>OX246756.1:69580807-74580807 GCA_945910035.1 Brachypalpus laphriformis
GGGAGGTTTTTTAGTGGGTAAGAATCCCACACTACTATGAGCACGCGCTGTCGATCCTCATAGTGTCTTGTTGAAGATTTTCACCTACCCTCGGAAAAAAAAAAAAAAAAAACAAAAAAAAAACCCTTTGGCGCAACCATAAAAAAAAAAAGGCATTTGTGTTGCGCTTGTTCGACGTTCGCCCTCAAGCGGGCAACAGCGCTCTTCAGCTCACTAACGTTGTTCTCTTCAAGACTAATAACGTAGGACATAGCTCCATTCTCAAGGAATCATTTCCCAAATCCCTGACGAATCGGACGATATACTTCGCACTTTAGAGAGGACTGGCGAAGGAAGACAGTCTCTGTCCATAACGAGATTGCAATATGCAAAGATTGTTCTAAGACCAGAGAGTGCACGAATTCAGTCAGGTATTTACTCGAGAGATACGAACCTACAGGTGGCCCTGAGACTTCCGGGCACATGCAGTGTGTTCCAAGCAGAGGTTCTAGCTGTACTTAAAGCTGCGAAGTTACTTTAGATGGGATCAATATCCGACAAGAATATCGCCATCTACATTGACAGTCAGGCTGCGCTAAAGGCGATAGTCTTACGTCACCAAATCTGAGATAATCAGGAATTGCCGCACAATGCTTAGGGCATTATGTACGCAGAACCGAGTCAGATTATGTTGGGTACCTGGACACTGCGATATCGAAGGCAACGAGCAAGCCGACGCACTGGCCAAAAGAGGAGCGGGGCTCCCACATAGTGACATAATTGGTAGTATTAAACCACCAGGGTGCGTGGCTAAGGGTATTATTCGCGATAGAATCATCGACACGGCTAATCTAAGATGGTCACAGGGTGTCTAAGGCCCTGTGGCCTGTGTTAGACCGCAGATAGTCTGGGGAGATCATAAAATTAGAAAGATCACGGCTAAGAACAGCGATGAGAATACTCTCTGGCCACTGTCTGCTAAGGAAGCATGCTATGAGACTAGAATTATCTAACGCGGATGATTGTAGGTACTGCAATGACCTACATGCCTCAGTGGGCATAACACATATATGTTACTCTGTGAGTGCCAATGAATTGCCAGGACAAGGCTCAAACATCTTGGCAGATACTTCTTCGATAACCTAGAAGATGTGAGGTCCTTGAACCACAACAAGGATCTCTTCAAATTGTGTATAGAGATTAATTGTTTGGGAGAATTGGTTTAGGACTTTTGCCGTGAAGGTTCCCTAGGGACCGCGATGGGCCCACTTTAGTGCCTAGTGTTTTATGATAACCTCATAACCCTACCTAACCTAACCTAACCTACACGTTCGTCCGAGGGCAAGAAACCTACAGTTTTGTAGTGTCCGAATGGCGAAACTGAGAACCTTTAATCGCTACGCATATTCAGCGTACATCTGCGCAAGTGTCAAGTAGTGCTCGAATTATGATCTTTATAAAATTGAAAAAAAAACCGTGGAAAAAGTAAAAAAAAAAAAGTCTCGAAAGTAATTGTAAATAGACGATTACTTGAAAAAAATTAAAAATCTGTGTAAGTTCCTTTACTTGAAATAAGCTATTCACCTTATTAGCGTATCGAAACGCCCACAATGAAGTGTAATATGTGTAATTTTAAAATCGAAAGAGTTGAGCTAAATATTCGATGTTCACTTTGCTCTTTATACATACATGCTAAGTGTGCGAAGTTAGAAAAAGCAGACATTGAATTCTATAATACTTTCCTCTCCCCACTCACTACAAACTTTATTTTATAACAGGGAAATTCTGCAGAGCAGGCTATTTTTTATCCAAAAGTATCCTTTTGAATGGAATTACGTAACATAACCGATGTTGCAGAGACAAGGACAGCCTTCTGCTCTTTTCGCGGTCCCGCCTCTCGCGAGCGTCTGACAAACATCCGAGAGTATTGTTGTCACGAAAAAGCTTCTCCAATCGCCGTTCGGATTCGGCACTAAACTGTAGGTCACTTCTATTCGTGTAAAAAATATAACGCACACAACATGAGTGGTAGCGAGAAGCTAGGCCCTGGCACTTAAAGAGCTGTTGCGCCAAATATTTATTTTATTTATGGTAGACACATAATATTGTAATGCTTTAAAATAGTATAAAAGTTAACACCCCATCTTACTCCACATCGTAATCACGCTCCGCATTCATGTTCCTATTCTATTTTTCCTACCTTTTCTCATCTACCTCAGAATCACGCTCCTGGTTCGTGTTTCCCAACATTATCCTATCATATTCGCACCTTAGCACATTCCCACACTCCAACAGAATCACGCTCCAGTTTCAAGTTGCTGACTCGACGTCAGGAGCAATATCCCATTGCACATATTTTCTCATATCTTTCATTTTCCCACATTCTCCAACGTTCTCCCGCGTAGCTTTAGTTAGGTGTTAAGTTTATTTTGATTTTCTTGTTAAACTTTAGTTTGTAATTGAATGTCATGAAATAAAGAGGCTTTCAATAAAAAATATATATTTTTTTAATGTTTTTCAATCTATAAAAATTGAATTTATATGCACATGTAATAACAAAAGAGAACCATGTAGCAGACGCATTGTCGCGCATAGATTTTAAAGAAATTCAAAATACCAACAAAAGCCAACAAAATATTAATAGTAACAACTAGGCTGCAATCTATGAAAAATGAAGCAAAACTGAGAACCGAAAACACAGAAAAGTCGTCAGACAAAACAAAACTCTAAGAAGCGTTCAGTAGCAGAAATAAGTCCCCGTGCAGGGATGGGTTAAAAATATCACTGCAGCGCCCCTCAACAAATAGCGCTTGTCGTAAAAGGCGACTAAGGGGACAAATCAGATCTAGGCAATATAACACCCAAGTGAACTTAGCGACACATACACTACCTTAAAAACCATCCCACAAGTGTGCATGCGAGTCCATGGGTTGACACGATTGGAGATCACCGCTGTCATAGAAGAAAGATCAAACAACCAATAATAAAACAGAAGCATGCACGTGTAAAACAACAAACACCATCGCAATATGGTAATATTGCAAAACGGTATCATTATGGTAATACTTGCTAAAAGGAAGGTCACTACACCGCCAGGCACTACCACTGCTGATCCTGGACCGAGCAGAGCTCCAGGAACCTTCCTGGTGAAGACATTCTAAGAATGTGCAAATCACTCGGTCTTATCGTGTTAAATACCATGTTCATCAAACAAAGCCGACACCTGATCACTTACAGCAGTGGAGGAGATGAAACCCAGATTGACTACCATTTGGTAGCCAGTTTCATGAAACCTCGGGTAAAAGATTGCAGTGATCCTGGGAGAGGCGGTCGCTCGGCAACACCATCTCCTGCTAACAGAAATTTTTATGAAAACACCGAAGAAAAGCAAACGAACAAGGGTCTCTGAGCAAATCAAGTACAATCAAGGTACAATCTGGACAAAGAAAAAGGACAGGCTTTTGTTTTCGTAATGAAAAATTACCTCTCTCACACCATCAACGGAGCTGAGGATGAAGAGTGCAGAGCACAAAATATGTAAGATTCCCTACAGCGAATTTGCTTAAAGAAGGCCAAATCACTGCTAGGAGCTTTAAAAGACCGACCAACACGCCAAAGAAACATGGTGGTGGATTGGTGAATTTAAGAAGGTGATAAATGAGAAGAAAGCGGCTTTCAAAGCTTGTCCAAAGTGCTTGTCCGTGCATCAAGCAGAGAGTACGGAGGGCCTGTATCGGGAGCTGGAGAAAATAGTTTCCGCGGTTGCTGATGCAAACGAGGCTATCCAGGAGCTGCAAAGACACAATATGAACAAGAGCGCAACCATCTTCAAAATAGCCGCCCAAAGGAGGAATGCTCAGGAGATTCGTTCGCCAAAGTTCATTAACAATGTTCATGGCCAGCTTCTTGCGGATGACGACAAAATTCTGCAGAGGTGGCGGCAGTATTGTGAAGAACTTTTGAATGAACAGTGAAAATTGTTGAGCGGGTATTAGGTGGCCGACTGCGAAAAATAATACGGCTATCTGATGATTAGTGCGGGTTTTTCGCGCTTAAATCAACCGCAGATGCAATCCAAAGTATAAGGATCATGATGGAAAAACATCGTGATTCGTATTGCCACGTTCAAAGAAGAGATCATTTGAAGCCTGTTAAAAAGGCAATATCAATGAACGGCGAATTCCCTAGACGGACTCCGTCCGGTGGAGTCTATAGTTCCAGTTAGGTTGACCTTAGTGAATACCTTGCGCGAGCTGCTTCGACGTATTCGGATAACAGGTCAGTAAGGAATTTCCAATGTTGGTCAGGACCTTGGAATAGAGATGGTGGCAGAGGAGCCCTTAATGGGCCAACGGTAGCGCTCATACTCCCGTAGTGGAATACTTGCACCGGTGTACCCGGCCCCTCGTTCTAGGGGAATAATTAAGGGCCTGGCCCTTCAGGTTGGGGGTTGTGCCGTCGGGGTAACTTCCCTACCACGTTAAAAATCGATGGTTCCGAAACAACCAAAAGCCTCGGATAAGGATGACTCAACTAATGACGACCCCAGCAAACGAAATAAGGATAACGACCTTCGGATCTGTACGTGGAATGCTCTGTCCCTTTACAGACCGAACAACTAGCAGAGGCCCTAGACTGCTATAAAGCAGATATTACCGCCATCCAGGAAGTGCGATGGGATGGACCGAGCAAAAAGAGGATGAAAAACGGTGACATCTTCTACGGTTATTGCTACAGAGGCAACAGGCACCATAGTAAGCACATGGTTTCCTCACCTCGATATTCATAGGCAGACATGGCGGTCCAATGATCATGTAACGATCAACCAAGTTGATCATATTGCGATCGACGCAAGGCATGCCTCCAGTATTCTGGATGTCCGGACCTTCCGAGCGGCCAACATAGACTCGGATCATTACTTTGTTGTAGCCAAGGTACGAATGCGGATATCCCAATCTGAGCAACAAATAAGAATCACTGTGAGAAAATTTAACGTCGAAAAGCTACAATCGCAAGAGACCGCCAGACTCTTCGCTGAACGCGTATCCCAAAATCTCTCAATCACCCCTTTGCCGCCAGCATCAAGTACCGAAGACCAGGGGCAACGCTGCCAACATGCCATCAGAAACGCCGCGACTGATGTGCTGGGTCTCGCTCGCCCACCACCGCGAAACCCCTGGTTTGACGAAGAATGCCGGCGAGTGCATGCAGTAAAACAAGAGACATATAAAGCGGCGCTGCAAAGGAAGACGAGAGCTGCTCGTGAGCTCTACGAGTAAAAGAGACGGGAAGAACATCGGCTTCTCCAAAAGAAGAAGAAAGAGCATGAGAAGCGCGCATTTGAGAATATCGAGAGTTTATACTCCAGGAACAATGTACGGAAGTTTTACCAAAAGGTAAAAAGAACGTGTCAGAGCAGCAATACCCGTACAGAAACCTGTAGAGATGAAAATGGAAACCTCGTAGTAGAATCACAGTCGGTGCTGAGAATGTGGAAAAACTACTTCTGCAGACTGCATAACGGCGACGAAGACCAACATCCCGCTGTCAGGCAGAATGAACCATTCAACATGGACGATGATAGTCAAAATTCCCGTCCACCTGACCAAAACGAAGTGAGGATAGCAATATCCAAGCTAAAATCCCACAAGGCTGCTGCACCTGACGGCTTACCGGCCGAACTTTTCAAGGCAGCTGGGGATAAATTGGTAGAGTGCATACACCAACTCATCTCTAAGATTTGGTCAGACGAGTATATGCCTGATGAATGGAACCTCAGCATCTTTGCCCGATCCACAAGAAAGGAGACCCCCCTCAACTGCGCCAATTATAGAGGCATCAGTCTCCTCAACATCGCATACAAGATATTTTCTGTGATATTGTTAACGCCTGAAACCTTTTATCAACAACCTGATTGGACCCTAGCAATGCGGTTTCAGGCCAGGAAAGTCCACCATCGATCAAATCTTTACACTTCGGCAGATCCTGGAAAAAACCCAAGAATTCCAAATCGATACTACAAATACAAATATTTGGCGCAACAGCTCTTTAAAGTGCCGAGGCCTAGCTTCTCGCAACCACTCATGTGCGTTATATTTTTCACACGAATGGAAGCGACCTACAGTTTAGTGCCGAATCTGAACGGCGATTTGAGAAGCTTTTTCGTGACAGCAATACTCTCGGATTTTGTCAGACGTTCGCGAGAGGTGGGACCGTGAAAAAACTTTTTGGTGTTTTCTGGGATTCGAACTTGGAACCTCATGCGTAGTGATCCGACACTTACGCCACGGCGCCCACGCCAAATCGATACTCACCACCTCTTTATCGATTTCAAGGCCGCCTATGACAGCATCTATAGAGAAGAGCTTTATAGAGCCATGTCTAGTTTTGACATCCCTGCCAAACTTGTCCGTCTTCGCAGGCTAACGATGGAGAAAGCTCGCTGCTCCACCAAGGTCGGTAATGACCTCACCGAGACCTTTGATGTCAAAAAACGTTTCAGACAAGGTGACGCGCTGTCATGTGGCTTCTTTAATATTGTACTTGAACGGATTGTGCGGAACTCACAAGCCAACACCGGAGGCACAATCTATCAAAAGTCCGTACAACTGCTTACATACGCCGACGATATAGACATTATCGGAAGAACTCAGCGGGCTGTCACCGGTGCGTTTGGAAGCATTGAGGCGGAAGCGGCCAAAATGGGTTTAGCGATAAACGAGGGCAAAACCAAGTTATGCTGTCAACAAGAAGGGACAGCCAACACCGACGAATTGGACAGAACGTCACAGGGGGCAGCTATAACTTCGAGGTAGTAAGGGACTTTGTCTACCTTGGCTCTGCTATAAACTCGAAAAATAACATCAGCGCAGAAATCAAGCGAAGAATAACTCTTGCCAATCGCTGTTTTTTTGGGCTTATAAGGCAATTCAACAGTAAAGCCCTTTCTCCAACAACTAAGGAGACTCTGTATAAGACTCTGATCATCCCAGTCCTGCTTTACGGCGCTGAAACATTGACTTTATTAAAAGAGGATGAAGATATCCTTGGTCGCTTCGAGAGAAAATTTCTTCGTTAGATTTTCGGTCCCGTTTGCGTTGACGGGTTTTGGAGGAGAAGATTCAATCACGAACTATACGAGCTGTACAGCGACATCGTTCTAGTAAAAAAACTGCGTATTGGACGTCTGAGATGGCTAGGACATGTAGAGCGAATGGACACCAATGCTCCGGCCCGCAAAGTCTTCGAATCTAACCCCGAGGGACGACGCAGTAGAGGGAATCATCGCCGTAGGTGGCGCGCACAAGTTCAAGGGGACCTCGACCAACTTGGAGTGCGCAACTGGAGACAATTAGCTAAAGACCGAGCTAAATGGAGAGACTTGTTCGTTGAGGCCCAGGTTCACCCCGAACTGTAGCGCCACCTAAGTAAGTAAATGAACGTTCCAAAGACATCACAAGGCAGGAGAGGCATATAAACACCTGGATCACACAAATGCGACGACATCTGCATTTCATTGGCCTCAGTAACCGAGTGATTCAAAATCGGGAGGCCTGTCGATATATTCTGAGGTTAAATAGGCGAACCCCACGGGCAGATCAGTAGAAATGCGGTGAAGTGGGAGGGTTATCATCCCTTGTTTTCGGATAATAACCTCGCTGAAAAAAGGAAGAACAAGAGTAGCAGAAATAAGAAAAACAGTGTAAGGCTAGCTATTAATGGTGACTGTTTAAAAATGATAAAGAATACAAAATTGATCACTTAAGGAATAAATCACCTAATCACTAATGGAAAAATTGACTTGTATTAATTATTTCCACTGCTTAAAAAAATAGCAAGTGATAATGGATTAATAAAGCTACAGTTGTCACTAGGTGACAATATATTTGATAAGATTTGGATCAATGAGTATAAAGAAAAAGGAAATAGAATTTTAATAATGACGAAAAAACACAGATCATACAAAGGTACCATGAAGATCCAATCTGGGGTGGCCACTCAGGATTACAAATACATTAAAAAATATACGACAGATATATCATTGGAAATACATAGCGAGAGGTGTTATAAAATATGTTAAAAGATGTGACAAATGCCAAAGAAACAAGTCACTGAAAAGCATAATAGAACCAATGATAATAACTGATACACAAGCAACTGCATTTTGTGTAGTGCTAATAGATAACATTGGACCATTACCAAGATCAAAATATGGCAATGCGTACGCGGTCACAGTAATATGTGTTTTAACTAAATACCTAGTATCAGTACCAATCACTGATAAAAGTGCAAAAACAATCGCGAAAACAATCTTTGACCATTTCATACAAGGTTTACGGTCTCATGAAAAAAACAATCACATGGACACCAAGTATAAAAAGCTAATATTTGGCGAAATCTGTAAACTACTGAAAGTAGAAAATGTTACCTCAACGGCATAGCACCACCAAACATTGGGAACTGTGGAAAGACAGCACAGAACATTTAATGAATACGGTCGATCATACCTTTCAGTAGAAAAATCAGACTGGGATGTGGCTGAGATACATTATGTATTGATACAATACTACGCCATCAATTGTGCGTGACTATTGTTGGGACGTAAAGACAACGAGGGAGCTAATTTAAAATGAAAAAACTTCTTATCTCTTGCACGGTCGAAAATCAACTCATACTTTATTTTATTACTATACTTATCATACTTAACAATTCTTTATTCTTACTCTATTGACCTACTTACTCATATTACTCATGTTATTCGCGACATGCAGAACTGCTGCGGCAGTGTATTGCACAACCTGCACAACGTGAACCCAATTAAAGTGCAAGCAATTAAGCAAAATGCTTTCATTGCAATTTAAACTCAAATTCGGGTTCAGCGCGAGCAATCACCTGAAGTGCAATAAACTTTCAATGCTAACTCCGCATTTCGCAAATAACGAGCAATACAAGAGTGGGTGAACGGGAGGCACAACATTATTGCCCATTTTAATTAGTGTTTGGTAAATCACCAAGCACTCACGACTTTCTCTTAAATGGACAAATAGATCCCACTTATAATGTGGATGTGTATGAGAAAGAAGTCAAATATCGCCTACAATTGGCTCATAAAAGAGCCATAGAAATGATAAAATGAAAAAAGAATAGGGAAAAAGTCTTATACGATAGACATAGTAATAGCTTAGACATAGCAATAGGAGATTTAGTCCTAATAAGGGCCCATTTAAGGTAGCAGACATAGAAAATAGGAACAACATACTCCTAAAAGACAATAACGACAAGATCACAATTGTGCACAAAGACCGACTAAGACGTTACGAAATAAAATAAAAATATATATGGGGTAGAGGCACTAGTATCCGGACAGCGCTAGTATCCGGACACTACGTCGTTTATTTAAAAGAAATAAGCAAATTTGGTAGTTATAGTCTCAAACAACTACCAAATAACAATCCTTCGTATTTAACAACCATATGCAAAGTTTTAAGTAAATGTACGGTCTGTTGCACGCAAGTTTGTGTCTGACGTCTAAGAGGACGGTAGCCGACGTTGTGTTTTGTCTAAAAAAATAGTGCGATAGCTGTTTTGTCTAAAAAAATAGTGCGATAGCTTACATAATATAAGTACTTTAAGCATTATTCATAAATTTATTCTAATCGAAAATGGTTTGTTTTCATAGAAATATATATTACTTGTATAGATAAAATATAAAATTAAAACATAACGTATTATTTTTGGTAAAATAATTGGTGTCCCGATACTAAAACCGAAATTATATTTTTTTTCAGTTTTCGGACAGACAGCCGGACAGGCTACTGAAAATGTGAGAAAAATGTAAAATTCTTTTTTAAAAACTCTTAAATGATAACTACGTATATTTAAAACGATTTGAAGAAAGAGAATTGTATTTTTTCTTAGATTTTCAGTATCCGGACAGGGTTCACTGAATGAGAAACCGTCTGTCCGGCTAATGGAAAGCAAGGCTCAGTATCCGTACAACGTTATTTTGAATGTAATTAACGTACTTATAGTATTGAATAAGGCAGATAACTTAGCGAAGGCTTTGGAGGAAATAAAGACAAACGAATTAAGCGTACGGAAAGCAGCTCTTAAATATGGCTTGTGTAAATCAACGTTGCAAGATCGATTGAAGGGCAAGCGACTTATTGGTAAGAAATCAACAAAAAGCCAGATCCCTTTTTAACCGTCGAAGAAGAAGAACAGATTGCCCAGTGGTGTGCCGACTTATGTAAATGTGGTTTTCCATTAAAAACATTTTTTGAATACGGTACAGAAGATAATTAAAGACACGAAGAGGAAAACACCGTTCAAAAATGACCGGCCAGGGAAAACATGGGTGTGATCATTTATGAAAAGAAATCTTTCATTAGCAATGACAGAAGCTGAAAATATTAGCAAGGGTAGGACAATAGTCACCTAGGTTGTCATATTGAAATGTTTCAGTGATCTTAAAGATAATTTGAAAGTGTGAACCAGAAATACATTATAGATGACCCGTCAAGAATCGTAAATGGGGAAGAAAGCAGCTTTTGGCTCTGCCCGAAAACTGGTTAAATGACAGCCCCCAAAGGATACAAAAACGTGTACCAAATCTCTGCAGGAAATGAAGAAGAAACGCTAACGGTTCTGATTGTTTTTTCAGCCGATGGTAAATTGTTTGACCCAATGGTGGTATTTCTATATCTACGTCCACCGAAAGATATTGTAGAGAGTATGCCGAAATCCTGGTTCTTGGGGAGATGTGAAAGCGGATGTATGCGAAGCGAAAGGTTTTTTCCGTTTTTACGTCGCTTACGTCGCTTATTGGCAGATAAAGTGGAACGGCCAGATATTTTGCTTGTGGATGGGCAAAAGTCACACTTAACTTTAGAGCTCCGTGAGTTTTGTAGCAAGCAGCAAATAATTTTATATGCACTACCACCAAACACTGCCCATATCATGCAGCCAGAGGAATTTAATGCGTTTACGCCACTGAAATCCAATTGGAAGCAGCCTGTAAGCGAATGGTAATCGAAAAATCTGGGAAAACACTAACAAAAACAAACTTCGGCCGAGATTTTAATGAGCACCATACAAAATGGTTTTCGCAAATGTGGGTTAGGTACATATATCCACTTAATCCAACTTCTTCTTCTTCTTCCTTTTATCAGCGAGGCTATGATCCGAAAACAAGGGATCACAGCCCTGCCACTTCACCGCATTTCTACTGATCCGCCTGTGGGGTTCGCCTATTTGACCTCAGAAAATATCGGCAGGCCTGCCGATTTTGGATCACTCGGTTACTGAGGCCAATGAAATGCCGATGTCGTCGCATTTGTCTGATCCAGGCGTTTATAGGCCTGCCTTTCCTACATCGCGATGCCTTTGGAACGTGCATAGATATTGCCTTTTTAACAGGGTTCAAATGATCTCTTCTTTGAACGTGGCAATACCAGCTGAGCCGGTCGCGCTCTAATTTGTGTACGATGGTTTCCTTGATGTGAAAGCTTCCACGGATCTTCGAACTTCTTATTCGATCAAGCTTGGTCACTCCTGCTGTCATGCGAAGCATCTTCATCTCAGCTGCCGTTAATTTACTCTCATACTTTTTGTACATCGTCCAACATTGTGAACCGTATGTGAGCGCTGGACGTACAACTGCGGTGTAGAGCCTTCCTTTCAACTTAGGGGGCATTTTTCTGTCACAGAAGATAGCGGAATTTTCTCGCCACTTTATCCACCCTACGCTTACACGATGATTGATGTCGTCATCACAAGTTGCTTTGCTATTGATCATAGATCCCAGATATTTGAACTTTTCGCACTTGGGAAGCACTGTTCCATTCAAATAAATGTCTGGAATAGGCCTGAGTGGATCAGAGAACGGGCAGCACAAGTACTCTGTCTTTTTTGAACTAATGCGATACCCATTTCCCTCCAAAACGTCCACCCACACATCAAGTGCTCGTTGCAGGGATGTAGGATCCTCACTTATGATGGCTCCATCGTCAGCAAAGAATAACCGATGTACCTTGGGGTCCATCACTTTACCTTCAAGCAGATAATCAAGGACTGTAATAAAGAGCAAAGGACTTAAAACGCTTCCCTGGTGCACCCCGACTTTGATTGGGAACTCTTCGGTTACTCCAGCGGGACATCTTACTCTTGTCTTTGCTCTTTCGTACATGTCCATGATCATCTGTACATAGGTTTCTGGAACCCCTCGATGTCTTAGCGCCACCCATATCAGATCTCGTGGTTGTCTGTCGAATGCCTTTTCAAAGTCAACCAATACAATATGCAAATCCCTTAAGGAATCACGATGTTTTTCCATTATGATCCTTATACTTTGGATTGCATCTGTGGTTGATTTACCCGAGACAAACCCGCACTGATCATCAGATAGCCGTATTATTTTTCGCAGTCGGCCACCTAATACCCACTCAACGATCTTCATGGTGTGTGACATCAGCTTGATCGAACGGTAGTTATCACAGTTTCGCGTATCACCCTTCCCTTTGTATACAGGGAGGAGGTAACTTTCCCTCCATTGATTCGGCATTGGATCACCTCTCACGAATTTGGAGATAAGAATTCTGAGCCATCTGAACCCGATGTCTCCCATCTTTTTCCAGAACTCAGAGGGTATTTCGTCTGGCCCAACCGCTTTTCGTTTTTTGGAGTATTTGACCGCCTCACTAACTTCTTCGACTGTAATGTCGGCTATTTCTTCACAGTTAGGGGTGGCTCTTGGAAAGTATAGCCGGGGAAACTGTTCGTTTAAAAGCTCTTCACAATACTGTCGCCACCTCTGCAGAATTTTGTCATCATCCACAAGGAGCTGGCCATGAGCATTGGTAATGAAATTTGGCGAACGAATCTCCTGAGCATTCTTCCTTCTTTGGGCGGCTATTTTGAAGATAGTGGCGCTCTTGTTCATATTGTGTCTTCGCAGCTCCTGGATAGCCTGGTTTGCATCAGCAACCGGGGAAAATATTTTCTCCAGCTCCCGATACAGGCCCTCCGTACTCTCTGCTTGAAGCTGGGCGCACTTCTTCTTCACTTTTTTCTTGCAGCATCTGTATTCCATTTCGAGGCGAGCTTTTTCGTCACTATTATTAGAAGGGCACTTTGACCAAGCTTTGAAAGCCGCTTTCTTCTCATTTATCAGCATCTTAGCTTCATCACTCCACCACCATGTTTCTTTGGCGTGTTGATGGTGGCCTTTTGAAGCTCCTAGCAGTGATTTGGCCTTATTTAAGCAAGTTCGCTGTAGGGAATCCCACATATTTTGTGCTCTGCACTCTTCATCCTCAGCTCCGTTGATGGTGTGAGAGAGGTAATTTTTCATTACGAAAACAAAAGCTTCGCCTTTTTCTTTGTCCAGATTGTACCACTTGATTTTCTCAGAGACCCTTGTTTGTTTGCTTTTCTTCGGTGTTTTCATAAAAATTTCTGTTAGCAGGAGACGATGTTGCCGAGCGATTGCCTCTCCCAGGATCACTTTGCAATCTTTTACCCGGGGCTTCATGAAACTGTCTACCAAATGGTAGTCAATCTGAGTTTCATCTCCACCACTGCTGTAAGTGATTAGGTGTCGGCTTTGTTTGATGAACATGGTATTTAACACGATAAGACCGTGTGATTTGCACATGCTTAGGATGTCTTCTCCAGGAAGGTTCCTGGTGCCATATCCTAGTCCTCCATGGCAGTCTTCATAGTCTTCGTTTGATTTCCCGACATGTCCATTCAAATCTCCTCCAACAAATAGAAATTCTTCCTTTGGGATGTTCTTAAGGAGATTGTGGAAATCTAGCCAAAATGCATCTTTATCTCTCTGATTGTACCCATCGTGGGGAGCATATGCACTGACAATATTCCACACCCCTCCTTGTATTACTAGTTTGAGAGACATCAAACGGTCGCTGGACTTCGAAATGCTCAAGACGTTACCAAGTAGCTCTGCCGCAAGGATGATACCGATTCCGTTCTTAGACTTTTCCGTTCCGTAGTAGAACATCTTGTAATCTTTTGTCCTAACGTCCAAGAAACGCGCCCGATTCCCGGTGTTTTTCCATTTCGTCTCTTGGACACACAAGATGTCCACCCGCCTTCTATTCATCATCTCTTCCAGCTCGTAACTTCGACCGGTCATGCTTCCAACGTTCCAACTCGCGACCCTCAAATTGCGTCCAAACTGTTTCATTATTTTGCTAGCCCCCGGAATCCGTATAGCTCTGACCCGAACATTTCTGCTCGGTCCAGGATCAGTACCATGCACAGCAGTGGTAATGCCTGGCGGGGTAGTGCCTTTCCTTTTTGCAAGTATTACCATAATGATACAGTTTTGCAATACAATTTTTTGCACCATATTGCGATGGTGTTTGTTGTTTGACACGTGCATGCTCCTGTTTTAGTATTGTTTGATCTTTCTTTTATGACACCGGTGATCTCCAGTCGTGTCAACCCACGGACTCGCATGCACACTTGTGGGAGGGTTTTTAAGGTAATATATGTGTCGCTAGGCTCACTTGGGTATTATATTGCCTAGATCTGATTTGTCCCATTAGTCGCCTTTTACGACAAGCGCTGGTTGTTGGGGGGGGCGCTGCAGTGATATTCTTAACCCGTCCCTGCACGGGTTTTCAATTATATTTGTTTATCTTTAAGAAAGAATTAAGCAATCAATATATATATGTATACCTGTATATATGTGTAAATATGTATACCTACATTAATAAATCAAAAACATTAATTAAAATATGTCATTTAAAAAAAGTTAAGAAATGTTTCATATTTCCAACAAAAAAAAGAGTTTCCATTTCGCCAAAACTTCTGTGTCCGGATACTAAAATAAAAGTGTCCGGACACTAAATTTTACTGTGCGGATACCAGCGCAAATGCTACTTTTTTAAAAAAACATAATTATATATTATACGTATTCACTTCATTGCTTTTAGTCCTATACAATATTATTATGAAATATCTACACTTTTAGAAACAATATAAATATTTACTGTAGCCTTCGTAGTAAGAAAATAAAGTTAAGTTAAATTTGGAAAATGTGTTAACTGTCCGGCTACTAGTGCCTTATACCCTGTATTCCAACAAAAAAAAAACTCAAATGTTTATTAAATGTTAAAAATATAATACAAAATTTGAAAATCGATTTAAGTACTGATTTAATAAATTTTATTAGAAATAAATTCATTCTTCCAGAAAAGGGAGGTGTTATGCAACTATGCTTGCACATACAAATAGCAACATTCCGATCGTCCACGAGCAACTTAGCTACTCGTCATTGAAAACCAAACTCATGTGAGCATAGTCGTCAGCCTTCTGATGAACCACCACAATCCAATAGTCTGGTCATCTGAAACCACACTCAGGTGAGTTTGAATAATAATCAAGCAAGCGACACTGCCCAATAGGAATAATAATTAAGCTACCGACACTGTCGCGTAAGAATAAAAGAATCATTAATAAAGTATCCGTCAAAAGGTAACGTCTATTTTATTATTACAATCCAAATAAGACCTTCTTACGGAAACCGAGAACTGGGTTCAAAATAAATCAATTCGTTTGATTATTTTTGTAATACCTAGAAATTTCTCACAATTTCATGATTGAAGGAAATGCGATCCGATTGCGAATGCATTGACCCCCAATAAATAATAGCAAAATATGAAATACGATAGTGATGCCATGATAAATTTTCAACCGATTACATCCTCCAATATTGTATCATGTAGAATCCTAATTGTCCACTTTAACGAGTCGGCTATTTTTCATTCGTATTATAAATGATTTTAAATTAAGCATAGGTTTGTTTTCTTTCTTTTTTAATTAATTGGACTACATTCCATTGATTTAATTCGCGCAGATCGTGTTCACGGAAAGCAAACAGTTTATAACACATAAAGTTGAAATAGTCCTAAGCGGATGTAGGCAAGGAAATAAATCCATGTGTTTATTTATTTTATACTGCGCCCAAAAGTACAGCAAAAAATCAGTACTTCTCAAACTTTGCGAATGTATAGTTTTATAATGCAGGTTTTGCCTGTTTTTTTTAATCGCTGTGCATATTTATTTTAATATAATAATCGCCTTAATCGTGGGCGGCGTGGCGTAAGTGGTTAGTGTGTCGGAACACTACGCATGAGGTTCCAAGTTTGAGCCCCAGAAAACACTAAAAAGTTTTTATCACGGTCCCACCTTTCGCGAGCGTCTGACAAACATTCGAGAGTATTGTTGTGTCGAAAAAGCTTCTCAAATTTCCGTTCGAATACGGCACTAAACTGTAGGTCCCTTCCATTCGTGTGAAAAATATAACGCACATAACATGAGTGGTTACGAGAAGCTAGACCCTGGCACTTAAAGAGCTGTTGCGCCAAATATTAATTTTATTTTTTTTAATCGCCTTGAGGAATATGATAATAATTCTAATTGAAGATTGAGACCAAGCCTCTAAGGTATAGAAATGCAAAGTTTTATTAAAATTTGTTAATTATGTAGTTTTTGCGTGATACCTGCCCAAAGACAACAATTTTTTTTTTACCTAGGGGGTAGTCGGAAAACCGCTAATGCGCACGGAAAACAGTCACGCTCTGTTTCTAGTAGTGTGAGACTCACTACTCACTAAAAAACCTCCTTTAGCTTAAGAACTTAAGATTTGCACCGCTGTAACTTTCAACAATACATATTAGCGTTTCCTTTATCTATTAAGTTTCTGCTACCATCTGTTGTTGAAGTAGTAACATTTTAATTTATTTCACATTTTCATGCAACAGTTTGGCATGTGTAGTATGCATTTCTGAACTTACACCAATATTTTTGAGAAATGACTTACACCAGCTTGACTTTAACCGCCGCATATGTATTTAGCTAACAGAAGGACTGCGTCAAAATGCACATGTACATACCATAGCTATAAATTTGCGCATATAGGTAGGCAAGGAAATAAATCACTTACTTACTTAGAAGACGCTACAGTTTGAGGAGAGTCTGGACCTCATGTGTTTAATTTTTTTTATACTGCACTCAAAAGTATGCAAAAAATCAGTAGTTCTCAAACTTTCCGAATGTATAGTTTTATAATGTCTGGTTTTGTTTTGTTTTTTTTTTTTTTTTTTAAATCTGTGTGTTTATTTCTTTTAATATCTTGATAATTCTTATTCGAGGTAAGGACCAATATCGTAAGGTATAAAACGCCAAAGTTTTGTTAACGTCTGTAAGGTAGTTTCTGTGTGATACCTGCCCATCCCCAACCCTAGTTATAATTTTATTATATGTACATATACAGGGTGATTTGCATAAGATGCGACAAAAGCCTAGGACGGATAGGTTGGGTCGAGACAAGAAAAAATCGTATAGGAGGGGGGGTCTATCTCCCCCCGTTTAGGCGGGATGGGCAATTTTGTAAAAAATTGACTTTAAATGAAAAAAAAAATATTAAAAACCAACGGAAACACGTACAATAATGTGCGAGCTTCTTTGAAAGCTAATATTCCATTCTTTTATTTGCTTTTTAAATCAAGTTGTTTCAGTGAATAGTTTTTGAAAAATTTAATTTCAAAGTCAACATTTTTGAAAAATTTTTTGAATTTTTTTTTTCAAGTTGATTTTTTTCAAAATTTTGTGTTATTAACTGCCACTGATATTTTTATTTTTCAATACTCCTATCAATTCTTAATTAAATACCGAAAACCCGATGTAAAAATCTTTCTTAATTTTTGAGATATAAAAAAAAAAGCTATAGCACATTATTGTACGTGTTTCTGTTGTTTTTTATAATTTTTTTTTTATTCAAAGTCAACTTTTTACAAAATTGACCCTCCCGCCAAAAGGGGGGGAGATAGACCCCCCCCTCCCATAAGATTTTTTTCTTGTCTCGACCCAACCTATCCGTCCTAGGCTTTTGTCGCATCTTATGCAAATCACCCTGTATAGAATATAGATACACATATATAGATATTCGGTCTCGTTTGCGTTGATGGGCCTTAAAGTCCATTTACTGGGGGTGGCAATGGTACAGTGGATAGAGTGTTTGCTTGTTAGCCGATGAGTGCAAGTTCAAGCCCCAGCGGGGAACAGCAATCACCAGCCATCCGAGTATAAAATGGAAAAAAATGCCATCGAAATTTTTCCAACCACTGCACCAACGAGCTCTCACGACGATCGGTTCTACGTACGTACGTACGTCCCGCAGCGACTCGAGGACAATACCTCGACCAAGGATCGTCAACCTCAGCTAGTTAAATTATAATAAATAAATTTAGTTAAATTAGGTCGAAAGATATAGTTTAAGTGTTAGGATTACCTTAGAGCGCCCGCATAGGGCCAGTAAGTTAGCGTAAGATAGTTAAGGTAATTAAGCTAGTTTTAAGCGTTTTTGTTAGCATGTAAGAATCAATGAATTACCAAATAAAAATGCGTTAAAAATAAAAATAAATGCAAATAAAAACCAAAAAAAAATGGCTTTAGAGGAGAAGATTCAATAACGAGTTATACGATTTGTATACAGCGATAAAGGCCTAATCAAAAAACTTCTTATTGTACGTTTGAGGTGGCTAGTATATGTACACTCTACATACGAGCAAGTACATACGTACGACCCAAACGTTCACAAAGGAAGTGTACAGGTTTAAGCCCCAGCGGTGAACAACAACCAACAGTCACTGATCATAAAAAATTAAAAAGAATAACATTGAAGTTTTTTTTAACCGCTGCACCAAAGAAAGATTCCTGCCTGGTAGTGCAATGAGCAACAACGAGTCTGATAAGGTTTATGAACTTAATAATCTTATTAATTAATTTATTATGGTCCCTGTTTCTAGTTCATTTACTTGGCTCTAATTATGGATTCAAACGCTCCCCACACTGACGTCATTACTATTTATTTTTCCGAATTAAATGCCCATAAAGCTTTTAGCTGGGTCGTTTGCTTTTTGTATACCCATGAGTATACGAGTATATAAGTGTTTCTTGGATTCTGTCTCGGCATATAGAGAAGTAATTTCATAACTTGCTGCAGTGACGTCATCTGTTTCGTTACAAAGGGAGAGTGCATACGTATAGGTATTTACAAGAATTACTCACGAAATTACTTCCAGGAATGCGGTGATCTTCTGCCGGTGGTGCATTTGGATGTGGCGATGTGTATCCAGCTCCGAATCCAGGTGGCGCATAGCCACCCTGTTGGAGGTTATTCATTGGCATCGACATTCCTTCAGCAGAACTAAAAATAAGGGAATTTCCAATCAAGGGATTAATAAATAAAAACTCGTCACACACCCCCAAATGATAGATTAGCAATTCTAGTGAATCTAGAGATTGAACAGATAACGTTGGGTTGATGGATGGGGAGTGCCTCTTATCAACTTAAAATAATAACACTTGCCTTCGTTAGGCAGAGTATGCGTCAACTTGGGCAATTTCAAGAAAACGATCAGACACTACTGTTTACGTTTTTATTTTTATTTTTAGAAAAATAAGTACTTGTTCGGTTCAGAATTGTGGGCGAAATGTAGAAGTTGACCTCAGTGATTTCGTTTTGTTGACAGATAAATGACAGCAAACGTCAAGTGCTTTAAACTGTAGCACTGCCAGATGCGACGTTTTTGCCATTACAGTATGCAAAAAAAAAACGGAAAATGATGTCGTCAAGATGACGTCTGTTTTTATCCATGCACTCAGGAAGGTTAGGTTAGGTTAGGTTGAAGGGGCTGCCAGCTGAGAATCATCAACGCACTTAGACCAATAATAGGTCCATTATAATAGCACATGGGTCATGGGAAAAAATTTCTCTCTACCTACTCGTTAAATCATTTTGAGCTTCTTATGAAGCGTAGGAGGTTATTAATGTCGATGTTTTTCAGGTCGCCTATGTCGTTGTAATAGGAGGCTTCTAGGTGAAGCTTCCTTCTACCATAGAGAACTGGACAGAAACAAAGAAGGTGAGGAATAGTTTCTCCATCCATGCAGCTTCTACAAAAGTCGTTCACAAAAAGGCGAGGTCGATTCCGCAGATTTGATTGCTGTTTGGCTGCCTGAAATGGTGCGAATATCTTTAACAGATATCACGTTTTTCCTAAGCCAAAATAAGACTTCTTTAATCGCCATTATTTCCGCCTGGAACACGCTACAATGATTTTGTAGACGAAGGGGGAGAGCTTAAGATTATGCCTGCCAGAGAAAACACCTCCACCAACTCCCTCCTTAATTTTTGAGCCGTCAGTGTAGATGTGTATCGACGCATCTTCTAAAAATGTTTCATCATTCCAGAGTGATCTGGAGGGGATTGTGACGAGGAAGTCCTTGTCAAAATTTAGACATGTAGTGGTGTAGTCCGTGTTTTCGGGAGAGATTTTGAATTTATTCAGAATGATGCACTCACGAAGAGGAGTTGAAATTTCTCCCTGTTCGATCTCTGCCTCGCGCAGTACTTGGTATTCAAGACCCAGCGGTCCTGAAGTTTTGTATTTATTTTAAAATTAGAAATTTTAGCCCAAGAAATTTCTTTGTGCATCTTTATGAGCACTATTAAATTGGAAGTGTGTGGAAGTAATTATTCATAGAATGTTCTCTAATACACTCCACCGGATACAAAACTTTTAAATTTTCATATTTTAACTTTTTTCATTCACATACGAATTCACTATAATTTTGTTCTCACATATTTTTCTGACGTTTAAATTAAAAGCGCATCTTTTTTGGTCAACCCGTTCCCGCACTTTTTTGTGAATTTTTCTCTCTCTGAGAAATGTTTACCCCTACTCCCTGAAATGTGACAAGCTGCGAATTTTAGTGCAGAAATCAGTTGGTGCAGGTCAGTTTCTAGACTCAAGAATCAAGGCATGTTTTGCTGGGCAGTTGAAGAGATTTTAGGTGTAATGTGGACCATTTACGCAGTCAGGGTATTTGTCTTCAATGGAGGCTTCGAAAGGGTTCGTGTAGCTGTTTAGTAAGCGGCACCAATCTAAGCGTAGCTGAGTTAGGGTGGTCCTTGTTCCGTGGCAGTCCGCGATGGGTGGTGGGCGGCCTTCGAGGACTAAGTTGGGGCGAAGATTCTCCATAGAGTGTGACACAGTCGTGTGATGTATGCTTTATAATGCATCCTTGTATACGTAGGTCTGCCTGTCGATCCTGGTACCCCGTGTGTAGACATCGAGGTTCTTTTTGTAAAAACTCGGTATGTAGCAACCACCCAACAGCCCTGTATCACGATAGGTGTCATACAAAAGCACACGATTATCAACCATTTAAAGCTTGATGGCACCTAAAAAGGCACATAATAAGAAGCGATCAAGGTGCCAAGAGATCTACAGCATTTGCATTAACGTGACACCTGCCATAAATTCTGTTACAAAACGTTCAGCACAAATAGGAACAGGAATAATACCGTTAACTTTTTATCAGAGCACAAACTACAAAAAGCAATAAATATAACAACAGATTGGTTTCATCTACTGATCGGTTATCATGGAGTGGGCTATGGAAAAAATTGAATTACTGTCATAGCGCTGCATAAGTGCGAAAAAATGCTAACCAAATTTTTGAATTAATAAACCACTCGGCATACCGAACATTTTTGTGTACCGTGCTATAAATCGATTTGTTAAATCGTTTCAAATAATAGACAGACCAAGAAGTGGTCGAAGAAATGCCTTTAAAAAAGACAGAAAACAATGTCGGGTGAGGTGGATATATCCCCCAGATCCATATCAAGGCTCATTCGAGATAATCTCAACATGAAAGTCTTTCGTCGGTCAACTGGACATCTATTGACGATTAATTTACAACAAATTAGGCTTAAAATATAGAAGCGGCTTTTGCCTTCAGGAAGCCCAGATTTGAATCCTTTGGATTAATCTTTGTGGTCAGTGTGTGTATAGCCTGCAAGAACCACTGAACTTTGGAGATCCTCAAAAGGACTTTAAACACAGCAGCGTTATTCATAACCCTAGAAACCTTGCGTGCCGCTTTAGCCTAGTGGCCACACCGTTTGAGGGCCTGCATTAAAGTAAGAATTGGTCAGTTTGAATATACTACCTTTTTTAAAGAATACTTTCTATTTAAGCAAATAAATTTTATAAATACCAATCTTAAATGTTTTGTTGTGTAGTTTTTATAACGTTTTGCACTTGCAACAGAACTTATGGCATGCACATATTTCTAAGCACTTCATTACATTTACATGTTCTTGTTTCTTAGCAAATGCCTTTGTTTTTTAGCTAACGCGAATGTTTTAAAATGATTGTAGCATACATGCATATATGCATATATAATCCAGTACTCTGTTGTCGAGGTTCGGTCTTTGTTTTCTGTCTTCCACAATTTCAGAAATTTTCTCAATTTCTTCCTGTCTAGCTGATTCTTTGCCGAGTTCCAGCTTTTTCCAACTTTTTCCGGCATTTTCTCCTGTTCTTCCCTTCAGTTCTTACACCCCAGATTTTCTTAGCTTGTCTGTTGTTTTCTATCCTCACTTGGTATCCAAACCATCTATTTCTAGACTTATGAAATTAACTACAAAACTATCACAACTTGTTTTTCTACAAATAATATGCAGAAGTTTGCTTTTACTTGGGGATATTATGGACCCAGAATAGGTGCACCAGTTATTAACTTCCGTAAGGATATTTTGAAATTTTTGTTTGGTCCGTGTGATATCGTTACATTTTGATAGTAAAATAAGGTCATCTGTATAAAGCACATGATTAATTTGGCTGGTTTTACCAATAATTCCGCTTATGTCATTGTATGCAATGATAAACAGTGTCACTGATAATGGTGAACCTTGGGAAATGCCGTTATTTAGATTGCGTACATTGGAGTAGCAGTTATTTGCTTTGACCCTAAACTTTCCATTGGTTAAGAAAGGACATCGGACATTTTAGGTCCGATTTTCCACATACGAGTATGTAGTTTATTTAGGACTACATGAATGCCGATGCGGTCAAAAGCTTTCTCGAAATCCAAGGAAAGGACTGAGACATGGTTTTTGCAGAGAGTGCAGATGCAACGTATTCATCTACGTGGAACGCCACTTGGTTTGGATTTATGAGATTGCTTTTTTCTACGTGCCAAATTCTTCGGGATATAATTTTTTTCCAATACTTTACTTAAACATCGTAACAAGGATATAGGTCTGTAAGCCTGCGTATCTGTTCGTTGTTTCTTAGGTTTCGAGTTCGGGGCGGTGGTAGCAATTTTCCATGCTTGTGGAGATGTAGCTCATTTATCGATTTTTCGATGAATTTTGCCGAAGAAATTATGTCATTTATGGTGGGAGTGCTATTTATTGCGGAAAGTTTGGCTTCAAGGAAGTCAGGAGGAAAATTCGAGTCGTTGGAGTAGTCAGACCAGGTTTTAGCAAGATGCTCGCAAATTTCATGTGACTCGGTGGTAGTTCCAGAGTCAGTGCATATGGTTTTGATTAGGTAAGGGGTGTAATTTCCTGTTAATGTCTTAATGTCATTCCACATTCGCTTACTGGTTGAGTCTGGGCTTATCTTGGATGTGCATTTTCGAAATTTTTCTTTTTTAGAGATTTTAGCTTTTTTCCGCGAAATAATGCATTTGCTTTGCAGTAACTAACTAGGTTGACCTCAGTAGGGTATTTCTTAAATAGCTTCCCGAGGTTTTGTTTGTCTTTTCGTAGTGTGTTTATTTCAGAATTCCACGAGGGGACAACTGATTTATGCGGAATGTTTTTTGATTGGGGAATGGAAAGATTAGCAGCAAGACGACAAGCTTTAGCAATCGTAGCGGCTTCTTTGTTTACGTTTGAACTTTGTTGTTTATTGCTCAAAAATAACGCTATATTGCGTTGGTAGATATCCCAGTCTGCGCGATCGGTGATAAATTAAGCGATAGATTTATAGACATGGGAGTTATTCCCGATACAGGTAGTTGATAGTATTGGGAAACTACCATGGAGGTTTTCACTTATGAACCATGAGGCGTGAGGTATTAGCTGGGAGGATATAATTGTAAGGTCTAGATGTGTGAGTGTGTTGTGCGTTGAAAAGTATGTTGGGCTACCGTCGTTGATAACCGATAGGTTTGAATTAGTTAGAAAATTTTCGTTTTCCTTGCCTCTGTTATTACACACAGGTGAACCGCAGAGTGGGTTCCAGGCGTTAAAATCACCTGTTAATAATATGGGTGTGTGGTTTGAGCTGACTATATTGTAGATATCCGAAGCAGCAAATGGTTGAGAGGATATAAATAGATACAACGGTAAACTTGCATTTAAGAAAAATTTTAACCGCAACTGCGGAAATATTGGAATTTATTACTAACGGTCTATGCGGCACAGATTTGTGAATCAGGTAGGTAGGTAGGTAGGAGTGGTTGTGTCAGCAGAAGCGTCGTTTTATTACCACAACTCAAGTGACCTAACGGATACTAGGGAAAAGAATAAAAAGATAAAGGGGGTAAGGATTATTCAAATCCACCCCGTTGCATTGAGCAAGCTGATAATATCCCCAATGCTAATCTCCGCTAGCTCTATAAGGTTGTCGAAAAAGAATTTACCTAAGGTGCGCTGTTTGGTCTTGCCTAAAGCCGGACACTTGCAGAGGAAGTGTAAGATTGTTTCTATTTCGTCAGCAGTATTGCAGCTGCGATAGGGTGCATTAAATGCAATGCCTAATCTGGCCGCATGAACCCCGATGGGCCAGTGGCCAGTACTAACTGCCAGAGTTCTTGCGATATCTGTACGGTTTCTGTTTAGTAGATCTTGCGTTCTTTTCAGGGAGTATTTGGGCCACATCTGCCTGGAGATGATATCCGCTTTTAGCAGATAGTGCGCGAAGATGCCTCCCTTAAGGACCACCAACGGAACGTTCACCTCCTTTGCTAGGGAAGCATCAAGGGCAGATCCTTGCCGCGCGAGTTCATCAGCCCGCTCATTCCCCTTAATGTTGCTGTGACCCGGAACCCAAAGGAGACAGATCCTTAGCCGGTGACCAAGCGAGACGAGTTCTTTTTTGCATTGTTCTACTAGCCTTGAGGATGTAGTGGCAGATACTATAGCCTTGATAGCCGCCTGGCTGTCAATGAGGATGGCAATGGTATTTTGGGGTGGAGAGGTTTGCTTGAGTATGCGGCAGGCCTCACGTACAGCAAAAACTTCCACCTGGAAGACACTGCACGAATCAGGAAGCCGGTACGACCTGGAAATATTGAGGGAATCAGAGAATATCCCCGCCCCTACCCCGCAGTCCATTTTTGAACCATCGGTGAAAATTGTTGATTCGAACTCATTTATCAGTACGCCAGTTTCCCATTCCGCCCTGGTTGGGAATCTGACCGTGACGTAATTTCTAAAGTTCACTGTGGGAGTTATATAGTCGGTCAGATTAGCTACCAGATCCTACGGTAGCAAATTCAGGATACTGCTGTGATCATACGGATTGGTGCACCAGCATCCCGTTTCCCTTAGCCTGACCGCACTACATGATGATAGCTGCATAATGTGAAGATCGAGTGCGAAAAGGTGCAGAATAACGTTCAAGGCATCGGTTAGACATGTCCTCGTGGCAGCCGTTGCGCCTATAGCCGCAGTTCTTTGTACCCTGTTGATAATTTTGATGTTATAAGCTTTTCGTAGCGCAGGTCACCAGACTAGCGATCCATAGGAAAGAATGGGGCGCACCACGGCAGTGTACATCCATAAGACCATCTTCGGGCGAAGTCCCCACTTCTTGCCAAAGGTCTTGCTGCAGGCATAGAAAGCCACACAGGCCTTCTTTACCCGTTGCTCAATATTAAGCTTCCAGCTTAGTTTTGGATCAAGTACCACACCTAGGTACCTAGGTTAATCAGTAAACCGGTTTTTTGCTTGGCTGAATTGTTTGTAATTAAGTTATGGAAGGATGCAACGTAATACTTGCGATCGCGATGGGCCCACTTTGGTGCCTAGTGTTTTATGATAACCTCATAACCCTACCTAACCTAACCTAACCTAACCTATGCAACGTAATGTTTAGGGGGAATTGGCGTAATGTTGGCTTGAAGGTAGGTTTCCTGTAGGGATATAATTGATGGGTGGTCCTTTATTAATGATTGAAGCTCATGAAGGTTATTAAATTACCTTTGAGATTCCATTGTAGAACCTTAAGAAATTGTTTATTGGAAGTAGGAGACTTCGGTGCAATATAACCTATGGTTTATTGCGCAGAACCAGGGATGGTAGAAATAGAGGGGTGAGATGTGTTCGAATGGAGCGGCAGAGTCAGTGTCCTGAATCCTGATTGCCATTATTCTGGTTAGTTGCTATCATCATCCATTTCGAATGAGTTTATAAGAGATTGGGTGACAGTTGATAATAGTGAGGGGTTTGAAGTTGCTGGGATAATGTTTTGAGGCGGTGAATTCAATAATTTGTCTGTTTATTTGTTGCTGTTGGACAGCGGTGAATGGATTGTAGTGGATTGTGTGAATGATGCTTTTGAGTTGTTTATGATGTGTTGTGCGTTCGACTTGTGATTTTGTGGTTGATTTGTGCTGATAGTACAAGTACTAGAAGTTGGTTTTATGTTAGTATGTTCGTTGATGGGATGAGTGATATTGTCCTTATGTGGGCTTGATGTTGTTGGGGGTACTGCATTGAGTGAATTTGGAGTTTCAGTGGTGTTGGCTTCTGTACAGTTAGGCTGCTGTTTTGTGGGGGACTTGCTAAATTTGATACGGGTATATTTATTTAAAGTGGATGGAGAGCCATGCTACAGTTTTTATTTTCAAGGTTTCTTTGGCATGTTTTAGAGGACGAAGGGTGTTCATCAAAGCAGTTTGCGGATGACACACGTGAGCAATTGTTGGGAGAATGTGGTGGCAAATTGCACGTTTCGCAGGATGCATTGCCATTGCATCTTTTGGTGGTGCGTTCTAGTAATTGTCAATTGCGACAGCGCATTGGGTTGGGGAAATATTCCTCAACTTTGGCATTATACCAGCCAATGCTAACTGTGTTTGGGGGGCGGAAGAGGTCGAATGTAAATAGTACAAGACCGGTGGGGCGTTGAATACCTTCTGTCGATTTTTTAAATTTGAAGATTTCCGTGACGCCTTGAGACTTCATTTCTTCAACAATTTCACTTTCTGGGACGTTGATGAGGAAGGGTGCATATACTGTTCCTTTGGATGCGTTCAGATTAGTGTGAAGGGTTACATTGATAGGGCAGAGATTAGAGAGGGATTTTTTTGATAGGAAAACTTCGGCTATTTTTGGTGATTTTACCAGGATTAAGAGATTTCCATCACGCAATTGCGTTATGTGATCATAGGTAGTACTTATACCATCGATAGCTTTTTTGAGCAAAAATACACTGAAAGATGAAAGTGGTATTTCTTTATTAGCTGGGAAAATAACTATGAATTTAGGACTGTTTGGGGTCGAGTTGTAGGCATTATTGAATTCTACTGAAGGGATGACAGGTTTTTTTCTTTTCCTATATTTGGGTTGGATTAGAGGCTCCGGGTCGAGCCCGCTAAAACGATTATCCAAAAGAACACGTGGCTCATCGGCCATAATGTATTGGTTTTCTTCACGCTATATGTACTTTATGTTTCACTCACTGTAAGGTAGAAAGAGAAAGAATGAATGAATGAATGAAGAAAGCGCGAATGTGGCTATGTAAAAATAGCGGGAAAAGCACCAACGAAAAGAGTGGACAGAGCGATCTCGGGTATAAGTAGGTACACGATGTTGCTGGCTTGAAGGTTAGTCGGTGACTGTGATTAACCCTAGAAAGATTACCTTATTTTATAGTACTGAAAAGATAAATATGCGCCCGAGAGGTGCACAATTTTAAAAACCGATTTATTTTACAAATTTAAATAATTATTGTTTTTTTTTATAACTTCAATGAATTGTTACATAAGGCGTGTTTTTTGACGAATCTATACTCAGCTCGCTTTTATTTTACACGCTAAGCAAAAACAAAACGAAAATGAGTCTAAAATGAGTACAATTTAGTCAGTAAACAAAGTGGCTATAGAATGTGAGTACAGCGAATTGATTTCAATTTAAATCTCAATCGTAGGTTGTTGTTCATCAAAATTGTTTGCCTTCGCTTAAATAAGCTATGACAGCAACCTTCACGGAACAAAATAGTTTATTTGACTGTACTTTTTCTGCGCGTTGTTTCTCAAAGGTTGTTGCCATCGATAAAATTACCGCCACATAAATTTCAGATGCTTCTACTTCAAGAAATAAGTTAAAAGTGAGTACAGTAAACTCTCAAAAAAACACGGCAATTATTATTTTTTTATTTATAAGAAAGTTATGTAGGATTTTATACGCGCGGCAGTTAACAGATTACAGCAATATATCTGTGTCGCGGGCGCCTCCCAGGCGCACGCTATCCTTATAGGGTTAAATACATAAAAACTGACAGGACAAGGACAGGCATGCCAAGTTTCGGAACTATTTCAAAGTATGTAGTTTTGAAAAAAAAAAAACATTTTGAAAAGTACTCGTATTTGTCCAAATTTCAAATCCTCAACGGTTGCAAAGGAACACCATGAGTACAGGCACGTACAAACCCAGTGCACCTTTTTAAACTCACTCACCATTGTCGAAAGAGCTGTTTGGATCATAAAATGGTCAAAAATAGTCGAGTGGAGCAATTCGTTCCACAAGCGCTAACTTTCGCCCGAATCCGAAGGGATTTATTAGACAATGCCATCTTGGAGGAGCGGACTAATCAGCACCGGCAAGTAGAGCAAGCATGGACCCTGCTACAATAGGAAAGTTCTGTAGATCTACATGCAATTATTCGAGCAGTATCCCCAAAAGCGAGCGTTGCTGTCGAACAAGTGCTCGTGCCGAACAAATAAAGAAATCGGCATTGAAATGTAAAAATAATTTATTTTGTTATCTATTCTACTACAACAAATTAACAATCAGTGACTATCCATGAACTGTATCTCAGATAAAATCAGCAGACTATACGGCAAAGGTCTCGGTTGAGGCGACAATATCATTAGTGTTTGCCTGTCGGTGTCCACATCAGTTCTATAAAATAAAAGTTTACATAGAGAATTGTACAGATGAAAGAAAATCTCAAAACTTACACGCAGACGAATCCAACAACGTTCGTAGAAATCACCTCGTCCTCAGCAGACTCGGCAAAGCTAACAGACAGCAGGTGATGCGTCAGCGATGGACTGGGTTGTACAGCCACTAATTTCGTCAGATTATCCTCAGCCTTCATTCCGATGGGCATACAAGAATCCGGCAGTGCCGGCGCTCCAATTTTGTAAATTTTAATATCACTCCACTTCACTTCGAATGAGAAGGGATACAGCGGTGTACGGCAGCCGTAGAAGTAGTCTTTCACTCGAAGGTCTCTGGCCTCGTTTCGCACCGCTTTGCTGCGTTCGACTACACCTCCGCTCTTCGGCAGCAGTACGACCTTGACGAACGATGGAATATCCCGAAGAAGTTCATTATACAGCCGCTCCTGGTCGAGTACAAAGATTGCTCCCACTTCAAAAGCCTGAGCCGTATGCAACAAGTTCCTGTAGCCTTCGCCCTTCACCCAGCCGCATGTGTTGATTATCATTCCCGAGTGTTTGGCTGAAAATACAATTCTAAATGGAATACTTATCCTTAGATGCATCAAATACTTACTGCGCTTGTTTACAACCATCGATTCCAGAGTAACTTCAGCCATCTTGGAGACGATCGCCTTGTATAGTGTCTTGTTGTCGCTCGGACTTTTGTGGCCAAAATGATACACCAACGGTGCTGTTTGTGAGAATCCATCCTCTATACTGGCGGGACGTTCTATCAGCACCGTTGCTATGGTACCTGGTAAGGCGACAGCACCCTGGCCCACATCAACGTCGGCATAGAGTGGCCGCCTCCCCAGACGAACCGCGTAGTTGAGGAATATCCGGCAAAGCGTGCTCTTGCCGACATCCGTGGGCCCCACAACCATGGCAATGGGACCTCGGGTGTCGTTTTCCTCAGCTTTGTTGCGCATCTGCTCTAAAGCCGCATGGCAGTTGAGGTACTGCACCATTGGAGTCTCCTTGGACGTGTAGCGAACGTCCGTCTTCCCCCGCACACCGATGACACAACCATGGTAGGTAAATATCGCCACCTTGGCTCCAGTGATGAACTCATACGATTTCTTTTTCACCAACTCAGTGCCGAACATTTCAGCGAAACCAGATTTTAGCTGCGAATGCGAGGATTAGGTTACAATTATCTAGATAGAGTGGGTAATCCTGCGATACGCTTACCTGCAGGTAGACTTTGGCGTCCTTCTCCTCGATTTCAAAGCGTAATTCCGAATCCGCTTCGAGCGTGAATGTTTCCTCTTCCATGTCCATTGTATCGAACGTTTATAAACTCAACTAAAACTAAATTAAAACTAAAAATTCGCGCAGAAAACCTACTTATATGAATCTGGCCCCACAAAAAATACGAAATGTCATCAGCAGAGTAATTTGTTTACATGTCGGTGGACAGTAAGAACAAAAGTTCTAGGATTATTGGAAGAAGGTGGTGCGTGTTGCCATGAGGTCTGTTCGCGTATTTGTATACCAACATTCGTAACTGGTTAAATTTCAAAGAGTGGAGGTAAAATTCTCTCAGAGAGAGGTAAATTATAAAAAGGCAAAATAACGCGCTGAACAACAAAAGTTTCCCACTTTTTAAATAAATCAACAAAAAGTGACATATTTCATAAATCTGTCCAAAGAAATTTAATGGGCATTCGCAGCATAGGGAAATTTTGTACTCTCTCGTGAGCTTTCTCTTGTACGAAAGACATTTGAACAGAATTTAGTAGAAATTCGCTTTTTTGGAAGGGTACGCAAATTAACCTATTTTGATCTATTTCTAATTTTACTTAATTTTATCAAATTACAAAATGTCATTAGCAGAGCAATTTGTTAACATGACGCTGGACTGTAAAGTGGGAAATACACGATACAACCGTTGTACCGACTTGTGCTGTACCGACATCATTCCAACTGTTGTACGCAGCACACACATCAAACAATCTACATACGATTTACGTACAACCAGACATTTTATTCAGTACATTTACACATACACACCATATAATTTCCATAGTTTGGATTAGTACGTAGGCGCACCCCTAGCATTCGGGCTTGCGAATCGTGCATGTTAGCAGCCCGGGCTACTAGTATCTTTAGTACATACACATAATTCCCATACATTCTGTGCATGTGACAGCGGTTGTACAGTCAAGACCATGCGATCATATGATATTGGTACAACGGTCGGTTGTGTGGATACACATGATACAATGATCGTAAACAACACCAAAGCTGTAAAACCGTTGGTACAACATTTGCATCGTGTTTTTCCCACTTTAAATAAAGTTGAAAATGTTGGTGCAAAAAATAATGAAACAGACCTAATATGTCTACACCATATATTGCCGAACACAAGCCTCCTCAAAAGTCAGCTAAGGTGACGTTTATCTGTTTATGTTTCGGAAGCAGTAGAGTAAACTTTTATTTTATTTTCTTCCGTGCGTTTCTTACCTTTTTAACGCAAAACCCTGCGTTAAAATAAAACAGACATGAGCAATATATACATCCAAGAACCCCCCACATCGGGAAAAGTAAGTTTCGATTAATGAAATCCATTAAGAACGTTCCGGACATACCAAAAACCAAAACACCAATCTTTACAGGTCCTTCTGAAGACATCCGTGGGCGACATCGACATAGAACTCTGGACCAGAGAATGTCCCAAGGCATGTCGAAACTTCATTCAACTCTGCATGGAGGGCTACTATAATGGTACCATATTCCATCGTGTAGTCAAGGGGTTCATCGTACAAGGTATGTGTCTGTGTTAACATCCAACCAAGAAGTTTCTGTAAGCAGCTCTAAATTTAGGTGGTGATCCAAACGGCGATGGGACAGGTGGTGAATCCATCTACGGCGCCCCGTTCAAGGATGAGTTTCACTCACGTTTGCGTTATGTTCGTCGTGGACTTGTCGGAATGGCCAATTCGGACGCCGACGATAATGCTTCGCAATTTTTCTTTACGATGGCGCCATCTCCAGAGCTCCAGAATAAGAACACGCTTTTCGGTAAGGTAACCGGGGATACAGTATTCAATATGCTCAAGCTGGAGGATGGACTCGTGGATCATAACGAACGACCACTGTATCCGCATAAGATCATCAAAACTGAAATTTTAAACAATCCCTTTGAGGACATCGTTCCGCGAACGACCAAAAAGGAGTCAAAAAAGGAGAAACGCAAGAAAAGGGAAAAGGGAGTCAAGTAAGCGAGCTATTTAGTAATTATGCTTGCGCGAGTCTTATTTGTATCTTCGCAGGAACTTCGGCCTGCTGTCGTTTGGGGAAGAAGCCGAAGTGGATGAGGAGCAAAGCAGTACATTCGCTCAAAAGAATGCTGGCAAAGCAAAGTCTCTGCACGACGTTGTCGACGATCCTAAGCTGAGTAAGGATGTGGCCCATATGGAACGTGGAAACACCCCGTCTGACATAGAGGACTTTGACGCTGCCAATGAGGAGGCAGAAGACAACGAAACAGCAGAGGAAAAACTACTACGAATTAAAAACAAATTGCAGATGACGAAGGATAGACGATTACAACCGCCGAAAGTTCCTGTGCAAGTAGCCGAGTCCGACTCGGACGAGGACGTCCTCATGACGGTAGATCGAGAGAAGAAAGCCCAACAGGAGAAGAAGAAAGAAGAAATACGTCAAGAGATCCTAACGTTAAAAAAACAATATCAAACGGACAAGAAGGCCAAGGACGAGCTGCTGGAGAAGAAAATCGAAAAGGAAATCATCGCTAAACCGGAATCGTCCAATGAAATGGTTAAGGATTATATTGAGGAGAAGGAAAAGTACACAAGCTTGAATCAAAAACTACCAAAAAAAGGTCCTAATAGGTAAGACACGTTCTCTCATAATGTATATCTGAATTCTCGAAAGGTTCTCTATTACTCCTTTGCTCTAACAGAAACCAATGTAACTAATATGTACCTATTTCGATGGCGTTATAGTCGGGGGTAGGAAACTGCCTCCTGTCTTGCACACCAAGTTCATTGAGGTCCTTTTCCACCTAAGGTTCATCGGCATTGCACCGTCCATATAGCCATATTAGCATTCTAGGACCTGATCTTAATTATTTCTGCAATGTTCTTAGCTGACGTAAGTAACCAAAGAGATTAACAAAGTAATAGACTAACGACAATATTTTTCTGATTCTGATATACCTGCCATTGTTCTTAATAGAAGTTAATATCCTTACACAGTCCATATCTGCTCTATTCTTATCTATCAATCTCGAATGTAATAATTCCTAAATTAGGGAATGATTCCCACATTCGCATCCATCAACAAATGCCACAAGTGCCCAACTATCGGGCCGCAAGTGTCAAGTTTTCCATAAAATAGCATGGTTTCTTAAAGTTCGATCAACAACTACTAACTTAACGCAATTCTTGTCAAGAACACTATGGATTTGAATGATGGCGAAGAATTTAATGATTTCAGTATAAATTGCGTCAATGTTTCTCAGCAAAACATTTTTTTTAGTCTTTTTAGTCCTCAGTCATGGTTTATTGTGTGAATCCACAATTATATTCGGAATCAAGCCTTATCAAAGAAACCTCTGGTATTCCTCAAGGCAGCTTATAATCTTCAGCTGTACGATAAAGTCGATTGATTCTAAAGCTGAACGCTATTAGCAAGACTAACCACAGAAACGTAGCAACGAATTGGTTAAGCTAAAGCGACCACAGATCAGCTGCGTTATCACTATCTTCACTGGACACTGTCTTCTAGGCCAACATGCCAAAAGACCTGGCCTCTTCTTCAACGACTTCTACAGGAGCTTTAGAAAAGAGGAGTAGGAAATCATCCTTCACCTCTTATGCACATGTCCAGTCCTATTACGTAAAAAAAATGCTCCACCTAGAGGCCCCTTGATGACCCCGGCGATTTGGCGTCATGAGCATCCATCGCTTTATCAAAAGCTCCGGTTGGTTTTATTAGTACCTGAGTGGTCTAATGGTAGATCTATGGCATCACAAAGGACCTTTACTGTTCTTAGTGTGTTTACACTCACGTGCAGGCGGCTAACTTAACCTAATCTAAGTACCGTAGGGTTAGGACTGTATTTCGATTCGAAAGTCAAAGTGTTCGTAATTCGAAATTCAAAAAATACGAGGGGTGTTTCCAAATTTCTAGGAATTCATTTATAAAACCTTTATTTTACTCATTTTCTCCGATATTACATTTTAGTTTTTCAATATAATTTCAATTCAACTGAATACATTTTTTCCAGCGGTGTATAAGCTTCTTAAACCCATCTTCAAAGAATGTTTGGGAAGTTTCTTTATCCAGTGGTTTATGCTGGCTTTTACCTCATTTAAGTCCTTAAAACGAACGCCACGTAAAGGTTTCTTCAATTCTGGAAACAAGTGATAATCACTCGGCGCCAGATCAGGCGAATAGGGTGGATGTGGCAGCAATTCCCACAGCAAATCGATCACAACATCTTTTGTTTTGCGAGCAGTGTAGGGTCCTGCATTGTCGTCTTGTTGCAACAATGGTCGCGCGTGTAGCTTTCCCGGCCATTTTTTAATCAAAGCTTGGCGTAATGGACCTTTTAAAAGATTGGAATAATATACTGCATTTATTGTTGCACCTTTTGCCAGGTAGTCTATCTATATTATGCCTTCACGGTCCCAAAAAACCGTTATCGTAACCTTACCGACCGACGGAACCGCACGCGCCTACGGGGATCGTCTTCGAGTGATGTCCTTCTAGCCTTAAAACGATCAAAGAAAAAAAACTTTAGCTCTTTGCGATTTCACGGCATCTTCCATTGTTCAGCTTTAATGTGGTGAAAAAACACCCGTACGCTTTGACTACAAAAACAAAACTAATCTCTTACTAGCTTATGTGGATTAACGAACATGTACATGCACATGAACAAGTTCAAGTGATGTTCAGCTTTTTCTGGAGCGATTTGTTTAAATGAGAGAGCGATTCCCAGAACTTTTCTAAACGCCCCTCGTAGATTACTGGAAATTCAATTTCAATTTGCTTTGAAAGATTTTGTTGCAGAAAAAAATACTTTTCTTCATAAAGTCGACATAGAGTAAAATCTTTGTTAATGCAGGCTCACCAACTTCACTTTATGTTCTATTACTTGCGTTGATAGAGCACTGCAGCGGTAGTTGGATCATTTGATTAACTTACAGGCTTCTAAATCGTTGATATACTTTTCTTAGCACAAACTTACGATTTGAAATGCAGAGCCGCCTGTTTTTCCCAGTTCAAATAAAAAAATGTTACCACCTTTTCTAGGGAGCAATTCACATTGGATTTACTGAAGAAATTCCGCACCAAGTTGGAGGTTCTCAAGCAGAACAGTGACTACCAAGATACCGAAGAATCCCTAAATGAAGCAAATGTAGAAAAAGAAATCCAAGGTGATGACTGGTTGGCGCATACCCTGCGCTTTGAACAAACCGCACCAGTTCTAGCAAAAGATGCCTCTACAAAATCCGATGACTGGTACGATGCCTATGATCCCCGGAATCCGTTAAATAAACGCAAGCGAGGAGAACACCGCAGCCAATCGTCGTCTAAAAAGACGCGGTAGTATAAAAAGCAAATGAATTACATATTAAGTTGTTTTTTGTTTATTATAAAACATACATAAATGTATGCGTAAAAGTAAAAAAAAAAAAAAAATCAGTTGTTCTTTTCGAAATACTTCTTCTTTTCTTTAGGATTTGGAACGATCTGTGAAGAGGACACCGTTAATATTTTCTGTAACACAAAACAATGATTTAAACTTACTGTATCGCTTCCTGGTTTCCAACCGGCAGGACACACTTCACCATGAGTGTCTGTGTATTGGAATGCCTGTACCAATCTCAGAGTTTCATCGACTGAGCGGCCCACAGGCAAGTCATTCATTGTAATTTGTCTAAGTACACCGTGCTGATCGATGATAAAGAGGCCACGTAGAGTATGACCCAAATCATCCAGGTAGACACCGTAATCCTTTGAAATTCTATGTGTCAGATCGCTGAGTAGTGGAATTTTGATTGTTCCCAGACCTCCTTCCTTTCGCGGTGTATTAATCCATGCCAGGTGGGTAAAATGTGAATCAACACTGCATGCAATTACTTCGGTGTTAATTTTGCGGAATTCCTCAATGCGATCTGAGAAGGCCAGGATTTCAGTTGGGCAAACAAAGGTGCTGTAATGGAAAACCTATCTTAAAGCACTTGGACCTTTTAAAAACCGAAAAATGTATTATAATTGATATAATGGTAAATTAGTCCTTTCATAGCCACCATCGAATTACAACTGTTTCATTAGTGATCCCATAAAGAAGCTGTCTCAGTGGCTGTAGTTAAGCAAATGCTAACGCAAGAACCGTTGATATTTGGCAGCAATTAATGCAATTATACATTCACTATTCTAATGGGAGATCAATGTCCCATAAACTTTGGTTTAAGAAGAATTATCCTAAAGCTACCAAGAAGAAATGGTGCTGCGATTAATTGCAATCTGTAAGACGGCAGTAGATATTCATAGTTTCACTAGTTATGTTCGTAGTATCGTAGCTAATCGTAGCTCATCAATTAATAAAATGGTCGCTAACACATCCGTATCTAATTTTTAAATAACAAATTAAACGAACAGTATTATACATATCAGGAGAATACCTCCATTTACATAGTCACGTTGCCATTAAAATTACATTTAAAATTCAGGTTGTAAAGCACCGTATATACATGCATATATAGATTGAACAAAACGATAACAAAGCTTACGTTCGTGGTGACAAAGCATAACAGATTCCGACAGTTTCATTTAATTGTTTCCTTAAATGTTTGGAAAATTGGACTCAGGTATGACACCAACAAACTAAGTTATCGCATAATACATCAAGAATTTTGTTTAAGGTACAAGACTAAAGAGAACCATGCCACTGAATATTGAGGACCACTCGATAGCTCTGAAGATCATAAAGGGTTTGTAGCACGTACGTCTGAGTCTTAAGTTGACATTGTAGGCAACCAAAGCAAGCAAAGTCAGTGCGGTTGCTTGGGTATAGTGTTTGGGCACAAAGGTGACAATTTTTATTAGTCACCGACTTAGAATCATGTTGTGGGCGTTCTGGCCAAAATGTATCCCAGAAATTACTAAGAACGTGTGGATGCGATTATGTACAAATGAAAGAGGGAATATACTGATCATAGGCTGCAAAAAGATGAGAGCACATTGCTCATCCAGCAACAGGACACACTTACTCAAGAGGAGAACTAGCGTGCATTGTTACCACCAGTGCAATGAGAACAACACCAACAGCAGGACTCAAGGCCATTCTCAACCTACTTTTGCTAGGCATTTTTATACAAGTATCGGCGGCTATTAGTACCCCAAGATTAAGCCAGACATATCTGGAGATCAATTGCAATTGGATATACTACGATATGTATCCAGGCATTGTATCTAATACCGATAACCCTTTGCCAAACCTAAACTTTACGAGACCAATATTAAGCACCTTCCGAAGCAGAGACGAATGGAAAAGAGGTACAGCACCTAACGCGCAATCCATAGATGTCCACACTAATGGATCCAAAGTGCAAATAAGTCCAGGTGCAGGCATCTTCTCTGAACCGCTGAACTACAGCGCCGTTTTTTAAGTAGATGTCCTAGCAGTGACAATAGCAGCCCGTGAGACTGCGATGAGGATAATACCAAGGTAGGATATCACCTTTTTCTTCGACAACTAGGCAGCAATAAAAGCAATATCTGCTACAGAAATAAAATAGAAGCGTGTGAAGTGTTGTGTTATAGAAAAGAGGTTCTTGGAATAAAGATAAAGTTGTGCTGGGTTCCTCGACATGAGGGCATACCAGGGAATTAGAAAGCAGACGAACTGGCTAGAGGAGGCCCAGCACTAAACTCGGACCAATCCGACCTCAGTGTACATCCAGCCTTGCACACTTAAACTCGAAACATGGAATAAAACTCTCGAACAATAGACGGGGGCGCCGTGGCGTAAGTGGTTAGTGTGTCAGATTACTACGCATGATGTTCCAAGTTCGAATCCCAGAAAATACCAAAAAGTTTTTTCATGGTCCCACCTCTCGCGAGCGTCTGACAAACATCCGAGAGTATTGTTGTCACGAAATAGCTTCACAAATCGCCGTTCAGATTCGGCATTAAACTGTGTAAACTTCCATTCGTGTGAAAAATATAACAAACACAACATGAGTGGTTGCGAGAAGCTAGGCCCTGGCACTTTAAAGAGCTGTTGCGCCAAATATTTGTATTTGTTTTGAACAATAGACGGATCTCTCTAGATATTTGTATCACCACTAGAAAGCTTTGGCCTATATTCGACAAAACAAGGACCGATAGACTCAGGCGGAGGGATAGAAAATCCCTCTCCAGTCTTATATAGGCAGTTATCACAGGGCATAACACTATGCGGTACCACATGAGAAAGTTACATGTAACGGAAGACTTCAATGGAGCTGTGGCGACGATGAGGTTCAGAGGACACAACTCACATCCTTTGCCACTGCTCAGGCCTTTACCATCTAAGAAACAAGTTCTTCGGACAATACTTTTTTCTGAATCTAGAAGAGTTGTCCAACGAACCGGGCACAGTAAGTAATAATGCTTTGTACATATATAGACATATATTTCACGAGGAGATTCCTTCTTTCTTCCCCCTTATGGGTACCACAATGGGTCTATACTGATCTGAGTTGTAGAGGATTAATGACTCCTACACCGACCCACATATGCACCTAACCTAACGTACCAAAAAGGGAAGTAAAGCGTTTTGCTCTTAAAAAACATGACGCAAAACTGTTAAAGGGAAGATCGTACACAATTATAGAAGGCAGGGCGGTTTTGCAAGTATTGTAGTAATGCACCAGAACTCTTTACCACCATGTTCTTGTTCAGTATGGACGAACGTAATCAAACCCTTCTCATCGGCTTTGTAACCATTTGTTTGAGGTTTATTCTATATATTTCTTAATCAATCCCTCAGCGTAACCTTGCCAGAAGAAGGGTTTAAGACTCCTAATCGGAAAGACTATATTGTTGTTCAACTTTGATCCTCCCAAATGCAGGAGAGATACTGAACTCTTTGAAGAAAGATTCTGATAAGTTGTGAATGTTGTTTAAAAGGCCAATATGACCGTTGGCTAAGGGCGTATTGGGCGAACAGTTCATTATCTCTCCAAGTAGAATATAAGACACAAGACTCCTATATAGATTTAACTTTTTATTTGCATGGACTACATACACACACGTTGTATGTATAAACATCTCAATTAACTCTGGTTTGTGTGCCAATTTACTAAACCCCGCAATATTTGATTGAATATAGAATTACTAATTCGCCGCTGGTATATGACACCAATTTTTGCCGATTGAAACAGAAACCTGAAGCGAAACTGATTAAGTATGCCACTGACTGTGTCATATATCACTTAGGTGTTTGGTAAGACAAGTGTTTCTATTTTTACGCAACATGTTAGGAAATGAATGAAATTACTCCTGCTGCGCCAATGACCTTTCACCTCATTTAGCATTTTCGGTTCCCCAATAAACATATTCAACTTACAAATCCAATGGATAGAACAGTAGCACGATATATTTTCCCAAATAGCTGGATAGGGCCAAGTTCGTAATCTCTCCATTGACCACGGCGGTTCCTTCGAAGGTGGGCGCTTGCTTTGAAACTGAAATGATGGAACGTATGATCCCAGTAGTTGTATGTGCTCGTACTTCCACTACTTACTGACTGCCTTTGTGTACTGCAATTGGTGCTCAGCTTTGTGTGTGCCAGCTGGATACACAGAACCACCAGCGAACGAGTAACACGAATCATCATCGACGGTTAGAGAACCTCTAACGTAAGGGAGCAACAGGACGACTCCCATAAGGGCGAATATTCTCCCCTCGGATAGCATAGTTCTAGTCTTAGACTTGAATTTATGTGAAAATCTTTGGATTTAGAAGGAAAAGTAAATGAAAACTTGAAAAAAAAAGCCGGCTATCGTTAGCCACGCAATCAATTTCTTTTTCGTACCTCCTCCTGCTGATAACAGAATATTGAACGCAACGTATTAATCGGTTGACCTGCGTGTGCCGTCTTCTAATGATAAAACTATATAAAGAGCAAATACTGATTTTCGTTATTTGAATTAATCTATCGAAGCTACTTGACTTCGCATTCGATTATTAATCGGAGTGCGAATGTACTTGGGTGGGAGGCAAAATAGTGATTAAAGACAACAAATCGTATCGTACGTGATTAGTGTCTGGCGTTGTTTTATAAAACGAACAGAGAGAGAGAGAGAGAGAGAGTGCTGTGCACACAAACAAAACTGGACGATGACGTTCGGTGTAATAGATTACTGTTGCTGAGTAATGTTGTCGACGGAGTTTTAGTTGTAAGTATATAGTCCAAAAGGACGTCAATAAAAATATGATTTCATTCCAATGATCCTTTGTAAAGTGGGAAATACACGATACAACCGTCGCACCGACTTTTGTTGTACCAACATCAGCCCAACTGTTGTATGCAGCACACACATTATACAATCTACGTACGATTTACGTGAAACCAGGCATTTTATTCAGTACATTTACACATATACACTATATAATTCCATACAATCTGTGCATGTGACAACGATTGTACAGTCAAAACCATGCAACTATACGATATCGGTACAACGGTCGATGGTGTGGATACACACGATACAATTATCGTTTACAACACCAAAGCTGTCAAACCGTTGGTAAAACAGTTGTATCGTGTATTAAACCACCTGTATTTGCGTACTCTAAGGCCCTTTCCACTTGCACAGGTCATGGAAAAATTTGTTTTCATTTCCAGTATAGAGTCGAATAAATACTCCGGAACATAGTAAGAAATGTCCATCCGATAAGACAACAAACGTTGAATGCTTGGCCTACGCCTAGGTCTATATGCTGTGCTCTTCATTCACTATGATCATGATTTCATGATTGAAAAATCTGCACGACGGCGTGGCGCCCTGGCTAAATCGTGAATATAACACCGATCCGTCCCGGCGTGGGAATACATGAAAATATGTGACAAGACTGTAGTAGAAATTGGTGACAAAATACTCATATGGGAACGGTTAACAAATATAAGGCGTGTTTTTTTGACGAATCTATGCTCAACTCACTTTTACTTCACACGCAAAGCAAAAATGAGTATGAAATGAGTATAATTTAGTCAGTAAAAAAAGTGGCTATAGAAAGAGAGTACGGCGAATTGATTTCAATCTCAATCGTAGCTGGTTTTTATTTTCTTTTATAACTTGCGCGCACTCAAAGGGTTATGAATACCTTTAACATGTTTACAAACAGTGCGGGTGTTGGAAAGGATAGATAGAGAGAGAGAGAGAAAGATTTTGGTGTAGTGGTTTTAAAGCTCAGTTGTTGCTTCAGAGAATCTCCGGGGGTGGCGTCCAGATAACTGGGGAGATTTTTTGTTATTTTTCGTCTTTGCTTCTGATTCACAGTATTTTTTTCCCGATAACTGATGTCATAGGCAAATCACCATCAACAGAGCGAACAATTTTTCCAGCCACATGACCAAGCTACTGTCAGTGTTATGCTTTCGCAGTAGTGTTCACACAAGCTTTCGCAATTGATCGGACTGACTTCATATATTTCATGAGAAATAAATAAATGCTTGCTGACATCAGGATTTAAACCATGAACCATTAGCGTGGCTATTGACGACGTTACCATTACACCATTGCCATCCCCTTTTGTTTCTTTGTTCATCAAAATTGTTTGCCTTCGGTTAAATAAGCTATGGCAACAACCTTCACGGAACAAAATTGTTTCTTTGATTTGTACTTTCTCTGAGCTTGTTTCTCAAAGGTTATTGCCATCGATAAAATTCAGTCCCACCTAAAGTTCAGATGCTTTTACTTCAAGCAATGAGTTAAAAGTGAATACATGTCGTTTCTTCAGATTTTAGGAGTGAGTGCAGTAAATCTCTAAAACAAACACGGCATAGTAGTGTTGAAGAATGAAGAGAATTTGATATTAATTATCTGGCAGTTGGTACTGTTTTGGTATTTTATGGTTTTCTTCAGGATAAAGCGAATGTGAAAGTTTAGTCAATTGATCATTTTGTAGAGTATTTTATGGTTTTATTCAGGATAAAGCGAATGTGAAAGTTTAGCCAATTGATGATTTTGTAGAAACTTAACAGCACTACTGTCAGTTCGTTTTACAAGTATTTACTCAAATATTACACTAGATATGATTTGTATGTTACTTTCATGAGACTAGACCTATGCAGTTAAGGCGTTTCAGTAAAAAAACAACTCGAAGACGCATTTGATTATTCTGGCTAGTATTCACATGTAGCTGGGTCTCTGAAAAATGTTCCACGAATCATTTGAAGTGAGTCTAATATTCGTTGTTCATCGATTTGAAAGATGGCTTTTTCATCTCTATCCGAGTTTGAATTATTATGATCTTTAATCCTGTTTTCGTCGAAGAAAAAAACAGAGACATGGAAACCCAGCATTGTCGTTCTTGAAGTAGAGATACTTTTCATTCAGAAATTAACAACAGATGTACATTCTGGTCAGCCCTTGAAATGCGATCAGTGCAAATGTTTTCGATTTCAATTTAATTGCTGAACAGAATTTATCCATTTCGGCGCTTTTTGGCAGCATACAAGTTTCCGGAAATTTGCGTACAATAGATAGAATGGAAGCGACCGTGACAGGAGATGCGTATACATTTTGAATAGATTCATTCATTCATTCATTTTCAATGGCCCGCTAATCCTTCATGAGGGTCGCGGGGGTAGGATGCCCAGGTGGACTCTCCATCCTTCTTGATCCTCCGCCATTGACTCCAATTCATCAGGGGCAATCCCTAAGCGGCTCCAGGAGAGATGTCGATGCCTTCCGCCTTCCGCGAAGTCGCCTACCTGATGGCACGGCAACCATGACGCGTCTTGGAAGCCATAGATATTCTATTCTTTGAATAGATATTCTACAAATTTGCTGTTACTTAGCGAAATCACAGAAAACACAGGATGCAAAAACAACAATTGAATCAGCACTTGAGCTGGTTCAATCTTCGTGAACCAGAATTTCTATCCCATATCTCACCACTAGATGGCTTTTCAAAAAAAAAAAAATTATATGTGAAGCTTGGCAGCTCTGCTGAATGTCAGAAGTAAATCATAGTTATTTGTTGTATCCTCACTTTCCGACATAAGTATCTAAAAACACTTAATTATTAAGCAAATATAAAAATATTAAGCATTTTTCTCACTTCGATTTCTATTGTTCTGCCATTTTTAAACCATATTAAACGTCAGAATGATAGCTGCTGTTAGCAACTTGTGAAAATGAAATTTCTGGGTGAACCAGGAGGGTTTTTTTATTTTGGGATGAGCTAATATGATCATATTTGTTTCCGTTTCAAATATATCTGATTTTCCTTTCAATCACTTTCTATTACATATTGACCGCTCTATTACAATTCCATGGTAAAACAAAATACTACCAACACTCAGAATCGAAGAGTGTAAAGTGACAACCACATTACGACAGTCGATTTCGAAAAAGTGAGTCAAAAAGACATTGAATGTTCAAGTGTTTGGACGACGTCGGGCGACAGTTAACAATTTTTGTACTTTGGGTGTGTGTTTAATTTTGACGAGAATTCTTATTTCTTTAATTTTCTTAGTTTTTTACTCTAATTTGCCCCCAATGACCGCGTCAAGTGTTTGCCAGAACCAAGTGCTTTAAGTGGAAACTAACAAAAAGTGTTTGTTTCTCCAATGCGAGTGCAGAGAGAGAAATTCCAGTGAAAATGTTTCGTTTTCGTCCGATGAGTGTACTAGTGCTAACAACATTTCTTGTAATTGCCATACGGAATGTCAACGCAGGTAAATTCAATAATTTTCCGATGAATTAAGCTAAAATAAGTCAGTTATTGTGTCTAGCAAGGGTTTTCGTTCCAAATTATTGGACTAAGCGCGATCCAAATTGGAAGTCTGCCTTGCAGGTCAAAGAAACAGGGTTTGGGCGTGTACCGCTTGTTTGGATCGCTGGGGTCTGGAGTGGGGACAACGCTACGGCAACGATCGACGTAACATCGCATACAATGGGGGATGGGACGGGGGAATTAATTATCACACACACTCGGTTAAGGTTGGTTCCCACTGTCGTACACACAGTGGATCTTGGCTGGTTTCTTGCTGTTATTGCTTCGGCTATCACGGGTGCTACTGATGAATGATGATGATTCACGCCGTGTAGTAGTGGTTGTCGTCAACATAAACATTTACGTCATGGCACTGGCATTTGCAGGATTCTCCCCTCGTAGTTTTAATCTATTTTTTATTGCCGAACCAATTTCTGTTGCTGAATTTGTAATTTTCGTGTATGAGCACACCTGCCGGGCGGTGTTTTACTTCCTATTCCTTGCCGGCAAAGTTCGAGGGTGGTTTGTAATGACACTGGAACGTCTGACATTCTCTCTACTGAGCATGCGAATATCCTGGACGAGGGGATGTTATTGCCTCGCTCTCAAAGGGGTCCATGTGAAATGAGTTTCTCTGCAATAAACACGTGATGCAATCTTTTCTGTTTTCACTTTTTTCTGCATTGATGTCTCAGTGTGCCAACTTGGAATAGAAAAACAACAGAAAAACGTGATTTTATGTAAGGATAATGTAGCAGGATGCATTTCAACGAAAGTGATAGAGGAGATGAAGTAACGTGGTTGTGTCTAGGTAAATGGTAACCATTTGACCGTATGGGATATTGGTACATTTTAACCGTGTACGGAGAGGGCCGAGTAGAATTGGAAACAATTTTACTGTGTGGCTATGTGGGAAGAGGTAGACCAAATTGAACCATGTAAGAAGTTGAACACATGAATTTGATCATTTGACCGTGTAAGACACATGGTGTCACGCAATCAGGTTCATCTTCTATTTCTTACAGTTACACGGTTAATTTTATGTCTTCTTCTTTATGTCAAATGTCGTTCAATTTAAGCTTTGTTCAGACGGTTGTCAGATCTTACAATATTGTCAGGTTTACTAATGAAGTACCTATGTATGTGTCCCAAATGACTAACAACCGTCTGAACTGCCGATTTTGGTCTGACAACGTTGTCAGAAAAGCATTGTCAGAGCGGCATCTACTCGTAACAACGAAATTGTCAGGCATCAATTGTGTGAAAACCCTCTTGTACCATTGTAGACCGTTGTCAGATTTTTAGGACATCGGCAGACTCATTGGAAATTATCAGATGTACGAAGCTTATGACATCTGACAATGGCATTATACTAAGATATTTTTTATGTCAATTTAGTGAAATATTTGCTGCAGGGAATTAACTTCACGGGAACTTACCTCACATTGGAATTAGGTTGGGTGTCAAATCGCCCAAAAGCAAATCGTCCAAAATGCAAAAAACTAAAAAATGTCAAATCACCCCAAAAAAAGGTTGGGCGATTTAACATTTTTATTTTTTGGGCAATGTGTCGTAGTGTCATATCGCCCAAAATTTTTGGGCGATGTGACATTTTTCCGATTTGGGCGATTTGACATCCAACCTGGAATTAACAATATCAAGTGGGAAATAAATGCACTTTTATGATGTGAAGTTATTTCTCACTCAAAGTGGGAAATAATTTAACCAGAAATTTTGTGAAATTATTTCTCACATGATTTAAAATTGTGACTTTAGTTTTAAGTTCACAATGCATAAACCGTGGAATATGTATGGGGGAGCATGCTGCCCCTCTGCAACCCCCTGCTTGGGATCACTGTTGGATTTGGAGTAGGTGCGAGGTTGGGTGTTTGCAAGGTTATTATTTCGAACGCAGCCATCTTCCCTTCCCAACCGCGCGAGGAGACACACTTACGAGCGCGTTAGCAAGATATCGGTTCATAAATTTGGCAATATGTACATATATGCCATTTAGCTTCTCGGTTATCATTTTATATCATAATTCAAGTGTCCGATTTTAAAAATTTCACAATTTCTTCTTTAAATTTCTTCAAATTGTTTATGTTCTTTATTTCATTCGGGAGACGATTAAACAGTTTCAAAACTTTGAACATTAAAGTATTCTGAGGACGCGCGGATGACTTCAGTTCTAATCGAAAATGTTTACCATCCCTAAGGTTATAAGGCTGATTTTCACTTATATACCTTAGATTGTTAAAGAGATAGTTGGGAAGCATTTGGTTTTTCATTTTAAAGACGAACACTAACACGTTTGGGTTGATTTGCTGCCTTATACTTAGCCATCTAAGCCTTTCCAGCATATCCTTTATGTGGGTTAGTCTTGCGCACTTGAGAATTATCCTCATGGCTTTATTTTGGAGCCTTTTGTAGCCTTCTTAAATCTCCTTCCGTTGATAGATAAAGTATTATTGAACAATATTGGAAATGCGGTCTTATCAGTGCATTACATATTCTTATCGCTGTAACAGTAGATATTTTTTGCCGAATTCTGATAAGGAAATATATTTTCTTGGATACTTTCTTACATATATAATCAATATTGGCTCTCAAACTCTTCTGATCATCAATTATTACACCAATATATTTAAATTCATTCACAAGCTTTATGTCTTCCCCATCAATTTTAACACATCCACTCTGATCACTGGTTGGCGCCGTGGTGTAAGTGGTTAGTGTGTCGGATCACTACGCATGAGGTTCCAAGTTGGAATCCCAGAAAATACCAAAAAGTTTTTTCACGGTCCCACCTCTCGCGAGCGTCTGACAATCATCCGAGAGTATTGTTGTCACGAAAAAGCTTCTCAAATCGCCGTTCGGATTCGGAATTAAACTGTAAGTCGCTCCATTCGTGTAAAAAATATAACACATACAACATGAGTGGTTGCGAGAAGCTAGGCCCTGGCACTTTAAAAAGCTGTTGCGCCAAATATTTGTATTTGTATTTTTTGCATAAACCGTGGAATATGTATGAGGGAGCATGCTGCCCCTTTGCAACCCCCTGCTTGGGGTCACTGTTGGATTTGGAGTAAGTGCGAGGTTGGGTGTATGCAAGGTTGTATGCAAGGTGTCTTTAAACCCATGCGAAACATGAAGAATCCATGCGCAACAAATTGTGATACAATTGTGGCTCCTCAGCACGCAATTCGACGAGCAGTTTCGCGTAAAATCCCTGCTGCTGGCGGCGGGCCACCCCATTTCTTCGTCCAAATACTACGGAATTGTTGCAGCATTTCGTCTTCCTCCTCGCTGCCTTCCAATACGTACATGGCCAAGATTGTCACAAGAGTCTCTTTGTTCCATTTTGACTTATATTTTTAAAATTTTCAGACTTTCCAATTCAATGCAACACAAAAAGAAAGTTCTGTCATATGCTTGAATCTGACAACGGATCTGCCAATTTTTTGTAAGCATATATGTAGGTCTATTCTCGTACACAATAGGTCCAATCGCGTACACAATCTAGAGCGCTTTAAAGTGCCTTTAGGTGCTCTAAAGTGCTCGAAGTGTATTCGCGAACTGAGCAAACATGGCAGATAAAGAGAAAAATTGATAAGTAACGAGTATTTCCCCTCTGTTCGAAGAATTTCAGCCGGCACGAACGTAGAAACTGCCAAGTGAAATCAGCTTATTGTTAAATGAATCGTAGAAGTTTTTAATTCCATTTCAAATACTCAATTGATATACAAAATGGATGCAAAGCATCTTGAAGCAAATGCTGTTATGTGTGAATCTTCTCCAAAAGCATTCCCTTTTAACTTAATATGAATCTGTTGCTTTTCACACGAGTTTAATTTGTTCATTATAATTTTTTTTAAATGACAGTTGGCTCGAAATGGATCTCTTTTCATTTGCGTAGTTTTGCTTAGATTTTCCGCTCTCTTATAGTTTTTACTCTCATCATGTCATATTTGACAATTGATTAGTTTTTGGCTTGGAAAGTACGCGAACGGACCTATTCATTTACCAGCCGTGTGAACTGACAATTTTTAATCTGACAACGTTGTCAGAAAAAGTATTGTCAGACCAGTCGTCTCACAATGAAATTATTAGGAATTGGGACAAAATCTGACAACCGTGTGAACTGACAATTTTACGTTGAAAGATAGTTTGTCATTGTCACTTGTCCAATCATCGGCATCTAATTGTCGCACATTGGTAGACTTGACAATGTTGTAAGATCTGACAACCGTCTGAACACCAAAACCTCATCTGTCTTCCTTAATTCGCAAAAGTTGCCCTACGATGTTTTCGCCCTTACTGAAAGTAATCTCTCCCCTGCCTACAATAGTAATGAGTTATTTTCCCCCGAATTAACCGTTTTCCGCGATCATGGTCTTGACAAAGAACATGATTCTTCCGGCCGCGAAGTTCTCCTGGCTATACATAACCGCTATGACTCCGCACTTTACAAATCGTCGCATACCGCTAATTTTGAGTTTATTTGCGCTAAAATTACAATCCTTAAACTCAATCTGTATCTACTTTGCTGCTACATTCGCCCCTCTCAACTAATTCAAGGCTACCAACTTGCTATAGATGCTAGACTCTCTTCTTGATGCTACTGATCCCAACGATGATGTCATTATCTTAGGGGATTTCAATCTTTCATTTCTCCAATGGGTTCAGTCTGAGGATGAGTCTCATCTTGTCACTTCAAATGCAACCTCAGACAAAGAAGTCCTCTTCAGTGGCATAACTAACAGCCTTGGCAGACAACTTGACCTTACCTTTTCATCTGATGCTGATAATTGTATTGTTATAGCAAGCAACCATCTTCTCTCTACTCTAGACAGATACCATCCTCCCCTCTTTGTATCGTATTCCTATGGTGACTTAAATTCTGGTATTCATTCTCAGAACTCATATAGCTTTAACTTTCGAAAAGCTGACTTCACCAAACTTAACATCCTGCTCAGTAATGCTAATTTTAGCTACGCACGCATTACTGTCGATGCTGCTCTTGCATCCTTCTATACTACAATGTTTGATTGTCTTCTGCAAGCTGTTCCTTATTCGCTCCAAAAAAAACAGTTCTTCATCCCCACCCTGGTATAATAAACAATTGCGCTCACTTCGTAACAAGAGGAACAAACTTTGTAGAGCATACCTAAAATTCCGTTCTGGCTATGACTACTCCATCTATCAGCACACACATTCATACTTCGCCGAACTCTGCGAAGCTCTCTACCAGGATTATCTTGACCGAAAGCAATCCAGTCTCATTACTGATCCTAAGCGTTTCTATCATTTCATAAATGCCAAACGAAAATCTGATAGTTATCCTTCTACCCTTAAACACGCCAACACCTCTTCGTCGGACCCTAAAATTGTTGCAAACCTATTCGCTCACTTTTTTAGCCAGTCGTTTACCGATCGCATCCTTGAGCCCGACCACGATTACTTCTCTTATATGGACAATTGCGGCAAAACGTCATTAGTTTCGGTTAATATCACCTCGCTACTTGTCGCAGAGAAGATTAATAAACTTAAAGATGACTATTCTTCCGGTCCTGATGGGTTGCCCGCAATTATTCTAAAAAAATGCGTGACCCACTTGGCCCAACCATTGAATTCCTTTTTTCTTATGTCCATTTCCCAAGGTTCTTTCCCTATCCTTTGGAAGAACTCATTTATTATCCCAATACATAAGAAAGGTACTAAAAATGAAATATCTAACTATCGACCTATCGCCAAACTATCATGCATACCCAAACTCTTCGAGAGCATCGTTTACGACTCGATGTTTTTTCATTGCAAACCCTTATTCTCTTCCAATTACCACGGGTTCCTTAAAGGTAGATCAACAACCACCAACTTAACTGAATTCATTTCTCAGGCGCTGTGTGCATTCGAAGATGGCAGCGAAATCCATGTAATTGCCACTGATTTCAGTAAAGCATTTGATAAAATCTCTCATGGAATTATTATTCTTAAGTTGAAAGCTCTTGGTTTTCAACCCGGTTTTATCAATTGGATCAAATCCTACTTGGAAGTTCGGCAGTACGAGGTTACATTTAGATCTTCAGTCTCTAACTGCATTAAGGCCACTTCGGGTGTCCCTCAAGGCAGTCACCTTGGTCCTTTAATTTTCGTCCTGACCACCGACGATGTCGACTGCATTATCAAAGACTCGTATCTCTCTGTCTATGCCGATGACATGAAAATATTTAGATACATATCTTCTCCCACTGATTCTCGCCCACTTCAAGATGAACAGATTTTCTCTCTGGTGGCAGAAAAAGCATCTTGAACTTAATGTCAGCAAATGCCAATTCATCACCTACTCTCGTAAACGACTTCCACCAACCCATAGGAGCTACTTCCTCTGCAACGAGCTTGTCCCATAAGTTTCTTTTTTGCGTGATTTAGGTGTAATCTGCGATAAAGAACTTAGCTTCCGTTCCCATATTGACCACATAATAAATAGCGCCAATTCTGGGCTTGGCTTTGTAAAACGTTGGTCCAAGGAATTTTCAAACCCATAAGTCACCAAATCACTAGCCAAGACTGGTCGCCACACTATGCTGTACACATCCGACGTATTGAAGCCATCCAGCGCAGGTTTATCCGTTTCGCCCTACGCGGTCTCACTTGGCTTGATAGATACGACTTGCCTCCCTACTCTGATCGCTTAAAACTCATCAATCTTCAGTCTCTTGAAACTCGTCGCGATATTGCCGACCTACTCTTCCTCCATCAGCTAATTACTGGTCAAATTGATTGTCCCGCGCTTCTTGAAATAGTCTCATTGAACACCAATTCCCGTAACCTAAGGTCCATTTCCCTCTTCCGTCTCTCTTATCATCGCACCAATTATGGTTATAATGCACCACTGTCCAGAAGTGGGAGGGTTGTGATCCCTTGTTTTCGGATCATAACCTCGCCGATAAAAGGAAGAAGAAGAAGAAGCACCACTGTCCAGAATGTTGCGCTTGGCAAATTATATGGAAAACACATTTGACTTCCACTGCAGCAGAACCACCCTTCAAAACGATCTTCAGCACCGCCTCAATTCCACCTAGCCATGTCTTGATTTTGCCACCCTCCTATTCTCCCCTCTACCTAGCTTTTCCATCCTCTGTTAGTTTTAAGTTAAGTTTTTTTTTTTAGATTGTTTAAGCTTGTGTGGGTCCTTAGGGCCCCAGCCGCAAAAAAAAAAAATTGTTTTAAGCTTAGCGTTAAGTCCCCCTTTTTGTTAGTTTTTAAGTTATAGGTTTAAGTACCTGCTTGTAATAAGCTTAAATAAATAAATAGCTTTACACGGTCAAATTGCACTAATTCTCATACGTCCGACGTTTACCGTATATCTAGACACAACATACATATGTATCTCCATAGCCTGGGTTGACAAAAAATTTCGTTGAATTATTTTTACTAGCTTAACGGTTATTTCATTAATTGAAGACAATTGCCCAAATTGAAATCAATAACAATTCAGTTTTTTTTTTTTTTTTGTTTATAATTATAACTACCATTAGCGTGGTTTATATGCACAATCAATGTGATTCGGTCTACCTCTCCTCCACGAAGTAGGGTTTCCTTGGCAATTAAAGGAACCGACTGGGTCGGTCTTTCGGATTTGAAAACTGGACAAAGCTTTATTTTTTTTTAAACATTCTGTTGTAAAGCATTCTGAAATATGGTCTTTTATATGGTTATGTATATTATGTCAAATTTTATGTATATTATGCCAATCAATTTTGTAAAATTTACAGCACCGTTACACGAATTTTTGGTCAAAAATTTGGTATACCTCTTCATAGTACATATCCAAACAAGCATAAATATTTAATTTCACCAAAACCGTTAATGATGCATCGTTATTTTTACAATTTTCCAAAACTTGATATGCAATACAATGGAGGTTCAGCATAACGAATGCCGATGTTACGAATTTTCATTATAGCGAACACCGATTACAAATACATTGATATCTCTAAATAACGAATACTTACACAAATTGACTATTAAATACATACCTATAACGAACGGTAGAAAAAAAGTATGTTAAACTAAAATTCATAACAAAATACAGGAATGTCTCCTTAATCCGAATGTAGTGCTAATCCGAATTACCCATTACTTCCCATTATGTACCCTACAGTCCGAATCAGTACCAAGATATGTGCCCTGTAATTCGAATTTCAGTAAAGATGCATACAACGCTCTGTGACATTCCAATAACATATTATAGAAATGAAAATGTACAGGCTAATACTTCGCTTTTAATACGTTCAAGCGTTCGTAGAATCCTTTCCAATGATTTACAGGAAGGAACGCCCTTGATTCTTCCAATAGTATTAGCGACGACAAAAACCTTTCTTTACTACTGTTTCGTTTATTATTTGCTTATAATAAAGTAACCCCAAATAAGGTCAGATACAAATTGTAATTAATAAATTTATCATTCCACGCAAATGGCCCATAAAGAGCTTATGGCCTAACTTCTCCCAGTCATTCATTATATTTTTCGCGCGAATATAAAGCATCTACATTTTCAAAACCTATCCGAAGGGCAAAATAAAAAATAAAATAAAAAAAAAACCCTTGCTCATGACGCTTGCAATCCGCGATGTTTGCCAGACTTTCGGAGAGGTGGGAACGTAAAAAAAAAAAACGTTTGGTACTTTCTACGCTTTGAACCATGAACCTCCAGGCCAGCGTTCCGAATTTTGCCTGGAAAATGTTTGTCTTGGCTTGAAATATGTATGTTTGTACACTGTACAGTGGTGTGCAAAATAATAGGTGTGTATCGTTTTTTTTTTTGAATGAGTGTAAATTTTCTCAAAGAGCCACAACAAAAATTATGGAAAACAGTTGTAAAATATTGCACTGTTAGCCGCTTATCGCCTCATATGATCTGACATGCCTGGAGCCATAGCATTTGGTGTTGATTTCACTTTGTAGTGTACAGTCACATAATTTGGGTGTCCGAAAAAATAGGCGTATTACAAGAATTTTGTATTAAATCGTGATTCAGGGTAAAACTGATGATTGCTTTTGTTTGAAATTTATTTTTTATGATAATTACATAAAATGTGGTAATGTTAACGTTACAATGATTTGGTAGACGGAAGAAGAGCTTAAGATTAAGCCTGTCAGAGAAAACACCACCATCTCCGTTTTTCGTTTTTGAGCCGTCAGTATTGAAGTGGATCGAGTCATCTTCTAAAAAAGCATTTTCATTCCAGAGTGATCTGGAAGGGATGGTGACAAGGAAGTTCTTGTCAAAATTTAGACGTGAGATTTTGTAGTCCGTGTTTTTGGGAGAGATTGTGAATTTATTCAGAATGGAGGCGTGGCCAAACTTTTTTGCAAGAGAAAAGTGCTACTGTAGCTTTCTTGACTCTTTCTTGAATGTTAGGTTTCCAGCTTAGTTTCCTATCCGGGATAAGACCTAAATATTTCGCTTTATCAGAGAAAGTTAAGCTGATACCATTAAGAGAGGGAGAATCGATGAACGGAATTTTATATTTCCTTGAGAAGAGTACCAGTTCAGTTTCATGTGGGTTTACACCCAACCCGCACTGAACCGCCCATCTGGTTAACTTGTTTAAAGCGTTTTGTAGCAGTTCTTTTAGAGTATTAAGGTTCTTTCCTGAGCCTGATATAGCAACATCATCTGCATAAGCAATCATCGTGCATCCCTCACCCTCCACTAGTGTCAATAGTTTATTAACCACCAAATTCCAAAGGAGAGGAGATAGAACACCACCTTGCGGAGTGCCTCTACTGACAGATCTTCTAGAAGACGTCGCACCTAGCTCTAAGTTGATAATCCGACCATTAAGCAGTAAGTTGATCAATTCGCATAGTGAGCTGTCTACATTCAGGTCCGAGGGTGCATCTGCAATCGCTGAAGCATTGACATTGTTAAAAGCACCCTCTATATCTAAGAAAGCTACCATTGTATATTCCTTGTGAAACAGGGAGTACTCAATATCACGAATCAACGAGTGTAATGCCGTTTCAACTGATTTACCTTTGCAATAGGCATGTTGGGCCGCTGACAGAAGTTTTGTATCAATACCGTGCAAGTGACAGAAGTTTTGTATCAATACCGCGCAAGTGGATATCAATCAATCGTTCTAATGTTTTTAGAGGAAATGATGATAGACTAATGGGTAGGCGAATCCCCACAGGCGGATCAGTAGAAATGCGGTGAAGTGGGAGGGTTATGATCCCTTATTTTCGGATCATAACCTCGCTGATAAAAGGAAGAAGAAGAAGATGATAGACTAATGGGTCTGAGATCTTTCGGACTTGTATGAGAACATTTGCCAGCTTTGAGTATGAAAACTACTTTGACTTCTTTCCATACTTTTGGTATATGGACCAGATCTATACAGCTTCTAAGAATTATTTCTAGCACCTGCAAGATAAGGCCCGACGACTTCTGTAGTTCGGCTGGTATTATGCCGTCGGCTCCTGCGGATTTGTATGGTTTGAAGCTGTGTATCCCCCAGTGGAGTTTGTTCTGTGTAATTAAGCTAGAGGAGTTGTTTAAATTTGCAGCTGGTCTATTCGAGACAATGTTGCTGACAACTTGGGAGCTACCTGGGAAATGTGTGTCAAGTAGTAGATTGAGCAAATCTTCGTTAGAAGTCGGCCAAGTCCCATGTAATTTCTTGAGATAACTGGGCATTATTGGATTTGTGGAGAGGATTTTTCTTAGCCTAGATGCCTCTGAGACTTCTTCTATTTTGACACAAAAGAGTCTCCAAGAATTGCGTTTAGCCTTCCTCAGTTCTTTTTTTGTAGATAGCTAGGGATTCTTTGTACAAGTCCCAATTTGTTGCATCCTTCGTGCTTTTGGCATTGTTGAAGAGTTTTCTACAATTAGTTCTTAAATGACCTAAATCTGTATTCCACCAATGAGGCTTTTTCCTACCCCTGAGCCGTACTATAGGGCAGGACAAAGTCATCGCTTTATTTAGGGCTGAGGTAAGATCTTCAACCATGCGATCTAATTATTGGGTATTGCAAGGGGTCCTAGATGAAATCGAAGTAACTAATTTCTTTACAGTTACTCTGTATTTGAGCCAGGCAGTTTTACGATAAAAAAAAAAAAATCAATATAAACGAAGTTAAAACTGTTACAGATCCAACTGACGTAGATCCAACACGTCTTGTTCAGCGCACATCTGAGTGTGCACAGATTGGCTGTGGCCTGTGGCTGCTGCTATTCAACCCCCATTAAATTGATGTTCATTTAGAGTTACCAGTGTCCGTTTGGTAACTCGTTCAGTTTTTTTTCCTTTGGTTTCTGTTGAGGAGCTTTTGATTTTAGAGCTTTGAAAAAAGTTCTTAATGATAAGTGTTATCGTGGAGATCTTGTTTTGATCTTTTGCATTTCTTTTAATGTGTGGAAAATACGTTAAAATTCAGTTACAAAATTGTAAGCTGTTTTCTTTAAGGAAAAAGTTTATTTGCGTAGGTTTTCGTAGCGCGCGGTCAGTTTTTTGATGTTAAGTGTATTTTTCTAAATTTGGATTGTGATACTAATGTGAAGTTAAGTGTTTTTATGTAAATTCTATTTTTAAGAGGTGTATTTTTTTTTTGAGTTTTGTGCGCCTTTTATCTTACTTCTTGGTGGTGTGGAAAAAGATAAATTTGTTTTATTTTTGATAAATAAAACAAATTAAATGAAAATTTCAATCTAAAAAAAAGGACGGTAACCCTACAAAATATTCTTTCAGTTTTTGCTAATTTGAAATGCTTACTACGGACACCCTGTAAGAGCTTTTGTTAGAATAGCACCTTACGGAAAACAAAAGAGTGCGAATGAGAGACAAACATCCCTATCTTCCCTGTACTGCCAATTTATGTTGGACAGAGTATAATTACATTACTCCGGTTTTATAATTTTTTCTAACAAAAAACAATTTTAGGGAATTGTTAGCACACATCTATTATTTTGCACACTACTGTATACATAAGTTTTAATCGGATCATTGTTTTTGAAAATGCCGTTGATTTAAAAATTGTAATCATTTTTTATTGTTTTTTTGTTCGCGCTAAGTTATGAAGAACTGCATCATTTTGAATAAATGTTTTGCAAAGTACAGGGAATAGAGAGTAGTGAAACTAAATTTTGTAAATTTGCCCGTAATTCGCACCTGTTTACATCTTGTATACAAAATATTCTTATGTATAATCGTGTCGTGTAAGTCCATACTGATTGTTTCACCAATTTCCCCAATCTGAATTATTCTTTAAAAACATAAACAAATACCGACATAAAAACTTGATGTTTTGGCATATTATGAACTAAACAGGTACACAAAAAACTCAATTTAACAAACTGTGTACTTCGTAGTGAATAAGGTTTGACATTATATCGTTCGTTATACTGGACGTCCACTGTATTGTTGTGTATGCCAAAAATCCGAACAATAGATGACTAAGAAATAGCCAACATTCTAAGATCGGTTAATAGGTAAAGTACCGTTATACGATTTTTTATCCAACAACGTGGAATGTTGTGTGATAAAATTTGTCTAAACTAGCCCAAATATGAAATTTCAACGAAATCGTTAGATGCCTTATCTCGAAAATTGCAATTTCTTAAAATCGGCCATATGTACCGTTTTATTTTTGTGGCAAGAATTAAAATTCCAATTTCGCCTCGGGATGTACATATGTAAGTTGACAGACCCCAGATATGAAGTTTAAGGTAAAACCGTACAGACGTTAAGACTGCAAATCGAAGTATAGATGGACAGACAGACAAATGCATCAGATCCAGAGATGCTCTATTAGTATTTCAATCATTGAAATTTATTCTTCAATTCTTCTTAAAAATATCTTTTCAACGATATGTCGCTCTTGCTGTACTCCGTGCAGCATTGACGGAAAGTAATTATGGAATCCGTTGGACTATGACATCTTACCTTAAGCACCTAGATTTACGCTGACGATGTTTGTCTACTTTCGCATCGAATAATGGATCTTCATTTGATGGCCCAAAATCTAGAAGCTGAGGCAAATAAAGTGGGGCTAAAAATAAACACAGCCAAAACAAAAGCCTTGAGCACTTCTAATATTCGCGCTCAACTTAATATTGCCGGACAGGAAGTCGAGAAAGTTGATAACTTTCTATATTTAGGCAGTGTGGTCTCGGCTAATCGCGGTGGCACCGAACTGGATGTGTGAAACAGAATCAAAACGCTATCAGTACTGCTTAAGGGCAAGCTTTTAGTGACGACTATTACTTTGAACTGAGAGCGAAAAACTCAAATCAGCTACTAAGTAATATCTAGCTTGTCACAGTCATCATTTAGCGTGGTGTTAGTTGTTAGTATTGTGAATATTTATAAAGCCGAACACCTTACACAAAAAGACTGGACAAGTAAACAAAAAGCAGATTGCATACTAAACAAAAGTATGAACTAAAAAATATTATTATTATTATTATTTATTATATATTTATTAAACATGTAATAAATTACAAGCTAACAATTCATTTAACGAGCTACTAGCTGCAAAGGCCTACCGCTCTAACTAAAAATTAATATGCTACGTATAAGTCAAACATTACACTAAACACTTCCAACATCAAGAAGTTAGTATCGTTCGTATAATTTATGTTTTAGATTTAATTTACTTCCTTCGCCATACGCGTAAGAGGTTCGTTAGAACCGTAGTTCGTTCGGTGGAAATTTACGCGGGAAATCTCTGTATTTCTGGAGTTGTAGCATCTTACGTTTAAACCGACTCCATTTAAAAGATCCGGCGAGTCAATAAAACCATTTACTAGATGGTGTAAAAATACTACGAGTATGTGACTTCCCTACGTTTCTCCAAAGAATGACGATTTAAGAGAAGAAGGCGGTCGCAATATGGTGGGAGACGTGTAGGGTCATTCCAGTTGAAATGGCGAAGTGCAAATCGGACAAACTTACGCTCTACCGATTCAATACGGTTAATGTGTACTGCATACATTGGAGACCAAATGTTAGACGCATACTCTAACTGCGGACGAACAAAGGTATTATAAAGCGTGGATGTTATAAGTGGACACTTGAATTCTTTACTTCAACGTTTTATAAAACCAAGCAATGAATTTGTTTTATTAACAATCTGTTCAATGTAAAAATCGAAGTCGATATTTTGAGAAAAATGCACTCCTAAATCACATATTGATGTGACTTTGTTAAGTACAGATTCATTGAGATTGTGATCATAACTTATTAAATTACGTTTTCTTGAAAAGATCATAGACTGGCATTTAGATACGTTCAAAAATAAATTGTTATTATAGCACCACTCAGCGAACGTATTTAAATTTTTCTGCATAGCAGTACAATCAGACTGACTGCGTACAAGAGTAAAGATTTTTATGTCGTCGGACATAAGTATTGCTCTTAAGTATTGCCACCACGTCATTGATCGCAATGATAAATAAAAGAGGACCTAAGTGACTTCTTTGGGGTACACCGGATGTAGCAAGGATTGCATCGGATGTTATTCCCCGAAATAAAACTTGATAAGTTCGTTCTTCAAGATAAGAACATATCCTTTGAAAGAAATGAGTTGGAAAACTCAAAGACGTCATTTTAAACAGAGGGCTTCGGGAAGCCTAAAGCTGCGTTCGGAATGCTATCCAATATCTGGAGAAGCAATGTTATCTTAAGAACCAAGCTGCGACAGTTCCGCAGTACTTGGAATGCGGACACCATTAACACACGCAAGCTGAAGTCTTCGTAAACAAATGTTTAAGGATTATTTTGAGGATTTTTTGGCCGAACCGCATCTCCAACGAACAACTTTATACGAGAACGGGCCAAGAACCTATAAGCATTATTATACGAAGCAGAAAGTGGCAGTGGATTGGTCACACCTTACGGCGCGAAGACAACTCCATTGCGAAATACGCCATGCAGTGGAATCTGCTCACCCAGGCAGGCCGAATAGCGGGACGTCCTAGGCAAACGTGACACAGAACAGTTGAGGATTTAGGAATGAGCTGGAGGCAGCTCAAACGCGTTGCAGAGCTCCGAACAAGATGGCGTGCAGGCGTGGTTGACGCCCTATGCTCCCCCGAGGAGGATTCTTGATGCACTCGTTTTTAATTTAATCTTTTATTGTAACTCCTGCTAACCATCCAAGCAGTCTCAATTCGGTTACGTGCATTCTTTATATACTTTTCCTCTAATTTTTTGTGGTATCTTTCTATAGCCCAAGACCCCGGCGACTGATCGCCATTCAACCAACTGCAATTTATACGGTTTTGCACGTCCTCGTTAACATTTCTATTATTGGTGAATACTAAACCCAGGTACTTGAAAGAACTGGCTGTTGGAAGCGGCGTTCCCTGTATTCTTATGGTGTTCAGAAGCTGATACTCAAACCGTTCCCCTCAAGAGTTTTACGCCAATTGTTTATTTTAGACTGGAAGGTTTCAGGTGTTAACACAATGTCGTAAGAAATCCATTGCTGTAATGAAAATCAGTGGACTTAGTGCTGATCCCTGATGTACGCCGATCACTATTTTTTTAAAATAATATAATATTTCTTATTCAAACAATACAAATAAAACTTAGATGAAGGAAGATGCCCGTATGTATGTATTTCGCTTTATGAAGCAGTCCTCTGCAATAGCAGGAACAGTCGCTTAGTTATTTATATTCTGCCACACTGTGGGACATAGGGTATCAACAACGCCTGCGTTCTAAGCCCCACTGTTAAGCGACCGATTTCCATCCAACTGATTCCAAGCAACTCATCTGCTGACTTGGATAGGTTGGGTTAGGTTTGGTTGGCTGTCTGCACGAGAGTGCGGGAACATTTACACCAGTAAAAGTCCTTTGTGATACCATGGATCAACCATTAGGCCACTCAGGGACTAACAAAACCAACCGCAGTTTTTTATAAAGCGATGGATGCTCATGACGTATAAGGACGCCAAATCGCCGAAGTCATCAAGGAAGGGGGCCCCTAGATGGAGTAATCTTTTATGTGACAGGGCTGGGCAAGTGCATAGGAGATGAAGGATGGTTTCTACCTCCTCCTCGTCCCTACAGCTCCTACAGAAGTCGTTGGAGAAGAGGTCATGTCCTTGGCATGTTGGCCTATAAGACAGTGTCCAGTGAGGACGGCGATAACACTGCTGATCTGTGATCGCTTTAGCTTAACCAACTCGGCACTACGTTTCTGGTCTAACTTAGGCCAGATATGCCTCGAAATGCCGACTTGGATAAGTATAGGTACATTCCACTGGTATTTAGAAGCAGCGTTTTTTCTCGCCGCGCCGTAAGCAATTCAATTCCTTCGTCGAATTGTATTTACTCGTAAAGACCTAAAGACCTACAAGGTACGATTCGCCCTGAAAGTCCGATAATGTGAAAATATTTGTTCATGAAGGTTTACAGCTTAGGTGGTAGTCAACTTCCACGTATAGCAACCGTTAAGTATTACTGACTGACCCCTGGAAGGTGGGCAGAATCATACCGATTCTTAAACCAGGCAAACCAGCAGACCAAGGTACTTCATATCGACCGATATCTCTTCTCTCTCCAGTTGCGAAAATACTCGAAGCTTTGATACTACCCAAGCTTCATTCTGAATTTCACCTAGCCGACCACCAACACGGCTTCCGCAAATTGCGAAGTACTACAACAGCCCTTTCCGAGATCACGACTCACATCACACAAGGTCTTAACCAACAACGACCATGCGATCGCACTGTTCTAGTTGCACTTGACTTATCAAAGGCATTTGATACTGTCGACCTAGGAATCCTACTTCAAGACATCCTAGACTCACAACTCTCAAACTCCACTAAACGATGGCTTGCCAATTACCTAAATGGCCGACAGTCCTTCGTTGAATTCCGCAACTGTAAATCGAAATTGAGGAAGGTCAGGCAAGGGGTTCCTCAAGGAGGAGTGCTTTCCCCGATCCTTTTTAACTACTACCTGGCGAAACTCCCTACACCACCATCCGGAGTCAAACTGGTATCGTATGCCGACGACTGCACCATTCTCGCCTCAGGAAAGGACATCCGCTCAATCTGCCGTAACATCAATGCCTACCTTAATGAATTGGAAGACTTCTTCGCCAGTCGCAATCTCAAGCTGTCCCCAGAAAAATCCTCATCCACCCTATTCACCACCTGGACCAAAGAGGTAAACCTACCACTCGACATTGAGATACATGGCAGGGCGATCCCGACAACAAACCACCCAAAGATTCTAGGAGTCATATTTGACAGCCTACTGACTTTCTCTAATCATTCTAGAAATGTCAGTGAACGAGTCATGTCCAGGAATAAGGTCCTAAAATCTGGCCGGTAGCACATGGGGGAAAGACAAAGAAACTCTCCTCACCACATATCAAGCAATCGGAAGATCGGTTCTCAACTATGCGGCACCAATCTGGACCCCACGCCTCAGTGATACTCAATGGCATAAGCTCCAAACAAGCCAGAATGCTGCTCTACGCATTATCACAGGCTGTCACCGCATGTCCCATGAAGATCACCTACATCAGGAAACAAAGTTGCTCAAAGTCAAAGAGCATAACGAACTTCTATCGAAACAGTTCTTACTGGCTTGCAATCGTCCCGATCACCCGAACCGAGATATACTCAGCCTCCCTACACCTCCGAGGCATATTCGATCTGACATCCGTTCATACCGTGAAGAGGTTAATAGGTTTATAACTCATACACCACTTGTCCCAGCGTCTCACAAGCTGGCTTTGAACTCTATTCACCAACACGCTGTCCAAACTGCGCTTGATAACCGCCGGACTAACATTGTGCTAGGCGGCCGTCCTCCACCGATACATCATAGTGAAGATCATCTTCCTAGACGCACCAGATCCACACTTGCCCAACTGCGATCCGGCTGGAGCTGCATGCTGAACAATTATATGCACCGCTTACGCGACAGTATCACTGATCAATGCCCAGACTGTGGCTCGTCACCACATAACACCGCCCATTTGTTCAGCTGTCCGTCGCATCCCACAACACTTACACCAAGATCCTTATGGACTCACCCAGTCGAAGCTGCCGCTTTCCTGGGCCTCGACCTCACTGATGACAACCCACCTGCACCACCTTAACGTTTGAACCATACGAATCAACATAGTTGCTACAACAATAACAACAACAACTGACTGAACATTCGAGAGTTATGCAGTTAAGCAGTCATACAACTGATTCACGTAAATTTGCCGACATTTTTTTTCTGAATATTGAAAAATTTGATTATAAGACTGTTAATGTCATACGTCATTTTGACTCACAGGGTCGTTATATTTCAAAATTAGTGAGACTTGCCCCAATAACGAGTGAGCTTTCCGTAAGCTCTGAGCACTGACTGGAATGTCGCGAACGCAGAGCGCGTGATTCATGATATTTAGAAAAAGAGCGTTATATTGTACTTCATTCGCGCATGCGTTATTTTTACGCAGATTATCGTTCTGGGGTTAATAATCTAATCATACATATTATACGTATCAGAAGTCAGTCGGTAACGTAGTATAATTGGTTTGTATTTTTGAAGACTAATTTTTATTTCAACAGCTGTTAGAGTATACAATTTTGTAAAGATATATATAATTTTGTAAACATGTACAAGTTCAAGTTTACACCTATTATAATACTATCAAATCGTTGTTCTAAATTCACCTCGAAATTAAATTCTACAGATCACTAAACGGAGCTTGGAAATTTATATCGTATAGAAAGTATCTCATGGCATTTCTCAGAATATTCACCGAGAGTCATTGAAATTTTGACGATTGTATGACTGAAAGAGAAGTTTGTACTGAACTATTACTACGAATACTCGTACTAATACTATTCAAGAAATGATTCATCGATGATAACGTAAACTTTTCAAATCCACGTGCATTAATTGTCATTCCCTATTTCAACTTGTTTCACCCACTTGGTTGTAGAAATGTGCATACAAGTTCAAGCCAATCAACTTAATGGGTGCAATACAGTGGTAGTTGGTTCCAATCAACGATAAACCTAATTAGGCGCTCCTAATTACTCGACTCCTGTTTTCTGCAAAAACGAAAGTTAACAATAAAGATCTTCGTGGAGATTAGTTTTTTTCTTTCTGTTTTCGGTTTTTACAACGTTTTATTGATTACTTTGTTCAATTAAGAGCCCGATGGACGAAATTTGATGACCCACATGGAAAAAATCGATTTTCGTTTCAATTCGCCACAGTAAACAGGAGAAAAATCTTCTACGCAATATAAACAATCGCTGAGGGAGTAGAATCTTTACCCGCAATCTCATTGTTTGTTCTTTAGTTTCGTGACGTTGACTTTTGCTGGTGGTGCGTTGAATATTTGTTCGATATCTATGGCTCGAGGAGGGTTGTAATAATTGCGGACAAGAATGCGAGAGTCAAAGCCCAGAAAAGGGGGTGAATGTATATGAAGATGCATAGTTTTCTACTTAATGAATTCATAGTTTCATAATTCTCGTACTACTTATGTATGCTCGCAGCATTTAAGTAAATTGTTTCACTTTCCGGGGTACACGCAGTTAAATGTATTAAAATAATATTAAGGCTAATTCTACACTAGGCGCCGTCATCAACGACGTGCGTCCAAGATAATTGAATTAGATGTTAAGACGCTGTTGGAGTCAATGAAGTTGGTGTATTCTTAGAGTGTTCCCCGACATTTACGATACTATAAATTTATGAATATCCACATGCTTGATATGGCGCCATTAATATTTTTGTAAAGCTGACACGATATGTGTTGTGCTAGAGTAATGTTTTTGGGATTAAAAGCGCTTATGTTATATTGGCATCTGCTGAATACCTAATATAGGGGATTTGTAAACCTCTCTCTGTTTTAAGGGATTTCGATTTAGTATACACCAATCTAATTGTATTTCGTTGAGTAGACCATAACTAAATGAAGCATCGGTGAAAAAATGATAAGTTTTTGTTTGAAAATTATGGTCTTTTTCTATAGCAATACACAATGATGAATTCATCTAATATGTACTATACAAATAAGGGCATCAGATGTAGCTGACGGTCGAGCTATTAATGTATGTGCAGGTCGTTATCCATTCTGGCACCATTGTATCTAAAGCAATTGGTCGGTTCTAGTTTTCTCAGTATCTTACCATCTATTCATTCCCTAAGGTTCCTTTATTATGTTCGCTGGAGTATATTTTCCCAGATCCACATTTCGCTTGATGCTAGAATACGGTTCACGGTGTTTTCTGTCGTAAGTATTTCTGCAATTCTTCTTTAGTCTGTGTCAAATGTTGGGTTCTGTAATAATTCATATTCCACATTTTCCCGGGGATTATCATGAGTCATTCTGTTGGAGCCTAAGAAGGTTGGACCGATCCAACCATTCCATTTAAGCAGCTGACTAAGCTGAAATCTATCATCTTTCTTACGCTTGTTTGTCTATTTTGTTACGTCCAGTCTGTGTGATCTGAATCCATCTCTGTTCTTACTTTGAACTCTTTTAGTCTATAGATTCTTTGGAACCCGTGCGTTGAGATTTTACCATTCCCTCGATAAAGCATACAACATCGTCTGATAGTGTGCGCCCTACGTGCTCTCAGTGCATTGAGATTACTTTCTTCGCATATGGTTGTACATATTACATAAGTATAGATGGATCAACTGCACCACTTAGAAGAAGCCTCCTGTTGTGTCTAGCCCCTCCGACGTTCGTCACTATTCGCTATAATGGTGGCTTTTTCGCGCAATCTTTTCATGACTTATTGTAAATATCCGTATATTTGAGATTCGTGATCAACACACGAAAAAACTTGATGAAACAAAAAAAAAAAAAAAAAAATATGCCCAACAAAAATGACTGAACATTGGTAGTTGCAAGATAGTTTTCCATACTTAAGTATTAGAGCTTAAGGTATTAGAGCGAGATCACAATTATTATTTGTCCAGTAAAAATAATTAAAGACAATATACGAGGGGGCACAAAGTTGCAAAAAAAAGTGCTTAAATGAATTTCTTTAATCCTTAACAATTTTAATTTTTTTCGATATAATTGTCATGAATTTCGATACATTTTTTTTAAGAGCCACCTTTCAAAACACTCCCCAAAATCGTGTTTTTGGAGAGTTTCAATTTTGGCATTGACTGATTTTATTATCTGAAACGAAGACCTTTTCCATCATTTTTTTTTTTAGTTTTGGGAACAACCACAAGACGTTATATCCAGGCAACAAGGTGCTGGCTAAAATGCATTGATCCCTCAGAGCACCAGAAAATTCCTCGTTTTTTCTGCAGTGTGAACAGATTCATTGTCGTGGTGTGAAATTGATCGACGAAGTTAACTTTTTCTTCTAGTTTCCCAACAATTTTTGTAATATTTTGAATACACAACTTTCAGTACATCGATTGGTAGTTGCTGTCTGTTCCAATGGAATAGCAGCAACTATTTTCGCCTTGGTCTTGCTGATTGCTGTTAGAATCATGATTCATTACCTGTTACGATTTTATTAAATCAGCTGAATTGTCAATTTTTGAATTATTTAAAAAAAAAGTTTGAGCATAACAAAAGCATGTCGTTTTTGGTCGTAATTTAGAATTCGTGGAACCCAACCCATTGCAAAGATTTCTGGCATTTCATGTGACGACTTAATATTCGTGGCATTCATCATTTCCTGGATTGTTCTTCAATCTGTCAATTCTTACCCATACTTACTTACTTAGCTGGCGCTACGGTCCGGGGTGGACCTGGGCCTCAACCAACAAACCTCTCCAGGTAGCACGATTACGAGCCAGCTGCCTCCAGTTGCGCACGCCAAGTTGGTTGAGGTCCCCCTCCACTTGTTTGCGCCACCTACCGCGAGGTCATCCTCTACTGCGTCGTCCATCCGGGGTGGATTCGAAAACTTTCTTAGCGGGAACGTTGGGCTCCATCCGCTTTAAATGACACAGCCATCTTAGTCGCTGTATGTGAACTCTTCTGGCTAAGTCGATGTCCTTGTACAGGCCGTATAGCTCGGCATTGTACCTTCTCCTCCACTCACCATCTATGCAGACGGGACCAAAGATCGCTCGAAGAACTTTTCTCTCGAAATTACCAAGGGCATCCTCATCCGGTTTTGTCAAAGCCCATGCCTCTGCGCCATACAGCAGGACTGGGATGATTAGAGTCTTATAAAGATTTACCTTAGTAGTTCGAGATAGGGCTTTGCTACTCAATTGCCGTTTTAGCCCATAGAAACAACGATTGGCAAGAGTAATTCTTCGTGTGATCTCCCTACTGATGTCATTTGCGGAGTTCACTATAGAGCCTAGGTAGACAAAATCCTTTACTACCTCAAAATTATGTCTGTCTATTGTGGCGTTCTGTCCAAGACGCCGATGTTGGGTGTCCTTTTTTGTAGACAGCATATATTTTGTTTTGCTTTCATTGACCGCTAGACCCATCTCTGCTGCTGAGTTCTTTCGATTATGTCAATGTCATCGGCATAAGCGAGTAGTTGTACAGACTTGTAAAAGATTGTACCTCCGGTGTTGGCTTGTGAGTTTCGTACAATTCTCTCAAGTACTATGTTAAAGAAATCGCATGATAGCGCGACACCTTGTCTAAGACCTTTCCTGACATCGAACGGTTCGGTGATGTTCTTACCGACTTTGATGGAGCAGCGAGAGTTCTCCATCGTCATTCTGCACAAACGGGCGAGCTTGGCAGGGATGCCAAGACTAGACTTGGCTCTGTATAACTCGTCTCTATAAGCTATCATAGGCAACTTTGAAATCGATGAAGAGGTGGTGCGTATCGATTTTATATTCATGGGTTTTTTCCAAGATCTGCCGTAGTGTGAATATTTGGTCAATGGTGGAATTTCCCGGCCTGAAACTGCACTGATAAGGACCTATCAGGTTGTTGACGATCGGTTTTAGGCGTTCACATAATACGGCAGACAAGATCTTATATGCGATGTTGAGAGACTTATACCTCTGTAATTGGCGTAGTTCAGAGGGTCTCCTTTCTTCAGGATCGGGCAAACGATGCTGAGGTTGCATTCATCGGGCATAGTTTTGTCCGACCAGATTTTACAGATGAGCTGGTGCATGCTCCTTACCAACTCATCTCCTGCTGCCTTGAAAAGTTCAGCGGCAAGACCGTCGGCTCCAGCAGCTTTGTTGGATTTGAGTTTAAATATCGCTATCCTCACTTCCTTCTGATCGGGTTGACGGGAATCTTGACTGCCATCGTCACTGTTGAATGGCTCATTCTGCCTGACAGCGGAATATTGGTCATCATCGCCGTTTAACAGTCTGCAGAAGTGTTTCTTCCATATCCTCAGCACCAACTGCGATTCTACTACTATGTTGCCATTTTCGTCCCTGCAGGCTTCTCTTCTGGCTTTGAAACCCTGGCATGTTATTTTGACCCTTTGGTAAAATTTTCGAACATTATTCCTGCAATAAAGTCTCTCAATCTCCTCGATCGAGCGCTTTCTTCTTTCTGAGAAGTCGATGTTCCTCTTTTCTCCTGCGCACGTAGAGCTCGTAAGCAGCTCTAGTCCTTCTATGCAGCGCCGCTTTGTACGACTCTTGTTTTGCTGCATGTGCTTGCCGGCATTCCTCATCAAACCAGGGGTTTCGTTGTAGTGGCCGAGAGAAACCCAGTACATCAGAGGCGGCATCTCTGATGGCTTGTTGGCAACGCTGCCACTGGTCTTCCGCATTTGCTGCTGGCGGCATAGGACTTAGATTGAGATTAGAATAAAAACACGATCGGCAAAGGTTCTGGCGGTCTCTTGCGATTGTAGCTTTTCGACGTCAAATTTCCTCACAGTATTTCGTTGATTTCGCTCCGTTCTGGATATCCGCATCCGTACCTTGGGTACAACTAGGTAGTGATCCAAGTCCACGTTGGCTCCTCGGAAAGTCCGGACACCCAGAATACTGGAAGAGTGCCTGGCGTCGATCGCAATGTGATCGATTTGGTTGACAGTTTTTCGATGTGGGAACCGCGTACTAGCTACGACAAAGTTTCGCCCTGCCGCAAAGTCGATTAGCCTGAGTCCGTTGTCGGATGTGATGTCGTGCAGGCTGTGCTTTCCGACCACGCTACTAAAGACATCCTCTCGTCCTAGCTTTGCGTTAAAATCACCTAGGATAATCTTAACGTCGTGGCTAGGGCATTGCTCATACGTCTTGTCCAAGAGCTGGTAGAAGTCGTCTGTTGTCGCGTCGTCCTTCTCCTCATGAGGGGCGTGAACGCATATTAGGCTAATGTTGGCAAATTTAGCCTTGATACGGATAGTCATAAGGCGCTCGTTCATATGCCGGAAACTCAAGGCTTCTTGCCTAAGTCTGCCTGCAATGACAAATCCGCACCCGAATAAACGCTGTCCTTTTTGTCTGTAGCAATCACCGTAGTAGATGTCAAAGTTTTTCATACTCCTTTTGCCCGGCCCATCCCATCGCACTTCTTGGATGGCGGTAATGTCTGCTTTGAGACACTCTAGGGCCTCCGCAAGTTATTCGGCTGCACGTGGTTTGTAGAGGGAGCTAACATTCCACGTGCAGACACGAAGATCGTTGTCCTTTTTACGTTTGCTTGGGTCGTCCACAGTAAATTCATCCGTATCCGAGGCTGTTGGTTGTTTCGTAACCGAAGGTTTTTTACGTGGTAGGGAAGTTAACCCGACCGCACAACCCCCAACCTGGAGGACCAGATCCTTTTTTAGCAACCCCTAGGACGAGGGGCCGGATACACCGATGTCAGTAACCCACTTCGAGGATCTGAGCGCTGCCGTTGGCCCATTAAGGGTTCATCCGCCACCCTGACGTAGTATTGAAAATCCTTTCGGACCTCAGCTTCAAATATGTCGAAGTAGCTCCGGTAAGGTATCCGCTGGTCTGTAGACGTCACCGTTGATCCCATCGGGAGAATTCATCCGCCGCACGTCCTCCTTCTGAGGATCTCTTGTTAGACTTCTGAGACGCATTTTTCAGCCGATCAGGTCAACAAGAGATGCCTCGTCCAGTTAAACATATGCGCGCTGAAGTTCACCCAGATGTGCTTACGCAGGTCCGAGTGTTCAGCTGCACATATATCGTCAGACTCAACATACGCTCATCGTTAGTTCACTATCAGATAGCTATCCAGCGGGCACCACGGGGAGGTGATGATGCGATTTTGCCCACCAGGTCACCCATACGAGGCCACATTTGTGTCGTCGGTCAAAGATAACCTGTCTTTTTTTTTCAAAAACATTCACCCCGATTACCATTGGCGTTTTTTGCTTTTCGACGATTGTCGTTTTATTCATAGCTACGACCTGCTGACCGTTAAACGTTGCTAAGCAATTTTGTTGTCGTGTAGAATACTATTACAATTCTTTCACATTGAAAAAATTATGAAAATGGGTTCGTGGTACATCTGAGGAATAAAACAAAAATCGTCGAAAAGCTAAAAACGCCAACGATAATGGGCGTGATTATACATACCATTATACAGGCGTCTGACTAATTAAAAAGATGAGTTTATAAGCCAGAAACACTATTAGAAGCGAATGAAGACACAATTAAAAAAAAAATTCTTAAGGGTTAAGGATGCTAACTTGGTCTCGGTTCAAATCCACTACTAGAGCTTGCTAGGTCATGTAGGGTCATTTAGGGTTATATTAGATTCTAATGTTCTGTGGAAACGTGAAGTTGCCATTTCCAGTTGAAAGATTGCTATTGAGAGTCGCTGATTTCTCGGCCTTGACCGTCTCTGAATGATATTTCGAAAAATCAAACGATTGCGGTAGAAGCAGTTGTTGGAGTGCTACGTTGGCAAGCGAACTTTAGCTCTTATTGTCTCTAGATTATAAAGTTAGCTAAGTAGATTAATACGTTTAGTCATCAGAAAGCCATGGTAGCTAGTGCCGTAAGTTTAAGATTAATTATGTAATTTATCACCTGCTAATAAATTTATAATAATAATAATAATAATAATAATGAGTTTATGACCACCTTATCACAATGCTCTTTCCTCTGGTGGATAATGCCACATAACTATTTCTTTATCAACTCTATCAACAATAAGCCTACCTTACGTTTTATAAAAAAAACTGTCTTCTGTGTCGGTTTTTATGATGCTACTTTCAAATTTATTTTTACTTAATGTCCCACGCGTAAATCGCTGCGTGTACATCCTTAATAAAAATTTAATGGTCCGTTTTTAAAGGTAACAAGTACACCCAAGCCTGTATGTTGAAGCAAACCAAACACAGACAGACGATTCAATTCCTCTGCACTAATTGATTGCTAACAACATCTGGCTCCCTTATTCTTCTATCAATCAGAAAATTAGCGATAGGAATCCACATATACAGGACTGCTATATTCCCTTACTGAGGTCATACCACCCATTTAAGTGAATAACCTCATTCCCTTATTGATTTTCCGCCATGGCGTGTGCAAAACAAACAAAACTCGGTTTTACTTGGATGGCGGTACAGCACGCCAACACCTTCGCCACTCCTTGTTTTTTTTTTTTTTTTTTTCACTGAGAATGTATGCGAAAATCCTGCCCAGCGTTTTGTAGGTATTTACATAAAATCAACGCAAATGAACGGAAAGGACATTTTCCTAACTTTAACCAACTTACAACAAGTCGATTTGACACGTCAAAGCTAAATCGTAAAAAAGTTAAAATTGATTATTTTAATGCCACCCACAGCGCGAGCATCTTTCATGGAACAGGCAGGGCAGGAAGCAAGTGGAGAGTCATGTCCTTTGTGGAATGCAATTTTCTTACCCCAGACTAAGCGCGCATTCGTCCGTTTATATTGTGCATACATACGCATGCACGTACGAGTACACCATCCGTCCGGCTTACTGAAACGAGTCACTTGAATGGCTCACTGACTAGCTCTGACAGACTGAAGGGTTGTTGCTGTGTATTATTCTTTGTGGAATAAAGAATTATACTGACGGGGTGAAGAATCGCAGCCGTCCCTTGGGATTTGGGGTGGTGATGGTGGTGTGACATTGTGTCCTCTTGGCTTTTGTATTTAAACAGCAGGAGTATGCAATACAAAAGCAATAAACGACTGCGATAACAATTCCCATATACCTATAGCCTCTGTGAGAAGTCTACACTTTAATCCTTAGAGCACCACCACCACCATCACTGCAACATCATGCATTTGGGGATTTTCATTCGAATTTGTCGTCTGGCATTAATGTGAGTTGTGTGTTAAATTTTTCCATTCGCAAATGAGGAAGAAGTTCTTTCGTGCAATTTCAACGACAATGTCTCGGTGACTCCGGAGTAGTACTACCGAGAGTTAAAACTTGACGTACATGTTGAAAAGAGTAACACTTTAAAGTCCAAACAACGGGGTAATTAGTTGCATAGCTTCTAGTTAGAGTTCTTTGACATTGCAAGTGCTTCACGTCTGGAATCTGTTCGCGTTCCTTGGAATGCCAACCTGCTATCATTAAAGGATCAAGGATATTACTTATTTGATGCTACTATTTTCTTATTAAATGATTGGTAATCGTTGGCCAAATTGTAGCGAATAATCCAGATTTTGAAAAAAGTGCAAAAGCTGCAAGACGAGGCGTTTTGGATGCATTTGCTTAGCCATAGAAAAAGAAAGCGGCAAATTACGTTAAATGACTTCATCATAAAAAAATCAAGGATTTCCGAAGAGCCAGGACCTTCAACACAGAAATGAACACTGTATCTCTGTGTGCATATGTTTATGGGCTATGTAACATATTATGCGAGAAGCTGGCAGCACTGGCACTTAAAGAGCTGTTGCGCCAAACATTTATATTCAAATCAAACCTAATTTATATTATTATTTTTGTATTTCCTTATTTCCCTTGTTTAAATGACCTCAATTAACGCTCTTTCGTCTGTATTCCACTCTGCATCCTTTAGTTTTTCATACAATTTATAAATTAATTCGCTGTAGTCAAACTCACTAACAGAATCTTTTGACAAACTATCCGTGAATAACCCCGTGCGTTTTTGCTTTAAGAAAAAATGAAAACGTTTTCATCCAGAAATTTCATTCGTTCGAAAACATCGCATTGCTTACAAAGTGTGTAATCATGTTTCCTGTCTAAAATCAAATGATTTTTACAGTACACGAAGTACGTACAGAAGCGTACATGTTTGGTATTTACTAGAACAGTTGCTAGACGAAGGGGGTTTCCAGGGAAGAAGATATTACCTCGCTCTACTTGCCCGAAAGCGCTTTAAAATATTTCTATTCAAAGTTTCGGGAATCCACAACAGTCTCGCGTAAAATTTGTGTCAAAGGCGTTTCCCTAGGAAATCACGAATACCACGCGATCTTGACGTCCATCCAACATGCAAGTTTGTTGTGGAATTGTTGTTATTCCCGTTATTTCACGAGAAATGCTCACCCCGAACTCGACAGTGTATCATATTATGTACAAAAAATAAAATAAATAAAACTTTGAATACCTACATGCAGAATTAGACTACATGAGCTTAGAGAGTTCCTCTGGCCCTCTCTGTTTCAGTTCAAAGAAAGCGGGTAAGTTTCCCCAAAGGCGAACGGGTTACAGAGAATAACGTCGCTTTTATGAGGCTACTGCTTGGTGCTGTAAGAAACACGCCGAAGTCTCCTTCTGCGACGTACTTAAACCACAAATCGTGCACCCCTGTATCGGCTTCTGGTACTGGGGTAGATGAGAAAACAAAACCGAATGCGGATTCCTTCTTTATTTCTCGTGTTTAGTTTTCCCAGTGAATGCACTTTCATAGCAAATCCGACTGTTGGAATATTTCTAAGCTCATTAAGTCGTCGTCTTTGCATTTTTTTTGTTCTTTCTTGGTTTAGATTTTGCAGTGTGACACCGTGGAAGAAAGGGTCTACCATGGCTGTGGTTGAAAATCTTAACGCATTTAGAATGAAAGAAATAATTCGACCGATAGTGTGTAGTTCCAGATAAATACTTACATGGTTTCCACTTGCTCTCGGCGACCCAAATATACAGTTTCGCTGTTCCCTTGTCTTGACTTTCTTCTATTTCACTAAGTACTGTGCTTTATATTTTGAGTAATAATTTAAATTTTTTTATTTTCTTGTTCGTTCTAGATGCACATAGCGACTATTTTTCGGATTACGAATGTAATGCGCCGCTGCTCGAAAAGGCGGTGCTGACTGCCACATCCTCGCTGCAGGATCGTGGTCCCAACAAGGCAAGACTGAATGGTAAGTTTTGGTATTTTTGTTTGAACGTTTTTTGAGTTTTGTTTCTGTGTGTGTTTGTTTGTTTGGAGTAGAACTTAAAGAATGCTTGTTGGAATGTTTGCGTACTGTATGCTGTTGTTAAATGACAATTTTTTAATTTAATCTTTAGTTGATTATGTGAGAAATACATATTCAAGTCATGTAGTACGATAATGCGATTATAGATAAATCAAATTTGTGGAAAAGGAGATGATTTGAATCTTAAAGGGACTGTTTGAGAGCAATCATAATACTCGTAAAGTTATAGGTACTTACAAACATTTCTTTTCTTTTTTTATTATAAAAGTGGTTGCATTACCTGGGTATAAGTCTGCAATGTTTCGGACTTTATTTGAGTCCATTATGTTGTAGTTTGTCTCAACGTAGGTATTTATTGTGACTTCGGGCAGGTTTTGCGGACTTTTTCTCATTTTATGGAAATCTCGTTGAAAATCTCTGCCGTCTCAAATGTTATTTTAGGCTGGGCAACAGATAAAAGTCACAGCGAACCGGATCAGACAAATAGGAAAGATTCGACACATAGTTATGAATTTCAGCCATGGTCGGACATGACGTTTGTGGGCGTGCATTGTCCTAGTAAAAAAAAAAAAACTTTTCCCTCAACATTCTTGCCCACTTTTTATTTATTTCCTCTAATAGCCGACCAAAAAGATCGTAGTAATTGTTTGACCCTTGACAAGGTCATCAGCCATTAAATTTACTTAAGCTTTTTTCGGGGATGGTGATCCAGATTGCTGTTTATTCTCAGGGGTATTGTGGTGAATCCAGGTCTCATCTGTCATTACAAATCTGCCCAAATAATCCTCTGGATGGGTTTAAAACAGCACCAAACACCCGCGAGACATCTTCAGTCGCATTTTTGTTCAATTGAAAGCAGTTTTTAAACCCATTTGCATAAGCTTGGATAACCCAAGTTCGTTTTGATAGATGTTTTCGGTGCGTTGATACGAAGTGCCGATGATCAGTTATCTCTTATCTCTCTTATGTTTGCACCTGTAGTTAAGGCGTGGGTCGTTTTCACCGTCTACGTTTGAATTTGGCTACCCACTTTTTAACTGTTGTTTTCGATGGGGCAGCTTTCCCTCAAGTTGTCACCATATTTTCATGGATGTACTTGAGTACATTTTTTTAAAAAGATGCATACGATGTTAAATGTTTCAATTTTTGAAAAAAAAAGGAAAAAAAACCCACACATATGAAAAAAACATCAAAGAGTCAACCTTAAAATGTTGTTAAAATGGGGAAATAACAATTTGGAATTAAAACAATTTCAATGGTAGCCCGCGAACTTTTCAATCCACCCTTGTATCCTTGACAACACAGATTTCACATAAATGTCTTTAACCCAACACTTTTTTGGAGAATACTCGTATGTGTCTTCTCCCTTTTAAAGAATAGTGTATTTAATGCGAAGGGACGAGAAGTTACTGGAATTAGTAACAAACTGACTGCGTTCATATTAAACTCGGAATGAGTATTGAGAGTTATTAAAAAAATAACCTCACGCTTCGAAGCTCAGAAGAAAGCTTATCGTTCCCTGGTTAAATGCTTAAAAAAGTTCGCTTAATAGAGTATTTAAGGCTCAAAAAGAACGTGACCTAATTTCATGCTATTAGTGTGTGTACACAAAGTAGTATAGGTTCGGTTAGCATTCTTTTCGATAGGGTTATTTATTTAGCGAACCCCACAGGCGGATCAGTAGAAATGCGGTGAAGTGGGAGGGTTGTAATCCCTTATTTTCGGATCATAACCTCGCTGATAAAAGGAAGAAGAAGGGTTATTTGTTTAGCGTATGGTAATATTAATTTATGTGGGCTGCAGTCAGCTATTTGCCGGGAGATCGACATGATATTTGATTGTTTGGCAGTCTAGTTTTGACAGATCATTTAGCGTTATCCAGGGTGCAGCACGTGGAGCCGATCTATCTTTACACCCCGATAGATGCAGAGGAAATGGAGGTTGGTTTCTTCCTCCTCTTTATCTCTTCAGCTCCTACAGAAATCGTTTGACAAGAGATCTAATATTTTGGCGTGTTGGTCTATTGGACAGTTTCCTAGGAGGACACCGATAGTGAAGCTGACATCTGATCGCTTCAGCAACTACTTGGGCGCTTCTGATCCAGCCTAGACCAGATCTGTCTGATCTGTCGTGCCATCCTGCTATCTGCCATATGTCTTGCTGATAGTGTCCAGCTTAAGTAGAAGCGCGAGGCATACCCACAACCTGCATATTCAGTAGGATATTTGGTGTAGTGCTAAGTCTGGCGAGCTCGTTAGCTTTGCAGTTACCTGAAATGTCTCTGTACCCTGGCAGCCAGCATAGGTGAATGTTGAACTGCTCTGCGATTTCCGCGCGAACCGAACGGCAATCTAGAGCGACCTCTGAAGTAAAAGAGAATGAATCCAGGGGATTTATTGCCACTTGGCTGTACGTGAAAATGTTAATATCCCTGACAGATATAACATTACATTTCAACCATAACAGGTCTTCCTTAAACGCCATAATTCCCGCCTGAAAACGCTACAGTTATCTGAGAGGTGGAAGGAGAACAGGGTTGAGCATTTCGGAGGAGACAAATTTCGAAAATACTAGCAATTTTTGTTCTTCCTTTTATCAGCGAGGTTATGATCCGAAAATAAGGGATCACAACCCTCCAACTTCACCGCATTTCTACTGATCCGCCTGTGGGGTTCGCCTAGCAATTCAATTTCTAATAAATTTTATTTTAAATTTATTACTTAAACAAGTTTATAATCATTTCCGATTCAAATTAGAATAACAAAATAAAAAAAATAGAAATATTACAGTATTTTCCTATTTTCGGAAAACAGCCGTTGTCGATGAAAAGTTGAATTTTCCAATTGAAAAACAAAGAAAAAAGAAAAATATTTTTCACACCATATGCCATTGTTCTCATTAAGTGTAAATTATTAGTCTGGGATGGGAGTGCTGTTGGCTTTTGACTTGGCTAGAACAAATATTTATGCATTCGGCAGTACACATTTTAGGAGGTGAAGAGGCGATAAAATCACTTCGTACCAATACTATTAATACACATCAAAATCGTGTCGTAAGGGGGTACTCAAGTGATTTATTAAGAGGGAGAAACATATTGCATGGTTTATTTTTTAAAACTACAAATAATCAATGTGGGTAATTTGTGGTGCTTGCTTTAAGAGGCAGTCTCATGTCAAGTAACAATCAACTAGAAAACCATAAGACAATGTGGGACGCAACAGAGATAAATTTAAGAACATTGACGTGAATCTATGTATGTAAATAAAAATCAATTACCGCATGTACGTAGGGACTAACAAAAGTTCGCTTAGTTGATTGAATAATAAAACACAAAAATATTTTTTTTAATTTCTCCACATAATTCCCATTTATTTCAATACATTTCTTCAGCCGATAGATCCATCTTTCAAAACAGCTTTCAAAATCCTCTGTTTGGAGCTTTTCGATTTCGACATTGACTGCATTAATAATCTCCTCATTAGATGTGAACATTTTTCACCTCAAATCTTTTTTTATTTTCGGAAACAGCCAAAAGTCACACAGCGCTAGATCCGGATAATAAGGTGCTGGGCAAATTTCATTGATGCCCGAGAGTGAAAGAAAGTTGTTGGTTTTTTCAGCAGTGTGCGCAGGCGCATTGTCGTGGCGCAGCTCCTCTCTTTGTCGATGTCCTAGTAAATTTTGGAAAACTTGTGGTAAGCAAGTTTCAGTATACCAATTAGAAGTGACTGTCTGATCAGTTTTAAGCGGGATGACGACGACCATTTTCGCCCTGGTGAAGTACATCGACATCATAACTTTTGTCGCTGACTTTTGTTGTTTGTCCTTTACTGGAGGATTTGCACCTTCTGGGCTCCATACCATGGACTGCTGTTTGGTTTCCGGGTCGTACTTGTAAAACCAAGATTCATCACCTGTAACGATCTTATTGAAGCAGCTTGACTCTCCATCGAGCTGACTTCTTCAAATATTTCAGGTGATAATTTGAAATTCGTGACACAGCCATGGCATTCAAGCCCAGTTCATCTGCTATCATCTCCTGTGTCATCCTGGCATCTTCGTCAATTTTAGTCTTCAGCAGGGCCACATTTGTATCGTCGGTCGAGAATTTGGGCCGACCTTCGCGAGATTCGTCTTCCACAGAAAAATGGCCAGTCTGGAATCTTCGAAACCACTTTGAAATAGTAACAAGAGATGGTGCATTTATTCCGTATGCATTTTGGCATTCGTGCAGAATTTTGACTGCCGTGAGTTGACGATCGCGGATAAAAGCTGCCGAAATGAGGTTCCTTCGGGTGTTGCTGGAATAACTTGTAGGGATCGAGTGCGCAACACCAGAGTACGCGAGGCGCTCAACGTTGAGCAGCTACTTCTCCGAACGGAACGATCTATGCTTCGATGGTTTGGTCACATAGTGCGTATGCCCCGACCGCGCGGTAAGCCTAGAAATAGATGGTTGGACCAAGTCCGACATATTTCCTGAAGCCGTCTAGGGATTCCTCCTGATGAGTTGGAGTCAATGGCGAAGGATTGAGAAGGATGGAGAGCCCACCTGAGCATTCTACCCCCGCGACGCTCATGAAGGATTAGCGGGCCATTTGAAAACGTATGTATGTATGTGAGTTGACGTCGAAATCCGAAGAGAATGGCAAAACGAATTTCTTCCTGTGTTGGCGGTGGAACTTCAACCAAGCTTCTTACGTCACTAATTTTTCTCTTTCTCATCTCCATTTTGACATATTCTGAAATTTGGAAATAAATATTGTTAGATTATATTTGTATTTTTTTTTCAAAAACTACTAAATTGACACCAACTAAGCGAACTTTTGTTAGTCCCTCCATATGAAAGATCATCACTTGAGAACGGCTCGACCGATTTGGCTGATTTTCTTTTTGTTGTGTTCGTAATTGTCAGGACTAGGTTTGTACGAAAGAAAATTTTTATTGACCCGAGAGTGTTCCTGTGAAGTTTGGTCAAAATCGGTCTATACTTTAGTACTAAAAAAGAAGTACTTCAATACCAGAACAGTACTTTAGTACCAAAAATGGTACGGCGGTACTAAAAGTAGTATTTTGATACCGGAAATGGTACTTTAGTACTAAAAATATTACTTTGGTACTGAACAAAAAAGTTATTTTGTTAGTCGCAGCAAAGCATGCAGGTCCAGTAGTTTGCCCAGTACTTTAGTATTATGCTTTTAATATATGTATTTAAGGTTGAACTACCCAGCCACTGTTGGCTGGCACAAAACTGTTTTCTAATAGGTCTAGCCATTTATTTTACAACCATACAAACGTGATCGAACATTCACTTTACTTCAGGTCTAGTCAACGGGCTATTGCGTTTAAAGAACGTCAAAAAACCGTATTCGATTGCTAATCCGACAGTAGCGTGCATTAAGGCCGAACTGTAATAGTAAATTGGGTGCGTACGTCGACGTACGTAACTGTGCGAACACAAGGAACTTGTATTGTACGACCATAATAGCTTCTTGCCTAGATTCGTCAAGTTTTCGTTCATTTTTGCTCACTTACGACAAGAGCGAACCAATTGGCTCTTTTGTACGGAAATTTGACATTTGACTTTAAAGGTCCATTCACAGCTCAGCGAACTGCGAATGCCCAAACTGCGAACAAACAGTTTTTAGCACATTTATAAGCACGCCCTTGGTAATTTTATCATTCCAAAAGAACGGAGCTTAATTTATCTATTGATTAATATATAAAAAGTTGAATTGTAATTAGTTTCTGCGAAGAAATTAACAATTCGCCGATTTTTCCGCGAATAAGCGAATGATTTCTGCGAACTGTCAACTTTTATTCACATTCCACACATGTAGGACGCAATCCACATTCCCGCGACGAAAACATTCGCGAGAGTTTAACCTCACAGTTCGTTTGCTTTGTTCTTGTTGGGTAAGATCATGGTTGAATTTATCGAAAGAGTGTAGGATATTACCTTCTGAATGAAAGCTACGCTATGTATTTATGCAATTTTCACGTTTAGGCAATTAGTTATAAAATGAATGATAACTCAAATTCGCGGATTGCCGCGACCACAAAAAAGTGGCTGTGAATGAAATGTCAAAATTTGCGAATATTCGCTTATTCGCATTCAAGGGTCGCTGAGCTGTGAATCGACCTTAAAAGCTGTGTGACTTGAGCAATTGACAGTACTGAAGAAAACAACGTAGAATTTGGCCTTTTGATTCCGATTGATTTCCACTATTATAGTTAGGCCTTTAGTTTTCCTGATTTTTGCATTGACATAAGTCGAAAGACTACATGCTAACTACACCACGGCGGTTTTTCGTGGTCTGGTAATTATTCTATCTAAACTTAACTCTTCATATACAAGTATATGGACTGTAGTCGTATTTTAAGTTTTTTCGAGGAACGGGTGAAGGTTAATTACTAAAGCTTATACAGGTAGCCTGGGCCTCGATCTATATATTTATTTAGGAAATAAAACTAGAATTGAAATCTTTTAAAAACTGAAAAAAAAAATGTTTGATATGAACTAGTATTACTATAATAAAAATCATATTAGAAACCCGCCCACAAAATGCCGACAAACATCCTTTTCAATAATAACGTGGTTTGGTAATATCGTACCGCATTTTTAGAAGAAAAGAATTGGCACAATCCAATTCGGCTCCTCAAAAATCTAGTACAATTTATGCATGCATATGGACTTGGCACCACTGATTTTTCGCTTATGTCATTTAAGTGACAGAACAAAATTGAACTGTCACTTGTGGTAAATAAATCTCCGCAGCGGTAGCACCAATTTCTTGTTTTATTTTTATTTTTTCCGAAAATGAGTACAAAACATTCATGTTTTCGTTGGGCAGTCGACATAACAAACTTCACACCATCCCTCGTCCAGCTGACAACTGCTTGTGCGTCCATTCAACCAGAGGAAAAGACCCGTCTCATGAAGTTCCATTTCATCGACGATTTTCTGTCATCACTCGTGGGGCGGCTCCTAATGAGGAAATTCGTCAGCGAAACTACTTCCATTCCATACAGTGAAATTGTTTTTGACCGGGACGTGCGGGGGAAACCCTATCTCAAGAATGCCCATCCAAATTCCCATCAAATCAGTTTCAACGTCTCCCATCACGGCGGTATGGTTGTCCTCGCCGGTGTGGTAGCCGCCGGCCAACAACCCCCACCAGAGTTTGGAGTGGGAATTGATGTCATGAAAGTGGAGTACACTGGTGGCAAGCCACTATCGGAATTCTTTCGTTTAATGAACAAAACGTTCTCGCCAACCGAATGGCGTTACATAAACCGCGCCCAACACACGGACAGCGACAAGCTGAAGTCATTCATACGGCACTGGTGCTTGAAAGAGAGCTGCGTGAAGAACATTGGTGTTGGCATTACGGTTGATTTGCAGAAGATTAGTTTCACCATTAATTCCGATGAGCTGGTGGAAGATAAGGCGGTTACCAACACCACACTACGTGTGAACGATGTTCCCGCCGTCAGCTGGAGTTTCGAGGAGCATATGTTGGACGTGAAGCACTGTGTAGCGATTGCGTTCAAGAATTGCACACCAGACGAGGTTGGGGCATTTAACTTTTTCAAATTTGATGAACTGCTGGTGGAGTTGGGCGGCTCAGATATGTCGCCTGAGATGGAGGAGTACTGTAAGAGCGTTCTACAGAAGGACCGAAAGCAAGTGAGGTCATAGCAACCAAAATAATCTCAATTTTAATTTAAGTGAAACGCTATACAATAAAGATTATTTTTTTTAAACCGAGTTCCTCTTTTTATGATCTCTTGTCATGCGATGATGCGGCTCCTTAATCCTTGCACCCACTCCTGGTTCCGGAAGTATCAAATGACATATGTCGATTGGGAGAGTTCCTTATCTACCCTCGTTGCGCGGAATTGCTTTGTCCTAATTTCTGAATCGGATAACACAGTCCTGATGGGAATTTTATTGCTCTGCCTTCTTGTGGGTGTGTGTGTGTGCGTCGGTGGGAATTAAATCCCTTAAATAGTCGACTGTCTGGCTGGTTGCTTTAAAATGTGTGTGCGCCAGGATTAGGTATGAGAGACAAAATCAATTTGAGTGAATTCCCTTTTTTTTTTATTGCCGGTCCTGTATAAGTTGGCGCATCGTACCAGGACGTATAAATCACGTGACGACAGCGAAGGAATGATATGCATGTGTGAAATGAATATATAACTTTATGATGTGCATTGTGCTAACAGGGAACCGGGCTCGGGTGGATGTTGGATCTGGAAGGATATATTCGGGTTTATTACTCGAATGAAATGCGAACATTTTTCCAGGAGTGTTTGTTACTACGTGGCAGTTCATTGGGCTTTAAGAGCTGGATTGTTTGTTAGATACTGTTACATATTTGTTTGGTAACAGAATATGTACATATGTAGGTATATGTATACAACGGCTTACCAATAGTAAAGGAAATGGAAATGCAATTGATTTTTCAAAACGCTCTGGAAGAAGTTTCACTTTGAAGGTGGAAATTGAGCTTCGAACTCGTCCTCTAAAAAGGTAAAGCTTCTAAGTCTTCCATATCCGATCTTACAAAAAGATGTGCATATCAAGTGCCTATAGTATACATTTCAATACAAGAAAATGAAAGTTTTTGTAACAAGAAAATTTTAAATTCAAAAACACTCCGTTGAAGCCGACGTACATTTCCTCTCATAACTTCTGAAATATTGGTCTGATTTATTTACTGTTAGTCAGAGAAGATGCTTGGAGAGTCCTTGGATATAACATGCATTTTTTCAGACATCCTTTTATCGTGATGCTGCAAATTTTAAATTCGAAGAAAAACTTTGGATTTTACTCAAAAAGGTCTTCTTTGAATGAAATATCACATGCGCACGCTCCATTTGCTTGCATTGGTTTATGAACGATTGTAGGTTTATTAATTACATATTAATTCTGTGGCTTCAAGCGATAATCGGTTGATTTTCACAGTTCCTGAGAAAACGAGTTTAAAATTTTATTTTTCGCCAAATATGTATGGGATTTTTCTATTAAGCGGTTATCGCTTGAGGCCACAGAATTAATATGTAGTTGATTAAGCTCTTTATTCCTGTAAAAAGGCTATGGGTAGATGCTTTGGGTATGCAACCTCGAAACACACGCTGGCTATATGTGTCCATTATCAGGCCCATACTACCGTATGGTGTGATTGTTTGGCCCTTGATAGGGCTGTTCTCACTCTATTAACTAATTGGCAAAGATCTGCTTGTAAGTTTATTAACGGTGCATTGGACCCTCTGTGGCATTGAACATTATGATTTTTCTGCTGCCCTTAGATATTTTCGGTAAACAGATGGCTGTCAGTGCGGCCATCCGACTAAAAGTTAGTGCTCGCAACAGTTACTTGGCGCAGCAGCTCTTAAGTTAAGTGCCTGGTCCTAGCTTCTCGCAACCATTCGTGTTGTGTGCGTAATATTTTTTTAAGTGAATAGACGGGACCTACAATTTAGTGCCCTATCCGAAAGGCAATTTGTCTGGAGAAGCTTTCTCGTGATAACAATACTCTCGGATGTTTGTCAAACGTTCGCGAGAGGTGGGACCGTGTAAAACTTTTTAGTGTTTTCTGGGATTCGAACATCCTCATGCGCAGTGGTATGACACATTAACCACTTGCGCCACGGTACCCACAAAGTGCTCGATGTCCACCCAAAAATATTATATCTCAAGAACTATGAATATAATGCCTTTTGTTTTCGCTTTTATATCCTATACCATAGCATAATCTCTTATGCTGATGACTGCACGGTACTATCAACCGGACCAAATATCCACGAACAGTGTACAAGTATAAATGCATACCTACACAACCTCGAACATTTCTTCAACGACCGCAATCTAACCCGCTCAGCTGAGAAATCCTGGACCAAAGAAGTAAAAATCGTCTTTGACATTACAGCAGCAGATCGACGAAAACCAACCGTTACACAACCGAAGCTACTTGGTGTCACCTTCGACAACATGCTCACCTCAGCCCACGCCGCCAACATCAGGAACTGACTAAACTCACGCAACAATGTCATCAAATCACTAGTGGGAAGCTCGTGGAGGAAGGATAAAGATACGCTCTTGGCCACCTACAAAGCAATTAGTAGATCTGTCCTGAATTATGCGGCACCCATTTGGGCACCTCAGCTAAGCGATACTAACTGAAAAAACCTCCAAACATGTCACAACACAGCCATGCGCATCATCACCGGTTGCCATCTGATGTCAAATGAAGACCACCTCTACTCAGAAACAAAAGTGCTCCCAATCAGAGAACACAACAGCATGCTATCTAAGCAATTCCTAATGGCCTGTCACATGCCATAATAACATATTCACGACATAGGGAACCCCCACCAAATCCGCAAAAACATCACCACCTACAAGAACGACATCGCACTATAACAACACAACGACGACATCAATGACGCAAACTACAAAAGCTACATAAATCAGCTACACCCAACTGCAGTCTCCAACGCTTCGGCCAACTACCACCCAAACGTCATTCTCGGTGGTCCCCGCCCACCTATAGCGAAGGAGGACCGTCAGCTGCCACGCCAAACCAGAACAACATTGGCTCAACTTCGCTCAGGCTGGTGCCGCAAACTCAACAGCTACAAGGCACGCCTGGACCCCAACCTGGCAAACATCTGCCTAGATTGCAACAACGGCCCGCATGACGTACCACACCTCTTCAACTGTCCGGCAAATCCAATAATACTGACCCCCGAAGCACTCTGGAGCCGCCCAATCGACGTTGCTCTATTCTTGGGCCTGGAAACCTCAGAACACACCAATCGCAATTGAAAGTATATGTATATGTGAAGCTGCTACAACGACAATAACAACAACAACAACATTAGGCAATGTCCGTCCGTCTGTATGTCACCTTTCTTTAGCCTTAAATTTCAAGCTAGGAAGATAAAATTTCACATGGGCTTATAGAGACCCAAGCAGTACAACATTTTCGAAATCCGCCAGCTTTTCGAAAAATGCCATTTCTGAACATTTTTAGGTACATTTTAGTAGAAAGTTTTCATTTCACAACTTCACACCCACTTTAATGAGTCGTAAGGGAAAGGGTATCGTGCGATTCGTTTCAGACGGATTGTAACCATTCTGTATGTTTAGCTTGAAAATTTAGTGTGAGATGAATTCCGCCACTCGTATCTAACTTTCAAGTTCAATGCAGGAGCGAAATTTATTTTTACTGTGGTAAATGGGAATGTCAAATTGATTTGAATTTATAGAATTTAAACGCCTTTGCGCTTTAATTAATTTGAATGATATTACGATGGTATTGGTTGCAATAATGATTGGTAGTCGTTGCAATAAAAAAAAAATATTTAACCAGTTTCAGAGCTAAAAGCAGTTAGGGGCCATCCATAAATTACGTCACACGAATTTAATGATTTTTGGCATACCAATCACTTCGTTCTCGATTTGGATAATGTTAGGAACATTCAATGTGTCAACATCTTCTTCGTCCAACCATATGGCATCGTCATCGTTTATTAAACAAAGAAATTCCCTGGCACGTCTAGCTGCAATTCTTTGGGGACGAATCTTCGTGATGGGCAAAACCTCTTGCTGCCTCTTATGTGATTGCTTGTGTTGGTTAGTAGCTTTGTATGATGAAAAATATAGACCACAGATGCCACACGATCTTTTAAATAAGTATGCCTCGACACTTGGTCAATAGCCATCGTACGGAACTTGCTTCAAATGTGATGACGCAAGATGATTTAAGATTTCTTATCGTAACTGTACAGAATTTTGCTTTACATGTAGCGTAGTCTGGTTTGCACAGTTTAACAGGAACAGTTACAACTTGTTTTTTTTCCTTCCTCTGTATTGACTCGTCTGTGAAGGAGCCTTAAGTATAACCCTGATTGATTGATAGTATAGCCTTGTTTACATAGCTCGGCTTGTATGTCGTCCAATGTTCTGCAGCACCTTTTAATTTCAGTGCGAGGTCTATCATCAGCTGCGCGACCGAAAACTGCAATCTCCTTTATGACTTCAAGTAAACCGGGATCTGCCGAAGTGTGAAGATTTGATCGATGGTGGACCTTCCTGGCCTGAAACCGCACTGATAGGGTCCAATCAGGCTGTTGATAAAAGGTTCCAGGCGTTCACACAATATTGCAGAAAAGATCTTGTGTGCGATGTTGAGGAGACTGATGCCTCTATAATTGGCGCAGTTGAGGCGGTCTCCTTTCTTGTAGATCGGGCAAACGCTGCTGAGGTTCCATTCGACTCGTCTGACCAAATCATAGAGATGAGTTGGTGTATGCACTCTACCAATTCATCCCCAGCTGCATTGAAAAGTTCCGCCGGTAAGCCGGTCAGGTCCAGCAGCCTTGTTGGATTTTAGCTTGGATATTGCTATCCTCACTTCGTTTTGGTCAGGTGGACGGAAATTGTGACTATCATCGTCTATGTTGAATGGTTCATTCTGCCTGACAGCGGGATGTTGGTCTTCGTCGCCGTTATACAGTCTGCAAAAGTAGTTTTTCCATATTCTCAGCACCGACTGTGATTTTACTACTAGGTTTCCATTTTCATCTCTGCAGGTTTCTGTACGGGTATTGCTCCTCTGACACGTTCTTTTTACCTTTTGGTAAAATTTCCGTACATTGTTCCTGGAGTACAATATAAACTCTCGATATTCTCAAACGCGCGCTAAATAGAACTCCATAATGCCGATTTTATATCGCAAATGTTCGCCATCAAGGAGTTATGTATCTGATGCATTGTAGGTTGCTTCGAAGCTTGTTAACCCACAACCAAACTGAAACTTATCGTGTCCTCACCCTCTGAAGAAATGGATAGTATCACGTGGAAGTGGAGTAGAACAGATCTGCAAGGTGCTCAGCTAGACGCTATTTCTGCAATTTATTTGCATTTATGTATGCTCTTGAAACCTTTTATTGTGCACATGTATCTGCTGGTTTTATTTTTTCTGGCCAATCAGTTGTTTTACAAACAATTAATTTTACTTCCACTTATAATACGTTAAGTCTTTGTATGCTGGAAATTAAAAATTTAAACTAAATTTGGTGGTTACTTTCTGAGTGCATTTCCACTTTAAACAAAAATTATTCTTTATGCCGCATTCCGTTCCAATTTCGCGACGGTTAATAAATTTCCAATCACAATAAATTCTCAAAATAAGTTTAATAATAAATCTTTCAATTAAATAGACCCGCATCATTTCTAGCACACAAACCAAAGTGAATCTGTGAAGCGTGCCAAAGATTTGTTCCATGTCACATGAAGTGGAACAAATGCATCCACTCGTCTACACACACTCTCCCTCTAATGGACAATAAGTGTGCAAACAACAAAACAAATTCTGTCTATTCCTGAGTCTCCGCCCCCGCATATTTGTATTGTCATCTAGAAAATTACCTATGACGTCCTTCCGCAATCGAAAATTGTCCATTAAAATCCACCCCATTCCAGTCATACACAAACAAAAAAAGGATAACAACCGTGCACTTTGAATTGCAACAATTTCTATTTATTGGCATTTTCATTCACGAATAGGTTACCCGTAACAATTACATGTCCCCGACCTTTCATTTCAAATCGTTTTCGAACTGATTGATGTATATTTTTGCCAAACCAAACCTACCCCTAGCATAAGCCAAACAAAGATGTTATCGCTAGAGGGGTGTCAGAGTTAAATGGCCTCTGCAAGGTAAGGGAACCCTAAATCAACAGCAATCCAGAATCGATCTTAAGTGTTTAGGTTCCCTCTAGACAAAAATTACGGATTATAATCGAGGGGAGAGCAATTCCACTCATCCGTGTGCAGAACACAAAAACGATCTCGTTGCAGAATGGAATTCAGGGCAACAAGGACCGTTCAAGCGTAAATGCGGTTTTAATAGAGAAACAAGGCCGCCAGACAAAAATTGTTCTTTGTTTATTTCTTTGGTTTAGAATTTCACATAAATGAACCCTAAAAAACACGAGAGCGGTTTTGAACGATTATGCGCCATGGGATACAATTGCCAGATCCTTGAGTGTGCGGTGTGCGTTTTATTTAGAATATGAATCGCATGGTTCCCGGGGGCAGGTGTGACATTGAAAAGCAATAATATACCATTCGATAAGTATACACGGTCTGGTCCTGAAACAATACCAACTAAAACCTATATTTCACGGATCTTGCAGGGATCCTTGTACAAAAGGGAACTCTGGTTCCGCTTCATTTCTGTTCGAAGAAAGTGTTTCCGTTCTCTGTGTTCAACCCAATGCAAGCTGCAATTTTTTACTTAATCGCTGCAGTTTTATGCTTGAGTGAAGAGTAATAATTTTCGACTTCAGCTTTCATCAGAGGTGAATAATTATTGAAATTAAAAATAAACGTGTGCTGCTTTTCCATTTCCAACCCGACGATGACGAGAATTTATCGCACTATAAGTGTATCTGTTTGAATAGGAAAGGAGGAGTGAAATAAACAAACGCATTAAAAAAACTTGGATCACTTTCAAGATGTTGTCAGTATCATGTTATTGTTTGTGAAGTACTTTGTGAAGCCTCTAAGTGCTGTTGCGTTAATTAGTTATGAGTGTGTTGATGTTCGTTTGACACGTGGCACCTTTCCAAGAAACCCATATGGGACGTGTTTTGAGCTTCTTCAAAGAGAGGATAACGTACTCGTACATTATATTCAATTATTGCTGTTCTTGGGAACATATTTTTTAAAAATATTTTTCTTTATTATATTTATCATGAATATCATGGCAACGTACCTAGTAACCAATAACCTTGTTGTTAAAGCGTAAACATTAATCTTTTAAGGTACATTTGTCATCTGAACCAAATTACTTTAGTTACTCGTACTTTGAATAGGTAAACATCACTTTATAAATGTATCTGAGTTGAGCAAATCTCTCCAGCCGTTAAGTTGCAGTCGACTGTATAGACACATAGACGGACAGACAGACAGTATTGAGAAACGCACTTTTTTGAGTTCCTCTGTAATAGTTAGATCAAATCGTTCAAAAATTTCCAAACTGAGCATTTTCACGAAGTCTTACTTTTCTTATAGTTACATACATACATACATACATACATAGGATAGGTAGGTAGTATTCCTGACCGTTCTCTATTTGGGAAGTGATTTATACTTTCATAGCTGTTACTTCACCTATACGACTACTGAGGCTTTGAAGAATAGTTCGCCTGTCTATCGGAGATTCAACATCCGCAGACCGGTTTGGGTAGGTCCAAAAATTGATGCTCTACAATCAGCGAAAAAAATCCGGAAGACTATGTCGTTTTTTTTTTTTTGTTAAAGGAAAGTCAAATCCCAGAGCACTCAGACTCTCCGGTTCATTTCGAACCATTTTCGATTCGATTGATTACGGGCGGTGAAAAGTGGATCCTTGTCAACTGGAGTCGTAGTCACCCGATCTCAAGCCATACAAAGCCCAAAGTGCACTAAAGAAAGGTAATATGGTGCACTGGTGAGATAAGGCCCATCGATGGGAAGCTGACGTTGTACGCTTGTCAAATGAGTCTATACGATATGAAATTTATCAAAATAACCCAGAACTATACAATATGAAGGCCATTGCTGTTACTAGTCAAAACCCAATTACCCATAGTTCGACTGCATAATAGTGCAAGGTTTGATTGTATCAGTCACCTAGTTTTCTTTTATGCACCCCCCCACTACTTCCACGGTCCATCTAGGTATGAAGGGTTCGATTGAAACAGTCACCCTACCTAGTCAACACCTTATGCATAGCAGTACTTAGAGTACGTCCTCGATAGCGACGTGGATGCCGCCGCTGATATGATTACTGACACCATCCTCTTAGGTATGGATGTCTATATTCCTAACAGAACAAAAAGCATCAAACCTAAGGCTAAATCGTGGTTTGACGAGAGCTGCAAAGAGGCTATCAGGGTTAAAGAGGTAAGTTTTCGGTCTTATAAAGCCAACAAATCTGAGGAAAACCGAAAGAAGTTTAAACAAGCCAGAAATGACTGCAATGCTCATATTCGACGTGTAAAATTCTTATATGACCAAAAATTGAGGCAACAAATTCTACAATGTCCCAAAGGTAGTAAACATTTTTGGTCATTCGTCAAAAATATTAAAAATTCTGCCTCGCCCGCCATCCCAACGCTCATTTATAATGACATTCCAGCTGTCAGCTCCTTAGACAAAGCCAATCTGCTTGCTGCTCACTTCGCAGCGAGCTCCACACTGCCAGATAGTACTTTGTCTCCACCTGTACTTGAATTTTCCATGGGACAAGTCCACTTTCGCACTCGTACAGTTGCAGGAGTACTCAAAGGTCTCAACATACACAAATCCGCTGGTCCAGATGGTATCTCCCTCATAGTTCTGAAGAGGTGTTCTTCCACGCTGGTAAAACCTCTGCGTAAGCTTTTCTGTCTGTCCTACTCTTCTGGGCTCTTTCCGAGAAGAAAACAGCATTTGTCCAGCCCGTCCCTAAAAAAAGCGAATCTTCTTCCCCTTCCAATTACCGACCCATTGCACTAACGTCCCTTCTTTCCAAGGTCATGGAAACGCTGATAAATCGTCAGCTTATGAAATATCTTGATTCACGAAAACTCCTCAATGACCAGCAGTACGGTTTTCGTAGCAACAGGTCCACTGGTGATTTGATGGCATATCTCACCGAGAAGTGGAACCAATCTCTACATCACTTCGGCGAAACAAAGATGATTGCGCTCGATATTTCTAAGGCATTTGACAGAGTTTGGCATCAGGCTCTTTTGTCGAAAATGCGTGCATATGGCATCGATGAGTCTCTTCTTCAATGGATTAGAAATTACCTTTCGGACCGTTCAATACAAGTTGTCTTGGACGGCTTCAAGTCTGCAATTTACCATATAAATGCTGGTGTTCCCCAGGGCTCCGTTTTGTCTCCGACTCTTTCTCATTTTTATAAATGACCTCTTGTCTGTTACTTCTAATCCAATCCATTCCTTCGCTGATGACAGTACCCTCAGTTTTTCATATTCGTTCCCTAACTCACGTCCCTGCTCTTCGGCCGTAGAAGAGGAACGACAACGTATGTTAAACACATTAAATTCCGACCTGGACAGCATAACCAAATGGGGTTCAATCAATAGAGTAGAATTTAATGTGTCCAAAACTCAATGCTGTCTCTCAAGCGAAACCAAAACCCTCAACCATTACACAGGGGAACAATGATTTTGCGGCATGAGGTTTCGGAGTTAATCTTGGGTAATCCGGGTCTACTGAATACGAAAATAATAACAGATTCGCCGAATTGACTCTAGTTTTTGAGATAAATGCAACTTTCATATAACGAAAATAAAATAAAATAAAAATATTAAATATATTGTGAAAGATTTATTTTCGAATGGCAACAGTGTTATAAATGATGAATGAAATAAAACTAATCATATTAAAATAAAATAAAAAATAAATTAAGAAAAACGTGTTTTATATGATTTCCTTTTGTATATTCGGTCAGCACAGTCCCTTTGTAAGGTCCAGCAGTAGTGCGCCATCATATGGTGATCCCACCGGCCTTAATATCTTTCCTCCATTACCTTAATGTCATGGTGGAACCGTTCTCCTTGTTCTTCGCTGTAGTCACCCAGGTTGTGAGGAAATCTGTCTAAATGGCTAAACAAAAAATGCATTTTTATACTCATATTAGCCCCCAGTTTTTCAAAATTCCTGAGCATGTTAGCGACTATAATTGAGTATCCTGCTGCTTTGTGATTTCCCAAAAAGTTTTTGATGACTTCTACAAAGCCTGTCCATGCTTTCAATTCAATTTGGGTCATGTGATTTTTGAAACCGTTATCCTTTATAAGAGTGCGGATCTGTGGCCCATCAAAGATACCTGCTCTCAATTTTTCCATGCTGAGACCTGGAAATGCTTCACAAATATATTTGAAACAATTACCATCCTTATCCAAAGCTTTAACAAACTGTTTCATAATCCCAAGCTTAATATGTAATGGTGGCAGAATGATTTTTTCTCGACCTGTCAATGGTTCACGAATGATATTTTCTTTTCCCGGGCTCATATTTTCTCTCGAGGGCCAATCCTTTCTGCTCCAGTGTTCCTCTTTTGCGCGACTGTCCCATAGACAAAGAAAGCAGGGGTATTTAGTATATCCACCTTGTTGACCTAATAAAAAATTAACCATTTTTAAATCAACGCATACTGACCACTGATGTTCAGCATACAAAATTTTCTCCAAAACAATTTTAATATTTTGGTATTCTTCCTTTAGTTTCGTTGAATGACCTATCGGGATCGAAGCTAACTTGTTCCCGTTATGCAGTAACACACATTTCAAACTTCTTTTTGAGCTGTCTATGAAGGGCCCCCTTCTTCTGGCCAATAATTTGGATGACCCATTTTATTGAAAAGCCCAGAAATATTGCTGTAGTATACGAGGTCATTCTCTTGAGTAAAAAACGGAAGAATTTGTTTTTCTCTGGTCCTATAAGATGTTACTGTTACGTCAGGCTGCAGGCAATCTTTTTCCTTAAGTCATGATGCAAGAAGCTCAGCTGATTTCTTCGATAATCCTAAGTCTCGAATTGAGTCATTAAGTTCTTCTTGAGAAAAACCCTGAACGGCAGGACTCCATTCTACAGATTCTCTTGGGCTTCTGCTTTCACACTCAGTGTCTAACATTTCCACATCATCAGAGGAAATGTTGGACAAAGCACTAAATATTGGCACTGGCAAATTTTCACTGTGCAATGTCTGTGGCTTAGCCAATTGAATACATGGATAAATCCAAGAACGTTTTTTGTATCAGTTCATACATTTCACATTCACGGCACAAAAGTAGCAATCATCATGGTGGTTTGTTGGCTCACTCCATTTCATTGGCACTCCAAATTGAAGCCCTTTGCGTCCTCCTTGGCTGCAGTACCGAAGTGACTCCATACAATTTTTACAAACTTTATGTGGCACCCAATTTTTATCCTGTTGTGCAAGTTGTTTTCCAAAATATGCTTGGTATGCTTGTTTCACAAAGTCATTAATATTTCTTTGCTGCTTTTGGTGACAATATTTACCACATATGCAGCAAAAATTGTTTGGATTGTTAACACAAGACTTGCGTGAAGACCTAATTTTTTCGGCAATAATTAAAAACAACTAAACCAATAAATAAACCAACTGGTACTTTAGCTGTATATATACCGATTAACAAGATGCGATAATGGAAATGTTCTCAGACTGCATTAACGGTTTATCATGAGAACGGGAGTCAATTCAAACAAAATAACTACACACTGAGTATTGCACTACACAAGTGTACATAATTTCACTAAGAAACTAATTGCCGCAAAAAAAAAAATTTATTTTGTTCCCCAGTGTTATCCATGAATGGTACTTGTATCGCTGAATCCGAAAGACTTGCCATTCTCAGTATGTGCATGAATAACCGTCTTCGATGGAACGATCACATATTCGAAGTCGCCAAAAATGCTGCAAGATGTCTAGGATTCCTTAAGCGGTGCAAAAAATATTTTACCCCGTCTGATCTGGCCTCCATCTATAAGGCATTCATCCGCCCAAAGCTGGAATATAACGCCCACATCTGGTCTGGTGCACCCAAGACCGTTCTGCACATTCTAGATATGGTACAGAACCGCGCGTTAAAACTAATAGGTGATAGAGACATTGTGAACTCAATAGTCTCACCACTTGAACATTGTAGAAATGTCTCATGTCTTTCCCTTTTTTATCGCTTCTTTTACAAAAAATGCTCTAGCGAAATAGCCAGCTGCATTCCTCCCCTTCAAAACTTCACCCGCTATACGCGTCATGCTCCAAATGCACATCATTTCACCCTCAAGCCCAACTTCGGACGTACTGTCAAATATAGGGACTCGTTTATAAGCCGAACAACACGTTTGTGGAACGATCTACCAGCCTCTGTGTTTCCTCATCATTACAACCTACAAGTTCGGAAAAACGTTTTGTATGTGCATTTTTTCTGCTGTATTTTTTATCAGGACAGTCCCTTAGTATGGTACAGGGTGACCAGATAAGAAGAATAGGAACAATAGGAAGAAAAATTGCAATAAAACAAAAACGGTGTCAGATATAAAATTGATTCTGGCTTTAGTTGGAAGCTACATTCATGCCATTATGTGTGGAATAGCACATCATTTAAATGGCCGCCTCAGCTTCGCTGGCAGTGCTGTCGGTCCAATTTTTGATGACTCGGTCCAATACGTCCGGCCTTATTCTGGCAATAGCGTCTCGAATGTTGGCCTCGAGCTCGTCCAAAGTGGTTGGCTTGTTAGCGTAGACTAAGAACTTGACGTAGCGAAAGAGAAAATAATCGAATGGTGTCAAGTCGCATGATCGCGGCGGCCAATTGATGAACGCTCGCCGTGAGACGACCCAGTCGCCAAATTTCTCCTTCACACCTTTGAGCGTTTCGTCGCATGTTCGGCTTCAATTCTTGCGTCAGCACAATCTTATATGGATGTAGTCCAAATCCAACCGCAAAATAAGCCGGGTTGACTCTTTGGCGCTGCCCCATTCAGCTGATCGGCGCCGAATCGACATTTTGATACTGGCCGCTACAGCGCCTATGTTTTCTTCATTTCGAATCAATTTCTGTCTGGTTGGTGGCTTAAGGTCCAAAAGAGTGTACTCACGCTCAAACTTGTCCACGTTGCGACGAATTGCCTTCACACTGAAGCCATCATGACGACCGACCTCCACGACGAAATTCACGTTGCGTATTTACAACTGAGCCGGAATTTACATAATATTTTTTAATAATTTCCGCACGTTTGGCAAGCGTGAAGCGATGCTTTATAAAATGGCAAACCTTACTGAATACTTTGACAGCTGTATGTCATTGGTAACTTTGACAGCTGCTGAAACATAACAATAGGAAAAAGTATCATTGCTATCTGGTCACCCTTTACATCAGTAGTTTGCCATCATATGACGATCCCACCGATCTTGATATCTCTCTTCCATGGTCTTTATATCCTAGTGGAACCGTTCTTCCTGTTCTTCGCTGTAATCACCCAGGTTGTTCGGAAATCTATCCAAATGGCTATGCAAATAATGTAATTTGATACTCATATTGGCTCCCAGCTTTTGAAAATTCAAAAGCAATTCGGCAACTATTTCGGAATAATTTGCAGCTTTGTGATTCCCCAAAAAGCTTGTCCATGCTTCCGATTCGACCTGCGTCATATAATTTGTAAAATCATTGTTCTTTATAAGACTACGGATTTGTGGTACATCAAAGATGCCTGCTTTTAATGTTTCCGTATTGAGGCCTGGAAACGATTGACAAATACTTATAATTAAAGCAATCACAATTTATTTTAATTTGTCGGGATAGGAAACGCTCGACTGGAGCACTCAGACGCAACTGGTCCATTGTACTACACTGAGAGCAAACCCTGATTTACCCATTTTATTGGAATTTCCTTGTCTTTCTAAGAAAGCCAAGCAAGCACTTCAGTGATGAGGAGCTTACAGTACCAGCACTCACCACATCCGCACCGAGGATCTGCCACCTGATACGAGCAAAGGCCGGACACTCACAGAGATAATGTTCCGCGGGTGTCGTCGCTCACTCCACAGGCGTCGCAGGCTGTAGTGTCACTTAAGCCCAACACGTTAAGGTGCTTGGCAAAAGCAAAGTGGGTTGTCAAGACGCCAATAAGTTGTCTACAGTCTTTTATGCTGCTAGAACAAATTAATGAACGAATTGTTATTTTTATCGTTTAAAAATAATAAACAAGATGCTACGAGGGCAAGGTGAAAAGTTCTCTGCCTGACAATGAAAGACTGCGATTTTCAGTTAAAAAATGATTTTATTTTTCTACACAATCTCCCTTGACTTCAACACATTTAGTCCAGCGTTTCTCCAACATCAGTATTACCTTCTCGGAAGTCAGAGTCTGGAAGGCTGTGAAAATATTCATCTACGGTCTCTCAACTTCTGCATTGGATGCGAAGCGCTTCCCAGAAACAAATTTCTTCAAGTTTGGGAACAGATGGAAGTCTGAGGGTGCCAAATCAGGTGAATAGGGGGGATGGTCGAGCAAATCGTACCCCAAATCCCGCAGTTTTCCCATCGCCAACACAAACGTGTGTACAGGTGCATTGTCCTGGGGAAAGATGATTTTTTCTTCTTCAAGCCAGGCATCTTCTCGCGAATTTTGGCATCCAGCTGGTCAAGAAGGTTGGAGTAATATTCGCCTGTAATTGTTCTGCCTTTCTCAAAGTAATCAATTAACAGGATCCCTTTCGCATCCCAAAATACACTGGCCATGACCTTTCCGGCAGATGCGATCGACTTCGCTTTCTTTGGCGCTGAACCACCGGCTTCCACTGCTTCGACTGCTGTTTCATTTCTGGCGTGTAGTGGTGGACCCATGTCTCATCCATGGTGACAAATCGCCGCACAAAATCGGTCGGATCCCTATTGAATCGGTCCAAAGATTGCCGCGAAAATCGTTCAGCAAATGCGGCACCCATCTTGCGCAGAGCTTTCGCATCCCCAAGTTTTTGTGCAAATGTTTCGCACCCTCTCTTCTCGCCTATCGTTCAACACGATATCATGCACTATTTCAATGGTTTCGGGTATGGTTGCGGTTTTTGGCCGTCCTTCACGTGGGTCATCTTCGAGGGACGTGCGACCACGTTTAAATTCAGCTGCCCACTTTTTAACGGTTGACATGGAAGGAGCAGAGTCTCCGTACACTTTTGTCAACTGTGGATGAATTTTCTTGGTTAACCCATCCAAAACGAAGAATTTTATGACCGCACGATATTCAAGTTTATCCATTAGACGTTCCATTGACGTCTACTGCAAAAATTCGTGTAAACAAACTACTTGAGAGAACAAGTTGAAACTTTTCATACGAACTAATGAGAAGTGCACATAGGCAGGAAACATAAACTTTTGCTGATTGAAACGCTGTCTCTGCGTCAGGCCGAAAACTTTTCACCTTGCCCTCTTATAAGTGAAATGAAACAAAAAAAAAAAAATGGTACGATTTACGTAGAAAAAACACGTTAACGAGGGAAGATAAGTAAAAAATCTATATTTTTTATAGTTCAGTTTATCATGAGAACTAGAGTCAATTCAATAAAATAAATATTTATTGAATTTAAATCCACTAAGAAAACTACGGGCGCAGACAAAAATATTGTTTGCTCTCCTGTGTAATTTGTCTCTGTAAAACATTCACTATTTTTGTAAATACATAAGTTTTAACAATAATAATGCATTGTTCTTTCGTGTAGCGTTCCGTATTGACTAATTGCAGCTTTATATATTATAACATCTGTCAAAAACATAACTGCCAACCGTAAAACCAAAAAAAAATGGCAGGATGTTTAAATCTGGTGTTTGGTTTGGGACACCCTTGAGTTATCAGTCAATTCACAGGGTGATTTAGGGAGAATCCCTTTGCCCCCCATTGTTTCTTCCTTTTTCTCTTATATTGTTATCTTATTGTTAAAAATCGCATTATCGTGCATGACAAAGTGTGAATGTAGATTTTTTTTTCAATTTATTTACTATTCGGTTTACTTTTTAGTTCTACTGTATCTATTTAATTATTTTTTTAGTTCTACTGTATTTATTTATTCATTTATTTATTTCATTTCCGTTTACTTTCCAAATCATTGCATCTTGCTCTATAAAATGTAAAAAAAAAATTATATATTTTACACAAAAAAAAAATAAAAAAAAAATGAAATAAAGCTGGAACATCATGGTCCGCCCGCCATTCTGATTTTGACCAAAAACTTATCATTGATTTGGGTAACGTTAAGAATGTCACACACATAGCCATCCAAGGTCGACCACATAGCCAGGAGTATGTCACTGAGTATACCATAAGCTATGGCATAACTGATTTGGAGTTTGCCGACTACAAGGAGCCAGGAGGTAACAATAAGGTAAGCAACCCAGTCTCCCCTATGGAATTCACGTGGCGCGGTGCTATCAAATAAAGACACAATATACTCACAAAAAATTGTATACACAGTCTGCTGTCATTGTTGTGTAACAGCATCAGCTGTTAAGCCATATCCGTATTGTTTGTTGCGTTCTACTAAATCCACTCAATGTATGCGACTCTTGTTTCATTGTTTATTGTATGAGATTAACAGCAAAAGGTGCGCATGGGATTCTGTGTCTATATTCATCCTTAACCTAATCATCATCACTCCCCTCGCTGTACATCCTAATAATCATCTTTTGTGTAAATCATTTCATCTCTCCCTTCGGTGATATTTCGCAATTGGCATGTGTTATACGTATAGTGGGATACGTTAAGGCGATAATGGTTGCATGCATTGTATACGTATCCTGTCATCTTGTGTATTATGTTATATTTATTATTATCTTTTCGTTATGTTTGTTTTGTATTTTAATTTTGTTTTAAATTAATTTATTGTGTTGGCTGCTGGCTGCTTGTTACATGGGTGAATGGTTAATTCAGTAGAGTTTAGCAAATAAAATAGTGTTGGCTATCGGTGAATTCAGTTGTTCGAAAAGAATTTTCGAAATCGACTCAGTTTCGAACAAAAATAAAAGTCGAATTCGAATTTAATCATTCAGTTATTCGTAAGGGCTCAGTTGAAATCGAAACAGATTCGAATATAATCTAAATATACATCAATTTCTTATTGAATTCACCGTCAGACCAAATATATATGTAATTTCAACTAACCAAACAGATAAATAACAAAATATCCTTTCCTCCTAATCATTCTCTCTCCCACACAAAAACAACATAATATAAAATGGTGCACTGAAACTAAAAACTTAAAACAAAACTCTAAAAATAATAAGGTGAATCTGCATGGACGCCGGTAGAAAATACTTACAATCATTTTCTAACAATCGATTTGGGTGAGAAGCGAATGACTCGAAAGGTCGCCACAATGGGTCGACCGAGGACAAGTGAATTCGTAACCGAGTACATTGTTCAGTTCTCGGACGATGGAGAATACTGGCGATCCTATGTTAGTCCTACGAGTGAACCGCAGGTAAATTATTGAGTGTTAATGTTAAAACGTAATTTTGTCGTCGTCCTTTGATTTTGCCAATACTATTGTTAATTTTTGTTTTATTGCGTTTTTGAGTGTTTTCAAATTGTTTTTCAATTGATGTCATTAAACTGTTAGTTTTATTATTTTAGCTTCTTAATGTGATGGAATGATGTAGAGACTTAATGGAAAGAATTTCATATGAATAGGATTTTCGATTTGAGGCATTTATTTTAATGAATGCTTATTTTATTTATCCGATTCCTAGTCCTTGGATTAGATACACATCCTTAATGCATTTTTATGGTAGTCCCATGCGCGAAATTGGTGGATCCTTTATGATCCACTATTAAAAAAATGTGAGAGACGTTTAAATAAAAAAAAAAAAAAAAGATACGATGTCAGGTCCTTGAAAAACAGATTTTGTTTATTTCAGTAGCGAAATTGAAATTCTTAATAAAGCGGGCGAGTTGTGGTGGAAATTAATATATATATATTTTTAATTTATAGCTTGAAATATTCAAGTGCCCACAGTGAAGGAATGTTTAAAAAAAAAAAAATGTGAGTCCAACAAAAAAGTACTTTAAAATCGGTACAATAATTGAGAAGTGAAGAAAAATTGGCAGAACGATGGCAGGGGTTTGTCTCCTCTCTGTACGAGGGAACACTATCCGATGCCTAGTACCATGTTTGGGTAAAAAATAAAAATTCCTTTTTTGTCTGAGAAATCAAGTTTCTAAGCTTGGTATAGCCCTTCAGTTAAAGAGCTTTTCTCAGAATGTATAGGCATTGAAGGGTTCAGGTCCGATTTTTTTTTTTAAACAGGTGTGTGGCCACGCCCAAATGGCGTGTAGGCATTGCGACCAAGGGGATCTATTGTGCCATTAGTTCAGGCCCGATAAGTAAATCAGGGCTATCGGTAATTCCGGGGGAAACAAAATTCCGCCCGAACATTTTTGTTCGCTGGAAAATATTCCTCCAATCGCGAGTTTCCATCGGAATTTATTTCCCCCGGAATCAGAAAAATATTTTCGAAGTTTTGTTCGAATGTTTTGACAGTTGTCAATCACCGCTATTTTTATTTTTTTAAATCACATATTTGAATTATTTGTGCAAATATTTGTTCTCAATGAGAAAATTGTGTTTATTTTGGCAAGTAGTAAGACGCGGATTTCATTTATCGTTATTGTGGTATTGAAAGTGTTCGATTTATAAAATGCATAGCCTAGAATTTACATTGCTAGCCGGGGTATAAGACTATGAGATAAAAATGAACAAATATTCATAAGCAGGAGTAAAATAAACAAGTCCAATGCTTTGAAGCTATCACAGGCGCTGCAAGTACAACCAAAGAGCTGTGACGTTATTACAACGTCTGTAGCTCCACCCCTGGGCGAGATTATACTTTTAGAATGGTTGGTATACACTCCTTATTATGTGCATTTTCAGTTGGGATGGATCTTTGGAAGGTTCAATATGGCTTCATTTCACTATCAGAAGACGTTAAGTGGCCCCTCGATCATCGGATCATCCATCGTGACTAATTTTATTTCGTAAACATTTCACTGATTCACTCATGCAACATATGTATCTCAATTATGGTTTCTTCCAAATAGGAAATTCTGTATTCCCTGAAATAGCCTCCCCCAGTACCATTTTAGTATTTTCTATTTAGGAATAGTTAAGTTAAACTTAATTCAGAGAAGTAAATGTTTATTTTAGTATTTTTGAATAAAAGCAATCAAACTTTTTATTTTTAAAATGGCCCGTCCTTTGCTGTTGGTGCACTCAAACCCGTAAGTTCTGTATTTTCACTTTCCGCTTAAAAAAACAACAAAATTGGCATAAAAAAGGTAACGCTATCCATTAATTGCTGCTTTTGTTTTGGATTCCTCCATCAAATTGATGAGGGAAAATTCCGGGGGAAATTTTGTTCACGATACCAATTTTTTCCGGGGGAAACTTTTTCCCTCGTTCGAAATTCATTGCCGATACCTATTTTTCGAAAAAGGGAAACATCTCGGGGAGAATTTTATTCACGATAGCCCTGAATATTGTAAAATTCGCCATATCTTTTCATTATCCCACTGCCTTTGCTTCTTTGGAACCTAAGCTTCTAAAATCTTAATTCGAGTAGCAAGCTTAATAAACTCTAAATAACTCGAATTTAGAGCTACCTGGAAACTGTTGATTTATAACTCTTGATTTGAACAATTCGTGCTTCCACCAAGTTTCAACTTATTATTAGAAATGTCCTTTCACCAATAACTTTGGCAGAGCCTACATATACGTAAGAATGTCCATTCGGAGAAATGGAAAATAACAAACTTTACGAAATACTTCAAGGGTCATGTACTTAACCGATATAGGTGTTATTTTAACTCGATGGCTATTGCGCATCAGCAGTGCTTGTATGTTACATAAACAAGCTTGCACATAATCGTTCTCGTACTTTTATTACAGGATTTATCCCTTCCTAGAGCTTCTGAGATAGGTGCAGATGTGTGATTGAAGATTTATTCTGCCCCCCCTAAACTAGGTCTCTACTGGATGAAATACTCTAATTAAAGTACTTTGTCGAATTCACACTTGATGAACTGGAATATCTGAAATAGATTCAGCGAAGGTATATCCGTTTCTAGTAAAAGATACCCTCACAGGGGGGTGTCTTCTTTTGTGGATTAATGCTACACATTCCATAAGAAGGTGTGCTGGTGTGAAGTCCCTACCAAATCTACATTGTCCAAAATTACTAAAGATTCTAGTCCTTCAATTTATCTTCGTCATGTTTTCTGTTGATGTAGGTTGATGTGCTGTATGACCAAGGGACCTGTGGCCCATTATGGTTTCCCTAGTGATGTCACATCTACCACTGTTTATAGGCATTTGATCAAAATTTAAACCAGCATTATGCCCATACGCAAAACTTGCACATGGTTCTTCTTGCACGCTCCGTCTCCTAAATGGCGTAGACCACGAATTTGGCGAATTGAACAGTCACAGATCAATAATGTTAGCTTTTGCCGAAATCCGTGGAATTGATTCATAGTTTGTTGGTCATTGAGGGAATATTACATGTGCTGTCAGTCAGTATACCCGCTGCGATATGAATTTTCTTTCTAAAATTAATAGGTTTCTGGTTCTTTTTTCCTTGAGTTGATGATTGTTCAAAATTTAACTGAAAATAGACCTTTCATGTGGACCTGGTCCTCAATCAACAAACCTGTCCGCCTAGCTCGATCTTTGAATCGTTGGCTGCAGTTTTGAATATTGGCGGGGTATCGTTCCTTCTTTCTCCCTCGTCTGCCTCTAATGCGGTGTCGCTGTGGATTGAACTCAAAAGCTCTTCAGGCTGAATTTTTGGCTAATCTTTCACACTAGGTCAATGTCACTGTTTTACACTCGTCTGCCTCTAATGCGGTGTCGCTGCGGGTTGAACTCAAAAGCTCTTCAGGTTGAATTTTTGGTGAATCTTTCACAATAGGTCAATGTCGCTGTATTACCCGTACAATCTTTCACTGAATCTTTTCATCCACTCTTCGTCCACACAAAAAAGCTTTTCTTTCGAAGCAGCCAAAAATATTTCCGTCTGCTCTTGTTAAGGTCCATGCATCTGCTGTGTACAGTACGACCGGAATAATGGGGTCTTAAATATATATTCGTAATGTCTTCTTAATTGTTCTGCAGCAAGCTTTGCTACTCAATTGATTTCTTACCTCGAAGAATCAGTAGTTGGCAGCTGATGTCAGTTTTAGAATTTAGGTAGACAACGTCCTTAACTATCTCAAAATGTACTCATACCTTTGCTGCTCTGTAACGAAGATTTCGGCTTAAAAGACTGCATATACTTGAGAGTTTGTGTCATTAATCCGGATTGGATAAGTGGATTCGAAAGCATAATGACTTTGTGATGGAATTTTCTTCGGATTGTAAAGTATGATTAATTCATAGTACGACTTTTACGAATTATATCCGGTTTTGAAGTCTCAAAAATGTGTACGAGTACATATTATAATATACTACTACGGTAATAAAAAGAGTGTACCTTTATTTTATAAAATCGTTACCTTTCGTCGTTGCTTCAAAAACATATGTACGAGGGCAAGGTGAAAAGTTCTCGGCGTGACGCAGAGATAGCGTTCCAATCAGCAAAAAATAATGTTTCCTGCCTGGGTGCACTTCTCATTAGTTCGTATGACAAGTTTCATCTTGTTCTCTCAAGTAGTTTGCTTACACGAATTTTTGCAGAAGACGTCTTGCGTGTTTTTCGTTAAAATGGATAAACTTGAATATTGTGCGGTCATAAAATGATCGTTTTGGATGGGGTAACCCCTAAGGTAATTCATCCAAAGTTGACAAAAGTTTACGGGGACTCTGCTCCTTCCATGTCAACCGTTAAAAAGTGGGAAGCTGAATTTAAACGTGGTCGCACGTCCCTCAAAGATGAACCACGTGAAGGACGGCCAAAAACCGCAACCACACCCGAAACCATCGAAAAAGTGCATGATATCGTGTTGGACGATAGGCGAGTGAAGGTGAGTGAGATAAGTAGCTGAGACTGTGTGTATATCGGAAGAGAGGGTGCGAAACATCTTGCACAAAAACTTAGGGATGCGAAAGCTTTGCGCAAGATGGGTGCCGCATTTGCTGGATGCCGATCAAAAGCAAATGCACAAATGATTTTCGCGGCCATCTTTGGACCGATTCAATAGGGATCCGACCGATTTTGTGCGGCGATTTGTCACCATGGATGAGACATGGGTCTACCACTACACGCCAGAACAGCAATCGAAGCAGTGGGTGGAAGCCGGTGGTTCAGCACCAAAAAAAAGCGAAGTCGATCGCATCTGCCGGAAAGGTCATGGCCAGTGTGTTTTGGGATGCGAAAGGGATTCTGTTAATTGATTACCTTGAGAAAGGCAGACCAATTACAGGCGAATATTACTCCAACCTTCTTGACCAGCTGGATGCCAAAATTCGGGAGAAGATGCCTGGCTTGAAGAAGAAAAAAATCATCTTTCCCCAGGACAATGCACCTGTACACACGTTTGTGTTGGCGATGGGAAAACTGCGGGATTTGGGGTACGATTTGCTCGGCCATCCCCCCTATTCGTATATACACACATATTTATGTATACATCCAGTTAATGCATTCCATAATATGATATATTTTTGAGAGTTTAAGGACTGTCCTAATATTCCACTGTTTCTATTATTTTTAATATGTTCCTTGGCAAATCCCTATCATATTATTTTTACGTGTTTGTACTTCAGTTTCGGTCTAAATCAAGAATTCTTGCTCACTGCTGCGGTACAGGCATTGTGTTAACACACAGGATATACCAGCGTAAGGTACTACAACTGCAGTCATGTGGCAATGATATTCAAAGTGGTTGTAAGGTTCGGGAGTGGCCATGGTGTAGTGGTAAACGATGGTGTATATATGTGATCTCTTGTTTTCGGATCATAACCTCGCCGAAATAGGAAGAAGAAGAAGAAGAAGTTCGATCAATTGCGAAAGCTTGTCAACACTATTGCGAACGCGTAACACTGGCAATAGGTTGGTCATATGGCTGAAAAATTGTTCGCTCTGTTGGATGATTGCTATGCTTATGACATTAAGTGGTTGAGAAAAAATACTGTGAATCATAAGCAAAGACAAAATAACATAACAAATCTTCCCAGTTATCTGGACACCACCCCTGGAGTTTTTCTGAAACCTAGTACATATCTGATTTTCAAACCACTACATCAATGCCCGCGCTGTGTACAAATTTATAAAGATATTCATAGGCTCTTGTGAGCGCGTAAATTATAAAAAAAAATTTCCACATCCGTATTTTGTGACGTGCGTGTTGATTAAATAGGTTAGCTAGGTTTTGGTCTATAATATATAATTCTTTATATGTACTCGTATGTATAAACGAATGTGGCTATCAGCTTGACTTTAAAAAACTGTTCTTTGCCACAGATGTTTGTAAGTTGAATATTTTGTTTTGCGTAGTATTATAGTTGTAAGGAAATTTAGGGGCAAATAAAACTAAATACATACATACACGTTTATGGGAAATTCGTGCCAATGTCTACTACATATTAAGGTTACGGGCTCTAAACGTTTAAGACAATAAGAACTAATCCAACTAACAGAATGGGTGTAAAGTAAATAAAAATATCTTCCCCCTCTCCTTGCATATATGTATATAGCTTTTGATGTATTATATTTTTCTAATTTTTAACAAACAACACTACTCTCTTGCTTTTCTATTACTTTTCTATTATGTGGAACAAATATTAAATAATAATTTTCTCAAAAAAAAAAAAAAAAAAGATGTTCAAAGGTAACTCAGATGGCAATGGAGTACATTACAATGTTTTCGAAGTTCCAATTATTGCCCAGTGGATTCGTATTAATCCCACCAGATGGCACGATAGAATATCCATGCGTGTGGAACTCTTCGGTTGTGATTACAGTGAGTATAATGAATAATTGCCTCGATTATCGTTGTCGATTATAGTATGTTTATTCGTCGTGGAATGCTGCGTTGTTTAGGTTTCTGTTAAAAATTTGTTTGTGTTGTGTTCTGAAACTGCATGACAAATAAAACTATAAAAGACAACGGGAATCGAGGAAAGTTTCTCGTATTTTAATGAAATGCCATCTTTTCGTTTGCAGTCTCTGAAAATCTCTATTTCAATGGAACGAGCTTAGTGAAATACGATTTACTCAGGGAACCGATTGCATCGACAAGAGAATCGATTCGTTTCCGATTTAAAACCGCCCAAGCAAATGGCATACTGATGTATTCCCGTGGTACACAGGGTGATTACCTTGCCCTACAGTTGAAGGATAACAAAATGTTGCTGAATATGGATTTGGGATCGAAAATTATGACTTCGCTGTCTGTTGGAAGTTTGTTGGATGATAATGTGTGGCATGATGTGGTCGTGTCGAGGAATCGTCGCGACATTATATTCTCCGTAGATCGAGTCATAGTGAGGGGTAGAATTAAGGGAGAGTATAGTCGGTTGAATCTTAATCGTAATGTGAGTTGTTATCCAAGACGAATGTGTTTGAAAATTTCTTAAGTGTCCCATTTGTCTTTGCAGCTCTATCTCGGTGGTGTTCCGAATATTCAAGAGGGAATGATAGTTACACAAAACTTTAGTGGTTGCATTGAGAATCTGTTCCTTAATTCGTCGAATTTCATTCGCGAAATGAAGGATAACTATGAGTATGGCGAAGCGTTCCGGTATCAAAAAGTGAATACGATCTATGCATGCCCATCGCCTCCAATTTATCCGGTGACGTTTTTAACTCGAACATCATATGCTCGTCTGAAGGGATACGAAGCCCAGAAGCAGTTGAATGTATCGTTCTACTTCCGAACGTATGAGGATAGAGGCGTGATGCTTTATCATGAGTTTGGTTCTGGCGGTTTCGTAAAAGTTTTTCTGGAGTTTGGAAAGGTCAAGATCGATTTGAAACTTGGTGAGAAACCAAGAATCATTTTGGATAACTACGAGGAGCAGTTTAATGACGGCAAGTGGCATTCGTTGGTACTGACTATTGGAAAGAACAAGCTAGTTTTGGACATTGATCAGCGACCAATGACTACGACGAAGACTATCCAGATATCCACAGGTCGTGTTTACAATATCGCGGGTGGATTCGATAAGAATGGTTTTGTGGGATGCATGCGGTTGATATTGGTCGATGGAAATTACAAATTACCAAAGGATTGGGTGCAAGGTGAAGAGGTTTGTTGCGACAATGAAGTTGTGGTGGATGCGTGCCAAATGATTGATCGCTGCAATCCAAATCCTTGTCGGCATAGTGCAACTTGCTACCAAAATTCGATGGAATTCTTCTGTGACTGCAGTCAAACGGGCTATGCTGGTGCTGTCTGTCATACATGTAAGGATGGGAGACTATTTTGTTGATGGGGTGGAGTATTTGATATGTTTATTGTTGTTTCTTTGCAGCCAAATATCCACTCTCTTGTTTGGCGTTGAAGAATGTTCAAAGTGTTCAGCAAAGGGTCAACATGCACATCGATGTGGATGGTAGTGGACCACTCAAACCATTCCCTGTGGTTTGTGAGTTCTACTGTAAGTTGGTTTTATACAGACGCTAGCGGGTTGCTAATTCATTTTTCTTCTACCACTAGCCGATGGAAGAGTCATAACCACGCTTGGTCACAGCCAGGAGCACACAACCACAGTCGATGGTTTCCAAGAGCCCGGCTCATTCGAGCAGTCCATTATGTACGACGCAGATTTGATGCAAGTCGAAGCACTATTGAATCGTTCACACTCTTGCTGGCAACGATTGAGTTACTCCTGTAGAGCTGCTAGGCTTTTAAATTCTCCCAGTGAGTCGCTGTTAAATGTTATATTCACCAATCCCAGTGTTATAACTGATGTTGCTCTTTCAGGTGAATCGAATGCATTCCGTCCATTCTCCTGGTGGGTGTCGCGACACAATCAACCAATGGACTACTGGGCTGGCGCCTTGCCTGGGTCTCGCAAATGCGAGTGCGGAATCCTAGGAAAGTGCATAGATCCGACGAAGTGGTGTAATTGTGACTCGGAAAAAATGGAATGGACGGAGGATAGTGGAGATATTCGTGAAAAGGAGTATCTACCAGTACGTGCTGTACGTTTTGGTGACACAGGAACACCATTGGATCAGAAACAAGGACGATATACATTGGGACCTTTGCGCTGTGAGGGTGACGATTTGTTTAGCAATATTGTAACGTTCCGTATTGCTGATGCAACAATTAATTTGCCACCATTCGACATGGGACACTCTGGAGATATTTATTTAGAGTTTAAGTCGACCGCAGAGAATGCTGTGCTATTCCATGCCACAGGACCAACGGACTACATTAAGCTGAGTATAATCGGTGGAACGAAGTTGCAGTTCCAATACCAGGCTGGCAGTGGACCACTAGGGGTCAATGTGGAGACGAGTTACCATTTGAATGACAATCGCTGGCACACAGTCAGTGTGGAGAGAAATCGGTAAGTTTATCGGTTGGTTTAAAGGCCTATTTCCAAAGGGGGAACTTTGATAGTGGCGTTAGATGTGTATGTGGCTCCTTTTCTAAGAGCATGAATGGTGGAGACACTGGGTCCGAGTCGACTATAGTCGGGGTTGTTTTATGACGCTAGTTGTGCCCATTCATGTCATTGGTTGGATCCTTGTTAGTTTCTTTAGTTCTTTTTTGGTTTCTTTCGAGCTGTAACCAGTTCAGGAATTTTTATCGTTAGCCCTATATATGCAGTACATGGTTGCGGTTTTAAATTTACGGTCTAGGTTTTCAGCTATTGAAGATGTGTATTATTGTATACCGAAGACAATATGAATTTACTGACCATTTATCCTATCTTTTTCTTTAGCAAAGAAGCTCGATTGGTCGTCGATGGTTCCCTGAAAGCGGAAGTCCGTGAGCCACCAGGTCCAGTTCGCGCACTGCATCTTACATCAGATCTTGTGATTGGTGCTACTACAGAATACCGCGACGGATTTGTGGGATGTATTCGTGCACTTTTACTTAACGGTAAGATGGTAGACTTAAAATCGTATGCCATCAGGGGTCTGTATGGCGTTAGTGCCGACTGTGTTGGTCGTTGTGAATCAAGCCCGTGCCTTAACAATGGTACCTGTTACGAAAGGTACGATGGATACTCCTGTGATTGTCGTTGGAGTGCCTTCAAAGGTCCAATTTGCGCTGACGGTAAGACAAAATAGGATAAACATACTCTTTTCAGTTTGATGAGCTGTTTTGTTCTTTCAGAAATTGGTGTGAATCTGCGTTCCAGTTCAATCATTCGTTACGAATTCGAAGGCTCTTTCCGTTCCACAATTGCAGAAAATATTCGTGTCGGCTTCACCACAACAAATCCTAAAGGTTTTCTACTTGGCTTTTCGTCTAATTTAACTGGAGAGTATTTGACGATACAAATTTCCAATTCTGGTAAAATTGTCTATCCTATTTCATGTGGAACGTATTTGGAATTTATGAGTTTTTTTTTTGTAGGTCACTTACGATGCGTTTTTGATTTCGGCTTTGAGCGACAGGAGATTATATTCCCTAAGAAACATTTCGGTTTGGGACAGTATCATGATGTAAGATTTTCCAGAAAGAATAGTGGATCAACTGTTGTCTTGAACGTGGATAACTATGAACCTGTGGAATATAATTTCGACATCAAAGCGTCGGCAGATGCGCAGTTTAATAACATTCAATATATGTACATTGGAAAGAATGAATCTATGTCAGACGGTTTCATTGGTTGTGTGTCCAGGGTTCAGTTTGATGATATTTATCCTCTCAAGCTTATGTTCCAACAGAATCCACCACAAAACGTCAAGTCCTTGGGAAGTAAGTAGAGGCTAATAAGAGAGAATGCAAAAAGAAAATGCTTATGGAAATGTTTTTAGCACAACTTACTGAAGACTTTTGCGGAGTAGAACCTGTTACTCATCCACCTATTGAGATGGAAACAAGACCCCCACCGCTAGTCGATGAAGACAAACTGAGGGCGGCCTATAATGAAGTGAATTCAGCGTTATTGGGCAGTAAGTGTATATTTTTGTTTAGATTTGAAAAATTTGGATTGTATTGGTGTTTTCTAGGTCTTCTTGCGATTCTCTTCATTTTGCTTATTATTATGGTGGTTCTGATCGGCCGGTATCTCCACCGACACAAGGGAGACTATCTGACGCACGAAGACAAAGGTGCTGACAATGCTGACGATCCTGACGAGGCTGTTGTTCAATCGACAACTGGACATCAAGTGACGAAACGAAAAGAGTGGTTTATTTAGGTTGCTTCCAAAGGAGATGGCAGAGAGCGAAGCAGTGAAAAAGGAGATGGGAGGAGCGAGAGCGTATTTTTTGTTTTCCTCTTTTTTTTTATTTTTTATTTTATTCGAACGAACATCTTTTAGTTTATTTAAATGGAAGCGATTAGTCTTAGATAGGTCAAGTGTAAACGAAACGATTCAAAGAGATGTGTACAATCGTCCACTTTTGTATTTTTCCTTAAATTTTGTAATTGGATGTAAGAAAAAAAAAAAAAAAAAAATGTTTAAAAGAACACTGCCAGTTAATGCGCAAAAACGTTTGAATTCTTATTTACTTATTTCCGTTGCAAAACATGAGTTTTTCCCAATGTTGAACGTATTCTTATCATCTCCATAACATAGCTATACAGAGGACAGTGTAGGTGTCAGGCAGACCCAGTACCTAAGCTTAAATTCGGCAAATAGTTTTTCATTCACTACCACTCATTTCCGTTTATAATCTCTCACGGACCTCTATTTGCCCTGATTTTTACACTGTTCTTTGTACATCTTAAATGTTAACGACCGCAAGAAAAATGCTTTTTTATTTTAGTATTAATTAAAAACCAACCAAACTTAAGTTGACAAAAATTTTGAAACAAAATATAACAAAATGTTAACGATATAATTTCGTCCCGTCCATTTTTGTACTTTAAGTTAGTCATTTTATTTTCTTATATTATTTTTTACACTCTCGTAAGTTAAAAAATTAAAAAATACAATAAAATACACTTGCAAACGGAGCCAACTGAAGCGGTTTTATATGAAATATAAAATAAACAAATCAATTCCCATTGCATTTTGTATATTTGCCAACTTTTTTTTGTATATAATATTAAATAAAATAAAAATCCATAAAAAAGCGAAATAAAATTTCATTGCTTGCATTGATAAAAAATAAATAAATAAATAAATAAAGTATTTTCTAAACAAAGAGGCAAATGTACAGAAAAATATATGAAACAAGCTATACCATTTTTGTACAAAACAATTTGTGAACTTAGCTTTGGATAGCTTCCGTGAAATTTTGTAATCTCCGTCTCAAATCTCTTTTTGTATTATTTTCTTTTACATTTTTGTGAACTTTATTTTTTAAAAAGAAATTATCAATGAAAACGAAAACAAGTTATTTTTCAGTTTTGTTCATGATAATTTACATTCCATTATAATTAATATATATTAAAAACAAAAACAATTTATGTAGAAATTATTTGTTGTTTAATTTCGTAAAGAATTATATAATATAAAAGAAAAGAAATATAAATACAAGAGAGAATTAAGAATAAAAATTAAAATTATAATTTAAATGAATGAAAAAAATAATACAATAAAATGAACTTTAAGATAACGGAAATGCGTTTGTTTTTTAGTGAATGTATGCATTTGATAACACTGGGCAACAATGAAAAATAGTCGGACATAGTGAAAACTGTTTCTCGTAGTACTTGGCCTGTAGATAACAGAAGAAATAATGTTTTGTTTTAATAACCACACAACAATACACGCTTTTACGTTTTTAATACAGTGGCTTGCAAAGTATATAGGCACCCTATAAAAGGCTTTTTTACAGGAAACTCTAAATGGATACTTACTTACTGGGCCTCAACCAACAAGCCTCTCCATTTAGCTCGGTCTTTAGCTAATTGCCTCCAGTTGCGCACTCCAAGTTGGTCGAGGTCCCCTTGAACTTGTACGCGCCACCTACGGCGATGATTCCCTCTACTGCGTCGTCCTCGGGGTTAGATTCGAAGACTGCCAGGCGGAGCATTGGTGTCCATTCGCTCTATATGTCCTAGCCATCTCAGACGTCCAATATGCAGTTTTTTGACTAGGTCGATGTCGCTGTCGCTGTACAGCTCGTATAGTTCGTTATTGAATCTTCTCCTCCAAAACCCGTCAACGCAAACGGGACCGAAAATCTTACGAAGAATTTTTCTCTCGAAGCGACCAAGGATATCTTCATCCTCTTTTAATAAAGTCCATGTTTCAGCGCCGTAAAGCAGGACTGGGATGATACAGGTCTTATATAGAGTCTCCTAAGTAGTTCGAGATAGTGCTTTATTGTTAAATTGCCTTATAAGCCCCAAAAAAACAGCGATTGGCAAGAGTTATTCTTCGATTGATTTCTGCGCTGATCTGTTTTGTAGAATATATAGCAGAGCCAAGGTAGACAAAGTCCCTTACTACCTCGAAGCTATAGCTGCCTACTGTGACGTTTTGTCCAATTCGTCCCTTCTTGTTGACAGCATATACTTGGTTTTGTCCTCGTTTATCGCTGAACCCATTTTGGCCGCTTCCGCCTCAATGCTTGCAAACGCACCGGTGACTGCCCGCTGAGTTCTTCCGATAATGTCTATATCGTCGGCGTATGCAAGCAGTTGTACAGACTTGTAATAAATTCTGCCTCCGGTGTTGGTTTGTGAGTTCCGCACAATCCGTATGATTGGAAATTGAGCTCTTTGTCGCAAATAATTTCCAGCTCGCAGATTAAATTGAATGGAAGTAATAGGTCCTAGGGGGGACGAAGATGTTCCCGGGAGACGGTGATTGCCTTACACTTACTACGAGGGGGCGTTTTTAAGTTCGCGGAATGGCGGGTAAGAAGTAGAAATAAAAATGCAAATAAAGTTTTCTTTCTCAATATATTCACCTGCTACTCTAATACATTTTTCTGACCTTCCAATTAGTTTATACCTTCTAAAAAAATGTTTTGTCTTTGTTGGAAAAGTAAGCCGAAACTGCGTTTTTTACTTCTTCATCGCTTGAAAACTTCCTCCCACAAATTTCCTTTTTCAATTATGGGAAAAGATAATAATCGCTGAGAGTCAGGTCAGGGCTGTAGAGTGGGTAATCCAAAATATCGAAGCCCACCTTATGCACGGCAGCCAACGCAACACGATTCTTGTAAGCATGCGCGTTGTGGTGCAGAAGGAAGACACCTTTGGCTATTTCCCATTGTATTTTCTTTGATGTCGTCTTTTAACTGCTCTAGGATTAAAGCGTAGAACCACAGATGCAATCCAAAGTATAAGGATCATAACATCGTGATTCCTTAAACGATTTGCATATTGTATTGGTTGACTTTGAAAAGGCATTCGACAGACAACCACGAGATCTGATATGGGTGGCGCTAAGACATCGAGGGGTTCCAGAAACCTACATATGTAAAGATGATCATGGACATGTACGAAGGAGCAAAGATAAGAGTAACACCCCTATTATGGTTAGCGAATCGAACGTTCGACTCAAGTCGAACTGCCAGCAAAATGTTTCTGCCGTGGTATTGCTGTTAGCAAACATTTTATTTCGAATAAAAAATAAGTGCTGACAAAGGAAAAAACAATTAAATGTCATCTGTGAAGTGTCAAAAGCGACAGAGCGATTCGCCTGGCAGTTCGACTTGAGTCGAACGTTCGATTCGCTAACCATAATAGGTGTGTAAGATGCCCCGCTCGTTTAACCGAAGAGTTCCCAATCAAAGTCGGGGTGCACCAGGGAAACGTTTTAAGTCCTTTGCTCTTTATTACAGTCCTTGATTATCTGCTTGAAGGTAAAGTGATGGACCCCAAGGTACATCAGTTATTCTTTGCTGATGATGTAGCCATCATAAGTGAGGATCCTACAACGAGCACTTGATGTGTGGGTGGACGCTCTGGAGGGAAATGGGTATCGCATTAGTTCAAAAAAGACAGAGTACTTGTGCTGCCCGTTCTCTGATCCACGCAGGCCTATTCCAGACATTTATTTGAATGGAACAGTGCTTCCCAAGTGCGAAAAGTTCAAATATCTAGGATCTATGATCAATAGCAAAGCAACCTGTGATGACGACATCAATCATCGCGTTAGCGTAGGGTGGATGAAGTGGCGAGAAAATTCCGCTATCTTCTGTGACAGAAAAATGCCCCCTAAGTTGAAAGGAAGGCTCTACACCGCAGTTGTGGGTCCAGCGCTCACATACGGTTCACAATGTTGGACGATGTACAAAACGTATTAGAGTAAATTATATATTATATAATTTATGAGAGTAAATTAACGGCAGGTGAGATGAAAATGCTTCGAATGACAGCAGGAGTTACAAAGCTTGATCGAATAAGAAGTTCGAAGATCCGTGGAAGCTTTCACATCAAGGAAACCATCGTACAAAAAATAGAGCGCGACCGGCTCAGCTGGTATTGCCATATTCAAAGAAGAGATCATTTGAACCCTGTTAAAAAGGCAATATTGCACGTTCCAAAGACATCGCGATGTAGGAAAGGTAGGCCTGTAAACGCCTGGATCAGACAAATGCGACGACATCGGCATTTCATTGGCCTGAGTAACCGAGTAATCATAAATCGGTGGGCCTGCCGATATTTTCTGAGGTTAAATAGGCGAACCCCACAGACGGATCAGTAGAAATGCGGTGAAGTTAGGAGGGTTATGATCCCTTATTTTCGGATCATAACCTCGCTGATAAAAGGAAGAAGAAGAATAAGAAGAAGATTAAAGCGTAGAATTCTCCGGTTATGGAGACGCATCTCAATTTCCAAAGTGGTCACTTCGATCGGCCGACCTGGACGTGGGTCATCTTCAAGTGAGTCCCTTCCTTATTTAAAAAGACTGTGCCACTTGTAAATCATGGTTTTACCCGAACAAGAGTTCCCGCAAACGGATGCCTTCTCTTCCATTATGGTTTGAGGCGACTTTCTTTGTTTGGTGAGGAACTTTATAACAGTGCGGTACTTGATTTTCTCCATATTCTACACTTTCTTCCCGATTGAGTTGCTTGGACGACGATAGTTCAGAAACGAATGTCTCGATTAAAATAAAACTTGTTATCTATATTAATAATGAGTCGCAGAACTCGTTATGTCTCAGTAAACTACCCTGACTAATGACCTACCTACTCATCCCGCGAACTTAAAAACGCCCCTCCGTAACATTCAGCTCCAAGAAATTATGTTTGTACCATGTAAAGAGCGAATTAAGTTGCTTTACAGTAAGAGAGAATCTGATGGGGAAGAACTTATTTTAAGGATTTTTTTGTCCTCCGCGCACATGGATAGGTCAGACATAGTCCTTTGAGATGAGACAAAACCTCAGCTATGCCGCTTATCTTTATCTTCCCGCGTACCTAGTAGCATGAGTATTTGCTCTGCTCGCAGGAAAAATACTTTGAATTGAATGCTAGAAAAAAATGTTTCAAAACTATAAAACTTACCCATTTCAAATACTTTCCAATCACTAGTTTTTTTTTTTTAATAAAACAGAAATATTTGTATTTTATTTGAGATGTGATTTTTATTTTCAATTCACTAAAAATAAGGTGTAAATAATTATCAAAAATCTGTTTTATTTTTTTTTGTTTTTCTTTTGACGATTTAATACAAAATACAAAAAAGTAAACTATAATATTCGTATTGTCATTAGGTATTAATGTTTCTTTTTTTCACTTTGTGATGTTAAAAAAATATAAAAAAAACATTTTCCATGCAACTAATATGAAGTGAGAACACAAAATTGAACGAATATCTAAAGGTAAGAATGAAGAGATTTATTTATATTTAAGATATATTTTTCTCTTTCTGATCCTAAGTATGTATTAAGTTTAACAATCATTTTATGGTTTTCATGTTAAATGTTGAATAAACGTTTACTTCTAAATATACATATATCTATTTATATAAATGTACATACTATATTTGTAATTTTATTTTTATTTCGTAAGTGGAAGTCTTTTCATAATGGTCACACTAGGTGTACAATGGTTTATAGGTAAAATAAAAGAGTAATATCATAAACTAGGACTACCTATGTTTAGATACGTGTACGGAAGGTAAACAAATATTGTTTTGAAGTATGTATGTATTATGTGTTTTCATCTACTTGGCTTGATTTATGCGAATGTTTTCTCAGAATTTATGTTGTTGAAAGCGTAACTAAAGTATAATATTTTCCATACGAAAAACATTTGAAATTTTTCTCAAAGTTCATATGGAATTTTATCCTAAAAGTATAAATCGTTATCAGATGAGACCAGTTTGTCATTGTAGCTATGAGTCTGAAATGCATTGTATCACTTCAGGCCAGGGACGGCCACATTTTTTGTTAAAAGCTGTTAAAATCAGTATTTGTGGCACATTTCAATAAGTGACACAAAATACTTGCTTTTTATTTTTTTCTGACCGACATAAAAGGTTCTTAGTGCTGCTTGCACAGTCTGCGGAAACGTTACAGCTCTCGAAAAATCGCCTATCGGAGTACGGGTGCTCTTGTAGCTTGGTTGGTAATCTGGATAAATTCAAGGTCATGATATTCAAAAAAAATGTGGCAGGTAGAAGTGTTGGCAACGAAAAACAGCGGTATAATTGCGAAGATATGTATGAAGTTGACAAGGAATAGAAATTCTTGGGGTTTACTTTACCAAAAACTAAAAACTAAAAAAAAACCAAAACCTATCGAGACTGGATGGTTTTAGACCAACAATGTGGAATGAAATTGGACCTGTACGTAGTGGATTAGAAGACCTGGAAACCAATGTTGTATCAACTAATAGCGAATGTTGGTTTAAAATCCGGAACATCCGGAACAGCTTAAGTCATAATTTAGGACATTTTAACTTTTTTCGGGACGAAAATAAAGTGGAGAAAATATCAATAATGGTAAAATTGATCGGAGAGTTGCTAAACCTGTATTACATTCCGCAAAGAGAAAAATTTCCAGTCTAGGAGAATGGGAGGGCATCCAGCATTTTGTTGAGAAAGCAGGCGAAGTATCTTTGGAAGCAATTATCTACCAGAGGAACAAGTTATTGATTTACTAAACGAGTTGAAATAATAAAATTGAATAAATACTGCAGAATTGCACTGGTATGTTGAGATAAAATAATACAAGAGAATTTTTGAATTTGAAATAACTATAGCCTTTAATCTTAAAATAAGAATAGGGTGACATTGATGAAATGGTTAACGTTGAGCAAATCAACACAATCTTACTCTCACTGTAGTTTATCTCAATGACAACCACTGGGAAGTTAAACTTAACAAACTTGTAGACAACTTGTACCGCAGTTGACTATCCAGTATCTTGCTTATGAGAGACTTCAATGCAGGGATTAGAGACGAGTCCAGAGATTTTAAACGGTGGAAAAATGTTCGATATTCAAAGGATAAGATCTTAAATGGAAGAGGGAAGAAGCTAATAGATTGTTTAACTCGCTAAGACTATACGCATCTGTAAAGGTCTCACAATTGAGATATGGAAGAAAACTTAACACTTATCAGGATTCGGGTTAGTTCTGTTTTAGACTATGCTTTAGCTGGAGGTGACTGGTTAAATTTCATCAACGATTTTCTGGTAAAAGCACAAATCTTCTCAGATCATCTACCTGCTCAAATTTTAATTGGCTTTAACCACAATCAAACTCAGGCGGAAACTCCTGCAATGATACCAAGAAAAAAAATCTTTCCAATAATTACACCAAAGCGATAGCAACTAAGCTCGAGCTCCAGTTGTGCTTCAATAATACTCCACTAGATATCTCATGCCTTAACGATTTAATTAAGGCCTCAATTCCTCTCTCTTGTGCTCTAGCAATGGGGAAACACTAGATTAAAAGGGAAAAATGGTTTGATAGAGAGTGCATGGAAGTTCTTAAAAACTAAAGTGCTGAGAAGGTATCCCTAAAACAAGGTTCTGGGGGATTCAGGAAACAATAAGGCAGGCGCCTTACAAATGAAATTCCGACAGAGTTTTAGAAATTTGCTACCCCATTATTTGTTGAAAATTCAACGGCAGCATTAAATATACTGCAAATGGACCTGGTTACTATCAAGAAGCCATAATACATTCTATTTTCAAAAAAGCAGACAATTCTGACCCGAGAACCTATAGAGGCATATCACTTTTGAACTTCTCAGTGAAATTTTTTTCAAACAAATTGGGGGCCATGCTTTTTGGAAGGGTTGGACAGCTCTTTTAGCTTGTGAGCTGAGACATTGGTAGTTATATTGAGAAGTGCACATGTTGCGTTCCCAACTGTTTAGGGTATATTTAAAGGCAGAATCAGATATTCGGCAAATGGTTTGGGTCCAGTGAACAACTCAGAGGAGCCTTTTCTGGCTAGCAGATCTGCAGTTTCATTGCCGTCAATGCCTACATGACCAGGTACCCACCCCAGTTTTACTTTATTGCATCGCGCCAAGTTTCGTTTCACCTGGGAGATCAGTACATTAAGCGCCACTTGGCTGTCGGTGAGTATGTTGATAGCGGCACCATTGATGCCTGAGTGCAAGTTTATACTTGCGCAAGTTTCGATAGCTTAAAGCTCGGCTTGAAAAATACTGAGACTCTTCCCTAGTCGTTTGGAAACTTTATAGTTGGGTCCATACACTCCGGCGCCAGCTCCTGAATCCATTTTTGATCCGTCGGTATACCACATGATTCCTTTAGGATCAAGCAGTGGTCCGCCATTATTCCATGTATTACGGCTTGAGATATCGATCTCAAACCTTCTATCAAAGTAGAGTGATTAAGGTGTAAAGTCGGAAACCGTGCTGAGCATGTCTAGCTCGGAGAAGTCGGTTAAAAAATCCATGAGATCCACATGATCTTATGTACCATTAACACCTGACTTTCGAAGACTAACTGCACTGCGAATTGACACTTTTTTGATGAAACTGCTTACTAAATTATTATACGGCAGATTGTATAACTGGGTTCGAGACAACAACCTACTAAGTGGATGTCAACGGTTGAACCAAATTTATGCAATTTCAAGTATTGCCAAAATATACGAGTATATGTACAAAAAAAGGAAATTGTACTCATTCTTTATAGACTTCAAAGCCGCGCTGATCTTGAAGTTGTATAACACAGGTATTAGGTGGTACTTCGGTGGTCAAGATATCGAAATAGTAAAGGAGTACAATAACCTTGATGTAATATATGAATATATATATATAGCTAAATCAAAACCAGCGTTAAATGCACCCTGAACAAACACAATTAGCAACAGCAACGTAGATTCAGTGTTGAAAAATAAATATTTTCAAGCGGCATCAAAAGCGATACGGTTCTATGCAACCCAAACCTGCGCAGGAGAGGCATCCCAGAAAAACTTATAGCTATTATCAAGGCTACATACGAGGGCGGTAAGTGTCACATCTTACACAACGGTAAGGTGTCGGAGGATTTTGAAGTCCAAAGTGAAGTACGTCAAGGGTCCATACTGTCGTCACTATTGTTCTTGGTGGTTATCAGCGATGTAGTCCGTGCAGCATTGACAGAAGGTAATTATGGAATTCGTTGGACTATGACATTTTACCTTAAATACCTAGATAACGCTGACGATGTTTGTCTACTTTTACATCGGATAATGGATTTTCATTTGATGGCCCAAAATCTAGAAGCTGAGGCAAGCAAAGTGGGGCTAAAAATAAACACAGCCAACACAAGAGCCCTAATACCTGCGCTCAACTTAATATTGCCGGACAGGAAGTCGAGAAAGTTGATAACTTTCTTTGTTTAGGAAGTGTGGTCTCGGCTAATCGCGGTGGCACCGAACTGGACACCATTAATACACGCAAGCTGCAAGTCTCGCAAACAAATGTTTAAGGATCGTCTTGAGGATTTTTTGACCAAACCGCATCTCGAACGAACACCTTTATACGAGAACGGGCCAAGAACCTATAAGCATTACTATACGTAGGGGAAAGTGGCAGTCTATTGGACACACCCTATGGCGCGAAGACAACTCCATTGCGAAATATGCCATGCAGTGGAATCCGCTCACACAGGTAGGCAGAATAGCGGGACGCCCTAGGCAAACGTGGCGCAGGACAGTTGAGGAGGAATCGAGCATTTTAGGAATGAGTTGGAGGCAGCTCGAACGCGTTGCAGAATTCCGAACAAGATGGCGCACAGGCGCGGTTGACGCCCTATGCCCCCCGAGGTGTTAAAGAATCTAATTCAGTACATTCATTCAAACCAGGGTTCACAAGGAACTCGAGGAGGTTGAGCAGCTTTAAAGTACTTCCTAAAGAGGTATTTTAAACTACCGAATGTTACCCCAAATCGCTTCCTGGTTTGAGTCATAAGTTCTGACACCTGGAATGATCAGCTTTACGAGCTAATTAGTGCAACCGACACTTAAAAGCGCGAGGAGAATACCATGAAAGCTAGAAATTCCACGGAACGGGAAGTATACTCAGGGCTTAACCACAACTCTGGCCCATTAGTTTTTCTGGGCTAAATAAGAAGGCTTTGAGTTCAGACTATTAGGACTTCATAGACTATGTGAAACTATATCTTTTAGTTTAGTAGGGGACATTTTTTACCCAGAAGAATATTGGGTCGAACAAAGTTTTTTGCTTCAGTCCGGATAATACAACTTTCACTATACCATTTTTTTTTTATCAAAAATATGGAGACCACTTATTTCATGTGGTCAAAAATACCAAGCTAGTTTGGCCCGTTTTGAAAATAAGTTCAATTCCTAAATTCACAGTGAAAATAGATATTTACCTTGGATGCATGTACCTCTTCTCAATTTGCGACATTAACTTCGATCGGCCTTTTTGATTAAAAAAAATTAAAAAAATGTTCGTATTTTCATTCTCTGCTTCAGACACAAAATTTGAAATTTTCGTCAATAAATAGAAGAAGTAGTGACGTTATCTCCAATTTTTTATGACTATTGGTCATGAACTAATGGTCACCAACTCCCTGACTTAAACTACATGACTAGTCAGGGAGAGGGTGAAGGTGGTTGCGTACGCCGGTAACATGGTAATCTTAGTGTTGGAGAAGTTTCTATCCGTGAGAAGCCAATTCTTGAAGAGTAGCCTGGATAAAGCAAACACATGGGCTAGCTGTGGCCTCGGGTTAAATCGGGACAAAACTGAAAACTACAGTGCACGAGATAGTGATAAGAGATTTCAATATACTTACGAGTATACTCTACATGGACCGCTCAAAAATGGACTGCGGAGTCGGCGCAGACATATTTCAGATGAGCTGAATATACGAGTATTAACATTTTTTTGCCAGCTTTGCGAGTGTTCTCCGAGCGAAGCTTGCCGCATACTGACCAATTCCCCAACACGCTTCCATAATGGCCCTGACAACCACTAAAATATATCTAAATATATCTTATCTAAAATAGTCGAACTCAGTTGCGCAAAATTACAGGTTTTAAACAGGCAGAATAACATGCAAATTATAGTGGCAATGGAAAAGTGGTTGAGCTGCATCGATCAGGCTTGGATCTCTGTGCATCATTAACGGGCAAAAGAAGGTTCCAGGTATCGTTTTTACCATATCGTTTTTTTATTTTTTGTCGGGATAGGAAACACTCGACTGGAGCACTCAGACACAACTGGTCCATTGTACTGCCAGAGAGCAAACCCTGATTTACCCATTTTATTGGAATTTCCTTGACTTTCGAAGAAAGCCAAGCAAACACTTCAGTGATGAGGAGCTTACAGTACCAGCACTCACCACATCTGCACCGAAGATCTACCACCTGATACGAGCAAAGGCCGGACACTCAGAGATAATGTTCCGCGGTGTCGTTGCTCTCTCCACAAGCGTCGCAGATTGTAGTGTCACTTAAGCCTAACACGTTAAGGTTCTTGGCAAAGCGAAGTGGCCTATCAAGATGCCGATAAGTTGTCTTCAGTCTTTTCTGCTGAGAGACAGCAAGAATGCCGCTGATTTCTTACAGACGTCCGGGAGCATGCGTTTAGTCAACCTGCAACCTAGAGAGTCATGCCACACACAATTGTGCTCGTGAGAGACCCAATCGTCAATGGAAGCCCTAACCGAGGACGCTGGAAGACCCAACACGGGTTCGGGACTTGAGAAAGCCTCCTCTGAGCCTTGTCTAGCAATCTCATTGGAGATCTCGTTCCCCAAGATCCCAGTGTGACCTGGGACCCAAATAAGAGACAGAGAATTCAGCCTTGCGACCGAGTTCAAAGAGTTTTGGTTTCACGAACTATTTTGGAAGTGGTTAAAGGGTTAAGCAAGGCCTTAAGCGCAGCCTGACTGTCACTACAGACACAAATGCTACGTCCCTTCCACCTGTTCTTCACAACATAGTTCATGGCCATTAGGATTGCATAAGTTTCCGCTTGGAAAACAGATGCATATTTGCCTAACGAGAAGTGAAGTGTAATGTTGTCGACTTCCACGAAGACCCCAGCGCCAGACCCTTAACTGGTTTTGGAACTATCCGTGAAAATGCGACTACATTCCATTCCCGGCTCAGACTCTGACCGAAGCCAGTTAGCTGGAGTTCTGGTGTCATTGCATCAGACGGCATATCCATAAGACAGGAGTCGTAAGAGTGTCGCGCGCAAGTTCGTCAAAATTACAGTGTGGAGTATACCAAAAACCGCCCCGCCTAAGACATCCATCGTCTTTGCTTTGATAGTGCAACCCATGATATAAGTATCAAGGGGAGGTAAGTTCAGAAAAGCGTCTAGAGCAGAGCCAGGCGTACTCGGGAAAGCTCCCGAGCAGCCATATCATACATAAAATCTTAAATAAAAAATATAATTCTAACTATAACAGAAAGCAGATAGAAAAATATCCGAACCTGTGAGAACATAAAGACCCTATGGCCGAAGTTAGACACCAGCAAATTAAAAAAAAAATCTCTTAGCCTAAAAAGGCCTTTAAAAGCAATAGCCACAAGACTTATAAAAGAACATAACATGTTAAGCAAGCACTCAGATGACGAAAATTATTTGGCAGCACGTTTGTAGAAGTTGTGACAATTTGGACGTTGATGAAGACACTGCCAGACTCCATCGGAACCTACTTGGCACATCCTTCTTTGAAGAATTTGAGAACTGGTAGGCATACCAATCTCGATGGTCGTGCATTTCTACAACATATTCGGTTGGGCAAGGTTCCTATTCAAGAGGGGCACAACCACATCAATTAGTCAAGTCTAAGTATCTTGCACAAATCAATAAATCTCGCTAAGGGCTTACGTAGGCCTATGCGAGTCAACCAAATAATCTACCTACAGCACACCTAACCTTAATTAACCTGGCCAGGCTGTGGTCAGTTTTTAACGGCTTACTTGTGGAAGTAGTTAATATTTCACAAGGAACTGTTAAGGCCAATCTCGGGCAAAATAGCCTTACTAACTCCACCAGTTATAATAAATCGAAAACAAACGAACTAGTAAGCAGATTAAGACCAGATAGTGCTAGAATTGTAGCTAGAAGCACAGGCCATTGCCCCCATGGGAGCCCGTATAATCAAGCTATGTATCCCTTACAATACTTTTTGCCCTAGTTGCAAGGATAATAACGAGAAGGAATCTCACTTTCCAGATGTCCAACCCGAGCGTGGGTCACACCACGTATTCTAGAAGAACTTTTCTTCGGTCACCTCAAAAAGATGCCTGAGTAACGCAAATTACACAAACAACAACGTTGTGAGAATCCTATGAAAATTGACCCTAGGAAAAATTGAAAAGAAAGAATAATACTTTGATTGTGAAGAAATCTCGAACGGAGTATAAGATTTAACCGCAAACACTTAGAGTTGTACCAATATGTGGATGCAGTCTAAAAGCCAAAGGAAGAAACGTTGACTCCATTGGTCAAGCCGTATCGAGCAAAAAGGCAACAATCCTCAAGAGAAGGGACTATATTCTTGAATTCTAGCGCCCACTCTCGAGACGTCAATGATTACCGTCACTCCCTCATAAAGATTAGGCAATTGCGGACGCCAGAAGAGTGCTCGTGCAGGATGGTTTAAGTTGGAATAGTGCTGTATCTTAAGCAGATACCCGTCATGGGCTGGAAGCCCACTTGACGTCTACGAACTATGGCTATTCGAAGTAAGGACTTGGCGGCTAGCAACGCAGTCATTTTTGTTTTTGAAGTGAAACTTCTTCAGCGAGACTAGTGAATCGGAATCATCTTGATACACTAAATTAAGCATGAAACGCAAACGCTGCTAATAAAATTATACCGTCAAGGAATATGCAACAAAGTTTACATTTTTCCATTTCGTTGTCCCCCATAAATAGGGAAGAACATTTTAAGTTTTAGTTTTCTGTAATCCAATACATCCCAACACTATCTAATGTCTAGTTTTATGTTTAATGCATGTATTTATTTATTTAAATTCGCTTGGTTAATGGAGATAAAAAAAAGTTTCATTTCAACCGTGTGCTTATGTTGGTGAGACACGTACCTTTTTATAGCTGAGATGGTACGCATTATGATTGCCAACATTTTTGTGGTCATCTAGGTCTATAAATGCATCGACAAAATTAAATTTTTTTTTAGTTCCCTTACTGGGACTACCAAATACATGTGTACTGGTTTTGTATATGTACGTACCTAAAATGCTAACAGAGAGTTAATAATGGGCTTGTTGTTTGAACAGTCAGTCAATTCAAAATTTGAAAACTTACTGAAACTTCATGCTGAATAGCAGCCGAATTAATGGAGGACGAAAATACTGTTTAACACTTTCTAAACTTCTATACAGTCCATTTAAATCACGTGTACATAAATATACACGTGTACATAGTTATTGGGTCATTTCCTTGTGCCTATTCGAATCTAAGTCAGTGTTATGTGTTGAAGACCAGTCCTTAGACAACTTAGAGCGATAAGGTTATGTGGTGTACTTCTTCCGATAAGAAGAAAAAAAATAGGGAAAGATGCTTTCAAAATAAAGTGATTCAGATCTAAGTCTTAGAGTTCTAATACCAAATTCTATCCACAACTCGTCTATGCAACAAGTAGCTATAAGAAAACATTCAGAATTGCCAAGAGAATACAAAATTTAGCATTCAGAAAGGATGTTTACCAATTTTATTTATAAAAACTGCTACCATATTTCTATTATCTACAAATCCCTATGAAAGATTTCACTACATTCTTCATGTATAAGTTTTTTTTTTTTTGCTTATGGATATGTCTACTCTCTATGGAGTTCCTGTGCAGAACTCTCTTACAAAAAACAAAGAAGACCTTTCGGCCAAAAATCACATTCATGTGTAAAATAAAGAAATATAACCAACTATCCCTTGATATGTATTCTAAACTAACACAAAACTGGGATTTGTCATCAGACTCTCTACTACCGCATACTGCATATCGGCGATGACGACAAATCCTTTAACAATCACCCATTCTAATATTTTTTTTTCTTTTTTACTCTCCATTCAACTGGAAGCTACAACACTTTCAACAGCAAACAAATAATCGAAAGGACATCAATGAGGCTATAAACTTACATCACACTCTTTGCGATCCGCAAAATGTTGTACATCCACAGATCGTCCATTCCAGCACCTATAACCGGCATCGTTTGAATTCTATTCCATCATAGAATCGAACACACAGCGAATAGGGCGAACACAAAGAACATCATGGCGACAATGTCCTTGTGAAGGTTCCGATCCCGGTAGAATGGTCGTGTAGTGTAGGACTCCTTACGACTCTGTTGGAACAACCATAGTGGTAACAGTAGCTGCAGGATGTCGGGAATCATAAATCCAATATCGCGTACCACTTGATGGGCATATCCTTCGCCTCGAATCACATTCATTATGAATTGATCGAAACTGCTGGCCGCTATGTGTAGTAGAGCAATGCCAACAATGCAGAAGACCTTCTTGGATGTGACAGCATTATTGGTGCTGGCTAAGTGCATCACCATCACAGTTGATATTAGTTCAGTTATCTGGAATTTAATAGGAGTAAGGATAAGTAATAAAAAAAAAAGATATTCAAACGGAGAACAGTGAAAGGAGAATTGCTATGACTTGTCCCATGGTGTGGGATGGGGTTGTCATAATCGTTCGCGTAGATGGTGTGCGGTAATTGGGGACAAAAGGAGCTGATATTTGCTTGAAACTTTTGTGTCTCCAGTGTTTGTCTGGAAATAATACATGTGATAGCAAATAATTGGGTATTGGATAAAGGGACTTGCGTTAAGCTAGAAGTTGTACATTGCAAGTCATGCTTTAAGGAATTCTTGAGGCATCCCTCGAAGTATTTCTTCTTACTAAAGCAGTAATGCAAGTAATGCTAAATATACCTTATTCGCACCTAGTAAATATGATTACTGCGATTAGCTAAACAGCGGTGCCCGCTGGATAGCTATTTGATGGTAAACTAACGATGATCCTAAGTTGAGCCTTGCATTACGTGTGCAGCTGAACACTTGTGCCTGCACAAGTAAACCCGGGTGAACTTCAGCACACATGTCTTGCACTGGACACGGCACCTCTTGTTGACCTGATTGGCATAAATGCGTAGCAGAAGTCTAGCAAGTACGATTCAGAAGGAGGATGTACGACAGAGAAATTCCCACGGATGGAATCAATGGTGGCGTCAACCGACTATTAGGCATCTTATAACATACATACTCGTATAAGCTACTTCGACATAATTGGAGCTGACGTCTATAAGGGGGCGCCGTGGCGTAAGTGGTTAGTGTGTCGGATCACTGCGCTGCGGTTCTAAGTTCGAATCCCAGAAAATACCAAAAAGTTTTTTCACGGTCCCACCTCTCGCGAGCGTCTGACAAACATCCGAGAGTATTGTTGTCACGTGTGAAAAATATAACGCACACAATATGAGTGGTTGCGAGAAGCTAGGCCCTGGCACTTAAAGAGCTGTTGCGCTAATTACGTACGTACGTACGTCTATAAGAATTTTCAAAACAGAGTCAGGGTATTGAAAAAAAGATGGTGGCAGATGAGTCCTTAATGGGCCAAAGACAGCGCTCGCATACCCGAAGTGGGTTACTGACATCGGTTTGTTCTGTCTATTCCTAGGTGTTAAATCTAGGGATCTGATCCTCCAGGTTGTGTGCGTCGTGACGCAGTGGTTAGTGGGTCGGACCACTGCGTTCGAATCCCAGAAAACACCAAACTTTTTTCTACAGTTTAACCTCTCGCGAACGTCTGGCAAACATCTGAAAGTATTGTTGCAATGTGAAAGCTTCTCAAAAAACAAAATAAAAATTATCCTTCGGATACGGCACAAAACTGCAGGTTCTTTTCATTCGTGTGAAAAATATAGCGCACACATCACGAGTGGTTGCGGGAAGTTAGCCCCTACAAATGTACAAATGTATGTGATCCTCCAGGTTGGGGTTTGTGCGTCGGGGTAGCTATCATACCATGGAAAAAACAACTATAAGCCTAGGGTATACGAACGATTTCCCTGTTGGCAACCAATGACCTTCGGATTCATACATGGAATGTTCTGACCTTTAACAGACCACATGCAGCCGAACAATTAACAGTTGCCCAGACAGCTATAAAGTAGACATCACTGCCATCCAGGAAATATGAAAGGATTGGTCGGCTAAAATGAAGGAAGAAAAACAGTGACATCTATTATAAGAGGTACACTTAGGCAAGAAGTCTTAAGCTTGTGAGCGAACACTTTATGACATTCCGCATCAAGCCTTAATTCGCCAATATCAACTTGATATGCACTCACGCCCTTATAGAAGACACAGACGACGCTACCAACGACGAGCTCCTCAACAACACGTATGAGTGACGTCCTAGATACGACGACGATTTTAAAGCCAAAATAGGACACGAGGGCGCCCTTGGAAGGACAGTTGGTAAGCATAGCCTGGACGACACCGGAATTAAAAATGAACTTAGACTAACTGATTGCGCTTTGGGACGAAACGTCATGATAGCAAGCACACTTTATCTAAAACCTAATGTAAACAATCTATCGGTGAGGTTTTGTTCCAAAAAAAACCCGCCATTGATCAAATATTCACTCTACTGCAGATCTTGGAGAAAACTCAAGAAGTCTACGAGTATATCGATACTCACCATCTCTTCATCGATTTTAAAGTCAGCTATGGTAGCACTTATGGACAAAAACTATGCAGAGCCATGTCCAGTCTTGACATGGAAGAGAGGACGTCTTTAGTAGCGTTGTCGGAAAGCACACCCTGCACGACATCACATCCGACAACGGACTCAGGCTAGTCGACTTTGCGGCGGGGCGAAACTTTGTCGTAGCTAGTAGGCGGTTCCCAAGTCTCGATATTCACAAAGGAACATGGCTCTCCTTGATCGAAAAACTCTCAACCAAATCGATCACATTGCGATCGATGCAAGGCACTCTTTGAGTATTTTGGGTGTCCGGACTTTTCGAGGAGCCAACATGGACTCGGATCACTACATAGTTGTAGCCAAGGTACGGACGCGGATATCCAGAACGGAGAGAAATCAATGAAATACTGTGAGGAAATTTGACGTCGGGCGGCTACAATCACAAGAGACCGCCAGAGCCTTTGTCGATCGAGTTTCTTTTAATCCGAATCTAAGTCCTATGCTGCCAGCAGCAAATGCGGAAGACCAGCGGCAGCGCTGCCAACAAGCCATCAGAGATGCAGGTTTTGATGTATTGGGTTTCTTTCGTGCGCCATAACGAAATCCCTGCTTCGATGAGGAATGCCGGCAGGCACATGCAGCAAAACAAGAGGCGTACAAAGCGGCGCTGCATAGAAAGACTAGAGCAGATCGCAAGCTCTACGAGCGCAGGAGAAAAGAGGAATATCAACTTCTTAGAATGAACAATAAGGAGCATGAGAATCTTAAGGATTTTCTGGCCCAATCGTATCTCTAATGAACACCTTTACGAGAGAACGGGTCAGGAACAAATAGACACAACCATCCAACGGCGGAAGTGGCAGTGAATTGGTCACACGTTCCGAAAGGGTGACAGTTTCATAGCGAACCATGCTATGCAATGGAACCCTCTAACTCAAGATGGCAGAAGACCTGGCTGTCCAAGGAGAACATGGCGCAGAACAGTCTAGAAGGAGGCACGGCAGTTAGGGAAAAGTTGGGGAGAACTCAGGCACATTGCCAGAAACCGTACACGATGGCGCGTAGGCGTAGTAGAGGCCCTAGGACCCACAAGGGGATACAGGACATAAGTATGAGAAGCGCTCGATCGAGGAGATTGAGAGACTTTATTGCAGGAATGATGTTCGAATAGTTTACCAAAAGCATGCCAGGGTTTCAAAGCCAGAACAGAAGCCTGCAGGGACGAAAATGGTACTATAGTATTAGAATCGCAATCGGTGCTGAGGATATGGAAGGAACACTTCTGCAGACTGCTAAACGGCGATGATGACCAATATTCCGCTGTCAGGCAGAATGAGCCATTCAACAGTGACGATAACAGTCAAGCTTCCCGTCAACCCGATCGGAATGAAGTGAGGATAGTAATATCTAAACCCAAATCCAACAAAGCTGCTGGAGCCGACGGCCTTGCCGCTGAACTTTTCAAGGCAGGAAGAGATGAGTTGGTAAGGAGCATGCACCAGCTCATCTGTTTTTCTTCCTTCTTTTAAGACGACCAATCCTTTCATATTTCCTGGGTGGCAGTGATGTCTACTTTATAGCTGTCTGGGCATCTGTTAATTGTTCGGCTGCATGTGGTCTGTTAAAGGTCAGAACATTCCATGTAAGAATCCGAAGGTCATTGGTTGCCAACAGGGAAATCGTTCGTATACCCTAGGCTTATGGTTGTTTTTGCCATGGTATGATAGCTACCCCGACGCACAAACCCCAACCTGGAGGATCACATACATTTGTACATATGTACATAATTGACGCAAACAGCCCACAGAACAAACCGATGTCAGTAACCCACTCTGGCATGCGAACGCTGTCTTTGCCCCATTAAGGACTCATCTGCCACCATCTTTTTTCAATATCCTGACTCTGTGTTGAAAATTCTTATAGACATACGTATGCACGTATTTAGCGCAACAGCTCTTTAAGTGCCAGGGTCCTGAAGAAAGGAGACCCTCTAAACTGCGCCAATTACAGAGTATAAGTCTCCTCAACATCGCATATAAGATCCTGTCTGCCGTATTATGTGAACGCCTAAAACCGATCGTCAACAACCTGATAGGTCCTTATCAGTGCGGTTTCAGGCCGAGAAAGTCCACCATTGACCAAATATTCACACTACGGCAGATCTTGGAAAAAACCCATGAATATAAAATCGATACGCACCATCTCTTCATCGATTTCAAAGCTGCCTATGATAGCGTGTATAGAGACGAGGGATACAGAGCCATGTCTAGTCTGGACATCCCTGCCAAGCTCGTCCGTTTATGCAGAATGACGATGGAGAACTCTTGCTGCTCCATCAAAGTCGGTAAGAACATCTCCGAATCATTCGATGTCAGGAAAGGTCTTAGACAAGGTGACGCGCTATCATGCGATCTCTTTAATATAGTACTTGAGAGAATTGTACGAAACTCACAAGCCAACGCCGGATGTACAATCTTTTACAAATCTGTACAACTACTCGTTTATGCCGATGACATTGACATAATCGGAAGAACTCAGCGGGCCGTCAATGGGGCATTTACGAGTATTGAGATCGAGGCAGCAAAGATGGGTCTAGCGGTCAATGAAAGCAAAACAAAATATATGCTGTCTACAAAAAAGGACACCCAACATCGGCGTCTTGGACAGAACGCCACAATAGACAGATATAATTTTGAGGTAGTAAAGGATTTTGTCTACCTAGGCTCTATGGTGAACTCCGCAAATGACAACAGTAGGGAGATCACACGAAGAATTACTCTTGCCAATCGTTGTTGCTATGGGCTAAGAAGGTAATTGAGTAGCAAAGCCCTATCTCGAACTACTAAGGTAACTCTTTATAAGACACTAATCATCCCAGTCCTGCTGTATGGCGCAGAGGCATGGGCTTTAACAAAACCGGATGAGGATGCCTATGGTTATTTTGAGAGAAAAGTTCTTCGAGCGATCGTTGGTCCGGTCTGTATAGACGGTGAGTGGAGGAGAAGGTACAATGCCGAACTATGCGGGCTGTACAAGACTTAGCCAGAAGAGTTCATATACAGCGACTAAGATGGCTTTGTCATTTGGAGCGGATGGAGCCCAACGTTCCCGCTAAGAAAGTCTTCAAATCCACCCCGGATGGACGGCGCAGTAGAGGATGACCTCGCGTTAGGTGGCGCAAACAAGTGGGGGGGACCCCAACCAACTTGGCGTGCGCAACTGGAGGCAGCTGGCTCGTAACCGCGCTGGCTGGAGAGGTTTGTTGGTTGAGGCCCAGGTCCACCCGGACTGTAGCGCCACCTAAGTAAGTAATAAAACTGCTTTTTGGATGTCTGAGATGGCTGTAATATGTAAAGCGTCATTAGTCATCATAACTCACCATATCCAGTCTGCGAGGGTACTAACGTTAGTGAGTCGGGTGATAACGTTAGAGAGTATCGATAATTATATAAACCACTGCGGTTTATTAGCAGAACCTTTGCCCTGTTGAGATCTAGGGCCTTGAAGCCTAGCCTTGAAGTGCCTCAGTAATATAGATGATTACACTAATAATTAGCTTTTTTAGCAGTATCAGCATGGGTCAGGTACTGAATAAATTACATTGGGGAATTGGCATTACCAAAAAGCTGACAAATTCAATGATGTAATCTACCCTCGAGGTACAGAGGACTAGACTAGACTAGCCAACAAGCTATCAAAAATGCAGATAGTGTTGAGCACTACAGCTGAATTGCTGGATTGATGAAGAATGTCGAAAACCACGTGCATCAAATAAGACTCATACAAAGCGGCATCGCATAGGAGGATGGGAAATGCGGCAATGATGGCCAAACTGGATAATGATGAACAACATTTCCGTCCACCTGACCACGATGAAATGAGGACAACAAAATAGAATCTTACTGCCAATAAAACTGTTAGATAGTCCCCGTGCCGAGCTCTTTAGAGTATAGGCCCCCCTAAACACGGGTATCGGTCTTTTTATGCATCTCGTGTAAAATGGTATCGTAGTATTCTGTAACTCATAAAATCCTTCGCAACCAACGTAGTTGGGTCATATCAGTGCGGTTTTTAGGCAAGAAAGACTACCATTGACTTCAGGCCGTGGCAGATTTAGGAGAAATTCCAGGAATCTCAGATCCATTAAACCGACCGTATTTAGAAACTACAGCATTAAGTGAGTCAGAAGTTTTAAATAAATATGCTTCGTGTAAATGTACTTAACTAGGGATGTCACATAGTACACAACGTCTATAGGTTATAAGACCTTAACTTTACGGATCATTGAAGGTCATTATATCAGATTTCCACTACATTTACTTCTATTTACGTCCAATGAATCAGGAACACATTTTAAGCCATCAAAAGTACCTTAATCGATCAAATAAATACCCAACCCCTGAGTAAAATGTGACAGGCAAATCGAGGCAGTTCACCGACTATAAAACATTAACGACAAACTTTTGCTACTAATAGCGACGATCCAACCCCAAAACAATAACCCCTGCGTCCCACACTACACACTCACCGTAAAAAACAGTTGATGGTTCCATTGGTGGTAGTAGTCATCATTATAATAGTTGATATACGCCCACCACGCATAATAGTGCGAGAATATCGACAACGAGAACAGCAACACCATCGAGTACCGCACCCGGTTCTGTAGGATTAAAATAATCAACTGCTTGATGCATTCGTAGAGTCCAATCACAGCCAGAACAGTCAGAATCCACATTTTCATCGTATTCTGCGTTGCATTGAAGTACATGTGCTTGTAGGAGGCAATTCCCGACTCGTAAGGTCCCTTGAACACGGTATCCCAGCAGGAGCACGAACAAAACCGTTTATCAACAAACCGAGCATAGTTCTGCCAAAAATACCATAAAACTGCAATGTGAGCAGGCGGTATTAGAGCCGGTGCCAAGCTTCCACAGGCTGCTGGCAACCACTTTGTGTCGAACATCTTTAGACTACCACTTGGCTGCAATAATAAAATTATTGAAAAATCGAAATAATACTTTAATGGATGAGGCTTACCTGTTGATAATTGCTCAATTAACTTCCAGCCAACTTCTCAAGTATGTATATGTGAGTGTCCTTCACATTCTAATGGTAGAACTTCTCAATGAATCTCAGCTATGCAGGCGGTCCAATTTGATCCTATGTGAGTGCCGAAGGGAAAAAAAAGGCAAACTTTCAGAATAAGAACTCTTTGAAGCTTTTGACACACTGTAACAGAATAGAAGGCAAACAGTTACTTGTGGAGATGTGGGGGTGTTTTCAGTCTTTCCCTGTAAGTTTATTCAAATTGACATAGTAACGCTGGAGGAGCGTAAATACATTCTCTGAGGGTGGCTCTGATTCCATCGAATCGATAAAGTCAACCAAAGTTTTATCGAAATTGTACTCAGTTGGCGTAGTTGGGTAAAATGCCTTTGGGGGTTGCAATGTGGCTACAACATTGAAGTTGACGCTCCTTAGTGTTGCACAAATTGAACGTTATCCTCGTTTGAATGCGAATGAATTGATATAGTTTTTTTTGATGCGCTCTTCTGAAAGAGGTTAAGTTCTTTCTGTTTGCGTAATCGAAGAAAGCACACACTTAGAATATTATGTGCTTTGCAAAGTTTGACTTAAGCACTTGAGTCCTTAACCCTGGGGGATATATGACAGCGAATGAATAGAATAGTTATGGCGTGGGTATACATTCTACATCCAAGTTAGTTTCTAGTCCATTCTTTGAATATCTTATCCATTAGACATTTTATCAAGTGCTTAGTAGGAGTTGTAGCAGAGACATGGCTTGGGTAGGAGGTTGGAAGCTCTGCATATGTATATTTAGGACAGCACTCAAGAACTCTGTAGTAAATGAAGTGCACACGCTTGTGAAGGATGTTTTTCTCGAAGGATGAGATGAAAAAAGTATATCTACTATTTTGAACCCCACACTGGTATATATTACAAAGATTACGGAGTATAAGAGAGTATCAATGCCGCTGCATTACCTCTGAAAAAGACAGGTGGATATATTATGAATGGAAATATGTCATGGTGAATTGGCGTATGTCCTAACGCAGCTCCTGACAGGTCATTGATGTTCCTTCTTGTACCTCCATAAGTACAAGCACGGCGAGAGCTCTTAATTGTCCACTATAAACGGTCTGCATAGAGAACAGTGAATACGAGTTTTTCCAATATCTAGGATTTCTCGGCGAAATGAAAACATTAAGGAGAAAACTCGGTGCGCTACCAACCCATAACACAAAAAAACATATCAGGAAATGGCGGAGACCCGGGGGCGTGGGGTTAGTGAGCGGAAATTCCACAGTATTTCTGAGCATTCATTTTCGCTTTTGAGGGATTCTGACCTCCTAAGGCGAAAGCAGTACAGTCACTGTTTACTTACTTACTTATGTGTTCGGGGTGAACCTGAGCCTTAACCAACAAGTCACTCCAATTAACTCGGTCTTAAGCTAATTGCCTCCAATTGCGCACTCCAAGTTGGTTGAATTTCCCTTGAACTTGCATATGCCACCTACTGCGACAAGACCCTCTACTGCGTCGTACTTCCGGGTTAGTTTCAAAGCCTCTTCGGGCCATTCGCTCTACATGTCTTAGCCATCTCAAACGTTTAATACACAGTTTTCTGACTAAGTCGATTTCGCTGTGCAGTCGTACAGTTGTACAGCTCGTAGAGTGGTAGGGGAAGGAAGGCCAGAGAAAGACCCCGAGAAGCACTGCGACCTTAAAAAGATCTTTTGTGCTATCCAATGGTTGGTTATTCGAGTAGTTAGTAGTTGTCAACTACCTGAAATCTAGTTCATTAATGAAGCTAAGGGTAGTTCGAGCTGAGGAAGAGGTGACATCAGAAGGTGATGTGAAGCCTTTGTTAAAGTGCTTTAGCCTCAATATGGCTAAGACCGGGCAATCACAGAGTATGTGATGGGCTGTTTCGGTGTCTTCAAGACAGAGGCAGCACATGTCCGATTGAACACGGCCCATTTTCTTGAGATGACAATAGAGAGAGCAGTGTCCAGTTAGGAAGTCAGTAAGGATCCTAGCATTCTGTTTGCTTATTGACAGAATGCCTCTAGATCTATTTTTGAGAAATTAATAAATTCCTTGGAATGCCTTAGGCCAGGTTGTGCATTCCAATGTGAGAGCATATGTTCGCGTTTCCAACGAGATGACTCTATTTTTATATGCCTAGTAGGTAAGCCGCAGAACGGTTCAGGTTCAATGTAAGGAGATTGAGCATCTAGTCTGGCAAGCTCATCAGCCGCTTCGTTATCAGGAATGCCTTTGTGTCCGGGGACCCAGACTAATGTGATTTTATTGTGTGCAGCGAGCTGCAAAAGAGTCTGAAGAGAGCTTCAAACTAACTTAGACTCAAAGCCAATGGACATGATAGCCTTGAGTGCTGCTTGGCTATCTGACATTATACAATATTAAGATGTGATCTTCGGAGATTTCTTCTAATGCATTCTCTGGCGAAGAGTTCGATAGCATAGAACTCTGCTTGGAAGATAGTAGTGGATTGAAATAGTGGTGTAAAGAGTTTGGCGCCAAAGATACCAGCTCCTGCCCCATTTGACATTTTTGAACAGTTAGTGTACCAGAGGATTTAAGGTGTTATTTGGGGGATTTGAGGATAATCCCTGTAGCTGCGGTCAGGGATGATAACTATGAAGGGCTGGTTGAGGTAAATTCTATTAGGCACGAAATCTGAGATGCATACTGTTGGAGAAGATAGTAGCAGAATTTTCTTAAGGATCTTCATATGACCAACTAAATTGGAATTTGCGCTGTTGCATAAAAAGTAAAGCTTTAGAGCACTGGCGGTCGCAGTCTTCATAATATTTATGTGTAGGGGTGGAAGGTTAAGAAAACTTCCAGCGCAGCTATTAGGTAAGTGCACCCATACCCATAATACCTACAGAGGCTAGTCTTTGCACCCTCTGGAGTGCAGAGTGGGTGACGGTTTGGTTAAATTTTTCCCACCATGCTAGCGAGCATAGGTTATTATCGGGATGATGACCATTGCGGTATAGGTCCAGTGGATCATTTTTGGATTTATCCCCCATTTTTTGCCGAAAAACCTAGTACAGACCTAGAAGGCTTTAGTCGCCTTCTCAGTGGTTCTACATATATGAGGTTTTTAGTTTAATTTGTGTTTCTTTTGAGAAATCAATTTGTACATTGTTTATTGATAGTGTTTGATGGGTTTTTGATGGGTTAACCATAAGTCTTTCTGACTGGCACCAATTATTTGCTTTATTTTTGGGATTGTTGCATTTGTTCAAAAATGCTGGATTCATCTTTGCCCCTAGCTGTTATAACTATATCATCTGGGTAGCCTTGGGTAAGAAATCCGGAACTATTGAGGTAGTTTAGGATATTGTCCACTATCATGAACCATAAAAGAGGGTATAAGACACCCCCTTGAGGGCAGCCCTTGGTAGTTCTAACTGAGATTGAGATTTGTCCAAGCTTGGCAGTAATTAATCTGAGTATGGGTCATATCGATTTGGTAGTCTGCTGGTCAATGCCTTTGGTATCAGTAGCAGACTTAATTGATTGAAACGATGTGTTATCGATGGTGCTAGAAATATTTAGGAAGGAGCATAAGGCGATTTCCTTCTTTAACAAAGTTTCCTCAATAGTGCTGGCTAGATGGTGTAGGGCTGTGACCGTAGATTTACCATATTAATATGCAAATTGAAGATGATTTAGTGGGAGCTCTATAAGGGTGGAATTTCCTATGTGAAGATCAACGATCTTTTGCATTACCTTAAGAATCATAGAGGTAAGATGGATTTGGGTCTGATTGTGATCTGGCGCCAGCTTTAGAAATGAACACTACATTAACTTTTCTCCATATTGATGGGATGTTGCTGAGTTCATAGCTGGATATTAAGACGGGCACTAGAAATTCGATAAGAATGTCGATTCCATGATGTAAAATGGCATGGAAAATTCATCTCCATCGAACATCGTACGAAGATCTCTCGAAGCGACCAAGTATTCCTTGATCTGCTTCCAATAAAGTACATGTTTCAGAGCCGTAGAGCTGAACTGGGACGATCAGGGTCTTATATAGAGATCTCTTAGTTTTTCGAGATAGAGCTTTATCAGTCTTATCAGCCCAAAAAAACAGCGATTGACAAGAGTTATTTTTCGCTTGATTTCTGCGCTGAAGTCGTAAAACAGTCACATATCTATTGGCTCAACATATTTTTCTCTTTTTGTGCATGTACCATATATACATATATAAAAAAAAATATTAATAAATATTTGGCGCAACAGCTTTTTAAGTGCCAGGGGCTAGTTTCTCGCAACCACTCATGTTGTGCGCGAAAAATATATTCACACGAATGGAAGGGACCTACAGTTTAGTGCCGTATCCGAACGGCGATTTGAGAAGCCTTTTCGTGACCACAATACTCTCCGATGTTTGTCAGACGCTCGCGAGAGGTAGGACCGTAAAAAAACTTTTTTGTGTTTTCTGCGATTCGAACTCGGAACCTCACGCGTAGTGATCCGACACACTAACCACTTACGCTACGGCGCCGGAATATACATATATAAACGCATAAATAATTACATAGCACCCTTTACCTATATATGTTTCCTTTTCCAAGGCCAATTTAGACCCTAAAGCCTAAACTGCAATCTGCCTGATCTATCAACTTTAAAGCAACTAACTTAGCGAAATTCAAATTAAAAATTAAAGTGAAACTTAAATCATTTACCATATCAGTCTATAAAGTGATAATCCTTAAGCAGGAAAGGTATCCTTACCTTTTTCCAACATCCTAAATTCCATGAAAAGGGTGAAAAGTTATTTTAAGTTCATTTGGCAAAGAAGTGAAAAGTAAATAACTCGCAACGCCTTCTGTTGCCAGCAGAGGAACATGAACACCTTGATGTAAGTACTTCCACCAATGTGTTGTCGTTTGGCAACAAACATATTCACTGACGTGTGTTAAATCGAATCAGAACCATTTCCTCCTTAGAGCGTATTTTAATATAGTTTTCAATTTGTTTCCGCTTCACTTAAGTTATTCAAGACTATTAACGCCAGGAGCAGACTCTACACCTCGACACCTTTCACAGCAACAAGAGACAAAAAGCAAAGATAGCGCCGCCGGAATTAAGTTGTCCTAATGAGCAGGCCCTAGTAATCGTTTGTGTAATTGGAAATTATCGGAGTGGAATTTCTGACAAAGTGTGCACTCGTTAAATATTTGAACGCGGGTCACGCGATGGTCTGGACAAGTGAGTTTGGAATTTTAATAGAATAGATAACTTAACTCAATGTGTCGCGTTAATATTTCATGTGCGAATGATTCTGGGAAAATCCATTAGTGACATTATTGATTGCTTTTTTGAATAGCAATATGGGGGTTAAAAGCTGGCGCCAGAGCACCCATTAAAGTGATTTTTACTTGAGTGCTCTTGGCAGTAAAAATGTAGTGCCAGTCCTTAACTTAGGGATGCTCGAAACCATTTCAGAAACTATTTTAAAATATTCTTCTAAAATATTTAAAATATTCTACTTTCAGATTTAAAATAATTCAACGTATTTCGATTTTTTTTTGCAACATTGGCAGGCCATGCACAGGGTTCCATGGTATACTCCATGGGTAGCGTCCCAGCTAATCGGAGAGAATGTAAATTTTTGCATTCGTTTTTGATTCACATTATTTTCTTTGCATACTTGGTCTAGTTTTTGAGCGACCGCATTTTTTAATTTCATTGTTGGAAAATTGAATTGTAATGTTTTTTTTTTTAAGGTGGAGAGTGGGGTAATATGAGGGTTCTCAAGGACCCCAAGCAAAGTACTTCGACCTACAAAGTGATCTTTTGTACTTTGTACTAACTCGTGAAGGAAAGCATGCTGCAATGGTGTCCTAGCTGAAATCATTTTTTTGTTTTTGTCTTAATTGCTATGGTTAGTACTTGAATCCATAGTCTTATCTTGGCTTAAGAAAAACGTGATATCTGCTAAAAATATCGGCATCTTTTCAGATAGTCAAGCAGCAATCAAATCCTTGGAGTCGACCTCTATAAATTCCTTAGTAGCTCTAGACTGCCGATCGTCTCTTATGGAGATGGCTGAGCAGTTCAATATTCACCTGTGTTGGGTGTCGGGGCATAGCGACATTCCAGAGAATTGTAAGGCCGATGAACTCGCCAGAATAGAAACAACTATGCCCATCCTGCTGGACAAAAGCTCCTTAGGTATAGCAATCGCTACTTGCAAACTCAAATTTAAGCTGGATGCTATCGAGAGTACGAATCTTAGGTGGACAATTGGACCCACATGTCTAGCGTCAAATTTGGCCGAAGCTGGATCTAAAACGTTCAAAGAATTTGATTTCTCTCAACAGATTGCATATCGGCGCTATAATAGGTGTCATTACTGGACACTGTCTAATAATCAAGCATTCTACAATGCTAGGCGTTTTTGCGAATGACTTTTGTAGAAGCTGCATTCATGAAGAAGAAGAAGAAACTATTCCTCACCTTCTCTGTTTCTACCCAGCTCATTCCCGTAGAAGGAAGCTTCACCTAGGAGCCCCCTATTACAATTACATAGGCGCCCTGGAAAACATCGAAATTAAGAGCCTCCTACGCTTCATAAGAAGGTCAAACTGGTTTAACGAGTAGGTAGGAGAAACTCCCATGATCCATGTGGTATCACAATGGACCTATTATTGGTCTAAGTGTGTCGGCGATTCTCAGCTGGCAGCCACTTCAACCTAACCTAACCTAATCTATCTGTACAACCGAGTTATTTCCAAGCATTACGAAATTCCCCCCTTCGGATAGGGGTTAGAATTTATCCGAGGTAGGCATGCCTGTCGTAATAGGCGACTAAAATCCACAAAGCGGAGACGAAAACTTCGCAAAACTTGGAAATAAAAAAACAAATGACCCGGTCCTCCTGGCAGGGGGTTTGTGTGTAGAAATTACTGTCCTACCCAATAAAACTAATACGGTCACAACAAATATGGCAATGAACAAAACAAATGATATAAATACCCCAGGTGGCAGACCAGGTAAACTGGAAAATCCACCCTCCTTGGAGGTCGGTCCCATGGATTCTGGGGGGGACCATTTATTGCTATATAAACAAAACTCAAGAAGGAGTTCACTCACACCGAAAACTCCACCAAAAATGATAGCGACAAAAAGCCTTAGAGCCGAAGATAGCGCTATAATTGTAGGTATTCCGAAAATACAAAAACAGATATCTGGAACTTAAACCAGTATAATTGAAAGTGAACCTAGAACAGATTCACAAGCGAAAACAAAAACAAACAACTATTACAATGAATGGCGAGCTGAACTTGAAGCAAGGAAAAATCTTGAAATTATAGTTGCAAGTTTGCAAAACCAAATAAGAGAGCTGGAAAAAAGGGTCACCATTCTGGACTGCTCTAACAATTGTCCGGCCTAACCTGCCCAGCAAAATACAGAAAAGGAATACCTCACAGATGAAGAGGAGCTCGCTCTGGAAACAGACAGCCATCTAAAGAAAAACAAAAGGCCAAGGCAGAAGACAGTCCTGAATTATCTGCAAGAACACAGGATGCTAAACAAGCAAATTTACATGGTAAGACAAGTGATAAAAGGCTTGGAAAGTTAACCACTGATTTGAAAAAACAGCCATTACCACCACCAATAATGATCTCGGGAGTGGACAGATTTGGTGAGTTAAAAAAAGTAATAGAACAAAAAACGAAAAAGGCTTGTAAATTCACATCCTATAATAACAATAAATGGAAAATAAATGTCGATGACAGTGACACATATAGAGAAATCACTGAAGAATTGACAAAAACAAAGTTCCAGTGGCACTCATATGAAAATAAAGCTACTAGACCAGTTAGAGTAGTAGCCAGAGGTCTTCACTTCTCGTGTAATGAACACGATATCGTCGAAGACTTGAGTAATAAAAAACGTATGATTTTGGAAGCCAAAAACCTAACTAAAAAAGAAACCACACAAGGTAGTGATGGGCAACCAATGACAAGAAACAGAAAAATATCTTTTTTTATGCTCTCTTTTCATAATCAAGAAGAAGTCGAAAAGATATATAACATAAAATCAATAATGGGTATTGTTGTTAAGATCCAGCCACTTCGAAAGAATTCAAACTCAATACCCCAATGCAAACGATGCCAAGCTTTCGGGCATACGCAAAGTTATTGTAAAAGAGATTTTGCTTGCGTTAAATGCGAAGGAAAACATCCCACAAATAACTGTCCTCTAAAGAAGGACGAGAAAGCAAAATGCATCAACTGTCACGGTGATCACCCAGCAAATTATAGAGGTTGTCCGATGGCAAAAGAATATCAAGAAAGGAAAAGTAAAGCTACTAAAATCAACCAACGAAATGCATCCAATAATAAAAGCAAGCAACAAGTAAACGCTGAAAACAAGAAACTAAACAAAGTGCCAATTGCTGCTAAAATAAACATACCAACTGTAGAAAGTAAATCATATTCCCAAATTGTGAAAAATACACGAAAGGAAGAGGAAATATCGGTAAAGGAAATGCTTATTACTATTATCCAAAGATTGGATAATCAGGATAAAATTATTAAACTGCTGAGCAAAGAAGCAGGAAAAAAACAACAAAATATTAATGATTAAAAATAATCTAAATGTCGCAACGTGGAATGTAAATGGTTTACTCCAACACATCCCCGAATTTCAGGTTTTTCTATGTAACGAAGATATTGATGTTTGCCTGATTTCTGAAACTCATTTCAAACAGGGAACTAAGATTAGAATTCCTGGGTATCTTTGTTTTCACTCTCCTCATCCAGCTGACAGTGCCAGGGGAGGGAGTGCTGTGATTGTGAAAAGTACCTTGGATCATTACGAATTGCCAAAAATAGCAAAACAAACAATGCAAGTAGCGACAATAAACATAAAAACTAAAGGCAAGGAGTTTAAAATAGCTGCGATATACTGCCCACCCAAGCACTCGCCTACAGAGGAAGACCTAATTGATCTCTTCCAAATGTTAGGTAACAACTTCGTCATCGGTGGTGATTTTAATGCAAAACATACATATTGGGGGTCAAGACTAATAACAATAAAAGGCAGGAAGCTCTACAAATCAGGGCGAAATTTTAACTGTGAATTTATTTCGACTGGATCACCAACTTATTGGCCATCTGACCCAACGAAAATACCAGATGTTATCGACTTCTTCATAACGAAAGGTATTAATAGAAAAGAAGTTAAAGTTAAAAGCAGTGATGATCTGTCATCGGATCATACACCTGTTATTCTAACAGTCAATGGGTTATCGATAGAAGAGATAAAAAACCAACGACTAACAAACAAAAGAACGAACTGGTGTAAATTCAGAGAACTTCTCGAAGGTTTCATTAACCTTAGGTCCCCACTAGTCACAACAAAACATATTGACATTGAAACAGAACAATTCATTGCCGATGTGCAACAGGCAGCAGAAGATAGTATACCGACTTATCAACAAAAAAAAAAAACAGGCTTCGGTGAAATACGCCACATAAATCAAGCAACTTATACTTGAAAAGAGAAGAGCTCGTAGAAAATGGCAAGCGACAAGATATCCTGGCGATAAAACCATTCTTAATAGACTCAATAATAGGCTTAAAAAAACTATTACTGAATTCAAAAATGATTCTCTAGCTAAATACCTTTGTAATCTCACGGCTGATAAAGACACAGACTACTCCCTTTGGAAGGCTGCTAAACGTTTAAAGAGACTAAGGGTGGCAATGGTGTAGTGGTAACGTCGTCAATTGCCACGCTAATGGTTCATGGTTCAAATCCTGATGTCAGCAAGCATTTATTTATTCCTCATGAAATATATAAAGTCAGTCCGATCATTTGCGAAAGCTTGTGTGAACACTACTGCGAAGGCATAACACTGGCAGTAGCTTGGTCATGTGGCTGGAAAAATTGTTCGCTCTGTTGATGACGATTTGCCCTTGACATCGATTATCGGGACAAAAGTACTGTGAATCAGAAGCAATGACAATAGTAACAAAAATCTCCCCAGTTATCTGGACGCCACCCCTGGAGAATAGCTAAAGCATAAACAACTGAGCTTCAAGAACCACTTCACCAAAAATCTTTCTCTCTCTCTCTTTCTATCCATCCTTTCCAACGCCCGCACTGTGTGTAAACATGGTAAAGGTATTCTTAACCCTTTGAGTGTGCGCAAATTATAAAAAAAAAAGACCTCAAGCTCAAGGATCGGCAATCCAAAGGAAAAGGTTAAACTCTTTTGTCGGCACCTTTCAAATGTTTTCAAACCGTTTCCACCTAGGGTAGCAAATGAAGATCTTGATTTCTATAACAGAGTAGGCGAAAAGGAAATTCCTTATGTTTCGTTAAGAGAGATCGAGACATTTATTCATAAACTAAATAATAGAAAATCGCCAGGTTATGATCTTATAACTGCTCAAATCTTGAAGGAACTTCCTTCAACTGCATTGTTGAAACTCAAGCTTATAATTAATGCTTGCTTTAAACAAAGGTATGTCCCACATCACTGGAAGATAGCAGAAATTATTGTTATTCCTAAACAAGGTAAGCTTTTATCAGAGGTTACCTCATATAGGCCAATCTCACTTCTACCGTTATTTTCAAAACTTTTCGAGAAACTCCTTCTTAAAAGGTTAGACCCAATTATAGAGCAAAGAAAGCTTATCCCTACCCATCAATTCGGGTTTAGGAATAAACACTCGACGATAGACCAGGTGCATTGCATAACTAATGTTATAGAAAAGGCACTGGAAGAAAAACAAGTTTGTTCTGCAATATTCTTAGACGTTGCACAGGCTTTTGATAAAATTTGGCATAAGGGTTTAGAGTATAAACTTCATAGGGATCTACCTAGACAGTACTATGAGATCCTTAAATCTTATATAGGTAATAGATTCTTTAGAGTTCGTTATGGCTCAGCGTATTCTGAACTTAAAGAAATACAAACAGGTGTTCCACAGGGAAGTGTTCTGGGACCCACCTTGTATTTATTATATACGAGTGATATACCGCATGCGAGTGATACCATGATAGCCACATTTGCAGCCGACACTGCTCTTCTATCAACAGATGGATGTGTGGCTAAAGCTACAGAAAAACTATAAAATTCAATTAACGAGATATGTGATTGGATGCAGCGATGGCGAATTAAACTTAATGAGTCAAAGTCCATCCATATCAATTTTACAAATAAAAAAATAACGAATCTTCCCGTGGTTATTAATAATCAAGTAGTTCCTTACTCTAACACGGCTAAGTATCTCGGTATGAATCTGGATGCTAAACTGAAATGGAAGGAACATGTGAAAAAGAAAGTAGAAGATCTAAATATTAGATAAAGAAAACTTTATTGGTCGTTAGGATATAACTCAGAACTGTCCATTGAGAATAAAATCCTATTATACAATCAGATATTAAAACCTGTTTGGACATATGGTATCCAATTATGGGGTTGCACAAAGAAAACAAATGTTCAAATGCTGCAAACATTTCAAAATTAGGTCCTTCGAGGAATAGTGAATGCCCCATGGTACATTAGAAATAGTGACTTGCATCGAGATTTGCAGATCGACCTCGTAGCAGATACAATTAAAAAGTACGCAATGCGTCATAACAAGCGTTTGCAGATGCATATCAATCCTGAGATAGACGATGTCTTAAATGTTCGAAATAATATTCGTAGGTTAAGAAGACCCAAGCCCCTTGAACTTTTGATTGGCAATTACGAGAGCTGGTATTTAAATTATAATACCTTCTCAAACCCGACTTAAGGGTGAAAATAAAATCTTTGTCGATCACTAGTTGATTGGTCATGATCAAGGAGGTGTTTTTAGTGCGGTTAGAGTCCCACACTACTTTGGGTTTCTAACCCCACTGTGTCTTTCGAGATTTTCATCTTCATAAAAAAAAAAAAAAAAAAATGTGTACATATATACTGAATATGAAGTAACATAGTCATTGTGCGTTTGTGAAACAATGAGTAACATCTAATAGAAGGTTGCAGCACTACAAATCCGGCTACTAAACCTTTTCTGCTGAGCATTAGCTAGTCAGAGTTCCATGTCAGCGTTACAGAGTTCCATCGTCTAAGCCAGTTGACGCTAACGCTTCCTTTTGGGGGTTATCAATACAGAGCAGGCTGGACTATCCAAACAGATGTATGAATAAGGTTTAACCCATTACTATTTTCTTTAAGAGGATCTACATTATACAGACGGTAGTTAGCATATCTAAGACGAAATATTGTTCTATCCAAGCATCCCAAAACAGACTGCGGCTTCGGAAAGGCCGTCAATATGCTTAAGCTGCACGTCAATCATTTTTTTGAGGACATTTAGGCAGGTTAATAATTCTGAAAGTTTTGGTAGGTCATTGACTGTCTTAGTTCTGAGAACTTTCTGCATAATTTATCTCTTCTACTTCCTCTTTTCCTCGAAGTTCTTCGTCGAGCATGTGTCCGCCCATCTCATGGAAGGATTCTGGTCTTATGAATGGGGTTGTTGCCCCTTTTTCTCATTACCCTTGATTTCAACATTGGCTGGCAGCAGATAAAAGGTTGTTTTTTTGATCTTGTTTGTCCAGGTATTCCTATAATATCGTAGAGGTTATCTCATATGAATTTAGAGCTTTGATGGCAACTTGGCGGCCTACCATAATCGAAATATCTTGCTTGCGGTAGTTTCTCTCGAGGTTTAGTTGGACACACCTTCCTATTGTCTGGAAAAAATTGCTCCGCAAGTTTCGAGTAGATATGTCGTTCTTGGTCTTAATACCTACCATTCTCCTCCGCTGTTCTCGATCCGTATGTGTACCATTTTATGGGGTCGGCGCTTATGGAGCACATCGCAGATGCGCTGTTTCATTCATTTTTCGTACTCAAGCATCTCTGGCGAATTGCAGTACAGGTGCTTCGTTGAACAGTAGGTCTCGGTTCCTGAATCCTACGCATTGTCTTCTCTCTATTTCCTCTTTTAGATTCTCATGATTGTCCCTTTTATTTATTCCTTTGATGAAGTGTAGAGGTTATAGGCTGAGGAGGATCTTTTCCATCACCGGTGTTGGATATGACCTAATGACCTCTATTATGCATATACTAGCCAGTCTTAAGAATTTCTTAAGAATTTTCTTCGCTGAATACAATAGCCAATTTCCAAGACAACGCGCTTTCTCTAGGGGTAGCCTAGTCCCGGGACAAACCATTGGATCGACTTCAGACGTTTTTATTCATCAAGGAAGCAAGTATTTAAGAGGTGTTTGTAACCAAGTATCTTATCGAGAAGAGCTCCAGAAAGAGAGCGATCATTCAAGCTTGCAATGCACCTCCATCCCTAGAACCGTTCTTAACTATCTATGTATCTACATATCAATCAATTTATCTACCTATCTGCCTTTGTATTGTGTTAGCTATTGGAAGTGAGATATTATGAGAGCGACACAGAAGCCAAGTTTTAATGTCAGATGAACAAGTTTAGAGGTTTGCTATATGCTGGCTTAACTGTGGAAGATCCACTTCGAGTTATCAACAAAAGGCTAACAAATCTTCTAGCACCAAACGAGTAATTATGCAAATCCAGTGAACACCGTATCCCAGTGTTCTCAGTAAATCAAATAAATTATAATCCTTGTGTATTTTTGAGAGCAAATTATCGGTTCTTAATTATTCAGATAATTTACTATTTGATTGAAATCGATTACGTCAATGCTTGAACCACTTTGCTTGGATCTGATACCGCTCTCCTTGGCTCTGTATTTATAGTTCAAACGCAATTGTTTCTATTTGAAAATAATTTATTCGTATGTACATTGTTAAATATACTTCGGCACAGGATTAAGAATTACGATTGCCACGGGCGATTGGGTAATAGCATTCTAGCTCTGGTTGCTCCGAGTGTAATCGGAATGAACTCTCCTCATCGTTGGGGTGGTGGTGTAGAAATTTCATTTTATTTGCACAATTACCCATCCGCGCTATAAATAAACGTTTGTTCACCTCTGCGAGGAAAATGAATTAAAATATGTACGCATACACAACCACATTCCATTGTAATTATAGAAATAGAAGAAACGTTTTATTTAATGTAACGAGTAAACTTTTGAATTATTTATTTAAAATGAGTATGGATCGGTCGCATTATCTCTTTCTGTGAATGAAGAAGGAAATATGAAGTCACTGATAGAACTTGCGATTTATTTATTTTTAGTTTCTAGGTCTGATTTGACTTTGTGCATCCGATCTCTCCCAAATACCTATATCCCACTTAAGACATAGGCTACAACATAATTTTCACATCTGAATAGGTCTTGCTTACTTTACTTACAATAAATCCTTTCATCCCTCGAGAGACATAGTGCGTCATCAACTTTTGCGCCCCATATTGTTCGGGGATGATCTAGACTCCTGCTCAACCGTTTTGCGCCACTAGGTAAGTGGATTCCATCGCATAGCGTATTTTGCAATGGAATTATCTTCGCATCGTAACTTGTGATCGATCCATTGCCACTTTTACCTCTGTATGATGATGCCTATAGGTTTCTTGCCCGTCATTATAGGTACAATTCGGTAAAAAAAAAACAAGAAATTATGTGTAGGGAGGGTGGTGGTCACCTTTCATGTAATATACCCTACCCATATGGCAATAATAATTCGACGTTGGAGCAGAACAGTCGCAGCTTGGTTTTGTCCTGAAAGCACTGCTCTTCAGATTTTTGATATCATACCCAACACAGCGTTTTCTTTCCAGATTCGGATGCACACATCTAGATCGGTGGCATCTTGGTCAAAAGAGACTAAACTTCCTAGACATAAAAAACTGTCAACTTTCTTCGACAATGTTGGGTTGAAGGAAGTGCTCATAGCTTCTGTTTTTGATGTATTTATTTTTAGTCGAACTTTCTTCATCCCGACTTCTAGATTGTATTCCACTGAATGCACGTCCATTATCCTAATGTGAAAGTAGGCAAATATTGTCAGCGTAGCCCAGTTGTTCAAGATAGGATTTCCTAGTCTCTAGTCCACCCCTGACGTATTCCACTTTGGACCTCAAAGACGTCCCCGGCGCAAGGCTAACTAGATAGTATCTCGATCCAAGCTGTCAAAAGTCTTCTTAAAGTCGATGAATAATAGATATAGTGGAGACCTGTACTTGATGATGATGATGATCTGCAAAGTGTTTACGTGGTCTATGCAGAATTATCCAACACAAAAACCTGTCTGTTCGACATTGGTGGTTGAATCTAAACGCTCTCTTATTCTATCCAAAATTATTCTAGCCATTATCTTGGCTACGGTCGGCAGAACACATATACATACCTCTTCAGTTTCCGCACTCCATGAAGTCACCCTTTTTTAGAAGCTTGATGATAATCCCTCTCCACTTCTGTGCGAATCGCTTATTTTGCCGAGCACTCTGTTAAAACGGGTGAAAGGAAGTATGCCGATGTTTTGGGCGCCACTTGAAAGAGCACAGCAGGGATACCATCAATGTCACAACCGCTTTATTTTTCTTCAGGGAATTTGTTTCTTCAGAAGACTCATTGCCTTTTAAGACTCACCCAGCTGTCATATAAGTGGCTTAGCACTGTTTCGAAATATTCTTTCTATCTTTTGAACTGATCCTTATCCGAAATCAGAAAGTAATGGTCAACCTGATTGGATATTCGCTATTAATTGAGACCCAACTGATCTTGTGGCAGACTTTGTGCTTAAACAACGTACATACATTCAATGACTAGGCGGTTGGTATTGCAGAAGCCCACAAACCGTTCACCGGTATCAATCCAGTCTCCGAATGCTCAGCACATATTTGAACGTAGTGTTTTCGCTTCCTACCTTTGCGTTAAAGCCCCCCATCACTATTAAAATGTCCACGTTAGGCGTTTGGTTATAATTGGTGGCTAATTGGCTTTAAAAATTGTCTATTTCATCCTGAGCTTGTTTTTTACCGGAGCAGAACATTGGATGACAGTTATTTTTCTTACCCTGCTGTGGAATCTGGCCATATGCGGCTGTTCTGTGCTGCTGGGTCAACATCAGTCCTAATCTGGAGCGCCGAGAGTTTCTCGATGGTTTTCCAGAATAGAGTAAGACAGTTTTTTTTGTTGTCGTTTTGAAACCTTTCTTCCATTGAGTCCAATCGAAGAGGGTCATTCAGGAATCCAATCGTTGTCCTTAGTCGATAGCCAAAGACCGTCAACAAATTTCTGTCCGTATCCGAGGCGCTTTTTCCGCTTGGATCACAGACCAACCCATACTTATCCGATTTTTGGCGCTGGCAGTTCGCTATTCATCCGTTCACAATTTCCAAAGAAATTCTCAGCCAGCATCACGAGGATGTGGAAGTATGTAGGTCTTACTAGTAGAGCTGGAAGGTCTTCGACTACAGTGGCTCTTTCTTCTCACTTAGCGAACTAAAACCCATAGCGAGATGCTGCTTCTATAAGTCCTTCTTAGTTAAGGACCTCGTATCGAGTCTGAGTGCTGTGGACTTTGGGTTTCCTTTAAACAAATTCTAAGGCTCCATACGTTTACCAAGAGTGCCTGCATCGTAGGCAATTGCACGTATACTATCTAACTCAAAGGTATAAGCAAATTGCCAAGGAGCAGAATTATCGAGACAAAGCAAAAAGCTGTTTCTGCTAGGCGGTCTATCTGTAGAAGTATGCCACAAGGCAGTGTTTTATCTTCAATTCTCTGAAATCATCTTTATAACATGCTGCAACCTATCCTGCAAGGGAGTACATATATTATAGAGAATAATCGCCTATGTAGACAACGATCTTTCCGATGCACTAGTCATTCATTTCAATGAACTTTGCGCTGATCTAGATCTAGGTTTTCAACTTAACTCAATGAAGACGTAGCTACCGAGAGTCTTCATTCTTCTGTCTTTGAAGGCAGGGTATTCAAACAGATTCCATTTTTTCTTCGTCGCTACAGCTGCTGCAGAAATCGTAATGAGGTACGCGGATACGCTCTGCATGCATCCCAATGGCGCCGTGCTCCGTGATTATGCCAGAGATGACCGCCGTACTGTTTCTCTACTTTCAGTTTTAAAGACGCTTGACAGAGAGAGATTTGGCCGCCGTATTTCTGCAGAATAGCTCCAGCAGAATGAGACTTAGTATGGTCTCCCTCTCCATTGTTATTGTACGTAACGATCCCATGATCCCGATGCAGGCTGACATCTGGGCCTTGGTGAGACCTGAAGCTGCTACTGCTTCTCTAGTGCCTTCCACCAGACTAACGAACCATACATTAGGATAGGTCGCACAACTGCCGTGTACAGCCAATATACCAAGGCGGGCTTGGCTACATATGCATTGCTTATGCGATCCACGATATTATCCTTCCAGTTTAAATTATAATTTAGAATTACGCCCAGGTATCGTGCTGACTTTGAGAGGGTTGTTACAACACCTCCGATTCTAGAGGGATTCACCTTTGCTTAATGAAGACGTTGGCTACTGAGACGTTGGCTACTGAGCCAGTTACTAACTAGCAGCCGTGCATAATTGAGTCTATCGCTAAGGATTAGAAGGCGTCTACCTGATGCAAGAATGGCAACTCGCCAGCATAAGCCAACACATTGAAACCATTCTCTTGGAATATTTACAGATTTTATTCACCACCAGGTGTCAAATAAGTGTCGAGACTACACCACCTTGACGTGTCCCTCTGCAGAATTGCTTTCTGCTACTCGCATATCTAATAAAAATTATCATCGTGTTTGCCTCGAAAATGGCAACATAGTAGTAGAATCGCAGTCGGTGCTGAGGATATGGAAGGAACACTTCTGCAGACTGTTAAACGGCGATGATGACCAATATTCCACTGTCAGGCAGACTGCGACATTCAACAGTGACGATGGCAGTCAAGATCGTCAACCCGATCAGAATGAAGTGAGGATAGCGATATCTAAACTCAAATCCAATAAAGCTGCTGGAGCCGACGGCCTTGCCGCTGAACTTTTCAAGGCAGGAGGAGATGAGCTGATAAGGAGCATGCACCAGCTCATCTGTAAAATCTGGTTGGACGAAAGTATGCCCGATGAATGGAACCTCAGCATCGTTTGCCCTATCCTGAAGAACGTAGACCCTCTGAACTGCGCCAACTACAGAGGTATAAGTCTCCTAAATATCGCATATAAGATCCTGTCTGCCGTACTATGTGAACGCCTAAAACCGATCGTCAACAACCTGATAGGTCCTTATCAGTGCGGTTTCAGGCCTGGAAAGTCCACCATTGACCAAATATTCACACTACGGCAGATCTTGGAAAAGACCCATGAATATAAAAACGACACGCACCACCTCTTCCTCGATTTCAAAGTTGCCCATGATAGCGTGTATAGAGACGAGTTATACAAAGCCATGTCTAGTCTTGGTATCGCTGCCAAGCTCGTCCGTTTGTGCAGAATGACGATGGAGAACTCTCGCTGCTCCATCAAAGTCGGTAAGAACATCACCGAACCGTTCGATGTCAGGAAAGGTCTTAGACAAGGTGATGCGCTATCATGCGATCTCTTTACTTATAATACTTGAGAGATTTGTACGAAACTCACAAGCCAACACCGGAGGTACAATTACTCGCTTATGCCGATGACATTGACATAATCGGAAGAACTCAGCGGGCCGTCAATGGGGCATTTACGAGTATTGAGATCGAGGCAGCAAAGATGGGTCTAGCGGTCAATGAAAGCAAAACGAAATATATGCTGTCTACAAAAAAGGACACCCAACATCGGCGTCTTGGACAGTCGGGATTCTGAGACGCCACAATAGACGGATATAATTTTGAGGTAGTAAAGGATTTTGTCTACCTAGGATCTATGGTGAACTCCGCAAATGACATCAATAGGAGATCACATGGAGAATTACTCTTGCCAATCGTTGTTTCTATGGGCTAAAACGGCAATTGAGTAGCAAAGCCCTATCTCGAACTACTAAGGTAACTCTCTATAAAACACTAATCATCGCGGTCCTGCTGTAGGGCGCAGAGGCATGGACTTTGACAAAACCGGATGAGGATGCCCTTGGTTATTTCGAGAGAAAAGTTCTTCGAACGATCTTTGGTCCCGTCTGTATAGACGGTGAGTGGAGGAGAAGGAACAATGCCGAACTATACAGCCTGTACAAGGACATCGACTTAGCCAGAAGAGTTCACACACAGCGACTAAGATGGCTGGGTCATTTAGAGCGGATAGAGCCCAACCTTCCCGCTAAGAAAGTCTTCGAATCCACCCCGGACGGAGGGCGCAGTAGAGGACGACCTCGAGGTAGGTAGCGCAAACAAGTGGAGGGGGACCTTAACCAACTTGGTGTGCGCAACTGGAGGCAGCTGGCTCGTAACCGTGCTGGCTGGAGAGGTTTGTTGGTTGAGGCCCAGTTCCACCCCGGGCTGTAGCGCCATCTAAGTAAGTAAGTATTGTAAGTCATGTTTGCCTCTTTTGATCGATTCATCTTTTTTTTTTAGGAAAAAACTATTCCAGTTCACTTGGAGGATTATGACACCATAGGGTTATTACAAAAAGCAGACAGAAGACTAAAGGAAGCACTTTGAGGAAGAAACAAAACGCATAATGCTAGGTCGTTTTTGATATTTTATGCTAATGTCGTTCTATGTACGTGATACCGACATGCAAGTGCAAATACTATTTCATTCGTATCTGATACTCATGTTATTCTCATGCTCCATAAAAAAATGCACACAGGTTTTTTTTTTTTTATTATTATAAAACACGCCGGCACCCAAAGGCATGTATAGGTGTATCCTATCATCCCTAATTCCATTTACACCAGTATATAAGTCGCCGTTTAAAAGATCTTAATGCACCTTTCATACAAAAACACAAGGGGATTTTTCTCCCCATGTTGAACAGAAAAAAAAAAAAATAAAAATGGAAATGAGCATAATAACAATAATCATGATCATAGCAAAACAATCTCGTCAGATATAAAAACAAACAAAAAACGTTAGTGTTGCTCTGACGTGTCTGAATGGAACGCATTCTGGCATTTGCCAGCATGAAACGTGCAGAACAATGCATACGAGTAGCAACCCCCTGATGGTTGGTGGCTGTACGTATGTATATGTGCTGTTCCGTATAAGCAAACAAAAAGGTTGCACACTCTTACAAAACAGAGGTACTTTCGTAAGGCTTTGTTAGCAACCCCCTTTTCATTGCCGCCCACCCATAAAGCACACGAAAGCCCTTGATGGTTACAATAAAAAGAAAATTATCGCACTCAAGCAGGGGTTCTTAGGGTAAATAGATTTTTTTTTCATCCCCACCGCATTTCTATCGGGTTTATTTAAGTTCGATAATAATTTGAAAGAATTCCAAATCAAATTGAAAAAGAGATGTAGTTACATTCACATCATTTGCGTAACATCCCCACATGGTGCAGATGTGATTTCTTACCGACAGATTTATCCTACTTTTTGACAGTATGGCGTGGGTATCCTTTTCTTTATCCTATCGAGATGATTTTTTTCACTTCAAACAGATTCCTGGCGTTAAATTAAGTTTTTAGCATCGCGTAAGGTGAACTAGTTCACTGAATCCCCACCGACCGGCTTAAGGGGTTGTTAATTTAAGGGTGGAACCGACCTTAATAAAACAAAAAAAAAAAACTCGCACAGTTTTAGATGGAAAATAAGTATCTTTTGCACTCCACTTAGAAAATCGTACACAAGAACTAAATTTTTCAATTTTTCACGCTTAGATACATTTTGTGTAAAATTTTTCCTGCTATGAATAATAATTTGGCTAACAGCGGTGGTAGCTGCGACGACCGCGGAAGGTGGATGCTTCTTCGTTATATGTTGGCACTTGCAATTTGGTCGATGATGAAAAAGTACTGAGCACCATCGCGGCGTAGTTCCTCTTTCCTTCTTGGTACATCTAAACGGTGTATTTGGCGAATGCAGGGAGGCGGCATGTAAGGACGGGAAAAGTGTCAGACGAAAAATTGTATCCATGGTTATGTTAGTGTTCGGATCGGATACATTTTTGTCGATGAGAGCGAGAGAATATTCTCCCGAATTCTGGGTGTGTGAGTTTTGTTTATGCGCGAAAGCCAACATTTTTGTGGCGCAGAACACCATATGATTGGTTATATACGGCGGATGATGGTGAAAGCGACTATGATGCTGGCTCGAGATGTACCTGACAGTTTGTCTGGGCCATTTTATTATCTTGATGCGAGGAAATTATGCATACGTACACAGTTTGCAGATACAAGAGGCAGGGTGTACTAAACGCGGTGTGTGTGCTATAAATCTTATTGCACCTGTTGGGAAATTTATGCAAAAGCTTCTCGAGAAAGTCATGCGCTATTTATGTGTGAAATAAAGCTGCCTTAAAAGCTTTCGAAAAAAGAATTCGTTTGTTATCGAAATAAATTTGAATTTAAATAAGTGTTTGAATTCATTACAGCTTTTTGGTTTAACAGAGTAACGCTTGTTTCATGCATAACCGACATCGGTTACACTACACAGATACTGGAGAAGCGACGGTTTTCCACCGGGAACCTCACTTTTTTTCAATTCAATTTTCAATTCAATTTATTACATTATTTATATACATGTCAAATTTAAAATTAATGTTAATATTTATACATACATATATATTTGAAATTAATAAGATAATAAACAAGAGGTACATTTTAATTAACAAAAATGGAGTGAAAATGCATAGCTACATCTGGGTTCTGAAGGTGGTCTTTCAACGAGCGGACAAAATTGTTTGAATTACGTATGTTTTTAATTTGAGTAGGTAATGTATTCCACATTCTGGCACATAATGGGAAGAAAGATCTACGCGTTTGCAGCGTTCCGCCTAAGAACCATTAAATATGGTGAAGGCGTTGACCCAAAAGTCGATCTTCTTACCCGTCTGAATGTACATATATACGTACGTACAGGACAGAATTATGGAGGGTTATGTCTTACACTTACTTCACTGCCAAACTTGTCGCTGGGCCAAACGTTCTCGAGATTTATATATAGATGAGTATTGAAGCCAAAAGCTGGTCAACCTTATCCCTCCAATCTACATACGTAAACTTCCACCTCTGTCCATATTCATCTGTGATGGATTAGGATGCAATATACCCCGCGCTGAGAATAAACATGAATGAGCGCTGGCTCAAATAGCTAACGGAAAGCTAACATAGCCAGTAATTCCGACAAATCTGAAAGATCCGACATATCAGACACATCCGACAAATACGACAAATCAGATAAATCATGTAGGATTTGTCGGATATGTCCGATTAGCCGTATCCATCAGCCAATAGCGAACAACTATAGAAGTATCGTCTGTGTAGGCAAATGGAATGCTGTAATTGAAGACGTGGAGTAGTTCATTAGCACACAATATGAGAAGAATAGGACCCAGTTCGGATCCCTGTGGGACTCCATATTGTACTCTTTATTTATTGTTGACGCGTTTCTTTATTTTCACCTCAAAAATTAAAAATATATTCGATGTATCAGATGCACATTCAACCGGATCCCAACCAATTAACTGGTACTTCTCAGCGCCACCTGGCAAAAGATATTGGACCCTCTGTCCGTATCTGCCAATTAAACATAGAGGCATTAGTAAAGCAAAATGCGACCATCTCTGCCGATTACTCGAGGAGAATAAAAAAAACGTCTTACTCCTCCAAGAATCACACTGCAATGACGAAGCAAATCTATCTGCCCGAGGAAAATCAATGGATTCACACTTGTAGAGGCCCTTTACCATCAGCCCTACGGTATTGCGCCATATGTAAGATTTTCTATACAAGAAGCAAACCTTGTTGAAACCAAAGACAATGGTAACCTGTTCCTGGTAACAATCGTAGTATCTGCCTTAACAATTGTAAACATCTACAAACCCCCGAGAATCCCATGGCCTATTGAGATGATCGCCGTATATCAGCATCCGGCAATTTACACAGGGGATTTTAACAGTCACAGCACTCTCTGGGAGTATCAAGCAGATGATGAAAATGGAATAAAACTGGCTGACTGCGCGGAAAAACATCGCCTTTCACTTATTTTCGACGCCAAGGATAAAGTAACATTCTATTCAAGGAGGTGGCGTGAGAGCTTCAACTATTATGTGCTTTGCTTCATCCAATCGTGGAGAGAGGCGATAACAAATAGCCAGGCGAGTTCTGCAGGAGTTCTCTCGTAGCCAACATCGCCCAGTACTTCTAGATGTTGGCATAAAAATTTCAATTATAAACTCAACCGCTCAACCAAGATGGAATTTCAACAAAGCAAGATGGCAAGGTTTTGCTTCGGAGCTTGACTCCAATGTCCGCTGGATCCCCCCGACGCCTAATAACTACAAAAGATTCGTTCGCACCGTAGTCCGTACACCGAAGAAGTTTATCCCTCGTGGCTTTTGGAAAAATTACGTACCCGGCTGGAGTGAAGAAAGCGATCGACTACACCAAGAATTCGCACAAAATCGTGACTAAGAAATTGCAGAAGAACTGCTCCAATCCCTCGACAGAGCACGCTCGTTGTCCATGTACGAAGCGTTATAGTCCGTTTCGGAGCAATTGGGTTTTTTACGATAGCGGCTTGCTTGCAGACCAACTGACACTTATCCTGTTTTGTGGTGCAGGAGGCTTGCCACTCATCCTCGTCCGTTCGCAATTTCACCGATGGCACCACAAGGAGGTTCGGTTCCACGTTGTTCGGCTGCAGTACCTCTTTCTCGTTATTTAGCGGACCAACACCTATCAGGAGATATTGCTCCTACTAGACCTTTGATAGTGGTTTACAATCTAATAATAGTAATAACTAATACAAAATCTTTGGTACAAACGCATTGGTTGACGTAGAGCGAACTCGACGGCGGATTTTGCGAGAAAGTGTTGGTCCATTAAAATGAATTAGCTCATAATAACTTGTCATTTAAAAAAATTAAACTATTATTTGCGAAGCTAAGTCAAACCTTAGGTCTACAGCAACAAGCCACGATTGACCAACGAACTGAAGGACAACATTCGACAAGATATCGGCGAAATAGAAGCCCCGCCCTATTGATGTAAGATTTGATTGAAAGTTGCACCATTTTCTAGCACGCAATATTTTAAGTTTTAATTTAAAATTGTAATTAGCTTATTGAAAAACCCTGTATAGCCTAGGGTTCACATAATCGAAGGACTTCTGCTCTTAACCATATCATACTGCAGAATGACATGCAATTACATATTTGTATGTGTACGTATATATTGGCGCACATAGCCTGCTATGGCAAGGTTGATATAGGATCGAAATAAAAGTATTTTGTTTTTTTTTCGGTTACGTATACGCCGCAGTGCACATTATACTGCAAAAAATAGTTACCATGTAAACGCAGTCGGTTTTCATTTTAAGTGAGAGGGAGGTATTTGTTAGATGGAAACATTTTTTATTCATAGGATGAATCAAGTAGACTAAGAGCTATAAGCTACAAGCCTATAACTTTGAGCAAAGTTCGTGGTGCCTACTGAAAACGAGAATACAAGCCTGACAGTGCTTCGCTGTCTTATGCGGTAATGCCATAAGCTCAAAGGTGCAAAAAATTAGCGTGACTTAACTCATTTTAACAAACTTAAAAATTTATTTACTTACTTAGGTGGGGCTACAGTTCGGGCTGAACCTGGGCCTCAACCAATAAGCCTCTCCATTTAGCTCGGTCTTTAGGTAATTGCCTCCAGTTGCGCACTCCAAGTTGGTCGAGGTCCCCTTGAACTTGTGCGCGCCACATACGAGGAGGACCTCTACTGCGCCGTCCCTCGGGTTAGATTCGAAGACTCTGCGGGCCAGAGCGTTGGTGTCCATTCCCTCTACATGTTCTAGCCATCTCAGACGTCCAATATGCAGCTTTTTGACTAGGTCGATATCGCTGTACAGCTCGTATAGTTCGTGATTGAATCTTCTCCTCCAAACGCGTCAACGCAAACGGGACCGAAAATCTTACGAAGAATTTTTCTCTCGAAGTGACCAAGGATATCGTCATCCTCTTTTAATAAAGTCCATGTTTCAGCGCCGTAAAGCACGACTGGGATGATCAGGGTCTTATACAGAGTCTCCTTAGTGGTCCGAGATAGGGCTTTAATGTTGAATTGCTTTATAAGCCAAAAAAAAACATCATATACTCGGTTTTGCCCTCGTTTATCGCTAAACCCATTTTGGCTGCTTCCGCCTGAATGCTTGCAAACGCACCGGTGAGAGCCCGCTGAGTTCTTCCGATAATGTCTATATCGTCGGCGTATGCAAGCAGTTGTAAAGACTTGTAATAGATTGTGCCTCTGGTGTTGGCTTGTGAGTTCCGCACAATCCGTTCAAGTACAATATTAAAGAAATCATATGACAGCTCGTCACCTTGTCTAAAACCCTTTTTGACATCAAAGGTCTCGTTGAGGTCACTACCGACCTTGAAGGAGCAGCGAGCGTTCACCATCGTCAGCCTGTACAGACGGACAGGTTTGGAAGAGATGTCAAAACTACACATGGCTTTATAAAGCTCTTCTCTATAAATGCTGTCATAGGCGGCCTTGAAATCGATAAAGAGGTGGTGAGTATCGATTTGGAATTCTTGGGTTTTCTCCAGGATCTACCAAAGTGTGAAGATTTGATCGATGGTGCACTTTCCTGGCCTGAAACCGCACTGATAGGGTCCAATCAGGCTGTTGATAAAAGGTTTCAGGCGTTCACACAATATCGCAGAAAAGATCTTGTATGCGATGTTGAGGAGACTGATGTCTCTATAATTGGCGCAGTTGAGGGGGGTCTCCTTTCTGGTGGATCGGGCAAACGATGCTGAGGTTCCATTCATCAGGCATACACTCGTCAGACCAAATCTTAGAGATGAGTTGGTGTATGCACTCTACCAATTCATCCCCAGCTGCCTTGAAAAGTTCGGCCGGTAAGCCGTCAGGTCCAGCAGCCTTTTTGGATTTCAGCTTGGATATTTCTATCCCCACTTCGTTTTGGTCAGGTGGACGGAAATTTTGACTATCATCGTCTATGCTGAATGGTTCATTCTGCCTGACAGCGGGATGTTGGTCTTCATCGCCGTTATACAGTCTGCAGAAGTAGTTTTTCCATATTGTCAGCACCGACTGTGATTCTACTACGAGGTTTCCATTTTCATCTCTACAGGTTTCTGTACGGGTATTGCTTCTCTGGCCCCAACGCTTTCTTTTTACCCTTTGGTAAAACTTCCGTACATTGTTCCTGGAGTATAAACTCTCGATATTCTCAAACGCGCGCTTCTCATGCTTTTTCTTCTTTTATTTTTGGAGAAGCCGATGTACTTTCCGTCTCTTTTACTCGTACAGCTCACGAGCAGCTCTCGTCTTGCAGCGCCGCTTTGTATGCCTCTTGTTTTGCTGCATCTACTCGCCGGCATTCTTCGTCATACCAGGGGTTTCGCGGTGGTGGGCGAGTGAGACTCAGCACATCAGTCGCGGCGTGTCAGATGGCATGTTGGCAGCGTTGCCACTGGTCTTCGGTACTTGATGCTGGCGGCATAGGGGTGATTGAGAGATTTCGGGATACGCGTTCAGCGAAGAGTCTGGCGGTCTCTTGCGATTGTAGCTTTTCGACGTTAAATTTTCTCACAGTAATTCTTCTTTGTTGTTCAGATTGGGATATCCGCATTCGTAAGTTGGCTACAACAAGGTAATGATCCGAGTCAATGTTGGCCGCTCGGAAGGTCCGGACATCCAGAATACTGGAGGCATGCCTTGCGTCGATCGCAATATGATCAATTTGGTTGATGGTTACATGATCATTGGACCGCCATGTCTGCTTATGAATATCGAGATGAGGAAACCATGTGCTTGCTATGGTGACATTTCGCTCCACAGCGAAATCAATTAGCCTTAGTCCGTTATCAGACGTGGTGTCGTGTAGGCTATGCTTACCGACTGCCCTACCAAAGACGTTCTCCTTTCCTATTTTGGCGTTAAAATCGCCCAATACGATTTTAACGTCGTATTTAGGACATTACTCGTATTTTTGTCGAGGAGCTCGTAGAATCACTCTTTGGTGGCAGGGTCCTTTTCTTCCGTGGGGGCCTGAATGCGTATTAGGCTTATGTTGGCGAATCTAGCCTTTATCCGGATAGTCATAATACGCTCGCTAACGTGTCGGAAGCTTAAGACTTCTCTCCTAAGTCTGCCGCGTATGACAAATCCGCATCCGAATAAGCGGTACCTGTTGCCTCTGTAGCAATCACCGCAGTAGATATCAAAGTTTTTCATCTTTTTGCCCGGCCCATTACATCGCACTTCCTGGATGGCGGTTATATCTGTTTTAGAGCAGTCTACTGCCTCTGCTAATTGTTCCGCTGCACGTGGTCTGTAAAGGGACAGAACATTCCACGCAATCACCGCAGTAGATATCATAGTTTTTCATCCTCTTTGTGCCCGGCCCATTACATCGAACTTCCTGGATGGCGGTTATATCTGCTTTAGAGCAGTCTAGGACCTCTACTAACTGTTCGCCTGCACGTGGTCTGTAAAGGGAATGAACATTCCACGTACAGATCCGAAGGTCGTTGTCCTTATTATTTCGTTTGCAGGGGTCGTCATTTGTTGAGTCATCCTTATCCGAGGCTTGTGGTTGTTTCGGAACCGTAGGCATTTTACGTGGTAGGGAAGTTTCTCCGACGACACAACCCCCAACCTGGAAGGCGAGTTCCTTAATTATTCCCCTAGGACGAGAGGCCGGGTACACCCGTGCCAGTAGTCCACTACGGGAGTGTGAGCGCTGTCGTTGGCCGATAAAGGGCTCCTCCGCCACCATCTATATTCCAATGTCCTGACCAACATTGGAAATTCCTTACCGACCTGTGATCCGAATACGTCGAAGCAGCTCACGCAAGGTATTCACTAAGTTCAACCTTACTGGAACTATAGACGCCACCGTTGACTCCGTCTAGGGAATTTGTCCGCTGCCGCCTGAAACAGGAAGAAGTGATCTAGTGAGAAAGCAGTCTACCCCCCTCTCTCATCTGCTGCCGCCAAGAATCCGTCAAACGGGGTTGGTTACCTATTTCTTGTATTAAGGTACTAGGCACCCAGCTGTCACCTCGTGGAAGTTAAGGGTAGGAGTTGGTATGCCTCAGCTAAATGAAAACGCTTGTGTTTTCACATGATCGCATGCACTACTGTTTTAACCATGGCATGGCTTCCTTAATCGCCATAATTTCCGCCTGAAAAACGCTACAATGATCAGGAAGGCGGAACGAGATGCTCAGGTTCAGCTTTTCGGAGAAAACACCACAGCCCACTCCACTTTCGGTCTTACAGCCATCTGTGTAGAAGTGCACCGAATTACCATCACCAAGGGGAGAGATATCCCATTTATCCCGTTCATGGATACTCGTACGGAAATTTCGGTCAAATCTCAGTTTCGGTGGGGTGTAGTCCGTGTTTTCATGTGTGAAGTTGAGAAGATCAAGGATCGAGGAGTGGCCAATGTGATACCTAGACCACTAAGAGGAGGCTTTTAGACGGATGGCCGCACTGGCAGCAATCTGTCTGCCAAAGATATCTAGGGGTAACAGGTTGAACAAAACGTTCAATGCCGTAAGTGGAGTAGTTCTTAGTGCACCACTGATGCACATTCATGCAGATCTTTGCACTTTAGCTAACTGAGAGAGGTTGACAGCCCTATCAAGAGTAGGCCACCAAACGATCACGCCATAGAGTAGTATAGGCCTGATAACGGACACGTAAAGTCAGCGAGTGATTTGAGGTTTCATACCCCAGCTCCTACCTATAGCCTTTTTACAGGAATAGAGAGCTACACTAGCTTTCTTGATGCGCTCTTGTAGATTGGCCTTCCAGTTTAATTTCCTATCCAAAATAAGACCCAGATATTTTGGGATTTCAGAGAAGGTGAGACTGGTGCCATTTATCATAGGAGGGTCTATGAGGGGAACTTTATATTTCCTCGTGAAGAGAACGAGTTCCGCTTTATGGGGGTTAGCCCCCAGTCCACATTTGGAGGCCCATTTGGTGGGCCGAAGGAGAGCATATTGAAGGATATCCCTGAGAGTGTCCGGGTGTTTACCGGAGGCAGCAATAGCACTGTCATCAGCATAGGCGATCACTCTACAACCTGGCGTATCCAGGTCCATCAGTAGTTCATTCACTACCAGGTTCCACAGAAGAGGTGACAAGACTTCACCTTGAGGTGTACCGCAGCGAGCAGTTCTTCTGGCCGATGCTCCGCCCAGCTGTGTGTTAATAATCCTGCAGATTGATCAACACTCCGAGCGAAGTATCCACTTTCAGATTTACAAGTGCGTCAGTAATCGCCTTTGGTTTGACATTGTTAAAAGCTCCCTCAATGTCAAGGAAAGCCACCACTGTGTATTCTTTGATGCTCAATGATTTTTCGATGGTACGCACAAGCGAATGTAAGGCCGTCTCAACCGATTTGCCTTTGCAGTACGCATGTTGGGACGGCGAGAGCAGAGCTGGGCTATTACTATGCCGAAGATGGATATCAATTAGCCTATCTAAGGTTTTAAGCAGAAAGGACGATAGACTGATAGGTCGGAGATCCTTTGGTTCCACGTGCGAGCTCTTTCCTGCTTTAGGTATGAATATGACTTCAACATCGGTCCAAAGTTTGGGAATATAGACCAGATTTAGACAGCCCGACAAGATGACTTTGAGCCATGGAAGCACAATGTCCTCGCATTGCAGAATTTCAGCTGGAATAACACCGCCAGGTCCTGGGGACTTGAAGGGTTTGAAGCTGCGCATGTCCCATCGGATCTTTTCTGTAGTTATCAAGACTAAAGAGTTGCTGCAAAGTTGAGGGGGGGGGATTTCCTACTTGCGATAAAGCAACAGGGTAGCTACCAAGAAAGTGAGTATCCAGTAAAATGTCAATGGATTCCTCAGCAGAGGAGGTCCAGTGACCATCCGGATGCAAAAGGAAGCTGGGTATAGAAGGGTTTTTAGAGAGGATTTTCCGCCACCTAGAAGCTTCTGAGGACTCTTCAATGCTGTCGCAGGAGAGTCTCCAGGAACGTCGTTGCTCCTTCCTCAGTGAGATTTTGTATTTTCTGAGAGACAGTTTATAGGAGTCCCAATCGGCCGGCTCACGGGAGCTTTTCGCAATATTAAAAAGGAGCCTACTGTCTTTCCTAAGAGTACTGAGATTAGCATTCCACCAGGGAGGTTTCATTTTACCTCGAGGTTTGCGGAGTGGGCAGGCCTCGGACATGGCACCATTTAGTGCCGATGTTAGATTGTTGACTAGATTGTCGAGGTCTTCAGTGCAAGAAGGTTCAGTAGGCAGCTGGGAGGGAATAAGCGTTAATAAACGTTTTCTATAAAGGGACCAGTTGATTTTCCTATAATTCCTAAAAACCTTCTGGTCAGGCAGATAGTCATCAAGACTAAATTGGAGGTAACGGTGGTCTGAAAAAGAGTGCTCATCAGAGACTCTCCAGTCCTTAACCGAGTTATATAAGTGATCAGAGACAAGAGTGATGTCCAGGACTTCTTGTCGGTTACGAGTAATGAAGGTTGTTTTGGACCCCCTGTTACAGATTAGGATGTTAGTACTAAGGATAAAGTCAAAAAGTTGCTCACCTCTTTCATTTATGTCGGAACTGCCCCAGATTGAGTGATGGGCATTCGCATCACAGGCTCTCAGCTATAGCAATCAAGCTCCCCAAGATGTGCGGGGGGAGTGGGCCCACAAGATCGTGACCTAGATAAGCCGATACCAACCAGTAATTTTTTGATCGCAATTCCAGGTTGGTAGCGACTATGTCTTGATTGCTGAAATAAGAGAGTAAAAGGATGTTTAGAAGGGTCTTCGCAAGGATACAGGATCTCGGCTTACCTTCCTTTCTTGCGTAGATTAATTTGTAGTTCGGAGTCTTGAGTCCACAAACCCGGTTTCCAACAACCCTTGGTTCCTGGATCAAGACTAAGTCTTCCCCGTATTTGCTGAGCCGGAGAATAAGGGAGGCCGAAGCCGTGATGGAGTGATGCAGGTTAATCTGAAGGATTCGCAGCATTGGGGCTACTTCTCGCTTCAGATACCATTATCACGGTATTGTTGGCTTCCTCTGAATCTGATGACAGAAGGTCATTCTCGAGAGAGAGGCCACAAGGGTCACTGTCCAGGAGTGATGGTGAGGGAGAGGGAGGACCAGAAAAGTCCAATTTCAGGAGATCGTCAACCATTTCAGTGTCTGTCGACGAGGAGTCAACCCCCGAAAAAGATGGATCGGCGCAAGGGAACGAGGGAAGTGGCTCGGAAAGAGAGGTGCAATTAGCTGGTGCAGAAGGGACTGCAACCTGCTTGGAGGTACTTTCTCGACACGTTTGAGTGCCCAGCTTAAAGAAGTCTCATGCTTCTGGGTTCTATAAAGCTCAGGAATTTCCTGGATGCGGCGAATTAGCTTATAAGCTAGCCAGCGATCATGGTAGGAGATCTTGGGGGGAGCGACATTCGGCAAGCTCGAATCCGAGCCGTCCGTCGCCCCTGAAAGGGATTTGAGAAGTGGATGTGGATCCTTCGAAGTGGATGGCACAGCGTGCTGTAAGCTCGAGGCCGAACAGTTAGCTGTCCCTGAAGGTGCAGAGATATTAAGGGGTTTGCCCCCTCGCGTTTCATGATCTGGCTTTACGATGGGACCAGATGTTGAAACCACTGTCCTATCCGCCAGTGTACCAGACGCGCGTTCAACAATCCTGGGGGCGTCCACCTGCCTGCAACTGCTCACAACGCTAGTGCTAGGCCTCAAGGCCAATGCACTAGACGGGATTGTCACAGCAGAGCTTGCGGGTATGCTTCCCAGGAGGCTGGAAGACGGTTTTTTAAGAGGATCGTCCTCTTTTTTTACTTTTTTTATATTTTTTATATTTTTTGGTTATTATTTTTGTACATTTATATTGGACCCACGAGTGGCGGAGAATGGGAGGTCGACCTGCACAGAGATCCGCATTATGCAGGCAAGGCAGGCTAATCCGGAGGTCGCCAGGTATCCGGATACTCCGTTAGCGACTGGACTATTATTTAAAGTGGGAGGATCAGCCAGGCTGATCCTCGGCACGTGTCGTATTACACCTTGATCCGGCCCACCGGAGAGGAGAGAGGAAAGGATAAGATATGAAGGGGAAGGATTAGGACGACTACAACTTGGCTTCGTGTCTCATCTGGGGAACTACCCGAGAATCCTTGACCATTACTAGGCCCCTGCACCACGGTGAGGTGTGTAGTCATGTAGGAGCGAATTTGAGAAACTTACCCGGGATTATGAAAGATAGAACAGTCATGTGGCTCAGGCAGCCTCCATTTGTAGCTAAGTACAAAATTTTTCAAAATCTTAAAAAAACGCTTTTGTTTAAATAGTGAACAAAATTTAGCTTGTGTCTTCGTTATTTTTTTTAGCACAAAACTAAAATCACATTTATTATCAATTCTTCACAACAAATACCAATTAATTCACTAAGTATTCTTAATTAGAAATATATCTATTCGTTCATAATCAAATGCGAGTTAAAATTATTGGCTTTCTTTCAAGACTTAATAACGTTTGTTCTATTGGAATATGACTGCATAAAACTATTTATTAACATTTCATTGTTTACCCTTATTTTCCAGAATATTTATTTACCTACGTGTTAAACATTAAACAAAATTTCTTAGCTATGTCTACTGTTACTAAGGTACACGAGTATTCAAAGTACATTTTAGAAAAAATACTAGAAATGTGTAAAAATATTTTTTTCTGCTATATATGTACATACCTGTATAATACGTTTTATTTTATAAATTAGTAACAATCTTTCATACATTCACGTGCAATACATTCAACTTAACAAGAGGTTATTTCTAGACATTTCTATTAGTTACGTCTTGAGATTGGTTGTTTAGGCCATATCACATACCAATTCCTGATCTGTTTCTATTTCAGTTACCTTTTGATTGATTACATTAGTTTATATTGGTTATACATATTTTCATTTTAACTATAGGTATATAGTAGCTCTGAACTTAATGTACTTATGTGTACAGGGTCATCCAACAAGAGGTGTCATTTTAAATTTTACTCCATTTTTTCAACTGTCATTAAATTATCATTGTGATGACTTTTGGTAAGAAAAAAAACTAGGAGGTTATTACTTGTAAATATGAATCGATATATACTCCCACAACGTGTTGAAATAGTAAAAATTCACTACAAAAGCCGTGAAAATATCACGGAAAAGTTTTCGGAAAGACTTTTCGCATAGCTATAGTGAATTTCATTGATAAATTTGAACGGCTTGGACAGGTTAGTGATGTGAAGACTCCAACTCGTGTTCGTCCGGCAAGGCCAGCTGTCCAGTTGACAAGGGAATTATAGCAGATCACGCAGAATGCCGCACTTTCGCTGATTGTGTGCTGCAAATGAATGAATAAGATCCTGATTTTTTACACAGAATTATTGTCTGTGATAAGGCTCATTTCCATTTGTCTGGTTACGTAAACAAACAAAACAGTCGCATCTGGGGCTCTGAAAACCCAAGGAAAATAATGGAACAACCTCTCCATCCACAACGAGTGACAGTTTGGTCCGGTTTTTGGGCTGGCGGTGTCACTGGGCCATATTTTTTCGAAAATGATGCTGGTGAAACCGTTTCGGTGAATGCATTGCATTACTAAACCATGTTAGCTGACTTTTTTGCCTGAAATTGATTGTACGTAGACTATGTTTATTTTCAGCAGGTCGGCGTTAGATGCCACATAGCTGGTGAATCAATGGCTATATTGCGTGACTTTCCTGGACGTGTGATTTCTCGAAATGGAGACTTCAATTGGCCGCCGAGAATGTGCGATTTAACGCCATTAGACTTTTTCCTTTGGGGCTATGTTAAAGATAAAGTCTACGCCAATGCTTCACCAACGATTTATGCATTAAAACGAAATATCAGAGTAGCTATTCGCGAAATACAGCCGAAATTATGCGTAAACGTGAAGAAAACTTTCATCAAAAGAATGACAGAGCCAAGGCGAACATTTGGCAGTTATTTTATTCCATTACTAACCTCAGAGTTTGTACTTAAGACTAAACTAAAAATATCACCACTTTTCATAAAAATGTTGCATTTTTCTATTGATTTAAAATGACACCTTTTGTTGGACAACCCTACAAATGAGGTTCAAAATATTGAAGTTGATTTCGAAAGATAATAATTAAAACACTAGATTAAATCCAGATTTGTTGTATGAAGTTCAGTGAATAATGGTCCCGGAATTGTAGTTCGAACAAAAATAACAGTAAGTGACTGCATGGACTACATAATATATTTGGCGCAACAGCCCATCAAGACAATAAGTGACCGACTAATTAAAATGATAGAAGCGCCTAGATTAATAATCAGAAAAAAAAAAAAACTGGAACGGTTTTAAAAATGTTTGCAAAAAAAGTATTGTCTTAAATGTGTCGCGGTCTGATATCTCACATCTCATAGATTGACCGCATTCCTTAATTGTGGGATCGATACAAGTGTAAACCCCCTAAAGCGAGGTAACAACAAAAGTTAAGTAGCAACCAAAAAAAAAAATGCTTACAAAACAGAATTCGAAACGGAAGATGAACTCGGCAAATTTATTGAATCCATACAGAGTGCCGCGTGGAAAAATACTCCTTTAAGGAGAAAATAATTCACACACAGTGAAGCTAAGTATCGGCCGGAAATAAAAGAGCTTATTCGTGAAAAGAGGAGAGCACACAAAATATGGCAACATACCCGTGCTCCTCAACATAAAACATTTGGGGTGGCAATGGTGTAGTGGTAACATCATCAATTGCCACGCTAATGGTTCATGGTCCAAATCCTGATGTCAGTAAGCATTTATTTATTTCTCATGAAATATATAAAGTCAGTCCGATCATTTGCAAAAGCTTCTGTAAACGCTACTGCGAAGGCATAACGCTGGCAGTAGCTTGGTCATGTGGCTGGAAAAATTGTTCGCTCTGTTGATGATGATATTTGCCCTTGACATCGATTATCGCGAAAAAAAACTACTGTGAATCAGAAGCAAAGACAATAATAAAAAAATCTCCCCAGTTACCTGGATGCCATCCCCGGAGAATAGGTGAAGCATAAACAACTGAGCTTCAAGAACCACTACACCAAAAAATCTTTCTCTCTCTCTCTCTATCCATTCTTTCCAACGCCCGCACTGTGTGTAAACAAGTTAAAGGTATTCATAACTCTTTGGATGCGCGCAAATTATAAAAAAAAAAAATTATATGTGCAAAAAGCTCAAAAAAGCGATTCAAGATATAAAAAACTGAGAGACCTCTACCTCTCTAAAAAAAAAAATGACTCGCCCTGGAAAACTTTTAAAAAACCCCAAATGCAATCGCCACCGATCAGAAAACACAATGGCATATGGGCAAAGGTGACAAAGAAAAAAGGGATCTATTTGCCGAACTAAGGGCCGGTCTGTTCACAGTTGGTTAAATCTCTGGTTAGGTTATCACAGATTTTGCTTAACCCATGGTTATAAATCTATGGTAACCAAAGAGTGTTTGTTCACAATATTTTTCAATTCGGTCACCAAACCATAGCTTTGTGGAAATTCGTTCTTTTTTCCAGTTTATCTGTCATCTCGTTTGTCAAATTAATCTGTGGTTAAATTTGTTTTTGTTTATCGGTTTTGTTCGATTATAGAAGACGCTGAAATTTCAAATTATATACAAAATTTGAATGGATGACAAATAAAAAAAACTCACTCCATTTGAAATGTTCAAGGCTTTAGGTAAAGAGGGAGTGCAATGGCTCTCGCGTGTCATTAAAGTGGCCTGGGAATGCGGTGAAACACCTGGTGAATAGCAAATGGGGGTGATAGTTCCTCTTTTTAAAAAAGGGGACAAAAGAGATTGCGCCAACTATAGGGATATATACCATTTTAAGTCTCCCTGGAAAAGTCTTCGCTAAGGTGTTAGAATCGCGTTCCAGAGCTGTGGTTGATGACAGTTTGGGGGATGAGCAGTGCGGTTTTCGTCCCGGTAGAAGCACAACCGACCAGAATGGTTCTTCTTGGCCGGGAGTATGCTAAACCTGTCTACACTTGTTTTGTGGATTTGGAAAAAGCATATGATATGGTTGGTTGGTTAGGATCGGCCCTCGATGAGGATGTACTTAGACTAAAAATTGGGCCCATTGTACTACCGATGTGTAAGGCAGGTGGGTCACCCTCTTACTCTTGGAACCATTTGCTTCGTTGAATGAAGGCGTGAATTTTAGCCGTGCAGGCGTTGCCGAGATCATTAAGATCATTGTAGAAGTATTCACCCAGAGTGGCCTTCCTGAGGTTGGCGAGCGCAGGACAGTCGCATAGGCGATGACTGATGGTCTCTTCTTCCTCTACATCTCTGCAGCTTCTGCAGAAGTCATTATGAGGGATACCTAATCTTTGGCATGTCTTCCTATGACGCAGTGTCCAGTGAGGACATTTGTTATTTTTGAGAGGGTTCCTCTCTAGTGCTTCAAGAGTCCGATGAACCTGGATTTATTGAGTGTCGGCCAGAGCTGTCTGGCGGTATGACATTGGTCTAGATATTGCCATCGATGATTGGCTACTTTCTCGGCATCAATTTGAACAAGGTACTTAATATAAGATGCTGGCGCTTCGATGTCGTTGATGCTTATGCTATCTGTACCAGAGGAGCCTTGTCGTGCTAGTTCGTCGGCTGCACAATTCCCCGGTATGTCACAGTGACCTGGTACCTCGTTAAGAGATATGCGACAGTCTTTCACTGCCTTAAATCTCGTAGTGCTGGATGCGAGGGATTTGATGGCTGCCTGACTGTCGACATAAATAACAATATCAGGTGTTGATAGTGTGCCAGCCGCCAGCCAGTCAGCGGAAGTGATCTGGAAGTTTAAGTGGTCTGGAAGGTTAAGGGAGAGGTGCATGTCCAGATCTTCTGAGAAAATTCCGGCACCGACTCCGTCCTTGGTTTTGGACCCGTCCGTAAAAATTGACAGCGATTCGTTGTAAAGGACATTGCGTTGCGTCCACTCACTTCTGTCCGGTATATGATATGGTTCCTCGAGGCAAACTCTGGAGTGTTCTGCAGGAGTATGGGATTAATGGTTACCTGTTGCGGGCGATTCAGTCTTTATATACAAACTGTAGAAGCTGTGTTCGGATGAACGTGAATAAGTCAGAAGTAATGGTCGTTTCCAAAAAAAACCATTCAGTGCTCTCTGCATGTTAGTGGAGTCCCACTGAAGCAGGTGGATAAGTTTAAGTACCTCGGGGTCTTATTCACGAGTGATGGGAAGAGCTATGCCGAGTTATCCTGAAGAATTGGTCAGGCTGGATCGATTTTGAGAGAGCTTGGCCAATCTGTTATAAGGAAGGCCGAACTTAGTGTTCAAGTTGAGCTATCGGTTTTTAACTCGGTGTATGTTCCAACTCTCACCTATGTTCATGAAATTTGGGTAGTGACTGAACGAATAAGATCACGGATACAAGCTGCCGAAATGAGGTTCCTTCGTGGTGTTGCTGAAATAACTCGTAGGGATCGAGTGCGCAACACCAGAGTACGCGAGGCACTCAATGTTGGGCAGCTACTTCTCCGAACGGAACGATCTATGCTTCGATTGGTCACGTAGTGCGTATGCCTCCAGACCGGCTTCCAAGACGTGCCATGGTTGCCGTGCCATCAGGTAGGCGACTTCGCGGTAGGCCTAGAAATAGATGGTTGGACTAAGTCCGACATCTCTCCTGGAGCCGTCTAGGGATTCCTCCTGATGAGTTGGAGTCAGTGGCGGAGGATCGAGAATGATGGAGAGTCCACTTGAGCATCCTACCCCCGCGACCGTTATGAAGGATTAGCGGGAAAATGTATGTGTGTATGTATATTTTCAATATTTTTATCACGCAATGTCTGCATAGAATTTTGTCGCGTCGCATAATATTGTGTCAAAAGTAACCCGCAGTATGAAAATTAAGCATGAACAAACAAAATTCCAGAAAATCATTGGTTAAAATGACGTTAACCAAGGAAATTCGGCTGGTTATCGATTTCTCTGATTAACTAACCAAACCATGGATTCTCTGGTTAAAATTTCGGTGAACAAACACAATCGATGGTTATCAGCTGGAATAACCGCTGGTTAAAGTTGACCGAGAGTGAACAGACCGGCCCTAAGTGTATATTGCACTTAGAAGAGATTTTTAAGCAATTTGATGGACAAGCATTGGATAGACGATTTTACCGGTGCGACATCTGACAACTTTAGAATAGAAAGTGTGTCGTTAACAGAACTTTGCCAGACAATAAAAAACGTGAAAAGTAATAAAACCCCTGGCTATGACCTCACAACCGGACAAATCCTTCCGGAATCCCCAAAAAAGCCATAATAAAACTTCTTCATTTAAAAATGCTTCTCTTATATTATTATACGTTCCAAATCAATAAACTTCGAGGTAGTAAGGGACTTTGTCTACCTTGGCTCTGCTATAAACTCTAAAAATAACATCAGCCCAGAAATCAAGCGAAGAATAATTCTTGCCAATCGCTATTTTTTTGTGCTTATAATGCAATTCACAATAAAGCCCTATCTCGAACAACTAAGGAGACTCTGTATAAGACCTTGATCATCCCAGTCCTGCTTTACGGCGCTGAAACATGGACTTTATTAAAAGAGGATGACGACATCCTTGGTCACTTCAAGAGAAAAATTCTTCGTCAGATATTCGGTCCCGTTTGCGCTGACGGGTTTTGGAGGAGAAGATTCAATAACCAACTATACGAGCTGTACAGCGACATCGACCTAGTCAAAAAACTGCGTATTGGACATCTGAGATGGCTAGGACATGTAGAGCGAATGGACACGAACGCTCCGGCCCGCAGAGTCTTCGAATATAACCCCGAGGGACGACGCAGTAGAGGACCTCTTCGCCGTAGGTGGCGCGCACAAGTTCAAGGGGACCTCGACCAACGTGAAGTGTGCAACTGGAGGCAATTAGCTAAAGACCGAGCTAAATGGAGAGGTTTGTTGGCTGAGGCCTAGGTTCACCCCGAACTGTAGCGCCACCTAAGTAAGTTAGTAAATCAATAGAAAGTTTGTACCCGGACAAAGATAGGTTTCTGGAATGTGAGGACGCTCCTCGACTAGGGTAGCGAAGGTGCTTACAATGCCAGATTCCTCCAACTAGAAAAAGAATTCATGCGATATAAACTAGACATTTGGGGGTAAGTGAAGTAAGATGGTTAGAAGCGGCCGAGTACCAGTCCCCAATGCGTAACATTGTACTACTCTATTCTGGAAGACCATCCGGAAGTCCGCGGGAATATGGAGTCGGACAACAACAGCACGCAAGGGCCTAATTTCCTGGCAGCCTCATAGTGATAGGATTTTGACGGCCAGATTCCGGACTAGAGTACGACGCGTCACCATCATACAGTGTTACGCCCCAACGAATAGTTCGTCTGAGGACGAAAAGGAGAGCTTCTACAATCTCTCAAGTGCCGTTTTCAACACAACACCAAATGGAGACATTGTCATAGTGATGGGGGATTTGAATGCCAAGGTAGGCAGCGACAACGAAGGGCTGAAACATGTAATCGGGAAGCATGGACTAGGCAACCGCAATGACAAGGGCGAAAGGTTTGTGGATTTCTGCAATGCCAACCGCCTCGTAATATGTGGCACCATGTTTGAGCACAAGACCTGCCACAAAGTCAGCTGGGTTTCCAATAACAGGCAAGTAACCTCCAACCAAATTGACCATTTTGCTATCAGCCGCCGCTTTAGAAGTAGTCTCCTGGACGTCCGAAATAGGCGAGGGGCAGATGTGGGGATAGTACGTGATCACCATCTTATCATCACCATCCAACTACGCACTACTGCTGTTCGAAGATCCCACGACAACACAAGAATGCCCAGGTTCAACATCGATAGACTTAGTGATCCCTCAGTGCGCCAACAATTAAGGGAGCACTTTTCGAAAGGTGTGGAAGCAATCAGCAGCTCAATGCCCGCAACCATCCAAGATCATTGGTGTGCTGTGAAAAATGTTTTTACATCTGGTCCTGAAAGAATTGTTGGTCGATCGCAGGGAAAACATAGGGCGTGGCTTTCCGAGGATACCTGGAGACGGATTGACGAACGAAAACAGCTGAAAGCTCGCGTTGCAGCTACCCCAGCAGCAGGGAGAAGCGAGCTAGAGTCTCTATATCGCATGAAGATGAGAGAAGTTCAGCGTAGCGTGCGATGTGACAAGCGCAACTACATCAATGCGCTGGCTACAGAAGCAGAAGAAGCAGCACGGAGGTGCGACAGCAGGACCGTCTACAGAATCACGAAAGAGCTGACAGGTGGTCGCAGCTCCAGCCAACACTCAGTGAAAAGCCTGGACGGCTCCTTGCTCATTTCGGATGAGGACCAGCTCAAGAGATGGAAAGAGCATTTTGCTACGGTTTTAAACCGTGTATTCGCTAGCGATATGCTCCCAAATCAGACTGAGATGCCCGAGGTGAGAAGTGCCCGAATACGCACCACAACTCCCAGTAAAGATGAGATCATTACCGCGATGCCGAACAAGCAGGTTTCCGCTCTGGAACCTCCTGTGTCGACCACATCAACACCCTGCGGATTATCATCGAACAGTGTGTTGAATATCGATCGCCACTGCACCTGCTGTTCATCGATTTTGAGAAGGGTGTTCGATAGTGTCAACAGGGAGTTTATTTGGCGTGCCTTACGCAGGAAATGTATTCCCGATAAACTAATTGCTTTTATCAGAGCTACATATGAACGCTCCAAATGTCACGTTCTGCACATGGGGAGGTTGTCTGAGGCATTTGAGATCCAAAGTGGGGTAAGACAAGGCTGTATCCTTTCACCAGTATTATTCCTATTGGTGATTAGCGATGTGCTTCATGCAGCTTTGTCGACGGGAAACGGAGGAATTCGATGGACTCTTACATCTCAACTGAAACATCTTGACTACGCTGACGATGTATGCTTACTCTTCCACAGAATTATGGACCTCCACCAAATGACAGCAGATGTGGAGAGGGAGGCAGGTGTCGTCGGGCTGAAATTTAATACAGCAAAAACTAAAATTATCAGCCTTGGAACTAACTCACCGGCTCAAATATGCATTGCTGGACAACCGGTAGAGAGGATATAGGATTTCCAGTATCTTGGGAATATTGTTTCGACCGATGGCGGAACAGAACTGGATATAGCCAACAGGATCGCCAAAGCAAAGTCCGCGTTCCGGATGTTGTCCAAAATATGGCGAAGCAATGCAATCAGTTTGAGCACCAAGATAAGACCGTTCCGCTTCAACGTTGAATCCGTGCTGTTATACGGTTGCAGCACGTGGAGAGTGACCACTACTATCACCAGAAAGCTGCAAACGTTTGTTAATAGGTGCCTGCGCAATATCTTAAGGGTTTTCTGGCCCAATCGTATCTCTAACGAACACCTTTACAAGAGAATGGGTCAGGAACCAATAGGCCAACCATCCAATGGTAGAAGTGGCAGTGGATTGGTCACACGTCCCGTAAGGGTGACAGTTCCATAGCGAACCATGCTATGCAATGGAACCCTCTAACTCACGATGGCAGAAGACCTGGCAGTCCGATGAGAACATGGCGCAGAACAGTCAAGAAGGAGGCACGGCAGTTGGGGAAAAGTTGGGGAGAACTCAGACACATTGCCAGAAACCGAACACGAAACCGTAACCGATGCGTTTTTATAGCCGTGAGAGTAAAAATATGTTTGCTTCTAATGCAAGAACTCCAGATGTAGAAGAGGACGAAAGTAACTTATTTTATTGAGGTTTATGGTCAATTCTGGCTCAACTTGAGCATCTCGTTTCGCCTCCCTGATCATGATAGCGATTTTAAGGCGGAAATCATGGCGATTAAGGCAGCCCTCTCATGGCTGAAATGTAATGTACTATCTGTCAGCGATATTAGCATTTTCACTGATAGTCAATCTGCAATCAAGTCCCTGGAATCGTGCTCTTTCACTTCAAAGGCCGCCTTAAATTGGCGTTTGTCTCTTACTGAGATGACTGAGCAATTCAACATTAACCTTTACTGAGTGCCAGGTCACAAAGGGATTCCAGAAAACTGCAGGGTAGTCATAGGTATGCCCCTCGCTACATGTAAGCATCTACTAAAGCTGAACGCTACTAACAAGACCAACTAGAGACGGGAGAACGGCTCGACGAGTCACATTTCGAGATAGATCTGGCTTAAGCTGGACCAGAAACGCAGCGCTAAATTGGTTAAGCTAAAACGATCACATTTAAGCTGCATTATTGGTATCCTCGCTGGACACTGTCTTCTAGACCAACATGCTAAAAAGACTCGGCCTCTTCACCAACAACTTCTACAGGAGCTGTAGGGACTAAGAGGAGGTGGAGACCATCCTTCACCTCTTTGAACATGTGCAGCTCTATCGCGGAAAAGAATGCTCCATCTAGGGGCGCCCTGTCTTGATGACCTCAGCGATTTGGCGTCCCTAGGTGTCATGAGCATCCATAGCTTTATCAAAAGCCTTGGTTATTTTATGTGGTCCGTGAGTGGTTTAATGGTAGATCCATGGCATCACAAAGGACCTTTACTGGCCTAAATGTGTCTGCACTCTCCTGTAGACAGCCAACATAACCTAATCTAAGTTCAATTCTGATCCGGACTAGGATTCCAGGCAGTCGCTGGGTTACAGACAATACAATTAGTTAAATCTATATAACCTCTCCTTTTGCCAATTAATTTGGATGTAAATATTTATTTATTTTCGTCCCACGTTTTTATTGAATTTTACTATTTACTATTTTTCCCATGTACTGAATAAATAAATAATCCTGACAAATTGTGCATTCTACTTCAGATAGTGGTTTTGGGAGCACGGTTGCACTAGTTACATGGCCGACATCTATATAAATAAAAATGAAATGCTGTTCGTTGGTCATCGCATCACTTGAGAACGGCTGGACCAATTTGGCTCTTTTTTTCCAATGTTTGTAATAGTCCGAATAAGATTTTTAAGAAATACAAATTGCAAAAGTTGCCCGGAAAATTGGAAAATTCGGGAAAACTGAAATAGCCTTTTTTCAATGAGATTTTTGTATGAACTCGCGACCATAACTCACGATTCTGACGACGGCTTTGCGTAGTTCTTTGTATGTTTACGGTAAAATGAAAAATTCGTAAAAATGACAATAGATGGTGCTACGTACGCAAATGTCGTTTGACAGTTGATCAATTTGCATAGTCTTTCTTTTGGATCTGTCAACTCACGTATTTGATTCGGACAATACATTCCATTGTTTCAGTTGAACTGTGATACTGTTGTAAGTTCATCGCAATCGTTTCATAAAGTGAATTAAGTTTCGCCGATTTATCTCAAACAAATTTGCAGAAATACCTACGACATACGGTGAGTTTTAGTGCCAAACGATTATACGAACGTTTCAATGTTGGATCAGCTACAAAATATGCGTACGACACTCTCATGAAAGTTGTGAACAATGAAACTGGATGGATTTTCTTCTTGGGCGCTCCCGGTGGAACTGGGAAATTGATTTTGGCAAGGATTCGCTCGCAGAATGAAATTGCACTTGCACTTCTTCATCAGGAATTGCAGCTACATTGTTGGAAGGCGATCGAGCAGCTCATTCAGTATTCAAGTTGCGGTTGAATATGTAAACCAATGAAACATAAAAAGTCTTTGTAGGCAATAGACCGAACGATGCAAGATCTACGAAACAAGCAAAACCGGCTTGGTCGTCCGATGATTCTGTTGGCAGGAGATTTCCGCCAAACATTGCCAGTGATTCTACGGTCAACGATAGCCGATGCACTTAATGCATGTTGGAAGTCGTCCATTTTGTGGAAACACGTCAAGACACTCAAATCAAGTATGAACACGCATCACGAGCTGCAGAAAAACCTATTTGAAGAAGTATTTTCAAAACAATTGTTGGACATTGGCAATGGCAATGGCAAAATTCCCGTTCACATTTCGACTGGCTGCATTACATTCCCCGTCGATTTTTGCCAATTCACCGAATCAAAGACCGAACTCATCGGAAAGGTGTTCCCAAGCATTGTTAAAATTACAAGAATCATGTTTGGTTGAGCGAACGTGCTATATTGACTGCGAAAAACATTGATGTCGATGTATTGAATTTCAAGATTCAAAGTGAAATTGCTGACGAATTGATGACGTACAAATCGGTGATGATGATGATGTCGCCAACTACCCAACCGAATTTTTAAACTCACTGGAATTGCTCGGATTGCCGTCTCACAATCTTCAATTGAAAGTCGGATCGGTTATCATAATGTTGCAAAATATCAACCAACCATATCTTTGCAATAGCACCCGGCTTGCGGTGTGAAAACTGATCAACAACGTCATCGAGGCAACAATTCTTAAAGGAAAGTACAAAGGAGAAGACGTTTTATTACCGCCCAACCCAATGATTCCAACCGACATGCCATTCACAAGGGCAGTCATTAAGTGTTTGTGGCATTAATCGTGAAAATCCATACTTCTCGTATGGTCAATTGTATGTATGTCGCTAGACAACAAAACAAAAAATGTCATGTATCATAAAGCATTGCAATGAACGAAATGGTGATGTTCAAGCAAACAATCAAAACAATGACATTGCAATCCAAATAGAAATGTACGAGTAAGTAAAACATCTTGAGATTCATTGTGATTTCAAATTTAATGGAAGAAAATTAATCTCTTGGTTGACGTTTTTTTTCTCATTTTTACTTTGTTTACACATTTCCAATAGTTGTTCACAAAAATTCACAAGACTATCACAAACAAATTTATTTAAATTTGGACAGGACAACGTCTGTCGGGTCAGCTAGTATAAACTAAAATATGCTGCATTGCTTCAATAAAATTTAATCAAAATGCTAACAAATTCTATGAAAGCTAACAGAATTCGTATCCTTTCATTGCAATCCCTCTTTAAAAAAGCACATCAATGGTACATTGTTTTACACGATTTCAACGAAATTGCTTTGTTCTCTATTGTCCCATTTGAATAGCGCAGAATTTGAGCATTCTTTTGTTTCAAAACCACTCAACTCTTGTTATCCTTTTAAATAAAAAGAAAATAAAACCGGGAAACACACAACACATCCACCCTCGCCCAAGAACGTAAAGTTCTACAGAAGAGAAGAAAAATTCTAAAATTTACGATCTACCACAGTTATGAGGTCAATCTTGCAGTTCTCATCGCACATCTCTTCCTCACTGATTTTCTTCAAACTACTATTCCTGTTCAACTCCACATCCTTAATGGTTCGATGCCGCCTGCTTGATGAGCATCTCGTGGGAAATGATGACCGATATGTTGAAGTCCTACGAATATACTCCTCACCCAAGAACATTCGTCGGAATTCCATGCGAAATCTCGGATGAGTAACCGCATAGATGTATGGATCAATACAGGCTGAAGTCTTACAGAAAATGGCTGGTATCATTGAACCTAGTGGTGTTATCATATCCTCATTGCCACTGATGCCAAGGAGTGCCACAACCGAATATGGTGTCCAGGCAAAGAACCACAATCCAATTACACCAATCACTATGCCGGTCAATTTCAGCTCTGTTTTATTGCAGTCCTTGTTTGATTGGATGCTGCGCGCTCTGGAAACGGCTCTCAGAATATAAAAGTAACAATACGAGATGATGCCAAAAGGTATGCACCATGCTCCGACAAAGAATGCAAACATGAATATTCGCGCTGGTATGGACTTAGATAGATAATCAAAACTGCAGGTGGTGAGAAATCCTTCGGGAACGTACACACTCAGACCAATGTCCAACGATGGTATCACAGCAAAAGAGAAGCTATATATCCATATGAAGCAGATGATCAGACGGGAACCGGGTTTTGTTTTTGAACGCAGAGGATTCAATGGAAACACTACGACATTGTATCGGTCGACGGCGATTGCAGTGAGTGTTATTATAGATACAGTGCCACTAAGTCCACCGATGAAACCGTACAGTCGACAGCCTAGAAAAAGTGATTAAGGTGAGTTGGGTGCATCCATTGATGGGGTTGACAATAACTTACCGATGTCACCGAGCGCCGGTCCTAGTTTGAAGCTGTTGTATATAGCGATGGGACATTTGGCCAGCATGAAGAAGTCGCTCACGGCTAGGTTGATCACCAGGGTGTTCGCATGCGTTCGAAGGGACTTGCATCTGCAATGGAAATGGAATTGGTTTTCATTTATATGGTTTCAGCAGATTTTCTAATACGGGGTATTGGAGGTAGTTTAATTAAATCTAATACGCTAATGTATTACGTATCTGCTTTACGTTTTTAGCAATAATCGTTAAGGATCATTTCTCATGGTATACTGCTGAAACAAGGTCCATTTCTGCATCATTAAGCTCCTTAAACCCTTTATTGTACAGATTTAATAGTTGATTTCATTCCCATTGTCATTATGCGTAACATTGTGGTCTTGTTACCCTGCAGTTTGAACAATGTGTAGGGATTAGCGCACTTGAAATGGGGATGCCATAATAATTTATGAGAAGAATACCAGTACATGAATAATAGAGATAGTCGGATCTGCATTTGTGTGGGACAATTGAATGGTTGACTTGGGTAAGGTAAAGAATGCACAATTACAAAAATTCTTTTCAGGCTTCGAGTAATCCACATTGTTGCCTCAAAGTTTATGAAACATTTATTTATTTCTCATGTCTCAGTTCGTTCAATTGCGAAAGCTTACGTCATAAGCAAGGGCAAAATAACGACAATTCTCCCCAATTATTCCTGGGTTATCTCGCCGCCATCCCCCATTTTTTTCCTAAACCTATTATCACCTGAGTTTCAAACCAATACAGCAATCTGTCTCTTTCTATCTACCCTTTTGTGTTGTGCAATCATGTTATTACTCGTACATTGAAGGGATTGTTCCATAGACGTAAGTAAAAAAAAAAAAATCGGGTCAAGGTTAGGTTAGGTAAGTGGGTTGGTGTAGGAGGAAGAAATCCTTTACACCATGCTCAGGTCAATATAGACCCATTCTGATACCCATGGGAGAAAAGAAAGATAGAACGAATCCCTTCGTCATAAAAAATATACGTATATGTACTCGTAGATAGGCTAGTAGAAATCATTTAATACTTATTGTGTGTAAGATACAAACCATCCAGAGGATTTAATCAAGTTTGCTATGTCGTTTACCAGTCTGTTGGACAATTTTTTCTAAATCCTTAAAGAAGTATTGTTCAAGCAACTTCTTTCTTAGGTGGTAGATGCCTGGGCAGTGGCAAAGAAAGTGGGTAGTGTCCTCTTGAACCTCCTTGTCGCCACAGCCCTTAGAAAGGTCTCCGTTCGTCACATGTAACTTTTTCATGTGGCGTCGCATAGCGTTATGCCCCGTAATGACTCCTATGAGAGTAGAGTGGGATTTTTTGTTATTCCTCTGCATGGGTCTATTATTTCTTGTTCTGTGGAATATAGGTCATAGCTTCCTCGTGGTGATACAAGTATTTAAAGAGGCCCACCTATTGCTCGCCTCGGTTAGAGCTTAGCTCTGTGCTTCGAGTTTAACTGTGTAAGCCGGGACGTACACTGAGGGGTCGATGTAGTCGAAGTCTAGTGCTGAGCTTCCTCTAGCCAGTTCGTTGGCTTTCTAATTCCCTGGTATGCCCTCATGTTCAGGGACCGTACAGAGCTTTACCGTGTGCTGTGTTCCAAGAACCTTGAGCTCTTCTCTACAGCACTTCACAAGCTTCGATATTATTTCTGTAGCAGATAATGCTTTTATTGCTGCCTGACTATCGATGAAAAAGGTGACATCCTCCCTTGGTATGGCCCTCATTGCAGCCTCACGGGCTGCTATTGTCACTGCTTATCATCATTGGATGCGATGCCAACGCACATCATGAGGTCTGGGGTAGTAGCAACATCAACAGAAGGGGTGAGTGTCTTTTAGAATACTTTGTAAGTAGACAAATAGATATTTTGAACAAAGGCTCTAAACCTACCTTCATAAATGCGATTCGCGAGGAGGTACTTGACCTCACCCTCGCTAGTCCATTTGTTTCTAATTTTATTGAAAATTGCCACGTATCAGATGAGGCCTCTCTGTCAGACCATCAGCACATCAGGTTTGACATACCTGGCCAAGTCTCATATGTCTCTAATAGATACGATCCCAAATCTACGGATTGGCATCGCTATCGTGAACTAGTGTTCTCAAAAAAAGATATGCTTCTCACATCCATCGAGTCCATAGAAGACCTGGATGAAGCTGCATACCAGCTTAACAATATACTGCTTGATTCCTACCACGACAGCTGTGTCCCAAAGACACATGTTAGCAAACGCAAAGTGCCTTGGTGGAATGACCAACTGGCGGAACTTAGGAAGAAAGTCAGAAAACTCTTCAACTCTGCAAAGCGAACGAAGAGGTGGGACGAATACAGGTTTGCTCTCACAGAATACAACCAAGTATTGAGACGATCTAAGCGAGCTGCTTGGAGGAAATGCTGCGAAACAATCGCTGACATGCCTACAGCGACACGAATCCATAAATCACTCGCAAACGATCATGTCAACTGTGTAGGGTTACTCAAGAAAAATTACGGAACCTACACGACGGACCGTGTGGATACACTTAGAACCTTACTTCAGGTACATTTCCCAGGCTCGTCTCTTAACACATCTCATGTGTACTCGAACACAGTGAACCACAGGGTTTATGTGGACAGGAGAGTTAGTGGCTTATCTGGAAAAATAATCAGTCCAGAGAAAGTTGAATGGGCGGTAGGCACATTCAAACCTTTTAAAGCCCCCGGCGGTGACGGTCTGTTTCCAGCACTACTCCAAAAGTCAATTGACCTCATCCTGCCGGGGTTGACAGCTTTATTTAGAGCCAGCTACAATTGGGGATACATACCACCCACCTGGAGGCAGGTTAATGTGGTTTTCATCCCCAAGCCGGGCAATAGGCCTAGCGAGCTGCGTAAATCATACAGATCTATAAGTCTAACATCATTCGTCCTTAAGACAATGGAGAAACTCATAGATATCCATATTAGAGACCGGTTAGATCTGTCTAACCCTCTGCACTCGAATCAGTACGCATACAGGAAAGGCAAATCTACAGTAGGTGCCCTTCATTATCTCGTCAAAAAGATAGAGGCAACACTCAGTTCAAGGGAGATAGCCTTGTGTGCATTTCTTGATATCGAGGGCGCATTCGATAACACTGGTTACGACTCGATCGCAAGGGCGATCAGTAGCAGAGGTATCGAAGAATCGTCCAACCAATGGATCAGGGCGCTGGTAAGTCGATTCATTACTTCCTCCTCTGGGGGAGTGTCGGTGTCCATAACTGCAGCCAAAGGCTGTCCTCAAGGAGGAGTTCTTTCCCCCCTGTTATGGTCTATAGTCACCGACAACTTGTTAGTAGATCTTCACAGATCAGGCTACACCACCGTCGGTTATGTTGATGACTTGGCGGTTTTTATCAGAGGTAAACACAGCACGACAATTTCCAAAGTCATGCAAAGTGCAATATCTCAAGTTGTAGAATGGTGTAACAAAGAAGGAATATCCATAAGTCCTAGTAAAACCGTTCTGGTGCCTTTTACAAGGAAGACACAGGTCAACCTTGAACCTATCACAATCAAAGGCACCACACTAGTTTATTCCAGCGAGGTCAAATATCTTAGTGTAATTCTTGACAAACGACTTAATTGGAATTCACATATCAAGTCCGCCACTGAGCGCGCTACTAGAGCACTGTGGGCCAGTAAACGCCTATACGGCAGAACTTGGGGTCTCTCTCCTAAGATGTTACATTGGTTGTACATAATGATGGTTAGACCCATTATCACATACGCGGCCAACGTCTGGTGGCCAAAAACTCTCCAGCAGACAACGGCAAACAAGTTGCAGAAGTTGCAAAGAATTGCCTGTCTTGGCATTACAGGCACCTGCCCTACGACAGCTCTGGTAGCTATTGTTGGGCTCACACCCTTACCAATCGTCATTAGGAAGATGGCTGCTAGATATGCCATCAGGCTGCAGCTAGATCATGAGTATAAACCAGGTGACCTCGTGGGACATTTAAAGATACTCAACTTAATCCCTAAAAGAGACATGTTTTGCACTTTACCAGATATTATGGTCAGGCAACACTGCTTTGGTAGGCTATTCGAAGTTGAAATATTGGACCGCGAAAACTGGTCCAATGGTGCTCCAACACTGGACCCTAGAAGTCTGGTCTGGTTCACCGACGAATGGATTCTGGAGTTGGAGCTGGGGTTTTTGGACCCAACACAAAGATTTCGGTACCTATGGGTACGACTCCTACTGTGTTTCAGGATGAAATCCATGCCATTGAGATTTGCGCCAGACACAATCTCCGCAAGGGGATCAAAGGCGCTAGAATACATATCATCTCAGATAGCCAAGCAGCACTTATGGCACTATCGTCCAACCAAATGGACTCCAGAACCGTGAAATGCTGCTACGATGCATTACAAGACCTTGCCAAATACAACAGGGTAAAACTCGGTTAGGTACCCGGACACAAAGGGATTGTAGGCAACGAATCTGCAGATGAGCTTGCTAGGGCTGGCTCAGAATCTGTGTTCATAGGTCCTGAAGCTTATTGTGGCGTCAATTGGGCGACAGCTACAACGCTGATTAACGAATGGGAAAACAAACTTCGTCTAGACCACTGGACTAGTGGGCCAGGTCTAAGACAATCCGAACGATTAATCAAGCCTTACTCCTATAAAGAAATCCTTAACTTAGATAGGGAAAGCATTAAGAAGCTTGTGAGCTTTCTTACTGGCCATTGCGGCTTGGGATACTACCTTAACAAGATGAACCTGTGCCAAGAGAAGGACTGTCGGTTCTGTTTAGAGGAGGATGAAACCTCCGAACACATTCTTTGTGAATGACCGGCACTACACTTGTTAAGGAAACGTATTCTCCACAAGGAGATACTTACTTCAGTGGAACTGAAATGCTCCGCTACTAAGGACATACTCACTTTCATAAGGGAAGTAGTACGTCTGTTAGATTAACTCCAACCCTCCGGTACAATAGATCTTTCAGGTCGCAGTGTCGTTGCTACGCGGACATGGGTTGTACAAGAGGAAAAAGAAAAAATAAAAATTGTCACTGCTTATGCCTGGAAAACGCTGCTGTTGTTCGGAAACCGAACTGGCAGAAGACACCAGTCGGTTTAGATAAGATACATTGCCTACATATCTCGATAGGATCATAGTATGACCCATTGTATTGGGTCTCAAGCTATCTGTTTGGCTTAATCTTACGGCACTAATAGCCGCTGATGCTTATATAAAGATGTCTAGCGGAAGCAGGTTGAGAGTCCTGCTTCGAGTCCTGCTGTAGGTGTCGCTAGTCTTTGTACCTTTGTGATGGCCGTTAGGTTTTTAGTTATGCTGGCTGTCTGCCATCATGCAAGGCCTTATTAAGGGCCTCACTATAGCCATATACATCCATAGGATAATTTTAGGGTTCGGTCCCCAAGTTTTCCTGAATATTCTGTTCCACGAGTAGAAAGCTATCGTGACTTTTTATACTCTGTCGTTAATGTTCAGTCTCCAGTTCAGTTTCCTATCGAGCACCAGGCCGAGGCATCTCACTGTGCTTGGATACAAAGGAGGATACCCCTTACGAATTGTGGAATTATCCTTTTGTTAGTGAATAGTACTAACTCTGCTTTCTGCGAATTCATCGCTAGTCCACATCTCTTTGTCCAGGAATCTATGATTTTTAGCGCCCCTTCAATTTGCTCGCTCAGGGTTGGAGAAATTTTCCTGTTGCCAGCACCGCAACGTCGTTCGCATAAGCTATGGTTCTGACGCTTTGTGTTCCAATGAGGCTATCAGCTCAAGAGAGCTAAGTTTTCAGTCTTACAGGGCCAATGCAACTGAAGAAACTCGAAAACAGTTTAAACGAGCCAGAAATGACAGCAGCGCCCTCTTTAAACGTGACAACTTTTCATAAGAGCAGATGTTGAGGTAAAAGCTAAGAACTCGTTACTCGCACTTATTTACAAAAATATTTCAGTTGTCAGCTCTTTGGAGAAAGGTAATCTGCTTGCTGCACATTTTGTAGATATATCTACGTTTGCAGATTGTACTTTAGACACTATGCTTGGTGGTGTGTTAAAACCAAATGCTCTCCAACCCAATTTCTTTTATTTCGGTCTGACCAGTGAAGATGATGGAATTGCTTCGTCCTGGAAGAAGTCGGTCGCCATAACCTTTCCTGCACTAATGTCACACCAAAGATCGTAGCCTAAACGGCTAGACGGATTTACTTCAAATTTCATGTGTGTATTCTATATACTAATACCATTAGTTGTGTTGTTTTAAGCAAAAAAAAAAAAAAAAAAACAATAGGGGATTTTCAAAAATGTTTGGTATAAGCAAAGCAATAGTAACCGATTTAATAGTTTCTGAAATATAAGGTGTATCAACCAATGTTCCTTGTTTTTAATTTTTCGACGACCTTATGTTGTTTCCTGCAGCTTTGAGACAGACTTCTTACATGATCTAGAAAAAGAAAACATTGCACTTTATGTTCGCAGTACAGGGTGTCGCACTTTATGATTATAAAACACAGCGTATATAACACCACCTCCGCAAGCCATTAGAAATGTAGAAGTAGTAGTAGTAGTAGTAGTAGTAGTAGTAGTAGTAGTAGTAGTAGTAGTAGAAGTGATTTTTATTGAACATTAGAAAATTCTTACTAATACATAATTAAAGAATCACTAAATATGCATTGGCGTTTGCCATCAGCCAGGAAAGAGAGATTTACAAAATCTTAAAATAGAATTCAAAAGATCTCAATTTTTTTATCTGTGTAAATTCGTTTTAGTCATATTCACTAATTTTTCTAAAAAGCTTCATGTAATATTTGTTGCCTGTATTTTAGAGCGGAGTTTAAGTAGCTAAACAGAACCTTCCAATTTTGACCGTTTAGTATTGCCCTGACTTCAGCTTCCGATAGCACATGTTTATCCCAATGGGTTCGCCTTATCGCCTTTAATATTGGGCATAGTCCGATGAGATGGTAGACGTCTTCTAAGACATGTAGGTTGCATAGTGAGCATTCAGAATTTCGTTCGGTTCTATATGGCATGTAATTCAAACGTAGGAGCTCTCCTCTAGCCTTAAATAATGTTGAAATAACTTCCACACTGTTTTGGTCTTGGAAGTAGTTGAATTCCCCCAAGTCATGTTGAAGAGTTCGATATATGAGTCTGGTTTGACGCTCTTGGGCTTTTACTTTAAATATATCACGGGTAGATAGGTCGATCTTAATCAACAGTTCCTGTAGTGGCTCTCTCCAAGATGTAGGATTGTAATCCGCTAGTTGGATATCATGAATGCCGCAGAGCCTGGACCATTCGGGGAAAAGTTGTTGCCCATGGTGTATTATGTGCATTGCAACTAAATTCGGAAGCCTATGACTCGAGAGTGACATTGGTTTTAAAATGTAATGAAAGTGCAGCTTTACTGTGAAGATGTACAAAGGGGACAGTCCTGTTTCCAGGTGAAGCATATACGTCGGCCTGTTTTCCTGTAGCCTGAAGATTTTTTTGATAAAGTATCTTAACAGCTTTTCAACTTCTTCAAACTGAAAGATATCTTGAAAAGTAATGCAGATTCCGATAATTACTTAGTATTAATGTCATCTTTTGGCTTGGAATCTCTTATCATGGAGCCAACTCGTATCACTGATAAAGCACAGACGTGTATCGATCATATTTTTGTAAGAGTGACCTCTCATTTTAGGCATAAATTATCTGGTGATGTATTAGATTATAAAATTACTGATCACTGCATGACTAACTTAAATATAGAAAGCATTCAATTAGATAATTTTGATAAATATGTACCTTTTAGGGAAACTACTAAAATTGATCATAACAAGCTAGTGGATTGTTTGCTTTTTGAATTCTGGGAGCCTGTTTATGAAGAAAGTAATCCCTCAAAGGCTTACGATATTTTCATCAGTATTCTTAAAACTCATATTGACGATTGCACAGGTTCTGTTAAACAAAAAAATTCAAAATTAAAACGCCTAAGGCCGTGGATAAATAGAGAATTACTAATTAAAATAGCTAAAAAAAACTCAATTAGAAAAAAATGCAAACGCCATCCCTGCAATCAAAAATTAAAAAAGTATTACCTACAAATAAATGATGAGGTCAAGAAAAACGTCAAACTTAGTCGTGATAAGTATTATAATGATAAGTTTCAGAATTGTAAAGGCAGTGTAAAAGAAGAATGGAGAGTTGTGAATAATATCCTTAACAATCAAAAGGATAAAGACAAAGTCCTTAAAATTGAAGTGGAAGGTGCGATAAGTACTAACCCAACGGACATTGCCAACAATTTTAATAAATTCTTTGTGTCTATCGCTGCTAAATCGAAACCCTGTCCTCCACAATACAATTGTAGTTGCAATATATATGCAGATGTAGTTGAAGACAGATCTGTAAGCAATAGTTTTGTTTTCAAACCTTTTACTCCATTTGAAATTCACAAATGTATAATGTCTCTTGACAAAAAATATTCCAGTACTTCTGATAAAATAACTAACTGTCTTTTAAAACGTATTTCACTGTATATTGTTGATGTATTGTGTCATTTATTTAAGTTAAGTGTTAATTGTGGTATTTTTCCGTCATCGTTAAAAAGTGCTGAAGTTATTCCTGTCTTCAAAAAAGGAAATCGAATTTCAATGACCCAATATAGACCTATCTCTATACTCCCAACGTTCTGCAAACTATTTGAGAAACTAATCAAAGTACGTGTAGTATCATTTTTGAACAAAACTAATTTCTTTAGTGATCAACAATTCGGCTTTCGTGAGGGTAGATCTACTGAAGATGCCATTCTCAAATTATGTAGTGAAATCTACTATAGCTTCAATAATAATAACACCAGTCTTGTTCTCTTCATTGATATGACAAAAGCTTTCGATATGGTCAATCATGATATACTGCTAAATAAATTATACAAATCTGGAATGAGAGGCGCAATACACAATTGGTTTTCATCTTACTTGACAGATAGAAGTCAACGAGTAAAACTTGACGGAATCTACAGCAATGAGTTAAAAACGACTATTGGTGTACCTCAAGGATCAGTTCTTGGGCCAATATTGTTTTGAATTTATATCAACTCGTTATTCTATCAAAACTTCAATGGTCGAATTACTGCTTTTGCTGATGATATGGCATTTACATATGCAAACAACAGTCTATTTGATTCAGTGGCAAAATTGCATATGGATCTTCATATATTGCGACAGTGGTTCGCTAAGCATGAGCTACTTATAAGCGAAAAAACAAAGCTAATGATATGTAATTTGAAAGGTCCCTGTCCACTTGACTGTAATGTTATGTTTCACTCCACTTCTTGTACGAAATCATCCATATGTGTTCATGCGTGTGACAAAAAAAACTTTTGCGAAGATTCAGAGTGTAATTCCAATTGTTTCAAAATAGAAGGTGTTGAGAGATACAAGTATCTAGGGGTAATGATAGATAAAGCACACGTAGAAGATTTAAAAAATTATATGTTATGTGTTACTCGTAAAATGTATCTTTTAAAACCACATTGTTCAAAGAAAATTTTACTAATGATTTACTATGGACTTGCACACTCTAAGTTACAATATGGTATTGTAAGTTGGGGTGGAACCTTCAATACCACGATCGAAATATTAAATATTGCCCAAAAACATCTTATGAGGATTATACTTAAAGTAAATAGATTAGCCAACAGTTGGCCACTATTTCTTAGCCTACGTGTTCTACCAATAAGACATCTGTATATCTATAAAGTTCTCAAAGTTTTTTTCATGCGAAGTGGTTACAGTGCTACTCTCAGAAGCTCAAATACACACGGACTAAGAATTAATAGTATGGCTTTAGTAAACATCCCTTTAGCTAATAAAACACATTTCTGGAAATTTTATACTACGGCAGCACCAAGGCTTTTTAACAAACTGCCTATTGAATTACGATTAATAACTCAACCCAATATGTTCTTAAGCGAAGTAAAAAAATTTATTTTTAGTATGGATAGTTCTGCAGTCAAAATTTTTTTAAACAATTCTCTGTGATTTGTAAATTATGTTTGTAATGTACTTAATGTAGTCTATTTTCATCATTATTTTTGTTATATCTGAAATTTTCTTTTAATGTTATTGTTGAATTTACCCCACATAAAACACGAAATATAATATATTGTAATAATTCAATTGAAGGATCATTCGCCTCTAGTCACTTAAGTACTATAGAATGACGCCTATTTATTCGTTTGAAATTGTTAGTAATTTCCGTGCATGTAACTTTAAATGTATATTGTCAACAAATTTTTGTAAATTATTTATACTAACATTTGAAAAACCGAATAAAAATAATAATAAAAAAAAAAAAAAAAATACCCCATACTTGGGCGCCATAGCATATGATGGACCTAACCACTGCCTCATAGACTTTATACTTTGTACTAAGCGGAACGTTATTTTTAGAAAATGTGCCCTTAAAATTACAGTTTATTGCCTTTTTTGCTTCCTTGAGTTTTTCCTGAAGGTACTTTTTAAAATCCACTCGCGGTGTTAAAATGATTCCTTTACGTTCTCAATTTCTTCGTTTTGGTGAAACCATTTTTCGTCTCTAGCGAAGCGACCGGTTCCGTTTCGGAATACCAATATTTTGGACTTGCTTGCATTCAATTTTAGGTTCCAAAGGTTGCAATATTTCTCTAGCTTGTTGATTAACTTATAGAAATGCGCTTTTCCATCAACAGAATCAAATGCCGCTTGGAAGTCCACAAAGAACGCGTACAATTTTTTTCATTATTCAGGTAAGACCTAGCTAAGCTTGTTAACGTGAAAATATTGTCTACTGTCGAGTAGCCTTTCCTAAACCCGACTTGGAACTCACTAAGCACGTCATTCATTTGAATGAACCCATTCTGTCAACCGTTCCAGGATTATACCCATAAGTATTTTCATCACGGAGTTTAGGAAGGATAGGCCTCTGTAGTTACAAGGATCGCTGGAATCGCCTTTTTTAAATAAAGGGAAAATGATATTCCTCCTGAAGCTGAATGGCACTTCGCCCGTGTTGAAAATATAGTTGAACGCCATTGATAGTTTCTTCAGAAACTCGTTGGACGCGTACTTGAAAAATTCATATGGGATGCGGTCTTCCCATGGAGCTTTGTTAAGGTTGCAACGGTGTATGACTATACAGACATCTTGTGATGATATATTGCGGTCCAACTCTTCGATCCTCTGAAACGGTAGAGCATATTGCAGCTGGTTTGTGCTGCAAGGCGGGTTCAGCAGTTTTAAAGTGCTCAGCTAGCACAGGTGCTTCAAGTTGTAAACTCCATGCAAAAGCTGTGCCGTTGAGATTCCTTGCGAGTTTCCAGAAAGGGCGACTGTCTCGAATCCCTTTTATCTCCACAGACAGATGTTCAATGTACCTTATCTGTTTTTCTTTACATAGCGTTTTGTATGCTTATTGGCCAGCTGATACATAATTTTGGCGATATTAGTGCCTGTTTTTCTTATTAAGTGAAGGAGAGCGAACGATTTTCTCCTAGCTGCCATACAATCCCAGTCAAACCATTCTTGTTTCTGCTTACACCTTTGTGTGGACTGAGAAGGTCTCGCAACCTCTAAGATACAGGAAGTAATTACATCAGGGCCGTGAATGGACTGAAACTCGGTTTTGTTTACCGCGCTTATCTTCTGATCTAGGTATATTTTGTAACGATTAGCAAAACTTTCTTTCCATTGAATTTTTGGTAGTAACCCCATTGGAGGGTCGGTTGTTTGTGGGGATCCTACAAAGTTTACAGTAATGGTTAAAAGCATGTGATCGGAAAAGATTAGCTCTTTTACTTTTAAGTCTGTTGTGTATTGCAGCCATTTTCCTCGCACCAGACAGTAGTCGTTCGTTGAACAAGCAGTGCCTCTGAAAAAGGTGAAGCGACCTTGCTCATCACTTTTAGATCTCTCGTTTACTACTGTGAGTCCAATCGATTCACACATTTCGACGAATTTTTTTCCATTGCCATCAAGTACCGTATCCTCTGCACTTCTGCGTTCGTATATTGAGCTATTTAAATTATCCGGCTCGAATACTAAAAGTTGCGTACCATATTCCATTAGAAATGTCGCAACTGATATCCTGGATTTCACATGTCTATTTGCTCGAAATCGTTTGTTTGACTCTTACTGTGCCCGGTCAAATGTAAAAAAGGTCGGATGAAAGCATACCCAATTATTGTAATCTAAACACTATACCATATGCTCGATCCATAAGAAATAATATCACCTCACCTGCATCAACTACCGATGCATAAGACTCGTAAGAATCATGCAGAAAATCCTATCTGATGTGATCTGAGAGCATCTCTATCAGTGCGGTCTTAGGCCTGGAAAATCAATAATAATCGATCAAATTTTCACCTTACGCCAGATCCTGGATGGCATTTAGCCAGCTAGGCTGCAAAATGCTCCAGCCAAGGTTAGAAATAGGGTTAGGAAAATTTGAAAACATTGTCTAAGTTTAGGCTACCTAAAGGAAGGGAGTTATATTTATACCTAATGCAAGTAAACCAGGCCAGATTTCAGTGAAAGACAAACAAGTCTCTCGTCATTTCTCCTCAAGAAACTTGAAAGACTTCTCGATATCTTCATTATGTATGTAAATGCTATAACAGCACTTTGTATATGTATATTTAAAAGGTAAATCAGTGAAAACAGCTCTGCATGACGTAGTAGAAAATAATATAGTAATATAAAGAATTTACACTAGCAACCTTCCTAGACATAGAATGTGCTTTCTATAACGTGCTCAGGGAAGTATGGGTATAAATGGCGAGCATATCATTTCCAATTGGATCTACTTAATGCACGTTAGAGAAAACACTAATTCCTCTCTCGAATATAGTTCAGTAAGAAAATCCGTTACCAGAGGAACTCTCCAAGGAGGCATTATATCCCACCTTCATTGTGTTCTAGTCATTGATGGCATACTCAAAGAATGAAATAATACATGAATAAGCGTCACCGCTTATGCGGACGATGTGGTGATTTTAGTTCAAGGAAAATTCCTAAATACATCAAGTGATGGTATCAGAAAATGAAAAAAACTTGGCTAGCAAGTCGGATCGTGCAACATATCTTGGTGTTGTGCTATAAAAAAAAAAAAAAAAAAAACTGGAAACTTAATCTACATGAAAGAGTCAATAAGGCTTACAATGCATCATGATAGTCAGATAGTCATAGTATGGGGCTCTTGTATGCTGGAAGGCAACGATTAAGAAAAACACGCAGGATATTTTGGTCTTCCTTCAAAGAAAACTGCCTGTATTGCCATCACGGGTGCTCTGCGCACTACGCCCACGAATGCAATCGAAATGTTTCTGTATTTTCTACCATTAGACATACAAATAAAATTATAACCGGTCAATAGCATGCTTCAGCTTACTAACGTAGGGCTCTTTCAAGCTAATAATATGGGAGTGATTTCCCAGTATCTCTGACAAATAGGACGAAATCATTGGCACACCAGACACGCGACACGCCCTACGAAGTAATGCATGCTGTTAGAGAGGATTCGCAAGGGAAGGTAATCCCATTCCACAATGAAATTGCAATATACATAAATAGAAGGTTCCAAAATAGGTGAAGGAATGGGGTCAGGTATATACTCGAGGGATATAAGCCTATAGGTGGTCCTGGGATTTCCGGACACATGCAATGTGTTCGAGCAGAGGTTCTAGCTGTACTTAAAGCTGCCGAATTACTTGAGATGGGGTCAACATCCGACAAAAATACCACTATTCTACATTGACAACCAGACTGCTCTATAGCCATTCGAGTTTTACGTCACAAAATCTAAAATTGTCGGAAATTACCGCACAATGCTCAGGGCATTATGTACGTAGAACCGTGTCAGATTACGTTGGGCCTGTAGAAAATAATGACGGACTATTTTAGAAATAGAATACTGCACTATTACACCGACGACGGAATGAGGTAGTACGTCAGAGGCGGCGCCCCCAATGGAACCGTACTAGGTTCACTACTGTGGAATATTATGTACGATGACGTCCTCAGACTTCGAATAGTGATGTCCTCGAAAATAATTGGCTTCGCTGACGACATAGCGATCGTTGTAGTGACCAAATTTCTTGTACAGGACTGGCTAGTAAACATGACCTAAAACTAGTAGACGAAATGACTGAAGTAGTTCTCATCAGCAGAAGACGAGTTATGGAGACTATAAGAGTAACAGTCGGCGATCACGTTGTAGTTTCCAAACCAGAGCTAAAGTATCTTGACGTTACTATATATGCAAGGTTAACTTTTAAGCAACATCTGCAACAGGCAGCTGAGAAAGCAGTAAGACCAACGGCTGCCCTGGCAAGGCTCATGCCAAATATTGGAGGACCTAAACAGAAGAAGAGACTGCTCTTTGCAAGAGTTGCGACGTCGATGATGCTTCACTGCTCCCAAATATGGGCAGGTGCCGTGAAGGCGAAATCGTACAGAAGGATGACGGAGGCGGTCTACAGAACCAATGCCGAAAGAGCATGCAGCGTCTTTCGAACAACCTCCTAATACGCGACATGGCTTTTGTCAATAGACCTCCTCGTTAAAGAAGCCAAATAGAAATATCGTGCCAACAGGAGAATGGTGTCAACAGCCACGAGTCGAAGTGACACTGAAGTACCATCAAGAACAAGCCTCGACGAATTACAAGACAGATGGAACTTTTCTGAGAAAAGCAGGTGGAGGCAGAGATTGATTTATAGACCATTGGATCAGTAGGAAGCATGGAGAGCTGAACTTCTACCTGACGCAAATGCTTACTGGTCATGGATGTTTCAAAGCCTAACTGCACAGATTTGGACACAAAGACAACCCTTATTGCCCAAGGTGCACGGAAGCAGTCGAGGATGCGGAACACATCATGTTCCACTGTGGATGATATCATGAAGTACGTAACTTGCTGGCGAACACACTGGGTGTGGACTTAACCAGACAGTTGCTGAGCATGCAAGAAACTTGGGAAGCAGTAAGTGAAACAGTGGCTACCATCGTGAAAGAACAGCGAAGACAGGAGCGACAGTAAAACGTGGCGCAGACGGCTGCCAACACGAACGAGTATGGGCTCAGTTTCATCTTAGAAAGATTCCCACTTTCTAACGCAAAAAAAGAGAGCAACGAATGTGCCGACACTTTGATCAAAAAAGGAGCAGAGCTCCAACAAAGTAACATAATTGGACACATAAAATGTGTGTAGCTAAGAGGATTATTCTCAAAAGAATCATAAACATGATTGACCTTAGATGGTCCAACTTAGAAGGGCATAGGGTGTCTTAAGCCTTGTGGCCTGTGTTAGATCGCAAAAAATCTGGAGAGATAATAAAACTAGTCAGATAACGTTTGAAAACAGCGATAGGGAAGCATTCGTAATCGATGATTGAAAGTGAGTAGGCGTATCGACAGTCTCGTTCGGCAAAACTTTTGAATATTATATTAATAGTTCTTAAAATTGTGTCCATATCACAAATAAAAGTGATTTAATAATTTTAGTTTTATTGATCATTTCAATTGCAATTAGCAAGGGCGTTCTCGTTTCCGTTTCTTGTAACGTACTCCTACGAGCATAATGCGGGTAAAACGCGATCTACAACTCTTGAAAAAGAGAAACAGTCGATGCCAACAACAGCGAATAAAGAATCCATACAAACACCGAAGCTAAACACCATCCCAGCTGACAGAAAAGGCAGTATAAACAAATCTACGCCAACTGCTAACAAACCCCCATCGGCCGTAACTATGTTCGATTTCGAGGAACGACTTGCAAGGCTGACCGATGAAATCGTTGATCGTATCTCCGCCGAGATGAATCATTTACGAAATGAAATAATTTCGCGCATTACTTCCATTGAAGAAAGGCTGTCCTCGCACGTTAAAGAGGTTGACCTTTCTCTTAATATCCTGAAAGAACGACAGGAGAAAGTTGAGATGCGTATTGGCGAATTTGAAACGTTTATTCAAACTCTACAAACGCAGGAAGAAGACCTGAAAACGCGCTTAGCTGAATCGCAGACTCTCGAAGAGGAAGTGACTGGTCTCCAAAAAAGATGCGAAGCCTTTGAACGACGGGAAATTGCAGCTGATGCCATTATTTTTGGTGTTCCACAACTACCAAATGAAAATTCAAAAACAATTTTCCATCATATTTGTCACAGCATTGACTGTATGCCTCCACCGTTGAAATGCATTTTTCGCTCTCAGCAAAAGCAAACAGAAATGTCGTTCGCCAAATGGGTCACTTGTCCATTATTTGTTTGCACAAATCATACGCGACGAAAGGAGTATTTGTTTAGGTGTTGTGTATAGGCCAAATCGAAATATTGATTTGACACCCATTTATGAAGTAGTTGGAGAGGTGTCGACGTGCTCAATATATGTAATTATTTGTGGTGATTTTAATAGTAACTTGTTGTGTGAAAGTGTCTTAAGCGAAAACATGCAATTATTTGACTTACAACCGGTAAATAATGAAGTTCCTACCCATTTCACCAGTTTCTCCAGCACACTATTAGATGTGTTTTTTGTAAATAATACCGACAAGGTATTACTTTATGACTAAGTTGCTGCACCAGCCTTTTCGAAACACTATTTATTATTTCTAACATATGATTTTGATATTGGTAATTCCGTAGACACATCTAGTTATACGTACAGGGATTTCAAAAATATTGATAGGCTTTCTCTTGAACAGCATGTTAATTATATTCCATGGAACCTCATTTATTTAATGCCCTCACCAGATGAGCAAATCGATTTCATAAACAGAAACATAAAGCTCCTTTTTGAAACATGCATTCCAATCAGAACATGAATTGTAAGAGACAGAATAAAAGCACGGTTAACGAACGAAGTTCGAGAGCTGATGTTGCAACGTGATCAGGCGTATCGACAGTGGAAGCGTTTTCGGGTGGAACAGCTTCATCAAATCTATAAAAACTTGCGAAATAGCGTTGTTCGTGAAATAAGAACTGCTAAGATGCAATTTTATTCCAAACGCTTCAGTTCTATATCCGATGGTCGTAAAATATGGAACAATATTCGTGAACTGGGAGTCAGTAAGCAAAAGTTTACTTGTTCTGCCAATATCGATCGCAACGACCTAAATCGCAAGTTTTTATCAAATCCAAGTTTAAGTGCCTTAGTTGCTAATTGTGTGTTTGATGATACTGTTTTACTACATGCAACGCGTTTTGCTTTTAAAAGGGTAAATGATACGGACATAGTAGAAATTTTCCTCTCTGTAAGGTCCAAATGCTACAGGAGTTGATGATATTCATCCAATTTTTGTCAAAGCAATTTTACCATTATTGCTTCCATTTATAACGCACGTTATTAATATAATTTTTATGACTGGCATTTATCCTTACCAATGGAAATTGGCAAAAATAATTCCAATCCCTAAAAACTTTATAGGTGATCAATTCAGGCCTATATCAATCCTGCCTTTTCTTTCAAAGATATGTGAAAGGATTATGCATAAACAACTAAATGAGTTTCTTATTATCAATAATTTGGTGCTCCGGTTCAGTCAGGATTCCGTGCGAAACATAGTTGTACTACAGCTTTGCTGAATGTAGTTGAAGACATAAGAGATAGATTGGATAATAACAAAGTTACGTTTTTAGTGCTATTGGACTTCTCTAAAGTTTTTGATATGGTAGAGCACTCTATTTTGATCAGTAAATTACGGCACTACTTTTGTATTTCTTCTTCTTCAATTAAATTAATCTCGTCATACCTTAGTGAAAGAAAACAGGCTGTGTGCATAGAAGGTGTCCTATCCGATTTTCTTCCCTTAACTAAAGGCGTTCCCCAAGGATCAATCTTAGGGCCTCTCTTATTTTCAGTCTATATTAATGGTATAGCTTCTGTAATACTGAACTCATCGAAACACATTTACGCTGATGACATTCAAATTTATAAAAGTTGTCCCTTAGATCTCATTGAGAATTGCGCTAGTGATTTAAATGAAGAGCTTCAACGAATTACAAATTGGTCGTCAAAAAGTAATTTAGTACTCAATCCGGGAAAATGTAAATGTTTAGTTATTTCTAAAACTACGCTAGATATTTCCTGTTTCCCACATTTAATGCTAAACGGCTCAAAAATTGAATTCGTTGATTCTTCGAAAAATCTAGGTGTAGTCTTCAATCGAACATTAACGTGGAACACCCATATAAATTCCATAGTGGGAAAAACATATGACGTTCTTCGAACACTATGGACTGTCCAAAAGTGCACACCAACTAAAACAAGACTGCTACTTGCCAAAGCCTTAGTTATTCCCCAGTTAATCTACGGATGCGAAATTTTTTATGAGTGTGACGCTGAGAGCAAAAGAAAACTACAACTTGCATTTAACACCACCATTCGATATGTTTATCGTCTCAAAAGATATGACCACGTCTCACACTTAGCTAAAAACTTAGTAAACATGTCATTTCAAAATTATATTAAATTTCGCACGCTTCTACTTCTCTTCAGCATTATTAAGAGTAGGCAACCGACATATCTGTATGAAAAAATCCAGTTTCCGGTGTCTAGCAGATCTGCCTGTTTATTGCTTCCGAGATATTCATGTTTAACATCTGAGAGACAATTTTATATTGCTGCTATACGTCTCTGGAATACACTCCCACGTAACATACGAGAGCTAGATGATGCACGACGATTTAGAAACGAACTTCAACATTTCCTTAAAAATCAGTGCAACTAGGTTTACCCAATCCTTTACCCTTCTTAGGCAATTTCAATTAATATCCAATTATTCAATTCAAAGACAAAATCTAAAACTAATAGTCATTTTGGTATTAAATTTAACTTACTTTCACTTTAAATAAATAATTTCTCTAAAATTAAAATATAAATTCAAAATTAAAGCTTAAGCGCAATATTGTTTATATTTCACAGATTTATCAATGAATTCTTACTGTGTTAGTATGTATAAAATAAAATAAAATAAATAAAATAAAATAAAATAAATATGTAATAGGGATACTTTCTAGTCATTGTCTTCGAAGGAAGCTATGAGATTAGGATTATCGAATACGGATGTATACAACACATCTACTCTGTGAATGCCAAAGCATTGCCTGGAGATACTTCTTTAATAACTTAGAAGAGCTTGAGTCTTTGAAACAAAACATTGATTTATTTAGATTCTTTAGATAAATTAAGTACACGGAAGAATTGGTTAAGGTTTTTTGTCGTGAAGGGCTCGCGATGGGCCCTGTGCTACCTAGTTTTTTATGATAACCTCATGACTCTACTCAGCCTATTCCAACTTAAGGCCATCTTCTATCCTGCTTTTGCCACAGTATTCATAAATGCTCCACTGATTGCCCGCTGAGTTGTTCTAATGTTATAGAATAGTAGCGAGTTGTTGCACCGACTTTCGAAGGAGGGTTGGTTGGCAGCGTTGCAACGTTGTGTTTGACCAGTGCCACATACACAATTAGCGACGTGCGACTGAATGCATTGCCCTGATGCGTGCATAACGCGGTGGAAACTAATCTTCAAACGTTTGAGCTCTGCTACGTAAAATTTAACGCAAAATTTAATTGGCACAACTCTGTTCGATGGTTCGCTGCATCTTGACTCTCGATGCGAACACTAAACACACTTTGACTTCGGACGCAACTTTGCCTATTCCCTCAGTTTACGTGGCATTCTCCTTGCCAGCGATTCCATCATAGAGGCTACCCTTCACCCCTTCCCATTAGCAGGAAAAATCAATCCCGATACATACTGGACAAACCCTGTAACTTCCAACTCCCTTGCTTATATGATTTTTTTTTCTAAAATACGTAACCAACTACGTACTTGTAATATTGTACATATGCATGTACAAGCATCGCCCTAATAACATTACTATCCTGTAGACTTATGAAAGATGGGAGTATTTCTATTTGTAAATGCCTATTTTTATACTGCTTCAGTATTAGAGTTTTCAATTTGTTTTCGAGCTAAACGTTATTAAAGTGGTTGGACATTGTGCCGCACTGGGGATGAGATTGAATTGTACTAGAGGTCGGCGCCCCCGGGGCTGTCTACATCAGGATTAAACAACATTTTCCTAACGCGAAACGATTATATTTGTTTTTATTTTTGTTGCTGATGAGTTTAAGAAGATTTGTAGTCGCTGCCATTACATTTGCTGGCAAATAAATGTAATCGGATGTGAGACCCCTTAAAAAGAACTAATTTTTGATAGACGTAATATTGGTACAAAGGAAATTCTGTTCTGACGCTGTTTACTTTATTTCCGAGTTGTGATAACCATTATATCTGTTTGAAGTACTGTTTTACTGCTAATTGTGTTGGTTATGACCAAACCAAGCAAATTTAATTAAAACTTCGCCAAGTTTCTAGTCCTTGTTTAGGGATGTAATTTGCATGAATCCGTTTCCTTTTTTGGGGTATTAGCATGGTACCAAGAGAGTACGTTTCGAAGTCAATTGTCTGTTATCTGTAGGACAAGAATAGTAAAATGAATTTATAATTAAGACATAATAGGGCAGATGTAGGGAAAACTTAAATATTGAAGTGTTAGTTAGCTAACAAATTTGTGACGGTTCGCTTTGATGTTTATGATTAGGATTTGCTTTTTTATCGGATTTATGATCCAAAGAAGCGGCAACTGACAGGGATGAATATGACCTTGATTAAAATGGACTACATAGCGTACATGTATTATAGATAGAATCCTTGAGTGTTGTCGCTGGCTGACAATTACAGCTGCTGGAATATCTTTGTCTTACTTACTCACTTAGTTTGGTGGCGCTACAGTTCCAGCTAAACCTAGGCCTCAGCCAACAAGCATTAGCTTGTCTAGCTAATTGCCTCCAGTACCAGTTGGATACTCCAAGTTGTTTGAGATCCCCTTGAACTTGTGTGCGCCACCTACGGCAAGGAGGCAACTGAATTCATTGAAATCTGCTAAGCAGTTTTGATGTTATTTTGGTTCGTAACTAGATTCCTTATTTTTTATCTATATATTGTATCCATATACGAGTATTATATAGAGAAACATAACTAAGATTACTGCTAGACATATCTATAAGCTGTATAGCATTACTTTTTTACGTAGGTGGCGCTACAGTTCGGGGTGAACCTGGGCCTCAACCAACAAGTCTCTCCATTCAGCTCAGTCTTTAGCTAATTACCTCCAGTTGCACACTCCAAGTTGGTCGAGCCCCCCTTGAATTTGTGCGACGACTTTGCGGGCGGGAGCGTCTGTGTCTATTCGTCCATGTTTCAGCGCCGTAAAGCAGGACTGTGAGATAGGGCCTTACTCTTGAATTGGCTTATTAGCCCAAGAAAACTGCGATTTGCAACAGGCGGATGGAAATTTTGACTATCATCGTCTATGTTGAATGGTTCATTCTGCCTGACAGCGGGATGTTGGTCTTCGTCGCCGTTATACAATCTGCAGAAGTAGTTTTTCCATATTCTCAGCACCGACTGTGATTCTACTACGAGGTTTCCATTTTCATCTCTACATGTTTCTGTACGGGTATTGCTTCTCTGGCTCTGACGCGTTCTTCTTGCCTTTTGGTAAAACTTCCGTACATTGTTCCTGGAGTATAAACTCTCGATATTCTCAAACGCGCGCTTCTCATGCTCTTTCTTCTTCTTTTGGAGAAGCCAATGTTCTTCCCGTCTCTTTTGCTCGCAGAGCTCATGAGCAGCTCTCGTCTTCCTTTGCAGCGCCGCTTTGTATGCCTCTTGTTTTGCTGCATGTACTCGCCGGCATTCTTCGTCAAACCAGGGGTTTCGCGTGGCGGGCGAGCGAAACCCAGCACATCAGTCGCGGCGTTTCCGATGGCACATTGGCAGCGTTGCCACTGGTCTTCGGCACTTGATCCTGACGGCATAGGGGTGATTGAGAGACTTCGGGATACGCGTTCAGCGAAGCGTCTGGCGGTCTCTTGCGATTGTAGCTTTTCGACCTTAAATTTTCTCACAGTAATTCTTCTTTGTTGCTCAGTTTGGGATATCCGCATTCGTACCTTGGCTACAACAAGGTACTTGTAATGATCCGAGTTTATGTTGGCCGATCGGAAGATCCGGACATCTAGAATACTGGAGGCATGTCTTGCGTCGATCGCAATATGATCAACTTGATTGATCGTTACATGATTATTGGGCCACCATGTCTGCTTATGAATATCGAGATGAGTAAACCATGTGCTTGCTATGGTGAAGTTTCGATCCACAGCGAAATCAATTAGACCTAGTCCGTTATCAGACGTGGTGTCGTGTAGGCTATGCTTACCGACTGCCCTACCAAAGACGTCATCCTTTCCTATTTTGGCGTTAAAATCGCCCAATACGATTTAACATTGCTCGTACGTTTTGTCGAGGAGCTCATAGAAACTATCTTTGGTGGCAGGGTCCTTTTCTTCCGTGGGGGTATGAACACATGTTAGGCTTATGTTGGCGAATTTACCCTTGATCTGGATAGTCATAATACGCTCGCTCAAGTGTCGGAATCTTAAGACTTCTTGCCTAAGTCTGTCGCGTATAACAAATCCGCATCCGCATAAGCGTTGCCTGTTGCCTCTGTAGCAATCACCGTAGTAGATGTCACAGTTTTTCATCCTTTTTTTGCCCGGCCCATCCCATCGCACTTCCTGGATGGCGGTTATATCTGCTTTATAGCAGTCTAGGCCCACTGCTAATTGTTCGCTTGCACGTGGTCTGTTAAAGGACAGAACATTCCACGTACAGATCCGAAGGTCGTTTGCTGGGGTCGTCATCAGTTGTGTCGTCCTTATCCGAGGCTTTTGGTTGTTTCTGAGCTATTAGTTTTTTTTACATGGTAGGGAAGTTACCCCGACGGCACAACTTTCAACCTGGCGGGCCAGTTCTAGGATGAGTGGTCCGGATACACCGGTGCCAGTAGTCCACTACGGGAGTATGAACGCTGCCGTTGGCTCATTAAGGGCTCCTCCGCCACCATCTCTATTCCAAGGTCCTAACCAACATTGGAAATTTCTTACCGACCGGTGATCCGAATACGTCGAAACATTTGGCGCAAGGTATTCACTAAGTTCAACCTAACTGGAACTATAGACGCCGCCGTTGGCTCCGTCTCCGTGAACAAAAAGTAGTGCTCTAGTGAAAAAGCACTCTTCCCCCTTTCGTCATCTGCTGCCACCAAGAAACCTCCAAACGGGGTTGGTTACCCATTTCTTGGATTAAGGTACTAAGCAAACAGCTGTCGAGGTTGAGAGTAGGAGTTGGTAAGCCTCAGCTTAGTGAAAACGCTTTTGTTTTCATATAATCGCATGCACTGCTGCTGTCAGGCAGAATGAACCAACCAACATGGACGATGAGAGTCAAAATGTCCGTCCATCTGGCCAAAGCGAAATGAGGATAGCAATATCTATACAGAAATGTAAATAGGCTACTGGGCCTGACGGCTTACCGGTCGAACTTTTCAAGGCAACTGGTGATGCATTGGTAGAGTGCATACACCAACTCTTCTCTAAGATTTGGTCATACGAGTGTATGCCTGATGAATGGAATCTCTGCATCGTTTGCCCGATCCACAAGAAAGAAGACCCCCTAAACTGTGGCAATTATAGAGGCATCAGTTTCCTCAACGTTATCGCATACAAGATCTTTCACGGGATATTGTGTAAACCGCTGAAACCTTTATCAAAAGCCTGACTGGCCCCTATTCACACTTCGGCAGATCTTGGAGAAAACCCAAGAAGTCCAAATCGATACTCACCATCTCTTTATCCATTTCAAGGTCGCCTATGACAGCATCTATAGAGAAGAGCTTTTTAGGGCCATGTCAGTTTGGGAGGGATGTCAAAACTCCCTTCCGAACTTGTCCGTCTGTGCAGGATGACGATGGAGAACGCTCGCTGCTCCATCAAGGTCGGGAATGACCTCACCGAGACCTTTGATGTCGAAAAAGGTTTTAGACAAGGTAATGCGCTGTCGTGTGACTTTTTTAATATTGTATTTGGACGGATTGTGCGAAACTCACAAGCCAACACCAGAGGCACAATCTATCAAAAGTCTGTACAACTGCTTGCATACGCCGACGAAATTGATATTATCGGAAGAACTCAGCGGGCTGTCATTGGTGCGTTTGAAAGCATTGAAGCAGAAGCGACCACAATGGGTTTAGCGATAAACGAGGGCAAAACCAAGTATATGCTGTCAACAAGAAGGGACAATCAACACAGTTGAGTTGGACAGAACGTCACAATGGGTAGCTATAACTTCGAGTTAGTAATTGGCTTTGTCTATTCTGGCTCAGCTATAAACTCTAAAACCACATCAGCGCAGAAATCAAGCAAAGAATAACTCTTGCCAATCGCTGTTTTTTCAGGGCTATAAGGCAATTCAACAGTAAGGCCCTATCTCGAACAATTAAGGAGACTCTATATAAGACCTTGATCATCCCAGTCCTGCTTTACGCCGCTGAAACATAGACTTTATTAAAAGAAGATGAAAACATCCTTGGTTGCTTCGAGAGAAAAATTCTTCGTAAGATTTTCGGTCCCGTTCGCGTTGACGGGTTTTGGAGGAGAAAAATCAATCACGAACTGTACGAGGTGTACAGCGACATCGACCTAGTCAAAAAACTGCGTATTGGACGTCTGAGATGGCTAGGACATGTAGAGCGAATGGACACGAACGGTCCGCTCCTTTCAAATCTAACCCGTAGGGACGCCGCAGTAGAGGATCTCCTCGCCGTAGGTGGCTGCACAAGTTCAAGGGGACCTCGACCAACTTGGTGTGTGCAACTGGAAGTAATTAGCTAAAGACCGAGCTAAATGGAGAGGGTTGTTGGTTAAGACCCAGGTTCACCCCGAACTATAACGCCACCTAACTAAGTAGTGCTTCAATATGACGTGCAACATCTTGTTTAGTCTCAAATGTGATTGATTTTCTGCACGTTTTGGTGGCATTTTGTATGTAAGTGTCTATGTTCTTATCTGCCAAATCGTTTTAACACATTAATCTTAGAAAATATTTAAGAAAATTTGCAACATAATTTAAAATGTAAATGGCAAAAATAATTGAAGGATGAAGCCTAAGACTAAAACTGTAACAGGACATCGCTCGAAGATGATCCCCGTAGCTGCCGCCCAAGCAGCTTTGTCACCGAAGCAAATATCGCTTCTGTGGAAAACATGTTGATGGAAGACAGACGAATAACCATTCAAGTGCTAAACTTGGCGTTGGTGTGCGGCAAGTTCATGAAATTCTGCACAATCATTTGTGAGTGAATAAGGTTTCAGCACGCTGGGTGCCCCGTCTGTTGGGTCCAGAACAAAAATTAAACCGAGTCGAAACTTGCCGTCACCTACGGGAGTTGTTGGCCATTTATGGGGACTGTTTTTGGCATCGGTTAATAACAACGGATGAAACAGGGTTCCTTTCTTTGATCTGGAAACAAAAAAATCAAGCAAAAGGGTAGCGAAAGCCCGTAGAAGGGCCACCAGTTAAGGCGCGTGCGGTTCCGTCCGTCGGTAAGGTTAAGATGACGTTTTTTTTGTGTCTGTGAAGGCATAATATTGATAGAGCACCTGGCAAAAGGTGCAGCAATAAATGCAGAATATTATTCTAATCTTTTAAAAGGTCCATTACGCCAAGCTTTGATTAAAAAACGACCAGTAAAGCTGCACGCGCCACCATTATTGCAATAAGACAATGCAAGACCCCACACTGCTCGCAAAACAAAGGATGTTCTGATCGATTTGCTGTGGGAATTGCTGCTGCATCCACCCTATTCGCCTGATCTTGCGCCGAGTGACTATCACCTTTTTCCAAAATTGAAGAAACCTTTACGTGGCGTTCGTTTTAGGGACTTAAATGAGGTGAAGGCCAGCATAAGCCAGTGGATAAAAGACACTTCCCAAACATTCTTTGGAGATGCGTTAAAGAAGCCTGTACACGCTGGGAAAAATGTATTCAGTTGAATGCAAATTATATTGAAAAACTAAAATGTAATATCGAAGAAAATGAGTAAAATAAAGCTTTTATAAATGAATTCCTTGAGCTTTGGAAACACGCCTCCTAATTAGAGATGAAAAGGCAGTATATCGACGTATGAGTGTACTTACTATGTTCGCTTTTCTGAAAATTGACTTTTGACCGGCTTTTCAATGCAAATACTCCTGTGTGTGCCAGTTGTGATCTAGAGCATCCTACTCGTATATACTGCATGTAATAGCACACAGGTTCAAAGAACCATTATGCGCAAATAAGTTCAATTATGTATAATTCCATCCCATAACACTTCTTGCTGATCTCCGCCTTACAGCAGTCGTTGCGGCTATTTTGATACATTTATTTGTCTGCACGTGACCTTACTTTATTTTTAAAAGTAGTACTAACACATCTATACCAAAAGTTACTAGGGTAAAGGCACTAGTAGCCGCGCAGTTAACACATTTCGCAACTTTAACTTAACTTTATTTTCTTACTACGAAGTCTACAGTAAATATTTATATTGTTTCTAAAAGTGCAGATATTTTTTGATAATATTGTATAGGACTAAAAGCAATGAAATGACTACGTATAATATATAATTATGTTTTTCAAAAAGCACGATTTGCGCTGGTATCCGGACAGTGGAATTTAGTGCCGGACACTTTTATTTTAGTATCCGGACACAGAAGTTTTGGTGAAATTGAAACTCTTTTCTGTGTTGGCAATATAAATTATCAGAAACGAAATGATTAAAGACGATTTCAACATCAACTCCAACATTTTTTTAGCGGCTCTGATAATGACTCTACGAGTATAACTGCCGCAACAATTCCATGGATTGAGTTAAACTGGGTGATTGTGGAGCTTGGGCAATTATTAAGTTTTCAGCAGTATTCCTAACGCCTTTCGAGAAATCGACAGCTGTTGGATTAAGTGGATATAACCAACACTGGCGAAAACCATTTTGTATGGTGTTCACCATATCTTTGTATTTAATGATTTTTTTTTTTTTTTTTTGTTCCGAGGGTAGGTGAAAATCTTCAACAAGACACTATGAGGATCGACAGCGCGTGCTCATAGTAGTGTGGGATTCTTACCCACTAAAAAACCTCCCTTCAAAACAGACTTGTTTTCATTTTTACTACAACTAAGTATTCGACTTATCAAGTAGTTTTCATTTCACGTAATAAGGACGTTTTGCAGGGACCTTCCCATTAGAAGTTCCTGCCAGCTCCGCAGTTTAGACGCGGTTACTGATCGCGCTAAGTCTAAAGGTTTGGTTCTTTGTAGACGGCGCAGTAAATTTCTTTCTTCCAAAACTTGGAGGACTGTAATATTTACGTGACTTTCTAGTCGACTTCTATGCTTTCTCGCGTAGGTTTGAATTGCGTCTTCGATTGTTTTAATGCCAAGGTCTCTGTGGATATCGCTATTCCTGATTTACAATACCTCTTAGCACTTTGTTTTCAAAAGTTTGTAAAATTTTAATATTAGTTCTTTTGGTACAACCCCAGAGTTGTATACCATATGTCCATACTGGCTTTAGCACCTGCTTATATAAAAGCAGTTTGTTATATATATTAAGCATGGAATATTTTCCAAGTAGCCAATACATTTCTCGATATTTGTTATCTAGTTCCTTGCGTTTTTTCTTAACGTGCGTTTTCCATTTCAGCTTTGCATCAAGTGTCATTCCAAGATACTTAGCCTCGTTTGCAAACGGAATTTGAACCGAGTTTGAAAAGATCGGCAAATTATTTATTTTCCTATAAGTAAAATTTACATGAACAGATTTGGTCTCATTAAGCGCGATTCGCCAAACCTTTGTCCATTCATTTACTCTATCCAAAGCATCTTGCAGTTTTTCTGTAGTATCTTCGAGCGTTTTACCTACTGTCAAGATAGCAGTGTCGTCGGCAAATGTAGCTAGCTCAGTGCCTTCTACTTGCGGTATATCACGGGTGTATAATAGATACAAGACTGGACCAAGAACGCTTCCTTGCGGCATCCCAGCCATTATTTCCTTGAAATCTGAATATTCATTTCCACATTTGACGCGGAATAGTTTACTCGTAAGGTAGTTCTTCAAAATATTATATAGGTGCTCTGGCAGAACTTGTCGTAATTTAAACTTTAAGCCTTCGTGCCAGACCTTGTCAAAGGCTTGAGAAACGTCAAGGAATACGCTTGAACAAATCTTTTTTTCTTCAAGTGATTTTTCGATTACATGAGTTATTCGATGTACTTGTTCAACTGTAGAATGCTTACTTCTGAATCCGAATTGATGATCCGGAATGAGATGCCTTTCTTCTATTACCGGCTGTATTCGCCTCAATCAATATTCTCTCGAACACCTTGGATATAATTGGAAGAAGCGAAATCGGTCTATAAGACGTTTTTTCATCCGGCGGTTTTCCGGGCTTAAGGACCATTATGATTTCGGCGACTTTCCATTGACTGGGAACATATTCTAGTCTAAGTGCGGCGTTTTTAATGAACAGAAGCTTAATTAGAGCTTTTCTTGGTAGTGCTTTAAGAACCTCTCCCGTAATTAGATCGTATCCAGGAGCCTTCTTAGGTCTAAGTTTCTTTATTTCTTCTTTAAGTTCGTTAAGTGTTGCATTTCTTATTACGCTATTGGCTATATAAGACGTATTTATATTTTCAATAAGAGCTTGTCCATCAAACGGTTTGAAAGTTTCTTCCAGGTGGGCGGCAAAAACTTGAGCTTTCTCTTTATCATGCCTGGCCCATTCGCCTTGATTTTTTCTAATTGGTACGGCTTGAATTTGAGGTTTTTTAATGCCTTTTATAGCCTTCCAAAGCGAGTAATTAGAATCTTTTTCTGCCGTTAAGCTTTCTAGGTAAGTTTGCATTTCAACATTCTTAAGGTTTTTAATAGAACTTTTTAGTGATTTGCACAAACGGTTAAGATGTGCTTTATGTTGCGGAGCCCGAGTTTGTTGCCATTTTTTGCGTGATTTTCTCTTCTCCTTAATCATCTCTTTTATTTCCTGCGGATAAGTTTGAATGTAGGTTGCCGGCGTTTTCTTTGGTTTGGGAGTATTCTTCCACGCGGCATTCTGTAGGATTTCGACGAAGCGATCAACTTCAACTTCAAGTTCATATGGCGTTTTAAGTGATACGCTCAGCTCAATATTTGCTTCAATATCTTTTTTAAAGCCATCCCAATTAGTTTTCGCGCTGGTTAATCTGAGCGGTCCTACATTTTTAATCAGAGCATCGCTTATCGTCATAATGATTGGAGAATGGTCAGAGGAGAGATCAAAGCTTTCTTCAACTTGTATACAGTTGCCAGATATTCCTTTAGCAACAAAGAAATCGATCAGATCTGGTAACTTATTTCTATCAGTTGGCCAATATGTTGGTTTACCCGTCGAGTGAAAATCACAACTGTATTGCATACCCGCATTATAAAGCTTTCTACCTTTCTGAGAGGCGTACCTTGAACTCCAGAATGGGTGTTTCGCGTTGAAGTCGCCACCAATAATAAAATTTGGTTTAAGGAAGTTGAAGATGTTTGTGAAATCACTTTCTTCAAGTTTACATCGCAGTGGACAATATATAGACGAAATGTTGAAGGTAAAATGACTATTTCTAACGCGTACCGTGCTTACTTGCATTGCTTCTAATTCAATCTTTACTTCCGCTGAGTGTTCGATACATTCTTTTATAAACAAGGATGATCCGCCTCTTGCTCTTTCCGATGGGTGGAAGGCGTGATACACGCTATATCCTCTTATCTTAACATTCGTTTGTTTTGTCAGATGAGTTTCACAGACCAAGCATATATCAATATCTTTTTCTCGTATAAATATTTCTAACTCGTCGAGTCTTCGTATGAGGCCGTTAGCGTTCCATGTAAGAATTTTTAGCATTTCTTTCATATTCGGGTTGAAGTGCGCCTGTTATGAATGTTGCTTTCTAATGCAACTAGTCTCTCGAAAATAAGTTTGTTTGTTTTGCATTCCTCTTCAAGTTTCGCAAGTATTAAGGAGAAAACATTGGATCATGGATTTTGTGAGCTACATCTATCACCGTTTTCCAATGTCGCAACTTGAGCAGGAGTCTTTACGTTAGAGTTTGGACGGTTTTTTGCCTTGATCTCCCGTGGGTTTACCGTCATATACTTGCTATTAGCTGCCATCGCCGCTTGAGCATAAGACTGTGCGTCAGTATTCGAAGACGTTGCTTCTGTCACATTTTCTCTACTGCGTTTGGGGTTTTCGTCGTTACCCGATCTTAAGTCAATACTAACGGATTTCCTATCTTTCGCTGCTTTTTTTGTAGCTATTTTGGGTCTGTTCTTAACTGGTTTCGGATTAAGGCGCATGGAATTTTTAAGCGTATCGCGCCTTTTTTGGAGCTCTTTCGCCACCTCGCAACCTCGATAGTTCGCAGGATGTTTTCCTTTGCAGTTTATACAACTCGCTGGGGTTTGCTTGTTTAGGTGACACTCTTCCGAGAGATGCTTACCTGCGCATTTGACGCATCGCGGCTCTTTCTGGCAGTAAGTCTGCGTATGATTGAAGCCTTGACAGCGCTTACACTGCGGGATCGATCTGGAGGTCTTACGCAAAGGTTCGATTTTGACCACGATGTTTAGAATAGTCTTAATACCATATACAGCATCTTTATTTTCATCTTTATCGAAACTAAGCATGAATAGTGGAAGTCCACGCCTTACCAATTTTTCATGATCCCCCTCCGAGGGTATTTAATGATTGCCTCATTAAAAAGTGGGCAGAAGTTTTTTTTCCCAGATTTTTCGATTACCATTCGCGTACAGTCTGCTTCCAATCGGATTTCAGTGGCTTAAAAGCTCTAACGTCCTCTAGCTGCATGACATGGGCAGTGTTTGGTGGTAGTGCAAATAAAATTATTTGCTGCTTGCTACAAAACTCACTGAGCTCTAAAGTTAAGTGCCCATCCACAAGGAAAATAACTGGCCGTTCGACTTTATCTGCCAATAAGCGTTGATGTACACCGTTAGCGACGTATTTGAAAAACGATTCGCTTCGCATCGATCTCCGCTTTCACTTCTTCCTAAGAACCAGGATTTCGGCATATTCTCTAAGACTCTACAATATCTTTCGGTGGATGTAGGTATGGAAATACCACCATTGGCTCAAACAATTTACCATCGACTGAAAAAACAATCAGAACTGTTAGCGTTTCTTTTTCATTTCCAGCAGAGATTTGGTATACGTTTTTGTATCCTTTGTGGGCTCTGACTCAATCACTTTCGGGCAGAGGCAAAAGATGCTTTCGTCTCCATTAAGTTTCTTGACGGGTTATCCATAATGTATTCCTGGTTAACACTTTTTAAATAATCTTTAAAATCACTGAATTATTTCAATATGACTTCCTGGATGACTATTGCTTTACCCTTGCTAATATTTTCACCTTCTCTTATTGCTAATGAAGGATTTCTTTTCATAAATGATCGCACCCATGTTTTCCCTGGCCGGTCATTTTTGAACGGTTTCTTCTCTTCGTGTCTTTAATTATCTTCTGTATCGTATTCAAAAAATGTTTTTAATAGAAAACCACATTTACATAAGTCAGCACACCACCGGGCAATCTGTGCTTCTTCTTCGACGGTTGAATAGGGATCTGGGCGCTTTTTTTTGTTGATTTCTCACCAATAAGTCGCTTGCCCTTCAATCGATCATGCAACGTTGCTTTCCTAACGCTTAATTTGTTTGTCCTTATTTCCTCCAAAGCCTTCGTTAAGTTATCTGCGCCCATTCTTTAAAAAAATATTAATAGTAGAAAACCTTATTCAATAGTCTAGGTACGTTAATTACATACAAAATAACGTTGTACGGATACTGAACTTTGTTTTTCAATAGCCGGACAGACGGTTTCTCATTCAGAAAATCTGAGAAAAAAATACAATTCTCTTTCTTCAAATCGTTCTAAATATACTTAGTTATCAGTTAAGAGTTTTCAAATAAGAATTTGACATTTTTCTCACATTTTTAGTAGCCGGACAGTCTGTCCGGAAACTGAAAAGAATTATAATTTCGGTTTTAGTATCCGGACACCAATTATTTTAACAAAAATAATATGTTATGTTTTACTTTTATATTTTATACATACAAGTAATACCATATATATTTCTATGAAGACAAACCATTTTCGACTAGAATAAATTTATGAATAATGCTTAAAGTACGTATATTATGTAAGTTGTCGCACTATTTTTTTTTTTAGACAAAACTCGAATACCGTCCTCTTAGACCTCAGACACAAACTTACGTGTAACTCTTACAGCAGACCTTAAATTTACTTAAAACTTTGCATCTGGTTGTATAATACATAAAGGATTGTTATTCGGTAGTTGTTTGAGACTATAACTGTAAAATTTGCTTATTTCTTTCAAATAAACAACGTAGTGTCCGGATACTAGCACTGTCCGGATACTGGTGCCTACATGTTCTCGAAAAGTAAGTCCATCGATCTAAACAGTCAGGAAATTATACGAGCAGGTGAAAGTATGTACCCGTTCGCACAGTTTTCGTGTTTTGATCTCTCTTCTGCCCACTCGCCGGTAATTTTATTACTTGGAGAAGCGCTGATCAAGAAAAAATGACCTCCAAGACTCACTAGCAATAGAACAAACTGGGAGGGCTTTAGAAATGATTGCGAAATAAATATCGCCTTAAATGTATCACTTAGAACACCTTGTGAACTAGAGGATGAAATTGATCGTTTCGTAGAAGCAATTCAAAGAGTGGCATGGAGAAATACTCCTTCTAGAAGCTATAAGATCAACCGCAACGAAAAGTATCCCAGAGAAATCACTGAACTGGTGAGGGAGAAACGAAAAGCACGAAAGAAGTAGCAAATCACTCGTGCACCGCAGCATAAAACGGTCCTTAACCGACTATACAATCGGCTTAGAGATAGTATTCGCGAATTTAAAAGCAAATAGATAGCGACCTACCTTGAAAATCTTTCCGGTGAAAGAGAATCAAATTATTCGCTTTGGAAAGCGCTAAAAGGCATCCGGAAACCTCAAATGCAAGCGCCACCAATTCGGAAAATCGATAGAAACTGGGCCAAGAGCGACAAAGAAAAGGCAGAACTTTTTGCTTTGCACTCAAAAGAAACGTTTAAGCCGTTCGACGGCTCTTCGTTAACGCCCGACTCCCCAGTCACGACATCTGACAACTTTAAAGTAAAAAAAGTTGCATTGATTGAACTGAGGGAAGTGATTAAAAATTTAAAGACAAAAAAAGCTCCGGGTTACGACTTGATAACGGCGCAGGTAGTCAAGGAATTGCCGTATAAAGTTATTATCAAACTGCTATATTTGATCATCATTTGATTGGATGGCAAACGACTAACAAAGGCCTCGTAGGGGCAGCATCTCCCGATAGGTGTTGGTCCGCTAAGTAACGAGAAAGAGCCACTGCAGCCGAAAACCTAGCAGCTCTGTTAGTAAGCCCTACTCCCACCTCCTCGTGGTGCCATCTGGGGATTTCTTCGGAAATTGCTAACGGGAGAGGACGAATGGCGAGCTTCCTGCGCCAAAAAAACAGGATAAGTGTCGGTTGGTCTGTGGCCCAGCGAGCCGCAACCGTAAAAACAAATCTTGCTCCGAAACGCAAACCAACGCCTCGGATACGGACGGATAATTTGATGACGACCTTTGGCTATCGGACACGGACAACGATCGGATTCTGGAACGTTAAGACCCTCCTGGACTCACTCAAGGAAGGGCCTTATAACGCCAGATTCCTCCAATTAGAACGCGAATTCGCACGGTATAAAATAGACATCTTAGGGCTGAGCGAGATAAGATGGTTTGATGCTGGGGAATTCATCTCCCCAACAAAAAGCACTGTCATGCTCTACTCTGGTAAACCAGCTGGAAGTGCACGGAGTTCCGGAGTAGGACTCATGCTAACTCCAGCAGCACGTAGTAGCCTCATATCCTGGAAACCCCATAGTGACCGGATATTGACAGCTAGGTTCCAGAGTAGAGTTAGGAAACTTACCATCATACAGTGTTATGCTCCGACTCTAGACGCGACTGAGGATGAAAAGGATAATTTTTATAGCCACTTAGGCGCCGCCTACAACCAAACGCCTAATCGGGACATCGTAATGGTGATGGGAGATTTCAATACCAAGGTGGGCAGCGACAACACCATGCTTAAGCACGTGATGGGAGTTCACGGCGTGGGAGACCGTAATGATAACGATAACTAGTCATCGGAGGTACGCTGTTTAAGCATAACGCCTGCCACAAAATCAGGTGGGTATCTACTGATAGACAACGAACATCCAACCAGATCGACCACATTGCGATCAGTCGCCGCTTTAGAAATTGTCTCCTGGACGTCCGAAACAGACGTGGAGCTGACGTCGGATTAGAACGAGATCACCATCTTATGGTAGCTCATTTACGCCTTCGTACTGCATCCGTCAACAGCAACCGCTCAGACCTACATAACATCACCAGATTTAATATCGACAGGCTCAAGGTTCCCCAAGTGCGCCGACAGTTCAGGGACCATCTTGCCTTAGAATCAGAAGCAATCAGCGGCACAGAGAACATGGATGACCACTGGAGTGCTGTGAAAAATGCTTTTGCGACTGGGGCACGCACTTATGTCGGTAAAAAGCAGAAACACCACCGCACATGGCTTTCTACAGACACCTGGAGACGGATCGATGAGCGTACAGCAATCAAGGCTCGGATTGCAGCGGCCTCAGCAGTAGAGAGAACCGAGCTTGAAATCCAATACCGTGCGAAGAAGAAAGAAGTGCAGCGTAGTGTGAGACGTGACAAACGTCAATATGTCAACTCACTGGCCTCAAGGGCTGAAGAAGCAGCGAGTAGGTGCGACAGTAGGACTGTTTACAACATCACTAAGGAGCTCATTGGTGGTCGAAACTCCAAACAACATCCAGTGAAGATTCTAGACGGTAACCTTCTGATTTCGGATGAGGATCAGCTCACCAGATGGAGAGAACATTTTGCTACAGTGCTAAATCACTTAGACGATGGCGGTATGATCTCGAATACGAATGAGCAGTTCGAAGCAACAAATTCCCGAATTCGCACCGCACCTCGCAGTAAAACCGAGATAATAACAGCAATCAAGTCCCTCAAGAAGAACAAGGCGGTGGGTATTGATGGCATCCCTGCCGAGCTATTTCAAGCGGCGCCAAATACATCGGCAGATTTGCTGCATCCCCTAATACGGAGAGCTTGGGATAGCGAACAATTTCCACAGGAGTGGAAAACGGGGATGATCATTAAACTTCCAAAGAAGGGAAACTTGATGGATTGCGGTAACTGGAGAGGTATATGCGTTCTTCCAGCCCGGCTAAAATAATAGCTAAAATAGTTCTAGAACGAATTAAAGAACATTTAGATTCAACTCTCGATGTCGAACAGGTAGGCTTTCGCGCTGGATCCTCCTGCATCGACCACATAAACACCTTACGGATCATTATCGAGCAATGCGTTGAGTATAGGTTTCCGCTACATTTACTGTTTATCGACTGCGAGAAAGCTTTCGACAGCTTGAATCGAGATGCTATCTGGTTGGCCCTGCGCAGGAGAGGCATTCCAGAAAAACTTATAGCTATTATCAAGGCTACATACGAGGGCGGTAAGTGTCACGCCAAGTCCAAAGTGGAGTACGTCAAGGGTGCATACTGTCACCACTATTGTTCTTGGTGGTTATCAGCGATGTACTCCGTGCAGCATTGACGTAAGGCAACTATGGAATTCGTTGGACTATGACATCTTACCTTAAACACCTAGATTACGCTGACGATGTTTGTCTACTTTCACATCGGATAATGGATCTTCATCTGATGGCCTAAAATCTAGAAGCTGAGGCAAAGAAAGTGGGGCTAAAAATAAACACAGCCAAAACAAAAGCCCTGAGCACTTCTAATACCCGTGCTCAACTTAACATTGTCGGACAGGAAGTTTAGAAAGTTGATAACTTTCTTTATTTAGGAGGTGTGGTCTCGGTGCCATCGAACAGGATGTGTGCAGCAGAATCGGGAAGGCTAAAGCTGCGTTCGGAATGTTATCGAAAATCTGGAGAAGTAATGTTATCAGCTTAAGAACCAAGCTGGGACTGTTCCGCTCCAACGTAGAATCAGTGCTGCTTTATGGGTGCAGTACTTGGAAGGTGGACACTATTAACACACGCAAGCTGCAAGTCTTTGGACACAAATGCTTAAGAATCATCTTGAGGATTTTTTGGCCGAACCGTATCTCTAACGAACAACTTTATCTGAGAACGGGCCAAGAACCTATAAGCATTACTATACGAAGAAGAAAGTGGCAATGGATTGGACACACCCTACGGCGTGAAGAAAACTCCATTGCGAAATACGCCATGCAGTGGAATCCGCTCACCCAGGCAGGCAGAATAACGGGACGCCCTACGCAAACGTGGCGCAGAACAGTTGAGGAGGAATCGAGCTCTTTAGGAATGAGTTGGAGGCAGCTCAAACGCGTTGCAGAACTTCGAACAAGATGGCGCGCAGGCGTGGTTGACGCGCTATGCCCCCCCGAGGGGTTAAAGGACCTAAGTATGCAAGTAAGTATAGCACTTCTTGCTGATGTCCGCCTTACAGCAGTCGTTGCGGCTATTTCATTACATTTATTTGTCTGTACGTGACCTTACTTTATTTTTAAAAGTAGTACTAACACATCTATACCACAAGTTACTACATGTTCTCGAAAACTGTTTCTCGTCGAAAAGTAAGTCCATCGATCTAAACTGACAGGAAATTACACGAACAGGTGAAAGTATGTACCCGTTCGCACAGTTCGCACGCACCACACACTTTTCTTACAATTTCACTTATTTTTTAAAAGTGCATACACCATAAAACACGTGTAAAGCGCTTTTTTTTAATTAAACAGATACTCGTATATGAGGGTTTCCTACTTAGCGTGCACCAATTAAATATGTAACAAGCTCTGGATAATCTCTTACCTGATAAACATGTATATAACTAGGGCATTGCCAAAGCACCCAATAGATGATATAATTATATAGACAACAGCCATGGTGTAATAGGCTCTCGGACTCGGTGGGCTGAATTGCAGCCAGAAAGAGCTGATCCTTGCAATGTATTCACTATCGTATTGCCCTTGAAAGTTCCACAGTGCCAGATACTCTTTCATTCTGCAATAACACAAACACATAACCATGAGATACAAAACCACTAATGCGAGTGGGAAAAAAATATAATAGAACACAACTTCTACTCGTACTGATTTATTAAAATGCTTTCATTCTCTCCCACATGCAGATGGATAGAAAGGAGAACACAGAACGAATCCATAATAAAGTATCTTTTAGTCTGATTGAAACACAAAAATGGAAAGCAAAGCATGTGGATTAATGCTGTAAGTGGAAATTATAAAATTCATTAAGAAATGTACAATAATTGCATCGTGTGAAAGTTTTAAATCATGCACCATCCAGGATCGCTCAGAAAAACTCACCGTAGAGTGTGATTTGTCATGTTCAAGGACGTAAACAGGTCCTCGGTGATTGGTGCTGCTGTCGTGACATTCGTCTCCTCCATTGTCGACACTGCCACCGATGATAATGACGCCCTGGCAGCCTCCATGGGGTCTGTGATGGCAATGCTGGTTGATGGGAAGATGCCAAATGAATGCACACCGATAGCTCTTGTCGTGATGAGAGTCTGCTCCAGTTGTTGGGATTTGGATGCCGTTGTTGTTGTTGTTGTTGTTGTTGCTGCTGCTGCTGTGATTGCGACTGTATCCATTTCAGTTTCACTTTCTCATCCATTTGTTTTGTGAGTCCAGTCGTTTTTATTGAATAGTTAGGTCCCTTGGGAGAGAATGGTTTTACCGTAAGCTGGGTGATACCTGTAGGAAATACTGAGAATAGAAATAATGGATTAATGGAGAATTGGATGGATCTATTGATGAGGATATGTGTACGTTCTCCGGGTGGGGTGTTGTGCAGGTATATTTAATTAGATTTGTACCGGCTTATCGACATGATAAGCTTTGTTTGGAATCCTTAAAAAATAGATTTTAATTTCCCAATTAAAAATAGTCATAGAAAGAAAATTAATAGAAGCAACGTTAGGAAGATGTGAATGAAATACGATGCAAGCTTTTCTGTGCACATTGAAAGAAGCCTCGATGGAAAATTTTCCGAACATATTTTTATTTCATTATTTTCTGACTTTCTCAATTTATTTATTTCTAAGCATAATACAAGCAATTAACTTAAAGCTAAGCTTAAAAGCTAACAGAGAGAACTTACATAACTAAGCTAAAGGGGCTTATTTTACAAGCAATTAACTTAAAGCTAAGCTTAAAAACTAAAAGAGATAACTTACATAACTAAGCTAAAGGGCTTTATTTTAATTTTTTTTCAAGACTTAATGTAAGGACTTAGACTAAGAAGAAAGTGTGGGGAAAATTATGAGGAGGTGTGAAGGAGCTTTCTAAGGGAGGATCGGCTGAGATGAAAATCAAAGGTCATATGTGCGCTATTGGCCAAACGCAACATTCTGGACATGGGTTCAAAGTGGGCATAATTGGTCCGGTGACAAGCGAGGCGAAAGAAGGGTACAGTTCTAAGGTTATGAGCGTTAGTATTCAGGTAGATCGTATATAGTAAAGCGGGAGAATCAATCGAACCTACTACTAGTTGGTGCACGAAGAGAATGTCAGCGTGATGACGGCGATTTGCAAGAGTTTGTAGATTAATCAGTTTTAACCGATCTTCGTATGGAGGCAAATTATATTTATCATCCCAAGAGAGATCACGTAGAGCGAAACGGATAAATCTTCGTTGGACAGGTTCAATTCTCAAGGAATGCGTAACTTGATGGGGTGTCCAAACTTGACTAGTGTATTCAAGGAAGGGTCTGACAAAGGTAACATACAGGGATTTAGTGACTTAAGGATTCGAGAATTCTTTAGACAAGCGTTTGATGAAGCCTAGGGTGGAGTTGGCTCTGTCAATTATGTGATCAATGTGCGAATTAAAGTTGAGCTCTCGATCACAAATAATACCTAGATCGCAGATTGAACTGACTGAGGGAATGGGTTTGTTATCGAAGAAGTAGATCCTAGGAGAGGTTGGAATACGTTTGCGGGAAAGCGTTGCTTGGGATTTAATCACATTCAGCTCTAGGAAGCTAAATTTGCACCACGTGAAGAACCGATTCAGATCGCTTTGTAGTAGGAGAGAATCCGAAGGGGAGGCAATTACCTTAATGATCTTTTTATCATCCGCGTACACAGATAGGTCGGACTCCTTTAAGATGGAATCAATGTCATTAATAGTTAGGATAAAGATCAAGGGTCCGAGATGAACCCCGGAAGTGGCTTTGATAGGGTTGGATACAGAACATCTGAAAAGGACTCTATAAAGGCGACCCTCTAGATATGACCTAAGCCAGGAAATAAAGAAGGATGGAAAACCTAGGGCTTTGAGTTTGAGGTAAATAATTTTGTGTGAGATTTTGTCGAACGCTTTGCTGTAATCTGTAAAAATTACATCGACTTCATTGCCATTCTCTAATGCGTGTAATGCTCGGGAAACAAATTCAGTTAGGTTGGTCGTGGTAGATCTACCTTTTAAAAAACCATGTTGAGATGGGGAGAAGATTGGTTTACAATGGAAGTACAATGAATCGTAAACAATACTTTCAAAGAGCTTTGGGATGCATGACAGTTTGGCAATGGGTCGGTAGTTTGAGATCTCGCTTTTACTGCCTTTTTTGTGGATGGGGAAAATGAAAGAGCCCTTCCACAGAAAAGGGGTACACCGGATTAAGCGAAAATTGGGTCGGAATGTGTTCGTTCTTCAAGATAAAAACCTATCCTTCTTCGTCTTCCTATATCGGCGAGGTTACGAACCGATAACAAGGGATCATAACCCTCCCACTTCACCACTTTTCTACTAATCGCCTAATTGACCTCAGAAAATATCGGCAGGCCTCCCGATTTTGGATCACTCGGTTACTGAGGCCTATGAAATTCCGATGTTGTTGTATTTGTGTGATCCAGGCACTTATAGGCCTACCTCTCCTGTCTCGCGATGTCTTTGGAACATTCATTGATATTGTGTTTTTAACAGGTTTCAAATGATCTCTTCTTTGAACGTGGTAATACCAACTGAGCCGGTAGCCCTCTATTTTTCTTAAGATGGTTTTCTTAACGTGAAGCCTTCCACGGATCTTCGAACTTCTTATTCGATCAAGCTCTGTCACTTCTGCTGTCATGCGTAGCATCTTCATCTCAGCTGCCGTTAATTTACTCCCGTACTTTTTATACATCGTCCAACATTGTGAACCGTATGTGAGCGCTGGATGCACAACTGCGTTGTAGGGCCTTCTTTTCAACTTAGGTGGCATTTCTCGGTCATCGAAGATAACGGGGTCTTTTCGCCACTTCATCCACCCTACGCTTACACGATGATTGATGTCGTCATCACAGGTTGCTTTACTATTGATCATAGATCTCAGATATTTGAACTCTTCGCACTTGGGAAGCACTGTTCCATTATTATGAATGTCTGGAATAGGCCTGAGTGGATCAGAGAACGGGCAACAGAAGTACTCTGTCTTTTTTGAACTAATGCGATACCCATTTTCCTCCCAAACGTCCACCCACACATCAAGAGCTCGTTGCAGGAATGTAAGATTTTCACTTATGATGGCTTCCCCCTGTGGGATAGGGGACAGAATATACCCACGGTAGGCATGCCTGTCGTAAAAGGCGACTAAAATGCCAACCCGCCGTCCTTCTTACGGTAATATCAATCATGCAATGAACAAAACTAACGGTATTTATACCCCAGGTGGCAGTCCAGTTCAACTGGAAAATCCACCCTCGCAAGAGGCATGCTCTACGGATTCTGGGGAGAGCTATTTATTGCATCAGAACTTAATCAACCCATTTAGGAAAAGCTCGAGGCTACAAAGATCTCCGCCTCAGGAGTTTTCACCTAAAGCGCAAAATAAAAGTCTCGCAAATCCGGATATGTTAATTCGGAAAACGCAAGATTTCGAAGAGAGTACTCTGAAAAAGGAGAACGCCGTACTCCGAAAGAGGCTCGACGAAATGGAGATGTTGTGTCGAGATCTCAAAGGCAAACTTGATAAACTTGAATCTCAAAACGAGTCTTCAAAAATGCAGACGGTTATCCACTGTGAGCCTTCTCCGGTTAGCCATCACTACAGCACGGATGAAGAAGAACTCACGCGCGAAACGGATTGGACACTCAAACGAAGACCATCTAAAAAACGTAAGGCCGGATCATCGCCTGAAGTTGTTCCACAACAGCAACCTAATCGCAAAGCGCAGCCGAAACCGGAAAAGCAAATTGAAAGCAAACGCGCCCCTCCACCAATAAATATCACGGGCGTTGCCGACTATAATTCTCTGAGGAAAATTCTAAAAACAACGATCGCTAGTGAATTTAAAGTAACTTCCTTGCGAAACGATGCGTGGAAAATCAAGGTTAATGACGCTGAGGGCTATCGGGCTGTATCTCAAAGGCTAAATAAGGAAAAAATTCAATGGCATACTTACGAAGACAAGTCTGAGAGACCCTTGAGGGTCGTAGCTAGAGGGCTTCATCCATCATGCGCTAAAGAAGACGTTATAGATGATTTACGCGGTAGAGATTTCTGGACGCCGTGAACCTTTTAAAAAAAGAGAGAAAACGACCAGACCGTGGTGAAGAAACTACATTGAAACGTAAGCTTCCGCTTTTTGTGCTATCATTCCATAAAACGGAAAGCCAGCAAAAGATATTCAATATTCGTACAATCATGAGTATGGTCGTTAAAATTGAGCCGCTACGTGTCAACACGAAGACAATCCCTCAATGCAAGCGATGCCAAGAGTTTAATCATACACAAGCGTACTGTCGGAAAGAGCCGCGCTGCGTTAAGTGCGCTGGGAAACACTCTTCCGAAAATTGCAATTTAAGCGCACATGAAAAAGCTACTTGCGTTAACTGCTAAGGTAGGCACCCAGCAAATTATCGCGGTTGCGAGGTCGCTAAGGAATTACAGATGCGACGGAAAAAATTGACAACGCCGATTGTACGGGGAACGAAATCAACCGATCGGGCTCCTACGTCGGAAGAACGTATTGCTAAGCAGACTGAGCGGTCTCGTAAGCCAGTTGTACAGATTCCTAAGCCAACTGAAAGGACGCTCGAATCAGCAGTGCAGACTCTTGAAACAGTCAATCAGCCTTCTAAGCCGTACGGTAAACGTACGTCAAAGTCGTCCACTAAAAAGGCTGAACGAAAAATAACCTCTGACAAGCCAGCGAACCCCGTACGTCTGACGTATTCTCAGGCTGTAGTCAAAGCAACCAAACGAAACGTCGGATCACCCTCTGATCCGTTGAATGAAATTCTAAACTGCATCTACGCTAAGTTCGAGGAACAATGTGAAATTAACAAACGGATTCTCGAACGTCTCAGTAACGTCGAAAGCTTTTGTATGGCTAACCATAAATCTAAATCTAAGTAAATATGAACTCTTTTCTTAAAATAGTACATGGAATGCAAACGGACTCTTACAAAAATCTAACGAATTAGAAATGTTTCTAATAAGAGAAAATATCGACATATGTTTGATCTCCGAAACCCATCTAACAAGGGAATCGCAGATAAAGATAAGAGGCTACGCTGGTTATCACGCCTATCATCCTTCTGATAGAGCGCGGGGCGGTTCGTCCTTATCCATTAAAACTAACATCGAACATTCGGCCGACATAAGCATAGAGCTGGAAAAACTTCAGTTGTGCGCAGTAAGGGTTAAAAAAAAGCACCTGAGTTACAATATAGCGTCTATTTACTGTCCGCCGCGATGCCCACTAGAAAAAGACGACTACTTTCGTGTCTTCAATGCTCTTGGTTCAAATTTTCTGATTGGTGGAGATTTCAACACGAAGCACACCTTCTGGGGTTCAAGATGTACATCTTCTAAAGGGAAAATTCTCTATGAAGTGGCAAATGAATTCGGTTGTTGTTTTTATTCGACAGGAAAACCGACCTATTGGCCAACTGACTCACAAAAAATTCCCGATCTTATCGATTTTTTTGTTACAAAAGGCATTTACGAGAAGTTTGTTACAGTCAAAGAATGTTTTGATCTCTCTTCTGACCACTCGCCGGTAATTTTATTACTTGGAGAAGCGCTGATCAAGAAAAAAGGACCTCCAAGACTCACTAGCAATAGAACAAATTGGGAGGGCTTTAGAAACGATTGCGAAACAAATATCGCCTTAAATGTATCACTTAGAACACCTTGTGAACTAGAGGACGAAATTGATCGTTTCGTGGAAGCAATTCAAAGAGCGGCATGGAGAAACACTCCTTCTAGAAGCTATAAGATCAACCGCAACGAAAAGTATCCCAGGGAAATCGTTGAACTGGTGAGAGAGAAACGAAAAGCACGAAAGAAATGGCAAATCACTCGTGCACCGCAGCATAAAACGGTCCTTAACCGACTATGCAATCGCCTTAAAGATAGTATTCGCGAATTTAAAAGCAAAAAGATAGCGACCTATCTTGAAAATCTCTCCGGTGAAAGAGAATCAAATTATTCGCTTTGGAAATCACTAAAAGGCATCCGGAAACCTCAAATGCAAGCACCACCAATTCGCAAAAACGATGGAAACTGGACCAAGAGCGACAAAGAAAAGGCAGAACTTTTTGCCTTGCACTTAGAAGAAACGTTTAAGCCGTTCGACGGCCCTTCGTTAACGCCCGACTCCCCAGTCACGACATCTGACAACTTTAAAGTAAAAAAAGTTGCATTGATTGAACTGAGGGAAGTGATTAAAAATTTAAAGACAAAAAAAGCTCCGGGTTACGACTTGATAACGGCGCAGGTAGTCAAGGAATTGCCGAATATAGCTATTATCAAACTGCTCTATTTGATCAACGCTTCGTTCAGATTGCTTTATGTTCCGAGGCAATGGAAAGTCGCCGAGATTATAATGGTCCCGAAACCAGGCAAACCGCTAAATGAGAAGAAATCATACCAGCCTATTTCCCTATTGCCGGTTATCTCAAAAATATTCGAAAGTAGTAACCGACGAAAGACGTCTCATTCCTGACCATCAGTTTGGATTTAGAATTAAACATTCTACAATTGACCAAGTCCACAAAATAACTGACGTGATTCAGAAAGCTCAGGAAGAAAAAAAGATTTGTTGTGGTGTATTTCTTGACGTCTCACAAGCTTTCGATAAGGTTTGGCATGAAGGCTAGGAATATAAATTGCAACGACTACTGCCACGGCAACTCTTTTTAATCTTACGATCGTACCTCACCGAGAGACTCTTTCATGTTAAGCACGGAAACGATTACTCTGACTTCAAGGAGATTGCAGCCGGAGTCCCGCAAGGAATTGTCCTTGGACCACTTCTACATGTACTCTACACGCGTGACATCCCGCAAGAAAGGATCTGTGTCGTCGCCACATTTGCGGACGATACGGCGATATTGACAACGGGAGATACCATTGAAGCAGCAACCGGAAAGCTTCAACATGCTATTAATAAAGTCCACGCTTGGACAAATTCTTGGCGTATTGTGCTGAACGAAAGCAAATCTACTCACGTCAACTTTACGTACAAAAAAGTGGATAGATTGCCTGTATATCTAAACTCGGCTCAAATACTGTACGCGAACGAAGCAAAATATCTAGGAATGACTCTAGATGTCAAGCTCAAATGGAAATCGCACGTGAAAAAGAAACTCGACGAACTTCAAAACAAATACCGACAAATGTACTGGCTACTCGGAAAACATTCGAAGTTGAGCCTACATAACAAACTGCTTATCTATAAGCAAGTGCTAAAGCCTGTCTGGACGTATGGTATACAACTATGGGGTTGTACCAAGAAAAGCAATAGAAACATCATACAAACTTTCGAAAATAAAGTTCTTAGAACGATCGTTAACGCACCGTGGTATGTACGTAACGAAGATATTCATCGGAATCTGGGAATTCCCAGCGTCGTCGAAGAGATAACAAAATTTGCGCGTAAACACAAAGATCGTGTTCACGGCCATTGTAACCGTACTATCACTCAACTACTTGACGCGAACAATTCAATTCGTCGCCTTCAAAGGACAAAACCTTTTGACCTCGCGTCATAGCATATGAAGGTCGTGAAAAAGGCAGGAACTTTCGTTGGAATTTAACCTGTCTAAAGTGCTACATTTATTTTTAATCACATACGATCATCTTTTTCCAGAATAACGATTTTTGTAGGCGAAAATAAAACTACTGGATAAGCACTGGCTGGTGGGCGCCGTAGCGTTAGTGGTTAGTGTGTCGGATCACTACGCATGAGGTTCCAAGTTCGAATCCCAGAAAACACCAACAAGTTTTTTCACGGTCCCACCTCTCGCGAGCGTCTGACAAACATCCGAGAGCATTGTTGTCACGAAAAAGCTTCTCAGATCGCCGTTCGGAGTCGGCATTAAACTGTAGGTCTCTTCCATTCGTGTGAAAAATATAACGCACACAACATGAGTGGTTCCGAGAAGCTAGGCCCTGGCACTTTAAAGAGCTGTTGCGCCAAATATTTGTATTTTTGTAAGCACTGGCTTAGTTGTAGTATTAATTATGAGGAGAGGTGTTTTTTTTTTTTTTAGTGAGTAAAAATCTCACACTACCATAAGCACGCGCGGTCGGGCCTTATGGTGTCTTTAGAAGATTTTTCACCTGCTCTCGGCAAAAAAAAAAAAAAAACTTATGATGGCTTCATCATCAGCAAAGAATAATTGATGTGCCTTGGGGTCTGTCTCTTTACCTTAGAGTAGATTGTAGGACTGCAATAAAGAGCAAATAACTTAAGACGCTTCCCTGCTGGACCCCGATTTTGATTGGGAACTCTTCGGTTACTCTAGCGGAGTATCTTACTCTTGTTCCTTCGTGCATATCCATGATCATCTACACATAGGTTTCTGGAACCACTCGATATCTAAGCGTCACCCATATTAGATCTAGTGGTTGTCTGTCGAATGCCTTTTCAAAGTCAACCAATACAATATGCAAATCCTTTAAGGAATCACGATGTTTTTTCATTCTGATCCTTATATGTACTTTGGATTGCATCCGCGGTTGATTTATCCGCGACAAGCCTGCGCTGATCATCAGATAGCCGTATTATTTTTCGCAGTCGGCCACCTAATACCCGCTCAACGATCTTCATATTGTGTGACATCAGCTTTATCCAACGATAATTATCACAGTTTCGTGTATCACGCTTCCCTTTGTATACAGGGAGAAGGTAGCTTTCCCTACATTGATTCGGCATTGGATCACCTCTCACAAATTTGGAGATGAGAATTCTAAGCCATCTGAACCCGATGTCTCCGATCTTTTTCCAGAACTCAGAGGGCATCTTGTCTGGCCCAATCGCTTTTTTTTTGGAGTATTTGACCACCTCACTAATTTGTTCGACTGTAAATGTCGGGTATTTCTTCAGAGTTAGGGGTGGCTCTTAGAAAGTCTAGCCGGGAAACTGTTCATTCTGCAGAATTTTGTCGTCATCCACAAGAAGCTGGCCATGAGCATTGTTAATTAACTTTGGTGCACGAATCTCCTGAGCATTCCTCTTTCTTTGCGCGAATATTTTGAGGATGGTTGCGCTTCTGATATTACGTCGTCGCAGCTCCTGGGTAGTAAGGTTTGCATCAGCAACCGGGGAGATATTTTCTCCAGCTCCCGATACGGCCCTCCGTACTCTCTGCTTGAAGCTGAGGGCCCATCTTCTTAGCTTTCTCCTTGAAACATCTGTATTCCACTTCAAGTCGAGCTTTTTAGTCCCTTTTATTAGAGGGGCACTTTGAACAAGCTTTGAACGCCGATTTCTTCTCATTTATCACTTCCCTAGCATTATCACTCCACCACCATGTTTGCTTGGCATGTTGGTGATGGGCTTTTGAAGCTCCTAGCAGTGATTTGGCCTTCTTTAAGCAAGTTCGCTGTAGGGAATCCCACATATTTTTTGCTCTGTAGTCTTTTGTTATGCGCGTCGATACCAAATTGTATCAGTCAGCATAAAAGTAAGATAGTTCCAATGTCCAAAGGAAATCAGCACAAGCATAAACAAGTTCTGATTTCCAACGGAAACACATTTGCAACGCTTTTAAATGTGTTTACAAATTCAAAAGATATCTTAATTGCACGCGCACGATATTTTGCGCTTACTTTTCTTTTTATAAAAGAATAAACGAAGGAGCGAATTAATAAACAAAGCATAGAGTCATATTCTCCATCATACACAGATCTCCTCCATACACATACATACATACATACATTTTCAATGGCTCGCTAGCTCTTCATGAGGGTCGCGGGGGTAAGATGCTCAGGTAGACCTTTCATCCTTCTTGATCCTCCGCCATTGACTCCAATTCATCAGGGGGAATCCCTAGACGGCTCCAGGAGAGATGTCGGACTTGGTCCAATCATCTGTTTCTAGCCCTTCCGCGGAGTCGTCTATCTGATGGTACGGCAACCATAGCACATCTTGGAAGCCGGTCTGGGGGCATACGCACTACGTAACCAAACCATCGAAGCATAGATCGTTCCGTTCGGAGAAATAGCTGCTCAACGTTGAGCGACTCGCGTACTCTTATGTTGCGAACTCGATCCCTACGAGTTATTCCAGTAATACCACGAAGGAACCTCATTTCGGCAGTTTGTATCCGCGATCGCATTCTTTCGGTCACTACCAAAATTTCATGACCATAGGTGAGAGCTGGAACATACACCGAGTTAAAAACCGATAGCTTAGCTTGAACACTAAGTTCGGCCTTCCTTATAACAGATTTGTCAAGCTCTCTCAAAATGAATCTAGCCTGACCAATTCTACGGGATAACTCGGCATTGCTCTTCCCATCACTCGTGAATAAGACCCCGAGGAACTTAAACTTATCTACCTGCTTCAGTAGGACTCCACAAACATGCATAGTGTACTGAATGGGTATTTTGGAAACAACCATTACTTCCGATTTGTTCACATTGATCTTCATTCCAGCATCATCACAAACGGCTACAAACCTATCGAGTGCGCGCTGAAGTTCGGTTTGAGAGGACCCAAGGATGGACAAATCATCCGCAAGAGCAGATGACTAATCCTTAGGTTTAGGTTCCCACTTTGAAACATTCCCCGGCACGGCTGCGCTGCAACATCCAATCCATATATACAATGAAGAGGAGAGGTGACAAAACGCACCCTTGGCGGAGTCCAGCGCCCACAGTGAAAAGTATTGATTTAACACCGTTTATCCGAACACGGCTTCTACAGTTTGTATATTAAAAAATCGCCCTTAACAGGGAACCATCAATCACGTACTCCTGCAGAACACTCCAGAGTTTGCCTCAAGAAACCCTATCATATGCTTTTTCCAAATCTACAAAACAAGTGTAGACAGATAGGGCATACTCCCAGTCCTTCTCCTACACCATTCTGAGTGAATAACTGGTCGGTTGTGCTTCTACTGGGACGAAAACTGTAGTGCTCATCCCCCAAACTGTCCGCAACCACAGCTCTGGAACGCGTTTCTAGCACCTTAGCAAAGACTTTTCCAGGGAGACTTAAAAGAGATATACCCCTATAGTTGGCGCAATCTGTTTTGTCCCCTTTTTTAAAAAGAGGAACTATCACTCCCATTTACCAATCACCAGGTCACGCGAGAGCCATTGCGCTCCCTCTTTACCTAAGACCTTGAGTTTTTCTGGACGTATTCCATCCACACCAGCAGATTTGCCAACTTTTAGCGATTTGATCGCCAAAGTTACTTCCTCTAGCGTAAGACTACTTTCCGCCCTACTCTCGACCATAGGTCTGTCATCTTCGGTGCCCTGTTTGGGATTGAGCAATTCTGACAAGTGCTCGCTCCATCTGCGTAAGATATCCTCCTCGTTGGAAAGAAGTGTGTCGTCTTTGGATTTGACTCCTTCAACGGTATTCAACTTATTTCCTCTGAGTTGGCGGATGGTCTGCCAGAACATCTTAGTCACGTTCCAATTTCTCGCCAAACTCTTTCCAAGACTGTTCTTTCGCTGTTTTCACAGCTAATTTACAAGTTCTTCGCGCCTCGGTGTACTAATTTCGAGAATCGGAGTTTTCCAAGTGAATCCACACCTTATAGGCTCTCTTCTTCTCTTTGATGGATTTTCAAATTCCGGGCGTTTTAAAGCAAGCAGCCCTTTTCTCACAACTAGCCGCCACACCAAGCCGCTTCACTCCGCAGAGGCAATAACCGCTGCCATTCTTCCTCTACATTTGATGGAACAGTTGGAATTCGTTCAAACCTTTCAGATATTTGCCGCGCAAATGTATCCCGTATCTCATCGTCCTTGAACCTGTCCCATCGCATGCGTGTAACCATCCTTGGTTTACACTTTGGTAGGGGAGGCACTCTCTCCCTAATATACAATTTGCACAGCACTAAGTAATGATCAGTTGACAGTTTGGCCTCTCTCAATACATCACAAACCATTCTCTTCAGACACGATGGTACCACAAAGAAATCGATCAGTGACTTCTTCTGAAGACTCTGACAGTACCACGTGTATTTGTGAATGTCTTTGTGTGGAAAGATAGTGTTCATGATGGATAAGGCATTTTCACAACAGAAATCCAACAACTTCTCTCCGTTCACGTTTCGACCAGGATCATCGTTCCTCCCAATCACACTCCCCCATGTCATAATATCTACACCCACATGAGGATTGAAGTAACCCATCAGGACAAACGAATCCATGTCTGCAACTTTTTCAAGGGCAACATCAACTTCACCTAAGAAAGCTGCATACTCTGACTGAAGGTTTGGTGCATAGACCTGCACCAATGCCAGAGTTGATTTTTCAAACTTGAGCTTTAAGATCGTAACTCTCCCTCCTATTAGTGGCATCCACCCCAATACTCTGTCTGTTAACCTGGTGAGTATCCCCACTCCCGCCTGAGCAGACATTGAGGGTGCGACTCTTGACAGGAAGAGCTTCCACCCATCTGAAAGGTCCACAGTTTTAGAACCTCTCTGCTTTATTGAAGAGACGCCAACTATATCTAGTCGACTTTTAACAGCCTCCCCAAAAAGCTCAAGGTCCTTCCCTCTGAGCGATGACACGTTCCATGTGCCTATCCTAAGAAGTCGATGCCGTTGTCGAATTTCAGAGAGTCCATCTGTGCACATCGGTGCACAAATCTTCTCCAACAAAGAGAAATTCTTCCTTTGGGATGTTCTTAAGGAGATTGTGGAAACCTAGCCAAAATGAATCTTTATCCCTCTGATCGTACCTAATTTGGATTTAAGAGACCTCAAACGGTCGCTGGACTTCGAAATTCTCAAGACGTTACCAAGTAGCTCTGCCGCAAGGATGCTATCGATTCCGTACCTAGCCTTTTCCATTCCGTTGTAGAACTTGCTGTAATCGTCTGTCCTACCGTTCAAGAAACGCACCCGATTTCCGGTGTTTTGCCATTTCGTCTCTCTTCTTTCGTTATGCTTCCATCGTTTCAACCCGCGACCCTCAAATTTCATTCAGACTGTTCGATTACTTTGCTAGCCCCCGGACAAGATAAAACCTATTCATCGAATGAAATGACTAGGAGAACCCAAAGACGTAATTTTAAATAGAATTTAACTATCAAAAAGTTTGTCAAAGTTGGGCTTGCTAAAATCTGTATAAATGCAGTCGATCGGACTACCCTCTTCGAAAGCTTTGTTTCTTAAAGATAAGCAAGCATTTGTAACAGTTGATCTTTTATTCATAAACTCATGCTGCTTGGTTGAACGAAATGGTTTGCAGCAGAATGAAAACTCTTGCAAACTATCACCTCGGACAGTTTTAACAGACACGATATTTTGGCGATAGGTCTTAAGTTAGACACATCGCCTCGATTCCCCTTTTTGTAAAGTGGAATGATAAAAGAGTTTTTGCGAAAGTACTCTGCTTTAATGACGCTCAAAATAAGTGTGTGTGTAAGTGGTTAGTGTGTCGGATCACTACGCATGAGGTTCCAAGTTGGAATCCCAAAAAACACCAAAAAGTTTTTTCACGGTCACACCTCTCGCGAGTGTCTGACAAACATCCGAGAGTATTGTTGTCACGAAAAAGCTTCTCAATCGCCGTTCGGATTCGGCATTAAACTGTAGGTCCCTTCCATACGTGTGAAAAATATAACGCACACAACATGAGTGGTTGCGAGAAGCTAGGCCCTGGCACTTTAAAGAGCTGTTGCGCCAAATATTTACATTTACAAAGCTAATGCTCTCTTACATCTTCAACAGTTATTAAAATCTGGGCCAATGTGCTATTGGGGAAGTCTTTAAAGTAATTGAAATTACTCTGGATAGGTGTCATCATCATCGTCATATATAATCGAAATATAAAATTTGAACAAAGTCTTAAAAGCTATTTTCAAAACAATTGCGGTTCTCTAAAATCGGCCACAGTAAAGTATGGCCTGATACAATACTTCCATAAGTTCTTTTTGTCTAATTAATTTTCGGACTATAACATAATGTCTCTCTGACAACCTTTTTCCGAAAATTTCCTTGTATTCTACCTTATATGATCTTATTCTATCTTTATTAAATGTTCTACAACTATTCAAGCCTCCTTGAAATCTCATTTCAAGACAATGTTAATTCAAATACATTTATCGAAGATTTCAATGGCAGCATGACGGCAAATGCCAATCGTTTCATCAAAAGATATAAAAAGTTGTCTAATTTGCTTGAGCATAGTTTGTGATTTCCTCTTCAAGTTCTACAGCAATTCATTTGCAATAGATACAAGGCATACAAACTGAATTATTTTCCACATGAAGACATAATAAGCCGATTGCATGCATCTTAAGCCAATTTATCTTCTTTGAACACGCATCTATAAGCGGAGCAGCCTCCTTACACAAAGTAATAAACATTCTCAGAGTAGTCTCTCGTGGTATATAAAACAAGAAAACTTTCTCAAGACATTGAAACCCTAACTCATAAAGTTCTTAACTCAACAAGCGAGTAATTATATTCAAACACTGAATGATACGTTCACGTAGTTTACCACTTTCTGCACATAAGCATCACATGATGTCATTTTTGGTGCACACCCGCCTTGGAACATCAAGAGAACATCCAAAATTAATCCCTGGGAATTACGGCAAGGGAGAGGGAGCTCTATGGAAACTCGAGGATTTCCGTGCTAACACCATCATAATTGAATAAGTTTCCTGATTAATAAATTGACTTGAGGCCAGATTCAACAGCTGTTGTCAATGGAGGCATTTTTTCTCCTTTCTTTAAAGGATATCCTATAAACCGAAGGATCATCTTTGTTTTCAACTTCTGCCGTTTCTTACAACCCAGGGGTTGGTGGGTAAATTATTTGTTTGTCTGCTAAAAAATGGTAGGAGATAATTTTGGGTCGTTAGTCCCTTGCTATTCATATCAAGGACCACACACCGTTTTTCCTTCTATTTTTAGTGCAGCTTATCGTACAGATATAGGTCAACAGACTTTGAAAGTATAATACTAAGCAATCAAGTGAAAAAAACCGGTGAATTTTGGATGGAATTACGTGAAACAAATAAGAGCAAGTCTCCTGAGGTGTGCTAATGATGATTGGCAATGAATTAAAGTGTACTGCAGCCTAGGACAAACACCTTTGCCCCCTCCTTGTATCGAGGTAGTTCTCGGAATTAAGCACTTTGTTAAGCTTTGTTTCATTTGAAGATATGAGAGCCTGCATTGGGTTCAAATATTTTTTATTGCTATTCAATTTTATATGTCAACTTGCCCTATTTCGGGTCCGGAGTCAATAGCTGACAGTTTCTTAGTATGCAAAAGGTGGGGCAAAAGTAATGTCATAGTGTGAATTGGCTGCCATTTTGTCATAAATGAAAAAAGTTGGGCATTACTTTTGCCCCACCTGTTATTATAGTTTGGAGACTTTTCGGTTTAATTTCTGAGTAAAATTCATTTCGTACATTTGCATTCAGTAACGATTCATAATTTTGTTGTTTTCAAAATTTGCAGGTCTTCTTTGAGGAATAAATTGGAGAAAAATTCTGCATAAGCCAGAAATGATTTCGAAAATTATTTATCGATTATGTTAACTCAGTGTTTGGCGTTATGCATAGAAATACAGGGTGGGCCATAACTCATCATGGGGTTTATGCACTTAATAATTTTTTACTATTATATTTATTAAATCTATTTTTGTTACCACTGGCTCAATCCTACACATCTCAAGCCTGTTTCAATCATGAACCGATACCGCTCTCCAGTAGCCGTGACTGTACTTTCATCTTCATTTGCAAATAAGTAAGGCCTAATTACCCTCTCAGGTATAATGTCACACCATACCGTACATCTAACAGGGTGTAATAGACGCTAGTGAATGAATATCGGATTTTAAGTACCTCAAAAACTTTAAAATCTGCCATTCAAGTGAAAATGAGCTTCATAGCACATGGCCAGATTTTGAATAAAGCCATTTTTATTTCTGGTCAATTCTTGAAAGAGAACTGCAAAAGTTTGGACATTACTGATGATCCGTGGGTTTTAATTGCACCAACCCAACCTGAGAAAAACACTCTTTGGTATATGTTTCTGTAGTTGCTTGAACACTCTGCTCTACTTGGCTAATCTTTTTCTCCAACGTAAAAGCTATTGAATTAGAGATCATACACTTTTTGGGTGAAGCTTTGTAGCGTGTCTTGATTTCGGTGACTTGATCCCGAGATAATGGTTACGAAACAACCAAATCTTCGGATAAGGACGACTCAACAGATAACGACCTCAGCAAACCAAATAAGGAGAACGTGGAATGTTCTGTCCTTTAACAGACCACGTGCAGACGAACAATTAGCAGAGCGTCTAGACTGCTATAAAGCAGATATAACCGCCATCCAAGAAGTGCGATAGGATGGGGCGGGTAAAAGGAGGATGAAAATCTGTAACATCTACTACGGCGATTGCTACAGAGGAAACAGGCAGCGCTTATTCGGATGCGGACACGCGACAGACTTAGGCAAGACGTCTTCAGCTTCCAACACGTGAGCGAGCGTATTATGACTATCCAGATCAAGGCTAATTTCGCTAACATAAGCCTTATATGTGTTCATGCCCCCACGGAAGAATAGGACCCTGCCACCAAAGATTGTGTCCTAAATTCGACGTTAAAATTGTATTAGCCGATTTTAACGCCAAAATAGGAAAGGAGAATGTCTTTGGTAGGGCAGTCGGTAAGCATAGCCTACACGACACCACGTCTGATAATGGACTAAAGCTAATTGGGTTCGCTGTGGAGCGAAATGTCACCACAGCAAGCACATGGTTTCCTCATCTCGATATTCATAAGCAGACATGGTGGTCCAATGATCATGTAACGATCAACCAAGTTGATCATATTGCGATCGACGCAAGACGTGCCTCCAGTATTCTAGATGTCCGAACCTTTCGAGCGGCCAACATAGAGTCGAATGCTTTGGAAGCCAAAGCTATACCAGTTGTTAGCAGCAGTAGATGTTAACTTCAGACAACAATTTGAAAGAGAAGCATTAGAGTCACTGCATCGATCTATTTATAGGCAGTTGGATCATAATTTGGGAGACCGAAAATACTTTCACGATAGTAATAGCTGCGAAGAAATATCACTTATGCTAAAACTGCGAGCTGAACTACTTCCACTAAATTATCAACCGCATAGGGAAGATCTACCGGTCTTGTGTAATATATGTAACATGGCGGAGAAGGAGGATATATTTCATTTCGTGGGAAGATGTCCTACGCTCCGGGAAACTAGACGGCACTTGTTTGGAGTAGATGAAATTTCCCATGAAGAAATCATAAGTAAGCTCAACGAACCGCAAACGTCTCTTCTGGTAGCGTACTGTAAAATAGCCCTAGCCTATCGGCGAAGAATTATAACAGAAAGTTTCTAATTTTAAAGAATAACGCTTTTCGTTTATTAAATTGCAATCCATAAAGTAGTAATGGTTTTTTAAAAAATTGTCAATCGGCAGACGGCTTATTGCCATGCTTTTTTGATTTTTCGATGTTTGTAAAGAACTGTAATTAATTTGTGAATTAATAAAATCTAAATCTAAATCTAAATCTAAATCTAAAATCTAGAGTCGAATGCGGATATCCGAAACTAAGCGTCAAAGAAGAATCATTGTGAGAAAATTTAACGTCGAAAAGCTACAATCGCAAGAAACCGCCAGACTCTTCGCTGAACGCGTATCTCGAAATCTCTCAATCATCCCTATGCTATGCCCTATCAGGTGCCGAAGACCAGTCGCAACGCTGCCAACATGCTATCAGAAACGCTGCGACTGATATGCTGGGTCTCGCTCGTCCCTGGTTTGAAGAAGAATGCCGGCGAGTGCTACAAAGGAAGACGAGAGCTGGTCGTGAGCTCTACGAGCAAAAGAGACTGAAAGAACATCAGCTTCTCGAAAAGAAGAAGAAAGAGCATGAGAAGCGCACGATCGAGAATATCGAGAGCTTATACTCCTGGAACAATGTACGGAAGTTTTACCAAAAGGTAAAGAGAAGGCGTCAGAGAAGCAATACCCGTACCGAAACCTGTAGGGAAGAAAATGGAAACCTCGCAGTAGAATCACAGTCGGTGCTGAGAATATGGAAAAACTACTTCTGTATAATGGCGACGAAGGCCAACAACCCGCTGTCAGGTAGAATGAACCATTCAACATGGGCGATGATAGTAAAAATTTCCGTCCACCTAAGCAAAGCGAAGTGATGACAGCAATATCCAAGCTGAAATCCAACAATGCTGCTGGACCTGACGGCTTATCGGCTGAACTTTTCTAGGCAGCTGGTGATGAATTGGTAGAGAGCATACACAAACTCATCTCTAAGATTTGGTCAGACGAGTGTATGCCTGATGAATGGAATCTTTGCATCGTTTGCCCGATCCACAAGAAAGGAGACCCCCTCAACTGCGCCAATTATAGAGACATCAGTCTCCTCAACATCGCATATAGGATGTTCTTTGTGTGGATATTGTGTGAACGCCTGAAAACTTTTATCAACAGCCTGATTGGACCCTATCAGTGCAGTTTCTGGCCAGGAAAGTCCACCATCGATCAAATCTTCACACTTCGGCAGATCTTGGAGAAAACCCAAGAAGTCCAAATCGATACTCACAATCACTTTATCGATTTCAATGTCACCTATGACAGCATCTATAGAGAAGAGCTATATAGGGCCATGTCTAGTTTTGACATCCCGCCAAACTTGTTCCTCTATACACTCGCTGCTCGATCAAGGTCGGTAATGACCTCACCGAGACCTTTGATGTCAAAAAGGTTTTAGACAAGGTGACGCGCTGTCATGTGACTTTTTTAATATTGTACTTGAACGGATTGTGCGGAACTCACAAGCCAACACCGGAGGCACAATCTATCAAAAGTCCGTACAACTGCTTGCATACGCCGGCGATATTGACGTAATTGGAAGAACTCAGCGGCCTGTTACTGGTGCGTTTGCAAACATTGAAGCAGAAGCGGCCAAAATGGGTTTGGCGATAAACGAGGGCAAAACTAAATAGGTATGCTGCCAACAAGAAGGGGCGATCAACACCGACGAATTGGACAGAACATCACCTTGGGCAGGTATAGCTTCGGGGTAGTAAGGGACTTTGTCTACCTTGGCTCTGCTGTAAACTCTAAAAACCACATCAGCGCAGAAATCAAGCAAATAATAGGTCCCTTCCATTCGTGTGAAAAATATGACGCACACAACATGAGTGGTTGCGATAAGCTAGGCTCTGACACTTAAAGAGCTGTTGCGCGAAATATTCATTTTTTATAGTAGAAGCTAATGATCGTAATTTGACTGGAAGGAGTAACGTTTCTTGAAATTGGATTTTGTTGGAAAGATATCATTTGGAACATACATAAAGTAGTGGCTCAATAGATCTTTGGGATCGCAGTGTGTACAAGGCCCTTGTATGGTATAGTAGTACATAAAGTAATAGTCTAAGAGCCCGCAGTTCATTTTGGACGTGAGAGGTAACCGAACGAATCCTATGTTAATATGTTGCCTTGATGCCCAATATTTGAGATATGCTCGTCTGGCAGCACGTAATGGCAACTAAAGGAAATAACTGTATATTGAAAATGCCGCAAATTTAAAAATAGGAATAATAGGTGTAATCGCTTGAATGTACTAGTACATTATAGAGTACGACCCCTTCAGTAAGAATACGTGTGTCCAAGACGTCTTAAGTGTAGCTAAAGCCCTGCCAGACGCGGTAGAAACGCGTACAAAATTCCAATTTTGAATAATGTATGTAACCGCACCAATTTTTCCTGAACCATACGATATTACAACATGAATACAATTATGAAAGTCCAAGACGTTTTGGATGTCGCCAAGGGCTTGCCAGACCAGACGAAGTCAAAATATTGACAAAATGCCAATTTGGAATAATTGGTGTAACCACTTAATTTTTTTTTTAAAAACATAGAGCAAGACGTCCTGATTACAAAGATGTAAGTCCAAGACGTTTTACTCGCCGCCAAGTCCTTGCCAGACGCATTCAAAGGATCGAAATCCGATACGAAATGTCCCATTCATCCACACAAAACGTACAACTGGTCCATAACTAATTGATATAACTACACGAACGATATAAATACAGAACAAAGCACCATGAACATAACTACATAAGTTCATGACATTTTACATGTCGCCAAGTCCTTGCCAGACACACCCAAACACACCCTTTCCAAAGCATTTTCTATGAATGGAGCCTTACAAATTGTGGCAATTAAGATATTTAAGGCTTCGATGACACCGTTGCACTGCAAACGTTTTATTATTTTTTTTTTCTTGTTTATGAAAATGCTTATATTGCATTTAAAAGACAGATGTATCTGTGTCCAAGTCCAATAGTTGGAATAGAAATGAAATCAAAGAGTTCTGATAAATCTATACCAATGTCGTTCATGCTCGGAGCATCGTAATGACATTTGCAGATGCTGTGAATACACGGCCAAAGCAAGTGTAAAAATACACGGGATATATTTTTGAAAAATTGATTATGGATAATTCGACTCCTAGGTATGTTTTTGTTCAAATGCAAAGTGCCGGACACGTGCATGGGAGGTGAAGGATCATAGTTTCCTTTCCTCCTTCGTCCAAGCATTTTCTGCAGATCTCATCGGAGAGGTGGTCTATCCTATTCGTGTGTATGGCAATGAACAGTGCGGTTGGGGATGCTAGTCGTATACAATTTGAGTAACAGTTTGCATGCAGCGAGAGGCATGTTGATAAAATCGATAAAATTGTGCAATGCCTGATGAATTCGTCGACCATACCTGAAATGTCCCTTGGTTCCAGCACTCAAACGGAGCGATAGAGCTGTTTTTGAATAGCAGGTAACTGATTCTAAGGATTTAATCGCCAGTTGTTATCCAATTCTACTTCAACCATGGCAGTGCCTTCTTTTCTCCATTATTTTGTCTGGAAAATGCTATAATGGCTGGGAGGCAGAAGGAAGGAGATATTTACTGCTTTTCTAACCTAAGATCATCCTCCAAGTCAAATGTGAAGGAGATATAGGTTTCAAAGTTTTTGACGAATAAGAGTTATGGTAGAGCGTAGTTGGTGACTTGCGAAATTAATCCAAAGGCATTGAGAATAGTGAAGTGTCCAGTATGTAAACTGAGAGAAGGCTTTAGTATATGTGGCTGCTTGAGTTGCCATTTGTTTGTCGAAAATATTTAGAGGTAATATGTCGAAAACCACTAAGGAAGTGGTTTTAAGAGCGTAGGCAATTACTCTGCAGCTCCCTCCTCCAGGATTAAAAATAGCTTACTTACGGCTAGGTTCAAGAAAAGAGGAGAGAGGACAACGTCTTACGGTGTGCCCCTACTAACAAACCTCTGAACAGAGGCGTCATCCAGCTTTCGACTAATAATCCTATTTATGAGTAGCTGGTTTAACAATGCGCCAATTAGAGCTGCAATTCTGAAACTTGACAGTGCAGGCGAAATCGCCTCCGGTTCGACATTGTTAATGCATACTAGTGAGTAAAAATCCGTTTCGTTCGATTTACCTTTACTGTACTCCTATTGGGCTCCCGGAAATTACGCCAGAGGAAATTACGCCAGAAATTTTTATGGAAAAAACGCCAGAAAACGTTTCATACAAAAATCTGATATTTTTTCATAGGAAAAAAGGCCAGATTTTTCGGGCAAACTTTCCAAAATGTCAGGCCTTTTTTCCAAAAAAATTCTGGCTTTTTTTCCATTTTTAGAAATGGAAAAAGGGCCTGAAAAAATAATTTGGAAAAAATGTCAGAAATTTTTTTTGGGGTTTTTTCCATTTCCTGTTTTGGAAAAAGAACCTGAAACCTATATTTTTTATCAATTGTTGTAACAAATTAACAGTTATATTAGTCAGTAGCCGAAGAGCCTGGTAGTCAGCAGTGTAAATTTTGTACTATTAGCACATAATTTATTATCTGTTAATAAAGTTCTATAATACAGTACTACCTCGATAATGTGAACTAATTAAAACAAGGGCCTGTTCACATTTGGGAGGAGTTCATATTATTGGAACATTCTTTTCAACTAAAAATAAGAGAATTTTCGAATAACGAATGCTATGAATGCTGGTTGGGTGTCAAATCGCCCAAAACCAAATCGCCCAAATCGAAAAAATGTCACATCGCCCAAAAATTATGGGCGATATGACACAACGACATATCGCCCAAAAATTAAAAAATGTCAAAACGCCCAAGAAAGTGGGCGTTTTGTCAGAATTCATTAATAGCCTTACTTCCGATCGCCCAAAATGCGAAAAAAATGCAGAAAAATGTCAAATCGCCCAAAAATCTTTTTGGGCGATTTAACATTTTTAATTTTGGGCTATTTAGCATAATGTCAAGTCACCCAAAAATATAACAGATTTTGGGCGGATTGACATTTTCGTTAAATTGGGTTTAAGACTGCATTCAAAACAAATTGTAACAATTACATTAGCGGTCACAGCGCTTTCACGTTGCGTCCGCGCGCGAAGGACGGCCGGACGCCGCGCGATGCGGCGCGATTACCGTTTCGCGTCCCGTCGCGTTGCGCCACGCAACCAGGCGCGGACCCCCTCAACATTTTTTTTTTTCGAAGAGGTGTATACGTAAGTCCACAATGCATAAACAGTGCAATGTGTAAGGGGGGGTATGCTGCCCCCCTGCAACCCCCCTGCTTGGGGTCACTGTTGGATTTGAGGTGGGTGCGAGGATGCTTGTATGCAAAGTTTCTTTATATCCGTGTTTCGCACCCAACCTCGCACCCGCCTCAAATCCAACAGTGACCCCAAGCAGGGGGGTTGCAGGGGGGCAGCATGCCCCCCCTTACACATTGCACTGTTTATGCATTGTGGACTTATGCATGCTCCATCTTATTTGGCCGTTGTTTTCCTTCTGAGGTTTGTAGGTGGGACATAAAGTTGCAAGCGCAAGCAGTTGCAGATGGACATGAAAATTATAAGTGTCCATGCTGCCGGAAATTCGTAACAGACACGCTTCAAGTGTACATTTAGTAGGTAGCATAATTGTATGTTACATATTGTTAAATTGTTCTTATGGTTACTAGTTATAAAAAGAAGAAAGTTATTGAAAACGTTTGTAGTTTTACATTTAAACAGTTTCAGAGACCGTACGTCTACGAAAGACACCTTTTTTTATTTTTAAACATGACAGTTTGTGAGTGATAAAGTAATTAAACAAATAAAAAACGGCCGCTTCACGCAAGGGCCCGGCGTGCTCCTACGCGGTGGGCGCCGAGCGCGTCGGGCGCGCCGGCCGTGCCGAAGGCGCCCACCGCGCCGACCGCGCCGACCGCGCCGACCGCGCCGACCGCGCCGCGCGGACCGTTCACGTCGCAGCGCGCCCCCCTCCTCCGGTACGCTGATTCCCCCAGAGTTTTTTATTTGTTTAATTACTTTATCACTCACAAACTGCCATATTTAAAAATAAAAAAAACATTTTCTGGTGTTTTTTCCAAAACAAAATTTGGAAATTAAGCCAGAATATATTAATTTTCTGGCCTAATTTCCATTTTACTTTCTGGCTCTTTTTCCACACTTGTCTGGCTTAATTTCCAACGTTTCTGGCGTATTTTCCAAACAGTTTTCTGCTATTTTTTCCTATTTTTACTAAATAAACATTTTCTGGCGTTTTTTCCAAAAAAAATTTCTGGCGTAATTTCCGGGAGCCCTCCTATTGGGAGTAAATATTTGGCGCAACAGCTCTTTAAGTGCCAGGGCTTAGCTTCTCGCAACCACTCATGTTGTGCGTTATATTTTTCACACGAATGGAAGGAACCTACAGTTTACTGCCGAATCCGAACGGCGATTTGAGAAGGTTTTTCGTGACAACAATACTCTCGGATGTTTGTCAGACGCTCGCGAGAGATGGGACCGTGAAAAAACCTTTCGGTGTTTTCTGGGATTCGAACTTGGAACCTCATGCGTAGTGATCCGACACACTAACCACTTACGCCACGGCGCCCATTGATACTGCAGCCATTATGAATATCAATCAAAAAATAGGCTTATTGATCTAAGATTGGAGTTGACTTGTTATGTTTTGCCTGCCTTTGGTATGAAAACCATATCGACTTCTGTCCATAAATTGGGAATGTGGACTACATCCATGTGCCCTCTGAAAGAGATAGTTAGCCAGGGGACGATCAGATCCATAGTTTGTAGAATAACGGCAGGTATAACACCACCTGATCCTGCTGATTTAAATGATTGCTGCGTATAGTGGCTCAAAGAATTTCGCTCCCAGTAACAAGATGACTTGAACCCGTGATGGCTTTGCAATTGCAACAGCTAAGGAAAAGATCAAGGCATTCGGCACTGGAGGTGGTCCACGAGCCATCAGTTAGGAATTCTTAGGACGACTAGGACATTTCTGCTAAAACTAAAAATTAAAATACTAATTAGGTATTCTAGGAAATGATTTACCCTGTTGTATTGCTACAATTTCCTCATATATAGGACAAATGTATAGAAAGCATTGAAGTATATCTCAGCTTCTTAAATATGTATATATTTGGGAAATATCCATCACCAAGTGGAGCTGACAAGTATCTCAACCATAGCAAATCATCCGATAACATAATTAATTTACGGCAGTCTAATCCTTAATTTCAACGATGACATGATATAGGAATTTCGAAAATTTTCAACACCAGCACCCAAATCTTAATACCTAACACTCATTGTGGTCATGCATGCGGTTGTGATAAGGTTGGAATAGCCACTCAAGCCCACTCAAAGTTCAATGGAATTCATTCATGAATATAAACGATAAATAGGATAAACCTCAACATGTTTTTATAGATACTGTAGGATTACATGAAAATAGTTCGACAGCTTGTGTCGTCTTTTGTTTTCATAGCAAACACGACGGTGAATAACACCCCGCATAGCAAAAAGTGAGCACACATGGATAGATTCTTAACAAAGGAGAGGATGTCTTGTAAAAACATTTCTGTTGAACGAATTTTTGGGAAAACTTCCCAAGTATTTTATTTCTTAGATTCCTACCGTGTGTCTGATGTTTGTTGTTTTAGTGTTGATTGCATGTCGTCAGAGTGAGAAAATCAACAACTCAAAGTTCCTCCGTTTATAAAGAAACACATACTCGTATGTATGTACTACATACTCGTACATACATGCAGCACATTCCAGAAAAAAAATGAAATATTTGGGGTGCTTCTAGACTTTTTTGTTTTGAACTGCACTGAACTTTTCAAATTATATTGGCTTCTGTATATAACAGAGATTAAAAGGAGCATGTTACATACATGCTCTACATGATAACAACCAATGTTATCTACCGGATTATGACAACATCATCAAACCAAGCCGCCGCAAACACCAGCTCAATTAACAGCTTGCGGAATCTCGATTACATGCCCTGCATAGTAACAACCAGCGATGTTGCTTACCACCGCTGCAGATCATCATCATCACCAGCTGCATGACAAAAGCATCGCACCCAAGCAGCAACATAGCAGCCGAAAACACCAGCTTGGCGTGAGTAGCAATGCAGAACAAACACCAGCTTAGTGTTTGATCTTAATTTGATCAAAGGTTGCTGTTACTTTTGCTGAGGAGAGAGCTGTAAGATGCAGGTTCTGTTGCCAACTTTTTCGTTCGAGGAAAAGCATCGCTATTCGGAGGCTTACCGAGTATAGACGTACATTTTTAACTACTTATATACCATATTAAGTTTGATTAACTATTCATTCTGTGAAATAAAATGAAGAAAAAAATGTCTTGTAGTTCATTTCAATCAAAAAGGAAAGTAGTGCATATAACTCGCGCACTCAAGGGGTTATGAATAACCTTTTAACCCATTCACTGCCAAATAAAAATTTTAGAACTAGCCAAACATGCTGCATCAGTCCATATGGTCTGACATGAAATCTCTTTCATTGTAACTGTCAGGCCATATGGACTGACGACCTGCCTTTTAATATTGTTGTTGTTTTATAAGATCATATTTTGTCTTCATGTAATAATGTACTGGAATTTGTTCTTGTTTCCATTTTGCATCGTATCTCAAAGTCCCGCTGTTTCTTTTCCTATTTCATTTATATTTCAAATAGCAAGAACAAAGCCAGTACAGAATATTTAACGTTGACGATTGGAAGTGTGATAACTCATTTAAAGTGTTTTATGCATGGCTGGTGCTTTTTTTTTTTGTCTAAGGGATAATGGAAAAATGCTAATGCGCACGAAGAATAGGCGCCCTCTGTTTCAAGTAGTGTGAAATTCCTACTCATTCAAAAACGACATTTAAAACCCTTTACAACCTGACACCATCCGCTCCGGAACCGCTTTAGCATAACTTCAGAGTGGTGTCGTTTTCTTTCCGCTCTGGGGACCGACTTTTTTATTTATCTCCTGACGCGGGCTTATAGTATCTTGTCTGTAAGGCGTTCATCAATTTGGTAAGCATACTAAGGGTATGTTTACTTCCTCCTCTTACTTTCTCAATGAATAAAGATATCTTATTCCACATGTCGATGATGGAGCCAATCTTGTTTCGGCTTTTTTTGGAGAAAAGTTACCTATCTCCGACTCTAGGCTATTCCTTTCTGCTGCCCACTTGTTACTGGTGAAAAGGTGTGATACGCATCGTCTTCCAAAGAGTCTCCGTATTGACAGACTGCACTCTCTACTTTTCGTATCTTGTGCAGGTACTGGTCGAAGTAACCATGTCCGGTAAGGAACTGGGTGATATAATAATTCACTTCACCGTGCTCCCGCTCCATTCATACAGCAACGTCTCTGATCAACCGGTATTTCCCTCTTCCCCTCGTTTCCGCATTCCCCCTGTTTTGCCACTTCTACTTCATGAGTTGCTTTGCTTCTGTAGCTGCTGTTTTCGCTCCTATTTCCGTCTTCTTGTCTTGGACATACTTCCTTTCTGCTGCTAGAATATCAATAAGCGTCATTCCTGCAACTCAACATTTTGTGGAAATTCGTCTCTTTGTCGGCAATAGAATCTTCGTTTTTTCAGTTGCTAGGCTTAATCCGTGGTTTTCCATCCAGAGATGCACCCGCCTTATAACTTGATTCAACTTTCTTTGGGCATCCTCGGTGTCTCGTGCAGTGAAACTTGCAGCAATATCATCTGCATAACCGACCAAGAAGGTGTCTTCCGTAGGAGATGCGCCATAAGTCGGGACCCAAAATTGAGCCTTGCGCTACTCCAGAGGTGATTATCTTCCTGCGTGGTTCCTGAGTGGTATTGTAGATTTGCTCTTGATTTCTCAGGTAATCGTTCATCATTTGTAAGAGATACTGCGGTATCCTAAAGGTGTCTTATAGCGGAGTTGAAAGCGTTTTTCACATCCAATGTTACCAACACCACAATCCTTCTGGAATAATGGTTTCCCCGTTGGGCCAACTGAACTGCTGTGACCACTTGCCATGCAAGTGTACAATTATTAGATATTGAAGACTCTAATATAACGAAGGCATATACAAAATGTCATTATATAGAGGAAAGTGTTGAAACCGAATGAAAAAAAAAAAACAAGAAAGGTAACCTCAATTTATGGCTGAAATAACATAAGTTGCCAAAAGTCAATTTTCAAAGTTCGATATCTCGGAAACTAAGCGAGATATCAAAAAATATTACTTATTATGTTCAGTGCGTCGAGATCTATTAGAAAACATCAACAAATTTTATTTATAAGAAAATAAATAATTTTCCGATCTTTTCAAACTCGGTTCAAATTCCGTTTGCAAAGGAGGCTAAGTACCTAGGAATGACACTTGATACAAAGATGAAATGGAAAGCGCATGTAAAGAAAAAACACAAAGAACTAGATAATAAATATAGGGAAATGTATTGGTTACTGGGAAAATATTCCAAGCTTAATATGGAGAACAAACTGCTTTTATATAAGCAAGTGCTAAAGCCCGTATGGACATATGGTATACAACTCTGGAGTTGTACCAAAATAAGTAGATAACATTAAAATTTTACAAACTTTTGAAAACAAAGTGCTAAGAGGTATTGTTAATGCGCCTTGGTATATCAGAAATAGCGATATCCACAGAGATCTTGGCATTAAAACAATCGAAGACGAAATCAAAAACTACGCGAGAAACATAAAAGTCGACTAGAAAGTCAGGTTAATATTACAGTCCTCCAAATTTGGATGAAAGAAACTTACTACGCCGTCTACAAAGAACAAAACCTTTAGACTTAGCGTGATAAGTAACCGCGTCTAAACTGCGGAGCTAGCAGGATCTTCTAATGGGAAGGTACCTGCAAAGCGTCCTTATTTCGTGAAACGAGAACTACTTGATAAGTCGAGTACTTAGTTGTAGTAAAAAAATATAAACAAGTCTGTTTTGAAGGGAGGTTCTTTAGTGGGTAAGAATCCCACACTACTATGAGCACGCGCTGTCGATCCTCATAGTGTCTTGTTGAAGATTTTCACCTACTCTCGGGGGAAAAAAACAAAAAACAATCATCCAACAGAGCGAACAATTTTCTAGCCCTACATACATATAAAACCAAAAGACTCCTATCTCTAAACAGAAGGAATATAAGCCTCAGAGTAGGAATAATCACAGGACACTGCCTGAAAGGTAGACACGTTGTTAGAATGGGAGTCCTATCAAGAAGAGGAAAACAAGACTCACCTCCTTAGCACATGCCCAGCGCTAGATACTCTGAGCAAGGGACTACTAGGTGTATACTTCTCTGAAGACCTAAGCGATCTGTCTAACATAAACATTGCAAATTTATATAGATTTAAAGGGTGACCAGATAGCAATGATACTTTTTCCAATTCTTATGCTTCAGCAGCTGTCAAAGTTACCAATGACTTCCAGCTGTCAAAATATTTAGTAAGGTTTGCCATTTCATCACGCATCGTTTCACGCTTGCCGAACCTGCGAAAATTATTAAAAAATATTATCGAAATTCCGGCTCAGTTGTAAATACGCAACGTGAATTTCGTCGTGAGGTCGGTCGTCATCATGGCTGCAGTGTGCAGGCAATTCGTCGCACTGTGGAAGAGGTTGAGCGTGAGTACACTCTTTTGGACCTTAAGCCACCAACCAGACAGAGATTGATGCGAAATGAAGAAAACATAGGCGCTGTAGCGGCCAGTATCGAAGAAGACCCAGAAATGTCGATTCGGAGCCGATCAGCTGAATTGGGCATCGCCAGAGAGTCAACCCGGCTTATTTTGTGGTTGGATTTGGGCCTACATCCATATAAGATTGTGCTGATGCAAGAATTGAAGCGCTCCATGCAATACAAGCGACGAAACGCTCAAAGTTGTGAGGCCGAAATTTGGCGACTGGGTCATCTCACAGCGAGCGTTCATCAATTGGCCGCTGCGATCATGCGGCTTGACCCCACTCGATTATTTTCTCTGGGGCTACGTCAATTTCTTAGTCTACGCTAACAAACCAACCACTTTAGACGACTCGAGGCCAACATTCGAGACGCTATTGCCAGATTACCGCCGTACGTATTGGATCTAGTCATCAAAAATTGGACCGACCACTTGAAGCACTGCCTGCGAAGCCGAGGCGGCCATTTAAATGATGTGCTATTCCACACATAATGGCATGAATGTAGCTTCAAAATAAAGCCAGAATTAATTTTATTTTGTATCTCACACCGTTAATGTTTTATTTTAATTTTTTTTCCTATCGTTCTTATCTGGTCACCCTGTATATCAAAATCTAACTGGTTCAGCTGACACAAAAGCTTACACGTCCAATACCTCCTAACAATGGGAAGTAACTCATGCGGGGTACTCATAGTTACCTGTAGCATAGCAATAGGTTTCGATTGAATCAGTCACCATCCCCACGACCCCACCCCACGTCGTATTGGTCACCATCTACCCACAAGAAGTTAGTAATGTAGCAGACACCTCCCAAGGGCGACGGATGACCGCCTCAAACCCTACTAGACTAGCACTAGTAAATACACAACATCACGACTGCATATCAGTAACAGGGATTGATTGAGTTAATCAACTCCACTACTCTTATGCACACCACTACCTCCATGGTCCACCTAAGTATGAAGGGTTAGATTGAATCAGTCACCCTACCTAGCCAACACCAAATGCATAGCAGTACCAAGAGACATAACCCTCTAAAACAGGTAGTAACAGGAGTAACCGGTGATTCACCGGTATAATCAACATGTGGTATCACAATGGACCTAAATGGTCTAAGTGTGTCCTGACTCTGTCAGGACAGCCACCTTACATAACCTAACCTTACCTACGTTCATACATATAGCCATTTCCAAAATGAATCACGATCATTTCGATGACTCGAAAGAAAGGGACTACGGGAGAAGGCTGTGAAAATCGATTATTAAGTGGTTGTTCGAGTATTCTTATTTTGTCAGGCTCTTTTCCATTGAATTTTGATGAGATTTTTCTCAGTTCATTTCTAAGAAATTGCATATTTATTTGTAGCACACAAAGATGCAGTTCTTACCAATATCCATCCAACCGTCATTCAAAGTGCATACAGCATACGATATCCATTGCCATCGATTATTCCCCAAATACCACATGCTCGCATACTCGATTTCATTTGAAATCAGTTGAATCGGCTTGGTTGCATGGGCGTGTTATCTCAATCGATTTAATTGTTATGAACCAATACCCCGTTTACATGACCGGATTGAAAAATCGAGTTGAAACAGAATTGAGTTTCGATCCACATTTTCCCTATACATAACCAAATTGAGGGATCGGGTTGAAAACGAACCGAAAGAGGATTGAGTTTGACACTTTTTCCTCTGTGCCTGAATTAAGGTGTGTCAAATTATTTACCCTTTCCCGCCATTTTATTTTCATGACGCCACAGTACTGATAAAACGATAAACAAAAAGAGGGAAACAATGAATAGAAAAAGAAATATGCATGGGAAATCCCTTCCGGAGTTGTACCTACTCTTTGTGCAAAGAAAAACCCTTTTTGCTGCTTGAGGTCACTATGAGGAATTTCTTTCCTTTCTCTCTCTGAGTTCTTTATCTGTCAAACTCGATCTTTCGATTCGCGTTTACATGAAAAATCTCGATCACGGAAAATTTTGTAACTGCATCAAGTCAATCACGTTTCATGGCACTCAATCGAAATTGAATCTGAATTCAAGCCGTCATCCAAACGGGCTACATGATTCATGCAACTCACAAATCAGATGTAAATATTGTACTTACGAGTTTCTATTGTATGAATACTCCGATCGTTTGTGATCGGTTTTTCCGGTCAGGGATTCGATGTTCGTTCGATGTGCTCGACTCGCTTGAATCCCTGGTACATATTGTAAAATTCTTGCTGGGGTTCATTTAAATAAAACCGTCTTTTGTGTATTTTAATCGTTTATTTATTATCAAACACTAACTTTACTTCAACTCAGTATTCAATCACTTTACTCTTTATTTATTTTAATTGTCGCTACAGATTTACTTTCAATACATCACTTGTTTTCACCACTGGTCGAATCTCCCTCTTGTAATCGCTGTATGCACTTATAACCAACTAAAGAGTAAAGTGATTGAATACTGAGTTGAAGTAAAGTTAGTGTTTGATAATAAATAAACGATTAAAATACACAAAAGACGGTTTTATTTAAATGAACCCCAGCAAGAATTTTACATTGGTGTCAGAAAAGTGGAATAAAATAAATTTTGTGTATTGCTTATTGTGTAAGTGAAAAGAAAATGGTTCGGAAATTGCTAGAAGATTTGTCATTGGTGCAACTAAAGGAAGCACTGAGCCAGCGGGATCAGCCTACGGCTGGTACGAAGAGGGAATTGATCATTAAGTTGCGGAAAATAATGACGGACGAGGGTACAGATCCTGAAACAGCTTTGTTTGACGTCGAAGAAGAACAAGTAAGTACGACGAGTGACATGTCGGCTTTAATGAAATTGTTATCTGAAAAATTCGAGAAGATAGATAATTCTTTCGATGAGCAAAAGAATTCTCAAAATGAAAAAATTGAGAGTGTTGAAACGAAGTTCGAGGCTGTTGAAGGAAGATTCGAGAATTTGGCAAAGGAACTCGAATACGTGAAGAAACAGAAAGTTCGGGAGTATTCAACCGACTTCCCGAGAAGGAAAGAGATGCAGCCTCCCGTCTTCGACGGACAGACATCATGGGCGATATATAAGAGACAGTTCGAAGCTGCGGCAATGACGAACAACTGGGACGATGAAGAGAGGTCCATTGCCCTCACGCTTGCGCTTAGAGGATCAGCTGCAGAGCTACTACAAACTATTCCCGAGGACAAACAACGCAACTACGACGGTCTGGTGAAAGCCATTGAAATGCGATTTGGGGACGACCACATGCAGCAAGTATATAGGGCCCAGTTGCGCAGAAGGTCCCAGATGAAGGGTGAGACGCTCCAGCAGTTACAAGCAGACATCGAGCGGTTGGCACATTTGTCCTATCCAAACGCCGGCGAGGAGATCATTAACGAGATGGCAACCGAAGCGTTTACCCATGCCATAGCTGATACTAAACTACAAATGGCAGTAAGAATGGCTGGAAAGAAAACGCTAGCCGAAGCTTTGGCGTTTGCTCTGATGATGGAGGCGGCAGACCAGGCGTGTCAGGGAATCCACCGTGTAAGGGAAGTAGCCGCCATCGAATGCTCTTGCCAGAGGATGGACGTCGAAGTCCGAAACAGCGCTCGCCGAGGACAAATTCGTTGCTGGAACTGCAACAAAAGAGGGCACCTACAACGGCAATGTAGAATTCTACCCAGCCACGGAAACTATCCACACTATGGTAATTGGCGACGTAATGAAATACCATCTAACAGGTATAACATCCATCCTGTTGGTCAGGCTTACCGAAACCAGGAGTGGGGAGACCGCTCAAGAACCAGTTTCGCGGGGCGGAAGTCGGATGTCGGAGTCGACGCCCCCAATACCACCATCCAGGTTCCCCAAACCAAACTCCATTCTAATGCAGATGCCTTATCCCGGCAACCATGCGAGATCGACTGCAAGCATTGTGTGCGACAGGAAGAGAAGAACCTTCTTTCCATCCAAAGGGTAGGAGCTGAGCCTATCGCCGGTTGGAGTGCAGAAGAAATCCGCAACGCTCAAAAAGAAGACCCAGACATCGAGCCGATATTAGCGTGGAAGGAGTTTATGGAAAAGCCAAACGGACAAGATATCTCGGACAGGAGCCCCACTCTCAAGGCATACTGGGCTCAGTGGGACTCACTTCATGTGCAAGATGGTGTGCTGAAAAGGAAATGGGAGAGGCCGGACGGGAAAGATTTCATAATGCAGCTTGTCTTGCCGCGATCAAAAGTTTACGAGGTGCTGCGGGAGATGCATGATGGAGCATCCGGAGGTCATTTGGGTGCAAACAAGACGCTGGAGAAAGTGCGAGAACGTTTCTATTGGCTCAGCGCAAGGGACGACGTAGAAAGTTTGTGCCGCCAGCAAGGGACCCAGAACGAAAACGCGAGGCAAGATGCACCAGTACAACGTGGGCGCACCCTTTGAACGGATTGCCGCTGACATCGCTGGTCCATTTCCAGAAACCGACAAGGGTAACCGTTACATCCTAGTCGTCATGGACTACTTCAGCAAATGGCCGGAAGCGTTCGCCATCCCTAACCAGGAAGCGAAGACCATCGTGGAACAGATCGTCAACAACTGGGTGAGCAGATTTGGCGTGCCCATGGAACTGCATTCCAACCAGGGACGAAACTTTGAATCGAAGATATTCCAAGAGGTTTGTCAACAACTAGGAATCAAAAAGACGAGGACGACCCCACTTCATCCACAATCCGACGGGATGGTAGAGCGCTTCAACAGAACCTTAAACGAACATCTCTCCAAGGTCGTAGAAGACCACCAGCGCTATTGGGATCGACAAATTCCTCTCTTTTTGATGGCCTACCGAAATGCTGTGCACAGTACGACTGGACATACTCCATCCGAAGTCTTGTTTGGTCGAGCAGTTCGGCTACCCAGTGAGGTGAAGTTTGGATCCCCTAACGATGAGGCCAAATGTGAAGAGGACTATGTGGCAGACCTCAGGGAAAGGATCCGAGACATACATCAGAGGACCAGGACGAGGATAAGGATAGCGAGTGACCGCATGAAAACCAGGTACGACACAAAGGCAACAACGTCCAGCTTCCACGAGGGAGACCTAGTATGGTTGTACAACCCACACCGGCAAAAGGGGAGGTCACCTAAGCTGCAGCAAGACTGGGAGGGCCCTTATAAAGTGGTCACACGCATCAATGACGTCGTCTTCCGGATCCAGCGTGGAGTAAGAGGCAAGATGAAAATTGTCCACCTGGATCGTCTTCATCGTTACCATGGCAGTAATCCAGATGATCTTGTTCGGGACGAACAAGTTTAAGAAGGGGGCACTGTAGTATCAAGTACATCGGCAGGTACTTTGTGCAACGACATCTATTGCCTACTAGTAGTAAATATTCCAACCTGATGTGCTTACGTTCCAACCTGGTGTGCTTACGTTCCACAATTGTTCCCCACAATATCCCAATATTCCAGGATCCTCGATTCACCCGGAGAAACATCTAGCATGTTCTAGAACCCCTTACAATTTCCTATAAATACCCATACCACAACCACCGTGGATACAGTTGGTTATAAGTGCATACAGCGATTACAAGAGGGAGATTCGACCAGTGGTGAAAACAAGTGATGTATTGAAAGTAAATCTGTAGCGACAATTAAGATAAATAAAGAGTAAAGTGATTGAATACTGAGTTGAAGTAAAGTTAGTGTTTGATAATAAATAAACGATTAAAATACACAAAAGACGGTTTTATTTAAACGAACCCCAGCAAGAATATTACAATATGTTACATAGCGTTCATTTATTATTTAGAATTGTTATTTACTTACTTTACTTTACTTTCTTAAGGTGGCGCTACAGTCCGGGTAGGACCTGAGCATCAACCAACAAACCTATTAAGCCAGTCCGGTTAGGAGCCAATTTCCTTTCAGTTGCGCACGCCAAGTTGGTTGAGCTCCCCTTCCACTTCTATGCTCCACCTACCGCGAGGTCGTCCTCTACTGCGCTGTCCATTTGGGGTGGCTTCAAAGACTTTCCGGGCTTGAACGTTGGGCTACAATTGTTCTACATGACCCAGTCATCTTAGTCGCTGTATGTGAACTCTTCTGGCTAGGTCGATGTCTTTGTATAGCCGTATAGTTCGGCAATGCACCTTTTCCTCCACTCACCGTCTATACGGAAGGGACCAAAGATCACTCGAATAAATTTTTTCGGGTGTCCGTTTTGTAGACACCATAGACGTAAATTTTGTTTTGCTTTCATTGAACACTAAGCCCACCTTCGCTGCATCTGTCTTAATACTCGCAAATGCCCCACTGACGGCCCGCTGAGTTCTTCCGACTATGTCAATGTAAAAGATTGTACCTTTCAAGTATTTTGTTACGTCACCTTGTCTAAGACCTTTCCTGACATCGAACGGTTCGGTGGTATTCTTACCGACTTTGATAGAGTTCTCCACCGTCATTCAGCTCAAACGGATAAGCTTGACAGGGATGGCTATACTAGACATGTATCTGTATAACTCGTCTCTATACACGCTATCATAGGCCTAAAGCCGCACTGATAAGTATCTATCAGTTTGTTGGCGATCGGTTTTAAGCGTTCGCATAATACGGAAGACAGGATCTTATATGCGATATTGAGAAGACTTATACCTCTGTAGTTGGCGCAGTTAACAGTATCTCGGGCACACCTTCGTCCGACCAGATTTTACAGCTGAGGTCATCTCCTCCTGCCTTGAAAAATTTGGCATCAGCGGCAGAATAAACGATATTGTGATTAAAAGTGAATTTGTAGAGACAGTTTAAGTTGAGATTAATAAAGAATAAAGTGATTTGATGATTTTGAATTATAGCGAAAGGGAAACAGTTTAAATACACAGAAGACGGTTTTATTATTACTAACCACAGAAAGAATATTGCAATACTTTAAGTTCATGAATTTGTATTCAATTTTATCTTTATTATAATTTGTAAGCCCCCACTTTTAAAGCAATTTAAACGACCTTTCTCTAGAGTTAGGTCAGGTAAGGTATTATAAATGGGTGCCTTGTGACGTAAGTCACTGTTCAGATAGACCAACACGGGTCCATTGTAGTCATGTTATTCTTACCCTACGAACCTGCGTGGGCGCCGTGGCGTAAGTGGTTAGTGTGTCGGATCACTACGCATGATGTTTCAAGTTCGAATCCCAGAAAACACCAAAAAGTTTTTTCACGGTCCCACCTCTCGCAAGCGTCTGACAAACATCCGAGAGTATTGTTGTCACAAAAAAGCTTCTCAAATTGCCGTTCGGATACGGCACTAAACTGTAGGTCCCTTCCATTCGTGTTAAAAATATAACGCACACAACATGAGTGGTGGCGAGAAGTTAGGCCCTGGCAGTTAAAGAGCTGTTGCGCCAAATATTTTTTTTTTTTTTTTTACGAACCTGCAAAAAAAAACTGCTGAATTGACACCCACTTGGATAAAGATATGAATCTCCGAGTTCGGAGACGTAATTTAATTTAAAGAAATTAAGGCTAGATGGCTATAAGAGTGATAATTGAAGGTTAGGCATGGTTGCAGTGGAGTAAGGGGCGCTACGGAGTTACTTGCTGCTATTAAAATCAGAAATGTGTGTTAGCATTCTTGACAATGGTTCATTGTAACCATAGTCAGTGCGATGAGGAGATAGGGGATTGCTATTTAGAGCAATCGATTAGTACAGGGCTGGACAATCAATGTTATTAGATTACAACTGACGAGTCAAAAGTATGTATATGTCTGCAACATCACGACACTTTTCGAATGACTGAAGATTAATCAGACTAAGACGATCTACATAGTGCAGCAAGTTGAAGTTATCAGCCCAAGACAGACTACGTGAATTAAAGTGAATTAACCTGCGCTGCACAGCCTCGATTCTCATGGTATGGGCAGCATATTGCGGAGACCATACTTAGCTGGCATACTCGAGGAGCGGTCTAACGAAGGTCAAATAAAGGGATTTTGTTACGTATGGGGCAGAGATCCCTTTTGGACAACGTTTCACAAAGCCAAGTGCTGAGTTTTCTCTACTTATGACATTGTGATAGAAAGTTGAGTTCACTATCTTAGATGTCGCCCTTGACTGAGGTTACAGGCGAACGAAGTAGATCACATGTGGTGGTGGGAGATGCTTACGGAAGTACGTAATAGAATGACATTTATTGGCATAAGCCTCTAAGATATTCGTATTACACCACGCAATACGCTCTTGTATTGTTTTTTGTGAACAAAGGTAAAGTAAGCGCCCTTCCATAATTGAGAAAAAATACCTTGGGAGATTGAAAGTGTAAAAAGGGCAGTGAAACTGTGGCACGATATTTGCGTATTTTTTAGTACTATAGGGGGGATACTATCAGGACTAGGGGAGTAGTCATCCTTCAGCTGGTTAATGTTATTAACAACGGGTGATGGGATTATGTCTACGGAGATAAAGATGCTTGTCCAGAGTTGTTGAAATAGTAGTAATAATCAGGGTCAGGTTCAAGTACGTGGTCAGCGAACAATTGGCCGAAGAAATAAGCGAATAGGTTGACAACTATTTTAGGGTCTGTTAAGGAAGAGTCCAAGAAGGTGAGAGTAGATATAAAGCCATCAGATTTCCTACTGACGTTTATAAATTGAAAAAATCTCACATGCACAAGAGTACTTATATAAGTCAGAGTCAGATTCACAGTTAATATAAGATCTCGCACTCTGGTATTCGATGTATACGTCCGCTATCCATACTGCCTAGTCCTGTTTTGAAGATTTATCCTGTAGCTGAAAGTCTTAGATTTATTAAAGACTGGAATGGAAGATTGCTAATAAACTTGTTCTAGTCTAAAGGGGCTTAAGCGTGGATGCCAAGCATTTTGGATACAAAAAACTTGCTTGTTGCTCCGCGAGTTCAATGGCATGTATTCCCATCAATTTAAAATCCCTGGAGTTGTTTGATAACACAATCTTTTAGGCAACCAATTTGACATCCAAATAAAGTTTCTGATTGAACTTTATCATTAAAATCATAATTGATTTAAAGTGTTTTCAAGCACTAGCACTAGACATGGATCTTATTCGGTGCTGGCTCATCATGCAAACAATCAACAAGTCGCCTCAGAAATACCACCCTTCACCCAACTTTGTTACAGTTTCATTCATCCACAGCCCCTAATAAACCGCGTACAGCTCTTTGTAACCAAAAGTTTCAGGTACTGAGTCAAGTTCCTCAGTATATGTCTAATTCACCTTGACATCACCAATCGCATTGAAAGTTTTTATAGTTTCAACAGTTTCTGGCTGTTACTGTTGATTACCTGAGGACACACGAGACTACTATCTTCCCGAAGTCATGTTTGAATAATTAAATTATGTAAACGGCAGTCCCGATTTTGCGAATTGGATTGACTTAACTTTACCTCACACTGTTAAGCATTAATGCAAAGGTGGGTAGACAGAAAACGTGTTCACCTTGTTTACGCTGATGACGAACGAGTTAAACGCTGCTTCAACCTGCGGGGAAAGGGTGCAATTTTCCACTTGAGCTGATCCCCTGTGGACGTGATAGCACACAAATGTCGAATAAAGTTGGAGTCCCTGTGTTAGACAATCAGTGCGCATTCAGCACATAGACAGAGCACATGTGTCACTCTTTCGTGACAATCATCCGCAAATAACGATTTGCTAATCGAGGGCTACATGCATACGTATGTATATATGTATGTGTGCATGACGGCAAGTCGATAGTAATCGCCTGTCCTTAGCAGAAAATAGTTGAAAATATCGACAAATGCATGCACGTACATAAATATGTACGTATCCTGCTGTTTACCATAGAATGACGTTGCAGATACAAAAAACAAAAAAAGATAACTGCAGGCGGCAATTTGCGTTTGCCTAGAAACGGAGTGATTGTCAAAATGCTACACACTCGCAGAGGACTGACTGGCTTTAAAGCTACGGATCATAGGGGATTTTATACGGAACACAAACGTGGATCTAGGAGTCGAAGATTCGCGAAAATTATTGAAAATCAAAATACGTTTTGAAGTAAAGTCATAGTGTCTGTAGTTTCAAGTTGTGCAAACGGATAATGCAGAGCCTTATGGATTTATAGTTTAATGGATTCCAAAACGGGTTGTGGCGTAGACAGGCTGCGAGTATACTATAAATACAAGACAATGATGCAGTGCTCACTTGTATCCAGCCTGCATAAGCAACGAGGGCAGTTGAGAAAAAGTGGGTATGGAATGGTCATGTCCTGTATGATCCATTAGATTGCCTTCTGTAGGGTGTGTATTAAATGCCTTATTCAAATGGGTTTTTAGAGCACAATGGAATGCAATAAGCGCTTGATACATAGTAAGGCCGTGGGCGCCGGGGCGTAAGTGGTTAGTGTGTCGGACCACTGCGCGTGAGGTTCCAAGTTCGAATCCCAGAAAACACCAAATAATTTTTTCACGGTTTCACTTACGCGAACGTCTGACAAACATCCTCCCAAACATCTGAGAATATTGTTGCTTCGAAAAAGCTTCTCAAACCAAATTGCCCTTCGGATATGGCACTAAACTGTAGGTCCCTTCCATTCGTGTGACAAATATAACGCACACAAGACTGGTGGTCGTTTGCCAGATATATACAAAATACGAAGTTTAAAGCCGGCACAAGTTTAACAGCAGAAAATTACAAAGCCTATTTCAATGAACTCCTGAACCCACCTTTATTGTCACCACCACAGTATGCAGAACGCTGATCTAGATGCAGAATTTAGGGTAGAAAATATAAGAGAAGTTCTTAAGAAGGTGAAATTAAATAAAGCGCCAGGTGCAGATCGAATTCCTTATGAAATGCTTATAAACGCTCCAGAAAAATTCCTAATCCTACTATCAAAATCGTACTCCAACATGCTAGAAAAGGAAACAGTCGACTATAGCTTCCTTCAGACGATTATATTTCCTATCTACAAGAAAATGAGGTGCACAATTATCGTGGAATCTCCTTCATGGACTGCATTGTAAAAATATTGACTGGAATGATGCAAAATCGACTTAGTGAGTGGGAAAGAAAGCACAAAGTTCTTAATGAATTTCAAGCTGGATTTCGAAAAGGATACTCGACTATAGATAACATATATATCCTAACGAGTATAATAAAAAAAAATGCGGAAAAGAAGAAAGTATATGGTTTCTTCGTAGATTTCAGGGCTGCATTTGATTGCATTGACAGGAAATCGCTGTTTTATAAACTCAGTAACATGGGCATATCAACTAAATATCTAAATTTGCTGCGAAGCATGTACACCAAAACTAAAGTGGCAGTGTGGGACGGGAATGAAATATCAGAGTATTTTGAAACAAGTATGGGTGGAAACAAGGTTGCCTAATCAGTCCATTGTTATTCACCCTTTTCCTCAATGATCTTCACGACTGCCTTGGAGGTGGGCTGTGCATCGATGAAACACTAGTACGAGTCTTAATGTATGCAGACGATATCATCATACTGGCAGACGAAATACAAAAACTTCAATCAATAATAAACCAACTAGAAAAATACTGCAAACTCTGGAACCTGATAATAAACATGGACAAGTCCAAAATAATGATTTTTAGAAAATCTGGAAAGATGGCCAGTGCAGAGAAATGGCGACTTGGGCCTGGAAACATTGAGGTAGTAAATAAATACAAGTACTTGGGAATAGTAATGACTCCTGGATTATCGTTAAAGGAACACCTGAAATAGAGAAAAGAAATTGCTAAATCCAGTCTGAACAGCACATGGAAATATTTTATTGCTAAAAAGAATATTAACCTTTCAGCAAAGTTCAAAATATTCAGAGCAGTGACTCAGTCTATTTACTGCTATGCGGCCCAGGTATGGGGATTCAGTAGCTTTGAAGAGGTTGATAAGATCCAGAGATACTTTTCTAAAAAACTTTTCAAATTGCCTGATTTCACCCCAAATTATGCGCTGAATCTTGAAACGGGAGTTCCTGAATTACGTCTGACAATACTAAAGCTTCACATGGAGTACATCCAAAAACAATTTTCCGATATGAAGTATATCGCCTACCCTACCTACTATCGAAGAAAGTCATAGAAAGGAAAACATATTGGTTTAAAGAATGGCAGAAAATTGGCGGTGATGTAGGCGTATACTGGGGTAATTGTGATCTAAACTCAGATACATGGAGCAAAAATACAATGGCAATACTAGAATCTTTGAGAACTCAGCAAATTAGGAAAAATCTGGACGAGGCACAAAATAGCACACATGGTCTGTATGCAAAATTAAACCACCATACAGGGTATACATACTTCAATGACGCATTCAAAAACTCGCAAATTTCATGGACTTTCAAAATCAGAGCAGGACTGGCTGGACTGAACGCAAACAAATACAGAAGGGAAGAGGCCAGAAAATGCTCCCTATGTAACTTGAACGAGGAGGAAACCGTGGCTCATTTTATGGGAAAATGTCCAATACTACTAGAACAACGAGCTAAATGTTTCCAAAAAAATATTCTTGAGGAAAACGAAGTGCTGCAAAAACTGGATGGTAATTCTCGAGACCAATGGAACACACTACACAAATTTGTAAACGATGCATTTTGGTATAGGAAACAAGTCATAGATAAATTCAACTTCTAAGCTAATACATAAATCATAATATTGAAATATTTACACGAGATTGTAAATTTAATTAAGAACAACGCTCACCAACAGATGACAGGCATGTCAAAGTTGTAATTCTTTTTTGTTGCTTATTCAATAAAGAAGTTATTATTATTATTATTATTATAACGCACACAACATGAGTGGTTGCGAGAAGCTAGACCCTGGCACGTAAAGAGCTGAGCGCCAAATATTTTTTTTTTATACATAGTAAGGTCGATGGAGATAAACTTAACACACATTTAGGATAGTACGATGATGTAGGCCTATCAGGTTCGTGAATCTCCCAAAATCACCCAAAGACTCTCTTAGAAAGTAAAAACAGACTAAAAAAACTTTCCAAATAAAATAGGATTTATTTAATTTGGGTACTGGGTCGTAGCGCAATTGTAAGCAATGGAATCTCTGATGCGTTTGCAAAAGAGGGTATTGAGACTCTTGCTGTATGTCCGGAACAGATAATTGGTATTAGTTTGACAATATGTATACTAGTTGGCCAGTGCTCGCCTTGCCAATTGAGTACAATACCAAAAATGTGGAAGCTCAATTATAACTTCCCCATTGGGAATCGCCACCAGAGCACACACAAACCTGCTCACAACATATCATACAATTTATTTCAAACCAATTAAAACATTCTAAAATGTGGACAAATCCAACGATTAACAACATCTCATCTAACAAAATGAAAATCGCACACTGAAGACCAAAACATAATCATGGGATAGCGCGCCCATATACTCACACACATACTATTGCAACGATAGCCACTGCTGCATGACTCCTGGCCGTGGTCTTCACTGCAGGAAAATTGTGGGCGATGATTTGATTAATTGTTTTTAGCATTTGTCAGCTTCGGGACAACGCAGAAGGATGTTTTATAACTTAAATGCATCAGCGTCGAATTTACTAAATTCACTTATTTTTTTATTTTTTTAATCCGGAGAGCCAGTACTGAGCTACGCCTGTGGAATCAACATTTACAGATGGAAAATTCGATCTCAACCCCCTTTATGCCACTTAGACCTCGAATTTCGGAAAATCCCTTCTTATCTCGCATCTAGGCAAAATAGGGAACAACTGTGCAAAATGTACCTAAATCTAGTAGTTTTCGAGAAACAGTGTTCAAAAGGAAAACCGACTCTGCTTTTATAGTATTTATAAGATAAGATTAAGAGATAGGTAGTCTAGTTTGGATGAATTTATTCTCCATTTGAGTAGTTGGGCTAATCAGAGGACACAATGCATGTGGTCATCACGTGATTGATGTGGAAACGATTACAGATTCTTCGTGTGAGTCTTGCCTCAAAAGCAAGGATTTAACGAACCATTTTTTATGTCAGTGTCCCACATTTGCAAGACAATAACAGCGCATCTTGGTTTAAAGAGTGCGCCGAAATTTGACGAACGTCCCCACAGAGGAAATTATTACTTTACCAAAGAAAGATTTGTGAAGAGCTGTCTGGATAAAAACTATTGTAATTTTTCAGCTTTTAACTTTACTTCTGTCAATTTTGCTCAAGTTAAATATTAAATGTTATACAGATTTAAAATTGGGTTGCTAAATGATAGTTGTTAAATAAGTTGCAATTTACAAAGTTTTTTATATGCGGCCGGCAACTGGCTGAAGTGAGATAACAAGAGGAAATTTAGAAATGTGGCTTGGGTTTTTTTAGGTTGTGATTTTAGTTTGACGTAAGTATGTAGCCCTGAGCTGCAATTCATACGCTTTCGCGTTGGCAAAAGTTCACAGCCTCCACAGATTCTATAAACTTCTAGACAGGAAGCACGAGAAATGGCATACGAAAGAAAAATCGTTGTTGGCGAGTACATTTGACAGTATGAACAGAAATTATTGCCTGCACAGCATAAAACCTAGAAATGGAGACAAAATAATTGACCTGCAGGGCGACATAACATTGTTATAGCAAGCACGCGATTCTCTCAGCTTGACATTCACAAGGCATCCTTGCTATCTTTTGGTCAAAAAATTAACAACGAGACTTATCATATTGCGATCGACGTGAGATATACATGCAGTATTTTGGACGTCTGTTCTTTCCGGGGAACGAACGAACATGGTTGCAGTCAAAGTGAAAGAATGTTTCCATAACACATCACCTCGATAATGCTGAGAGAAGTTTCAATGTAGGCAAGACCTTTTCAGATCACTCAGTCTTTCCAGAAGTCTATTGACGGTAGGATTAAGCAACAAAAATATTGAAAGTAAGCCATTAGAAGCACCGTCTCTAATGCGGTAGGTTTTACTAGGCGTCAAAAAATAAATCCGTGGTTTGACGAGGAGTACCGGGAAGCACGTAGAACAAATCAAGAGGCATACAAAGCGAAGCTAAAAATAATGACGAGACATTGTCACAGACCTATGAGCAGAAAAATAAGGAGGAACACCACTTCACACAAAAAATGGAATAATGTTCAAAAACTTTACCGAAAAATAAAAAGAATTTATATGTCAAGGCCCCAACCTCCGAACAGTAGCTTGCAAAGGGATATAAGAGTAGAGTAGCATTCGGTGCTTAGTTTTGAGAAGAGCATGTCTGTAGGCTGTCAAACAGGAACGGGGGTAATTCAGCCAGAAGAAACCATTCATCATAGATGATGTCAGCAGAGAATACCGTCAATCCAAATTTCATCAGAACTATTGGAGCTGATCTATCTCCTTAACATCGCATACAAGATCCTATATCTTGTGAACTCCTGAAACTGTTTGTCCGTAACTTGATTGAACATTACAAGAATTTATTTCCAAGCGATACCCACCATCGACTTTAGTGCGTTCATAGAGACGCATAGGACAATGTCTAGTTTTGGCATCCTATCCAAACTCGTCCGCCTATGCAGGATGACGTTGGAAAATGTTCCCTGCTCCGAAATCATACCAGCAAGCCCTTTGATGTCAGAAATGGTATAGTATAAGTTATTACTGTCATCATGGAGGGAAAGACAGCATCAGATTCTTGAACAGAATGTTTCACTGCAGTAAGCTTCTGGGGACCGCTAAACGGCTATTTAAGCCGAAATCCATCCGTCGGCTAATCTGAAAGTAAATCGATCTCTGAAACCTTTCAAACTGATTGAAATCGAAATCACTATGGTTGTGGTTTTAACTAACAAAGCAGATGACTTAGATGATCTACGGATTAGCTTTACTATGAAACGTTATAAGCTAGTACAAAGGAATTAAAAAAACTCGGTCTGCCAAGTCTGTCCATCCGTCGGTCCTTCTGACCGTCCGTATGTATAGTCGACGGGAGCCTAAATCGCTAAACGCTTTTGCTTTAAGATTCACATCGTGGTCCGTGGGTCACAATTTCGGGCGGAATCGGAATCTTCCTTCAACCCCTAAATTACTTTTATGTACTTTACTTATCAATCAGCTTTTTCTTGGTCGATGTGATATGAAGGTGAAGATGCATACGAAGCACTCGTGCATTTTATTTCCTCAGCAAAGCACTGATTGTCATTCATGTCGCAAGCTGTGCACTAAAGAAGCATCTTCATAAGCATTCTAACGAAGTTCTAACCTTAGGCTTCATTGCATACTCCATAGGCCGCGTCAGAACTAGTCAGGAAGATTATTTTTTTCGATTAATTGTTTGATTTACTCCAAGTGTTGTTCCCCCATATAATGTAATTTATTATTACTGAAAACAATTTGAATGGTTATGGTTGGTACTTGAACCGACAGTCCGAATTATTTACACGTTCAACACTTAAATTTTCTTTACAGCACGTCTTTGTCCCAAATTTAATTTGTTCATTCAACATAACCTTATTCCGATTTCAAAGCATTTCGTTGCGGGTATGGACGAACAAATTTCCTCACTTGTTTCTCAGACAAAATCCTACATACATACGTACTCGTACATACGTATACATCCAGAGAGGATTTGAAATATCCCGCGGCTACGTCCGGAAGTGTGCAAAAAACGAGTCCTTTATGAATTCAATTTATTTCTGCTATGTTGAGTTAAATCCTGTTCTTTCCGGTCAATAATACATTTCAGTGACTTCACTTATGTATGTAGGTACATTCCAAAAGGTAGATCCGTGAAAAGGTAGAATATTTGAAAAGACCATGTTTGGCAGGATATTTCTGCTGACAAGAATTTGTTAAACAAACAAGATTTTTGTAAATAAGATAAATGAATTGGTACATTCATTCTATGACTCGTGGCACGTGAATGTTATTTATTAAAAAAAAATGTCAGTGTAAGTTGGCCGTTAAGATTCTAACTCGAAGGACTGTAGAAGGTTTTATTTTTATAATGTACACGCACTGAAAAGTTTACTACTACCCATCAAATGGGAGTGATAGGAAAATTAGGAGGAGAGAAGAGGACACACCGATGCACATTGTAATAATGTAAATCATTCCATATTTGCGTTTTACGTTGTTCAGGAAAGAATCTCTGTGTTTCTTAGTACGAGTACGTCCAAAAATATGCTCGAAGGTGAACTGATCTCAGCATCGTTTGCCCGATCCACAAAAAAGGAGACCTCCTCAACTGTGCCAATTATAGAGGCATCAGTCTCCTCAACATCGCATATAAGATCTTTTTTGCAATATTATGTGAACGCCTGAAACCTTTTATCAACAGTCTGATAGGCCCCTATTAGTGCGGTTTCAGGCCAGGAAAGTTCACTATCAATCAAATCTTCACGCTTCGGCAGATCCTGGAGAAAACACAAGAAGTCCAAATCGATACTCATCATCTTTCTATCGATTTCAGGCCATCTATAACAGCATCTATAGAGAAGTGCTATGTGGAGCCATGTCTAGTTCTGACTTCCCTTTTGACATCCCGTCTGTGCAGGATGACGATGGAAAACGCTCGCTGCTCCATCAACGCCGGTATTAACCTCAGAGAGACCTTTGATGTCAGAAAAGGCTTTAGACAAGGTGACGTGCTGTCATGTGACTTCTTTAATATTGTACTTGAACGGGTTGTGCGGAACTCACAAGCCAACACCGGAGGCACAATCTATCAAAAGTCCGTACAACTGCCTGCATACGCCGACGAAATTGATATTATCGGAAGAACTCAGCGGTCTGTCATCGGTGCGTTAACAGCATTGAGGCGGAAGCGGCCACAATGGGTTTAGCGATAAACGAGGGCAAAACCAAGTACAGAAGTGTCCGGCTTGTAACGAACTCGAAGGGGCCGACCAAATTAGTTCGGTATAACCGAAGTTTGTTATAAGTGATATGCTAAAAAAACATCAACTTTTGTTCAGAAAACCAAAAAAGAAGAAAAATAGGAAAACTAATAAATAAAAATACTAAAAACAATATTTCAGTACACAAGCATTATACTTTTATTTAATTTCTATTTAAAAAAGTCATGAATTTTAGATTGTTTTGTTTGAGAAAAGTTTAAATCGTTTAAAAACAGTTCGACGGCTGCAAGTCCATTAAAAAGCCTTTGGGTTGTGTTTTTTGACTGAAGGAAAGTACGAAGGCCCCGGCAAAGCATAACATGTCCGATACTGGAGCTGCTACAAATTCCACATTCTCACTCTTTCCGTCGTCTTCATTCTCGTCAGCATCTTCACTACCACTTAGAGAAGCCACAATCGCATCATCATCCAGAAGTTCTACACTTATAAGGTTGTCATCAAAGTGCACATATTTCTCAAAAGCGTCGCTATCGATAGCAGTTGTTAATGCATTTTGAGTTCCTATGACTTCATCGTGACTTAGTCTGAGCCAGTCAACTAATGGTATATTGTCCTCCAAATCGAAATTGTCTACACTTCTGATGAATTCGCCATGTCGGAAACAACTTAAAATAGTTTCTTGTGTAACTTTTTCCCATGTCATATAAATTACATTTATAGCATCCAATAGATTAACTGTAAAGAGTCTTTCTTATCAATTGAATTTACCATCTTCATGAGAAGAAAATGCCGATAATTTCTTTTTAAACTATGAATGACACCTTGTTCCATAGGTTGCAGCCTTGAGCTTGTGTTAGGAGGCATAAACACTGACTTAATTGACTCCAAATCCTTAACGTCTGGATGAGCGGTACAGTTATCCACCAGTCATAGAATTTTTCTATTTTCACGACGTAATTCATTGTCCCATTGTCTTAACTCATTTAAAAAAATTTCGGAAGTCATCCAAGCCCTCTGATTAGATTTGTAGTTCACCGGCAATTGTTTGACGTTTTTGAAACACCTGAGCTTTTTTGGTTTTCCTATCACCAGCAGTCTTCCTTTTTCTGTCCCCAAACAAATTTGCCACCACCAACACGGTTATACGTTGTTTCGTAGTTTCCCACCAACGCACGTCTCTCCTTTGAAGTGCAACGTTCTATTAGGTGTCAGATTAGAAAATAAGCCAGTCTCGTCGCCGTTAAATATGTTTCCTTAAAGTTTCCCTTAATACTTGGCCATTTGTTTTGCAACCAATCATCAACAATACCCATGTCAACTGCTGCCGCTTCCCCAACTATTTTTCCGGTGCTAATATCATGTCGTTTTTTAAATCTATTCAACTAACTTTTACTAAGATTGCATTCCTGATTCGTACACTTTCGACCAAGCTCTTTTTCTTGTAATATAGCACTACTCACAGTAACATTGTTAGCCCTTTGTTGGCAAAACCACTTTAACAATCCACTATCCACTCTTTCGCTTGTAGGTTTTTTTTTTACTTTTTTTACCTTCGAATTTGTTTGGTTGAAGTGTTCCAGGAACTGCTCCCTTTTCTTCCAAATTGTGCCAACTGTCGAATTACTTAGTCCCATTTCGATGCATATATCGGTTTGCCTGGCACCTTGTTGTAAACGCTTTATTATACCGTGTCTGTTTTTCTCTTTTTATTTGATACTGTATCTCCCATTTTATTTAATTGATTTTCAAACGCGTAGTACCTTTTCTCAATGCACTTTGGAACTCAATTAATTTCTGCTGCCTTTGAAATTTATCGTTTGATGCAAACATTATGTAACTCGGGGAAGTACCGAACAAATTATGTTCAAGGACAACATTTTGTTGTTTGAGAATGCTGGTATATACATAAGTATAGCTGTATAGTTCTCGGGGAAGCCCCGAAAAATTGGGGAAATCTAAATGACAATGTAAAGTTAGACAGTATTGGTTCGTTACAACCGGACATTTTCTTCATTTAACGTGCAAAAAGGGTTCGTTACATGCGAAAGTTCGCTTTAAGCGGTTTCGCTATATGCGAAATTATAATCCATAGTTCTTATGGTACATTGATTGGGACTGGGTGCAATGGTTCATTATAACCGAAAGTTCGCTTTAACCGGGTTCGCTTTAAGCGGTCACTACTGTATATGCTGTCAACAAGAAGGGGCAATCAACCCCGCGAATTGGACAGAACGTCACAGTGGGCAACTATAACTTCGAGGTAGTAATGGTAGAGAAAGATCTATTTTTGTCTACCTTGGCTCTGCTATAAACTCGAAAACGACATTAGAGCAGAAATCAAGCGAAGAATAACTTTTGGCAATCGCTGTGTTTTGGGCTACAAGGTAGTTCAACAGTAAAGCCCTATCTCGAACAACTAAGGAGACTCTGTATAAGACTCTGATCATCCCAGTCCTGCTTTACGACGTTGAAACATGGACTTTAATGAAAGCAGATGAAGATATCATTGGTCGCTTCGAGAGAAAAATTCTTCGTAAGATTTTCGGTCCCATTCGCATTGACGGGTTTTGGAGACAAGATTCAATAATGAACTATACGAGCTGTACAGCCATAACGACCTAGTCAAAAAACTGCATATTGGACGTTTGAGATGGCTAGGACATGTAGATTGAATAGACACCAACGCTCCAGCCCGCAGAGTCTTCGAATCTAACCCGGAGGGACGACGCAGTAGAGGACCTCCTCATCGTAGGTGATGTGCACAAGTTCAAGGGGACCTCGACCAACGTGGAGTGTGTAACTGGAGGCCATTAGATAAAGACGGAGCTAAATGGAAATGCCTTTTAGCTGAGGCCCACGTTCACCCCGAACTGTAGAGCCACCTAAGTAAGTATTATAAGTGAACTGATAAGCATTCTGGGCGTCACGAGTATTGCGAGAGAACTGTTGAAGCGGCGGAATGCAGCTGTCTATTTTGCTGGAGCACTGTTCGTCAAAAAATCGATAAAACAAAGAGAGACAAGACACACATCTCCTGTGTTCAAGCGGCTCTATTGACTCCGCAAAGATTCTATCCCATATAACGCATGGTTTTGAATTTGGTAGGAGCACCGGACCAGATATAGGTGTTATACTTGATCTTAAGGCTGGTATTTGACTTATGTATCACAGCCAGATAAGAGAGGGTAAAATATTTCTTGCACCGTTTATCTAATCCAAGACATTTCGCAGTGTTCTTGGCGACATCAAATATGCAGTCGTTCCAACGAAGGTTATCGTTAACACACATACCAAGAATGGATAATGGTTGAGGGTTTAGGCTATCTGTCGGTATCTTTTCAATAGAACCTGACATCAGTAAGACTTCCAATTAACATTAGTGTGTTCCAAGCGCAGGTTCTGGTCAACACCGAGGCGCCCAGTGAATTATCGTCAAAACTACCACCATGAAAAAAAATTTACAATTACTTATATAGACAGCCATGGAAGCAATTTCAACCACAGTAGTGAAATCGAAGTTAGCTAAACGATGTCGTGCCGAGCTAAGAGTTCTCTCTATAAGTAACAGTGCATAATTTGATTAGTTCCGGGACATAGGGACATTTTTTGTTTTTTGTAATCTTCTAAAGATACTAGTAGCCCGGGCTATTAGCATGCACGATTCGCAAACCCGAATAATCGATGCCAGGAATGCACCTACGTACTACCTGGGTCCTCCAACGTTTGGCATTAGTCTTAACAGTGCCGCTATTGCCCTGGAGGCTCTCTCGCCTTCGTACATTAGGGGGCTCTTTGGAGTTTAGCCTGTGGTCCAGCAGCACTCCCAGGTACTTGATGTGTGGACGCGACTCGATGGGTTGCTCACCGACCTGTATAGTAAGGTGTTCTACCTTTGTTCTGCTACTTATTAGCACTGCTTTTGTCTTGTGATCTGCCAGTTCCCGACCTGATGCCTGTAGCCATGCTCTCACGTTCCTTATTGTTTGGTTGCAGTTTTCGGATACTTGTTCTAACGCTTTTGCTACGACGATTACTGCAATGTCATCAGCGTAGGCAATAATTTCTACTCCGCTCGGCCTTGGCGTTTTTAGTATGCCATCATACATTATATTCCACAGTTCTAGGCCTAGTACTGACCCTTGGGGGACGAACATAGGGACATCAACGATAATGAGATGGTCGACGAGTTAGTGAGAAAGGGCTCAGAATCAGACCAACAAATCATCGTGATCGATAATTCTATTGTAAGGCCTTTAGCACTATTAAAATCGAGTATAGGCTTCGCCTCAAAAACTGAGAGATGAGAGATGGAGCGCACTTTCATCTTGGCGTTTTGCACGAACACTCTAGACACAGTACAATAAACGGAACACCAAAAAGGTCTTGCGCTCAGTAGACAATAATTAACGCTTCCAATACGAGTACGCAACATCATAGGTCACCTATTGCCTTCCCTGCGATCGCATAAGTAGAATGTGTTTGAACAGCGGAGGCCTATGCAGGGGCTGTGAGCCCTAGTCGAGGAAGAGGGCACCCTCTATTTCCCATACGGATGAACAAGCTTTAGCGAAACCAGAAAGACGGCCCTCGAAGAATTCTTCTTCAATCTACAAAGTCACCAAAAGCCATTCTAAAATTCATACTGAAATCATTCTGTACTATAGGGATGCGGTATAACCAAGATTATGAGCATACCCTTAGTCCCCTGTAATTTGAAACAATTTAAATAATATTCTGCAGGAATCTATTGTATTGGCTAAGATTTCTGCAGAAACACATTGACCTTAGGCGATTCCTTTACTTGCCAAGAGTTTAACCATACACAGGCGTACTGTCGGAAAGAGCCGCGCTGCGTAAAGTGCGCTGGAAAACACTCTTCGGAAAATTGCAGTTTGAACAAAGATGAAAAAGCAACTTGCGTTAACTGCAAAGGAAGGCACCCAGCAAATTATCGCGGTTGCAAAGTCGCTAAGGAACTACAGATGCGACGGAAAAAATCTACAACGCCAATCGTACGGGGAACAAAAGCAGTCGATCGGGCTCCTAAGTCGATAGAACGTATTGCTAAGCAGACTGAGCGAGCTCGTAAACCAATTGTTCAGACTACTAAGCCGACTGAAAGGACGTTTGAATCAGCAGGGCAGACTCTTACAACAGTCAACCAGCCTTCTGAGCCGATTAAACGTACGTCAAAGTCGCCCACTAAAAAGGCTGAACGAAAAATAACATCGGATAAGCCAGCGAACCCCGTACGTCTGACGTATTCTCAGGCTGCAGTTAAGGCAACCAATCGAAACGACGGCCCACCCTCTGATCCGTTGAATGAAATTCTGAACTGCATCTACGCTAAGTTCGAGGAACAATGTGAAGTTAACAAACGGATTCTCGAGCGTCTTAGTAACGTCGAAAGCTTTTGTATGGCTAACCTTATATCTAAATCTAAGTAAATATGGACGTTTGCTTAAAATAGTAACATGGAATGCAAACGGTCTCTTACAAAAATCTAACGAATTACAAATGTTTCTAATAAGAGAAAATATCGACATATGTTTGAACTCCGAAACCCATCTAACAAGGGAGTCGCAAATAAAGATAAGAGGCTACGCTGGTTATCACGCCTATAATCCTTCTGATAGAGCGCGGGGCGGTTCGTCCTTATTCATTAAAACTAAAATCGAACATTCGGCCGATATAAGCATAGAGCTGGAAAAACTGCAGTTGTGCGCGATAAGGGTTAAAAATAAACACCTGAGCTACAATATAGCATCTGTTTACTGTACGCCGCGATGCTTACTAGAAAAAGACGACTACTTTCGTGTCTTCAATGACCTTGGTTCAAATTTCCTTGTTGGTGGAGATTTCAACGCGAAGCACACCTTCTGGGGTTCAAGATGTACATCTTCTAAAGGAAAAATTCTCTACGAAGTGGCATATGAATTCGGTTGTTGTTTTTACTCGACAGGAAAACCGACCTATTGGCCAACTGACTCACAAAAAGTTCCCGATCTTATCGGTTTTTTTGTTACAAAAGGCATTTACGAGAAGTTTATTACAGTCAAAGAATGTTTTGATCTCTCTTCTGACCACTCGCCGGGATTTTTATTACTTGGAGAAGCGCTGATCAAGAAAAAATGACCTCCAAGACTCACTAGCACAAACTGGGAGGGCTTTAGAAATGATTGCGAAACAAATATCGCCTTAAATGTATCACTTAGAACACCTTGTGAGCTAGAGGACGAAATTGATCGTTTCGTGGAAGCAATTCAAAGAGCGGCGTGGAGAAATACTCCTTCTAGAAGCTATAAGATTAACCGCAACGAAAAGTATCCCAGAGAAATCACTGAACTGGTGAGGGAGAAACGAAAAGCACGAAAGAAGTGGCAAATCACTCGTACACCGCAGTATAAAACGGTCCTTAACCGTCTATGCAATCGGCTTAAAGATAGTATTTGCGAATTTAAAAGCAAAAAGATAACGACCTGCCTTGAAAATCTCTCCGGTGAAAGAGAATCAAATTATTCGCTTTGGAAAGCGCTAAAAGGCATCCGGAAACCTCAAATGCAAGCACCACCAATTCGGAAAATCGATGGAAACTGGACCAAGAGCGACAAAGAAAAGGCAGAACTTTTTGCTTTGCACTTAGAAGAAACGTTTAAGCCGTTCGACGGCCCTTCGTTAACGTCCGACTCCCCAGTCACGACATCTGACAACTTTAAAGTAAAAAAAGTTCCATTGATTGAACAGAGGGAAGTGATTAAAAATTTAAAGACAAAAAAAGCGTCGGGTTACGACTTGATAACGGCGCAGGTAGTCAAGGAATTGCCGAAAAAAGCTATTATCAAACTGCTCTATTTGATCAACGCTTCGTTCAGATTGCTTTATGTTCCGAGGCAATGGAAAGTCGCCGAGATTATAATGGTCCCGAAACCAGGCAAACCGCTAAATGAGAAGAAATCATATCGGCCTATTTCCCTATTGCCGGTTATCTCAAAAATATTTGAAAAACTTCTTTCCAAACGTCTACAGCCCGTAATCGACGAAAGACGTCTCATTCCTGACCATCAGTTTGGATTTAGAATTAAACATTCTACAATTGACCAAGTCCACAAAATAACTGACGTGATTGAGAAAGCTCTGGAAGAAAAAAAGATTTGTTGTGGTGTATTTCTTGACGTCTCACAAGCTTTCGATAAGATTTGGCACGAAGGCTTGGAGTATAAATTGCAACGGCTACTGCCACGCAACTCTTTCTAATCCTACTATCGTATCTCACCGAGAGACTCTTTCGTGTTAAGCACGGAAATGATTACTCAGACTTCAAGGAGATTGCGGCCGGAGTTCCACAAGAAAGTGTCCTTGGCCCGCTTCTTTATGTACTCTACACGCGTGATATCCCGCAGGAAAGAAACTGTGTCGTCGCCACGTTTGCAGACGATACGGCGATATTCATCACGGGCGAAACTATTGAAGCAGCAACTGGAAAGCTGCAACATGCTATTAATAAAGTCCACGCTTGGACGAATTCTTGTCGTATTGTGCTGAACGAAAGCAAATCTACTCACGTCAACTTTACGTACAAAAAAGTGGATAGATTGCCTGTATATCTAAACTCGGCTCAAATACCGTACGCGAACGAAGCAAAATATCTAGGAATGACTCTAGATGTTAAGCTTAAATGGAAATCACACGTAAAAAAGAAACGCGACGAACTTCAAAACAAATACCGACAAATGTACTGGCTACTCGGAAAGCATTCGAAGTTGAGCTTACATAACAAACTGCTTATCTATAAGCAAGTGCTAAAGCCTGTGTGGACGTATGGTATACAACTATGGGGTTGTATCAAGAAAAGCAATAGAAACATCATACAAACTTTTGAAAATAAAATTCTAAGAACGATCGTTAACGCACCTTGGTATGTACGTAACGAAGATATTCATCGAGATCTCGGAATTCCCAGCGTCGTCGAAGAGATAACAAAATTTGCGCGTAAGCACAAAGATCGTGCTCACGGCCCTTATAACCGTACCGTCATTCAACTACTTGACGCGAATAATTCAATTCGTCGTCTGCAAAGGATAAAACCTTTTGACCTCGCGTCATAGTATATGCCGGTCGCGAAAAAGGCAGGAACTATCATTGGAATTTAACTTGCCTAAAGTTCTAAATTTCTTTTAACTTCGTACGAACATTTTTTTTTTTTTTTCTTTTCAAAAATCACGTGTATCGTAAGCGAAAATAAACCTGCTGGATAAGCGTCGGCTTAGTTGTGGTATTACTTTTGAAGGGAGGTCTTTTTTTAGTGAATAAAAATCTCACACTACCATAAGCACGCTCGGTCGGGCCTTATGGTGTCTTTAGGAGATTTTTCACCTACTCTCTGCAAAAAAAAAAAAAAACAAAGTTGCAATTTCACTACTGAGAAAGAAACTCTTATCCACGTTTTATGCGCCTGTCCGGCACTAGCTAGGGCCAGGCAACGAGCTTTAGGAAAACCCATTTTCGATTCCCATGAGGAAGTCTCAGAGAGAAACCTTAAAGATTTAATAATCTTCTTAAACTCCACAGGTTGGATCTAGAGACTCCCCACCAACACTTTTTTTCCATCCAGGTACACGAGTTTTGTGGTATCAAAACGGCACCTAGTGCTGTTCTATTTGGCTTCTTAATAAAAATAATAGACTAGAAAGTTCTATTCGACTTCTTAATAAAAGACTAGAAGGTGTGAATCCAATGAGGTCAGTTTATTAACTAAAAATCAATTCAGGTTGTTGTACATTATATATATATTTTTTTAAATAGAAAGGAAAGTGACTTAGATTTAAATATTATTATAATGAGAGAGTGACTTATATTTAAGTACTTATAATATATAACATGTCCTTTATTTTTATTTTTTATTTTTTTTTAATAATAATAAGTTACATAAGTGTATATAAAACTTAATTAATTGGTTTTGAGATCAGAAGCAAAACTAATTACATTCATGTTCGATAAACTTGTTTGCCGGATCGAAGGTTCAATGTACCTACAAGTTGTTTTTGGTTGGTGACTTCTTTCTTTGGTTGAGCACTAAGGGTAGCATTATCATTCCTAATGTCTCTATGATTGCGGCGATATTGTTTTCCCTTTTCATCTTCTACAATCACACTTCTTGGCATTTCAGTTACCTCTACCACCTTACCCTGTTCCCATTGCTCCCTTTGGGATCGTTTAAAAAAAACTGGTACATTTTCTTCAATTGCAGCGCGTTCTTTAGCATGCTTATCATAATTTCTTTTCATTTTATATTGATAGTCCAGAACCTGCTGTCTGTGTAGTTTTTCATCTATCAGAGCTGATCTAAGTTCCGATTCTTGCATCGGAAGTCGTGTTCTAAGCTTCCTCGACATTAACAACTGTGATGGAGAGTAACTCAGTTGTGAAGTCGTTCGAAGGTTTAGGAGCCCAAGATAAGGATCTCCACCAGTTTCACTGCATTTTGTGAACATTTTTTTCACTGTTTGTATGGCTCTTTCAACCAAACCATTGGATTTTGGATAGTATGGACTACTTGTGATATGGTTGAACATCCAATCCTTTGCAAACTCCTTGAATTCTGACGAGTTAAATGGAGGACCATTGTCGGAAATTAGCTCTGAAGGTATTCCATGACGAACAAAAAGTGACTTTAGATGTACTATCATTTCTTTCGCTTTGGATGAGCTAAGTTTTATGACTTCAACAAACTTCGAGTAGTAATCTATCAACAACAGATACAAATTCTTTTTCCATTCAAAAAGATCAATTCCTACTTTTTGAAATGGGAGATTTGGCAATTGGTGTGGTATTAAGGGTTCTTTTACATTATTGTTTAGGTATCTTTTGCAAGTGGTGCAATTTTCTACTGATTTCTGAATATCTGCATTCATGCCTGGCCAAAATACTGAACCCCTTGCCCGTTGTTTACTTTTTTCTATTCCAGGATGACCATCATGAATATATTCAAGAATCTTTTCAGTCATTTTTTTTGGAACCACTAACGCTTGACCTTTGAAGATAAGATTGTCAATTTCTGTTAGTTCGTTTCTATAATTCCAAAATGACTGCAATCCCTTACTCAAGTTTTTTCTATTTTCGGGCCATTGACCTTTTATGATGGAACGCAATTCTCGCAAAATTTCATCTTCGTTGGTCGAAGCCAAAATGTCATTGAGCACTGCTTGCGTAATAGCAAGGTTTGACTTTATTAGCCCAACATGGACTTTTATTTCTTTATCTAGCTGACTTTCCTCCATATGGCATAATGGTGCTCGGGATAGCATATCTGCGACCACCATCTTTTTACCTGGCTTATACTCTACTTTTAAGTCATATGCCTGAAGACGAAGCATCATTCTCTGTAACCTAGGTGGAACATGAACTAATGCCTTTTTGAATAGAGGAATGAGTGGTTTGTGGTCTGTTTCCACGACTATTGTTTGACCATAAATAAATTGATGCCATTTTTCACAGCCGAAAAGAATTGCATAGAGTTCTTTCTCTATTTGGGCATAATTTCGTTGGCATTCAGTGAGGGTTTTAGACGCAAATGCTAAAGGACGACCATCTTATAAAAGACAACCACCTACTGCAAACTGTGAAGCATCTGTGGAAATTACAAGTGCCTTTAAAGGATCGAAATATGCAAGGACAGGTGGATTTGTGACTAAAGACTTGAGTTTTGTGAAAACTTTCTCCGAAGACTTCTTCCATTGGAAATTAACATTCTTCTCAAGCAATTGTCGCAATGACTCTGTTTCATTAGACAAGTTTTGAATAAATGATCCAAAGTAAGTAACTGTTCCTAGAAATCGATGGACTTCTTTCACAGACGTTGGAGATTTCATCTTCAAAATTGCTTCGACTTTCTTAGGATCAGTGTGCACACCAAGTTCATTAAATATGTGACCGAAAAATTTAACCTCAGTCATACCAAACCTACATTTGTCTTTATTTAGTCTTAACCCTTCTTTATCCATTCGATCTAGTACCTGATATAATTTTCTATTATGCTCTTGAATACTATTAGCATAGATCAAGATATCATCTATGTAGACAATAACATCTAGATCAAAAAACATTTCCGTCATAACTCGGTGAAAAATTTCCTGAGCTACTTTCACTCCGTATGGTATTCTTAAAAACGTGTACTTTCCAAAAGGAGTATTGAATGTGCACAAGTCAGAGCTTTCCTCATCTAATTTTAGCATCCAATAACCCTTAGTAGCATCTAGCGTTGAATAATATTTTGAACCCGACAATTCGGATTTAATGAGTTCAATATTTGGAATTGGATAGTGCTCTCTTTCTAATGCTTTATTAAGGTTTCTTGGATCTAAACAAATTCGCAATGAACCATCTGCTTTTTCTACCAAAACAATCGAACTAACCCACCGCGTTGGCTTGTTGACCCTTGTTATTACTCCATTTTGTTCCATACAATTTAGTTCCTGCTTCAATTTTGGATGTAGTTTAAACGGAATTCGTCTGGGTGCATCAACTACTGGACTAACTAGAGAATCAACTTTAAGTTTAAATTCCCCATCTAAGCAACCTAATCCTTTAAATAAGTGACTGAAACTTGGTTCAATAGTCTTAATTAGACTAATTGGCTCATTTTTAACTTGATTAATCGAGGACGACTTGTTTTGACTAACCAAACCGAATCTAAAACAATCATTTTTTCCCAAAACCGTTCTGACATTTTCACCTACAACCAAGAAGTCAATTCTTTTTTGCTTCACCTTATTTGTGCTGAGAAATGCATTTACCGTACACTGACCAAGGATATTGACCTTCGATCCCCCAAACGCTGTCAATTTTCCTACACATTTACCAAGCTTTAAATTTTTTCTCGAGTTGATGTCCTTGAAAGTATTTAAACCCATCACATTTGCTTCTGCTCCCGTGTCCAATTCAACTCTGATAACTTTATCATTAATCGCAAAAAATTCCTTAAAATACATATCTGACTTCATATCACGTTTATCACAGTTGTCTGAATTTAAGTCTCTTGTCTCAATATTAAAAAAAACAATAAATAAATCACTATCATCAAATGAATCATTATTACATTCGTAATTATTATTAAGAGTAAAAGATTTAATATCTTTGTTTGGCTTACAATACTTGGCGAAGTGATTTAAACCTTTGCAGACGTGACATCTTTGACCAAGTGCTGGACATTTGGTTCGGTGATACCAGTTTCCGCATCGTTCACATCTCTTCTTCGAATCATTCACCTTGACTTTAGAGTTGGAGCTGCTATCGGGGGTTGTGCTGTACTTAGCGTTGTTCCTTTGAGTCGACTGATGCTGCTTGTGGTTCTTGATAAACGGTGTTCTGCTACTGTTGTTGTTACGGGACTTCTGAATGTAGTTGATCTTGTTCTCGAAGTTAATGGCGACTGAAGACATCTCCTCTGACTGCGACTGGCTAATGACATATGATTTTGAACGCTTTTCAGCTGCCTCTAGAGTGAGATCATCAATGTCAAGCAACAAACGTCTTAACTTGTCATCGTTTAACCCAATTATGAAAACATCTCGGACCATTTCATCATGAAGAGAACCATAGCCACAGGGTTGAGCCAATCCCTTCAACTGAGTCAGGAACTGATCGATTGTTTCTGCCATCTTTTGCTTTGCAGATAAGAACTTGTAACGCTCAAAGACAATATTAGTCCTAGGATCACAATAATTCTTAAATTTTTTCACAACTTCATCAAATTTTAGATTGGCAGGAAACGTGTTGTAAATTCGTAGACCTTCATCACCGATATATGACAAAATGGCGGTTACCTTTCTTGCATCCTCTTTTATTCCCACCAAATCCAGAAAAATCTCGAGTTTCTGTATCCAGAACTTCCAGGCTGCACTAAGATTTGGCTCATTAAAGCTCATCTCTTTTGGCGGCTTCGCCCCAAATGAGAACTCCATTGGTTTACTTGATACTTGACCTTGTTGTGTGACCGAAGTTGACGACGACTTGTCTTGACTCAAAAATGTTTCCAGCGTGGTCGATTGATCCAGTTGAATTATTGTTGACTCCAATTCTTCCTCAGCTTCTCTTAAATAGGAATCATTTAATCGGCGACTACAATTTTATTTATTTATTTCTTTAAAAAAAAAAAAAAAAAAAAAAAACATCTGACACCATGTTCTATTTGGCTTCTTAATAAAAATAATAGACTAGAAAGTTCTATTCGACTTCTTAATAAAAGACTAGAAGGTGTGAATCCAATGAGGTCAGTTTATTAACTAAAAATCAATTCAGGTTGTTGTACATTATATATATATTTTTTGAGATAGAAAGGAAAGTGACTTAGATTTAAATATTATTATAATGAGAGAGTGACTTATATTTAAGTACTTATAATATATAACAAGTGCTAATTAGGTTCTTCTTTTCTACCTACCTAAATGGGTTTAGCGATAAACGAGGGCAAAACTAAGCATATGCTATCAACAAGAAGGGACAGCCAACACCGACGAATTGGACAGAACGTCACAGTGGGTAGCTATAACTTCGAGGTAGTAAGGGACTTTGTCTACCTTGGCTCTGCTATAAACTCTAAAAGCAACATCAGCACAGAAATCAAGCGAAGAATAACTCTTGCCAATCGATGTTTTTTTGGGCTTATAAGGCAATTCAACAGTAAAGCCCTATCTCGAATAACTAAGGAGACTCTGTATAAAACCCTGATCATCCCAATCCTGCTTTACGGCGTTGAAACATGGACTTTATTAAAAGAGGATGAAGATATCCTTGGTCGCTTCGAGAGAAAATTCTTCTTAAGATTTTCGGTCCCGTTTGCGTTGACGGGTTTTGGAGGAGAAGATTCAATCAGGAACTATACGAGCTGTATAGCGACATCGACCTAGTTAAAAAACTGCGCATTGAACATCTGAGATGGCTAAGAGGGACGACGCAGTAGAGGAAATCATCGCCGTAAGTGGCGTGCACAAGTTCAAGGGGACCTCGACCAACTTGGAGTGCGCAGCTGGAGGCAATTAGCTAAAGACCGAGCTAAATGGAGAGGCTTGGTGGTTGAGGCCCAGGTTCACCCGAACTGTAGCGCCACCTAAGTAAGTAAGTTTTCTACCTACCCTCTTGATTGTTTACATCCGTTGGTTGGCTTAATTTGAATTCGAAATAACGGATGCTTAAAAGCCCACCCTAAAAGTTAAAAGATACTTTTATTGGTTTTAGAGTTAGCGCGAACTGATAACTATAAAGTGGTTTTTATGTCGACTATAAATAGGAAAATAGAATATTTTCAGTAAATCAGTAGTTGAACTTCCCAAAAGCAAGCAATATTTAAATTCGAATATCAAAGAAGCCGAGAAAGCTCAAAGTTTGATGTAATCAACAACGAACGAGGAATATTGGATCAATACCATTTTATTGCAATTTAATTTCTTCCGTCAGGAGTTCACTAAAATCGATTCTGTGAAACGAGATGACATTCATAAAATATCTAGGAATTTCAACAGGCAGCTCGTTACAGAAATATGTAATAAGTTCAGGTTGAACTTTACTTGGTGATGGCGTTTTAGGAAATTATTCAAACATGCCGCCCGTGAAGTGAGCATACACAAAAGGCATATAACCCGTAGGTGTACAAGAGTACATGAATCATTCCTCCTTTTTTTTGTAGAAACTTATTCACATACTTCATGCATAGAGAGTGTATTGTGCAAATTCAGCAGGAGTGCTACCACTTGGTTGCAACTATTCATATGTGTGTATGAACTCGTAAATTACCATATATATTAACATCCAAGAGCACTTAAAATAATTTGTGAATGAATTGCATGTAAATTAGTATCTATTGATAAACTGAGTAGGCAAGCATCAATAACAAAAAAAAAATTGAAGTGTGCAATAAGTCTGTAGAATAGGGTATATTCTACCTATATAGGGTATATTTACTTTTATATGTGGTTTGCAACAGAGAGCAGTAGCAGAAATCTAAGGATTTTGTTTTTTTTTTGCTAAGATAGAAGTTACGAAACGGATAACTGTCAAACCAAGCTGTGATTCTGTCCGCTCTTTTTGACATTAATGCTCAGTACAGTCTGTGAAATCATCATAAATAGACTCATGCTTGACCCATGACTTCTACATGAGCTCGTGATTTTTATGGAACATATAACTGTCTACCTCGAATTGTGGATAGATTTCGTATCACATACTGTCTAACTAAATGATGCAAAACCATCAAAGGAATGTGTGTACTGAAGAAGAGATTCGTCGTCGGTCGCAGCAATTAGAGCTCTGTCCGTCCTCTACGTGGATATTTGTTTGCAGATATCTTGGCCTGCACCTGAATAAGATCCAGCTGGTGCAGGAGTTAAAGCCACGATACCATCAGTTGTATCGTCTTTCGCTGATTGGGCTCAAGGTTAGTTACACAACCACAAACCTTACACAATTCGTATACAGCACCCTGTTCGCATTGGAAGATGGCAAGGAAGTCGATGTTGTTGCTACCGATTTCAGCAAAGCCTTCGATAAAAGTTCGCATGCAATTGTATTTTTGAAACTCAAAGCTCTCGGCTTTCCGCCTGGGTATATCTCGTGGATCAAATCCTACCTTCATGAACATCAATATGAAGTCCTTTTTAGATCCTTTGTATCCGATCCATTTACGGCTGTCTGTGAAGTCTCTCAAGGTAGCCATCTTGGTCCCCTGATTTTCATTTTGTCAATTAATGATGTTGTTGGCATATTAAATATTCTTGTCTATCAGTTATATGGACGGCATGAACAGTTTTACACACATCTCCACACCCACTGACTCCCGTGCTCTTCAAACTGACTTGAATAATAAAAATTTTCTTGAGTACAATGTCAACAAATGCCAAGCTATTACTTATTCCCGGAAGCATCTTCCGACAGACCCTAGAACATAATTTTCGTAGCTATATTGGCAATATTATTAGCAGGGCTAATTCTGCGCTAGGTTATGTGAAACGTTGGTCCAAGGAATTGTGAAATCCTTACGTCACGAAAACCCTGTACTTCACATTTGTAAGACCAATTCTTGAATATGCCAGTCAAGCCTGGTCTCCCTATCACGATACACATTCACATCGAATAGAGTGTGTCCAAGGGAGGTTCATCCGTTTTACTCTACGCGGACTCCCTTGGCCTAACAGATTCAACCTACCTCCGCTTGGAAAGCGTAGAAAAGTTGCCGATATACTATTTGTACATCAAATATTAGGAGGCAATATTGATTGTCCTAACTATTTCACTCAGCACCAACCCACGTTTTCTGAGATCAGTACCTCTCTTCTACCCCAAGTTTCGCCGTACAAACTACTGCTGTAAGGAGCCTATATCTCGGATGCTTCGTTTTGCTTATGCCTGGCAGCAAAAACATCCTTATAAACTCCCTTCTTGGAGTTGATATTTGTATATTTTAACTAGGTTTTAAGTACACATTGTACATTAGATTTAAGTTCCTTCCAGCTTCTATTAAGCTAATTAAATTAAATTGAATACAATCTGACTTTTTGTTTTATCGCAAAATTGTGTTCAGTGATGGAGCTCATTTTTTGTCTAACGGGTTTATTAATAAACAAAAATTGTAGCTTGTGGAATGAGACCAATCCAGAAGAGACCCTACAGACACCTTAATATGTAAAAACAAAAAATGCACTGTTGAAGTGGTTTCCACGCTAGTGGCATCGTCGGATATAATCGCTTTAAAAATGAGGTCGAAGCTTACATTATGATCAATGGAGATCATTGCCGGACCATGATCAATGAAAGGGCTACATGCCATCGACTTATTGATATCGACATCGACACTCTGTCTATGAAAATATCTTTAAAAATGGAGCTAAGCTAAGCTAAACCGATTAAACGTACGTCAAAGTCGTCCACTAAAAAGGCTGAACGAAAAATAACATCGGATAAGCCAGCGAACCACAGTTTTCTAACGTATTCTCAGGCTGCAGTCAAAGCAACCAAACGAAACGAAGGGCCACCCTCTGATCCATTGAAAGAAATTTTGAACTGCATCTACGCTAAGTTCGAAGAACTATGTGAAACGAACGAACGGATTCTCGAACGTCTCAGTAACGTTGAAAGCCTTTGCATGGCTAACCGTATATCTAAATCTAAGTAGATATGGACTCTTTGCATAAAATAGTAGCACGGAAGGCAAACAGACTCCTACAAAAATGATAAGAAATGATTCTAATGAGAGAAAATATCGACATATGTTTGATCTCCGAAACCCATCTAACAAGGGAATCGAAAATGAAGATAAGAGGCTACGCTGGTTATCTCGCTATCGTCCTTCTGATAGAGCGCGGGGCGGTTCGTCCTTATTCATTAAAACTAACATCGAACACTCGGTCGATAAAACTGGAAAAACTTCAATTGTGCGCATAAAGGGTTCAAAATAAACACTTGAGCTACAATATAGCATCTATTTACTGTTCGCCGCGATGTTCGCTTCGTATCTTCGATGCCCTTGGTTCAAGTTTCCTTATTGGTGGAGATTTCAACACGAAGCACACCTTCTGGGGTTCAAGATGTACATCTTCTAAAGGAAAAATTCTCTACGAAGTGGCAAATGAATTCCGTTGTAGTTTTTATTCGACATGAAAACCGACCTATTGGCCAACCGACTCAGAAAAAATTCCTGATCTTATTGATTTTTTCCGTTACATCCCCGTGCAGGAATGGGTTAAGAATATCACTGCAGCGCCCCCAACAACTAGCACTTGTCGTAAAAGGCGACTAAGGGGACAAATCAGATTTAGGCAATATAACACCCAAGTGAGCCTAGCGACACATATACCACCTTAAAAACCCTCCCACAAGTGTGCATGCGAGTCCGTGGGTTGACACGACTGGAGATCACCGGTGTCATAGAAGAAAGATCAAAAAATACTAAAACAGGAGCATGCACGTGTCAAACAACAAACACCATCGCAAAATGGCAATATTGCAAAACTGTATCATTATGGTAATACTTGCTAAAAGGAAAGGCACTACACCGCCAGGCACTACACCGCCAGGCACTACCACTGCTGTGCATGGTACTGACCCTGGACCGAGCAGAAATGTTCGGGTCAGAGCTATACGGATTACGGGGCTAGCAAAATAATGAAATAGTTTGGAAGAAATTTGAGGGTCGCGAGTTGGAACGTTGGAAGCATGACCGGTCGAAATTACGAGCTGGAAGAGATGATGAATAAAAGGCGGGTGGATATCTTGTGTGTCCCAGAGACGAAATGGAAAAACACCGGGAATCGGGCGCGTTTCTTGGAAGTTAGGACAAAAGATTACAAGATGTTCTACTACGGAACGGAAAAGGCTAAGAACGGAATCGATATCTTCCTTGCGGCAGAGCTACTTGGTAACGTCTTGACCATTTCGAAGTCCAGCGACCGTTTGATGTCTCTCAAACTAGTAATACAAGGAGAGGTGTGGAATATTATCAGTGCATATGCTCCCCAAAATGGGTGTAATCAGAGAGATAGAGATGCATTTTGGGTAGATTTCCACAATCTCCTTAAGAACATCCCAAAGGAGGAGTTTCTGTTTGTTGGAGGAGATTTGAATGGACATGTCGGGAAGTCAAACGAAGACTATGAAAACTGCCATGGAGGACTAGGATATGGCAGCAGGAACCTTCCTGGTGAAGACATCCTAAGCATGTGAAAATCACACGGTCTTATCGTGTTAAATACCATGTTCATCAAACAAAGCCGACACCTGATCACTTACAGCAGGGGTGGAGAAGAAACTCAGATTGACTACCATGTGGTAGCCAGTTTCATGAAGCTTCGGGTAAAAGATTGCAAAGTGATTCTGGGAGAGGCAATCGCTCGTCAACACCGTCTCCTGCTAACAGACATTTTTATGAAAACACCAAAGAAAAGCAAACAAACAAGCGTCTCTGAGAAAATAAAGTGGTACAATCTGGACAAAGAAAAAGGCGAGGCTTTTGTTTTCGTAATGAAAAATTACCTCTCTCACACCATCAACGGAGCTGAGGATGAAGAGTGCAGAGCACAAAATATGTGGGATTCCCTACAGCGAACTTGCTTAAAGAAGGCCAACTCACTGCTAGGAGATTCAAAAGGCCACCATCAACATGCCAAAGAAACATGGTGGTGGAGTGATGAAGCTAAGAATGTGATAAATGAGAAGAAAGCGGCTTTCAAAGCTTGGTCAAAGTGCCCCTCTAATAATAGTGACGAAAAAGCTCGCCTCGAAATGGAATACAGATGTTGGAAGAAAAAAGCGAAGAAGAAGTGCGCCCAGCTTCAAGCAGAGAGTACGGAGGGCCAGTGCCGGGAGCTGGAGAAAATATCTTCCCCGGTCCCCCCCCGGACACAATATGAACAAGAGCGCAACCATCTTCAAAATAACCGCCCAAAGAAGGAGGAATGCTCAGGAGATTCGTTCGCCAAAGTTCATTAACAATGCTCATGGCCAGCTTCTTGTGGATGACGAGAAAATTTTGCTGAGGTGGCGGCAGTATTGTGAAGAACTTTTAAATGAACAGTTTCCCCGGGTATACTTTCCTTTCAAAACTGTGATAACTACCGTTCGATCAAGCTGATGTCACACACCATGAAGATCGTTGAGCGGGTATAAGGTGGCCGATTGCGAAAAATAATACGGCTATCTGATGATCAGTGCGGGTTTGGCTCGGGTAAATCAACCACAGATGCAATCCAAAGTATAAGCATCATAATGGAAAAACATCGTGATTCCTTAAGGGATTTGCATATTGTATTGGTTGACTTTGAAAAGGCATTCGACAGACAACAAAGAGATCTGATATGGGTGGTGCTAAGACATCGAGGATTCCAGAAACCAATTTACAGATGATCATAGACATGTACGAAGAAGCAAAGACAAGAGTAAGATACCCCCCTGGAGTAACCGAAGAGTTCCCAATCAAATTCGGGGTGCATCAGGGAGGCGTCTTAAGTCCTTTGCTCTTTATTACAGTCCTTGATTATCTGCTTGAAGGTAAAGTGATGGACCCAAAGGTACACCAGTTATTCTTTGCTGACGATAGAGCCATCATAAGTGAGGATCCTACATCCCTGCAACGAGCGCTTGATGTGTGGGTGAACGTTTTCGAGGGAAATGGGTATTGCATAATTCAAATAAGACAGAGTACTTGTGCTGCCCGTTCTCTGATCCACTCAGGCCTATTCCAGACATTTATTTAAATGGAACAGTGCTTCCCAAGTGCGAAAAATTCAAATATGTGGGATTTATGATCAATAGCAAAGCAACTTGTGATGACGACATCGCGTAAGCGTAGGGTGGATGAAGTGGCGAGAAAATTCCGCTGTCTTCTGTGACAGAAAAATGCCACCTAAGCTGAAAGAAAGGCTCTACACCGCAGTTGTGCGTCCAGCGCTCACATACGGTTCACAATGTTGGACGATGTACAAAACGTATGAGAGTAAATTAACGGCAGCTGAGGTGAAGATGCTTCGCATGACAGCAGAAGTGACAAAGCTTGATCAAATAAGAAGTTCGAAGATCCGTGGAAACTTTCACATCAAGGAAACCATCGTACAAAAAATAGAGCGTGACCGGCTCAGTTGGTATTGCCACGTTCAAAGAAGAGATCATTTGAACCCAGTTAAAAAGGCAATATCAATGCACGTTCCAAAGACATCGCGATGTAGGAAAGGCAGGCCTATAAACGCCTGGATCAGACAAATGCGACGACATCGGCATTTCATTGGCCTCAGCTGCCGAGTGATCGAAAATCGGCAGGCCTGCCTATACATATTTTCTGAGGTCAAATAGGCGAACCCCACAGGCGGATCAGTAGAAATGCGGTGAAGTGGGAGGGTTATGATCCCTTATTTTCGGATCATAACCTCGCTGATAAAAGGAAGAACAACTACTCGAAATTGAGCCTACATAACAAACTGCTTATCTATAAGCAAGTGCTAAAGCCAGTGTGGACGTGTGGTATACAACTATGGGGTTGTACCAGGAAAAGGAATAGAAACATCATAAAAACTTTTGAAAATGAAGTTCTCAGAACATTCGTTAATGCACCGTGGTATGTACGTAACGAAGATATTCATCGGGATCTGGGGATTCCCAGCGTCGTCGAAGAGATAACAAAATTTGCGCGTAAATACAAAGATCGTGTTTACGGCCATTGTAACCGTACAGTCATTGAACTACTTGATGCGAATAACTCAATTCGTTGTGTGTAAAGGACAAAACCTTTTGACCTCGTCTCATAGTATACATACGTCGGTTGTGAAAAACGCAGGAACTTTCATTGGAATTTAACCTGTCTAAAGTGCTGCATTTTTTTTCCAAAAATCACGAGTCTCGTTAGGTTAGGTTAGGTTAGGTATAGGTGGCTGTCCTGACAGGGTCAGGACACACTTAGACCACATGGGTCCATTGTGATACCACATGAGTAATGACCGGTCGGGTCACCGGTAACCAGGGGACCTTAACCTTTCTCATGAGGGTGTTGGCTGAGAATGCTGACTGAAAAGGGTAGAGAGGGTGACTGACTCAGTCAACCCTGAAGTCAAGGTGTACCGAGAAGGTATAGTGTGCAGCAAGTGATGGGGGGTGATTGATTCAATCGAACCCCCTATACTGTGTGTGCAAGTTATATTGGCAGGTCCCATAAACCGTGTAGGCGTAGAGGTGTATACGTATAGTAGAGTGACTGATTCAGTCTAACTCTAATTACTGTTATGCATGGTATTGACTAGTCAAACCCTTCATGCCTAGGTGGACCGTGTAGGTGTGGAGAAGCATAAGCGTACATAGAGTGACTGATTCAATCGAACTCTAAGTACTGCTATGTATAAAGTGTGAACTAGGTAGGGTGATTGTTTCAATCGAACCCGTACCTAGGTGGACCGTGGAAATAGTGGGGAATGCAAAGTAGAGCGAGATGACTGATGCAGTCAATCTTGCACTAGTATGCAGTCGAACTTTAGGGGATGGTTTGGCTAGGTAGGGTGACTGCTTCAGTCAAACCCTTAATACCTAGTTCACCGTGTAGGTAGTGTGCATGTGAGTAATAGGGGATTGATTGACTCAATCAATCTCTGTTACCTCTATGCAGTAATGTTATTTACAGGTACTGGTCTAGTGATATGGGAGGGTTAGCTATCGATCTTGGGAGGTATCTGTTGCAGTACCTCTTGGGGATTGATAGTAACCAATAACGAGGGAGGATCGGTGGTGGTGATGTGGAGGGGGGGGCATTTCAGCTAAACCAGTTGGATTAACCTATGTATCTATTTAAGTTTCTAATGTCTATGTTAGACAGGTCACTTAGGTCCTCAAAGAAGTATTCGCCTAGTAGCTTCTTTCTTAGTGTGGCTAGCGCTGGGCATGTGCCAAGGAGGTGGAGACTATTCTCCTCCTCCTCTTCATCTCTGCAGCTTCTGCAGAAATCGTTTGCTGGGACACCCATTCTAGTGGCGTGTCTACCTAACAAGCAGTGTCCTGGGACTATTCCTACTGTGAGGCTTATGTTCCTTCTATTTAATGAAAGGAGATTTTTGGTTTTCTTTGCGTCAAGTAAGGGCCAGATCTTCCTGGTCGATGCGCACGTAGCTAGATTACTCCATCTATTGTTTGCACTAGATTGCGCTTCGTTAAACACACGGATTTTCATTAATTGCATTGGTGGTGCCAGTGCCTCTCTATAGACATCGAGAGGAAGTACGGTGCCTTGTTTAGCTAGTTCATCCGCTTTACAGTTGCCTGGAATATCTCTGTGTCCTGGGACCCAGCACAGAGTAATGTTGCATCTGTCCGCAATCTCGTTAAGAGATTCGCGGCAATGTTTGACTAACTTAGATCTTATTGTTGGCGTTTCCAGAGCTTTAATCGCTGACTGACTGTCTATATAAAGGACGATAGACTTACCATCTATCGGGTATATAGAGAGTCTGTGCGCTGCTTCACGAACAGCCGATATTTCCGCCTGAAAGATGCTACAGTGGTCCGGAAGTCGGAGAGCTACGTTTATTCTAGGTGATTCGTCTCGTAAGCGAAAATAAAACTGCTGCATAGGCATCGGCTTAGTTGTAGTATTAATTTAGAAGAGAGGTGTTTTTTTAGTGAGTAAAATCTCATACTACTAATCTCTTTAGAAGATTTTCACCTACTCTCGGCAAAAAAAAAGGAGCTGTGAAATGGATTCTAAGTTCGTGCAATTTGACCCCTCTCGATTAATTCCTGTGGCGCTGGCTTGCGCAGACAAACCGGCAACAATTGACGCCTTGAAAGCCAACATTGTTCGTGTTATTTGTTACTTTCGGTCACTATTGCTTGAAAAAGAGCCATGTTGGTCAGGTGCCCATCATCATTTCTATATAATATGTTAATGCCATGCCATTTTTTTAATCAAAAGTTAATATTTTCTATAATATTTTTTGATATTTGAAGTTCTATCCGGCTTAAAAAAAATATATGCATAAATATTCAGTACCAACAGCTGAGTCAATTGCATCCATATGCATCCATCCTTCCATCCGTCCATCCGTCCATCCGTCCATCCGTCCATCCGTCCATCCGTCCATCCGTCCATCCGTCCATCCGTCCATCCGTCCATCCGTCCATCCGTCCATCCGTCCATCCGTCCATCCGTCCATCCGTCCATCCGTCCATCCGTCCATCCGTCCATCCGTCCATCCGTCCATCCGTCCATCCGTCCATCCGTCCCTCCGTCCATCCGTCCATCCGTCCATCCGTCCATCCGTCCATTCGTCCATCCGTCCATCCGTCCATCGGTACATCCGTCCATTCATCCATCCGTCTATATCTCACCTCGTTTTGGGCCTTAAATTTCGAGGTAGGAAGATTAATTTTAGTTTTATATGACTTTATTTTCATTATAAATTCATTACATTCAGGATGGGCCTATGGCCGTCTACCACGCTGACAATAATTTGCATACCTATATACATACACACATTTTTTTTGCTTTAAAAATAGATACAACTTAGCCTTAAAAAACTTCTTCAACTATACAATTTCTGTAGCGAAGTGCACTTACACAGTAGTTGTAAAGTAAATTCCAGACTCGATCTGTATTTAAAATTTGAATTGCTTCATCAATTTCTAAGGTACATGAATTGAAGAATCTGACTCGGATTTCTTTTAAGATTGGGCATATCGCAAGGAAGTGAAATATATATTCTCATATCTTCATATTACAAAGATTGCATAGAATAGGTAGTTCTGGATGGTGTGGGATGAGATTTAGATTCAGTAGCTCTCCTCTGATTTAAAAATATTATATTTATCTTCTCTGCTGAATTGCAGTTTAGGAAGTACGTTTTCTCTGCTGGATGGCATTTCAGTTTACTGTAATAAATTCTATGCTGGAGGACTGCATTAATTGCGAATCGACCATACATGCTTCGACCTACTTTTTAGAGATTCATGTGGGTCGTCGAGTGCTATGCGTATGGTCCCACCACAGTCTGATGCAAGACGCTCCCATTCTTGGATAAAACTTGCTTTATTTCTTATTATACTCTTAAGTACAAAATTGAGCACCCTATCATCACTCATCGCCACAACTTTTACTTTTACTATGTTGTCGAAATGTAGCCTTAGCATTTCTATATAGATACATAGGTGGCGCACCAGCCTCTAAATGTAGCATGTAATTAGGCGTATTACTTGGTAAATGGAATATTCGCTTCAAGAAATACCGAAAAAACTTCTCAACTTCGGTAAAGGAACAGTATTCCCACACTTGCGCTCCATATAGGTAAGAGAACCGAAGCTGCAGTTTAGCGGAAGAGTGTTTGCTTCGAACTGTGAGTTACATACTTATTGTTGATGCAGCGACTCCATACCGAGATTGCTCGTTTGGCTTCGGATAATTTTAATTCTAGATGCTTCTTCTTCCTAAGTATTTGTACTCACGAACAATTTCTACCATTTCTCCTTGAAACATCCACCTTTCGTTGCACTTATATCGGTCGCCACCGCCTCTGAACATCATTATTTTAGACTTATACAGGTTCACCCTCAGGTTTCAGCATTTACAGTATAGGTCGACCCTATTTATCATACGTTGCATACCACCCATAGTATCAGAAAGGTAAACGATGTCATCTGCATATTTAAAAACCGGCATTTTCATGCTGCCAAACTCGATTCCACCCCTTACAACTTCTGATAAGTCATTAATGAATAGAACAGTAACGCACTCAGGATACATCCCATCGCTGATGTAAATTCACCAGAAATAGATTCTCCATCCCATACATACGCCACATTATTTGCATACATGGCTCTTAGAATGTTGATTATTTTCGATGTAAAACCAATAATATACAATTTGTAGAATAGAGCCTCACGCAATATGGAGTCGAAAGCCGCCCTAAAATCTGAAGAAAAAACCGCGTATAATTTTTTTATTTTTCTGCTTTCATATCCCCGCAATATTAAATAGTGCAAATCTTGATCGACTGTCGAGTAGGTCTTTCTAAATCCTGCTTAAAACTCCCGCAAAACTTTTCTTATTTTGAACCCACCAGGTAAGTCTGTTAAATATAAGCGCTGCGAACAACTTGGCAGAGGTGAAGGTGCCGAGACATAAGGCCAAATTTTAAAATTTGGCTTCATGACGCTTTCGGAACATGACATAACACCAAATTTTGTCACGCTTTCACAAAGTGACAAAAGGCCAAATTATTTTGAGACATAAGACCAAATGTGGCTTTTATTTGTTCAGTGACAAAAAGGTGTATGAGTCGAAGAATGTCCCATAGTGTGAAATCCTTTTAACCACAAATCAGCCACACAAGTACTGTTAAGATACAGGCGCCTGCATCTACTCTTAACGAAGCAACGGCGTTGCGTGAGTAGCTAATTCCTGCGGAGAAAAGGCTGAATTCTTTTTACCCGGCGAATATTTTGCTTTTCAGAATTTGAGAAGGTAATTTGGGTTTCATTAGTCAGTCTATGTCTTACTCAGCTAAGTTCCACTCTTAGCAGTTATAGTAAAAAACAATATCCAACAATATGAGGAGTTGAAATACACTACCGAGAAAATACAACCTACAGCAGTAAGCATACAAACTAAACATAACAAAATTAATATCACTGCTATTTAGGCCCGTTTGCTGAAACGTAACATAAATATTTATGTTCAACATAAACTTCTAAGTGACACATATTGCTTTGCACCAAAATCAAACCTATTCAAATCCCCGGGACCGGATGGTGTTTTTCCGGCCCAGATTTAGACGGCCTTTAATATAGTATGGCAGTATCTTTCCTGCATTCTGAAGGCTTGTCTAGACCGAGGTAAGAGAGTCTTTATACCTAAAGCAGGCAAGACATCGCACACCCTCCCAAAGGGCCTAAGACCTATAAGTCTAACGTCCTTCCTTCTCAAGATTCTGGAAAGAATCCTGGACCTACACATCAAGGCCACTATTGATAGCACCCTACTATCCATGTCACAGCACGCCTACCAAAAACCTAAGTCTGTCGAAACAGCTTTGCACTCCATCATCCACCCTATCGAAAAATCACTCTCAACCAAAGAGTTCACCCTAGTGTTATTTCTAGACATAGAGGGAGCCTTCAACAACGTTGAAACAAATTCGAGTACCAGTGCTTTCGTAGGCTCAACATCTGCGAACCCATCTGTTGTTTCGTAGAACGCATTCTAAAGAACAGGGTAATAACAGCATCCTTCGGAAGTAGTACTGTCAAGCGACATGCACATCGAGGCACCCCTCAAGGGGGTGTACTGTCTCCACTATTGTGGAATTTGGTGCTCAACGAGGCCCTTCAAAGATCAAAAAAACTGGATGTAATGTTATTGCCTATGCAGATGATGTCGCCATTCTAACAACAGGCAAATACCCGCAGACGCTGGCCGATGTCATGCAGTCTGCTCTTAATGAACTGCTCAGATGGACCGATAAATGCGGCCTCTCCGTTAACTCGACGAAGACCGAGCTAGTTCTATTCACAAGAAACACAAGCTACCCGACTTCACTCCGCCCAAGATAAGGGGATCCACCCTCAAGCTTCCAAATAGTGCTAGCTATTTAGGCCTAAAGCTTGATCGCAAGCTAATTTGGAAGGAGAATGTGGTCGAATGGGCCAGGAAACCGCTGGCCGCTCTATACATCTGCAAGAAAGCAGTAGGCTCCAACTGGGGCCTTAAACCAAGCATGATGTACTGACTACACACGTCGGTCATTAAACCGATACTCATGTATGGAGTATTGGTATGGTGGCCCGCCATAGAGAAGAAATCCAACCTATCCATAATGGAAAAAACTCAGCGAGTTGCATGTCTCAGTATTACCGGTGCACTGAGAACTTCTCCCACAGCGGCGCTCCAAACCATGCTCCACCTGCTTCCGATTGACATCGTCAGTAAACAATTGGCTGTCAGCTCGGCAATAAGACTGAGAGGCTCCAGGCAGTGGAAGGAGCAACACACGGGACATGCCAATATACTTTCGATACACCGTCATTTTCCCAATTCCACTGACCATCTGCCCACTGAATATGATTTTGACAAGGGCTACACGCACTCGATACCGGACAGAAGTGAGTGGACGCAACGCAATGTTTTTTACAACGAATCGCTGTCAATCTTCACGGACGGGTCCAAAACCAAGGACGGAGTCGGTGCCGGAATTTTCTCGGAAGATCTGGACATACACCTCTCCTTTAACCTTCCAGACTACTGCTGCGTTTTTCAAGCCGAAATCACCGCAGTTCGCAAAGCTGCTGACTGGCTGGCGGCTAGCACACTATCAACACCTGATATTGTTATTTATGTCGACAGTCAGGCAGCCATCAAATCCCTCGCATTCAGCACCACGAGATCTAAGGCAGTGTAAGACTGTCGCATATCTCTTAACGAGATTGCTGGTCAGTACAACCTCACCCTTTGCTGGGTACCAGGTCACTGTGACATACCGGGGAATTGTGCAGCCGACGAACTAGCACGACAAGGCTCCTCTGGTACAGATAGCATAAGCATCACCGACATCGAAGCGCCAGCGTCTTATGTTAAGTACCTTATTCAAATTGATGCCGAGAAAGTAGCCAATCATCGATGGTAACATCTAGACCAATGTCATACCGCCAGACAGCTCTGGCCGATACTCAATAAATCCAGGTCCATCGGACTCTTGAAGCGAACCCTCTCAAAAATAACAAATGTCCTCACTGGACACTGCGCCATAGGAAGACATGCCCAGAGATTAGGTATCCCTCATAACGACTTCTGCAGTAGCTGCAGAGATGAAGAGGAAGAAGAGACCATCAGTCATCTCCTGTGCGCCTGTCCTGCGCTCGCCAACATCAGGAAGGCCACTCTGGGTAAATACTTCTACAATGATCTTAATGATCTCGGCAACGCCTGCACGGCTAAAATTCTCGATTTCATTCAACGAAGCAAATGGTTCCAAGAGTTAAAGGGTGATCCACCCGCCTTACACATCGGCAGTACAATGGGCCTACTTTCTGGTCTAAGTACATCCTCATCGAGGGCCGATCCTAACCTAACCTAACCTAAACTCAAACCGAAACATATATATCGTTAGGTAAAACATAACTTATGTGGGGGAAGAAGTGTTTCATACAATATTTAAGTAAGACATTAGCGATTGACGTATTCATTAAAAGAATTTTGTTTGTGTGTTATTTCTTAACTAATATAAAGTGTTTACAACAAAATTAACATAAAAACTAAATAAAAATGGATTTCGAAATTCTGGATTTGTTTGAAGATGACGTGGAAGTGCTTAAAATTCTAGAAGTAGGAGGTCCTCGTCAAATTTACGAGAGAAATGAATATTTTTCTTCGTTTGATGAACTCTCTTTTTACAAAAGATTTTGCTTAACAGGGGAAATAACAATTGCTGTTTTAGAGAAAATAGAAAGCCTATTAGAATATCGTTTAAACAGGTACAGCAATGATAAGTGTGATTTAAACTATATAAATGAAATGTATATTTACGTTCTCAGAAACAACTCCATCGCTCCTATTAACCAACTTTTGGTCGACTTGCGATTTTTTGCAACGGGAAACCATCTTCAAAGCATAGCTGATTTCGGAAGGATGCATGCCTCGACTTCAGTGATAAAGATCTAGAAGGTGTTATCAGCGCTATCATAAAACACTAGGCACCAAGTTGTGCCCATCGCGATCCCTGGGGAACCTTAACGGCGGAAAGACCTATACCAACTCTCCCATACACTTTATTTCCCTACAGAATATGAAGATGTCCTTATTATGGTTCCGGGAACTTACCTCTTCAAGGTTATCGAAGAACTATCTTCCAATGTGCTTTAACCTTGTTCTGGCAATGCTTTGGCATTCACAGAGTATATGTGTTATATCCTCCGAAACATGTAGATCGTTACAGTACCTGCAAATATCCGTATTTGTAAAACCCAGTCTCATAGCATGCTTCCTTAGAAGACAATGGCCAGAGAGTATTCCTATCGCTATTCTTAGCCCAGATCTTTCTAGTTTTATGATTTCCCAGATTTCCTGCAGTCTTACACAGGCCACAAGGCCTAAGACACAAGGATGGACAGATAAATATTGAACATTCTTCCCAACAAACCAATTCTAGAACAAATTCCTCGAATTTAAACATGCAAAAACATATAAATTTGATAAATATCTGTTTTGCAAGATTCTAAGCATTTGTCTTCTTCTTCTTCCTTTTATCAGCGAGGCTATGATCCGAAAACAAGGGATCACAACCCTCCCACTTCCCCGCATTTCTACTGATCCGCCTGTGAGGTTCGCCTATTTGATCTCAGAAAATATCGGCAGGCCTGCCGATTTTGGATCACTCGGTTACTGAGGCCAATGAAATGCCGATGTCGTCGCATTTGTCTGATCCAGGCGTTTATAGGCCTGCCTTTCCTACATCGCGATGTCTTTGGAACGTGCATTGATATTGCCTTTTCAACTGGGTTCAAATGATCTATTCTTTGAACGTGGCAATACCAACTGAGCCGGTCACGCTCTATTTTTTGTACGATGGTTTCCTTGATGTGAAAGCTTCCACGGATCTTCGAACTTCTTATTCGACCAAGCTTTGTCACTCCTGCTATCATGCGAAGCATCTTCATCTCAGCTGCCGTTAATTTACTCTCATACTTTTTGTACATCGTCCAACATTGTGAACCGTATGTAAGCGCTGGACGTACAACTGCGGTGTAGAGCCTTCCTTTCAACTTAGGGGGCATTTTTCTGTCACAAAAGATAGCCGAATTTTCTCGCCACTACATCCACCCTACGCTTACACGATGATTGATGTCGTCATCACAAGTTGCTTTGCTATTGATCATAGATCCCAGATATTTGAACTTTTGGTGATTTTAATGCAAAAAACTTAAACTGGGGCTCTAGATTAACATCAACGAGAGGAAGAGAACTTTATGCTGCAATTTAAAAACACCAGTGTGAAACTCTCTCGACAGGAAGGCCCACGTACTGGCCTACAGACAAAAATAAGATACCAGATCTAATAGATTTTTACATAATCAAAATTTTATCGAGCAGCTACATATGTACATATAGATGAATTTGAGTATCTAAGGTCTGAGCATTTACTTATAATTCTCCAAATGAGTGAATATGTAATTCAAAATACAAATACTAAAGCCTTAACAAACAAAAGAACAGATTGGCAAGCCTTCAAGTTGAATCTAACAAATAGAATAGACTCAATGACACCTCTTATATCGAAAAATGATATAGAAAAAGAAGCACATAAGTTGGTCAGCGATATTCAGAAATCGGCCTGCGAAAGCACTCCCGGAGTAAATAGAAAGAACATAAAAACAATCTACCCGAAAGAAATAAAGGATTTAGTAGCAGATAAAAGACGAGTAAGAAGAACATGGCAGAAAACAAGAGCTCCACACCATAAAACGAAGTTAAACAACCTTAGTCAGCAACTGAAAAAAGAAATTATAAAATTTAAAGAGGATACAATGACGATATAACGTACCTCGATTAACAGCTGAATACGCTATAAATTACTCTCTATGGAAAGCTACAAAAGGACTAAAACAACCTATTGTGCAAATACCTCCAATCAAAGCACCTGATGGAAACGGGGCAAGAAGCGATGAGGATAAAGCCATTCTTTTCGCAGAGTACCTAGAAAACATATTTAAACCACCAGATGAAAATGAAAACAGACAACCTATGCTATTAGAACCATCTGAAGATGAAAGCAAAGAGATTCTACCCACAAATCCTAACGAAATACGCAACCTAATCAAGCATGAAATAAATGCAAAGAAAAGTCCTGAATATAACCTTATATCAGGTGACATATTAAAGAACTTACCCATGAAGGGAATAATTAAAATAACAAATTTAATAAATGCCACATTTAAGCTAAAATTTGTCTCTAGTTCGTGGAAGGATGCTGATGTTCTAATGATTCCCAAACCAGGTCAACCGCCAAATGTAGTATCCTCTTACAGACCTACATATATCGCTATTGCCGATGATATCAAAAGTGTTTGAGAAAGTGCTCGTTAAACGTTTAAATAAAATAATTGAAAGGAAAAAGATGATTCCGAACCATCAATTTGGTTTTCGAAGGCAGCACTCTACGATACAATAGGTACACAGAATTGCGGATAAGATCGATGAAGCATTTGAAGAAAGAAATGTTTCTTGGCTGTATTCTTGGATGTGGCGCAGGTCTTTGATAAAGTATGGCACGAATGACTTACCTATAAACTGAGATGTATGCTGCCAAATCAGTATGCTTCCATTCTTAAATCTTATCTAGATGGAAGACATTTTAGAATAAAACAACAGAATACTTATTCAAAACTAAGAGAAATAAGGCCCGGCGTACGGCAAGGTAGTGTACTGTGCCCTATGTTATAAATATTATATACTAATGATATTCCGGAACTAGAAAACCATACTATGGCAATATTTGCAGATGGTACTGCAACACTAGCAGAAGGGAGAACTAATGAAGAATCCACAGAAAACTCCAAATAGGCATAAATAAAATCTGTGAATGGACTAAAAAGTGGAGAATCAAATTGAATGAGTCTAAGTCAGTCCATATTGATTTCACTAATAAAAAGGTTGAACATATACTAATCATTATAAACGCAAAAATAGTTCAATACGCTAATACAGCAAAATATTTAGGTATGACACTAGATGCTAAGCTGCGATGGAAAGAGCACATAAAAAAGAAAAAAACAAGAGTTAGATAGGAAGAAACTCAACCGTATCATTCGGAAATAAAGAGCTTATATATAATCAAACTCTGAAACCAACATGGACATATGGAATCCAATTATGGGGTTGTGCCAAAAAGACAAACGTAAACATAATACAACGATTCCAAAATAAGGTATGAACACTGATCTTCATCGAGACTTGAAGATAGAAAGTGTAAATTCGGAAATTCTTAAACATGCAAAAACACACAAAGAAAAGCTGGAAGAGCATATATATAATCAATTACGAAGACTCAAAAGAATAAAACCTCTCGATTTAACTTAACTTAGAAGTATAAAAAAACAAGAAAATCTATATTTACATGCTTAACATAGAACATCTGAAAAAAAAGATACACCAGCTGGTCAATCTCATTCAAAGACGTAGATGTGAAGAAAAAATTCCTTATTAGTCCAAGCGACTAGATCACAATTAGGCTGGCTCCTCCCCGTCCTGCGATGAATAGCCAATATGGCGTTACAGCAGGGAAAACGGGAATAAGGAAGAAGGGGTTGATGGGTAAAAATCCCACATTATGACTGAGTGCGGGCTCAGTTTCGTCTTTTGAAAAAAAAAAAAAAAAATTAGTCAGTAATCAGTATTGTCTTAAATATATTTAAGGCAATACATACATCATTAAATAGGAATTTATATATAATTGCTGTTTTGTCCTGTTTTAATTTTTGTATTATTTGGCATAATGTCATGCTGCCCTGTAAACTATTTCTCCCATGAATTAATTTTTGTTCTCATTTCTTCAAAATAAAAAGATTTGCAACTGTTGTAGATTTATAGCTATTACTTACTTACTTACTTAGATGGCGCTACAGTCCGGGGTGGACCTGGGCCTCAACCACCAAACCTCTCCAGGCAACACGGTTACGAGCCAGCTGCCTCCAGTTGCGCACGCCAAGTTGGTTGAGGTCCCCCTCCACTTGTTTGCGTCACCTACCGCGTGCTCGTCCTCTATTGCGTCGTCCATCTGGGGTGGATTCGAAGACTTTCTCAGCGGGAACGTTGGGCTTCATCCGCTCTAAATGACCCAGCCATCGTAGTCGCTGTATGTGAACTCTTTTGGCTAAATCGATGTCCTTGTACAGGCCGTATAGTTCGGCATTGTACCTTCTCCTCCACTCACCGTCTATGCAGACAGGACCAAAGATCGCTCGAAGAACTTCTCTCTCGAAATAACCAAGGGCATCCTCATCTGGTTTTGTCAAAGCCCATGCCTCTGCGCCATACACCAGGACTGGGATGATTAATGTTTTATAAAGAGTTCGCTTAGTAGTTTGAGATAGGGCTTTGCTACTCAATTGCCATTTTAGCCCATAGAAACAACGCAAGAATAATTCTTCGTGTGATCTCTCTACTGATGTCATTTGCGGAGTTCACCATAGAGACAAGGTAGACAAAATCCTTAACTACCTCAAAATTATATCTGTCTATTGTGGCGTTCTGTTCAAGTCGCCGATGTTGGGTGTCCTTTTTTGTAGACAGCATATATTTTGTTTTGCTTTCATTGACCGCTAGACCCATCTTTGCTGCCTCGATCTCAATCGTCGTAAATGCTCCATTGACTGCCCGCTAAATTCTTCCGATTATACCAATGTCATCGGCATAAGCGAGTAGTTGTACAGACTTGTAAAAGATTGTACCTCCGGTGTTGGCTTCGTACAATTCTCTCAAGTACTATGTTAAAGAGATGGCATGATAGCGCGTCACCTTGTCTAAGACCTTTCCTGACATCGAATGGTTCCGTGATGTTCTTACCGACTTCGATGGAGCAGCGAAAGCTCTCCATCTTCATTCTGCACACGAGACGAGCTTGGAAGGGATGCCCAGACTAGACATGACTCTGTATAACTCGTCTCTATACACGCTATCATAGGCAACTTTAAACTGATGAAGATTTATAGCTATTACGCCCTAAAATTTTGGGACTTTTCAGAATGGTGAATGTATCTTTCCGTAATCTGGTCAGATAAGGAAGATACCATACATATATTGGAAAGTGACAAATTGGCCTTATGTCACTTTCAAAAAGCGACATAAGGCCAAGTGTTAGAATTTGCCCTTACGTCGCTTTCCGAAAGCGTCAGACGCTCGCGAGAGGTGGGACCGTGAAGAAACTTTTTGGTGTTTTCTGGGATTCGAACTTGGAACCTCATGCGTAGTGATCCGACACACTAACCACTTACGCCACGGCGCCCAATGGGTAGATAATTGCCTTTTTAAAACTTTCTAGAATATTTCCAGTTTCGAAGATTCTGTTAAATTCCGCACCACGAGTGCAGACATGGTGGGCGCCGTGGCGTAAGTGGTTAGTGTGTCGGATCACTACGCATGAGGTTCCAAGTTCGAATCCCAGAAAACACCAAAAAGTTTTTCACGGTCCCACCTCTCGCGAGCGTCTGACAAACATCCGAGAGTATTGTTGTCATGAAAAAGCTTCTCAAATCGCCGTTCGGATTCGGCATTAAACTGTAGGTCCCTTCCATTCGTGTGAAAAATATAACGCACACAACATGAGTGGTTGCGAGAAGCTTGGCCCTGGCACTTTAAAGAGCTGTTGTGCCAAATATTTGTATTTGAGTGCAGACATGAATTCATAAGCGCAGTTTTTATAGAACTCGTATGGCACTCTATCATCTCCGGTGGCTTTTCTTCCTTTAACTTTATTAATTACTTTGTTAATTTCTTCTATAGAGAATGGGCTATGAAGGAATTCATCGCTAATCAGTTGAGCTGCGTATCGGAAAGTTGGAGAGATCTGAGGTGAATTTAGTAGGCTCATAAAGTGGTCTATTAGCTGTGCTGCTTTAAGCGACGTGGCGATGCTATTCGTTTGTATCTATATACTATACAGCTTTCCAGAATTCGGCTGAGGATTTGGAGTCGTTTATAATAGTAATGCGTTACTGTTCAAATATCATCCTTTTTTCATGACAAATACGCTCGAAATGCTTATTTGCTTCGCCATAGACTATAGAGCAATCTAGGCGCTGGTATTGCATTCTCTGAAAAGTTTTAATAGTGAGAAGGAATTATTTCTAGCCCTCGGGCACTCATAATCAAACCACTTTTGCTTAGAGATGTTATTTTTTTTTTTCTTATTGATAAGCTAGGAGCTGCGTTTTTAATTACCCTGGTAAGGGCTTCGACACCTGGAACAATACCCGCAGTCTGTAACCGCTCAAGCTCAGAATTCAAATTCCTACTTTACACATTTCGTGTTTGGTCATTTCAGTTTTGGCAGAAAGATTAAATTTCACCTACGCTCTTCTAAGAAACCGAAGCAGTAATAGTGTAAACTTTTTGGAAATTTGGCCTCTAATACGTCCACTTTTCGAAAAATTCTGTTTTTCAATATTTTTATTCGAAATCATAGAAAGGTGTATTACCAAAATAAGTAAGCGTGGCTTTCTCCTATCATATAACATACTCATATATTATGATATATAGGACCACGCCCACCTTTTGGGGCAGTTTTAGCACACCAAATTTGAATGAAATCTCTGCCAGTCAACGAAACGACATCTAAGTAAAAAGTTTTCATTTCACAACTCCACGCCCATTAAATAGGGCGGAGGTAAATCATAAGCGATAGGGTATCATACGATTTATTTCAGATGAAATGAAGCCGTCCTGTATGTTCTTTCTTTTTAATTGCCTTTAATTAGTTCAAGTCACTTTGTTGTTCGCAGGGAGGTCACATAGTAGGTGGGTATTGACAAAGAACTGTGTACTTGTGGTCGAAAGCATAATCCGTCAAGAATTCTTTGTAAATCAGAAACCAATTAAATCCCCTGTATGAATATATTTAATTTTAAAAACGAAAAGAAAATTATTGAGATGCCTACCAAGGTTTTCTGTTCATATTCAAATTTGCAGAGAGCACCTTGGTTTGATAAAGCCCCTTTGAGTTTGGTTTCCATATTTTCTCTCCTTTGATTGAAATTTTGTTAAGTATTTGTTTTGTATTTAATGTCTAGACAATTTACACAACGGGGGCCGCAGAAAAGATTTTTTTATTGGTCCTTAAGTATGCTACGAATTTGTAATGATGTATAAATAACGTATCCTGCGAGCTTTTTCTAACGCGGTGCCTGTATGTCATTGACTTTTTTATTTGCATATACCTATATATCAAGAGGGTTGGAATAATTTGAGTAATTTGAAAAAAAAATGGTTATGTTGTAAAGATGGAGGCTTGAGTTTCCTGGTTTTCCTGTATAATATATGTTTAGGTGTTAAAAATACGTACTGTTGTTGACAGGTGAACTCCAATATTTTCTAACACACCATCATTTTTTGGAACCCTGCATCTTCTCACGGGGTGAATTTTATTTGGCTTGAATAAGCAGGGGATTCATACACATACTTATACTTGGGATTCATTATTTTTTTTTGTGTTAATATATGACAATATCGAGGAAATAAACTTAAAAAATTGTTAAGTAGTTTTTTGAGGAAATTTTACCCATCGATTATAATAAATTAAGATACGGATAGAAACTACTCGTATACAGGGTGTCCCAGTTAAGCAGTATAATCCTTTAAGAGGAGACATCTAAAGTTCCACTGAACAAAAAATTGTATGGCAGGGGGGAGGGGGGGTCTATTCTCACCACATTTCAAGTTATAGCCCATCAAAGTGGGTGACCTCTTATTTGGAGGTGTAACCACTTTAAACGCTATAACTTCTAAACTTTTATAGGTACAAAAATAGTTTTATACATTTTGAAAGACAATTTAGTAGCGCACACAAGTTTCAAACGCATTGGGTACAGCTGTGCAGCTACAAAAAAGTTATGGTTCCTTAAACTCAAAATAATGAAAATTTGTTGTTCCATTTTTTCACTTAAAATGGATTTTCTCAAAAATTTGACTTAATATTTTTCTTTTTATGAAATTTTTATCCTTAAAAAATTTCCTTAAAATTATGTTAAGCACCTTTTTTACGTACGATCAACAGAAGTTCTAGTAAAAACAATTTTTTGTCAGACAAAAATGGTCAAAAAGAAGTGTAGTTAGCTACTGAATTAGTCTTAAAACAGAACAGTTTATGGAATGTTTATAGCAATTGTTCGAAGTGCCTTCCATCCATTTGAATACCCTTTCGGGCGCGTTTGAGCATTTTGAATGGCAGATTAACGAGTAGCAAACTTCTTCTCATTTCTTCTGAAACGGCACTAATTTTTTCTTGGAGCTCTTCCAGACTCGACATTTCTCTTAAATAAACTTTTTCTTCCATAGCACCGCAGAAGAAGAAATCCATGGGTGTTAGATCAAGAGATCTGGGTGGCCAAGGATTGGAGCCAAATCGACCAATACACTGTTTGTTAAAAGTATGGTTGAGGAATGAAGTTACTCCGCTGCTACTGTGACAAGGTGTTCCATCTTGTTGAAAGAACATCGCCCTTCTCTGAACAACATCTTCAAGGAGCTCCGGCAAGCGTTCTCCAAGAAATTCCAGCTAGTAATGGGAATTAACTCTTCGTGGAAGAACGTGCGGGCCTATTAAAGTGTTTCCTATTAATCCAGCCCAAACATTTTTTTTTCCGAGGGTAGGTGAAAATCTTCAACAAGACACTATGAGGATCGACAGCGCGTGCCCATAATAGTGTGGGATTCTTACCCACTAAAAAACCTCCCTTCAAAACAGACTTGTCTTTATTTTTACTACAACTAAGTATTCGACTTATCAAGTAGTTTTCATTTCACGTAATAAGGACGTTTTGCAGGGACCTTCCCATTAGAAGTTCCTGCCAGCTCCGCAGCTTAGACATGGTTACTTGTCGCGCTAAGTCTAAAGGTTTGGTTCTTTGTAGACGGCGCAGTAAATTTCTTTCATCCAAAACTTGGAGGACTGTAATATTTACGTGACTTTCTAGTCGACTTCTATGCTTTCTCGCGTAGGTTTGAATTTCGTCTTCTATAGTTTTAATGCCAATATCTCTATGGATATCGCTATTTCTGATATACCATGGCGCATTAACAATACCCCTTAGCACTTTGTTCTCAAAAGTTTGTAAAATTTTAATGTTACTTATTTTGGTACAACCCCAGAGTTGTATACCATATGTCCATACAGGCTTTAGCACCTGCTTATATAAAAGCAGTTTGTTATATATATTAAGCTTGGAATATTTTCCAAGTAACCAATACATTTCTCTATATTTATTATCTAATTCTTTGCGTTTTTTCTGTACGTGCGTTTTCCATTTCAGCTTTGTATCAAGTGTCATTCCAAGATACTTAGCCTCTTTTGCAAACGGGATTTGTATCGAGTTTGAAAAGATCGGCAAATTATTTATTTTCTTATAAGTAAAATTTACATGAACAGATTTGGTCTCATTGAGTGCGATTCGCCAAATCTTTGTCCATTCATTTACTCTATCCAAAGCTTCTTGCAGTTTTTCTGTAGTATCTTCGACCGTTTTACCTACTGTCAAGATAGCAGTGTCGTCGGCAAATGTAGCTAGCTCAATGCCTTCTACTTGCGGTATATCACGAGTGTATAATAGATATAAGACTGGACCAAGAACGCTTCCTTGCGGCACCCCAGCCATTATTTCCTTAAAATCAGAATATTCGTTTCCACATTTGACGCGGAACAGCCTATTCGTAAGGTAGCTCTTCAAAATATTATATAGGTGCTCTGGCAGAACTTGTCGTAATTTAAACTTTAAGCCTTCGTGTCAGACCTTGTCAAAGGCTTGAGAAACGTCAAGGAATACGCTTGAACAAATCTTTTTTCCTCAAGTGATTTTTCGATTACTTGTGTTATTCGATGTACTTGTTCAACTGTAGAATGCTTACTTCTGAATCGGAATTGATGATCAGGGATAAGATGCCCTTCCAATATTCTCTCGAACACTTTGGACATAATTGGAAGAAGCGAAATCGGTCTACAAGACGTTTTTTCATTCGGCGGTTTTCCAGGCTTAAGGACCATTATGATTTCGGCGACTTTCCATTGACTGGGAACATATTCTAGTCTAATCGCGGCGTTTATAATTAACAGAAGCTTAATTAGAGCTTTTCTTGGTAGTGCTTTAAGAACCTCTCCCGTAATTAGGTGGTATCCAGGAGCTTTCATAGGTTTAAGTTTCTTTATTTCTTCCTTAAGTTCGGTAAGTGCTGCATTTCTTATTACGCTATTGTCTATATACGACGTATTTATATTTTCAATAAGAGCTTGTCCATCAAACGGTTTGAAAGTTTCTTCCAGGTGGGCAGCAAAAACCTGCGCTTTCTCTTCATCATGCCTGGCCCATTCGTCTTGATTTTTCCTAATTGGCGCGGCTTGAATTTGAGGTTTTATAGCCTTCCAAAGCGTATAGTTAGAATCTTTTTCTGCCGTTAAGCTTTCTAGGTAAATTTGTATTTCATTATTCTTAAGGTCTTTAATAGATCTTTTTAGTGAGTTGCACAAACGGTTAAGATGTGCTTTATGTTGCGGAGCCCAACAAAGAACAACAAAGAAATCAATCAGATCTTATTTCTATCAGTTGGCCAATATGTTGGTTTACCCGTCGAGTGAAAATCACAACTGTATTGCATACCCGCATTATAAATCTTTCTACCTTTCTGAGAGGCGTACCTTGAGCCCCAGAAGGGGTGTTTCGCGTTGAAGTCACCACCAACAATAAAATTTGGTTTAAGGAAGTTGAAGATGTTTGTGAAATCACTTTCTTCAAGTTTACATCGCAGTGGACAATATATAGACGAAATGTTGAAAGCAAAATGTCTATTTCTAATGCGTACCGTGCTTACTTGCATTGCTTCTTTACTTCCGCTGAGTGTTCGATAGATTCTTTTATAAACAAAGATGATCCGCCTCTGGCTCTTTCCGATGGGTGAAAGGCATAATACCCGCTATATCCCCTTATCTTAATATTCGATAGCTTTGTGTTTAGATGAGTTTCACAGACTAAGCACATATCAATATCTTTTTCTCGTATAAATATTTTTAACTCGTGGAGTCTTTGTATGCGCCCGTTAGCGTTCCAAGTAAGAATTTTAAGCGTTTCTTTCATATTCTGGTTGAAGTGCGCGTGTTATGAATGTTGTTTTCTAGTGCAACTAGTCTCTCGAAAATTAGTTTATTTGTTTTGCATTGCTCTTCAAGTTTCGCAAGAATTAGGGAAAAAACATTGGATACGTGATCTCTATCACCTCTATCACCATTTTTCAATGTCGTAACTTGAGAAGGAGTCCTTGCATTAAAGTTTGGACGGTTTCTTGCTTTGATCTCCCGTGAGTTGTCGGTCGTGTACGTACCCTTAACTGTCTTCGCCGCTTGAGCATAAGACTGCACGCCAATATTAGGAGATTTTGATTCTTGACAGCGCTTACACTGCGGGATCGATCTGGAGGTCTTACGTATGGGTTCGATTTTGACAACGATGTTTAGAATAGCATTGATACCATATATAATATCTTTATTTTCGTCTTTATAAAAACTAAGCATGAATAGTGGAAGTCCGCGCTTTACCAATTTTTCATGACCTCCCTCCGACTGTTGCTTCTCCTTCTTGATAATATTGACAGCATCAAGAATTTTAAAGCCTTTGCCTTGAAGGTCGTGCATTATATCTTCTTTAGTGCACGAGGGGTGGAGTCCCCTTGCTACAACACGCAGTGGTCTTTCTAACTTATTTACATAAGTATACCACTGAATCTTTTCGGCATTCAATTTTTTAGATACTGATCGGTAACCGTCGGCATCATCGACATTGATTTTCCACGTATTGTTTCGCAGAGATGTCACCTTAAACTTCGATGGCAGAGTTCCTTTAAGGAGGCAATGCAACTTATTATAGTCCGTAATTCCGACGACGTTTATCGGTGGTGGAGGACGTAATTTTGATTGTTGTTGCTTTTCTTGCATCTCCTTGTGCTTTTCATCTTTTTGTGGCTCGACTTCCGGTGAGGAACCAGCTTTGCGTTTTTTGCTAGGTCGTTTCTTTTCGACCCAATTCGTTTCGCGTGTTAGCTCTTCTTCATCCGTCTGGTATTCGCGACTAGGTGAGCGATGTGGGCTAACTGTATTTTCTTTTTGTAGGTACGTGTTTTTTAGGGCATTATTTTCTTGCCTGAGTAAATCTACCTCTTTCTTAAGCTCACGATAGAGTAGCTCCATTTCGCTAAGCTTGGTACGGAGTACGTCGTTTTCCTCCTCAATGCTTTTACATTTCGCTGAGTCCCGTTTTTCACGCGTTTGCGCTTCCGGTGGACTTATTTTTCCGGAGACGTTCGATCTTGTTGGTGGAGATCGAGATACCCTTATACTTTTTGAGAAGGGATTTATAAGGTGCAATAAATGGCTCTCCCCAGAATCCCGAGAGCCGACCTCCGAAGAGGGTGGATTTTCCAGTTTACCTGGACTGCCGCCTGGGGTATTTAAATCTTTTGTTTTGTTCATTGCATGTTTTTTGTATACGCCATACTCGGTATACGGAGGGTGGATTTTAGTCGCCTCTTACGACAGGCATGCCTACCTCGGGTATATTCTAACCCCTACCCGAAGGGGGCCGACCAAACATTTACGCTAAACCTCCTTTAAAATAAGCAACATATTTTGAAGAAGTTGTTCACAATAATTAAATTCTTACCTTTGAAAGGATGTTGTGCATATTAAATGGGGATTGGAGTCTGACCAATGGTGCAAATTATGATGGTTTGTTACCCAATCTCTTGTGAATTGCGCTTCGTCAGTCCACAGAATGTTATTAAGGAAGTGCCCGTTTTCTGCTTGTTTGCGCAGTAGCCATTGGCAAAATTCCACTCTTCTTTGCGCATCTCCTGGTAGTAAATCCTGTACTGGTGTTATTTGGAAGGGGTGTAATCTATTACTCTGTAGAGTTCTGTGAATCCTGGTTCTGAGGAGTTCCAGCTGCACAGCTAGTCTGCAGACGCTGACTGAAGGCTGAACAGAACGCAAAATCCCACTCTCAACTTCTGCCGCCGCTGCGTCTGAATGTCGTTCCCTTTTATTTGGTGCAGCTGACCCAGTATCAACAAGGCGCTGATACGCATCAGCCAACATCCGACTACATGGTGTTCTACGATTTGGGTATCGTCGTTGGTACTCCAATCTTGCCAATGAAGCGTTTCCATTGCAGAACCCGTATACAAATACTATTTCCGCGTATTCACGTTTTGAATACATTTTGTGGATTGTGGAGTAAAATGTCGATTGCAAATCAGTTGAAACAAAATTACGGTACATTTTCAAATCTATGATAATTCTTTGTTACGTTTTTTTTTCCTATTCGACAATGAACTGTTAACTGCATTGCTCATAGATACGTTAGTTTATTATTCTCACTTAATTTTGTTTGACCATTTTTGTCTGACAAAAAAAAAATGGCTTTTACTACAACTCAACTTCTGTTGATCGTATGTAAAAAAGTTGCTTTACATAATTTTAAGGAAATTTGTTAGGGATAAAAATTTCATAAAAAAAAAAAAAAATATTAAGTAAAAATTTTGAGAAAAATGCATTTTAAGTGAAAAAATGGAACAACAAATTTTCATTATTTTGAGTTTAAGGAGCCATAACTTTTTTTGTAGCTTCAGAACTTGAAATACCCTGCAGGGAACGGGACTTGAGCATTGGAGCGGTGCTACTGCATTCTTCTTTTATGTATTCGTATACACAATTATCTTACGCCTTTAATACAACTATGTACGAAATAAGTTGAAGATGAGGAAATGAGATAGATAAGAGGTATATTTTTAGTTATAGTTGTTTTGAAACTCATGTGGCATTAGATTTTATTGCATACTCCATGGGCTGCGTCCGAACTAGACGGAGAAAAGGAGATTTTATTTGCATTCATTTTTGATTCACAGTACTTTTTGGAGCACTTGTTAGATTACTGTAGGTGTTGAAGGACTGTATAACATATATACATACATACATACATTTTCAATGGGCCGCTAATCCTTCATGAGGGTCGCGGCAGTAGGATGCTCAGGAGGACCCTCCATCCTTCTCGATCCGCCGCTGTTGACTCTCATTATCATCAACTTATCAGGAGGAATCCCTTGACGACACCATGAGAAATGTCGGACTTGATCCATCTATTTCTAGGCCTACCGGGGAGTCGCCTACCTGATGGCACGACAATCATGGCGCGTCTTGGAAGCCGGTCTGGGGACATATGCACTACGTGACCAAACCATCGAAGCAAAGATCGTTCCGTTCGGTGAAGTAGTTGCTCAACATTGAGTTTCTCGCGTACCCTGGTGTTCCGCATTCGATCCCAACAAGTTATTCCAGCAATACCGCGAATGAACCTTATTTCGGCAGCTTGTATCCAGGATCTTATTCCTTCGATCACTATCCAAATTGCATGACCTTAGGTGAGAGTTGGAACATACACCGAGTTAAAAACCGATAGCTTAGCTTGAACACTAAGTTCGGCCTTCCTTATAACAGATTGGCCAAGCTCTCTCAAAATTGATCCAGCCTGACCAATTCTACAGGATAACTCAGCATTGCTCTTTCCATCGCTCGTGAATAAGACCCCGAGGTACTTAAACTTATCGACCTGCTTCAGTGGGACTCCACTGCACATGTAGAGTGCACTGAATGGGTTTTTTTTTTTGAAACAACCATTACTTCCGATTTGTTCACGTTGATGTTCATTCCACGCTGGGCTGAAGTTCAGTTTGAGACGACCCAGGGATGACGAAATCATCTTCAAAGTGCAAATGACTAATCCTTAAGTCTCCCACTTTGAAACATTCTCCGCCACGGCTGCGCTGCAACGTCCAGTCCATATATAGAATGAAGAGTTCCCTCATCAGGGAACCATCAATCCCATACGCCTGCAGAACACTCCAAAGTTTGCCTTGAGGAACCCTATCATATGCATTTTCCAAATCGACAGAACAAGTGTAGACAGGTTTAGCAAACTCCCAGGCTTTCTCAAAAACCATTCAGAGAGTGAATAACTGGTGGGTTGTGCTTTTACCGGGACAAAAACCGCACTGCTTCTCCCCCAAACTATCTTCAACCACAGCTCTGGAATGCGTTTCCTTAGCGAAGACTTCTCCAGGGAGACTTAAAAGAGATACATATATACGAGTATATCTCTGTAGTTGGAGCAATCTCTTTTGTTCCATTTTTAAAAAGAGGGACAATCACCCCTATTCCCAATCACCAGGTGTTTCACCGCATTATTTATTTCTTTAATCATATATATGTAATACGAGTAACTACACTATAACTTGGACTCACAACATAGCACGCAATAACTAAACCCGTTACCACTTTACCATGAAACTCGTAGTGAACAATAAAAATATTTGCGTAACATTGGAAAATACGCGGTGCTCTGCGCAATTTGGAAACAGCTCATCTTAGCTATTTCGAACTTGCGCCGGATTTCAGCAAGGGGCCGCGCTGTCATGTTATTTGTTACATGTTATTTCTTCAATCTCGTACTGAAACAGGTAGTATATAGAGCGAGCGTTAACACAGAAGGCACTACCTTTTACATGTCTGCCCAGTTGCTGGGGTACGCAGATGATATAGGTATTATCCGAAGATTTCAGCGTGCCGTCATAGAGGCACTTACGGCAATTGAAGATCAAGCGAGACTTAATAGTTTTGAACTAAATGAGGACAAAACAATCAACAAACAAAAATCTATCTCTCCGAAATGTAGGAAAGAATGTCACTGTTGATGACTTTAACTTCGATGTGGTTAATGAGTTCACCTACCTTAGCGTAAATATCAATCCCAGAACTGACACCTTTTGTGGATATTCGACGAAGAATATCTATAGGAAGTCGCTGCTACTTCGGTTTAGCGAAACAAAAGGGTTCCAAACTCCTAACTTAACCGAATAAATTAATTCTCTTCAGTACGCTAAAAATACCAGTCTTTCTATATGGCGCCGATTGCTGGACGATAAGTAAGAAAGAAACATTGAATTCCTTCAATAGAAAAATACTTTGTCGGATATTAGGACCCATGTGTGAGGAGGGCGAATGTAAGAGAAGATTTAGGACTAAGTAATCGGGGGCGTCAGAAAACTCAGTCTGCGTAACTGAAAGCAGCAGTGCACATTTCCTATGTCAGCCCCTTACGTCTCTATTTCGTCTCTCAGTCTCTCAAGGCGTTTCCTCAAAATTATGGAAGGGCTCCTTTATCCATAAAAAATGCAGTAGAAATGACATATCTAACTATCTACCCATAGCCAAACTCTCCTCTATCCCCAAGCTCTTCGAAAGCATTGTCTACGACTCACTGTATTTCCACTGCAAAGCCATTTTTTCCCCACAACAGCATGGTTTCTTAAAAAGTAGGTCCACAACGACTAACCTGACCGAATTCGTTTTCAAAACACTGCAAGCATTAGAGGAAGGTAATGAAGTGGATGTCATTATCATCGCCTTCAGCAAGGCGTTTGATAAAATCTGTCACTTAACAATTTACCTAAAACTTAAAACCCTTGGTTTTCCACCCTGTTTCATTTCATGGCTGGGATCGTACCTGAAGAAACGCCAGTACAGGGTTCTCTTCAGATTTTCGGTCTCTGACCACATTAACGCCACTTCAGGGGTTCATAAAGGCAGTCATATTGGTCCGTTGATCTTATTCTTAACCATAAACAATGTTGGTCACATCATAAAAGACACAGATCTGTCTATTTACGCGGATGAGATGAAAATCATCAAGGTAATATCTACCCCCACCGATTCTCTCTTACTTCAAAACGATCTAAATTCATTCCACATATGGTGCGACAGAAACTTTTAGAACGTCGGCAAATGTCAACCCATAACATTCTCTCGTAAATGCATCCCTCCACCCCTCTAATAACTTTCGTTATTAGCCCGTTCCCTCAGTCTCCTCTATACGCGATCTGGGTATTATTTGTGACAGGGAGCTAAACTTCCGTTCCCATTGATCAAATTGTAGACAAGGCCAGTTCTTCTCTCAGTTTCATAAAACGCTGGTCTAAAGAATTCTCTTCTTAAGTAACTTACGTTACTAAAGCCCTTTACATCATCTTTTTCAGGCCACTCCTTGAATACGCCTGCCAAGTTTTGTCACCTTATGATGACACCCACTCCCTTAGAATCGAAGCTGTGCAGCGTGAGTTTATCCATTTCGCCTTACGCGGTCTCCCATGGGCCGACAACTATATCTTACCTCCCTACGAAGATCGGCTAAAATTGATTAACCTGCAAACCCTTATAAAACGTCGCGAAGTCGCTGAAATACTCTTCGTGCACCAATTATTAACCGGTATGATCGATTCCACCGCACAACTGGAAATGACTTCCCTTCGCACTAACCCTCGAAACCTTATGTTTGTACCTCTCTTTCATCTCCCTCACCACCGCACCCACTACGGGGATTTCGAATCAATCTCCAGAAAGTTACGCCTAGCCAATAACGCACAGAACACCCTAGACTTTCATTCTAGTCTATCCGCCCTTAGAAAGTCCCTCTATACCTCTTTATGACCTCTCTTCTCTTAGATTATCACAACTGCCCTTAGCACCAGTCTTCCATTTCCATTTGCACCCCTCCCTAGTTTTTGAGATAGTTTTTAAGACCTAGTTTAATCTCTAATCAAAATGTGTGGGCCCTTAGGGGCTATTAGTTTTTAAGTTCCCTTTTTGTTAGTTTTTAAGTTTAGGTTTAAGTTCTTGCTTGTATTAAGCTTAAATAAATAAACATAGAGGCAGCGTGCCTGGGATCAACAAGGAAGGATGCCCTGTCACAGACAGAGACTGTACATGGATTGTGAGCCCTATAAGTAAGTAGGTAACAGACAGACAGACAGATGGAATGAAATGGAAACACACTCGTACATTGCAATATCCTTTCATCAAAACAATTTTTCACCTCATCGAACAAAATATATGCTCAATAGATACACCTATCAATGATCCTGTTTACCCTAAAGGACGGCGACGATGAGCAGAACTGATACTGAATTCGTCAAAATACCGTTGATATAATGTATAAGTGATTTAAAAACTGTGTGTCTTTCCGTTAAAACAGATTGAAATTTTTTATTGAAATTGATCGTAAAATCTTCTTCTTTTATGAGCATACATCATTGCATTTGAAAGAATGTGCTTTTCGAATCAATCCAGGTAATTTCGACAACATTGAAAGGCCTTTAGCTGCAACATCAAAAACCTTGGATCCGTTACATAAACACAAATGGAAGAACGCTTTACGTTCCGTTTACTCTTTGGCTTGAAAAGTCGTAAACCATCTGTGAATACCGTCGGAAATATGTCAAGCAATTCTCTTACGTCTGTAATCGTAAGAAGACTACCCACTTTACGCCGGCCTTGAATTTGTAAGTCAATACCTTGAAATGCAACGTCACCCTCCCACTTCCACACACAGACACATAGTATCTATTGATTTTTGGCTATTTCTCTACCACGGTATTCTCCTCGTAAATGAGCCACTTTATAACGACAGAAGTAAAGCTTTTTGATACTGCTCCTCATCGTATCTGCCCGTGGCTGATTTATTCTGCAAATTATTAAGGCTGCATGAATGCATGAGGTATTTCATTTAAAAGTTTTGAATATTCCATATCATAGCAGGGAAGCACTTGACTTTTCGTGGAATAGCATGCAGCTATATCCTTTAAAATTATCATTTTGAATGACTTAAGAATACTTCTCAAGGATGAAGAAAGCATGTTTTTCTTATTTATTAACGTAATTCAAGTGGTGCTTATACCTATTTATTCTGATGGATATTGGAGTAGTAATGACGACAGCCACGCTTTGGGGTTTATATACTCAATGAATTCAAAAACTCATGAAATGATATATAAAAAATTTCGATTATCAGAGAAATGCCTCCAAGCCGAGAGAAAATATCATGATTACCTGGAATTTTGATGTCGCTACTCAATCTCTATTGAAACGTTCAGTACTGAGGAAGAGCTCACACCTAACAGTACGCTTTTTACTGGTGGACTACCAGTGCTGGGACATGTGGTGGGATATGTGATATTTTATTGCCCTGCTGCGTGCGACACCAGTGGATCATATTCTATAAATTATTTTATGATGCTTATTTTCATAAATTGATGGTGAAATTGAATAGTATCTTCTATAACACCTTGTACGGGCTTACATTCCTTCATACTGGTATGTCAAAAGTTATGGTACTCCGCGTTAACCGCCATATAGTTGCAAAACAACCAGTAGACAGAAAACTGCAATTTTCCCTCGAATAGTACCAACTCAGCAGCGAAAATAATATCCTGATTCGAATATAACGCAAGAACATGGAAGCATACTCTGCAGGAGATGATGATAAGTTCACCTTTAAATTACCATTTTCGAAAACGTCATCTGCGTCAAAAATGCAATTGCAGCATGTTCTTAAACGCAAACTGCAAGAGTCAACTGTTCGAAAACGCAAATACGAGTTTCAACTGCATTAGCATTGTGTTCGATAATGCAGTTTGTTAAAGTCTCATGTTCGAAAACATCATCTGCAGCGCAGTTGTGCAGTAAAAAATTCAAGGTGATACCCAACAATTTCATACTTGCCTCTCCCTCCCCTTTTATTACTTCCTTGGATCTGTCAAGTCGCACATAAAGTTGGATTATCGTCGCGCCGGCCGAAAAAAAATTTCACGACACTCTTCCGTGCGGGATCCATTTTGTTTGGTTTTACTTTTTGTTCGAAAAGGTCGAATGCGGTTGCAAAAAAAACATAGTTGACGTTCATCAAAAACCATTTGCTCAAGCGAGACGATTGCATATTTGGCGATTGCAACTTTTGCGTCATAAAATGATGATCAATTGTCGGTCAAATTGACTTTGATTTGACGTTTTTGAAAATGGCCAATGTTTTTACATAATGTGGGCGTAGAAAAGGGTAGATAGAGAGACAGAGAGAACGATTATTAAAGTGGTTTGAAACTTATATGCTTTTTCAGTAAAACTCCGGGATTGGCGTCCAGATAACTGGGACAATTTTTTTTTATTTTTATCTTTGCTTCTGATTCACAGTATTTTTTTTCCCGACCACCGATGTCATAAGCATATTCATCATCCAACAGATCAAACCATTTTTCCAGACATATGACCAACCTATTGCCAGTGTTATGCCTTCTCAACAAGCTTGGGCGCCAAAAATGTATGTGTGTATGTAGGATTTCGTAATTGATTTGACTGACCTTATATATTTTATGAGAAATAAATATGTAAATGCTTGCTGATATCAAGACTTGAACCATGAACGACTTTATTTGGGTAAAATTGCACAATCGGCAAATGAGGTTATCGCCCGTTTAAATGGTCCAAACTGGGTTCTGCTAATCAATTATTTTAAATATGCTTCAAAATATCGCCAACAAAGTATCAGGTCCTAACAGGTTTATTTTCAGAGAAGGAAGGACGGAAGAACAAAACCACACCAAACTACAGGGTGAAGCAAAAGTAATGTAATGTAAATAGGCTGCTTTTTGTTGATTTTCGGGCCGCTTTTGACTCTATAGACAGAAAAGTTATTTTCTACAAACTCTACAGAGATGGGTTGTCTCTGAAATTTGGAAGAATATTAGAAGACATATGTATAGTCAAACAACTAACGCAGCACGGGATGGTAAACACCTTTCCGATTGGTTCTTGTCCTTAGTGAGCTTAAAACAAGGATGCAATTTCAGCACACCAGCATTCTGCTTATATATTGATGATTTAGTTAAAATATTGCCCTGTGGAATATCAATAGAGGGATTGAACATAAAGGGTTTAATGTACGCCGACGATCTCGTACTCTTAGCAGAATCGCCCGAATCTCTCCAGCTGATGATAAACAGACTACGTGACTACCGCCTAAACTGGAACCTAACTGTGAATTTGACTAAATCAAAGGCAATGGTTTTTCGCAAAGGAACAGGATGCATGGTTGCAAATGAAAGGTGGTTGTATGGATCAGAGCAAGTAGAAATAGTTAAAGAGTACCAATACCTCAGAGTAACTATAACGAGCACCTGCATGGAAAAACACCTCTCGAAAAAACTAGCTGCCTCGGTAAATGCTATAGGAACAGTTTGGCGTATGGAAATAAGGACTTAGCGTTTAGCTTGTAATATAAAGTATTTCCAGCGACATCTGAAGCTGTTATGCTTTATGCTGCGCAATCGTGGGGGTGGCGGCAGTATGAGACTACGGAGAAATTGCTGCGTTTCTACATAAAACGGCAATTCAGACTTCCAAATACCACTCCAAACTATATGTTGCAAGTAGAAACCTGATTGTCGCCGCTTTTCCTTACCTCGGTAAAGCTTCATTTTGATTACATAGTAAAGTTACTGTATAGCCACAACGAAAAAGTTCCTAAAAAGATTGGAACAGCCGTCATAAATTCTCAAAGTATATAGTTTGAGGAGTGGAAATATCTCGCCGAAGCTTGCTGCATGCTTTTTAATCTTACACTGGGAAATCTAGTAGAGTGGAAACCGTACCTATACAACTTGTTGGAAAAACTGCATATTAAATTTAGGGAAGAATGTATTGAAAGAGCAAGGAATTCACAGCACATAAATATACTCAACTAGCTGCCACCCGGCGTGCGTTGCTGCGCCTAAGAAAAAAAAAAATAACTGTCAGGCAGGCGTCTGGGGCAACAACTGTCAGGGAAGCACCTGGGGCTAAATCTGTATGTTTTTGTAATTTTTTTTTTCGCCTATCACCTTTGTACCGTAGTTATCTACAATAAAAAAAAAAACAAGTAAATTGGTTGAAAATTAAGGGCGGTAGCGGGACACAAACACATTTTGCCACTTAGATTTATATTTAAGATTCTTCAGTACAACCTAAATCAAAACAATTATTTCTGTGACGGCTTCAGCACAGTAACAATATCAATTATATTCCGAGCAAGAGGTGATATACTGCCTTTGAACTATGTGCCACACAAAGCCGATTTAAACAACATCTACACCATATGTAATAAGGGACAAAGAGAAAATATAATACATTTCATCGCTAAATGTCCCATTGTGCTGGAAATAAGAAGATACATTTGGGGGAAGAACTATATTGATCGAGCGGGAGTTATCTTAAACGGAGAGAACTGACAAAAATTATTTCGTTTTATAAGAATTGTTCTAAATTAGAGGATGAACATTTTATTAAAGGATTTTTAAATAATTATTTAAACTGATAAAGCAAAGTAATAAAGTGAATTTTATAAATCTGTCATCTGGCTGACGGCCCTTCCGGGCATGCCTAACTAGATTTAAGTAAACATAAATAGTAACCAATGGCTTCTGAAATAAATCTATCTATCTAAATAGGCTGCCATTTTGTTAAAAATGAAAAAAATCGGGTTGTTTTCACGAAAAGTTTATCTGAATGCGTAAATTGATGACAGTAAGTTGAAAAAATGATATCGATCAAATGACCAGCACTAGAGGACATTTGTGCTCGTTTTACGGTATTTTGAATTGTTGCTTGCAAAACATCTGGCTACAAATTAGTGATTTCTTCTTCAATGTTGGCTTACAAGACTTGCAAGGTTGTGGTTTGTTGTGGTGAACGCGAGATTTCATAAAAGTCCCAAAGGAAAAAGTTTGACACCGTCAGATCTGGCTGGCCAGCTCAAATCGCTAAACTTGAAGACCATACGACCCAGAAATTGGTGATTCAAAATCTCCATTATTTCTCGAGCTATGTAAGCGGTTGCTCAGTCGTGCTGGTACCAACAATGCTCGAGACCCAATTCAGCAACTTGCAGCAAAAAGAATCGTTTAACATCTGTTTGTGGACTCTCTCGGACGACCCCAGCTACAGCAGTGATTTTCTGGGTCGAACAAGCAATACGGGCCCTGCCACTTCTTGCGATATATCTGGTAGACCCAGTTTGGCCGAAACGCTTAATTGTTCGCGCACATGGTGCAGAACGACGATGGAATTCACGTTACTGCGTTAAAACAACAGACCGGCAATTGGTGAAATAAGCAGTAACAATAATGTTGTGTTCTTCAGGTGTGTATCGCTCAACTGTTTGTTGTCAACTAATTCTTTTGCCCCACTTTTTTTAATGGCCTTCTCCAAAGAAAGGCAACTTTTAACGCTGAGGTGGTGGACTGGGATCCTTATGTCCTGTATCCCCTTGTGGGTCCTAGGGCCTCTACTACGCCTACGCGCCATCGTGTACGGTTTCTGGCAATGTGTCTGAGTTTTCCCCAACTTTTCCCTAACTGCCGTGCCTCCTTCTCGACTGTTCTGCGCCATGTTTTCCGCGGACCGCCAGGTCTTCTGCCATCCTGAGTTAGAGGGTTCCATTGCATAGCATGGTTCGCTATGGACCTGTCACCCTTTTGGAACGTGTGACCAATCCACTGCCACTTCCGCCGTTGGATAGTTGTGCCTATTGGTTCCTGACCCGTTCTCTTGTAAAGGTGTTCGTTAGAGATACGATTGGGCCAGAAAATCCTTAAGATATTGCGCAGACACCTATTAACGAACGCTTGCAGCTTTCTGGTGATAGTAGTGGTCACTCTCCACGTGCTGCAACCATATAGCAGCACGGATTCAACTTTGGAGCGGAACAGTCTTATTTTGGTGCTCAAACTGATTGCATTGCTTCGCCATATTTTGGACAACATCCCGAACGCGGACTTTGCTTTGGCGATCCTGTTGGCTATATCCAGTTCGGTTCCACCATCGGTCGAAACAATACTCCCAAGATACTGGAAATCCTCTACTCTCTCTACCGGTTGTCCAGCAATGCATATTTGAGCCGATGAGTTAGTTCCAAGGCTGATGATTTTAGTTTTTGTCGTATTAATTTTCAGCCCGACGACACCTGCCTTCCTCTCCACATCTGCTGTCATTTGGTGGAGGTCCATAATTCTGTGGGAGAGTAAGCATACATCGTCTGCGTAGTCAAGATGTTTCAGTTGAGATGTAAGAGTCCATCGAATTCCTCCGTTTCCCGTCGACAAAGCTGCATGAAGCACATCGCTAATCACCAATAGGAATAACATTGGTGAAAGGATACAGCCTTGTCTTACCCCACTTTGGATTTCAAATTCCTCAGACAACCTTCCCCTGTGCAGAACGTGACATTTGGAGCCTTCATATGTAGCTTTGATAATAGCAATTAGTTTATCGGGAATGCCTCTCCTGCGTAAGGCACGCCAAATAAACTCCCTGTTGACACTATCGAACGCCTTCTCAAAATCGATGAACAGCAGGTGCAGTGGCGATCGATATTCAACACACTGTTCGATGATAATCGGCAGGGTGTTGATGTGGTCGGCACAGGAGGATCCAGAGCGGAAACCTGCTTGTTCGGCATCGAGTGTGTCTTCGAGATGTTGTTTGATTCGCTCAAGGATGATTTTAGCTATTATCTTAGCTACAGCAGGCAGCACGCAGATACCCCTCCAGTTTCCGCACTCCATTAAATTTCCTTTCTCAGGAAGCTTGACGATCATTCCCTTTTTCCACTCGTTAGGAAAGCTCTCAGCTTCCCAAGCTCTATCTATAAGTGGAAGCAGAAGCTCAGCCGATGTTGTTGGCGCTGCTCGTAAGAGCTCTGCTGGAATACCGTCAAGTCCTACCGCCTTGTTGGTTTTGAGTGCCTTGATCGCGGTAATGATCTCATCTTTACTGGAAGTCGTGGTGCGTATTCGGGAACTTCTCACCTCGGGCATCTCAGCGAATACACGGTTCAAAACCGTAGCAAAATGCTCTCTCCATCTCTTGAGCTGCTCCTCATCCGAAATGAGCAAGGAGCCGTCTAGGCTTTTCACTGGGTATTGGCTGGAGCTGCGACCACCTGTCAGCTCTTTCGTGATTCTGTAGACAGTCCTGCTGTCGCACCTCCGTGCAGCTTCTTCTGCTTCTGTAGCCAGCGCGTTGATGTAGTTGCGCTTGTCACGTCGTACGCTACGCTGAACTTCTCTCATCTTCATGCGATATAGGGACTCTAGCTCGCTTCTCCCTGATGCTGGGGTAGCTGCAACGCGAGCTTTTAGCTGTTTTCGTTCGTCAATCCGTTTCCAGGTATCCTCGGAACAATTCTTTCAGCACCAGATGTAAAAACATTTTTCACAGCACACCAATGGTCTTGGATGGTTGCGGGTATTGAGCTGCTGATTGCTTCTACACCTTGCGAAAAGTGCTCCCTTAGTTGTTGGCGCACTGAGGGATCACTAAGTCTATCGATGTTGAACCTGTGCATTCTTGTGTTGTCGTGGGATCTTCGAACAGCAGTGCGTAGTTGGATGGTGATGATAAGATGGTGATCACGTACTATCCCCACATCTGCCCCTCGCCTATTTCGGACGTCCAGGAGACTACTTCTAAAGCGGCGGCTGATAGCAAAATGGTCAATTTGGTTGGAGGTTGCTTGCCTGTCATTGGAAACCCAGCTGACTTTGTGGCAGGTCTTGTGCTCAAACATGGTGCCACCTATCACAAGGCGGTTGGCATTGCAGAAATCCACAAACCTTTCGCCGTTGTCATTGCGGTTGCCTAGTCCATGCTTCCCGATTACATGCTTGAGCCCTTCGTTGTCGCTGCCTTCCTTGGCATTCAAATCCCCTATCACTATGACAATGTCTCCATTTGGTGTTGTGTTGAAGACGGCGCTTAAGAGATTGTAGAACCTCTCCTTTTCGTCCTCAGACGAACTATTCGTTGGGGCGTAACACTGTATGATGGTGACACGTCGTACTCTAGTCCGGAATCTGGCCGTCAAAATCCTATCACCATGAGGCTGCCAGGAAATCAGGCCCTTGCGTGCTGTTGTTGTTAGCAGTAGTCCGACTCCATATTCCCGCGGACTTCCGGATGGTCTTCCAGAATAGAGTAGTACAGTGTAACGCGTTGGAGACTGGTACTCGCCCGCTTCTAACCATCTTACTTCACTTACCCCCAAAATGTCCAGTTTACATCGCATGAATTCCTTTTCCAGTTGGAGGAATCTGGCATTGTAAGGACCTTCTCTTCCCGAGTCGAGGAGCGTCTTTACATTCCAGAAACCTATCTTTGTCCGGGTACAATAGCCAAAAGTCGTCAACATGTGATCAGTCCTTATCCGAGGCATAGTGTCGGTTTCAGTAGCGAGCTGGTTTCAGTAACGCAGGTTGCTGGCCCACGTTACCTAGCCTAGAATCAAGGCCCTAGACAACCCGCACTTACAATTTTGGCTTATACGTATAAGGGTTTATACGTATAGTTGCCCGGGGACCACCACTAGGAGGTAAAGTAAGCACTTCATCACGAACTTGATTGTTGCGCTACTGGCCCAAGCCAAGTTTTGGGCAGTCAGTAGTTTCTCGATCAATCGCCTGGTATGTCACCTGGTAGCGTGTTCCAAAGATGATTAGTCCTGCAATAAAACGAATTTTCGTAGGGAGATATTCTTGTGGTTGCCATATGAACATGGAAATAGCGCGCTCTAGTGGCCTGTCTGGTTTTACGTAAAAATGTGGTCTTTCTAGGGATTATTCTGTTCTATTCTTGAGAATCTGCCATGATTGAAGATTGGGTGTTAGTGTGGATCTTCTATTAATCGGATGCTGTCGATTAGGTGTGCGTAGTGTTTCAGAGTCGAACTCCAAATGCAAGAGCAAAATCCAGAACGCGGAACATGTTTTAATGGAATGTCGGATGTATACGACGGCAAAAAAACATTCTTCAGAGGACTTATAAAATTCATGCTGACGACTAATGAAGCCTGGAACACAGCGAACGAAATCATCACCAGCATGATGCAACAACTACGTCTGAAGGAACGAGCAACAGCGAGAAATGAGGATCCTACCAACACTGGAAGATAGACAAAGTTACACAAAAACGCTCACATATGCAATGTAACGCAAGTGACATGTTAAAGACGCACAATGAGAAGTGAACTCACGCAGTAACAGAAATTGGAATGTGTAAATTGAGCTGCTGAAGCATAAAAAGCAGCAATGGCTCATGCGTTGTGAATAGCATGACATACTAACCAGCCTCGCGAAGTAATACCTAACGGCAGTCCCACGAGGACAGTGGTAGAAGTGTGCAGGGTGTGGATTAGTACATAGGCGCATTCCTGGCATCGAATATTCGGGCTTGCGAATCGTCCATGCTAATAGCTCGGGCTACTAGTATCTTTAGAAGATTACCACACCCCTTGGCGCAACAAAAAAAAAAAAGCAGTTCTTCTGTTTGCTAAATACGTATACGTACATACCATATGCGGCGGTTAAAGTCATGCTGGCGTAAGTCATTTCTCAAAAATATTGGTATAAGTCCAGAAATGAATACTACCTATACACATGCCAAACTTTAACCGCCTCACATACAGTTATTGTGGATCACATAGAAAAAGTTGCGGATATCTGCTAGTTTTACATAAAAGCCACGGAAAGTAAAGGGGGAAATCGGATGTCGCCTTATAATAATGAAAATTTTATAAAGATTTTCACCAACAAACAATTAACTACAGCATGGGACCAGTCGTAGGTACATCTACCGCATGAGCAAATCTGATCCCAACCTAGATTAGGCTATGTGTGTATACTATACAAAAATTTAATTTTTACTGCGGGAAAGTTGGAAAATGTACAATACACTCCAGAGTAAACAGTGTTACTCTATATGGAACGGGCTCGTATATATTTCGTTATGTTGCAAATGTAAAACCTATATAACACTTTGATAATGAAATACAAACGCAGTTTCATAAATCAAATAAACTATAAGGGTAATACTATATTAAAGAGCGAACTTTAGTAGGAAAGCAATCTTTATGTGAGCACAAATCAATATTTTGCTATATCTCTGAGAACATCATATCCATGCACAAATACGATTGTGCTCCAACATTCTTACAATAGTTCCAACACTATTTCTTGCACATTGTCAACTATGGAGACGTAGAAAATGTGGAGTATGCATTTTTTTTACCCACTTTCAAAAATCCAACAAAAAAATGCTAATGTGCCATCATCACGAGAGTTGTGGAATGTGGTCAAGGGTACTGAAGCAAACGTTCTGAAAGGGAGTCTCACCCACGAATTGTTGGTGGGTTGATCTACCGCATACTTGCAGTTTATTCCCATCACTTCCACCTCCTTACGCTACAAGCAAATAAACTTCCAACATCTGTGTACAGAGTCCTTACCACCAAAATTGAAGAGCTGCCTTTGGTATAATTCGCGCACCAAATAAGTTTATTAGGTTGCACGAATGAAAAAAAAAAAAATATCTAATTAGTAGCACCCTGCCACTTCAAACACCAGGCACTTGTTTTTTCTCTTTCGAATATTTTTTATAATTAAAAATTCTGTTTTTGTGGCTGGATGTTAAATTAAATTTTGCACTCAAATGGACTCGACTATATTTAATTTGTTGAGTTATTTGTTACGATATGTATCTACATATGTACAATCGTACAAACTGCAATCCGGATACGTAGGATGTACATTTTTTAGTACAAACACAGCTGAGTAGGGAAACAAGTTAAGTGAGTAAGTAAGCTAGGAGCTGCCTTAGTGTATCCCCGAAAGCAAAATTTGATGGTAGAGACATTTTAAGATAGAGGGATACAAATATATATATATATGTTTTTCCCAGCTTGCGTAGTGAAAATATTGCTTAGCATTCCAGGCGTCTGTGAGCAAAGGAATTCGTCTGCAAAACAATTTCACAAATTTCACAATTGAATGAACTCAAGTTTTAAAAGAGTTTTCACTGAAAAAACCAAGTGAAAAGTAATTTTGGTCGAAAATACAAGCTTCACAGATGACAGCTAATTATGTTCGTGAAAATTGATTGACGCTCAACAGATTAAGCACTATGTTTTGAACCTTCCGTCCATTAATGCCTGCGATAACATTTACTTTTCAATTTGGACTCAATACGAGTACTGCAGGTTCTACTTACGAGTATATTATTTCGCAGCGACTGCTTGGCAATTTGTTAACTGAAATTTTATCAACTCATACTCCGTGAAATGCATCTGCCAAGTTTTCATTTTCATTTCCAATTACTTCACGCAAATATATTTAACATTTTTCATTTCGCAATTTTCAATTTGTATTTCGAGTAATTAGTTTCTCTGTTAATTGGCTTTCAATTAATTTTCTTTATTTCATCGTATTTTATTTGGCATTATTTTCTTTTTTAATATCAATGGCTTGTACTTCATGACCTGCTAATTAAAATTCATACAAAGCATACACAGAAAATAATACGTCACATAATGTTAATGACATTTATAGTTTGAATAGTGCATTAATGTATAAAAAGTATATTCGTATATGGTATAAATTTACATACCAATGCATATATATTTTCCATTGCCCCCTTATCCTTCCAGAGGACTGCGGCTGTCAGATGCTCAGATGAACTATCAATCGGAGTCCGCCACTGACTCCAACTCATCAGGGCGAAATCCTAGACGGGTTTTGGAGAGATGTCGGGCTTAATCCAACCATTTATCCCCGACGTAGTAAGTGGTCGTATACCTGATGGCTCGGTAATTATGACACGTTTTCGAAGCTGGTTTGTTGACCAAGTGTAGATCGTTCCGTTTGGAGAAGCTCAATATTAAGTGGCTCGTACATATACATTGTTAAAGGTCGATAGCCTAGCTTTGACACTAAGTTCGGCCTTTCTTTCAACATATCGACCAAGCTTTCTCAGAATTGATTCCGCCTGACCAATCCTGCAGAATAACTCAGTATTACTTTCCATCACTCATGATTAAGACCTCGAGGTATTTACACTTATCCACCTGCTTCACTTAGACTAGCGCATTGTGGAAACAACCATCAGTACTGATTTATTTAGGTTTTCATTTAAACCAGAACCGCCACATGCTACAAATCTTTCGAGCGCGCACTGAATTTCGGTTTGGGAGGACCCAAGGATAACCATATCATCCGTGAAGAGCAGATGACTAGTCCTTAAGTTGCAGGTCCTCTAATATGAAATATTTTGCCCCACGGCTGCACTGTAACATCCAAGGTTAAAAAGGAGAAGCGTCATAACGTATATTATAGAGGCATCAGTCTCCTCAACATCGCATACAAGATATTTTCTGCGATATTGTGTGAACGCCTGAAACCTTTTATCAACAACCTGATTGGACCCTATCAGTGCGGTTTCAGGCCAGGAAAGTCCACCATCGATCAATTCTTCATACTTCGAGATCCTGGAGAAAGCCCAAGAATTCCAAATCGATACTCACCACCTCCTTATCGAATTTAAGGCCGCCTATGACAGCATCTATAGAGAAGAGCTTTATAGAGCCATGTCTAGTTTTGACATCCCTGCCAAACTTGTACGTCTGTGCAAGCTGACGATGGAGAACGCTCGCTGCTCCATCAAGGTCGATAATGACCTCACCGAGACCTTTGATGTCTAAAAAGGTTTTAGATAAGGTGACGCGCTGTCATGTGACTTCTTTAATATTGTACTTGAACACACAATCATTTAAAAGTCACAATCTATTACAAGTCTGTACAACTGCTGGCATACGCCGACGATATAGACATTATCAGAAGAACTCAGCGGGCTCTCACCGGTGCTTTTGCAAGGATTGAAGCGGAAGCGGCCAAAATGGGTTTAGCGATAAACGAGGGCAAAATCAAGTATATGCTGTCAACAAGAAGGGACAGCCAACACCGACGAACTGAACAGAACCTCACCGTGGGCAGCTATAACTTCGAGGTAGTAAGGGACTTTGTCTACCTTGGCTCTGCTATAAACTCGAAAAACAACATCAGTGCAGAAATCAAGCGAAGAATAATTCTTGCCAATCGCTGTTTTTTTGGGCTTATAAGGCAATCCAATAGTAAAGCCCTATCCCGAACAGCTAAAGAGACTCTGTATAAAACCTTGATCATCCCAGTCCTGCTTTACGGCGCTGAAACATGGACTTTATTAAAAGAGGATGAAGATATCCTTGGTCGCTTCGAGAGAAAAATTCTTCGTAAGATTTTCGATCCCGTTTGCGTTGACGGGTTTTTGAGGAGAAGATTCAATAACAAACTATACGAGCTGTACAGCGACATCGACCTAGTCAAAAAACTGCGTACTGGTCATCTGAGATGGCTAGGACATGTAGAGCGAATGGACGCCAACACTCCGGCCCGCAGACTCTTCGAGTCTAACCCCGAGGGACGACGCAGTAGAGGGAATCATCGCCGTAGGTGGCGCGCATAAGTTCAAGGGGACCTCAACCAACTTGGAGTGCTATTAGCTAATGGAGGCTTTTAGCTAAAGACCGAGCTTAATGGAAAGGCTTGTAGGTTGAGGCCCATTTTCACCCCGAACTGCAGCGCCACCTAAGTAAGTAAGTAAGTCATAACGTAATAGTGAAAGGTATTGATTTAACGTCGTTTACCCAAACACAGCTTCTGCAGTTGTACATAAAGACCGAATGACGATTGCAAGGATGTTGGAGCAATCGAGTAACAAAAACACGAATCATCCCAGTCCTGCTACATGTCGCAGAGGGATGGAATTTATCAAATTGGATGTGGATGCCCTTGGTTACTTTGAGAGAAAATTTCTTCGAGTGATCTTTGGTCCCGTTTGTATAGACGGTGATCTATACAGCCTATACAAAGTTATCAACTTAATCAGAAGAGTTCATATACAGCGACTAATATGACTGGGTCATATAGAACAGAAGGAGCCAAACGTTCCAACCAGGAAAATCTTCGAAACCACCCCTGATGGATGGCGTGTCGCCATTTATGACTATTATACATATTTTGTTCATATCATAAACTTTGATCTGCTATGCGAGCTCGTAGACGACCACAACGGTCAATTGATTTTATTGGCTCCTCATTTAAAACGCAACTATTATGCAAATGTAGTAGATTCAAATCGTTCGAACTTACTTCAATTAGAAATCAAAGAGCAATCACTCTTTTAGACAATGTCGTTTACTCTGTTACATTTGCTCATTTAAATATTGTCAACCCAGTATTACTATCAAATGTAGAAATAAGTAATATTATAGACTGGATAAAATTTCCATTATAAACCATCTTATGTAGGCTGCAGAAGTTAAAGTGTATTCAGATAATAGTATCTAAATTATTTAATAAAACTACCGAATGTAAAAAAAGGCCTTTAACAAACATTTACCCAGTAGTAAACAAGAATGTAATAATAATCTTAGAAACAGCTATGCATCGCTATGTAAATCTGATAAATTTCCACTGCAAAATTGTAAGGAATCATATGAGACGACTTTTTGCCGCGAATACCATTTTGATGAATGTCTTATGCAGACTTTAAACAACAGCACCGCCATATGCAGGACAACTACGGCCAACCATATTCCATAAATACAACAGACTGATGAAAATACACTTCTAATAAATGATCAACAAGTCACTGTTAACGAAGATGGCCGAGATGTCGAAATCAAGGAAACTTATCTGGTGGTTCATACTGATGAAATTTTCATTAACGCTTCTCGACACGCGGCTTCAAGAAAAGAACCTACGATACAACCCGATACCCCACACTTCTTTAAACTTAGTGTATCAGGACATTCTGAACCATTAACGCTTTCATTTCTTCAGCAGGCTTATATGCGAAATTTGCAGAGGATAGATGAATTTGACGATGATATAGAAAGCCTACATCATCTTTACAATGATAATCATCATCATTGTCTACCTCAAATGCCACAAGGAACATTCAGTGGTAAACCAGATTACCACACCAGCCGTCAGCGCAGCTCCAGAACCCTTCAGTATTAATAAAAAGGTAAAAAAAATATTGGAAAGGGTTTAAAGCAACTTGCAGCAGATCCTAGATGTCTCTGTTTGAGGGGAGGAATTGTTAACAGTACATAAATCATTCTTGCAAATTGTAATAGTAAACAGTACATAAATCATTCTTTCAAATTGTAAAAGTTAAAAGTACATGAATCAAATTGTAATTATTTTTAAGTTGCACACTGGGCACATTCCTCTCCACACTTGTTTGTTTGTTGATCAAATATCGAGTGTGCAGAGTAAAGACACCCACGCGAATTCTTTCTCTATTCTTATCTTCGTTGGAAGATAAAGATAAGAGTGGAATCGCAAGTGCAAAGTTCATGTCCATTAAGATATACAGCTACATAGTTGTAAGTTTTTAGTCGTACTAAGGAAATCAACCCTGAAAGATCAAGAAACTTTTACTCACTCACCTGTATGACGACAATAACGGTGGGGCGCGCATAAAGAAGGGAGACACAATGTCACAATGCAACAAACTCATGCAATTAGGGAGCAACCTGGCAACCGTAGTGCATAGCTTAGAGACCTTTATGAACACATACTTCCCGAATTATTTCACAGAGGCGGCAACATGCTCTACGGTGGGTTTTGAAACTTAGTCTTTTTCTCGTGCTTGGCACTATAAGTGCAAAGTCTGTACATCTTCTCGTATGTAAATCTTAGAATTCAAGTGAACAATTTTAGTTACTATATGTCTCTCTAGCACATTTTTTTACGTAAATAATTTAAATATGTTCATTGTGAAGAATCTTCTTCTTTCTATTTCGCCGAAGTTATGATCTAAGCTCAGGGGATCATAACCCTCCCACTTAACTGCATTTCTTCTTATCCGCATGTGGGGTTCGCCTTCATTGTGGACAGTGATGGATTTATAGTAAGGCACACTAGGCACTGGTCTAGGGCATTACCACAGAAGACGCCAAAAAAGAGATAACTTTTTTGCTAGTTAGAACTACCTATTTCGGTTATTAGATTTCTGATTAAAACTTGTATGTTTGCACAGGATTTCTCTCCTTATTTTATTTTTTTATGAATAAATGATTCCATCTTTCATCTGAAAACAACAAAAGAGAAAAACTAGGGCACCGAAACCTAGGGCACTAAGAACTTAAGGCCGGCCATAATTTTGGACCTAAGTAAATTTAAGTAGCATCTCCAACATATTTTAAATCATTTCCAAAAAGGTTCCTGTTAAGCTTTTAATAACTTGAGTTAATTTGACTGGAATGTAAATACATGTTTACCTTTAAGATTTCCTTCAAAAGAATTCAAATGATTTCAAAAACTATAAATACCTTTACATACTTCAAACATGAGGTTGGCAACGCGGATCGTTGACTTACAAATGCCTTTGAAATAGCTACGCGTTTGTTTTTTAACAACATGTTATTACGTTTATTATAAATAAAAGTTTAAGAGATTAGCATAGTGTACTCAAAAAGAAATCCCTATCCAAACAAATTAGGTGAGTCGACTGCTTATTTTTGATAAAAGAACATTTCCTGCGCACCGATAGGGGCACAGATGGACTCTCTGATTTTCGACAATGGCATCGACTTAGGATAGGCACATGGAACGTCTCGTCGCTCACAGGGAAGGACCTTGAGCTTGTCGGGGAGGCTGTTAAAAGTCGACTAGATATAGCTGGCGTCTCTTCAACAAAGCAGAGAGGTTCTAAAACTGTGGACCTTTTGGATGGGTAGAAGCTCTTAGTGTCAGGAGTCGCACCCTCATTGTCTGCTCAGGTGGGAGTGGGGATACTCACAAGTCCCAGGTTGACAGACAGAGTATTGGAGTGGATACCATTAGGAGGGAGAGTTGCGATCTTAAAGCTCAAGCTTGAAAGATCAACTCTGGCATTGGTGCAGGTGTATACACCGAACCTTCAGTCAGAGTATGCAGCTTTCTTAGATGAAGTTGATGTTGCCCTTGATGGGTGACTTAAATGCTCATGTGGGTGTAGATGTTATGACATGGGGGAGTGTGATTGGGAGGAACGGTGATCCTGATAAAAACGCGAACGGAGAGAAGTTGTTGGATTTTTGTTGTGAAAATGGCTTATTCATCACGAACACTATCTTTCCGCACAAAGACATTCACAAATACACATGGTACCGTCAGAGTCTTCAGCAGAAGTCGCTGAACGATTTCTTTGTGGTACCATCGTGTCTGAAGAGAATGGTTTGTGATGTTCGCGTATTGAGAAGGGCCGAACTATCAACTGATCATCACTTAGTGCTGTGTAAATTGTATCTTAGCGAGAGAGTGCCTCCCCTACCAAAGCGTAAACCAAGGATGGGTACACACATACGATGGGAGAGGTTACAGGATGATGAGATACGGGAGACATTTGCGCGGCAAATATCTGACAGGTTTGAACGAATTCCAACTGTTCCATCAAATGTAGAGGAAGAATGGAAACTGTTTTCAACAACGGTTATTGCCTCTGCGGGAGATGTTTGTGGAGTAAAGCGGCTTGGTGTGGCCGGCTGGTAGTGAGAAAAGTACTGCTAGGTTTAAAACGCCCGGAGTTCAAGAAGCCATCAGAGAGAAGAAGAGAGCCTTTAAGGTGTGGATTCACTTGGGGAGCTCCGATTCTCGAAAACGGTACACTGAGGCGCGAAGAAATTGCAAATTAGCTGTGAAAACAGCAAAAGATCAGTCTTGGAAGGAGTTTGGCGAGAAATTGGAACGTGACCACAGATGAACGTTGAAGGAGTTAAATCCAAAGACGGTACACTTCTTTCCAATGAGAAGGAAATCTTACACAGATGGACCGAGCACTTTTCAGAATTGCTTAATCCCGAACAGGGCACCGAAGATGACAAACCTATGGTCGGGAGTAGGGCGGAAAGTAGTCCTACGGTAGAGGAAGTAACTTTGGCGATCAAAGCGCTAAAAGTTAGCAAATCTGCTGGTGTGGATGAAATTCGGCCAGAAATGCTCAAGGCTTTAGGTAAAGAGGGAGTGCAATGGCTCTCGCGTGTCATTAAAGTGGCCTGGGAACGCGGTGAAACACCTGGTGATAGTTCCTCTTTTTAAAAAAGGGCTCAAAAGAAATTGTGCCAACTATAGGAGTATATCTCTTTTAAGTCTCCCTGGAAAAGTCTTCGCTAAGGTGCTAGAAACGCGTTCCAGAGCTGTGGTTGAGGACAGTTTGGGGGATGAACAGTGCGGTTTTCGTCCTAGTAGAAGCACAACCGACCAGTTATTCACTCTCAGAATGATTCTTGCGAAGGCCTGGGAGTATGCCAAACCTGTCTACACTTGTTTTGTAGATTTGGAAAAAACATATGATAGGATTCCTAGAGGCAAACTCTGGAGTGTTCTGCAGGAGTATGGGATTGATGGTTCTCTGTTAAGGGCGATTCAGTCTTTATATAAAAACTGTAGAAGCTGTGTTCGGATAAACGGTGTTAAATCAATACCCTTCACTGTGGGCGTTGGACTCCGCTAGGGGTGCATTTTGTTAGCTCTCCTCTTCATTGTATATATGGACTGGATGTTACAGCGCAGCCATGGTGGAAAATGTTTCAAAGTGGAAGACGTAAGGATTAGTCATCTGCTCTTTGCGGATGATTTGGTCATCCTTGGGTCCTCTCAAACCGAACTTCAGCGCGCACTTGAAAGGTTTGTAGCCGTTTGTGATGATGCTGGAATGAAGTTCAACGTGAACAAGTCAGAAGTAATGGTCGTTTCCAAAAAACCTATTCAGTGCACTCTGCATGTTAGTGGAGTTCCACTGAAGCAGGTGGATAAGTTTAAGTACCTCGGGGTCCTATTCACGAATGATGGGAAGAGCAATGCCTAGTTATCGTGTAGAATCGGTCAGGCTGGATCAATTTTGAGAAAGCTTGGCCAATGTGTTATAAGGAAGGCTGAACTTAGTGTTCAAGCTAAGCTATCGGTTTTTAACTCGGTATATGTTCTAACTCTCGACAATTCCAAGATCACGGATACAAGCTGCCGAAATGAGGTTCCTTCGCGGTGTTGCTGGAATAACTCGTAGGGATCGAGTGCGCAACACCAGAGTAAGCGAGGCGCTCAATGTTGAGCAGCTACTTCTCCGAACGGAACGATCTATGCTTCGATGGTTTGGTCACGTAGTGCGTATGCCCCTAGACCGGCTTCCAAGACGTGCCATGGTGGCCGTGGCATCAGGTAAGCGACCCCGCGGTATTCCTAGAAATAGATGGTTGAACCAAGTCCGGCATCTCTCCTGGAGCCGTCTAGGGATTCCTCCTGATGAGTTGGAGTCAATGGCGGAGGATCGAGAAGGATGGAGAGTCCACCTGAGCATCCTACCCCCGCGACCCTCATGAAGGATTAGCGGGCCATTGAAAATGTATGTATGTATGTGTATGTAAATATTTCCTCAAATTGGAATGAGCAATGGTACTAAAGTGCATAGACACCGCAAAAAAAAAAAAACCATCCCTGTATCAATCTCTTTGCTCCCTAATGCTTTGCAACCCAAGAGACGTATTATGGATTAGATACGTCTCCGGAATCTTCTTCCTACCAGATAGACATTGCCAATCGTAACGCTGCTGTTGGAAACATGTCTGTGAAGGAGCTTAAGGCATTGGTGGAAGATTCAATAGCAAAGTTTCTGGATGACAAGTTGAAAGATTTGCCGACCAGATATGATCTAGAAGGAATCACCTTCGAAATACAGGCGCTGCAAAGGAGTTATTTGACACTGCAAATGCATGTACAACAGATGGAAACCCAAAGCACCTTGTTCAATTCATTTATTTCAATTGAATTCAGTTCATTTATTAACAAGCATAAGAAGAGTACAGTAAGACCTGGTCTTTAAAAATACAAACATATTATTAGTTTTGAAATAGAAATCGATTTTCATAGTTTTTCAGAAGAGCGAAAAAACTAAAGCGGGCCGACTCGATTTTATAGGCATTTTGGGACTTTACTTTAACTTTACTTTTACTTTACCCAGGAAGTAGATTGGACCCAATGGGCGATTAGATAAAGCTGCTTATGCGAAAATATATATCGGTTGGACAAAGAAAAGGAAAAACGACATAATTCGACTTAAGATATTTTACCTTTTCAGTCGAGAAATATTTATGCATACTACATACATACCTACATAATACACACATTTTTATTTTATTTTTTTAAATTGTGAAATTTTCGGTTGGATCTTTTTGGATGAAAAATTCTTTTCCACTACTGACTCTCTTTAAAACTGACTCGCGTTAAAATGCTATCCAGTGAAGCTGAATTTTCTTCAGCCCATTGAATGCAAGTGTTGAGTGCCTGAATTGCGGCTTCTGCTTTAACTTTTGACCGTGGGGTTCCTCAACTGCATTTTCGCCATCACTTTCGATTTCGTCGGGTTCCGAATTGATGCTATTCGGTTCCAAATCGGTTTCTTTTTCGGTAATCCAATTGTTTATGTTCTCGGAATAGTCAGTGGAGGATAGCTCTTCAAGCTGATCATTAATTGATGTCAATATTTCGCTGCCGTTAAGGATTTGGTTTCTTATAACACTTAAAGGGAGCTTATCGTCTTCGTCGTAATTACTGCTTGGAGACATCAAAGGGTTCCAGCACTTCCGTATTGCCGCATACTGCACTTTGTCCCATGCATAAGCCAGGAGACATATGGCGTGTCTTAAATTAAATGCCTTAATTTTGCTCTCCAAATCAGACCCAGAGTTGTAAAATAACTGCCCAGATATAGCAAAAGTAAACAAGAAGGAGAGATGCAAATAGCGAACGAAATAAGAATTCATGATACAAAAGTGGCGTTTATCAAGTCACTTCTTTTTTTAAAATTGCAATTACTGAGTCAACAATGGTAAAATTTTAGGTGTTTCTTTTATCAAGGAGTTGCGGGTATCGAGGGTTGCTTTTATTGAGGTCACACTGTATATAAATCTACGTGGCAAAATGCGTTTGTGTCCCTCTACCGGCCGTAATTTTTAACCAGTTTACTTGGCTTTTTTTTAAATGTAGATAATTACGGTACAAAGGTGATAGGCAAAAAAAATTACAAGAAACATACAGACTAGGCGCAGCAACGTACGCCGGGTGCCAGCTAGTATAATATAAAATATATGATTATACAATATTATATAATTATAGAAAAAATAAGAAGAAAAGACAGAGAAAAAATAATAAGAAATTTATAGTTAACTAGAAATAGAAATGAGAAAAAAAGAGGAAGCGGTTATCGCTGCATTGAGAAGTAGCGATAAATGACTTTTTTCAAATTATGTGCATTTATTAATCCCTTGACATGTGTTGGCAAAGAGTTCCACAGCCTAACTGAGTGGACAAAGAAGAACCGGGAGGAATGTAAATAATTATAAATAGGCATATTGATATTAAGGGTTCTTCGAGAATGCGAGAAGGACAGCTTTTTGTAAAGGTAGTCGAGTTTTTTCCCAATTATACAAATATACAATTCCGAACTCAATACTCGGCATGTATTGTTCCATAGTGCAACCAAGTAGATTGGTAGAAATATGTGAAATTCGAAAATATCTTTTTAATCCATAAATGTACATTACTGAATTGTTAAAAGAAACTTGGAGCTTATGCTGTGACAAGGAATCCATGTTACTATAAACTACCTCTGCGTATGATAGTATGGGAACGATTATTGTTAAAACCAGTCTGCGGCGGGTTTCCATAGGTGTAAAGCTCGCAGTCACCCACAGTTTTCTGAGATAACCAGAAATTCGGCCAATGGCAAAGCTAATGTGATCATAGCAGGATAAACCACGATTAACTTATAGCCCAAACTAGTAACCGAATCAACGTAAATCTGTTTCGAACTAGAAATATATATCCCAAGTAAAAGATAAGAGTCTAATGGTCTATGTCATATTGGTATAATTTGGGATTTAAGTGGATTTAAAACAAGACCTTTAGATTCAGACCAACAACGGTGAATTGCAGACAAATCTTTATTAAATTTCGAACACAGTTGGGATATGTTACAGAGAAGACCAGATAAACAGAGGTGTATGTCATCTGCATACAAATGAGTAGATACAAACTTACAAGCAGACAGCAAATCATTGACAAACATACAGAATAGAAAAGGACCAAGAATGGAACCCTACGGTACACCCTGTTTCACAGATTTAAACCCCGAACACTTATCAGCTACCACAACTCTCTGTTGCATATTACTAAGAAAATTAAGGAGTAAACTTGATGCCATTGAGCTAAAGTTAAAAAATCGCTGCAGTTTCAACTAAAGAAGCTCATGGTTAACCGTATCAAAGGCCTTTGAGAAGTCGAGAAAGCAAGGAATAGAAAGATGTCCTTTATCAAAATGTATCCTTATGCCGTTCGTTATATTGACCATAGCCGAAGCACAACTATGGTCCTCTCTGAAACCTGACTGTAAGGATTAAAGTAATGAGTGTTGGTCAAGATGACTACGAATTTGCAGTGCAAGGACCTTAGAAAGGCATGGTAGTATGGTTATTGGCCTAAAGTCGTTAGCTGAATTTGCTTTCTACTTATTGGCAACAGGTACAAGTTTAGCGAGCTTCCAACTTTAAGGAAAGATAGATGACATCAAACAAGAATTCAATATATGCGTTAAATGATTAATCATGAAAGGAGAAATCATTTTAATAAAGCGAATTTGAATTCCACCCTCACCAATGGCATTCGACTTCATGCTCATAATAATTTGGTGGACATCTACACGTTAGTCACTCTATTAAAAGAAAGTTCAGGCAGATTTTCATTTTGAATGCCTAAAGTTAAATGAGCATTAAAAGACTGCACATCATTGGAAAGAAAGGTGTAATACGTCGGGATCATGTTGGAATGTAAACTAGAGCTTTTGGAGAAACAAGCGAATGGAAGGAATGTAATGGTATATGGTATGCCGGTACAAATTGGTGTGGATGTATGCCAAGAGCCAAAGAAATGTGTTTGGAGTTGCTGGATACGACGAATACCACTGTAGTAGCAGATACACAAGCACTGCGCTCTAATAACAATATTGAGAATGTCATTGTAAAATTGTGAAAATTCGAAGCACTGGTGTCTTTATACATTAATATTATACTGCATCATCACGAGAAAGAATGAGGAGTTTAAAAACAAATTGCTGCAAAAAAAAACATGAAAACTTAATTACGTGGCAAACATTGAAAGTTGGTGACAAGGAATTCTACTACGATAGCAACAACAACTTGCGATGCGAAGGTGACAGCGGAATGCTAATTCTGGTGATGAAGTTGAATATACGAGTACTTAGTGCAAACACAAGACCTAGCACCAGTGGCGTCCGAACGGGTGGGAGTAGTGCCTAAGAAGAATTTTTAATTTTAATCCCGTCTGCCCTAGTAATAATAATAATAATAATAATAACAACAACAATAACAATAATAATAATAATAATTATAACTCAGAAAATACAATGAAATGTATAAGAGAAAGAAACAAAACAGTGAATTCTGCAAAAACCGAAAACATTTCTTTAGAACGTTAGAGAGTAACGGGGATGGCGCTTCAGCTAGAGAAATGCGGAACATAGAAGTCAATAGAGAACAATTTAGAGTATTCTGGAACTCGATTTGGTCCGAAACGAAGCACTACAACAAAAACATGGAATGGATAGAAGAAGGAAAGAATAAGCATTACCTAACACCAGACATGCGAGTCTATAGATTTACAGCAGAAGATGTACCACAGATCATCAAGAAAACAAACAACTGGAAGGCCCCAGGTCCTGACAAAATACATAACTTCTGGCTGAAATACTTTACAGCTGTCCATGAACCGATAGCAAATATATTCACTAATGCACTCAACAACCCAAGTGTGGTGCCCGAACACCTACCACGCGGAACAACATATTTGCTGTACAAAAAAAGGAGACGAAAGCAAGCCGGAGAACTACAGGCCAATAACGTGCCTATCGGTTCTATATAAACTCCTTACGGTACTTATCAGTAATAAAATATATCAACACTGCAGTCAAAATGACATCCTTGAAGAGGAACAAAAAGGTTGCGTTAGAGATTCCCTCGGGTGTAAGCACCAACTTACAATAGATGCTATTGTCTTAAAACAAGCGCAAATTAAACAGCGAAACTTGCACATGTGCTACATTGACTACAAGAAGGCTTTCGACTCTGTCCCTCAAGACTGGCTATTAAGGGTATTACAGCTATACAAAATCTGTCCAAAAATAATAAACCTATTAAGCGCCGTGATGAAGAATTGGAAGGTAAATCTCCAAATAAGAAAGCAAGAAATAGCTTCAATCGACATAAAGAGGGGAATCTTTCAGGGTGATTCTCTATCACCGCTCTGGTTTTGCCTTGCGCTCAATCCATTGTCAACAATGCTTAAAAATACACGTTTAGGCTACAAACTCAACCCAGCAAGTGAGAGTAGAGTTTCCCACCTATTGTTTATGGATGATGTCGATCGAAAGTCGATACAAATTGCAATCACTTATCGATACAGCAAAAATATTTAGCAAAGACATCAGCATGTCCTTTGGATTAGATAAATGCGCTATATTGAGTGTCATAAAAGGTAATGCCACTTCCACCCTAGAGGCCTTTCAAGGTGTGGAGGAACTAGAAAGAGGAGACCTCTATAAGTACCTAGGTATATCGCAAAATATAAGAATCGAGCATACGAGTCTAAAGGCAGTTTTTACTGAAAAATACAGAAAGAGGCTGACAAAACTATTAAACACGAAATTAATTGCCAGGAATCTAGTGGAAAGTATTAACAGCTGGGCAATTCTTGTACTAACCTACTCGTTCGGCATTCTGAAGTGGTCGGATACTGACCTGAATGGTGTGGATAGAATGACCAGAAGGTTACTTACTAAATTCTATTGCTTGCATCCTAACTCGTCGACTCAGCGATTATATCTACCCAGAAAAGAGGGCGGTAGGGGCTTGCTGAATATTTATAAAATGTGCAGGACCCAGGAAATGAAAATGAGGAGCAAATTTCTTGTGTTGAATGAAGAAATAATATCATCTGCTCGAGTACTGCACCTCTCTTAATCTGAAGAACCCATCCGATGAAATAGTATTAACAACGGTGCAAGATGAACAGCAAATAAACCTAGAAAAAAGTCTGCATGGGAGATTCCCGAAAGCATTGCTTGAGGAGCATATTGACAAAAACAGCTCCTTGAAATGGCTTACCGAAGACTACCTGTTCCCAGAGACCGAAGGATTTGCTGTAGCGATCCAAGATGAAATAATAAAGACGAAAAACTATGAAAAACACTGTCTAGGGGCAGACGTGGTAGATAAATGCAGAAAGTGCGGAAAGCCGGGAGAAACTATCGAATATATAATAGGAGGATGCCCGATTCTATCTGACTCCGCATATCTAGGTAGACACAACCAATTGGCGAAACTGGTACACCAAGAGTTAGCTATTAAATTCAGTTTAATAGAGGAAAATCCCCTGCCCTATTACAAATATAAGTCACCTGAAGTCTTAGAATCGGACGACCACATCCTATACTGGGACAGACCTATGCATACAGATCGGACAGTAGACTACAACCGGCTTGATATCCTGGTCATAGATAAAAAGAGTAAAAGAGCTATGATAATAGATATTGCGGTGCCGTTGAACAACAACATACAAAGGAGCGAAGCAGAAAAAAGAACGAAATACGAAAATCTAGACATTGAAATCAAAAGGGTGTGGCAGTTATCTAAGGTTAACATCTTCCCGGTTGTGATATCTGCTGAAGAGTTAATCTCGAAGAAACTGAAGTTGAACTTAGAGTCCATCGAAATAACCCCAAAAATAGCGCAGATCGGTCAAAAAGCAATAATCTTGCAAACATGCAATATAGTCCGAAAATTCTTGAACATGTAAAAAAAAAAAATAACACATATATATACATATGACATTAAGCAGGACTCATAAGATGGGGTGAATCCCCCCTTCATAACGACCGAGCCGAACCCCTTAAGGGGTCGGTGAAAGTTTTCCAGCCGACAAAGTGAGAAAGTGCAACAAATCGATAATAATAATAACAATAATAATAATAACTCACTTAGATCATCAAAACCGGGTCTATAGTCATTGCTTATCGAATAGTATAATAACCGAAGAACAGAAAGGGTGCACAAGAAAGTCGCAGAGTTGTAACGAGCAATTAATAATCGATTGAGTAATAGTAAGATAGGAAGTACAAAGCAAACGAAACATCAGCATAACGATTGGCGATTACAAAAAACAGTATTTGATTCTGCATCATATTCCTTTCTCTTGGAGCTATACAAAATCGACAAAAAAATTATCAATCTTCTGAAATTAGCAACTAACAGGTGGAATGTAACACTGCATCTAGCGGGCAAGGTCAGCAACTGTATGTAAATTAGAAGCGGAATTCTATAAAAAGATACTACCTCTAGCCTATTTTGCTTATGCCTTTCGCTAAACCCACTTAGTTATCTTTTGAAATCATTAAAATCGGATTTAATATCAAATCGGAGGCGGGAGTAGGCGCCGTGGCGTAAGTGGTTAGTGTGTCGGATCACTACGCATGAGGTTCAAAGTTCGAATCGCAGAAAATACCAAAAAGTTTTTTCACGGTCCCACCTCTCGCGAGCGTCTGACAAACATCCGAGAGTATTGTTGTCATTATAAAACTTCTCAAATCGCCGTTCGGATTCGGCATTAAACTGTAGGTCCCTTCCATTCGTGTGAAAAATATAACGCACACAACATGAGTGGTTGTGAGAAGCTAGGCCCTGGCACTTTAAAGAGCTGTTGCGCCAAATATGTGTGTGGAGGCGGGAATCTACCACCAACACCATATACAATTAACTAACTTTCGTATGTTGATAATTTGAAACTATATGCAAATAGCGAAGATAAAATCTACCGGTTGCTGAGAGTTGTTAAGTGTCTTGGTTATGACATCAAGATGGAATTTGGTATCGACAAGTGTAAGGTAATCCATCTGCAACAAGGAAAAATTGGAAATAGTGATGATGGATACCTCAAAGCATTGTTATCGCTTATTTGTCCAATGGACAAAGCTATAAGTACATATGGCTCCTGCAGTTAAAATATTACGCGAAACTCAAATAAGAGAAGCGCTTGTCATACAATTTAACCAGCGACTCCGAACAATTTTTTAATTTAGATTAAATGCTGGAAACAAAATTAGAGCCATTAATACCTGGGCCATACCTGTTTTTTCGTATTCCTTCAGAGTGGTGAAATGGTCAAATACTGATATTGACAACATAACAATCTCTATACGAACCTTACTGTCCAAATAATGAAGCCATCACCCTAGAAGTGCAACCGAAAGGCCTTGCAAACCTTGCCCAATTACATCACAATCAGATCTAGAGTCTCAGAAGATATTTCAAGTCGGAAACAGTCTCTTCAGATCTAATTTTCTTATTGGATAAAAATTACACTCCCCTCAACTTAAGGTCACAAATGAACGAAACCCCAACCCAAGTGTACACGAAGATAGAACTTCAGAAAACATGGAAAGAAAAAGTACTACATGGAGTACATCCAACCCAAATGCAGCAACAACACATACATCAGTTGTACCCGAACATCTGGCTAACACAAAGGTAACTCTTCGCAGAAACAAAAGGTTTTATAGTAGCCATCCAAACACTCCACGGCGGTGTTATCTCACCTTTACTATGGCTGATAGTCATGAATAAAATCTTCTTATTATTAGACAGAGAAAGAATCAAGATAGTCAGGTATGCAGACCATATGGTGATACTAGTGTCAGGAAAGTTTCCCTCCGTCATAAGTGAAATCATGGAAAACGCTCTGAGCAAAGTAAGGGCTTGGGCCATAAAGTGTGGTCTCGATGTCAACTCAAGCAAAGCTGAACTGATACTCTTCACCACTAAAATCAAAATACCTGACTTCGCACTTCCTCGGCTAAATGGCCAACCGCTCTCCTTATCATCCTGTGCTAGGTATTTAGGAGTTATCATAGATGCTAAACTTAACTGGAAGCTAAACGTAGAACAACGGGTAAGGAAGGCATGTATAGCTTTCTTGTAGCTGGGGACTGTAAAATGATGACTGCAGCCAAAATGTACTTTATGGTTTTACACAGCGGTACGACCAATTCTCACATATGGGTCAATAGTATGGTAGCCAGCTCTGAAGAAAAGCATTTAATATAACCAAACTTAATAAGGTACAAAGAACGGCATGCATAGGAACCACAGGCGCTCTACGGTCAACCCCGACCGATGCTCTAACAGTCTTTTTGCATCTCCTACCTTTGGATCTACACATAATAAACATCACAGCACACAGTGTGGTCAGACTCAGGGAGTCTGGGTGCTGGATTATGAAATCCTATGGGCATAGTAACATTTTAAACTCTCTGCCAAGAGAACTCGTTTTACCCACAACAGATTATACAAGGTGTCTGAAAAGAAAGTTTATCTATGTTTAGCTTACTGCGTGAACGCAACGAACCCAGGGGGCGCGAGGGATATATCAATCAGAAGCCTGGCCCTAGGGAATTCAGTCTCTATGGAGCGTTTCTCGGGACCGGACCGCGTGTTGTACATGCGAGAATTTTACATAAACGGTGATTCGGTGACTGCAGCGCGTAGGAGATTCTGCAATATTCGGGGTTTTTGCCACTTAAATGATGCGCCAAGCATACATCTCAATCGAAAATGGGTCAAAAAGTTTGAAGAGACCAGTATAACACTGGAAAAACCAAAATCCGGGCAACCAAGATCATCAAGAACGGTAGAAAACGTGTAGAGTGTTAATCAGTCTGTTCGCGACGACCCGAACCTTTCAATTCGTAAGCGCTCAAGTGCTTTAAATGTGCGTGATCATCATTACACCATATTTTGCATAAAGACCTAAAGCCACACTCCTATGAAATTCAATTGGTGCAAGAATGAAAGCCCCAGGATGCCAGTCGGAGACTTGACTTCGTAAACATTGATATCCAGGAGACGTGACATAAATTGGCATCCTCGCAGTCCTTCATTAAACTCCTATGGACTTTTTCCTGTGGGGTTCTCAAATCTAAAGTTTACGCCAATATACCGACTACCCCGGCGCATTTAAAAGAAAATATTCATCACGGAGTCTACCTGCCGAAAGAGAATTTAATGTTCGACTAAATGAGTTCCGCGAACGCGAGGGTTTACATTTGGACGATATTATTTTTAAAAAATAAATTCCCAAATTGTGTACTTTAATAATTAATGAACATTTTTCAATAGATGGCTTACTTTACTTTTAACCGATCCACTAAATATAAATTTTCTTTTGAGACACCTTATATGATACCCAAATTGAATTTTACAAAGCGCTTCGATGTTCAATTCCCCACAATATCAGAATGGCAAGATGGACAGGTGATTAAGAACTTCGACGTAACAATCAACACAAACGGTTCAAAGTTGCACTATGGAGTCGGTGCGGGTGTGTTTTCCGAATCCTTAAACATCTCTTAATCATATAGGCTCCCGGATTCTGCCAGTGTGTTCCAGGCAGAATAACTCGCTGTCCGGGAAGCTTGTCGTTAGATCAAAACACACATCAATATAACGCCGAGGCAAAAGATTGTTATTTTTATTGATAGCCAAGCAGCCATCAACGCCATTGCATCGGTTACTACATCCTCGAAGCTGGTGCTTGAATGCCAAAATGAGGTAGTTTCGCTTGATAGCCAACTCAAGGTAACCCTGATTTGGGTTCCAGGGCACAGTAACGCTCATGGAAACGAACTTGCAGATGAACTGGCTAGGCAAGGCTCAGCCCTCCACAGTTCTCTTGCGGAATCAATTCAGGTTCCGCTTGGAGCAGTCAAAGCAGAAATATCCCCAAAATTCCTTGCCCAAGCCAACCTCAGATGGACTAGGCTAACAAACTGTGTCATATCTAGAAAGATGTGGCTAAACTACAACAAATCAAAAGCAACCGACTTCATAAACAGAACGCGTAGGTACATCGCCAGGATAACAGCAACTACCACGGGTCATTGCCCTATAGGAGACCATGCAATCAAACTAGGTATCCCACACAACACACACTGTCGCTACTGAGAAAGAAACCCTTATCCACTTTTTACGCCTGTCCGGCAGTAGCTAGGACCAGACAACGAGGTTTGGGAACACCCTTTTTCGATTCCCTTGAGGAAGTCTCAGAGAGAAACATTAAAGATTTAATAATCTTCTTAAACTCCACAGTTTGAATCTAGAGACTCTCCACCAACACACCTTTTATATCCAGGTAAACGAATTTTCATCATCATTTTCGTCATCTGAACGACACCTAGTGCTTATTGGGTTCTTTTCTTAAGAAGAACCACCACATCTACCTACCTACCTAGCTAGCCATCCAAGCAACTTTTGGAAATTATTTTTTATCATTTTTATTTTTATAATTTGTGCGCACTCAAGGGCGTTAGAAAGGATAGACAGACAGAGAGAGAGAAAGATTTGGTGTAGTGGCTTGAAGCTCAGTTGTTTATGCTTCAGAAAAACTCCGTTGGTGGGGTCCAGATAACTGGGGGGAATTTTTGTTTTTTTGGCTTTGCTTCTGATTCACAGTATTTTTTTTTTCTGATAGCCGATGGATCATCATTAACAAAGCGAATAATTTTTCCAGCCATATAACCAAACTTCTGCCAGCGTTATGCCTTCACAGTATAGCTGTATTTTCTTTAAACCTAGCCAGTTAGTAGTTGCTAGTAATGTCAAATTTTACACATAAAACAAATACAAACACCTACTACTCTTGATGTAATCCACAGCCGAAAGTTACTGGCTGGGAATTTGAAATTTTTTTTATGCCTAATTTCAGGCGGTGCAGGAACGAATGTTTTTCAGTAACTTGTTATTGCTGCCACTGCGAAGTTGCTTGGTTCCTAGAGATATGTTCGTATAAAATCGGCTGGCTTTGGCTAGCTGGAAAATCGTTTAAATGAACGACTGGCCAGCTAGGTTTAAAAAAACACTACTTTTCGCAATTGATTATATTTCATAATAAATGAATAAATGCTTGCTGACATCAGAATTTGAACCATGAACCATTAGCCTGACAATTGACGACGTTACCAGTACACCATTGCCACCCCAAATTAAAAAGATAAAATCCATCTTAAAGGAGGACCATCAAAGGACTTATGGAGACGATGTCAAGGCGCTCAAGAAATAATTGACCACATTATAGGTGGATGTTTGGCATTAGTAGCACATGACTATATGAGTACTTATAGACACAATCTAGTCGCAAAGTTTTTATTCTTCAATCTAACAAAACAAATTCAAACTAGCAGAGGAAAACATCCCTTACTACAAGTATAACCCACCCTGGTGTTGGTAAATAACAGATATCAAATCTACTGAGATCGGCCAGTAATAACGGATCAAACAATACAGGCAAACAAACCGGACATAGTTCTATTTGAAAAGGCTGCTGGAAAAAATACTGTTATCGACGTCGCTATCCCACTCAACCAAAATCTGCGAGCAACGTACAGCACCAAAATACTGAAACACACTTGTCTCGCGCATGAAATGAAGAGAATGTACAGCGCTGAGTCTGTGAATATAGTGCCAATAGTAATGTAAGCCACAGGATTTGTTCCTAAGATCCTGGTTACCAACTTCAAAAACATCGATGCCACCGACCAGTTGCACAAAACCCAAAATCTAGAGATCCTCAGTGCATATAATATTGCAAGACATCTCTTACAATAGCTTTAAATAATATAGCACAAGGGTTAAATTAAAGGCACCATCAGACCCTAATCCCCTAGTTACTAACCCGGGATAGGCTCTTTTAAGCAATAAGCAGTAAGTCATTATACTCGTATACCGTAGTGAATTTGATTTCTTTATATAAAACATTTATAGAAGAGAATAGTTACAAGGTACAGTAAATTTTAAAATAAGTTTCCAAACTATGAACTCAAGTAAGTTCCAGCAGTAAGGATGCATGAGAAGGGCAGATCTAGTGCAGAATGCTTTTTTGAATGACATCGAAAACAAGTTCATAACTATAGACGATGCGGTATATGTTTGCTTTAAATATTATCAGAAAAAGTCTGTACAATACCATCGTATCTAAATTGCAATCATTGGCACAGAGGTTTTGAGAAGTTACACAAAATAGCGGTATGCTACCGTAACCGAAGCGTTTGTATGATAGGAGATCTCAACGCAAGAGTGAGCAAAAAAGAAGGTATGGGAACAGAATAGCTGGAATAAGTCGACAATCTAAGGATTAAATTTATAATGCAAATGGTACGAAGTTATTGGAATTTTGTGATTCGTTTGGTCTACGAGTGCTGAACGTTACAAGTCTCAGTGTCAATTAGGCAGAGTTCACAATTGAAGGAGGACATGGGACGTCCGTCAATGACTATCGTTTAGCCAGAGATGAAGGGGGCAATCTTATAACAGACTTCGAAGTGAGGCAAGGTCCATATTCAGATCATTTCCTGATTGTTGTCATCTTTGAGCTAATGGTATCGAATAACTTGGGTACAAGTCATATGAATCTCCTCCCAAAGCTAATATGGAACAATGCTAAGGCATCTGGATATAGAAAAATCTTGGAGGGGTAACTACAAACCCAACAGTATGTGAAATTTGACAGAATTCAAAATATTATGAAGGAATTGTTTGTAAATGAAGTATTTTTTTTCTTGCTCTGTGCAACACAACATTTCGGTTAAGTAACTATAAATTCAAATAAATCATATGCAAGCCAGCAGTACTACCTACCTCATAAATCCATAAAAAAGCATTTGTTCCATAAAGCAATTATTTTTAATTTAACCAAAGAAACTTTGTGTAGATGGTTTTGCATTTCACAGAGCTAATAACTTTTCGAAATACAATCCATGAAATGAGTAATATACCTCATTATTCATTTGTTCGCCTGCAGACGTTCATTTAATAGCCTTGTGAATGTATCCGTTGAAAGCTAAAATTCATGTTTCAAAAATAAATTCTTTGAATTTTGATGCAAAACGTGCAGTCATGGATACCGAACTATACTCGTACACACAGAACTAATTACAAACTTTCTAGAAATCCAATCTATTACTGGATATGCTCTGCAAAAATGAGGATATTTTGAAAATGTACATATGTTCACATCCACCGAACCACAATGTTCGAAGTTAAAATTAACCCAATCTCCTTGCAAATTCATTCATGTCATCCCACTGGCATCCAATAAACAGGATACCCTTTATGTCAAAAATTATTCACGTATATCCCATCAGAACTGATCAGTTGAATACAAATAGAAAGACACATGTCAAAAGTAACCCAAGTGATACACCATAATATTCACACAAAAATGTATTGCCTTACCGCATATATAAAATCCTTGAATCGTTTAAATATGTTTTAACTACGTTTGTGTTTCAAAAAGTTACCACAACACCCCATCAGTTGCCTTTCAATAAACACTTAACCACTGACCGCACTTTATCCAACAGATGCGACACAATTTCAAATCTCATCGGCAAACCACTATCGCGCGAGGATACTTTCAAGAGGCACTCTCTACAACGAGCAATACACCACGTCTTTAGCCTCGACTTAAGTTCGATAAAAGTTCGAACAGATATACACGACGTATTCGAGATCTCTATCCACAGAGCGATTGCATCCTCGCAGGATGCAAACCAAAACTCAACTAAACGTTGTTGTGGAACGGCGCAGACATTTTCATCCAACAGACAAATCCTTACCAAAGCAGCAGGCATCCGGCGATTGAAACTAGGATGCTGTGCTCAGGGAGCAATGAATGGGATGTGGAGACTAAGTGGATGAGATGTGGAGCAAGTGTGGATGCTGAAAGAAAAATATTCATTCATCCTGTAGATGGGGAGGGCGACAAGTTACACGGCTATGAATGAAAAAGGCACTATCATCAGAGTGGGGGACGCAAGAAGATTTGCAGACGAAATATATGAGGGAAATTACAATACGGGTGTGGAGATATTCGTAGAATGTTGAGATGCTGTCGAACGAAATTCGTTCCACTTCGATTATTATCTTTTCTTTTGTTTCTAAATGTAAACTACCAGGAATTTGACGTGAGAGAGATTTACGTAGATTTTGATTGCGTATACGCCCCGTTGGCAATGAATTTACAAGTGGAATGGGATATTAGTGAATTCACAGTTATTTACAAGTTACTGAAGGTAAAATAGCATGACAGTGGGCACCCATGTTGAGTGATTTATTTATGACTGAAAGTTGAATCTACATGTGGGGATTAAAGTGGATTTATCTGCCACTCAAGACAGTACTAGCAATTTCACTGGCACGTGAAATATGATACACCACGTGGGTTAAGAGTTCCAGACGAGGTCATTCGCATTATTATTCAGAAAAAATGAACAACAATGTAGGGGTAAAGACAATTATTGTACTCAAATGTGCATTAAAAGGAGGGGGTGGCGATGCTGCAGTGGTAATGTCATCGATTGCCTCGCTAATAGGTCGTGGTTCAAGTTCTGATGTTGGTCATATTGTTCGCTTTGTTGAATGATTGACATAGCTATGACACAGGCAGTCGGGGAAAAAAATATTGTAAATCAGAAGTAAAGACCAGAATAACAAATTTCAGTTTTATTTTTTTTAGTACCAGACATCTGGACACCACCCCTGGAGTTTTTCTAAAACCCAACATTTGAGTTTCAAACCATTACACCAATACTTCTTTCTCTCTCTCTCTCTGTCTATCCTTGCCAACACCCACACCGCTTAAAAACATTTTAAGTGTATTCATAACCGCTTGATTGAGCGCAAATTATACAAAAAAGTGCGTCATCAGCCACAAAAGTCTACAGTTGATTACATTGCGATTTCGCTTATTATGAGTAGATTATTGACGACATGAAGACTTTTAATACACTGGATTTATGAATGAAATTTTACGTAGTGACTGGAGGTCTAAGAGATATAGAACCAGTACCCAATAGCTATGCAACTGACAGCTAAGGCTAAAGAAAACATAGTCAGGGAAACGCTGGGAAAAGAAGATGTAGATACATTTGAAAAAGATAGCAGTTTCTAAATGACAGAGGCAAAGTGCGATAACCTCTTATGTGCCACAGAATTTAAAAGCTGTGACGACCAAATTGTCGGTGAAATAGCGCTCATCTAGCAAATATTTTGCAAAACTCTCGGGTATCACTTGTATCTCGGTTTACAGTAAAATGATGGTAGGAGTAATAAAGGAGGAAATAAATAGAGTAACCGAATGAAAGCTTGTTAGATACATATGTATACTGGATAGGATGTTGGATTGTTTTCATAACTGTTATTTTAAGTGAAAAGCTGAATTATGGGAGCTGTAATCAAAGTTTTTTCTATACCACTGAAGTAAATAAATAAATAAAAATACAATTTCATCCTCCAGCTTCGATTTTTGTGTGGAAAATTTTAGAAAACCTAACTCCAGGTAAAAGAAAATATTTCGCCCGAAACGAATTCACAGAAATCGAGTTTGGATGCAAATAGAATATTTTCACATGAGAAATTACCGACACTGATGTGTGTATTCATGTCAAATACAATACTTCTTACGGAATTATGTCTAACGTATCATGTGAAGGTTTCAGGAATATGCTGCCAAAGAAGTGTTAGCAGTCCTGACCCTCGAATCAGAATCTACTTCATTTACCCTCTCATTCATTAACTTTAGCTAACCGTCTTGTTTAAAAGGCAATATAATCGTTTCATTGTTAGCATAATTGGCGTTTTTGAAAAATGTTTCATACCAGCATGTGGAGACATCAAACCTCTGGCATCCAGTACCGTATGGTCTAAGTCAGTCCATCCTAACGAAATAACTGTACAATATAGCCTCACCGTTTGCTGGCTACCAGGCTACTGCGAAACGCTGGTGAATTGCAAAGCTGACGAACAAGCCTGACAAGCCTCTTTTGGTACCAACAGCATAAGCATTACCGACGTCGAGACGCCAACGCGGTATGGTAAGTACCATTGTACCATCTAGTCCAATGCAACACCACTAGGCCAACGAACACCAAACGAGGTTTAGAGAGTAATACTTTACTCTGGACAGTATCAATAGCTTATAGCGCATGAGTAACATTAAAAATACAGATAAAAAGAAGGTATATGGATTGTGGATTTTAAATTTCAGTAATATGGGAGCTTCTACTAAATATCTGACACTACTCAGAAGTTTAAACTTAAAAACAACTGCGACAATGTGGGATGACGAGCACGCATCAGAATATTTCACCACGTCTATCGGAGTAAAGCAAGGCTATCTACTTAGCCCGCTGAAGTTTGTGTTGTTGTTCAATAACCTACACATGCTTTGGAGGATGGTTTGTTACCGAATAGTGTCCTTTTTGGGTTTTTCGTATGTACTCGTATATGATATTATAATATTGGCTTGAGATGTGGACGCATTAAATGAAATTATAAAAACAAAATTTTAAATTACTCGAAAATCTAGAGTTTCAGTATAAACCTTGGAAAAAAATAAAATAATCATTTTTAGTGGCAAAAGAGCTAAAGATGAGAATTGGTTTTTTGATGGAGCAGAAATAGAAGTAGTCAACAGATATACATAAATATTTAAGCATAATTATGACATAATTAAAACCCTTTCTAGTAGACCAACTTATAGGAAGAGAAACGAAAGCCGAAAGTAGCTTAAAGAGTATATGAAATAAATAAATAATACATTTTGTTAATGCAGTTTCAAGAACAATGTACTACTAAGCAGCCCACGTTCAGGGTTTTTCTAACTTTGAAACAAATTATAAAAAAATAAAAAAATATTTGGCGCAACAGCTCTTTAACCCTTTCGCTCCGCATGGTACACAAATGTACCAGCAAAAGTTCAAACATCCCTAAAATCTCTTATTTTTATCAGAAATGGTTCAAATTTGCACCAAACAGTCCTTGACTATCTCTTAAATAAAAAACAATGCTACTTTTCCATTTTCATTTCAGTTTAAGTTCTATATTTGTTATTATTCTCAGGTGTATCATACAAAAAAGTGGTTTATTATTGATTTGAGTGCGATTTTCTTAAATTTGTGGGTAAATAAGTCTAAGAAATAGTGATTTTTTATTACGTATAATTCAGAAGAGTGATATATTTGCAGAAGGTAAGCCTTTAGAGTCGAGACATTGCCCTTATTGTCAGTTTTATATAGGTGGTACTAAAATGTACCATGCGTCCATTAGACCGGACGAATGGTACATAAAAGTACCACCCAACATCCCGACTGGTACATTTTTGTACCAGGCCACCCCGCCCTATACGGCGCCAACAAAAGCATATTATAGAGAAGAAAATATTTTGGTATGCGTTTTGGTGCAGGATGAATGCGTGCATTGGATGAACTTATGTCGAGGTATCTGAAAGAGAAATACAGAAAAGACAACTTGAAACCTCAGAAATGCACGCACACAAATTACGGAAGAATTTTTTTTTGCCAAGAGCATGTGAAAAATCTTTTAAGGACACCATAAGACCCGACCGCACGTGCTTATGGTAGTGTAAGATTTTTACTCACTAAAAAAAACACCTCTCTTCAAAATTAATACCACAACTAAGCCGACGCTTATCCAGGAGTTTTATTTTCGCTTACGTGAAACGTAATTTTTGGAAAAAGATGTTCGTATGTAATTTAAAAGGAATGTAGCACTTTAGACAGGTTAAATTCCAATGAAAGTTCCTGCGTTTTTCCCAGCCGACATATACTATGAGATGAGGTCAAAGGGTTTTGTCCTTTGCAGACGACGAATTTAATTTTTCGCCCCAAGTAGTGACGTGAACACGATCTTTATATTTGCGCACAAATTTTGTTAACTCTTTGACGATGCTGAGAATTCCCAGATCCCGATGAATATCTTCGTTACGTACAAACCACGGTGCATTAACGATCGTTCTAAGAACTTTATTTTTAAAAGTTTCTATGATGTTTCTATTGCTTTCCTTGGTACAACCCCATAGTTGTAGACCATACGTCCACACTGGCTTTAGCACTTGCTTATAGATAAGCAGTTTGTTATGTAGGCTCAACTTCGAATGTTTTCCGAGTAGCCAGTACATTTGTCGGTATTTGTTTTCGAGCTCGTCGCGTTTCTTTTTTACGTGCGATTTCCATTTAAGCTTAACATCAAGAGTCATTCCTAGATATTCTGCTTCGTTTGCGTACTGTATTTGAGCCGAGTTTAGATATACAGGAAATCTATCCACTTTTTTGTAGGTAAAGTTGACGTGGGTAGATTTGCCTTCGTTCAGCACAATACGCCAGGAATTCGTCCAAGCATGGACTTTATTAATGACGTGTCGCAACTTTCCAGTTGCTGCTCCAATAGTATCGCCCGTTGTCAATATGGCCGTATTGTCCGCAAACGTGGCGACGACGCAGTTTCTTTCCTGTGGGATATCACGCGTGTAGAGTACATATAGAAGCGGGCCAAGGGCACTTCCTTGGAGGGTTCCGGCCGCAATCTCCTTGAAGTCAGAGTAATCATGTCCATGCTTAACACGAAAGAGTCTATCGGTGAGGTACGATCGTACGATTAGAAAGAGTTGCCGTGGTAGTAGTAGTTGCAATTTATACTCCAAGCCTTCATACCTTGTGAGACGTCAAGAAATACACCACAACAAATCTTCTTTTCTTCCAGAGTTTTCTCAATCACGTCAGTTATTTTGTGGACTTGGTCCATTGTAGAATGTTTGAATCTAAATCCAAACTGATGGTCAGGAATGGGGCGTCTTTCGTCGACTACAGGTTGTAGACGTTTAAAAAGTAGTTTTTCAAATATTTTTGAGATAACCGGTAATAGGAAAAATAGGCCGATATGATTTCTTCTCATTCAGAGGTTTGCCCGGTTTTGGGACCATTATAGTCTGGGCGACTTTCCATTGTCTCGGCACGTAGAGCTATCTACTACGGAATGAATCACTTGCTAGGCTACTCGTAATATGATGAGGCATATACTCGTAGCAGCAGGTTGATTCCACCGAAGTTTAAAGAACCTGGTGGATTCATAGGCCTCAACTCAAACCGGTTCTATATAGGTGAGCGTAGAATATGTAATCTATGCAATATGCATGATAAGAACATATTGTACACTTTATAGGATAATGTTCAATTGTAAAACATGATTTTTCGGAAAATCATTTTTGGAAGAAGACGATATAATAACATTTAAACTTAAAAGTAAATGTGGCACACTTCGCAAATCATCTCTCCAACAGACGACATTATGTCATATTTGTAATATTTTTTTTGAGAAATTTGTTTATTATTATCACTATGCATGTGTTCTGCGCTCGAAAATATTAGAAAGTTTATCCTCGGGGAATAACTTTTCAATGATTTACATGATCCCAGCAACGCCTATGCTTTCATCGTATGAAGTAAGTGTTTCCAGAAGTAGGTGGTATGATCAACCCATTCCTGCATAATGATAGTACAATAGACATATTTATTGTAGACCTTATCGATGGCCACTTCAAAATAACCATCCAACCAACTGCAGATACAAGGTGTCGCAAAATTAGTCACCCTATCGTGATTTTAAAATTTTTGCAAATGGCGTCGTACGTCAATCATATTTGACATTTGTGAACTAGACAGCTGCAGTATACAAACAGACAAGCAATGGAGCGCTATATTCCTCAAACGTGCAATTGTCGATCTTTTTTTTTTTTATTTAGTAAAAAAGTAATTCAAAGACTAAAATGAATGATTAATTTTGCGCCACCTGTATATAGGTACGCATATTCTCTCAATCCACCTCATTAAAACTTTATACACTCATACCTCGCTATACAGTCATTTTTATACGGCCTTTCGCTTTAACGGCGTTTTTTCATGTCTTTGTTTCCATTTTACGGCTAATATTTTTCGTTATAACGGCCTTAAAACACAATATCATTTTTCTTGTAAAGTCAAGTCGAGAGATTTACAAGATATCTCTTTTTGCTACCGGACCACAAAAAATAGAAAAAAAAAAACCGATAGATACCCGGAAATTTGTGTAATTCGGCAATATTTCGGCGAATGGGTTGCTAATTGGAAGCGAATGCTTGAGCAGACCTTTATTTCAAACGACGAAAAATCTACATCAGGCTATAAAGCTTCAAAAAAATGATTGACTCTTCTTCTTGGGCGATTTCAAGCTTAAGTCGCTATTGGCGTACCTGTGTTAAAATCGAAGAGTTTTCAAGGAATTGAACAAGAAAGATTTGTCAGTCACTTGGAAATCTAACAAAAAGGCTTGAATGGCAAACGCACTCTTTGAAGATTGGTTTAAGAATTACATCTGCCCTGAAGTCAAAGCCTACGTGGAAAAGAAGAATTTAAGCAACAAAGTCTTTTTTATTTTAGGTAATGTGAACATAGGGTAGAGATGCCGTCTGAAAAACAATGTGAAATATGTAGAACTAAAGAGAAATAAAATATTAAGCTATAATGTCTCAGGTCCTAGTAATAAGTGAATATACGAACAATTTTATGAATTTCTGAATAATTATGATATTCTTTTTCTGTATGAAACTTTTTTAGTCGAAGAGAATTATAAATTATACTTTAAATATTTTAAAAGATTTGAATTTGTTTGGATACCCGCTTTGAAACAAAATACGAGAGGAAGAGCTAGTGGTGGATATTTCTTCGGATATAAAAAAGATATTAATATCATATATTGTGGGCGCCCGCCGTGGCGTAATTGGTTTATGTGTCGGATCACTTCGCGTGAGATTCCAAGTTCGAATTCCAGAAAACACACAACATTTTCCACGGTCCCACCTCTCGCGCGAAATAAATTTTAAGACTCCGTAATTCTTTTTTTTTTAAATAACTTTATTCTTCCATATATTATAATTACGGGTACAGGGTAAAATTTATAAAATCTAACCTGACTACCAGAGCTGTAAAAGAATGCAATCCTTTCGTCATTTAACTCATTTGACTTCACGTGGATTTGTTTCAATTCAATGACTTTAATAAAGACTTCAACTTAAAAAAAATAAATCACCATTCATTTTGAAGTCATGATTTAGCAATCATTTTCTGCAATCATAATTTTGAAGTCAAAATGAATGCAACCATTTTGAATGCTCTGCACTCATTGAAGTCACCTTGAAGTCACTCACATTCATTGCATTCACTTGAAGTCATTGAAGTCTTTGAAGTCATCTGAAGTCATTGAAGTCTTTTAAATCATTGAAGTCATCTGAAGTCATTGAAGTCTTTTAATTCATTGAAGTCATCTGAAGTCGTAGAAGTCTTTTAATTCGTTGAAGTCATTCAAATTATTGAATCAAATTTAAAGACTTCAATGGCTTCAGATGACTTCAATGTATCAACAGACTTCAATGACTTCAGATGACTTCAATGATTTAAAAGACTTCAATGACTTCAGATGACTTCAATGATTTAAAAGACTTCAATGACTTCAGATGACTTCAAAGACTTCAAAGACTTCAATGACTTCAAGCGAATGCAATGAATGCTAGTGACTTCAAGGTGACTTCAATGAGTGCAGAGTATTCAAAATGATTGCATTCATTTTGACTTCAAAATTATGATTGCAAAAAATGATTGCTAAATCATGACTTCAAAATGAATGGTGATTTATTTTTTCTAAGTTGAAGTCATTATTAAAGTCATTGAATTGAAAAAAGTCCACGTGAATTCTTAGTATGACTTCAGTGAAAGCATTCCGCAATGATTGCATTCTTTTACAGCCCTGCTGACTATGGTCGACGTTTAGGACGAAGCTGCATCATAGTGGTTAGTTCTTGAGTTGATCTAAAACTAAAACTTATCCTACTCGAATGCCAGAAGAAAACCAGAATTTCATATTTGACATTTCAAGCAATATGGATTATTGGGCCATAATCCATATTACTTGTTTTATCTAGTAGACGGCCCTCAGCCAAACCAAACAGACTTAGAAATTATAAACGTGTAACAAACAATCTTTTTTATTAATGAAATAAACAGTCTTTCTAACTAACTAAGTAACTATTACTTGTTTTATTTCTTTTTCTTTAATGAGGGTATTGCCATACTATGTAATGCATTCCGTTCCACAGCAATATTTCTCAAGTGTATCAGACCCAAAATCAATAATTCTTATTCAATCGGATGACCGAGTGTACTGGATACAATTCCACAATGGGTCATTTATTTACGTTTTACTTTATTACTTCTTTTTCCCCCGCACTGTGGCGCCAAATGCTAAAATTCGTGGCAAGATTCAAATCTTTGATGTGTTAACGGAAAATAATTCGTTTCTCACAGAAAAATGGTTTGTGATGTTCGCGTATTGAGAGGGGCCGATCTGTCAACTGATCATCACTTAGAGCTGTGCAAATTGTATCTTAGCGAGAGAGTGCCTCCCCTACCAAAGCGTAAACCAAGGATGGGAGAGGTTACAGGACGATGAGATACGGGAGACATTTGCGCGGCAAATATCTGAGAGGTTTGAACGAATTTCAACTGTTCCATCAAATATAGAGGAAGAATGGCAACTGTTTTCAACAGCGGTTATCGCCTCTGCGGGAGATGTTTGTGGAGTGAAGCGGCTTGGTGTGGCGGCTGGTGGTGAGAAAAGGACTGCTTGGTTTAAAAAGCCCGGAGTTCAAGAAGCCATCAAAGAGAAGAAGAGAGCTTTTAAGGTGTGGATTCACTTGGGGAACTCCGATTCTCGAAATCGGTACACTGAGGCGCGAAGAACTTGCAAATTAGCTGTGAAAACAGCGAAAAAACAGTCTTGGAAGGAGTTTGGCGATAAATGGGAATGTTACCACAGATCTGATAATAAAATCTTTCGGCAGACCGTCCGCCGACTCAGAGGAAAAAAGTTGAATATCGTTGAAGGAGTCAAATCCAAAGACGGTACACTTCTTCCCAATGAAGAGGACATCTTACGCAGATGGAGCCAGCACTTTTCAGAATTGCTCAAACCCGAAAAGGGCACCGAAGATGATAGACCTATGGTCGAGAGTAGGGCGATAAGTAGTTCTGCGGTGGAGGAAGTAACATTGGTGATCGAAGCGCTAAAAGTTGGCAAATCTGCTGGTGTGGATAAAATCCGACCAGAAATGCTCAAGGCTTTAGGCAAAGAGGGAGTGCAATGGCTCTCGCGTGTCATTAAAGTAGCCTGGGAATGCGGTGAAACACCTGGTGATTGGCAAATGGGGGTGATAAATCCTCTTTTTAAAAAAGGAGACAAAAGAGATTGCGCCAACTATAGGGGTATATCCCTTTTAGGTCTCTCTGGAAAAGTCTTGGCTAAGGTGCTAGAAACGCGTTCCAGAGCTGTGGTTGAGGACAGTTTGGGGGATGAGCAGTGCAGTTTTCGTCCCGGTAGAAGCACAACCGACCAGTTGTTCACTCTCAGAATGGTTCTTGAGAAGGCCTGGGAGTATGCTAAATTTGTCTACACTTGTTTTGTATATTTGGAAAAAGCATATGATAGGGTTCCTCGAGGCAAACTCTGGGTGTTCTGCAGGAGTATGGGATTGATGGTTCCCTGTTAAGGGCGATTCAGTCTTTATACACAAACTGTAGAAGATGTGTTCGGATAAACGGTGTTAAATCAATACCTTTCACTGTGGGCGTTGGACTCCGCCAAGGGTGCGTTTTGCCACCTCTCCTCTTTATTTTATATATGGATTGGATGTTACAGCGTAGCCGTGGCGGGGAATGTTTCAAAGTGAGAGACCTAAGGATTAGTCATCTGCTCTTCGCGGATGATTTGGTCATCCTTGGGTCCTCTCAAACCGAACTTCAGTGCGCACTCGAAAGGTTTGTAGCCGTTTGTGATGATGCTGGAATGAAGATCAACGTGAATAAATCGGAAGTTATGATCATATCCAAAAAACCCATTCAGTGCACTTTGCATGTTAGTGGAGTCCCACTGAAGCAGGTGGATAAGTTTAAGTACCTCGGGGTCTTATTCACGGGTAACGGGAAGAGCAATGCCGAGTTATCCTGTAGAATTGGTCAGGCTGGATCAATTTTGAGAGAGCTTGGCCAATCTGTTATAAGGAAGGCCGAACTTGGTGTTCAAGCTAAGCTATCGGTTTTTAACTCTGTGTAAGTCTCTCACTCTCACCTATGGTCATGAAATTTGGGTAGTGACCGAAAGAATAAGATCGCGGATACAAGCTGCCGAAATGAGGTTCCTTCGCGGTGTTGCTGGAATAACTCGTAGGGATCGAGTGCGCAACACCAGAGTACGCGAGGCGCTCAATTTTGAGCAGCTACTTCTCCGAACGGAACGATCTATGCTTCGTTGGTTTGGTCACATAGTGCGTATGCCCCCAGACCGGCTTCCAAGACGCGCCATGGTTGCCGTGCCATCAGGTAGGCGACTCCGCGGTAGGCCTAGAAATAGATGGTTGGACCCAGTCCGACATCTCTCCTGGAGCCGCCTAGGGATTTCTCCTGATGAATTGGACTCGATGGCGGAGGATCGAGAAGGATGGAGAGTTCACCTGAGCATTCTACCTCTGTGACCCTCATGAAGGATTAGCGGACCATTGAAAATGTATGTATGTATGTGTTCAAAGGAAAATAAACAGAGCTTCAAACACAAAAAAAAATTATTTGATTGGATGAGCTGTTTGATTTTTAGAGCTCTTTAAAGTTGGACGACTTTGATCTTTGGTAAAAAAATAAACAAAATGATATGATGCCTCATGTTTCTCCGTACAAACTTCACATATTCACCAAGCAATATACTTTTTTTTTAATTACAGTTCGGTTGTGTTGTTCTTTGAGTAAATTCAAATATTAAAAAAAAATATAAGAAAATATCGCTTAATATTTTTTTATAAATTTTGTATTATGATATATTTTTAAGTACATTTTTTATACTTTTCATAGAGGTGCAAAAAAAAAGAGGACTAAGGCAGGGAAAAAATTTAACAGAATTTTAGAACTTAACTATTTGTTAAACGTTGTGCAAAATTGCAGCATCCATATATTTCCGATTTACGAAATAAAGGGATTTGTTTAAAACCAAACCCACGTGTATTCCATGCTTGGATTTGCAGTAGCGAGCACGGATAGTATAATATATCGCCCATTTTTTGCAGAAAAAATCCTTAATTATGTTAAGGTAGTTGCTTTTTTATTGACTTCCATTCTTTTTAGGTTTGTAAGACATTAAGTGTCATTTAGTGTTTTTGGTGATAATTGCTGGTGGAAACGAAATATTATTTTTTCTTCTACGATTTATTGGAAATCCCAATTTGCTCGATTTTTGTACCTGCAGCAAAAAGTTCTATGATTCTAACGGGAATTTAATTTCCATGTATTTTTAAATATGTATTGAAAAACTTACATAGGTGCGGAAACTTGTGGGTACTTTATGCTGGAGAGATTTGATTTGACGAGGTTAGCCAAATTTCATTTTTTTATCTCTCTCTCATTGGAGAAGTGCAGCGCTCAATTTGACTTTTTATGCTTGCAAAAATCGTAACTCTTAAACGGATAAAGATATCGGACAGTTTTTTATAATTCCCAGAGCCTTAAAATATGTGAATGTTGAGGAAAATGCTTTACAGGGTGTTTCAGAATTTTCTGCTGAAATAAGACTTTCTCACCACAGGTTATAAACATAATATTTTACTTTAAGAATAATCAAAAGTTTGTGATTGAAGTAATAACAGAGAGTCTAAAAGATAATCCAAGGAAAACAGTGGTGAATAAAAGTAGACGAACCCTTTTAATGTTTTTTTTTGTGTGTCAATGGAGCATTTTTTTTTTATTTTGTGGCACATCAGATTATAGTACATAAAAAAATATTTCAGTCATTCATTTCAACTCATACAGTGAAGAAAAAAGTAAACGGACCAACAATTTAAATAAAAAAATCTGATTTCTTCAAAACTTTCCTAAACATCCGGAGTTACGTCTAATAAACTTATCATTTTTGGAGAGTACTGTGCTTTTCCCTGCAATTCAAAACAATATCAAGTATTACTTCAAGCTTCGCAATTACCCTAAAGCATCTCACAGCACAATACTCTCCGGAAGAAATAAGTTTATTAGACTTTACCCCGGATATTGACGAAAGTTACCAAGAAATCTGATTTTTTTTTTTATTTAAATTTTTGGTTCGTTTACTTTTTTCTCCACTGTTTCACTTGAAGAGAATCACTGAAATATTTTATAATACAATCTGATGTCCCACAAAATAAAAAAAAAAATCTCTTTTGATACACCTTAAAAAACCCTTTTAAAAATGGTTCGTCTACTTTTTTCACCACTGCTTTGCTCGGATTAGCTTCTAGACACCCTGTTATTACTTCAATCATGAACTTTTGATTATTTTAGTGGTAAAATATAATGTTTATCCCCTGTGGCGAGAAAGTCTTATTTCAACAGAAGAATCTGGAACACCATGTGAAGCATTTTTCTCAAAATTCACGAATTTCATAACCCTTGGAATTTTCTTAAGCAAAAAAAACCCTGTCATGATGTCTTTATTCGTTTAAGAGTTCTGATTTTTGCACGCAAAAAAGCCAAAAGGAGCCACTGTGCGCCGTCGTAACTTTTTATGGGTCGATCAAAAATGCCGTCATGGCTGCAATAATTGAATTTGGACAAAACTGCATACAAAGTATGGTTTATTGATTGATTATATTTTATTATGGGTATGGTCTTAGGACCAATACTTAACTAGCGCGTCTGACAAACATCCGAGAGTATTGTTGTCACGAAAAAGCTTCTCAAATTGCCCTTCGGATACGGCACTAAACTGTAGGTTCCTTCCATTCGTGTGAAAATATAACGAACGCAACATGAGTGGTTGCGAGAAGCTAGGTCCTGGCACATAAAGAGCTGTTGCGCCAAAAACATTTTTTTTTTAACATCATATCCTGTGATTTCGAAACAGTTAATAAGGTCAAACTTTTAAAAATCACCCTGGGTTCAACCAAGTTAATTATACTACCGTTATATGATATATTAGTTACAATCACTGGGAAAGAGATTTTGTTGCATTATGTGAGCTACTTGAATACACTATTCACGACAATATAATGATTATTGGTGATTTGAACGCCAGAATAAGGGAAGAGAAAGGAAAAGAAAATAGATTCGCTAGAATAGAGAGAAAATCAAAAGATAAAACTACAAGTTCAAGGGGGATGAAATTAATGGAGCTGTGTGATTCGCATGGATTCCGTATTATGATTGGAATGAGTGGATCGGATTCAAATGGAGAATACACTTTTGTAGGGCAACCAGGCTGCTCAGTCGTGGACTACTGTTTTGTGCGAGGTGAATGAATCTCTTTAATAAATGACATTAAAGTTTTGTGTGAGCCGTACTCAGACAATATGCCCATGGTTGCAGAGTCTTATTCTGTCCCAGAAGAAAGAAAAGACCCACGAGTTATTCATTTACCTCCTAAACTGCTATGAAAAGAGTCCATTGCAATCGAGTATAGGCTCAATCTGCACACCGATATTCGATGCAGCATTGGGGGAATTTAAGATTTTATAAAAATATCGTACCCACTCTACAGACAGGTAAAGAGAAAAAGTTCGTCTCAAAAGGAAAAATGGTTTGACGACTAGTGCAAAACAGCTAGGCAAAAATCCTTCGGATGGCTCAAGGTTTTTCGGAACTTTGGCGATCAGTATTTTAAAAGACTTTATATACGGGCAAAGACAACCTTTAAAAAAATCTGCAAGGAGAAGAAAAAAATTTATTTTGAAAACGATGCTGTCAAGCTAACTTGCTGCAAAGATATGAAAGAATTCTGGTCTGCGGTAAAGAATTTTAATCGCAAAACTCCTGAAATCGGAGCTCACCGGAGACTGCAGCTCCTGGCCCATATGCTAAAGAATATTTAGGTCTCCGTCAAGTTGTTCGCTAAGGGTAGGCATGAATTTACCTGTTGCAAGCAGCACGACGTCATCCGCGTACGCTGTAGCTCTGACCCCACTGTACCTTAGTTGTTGTAGTACCTCATTAAAACCAATGACCCAGAGCAGTTGGGAGATTACCTCGCCTTGAGGGGTACCCCTCGAGGCGTATGCTTCGAGCTTTGAACCCTTAAGTTCGGTGATTATATGTCGTTCCTCGAGCATACTAACAATCCCGTTAATTAGACTGATGTCGATGTCTAGATTTCTTAGTGTTCTTTTAACCGCTTCGGTATTTACATTATTGAAGGCTCCTTCAATGTCCAAGAAAGCAGCTAGTGTGAACTCTTTATCCTTAAGTGATTTTTCTATAGAGCCGACAAAATGATGTAGGGCAGTTTCTACACATTTACCCTTCGTGTATGCTTATTGGGCTGGGGATAAGTCCCCCAGGCGTATTCTACTACGTATGTAGATGACGAGCAATCTTTAAAAAGTTTTCAGGATGAAAGAGGTAAGGCTTATTGGTCTGAAGTCCTTCGCGGTGGTGTGACTAGCCTTGCCCGCCTTGGGTATAAAAACCACCTTTACCTCCCCCCATGTTCTTGGTATGTGACATTGTTTAAGACTACTGGCAAATAGCTTTTTGAGAACTGGGATAATGATTGGTGCAGTTTTTTGCAGCATGATCGGTATAATCCCATCAAGTCCTGGGGATTTAAAGAGGGAAAACGATCTTATTGCCCACTCTATTCTGTCCTCTGTTACCAAATCTGCAGGGGGTTCCGTTGTTATTAGTACTGCCACATGCTACGGTAGTACACCCCGGGAAGTGCGTTTTAATAAGCAATTCAAGAGATTCCAAACAAGACTCGGTCCAGTTTCCTTTAATGTTCTTTAGGGAACCTAGAGTTTTCGATTCTCTGGAGAGGATTTTCCTCAATCTGGCCGTTTCTGTTGTACCCTTAATCTCATCGCAAAAGCATTGCCACGACTGTCTTTTGGCTTTTTGCGTTGCGCTCTTGAAGTTCCTCTGACTGGCTTTGTATAGCTCCCAGTCCGAGTCAGCTCCCGTTGATTTCGCCAGGTTCAAGAGTTTCCTTGTTTCTCTTCTTATTCTGGCTAGTTCTTTGGTCCACCATGGGTGTGAGACTTTTGTCTTAGGTTTAGATACGGGACATACCTTCTGGAAAGCTTATTTGAAGACAGCAGTGATTTCCTCGGGTTTTCGGTCAATGTCCACTGGCTCATGTAAGTAGCATTCTTGTAGTAGATTCGCCTTCCTCCGCAGCTCGTAACTGAAGGTAGTCCAGTCGGTCTTCCTTGGGTTTCTATGGGGTTTGGGAAAGTCGCATCTTTCAATGAGATTAACTTCAATAAATCTGTGATCGGAATAGGATTCTATACCCAAAGTATTCCAATTGTCTATAGAGAGGGTATTTGAGTTACTTGCTAGTGTAATGTCAATAACCTCCTGCTTGTTTCTAACTACGAAAGTGGGTTCAGGACCCCTATTGGCTACTAAAAGATTATGTTCGATAATAAATTCGAAAATCAACTCACCGCGTGGGTTTGTATCACCACTGCCCCATTGCGCGTGGTGTGCATTCGCATCGCAGTCTAGTAGTAGGTCCCATCTCTCAATTTTCGCTTTCCTGGTTAAGGCGCGGGTGAGTTCGGATGGCGGTCCATCATTTCCGTCGTAAGGCATGTACACGGCTGAGATAATCGGTGGGGGGGGGGGCCCTCCGGTCAAGCCTTACTACCGTCTGGTCTGAGTTGCTGTAGGTAGATAGAAGAAATAAGTTAATGTGTTTCCTAGCTACGATACAAGTTCTATTCTTACGGTCCGCGTTTAGCGGTTCGCTGCTGTACAGTGCTAAATCTTTATGATTTAGCCCACTAATTTTGCCACGGGAGATCCATGGCTCTTGTACGAGAGCTATGTCTATGTTCCTTTCGCCTAGAAGATATATAAGATTGGCGCTAGCAGATATGCTGTGGTGTTGGTTTATTTGAATGAATTTCATGTTCTTCTTACCTTGTCACCCGCCCCCCTTTCCTCCCTCTCTGTCCTATCCGTAAAGGGTCGGACTTTACACCGGGTGATACCAGTGCGAACTTTATTATTAAACCTTCTTAGCATAGGCATTGATCTATGGTTGAGCAGGACCACGATCTCTGCGCCCTTTTCTGAGTGCTCGCCCATTTCAAGCACCTCCCAGTCGTCGCTAAGGAGCTCCGGGTTAAGGTGCCGTAGGTTCCTTTCAATACGCTCCTTGGGAATATGAGGGCCAGGTATCAGGATACGCCCTTTTGGCCTAGTTAATTCTAGCAGGTCCTTCTTTTCGACGAGTCGAATGTCGGCATTAGCCCATGGAGCCCGCGTGTTAGCCACGAAAGTTTGAAGCTACTTGAGCGTGAACTCATTATCGCATGAAAGGAGCTTAAAACCTCTGAAAGTGGTCGGTTGCTCAAAGAAGGGGGATTGTCCCTCATTCTCGACAATGGTGGAATTGATAGCTTCAAGTATGCGCAACTCGATGAGCCTCCACTGATCTTTGCTGAGTGTTTTCTCTGAGCTGCTATGGTCTACAATCGCCACCTGTAGACCAGCACTAGCAGATGCGGCCAGCCTGACCTTCTTGCTGGTACTGTTCGTAGGCGGCGAGATCGTATCGTCATGTCTTCCTCGTTTGGAACTGCTCGCAATCGGCTCGGATGAGGTCTTAACGACTGACTCCGGCTCGGTTGACAAGGGCCTCAGCCTGCCCGCGATCGGGGAGGTTGGCAAGAGGCTTACCTTCCTTCTCGCTAGTAGGCCTCCGTCCGTTCCCCTAGTCTGCCCTGCGCTGCGTTTTCTAGCGTCTGCGTATGCCCTAGAACTTCTCACGTTTATGCCTTGAGTTTTGAACGAATATAGTTATCAACTAGCCTTTCTAAAGATTTTAGAAGAGGAGAGGCTAATTGGTCTGAACTCTTTCAGTTTGTAGTGTTAGGTCTTACCGCATTTCGAGATGAAGACCACCTTAACTCTTTTCCATGAATTTAAGACAGCTATTGAAAATCACATAGAGCCAGGGGGCTAAGGGCTTTATGCCCTCTTGCAGTTCTATTGGTGTTATACCATCTAATCCTGGATATTTATATGGTAGGAAACTATTACCAGCCCAATGAATTGTATGAGTGTTTATTATTCCTGCCGAAACCTCCATGATTGAGTGGTGTTGACGTATAGATATGCTTGTATCTATAGATTTTCCTGGGAAATGCGTGTCCATGAGAAGGTTTAATGTTTTTACTGTGCACATGGTCCAGTCTCCGTTAGGTTTCTGGTTAAGGCTGGGGATATGAGGAGATTTGGAAAGCATTATTCTCAATTTGCTAGAACCGTTTGTTCTTTCTATATTGCTACAGAATAATCTCCATGATTCTTGCTGAGCTTTCCTTATCTCTCTTTTGAAAACCCTGAGACTGTTCTTATAGTTTTCCCATTCTTCTGGAGATTGTGAAGACTTAACTATATTCAAGTGTCTCCTACTATCATTTCGGAGTTTTGCTATGTTAGTATTCCACCAACGTGCTTTGTTACCATTTCTGTGCCTGCTTATCGGACAAGCTTTTAAAAAGGCTTTGTTCATGGTTTTGGACACTTTATCTCACACATCTTGGTCGATTTCAGATGGTGAGCAAGGTTGAGATATATCGGTGTTGAGTTCTTTATTTAAGAATGTATTATAAAAATGCCAGTTAGTATTTCTAGGATTCCTAAAGGATTTTAATGGAGGTTTGGTAAATTCCAAACAGTCGCATGTCGTTGTAGTCCGAAAAAGACACATCTTTCGACACCATCCAATTACTAATATTTTGCCTTGGGGAGTTGGTGGCTACAGTAATATCTAATACTTCTTGCCTAATTTTATTAGTAAAAGTAGGTTCAGAACCTATATTACATACTACGAGGTTAGTTTCTATGATGAAGTCGAAAAGACGCTCACCTCGATTGTTTGTATCACTGCTTCCCCAGAGGTTGTGGTGGGCATTGGCGTCAGCGCCTATCATTAGGGGCATGTTGCTTGCTTGGGCTGATTTTATCGTCTCGCGTACATTTGGTGTTGGTAGTGGGCCTGTATAATCGTAGGGCATATACGCTGACGATATCCATAGCCTGTCTTTCCCATCGCGGTCTAACTCCACACATGCGAAGTCCAAGTCGCTGAAATTTGGTAAGAAGAAGCCTTTTAAGTTATTTTTCGCTAGAATGCAGGATCTTGATTTACCTGATCCTTTGGCATAAAGCAAGGAATAATTATTTGCTCTTAATCCAGCTATGCGGTTGTCGCTTGTCACCTAAGGTTCCTGGATAAGGGCAATGTCCTCTCCTCCTGACTGCAGGCGGAGCAAAAGTTTAGCAGAAGCTGATATTGAGTGGTGAATATTAATCTGTACCAGTCGGAGCATCATTCCTGACTGGCACAGATGCCCCTATTACTATGGTGTCACCATCCTCCGACTAAGAAGATTCACCACTATTTTGCTTTGGCAGCATAACTGTCTCTATCTCACCTACTCAGTTGGTTTACCGACCGATTCAATTCGAATCTGGCGTTACGACCTGGGTCGAAGTGGAAGCCGTCGGTTGTGAGTGAGACGGAAGGCTATCTGGTTCGGTGTCCAATCCAAGACTGATCTCTCTAAGACTTTCTTCCTGGCGGAATTGAAATTATAGGAGTTGCGATAAAGGCTATTTTGTTCACGGATAATGTGGTATTCACTGCATATTCACCAGAGTCCTTACAGCTTATAATTAGCCGTCTTGATAAATCAAAAATAATGATCTTTAAAAAGGGATCTGGTGGCAGCTTATGTAATCTCGTTGACCATAGCGTGAAGTACAAAGTTTTCCAAGCGGTAGCTGAATCAATAATGATATATGCAGCACAATCTTAAGAATACAACCTGCACGAAACCGTGGACAAGCTGTAAGGAATTTCATTAAAAGAAATTTCAGTTTGCCAAGCGCAACTCCCACTAATACGATAAACATAGAAACTGGATTATCACATCTATTCATCAAACCCCTGAAACTGCCGGTATTTCTGGAGTTGTAGCATCTTACATTTAAACCGACTTCATTTAAAAGATCCGGCGAGTCAATAAAACCATTTACCAGTTGCTGTAAAAATGGTACATCACATACTTGCCTACGTTTCTCCAAAGACTGACGATTTAAGAGAAGAAGGCGGTCGAAATATGGTGGAAGACATGTAGGGTTATTCCAGTTTAAATGGCGAAGTGCAAATCGAACAAACTTGCGATGTACAGATTCAATAGGGTTAATGTATACTGCATACATTGGAGACCAAATGTTAGACGCATACTCTAACTGCGGACGGACAAAGGTATTATAAAGCGTGGATGTTATAAGAGGACACTTGAATTCTTTACTCCAACGTTTTATAAAGCCAAGCATTGAATTTGCTTTGTTGACAATTTGTTCAATGTGAAAATCGAAGTCGATATTTTGAGAAAAATGCACTCCTAAATCACATATTGATGTGACTTTGTTAAGTACAGATTCATTGAGATTGTAATCATAACTTATTAAATTACGTTTTCTTGAAAAGATCATCGACTGGCATTTAGATACGTTCAAAAATAAATTGTTATTACAGCACCATTCAGCGAACGTATCTAAATCATAGCATCAATCTGCATAGCTATACAATCAGACTGACTGCGTACAAGTCTAAAGATTTTTATGTCGTCAGCATACAATTAAGATTCGAGTACTCTTAAGTATTGCCACCACGTCATTGATCGCAATGATAAATAAAAGAGGTCCTAAGTGACTTCCTTTGGGTACACCAGATGTAGCGATGCGAGGATTGCATCGGATGTTATTCCCCGAAATAAAACTTGATAAGTTCGTTCTTCAAGATAAGAACATATCCATTGAACGAAATGATTTGGAAAGCCCAACGACGTCATTTTAAACATAATTAAGCTGTGAGAAAGTTTGTCAAAGGCCTTGCTAAAATCTGTATAAATACAGTCGACCTGACCACCCTCTTCGACAACTTTGTTTGTAAAAGAAGTAAATTCCAACAGGTTAGTAACAGTGCATTTTCTATTCATGAACCCATGCTGCTTGGTTGATAGAAATGGTTTGCAAGCAAAATAAAAACCCTTACAAACTATAACCTCGAACAGTTTTGGCACATACGATAGCTTGGCAATCTGTCTAAAATTAGAAAGTTCACCTCGATTTCCCTTTTTGTGTATTGGAATAATAAAAGAGTTTTTCCAAATTTTAGGAAAAATGCTCTGCATTAATGATGCCCGAAATAGCACGGCTAAAGGTGTTGCCAAGGCATTGCAATAATATTTTAGCACAATCGGAGGAATTCCATCAGGGCCCCAGGTAGTGTCGTTGCTAAGTAAAGCTAAATGCTCTCTCACATCTTCATCAATTATTAAAATCTGGCCCATTTGAGCTGCTAGAGAAACCTTCAAGGTGGGCAAAATTACTTTGGGTAGGTGAATAGTTGTCGGAACAGAAAGATAGGCCAAAGAATGAAGAGAACATATTGCAGATTACAAGAGGGCTGCTTGATTCGCTTAAGTAAGACATATTAGCAGGATAACCATCCGTTTTTTTTTTACTGTTGACTTAATTTAATTTCCAAAAAAACTTTGGGATCGTAAAGAAGTGAGCCACGCATTTTATTAATGTAACTATCATACAGATTTTTCGATAAGATTTGAAAGTCTCTATAGAGGATAGCAAACTGGTTATAATCGCTTGTTTTGTTTGTCGTTAAATAATTTTTCCACGCTTTATTTCGCAGACTCCGTAATTGGTTATTGTACCAAGGAGCAGTTGTAGACAAATCCTTACGTGTGTCTCTTACGGGGACGGACGAGATAAAACAGTTAAATATATGTATACTATATATGTTAAAAATGTCAGTCATTTGTTCAATATTACTATTGCTGTTGAAAATTCCCACAAAGTCAATGCTAGATATTAGTTCGTTCAGTAAATTAAAGTCTGATTTCTTAAAATCAAATTCAAGAGTAAGATTTTCAAAAGTATCATGAACCACGTCGTCATGAGAAAGAATAACGTGAAGTGGAGGATAATACGCGTCAATAGTACTCATCGTGGTGGAACTAGGTTCCACAATACAACTGCTAGAATTTGTATAAAAAAACCAGGTCAAGTTGTCTGTCAAGAAAGTTGTTTATACTGCTTAGTTGCAGTAAACCACAAGACATTACATTGTCCACCAAAATTGTTTCTTGAGCTAAAGACGCATGAGCCACCACAAAACTAAGTTCGTCGTCAGAAAGGGTCCACTTTAAGTTGGGTAGATTAAAGTCACCCACCAATAAAATGTCGTCGAGAAGATTACAATTTTCCGCTATATAATTTATGGCATCAGTAGCGTGCTTATATACCTCGATCGAGCTTTCAGGAGGAATGTAAATGTTAATAAATTATAATGAACCTATATCCTAAATTTAATTTCTCACAAATAACGTCCAGCGAGTCTGTATTAGGAATGGAAAAATGCATCTTTGCAAAGAGTTTCGAACAGCAATTAGGACTCCACCATCCCTTAGATGCTAAATATCTAAGTATCTATCTTAACGATATACCTCAAAGTCTGAGGAGAATAATTCCCTGTTCAGAAAGGTAAAATTAAGCCAAGTTTCTGTCAGCGCAATCACATCATGGATCGATGCATGAGATGCCAATAATAAATTTCTCCTTTTTGTGCGGAGTCCCCTTACATTTTGGTAGTAAAGGGATAAGCGGTTTTGTTTTTTGGAGAACTAAGAACAGGGTGAGTGTTGTTATTCTGAGGCTTAGCAACAAACTCTTTAATGAATGCATATTCTTGAACTATTTCAATGTCTTCCCCTTGAAATCTCCACTTTTCGCTTTGAGAGTTCCTGCCGCCGCCGTCTCTTAAAATCATCATCTTTGTCTTCGCTAAATTTACGGACAAGTTCCATGTTTTGCAGTAGTTTTCTAGCCGGTTAATCATCAGCTGCATAGTGTTAACCGTGTCTGCAAGGAAGACAATGTCATCAGCAAATAATAATGCTGGGTTTTTTCTTTGGCTCAGCTCAATTCCACCTTTCACATGCTCTGTTATATCATTTATGTACAAAATGAATAAAAGCGTGCTTAAAACACACTATTATTATTATTTTTGAGAAGGGTTTGTTACACTACGACCTATTGGCCTATTGTCGCCCCTACTAATGCCTAGTTGAGGTATCTTCCCTCAAGGGAATTCTCAAGGGAAGCACTTTAACAGTGTGCGCTTAGTTAAAAATTATACTCGAATACTCTGATTCTGTCAGTATTTGTTACAAAATACGTCATCCACAAACATGGGTATTTATCAATAAACTGCTTCCTGAGCCTCAAATAATTCAAGTATATTTTATTTCCTCGAAAACCGATTTGTTTAGACCTTTGAGCAATGATGCTTTTACGTAATTATTTCCAAATAAATTTATACAAATTTACAAGCATTTTAAATACCTCCCAATATATCGAAACATATTGTCAATATATCGAAACATATTATATTCGAGACTTCGAAGTCAACGAATATAATAAGATCCATCAAATACCTACTATCACAAGAGCATAACGAAATTGAATTGTTAAAGATTAGCCAACAGTTTAAGCTATTGACACTTGTGGCTAGTATAACAACAGCCAAACTAATCAAGCAAATCTACATTGAAGGCACAGTAATCAACTACATATCGGCTAGGTATGTGACACTATGTATTTAGCAAAAGTTGTGGTATCAATGGAGAGTGTAATACATCCCTTAGCTCAAGCAATTATATAGGTGTACTTGTACTTACTGGACTTAATGGCGTTCTTGATTCATTGCGCCCTTCACCCTGAAAGTAAATATTTTGAAATAAATATCTCGTGCAATAAAGATCGGTGTGAAATCGAAGATGAAATATTAACACCTCGCCGCGATATTGTAGAATTACTTTTTAACTATTCGTCACGTCAATACTGTGTGGCCATTAGTAGTTGATTCATTGCTACTGCTACTAGCATCAGATTGACGTAGTCGCTTTGCTAAATAGATTTGTTTTTAGTAATGGATGGTGGTGCATGGACAGAGCACGGGGTGCTTTGTGTACATTACCTGCAGTAAACCATCCACCATAATCGCCACCACTATGTGCGTGCGAAGGACCCCAATCCCTTTTTAATTCTTTTTAAATTCGGGTCAAAATATTTCACCAACAGAATTTTCAGTAGTCGATTACCAAGAAGATTTAAGAATATGAATGGTTCTTGTGTACCCGCCTTCTGAACTTCATGTATTGAGTACTTGATTTAGCTGTGAGAACTGCATATTCACATCGACGTAGTACGCGGTGTATCTACGCAATTGGGGAGTTCCGTCCTCCACCATGATATCCAGCCCAGGGGATTATCTTCTTTCGTGTTGTGGAGCATTATTCAAAAAAAAAAATCGGTTGAGGTTTCCAACATAGGAAATCCAGTAAAAAAAAAAACAATTTTAATTAGCGTAAAAAAACCTGAAAAGCATAAACAAACATTTTTTTTTTTAGAGAAAGTTAATATGTAATACTTTCCTCTCAAGTTTATGTTTTTTACTGCTTTTTAGGCCTTTTTACAATAATTAAAAAAAAAAAAAGATGCTCACTAGGAAACACAGATTAATGATTCATATTTCAATCTCTTAAGTGATTGTTGCACTAATCAGACAATTTAATTTTAGTAAAATCGGTTCAGTCGTTTTTAAGTTGGAGACGTCTAAAGTGAAAAAAATGTATCTTAGAGGACATCTTTATTTGACATTTATTTATTGATTAATTTAACAAACATTTACAAAGACTACAATGAAGTATCTTTCATGACGTAAATGTGATCATGGTAATTAAGTGTATTACAATTTAACAAATTTAAATATAACTATATAATTTATTTATGAAGTACATTTAAATTTAAAATTGAATTTATACATATTATGACAAAGAAAAAGAGATAAAAGAAAGGTGAGTGAACGAACAAATTGGTCAACAGTATTTAACATTAAAATTAAAAATAATAGGTCAAACATTTAAGAGCCCTAACACCTATAATTGCCGGCCAGGTAAGAAAAAAGAGAAGCACTAAAACGATCTACAAAACAGAGTCTTCTTATGTCAAGAGGGAGAGAATTCCATAAGCGAATAGCATGAACACAAAACTGACGCTCGGTTGTGATGCATGTAGAACGAGATGAATTAGAAAAAGTTAGTTTATCATATAAATATTCTCGTTTTCGGGAAATTATAACTTTATGCAAATATTTTATCAAACAATAATCTAAGTATTTATCCAGTGTTAAACCAAGAACACTATTTTTATATGGAGAGATATGATCCTGGCGCTTAAAACCATACACATAACGAGTAACATTATTAAAGACAACATTAAGTTTTCTTCTAGATTCCACACTATAGTACATTGACACTTCAGACCCAAATGATAAAATTGGAACAATAAGAGACTTAACTAACATTAATCTTGTTTTGACAGGGGTATAATATTGTGGCATAAACAGGTTACGAAGACATCCATATATTTTTCCTATAACGATACGAGTATGAAGATCCCATCCTAAGTTGGTGTCAAACCAAATGCCAAGGTTTTTAGCCCTTTCAACAAATTCTTTCTGTTCGTCCCCGAGATATATCTTAGAGAACCTACTCGGGTCTACACCGTTTTTAGATATAGGCATGGATTTCGATTTTTTTAGGGTTCAAACATAGATCATTTCTTCTTGACCACTGAAAGATACTTTTAAGGTCATTATTGAATTTAAAAATGGCATCTTCAATTAGTCTTCACCTACAACTAAAGCTCATCTCAACATCGTCGGCATTCATATCAACAGAAGAATAGGTAATGCTTTCAGGGAGGTTTACGAACAATTGAAATTTGACATAGTATTACCAAGCACGACTGCTTGATTTCTACCAGACAGGTAGGAGTCTATCAATGAAGCTGCTGAAGATGAAAAATTGAATTGCGCGATGAGTTTAGATACAAGTTTTGAATGATTTACTGTATCAAAGGTTTTAGAGAAGTCTAGTAGTGCTAACAGCGAAACAAGGTCTTTTTCCATTCATATTCTTAAATCATCCGCTACTTTTAACAGCGCAGAGGTGCAGCTGTGATGCTTACGAAAACCTGATTGGTGTTTGCAAAGTAGGTCATTGTGTTGCAGATGGGATGATATTTGTCTATGAACAATTTTCTCAAAAACTTGGACGAAATTCAAAGGGTGTTTGTGGATTTCCTTTGTTTTTTTGGAATAGGTATTATCTAAGCAGTTTTCCAAGCACTAGGAAAACATGATGTCATCAAAACCGTGTTAAATATATGCGTCAAAACTGGAAGGATAAAAGGTAGGATCATTTTAATAAATATGGGATGAATTCCATCAAGACTGATACTGACTGAGGACTTAGATTTAATACTTAACACTGCCTTAACAACATGAGTCTGCTCCACCCAATGAAATTCAAAGCCATCCTCAGTAGTAAGCGTATTTGTAAGGCACAAATTAAGTGATGACGTCACAGGGGTTGGCACAAAGTTGTTGTTAAGATTACTTAAATATATTCCACAGAAATCAAACTCATCTTGACTTCCAATTCCGATACCTGGAATATTTTTCCATATCGTTTTAGGTGGTAAATTTCTATTAAGGTGCTTCGAATAAAAACCACGCTTAGCCTTTCGTATTCTAAAATTTACCACATTCCTTAACACCCAAAAATCATTATAGAGCTCTGGCAACCTAAATCGTTTCCTTCTCCTAAATGCCAAGTCCCGTCTGTTTTTGAGTTCCATAATCTCAGGAGTAAACCAGGATATGACCGAGTTTTTAATAGTTTTGGATTTAATTGGAACGTGTGTATTAAACAAGCTAAGAATTACATCATTAAACATATCGATTAGTTCGTTAGATGACGGATAACTATAAAAGATTTGCCAATTCACTCTTTCTAGGTCAGCTCGAAGTAGATTATCATTAATGGATTTGAAATTTCTATATGTAATAGATCTGGGGTCTTGGACAACGAAATATTAAAACTTGCAAATATTAAATACGGGCGCCGTGGCGTAAGTGGTTAGTGTGTCGGATCACTACGCATGAGGTTCCAAGTTCGAATCCCAGAAAACACCAAAAAGTTTTTTCACAGTCCCACCTCTCGCGAGCGTCTGACAAACATCCGAGAGTATTATTGTCACGAAAAAGCTTCCCAAATCGCCGTTCGGATACGGCACTAAACTGTAGGTCCCTTCCATTCGTGCGAAAAATATAACGCACACAACATGAGTGGTTGCGAGAAGCTAGGCCCTGGCACTTTCAAGAGCTGTTGCGCCAAATATTTGTTTTTTGTTTTTAAATATTAAATCATGCTTAGAAAACATTGGGGCCGAAGCTTGATTAAAGTAAACGTCGTCAGCATTTGAAAAAAATAAATCTATTAATGTACTACTGGGGTTAGTGAAATGAGTGGGAACTGAGGAGTTTACTAGATTTAGACTAAGGCATTTCACGTTGTTCAGAAATAAAGCGGTGCTTTCCTTATTTAAAACGTTGCAATTAAAATCACCGCAGATAATTACATCCGAATAGAAAGTTGAGATATTTTCAAGCAGCGAGTAAAAGGGAGATATGTCTATTTGGCTATTTGGGCGGTAATATACCCCCAAAAGAGTTTTCCTTTTATCACCCACAATTTCGACAAAGCAATACTGCGATTCGCTATCAGGAGGGGACGATAAAACATGTTTACATTTAATACTTGATGGAACATATATTGCAGTACCAGAACCAATCTTATAATACCTGTCCGATATGAGTAGAAAGGATACATACATATGTGTTCGGATCCTTATTTTCAATGGCAAATCGATTGATATGCTTGCGATTTTGTTAGCCTAAATACTTTATTTTACGGACAAACACAAAATATGGCTTCAAAAATATAGATATAGAGAAGAGTTAGAGAAGAAGAGATTACAGTCCATTTATGTAATATTCGAAAAAGCTCGAATATTCAGCTGCTCTGTTGTAAGAATTCTTTTACCTGTTTCGACAAGGACGTCCATTACTTAATGCCATTCCAAATCTGCATGCATACATATGTATGTATATATTCGTAGGTTCTATTCTTGATCTGTTAGAGCTTTTAATTGCTTTCCGTTGTTACCTTGTTTTTGATTTCATGTTCTTTCTGGAGTCCTAAGTGTAGAGTAATATACATAAGACATACATTTATACTTAACTTATGCAATTACACTTAACATATATGTACAGTACATACTTAACATTAAATATTCTATTCTAATGTAATGCTCAGAGAGCTTCTTAAAGTGAACAATAAAGGAGTTTGTGCCAACACTTAGGACGATACAGATCAATTTGTAACAAAGCCCACCCTTCTTTTAAGGTTTCTTCTTTCCAATTTGTTTAGTCGATTATGATTCGAATTAATGTTTGCTCCAGCATATTTTTAGCGATTTTACACTATTTCTAAATATTTTATTGATAATAAAGCAAAGCAATCAACTTGATTTAACTATTCTTCCATCATTGTCATGCAGAGGTGAGTTCCATGCATACAGTCTCCCTTTTGGTAACTTAAATCTACCTCTGCCCACTCTTGCGTCGAAGTCTCCTAAGAGTATTGTTATTTGTTCTTTCTTTGTAAGTGACTTTGATCGATTTCTTCATACTCGTAAAACCCATCAATAATAATAGATTCACATTTTTGTGGATAGATAAGCCTGCATAATATTGCCGTTCTATTGTATTTAATTTTTATAACTATAACCATATCAGACACTTTAGCTACACCAGTCACTAGCTTCTTAAATGAAACACTGATGATAGTCTCTCTTCCATTTCTATGATGGTTGATGGATGATGGAAAATCGCTGCAGCGGATAAAGTCGTGTAGTACAAACTGTCTAGAAAGTCCCTCACTAAAGTAGCAATACACGTTCACAGTAATGCAGCGCAGCACTGGTGTTTGCTGTCAAAAAAGAAAAAATAATCTCGTTGTGTTTCGCGAAGGTTTTATCTTTTATGGTTGATCTATTTTAGGTTTGTTTTGTAATTGGAATTTGTCAAATCCCATAAAATGTTTTTCCGTTTTATCAAAAATTAATTCCTCCGTAGAATGGCTCTGCCATGTTCATTTTTTTTTTGTTCTGTTTTGAAACGCCAAAAAGTAATACAGCACGTTCTGAAGTAGAAGTTGACTCAACTTGTACTACTTACGTACGAGTACATTTCAACTTTGACAGCGCTGTTAACTAAAGCCGCAGTTTCGCCATTGTCTTCAGGCAGTAATAGAAAATGTTCTTTTGTTGCTTAACCATGACCTTTTCAGTGTACATCACTTACTCCTAAGAGTGACAGTTAGGCTGCGCTTAAGGCCTTGCTTAATCCTTTAACCACTTCCAAAATAGTTCGTGGAACCAAAAACTCTTTGAACTCGGTCGCAAGGCTGAATTCTCTGTCTCTTATCTGGCTCCCAGGTCACACTGGGATCCTGGGGAACGAGATATCCGATAAGATTGCCAGACAAGGCTCAGAGAAGATTTTCTCAGGTCCCGAACCCACGTTGGGTCTCCCTGCGACCTCGGTTAGGGCTTCCATTGACGATTGGGTGTCTCACGAACACAATTGTGTATGGCACGAATCTCCAGGATGGAGGTTGACTAAACGAATGCTCCCAGACGTCTGTAAAAAATCAGTGGAATTCTTGCTGTCTCAGCAGAAAAGACTGCAGACAACATATTGGCGTGTTGACAGATCACTTCGCTTTCGCCAAGCACCTTAACGTACTGGGCTTAAGTGACATTACGATAATGCGACGCTTGTGAAGAGAGCGACGCACTGCAGAACATTATCTCTGCGAGTGACCGGCCTTTGCTCGTATCAGGTGGTAGTTCCTCAGTGCTGATGTAGTGAGTGCTGGTACTGTAAGCTCCTCATCACTGAAGTGCTTGCTTGGGTTTCTTAGAAAGACAAGGGAATTCCAATAAAATGGGTAAATCAGGGTTTGCTCTCTGGCAGTACAATGGACCAGTTGAGTGTGAGTGCTCCAATCGACAAAAAATAATAAAATAAAAATAACTCCTAGGATGTCAATAATCATTCTTCTAATTCTTTTAAAATGTTTCGGAATTTGCCTGCTTGCCACATATACATACGTGTATTTCTCAAATTCGACTTTCCAATTTTACTTGGCTCATATTTTAGAAAATGGGGGCTATGTCCAAGCATGAGTAAAACGGAAGTATTTTTAAGTACTGTTGTATTTAAGTATGTATTACCTAGACCATCTCCGTATACAGTGAAATGAAAGTAACATGTCTCCATCTCAAACAAAGCAAACTCTCTGAAACAAAACTCGGGAAGTCATTTATCAATGTCCAATTGAACCACAACCCCACAACAAAGTATTTAAGAGTCACGCTGGATCGAACGCTAACATTTAAGAAGCATATAACTAATACTGCAGCCAAACTAAAAACTCACAACAACATAGTCCAAAAGCTAGCCTCCATAACCTAGAGAGTTATCGCAAAAATCCTCAGCTCCGCTTTGACTCATTAGCACTCGCACCGCCCAAATAGACTGACAACTTAATGCATCAATGCGCATAATCTTACCAACGAGATTCCTCCCAGAAGTCTGCAATATGCAGCTTCTAAGCTTCGTCGTCAAAATGCTCCATTGCATGAGTATAATAAAATACAATCTAACGAGCTCCTAACAATCAACTCTCTTAAGACTGGCCCAAGACCTGAGATACAACAACTTCAACGTATCGAGGGTCTAGGCGAAGGAATTTACATCCAGCTATGCAAATAATGTATTGCGCATAGATGACCCCACACCCATGCCCACTGGTCATGACCTTGCAAAGAGAACGTGGGTCAACCAACTTGGCACAAAAAATAGAAGATATGGTGGAACACTTTTTAAATGGGCAGCGACCGATTTGCCATACTGCCGTTGTAGAAATGCAGTCCAGAACATTACGCACATGAAAACGGAATGTATCAAGGCGAAACAGTGGATTTTATTAGTGCTTCCAATGCTACAAAACATAGAAATTCAATTCTCATATATGATAATTGTGCATTATGGTAACTTTATATTAAATGTTTGTTAATCCTGAATCGTTTTCTTCCTTTTTTTTATCAGTGAGGTTATGATCCGAAAACAAGGGATCACAACCCTCCCACTTCACCGCATTTCTACTGATCCGCCTGTGGGGTTCTTTGGTAATCCTGAATATTATTTAAAAACGCATCTCTTACTCCAATGTTGAGGTCCTCTTGAACTTGTGCGCGCCACCTACGGCGAGGAGGTACTGCGTCGTCCGCCTGGGTAAGATTCGAAGACTCTGCGGGTCGAAGCGTTGGTGTCCACTCGCTCTACATAACGTCCAATGCGCAATTTTCTGACCATTTCGATGTAGCTGTACTGCTCGTATAGTTCGTCATTGGATCTTCTCCTTCAAAGCCCGTCAACGCAAACTTTTTCTTCAGGATATCTTCATACGCCTTCAATAAAGTCTTTGTTTCAGTGTCGTAAAGCAGGACAGGGATGGTCAGAGTCTTATATAGAGTCTCCTTAGTTGTTCAAGATAGGGCTCTACTATTGAATTGCCTTATTAGCTCAAAAAACAGCGATTGGCAAAAATTATTTTTCGTTTGATTTCTGCGCTAATGTCGCTTTCAGAAGGCCAAGGTAGGCAAAGTCCCTTACTACCTCAAAGTTGTAGCTGCCCACTGTGACGTTCTGTCCAATTCGTCGGTGTTAATTGTCCCTTCTTGCTGACAGCATATACTTGGATCTGCCCTCGTTAACCGCTAAACCCATTTTGGCCGCTTCTGCTTCACTGCTTGCAAACGCATCGATGAAATGCCCCTGAGTTCTTCCAATACTCGTAATGTCGATATCGTCGGCGCACAATGGCTCATTTAGACTTTTTTGCTTGCAAAAATCATAACTCTTAAACGAATAAAGATATCGTGACAGTTTTCTTTTTCTGCTTAAAGGACATTCCCAGGGCTATGAAATTCATGAATTTTGAGAAAAATTATTTACAGGGTGTTCCAGAATCTTCTGTTGAAATAAGACTTTCTCACCATAGGGGATAAACATAATATTTTACAATTAAAATATTTAAATGTTTATGATTGAAGTAATAACAGGATGTCTGAAAGTTAATCCGAACGAACAGTGGTGATAAAAGTAAACGAGCCATTTTTTAAATGTTTTTTTTTATGTGTATCAAAATAAATTTGTTTTATTTTGTGGCATATCAGATTGTATAATAAAATATTTCAGTGATTCATTTCAAGTCAAACAGTGGAGAAAAAAGTAAACGGATCAAACAAAAATCTGATTTCCTGGAAATTTTCATCAAAATCTTGGGTAATGTCTAATAAACTTATCATTTCTGGTGAGTATTTTACTTTGAGTCCTTTTTCTATTCTGGCATGCCTTAACAATGAAATGAGTGGGTGCAATGACGCTGCATGTTGAAAAGATCTTCATTCTGCCGTATCCTTGAAACCTTGCATGTATTTTGGTATCTATCTATATCTTTTTGGATTTCTGAGCTTCTTCTGAAATTTCTCCAAGTGGTACTGATTTGATTGGTACTCGATTATATTTTGAATATGAACCAACACTTTATGAAGAGTAGGTGTGAGTCGTTTTTCGAGATATTTTTGTTTTAATAACTCTGCTGTTTTCTTGGCATACTCCTCAAACTTGACAGTGTTAACCATTTCCCTGCAATTCAAAACATTAAGTATGACTTCAAGTCTCATTATAACCTCTCTATTGACCCCAGTTATACGAGCTGTTGCCTCTGATTCTTGAAAAAATCTCCTCGAAGCATTTCCACCATTGGTATTTCCAAATCCTCATTTTAATCTGTACACATCGAGCCCAGTTGTTATTATATGACAATAATTTGGAATAAAACCAAATAAATAAATGTTTATTACTCATTCTTATAAAAATAAAAATTTGGATTTGAGTCTATAATTTTTCACAGCGCTGCACTTCACCAATGAGAGAGAGAGAAAAAAAAATTTAATTTCATTTATTTCATTTATTTTTCATTTATTTATTTCATGATATGGTTTGTACAAAAGAAGAGGAAAAGACTGAGGACAAGTTTAGGTCGTTATGCACCAGTTGATTACATGAGTAAGATAAGAGATAATTTGGGGTAAGATAAGCTTGGCAAAACGTATTAGTATACCGTCTTCACCTATAGAATCAGACTTTATAGCTGCTATGCATTGGATAACTTCGTCTTCTGTTGCGACAATAAAATCCTCCAGTTTTGATTCCGAGTGCAGGTCTTCAGTCCGATTATAGTCTAAATTCCGAGTATAGGAGGTGGAATCATCATTGAGGAAGTAGTGATTTAGTTCATCGGGGTCCAGAACACACTTAGAGGCGTAGGTACTACTAGAAATGCCAATTTTATGCAAATTACTCCAGAGCTTCTTAGCGGGGAGGGAAGTATTTAGTTTGGAAGCATAATCGTTTTTCTTTCAAGCACGAACAATAGAGGTTGAGTAGTTACGTGCCTCTTTGTACTCAGACCAGTTAGCGTTGCATGGCCTACGCTTCCATCTGCTATATAGTTTATTCCGGTTTTTTATAGAGCTAACCACATCAGACGGACATGTTCTGTTTTGTACTTTAACCGTTTTTGTTGGTACACATTCATCGAATAATAGTGTTAAAATTTACTGAAATAATTTTACTTTTTCTTTCGAATCATCACATAAACGAATTTGGTATGGAATAAACGTGGGTTTTGTTTTAAATAAATCCATTTATTTCGTAAATCGGAAATATATCTGGTACCTGCAATTTTGCACAACCTTTAACAAATAGCTAAGGTCTAAGATCCTGCGACATGTTCTTTTCTTTTTTTAATATTTTAATTTACTTAAAGAGGAACACAAGCGAACTGTAATTAAAGAAAAGTATATTCCTTGGTGAATATGTGAAATTTGTACGGGGAAACATAAGACATCACATAATTTTTTTTTGTACCGAAGATCAGAGTTGTCCAACTTTGAAGGCGTTTCGCACAATCCGTTCAAGTAAAATATTAAAGAAGTCACTTGACAGCGCGTCACCTTATCTAAAACCTTTTTTGATATTAAATGTTTCGTTGAGGTCGGTCAGCGAGCGTTCGCCATCGTCATCGAAAAATTCTAGCCACCTATTACTTTCAGGTCTCTGCTCTGCAGTTTCTCCAGCTTTTCTATATGTATCGTTGCTGCTCCCCGTGCAAGAATGCCATTTCGAAGCTGCGATTCTAATTCTATACTTCAATACCGGCTGTGGAGTGAATTTTTTTTAAATATTATAATAGAATAATATAAACAAGGTACTCTTTAGCTTAGAGAGAAAAGGTGGACTAAAATCTTGACTATCTTCGTCTTTGTTGAAAGGCCTCATTCTGCCGAATGTTTGTATCGCGGCATACGCTGTATGAATAATAATTGAAATTTTAAATAAATATTTAAATAGAAGCTTCAAGAGGTAACTCAAAGGTTGCTGTATTCGAAATTTTCAAAATGTGCCATTACACCTTTATACGTCCACGTATTAAATTTCAAGATTCTTACAAAGTGGCAAAATATGAGTGATATCACATAAATAACACAAAAGTCTAAAAATCTTCGGATTTATTTCAGTTGCCTAACTAAGAGAACTGCAATATTTACCGTATTTATAATTGCGCTGAAAGTTCTTACCCAGACGGGTGGATGGATTTCAGCCATTAGTTGGAGCTCTGTAAAATGCTTGTGCAAAGAAGGAAGTCATTGCGAGAAATACAAATTTACATTTTAATAATAAAATATCTGTGGGTAAAACTGAAAATATTTCCAAACGTGAAGTAGTGGAAAAATTACAGCACCGGAAGAGAGCAAAGTGGAATCGGTATTTTGCTACATATGGCAACCATTAATGAAAATTATATTATATGGGGGAACAGCCCAGGAGAAACTGCATTTGATTTCATGAAATATACTCGTACGTATATGTACATACGAGTATATGGAGGGGTGATAAAGATTGAGTGATTTAATTTCACAGCCAAAACGCTTATGCTGATTTTCCTCAAACTACCGATTTTGACTTCAATGAAAATTTATATGCACACTTAAAATTAACGATGCCTCTCTGTAAGTCTGGTTAAAGATGCAAACAATTTGAATTTTTCAATTTTATTAAATTTATGGCTGTATCGTGTTAGTCAGTATGATGAATACAACCTGTTGGCTGCAAATTCGTATAAAAATACTCGTATGTATCTTGCTCAAAGGGTTCTCCTGAAAAAGATTAATTTAAAAAGGTTGATTCAGCAACGAACTATTTTATGGAATTTTGATTAAAGTATTCTCGGGAGTAGCACCGTTAAAACATATTATAGAATAGCATATGAGTGTGAAATTAAAAAAAAAGAAAATAATAACATTATCTTCCATTCTTCATCCGTCGCCCATCTGGAATGTCACCAATTTTGGGCTTAGTATTTTGTAGGAAAGTATTAATTAGCTTACTTCACTGCCTTAAAGGTGTAGATTGTGTATTATAGGATAACTAGCTGTTACCCGCCATTTTGTTCGCGTGGAATTGGTACTTATTAGTACTTTTATTATAAGGAGTGATGATGAATTACTAAGCTAGTACCTACTCTCTACTTAAGTGTTTCGAGTTTCTTGTAAAATCATAGAAAAAGGTGCGTTTTTTTAAAAGTGGGCTGATGTTAACGGTTCAAAACCCTTAATCTGAACCTAACAGATATATGGTGCGAATACGAGTTCTATTGGATTGTAAATTTACCAAATACAAATACAAAATACAAATATTTGGCGCAACAGCTCTTTAAAGTGCCAAGGCCTAGCTTCTCGCAACCGCTCATGTTGTGTGCGTTAGATTTTTCACACGAATGGAAGGGACCTACAGTTTAATGCCGACTCCGAACGGCGATTTGAAAAGCTTTTTTGTGACAACAATACTCTCGAATGTTTGTCAGACGCTCGCGAGAGGTGGGACCGTGAAAGAAAAACTTTTTGGTGTTTTTTGGGATTCGAACTTGGAACCTCATGCGTAGTGATCCGACACACTAACCCCTTACGCCACGGCGCCCAAATATTTAAATTTACCACATATTTTTAAAATGAAGAATTTACAGCAATTATATTAAAAGACTTTTGTAAACAATATAATATCGACCTGCACACTAGATCGTTCCAACAGACAAGCAGTCTGTAGAATGCATGCACTCAACTATTACTGAAATCTGTAGAATAATATACAACAAGCAAAAAGAAAGAGACCATGACAACATATTGTGCGAAACAATAATCACTTACAATAACGCCATACATTCTGCGACGAAATTGACCCCTTACGAACTACCATATTTTACGGTAAGACTTATAGGTTTAATAAAAATGTTCATTTTAACAATGAACACGAATATATTAAGAAATTAAATGAATTCAAAGAAAAGTTATACCCATCTATAAAGGCACACCTAGAAAAATTAGTATCTAAAAATATAGACAAGTTAAACGCAAATAGAGAAGATCCTAAAATATTGTAATATTCTTGCTGGGGTTCGTTTAAATAAAACCGTCTTTTGTGTATTTTAATTGTTTATTTATTATCAAATACCAACTTTACTTTAACACAATATTCAATCACTTATTTATTTCAAATCAAACGGTCGCTACAGACTTATTTTCACAAAGTCGCTTGTTTTCACCACTGGTCTAATGTCCCTCTTGTAATCGCTGTATTCACTTATAAACAACTGTGTCCACGGTGGTTGTGGTATGGGTATTTATATGAAATCGCAAGGGGCTCTAGAACATGGTAGATGTTTCTCCGGGTGAATCGAGGATCCTGGAATATTGGGATATTGTGTGGAACAATTGTGGAACGTAAGCACATCAGGTTGGAATATTTACTGCTAACAGGTTTTGCAGTAGATGTCATTGCTACAGTTTGAGATACAGTGTTTTAGTTTTTGGTACACAAACCATCCTGTAGTCAATGCTACAATATGTAAAGAAAACTCAGTTATATTAAGAAAAGAATTTAGGCGAAACAAACTTACACCTAGGTTTAGTAAACATAGAATCAAGACAAACAAAAAAGTTACAATTATTACTAGAGATAATAAAAAATTTCACAAATCCAAAATAAAAAGAAAATGTAAATTTCAGATTACTGACGATAACGACGTTGACGACAGGGCAGAAGATGGAGATGCAAGACCTTAATAATAACATGGGAATACTTCCTATGAGACTAGGAGTAGGCAGAATCATAAACGACTTTAACAATCTGATACATATAGTAAAATTAGAAACCCATCAAAAAAATATAGATAATATTACAAGTTCACTATCAGCATTTACAAAATATACCCGACTTCAAAGACTCATTAACCATTTTGAATATTAAAGTTATCGAACTCAAAGCAATATTAAAGTCACTCATGCCTAAATTAAGAAAGAAAAGAGGACTTATCAACGGACTAGGATCAGTTATTAAAGCGCATAACAGGCACCATGGACGCAGACGATGCTATACGCAAATTAAACAATTGACACAAGGCCAATCAATACCGACGGACGAAGTAAATAAACTCACTCAAATTAACCATCAAATGACTCAGAGATTTAATATCATTACTGATCATATAAACAGGCAACAAGAAATTTTTCAAGGTTACTTAATGTATTCAAGAAAAGAAATTAACAATAGAATCAAATTCGACGAGGTTGCAATAAGATATACGCAATACCTTAATCAAATCAACTACAACATTGACTTGCTGAATAGTTACTTATCAAACATAGCAGAAGCCGCTGTACTCGCTAAACTCAATGTTATATTCAAACAAATTTTAAATTCCGAAGAACTTAATGCAATACATGATTTTTTTTTTAAATAAATCTATATAGATCAAATCAGAAGAACATATTTACGAACTCCTTGATCTTCAAGCCTATTATAATGACACTAACATTATATTCAATAACAAAATCCCACAAATCTCCCCAGAAATATTTTCATTTTTTCATATTATTCTACTACCCATTAACAATACTAAAATGATAATCACTAAACTCTATATTATGTCCAATCCCAAAAATATACGTTACTTTGACGAAAAATGCCAACAAATCGAGGGAACATACTACTGCAGAGATGCCAAGAAATACAGAAAGAACACTAATGATACCTGCATAGCCAAGCTACTAAACAACCTACCAGCGGTTTGCAACCTAAGTGAAGAACCAGACAGAGTCAAGATATGGCAGCCGTAACATAACTACATATTAGTAATCAACATTCCAGAAACAGTTATCCAGACAACTTGTGGACCTAACCGTCAAAAACTAAAAGGAACACATCTCAATCACTTTGAATACGGCGAGATCGAGATAAATCAAATTCTGTATGAAAGCAGCGAAAAAACATACTGGGAAGACATCCACATTTTTCCGACTTTATTCAGCCAGATCAACGCATCATCGATACTGGTGACACCCAACCTACTGCAACTGCAAACCTACCAGTTTGAAAACACAAAGCTCATCAACACACTACTTACATACAAAAACCACCCGAACCGACATATTTATGATCAACACCGTAGCAATCTTCAGCCTCATTTTTATCATCATCCTGATATATCTAGTGAAACAGCATCAAACATCAAAAACATCATTCAGCATCCCGATAGTTTAACAAACAGCAGAACCCGTACCTACTAAAGTCATCGCTATTGCCACCGAAACAGAAAGAAAAAAGTTCCTTTGGCCGACGCTCCACTCCAGGGGGGGAGGAGTTACGTAGCCATAACAGCCTAACTTCCACATATTGTTTACCTAGCATTATTTACATTTGTGCACCTTGAAATTGCCTTTTCATTTTTTGAATTTATTATATTTAAATTATCTTGCACATATCATTAACCAATTGCACTGCACGTTTAAATATCTGATTACATATCTATATCAGATTACATATACCATATATCTGATTAATAAATATCTGATTACACTTTGTTCAGTCAATGCACTTTCCCATAGAATTATTCCAAATATTGTAAAGTAAGCATAAAAAAAGGTATAAAACGCAATGCAAAATAATCCTAAGTCGAAGTCTTGTGAATAAAGTCAAATACAGCGTTACGCGGCCCAAATTAAATTTAGTTTTTTTTGGCAAACCTCTCGGTCGGGCCTTTAAATCGCGGGCGAGTCCAGAATACATTAAGTGAAATGCTGGAATCAGTTCTTAATAGTCTAGGAAAATGGGCCAGAGGGTGTGGACTGCACGTCCACCGGATAAAATAGAATTGGTACCCTTCAGCAGAAAATACAAGATACCGCCCTTGAAACTGCCTAGGCTAGCAGGCGTGGAGCTATCCCTTTCGGATATCTTGGTATAATGCTAGATAGGAAACGAAACTGGAAACTTAATACACAAGAAAGAGTTCGCAAGGCTTATAATGCTCCCTTCATCTGTGAAAGGACTGCAGGACAAAAATGGGGTCTGAAGCCTGCCATGATGCACTGGGTGAACATTATGATAGTCAGACCCATTCTTACGTCTGGGGTTCTTGTGTAGTGGAAGGCAACGAATATTAAAACATACGGGATATGTTGGCCATGGTACAAAGAATAGCCTGCATTGCCATCACGGGTGCTTTACGCACAACACCGACGGCTGCATTCGAAATTTTATTGTATCTTTTACCACTTGACCTACAAATCAAATTTCAAGCGAGCAACAATGCGCTTCGTCTCACTAACGTTAGTCTCTTCAAGACTAGTAATGTGGCACATAGCTCCAATCTTAAGGAATCATTTCCCGATATCCCTTATTAATCGGATGACACCTTTGGTACCTTAGACTTCGTCACACCATACGAAGTAATGTATCCTGTTAGAGAGGATTAGCAAAGGAAGACAGTCTTTGTCCACAACGAGATTGCAATATACACAGATGTTTCTAAGACCAGAGAGGACACAGAGTCAGGTATGTACTCGAAAGATATAAGCTTACAGGTAGCCCTGACGACTTCAAGATACATGCAGTGTGTTCCAAGCAGAGGTTCTGGCTGTACTTAAAGCTGCAGAATTACTTGAGATGGGATTAATATCCGCAATCACAATCTACATTGACAGTCAGGCTGCGCTAAAGGCGCTAGAGTTCTACGTCACTAAATCTGAGATCATCAGGAATTGCCGCACAATGCTTAGAGCAATATGTGCGCAGAACCATGTCAACTTATTTTGGATATCATAAAACTAGAAAGATTATGGCTAAGAACAGCAATAGGAATACTCTCTGGTCATTGTCTTCTAAGGAAGCATGCTATGAGACTAGGTTTGTCGAATACTTATGTTTTTAGGCACTACAATGACCTACATGTCTCAGAGGATATAACACACATACTTTGTGGATGCCAAGGGCTTAAGTACCATGGAAAATACTTTTTCGACAACCTAGGAGAGGTTAGGTCCTTGAACCACAACAATGATATTATCAAGTTCTCTAGGGAAATTAAGTGTATGGGAGAATTGGTTTAGGTCTTTTGCCGTGAAGGTTCCCTATGGAATGCAATGGGTCCACCTGGGTGCCTAGTATTTTATGAAAATCTCATAACCCTACCTAACCTAACCTAACCTAACCTATATATGCATCCTTACTGAGGTCTATCTTGATTTTCTTATATCAAACTCAATACACTCTATGGCATAGGGTATAACTAATATCACCCCTATTGTGGTTAGCGAATCGAACGTTCGACTCAAGTCGAACTGTCAGCGAATTGCTTCTGTCGTGGTATTGCTGTTAGCAAATATTTTCATTCGAATAAAGAATAAGTGCTGACAAAGGACAAAACAATTAAATGTAATCTGTAAAGTGTATAAAGCGACAGAAGTAATTCGCCGGGAGGTTCGACTTGAGTCGAATGTTCGATTCGCTAACCATAATAGGGGTGTACTTGCTTAAATTAACTTTTTTAGGTAACAGTTGTGTTATATTTTTTTGACCAAACTAACAAACGTACATAATAAGCATTTTAATAAAAAAAATCAGAACAAAGACAAAATTTAGAAGAAATCATAAGCTTATGATGTACGACATTTTTAGCTACAGTAGTTTTCTTAATTTTACTGCGAGGATTTCAAGACTATTCTTGAATCGCTACTTATGTAAGAAACCTTCTTCCATTGATCAGTGGTTCATGTAAAAAATTCGCGTAGGTCCATATTTCCCACCTTGGATGACTGCATGGACTAGATGAAGTACAATCAGCCCTCCTTCAATTTTTTTTGTTTTTAAGGTGGACAATGATGTAGGGGGAAGCGAACCCCACAGGCGGATCAGTAGAAATGCGGTGAAGTGGGAGGGTTGTGATCCCTTGTTTTCGGATCAGAACCTCGCTGATAAAAGGAAGAAGAAGAAGAATGATGTAGGGGAGATACACCAACAGTGAGACAACTCCTACAGTGAGACACTAAATTTTACTCAGAAATGACTTATTCAAACATGTTGCCCTCTGCACGTACGAGATGTGTAACTGATGTGTTCTCGTTTGACTCACTTTTCATCAAGCAGTCGTGTAGTGCAAACTAGAACTGAGATCGAAGCAAAAAAATAAGTGAAAAGTTTTTTTTTTTAATTTTTGGTATAAGTAAAAGGAGATATATTTCTTGGTGAGTCACAACAAGATTTATTTGTATTAGTTAGTTTTGTGTATGTAGTAAACATTCAAAGTGCGTTTAAGATATTTTAAAGTGTAGCTTTGGTGGCATTTGTTTTTTCTTATTTTTTGGAGGATTTGCTAACAGTGAGACAGTGTACACCGACAAACAGTGAAACAGTATCTCACTGTTGGTGGAGTGACTGCGTTTTCAATATGTGACAAGAAAGTAAGCATTAAACTAATTTACAAGATCATGAGTAAATTATTTAAAGGTTTTCCAAGGCTGGTGAACGTTCAACTGAACGGAAGGGAAGAAGAAAGGGAAAAAGCATTATAGCTACAGACACACCAGAAAAAAAAAATGATAGAATAGAGAAAGGACAAAAAAAATAAAAAGAAACAAAAGCTAACACCCAAAACTAAAACCAAATCTAAGGAGATGGTGAAAAGAGTTCTTTATGAATCTTCAAGTTCTTTGTCTGACGTCGATTTTAGACTCACTGATTCATCTTTCGATGGATCTTTTCAAGTTTCTGAAGAAACCAATTTTGATGAATTATCGAGAGAGCCCATCAACGGAGATCACGTTGTGGTGGAGTTTAAATGGTCGGGAAAAAAAATCTACTACGTTGGACAAATTATTGGTAACAGAAATTCGGATGGTGATTTGAAATAAGTTTTTTAAGGCGACAATATAAATCATTCAGATTTGTATATCCAAAAGTACCGATATAGCATTTGATGCCTTAAATGACATAAAAATGATACTGCCCCATCCTGTTCTATGTGGTCATACAAGTAGGAAACAAGCCAGTATACAGTTCGGCATACAATTTGATCAGATTGATATTCGTTAAGGGTTCTTTTATTTTTAGTTATGTATATTTAGTCACCGAAGACTGTTTTAATAATTTCTATACTAAGAACTTAATAAAAAAATGCAATTTTATCAAAAATTTTATTTATTTCCAATTTCAGCAAAGAGAAATAATATTTCAGTCACATGTCTCACTGTTGGGTATCACCTGTCTCACTGTATGTGCACGTGTTACAACAGTGAGACAAAAGAGTTTTGCAGACATTTGGTATCACCAATTTTATTATATAAATACAAAAATAAAATTAAGTATCCAAAAATGAAGCCAAAACCTGACGCAAACTGACACATATTCAAATTTCAAGATATTTTGAAAAATTTCTAAGATATAGTTCTTTAAAAAAAAGTGTCTCACTGTTGGCGTGCCTCCCCTACTTGTAACGTTTGTCATTATAATGGTTTACGATACGATTTTCATGTCAAGAAATATTTATTTATTTCTCATAAAATATGTTATAAAAGGTCAACAAATTGTTCGTAAGTACTAGGTATTTGATGATTGATGCTAATGACATCAAGTGGTCGGGAAAAAATACTGTGAATCATAAGCAAGACCAAAATAATAAAAAGAAAATGCTTCCCAGTTATCTGGACGACCTTGAAGTTTTTCTCTCACTTTCTCTCTCCATCACAACTTACGTCGTGCAATCATGTAATTGCATTTGGGGTTGCTCTCTAGGTGACAGTACATATTATTTATTTCTAACATTCATAACTTGATCAAATGTCTGAACAGTCCTGTCGAAGAGTCCTCATGATATTGGTCACGAAAAGCCGGTTACAACGAATATGTATGTATATTTGGGCTGTCTGAAGCTGTTCCGAAATTATTCATATTTTCCATTTAAGATCAATAAATTACTAAATCACCCTTAACTAATGGGGGAGAAGAGATACAGACTTCCTCCGATAAATCGAATATATTTCTGTAATCTAATATATTTTCTAAGTGAGTAAGCTGTATCTACACCGTAAATTTTTTAAACTATCATTCTAAATCAGTGAAACTCAGGAAGGAGTGAATTTTCACGACTTAATGCGACATACCCTGACCGTAAACAATCCAGGTATTGTTTTACTTTTAAATTCATTAGATGTTGTGAGCGCCGTGGCGCAGTGGTTAGTATGTCGGAAAACACCAACAAGTTTTTTCATGTTCCCATCTCTCGCAAACGTTTGACAAACTTCCGAGAGTATTGTTGTCACGAAAAAGCTTCCCAAAAACAAAAATAAAAAATTGCCCATCGGATACGGCACAAAACTGTACATCTCTTCCATTCGTGCAAAAAATATAACGCACACAACTCCAGTGGGTGGGAGAAGCTGGACCTAAGCACTTGATGAGCTGTTGGGCCAAATATGTATATGTATATACGAGTATATATAAATGCTTTAAAACTCATACAACCGACAACAAGTATAATATCATAATATTTCCAAAACGACTTACATACATTCTTTCCGGGGAAACTTTGTCAGTATCCAGCAAAAAGTTGAATGCGATAAAATGACTTCACGATTAACTAAGATAAAAGTTACAAAAAAAAGCTTTCTTTCAATAAATTCCACTTGGAAAGTTCTCCACTCCAATTCAACGATACGGAATGGCATTTCCTAGAAAGAACTCATTCCCAACTTTTGTCTACAAACGTAAATCAAATTCGTAACTTCAGTTTTTTTCCTCTATTTGCCAAACAATACTCACAATCCGTACGATTTATTGAATATTTCCGAACACTTCACCGAAACCGAACTTGTTATTCCACCTCAATGTGGTGTACCCATGAGTAGACACGAGTTTATGCCCAAAGTATTGTATAATAAGTACACGACGATATCCAAAGTATAATAAGTACACGACTTTTCATTTTTACTCTCGAATTAGAATTTAATCTGGATGGCACTGTTTTCGAGTGGTAGTTGCAAATGCAAACAAATTCGAATGGATGCACCCACTTCTCTGTGTATGGTACTCATCAATTTCATTTAAAATATCCTTGGGTCACGCCTTGGCTCTATTAAGCGGCAGCACGTGCTCTAATGATGCTTTTCGTAGTTAAAACTTTGAAGGACGATAACAGACCGAAGGGGTTCATTATGGTAAAGCAATTATTTAAAAATTCGATAACGTCCCTCGAACTGACCCACGCAGTCACTGTCACATTACTTTAAAGCATATCACTTTCCTCGACACCAACGGGTTTTTGATTATGAGCATTATTATCGTGGCGGGATCTGCTTGGAACTCCCGTCAGACGAGTAGTAGGGGTGGTGGGTCACTTCATTCAAGATCATTGTTGAGAAGTCTTTGTTGTCGGTAGCCATGGTAAGCCATCGACCACCATAGAATTTATAGTTGTGTTCATGGTTGAGCTATTTAGATATGGCCTTGTACCTTTCCGCATTTCCTAGTTAAAGGTCCGCTGCTAAGGACGGACGTATATGTAAGGAATTGGACCGAGGAATTCTATTAAGGGTGGGTTTTCCTAAACTGGTTAGACCAAAATTAGAAAAGATTGTCCTAATGAATACGAATGCTGCTGGTGTCGTTGAGTTTGTATAAATACCTTTCCTACTCTTCTATTCATTCGGCGATGGAGTATGCATTGATTGTATTGTTGTTTATCGACCGAATGGGTTTATTGTCCTAGGGTGGCAATATTCCTCGTCTTCGATACGTTCTTTATTGTGTGTAGTTCATTAACTCTTCGATACCTAATCAAAGGAAAATTGGATCATTGTTTGTTTTTGACACTGGGATGATACAAAGCCAAAAGGTGTAATGAAGTTTGTCTGGCTCTAATTGTTATTTCTGCTCCATGTCAATTAGTTTTATGTAGAACAAAACAGTCAAATATTCGACCATGTTCAGCTGAACGAAAAATATTGTATGAATTGATAAATTTACAGATCAAACTTAACAAAGAACTGGGGGTATTGAGAAATTTAAGAGCTTGCCAAGTTTGTTCTGAAAATTTATCACGTTTTCGCATAATAGCGGCTATTATTTCGAGAATATCTCTGATATATTCTTTTAGTATATGAGTCGTTAAGTTGGCGCAAGTGGTAGTGTGCCGGACCATTGCGCGAGATAAGTTCTTTTTTTATAATATATCCCGAAAAGAAAAGATGACCCTCGTTTATTAAAAATTCGACTTTTTATTTGCACTGTCCAAAATCAACTCCCAGTTTAATTATCATTTACATTTTATTTTACCTTAGTTAATCTAAATGCACATTGTCAACAACATGACCGGATATTTGTTCTTGCCATTGACCGACAATTGTGTCATACAAAACCACCAAGCAAGCGCTTTTGCTTTATTCTGTATGCACTTGGAAGGTCAATGGCAAGTTTCGAATCTTCGCATTTCATATTTCCCGGATGTATGAATGTAACTCGCATAAGGTTCCAAATTCGAATCCCAGAAAACGCCAAAAAGTTTTTCCACGACCCCACCTCTCGTGAACGTCGGACAAACACCCGAGAGTATTGTTGTCAGGAGGAAACTTCTTAAAACATATTGCCCTTCGGATACGGCATACAAAGCAGCGCTGCGAAGGAAAACGAGAGCTGCTCGGGAGCTCTACGAGCAAAAGAGACGGGAAGAACATCGGCTTCTCCAAAAGAAAAAGGAAGAGCATAAGACGCGCACGATCGAGAATATCGAGAGTTTATACTCCAGGAACAATGTACGGAAGTTTTACCAAAAGGTAAAAGGAACGTGTCAGAGGAGCAATGCCCGTACAGAAATCTGTTGAGATGAAAATGGAAACCTCGTAGTAGAATCACAGTCGGTGCTGAGAATATGGAAAAACTACTTCTGCAGACTGTATAACGGCGACGAAGACCAGCATCCCGCTGTCAGGCAGAATGAACCATTCAACGTAGACTATGATAGTCAAAATTTCCGTTCACCTGACCAAAACGAAGTGAGGATAGCAATATCCAAGCTAAAATCGAAGAAGGCTGCTGGACCTGACGCCTTATCGGCCGAACTTTTCAAGGCAGATGGGGATGAATTGGTACAGTACATACACCAACACATCTCTAAGATTTGGTCAAACGAGTGTATGCCTGATGAATGGAATCTCAGCATCGTTTGCCCGATCCACAAGAAAGGAGACCCCCTCAACTGCGCCAATTATAGAGGCATCAGTCTCCTCAACATCGCATATAAGATCTTTTCTGCGATATTGTGTGAACGCCTGAAACCTTTTATCAACAGCCTGATTGGACCCTATCAGTGTGGTTTCAGGCCAGGAAAGTCCACCATCGATCAAATCTTCACACTTCAGTAGATCCTGAAGAAAATCCAAGAATTCCAAATCGATACTCACCTCCTCTTTATCGATTTCAAGGCCACCTATGACAGCATCTATAGAGAAGAACTTTATAGAGCCATGTCTAGTTTGGCCTCGCTGCCAAACTTGTCCATCTGTGCGGGAAGACGATGAAGAACGCTCGCTGCTCCATCAAGGTCGGTAATGACCTCACCGAGACCTTTGCTGTCAAGAAAGGTTTTAGACAAGGTGACGCGCTGTCATGTGACTTCTTTAACATTGTACTTGAACGGATTGTGCGGAACTCACAAGCCAATACCGAAGGCACAATCTATTACAAGTCTGTACAACTGCTTGCATACGACAACGATATAGACATTATCGGAAGAATTCAGCGGGCTGTTACCAGTGCGTTTGCAAGCATTGAGGCGGAAGCGGCCAAAATGGGTTTAGCGATAAACGAGGGCAAAACCAAGTATATGGTATGCTGTCAACAAGAAGGGAAAGCCAACACAGACGAATTGGACAAAACGTCACAGTGGGCAGCTTTAACTTCGAGGTAGTAAGGGACTTTGTCTACCTTGGCTCTGCTATAAACTCTGAGAACAACATCAGCGCAGAAATCAACCGAAAAGAATAACTCTTGCCAATTGCTGTTTTTTGGGCTTATAAGGCAATTCAACAGTAAAGCCCTATCTCGAACTACTAAGGAAACTCTGTATGAGACCCTGATCATCCCAGTCCTGCTTCGAGAGAAAAATTCTTCGTAAGATTTTCGGTCCCGTTTGCGTTGACGGGTTTAGGAGGAGAAGATTCAATCACGAACTATTCGAGCTGTATAGCGACATCGATCTAGTCAAAAAACTGCGTATTGGACGTCTGAGATGGCTAGGACATGTAGAGCGAATGGACACCAACGCTCTGGCCCGCAGAGTCTTCGAATCTAATCCCGAGGGATGGCGCAGTAGAGGGAATCATCGCCGTAGGTGACGCGCACAAGTTCAAGGGGACCTCGACCAACTTGAAGTGCGCAACTGGAGGCAATTAGCTAAATACCGAGCTAAATGGAGAGGCTTGTTGGTTGAGGCCCAGGTTCACCCCGAACTGTAGCGTCACCTAAGTAAGTTCGGATACGGCACTAAACTGTAGGTCCCTTCCATTCGTGTGAAAAATATATCGCACACAACACGAGTGGCTGCGAAAAGCTAGGCGCAGGCACTTGAAGAGATATTACACCAAATATTTATTGGAGCATTGGCGTAGACTTTATCTTTAACATAGCCCCAAAAGAAAAAGACAAATAGTGTTAAATCCCATGATTTGGTTGCAGACAATTGATGTCTCCATTTAGAGAAATTTTTCACGCAATATAGCCACTTTTTCATCAGCTGTGTGGCACGTGGCGCCATCCTGTTGAAAATAAACGTCGTCCATATCATTAATTTCGGGTAAACAAGATGTTTGTTAACATCGTTCGGTAATGCAATCCATTCACTGAAACGGTTTCACCAGCATCATTTTCGAAAAAATATGGCCCAATAACACTGCCAGCCCAAAAACCGAACCGAACTGTCACTCGTTGAGGATAGAAAGGTTGTGCTACTATTTCTTTTGGGATTTCAGAGCCCCAGATGCGACTGTTATGTTTGTTTACGTACCCATACAAATGTAAATGAGCCTCATCACTTAGAATAATTCTGTGTAAAAAATCAGGATCTTGTTCATTAATTTCCAGCACCCAATTAGTGAAAATACGGCGTTGTGCATTGTCGGTTTTTCTTCAATTCCCTTGTCAACTGAACCTTATAGGAATGTAGGTCAAGATCTTTATGCAAAATGCGGTGCAAAAGGGTTGCGGATAGTTCTGTGATCGAAATGAACACACCTGGGTTTTCGGTCACATTCTCACCTACGGTGGCAATATTTTCAGCTGACCTTGCCGAACGAACACGAGTTGGAGTCTTCACATCACTGAGCCTTATGTAAACGAGGAAATACTGCGTTCTGAGATGCACAAAGGATCGTACTCTACCCTCTAGCAGTGTTCCCAGATTTTCTAAATGAATTTCCCCTTTTTATTGTCGCATTTTGCCTTTTTTCCTCCTTTTTGGAGTCTATTTTCCCCACAATATTCCCTTTTTTTAAACAAAGGAAAAAACACGTATCACAAATTTGTGGTTAAAAAAAAAAACCTGCTTTAACCTCCTGACACTTAGCGTCCTATGGGTAGTACATTGAATTCAAGAAAATGTTGCTGCAATATTTTTGATTATTTTTGACCTAAATGTGGCTGAAAACAATATGTATAATCATGTCTTCTCTTAGAAAGAGAATTCGTGTGTTAGTTGCTGATCTGTCGTTTTTAAAAATGGAGGAAAGTCGCAGGCGCCAGTTTCAAAAGAGAGCCTAAAGTGATCTGAATTTATTTTTGACATCCTACATACGTACATATGTCAGCAGAACGCTGCCGACGATGTGTAATTGGAACGCAACCTGTCGGGACACTCTCCAAGAGAAGTGTCAAAAAGATCGAGAAGGAATAAGAAGGACACCTCGAAACGAACTCAAACAGAATAGACGTCTCCTCCCTTTTTGTATTTTTTTCTATTCATTAAATTTTTTTTAAAAAAGTAACAAATTTTCGGAAGTGCTCCTTTCTTTTCCCCTACGGAACACGCCTGTCGAACGTACACCGACACGTATATTTGTTTATTCTGTTTATTTGTAATAATTATTGTACAAAGAACCCAAATCAGCTTTTAGTTTTCTGTTTTTATTTATTTTTGTTGCATATCCCTTTAAAGTTCAATGTCCTATGCATAGGACTTCCATAGTAAATACCTAAAATTATACACATTTAATGTGCTTTCCATAGGACATTCGTTGCCAACTATATTCTTTCGGTTCTCACTGAGGATGCGATCCTTGAAGCGCTTAATGACTCCGGCAGCGATTTTGGTGACGATGATTCTAACTTGGATCCAACGTTCCACCCAGAGGAAATAAGGGATCCTCATAATGTTGAAAGCGATTCTTCAGAGGAGGAGAAACCAGCTGAAGTTGAACAGGCATTGACGCCTACGAAGGAATCGGTCAGCACCTCGCCAGATCATTCAAGATCATTCGCCAGTTCCAGTATCCGGGAATTGTTCGTGAATACCCGTGAAAGAGGCTGACATACAAAACGTACCAGAGGATCACGTTCAAGAAAGGTGGTTAGAGATCTCATCAGCCAACCCACCGATGTAAATAAGTGATGTTCCACTTTTCGCCCAACGATATATCCATTTACAAGTGGAAATTATGTGGAAAGGAATGTGTTTGAATAAGATTGGTATGCATTTTTTAATGATTACGTTGACGGCGATATTTTTAAAACAATGGTAAATGTGAAATTAGTCACAAACATACCTTCTTAAAAAAGGAAAAACTAAGGACTCACTAGAAATGAATTTAAGATTTTCGTGGGGATAATCTTGGTTATGTCTACTATAAATTATCCAATTTTGAACTTCTATTGGAACTCTAAGTGCAGAGTTTCAACAGGTGCTGACACCAAGACCAGAGATAGATGCTACCTGATAAGAACTAATTTGAGTTCTAAAAGGTGAATCTGCTGTCGTAAGATTGACTGAAAGCTTAGTCCCTGATCATTTCTTATATTTTGACAGATATTTTTCAGCTATTAATATATTTAATAAACTTATATCACTTGGATTTAATGCAACTGGTACTATTATAAAGAACAGAACACCAAAGGATTGCGCTTTTACCAAGGACTATGAAGGAAAGATCGACAGGTAGCAACTATGAAATGGATGGATAATAAGCCAGTTTATCTTATTTCATCTTGCTAATTCTTGCAATACTTGCAGGAGATGGAATAAAATTCGTAAGGAATTCCAAACAGTCAGGAGTCCGGATCAGAAAGAGTGATCAGAAACTACAATCCCAATATGGGAAGGTTTGACCTAGCGAATAGAATGATTGCCGTTTGTCCAGCAAGAAGTCGAACTAAAAAGTGGACAGTTAGAATTATTTGCCATATGATAGACCTAGCAGTTACCAATTCTTGGATTTTGTATCGCAGCCAACAAATCGCCAATAAAATCCGTCGTCACAAAATAGAAAAAATGCGCGAATTCAAAATAAATCTATGTCTTAAGCTTAGAGAAAACAACTTTGAATCTGAATTGGAAGATGTTGGTGATTGGGAAGCTGCTGAAGGAGTATCTAACTATAAGAAACGCCGTGTTGTGATTAATCCCATTCCACCGGTCAATGGACGAAATGTCGTACACTTGCCGGAGTACACCGATGTCCGGATGCGTTGTAGGAGAGAGACATGCACCAAAAAGACTGCAGTGATTTGTAAATGCTGCGATATTTACTTGTGGTGCAATATTACTTTAAACACTGATTTAAATTGCATTTTTATTAACATTGTTCTTCTTCTTCCCTTTATCAGCGAGGCTATGATCCGAAAACAAGTGATCACAACCCTCCCACTTCACCGCATTTCTACTGATCCGCCTGTGGGGTTCGCCTATTGGACCTCAGAAAATATCGGCAGGCCTGCCGATTTTGGATCAATCGGCTACTGAGGCCAATGAAATGCCGGTGTCGTCGCATTTGTGCGGTCCAGGCGTTTATAGGCCTGCCTTTCCTACATCGCGATGTCTTTGGAACTCGCATAGATATTGCCTTTTTAACAGGGTTCAAATGATCTCTTCTTTGAACGTGGCAATACCAGCTGAGCCGGTCGCGCTGTATTTTTTGTACGATGGTTTCCTTGATGTGAAAGCTTCCACGGATCTTCGAACTCTTATTCGATCAAGCTTTGTCACTCCTGCTGTCATGCGAAGCATCTTCATCTCAGCTGCCGTTAATTTACTCTCATACCTTTTGTACATCGTCCAACATTGTGAACCGTATGTGAGCGCTGGACGTACAACTGCGGTGTAGAGCCTTCCTTTCAACATAGGGGGCATTTTTTTGTCACAGAAGATAGCGGAATTTTCTCGCCATTTCATCCACTCTACGCTTACGCGATGATTGATGTCGTCATCACAAGATGCTTTGCTATTGATCATAGATCCCAGATATTTGAAATTTTCGCACGTGGGAAGCACTATTCCATTCAACTAAATGTCTGGAATAGGCCTGAGTGGGTCAGAGAACGGGCAGCATAAGTACTCTTTCTTTTTTGAACTAATGCGATACCCATATCCCTCCAAAACGTCCACCCACACATCAAGTGCTCGTTGCAGGGATGTAGGATCCTCACTTATGATGGCTCCATCGTCAGCAAAGAATAACTGATGTACCTTGGGGTCCATCACTTTACCTTCAAGCAGATAATCAAGGACTGTAATAAAGAGCAAAGGACTTAAAACGCTTCCCTGGTGTACCCCGACTTTGATTGGGAACTCTTCGGTTACTCCAGCGGGGCATCTTACTCTTGTCTTTGCTCCTTCGTACATGTCCATGATCAGCTGTACATAGGTTTCTGGAACCCCTCGATGTCTTAGCGCCACCCATATCAAATCTCGTGGTTGTCTGTCGAATGCTTTTTCAAAGTCAACCAATACAATATGCAAATCCCTTAAGGAATCACGATGTTTTTCCATTATGATCCTTATACTTTGGATTGCATCTGTGGTTGATTTACCCGAGGCAAACCCGCACTGATCATCAGATAGCCGTATTATTTTTCGCAGTCGGCCACCTAATACCCGCTCAACGATCTTCATGGTGTGAGACATCAGCTTGATCGAACGATAGCTATCACAGTTTCGCGTATCACGCTTCCCTTTGTATACAGGGAGAAGGTAACTTTCCCTCCATTGATTCGGCATTGGATCACGTCTCACGAATTTGGAGATGAGAATTCTGAGCCATCTGAACCCGACGTCTCCCATCTTTTTCCAGAACTCAGAGGGCATCTCATCTGGCCCAACCGCTTTTCGTTTTTTGGAGTATTTGACCACCTCACTAACTTCTTCGACTGTAATGTCGGGTATTTTTTCACAGTTAGGGGTGGCTCTTGGAAAGTATAGCCGGGGAAACTGTTCATTTAGAAGTTCTTCACAATACTGCCGCCACCTATGCAGAATTTTGTCGTCATCCACAAGAAGCTGGCCATGAGCATTGCTAATGAACTTTGGCGAACGAAACTCCTGAGCATTCCTCCTTCTTTGGGCGGCTATTTTGAAGATAGTGGCGCTCTTGTCCATATTGTGTCTTCGCAGCTCCTGGATAGCCTGGTTTGCATCAGCAACCGGAGAAAATATTTTCTCCAGCTCCCGATACAGGCCCTCCGTACTCTCTGCTTGAAGCTGGGCGCACTTCTTCTTCGCTTTTTTCTTGCAGCATCTGTATTCAATTTCGAGGCGAGCTTTTTCGTCATTATTATTAGAGGGGCACTTTGACCAAGCTTTGAAAGCCGCTTTCTTCTCATTTATCACTTTCTTAGCTTCATCACTCCACCACCATGTTTCTTTGGCGTGTTGATGGTGGCCTTTTGAAGCTCCTAGCAGTGATTTGGCCTTCTTTAAGCAAGTTCGCTGTAGGGAATCCCACATATTTTGTGCTCTGCACTCTTCATCCTCAGCTCCGTTGATGGTGTGAGAGAGGTAATTTTTCATTACGAAAACAAAAGCTTCGCCTTTTTCTTTGTCCAGATTGTACCACTTGATTTTCTCAGAGACCCTTGTTTGTTTGCTTTTCTTCGGTGTTTTCATCAAAATTTCTGTTAGTAGGAGACGGTATTGCCGAACGATTGCCTCTCCCAGGATCACTTTGCAATCTTTTACCCGGGGATTCATGAAACTGCCTACCAAATGGTAGTCAATCTGAGTTTCATCTCCACCACTGCTGTAAGTGATCAGGTGTCGGATTTGTTTGATGAACATGGTATTTAACACGATAAGACCGTGTGATTTTCACATGCTTAGGATGTCTTCACCAGGAAGGTTCCTGGTGCCATATCCTAGTCCTCCATGGCAGTCTTCATAGTCTTCGTTTGATTTCCCGACATGTCCATTCAAATCTCCTCCAACAAACAGAAACTCCTCCTTTGGGATGTTCTTAAGGAGATTGTGGAAATCTAGCCAAAATGCATCTTTATCTCTCTGATTGCACCTCATTTGAGGAGCATATGCACTGACGATATTCCACACCTCTCCCTGTATTACTAGTTTGAGAGACATCAAACGGTCGCTGGACTTCGAAATGCTCAAGACGTTTCCAAGTAGCTCTGCCGCAAGGATGATACCGATTCCGTTCTTAGCCTTTTCCGTTCCGTAGTATAACATCTTGTAATCGTTTGTTCTAACGTCCAAGAAACGCCCCCAATTTCCGGTGTTTTTCCATTTCGTCTCTTGGACACACAAGATGTCCACCCGCCTTCTATTCATCATCTCTTCCAGCTCGTAACTTCGACCGGTCATGCTTCCAACGTTCCAACTCGCGACCCTCAAATTTCTTCCAAACTGTTTCATTATTTTGCTAGCCCCCGGAATCCGTATAGCTCTGACCCGAACATTTCTGCTGTCCAGGATCAGTACCATGCACAGCAGTGGTAGTGCCTGGCGAGGTAGTGCCTTTCCTTGCAAGTATTACCATAATGATGCAGTTTTGCAATATTACCATTTTGCGATGGTGTTTGTTGTTTGACACGTGCATGCTCCTGTTTTAGTACTGTTTGATCTTTCTTCTATGACACCGGTGATCTCCAGTCGTGTCAACCCACGGACTCACATGCACACTTGTGGGAGGGTTTTTAAGGTAGTATATGTGTCGCTAGGCTCACTTGGGTGTTATATTGCCTAGATCTGATTTGTCCCCTTAGTCGCCTTTAACGACAAGTGCTGGTTGTTGGGGGGCGCTGCAGTGATATTCTTAACCCGTCCCTGCACGGGGATTTTTATTAACATTGTTATTATTTGAATTCACCGAATATCCTTTGTATAGTACATTGGGTTAAAAAATATATCTCAAGTGAGGCCGAATGTGCTATGAATAGTACATTGGGAAAAGCACTTCCAAGGACCAAGGATTTAAAAAAAAAAATGTTTTCTATTCTTTGGGTTACTATAACACACCACAAACATTTTGCTTTAAATTGATAGCGTTTTATTGCTCTCGGTGTCAGGAGGTTAATAAAAACGTTTATTTCAAGGAAAAAACAAAAACCAGAAACTAACTATTATATTATACGACACTAACTCAAAACTAATAACAAAACAAAAAGTTTAAGTTTAGGCTTAATACAACAAATCAACACAATGTCAATAAAACTACAGGTATTTATAAAACGTTTTTAAAAGAAAAAAAAACATAAATAACATCACATAAATGAGCCTCTATAAAAAATAAATAAATATTTGGCGCAACAGCTCTGTGCAGGCTGACGATGGAGAACGCTCGCTGCTCCATCAAGGTCGGTAATGGCCTCACTGAGACCATTGATGTCAAAAAAGGCTTTAGACAAGGTGACGCGCTGTCATGTGACTTCTTTAATGTTGTACTTGAACGGATTGTGCGGAACTCACAAGCCAATACCGAAGGCACAATTTATTACAAGTCTGTACAACTGCTTGCATACGCCGACGATATAGACATTATCGAAAGAACTCAGCGGGCTGTCACCGGTGCGTTTACAAGCATTGAGGCGGAAGCGGCCAAAATGGGTTTAGCGATAAACCAGGGCAAAACCAAGTATATGGTATGCTGTGAACAAGAAGGGAAAGCCAACATCGACAAATTGGACAAAACATCACAGTGGGCAGCTATAACTTCGAGGTAGTAAGGGACTTTGTTTACTTTGGCTCTGCTATAAATTCTACTAACAAGATTAGCGCAGAAATCAATCAAAGAATAACTCTTGCCAATCGCTGTTTTTTTGGGGCTTATAAGACATTTCAACAGTAAAGCCCTATCTCGAACAACTAAGGAGACTCTGTATAAGACCTTGATCATGCCAGTCCTGCTTTACGGCGCTGAAACATGGACTTTATTAAAAGAGGATGAAGATATAATTAGTCGCTTCGAGAGAAAAATTCTTCGTAAGATTTTCGGTTCCGTTTGCGTTGATGGGTTTTGGAGGAGAAGATTCAATCACGAACTATACGAGCTGTATAGCGACATCGACCTAGTCAAAAAAAACTGCGTATTGGACGTTTGAGATGGCTAGGAAATGTAGAGCGAATGGACACCAAGGCTCCGGCCCGGAGAGTCTTCGAATCTAATCCCGAGGGACGACGCAGTAGAGGGAGTCATCGCCGTAGGTGGCGCGCACGATTTCAAGGGGACCTCGACCAACTTGGAGTGCGCAACTGGAAGCAATTAGCTAAATGGAGAGGCTTGTTGGTTGAGGCCCAGGTTCACCCCGAACTGTAGCGCCATCTAAGTAAGTAAGTAAGTACAAGAGCAGGCATTTAATCGGAGGCACTGCAAAAACATGAATCTTTTAGTCTACAGTCTACCAGTGCGTGCGGTATATTCCAAGTTGAAATCCTGGCAGTAAAAAAGGCTATAAAATACATAGAAGACAGTCACCTTCCTCTGTCGGATATAACTATTTTCGTTGACAGTCCAGCAGCCTCAAAATCGATAAAATCCAATGCAATCCAGTCAAAGGCGGTTAACAAATGTCGTGATGCAGTGACCACTGTCAGACACTATGCTGCGTTCCTGGGCATAGCAATATAGAAGGGAATGAAAAGGCGGATACTTTGACAAGGCCAACTAGGCCTGGCTGTCAAGGGAGGACTGTGCCACCTCTCGTACATTACGGCCGAAATTAAATAAAACGAAAACAAAGAGCCTTCTGGCACTAGACGGATCCTCTATCCGAATCTTAACCGGAGTAATCATAGAACACTGGGCCATTGGAATCCTGCTCCACAAATGGAAAGTAGAGTCCAACGATTTATGCAAGAGCTCTGGAGATGAAGAAGAAGTGGTGCCAATTCAACATCTGATATACCACTGTCCCACCCTGCACCTTACATTAGGATCGAGGTTTTTCGCAAGCACGGCAGATGTAACAGGAGCTCAGATATCGGATCTACTTCACTTCATAAAGAGTACCAATTGCTTTGCAAGTTGGCCGTTAATAGGATAGGTTTGTTTTCCTCTGGGAGATTCACAATAGACCATTGGGCCTCCCAGTGAACATGATGAGTCCTTATCCATCACACGCCCTTCCATAACTTAACCTAACCAAAATATGGCTGTTGTTGTAGTTATATCAAAATAGATTGGTCTAGCAATGTGAACAAAAATAAATCTTTTGCCAAAATATATCTAACGTGAATTTCGGCATCAGCGGATTTAATGGGCTCCATTACTCAATATCTGTTGTTATTTAATGCTTTGCATCCACTTTAATCATTTTAGCTACATTATTCCCAGCTATGCAGAGAAACTAAGATTTCTTTCTGCTTGGAATAAAAACTTCTATTCTGTGAAAGATATAGGACAAGTGCATAATACTTTTACGAACATAGTATGTACATGACATTTGTAATGCATTTTGTTTTTCTTAACACGCTTATGTCCGTCCAATTGTGATGTTATTTGCTTTTTAGTGGTTTAAATACTTTATAGCATACTTTGTTTACTCAAGAAGCTGCATGATAGAGATGAAGGCGAAGCTTTATGAAAGTGTTCATACAAACAGAGAAGTCTCACTTAAACCCCAGGATATGCATATGCATGCACAACAATGCATTGACAAAGCGTGCTTATGTGAAGCAATATGATATGCAGACTGGTGTCAGGATAAATGCACTTCCTCAGAATGAATAAAGGTTCTCGGCTCTTTGTATTGTGAACGATTTTAATGAAAATGTAACAAAACACATTTTTAAAAACGCAGGCAGCATTCATCAAGACAGGCCGCATTTTCTGATGTTTATGACAGATTTTATTTCGCTTATTGTGGGTGTGATAAATTACATACTCGTATGTACATTTAGTCGTAAGGCAAGAAAATAACGCAACTAAATCAACCTGTCATATTAAAGTCTATAAAAATGATCTGATAGGGTCTGTACTGTGAGCTGATCTGGTCGCTCGCTGGCTGGTTGCAGACGCCTTCCGCTAAGCTGTTACCTTGGCATGGCGTGCGGCCAAAACGCTGCTGCTTAGAAGCACACTGTACATATACAATTACATATAATATAAACAAGATTGTGTCTTGCCGTTTCCATTCATCGGCTGCCTTGACGTGGCCAAACGGCTTAAGAGTAAATGCCGCTAAGAGTTTGAAAGGACCCCAGGTAAGACATCGAACTAAAGGTTTGAAGACGTTTTGACTGTGATGTAAGACTTGTTACATAGTATGACGGAGAAAACATATGATATATCCACTCCAGGTGGTACTCGTGAAAACTATAATCCACCCGTGGTCTTTTAGACTACGGCCGGGACGAGCATTCTGGAGGTCGCAACCAACATACTCTTACCCCTCGCCTCTGGCGTTGACCCGGAAATCGTAGCGATGCTTGCTTTCAAAGACTCGTTTGGTAGACTAGTGTAAAAGGTTTGTTCGTTAATAGTCCCTACCTCACCTACAAAGCTATGGGTATTGGATTAAACGGCTATCCCAAGCCAAAAAAGTGCAGGCTAAAAAAGCCGAACTGCATTGGAGGTTAAAGAGCCGAGCTGAAAAAAAGAAGGGCTAATCGAGCTGAATTTCTGATTACTGAATAATTGTTTATTACAAATTTCTTAGCCTATTTATACAAAATTTCTCAGAAGCTGCTTACAATAAAACTGCACATACATACAGGCTAAACGGGGTCAGGCAGAATGAGCCATTCAACAGTGACGATGGCAGTCGAGATTCCCGTCAACCCGATCAGAATGAAGTGAGGATAGCGATATCTAAACTCAAATCCAACAAAGCTGCTGGAGCCGACGGCCTTGCCGCTGAACTTTTCAAGGCAGGAGGAGATGAGTTGGTAAGGAGCATGCACCAGCTCATCTGTAAAATCTGGTCGGACGAAAGTTTGCCCGATGAATGGAACTTCAGCATCGTTTGCCCGATCCTGGAGAAAGGAGACCCTCTAAACTGCGCCAATTACAGAGGTATAAGTCTCCTCAACATCGCATATAAGATCCTGTCTGCCGTATTATATGAACGCCTAAAACCGATCGTCAACAACCTGATAGGTCCTTATCAGTGCGGTTACAGGCCGGGCAAGTCCACCATTGACTAAATATTCACACTACGGCAGATCTTGGAAAAAACCCATGAATATAAAATCGATACGCACCACCTCTTCATCGATTTCAAAGTTGCCTATGATAGTGTGTATAGAGACGTATTATACAGAGCCATGGCAAGTCTCACCATCCCTTCCAAGCGCGTCCGTTTGTGCACAATGACGATGGAGAACTCTCGCTGCTCCATCAAAATCGGTAAGAACATCACCGAACCATTCGATGTCAGGAAAGGTCTTAGACAAGGTGACGCGCTATCATGCGATCTCTTTAACATAATAGTTGAAAGAAACAATAGACAGATTCAATTTTGAGGTAGTAAAGGATTTTATCTACATAGGCTCTATGGTGAACTCCGCAAATGACACCAGTGCGGTGATCAAACGAAAAATTACTCTTGCCAATCTGTGTTTTAACGGGCTTAGAAGGTGATTGAGTAACAAAGTCCTATCTCGAACTATTAAAGTAACTCACTAAACATCCCAGTCCTGCTGTATGGCGCAGGACATGGACATTGTCAAAATCGGATGAGGATGCCCTTGGTTACTTTGAGAGAAAAGTTTTTCGAGTGACCTTTAGTACCGTCTGTATAGACAGCGAGTGGAGGAGAAGGTACAGCGCCGAACTGTATGGCCAAGGACATCGAATAAGGACATGAACATTCTCAAAATTGGATGAGGATGCTCTTGGTTACTTTGAGAGAAAAGTTTTCGAGTGATCTTTAGTCCCGTCTGTATAGACAGCGAGTGGAGGAGAAGGTACAGTGCCGAACTGTATGGCCATGGACATCGACTTAGTCAGAAGAGTTCAGAGATGGAGCCCAACGTTCCAGCCCGGGAAATCTTCGAATCCCCCCCGGATGGACGGCGCAGTAGAGAACGACCTCGCGGTAGGTGGCATAAACATGTGGAGGGGGATCCCAACCAACTTGGCATGCGCAAATGACGGCAGCTGGCTCAAAACCGGGCTGGATGGAGAGGTTGTTGGTTGAGGTCCAGATCCACCCTGAACTGTAGCGCCACCTAAGTAAGTAAGTGTTGTAGATACCTGCTATTGTAGAAGATTTTCTTTATGATAAAGTAACTTTTACCCCATCCAAATGGGAGTGTTTACGTGGTTACCGCTTACAGAAATGAGCCATACATAATCCAGTTCTCTCGTGTAAGTAAGTAGTGGATGTACTTACTTACTTAGATCCATTAAGCCCTCGGGGGACATAGAGCGTCAACCAAGCCTGCGCGCCATCTCTCTAAAAAGCTCGATTCCTCCTCTACTGTTCTGCGCCACGTTTGCCTAGGGTATCCCGCTATTCTGCCTGTCTGCGTGAGCGGATTCCACTGCATGGTGTATTTCGCAATGGACTTGTCTTCGCGCCGTAGGGTGTGTCCAATCCACTGCCACTTTCTTCTACGTATAGTAATGCTTATAGATTCTTGGCCCGTTCTCAGATAAAGTTGTTCGTTGGAGATGCGGTTCGGCCAAAAAATCCTCAAGATGATTCTTAAGCATTTGTTTATGAAGACTTGCAGCTTGCGCGTGTTAATGGTGTCCACCTTCCAAGTTCTGCACCCATAAAGCAGCACTGATTCTATGTTGGAGCGGAACAATCGTAGCTTGGTTCTTAAGCTGATAACATTGCTTTTTCCAGATTTTGGACAGCATTCCGAACGCAGCTTTTGCCTTCCCGTTTCTGCTGCACACATCCAGTTCGGTGCCACCGAGACCACACTTCCTAAATAAAGAAAGTTATCAACTTTCTCGAATTCCTGTCTGGCAATGTTAAGTTGAGCGCGGTTGTGTTGTGAAGAAGTGTTCAGGGCTTTTGTTTTGGCTGTGTTTATTTTTAGCCACACTTTGTTTGCCTCAGCTTCTAGATTTTGGGCCATCAAATGAAGATCCATTATCCGATGTGAAAGTAGACAAACATCGTCATCGTAATCTAGGTGTTTAAGGTAAGATGTCATAGTCAACGAATTCCAGAATTAGCTTCCGTCAATGCTGTACGGAGCACATCGCTGATAACCACCAAGAACAATAGTGACGTACTCCACTTTGGACTTCAAAATGGCCCGACACCTTACCATTGTGCATGACGTGACACTTGCCGCCCTCGTATGTAGCCTTGATAATAGCTATACGTTTTTCTGGGGTGCCTCTCCTGCGCAAGGCCAACCAGATAGCATCTCGATTCAAGCTGTCGAAAGCCTTCTCGAAGTCGATAAACAGTTAATGTAGCGGAGACGCATACTCAACGCATTGCTCGATTATGATCCGTAAGGTGTTTATGTGGTCGATGCAGGAAGATCCAGCGCGAAAGCCTGCCTGTTCGATATCGAGAGTTGTATCTAATTATTCTTTATTTAATTCTAGAATAATTCTAGCTATTATTTTGGCTACAGCTGGAAGAACGCATATGCCTCTCCAGTTACCGCACTCCATCAAGTTTCCCTTCTTTGGAAGCTTAACGATCATCCGCCTTTTTCACTCCTGTGGAAATTGTTCACTATCCCCAGCTCTTCGTATTAGCGGATGCAGCAAATCTGCCGATGTATTTGGCGCCGCTTGAAATAGTTCGGCAGGAATGCCATCAATACCCACTGCCTTGTTATTCTTGAGGAACTTGATTGCTGTTATTAATTTGGTTTTACTGGGAGGTATGGCGCGAACTCCTGAATTCGTTACTTCGAACTGCTCATTCGAATTCAAGATCATACCGCCATCATCTGAGTGATTTAGCACTGTAGCAAAATGTTCTCTCCATCTAGTGAGCTGATCCTCATCCGAAGTCAGAAGGTTACCGTTTAGACTCTTCACTGGGAGTTGTTTGGAGTTTCGACCACCAATGAGCTCCTGAGTGATGTTGTAAACAGTCCTACTGTCGCAGCTACTCGCTGTTGATATATCGACGTTTATCACGTCTCACACTAAGCTGCACTTCTTTCTTCTTCGCACGGTATTGGGCTTCTAGCTCGGTTCTCTCTACTTTTGAGGCTGCTGCAATCCGAGCCTTGATTGCTGTACGCTCATCGATCCGTCTCCAGGTGTCTGTAGAAAGCCATGTGCATTTGTGTTTCAGATTTTTACCGACATACGTGCGTGCCCCAGTCGCAAAGCATTTTTCACAGCACTCCAATGGTCATCCATGTTCTCTTGCAGTATGCTGCTGATTGTTTCTGCTTCTAATGCAAAATGGTGCCTGAACTGTTGGCGCACTTGGGGAACCTTGAGCCTGTCGATGTTAAACCTGATGAAGTTAAGTAGGTTTGAGCAGTTACTGTTGACGGATGCAGTACGAAGGCGTAAATGAGCTACCAAAAGATAGTGATCTCGTTCTTGTCCGACGTCAGTTCCACGTCTGTTTCGGCGACTGATGTTGTCGCTGCCCACCTTGACATTGAGATCTCCTATCACCATTACGATGTCCCCATTAGCCGTTTGGTTGTAGGTGGCGCCTAAATGGCTATTAAAATCATACTTTTCATCCTCAGTCGCGTCTAGAGTCGGAGCATAACACTGTATGATGGTAATTTTTCTAACTCTACTCTGGAACCTAGCTGTCAATATCCGGTCACTATGGGGTTTCCAGGAGTTAGCTTGAGTCTTACGCCGGAGCTCCGTGCGCTTCCAGCTGGTTTACCAAAGTAGAGCAGGACAGTGTTTTTTGTTAAAGAAATGTATTCCCCAGCAGGGAACCATCTTATCTCGCTCAGCCCTAAGATGTCGAGTTTATACCGTGCGAATTCGCGCTCCAATTGTAAGAAACTGGCGTTATAAGGCCCTTCCTTGAGTGAGTCCACGAAGGTCTTAACGTTCCAGAATCCGATCGTTGTCCTTGTTCGATAGCCAAAGGTCGTCAACAAATTATCAGTCCGTATCCGAGGCGTTAGTTTTCGTTTCGGAGCAATTCGTTTTTTTACGGTTGCGGCTCGCTGGGCCACAGACCAACCGACACTTATCCTGTTTTTTGGCGCAAGAAGCTCGCCATTGTCCTCTCCCGCTAGCAATTTCCGAGGAAATCCCCAGATGGCACCACGAGGAGGTGGGAATAGGGCTTACTAACAGAGCTGCTAGGTTTTCGGCTGCAGTGGCTCTTTCTCGTTACTTAGCGGACCAGCACCTATCGGGAGATGCTGCCCCTACGAGGCGTTTGTTAGCCGTTTACCATCTAATCGTATCATCCAGTGACGACTTATTAGACCAACGTATGAAAGTTTTGGAAGCATTCTTGATTTTTTTATAACATTACTTACCTAAGGTCAAATTTTTGATTTGATAAGCTATCCCCACAGTATCATAAATTATATTTTTGCCATTGCTTGTCTCTTCAAAACGCTCATAGTTGTCGAAAGCAACTCCGGTGCAAACATTTCCTACATTCAAAATTACTTACTTACTTAGGTGGCGCTACAGTTCGGGGTGAACCTGGGCCTCAACCAACAAGCCTCTCCATTTAGCTCGGTCTTTAGCTAATTGCCTCCAGTTGCGCACTCCAAGTTGGTCGAGGTCCCCTTGAACTTGTGCGCGCCACCTACGGCGATGATTCCCTCTACTGCGTCGTCCCTCCGGGTTAGATTCGAAGACTCTGCAGGCCGGAGCGTTGGTGTCCATTCGCTCTACATGTACTAGCCATCTCAGACGTCCAATACGTAGTTTTTTGACTAGGCCGATGTCACTGTACAGATCGTATAGTTCGTGATTGAATCTTCTCCTCCAAAACCCGTCAACACAAACGGGACCGAAAATCTTACGAAGAATTTTTCCCTCGAAGCGACCAAGGATATCTTCATCCTCTTTTAATAAAGTCCATGTTTCAGCGCCGTAAAGCAGGACTGGGATGATCAAGGTCTTATATAGAGTCTCCTTAGTTGTTCGAGATAGGGCTTTACTGTTGAATTGCCTTATAAGCCCAAAAAACAGCGATTGGCAAGAGTTATTCTTCGATTGATTTCTACGCTGATTTTGTTAGAAGAATTTATAGCAGAGCCAAGGTAGACAAAGTCCCTTACTACCTCGAAGTTATAGCTGCCCACGGTGACGTTTTGTCCAATTCGTCGGTGTTGGTTTTCCCTTCTAGTTGACAGCATATACTTGGTTTTGCCCTCGTTTATCGCCAAACCCATTTTGGCCGCTTCCGCCTCAATGCTTGCAAAAGCACCGGTGACAGCCCGCTGAGATCTTCCGATAATGTCTATATCGTCGGCGTATGCAAGCAGTTGTACAGACTTGTAATAGATTGTGCCTCCGGTGTTGGCTTGTGAGTTCCGCACAATCCGTTCAAGTACAATATTGAAGAAGTCACATGACAGCGCGTCACCTTGTCTAAAGCCTTTTTTGACATCAAAGGTCTCGGTGAGGTCATTACCGACCTTGATGGAGCAGCGAGCGTTCTCCATCGTCAGCCTGCACAGACGGACAAGTTTGGCAGGGATGTCAAAACTAGACATGGCTCTATAAAGCTCTTCTCTATAGATGCTGTCATAGGCGGCCTTGAAATCGATAAAGAGTATCGATTTGGAATTCTTGGGTTTTCTCCAGGATCTGCCGAAGTGTGAAGATTTGATCGATGGTGGACTTTCCTGGCCTGAAACCGCACTGATAGGGTCCAATCAGGCTGTTGATAAAGGGTTTCAGGCGTTCACACAATATCGCAGAAAAGATCTTGTATGCGATGTTGAGGAGACTGATGCCTCTATAATTGGCGCAGTTGAGGGGGTCTCCTTTCTTGTGGATCGGGCAAACGATGCTGAGATTCCATTCATCAGGCATACACTCGTCTGACTAAATATTAGAAATGAGTTGGTGTATGCACTCTACCAATTCATCCCCAGCTGCCTTGAAAAGTTCGGCAGGTAAGCCGTCAGGTCCAGCAGCCTTGTTGGATTTTAGCTTGGATATTGCTATCCTCACTTCGTTTTGGTCAGGTGGACGGAAATTTTGACTATCATCGTCTATGTTGAATGGTTCATTCCGCCTGACAGCGGGATGTTGGTCTTCGTCGCCATTATACAGTCTGCAGAAGTAGTTTTTCCATATTCTCAGCACCGACTGTGATTCTACTACGAGGTTTCCATTTTCATCTCTACAAGTTTCTGTACGGGTATTACTTCTCTGACACGTTCTTTTTACCTTTTGGTAAAACTTGCGTACATTGTTCCTGGAGTATAGACTCTCGATATTCTCAAACGCGCGCTTCTCATGCTCTTTCTTCTTCTTTTGGAGAAGCCGATGTTCTTCCCGTCTCTTTTGCTCGTAGAGCTCACGAGCAGCCCTCGTCTTCCTTTGCAGCGCCGCTTTGTATGCCTCTTGTTTTGCTGCATGCACTCGCCGGCATTCTTCGTCAAACCAGGGGTTTCGCGGTGGTGGTCGAGCGAGACCCAACACATCAGTCGCGGCGTTTCTGATGGCATGTTGGCAGCGTTGCCACTGGTCTTCGGTACTTGATGCTGGCGGCAAAGGGGTGATTGAGAGATTTCGGGATACGCGTTCAGCGAAGAGTCTGGCGGTCTCTTGCGATTGTAGCTTTTCGACGTTAAATTTTCTCACAGTAATTCTTCTTTGTTGCTCAGATTGGGATATCCGCATTCGTACCTTGGCTACAAAAAGGTAATGATCCAAGTCTATGTTGGCCGCTCGGAAGGTCCGGACATCCAGAATACTGGAGGCATGCCTTGCGTCGATCGCAATATGATCAATTTGGTTGATCGTTACATGATCATTGGACCGCCATGTCTGCTTATGAATATCGAGATGAGGAAACCATGTGCTTGCTATGGTGACATTTCGCTCCACAGCGAAATCAATTAGCCTTAGTCCGTTATCAGACGTGGTGTCGTGTAGGCTATGCTTACCGACTGCCCTACCAAAGACGTCCTCCTTTCCTATTTTGGCGTTAAAATCGCCCAATACGATTTTAACGTCGTATTTAGGACATTGCTCGTATGCTTTGTCGAGGAGCTTGTAGAAACACTCTTTGGTGGCAGGGTCCTTTTCTTCTGTGGGGGCATGAACACATATTAGGCTTATGTTAGCGAATTTAGCCTTGATCCGGATAGTCATAATACGCTCGCTCACGTGTCGGAAGCTTAAGACTTCTTGCCTAAGTCTGCCGCGTATGACAAATCCGCATCCGAATAAGCGTTGCCTGTTGCCTCTGTAGCAATCACCGTAGTAGATGTCACAGTTTTTCATCCTCTTTTTGCCCGGTTCATCCCATCGCACTTCCTGGATGGCGGTAATATCTGCTTTATAGCAGTCTAGGGCCTCTGCTAGTTGTTCGGCTGCACGTGGTCTGTAAAGGGACAGAACATTCCACGTACAGATCCGAAGGTCGTTGTCCTTATTTCGTTTGCTGTGGTCGTTATTAGTTGAGTCATCCTTATCCGAGGCTTTTGGTTGTTTCGGAACCATGCGGTTTTTACGTGGTAGGGAAGTTACCCCGACGGCACAACCCCCAACCTGGAGGGCCAGTTCCTTAATTATTCCCCTAGGACGAGGGGCCGGGTACACCGGTGCCAGTAGTCCACTACGGGAGTATGAGCGCTGCCGTTGGCCCATTAAGGGCTCCTCCGCCACCATCTCTATTCCAATGTCCTGACCAACATTGGAAATTCCTTACCGACCTGTGATCCGAATACGTCAAAGCAGCTCGCGCAAGGTGTTCACTAAGTTCAACCTAACTGGAACTATAGACGCCACCGTTGACTCCGTCTAGGGAATTCGTCCGCTGCCGCCTGGAACAGGAAGAAGCGCTCTAGTGAGAAAAGCACTCTTGCCCCCCTCTCTCATCTGCTGCCACCAAGAATCCGCCAAACGGGGTTGGTTACCCATTTCTTGGATTAAGGTACTAGGCACCCGGCTGTCACCGCGTGGAGGTTAAGAGTAGGAGTTGGTAGGCCTCAGCTGAGTGAAAACGCTTGTGTTTTCATATGATCGCATGCACTACCGTTTGACCAGACATTCAAAATTCCTTATGATAAAAATGAGTGTTGCAAACGGCACATCATCATCAAAATGGTAGAACAAACTCAGACTTTTTTTTTTAAAAAAAGAAGGAAACCCAAATCCCAGAGCACTCAGACTCTCCCATTCATTGTACTACCAGGCAGGAACCTTTCCTTGGTCCAGTGGATGGAAAAACTTAGATGTTATTTGTTTTCCTTTTTATACTCGGGTGGCTAATGACTGCTGTTCACCGCTGGGGCTTGATCTTGTCTCTCAGACTCCCAGCAGCATAATCAATTTTCTTTTCAAATAAATTACTCAACTGGTTGTAGTTGACTATATTTCCACAGGCAGTAAAATGAGTAACAGACCAAATTTGTCAAGGATGGCAAACAGTCATAAAAATGTGAAGAATATAATTTCTCTTTGTATCATTAAAATTTCTTTAGCCGGTGAGCTCTTCAAGATCGATATTTTAATGCGCGTGCCAATATTTGCTGTGCCTTCTCATCTGTGAGATGTGCTTTGATGTGGTACCAGGTAGAGATATGCATCGACCAAACCAAACCCATTTTGTGGTGGGATGAAGACCATTATATTTCCAAGCTCCTATAGAAGTGCTAATCCAAGATGAGGCAGATATCACCAGCAGAGACACAATCGATCGATTTCATCCTTTGGAGAGTTTTTTCTATTGAAATAAATGTACGATTTGAATACGATGAGGATAATAATAAGAAGAAATTGACGGTGGCTGCGTATCATTAACCTAAGGAATTTCTTACGCAAATACGTGACTCTTGACGATTTGCATGTTTACGAGTAAATCATCGTAATGAGATACTGCGGCTATATGGTTATAGAGAGAATTGAATTTGTGTGCTGAAATTGAGTTTTTGTAGATTTAAAACAAGTCGAGAACGTTGATAATCTTCTTCACCGAAGGAGTTTTGTGTCGAAAGACGGTAGCTGCGTCTGGGCAGCAGAATCCGAAAGTAAAAGCCACGTTCGATATGCGGTCAGAGATACGAGTATTCAAAAGCAATTCAGCTAAAGATTTAAGCTATGACTCTTTCGCTCCAATGTTAAGACAGTACTGCGATATGTATTTTATTTGGGACCAGTGTCCTTAAAACAAATCACATATGAGAACTTTTACCGAGGTTACTTTATTGCTGTCTTTTTGATAGATCTATTGTTCGTATACATTTTAGTCTGCGCTTTCCAGTTTGCCCTTCGTTCGGTATAGAATTAATTTCTGGATTATTGTGGTTACTTAGTTGGATTATATGTTCTGTACTAGTTATTTATAAGTCCTTGTGTATGTCAGTATTGGTCACGTACCACGTTGCTTTTATTATGGTTCGAATTTTTGATTGAAGTCTCTGTATGATATCGCTGTTAGATTTACTGGCTATTGTATGGGGCGGCTGTATGCCTTATATCATATCGTCCCCCATATGCCAGAAGGTAGGTAGATAGGTAGATGGGTGCCTTGTGACAAAGTGTCACTGCTCACTCAGACCAACAGTATGGGTCCATTGTGCCCAATCATTTAACTCTGGAAACGCTGTAAAGAAAATCTGCTGTAAGAACCACCCAGAATGTGATATAAATCTCAGGAAGTCCGTTAGCTCAACATTACCCAAGTCCTCCAGCTCCGAGAAGAAGTAACTACCAAGAGTCCTCATTCTTCTAACGGATAGGGCAGGACAGTCACACAACAGGTGACGAATAGATTCAATTTTTTCTTCATCCCTGCAACTTCTGCAATAGTCATTATGCAGCACGCCGAGTCGCTCAGCGTGAATGCCAATGGCACAATGTCCAGTAATTATGCCAGAAATGACCCTTGCGTTATAGCAACTAAGTTTTGTGAGAGGGGTTGATCTCTTCTTGCTGTAGGCCGGCCATAGCGCCCTGGCCGTTGCGCATGTGCCCAGATGAACCCAGCGTCTGTTTGCTAGACCGATGGGTTCATCCTCTATTTTTTCCGCAAGGAGCTGATCGGGATTGCTACAGAGGGGTGGGCCCGCGACAAGTGCAGCGCCGACCCTTTCCTAGCAAGCTCGTCAGCCCTTTCGTTACCTTCGATATCCATATGCCCTGGTACCCAGCAGAGGGTCACCTCATTGGCTCTGGATATCTCGTTTAAGAGCGATTTACAGCTTCTCACGAGCCTCGACCTAACTACGACAGAGTCCAGAGCCTTAACGGCTGCCTGGCTGTCTATATAGACAGTGATCGTTTTGCCAACGATATTACTCTCGCGTATAATTTCCGCAGCCTGCATAATGGCTGCGACCTCGGCCTGGAAGACGCTGCAGTCGTCGTTTATTCTAAGGGAGCGGTTTATTCCTAGGGCCTCACAATAAACTCCGGCTCCCGTGCCAACGTCCATCTTAGAACCATCGGTATAGAGAGCCAACTCCTTTTTCTTCATGGTTCTACGATTCTTCCAGTATATTCTATCGGGAATTCTTGAAGCGAATCTCCTTTCGAATGCTAGCGTCGGATTCATGTGATCAGTTCTCGTCAATCTGCTGGTTATCCCCCATCGGGACAGAATGGAGGCATGACCGTAAAGGCTTGATAACCACAACAGGCCTTCTCTCAGTCTTACAGCGGTTTTAGCCGCCAAACTGCTGCTGTATATGTCAAGCGGAATGAAACTAAGCATGGTTTCCATTGCCGCCGTTGGTGTTGTTCGCATTGATCCCATGACACCGATGCACGCCGCCCTCTGGATTTTGGTGAGGTTTGAAAGCAGGTATTGCCTCTCAAGTGCCGTCCACCATACTAGTGAGCCATATGTGAGAATGGGTCTTACAACTGCCGTGTATATCCAGTACACCACAGCCGGTTTGAAGCCCCACGTATTGCTGAAAGCCTTTTTGCAGGAGTAGAAAGCTACGCTTGCTTTTTTAATGCGTTCGGCAATATTTTCCTTCCAGTTAAGTTTGGAATCTAAAACTACGCCCAGGTACCGAGCTGAACTTGAGATACTTAGTTCAGTGCCACCAATATTTGGGGGTCTGAAGGTAGGGATTGATCTCCTCTTAGTGAAGAGAACTACCTCCGTCTTTGAAGGATTCACTCCCAGCCCTTTGGTGTTGACCCAGTTATTCACTAGTTGTAGTGCGAAATTGAGCCTTTCACTTAGGACTGGAGGAAATTTTCCCGAAACCAGGATGACGACATCGTCCGCATAGGCCGCCACGTTGAAGCCGTTGTCCTTCAGTATTACTAAGATCTCATCCACCACAAGGAGCCATATTAGCGGGGAGAGGACTCCACCTTGGGGTGTTCCTCTGCAGACCCTTCTCCGAATGGTTACATCTCCTTGCTTTGAAGATATAATCCTTGATTGAAGCATCTGTGCAATCCAGTTGCAGAGTCCGGTGTTGAGATGTGCTCTGTGCAGACTGTTCAGGATCGCGTCGGAGCTTATGTTGTAACGCCCCTTCAATGTCTAGGAACGCCCCAAGAGTGAACTCCTTGAAGTGGAGGGGTCTTTCTATGCTCGATACGACCTGGTGGAGGGCCGTATCTATCGATCTGCCGCAGATGTATGCATGTTGTGATTTAGATAGGTATTCATCGCGGATCACACCTCTTATATATACATCTATTAAACGTTCCAAAGTGTTCAGCATAAAAGACGATAGAGTGATAGGTCTCAGCTCTTTTGCGTTTGTATGGCTTGCTTTCCTGCTTTGGGAATAAATACAACGCGCACCTCTCGTTATGCTTTAGGAACATAACCTAGCTTAAGGCATCCTGTGAAGATACGCTTGAGCCATGGAATAGCAATTTCCACTGACTCTTGCATCATCACAGGTCGAACGTTATCCATTCCTGGTTCCTTATATGGAGCAAATGATTTAATTGCATAAGCTATCTTGCCATCATTTATTACCTATACATTACCCACCTCTTTCGTGCTTATTCCCGATGTCGTCTCTAGAATGGTTAGATGATCTCCGGAGATTGATGTACATCCGGGAAAGTGAGTACTCAGTAGCATGTCCAGCCTTTCCTCGTGTGATTCTGCCCAGGTGCCAGCGCTTTTCCTAATATTGAATTCCGGCGTTGGTGTCTTGGCCAGGACCTTTCTTAGGCGGGACGCTTCGTTTGTTGATTCTATAGATGCGCAAAAGGACCTCCAAGACTTCGTCTTTGCGAACCTAATCTCTTTCTTGAGGAGCTTCACGCTTTCTTTATAGGTGGACCACTCGACGACCCCCTCCTTAGCGAGGTTCCACTCTTCTCTTGCGAAATGCGAATGAGTTCCGATATTTTATCGCTCCACCATGGTGGACGCCTATTACCGCTATGCCTACTAACCGGGCAGGACTTCTCGGAGGATTACGTAAGGGAACCAGTCAATGCATCGACTGCATTGTCAACTGCTTCAACCGAGTCAAGGTCCTCAGTGAGGTAATTCACTGATTTCGTCAGTTCTCTCTTGAATTTTGACCAGTTAGCCCTACGCGGATTCCTAAAAGTCCCCCTCCCACGAGTAGAAAGTTGTAGCTTGGAGAGTATCCAACAATGATCAGATAGTGACGCCTTATTGGAGACCCTCCAGTTAACAATTTCAACAGAGCTCTGGTCAGAAATAAAAGTTATATCCAAAATTTCCCTTCTATTGGACGTTACAAAGGTGGGGAGGGTCAGAAGCATGAATGTGCAAATTTTAAACTTTTTTAAACCACAATTGTGCTTCTGGCTCTACTAAGTAAGAATGAATTCAACATTCACCCAATTGACATAGTAAGAAATTGTTGTTTCCATGCTTTCTACACATTTACAGTTCTAAAACAACATAGAATACAGAAAGACTTATCAAACAAACTAAGAAAGTCAAAAAAATTAAATTTACACTTTCATGCTTCTGGCATATATTTTGGTAATGACCAAAAGAATAAGGTTGCGAATACAAGCTGCTACACTGAGGTTCCTTCGCCGTGTACCTAGAATAACTCGTAGGGATCGAGTACGCGAGGCGCTCAATGTTGAGCAGCTAATTCTTCGAATGGAACGATGTTCTACTTCAATGGTTTGGTCACCGTCATGTAGTGTGTATGCCCCCAAACCAGCTTCCAAGACATCTCATGGTTGTCGTGCCATCAGGTAACCGACTCGGTAGGCCTAAATATATATGGTTGGATGAAGTCCGACATTTCTCTTGGTGCCGTCTAGTGATTCCTCCTGATGAGTTAGAGTTAATGGCGGTGGTTTCTTACAATTTTTTATTTTAGCATTGGATATTTAACCAATGAAAAATAAAATAACAATGATCTTAATTGTTTTCGGTACTAAAAAGCATTTTTTGTAAGGTTGTTTCCTCTTCTTCTTCTTAGCGGGCCATTGGAAATGTATGTATATGTGGTTTTCGATGCTCAAGTGATAATGGGCCTCATTACATACTCTGTGGGTGGCAACAGAACTGGTCGGAGAGATGGCAATTGTTTCCTTTCCTTTTTAATTCACAGTATTTTGTTTTTCTCATCACTTACTAAACTACTCTAGATGTTAAATGACCACGTTAGTTAATTTTAGTACTGTGAAAAAAGAATAGGTATGGTTGCTGCTTGAACCGACAACATTCCGCTGAATGACCGAACACATTACTCTTAGAAGATGCCACCGTTGAGCCCATCCCAGTAGAGTTCTGTATGTTTAGCATGTACTGGAGTACATACAGCAAGCAGACTAGTTACTGTCTTTTAGCCGGAAATAGTTACGATCGCCACTGCAGCATACATCCTGTTAAGAAAAATAGTAAGGAGTAACACCATTTACATCTGCTCAGACAGCCCAATCTGCTGTAATAATGACCTCTAAAATGATAAAAGAGGCAATAGTTAAGCAGAATCGACTAAGGTGCTGTAACTCTGGGACGCTGACCTGGGTCTCTGGCCACGCGAAGGGCTCATTGGTTATTTGCGCGAATTGATGTCAAGTCAGCATTCAAAGAGGCCGCTAGATGGGCCAAAAGAGGGCATGGTTAAAAACCTGCTCGAACTGATTAGATGTAACTTGTGCACTTCAATAAGTCGCATCACTAGGATTAGTCCCTTAAACACACATCTTCCGACTATTGGCATAAATGGCTTGAGCCTATGTAAATGCTGTCTTGAGGCGGACGAAATGACTTTACATTTTATCTGTGAATGTAACCTTCGGTCGAACGCCTACTTTAGGCACACACTTCCTTAGGTAGAGTGAACTGATCCAGCTCCACCTCGCTAGTCTCCGTCGCTGTACGAAAGCAACAAACTGTGTTTCAAGCTCTCGTTTCGTTATTCAGCAGCAGATGGGACTTGTTTGAGTACAATCTTGGATGTACTGGAGTACACTCACTTGAGCTGATCCAAATGATCAGCTTCTTTCGTTAGGTAGCTATCAAGCGAGCAAATTATTCTGCACTTCTCCATTTTTCTCGCATGATGACACCCGACATCAGTGCATATGCAATGCAATGTACGCAGTTCAAATTCGAGTTATTTTTATTCCAGAAACATAGATTTTCAAAGAACGTATTTTTCTTAAGTTGTAAAATTGATATGCAAGACACTGTTATGTTGGCACGGAAACATGATTGACTCGTATCTAGATCTCTCATAAAGGTACACGTCCTGTCGTTGGCATTATTTTTTGTTTCTTGAACTGTGTGGGGGACATGCTTTCAACCTGTTCACATTCTTGAAATATTTACATCATAGTTTTCACTCAATGCCGTCATATTTCAGAATGGAAAATTTATCTTCATTCTGGCAAATGAACTGCAGAAACTTTTCCGGATGCAGGAAAATGATTACCTTCCATCACAAGCTATCATAATTTTTCTCAGTTTCTGGTTTCTTTTTCGTATTCTATTGTATGTAGGTAGGGGTAGTATTACCCTGTCACGTCCATCTCGTTCGTCCTTCTAAGGACTATTCTATTTCACATGTCGGAAATATATCTCTAACGAGGCATACATATCTTTTGTTTAACAGAATACTGTGCATTTTCCTAATCACTAACCGAATACTTTAAACGTTTAATTTTTACTAGCAAATCAATTTACCTACTGAGCAACAGGTTTTTCTCCAATGGTGGATGTAATTTATAATTCAGAACACATAGGTTTCTCCTCACGTATGTTGGAAACTACGTTCTTACATCCTCCTTCGTAGCATGCACATTGTTTTGTAATCAGCGGCATTCACGTGGAGTGCAGTGAGTTAAAAGGTATTATATATTGAACTGTTTTTCCATTTCCATTTTCATCTCCTTAGTAAAGTGCTCATTCAAGTTCGTACATAGTAAGTACTGGTTTCAGCACTTTGACACTATTAAAATATTTTGAACATACGAGTACTTATTTGTCGCATTCATCGTACTTCTTCGTACTTCTTCCGAATAAAATTGCAGAAACCGAGCATTACTCGCATTATTCCGACTTCGTGATTCAAAATATTCCATATTTCCGAAGACCAATCCTACATCTCATTAGACTGTAAGGACAGAAGGATCCCTGTGCAGCACACACATCCAGATTTCATATCAGACTCCATATCGATAGTCTATAGGATCACTATTCTCGACGAAATTTAGAATTTTCATTCTATTATAAACTCGAAGTAGGTTTTCTAGAAAACAACTCCAACGATTTCTGTAAAAATGTATGGGTTGGCCAATAAGTTCCCTCTGTGTTTTTAGGCGGAATGAAAGATTAAATATTTATTGTTAGGAAAAACATTAATCAGTAATATATGCAGCATTATTTTCTACCACTTTATGTTATCTTTCGGGCAATTTCATGATGCCCCTTTCGTAGAACGTTTGATTTTTATTGGCGAAGAATTGTTCCAAGTGGATTTTATAAGCTTCCAGCGAGACAAATTTTTTTCCATTGAGTGAGTTCTGCAGGGACTGGAATAAATGGTAATCCTAAGGTGGTTAAGGTGGGGGTACAACATCCCATCCAAACTGCACCAACTTCTGACGAGTCTGCAAAGAGACATGCGATCTAGCCTTGACTTGATGGAGCACGGAATCAATGGTTTGGTTATGCGGAAGAACTGGCTGACGGCCCTTCTGGCTATGCCTAACTAGATTTAAAGAAAACATAAATTGTAACCAATTGCTTTTGAAATAAATCTATCTATCTATCTATCTTATGCGGAAGAAGCTCATAATACACAAATCCCTTCTAATCCCACCAAATACAGAGCATAACCATTTTTGGGTGAAGACCAGCTTTTGGAATGGCTAAAGGTGGCTCACCTCTTTTGCTCCATGATCTTTTCCGTTCCACGTTATTGCAAAGTATTCACTTTTCATCGCCCATTTTCATCCATTTTAAAAATGGTTCACTTTCGTTGCGTTTCTGCAGGGAATCGCTAATGGAGACACGATCCGAAATATCGCATCGATTTACATATTGCAGTTTACGCAAGTGATTTTCTACGCTTAATTTCAATATATCCAATACATCAGCTATGTGCCTGGTTGTGCAGCGTGCATTATTTTCAACTAGAGCTTTAATTTGGTCAATCTCAACCGATCATCTAGATCGGGGCAAGTAAGAACATTTGAAATCACCATCACGAAAACGCCAGAAACGCTCGCGAACAATCCAAGCGCTTACAGAGTGCACAGAGCAAATCTTCTTATGTGTTTGTGCAGCGTTTTTCCCTTTCCGAAAACAAAAGAGCATACTATGCCTTATTAGCCTCCATTTTCAAAAGTTTACCAAATGCGTAAAACCCAACCGATCGTTATGAACTTTCTTTCACATATGCACTGCGATGTGTAATGTGTTAAAGAAGAAAGCAAGCAAGCAAGCTCGAAACAACATTTACATACGGCGTCATTCAAAGTCAACGGGAACACTAGCGATAAACACACGGAATTTATTGGCCAACCCAATAGATGTTTTGGTTAATTTTGACAAATGCAACTAGATGGCGTACTAGGTTTTTGCTGGAAATAGTACTTTACCTGTTGCCCGACTTATTGAATTATTCGCCTATTTTTTAGTCGATTTCATTACATATGCAACGATATAGTGTACTTACTTTTGGAAAATTTATTACATACATACATTTATTTGGCATTTAACGAATTTGCTTGGTTGGTTTCACACCTAGAATGCCAAAAAAGCTGACGAATCGCCCAAATCCTATATGCCCATAACCATCAGCTCATTTCTTCTCGCAAATTGTCGACCTCTATATAAGGGACGTGTTCCTTAAAAATGATCCACCATGTAGATGTATATTATTGAGAGGTGCAAGTGCACTGGGACCTATAAAAGATCTATTGTGCTCCCCTTACTAAGGCTCTACCCGATGATATACTCGGTCTAGAGCACTTCCTCCAGTCCAGTTGCTACAGCAAACCGGAGTATCTTCAGTGGATCTAGCGAAGGTAAATCCGTTTCTGATAGGAGGTAGGCACCAATGTGATTCCTTCTTTTGTGGATCAGAGCTTCGCATTCCATAAGAAGGTGCGCTGGTGATCCTGCGAAGTCCCTGCAGAATCTGCAGTGTCCGTATGCCTCTATTCCTAGTTTCCTAAGGTGCTCCTTAAGTCTGCAGTGACCCGTTAACATGCCCGCCAAAATGCGAAGCCGATTCTAACTAACTCTTAGGCAAGCTCTGCTTCTTTTCTGGTTGTATTTCCCCAGAAGTTCCTTTGCCTGTCTTATTTGGGGGATATCGTCCCAATGTTTGGCCCATTTGTTCTCTTCTTCTTTCCTTAAGTCTTCCCTTATTTTGTGGGTTCATATCCCACAGAAGGGTTCTGGTCCAAGCAACGGAGTGTCTGATCCGTTTCTAGCTAGTTCATCAGCTGCTTCGTTCCCCTCCACTCCTACATGTCCTGGTACCCAGTAGAGAGTTACTTTGTTTGTTTCTCCCAGTTTGTTGATCCTGGTGAGACATTCCCATACCAGTTTGCATCTGATCTCATGCGAGGTCAGTGCTTTAATAGCGGCTTGGCTGTCTGATAGTATCGCGATGTCCTGCTCGCGATATTTTCTGCCTAAGTTGAATTGCGCGCATCTTTCGATCGCGTGAACTTCTGCTTGAAATATACTGGGGAATATTCCCAGTGATTCTGAGTATCTAGTCCTGGGCCCGTACACTCCTGCCCCAGTGCCAGTAGATGTTTTCGATCCGTCTGTGTACCATTTAATTGAGTGCTGTTTGAGTTGGTATTTATCGGATTCTCTGCTCCAATCTCTTTTGTTTTTGATCCACCATAAAAGAAACCATGATTGGAGAAATCGTCACACCCCTGATCATAAAGTGAGTCCTTATTATGCTACAAGGCAGAAGAATAAACCTGGTGTGTAGAGATGGTGCAAGGTGTCCGTCATCTAGATGGTGCAAGAATAAGAATTTAAGCGGCGTATACACAGGTCAAAATCTCATCAAGCATGTGAGAGTGTATTAGTGAAAATGACACACGTATGGGTTGTGTATATGCTTAAAGCAAAATCAAAGTTTTTAGATTTTTGCTTAACCATGTATCCAGCATTGACGTAGTTTATATGGGTGATGATCATGCATATGCTCATTTTCGTGTGTACAGCGACGAGGCAACAGGTAGCGGATAGCGCAAAAAAGTTTTAATTTTTTGATAGAAGGCTGTTTTTATAATTTTGGGTGTGATCGTATCAAGGAGTTGATCATATCCCTCCTCGTTCATGCGGAGTAAATTTCTAAAATCATTCGGCGGACTTAATTTCAGCTTATTGAGAAGATTTTCGTGTAAAAACTCATTTCGTTTTTTCAGCCATTCCTTCATCCACGCCTGTTTCTTCCGAAACATTTTATTTTTCTTCTTCAACGCTAACGCTAGTCCCACAGCGATGCTGCAATCGTCCGTGTCATTCATAGGTATTTTATTTTTTATATTTTATAAAAATTGATTTCAAGTGTTTACCGCTTAAATCTCACTAGAAACCACACGTGCTTTCATCTCAACATTTACGTAAAAATGAATGATTGAAGACTCATGTTTGATGTGTGTATATGCAACATTAAAAGGAATTTACTAACACATTCTCACATGCTTGATGAGTTTTTGACCTGTGTATATGCTGCTTAAAGAATCAATCCAATTATAACTGTTCTCGATTTAAACTCCTCCTCGATCAATTAAAACTGACAAATGTGTCCATCGACTTCTCAAAGGAGGCGAAATATCTCGGGGTTATCCCAGATAAAACGCTTATCTGGAATGCACACTTAGATAAAGTTACCTATAAAGCTACTAGAGTAATGTTCATATGCCAACGCCTAGAACTACTGGTCCTATAAGGCCATCATAAAACCCATGATCACCTACGCAGCAATAGCATGCTGGATAAAAACCCTACAAGTCGGAACACAACTAAAATTAGGTATAATACACCATTTGGCTTGTGTGCGTACCACGGGCGAAATTAAAACTTGTCCTACTGCAGCTCTATGAACCATCCTTATCTTCACCCCGCTCTCAGACTGTCTAAGATACTGTACCTTAAAGTGACTTCACGGGCCATCTAAGGATAGCAAATTACTTACGTAACATATAAGCCGTTTCTCAAAAATATTTCATTTCTCCGAAAATTTCAAAGTACAGGGATACCTCGATCTACGTTGTCCGGGTTTTTACTTCCCAGTTTCGATTAACGTCGTTACAATTTCGATTTATGTCCTTCCTTGAAACACAATTTCCTCACGAAATTCCCTCTTTCGTCAATCTTATTTAACCGAGATGCACATCTCACCGATTCCGTGCACAATATCATTCGGAATAAGTCTTTTACAATACATGTGGACTGTACGAGTATTGGATAATTTTATTTTCAATTTACGTTGTTTCGATTCACAGCGCATTTTCTCGGTCCCGAAAACGACTTAAATCGAGGTATTCCTGTAGCGATAGTAAGTAGTACTTATTTCAAAAAATATAGGTTTGCATACACAATAGTACAATTTAAGCATTGGCTCTGCCGTCTGCCGTAGATTGACAACAACTTAATTCGTGAATATGGTACATTTATAAACAAGCGATATCAATTATAAAAATAATCAAAAAGTATATGAAAAATAAAACATCAATTTATATAGCTATTTTTTTTTTTGTTTCTTTTAGATCAAAAATTTTCTTCAATGATTCTTTTTCTATAATTATATGCAGTGGAACAGTATGCTATTAGGGCACACCATTCACTACCATTTAAAAGATTCGTTACTTCGCTAGTTTCTAAACGTTCTGCACCCAAATGTGTTCGTCTGATGTCTTTCAGAATCGGGCAGTTACCTACGAAGTGAGCGGTGTCTTCTAACGGGTGGGCCATCTAGTGATTTCTTTTTAAATCATAGGTTATTTTGACACTGGCCGCTGTTTCTCGCTCGAAATCTTGACAGAAAGTCAGTAACATACCTCCGCAGAACGAAATGAGTCGCTTTACGCTTGAACAACATTGGGAAATATTGAAAACTTATTTCCAAAATGAGTGCTGTGTAGCCCAAACAGTGCGTTTTTTTAAAATAAGTTTTGGCCGAAATCAAGCACCCACCGCGCCTACTGTACGCAAGTTTGTGCAAAAAGTTCGTGAGACTGGTATGCTAGTGGACAACACTCATGATCCCCGTCGTCGTACGGTGCGCACAGACGAGAATGTGGCTGCTGTAGCCGAGAGTGTGAGACTCAATTCACGAACATCAACTCGTCATCGATCTCAACAGCTCAACATTTCACGCACGCACAAAGATCTGGGATTATTCGCTAACAAGGTCCAATTGATTCAGCAATTGTAAGCGCACGACCATCCGCTTCATTATCGCTTCGCAGTTTGGGCCTTAGAGCAGCTTGAATTGGACAACGATTTTGGGCGAACATTTCATCTCGGCAGCTACGTTAACAAACAAAATTGCCGCATCTGGTGCTCGGAAAACCCGCACGTTATTGTCGAGAAGCCAATGCATCCACAGAGAGTGACAGTTTGGTGCGGATTGTGGACCATTTTACCATTTTTCTTCGAAAATGAGACTGGGAACAACGTTTCGGTCAACGGTGGGCATTACAGGGCCATGTTAACGACTTTTTTTTTTTACTGAAATTGAAGAAATGGATTTGGACGACCTCTAGCTTATACAGGATGGCGCGCCTTGCCACACAGCCCATGCCACAATCGGTCTTTTGCGCACCAAATTCCCAAATCGTGTTATCAACCGTCTTGGCGTTGTCAATTGGCCGCCTCGGAGCTGCGATTTGACCCCTTTGGACTTTTTTTTGTAGGGAACCATAAAGGAACGATGTTATGCCAATAATCCGGAAACGATTCAAGCACTTAAGGCCAATATCGTCCAAGCAATTCGTGAGCTACAGCCCGAAACCATCAACAAGGTCTTGGAAAATTGGAGTGATAGAATGCGCTACTACGAGGCCAGCCGAGGCAGCCAGTTGAACGACGTTGTATTTCATAATTAATGGGAATGTTTGCTCTTACTAATAAAGCTATAATTTATGGAAAAAATTTCATTTTGTTCATTTTATTGCATTATGCAAAAAGAAACTTGTAGTTGGCCCACCCTGTACATCTCCTGTATTGCATAACCCACATCTTAATGGGTGATTGTTGCGATGTGGCATAAAATTCAACTTTAGAAGTTCTCCTCTCGTTCGCAGGATTAATGAAATTTGGTGGATATTAAGGTTGGAGTTCATGTAGTTAATCTGGTTATGTGCTAGATTTCTCTATATTAGACGCGAGCTTGAAATTTTGGCTGAATTAATGGAGTCTCGTTTCATCGCTAAGTCGACATCAGAAACAAATTTATTAAGAGCACTTGTCCATTCTGGGGTATTAGATTCACTCATTCTTAAATTAATATTATGCTTGAAAGCCGAATTCTCCCACTCTTTGTAAAATTGTGACTTGGTTCTTATAACTTTCTTCGCAAGAATCTTATTGAGTCGTCTGTCGTCATCTCCGCTCAAAACCTTTAATATATACTTCATATTTAGCTTCAGCGTGAATAAAAAAAATGGTGATATTCCACTCTCTATATGCAGTATGTAGTTAGGTGTGTTCGACGGTAAATGTAGTAGCTTCTTCAGGAAAAATTTAAGCAATTTTTCAACTTCATCATACAGCCTATATCCCCAGACTTGCGATCAATAGACCATTACTGAACACACTACAGCTTCGAATATTTTCAACTTTGCTAGTATGTGAACTTTGGGGTTGGAAATAAGGTCCCTCTATGTTGAATTCAAAGCTTTCTTCGCTTCTACAAGCTTGAGCTCAAGGTGATGTTTCATCGAAAGGTTGGTTATGGCTTAGGGTTATACTCAAGTATTTGTAGGACCTCACTACTTCTAAATTTTCTCCACCGTATGTCCATCGTTCGTTCCTCGAGAAGCGGCCCATACCTTTACGAAATACTAATACCTTGCTTTTAGAAGTATTTATTTCCAGGCAGTTGGCATGGCAATATCTTTCAGTTTTATTGATCATAAGTTGCAAGGAACTTTGTGATTCTGCAAGAAGCAGTGCCCTTAGTATTAGCTGATCTACAGATATGCCTGCTGGTAGTATGTCTAAAATATCATCCACAAAAAGTGCAAAAAGAAGAGGGCTTAGAATGCTGTCGTTCCTTCGTTCGTTCACTTCTGTAGCGATAAGTAATTGCTAAATTTAGAAAAAATTAAGGTACTACCGCTATACTCCTAGGTATGGTAAACTAACGGTTCAAAACTGGGCAAGGGCACTACTAACCCTGGTGTCTTTAGACCCAGGTTCCAAAGTGCGGCCGCGTTAGGATTATTGCTTTACATTTTTCAAACCGAAGTCCATGTCATTGAATTGTATGTACGTGAGTGCCTGAGGAGTTGGTCCTCTGCTCAGGTACTCACGTACACACAATTCAATTGCGTGGACTTCAGCTTAAAAGATAGAAGGCCACAATGGTGATGATGGTGCCTGTAACATATTGTCGTTCTTTCGGACAATATGATTCAAGATAAATTAGGTGTGCTAATGCATCAATCTTAGCCAGAAAACCTGTCGTTGCTATTTTCCAGAAACAGTATACATTTTATTAAGAAGGAGGCTTTGCAGGGCCGTGTGAAGTAAATGGACATACCCGATCGAGTCCATATTTCTGTCTGGTTGTTAATCTCTCTCCAGATCTTAGAAAGTTTCAGAATATACTTGCGTTGGTTTCATTTGCCATGAAAACCAACAAGCTCCTGTCCCACCAAGTAGTGCTAAAGCCGTTAGTGTAAAATACATTAGTGAAATCTTAAAGAATCTCGCTTCGATTTTCGCATTTGACCCTCTCGGAAAACTGCACTTCGTATCTTCTAGCAAACATAACGACAGGGCTCATATTATAGATAGGTATCATGAATAAAGCCCATTGCTCTGACATCTTACGAAATGGTGCTCCATGCTGAATGTCTCGTGTCAGCCTCCAGTTTTCATGAGTCAACACAACACTATCATTGCCTCCTTCTAAGCGGTTAAGTCCAGCAGCAGCAAGTTCAGCAACCCGCTACGAGCGCCGTCAGAATTAGTACGCATGGCCAAGACCGACTTCTCTCTGCACACGGGTATGTATAGAACATGCAGTTGTAATCAAGTGCCAGGCCACTATGCTACAGACGAATAGGTGAAAATTGGTCTTATTATTGCTTTGTACAATCAATGTCCCACAGCAGGCCTCACTCACCCCGTGTGATACCGACAGCTCTTCGACACTGCTAGAAATGTATAAGAGCTCGAGTCGATTTCATCTGAACGTGCCTGTGCTACTTCAGCTTACTATCTAAGACTATTACTTGATATTCAACATTAGTGGCAAGTTGGAGAGAAGCACCCTTTAACTTTGGTAGCAGAATACCATTACATTTAAAGATATCCATACAAAATATTCCGCACCCAACTTCACATCGATATGATATGCATGGCATGGCACGCTGAAACGAAATCGAACACCTAACCTCACAAATTCTCAAACCTGCATGAACGTAATCATTGACAAGAAAATTAAAAGAGAATATGTGCAGGCGGTAGCGGGCAGTGGTTGGCAGTTGACTTTCTCACATAAGTACCTTATCACAAGTGTGAGGCAAAATGTCGTCAACGTGCCGCCATCACTTAATCAAGATTTTTACAGCATACATACATATGTACATACTATATGTACGAGTACCTATATTACTCGTATGTGCTTCCTTCCATGTGTTTTGCCACTTATCAAAAAATCCTGAAAAAAGCTGTGTCTAGTGTCCTCCACTCTTAGCCAAAGCAAAGAATCGTCAGTGGACTTCGTTTTTACGGACCCGACTTTAGATGGTCTTGTTGATATTTCTATAAGCAGAGTACTAAGGTATTTATTGGCGACTGCTACTCTCATAACATTATTGGCACACATTTGACTTTTGGACATTTGACTCACTGTACATGCCCTTTGATGTTCTGGCGAAAGGTTAACTAAAAATAAATCCCTTGACTGCATGAAGATATTGCTGACTTATTGCTATCGATTTTTTTTTGTAAGGTCTATCCGTAATAATTGCATCTACAAGGAAGTATTTGTAGTCTAGTCTCTTACTAAAATCATCTGCAGTGGAAGGGAATGACATATAAAGTGTTCAAGGACTTATACGATGTCTTCAGTTTAAAGTAGTGTACGCTGTTCGATAGATTAAAACCAAAAATCTATTCAATCGAAGTCACTTTGTTCAAATCAAACACTGTAGCATACCCCGCTTGTGGTTATTTTCCCATAGTAGCGTGCCAGTACCTATACTTTCCTCCGCTATAATTGATATTGATTTTCGTTTCGTATAAATTAATGATAGCAAATTGAGTGCGAGAAGATTATTACCGCGCAATTAGTTGTTTATCGAGCGAAGGAACGACAGCATGAATTCAATTCACTGCCAACGAATGTAGCCGTTGTAGACGAAAATTGATTTCTAAATGCGGTAAGAAGTATAAACGGCACGTGCCGTTTCGAGATGACCAAAATGCTGCGATCAATTAAGAAGAGGTCATGTGACAAAGAGCGCATGATTTCGACATGGCAGAAAATATTCCATAGAGTACCAAAAACGACTTTGACCGTTATGTAAGCCAGCATTGCGTGGTCATCTTGATAAATTGTATGTACGAGTACATACATCCGTACATCTGGAGTTTTCTAGCATTCAACAAGCAAGCAGAGCACTGGATATCTATACCATAACTATGTGAGTATGCATACCAATAGCCCAGAGCATGTGTAAAAGTAAGTATTCACCTAATTATTAGACAATTATATTGATGACTAAATTGCAGATGATCTTGATACATTAAGACAAAAATTCTTAACCGCTTCGCTCGAGAGCGACAACGTCAGAAAGAGTTGTGGGAGAAACTTAGCAGATGATAACAATTATCTTCGATTTCTCTATCAATTTCTTCCTTTGAAGGCATCTAGATAAATTGCATCGCGCGTAAGTGCGACAAGGTTACATACGAATGCTGTCAGCGCTGTCGCTTTTCATTGCTGGATTTATATGTATACCCAATCTGTCAGAAAATGGGGCGCTCTAGACATATGCATGGCAGAACAGATAAAAATAAGTTGAAACGACTTGCAGAAATCCGATCACAATGAAGTCGCGCGGGGGTTTTACTATACTTCCTACGTAGTAGGGCATAAGTAAGTTCATAGAAAAGTTTTAGTAGATTCTAGGAACAGGTATTTTGATATGAGTAAAGCAACTTTTAAATCCGTCGTTTGGATGCCTGCACAAACGTACAAAGGATCAATATCACGTCGAGTATTCAAATAAAAAGGTGTCAGATGCAGGCAACGCTTTTCTGTATGCTGACGAACATCGATGGGCCTGGAAACGCCAGGAGAATCCTGCTATCCACAGCGGTAAGCTCAATCTTTCTATTCGCTTCCCCAGTCCGGACGGGGCCGCTTACAACGAAGGGAATAAGAAGAAAGCTTTCGTCTGCATACAGGCTTTGCACAATCAGAACTATAAACGGTTTCTAAACAATTTCGGACGAACCAGCCTCTGTTATAACCAGTATGTTCCCCATCAACATTCTCGCTAACGAGATGCAACGGATTTACCATAAGCAAATAGTGAACCGCGAATCTACAAGAAGCCTGCGCTACCAGGAAGGTAAAACGAGAAAAACAAAAACAACATTTGTAGCACTGTGGCAAGCCAGGTGAGATAATACGACAAAAGGCAGATGGACCAACAATCTAATTCCCACCATCGAGGTCTGTACAAAGGGAGCACGCGAGGACTGTATATACCCTCTTACACATTTCCTGCCCGGGGACGACAGCTATCAAAAATATATTCGCAGATTTCGTTCTGCGCAGAATGCCCAGATGAAGAGGAAGATGCGGAGCACGCAGTGTTTCACTGCAGGCCCTTCCCAAAGGAAAGAATGAACCTGCTGAATCCACAGTTCGCTACAGTTCGGGGTGAACCTGGGCCTCAACCAACAAGCCTCTCCATTTAGCTCAGTCTTTAGCTAATTGCCTCCAGTTGCGCACTTCATGTTGGTCGAAGTCCCCTTGAACTTGTGCGAGCCACCTACCGCGAGGAGGTCCTCCACTGCGTCGTCCCTCTGGGTTAGATACGAAGGCTCTGAAGGCCGGAGCGTTGGTGTTCATTCGCTCTAGATTTTCTAGCCGTCTTAGACGTCTAATACGCAGTTTTTTGACTAGGTTGATGTCGCTATACAGCTCGTATAGTTCGTGATTAAATCGTCTCCTCCAAAACCCGTCAACGCAAACGGGACCGAATACCTCACGAAGAATTTTTCTCTCGAAGCAACCAAGGATATCTTTATCCAGCAGCCTTGTTGGATTTTAGCTTGGATATTGCTATCCTCACTTCATATTGGTCAGGTGGACGGAAGTTTTGACTATCGTCGTCTTTGTTGAATGGTTCATTCTGCCTGACAGCGGGAAGTTGGTCTTCGTCGCCGTTATACAGTCTGCAGAATTAGTTTTCCCACATTCTCAGCACCGACTGTGATTCTACTACGATGTTTCCATTTTCATCTCTACAGGTTTCTGTACGGGTATTGCTTCTCTGACACGTTCTTTTTACCTTTTGGTAAAACTTCCATACATTGCTCCTGGAGTATAAGCTCTCCATATTCTCAAACGCGATCTTCTCATGCTCTTTCTTCTTCTTTTGGCGAAGCCGATGTTCTTCCCGTCTCTTTTGCTCGTTGAGCTCACGAGCAGCTCTCGTCTTCCGTTGCAGCGCCGTTTTATATACTTTTTGTTTTGCTCCATGCACTCGCCGACATTCTTCGTCAAACCAGGGGTTTCGCGGTGTGGGCGAGCGAGACCCACACATCAGTCGCGGTGTTTCTGATGGCATGTTGGCAGCGTTGCCACTGGTCTTCGGTACTTGATGCTGCCGGCATAGGGGTGATTGAACGATTTCGGGATACGTGTTCAGCGAAGAGTCCGGACTATCACTATCTTTAGAAGATTACCGCATCCACTGGCGCAACCGAAAAAAAAAAATAAATAAGACCAATAGCATGCGGAATAGCACTTCAAGTGTATTTATTCTCTATTCCATAGGGTATAAGTCAATTTAGCCATGTCCGTCTGTATGTACATATCTCGCCGCTTTTTAGGCACTTAATTTCGAGCTCGAACGATAAAATTCCACATACGCTTTGGAGAGACCGATGTAGTACAAGTACACACATTTTTTAAATCCACCCAGCCCACTGACATTATCTGCTTTTCGGAAAACGCCTTTTTCATATTTTTTTTAGAAAGCCGTATTTTTTTCAAACATAAAGAAAATAGTTTTGTCTACGTTTTGCTTATACACGGAATTCCTTCGAAACAAAACCTAGATTTCAAGCAATGATGATAAAATTTCATATAGAAGTACGAACAAGTGCAAGTGTAAGCATTTTTGAAATTCGGCAACTGACACGCTCACTTTGCAACAAATTATAAGGATTAGTGTTAAAAAAATACGTAGACATTGATCTTTTTTATAAACTTTATCTGTCTGTTATAGGGTTACACCCGCTCTTTGGGAACGAGTTACTCAAAAAAACAAATTCGAATGCAACATCTGTAAAGTCAAGAGTTGAAAGTTTTCATTTAAAAATTCTACGCCCAAATTAATAGACCGTAGTTAAGTCATGAGGGATAAGAGAATTCCAGGCGGATTGTAATCATTCTGAATTTTTTTTTTTTTTTTTGGTTGCGCCTGGAGGTGCAGGAATCTTCAAAAGATACCAATGGTCCGTACCATTGGTTATGCCCGATTCATATATCTGACAATGCCATCAGTGCTAGTCAGTATATGCCTACGGGCTAAACCTCACCCCCTCAGAGAGGCACTATGAGAACCGGCTGCGCGTACTCATAGTAGTAGGAAATTCGTTCCTGTCATTTTTTCATTTTTGTGATGACTACGACTTAGTTGCCTTAACGAGTAGTTTACGCTTCTGTAGTGTTAATCGCGTTAGGTAGGTAGCTTTCCAGTGAAGGCACCTACTAATACCGTCATTACATGCGGTTTTTCCTTACGGCGCTAGGTCGAAAGGGCTTGTTCTTTGTAGTCGGCGCTCAAGGTTTGTCACGTCCATAGTACGGACTATTTCATTATTGCAATGAACATGAAGACGGGTACGAAGTTTGCGAGCAAAGTTTGTTACTTCCTAGATCTCTGTGAATATCATTATTTCTTATATACCAAGGAGCATTCATCATTCTGCATGTTTTTTTTTTATTTTTTTGCCCCAATACCTAGATTGCAGTGAAGTGACTTTGGCAAAAACTAAAGGTAAGGATGGACTGCAAGTGATGCTGGTGGACAAGTATACATTTCCAAGACCACACATAATCTACAAAACATCGGGCTTCTACAGATTTCAGAGTTACTTGCTTAAAGTTGGTGATTGGTAAAAAAAATAAAACGTCAAGAAAGAGGTTCTACTGTACATACGAGTATACGAGAACTGAGTAAAGCCTAACCGAACAGATTTAACCAAAAAATAGACTAGTCCTTGGGGCGTTAAGTCTAGAAGAGAAGGATAGCAGTATGACTGTCAAATCAAATGGAGCTGCTATACATACATATTTCGATTTTCTAGCAGTAATCTGAAAACAATCAAGGGCTGGTGGAACATTCCCACTCTATGGCATTTTTTCAATAATTCTGTGCAGTGCGCTTTTATCTGTTCTGGTCCCTTCTGCAAGTTTGCAAGATTTTATTTTGCTCGTTTTTCTAGAACGTGTACACAGTTTCAATATAAGACATCAGCTTGTTAACAGATTTAAAAAGTGAAGAGTATTGCACTTTTGAAATTAGCTGGGTTTGAAATATTTGTTTCCACCAGAGTGTAGTGGCTATGGATGAGCGTTTTAAGCTCCTCGCGGCAACGTTTTATTTGCTTTGGTTTTATTACCAGGAACGAGATAGCCCTTATAGCACCTTGACTATCTACGTAAATGTCAATCTCTTTTCTAGTTCCAAGTTTCGTGGATAGTTCTCGTGTCGCATCTGCTATCGCTATCGCTAAGACCTCGTTCAGTAGTGAAGCAAGTTCCTTTTAGTTGTTAAAAGGTTTAGCTAAATGAAGATGAATATAATCTGCATAAAGATGTACTGAAGAGTGCTTGCATACAGATGGTACATCATTTATAAATATACAAAACAGAATCGGTCCCAGTATTGACTCTTGTGGAACTCCTTAAAGGATTGGCTTTAAAGCTGAGATTTTGCGCCACAGACAACTCTGTGCAATCTACAAGATAGAAAGCCGTTTATCAGATTGACAGTTCTATCACTGCAACCGAAAACGTTTTCAGCTTAAAACAAAGGATTTTGTGCGATTGAGCAAACAAACCCTTGCCAAAATCTTGCCTTAGCTCCATAAATAAGTTGACCAGAGTCAAGGAGCAGCTGTGGTTGATTCTGAATCCAGACTGGCGGGTATTTAACAACTAATAATGTGACAGGTATTTCAAAACTTGTTTTGCTATAATTTTCTCAAAGGCCTTTTTCATGGTAGTATGCTGATCGGTCTAAAATGAACTTGCAACTTCACCAGCACAAGATTCAACTCACCCAAGAGCAAAGGCATACTGATTATTTGGAACATCGACAACTCGTGAGTTCGTTTTTCTGAAATATTTGTCTGAAATAAACTATCATTTTGGCGATAAAGTTATCTTCAGTGACGATGGATTGGCAAAATTGTCGGATCTGGAGGTTGAAAAGTTCTCGTGAGATTCATAAAGGGCAGATGCATGCACAGAAAGCTATTGTTTGGTGCTGTTTTTCGTTCGGCGGGATTATAGGGTCATTTTTCTTCCAAAATGAGACCTGCAATGCAGTTTCAGTCAATGGCGTCAGATATCGGAGCATGCTGCAGGAGTTGTTTTTTTTTTCGCCAATTGGAAGGTATCAACATCGACCAAATTTGGTTCAACATGTCACATATCATACAGCCGCAGAAACAATAACATTATTGGCAGAGAAGTTTCCACAGCGCTTAATCTTAAGGCGATCGGATGTCAATTAGTCGCCCAGATCTTGCGCTTTAACCCCCTGCGGCTTATTTTTGTGGAGATATAATAAATTCAAGGTCTATGCCAATAAGCTGAAAATAACTGCTGCATTAAGTAATGAAATCCGGCGCGTGATCGGTCAAATTAATCAGACTATGTGCAAACACATCCCTGAGAATTTTACCGAAAGAATTATATCCTGGAATGGATAGTAACGGTAGAATGGATGGTTCTTTGAATGACATAATTTTTCGAATGGAACCGCATAATGTCTACTTTCACAATGAATAAAAATTATTTGAATTAAACGCAAAAAGTATTCTTTTTTGTCAACATTAAGTCCGGCGTCCAGTTTAGGGTCCCCTTTACAAAAAAAAAAAAAAACACAGTGCGTGCCAAACCGACAGAATCAGTTTTTTTTTAGTAAGACAAAGTTACATGACTTCTCTAAAATAATGCAAGATAGAAGTATTTGGGAACACAATTCTTGGTTTTCAAATACTTGAAAGTCCCCCTAATTCCATTTTTTTATTTTTTATTTCTATATTCGTTTATATATTCGAACCCATTAAACATTAAATGCCTAGGGACGTGTTAATAGCACCGACTATACGTGCTGCTAAATAATGAATAAAATGTCTAATAATTTTTTTTTCAATACATGCGATTTGTTTTGGCATGTGAAGTAAATCGAACGAATGACATGAAGTCACATTGAATATGTGTCGAAAACTATAATAGACCAATAAGGCACGTCAATCTATAGTTGGTGACATGTTGGAACCGTTATTTTTTAGGTGTATATACCTACCATATTGTCAACCTTAGAGATGAGTAAAGATATATTAATAAATTCTATATGTATATCATAGAAAATAATGGGAAATTGACATTTTTATATTTGGAATTGATGAAACTAAGCATTGTCGGGAACTGTTTCTTTTAAAAGCATTGTCAACAAGGGCGCTTGATCTTTAAAATGTAAAGTATATCCGAAACCTCGACATAATCAGGCTGGATTTCATCAATGGCTTGAGTTACGTTGATTGTCAGGTCGTGAATTATTACTGGTTTATTGGTATAAGCCATAAACTTAACATAGTCCCAAAGAAAAAAATCGAAGGGCGTTAATCCCACGATCGTATTAGCTAATTGAAATCACTTCTCTCGGGATAAGGCGACATGGGAACTTTTCCCTCAATAACGCTGTTGCTTCATTCATTCAGTAGAAAAGCAGTGAATTGGGAGAGTTATGATCCATTGTTTTCGGGTCATAACCTCGCCGAAATATAAAGAAGAAGAACGATATTGCTTCTTCTGTGTGGAATGAAGCACCGTCTTGCTGCAACCACATCTTGCCTATGTCCATATCATCCAATTTAGGCAAAAAAGAATTATTATTTCTCTGGATACCTTTCGCCATTAACAGTTAACGCCTCTCCTCTCTCATTTCGGATGACGAATAACCCGATGACGCCGCCTGTCCAAGATCCACACCATATAGTGAGTTTTCTGGACGCAAAGAAAGCTTCTGCAACTGTCTTGGATTGACATCTTCCCGATCTGACAATTTTTATTATTTATATTCCGCCAAAAATACGCATTGTCATACCACGCTACGTACCACGTAGCTCGCGCATCGTTTGACAAAAAGGGCACGCATTGTCATTGTGGCAGCACTGCCAGCAACCTATTGCAATTACCGCGGTTGATGTGCTAGGTTTCACTCTACCACCTGGCAGAAGCTCCTGGTTTGATGCTCAATGCACACAGCCAAACAAAACAGAATGGAATCCTATAAAGCTGTGCTGCAAAATAAGATGAGAGCCACTCGTCAGCTATGCGAGTGAAAGGAAGACCCGAAAAACGCGTACTTGCACAAAAGAAAAAGGAGCATGAGAAATGTGAAATCGAAGAGATGCCGAAATTATGGCAGGGAAGAAATCCAGACTTTCTAGAAAAAAAAAGTGTAAAGAAGGCGTCCTAATGTTTGGCAACCTAAACCAGAGCCTGTAAAGACAAAAACGAGAACAGAACACAGTTGGTATTGAAGATATGGAGAGACTACTGTTAAAACTGTTAAATGACGATAAAATCGAAAATCCCGCTCTGTAATTCTATGGTCTCAAACTGGAGGGCAAGCAATCAGTACAACTCTCGGATCTGAACGAAGCTGAAGCAGCCATAGCAAGCTTAAATCCCATAAGGCTGCAGGCCCAGATGGCCTAGCAGCTGCAGAGGATGACTTGGCAGGCTATATGTACCAACTCATCTGTAAGACATGATTAGACGAAAGTATGCCCGATGGTTCGAACCTTAGCCCCATCTGTCCAATCCATAAAAAAGGAGATCACCTTACGTATATTGCGCCTATTCAACGTCGCTTACAAGATCCTATCTGGTGTAATGTTAAAACGCTTGAAACCATATGACGACGATCTGGTTGGAAATTACCAGAGCGGTTTGAGGCCCGAGAAAACAACGATCGACCATATCTTCACTTTACGCCAAATTCTGGAGAAGACCCAAAAATTTCTAACCGATACTCACCATTTATTCATATATTTCAAGACCACGTATGAAAGTGTGAATAGGGATGAGCTATTTGACATCTTGTCCAGTTTCGGTATTCTTGCAAAACTCATTCACTTATAAAGGATGACGATGGAAAACGCTCGCTGCACCATCAAAGTCAGAAAAGACATCACCGAAGACTTCAATACTACAAGAGGTTTTAGACAGGCCGACGAACTATCATGTAGCTTCTTTAGCCTGTTCCTTGAGAAATTAATGCAAAATTCACATGTCAACATAAGAGATATGGCAGTATTTTTCATAAGTGAGTTCAACTGCTGGATTACCCAGACGACAATGACATTGTCGGTAGAAGTGAGCGGTTGGCTTACGCCACCACTAAAATCAGCTGGCTAAGGATCGAGCTGCCTGGAGAGGCCTGGTGGTTAAGGACTGCTGTCCGCTAAGCCAATTTCGGGTGTTTGGTATGACAAAATTGTTAAGGTAACTCTTCTCAAAGAAAAAAACGAAAAAACAATCCGAAATAGATGGTCGCAACTGTCACACGAAATTATTAATGAATCTGACGCCAGCGGCGCATGATCAGACTTCAACTTATTTGACACAAAACAATGAGGTTTCTGATAGATGCGGCAACTCCCTTGAAGAGTCCCTCTCCCTTGTCCCTCTCGTCTCGTCTAAATTTATTTTGATAACATACAATACAAAGTATTCCACGAACAGCATTCATACTCTGTTATACGAATAGATTGGCCAGTCTCTACATTTTTTTTGTCGCGAAATAATTGAGCGGCACAATTATTCAAAGTAGAATGCTGACAGATCGGTAAGACTTTGTTTTTTTTTGTGCAGACAGCAATACATCGAATATGTTATACAATATTAGGAAAAGACAGAAGGAGCATTTATACTAAACTAGCTAATGTCTCGAAGTCTTTCCGTTTATCGAATTTCGGCAGCGTCTTTCAAGCAAAGCTTCTCGTGATTGGTGAGGCTTGCCGCATACTGAATGCCCTCCCAACTCTCAACTGCAGTTTTGCTATCTTCAGTGATAGCCAAGCTACTATCAAAGCTATTGATTCAGCTATCACATCTTCAAAACTGGTAGACCAATGCCAGCAAAAGCTAAACAAACTCGGCGCTCAATTAAAAATCGCACTCATCAGGGTCCCTGGACACAATAACTTCGAGGGAAATGAGAGAGCGGATGATCTGGCCAGGCAAGGGTTAGCCCTTAGCGACTCTCTGGGAGTCGTTAAAGGGTACATTTTCAACCACTTCTTAAAGCTAGCTAACCATGGGCGGAAATAACTTTCTAGCTGCGTTATATCAAGAAAGACACGACCCATCTATAACAAACTTAAATCAAATGAGTTGCTTAGCAGATCAAGACCAGATATTACCAGAATCGTAGCCATCATTACAGGTCATTGGCCGATAGGAGACTGTGCAGTCAAGCTTGGCATCCCCCATAATACCTTCTGCAGAAATTCTAATGAGAGAGAATCTATTTTCATTTTCTTTACAGATGCCCAGTCCTAGCGAGAACCAGACAGCGTACCCTAGGTAAATCCTTCTACGACGACCTGGGAGATATATCTGACAAAAGGATTGGAGCTCTCATTCTTTACCTAAACTCGACAGGCTGGGTCTAACATATCCATCTTCTTGAACCGAATTCTCCATCATACAACCAGGTGTGCACAAGTTTTGTGATATCCAAATGGCGCAATAGCGCTAATTGAGCTCTTTTTGAAGCACTACCAACCAACCAACCAACCAACCAACCAACCAACCGACCAACCAACAAACCAACTAACCAACCAACCAACCAACCAACTAACAACCAACCAACATCCAACCAACATCGAACCGACATCCAACCAACATCGAACCGACATCGAACCGACATCCTACCAACATCGAACCGACATCCAACCAACATCCAACCGACATCCAACCAACATCCAACCAACAACCAACCAACAACCAACCAACATCCAACCAACATCCAACCAACCAACATCCAACCAACAACCAACCAACAACCAACCAACATCCAACCAACATCCAACCAAAAAAACAACCAATCAACCAACAACCAACCAACCAACAACCAACCAACAACCAACCAACAACCAATCAACCAACCACCAACCAACCAACAACCAACCAACAACCAACCAACCAACCAACCAACAACCAACAACCAACAACCAACATCCAACCAACCAACAACCAACCAACAACCAACCAACAACCAACCAACAACCAACAAACAGCCAACAACCAACCAACAACCAACCAACAACCAACCAACAACCAACCAACAATCAACCAACAACCAACCAACATCCAACCAACAACCAACCAACAACCAACCAACAACCAACCAACATCCAACCAACATCGAACCGACATCCAACCAACATCCAACCGACATCCAACCAACATCCAACCGACATCCAACCAACATCCAACCAACAGCCAACCAACAACCAAAAAACCAACCAACCAACAACCAACCAACATCCAACCAACATCGAACCGACATCCAACCAACATCCAACCAACATCCAACCAACATCGAAACGACATCCAACCAACATCCAACCAACATCGAACCGACATGAAACCAACATCCAACCAACAACCAACCGACATCCAACCAACATCCAAACAACAGCGAACCAGCAACCAACCAAGCAACCAACCAACAACCAACCAACATCCAACCAACATCCAACCAACATCGAACCGACATCCAACCAACATCCAACCAACATCGAACCGACATCCAACCAACATCCAACCAACATCGAACCGACATCGAACCGACATCCAACCAACATCCAACCGACATCCAACCAACATCCAACCAACAACCAACCGACATCCAACCAACATACAACCAACAGCCAACCAACAACCAACCAACCAACCAACCAACAACAAATCAACCAACAACCAACTAACCAACAACCAACCAACAACCAACCAACCAACCAACAACCAACCAACAACCAACCAAAATCCAACCAACATCCAACCAACCAACATCCAACCAACAACCAACCAACAACCAACCAACATCCAACCAACATTCTACCAACCAACAACCAATCAACCACCAACCAACCGACCAACAACCAACAACCAACATCCAACCAACCAACAACCAAATAACAACCAACCAACAACCAACAAATATCCAACAACCAACCAACAACCAAAAAACAACCAACCAACAACCAACCAACAATCAACCAACAACCAACCAACATCCAACCAACAACCAACCAACAACCAACCAACAACCAACCAACATCCAACCAACATCCAACCGACATCCAACCAACATCCAACCAACGTCGAACCGACATCCAACCAACATCGAACCAACATCCAACCAACATCGAACCGAAATCCAACCAACATCCAACCAACAACCAACCGACATCCAACCAACATCCAACCAACAGCCAACCAACAACCAACCAACCAACAACAAATCAACCAACAACCAACCAACCAACCAACAACCAACCAACTACCAACCAACAACCAACAAATAGCCAACAACCAACCAACAACCAACCAACAACCAACCAACAACCAACCAACAACCAACCAACAATCAACCAACAACAAACCAACATCCAACCAACATCGAACCGACATCCAACCAGCATCCAACCAACATCGAACCGACATCCAACCAACATCGAACCGACATCCAACCAACATCCAACCAACATCGAACCGACATCGAACCGACATCCAACCAACATCGAAATGACATCCAACCAACATCCAACCAACATCGAACCTACATCCAACCAACATCCAACCAACAACCAACCGACATCCAACCAACATCCAACCAACATCGAAATGACATCCAACCAACATCCAACCAACAACCAACCGACATCCAACCAACACCCAACCAACAGCCAACCAACAACCAACCAACCAACCAACCAACAACCAACCAACATCCAACAAACATCGAACCGACATCCAAAAAACATCGAACCAACAACCAACCAACATCCAACCAACATCGAACCGACATCCAACCAACATCCAACCAACATCCAACCAACATCGAAATGACATCCAACCAACATCCAACCAACAACCAACCGACACCCAACCAACAGCCAACCAACAACCAACCAACCAACCAACCAACAACCAACCAACATCCAACCAACATCGAACCGACATCCAAAAAACATCGAACCAACAACCAACCAACATCCAACCAACATCGAACCGACATCCAACCAACATCCAACCAACATCCAACCAACATCGAAATGACATCCAACCAACATCCAACCAACAACCAACCGACACCCAACCAACAGCCAACCAACAACCAACCAACCAACCAACCAACAACCAACCAACATCCACCCAACATCCAACCAACATCGAACCGGTATCGGACCGACATCGGACCAACATCGGACCAACATCGGACCGACAACGAACAAACATCCAACCAACATGCAACCAACAACCAACCAACCAACCAACCAACCAACATCCAACCAACATCGAACCGACATCCAAAAAACATCGAACCAACAACCAACCAACATCCAACCAACATCGAACCGACATCCAACCAACATCCAACCAACATCCAACCAACATCGAAATGACATCCAACCAACATCCAACCAACAACCAACCGACACCCAACCAACAGCCAACCAACAACCAACCAACCAACCAACCAACAACCAACCAACATCCACCCAACATCCAACCAACATCGAACCGGTATCGGACCGACATCGAACCGACATCGGACCGACGTCGAACCGACATCGAACCGACATCGGACCGACATCGAACCGACATCGGACCAACATCGAACCGATATCGGACCGACATCGGACCAACATCGAACCGACATCGAACGAACATCGAACCGACATCGGACCAACATCGAACCGACATCGGACCAACATCGGACCAACATCGGACCAACATCGGACCGACAACGAACAAACATCCAACCAACATGCAACCAACAACCAACCAACCAACCAACCAACATCCAACCAACATCGAACCGACATCCAAAAAACATCGAACCAACAACCAACCAACATCCAACCAACATCGAACCGACATCCAACCAACATCCAACCAACATCCAACCAACATCGAAATGACATCCAACCAACATCCAACCAACAACCAACCGACACCCAACCAACAGCCAACCAACAACCAACCAACCAACCAACCAACAACCAACCAACATCCACCCAACATCCAACCAACATCGAACCGACATCCAACCAACATCCAACCAACATCGAACCGACATCCAACCAACATCCAACCAACATCGAACCGACATCGAACCGACATCCAACCAACATCCAACCGACATCCAACCAACATCCAACCAACAACCAACCGACATCCAACCAACATACAACCAACAGCCAACCAACAACCAACCAACCAACCAACCAACAACAAATCAACCAACAACCAACTAACCAACAACCAACCAACAACCAACCAACCAACCAACAACCAACCAACAACCAACCAAAATCCAACCAACATCCAACCAACCAACATCCAACCAACAACCAACCAACAACCAACCAACATCCAACCAACATTCTACCAACCAACAACCAATCAACCACCAACCAACCGACCAACAACCAACAACCAACATCCAACCAACCAACAACCAAATAACAACCAACCAACAACCAACAAATATCCAACAACCAACCAACAACCAAAAAACAACCAACCAACAACCAACCAACAATCAACCAACAACCAACCAACATCCAACCAACAACCAACCAACAACCAACCAACATCCAACCAACATCCAACCGACATCCAACCAACATCCAACCAACGTCGAACCGACATCCAACCAACATCGAACCAACATCCAACCAACATCGAACCGAAATCCAACCAACATCCAACCAACAACCAACCGACATCCAACCAACATCCAACCAACAGCCAACCAACAACCAACCAACCAACCAACCAACAACAAATCAACCAACAACCAACCAACCAACCAACAACCAACCAACTACGAACCAACAACCAACCAACAACCAGCAAATAGCCAACAACCAACCAACAACCAACCAACAACCAACCAACAACCAACCAACAACCAACCAACAACCAACCAACAACCAACCAACAATCAACCAACAACAAACCAACATCCAACCAACATCGAACCGACATCCAACCAGCATCCAACCAACATCGAACCGACATCCAACCAACATCGAACCGACATCCAACCAACATCCAACCAACATCGAACCGACATCGAACCGACATCCAACCAACATCCAACCAACAACCAACCGACATCCAACCAACATCCAACCAACATCGAAATGACATCCAACCAACATCCAACCAACAACCAACCGACATCCAACCAACACCCAACCAACAGCCAACCAACAACCAACCAACCAACCAACCAACAACCAACCAACATCCAACAAACATCCAACCAACATCCAACCAACATCGAAATGACATCCAACCAACATCCAACCAACAACCAACCGACATCCAACCAACACCCAACCAGCAGCCAACCAACAACCAACCAACCAACCAACCAACATCCACCCAACATCCAACCAACATCGAACCGGTATCGGACCGACATCGGACCAACATCGGACCAACATCGGACCGACAACGAACAAACATCCAACCAACATGCAACCAACAACCAACCAACCAACCAACCAACCAACATCCAACCAACATCGAACCGACATCCAAAAAACATCGAACCAACAACCAACCAACATCCAACCAACATCGAACCGACATCCAACCAACATCCAACCAACATCCAACCAACATCGAAATGACATCCAACCAACATCCAACCAACAACCAACCGACACCCAACCAACAGCCAACCAACAACCAACCAACCAACCAACCAACAACCAACCAACATCCACCCAACATCCAACCAACATCGAACCGGTATCGGACCGACATCGAACCGACATCGGACCGACGTCGAACCGACATCGAACCGACATCGGACCGACATCGAACCGACATCGGACCAACATCGAACCGATATCGGACCGACATCGGACCAACATCGAACCGACATCGAACGAACATCGAACCGACATCGGACCAACATCGAACCGACATCGGACCAACATCGGACCAACATCGGACCGACAACGAACAAACATCCAACCAACATGCAACCAACAACCAACCAACCAACCAACCAACATCCAACCAACATCGAACCGACATCCAAAAAACATCGAACCAACAACCAACCAACATCCAACCAACATCGAACCGACATCCAACCAACATCCAACCAACATCCAACCAACATCGAAATGACATCCAACCAACATCCAACCAACAACCAACCGACACCCAACCAACAGCCAACCAACAACCAACCAACCAACCAACCAACAACCAACCAACATCCACCCAACATCCAACCAACATCGAACCGACATCCAACCAACATCCAACCAACATCGAACCGACATCCAACCAACATCCAACCAACATCGAACCGACATCGAACCGACATCCAACCAACATCCAACCGACATCCAACCAACATCCAACCAACAACCAACCGACATCCAACCAACATACAACCAACAGCCAACCAACAACCAACCAACCAACCAACCAACAACAAATCAACCAACAACCAACTAACCAACAACCAACCAACAACCAACCAACCAACCAACAACCAACCAACAACCAACCAAAATCCAACCAACATCCAACCAACCAACATCCAACCAACAACCAACCAACAACCAACCAACATCCAACCAACATTCTACCAACCAACAACCAATCAACCACCAACCAACCGACCAACAACCAACAACCAACATCCAACCAACCAACAACCAAATAACAACCAACCAACAACCAACAAATATCCAACAACCAACCAACAACCAAAAAACAACCAACCAACAACCAACCAACAATCAACCAACAACCAACCAACATCCAACCAACAACCAACCAACAACCAACCAACATCCAACCAACATCCAACCGACATCCAACCAACATCCAACCAACGTCGAACCGACATCCAACCAACATCGAACCAACATCCAACCAACATCGAACCGAAATCCAACCAACATCCAACCAACAACCAACCGACATCCAACCAACATCCAACCAACAGCCAACCAACAACCAACCAACCAACCAACCAACAACAAATCAACCAACAACCAACCAACCAACCAACAACCAACCAACTACGAACCAACAACCAACCAACAACCAGCAAATAGCCAACAACCAACCAACAACCAACCAACAACCAACCAACAACCAACCAACAACCAACCAACAACCAACCAACAACCAACCAACAATCAACCAACAACCAACCAACCAACCAACCAACAACCAACCAACATCCAACAAACATCCAACCAACATCCAACCAACATCGAACCGAAATCCAACCAACATCCAACCAACACCCAACCAACAGCCAACCAACAACCAACCAACCAACCAACCAACAACCAACCAACATCCAACAAACATCCAACCAACATCCAACCAACATCGAAATGACATCCAACCAACATCCAACCAACAACCAACCGACATCCAACCAACACCCAACCAGCAGCCAACCAACAACCAACCAACCAACCAACCAACATCCAACCAACATCCAACCAACATCCAACCAACATCGAACCGACACCCAACCAACAACCAACCGACATCCAACCAACAGCCAACCAACAACCAACCAACCAACCAACCAACATCCAACCAACATCGAACCGACATCCAAAAAACATCGAACCGACATCATCGGACCAACCAACATCGGACCGACATCGAACCGACATCGGACCGACATCGTACCGACATCGGACCAACATCGGACCAACATCGAACCGATATCGGACCGACATCGAACCCACATCGGACCGACATCGGACCAACATCGAACCGACATCGAACCGACATCGGACCGACATCGGACCAACATCGAACCGACATCGGACCGACATCGAACCGACATCGAACCGACATCGGACCGACATCGGACCAACATCGAACCGACATCGGACCGACATCGAACCGACATCGAACCGACATCGGACCGACATCGGACCAACATCGAACCGACATCGGACCGACATCGGACCGACGTCGAACCGACATCGGACCGACATCGGACCGACATCGAACCAACATCGAACCGACATCGAACCGACATCGAACCGACATCGGACCGACATCGGACCAACATCGAACCGACATCGAACCAACATCGAACCGACATCGAACCGACATCGGACCGACATCGGACCAACATCGGACCAACATCGAACCGACATCGAACCGACATCGAACCGACAACGGACCGACATCGGACCGACATCGGACCAACATCGGACCAACATCGGACCGACAGCGGACCGACATCGAACCAACATCGGACCGACATCGAACCAACTTCGGACCGACATCGAGCCGACATCGGACCGACATCGAACCGACATTGAACCGACATCGAACCGACATCGAACCAACATCGAACCGACATCGGACCGACATCGGACCGACATCGGACCAACATCGAACCGACATCGGACCGACATCGGACCAACATCGAACCGATATCGGACCGACATCGAACCGACATCGGACCGACATCGGACCGACATCGGACCGACATCGAACCAACATCGAACCGACATCGAACCGACATCGAACCGACATCGAACCGACAACGGACCGACATCGGACCGACATCGGACCAACATCGGACCAACATCGAACCGACATCGAACCAACATCGAACCAACATCGGACCGACATCGAACCAACATCGGACCGACATCCAACCAACAACCAACCAACCAACCAACATCGAACCGACATCGAACCAACATCTTACCGACATCGAACCAACATCGGACCGACATCGAACCAACTTCGGACCGACAGCGGACCGACATCCAACCAACATCGGACCGACATCGAACCAACTTCGGACCGACATCGAGCCGACATCGGACCGACATCGAACCGACATTGAACCGACATCGAACCGACATCGAACCAACATCGAACCGACATCGGACCGACATCGGACCGACATCGGACCAACATCGAACCGACATCGGACCGACATCGGACCAACATCGAACCGATATCGGACCGACATCGAACCGACATCGGACCGACATCGGACCGACATCGGACCGACATCGAACCAACATCGAACCGACATCGAACCGACATCGAACCGACATCGGACCGACATCGGACCAACATCGAACCGACATCGAACCAACATCGAACCGACATCGAACCGACATCGGACCGACATCGGACCAACATCGGACCAACATCGAACCGACATCGGACCGACATCGGACCGACATCGGACCAACATCGGACCAACATCGAACCGACATCGAACCAACATCGGACCGACATCGAACCAACTTCGGACCGACAGCGGACCGACATCGAACCAACATCGGACCGACATCGAACCAACTTCGGACCGACATCGAGCCGACATCGGACCGACATCGAACCGACATTGAACCGACATCGAACCGACATCGAACCAACATCGAACCGACATCGGACCGACATCGGACCAACATCGAACCGACATCGGACCGACATCGGACCAACATCGAACCGATATCGGACCGACATCGAACCGACATCGGACCGACATCGGACCGACATCGGACCAACATCGAACCGACATCGGACCGACATCGGACCAACATCGAACCGATATCGGACCGACATCGAACCGACAGCGGACCGACATCGGACCAACATCGAACCGATATCGGACCGACATCGGACCAACATCGGACCGACATCGAACCGACATCGAACCGACATCGGACCGACATCGGACCGACGTCGAACCGACATCGAACCGACATCGGACCGACATCGAACCGACATCGAACCGACATCGGACCGACATCGGACCGACATCGGACCGACATCGGACCAACATCGAACCGACATCGAACCGACATCGGACCAACATCGGACCAACATCGAACCGACATCGGACCGACATCGAACCGACATCGGACCGACATCGGACCGACATCGAACCGATGTCGAACCGACATCGGACCAACATCGGACCAACATCGAACCGATATCGGACCGACATCGGACCGACGTCGAACCGACATCGAACCGACATCGGACCGACATCGAACCGACATCGAACCGACATCGGACCGACATCGGACCGACATCGGACCGACATCGGACCAACATCGAACCGACATCGAACCGACATCGGACCGACATCGGACCGACATCGAACCAACATCGAACCGACATCGAACCGACATCGAACCGATATCGAACCGACATCGGACCGACATCCAACCAACATCGGACCAACATCGAACCGACATCGGACCGACATCGAACCGACATCGGACCGACATCGGACCAACATCGAACCAACATCGGACCAACATCGAACCGACATCGAACCGACATCGAACCGACATCGAACCGACATCGGACCGACATCGGACCGACATCGGACCAACATCGGACCAACATCGAACCAACAACCAACCAACCAACCAACCAACAATCAACCAACATCGAACCGACATCCAACCAACATCGAACCGACATCCAGCCAACATTCAACCAACATCCAACCAACATCGAACCGATATCCAACCAACAACCAACCAACAACCAATCAACCAACAACCAACCAACCAACAACCAACCAACAACCAACCAACCATTAAAATAGTTCACCCGCTAATCCTTTATGAGGGTCGCGAGGGTAGGATAATTAGGTGCACTCTCCATCATTTTTGAAACTCCGCCGTCGACTCCAACTCATCTGGAGAAATCCCTAGACGGCTCCAAGAGAGATGTTGGACTTGAGCCAACCATCTATTTATAGGCCTACCGAGGGGTCGCTAACTTGATGATGCGGAAATCATGACACGTCTTGGAAACAAAAAATGCATTGTTTATCCCCTAAACTATCCTCAACCAAAGCTTTGGCACGTGTCTCTAACACCTTAGCAAAGACTTTTCCAGGGATACTTAAAATAAATATACCCGTGTAGTTGGCGCAATCTTTTGCCCCCTTGTTTACAAAGAGGGACAATCACTCCCATTTGCCAATCACCAGGTGTTTCACCGCATTCCCATGCCACTTTAATAACACGTGAGAGTCATTGCACTCACTCTTTACCAAAAGCCTTTAGCATTTCTGGCCGGATTTCATCCAAACCGGTAAATTCGCCAACTTCTAGCGATTTAATTACCTGAAGTATTTCTCGAAACACACCTTCTAAAAGGTAGGAAAATAGACTTAAAGTATGAGTATTCAATTTGCAATATACTACCTACCCCACTCTGTTAAGGGTTTATTTTAAATCTATCAAAACATTCTAAAATGTGGACAAATAAACAACGATCAACAAAATCTCATTTAATAAAATGGAAAAATATTACAATGTTTCTATGTCTGTATGTACGTATGTATTATGTTTACATATGGTCGCGTATATTGCCAAATCTCTTAATAGCATGAAGGTTTGAAAATGTCTTAGATTTGGCATTGGCAATTTTTACTCCAGAAGAGATCACACACTAAAGTTCAAAACAGCGCGCCCATATACTCACATACACACGCTATTGCAGCGATAGCCTCTGCCTGGGCCAGTCTGTTTAATTCGGCAGACTGGCCCACTATAAGAAGATCTCTTGCTAGGATGGATACACCATCTTACTTTCGGCAGAGATAATGGCGAGCTACTTTACCAACAGGAAACTGAGGTATGATACCGACGAAGGAGTGAAGTACTACGATGTTACAGCTGGGGTCCCGCAAGGATCGGTGCTGGGCCCATTACTATGGAACATAATGTACGACGGAGTTTTACGACTACCACTGCCACCTAAAGTGAATATAATTGGATTTGCTGACGACATCGCTGTTGTTACAGTAGCAAAACAAATCAGTGAAGTAGAATCAGCTACAAATGTGGCAATCAGTCAAATCAAAAGCTGGCTAGGATCCGCCGGTTTAGAATTAGCTGACCACAAAACTGAAGCTGTTCTAATAACCAGTCGGAAATCTGTGGAATATATGAATGTACAGGTTGGAACCCAAATCATCAAATCCAAAGAAGCAATCAAATACCTAGGAGTAATGCTCGACAATAGACTGCGGTTTAAACAGCATGTTGATTATTCGAGCAAAAAAGCGTCACGACTTCAGGCAGCACTCTCAAGGATAAATGGAGGACCTGGATACGCTAGGAGGATCCTAATATCCAGAGTTGTCAGCTCAGTCCTTCTTTATGCGGTTCCGGTTTGGGCGGGGGCTCTCGCGACCAAAGAAACAAGGAGGAAACTTACATCAGCCTACAGACTCTGCGCTATAAGGACCATCAGTGGTTTTAAAACTATCTCTGACAAAGCAGCCTTTGTCATAGTAGGAATTGTTGCTATCGACATCCTCGCGACCGAGATGCAGAGAATCTACAATCGGAGAGGCTCGAGCCATCAAGAGGCTAGCGAAAGAAGAAGGGTTATAGAAGAAGAAAAAGCAGCTTCAAGAGCTGTGTGGCAAGATCGATGGGATAATGCGGTTAAAGGCAGATGGACCTATAATTTAATCCCCACCATCGACATTTGGATAAACCGAGCACATGGGAACTGCACCTACCACCTCACGCAGTTCCTGTCTGGCCATGGAGGTTACCGCAAATATCTTTACCGGTTTGGACACGATAGCTCTCCGTTGTGTCCAGAATGTCCAGCCCAGGAGGAAAATACGGAGCATGCAGTCTTCTACTGTAGGCGATTTGAAAACTGGAGAAACGAACTTCCCAGTCCCCCATTCCTCATAGATCATATGGTACAGTCTGAGGAAAAATGGATGGAAATTTGCGCGTTTATTACGCACGTGCAGCTTCGAATTCAAGAAAGAATACGTCGAGAAGCAGAAAGTACAGCATAAATTGCTAACCAGCCCCGTGAAGTAATACCTAACGGCAGTCCCGCGGGGAGAGTGGTTAAAGTGTGTAGGATGTGTGTTTAGTACGTAGACGTATTCCTGAAATCGATTACTCAGGTTTGCGAATCGTGCATGCTAGTAGCACTCGGGCTATTAGTATCTATGAAGATTACACACCCCCGGCGCAACCTAAAAAAAAAAGCACAAGCCTCTGCTGCATGGCTGCTGACAGTAGTCTTCATTAAAGGAAAATTCGAGCAATTATTAATACAATCTTCCCCGGGAAATGCAGATCATAACAGTGAAAACTGCATCCAAATCCCTTTAGCGGCCGCCGTGGCGTAAGTGGTTAGTGTGTCGGATCACTACGCATGAGGTTCCAAGTTCGAATCCCAGAAAATACCAAAAAGTTTTTTCACGGTCCCACCTCTCGCGAGCGTCTAAAAAACATCCGAGAGTATTATTGTCTCGAAAAAGCTTCTCAAATCGCCGTTCGGATTCGGCATTAAACTGTAGGTCCCTTCCATTCGTGTAAAAAATATAACGCACACAACATGAGTGGTTGCGTGAAGCTAGGCCCTGGCACTTTAAAGAGCTGTTGCGCCAAATATTTGTTTTTTTTTTTTGGTTTCCGAGATTATCCCAGTCATTCACGTTTTGGGGACTTCCTTCTATACGATGTAGTTTGTTTGATGAACATGAATATGCGTGCACTCCACTGGCGGGCCATTGTTTGCAATGACCCACGCATATCTGTGATATTTTTATATCTCAAGTAATTATATTTTTGCTTATTATTTCTGTTATAAGAATCATGGAATAATGATTTATACCTCAATCTCTTTAGTAGGAAATGTACTAATCGAGGAATTAAGTCATATTCAAATCAGTTCAGCCATTTCGTAGTCATATGTGTGTAAGGCATAGAAAAATTATTTTTTTCAGTAAAAAAAACATATAAAATGGGTTTAAGAGCTCAATAACGGATTCAGGATACTAAAATGTATCCTAAGTTATTCCTCTTCTTACGGCAAATCGATTGATATATATATTGTTGAGGTACCGTTACGTACTTACTCCCTATTCGCGGACAAACAGAGAAAATGCGTTCTCTTTTATAGATGTAGAGATAAGCATTCATACTAAAAACGGAGACCAGTGTAAATTTCGCGTGCAGAGCTTCAATAAGGAACGAGTTATTATCGTATGTGGCAATCTCTATGCGATTCCCTCTACTAAACTTTTTATTCCCATAGTCCCACATCCGATCATTTGGATGATGATTTGCTTAGTGAAGTTTTGCGTAGAAAGTTCGAAAGCGGAATGGCCAAAGCCGGCTGTTACATAATTTTGTCACTGATATTCTTCGCAGCTTTATTTAAACGGGCTTGGAAGAGCAATAAATATTGCATCGCATTTTACTTGGACGTAAAGTGATCAAGGCGGGTAAATTTATTTTTGATCAACTTCTACACATGTGTGTGTAGAGGCGGTCGTGAATTGCTGTCAGAGTTGCCACTGAGAAAAGTCGCAACAATCATAATGATACACAATTTTTCAAAGAACCCTTTTTCTATACATATACATATATATAAAAGGAAACCCAAATCTCAGAGCTTACACTCTCTGATCCATTGTACTACCAGGTAGGAACCTTTCTTTAGTGCAACGGTTGGAAAAACTTCGATATTATACGTTTTCCTTTTTATACTCGGGTAGCTGATGATTGCTACTCCCCGCTGGGACTTGAACTTGCACACATCGGTCAACGAGCTAACACACTACCGACTACACAATTTGACAATATAATACTTCCGTATAAGACAGGACGATGCGTACATAGAACTAAAAGTGATCAAAGCTGGAGTTCCTTAAGGCAGCATGCTAGGGCCAATGTTTGATTTTCTTTCTTCACACGTGATATTACGTGATATTCCGACTCTTGTAAATTGATAAATCATTTACAGACAACACTGCCATATTTTCTGTTACTTACTTTACTTAAATTCTTTAACACCTTGGGGGCATAGGGCGTCAGCCACTCCTGCGCGCCATCTCGTTCGGAGTTCTGCAACGCGTTTGAGCTGCCTCCAACTGATTCCTAAAGAGCTCGATTTCTCCTCAACTGTTCTGCGCCACGTTTGCCCAGGGCGTCCCGCTATTCTGCCTACCTGGGTGAGGGGATTCCACTGCATGGCGTATTTGGCAATGAAGTTGTCTTCGCGCCGTAGGGTGTGTCCAATCCACTGCCAGTTTCTCCTTCGCATAGTAATGCTTATAGGTTATTGGCCCGTTCTCATATAAAGTTGTTCGTTGGAGATGCGGTTCGGCCAAGAAATCCTCAAAATGATCCTTAAACATTTGTTTATGAAGACTTGCAGCTTGCGTGTGTTAATGGTATCCACCTTCCAATTACTGCACCCAAAACCAGCACCGATTCTACGTTGGAGCGGAACAGTCGCAGCTTGGTTCTTAAGCTGATAACATTACTTCTCCAGATCTTGGATAGCATTCCGAACGCAGCTTTAGCCTTCCCGATTCTGCTGCACACATCCAGTTCGGTCCCACCGAGACCACACTTAATAAATAAAGAAAGTTATCAACTTTCTCGACTTCCTGTCCGGCAATGTTTAGTTGAACGCGGGTATTAGAAGTGCTCAGGGCTTTTGTTTTGATTGTGTTTATTTTTAGCCCCACTTTGTTGCCTCAGCTTCTAGATTTTGAGCCATCAAATGAAGATCCACTATCCGATGTGAAAGTAGACAAACATCGTCAGCGTAATCTAGGTGTTTAAGGTAAGATGTCATAGTCCAACGAATTCCATAATTACCATATTTTATGTTGGCGTAACAGAATAGTAGGCAATCATTAGGCAATCTTCAATATTGTAGTTAACGAAATACTAAAGTGGAAGAAAAAAGTTAGGTTTTAATTGAACAAAACAAGATCGCGGATACAAGCTGCCAAAATGAGGTTCCTTCACAGTGTTGCTAGAATAACTCGTAGGGATCGAGTGCGCAACACCAGAGTACGCTGCGAGGCACTGAATATTGAGGAGCTTCTTGAACGGAACGATCTACACTTCCTACGCACTGGCTTCCGTGCCATAATTGTCGTGCCATCAAGTAAGTGACTCTCCGGTAGGTCTAGAAATAGATGGTTGGATCAAGTCCGACATCTATCCTGGAGCCGTCTAGAGATTCCTCCTGGTGAAATGGAGTCAATGGCGCAGGATCAAGAAGGATGGACCCCCGCGACCCTCATGAAGGATTAGCGGGCCATTAAAAATGTATGTATGTATGTATTTAACAACTCGAAATCTATACACATTCATTTTACGTATAAAAAGATATTACATCAGCCAATAACCATCAGCGGATATCCTCCCCCATATAGTAAAATGCCCAAATAAAATAAAATATAGACAGATGCATCTATGCACATATCGCATTGACTCATTGGCAAAAGTTAATCATGAACTTAACTCTTCACAATAAGATACAAATTCATAGGGGAATCATAAAACTGACGTGGACTTATGGGCGCTATGGGAGCTGTCAAGGAAACAACAATTAACGTTGTTCAACGATTTCAAAATCAAATTTTAAGAAACATAATAAGCGCACCCTGGTTCGCAAAAAACTTGGGAATAGGCACTGTAGCCACGACTAAATAATGATCTCACAGTAGAAAGCTAAGGCAGCACGTTATTGAAGATACTTTAAAACTAACACACACTACATAATTCGAACAAAACTCTTTGAACTCTTGGGCCCAAGACAAATCTAAAGAACAATAGATAAAAGATACATATTTCCTACAACACTTATGTACGAGTATGTATATTTTTGTTGTTACAATGCTCATTTTAAAATGATTGCAGTATATCAGGTCATCCTATAAATACAGGCATGCATCGAATTACGACGCTTAGACTTACCTCATTTCGACTTACGACATGGGATAAATTTGGGAAGCTAACCTCGACATACGAGTAAGTACGTCATTTATACTTCGAGTTACCACAAGAAAAGCGTCAGTAAGAATTTAATATTCATCGGGCTATTAAAAATATAACTGGCTCCTGGGAAAATGTAACAACGTCTAACATCAATACAGTTTGGCGAAAAATTTGGTCGGAATGTATACACTCTACACCTTGTAGTAATGTTGAAGCAAAACGATGACCAGCAACTTACGAAAGAAATACGATTTTCTGATCTTACTGAAGAAAACATAACTGACGAGCTAATCGAAATTTTAGAAGATTCAGAATAGGCGGATGCAAGCCATAAAAATGCTAGTAAGGAAACATGCACTTCGAAACAATTAGCAGAATTTTTGGATTACATGGAAATGGGGCCCGAATGTATTGAAAAATGATCCGGATAAAGATAGAAGCGAGAAGGTCTCATTTTTGGTTTCGGAAAATATACTCGTATCTTGTTACAAGGATACAAACAATTTAATTTGGAAGCTTCACAAACAACATTGACACAATGTTTTTAAACTATATTCTTCTATTAATACTGAAGAAGTAGAGCAAGTTGAAGACGCTAAATTACTAGTGTTATTGACAGGCGATAACGATATGAATTAAATACCCGGCATTAGTTTGTTTGTTTTTGTTTCGTTTTCGTGAACCAATTAGTGACGTAGGTTAGGTTTGGTTAGGTTGAAGTGGCTGCCAGCTAAGAATCGCCAACACACTTAGACCAATAATAGGTCCATTGTGATACCACATGGATCATGGGAGAAATTTCTCCTACCTACTCGTTAAACCATTATGAGCTTCTTATGAAGCGTAGGAGGCTTTTAATATCAATGTTTTTCAGGTGAAGCTTCCTTCTATGGGAGAGAGCTGGGCAGTGACAAAGAAGGGGAGGAAAAGTTTCTTCTTCTTCCTCATCCATGCAGCTTCCACAAAAGTCGTTCGCAAAAACGCCTAGCCTTGTGGCATGCTTGCCTATTAGACAGTGTCCACTGATGACACATATTAAAGCGCCGATATGCAACCTGTTGAGAGAAATCAAATTCTTAATTAGTGACGTAAGTCGAGGTATTCCTGTAATGCCGGTATTTCGTGTACTGAATTCAATCTAAGAAAAAAAAAAACATTGGAGCATTTTCAGTAATCATAACATTCTACGTCACTCCTAATGGTGGTATCCGAACGTACTGGTAATTCTTCTATGCCAGATTTCTTTCACTCAGGAGCTTATTGCGAGTGTTCCTTTGCAATAAAACTAAAGTCAAATACAAGTAGAATGAAAATCGATTATCCGTATTACGAGTTAGGGACTTTATCTACCTTGGCTCTGTTATTAATTCTGAAAACGACATCAGAAATCAAGCGAAGAATAACTTTTGCCAATCGCTGTTTTTTTTTATCTTATTATGCAGTTCAACAGTAAAGCCCTATCTCGAACAACTAAGAGACTCTACATAAGTCCATGATCATCTCAGTCCTGCTTTACGGGGCTGAAACATGGACTTTATTGAAATCGGATGAAGATATAATTGGTCGCTTCGAGAGAAAAATTTCCTCGCAAGATACTCGGTCCCGATTGCGTTGATGGGTTTTGGAGGAGAAGATCTAACGACGAACTATACGATCTGTACAGCGACATCGACCGAGTCAAAAAACTGCGTATTAGACGTTTGAGATGGCTAGGACATATAGAGCGAATAGACACTAAGGCTCTGGCCCGCAGAGTCTTTGAATCTAACCCGGAGGGACGACGCAGTAGAGGCCCTCCTCGCCGTAGGTGATGCGCACAAGTTCAAGGGGACCTCAACCAACTTGAAATGCGAAATTGGAGACAATTATGTAGCAAAAGACCGAGCTAAATAGAGAGGCTTATTGGTTGAGGGCCAGGTTCACACCGAGCTGCAGCGCCACCTAAGTAGGTAAGTAGAGTCTCTGAGTATCGATATTTTTCTATTCGATAGAAATGTTAATTTCCTCAGAAATTCCTATTCGACTTTTGTTAGAGTTTGATTAAAAATCCGGAAACGAAGAACTAATGGAGAACGACGAAAAGAGGTGAGTTTATTTTAAATTATTTTCAAATAAGAACCATAACATAACGAAAAAAGCAGGAGTCAGGGGAACACTGGAAGAAGTATCCTATAGACCTTCCTTAATAGCATTGGGCCCCCTATTAAAACTCCGAAATAATATTGGGAATCGGGGAAGTGTTTTCACGCCTTCTTGAATCCGGTTCTATGTCTGCCAAGAGATTAACAAATACTTGTTTTGTTATGATATTCAGGGGTGATAAAGCTTGATCGAATAAGAAGTTCAAGGATCCGTGGAAGCCTTCACGTCAAAGAAGCGATAATTATACACGTTCACTCATGAAATATAGAGCGGGACTGGTTCAGCTGGTATTGTTTTATTAAAAGAAGAGATCGTTTGAACTTAATTAGGTTCAAGGCAATATCAATGAACGTTCCAAAGATATCATGAAAGAAGGACAGATCCAAAAACTCCTGGATTAGGGTGACGAGAATGTAGTGGTAACGTTTTGATTGCCACGTTAAAATCCTTATGCCAACAAGCATTCATTTGTTTCTCATGAAATACATAAAGTCAGTCCCATCAACTGCGAGGGCATAACACTGGAAATAGGTTGGTTATTTGGCTGAAAAATGGGCTCGCTCTATCAGATAGTGGTGAAAAAAATACTGTGAATCAAAAGCAAAGACAAAAATAGCAAAACCTCTCCAGTTACCCGGACGCCACCCTAGAAATTTTTCTGAAGCAACATCTGAGTTGCAAACCGCTACACCAATCTTTCCCTCTCTCTCTCTCTCTATCTCTCCTTTCCTACTCCCGCACTATATAAAAAACATTTAAAGGGTTTTCACAATCCCTTGAGTGCGCGAAAATTAAAAAAAAAAAAATATGTAAATCGCACAAATGCAACAACACCAGTATTTGGTTTGTCTGTGTGAAGAAGTGATCCAAAATTAGGATGCCTGCCGATACTTTCTGAGATCAAACAGGTGGATCATTAGAAATGCAGTAAAGTGGGAGGGTTCTGATCCCTTGAGTTCAGATCATAACTTCGCCGAAATAGGAAAATGAAGAAGAGACATTTCCAAGTGCTTTTAGGTGTACATGCACTGTGAAACTGGAAGAATGCAACTTCTCGGATAATTCATCAACGGATGCGAATAAATTTACTTCCAGGGTGTTACGTTGTGCATCATTATCCAGATCATCTGGTTTTCCATAGGTTACGATTTTTATTATTATTATTCTCAAAGCAAAGCATGACGAATATGCTCCTTGGCCACTTCCATTTCAATGGTTAATACCTCACACAATATTGAGACAATTCCGTTCAGATTCTAAACATCAATGAAGAGAACCTACATAATAAATACTAAGAATATAAAGCGCCTCTAATAGTCGAATTGGAACATGTATATAAATGTATATCAAATTTTTCATATCGCCTTGATATACGAGTATCTATAGGAAAATATAGGATATAGGATCTATCGATACATACTTTTTGCGCATCCCAAGTCAAGCTTCGCTTTTCAATCACCTCAACAGAACCTTTTAAAAATTATTTAGTAGATAGCAGTCTCGATTGCATACAACTCACACAAAACATTGGCAAAACAAATACTTAATTTATTGCCTTACTTTACATCTTAGGTAACTCACTATTACACAAGCTTGTAAGCGAGCACCAACAGCATTTTTTTACTGCCTCAGTGATTTTTTTCTTTTAATTAGTTATTTTACAACAGTTACCCCAGTACGAAACATATTTCCTGCAACCGCTTTCATCAAACCTGTTAAATTACACACCATGTAGCTACATCCTAAAACATATTTTTGCGAACCATATTTCTGCGGCTAATAATAAAGTAGCTGCAATCTTCAAAATAGAAAGTTCAACACCTTTTTGGGGATTCCCTTGTCTAGATACCATACAATGGATTGCGAACCCCAATGTGCATAACAAAAAACTCATTAGTTAACTACTTTTAAGCTCAGTAACCCTGACCTTTAACAGTGTATATCCCTTGGAAAAAATAACTACCAGCACTTTAATTACATGAAAAACAATCAATCCGAAACCCCTTTATAGCTCCCACTGGGCAATAAAATTAAGTAGTTTGCAAAAGACCAATAAAACCGTATCTAATACCATGGGAATTTTAAAATCTGTCCTAATAAACCATAACACAAGAGAAAGGTGGTCAAAGAACTGCCATGCATATTGCACACGCACCATGACTGCAACAAATTGCTTATCCACTCTCCACCTATACATGTAGGTATCGTGCGGATGCATGTAATTGGCCTCCGATAGTTTATCCAGTTCAATAACTCTTTTCTTTTTAGTTTGCGATACTTGTTGATAATTGTTTGTAAATTTTCATGAATAGATATGTAAAACTTTGCAAAAAAAAAGAACAAAAAGTATCTATTGTCTGGCGCGTTTCCCATTGCTATTCTGTCACATCTTGCCCAACTGACAGTATAGCCAGTCACAACAACAACGATAAGCTGTGACTATCATCACTCAGGCCGTATAGCTGCGGCAGCAGTATTCTCCATCGGTTGTCGGTCATTGTGGGTCTTTTTAGCGAACTTTGTCCATTCATTTATCCACTGACAGCGGAACTGTCTTGGTCGTCGCAATCGCAAGTACTCGTTGTTTGTCAGCTGTGAACCGTCGGAGTGTCTAATAGTGTCTAATAAAGTATCTGCAGATGGTCGATAGTATGTCCGATTTGAATAAGACGTTCGTTACGATCGTGCGATACTTTGAAATTTAGCAAAGAAAGTATCTGAGATACGAATTTCAGTTATTTGTCACTTCTAGTCAAAGTAAACAGTGTCCCGCGGTGTTTATTTGTTTTTTATTATTTCTGTTGGTGTTTGGGTGCTACTGTGATAACTACACTTCAAGTGCAACTAACCGTTGCAAATTGTTAAGTTTTTCTTAAATATTACCAAACCAATAGATACATAATGCTCTCTGCACATCTGGAAACCGTGCTGAAGGCTATCGTTGTGATACTCTGTTTTGGTAAGTGAAAGACGAAAAAAAAAACTGAAAGTGATCAATTGATGTAATTATGGCAATATTTAACCGTTAGCTTGGGTAATTCATATTCCAGACATACATGGATACAAATAAAACAATTTCTTCGAACCAAAAAATTGCAAATGTGTCGCGGGTACTTTACGATGACAGCGTGCTGCCATAAATTTAGATTTTTTTTTGTTTATTATTATTGAGGTCCTACAACAACAAAAGAAGTTGAACTTAATCACCTTTTCACTTTTATTTTCTAAAAAAGACTCTGATTCACCCAACAGTTCGACTAGAGTCAATTGTTTGTAAATTTTTGCTTTCATTTGGCCTTACGAGAAGATATCCGTACGAAGCAAAAGATTGCCAATTTCACAAGAGTTTATTGTTTTTATTTCTTTTTTTATTTTTCTTTTAAATAATGTAAAATTTTGTAATTTGCTGCAAGAGGCAAACAAAAAATATAAATCATTCGGCACAGAATACTGTTTGTTATTGCAAAGCCTAAGTTGATCTAGTTTTGTAACCCAAATTAATAGTTGAGGATTCATCCATCGTTTCTCTGTTCTTTGGAGTTTGCATTTCTCATATCTTATATGAATACCTTTGTTGTGTCTGCACTTCTTTGTTCCCCTTTTTGTGTTATGTTACGGGATAATGTGCAGAAAAAATGTTCGGATTCTGGTGAAACTCCAGTGTGGGCTATAAATTCTTAGATGTATCTGCAAGAAAACTGGTTCTTTAGTTAGGTAAGCCACAAAAAAATATAACAAGACTTGAAATCTTTGTTACGCGGGAAGTTTCCTTTTTGTGCATCGGGGTGGATGTGTACGTGATTGTTGGAAGATATTCTTAGAAGGTTAAGGTGTAGGTCATGTTTTATTACTTAGAGTGATGCTGGAAATGTAGATATTTTATGTGGAACTAGAATCTAAACAGTCTATCACAGAGTGAACCGCAAAAGCTTGATGTGAACAAGTGTTTATAGTTAATTGTACACTTCAACCTTTAAAAAAGTACATAGTTCAACTTCCTTCGAATAGTAGTCTTGGCGAAATATAGTGTGTCGTGTCGACCAGGGACAAATAGTAAACTAAATTGGCTACTGTGACATAAATTTACAAAGTGTGTAATTTACAACATAGTGACGTAGCAACTGATTTTATTCAGACATCTAGTGATCGTTATTTTAAGACCAGTCTAAGAGTATATCTCTTATGGTGATACAAGAGTTGGTAATTACGGGGTTGCACCATTAACCACACCTAAATGCAGGAAAAATTGGAAGTCAAATATAGTTGCAGTGGCAAGACTAATGCAGTTTTGCTTCTTTCTTTTTTTACAAATAATAAGCTTACTGGAAAAACGACTTCTATTCCACCAGGCCAACCTTCCTAGCATCCTCAATATTTTGATCCTTTAACTGAACGTTCGGCCTTCCTAGTGATCTCGATCTGACTAGGACTCGAACATTATGTTGACTGGGTAATACAATCCATATAGCCGGTCAGTTTCAACACTATTTCATTCGAAAGAAACTCAATATCTGTTTGGTTTTTCCACGTATAGTCTTATTAATCTAAATACATATTATGTTGCAATATGTTAGTCTTTTGAGTTAGTAGTTTTGATCCCACTTGTTCAAAGCCGGTTTCCGTTCTATGAGCATATCGTGTGTACATAGATCGATTCCATGAATTCCGAATAGCGGAAGCTGCAGAACAGTGTACGTTTCGTCATCAGCTAAAAATCTTCTTCAGGCAGCCGGTTCCCTTGACAGTTTCCTTCAATCAGGCACTTAAAGTTGGTTGGATCCCATTTTATTTCCACATACCATGTAAGGTTAACCGATCTTTACTATTCTATCCGGAGAGGAGTCAACTAAGACGCTGAATCAACATCTCCCTGACTTAGTCGACTCGGCGTCCGATCCGTACATCAAGACAGACAGGAGCATAGATTGATTTAAGTTTTATTAATATCCATTCTCTTACACGCTACAGATTCTTTCATTACAACTACTGATACTATTTTCATTTTTGAGTTAATATCATTGCCAGAGTTAACTGAGAATTGCCTACGCAAACAAATACCTTGACCGCTTTGGGATTTTTTGACTATTACGATCATGTATCTGCGTTAGGTTAGGTTAGGTTAGGTATGTGGGCTGGCAGGGAGGGACGCTCTCTGCCACACTCAGGTCAGCGTTGACCCATTGTGGTACCCATGGGGGAAAAAGTAATCCCTTACCCAATGAAACTAAAAACTACTAACTCAGTCACTTACTTCATTTCTGCATACAAACCACCCTGATGATTTGATGAAGTTCAACATCTTTTCTGTTGAAACGCCGGAGAGTTCCTCGAGATCCTGGAAGAAATATTTACCAAGGAATTTTTTCCTGGAGTGTTGAAGACTCGGGCAGTGGCACAGGAAGTGGGTTGTGTCCTCAAAAACTTCCTCGTCATCACAGAGTGTTGTGCCCCGTGATGATGCCCACGAGGGTTGAAAGGGATGTCCTATCTTTACGGATGATTCTCTCGGTCTTTGCTTTGTCGAAAGATGGCCATAGCTTCCTAGTGATGGCGCAAGTTTCCATGGAGTTCCATCTTGTGTTCGCCTCCTCAGTGGCTTTATTCCCTACAGCGAGCTTGAGTGTGCAAGGCGGGATACACACAGGGGGGTCAACTTGTTCTGTTGGGGCTGCTGAGCCGATTCTCGCCAGCTCGTCGGCTTTCTCATTGCCTGGGATAGCCTCGTGTCCAGGGACCTAACAGAGCGATACCTTGTGCTGTGTTCCAAGAACCCTGAGCTCTTCTCGACAACACTTCACAAGCTTCGATTTAATGTCTATGGCAGTAATCGCTTTTACATATAGCTGCCTGGCTGTCGATAAAGATGATGATACCTTCTGGCGGTATTGCCCTTACCGCAGACTCACGGGCGGCTGTTGCCACTGCTAAGACCTCTGCTTGGAAAACACTGCTGTGGTCTGGAAGTCGTATGGATTTTGATACACCTAAAGGGTCGGAGAAGATACCTGATCCAACACCAGTGCTCATTTTTGAACCGTCTGTGTAGATGGCTATAGATTCGGCATTAGGTATATGACCGCTTTTCCAATCTTCCCTGCTAGGGTAGGCGGTAGAGAAAGGCCTTGTAAAGTCTAAATATGGCGTGAGGCCAAAGTAATCGAGTAGGATCATCGAGTGAACTGTTCTGCTTGGTTTCCAGTTCGCTGACTGACTTATTTTCATAGCATTAATGGCTGTTGATGTTCGTATAAAGATGTCTAGCGGTAGTAGGTTGAGGATAGCCTCGAGTCCTGCGGTTATGGTTTTCCTCATTACACTGGTGATGCCAATGCACGCTAGTCTTTGAACTTTGGTGATTGTCTTTAAGTTGGTGGATTTGTTGACAGTTGGCCACCATACTAGATTACCGTAAGTCAGTATGGGTCTAACTATAGCCGTATACATCCATAGTATGATTTTGGGGGAGGGTCCCCAGGTTCTACCAAAAATTCTACTACATGAGTAAATGGCTATTGTTGCTTTCTTAATTCTTTCCTCTATATTTAATCTCCAATTAAGTTTTTTGTCAAGTACAAGGCCCAGGTATTTTGCGCTATCGGACAATCTGAGTGGGATTCCATCAACAGAAGGTGTACTAAACTCCGGTATTTTCCTCTTATTCGTAAAAAGTAAGAGTTCGGTTTTTTGAAGATTAACCTTTAGACCACAGCTCCTGGCCCATATGCTAAGAATATTTAGGGCTACGTCAAGTTGTTCGCTAAGGGTAGGCAGGAATTTACCTGTTGCAAGCAGCACGACGTCGCGTACGCTGTAGCTCTGACCCCACTTTATCTTAGTTGTACCTCATTAAGAACAATGACCCAGAGCAGTAGGGAGATTACTCTGCCTTGAGGGGTACCCCTCGAGGCGTATGCTTCGAGCTTTGAACCCTTAAGTTCGTTTGTTATTTGTCGTTCCTCGAGCATGCTAACAATCCAGTTAATTAGACTGATGTCGATGTCTAGGTTTCTTAGGGTTCTTTTAACCGCTTCGGTATTTACATTATTGAAGGCTCCTTCGATGTCCAAGAAAGCAGCTAGTGTGAACTCTTTATCCTTAAGTGATTTTTCTATAGAGCCGACAACATGATGTAGGGCAGTTTCCACACATTTACCCCTCGTGTATGCGTGTTTGGTTGGGGATAAGTCCCCCGGGCGTATTCTACTACGTATGTAGATGTCGAGCAATCTTTCAAAAGTTTTCAGGATGAAAGAGGTAAGGCTTTTTGGTCTGAAGTCCTTCGCGGTGGTGTAACTTGCCTTGCCCGCCTTGGGTATAAAAACCACCTTGACCTCCCTCTGCGTTACATATGGGAATTTCTGTGAAGGATTCTAATCTCCCTTAGCACTTGATATTTCACTACCTTTAAAGAAATACATACGTTGATACTCGCTGACTCCTGTTAACTGGGTTCGACGTAGTTTGGATGTCAAGGATTAAAATTCCCTTTTCTTTACAGTTTCAACGACCATGTTTATTTCGCGTCTTCAGAAACCCCTATTTCGGTTCCGACAACTCTGCTGTATCTTCTATTGCTGCTATCGCTGCAGCATGTTGTAGATAATATGTTTCAACATTTTTGTTACCTTGTGCCTAAGTCTAGGATGTCGTCCCGTCCTGGTGTTCTTTTATCCCCAAATTTACTACAGAAAATGCATCAGTTGAGCTACCAAAAGGGTATTCTAGTAGGTAGCAGATGAACTAGCCAGAATGGGATCAGCGTTAAATATAGAACATACTCAGATATTAGTAGTGTTGGAGTACTAAAAAGAAAAATCGACCTTAAAATAGAAGAGCTGATCAACTTCTCATGAATTACCAGAGGGGACTGTATCATATCTTGCAGTTTCTGGCCTGTATTGAATGAAGGAAGAATCAAAAGTTTGCTGGCAATAAATACAAAAGAAATCCGCATCTTGATAGGTGCACTTACAGGAGGGGAAATGGCCGTAAGACTAGGCATCAACTCACCCGACCACTGCATGAGCTGTCAGGACGCAGAAGAGATAGCAACTATCAAGCACTTGCTGTGTGACTGCCCAAATCTACAAAACCGCCGCCTGCACCATATGAGTAAAAGGTTTTTTATCGAACTAAGAGATCTTATGCAAGCTCCAGTAAGGATCATGATACGATTCATAAAGAGCTCAGATTGGTTCGCTACTAGACCGACCGAAAGCTAAAGAGTTTATAGATTCAACAAACAAAAAGTGAAACGTTTGGCGCCTGTGAAAATCACTTAGGTGCACTTCCCTCTAACCTAACCTAACCTAAACGGGTATTCTGTGCCTCCGCAGTTTTTTTTTCCTCGAATATGGAGTTTCTGCTTGATGTGGGAATATTCCCTGAACAATCATCTTCTTCTTCCTTTTATCAGCGAGGCTATGATCCGAAAACAAGGGATCACAACCCTCCCAGTTCACCGCATTTCTACTGATCCGCCTGTGGGGTTCGCATATTCCGGGAATGTTCCCGGAGCAATGTGACGTAAAAACTCGGAACAGGACGAAGTCGGTAATTGTCATCTCTAAGAAGCATCTTTGTTTGCTTATTTTATTTATTTCCGGTGTTGGATGGTGTGACAGCTAACATCGCATCGGTGGTGAGTCTCCTTGCTTGATGGCAGCATACTGATACCACGCCTTACTTTTTTTTACAAACAAAAATACACATTTACTCACAAAGTTATTCCAATGAAGTGGATATCACCCTCGTTTCTAAGAAGTTGTTGCTGGACTGCATGTTGGCATGTTGGAATGAAAATTTTAAACAATTCTTCCAAGTACATATCACATACTTACGAATACCGTTGATCCTCTTTTATTCGGAACTCTGATAACCGGAAACCTCTAATATACGGAATATTTGTCGTAGACACTTTTCAAAAATATTATCTTTATTTGAAAAAATTTGTAATGTTTACCTTTGTCGTTACAAATGCATTTTACGAAACATCTGCTGTCTGGATTAATATTCTTCGATGTGACGATTACGTTCTGTGAAATAGTTTTCAAGAGCAGTCACATCGTTAAAGTGGACTCGAAAATTGCTAAGTATTTACGAGAAAATTGATAAGATTAATAGTTTGGAGAAAGGCACAAGTGTTCGGTTTCTACGAAGCGCTGTATATATATACGATATACGAGTACTAAGAGGAAAAAACAATTATAAAGTTTATTTTATTTTAATTTATTTTATTTTATTTTATTAAAAACAGAGTATAAAACATCACGTATAAAGTAGTAGCTAATAACAATTCATTTTGATATAATTCGTATATAGGTTAACGAAAAAATTCGGACGTAATCGAGTTGATTTAAGGTTGACATAACCTTACTCTTTAAACAACATCTAGGCAGAGCAATGAAAGAATAAATCAATAGATTGTAATAAAGGATTGGCTTCATTGATGCAACGAGCAATAGGTTCATTTTGTGCGTAATTAGTTCTATGAATTCTTTTCCGAAAATGAAATTGTTGGAGCAGAATTCCATCATCATCGTAACCATAATCATCAACGTTATGAAGTTACGTCTTACGTAAATTTGCGCATTTGAATTTGGCGTTTATTTTAGACTAGTCACCATATTTAATACATTTTCCAATTCGCCACTTATTTAAACTTTTAAATAATAACGTAAGTTTTCTCTCAAGCGAAAGAACCTGTTATTTTTGCTTTGTATAAGAACCCTCTGTAAAATAAAGCTTTTGTAATTAATAGTTGAAAACCCTTAGAGGAAACTGTGCTCATTTAATTTCTTTCGCTCACATTTTTTGCTAGTTTCTTCGTCTCGCTATTGGGTTAAACCCAAAAGTTTGAAGTCTTTCGTTTTTCGTAGAACTCATTGGAGTTCAAATTTCGCATCCGTTTGGCAACCGGTCAAACGCAACAACCAGTCAAATAGAGGTACCGCGGTTGACGGTCGGAAAAGTATACGCTCGTTGAGAAATTGAAGACGTAGATTTTTCAATTCAATTTTTATTATTAATATCTAATTAAAGTTACAATCATATACATGTTCATATCCCATGAAGCCTTAAGGGCTTGTCTGCAGGAAAGATTGGCTTTAAATATAACAGTTCACATTGTGCTTGTGCTTATATAAACATACTCGTACTTAACAAGAGAAAAATAAAATGGAAAAAAAAGTTAAGGAGAATCAATATACTTTAATTTTATTCTTAGTAAATGAAAAAGAAAAAATGTTTTATGTGTTTTAAAATTTCAGCCAGGTTTATGAATAAGCTTTCTTCTATTTTCAATTCGGTGGATATTTACCAAATTAGTAGGAAGTCCATTCATAATATATTATCACCACTTGATTTGGAATCTATATATGACACTTTCTCGCCCCCTTCGGGTAGGGGTTAGAATATACCCGAGGTAGGCATGCCTGTCGTAAGAGGCGACTAAAATCCACCCTCCGTATACCGAGTATGGCGTATACAAAAAACATGCAATGAACAAAACAAAAGATTTAAATACCCCAGGTGGCAGTCCAGGTAAACTGGAAAATCCACCCTCTTCGGAGGTCGGCTCTACGGATTCTGGGGAGAGCCATTTATTGCACCTTATAAATCCCTTCTCAAAAAGTACAAGGGTATCTCGATCTCCACCAACAAGATCGAACGTCTCCGGAAAAAGAAGTCCGCCGGAAGCGCAAACGCGTGAAAAACGGGACTCAGCGAAATCTAAAAGCATTGAGGAGGAAAACGACGTACTCCGTACCAAGCTTAGCGAAATGGAGCTACTCTATCGTGAGCTCAAGAAAGAGGTAGATTTACTCAGGCAAGAAAATAATGCCCTAAAAAACACGTACCTACAAAAAGAAAATACAGTTAGCTCACATCGCTCACCTAGTCGTGAATACCAGACGGATGAAGAAGAGCTAACACGCGAAACGAATTGGGTCGAAAAGAAACGACCTAGCAAAAAACGAAAAGCTGGTTCCTCACCGGAAGTCGAGCCACAAAAAGATGAAAAGCGCAAGGAGATGCAAGAAAAGCAACAACAACCAAAATTACGTCCTCCGCCACCGATAAACGTCGTTGGAATTACGGACTATAATAAGTTGCATTGCCTCCTTAAAGGAACTCTGGCTTCGAAGTTTAAGGTGACATCTCTGCGAAACAATACGTGGAAAATCAATGTCGATGATGCCGACGGTTACCGATCAGTATCTAAAAAATTGAATGCCGAAAAGATTCAGTGGTATACTTATGAAAATAAGTTAGAAAGACCACTGCGTGTTGTAGCAAGGGGACTCCACCCCTCGTGCACTAAAGAAGATGTAATGCACGACCTTCAAGACAAAGGCTTTAAAATTCTTGATGCCGTCAATATTATCAAGAAGGAGAAGCAACAGTCGGAGGGAGATCATGAAAAATTGGTAAAGCGCGGTCTTCCACTATTCATGCTTAGTTTTGATAAAGACGAAAATAAAGACATTATTTATGGTATCAAGACTATTCTAAACATCGTGGTCAAAATCGAACCCATGCGTAAGACCTCCAGATCGATCCCGCAGTGTAAGCGCTGTCAAGGCTTCAATCACACGCAGACTTACTGCCAGAAAGAGCCGCGATGCGTCAAATGCGCAGGTAAACATCTCTCGGAAGAGTGTCACCTAAACAAGCAAACCCCAGCCACTTGTATAAATTGCAAGGGAAAACATCCTGCAAACTATCGAGGTTGCGAAGTGGCGAAAGAGCTTCAAAAACGCCGCGATACGCTAAAAAATTCGACGCGTCCGAATATGAAACCAATCAAGAACAGACCCAAAATAGCTACGAAAAAAGCAGCGAAAGATAGAAAGTCCGTCAATATTAACTTAAGATCGGTTAATGATAAAAAATCCGAAAGTAATAGAGATAAGGTAACAGAAGCAAAATCTCCGAATATTGGCGTGCAGTCTTATGCTCAAGCGGCGAAGACAGTTAAGGGTACGTACACGACCGACAACTCACGGGAGATCAAAGCAAGAAACCGTCCAAACTTTAATGTAAAAACTCCTTCTCAAGTTGCGACATTGAAAAATAGTGATAGAAGTAGTTCAGAAGATCATGTATCCAATGTTTTTTCCCTAATTCTTGCGAAACTTGAAGAGCAATGCAAAACAAATAAACTAATTTTCGAGAGACTAGTTGCACTAGAAAACAACATTCATAACACGCGCACTTCAACCAGAATATGAAAGAAACGCTTAAAATTCTTACTTGGAACGCTAACGGGCTCATACAAAGACTCGACGAGTTAGAAATATTTATGCGAGAGAAAGATATTGATATATGCTTGGTCTGTGAAACTCATCTGAAAAAGCAATCGAATATTAAGATAAGGGGATATAGCGGATATCACGCCTTTCACCCATCGGAAAGAGCCAGAGGCGGATCATCTTTGTTTATAAAAGAAAATATCGAACACTCAGCGGAAATAAAAATTGAATTAGAAGCAATGCAAGTAAGCACGGTACGCGTTAGAAATAGACATTTTGCTTTCAACATTTCGTCTATATATTGTCCACTGCGATGTAAACTTGAAGAAAGTGATTTCACAAACATCTTCAACTTCCTTAAACCAAATTTTATTATTGGTGGTGACTTCAACGCGAAACACCCCTTCTGGGGCTCAAGGTACGCCTCTCAGAAAGGTAGAAAGCTTTATAATGCGGGTATGCAATTCAGTTGTGATTTTTACTCGACGGGTAAACCAACATATTGGCCAACTGATAGAAATAAGATACCAGATCTGATTGATTTCTTTGTTGTTAAAGGAATATCTAGCAACTGTATAAAAGTTGAAGAAAGCTTTGATCTCTCCTCTGATCATTCTCCAATCATTATGACGATAAGCGAAGCTTTGATTAAAAAAGTAGGACCGGCCAGATTAACTGGCGCGAAAACTAATTGGGACGGCTTTAAAAAAGATATTGAAGCAAATATTGAGCTGAGCGTATCACTTAAAACGCCCTATGAACTTGAAGTTGAAGTCGATCGCTTCGTCGAAATCTTACAGGATGCCGCGTGGAAGAATACTCCCAACCTAAAGAGAACCCCGGCCAGTTACATTAAAATTTATCCGCAGGAAATAAAAGAGATGATTAAGGAGAAGAGAAAAGCGCGTAAAAGATGGCAACAAACTCGGGCTCCGCAACATAAAGCATATCTTAACCGTTTGTGCAACTCACTAAAACGATCTATTAAAGACCTTAAGAATAATGAAATACAAACTTACCTAGAAAGCTTAACGGCAGAAAAAGATTCTAACTATTCGCTTTGGAAGGCTATAAAAGGTATTAAAAAACCTCATGTTCAAGCCGCGCCAATTAGGATAAATCAAGACGAATGGGCCAGGCATGATAAAGAGAAAGCGCAAGTTTTTGCCGCCCACCTGGAAGAAACTTTCAAACCGTTTGATGGACAAGCTCTTATTGAAAATATAAATACGTCGTATATAGACAATAGTGTAATAAGAAATGCAACGCTTACCGAACTTAAGGAAGAAATAAAGAAACTTAAACCTAAGAAAGCTCCTGGATACGACCTAATTACGGGAGAGGTTCTTAAAGCACTACCAAGAAAAGCTCTAATTAAGCTTCTGTTCATTATAAACGCCGCGATTAGACTAGAATATGTTCCCAGTCAATGGAAAGTCGCCGAAGTTATAATGGTCCTTAAGCCTGGAAAACCGCCGAATGAAAAAACCTCTTATAGACCGATTTCGCTTCTTCCAATTATATCCAAAGTGTTCGAGAGAATGTTGGTTAGGCGAATACAGCCAGTTATAGAAGAAGGGCATCTCATCCCTGATCATCAATTCGGATTTAGAAGTAAGCATTCTACAGTTGAACAAGTACATCGAATAACACATGTAATCGAAAAATCACTTGAAGAAAAAAAGATTTGTTCAAGCGTATTCCTTGACGTTTCTCAAGCCTTTGACAAGGTCTGGCACGAAGGCTTAAAGTTTAAATTACGACAAGTTCTGCCAGAGCACCTATATAATATTTTGAAGAACTACCTTACGAATAGGCTATTCCGCGTCAAATGTGGAAACGAATATTCAGATTTTAAGGAAATAATGGCTGGGGTGCCGCAAGGAAGCGTTCTTGGTCCAGTCTTATATCTATTATACACTCGTGATATACCGCAAGTAGAAGGCACTGAGCTAGCTACATTTGCCGACGACACTGCTATCTTGACAGTAGGTACAACGGTCGAAGATACTACAGAAAAACTGCAAGAAGCTTTGAATAGAGTAAATGAATGGACAAAGATTTGGCGAATCGCACTCAACGAGACCAAATCTGTTCATGTAAATTTTACTTATAAAAAAATAAATAATTTGCCGATCTTTTCAAACTCGGTTCAAATCCCGTTTGCAAACGAGGCTAAGTATCTTGGTATGACACTTGATACAAAGCTGAAATGGAAAACGCACGTTAAGAAAAAACGCAAAGAACTAGATAACAAATATCGAGAAATGTATTGGTTACTTGGAAAATATTCCAAGCTTAATATATATAACAAACTGCTTTTATATAAGCAAGTGCTAAAGCCTGTATGGACATATGGTATACAACTCTGGGGTTGTACCAAAATAAGTAATATTAAAATTTTACAAACTTTTGAAAACAAAGTGCTAAGAGGTATTGTAAATGCGCCATGGTATATCAGAAATAGCGATATCCACAGAGACCTTGGCATTAAAACAATCGAAGACGAAATTCAAACCTACGCGAGAAAGCATAGAAGTCGACTAGAAAGTCACGTAAATATTACAGTCCTCCAACTTTTGGAAGAAAGAAATTTACTGCGCCGTCTACAAAGGACCAAACCTTTAGACCTAGCGCGATAAGTAACCGCGTCTAAACTGCGGAACTGGCAGGAACTTCCAATGGGAAGGTACCTGCAAAACGTCATTATTTCGCGAAACGAAAACTACTTGATAAGTCGAATACTTAGTTGTAGTAAAAATAAAAACAAGTCTGTTTTGAAGGGAGGTTTTTTAGTGGGTAAGAATCCCACACTACTATGAGCACGCGCTGTCGATCCTCATAGTGTCTTGTTGAAGATTTTCACCTACCCTCGGAAAAAAAAAAAAAAAAAAAAAAAAAAAAAAAAAAATATGACACTTTCTTTTATATTTTAAATTCTATTATTAGTCGCTTTGTTCCAGTCAAAAAAAGCATTTTGCATGGACACCCAGTCTAGTTTAATAGGAGGCTTTTGAATCTTAAAAATAAAAAGAATAAGGCCTACAAGCGTTTAAGGAATGACAGATCTAATATAGAACTAAAATCTTGGTACCTGCTTTCTCAAAATGAATTTGATGTTCTAAGCAAATTTTTGTACAGAGGTTACATATTGTCGTGTGAAGATAAATTAAAATCGAATAGCAAATTTTTTTGAAACTTCATAAATTCCAAAAGAAATACTAATGAGTTGCCAAATCTTATGTATTTTAATGACTCTTCATCCAATGATCCTAAGGCGATTTGTGATTACTTTGCTGACTATTTTAGTTCAGTTTATAGCAATAATGATCAAGTTGACTCTTTTTCGAATTTGGAATCCATGATAAACCTTGGTGATTTGGATTTTGATAGACTAGATATTTAAAAAGCTCTTACTGACCCTAAGAGTATAGAAAGTGATGGCCCTGATGGCATTTCTCCTATCTTACTTAAGAATTGTGGAACTTCTTTAACTTTCCCACTTCATCTTATCCTATCCAAATCGATCGCGTCTGGAAGTTTTTTAGATATTTGGAAAATATCTCACATTTTTCCGATCCATAAATCCGGTCCTAAACAAAACGTTAGCAATTACCGTCCTATTTGCAAAATCCCTTCCATTCCGAAACTGTTTGAAAAGTTAATTACTTACAAGATTTCATCCTTGGTAAAGGATTTTATTTCTGTTCAACAGCATGGGTTTATTCAGGGCAGATCTACATGTACAAACTTGTCGATTTTCTGCAATTTTGTTACACAAAACTTCGAGATCGGTCTGCAAACTGATGTGGTTTTCACTGAGTTTGCAAAAGCATTCGATAGGGTTAGCCACAAAACATTAATAAGGAAACTTTCCTGCTTGGGTTTCCACTCAAATTTACTTGATTGGATTGAGTCTTATTTGAGTAATCGGATCCAATTTGTGAAAATTAATGATACTCTGTCTAAACCTATTAATGTAACTTCGGGCGTCCCACAAGGTAGCCACCTTGGCCCGTTGTTATTCCTACTTTTTATTAATGATCTTCCGGACGCCATCAAGCATTCTGAATGTCTTTTGTTTGCTGATGATCTAAAGATGTTTCGTGCATTTAAAACAAAAAACGATTGTAATCTTTTGCAGGAAGACATTAATGCAGTTGACGAATGGTGTGTTGTTAACAATTTGCCCTTAAATACTTCGAAATGTCAATGCTTCACACTCTCTAGGTCTTTTACTTCCATTTTGCATTGTTATGACATTAAAAACAGTCCACTTGATAGAGTGTCCTCAAAAAAGGACCTGGGTATTTTGCTTGATCCTCGCCTAACTTTCAATGAACACATAGACTATATTGTTTGTAAGGCTAATTCTCTGCTAAGTTTCCTTAAACGAAACTCAAGAGATGAAGTTAATTCTGCATTAGCGTCAATGGATATTTTTGAGAATTGTTCCAGACTTAAATTTAAAAATAATCTACTATTAATCTTATCTGATAATGTTTGATTGTTGAAGTTTCCTTTCTTATTTATTAAAAAAATATTTAATGAATTGTATTTTATGAATGTTTGTTTTGTATCCAAAATAGTTCTTAATTTTGCTATTTAGTCTGTAAGAGATTATTATGGTCTGTTAGATGAAATAATTAAATAAATAAAAAAATAAATAAATAATCGTAGGTAGCATTGTTGATAGTTTGTATTGTACGAGTATTTGCCGTAGTTATTGTGAAATTTAGCAGTCTTAAAACTGCCTTTTGCGTTCCGTCTTGTGTTGTGGGAGTGGTCGATTGGGATTCTGTATTGGTGATCATCATAGAACTCGTTGATTATATTGGACTTAAAGATTCCTTCGATGTCAAGAAGTTCCAATTGTGTACTGATTGCCCTATTTCGTTTGTAGTCGATCCTTTTGGCCTTTTGCCTGCAAGTATGTCGAGGTACCCCATGCAGTAATGCCGTGCCGGATATATGATTTACCTAACGCGAGATATGCCTGTCTAACTACTTCATAGCTACTGCAATTACTTAAATGGTGCTGCATATAGGACGTTCGCCGGAGTTTTCACGGAAGTTGGTCAATATGTGCTTGCCATTTGAGATTATGGTCTACAATTACACAGAGATATTTCGTGGTATTGACGACATCAATAAAGGTTTTGCACTGGTCGTCTGATTTGCTGCAGTCCATGTTGTTGTTGTGCAAACATTTTGTGTCGTGGAATTGTATGCGTATGACATGATATAGGATGTGGGGTGGTTTGATGTAGATGATTTTTGTTTTTTCCGCATTGATTGTTAGTCCGTTGTCATGACACCATCTTGTAATAACGTCCAGTTCCTTCTGCATTATTGCAGTTGCCCTTTCGATGCTCCTGTGTGACACCACAATCGCCGTATCGTCTGCTTATGCGAATTTTGCGCTGTTGTTCAGTGCTTTTAGTAAGCCGTTTGCATATATGATGTACAGAAGTGGTCCCAGTTTAGAGCCTTGTGGTACACCATGTGTAATGTTGACTTTGTCACTCAGAGTTCCACTGATTTTGACACGATATGTTCGAAGGGCCAAGTAGTTTTCCAACCAATTGAAATATTCGCCGCGGATTCCTGCATTTTGTAATGAAGCCAACAAAATTTTGTGAAACACAGAGTGTCGAACGCCTTACTGAAATCAATAAACAAAGCTAAACTGTGGTGGTTTTGTTTTTGCTGAGGCTTTCGTTTAGCTTGTTCGCAAAATTTCCCAGAAGTTTATTAATGTTCTTGCCCCTTTGAAAGCCGTACTGATCACAATCAATTATTTTATGTTCTCATTCTTCGTATTACAATTTCTTCAAGAACTTTTTCGATAACCGGCAAGATTGCTATTGGGCGATAATTGTTGAACTCGGATTCTATGCCTGATTTGTAGACAGGTCGGACTACGGAAAGTTTGAGGGCTTTAGGGATTGTCTGTTGGTCCAAGCTCATATTAATTAATTTTTTTATAGCCGGAGTAATTACTGAGGCATTATTTTTTAAGTCCTTTGAACGGATTTCATCGCAGCCCTGGCCCTTTCTAACATCTAGGCTCTGTATTATATTAAAGACTTCCAATTCACTTGCTCGTGCTACAAAAATCGAATTTTGTATAGTTTTGTCAGTATTTTTTATTGTCTTTAATTGGCACTCGTGTATAGTTTTTTGTACATTTTCATTAAATGTTTTCGCGAATTGGTTCGTTAACACAAATAAATTGTTGTTTTTGAAGTTTTTAGTTAATTTTTCATCTAGGCTATTTGATTTCCTAACTATAATTCCATTTATTGTTTGCCAGGTCTTTTTTATGTTGTTTCTATTTTCATAAAATTGTTTTTTATAATAATAATTCTTAGCACATTCTAATTTTTTGTTTACAATGGTTCTATATGTTTTTTATTCCCTCTCCTTTTCTTTGTCTTTGGGTTTTGATAACTATTTTTATAGAGCTTATCTCTCCTTTCACAGCACTTAATTAGTTATTCATTCATTCACGGATTTAGCGTTCTTTATTCTTTTCTTTTGAAGGCACTGTGATTTTTCATTAATTGTTTTAAATATGGTTTGTATTTTATTATATGTATATGTCATCTTTAATTGAGGTTGTGAATAATTGAAAATAATTAAAATTTTGAGACGGTGAGTAGAAATCTAACATTGAGAGCAAGGTAGGACACTGAATGTGTCTCTTACAAACGTATGAGAAAGGTATTTTCTACGACATAGAAGAGAGCTTATATGATATTTATTAGGAAATGCCTGGTTTTATATAAAGGCAACTCAATTTGCCAATTTAACCGAAAAATCATGAATATAATGAAGCTTTTCTGTACTCTTTCATTTCTATAAGAATGCATAGGTAAATGATATGACGGATTCCAAATAGTACAACAGTATTCTAAATGGGGTCTAACAAGAGATGTAAGTGACGTCTTTAAAGTATGGGGGTTATGAAACATTTAGAATGTAGTCTATACAAGAATGCTGCCGACCTAAGAAAAAAGGGCGCAAACTCCAAAATTGAGTTAGCGGCAAACCAGAAACAGTAAAATGCATTTATCTCAAAACTATTAAAATGGAGATGCGCCCTTTCTTCTTAGGAGAGCAGTATGTTCATTAAAAGTAAGTCGACGATCAAATATTACACCCAGCGTTTAGTGCGGAAAGTAAAATAAAACGATGGGTCGCAAAACCACGTATTGAGCAAAGAACTCACAGTTAGACGAAGTATTGCACTTTATAAATGTATTTGTCAATATCCAGAAAACTGGATTATCCAGCATTACATATGTTGGTCCCAAGTATGCCGCATAAAAAAGGTTTAACTGCACTTAATTTTCAAAAATGTTCACTTTATTACTCTGGCATCACTCTAATTTTAGTATTTTTTTTTATCAAAATCCAGTCACGTCTTCAATTTATTCGATCTTAGTGATTTTCAGAAAAGACCGCTAAAATATTAGGTCCGTATTCGGACATAGGTGTAGAAAAATCAAGTGTGTAACTGAGTTTCTCAAAAAGTTCACATGAGGCCATTACACCATCATACCGAGCCAAAACCTAAATTTGATAAAACCTCATAGGACGCTCATTGAAAATTTCAGTTTTTGGGAATTCCCATCCCTTAACCAAGCAAATCCTACCGCTGCTCTAATGTCTGACTTTTCTTATATACGACATCGGGTATATGTATAATATAAACTATTCTATTATTTCCAGCAATTTGGAAGAAATCTATACTAGATTGAGCTGCGTTCTGTGGATACATGGATGCAGGTTCCGCAATACTCTCTCTCAACAAGCAAATTTTTGGCCTCAAGCAATAACCGCTTAAGTCGATTTTCACAGTTTCTCAGAAAATGAGTTTGAAATTTTCGTTTTTCATAAAAACGTATGGGATTTTTCTATATCGGTCTTGTTTCTTTACTTACAACTCGGTAACCACTGCAGAGAGAAAACTAAAAATTACATGGCATAAACTTCGAATATTGGGACGTCTTCTGACATCCTTAAGTCAATTTCGTCATAACTTGACTTAAGCGGTTATCGCTTGAGGTCACAGAAATATCATTGCCGGCTACTTTGCTGAGGATAGACATACTCACAGGTTGGACATTCCTTACAATGATTTCTGCAGGAGCTGCAGTGGCAAAGGGGAAGAAGAGAATATCACTCATGACTTATGCACGTATCGTGCCCTCGCCTTTATCAATGATCTAAGTGAGATTAAAAATGTCTGCAGGGCTAAAATTAACTCATTTGTTTTAAGTAAATGGTTCCAGGAGTAGGCGGTGTAATCCACCCATTCCTTTAGTGGTAGTACAGTGAACCTATTTCTGCTGTAAGTGTACCTCATCGAAAGCCACTCCAAACCAACCAACCAATTTGTCGGTTGAAAAATTTTGAAATTTTCATCAATTTCTTATTTAATCCAAACTAAATTTACTATAGATGCTTTCGCATCTAGAGTTCAGTACAGGTTACTACATTAATCGGATATAAACTCAGCAAACACATCAAGCAACAAGGCTATCAATTGACAACAATTTCATTAGCATCCAGATAAAGTGACTAATATGATAATATTTGATCAGCACTGCATTCATTATTCAGCGTTGATTGTGAAGTTCATTGTCCGCTAAAAGATAGCCAGTACATTACTGTGTACTGTGTATAAACATGTTAAGGGTATTCATAACCCCTTGAGTGTGCGCAAATTATAAAAAAAAAATAAAAAATTACAAAAACTGTAGTAAGCAAATTCACATGCAAGTACGGGTAACACCATTCGGTTATTAAGTAGAAGGTTGTCGTTTCAAGTACCGACCACATCCATTAGAATTTTCTAGTTATATGTGCATGTAAACGATGTTATTGTACACCGCCTAGAGTTACTCAACACATACTCGAAAGAAATACTTCAAATCAGAATTGAATGCCAAAATCAGAGCAAGCTCTCCCCGACTAATTCGGACGCAGCCTATGGAGCAAGCATGTAGTGAAACCTAATCTCACCTGAGTTTTAAGCACAAAAAAAAAATTCTTAGAGCTAAGATAAAATTAAAAAAAAAAGAACAAATACAAGTTTTAAATTTGTAGATCCAGAAACTCCCACCAGACGCTTAAATTACTTTAAGGACTATACAATGCTGTGCAATCTCAGATTAAGTGGAAAGCTGAAAAGAGTTTCGTCGAGTTTCATTTTTCCAAGCAAACCTTAAGCTATTTAAGCCCTTTAAGTTTTAAGAGAAAAGAAAATAATATTCCCATAGTTACCAGTTTCCTACTTCTAATGTTAGCTCCTGGTACAAGTTGTGCATGGTCTTTGCGATGTACCCTGAGAAGTTGAGAAGCATAGTGTTTCAACACAAACTTGAAAAAATGGAATTTAATATCTTGCAACAAGTATCTCGTTTATTTAAGAAGTTTGAAAGAATTGATATCCCCCTCCGTCATGAAGTTCACGTGAAGTGGATATGGAATAGGCCATCCTACTTTGCTTCTCAATTCTTCAATTATTATGCGAATTTAATGCAACTCCTACGCAGAGCCTTTCAACTTTCACTAGTGTGCACTCATATTGATGTTGTTTCCCAACTCACCAACGTCATACAATCGTCAGTTCAGTTTTCGGTCTGTCGAGGAACTAATAAAATGCATGTGCATAGTTTTGTGTTGATATTATGGGGCGCTCTGAGGCATTTAGAAAGGCATCCTGGTATAATATACAGCGCTTAGCTCATTGCACATTAATTGAAGCATGAATTACCCAACTAATTATGTAGGCACATTATAGTTTTTCTTTTTTAGCATTTCATGGTTTATTCCTTTGTTGAGTGTTAAAAGTGAAACTGTGTTAAGACGAACGAAATTGAGTCATGGGATACATGACATGGTGTGCATACGTATACACTGGATATGTCTAATTAACGACTGTTCAACAGGTGCACTTGGGGTGGTTGCTTTCAATGATGGGATGGGCAGCTACGTATCCATTTTTACAGCATTTCAATTTATGGAATATATATTTCTTACCTTCCTATGAATAATGAATTCGAGTATATAATGGGCGATCTTTCACTTGGTGAAGCTAATGGTAATGGAGCAACCGGTCTCACTATATTGTCAGACTGAAACCAAGGCTTACCCTTCTAGGGACATAATTCTGCATTTGCCCAATGAATTTGTAGTTATGCTTATATTTGATTCACGGCAGTTAAACGTTGGTATGGTAACAAAGTATACCGTGTTGCTTTAGTCTTATCTACATCTCTGTACGAGGTCATTACTATCCCTTCTGCACGAAGATATTTAACCCAAAAGTACGGGAAAGAATGTAGACCGGGTTAAGTTTGCAGCCGCAGATTCATTTATTTATTTATTTATTTCATTTTATTTATTTCATTTTATTCGACTTCGCAAAATGTTAACAATATGTTTAACCTGCAAAGCCACATGGCTTATCTGCAGGAGATTGTGTACTTATAATATGAATATTGTTTCATCATCAAAAGTAAGAGTTAAATAAAGAAAAGAAAAAATTAAGATTAAAAACAGTTTTATACATTTTGTAAATTCGGGCTTAAATAGTATAAAGTTTCAGTTAAGTTATTGACTCTTAAAAATATTGTTTAATCTTTCGCTTTCTGACATGGACTGAATTAAGACTTCGAAGTTGTTGAGGAAGATTATTGAGTATAATAGGCACGAATTACTTCAGTCTTCTCTTTCCATAATCGTTTATCATGCCTGGAAGTTGGAATAGACCCTCAGCTCGTCTTCTTGTGTTAAACTGGTGTGTAATTTGCGATCGTAGATTTGTGTCGTCGTAATACTCCAGGACTGCACTCATCTCGTAGATCTGCTCATTACCTGCTGACATCAACTTTACCGCCCTATCTTGAATCCGCTGTAGCTTTTCTAAGTGTGTCTGCGCTGCACCTCCCCAAGCTAATACGCCATACCGCAACTTGGACGCTATTAGCGCATGGTAGACTTGTTTTTGCACGCAAGTAGTGGATTTATATTTTAGACAGGCCAGCGCAAACAGTGACCCCTTCAGATTGTTTCGTAGATTGTTGATGTGAGCATCCCAAAGAAAATGGTAGTCATTGGTAACGCCTATATATTTGTAGGTATCGACAACATTAATAACATCATAGTCGGACGATTTGGCACATCTATAGTTTTTTACTCTGATTTGCGACGCTTTATAATTTGGGCTCCGGATGTGCATTCATTTTGTTTTTGACGCATTTATTACCACCCCATTGTCGTGATACCATCGCCCTGCTTCATAGAACCCTTCTTGCATGATACGTGCTGCTTCTTCTACAGATTGGTGACACACAACAATTGCCGTGTCATCTGCGTATGCAAATGGTGAGCTTTTCGTAAAACACTTCAACATCTCGTTCGTATATAAAATAAAAAGGAGAGGTCCGAGTTTATTTCCATGTGGAACTCCGTACTGCACCCTATAAGACTTTCTGAAGCAACCTTTAACTTTCACCCGGAATTTTCTCTCTGCCAAGTAGTCCGCAAGCCCGTAAGCCAACCTTCCTCTTATTCCTACTCTTTGGACAGCAACAATTAATTTGTTATGGTCAAGGGTATCAAACGCTTTACTAAAGTCCAGAAAGGGAACTAGAGCATGATGACGTTTTCCCAGGTTGGTGTTAATCAGATTTGCAAGATCGCCAAGAAGCCGATTAGTGCCTTTGCCTCTTTGGAGTCCATACTCGTATTTGCAGATAGGAATTGATCCTGAATAATCTTTAGTTGAAATACCAGAATTCAAAGCGGATCTTTGCAGGAGTGTACGTGTACCCAGATCATCTAATTTTTCTTAGTAAAGAGTAGAGTTTTTGTTGCCGCACCTTCTTTAGCTGAGATTATTATAGTCGGCTTTTATTTTCATCGCTGAGCAATTAATGCCGACTCTGTCAGTATTTGACGTAACAGCTATTTAAGTGCCTGTGCCTAGCTTCTCGCAACTACTCGTATTATATGCCTTACATTTTATCACACGAATCGAAGGGACCTACAGTTTAGTGCAGTATCCGAAGGGCAGAGAATCTTTCTCGTGACAGCAATACTCTCGGATGTTTGTCAGACGTTCGCGTGAGGTGGGACTATGAAGAAACTTGTTGGTGTTTTCTGAGATTTGAACATTGAACCTCACGCACAGTGGTCCGGCAAACTAACCACTTGCGCCACGGCGCTGTGAAATGTCAATAATCGATTCTTATTATTGCTTATACTAGTCTTCTGAAGAGTTATTAATTTTTCTAAGACGTCCTGCTATATGACGAAGGGCCATTGACATAATTAAAAGCGGATGAGGATGCCCTTGTTTACTAGATACGTTCTCAGAGTGATCTTTGGACCCATTTGCATAGACGTGAAATAAAGGAGAAGATGTTGTGTAGTCTTGTCCCTTCCATGAAAATAATATCTTACGTATTAAAAGAATACAAAAGAAATTTACGCGTTATGCCCTAAGGAAAATAAATTGGTCTAATGATTTCCCATATTGCTCATCAGTTATGCTTTGATTGCTATGAATAGTTTAGAATGCCGCAAAGATGCGCTATGCATTTTATTTATTAAAGGTATAGTGCCAGAAAGAATTTTGCGAAATAGAAATGATATTTTTCATATTCCAGCCCATAGAACCAATTATGGCCTTAACGAACCTATTACTCGCTCTCTATTTCTTTTTATTCAGTTTTTTGAAGAAGTTGATATATGCGTTAGTAGGTCTCCTTTTAAGAGGATTTCAACGCATTGAATAACTTATAATATTTATAATTATTTTAATTTTATACGATAGTTTTAAGTGAACTATTTTTGTAACCAGAAGATTCTGTTATCCATTGGTGGTAAATAAATAAATAAATAAATAATAAAAAAAGAGAATACAATGGTGAATGGACACCACTCCGCTCAAAAAATGAAGAAGGCCTCACCTTCGGCGGTGTCAACAAATGAAAAGCGACCTCAACCGACTTGGTGCGCACAACTGGAGGCAGCGAATAACTAACAGCTTTTTGGTTGAGACCCAAATCCACCCTGGACTGTAGCGTTACCTAAGTAACTTAGTAAGCCGTTATAAACACCTCTTTCAATTCTTCAAAACTATGAAAAGCATATTGTTCAATGTAGTAGATTAGCAGAAACTTTAAAAAAAATACTCATATACCAATCGAAGAGATTGCAACATAAGAAGAGGACTTAGTCTGGTATACACACTGATTGAAAAGACGTTTTTCAAAATCGGGGAAGATGAAATGGAAGAACGAATCCTTTTACAAATTATCTGGTGCATGGGTAGGTAGGCAAATGCGTGCCTTAAAACATTTCTTATTGTTCGCTTAAACCATCACTTGGGCCCATTTTTCATTGGATCTTGCAAAAGTTCTCTCTTGAACTGATGAACCAACTAGATAAGGATATGAATCTCAAGAGGTCTTGCAGTTCAAATACATGTAAGTCCAAGAGCTTTCATTCTTCTTGCAGTGAGGACAGGACAATCGCATAGCCTGTGACGAAGAGATTCAATTTCTTTTTTTATCACTTGCTGCTATGCAATAGATAATCGTTGTGAGCTACCCCGACAAATTGTGCAATAATACCGATGGCATAGTATCCAGTAATGAGACCGGCCATACAATTCTACCCACTGCGCATGTAAAAACCTCAAACGCAAAAGGGAATAACCTAAAAACGCTGACCCAGCATTGGTCTTCGATCTCATTTATATGTCGTTTTAAACTGGTGCATACTAAATATTAATTCATCTCCGACAGACTCTTTCATCTGAAACGCCAGTTTTTTTCGTGCGGATGTTTAAACTTTATTGTCCCCAATCACATAGTCCCATTCCTTCTGATAAAAGCTGCTAGGTGGATCCGCTATTGGTTTACATGAACTCAACATTTGTATTCGTTAGTTGCCCTCTCGACTTATCTAAGGGATGTCAATGGTGTAGTGGTAACGTCGTCAATTGACACCCTTATGGTTCCTGGTTCAAATCCTGATGTCAGCGAGCATTTATTTATTTCTCATAAAGCCAATCCGATCAATTGCGAAAACTTGTGTGGACACTACTGTGAAGGAATGACACTGGCAGTAGTTTGGTTATACGTCTCGAAAAATGGTTCGCTTTGTTGATGATATTTGCCTATGACATCGGTTTTCGGAAAAAAAAGTACTGTGAATCAGAAGCAAATACAAAAAAAAACAAAAATCTTCCCAGTTATCTGGATGCCACCCCCGAAGTTTCTCTGAAGCATAAACAAATGAGCTTCAAACCACTACACAAAAATCTTTCTCTCTCTCCCTATCTATCCTTTCCAACGCCCGCACTGTGTGTAAACATGTTAAGGGTATTCATAACCCCTTGAGTGGGCGCAAATTATAAAAAAAAATCTAAGGCTGCTGCCTGAAGGTCGACGATTCGTTTCTCCCCTTAAGGTCAGTAGGTTAAGTAGGTTAGGTTAAGTTAGGTTGAAGTGGCTGCCAGCTGAGAATCGCCAACACACTTAGACCGATAATAGGTCAATTGTGGTACTACGTGGATCATGGAAGAAAGTTTCTCCTATCTACTCGTTAAACCATTTTGAGCTTCTTAGGAAGCGTAGGAGGCTCTTAATGTCGATGTTGTTCAGGTCGCCTATGTCGTTGTAATAAGGAGCTCCTAGGTGAAGCTTCCTTCTACGGGAGAGAGCTGGGCAGAAACAAAGAAGGTGCGGAATAGTTTCCATGCAGCTTCTACAAAAGTCGTTCGCAAAAAGGCTTGGCCTTGTAGCATGCTTGCCTATTAGGCAGTGCCCAGTGATGACACCACTGTAGCGTCGATGTGCAATTTGTTGAGAGAAATCAAATTCTTAGAAAGTTTTAGATCCAGCTTTGGCCAAATCTGTTTTGTCGCTAGACATGTGGGTCCACTTGTCCACTTGTCCACCTAAGATTCGTACTCTCGATAGCATCCAGCTTATATTTGAGTTTGCAAGTAGCGATTGGTATACCTAAGGTGCCTTTGTCTGGCATGATGGGTATAGTTGTTCCTATTCTGGCGAGTTCATCGGCCTTACAATTCCCTGGAATGTTCTTATGCCCCGGCACCCAACACAGGTGAAAATTGATCTGCTCAGCCATCTCCACGAGAGACGATCGGCAGTCTAGAGCTACTAAGGAATTTATAGAGGTCGATTCCAAGGATTCGATTGCTGCTTGGCTGTCTGCAAAGATGTGGATATCTTTAGCAGATATCAGGTTTTTCTAAAGCCAAGATAAGACTTCTTTAATCGCCATTATTTCCGCCTGGAACACGCTACAATGATTTGGTAGACGGAACGAGAGCTTAAGATTAAACGTGTCAGAGAGTGGCTCAGAAAGTAGATGAAAATTGGTTCAACATTTCTGATGATGACTGTAAAAATGACAAAATCCGATAAATGCCCCAGTTTCTAAAAATAATTCCACAGTTGCTGAGCAACTTAAGTGACGTTTAGAATCTCAGGCGTATTTACGCCACATAAATTTAAATCTGAATACCAAGTTTTTTTTTGGCATATCGAAGTGAAGTAAAGTAGGATTTTGTACGTAAATCTACTACAATATCCCACTGCCAACGACTGCCAATAAGTTCCGCAGCCGGATTAAAGTGTAGATAATTTTTCGAGACTCGATTGCGAGTTCAGTTATTTCGTTCATCCAAGTTGGCAAAAATAAAGATTTTGAATTTTTTTATTTACGTACGTCTATTTTTTAATTGAAAGACAGAAATATCGGTAGGTCTGGTGTTTTTGTTTTATAAAGAAATAGGAAATTTTGAAATATAGAAAATCTGGCAGCTGCGGATCGTTTTTTTTAAATGTGGTTTACTTTACTTTGCTTTACTGCTTACAAACGCCAAAAAAACAGGGGTAATTACTTGAACCAAAACGTAGTGTGCCAAACTTGGCTAACTGATACTTAAGTTCAAGCCGCTATAAGATTTTTCACTAAGGCAATGCGGTGCACATGATCTCAAATCATTTCACCGCACACTAGCAGAACAGTGGTGTTTCTATTGTTGTGACCTCCATTCAAACCCTTTACCTTCATTAGTTATAAAAAAAAACCTTAATTGGTCTGATAACATCATTTTCCAAATCACAATAAGTTTTTACGTAAATTTGTTATTGCCATTATCATTACATATGCAAACGATCGTACTAATAGTACTTTTTCAAATAACTCAATTTTCGCACTAACCAATTAATCACCAGAATGAAAACTCAAAAATATTATCTCCACTTTGGAATTGTTTGTAAAAGAAAAAAAAAGTCCCACCACAACGAACTTCCTCTGGATGATAAACTACATGACAGATTTATCTTCCGAATAACCAATCTCCCACAACAGCAAATTATTCTGTGAAATTATTTTATAACTCGAAGATTACACCAACTGACGGCTGATCACTGCAGAATGTAAATTTGATATAATTTTTCTCTTTAGTTCCGGGGAAATCATTTTTTTCAAATAGCGCTCAAATTTAACGATGTAAATAGAGAGTATCTGACATACGTATCTGAGATTGCAATGGCAGCCAATTTTTTGTATTACATTGCATGACAGCGGAGTGCAATTTGAAATTGTTTGTTTTGTTTGTGACTAATGAAATTTTAATGCATTTAGATAGGTACATCAGATTTATGCATTGTACCTTGCAGTGGTTTACGTTCAATTCGATCTGGTGGCATGATTGAATGCTGGGTTGCAACAGGATGTACATGTAGTCTACACATTACGTACATGATTTGAATAAACCGTGTGACAATTAAAATAATTTTGTTTCATTAACCGGAAATAGGTGCAACTTGACGAGGCAATTAACCTTAACATGTTTGTCGTGGGGGGTCTACAAATTGATATGAAAGCATACAGCCATTCATTCATTAATTCTATTAACTTACGAGTAGATATCTATATACAATATATGAAACAGAGAGTGGCCTACGTAAGACCGCGCATTACTCGAGAACGGATCGTCCGATTTGAGCTTTCTTTTTTTTATTGTGTTCGTCTCCGCCCAAGGAAACTTTTTACGGCAAGAAAATTGGAAAAATTTGAAAATTTTAAAGGAAAATTGGAAAATTCGGAAAAATCGATTTTCCATACATTTTGTATGGGGAATTTTCCTTTTTTTTTATTCTGATCGTAATATTACAGTTCAATTTTGGGCGGAACAAAGTTCGCCAGGTCCGCTAGTTTAACATAAATTGAAAATGCATGTATTTTCCTGCTTACGTATGAAATCATTGTCTCTACATCTATAAAAGAGAACGTATTTTTTCTGTTTGTCCGCGAATAGGGAGTGAGTACGTAACTGTACCTCAACAATATATATATCAATCGATTTGTCGTAAGAAGAGGAATAACTTAGGATACATTTTAGTATCCTGAATCCGTTATTGGGCCCTTAAACCCATTTTATATGTTTTTTTTAATGACAAAAATAATTTTTCTATGCTTTACACATATATGACTACGAAATGGCTGAACTGATTTGAATATGACTTAATTTCTCCATTAGTACATTTCCTACTGAAGAGATTGAGGTATAAATCATTATTCTATGATTCTTATAACAGAAATAATAAGCAAAAATATAATTATTTGAGATATAAAAATATCCCAGATATGCGTGGGTCATTGCAATCAATGGCCCACCAGTGGAGTGCACGCATATTCATGTTCATCAATCAAACTACATCATATCAAAGGAAGTCCCCAAAACGTGAATGACTGCGATTATCTCGGGAACCACTGAAGGGATTTGGATGCGGTTTTCACTGTTATGATCTGCATTTGCCGGGGAAGGTTCTATTACAAATTGCTCTACCACTTACTTACAACTTTTGTGTGTGATCTCTTCTGGAGTAAACATTGAAAAAAATTATTATCAGTGCCAATGTCAAATCTAAGACATTTTTAATTTTATTAATTAGATATGTCAAACCTTCTTGCAATTAAGAGATTTGGCAATATACGCGACCATATGTACATATAATACATATGCATGTACAGAGAGAAAAATTGAAATATTTTTCCATTTTATTAGATGAGATGTTGTTGATCGTTGGATTTGTCTAGATTTTAGAATGTTTTAATAGATTTAAAATAAATTATTAACAGGGTGGCGTAGGCAGTACATACATTGTTGTTGTTGAATACTCATACTTCAAGTTTATTTTCCTACCTTTTAGAAGGTGTTTTTCGAGAAATACTTCAGGTAATTATACGTGTTTTTCAAATGTAATAAACTGTTTCATTGAAACGTGACGGCATATCTGTAAATAAAATATTCTGTCCGCCGAATCAGGAGAAGATAGTTGAATATCGTGAAAAGAGTCAAAACCAAAGACGGTACATTGCTTTCCAATGAGCGATGGAGATGAAGCAAGCACTTTTCAGAATTGCTTAATCCCAAACAAGCCATGTCATAAGGAAGATGACAGAGCTATGCTCGAGACTTTGGCGATCAAATCGCTACAAGTTGTCAAATCTACCGATGTGAATGAAATTGGGCCAGAAATGCTAAATGCTTTGAGTGATTGAGTGAGTGCAATGGTTCTCACGTGTTATTTAAGTGCCATAGGAATGCGGTGAAACACCTGATGATTCTCCCTCTTTGTAAAAGGGGGGACAAAAGAGATTGAATCAACTAAAGGTGGTATCTCTTTTAAGTCCCCGTGGAAACGTCTTTGCTAAGGTGCTAAAAATGCGTTCCAAAGCTCTGGTTGAGGATAGTTTGCCGGATGAGCAATGGTTTCCGTTTTCGACCCGGCAGAAGCACAACCGACCAGTTATTCACTCTCAGAATGGTTCTTGAGAAGACCTGGGAGTATGCTGAACCTGTTTACACCTGTTTTGTGTATTTGGCGAAAGCATGTGTTAGGGTTCCTCGAGGCAAACTCTGGAGTTCCCTATTAAGGGCGACGTAATATTTATATACAAACTATAGAAGCTGTGTTCGGGTAAATGGCGGTAAATCAATACCCTTCACCTCGCCTCTTCATTGCATATATGGACTGGATGCTGCAGTGCAGCTGTGGCAGAGAATGTTGCAAAATGGGGGACTTAAGGATTAGTCGTCCCCTCTTTGGGGATGATTTGCTCATCCTTGGTCGTTTGTCGGAAGTATTGATTCTTTCCATAACGCCTATTCAGTGCACTCTGCATATTTGTAGAGTCTCAACGAAGCAGCTTGATACGTTTAAGTATCTCGGGGTCTTATTCACGAGTGATGGAAAAAGCAATGTCGAGTTATTCTGTAGAGATGGTCAAGTTGGATCAATTTTGAGAGAGTTTGGTCAATCTGTTATAAGGAAGGCCGAACTTACCTATAGTGTTCAAACCTAATTATCGGTTTTTAACTTGGTATATGTTCCAACTCTCACCTACAGTCGCGGATACAAGCTGCTGAAAGAGGTTCCTTCGCGGTGTTGCGTAACACCAGAGTACGCGAGGCATTCAATGTAGAGCAGCTACTTTTTCGAACGGAAGGATTTATGCTTTGACAGTTTCGTCGCGCGGAGCGTGTCCCCAGCTGCTTTCCAAGACGTGTCATGATTGCCGCACCATCAAGTTAGCGACCCCTCGGTGAGCCTATAAATAGATGGTTGGATCAAGTCCGACATCTCTCTTGGAGCCGTCTAGGGATTTCTCCAGATGAGTTGGAGTCGACGGCGGAGGTTCAAAAATGATGGAGAGTGCACGTAATTATCCTTTCCTCGCGACCCTCATAAAGGATCAGCGGATGAACTATTTTAATGACAAAACGGAGAGTGCTCTAAAGAAGTGTACTTGAAATCGCACATTTAAAGCCCCAGCGAAGCGGGTACAACCAGCTAGTAGTTAATATGAGCGCAGGTTTCTGTTGGCAGAAAGTGAAATTTTTGTTGGTGAGTCTCACCTTATCTACTACTGATACCACTTTGGGAAATCATCGATTTACATTTGATGTTGCCGCTAAACTATTGGAGGAAGGTTAACAGATAAGTAATGCGCCAATAACGATGCTCCCGCAATGGCTTACCACGGTGGACCTAATACTGGCTGAGCATAAAGCTGACGCAATAAGCTGTAAGTAGCAAAACAAAATCTAGAAGTTGCCACCATCACATTCCGTGAATATACAATTACATCTAAACCGCACATGAAATACCTAGGCGTCATAGAACGAGTATATGTATATGTACAAGTTCAGACCTGGCTTCGGCCAGAATCTGTGGCAGGAATGGAATATAGTCGTATTTTTATGGATGGCACCAAAGGCAATCAAGGGTCTGGTTCTGGTATCTTATTGCAAGACAAACAACATTAGGTCTCACTTGTTAGGCAAATATGCGTCTATTTTCCAAGCGGAAACATATGCAATCATGACCTATGTTATGAAGAACATGTGGAAGGGTCGAAGTATTTGAGTCTCTACTGTCAGTCAGGCTACGCTTAACTCCTTGCTTAACCCTTTAAGCACTTCCAAAATAGTGCGTGAGTGTAAAAAACACTTTGAACTCGGTCGCAAGGCTGAATTCTCTATCTCGTATCTGGGTTCCCGATCACACTGGGATTTTGGGGAACGAGATCTCCAAGGCGATTGCTAGGCAAGGCTCAGAGGAGGTTTTGTCAGGACCCGAACATGTGTTGGGTCTTCCTGCATCCTCGGTTCCGGGTTCCATTGACGATTAGGTTTCGCATGACACGAATGTCCTGCATTTGCTCGTATCGTCTGTGCCGATGTGGTGGGGGTTGCTATTGTAAGCTCAGCATCACTGAAATGCTTGCTTGGCTTTCTTAGAAAGAAGAGAAAATTCCAATAAAATTGGTAAGCTAGGGTTTTGCTCTCTGGTAGTACAATGGACTAGTTGCATAAGAGTGATCCAGTTGAGGGTTTCCTATCCCGAAAAAAATATACTCGTATAAGTATATAGGTACATACGTGGCTATCGCTCAAGAACTATATACAAAATGTAAATTGCAAAGATGCAAGCATGACTGCTGAACTAGTGCGCCCATGCCACAGTAATCTGCGTCAAAGCTATATATATATATATATATATATGGCCCAACAGCTCTTTAAGTGCCAGCGTCTAGCTTCTCGCAACCACTCATCTTGTGTGCGTTATATTTTTCACAGGAATGGAAGGGACCTACAGTTTAGTGCCGTATCCGAACGGCGATTTGAGAAGCTTTTTCGTGACAACAATACTCTCGGATGTTTGTCAAACGCTCGCGAGAAGTGGTACCGTGAAAAAACTTTTCGGTGTTTTCTGGGATTCGAACTTGGAACCTCATGCGTAGTGATCCGACACACTAACCACTTACGCCACGGCACCCACGGATAGCGATATCTAAACTCAAATCCAACAAAGCTGCTGGAGCCGACGGCCTTGCCGCTGAACTTTTCAAGGCAGGAGGAGATGGGTTGGTAAGGAGCATGCACCAACTCATCTGTAAAATCTGGTCGGACGAAAGTATGTCCGATAAATGGAACCTCAGCATCATTTGCCAGATCCTGAAGAAAGGAGACCATCTGAACTGCGCCAATTACAGAGGAATAAGTCTCCTCAACATCTCATATAAGATCCTGTCTGCCGTATTATGTGAACGCCTAAAACCGATCGTCAACAACCTGATAGGTCCTTATCAGTGAGGTTTCAGGCCGGGAAAGTCCACCATTGACCAAATATTCACACTACGGCAGATCTTGGAAAAAACCCATGAATATAAAAACGATACGCACCACCTCTTCATCGATTTCAAATTTGCCTATGATAGCGTGTATAGAGACGAGTTATACAGAGCCATGTCTAGTCTTGGCATCCCTGTCAAGCTCGTCCGTTTGTGCAGAATGACGATGGAGAACTCTCGCTGCTCCATCAAAGTCGGTAAGAACATCACCGAACCGTTCGGTGTCAGGAAAGGTCTTAGACAAGGTGACGCGCTATCATGCGATCGCTTTAACATAGTACTTGAGAGAATTGTACGAAACTCACAAGCCAACACCGGAGGTACAATCTTTTACAAGTCTGTACAACTACTCGCTTATGCCAATGACAGTGACATAATCGGACGAACTCAGCGGGCAGTCAATGGGGCATTTACGAATATTCAGATCGAGGCAACAAAGATGGGTCTAGCGGTCAATGAAAACAAAACAAAATATATGCTGTCTACAAAAAAAGACACCCAACATCGGCGTCTTGGACAGAACGCCACAAAAGACAGATATAATTTTCAGGTAGTAGAGGATTTTGTCTACCTAGGCTCTATGTTGAACTCCGCAAATGACATCAGTAGGGAGATCACACGGAGAATTACTCTTGCCAATCGTTGTTTCTATGGGCTAAAACGGCAATTGAGTAGCAAAGCCCTATCTCGAACTACTAAGGTAACTCTTTTTAAGACTCTAATCATCCCAGTCCTGCTGTATGGTACAGAGGCATGGGCTTTGACAAAACCGGATGAGGATGCCCTTGGTTATTTCGAGAGAGAAGTTCTTCGAGCGATCTTTGATCCCGTCTGCATAGACGGTGAGTGGAGGAGAAGGTACAATGCCGAACTGTACGGCCTGTACAAGGACATCGACTTAGCCAGAAGAGTTCACATACAGCGACTAAGATGGCTGGGTCATTTAGAGCGGATGGAGCCCAACGTTCCCGCTAAGAAAGTTTTCGAATCCGCCCCGGATGGATGACGCAGTAGAGGACGACCTCGCGGTAGGTGGCGCAAACAAGTGGAGGGGGACCTCAACCAACTTGGCGTGCGCAACTGGAGGCAGCTGGCTCGTAATCGTGGTTTGTTGGTTGAGACCCAGGTCCACCCAGGACTGTTGCGCCATCTAAGTAAGTAAGTTGAAATGCTACAAGCGTGACAACAGACATACCAACGGACTGACAGACACCGTGTTGAATCCATGTGTTCCGGTTGTATTTTTTATGTTCCAGATAGTATATTTTAGAAGTATGTATATTTTAGTATATTTTAAATGTGTGCGCTGGTTTTCCAGTTATCACCCCAAGAGTGCAGAGGAGAGGTTGAGATGAAGTTAGTTATGGTCGCTTCCCTATACGATCCCGAGTTCAGAGTGTCTTTAGTGACTTTGCTTTTTCTCTCCCAGATTGTAAAAGAAGTGTTCCCCAAGCGCTGCTTTTGTGATCCTGCTAAGGCGTCAGCATTTACATAGAAATGTGCCACTGCATCGGTTTGTTTTACTTATCAAACATCGAAGAGGATGACGGAAGGTTTATTTATTCTTTGCAATATAATTTTACCTATTGGATCGCGGTATAGTATTTCGTTTTTTCTAAGATTTAAAAAAAAAGTAATATCAGGGGATAGAACTTCGGTATTGCTCTGTTCTTCGGGAATAAGTCTTATGTTTCAGAATTTGGCGTCTTCTATACAACCGAAAGCTAAATAAACGTGGTTTACTTTAATAATTTGTAATTTGTTAGTATGTTTACAGATAAGGTCCAGATAAATATCTTCAGAGTGCTCGATATCAAGCAGTTGTCCTTGACTCTGCTGAATACTTATCCTCTATTGAATAATTTATTTGCTGTTAAAATTTGATGTTTTCATTCTTTTTAATTGCCATAGACCTTAACCCCCAAGTCTAATAGCACACAATGCCTTCCTTTTCAGCAACTTATTCAAGCAATTACCTATTATTCGAGATCATTTTTTTCTCCTCCGAACACTAAAACCTGCTAACAATGCATAAGTCAAGCAACTTAAAATAGTCGTCTCCGCAAAAAGCACCATGAAATTGTTTGCCATTATTTTGATCATTATCATTCATTAGTTGTAATTTCATTATATACGACTACTTAAGCTAAAAAATAAATGCTTGCCAATTTCAAACACGATCCAAGTTAAGTATGTAATTTCGTAAATAATTTAAGCCAGAGCACACACAGGGTTGTGAAGGAAAAAAATGCCCATAACGAGAAGCGTTTTTCGCTCCCTCTCCCATCTAAATTATCGCAAATAACGTACCCACGATAATTTGATAATCTATCAACTTAGGAGGCGACGACATCCATACGCGGAAATTTACAACGACACTTTGCCATCGACCAAAGTGTCACGGCATGGGGGTCTTAATTGAAAAGACAATTAATCTCATTCAATCGGTTGTACAATGGTCAACCCCGTGCGTCGATCGTCCGTACTCAAGATCTAGTCGTTCTCATTAATTAGACTGCTTAGTCCAATTGATTACCCAAATAATTTATACGCTTCGCATCATTCGAATGAAATTTTGCGAAATAGATACAAGTATCCGTATTTACTCTCGGTGTAGTGAATATCATTCCAATTAGTGGAATTATCCTTGTGGACGAGATGATGATGTCCTATCGAGAAGAAAAATAATCTCAGAATCCGAAATCATATTCTCAAGTGGACCATAGCAATGCAATATCAATTAGATACCAGTACAACAATTACGGATTCCCAATTCTGAACCTGAGATTGTTGTCAACACAAAGTACTGTGTAACCATTCTGAGTTGACCACACACCGTTGTTGTGGAAGAGATAGTATCTCGAAAGTTGTTATGGGTTGGGTATGTATTCGCAAAGCCGACTTTTGGATGGATGTAACATACCATGTATTTAAATGGTAATGTGCTGTTATGATTGTATCTGTCCCGCCTGTAGATTAAGGTTTATTATTTTCTTTTTCTCACTTTTGTCGCGAACGGTACACAGTTTGCATTTTAATGTCCATTATTTAGATACGTGATAAATTGATTCTTATACCGTAATGATCTAATTTTCGGTGAAAAGTTCCAATTACCTATTTTGCGAGTTTAAGGTTCGGCAATGAATGATAGTAGAATTAGGTCAAGATTAATGAAAATCTTCTTGTCACTCGGAGGTGCATTTAATGTTGGTTGTCACAACTTGATTTCAATCCAGGCCATTACAAGTTGTTTAGATATAGAGAGGGATTAAAATGATTGCGGAAATGCACGCTAGCTTAGTGTGTGAATTCTGTTCAGTCCACAGAATAAATTTATTTGATCAATAATTAGTTCTCATAGCCTGGGAAAGTGTATTGTGATAAAGATATAAAACTAGAATCCAGCTAACGGTATAGGCAGATAGTAATTGATAGCATATATAGGAATGGAGCGTGGGAATGCCTTTCTAAGGTCGGTCGCAGTGATCATATTTCACTTTTTTGCATTTTAATTACTTTGCCTGCGACCATAAACATTTGTTATAACATTTAAACACATGCACTTATTCGTTTTACATTTTTATGGGTAATGGATACGGGTTTAAGTTAGATAACATTGCTGTAGATGGGATGCATTTTTCGATATCATTGCAATTTATGGCAAGAAAACAGTATAAACAAATCGAAAGCATCATAGTTTGGTAGCATACTCGTAGTTAAAGTCTACCATAAGTGTATTCTTTTTTTGAAAGACACTTAAAATCCGGTGATATAGGATAGCAAATAGTGGGTTGAAGAAATACTCCTGTTAGTACAAGGTGCTAACCAAAATGTTGATCGCCCTCTTGTATAGAAATTCAACACTCAAGGCCAAGTGGTTCAAGAGTTATCATTTCACTTAGATAGCTAACAGAGATATGGTAGACTGGCAGATACCGTGTTTCATAAGTATTCTGGTTTTAGCTTTGAAGTCCAAGCCACTAAAAAAAAAAAAACGATTCGTGTGGAACATACAGCATAATACCCTATCGTCTGTCTCTTAACCTGGTAGTAATAAATTAAAGGGCCTAGCAACTTAACGGCCTCCTCGCCGAAGTGCCCCGCACAAGTTTAAGGATACCTCAACCAACCTGGAGTTAGCAACTGGAGGCAATTAGCTAAAGATCGAGCTAAATAGAGAGGCTTGTTGGTTGAGTCCCAGGTTCACCCCGAACTGTAGCACCACTTAAGAAAGCAATTTAAACTTATTTACTGAAGTACAATACTCGTAATACTTAACAATTAAGACATCCAGGGATTTTACTAAAATTTTGATTCTAAAAAACTAAAGGGTATAGCACCAATACATACATACATATGTGTGTATGAAGTATCGGTAATACGAGGGCAAGGTGAAAAGTTCTCGGCCTGACAATGAAAGACTGCGATTTTCAGTTAAAAAATGATTTTGTTTTTCTACATAATCTCCCTTGACTTCAATACACTTAGTCCAGCGTTTCTCCAACATCAGTATTCCTGGAAGGCTGTGAAAATATTCATCTACGGCCCTCTCAACTTCTGCATTGGATGCGAAGCGCTTCCCAGAAACAAATTTCTTCAAGTTTGGGAACAGATGGAAGTCTGAGGGTGCCAAATCAGGTGAATAGGGAGGCGTACCCCAAATCCCGCAGTTTTCCCATCGCCAACGCACACTTGTGTACAGGTGCATTTTTCTTCTTCAAGCCAGGCCTCTTCTCGCGAATTTTGGCATCCAGCTGGTCAAGTAGGTTGGAGTAATATTCGCCTGTAATTGTTCTGCCTTTCTCAAGGTAATCAATTAACAGGATCCCTTTCGTATCCCAAAACACACTGGCCATGACCTTTCCGGCAGATGCGATCGACTTCGCTTTCTTTGGCGCTGAACCATCGGCTTTCACCCACTGCTTTGACTGCTGTTTCGTTTTTGGCGTGTAGTGGTGGACCCATGTCTCATCCATGGTGACAAATCGCCGCACAAAATCGGTCGGATCCGAAAATCGTTTGCGCATTTGCTTTTGATCGGCATTTAGCAAATGCGGTACCCATCTTGCGCAGGGCTTTCGCATCCCTAAGTTTTTTTGCAATATGTTTCGCACCCTCTCTTCCGATATACACACAGCCTCAGCTATCTCACTCACCTTCACTCGCCTATCGTCCAACACTATATCATGCACTTTTTCGATGGTTTCGGGTGTGGTTGCGGTTTTTGGCCGTCCTTCACGTGGGTCATCTTCGAGGGACGTGCGACCACGTTTAAATTCAGCTGACCACTTTTTAACGGTTGACATGGAAGGAGCAGATTCCCCGTAAACTTTTGTCAACTTTGGATGAATTTCCTTAGGGGTTAACCCATCCAATACGAAGAATTTTATGACCGCACGATATTCAAGTTTATCCATTTTAAAGAAAAACACGGAAGACGTCTACTGCAAAAATTCGTGTAAACAAACTACTTGAGAGAACAGTTGAAACTTGTCATACGAACTAATGAGAAGTGCACCGAGGCAGGAAACACAAACTTTTGCTGATTGGAACGCTATCTCTGCGTCAGGCCGAGAACTTTTCACCTTGCCCTCGTGTGTAAAAAAATGCCTACATAATGCGATAAGAAAACTTTTTATGATTTCTATGGTTGGAGGAACAATCGATATCGTAAATGGAGGCAGAGGTTGGGACTTACTTTACAACTACACAGTGAACGCCCTTCGCTACAGGAATTGCTTAATCGAAGAAAGTTTCTAAGGAATAAGCACCTAACATCACAAATCTTGTTTATTTAAATTTGTATAGCCTAAGAAGTAGCATCAAATTCTTTTCTTTTAAATGTCAATCTGGTAGACGGCCTATGAGCCAAACCATATAGACTAAGTAAAATATATTGTGAGCATTGCATTTTTGAAATAAAGTAGTCTAATAAAATAAAATAATAATATAAATAAAAAATAAACAAAGAAAATTTGCGCTTCTGGGGCACTGGGAATCCACGTATCATTCACGAAGAGCCATTACATCCATTCAAAGTCACTGCATGGTGCGCCATTTACGCCGGAGGTATCATCGGGCCTTATTTTTTCGAGGACGCCGTGGGTAACACAGTTACTGTGACTGGCGATACAGAACAATGATTAACGAGTTTTTATTGCCGCAAATTGATGAATTGGGATTCGAGGATATGTGGTTCCCAAATGGACGGTCTAACCGCACGCACAACTGGCGCGACAATGGACATTCTGAAGGATGCGTTTCCCGGTCGCCTAATGTCTCGTTTTGGCGATTTGCACTGACCGGCAAGATCGCCCGATTTGACCGCTCCAGGCTTCTTTCTATGGGGTTTTTTGAAGTTATGGGTCTTTAAGAACAACCCACTGGCTCTGGAAGCTTTCAAAGAGAATATCCGACAAGGGTGCGAGAATTTATCTCGAGAGATACCAACCTCCAGGTGGGCCTGAGACTTCCGGGCACATGCAGTGTGTTCCAAGCAGAGGTTCTAGCTATACTTAAAACTGCGGAGTTACTTGAGATGGGATCAATACAAGAATATTGCTATCTACATTGACAGTCAGGCTGCGCTAAAGGCGCTAGAGTCTTACGTCCACAAATCTGAGATAATCAGGAATTGTCGCACAGTGCTTAGGGCATTTAGTACTCAGAACTGAGTCAGATTATGTTGGGTACCTGGGCACTGCTATACCGAAGGCAACGACCGAGCCGACGCGCTGGCCGAAAGATGAGCGGGGCTCCCACATAGTGACATAATTGGTAGTATCAAACTACCAGGGTGTGTGGCTAAGGAAATTATTCGTGATAGAGTCATCGACACGGCTAATCTAAGATGGTCAAACTCAGATGGTCACAGGGTGTCTTATGCCTTGTGGCCTCTGTTAGACCGCAGAAAGTCTGTGGAGATCATAAAATTAGAAAGATCACGGCTAAGAACAGCGATAGGAATACTCTCTGGCCACTGTCTCCTAAGGAAGCATGCTATGAGACTAGGATTATCTAATACGGATGTTTGTAGGTATTGCAATGACCTACATGCCTCAGAGGACATAACACACATAACTTTGAGTGCCAAGGAATTGCCAGGACAAGGCTAAAACACCTTGGTAGATACTTCTTCGATAACCTAGAAGATGTGAGGTCCTTGAACCACAACAAGGACCTTTTCAAATTCTATAGGGAAATTAATTATATGGAAGAATTGGTTTAGGTCTTTTGTCGTGAAGATTCCCTAGGGATGGCGATGGGCCCACTTTGGTGCCTAGTGTTTTATGAGAACCTCATAACCCTAACTAACCTAATCTAACCTAACGTAAATAATGAAATTCTATTGTTCTGGTTCATTGTGCAGTTGTGAATCTCTCCATTATTTTTTTTATAGAAAATCACGAAATTCAGTCCCAAATGAGGTGGCATACAGACGGATATACGGACGGACATATTTTTAGTATAGTACAATTGGATTTTGATATCTGAAACTTCCATTTTTAGTGGGCATGTGAGAAAAGTATTGTATTCCATACCCGCAGCTAAAAGCCTTGTGCAGGCCGATACAGAAGCATTCACGACAGAGGTATATCTCAACACGCGTGCATATACAATGAAGTTTCATTCATCTTGGAGTTTAATTTTGAAATCCTGACATACATTCCATCAGGGCTTTGATAATAAAAAGTAGTGGTGAAGACAAGCTTTACAATCCCATACAACACCTCGAAGTTCCATACATAATTTCTGTCAACAGCGTGCTAATTGATGATAAGAGAAACTCGACTTCTTTGTTAAAATACTTAATCTAATATCACTGTCGTGAAAATCCCCCTTAAACTTTACGCAGTAAAAATTAGGTTTACCTAGCGATATGCCAATACACGGTGAATCTACTACAACTAACTTTAAGCTTTAAGAAACAAACATACAAAATCTATAATATTTCAATAAAATATACATATTATACATGCAATAGTCCATTAAATGGCTTGGAGCTACTGGAATTCGTTTGCAGTAAACATGAACAACGATTAACACGTACTTTAGAATTAAAAACCTAAGTAAGCTGAAATAATAGTTTAATAGCAGCTTAATTTTAATATCAACTTGTAGTGCTATTGCTCCATCAACTAAGTACCATGTAAACAATTAAAAAGGATAAATGCGCAGAATTAAAACCGACTAAATTGCAACTATTATTATTTTTATTACACATTTTCATTGAAAGTCGTTAGAAAATTCTCTTTCTTTTTTTTATGTTCAACAACCGTGTTTGGCCCAACCTTATAATTGTGCGGACATTTTATCATAGCATTGTTCTCAGTTACCACAATCTCTTTTTGTTTATATCCTATAACAAGTCGTGCATAACTACATTTTTTGTAAGGAATTCAGATCCAGTAATTAAATTAAAATAAAGTAAACAGTTGGTTACTGGATCTTTGTATCTTGACCTAAGATTGTGATTGCCTTGTAAATTTAGACAACATTGTTCGTACTGGAGCAGCTATAATTCTAGCACGACTATGTTATATGCATAAAGATCGCTGGTAATTTATTTTCATTCATCAATAATTACTATATTCCCATGCATGGTGATAAGTTGTTCGTAAGCTATTGTGTTGGCAGGTGCCAAGAATCTGTAATTTAATTTTCTTGGCTATTAGCCAGTGGCTTTTACTTGATGAGTCTATCGTTATGAATAATTATTTATTCTAATGCATTAGCTTTATATGGCTTGTGAATTTTGCACTGGCCAGGACTTGATCTGATGGAATAAAAAAAAAATATATACCTTTACCTCAAGCTATAGACTTTTATATATATTTTATCCCACTAAAATTTCAAATTGAATCTTAATACAGTAGTCTAAAAATCGATGATGCGACCAAAGTATGGGTACATACTCACTTCTATATAGATCGAGATTCATGTTCTTTAACCCACGTTAAACATGCTGTATATCTTATATATGAAGACTTTGAAAGCCAGTTTGTGACAGGGAGAAAGGGACGTTCTTATCTCTGCACACTTCCTTAAAACCATGAAACAGCGACAGAATTCTTAAAAATAAATAGATAGATAGATAGATAGATATATAGAAAGATAGATAGATAGGTAGATGTACTCATAAATCTAGGGTACTCTCAATCGAGCTACAGCTTTAAACTTTCGAACATATATAGTGTTTAAGGTGATAATTACGATCATCCAATGAAATCCAACATGGCGGATTATGATACAATGCTTTGTTATATTACGGAGTACAGGCAGTCGGCGTACACAATCAACGTCAAGATTAAACATTGTACACAGCCTTATAGATCTTTAAATAAGCTTTTAGAATCAGCTCATTTTTTTTTTTTATTAATTGTGTACAGGAAGGGCCAACTACAAGTTTCCTTTTAAAAATGCAATAAAATGAACAAAATGAATTTTTTTCCATGGTATTATGGCTTTAGTAAGAGCAAACATTCCCATTAATTATGGAATACAACGTCGTTCAAGTGGCTGCCTCGGCTGGCCTCGCAGTAGCGCATTCTATCACTCCAATTTTCCAAGACCTTGTTGATGGTTTCGAGCTGTAGCTCACGGATTGCTTGGATGATATTTGCCTTAAGTGCTTGAATCGTTTCCGGATTATTGGCATAACATCGGTCCTTCACGGTTCCCCACAAAAAAAGTCCAAAATGGTCAAATCGCAGCTCCAAGGCGGGCAATTGACATCGCCAAGACGGCTGATAACACGATTTGGGAATTTGGTGCGCAAAAGACCGAGTGTGGCATGGGCTGTGTGGCATGGCGCGCCATCCTGCATGAACCACAGGTTGTCCAAATCCATGTCTTCAATTTTAGTAAAAAAAAAAAGTCCTTACCATGGCTCTGTAACGCCCACCGTTGACCGAAACGTTGTTACAAAAAAACAAATATTTGCCGCAACAACTCTTAAAGTGCCAGGGCCTAGCTTCTCGCAACCACTCATGTTGTGTGCGTTATATTTTTTCACACGAATGTCAGACGCTCGCGAGAGGTGTGACCGTGAAAAAACATTTTGGTGTTCTCTGGGATTCGAACTTGGAACCTCATGCGTAGTGATCCAACACACTAACCACTTACGCCACGGCGCCCACCGAAACGTTGTTTCCACACTCTCGGCTACAGCCGCCACATTCTCGTCTGTGCGCACCGTACGATGACGGGGACCATGAGTGTTGTCCACCAGCATATCAGTCTCACAAACTTTTTGCACAAACTTGCGTACAGCAGGCGCGGTGGGTGCTTCATTTCGGCCAAAACTTCTTCTCAAAAAACGCACTGTTTGGGCTACACAGCACTCACTTTGGAAATAAGTTTTCAATATTTGCCAATGTTGTTCAAGCATAAAGCGACTCATTTCGTTCCGCGGAGGTATGATACTGACTTTCGGTCAAGATTTCGAGTGGGAAACAACTGTCAGTGTCAAAATAACCTATGATTTAAAAAGACATCACTAGATGGCGCACCCGTTACATACTGTCGAATATATGGAATAATTATTTGTGGGAGCCATTGAAAAGCCCTCTGCACAAAGTGCACTTTGACCCGCTGTGTCAAGGTGTTATGCTCGGAATTTCACTCTACCCTTTCAATTGTAGATTCAGTAGGGTGTACTAGTTGATATACTAAAATTTGAGCCTGGAGAAAAAAATGCAGAATATAAATTTCTGTGTCATGTTGAGAGGGTTCTGTCACGCCTTTGTGCCCACCCTATCGCTCTGCCAATAATACACAACAATCTTCTTCTTCTTCCCTTTTCAGCGAGGTAATGATCCAAATATAAGGGATCACAACCCTCCCACTTCACCGCATTTCTACTGATCCGCCTGTGGGGTTCGCCTATTTGACCTCAGAAAATATCGGTAGGCCTGCCGATTTTGGATCACTCGGCTACTGAGGCCAATGAAATGCCGGTGTCGTCGCATTTGTGCGGTCCAAACGTTTATAGGCCTGTCTTTCCTACATCGTGATGTCTTTCAAACGTGCATTGGTATTGCCTTTATAACGGGGTTCAAATGATCTCTTCTTTAAACGTGGTAATACCAGCTAAACCGGTCGCGCTCTGTCTTTTATACGATGGTTTCCTTGACGTGAAGGCTTCCACGGATCTTCGAACTTCTTATTCGATCAAGCTTTGACACTCCTGCTGTCATGCAAAGCATCTTCATCTCAGCTGCCGTTAATTTACTCTCATACTTTCTGTGCATCGTCCAACATTGTGCACCGTATGTGAGCGCTGGACGCACAACTGCGGTGTAGTCTTCCTTTCAACTTAGGTGGCATTTTTCTGTCACAGAAGATAGCGGAATTTTCTCGCCACTTCATCCACCCTACGCTTACGCGATGATTGATGTCGTCATCACAAGTTGCTCTGTTATTGATCATAGATCCTAGATATCTAAATTCTTCGCACTTGGGAAGAACTGTTCCATTCAAATAAATGCCTGGAATAGATCTGAGTGAATCGGTGAACGGACAGCACAAGTACTCTGTCTATTTTGAACTAATGCGATACCCATTTCCCTGCAGAACGTCCACCCACACATCAAGTGCTCGTTGCAGGGATGTGGGATCCTCACTTATGATGGCTCCATTGTCAGCAAAGAATAACTGATGTACCTTGGGGTCCATCACTTTACCTTCAAGCAGATAATCAAGGACTGTAATAAAGAGCAAAGGAATTAAAACGCTTTCCTGGTGTACCCCTACTTTGATTGGGAACTCTTCGGTTACTCTAGGGGGGCATCTTACTTTTGTTTTTGCTCCTTCGTACATGTCCATTACCATCTGTACATATAGGCTTCTGGAACCCCTTGATGTCTTAGCACCACCCATATCAGATCTCGTGGTTGTCTGTCGAATGCCTTTTCGAAGTCAACCAATACAAAATGCAAATCCTTTAAGGAATCACGATGTTTTTTCATTATGATCCATATACTTTGGATTGCATCTGTGGTTGATTTACCCGAGACAAACCCGCACTGATCATCAGATAGCCGTATTATTTTTCGCAGTCGGTCACCTAATACCCGCTCAAAGATCTTCATGGTGTGTGACATCAGCTTGATCGAACGGTAGTTATCACAGTTTCGCGTATCACCTTTCCCTTTGTATACAGGGAGAAGGTAACTTTCCCTCCATTGATTAGGCATTAGATCACCTCTCACAAATTTGGAGATGAGAATTCTGAGCCATCTGAACCCGATATCTCCCATCTTTTTCCAGAACTCAGAGGGTATTTCATCTGGCCCAATCGCTTTTCGTTTTTTGGAGTATTTGACCGCCTCACTAACTTCTTCGACTGTAATGTCGGGTATTTCATCACAGTTAGGGGTGGCTCTTGGAAAGTATAGCCGGGGAAACTGTTCATTTAAAAGTTCTTCACAATACTGCCGCCACCTCTGCAGAATTTTATCGTCATCCACAAGATGGTGGTCATGAGCATTGTTAATGAACTTTGGCGAACGAATCCCCTGAGCATTCCTCCTTCTTTTGGCGGCTATTTGGAAGATGGTTGCACTCTTGTTGATATTGTGTCTTCGCAGCTCCTGGATAGCCTGGTTTGCATCAGCAACTGGGGTAGATATTTTCTCCAGCTCCCGATACAGGCCCTCCGTACTCTCTGCTTGAAGCTGGGCGCACTCTTCTTCGCTTTTTTCTTGCAACATCTGTATTCCACTTCGAGGTGTGCTTTTTTGTCACTATTATTAGAGGGGCACTTTGACCAATCATACACAATAATATGTTTTCCAATAGAGATTCATCATGCAAAAATTTACATTGAACATTTTAATTTTTTTTGAGAGATTTATTATAAATTTGAGGCTCTTTAGCACCAGTTCGGCAGAGTTCCACATCTGTGATGTATCCGACCACGGCAACCAAATTATATTGACGAAATAATATTGAAAAAATGTCACTAGCTCTTAGACTATTCCATTCGTGCGAAAAATATAACGCACACAAAACGAGAAGCCAGGGCTAGGCCCTTTATTGGCCGTTGCGTCAAATATGTATGTACGTGTATCTTCTGTGAAAAGGAAAGTGGCTGCGAACCGATAAAAAAAACGTCAGTAACAGCCACTTTAGATGCTGTAACTAAATATCATTTGGTTTTATAAGTATCTGAACAGAAAATTATAAAATCCCACCAAAAACATACATATAAAAGCAGGCTAACTTCTCATCAGCACTGCGTGTTTAGTTATCTGAAAAAAAAGCGAAATTTAGAAATTATGCCAAGTTACTTGTCTATGAATACGAATTGATAAATTTACAAAACAAACTTGGCAAGTTTTCATTGAAGAACTGAGCAATGTTGAAGCCCTTGAAAACTTTTCAAGTTTGGTCTGTAAATTTACCAATTCACATATTATTTTTCTGACCTGTGGTCACTTATCTCTGAAAAAAGGAGGGCGAAGTTCTTAGATCCATCCTCTAGAATTCGAAAACCTAATAGTCTCTTCTTTTTTTTATTGCACTTTGATTCAAGTTGTTACAGAGAAATTAACTTAATGGTCATGGTAAAGTTAGGATTCTTTTCAAACAATTTCTACAGAACTTCGCGGGGACGAGAAAGAGGGGAAAACTATGCTTCTTCATTTGAAGTCTCTTCTTTTCGACGGTATCAGCAACCTGCCGAGTATTGAAGTCAGAACCAAGAATTTTATTATAATACAATGAAGTCCCTTTTGTCCAAATGTGTCTACGTCCAGGTACAGACAGCTACCATAATCCAACCTTTACTGAATTGAATAGCATTCACAATTTTACAATAGGAGTTATACTGCACATGTATGCAAATACTACCCGCGCAATTGCTTTTGATAAAATCGATTTATAAAACATTTTTGAATCTCATTCAAGGCAGCTTAATTAATATTTCAAAAAGAGACCATTTACACCAACAATGTAACTTTCAAAACACAAATTCTCGTAATAGCAATCAATTAGTGGTTTCCATCACGGATTCACGGAATATGCTTCAAGTCCTGTATTTCCTTCAATAAAGGACTAATTAACCACGAAACGATTCCTTGACATTGAAACTAGAAACTCAAGGCCTCTTGTTCGATTGGCATTTCGCAAATTGCAGTCGGAAATACGCTTGAGAAATGCCACATTCTTCGATTGATAATATGAAATATTATTTCGCAATAAAATCGAGTTAAATTGAATTATTTATTAGGTAATAGAATGCACCTGGTGCACCGTTTAAAGAAAGCACCGACGTCACATTGCATGCATTTTAGTTGGCATTTGGTTGCATAAATTGCTGAACTATAACTTGAATACAATTGATTTATGTAACCTACATATTCGTTTTAAGTGTAAAAAAAAATTTCTCAAAGGCATTTAAGTAATAATTGTGTAAAAATGCGGTGGTGTAAATCATTTTACTGAGTATGGGACACGATTGTCTGTGGTTAAGGTTAAGGTAAGAGTTGAGTCTGATAAAAATATTTGAATTGAATTGCTTGTAGGATTAGATAAACAAACAAAGGCAAGTTTATATTTTATGTAAAATAAAAATCGCCAACAAATAATAAGAGGAGAGAGTAATTGCTCATCAACGATTCAAATGCAAGTCATTTAAAGTAATCAACGGTAGCTAGTAAGCAATTTAAATTAAATTTACATTTACGTAGGACTTACGGGAGCCAAGCCTGGTGTAATTAAATAAACTAGTTGGCTTTGAAGGGTTTATCCCATTGATTATTATTGATTTGCTCTAAAAACGAATTATTGGCCGTTGATATGTATCACTTACGATACACAAATCGATTTCGATATATTACACTCTGACATGGTGGGCAGCATTTTGCAGAGAAGACAAGTTTTATACATATCTATACCTTACTCCATAGGGTATACAGTGCATAAGAAAATCGCACATACACCAATTCAATTCAGAAATAAACCGTCCGCCGTTAAGCCCTGCTAATTTGCTAAACCGAAGTAGCAGTGGTTTCGTAAGGACAATCTTCGTCGGATTGCCACTATTGTGCTTCGATGTGAAATTTAAATTTTATGTTTATCGACGGCCTGGATGAAGGACAGACGAATCTCAGCTTGTCTATAACATGTACTAGTACAGGTTGTCCGCCGGGAAGGTATACTTCTTTGTTTGTTTATAATTTTTGATTAAATGAAAGAGAATGGATCTTATATTGTTAAATGTTTTATTTAATGTCGGCAATTATGTATGGAATACAATATCAGGTAAATGTCCGCCTCTGCTAGTCTCACAAATGCGAGCCCTTTTGAGCACATTTTTCATTACATTCTCACACATTTCACGCGGTATTTCATTAATTTCATCACGAATATTTTGTTTGAGTTGCTCAAGCGTTTCTGATTTGTTTGCATAAACCTTGCTTTTCAGATATCCCCACAAAAAGAAGTCAGGAGCAGTCAAATCAGGCGACCATGGAAGCCAATCAACATCACCATTTTTTGAAATAACTTGTTGTGGAAAGAGGTCTCGCAGTAATTCCATTGTAATCCTGGCTGTATGCGATGTGGCACCGTCTTGTTGATACCACATGTTAATCAAGCCCAAAGCATGCAGTTGTGGCGTTAGAAAGTTTTCAATCATATCACGATATCGCTCCCCATTCACAGTTACCTGAACACGGCGTCGAATTGAGGTTGATGGATTGTTTTGAACACTTCCTTGAACAGCAGTAATGTTTTCAGCCGATCTTGGAGTACGTTGTGGCCCATGCTTGGGCCTATCACCTACAGACCCTCTTTCTTCGAAATCATTCACCACACGGTAAATAGTGCATTTTGTTGGAACGTTGTTTCTCCCAAAAATTTCACGTAACTTTCTCATCGTCACAGTAATCGATGATTGATTTTGATAAAATGTTTTAACGATTAAAACACGTTGGTTTATCGAATATTTTTCCATATAAATTTGCCACGTGTCTACTTCACGACTGCCATATATGAACTGTCAAGACTAATGTTTACCAAAATGGCGGCAAAACAAAGTAGTATACGTTCCCGGCGGATACCCTGTATATGCATTATCTTATGTTCGTCTATTCTTCAATTCCCACAAAAGCTGTGCCGAAAGTCACGCTGGTATGTAAGTGCCGATAAAAGTGGTGCAGAAAAGGCTTTCACACAGTACGCTGGATAGGATATTATATGCGACATTTAGCAAGGATATGACTCTGTCATTTTTACAAGACATTATAAATGGTGCATACATATAGAGCTTATATTCCAGTCATAGACGGACTTGGTTGATGAATTTGTGCATCCGCCCTATATCCATGCTTAAAACGCTCCGTTTGCAACCCATCAGAATCGGGGGTCTTATTGTTTTCTAACTTATTTATTGATTATTTGTGGAGGAATTCCTTCCTTCGTTGGCTGCATGAGGGATTTCTTCCTGCCCTGTCACTCTTTCTTCATCATGCCCAATAAACAGGTGACAAGATTTCTTCCATTATCTCGAAAAGCTTGTGTTCCGGGCTTAAGGCCAGCTGCAACTTGCTTAGCTTTCGTATAAAATCGATAGGTGTTGTTGCTATAACCTGAATTTTGCTCCATTCTTCGACGCTATAAACTTTACTTGGTGCTCTTGTTTTGTCCTGCACCTCGTCATCATGCCACGGGTTCTGTTTTAGTTGTGGCTGGTATACCAAAATGTCTGTGGCTACTTCTTGAATGATGGAGCGATACTGATCGTTACAATAAGTTGCTGGGGGGAACTCTGGAAGTTTATTGCCGGCCACTTTTTGCAGCCTCTGACTACTCCAGGCATGCTTAGACGTTCAATATTGATCTCTTCACAGAACTTTCATTAAATTCAGAAAGACAGAGGCAATGAAAAGAAGAATGCTCCTATGGATAGAACAGTAGCTCTAACTACATTTAAGAAGAAGACAAAGAAAAAAACTAACCCCGAAGGCAAAATGAAATGCAAGACAACCTACATTATATCACACAGAGCCAACCTATTGAACATATCTAAGCAAAAATATGCTTTAAAACAAATAAACATATAAGTGTTTGCAAGCGTCAGTAAATCAACCGATCATCATACATAAAAAAACTGATTCAACTCGCCTAAACATAGAACTAGATTGGGTAAATTTCCACTGCAAATAGCTAACTCATTTCACGTAGTATAAATGGAGCTCATGTTCCTGGAAGTCACAGATCTACAACGTTGATCTTCAAGGCGAGGGTCAACTGCTTTGAAGATCGTTTTCTTTTTCTTTTTTTGTTCTTAATATCTATAAAACTAATTGAGACTTAATTTTGTGTTACGGTGTCAGAAGTCGAATAAAAATTACGTTGACCTTTTGTAGAAATTGAAAGATTTTTTCTCATCTCTTTTTGGATACAGAACTCTATATATTCCCAGCATATTCTACAGAATTTCATGCTTAAAAGCTGATGGGCAATTCGTCATATTGTTTATACTTCACAGATAATAAAATTGTGTCTATGAACGTTAATTTATTTTATTGCACTAGGGAACTTTTACGATCGAGTTGTGCTTAAAAATTACGTGTGTACTTAGAAGCATTTGAAGAACACGCGGTCTAGCTATGATTGACATCAAAATATTCGCTGTCACACTGTGTTAACAGACTCAGTGCCACATGAATATTAGGTGCATTGTTTTAGGAATAAAGTTAACATAAAAGCTATTGGAACCAATATTGGAAATTACACAACACTGACTGTTGTGCAGATTTATTGCGAAATGTTATTAGTAGACAAGCATCAAGGAAAGATATTAAAGAAAACCCTACTGCTTATTCATTCTGTTCTGATCGGAAACGTATAGAGAAAATTTTATTGAAGTTCATCTTTGGAGCGATGTAGGCAATTGCAAACGTACCAATCCATTTATTAGCATATCCAGAACAGTATTTAAGCACACAGACTTCTTCAATCCAACAGCGCTGCACAACACGTGAGTGGGCCGAAGGTCTGAAGGCATAAGAGCATAGTTAGAGTATCTGTATGGCCATCAAGCGACTCTAAATCAACCTCGTTAACAGTTTAAAGTAAATAACAAATCAATGTATTTCTTATTTATTGCCCTTAGCAAGGCATTTGATATGGCAGGGCAAAGAAATATCGTATACAAAAATATAATTTACTCGTATGATGAATCACCGTATTTAAACCGAATTTTTATAGAAGCGTTAAAAAAATATTTGCAGCAGATATAAAGGGTGAGAATTTCAAATGAAAAGAGGTGTATACCAATGCCGTATCCAAACTGCACCAGTGGATCCAAAATAGACATAGGTATAGGGGCTTAGGTGTATCTGAACAGCTGGGTATATCCAAATCTATTCCGCTTGCGAACTGCAGCAGTTTTTCCAAGCGGATGTCCTAGCTACAGAAATGAAATTAAGCTTGTGAAGTGCCATCGAGAAGAGCTCAAGGTGCTTGAAACACAGCACAAGAGAGGTGGAGAGAAGAGAAGAGGTTAGGGATGAATCTCAGAACAATCTGAAAGTGAGCAACTAGTAAGTGTAAGAACTTCACACTGTTAGTGCGTGCTGGCTCATATTTCCACCTTCCAAAGCAAAACCTCAATTGCAGTAATAGATATAGAATAAACTTTTAGAAGCAATATCTGAATAACCGACGATTTGCAGTGACCGTTATGCTTCCTCTGAAATCTAGGAATTTTCAGGATGCTGCAATTGATCTTGATGCAGTGTGTTAAACGCATGAACTCTTCATCAGTATATTAAGGACGTTAAGACAAAATATAATTGACAGATATATTTCAACGTTAGCAACATATCTAGAAAATATAATATATCATAGAGTCAACAATTTATCCTGAGATGGCATACAGTCTCCAAACCTTAGGTTTAACTCCGAATACGATTGAGAAACTGAGGATATCCCAGTCAAAGATTCAGAGAAAACTTCTGAATAATTCAACGAACAAGAGTGAGATTCGAAAGAACAAATAAAATATCGACAGTAAGTGCAAGAAGGCAAAGGAAACGACCAAGAAAGAGTTAAACAGACGATCAATCCCACTATAATATAAACTGGCGCGGGGGATGGTAACATTAAAATTAAACTTTTTATGGCTTTCAAACATTTTGTTATTTTTCAATACAAGGACAGTACACCGTGTCTAACATTGTTTTGAAGGTATGATCCTAAAAGGGAACGAGGGAGAACGTAAAAATAAATACTAACACCCGACTTCATTTAATTTATTTGTATTTTATTTCTATTTAACTTGAATTGCAGAGTTTTGTGCAAATAAAATATTATATATTTTCAAGTATAGTAATAAGGAAAAATAAATAATAATAATAACATTATCTTAAGCACAATATTTCAGTTATCACTTAGTTTTTTTATTTACTTAGCCGATAGCTAGTGCTATTAATTTTGCATTATTTGTACTTTTTTGTTTGCCCGGGGGATAGTGAAAAAAACGCACGAGAAACAGGACCGCTCTGTTTCAAGTAGTGTGAGACTTGCACTCCTACCCACTAAGAACCACCAACCCCTTTTCAACCTGACACCATCCACTCCGAGACCGCTTTAGAATTACTTCAGAGTGGTGTCGTTTTCTTTCCACTTTTCGGACTTTTAATTTATCTCCTGGTGCGGATTTAGATCTTGCCGGTAAGGCTTTCATCAATTTGGTAAACTTACTGAGTGTATGTTTACTTCCTCCTCTCTCTTTTTGATTTGAGTACCGATTCAATGAATACAGATATCTTATTTCACATGTCGATACTCGAGACCATCATTTTTACTGCATTTTCTGGGGAAAAATTGCCTATCTCCGACTCCAGGCTATTTCTTTCCGCTGCGCATCTATTACAGGTGAAAAATGTATGATACACATCGTTTTCAAAGAATCTCCGTATTATCAGGCTGCGCTCAATACTTTTCCCATCCTGTGCAGGTACCAGTTGAAGTAATCATATCCGGTAAGGAACTGAGTGATATAATAATTCACTTCAGTATGCCGTCCATGCAGCAGCGTTCCTTCTGTTTTGACATTTTCGTCTTCTTGTCGTGGACGTACCTCCTTCGTGCTGCTAGGAGATCAATGGGCGTCACTTCTGCAACTACAAGGACGGCCGATTCAGACACTCTGCGGTAAGAACTATATACACGGGGAGCTACTCTTCCTGTAATGCTGCCATTCGCTTTCTGTATTTTTCCTGATTGAGTGCCTGCCAAACTTGTCCCTGCCAAACTTGTCCGTCTGTGCAGAATGACGATGGAGAACGCTAGCTGCTCCATCGAGGTTGGTAATAACCTCACTGAGACCTTTGATGTCAAAAAAGCTTTAAGACAATTATATTTGAACGGATTGTGCGGAACTCACAAGCCAACACCTGAGGCACTATCTATCAAAAGTCTGTACAACTGCTTGCATATGCCGACGATATTGACATTATTGGAAGAACTCAGAGGGCTGTCATCGGTGCGTTGGCAAACGTTGAAGCAGAAGCCGCCAAAATGGATTTAGCGATAAACGAGGGCAAAACCAAGTATGTGCTGTGAACAAGAAGGGACAATCAACATCGACGAATTGGGCAGAACGTCACAGTGGGCAGCTATAACTTCGAGGAAGTAAGGGACTTTGTCTACCTTGGCTCTGCTATCAACTCTGAAAACGACATCAGCGCAGAAATCAAGCGAAGAATAACTCTTGCCAACCGCTGTTTTTTTATGGGCTAATAAGGGAATTCAACAATAAAACTCTATCTCGAACAACTAAGGAGACTCTATATATGACCCTAATCATCCCTGTCTTGCTTTACGGCGCTGAAACATTAACTTTCCTAAAAGCGGATGAAGATATCCTTGGTCGCTTCGAGAAAAATATTCTTCGTAAGATATTCGGCCCCGTTGCTTTCACGGGTTTTGGGGGAGAAGATTTGATAACGAACTGTACGAGCTGTACAACGACATCAACCTATAGTCTTCGACTCTAACCCGGAGGGACGACGCAGTAGAGGACCTTCTCGCCGTAGGTGGCGCGCACATGTTCAAGGGGACCTCGCGCAAATTGAAATGCGTAACTGGAGACAATTAGCTAGAGACCGAACTAAATGGAGAGGCTTGTTGGTTGAGGCCCAGGTTCACCCCAAACTGTAGCCCTACCAAAGTAAAGATTTTAAGATAAAGAAATTAATACTCGTAATTAAAATATGATTTACTAACTCACAGGTCAGACTACATTTTGCTCTCTTAATTTGTTGTCCAGGATTGTAAAGCAAAAAAATGTGAATATATTTTGCGCTTGATAACATTGAATGTATTGATGCTGATTGATGCTTTCAAATGGTGAGACAAAGAATTGTAGAGCTTAAGAGTTGAATGTGGTTATCGCAAGTAAAGTTGAGTTAAAGGTAACTCCCAAGGACGGGAGGATTTAACAGAGGGTATGACTGGTCTATTGAGCAGGATGGGGTGGAAGCCGCTTGTGTCAAGGTCATGCTTGTAAATAAACAATCCGAGAGATTTAAGAGGATTCTGGATGAGCATCTTTTCAGTAGACCACCTATGAATGGCAACTAAATCTTCATTCAAACATGCGATACTGTCCAATAGATCTGGAAACGAAGAGTTGTGCATAAGGCTGCTTTCGAGTCGATCGACAGGAATGGTCTTTTTCTTAGATTGAGCAATTTAGGGGTATCAACGAAATTCCTGAAGATGATATCCAGCTTGTATGAGAAAAATCAACCAGCAGTATGGAATGGCTTCCATTTATCTAATTGGTTCGATACCAAAATGGGAGTCAAGCAAGGATGCTTACTGAATCCCCTACTTTTTCCAAGTTTTTTGGATGACATTACTTGCTATATCCCGGGTGGAATTGCTTTTAACGGGCTTAACATTAAATGAGGGTGGGTGAAGTATAATCTATTTGAAGCGGTTGTTAGGGCTATCATGTGTTACGCAGTTCAGGTCTGGGGTCTCCCAGCACGATGACGTGGATATACTGCTGAGATACTTTTTAAAGAAAATATTCCGACTACCAGAAAATACACCAACCTACATGCTTCACCTGGAAACCTGACCAAAATTACACTTCAACTGCATTAGAAAAATCATGGAGTACCAGCCACATAGACTCCCTAAAATTGTAGCTACCCACATCGTACAGCGCAAACACAATTCCTTGGCGAATGGTCAAGATTGTGCCTGGAAACTAGACAGTGATAGCCCCACATCGTGGGAAAATTCATTGCTGACATTGTGGGGTAAAATAAGAGAAGCGAAATTTGAGTTTTTTCACCAAAGAGCACAGCAAAGTGAATCCAGGATCATACACCGGAGTTTGGAGCACAATTTAATAAACAATTATTTTCACTAGTATCGCGTGTGGTCGAAATTCGACAGAGAGGAAATAAACAAACAGCGAGAGAAACAACGCTATGCATTTGTTGTAATATTCTCCAATGCAGGGAAGGCAAAGGAATCTAAAAAACAAAACAAAAAAAGGAATCTAAGCTCATAGACCTATGAACATGATCAAATTGCTTTCGTTTAGTTGGTAAAAGGTTTTTTTTTATGGGAAAATCATGTGTGTATGTTCACTTTATTTTACCTGACTTAACAGTAACATACGCACATGATTTTTGCTTTCTGCATATCTATGGCACAGTACCTTTCGAAAGATACAAGTCTTATTCCCCTCCTTTTATAATAAATACTAAAAAAACGTACGATCAATTTCGGGTTCACGTATTAATATATAAGATAACACTCACAGCATAGATACAATATCTACTATCTTTAAAACAAGAGGAGAACTTCTATATCTCAATTATATGCCCCATCGAAGTTATCGTAATGCCAAGTGCTTGCTGTGCAACATGCATGCAAGAGAAGACATCATACATTTCATTTAAACCTGCCCCATCTTCAATTCAATTAGACGCTCCCATTGGGGAAAAAATTGTTTTATGGCGGAGGATCTCACAAATATTTTAAATGATCACATCTGGTCTACTATGGTTAACTCCGTTAAATCGACTTTGAAGTATAGTGCTTAAATTATAAACGAACTTTTTTAAATAATTTTTTTTTACGGCCAATGCCATGAATTTATTATGAATTTTTGTATTTGAGATGGAGTTCGCTGTGAATTACGCTGTCAAAATGATCGTTGATGAACGTTGAAACGACTAGGGGACCGAAAATGAACCCTTAAGGAAATCCGGAACATACAGGAAGAAACGATGGCATTCTTCCATTTGCGAAAATCGCATGCCTTCTATCACTTAAATAGTTAAATACAAACTTAGCTGCATGAGGAGGAAAGTTGTACTTCGCTTTTTTTAATATATTATGTTTAATAGAGTTAAATGCCTTAGAGAATACAATAACATAAGAATCAATCAAAATAAAAGTAGAATTACATAGGTAAACGCGTAAAAAGAGCAAACTGGTAACAATCTAAAACTAATAATGAAAGAAATAGTAAGAAAATAAGAAAAATCACATAAGCCAAGCAAAAATATAATACATACGTAAAAACCGTAAACATTTAGAATTTGAATTAGGTGTTCATCTGCTCCAGGTCAGATATGGAGGTAATCATAAAAGCATTACTCTGATCCGTCTTTCTCACAAAGACTCGTCCAGATAAAACGAAAGCCCAGACCAGACATCGTTCCTTCCTTAACGCCGTTGCTTCTTTTTCCAGCATGTAGTTAGACGGAGTTAAACTTTCATTGCTAGGACTAGCAGCATCAGAGGATTGCCCCATCCCGATGTCTAGAAGTAGCAATGACTTTGATTCACCAGCAGGCCGCCGCCCCGGTTCCTAAGCCTAACTCACATAGCAGAAAAAAAAAGTGTTTTTCTCTTCGATACTGTTTAGCTACAGATACAGATTGACAACATACTCAAGTAAATCTTTATCAGCTATCGCTGGCACACCGGTGAGTACTAAATCGGCTTTTTTTTATGTCTCTCAAAGTAATCCAGTCTTTGCTCGATTTGCTGAAGATGAGCGTCGATATCAGCAAGTTTAGTATCCACTTCTTTTTTATGATTCGTAATAGTTTTTGTGAGATTAGAATCTATTTAACCAATCAAGGCTTTTATATTGACAATGGAGGCAATTAAAATAGAGTTAAGTCCGGAGGAAGGAGACGCTTACTTATCACTAATGCCCTGTTGGAATAAATTGAACTTTTCTTCGGGGGTAGACTCGTTATTTGATGGAAATGTATTCTCTCCTAAAAATTACTTTGAGCTTGAAAGTATTACATAGTATTCGCCTGTTTGCTTTTTTGCCAGGTACCAAATTGGTAACATCCATTCCCACCGAAAATACTGATACGATCCACTTCGCAAGCAGGTTCTACGGGCATTGCTCTCCTTGGAGCTGAACAATTAGGCTCTGTCCATTGTTTTGACTAAATTTTGGTCTCACGAACATAGTCTCATCTATTGTAATGTATCGGCACACGAAATCCACTCTATTTTTCTTAGGACTGTCTTCTGATATTCGCATTCGAATAGATCTGCAGTTTGTCATGTTTTAAGAACCACATACAACCACTCTTAAGAATAACTCAAATAAAGCGTTTTGAGTATCGTTCTGAAACTCATCTCGGGCTGCGCTCTACTCGTATGAAAAAAACATTAATTCTAGAAACACATTCTTCCGCGAAATAAATAGCCAGATCACAAAATTAATCTGTTTTCCTACTGTCAGTCAAATAACTGCAAAAAAATCACCTCGCTACAGCACCTCATGTTTATCAGCTTTATTCGACGGTTTTGACACAAAAACCACCCTCTTAATTCAGCGAATTGATTTCACCAACAAAACATGATTTACGTTGCGCTGCTATATCAGTTAATTACGTCAAAGAATGCGTTCCACCTCAGCGAGTACATACAAATATTTACTATATTTCGCAGAGCCACCCCCTACCCCAAGCTGACCTTTGCGGTTAAGCCGGCGTCAGGTCAATGTCGTAGTTACCAATCAATGAGTTTGAAAGTAACAAGTTTCTCGTTAAAATCTGTTACGTGTTCCTTGGTACTTTTTTCCGGTTCACATAGGCAAGCCGTTTGTCACACTTCCGCATTTACTCTCATCTGACATATCCAATAGATCTATTAAATGACAGTCTGATGCTTAATTGTAACAGCAAATGCTGTCAGGCGGGTGAGGCTTTACGATATGTATCGAACTTGGCTACCTCTCTCAGCGTGGTACAATTGTTGTTAATTATAATGAAAATCTTTGTTTTTTTACAAAATTTGCATGATGTCATGTGTACTTATAATACTCACTCGTACACATGGAATTCTATTTAATCGTGTCATCTGCCAATTGACAGTTCTTATCACTTACCACGAAGTGTGACATCTCTCGCGCCCAAATTTTACAAACAAACAGAATGACTACGCGTAGAAGTCTACCGGCAACATGAGGCCCATCTCGCTAAAAATAAATTGTTAGCGAGTTATTTTTGAATATTCAATTGTAAATTTTATTTACATTATTAATCAAACTACATGAACGCTTATGTCGCATGTCTAGCGCCTGAGTCAATTAGCGGTATACAGTCATGAAGTATGATATTCCAATAAATTTGTTTTCCTCCAATACCCTGCTTGTGTTGACTTGTTAATATTAAATCGCGTCTGGATGAATGCGGTTACTTATGAGTAAATTTGCTAATTCGAATTAAGAGTCGATAATTACTGTAATGAACAGATAATCGAAACTTGTTTTGTATTCAGAGCTAGATACATAATATGCCAATTGATGGGCACAGTTACTCATATATGCGATTTTAATTACACGTGTTAAATGAATCGAAACAAATTTCTATTCTGCTAATTGGATGAGTGAATTAAATCATTCTTTTATGATTGTCTTCTCACCATTTGGTGGTTAAATTTTTGAGCAAATTTGACTAATATGATTAATTGAACTTTGTATGATACTATGGGTGACAAATGTTGGCAGACTTACGTTATAGCAGCATGGTGTCATAGAAGAAAAATGTTTGTTATAACACGATATTAGACAGTATTTAAAACAGCAATAAACAGACTTACACATTAAAATGAGGCATTTGTTCCAAACAATCAAATTTTAGACAAAAGCAATTGTTTAGCAATTTTGGCAAGCTTCCTCCGATACAAACAGCATATACCACATATAGAGAGTGCTTTTAATTTGCGTAAATATGACTAACGACAGGTGTAACTATCACACCGAGCTGTCATTCTGCCCGATAGTTGTGACTCTATGTTTAGTACAGCAAACTTTTACAGCGCACCGTATTATATCGACGAATTTGTATGATTCTTTTATTAACCATCTTAAACTTCTTCGCTTTGCTGAAGTCAAAGATTTCGGGGTCATATTTGACATTAAATTGAATTTCCCATTGCATTATGATTCCCGCCATCGGTAAATGTAACTCTATGTTAGGATTTCTTTAACGAAATAGCATTGACTTTCGAGGAGTCTATGGTGGAAAACGCTAAGCGGACAAGATGCAGGTATTTCTGAAACTGACAACGTCTAGAACAGAAAAAGAATGTTCTGTTGAAATGCTGTTTCTTTTTTTTTTTTTTTTAATCTTACAAGATATCCGTTACAGGGTGGACGATAAGCTGTTTTACAGACTTTCTTGTTGTACAAGTATGCTTCATAGCAAATCATCGTCTGCTGTTTTAAACAGTGCAGCAAGCCAATTTAGAGCACTTTCAAAATTGAAGGTGACAGAATACGGGGAATTAATCGCAGCTTGGCTGTCGATAAAAACTGTCTTTAGTCGCTAACCGTGACCAGAGGCGAATGAACCATTTGTTTAATTAATTCATAAATAAGTTTGAGGTTGTGGGGTATTAGTAAGAATTTACTAGTTAATATAATAGTTCAATTTTTTTTTTATATCTTTTTTTTGCATAGAAACTTTTACATCTAGAAAAGAAAGGGGTGGCAATGGTATCAGAATGGGTCTATATTTACCTGAGTGTGGTGTGGAGGTTTTCTATCCCCCTACACCAGCCCACGTCGTCAATTGCCACGCTAATGGTTCATGGTTCAAATCCTGATGTCAGCAAGCATTTATTTATTTCTCATGAAATATATAAAGTCTGTCCGATCAATTGTGAAAGCTTGTGTGAACAATACTGCAAAGGCATAACACTGGCGCAGTAGCTTGGTCATATGGCTGGAAAAATTGTTCGCTCTGTTTATGATGAATCTGCCTATGACATCGGTTATCGTGAAAAATATACTGGGAATCAGTAGCAAAAGACAAAAAATTACAAAAATCTCCCCAGTTATTTGAACGCCACCCCCGGAATTTCTCTGAAACATAAGCCACTCAGATTCAAACCTCTGCACCAAATCTTTCTCTCATTTACTAATAAATTTTTGACAGTTGAGTTTATCCATCGAAAAAAGTCACTTCCTAACTTTCTTTAAAAATAAATTCTTTTCTCTTAAAATTCTTACTTCGTATGGCAACTTATTATAGAGCTAAGATGCCGAGACTGTAAAAAAGTTTGTGAAATGTGTTGTATTTGCAATTGGTACGTGTAGCAACATCACCGAATTTATTCTTAAACCATATGAATTTGGGCAACGGAGAATCGTGCTGTATCCACTTCGCAAAAAGAATATTTTCAGCATGCGAAGTACGTAGAACGATGTTCTAACGTAAAAATGCGAATGTTATGAAACAAAAGCCAACTTTTTAATAATATGTTTTTTCTAGCTAGGGTAAAACTATACAAAACGCCCCAGTTGACATAACGTCCCATAGGTCTGGCGCGTACAAAAGGGTGGCTATGCTATGCAGCTGCAACCGCGTTCGGACCAGTTTTAACTCTCGACAACAGCGCTTGTAAACTGTTGTGTTTTCCTTGTCCAGTCGCGAAATATTGCATTAAAACGTTTTTTGGCACCAAAACATATTGCAGTACAAATTTAATTTGTTAAGAAATGCAATGAATTATCCAAAAATAATTTATATCTTTAGAAAATGTATGAAATTTGCTTTATAGTTCAAGTTTTGCTTATCTCTTAAAAACGGATAGGATTCCCATATTACTGGTGCGGCGTTTTGCCCCAAGAAATCTGCAAAACGCCCTAGTAGTCTAAGTCTAATATGTAGGTACTTCCAAGGTACCAAGGTCCAGGTAACCGTACACGATAGTGGCTCACACAAAACCCCGGTAGACTGTCGGTCCAGGTGACCGTACACGACAGTATAGGGGGGTTCACATTCTCAAATATGCTTGACAAGCATGGTTTGTTTGACTTGAATTTGAAAATGTGAACGCTCCATCAAACAGTTTGACAAGCATGCTGGATGGATATATCAAAATATTTTGATATTTTGCTTGCTTGACACACATGTTTGAGAATATGAACAATTTCTTGTCAAACGAGGAGGAAATTTCATTCTAAAAAAAGTTGTCAACCTGTGCGCATCAAAGAAAAGAAAAATGGCTAAAGAGAACTGATGTTTGACAGCCTGTTTGACAAATGTGAACGGAAAATGGCTTCAATCCATCAAACATCATCAAGCCATGCTTGTCAAGCATATTTGAGCATGTGAACCCCCTTATGTGAAGCGTTGAACCCTGGTCCAGGTAACCGTACAAAGGGATAATTCTGCTCTCGATGGGTAATAGTCCAAAATCCTTAATGCAATACTTACATACAGTAGTTTATAGTTTGTACTGCTAATCCTGCTGCTGTTCCCCAAACAAAAAAAGTCAACTCAAAAATTAAGTGCACAAGCTTTTATTTACGATATACTCGTAAGTCTACAGTACGACAACAGATCATGATAATGAATGAGATTCTGTGACTCTCTCTTATAGGATTTTAAAGTAAGAAGAAAGTGTGACTTAAGAAAATGAACAAAATGTCTGTTAAAATTATTTTACATTCCATATTTCTATTTGTCTGATGGACTTATTTTTCATTGCATATTTATCTGTTAAAATTATTTTACATTGCATATTTGTATTTGTCTGATGGACTTATATAATTATCAATTTATTACAAATATGATTAAGAAATGAATACAACTGAAGACGAAATTTGAAATAAAGATAATAGTAGTAGGTACATCGAATGTTCTGAAAATTATTACAAGGCCGTTTCTTCAGAAGATTGGATCCAGTGCACATTGTGCCTGTGTTGGTTGCACGAATTGCGCACAATGTACATGTGAACAAAAAAAAGTATTCGACATAAGTGTACCTTTCCAAAAATTCAATAAAAAGTTTGTAAAAAAATTACAAATTCAATTTGTTTAATGCAAAATAACATACTAGGCTTATTGGTTTTTTATTTCAATTCGTAATCTTTGGATGGGTGGATAAATAGAGATGGATAGATAATTTATTTGGTTAGAATGTTTACATTTGGATTTGTTATCGCACATTTTACAGTACAGAGATTCGATATAGTGTGTTTGTATCTTTCAACTGAAATACTATTTTACACAATGAACTATGTATATATTAATAATTTCAATTTGAAGGAAAATACCACAAAAACCTTCAATTTAATAGAATGGGTGGATAGAAAGTCATTTTGTTTTTTAGATGTTTGGTTGTTTTCCAAAGTAAATAGTTCGTTTCAGAGGTTGGAGTCAGCGTTCTTAGGTATTTTTTGATGTTATTATTCTGTTGTTGTTTTAGTGTTATTTTAAGTCTGTTATTGCTTTGTTGAGTTTTTGCTTATCTGCTGGTGATCTTGTCATTTGCCACCTTTTCCTGAGTTTCCATTTTGCTTTGATTTGTTTTTTTATGAAGTCTGGTGTATAATTCTCGTATATCCAAAAAACAGACGGAAGCTGGGCCAGGGAAAATCAAGATAAGGCCAATACTCTGGCTAAACATTTTTGGAATACTTTCTCCAACGACGGCAGCAATTCTCATATCCCACAAGTAAACAGAAATATTACACCCAATACATCAATCAGAAAAATGACAATAAACGAAATTAAAAATTGTATTAAAAAAAGAGTGAACCACAAAAAAGCTCCTGGATATGACCTTATGACGGGAGAACTACTTGACAAACTGCCCAAAAAAGCACTTGAATATCTACGAAACGTATATAATGCGATGATTAGACTTCACCACTTTCCTAAGGTATGGAAAGTTGCTGAATTCATAGCGATACCCAAGCCAGGAAAAGATGCAACGAAAACGACATCTTTACAGACCTATAAGCTAACTGCCTGTGCTATCAAAACAACTTTTTGAAAGACTACTATGTGACCGCATGGAACCTATCCTGACAAGCATTAATGCAATTCCTGACCACCAGTTTGGATTCAGACGACAACATTCGACGATTCAGCAAGTGAGTAAACAGAGTGAGTAAAATTGCAACAGAGTGAGCAAAATTGCAACTGACCTAGAAGAGAAAAGATTCTGCATTGGTGTATTTCTCGACGTCGCTAAAGCTTTTGACTCTGTATGGCATGCTGGACTAGTAAGAAAACGAGAGCAAATTCTTCCAATTGACTACGACTTATTAATTAAAAGCTATGTAACGGACCGATATTTCTACGTGAAGTGCAAAGACGAATGCTCAGATCCCTATACAACTCAAATCCAATATTATACAACCTATTAACCAGGGATATTCCCCTTCCGACTCAAACAACATCAATGATCGCTACTTTTGCTGACGACACAATACTACTCTACTCGAACAAAAGCTTGCATACAGCGAGCGCCGAACTTCAAAAAATTCTAGACAAAACCATTAAATGGTTTGATGATTGGCGAATAAAAGTAAACGATGAAAAAACAGTACAGGTAATATTCACGACAAGGACTAACTACGCCGCTGAGCCACTAAAAATTAACAACAAAAACATTTGCATAGATACAGTAGCGAAATACCTAGGGATGTATCTTGACAGCAAGCTTATATGGAAGCGCCACATACAGCAAAAACGTAACCAAATAAAGAACAAATTCAGACAACTATACTGGCTACTAAGCAAGGACTCGTCATTGTCAATTAATAACAAAATTATACTCTATAAAGCAGTCATAAAACCAATATGGATCTACGGAGTACAACTTTGGGGTACAGCGAAAAAATCTAACACAAAAATAATACAAAGACAACAATCAAAAATCTTAAGAACGATAGTCAACGCCGAATGGTACATACCTTACTCTGACATACACAGTGATCCTCAATTTCCTACGGTTGAAGAAGAAATAACAAAAACGAGCAATATGCACTTAACAAGAATAAGTACTCACTCCAATAATGACATCAATACCCTGCCAAATCAAGAAATTGTCAACAGACGCAGATTAAAAAGAACAAGACCTACAGATTTAACCAATTTAAATGTTACTATTAACAGAAACTGTAGCAACTATATAAATTATGTTTATTTGTACATTTATGTTAATTGTGATGATGATGATGTTAATCTGTGGATTTGACTACATATGGTACTATATTAATACTGCAAAACGTTCTTAACTTAATTTTAAATGAAAATGGCTATGTTGCATTGGCAGCAAGTCAGATCTAATTGAATCTTGTAACTTTATTATAAAAAATGTACCTAGTGTCTCCTAGACAGATGTATGTATATAAATCTTGGGATGTTAAATAAAAAAAAAAAACAAAATTCGTAATCTTATCTTATATCTTATAAATACTATAAAAGTAAAATCAATTTTCCTTGTGAACACCGTTTCTCGAAAACTACTAGACGTAAGTACTTGAAATTTCACACAGTTATTACTTATTATGCCTAGATGCGTGATAAGAAGGGATTTTCCGAAATTCAAGGTTCCACAGCCGTAGCTCATTACTGGCGCTCCTGACTAAAAAAATAAAAAAATAGGTGAATTTAGTAAATTCGCTGCTGATTCATAAGGTATAAAACATCCTTCTGTGTTGTCCTGAAGCTGAGCAATGCTAAAAACAAAATAATCAAATCATCGCCCACAATTTTCCTTCAGTGGAGACCACGGCCAGCAGTCATGCAGCAGTGGCTGTCGTTGCAATAATATGTGTGTGTGTGTGAGATATTGGCGCGCTATCCCACGATTTGATCTTCAGTGTGCGATCTCTTCTAGAGTTAAAATTGCAAAAAAAAAAACATTATCAGTGCCAAATCTAAGATATTGTAAATTTTATTAATTAAAATATCCATGTGCTGTCAAAACTTCATGCAATTGAGTGACTTGGGAAAATACGTGTAGGTAAATATGTACATGCATATGCATGTTTAGACATAGAACTATTGCAATATTTTTCCATTTTGTTAGATGAGATGTCAATCGTTGGAATTGTCCACAATTTAGAATGTTTTAATGAATTTAAAATAAATTGTGTGTTGGAAGCGGGTTTGCGTATGCACTTCCCATGGGATGGGATTCCCATGGAGGAAGTTATAATTGAGTTTACATATTTTCGGTATTGTATTCAGTTGGCAATTATATTTCAACAAGTAAATAACCGTCAACTAAAATGCGGGCGAAGCAAGGCGAGCACTGGTCAGCTATTTTATCATATTTTTGATTTCCATTCGATGGGTAAACCGACTTACTGGCCAACTGATACTTCGAAAAAACCTGACCTGATCGATTTTTTCGTTGTGAAAGGAATATCTACCAACCACATAAAAGTCAAAGAGAGCTTTGATCTGTCGTCTGATCATTCCCCGGTTATTTTAACAATCAGCGAAAAACTAGTCTATAACCTAGAGCCAGCGAGATTAACTGATCGAACAACTAACTGGGAAGGCTTTAGGAACGAAATTGAAGATAATGCTGAACTGAGCGCTCCACTTACGACACCCTATGAACTTGAGGTTGAAGTTGATCGCTTCGTTGAAATCGTACAGCTCGCCTCTTGGAATAATACGCCCAATCCAAGGAAAACGCCGGACAGATGCGGTTTACGATATCCTCCGGAAATAAAAGAATTGGTCAAGGAAAAAAGAAAAGCTCGTTCAAAATGGCAACAGAGTCGTGCTCTGCAGCATAAAGCACACTTGAATCGTCTGTGCAATTTGTTGAATAAGACTATTAAGGATTTTAACAATCGTGCAATTTTTTTTGCCAAGGTAGGCAGCGACAACGAAGAGCTCAAACATGTAATCGGGAAGCATGGACTAGGCAACCGGAATGACAACGGCGAAAGGTTTGTGGATTTCTGCAATGCCAACCGCCTTGTGATAGGTGGCACCATGTTTGAGCACAAGACCTGCCACAAAGTCAGCTGGGTGTCCAATGATAGGCAAGCAACCTCCAACCAAATTGACCATTTTGCTATCAGCCGCCGCTTTAGAAGTAGTCTCCTGGACGTCCGAAACAGGCGAGGGGCAGATGTGGGGATAGTACGTGATCACCATCTTATGATAGCTACTCTCCAACTACGCACTGCTGCAGTTCGAAGATCCCACGACAACACAAGAATGCCCAGGTTCAACATCGATAGACTTAGTGATCCCTCAGTGCGCCAACAATTAAGGGAGCACTTTTCGCAAGGTGTGGAAGCAATCAGCAGCTCAATGCCCGCAACCATCCAAGACCATTGGTGTGCTGTGAAAAATGTTTTTACATCTGGTGCTGAAAGAATTGTCGGTCGATCGCAGGGAAGACATAGGGCGTGGCTTTCCGAGGATACCTGGAGACGTATTGACGAACGAAAACAGCTAAAAACTCGCGTTGCAGCTACCCCAGCAGCAGGGAGAAGCGAGCTAGAGTCCCTATATCGCATGAAGATGAGAGAAGTTCAGCGTAGCGTACGACGTGACAAGCGCAACTACATCAACGCGCTGGCTACAGAAGCAGAAGAAGCTGCACGGAGGTGCGACAGCAGGACCGTCTACAGAATCACGAAGGAGCTGACAGGTGGTCGCAGCTCCAGCCAACACCCAGTGAAAAGCCTAGACGGCTCCTTGCTCATTTCGGATGAGGACCAGCTCAAGAGATGGAAAGAGCATTTTGCTACGGTTTTGAACCGTGTATTCGCTAGCGATATGCTCCCAAATCAGACTGAGATGCCCGAGGTGAGAGGTACCCGAATACGCACCACGACTCCCAGTAAAGATGAGATTATTACCGCGATCAAGGCACTCAAAACCAACAAGGCGGTAGGACTTGACGGTATTCCAGCAGAGCTCTTACGAGCAACGCCAACAACATCGGCTGAGCTTCTGCTTCCACTTATAGATAAAGCTTGGGAAGCTGAGAGCTTTCCTAACGAGTGAAAAAAGGGAATGATCGTCAAGCTTCCTAAGAAAGGAAATTTAATGGAGTGCGGAAACTGGAGGGGTATCTGCGTGCTTCCTGCTGCAGCTAAGATAATAGCTAAAATCATCCTGGAGCGAATCAAACAAACACTCGATGCCGAACAAGCAGGTTTCCGCTCTGGATCCTCCTGTGCCGACCACATCAACACCCTGCGGATTATCATCGAACAGTGTGTTGAATATCGATCGCCACTGCACCTGCTGTTCATCGATTTTGAGAAGGCGTTCGATAGTGTCAACAGGGAGTTTATTTGACGTGCCTTACGCAGGAGAGGCATCCCCGATAAACTAATTGTTATTATCAAAGCTACATATGAAGGCTCCAAATGTCACGTTCTGCACAGGGGAAGGTTGTCTGAGGAATTTGAGATCCAAAGTGGGGTAAGACAAGGCTGTATCCTTTCACCAATATTATTCCTATTGGTGATTAGCGATGTGCTTCATGCAGCTTTGTCGACGGGAAACGGAGGAATTCGATGGACTCTTACATCTCAACTGAAGCATCTTGACTACGCAGACGATGTATGCTTACTCTCCCACAGAATTATGGATCTCCACCAAATGACAGCAGATGTGGAGAGGGAGGCAGGTGTCGTCGGGCTGAAAATTAATACGGCAAAAACTAAAATTATCAGCCTTGGAACAAACTCATCGGCTCAAATATGCATTGCTGGACAACCGGTAGAGAGAGTAGAGGATTTCCAGTATCTTGGTAGTATTGTCTCGACCGATGGTGGAACCGAACTGGATATAGCCAACAGGATCGCCAAAGCAAAGTCCGCGTTCGGTATGTTGTCCAAAATATGGCGAAGCAATGCAATCAGTTTGAGCACCAAAATAAGACTGTTCCGCTCCAACGTTGAATCCGTGCTGCTATATGGTTGCAGCACGTGGAGAGTGACCACTACTATCACCAGAAAGCTGCAAACGTTTGTTAATAGGTGTCTGCGCAATATCTTAACGATTTTCTGGCCCAATCGTATCTCTAACGAACACCTTTACGAGAGAACGGGTCAGGAACCAATAGGCACAACTATCCAACGGCGGAAGTGGCAGTGGATTGGTCACACGTTCCGAAAGGGTGACAGCTCCATGGCGAACCATGCTATGCAATGGAACCCTCTAACTCAGGATGGCAGAAGACCTGGCGGTCCGAGAAGAACATGGCGCAGAACAGTCGAGAAGGAGGCACGGCAGTTAGGGAAAAGTTGGGGAGAACTCAGACACATTGCCAGAAACCGTACACGATGGCGCGTAGGAGTAGTAGAGGCCCTAGGACCCACAAGGGGATACAGGACATAAATCAAAAAAAATTACCTTGAAAGTTTAACAGCGAAAAAAGATTCCAATTATTCACTTTGGAAAGCTGTAAAAGGCACCAAAAGGCCCAAAGTCTCCGCACCGCCAATCAAATTAAATCAAAATTAATGGGCGAGGGAAGATAAAGAAAAAGCGGTCGTCTTTGCGGTCCACCTGGAAGAAACCTTTAAACCGTACGATGGTCAAGTGGTTTACGACAACCGCAATAGGCTGGATATACCATCTGACGATTTGACGCTCACAAGTGCAATGCTAAGGGAACTCACACATGGGATCGAGAATCTAAAACCTAAGAAATCTCCTGGTTATGATATGATTACCGGTGAATTTCTTAAAGTTTTACCTAGAAAAGCATGAATTAAGCTTCTCCATATTATAAATGCTGCACTCAGATTAAGACACGTGCCGAGCCAATGGAAAGTTGCGGAAGTCATAATGGTTTCAAAACCAGGAAAACCGCCAAATGAAGTAAAATCGTATAGACCAATTTCGCTTCTTCCAATCATATCAAAAATTTTCGAGAAGATATTATTAAGGCGTCTCCAACCGGCTATAGAAGAAAATAATCTCATCCCTGACCACCAGTTTGGGTTCAGAGTAAGCATTCGACGATTGACCAGGTGCATAGAATTACTGACGTAATCGAGAAAGCACTTGAAGAAAAAAAGATTTCTTGCGCCGCTTCTCTATTTGCTATATACTCGTGATATACCGAACGAAGATGACACTATCCTTGCTACATTTGCCGATGACACTGCTATCCTAGCAGTAGGTAAAACAATCGAAGAAACGTCTGCAAAACTGCAAAACGCAATGAATAATGTAAATGAATGGACGAGGGACTGGCGGATCGCTCTCAACGAATCTAAATCTGTTCACGTGAATTTCACTTACAAGAAAATTAATGACTTGCCAATTTTTCTAAACTCGGCCCGAATACCCTTTGCAAACGAGGCCAAATACCTGGAAATGACACTCGACGGAAGGCTGAAATGGAATTCGTACGTGAAAATAAAACGTAAGGAACTCGAAGCCAAATATAGAGAAATGGACTGGCTACTCGGAAAACATTCCCAGCTCAGTACTGAGAACAAACTGCTTTTATACAGGCAAGTGCTAAAGCCGGTGTGGGCCTACGGTATACAACTTCGGGGTTGTACCAAGAAAACAAATGCCAATATTTTACAACCTTTTCAAAATAAAGAAACGACGATATCCACAGTGATCTCGGAATTCCGACAATCGAAGCTAAACTAGAAGCTTCGCGAGAAAGCATAGAAACCGACTAATTGGACATGTCAACAATACAGTCCTACAAATTTTGGATGAGAGCATTTTATTGCGCCGACTACAAAGGACGAAACCTTTCGACTTGGCGAGATAATGATTAACCGCGTCTAGTTTGCGGAACATGCAGGATCTTTCAGTGGAAAGTAACCTGCCAAACGTTTTTATTTCGTGATAGAAAAATTGCTTGATAAGCTTATACTTAGTTGCGATATCCAACAAATTTATATCGAAGGGTGGTGTTTTTTTAGTCAGTAAGAATCTGACACTACTATGAGCACGCGCTTGCTATTCTCATAGTGTCTATGGAAGATTTTTCACCTACCCTCGAAAAAAAATATTTTAAGAAACAAAAAACAAAATTATATAAAATGAGAAAGAGAAAACTATACGAAATATATATTTTTTTTAAGTACTAATATTTAGTAGATTTTCCTTTATGTCGTGTGACCTCACGTTGACGGTCTGGCATCGATTTGGCCAATGGTTTAGTTATTAGTTCATTAGTTATTAGATTATTCAAAATGATGTGAGCTCGTTTCAGATTCATTATATGAGAGGCAATAGTGTGAAGGTAGCTAATCATTTCTTGGAATGAATGTGAATGTGTGTAAATACTTAGAAGGCAGTGAATGTTTCACGTAGCTCATAAAACGAGCTACTTGCTGCAGTTCTCTGATACATACATATATCAACTTTTGTTCTTCTCCTTTCTTTCAGATCTCAAGTCCACAGATGCTCAAGATTTTTCCTACGACGGTACATTAGGTGAGTATTCTAAGCCAGTAATATTAAGCAAATATTTAATATAAGTTTCGAAACTCATTTTCAGGACCGGATCATTGGGGCGAACAGTACAACGGCTGTAGTGGCAAATTCCAAAGTCCAATCAACATCGATCTTCTAGAAGTACAGGAGCGTGTATTTGGTGATTTGATTCTAGAAGGTTTTGATGACAAACCCATTGGTGGTGACTTGGTCAACAATGGGCATACAGGTGCAATACATTGAGCTTTCTATTGGCACACTCTAACAAATCATTTTCCACATTAGTTCTAGTTCAATTGAATTACGAAAATGACGAGCCCACTGCAAGAGGTGGACCCTTACGCGGTAGTTTTCGTTTCGCACAACTGCACTTTCACTGGGGCGACAACGACACCTATGGCAGCGAGGACCGGATAAATAATCAAAGTTTCCCAGCCGAACTACACATGGTCTTTTACAATACAAAATACGACAGTTTCAACAGTGCGGTTGGACACAGTGAAGGCGTTGCGGTCTTGGCCTTCTTCTATTCTGTAAAATGATGATGCATGAGTCCCCTGGAAATGACACTAATGTTTACACTAAACTTTCTCCCTCAGCTTCAGCAGGAAGACAACCCAAACTATTCCGATCTGGCTTTTTTGCTAAACTCTCTACAAAAACCAGACCATCATGTGCCTTATTTAAGTGCACCATCACTCAGCGAGTTGGGAAGCACGAGATACCAAAAATATTTCACGTACATTGGTTCATTAACCACACCGCCATGCAGTGAGGAGGTCCTTTGGATTGATTTCGAAGAGCCTGTCATGATTTCACGAGCACAGGTAATTTCGGGTTTTATACACACATTCTGTTGTACGCACACGAACTACACAGCAACACATATTTGGTAATTTATTTGGAAAATCGTAGAGGGGCACAAAATTCAATTTGGACAATTTTCCAATTTTGTGGCAATTGTGATTTGGGGGTGGTTGGGGCTTGCGATTTACATACAATGACTGTGAAAATCTGTACTTCCCGTGAATGGTCTTCCATATTCAAACGTTATAATTACAGCGTTTGAAATTACTTTTGTTAATGACTCTGTACTTAAATAAGTTATTAAAAATTCTACTCATGTAGTGTAGGTACCTATTATTAACAGTATTTCAATTGTGGGATGTAGTGATAATTATCAAAGAATTTTAAGTCAACAATTTAGTCCCTCTCAACCGGACCTGATTCTATTTTGCTGTTATGGGCGTGTATTTTAATTTATTTCATTGCAATTGCAAAGTATTTATTGATCGGAATATTCCCTGGGTAAAAAGGAATGTAAGTCAATAATCGAACTGGAAAAGGGATAATTAAATCTGATTAAGCTGCTCTTACAGTAATGGCTCTTTTGAACTTAATTTATTAACGCGGAACTTTAAGGCTTTGGCATTGGAAAAGTTTAAAACAAATCTTTTACGACTTTGAACGTCAGTAAATTAAAATTTTTAGGATCTCTTATCCAATCACACAAGATTCCAACCATAACACCTCCAATTATTAAAGGCACTACCCTAAACTTTTTAAAGAGCGCTAGTTATCCAGGACTAAAGCTAGACAGGAAGCTAGATTAGATTTGGTTAGGTTAGGCTGGCTGTCTGTACTCTTGTACACTTATGTCAGTAAAGCTCCATTGTGATGCCATGCATCTTTCCATTTTGGCTACCCAGGGACTAATTAAACCAATCAGAGCTTTTAATAATACGAAGAATTCTCATGACGTCTGAGGAATGTCTCTGTGGCCTGGCACCTAGCATATCTGAATATTAAACTGCTCTGTCATCTCCGTGAGACACAAACGGCCGTTTGAGACGGCCTTTGAAATGCGAGAGCACGATTCCAAAGACTTGATTATCGCTTGACTGTTAGTGAAAATGCTAATATCCCTGACAGGTATTTCATTACATTTAAACCAGAACAATGCTGGTGTAGTGGTAACACCGTCAATTGTCACGCTAATGGTTCAAATCCTTATGTCAACAAGCTCATGTCATGAAATATATAAAGTCGGACAACCAATTGCGAAAGCTTGTGTGAGCACTACTGCGAAGACATAACACTGACAAGAGGTTGGTAATATGATTGGAAAAACTGTTCCCTCTGTTGGATGATTGATATGCCTTTGACATCAGGCAATCGGAAAAAAAAACGCTGTGCATCGGAAGCAAAGACAAAGATAACAAAAACCTCCCCATTTATCTGGACGCCACACCCGCAGTTTTTCTGAAACAACATTTGAGTTTCAACGCACTATGTAAAAACTTTTTGAGGGTATTTATAGGCCCTTCAGTGCGCGCAAATTATAAAAAAAAGGCTGCCTTGATCGCCATGATTTCTGCCTGGGAGGCGAAAAGAGATGGTCATTGAGCTTTTCAGAGAGACACCACAATCCACCCTATTTTCGGTCTTGGAGCCGTCTGTGTAGAAGTGCACTGGACTACCATCTAAAGGGGGAGCATTGTCCAACTTACTGTGGCCAGGGATGCTCATTCGGAAGTTAATGGTCAAGTCTCAATTGCGGCGCGGTTTAGTAGGTATTTGCATGCCAGAAAGCTATCTTGGAAGCAAAATATTTGGACATTTGGATATTAGACGTACCAAGTTCCTTATACTATACTTCGTACCAAGATCCTTATACTAGGTCCGTTCCTTTATTTTTTGGGCAAAAATTCGTAAACGAAAAATTATCAAACTTAAAAGTAAAATTATTTCTGAAAGAGAAAAACTACAAAAAAGTAAACGAGCGCATTAAGCAACAAAAGTTGCCCATAACGTCAACGTTTCCAGCTACTTCTATTCGGTACTCCACATCTGTGAAAAACATTTTTAGTGAACTCTAAAGTTCCCTTTGAGTGGCTTTTAGTGTGAATTTACCTATTTGAATCCGTTGGAATGTCCTAAGATAACGTTCTATATTCTTTTGGGTACCTTTACTTTTCCACTTTTTATTTTAGTTTTCATAGTAAATTAAATTTATGAAAATTATAAGAATTAAGAAATTGCCAACAAATAAATTAGCAGTTTGATCTCTGCGATGATGTCATTGGTAGAATAAACGGCGAATCCGAGATTAGCAAAATCACTGACCACCCCGAAATTATAGCTATCCATCGTGATGCTTTGGCCAATGCGTCGATGGTATATGCTTTCCTGTTTTGTTGACAGCATATACAGGGTGTCCGCCGGGAACGTATACTACTTTGTTTTGCCGCCATTTTGGTAAACATTAGTCTTGACAGTTCATATTTGGCAGTCGTGAAGTAGACGCGGCAAATTTATTATGGAAAAATATTCGATAAACCAACGTGTTTTAATCGTTAAAACATTTTATCAAAATCAATCATCGATTACTGTGACGATGAGAAAGTTACGTGATATTTTTGGGAGAAACAACGTGCCAACAAAACGCACTATTTATCGTGTAGTGAATGATTTCGAAGAAAGAGGGTCTGTAGGTGGTAGGCCCAAGCATGGGCCACAACGTACTGCAAGATCGGCTGAAAACATTACTGCTGTTCAAGGAAGTGTTCAAAACAATCCATCAACCTCAATTCGACGCCGTGCTCAGGAGCTTGGTCTTCAAAGAACAACTTTGGCCACAATTTTGCACCAACTGCATGCTTTGGGCTTGATTAATATGTGGTATCAACAAGACGGTGCCACATCGCATACAGCCAGGATTACAATGGAATTACTGCGAGACCTCTTTCCACAACAAGTTATTTCAAAAAATGGTGATGTTGATTGGCCCCACGGTCGCCTGATTTGACTGCTCCTGACTTCTTTTTGTGGGGATATCTGAAAAGTAAGGTTTATGCAAACAAACCAGAAACGCTTGAGCAACTCAAACAAAATATTCGTGATGAAATTAATGAAATACCGCGTGAAATGTGTGAGAATGTAATGAAAAATGTGCTCAAAAGGGCTTGCATTTGTGAGACTAGCAGAGGCGGACATTTACCTGATATTGTATTCCATACATAATTGCCGACATTAAATAAAACATTTATCAATATAAGATCCATTCTCTTTCATTGAATCAAAAATTACAAACAAACAAAGTAGTATACCTTCCCGGCGGACACCCGGTACATACTTCGTCTCATCCTAGTTGATAACAAGATCCATTCTAGTAGGGGTGACTGCTCGCTGTGTTTACCGATGATGGCGATATTGTCCGCATAGCCCAGGAGTTGAACTGACTTATAGTAGATAGTGATTGCTTATGTAATTGTGAGTCACCTTGCCTAAGGCCTCTGGTGATGTTGAAGATATCGGTGAAGTCTTTTCCGAACTTGACGAAGAAGCGAGCATTTTGTATCACTTGTTTGCTACATAACCATAGCCTAAACCAATAAATTTAGCAGTTATAGCCAAAACTAGGCATGGCACGATTTAGCTCACTCACTGTTATACGCGGCAAAGAAAGCAGTCAACAGATGCTGAGTGTCAATTTGGTGTTCCAGGATCTTCCCCAGGATCTGGCATTCTTTGGTATCGAATTTCAAGCAATCTTCTTAAATAGAATTTTATAATCGACTAGCTTAAACCCCGCCCACTTCGCGATGCATTTTTTTGTTGTACTCAGCTATACTCATATGTACCACAACGGTATCGCACACAAAAATGTCAAAGTTTTTTTTCAATGTTTTTGTATTTTTTTTTCTTGTCTATCACCTTTGTACCGTAATTATCTATATTAAAAAAAATCAACTAAAACGGGTGAAAATTACGGGCGGTAGAGGGAAACATACGCTTTTGCCACTTAATCTTATATATATATTGGGTTGGCCAATAAGTTTCCTCTGTTTTTTAGGCGGAATGAAAGATTAAATATTTATTGTTAGGAAAAAATTTAATCAGTTATACATGCACTAGTATTTTCTAACACTTTATGCCATCTTTCGGGGAATTTCATAATGCCCCTTTCGTAGAACATTTGATTTTTATTGGAGAAGAATTGCTCCAAGTGGATTTTACAAGCTTCCAGCGAAACGAAATTTTTTCCATTAAATGAGTTCTGCAGGAACTGGAATAAATGGTAATCGGGAGGTGCAAGATCAAGTGAATACAGCGGGTGAGGTAAAACATCCCATCCAAACTGCACCAACTTCAGCTGAGTCTGCAAAGAGATATGCGATCAGGCGTTGGCTTGATGGAACAGGACGCCCTTCGGGTTAGCCAGTTCCTGTCGTTTTTCGTTGATTGCATCCTTCAGTTTATCCAATTGAGAGCAGTATTTATCAGAATCAATGGTTTGGTTATGCGAAAGAAACTCATAATACACAATTCCCTTCCAATCCCACCAAATAAAGAACATAACCTTCTTAGGGTGAAGACCAGCTTTGGAATGACTAAAGGTGCCTCACCTCTTTTGCTCCTTGATCTTTTCCGTTCCACGTTATTGTAAAGTATTCACTTTTCATCGCCCGTTATCATCCGTTCCACGTTATTGTAAAGTATTCATTATTCATCGCCCGTTATCATCCGTTTTTAAAGCTGTTCACTTTCGTTGCGTTTCTGCATGGAATCGCTGATAGAGACACGATCCAATAAATTTTGTTCACTCAAATTGTGCGGCACACAATGAGGCCGATGGTATGAAAAGTTGGCAAAAATTATGTTTTGTTGTTTCTAGGTTTTTTTTTAGGTAAATGTACTCATTTGAAGGTAAAAGTGTGAAAATTAAGTGATTTAAATAAAATGCGTTGCGATAAAATACGAATATACACAAGAAATACCTGTTTTACCGGTAATGCAATATGCAAATTATTTATAAAATTAAATTAGATGTTTTTTTTTTATTTTTTAAGTTAAAAGATATAAAAATGTATTCACTGTTACAAAATGGTTAACAAAAGAATCAGAAAGTTTAATAATAGACCAAAAATAAGCAAAAATGGATACAAAAATTAATTTAACGAATCATCAGTTTAGTTAGTGTTTAACCAGAAGAGTGCAAATAAGTGCAATTTGTTTTTACTTGGCACGAAAGGCGACGCTATGAACAACAACATGACATAAAAAACAAAGCTCGAGCTCACACCTAGATGAACTTTAACCCAACTATTTTATGTGATACACACGAGCAAAAGATGGCTTATTGACATGTAATTCAACAAATTACTTCAAACACAATAAACACTCGAAATAAAACTAAATTATGTAAATCTGAAGCGCACCTGTGCCTTGTGTTGTCATAATAATTTCGAAGTAATATCTTTTGTTTTGCCAAATTAACACCTAACTCTTGCAACATTCACGTGCTCTACTAAAACGTCAATAACGAATGATCTGTTCAATACCGCAAGTTCATAGTACTACAACTAGCCCCCCCAGCATACTTACTTTACTTACTTACTTATGTCCTTTAACCCCTCGGGGGGCATAGGGCGTCAACCACGCCTGCGCGCCATCGTGTTCGGAGTTCTGCAACGCGTTTGAGCTGCCTCCAACTCATTCCTAAAGAGCTCGATTCCTCCTCAACTGTTCTGCGCCACGTTTGCCTAGGGCGTCCCGCTATTCTGCCTGCCTGGGTGAGCGGATTCCACTGCATAGCGTATTTCGCAATGGAGTTGTCTTCGCGCCGTAGGGTGTGTCCAATCCATTGCCACTTTGTTCTTCGTATAGTAATGCTTATAGGTTCTTGGCCCGTTCTCAGATAAAGCTGTTCGTTGGAGATGCGGTTCGGCCAAAAAATCCTCAAGATGATTCTTAAGCATTTGTTTACGAAGACTTGCAGCTTGCGTGTGTTAATGGTGTCCACCTTCCAGGTACTGCACCCATAAAGCAGCACTGATTCTACGTTGGAGCGGAACAGTCGTAGCTTGGTTCTTAAGCTAATAACATTGCTTCTCCAGATTTTGGACAGCATTCCGAACGCAGCTTTAGCCTTCCCGATTCTGCTGCACACATCCAGTTCGGTGCCACCGCGATTAGCCGAGACGACACTTCCTAAATATAGAAAGTTATCAACTTTCTCGACTTGCTTTCCGGCAATGTTAAGTTGAGCGCGGGTATTGGAAGTACTCAGGGCTTTTGTTTTGGCTGTGTTTATTTTTAGCCCCACTTTGTTTGCCTCAGCTTCTAGATTTTGGGCCATCAAATGAAGATCCATTATCCGATGTGAAAGTAGACAAACATCGTCAGCGTAATCTAGGTGTTTAAGGTAAGATGTCATAGTCCAACGAATTCAAAATTAACTTCCGTCAATGCTGCACGGAGTACATCGCTGATAACCACCAAGAACAATAGTGGGGACAGTATGCACCCTTGACGTACTCCACTTTGGACTTCAAAGTCCTCCGACACCTTACCATTGTGCACGACGTGACACTTGCCGCCCTCATATGTAGCCTTGATAATAGCTATAAGCTTTTCTGGAATGCCTCTCCTGCGCAAGGCCAGCCAGATAGCATCTCGATTCAAGTTGTCGAAAGCCTTCTCGAGGTCGATAAACAGTAAATGTAGCGGAGACCTATACTCAACGCATTGTTCGATTATGATCCGTAAGGTGTTTATGTGGTCGATGCAGGAGGATCCAGCGCGAAAGCCTGCCTGTTCGACATCGAGAGTTGAATCTAAATGATCTTTAATTCGTTCTAGAATTATTCTAGCTATTATTTTGGCTACAGCTGGAAGAACACATATACCTCTCCAGTTACCGCAATCCATCAAGTTACCCTTCTTTGGAAGCTTAATGATCATCCCCCTTTTCCACTCCTGTGGAAATTGTTCACTATCCCAAGCTCTCCGTATTAGCGGATGCAGCAAATCTGCCGATGTATTTGGCGCCGCTTGAAATAGCTCGGCAGGGATGCCATCAATACCCACCGCTTTGTTTTTCTTGAGGGACTTGATTGCTGTTATTATTTCAGCTTTACTGGGAGGTACGGTGCGAATTCGGGAATTTGTTGCTTCGAACTGCTCATTTGAATTCAAGATCATACCGCCGTCGTCTAAGTGATTTAGCACTGCAGCAAAATGTTCTCTCCATCTAGTGAGCTGATCCTCATCCGAAATCAGAAGGTCACCGTCTAGACTCTTCACTGGATGTTGTTTGGAGTTTCGACCACCAATGAGCTCCTTAGTGATGTTGTAAACAGTCCTACTGTCGCACCTACTCGCTGCTTCTTCAGCCCTTGAGGCCAGTGAGTTGACATCTTGACGTTTGTCACGTCTCACACTACGCTGCACTTCTTTCTTCTTCGCACGGTATTGGGCTTCAAGCTCGGTTCTCTCTACTGCTGAGGCCGCTGCAATCCGAGCCTTGATTGCTGTACACTCATCGATCCGTCTCCAGGTGTCTGTAGAAAGCCATGTGCGGTGGTGTTTCTGCTTTTTACCGACATAAGTGCGTGCCCCAGTCGCAAAAGCATTTTTCACAGCACTCCAGTGGTCATTCATGTTCTCTATGCTGCTGATTGCTTCTGCTTCTAAGGCAAGATGGTCCCTGAACTGTTGGCGCACTTGGGGAACCTTGAGCCTGTCGATATTAAACCTGGTGATGTTAAGCAGGTTTGAGCGGTTGCTGTTGACGGATGCAGTACGAAGGCGTAAATGAGCTACCATAAGATGGTGATCTCGTTCTTGTCCGACGTCAGCTCCACGTCTGTTTCGGACGTCCAGGAGACAATTTCTAAAGCGGCGACTGATCGCAATGTGGTCGATCTGGTTGGATGTTCGTTGCCTATCAGTAGAGACCCAACTGATCTTATGGCAGGTGTTATGCTTAAACAGCGTACCTCCGATGACTAGGCGGTTGGTATTGCAGAAGTCCACAAACCGCTCACCATTGTCATTACGGTCTCCCACGCCGTGAACTCCCATCACGTGCTTAAGCATGGTGTTGTCGCTACCCACCTTGGCATTGAGATCTCCCATTACCATTACGATGTCTCCATTAGGCGTTTGGTTGTAGGCGGCACCTAAGTGGCTATAAAAATTATCCTTTTCATCCTCAGTCGCGTCTAGAGTCGGAGCATAACACTGTATGATGGTAATTTTTCTAACTCTACTCTGGAACTTAGCCGTCAATATCCGGTCACTATGGGGTTTCCAGGATATGAGGCTACTACGTGCTGCTGGAGTTAGCATGAGTCCTACGCCAGAACTCCGCGCACTTCCAGCTGGTTTACCAGAGTAGAGCATGACAGTGCTTTTTGTTGGGGAGATGTATTCCCCAGCATCGTACCATCTTATCTCGCTCAGCCCTAAGATGTCGATTTTATACCGTGCGAATTCGCGCTCCAATTGGAGGAATCTGGCGTTATAAGGCCCTTCCTTGAGTGAGTCCAGGAGGGTCTTAACGTTCCAGAATCCGATCGTTGTCCGTGTCCGATAGCCAAAGGTCGTCAACAAATGATCAGTCCGTATCCGAGGCGTATGTTTCCGTTTCGGAGCAATAGTTTGTTTGACGGTTGCGGCTCGCTGGGCCACAGACCAACCGACACTTATCCTGTTTTTGGCGCAGGAAGCTCGCCATTCGTCCTCTCCCGTTAGCAATTTCCGAAGAAATTCCCAGATGGCACCACGAGGAGGTGGGAGTAGGGCTTACTAACAGAGCTGCTAGGTTTTCGGCTGCAGTGGCTCCTACTCGTTACTTAGCGGACCAGCACCTATCGGGAGATGCTGCCCCTACGAGGCCTTTGTTAGTCGTTTGCCATCCCCCCAGCATATCCCCGCGGAATCAAAACCGGTTCTGTGTAGCCAATTAATACCTCTATCGGTTTAGAATTGAATTGGATCATTTGGCTGGAATCTTAATTTTGCTATTTTTGCCAGCTTTTTGTATCATTGTCCTCTCTGTGCGGCAGCCAAAAATCGCATCGATTTACGTATTGCAGTTTACGCAAGTGATTTTCTACGCTTGATTTCGATATATACAATACATCAGTTAGGTGCCTGGTTGTGTAGCGTGCATTATTTTCAACTAGAGCTTTAATTTGGTCCCCATCAATCTCAACCGGTCGTCCAGAACGGGGCAAGTCAGAATATGTGAAATCATCATCACGAAAACGCTGGAACCACTCGTGAACACTCCAAGTGCTTACAGAGTTATCCCCGTGCACAGCGCAAATCTTCTTATGTGTTTGTGCAGCGTTTTTCCCTTTCCGAAAATACAAGAGCATAATATGCCGAAAATACTCCTTATTAGCCTCCATTTTCAAAAGTTTACCAAATGCGTAAAACACAACCGATCGCTATGAACTTTCTTTCACATACGCACTGCTATGTACAGAGCGGTGAAAAAGTTTTTGAAATCAGTTTAATTCCTGGGAGATTATCAAACCTTAACATTTTTTCAAAGCAGTATGCAATTTTAATTTATTTCCATGTGATAACAGCTGTATTCCATAAGATAGCATACAAAAATATGTACTTACGCATTTCGTGATTGCGAAAAATTCAAACCAATTGAAATTTACATTTTAATGCCGTGAAAAAGTTTTTGAAATTCATATTACTACTACACAACAAGTCAAATTTACTAGGAACCACACATGTAAAGGGACGCATAATGTACTGTTATACAATTTTTACATCACATGGTATAATATTTACTCAGTTTCGGTTTGTGAAAGAGATCAGTAGGATAACAGCGCATTCTCGGCAAATTGGTTAAAACTGGAAAAAATACTGATGTGAACTTGCGTTCTCTCGTAATTTATCATCGTGAGAAAGGGAAAACTTTAAGTAAAATAGCAGAAATAGTAAACTTAAATGTTTCTACTATTCACTACATTTGCAAGCGGTATTATCAAGATGGTACTATTGACGACAAACCACGATCTGGACGCCCACAAAAAATTTCAGATAGTGAAGAAAAAAAAAAAATTCTTATTAAGAGAACTTAAACATGAACCAAAGCAGACATCTTCAGAGCTTCGAAGTAAATTGTCTGACTTTAATGGAAAGGTAGTGGATTTGTCCACTATAAGGAAGCGCCTCAAAATGCGTGGATCTTCCTCACGGATATGCAGAAACAAGCCAGCAATAAGTGAAGTTAATAGGTTGAAAAGACTACGATTCGCTAGTAAATGCAGAAATAAGGATCTTGACTTTTGGAAAACTGTCTTATTCATAAATGAAAATAAGTTCAACTTATACAGCAGTGATTCAAAACAACAACGAGTATATCGGAAACCAAATACCGAGTTAAATGCGAAGCATATAAATAATACAGTGAAACACGGTGGTAAAAGTGTTATGGTATGGGGTGCAATGGGCTATAATGGCGTCGGGAACTTAGTTTTCATTGACACAACAATGAATAAACAGCTATATTTAAGTATTTTAAAAAATAATTTAACATTTTTAACAATTCTGCAGAGAAAATTGGAGTTAGAAGTAATTATTGCTTCTATCAAGACAATGATCCGAAGCATATTGCTTTGGATGTTCAATTGTGGTTATTGTACAATTGCCCTTAGGTTCTTCAAGCACCGCCACAAAGCCCTGAACTCAACACAATCGAACATTTGTGGGCCTATCTAGAAAACGAAATCAGAAAAAACCATCGCATTACTAGTGTTCGAGGGTTGAAAGACGCTTTAACTGAAGAATGGGCAAAAATTACACCTAAAATAACTCAAAAACTTGTTGCATCTATGCCTCAGCGATTACAAGCCGTCAGAAAAAAAGAAAGGAAAGCAAACTAAGTATTAAAAGTTTTATATTGAATATTTAACTTCTATTTTAAATCACGATAAGAATGAATTTCAAAAACTTTTTCACAGCATTAAATGCAGGCTTAATTTTGTTTGATTCTTTTCTTGCATTAATGGAATGTATAATTTAATTTTTTTTTGTTATTGTATTAAACACAATATTGTACTTTCTTAGAAATAAACTTAAATTGCAAAAGTTTTGAACAAATAGTTTTTGTGTGATAATTTCCTAAGAATAAGACCGGTTTCAAAAACTTTTTCACAGCACTGTACATATATTTAAAGGCGAAAAAACTGCAAGCTCGAAGCAACATTTACAATACAAACGGCGTCAGTCAAAGTTAACGGGAACACTAATGATAAACAGAGGGAACTTGTTGGCCAACCCAATAGATCTTCAGAAGGCTTCTCAGTAGTCTGTGCAGGTGATCTCCTTTCTTAGAAATCTGGCAGATGTTTCTTTAATTCCAATCATCGGACGTATTACCATATCTTGCAGATGAATCGACACTTACTCTCTATCAGGTTATTCTTGCCGCTTTAAATAGCTCGGCCTTTAGCCCGTCTGAACTTGCCTTGAGCCTAGTTATAGCCGCTTTGATTTCGTTTCGGTCGGATTGTTCGAGATGATTAGGTTAGTTATGTCCTGTATCCCCTTGTGGGTCCTAGGGCCTCTACCAAAACGCACCAATAGTTGTCACTGATTTGTCACATTCGACTTTTAGATAGTTCTTGGGACACGCGATTGGCAAATCGGCAGTACTTTGTCAATGTAGTCTTCAGACGTTGAACTTTCTCTTATTTGACTGCCACGCTACCTTATGGATGTTAAAATAAAAAAAAAACCTTTATTGTATAATATCACGTTTCCCCCTCAGCAAAGGCGACAAGCCTGAGTCCGTTTGCAATATGCAAATTCATCAATTTCATACGTATATTATTATTTTTTTTATATATATTTTATCATTTACTTATTTTTTATTCTTATTTTTTTGTAAATATTTTAGTTTTTATTTTATTTTTTCTTTCTTTCTTTTTTGATTTTTGTTTTTAGATTGAAAAGTTTCGTCATATCTACAATCATGCCGGTGAACCGCTTACACACAATTTCCGTCCAATTCAACCTTTGAACAATAGAATTGTGTCGAGAAATGTAGCCCACTTTGATGGTTATCTTCCTGAAACTAGCGCTGAAGAGGAGAGCAATCTTATCGATGGCATATTACCACCAACTCACAGCAAACCATTATTTAGCGATTATAATTCAAGCTCTACGAGTATTTTAACTTCGAGCATACTTACCATGCTTTCTGTTTTATTTCTCGATTTTTTTATTTAATTGGCTATAAAAATAAGCAACAAATGGCTTTAACAAACAAAAGTATTATAATTGTAAATTATCTACCGATCAGTTGTTTAAGAAGCAGTAATACAATGTATTATTATAAATTAAATATAATAAGAAAAGTTTAATAATATGTTTATTGTTTTATTTTATTTATTTAACTATTTCCTTAATTACACTAGTAATCTTTTTCTATCTATCACAGCTTTTGCTTCGTATGTGCGCGATAAACCCGCAAACTACTGAATCAATTCTGATGAGGGTTTCACCAATGCAGAGACCATTATTTGCGGAATTCATGAGGCTAAATATCATGACAATAATATATAAAAAAATGTATCAAACTATTGTTTGCAATAAATAGGTCTACAGAAAAGTCCACGAGATCATATGTTTATCTATTACACTATGCAACAAAATGAAAATTTTTTTTTTTACTGGGATAAGATTATGATTATGATGATACAATCATAACCAATAAATAAAATACCTGGCCCACATAAGGCTTTTCAGAGAAATCGTTACATTTATTTCTTTTTTTTTCATAGATTTTGAGGCAATTTTTTTTTAAAGTAAAGTAAGTGGCTAGTGTGTCGGACCACTGCGCGTGAGGTTCCAAGTTCGAATCCCAGAAAACACCAAAAATTGCATTGATGAAAGCTAATTATGGAATTTGTTGGACTATGACATCTTACCTTAAACACCTAGATTACGCTGACGATGTTTGTCTACTTTCACATCGAATAATGGACCTTCATCTGATGGCCCATAATCTAGAAGCTGAGACAAACAAAATGGGGTTAAAAATAAACACAGCTAAAACAAAAGCCCTGGGCACTTCTTCTAACAACCGCGCTCAACTTAATATTGCGGAACAGGAAGTCGAGAAAGTTGACAACTTTTTAGGTCTAGGAAGTGTAGTTTCGGCTGACCGCGAACTAATGCGATACCCATTTCCCTCCAAAACGTCCACCCACTCATCAAGTGCTCATTGCAGGGATGTAAGATCATCACTTATGTTGGATCCATCGTCAGCAAAGAATAATTGATGTTCTTTGGGGTCCGTCACTTTACCTTCAAGCAGATAGTCAAGGACTGTAATAAAGAGCAAGCGCCTTAAGACGCTTCCCTGGTGCACCCCGACTTTAATTGGGAACTCTTCGGTTACTCCAGCGGGGCATCTTTTCAATCAATTTACGATTTTAAATTACGATTTATTGGTTTACTTTGTAAGCATTTTTTGGTTGCTACTTAACTTTTGTTGTACCTCGCTTTAGGGGGTTTACACTTGTATCAATCCCACAGTTAAGGAATGCGGTCAACCTATGAGGTGTGAGATATCAGACCGCCCTCCAGCGGGCCATCTTACTCTTGTCTTTGCTCCTTCGTACATGTCCATGATCATCTGTACATAGGTTTCTGGAACCCTCGATGTCTTAGAACCACCCATATCAGATCTCGTGGTTGTCTGTCGAATGCCTTTTCAAAGTCAACCAATACAATATGCAAATCCTTTAAGGAATCACGATGTTTTTCCATTATGATCTTTATACTTTGGATTGCATCTGTGGTTGATTTACCCGAGACAAACCCGCACTGATCATCAGATAGCCGTATTATTTTTCGCAGTCGGCCATCTAGTACCCGCTCAACGATCTTCATGGTGTGTGACATCAGCTTGATCGAACGGTAATTATCACAGTTTCGCATATCACCCTTCCTTTTGTATACAGGGAGAAAGTTGGAGAGACCTCTCACAAATTTGGAGATGAGAATTCTGAGCCATCTGAACCCGACGTCTCCCATCTATTTCCAGAACTCAAAGGGCATCTCGTCTGGCCCAACCGCTTTTCGTTTCTTGGAGTATTTGACCGCCTCACTAACTTCTTCGACTGTAATGTCGGGTATTTCTTCACAGTTAGAGGTGGCTCTTGGAAAGTATAGCAGGGGAAACTGTTCATTTGAAAGTTCTTCACAATACTGCCGCCACCTCTACAGAATTTTGTCGTCATCCACAAGAAGCAAACGAATCTCCTGAGCCTTCCTCCTTCTTTAAGCGGCTATTTTGAAGATGGTTGCGCTCTTGTTCATATTGTGTCGTCACAGCTACTGGATAGCCTGATTTGCATCAGCAACCGGGGAAGATATTTTCTCCAGCTCCCGATACAGGCCCTCCGTACTCTCGGCTTAAACCGCAACCACTTGTACTGTGTTCGTTATATTTTTCGCACAAATGGAAGGAACCTACAATTTATGGTGTATACGAAGGGAATTTTTTTGTTTTTGAGAAGCTTTCTCGTGACAACAAATATTCTCGGATGTTTGTCAAACGTTCGTTAGAGGTGGAACCGTAAAAAAAAAATGTTTGGTCATTTGGTGCTCTCTGGGACTCCAACATAAAATCTCACGCACAGTGGTCCAACACACTAATCACTGCGCCACGGCGCCCACAATATACCAATAAAGTATACCCAATATCGTTCTAAACCCAAAATGGAGGACGCTCCAAGATGCCACATTACCTTTTTGTTCGCAGTCACCTTGATATGGGTATCAAATGAAAGGGTTTGACACGTAGAATACAATAAAGCTAAGTTAAGACATTCGCCCCGATTACCGTTGGCATTTTACGCTTTTCGACGATTGTCGTTTTATTCATAGCTGCAACCTGCGGACCGTTAAACGTCACTAAGTATTGTTTTTGTCATGTGGAATACTTTACAACTCATTCACATTGAAAAAGTTATAAAAATGAATTCGTGGTACATCTGAGGAATAAAACGACAATCGTCGAAAAGCGTAAAACGCCAACGGTAATCAGGGTGATTATTTAAAATTTGAAAATAAAACTACAAATATGTAAAAAATACGAGTACTTTTTGAAGAAAGCTTTTATTATTTATCTGTACTAAGTCAAAAAAAAAATAACTTATCACTGAAACAGATTTATTATGTTGAGTTTATTGTCTTAAAAAAGCTGGTCGCATGAATAGAAAAGCAAAAATACACACATACTCGTATGCATACGTACTTTGGTACTTAAAATCTCTGTCAAACAAAATAAATGACTGTATGAACTTCTTGCCCGCATAAAGCTTTTAAGGCAATAAAATCGATATGAATTGTTTCTGATTCAAAGTATTTTATCCAAGTTGTTTGACTACTCTTGGTGTTACGTGCTGTATTTTTTAATTATATTACTGAAAAATTCAAGGGTTATATTTGGACTATGAATGTTGAAATGAAATGAGAATGAAACTTTGCACTTTTCACTGCGAATGTATCACCCGCGATGTACCTACATTCAAGCTGAAGGACGTAAACATGCAATACGTAGTGAAAATAAACAAATATTGTTACAAACACTAAAACATTTTTTTTTTCTTTATAATTCCAGATAGATAAATTTCGTCATCTTTACGACCATGAGGGCGAACGAATAACTCACAATTTCCGTCCAATTCAACCGCTAAACGGTCGCATAGTAGAAAAAAGTGTCACAGCCAAGTCCCCATCAGATGATGGTCCAAAGCCTAAATTGTTCGAGGAAGTTCCAAATGATAATGAATTAATCGACCGGGATAAAGATCGAAAGCAATCTATATATATCAACGAGGAATTTCAACAAATTGAAAGCACCACAAATACAGTATTTCTAGGAGTTCCGTTCCATTCAAAAAGGAAAAACTTCAGTCCAATTCTAGTACGCAGCAATAGATTAACGATTGTATTTGTTTCTTTATTTCTTTATCTGTTCATCTAAATGAGAAATTTAAAGCTATATATTTTTGTTTTATCGAAGTTCTGCACATATACTCGTACGTATCATAATTGGCACCAACGGTCAAACCAACTTTTGTAAAGGAGAGTAATGTGAACAGAATTGTTGGAAATTTTGAGCAAGATTATATGACAGTTGAACGAAAATTGATACTGCGTTACTATTTATTTACTATTTTTAGCAGCAGATACGTGCATTACATATACTCGTATGCATGCAGAATTTCGGAAGATATTTCTAACGGTCGTCTTTTTTTAGACAAACCTCTTTTTATAAAGAATGACGCTTTCTATTCAGCTCTACCAGATACGCCGGTGTAAAAAACAAAAACATTCATAATGCGAATGCTGTAAGATAAATATATCATATTCTTGGTAAAGAGAGTTGATATTCGACCACTCAATGAAGAATATAGTAAATTATTAGTCAAATTGAAGAAGAGTATCAGCCGGGTTTTATTGGACTAGATAGGAACGGCACGTGCACTCTGAAGAGGGATGAGATGTTTTATTTTTTTGTAAAAAATAAAACTTCAGTTTATTAGTTTTCTTTTTATGCTTGGATGACTGTTGGTTGTTGTTGGATTGGAAAACACTTGCTGGTGATTAACAATTCCATTACATTATTTGATTAAAGTAATTGGCCACGTTTCAAATGCAAGCAATTCACTAGGCGCCAACCCGTGAAAGATGCAGACGTATTCATGTATTCGGGAATTTCAAGAAACGATCAAAATGGTTTTACATCACCCGCCAATTCAACTCATATCTTTATGTTTCAAGTTCTTCGTTCATATTCAGAATTGAAAGATCGGACTCAAACTGGATTGGAATTTCAACCCGAGTTTATAAGTATACTGAGTTGAAAGTTTGAAGTTTGCCTGCATTTGAAGTAATCTCTTATCTATAAGTGGACTATTTACCTAACAAATAACACATTAAAAATCAATTATTATGTTTACTAATTTGGCCTTAGTTAATAGACCACGATTAAGCGGCCTACAGGCGATCAACTTAGTGTCAACATCAACATCAATATCAAACATTTTTGATTTTACTCCAACAGTTCGACCAACACAGCATGACAAACATAGCATGTTGAAAACCAAGTTGATCATTTGTAGGCCGCTTTAAGCAAATTTAGAGCAATAAATATTTTACTCCATTTGATAGCATAACCAGAAAAACAGCTGAAAGGCAAGCAACTGATTCTTTTGACTTGGTACGCGCCGGAGCAAGGATATGTCTGCCCTTTTTCCGTCGCCATCTTGCATAGCAATGTTACTACTCTGCTACGGCTTTTACACCGAGTTTCTACGTAGTACCGTGTTGCCGAGCATTCCCAGTATATAGGGATCGACCACTGCTACCAGCGCCCATACGATGTATAAGACCACGCCCACTCCTTAAGGTCCGTTCCTTCAGTTGCAAATTCATACAAATATGTACGAATTCTTACCTAATAGCTTTCCTTTACTCAAAAAAGTCGTAAGAGAGTAATATATTTTCTCTTAAGGGAAATCTTACAACAACATTTTTGTGGGCAAGAATCGGCAATCTATTGACTGATCAGCTGATTGTTTGTTGGCAATTTCCTAACTTTAATATCGACAGGCTCAAGGTTCCCCAAGTGCGCCAACAGTTTAGCGACGACCTTGCCTTAGAATCAGAAGCAATCAGCAGCACAATGCAGGAGAGCATGGATGACCACTGGAATGCTGTGAAAAATGCTTTTACTGCTGAAGACAGAAAAACCATCGCACATGGCTATGTGCAGACACCTGGAGACGGATCGATGAGCGTACAGCAATGAAGGCTCGGATTGCAGCAGCCTCAATAGAGAGAACCGAGGTAGAAGCCTAATACCGTGCGAAGAAGAAAGAAGTGCAGCGTAGTGTGAGACGTGACAAATGTCAACACATCAACTCATTGACTTCAAGGGCTCAAGAAGCAGCGAGCAGGTGCAACAGTAGGACTGTTTATAGCATCACTAAGGAGCTGACTGGTGGTCGGAACTCCAAACAACACCCAGTGAAGAGCCTAGACGGTAACCTTTTGATCTCCGATGAGAACCAGCTCACTAGATGGGGAGAACATTTTGCTACAGTGCTAAACCACTTAGACGATGGCGGTATGATCTCGAATTCGAATGAGCAGTTCGAAGCTACAAATTCTCGAATTCGCACCGTACCTCCCAGTAAAACCGAAATAATAACAGCAATCAAGTCCTTCAAGAAAAACAAGGCGGTGCGTATTGATGGCATCCCTGCCGAGCTATTTCAAGCGGCGCCAAATACATCGGAAGATTTGCTGCATCCGCTAATATGGAGAGCTTGGGATAGTGAACAATTTCCACAGGAGTGGAAAAGGGGGATGATCATTAATCTTCCAAAAAGGGAAACTTAATGGAGTGCAGTAACTGGAGAGGTATATGCGTTCTTCCAAGAGGAGTAATGTTATCAGCTTAAGAACCAAGTTGCGACTGTTCCGCTCCAACGTAGAATCAGTGCTGCTTTATGGGTGCAGTACTTGGAATTTGAACGAATTTGTACGAATTCTTACTCAATAGCGTTCCTTTACTCAAAAAAGTTGTAAAAGAGAAGGCAACGAGAGTAAAAATTTCCCCTCAATGAAAAATCTTACGAATTCTTACTCAACAAATTTCTGCCGGTAAGAAATGTACTTTCTGTCAAAGTCAGTTCCTACCAGTGCTGGGACTTAAGAATTTAAAAGTCTGGTAGATTTAGAAAAAAAAGGGTGGTAGATTTTAAAAAAGAGTGGTAGATTTGAAATTTAACTGGTTCGATTCAAATCTCCATGTGCAGTGTGAAATTACAATTTTCATAAACGAAAGGCAAACAACTTATATTCCTATTGTGTTCTTAATTTTTTGTAATATAATGTATGCTGTGTCGTCAGAGAACAGAAGAACATTTTCTGATTCTTTTTATGTATTATTTCCATTGGAAATTGTGAGGAAAAGAAAGGAACAGGAATAAAATGTGTAGAAAAAAATATGGAGATGGACATATGTATATATCTGGAAAAATTTGGAAGTGCGAAAAAAATGCAATGAAGAATAAATAAAAAACGTGGTAGATTTTTTGCTTAGAGTGGTAAACGTGGTAGATTCAAAATTTATTGGAAATAGTGGTAGATCTACCACAATTGTGGTAAAGTCCCAACACTGGTTCCTACTTTGCTTGAATGTTTTCATTTTTCTTCTGTTTTGGGTTATTTTTCATTTTAATTCAATTTGCTGTAAATGGCAAATAAAAAATAAAAAAAGGGACCCAAATGAAAGTTGAATATTTTCCTAGGACATTCCTGTGCATTTAAATATGTTAATTCATATTTAAGGCAATAAAAACGAAATTCAAAGTTCAATGAAAATGTTTTACATAGATGTGGAGTACCGAAGAAACAGCTGAGAACATTGACGTTTAATTATGGGCAAGTTTTTTTGTCCAATGCGTTCCTTTACTTTTTTTGTAGCTTCTCTCTTTGAGAGAGAATTTTACCTTTTACCTTAGAAGGTTAATAATTTCTCTTTTATTATTTTTTGCCCAAAAAGTAAAGGAACAGACCTATTACTATACGAAGGAGAAAGTGATAGTGGATTGGACACACCCATTGCGAAATATGCCATGCAGTGGAATCCGGTCACCCAGGCAGGCAGAATAGAAGGACGCCCTAGGCAAACGTGGCGGAGAACAGTTGAGGAGGAATTGAGCTCCTTAGGAAAGAGTTGGAGGCAGCTCAAACGTGTTGCAGAACTCCGAACAAGATGGCGCACAGGCGTGGTTGACGCCCTATGCCCCCCGAGGGGTTAAAGGATCTAAAGAAAGAAGAAAAATTTTCTAATTCCTAATTCTTGTAATTTTCATCATTTTTCTTTTAAATTGAATTTACTGTAAAAACTAAAATAAAAAATAGAAAAAAAAGTACGCAAATAAATATAGAATATTCCCCTAGCACATTCCAATAGATTTAAATGGATAAATTCATATTTACTAAAAAGGAACGAGTTCACTAAAAGAATTTTTCATAGATGTGGAGAACCGAGTAGAAGCAGCTGAAAATGTTGGAGTTTTACTCTGTTGAAGTTTCTCCTTTATAGAAAGAATTTTGCTCTTGGTGGTAAATTCTTAATTCTTGTAGTTATCATTATTTTGAGTTTAAATTGAATTTATTGTGAAAACTAAAATAAAAAATTAAAAAAAGGTATGCAAATGAATATAGAAAATTCTCCTAGGATATTCCAATAGATTTAAATAGGTAAGTTCATATTTAAAAGTTATAAAAGGTAAATTTAAAGTTCGGTAAATATGTTTTCCATAGACGTGAGGTACCGAACAGAAGCAGCTGAAATCCTAGACGTTTAATTTATGACCAACTTTTCTTGTTTTGTGTTCCTTTACTTTTTCGTAGTTTCAGAGAGAATTATGTTCTTAAGTTTGATAATTTCTCTTTTACAAATTTTTGGCCAAAAAGTGAAGGAACGGACAATGAAAGACTGCGATTTTCAGTTAAAAAATTATTTTATTTTTCTACATAATCTCCCTTGACTTCAACACACTTAAACCAGGGTTTCTCCAACATCAGTATTCCTTCTCGGAAGTGAGAGTCTGGAAGGCTGTGAAAACATTCATCTATGGCCCTCTTCTCAACTTCTGCATTGGATGCGAAGCGCTTCCCAGGAACAAATTTCTTCAAGTTTGGGAACAGATGGAAGTCTGAGGGTGCCAAATCTGGTGAAAAGGGGGGTGGCCGAGCAAATCGTACCCCAAATCCCACAGTTTTCCCATCGCCAACGCACACTTGTGTACAGATGCATTGTCCTGGTGAAAGATGATTTTTTTCTTCAAGCCAGGCCTCTTCTCGCGAATTTTGGCATCCAGCTGATCAAGAATGTTGGAGTAATATTCGCCTGTAATTGTTCTGCCTTTCTCAAGGTAATCAATTAACAGGATCCCTTTCGCATCCCAAAACACACTGGCCATGACCTTTCCGGCAGATGCGATCGACTTCGCTTTCTTTGGCGCTGAACCACCGGCTTCTACCCACTGATTCGACTGCTGTTTCGTTTCTGGCGTGTAGTGGTGGACCGATGTCTCATCCATGGTGACAAATCGCCGCACAAAATCGCTCGGATCCCTATTGAATCGGTCCGAAGATTGCCACGAAAATCGTTTGCGCATTTGCTTTTGATCGGCATTCAGCAAATGCGGCACCCATGTGGCGCAGAGCTTTCGCATCCCTAAGTTTTTGTGCAAGATGTTTCGCACCCTCTCTTCCGATATACACACAGCCTCACCTATCTCACTCACCTTCACTCGCCTATCGTCCAACACGATATTATGCACTTTTTCGATGGTTTCGGGTGTGGTTGCGGTTTTTGGCCGTCCTTCACGTGGGTCATCTTCGAGGGACGTGCGACCACGTTTAAATTCAGCTGACCACTTTTTAACGGTTGACATGGAAGGAGCAGATTCCCCGTAAACTTTTGTCAACTTTGGATGAATTTCCTTAGGGGTAAACCCATCCAAAACGAAGACCGCACGATATTCAAGTTTATCCATTTTAACGAAAAACACGCAAGACGTCTGCTGCAAAAATTCGTGTAAACAAACTACTTGAGAGAACAAGTTGAAACTTGGCATACGAAATAATGAGAAGTGCACCCAGCCAGAAACATACATTTTTGCTGATTGGAACGCTATCTCAGCGTCAGGCCGAGAACTTTTCACCTTGCCCTCGTATTTCCTTCAATAAATCTGATTTTCTTAAAATTTTCCGAGAATGCGATGAAAAATGGATAGGATATCATACGATCTGCTCCAGCCGATGTGTAACGTTTTTGTATGTTTTCAAATGCGGTTCTGAATAAAATACCAGCATTTTGATAATTTTCCAAAATTGGTTGCCTTATTCTATTCTTGCATTTCACAAACATGTATGCTTTGTTCTTTAATATGAACTTACATCTAGGTAGCAATCCCAATGTCATCAATTGCCACGTTAATGGTTCATGGTTCAAATTCCAATGTCATGAAAGAAGTAGTCAGTCCGATCAATTACGAAAGCTTGTTTGAACAATATTGCGAAGGCATACTACTGGTAGTAGGTTCGTGCTATGGCTAGAAAAATTGTTCACTCTGTATGATATGCCTATGACATCAGGTAGCCGGGAAAAAATACCATGAATCAGAAGAATAGACAACAATAGAAAAATCTCCTGTTACCTGGAAGCCACCCCCAACTTTTTTTTTCTGAAACGTAGTATTTGAGTTGAAAAACTATACCAATCTTTTCTTTCTCTCTTTCTCTCTGTCTCTCTCTTTCTCTTTCTATCCTTCCCAACGCCCGCACTGTACATAAAACATTAGGTATTTATACTCCCTTGAGTGCGAAAAAATTATAAAAAATTGTTGCATTTCGTAAGTTTGAAGGAATAGGCAGAGGGAAAGATTGACGTACTGGTTTGAAACTCTGGAGACGTCAGGGCTCACAAAAGCTCCAGTATTTGTATGTTATACAAATTTCTAGCCAAAAACCGGTCCGAAGCTGACCATGGCACATATGTCTCATTTATTGCAAAGTCGTGTTTAAATACTGCTAATTCTCACTTCGATTTCGGCTCGAATTCGGATTTGTGATCGACGTACAAACAGACTACATTGAGGTGTATACTTTTTTGAGTTCCTCTATTACAGTACGTTAAATCTCCAAAAAGTTATCAAAACCTCGAGATCAAAAGTTAAACAAATCGTTTTAGTATTTTAAGAGTTATAAAAGAGAATGACCGACAAACCTATTTGTCGTATTTTTTTAGGAACAATAAATCCTATTTGTGGTGAACGAAACTGGCACTTGATGAATTTATTGTACGCTCCAAGAAGAAAGTACTGACCAGGCGCTGGTCGCATCAATTTAAATTTCAAATTGATTTTGAAACACAGTACTTCGTTCAATCCATTTGATTTTAATTTAAATCAAGACAAGTATCTTATAAGTTACAAGATAATAAATATTATTTCAGTATTAATAGGAACAACAAAAATTGAATCACATTTGCTTTGCGCATTTGGCAGTCATACGAACTAAAACTTAAAATTGTTGGAATTCAGAAGATTACACATAACTTTTAAATATACCATAACCATAGAACGCCCAGTATAGGATCTAACTCTGTTGGATTTTGACGCTTCCCACTTTCTGGTAAGCCCTTTTCTTTGCCTTGGCATGGGTGACCATATGTGACTTCAAGTTCGTTGACTGGGCAAAGGACTTCCTGCACCCGACCACAGGACATGCAAATGGACGCACGCCCGTATGTATGCGAACATGCGTGCGTAGATTAAAGTCCAACGAGAAACGCTTGCCACATCCCTCGAACCAGCACTGGAATGGCTTCTCTCCGGTGTGTACCAAGTGATGGCGCTTCAGTTTCGAACTCTCCACAAAGGACTTACCGCATTCGGCGCAAATGAATGTCCGCGGGCCATGGATGTGCATATGCTTGCGCAGGGTTGAGTAGTCCTTAAAGGACTTTTGGCAAGTCTTGCAGGTGCACGTATACGCTGGCACGTTGGGTAGAGCTGTGGGCTTTGGAGACAGTTGCAGCGGCGTCTTCATTTGGATGTCCGCTTCAGTTTTGACTTCTGTGGGTAGGTTCTCGTCACCATCGGGGTCATCCTTTGACCACATGACGACCTTGAACTGGGATTCAAGAGTCTTGATCAGGACTTCCTTCTGTTTCCAGCGTTTGACGGGCTTGTTCTGGTCCAACTTGTTGTTGCTCTTGAGTATTTCAGTGCACACGAGTGGCAGGTCAATAGTTTCGACCTTCATCTCGTTGGATGTGAGTAGAGAGTTCGTGTCTTCCTCGATGTTGATGTATTGAGGATCCTCGCAGTCGAAATTAGTGCTGTCGTCATCGAAGACGATTAAGTCGCTGACGTCGCACAAAGGAATTTCATTTTCTGGGTAGAAAATGACCTTGCCTTGTTCTGAGTGCTCTAGCAATGTTTGCTCATCCATTGTTCTACCGGTTATCTGAAAAATACGAGGTGTTAGGGAACGTATAATCGGCAGAGTATTACCATACCACGTCCGGGGGTTTTCGGAAGGTAAGCCAATTCGGACGACGAAATGACCAAAAACAAGCTTTGCGTGATGCAATGCTAGTGGTACGTTGTAGTTGTAGACTATTTTTTACTTGCTAATATAAGATAATTATTTTTATAACTTTTTGAAGTTATTGTCAGTTAAGTTTTAAATTTGTTGTCAAATATGGCGCAGAGAAATAAAAATGGCTGGACACCCGTAAAACCAAATAGATGGATGAAAATTGAATGTGGCTTAGATCTGTTCGTTTAAAGATTTTCGCTAAATCATATGGCAAGGAAAGCATTCAGCATTGGCAGGAGAAAGCAATCTATTAGAAAAATTGATGTAGGTAAATGTACCCACGTTTGTTCAACCTACAGATCTATTTGAGAATTTTATTCCATTACTACAGTATAGATTGTTCCCAAATAAAATTTCCGCAAAGCAATACGAATTTCATGAGTGAAATTATTTCGTTGTTGTAGGTAGCCCAACAAAAATGTTCACGAAATTGATCTCAATAAATAATAGTTAATCTTCACATTAATCCGAAGCGCACTTTTAAAAGGGCAATAAAAACGTTTTTCTGAATTGCAAATAACAAACAAATATATTTTTGGTACAATATTTCTAAATGAGGAACACTTGAAATCGGGCTCAAGAAAGCTCTAATGAAAGTAATCAAATGGGTACAAAACAAAGGGCCAGTCCCACTCACTCACTCACTCCCACTTACGATTTTTTCGACGAATGCATGCGTTGAACGTTACTCCTTATCAAAGGAATCTTTTTTTTTTTTTAATTTGTCTGAGATTAAAATTATGTTGGATTCCCACGTATTTGATTCTTTATTCAAATGAGGAAAAAGTGAACCGCAATCATCTGAAGTCGATGTAATACTCCTGTTCTGCCAACGAATAAATTGTTACAATTTTCTTTTTTCTTTTCATCTCAGAATGAAGGAGCAGATACACGCGAATATAGCGATATTGAATTTGTTTTCTCAATCGCTCTCTCTAAACCAAACTGCTCTTTGTCGTTAAAGATATATGAATAATTGAGAGCGATAAAGCAAACAACATGTTTGTTTTATATGTTTCATCATTATTTGAGAATACTGTTCAACTTAATTCAAACATTTTCTTTGAGCCAAAAATAAAATAAAAATATTTAACAAAATCGTGAAAAAGTACAAAAAAAAATGATTAATCATCCCTACGCCTGCAGTTAATTATCGTTTTTCGATGATATAATTTCTTGTTGAATCTTTACCTCATACTTCAATCTTAGCATAGTAGGGACTTTTTTCATTTTCAATCATTATTTGCCAAATAAGCAGCTTTCGAGTTTGTGCATTGTTTCTGCATTTTGTATTGAAGAACTGAAACATCGTCTCCGACGAGAAGTCTGGTTCATCTTTGGTCTCCAGCGTTTGGACCGATACTTACTATTACCATAACTATTAAGCGAATATGACCATCAAATAGCATAGCAAATTAGTGATTTCTAGGTGGATTTTTGCTATTTTCCCCTAGCGAAACGATGAATGTTAAGTGAACTAAAAGCATTCCAATGAAAGTAAACTATTGAGATTAAAAGACTGAAAAACAACTGAACTTGAGCCAAATATAAGAGCAGTCACGAAAATGTCGTCACTTACACACGCCTAGCCAAAATCAAAGTTCTTCAATACACATAAAGAGATGTAATAACAATTCTAATACACTGAGGTAGTATTGCAGTATTTGGTAGTTTTATTCCCTTGTTGTCAATTTAGGTGAAGCCGATTGCACTCTTCTAATTTTGGATTCAAAGATTTCAACTATGATATCTACTAAAACATTTTAAGTCAAAATAATTATTCTTCCAAAAGTGAAGGTCAGCCAGCGACCTATAATGAATAACTTTTCAGCTTGGAATTATTGCCTTGAAGAATAAATAGATATCGTCGGGAATAAAAAGTAAACAAATGTAGATTTCGTCAATAACAACCCAAGAGAAATTTTAAAGCAATCCCAATTCTTATTAGTTTCCTGAAATTTTTTCCTTTTCCAATGATACCTATTTTCTAATGTACCGTAAGGGCTGAAAATCAAGATAAAAATACGAAAAATAGTAAACTAAGATGCACCTGAAAATTTGCTGTTAAGTGCATTCCATATCACAGATATTCCGATGGATATAATTTTCTTTATAAAGATTAGGTACTACTCCTACTTTTATATTTCAGTTACAATTCATGCACGATTGGTCCGAGAAAGTAAACATACGCAAATAAATGTCGGATCGCGATAGAACCCATGAACTTTAATTTAGAAGCAAACATACCTAGTCTACGCGCACTACCTTACCATTTGTGACTTCCATCCGTTATTTTTAAAAAGCAATAATTACTTATACAAGATTTCTGGGTTCAATAAAAGAAATTCATTTAAAAATCACAAAAAATATTGCACAGCACTTGCAATTAGGTAACATATTACAGTCGTTTCAAGAGCAGTATTTCAGGCAAATAAATCTTCTTCAATTTCTCCTCCACAAATTCTTCGTGCTTCTGCTTTATGTCTGCATTCTCTGCTTTAAAGTCGCTTTTATAAAAGCGTATACCCTTCTTATCCGAAATATATTCCAATTCGAAATATTTACAATCCTCGATAACAGTACCACTACTGTTGTACAGAAGCAGTTTCTGTAACCACTCCACAGGCAATGATAGTTGCTTGCTATTGTACGCTGTGGAGAATTTTTGGAACACTTGCCTGGGAGAACAAAGGATTACAAAAAATGATTGGGGATAAAAAATGCTGCTACTCACCTACGAATGCCTTGTAGTTTCAACGAAGCTATTGCACAGAGTATATGAGGAAGACGGGCAATCCCATGGAGCACCCTATAAAAGTTCCCCTGAAAGTGGTTGATGGCAATAGATCTTACTGCGGCAAAGAGCTCATCCGATTTAAACTCAGCGGGAAGGTGAATGCTCCTCTTTAAAGCTTCGATAGAACCGAGATTAAACAACTGGTAGAGAGACTCTATAAAATTCCGATTTCGGATCTCATTTAGTTTCAAATCATCTACATTTTTGCTGGCGTACACCTCATCGTAGCAGCAAAGCACCCGCTTCAGGCACTCCTGCAGGTGCTGATCACAGATTTTCGTGTCGAAATTGTCTATCGGCTCTTCACAGAGGCTAAGAAGGTTAGGTTAACTGTTGACCGTTCATAGAAAGAGGGAGTAATCTATTACCGATATCGGCTGTACGCCAAGAACATGATCATCGGTTCCAGGAGTCTTATCGTTGAGCGCGAGTCGTAGTTTTGCATCACAATCTCTTGCCGTATGGCCCTCAGTCGGTCGAAAATAAAGTCGTACACGTAATTAAATGGTTTTCTTTTATCGAGGACGATGCTGGAAAAGGATATAAATAAAATAGGAGGGGTAATACTTGGCAAACTTACTCCTTCAAAAGATACTCAAGAGTCTTGAACAGTGCTCGCTCTGTACGTAGATCCTTCCGCTTGGGTATTTTAATTCCAGCTGCGGAACGTGAAAACGATTTCACAAGGACACCAGCTACATTTTTCTGGCCCGACTTTAATTCATAAAAATGCAACAAACGCTCCTTTGTTCGCCTAATCAGAGAAAGTTTTATCAAGTATGCCCTCGCGCTTCTCAGTTACTTACAATTTAACTTCTTGCTCCGGGCACATTTCTTCACATGTTCCTTGCACAAATTCAGGCATATTTATCCGCTTTTTGGTGCACACTAGTCCAAATTGTTTGTTTTGATTTCTGGGAAAAAAAAACTAAAATAGGCAAGAACTAGTAACTGAGAAATGTCACTTTCACCTGTCGAAAGAAAAACGGTACAGTATTAAGCAATAGTTTTTCCAGAATTCATTCCAATCCAAAAATTTGAAAATCTCGAAATGCGATTTAACCATTCACTCACAAAACAGAAATTGCAACGTTCCTTTCCACCATTTTTGAAAGAACTTCACTTTAAAAAACACACCAAACACACTTTAGAAAACTCAACAATCCTTCAGATCTAAATATAAAAAATACCTTTAAGCTATTGTCATTTTTAAAGTTAGAAAATGAAATTTAATTTAAATTTAGCTCACATTCCAGTTTTTACTTATACTTATTTATTTTTTTTATCTTTCCTTTTGCATTACACAAACAGCCGTAAACCCTCGGGTTAGTGCTAGTTATATATTAACTTTGTAATTTATTTTATGAGTTAATAAAGTCATAATAATAATAATATTTGACATATATTAATTTATGATGAGTAATCCTAAAATTACCTAATTAAATTTTTTGTACTAACATTTTCGCACTCTCACTCTCCGTGTTAGCTAAAGTCCATTTCAGACTATCCAAGATGTCATATAACTTTCCATCAAAAGGTCTGTTTTCGACATACACCCCAGGGTCGACCCAGATTTTTTGACAACTCTCAAATGTGTTAAAAAAAAAAACATGTTGCCAATACGAATTTGTTTTCCACTCTAAACTTAATTTATGCTATTTTATTGGATATCAAGTAGATAATTAATAATTTAATCATAGCTCATGATAAACGCAAGGACCATATGTCATTTTTAAAGCTCAATTTTCCTTACTGAGGAATATTTAATAAAAAAAAATAAAATAAAAAACACACATATTCGTACACAGTTGTGTTACAGAACGACCCCTGGTTTCTCAAAACATGTTTTAAAGCGATTGTAGGAAAAACCCGATCGACCCGAGCTCTCAAAAAATAAACAAAACTTCATCTGACTTCCGTAATTATTTGAAAAGCTATGTCAAAATTGTACGAGAATATAGAACAATAAATTTTTAATATGTAAATAAAGTCGTGGCTGTCATATTTTAATGGGTGGGCAGTTCATGTCTGAACATTTAATTGATGATGGAGATAACAGGCGCCCATGGTGCATTATTGCACTCATAGCTTTAGAGCAACGGCAAAAGAACGCGCTGTATGTAAACATGTTAAAGGTATTCACGCCTTTGAGTGTGCGCAAAATTATGAAAAAAAAAGCATCGATTGCGAGTAAATCTATGTGTTTTCTACTCGGCGAGTCTGTATTTTTTTCAAAGTGATATTTCATGATAGCATAGATGGCAAACGATAAATTTAAACATACATTTCGGGCCATGCAAACATGGAGACACGATGCCGTCCATTAGACATTTTTAAAACATGAATTAGGGCTCGTGGAGACACCGTGTTACTACTTACTTAGATCCTTTAACCCCTCGGGGGGGGGGAATAGGGCGTCAACCACGCCTGCGCGCCGTCGTGTTCGAAGTTCTGCAACGCGCTTGAGCTGCCTCCAACTCATTCCTAAAGAGCTCGATTCCTCCTCAACTGTTCTGCGCCACGTTTGCCTAGGGCGTCCCGCTATTCTGCCTGCCTGGGTGAGCGGATTCCACTGCATGGCGTATTTCGCAATGGAGTTGTCTTCGCGCCGTAGGGTGTGTCCAATCCATTGCCACTTTCTTCTTCGTATAGTAATGCTTATAGGTTCTTGGCCCATTCTCAGATAAAGCTGTTCGTTAGAGATGCGGTTCGGCCAAAAAATCCTCAAGATGATTCTTAAGCATTTGTTTACAAAGACTTGCAGCTTCCGTGTGTTAATGGTGTCCACCTTCCAAGTACTGCACCCATAAAGCAGCACTGATTCTACGTTGGAGCGGAACAGTCGCAGCTTGGTTCTTAAGCTGATAACATTGCTTCTCCAGATTTTAGATAGCATTCCGAACGCAGCTTTAGCCTTCCCGATTCTGCTGCACACATCCAGTTCGGTGCCACCGCGATTAGCCGAGACCACACTTCCTAAATAAAGAAAGTTATCAACTTTCTCGACTTCCTGTCCGGCAATGTTAAGTTGAGCGCGGTTGTTAGAAGAAGTGCTCAGGGCTTTTGTTTTGGCTGTGTTTACTTTTAGCCCCACTTTGTTTGCCTCAGCTTCTAGATTTTGGGCCATCAGATGAAGATCCATTATCCGATGTGAAAGTAGACAAACATCGTCAGCGTAATCTAGGTGTTTAAGGTAAGATGTCATAGTCCAACGAATTCCATAGCTGCCTTCCGTCAATGCTGCACGGAGTACATCGCTGATAACCACCAAAAACAATAGTGGTGACAGTATGCACCCTTGACGTACTCCACTTTGGACTTCAAAATCCTCCGACACCTTACCATTGTGCACGACGTGACACTTACCGCCCTCGTATGTAGCCTTGATAATAGCTATAAGTTTTTCTGGGATGCCTCTCCAGCGCAAGGCCAACCAGATAGCATCTCGATTCAATCTGTCGAAAGCTTTCTCGAAGTCGATAAACATTAAATGTAGCGGAGACCTATACTCAACGCATTGCTCGATAATGATCCGTAAGGTGTTTATGTGGTCAATGCAGGAGGATCCAGCGCGAAAGCCTGCCTGTTCGACATCGAGAGTTGAATCTAAATGTTCTTTAATTCGTTCTAGAATTATTTTAGCTATTATTTTAGCCACGGCTGGAAGAACGCATATACCTCTCCAGTTACCGCAATCCATCAAGTTTCCCTTCTTTGGAAGTTTAATGATCATCCCCCTTTTCCACTCCTGTGGAAATTGTTCACTATCCCAAGCTCTCCGTATTAGGGGATGCAGCAAATCTGCCGATGTATTTGGCGCCGCTTGAAATAGCTCGGCAGGGATGCCATCAATACCCACCGCCTTGTTCTTCTTGAGGGACTTGATTGCTGTTATTATCTCGGTTTTACTGGGAGGTGCGGTGCGAATTCGGGAGTTTGTTGCTTCGAACTGCTCATTCGAATTTGAGATCATACCGCCATCGTCTATGTGATTTAGCACTGTAGCAAAATGTTCTCTCCATCTGGTGAGCTGATCCTCATCCGAAATCAGAAGGTTACCGTCTAGACTTTTCACTGGATGTTGTTTGGAGTTTCGACCACCAATGAGCTCCTTAGTGATGTTGTAAACAGTCCTACTGTCGCACCTACTCGCTGCTTCTTCAGCCCTTGAGGCCAGTGAGTTGACATATTGATGTTTGTCACGTCTCACACTACGCTGCACTTCTTTCTTCTTCGCACGGTATTGGGCTTCAAGCTCGGTTCTCTCTACTGCTGAGGCCGCTGCAATCCGAGCCTTGATTGCTGTACGCTCATCGATCCGTCTCCAGGTGTCTGTAGAAAGCCATGTGCGGTGGTGTTTCTGCTTTTTACCGACATACGTGCGTGCCCCAGTCGCAAAAGCATTTTTCACAGCACTCCAGTGGTCATCCATGTTCTCTATGCTGCTGATTGCTTCTGCTTCTAAGGCAAGATGGTCCCTGAACTGTTGGCGCACTTGGGGAACCTTGAGCCTGTCGATATTAAACCTGGTGATGTTAAGTAGGTTTGAGCGGTTGCTGTTGACGGATGCAGTACGAAGGCGTAAATGAGCTACCATAAGATGGTGATCTCGTTCTAGTCCGACGTCAGCTCCACGTCTGTTTCGGACGTCCAGGAAACAATTTCTAAAGCGGCGACTGATCGCAATGTGGTCGATCTGGTTGGATGTTCGTTGCCTATCAGTAGAGACCCAACTGATTTTGTGGCAGGTGTTATGCTTAAACAGCGTACCTCCGATGACTAGGCGGTTGGTATTGCAGAAGTCCACAAACCGCTCACCGTTATCATTACGGTCTCCCACGCCGTGAACTCCCATCACGTGCTTAAGCATGGTGTTGTCGCTACCCAGCTTGGCATTGAAATCTCCCATCACCATTACGATGTCCCCATTAGGCGTTTGGTTGTAGGCGGCGCCTAAGTGGCTATAAAAATCATCCTTTTCGTCCTCAGTCGCGTCTAGAGTCGGAGCATAACACTGTATGATGGTAATTTTTCTAACTCTACTCTGGAACCTAGCCGTCAATATCCGGTCATTATGGGGTTTCCAGGATATGAGGCTACTACGTGCTGCTGGAGTTAGCATGAGTCCTACTCCGGAACTCCGTGCACTTCCAGCTGGTTTCCCAGAGTAGAGCATGACAGTGTTTTTGGTTGGGGAGATGAGTTCCCCAGCATCGAACCATCTTATCTCGCTCAGCCCTAAGATGTCTATTTTATACCTTGCGAATTCGCGTTCTAATTGGAGGAATCTGGCGTTATAAGGCCCTCCCTTGAGTGAGTCCAGACACGGTGTTAGTAAAGTCATAAAGTGCTTTGCCATGACTTCTATGACTATGATGTGTATAGAATACATAAATTCCAATCAAATATCAAAAATATGATGTGCTCTGCTTCGGTGTGAAATGAATGCGGCTCTGATATTTGACAGGTTCTACGAGAGGTCATAAGACCTCTTGAATGGTTTAAATCGTGTTTATAGTTGCAACTTGTTAGAAACTGGAGGTACAATAGTTTAACTTTAGTCACAAGGCATAACTGCCTAAGTTAATCCTCACTGTTTCTCAGAAAACCAGTTTAAAACTTTCGTTTGGGACGTATGGGACTTTATAATTTATTTTTTGTTTCTTTGCACTGGCGAATATTTTGACCACAGGTATGTTTGTAGGTAAATGCGTAAACAACATTTTATTTAAAGATAAAAATAAATACCAGCCTTAAGGGTGGCAATGGTTAAGTGGTGACGTCTTCAATTGCCACGGTAAGGGTTCATGGTTCAAATCCTGTTGTCGGTAAGCATTTATTTATTTCTTATGAAATGTATAAAGTCAGTCCGATCAATTGCGAACGCTTGCGTGACCACTACTGCCAAGGCATAACACTAGCAGTAGCTTGGTCATATGGCTGGAAAAATTGTTCGTTCTGTTGGATGATTGATATGTCTTTGACATCGGCGGTCGGGAAAAAATAATTTGAATAAGATGCAAAAACAAAGCTAATAGACAAATCTCCCCAGTTATCTGAACATTTTTTTCAGAAACATAAATAACTGAGTTTCAAACCCCTATAACAAATCTTTCTCTCTCTATCTGTCCTTTCCAACGCCCGCACTATATAAAAACGTTTAAAGTTTATTCATAACCCCTTGAGTGCGTGTAAATTATTGAAAAAAAAAGCAGCAAATCATGGCATATTTTTCGCATACATTCAAAACAAATTGGTCATTTTACTAATATCGGTTAAGAATTCTTCTCCCAAGGACCGCACAGAAACAGGTGTGCGTTGTGCCATTTTTCATTTTCCCTTACTTTCTTACTTACTTACATCGTGGGCAAAATTTTTCTCTAAACACAATCATTCATTGCCTGTCATATGCCATTTCATATCCCGTTTCTAATTTTCTTTTGGTATTATTTGAGTACATTACTATTAAAAGGTGCCATATTATCACGTCCAAAGTAAAGTTTCGCTTTTAGCTACACGGCAACACTTCTTGTATGTATATTTTTCTGCGGTTTGTCTTCGAAGAAATTCGTTTCGTTTGTGCAGCACCAAGTTACGCCAAAATAATTCGCTATCCGAAGTAATTAATTAACAATCAAAAGCTGTGCTCTGGGTACCCAAAATGAACATACTCCAGTTGCCGAATGTGATGCTGATACAGATATTCGAGTACTTACCGTACGAGGAAGTTGCTAAGAAGCGTCTGGTAGGCAAAAGGGATCTTTCTCGACCTTTTCCAAGCTCTTTGTGTCTTTCAGTTTTTCTGTTTTGTTTTTCTCCGTGTATTTTAATAATGGTTGATTTCCCCTCCATAAGATTTGCAAAAAAATCGACATGATCTGCCAGCATATTCTGAACTGTGGCTTCAACAAGGTGGTCAAGCAGCACACAATCAGTCTGAAGAGAATTAAGGCGTTGTTGCCGCGGCGCGAGTCGGAAAGAAGGTGGGTGCTTAGTTGTCGGTGGCCTTGTGAGTTGCTCAAATTTTGCTGAATTTCTAGAAATCACTGTCTGGCGCGCCATGCGGATATACTTACGTGCATTGAGACCCGGATCTCGATGCTCTCGATGACCTACTCCAAGTACATGGACCTGAACCTTTGCTGTTTTATTCCCGGACGGGTGCTAGATGAGGTCTTCCGGATTTTGAGGCTGATTTCGAAGACAACAAAACCATTACGACCGCATGAGGTGTTGCAGGAGCTGAGGGACATCTCGTCCATGGCCATTGAACATTTCGATGAGAAGATCTCACATTTGTTGAAGAAGTCCTTCGTTGACACGAATACACAGATGTATATTAGCAGTGTCGCCGCTAGTGGGTCAAGTACAAGCACGTCGAGGAATGTGTGCTGTGATCAGATGAGGCAGAAGGTGAATTTGCTGCTCGGATTGGGACAGACTACCATTGAGACCACGCAGGTCTCTGTGCAGTCAAGAGTGCCACAGGCTGTGGAGCAGACTAACCTGCACCCTGAGCAAGGTTGTGAAGAGGCTCGCGCCACTTTGGCGTACTTCAAGAAAGTCGAATCAGAGTACAAGAAGGGAATCTCGAAGGTGAGACTATATAAACTTGTTATGCATAGTATATACTTACTGGCTTAGGTATCAAAATTGCTTTCCTGTTATACCTAAATATGCATTTAACTCTTGACGACTCAAATGGAACTCTGCAAAGTTGCACTTTAAAAACAACTAGCTGACAATACGCCACTGTCAGAGTTTTTTTTTTCCCTCTTGTACAATGCCCATGCCCGCGTGGCAACGACATTGCGACCTGAAAGATCTATTGTATCGGAGGGTTGGAGTTAACCTAACAGACGTACTACCTCCCTTATGAAAGTGAGTATGTTTCTAGTAGTGGAGCATTTCAGTTCCACTGAAGTGAGTATCTCCTTGTGGAAAATACGTTTCCTTAACCAGTGTAGTGCCGGGCATTCACAAAGAATGTGTTCGGATGTTTCATCCTCCTCTAGGCATAGCCGACAGTCCTTCTCTTGGCACAGGTTCAACTTGTTAAGGTGGTATCTTAGGCCGCAATGGCCAGTTAGAAAGATCACTAGCTTCCTAATGCTTTCCCTATCTAAGTTATGGACTTCCTTATAGGAATAAGGCTTGATTAAACGTTTTGATTGTCTTAAACCTGGCCCATTAGTACAGTGATCTAGACGAAGTTTGTTCTCCCATTCGTTAATCAACGCTGTAGCTGTTGTCCAACTGACGCTACAATAAGGTTCGGGACCTATTAACGCAGATTCTGAGCCGGCCCTAGCAAGCTCATCTGCAGTTTCGTTGCCCACAATTCCCTGGTGTCCAGGGACCCAACCCAGCATTACTCTGTTGTGTTTGGCAAGATCTTGTAAAGTATCGTAGCAGCATTTTACAGTTACGGAGTCCATTTGGTTGGACGATAATGCCCTAAGTGCTGCCTGGCTATCTGAAATATGTGAATCCTAGCGCACTTGATTCCCTTACGGAGATTGTGCCTGGCGCAGATCTCAATGGCATGGATTTCAGCCTGAAACACAGTGGGAGTCGTACCCATAGGTACCGAAATTTTTGTGTTGGGTCCAAAGACCCCGGCTCTAACTCCAGAATCCATTTTCGATCAGTCGGTGAACCAGACGAGAATTTTGGGGTCCAGTGTTGGAACACCATTGGACCAATTTTCCCGTATAGTACAAAACATGACTCTTTTAGGGATCGAGTTGAGTATCTTTAGATGCCCCACTAGGTCACCTGGTTTATACTCATAATCTAGCTGCAGCTTGATGGCATATCTAGCAGCCATCTTCCTAATGAAGATTGGTAAGGGTGTTAGCCCGACAATAGCTTCAAGAGCTGTCGTGGGGCAGGTGCCCATCGCACCTGTAATGCCGAGACAGGCAGTTCTTTGCAACTTCTGCAACTTGTTTGCCGTTGTCTGCTGGAGGGTTTTTGGCCACCAGACGATAGCCGCATATGTGATAATGGTCTTACCATCATTATGTACAACCAATGTATCATTTTAGGAGAGAGACCCCAAGTTCTGCCGTATAGGCGTTTACTAGCCCAAAGTGCTCTCGTAGCACGTTCTGTGGCGGACTTGATATGTGAATTCCAGTTAAGTCGTTTGCCAAGAATTACACCAAGGTATTTGACCTCGCTGGAATAAACTATTGTGGTGCCTTTGATTGTGATGGGTTCAAGGTTGGCCTGTGTCTTCCTTGTAAACGGCACCAGAACGGTTTTACTAGGATTGATGGATAGTCCTTCTTTGTTACACCATTCTACAACTTGTAAGAGTGCACTTTGCATGACGTTAGAGATTGTCGTGCCGTGTTTACCACTAATACAAACCGCCAAGTCATCAGCATAACCGACGGTGGTGTAGCCTGGTCTGTGAAGATCTGCTAACAGGTTATCGATGACTATTGACCATAACAGGGGGGAGAGAACTCCTCAGCCACAGCCAGACAGCCTTTCGCTGCCGTTACAGACACCGACACTCCCCCGGAGGAGGAGGTAATGAATCGGCTTACCAGCATGGCCCTAATCCATTGGTTGGTCGATTCTTCGATGCCTCTGCTACTAATCGCCCTTGTGATCGAGTCGTAACCAGTGTTATCGAATGCGCCCTCGATATCAGGAAATGCACACAAGGTTATATCCTTAGAACTGAGTGTACCCTCTATCTTTTTGACGAGATAATGAAGGGCACCTACTGTGGATTTACCTTTTCTGTATGCGAACTGATTCGAGTGCAGAGGGTTAGACACATCTAACCTGTCTCTGATGTGAATATCAATTAGTCTCTCCATTGTCTTGAGGACAAATGAAGTTAGACTTATAGGTCTATAGGATTTAGGCAGCTCGCTAGGCCTATTGCCTGGTTTGGGAATGAATACCACATTAACCTGTCTCCAGGTGGGTGGTATGTATCCCCAATTGTAAAAAAATAAATAAATAAATATTTGGCGCAACAGCTCTTCAAAGTGCCTAGGCCTAGCTTCTCGCAACCACTCATGTTGTGTGCGTTATATTTTTCACATGAATGGAAGGGACCTACAGTTTAATGCCGAATCCGAACGGCGATTTGAGACGCTTTTTCGTGACAACAATACTCTCGGATGTTTGTCAGACGCTCGCGAGAGGTGGGACCGTGAAAAAACTTGTTGGTGTTTTCTGGGACTCGAACGTGGAACCTCATGCATAGTGATCCGACACACTAACCACTTACGCTACGGCGCCCACCAATTGTAGCTAGCTCTAAATAAAGCTGTCAAACCCGGCAGGATGAGGTCGATTGACTTTTGTAGAAGTGCTGGAAAGAGACCATCACCGCCGGGAGCTTTAAACGGTTTGAAGGTGCCCACTGCCCACTCAACTTTATCTGGACTAAATATTTTACCTGATAAACTGTTAACTCTACTTTCCAAAACCCTGTGGTCAAATGTGTTCGAGTACACATGAGATGTGTTTAGAGACGAACCTGGGAAACGTACCTGGAGCAGGGTTCTAAGTGTATCCGTACGGTCCGTCGTGTAGGTTCCGTCATTCTTCTTCAATAACCCTACACAGTTGACTTGATCTTTAACAAGCGCTTTATGGATTCGTGCCGCTGTTGGCATAGCGGCAATGGTTTCGCAGCATTTCCTCCAAGCAGTTCGTTTAGATCGTCACTGTCAGATTTTGAAAACACCGAAATGGAGCCCTCAAACGCAATACAGATTCATTGCAGTACGAGGAAGTACTTGCTCTTTTACTTTATGTGGCGCTTCAGTTTGGAGTGGACTGTATAGCTCGTTTATTTTATCATTGAACTTTCATTCGCCGTTTAAGCAACCTGGTCCGAAATTGACTTCTTTGCTCGTTCTTTTCATTCAGGCTTCTCTGCCGTTCAGCAAGACCAGTTGTTGAATCGCCCTATTTGTGACCGTAAAGGTCAATTCACAGCTCAGCGAACTGCGAATGCCCAAGCTGCGAACAACCAGTTTTTAGCACATTTATAAGCACGCCCTTGGCAATTTTATTATTCCAAAAGAACGGAGCTTAATTTATCTATCGATTAATATATAAAAAGTTGAATTGTAATTAGTTTCTGCGAAGAAATTAATAATTCGCCAATTTTTCCCCGAATAAGCAAATGATTTTTGCGAACTGTCAACTTTTATTCACATTCCACACATGTAGGACTCGGTCCACATTCCCGCGACCAAAACATTCGCGAGAGTTTAACCTCACAATTCTTTTGTTTTCTTCTTGGTGGGTAAGATCGTGGTTGAATTTATCAAAAGAAAGTAAGATATTACCTTCTGAATAAAAGCTGCGCTATGTTTTCATACATTTTTCATGTTTAGGCAATTAGTTACAAAATGAATGACAACTGAAATTCGCGGATTGCCGCGACCAGATAAAAAGCAGCTGTGAAAGAAATGTCAAAATTTGCGAATATTCGCTTATTCGCTTACGCAGGTCGCTGAGCTGTGAATCGACCTTTAAGACTCGTCACGTAATTTGTATGTATGTTGTTGCTAGGTCTACGAACAGCACAATGCAAATTGCTTGACCAGTCATCCGTTCACGTATGTATACGGCGATTCTACATCAGGATGAAGAGCGTCTTTCCTGTCCTGGAGGGGACTTTCCAAGAATGCGATCCTACTATTCGCACGTTAAAATCACCATTTATTTTAAACGACTTAAAGAGGACATTGGCAGCAAGACGAAGACCTTATAGAAGTCTTTGGCCACGCCGTGTATGTAGTCTCTGCTCACCTTAGTACCACCTTGATCAAAAAGTTCCCGGAATAAAAACCGTGTGGCGCTCCCATCGTTCCGATTTGAGTTCTGTTTTCTTTGTTAAGTTGGTACATGTTGTTGATATTCCCTCTAAATCTTAGCGTCATAGCTTGACATTTGCAAAAGTAACGTAGCCAAGAGCACATCTATCTCTGTGTGTGTTGGCGATTTTTTACAATTTTAGAAATGGATTTAAATTTGCAACAACGAACTTGTATTAAATTTTGCGTAAACAACGGATTTAATGGTGCGCGAACGTTGGAAATGTTGGAAAAGTGTTTCGGCAACGATTCTCGAAAAAAAACGGCGGTCGTTTACCAGTGGCACGAGCGATTCAAAAGTTATCGTGAGTCAATCGAAGATGATGAACGCAATGGCAGACCATCGACATCGAAAACCGACGAAAACATTCATAAAGTAAAAGAAATGTTGGTCAATAACCGCAAATTAACCATCAGAGAGATAGCGGAGGACTTGAACATTGCCTATGGATCCGTCCAAGACATTTTGGTTAATGATTTGGGTTTCCGTCGTGTAGCAGCAAAGTTGGTGCCAAAAGACCTCAATTTCATGCAAAAAAGAGACCGTGTTGACGTCGCAAAAGACATGATTTGCAAGGCTGAATCCGATCCCACATTCATCAAAAGGATCATTACTGGAGACGAGACGTGGGTTTATGAGTACGACACGCAATCCAGACATCAGGCAAGTGAATGGCGTTCACCAAATGAGCCGAGACCAAAAAAGAAGGCAATGCTCACGGTTTTCATGGATTACAACGCTGTAGTGCATCATGAATTTTGCCAGAAGGCCAGACAGTAAACAAAGAGTATTATTTGGGCGTTATGAGACGTTTGCGTGAAGCAATTCGCCGAAAGAGACCAGAATTGTGGGCAGAAAACTCGTGGATTTTGCACCATGAAAACGCACCGTCGCACAGTACCATCATTATTCGTAATTTTTTGACGAGAAATGCAACAAATACCATCCAACAGCCACCGAATTCACCTGATTTGGCTCCCTATGACTTCTTTCTGTGCAATCGAGTTAAAAAACCATTACGGGGAACGCGTTTCAGCAGCCGAGAGGAAGTAATGGAAAAATCGCAGGAAGCACTGATGGACATATCGAAAACCGAATATAAAAAATGTTTCGAAGATTGGATCAAGCGCTGGCATAAGTGTGTTGCAGTCGATGGGGATTACTTTGAAGGGGACAATATAGATTTAGATGAATAAACATGTATTTTTAATTTTCTGAATAAATTCCGGCAACTTTTTGATCAAGGTGGTATAAATTCGAATACTACCAATTATCACCAAAAAATGTTAGAGACTTAGAAGAACAATTTGACAATTTGATAACTCTAAGTGGAGCAGTCTTAATTCATTTTTAGGGCTTTGAAGCGACCTTCTTTCTCGATAGAATTTGTGGTGTAACTGCTGACATGAGCAAATCTTAAAACGAAACAAAAACTGCAATCCGAATAGCCCAGTGTAATATTTTCAACTGCTAAACACAAGTGGTAGCATGAATGACTTACCTTTCTCAATATCTATACAAATCTATAATCTACAGACTCAAAATTACACTCATTATCACCTCTCTACCTCCTTTCATATCCATGCTTAAACTCTACCCTACACCATTTCCTTTCACTCCTCCACTGAGTTGTATACATTTAAAAGATGCAATTCTAAATAACAGTATTCACAGAAAATGCCCCACACTGTCGTCCGTTTCTCAAATGTATCGCAGAACCAGTTCCAGTGGCCATTCGTATGGCGATAAGTTGGGTACTCCTGTACTCCTAAGGCTCAATGCACATGGAGCAACTGGAAAAAAACTAAACCGGTTGGCAACTCGGGTTACAGACCAGTTACGGACTTAGCGGTGACTTGACTCCATACACGAGGAAACTCATCACCAATCAAAATCTCTAGTTCCTTCAGTGTCGTCATGGATACCGGGCGTGAAATGTCTTCGGAAGACTCGAACGATGCTGAAACCATCATGTTGTATTACTATCTCAGGAGTAGGAGAAGAATAGTAAGAAGGTTTTGGGTACACCCATGCGTTGAAAACAATTTACAGAACCGTTTGTTACGACATTTCCGACTTCTATCCACGCCTTCTCTGTTTCATTTTTCTTCGAATAGCCGGCAATGTGATAATTGTACAAAACAGGATGTTTTTCAACCTCCCCCACCAGTAACAGGTTAATCTGTTGTTCGCTCATCTTCGACAAACTAGAAACTGAAATCAATAGGCAACCCGACATGCACATCAACAGACGACTGGTTACAAACTGGTTTTTGTGAATCGCAAACGAGGTTTCAACCAGTAGCGTCGTGTGCGGAGGCAAATAATGCCCGCGTACATCTGCTGTTGGTGTGCCTAAAGAGTTATACAAGTATAACGTGCAGCTGAATTTGTAAGAAACCGGTAATAAAGTTCCAATAGATAAAGAATGCTACTCTAACGTAATTTTGGGTCTGGAGAAGTTCTCTTCCACCAGTTTTTCAGGCGGAAATCATGGCGATTAAAGAAGGCCTGTCCTGGCTAAAATGTAATGTACTATTTGTCAGGGATATTACATTTTCACTGACATTCAAGCGGCAATCAAGCCTCTGGAATCGTGCTCCATCACTTCAGAGGGCGCCTTCAATTGCCGTTTGTCTTTTTAAGGAGATGACAGATCTATGCTGGCTGCCAGGTCACGGGGCATTCCAGGAAACTGCACGGCAGACGAGCTCGCCAGATAGGGTACAATTCTAAGGATTCTGTCTGATAGGCAAGCCCTAGGTATGCCCCTCGCTGCATATAAGAATCTACTAAAGCTGGGCGCTATTAGCAAGACTAACCACAGATGGGAGAACGGATCAACGTGTCACATTTTGTAACAGATCAGGTCTAAGCTGGACCAGTAAGGTAGCGCAGAGTTGGTTAAGCTAAAGCGATCACAGATCAGCTGCGTTATCGATATTGTTACTGGACACTGTCATATAGGTAAACATGCCGAAAGACTTGGCCTCTTCTCCAACGACTTCTGCGAAAGCTGTAAGGACGAGGAGGAGGAGGAATCCATCCTTCACCTCCTATACACATGTCCAGCCCTATCACGTAAAAGAATGTTCCATCTAGGGGCTCCTTCCTTGATGACCTCGGCGATTTGGCGTCATGAGCAGCCATCGCTCCGGTTGGTTTTATTAGTCCCTGAGTGGTCTAATGGTAGATCCATGGCATCACAATCTTTACTGGTTTAAGGATGATCTTGATGGATCTTTACAACCTAACCTAATCTAACAAAGTCCTTCGGAAGAATTTGCTTTGTTTCCGCCAACAAAAATTCATTCTGTTTTGGGACATGCAATTCCGAATTTCGTATTATGAAGTGCTTGTCATTCCGATCGCTTCATCTTTTGAATCGGAATACAGAGTATTGCTGTAGGTAACGTTAGCGTAACTGCAGATTGTTAGAAAAATAGGATAAGTTAGAATAGACTGAAGTAATAGTGATTGCCGCCGATCCCTTTGTACAAATTCCGCAAAACACACTTCACACGCTAAGCTTCTGTTTTAATTTCTACGGCTTACGTCCCTTTTCGCATACGATGTTATTTTGTAATTCCTTTTGTTTCCTTTTCTGTATATTTACACCCCTATTATGGTTAGCGAATCGAACGGTCGACTCCAGTCGAACTGTCAGCGAATTGCTTCTGCCGTGGTATTGCTGTTAGCAAACATTTTCATTCGAATAAAGAATAAGTGCTGACAAAGGAAAAAACAATTAAATGTCATCTGGGAAGTGTATAAAGCGACAGAAGTAATTGGCCGGGAGGTTCGACTTGAGTCGAACGTTCGATTCGCTAACCATAATAGGGGTGTTAAATGGCTTATAGTATTGTTTTAAAAAGAACGGTTGTCAAGAATAAAGCAAAACGACATCGAATACTAAAAAAAAATGTTGTTCCCAATCTCATAACAATGATCTCTTTCAGATGAACCGAATGCTGACGGTGCAGAATAGCCAATCACGTCGCCTACAGCAGAGCTTAACGACAATTGCTGACTTGAATGCTCAGATTCTTGAACTTAAAAAACGTATGGAGGATATCGATGCCAAGAATCGTGAGCTATCGGCAAGTATAAAGCAACTCAATGGAGATTCGACTACTCCAAGTACGCCTAAGTCTGCTCCAGATTACTCTAATTCTGAAGAGACATCAGACATGTTGCATGACAGCACTGCCGCTCCACATGATGATAATAATGATAATGATGATGTCGACGATGACCTCAGTGCCAGCGTTAAACGTCGTCTTGATGAGCCACCTTTCGCAGACGAAGAAGAAGAAGCTGCCACACAAGCAAGTGCATCCAAAAAGGCAAAAATGGAATAAGCTCTGCAAGTTCAATCGCTGTACGTGTATAGAAATATACCAATTATTATGCTGCTAGTATTCTGAATTTGCTAGTATTTTTTTTTCTTCCTTAGACTAGTTTTTTATTTAGTTCTTTACTTAGTTTATGCATTGGACGAGTGAAATTGAAGCAGAGCGGTCTTTGTGTGTATAACAGAGTTGATTACCCTGAACAAAAAAGTTATTATGTATAAAAATATTGTTTTCTGCGAGAACCATAGATATTATACCTGAAAATAAATTGTGCATTTTTATCATCAATTTGTAGTTTAATCATTATTGAGGCTATAAGCAGATAGACTGCTATTCTCTATATTAGTCATTGGGGTGATAAACTTTTAGACTGATAAGTACACATACATATGAGTTGCTGTACGTAATCAGTGCAAGCTGTGCTTAAATCACTGAGAGTTTAAAGAAATATTCTAGGTGCTCTTCTATTCAGTCAAGTTCAATATCATTACCCTCTCCACATACAGTTGCAAATTTATTAGTGGAATCTGTCTACGACCCCTTTTAGCACTCTCGGGTCGAATGTTTATTTGGCGAATTGACCCTGATTGTCGTTGGCGCTTGTGGCTTTTCGACACTTGTCGTTTTATTCATAACTACGACCTGATGACCGTTAAACATTACTAAGCAATTCATTTGTCGTGTATAATACTGTTACAACTCTTTCACATTGAAAAAGTTATGAAAATGGATTCGTGCTACATCTGAAGAACAAAACGACAATCGTCGAAAAGCGACAAACGCCAACGACAAGCAGGGTTATCTTGGAATGAGGGTTTGTGAACTAGGGCGGACGGGTGAGAGTAACGAGTTGTTAGGAATAGGATTTAATTGTTTTTTTTTTCGCCAAATTAGTCACTGACAATTTTTATTCACTTGATTTAACCTTTGTGTCAATGCGAGTGTCGCACAACGCTTAGTCAACACGTGCATACCCAGGTATGTACGTATGAAAAACTTGTAATCTAGTAGATATTCATCTACATATATTTAATTTATGTACTTAATATTAATTGGAATTTGCGGAGTTTACATTTTTGGGAAACTACTGGAAAATTCAGCCCGGATTGAATTTGCATTTGAAAATGCAATACATACACCCCTATCGTGGAATCCGTCGGAATTGAGTTTCACTTCACCTATTCGATTCCCTTTCACTTTCTACTGCTATCGTGGAATCCGCCGAGAACGTCTCCTTATCGACAGGCATTGGGGAAAGGTAGTTTCACTGTCAAACAGCTGTCTTTTATTTGTCAATAAAAATCTGTGTTGCTACATTCGTTTCGTAAAACGAAAATTTCTTTAAAAAGTGATTAAAATAAAAATAAGGCACACAAGTGGACAGGATAACTGTTTTTGGAAGCAGAAGAGGAAGAAGATGAACAGTTTTCCCAGAGAAGAGTACGACAGAGTTTAATAGCAACAGTGGATGATTTCATGGAACTTCCAGATGAAATGCATGCTTCTAGAAACCATATTTTTTATTTATTTCTGATTTAAATAAAGTTCAATATTGCATAGATTTATTAACAATTTTCGGCTTAATAAAGCAGTTGTAGTTTTCTTCCTGTAATTTATATGAAAACACAAATTGTTTGTACACAGAAGACGATGTGCACCCAGCCAAGCCAGAAATCCGCAATGATTTTGATGCGGATGAGAAATGTCATTTTGTTCGGGAAAAATTCGATTCGAATGCTTTCCACGATACAGTGAAACTGATTCACATTACCCACACGGGGAACTGTTCACTTTGCGGATTTGACGATGCCGAAATATTTTTTTTGGTGAATAATTCCCCCCGGCGGATTCCACGATAGGGGTGATACCCATGTCGTATTTACACAAGGGTTAAGTGGATCAGATCTGCTCGATTCAGACCAGACCACTTAACAGTCTGACTCAGAGATACTAGGCTCCTAATTGAAGCAAGATACAGATGATGCCGGTAATAGGTTCGGTCTTCCTCGCTTTCTCGAATCTGTGGTTGGGATTCCAAAACCTTTCACTGAAGAATTACCGACCATTTTTTTGTTCTGTTAGAGTCAATGGCAGCGTTAAACCTTCATGCCTTAGACTTTTTTTTTTTTTTAATATGTATTAACTTACGTCTAAGGGACTCTAGTAAATTGGAAAGGAAAAGAAGGTATTGAAAAGAGATATATTGGAAACATTTCGGGGGGAATTTTATTCACGATAGCCCTGATATTCTTAGGTATAGTGTTTTCAAACTCAAGTGGTATCAAGATATCCGGATGTCCGCTAAGTTCACAGTCACATTCAGGGTTATCGTGAATAAATTTTCTCTCGGAATTTTTCCACTGAGCAAAAACTATCACCCTGATTGTCGTTGGCGTTTGTCGCTTTCCGACGATTGTGGTTTTATTCCTCAGACGTAGCACGAATCCATTTTTATAACTTTTTTCAATGTGAAAGAGTTGTAATAGTATTCTACACGACAAATAAATTGCTTACTAAAGTTTAACGGTCACCAGGTCGTAGCTATGAATAAAACGCCAACGACAATCAGGGTGTATATGTTTCTTTAAAAAAGATCAAATAATTCCCCGGAAAAGAAATAAGTATCATGAATGACGATTCAAGAGAATTTTCAACGCAATCGCGATATCTATTTATTCCCCGATGATTTTTTCCCCTTTTTTGGAGATAACTAATTTTGGTTCGGGGGAAAAATTCCGAGGGAAAATTTGTTCACGATAACCCTGATTACCTCCGTCTTTGAATAGTTCCTCTGGAAATCGAGACAGGCGGCTTTGGTGTTCTTTAGCTTCTTGATAGCTAGTTCTTTTTATCTAAATTGAAAGGAAGAATGCTTCATCAGGTGAGGTTAAAAGTCTTTCAGTGCAGTTTTTCTCTGCTTTAGATCTGAAGGAGAGGGATTTATGCATAATGATACCGACTTCGATAAAGTAATATCTGCAATCAGATCAATCCGGTCTAAAGAAAAACGCTGCAATGGTTTCGAGGCTTAAAGGAGAATAAAATGTACAAGTCATCTGAGAAACTCTTGCACCGACTAAATCCTCTATGTCGACCTATGGTGTAGGTGTTAACAACGATGCGTTGTAAAGAACATCGTAATGCTTCTTGGAGTGGAATCCTCTAAGGTGATAGTTGATAGTCACACTTTTGACAGTCAAAATTGATGATCACACTTTGTTAGCTCGCCGTAAAACGATCGCAAAGTCACACAAAAACGATCACAAAAAGGTGATGATCGCACAGATGGTCACCTTAGAGAGAGCAAAACGGATGATTGTGATTGTCAACAATCAACTATCACCTTAGAGGATTCCACTCCTGTTGTTGGTACGCAGTTACTTGACGATGATGCCCTGTTTTCACGCGCCGCAGTTGAGAAAGTACCAGTTTGGCGTTTATGCTGATACATGCTACTCGTTGAGTCTTTTCCAATTAATTTAAGTTCTCTCCAGGGCGGTCCACCAAACTAGCACATGTACATATGCATATACTCGTATGTACTTCAGAATCTCTCTAACGAAGTCGACCCTAGTTATATACCATATATGAGATGATATGATAAGTAGAGTTCAGTTTCCTTTAATCCAAATATTGTTGGAAATATTCGAAGGTTCCAGCAATCATCATTATTACACAACAGAGTATGGATATTTAGCTGTTTCCTCTTAACCCTTGTCTATTTCAAAATGAAAGATACAATTCTTTGGCGTATGTGAATACGTTATTCTTTGTTTTTATTTTAAATGCAAAAAGGATACATCAAAATTGTTTAAATTGTTTTTAATACATACATAGTACTACAAGTAGTAGGTAATCTAATCTCTTATTTGCCTAAATACAAATTGACTACAAGAGATATATAAATATACAATAAACTGTGCACGAAATTAACATTATTCAAAGAAAAGGCATCGATTGCGAATGCTTTTCTTTTTTCTTTTTTTTACTTTTTGGCATCGATTGCGAATCCTTTTCTTTTTTCTTTTTTTTACTTTTTGGCCTAAAATACAAAGAATATTCAATTAGTTTCTTCGCCATTGTGCCACAGAACAGCGCATGAGATTGTTTCTTGCTTCAATGATTTACATGTTGTACTAGGAGTTTATGTAAAATTTACGTTGAGTTAATACGAACGGGTTCGCTACACTGTGTCGTGATTGATTGAGTGTGAAAGTCCTAGATTGGTGGGATGGATTCCAGAAGTGTGTGTGAATGTGCAGTGTGTGTGCGTCAACTAATCATTAGGGAACACGTCGCAGAACAGCTAATGGAATGGATTTTCTCAGTCTTGTTTGATACTGGATACAGGAGTGACTCCTAATAGATTTCCGGTAAACGACAGCAGGACAGAGTAATTAAAATACCAAAATAGAACAAACAGCGCAGCAAAGATTACATCTGCAAAGAGAGATACGAATTAGAAACTACGATTTACACTGATAAGACACTTTATCTAAGAATGGATAGGTAAACATAATAAATCGATTTCTCAGCTGCGTTTTCGAGAATTTCCTGAACTTACGGATGGTGACACGCTCCCATTTCTCGACCATGTACAGTTCGGTGACCATCAGGTACCGAAACCACCAGTAGTTGATAAAATCAATTAGTTTTTGAATCATTTTCTATTAGCACAAAACAGTGATTAATTGGAGAGCAAAGGCTGCAATCAACTAACTGACTGATGACGACATGACACGGCTTTACAACTATCTATTATTGTAAATTCCACTCGACTATCAGTTGTTTAATGGTTGAGGGGGGCCTTGGCAAGTGGGTGTCCAACAGTGATGCCAATTATTTTGGGGTTGTGTGCTTTCGTAACCAGAGAATGAATTCAGACGTGAATTTAAATGGCAAATACAGAGGTAGACTTTGGTTTATTGGAAGTTGTCAGGTAAAAGCAATGTTCATATTTGAGGTAAAAAATAAACGAGGTGAACTTTTATCGCGACTTAGTCGAGTTAACATTGAGGTGAAAATTTAAAAAAATACAGACAGGTAAAAAAAATAAATAAATACTTGGCGCAACAGCTCTTTAAAAGTGCCAGGGCCTAGCTTCTCGCAACCACTCATGTTGTGTGCGTTATATTTTTCACACGAATGGAAGGGACCTACAGTTTAGTGCCGTATCCGAACGGCGATTTGAGAAGCTTTTTCGAGACAACAATACTCTCGGATGTTTGTCAGACGCTCGCGAGGTGGGACCGTGAAAAAACTTGTTGGTGTTTTCCGGGATTCGAACTTGGAACCTCATGCGTAGTGATCCGACACACTAACCACTTACGCCACGGCGCCCACTGACATATGTAGGTAGGAAACGGTGTGCAAGTGGCGACAACATCCAATCAATCAACACTTTTCGTAACTTTGTCCGAAATTTAGGACAAGGTTTCATTTTTTACGTCTTTTTATTCGAGTTTTGTATGCCCTATCCTTAAATTTCGAGATATTAAATTTGCTCTGTCCTCCATTTCACATATGGGCTTTTGAGAGGAACAAATCTATGAAGTTTCATAGCTTTTGGTTACAGGCTTTTTCAATTTTATTAATTTGCACTATTTTTAGATGTGGCGCAGGCCTTTGAAAAGGTTTGGCATAAAGGTCTAGAGTTCAAATTACATAAGAACATACCTAGACAATACTATGAAATATTGAAGTATTACATTTCGGATCGACTCTTCCGAGTTCGGTATGATCATGAATATTCGAATCTAATACTGAAACACGTGTTCCGCAAGTAAGTGTCCTTGGTTACTGGGAGAAAACTCAGAGCTGTCCACCGAGAACAAAATCATGCTATACAAACACATAATTGGACGTACGCCATCCAATTGTGGGGCAGTGCAAACAAAAAAAACCCTACTCAAATTATTCAGACATTCCAAAATAAAGTCCTATGTGGAATAGTAAATGCCCCATGGTATATACGAAATAACGAAAATCGTGACCTACAAATCGAAATAACCGATGTAGTTAAAAATCACGCTGTATTGCGCAATCAGAGACGACAAATACATGTTAACTCGGAGATAGAGTCCGTTTTAAATGTACGCAACAACATTCAGAGATGCAGAAGAACCAAACCTCATGAGCTAATGGATTAAATGCTATGTGAACTTATTTAGAACATTTAAATTTTTCCCAATTGAGAATATTAACAAAAGAAAGAAAAATCATGTGTTTATCTTACATAGATTGGTCTTGATAAGGGAGGTGCTTTTAGTGGTGTTTGTTCCCGCAATACTACCTATATGGTAATCGAATACAACCATGTCTTTTGAGATTTTCACCTCAAAAAAAATAATTTGTTCTAAGTCCATAAGTCCACTTATTATTATTGCATAATCTTCTTATGCAATAATAATAAGTATTTTGTCTACCAAAACTAACGCATGCTGTTAAGACTAAAGGAAAGTAGATTTATTTCTGAACAGTTCTGCGTACTTACGTCGTTTAGACCAAAATTCATAGAAATAATACAAGTGTAGGCATTTGTAAACCCCGCCACTCTTTCGAAAATGCACCTCTTTTCGAAGTTTTTATTAGAAATCATAAAAGGTCTATGTTCAAAGTATGTAAGAACTAGGTTCCTCTATAGTCTGTCCATATTTTATATGGAGCCACACCCATATTTTGGAGGCCGTACATCTGAGTAGAATGTTTTTATTTCACAACTCCACGCCCGCTTTATTACGTTTAGGGTATTTTTAAATCAAAATAGAGTATCATACGAACCCCACAGGCAGATCAGTAAAATAAAGTGCAGTCGGAGGGATATGATCTCCTGTTTTCGGATCATAACCTCGCCGAAATAAGAAGAAGAATAGAGTATTATACGATCTAAGCGAATTGTGACCATTCCGTATGTTTAAGAATAACTTTAGTTCAGCATTTGAGGCGAACCTCATTTGTTAACGGACTTGGCACCACTTAACCACCCGCGCAAATGAGTAATTCGTCGCACACTTCAAGTACAGACCACCGATTTGTTTTCATTTGAGGTGTTGCCGTGCATTGTAGTATAGTCGCCCGATAACCAAGGAAGCCATGTATGGCTTTGATTTAGCATGCATACCGCATGCAAATTTGTCGAATGCCGTCATGTGCCAATCATTTTCGGGGTGTTGCTGCAGAGATGTGGGAGCAATAAGTGTCCAAGTTCTACTTACGGATTGTGATGCGTTCCCATTTCTCGACAATATATAGTTCCGTTACCATTAGGTAGCGAAAGTACCAGTAATTGAGGAAATCTACTATTGTATTCAACATTTTTTGGAAATTTTCCACACGCACACAAACCGATGGTCGATTATAAGAAGATAGGTACAATTTTATAAAAGAGGAGATCACCGATGCACTGCAATTAATCGCGAAAATGAGATTCTCGTGATGATGTTTTTTGATATAGGAGGGAGGCCCAAAATACGTGGTACTGCAAGATGACAGCTTTGACAGATGAAACGGATCTTTGGTGAGACTCGATGCAAGCAGTGCTGCTGTGGTAGCTTGTAGTGGATTTTTACATTATAGGAGTAAATAGAAGAAAAGGTACATCATTTTTGACTGCATTGTAATTGCAATCTGGTTTTCCATTCAGCTATTCACTTTTTTCTATCTGCCCTTGGATGTGCCTTGTTGAATGGAACAATAATTAAAATATTGATTAACTAAAGAGTTTGTAATTCATTTTATCATAGTACTGTTGTGCTTTTGACACCAGAATTAGGTGCACGGTACATTATCTTTTGCTTGTAGAGATGCACACTACTATGAAAGATATGACAACATAATACCTCAGCTATCTGCCTATATAATTCTATTTTTTAATATAAATTATTTTAAGATCGAAAATTATTATATATTTTTTTATTTTTTGAAGCTTTCCGTTTTCAGTAGTCAAATAAACGTATGTTGACTATCCAAATGGAAAAATTATTCTCATTATCATCTAAATCACACAAATAAACATAAACTAGGCTAATGTTATATAAAGTGAATTCGCTTACCTGCGTAGATCATAAATGAAAATGATTTGACTACTGAAAATCATAAACTTTAAAAAAATAATAAAATAAAAAAATATTTCCAATTTCAATAGGTCTCTGAAACCCTACAAAAATTGTCGGGAAAATCATAAGGAAAACAAATTTGTTGAGACTTTCTCTAGTCTTAAGCCACAAAATGCTGCGAACAATTTAGTTGTGACAATGAATTTTGTGTCTGATTTTGGCGCAACGTACAAGTATACAAGCAAGAAAAACCATAAACTAAAATATATCTCGCATTTTGTCAGACTATATTTAGTTAAAAAGTTACGTTTCACGAGAACAGGATTTGCAGAAATGTTTTGCCACGAAACTCTTATAAAGGCGATAATTAGATATTCAAATCAGTCGAAACCTTGAAAAAATGGTTGACACTTGTTGCTTAAAGACCTGCAGATGTTTCTTTAGAAAATCATTGAAGTCAGATGATGTGAAGTTAAGAGACATGTTCCTTTTTTACATTTAAGTACCGAAAGGAACTCCATCAATTTTTTTCGTCCTAATAGCATTGAATCTTATCTCAAATTTGTTTTGATATATCGTATTACACTTTACCGGCTCGCATTGCAGTACATTCCATACATTCTTCTCAAAAAATTATGTCACATTTTTCCAAAGCTAAGAGTCAACGTTAGCTACGGAATATATTATAGCCACCCCAAACTTGGGATTTCATGGAAATCACTCATTTTTCTTAGTGATGAGTATAGCTTCAGGTTGTAAAGAAATTAAGAAAACTAGACTGTCTTTGCTAAACAAAGGTAATGTTGGATAATTTTACGCTAAATATGTAGTTTTAACTGATTTTAAATTACGTATTCGTGATTTTTGTCGAAAAATAGGTCAATAAGAAAACTTTTAAGGACTTAACAGGGTGCATCATCAGAGCAGTATCATCACTGGCTGGCTGCGGCTTGTTGATGCTGATGAAAGAAAGTAAAATAGAATAGTTTATCAGTCAGTCAGTCGAGGTGCAATGCTTTCAAGTTTCACAATGAAAATCTTCGAAGTTTTCTTATGAGTAAGAGTTCTGTTCTGAGATCCTGCATTTTTCTAGAAAGTCGTAAAAGCCCACTACCACATGCCTTGTCACAAATGCAAAACAAAACACGCAGATAACAATTAACGAATGGGGTTAGCTTTAGCAGTCGCAGGGCTTTCAACTTTGATGTTTGACTTTTTGAGGTTATTATCGTTCGAGTGTGGCATGTAAGTTCCCGCAAATCTGACCATTTATTACATATGGTATGCGAATCAACCAGCTCTCCTTTTCCTAAATTAGGTCAAAACCATAATTTCAATCCGCGAATAACTCACAAATACTCTTATCTGGCTAGCATTATACATATTCTAGATTACAGAGAATATATGAACTCTTAAACAAACGGTACGTTAAAGTTTCCAAGCCAACAATCGATTGAATGTACTCCGTTCGTAGATTTAATTTTATTTATTTAACGTATGTGTGATTTGATCAATTTTTAATTTACAAATTTCAGTTTCAATTTACAAATTTGTATTTAAGTTGTCAAGTCAGCCTATTGCGTCTTCAGTAGCACTGAAGCAGTCTTTGATGTCGCCTGGGTATGCACCAAATCTTTCTCTTCCTCTCTCTATCTATGTCAATTTTCTGTATAGGTCTCTTGTTTTGGATTCGCCCCAGGGTCGAACCGATTTTTTTTTTTAAAACTCTTCGATGTGTAAAAAACATCCAAGTTTTCCATTTCTCAAAAAACTCATTGGAGCTAGCATGCGGACATTTTGCCCTAAGTAATTTTTATTTATTTTGTTCTGAACTCAATTTTCATGTTTGCATCGTTAATCAATTGGATACTAAAGAGATTTTTATGAATTTAAATTTAATTCAAACAAAAAACTGCTCAATTATATGCGCGATATGCAAAATAAATTTATTATTATTATTATTATTAAAAATAAAATAATGAACCAGCAAAATCAATGATGAACCACAAATATCACTTATGGTTTTGACAGCTCCACTTAATCTTACCCAAGAAAAACCTGGGTTGACATCAGAGTAGTTTTGGAGCCAGTTTTCTTGAAAAAAAAACAAGCTTTGTCTTGGAGCAACCCCAGGTTTTTCAAAAAGTAGACCTTATGTGAACAGTGTTGAGCCAAGCCGAGGTTGCATATTCTACACCTGCACTTGACTTTAAAAATACATTTAATTATTTTATCGTCGAACCAATCTGAGCGAATTTGCGTCAAAATTCACTAAATGTTGCTCGCCCGTTAAAAATTAGTTTCTCGTTACCTACAAATGGTTTTTCCTTGAAACTCTTCCATCGAGTGTCGATTTCTTTCACAAAAAAAAAAAAAAAAAACAACTGTCATTTTCTGTCAACACGCACTGCCGTCTGTCATCTTATTCTCCTCAATTGTAAATTCTATTTTTCGTGTGCTGTGCATCTGTTCGAATTTCTACAAAAATAATGGCATCCGACGCCGCTAGAGAACAAAAGCCAAACGACAAAATAATCCAAGAATTTCAATTGCTACGAAACGAACAACGAAATCTGGTGAACAACCTCAATACCCTGGAAATGGACCTTAAAGAACATAAGTGAGTACCAATAGTCGGGCCCAACCCTAACCTATAATCTCGGCCAACAAAAAAAAAAAAGAAAAGAATGTCCAGTCTGAGTACGAAATTTGACGCAATTACCTTGTAATGTCGCTCCCTCCTTGCAGAACTGTGATAGAGACCCTTAAGACAGTCGACCAGGATCGAAAATGCTTCCGCCTCATCGGCGGCGTGCTATGCGAGCGAACGGTTAAGGATGTACTCCCGCAGCTGATGGAAAGCAAGGACTTCATCGAGAAGACCATCACAGTGATAAACGACGACCTCACCAAGAAGGGCCAACAGATCAATAAATTCAAACAGGACCACAACATCCGTATCCGGGGCGAGCAGCTACCCGAGAGTAAAGACGACAAGAAATCAGACGCGCCATCGTCAGCTGCCAATCCAAATCGGAATGTCCTCGTCTCCAATTAATGCGCCTCAGAGTTGGCCCCAACCGAAAAGGTGTCAAACCATTGCAATTTCCAGTCATTGCCTCTAATTTAACTTAAAGTTCTTTTTTTCTTTTTGTTTATCGTTTTTATTACATTTAATTCTATTCATTACACATTACATTTTTATTGATTCTTATTAACACTCTAAGAATTCTCATTGTTCATTGCAAAGTCTCAAAGCATTAGTTGGAAGAACAACAACACAAAATGACAAACATTTTTAAAACACCAAGAGCTATCCGCTTGGCCACTTCATCTATGATATTTTGAAAAGAAAAAAATAATAAAAAAAACGCGTATTAAAGGTTCAATTGCAGAACGTAAGTAGCCCAAGTGTTTCCTTTAGAAATTACATTATACGGTGTTCAATAAAACAAAAAAAACATGTTTATAGGAAGAACAAACCCGCTGTGATGTTTTCTTCTATTTCAGGGTAGAGATTGGTAGTTTTTGTTTTCTGCCGAGCTGAAGAAAAACGTGGTATCCGCTTTAGATGCCCGCATGATTTCGAACAGCCAAGCAACAATCAAGTCATTGGAATCATCTCTAAACTCGAAAGCAACTCTAGGAAAAGGTACTGAAGTAGCAACCCCGAATGACTGACTGGTTCTACATTTCGGTTATAAGACCGATACACACGTATGGGGTGCTTGTTGGCTGCACTGGAGATTTCCCGAGAAAGCCTGGTCTGCTCTTGATGCATTGTTGAAAAAGAATCTTCTTGATACTTATAACAAGGGCTGCACCATCAATGCCATCTATCGTCTTAGGCGCGGTGGTTTAATCCATACTGGAGTTTTGATGACCTTGCGCGGCACTCTGGGCTCATGGATATGTCGTCTGAAGCAATGGCAACAGAACTTCTGCTGTTGCGTAGATTAAAAGTCGACTTTGTGTTCAAGACTGTCTTCGGAGAGAGTTTAAACCAGGAATGGAATGTAGTCGCATTTTCACCGATGCTTCCAAAACCAATCAAGGGTCTGGTGCTGTTTTCTCGTGGAAGACGACAACATTAGGCTTCACTTTCCGTTAGGCAAATATACGTCTGCTTCCTAAGCGGAAACTTATGCAATTCTAATGGCAATGAACTATGTTCCATTCGTCCGAAAAATATAACGCACACAACCCGAGTGGTTGAAAGAAGCTAGGCCTAGATACTTAATGAGCTGTTGCTCCAAATCTAGTATATATGTACATATACCATATATATCTGTGGCCACAAGACAAAATAACTTATGTAGATTTTCACAGATTCTCAGAAAAAAAACGTTTAAAGTTTTCGTTTTTCCCGAAAGCGTATGGGATTTTCGTGTTATAGTTTTGTTGCTTTGCCCATAACTCTGTAACGACAACAAATAAAAAACTCAAAAATTGGTAGCATAAAGTTCGAATAGTAGAGCATCTTCTGGCATCCTTTACTTAATTTTGTCTGAACTCGACTTAAGTTCTTTTGTCTTGTGGCCACAGAATGAGTTATATTGTAAGAAACAGGTGGAAATGTTCAAATATTTGCTTTTCTAGTGACAGGCAGGATGTGCTTTAGGCCTTGTTCAATCCCTTAGCCACTTCCAAAATAGCTCCTGAATGTAAAAACCCGGTCGTAAGGCTCAATTCGCTGACTTTTGCCTTGGTTACACTAGGATCTTGGGGAATGAGATCTCCGATAGGATTGCTAGGTGAGGTTCAGAGGAGGATTTCTCAGGACTCGAACTTGCATTGGGTTAGGGTTTCTATTGACGATTGGGACAATTGGAAGAAGGGCCTATGAAACACATTTTTGCGGATCGTTGCTCTAAAATAGAGACCGACTCCTAGAGCTATCTACCGGATAGTTTCGAAGTTACAGGGGTGCATATGGTGCTATAAGGAAAAGTAGCAGAAGAACAACCTTAACTGCCGTTATCTCAAAACATGGGTTATGCAACATAGGCTCTTCTTCCATTTGCCCTTCAATTGTGTGTGGTGTGATGCAACGGACGCTCCCGTATGTTTGTAAGAAATCAGCGACATTCTTGCCGACTCTCACCAGAGAACATGCTAGAGTTGGGCTAAGTCGTGAATTAATGTTCACAGCTATAACTATGAATGTAATTTGTTTGTTCACTGTGAACGTGAACGTATAGACGTAATTTTTTTTACCAATAATAAATGCCTTGGAAAGAAAATCAAAATTCCATAATTAAATTATGAATAAGTTTTAGTTTTAACCCAATAATACGAAAAATCGACGGTCGTGAAAAAAATACTGTGAATCAGAAGCAAAGTCAAAAACAATAAAAATCTCCCTGTCTATCTGGACGCCACTTTAACTTAAAGAACTGAGTTTCAAACCACTACACCAAATCTTTCTCTCTCTCTCTAACTATCTTTTCCAACACCCGCACTATGTAACAACATTGAACGAAGTATTCATAATCCCTTGCGTGCGCGCGAACCATAAAGATAAAAAAAAAGCTTACACCAGACACTAATGACACCAAACAATCACCCTTATTGTCGACGTCGTCTGTCGAAAACGACAGGCGACATCTGTCGAGTCGAGGCGTTTGTGATTTCTCATTGCGTAACTAAAACGACACGACTCTCTGAACACTTACATTCCACATGCGTTCCACACATGTGTTTTGATATTTGATTCGACGAATTTGTATTTTTTCTGTGACTTGGTAAAGGATTTGCAAAAATTATTTAAGAATGAATAGTGTAGATATGTTTTTCGAGAGCAGTGACGAAGAAGAAAATAAGAAAAAAGAGCTTGTAAGGATTAAAAACAAATCAGAACAAAATCCAATCCATTGGATTTGCCCGGAGTTAAGTGAGTGGGAGAAATAAATAAATTCTAATCAATTGTTTTAATCACAATTATTTTCAGATTTAAAATGTATTTTAGAACTTAAGGATATGTCATCCCATTTGCGATTTACATCACTTTTCGTTAGGCCCTTTGTAAAGGATTTTGCCAAAGGGTTGTTTTCTTCCATTTCACGGACTAATGCTTGAAACTGTCGTTTATTTGTGACCTTTATTCTGAAAAATACTACATTTTCCTTCAATTTGTTAATAAGAAATTAAATGCACATGCTTTTCTTTGTCACTAATCACACAGTCGTCCACAAAATTCTCTACGACGAAAATGGTCCCTTTCCACGACAAATGTCGTCGCAAAATGAATTACACAATGCGACGATCGTCGTCGAAAAATGCAATCCACATTCTTTGTCATTTCAAACGAGTTTTGTCGATCGTCGAGGTGACAAAAGTCGTTCATTTGTGTTCGACAATGCCAAACAGACGCGTCGTTTTTTTTTTCAGTCGTGGACGTCGTCGACAATAAGGGTGAATGCCTTTTCAAATTAGGTGTCATGGTTTTGTATGCTAATTTCGCCTGGCACAAATTACATTTTGCGAAACTTTGTCTAATCGTACACAAATTCCATATGAGACTAACCTTCCTTCGCTTTATTATTGGCGCCATCTCAAAAGTATTTTTTTTTTAGGTACGCGCACTCGTAGACACCAAAACAAACAAATGCGTAAATTTGTGCTTTGCATATAACAAACCGAATAATATCTAGAGATGAGTAACTTAGATCTGAACCGGCTCTTTTAAAAGATCCAATGAAGTAGATCTTCTTCATGGCTCTTTACGGATTACAGATCAGTGATACATTGATATGCTATTAGCCGGAAAGAGTGCGATTTGATTTCTTCACGACTCTATACCTGCAACCACAACATCGTATGTGTTGTGCCGTGTATTGAACCGACTCCTACATATGTACAGAACGTTTCCCTCGTCATTATCATATGAATCGGTTGAAAAGATCAAGACGGATTATATGTTCTGATGTTCTGTACGCTTTCAACAGATCAGAGATCCATATTGATACAAAGATATATACAGTGCAACTGCCACAATAGAACACAAGAACAACACAATTGCCTGTAGACGTGCGCTGGCTCAATTGCATGGATGTATGTATGTACACACATCGCTAAAGCAATCATACACTGCACACTGTTCGTGTCCGTGTATGATTGCTAAGCTTTTTGTTGCTCTTGTGTTGCGTTGGCACTATGTACTAATGTATCGATACGGATCTCTGATATGTTGAGAGCGTACAGAACAAAAGATCCGTCTAGATCTTTTGAGCCGATTTAAAGATCCAGATCTTTGAAAAGAGAGAGATCCGGTGAGCCGCCTCATTCAAAAGATGCACATTTCCCATCTCTATAATATACATTACATACCTGCATGTTGTTTGTGTACCCAAGGCATTTCGTCCACCACGTTTTGCTTTGTTCTATCCCTCGCTGCCTCGCAAAGGACTGCTCCCTTATTCACACCAGTGTTCCCAGAATGTGGGGAAAAGCGCCACTTTTGGCGCTTTTTGAGCGGAAAATGGTAAACTGTCTCAAAAAAAGGGGAAAACTCATATCTGAAATATTATTTTCGAAATCACAAAATCTTATAATAATAAGTCACCAACATGCATAATTCTTCGTTGTCAACAAATGATTTGTTTACCGAATATAATTACGCACTGAACCTATCCAATATGACATGTAATTTTTTTTTGCGTTCTTTCTCTTCTGTTAATTTATTGTACAATAAATAAAACTATTAAGAAACAAACTTACTGATCCTACACTGTGCGGAATTCTATATACAAAGACCTTGCTAAGAAAAATCTAATTGCGTTGAATTTGAAGTTGAGACGGAATGCCTTAAGCCACACAATTCCAAGATTTACCTATAAAAGTAGAATATCAACCTTATTGAGTTATCTGATCGGAACGGAATTGAGGAAAAGTTGTTCGCTATAAAGGGTGAAGTAAATGTTTTTCGAATTGTGCATTTCGAATTTTATCTACCTAAATTCATGTTTTATGTCAAGTCCATGCGTTAATACACGTTAATAATTTAATACGCGTTCCGGTCGGATTTTTTTAACGTTTCAGAATTTTTTCCAAACGGATACCTCGATAAGGCTGAATATGTATCTATTATATAGGCTCAATTATGTGATGTTATTTATGTTTTTTTTTTTTTAAACATTTAATGAATAGCTTTTGTCTTATTGACATATGTGTTAATTTGTTTTACTAAGCCTTAAGTTATTTTTCGCTTTGTCATTTGCTATTAGTTTTTAGTTAGTATCGTCAGTCAACTCCGCTTATCTGAACTACGCTTTACTGAAAAAATCGGTTAATTGAAACACAAAATTTGTCACGGAGCATTTTTTCACAATTTTCATACAAATTACTCCGCTTAACTAAAATCCGCTTAACTGAAAAACCTGGTTAACTGAAAAAAACTTTTACAACAGAAATTATTAATTTATACTCAAACCACTCCGCATAACTGAAATCAAATAACTGAATGCACCCTTCCCTAAAAGTGACCTGTAAATTAGCATAAAAATATTTATTACCTGAGTGCTCCAGTTGAGCGTTTGTTATACAAAAAAAAAAAATAATAATAAAAATAGGTAAAGCCATAAAGCCATACACCACAATAATCTATGCAACAATCAGCTTGTTTGTATATATTATAAGTGGAGTATTTGCAACGGCACCTTATGCAGCACTGCACATCTTTGGACATCTAAACCAATGTCACAGTGATCTAGTAAATAATTTGACTACGCCTCCATTCTAAATAACGTGCAAATCTATCCCGAAAACATAGACTACACCATATCCAGGCTAAATTTTGACAAAAACTTCTTCATTCTGGGATGAAGACGTACTACGAGAAGATAAGTTGATACTTTTTTACACCTACGGATCAAAAATTAACGATGGAATAGGTGTAGGTGTTTTTCTTATTCTCTCTTTCCGTCTTCCAAATCATTGTAGCGTGTTCCAAGCAGAAATAATGGCGATTCAAAAAGTATTATCTTGGCGAAAGAACAACGTAATATCCGCATCTTCGGACAACCAAGCAGCAATCAAGTCCTTGTAATATTATTTTTTTTTAATTCGAAAGTAGCTTTAGATTATTGATCGTCTCTCATAGTGATGGTGGAGGAGTCTAATATTCAACTTTATTGAATGCCAGGGAACGGTAAAGCTGATGAAGTCGCCAGATATATGTAAACTTAAAACTGGATGCTATTGAAATAACAAATTCTATATGGACAAGTGACACAACATGTCTAGCGACAAAACAGATTTGAAAAGTCTCAACCGATTGCATATGAGCGCTAATAGGTGTAATCAATAGCACTGTCTAATAGGAAAACTTTTAACAAGGCTTGGCGTATATTAAAATGGTTTCTGAAGAAGCTGTATGGACGAAAAAGAGGAGGAAACTGTCCTACATCTTCTTTGTAACTACGCAGGCTTCACTTAGGCGCTTTCTACTACAATGATCTGATCTACATATGTACATATGCTAATATTGAAAACCTACCGTTCATAAAAAGCTATAATTGGATATCAACGAGTAGGTAAGGGAAATTCTTCTCCAAGATCCATGCGATGTCACCATGGACATGTCATTGATTTAATTATGTTGCCTTTAGCCGGCAGCCTCTTCAACTTGACCTAACCTGTAGAGGGTGTGGGGAACATGTGTAATGTGCCTAGTTATTGGCTTTCATCGGTCGACTTACTCTTCTGTCTATCTGGGTAGATGGATTCCACATAGCGTATTTTGTCAATAAAACTGTCTTCGTGTCGTATGGTGTGACCGATTCACTTCACTTTCTCTCCTTATGGTAATGTTTATAGGTTCCTGCTCCAATGTCTGATAAAGCTGTTCATAAGAGATACGATTGGGCCAAAATATGCCTTAACTTCCAGATTGTGGCCCATCGGTGCTCCCCGAAGTATAACACATCGCTGATAACCACTAAACACAGCAGCTGTAAAAGTATGTACACCTGTCGTACTCTGCTTTAGACTTCAATGGTTGCCACCTGGATGCCTGTGCCTTCCGCCAGTTTATTATGTGACTTATCTGTGATACAGATCTCAATTTTAGCGGCCATATTGATCATATCAGCAGAGCTAACGTTACGCTCGGTTTCGTGAAAAACTGGTTCAATGAATTTTCTCACCCTCATGTCAAGAAATCACTCAACTTCACATTTGTTAAGCCAATTCTTGAATATGCTAGTGAAATTTTATCTCCTTATCACGATACCCTTTCCCTTCGAATCTAGGCTGTCTACAGCAGGTTTATCCATTTTGCTCTACGTAGTCCGACAGGTATAACCCCGCTATGAGAATCGTTTGGAATTGATTAACATCGAGAGTTGCTAATATACAATACTTTATGTACATCAGCTATTAGCAGGAATCACCGATTGGGCAGGGTTGCTCCAAATGCATACACCAATCCACACAGTCTAAGGTACGAGAGTATGTACCACTTTTCCGCCTTAATTTTCATCGCTGTAACGAGCCGAAGTCTAGTATGCGCGACACGGGTAACTGCATCAAAAACTTTTGATTTTCAATACAGCAGATTGAAATTTGGAAACGCCCTTTATATTATACTGGATTTCGATGACACTTAAATGCATGTATGTACATACATATTTGGTAAGTACGACAACATTCTTAAATCGGACTTACATATAATTTTGTTTTTGGTGTTTGTGCTTGAGGGAATTGAATCTAACCCTGCTTCAAGCAATGTTGGTGTTTCCCAAGGTTCCCTTATTTCGCCAATCCTTTTCTTTGATTTTAATTTTTGCAGGTTGTATTATTCCGGAAATACAGAGGAAGGTAAGCTAACCTACATTTGTGCTGTGTGGTTGAAAACCTCTTCTCAATTACCGATAATTCAATCCACAGCAGTTTTGCAGATGACATTTACGTGAATTCAGTGCGAATCTACAAGCGCACAATTCCGACGGGACTGACACACCCTGGTGATCTAAAACACCCTCCACCCTACTAAAACCGGCTATAGTATTAGTAATTCATTATGGTGAATCTGAACGGAATATAATAACATCCTGTTGTTTATTTTAATATAATTTTTTTTCCATAAGGCAAGCTATAAAAGCTGTAATTCGAATCACAAGAGCTACATAGATCCAAATTTCAATTTCCGGAAGGTAGATGAAAAGACTACACAAACAATCGAGTAGACGTAAAACATATTTTAAAAATACTCAAATGACATTGGCCTTATTGACAGCAACTGGCAAGGCACTAGGCTTACTACAAACATCAATTTACCTCAGATTTACTAAATCAAAGTCAATATTCTTTATTAGACTTACAAATTTTCTTTTTTACACACATAATAAAATAATAAAATAAAGTAACCCACTGTAGTAGATATGTACATATAGACAGATAATATTCAACACTTTTCCCTTTGGCGTATAACTTTTGAACTCCTACTTCAACGTCATCTTGTAACTTTAAACATATTTTAAGTCTCATTAACCCAAGAACCCTACCCAGGGAACCTGAGCAGGCTGATTCTTTGAAAAATTATTTTTTTTTTGACGTGAATACGGGTGTAAGCAAGCAAGAAACGTACTAAGCACCATAGGTAGGAAAATTCGGGAAAAAATATATGTGGAGTTCTAGGGTTAATCGACTTCACTGCAGAATGTTGGTAGTTCTTTTCGTCATCTATTTTCGATAATTTTTAATGATAATACAACGATTTAAGAGTCGTACTAACCAATTTCTAATTAATTACCATTTCTGTATATATATACAGTGCCTCACAAAAGTCATGGGACAAGAGCAATGGAAATAAATTTATGGAAATCTAACGAAAAATTCACGCAACAGCTAAGGTTTAAGAATACCATTTAATTGTTTAAAACTAGGTAAATAAGTAGCACAATGAGAAAGCATGCTGCGCTAACTAGCGGGAAAATCAGACCACTGAAAGCGTACAAGCGCAAAAGCTCATCTCACAAAAGTAATGGGACAGCATTAGAAATAACGGATTTTTTGTCTGGTTCCTGCATGTTCGTTTGAGTAGACACATTTGTTTTTCATATCCGTTTTCTAGTTAGTCGTGCAAAAGACTTCGGCGCTAAAAAGTCAATTTGGTAGTGCAGTTTTAAGTACCCAGTATGTCGCGAAAGGAAACCTCGGAAGAAATTCGAAAAATAATTGTTTTAAATTATGAGGAAAAAAAGACTGTAAGAGAAATTGCATATTTAGTTAAAAGAAGTCATTCGACAGTTTTTAATATAATAAAAAGGTATAAAGAAGAAAACAGGTTGGAAAACAAACCGCGGAGTGGTCGACCCAAGTTGTACGATATTCGCAATGAAAGAAATATTTTAAGAGAAATTAAACAGAACCCAAGAGTTAGTGCACCAAAACTGGCAGCTAATTTAGAGGAAAGAACGAGAAAGGTAGTGAATCCTGAAACAATACGAAGAGCGATACGTAGAGCTGGTTATAATGGAAGAACAGCTAGAAGGAAATTTTATGTCAGAGAAGCAAATAGAAAAACACGACTACAGTTCGCTCAAACATGCAAAAACTTTGATTTCACCTATTGGAAGAACGTTATATATGCAGTTCAATATTTTTGGTAGTGATGGACGCATTACCGTGTGGCGAAAACCAAATGAAGAGTTCAAAAAGAAAAACCTGGTACCAACAGTCAAGCATGGAGGTGGCGGGGTTATGGTATGGGGGTGTATGTCGGCCAATGGTGTCGGTGACTTGGTTTTTATCGAAGAGACAATGACACAGTGGGTGTATTTGAATATAATTAAAAATCATTTGCGCAAAGCGCAGGAAAAATGGGACTTCTGAACACATTTAATTATTATCAAGATAACGACCCTAAACACAAATCGTACACCGTTCGGTCATGGTTGCTTTATAATTGTCCCAAAGTTATGGAAACACCGCCTCAATCCCCGGACCTTAACCCCATTGAAAATCTATGGGATATTCTTGAAAAGAGAGTAAGGAAGCACACAATCAATTCAAAGGCCGAATTAAAGAGGATATTGGCGGACGAATGGGCACTTATTACCACCGAAGAGACCACAAACTTAGTCGAATCGATTCCAAGAAGACTTCAGAAAGTAATCGAAGCCAGCGGTAATCCCACAAAATATTAATATAGAGTACTTACTTTTTTTTTTGCTTTTCAAACCGCTAAAGTTAAATTGTCCCATTACTTTTGTGAGATTGATTTTGTGTCTTATTATGACAAAATTTACTTTATTTTGGTTTATAATTTTTGTTTAATGAATTATGATATGTTAAGTTTTGTGCCTTAAGAAGTAGTATTAAATAAATAATAAAGAATTTATGTTCTGCTTACTTTCTTAATGAAATGAGTTAAAATTATTTTCTACGCCATCTGTCCCACGACTTTTGTGAGGCACTGTATGTATATTTGGCGCAACAGCTCTTTAAGTGCCAGGGCCTAGCTTCTCGCAACCACTCATGTTGTGTGCGTTATTTTTTTCACACAAATGGAAGGGACCTACAGTTTTAGTGCCGAATCCGAACGGCGATTTGAGAAGCTTTTTCGTGACAACAATACTCTCGGATGTTTGTCAGACGCTCGCGAGAGGTGGGACCGTGAAAAAAACTTTTTGGTTGTTTCCTGAGATTCGAACTTGGAACCTCGTGCGTAGTGATCCGACACACTAACCACTTACGCCACGGCGCCCACCATTTCTCGTCTAGTTAAAAAAAATAAATTACAACAGCGCTTTCGAAAAGTTTCATAAATAAATAAATAAATAAATATTTGGCGCAACAGCTCTTTAAAGTCCCAGGGCCTAGCTTCTCGCTACCACTCATGTTGTGTGCGTTATATTTTTCACACGAATGGAAGGGACCTACAGTTTAATGCCGAATCCGAACGGCGATTTGAGAAACTTCTTCGTGACAACAATACTCTCGGATGTTTGTCAGACGCTCGCGAGAGGTGGGACCGTGAAAAAACTTTTTGGTATTTTCTGGTATTCGAACTTGGAACCTCATGCGTAGTGATCCGACACACTAACCACTTACGCCACGGCGCCCAGTTTCAAAAAGTTTCATATCCACATTCAAAACATGTACTGGCACCACTGTCCACCACTGAAGCAGTCATCTTCACAGAGCTCAAAAATGCCGTTAGATTTCTATTCGCCTATAATAAGTTTGAATTGGAAAATTCTCTTCACAAAAATATTAAAATTCATTGGAAATTAATAAGTTTTCATTCAAATAAATACTTTTATATTGCTATCTAATTTATCGTTTCTGCACATTATTCAAATAAAATATCAATCAGGGGCAATTCATATGCCGTGGTGAAAAGACCCCTTGAAGTTGATGCAAAGTGGAGGAAGTACGTTGTGTCCACCATCTTTGAAATTTGAAATGAGTATATTTTCCATTTAAAATTACTTGCAAATAGATTGGATTTTGGCAAACAATTGTACTGAACATGTTCGTGAAAGCATTTTGCATAGAATTTGGATAAAACATTATCGGCGCGTGGTGTATTTGCTGCGATTTTTTTCGTTCATTTCTCGAGTCGGAGATCTCTTTAAGGTTCGTCCTCTGTGCGGGAAGTAGCCATCTTGGAAATGTCGGTTATTGCGTATTTTTGTAATGTCAATAATAATTAAATTTCAATAAAATATGCGTCATTGCTGTATGTGACATTTGTTCTCCGTTATTGGTGCGGTGGAGATCCATTGAAACATTGGAGTCTTTTTTTTAATTGCTTGTTGAAATATTTACTAGTGGATATCCAAGCCCCTGCCCTTCATTGTGCGCTCTAATCTCTTTGAAAGTGCAATCCGTTTCAATGAAAAATAATTTCCCTGTAGCGTGTTCCCATTAAGAAAGCCTTTATATGCCCCACTTCGTGAATGTTATAAGAGAAGCCTCTCCAAATAAAGTGCTCTTTCTTTGATCTCAATTTGAATTACAAAAGGTTTTCTCTTTCCAAAAAGAGTATCATTTAGTGCCTGAGTTATAGTCAAAATCTAAGCCTTGGCCACTCATCGTACCCATCGGGTATTTTTCTATGGGAAAATCCCCCTACGTTTCGTCATATTAAAGTAAGCCCCTATCCCCTTAATTATAGTACAAAACAAATATTTGGCGCAACAGCTCTTTAAAGTGCCAGGGCCTAGCTTCTCGCAACCATTCATATTGTGTGCGTTATATTTTTCACACGTATGGAAGGGACCAACAGTTTAATGCCGACTCCGAACGGCGATTTGAGAAGCTTTTTCGTGACAACAATACTCTCGGATGTTTGTCAGACACTCGCGAGAGTTGGGACCGTGAAAAAACTTTTTGGTGTTTTCTGGGATTCGAACTTGGAACCTCATGCGTAGTGATCCGACACACTAACCACTTACGCCACGGTGCCCACGCCTTAATTATAGTGCAAATCATTTGTCTGCATATCCGGTGTATGCAATATTTAAACTTTCTTTCCGGTTCCTCTTTCGGTGAATGCATCTTCAGAGAAGTGAAAACCGTTACTCATCAATCAAGAAGCTTTCATAGGAAAGAACGAGCAATTTATAAAAAGTGAGTGATTTAAAAGAAAATAAGAAAATCAAAATTTTATATAAGGTTTTCTACAGAAAATCCAGAATCGTTCTTTGCAATAGATAGGCAGATACATTGATAGATAATTATCTCTATTTTCTTTTAGTATGATTCAGGATTATTATTAAGATTCACCTTGATTGCCGTTTTTCGTTTTTTATTCATAGCTTCGACCTGCTGATCGTTATACGTTGCTAAAATTTTATTTTTTTTTGCACGGTAAATACTACTATTAGAAGTTTTTTCACATTGAAAAAATATGAAAATGGATTTGTGGTACATCTGAGGAATACTCGTAAAACGACAATCGTCGAAAAGTAAAAAAAAAAAACCTAATGGTAATCGGGGTGAATACACTTATGTATGTACAGGGTGGCACAAAAGTAATAACCCAATTAAAAAAAACATGAGTTATTTTTATGGCTTTGTCCAACACTGTTCTCAAAACTTCCCGCGGTATGTTTTCTATTTCTTGTCTATTATTGTCTCATTAATAATTCCTCCGGCGCGCGTAGATTAAAAAAAAAATCATGGTCAGATCGAGTGATCTTGCGTTCCAATGCAAATCGCCAAAACGGAAGATAACACGACTTGGAAAAGTGCACTTCACTAAGTCCACGGTATCGTCCGCTGTGTGAGCAGAGGTACCGTCTTATTGGAACCACATGTAGTTCAACCCCAATTCATCTACTTCGGGTATCGAATCAAACAGTCACGTAACACGGTTCTGTATCGCTCGTCAGTGATAGTTATCATATTGCCAGCAGCGTCCTTGAAAAATTAGGACACAATCACCCTTCCAGTACAGACACCGGCCACACCACGCAGTAACTTTCATTGGATGTAAAGTGGATTCTTGAATAATACGGGGTTTTTAAATGCGAATCGAGTATTCTGTTTGCTAATATGTCCACTGAGATGGAAATGTGCTTCGTCACTGATGATTAATATTAAAGGAACATCTTCCTCTTCATGGAAAAGCTTTATGATGCTTTAGCTGTATTCCAGACAGGTTTGGGGGTCTGCGGACAGTAGCTGATGAACCATCGGATTTCTCGCATCTGTTTACAACAGAACAATGTCAATATTACGATACGCAATTTTCAGAAATCATAGACAATTCATATCGTCGTCTATGTATGTATACTGCAAAAGGTCGTATGCGATGGATGTTAACCACTTTCAAGCATCAAATGGTCATACTCGTAGGTCCAAGTTTTGACATTAACCGCAAAAATTTGCCAAACGTTTTAGAATATATCTAACTACAAAGGTATCATTTTTTAAGCTTAAAAAGAAAAAGTTGTAATCTTTCTTTTTTGTCTGCTGCGAAAGTTAGAAATCCAGTTCAGACACATTGCGACTTTTTGCGGTGTAAACGACGATATAGGGTCATTACTTTTGCGTCACCGCTTGTATCTCCTATTGTTAATTTAATTTTTTTTATTTATTTCATTTGTATGCAAAAACAAGTTTTAAGTAGAAATTGAACTCCGGTACCAAAATGTACTTTTGGTAAAGTTGAATAGCTTTTCTTTTTACGCAGCAGTTCCTCCAGCGTTATAACTGAATGTCTTTCCCAACGCCTTGATTTACAGAAGAAATCGCCAAATAAAATTTAGGGCGGCCAACATTTTTGTGCATCGTATAAATCAGTGTGAATTACATACTTACCTAGGTGGCGCTACAGTCCTGGGTGGACCTGAGTCTTAGCCAACAAGCCTCTCCAGTCAGCCAGGTTACGAGGCAGCTGCCTCCAGTTGCGCACGCCAAGTTGGTTGATGTCCTTCTCCACCTTTTTGCGCCACCTGCCAAAAGGTTGTCCTATACTGCGTCATTCATCCGGGGTGGATTAGAAGATTTTACAGACTAAAACGTAAGGCTCCATCCGCTGTACATGACCCAGCCATGTTAGTCGCTGTATGTGAACTCTTCTGTACATACTTTCTCCTCTATTCGCCGTCTATGCGGACGAGACCAAAGAACACTCGAATAACTTTTCCCTCGAATTAGTCAAGGGCATCCTCATCCGGTGTTGATTAAGGTCATGTCTCTGCGCCATACAGCAGGACTGCGATAATTATTGACTTATCTCCTCTCTAATATCATTTGCGGAGTCCATCATAGAGCCTAGGTAGTTGTTGTAGCAGCTGTGTAGCTGAGGTTGACGATCCTTTGTGTGGTGTTGTCCTCGGTCCGAGATGGCGCAGAACAGACGAGAAGGAGGCACAGCAGTTGGGGAAAAGTTGGGAAGAGCTGAGACACATTGCCTGAAACTGTACACGATGGCGCGTAGGCGTAGTAGAGGCCATACGACCCACAAGGGAATACAGGACATAAGTAAAATATGTGGCGTTGTCCTCGAGTTGCTCCGGTGCGTAGAAGCGATCGTCGTGGAAGTTCGTTGGTGCAGTGGTTGGAAAAACTTCGATGTTATTCTCTTTCCTTTTTATACTCGGGTGGATTATAACTGCTGTCCCCCGCTGGGGATTGAACTTGTACACCTTGGTTAACGAGCAAACATACTACCCACTGCATCATCCCTCCCTCTTGTTGCGTTCTGTCTAAGATGTCAATTTTGGCTCTGCTTCCATGAAGACAGCCAAGGGTTGTCAGCAAATAAATCATTCGTATCCGAGGCTTTTGATTGGATCATAACGAAAGTTTTTTTCTTCTACATGGGTGGGACATCATCTGGAGGGCCAGATCCCTATATGCTACCCCCAAGATGAGGATGCGGTTACGCTTATGCCATTTGTATGTAAAAAGAAAATTCAAACATTTACTTAAACAAGATGTTTTAGTTCACATTATGTACTATTATTTGTGCGTACACTTATGTAGAATTACTTAATTAAAATACAAAATATTTGTACAATTTTATTTCTGGCCTGTAGACTTCACTTTAATTGTTATCTCTAGTTACTGATATACCCTACTCCTTAATTCTAGTCCTCACGTTTGAACTGTCGTTTCCCTCCAGTTTTCTCCCACAAGCGTATATCTTTAATCACAATATCATGCGATACGGCCTTACACATATCATAAATCGTCAGTGCAGCGACTGACACTGCCGTAAGAGCTTCCATTTCAACGCCAGTCTTTCCCGAACAACGTACCGTGGCTGTTATTATCACAGAATTTTCAGGCTTATTCAATGTAGCGGTGACTTTTACTGAGGAAAGAAAAATATTATGGCACAGAGGAATAAGTTCAGCGGTTTTCTTAGCTCCCGTTATGCCAGCAATTTGCGATATAGAAAGGACATCACCTTTCGCCATATTATTGGCTTCAATAAGACTTGCAATCTTTGGGCCAACTTCGACAATAGCCTTAGCTGTAGCTTGGCGATCGGTGATATCTTTTTCAGAAACATCTACCATTTTTGCTTTACCCTCGGCATCAATATGCGTCAAGTGGCAGAAACGTCTTTCAGTTATGTGCTTGGTTGAGACTAGAGGAAGGAGTAAGGCTAACTGAATACTAGGTCGTTTGGTATCGATGTTCCATGGTGATAGTGCAGAATGTCGGAAAACTGAAAGAAAAGAGTAGATTATTTTTAGCTTCTATTCCAATTGCATACACAACATGTAGTAGGATGGGTGTAAAAGGTGTAATGAAGTCTTTATAGGCGTGATTTTGTGATGCCTGCAAAACTAACCTTAATAAACTTAAACAATATTTATATTACTAATTGACGGATACTATCCGCCGATCAGTATCATCGGACGATTTTCCATGTGTGATAAATTCAGCATACCTAAAAATAATAAATCATTTTTTAGTCATAAAATTTACAGCAGACGAGGCTGACGGTCTTAGTGCAAATTTAAGAGCTTTAAGAACTTTTCACAGAATCCTTCGCCATGTTGATGGAGCTGTTCAAGGTACCCTGCCACTAACTAGTGGAGTAACGACCTTTCTCATATTTCTTACCAGCATGCTGTTTCTTCTTGCGTTTGACTGCTGTTGAAATCAATGCAACTAGATCTTCCTCAGAACAATTGTTTCGTATCGCATCTCGGAGCGAAAACTCCTTATTACCGAAGAGGCAGACCTAGAACTCGATTCTATTTAGTTAAACCAAAAAATCGATTACTACTCAGTCCCACCTTGATATTCCCATCGGCAGTCAATCTCAAACGATTACACGTTCCACAAAAGTGTTCGGTCATAGAGGTGATGAAACCCACCTGCCCCTTATAGCCAGGTACGCCATACGCCTTTGATGTATCATTTGGTCCATTTGGCAGAGCTTCGAAATTTGGCCAAGTTTTTTTGATGACATCAACCGTTTCCCTATCGTAATTGAACAAGGCTGTAAGTATTTTTTACTTGAAGAGATTGTACTTACTTGAAAGGCATCAAACGATCTGTCTGCCATTTGTTCCCACTGAAGGGCATATACTCAATGAATCGAACATCTACGTTGCGGTCCTTTGTGAATTCCACAAAGTCACAGATCTCATCTTCATTGAAGTTTCGCATGAGAACACAATTGATCTTTGGTTTGTAGCCTAATTGAATGGCGAGATCAAGGCCAGCAATGACTCGTTCCCAACCTTTGCGACGAGTTATTTCCTCAAATTTCTGAGGCTTTAAGGTGTCCAGGCTGATGTTTAGGGAATCAAGACCAGCTCGTTGCATTGGTACTAGCAGTCTTGTAAGGACTAGACCATTTGTTGTTATACCGACATTTTCCAGATCCGGGATTTGCTTTATTTTTTCTATGAAAAACGAGATGAATGCTTGATATGCGTACAATTTCATTTTATAAATGTTTGACATACCAATAATTTCGACAATGTCACGCCGAACTGTAGGCTCTCCACCAGTAAGACGAATTTTACGAACGCCTTGCTCAACGAATATCTTGGCCAAATAGTAAATTTCATCTGTAGTTAGCAGGTGGGACTTTGGATTGAGAGGAACGCCATCAGCAGGCATGCAGTATTTGCCTGGTTCAAATGAATAAAAGTATACAATTTAAGAACAATTGGAAAATTAGTGCAAAATTGCGGCGAGTACCGCAAGCCTTGCTTTCAATGTGCTTTTCTTTGAATTTCGCTAAGTAAAACTTGCTCTTGCCTAAGAAAAAGAAATCTGATGTTTTCGGCTTAACCCTTTGGTTTATTTTAATTAGATTACAATACTTGTAAGCACAGTGCAAAAAAAAAAAGATAAACGCCCAAACATTGATGGCTTTGAGTCCATCATAACAAGCCATAAAGCACAGCACACGCGGTATTGTTATCAAAAATTGTTTTTCTTCATAATCTTTTCTCAAGATAGGCCAAACTACATGTGAACATATAACGCATTTCGATAGACAGCATCCTGAGATGCCTGCAGATTGTAAGCTTCCGAGAAAATGTCGCAAAAGCAATTTTGAAGGAATATATTTTCGCGTGTTTGCATACAAGGTGTACATCGAGGTAATGACTCCAGAGGCTTACTTGGTTGTACCCCCAAATGTCTTATTACTATGGATTAAGCTATTGAGTTCTTGGAAATATGTGTCACGGTATTTTGTATTTAAAAAAATGTATTTTCAGGAAATTTCCGACTGGTGAAATAGAAAAATTCCAAGCCCCATTAAAGAAGTCCCTGTGTCTTTTAAGGAAAGAAAAATCCGGAGCCTTTGTATTTTTAATGGTATATCTTTAGAGTTATAAGTGGGAGTTGTCCCAGACCAAACTGAACTCCCACGTCATGAACGCAATTGCTAAGGTGTTTTGGATATAATTCCATTCTGAACACATTTTTCATATCTTAAAATAACGGCTATTTGAGAAATGACATTGGCTATGTTTGACGGTCAAATCAGTATTCTACATAATCTGTATAGAAAATTATCTACGTATTTAAAGTTAAGAAGATTCAGTGCACTGTTACATGCAAACTTTATGACAAATCCTCTGCCAAATGTGCCCCGGATATATATGTGTCGTTTAATGTAAAAGTGAATTATCTCCATGAAATTGCATTTTGAAATAATGAGCTTTTTGCAAATTTATCGCCCCCTTCGGGTAGGGGTTAGAATATACCCGAGGTAGGCATGCCTGTCGTAAGAGGCGACTAAAATCCACCCTCCGTATACCGAGCGTAGTGTATACACAAAATGCAATGAACAAAAGAAAACGATTAATTATCCCAGGTGGCAGCCCAGGTTCACTGGAAAATCCACCCTCTTCGGAGGTCGGCTCTACGGATTCTGGGGAGAGCCAGTTATTGCAACTAATAAATCCCTTCTTAAAAAGTACAAGGGTATGTCGATCTCCTCCACCTAGATCGAATAACTCCGGGAAAAGAAGTCCACCGGGAGCGCCAGCGCGCGAAATTCAGGACTCAGCGAAATACAAAAGTCTTGAGGAAGAAAATAAAATACTCCGAATCAAGCTTAACGAAATGGATCTTAAGAAAGAGATAGACTTATTAAAAGAAGAAAATAAGGTCCTAAAGAACAGGCATTTCGAGAAAGAACGCGAAAGTACTCCAGCACGCTTACCTAGTCTGGAATATCACACAGACGAAGAAGAGCTAGCACGCGAAACGTATCGGGTTCCAAAAAAAAGACCTAGTAAGAAACGGAGAGCCGGTTCATCACCCGAAGTCGAGCCCGTGAAAGAAGAAAATCACAAAGAACCGCAAGAAAAGCAACTTTCGTCCACCTCCACCAATAAACATCGTCGGGATAACGGAATACAATAAGTTGCAAAGCCTCCTTAAAGGGATAATAACATCCAAGTATAAGGAAAATCAACGTCGACGACTACAATGACTACCGAGCTGTGTCCCAAAGCTAAATACCGAAAAGATTCAGTGGTATACTTTCGAAATCAAGTCAGAAAGGCCACATCGTGTTGTTGCAAGGGAACTCCACCCCTCATGCACCAAAGAAGAGGTTATGACTGACCTTCAAGCCAAAGGCTTTAAAATTCTTGATGCCGTTAATATCATCAAGAAGGAGAAGCAACAAACGGAAATAGATAAAGACGTCTTGGTAAGGCGTGGACTTCCGCTTTTTATGCTTACCTTCCAGAAGTCAGATAATATCGACCATATCTACCGAATTAGAGCTATACTAAATATCGTGGTCAAAATCGAGCCCATGCGTGGAAATTTAAGGATTTAAGGATTCCGCAGTGCAAACGTTGCCAAGGATTTAACCATACACAAATGTACTGCAAAAAAGAACCGCGATGTGTGAAATGCACCGGAAATCACCTCTCCCAAGTCTGTGGAGTAAACAAATAAACCTCTGCAACATGTGCTAACTGTAAGGGAAAGCACCCGGCAAATTATAGGGGCTGTGAAGTAGCTAAGGCATTGCAAAAACGGAGAGACGTGCTCCTTAAGCCCCTAAATGCAAAATCTAAGCTGCGAACTAAGCCAAAGCGTAAGAATTCACAGGAGAAACTAGCTAAACTAAAACTACCGGGTTCAGAGCGCAAAAAGGTGAGGGAAAGAGTGACAACAGAAAAGTCCTCGACCTCTGCTCTTAAAAGAAACGGTACTGAAAAGCTAACATCGAAAAAGCCGCCAGGTAATGGCCCTCGGATAGCAGGAGTGCAGACTTACGCTCAGGGCGCGGCATCCGAAAAACCAAAAAAAACGTTGTAATTCCGACGGACCCTGTCTCTCATGTTTTGTCGGTTATTCTCGAGAAATTTGAAGAACAAAGCAAAATAAATAAAATTATTCTCGATAGGCTGGTTAAGCTTGAAAATAATTCTCAGAAAACGCGTACTTCAACTAGAATATGAATAACAAACGTCTGTTAAAAATATGTACTTGGAATGCAAACGGACTTTTGCAAAAACTCGACGAATTGCAAATATTCATGCGTGAAAACGATTTTGATATTTGCTTGATTTCTGAAACCCATGTAAAAAAGGAATCGAATTTAAAAATAAAAGGCTATAATGATTACCACGCTTGTCACCCTTCGGGAAAAGCGAGAGGCGAATCATTCTTGTTTATTAAAGACTGCATCAAACAATCCGAAGACCTAAAGACAGAACTTGAAACTTTGCAACTGTGCACGATTCGAGTTAAAAATAGTCAGCGTACTCTTAAAATCTCATCTTTGTATCTACCACCGCGTTCTGCACTTGAAAAATCTGATTTTACTAACTTGTTTGAATCGCTGAAACCTAATTTTATCATTGGCGGCGACTTTAATGCGAAACATACGTACTGGGGCTCAAGATACAGCTCGAAAATAGGTAGAATGCTATATGGGGCAGGTATGGAGTACAGTTGTGATTTCCATTCGACGGGTAAACCGACTTACTGGCCAACTGATACTTCGAAAATACCTGACCTGATCGTTTTTTTCGTTGTGAAAGGAATATCTACCAACCACATAAAAGTCAAAGAGAGTTTTGATCTGTCGTCTGATCATTCCCCAGTTATTTTGATATTGAGCGAAAACTAGTCTATAACATAAAGCCAGCGAGATTAACTGGTAGAACAACTAACTGGGAAGGCTTTAGGAACGAAATTGAAGATAATGTTGAACTGAACGTTCCACTTACGGCACCCTATGAACTTGAGGTTGAAGTTGATCGCTTCGTTGAGATCGTACAGCTCGCCTCTTGGAATAATACGCCCAATCCAAGGAAAACGCCCGACAGATACGGTTTACGATATCCTCCGGAAATAAAAGAATTGGTCAAGGAAAAAAGAAAGGCACGTAAAAAATGGCAACAGAGTCGTGCTCCGCAGCATAAAGCACACTTGAATCGTTTGTGCAATTTGTTGAAGAAGACTATTAAGGATTTTAAGAAACGTGCAATATGCTCTTACCTTGAAAGTTTAACAGCGAAAAAAGATTCCAATTATTCACTTTGGAAAGCTGTAAAAGGCACCAAAAAGCCCAAAGTCCACGCGCCGCCAATCAAATTAAATCAAAATGAATGGGCGAGGGAAGATAAAGAAAAAGCGGACGTCTTTGCGGCCCACCTGGAAGAAACCTTTAAACCGTACGATGGCCAAGTGGTTTACGACAACCTCAATAGGCTGGATTTACCATCTGACGATTTGACGCTCACAAGTGCCACGCTAAGGGAACTCACACATACTTACTTATATCCTTTAACTCCTCGGGGGGCATAGGGCGTCAACTACGCCTGCGCGCCATCGTGTTCGGAGTTCTGCAACGCGTTTGAGCTGCCTCCAACTCATTCCTAAAGAGCTCGATTCCTCCTCAACTGTTCTGCGCCACGTTTGCCTAGGGCGTCCCTGCTATTCTGCCTGCCTGGGTGAGCGGATTCCACTGCATGGCGTATTTCGCAATGGAGTTGTCTTCGCGCCGTAGGGTGTGTCCAATCCATTGCCACTTTCTTCTTCGTATATCAATGCTTATAGGTTCTTGGCCCGTTCTCAGATAAAGTTGTTCGTTAGAGATGCGGTTCGGCCAAAAAATCCTCAAGATGATTCTTAAGCATTTGTTTACGAAGACTTGCAGCTTGCGTGTGTTAATGGTGTCCACCTTCCAGGTACTGCACCCATAAAGCAGCACTGATTCTACGTTGGAGCGGAACAGTCGTAGCTTGGTTCTTAAGCTAATAACATTGCTTCTCCAGATTTTGGACAGCATTCCGAACGCAGCTTTAGCCTTCCCGATTCTGCTGCACACATCCATTTCGGTGCCACCGCGATTAGCCGAGACGACACTTCCTAGATATAGAAAGTTATCAACTTTCTCCACTTGCTTTCCGGCAATGTTAAGTTGAGCGCGGATATTGGAAGTACTCAGGGCTTTTGTTTTGGCTGTGTTTATTTTTAGCCCCACTTTGTTTGCGTCAGCTTCTAGATTTTGGGCCATCAAATGAAGATCCATTATCCGATGTGAAAGTAGACAAACATCGTCAGCGTAATCTAGGTGCTTAAGGTAAGATGTCATAGTCCAACGAATTCCAGAATTAGCTTCCGTCAATGCTGCACGGAGTACATCGCTGATAACCACCAAGAACAATAGTGGGGACAGTATGCACCCTTGACGTACTCCACTTTGGACTTCAAAGTCCTCCGACAACTTACCATTGTGCACGACGTGACACTTGCCGCCCTCATATGTAGCCTTGATAACAGCTATAAGCTTTTCTGGAATGCCTCTCCTGCGCAAGGCCAACCAGATAGCATCTCGATTCAAGCTGTCGAAAGCTTTCTCGAAGTCGATAAACAGTAAATGAAGCGGAGACCTATACTCAACGCATTGTTCGATTATGATCCGTAAGGTGTTTATGTGGTCGATGCAGGAGGATCCAGCGCGAAAGCCTGCCTGTTCGACATCGAGAGTTGAATCTAAATGTTTTTTAATTCGTTCTAGAATTATTCTAGCTATTATTTTGGCTACAGCTGGAAGAACACATATACCTCTCCAGTTACCGCACTCCATCAAGTTACCCTTCTTTGGAAGCTTAATGATCATGCCCCTTTTCCACTCCTGTGGAAATTGTTCACTATCCCAAGCTCTCCGTATTAGCGGATGCAGCAAATCTGCCAATGTATTTGGCGCCGCTTGAAATAGCTCGGCAGGGATGCCATCAATACCCACCGCTTTGTTTTTCTTGAGGGACTTGATTGCTGTTATTATTTCAGTTTTACTCGGAGGTACGGTGCGAATTCGGGAATTTGTTGCTTCGAACTGCTCATTCGAATTCAAGATCATACCGCCGTCGTCTAAGTGATTTAGCACTGTAGCAAAATGTTCTGTTGAGTTTCGACCACCAATGAGCTCCTTAGTGATGTTGTAAACAGTCCTATTGTCGCACCTACTCGCTGCTTCTTCAGCCCTTGAGGCCAGTGAGTTGACATATTGACGTTTGTCACGTCTCACACTACGCTGCACTTCTTTCTTCTTCGCACGGTATTGGGCTTCAAGCTCGGTTCTCTCTACTGCTGAGGCCGCTGCAATCCGAGCCTTGATTGCTGTACGCTCATCGATCCGTCTCCAGGTGTCTGTAGAAAGCCATGTGCGGTGGTGTTTCTGCTTTTTACCGACATACGTGCGTGCCCCAGTCGCAAAAGCATTTTTCACAGCACTCCAGTGGTCATCCATGTTCTCTATGCTGCTGATTGCTTCTGCTTCTAAGGCAAGATGCTCCCTGAACTGTTGGCGCACTTGGGGAACCTTGAGCCTGTCGATATTAAACCTGGTGATGTTAAGTAGGTTTGAGCGGTTGCTGTTGACGGATGCAGTACGAAGGCGTAAATGAGCAACCATAAGATGGTGATCTCGTTCTTGTCCGACGTCAGCTCCACGTCTGTTTCGGACGTCCAGGAGACAATTTCTAAAGCGGCGACTGATCGCAATGTGGTCGATCTGGTTGGATGTTCGTTGCCTATCAGTAGAGACCCAACTGATCTTATGGCAGGTGTTATGCTTAAACAGCGTACCTCCGATGACTAGGCGGTTGGTATTGCAGAAGTCCACAAACCGCTCACCATTGTCATTACGGTCTCCCACGCCGTGAACTCCCATCACGTGCTTAAGCATGGTGTTGTCGCTACCCACCTTGGCATTGAGATCTCCCATTACCATTACGATGTCCCCATTAGGCGTTTGGTTGTAGGCGGCGCCTATGTGGCTATAAAAATTATCCTTTTCATCCTCAGTCGCGCCTAGAGTCGGAGCATAACACTGTATGATGGTAATTTTTCTTACTCTACTCTGGAACCTAGCCGTCAATATCCGGTCACTATGGGGTTTCCAGGATATGAGGCTGCTACGTGCTGCTGGAGTTAGCATGAGTCCTACGCCAGAACTCCGTGCACTTCCAGCTGGTTTACCAGAGTAGAGCATCACAGTGCTTTTTGTTGGGGAGGTGTATTCCACAGCATCGTACCATCTTATCTCGCTCAGCCCTAGGATGTCGATTTTATACCGTGCGAATTCGCGCTCCAATTGGAGGAATCTGGCGTTATAAGGCCCTTCCTTGAGTGAGTCCAGGAGGGTCTTAACGTTCCAGAATCCGATCGTTGTCCGTGTTCGATAGCCAAAGGTCGTCAACAAATTATCAGTCCTTATCCGAGGCGATAGTTTCCGTTTCGGAGCAATAGTTTGTTTTACGGTTGCGGCTCGCTGGGCCACAGACCAACCGACACTTATCCTGTTTTTTGGCGCAGGAAAACCGCCAAATGAAGTAAAATCGTATAGACCAATTTCGCTTCTTCTAATCATATCGAAAATTTTCGAGAGGATATTATTAAGGCGTTTCCAACCGGTTATAGAAGAAAATAATCTTATCCCTGACCACCAGTTTGGGTTCAGAAGTAAGCATTCGACGATTGACCAGGTGCATAGAATTACTGACGTAATCGAGAAAGCACTTGAAGAAAAAAAGATTTGCTCAAGCGTATTTCTTGACGTCTCGCAAGCCTTTGATAAGGTGCGGCATGATGGCTTGAAATGCAAACTACGACAAGTTCTCCCTGTATGCTTATACGATATTCTAGAATCATATCTCGGGAATAGACTCGTTCGTGTTAGACATGGAGTCGGATACTCCGAGTTCAAGGAAATTTCGGCCGGCGTACCGCAAGGAAGCGTTCTTGGGCCGCTTCTCTATTTGCTATATACTCGTGATATACCGAACGAAGATGGCACTATCCTTGCTACGTTTGCCGATGACACCGCTATCCTAGCAGTAGGTAAAACAATCGAAGAAACGACTGCAAAATTGCAAAACGCACTGAATAATGTAAATGAATGGACGAGGGACTGGCGGATCGCCCTCAACGAATCTAAATCTGTTCACGTGAATTTCACTTACAAGAAAATTAATGACTTGCCAATTTTCCTAAACTCGGCCCGAATACCTTTTGCAAACGAGGCCAAATACCTGGGAATGACACTCGACGCAAGGCTGAAATGGAATTCGCACGTGAAAATGAAACGTAAAGAACTCGAAATCAAATGTAGAGAAATGTACTGGTAACTCGGAAAACATTCCCAGCTCAGTACTGAGAACAAACTGCTTTTATACAAGCAAGTGCTAAAGCCGGTGTGGACCTACGGTATACAATTTTGAGGTTGTACCAAGAAAACAAATGCAAATATTTTACAAGCTTTTCAAAATAAAGTGCTAAGAGAAATAGTCCAAGCACCGTGGTATAGTAGAAACGACGATATTCACAGTGATCTCGGAATTCCGACAATCGAAGCTGAAACTAGAGGCTTCGCGAGAAAGCATAGAAACCGACTAATCGGACATGTCAACAATACAGTCCTACAAATTTTGGATGAGAGCAATTTATTGCGCCGACTACAAAGAACGAAACCTTTCGACTTGGCGAGATAAGGATTAACCGCGTCTAGATTGCGGAATATGCAGGATCTTTCAGTGGAAAGTAACCTGCCAAACGTTTTTATTTCATGATAGAAAAATTGCTTGATAAGTTAAGACTTAGTTGCGATATCTAACAAATTTATATCGAATGGTGGTATTTTTTTAGTCAGTAAGAATCTGACACTACTATGAGCACGCGCTTGCTATTCTCATAGTGTCTATGGACGATTTTTCACCTACCCTCGGAAAAAAAATAAAAATTCAGTGTTTTCTGTACAATTCAAAATTTCAATTATTGAAGTTTTCTCACTTCTATAATGAAAGATATGACTAAATGTGATAGCATTAAACGAAAAAAAAATGTATTTTAAAAATATGGAGTTACATATGTATAATATATACTCGTATATCCGGACACGGGTACGAATATTTAAAAACCAAACTATAAAGGAAAAAGTGAGATAACCTAGATCACACTCAAAACCAACTTGGGCAGAAGCTCCGGGCGGAACATACATCAAATCTGAATTATAGCCTAGATCTTGTACTTAGCATTGCACTCAGATCAGCGCAGCTCTGACTACTCTCACAGTAAACAATAGTAATTCTAAATGAATACAAAATTATCTCATGTTACAACACGATCTGCAATGTAAGCATACAATCGCTGTGGGCGCCCCGGTGTAAGTGGTTAGTGTGTCGGACCACTGCGCGTGAGGTTCCATGTTCGAATCCCAAAGTCCCACCTCTCGCGAACGTCAGACAAACATCCGAGAGTATTGTTGCCTGGAGAAAGCTTCTCAAAACAAATTGCCCTTCGGATACGGCACTAAACTGTAGGACCCTTCCATTCGTGTGAAAAATATAATGCACATGAGTGGTTGCGAGTAGCTAGACCCTGGCACTTAAAGAGCTGTTGCGCCAAATATATACATATTTATCATATATATAATCGCTGAGCTTTGGACTGCTTTCCGAATTGGTCGATCAAGATCCTTATTAAAAGAATTTCCATGACAGGAAACCCTAGTTAGAAAAACATTATAAACAAATGGCACGATTGGATGGTGCAAAATCGTTAAAATGACATATGCACCAATATTCTCCTTCAAAATTAGTAAGACCAATAAAATGTTATTTTCTTAACAATAGCTAGAAGTAGAAAAAAGTAGCAAAAAGCAGCAACAAACGAATTTCGGCAAAGTTCCCACCTGTTAGATAGTTATACGAGTAGAAGGTAAGTTTGTCTCTTTTTATTCCCTTGCGTTTGTTTTTTAAATCCTATATTCCAAAAAAAAAAATCTCATTAAAAAACTAGATCTTTCCAGAAAAGAAAGTTCGAGCAGGAAAGCCCGAGAATTTTCATTTTCGCAATTGCAATTGCGTACCCAATTTTTACTACAATATGTAGAGATTAATGTTTGGTGCAATTCTTTCTTAGAATGTATACGACCACGCCTACATTTTTGAGTGTTTTCTTTAAAAAATCGAAATTTCATATAATTTTTGGGAATTTAAAGAAAATAGGTATTTATAGGAAACGAATAACGTATAACGAATTCAGGCCTTATACTGCGTTATTCAGTGAGCGCTGATTCCTTAAATTAATACTTGCACCTTCTTAACGTTCAACTCATCTTTTTCTTAGAAAGAGAATACTTGCAGATGTGATCGCTTCGAAAACGAGTCTCCCTCTTAATTGCTGACATTCTGCAATAGGAAAAGAACTATTCTTGATGAGACTAGACGTCTATGAAATTTGGAGTACCTGAACTGCTCAAACGCTCTCCGTCCATAACAGTCTAATCTAATCTAATGAGGTTGAGGTTATTTATTTTCATAAAATATCGTTTTACTTTCAGTGGTTTTGCCGTTCTTTTTCAATTCACTTTTCAAAAAGTAAGCGGTCACAGTTCCTGCAGGACTGCGACTGTACGTTATAGGTGTCTGACCCTGTACATTGTATTGGTAGTTCTGTTCATCAGTCCTCAGAAACCTAAGCACATATAGTATGTTTAATAAAGATGGTCTTTTTTTGAAACTGGAAATTGGAGAATCATTTTGTTTTTGTTCGTTTTCAGATTACATATCTCCATGGAGTTCAATCCCACAATGTCGTACAATACAAGGCCATGCAAGCATGATTAGCTTTCTTAAATTGTTGTTTATTTTTGTTTTGACTGTCGACAGTTTCACATTAATAATAATAATAATCTGGCAACATCCCCCCCGCACTACAGTACCTATCAGATGTGAGATACATTTTTGTAGAGTTCGAGTGGTGAGTGTCTATCCAATCGCACACTGTCACCCCTTCGCAATTACATAAACGCAAGCATGGCACTGCATATAGGTATAATGTATATGCGAATCAAGTATTGAATTTTCAATTGAATAGCATGATGGAAACAACAATGATTTTACAGATTTTTCTTTAACAAGCACTTACAGCGTAAATTACATCTTTCTGTCAATGAAATGCGCAGATACGTATGATGCCTGCCGAACGTGTCCGTTAGTGGTGCTGCCATTCCAACAACATTCTGTAACAATTATCAATTATAAACAAATTAAACATTAAGGTCAAACAAATCATTAGCATGAGAATGACTAGCAGATTTTAATCTACCTTTTTAGTAGCAACAGGTTGAGATTCAAATACCGACGCAGATGTTTTCGGTGCCGGCTGAACTACTGTTTGAGCACTCAATGAACTGTAAAATTTGCTATTTTGTTGCAATTGTTTATTTATCGCTGAAACCGTTCGAAATAGCGATGGACATGCATTTTTTAATGTTCCCATTTCCGAAACTCGTGTAATAGTAATTAAACTAGTCAAATAGAAATTTTTACCGTCGGTCTGATGAAATGGGCTCAGGTTATTTTCGAGTGGATTTAGAAGATAAGAGAGAAAAAAACAGCGCAACTAGTGTACGATTCGGATTCGCGTGTACGGACAAACTGCTCCAGATTAATGACAGCTCCAATCGCTGGGAAGGCCGCGAACAAACTGAAGTTGATTCGGCCGGTACCGGTATAGTGGAATACTCAAGTGGGGGTCCAACCGCTAGATAAAGGTGTGTATTTTGGTTTGATATAGTAATGGAGCAGCTGACAGAGTGGAGACAAATCTAGTAGTTGAACGTCAGCGCATGAATTCAACCGAGTGGTTGCTGGTGGCGTATAAGATGAGTGGAGGGGGTGATATAATTATTTCGCTCTCTGAACAGTGACGAACAAAAATATTGCGTGTTTAGGAAATAACTAATTCGAAATATATATGTACTATGTACATATGTGCCTATATGTAATCATAACTAATTGGTTTACATATCCTCTGCTAGAGGGTATATTGATTTTGATAATACAAACTTACCTCGCAAACTATATAAAAAATTATCAGTACCTATCAAAAGCTGAGCCAATTAAGCTATGTCCGTCCATCTATCTGTCTGCCTATCGCTTCTGGGCATTAAATGTTGATCTGGGACGATAATCTTAATCGGTGTAAAAAAAGGGGCCAAGCTTCTCGCAACTCTTCTTTTTGTATGCGTTATATTCTTCGCACGAATGGGAGGGACCTAGGCCGGTAATTATCAAGCGCTCTTAAATGGATTTTAATTTTATGTAGCTCTTAGTTTTAAATTTCTGCTGCGTATTCACCAAGCACTAATAGGTTTGTGTCCATGCTAATTCGAATATACGAAAAACTAATTTTCGGATTTCCAAACGCGTTCTAAAATGAGTTTCCGAACTCTCTTTCGAACTGGAAGAAATGTCAAAGAAAAAGAAAACATTGTATTTTCCTGATTTTAGTCAGAATTAATCAAGGCACGTTTTATTTTTTATTTGGTTGGCAGTTTTTTTGACGGAAATGCTGGCATTAAATTCGTCGGTCTTTCTTCTTTTGCATTACGCCAATGAAGCCTGTCCTTTGTTTGGTCTGAGTAACAGTTCACAGCTGATTTCGAAAATTTTCTAATTCCCAAGTTATTAGCGGTCTTAACTTAAGAGTGGTTGGGACTACTCATAAGTCTTATGAGCGCTAATAAATTTGCACTAATATCGGTTGGTGAATAGGATTATGAAGCTCTTAGTTTAGGATTGGTCGGTGAATACCGGCATTAGAGTTTTATGTGCCGTTTGGCAGTTTTTGATTTAAATGAAATACAAACTTACCTAGAAAGTTTAATGACAGAAAAAGATTCTAATTCCTCGCTTCGGAAGGTTATAAAAGGTACTAGAAAACCTCAAATTCAAGCCGCATCAATTAGGAAAAATCAATACGAATGGGCCAGGCATGATAAAGAGAAAGTGCAAGTTTTTTCCACCCACCTGGAAGAAACTTTTAAAGTGTTTGATGGACAAGCTCTTATTCAAAATATAAATATATCGTATACAGTCAATAGTGCAATACGAAATGCAACACTAACCGAACATAAAGAAGAAATAAAGAAACTTAAGCCCAAGAAAGCTCCTGGATACGACCTAATTACGGGAGAGGTTCTTAAAGCACTACCAAGAATAGCTCTAATTAAGCTTCGATTTATTATAAACGCCGCGCTTAGACTAGAAGATGTTTCCAGTCAATGGAAAGTCGCCGAAGTCATATTGGTTTTGAACCCTTATGTCAATACGACATACCTGGGTATGTATTTGCATTTTCAAATACAAATTCAAACCGTGCTGAGTTTTCCAGTACCTTCACAAAAATAAAAACTCGACAAATTTCAATTAATTTTAAGTACATAAATATAGATGAATATCTACTAGATTACAAGTTTTTTATACGTACACCGCACTAAACATACGTGCATACCTGGGTATGCACGTGTTGACTAATCGTTGTGCGGCACTCGAATTGACACTAAGGTTACGCCCAGAAAACCGCCGAATGAAAAAAAAAATCGTATGGACCAATTTTGCTTCTTTCAATTCTATCCAAAGTGTTCGAGAGAATATTGATTAGGCGAAAACAGCCGGTAATAGAAGAAAGGAATCTCTTTCCGGATCATCAATTCGGATTCAGAAGTAAGCATTTTATAGTTGAACAAGTGCATAGAATAACACATGTAATCGAAAAATCTCTTGAAGAAAAAAGTATTTGTTCAAGAGTATTCTTTGACGTCTCTCAAGCCTTTGACAAGATCTGTCATGAAGGCTTAAAGTTTAAATTACAAGAGCACCTAAATAATCTTTTGAAGAACTACCTTACGAATAGACTATTCCGCGTCAAATGTGGAAACGAATATTCAGATTTTAAGGAAATAATGGCTGGGGTGCCGCAAGGAAGCGTTCCTCGTCCAGTTTTGTATCTTATATAGACTCGTGCTATATCGCAACTAGAAGGCACTGAGCTAGCTACATTTGCCGACGACACTGCTATCCTGACAGTAGGTAAAACGGTCGAAAATACTACAGGAAAACTGCAAGAAGCTTTGGATAGAGTAAATGAATGGACAAAGGTTTGGCGAGTCGCACTCAACGAGACCAAATCTGTTCATGTCAATTTTTCTTATAAGAAAATAAATAATTTGCCGATCTTTTCAAACGGCTAGTCGAACGGTAGTGTATGCGATCATATGAAAACACAAGCGTTTTCATTCAGCTGAGGCGGAGACGAGTCAACGGTGGCGTCTATAGTTCCAGTTAGGTTGAACTTAGTGAATACCTTGCGCGAGCTACTTCGACGTATTCGGATCACAGGTCGGTAAGAAATTTCCAATGGTCAGGACATTGGAATAGAGATCGTGGCGGAGGAGCCCTTAATGGGCCAACGGCAGCGCTCATACTCCCGTAGTGGACTACTGGCACCGGTGTACCCGGCCCCTCGTCCTAGGGGAATAATTAAGGAGCTGGTCCTCCAGGTTGGGGGTTGTGCCGTCGGGGTAACTTCCCTACCACGTAAAAAATCTATGGTTCACAAACAACCAAAAGCCTCGGATAAGGATGACTCAACTAATGACGACCCCAGCAAACGAAATAAGGACAACGACCTTCGGATCTGTACGTGGAATGTTGTGTCCCTTTATAGACCACGTGCAGCCGAACAACTAGCAGATGCCCTAGACTGCTATAAAGCAGATATTACCGCCATCCAGGAAGTGCGATGGGATGGGCCGGGCAAAAAGAGAATGAAAAACTGTGACATCTACAGAGGCAACAGGCAACGCTTATTCGGATGCGGATTTGTCATACGCGGCAGATTTAGGCAAGAAGTCTTAAGCTTCCGACATGTAAGCGAGCGTATTATGACTATCCGGATCAAGGCTAAATTCGCTAACATAAGCCTAATATGTGTTCATGCCCCCACGGAAGAAAAGGACCCTGCCACTAAAGAGTGTTTTTACGAGCTCCTCGACAAAACATATGAGCAATGTCCTAAATACGACGTTAAAAGCGTATTGCGCGATTTTAACGCCAAAATAGGAAAGGTGGACGTCTTTGGTAGGGCAGTCGGTAAACATAGCCTACACGACACGATGTTTGATAACGGACTAAGGCTAATTGATTTTGCTGTGGAGCAAAATGTCACCATAGCAAGCACATGGTTTCCTTATCTCGATATTCATAACCAGATATGGCGGTCCAATGATCATGTAACGATCAACCAAATTGATCATATTGCGATTGACGCAAGGCATGCCTCCAGTATTCTGGATGTCCGGACCTTCCGAGCGGCCAACATAGACTCGGATCATTACCTTGTTGTAGCCAAGGTACGAATGCGGATATCCTAATCTGAGCAACAAAGAAGAATCACTGTGAGAAAATTTAACGTCGAAAAGCTACAATCGCAAGAGATCGCCAGACCCTTCGCTGAACGCGTATCCCGAAATCTCTCAATCATCCCTATGCCGCCATCATGAAGTGCCGAAGACCAGTGGCAACGCTGCCAACAGGCCTTCAGAAACGCCGCGACTGATGTGCTGGGGCTCGCTCGCCAACCACCGCGAAACCCCTGGTTTGACGAAGAATGCCGGCGAGTGCATGCAGCAAAACAAGAGGCATACAAAGCGGCGCTGCAAAGGAAAACGAGAGTTGCTCGTGAGCTCTACGAGCAAAAGAGACGGGAAGAACATCGGCTTCTCCAAAAGAAGAAGAAAGAGCATGAGAAGCGCGCGTTTGAGAATATCGAGAGTTTATACTCCAGGAATAATGTACGGAAGTTTTACTAAAAGGTAAAAAGAACGTGTCAGAGCAGCAAGACCGGTACAGAAACCTGTAGAGATGAAAATGGAAACCTCGTAGTAGAATCACAGTCGGTGCTGAGAATATGGAAAAACTACTTCTGCAGACTAACGGCGACGAAGACCAACATCCCGCTGTTAGACAGAATGAACCATTCAACATAGACGATGATAGTCAACATTTCCGTCCACCTGACCAAAACGCAGTGAGGATAGCAATATCCAAGCTAATATCCAAAAGGCTGCTGGACCTGACGGCTTATCGGCCGAACTTTTCAAGGCAGCTGGTGATGAATTGGTAGAGTGCATACACCAACTCATCTCTAAGATTTGGTCAGACAAGTTTATGCCTGATGAATGGAACCTCAGCATCGTTTGCCCGATCCACAAGAAAGGAGACCCCCTCAACTAAGCCAATTATAGAGGCATCAGCCTCCTTAACATCGCGTACAAGATCTTTTCTGCGATATTGTGTGAACGCCTGAAACCTTTTATCAACAGCCTGATTGGACCCTATCAGTGCGGTTTCAGGCCAGGAAAGTCCACGATCGATCAAAATTTCACACTTCGGCAGATCCTGGAGAAAACCCAAGAATTCCAAATTGATACTCACCACATCTTTATCGATTTCAAGGCCGCCTATGACAGCGTCTATAGAGAAGAGCTTTATAGAGCCATGTCTAGTTTTGACATCCCTGCCAAACTTGTCCGTCTGTGCAGGATGACGATGGAGAATGCTCGCTGCTCCATCAAGGTCGGTAATGACCTCACCGAGACCTTTGATATCAGAAAAGATTTTATACAAGGTGACGCGATGTCATGTGACTTCTTTAACATTGTACTTGAACGGATTGTGCGGTACTCACAAGCCAACACCGGAGGCACAATCTTTTACAAGTCTGTACAACTGCTTGCATACGCCGACGATATAGACATTATCGGAAGAACTCAGCGGGCTGTCACCGATGCGTTTGCAAGCATTGAGGCGGAAGTGGCCAAAATGGGTTTTAGCGATAAACGAGGGCAAAACCAAGTATATGCTGTCAACAAGAAGGGAAAGCCAACACCGACAAATTGGACAGAACGTCACATTGGGCAGCTATAACTTCGAGATAGTAAGGGACTTTGTCTACCTTGGCTCTGCTATAAATTCTACACACAAGATCAGCACAGAAATCAATCGAAGAATAACTCTTGCCAATCGCTGTTTATTGGGCTTATAAGGCAATTCAACAGTAAAGCCCTATCTCGAAAAACTAAGGGGACTCTGTATAAGACATTGATCATCCCAGTCCTGCTTTACGGCGCTGAAACATGGACTTTATTAAAAGAGGATGAAGATATCCTTGGTCGCTTCGAGAGAAAAATTCTTCGTAAGATTTTCGGTCCCGTTTGCGTTGACGGGTTTTGGAGGAGAAGATTTAATCACGAACTATACGAGCTGTACAGCGAAATCGACCTAGTTAAAAAAACTGCGTATTAGACGTCTGAGATGTCTAGGACATGTAAAGCGAATGTACCCAACGCTCCGGCCCACAGAGTCTTCGAATCTAACCCCGAGGGACGACGCAGTAGAGGACCTCCTCGCCGTAGGTGGCACGCACATGTTCAAGGGGACCTCGACCAACCTGGAGTGCGCAACTGGTGGCAATTAGCTAAAGACTGAGCTAAATGGAGAGGCTTGTTGGTTGAGGCCCAGGTTCACCCCGAACTGTAGCGCCACCTAAATAAGTAAGATCTTTTCAAACTCTTTTCAAATTTTCAGCTAGTCTCTGAAAAAAAAAGTTTTTCACTTAGTCTAGATAAAAATGAAAGTTAACACTTCTAAAAGTGGACTTCGTTTACCAGCAAAAATTGACAAACGTTTGACCTCTTGTCAAATAATGTAATAGTGGCTAAAGCCAAGAAAATGAACATTTTTAAGAGAACAATTTAAAAACATGCAAAGGACGTATGGAAAACTAGACTTATATTCAAAGCAAGAATCACCATGAACTGAAATTGTAGCACAAACATAGAGTTAGAGTTACACAGTTTCTAAAAGTATTAATCTAATCTGATTAAGTTCGGAACATACCACGCGAATTTATTAGATCAAGCTCTGCAAGTGCACTAGTGGATGATTACCTAGATCAGATAAGATTAGATATAAAAAATAAATACATCTAATCTAAGAATTTATGAAAATAACAAAAGAGTAAAAGTAAAAGAGAAGCTCCAGGGGATAAGTAGTATCTGTTACTGTCTGATGGTGCGTTTCTCTACTCGCATCTGCTCGAGAACAGTCTGTTTAATTAGTTTATTAGCATGCTGGGGGTAGGGAACATTAATCATTTCGTGATATTCCTCCTTTTCGAGTTCATATTTGGTCAAAATTAAATAAACATGTACTTACATACACCCTTTTTCCTTATAATTTGCGCGCACTCAAGAGGTTATGAATACCCTTATAATGTTTACACTCAGTACGGGCGTTGAAAAGGAGAAATAGAGAGAGTGTTATGCCTTTGAAATAGTGTTCACGCAAGCTTTCGATATTGATCGGACTGACTCTTTATTTCATGAGAAGCTAAGAGTAGAAGGAGGCTCCAGATTTGAGTGTCATGTGCGTTACATTCAAATGTTATACTCACTTAGGTATTACCCGCTAAGTTAAGGATAATATGTCATCTCTTACTCAAGTTATTCGAAAAGCGGAATATTTTCATTCCGCATTATTTTATTTTTTTAAATCTCATACAGACCTACGAGTAGGTTAGGTATTACAAATTTTTACACTAAAGCAAATCCTGGAAAAGGCCAACGAATATCAAGTCGAAACTCACCACATTTTCATCGCTTATGACAGCATTCATCTTCTTGAACTCTACCAAGCGATGGCCCAATTCGGGATACTGTCAAACTTATCAAGATGTGTCGCGTAACGCTGGAAAACACGCAAGGACAAGACTAAGTACATACATGTTGTCAACAAACAAAAAATGATCTGCCTAAAATCCTAGACAGAACGTCGCTGTTGATGATTACAATAATAATAATAATAATAATAAGTTCTTTATTTCAAAAATAGTTAATTTTACACTTGAATACCTAGAATTTTAGTTTTATTTACTTAAGATATGAAAAAAGAACAGAACATACGGCATGGGCTAACCCGTCGTCGGTAGAGAAGTAATTTTACGTTAAAGTAATACATTGACATTTTATTTAATGAAATTCCTCAATTATTAGTTTTCTGTAATTCAGTGCAGAAATTATATAATGGATGACATTTTTCCAGTTTTCCTCTAGACTTCCATTTAAAATATACACTAATTCTTCATCTGAAAGTGTGTTTTTAGCAAAGTTTTTGCACCTGATCCCTCTAAGTACGGGACATCTACCCATAAAATGCTGAATTGTCTCATCTTCTCTTAAATTACATAGCGTGCGTAATTTGGTACCGCCGATTTTATAGTTATTTCCATTTAGATGAATAAGATCTGCTCGCGCTTTCAAGATCCATGTTATGTCGCTTTGTACGTTTCTATCGTTACAGTATGCGTTGCCTTTAGTAAAATCCAGATATTTATATATTCGTGTTTGACTATTTGTGGCTTTATATACATGATGGTGGTATATCTGTTTCTTCATATTGTCTGTTAGTGCAATGCAATTTCTGTGCCACTGGGTTTGAGTTAACTCCACATCCCAATTTAAGTCGAAGCCTAAACTTAACCTCTGAAGTTCTTTGAACCAATTTTGCTTTTTTATTTTTATTAGATTTGAAAGTTTGTGTGGTAGCCTTTCTGAATTGTACTCAAATAATGTTTTTACAATGTAACGCATATGTAAATTTAGGGTATAGATATGACCCTCTTCTACTCCAGTTTCGAGTGCTATAACATAATTTGGGGTGAAATCAGGTAGTTTCAGCAGACGTTTGATAAAATAGCGTTGTAGCATATCTACATCTTCAAAACAAGAATACCCCCATACTTGTGCGCCATATGCTTGTATTGATCTACAGGTAGCAAGAAATAATTTCCATTTTGCATTGAGCCCGATCTCTTTTTTATTAATGAAATCCTTCCATGTTGCGTTAATACTAGCTTTCGCCGAAGAGTTCCTGCTGCTTACATGCCTTACGAAAGACATTCCAGGTGTAAATATAACTCCCAAATACTTATACTCTGAAACTATTCTTATTGGTTCTCCCCTGTACGACCACTACTCTTGCCTAGCTAGTCTTCCCCCTTTTCTGAAAACCTTTATTTCACTCTTGTTCATGTTTACCTCCATGCCCCAGGTATTACAATACGTGTCCAACTTGTTTATCATTCTCTGCAGGGTCTTAATATCGTCGGCTAAAATAACGATGTCGCCTGCGTACAACAATAGCCTTATATTAATCTGACCTACACTTAGTCCTCCCCCCAGATGATCATGCAGATCATTTATATACATCGCAAAGAGTAGTGGAGACAGCAGGCATCCTTGTTTAATGCCGGAAAGAGTTCTAAAAGAATCTGAAAGTTCCGATTCCGTCCACACTGCCGATGTTGTTTCTTCATACACGCTTCGTAAAAAATTCACTATTTTGGAGGACACTCCCATCTCAAGCAGTTTGTAGATTAGGTGATTTCTTGGCACTCTGTCGAACGCGGCCTCAAAATCGACAAAAAACGCATACACTTTTTTGTTTTCCGCAAATTTTAGCTGAATTATAGCAGTAAGATTGTATATGTTATCTGCTGTCGAGTAATGTTTATGAAACCCGGCTTGGAATTCATTAAGTTTTTGGTGTTTTTCAACCCATTCATTTATTATGCCCATTAAAATTTTAGCTATACAGTTCATGAAAGAAATGCCTCTGTAGTTACATGGGTGACTCGCGTCTCCCTTCTTAAATATGGGGAACACAATGCTCGTACCAAAGGATTTATCAGCAATACCTCTAGTTAATGCTAGCTCATACGCCGAAGCTAACTTTTTTACGAACTCATCCGAAGCATTGATAAAAAATTCGTATGGGATTCTATCAACTCCCGCTGCTTTGTTAAGTTTTGCTTTAGACAGCATTAGTTTAATCTCCAATGAAGAGATAGGTCGATCTAGATCGTCATCTAAATTTCGCCTTGCAGCATACAGTACGTCGTTCGCAGCATTTGGAGGGTTTAGAAGTAATTCAAAATAGTTTCTGAAATCTTGGGCTGCAATATCTTTCCCGGTTTGAAAGTCTTGGTGCCTTAATTTCTTCACCAGCGACCACCACTCTTTGCTGTCTGTTACACTGCTAATTTTTGCTTCAATATTCTGATAGAATTTCCCTTTTGTCCAAGTGCAAACTTCTTTATATATATATTTTGCGATCAAATATTCTTGCTTGTCTACTAAGCTCTGTGTTTTTCAGTATTTGTTCAAAGCGCTAAAAGACTTTTTCCTATGTTTTTCACATTGGTGGTCGAACCACTCGCTCTTAAATTTCTTTTTGTTGTTTGCTTTCGGCTGCAAGGGCGCCGACTGTTTTATTATTAACTCCAAATCCCTCAAGTCCAATTCAGATTTTTGTTGTGCTAGCAATTCTAAATGGTAATTTAATTTACTTGCGTAGTGTTCTTTGGATGCGGGTTTCCAGAAAAGCTTTGGTAAAAGACTTAAATTTTTCTTATAATACGCAGTACATTCTAAATTTAGATCAAGTTTTATTGGGAGATGATCAGACCAGATTCTTTCTTCAACTTCAAATTTGTTAACAAGATCCAGGATTTCTCTTGAAAGGGCACATAGATCGTTTACAGAGCTTCCTACATTAGAAATGAATGTAAAGTTTCCTTCAGTATCTCCAAGGGTCCTGCCATTCAGAATCGTCAACCCATAATCTTCACAGAAATTGGAAAACTCCTTGCCTTTTGCATTTAAGGTAGTGTCTCTGGAAGATCTTGTTTCTAAACCAGCTGCAAACGAAACTTTATAGCACTCTTCAATATTTTGTTGTAGGCGTCCTATTCGTACATTGAAATCGCCAATTAGTATTGGCTTATTCAATTCGAATTCCTGAAACAAACCTTTCACCACACTGAACTCCTCATTCAAATTTGCACCACGTACGTACAGCGGAACTATTGTAAGGTCCTTTGTCATGGTCTTTAATCGGATGAGATCTACACCATTAATATTTTCGAACCTGTGTTCTACCCCAATGTTACGCAGATCTTTTCTAACTCCATAGAGGCAACCACCAATACATCTTCCAAAACGACTAATACGAGTGGCCGGCTTAAACTCTAAATGGAAATTATTAAATTTATTCCTTACTTTTTCAGTTTTGTTTATATCGGCATGTGTCTCAAAGAGTGCAAATATTTCAAACTTTTTTAAATACTCAAAGAAATCAGGGTGCAAATACTTATTTTCTAAACCATGAATATTATAAGCGACTATTTTAAAATTCATTAATATACTATTATTTTTATTTTGAATTTGTTTGATATTACTATTATTTTTTTTTTTATTTTGTCTTAATTCATTAAGTGGATTATTTTTAAGAGACTTTTCTAGTTTTTTGCAATTGTCTTATTCAAAATACTATTATAATCTAAGTTAATATTATTAGAAAAACTTTCACCAAAGATAATACGTAATACCTCATCGGCTTTTTTCTCACCGCACACTAATTCATTTCTCTGATTCCATGCAAACCAATTTCCATCAATGACTAGCTTATCGTCTCGTACGCTGACTCTCCTGCTCCCGTTCAATCTCAGTATTGCTCTCCTCACTTCCAGCATAACCCTTTTCTTCTGCCGTCGCTCAAAGTTCAGGTCCTTTTCGATGGAGATTGAGGTTCCCGCTAGATTTTTCGTGTGCTTAAGCACTTCATGAACCATCCTTTCGGAGCTCATCACTGCCTTTATCATCAATTTGCCATTACTTTCGCTGATTTTTTTTGTAGATTCTAATTCGACTGCACTAGACATTTTAAGTTTATCCTTACAAATATTTTCAATGGCGTCCGTTAAAGACGTGTGTGGGTCAATACCTCGAAATATTAGATTCGATTGATGATTACAACTTCGAGGTAGTTAAGGAGTTTACCTACCTCCAAGCAAACATAAACCCCACAAATGACACCTTCGTGGAGATTCGATGTTATTCTTACCCTAGAAAACCGCCGCTACTTCGGTTTGGCAAATCAACTGGGTTCAAAACTCCTAACTCGACGAACCAAATTAATGCTTTATAGAACGCTCATCTTGCCAGTCTCTATGGCGCCGAGTGCTGGACGGTAAGTAAGAAAGCAGAGCAAATATTGGGTGGTCCTTTGAACGAAAAATACTTCGTTGGATATTAGGTCCCATATGCGAGGAGGACGAATGGAGGAGAAGATACAACCATGAACTCTATAAGTTGTACCAGGATGTGGATGTATGTAGGCCAAAAAGCCAAGACACGTCGATTACATTGGGTCGGCCACATCGAGCGAATGGACAACAACGCTCCACCCAAGAAAATCTTTGAATCTCAGCCTACAGACTCGAAAAGACCGAACCTCCGCTATAAAGACCAAGCTGTCGCGGATGCCAGAAAACTTGGTCTTCACAACTGGAAGCAGCGTGCCCCGGTCCGAAGAGGATGGAAGGCAGGCGTGTCTCAGGCAGAGACTCTTCAAGGGTCGCGAGCTCTTTAAGTAAGTAAGTATACATTGAGAAGGTAGTTCTTTTTTAGTTATATCTATATAGTCTAAGAGCCCTGCAGTATAGATTTGGCAGTGAGGGATAACCAAAAAATATGTACATTCATAGGTAGTATCTATCTGTATCTGCGTGCTGTCTGCTGTAGCTAAGATAATAGCTAAAATCATCCTTGAGCGAATCAAACAACATCTCGAAGACACACTCGATGCCGAACAAGCAGGTTTCCGCTCTGGATCCTCCTGTGCCGACCACATCAACACCTTGCGGATTATCATCGAACAGTGTGTTGAATATCGATCGCCACTGCACCTGCTATTCATCGATTTTGAGAAGGCATTCGATAGTGTCAACAGGGAGTTTATTTGGTGTGCCTTACGCAGGAGAGGTATTCCCGATAAACTAATTGCTATTATCAAAGCTACATATGAAGGCTCCAAATGTCACGTTCTGCACAGGGGAAGGTTGTCTGAGGAATTTGAGATCCAAAGTGGGGTAAGACAAGGCTGTATCCTTTCACCAATATTATTCCTATTGGTGATTAGCGATGTGCTTCATGCAGCTTTGTCAACGGGAAACGGAGGAATTCGATGGACTCTTACATCTCAACTGAAACATCTTGACTACGCAGACGATGTATGCTTACTCTCCCACAGAATTATGGACCTCCACCAAATGACGGCAGATGTGGAGAGGGAGGCAGGTGTCGTCGGGCTGAATATTAATACGACAAAAACTAAAATTATCAGCCTTGGAACAAACTCATCGGCTCAAATATGCATTGCTGGACAACCGGTAGAGAGAGAAGAGGATTTCCAGTATCTTGGGAGTATTGTCTCGACCGATGGTGGAACCGAACTGGATATAGCCAACAGGATCGCCAAAGGAAAGTTCGCGTTCGGGATGTTGTCAAAATATGGCGAAGCAATGCAATCAGTTTAAGCACCAAAATAAGACTGTTCCGCTCCAACGTTGAATCCGTGCTGCTATATGGTTGCAGCACGTGGAGAGTGACCACTACTATCACCAGAAAGCTGCAAACGTTCGTTAATAAGTGCCTGCGCAATATCTTAAGGATTTTCTGGCCCAATCGTATCTCTAACGAGCACCTTTACGAGAGAACGGGTCAGGAACCAATAGGCACAACTATCCAACGGCGGAAGTGGCAGTGGATTGGTCACACGTTCCGAAAGGGTGACAGCTCCATAGCGAACCATGCTATGCAATGGAACCCTCTAACTCAGGATGGCAGAAGACCTGGCGGTCCGAGGAGAACATGGCGCTGAACAATCGAGAAGGAGGCACGGCTGTTAGGGAAAAGTTGGGGAGAACTAAGACACATTGCCAGAAACCGTACACGATGTCGCGTAGGCGTAGTAGAGGCCCTAGGACCCACAAGGGGATACAGGATATAAGTAAGTAAGTGTAGGTATTATTTATTAGTGTGATATCAAATAAGGCGGTCTGGCAGTCCTCACTGGCGGCTGAAGGAAATAACACTACTTTTAAAATGCGAAAATATGCCCAAAAGGAATAGGGAAGATAACTATTTAGTTTTTATTGAAAACAATAGAGCAGAATTTGCTTGCTTTAGATTCATTTATGCCAGACGTTTAGGATGCGGCTAAGGACACGCCAGACGCCATCAAAGTGTTTGAATTATGCCCAATTTTGCATAATTAAGGTAACCATGTCAATTTTACATAAAACATAGAACAGAGTTATATTATTATGAATATATGGTTCCAAGACGTTTACGGTGCGTTGAAGGCAGTGCCAGACAACTTTTTGCATAAGTAACATAACCAACTTTTTTTTCTCAAAAGATAGTTCAACTCTTCCAGATTACAAAAATGTGAACGCCAGACGTTTTGCGCGCGGCCAAGTTCTTGCCAGACGCGCCCAAAGTAACTAAGGTAACAAAAAACATGAAATGTACCCGATCGAAAATAACTCATACATTTTTTTTTTGTGCGTAAACACTAGAAATTGACCAATAACATAATAGAACACCCGTTCTTTATAAATATACCAACCCCAGATACTTTACCTATCGCCAAGTCCTTGCAAGGCGCATCCAAAGTATACAAACCTAACAAAATCACCCAACCTTCACTTAAACCACCAATCATACGTCTAATAATTCATATTGCCACCTAAAATTTCTAACAAGAGAACTATTTCCACCGATTACTAACACATTACATTGTAGTACTCCACCTGTTGTCAAGACTTTACCAGATGCATCTAAAATATTTCAGGTGCTTGCACTAAAATAACAGTATTTTTATGCATTTTTCGCAGTCGTGTATTTTGCATATGTTTTCCTCACTGCCAAATCTATACTGCGGGCTCTTGGTCTAATACGTCGAATCTTTACTTCAAAGTCCGATATATCGATATAATTATATTAAAAACCTGTCTATCTATAATAATAAATATCTAATTATTATCGAATAATAATAATAAAATAAGTTGTTCCAATTTTCAATCAATTCTTAAATAAGTTATAGTAAAAAAAAAACTATATTCGTACATCTTATGCAAATTCTTTTTATTTTTACAAAAAAAAAAAAAAACATGGAAAAAGCCAGTTTCGGTAAAGCACTCTTGAAATTTATTGTCACAATCGAGCACACGTACACAGCTATGTAAGCGATATTTCTTGGTTCCTAACCCACATTTTTAAGAGGAATCAAATTTATTATTATTTATTTATTATCAAGTATCAAATTACAATAACAATATATACTGCTTGCATACGCCGACGATATTGACATTATTGGAAGAACTCAGCGGGCTGTCACCGGTGCGTTTGCAAAGCATCGAAGCAGAAGCGGTCAAAATGGCTTTAGCAATAAACGAGGAAAAAACCAGGTATATAACACCGACGAATTGGTCAGTACGTCACAGTGGGCAGCTATAACTTCGAGGTAGTAAGGGATTTTGTCTACCTTGCTTTGCTATTAAATCTGATATTGATACTAGCGCAGAAATCAAGCGAAGATTATAGTAACTATTGTCAATCGCTGTTTTTTTGGGCGAATCAGGCAATTCAACAGTAAAGTCCTATCTCGAACAACTAAGGAGTCTCTATATAAGACTCTGATCATCACAGCCCTGCTTTATGGCGCTGAAACTTGAACTTTATTAAAAACGGTTGGAGATACCCTTAGTCGCTTCGAGAGGAAAATTCTTCGTAAGATATTCGGTCAATTATGACGAACTGTACAGCGACATCGACCTAGTCAAAAAACTGCGTATTGGATATTTGAGATGGGACATGTAGAGCTGATAGACACCAACGCTCCGGCCCACAGTCTTCGAATCTAACCCGGATGGACGACGCAGTAAAGGGCCTCCTCGCCGTAGGTGGCGCGTACATGTTCAAGAAGACCTCGACCAACTTGGAGTGCGCATCGTGATGGTCGCTGTTATCCTGGCGATGCCCCTACGCATTCTATTAAGGAAGTCGGTTGTTTTTGCTTCGCTATAGTTTGGTCACATCTTTCTTGATATGACACAGTTTGTTAGACTAGTCCATCTGAAGTTGGCTTTAGCTAGGAATTTCGAGGATATTTATGCTTTGATTGCTCCAAGCGGAGTCTGAACTGATTCCGCAAGAGAGCCGTGCAGGGCTGAGTGTTGCCTAGTCAGTTCGTCAGCAAGTTCGTTTCCATAAACGTTACTGTAACCTGGAACCCAAATCAGGGTTACCTTGATTGGCCATCTAGAGAGGCTAGCTAATATGTAAAAGTAAAAATGAATTTCAAATCTTAGTACGCTCTGGCCTAGAATTACAGTAAATGTTGCGAAAATATCTCGTGTGCCTATTCAGGTTGATTAGTGATCAGTGCTATGTGGTTCACTTTATGCCAGGAAAATTATACCATTTTATGATAAACTTTGAGAAATTTACCGAAAAAACATTTTCTTTCCCATTGTTTTTTGAAGTCGTTTATGAAAAAATGGTGAATAATTCATTACTGCAGGTGTCCATCAATTGCACCTGATAAAGCTTTCGACAGGAAGTAGAATGTACAATACAACGTGCATCAATATTATCTGCTTCGATGTGAACTAAAATAGATTCTAAAAAGAGCAGGGAGTATTATTTATTGAACAAAACTTAATTAAATTACTATACATTTTTTTACAGCTATGATTTGCTTAGCAGTCTCTATTTATGTGTACCAACAATATTTTCAAATGAGCATGATATTGCAATCACTCTTCGTTCTCGTCCTCATCATCATCTGCGCCCTGCATTCCTTCGTATATGTCAATAACGCCATACTCTTTAACTATTTGCAAATTTCGAACACATTCCTTGATAGGAGTTACCACACAGAGTGGTTTTCGTCCATCGAAGTATCCATTATTACGTTGATATTCGATTCCCCTTGATTCCAAAATCTGAACCAACCAATCGAAGCAGGGACATTGCCAAGGATTTCCCTCTACAGTGAGTCTTTTTAGGAAAGGAAACGTCGCATTGGCTTCTGGCAAGAATGTCAATTTATTGTGATCGATTAGAAGCTCAGAGAGCCCATTGAAACCTTCGAGAACATCGACGGGTATATCTTCGATGTTGTTGTGTCCAAGGTGTAGTTTCTTCAGTTTCTCCAAGGAAGCAAACATCCGTACGTCCAACTTGTCGTGGGTGTTATGCCCGAGTCTTAAATATTCGATATTACTGAGAGCATCAAATGTATCGTAAGGCAGGGTTTTAATGTTGTTTCGATTGAGTATTAGTTTCGTCAGTCTTGGCATTGATTCCGGAAAGATATTCTTATCCACTGTTATTAAACTATTTCTGCTGAGATCAATCGTATCAAGGCTAAGCAGGGATGAGAATGTATTTTCTCCGATCTCGGCAATATCATTGTTGTCTATGTACAGCCTTCTCAGCGATCGTAGGCCGGTGAAAGAGTTCGAGTCCAATTTCTTAATCGAATTCCCCGAAATGTTGAGATTGTGCAGTAAGGTCAGATACTGAAACGGTTGACCAGATACTCCAGTGATATTGTTTTGGCTCAAGTCCAAGTGTAACAGTTTCACTCGACTAAAACCAATGAAAATATTCGGCGTAAGCGATTCAATGTTATTGTAAGACAAGTTTAGAACTTTCAAATTAGACAAGCCCCGAAATGCACGGTCTTCGATTTTCCTCAACGGATTGGCAGTGATTGAGATAACCTTGAGTTGAGGCATCTTTTCAAAGGTATTCGATGGGATCTGAGAATTCATTTATCATTTCAATTTTTAATGCAACTAACAATGCCTTTGTTTACTCACCACATCAAGTAAATTATTGCTGATCGATAAATATTCAAGCTTCGGTATCTCACCCAATGAAATCGATTTGAGAAAATTAAAGCTTAAATCCAAGTACTTCAATTGAGTAAGAGTTTGAAATGCATTTGTCTGCACTGTATCCAGATGGTTGTGCGAGAAGTTTGCCGATCGTAGGTTTGACAAATTCTCGATCATATTGCGTGTGATCATCCCAAACTGGTTACGACTTGCATCCAGATACTGAAGTGTAGAGCGCGACTGAAAATAGCTGACCTTAAGCGTCGATATCTGTGTGCCAGAGACATTTAAATTTTGAAGAGATGGTAGAGCTTTAAATCCATGATCAGAGACGACAATGTTGCCAGCCTGAGACAGATCGAGGTTTTCAATCACATTTAGATATCTGACCGCATGTTCTGCATTTAAAATAAATGTCCAATAAAGAATGCATTTCGGCGTGTAAGAGAGCCATTGCTTACCTGTAATGTAAAATGTTTCTCCAACTTTGTTGATAATCGTTACATTTTTCCATGTTGGTGTCATTTCCCTTGAGAGATCCTCTAATGAGGGCAGATTGAAACAGGTTACACTGTCTACATTTAAATTGTTTTCGCATTTTTGTGTGGTCACAAATGTGACTAAGATAAATAATAAAAGCACAACTAACTGCCTTGCCATTTTGCTGTCTACAGAGATTGGGAGCATCTCTATACTATGGTCGCGATACAACTGATGAGAGTACTCTCAAAGATGGTAGAATTAACCTTGACCGATTTTATGTTAACGACTTTGCACATTTCTAAAATGAATATTAAATGTGTGCTTTTATTGGTGATTGGTATTGGCGGTAGCTGGTGTCATGAGTCTAAGATACGAACCTGTTTGTTTGTTTTTAGCAATTTAAGTGATGAACCTTCTTACTATAAACCATCTTTACTTGGAATTTTCTATGGGATTTGTAGTTTACAAATGTAACGACACTGGCAAGAAAGTCTAAACCATTTTACTTCTATTTTTCGTATACCTGGCGATAACCAGGATGATCTACGATGGAATGCGATTCTGAGATGGCCGCTCATCCTCTAAAGGCACAGGAAGATATGGATCTGGACGTGGATCTTTCCAGTGGTCCTATCAGCCTAGCTTTGACCAGTTCTTCCAATAGTTTTTAAATACAACATCAACCAAGTGGCCACTTCTATTGACCGAAGCAAAATGTGCCCTTTGCTGCGTTTTCCATCAATTTTTCGAGCATCTCGGGCGGTATAGCGATGATTTCAGCACGAATGTTTGCCTTGAGTTCGTCAATGGTCTGAGGCTTGCTGGGCTACACTCTGCTTTTCAAAAAACCCCACAAAAAGAAGTCCGGAGGGGTCAGATCTGGAGATCTGGGTGGCCAGTCAATGTCGCCCTTTTTTTGACAGCACACGCACAGGGAATTTTCGTTGCAAAAACTGCATTGTTTAATTTGCAGTGTGGCATGGCGCACCGTCTTGTTGAAACCAATAACCGTCCAGACCTTTTTCACACATTTGTGGGCAGACATAATGAGCCAACATCCACCGATATCGATTCCCATTGACTGTTTCGCCTTCTCTGAAGAAAAATGGTCCAATGATGGTTTTGGCGCAAACGCCGGCCCAAACAGTCACTTTTTGGTCATGCAATGGTGTTTCATGGATCTTGTGTGGATTCTCCATTTCCCAAAATGCGGCAATTTTGCTTGTTAACGTCGCCAAAGAGTGTTAAATGGGCCTCGTCTGCCATCAAAATTTGGTTCCAAAAATCAGGTTCAGTGTCAACCATTCGAGCGACTGTTTGGCCGTATTCCAAGCGACGTGGACGATCTGTCGGCAATATTCTTTGAGTCAATTGCACTTTATACGGAAACAAATGCAAATCATCCTTCAAAATGCGCCGCAAGGTGGTTCAACTGGCGCCAAAATGTTAAGCGCGGTGACGATACAACACATGTGGGTTCTCGGCAACACTCTCTCTTACCGCTTCAACCAGTTCATTGGAACGTCTTGGGCGTTGATGAGCGGCATGTCGACGATTTCCCACTGTCCCGTGCTCAACAAAATTCGACACCAAACGACGAATAGTGTTGTCAGATGGTGCTTGTTGGGCACGATATTTTCGACGATATGCATGTTGAGTTAACACTACTGAACGACTATTTTCAGTGTAAAAAAATAAAAATAAATATTTGGCGAAACAGCTCTTTAAGGGGTTGCTTCTCGCAACCACTCATGTTGTGTGCGTTTTTTATTCATCACACGAATGGAAGGGACCTACAGTTTAGTGCCGTATCCGAAGGGCAATTTGGTTTTGGAAGCTTTTTCGAGACACAAATACTCTCGGATGTTTATCAGAGGTGGGACCGTGAAAAAACTTTTTGGTATTTTCTGGAATTCGAACTTGGAACCTTACGCGCAGTGGTCCGACACACTAACCACTTACGCTACGGCGCCCAGCGTCACTATTTCGGCGCGATGTTTTGGTATGAATCGATCGATGGTTAAAATTGTGCTGAATTGACGTTTGAAAAACATGCCTACTCAAGTCCATCGGTTAATAAATGTCAAAGTTATTTAATGTTTACATACCGATATAAAAGATGGCGCACCCGTTATATAGTTTTACTCTCCAATTACAGCGATTGTAACACTGTGACTGTTAGACTAGAAGTTGGACCTTGCAAATACTGCCTAACGTTGGCATACTTGGCTCATGACCATCAAGGTCCTCTCCCTGTGACAACTCTGGGAAGAACGATTGCGGAAGTGGAGAGTCATAAAACTGCGCTCATTCTGGGCTGTGATGCAAATGGGGTGAGGTGAGCAACTTCTTGATTTATTTTTAAGTACTAACCTCGCTCTTTGTAATGGTGGGTGCGAACCCACCTTTGTTACAAGTAATGGACAGGAAGTCCTAGACATTACCCTAGTCTCTGAGAGTATATTATGCAAAATCAGGGACTGGAAGGCCGCTCGCGAGCACTCCTCTGACCACAGATATATTCAGTTTGGTTTAATCGACCTCTCTTACCCAACCAAAGCCTTTAGGAACTATAGAAAGACCGATGGGTCTAAGTATAGGGATAGTGAAGGAACACCTGCACTTTGTAGTTCCCCTGACCCGCAATAATATCCATGGGATAGACAATCCTGTCGGAAAACTTACTGACGCTCTCAATCATCCAATGCCGATTTCCTGCCCAATTAGTAAACCTAGAGGCAAACCTAGATCTGCCTGGTAGTTTGATAAGATTAGAACACTTCGGAACAATTGTAGACGGCTCTCGTAATCCTCAAGCTTGGAGCCTGTATAAGAAGGCCCTCAAAGCCTATAAAACCAACATGAAGAAGAGTCAACGCAAATCTTAGAGACTTTCCTTGAATTGTTAACGAGTCTTCACTTCCCCAGATGCCACAATCCTACAGCACATCCTAAAGTAACTGATACGGTATCTGTGCCAGGCATCACAATTAATCTTATTATAAAGAGCAAAATTCTCTGGGCAATACGCATCTTTAAGCCATTCAAGTCGGTAGGACCTGATGATATAATTCCCGCTGAGATAAAAAAAAAAACTGCGAACCTAATCCTTCTCTGGTTAGTTGCAATCTTCAGAAGTTGCCTGGATCTGGCTCACATCTTCAAATCTTGGACGGAAGTTAATGTGGTCTTCATACCGAAAGCAGGCAAAAGTTCGCACATTAATCCCAAAGATCTCAGACCCATAAGTCTATCATCGTAGACTCTGCAAAAACTAATAGACTCCCACATTCGTTACAGCATTAATCCAAGCATGCTGTCAACCTCCCAGCATGCGTACAGTAAAGGGAAATTGGCAGAAACGCCCCTTCACTCACTGGTGCGCACCATAGAAAAATCCTTCGATTGCAAAGAATATACTCTGGTTGAATTTCTCGGCACAGCAATAAAGCAATTATGTGGGCACTCACGAGTCTTAGTATTACGGGGTCGATTGGCGGCTTAATTAACCAGTTATTGGCAAACAGAGTTATCAACTCGTAAGCTGGGCGACGCCATAGTTCGAAGCCTCGTGAGTAGGAGCACTTCGCAAGGGGTGCTCTCTCCTCTTCTATGGAACCTAGTGGTGAACGAACTGCTTTTAATCCTGAAAGGGGAAGGCTGTAAAGCTCTGTACTGCTGCGAGAAAGCAATAGGAAATGAATGGGCTGCAGTCCCCACGAATTGCAGACTAACGTATTGCGTAATCGTTAGGTGAATGGCTTTGGGTTTGGAGAAAGCTTTTCACCTAACTTCATTTGACCGTGTGCAAAGGACGGCCTGCTTGTGCATCAGCGGAACACTACGAATAACTCAAACAGCTCTAGATATTCTTTTGCACCTGCTTCCTCTAGATATCTATAGCAAACAAGTGGCAGCGTGAGCAGCCACTCGCATGAAGGTCATATCTCAGTGGTCCATTCTTAGTACAGGACACTCCTCTATTCTCAATAACCTTGAATTCCTTCCACATGACATCGACTTTGTACTACTGTTTGATAAAAATTTTATAATCCGCATCCTCTCCAGACTTGAATGGAAGGGGAAGCTAGGGACACAAGAGGTATCCATTTGCTTTTACGCAGATGGATCCAAAACAAAATCTGGAGTCGGGTGAAGTGTTTTCTCCCAAGAACTAAACATTTTTTTTTTTTTTTTGGTTGCGCCTGGAGGTGCAGGAATCTTCAAAAGATACCAATGGTCCGTACCATTGGTTATGCCCGATTCATATATCTGACAATGCTATCAGTGCTAGTCAGTATATGCCTACGGGCTAAACCTCACCCCCTCAGAGAGGCACTATGAGAACCGGCTGCGCGTACTCATAGTAGTAGGAAATTCGTTCCTCTCATTTTTTCATTTTTTGTGATGACTACGACTAAGTTGCCTTAACGAGTAGTTTACGCTTCTGTAGTGTTAATCGCGTTAGGTAGGTAGCTTTCCAGTGAAGGCACCTACTAATACCGTCATTACATGCGGTTTTTCCTTACGGCGCTAGGTCGAAAGGTCTTGTTCTTTGTAGTCGGCGCTCAAGGGTTGTCACGTCCATAGTACGGATTATTTCATTATTGCAATGAACACGAAGACGGGTACGAAGTTTGCGAGCAAAGTTTGTTACTTCGTCCCTCACGGTAGCAATTCCTAGATCTCTGTGAATATCACTATTCCTTATATACCAAGGAGCATTCACGATTGCTCTTAGCATTTTATTTTGAAATGCTTGCAGTAGAGCCATATTGCTTGGTTTGGTACAACCCCAAAGTTGTATACCATATGTCCAAGACGGTTTTAGCACTTGCTTATACAGAAGCAGTTTGTTGTATACGCTTAACTTCGAGTATCTTCCGAGTAGCCAATACATTTCTCTAAATTTGATTTCGAGCTCTTCGCGCTTCTTTTTAACGTGTGGTTTCCACTTAAGTTTTGCGTCTAGGGTCATTCCTAAATATTTTGCTTCGTTTGCGTAAGGTATTTGTACCGAGTTAATGGATATAGGTAAGTTGTTAATCTTTCTCAACGTAAAATTGACATGCGTTGATTTTGTCTCATTGAGGACTATTCGCCAGGTTTTTGTCCATTCGCATACATTGTTCAAAGCTCGTTGGAGTTTTCCCGTTGATGATTCGACTGACTCATCCGTTACGAGGATAGCCGTGTCGTCTGCGAACGTTGCTACAACGGTCCCTTCATCTTGTGGTATATCTCTTGTGTAGAGCAAGAACAGGATTGGACCGAGAACACTTCCTTGTGGAACACCGGCGTAGATATCTTTGAAATCCGAATATTCACTCCCTTGTCTAACACGGAAAAGTCTGTTTTCAAGATAAGATTCCAATATTCTGTACAACTTTTCCGGTAAGATTACCCTTAGCTTATACCTTAGGCCTTCGTGCCATACCTTGTCGAAGGCTTGCGATACGTCAAGAAAAGCGCTAGAGCATATTTTTTTCCCTTCTAGAGCTTTTTCAATCTCGTTCGTTATTCGATACACCTGATCGATTGTGGAATGTTTGACCCGAAACCCGAATTGATGATCCGGGATCAAGTGCCTTTCTTCAATTACTGGTTGCAATCGTTTCAGCAGAAGTTTCTCGAAGACCTTAGATATTATTGGCAGAAGTGAAATGGGTCTATATGATTTCTTGTCATTTGCACATTTCCCCGGTTTCGGAACCATAATAACTTCGGCGACTTTCCATTGCCTTGGGACATATAATAGTCTTAAGGAAGCATTTATAATGTAGAGCAACTTAACCAGCACTTTTTTCGGTAGCTCTTTCAAAATTTCGCCAGTGATTAAATCATATCCCGGAGCCTTGTTATTTTTCAATTTTTGTATTGTCATTCGAAGTTCGGACAGGGATACGGTTTTTACTCTAAAGTTGTCGGGTGCCATATTATCATTCGGATCTTCGATCAACGGTTGTCCATCGAACGGCTTGAACGTTTCCTCTAAGTGATCGGCAAATAATTCTGCTTTCTCTTTATCTTCTTTTGCCCATTCCCCGTTAGCTTTCCTAATTGGCGGCGAGTGCATTACAGGTTTCCTTATGGACTTCAAGGCTTTCCATAGAGAGTAGTTTGAATACTTATCAGCGGTCAAACCCTCGAGGTAAGTAGAAGTCTCGTGATTTTTTAGGTCCTGCAGCACTTTTTTAAGCTTGTTACAAAGATGGTTCAGATAAGTTTTATCCGGTGGCGCGCGGGATTGTTGCCATCTCTTGCGCGCTCTCCTCTTTTCTCGTATGAGGTCTTCGATTTCAGGCTGGTATTTGACTTTATTGTTCCGCGCTTCTGTCTTTCGCAAAGGAGTGTTTTTCCACGCTGAGCTCTGAATGGCTTCGACGAGTTTGTCGATTTCTTCTTCTATTTCGAACGGTGTCTTTAGCGGTACATTTAAAGCAACATTTTCCTTGCAGTCCAGTTAGTTTTGCTACTAGTTAACCTAGGCGGTCCTTCTTTTTTTACTAGACTTCCACCTATTTTCAGAGTGACTGCCGAGTGATCTGAGCATAGATCATAGCATTCTTCGATTTCCGTCAAATTTTTAGTTAACCCTTTTACGATAAAGAAGTCGACGAGGTCAGGGATTTTATTTTTGTCAGTTGGCCAATAAGTTGGCTTTCCTGTCGAAAAAAAGTTCACCCCACGTTTCATGCTGGCTTTGTACAATAATCTGCCTTTTGTCGAATTGCATCTGGATCCCCAGAAAGTGTGTTTCGCGTTAAAGTCACCACCTAAGACAAAATTAGGTCCGAGTGAGTCAAAGAGACGAACGAGGTCGTCTTCTACTAGCTTATATCCCGGAGGGAAGTAACTAGATCCGATGTTGTAGTCTAAGTGGTTTATTTTTACGGAGACTGAGCTTATTTGCATAGAATCAAATTCTATTTCTATGTTTTCGGAGTGCTTAATACAGTCTTTGATGTAAAGAGAGTACCCGCCTCTCGCATTTTCCGAAGGATGATTCGCATGGTAATCGCTGTAGCCTTTTATTTTGGGTCTAAGTCCCTTTTTTAAGTGCGTTTCCGATACCAAACATATGTCAATGTTATTTTTCCGTAGAAACACTTCTAACTCGTCGATTTTTTTCAGAAGGCCGTTTGCATTCCACGTTAGTATCTTAAGTAGCTGTTTCATATTCATGTTTTTTTGATTGTCTTGCGAGGTTTGAACTCGAGCTTGCTCAATTTGTCAAGTATAATTTTATTAACTTTGGTTTGCTCCTCAAATTTTTCCAATATAATGGTAAATATTTGGCTAACCGGATCTGTTGTAGCTGATCTTAATTTGTTTTCGTTTGACGCGACTTGCGCGTACGATCTCGCGTCAACCTGTGGCGGTTTTTCCGCTGCACTTGGACCAGCGACGTTCTCTTGCGCAATTTTTTTATTTCCCTTTATCGGTCGCTTCGTTTTGACTGGCTTAGCGGTCTTGGGCTTATCGGTTTTACGATCTCTTAAGCTTGGGTTCGGGTGTATCGGTTTCTTGAGAGTATCGCGCCTTTTTTGAAGCTCCTTTGCTACTTCACAACCTCGATAGTTTGCTGGGTGCTTGCCTTTACAGTTTATGCAGGTCGCCGGAGCCTGCTTATTTAAGTCACACCTTTCTGATAAGTGGTTCCCGGCACATTTTACACATTTTGGTTCTTTTTGGCAATACGACTGGGTGTGATTGAAACCTTGACAGCGTTTGCACTGAGGTATCGATCGTGTATTCGTACGCACAGGCTCGATTTTAACTACGATATTCAAAATACTTTTTACGTTATAAATATCGTCTATATTTTCGCTTCTATCGAAGGTTAGCATAAAGAGCGGAAGTCCATGCTTGACCAAGATTTCATTGCCTTGTTCCGTTTTCTGCTTTATCTTCTTTAAGATATTAATTGCGTCGATAATTTTCAAGCCTTTTCCTTTAAGGTCATTTATAATGTCATCTTTAGTGCATGAGGGGTGGAGACCCCTTGCTATAACACGGAGTGGTCTTTCTGATTTATTTTCGTAGGTGAACCACTGGATCTTTTCCGCGTTTAGTTTTTTCGATATTGCTCGGTAGCCGTCAGAGTCAACTACATTAATTTTCCAATCATTGTTTCGGAATGACGTTACTTTAAATTCCGATGTCACAGTTCCCTTAAGAAGGCAATGCAATTTATTGTAGTCCGTAAAGCCGACGACGTTTATTGCAGGCGGGGGACGTAATTTGTCGTGAGTTTGTTTCTGTTTCAAGTCTTTTTCCTTGTCTTGTTTTCGTGGCTCGACTTCAGGTGAAGAACCGGCTCTTCGTTTTTTGCTGGGTCTTTTCTTTGAGACCCCATTTGTTTCGCGTGCTAGCTCTTCTTCATCCGTGTGATATTTGGGACTAGCTGCACGGGGTGGGGTAATTTCCCGTTCTCTTTGCAAAAGTGAATTCTTTAACGCCTTGTTTTCCTCTTTTAGTGATTCTACCTCTCTCTTAAGCTCTTGGTAGAGTAGATCCATTTTATTTAGCTTAATACGGAGTTCATTGTTTTCTTCCTCAAAGCTATTACATTTCACTGAGTCCCGTTTCTCTTGCGCTTGCGCTTCCGGCGGACTTCTTTTTCCGGAGACATTCGGTCTTGATGGTGGAGACCGAGTTACCCTTGAATTTCTCAAAAAGGGGTTTATTAAATGCAACAATTGGCTCTCCCCAGAATCCGTAGAGCCTACCTCCGAAGAGGGTGGATTTTCCAGAGAACCTGGACTGCCACCTGGGGTACTATATCTATTTGTTTTACTCATTGCATATTATGTATACATTTTATCCCCGGTATACGAAGGGTGGATTTTAGTCGCCTCTTACGACAGGCATGCCTACCTCGGGTATATTCTGCCCCCTACCCGAAGGGGTAAACATAAGCATCTCTTTCCGCCTCCGTAATTACTGTAGTGTCTTCCAGGTGCAGATCATGACAATAAAAGAAGCCTTGTCGTGGCAGAAGTGCAATGTGATATTCAGGCGGGGTATCTTACCAAAAGACTTTTGCAGAAGTTGCGTGGACGTCGAAGAGGAGGAAACCATACAACACCTTCTTTGGACGTGGCAGGCTCTCCGCTCGTGGAAGACTACATTCACATTTTTTTTAAGATTTGCGCGCAATCAAGGGGTTATGAATACGCTTAACATGTTTTTACACAGTGCGGGGATTGGAAAGGATAGATAGAGATAAAGATTTGATGTATTGGTTTGAATCTCAGTTGTTTATGCTTCAGAGACATTCCAGGCGTGGCATCCGGATTGATTGATCTTGTCTCTAGACACAATCGCTACGGTCATTTTAGCATTCTCAACTCTCTTGAGCAAAGCAATGAACTTATCTTGCCATTGGACGACTGAATGGAAAATCCACGCAGCACTATATTATGCCCGCACTATGTAAAACCAGATGGGCGCCGTGGCGTGGTTAGTGTGTCGCACCATTGCGCGTGAGGTTCCAAGTTCGAGTCTCAGAAAACACCAAAAAGTTTTTCACAGTCCCACCTCTCGCGAACGTCTGACAAACATGCGAGAGTATTGCTGTCTCAGGGGTATTCATATCCCCTTGGGTGCGCACAAATTATAAAAAAAAAAAAAAAACTCGATCTGGAGTGACGCCTCAGGCCAGAAATGCTCCAAGTTCTACTTCCTTGTCTTTTCACTCAAGCAATCTACTGAATCTGGAAAGAAAATTATCTTAGAATTATAACCAATGTGCCATGAGTGGTGCCTCGCAGAGAAGCATCTTCACAAACTCAATATAGCATTGGTAGACTATGGAGAGCAACGAGACCTCTCTCTCGAGCCGTCCACCTCTCTCTCGAGCGTTTGAGGATTAGGGTACGTTGCATCCGAAGGGAGATCGCCGATACCCGGATACTCCATCACGATAATGCGTCCAGTCAGATGTCACTGATCGTGAGGGAGGCACTGGTCAAACACGGCGTGGCTTCGGATCAAAAGAGCCTGAAAGGACATTGTTTCGGAACGATTGAGGCGGTCCAAGTGGCTTCGACAGGCTGCCTAAACAGCCTTGCGGTTGCCGACTTCATGGGGGCGTATAAACAAGGGAAAAATCGCTGGCAACGGTGTATTGATTGTGAAGACTTCTAACTCACTTTACATGTACATATGGTATATCTTTAAAATATTATTTTTTTATGACTTCAGTACCAGTACTTATTGGACAAATCCTGTAAGCTTTCGTTAATAAGTATTTCTAATCTTCAACGAAGAGCCTTATACGAAATGGGTCCTTATACGAAAATGGTGAAGAAAATTGTTGTTGGGGTACCAATACCCTTCATTGTTTGAAACTTGGTCAAATGTACAAACCAAACGTTGTCAAACGATTCAGTGATTCTAAGGGTGGGACTGGGTTGTTTGGGTGGATGAACATTAATTCTACTGCTTCACTCGGATACCTGTGGATCCGTTGTGTCACTCGATATGCGATGTCGGACTTCAAAATTTAAGAACAGATTATATTTGATTGTTTTGTTAGGTGCCATAACAAAGTTTCGTCCGCGTTGCATACGATGTTAACGATTTCTAGAAGAAAAGCCAAGTTTTCCTCCTGACCATCTAGCCATATCTAGTGCTATATTTGCCGAGAAAAAAGCTATAAAATATTTAAAGCAAACTGATTATATCTAAATATATTGTAATATTCTTGCTGGGGTTCGTTCAAATAAAACCGTCTTTTGTGTATTTTAATTGTTTATTTATTATCAAATACCAACTTTACTTTAACACAACATTCAATCACTTTATTCTTATTTATTTCAAATTAAATTATCGCTACAGATTTACTTTCACAATGTCGCTTGTTTTCACCACTAGTCGAATATCTCTTGTAATCGCTGTATGCACTTATAAACAACTGTGTCGACGTTGGTTGTGGTATGGGTATTTATAGGAAATTGCAAGGGGTTCTAGAACATGCTAGATGTTTCTCCGGGTGAATTGAGGATCATGGAATATTGGGATATTGTGTGGAACAATTGTGGAACGTAAGCACACCAGGTTGGAACGTAAGCACATCAGGTTGGAATATTTACTACTAGTAGGCAATAGATGTCGTTGCACAGTTTGAGATACAGTGTTTTAGTTTTTGGTACACAAACCATCCTGTAGTCAATGCTACACTGCCCCCCTCTTAAACTTGTTCGTCCCGAACAAGATCATCTGGATTACTGCCATGGTAACGATGAAGACGATCCAGGTGGACAATTTTCATCTTGCCTCTTACTCCACGCTGGATCCGGAAGACGACGTCATTGATGCGTGTGACCACTTTATAAGGGCCCTCCCAGTCTTGCTGCAGCTTGGGTGACCTCCCCTTTTGCCGGTGTGGGTTGTACAGCCATACTAGGTCTCCCTCGTGGAAGCTGGACGTGGTTGCCTTTGTGTCGTACCTGGTTTTCATGCGGTCACTCGCTATCCTTATCCTCGTCCTGGTCCTCTGATGTATGTCTCGGATCCTTTCCCTGAGGTCTGCCACATAGTCCTCTTCACATTTGGGCTCATCGTTAGGGGATCCAAACTTCACCTCACTAGGTAGCCGAACTGCTCGACGAAACAAGACTTCGGATGGAGTATGTCCAGCAGTGCTGTGCACTGCATTTCGGTAGGCCATCAAGAAAAGAGGAATTTGTCGATCCCAATCGCGCTGGTGGTCTTCTACGACCTTGGAGAGATGTTCGTTTAAGGTTCTGTTGAAGCGCTCTACCATCCCGTCGGATTGTGGATGAAGCGGGGTAGTTCTCGTCTTTTTGATTCCTAGTTGTTGACATACCTCTTGGAATATCTTCGATTCAAAGTTTCGTCCCTGGTCAGAATGCAGTTCCATGGGCACGCCAAACCTGCTCACCCAGTTGTTGACGATCTGTTCCACGATGGTCTTCGCTTCCTGGTTAGGGATGGCGAACTCTTCCGGCCATTTGCTGAAGTAGTCCATGACGACTAGGATGTAACGGTTACCATTGTCGGTTTCTGGAAATGAACCAGCGATGTCAGCGGCAATCCGTTCAAAGGGTGCGCCCACGTTGTACTGTTGCATCTTGCCTCGCGTTTTCGTTCTGGGTCCCTTGCTGGCGGCACACACGACGCATTTTCGGCACCAACTCTCTACGTCTACCCTTGCGCTGAGCCAATAGAAACGTTCTCGCACCTTCTCCAGCGTCTTGTTTGCACCCAAATGACCTCCGGATGCTCCATCATGCATCTCCCGTAGCACCTCGTGTACTTTTGATCGCGGCAAGACAAGCTGCATTATGAAATCTTTCCCGTCCGGCCTTTCCCATTTCCTTTTCAGTACACCATCTTGCACATCAAGGGAGTCCCACTGAGCCCAGTATGCCTTGAGAGTGGGGCTCCTGTCCGAGATATCTTGTCCATTTGGCTTTTCCATAAACTCCTTCCACGCTAATATCGGCTCGATGTCTGGGTCTTCTTTCTGAGCGTTGCGGATTTCTTCTGCACTCCAACCAGCGATAGGCTCAGCTCTTACCCTTTGGATGGAAAGAAGGTTCTTCTCTTCCTGCCGCACACAATGCTTGCAGTCGCTCTTACATGGTCGCCGGGACAAGGCATCCGCATTAGAATGAAGTTTCCCTTTACGATGCTGTATTTCATAGTCGTAAATCTGCAGCCGTTCAATCCATCTTGCGACCTGGCCCTCCGGATTCTTGAACTGCAGCAGCCATTTTAGAGCCGCGTGGTCTGTGCGCAAAAGGAACTTTTGGCCAGAAGCAGCGCCAAAAGTTCTCGCCTGGTCACGCAGTAGTTCCTTTCGGGCTTGGAGAGCACTTTGCTGAAGTATGCTACTACCTTCTCTTGGCCATTGTGTACTTGCGAAAGAACCGCTCCGACGCCGACGTTACTTGCATCTGCATCCACGATGAACATTTCTCCGGGAATTGGATATGCTAGTGTTGGTGCTTCGCATAGTTGTTGCTTAAGGTTCTTGAAGCTATTGTCACACTCACCTGACCACTTGAATTGCCTTCCTTTTTCCGTCAGCTGGTGCAAGCTCTTCGCGATTCCGGCAAAGTCCTTTACGAATCGTCGGTAGTACGTGGCGAGGCCCAAAAAGCTCCTGAGTTCGTGTTTGTCTTTTGGAACTGGCCAGTTTTTCACAGCTTCCACCTTGTCTGGATCGGTTCGCACTCCTTCTGACGAGATAACGTGGCCCAGGTACTTGACTTCGGGTCTGAAGAGGTCACATTTCTTTGGGTTCAGCTTCAGGTGAGCGCTTCGAAGCCGTTCTAGCACATTCTTCAGGTTGTCGCGATGTTCCTCGAATGTTTTTCCTATCACGATCACATCGTCCAGATACACCAAGCAAGTTTTCCAGGTTAATCCACGCAGGACGTGTTCCATTAGGCGCTCAAAAGTTGCCGGAGCGTTGCACAATCCAAATGGCATTACTGTAAACTGCCACAGCCCATTTCCTGCAGTGAACGCAGTTTTCTCTCGGTCCTTTGGATCGATCTGTACCTGCCAGTAACCGCTCTTTAAGTCAAGGGTGGAAAACCATCGAGCTCCTGAGAGTGTGTCCAATGTGTCATCGATCCGTGGCAGAGGGTAGCTATCCTTTTTCGTGACATCATTAAGTCTGCGATAGTCCACGCAGAATCGAGTGCTGCCGTCTTTCTTCTTAACCAGTACAACAGGTGAGGCCCACGGACTCTTAGAACTTTCGATGAGCCCTTCCTTCTCCATCGTTGACACCATATCTGCAACCTCTGTCTGTTTTGCCAATGGTAGTCGTCTGGCAGGCTGGCGAATTGGTCTGGCATCCCCAGTGTCTATGCGATGTTGCACCAGATGTGTTCGGCCATAGTCTTCATCTTGTGAGGCAAATATATCAGCGTACTCACCGATTAGATTTTCTGCCATGGCTCGCTGATCATGATCCAGTTCGCAGTGCTTGAGGATCATGTCCCTTACTTCGGCCAAATTGGCTGATGAAACAGGCCTCGCAGATTCTTTTTCAGTTATTGTTGAGATTGAACATATCGGAACACATTCACCAATAACCTCCCCTTGTTTTAGTTTGACGCTGTGGCTCTTTAAGTTCATGAGCCTTACTGGGACCAGGCTGTTCTTTGGCTCCACTAAAACTTTTCCCACGATGTAGTTTGGGGAATTGCTTCCTGAATCCGGCTCCAATAGGTAGAATCGGTGGCTCCCAGGATCACCCTCTAGTTTTGTCCAAATGATAGTCTCGGAAGATGGTGGTAAAACTTCGTCCTTGCTGAGTATTGTCCTTAAATGTGCTGCATTCTCGTTCCCGTACACCATTGGAATCTCTACGTTCCTGTAGCACAGAACTTGCATCCCGATGTCGATGATTACGTCATGTTCTTTCATAAAGTCCACTCCGATGATGCATTCATCACATATGTCGGCCACCAGGAACGCATGAGAAAAGGCCAACCCTGCTAGTTGAAACGTGAGGCGAACTTCTCCGTATACTTTCGCCGCTTCCCCTGTCGCAGTTCTAAGACAGTAGCAGCTGGTGTTGTGCAGCCAAAACTTCCGGACGAGATCTCTTCTTACAATGGAAGCCGTGGCGCCGGTATCGATAGTAGCCACGCACTTGTTTTTGCCGATGAATGCTTCCACTGTGAGACTCTTGTTCCATCGTTTGGTTTGGGAGACCTGGATGGTGGTCTTGGGGGCGTCGATTCCATTAGCCAACTTTTGCCCCGCAAAGCTGGCTCTTAGGCGTTTCCCGACTCCTGGTTTCGAGGAGCCTGGCCAACAGGATGGATGTTGTCCCTGTTGGATGGTTCTTCGTTGCGTCGCCTATTCGAACAATGTGGACAGTTTCCGCGTCTGGGTGGATTTCTGCATTGCCGTTGTAGGTGTCCTATTTTGTTGCAGTTCCAGCAACGAATTTGTCTTCCGCGAGCGTTGTTTCGGTCTTCGATGTCCATCCTCTGGCAAGAGCATTCGATGGCGGCTACTTCCCTCACACGGTGGATTCCCTGACAGGCCTGGTCTGCGGCCTCCATTGTCAGAGCAAACGCCAAAGCTTCGGCGAGCGTTTTCTTCGCAGCCATTCTTACCGCCATTTGTAGTTTCGCATCAGCTATGGCATGGGTGAGCGCTTCCGTTGCCATCTCGTTAATGATCTCCTCGCCGGCGTTTGGATAGGACAAATGTGCCAGTCGCTCGATGTCTGCTTGTAACTGCTGGAGCGTCTCACCCTTCATCTGGGACCTTCTGCGCAACTGGACCCTATGTACTTGCTGCATGTGGTCGTCCCCAAATCGCATCTCAATGGCTTTCACCAGACTGTCGTAGTTGCGTTGTTTGTCCTCGGGAATAGTTTGTAGTAGCTCTGCAGCTGATCCTCTAAGCGCAAGCGTGAGGGCAATGGACCTCTCTTCATCGTCCCAGTTGTTCGTCATTGCCGCAGCTTCGAACTGTCTCTTATATATCGCCCATGATGTCTGTCCGTCGAAGACGGGAGGCTGCATCTCTTTTTTCCTCGGGCAGTCGGTTGAATACTCCCGAACTTTCTGTTTCTTCACGTGTTCGAGTTCCTTTGCTAAATTCTCGAATCTTCCTTCAACAGCCTCGATTTTTGTTTGAACATTCTCGAATTTTGTTTCAACGTTCTCGATCTTAGCCTGTACGTTTTCGAATTGTCCTTCAATTGTTCCGAATTTAGCGTCTAGAGAATTCCTCTGTTCAGCCAAGGACTTTTCTAGTATCTCGAACTTCTTGTTTTGCTCATCCAGCTTAGCATCTAGAGAATTCTTTTGTTCATCGAGCTTGGCATCTAGAGAATTCTTTTGTTCAGCCAAGGAATTTTCTAGCTTCTCGAATTTTCCATTTTGAGAATTCTTTTGCTCATCGAACTTGGCGTCTAGAGAATTCTTTTGTTCATCGAAAGAATTATCTATCTTCTCGAATTTTTCAGATAGCAATTTCATTAAAGCCGACATGTCACTCGTCGTACTTACTTGTTCTTCTTCAACGTCAAACAAAGCTGTTTCAGGATCTGTACCCTCGTCCGTCATTATTTTCCGCAACTTAATGATCAATTCTCTCTTCGTACCAGTCGTAGGCTGATCCCGCTGGCTCAGTGCTTCCTTTAGTTGCACCAATGACAAATCTTCTAGTAATTTCCGAACCATTTTTTTTTTTTTTTTTCCACTTACACAATAAGCAATACACAAAATTTGTCTTATTCCACTTTTCTGACACCAATGTAATATTCTTGCTGGGGTTCGTTCAAATAAAACCGTCTTTTGTGTATTTTAATTGTTTATTTATTATCAAATACCAACTTTACTTTAACACAACATTCAATCACTTTATTCTTATTTATTTCAAATTAAATTATCGCTACAGATTTACTTTCACAATGTCGCTTGTTTTCACCACTAGTCGAATATCTCTTGTAATCGCTGTATGCACTTATAAACAACTGTGTCGACGTTGGTTGTGGTATGGGTATTTATAGGAAATTGCAAGGGGTTCTAGAACATGCTAGATGTTTCTCCGGGTGAATTGAGGATCATGGAATATTGGGATATTGTGTGGAACAATTGTGGAACGTAAGCACACCAGGTTGGAACGTAAGCACATCAGGTTGGAATATTTACTACTAGTAGGCAATAGATGTCGTTGCACAGTTTGAGATACAGTGTTTTAGTTTTTGGTACACAAACCATCCTGTAGTCAATGCTACAATATGTTATAGCAATCTTTTGTGGGGGATACAGATAAAGCCGAAATGTCCACTCTGCACAAAGATCAAAATAAGGCCAAACAAATCATTAACGTGGAGTGACTAGCAGATTTGAATCTACCTTTTTAGTAGCAACAGGTTAAGATTCAAATACCGACTCAGATGTATTCAGAACTGGCTCAACTACTGTTTAAGCACTCAATGAACTAAAAAACTTGCAATTTTGTTGCAATTGTTTATTTATCGCTGAAACCGTTCGAAATAGCGATGGACGTGCATTTTTTAATGTTCCCATATCCGAAACTCGTGCAGTAATAAATAAACTAATCAAATAGAAATTTTTATTGTCGGTTTGATGTTGAAATGGGCTCAGATTATTTTCGAGTGGATTTAGAAGATAAGAGAGAAAAAAACAGCGCAACTAGTGTACGATTCGGAACCGCGTGTACGGACAAATTGCTGCAGATTAATGACAGCTCCAATCACTGGGAAGGGCGCGAATAAACTAAAGATGATTCGGTCGGTACCGGTATAGTGGCATTCTCAAGTGGGGGTCCAACCGCTAGATAAAGGTTTGTATTTTGGTTTGATATAGTAATGGAGCAGCTGACAGAGTGGAGAAAAATCTAGTAGTTGGACGTCAGCGCATGAATTCAAATGATTTGTAGCTGGTGGCGTGTAAGGTGAGTGGATGTTTGCTCTCTGAACAGTAACGAGCAAAAAAAGTGCGTGTTTGGGAAATACTCCTACGTATGTACTAAAAGCTGGGCCAATTAACTCATGTCCGTCCATCTATTATCCACCTTTTGCGCATTCAATTTTGATCAAGGACGATAAATTTCTATACACCGGATCTCGAGAGCTTAAAGCTTTTTTTTTTTAATTTTTCTTTATAATTAGATATTAGCAGCAAATTTACAGTTTTATATGAAAGTCTCATACAATGCCTCTTGCAAATGGTAAATGGATGGAAGGCATTTCTTGCTTTATCACTCTAAAAAACAAAAATAGGAGCCCAGATTCTCGCAACAATTTTTTTTTTGTATGCGTTTTCTTTGTATGCTATTTGCACGAATGGGATGGGACCTACAGTTGTATAAAAAAAGTGTAATAGTGGCTTAAGCCACGAAAATGAACATTTTTAAGAGAACAATTTAGAAATATTCATATGACGTATGGAAAACTAGATTTGTTTGGCCTTGAGCTTCCTTGGCTCAAAGCAAGAATCATGGTGAACTTAAATTGCAGCAGATACGAGTACATAGCGTAACACAGTTTTTAAAAATACGAAAAGAGTAAAAGTAAAAGAGAATGTCCAGGAGGTAGTGTCTGCCACTATCTGGTGGTGCGTTTCTCTACTCGCATCTGTTCGAGAACAGTCTGTTTAACTGGTTTGTTAGCATACTGGGGCTAGGGAATATTAATCACTTGGTGCCTTTTTTCGAAAGGCCCTAAATGTTTACACATAGTGCGGGCGTTGGAAAGGATCGGCAGAGGTAGAGAGAGAGAGAGAGAGAGAGAGAGAGAGAGAGAGAGAGAGAGAGAGGGGAAGAGAAAGATTGGCGTAGTGGTTTTGAAACTCCGATGTTGTTTCGGAAAATCTCCGAGGGTGGCGTCCAGTGTTGTCACTTGGATTTTGAAAAAAAGTGGTAGATTGGACAGAAAAATGTGGTAGATTTACAAAAAGGGTGGTAGATTTGATATAACATTGACATTGGTACATATACACCCCCCTCTCCCACACGCACACACACGTTTGCAAAAACAATTTATTTATAACAAGGAAACTATTCAAATAGTCTTTTTTTTTTACAAAAAGAAATACATAGATATACTCGTATGTATATTAAACTACAATATAAATACAAGAACGAATACATTGCATCAAATGATGTGCGGATGAGGATGACGAGAAAGGTTTCCATACATATTGCAGTATCAAGTACATCTTCAGATACTGTGTGCAACGACATCTATTGCCTACTAGTAGTAAATATTCCAACCTGATGTGCTTACGTTCCAACCTGGTGTGCTTACGTTCCACGATTGTTCCACACAATATCCCAATATTCCATGATCCTCAATTCACCCGGAGAAACATCTAGCATGTTCTAGAACCCCTTGCGATTTCCTATAAATACCCATACCACAACCATCGGCGGGACAGTTGTTTATAAGTGCATACAGCGATTACAAGAGATATTCGACTAGTGGTGAAAACAAGCGACATTATGAAAGTAAATCTGTAGCGATAATTTAATTTGAAATAAATAAGAATAAAGTGATTGAATGTTGTGTTAAAGTAAAGTTGGTATTTGATAATAAATAAACAATTAAAATACACAAAAGACGGTTTTATTTGAACGAACCCCAGCAAGAATATTACATTGGTGTAAGAAAAGTGGATTAAAACAAATTTTGTGTATTGCTTATTGTGTAAGTGTAAAAAGAAATGGTTCGGAAATTGCTAGAAGAATTGTCATTGCCGCAACTAAAAGGAGTACTGAGCCAGCGGGAGCAACCTACGACTGGTACGAAAAGAGAGTTGATCATTAAGTTGCGGAAAATAATGACGGACGAGGGTGCAGATCCTGAAACAGCTTTGTTTGACGTCGAAGAAGAACAAGTAAGTGCGACGAGTGACATGACGGCTTTAATGAAATTGCTATCTGAGAAATTCGACGATCAGAATAAAAAATTCGAGAAGCTAGACAATTCTTTAGACGAGCAAAAGAAAAAGTTCGAAATACTCAAAAGAATTTTCTAGATGTCAAGCTCGATGAACAAAAGAATTCTCTAGAGCAACAGCTATTCGATCAAAGGAGCGTTCTCGAAGGCAAATTCGATGAACAAAATAAAAGTTTAGAAATAAGATTCGGGACAATTGACGAGAAGATTGAAAATGTAGAAGCCAAAATAGAGACATTTGAAACAGCCGTTGAAGGACGACTCGAGAATGTTGAAACGAAGTTTGAGAATGTTGAAATAAAATTCGATAATGTTCAAACGAAAATCGAGACTGTTGAAGGAAGATTCGAGAATTTGGCAAAGGAACTGGAACACGTAAAGAAACAGAAAGTTCGGGAGTATTCAACCGACTTCCCGAGAAGGAAAGAGATGCAGCCTCCCGTCTTCGATGGACAGACGTCATGGCCGATATATAAGAGGCAGTTCGAAGCTGCGGCAATGACGAACAACTGGGACGACGAAGAGAAGTCCATTGCCCTCACGCTTGCGCTTAGAGGATCAGCTGCAGAGCTACTACAAACTATTCCCGAGGACAAACAACGCAACTACGACAGTCTGGTGAAAGCCATTGAGATGCGATTTGGGGACGACCATATGCAGCAAGTATATAGAGTCCAGTTGCGCAGAAGAGTTCAGGTGAGAGGAGAAACTCTCCAGCAATTGCAAGCGGATATCGAGCGACTGGCACATTTGTCCTATCCGAACGCCGGGGAGGAGATCATTAACGAGATGGCAACCGAAGCGTTTACCCATGCCATAGCTGATGCGAAACTACAAATGGCGGTAAGAATGGCTGCGAAGAAAACGCTCGCCGAAGCTTTGGCGTTTGCTCTGACAATGGAGGCGGCAGACCAGGCGTGTCAGGGAATCCACCGTGTGAGGGAAGTAGCCGCCATCGAATGCTCTTGCCAGAGGATGGACATCGAAGACCGAAACAACGCTCGCGGAAGACAAATTCGTTGCTGGAACTGCAACAAAATAGGACACCTACAACGGCAATGCAGAAATCCACCCAGACGCGGAAACTGTCCACATTGTGCGAATAGGCGACGCAACGAAGAACCATCCTACAGGGACAGCATCCATCCTGTTGGCCAGGCTTCTCGAAACCAGGAGTCGGGAAACGCCTAAGAGTCAGCTTCGCGGGGCAGAAGTTGGCTAATGGAATCGACGCCCCCAAGACCACCATCCAGGTCTCCCAAACCAAACGATGCAACAAGAGTCTAACAGTGGAAGCATTCATCGGCAAAAACAAGTGCGTGGCTACTATTGATACCGGCGCCACGGCTTCCATTGTAAGAAGAGATCTCGTCCGGAAGTCTTGGCTGCACAACACCAGCTGCTACTGCCTTAGGACTGCGACAGGGGAAGCGGCGAAAGTATACGGAGAAGTTCGCCTCACGTTACAACTAGCAGGGTTGGCCTTTTCCCATGCGTTTCTGGTGGCCGACATATGTGATGAATGCATCATCGGAGTAGACTTTATGAAAGAACATGACGTAATCATCGACATCGGGATGCAAGTTCTGCGGTACCGGAACGTAGAGATTCCAATGGTGTACGGGAACGAGAATGCAGCACATTTAAGGACAATACTCAGCAAGGACGAAGTCTTACCACCATCTTCCGAGACTATAATTTGGACAAAACTAGAGGGTGATCCTGGGAGCCACCGATTCTACCTATTGGAGTCAGATTTAGGAAGGAATTCCCCAAACTACATCGTGGGAAAAGTTTGAGTGGAGCCAAAGAACAGCCTGGTCCCAGTAAGGCTCATGAATTTAAAGAGCCATAGCGTCAAACTAAAACAAGGGGAAGTTATTGGTAAACGTGCGCCGATATGTTCAATTTCAACAATAACTGAAAAAGAATCTGCGAGGCCTGTTTCATCAGCCAATTTGGCCGAAGTAAGGGACATGATCCTCAAGCACTGCGAACTGGATCAGGATCAGCGAGCCATGGCAGAAAATCTAATCGGTGAGTACGCTGATATATTTGCCTCACAAGATGGAGAGTATGGCCGAACACATCTGGTGCAACATCGCATAGACACTGGGGATGCCAGACCAATTCGCCAGCCTGCCAGACGACTACCATTGGCAAAACAGACAGAGGTTGCGGATATGGTGTCAACGATGGAGAAGGAAGGGCTCATCGAAAGTTCTAAGAGTCCGTGGGCCTCACCTGTTGTACTAGTCAAGAAGAAAGACGGTAGCACTCGATTCTGCGTGGACTATCGCAGACTTAATGACGTCACCAAAAAGGATAGCTACCCTCTGCCACGGATCGATGACACATTAGACACACTCTCAGGAGCTCGATGGTTTTCCACCCTTGATTTAAAGAGCGGTTACTGGCAGGTACAGATCGATCCAAAGGACCGAGAGAAAACTGCGTTCACTGCAGGAAATGGGCTGTGGCAGTTTACAGTAATGCCATTTGGATTGTGCAACGCTCCGGCAACTTTTGAGCGCCTAATGGAACACGTCCTGCGTGGATTGACCTGGAAAACTTGCTTGGTGTATCTGGACGACGTGATCGTGATAGGAAAAACATTCGAGGAACATCGCGACAACCTGAAGAATGTGCTAGAACGGCTTCGAAGCGCTCACCTGAAGCTAAACCCAAAGAAATGTGACCTCTTCAGATCCGAAGTCAAGTACCTGGGCCAAGTTATCTCATCAGAAGGAGTGCGAACAGATCCAGACAAGGTGGATGCTGTGAAAAACTGGCCAGTTCCAAAAGACAAACACCAACTCAGGAGCTTTTTGGGCCTCGCCACGTACTACCGAGGATTCGTAAATGACTTTGCCGGGATCGCGAAGAGCTTGCACCAATTGACAGAAAAAGGAAGGCAATTCAAGTGGTCAGGTGAGTGCGACAAAAGCTTCAACAGAACCTTAAACGAACATCTCTCCAAGGTCGTAGAAGACCACCAGCGCGATTGGAATCGACAAATTCCTCTTTTCTTGATGGCCTACCGAAATGCAGTGCACAGTACTACTGGACATACTCCATCTGAAGTCTTGTTTGGTCGAGCAGTCCGGCTACCTAGTGAGATGAAGTTTGGATCCCCTAACGACGAGCCCAAATGTGAGGAGGACTACGTGGCAGACCTCAGGAAAAGGATCCGAGACATACATCAGAGAACCAGGACGAGGATAAGGATAGCGAGTGACCGCATGAAAACCAGGTACGACACAAAGGCAACAACGTCCAGCTTCCACGAGGGAGACCTAGTATGGTTGTACAACCCACACCGGCAAAAGGGGAGGTCACCTAAGCTGCAGTAAGACTGGGAGGGCCCTTATAAAGTGGTCACACGCATCAATGACGTCGTCTTCCGGATCCAGCGTGGAGTAAGAGGCAAGATGAAAATTGTCCACCTGGATTGGCTTCATCGTTACCATGGCAGTAATCCAGATGATCTTGTTCGGGACGAACAAGTTTAAGAGGGGGGCAATATGGTATCAAGTACATCTTCAGGTACTGTGTGCAACGACATCTATTGCCTACTAGTAGTAAATATTCCAACCTTATGTGCTTACGTTCCAACCTGGTGTGCTTACGTTCCACAATTGTTCCACACAATATCCCAATATTCCATGATCCTCAATTCACCCGGAGAAACATCTAGCATGTTCTAGAACCCCTTGCGATTTCCTATAAATACCCATACCACAACCATCGACTGGACAGTTGTTTATAAGTGCATACAGCGATTACAAGAGATATTCGACTAGTGGTGAAAACAAGCGACATTGTGAAAGTAAATCTGCAGCGATAATTTAATTTGAAATAAATAAGAATAAAGTGATTGAATGTTGTGTTAAAGTAAAGTTGGTATTTGATAATAAATAAACAATTAAAATACACAAAAGACGGTTTTATTTGAACGAACTCCAGCAAGAATATTACAATATGAATGAAAAATTAATTGAAAGTTGGTATGTGTTGAATTTTCGAAATGGAATGGAAAATTGTATGTACCATACTTGTACATATTTTCCAAGGGAACCGAGTTGAATTGGTTGATTAATGTGGAGAGGACAGAATTAAAAAACGTGGTAGAATTTTTGCATTCCGTTGTAGATGTGGTAGATTTGAAAAACGTGCAAAATTGTGGTAGATCTACCACAATTGTGGCAAAGTGACAACACTGGTGGCGTCCAGATAACTTGGGAGATTTTCATTATTTTTTGTCTTCATTTCTGGTTCACAGTATTTTTTTTCCCGACTACCTGATGTCATAGGCATATCAATCACCCAACAGAGCGAACAATTTGTCCACTGCCAGTTTTATGCATTTGCAATAGTGTTCACACAAGCTTTCGATGTTGATCGGAGTGACTCTTTATTTTATGCGAAATATTTAAATGCTTGCTGACATCGGGATTTCGACTATGATACGTTAGCCCGGGAATTGATGACGTCACCACAACACCCCAATTAGATCAGGCGTTATCAAGCTAAGCGTAAAAAGAGACTCCAGCCCTGAATGTTATGTGCATAGCTAATGCTGAATCAGCTAAGTTTAAGATAGCAGGTCAACTCTTACTGAAATTATTCGAAAGTCAGAATATTTTCATTTCACATTATTTTTTTTTAAATCTCATACAGACCTAGGTTAGGTTAGGTAAGGTGTTTATCCTCCGCAGTCGATAGGATTCAATGCCGAATTAGGTCAATTGTGCTCCCACGTGCGACTGTTATTTCCGTTGCTCTTGAAATATTCTAATATTTAGATTAGTTTCCAGATTTTATCGACACTCGAGTCGCCAATATCTGTAATATTCTCTAAGAAGTATTCGATACGGTGATTGTGAACCTAAAATCATTTAGGAGCAGGTGTATGAAATCTTATGTAGAATGGAATCATTGAACGTCAAAATCTGTAATTTTCCGTTGCAGGTAGTCCGCAACACTTCAACTGACCTTGGGGACCTGCATTGCGATTGATCGGGAAACTACTGACTGCCCAAAACTTGGCTTGGGCCAGTAGCGCAACAATCAACTTCGTGATGAAGTGCTTACTTTACCTCCTAGTGGTGGTCCCAGGGCAACTATACGTATAAACCCCTTATACGTATAGGCTAAAATTGCAAGTGCGGGTTGTCTAGGGCCTTGATTCTAGGCTAGGTAACGTGGGCCAGCAACCTGCGTTACCGAAAACTTTTCGCTACAGAAACCGACACTATGCCTCGGATAAGGAATGATCACATGTTGACGACTTTTGGCTATTGTACCCGGACAAAGATAGGTATCTGGAATGTAAAGACGCTCCTCGACTCGGGAAGCGAAAGTCCTTACAATGCCAGATTTCTCCAACTTGAAAAGGAATTCATGCGATATAAACTGGACATTTTGGGGGTAAGTGAAGTAAGATGGTTAGAAGCGGGCGAGTACCAGCCCCCAACGCGTAACACTGTACTACTCTATTCTGGAAGGCCATGCGGAAGTCCGCGGGAATATGGAGTCGGACTACTGCTAACAACAACAGCACGCAATGGCCTAATTTCCTGGCAGCCCCATGGTGATAGGATTTTGACGGCCAGATTTCGGACTAGAGTACGACGCGTCACCATCATACAGTGTTACGCCCCAACGAATAGTTCGTCTGAGGACGAAAAGGAGAGCTTCTACAACATCTTAAGTGCCGTCTTCAACACAACACCAAATGGAGACATTGTCATAGTGATGGGGGATTTGAATGCCAAGGTAGGCAACGACCACGAAGGGCTCAAACATGTAATCGGGAAGCATGGACTAGGCAACCGCAATGACAACAGCGAAAGGTTTGTGGATTTCTGCAATGCCAACCGCCTTGTGATAGGTGGCACCATGTTTGAGCACAAGACCTGCCACAAAGTCAGCTGGGTATCCAACGACAGGCAAGCAACCTCCAACCAAATTGACCATTGTGCTATCAGCCGCCGCTTTCGAAGTAGTCTCCTGGACGTCCGAAACAGGCGAGGGGCAGATGTGGGGATAGTACGTGATCACCATCTTATGATAGCTACTCTCCAACTACGCACTGCTGCAGTTCGAAGATCCCACGTCAACACAAGAATGCCCAGGTTCAACATCGATAGATTTAGTGATCCGTCAGTGCGCCAACAATTAAGGGAGCACTTTTCGCAAGGTGTGGAAGCCATCAGCAGCTCAATGCCCGCAACCATCCAAGACCATTGGTGTTCTGTGAAAAATGTTTTTACATCTGGTACTGAAAGAATTGTCGGTCGATCGCAGGGAAGACATAGGGCGTGGCTTTCAGAGGATACCTGGAGACGGATTGACGAACGAAAACAGCTAAAATCTCGCGTTGCATCTACCCCAGCAGCAGGGAGAAGCGAGCTACAGTCCAGAGCGTGCGTAGCGTAGCGCGCGACGCGACGAGCGCAACTACATCAACGCGCTGGCTACAGAAGCAGAAGAAGCTGCACGTAGGTGCGACAGCAGGACCGTCTACAGAATCACGACAGAGCTGACAAGTGGTCGCAGCTCCAGCCAACACCCAGTGAAAAGCCTAGACGGCTTCTTGCTCATTTCGGATGAGGACCAGCTCAAGAGATGGAAAGAGCATTTTGCTACGGTTTTGAACCGTGTATTCGCTAGCGATATGCTCCCTAATCAGAGTGAGATGCCCGAGGTGAGAGGCTCCCGAATACGCACCACGACTCCCAGTAAAGATAAGATCATTACCGCGATCAAGGCACTCAAAACCAACAAGGTGGTAGAACTTGACGGTATTCCAGCAGAGCTGTTACGAGCAGCGCCAACAACATCAGCTGAGCTTCTGCTTCCACTTATAGAGAGAGCTTGTGAAGCTGAGAGCTTTCCTAACGAGTGGAAAAAGGGAATGATCGTCAAGCTTCCTAAGAAAGGAAATTTAATGGAGTGCGGAAACTGGAGGGGTATCTGCGTGCTGCCTGCTGTAGCTAAGATAATAGCTAAAATCATCCTGGAGCGAATCAAACAACATCTCGAAGACACACTCGATGCCAAACAAGCAGGTTTCCAGGTGTGCCGACCACATCAACACCCTGCAGATTATCATCGAACAGTGTGTTGAATATCGATCGCCTCTGCACCTGCTGTTCATCGATTTTGAGAAGGCGTTCGATAGTGACAACAGGGAGTTTATTTGACGTGCCTTACGCAGGAGAGGTATTCCCGATAAACTAATTGCTATTATCAAAGCTACATATAAAGGCTCCAAATGTCACGTTCTGCACAGGGGAAGGTTGTCTGAGGAATTTGAGATCCAAAGTGGGGTAAGACAAGGCTGTATCCTTTCACCAATATTATTCCTATTGGAGATTAGCGATGTGCTTCATGCCGCTTTGTCGACGGGAAACGGAGGAATTCGATGGACTCTTACATCTCAACTGAAACATATTGACTAAGCTGACGATGTATGCTTACTCTCCCACAGAATTATGGACCTCCACCAAATGACAGCAGATGTGGAGAGGGAGGCAGGTGTCGTCGGGCTGAAAATGAATACGGCAAAAACTAAAATTATCAGCCTGGGAACAAACTCATCAGCTCAAATATGCATTGCTGAACAACCGGTAGAGAGAGTAGAGGATTTCCAGTATCTTGGGAGTATTGTCTCGACCGATGGTGGAACCGAACTGGATATAGCCAACAGGATTGCCAAAGCAAAGTCCGCGTTCGGGATGTTGTCCAAAATATGGCGAAGCAATGCAATCAGTTTGAGCACCAAAATAAGACTGTTCCGCTCCAACGTTGAATCCGTGCTGCTATATGGTTGCAGCACGTGGAGAGTGACTAATACTATCACCAGAAAGCTGCAAACGTTTGTTAATAGGTGCCTGCGCAATATCTTAAGGATTTTCTGGTCCAATCGTATTTCTAACGGACACCTTTACGAGAGAACGGGTCAATAACCAATAGGCACAACCATCCAACGGCGGAAGTGACAGTGGATTGGTCACACATTCCGAAAGGGTGACAGTTGCATAGCGAACCATGCTATGCAATGGAACCCTCTAACTCAGGATGGCAGAAGACCTAGCGGTCCGAGGAGAACATAGCGCAGAACAGTCGAGAAGGAGGCACGGCAGTTAGGGAAAAGTTGGGGAGAACTCAGACACATTGCCAGAAACCGTACACGATGTCGCGTAGGCGTAGTAGAGGCTCTAGGACCCACAAGGGGATACAGGACATAAGTAAGTAAGTAACTGACCAAAGCGAATGTAATTACTTAACGTGTATTAGATTACTAAAGGTATGCAGAAGAGCAGCTAGGGATGCCCCAACAAATATATCTATATATGGAGAAGCTCATTTGTTTTGTAATATTTCTACATGGAATCGATATTTCAAAGTACGATATATCGATATAACAACATTGAAAACCTGTCTACCTATTTGACTATCGAATAATAATAAATATCTGATTTATTATTTAATAATAATAAAATAAGTTGTTCCTTCAAAAAATAATTTTTTTAAATAAGTCATTGTAAAAAAAACCCCATTCGTACATCCTATGCAAATTCTGTTTATTTGTTTATTACAAGCCGACATTGAAAAAGCAAGTTTCGTTAAAGCACTCTTGAAATTAAATATCAAGAATCCAGCACACGTGCACAGCTACGTATGCAATATTTCTCAGTTCGTAGCCCCCATCAAGAATTTGCCGGTCACTAGGCTGACGACATCATCAGCATATGCAATGACTCGTACACTACTGAGCCCAAGCCTAATTAAAATATCTTTAAAGACCAAGATCCAGGAGATGACTCCTCTAGAGGTCCGAGCATGCGTTTTTCTACCTCTCAGTTCTGAGCTTACGTGTTTACTTGCAAAGTAGTGCGTCCCAGAGTTAGTAGTCATGGCTCTGTATCAAATGAATTGAAGCAGTATTTGACCTATCATTACAACGAGTTCGAAACTATATGGCAATAAGAAAAAAAATATATACATACATATATATATATATATATATATATATATATTTGACCGGGTTCTTTTATTGCCTCAGAACAGGTTTACGCAAATATTAATCTTATTGTACCAAACAACTCAAGTTGGCTTATGCTTGTGACACACAGCAACCGATATATGGTATCTATACCATAGTACGTATACCATATACTATAACAAACATCCGTATTCGAATGCACGAGGGCTTTTCCGAGTACGCCTGCTCTAGATACTTTGCTGAACTTACCTCCTTTTGACACTTTTATCATGGGTTGCACTATCAAAACCATCCATCCTCTTAAGCGGGGTGGTTTGTGGTATACTCCACATTGGAATTTTGATAAACTTCCGCAACACCTACATATCTTACGAATCCGGTCTTATGGATATGCCGTCTGATGCAATGACACCAGAACTTCAGCTGATACGTAAATTCGGAGTCGACTTTCCTTGTGTTCAGGACTGGCTTTGGCCAGAGTCTGAGTCGGGAATGGAATGCACTCGTATTTTCGCGGACGGATTCGAAACCAGTCAAGGGTCTGGCGCTGGTGTCTTCGTGGAAGACGACAACATTAGACTTCTTTTCTTGTTAGCCAAATATGGATCTGTTTTCCAAGCGGAAACTTATGCAGTCCTAATAGACTAAGAGTCCACAGTAAGTTTTGGATGTGATTGATAACAAACAGTATAGTATAGTATTATTAGATTGTTGTGAGGTTTCTATTTTTAAATGTTACCGTCTTGCAGGCTCTAGTGGGGGCAATGGTGAATAATACTACATCAAAAATACAGTTTTTTCGAAAGTACAAATAATTGGTATAACAACATTATTATCAATTCAAAATGTAGAGTTTCACGCCCGGATTACAAATATGGTGGTCCAAGACGTTTTGCACGAGGCCTTATGCCTGCAAGACGCGCTCAAAGTATGCTTGAAATAAAGTTTTTAGATAGACAGCTTTCAGCCTCCGTACTTACATACAATTACTTATTTTTTTTGTTTTTTTTACTATGCACTTGTTCTTATACTTGATTTTCTCAAACTCTCAATTGATTGGTACATCGACTCTCTAATTTTGATCTTGCAAACAGAAAAGGCAAAATTAAACCATTTTCAATTCTACCAAAAAGACATGAATTGAGATGAAGAAGATCTGTGGCCTATTTCAACAAATTAGAATTACTATTACAAAATTGTTGGTTACATTTACAAATTTGTTTACTGATTTTCTGTTTCACAAACTACAAACTTATTTCCAACAAAGAGAAAAAAATGAAGGGAAATTATATTTGTTATTTACAAATACAAAAAAAACCGTTTCACCCGCATAACTTTTCTGTAGCTGCACAGCTGTACCCAATGCGTTTGAATGTATGTATGCGGTACTAAATTGTCTTTCCAAAATGTATAAAACTATTTTTGTACCTATAATAGTTTAGAAGTTATAGTGTTTAAAGTGGTTACACTTCCAAATAAGAGGTCACCCACTTTGATAGGCTATAACTTGAAATGTGGTGAGAATAGACAATTCAACATTCGCTCTTTGGTGAATATCAAGAGTTGCGTGGTGCCAAGGTAAGTCTAGCATCATTTCATTTGTTCTTCGGGTAAACAATTCAATTGGCTTTCTTGTACCATTTATTACTCTATGTTATACTATAATGAAGTTGAATAACTTTGAATCGTATAGGTGGAACAATTTTCTATGTTCCATAGCTGTGAACTGAAGTGAGATGCACCACTGCCGTATATTTTTTGTTCGCCTTTGCCCACGAAATCATATCATGATATTGTATCTGGAATACCCTGCGTTTCTTAGATTTTTTGTGGATGCTTCTTGACAACTTTTCGACGCATTTGATTTTAGCTTTGACTTTATATAAAGAAAATTAAATCTAGGTGGTGTCTATGAATTGAAGGGCTTATTGTAAAATATGTTAACCCACAAAATAAGAAAAAAATTGTAAAAATTGTCTTTAAAGTTTAAAATAATGTATAAATTAGGGAAAAACTTATAGTCCAATGCGCTACTTACATTCGTATAACTAGTGGTCATATTTATTGGTGTGTGAGTGATTATATAAGAATGTGGCTAGTCATGTAATTGTTGGATGCAATGCAAACAAAAGTGGCTTATTATGTTATTACAATAAGTCTTCAATTGTAACTGATAAGGTTTTCAACGGAAAGTAGAGTGTACAACGTGCATCAATATTATCTGCTTCGATGTAAACTAAAATAGATTTTAACCAGAGCAGCGAGCATTATTTATTAAAAAAAAGTAAATAAATTGCTTTAACATTTTGTACAGCCATTATTTGCTATTCAGTCTCTATCTATGTACATACATTTATTAAAAACATTTTAAAATGAGCATGATATTGCAGTCACTCCTCGTTCTCGTCTTCATCCTCATCATCATCTTCGCTCTGCATTCCCTCGTACATGTCAACAACGCCATACTCTTGAACTATTTGCAAATTTCGAACACATGCCTTGATAGGAGTTACCACACAGAGTGCTTTTCGTCCATCATAGTATCCATTGTTACGTTGATATTCGATTTCCCTTGCTTCCAAAAACTGCACCAACGAATCGAAGCAAGGACACTGCCAAGGATTTCCCTCCACAGCGACTCTTTTTAGGAAAGGAAACGTCACATTGACTTCTGGCAAGAATGTCAATTTATTGTGATCGATTAGAAGCTCGGAGAGCCCATTGAAACCTTCGAGAACATCGACGGGTATATCCTCGATGTTGTTGTGATCAAGGTGTAGTTTCTTCAGCTTCTTCAAAGAAGCAAACATCCGTACGTCCAACTTGTCGTGGGTGTTATGTCCGAGGCTTAGATAGTCGATATTAGTTAGAGCGCCAAATGTGTCGTAAGGCAGGGTTTTAATATTGTTTCGATTGAGTAGAAGTTTCTTTAGTCTTGGCATTGATTCCGGAAAGATATTCCTATCCACTGTTATTAAACTATTTCTGCTGAGATCAATCGTATCAAGGCTAAGCAGGGATGAGAATGTATTTTCTCCGATCTTGGTAATGTCATTGTTGTATAAGTAGAGCTTTCTCAGCAATCGTAGACCGGTGAAAGAGTTCGAGTCTAGTTTCTTAATCGAATTCCCCGAAATGTTGAGATTTTGAAGTAAGGTCAGATACTGAAACGGTTGACCAGATACTCCAGTAATATTGTTTTGGCTCAAGTCCAAGTGTAATAGTTTCACTCGACTAAAACCAATGAAAATATTTGGCGTAAGCGATTCAATGCTGTTGTAAGACAAGTTTAAAACTTTTAAATTAGATAAGCCCCGAAATGCACGGTCTTCGATTTTCCTCAACGGATTGGCAGTTATTGAGAGAACCTTGAGTTGAGGCATCTTTTCAAAGGTATTCGATGGGATCTGAGAATTAATTTATCATTCAATTTTTAATGCAACTAAACACGCCTTTGTTTACTCACCACATCAAGTAAATTATTGCCGATCGATAAACATTCAAGGATTGGTACCTCACCCAATGAAATCGATTTGAGAAGATTAAAACTTAAATCCAAGTACTCCAATTGAGTAAGTGTTTGAAATGCATTTGTCTGCACTGTATCCAGATGGTTGTGCGAGAAGTTTGCCGATCGTAGGTTTGACAAATTCTCGATCATATTGCGTGTGATCATCCCAAACTGGTTACGACTTGCATCCAGGTACTGAAGTGTAGAGCGCGGCTGAAAATATCTGACTTTAAGAGTCGATAACTGCGTTCCAGAGACATTTAAATTTTGAAGAGACGGTAGATCTTTAAATCCATGATCAGAGACGACAATGTTGCCAGCCTGAGATAGATCGAGTTTTTCAATCACATCTAGATATCTGACCGCATGTTCTGGATTTAAAATAAATGTCCAATAAAGAATGCATTTCGGCGTGTAAGAGAGCCATTGCTTACCTGTAATGTAAAATGTTTCTCCAACTTTGTTGATAATCGTTACATTTTTCCATGTTGGTGTCATTTCCCTTGAGAGATCCTCTAATGAGGGCAGATTGAAACAGGTTACACTGTCTACATTTAAATTGTTTTCGCATTTTTGTGTGGTCACAAATGTGACTAAGATAAATAATAAAAGCACAACTAACTGCCTTGCCATTTTGCTGTCTACAGAGATTGGAAGCGTTTCTATACTACGGTCGCGATACAACTGATGAGAGTACTCTCGAAGACGGTAGAATTAACCTTGACCGATTTTATGTCAACGACTTTGCACATTTCTAAAATGAATATTAAATGTGTGCTTTTATTGGTGATTGGTATTGGCGGTAGATATAGTCATTTTTGTATGATTTCAATCTTCTTCTTCTTTCTTTTATCAGCGAGGTTATGATCCGAAAATAAGGGATCATAGCCCTCCCACTTCACTGCATTTCTACTGATCCGCCTGTGGGGTTCGCCTGTGATTTCAATAATTTAAATGATGAACCTTCACATTGTTAAACAAATTTAATTGGAACTTTCTATTGGTTTTGCAATTTACAAACGTAAAGACACTGATAAGAAAGTCTAAAACATTTGACTACTATTTTTTACTATACTATTAGAAGGACGAATGCTGAGGAGATTCGTTCGCCAAAGTTCATTAGCAATGCTCATGGCCAGCTTCTTGTGGATGACGACAAAATTCTGCAGAGGTGGCGGCAGTATTGTGAAGAGCTTTTAAATGAACAGTTTCCCCGGCTATACTTTCCAAGAGCCACCTCTAACTCTGAAGAAATACCCGACATTACAGTCGAAGACGTTAGTTAGGCGGTCAAATACTCCAAAAAATGAAAAGCGGTTGGGACAGACGAGATGCCCTCTGAGTTCTGGAAAAAGATGGGAGACGTCGGGTTCAGATGGTTTAGAATTCTCATCTCCAAATTCGTGAGAGGTGATCCAATGCCGAATCAATGGAGGGAAAGTTACCTTCTCCCTGTATACAAAGGGAAGGGTTATACACGAAACTGTGATAACTACCGTTCGATCAAGCTGATGTCACACACCATGAAGATCGTTGAGCGGGTATTAGGTGGCCGACTGCGAAAAATAATACGGCTATCTGATGATCAGTGCGGGTTTGTCTCGGGTAAATCAACCACAGATGCAATCCAAAGTATAAGGATCATAATGGAAAAACATCATGATTCCTTAAGGGATTTGCATATTGTATTGGTTGACTTTGAAAAGGCATTCGACAGACAACCACGAGATCTGATATGGCTGGCGCTAAGACATCGAGGGGTTCCAGAAACCTATGTACAGATGATCTTGGACATGTACGAAGGGGCAAAGGCAAGAGTAAAATGCCCCGCTGGAGTAACCGAAGAGTTCCCAATCAAAGTCGGGGTGCACCAGGGAAGCGTTTTAAGTACAAAAAAAAGTACAAATATTTGGCGCAACAGCTCTTTAAAGTGCTAGGGCCTAGCTTCTCGCAACCACTCATGTTGTGTGCGTTATATTTTTCACACAAATGGAAGGGACCTACAGTTTAATGCCGAGTCCGAACGGCGATTTGAGAAGCTTATTCTTGACAACAATACTCTCGGATGTTTGTCAGACGCTCGCGAGAGGTGGGACCGTGAAAAAAGCTTTTTGGTATTTTCTGGGATTCGAACTTGGAACCTCATGCGTAGTGATCCGACACACTAACCACTTACGCCACGACGCCCACAGCATTTTAAGTCCTTTGCTCGTTATTACAGTCCTTGATTATCTGCCTGAAGGTAAAGTGATGGACCCCAAGGTACATCAGTTATTCTTTGCTGACGATGGAGCCATCATAAGTGAGGATCCTACATCCCCGCAACGAGCACTTGATGTGTGGGTGAACGTTTTGGAGGGAAATGGGTATCGCATTAGTTCAAAAAAGACAGAGTACTTGTGTTGCCCGTTCTCTGATCCACTCAGGCCTATTCCAGACATTTATTTGAATGGAACAGTGTTTCCCAAGTGCGAAAAGTTCAAATATCTGGGATCTATGATCAATAGCAAAGCAACTTGTGATGACGACATCAATCATCGCGTAAGCGTAGGGTGGATGAAGTGGCGAGAAAATTCCGCTATCTTCTGTGACAGAAAAATGCCACCTAAGTTGGAAGGAAGCCTCTACACCGCAGTTGTACGTCCAGCGCTCACATACGGTTCACAATGTTGGACGATGTACAAAAAGTATGAGAGTAAATTAACGGCAGCTGAGATGAAGATGCTTCGCATGACAGCAGGAGTGACAAAGCTTGATCGAATAAGAAGTTCGAAGATCCGTGGAAGCTTTCACATCAAGGAAACCATCGTACAAAAAATAGAGCGCGACCGGCTCAGTTGGTATTGCCACGTTCAAAGAGAGATCATTTGAACCCTGTTAAAAAGGCAATATCAATGCACGTTCCAAAGACATCGCGATGTAGGAAAGGTAGGCCTATAAACGCCTGGATCACACAAATGCGACGACATCGGCATTTCATCAGCCTCAGTAACCGAGTGATCCAAAATCGGCAGGCCTGCCAATATTTTCTGAGGTCAAATAGGCGAACCCCACAGGCGGATTAGTAGAAATGCGGTGAAGTGGGAGGGAAATATTTTCTAATGAATTTGAAAGTTGTGAATACAGGGATCCATTAACAAGCTTACAATTTGAAAGTCGAATCAAGCAGTACATTTTTGTCTTTAGACATAATCGCGACGGTCATATTTCTTATACACTCATACCTCGCTTTGCCCGGTTTCGTTTTGTGCGGTTTTACCATTGCGAGATTTTCATATACATGTACGTACCCACATTTGATTTGTGCGACTTCGTTTTGCGCGAATTACAGTTTTTTTTTCTAAAGAATTGTTATAAGCAAAAAATCGCACGCTTGGCGCATTTCAGCGCAGTGATATTCGAACCCATTTTAAACATTCGCCCTGCATTATTTCCATAACCACTTAAGTTACGGTAATCACAAATCACACGTTCCGTGCATTCCAGCGAAGTGATACTTGAACCAAATTAAAATATTCCCGCCGCATCATTTCCATAACCATTCAGGTTACGGGAATTCATGAGAGCTCTATGCAAGTTTCACATATCGACTCGAGATTATGTGAAACAATGGGAACTGCAATCAGGCAGTATTTTGGTAATGTGAAGTTCGGGCTTCGGGCTTGGTGACTGACGGAAAGTATGAGAGTTGATTTTCGGACGTTTAGCGGTTCGAACGTGTGCTTAGAAAGTTTCATTATAAACAATTGCTAAAAATTCACAAAAAAAAAAACAGTGCAACCAAAAAAGGAAAAAATTCACCAAAAGACAGTTTTTATTATAATTTATAATTTGCGCGCACTCAAAGGGTTATGAATACCTTTAACATGTTTACACACAGTGCGGCCGTTGGAAAGGATAGAGAGAGAGAGAGAAGTGGTTCTTGAAGCTCAGTTGTTTATGCTTCAGCTATTCTCCGGGGGTGGCGTCCAGATAACTGGCGAGATTTTTTTTTGTTATTATTGTCTTTGCTTCTGATTCACAGTAATTTTTCCCGATAACCGGTGTCTAGGGCAAATCATCATCAACAGAGCGAAACATTTTTCCAGCCATATGACCAAGCTACTGCCAGTGTTATGCCTTCGCAGTAGTATTCACAGAAGCTTTTGCAAACGATCGGACTGACTTTATATATTTTATGAGAAATAAATAAATGCTTGCTGACATCAGGATTAGAACCATGAACCATTAGCGTGGCAATTGACGACATTACCACTACACCATTGCCACCCCCCATAACATAAAACCATCTATCTTTATCATATGTGTAAGATAAAATAGATTCATATAGAATTTCAGAAATTTAATACAATTCTATAAAATTATAACAATAAATAAAGTTTATAGTTTCACAAAAAGGAAAAAAATAAATAAAATTCTTAAATAAAACTCCAATAAATGTGTTTAGAAAAAGTTTGAAGTTTCAGCGATAACGACGCAAACAAATAAACATAGTGCGGTGTGTACTCAAGTGGTCATTTTGGTAATATTCCATTACACCATAAAAATATAAGTAACAGAATCATGGCGCGCCATGGTTTTTCTATTAACAGATACAAACGCATGTGTCTATGTAGTGTTGAGGGCAATTTCAGATATAAGTCTATGGTCATTCATACATTTGAAAATCCGAGCTCTTTCAAGGACATTTTTATACGGCATTTGCCTGTATACTGGAGGTCGCGCCAAAAGCCCAAAAGCCTGGGTTACCGCTTCTATATTTAAGGAATGGTCGATGAAACATTTTATCACTGAAGTCGAAGGATATTGCAAAAAGTCCAACATTTCCTTGGAAGCGTTACTTGTTCTGGACAACGCAACATCTTATCCAGCATAGCTTACAGACCTGTACCCAAACATCAAAGTTGTTTTATTACATTTGAATACAATGGCTTTAATCCAACCGATGGACCAAGGGGTAATTTCCACCTTCAAGATATATTACCTAAGCACATATTTTCTTAGCTTATCAAAGCATTTGATGAAGACCATGTCATTGACACTATTCGAAGCTTTTTGAAAAAAATTGCACGTTTAGATGTAGTCCACAATATAAAACTACATGGGGAGAATTAAAACGATCACCTCTACAAATTGTTTGGAGAGGCTTCTAAATCAACAAGACTCTCCAGGTGACACAGGAATTGATGTGGAAGGATTTATTGAACTTAGTAGGCAAATTGCTGCAGAAAGCTTCGCAGATCTAAATCGAGAAGATGTTAATAAAATCTTAGACGCTGATGGACCGGAAGAATGCTGATGGGCTGCAGAAGAGATGATTGATTTATTTGAACAACCTGAACCTTCTGCAGAAGCTGCAACTACAGAGCAAGATAAAATGACTGCAACCAACTTGGTCAGGGTTCTTGATATGGGTGACAAATTGGTGAAAGAGGTTCCCAGAATTCTGGCGAAGTACGGTCGAACAAGTTTCAGAGCAGCATAAGGGCATCTTTGAAACCTCACAGGGCAGTTCATTTAGAAAAGTCTAAAAAGAAAAACCAATTGGTTTTAACTAATTTTTTTTAAACGAAATGCAAATTAAAACATTTTTAACATAATTATAATATTGTTTTTAATTTTTGTATTTATATTTTTTTTTTAATGCCAGGAGAGAAAATTCCACTATCTTCTGTGACAGAAAATTGCGTCCAGCGCTCACATACGGTTCACAATGTTGGACGATGTACAAAAAGTATGAGAGTAAATTAATGACAGCAGGAGTGACAAAGTTTGATCGAAGCATAAACAACTGAGCTTCAAGAACCACAACACCAAACATTTTTCTCTCTCTCTCTCTATCCATCCTTTCCAACGCCTGCACTGTGTGTAAGCATGTTAAAGGTATTCATAACCCTTTGAGTGCGCGCAAATTATAAAAAAAATAAGAAGTTCGAAGATCCGTGGAAGCCTTCACGACAAGGAAACCATCGTACAAAAGATAGAGCGTGACCGGCTCAGCTGGTATTGCCACGTTCAAAGAAGAGATCACACAAATGCGACGACATCGGCATTTCATTGGCCTCAATAACCAAGTGATCCAAAATCGGAAGGCCTGCCGATATTTTCTGAGGCCAAACAGGGGAGCCCACAAGCGGATCAGTAGAAATGCGGTGAAGTTGGATGGTTATGATCTGTTGTTTTCGGACCATAACCTCGGTGAAAAAGGAAGAAGAAGAAGATTTAGTTTTTATAATTAAATACTAACTACAACGTTTCAAATTTCTTTCAGTTTTTTATATTCCCTATTTTCAGGAACGCATACCCTTATTTTATATGACGTTCTTACTTCGTTTTGCGCGGTTTCGCTTGGCGCGAAACTTTTCATTCCACTAACCCCCGCGCAAAGCGAGGTATGAGTGTATAGTACTTGCTATAATTTTAAACTTGATTGAGTTTTGTTGAAAGTAAGGTTTGCGCATTAATAAATTAAAAAAGAACAAATTACGTTTGAAGATTGTTCGATGAATCTAGTTCCTTGAAACGCTTTACGGCCCCCTCATCATCATATTTCAGCGATTTATTCCACCTTATAAGGTCTCATATTATTTGGTGATGATATTCACTTGTATACGATACGATACGATGATTGGGGCCCAAGTGCACTGCGACCTATAAGATCTATTGTGCTGCCCCAATGGATAACTAGAATTAAAAATTGAGGCTCTTGATAAACCTCAATAATGTCTTGGGTTCCATGTTCCAGGTATCCGCTGGGCCCATCGAGACCCGCGTTAAATGGAGTATTTATTTTTTTGTGGTCCCTGGGCATTCACAAAGAATGTGTTCTGCTGTTTCTCTTTGTTCCCCACAGAGTCTGCACATGGCCGTATCTGAAAATTTCATTTTATTTAGATGGTACAGTGTTCGGTTTGGTAGCCCGTTAGAGTTCGCAAATCGTATTTGCTTAGTTGAAGTAGCGTGCTGGCTCTACTTCTGTTGGGGTTTATGAACTTCTTCGTTTGTCTTAGGCCCTTTTGGTTGATCCAGTGTTCGGCGAGTCCTTTAGCTTCCCATTTTATTATTGCAGATATCACTGTGTGGTACCTCGAGGTAGGGTACAAGGCTGATGAGTGGGCGCCCAGCGCCTCTTCTCGCCAGACAGTAGAAAATGTTGAATTTGTAATAAGAAATGTTCTGAGTAACCGAAGACGAAAAGTAAAGAAGTTAAGAAGTTACCGCGCAATCTTTATTATCAAAAACAAAGTTTCTCAGGATCCTACATGGTCATCTTTGTATGAACAAGCTTAGCGTAAAATATGGGCAAAAATTCTTTGTGCAGTTCAAAAACAGCAGTTACCGGCTTTTGGAGGTCTATGGTGGACGAAAGTGAACTAATCATGGTGATTTTTAGTAGAGACGAAGCGCCAAAATGGTGCTTGTTATGATATGACAATAAAAAGCGATTCGATGGTGTGGCGCCAGCCGTCCTGATGAACAGCGTCGCAAAAAAAAGCAAGAGTATTCAAAATCGTCAAAAACTAATGGCGTCCATTTTTTGCGACTGTGAACGAATCCTTATGATTGATTTTAAAAAGCGCAATACAGTGGTGAGTGTACTTCACTGCTGTATAAACTTCGGGTGGTTATAAAATAAAAAAGACGCGGAAAAATGGCAAGGATTGCTCTTTTACTACACGACAACAATGCACCCGTTAACACTGCTACTATTGTCTAGGCCACCATATGCCAATGTGGATTCTCACTTTATCATCCACTTTATAGCCTTGATTTAGCCCCTAGCGACTATTTTTTCTTCAGCGAAATGAAGTCTGACATTAAAGGAAAACAAAAAAAAACAAAATCAGCGGCGATGATGAAATTTCAACATTTGAGGACAAAACTTCGGAATACGATGGCTTAAGAGCATTAATGAACCGATCTAAGAACGGTATTGATAACAGGCAGGACTGCTTCCATTTGCTGGGGGTTGGCGTTCAGTATGTACTTCTTCGCCCAGCTATTCAGGATGTTTAGGGCCAATTGTAAGAATTCAGTGGTAGTGGTGAAGAATTTGCTGGTCACTAGGCTGACGTACACCACTGAGCTCAAGTCTCATTAAAATTTCGTTTAGAACCAAGGTCCATAGTAAATGCGAGAGGACTCCCTTAGATGCCCGAGCATGCGTTTTTCTCCTTCTCAGTTATGAGCTTATGTGTTTATTTGCGAAGTAGCAGGTCCCAGAGTTCCTAGTTGATGAGTTCCAAAAAGTTGACGAGTTTAAGTACGTGGGGCTCACTATTGACTCTCGGATGAGCTTTGGAAATCATACGGAATCTTTAAAAAAATATTTTCGCTGCACTCTTTGAAATTTTTATTATCTGGCAAATGTTTGTCCCACTAAACTTCTTAGAATTATTTATTATGGCATTTTCTATTTGAAACTCCAATATGGTATTGCGTGTTGGGGAGGAACTTACAAAAATAAAATTCAGCCGCTCCTAATCCTTCAAAAGAACGTTTTAAGAAAAATATGCTGTAAACCTCGTCAACATCTTTGTTATCTTTTGTTTTGTAATATGGAAACTCTTCCAGTCTGTCATTCATATTGTTTCAAGGTACTAAAAGCTTTCTTTATGAGATCAGGATATCTTAATTGCAGTTTAATTTCCAATCATAATTTACGTAGAAACTTTTTGGATGTTGTATCTGTACTAATTTCTCGAACTACTGTTTTTCGTAATTTCTATTTGTTTGCATCATACCGCCTATTAAATAAACTCCCGCAATCAATTAGAGCATTAACACTTTCTGAAAAGTTTAATAATTGCGTTGAACAGTGGCTTTTAGATCTAGATTACGCTTGATTAGAATCCTTTTTCTCTAACATTCTGCTATAACAAAGGTTTTCCTCGTTGAATCTTATTATTTATTAATTTATTTCTTTTTTTTGAATTTGAATAATATTATTTTGTTTTTGTCTTTATAATTTTTCATCTTTCATTAATATAAATTCCTTTCCAAGGGTTACTCCACATATTAATAATCAAATTATAGTAAAGCCCATTGAAGTGGCAATTGGCACTATTTAAATACTTTCGTTATAATAAATAAAAATTGTTACTTATATTATTTTATTATTTAAAAATAATGAATTTAGGAATGAATTTGTATTTATATGAAATAAAATTTGTTATCTATCTGTCTATCTAGTCATGGTTATGTATCAAATGAATTGAAGCATTATTTGAATCAACTTATCATTGCCAGGAGTTCAGAGCAATAAGAAAAAAAAATTAAAAATATAAATATGTGCGTATATATATTTGACCGGGTTCTTCTATTGCTTCAGAAAAAGTTTACGCAACTTGTAAATCTTGTTGTACCAAACAACCCAAGTTGGCTTATGCTTGTGACACACACCCACAGATATATGGTATTTATACCATGGTATTCGAACGGTACGTTCTACATCTTATGAACGCTACACTATACGTATATCTATATCCACTATCCACTATACGTATATGCTTCCAGAGGATGCACTGTGTAAGCGCTTACTCTTCATAACCGGAGGTAGATGCTTGTAAGCACTTTGTATTGAATGCTTACGAAGCGATTCTTTTAGAAGCTCATAGAAATCATTTTCATATGGCGTAGCCCGACAACTGCCTAGACAATTGCTGGTAATATTTGTTCTTCATGAATTACGTTCCGCCAATATGAGCTCATTCTTGAAGTAATTTTTGTGTAAGATTGATCTGAATAGATCAATGATGTTCTAATGGAAACTGTTTTTTTTTGTTTTTAACTTTTAATTCTATTTTTCTATTATATAAATAAATAATTATAAAATTAACCAATCTAGTCGAAACCGCTTACATCTGCCTTCTTATAAAGCGTTTAAGAAGCGCTTCATACTGATCTGCGCGTAAGTGCTTGCTTCTGACTTCTCATAAAGCGCTGAAGTAGCGCTTCACCGTAATCTGTCTGTAATAGTCGGAGAGCTAGTGAACGTTTTTGAAACGTCATTTTAGCACAAGAAATAAGTATATTTTTTTGTTGAACTTGAGCTAATGATCACAAATATCAACGTCTGGCAGCTGTCTGTTGGTGCGTTTGGGGGGGCTGGGCCCCAAAGACGTCGAAAAAAGGGATGCGTCATTTTAGCAAAGCTGATTTTTTTTATATGAGTAGTTCACTTGTTTATATAACATATTTTACCACTGCCAGACATTTTGGCCGGGTCCAAAAGGGTGCCAGACAGGCTGAAACCTATATAAAAATGAGGGCCGGTAACGTAAGGCTATTCTTTTTTTTAATCGTTAATTGAGATCACTGTGAGTAATTATTCGCAACTGCCAGACGCAAATCCCGGGTCTAACATCCTGCCAGACGCAAGGGAAGTTTGAATGCCGCTACTAAAGCGATGTGCCACAAATGTATCTAATAGCCGATTTGCATCGAAACTATTGAAGCATTTGAAAACTTACTGAGTGTGTCTTATAGGAAATTAAATTTTAAATAAAATAGTATATATACACAATTTTCATATATCCAGTAGAACAGAAGATATTTTAAAAGGGTCAGTAGCCGCTATACGAAACCATTTGTTTCGTATTAAGACATCATTTTTATACAAAATGCATCATATGTCTTCTCCCTTCAGCTGTTTTACTTGGGAAAAACAAAACAATTATGCTTTCAATAATTTGCGGTTTTTTTTTATTGGGTTATATAAATCATTTGGAAGAATGTAACTTCCTGTATTACGGTATTTTAATCTTGTATATCATCGTCTTCTTCGTCGTCAGGTTCAGATCCATCATCACCTACATTAAAGAATTTAACATTTGTTTTAGTTTGCATGGAATAATCAATATGCAATAATATTGCAATAAAGATAATGCATTATAATATTCCTAATCAGGGTTATCGTGGATTATTTTTCCGTCGGAATTTTTCCCCCGAACAAGAATTAGGTCTCTTCAAAAATAGAGAACAAATTCATTGGGTAAAAATTAAACATTGTGATTGTGTTGAAAATTCTCCTGAATTGTCATTCATGATACCTATTACTTTTCCGGTGAATTATTTCATCTTTTTTAAAGATACCTAATTTTTGTTCGGGGGAAAAATTCCGAGGGAACATTTTTTCACGATAACCCTGATTGTATGTATCTGAATTCTCGTTTTCATCATACATATCAGAAGGTTGGATTACAACGTCTTTCACTAAAGCAGGTAATTGATCACCGTCGAACCAAAGAAACTCATATACACCATTAGATTCCAATAATCCATTTTCAATTGGGGATAAATTAGTTGGATTTTTTAAATGTGCATTTCTCCAAATATTTGAAATATAATGAGCCCATAAGAAATGTTGACGCAGCTCTGATTTACACGGTGGCAAATTTCCAGCGTCAAAATTCTTAAATTTTTTATGGAAATCATGTTCATTGCATTATATGTTTTTGTAAATATCTCATATCTGGATTTATTGACGTCATTTATATTACGGATATTATACAAACGACATACAAACTCCTCTAAGACTTCGAAAACTTTTTCCCTCAAGCCTTGAACATTCAAAGTACCAATTTCAGTAAATGCTTTTTGATATTTGTGGGACTCATTCAATTGCTTAAGAGGTCTTCGTTTTCCTTTTCTATAAAATGTAGCATTATAATCGCAACCAGTTGCTACATGAAATCCTGGTAAAGAGTTACACAAATACTTTCCAAGAGCATTAAACAATTTGGATAAATCTACAAATCGTTGTGAATTTCCAACGCCAACCTCCATCATAACGTTCAGAGGGCTTTTTAAATGTTCCATGTTACATAACATAATCACAATAACGTCTGTATCTGAGCATTTTATTACAACATTTGCATCTTGATCGATGTTGCAAGCATGGTAGACGATTTTGGTGTTAGCTTCTTCATGTCTTTCACAAGAAGTTTTTTTCACTTTTCCATTGTCAGTTTTAAAACAGTAACAAAAGTCATAATTTATGTTTGTTCCGATAAAGGGTGCCATGTCATCACTAGCCCAATGGACTGCTAAGAAATTAGCCATGGCTTTCTTAAATTTGATATTTTTCAGTTCCTTTACAAAATCGGTTGGACGTACTTGATCAGACCCAGAAATGACGTAGTTGTGGTTGTCCAAGCTATCTAACTACTAGCCATTTGTAAAAATGTTTTTGAGGTGTTGCTGAATGTTCTTGGAACTTCGTTTAAAAGATACAGCATGAAAAATCAATCAATAATTACAATATCAATATTGCGAACTGCCTGACTATAAACTTTTGCCTCCAACAATTTCATGAGAACAGATTTATCGGTTTTACAAATTGTTCCATCTAAATGGCACATTGACAAACGAACAGGCGTCAAAGGATACGATAAAACTTTTGCAATATCTATATTTTGTTCCATTGAAATACATAAAAGTCGTCCGAATAGATCCCGTTGCATACGAATTTCTTGTACTTTTCCGGCAACTTTGACCTTCTTCTTTTTCCCTGCAGTTGAAAAGGTTAAGACTTCATTTTTTTAATTGGTTTTTAAAAACGGTCGGGGTTTTCAGCACATTCAGAAATGAATTTCTCACGTAGATTACTTCCTTTGCTTTCGATGTTCAATAAGAAATTAGCTATAGGGTTTGGTGCTGTTGCAATGTTATATAAGAAATCGTTACTCAATTTTGGTGCAAAAGGATTTATATTTTGTTTAATGTAATGCATAAAATTCTGAAGCTTTTTTTCATTCTACTTCTTTCCAAGTCTGCTGCATTATCTTGAGCTTTATGCAATCCACATTCCTCAAATACGTGCGATATTATCGTTGATCTTATGCTGTGACTTTTAGACCAGCGTTGACGAGCAGATATCGAATTGGTGAAATTTATAACTCCTGTCAATCTTTTTGCAGCATCTGCATTTATTGTCTGTTCCAACGTCAAATCTATGGCTGTCTAGAGAATGCTTTTTCGGTTCTTTTCACACCGAAGGACCCTTTCTCAAAAAGTTCCCTTAGTCCTGAGTGAGTTTCGTCGACTTTTAATAAATTATCGTGGTACGTGACCAATCACCGTGCGTAGTTCGGTTGGTTGAATATAAAAAATAAATTTGCGATTTTAGGCAATATGTATTTAAATAATTCGAAATCTGCAGTACGAATGCTCATTCATTCAATCATTTTCAATGGCCCGCTAATCCTTCATGAGGGTCGCCGGGGTAGGATGCTCAGGTGGACTCTCCATCCTTCTCGATCCTCCGCCATTGACTCCAATTCATCAGGGGGAATCCCTAAGCAGCTCCAGGAGAGATGTCGGACTTGATCCAACCATTTTTCTAGGCCTTCCGCGAAGTCGCCTACCTGATGGCACGGCAACCATGGCGCATCTTGGAAGCCGGTCTGGGGGCATACGCACTACGTGACCAAACCATCGAAGCATAGATCGTTCCGTTCGGAGAAGTAGCTGCTCAACGTTGAGCGCCTCGCGTACTCTGGTGTTGCGCACTCGATCCCTACGAGTTATTCCAACAACACCGCGAAGGAACCTCATTTCGGCAGCTTGTATCCGCGATCTTATTCTTTCGGTCACTACCCAAATTTCATGACCATAGGTGAGAGTTGGAACATACACAGAGTTAAAAACCGATAGCTTAGCTTGAACACTAAGTTCGGCCTTCCTTATAACAGATTGGCCAAGCTCTCTCAAAATTGATCCAGCCTGACCAATTCTACAAGATAACTCGGCATTGCTCCTCCCATCACTCGTGAATAGAACCCCGAGGTACTTAAACTTATCCACCTGCTTCAGTGGGACTCCACTAACATGCAGTGTGCACTGAATGGGTTTTTTGGAAACGACCATTACTTCCGATTTATTCACGTTGATCTTCATTCCAGCATCATCACAAACGGCTACAAACCTTTCGAGTGCGCGCTGAAGTTCGGTTTGAGAGGACCCAAGGATGACCAAATCATCCGCAAAGAGCAGATGACTAATCCTTAGGTCTCCCACTTTGAAACATTCCCCGCCACGGCTGCGCTGTAACATCCAATCCATATATACAATGAAGAGGAGAGGTGACAAAACGCACCCCTGGCGGAGTCCAACGCCCACAGTGAAGGGTATTGATTTAACACCGTTTATCCGAACACAGCTTCTACAGTTTGTATATAAAGACTGAATCGCCCTTAACAGAGAACCAGCAATCCCATACTCCTGCAGAACACTCCAGAGTTTGCCTCGAGGAACCCTATCATATGCCTTTTCCAAATCCACAAGTACGAATGCTTCGTGTCAAAATTAAATAATAATTAACAAGATCTACACAAATCATGTAGAACTGCGGTGTTTTGCCAAATTGTCCATTAATCGTTGCCTCATGATATTCATTATATTTTCTAAACAACTGTGTAAGGTAAGGATGGTCAATAGTGGGACTTGATGTCTGTGTAGATTGAAAGTCATTAAGGTAACTGATTATATCATCGCCAATTTCTATTTGTTCTTTCCTCATAAAAGTTTCAAAATGTAAGATCTGAGAGCCCAAAGTCATTAAAGGATGCAGTCTCTTGCACCTGTTAAAATGCTTTCCAGCTATAAATAGAGCTACTGAACCATTTGCTAAAAGTTCGCTGTCCACCATTACATAAGCCAATCCAGTAACATCTATAAACTTTCCGATGGCTTTTGAAATAAGCCATCATGATGTGGAAGCTGCCTAGATGAATAAAAGGGCCATTGAATCTTGGCGTTTCAGTTGCTAGAATTTGAATAGCAGCTACTGACCCTTTTTAAAATATCTTCTGTTCTACTGGGTATATGAAAATTTTGTATATATACTATTTTATTCAAAATTCAATTTCCTATAAGACCCACTTAGTAAGTTTTCAAATGCTTCAATAGTTTCGATGAAAATCGGCTATTAGATACATTTGTCGCACATCGCTTTAGTAGCGGCATTCAAACTTCGCTTGCGTCTGGCAGGATGTTAGACCCGGGATTTGCGTCTGGCAGTTGCGAATAATTACTCACAGTGATCTCAATTAACGATTAAAAACAAAATAGCCTTGCCATTATTACGTTACCAACTCTCATTTTTATACAGGTTTCAGCCTGTCTGGCACCCTTTTGGACCCGGCCAAAATGTCTGGCAGTGGTAAAATATGTTATATAAACAAGTAAACTTACTTACTTACTTACTTACTTAGATGGCGCTACGGTCCGGGGTGGACCTGGGTCTCAACCAACAAACCTCTCCAGCTAGCACGATTACGAGCCAGTTGCCTCCAGTTGCGCACGCCAAGTTGGTTGAGGTCCCCCTCCACTTGTTTGCGCCACCTACCGTGAGGTCGTCCTCTACTGCGTCGTCCATCCGGGGTGGATTCGAAAACTTTCTTAGTGGGAAGGTTGGGCTCCATCCGCTCTAAATGACCCAGCCATTTTAGTCGTTGTATGTGAACTCTTCTGGCTAAATCGATGTCCTTGTACATGCCGTATAGCTCGGCATTGTACCTTCTCCTCCACTCACCGTCTATGCAGACGGGACCAAAGATCGCTCGAAGAACTTTTCTCTCGAAATAACCAAGGGCATCCTCAAACAAGTAAACTACTCATATAAAAAAATCAGCTTTGCTGAAATGACATGACCGCATCCCTTTTTTCAACGCCCCCCCCCAAAGTGATAGATCATATACTGGGTGAACATTTGTGATACTTTTTCTCCTGTGAAATGAAAGTGTTCCTTAAAACTGTAAATGCAAAGTGTTCGAACGCGCATCACGCAAATACTACTAGACGAAATTGAACGGTTTTTGTTTTATCATGATCAAAAATATCTTTTGCAAAATTCAGAATTTAATCTTTCTTTTTTTGATCATGACCTCGCATCTGCACTCAGTGGATTTTGTTTTCTTAATTCTTCTTCCGCTGTCTCTTCGCAATCTTTAATAGCAGAGCCGATTGGCGGCGGAAGGGGGGATGGTACTCTTCGTGTTTTCTAATTTTTCGGTTTCCTTTTCTGTTAAACCTGATGTGTATACTCTGATGGGGAATTGAGCTTACACATTTCCTGTATTATTTGCAGTTGTTCACATAGTTTTGATTTCTTGACTTGAGTAGCTGGCGAAGCAAGGCAAGCACGGGTTAGTCAGTACCACTTTATAAACCTAGTGTACTACTTTCCAAGTATCGATTTCCTTTTTTTTGCTGTATCGGCCACCGAAACCGAATTTTTTTAATGCCGCATTTTAATATGTATCCCTATTAGCCATCTTAATCCTACTTATGCGATGTAATTAAGTGTTTTCTTTATTATATGTATTTATAACTCTATTTTATATTGTTAAGAAGTTGAATTACTTTGAATCGTATAGGTGGAACAATGTTCTAGGTTCCATAGCTGGGGATTGACGGGAGATGTTTAGGTTAGGTTTGGTATGTGGGCTGGCAGGAAGAGACGCTCTCTGCCACACTCAGGTCAGCGTTGACCCATTGTGATAGCCATAGGGGAAAAAGTAATCCCTTACCCATTGAGGCCTAGTGAAAACCGCCAAAAATTGTACAAAACTCAATCACTTACTTCGTTTCTGCATACAAACTATCCTGATGATTTGATGAAGTTTAGCATATTTCCTGTCGAAACGCCGGAGAGTTCCTCGAGATCCTGGAAGAAATATTTACCAAGGAACTTTTGCCTGGAGTGTTGAACACTCGGATAGTGGCACAGGAAGTGGGTAGTGTCCTTAAAAACTCCCTCGTCACCACAGCCTCTACAGAGTTCCTCCTCTGTCAGGCGTAGTTTCTTCAAGTGGTACCGCAGAGTGTTAAAACGGGAGACACACCATATATTTTTTTCCGCCTTTATCTACGAAATCATATTGTATCTGAAACACCCTGTGCTTCTTAAATTTCTTTGTGTGTGTTTCCTGATAACTTTTCGACGCATTTCATTTTAGCTTTGACTTTATATAAAGCAATTTAAACCCAAGTGGTGTCTATGAATTGTAACTGATAAGGCTTTTAACAGGAAGTAGAGTGTACAACGTGCATCAATATTATCTGCTTCGTTGTGAACTAAAATAGATTCTAAACAGAGCAGCGAGTATTATTTATTAAAAAAAAAATTAACTAAATTGCTATAAAATTTCTTACAGTTATGATTTGCTTATCAGTCTCTATGCATATTAAAAATATTTTCAAACGAGCATGATATTTCAATCACTCTTCATTCTCGTCCTCATCATCGTCTGAGCTCTGTATTCCCTCGTACATGTCAACAACGCCATACTCTTGAACTATTTGCAAATTTCGAACACATGCCTTGATAGGAGTTACCACACAGAGTGCTTTTCGTCCATCATAGTATCCATTGTTACGTTGATATTCGATTCCCCTTGATTCCAAAAACTGCACCAACCAATCGAAGCAGGGACACTGCCAAGGATTTCCCTCTACAGTGACTCTTTTTAGGAAAGGAAACGTCACATTAGCTTCTGGCAAGAATGTCAACTTATTGTGATCAATTAGAAGCTCGGAGAGCCTATTAAAACTTTCGAGAACATCGACGGGTATATTTTCGATATTGTTGTGACCAAGGTGTAGTTTCTTCAGCTTCTTCAAGGAAGCAAACATCCGTACGTCCAACTTGTCGTGGGTGTTATGTCCGAGGCTTAGATAGTCGATATTAGTCAGAGCGCCAAATGTGTCGTAAGGCAGGGTTTTAATGTTGTTTCGATTGAGTAGAAGTTTCTTTAGTCTTGGCATTGATTCTGGAAAGATATTCTTATCCACTGTTATTAAACTATTTCTGCTGAGATCAATCGTATCAAGGCTAAGCAGGGTTGAGAATGTATTTTCTCCGATCTCGGCAATGTCATTGTTGTATAAGTAGAGCTTTCTCAGCGATCGTAGACCGGTGAATGAGTTCGAATCCAATTTCTTAATCGAATTCCCCGAAATGTTGAGATTTTGGAGTAAGGTCAGATACTGAAACGGTTGACCAGATACTCCAGCGATGTTGTTTTGGCTCAAGTCCAAGTGTAACAGTTTCACTCGACCAAAGCCAATGAAAACATTCGGCGTAAGCGATTCAATGCTGTTGTAAGACAAGTTTAGAACTTTCAAATTAGACAAGCCTTGAAATACACGGTCTTCGATTTTCCTCAACGGATTGGCAGTGATTGAGAGAACCTTAAGCTGAGGCATCTTTTCAAAGGTATTCGATGGGATCTGAGAATTCATTTATCATTTCAATTTTTAATGCAACTAACAATGCCTTTGCTTACTCACCACATCAAGTAAATTATCACCGATCGATAAATATTCAAGCTTCGGTATCTCACCCAATGAAATCGATTTGAGAAGATTAAAACTTAAATCCAAGTACTCCAACTGAGTATGACCTTGAAATGCATTTGTCTGCACAGTATTCAGATGGTTGTGCGAGAAGTTTGCCGATCGTAGGTTTGACAAATTCTCGATCATATTGCGTGTGATCATCCCAAACTGGTTGTAACTTGCATCAAGATACTGAAGTGTAGAGCGCGGCTGAAAATAGCTGACCGTAAGTGTAGATATCTGTGTGCCAGAGACATTTAAATTTTGAAGAGATGATAGATCTTTCAATCCATGATCAGAGGCGACAATGTTGCCAGCCTGAGATAGATCGAGTTTTTCAATCGCATTTAGATATCTGGCAGCATGTTCTGGATTTAAAAGAAATGTCCAATGAAGAATGCGTTTCGGTGGTAAGAGAGCCATTGCTTACCTGCAATGTAAAATGTTTCTCCAACTTTGTTGACGATCGTTACATCTTTCCATGTTGGTGTCATTTCCCTTGAGAGATCCTCCAATGAGGGCAGATTTGAACAGGTTACACTGTCTACATTTAAATTGTTTTCGCATTTTTGTGTGCTCACAAATGTGACTAAGATAAATAATAAAAGCACAACTAACTGCCTTGTACTAGGAACCGTCATTGCGGTCTATAGAGACTGGGAGTGTTTCTATACTATGGTCGCGATACAACTGATGGGAATACTCTCCAAGACAGCAGAATTAATCTTGACCGATTTTATGTTAACGACTTTGCACATTTCTAAAATTAATATTAAATGTGTGCTTTCATTGGTGATTGGCAATGGCGATAGCTAATGTCATGACTCATGAGTCTAAAATATGAATCTGTTTGTGTGTTTCTAGTAGTTTAAGTGATGAACCTTCTCACTATAAACCAACTTCACCTGGAACTTTCTATGTGATTTCCAATTTAAGAGCGTAAATATATAAGTAAGAAGGTCTAAACCATTTTATAACTATTTTTACTCCACTATTACTTCGTATAATGTTTCCTAATGAATTTGAAAATTCCGAATCCATTTGAAAGTAGAAGCAAGCAATGAACTCATTATGCCATTGGACGACATTTTTTATTTTGTTTTTTGTTATAAAAAAAGGAAACGCAAATCCCAGAGCACTCAGTCTCTCTGGATCATTGTACTGCCAGGGAGGAATTTCCCTGGTGCAGTGGTTGTAAAACTCCGATTTTATTTGTTTTAGATTTTACACTTGGGTAGTCAATCGATTACTGTTCCCTTGAACTTGCAAACATCAGTTAACGACCAAAGACACTGTCGACTGCAACATTTCCAACCCCGTTGGACGACGTGCTTTCAGAGAATTTTTTATTTTTATTTGTTTCTATAATTTTGCGCGCACTCAAAGGGCTATGAATACCTTTAACATGTTTACACACAGTGCGGGCGTTGGAGAGGATAGAGAGAGACTGAAAGATTTGAGTGTAGTGGTTCTTGAAGCTCAGCTGTTTATGCTTCAGAGATTCTCCGGTGGCATCCAGATAACTGGAGAGATTTTTGTTATTTCTTGTCTTTGCTTCTGATTCAAAGTACTTTTTTCACGATAACCGATGTGCTTTCTGAGAACTGTTTCAAACCAGGTCATTCCCCCTAGGACTGACTGGAAAACATTCGAGCTCTGACCATCAGAACGTGATCTAGTGATGTATACGGACGATTCTAAAATCGACTGCGGATTTAGCTCTGGAATATTCGGTGAGATAATAGTATCCGATCACTTCTACACAAATGGCTCCAAGATCGAAAGTGGGATGGGTTGTAGTGTTTCCTCTGAAAAGCTTAATCTGAACATCTCTTTTCTCCTCCCAGATCAGTGTAGCGTATTTCAGGCGAAATTATGGCGATAAAGGAAGCTTCGTTGAAATATAATGCAATATTTGTCAGGGATATTAACATTTTCACTGCCAGTCAAGCAGCAATCAAGTCACTGGAATCATGCTCCTTCACTTCAAAGGCCGCTCTTAACTGCCATTTGCGTCTAAGGGAGATCACGGAGCAGTTCAACATTCACCTATGTTGGGTGTCAGGTAGCGCTACCGTTCAAAGAACATCGAAAGTAGTACAAATTGGCTTTAAAGAGTAGTATTTTTAATGAAAGAGTAGTACGTTGAAGTTCGTTTTTCTATTTTCACTATGTATGTATGTATGTATGAACTCAAAAAATAATGCGCCCACGCCACGGCGCTGCTATGTGGAAGACAAAACAATGCACTTACAAAGCTGCGGACTTTTGGAAACATGAATTCAATTAATGCATTTTTGGTATTAAAAACTGAACCCCAAAAATATTCAAGATCCAAAATTTTTCAAACAAATTCCTGATTAACCAAAACTCTCCACTCAGCATCTAATTCCTCTACACAATCCATGGCATCAAAGCTATAGTAGAAGTTGTGCTGTTTGCCAGAGAAGTTGGATTTATGCCTTAATGGCAGTTAATAATTTATCATTGAAGTCATCATTCTTTTAGAAATTTCAGAACATAAAATTAAGTAATAATTTCGGCATTTACTTCTCATTTCATAAGCTAATTCTGCCCTACCTCCACAATAAACATTTGCAGTTTCTTTCAAACAATCACCATTATTTAAATCTACTTGATTCAATAGCTGATCAGGTATGAACTCAGGTTTCAGAAAGTCTTAGAGTATCATTTTGTCAAATGTTCGAATAATTGGTAATAAGACGTGAATTCGAACTTATTAGTTAAGCTGAGGACATAGCTCAAAAAGAATAAGTAAAACTTGTTTGTTTCGTTCAGCTCCGTTTGAATTTTGCATGCTAAGTCCGCATTGGTGGAAGTAGTTTCAAATGTACATTCTAGGAAGTAATGTTGTTGCGCTTGCCATTGTTCCAAAACCCTATGTACTACTTGTTCTAATGCCAGTCAGCGAGTAAAGGAGGTTTTTTTATATTTTACGAGTATCGAAATTAAAGTGGTGTTGAAAAACTTTAAAATCCTTTTTCCGCTTGGAGCTGTGTGAAAAATACAAATAAATGTTTTGTACCAAAACTTCAACATTGGAAGGTATAGCTTTTGCCGCAGAGAAACAAAGATGGAGCGAATGACAAATCCATCCTAATGTGAATAAATTAGAGTACTCTTTCGGGACTTATCACTCTTATTTCTTCCCACAATCACAGATGCATTGTCACTGGCATACCCAACGCAATTATCTAATCGTACTAGCAGATCAGCGAAATTTTTTAGAATCGTATAGTATATTGATTGGGCGTCACAATTCTCTAATTTCACTAACGTAAAAAATCGGACTCCTAAAGGCCCAGGCCCATAGAATCCGTCGTTTTTAACTGACAGTTAGATAAAATACGCATATTCTTATGGAAGGTGGCCCATAACCAACGGATGCGTCAACTTTAACAGAAAGAATTAGGTTTACTTTCTACTTTTTTCGTCCGTTGATTCTTTTACAGTTTCACACATTCACGCATTGAAGGTTCACACATTCACATATTGTAGATCATGCATTCTCAAATTGAGAGTAAGCACTTTCATTGGTGAAAGCATGAATTCACAAATTGAGAGTAAGCATATACATTGGTGGAAGCATTGACCGAAATTGACAAATTTCGCAGGAAATTAAATTATTAAATTAGAAACTATTTTATAAAATGTTCACAATCTCCCCGTTGTGCTTATATAGGTAGAAATTGAGAAAGAATAACTTTAAATTCCCACATGCGTCAATAGAAGAATAGAGAATCTAAAATAATAGTACGAAAGTGAAAGGAGTAGTACGGGTAGTACAACGACGCCGAAAGTAGTACAATACTACTATAGTAGTACAATACTACTATAGTAGTACAAACGACAGCTCTGGTGTCAGGCCTCAGAAGCATTCTGGGTAACTGCAAGGTTGACGAGTAAGCCAGATAGGGTACGACTCTACGAATTCTACCGAAAAGACTCTGGGTATGCCCTCGCAAAACCAACCACCAATGGAAAAATTGCTCAACGTGTCATATTTCGAGACAGATCTAGCCTATGCTGGATCAGAAACGCTATTGGGGGTAGTTAAGCTTAAGCGACCTCAAAAAATTAAAAATTAAGCTTTTTGAAATATTAATAACCAGGCCATATTTTCAGTCCATTTTCTCCAAATTTGGAAATGGTATAAATGCCTGTGAAGAGGATTTTGACCGCATTGAAAATTTTGTCTGTAGTATGCACCAGACAAAAACTTGGATGTGGACGAAGCTAGGTACGAAATATTTTACAAAGCCTGCAAACCTACATCCTAAAAAGTTAGGTTCATAGTAAATTTAAAGGTATGGCTGCGCGTAAAACATCTGAGACCTATATTTTTGTGATCAGGGCATTCTGTTCTTTCGTAGAGTACCACATTCAAGTGGTTATAATAAAAATCCACATTTTGTAAAAAAAACATAGTTTTAGCATACTACGAGTATTACTAACCTCAGATGCGAAAAAACCTGCCAGACTTCTCCATTCGATTTTATTTCTTGAAGTACTTTACATTTATGTATCAATTTTTCGGTTATATCTTCACGCCTAAAATATGCTCTGGGCTCTTAGACTATTAGAATCTGTTTTCAGGCGCACCATGCGATTCAGAAGCTCATTTTTTAACCGAAGAGCATGAATGTGGAGTGATTGGCCTTCCTTAGTATTTCCAAGAACCTGCCTTCGCCTGCGTCAAAATAGTTACACACGTAGCTATAAATTTGCACAAGTAGGCAAGGAAATAAATCCATGTGTTTATTTATTTTATACGGGGCCCAAAGTTCACACAAAAATCAGTACTTCTCAAACTTCTCGAATGTATAGTTTAAGAATGCCTGATTTTTTTTGTTGTTTGTGATATCTGCATTTTAATATCTCAATTCCCTTGAGAAATATTGTGATTGGGGCCAAGCCTCTGGGGTATAGAATGGCAAAGTTTTACTAACATCTGTCATTTAGTTTTTGCGTGGTACTTGCCCAAAGTTATCCTGCCTAGTTAACGTTTTGATATATGTATGTATAGATACAACATTTTTGAAAATTCGCTTTAAGATCGGCTAAAAATAAGAGAAGGAAGGCAACTATTATTTTTGCCCCGGTTTTATATCTACCCCGCCTAACATACTAAAATGTGATCCGGATAAGCTCCCTGATGATGATGGTAATCCAAACCGAGTATGTTTTGTTTGTTTTCTTTAATCTCGTTGTATAACACATCGCTCTCCGGTTGAGATGTGGATTCTTTTTAACATACTCGTACATACTCGTATGTAGGTGTATGAGTAGAGTAGGGAGTTCTACACCTAAGTAAGCAAAAAACTGGATATTTGACTTCTGGTTCGGCAGAAGTGTGGAGATATGTCATTTTATTTTAGCGTTAATAGAGATGGCAATTTAACAATTTATTTCTGTCAACTTATTTTATTTAAAAGCAATAAGACGCCTTACTGCAGTTACAGATATTTCTTAATCTGAATGTACAGTGTAGATCAAGTTCATCTGTCAAAAAATGCTTTGATTTGTAGATTGTTAATCAGCAGAGTTAGTTGCATGCAGTTGCACTTAATGTATCTATGTGCATGCTGTTAGTTGTTAAATTATCCGGATTTAAGAAGGGGAAAGTTAAATGTATATTTTATTCTAATATTGATTTGGAAAACGATTCGTTTACTATTTCTCTCTACTTGATACGTCTAGACGAATTTGACAGACAAATATTCAAGCCATTGAACGCATTACATCCTTTCCAATTTTGTTATTTTTATTTTAATAATGATTAGGGATGACACTTCACCCTTATGAGTTTTTTTTTTCTATATAAAAATAAATATTTGGCGCATCAGCTCTTTAACAACTATACCTCTCGCGAACGTTTGACAAACATGCGGAAGTATAGTTGTCACGAGAAAGCTTCTCCAGAAGAAAACTGCCCTTCGGATACGGTACAAAACTGTAGGCCCCTTCCACTCGTGTAGAAAAAATTTAATACACACAACACGAGTGGCTGCGAGAAGCTAGGCCTAGACACTTAATGAACTGTTGTGCCAAACATATATTCCCCTTGGAAAAGGCTTTGCGATCCTGTCTATTTAATTAGGAAGATTAGTACCCTTGAACGCTAGATGCATCTCACGTAGACTTTAAGTTCGATTAGCGGCACTTATCCTGGATCAGACCTCCCTGATCCAGATATAGGAACGTTTCTGGAGGGATAACGCCGTTAAGGCGCACACTCTCGTGATAAAGATTGTTGAGGTAATAAGCCCCAAAGATCAGGCTATTCATCGAGGTCATTGCTCTTGCAATATGCTTTCGATCATTTTGATTCAGAAATTATCTACTCTGATCAGATTCGCCCTGTTGTACAGGACCTCATTAGGATAGAATTTTATGTACTCAGACTCTGGTGTTCTGTACAAATGGCTCTCTCAAACACCTGCATCTTTTCCAACAAGCTTGGCCCCACGTTGAACCACACGGGACATCCATATGCGAGCATAGGCCGAATGGGGGCCATGTAGCAGGTTTCCTTCACCGTCGCATCGAGTTGGCTGTTATAAAACAGTCTTTGTGTGGGCAAAAGCAACTTTGGCTCTGGACAGAGACGCATCTATGTATATGTTTGTTAAAAAAAAGATATTGATCTAGCCAGAGCCCATTGTACCTAACTACACTTCGACTTGCAAGTAGATGCCCGTGCTGTCCCACGATAGAGAACTTTCGCCAATTCTTTCTGGTGTCCCAAAAGGCCCCAGATAACGGCGTTCTGAACAGGGTGGTCTTCGACATCTGAAAGTTGATCTTTAGCTTCCAGTAGTCGCAGTATCTCTTAATGTAATCGAAGTCATGCTGCAAGAGTATTGCAATGACCTCGATCTTAGGCCCTGACCTGTACGCGACCAAGTTGTCTGCGTATGCTATGGCATGGTGAATTGAACTTATGAGATCGCTCGAGTAAATATTGAATAGGATCGGCGAATCTACCGCACCTTGTTGCAGACCATTAAAAGTTCCAGTAGACGTTACATTGCCATTTTTCACAATGAACTTCTTACTGGTGAGCATGTCATAAAGTATGTACAGCAGTGGTTTACTTATGCCTAGCCTGCTCAACTTGTAGAAGAGTGAAGAGAATGCACTTCCAGTCTAGTTTGGAATCTAAGATAATTCTGAGATACCTACATACTTCACTTTTAGTCAGATACAGGACGGGTTGAATGTAGAAATTCACATTATTCTAATAAACGTCACCATCCTGGTTTCGAGAGACTAACGCATTGAATTTTTTGTCGAACCGAAAACAAAAAACAAAAATCACTTACCATGGCATTGCCGTCTGTCTGGTTGACAAAAACGTAAAAATTATTACCGCAAAAATAGAACCAATTATTAATTAGTAGTACCTACGGTAGGGGTAAAGTTGAATTGCGGTATTTAACTACTATACAATGGTATCTAACGCAGCTCAACGATTCCTTACTTGTACCGGAGCTTACAAGGAAAAAGATGACAGCGTGGTAGTGGAAATACATTCAGTGCTGAAAATCTCAAAGGATTGCATCAAACGGGTATGAAAGCCAAAATCGTGCTGTCAGGCAACCTGCTATCTTCACCTGACAGCGATTGATCGCTTCAATCGAAGTTGAAGCATTTTTAAATTAAAAGACGAGTCATGATTAGATCTATTAAGCATGGAGATAGAGAGAGATCTGCTAAGCATCGCCCACAACATCGTCAACTTTTGTTACGGCAAGTAGGCAGGAGGTAATTCCCTGGACTCTATCTAATAGGCATTTCACATAAATTACTAACTGTAGGGTACTGCCGGAGGTGTCCTTATCAGACCATAGATACATCGTTTTCCAAATCGAGTGCGAAGTTATAACCTTGCAGGAGAGGAGTAACCCGAGGATAACCAACTGGGTGCGCTTTAGGGTAGAGTTATGTAGACAGATCTGTCAAAACTCCAACTAAACTCAGAGCGAAACGAAAGGTTGAGGATGCTGTTCAAAACCTGACTAACATCCTTACCAACTGTTTTGAACTGACGAGCCCAGTGATAAGAAACCCCTGCAGAACGCCGATTCCCTGGTGGAGCCCAGAACTGCAGCGACTTAGGAAAGAAATCAGAAAACTTCTAAGCAGGTCACTCAAGACAAATTTAGAGGCCGACTGGGATCTTTTTAGATCGAAGCAAAACGACTATAAGAAGTTAATTCGGTTGTCAAAAAGTGCTTCTTATAGAGATTTTTGTGAAAAGATCGAGACACTCGGTGAAACCAGCAGGTTGGTTAGATTCTTCAAAAAGGGCAAGCCGACCAAACTGGAGTCACTCAGAAAGTCTGATGGTAAGTTCACTGCAACGAAAGTCGAAACATTTAGTCTTCTGCTGGTGACTCACTTTCAAGGCAATCAGATAACCATTAGGTCACGGCCTAGCCCGCTTACCCAGGCTGAGCTTGATCTAAATCAGAAAACTCGCGCGCAGCCGTGGTAGCAGTTGAATCCATGATATATACTGTGGCATCTTTTGATGGTTTCAAGTCGCCTGGCACCGATGGAATATATCCTAGCTAGCTATGTTGCAACAGGGTATAGATCAGCTGTTTTCAACTCGGAAAATAATTTTCACCGCCCACTTGGTGCTGGCATACCTATATTCCTACACCTTGGTGGACAGCCGAGTAGCTTTGGTAACGAAAATCGGCAAGGATGATTATTTGCTCCCCAAGAGTTTCAGACCCATAAATCTGACCTCCTCCTTACTGAAAAGTATGGGAAGACTGATAGAATTTCACGTGCGCATAGTTGCTTTGATGCTGCATCCACTATCGGAGATGCAGCATGCTTATCAGCGTTGGAAATCCTGCGAGAGTGCATGTTAAAATTTAGTGGCTAGAATTGAATGCGCGCTTGATAGGAAAGTATACGCGATGGGCATTTTCATCGACATTAAGGGGGCTTTTAAAAATGCGACTTTTGACTGTATGTGCGACTCGGTCAGACAATATGGGGTAGATAGTGTTGTGGATTAAAACAATGCTAATGAATAGAACTTTGGTAGTGGATGCGGATTGTAGCCGTTATGCTATGACAGGGGTAAATAGGAACTGTCCGCAAGGTGGCGTTCTGTCTCCACTGCTATGGTGCATGGTGGTCGACTCTCTGTTAAATAATCTAAATAGTTCTAACGTCTACGCACAAGCATATGCGGATGATTTACTTTCTGTCGGGCAATGTTTGGCGACTGTCTGTGTTAACGCGCAAGCGGCACTAGAGATGATTGAACTAGGAGTGGGCTTTCGGTAAACCGTCTTAAAATTGAGGTTGTTCTCTTCACGAGAAGGAGGATTCAGACTGGTCTAACTCAGCCAGTACTGAAGGGCGTCACTATCCCCATTTCCAATGAAGCAAAATATCTAGGAATGATTTCAGATAAAAAACCTTATTCGTCTAAGCATCGAGTCGAAAACATCCAAGGCGCTCTCAATTTCTTGGAGCTTTTGCCAAGACATTGGGCTTATCACCGAATAAGGTTCTCTGGATCTAAACGGCTATGATAAAACCATTCCTCGCATATGCGTTGGTTGTTTGGTGGAAAGGGGTTTCGCGTAAATATGTGGCTGCCTTTTCCTGCACGGGAGCTTTTCCGAGTACGCCTGGCTCTGCTCTTGATGCTTTGCTGTACTTACATCCTCTTGATACTTATATCATAGGCTGCACTATCGAATCCATCCATCGTCTTAGGCGGAGTGGTTTTCGGCGTACTCCAATTAAATTTTGAGGAACTTGTGCGACACTTATCATACCTACGACTCCGGTCTCGTGGATATGCCGTCTGACGCAATGACACCAGAACTTCAGTTGATACGTAAATTCGGAGTCGACTTTCCTTGTGTTCAGGATTGGTTTCGGCTAGAGTAGGAGCTAGGAATGGAATGCAGCCGTATTTTCACAGACGACTCCAAATCCAGTCAAGCGTCTGGCGCTGGTGTCTTCGTGGAAGGCGACAACATTAGACTTATTTTCTCGTTAGCCAAATATGGATCTGTTTTCTAAGCGAAAAAGTATGCAATCCTATTGGACATCCAATGATATTGCTAGACTGAGGCTTTCTCAAGTCCCGAACCCGCGTGCGTCTCCGTCCTCGGTTAGGCCTTGCATTGATTACTGGGTCTCTCACGAATACAATGTATATGGCATGACTCTCCAGGATGTAGGTTGACTAAACGAATGCTTCCGGATGTCTGTAAGAAATCAGCGGCATTCTTACTGTCTCTCAGCAGAAAAGACTGCAGACAACTTATTGACGTCTTGACAGACCACTTCGCTTTTGGTAAGTGCCGTTAAGTGCTAGACTTGAGTGACACTACAATCTGCGACGCTTGTAGAGTGCGCGACGACATTGCGGAACATTTCTCTGTGAGTTTTCGGCTTTTGCTTGCATCGGGTGGCAGATCCTCGGTGCTGATGTGGTGAGTGCTGGTACTTTTAGCTCGTTATCACTGAAGTGCTTGCTTGGCTTTCTTAGAAAGACAAGAACATCCTAATAAATTGGGTAAACGAGGTTTTGCCCTCTGGTAGTACAATGGACCAGTTGCGACTGAGTGCTCCAGTCAACCGTTTCCTATTTCGACAAAAAACAAAAAAAAAAAAAGCATCGTCTACAAGACTTGGCCGCTGGTGAGTGCCTAAGACCCTATGTCCTCGAATCTATTGGAAACTATGGTTCAGTTTTCGAGTATCAACGAGACCTTCAATATCACTTTCCACTCACTGTCGCGTAACTTTTTCAATCTTACTCTGGAGAAAGTCATAAACTCACAAGATTCGTTGTAAGCTAACGCATTCTTTAGCGTCGAATGGGAGTGTCCAAATGGTTTTTGTTATAAACGATTCTCACATCTAGGACGTCGAGGAACTCAATGCACAAGAAATGATTCTGGCCAGGCTCCGTAGTTAATTTTGCCAACGACATCAGCGCGAAAATAAAACTGGGAATCGGCCTTGCCAACCATTATATCTACAGGCTAAAGAGCCAAATAAACCAAATACGCTTTATCAAGAAAAACTAAGAAAACATTTTCTAAAACTCAACATGGCAGTCCTGCTACATATATGGTACAGAAATGTGGATTTTGCCAAAATATGCACTTCGTGCTTAAGGTGGTTAGGTTATGTAGGGCGAATGGGGTATAATGGTTCGTGCAGATATGGGTAAGTTAATTTGACAACATACGTTTATATTTAGGCAGTCAGGCTAGGCAGGCCCAAAAACGACTGGATCACACCAATGCGACATCCGCATTTTATTTGCCTCTGTAACGAAGTGATCCAAAACCGGGAGGCCTGCCGATTTTTGAGAGGTCGAATATGCGGATCAGTAGAAATGCCGTAAAGTGAGGTGATCCCTTTAGTTCAGATCATAACCTCGCCGGTATGCTTAGGTAGTAAATGCCACTTGTTTTAAGAAGGCAAGGTACAAGGCAGCTCATCCTCATTCTGTGAGATCAACGGAGGTCTTGACTTACGTTCGCGAAGTCCTCGACAAAGTACGATATCGGTAATGTCCACGTCCAATAGGTCTGCAGAGGTCATCAGAGTCGATGATTCCATCTTTTGAGGTATAAAGTCATACTTTTTACTACAATCTAGTAGTAAAACCTTCTCTCGAACAACTGAAGTAATCTTGTAGACCGTAAGGATGCCCTGGTTACTTTGAGAGAAAATCTTTTCGCGTAATTTTGGACCCGTCTGTAAAGGGGAGTGGAGGAAAAGATACAGTGTTACATTGTGTGGTGCGAACCAGTAAAAGGGACTTCAATGGGAAGTTATGTCTTGTATTAAAACAGAAGACTTGATAATAATATTGGTTTGCAGCTAAACTAAGTAATCTTAGGTCTGCACCCCTCTTTCGTCTCGTTTTACACCCCACAATTACGGTCGCTTTGAACCTATGTCTAGAATGATGCGTATAGTCAATAACGTGCGTAATATCCTAGATTTACATCTTAACAGATCTATCCTCAGAAGCTACCTCTGCACTTCCTCATGATTTCAGCCTGTTAATACTCATTTTTCTTTTCTTATTAGTTTAGTTGCTTAAATAAATATATAATTAGATTCTAATTAGCGCTTTTATTATTATTATTTGTTCAAAGCCGAGTATCATAAAATTGAAATTACAGAAATTACATATCAGTCTCCTGGTATTTAGAATATTTCTAAACAGACATCATACCTTTTTCTTCGATAACAACTTCTGGTAAATACCAGACACACCGATTTCCCGAACTTCTTTCAAATCACGAACACACCCCTTCATTGATGTTAGCACACAAAGTGGTTTTTGTCCATCGAAGTATCCATTGTTCCGCTGATACTGGATATTCCTGCCCTCCAGGAACTCCACTATTGAATCCAAGCAGGGACACTGCCATGGGTTTCCTTCAATAGCGACTTTAACGAGCAGCGGAAATGATGCATTGAATTCTGGTAAAAATGTCAACTTATTGTGATCGATAAGCAGCTCAGTGAGACCATTGAAACTCTCAAGGACATTGACGGAAATATCTTCGATGCCATTGCCAGCCAAATGTAGTTTCTTAAGTTTCTTCAATGGAGCAAACATTCGTTCGTCCAACTGGCTGTAGCAGTTGTGTGCGAGGGTAAGGAAGTCGACACTGGTGAGAGCGGCAAATGTATCGTATGGCAGGGTTTTTAAGTTATTTCGGCTAAGGAAAAGTTTTCGCAGATTTGGCATGGATTCAGCAAAGACATTCTTATCAAGAGTTGATAACTTATTCCCGGACAGATCGATCGCATCTAGGTTCACCATTGAGGAGAAAGTATTTTCTCCAATTTCTACGATGTCATTGTCGGATATGTCTATCTTTCTTAGCGATCGTAGGCCAGAGAATGAGGTTGAGTCCAATGCCTTAATTGAGTTCTTCGAAATGTCAAGAATTAGAAGAAAGTTCAGGTGTTGAAATGGTTGTCCCGATAGGTCAGCTATACGATTCTGACTCATGTCCAAAGTTACGAGTTTCACTCTGGCGAAGCCAATGAATATATTTGGCGTAAGCGATTCAATGGTGTTGTAGGATAAGTTTAAGGTTTTCAGATTGGTCAAACCGTTGAAAGCACGATCATCGATCTTCTTCAATGGATTCGCTGTGATAGAGAGCACCTGAAGTTGAGGCATTCTTTCAAAGTTGTTTGCTGGAATCTGTGAAGAAGGTAATTAGTACAATCAATTGCAACTTTCTAACAACTTTTGCCGTTACTCACCACATCAAACAGATTATTGTCGACAGATAGATACTCTAGATTGGGGACTTCCCCTAAAGAAATCGACTTGAATAGATTAAAATTCAAATCCAGATGTCTCAGCTGAGTAAGTGTTTGAAATGCATTCGTTTGCACTGTGTCTAGATGGTTATGTGAGAAGTTTGCTGATTGTAGGTTCAATAAATTTTTAATCATGTTCTGTGCTATAACATCAAATTGGTTGTGACTTGCATCGAGATGTAGGAGTGAAGAGTTTGGATGGAAATAGGTCACTTTAAGCGCGGAAGTTTGTGTGCCAGAGATATTCAAACTCTGCAGAGAAGAAAGATCCTTAAATCCATAGTCGGTGGTGATCAGTTTTCCAGCTTGGGATATATCGAGGTTTTCAATCACGTTTAGGTATTTAGCGTCGTGTTCTGCATTTAAAAGAAGCCCACTAAGTATGAGAATGTGTCTATGTGCGAATGTATCTACCTGAAATTCGGAAGGTTGCTTCAATGTTGTTGACAACGATCACTTCCTTCCATGTTGGTCTCATCTCTTTGGAGAGTTTGACCAATGAGGCCAGATTGGAACAGGTTACACTATTTTCTTTACCATTGGGTTGGCACTTGTGTGCGTATGCAAACGGGTTAAGAATGAGTAATAAAATCACAACAAATTGACTTGCAAAATGCGTCATTTTGCAGTTAAATGGGAGTAAGTAAGAATCTATAAGATTCGAAGACGTTTTGCCGTTGGAAGTCTCGATTCAACTGATGGCAAAGTGTTGGTAGGAGTTTTATAAATCTTTCTCGAGTTGATGTAAACAAATTTGCACATTTCTGGTATGCATTAAGGAAAACATGCTTCGGTCGGTGCTTTTGGGTAATCAGTTCTTTTTGGATTTATTATTTTTCTGGGAGCATTCGAGAGTAATACAAAATAGACTTTACTGCGATCTAAATAATCTTTTGTGTTATCACTGGAAAACCCCTAAGAGTAGAGATCAAGTTTAACGTTGCCGACCGGCTGATTTCAAACAATAATAAGACACTACAAGCTGGGCATACGCACAAAATATTTTCGTCATCAGTTTTGTGGGTATTCTCGACACAACAATGCTCATTATAAAATTATTTGTTTTCAACTGCAAACTCGAACTTTAACGATTTAATTAAGTTATTATTATTGTGCCAGGGTAGAACAGGTTCTGGGTTTAGTACTATAGTGAAGGGGCATGTCATCTTGCTTAGCCGTGTGGGCTAATGTGTTGTATAAACAACTCGTAGAAGATAAAATCTAAAAATAAGAATGGCATGTCCTTGGTTTCGACCTCTTCCGTAAATATTGACATAGATTCGTTATAAAGCATACCGTTTTGTCGATTGGTATGTTTTTAATCGCCGGTATTAGAGAGGTTCACTGGTGATGCTGATATAATATACTCACTGAGCCATTTCCAAAATGTCACAGTATTCAGTAGGGTGCATCGATATAGTGTAGTAAGAAAAAAAGTTGAGAAAGTTGGTCTATAATATAGGAACTCTTTGGACATTAATCTCTCCAAATTCTTAAAAAAAAATCCTGCAGGGTTAATGTAAAAAAAGTTAACGTTTGATCCAAGAATTAAGTGGCTGCTGAATTCCAATGGTATCTACATTAATCAACAAGTTGCTACATTCTAGCAGTGGCACATTTAATTCTGTCGGTGTCTTTTAAAACATTGGACCGCTCCATTGGGCATTCTTGGATACGACATTATTTATATTTACATTTACATTTGATTAAAAAACTGAGAGCAACGTTTCAATAAGAGACTGTTTTCTATACAATCGGTCAAGTTTTCCTTCCAAAGAATATATACACATGTGACGTCCCGGTGAAGTGTATAAATAAATATATTGACTTAGTTCTTCGCAATATACCTATTTACTTAATTGGCGCTACAGTTCGGGGTGAGTCTGGGCCTTAACTAACTGTTTTGGCCTTTAGCTTATTGCCTTCAGTGGAGCACTCCAAGTTGGTCGAGGTCCCCTTGAACACGTGCGCGCCACCTACGGTGACGAGGCCCTTTACTGCGTCGTACCTCTGGGTTAGATTCGAATTCTGTTCGCTCTACATGCCCTAGCCATCTCAAACGCCTAATACGCAGTTTTTTGACTAAGTCGATGTCGTTATACAGCTCGTGTAGTTAGTCATTGAATCGTCTCCTCTAAAACCCGAGGGCCTTATTAGCCCAAACGAAATAGAGATTAGCAAGATTTATTTTTCGCTTAATTTCTCCGCTGATGTCGTTTTCAGAATTGATAGCAGAGCCAAGGTAAACAAAGTCCCTTACTACGTCGAAGTTGTAGGTGCTCACTCTGATGTTGTGCCTAATTTGTCGGTGTTTATTGTTCCTTCTTGTTGATAGCATATGGTATACTTGGTTTTGCCCTCGTTTATCGCTAAACTCATTTTGACCGCTTCTTCTTCAATGTTCGGAAACGCACCGGTGACAGCACAGCCCGTTGAGTTCTTCCAATAATATCAATATCGTCGGCGTATGCAAGCAGCTGCACAGAATTTTGATAATTTGTGCCTTTGGTGTTGGCTTGTGAGCTCCGCACACTCCATTCAAGTAACATGACAGCGCGTTAACTTGTCTAAAACCTTTTTTGATATCAAAGGTCTCGGTGAGGTCATTACCGACCTGGATGGAGCAGCAAGCGTCCTCCATCGTTATTCTGCACAGACCGACAAGTTTGGCAGGGATGTCAAAACTAATCATGATTCTATATAGTTCTTCTCTGTAGATGCTGTCATAGGCGGCCTTGAAATCGATAAAGAGGTGGTGAGTATCGCTTTGGAATTCTTGGGTTTTCTCCAGGATCTGCCGAAGTGTGAAGATCGATGATCGATGGTGGACTTTCCTGGCCAGAAAACGCACATTTAGAGGCCAATCAGGCTGTTGATAAAATGTTTAAGGTGTTCACACAATACAGATCTTTGTATGAGATGTTAAGGAGACTGATGCCTCTATGTGTAATTGGCATAGTTGAGTGGATCTCTTTTCTTGTGGATCTTCTCTTTGCTTGGATATGGATAGTTGTTAAACTGAACTGTCATTCTTCCCGCACTTTCGACATTTACATATATTCATTATAGTCTACCAAATCATCATGAATAGAATCATGCTTTAGCTACGCCAAATTATCTAAATTTACTTTGGAAATCGCTTGCTGTTTCAAGAAACTTATAGACGACTTCGTGATGTTTATGTCGCGCACAGTCGTTCATCTGACGAACTGTGGATAAATTTCATACGTTCTAAATGATGCAATAGTCATGGTTTTACGATTGCATTGCAAGGGTCGACGAATTATTTTACCGACAATGTTTGACCAGAGCTCGAGAGTCTTCAACTAGAAGGATTTATAAGGAACTGAACTACACACTGTGTGTTAATAGCTATTTTAACAGGGAGTTGTTGCCCTGTCAAATAAGTTTCATTTTTAAAGCAAGAACCGAAATTTTAGGTCTTAACTAAACACCACACAGGCTCGATTTCCGAGCAACTTGTCGCCTTTGTAGTCGTAATGAAACTGAAGATACCTTCCATTTCCTAGCAGTATGTCCTATTCTTTTGGAAATCCGCAGGCTATACTTTTCTAAGAGCCCCTTTACACTTGATGAAACCAAACGCGTTCTAAATGGATCTTATGGTTGGAAAGTACTTTATCGATTTTGCTGTCATGCTTTAAGCTATCGTAACATTTTTTTAGACTAAAAACAGAACTCACATTCAAATTGCTAAGTTCAAATTAGCTAGCTATATTTATATTTATGTATATATTATACTGCATACTTTTATATCTATAATGCCTTTTCTAAAATCATTAATACTTTGCCCTTCTTTATCTTTTTCTTTTTCAGTAATGTATTAAACTGTCAAACTCGGCAGACGGCAAGTTTTGTCATGCCAATTTTTTTCTCTTGTATATCCACTGTGCAACTATGAATTAATGTTAAATAAAGAATTATTATTATTATATTATTATTAGTACCAACACTTCAAAGGAATACTCATACTGTTCATACTGTTAAGTTCACTAAGTATTGCGTAAAGAATTTGGCTTCTTGGCTTAAGGCCAGTTACAAGCTCACTCGCTGTTTTATCTTAAAATTCTGTTTAGCAATGATGCTCATTTTTGGCTTGACAAACATTAATAAGTGCAATTGGCGCATATGAGAACTATCCGAACGTCCTACAGACCGAGTTATATGAAGAGAAATTCAAGTTTTAGTGCGGTTTCCATGCTGGTGGCATCATTGGAAATTCTTTCTTAAAATATGAGACCGGAGCTCCCGTAATGGTCAATGAAGATCGTTAATAAAATAAGAATTACGGAGGATATCACCTGCAGTCTCTGCTTAGAAGAGGATGAAACCGCAGAACACATACTATGTGAGGTGTAGCTCTGTGTAGAATTAGGAGAAGCTCTTTTCTTAAGGAGATGATATCTCCAATAGACTTAACCCTCTAACGGGTAAGGCTGCCCTGACGCAGCTATTAAATAAACTTTATTAAATTTCGAATCGTGAAACATTTCAGGCTCAGTCAATATTTATACCCTTTTGGAAAATATGTAGTTTCATAATTTTACTGGTCTGAAAGTTTTATTCTGATGTTTTTGGCAGCAAAAGTACTTTCTGTGTGACAAGTCAGTCAGTGAAGCGAAAAAAATGATTAATGATTTGGTGTGGAATTAAAAATTTAATAAAATATATTTCTAACTGTCAGATTTTAGTACAACATTTTTGTGCCAGCACTAAACATATATATTTTAGTGTACTATTTTTATTTAGTGTGAATTGAATATGTAAATGTGATTTAGCAACAAAAAACCGAAGGCAGCCTTAGGGCGACCTTGCCCGATTAAGCGTTTACGAATTTGCTGTTGATAGGCGATTTATGAACAAATTATGTTTCTACATTTTTTGTAGAAATGGGGAAAAATCAGTGATATAAAAAAAAATTAATATCTCCAAAATGTCTGATAGGGATTCAAGATTTCATGGATTCGGTTCAAATAGATTCAGCCGAAGATGATTCTAGTGATGATGAACTCGAGGACCCAGGTTACGTTCCAGAGGAAATATTACCTAAGGATGACCAAAGAGAAGTCTAATCCTGAATCATCAGTTCGGATTTAGAAATACATATTCCACGATAGACCAAGTGCATCGAATTACGGATGTGGTGGAAAAGCTCTGGGAGAAAAAAACAAGTGTGTTTGGTACTATTTTTAGATGTTGCTCAAGCCTTTGACAGGGTTTGGCATAAGGGCCTTGAGTATTAACTGCATAGGGATTTACCCAGACAGTATTACGAAATATAAAATCTTGTATTTCAGATCGACTTTTTCGAGTTCGATACGAACAATATTCGGAACTAAAAAAAATTGATGCAGGTGTTCCACAAGGAAGTTTCCTAAGACCAACCCTGTACGTGTTGCATACTAGAGTTATTCTGGTGGACAACAAGCATGATGGCTACTTTTTGCAGATGACACTGCAATATTAGTACCTGATAAATGCACCATGAAGGCCGCAGAGAAACTGCAGAATGCAGTCAATAGTGTAGATAGATAGATAGATAGATAGATAGATTATTAATTGTGAGGTGCAAGCGTATTGCGACTTTTAGCAGATTTATTGTGCCCCTCAAACTAAGGCTCTAGTCGATGATATGCTCGATCTAGAGCACTTCCGCTGGTGTTTCTACGTCAATAGAGTAAGTGATTGATATCAAACTCAATGAAGATGACCAATTTATAATGAAATGTACAGATGAAATTAACTCTGCAGAGACAAGTGATGTTCTCTTACGAGCTATCAATTTGTCTGTTCTATATAATCGTCCACCGACTTCAGCAGAAGCGGCTTCCACAATCGCACCTGTAAAAGCACTGATGGAAACCTCTGAAAGAACAACAAAAAAAGGCAGCAAACGTGGCAACAGGAACAATAACAGAACAAAAAGCAGAGAGAATAATACAATCATCAAATGCATTCATTACCTAGCCACAAAAAAGAAAACGATCGCCATTACCCGTTGACGAAAATACTGGCCCAAATATCGTACTATCTGCTGGTGGTTTTATTGGGTCCGCTATGTTATTCATTTTCTTTTTTTTTATAATTTTTATTGAATCTGTAGTACCTACAACAATTTTCCCAATTTTTCAGCATTGCATGCAAGTATTCCAGGGAATTTTCCAATATTACGTGGCGAAACAAATGCAATCACACGTAAACGAGGTGACATTTGGAGAAAACAGTAAACAGTAAACCCTTCAATTAAACTACAATTTAGATTTTTAAATATTTTGTTAGCATAAGATTAGTAGTATGATTTCTGAAGAATCAAATCGAGTTGCTCATGCCGATCCAACATCCAATTTACAACTTCCGTTGAGGACAAAGCTAGTGGGGAAAAATGCATTCCATCCAATAAGAATAACAATGCCATTGAAAATGTTTATTGTAATAAAAAATATTTATCATTTCTCAGCCTGAAATGAAATGAAAAAAAGATCTGCCAGGATACGATCTACTGTTTTGTATCCGAAAATTATCCAATAAATTCTACGAATTTTTTGGCTTAAACGGGCAAGGCTGCCCTGAGGCGGTCTTCCAATTTGTTTACCTGGTGGCTAAATTAACTAATTTTTTTTATCTCATCACTAAATTCGTGTTTCTTATACCAATATCTCACCTAAACAAAAATTTTGCTATACCTTCCGTCATTATTTTAACTTTGCCTGTTAGAGGGTTAAGGAACTGCTCCCCAGCCGTAATTATAGCTTTCATAAGAAAAGTCGAAGTACTGCTGCTCTAAAAAGTGGTCTCTGGTACAATAGATATTTCTGGTAGCAGTGCCTACACGCCATTTGGACGTGGACCCGTTAAAAAAAAAAACTACAAACAACAAATCATAAGCATATGTAATGTTAAAATAATTTTAATTATATCTAAACAACCTTTGGTATACATTTGTACATACATATGCAAATATTATGACCAATACACTATGTGCACTGACGTACTGAGTTCTGATGACAAATACAAAGTTCAATATATCGACCTTGCTTTTCTTAAATATCACACGAAAACAATATGAAATGTTGACGGCACCAATTATTTCTGGAGAATATACAGTTAAGCGCTCATAAAATTGATGGAGTCATCTGCTTCCCCATTCCAAGAAAAATTTAAAAAAAATCACCGCCTTAGTAAAAATGTTAAAAAAGAAACAGAGAAGAAAATAAAAGTAAGAATAATAGCACTAATGTAAGTAAAAATACAATAACAAGTTGATACCTATGTATTTACCAGTTCTTGTCCATTATTTAATGTTTCCAGTTTACAGCAAATTAAAAGTAAATTAGAATTTGTCACTGTGTTTCAAATTTCTTATCTTTTAATTTACTTCAAAAGTTTAGAGGAAAAGAATTTATTTATATTTTTCAACGCATTTGCCTACTGATACGTTTCTTCAAATTTGTTGTCAATTTATTTACTAATTATGTGTCATATTAATAACTTATCTAAGCATGTTTGTATCTTTTATATGGATACTAGTGCCAATATAACACTTTCAGTAATTTGTTACGATATGGTAACACTTTTTTTTAACCCGCCAAAGTCCTACCCAGTTTTGTAATTTTGTTACAGACAATTTTTAAGTGTGAATCTGCGATCAGGGTTCAGATTTGGAAAATTATTTTTTGCAATAGATTTTTCGAAAAGCGCATTCATTCCCAGTTTTGTGCAGTCGATTTTTTTTTTTTTTGATTTTAGAAGACAACTAACCACATTTAGTTGTGCGCCATGGCGCAAGTGGTTCGTGTGTTCGACCACTGTGTGTGAGGTCCCATGTTCGAATCCTAGAAAACACCAACAAGTTTTTTCACTGTTTCTCCTTTCGCGAACGTCTGTTGTCGTCCGTTGTTTCTCTGTTGTCACGAGAAAGCTTCTCAAAACAAATTTCTCTTCGGATACGGCACTAAACGGCGGGCCCCTTCCTTTCGTGTGAACATTTAACGCACACAACACGAGTGGTTGCGAGAAGCTAGGCCTAGGCACTTAAAGAGCTATTTCACTTAGCTGGCGCTACAGTTCGGGGTGATCCTGGACCTCAACCAACAAGCCTCTCCATTTAGATCAGCCTTTAGCTAATTGCTTCCAGTACCGCACTCCAAGTTGGTCGAGGTCCCTTTGAACTTGTGCGCGCCACCTACGGCGAGGAGGTCCTCTACTGCGTCGTCCCACGGGGTTAAATTCAAAGACTCTGCGGGCTGGAGCGTTCGTGCCCATTCGCTCTACATATTCTAGCCATCTTAGACGTGTAATACGCAGTTTTCTGTCTAGGTCGATGTCGCTGTACAGCTCGTATAGTTTGTGATTGAATCTTCTCCTCCAAAACCCGTCAACGCAAATGGGACCGAATATCTTACGAAGAATTTCTTCTCTCGAAGCGATCGAGGATATCTTCATCCTCTTTTAATAAAGTCCATGTTTCAGCGCCGTAAAGCAGGACTGTGATGATCAGGGCCTTATACAGAGTCTCGCTAGTTGTTCGAGATAGGGCTTTACTGTTGAATTGCCTTATTAGCAAAAAAACAGCGATTGGCATGAGTTATTCTTCGTTTGATTTCTGCGCTGATCTTGTTTTTAGAGTTTATAGCAGAGCCAAGGTAGACAAAATCCCTTACTACCTCGAATTTATAGCTGCCTATTGTGATGTTCTGCCAAATTCGTTGGTGTTGAGCTATTTCGCCAAATATTTATTTATTTCAACCACATTTAATAAATTTCAAAAATATTGATTTGTTTTATGAAACATAAGTTGCACGAAAACTGAACTAGGATTACAATCACAATTCAAAGCAATTAACAAAAAAAGGAAAACAGTAAATATTGGGCACATATTTGCCAGTTTCAAAAAACTGAAATCACACTTCAGTGCACTTTGTAGTTCTTTTTTTTTTTAAATAATTAAGCATAATATATACACGTAAAAGGCACTTATCAACCACATAAAAAAAGAATCTGTTATTTGTTCTGCACATATTTTCCGTCTTTAAATTTATATTAAAAAATAGTCAATAATTCAAAAAAATAAAAAAAATAGGCAAAAATTATCCCAACTAATCCCTAATTTTTGTTCGGGGGAAAAATTCCGAGGGAAAATTTATTCGCGATAACCCTGATTATCGATGTCTATCAGATGATAGCTCTTAGATGAATCTTCTTTCTACGGGAGAGAGCTGGGCAGAAACAAAGAAGGTGAGAAATAGTTTCTTCCTCTTTTTCATCTATGCAGTATCTACAAAAGTAGTTCGCAAAGAGGCCTTGTAGCGTGCTTGCCTATTAGACAGTGCCCAGTGATGACACCTATTGTAGCCCCGATATGCAATCTTTTGAGAGCAATCAAACTCTACGAACGTTTTAGATCCAGCTTTGGCCAAATCCATTTTGTCGCTAGACATGTAGGACCACTTGTCCACCTAAGATTTGTACTCTCGATAGCATCCAGCTTTAGTTTGTGTTTGCAAGTAGCGATTGGTATACATAAGGAGCCTTTGTCCGGTAGGATGGATATAGTTGTTCCTATTCTGGCGACTTCATCGGCCTTACAATTCCTGGAATGTCCCTATGCCCCGGCACTCAAAACAGGTGAATATTGAACTGTTCAGCCATTTCCGCGAGATGCGATCGGTAGTCAAGAGCTACTGAGGAATTTATAGAGATCGATTCTAGAGATTTGATTGCTGTTTGGCTGTCTGAAAAGATGCGGGTATCTCTAGCAAACACAATGTACTCTCGATTTTTGCAACTAATTAAAACACGCTCTGTTGCAAAAATCGAAAAGTTCCATTAATCGAACAGAAAATTAAAACACTTTAAAATGGCATAAGCAATGTGCTCTGTGATGTATAAATAAAATTAGATATGTATGTACATTACATTTAAGAATTCCATTTTTACAAAAAAAAAAAAAATCATTTATCCAAAACTCAGGTGCAGGTAAATAAATAAATATTTATGTATAGGTTAAGTTTAAAAAAAAAAAGGATTGGCTTGCAGTTGTTTTGCAGAAGATCGCTTGGCAACCGCCTTATCGTGCTTTTTTCAGTTGCCTCATTTCTTCAATTGTGAGCTCATTTTGTTCAACGCACTGATAGCATGTGGTGAAACATTTTCTTGCGTCTTCTAATTTTACTTTGGGCTGTATATCAATAATACCCATTTCGGCACTATCAACAGAAACTTCTTCTTCTTCTCAGGCTTCTACCTTTTACAAATTCTCGGAGATCCATTCAGACATGTCATCGCTGCCAAAGTTCTCGTCTGGAAACATCTGGTTCAGCATTGATGTGATGTCAGATCTTTCTGACAAAATTTGACCCCGAATTAGAAACAAAAGAACGCAGTCTTCTTCCTCCTAATGGTCAGGAGTCTAATAACTTTTTTTCCACCATTTAGCGATTGTATTCTCTTTTAACTCCTTCCAAGCGTTTGCCAAGAAACAAATGGCATGTTTCAAATTTAAGCTTTTCAGTGCTTCTTCATAGTTGTAGGAAGAAACAAACTTTTTTTTTGTAATAGAGTTTAGTCAATCTTATTACATTCTGATCCATAGGCAGAAGTATGGCTATGCAATTAGGAGGAAAACACATTATCGTAATGCTGAGACCTTTAATTTCAATTAAGGAGTCTTTTGGATGACAAGGAGCATCATCGATAAGAAGTAAAACTTTTTTGGCCAAATTTTTATGTTGAAGATGAGACAATACCTGAAAGTAGCAAAACATTTTGGAAAATTTGTTTTGTCTACTGTTTTTTTTGTATCTATTGTATAAAGTTTGTTATTACTCACTTCTGGTTATTATTACTTACTTACTTAGTTTTTAACCATTCGTCAAAGAGCACTGAAGTCATCCAAGCATTTTTGTTGGTCTTGTAGATAACTAATATATTGGTAATATTTTTTAAAGCTCTTGGATTTTCTGCTTTTCCGATCAGAAGTGGTTTTAGTTTATGTTTATCGCTTGCATTTCATGAATGTTATTCTTTGCTTAGATGTCTTCCTTCCAGCTGCAGACGTTTCCTTAAAACGGACTAGTGTTTTGTCTGGAAGGAGTTTCCAGAATAATCCAGATTCGTCCGCATTATAAATTTGCTCCGGACATACATCTATTTCAGCAACTTTTTTCTCAAACTTCATTAAAAAAGCCCCTACGAGCTCAGAAGCAGTGGAAACTTTATCTCCGTAAAAGTTTAAGAATCGTATCCATGACGCTTCTTGAATTTTGAAAGCTAACCACTGCTTGCTTGAAATTCTTCCGGTCTTTCTTGTATGCTGTTATGTAATTCTTTTGCCTTTGTAGGCAAAATGTCCCCGGAAACTGGAATATGAGCGGCTCTTTTTCGCATTAACCATTTATACCGTAATTTTTCCATTTTCGGAAATTCTGGAACTTTTATGTTTTTTCGATTGCCAGGTCCACAAACTGATTGCTCAACAAATTTGTTTAAAACTTCCTCTTTTGCTTACTGCTCACAAATTAGTTTTATTGGAGAGCCTAATGACAGCTTTTCTAAAATTTAACTTTTTTCTTTTAAAGTAAGCCTTTTTCCCTTTGGTTTAAGAGTATTCACGGCTTGCGACATATCCACTTTTTAGAACTTCAATTTTAAAAGCAAAAATTTCCACTGCAATTACGCTTATGATACTTTCTGCTCAAATGATTATTTCAAATGAAATACGTCCTTATAGGTCAACAAATGGTCGTTGATTTCGTTTTCCATCCCCGAAATCAAAATATAGGTCCATATACAGCTGGGTTAAAAAAAGATGCCGGTGCAAAAACCAAATCACATACGGTAATTTTTAATCATTTTTGCATTAAAAAAAAAAAATCTAGACGCGTCGTAGTAACGGCACTGCGTCTAGACGATTTATGATGTCGTAAAGAGGAAATTAAAAAAAAAAACACAATATACCCTTTCCTCTAATTTCTTCTTGGAGTAAGATCACTAAAACGCCACTAAACTCATTTTTTGAGAAAATGTAATTCTTTTTTTCGCGCTGTTATTTACGGGTTTTCCTTATTTCTAGAGATTTGTTAGTTACTGTTGCATGTACCCAGTATAAAGCTTTTGTGGCATTATTGAAGCGTGGAAAGGTATAAGAAACAAAAAAAAGGGTCTCGGTTTTTAATCAGTTTTAAATTAAAATTAATTGCGCGATGTGCTATATTTTATTCACGCACCGTATAAATTGCGAAAATTGAGATTTTTTTTTAATTTGTTGCAAAAATCGAAAAAAGGGAATCCATCACGTGGGTTGCAAATATCGAGGTTTGCGAAAATCGAGGTTACAATAATCGAGATTGCACTGTATCACGATTTTCTTAAGCCAAGATAAGACTTCTTTAATCGCCATAAATTTCATCTGAGAGCTTAAGCGGAAAGAGAATTTAAGATTGAGCCGCCCAGTGTAGAAGTGGATCGATCCATCTTCTAAAAAATGCGTTCTCATTCCAGAGTGATCTGGAAGGGATGGTGACGAGGAAGTTCTTTTCTTGACCACTGTTGGGTAGGTTCAAGGCGATTGGCTGCATTCGCTGCCATCAGATGAAACATAATGTCCAGTGCCGTAGAGCGAGTTGTCAATTTTTAGCATAAAATTTATTAGAATTCAAAAAGTCCTGAAAATGTGATGTTCACGTAGTTACCAGGAAGAATGCTCTAGAGCCTTGCTTGGTTGTATTCCTTAGCCTCATTTCATTGCATTCTTTTGAGCATCTATCTTAAATACTATAAAAGCAAAGTCGATTTTCCTTGTGAACACCGTTTCTCGAAAACTACTAGACGTAGGTACTTGAAATTTTGCACAGTTATTCCTTATTTTGCTATTTTGTCTAAGTGGCATAAAGGGGGTTGAGATCGAATTTTCCATCTGTAAATATTGATTCCACAGTCGTAGCTCAGTACTGGCTCTCAGGACTAAAAAAATAAAAAATAGGTGAATTTATTAAATTCGCCGCTGATTCATTAAGGTACAAAACATAATTCTGCGTTGTCCTGAAGCTGAGCAATGCTAAAAACAATTGATCAAATCATCGCCCACAATTTTCCTTCAGTGGAGACCACGGCCGCAGTCATGCAGCAGTGGCTATCGTTGCAATAGTATGTGTGTGTGAGTATATTAGCGCGCTATCCCATGATTATGTTTTGATCTTCGGTGTGCGATCTCTTCTAGAGTTAAAATTGAAAAAAAAACATTATCAGTGCCAAATCTAAGATGTTGTAAATTTTATTAATTAAGATATCCATGTGCTGTCAAAACTTTATGCAATTAAGAGACTTGGGAATATACGCGTAGGTACATATGCAGAACATTTTCTTAATATGGCTAGAAAGTATAATGTTTGCTTTCAAATGATTTCTATTGGAACTAAGGTGGTTAAAGAGGGTAATTTTATGTCCACATTTAAAGTTCAGGGGCAGGTCTACCATCGAATAGGGAGCCTACATCACAACATGAAGCTAAATATCTCCAGATTTATTTCGTTAAAGATGACGAAAAACAAAAGGATATTAGGTGCGGCTGGCCTGGTTTCCCAGCTAAAAAAAATGCTTCACAATAACAATCCATAATTCAAAACAGCAATAGACAGTGTTCGCGAAGCGACCGATTTCATGGTTGTGATACATACTGATAAGAAACCAGCAAATGCACACAAAGGTCGATTCAACGCACCTACAACCAATGAGGTAGCCATTGTTATTGTTGCACAGGCTTTCGAGAAAAGGGACATCGGTCTTCAAAGCAGAGACAACAAACTATCACGAATCTATGAGACTCATCGTGCCTACGATGCCCTCCAGTATCCTCTTATATTTTGCCATGATGAAGACGGCTACACTATAAATAAATCATGTGCAACCAAACAACAAAAGCACTTCTTAAGAAGACTATATCAGCTGTTAATTTTTATTCATACCGCATTATGGAGCGAGAAGGAAAATATAATCATTTCCTTTATTTTCGCAACCATTTCAACCAATTCTTGATTGATATGTATGCCAAAATAGAAACTGAGAGACTAAATTTCATTAGGCACAACCAAACAAACTTAAGAGTAGAGAACTACATACTTCTGCGGGATGCCATGAAGAAAACTGATGCTCAAGTGACCAATCTTGGTAAAATGGTTGTATTACCATCGAGCTTCACTGGGGGACCACGATATATGCACGAACGTACGCAGGATGCGTTGACATACGTTCGGCATTATGGAAAACCAGACCTTTTCATAACATTTACGTGCAATCGCAAACGGATTGAAATAAAATAAAACCTACTTAAACATCAAAAGGCTAATCACCGTCATGACTTGATATCCCGTGTTTTCCACTTAAAAGTAAAAAGATGATACATCTTCTTACAAAAGGTGCTATTTTTTAAAGGATAAACTTAAACCCAATCAAATTGATGACATCATAAGAGCCGAAATCCCAGATCCCCATAAAGACCCTGTGCTCTACGGTATAGTCAAAAGTAATATGAAACACGGTCCTTGTGGGACCTTTAATGCTAATTCCCCCTGCACGTTCAAAGGCTCTTGCTACAAGCGATTTCCCCGACCATTGATTAAAAATACACAGACTGGTGATGATGGTTACCCCCAGTACAGAAGGCGGTCTTCCGAAGATGGTGGGTTTACAGGGCATATAAATGGCATAGATCTCGACAATCGATGGGTAGTTCCTTATAACCTCGTCCTTTCTCGTGTTTTTTTGGCTCATATTAATGTTGAGTTTTGCAATTCAGTAAAATCGATTAAATATATATGCAAGTATGTTAATAAAGGAAGTGACCAAGCTGCATTTGCTCTTGAAAAAAATAATGATGAGGTAACACTATATGAGACTGGGCGGTACAACAGCAGTTTGGAAGCCGTTTGACGTATCCTTTGCTTTCCCATACATGAACGCTTCCCATCAGTTATGCATCTAAGAGTTCATTTGGAAAATGGCCAAAGAGTGTACTTTTTTACAGACAACGTTATGGAAAGAATCAACAATCCTCAAAAGACAACTTTGACGGCATTTTTCGAGTTCTGCAAAAACGATGACTACGCTAAACAGCTTCTATATTGCGAGGTACCATTTTATTATGTCTGGAGAAATAATACATTTTGCAGAAGGAAACAGGGAGTAGAAGTACCCGGACAGTCCAGGGTAAAAAAAGACCAAGTACTCGGAAGGGTTTATACTGTTCATCCTAATAATACAGAGTGCTATTACCTCCGTCCCCTGCTTCACGAAGTTAGAGGGGCTACATCCTTCTCAGACTTAAAGACAGTAGCTGGTTAGGTTCATCCTACATTCCCCTCGGCCTGCAGGGCTCTGGGACTATTGGAAGACGATAGACATTGGGACCATTGGCACCCTGCCAAGGGTGCGGAATGCTACGCAGACTTTACCTTCTCGTGGTGCATTCTGGTTAACACTAAAATTGTCTGCTTCATTAGTACGTCTTCGAACTAAATAGTTACACAGTTTATAAAAATGATAGTTTGGCCGAATAAACAAAAAAAAAAAAAAACGAGTTAAGCTCTTAGTATCAGCTGAAAGACCTGTCAACCACAACTAAAAATCGGCGATCTATTTTGGAAAACTTATACTTCGCTACACAAGGGACAAACGAGGCAATAGATTTAAAAGGCAGATACAATGTTTAAGGATCTACGAATGAGATATCGACTGATTTTTTAATAAATTTACAAGGAACTGACAAGTCTTCTGGAAAATTATTGTAGAAGCCTTCATTTGTTACATTTTCAGGAGTATACAAGAAAAATGTTTTTTTTAACAATTTGTTTTTTTTCGAATTTTTATTCCCTTAATTGGATTTTTCCGAAAACGTATTGTAGATATTCAATAAAATAAATGAATGATACGTACGATTAAAATACTTAAAAAAATTAAATGTACATATCTAAGACTTTACAATTAAAATAGTTTATGGCCACGAGCGAAGCCGGGTGGGCTAGCTAGTTATGGTAATAACTGCGTTTTAGGCTTAAGTCAGCTAATGGTTCTAGTTTGGATGTGAGTGTAAACCTCGGTTTACACGTTCGCTGATTGGTGCTGTAATAACAATTTATTTTTGAACGTATCTAAATGCCAGTCGATGATCTTTCAAGAAAACGTAGTTTAATAAGTTATGATTACAATCTCAATGAATCTGTACTTAACAAAGTCACATCAATATGTGATTTGGGAGTGCATTTTTCTCAAAATATCGACTTCGATTTTCACATTAAACAGATTGTCAATAAAGTGAATTCAATGCTTGGCTTTATAAAACGTTGGAGTAAAGAATTCAAGTGTCCCCTTATAACATCCACGCTTTATAATACCTTTGTTCGTCCGCAGTTAAAGTATGCGTCTAATATTTGGTCTCCAATGTATGCAGTACACATTAACAGCATTGAATCGGTACAGCGTAAGTTTGTCCGATTTGCACTTCGCCATTTAAACTGGAATGACCCTACACGTCTTCCACCATATTGCGACCGCCTTCTTCTCCTAAATCGTCATTCTTTGGAGAAACGTAGGGAAGTATGTGATGTAGTATTTTTACACCAGCTGGTAAATGGTTTTATTCACTCGCCGGATCTTTTAAATGAAGTCGGTTTAAACTTAAGATGCTACAACTCTAGAAATATCGAGATTTTCCGCGTAAATTTCCACAGCACGAACTACGGTTCTAACGAACCTCTTACGCGTATGGCGAAGGAAGTAAATACTAACCGCGACAAATTTGATTACAACCATAGTAAATTATATTTAAAACATAAATTATACGAACGATACTAGTTTCTTTGTTGTAAGTGTTTAGTGTAATTTTGACTTGTGCGTAGCATATTCATTTTTAGTTCATACTTTTGTTTAGTATGCATTCTGCTTTTTGTTTACTTGTCCAGTCTTTTTGTGTAAGGTGTTAGGCATTATAAATATTCTCAATACTAACAACTAACACCACGCTAAATGATGACTGTGACAAGCTGGATATTACTTAGTAGCTGGCTTGAGTTTTTCTCTTTCAGTTCAAAGTAATATTCGTCACAAATGCTTGCCCTTAAGCAGTACTGATAGCGTTTAAAAAAAAAAAATAAAAAATTAACTTGTGCTCTGCTTATAGGAAATAGCTGCGCCTTTCAGCAGATATGTATATAAATTAAATGGATGCTGATTTTTCGATGTTGGGTATTCATCTAACTATTCATCTGATGCGTGCAATCCTACTGGAGAAACGCGGTCCTTCGCATTGAAATCAACTAAGTAATGTTCTCCCCACTTGGCAGAATTTTTACAAGTCTTTATTTAAGGTGAATTTGTTCGCATATCTAACGATATTGTCTCTCATGATCATGTTGTTCGAGAAATATGTATACTCGTACTATGCAGGTATTGTTATCGGTAAAACTAAAATTGCTGTCACTCGACATAACAGGAATTTTTTAAGAGCGTCTCCATTTTTTTTAATTAAATATACAACATTATGAAAAAACCAACATTTGTTTTTTATTTTTGAAATTATTTCTCCATGCCAGATTCGATCAAATGCTTTTGATATATCCATGACAATTCCAATTTCCTATGTTTTTCGATGGCTTACGTACATAGGCGTGTTACATTACTCAGCGGGTCGAACCGATGCACCGTTTTTGTGGAATATGGCAGTTATTCCTCCTGGAACAGTGGTATATTTGCAGTCCAGATATTTCAAGATGCGACAAATCATACGAGGTCGGAACTTCATATCAGGCGGTATAGTTGGTGGGTCTACTTGCACAGGATTTAGGGTTGATTTCCCCAAAAAAAAAAACGAATATTTGATAGTAGCCTGTAAACATGTTCGCTACGAGATTACCTTTTTCTGTTGGTGTTTTGAAAATTGATCCATCCTCTTTCGCTAAAGGTGGAATAGAAGAGCGTATGAGTTCCTTGTAATCACTTTTGGCATTGACGTTTGACCTCTGCCGGCCTTCTTCTCCATTTCTCAAAGGACAGGGAAGATATAGTCTTGGTCCAGGAACCTTGGGTTGTGGACAACTTGATACGTGGACTCAAGACTCCTAACTACTACACCCTGTATGTGCATGACGAAGGTAAACCCAGAGCGTGTATACTGGTGAAAAGTAACCTAAATGTAACTTTACTCCCTAATTACAGCGATCGAGAAACAACAGCAGCGAGAATAGAAACACCCAGTGGCTCTTACTTCTTGGTGTCGGCGTATCTCGCCCATGACGATATGGACTCTCGTTTTGGGGATAACCTGGAAAGACTGATCGCAGATGCGGGGAGGCAAAAACCTGGTCTCATTATAGGATGTGATGCTAACGCTCACCATACTGTATGGGGCAGTTCCGATATCAACAAAAGAGGTGAACTTCTTTTTGATTTCATTTTAAGTACAAACCTTATTTTGTGCAACGAGCCCACTTTCGTCACCAGAAACAGGGAAGAAATATTGGACATCACCCTTGCCTCCGACAGTATCGTCCAACGCATCAAGAATTGGAAGGTGTCAAGCGAACCATCTTTCTCGGATCACAGGTATCTCCAATTCTCTCTATACGTAGATTCTATTAGCCCGCCAGTTTTTAGGAACCACCGCAAAACTGATTGGCTCAAGAAGAGGTCAACTTTAAGCAATTTAGTTCCCTCAGATCACCTTAATCCCCCCTGCAACCCCCAAGAATTTGATCGCGTGGTTGAGGACTTAACCTCAGCCTTAAATATAGCAATGACTTCTTCCTGCCCCTTGATTCAACCCAGGGGCAAGAAAAAGCCACATTGGTGGATTGCACTGTTAGGTCCTTTAAGAAAACTTTTCAATAATGCCAAAAGTACTAGAGACGTGTTTCATTGGGACTTGTACAAGGCATCCCTAAACATATACACAAAAGAATTAAGGAAAGCCAAACGTAATTCTTGGAGACTCTTCTGTGGAAAAATAGAAGAAGCTTCTGAGGCATCTAGGCTGAGGAAAATTCCCTCTTCAAATCCAATAACACCCAGTTACCTTAAGAAAACTGATGGGTCTTGGACGACTTCAAGCGAAGATTCGCTAAATTTACTGCTTGACACTCATTTCCCAGGCAGTTCCCAAGTTGTTAGCAATATGGTTTTCAGCAAACCATCTGCACAGAAAACAAACTCCTCAAAACTGATTACACAGAGCAAGCTTCAGTGGGCACTGCATATCTTCAAACCATATAAATCCGCGGGACCAGACGACATAATACCTGCCGAGTTGCAGAAGTCATTGGATATAATCCTGCCGATGCTTGAGACAATTTTTAAAAGTTGTCTAGACTTGGTATATATCCCAAAGATATGGAGAGAAGTTAAAGTTGTCTTCATACCCAAAGCGGGTAAATCTCTCACATAAATCCAAAAGATTTCAGACCTATAAGTCTATCATCATTCCTCTTAAAAACATTAGAAGGACTGATTGATATCCATTTACGCAACAGTATTGATAAGAAACTACTGTCGACGGCCCAACATGCATATTGCAAAGGAAAATCAGTGGAGACGGCATTACACTCACTGGTGCGTAAAATAGAATATTCCCTGTTTCATAAGGAGTATACAATGGTTTCTTTTCTGGATGTAGAAGGCGCTTTCAACAATGTCAATGTATCAGCGATAGCAGATGCACTATCAGACCTGAATGTCGTCAGCTCACTTTGCGAACAGATTAATCTACTGCTTAATGGTCGGATTATCGACTCTAAGCTGGGTGGGACGTCTACCAGAAGGTTTGTCAGTAGAGGCACTCCGCAAGGTGGTGTTCTATCCCCCTTTTGTGGAATCTGGTGATCAATGAGCTATTGAAAATCATGGAAGGCGAGGGTTGCACGGCGATCGCTTATGCAGATGACGTTGCTTTGGCTGTCTCAGGAAAGCACTTAAATATTCTAAAGGAACTTCTACAAAACGCTTTAAACAAGCTCACTCGATGGGCAGTTCATTGTGGTTTGGGTGTTAACCCCCACAAAACTGAACTTGTACTCTTCTCCAGGAAATATAAAATTCCATCAGTCGATCCTCCTTCTTTCAATGGTATCAGCTTAACTTTCTCTGACACTGCAAAATATTTGGGTCTCATCCTGGATAAGAAATTAAGTTGGAAACCTAATATTCAAGAAAGAATAAAGAAAGCTACAGTATCACTTTTCTCTTGCAAAAAAGCTATTGGAAATAGATGGGGTTTACAACCCCGCATCACTCACTGGCTCTACATCTCGGTCATTAGACCGATACTCACCGATACTCCGCGTGTGCATAGGCGGAGCACTACGTACAACTTCCTCTGCGGCACTGGACATTTTGTTTCATCTGATACCCCTCGATATATTTAGTAAGCAAATGGCAGCGAATGCAGCCGTTCACCTCGAAGCTACCCAACAGTGGTCAAGAAAAGAATTTGGCCACGCTTCCATTTTGAATAAATTCAAATTCTCTCCCGAAAACACGGACTACACCATCCCACGTCTGAACTTTGACAAGAACTTCCTCGTCAACATCCCCTCCAGATCACTCTGGAATGATGATACATTTTCAGAAGATGGGTCAATCCACTTCTTCACTGATGGCTCAAAATCCAAGGACGGAGTTGGTGGAGGTGTTTCCTCTAACAGGCTTAATCTTAAGCTCTCTTTCCGTCTTTCAAATCATTGTAGTGTGTTCCAGGCGGAAATTTATGGCGATTAAAGAAGTCTTATCTTGGCTTAAGAAAAACGTGATATCTGCTGGAAATATCCGCATCTTTTCAGACAGCCAAGCAGCAATCAAATCCTTGGAATCGACCTCTATAAATTCCTTAGTAGCTCTAGACTGCCGATCGTCTCTCGTGGAGATGTCTGAGCAGTTCAATATTCACCTGTGTTGGGTGCCGGGTCATAGGGACATTCCAGGGAATTGTAAGGTCGATGAACTCGACAGAATAGGAACAACTATACCCATCCTGCCGGATAAAGGCTCCTTAGGTATACCAAACGCTACTTGCAAACTCAAATTTAAGCTGGATGCTATCGAGAGTACGAATCTTAGGTGGACAAGTGGACCCACGTGTCTAGCGACAAAATGGATTTGGCCGAAGCTGGATCTAAAACGTACTAAGAATTTAATTTCTCTCAACAGATTGCATATCGGCGCTATAATAGGTGTCATCACTGGACACTGTCTAATAGGCAAGCATGCTGCAAGGCTAGGCGTTTTTGCGAACGACTTTTGTAGAAGCTGCATCGATAAAGAAGAGGAAGAAACTACTCGTATTCCTCACCTTCTTGTTTCTGCCCAGCTCTCTCCCGTAGAAGAAAGCTTCACCTAGGAACCCTCTATTACAACGACATAGGCGACCTGAATTACATCGATATTAAGAGCCTCCTACGCTTCATAAGAAGCTCAAAATGGTTTAACGAGTTAGTTGGAGAAACTTCCTCCCATGATCCATGTGGTATCACAATGAACCTATTTTTGGTCTAAGTGTGTTGGCGATTCTCTGTTGGCAGCCACTTCAACCTAACCTAACCTAACCTTTGGCCTTAACCTATTTCTTAGTACCCTTTGCGTTGTGTTTTTCTTTCGCTAATTTGACGATCTGACTGTATGTGTATCACAGATTCATGGAGCTAGATCTTCTTTGCACGGCCGGTTTACTTCTATTTTTCGAAGATCTTACAATAAGTAGAGTGGTTTGAATTTTCCAAAGGACTAAGATGTTGATTGCTTTGAAATAAATAGGATATGCTTTCAGTATGTTTAGTCTACGTTTCTGCTTAGCACGTCACTTTCACTTGATCCAAAGTCTAGCACAGCTCATACTTACTGGGAATAATCTTTTTAATTGACGTCCAGGTCCATTCTGTGCAACAGCTTGATCTAAGATAATAAGAGAGTACGGGATAGAGAGCAATAAAACACCGTTTTTCTCTGTATTCTGTAAACAAATCAAAAGTCAATCTTTTTATTTTATTCTTCTTCATTCCATTCAGTTCTACTAGGCAATTTCATTTTCTTTATTATCATTGTGTCTTTAATTCTTATTCGCTTGTTTTTATTATTTTCCTTTTACTTGCTATTTAGTCCTTCATTCATTCAGCTTTCAATTAAGTACAATAATAGTAATTATACATAATTCATAATAATTATATTTTTATATATATATTTAGCTACTAAAGATTATTAAGTAATGCTTTTTGTTTTGTAATGATTCATTTTTATATAATGATGGCTAACAATAATAAATATGTTTTAGTACATATGTATGATACTTTGCATTTTCTTAATAATTTCATTTGAAATGTCCTTTAATGAGAGAATACATTCAATTAAATTATAAGAAAAGAATTCAATGACTTACAATTTTAATTGTTTGGTTATGGATCCGTTAAACATAAAGAATTCTGTGAAAATTATTTATAATTGTTGGGAGTGATTCTAATAATTAACCTAAGAAAATTCAAATTATGCTAAGAAACTTCTCTTTAGTCTCTGAGTGGCAATCGTTTTTTTTATTTTTTAAACTTAATTTTATGAATTTATAATATGTATAAGTTTTATTTATATTTTTTAAGTTAGTTACGTTAAACAAAAGTTTCATTGCGCTAAAAGTAAGATTTCTTTCGCCCAAAAGTGTAGTTAATATTTTTAAATAGGTTTTCTGAAGCTAGGCTTCTAAGTACAGTATTAAATAAATAACCTGTTCCATTAAAAAAAAAATATTGTGCGATTGTTTTTTGTTTTAGGACGATCTCTTACGGTTAAACCGCCTTTTAGCTTTAAAAAAATAAGGAAAAAAAAAAAACTGAATTATAATCCTACCGCTGATGCCGCTGCGTCTAAATTTTAACCCATAAGCGAAGGACATTCATTGTAAGCTGTGAAGCCTTCTCTGCTGTACTCATTATATTGAAGACACATTTACACGGTTTCAATTTGACTGGTGTGGTTTTCTTGATGAAAGGCGTGTTTTCTTGCGATCGCATATTCGTTTGTTTGATAATTTTTGTGTAAAGTAAGTAAACGGTACAAATTTAAGGAGATCGATGCATTTGTTATAGGTTTCAAGATAGAAAGTCAAATGGGTGTGCCAGATAAATCTGCCTTTATTGTGCATAATCAAAAAATCCAGTGAATGCAGTACACACATCTTCATTTCAGTTAGAACTATTTAACCGATTTCTGAAATTCCGCATCAATTCCTAGATCATTTCCATTGTGACTTTCTTTAAAAACGGAAGGGTGTGTAGATGCCTTTTAGGAATCTGGTAAGGTTAGTTTTTTGATTGCGAAAATTGTGTTCGTTAATGCAGCCTATTTGAGATGAACGTTGTAAGAAAGAATGCATAGCATATTCTGCTTCAAGCAATAAAGACAGTAGCACATATCTAACCGATAGATCTACAACTCTAGGTATTTTACCCCAAGCTCAACCAATAACTAAGTGGGATTCAAAAGTTGTTTTTCCAGCATGCTGTACAAACTTGAGTGTCAGGCATGACAATTTTTCTGACAAGGGATCGAGAATTTAGATATAATACCGATAAAGAAAGAGCACACAGATTTTATATTGTGAATCTTATTGTCCTGTCGGCTAGAGAAGCCCTATCTATCCAAGGCTGTATTCAAAAAAGGTCTGCATCAATTCCAGGCTTGTGCAGTGCTCAACGTTACTTTACAACTAGATTTGGCTTATGCTTACGTGGCCCTACGGGAGAATTTTGGTCTACGTATCTATAAGGATGGCTTTCCCTATTTATTCTTACGACTCATTGTAAATAGTTCCAACGGTTGCCAAAACATAAGCATGATACATGTTTTGGAAACCACATTTCGAAGACTAAAATTATCTCTTTCAGTGGGCTGATCTTGGTCATTTCGAAATAAGTAACATATGGGGGTATGGGAGTATTTTCATTATTTTTAAACTCTATTCTGTAGCTTCTACTGCGTTAATTTTGATACATAGCGTGTTGTACGTACATATATATACTCTATTTATACGAAGGGTCGAGCTCAAACCTAAGCATTTGTGTATACCCAGTCGAAAGATTGAGTCGAGGTTGAACTGAAACCAGGCTGGACTGACAGATTATTTTATGTATTTATCGCATAACTTCTTTACAAATGACAACTTTCATCAACGAAGTTATTTTATCTGCAAAATAAGAAAAATCTCATGCAACAGGAATACAAGTTTAACTGATTGGACTACTCAATCAAGGAGTAGGTGCTTACTTCTAACTACATCTGCACTCGACTCTGATAGCAAACTTACTGAGTCTATCTGATTTGAACTGAACTCGCTTTTATACCGAGATCAGCTCGAGCTTGAGCCAGGCTCATCCTCACACGTCTCGCGTAAAAGAGAAATAATGAAGACAGACTCAACAACAATATAAATTATAATTGCCACTAGTTGGGTCCATTGAGCTATGCCTGTTCATCTGTCTGTATGTTACCACTTTTTGGATCTAAAATATTGAGCTAATCAGTCAAATTAAGAAATACGCTTTGCGAAATTCGAAGCAATATTAACGTAAATACAAAGTTTTGAAATCCGACCAACGACTTACGGAAGAATGTGGATTTTTTTACACATCACATGCATGATAAGTCACTTATTTTGATTAGATGTGAGAGATCTGATAATCATATCAAGTATTATGGAATTGTTGCTGCACCTGTAGTAGAAAATGTTCGTTTGGCGAAGAAGTACTAATCAAGCATACTTATTCTCGGCCCACCTCCGACACAAGACCACAAGTAAATGCAGGCTTTGGTAAATTCAAAAGAAACAAATTTGATCATGCTGGCCACAATCGGTGCAACAAGAGACTCCTCTTTGAGCAAGCCGATGCCATTCCAAAAATTATATCAGACAATGGATCCCCTTAAGGTGGATTTCTGTCTAGGACTGACATTTACCAAGTGCGGCTTGTCTGCGAGTGTTCCAGACCTAGTCTAGTGTGATAAGTGTCTAGAGAGTTATGAGACGTCTCTCCACATTTTCGTGGATTGAGGCATGAAAACGGATATTCCACAATAAGAAGTTAAAGGAGTTTCAACAACCTTCAAACGGACCAATAACTCAAAATATGTTACGTTAGCACAATGAGTATCAAAAAGGCTTGTCGGCACTGGGCACAGTATCTATTCTATTCGCTTTCTAGTAGAAAATAAGTGATTTTAGATTATTCTTGGTATACAATACATTCTTCTCATAATAAAAGCCAAACCCACTGGAATTACATGGCGGCTTCTTTTAAACTTCGACGCGAGATAAGACTGAATTGTAGGAAATTCAAACTTAAAGATGTGAAATCGAAGCTTGAAAGATTCATTGCCCAGAAGTGAAAACCGATCACTTCAAATATTCATCTGTGTGGGCATAATGAATCTTCGATTATTTTAAGCAATGGATGCTATCGTCAATAGCGGTGCAGCAGTGGATGTGATTGTGTGGTTGTGGATGCTCAGAACGGGTCAGAAGCATCGTTTTTATTATAGATTCGTGTTCCCTTTTTTAGTTTTCTTTCTAATATCTTGAGTTGTATCTGAATTTTGTAAAAAACTCATGACGGCTAATTTTAAAATTAATGGACTGTAATATTTTTATTTGCATGGGATGAACAAAGTCAAACGAGATTACGTTTATTTTGAGGTTCTTACCTAAAGTATTGTTGTGATTATTTTCTAATGACGCCAACTTTAAATCTGGTCAAATAATAAAACTGAAATGCAAGATCTCGGCAGGTGGGTTTTCGTGAACGTCCTGCATTTCTAGTAAAAATTATTAAAATTACTGACCTCTTGTAGCCTTTTGAAAGGGGTAGTTCGTCTTAAAATTAAAATTTTACTTTAACGGCAAAGCTTCACAACAGAACCTATGTACCACTTAAATTGAACCTTGTGGATGTGTCTTCAGTTTTGTTATCGAAAAAGCTATTTTTTTTGTTAATATGTAGTAATTTGTTATATCAATAATTATGAGTTTTTTTTTAAATGTTTCCTTATGAAATTCTTTTGTTAATGATTTTAGTTTTTTTTATATAATAGTCAAGAGTTTTTTTTTATATTTTGTTTCTTGCATTTTTGTTTTTAGTTCCGTTTAATACTTAATGTCCTATCGAGTACAAATCACTAAAGTCAGACTATCGTAACAGTAGGGGTTAAATTGTGTTGTTTTTGTTTTTGTTGTTGTTGTTGTTGATTCTGTTGCGGGTGATGATGATGATGTTGATTATGCATTTTCTGATGGCTCCTGACTTCTACCTCTTCGTAACCATTTACCTTTCCATTGTACTTATGGTGATGGTAACCATTTAATAGATTCTTACTATTCTCTTCATCCACACTACTATCAGAGGAACTATTGCTTCTTAGGTCACCATTACACTTACGTATTGATGATGTTATTGTTGTTGATCCATTACATTTCTTTTCTGGTTCCATTGGATCACCAATAAGGGTTATCTTAACTGGCTTGTACACCACAGTGGCGGCATTTGGTCGCTGTTGTTCCCATGCAATTGATGCACGCCTGGGTGATGGTGAGATCTGATTGTAGTTGGTGAATGTTGTTGAGATAACTGTATGGCGGCGAGTTTGATTATTTGTCGGTGTTAGCGCCTGCGTTGGAGATGTACTATTACTATTGCTATTTGAGGATGTAGTGGTGGTGATTATCGATGTGGCAGGGAAATGTGTGGTATAACTTGTATATTCAGGTTTACTTCTATAAAAATATTTAAAAAAGAAAATATTATTAGCATTAAGTTTAATATTAAAGTGAAAAGAAAGCAAGGGATTAAAGCCAAACTATTTATTTATGCGGTTGATTTGTTGCACATTTATTTATATATTTCATTTTTTTTTATTATTTTAATAGAGTTGACATGCAAGTCAAGGAAAAAAATATTAAGATTTACCTCACTGGACTACAGTTTGCAGCATGCAAAAGTAATACGTTTACCATGTTTTAAAAAAATGTCTGTGATATTTTTGTGTTTTTTGTATCTTTTTTGATATTATTTTTGATATTAGCTTATTTGGGACTTAAGAAAATTCTAAATAGGACTTGTGCACGAGTAAAAAACAATTAAGAAATAATAAAAACTGTTATACGAATACCTGATTATTATCTGACATTCATTCAACCAAAATAAGAAACAAAAAAAAAAAATTAAAGAATAAACAGCAAAGCATAACTTTTGGTTCGGTTAAAATGTTCATTGATTGAAATTGATTTCAAATATTCATTCTGAAGATCGAATTTGTTTTCTGTTTTCTGAACGAATGGTAAACTCCTAAGAAAAGGAAATTACAGTTCTATTTTTCTTTCACTGGGATTCATAAATATCATATATATTCAGAAATTGTTGGCAATATTGCAAACATAGTCCTAAAACATAGACGGAGTCCGCCAGAAAATCAAATGACCAAATTAAGGTAGACTACTGCAAACGGAATGAAATTATCATGGAGTCATCAACATTTTGTGTGATGAGCATACCAACTCCTTACTCACAAGGAGGAAAGACTAATCTGTAGATTCCTTGGAGCTCCTATGAAAAGCTATACTTGATGATGCTTTGTTATGATGTAGCATCTTACATCGACATTTTATATATACCGGATAATTTGTATTGAGAATATTATTACGAAGACATTTTACTGCCTACATCTTAAACTTTGGGTCCTTACCTAATCTATTAACTAAGCTTACTTGACGAGCCTTTTGATACATGTGTTATTTATTTGAGAGCACATCATAAGTTTTGAAAAAAGTTATCAGTTTCTTTTTTAGCTCATAGACTTTAGAGTTTGAAAAGGTTATTCTATATATATTCCTAAAACTGACAGAAAGAATTTAAAGAAAATTAAATTGAAAGAATGATTTTACAGAAAGTAAGATAAATTCTAGAAGAACATTTTCTCAAAATTCTCTTCTGTTGCAGAGAATAAAGTCCGTCTTGTATTCGCCTCGAAGTGTACAGAATTCAACGAAAGCGTTCACACTTATAAATATGGAAACAAGATACACGTCGTTTGCCGCCGGAAAAATCTCAGTTCTACAAGATATACAGCGCCTCATAGATCGATGTGTGTAGAACTAATTGGGTCCTTTAACACGATGTCGGATACAATAATTTTTTTTTATTATTTGCATGCACTCAAGGGGTTATGAATACCCTTCAAATGTTTAACACAGAGCGGGCGTTACGGCAGGAGTCCAGCAAGGATCGGTACTAGGCCCTCTCTTATGGAATATTAAGTACGACGGAGTCCAGCAACTAGCATTGCCACAAGAAGTTAAGACAATCGGGTTCGCTGACGACATCGCTGTAGTCACCCTGGCTAAACACATCCACGAAATAGAATCAGCAACAAACGAATCAATCGAAAAAATTAAAGACTGGCTAGGATCCGCTGGTTTAGAATTAGAAGAAGTCGAAAAGCTGTAAAGACTATAAGAACCAAGGAAGTAGTCAAATACTTAAGAGTAATGGTCGACAACAGGTTAAGGTTTAAAACGCACGTGGAATACTCGAGCAAGAAGGCTTCACTACTGTAGGCAGCCCTTTCTCGAATATTGCCAAACATCGGTTGACCTGGATATGCTAGACGGATTCTACTATCCAGAGTGGTTATCATGGTTCTCCTATATGATGCACCGGTTTGGGCGGCCGCGTTAGCGATGATAGAAACACCGAGAAAGCTATCGTCAACATACAGGCTATGCGCGATAAAAACAATCACCGGTTTCCGAACAATATCGGACGGAGCAGCCTGTGTCATAGCCGGAATGGTCCCCATCGACATCCTCGCAAATGAGATGGTAAGGATCTTCGAAAGGAGAATCTCGAGTCATCAAGAAGCAGGTATTGTCAAGAGAATAAAGGAGGAGGAGAACGCAACATCACTAGCTATGTGGCAAGCCGGGTGGGATAACAGTACATGAGCTAGATGGACCTACAAGCTGATCCCCACCATTGAGGCCTGGACCAAGCGAGCATTTGGGGACTGCAACTACCACCTTACGCAGTTCCTATCGGGTCACGGCGGCTATCGCAAATATTTACACAGATTTGGACATGATAACTCACTCCTCTGTCCACATTGTCCAGGCCAGGAGGAAGATACTGAGCACGCAATCGCTTTACGGAATAGAGAAATAACCTTCCAAGTCCACCATTCCTTACAAACCAAATGCTGCGGTCAGAGGAGAATTGACTGGAAATTGGTACACCTATAATGAATGTGCAAAAAGAGCTCCGAATAATTTAGAGAGCAAGGAGAGTTGAAGCAGCAATAAAAGAAGCATAACATTAATTGCTAGCCAGCCCCGCGAAGTAATACTTTACGGCAGTCCCGCGGGAGAGTGGTAGAAGTGTGCAGGGTATGGATAAGTACGTAGGCGCATTCCTGGCATCGATTATTCGGGCTTGCGAATCGTGCATGCTAGCGGCCCGGGCTACTACTATCTTTAGAAGATTACCACATCCCTTGGCGCAACAAAAAAAAAAAAGTGTGGGCGTTGGGAAGAACAGATGGAGAGAGAGAGAAATATTAGTTGAAACCCAAATGTTGTTTCAGAAAAACTTCAGGGGTGGAGTCCAGATAACTGGGAAATGTTTTGTTATTTTTGTCTTTGCTTCTGATTCACAGTATTTTTTCCCGGCTACCTGAGGTGGTAGGCATATCAATCACCCAACAGAGCGAACAATTTTTCCAGTCATGTGACCAACCAGCCAGTGTTATGTCTTCGCAATTGATCGGACTGACTCTTTATTTCATGACAAATAAATAAATGCTTTCTGATATCGGGATTTTAACCATGTACAAATAGCGTGGCAATTGATGATTTTACCACTATACCACGGCCACCCCCTGTGTGGCCACATACGAGTATGTGTCCGATGCTGGATTTAGAACTTTCTGCTTACAGGATGAACAGTATGTATAAACCATTAAATATACTTTGGTCGATTCGGCTTTCTAAGACTTGCATACTATGCATATGGTTCTATGTAAGAATCATAAAATTTGAGCAGTAGCGTGTACCAATTTTTTTTAAAATAAAATTTGCCAAGAACCTCTTGAAAAAAATTATTTCAATTGTTTGGTTTAATTTCCGGATGATTCCATATAACATTCTACAGAATCAGATGGCGTGGAGTAACATCTGAGATGTAGTAGTCCAAAACTCCAGCTCACTAGACATCTAACTAATGAACCACTGAGTAAATATTATTCTTTTAAAAATCATAAAAAATTTGATGCAGTGGCGGGAAGAAGTGAGAAGTTTAATGGTAATATTTCTGAAAGGCCTGTTTCGCCTACTGTATAGTTGATCCAGTCAACAAATGTTCGAAATTGAAAGTAGTTACCAGAAAATACCAAGCGAGGAATAGAGGTCTGCCCGTGAAGTAAAGAAACATATACACTACATTTCTGCCATTTGTGTGGCGGCGTCTATCTAGCATCTAATAGGGATACAATTAAAATACTTTAATCATTTGACAGCTTAGTACTCAAAGCATTCCGTAAACGAATTAGAGCGCTCTGAGTACATTCAGTTCAGAACATGATCGGCGTACTCTGTTGATTGCTTTGTTCAGATCAAAAACAGAAAAAAACGGCTTATGAGACAAATGGAATCTGAAGCGTCTTGTATACAGACTATGCCATTGAAGTGTGTTCCTAGCATGCACCCACGATGTGCAATATCTTAATGCAACATCGAAAAAAAGATGCTCATCCGGGAAGGGCGAGTAGTTTGAAGGGAAATATTGCTTAGACTAAACCTCCCAGCTGAATGATGATGAAAGAATTTCCAACTGAACCAATATCAAGAGATTTCATGAGGAAGCAACCCAGGTCGAGGTTATTTGCGTATAGAAGTTTTCATATAACGTACTATTAGAACATTTCAGTCGGCTTGTATTGTATTTAATAAATGCTCTTTTTGCAACAATTTCTAGAAGGGACTGCTGAACTCATAATTCACTTATCGAATTGACACCTCATATGAAACTCATCGTCTAGGTCTAGGTTTAATTACGATAATTAATGGCTCATACATTTCAGGCGAAAAGAGTAGATACAAAGCGTTAACATTAAAATAGTTATAAAGTTTACTTAGCTAGGAGTAGTGGCGTATTTAGAAGGGAGACCTTAGAGGCCTGTACATTTGTAAGCCCAACACCAAGGCGTAAAGCTTAAAATGAGTCTGTCGTTAGACTGAACGATTTAATGCTGTAGAAGACTTCAAAGAACTCTTTGCTTCAGTTTTGATGCTTTAACTACAATAAAAGAGTGATCAGAATCGACCGACTTTGTGTTTCTTTAACTAACTGTTATCAGGGGAGTTCTCCCTTCCTATAGTACTAGTGCAACATTTATTTTCGTACGGATTAGCACATACATAGTATATATAGGTACTTGCAAAAACTAACATAGACTTCGTGTTAACGTTCTTACGAGTATAAATAAATAATGACTGACTTTGATTTAAAAAAAAAAAAAAATTGTCAAACATTGGTTTTGAGAGCTAATGAAGAGCTAGGCGTGCACATGCGTTTTTCGTCGCACGACTATTCAGTCGTAAAAAATAGAACACATAACTTCAATGTGAACGAGCGCATATGACACCTAGCAATCGCAACGCTTAAAAGTTTGTGATTTGTCCCATTTTTCTGCCGACGGGATTGTCGCAAGTTAAAATGAATCATACGTACTTGCAAGTCCACAGATTTGCAATTTTTCGCAACAAAATGTGGACATGTCTGCGATTATTTGGTCGCATTTGCGCGCATTCAAATTAAAAGCTGTGTGTTATATTTCTTGCGACTGAATAATCGTGCGACAGAAAGGCATAAGTGTGTGCATAGTCATATTTTGTTGCGACCACAATTTTTTAATCGCAGCGACAGAAAATCGTATGTGCGTGCCTAGGCTAAAACCTAAGTAATGGGTATACCCAGTCTATAAAGGGGATAGCTTTTAGAAATCATTTGGTGTATCTTGCATCAGTGGAAGGGAACTACAGTTTTATGTCCCATACGGGGGGAAATTTATTCCTGCGAACCACCTTCACGACAGCAAGACTCTTGGATGTCAGACGTTCGTGTGAAGTAGAAAAAACGTGTCAGTGTTTTTTGAAATCTTAAACATCACACTCAAAAGTCCGACGCACTAACCAATAAGCCACAGCACTTATAAAACTAATACTCCTACTATAACATCGGCATGATAGTTTCAAAATGCCAGCCATTCTCGGCATGCACTTTAGAAGCTCCTGCATATTTGTATAGATGGAGAAATATTTAACCTATCGAAAGCCTGCAACAAGAGCTGTCTTAGAATAAAGTCTTATCTAGAAAACATTTATATAAATTGAAGAACCCAATACTTCACATTATACTCAACAAAAATATATATAGGTACATACAAGTATTGTTTCACAACAATAGCATACACTGGTATGTGCAGGAAAATTTGAAAATATTTGTTAAAAACAATTGGAATTGAAATTGGTACCAAGAAATAAATAATTAAATTAATAAAAAAATATAACAAATCAAAACACTAAAGATATTGTATGTTATGCACAATGGAATACACAAAATATAATTTAAAATATTTAAAATTAAAGTCCCTAAAGGTCTAAGTTGTCCACTGATTTGATTAATTGTCCGTTTAAGACTCTGTTCATACATTCCTAACTTTGTAGCAAACTCTTAGCTTATTCTTAAACACACAAAGTTAATTTTATTAATGGTCCAAATTGTCAAATTACAAAATTTGTTATGTATATTTTATTTGTTAATTTTATTTAAGTCTACGAGATAAATCTCATTACAAAAATAAATGACAATCAGCTTAGATTATTTAAACGATTTTCTTTTAAAAGCACGAAGAACAGGGATCAATACATGAATAACTTATATGTAGAAAACAAATTATGTTAATAGCACATAATACAATAATTGCCAAAACAACATCACAAAAGAGTACCTGGCCGAATTGTATTCTGCAAAATCATCAAACATAGATAAAATAATCGAACAGCATTTTCAATTTATATTATTTGCGAATTTCATTGTGCATTGTGTTTTAATTATGTGTCAAATAATTTATATTAGTGTAAAAAAAATTAAGGAGAATATTATACCATTTTTTTGTTTATAAATCCAAATCATATATATTTTATTTTTATTAATAGCAGCATGATTCAAAGAGAGGGAGAAAAAGAGAAAATACGATGGATTACTAAATGCAAAGCAAATGTTTGACTATTTTTAATATTAAACAAAACTATATTTTATATATATTTTAAATTTAATTCCGAGGTATGAGGTCTGTTTTTGGTAGTGAGTACACACCCAACTTACAGCGAAAGCCTTTGAATATAATGAAAAACCAAAAACACATTGGATCTAAGGATATTACTAGCTGAGTTAAAGCGATCGACGAACGAAGGAACTACAAGATGAATCCAATAGTTCCTAGAATATACTCTACTGTAAATCGAATTAAATGTCTGATTAGACAGGTTTAGCCTTTGCCATAATAAACTGAGCCGTTCATAGCAATGATTTAATTCATGCCTGACAGTACCCATTGTGGAAGTAATTGGAGAAATTAATTTGTGTACTAAATTACGAAATGTACGTAACATTTGATTTTGGTGCAAAGTATTTGTCATTCTATATATAACAGTGTTAGTAGTAGTCTTTACAATGAAAAACGCGTTCGTAAAAATTGTTATTCGTTGATGCAGAAGCGGATTTAGATGCTTTACTCTGGAAACGATTAGTAGGTTTAATATAAATAATAAAAATAATTTGCATAAAAAATAACTTTAACTTTGAATTCAATTTGAAAATATATACCATATGCCTCAATATTAAATGAACTGCAATGCTTCCATTACTAATATTTTTTTAGGGCCGATTTTTCAATAGTCAGATAAACAGACAGATAGGAGTTAACTGTCAGTTAAGACACAAATGCATTTTTCAATAGTCGTAAAACAGCTATTCGAGGAAAATCACATCTAACTGGCGAATCTGACCGTTTCAGCGACAGATAAAATCTTATTCTTAAGTTAAGTAGTATACTGTGTGTGCGAAGGAATGAGAAATGCGAATAAGAACATTAAACGATGAATATGACCAGCTTCTATACTCTAACACGAAAAAATGACAAGCAATCTGTTTCATTCTCACCCACATTACATGAAGTTAGACACAGTTCATACTGTACACTGTCCTGTACGGTAGCAAAATACCATCGAATAACTATCTGGTGATGGAAAATCCCACCCTCCTTATTTGGCAGATAAAGAGTCGAATAAGTTTATTCGTTAGTCAGCTATCAGACTATTTATCTGACGATTGAAAAATCGCCCCTTAGAAGAGTATGTGTTATATTGCGCGACACGGTTTCAGAATAGGTTTACTTTGAAAACTAATCAAGAGATACGAGTAGAACTATTGCTGCTCCAGATTTTATACAGTGACCTAGATTACAATGTAAATCTACCAGGAGCCCCATACACTAGGGGTCTTCAAAGTCAATTTTTCAAAACCGTTTTACGAATTTTCTCAGAATTTTGAGTTAAAAATGTATCCCAAATGCTCCACATGTTTCTAATTGTATATTTGAATAACAGCTGCGATTAGAAAAATCGGTCTTCCGACAGCACCCGGAGAAGAGTTTAAACGACAACTGGTTTCGGTTGAAAAATGAAATGAGCATTCAGCCAGAGTCCTCAACGACAAGGAATATAATTTATTTTGAAATACTAAAATACGGCATGGTGTGAGTTTCAAAGGTCAGGACATTACTGTTTGGTTAAGTTACAGAATCTGAATATCTAGCTTATTGCCCTTCTCTTTCCAAAAAGAAACATACCATAGGGAAATTGAAGACCGTCGCGCGCTAACAGGCATTATATCAGAAACAATGCGTTTAAATAATAAATACGCCAGACCTACGAAAAGACGGTTGCAATGTAGATGCACTAAAAGATATTTTTCTCTTCCTAATGAAGTTGAGTATTTTGTTAGTGAAATATGTGCCATATTAACCAGTCCGGGAATGTGCTCGGAAGATTCTTCCCTGTAGAGGCGGCAGTCTATGTCTGTGTCACAGACAGACTAAGCTTGCTAAGATGGTAACTCAGGCTGCAATGATATATGAGAATGTTAACCAGGTTCCTTATGCTTTTCTTATTGAATGCTCGGATTTCCTTGAAGGAATATGGCTTGATTAATCTTTTTGATTGAAAAAAATGCAGCGGAACTCTTTCATAATAGGATAGCCGAGGTTAATGTTCCTAATTGCTGTAGCCATTGCCCAGGTGGTACCAAAAAAACCGCAAATTCTAAGACTGTGGTGACTGTATCAACCATGACCAGTTTATCCCTTCATTGATGACTGGGCAAGGCACTCAGACCAGTTTGATTGTATTGTGTTTGGATTTATTGTGGTGCTTGACTATCAGAAATAGCGATGAGAGATTGACGATTTTAACGTCGTTTTGACGATTTTGGGGGTTAGCAGAAATCTGGAGTGGAATCCTCGAAGGTGATAGTTGATAGTCACACTTTTGACAGTCAAAATTGATGAGCACACTTTGTTAGCTCTCAGTAAAACGATCACAAAGCCACACAAAAACGATCACAAAAAGGTGATGATCATGCTGATGGTCACCTTAGAGAGAGCAAAAGGGATGATTGTGTTCATCAATAATCAACTATCACCTTAGAGGATTCCACTCCTGAATCATATGCCAACAACTCAATACCTCATTCAGTGTCAAAACATTTCAAACATTTTTGAAGCAGAAATTCTAGCCATATACGAACCCACTTAATGGTCGAGAGAATTGGTCATATCCAAAGAAACTATTTTTGCTTACGTACTTTTACGTCTTAGAATCCAGCTGCTATTTACGCACTAGAAACTCTTAAAATAACTTCATAGCTGATTGGATGCATTGGCTTAGAGCTCCAAGTTCTAAGTAGGCAGAAAAATGTCCAAATATCGACAGACTCCGACAGAACATTCTAGGTTCTAGGTTTTCGAAGACCTGAATGAGCTGGCCGATGCGCCCATTTCATCCATAGCGTGAGGTTCTGCAGTAAGTCCGCGTGGACTAAGTTCTTGTTTAAGGCGGACATAATTGCATCAAATAATCATGTCTATTTTCTGTTTCCACTTTCACACAGGTACAATTGGGTAGCGCTTACAATTTTTGGTATTCTACGTATAACTTCTTTGGATTGACGATTTATTTTTTTAGCCCACATTGACGATTTTACCAAGTTTTTATCTAGTGCCACTAATTTAGAAAATATATGAATTCTAGCATTTTTTCAAACTTAATTCCGGTGCGGATCTCAATAGCATTGCTATCAAGTTGGAAATCGAGAAATTGATGTTAAGTCCAAGGACACCAGAATAATTGTTGGCTCTTCAGTTAACCATACTAGACTTTCGGGATCTAGGTCCCCTAATAGAGTAGTTTAAACTTTCTACTCCCTGGTCAAGAAATCGGGGCGGTAACAAATTTCTTTTTCAGGAATCGAGTTTAAGAATCTCGCAAGTTTCCCTGGCTTAAGCTTATGCTCTGCAGTTTGATAGTACATCTACACCCGCCTTCAATGTGAAGATTTGCAAGGGTGATTGCCCAATGACAACTTCTGACGTTGGGCAGCAATATCACAAGATAAACAATTCTTTGGAGGCGAACCCCACAGGCGGATCAGTAGAAATGCGGTAAAGTGGGAGGGTTATGATCCCTTGTTTTCTGATCATAACCTCGCTGATAAAAGGAAGAAGAAGGCAATTCTTTGGATCTTTTTGCTCTTCATGACTATATTGTGTGTTCGAGTATTTTCGGGTAATAAAAGGACTAAAACTCATAGCGTTCAATCAATACCCTTTATTCTACGTGTGCATTTTCAAGCTACAGCAGGACCGGAAAGCTTATCGTTATCCTGGCCTACGCAATTCAAGAATTTGCGACAGAGAGTTGGTAAGTTAGGTGTGGTGTCTTGACATAAGTCTGACATTCACCAGCTTGAAATTGGGAACCACATCTAAAGACATTGTAGCTCTCGACCCACGCATGTATACATGCGTATGTTGTAACATTAATATCGTATTCTCTCACAATAAACTACATTTTACTTTTAATCTTTCGGTTGTGAGACTTTAAGTCAAAGTTTCTACCTCAACATTATAATCATGTATTTTTGCACGCATATGCACACAGATATGTACAGGATGTGGAGGCTATTTGAGGACATGTCTATGTCCGGATCGCGTTGATAGCATAGGTTTAAGTTTTTTTCCGCATGTACATATATATGTACGCATACCTTAGACAAGAAATGAAAAGACACATGGTTATTGTTTCCATATGTGTAGACTACAGAGATCTCGAAATATCGCGCTTTTCGAACGTCGACAGATCGTTCGTTTACAAGATTTGCATCGAGTTGGAAGTTTCTGGCGCCGTTTTATCGTTTATTTCGAAACATAAAAAGCATTCAACACACCCGGACAGTAAGAAAACCCCGGATATCGTTCAAAAAGTACAACATCATATTCACCGCAAAGTCGATGAGTTCAATTGCAGGATATGAACGACTAATTGGCGGTGTTGGTTATGAAAGCCTCAAATGTAAGGCTTATGCAATAAGAATCGGTCAGTCTATGTTAGAGAAAATGAGTGGAAGCATCCGAAAGATCCGGACCTTCTTTGGTTTCCTTCACTACGGACAAATTTCGTCCAGGATCAGAAGGTCAATGGAACGAACGACATATGGCTATGTATAGAACCTACAGATGTCCCCCGTGTGGTGCACACCAAGTTTCCTACCAGTGTTATGGTCCTTGTATTAACTAAACTACCACAACTCCTTAGCGAACTCGAGCATACGTCTACCGTTCGCTGTGCGTCACTGTTGTAATTAACAATTTCACCCACACTACTCATATCCCCGAGTTGCCATTGGAAGCTCCACGCTACATAAAGTACTTAGTAGTAGAGAGGATGTGTTGATTTTCTTGGATACTTAGTATCCTCTGTTTACACTTGGGTTAGTGAGTAGTAAAGGTTATGCTATGCCTTCCTACTTCTTCCCATAATCTCTCAGAGTGAATGCTGCCGGGTACATCGACAGTTGCGAAATCCTGTGTAAACAATATGAGTGAAAGAACATCATACGAATGTCAGGAAAGCACAAAGCTGCGACGAATCAGGAATGAATTGGGATTCATTTCTATGATAACATAATACTAAACTTATGACAACCTGAAAATTTAAACCTTAATCCATTGGATTATTTTGTGCGGCGTGTAGTTGAACATAAGACCAATAAACATCCCTACAATACCACCCAAGCTCTTAAGGACGCCAATGTTCACGTGGGGGCCAACATCAATAAGGACAATTTATGCTCACGTTTCCGGCCACGAATTAAGGTGGTTTCCAACGCTGAAGGTGGTTTTATTGAATAAATATGGGTACCAGCCGTATTCATATGATAAACTATATTCATTTTTGTTTGCATAAGGTATAAGCATTTTCTAGGAGTTAGAATAGATACGAAGCTCACGTTCTGGGAACAAATTAAGTCCGCATCCGAAAGATCCACGAAAACATACCTATTGCTAAGCAGACTGATGGCGAACATAGGAGGTCCCACGACAAGTAAAAGAAGACTCCTGATGTCGGTTACGCACTCAATATTCTTGCATGGCTCCGAGATCTGGACTGACGTACTCAAAAAGGATATATACAGGAAGAAAGTGGCGGCGGTGTAACGTATAGGAGCCCTTCGGATAACGAGTTCATACCGAACAGTGTCGGAGCCAGCAGCCCTAGTAGTCACAGGAGTGACGCCCATTGATCTCCTAGCAGCAGCAAGGAAGTACGCCTACGACAAGAAGGCAGAAGTAGGCGTGGCAACAGCAGCTACAGAAGCGTAGCAAATCTCGGAGCAGAAGTGACAAAACAGATGGAACGCTGAAACGAGGGCAAGGTGTACCTACGGGTTGATCAGAGACGTTGCTGCATGGACGGAGCGGGAGTGAAGTGAATTATTTATCACCCAGTTCCTTACCGGACATGTTTACTTCAACTGGTACCTACACAAGATGAGAAAAGTAGGGAGCCCAGCCTGCCAATACGGAGTCTCTCTGGAAGACGATGCGTATCACATGTTTTTTATCTGTAGCAAGTGGGCAGCAGAAAGAAATAGTCTACAGTCAGAGATAGGCAACTTTTTAACAGAAAATGCCGTAAATGGTCTCGAGTATCGACACGTGGAATAAAATATCTTTATTCACCGAGACGGTACTCAGATCGAAAAAGAGAGAGGAGGAAGTAAATATACCCTCAGTAAGTTTATCTAATTGATAAAACCCGCACCAGGAGAAAAATGTGAAAAAGCCGGTCCCCAGAGGGGAAAGAAAACGACACCATTCTGAAGTAATACTAAAGCGATTCCGGAGTGGATGGTGTTAGGTTGAAAAGGGGTTAAAGGTGTTCTTTTAGTGAGTAGAAGGAGTAGAAGTCTCATTCTACTTGACACAGAGCGGTACTGTTTCTAGTGCGTATTAGCGTTTTTCCACTACCCCCTAGGCAAAAAAAAAAGGTATAAGCATTTGTTTGATTTTTTTCGTTTTTTAAATTTGTGCTTAAATAACCTCCACATCCTGTACCTATATATAGTATATAAAATGGAAGCATTACTCTTCATTTAACCATGATAGCGATACAAGTAAAATTAAAGTACACATTTCTCTTACCTTGATAATCCTTCCGGGCCAATGGAGAGTGGACGGGTCTAAACGATTCAAATAAACAAGATCCTCATTATAATGTCAAATTGTTATATTATATAACGTTCTCACCCTATCAGTTTGTGTTGCTGTGTTCACACATTCCTTTTCTGATAAAATTTGTGGGAATTTTCCATTATCCGATTCAAGTTTGTCAATTAAGGTCTTTTGCATTCTTATTGTTCTATCACGATCCTCGACTTGTCCCTACAAAAATTGGGGATGATAAAAAAGAGAGGATTTTACTATAATGAAATATGTTTCACTACATTTCTTTTACAATATTGAACAAAATAAAATATTAAAACTAATTTTACAATGGCTCTAAGTCTATTTTATTTTTAAAGTCTATAATTTAACAATAATTTAATTTCAACAAAATTAAGAAAATTTGTAAAATTAACATCTGTGCTGTACATGCGATGTCGTTTGCTTTTTTTTTTATGAATATCTGAAAGATTTATGTTCTTTTTTGCTTTATCTTTTTTTTACAAATTATACGTAATAGGCTAACAAATTTACGAAAATCAACAATGAAAAATTAAAGTTTTAATGGAGTTTATAAAAAAAAGTAATGTCGATAGTTAAGGTTTTTTTTTTTAAAGGAAAGTCTTAAAAAGTAAATATGTCAGAAGAAGTTACCTTAAAAACTATTTAACTAAAATGGAAAAAAAAAGTTTTGGGAATATATTTTGATAGAATTTTATTTTAATGTTTCTGTTTAATCTGTTTCTTTATTTTTTTTTTCGGAGGGGAAATTTAATTGATTATTTCTGTCCACTGAGCATTTTAATAATTAAATATGAACAACGCTGAGATTATGTTTTTATGTGGATTACATTTTCGCTTTATTTAATCATTTAAATAAATTTAAAAAAAAAAATCGATTTAAGGGCATCTTTTACAGATGGCAGCCGATCTTTTGTAATCGTTTGTAGTGTCATCATATAATGTAGTATCTAGAGAGTAATCCCTAGAGAAAATTGGGGAAAAATTTATCGTTTATACCAAATTGTGTAGGAATTATGGATGTAAGCATGTGATTGAGATATGATCTTTTATATTCCCCCTCCTCATACCAGAACCATGAATGTGCAAATTTTGTTTTTTTCTTGGTTTACTAGTTGGTTTGACATGTTTCTCTCTATTCTATGTTGTGCCGGAACTGTGAATGTACAGACAGTGAGGAAACAACAATTTCTTACTATGTCAATTGGGTGAATGTTGATTTCAGTAAATCCAGAAACACGAATGCGGTCATTTCTCAAAAGTTTAAAATTTGCACATTTATGGTTCTTGAATAAGGGGGACGATATACACTCGAGTATGTATCGTTCGGACATCACATTCCATGAAACTTTAAAAGGGGACAAACACTGATGGGACAACCTTAAAGCCTTAAGCAAGTATGAGCCTTATATGCAGAAAGAGCAATAGAGTAAAATTAGTAAAGCGTGGAGAAGAAGATTCAATGGCGAACTATACAGCGAAATCGACTTAATCAGAAAACTGTATTGAACGTTTGAGATGGCTATGACATATAGACCGAATGGATTGCAACGCTCCGGCTCGCGGAGTCTTTGAATCTAAGCCAGAGGGATGACGCAATAGAGGTCCTCTTCGCCGAAGGTGACGCGCACAAGTTCAAGGGGACCTCAACCAACTTGGAGTGCGCAACTGAAGGCAATTAACTAAATACCGAGCTTAATGGAGATGTTTGTTGGTTGAGGCTCAGGTTCACCCCGAACTGTAAGTAAGTTGTCGCCACCTAAGTAAGTAAGTAGTCCTTGGTTACCACAGAGGTGTACCTAGTGTTGGGTAACGCATAGGATACTTACATCATTGCACGTTCTCAGTGGGTCTTACGTCGATCTTCAATAAATTTTCAAGAAAATGTTGCAAGGTTACAATGACATCTACCTTTGAATAAACACACACTACACAAAATAAAATGTGTAGATGTCCGACGCTGACTTTGGTTGTGATAGCTGTCACAAAAAACTATATGAGTTAGAATGTGGGTTCGTCAAGGGAAATCAGTTAAAGGTTATTGATTTTAGGCTGATAGTGGGCGCCGTAGCACAGTGGTAAGTGTGTCGGACCACTGTGAGTGAGGTTCCATAATCGAATCCTTATCTCTCGTGAACGTCTCAGAATTACCCGAGAGTGTAGTTGTCATGAAAAAGCTTCTCAAAAACGAAAATAAAAAATTGCCCTTCGGATACGGCACAAAACTTCAGGTCCCTTCCATTTGTACGAAAAAATATAACGCACAGAACACGAGTGGTTGCAAGAAGTTAAGCCTAGGCAGTTGAAGAGCTTTTCCGCCAAATATATACATATGTATACATATAAGAAGCAGTAATAAAATCCTTGGAATCAACCTCTTTAAACTCATTAGTAGCTCTCGACTGCCGTTCGTCTCTCGTGGAGATGGCTGAGTAGTTCAATATTCACCTGTGTTGGGTGCCGGGGCATAGGGACATTCCAGGGAATTGTAAAGCCGATGAAATCATCAGAATAGGAACAACTATGCAGATCCTGCCGGACAAAGGCTCCTTAGGTATACCAAACGCTACATGCAAACTCAAATTTAAGTTGGATGCTGTCGAGAGTACGAAACTTAGGTGGACACGTGGACCCAACTGTCTGGCGACAAAACAAATTTGGCCGAAGCTAGATCTAAAACGTTCTAAGAATTGGATTTCTCTCAACAGATTATCACACAGCATATCGGCGCTATAATAGGTGTCATCACTGGACACTGTCTAATAGGGAAGCATGCTACAAGGCTAGGACTTTAGTAGAAGCTGCATAGATGAAGAAGAGGAAGAAACTATTCCTCACCTTCTTTGTTTTTGCCCAGCTCTTTCCCATAGAAGGAAGCTTCACCTAGGAGCCCCCTATTACAACGACATAGGCGACCTGAAAAACATCGATATTAAGAGCCTCCTATGCTTCATAGGAAGCTCAAAATGGTTTAAAGAGTAGGTAGGAGAAAATTTCTCCCACGATCCATGTGGTATCACAATGGACCTATTATTGGTCTAAGTGTGTTGGCGATTCTCAGCTGTCAGCCACTTCAACCTCACCTAACCTATACATATAAGAACTAAAGACACAAGATAATAGCATACGTCAGCGTCGAAGCGCATTTTTGGCTGGATGGATTCGTAAATAATTGGAATTGTCTGATGTGGTCGATGTCAATTCATAACATAGACTAAGAGCTGGTGAAATTTTTTCATAATTATTTCGTCAACAAAATTTTGCTTATTTTTTGGTTGTCGTGTTCGGATACATCACGGATGTGAAATTCTGGCAAACCTAGGCCGGGCATTTTAGGGGCTACAGGGCCTCAAAGTTGTAAAAAATGTTGAAAAAAAAAATTATAGCGTCATCTTTCAGTCCTTGTTTGATTGAATCGCAATTAAAAATCATATCGTGTAGTGAAATTGCCAGAGCGATTGGGCGGTCGCAAACCCCTGCCAGAGTGCCCGAAACATGTAACAGAAACTCCAATTTTTAAGTTATTTCGTCAGCACTGAAATTTTGGTATATCATCTAGTATATACTGGTGAATCTAGAACTGAAATGCCAGAGCAAAATTCCGGTCGCAACACCTTGCCAGAGCGCATCAAAGCGCATCGTGCGAGAGGGGCCTTTTCAATGGTTTGTGTAAGGAATTGTTGCATATCTTCAAAAATATGTAAATGATTAAAAATATTTCAACTGATTCTGAAAGATTATCCAAAGATCTTTAAGACCATGTATTAAGTTTAGTCCTAACACTTATACTTTCGAAAATATTCAATTTTAAGACCCAACATTTCGAAATGAGCCAAATACTTTTTCTGCTCATGATGTTTCTACACTTAAAGTAACATAAGAGATTTTTTTTTTGGTTTTTATGTTCAGTAAGTCCAATCATTAGTTGTTAAATCTGCAATTTAGAAAAAAAAAGTCTTCACCATAAGTCAAAATACATTGCATTACTCATTTTAAAATATGCGTAAATATGAGATGAGTTTATTGAGAAGTACAAATAAATTAAAACGATTTCTCTGTTCAATTTGCAGCAGTTGTAATAGTTTTGTATAATAAAACTATAAAATTAAAATTTATTTCGAGTAGTAACTAACAAAATCGATTTTTCGTCATTCTCCTCATTATTGGATTCTTCGTCTCTGCAATAGTTTACGTCCGTTGCCTAGAAAATATATTAAATTAGCCTACCTATGCGCGCTGGTTATTAAAATATCATGACAACTTGATGAGAGTTGATGAGATGTATTTTGACTTATGGTGAAGACTTTTTTTTTTCTAAATTGCAGATTTAACAACTAATGATTGGACTTACTGAACATAAAAACCAAAAAAAAAAAATCTCTTATGTTACTTTAAGTGTAGAAACATCATGAGCAGAAAAAGTATTTGGCTCATTTCGAAATGTTGGGTCTTAAAATTGAATATTTTCGAAAGTATAAGTGTTAGGACTAAACTTAATACATGGTCTTAAAGATCTTTGGATAATCTTTCAGAATCAGTTGAAATATTTTTAATCATTTACATATTTTTGAAGATATGCAACAATTCCTTACACAAACCATTGAAAAGGCCCCTCTCGCACGATGCGCTTTGATGCGCTCTGGCAAGGTGTTGCGACCGGAATTTTGCTCTGGCATTTCAGTTCTAGATTCACCAGTATATACTAGATGATATACCAAAATTTCAGTGCTGACGAAATAACTTAAAAATTGGAGTTTCTGTTACATGTTTCGGGCACTCTGGCAGGGGTTTGCGACCGCCCAATCGCTCTGGCAATTTCACTACACGATATGATTTTTAATTGCGATTCAATCAAACAAGGACTGAAAGATGACGCTATAATTTTTTTTTCAACATTTTTTACAACTTTGAGGCCCTGTAGCCCCTAAAACGCCCGGCCTAGGTCCGCCAGAATTTCACATCCGTGATGTATCCGAACACGACAACCAAAAAATAAGCTAAATTTTGTTGACGAAATAATCATGAAAATATTTCACCAGCTCTCCGTCTAACAGTTCCAGGGGCTTTCTTTGCGCTCAGAAAAACTCACTGTTTAGTGTGGTTGATCACACAAGTTCAAGGGGACCTCGACCAACTTGGAGTGCGCAACTGGAGGCAACGAGCTAAATGGAGACGCTTGTTAGTTGAGACTCAGGTTCACCCCGAACTGTAGCCACCTAAGTAAGTAAGTATAAAGATTATATTTATCCCAAACTTCAATACAAGTCGTATATTTGAGCAGCAATATTTTCGTACTTGAGTATAATAGATATTATACTCGTATTTGATAAAGATAACTTAATATACGGAGTGGGGCAGAAAGAACTCCCCGATTTAAAGAGAACGTAGATAAGGTTAGGGTGGGGATAGCAAAGCGCGGAGGTTTCGATAGGTGGCGATAGACAGCAATCGTGCGGTTTTCAGATGTCATAATGGTTTGGACGGGAGTACACCGTGCGTTTGTTGTCGAAGGATTCATTAAAAATGGCGGGTCGCCGACTGCTACACAGCGTGCTTTTTGCATACACTTCGCACTCGGTCGACGTGATTCCGTTCCTCACACGAAAACATTACGCCTTTGGGTGTCAAACTTTAGAGAAACAGGCTCTGTACTCAAAAAGAAGTCTCCTGGATGACCTCGTACTTCAACAGGAGCGGAAAATATGGCCGCTGTCAGGGCTTCGATTCAGCAATCTCCATAGCATTCTGCACGCAAGCACGCGGCGGCATTGAGCTTATCAAATCGCAGTGTTCGCAGAATTCTTCACCGTGAGCTAAAAATTCATCTCTACAAAATTATGGTTGCACAAGAACTGAGTGAACGAGATTGGGAAACCCGTACAGTTGCTTGTCGAGACCTCCTTCTGAACATTCCTCACACAAATGTTTTAATGAGTGACGTAATTTTTAAAACTTAATTTAAAAACCGCATTATGCGTATTATTTAGCAACAAAGTTATCTCTTTGATATCTTGTTTGTTTTGTGTTATATTAGCATCCCAAATGGGTGAGTTCTTTCTGTCCCACCCTGTAGCACCAAATTTATTCGTTAGAATATCACCAGAGTAATGTATGCTGTAGTTTTTACAGCCTTTTTTTGGTCTGATTTCCTCTAGATTTCGGGCTTCTGGTCATCGACAGCTTTTATACGACTACTATGGAAGTATAGACTGTAGACCTTACTATAGACTGCTTACATAAATGGTACATAAACAATGGGAATATTTCTACCATGTTCCTTAAACGTAGTGTCATTCCAAAGCTTAAACATACCACTGCCATACAAGGCAAACACAATCTTCGCTTCAACGACTTTCATTTACACAAGCATCTAAAAGCAACATGTTGAGTTCAATCTTTCAATTGAAATAAAATATATATACAATATTAAAATGCTCAGCACTGCTAATTTGAGGCAACAATAAAGTTAATCTATGCAATTGAATTTTTTGGTGTTTTTTTGTTGTTTGAATGTTTTTAAAAAAAATTATGCAAAATAAATGAAAGAAATGAAATCACGTGCAAATACCTGAAGATAAACCACCTGTCTACGTAGATCGGCCAACTCCTGTAGTGGGTCGTCAGTAGTCGATGATGTTAGACTGGCCACATCGATGTCTTCTAAAAATTTCGTATCCAGTCCACAGGATGCAAAGAGTTGCCCATTGTTTGTATCGAATGGGTTGAGAGTATCTGTCTGTAAATTTTCCAAGCAGTAAAAAAAAAGACAAAAGAATAAATCAAAATGTGTAGTAATTCATTTTATTTTTATATTGGCTGGGGTAGACTTTTTCCTTAAAGTAAAAGTGCAACAAAAAGAGGGAAAGGACAAAAATTGGAATAAGTATAACGCAACAAGGGGATGAAATGTTTTAGTGATTTTCCAAAACATCCAAGTGAACATGATTGTTTGTATGAAATACACTGGGAATTATGTACATATGATGTAAAGAAATTGTAAGACAGGGGAACAAATTTAGAAGTAGGTGTACAGTGTGTTTGACGAGACAGGTTTAAATTGTAGGCTTAAAAAAAGAGGCTAAATGGATACGAATATAAAACGAACGTACATACGTGCAAACATGACCATAATTGATTTACCTATATATCAGAGGTTAGGAAAATACGCAATATAATTACTCGTACAGTAAAAACCGTTCACTGTAATCAAACAAACAGTTCACTTATAGCAGTTTCGACGACGAGGTTAGCCATTAAAGTTCTTTGTTTCGAGTTGCCGCTCACTATGATAAAAGAGCTTAAGTACAAATAAAGATATAATAATTCAAATGCGAGTGATTAGGGATACAACGAAGGTTTAGAGGTCCAACATCGACGTATTGCTCATGCTGTTCAATCATTCAAAAACGTAGTCATACCTTTAATCATAAACAGAAGACTACAGTAAGCACAGTGTCTTACAGAACTGCAAAGACCTGCTAGTGATATCTCAGATAACTTTTCAGCGTCATGGTGTGTCAGGGTGTGTTCTCATAGACACCTTTATCGCTTATCCTGTTTCAGAAAAGTTGCTTTCTATTACCTGTAACACACTTGTTGTGGGGAAGCCAGCAGGATTTTATAAATTTTATGAGTTAACAGCAGAAATATCTTCTACGACCGTAGTGGTATTGGAATGTTTGAAGCAAGTTAACAGCTTATAAAACATTAATGTGACCAGATATTCTGATCGAACCGCACAATTCTTGCACCTTAAAGAGTGGGCGCCGTGGCGTAAGTGGTTAGTGTGTCGGATCACTGCGAATGAGGTTCCAAGTTCGAATCCCAGAAAATACCAAAAAGTTTTTTTCACGGTCCCACCTCTCGCGAGCGTCTGACAAACATCCGAGAGTATTCTTGTCACGAAAAAGCTTCTCAAATCGCAGTTCGGATACGGCACTAAACTGTAGGCCCCTTTCATTCCTGTGAAAAATATAACGCACACAACATGAGTGGTTGCGAGAAGCTTGGCCCTGACACTCAAAGAGCTGTTGCGCCAAATATTTATTCATTTTATTTTTTAAAGAGAGGCCAATCTGAATACGCATTTTCATATAATGGTTTAGAAACATTGATCTATCGCTTGCAATCCTGCAGAGGTTGATGAAACCTTCTTTCTCTAATAGAAATTACTAAATTATTTCACATGCTTGGGCACGAGAGACATTCTCGAAAGAATTAGAGCTTTTAATAAGGCTGCTAACAAGGGTGCTAAATGAATGATCTAATGATTTTGTAGTCCAAAGCAGATATGAGTAATTCACTCAAACCGACTCGGTGATCTTGAAAAAATCTAATACGCATCTTTACGGATCATAAATCAGTGATAGGCTGATATGCACTGAGCTAATAGGAGTGTGATCTGAATAAGTCTGACATTTCTTTAGGGTTATTTATCTCTGTGAACTGCGACCTACGGCTATAACAAAGCACAAAGTCGTGTTCTTGTGCAGTGTACAACTGCATATTGAAGGAAGAAACTTCAATATTCGCTTTTATTCACATTATCCGTTTTGATCTGTTGAACCAATCCGAGTAAAATGGTATTAACGTGTACACTTGGTAGTAGAAGATAAGTTCTCGTGCGATATACAGCCTCAGCATAGCTGGATTTTTGCAAAAAAAAGTGAAATCCAGTGAGTCGCTTCATTCAAAAGATAAGCATTTCTCATCTCCAGTTCAATGTGGAGTGCGACATTGTTGTATATTTCTACTACTGTTATTTTTGTCGTAATGTTACTTAAAACATCTGATGTACGCTGATGACATTTGTTTGCACAAAGTAGTACACTAGTATCAAATGATCCAACATTTGAAATCAGAGATTGCTGCTAACATGTTGTGAAAGTTGACAGGTTTCGTTACTTAGAAAGTATTATCTCGACCAACGGTGGCACCGAACTCAATGTGGGCAACAGAATCCAGAAAACGAAGACTGCGCTTAGTATGCTATTGGGAAGAGGAACATTTTCAGAACAAAACTAAAACTACGATTATTTCGCTACAAAGTTAAATCTGTACCGTTCTACGAGTACAGTACTTGAAATATCAGCGCCAATGTCATTAGCAAGCTGCATGCTATTGTCAGCAGATGTCTTCGTATTAGCCTTAGGGTTAATTTGCCAAACCGCATGTCGAAAGAAGACATACAAATAAGTACGAAAACGAGTCCGAAATCTACTAACATCACCATTGGTCATACCTTGACCCTCGGCGCGAAAAGATGTCCATTGCCTAATACGTATGCCATGCAATGAAATAAACTTACACAAGAGGAAGGGTGGGTCAGCCTCAGCCAACGTAGCTCTGGAGTAACCAAGAGCACTGGGAATGAGTTGGAGAGAATAGAAATGCTTTTCAGAAATCCCAATAGTATGACTAGTACGCGTTGTGAACTTACTGTACCAAAACCACTTAGCAGTTTCTCCAGTTTCAGTTTTGAATTCTATTGGAGTTCTCCTGTCAACCATTTTGTTTACTTCTCTGTTAGTGGTAGTTAGTTGGACCATTGTCCTTTTGATAATTTGTTTCATCTCCGCTGCCACTCAATCATGCTTTGTCGTCCGTGTCTGCTTTGCCGTTCCGTATGATGACCTGCAGCTTGTAAATTGTCATTCTAGAGCCATTTCGTTAACACATATTGCACAGTCCAACACCTAGATGTGCGTAAATGCTCTTTGAAAGGAGACTATTCTCAATAACTACCACCAAGTGATTAACCACATGTTGTAAAACTTTGTTATGAATGCCGAATCGGAATGTTATCAATTCTCTTATTATTCTGCTACGCAGTACAAACGCTTCAGTTCTAAGTTCAGCTTGATCTAGTCTGATAGATTCTAACCATTTCCTGACTACACTTTTAGTTTCATTGCATATCTGTTGACATGTGTAGCGACATTTTGACCCTACTACATCTGATTCATCATCAGCAAATTCAATGATTTTAACTTCTCCTCGGTAGCGGTCATAGTATATACTACTGCGAAACTTCGTTCATAATCAAATGTTTCTTGCACTCTGTTTTCGGTGTATATAATACTTTAAATATTCCTAGAGTTTGGCTCTAGTTTGCTTTTGTCACAGCCTCGCAGTACTCGTATTTTCTTGGTCTGCGATAGCTTATATGTTATACGAAGGTAATCTACATACCTGATGGTCGTTCAGTTATCTACTCCCTCGAGTAGCCCGAAGGTGGTCTCTTTTATAAACAAGGGATTACATAGATTTCTGAGATTTTGATGAGTTCGGAAAAAGAAGATTATATACACGGTAGTTGAAGTCACTTTTCCTGATATACCGGATGGCTTAGGTTGATGAGGGCTTGTGCACCATTTTTAGATACTAATCAATCGCGTTTATTCAAAAGAGAGTAGAGAGTAGAGTACCAATCATATAAAATATAAGTACTAATGAAATGAAATATGCTAAATTGTTCATCCTATAAAGATTTAATACCAAAGAACTAGAGTTGTATACTCAAGGCCTGTATCTTGTCAAACACACTGTAAATGGAAAAAAATATTCATACAGGAAATGTATGTACTTTAATGTGTACTTGTTGTCGCTTGAGAATACCTACCCTCGTCAAACTATCTTCGTCCTTATTTTTCGATAGAAAATTGAGTTGTATGTGTACGAGTATATTTAACAGAAATGTTCGCATACCAAACTCCCCACAAGGGATGTAGGAAGTAGAGCAGAGCAGAAGAATAGCAAATTCGATGTGACAACAAAATATGAAAAAAAGAAAATGTGAAACATGCAACAAAATTAAGAATAAATAAAGTACAAATAATAGAAAAATTAAATAAATCATGCATAGTCGTCCTAATCAAAGTCGATGATATGAACTCACCTCCTGAAGGATTCGTCGTAATCGTAATAGTTGCTTCTTGAAGTGTAACACATCCTGAATCATCGCATTCCTGAATGATTTGTCATGCAATAGTAAATCATCCGATGAGCTATTGGTATCACGTTGGCTATGGTGTAGCGACGAGGCTCGGGATGGTGTCCTTCGGAAGCTGTCTGTTGATTTGGGACTGTCTGAGCCGTTGTTACTCAGCTGGCACTGCTGCAGGCGAGATCGATTGAGGAGTCGTGTTGCACGAGCTGGCAAGTGTGTGCTGCAATTATAAAAAAATTTATACAGGGGCTGAGTGAAAATTGAGGTTACGAGAAATACTTTAACGTACATTCTATGAAGGAAGGTAATTTATTATTTAATGAAGACCTCAATTGGACAGAGAATTAGAGATGAAGTCTACTTAATTGAACAGTGTGCCCTAAAAGAAGGGTATTAACAACATTTCTTTTTGAATTCCAGTTTTCGGCAAATTGTTTTCGCAAAGGGGTTACTTTCCTGCTCTACCTATGTCGGTTGAATAAGGCTTGAAAAACTGAACTAATTCAAAATCTTGATCATGAAAAGAGGCAATAACATCTAGTTTTATGTCGTTGCGGATATGGAGCTCAGTGAAATCCTGTTCTTAGCCAATAAATCACTCAAAGTATATGGAAATATGTACTTAATATGTTAAGTATGGGATATATAACTTTGGTTAGCCGGTTCGATGTATATTCAAATAAGTTAACACATTTCCGGCATTGGACATGATTCGGATAGACGACGTCAAATATAACGAATACAATAAATAGTCGAACGCAGGATTTCGGGTATTCGATGTGGGTTACATTACCCCTGACGGATTCTATGATTAAGGAAACATTTATAGTAGTTTTTACATATAGCCGACATCGAAAAATAAACTCTTACGAGTGAACTTCGGAGCCACTACATGAATTTAATTAAAATTTGGTCACTAAAAAGTAGCTATAGAGTAAACTTTAACTGGGATCTTCATACCCATATCCAGAAAATTACAACACTGACCTTTCAATGATCTCAGGCCAATAAGCCTAAATATCCTAAATCTTGTCGATAGAATTCTAGATCTATACATTAATACTTCTGCAGATGCGAACCAAGTACATGGATCGCAGCACGCCAAATTACAGAACGGTAAATTAATAAATAAGCATTGGATGCATAGCGGTGCATCATTTGAGGTGTAGACATTTAAGGAAGTATTCAGCTCATGAAAGGTCTATGGAAACTGCCATGTAGCCTTGGAGGGTGCTTCAAGATATGCCCCTTATTATTATTATTTGTGTAGGGTTATTTTGCACCGCGACCTAATGGTCTATTGTGCCCCCTGCTAATACCTTGGACAGATTTGTTCCCTCGTTAGAGTTCCCTTCGCAATTGCAATTCCTGCGGAATTGTGTTTGAAGGTCATATAGTATGCTTTTACTTTGCATCGGCGGGAATAGTTCACCTTAGAGCTCTTTCTCCAGACCAGTTTCTTTTAAGAATCTGAGAATGAGAAGTGGGTCCATGGTTGGCATATCCTCTTCTGATACTTGGTATTTGCCCAAATATTTCAATCTTTTGTGGGTCAGAGCCCCACAAGACTCCAGAAGGTATTCCGGAGTCTCACATGACTCGTTGCAGAATCTGCAAAGGCCTTCATTTGTTATACCTAGTTTCCGTAGATGCTCCCTGATTTTGCAGTGCTAAGACAGATGCAGGCTTCGAATCTTTTCCGGTTGTAACATCCCAGTAGTTTCTAGCTTGCCTCAGGCCTGTGGTATTGTTCCAGGTTCTTGCCCTGTCTTCTCTCTCCATTTTCCTGAATTTCTCGCGTATGGTGTGTTCCCCCATTCCACAGAATGGTTCAGGTCCAATGAAGGGTTCTGCAGCCCCTTGTCTTGCCAAGGCGTCTGCTGCTTCGTTACCTTTTATCCCGACGTGACCGGGTATCCAGTAAAGTGTAACTTTATTGTTTCTGCCCAATTTATTAAGTTTGTATAGGCATTCCCACACAAGTTTTGACTTAATGACATAGGAGTTAAGTGCATTGATAGCTGCTTGGCTGTCTGACAGTATTGCTATGTCATAATATGCCCTTTCTTTTGAATAACATATACATAAATGGCATTGTTGCGCATACCCAGGAAGTGGAATGGACTTGCACCAGATGACCATAGATTTTGTGAGAGAAAAAAACATGGTGGGTTTCAAATTCAATTCCACCTTGTATAAGATGTTTATCCAGAATACCCCCTCAACATCACAGCTAAGCATTGCTAGAGACCTGGCCGAGAGACTTCAAGACTTCCGATAACTTGAAAGAATTGTTTTGGTCGATGGAGATAGAGAGAGAGAGAGAGAGAGAGCCTTTGGTTTGTTTTCTTCTGGATCAGCAATGCCATCAGGTTAAATACCCAGCTGCGACTATTCCGCTCAAATGTGAAGTCAGCATTGCTTTATGGGTGCAGTAATCGGAAGGTGACCATAATTGTCACAAGAAAGTTCCAACCATTTGTAAATTGTTGCCTCAGGAGCATATTGCGGGTATTTGCGTGAAACTATATTTTTAGCGAGTAAATATATGAGAGAACGGACCAGGAATGTGAAGACGCGATTATACAGAAGCAAAAGTGGCACGCCCTTCGATTAGCGATGACTCCATATCAAGCCAGGAGACAGCTAATCTAAGGCAGAAGATAAGCGGAGCTGTCGTAGTACATGGAGAAGAAAGGCCAAAAAGGAGGCACGGCAGCTGGAGAGGGCTGATTCGTCAGTAACAGAATACGATGGCACATAGGCGTTATAGATGTCTTAAGAGCCATAATGGGAGACATGGCCTAAGTAGGTAAGTTAAGGGCAAAGTGAGAAATACAACCTCCTGCATCCTGTAGAAATAAAGATTATTGGGGTACAACCTTTTATCTATATTTATCTATCTATATCTATTTTTTTCAGTGAAGTCTTTTCCAGGCTGAAGTCAGTGCTATTCATCAGGCTGTGAGCTGTCTGTTCAATCTTTAGCGGATTCCACGCATCCAACTCAGTAAATCTCAAAAAACAAGCGGCACATATCTCTAGAGAGATAGCCAAACAATTTATTGTCATTCCCTAATGAAAAGCTAGTCATTGCGAGGTCCCAGGAAACTTCGTGGCTCACTTGGTGTAAACATCCAGTGATTAGAAGTTGTCTATCTGCAAATTTTGTTCGTTAAGTATGTCTTGATTCAGACCATGCAGATAAAAAAGATAAATACGAGTGGTGGGTGGACACATCCAAACTATTTCAACATTGCTGAGCTTCCTAAGGTGAACTAACATATCAGATTCAAAGTATTGCTGCATAGAAATAATATCTCCAACAAAGTTCATGCTCTTCGTTCAGAGGCTACGTATCTCACGAAAAGACTCCTGTAGATGCTATTGATGGGAAGAAGGAGATTATAATTCATTATGTTCATGTCAGAAGTGGCATTCTGGGGGATACTTCTTTAGTACTCGTAATCTAAATGATGTAGGTAGAAACATAACCTACAGAGTCATTTATCAAAAGCAGTAGATGGTTGCAGGAGTGAATAGCAATCAAAACAATTCCAGTTGAACAATACTTTTTCTGTTACTTTGGTCAAGAGATTAGTATCCAACATCGTTCTAGGTCCTAGATGGACGTTCTGGGGTCTTTTTTACGTCCCTCATGAGTAAGAAAACTTGGGATTCCTGAACCAAAGCACCAGAAGAACCCCTTAATAATGTAGAACGTATGGCTATGAAACACAATCTAGTAGAAGTTGCAAATTGGTTATGTAAAAAACTTGACACTAGGATTATAAACTTCGCCATAAGATACTGTACGTTAAGGAAGTACGTTACAGAGGCACTCTTTAAGAATTGTCTTCAGTATGAGTAGGTGACACTGCACTGTGATAATAATAGTTCAGGAAAAATTATTGCATAGTGTAAGTGAAATAATGGACGACGCTTTAATAACTTTCAGTAAATGGGTGAATAAGAGCGGACTTAAAGTCAACCCTTTAAAAGCTGAACTTGTTCTCTGCACAAAAAAATACATCATTCAAACTGCCCAAATCAGAAGGTGTGGAGCCCTTTTCGACCATGCCAAGTAGCTTGAACTAGTTCTGATTAAACAACCTAATTGGAATTGAAATATACAGAAAAGAATTGGGAAGGCCTACAACGCTCTCTTTATAAACAAAGGAGCAGCATGGAAAACGTGGGAACTGATACCAGCAATGATGCACTGACTATACATAATGACAGCCAGACTCATACCTATTCATGGGGCTCTTTTATGGTGGAAAGCTACAATCATAAAAATTACACAAGGGAAATGTGCGTCAGTACAGAAAAGCAGACGTAGAAGTGTAAAAAATAGATCGAAAGCAAACTAAGGAAATTCTTAACATAGACAGGTCCCAGCTATGATCAGCTGAATGTATCTTATCTGGACACTGCCTTCTGAAAGGGACACGCGTAGCTACTGCAATGACTCATGCGAAGGTAGGGTATACCCCAAAGGCGCAAGTGACACTAAAGAAATCACTTCTTAAATAATTTGGAGGGGAATTACGTTACATTAACAACAACGAAATCATAAAACTTTTAAGGGAAATTAAACGCTTTAAGAAATGGGCCTTGGTATCTTTTTAAAGCTTCATCTGGGAGTCTGATGGACCCACTTTAGTGCCCAGTATTTTTAGAAAGCCCTTTTTTGTAACTTAACTAACCTAACCAACCTGCCAACGTATGTGTACGTCATGTATGAAGGAGATCTTCTAAATGAGTTCATATGAACTATGCGTGAGAGCTTGCAAAACAAACGACACGAAGTAAACAAATGAAAAAAGAAACACCACCAAATCCTGTAGCTTAACAATGTTCTCATTACAATGTCCCCATAGAATTGCATCCCTTATTTATTCGTGCTAAGTAGCACCACTATTGTTACCCTATCACGTAGTGGTAATGAGGAAAAAATCACTATTTTTTATGCCCAAGCATTTGTTGCATAAAAATGCAGTCATGTGCACCATGATTTTGTGTGACTTAGCTAAATTGACCGAAACGATTACAACAGTTTTGTAGGAAAATCTTCTCTTTTAATGATCCCACCACCAACCTAATGTGTGAAGTGTGCGGTGCACTTGAAGAGAAATTCCTTCCGACTTCACCATACCGCTTTGGAATTTGTTGTTGTTGCTGCTGCCGGCCGATGTTCTCATGATGGGGTATCGATATGGGAGACGATGTCCTTGAACTGAGGAAGACATTTTGCGATGTCCGTAAATCGGTCCGAACGCGTCTAACACTATTCGGTGATGACATAGTACACTCATTCTCGACACATTCACTGTACACGCTTTTTCGATTGATTTAGCAACGAAAATTTAATATGCTTGCAGACTTTTTTACTCTCACCGTCCTAACTACGAATCACACCCTCGCAAGGACACGTATACGGAAATTCACTTTCATTATGGTTTTTTTTAGAAAGGAAATGTGAGGGAAACCACAATGAAAATGCGGAAATAGAAGTGAAAATCACGCTCGTCGCAGCACTTTCACACAGAAAAACTGGAAGAAAAACTGAAATTAGGGTCGTGGTAGTAAAATAACCATCCCTGATGTACTTGTATGACATAATCAGCGCAGGCGGACTACCGCTGACGACGTCTACCAACATGGATGATGTCAATCGTTTAGGGGAGAAAATGTATTTTACTTGAATCCTTAGCAACATGTTGACAAAAAATTGTTATCCTTCTCAGACCGTGGTGGGTGTGAGAGAGACTGAGTTTTTAAAATGATACCTCCATAGTAAGTTCTTGGCACGTTCTTAGAGCCTAATCCCTAAAGGACCAGACAGTGAGGGGGGAACAACTTGTTGGATCAATGTTATGGCGGCCGGCGCGGCGCAGAGAGGAGACCTTATTGAATTTTCCTTCTCGGCGACGCACGATGGATGTAATAAATCAATAAAGTCGTCGGATAGTATACGTTCAAAAGGAGGAGGCTTATGGTTGTTGTAATGAGTTTTTGGCATATCAATTCATGTGAGGGCACGGTTTATGGATTTGCTTTGTTTTCTTTTGTCAATCTTTAGAGTCTTTTTCAGACTTTTTTGATTGGATTGACGCCTCCTAACGTTTCATAATAATTTATTCTTAATGCTGGAGAAAACTTGGGGCTTGGAAGGTAGCCAAATATGTATTACGTGCAGACAGTTAAATAAATAAGGCATTTGGGGGTGTAAAACGAATAATGGGTAATATAGACAGAAGGAGGTTCTCAGCAGTTGTTTCTTCAAAAAATTAATAAATCTTCGTTATGTTCAAAGTTATAGAACAAGGACGTGAAATATTTGCAAACATCTTGGCGGCAAGAACGATAAGTGAGGAACGAGGATATGTTGCGAGGCCATGTACAATATTTAAGGCATTGCGACATTTCTCGTTTGGGCATAAAGTTTTCTTGTAACGTAAGTAGTTAGAAAATGGAGTTCATGCATAGAATATATTGTAGAACGCGATTTTCCACGTTTTTTTTTCATAAACATGCATAACATCCATGAAAAAATCAATGCTTTCAATCGTGAACGAAGACAGTCCAAAGATCTGTGTTGATGTTGGAGAAATAAAAGCATTCAACTCTTCAACTTCATATGGCAATGCGTATAAATTCAGACTGGATAGGAAATACCAGATGAAAATTGACAGATCGAAATTGGTATTCAAAATTAGAAGATTATCTCTGCTACATAAGACCGGAGTTATAACCTTCCACGTTGGTCAACCTGGCTGAATCAATTCTCTGAGGACATAACAATAAGGAACGTCCACAGACATGACGTACATATAACCCGTATGCAACTGGAACATATGTACGTTTTACATTGTGGGTGCTATCCAATATTAAAACTGAATCTTTTTTTTACAGTTACGGATATTAGAGAAAGACCAAAAGAAGAATTACTCTTACCAATCGCTGTTTTTATGGGCAAAGAAGCCAATTGAGGCCTTTGTCCCTATCTCGGACTTCTAAGGTAACTCTGTATAAGACACTTACCACCCCAGTCCTACTTTATGGCGCAGAGGCATGGACTTTGTCAAAATCGGATGAGGATTCCTTTGGTTACTTTGAGAAAAAAGTTCTTCGAGTGATCTTTGGCCCCATTTGCATGGACGGCGAGTGGAGCAGAGAGTACTCGTATAGTGCCCAACTATACAGCCTTAACAATGACATCGACTTAGCCGGAAGAGTTCACATAAAGCGACTTAGCTGGCTGGGTCATGTAGAGCGGATGGAGTCCAATGTTCTAGCCCGGAAAGTCTTTGAATCCACACCGGATAGATGACGCAGTAGAGGACTGCCTCGCGACAGGTAGTGCAAACAGAGGCCCAGCCCCACACGGACCATAGTGTCACCTAAATAAGTGAGTAAGTGCGGATATTACTACTTTAATCCAACAGATATTATGTATAGGATCAGGAATTCTAAGAAGAACAATCTGTGATATTTTCTACAGATTCCACAAAAGTCTGAGCATGTTACGATGTAGAATGGTCATTTCAAATCGGCTACGATCATGAACAATCGGTCTTATGGGGATAAACGATAGCCTGGCTATGATTTGCATCAAGAACACATTCCAATATGCTCATACGCCCATACCAACAGGTCTAACGGAATATAAAAAAAAGCATATGGAGCTTAATACCCAAGGAAAGTTGGGTTAGTTGAAAGATACAGCCTCTACGACAGTACTCAGTGGTTTCTAACTAATCGATTCCACAGAACCTATGACAATAGGTTTTCTTATATACGAATCCATATAGCAACCTGGTGATCTCGAACTATCATCCAAATCAACCACATTCTAGTCGAATACCTTCAGAGGGGTAAAGGCCGACGCTAACTACTTTCTTTGTGCAGCCTAGTTCAGAACTTGATTACCCAAGAAGTGGTTGAAAATCTAAAAAAAAAAATAAACTTAACGTGATACCCGAGACCGAGAAAGAATCCGCGGTATGATGACGAATGTGTACGTCTGCGTTATGTATCACGCTCACCAAAAAGATATATCATTGGAAACCTTTTTGTGCTTAGTGTTACGCTTCTACGCAGCGACGGAAAGAATAAAGGTTTCCATAATAAGTTAATTTTTGCTTACAATGCGATACCAAATGAATGCCAAAGTAAGTGAAGCTACAAAATCTTTATCAGTGGCGGGACCCTGTGTGAGTATAAGACTTGTTACAATGCAACATAAGTATTCACTGATAGCCACTACAAGCACAGCAATTCTTAGCCATAACCGTCCTGAGAAAGGTAAAGGTTCTCGAGTACCCGGTGATTCCTCCGGTACAATCAACATGTGGTATCACAATGGACCTAAAGGGTCTAAGTGTGCCCTGACTCTGTCAGGTCAGCCACTTTACCTAACATTACCTAACCTATCCACTGATGTATCATGAATTTCTAACCAAGTTGATTGCATGGCAACTAACCTTTCAGTAGATCGGGGATAGAAAATTCTCTGGATTCGAAGAACTTATAAAGTCGCTACAAGACAGCGAAACCAAAAAGCCCCTCGAAATTTCTAAGAAACATCAAAAGGCAAAACTTCAGTAAGTGTGATCTGGACGTCACTAAATGTCTGGAAAAAACTTAATTTGCTATCGGTGTTTAGCATTTGTTTATGTTCTAGCTATAAAATCAACTCTGCTTACTGCGTACAGTAACGTAAATCCGCAATCAAAAATAATATAAATCGCTCCGTACAATCGAGCATAGAAGAAGAATGGAACTCTGTGAAAATGTGTTTACCTCTGGTGTAGACAGTTTTGTTGATATTGTCTTATTCAATGAGAGACGTATAGTCTCAATCCAGAACACGCGGCTGTGAGCAGATATTTGAAAACAGATTGAAGAGCCACCCTTTTAAGGGGCAGATCTAAGCTTAAGTCCCAGTACTATACATATAAGTATGAGAAAACTCCAGGGCAGCATTCATCATTGTAAGCAACATTATGCAAACGTCTGAATTGAAAACGCTGATAGTATAGCAGATTATTCTACAAATTCACCAAAGAGCTGAAACCTGCTGAGGAGTTCAAGAGTCTTCCATGAGCTTGAAAACGTAGCTGCGAGTATTTTACTTAATTCTGAAGCAGATTTGATTGCCTTGCCAGCCAATGTTTTGAATTATACGAGTATACAGGGTGACCAGATAAGAACGATAGGAAAAAATTGAAATAAAACAACAACGGCCTGGGATATAAAGTTGATTCTGGCTTTATTTTGAAGCGACATTCATGCCATTATGTGCGGAATAGCACAGCATTTAAATGCCCGCCTCGGCTTCGCTGGCAGTACATCAAGCGGTCGGTTAAATTTTTTCGAAAGAAATAAGGTCCGATGATGCCGCCATGTCATAAACCGCACCAAACAGTCAATCTTTGTGGATGCATTGATGCTTGGTCGAACACTTGTGGATTGTGTTCGCTCCAATAACGGCAATTTTGCCTGTTCACACAGCTGCTGAGCCAAAAATGGGCCTCGTCCGAGAAGATCATTTTTTTTTTGCCAAAATCCGGATCTCAGGCCAACATTTCCAGCGTCCAATTGTTTATGGTCGTTACGCTTCAATTCTTGCGTCAGCACAATCTTATATGGATGTAGGCCCAAATCCAACCGCGAAATAAGCCGGGTTGACTCTGTGGCGATTCAACTGATCGGCGCCGACTCGACATTTCTGGGTTTTCTTCGATACTGGCCGCTACGGCGCCTATGTTTTCTTCATTTCGCACCAATCGCTGTTTGGTTGGTGGCTTAAGGTTCAAAAGAGTGTACTCACGCTCAAACTTTTCCACGGTGCGACGAATGGCCTGCACGCTGAAGCCATGATGACGACCGACCTCACGACGAAATTTACGTTGCGTATTTACAACTGAGCCGGAATTTCGATAATATTTTTTAGCCCTTGTGTGAGTGGCATCAAAAAATTACACTTAAGAGTGCCATGGTACCCAGGTACCGCAGTATATTTTGTATGGTAATTGTGTGCTGATTTGTAAATTACATAAAAAAAAAAACTATTGTAAGCGAAAAATTTACGGATTTTCATAATTTTTTTATTTGAAAAGAAATAAGTAATAGAGATGTGACTACTCGGTCAACTTTGGCAGCGATTATGGATCGGCAGCGACACAGTCGATGCATTTTGCTAAATTTTTGCAGTGATGATCGCATACCGGCTTTGTGCACCATATGCACTCCTCGCGTGTTTTGCGTTTACGACCTGAAACGCAAAGGTGGCAAGTACCTTTGAACACAAGGTTTTCGTCTGCTCAGCGTTCCGGTGTAGGTAGAGTAGCCATTGGGGGATGAATCGTCTTACCGAGCGCTAACTGGATGCAATGCGATGTGGAAAAGTTGGCCATTACTTTCTTAATTTTCGACCGCTCTTCTATACCTGGCAGCACTTGCTTGGCCATGTTGGTGAGAAACAACCTCCGTTTATTAGTCGCGGTGATGTCCGGGTTGTTGAAAGAATACACGGCATAGGTTACTAGACCGTAGACATCGAGCAAATTGTAGAACATGGCGAGCGGCCACCGTTTGGTTCCGCGTTCTGTCGTGTAAAGTGGAGTCATTTTGTCCATCGTGTCTACTCCACTCTTCGTTTTATTATAATACAGTATCATCTCTGGCTTTTACTTATTTTGTTCATCGGCGATAGAGCTATCATGATGCATAGACGATAAGACAATCACAGCCTTGTTTGTTGTCGGTACATATGATACTATACTGTATTTCGATTCATGGAAACCAAATACGCTCGAAAACTCTTCACGGTCTTAGTGTTTTTTTCATTTGTGGCGGAATGAACGTTTTATTTTGGCGAACGGTGCCGACCAAAGTTACGTTTTTAGCGAGAAGGTATTTCAAGAGGTCCAAACTAATGAACAAATTGTCGGTGATTTCATTGCGGCCTGATCCCTTGTACCTTCGCATCAACCTCTTTACAACGTTTTCTCCAGTAAGGGGTTTACCACGCAGTGGATAATAGTTTAACGCATCGCAAGCCCCCCAAACCTTCATGCCTTATTTGGCTGGTTTTGAGGGTATTTACTGCGTAAACTTTAGAACGGGTTCTGTACGGAAACAGCTATTCATCGACAGCGATGTCTGCTGATGGTTTGTAGTTTTTATGCAGCTTTTCATTCATAAGGTTCCAAAAATCACGAATTTGGGGCGGCTTTATCAGTAGACAGTCGATTAGCTTTAGTATGTATATTATCGAAGCGTATAAAGCGTTTAATTGCAGAATATCGGCGACGAGATATTGCAGCAAGAAAATGGATGACAGGGTCGGAGTCCCAGAGAATCGATGTGGGCTCTCCACTTGAATGATGCATTCCGGCCATAAAGAGAACACCTTCAACTCTTGGCCAGTTGGTTTCCATACCTTTGGTAGCCTATCCGAATGATTGGAATTGAACGATGCATATACACTAAGAGTTTTTTTTGACTTGCAGCTGCATAAACAAAATATTCAAGTGTTATCTTCTAATTACTTTGGATTTCCGGGGGATTGTTAATTGCTTGTTATTTCAAACATAGCTCCTTCCCTCTGTCTTTTGTCTATTCCTTCTATGATGCAGGATGTTTCTGAGTTGACCAGCGGCTCCTCGTGGCCTTCTATGTGATGTGAGCAGTCGGATTTGCACGCATTTCAGTGCATAATCTATGGCAGTACCCAGGTACTTTGATATCATATTCGAGATCATGACAACAAATAAATTCTACAGAACAAACATATGGCTCGATTGTCGGCCTAAATAGCACATTCAACACAGAAATGTTTTTTAGGAAGGTACTGAAAATACGGACAAAGTGGCTGTGGTGGAACACTTTTTTTTTTGTCAAATTATGTTGGAAAAGTACCAGGTACCTTGACACCTACACAAGGGTTAATAATTTCCGCACGTTCAGCAAGCGTGAAACGATGCATGATATTTTGACAGCTGGATGTCATTGGTAACTTTAACAGCTGCTGAAACATAACAATTGGAAAAAGTATCATTGCTATCTGGTCACCCTTTATAATGCTTTCTATTTGAAAGTCTCGTAGAAAGAACTGAGAAAAGCTGATATTTTCAGAGGGAAAATTAAAAAAACTAGACGGACGAATGCTTATAAAGCATTCTACCAGCTCAGAATGCAGGGAAGCTAGTCGCCGACAAACAAGGAGTAATAGATGTGTTATTCATCCGCATGTATGGTCTGTCCATCCACGCTAAAGAGCAGAATCAGATATAAAAGCCAAAGACCGAATAAAAGCGATTTGCAGGCGTGATTTGTTGTTGTCATTGCTTGAATTTATGATGATGTTTTGTTCAAATAATCGATGGACTTCACTGCTGGCCCATTTAGCAAGTGTAAAATGTACTATATCTTGATCGCTTTGATCAATCTTTGTCCTTAATAGAAAATTTAGAATAACTAGTCAACTCGGTGTGTAAAACCGGAGGCAAGAACCTAACTGAAAAGATGTAGATCAAGATAGATCACTTCTATTGAAATATGTAACTTAAATGCCTCGAGATTACAACCCTTTTAATTCTTAAGGCTCTAAAGTTTCAGTCCAATAATACTCAATACTCCAAATTCTGCTAATAAGTCTTGCTTCCGAGGTGAGTTTAAATATAAACCATAAATGCTGATTTCAATTAATTTTTAAGAATTCGACAGCACAATGGTCAACTTAGTTTTTTCGTTAATGCAACTCTTTTTACAGATATATCAATTAAAGTATCTTCTTCTCTCTATCAAACTATTCTAATAAATATATCTCCGTGTATAAAAAAAACGATATAGGACCGATAATGGCTCATTAGGGCTACGGTTAACTTAATGTATAACTCCTTTTTAAAGACATTGTATACACTGCCTAGCCCACTATTTTTAATGGCTTAAGGAACACTTTTAACCGAAACAGCATCTTAATCACCATTTGTATCTAACAACGAATTATAGGTACCATTAATTAAATCACAAAAGTTATTAACCACAGCACTGCATACAAGCACTTTAAGGCATAATTAATAAGACATCCAAATAAGGGCCGAACAGCCTTCCAATCTGTACAAACTTGTTCTAACGATGGCTTGAGGCTCATTAGTTGCCCGTTTATCTATCTAACTGCCTGTCTGTTGCATTGTGAGTCGCTCATACCATATTAGCCAACATCGCTTAGAGGCAGATACACCGTTCGGCTGCACAGATCAATCGAGTATTCAAATTTCATATTCAAATGAAGTTCTTGGACTCGTTCTTCTCTGCATCGATGACGACGATAATGTTGATGGTAAGAAATTTGTTATCGTGGTCCATTAAATCTTCGCCGCTTGGGTTTCCATTTCAATTTAGTGTACCCAGGCGGGGGCCTCCGAGAACAAAAAAAAAAAACAAAAAAACACCAGCCAGAACCGAATAGATGGACGAGTATTCGTGTTTGAGTTCGAATATTTCGTGATAATTATCATAAGTCGTGATATAATTCACTACTGACACACTTTGTGTAGTTTGATTCGTTTTGTTTGCAGCCCTGCTTCCTTCCCCGCATCTAGATAGATTTGTTTAAACAGGGATGCCTACTGTTCAAACTAGATGAAGTTTTAATGATTGGAGTCAAAGAGAAAGGTTTTTATTTGTGAAGGTAGATTGTTATTTTTGTGGATGCGTTTTGCACGAATCCATTCGACTCCTGAAGTTCTGCACTAGTTACCGTTTGGACATGCACACATTTAAATAGCTTCGCGAAGGGAAGGAAGGAAGGTGAGGACGACCGACGACACGGTTGGCCGTAGACGAGTGATGGTAATCACGTTGTGGTTTTGAAAGGGTTTTGGTTTTTCGGCGAATGAATAATATCTTATTTCAGTCGAGAGAAAGGAAGCGAATTGCATTTATTTAATGGCATTGTGCTCCAATGGTGAAATAAATTTTAACTAAAAAAAAAAAGTTAACAATGCACGATTTGTTGGAGAGTGAAAGGTATCTGACTTGGTTAAATATTTTTGAAAGCAAATTCACTTTTATTATTGGAAGTCGCCTGGTGTTTTTGGGTTAAAGAATTTGCAAATGGCATGGACTTTCACAAAAACTGCTTACCCAATATTCTAATGATCTCAGCAGTTTCTTTTGTGGCGATAAAATAAATTTATTCTATGGCATACCTGGACATTAGTGGGTCTTAGGTGATCTGCGATGTGGGGCATATTTTGCATACATTTATTCTTTTTAGGATTTGGTTAATAAGAGAAATGTTTTATTACATAACTGACATGCGTTGGCATGTAGTTAATCCGAGGAGATATGATACTGTAGATATAGTAGATGTATGATATATTTTCTAAGTGCATCTCTGGATTTAGTTGTGAGTAAGAACTTTCGAAAAAGTAGTCTGATTGACTGAAATGTGTGTCGTAAGTCTTAACAATAAACTCTAAGGACGATGAATTACCTGGAGTGTTATATGCTAACGTCTCTTGAAAATATATTTTACGTTCACTTATGGTAACCCTGTTGAAGAGTACCACCTCCACGATTATGCTTTCGGAAATAGATGTATGTATGCTGGATACAACCGCACTCACCGGCACTAACTCAATTGCAAATTTAAGTATAAAATAAAAAGTGTTTTAACTGAACTGTGATCACAGAGAGTAATAAAGGATGAGGGCGGTTAAGACTAGCAGTGACTTAGTCATTCTTATGATCACATAAGATTTAAATGCATTTAATCGCTTTGATATACATAACAGGGTACACTGAGGTATCTGATTTGGTATGATCTACCGTGAGTACTGAACAGCCGAGCAGTTATACCATAGAGCAATCACAATCACAATCACAATCTAAATCACAACTATGCACTGTGATTCCGCGTGGATCTGCCACCTAGCAGTCACAGCTATACTCTACTCAGTGCGAAAAACACAGTGTGCAATACCACGTTCGAGCACTGCTGAAGGAGACCAATGCATTGTATGTAAACTAGGTTTTGCTGGTTCATACTCTTAGAGTTTTGTCTTACTGAGTCAATCGCGGCGCATTCTATAGGTCCAGAAAGCTTGATGTAGTCGCTGAAAGATTAATGATAGATTTAAGGCAATCTGCATAATGCTATCTGAAACGTGAATTTCAAAAAAATGTTCATCCCCTATCATGAATATTTCTCCGCTGTATTTTCTGTAATTGGTGTTTCAAACTTCCATGATATATGTATGGTATACTCATAGACCGTAGGCCGAAATCGAATGTTCAGTTAGATACCAGCAACAATTAGATTTAAAATAGAAACTCTGGTAAAATTCTTAGAATACATTCATCTTCAGTTTAAGTTTTGGTGTAGGGGTGAATATCTTTTAAACGATGATAATGATCTTTGCAATGCCTGTAAGCCTGCCGTCTCGCAGTAAGTGCACCTCATAGAGAGATATTCTAAGCCTACTGATAAAGTTCCGCAGCCAACTCGTGTACCAAGGTGTGGCAGACTGGCATGGAAGTACCATGGAAATAGCAGTGCAAAGAAAAATACACCATTGGAAAGTTACACAGAGTTAAGGCACATATTCTTCGTAAGACTTTTCTTCTAAGTTTTCAAAGAACTATCTTGGAAACCTATGAACCATATTCGCACCTTAGCCCAATAAGCATTAGGATGGGTCTGAAAACAAGCTAAAACAAATATTTGACGGAAACAGATCAGGAAAGATCTAGGATCTAGTACTTTGCAGCCATTCGTGTTATGCATGTTACACTTCAAGGGTACTTCACCCCTTGTGCACTAAAGAAGATGTTATAAACGACTTTCAACACAAAGGCTTTAAAATTCTTGATGCCATCAATATTATCAAGAAGGAGAAGCAACAGTCAGATGGAGATCAGGAAAAATTGGTAAAGCGTGGACTTCTACTATTCATCCTAAGTTTTGATAAAGACGAAAATAAAGATGTAATATATGTCATTACGACTATTCTAAACATCGTGGTCAAAATGGAACCTATGCGTAAGAACTCCAGATCGATCCCGTAGGGTAAGAGCTAACAAGGCTTCAACCATACGCAGACTTACTGCCAGAAAGAACCGCGATGCGTAAAATGAGCAGGTAAACATCTCTCGGAGGAGTGTTACCTAAATAATCACAAACATAAAACATCCTGCGAACTATCGGAGTACGAAGTGGCTAAAGAGATACTAAAAAAGACGTGATACGCTTAAAATGTTCATGCGGCCGAATCCAACAGAATAGACCCAAAATAGCTACAAAAAAGCAGCAAAAGATAGAAAATCTTTCAATATTGACTTAAGATCGGGTAATGAAGAAAGACCCAAACGTAGGAGAGAAAAGGTGACAGAAGCAACATCTTCGAATGTTGGCGTACAGTCTTATTCTCAAGCGGCGATGACAGTTAATGGCAAGTACATGGCCGACAACTCACGCGAGATCAAACCAGAAAACCATCCAAACTTTAACGTAAAGACTCCTGCCAAAGTTGCGACACTGGAAAATTGTGATAGAGGTAGTTTAGAAGATACTGTATCCCATGTTTTTTCCCTAATTCTTGCGAAACTTGAAGAGCAATGCAAAACAAACAAACTACGAGTAATTTTCGACAGAATAGTTGCACTAGAAACCAACATTTATAACACGCGCACTTCAACCAGAATATGAAAGAAACGCTTAAAATTCCTACTTGGAACGCCAACGGGCTCATACGAAGACTCGACGAGTTGGAAATATTTATATAAGAAAAATATATTGATGTATGTTTGGTCTGTGAAACTCATCTGATAAAACAATCGAATGTTAAGATAAGTGGATATAGCGTGTATCACACCTTCCACCCATCGGAAAGAGCCAGAGGCGGATCATCTTGGTTTATAAAGGAATGTATCGAACACTCAGCAGAAATAAAGATTGAATTAGAAGCAATGCAAGTAAGCACGGTACATTTTGCATTAAACATTTCGTCTATATTTTGTCCACTGCAATGTAAACTTGAAGAATGTGATTTCACAAACATCTTCAACTTCCTTAAACCAAATTTTATTATTGGTGGCGACTTCAACGCGAACCACGCCTTCTGGGGTTCAATGTACAGCTCTCAGAAAGGTAGAAAGCTTTATAATGCGGGTATGCAATACAGTTGTTATTAAATAAGATACCAGATTTGATCGATTTCTTTGTTGTTAAAGTAACATCTGGTAACTGTATAAAAGTTGAAGAAAATGTTGATCTCTCATCTGACCATTCTCCAATCATTATGACGATAAGCCCTGATTAAAAAAGTAGGACCGGCCAAATTAATCAGCGCGAAAACTGAGTGGGATGGCTTCAAAAAAGATATTGAAGCAAATATTGAGCTGAGCATATCACTTAAAACGCACTATGAACTTGAAGTTGATCGGTCCGTTGAAATTTTACAGGATGCCGCGTGGAGAATACTCCCAAACCAGAGAAAACGCCTGCCAGTTACATTCAAACTTATACACACGAAATAAAAGAGATAATTAAGGAGAAGAGAACATAAAGCACATCTTAACCGTTTGTGCAACTCCCTTAAAAGACCTATTAAAGCCTTTAGGAATAATGAAATATAAGCTTCTGTTCATTATAAACGCCGCACTTAAACTAGAATATGTTCCCAGTTAATGGAAAGTCGCCGAAGTCATAATGGTTCTTAAGCCCGGAAAACAGCCGAATGAAAAAAAGTCTTATAGACCAGTTTCGCATCTTCTAATTATCTCAAAAGTGTTCGTGAGAATATTGACTAGGCGAATACTGCCGGTAATAGAAGAAATGCATCTCATTCCGGATCATCAATTCGGATTCAGAAGCAAGCATTCTACAGTTGAACAAGTGCATAGAACAATACATGTTATCAAAAAATCTCTTGAAGAAAAAAGGATTTCTTCAAGCGTATTCCTTGACGTCTCTCAACCCTTTGACGAGGTCTGGCTTCATGCCTTAAGGCTTAAAGTTTAAATTACGACAAGTTCTGCCAGAGCACTTATATAATATTTTGAAGAACTACCTTACGAATAGACTATTCCGCGTCAAATGTGAAAATCAGATTTCAAGGAAATAATGGCTGGGGTGCCGCGAGGGAGTGTTCTTGGTACAGTTTTATATCTATTATACACTCGTGATATACCGCAAGTAGAACGCACTGAGCTACGAGTAGCTATATTTGCCGACGACACTGCTATCCTGAAAGTAGGTAAAACGGTCGAAGATACTGCAGAAAAATTGCAAGAAGCTTTGGATAGAGTAAATGAATGGACAAAGGTTTGGCGAATCGCACTCAACGAGACTGTTCATGTGCATTTTTCTTATAAGAAAATAAATAATTTGCCGATCTTTTCAAACTCGGTTCAAATTCCGTTTGCAAACGAGGCTAAGTATCTTGGAATGATACTTGGTGCAAAGCTGAAATGGAAAGCGCATGAAAAGAAAAAACACAAAGAACTAGATAATACTCGTAAATATAGAGAAATGTATTAGTTACTTGGAAAATATTCCAAGATTAATATAGAGAGTAAACTGCTTTTATATAAGCAAGTCCTAAAGCTAGTGTGAACATATGGTATTCAACTCAGGGGTTGTACCAAAATAAGTAACACTCAAATTTTACAAACTTTTGAAAACAAAGTGCTAAGAGGTATTATTAATGCGCCATGGTGTATCAGAAATAGCGATATCCACAGAGATCTTGGCATTAAAGCAATCGAAGACGAAATCAAAACTACGCGAGAAAGTATAAAAGTCGACTAGAAAGTCACGTAAATATTACAGTCCTCCAAGCAAGAAAGAAAGATTAGAAGATGTTCTACTACGGAACGGAAAAGGCTAGGAACGGAATCGGTATCATCCTTACGGCAGAGCTACTTGGTAACGTCTTGAGCATTTCGAAGTCCAGCGACCGTTTGATGTCTCTCAAACTAGGAGAGGAGAGGTGTGGAATATTGTCAGTGCATATGCTCCCCAAAATGGGTGCAATCAGAGATATAAAAATGCATTTTTGGTAGATTTTCACAATCTCCTTAAGAACATCCCAAAGGAAGAGTTTCTGTTTGTTGGAGGAGATTAGAATGGACATGTCGGGAAGCCAAACGAAGATTATGAAGACTGCCATGGAGGACAAGGATATGGCACCAGGAACCTTCCTGGTGAAGACATCCTAAGCATGTGCAAATCACATGGTCTTATCGTGTTAAATACCATGTTCATCAAACAAAGCCGACACCTGATCACTTAAAGCAGTGGTGGAGATAAAACCCAGATTGACTACCATTTGATAGCCAGTTTCATGAAACCTCGGGTAAAAGATTGCAAAGTGATCCTGGGAGAGGCAATCGTTCGGCAACACCGTCTCCTGCTAACAGAAATTTTTATGAAAACACCGAAGAAAAGCAAACAAACAAGGGTCTCTGAGAAAATCAAGTGCTACAATCTGGACAAAGAAAAAGGCGAGGCTTTTGTTTTCGTGATGAAAAATTACCTCTCTCACACCATCAACGGAGCTGAGGATGAAGAGTGCAGAGCACAAACTCTGTGGGATTCCCTACAGCGAACTTGCTTAAAGAAGGCCAAATCACTGCTAGGAGCGTCAAAAGGCCACCATCAACACGCCAAAGAAACATGGTGGTGGAGTGATGAAGCTAAGAAGGTGATAAATGAGAAAAAAGCGGCTTTCAAAGCTTGGTCAAAGTGCCCCTCTAATAATAATGACGAAAAAATTCGCCTCGAAATGGAATACAGATGTTGCAAGAAAAAAGCGAAGAAGAAGTGCGCTCAGCTTCAAGCAGAGAGTACAGAGGGCCTGTATCGGGAGCTGGAGAAAATATCTTCCCCGGTTGCTGATGCAAACCAGGCTATCCAGGAGCTGCGAAGACACAATATGAACAAGAGCGCAACCATCTTCAAAATAGCCGCCCAAAGAAGGAGGAATGCTCAGGAGATTCGTTCGCCAAAGTTCATTAACAATGTTCATGGCCACCTTCTTGTGGATGACGACAAAATTCTGCAGAGGTGGTGGCAGTATTGTGAAGAACTTTTAAATGAACAGTTTCCCCGGCTATACTTTCCAAGAGCCACCCCTAGCTGTGAAGAAATACCCGACATTACAGTCGAAGAAGTTAGTGAAGCGGTCAAATACTCCAAAAAACGAAAAGCGGTTGGGCCAAACGAGATGCCCTCTGAGTTCTGGAAAAAGATGGGAGACATCGGGTTCAGATGGCTCAGAATTCTCATCTCCAAGTTTGTGAGAGGTGACCCAATGCCGAATCAATGGAGGGAAAGTTACCTTCTCCCTGTATAGGGTGATACGCGAAACTGTGATAACTACCGTTCGATCAAGCTGATGTCACACACCATGAAGAACGTTGAGCGGGTATTATGTGGCCGACTGCGAAAAATAATATGGCTATCTGATGATCAGTGCGGGTTTGTCTCGGGTAAATCAACCACAAATGCAATCCAAAGTATAAGGATCATAATGGAAAAACATCATGATTCCTTATTTGCATATTGTATTGGTTGACTTTGAAAAGGCATTCGACAGACAACCACGAGATCTGATATAGGTGCTAAGACATCGTGGGTTCCAGAAACCTATGTACAGATGATCAGGGACATGTACGAAGGAGCAAAGACAAGAGTAAGATGCCCCGCTGGAGTAACTGAAGAGTTCCCAATCAAAGTCGAGGTGTACCAGGGAAGCGTTTTAAGTCATTTGCTCTTTATTACAGTCCTTAACTATCTGCTTGAAGGTAAAGTGACGGACCCCAAGGTACATCAAGTATTCTTGGCAGACCATCGATGGAGCCATCATAAGTGAAGATCCTACATCCCTGCAACGAGCCCTTGATGTGTGGATAAACGTTTTGGAGGGAAATGGTTATCGCATTAGTTAAAAAAAGACAGAGTACTTGTGCTGCCCGTTCTCTGATCCACTCAAGCCTATTCCAGACATTTATTTGAATGGAACAGTGCTTCCCAAGTGCGAAAAGTTCAAATATCTGGGATCTATGATCAATAGCAAAGCAACTTGTGGTGACGACATCAATCATCGCGTAAGCGTAGGGTGGATGAAGTGGCGAGAAAATTCCGCTATCTTCTCTGACAGAAAAATGGCCCTAAGTTGAAAGGAATGCTCTACACAGCAGTTGTGCGTCCAGCGCTCACATACGGTTCACAATGTTGGACGATGTACAAAAAGTATGAGAGTAAATTAACGGCAGCTGAGATGAAGATGCTTCGCATGACAACAGGAGTGACTAAGCTTGATCGAATAAGAAGTTCGAAGATCCGTGGAAGCTTTCACATCAAGGAAACCATCGTACAAAAAATAGAGCGTGACCGGCTCAGTTGGTATTGCCACGTTCAAAGAAGAGATCATTTGAACCCTGTTAAAAAGGCAACATCAATGCACGTTCCAAAGACATCGCGATGTAGGAAAGGCAGGCCTATAAACGCCTGGATCAGACAAATGCGACGACATCGGCATTTCATTGGCCTCAGTAACCGAGTGATCCAAAATCGGCAGGCCTGCCGATATTTTCTGAGGTCCAATAGGCGAACCCCACAGGCGGATCAGTAGAAATGCAGTGAAGTGGGGGGGTTATGATCCCTTATTTTCGGATCATGACCTCGCTGATAAAAGGAAGAAGAAGAAGAAGAGTGTAAGGAACCTAAGTCTTATTTCGTATCGAAGGTTATCTCATGAGATTTCTACCCTCGGATTTCTGGCAGACGTTCGTGAGAGGTGGGACCGTCGGTGCTTTGAGATTCGAGCCTTCAAAATCACCCTCCGTTGGCCCTAACACTTGTCACTAATCCGCGGCGCCAATCCACAGTAGGTTTTCTTTGACCAAAATGTTCCTAACAGGATACAATATCCTCTTCGCCTAACCCTTAACCTAACTTAACCTAATCAAATGAAAACTTTAACAAACGTTACTTCAAGTGGTGGAGCAGGACTGTTTAGGAGCATAGGTAGTATTGGATTGAGAGAAATTGAATCATGTTGCAAATCGTTGCTGATTACATGTGTCTTACAAGGGTTGATTTGGAACAAGATAAGTGAACTTGAGATAGTAGGTCATGATATGAGTAGAGTGTAGTAAGGGAAATTGCATTTTGTTCGTGCTTCGGAATCTTAGCAAAATTTATTCTGATTATAGCTTATCGCCTACAGCTTTGTGATGCTAAAATTATATTAATTAGTCTACTGGATAAAGATATAAAACAACATTTCCATGTTACCTTAATGCATATTTCATGTAACTTCGCTAGGGGCTAGGAAAGACTGCATTAATGAATGACTCATAACAACCTCAAATGAGTAATTTTATGACGCCAGTCTTCCTCTCCAAGCACAATGCAATTAGCAAACACCAAAATCAAATTTCATGTTTACATAATTCTTCACTCTGAAACTGCTGCATAATAATTCCATTAAAGGCAAACAAACCTTGTGAAATCTCAGCTCTATTGTGCACTGACCCACAACTGTGAACGTACATTTTCACGGTGTAAAAGATATTCATTTGAATTTTATGCAAATGATATTCACCGGCTTTGGGTTTCCATCTTACATAAATAACTCTTTCGACATGGTGGCTGGGCTTCAGAACAGCACTTGATCGCATGCAAACTACAGCATTCTCTTAGATTTATCTTTTAAAAAAATTGTTTTTTTTTTGTGCAAAAATCCCTCATCAGCTGTGATCCCATTCCGAAACGATTCCAATTAAGAATAATCTTCTAGGGCAACATCTTTTGCCTCTTATATGCGATTATGAGCGAAAAGTATCTCGGATGATATTACACGATCTTGCAGATGGAAAAATATATATCTTTCTGCAAATACGAGTAATCCCCATCCAGTCAGGCATTCTGGTACTTCTTGGATTTTTTTTCATCTTTATGTGAAGGCAATCATTCTCAAGAGCACTCCATCCATTTCCCGCGAGATAGGCGAGTATCTTTTCTATTCAACTGACATTCGAGCGACCGGTGATGATGATTATACCAAAGAGGAAGAAATAAAAAATTCCAAATAATAATAAAAATAATTTTTTTGCAATCGTCATTCCTTGTCGTCGTCGCTGTCTTCGTTGAGTTGATTGCTGGCTGGCTGCTGTATAGAAGTGGTCATCATGGATCATGGATCGTAACCAAGGAAACAACATTCTATTCCATCATCAACGTCAGAGCAAGTATGCCTCTCTGTCATGTCGCAATATTAACATTTTACCATTCTTCTTGTACCATCGTTACTTTTGCTTCATCTTGGATGGTTTGGATGCTTTTTTTTTCGCACCACCACTGTGATGGGTACCTAGTATCTCAACCACATTGTAATTATATTTATTTGTTTGTTCCAAGAAATATGTGTATAGCCCAACAGCATCGAAAAGATAGCTAGTAAAAGATACATGAAGAGCAATCTCCGTAGCGATACTTCTCGTTTGTGTCATTGTGTCGACACATAGGGGCAGAACTCCAAGAAGAGTAGTAACCTGTGAAGCGATGCACAAACCATTAAACCTTATTTTATGCTCGTAGAGCAAAAAGTGTTAGCAGCACCAACCAGCATGTCGTTGCAGAGATGAATTGAAACTCTTCTGTGCAGTATTTGTGGAATGCGGGGGGAAGACCATACGGTGAGTGTGTGTATGTTTTGAGTATGAACAATTCCATTTTGATGACTCAGCCTGGTATGGAGGAGGTTCAAAGATCATAATAGCTGATGCGATGATGATGGTGATGATGACTGTGCTTAGTATGTATTCGAAAAGGAATTTTATGACGAGCCTCACCATTAATTATTGGTTTTATTAGCTAGCTGATGTCGGTAGAAAGAAACGGGGGTAAGAGTACTAAAAAGCTGATGAGGTCACGGTATTTACTGTCGCTATTAAAAGGTTTATATTACGTCCATAATAATGTCTATATCATGCAACCAGCATTTGAAAACAAATCGAAAATCTAGCTTAGGTTAAGCTCTGCCTTTGTGTCATATACTGAAAGTATACAAATCTTTGGTATTATGTTCATCTAGGTTGGTTTTTTTTTTTATTGGGAAATGGCTTCGATTTATATTTACTTTGAACAACAAAGAAGGGACGTTACTGCAGCATTTTTCGATTACTTTTCATAGTCATTTTCAGACAATGTATCTGAAGTAGAATTGCAGGTGTCTACAACAGATAATTTTAGCTTATTCATGTTTACACGGCTGGTGAATGTACCTTACCACCTGGTATATGTTCTTCTATAGACCTGAGAGCTCATCATTACTCAGTGGAAAATCAATCACAATATCACTCCCTTATGTGGCTACAGAGTAATCTGCTGTTGAATTCAATTTAGTGTTTTTTTTTTCCAATAAACGAAGGCAGACTCGAAGAAGAATCCGTAGGCATCATTTCCCTTTCTTCAAAATCGTAAAGATTGGATTTGAATGATCACCACTGCTGTACCTAGTTGGGCCGTTTATAATTTGATCATAAAAATGTCTTAGTAAGGAAATCAATGTTGTGGACGGTCTTTAATTTATATATCAGTTATCAACAGCTGAGGCCGTCCATCTGTTAGTCTGCACATTACTCCTGAAGGCCATCTGGGAAGAGTGGGCCGTTTATAATTTGATCATAAAAATGTCTTAGTAAGGAAATCAATGTTGTGGACGGTCTTTAATTTATATATCAGTTATCAACAGCTGAGGCCGTCCATCTGTTCATCTGCACATTACTCCTGAAGGCCATCTGGGAAGAGAAACTTTTGTTGTACATAAGTATTCAGGGACCCAGATCAGTGCAATTGTAGAAATTGTAGAAATCCGCCCATAGATGCTCCCACTTAAAAAAAAACGAACACAAAATCAATTAAGAAAATATGCAGATCCACATTTTTTATTCAACTTGTTCATACCTCATGTGTAGCCTCGCCCACTTTTTAGAGACATTTTCTTAAAAAGGAAATGATTTGGGAGGAACCCTTTAACTCAGGATGGCACAAGACCTGGCGGTCCGAAGAGAACATGGGGCAGAACAGTCGAGAAGGAGGCACGGCAGTTGGAGAGAACTCAGACACATTGCCAGAAACCGTACGCGATGGCGCGTAGGCGTAGTAGAGACCCTAGGATCCCCACAAGGGGATACAGGACATGCGTAAGAACATTTCGGTCATACGTATGTACACTGTGGATACCTCTTACAAAGTGCATTCGGGAGGTCCAATTTTCGACTGCTTCTTCGAGTACTTGCGGCTGTATGTCGGGAATAACGCGGAGAATATTGGCTTTAAAACGTCAATCGTCGTCGGTTTGTCGGCATAAACCAGCGACTTAATGTATCCCCACAAGAAACAATCTAGTGGCGCTAAATCGCATGATCTTGGTGGATGATTGACCGATACACTTCGTAAGATGATGTTATCGCTGAACTGCTTTGCCAATATCTCCATAGTTTAGCCAGCAGTATAGCATACTGCGCCATTTTGTTGAACCCCCATGTCTTCAATTCGATGTCGCGCAAATTTGGATACAAATAATCACTGATCATCGCTCGATAAAGGGCTCCATTGATGAAAACGCAAGCTCCAGCCTCATTTCTGAAAAAAATAAACAGCGCATTTCTGTGGATGTAAGGGCTTTTCATGAACCCCTTGTAGATTATCTTCACTCTAAATGCGCCAAGTTTGTTTGTTTATATACCCATTAAGCCAGAAATGCGCCTCTTCGCTGAAGAAATATTTATTTTTTTTATAATTTGCGCGCACTCAAAGGGTTATGAATACCTTTAACAAAAAAAAAAAAAAGAAGAAAATAAAGATCCACTTCCATCTGATTTAGGGATTAGCTACTTAAATCACGACGTAAATATAAGATCGATACGCACCACCTCTCCATTGATTTCAAAGTTGCCTATGATAGTGTGTATAGAGACGAGTTATATAGAGTCATGTCTAGTCTTGGTATCCCTGCCAAGCTCCTCCGCTTATGCAGAATGACGATGGAGAACTCTCGCTGCTCCATCAAAGTCGGTAAGAACATCACCAAACTGTTCAATGTCAGGAAAGGTCTTAGGCAAGGTGACGTGCTATCATGCAATCTCCTTAACATAATACTTGAAAGAATTATACGGAGCTCACAAACCAACATCCGAGGTACAATCTTTTACAAGTCTGTACAACTACTCGCTTACGCCAATGACATTGTCATGGTCGGAAGAACTCAGCGGCCGTCGACAGGGCATTTGCGAGTATTGATATAGATGCAGCAAAGATAGGTTTAGCGGTCAATGAAAGCAAAGCAAAATATATGCTGTCTACAAAAAAGGACACCTAACATCGGCTCCTTGGATAGAACGCCATAATAGACAGATTTTGAGGCAGTAAATGACTTTATCTCTATCTAGCTAGGCTCTGCGTTGAGCTCCGCAAATGATTCTTGCCAATCGGTATTTCTATGGGCTAAAACCCTATCTCGAACTATCAAGGTAACTCTTTATAAGACACTTATCATCTCAGTTCTGCTGCATGGCGCAAAGGCAGGGGCTTTGTCAAAATTGGATGAGGATGCCCTTGGTTATTTTAAAAGAAAAGTTCTTCGAGCGATCGTTGGTGCCATCTGCATAGACGGCGAGTGGAGGATAAGATACAATGCCGAACTATACGGCCTATACAAGGATATCGACTTAGCCAGAATAGTTAAGATACAGCGACTAAGATGGCTGGGTAATTTAGAGCGGATGGAGCCCAACGTTCCCGCCAAGAAAGTCTTCGAATCCACCCCGGATGGACGGCGCAGTAGAGAACGACCTCGCGATAGGTGGAGCAAAGAAGTGGAGGGGGACCTCAACGAACTTGGCGTGCGCAACTGGAGGCAGCTGGCTCGTAACCGGGCTCGCTGGAGAGGTTTGTTGGATGAGGCCCAGGTCCACCCCGGACTATAGCGCCGTCTAAGTAACTAAGTAAGTACTGAAAGTCAAAGTCCCATTTCCTGTGCACGGCGTCGAATCGATAAATTTGAGTCCTCAGGGATGTTAGCCTCTACAGCAGCGATATTTTCTTCAAATCGCACGGCTCTTAATCTGGTTGATGGGGGTGGATATCCAATAGAGCGAATTGAGTGCAGAACTTATTATTTACACGTCGAATTACGCGTTCACTTTGACTGTAATATTGTCGAATTGAGCTTTAATTTTGGAAATCAATTTTCACAATTTGAGAGTGATGTAGCGGTGTAAGTCTTTCCATGATGATTTGCCAGAGTAACTGAATACCAAATGTCATCTTGAACGCAAAAAATTACTCACATTTTAAAGTTTGTTCCCATTGAAGAAGCAAGGCAGTCCAAAAAAAACCGCCCTTTATAAGTATTGCAAGGCGAAATGTAGATCTAAATAACGTGGTGTACGTACAAAACCATAACCCTGATGGTATAGCCATATAATGGGTTCGAAAGATCCCCTATTTTTTAATAGATTACATTAAAGTGCAAAATTTGTGATAATACTAATCCGATCTGGAAACTTTTGAAAGGTGGTATTTTGTAGATCAATTTAGAAAAAAAAATCCGGCAGCAGAGATGACAGAGATAATTGTACCCTCATGCTCACAGGGTACACATCGCAAGAGCACGGCTTTCACAATGATTGAAGAGATGAGGAGTAGAAGGAGACTTAGAAGTGCATTTCTTCTGTATAATAGCATATTCTGAACATATTTCTTCAGCGACAAATAGGCGAACCCCACAGGCGGATCAGTAGAAATGGGCTGAAGTGAGAGGGTTGTGATCCCTTGTTTTCGGATCATAACTTCGCTGATAAAAAAGGAAGAAGAAGAAGAAGAAGAAGACTTCTTCAGCGATCTAGATGATCTTTACAAGATGACCTTAACAATCTGCACCGACAAAGTCAACGAATTTATCAGAATCAGTAGGTGATTCCAGGAGCAAATAGGGCTCGACATCACAATGGATTTTGTTGGGCTAATTGCATCTAAAAGAGCATTTAAATATCTATTTTTTGTTCTTCGAGCATACTGTCTCTATCACGGCTTTGCTCCCACTATTTAACAATTTTAACGGTTTAATGGTATAATTAACTTTCTTAAACAGCCTTAACTAGGTATATAAAAAAAAAATTTATAAAATTTGAGTACACCGCAAACATGTGCCCGAAAAAATTCATCATATGCGATCAAAATGTCATATCAACATTATTCCCCACCAGTACAAAAAAACAACTATCTAGCTCATATTAAATACCTTTTGACATTTATGCATCATAATTGCTTGCGACGACAAAATAGTTTGCACCAGATATTCCGTTTAAAGAAGAAAAAAAAAACAAACTTCAATAATCTAGTATGAAAAAATAAAAAAATATCGTCTACTACTGCATACTTTAATTCTCGTTTTCTGCTGAATAGTGTGTAACTGTGTAACGTTGTTGTTTGCCGCAGTTTATCTATTATTTTGCTTCAACATTTTTCCACATATTAGCAATTTAGCAACTCTATGTCATCGTAGATACATCTATGGCTACACATAGGGAATAGATTAACTTCAATCACCATGACCGTTAGCCATCTAAGCATTACAATCTTATTTATTTTTATCTTACCTTCTTTCTGTGGAAGCGGCGGCGACACGACTGTCGCGTCAGTCGCTTACCTGCGGCTTTAGACTCTGTCCAATTATTATTATGACAGTAATTGTTATGAGAGATGAGAGGGGACTGGGAGGAGATTCCGCTCTTATCCCAATCAGGTAACTAACATCGAAGAGTGTACCATCAACAACTGCAACATCAGTAGCAATTAGATAGTGGTAGATACAATAAGAAGCGTGGATAAGTATACAAAGTTTGTTTATTTTTCTTTCTCAGTGTTTTCCATTCATTGCACTCATTTTCGTTGTAATAATGGTGATTACACAAAAATAAATACACACGAAGGCTTATAAACATGCCACTTGATTGTTTTCGGGGGAACCCTCTTTTGGGGTATTCTGGATTCACTTTCACTGCGCGCCGAGATACACTCGGAGATTTGCTATGCGCGCTGACATGTTAACATGATAAGACCCCTGATGAACAATATAATTGATGTGCCATTAAATGAGTCTTTCCCACGATAGATAGTTGCTGAACTTATGTAATAAATAGACTGAGACTGAGAGAGACAAGAATTCGAGTTTGGTGTGCTTTTTGTGACCTTTAGACCAATTGGCAAGTGGATGGTAGAATGAGATCGTGCTACAAAGTAAACGAAGTGGAATTTTTATGGAGGAGATGCTATCGGCTAGCTCAAAGAATCTTAAGTGGATCAAGATAGCTAATGAGATTTTTGCGGAACAAATTTTCAGTACCAATGGTGCAGAATGTTTGTTAGAAACTAGTGGGTAAGTGCGGAAGCTTGGAATATTATTCATGGCTGGCGATTGTATCACAATCAATTAAAAAAAATAATAAAGCAGGTTGTTGAAGGACCATAAAAGGAACGTTGGCATTAAAGAGAAAACAATTTCAAACACGCTACGATTTTCGAGAACGTTCTCATGCAGTTAAGCAGCAGGTAAGGTAATATTTATCAGGGTAGCTTACTTCTGGTATATCGACATTCATGCAATTAGTGCTTGAGTAGCGGAAGAAACGTTGCTGAATTTATTAAGACTAACTTGAGTCACGGATATTTCTTATTCTAAAAATACCACCAGTTGACCTATTTGCATAGTACGATGATAAGTATGACGCATTCTCCAATAAAGGGATAAGGCGAATGTTTTTGAAGGGAGACTTCTGTAGCGATGGTAGAGTAAATTTGCTCTAGTGAAACAAAAATGTGAACGGAAGTGTACACTCGGATTGTGAAAATGCGAAATGTATTATAATAGTAAAGCATAGACATACAATACATGCTAATGGTTAAATTAGCATAGACGCACTCATTCCGGTATCTCATGATATATTTTTTTTTGATTTTCGTAGTCTAGGTTAGGTTAGTCGTAGTAGTCTATAATATAGAGAAATAATGGAGATAGACCTTGTAGGACAAGAGTATATATGGTATCATATCAGCATTATTTGATTTATGTATGAAAAAATGAATGAATATTCTATCAATTTCCTAGTTCATGATGTGTATATTATTTCGTTTGCATAGAACAGTCCCAATAGCTCAGCCAATTAAACCGTTTTCATTTGTCCCGCCGGATGTTACCAGTTTTAGGGTCTTAACTTTTGAGCTAAATGAATGAAATTTTGCAACAAAGTTTTTGGAATCCGAAGTATAAGACCCGTTTCACACACAGCAGTGAATACACGACTTTTTGTTGTTTTCACTCATATCGGATGCCGTATATACGACGCCATATATTCCCATTAGAGAACTAAATAAGAGCGGTCACACTTATCCAGCATCGGATACACGGAATTTTTATTACTTTCGCTACTGTCGACTAATAAAAGCTGATGACTAAATTCTAGACAGTCTTAAGACATTAATTAGAGTCTGCTTTGATGAAATTGGGAAATTGTAAGCCATTACCTCTTTGAGTTAGCGCTTATATATTCGCGTTCTTGTGATTAAAGCTTATAGCGGCGTAACTAAAGGGTTGCTACCCTGACAAAAGGCTCACATGCCATGAGCCGTGCATCTCGTCGGACACGCTAAAAGGCACATACAATCTTATAAAAGACTTGAGTTGCCAATGGACACCCACTCTTTGCTGGCTTTTTTCGTTTATCACACATTGGCATGATTGCTTAAAAACTTGCTATGATAGCAACAGAAGGCTTTGAATTATGAAATATATGAATATCACCTCAGCTCCAAACATATTGTGTTGTGTAATCGATTTGGAACCTTATCAAATGAGTTCTCGTGGTATTCGAAAGGGCGTCTATAAGAGAAAACTTCGTGGCCTCAAGCAATAACAGCTTAAGTCGATTTTCAGAACTTCGATTCGATTCGATTCGATTTTGAAAACTTCCTTTTTCCCAAAAAACGTATGTTTGTTATATCGGTCTTGTTTCTTTACTTACAAGTCGATAACCACTGCAGAGAGAAAATTAAAAAATATATGGCATAAACTTCGAATATTGGAGCGTCAATTCCGTCATAGCTTGACTTAAGCGGTTATCGCTTGAGGCCACAGAACTCTTTATCTTAGGAAGCTCCTATCAACTCCCATTTAGTTCTGTATACTTTGCTGTATCCAATTTGTCCGGCAGAAAAAACGTCGTGTATCCGGCATTTATGCAGTGGCCCCGATGGCAAATAATTGTGAGTTCTCTACACTTTGAACCGGATAAATGATGTCGCTGTCATACCGTTTTAAAATTTATTCATAAAAACCAATTTATTCTTAATTGTTATATTATTAAGAGAAGAGTTGAATCTTGCTAATATTTACATTTTTTTTCCATTATCAAGAAAAATATATCACTCTCGAGTATAGTTTGTTACGGAAAAATAGGGGTAGAAAATGTAAGCATTTACGACTTAAACGGACAGCACAAAATGTCTACTATAAGCTTAAAGTTAAACCTATATTCAATAAAAAAAAAAATATATATATATATATAAATAAAGAAATATAGAATCAAACTTTATCAGGGGAACGATGCATACCTTCTATATTTGCCGACCCAACTTGCTGAAACAAAACCAGCAATTCGCCGTTTGAACCTTCACATACATATTTGGAGAATAACTGATAGCGAATTGACACTCCATTCTAGTCTAACATTGAACCATGCCTTCATAAAAAAGGTTTTTAACACTTAAGGTTGTTCCCTGGCGACGAAATTGAGATAACTATTATAGATACGGATACATATCATACTACCGTACTCTATTTATTTTAATTCTTCAGAAGAGAATTGTTTGGTAGTATTTATCTTTAATTTATTCATTTTTAAATTTTTAATTAATTAATTGGGGACAGCCACGAGAATGACATTTGAAGTAGTCTCCATTGGTTACAACAGTAGAGGCGAGTTAACATATACTTTAAGTGAATGGTTATGTGTAATTGAGATGGGTAATTATTTACCCACTTTTTTTCAATGTATTATAGTTTCAGATATCTTCCCACCACAACAACCCACACCCACGACAATCTGTATTAGGTTTAAAAACAACCATCCACCTACTCAATAAGAAGCTGTTGGAAGACTGCATTTTGCTGATAATGAACAGTTTTTCTTGTAAGCCGTTGACATAAATCCGACTTTCTGTCAAACGGGCTAACTTTTGTCGTTGAATGGTGTGGCAGGAGATACGCAAAAAAAAGACTTCGTGCATCCTCATTAAAAAAAATAAGTAAAAAATTCAATTTATGATTTAACCGAAAGATGATTTTAAATTGAACGTGGAGTTGTGAAATAAAACAATGCTACTTGTCCCCAAAAATTTGACATGGTCCTCTATAATGTATAGATTCGTATAGATATGGATTGTAGAAGAGGCCGATTAAAAAAATGCATGTCTGTTCTGCTTCGGACCCTCAGAAGCTCATATGTGCAATTTCATCTTCCTCGCTCGAAATTTAAGGCCTGAAAATAGGCGACATACGGATGGACATGGCTTAATAGATTCGGCTGTTTATACTGATGATTTCATGTATACTTTATGGGGTCCATCACAATTATTTGTGCACATTACAAATAATGTATAAAATGAATTTACTTTCTGGTATAGAGTATAAAAACCAGGGCTGAATGCAATCATTGCGGAATGCATTCAATCAAGTCATACTAAGAATTCACGTGGATTTGTTTCAATTCAATGACTTCAATAATGACTTCAACTTAGAAAAAATAAATCACCATTCATTTTGAAGTCATGATTTAGCAATCATTTTTTGCAATAGTACTGATTACTAATTTCTTTATTTTTATTAACTTCTTCCAGTAGACGACACTAGAAAACAGATTCAATAACTTGAATGACTTCAACGAATTAAAAGACTTCAATGATTTCAGATGATTTCAATGAATTAAAAGACTTCAATGACTTCAGATGACTTCAAGGACTTCAAAGACTTCAATGACTTCAAGTGAATGCAATGAATGCTAGTGACTTCAAGGTGACTTCAATTAGTGCAGGCCATTCAAAATGATTGCATTCATTTTGACTTCAAAATTATGATTGCAAAAAATGATTGCTAAATCATGACTTCAAAATGAATGGTGATTTATTTTTTCTAAGTTGAAGTCATTATTGAAGTTATTGAATTGACATAAATCCACGTGAAGTCAAATGAGTTAAATGACGAAATGATTGCATTCTTTTACAGCACTGATAAAAACAATTCTGCTGCAGTTTGATAATATAACCTGAAAGCAGGTATTCCGCAAGGGTACGTCCTTTGACCTACTTTTTCAATAAATACAAACTTTCAAATGCAAGTACTTTTTCATACTCATGATGGCATTTGTATTCAGTATACGTTGGCAAATCATGGAAAGACTTACACCGCTACAATGCTTTCAAATTGTAAAAAATTATTTTCAAAATCAGACCTCAATTCGTAAATGTTACAGAGCGCTTCGTCCGTTTGATGATGCAGACAATTGTCCAAGTAAACGTGCAAATCGTGTTATTGATAAATTTCGAACTCAATTCGCTATTTTAAATAGCAACCTATCAAACGGATTGGGAACTGTGCTTTTTGAAAAAAATATCGTCGGTGTAGAGGCATGTGTCGCAGAGGATCCAAAATTTATCGATTCGACGCCGTCCTCAGGAAATGGGACTTTGTTGTCCCTTCACTATGTGGAAGTTTTTGCGAAAAGGTCTTGGCCTAAAGGCTTCTAAGATTCAATTTATTTATTTATTTATTCAATCTACGATATACATACGAGTATATGGGGATACTACCAAAGTCTCAAACCACTACGCCAACACATAATATCCCTCTTTTCTACCTCTTCTCTTCATTTTCAACCTATGTCCGAGTATTTTGTATAGTTACATTACAAGAGCTAAATAATAAAATTAATATTTCATTCCACAAATTTGGAAACAATCTATAGATACCCAGGACAGTCTGGAGCCAACGAAGACCCCATTTAATCTATGAATGATAATAGTCTGAATTCTCGTCCATCTAACCATAATGAGATAACGATAGCAATGTTTTAATTTAAGTTCAATAAAACTGAAGCAAGCGGTCGAGTCGCCGCACTTTTAACGCCTCATCCAAAATTTATCGATTCGACGCCGTCCTCAGGAAATGGGACTTTGTTGTCCCTTCACTATGTGGAAGTTTTTGCAAAAAGGTCTTGGCCTAAAGGCTTCTAAGATTCAATTTATTTATTTATTTATTCAATCTACGATATACATACGAGTATATGGGGATCCCGGTTCGAATAATAATAATAATAATAATTCTCTATTAAATTAGCGTTAGGAACATGGTCAAAAGATTTAATGAGAATCTTGGTTCTTTACTTAATTGGTTGCGAATACATGTAAGTACCGCGGTTCGAATAATGATAAACAATAAATCTTTATTAAATCAGCGTTAGGTTCGAATAATAATGATGTCCATCCGAATTGCGCCTTTCGTGCGTCTAAGTCCTTCCGTCGTTCAGTGTCCTCCCGTCCCGCTTTTCGTGTTTTGTCTTCTTGGTGCGTTTTGTCTTCTCGTCTTCTTATGGTTGCCGACCATGCTTGGGGTTTCTTTCCAGTCCCACATATCGTCGCTGTAAATCAAACCGGCATACCTGCAAAATGCATATTTTTCACCAGAGCGCTTTAAAGTTTTCGCATGTGATATTTTCCTTTTAACAACCGTTTGGTTCACCTAAAAGCCACCTTATGCATGAACAAAATGACGGATTTTCTTTCAACTATACGATATGCCGGTACGACATAAAAATAGACAAAAAAAAACGAATTTTTTGACACCAATAACTCAAAAACTCAATTTTTGCAGATATGCCGGTTTGATTTGACAGCGACGGTATATAGGGCCCATTAATAAATGCAAGTTTTGCAAATCAAACACAATACAAAGCACGAAAAGCTGTACAAATGCAAGGTTAACTTAAGCAATGCGCAATATGATTCTGACGGTTGGGTGTCAAATCGCCCAAAACCAAATCGCCCAAATCGGAAAAATGTCACATCGCCCAAAAATTATGGGCGATATGACACAACGACACATCGCCCAAAAATTGAAAAATGACAAAACGCCCAAGGAAGTGGGCGTTTTGTCAGAATTCATTAATAGCCTTGCTTCCGATCGCCCAAAACCAAATCGGACAAAATGCGAAAAAATGCAGAAAAATGTCAAATCGCCAATCACAAAGCAATCAACGCGATTGACGTCGTAAGTAAGGCTCAATGCAGCTTACGTTTTTTTTGGCAATGCATCCGTTTCTTCAATCCTTCATTTCCGATTATTAATGAATATAATATGAGCGCAGGGACATACATATGTATGTCAATTTTTTTTTTTTTTTCGAAGAGGCGTATACATAAGTCCACAATGCATAAACAGTGCAATGTGTAAGGGGGGGCATGCTGCCCCCCTGCAACCCCCCTGCTTGGGGTCACTGTTGGATTTGAGGTGGGTGCGAGGATGCGTGTATGCAAAGTTTCTTTATATCCTTGTTTCGCACCCAACCTCGCACCCGCCTCAAATCCAACAGTGGCCCCAAGCAGGGGGGTTGCAGGGGGGCAGCATGCCCCCCCTTACACATTTCACTGTTTATACATTGTGGACTTATGTATGCCCCATCTTATTTGGCCGTTGTTTTCCTTGAGAGGTTTGTAGGTGGGACATAAGGCCCAACAATTTATGTCCCAATGCGATGGGGCTTATGCCCCGGGGACTAATGTACCTGCGCCCAAAATTGCGGAAAATAAATGTTTTCAACCTTTTTCAATTTGGTCGTCTTTTTTGACCTTCCTATGTGTTGGTATTTTTAAATTGCGATGAAATGCCCATTTCTGCTTTGGGTGATTTGACATTTCATTTCTTGGTCGATCTGTCATAGTGTTAAATCGCCCAAAAATGTTGGGCGATGTGACATTTTCCAGATTTGGTCGATTTGGTGTTGGGCGATATGACACAGATCCGTCTTAAGATAGCCGAAACCCAAAATCGCCCAAAATCACTTTTTTGGGTGTTTCGACATCATGTCAAATCGCCCAACCTGTTTTTTGGGTGATTTGACATTTTTTTAGTTTTTTGCATTTTGGGCGATTTGACACCCAACCGATTCTGACAGCTGTACGATTGCGCTCAAAATTACGCAATGAAAAAAGCTTTACTACATTTATGAATTCTCCGCTTCGTAGTGATGCCAATCCGAACTCTCTGCTTAGCATAGATTGTGCAATGTTGCATTAATGAATGGGCCCATACATCAACAGATTAGATTAATGGATTCAACGGATCTAAGATTCAATTGCTGCAAGAATTGAGCCAAACGACCATTATTTCCGTCTTGATTTCAGTACTTGGACTCTAAATCAGCTGGAAGTGGATCGTTTTCTTTATCGCAAAAATTGTAAATCCAAAAAAATGCACTGTTTGGTGTTTCCAAGAGGTATCGAATTGGTTTGTTTTGTAAGCATTTTTTGGTTGCTACTTAACTTTTGTTGTACCTCGCTTTATGGGGTTTACACTTGTATTGATCCCACAATTAAGGAATGCGGTCCACCTATGAGGTGTGAGATATCAGACCGCCCAGGTATCTAATTACTGGAGCCGTAAGTATTTTTAATGGACACGTGCTCCATAACCTTCCTGGAATGAACGATTCATCATAGTATTATAACCCAATGAATAAGGCTTAAAGTCAGCCTGTCCACAGGTCCACAACAAAACCATATCTACGGATAGAAATGTGCAAAAATATATAGACACACATATTTTAACCCACCCAACCTTAGTGCAATTTACTGCTTGGAGCAAGGAATATTCACTTACTTCTATAAGTTGCATGCAACAAACATTCCACACTTAGGTGCTATTGGCTCTCATCAAGGATCAGAAGTAGTTCATAGCACGCTCATAGTTGGATGCATTTCAATTCTGAACACACAGAATTGTATGTGACCCTATTTCAAGTCGTTCAGGTTGCATGATAACGACTTTTTGATTGCGCGGAACGACGTGCTTAAGAAAATTTATCGGTATCCTCTGCATTAGGTATTCTTTTTCAAATAAATACACAAAAATTGTGATGCACTAACTAGGTGAACACCAATTTATTGTTATTTCCATACCTTACCAGTAGAGCCTAGCATTGTCTTTTGCTAGCTCTATAACCATCACCAGTTTTTTTTTAAGTAAGTACCTACTAGATGAAAGTAAATCATGAAGTTGTTCAAAAACTCTCGTAAACAATACATAACGAAATGATTTCCAAGTTCCCATAGATACAAAGATATGCATGACAACACAATTAGTTATGCATAATAAGAGTTTCAAAGTGCATTAGAAAGATTGCATGAATAATACCGAAACACGCAGCCTAATGTGTATCCATGAACTCATTGTTCACAATTGGTTCTGACTTTTTATACCAAAGATTGCTGCAGGCGAAAGCATTGTGAATCGTTTTTACTATTTCTTTTATTTTCCACAGACCACACAAGCGTGAGAGTGTTAGAAGGCGAAAATAAATAATTCATTTATTTTCATTTTTTTCCAGAAGTGTTGATTTATAGTTTTGAAAGAAAAAGTGCGAGCGAGTTTAAACAAAAAGAGTTATGAGGTACTTACGTATTTCATTGACTACTAAGGAATGTTTACGATGAAGTGATTGAGATACATATTTACAATAGTTTGCTAAGTATATCTGGCATTGAAATGAGAAAACAGATTGTTTTAGATAATAGAAGACATGTCGATAGCTACGGCGTTGTTGTTATGGGTTCAGTTATTGAGACTAGTAGTTTTCGAGACGCTAGGTACGCCACAAAAATAGTACCAACTTCGCGAACGTATTTGACAGTGAAGCTGTTAACAAACGTTCACGAAAAATGTTAAAGTAAGACGCAATAAAAGAGACATTTAATTAATTAATTAATATTTGGCGCAACAGCTCTTTAAGTGCCAGGGCCTAGCTTCTCGCAACCACTCATGTTGTGTGCGTTATATTTTTCACACGAATGGAAGGGACCTACAGTTTGTGCCGTATCCGAACGGCGATTTAAGAAGCTTTTTCGTGACAGCAATACTCTGTTTATCAGACGCTCACGAGAGGTGGGACCGTGAAAAAAACTTTTTGGTGTTTTCTGGGATTCGAACTTGGAACCTCATGCGTAGTGATCCGACACACTAACCACTTACGCCACGGAGCCCACTGACCGCTCGTAGACATTTAACGTGCAATAAAAAGATTCGACGATTCTTAAGGCTGAACTATAATAGAAGAATGGCTTCGTACGACCAGTTCCGAAACAGTGCGAATACAAGGAATTTGTATTGTGTGACCATAATTGCTTATTGCATCGATTCGTTAAGTTTTCGTTCACTTTTGGTCACTTCGCATGGATTCGCCCTTTCGTACGAACATTTTTCATTTGACTTTAACAGCTGTGTAAATTCCTTCGTCCACACACGCCTATTATGGGCAACTTGAACAATAGACAGTACTGAAGGAAATTTAACGCAGAATTATGACACTAGCTTCAGATTGCTTTCGACTATTATAGTTCAGCCTTTAGTATTAAATTTAACGTTTTCGACTGTTTAAGAGTGCAACCCTACTTCCCATTTTCTTTTAGTAAAGACACGAACATGTAGGTAGTGGTTTGATTTTTTTTTTTTTAGAAACCAAATTTAAATTTTAATTTAGTAAAGAAACATGTATTCGATAAAAATGCTAGAAATTAAAAACCAAATGCAAGAAATGAAATAAATGAAATTTCACCACCCTTTCACTACCAAGGTCTCAAACCACTACGACAACACATATTACCCTCTTTTCTACCTCTTCTCTTCATTTCCAACCTATGTCCGAGTATGTTGTGTAGCTACATTACAAGAGATAAATAATTAAATTAATATTCCATTCCACAAATTTGGAACCAATCTATAGGTACCCAGGACAGTCCGGAGCCAACGAAGACCCCATTTTATCTATGAATGATAATAGTCTGAATTCTCGTCCACCCAACCATAATGAGATAAGGATAGCAATATTTTAATTTTAATTCAATAAAACTGAAGCAAGCCGTCGAGTCGCCGCACTTTTAACGCAAGATGAGATGACTTAATAGGGACCCAACAATTTCTTTCGTAAAATGTGGCCAGAAAAAGACCGTGTAAGTTGCTAATTACAGGGATATCAGTCTCCTAACCATTGTATATAAGATCTTGTCTATAGTTTTTTGAGAACGCATAAAGCCACTTGTACCCAAAAGATTGCAGTCCAGAAAAATTTACTACCAGCCATAACTAGGAGATCTTGGAGTAGACTAAATTAAAGTAGTTTTAGATTGAACTGCTAAGATTGTCAATGTTTGCGTTTATAAAGACGACTTATGACATACATAAAGAGTTCCACAAAAGTCTGTGTACAGCGATGAAACACTGGAAAGCAGCGTACTTGTACACAAATGGAAAATATTACATCCTTGAACTGCGTGTGTTTCAGTGGAACAATTGCCGGCGCATTCATTTGGAGCAAAATTTACATTATTTTATTATTTCCCCTAGAAAAAAAAATTAACAAAAACAAAACAGCAATCAAATGCACTCCACAAAGTTTGCGTACAGGTGTAAAAGAAAGAGAAAAATATTTGTTTAATTGAATACAAAGTAATCTTATCTTTTTATTTTTATGATTATTATTTAGTCGTGTATCCGTTCCTCTTAGTTACTTGCCTTAAACGGCTTGGCAATGAAGCTTCTAATTTCTTTGTGCACGAACTGCTGATATCTCTCCATTCTGACAGTATGGGCTCCTTTAGTTGCGCTTTATGCCGTATTTCGTGCGTTCTAGTTCATCCCACAGGTGCTCAGTGGGATTGAGGTCTGGACTCTGCGGGGCGTTTGTAACATGTAAGGAGTGTTAAACAATAGCCACATACGCACATTATGGGCCGTATATTTGGGGTCATTATCTTGCTGGAAGTAAAAACCATCCGAGATTCTCAGCATTTCAGCACTGTCTTTGAAATTTCTTTTGATTATATCAATGTAGGTGAACTGGTCCATGATTCCCTCCATAATTTCCAGCTTTCCGACACCCGATGCAGATTTACAGGGGCTATACCATCAAACCTACACCTCCATGTTTTACTGACTTGATGGTATACTTTGTGTTTAGTGCATCCTTCCGACCCCGCCAGACCATCAAGCAGCTATCCGAGCCAACAAAATTATATTTCGACTCGTCCGAGAATACAGTCGTCAGAAGTCTGGAGATTTGTTGACGTACTCCTTTGCGAATGTGCGACTTTTCCGTCTATTAATTTTGATGAGTTTTTTTTTCTGCGAGTGCACGGCCAAAAGCCATTGACCTTTCGTACGGCTTCTGGATGCACTGCGGTGTTATTCTGTATTTCGATAGGAGAACTTGTTTTTTTTTTTTGCGCTAATGATTGGCTCGTGGTCCACAATCCGCTCAATCGTCCACTTATCCCTCCGAGTGAGCTTTGATGGTCTCCCATATCTTGCCTTTGATTCGACCGAATCTTCATCTCTAAAGCGACATATGGGGCTCTATGCATCATTGACCGGAGTTTTGAAGTTGATTCTGATATTTCAAAGTAAGACTTTTTCTTATTTTACATGCAAATTAAGAATCCTATTAATTTTGCCATGTTAATTGCCATTTAATATTTTTTTGCCATTTTGTGCGGTGAATGTCAAAGGAAACTATGCTCCCTATAAGCATTAGCACTAAACTACCACCTAACGTGTTTATGTTTTGCGAAAAAAATGTTTACATTTACTTACAAGGCCTTCAAGCAAGGAAAATCTGCAGCTATACGCAAGCTTTTCTGAAGTTAATTTGATGGCTTTTTTTGGTTTTTCGACGTACAGTGGATCGAGTCAGTGTAAAGGCCTAGACATTGGCCAAAAATTAAATCACTGAATTTCTTCCATCTTTTGGCTAAAAAAGCTATGATGGTCTAGTTTTAGATATTGACTTCTACAGATCATATGTTAAATCTAGAAAATCAGGTCGACAAGCTACTGACGCAGATATTCTGAATGCATTACTTATAAGTTATAACATCTGATCCATATATTTCAAACATAATCCAAAATGGTCAGTAGATTCCGGCAGTATCATCAATAAGATTATCACTAGACCGACTCAGAGTAGATTCCACACTCTCCGACTGGATTGAATGTATGCTCAAGACAAGACACATCAACTCGGAGCTGGGTTACAGCCAAGTAAACGCACTGGCCTCTAGAGTACCCCTGCAAGATGGGGTCCTATCTCCTCTACTATGGACTCTAGTCGCAAATGAGATCCTTTTAAAATCAGGACGTAGCGGAGTAAAAGTTGTTGTTTATGCAGACGACATTGTCCTACCTATGTCCGGCAAATTTCTCGATACTATCACCGAAATTCTGCAATCGGCCCTGAATAACCTCCATAACTGGGCGAGAAGTTGTGGAATGAACGTTAATCCAGCGGTGAAAATGGAAGTGGTCCTTGGTGACACTCCATTCCAAATCTCGGATAAAGCACGGTATCTTGGGTGCATAGTTGACCGCAAATTCTGCTTGCACCTGAATTTTTGGTATAAAATGGGGACCCAAACCTGCCATCCTCCATTGGATGTACACAGGCATAGTCAGACCCATTCTTATATATGGGTGCATTGTCTGGTGGCCAATAGCAGAGAAAAATACGCATCTCAAAGAGTTGACTAAAATCCAGAGACATGCCTGCATAGCAATCACAGGCGCCATTAGAACTATCCCGACCGCAGCACTTGAAACAATTCTCGCACTGATTCCACTAGACTTATTTGTTAAGAAATCAGCTGCGATGAGTGCCCTACGCCTAAAAGAATCCAAAATATGCAGAAAGGGCTACACGGGCCACCGTAGCATCTCAAGATGGGCTCACCTAGACACCACCACAGATTATCTTCCGCCATCCCCCGACTTCAGCCTTAACGTCAAAATGGTCATCCCATCAAGAGAATACTGAGAAGACGGTGGGGCCATTAACCCGCATAGTATTTCAGTCTTCACTGACGGGTCCAAAACAAATGAAGGAGTGGGTTCGGGTATCTACTCGCGGAACCTTGCAATATCACTAAGGCTTCCAAACCACAGTAGTGTGTTCCAGGCAGAAGTCCTAGCGATAGCAGAGGCGGCACGAGTACTATCCACGAAACTTGTTATTAGGAAAAAGATTGATATTTACGTTGATATTCAAGCTGCTATAAGGGCCATCTCATCTGCGGTTATAACATCAAACTAATAAAACGCTGCCGCGAGGAGCTCACCGTGCTTATTCAAAACCATCTCTTCCGCGGTTATAACATCAAAGTTAATAAAACGCTGCCGCGAGGACCTCAGCATGCTTATTCAAAGCCACCATGTAACACTCTGGTGGGTCCCAGGACACAAAGGAATTCCAGGGAACGAGATGGCGGATGAATTGGCAAGAAAGGGATTAGAACAAGACCTGTCAATGGTCCAAAGCTTAGTCCTACCTCCCCTAATACATGTTAAATCAAATATAGCACCTGACTTCAAACGACAAGCAGAAGAAAGATGGAGAGCGCTCCCTTCATGCCACGCCTCCAGAAGCATCTGGACAAAACATGATAAGATGAAAACCAAACACATCCTTACTCAAAACAGACGAAACTTGGCACTTCTCGTAGGTATCATTACCGGCCACAACCTATTGGCGGCTCACCGGAAAAGAATGCGCCTAAGTACAGCTGAACTCTGCAGAGGATGCGGCAATACAGACGTAGAGGAGGGCACGGAACAATTCCTCTGAAAATGCCCTAGTCTCTGCAGTACCAGGAAGATGGCCCTTGAAGAGTATTTCTTCAACCATCTGGGCAACCTGCCTGAAAAGCCACCGACCACCATCATGAAATTTATAACTTCTGCAGGGTGGTTCAGAGGAGGCCGTTCCACTAACACAGAACTCTAGCTATTTTGTTTCTTTCCTCTCTTTGCAGTTCTTCAACCAGGAAACTCCAAGTCCGGGGAGCACAATGGATCCGTTTGAGATCCGAGTGCAGGCTGTGCTCATCCGTTGCAGCTAACCTCTTTAACCTAACCCAACCTAAGCTTTTCCTGGAAGCGCTTGACCTTTTGAAGATTTGTGGCATCGTCAATCTGAAACTTGTGATGCTGCGATGGAATGTGAGGAAACGGAACCTAGTACACTAATTTAGAAATGCACTACTAAACAAGCAAATTAAGGAAACCTCTTGAGTTTGAATTCTGAATCCAATTTTTTTGAATTGTCATCAAAATCGGTTCACTAGTATTTGAGAAATTGCCATGTCCGCATTAGTCGATGTTTCGTTCCACTGTGCGAAGCTTTGTCATGCGATTTGTTCAACATTGTGTTTTATGGAGTATGCAAAACTCACAAGGTGACTTAAGAGGCTTGATTTCTCAAGGCTATGTACAACTAGTAGCCTACACAAACGACATTGACCTAGTCTGAAGATCCTCGGAATTGTCTAATAGTGACCGGCGGCGAAACAAGGTAAGCGCCATTAACAAGGACAATCACCAGTGACTACAAGGGCTAAATGCCACGATTGACGCTTACAACAAGGGAATTGAAGGCATTTTTTGCAAGAACCTTGACTCTGAACGCGAACTACTGCACTCAAACAGTGACACTAGAATTAGATCCTAGATGCAGTCTGGACTGTAGGGCCATTTAAGTAAATAATTAAGACAACGTTTAAATGGCAAACAAAAGTTAATAATGCTATAGATACATTCGGTTACTAGTTTCTTCCCAAAATGCAGAGTCGGTCCAAGAAAACAATCTAATAAGAATTCAAGAGAGTCCCTATTAAATATGCATCCAAAAGTTTAACGGATGTAAAAAAAAGAAATGAAACAAAGAAAACAAAAACTAAATCTTATTTACCAGTTGAGTGAATTTTCCAACATTAATCCATCGCCGGTCTTCATGTTTCGACACAAACCACTCTGCGGTTTGTTACTTTAAACTAATACTTGTTGTGTAATCAAACTACGTTCACGTTTTTCAAACCACATTAATAATTCTGAGCCCGAAAATGAAAACAATGAATGCTAAAGATACTCAGATACTATGACGAACATCTTCTACACATTTCCCGCTCCCATAACTCAAAAGTAAAACTTAAACAAATATAATCACTTGCGGTCAGTGCAATTAATTCTTAGTATAGCAAATATGTTACGAATACCATAACGCTTTGGTCGTCATCACTTTTGCTTTGTATCTTTTTCTTTTTGTGAGTAATCCGAAACGACGACAAAAAGATACGCTCACCGCAATCACTGCCACTGCCGTTGTACTGAAACAAATCTTTTCCTGATGACGTACTGTGGGTATCGAACGTCTACGGCGATTGGGAACTTGTCTTCGTGAAACCCTTCAAAGTCGCGCTAACCACAGTGTTAAGGTTGAGGTCAAAGGAACTCTAAGACATAAATTAATTAACACCACTACCACCACATTACAGTGGCACTCAGACGTACTTCCTCTAAAGGTTTACTGACTTTTTTATTTTTTATGACGTCACTAGGCGACAAGTTATGAGGGTCAAAGCACTTGAATTGACAAACTACTATTCGCGATTTTTTTTTTTCTAAAGCTCGTTCTAATTGTTACGTTGTAGATACGTTTTTTGTTTGTTCCACTACACTGTATAAATTATTTTGGATAGTAAGCGAGCACAGATTGCCATCGATGGGAATGGAGCCATGAACACGCGACGCTGTCTGTAAACACACTGAAGTTGGATTGGCCTCACCTGTGCGCCGAAGAGTGTGAGTTTGTGACTTAGATGGTACCTTAGTGGGAATTGTTACTTGAACTCCAAGATAAACAAGAAGGAATACCTGGCTTAGCAGCCACCACAATACAACATAAACGAACTCATCGAATAGTTGGAAGTATGAAGTGATTACCACTCTAGATGCAACTCAAACTGGTAAATTGATTTTGTCAGACGTTCTACTTTTATCGCCTTTGCTGTTGACTCAGCACTATGGTGGGATTAGTTAGCAGCATATTTTAGTTTTATTTTCGGATTTGTGGTTTCGCTTCGAATGTTGTGTGGATATGTATTTGGTTTGGGGGAAAGCATAAGGTTTGTCAGCAAAATAAAAGGATTACATTGGTGGATAAATACAATGGATATTGAATTTGTTGAAAACGTAGACGTAATTTACTGCATGCATTTCTAAGAAAATCTATAAAGGGGCAAATCTTTGGTAATGTCGGAATTATTATGATTTGTGGGACTTACAACCCGAATAGCACATAAATATGAGCTACTTTATTTGCAGAAATAAAAATCAATTTGTATTAACTCTTTGCCCTCTTAGGCGGATACTGACTTATACAGAGGTAATCGAATTTCAGCAGTGAAATTACAACACTAATACATTCGTTTTTTTACACCCTAATGCATAGGGTATTCTAAATCTAACAGAGAGATATTATGGATATAGACCCCATGAAGTAAAGTATGGTATGTCACGGCGCCCACTGCACATATGTAAATGATCAGTACAAACAGCAGATTCCGTTAGTATGTCACCTCATTTGGACCTTAAATTTCGAGATAGAAAGATAAAATATCACACACGGCCTTTCAATATTTTTGATATTCAGCAGCTTAAAATTGACGTAGAAGACGACACATAGGAGTCTACCTCTTCGACAATTTAGGCGAGCTAGCTAACGTCAGCATCGGCAGCCTCCAGCGCTTCATAACAAGCTTTAACTGGTTCCAGGGGTAGCTCTCCCTGGGGATGCTAGATCCATGTGGTATCACAATGGGCCTAGTTTGGCCTAAGTGAGGCTTCTTTTTGCAGCCTACCACTCTAACCTAACCTAATCTAACTCAACTTACAAATGTCGTTTTTCCAACAATCGTACTAGAAATCGTAAGAAGTAGTACTAACAAAATATGCAGCTATTGTGTCTTCTGTAATATAATCCACTCATATGTTATAAGGATTTTCAAGACTGAATCAGAGGGTTGGAAGCGTGATGGTGACGAATGAAGTCTTAATGACTAGTTTGCAGCGGTGTATCCGACCTAGGGCTTAGGGATTTGGCTCTCTAAGTTAGAGTAACTGTGCTCTAAAGTAAAAAAAAAATGTTAACTATGAAGTGGGCGTTGGACTCCGCCAGGGGTGCGTTTTGTCACCTCTCCTCTTCATTGTATATATGGATTGGATGTTACAGCGCAGCCGTGGTGGGGAATGTTTCAAAGTGGGAGACCTAAGGATTAGTCATCTGCTCTTTGCGGATGATTTGGTCATCCTTGGGTCCTCTCAAACCGAACTTCAGCGCGCACTCGAAAGGTTTGTAGCCGTTTGTGATGATGCTGGAATGAAGATCAACGTGAACAAATCGGAAGTAATGGTCATAACCAAAAAACCCATTCAGTGCACTCTGTATGTTAGTGGAGTCCCACTGAATCAGGTGGATAAGTTTAAGTACCTCGGGGTCTTATTCACGAGTGATGGGAGGAGCGATGCCGAGTTATCCTGTAGAATTGGTCAGGTTGGATCAATTTTGAGAGAGCTTGGCCAATCTGTTATAAGGAAGGCCGAACTTAGTGTTCAAGCTAAGCTATCGGTTTTTAACTCTGTGTATGTTCCAACTCTCACCTATGGTCATGAAATTTGGGTAGTGACCGAAAGAATAAGATCGCGGATACAAGCTGCCGAAATGAGGTTCCTTCGCGGTGTTGTTGGAATAACTCGTAGGGATCGAGTGCGCAACACCAGAGTACGCGAGGCGCTCAAGGTTGAGCAGCTACTTCTCCGAACGGAACGATCTATGCTTCGATGGTTTCGTCACGTAGTGCGTATGCCCCCAGACCGGCTTCCAAGACGTGCCACGGTTGCCGTTCCATCAGGTAGGCGACTTCGCGGAAGGCCTAGAAATAGATGGTTGGATCAAGTCCGACATCTCTCCTGGAGCCGCTTAGGGATTCCTCCTGATGAATTGGAGTCAATGGCGGAGGATCGAGAAGGATGGAGAGTCCACCTGAGCATCCTACCCCCGCGACCCTTATAAGGAACAAGTTCAGTATATTAGATACTCGAAGATTACGAGAAGTCATAATAGACTCAAATCACAACATTTTTCAGGAGACCGCCAGAGGATATCGTTGACGAAGCAAGTTTAGTGCAGAATACTAGCGGCACAACATTACTTAATATACGGGTGCATGCCCGTTTCGTTACGGGCGTTACCCTCAAAGAACTATATTTTAATGGAATCTTGGAAATATCGAATAAAGTACATCTGAGTGGAAAATCTTTATTTCACAGCTCCACGCCCGCTTTAGTAGGACGCCGTTGAATCAGGGTATCATATCAACCCTTACGGATGGATTATAACCCTTTTTATATTTGAAATACAGTATACGCTCGATACTTCCCCCAAAACTAGCACACAGTCTAGTTGCTGAAGCGTCTAACTATGCTATTCCTTTTATTTTATTCAATCAGGCTTATGTTTTTGGATATTATAGTCGACCTGAGTCTAAATTTCATAAAAAAAACGAAAAGTTCAACAATTTGGAAAATATTGGTTCTTCAGAGAACAGCCTTTCATCTTAGGATGGTCCTAACCTCACACATCGCACGTATCTTTAAGCACGTATCATGCAAAAGCTAATTAACAGATTTTAGTAAAACTTTGCTTTGTCAGAACCTTGGTCATTATCTTCTGTATAAATAAAAATGAAATGCTGTTCGTTGCATCATCGCATCGCTTGAGAACGGCTGAACCGATTTGGCTATTTTTTTTTTTTTTTCAAATGTTCGTAATAGTCCGAATAAGGTTCTACTGAAAGAAAAATTGGAAAAGTTGCCCCGAAAATTGGAAAATTCGAGAAAAACTTATAGTGCTTTTTCCCTTGGGAAAAAATGTGTGTGCTATGGACTCCAAAACCACGTAACTGATTGAATTTTCAGACGATCGTCGGTTTCAGCCCGGGAGTATTTCTGTGAAGTTTTGTCAAAATATGTCGATTACTTTAGTATTATCGTACCATAGTACTAAAAAAAAAATCTTTTGCTAGTCGCAGCAAAGCACGCCGGGTACTATCGGTCCAGCAGTTGGCCCACTACTTAAGTAATATAGTGCTTTAGTACTAAGCATAATTTGATATATGTATTTAAGGTTCGACCACTAACCCACTGTTGGCCGGCACAAAACAGTTCTTAGACTTAGCCCCAGGCACCTGCCTGACAGTTGTTGCTCCAGGCGCCTGCCTGACAGTTTTTTTTTTTTGGTAGGCGCAGCAACGCTCGGGTACCCGCTAGTCTTCAATAAGAATGATTGCGATATCCATCAAGGAGAGTAAGATATTCAAATCAAGAAACACGGAGATTAAAAAAAAGGCAAACGTTTGCACTACCTCTAGCGACGCAGCTTGCCTTGTGGCAAAGACTGCCAGTACCGAAACGGGACTACGTGAATCATACTGAGGCTGAAACAGACATGTATCTGAGATCCACCCCTTGATTGAAAGACGCCACGTAGAACTGGATTTCCATCTAACCATAACATGTTGTCTATGTCCATAGCATCCAGTTCGGACAAACAAAATAAACTCTTATCATCCCACGATACATACCTTTCGCCGCTGACAGTTACCGCCTTATAATCCACACCAAACAGTGAGTATTCCTCCTCTAACACTGCTGTGGATTCGCATAATTCCAGACCCGAAAAATTTGACTAATTACGTAGCCATTCAGCCAAGAATGGGCTTCATCGCCAAATATGACTTTCCGCCAAAATTGGACTCAATTTCCAACTGTTCAATGGCCCAGTCAGCGGACGTCCGACGCATGCTGTGATCTTGCAACTTTAGGTCTTGAGTCAATTGAATCTTGTTCGGAGAAACAAACGATGAAAAACTGAGTGATTTTAGTACTCACGAACATAATTCATCGAATTGAGTTCTTGGTAGGATGTTCATGCTGACCGTAAATTTCACGTATTTCGCGTATCATTTGGCTAACAGAGCACGCAGAACAAAATCGACACAGAATGACAGGGCTGTCATCACATACATAACCAATATTGACTGACAAAATTCTGGCGTGGCTGTTGAAAGATCCGTTATTAACTCGAATAAAACGAAATAAGTGTAGCAAATAGCAAAATGGACTTGGTGACTTGGTACAGAAATGTGAAATGTGGTCGAATGAATGTATGCCCGATTAATGAAACTTCAGCATCGTCTGCCCGATCAACAAGAAAAAAATGATCCTCTGAACACATTCGTCAACATTACATACAAAATCATATATACTTACTTACTTATGTCCTTTAACCCCTCGGGGGGCATAGGGCGTCAACCACGCCTGCGCGCCATCGTGTTCGGAGTTCTGCAACGCGTTTGAGCTGCCTCCAACTCATTCCTAAAGAGCTCGATTCCTCCTCAACTGTTCTGCGCCACGTTTGCCTAGGGCGTCCCGCTATTCTGCCTGCCTGGGTGAGCGGATTCCACTGCATAGCGTATTTCGCAATGGAGTTGTCTTCGCGCCGTAGGGTGTGTCCAATCCATTGCCACTTTCTTCTTCGTATAGTAATGCTTATAGGTTCTTGGCCCGTTCTCAGATAAAGCTGTTCGTTGGAGATGCGGTTCGGCCAAAAAATCCTCAAGATGATTCTTAAGCATTTGTTTACGAAGACTTGCAGCTTGCGTGTGTTAATGGTGTCCACCTTCCAGGTACTGCACCCATAAAGCAGCACTGATTCTACGTTGGAGCGGAACAGTCGTAGCTTGGTTCTTAAGCTAATAACATTGCTTCTCCAGATTTTGGACAGCATTCCGAACGCAGCTTTAGCCTTCCCGATTCTGCTGCACACATCCAGTTCGGTGCCACCGCGATTAGCCGAGACGACACTTCCTAAATATAGAAAGTTATCAACTTTCTCGACTTGCTTTCCGGCAATGTTAAGTTGAGCGCGGGTATTGGAAGTACTCAGGGCTTTTGTTTTGGCTGTGTTTATTTTTAGCCCCACTTTGTTTGCCTCAGCTTCTAGATTTTGGGCCATCAAATGAAGATCCATTATCCGATGTGAAAGTAGACAAACATCGTCAGCGTAATCTAGGTGTTTAAGGTAAGATGTCATAGTCCAACGAATTCCAGAATTAGCTTCCGTCAATGCTGCACGGAGTACATCGCTGATAACCACCAAGAACAATAGTGGGGACAGTATGCACCCTTGACGTACTCCACTTTGGACTTCAAAGTCCTCCGACACCTTACCATTGTGCACGACGTGACACTTGCCGCCCTCATATGTAGCCTTGATAATAGCTATAAGCTTTTCTGGAATGCCTCTCGTGCGCAAGGCCAGCCAGATAGCATCTCGATTCAAGTTGTCGAAAGCCTTCTCGAAGTCGATAAACAGTAAATGTAGTGGAGACCTATACTCAACGCATTGTTCGATTATGATCCGTAAGGTGTTTATGTGGTCGATGCAGGAGGATCCAGGGCGAAAGCCTGCCTGTTCGACATCGAGAGTTGAATCTAAATGATCTTTAATTCGTTCTAGAATTATTCTAGCTATTATTTTGGCTACAGCTGGAAGAACACATATACCTCTCCAGTTACCGCACTCCACCAAGTTACCCTTCTTTGGAAGCTTAATGATCATCCCCCTTTTCCACTCCTGTGGAAATTGTTCACTATCCCAAGCTCTCCGTATTAGCGGATGCAGCAAATCTGCCGATGTATTTGGCGCCGCTTGAAATAGCTCGGCAGGGATGCCATCAATACCCACCGCTTTGTTTTTCTTGAGGGACTTGATTGCTGTTATTATTTCAGCTTTACTGGGAGGTACGGTGCGAATTCGGGAATTTGTTGCTTCGAACTGCTCATTCGAATTCAAGATCATACCGCCGTCGTCTAAGTGATTTAGCACTGCAGCAAAATGTTCTCTCCATCTAGTGAGCTGATCCTCATCCGAAATCAGAAGGTCACCGTCTAGACTCTTCACTGGATGTTGTTTGGAGTTTCGACCACCAATGAGCTCCTTAGTGATGTTGTAAACAGTCCTACTGTCGCACCTACTCGCTGCCTTATGAATATCTAAATCCGTTTACCGGTGTGGTTTTCTGGTCAGAATAGTCCACCATTGATTCTATTTTCATACTGCCATGACATCCTGCTATGACAACATCCATCACATTTCACCGATTTTGTTAGCCTTTATAAAGATGAGCTTCAAGGTGTTGAACTCCTGCCAAACATATCCGTTTTGTACAGGATGACATTACAAAATGATCATTGCTCCATTGAAGTTGCGAAAAGATACCACCGATCACTTTGATGTCAGAAGCTGTTTACTACAAGCAGACAATCCTCAAACAGTCCATATAGGAATATATATTTATTGCGCTGTCGCTATTGATAAAATCGGAGGAGCACAGCGGGCCATCGCTGATCTACGAGTATATTGGAGTAGTAGCGGATAAGAAGAGTTTGGCGGTATAGGGTAATAAAGGAAAATTTAAGGTGTCATCAACAGAGGTCGGCAATTTGAACAGTACGTCAAAAGAGAGAGGCTTCAGTTATGAGGTAGAAAAGGCTTGGTCTTTTGCTTTAGTAGACTGTTGCTTTATTAGACTAAAGGCAATTAAGTAGGAAGTCCCACACACATAAGAGCTGTACCATGCAGATGTATTGCTTTTATCAGAGCTAGATGAACGTTTTCTTGGCTGTTCTGAAAGAAAAGTATAGCGGGTGTTTCTCAATTCCATTTGCATTTACTAAGAAAAAGAAGAAATTGTACGTTCGTACAACTATGAACCTTACTAACACCGGATACACAGTGAAAGATCGAAACTCATATCCGGAGATAGTTAGGGCGCATAGCGGAATTGGACAGCAATGGAATGCTTCAAACCGAAGAGCCTTAAATTAACCCCAGAGGGTCGGGGAATCAATTGGATGTTGTAGAAATATAAAAACGGAGGTTTGTAGACTTCATATGTAGATGACCTATGTGCCATGAGGTACATCATATGGTAAAATTGAATGAGTACTGAATAGGCACCATTCGTTTTTGATCCGCATGAAATTACGGAATACACATTGAAGCTTACTTCTTGCACACAAATTAGATACTAGCCATATAACAAAAGAACTACAAGACAGACAGCTTATGAAAACCCCTTTTAAATAGTTTGAATGGTCATAAATCAACTTATTGATCGAAATTGAATTACTTTACATCAATTAACTCCCATAAAGCGGCCTTTTCAAAGAAAACCCTTCCGTATCTATCACGAGCAAGCCCTTAGCGCTTCTATCTATCGACATTAAAATACATTTACAAAACCAGTTTGTTGACCCAGTAACAAAAAAATAAATCTTTTAAACAAACACACATTAGTGTCGTGTTCAGAGATACAAATCGTTGCCCCTTCTGCACGCATTGAACAAGGTTCAACTGAACAACACTTCAGAGTTACATTTCGTGAGTAATGCATTGCATTTTAGAGAACAATAAACGAATTCCACTTCGCATTTGACTGATGACGACTATCATGTATCTAACACCAATTGCACTTTCATTTTCATTCTCATTCCCGTTTGTCATCCAACCAAAGCGGCTTCTATGGTAACCATGGTCCTCGATCAAAAAACAAGAACTCTTCAATATAAAACAAGTCTAACAACTTGTCCTCATCAAACCTAGTGCACACACAAGTGCGGAGGAACCACTACAAGTTAGCTTCTACAGAGTTCACGAGTCGCACGATTCTAATGCCAGTGTTATGCCCTCCATACATAGATCAACTGACGCCACCCGCTCACCAAGCCAACCGAACCACGAGCTCTTTCAATTGACTTGGTGAATCATACCCTGCTGGTGGCTGGTAACCCGTGGAAATTAAAAACGCGCGGCGTATAACGGAATATCATGTTTCTTCTGTACGCTGCTGCAGTGCTGGTGGAGGCGGTTAGTGCTACACTGCTGTGGGAATGGTGCACCTTGGAGGCCATTTACAGTTGGAGTAAGGTGCACCAGGAATGTACTGGCGAAAGGTCCTCCTAGGCTTTTCGCGCACGATTTCCCCTTGTGTCTCTCTATTATATTGTCCGGCGGGGAAAGAATTACCACGCTGCAGTTGTAATAAATTTTCCGCCCGATAAAATAACAAAGTAGGTATGTTGAGAGACTATGTGTGAAGATAGTATACCGAGATACACTAGCAAGCTACTTGACGGCCAGACTTTATTGGCTAGTCAGAGGGGGCAACCCGCATGCAATGTGCCATGGTTTGTTGGCCATGCTAAGCGAAATAATTCGTATGCAAAGAGATTACCACAGTGTGCTACCTTAATGAGGTTATCTATTGCATTTCTAACAACCTGTGCACGATGAACAAAAAAAGGGGGAACAAAAAACTCGATAGGATACCTGACATGTTGCAGTGCTGCAGAGTTATAAATCAAAATAAAAAATAAAATATACCAACTCACGAGGAAAGAGTGATTGAGAGGTTTTTTCTTGTAAAGTTGTCATTTGATGGAACAGACATGAAATGTATCTGCAGAGTGCCATGGCATATGAACATTAAATATTAATTAGTGAATGTACGGATAGCTTTAGCGACTTTCCATTATAGGTCCGGCAGATAGGCTGTTAACATAGTAAGGATCATAAAACGAGACACAAATCTTAATAGATGGTAATTTGGACGCTTTCACGAGTCATAGAAGATGAAAGTAGTGATCACAACTTTAAGCGAGACATAAGTGTTTTGAGTGGTGATACAATATAGTTGATGACAGGCAGAATGGATTTCATTGGAGCCGGATTAAGTTATTGAAAGGATTAGCGATACTTACTGGCTTAATCGAATAGGAAATGAAAACATAATGCTAAGCCTGTTTGATGGGGATTATAGTTGCATTAGATCAAGAAGACTAACAGCATTTAAACTGTACACATAGAGATTAAGTCTTGAATTTTGTTCCCACGATTTCTGCAGAAACTTAATAAAACCGTATTTATACGTAGATGTACTTATATACCTAAATAGTGCACGTTATGTTCCAACGATGATGTGAGGGAGGTCTACAAACAAATTTATATTTTCTTTATCTCACGTATACATAGAGTTGGCTATTAATTTTCATCTTTATCTTGTTGGGGTGATGTCTTAAGTGGAAGTAACTGAAAAGAAAGCTGACAAGTCCTGTGACATCGCACATGCATATATAAGGTTGTTCTTCTTATATATATTTTTTTTCGAGGGTCGGATAGCTTCTTGGTTGATCTGACTTCCAGGTTTCTCTCCTGGACGAGCGACTATTCTTCTCCCACCTCTTGCAGTTCTCAACGCAGAGTTTTGAAATGTAAGGGGCACGTGCACATCACCGTAGAACCCTTTCTGGGTAATTGCTAAGTAATTGTATTTCTTTCAATACCTTCATGCCCTTGTGTATATGAATGGAGGTACCCTTTATGACAGAATTAAAATAAAATTGATACGCACACATGTTTCTAAAACGTGAAAAGTCTCACAGCGGCAGATTTCGGGAAAAGCGCAGAAAGTGCAGATCGATACCACCATCATGTTATCGATTTCAAAGAAACATGTAGATATGAGCTATACAGAACAAGTTTTGTTCGTCGAGCGATGACGATGAAGATTTTCAATGCTCTGTCCAGATCGGAACGCCAGTTCCCCGAGGTCGTCAAAGAAAGGAGCCCCTAAATGGGGCAGTATTTTTTAGGACAGCATAGGAGGTGAAGTAATGTTTCTTTCTCCTCTTCGTCTCTACAGTTCCTGCAGAAGACGTGAGAAAAGAGGCCTAGATTGCCACTTGACTGTCAGCAAAAAAGCTAATATCACCGGTTTCAATTACGACAAGACTTCATAGATCGCCGTGATTTCCACCTGAAATAAGCTACAGTGTTTTGGGAGGCGGAGGAAGATGCTCAGGTTGAGGTTATTAGAGAAGACACCACAACCCACCTCACTTTCGGTCTTGGCCCGCTCCAAGGGGGGAGTATTATCCTATTCACTGAGGTCGGGGGTGCTCGTTCTGAATAAATGGTTAAATCTCAGTTTCAGCGAGGTGTAGTAAAATTTTTGTGAAGTGAAAAAATGATCAAGGATCGAAAAGTGGCCAAAATTATAACTGGACCACTGCGAGGAGGCTTTTAGTCGGATGGTCGCACTGGTAGTCATGATTGCCGAAAATATCTAATTTAAAATTAAAATGTTGTTTGTCAAATTAACACTAGTTATTGCTTCCAAACTTAGAGAAAGACTATTTGCATCCCCTTTTGCAAGCAGTCAGAGATTTAATTGCCCACAAATAAGACAAACCCTTTTCCATTTGAAAAGCTTGATTATTCTGTTCTTATATTCTAGAACAACCTTTGATTGATATGTTGAAGCCTGGTTGCAACTTCAAATTCCACATCATTTCTCATCAGTTATGTAGTTAATAACTCCGAGTATAGCAAAAACTTCCGTCGCCATTTTGCCAAGAGCGCAGAAAAATTTCGTCCTATTGTCCAAAAACTAGCCAGCTTCAGTCCCACAAGTGGTGCTAAAACCGTTAGTACATTAATAAAATCCTGAAGAGGCACATTTGGATTTTATCATTTGACCCTCTCGGGGTATGAAATCTTTTACCAAACATGGTGATATGGTTCATATTAACTGTAGACATGATGAACAAAGCATATTGCTGTGACATCTTACGAAATAGTGCTCCATGCTAAATGTTATGTCCTTCGTGGCAGACTCCGTTTTTCTCAGTCGACACTTTGGTTTCATTGCCTCCTTCTAGCGGTTGCAATTTAAGTAATACAGTAAGAGCGTCGCACGGCGCCAGCAACTCCAAGGTAGAGTTCTCTCTGCGGTCCGGTAAGTAAAGACCAGACCGATTTAAGCACAGGGCCATCACGTTTTCTCTTACGAGTAAATAATATCAGGATTGGATTAACGGATAGCCCCTACTTCGTACACCAATCATCGAGTTATTCAATTCAGAAAATTCATTCACAATTGTTCCGTCTATATATTCTTTGCCCTAAGCCATTAAAAAAGCACTATAACCCAAATTTGAATTTAACTTCAAGGTTTTTATTTGTAAACAAAATAAGGGTTTCCAAAATATTGTACTTTTCAAAATTTAATACGAGGAACTTTTGATATTATTCGGTGTTTTGTTTTTTTTTTATAAATAAACCCAATTGTGTTAAAAATAAATATTGTTACTTTGAAAATGTAGGTACTTTTAAAAGGGCCACCTTTTTCTATTAGCTAAAGTGCAAAGATGTGCATCAGTGGGGTACTAAGAACTACTCCCTCTGCGGCACTGGACATTTCGTTCAACCTGCTACCGTTAGATATCTTTGACAAACAGATTGCTGCCAGTACGGCCATCCATTTAAAAGTCTTCTCTCAGTGGTCTAGTTATCACATTGGCCACTCCTCAATCCTAGATCTTCTCAACTTCGCCCATAAAAATACGGACTACGTGCCATCGAAACTGAGATTTAACTTCCGTACGAGTATCCCTGAACGGGAGGAATGGGACAACTCTCCTCTTAATGATGGTAGTTTGGTTCACTTCTATACGGATGGCTCTAATCGAAGGTGGGGTGGGTTGTAGTGTTTTCTCCAAAAACTCAACCTGAGCATCTCGTTTCGCCTTTCTGATCATTGGAACGTTTTTCAGGCGGAAATCGTGGCGATTAAGGAAGCCTTGTCGTGGCTAAGGTTTTAGCAATTTCGCTGACAGTCAAGCGGCAATCAAGTCCCTGGAATCGTGCTCTTTCACATCAGATGCCGCTTTAAGCTGCCGTTTGTCTCTTACGGAGATGACAGAGCAGTTCAACATTCACCTATGCTGGGTGCTAGGTCACAGAGACATTCCAGGAAACTGTAGCGCGGACGAGTTTGCCAGACAAGGTACAACCTTAAGGATTCTGCCAGATAGGCAAGCCCTTGGTATGCCCCTCGCTACATGTAGGATTCTACTAAAGCTGAACGCTATTAGCAAGACCAACCATGCACGGCTGCACGGGAGCTTTTCCGAGTACGTCTGGCTCTGTTCTAGACGCTTTCATAAACTTACCTCCCCTCGATACTTATATCATAGGTTGCAGTATCAAAGCCATCTATAGTATTAGGCGGGCGGTTTTTGGTATACTCCACACTGGAATTTTGATGAACTTGCTCGACACCTATCTTATAACTCCGGTCTTATGGATATGTCGTCTGACGCAATGACACCAGAACTTCAGCTGATGCGCAAATTCAGAGTCGACTTTCCTTATGTTCAGGACTGACTTCGGTCAGAGTCTGAGCCAGGAATGAAATGCAGTCGTATTTTCACGGACGGTTCCAGAACCAGTCAAGGGTCTGGTGCTGGTGTCTTCGTGGAAGTCGACAGCAAATATGCGTCTGTTTCCAATCCTAATGGCCATGAACTATGTTGTGAAGAACAGGTAGAAGGGCCGTAGTGTTTGTGCCTGTAGTGACAGTCAGGCTGCGCTTAAAGCCTTGTTTAACCCTTTAACCACTTCCAAAATAGTTCGTGAAACCAAAAATTCTTTGAACTCGGTCGCACGGTTGAATTCTTTGTCTCTTATCTGGGTCCCAGGTCACACTAGGATCTTGGGGAACGAGATCTCCTAAGAGATTGCTAGACAGGACTCAGAGGAGGGTTTCTCAGGTCCCGAAACCGCGTTGGGTCTCCCTGCGTCCTCAGTTAGGGCTTCCATTGACGATTGGGTCTCTCACGAGCACAATAGTGTGTGGCATGATTCTCCAGGATGCAGGTTGACTAAACGTATGCTCCCGGACGTCTGTAAGAAATCAGCGGCATTCTTGCTGTCTCTGAGCAGAAAAGACTGTAGACAACTTATTGGCGTCTTAAAAGGCCACTTTATTTTTGCTAAGCACCTTAACGTGTTGGGCTTAAGTGACACTACAATCTTCGAAGCTTGTGGAGAGAGCGACGATACCGCGGAACATTATCTCTGTGAGTGTCCGGTCTTTGATCATATCAGGTAGCAGATCCTCGGTGCTGATGTGGTGAGTGCTGGTACTGTTAGCTCCTCATCACTGAAGTGCTTGCTTGGCTTTCTTAGAAAGACAAGGAAATTCCAATAAAATGGGTAAATCAGGGTGTGCTTTCTGGTAGTACAATGGAGTGCTCCAGTCGAGCGTTTCCTATCCCGAAAAAAAAAAAAAAAAACAACCATATGTGGAAAAATGGCTCAACAAATAACATTTCAAGGCAGATCTGACCTAATCTGGACCAGAAACGTAGTGCCGAGTTGCTTAAGCTAAAGCGATTACAGATCAGCTGCGTTATCGGTGTCTTCACTGGACACTGTCTAATAGGCCAACATGCCAAAAGGGTTGGCCTCTTCTCCAACGACTTCTGCAGGAGCTATAGAGACGAGGAGGAAGAAGAAACCATCCTTTACCTACTATGCACATGTCCTACTCTATCACGTAAAAGAATGCTCCATCTAGAGGTTCCCTTCCTTGATTACCTCAGCGATTTGGCGTCCTTAGGCGTCATGAGCAACCATCACTAAATTAAAAGCTCCGGCTGTTTTTATTAGTCCCTGAGTGGTCTAATGGTAGAGCCTTTGACCTGTATTACTCTAAGCGTGTCCTCATCTTCGTGCAGACAGCCAATCTAACTTAACCTAACTTAACCTTGGTTATCTAAAATGCTAATACATTATAATTTTTTTTAAGTTACAATATAGTTTTAGAAAATGATGGCGACAACGATTGTACCCAAACGAACTTTCGTGATCCTGATGTTAGAAACATTTATTTATTTCTGATGAAGTATATAAAGTCAACCCTACTGACAGGTTATAACACTGGCAGTAGGTTGGTCACATGGCTGGAAAAATGGTTCGTACTGTTTGAAGATTGAAGCGATTGATATCAGGTGGTCGAGAAAAAATACTGCGAATCGTCAGTAAGGATAAAATAATACAACAATTCTCCACAGTTATCTGGACGCCACCCCCGCAGTGGGTGAAACCTAATATAACTTGAATTTCAAACCAGTATACCAATCTTTCTCTTCCTGAAAATCATTTCCAACTTACGTTGTGCATTCATGTGATTACATTTAAGGCATAGCTCCTTAGATGTTGATAAATTGCTTGATTAATTCACCCAAGAACATTCAAACACAATTTGTAGTAGAATTGAATTATGATCTACTCAACGGTTAATTCCAAAGATTAAAAGTTCACAGTGTAGTAAAATTGGCCTTAGCTGTCAGTTAAAAAATAAATAATACAGCCACTGCCCTTCTTATTTCGCTGACTCCAACGAAACACAGAAGTAAAATAAAAAAAAATAAAAACCACTGCACATATTTCTTCCCACTATCATTTGTGGCTTTTTCGACTTGCAGGGCCACCCAAAGTGGAGCCCAGAAATAGCAGACAAATTTATTGCTCAGTTATGCAACTCACTATTTTCTTATTTGTGCTTCCCCGTCCATTTGACGGCTTGACAATACTATCGCGATACACTTTGTCCGGCACTACAACTTTAGATTGATGCCCTGTTTTCCTTTATACACTCTACAAAGTGCATCATACTTGGAAATGGCAAAGTGCCAAGGAGCCAATTGATTTGACTTTTTGGTTACACAAGGGCACAATAGGTTTGTACAAATGTATCTTCTTCGTATAATCAGAAAATAGAATTCAAATACATTGGGGTTAGTAGGCGGATGCATTTAGCGAATGGATAAGATTTCTGTTTTTTAATAGAATTTCCGGAAGTCTATGTTGATGATATGATATGCTCCTTAATTAATTTTTTGATACCAACATGGAGAAGAGGAAAACATGTTTTGTGTTTGAAAATAGATCAGATTCAATGTAGGTCAGCAAGTGCCAGTCGTGTAGAGTGTAGATAATTGATGGTGCTCTTTAATGAACAGTGAGAGATTTATTTTAATGTTCCACTTGACATATGAGCAGGTTGTCTTGAGAAATCAAAACCACCGCAAAGTTCTTATGGGACTACCCATTACGATTGGGTGTGCCACTAGCCTCACTCGTAAAATCTCATCAGACGAAGTCGTATGGGGAATTCCCAGTGAGCTATTTGGGCATGGTGGTCTACATATAAGCGCAAAGGTGATGAAAGCAAAAACACATGAGAATGTGTAAGACAGCAGAATATTCATAGCCGAAAGCATATCTTCATGGTATCCGAGACCATATACAAGTTGTCGCAATAACTAATCTGCAGAATCCATGATGAAACTAATTGGATTAGTGGGTAATGTATGTGCTCTGTGCGGTTACCACCAAGTGAGTTACATATGACCGATTTCGGGAGAGAAAAAGTAAACAAGCCAACCTCCACCCCAGATGACTAGCACTTTTGTGAATATTTTTTCTAAGAGAAGGCTTCCATCGCCCTTGTCCTTGATAATAACAAAGATATGGGATTCAGCTCTTATACTGAAAAAGGAAACTGAGTAGGGCGACTTCATAGAAATCAAATTAACTTGCCATTGTTAAGCTTCATGCAGACCAAATGTGGTGAGGCTACCCGTCCGGCTATATTATGGAATCTGCGGTCTGCGGTCAGAAATTTGGCGTGTATTTTGAAATCTTTCACACATAGGCTACGTATTCTTGAGCGGTGATCGGATTAGATGCAAACCGCATTCGGTCTGCGTTAGACTGTTACTACGAGTTGATACGAAGTATCGATGTCTGGAGAGATCCGGAGAGCATATCTTGATGTTTAGAGTTCGCAAACAGGGGCCGATTCCGAGAAGGTATTCATAACAAAAATAAGAAGACCAGCCGCTCCAATCATCAGAGAATTTGATGAGTCTGTAGTGCAAAATAATTTGGGAAGAGTTACGAGTAGCTTTAAAAGTGAAAATAGACAACGGGAAGAGTACGATTAGTAGTCACTAAATGTAGGAAAACGCAACTTTTCGGATTATCGGGGGCGAATGAAATGCTGAAATGCAAGCAAAAGGAAAACTAATATGAAGACCCCAATAAGGGTGTAAGGAAGCATACAGGCTTTGTTGTGGAATAAATCGCTCATTCCAGAGGTCAACAAGACTTCTCCAAATACGGATACATCGCAGCAAGGTTGGTCACATAGCTTTTCTGATTAGAGATCACTTTTCATAGCTGATTCCTGCTCCGGCTCACAAGAAACTCAGATTTGTTTGTATGATAGCGCAGGGAGATAGCACTTTCGGAACAAAATGGCAAACAGGTCAAATTGCATTGAAATTGAGCAAGGCTTGTTTTCCGCCTACTCTACAGAGAAGATTTGGACCGCTGATGCTGGTATAGATACCGACTTTGCCAAACAAGCCGACATTCCGTTGCCATCACTAAGGCTGAGTACATCGGACGGCTCAACTAAGATTCCATACCCAGATCCACTGACTATTTGTGCATAACCAAACAATACCGTATTTGAATTCAATGAACTAGCAATTTATGAATGATTTCGTTGAAGTAGTATTTAGAAAGCATGTTGCCCAACAGGCAATTCGCTGTTCGACAGCAAGAGACATGCATATGAAGATGGTTACCGGATGGTGTTCAGAGAAGCTATGGCAGTGATGTGCAGTTGTGTGCATCATACAGATTTCGGTTAAACATTGACTAGTCTCACCTTTCTAACTTTTATAGAATGGTTAGTTCTTGTCCATAAGATCAGTGCCGCATAGGCTAGGGCTGATCTGAACAACAAGGTGTACGATTGGAGTATCACTTAGTTTCCAGCTTCCGGTGCAAATTCAAGGACAGAACGGAAAAAAACTCTTCGCTCTTAAAGGTTCGGTGCGTGCATATTGGGGTTTCGGGACAATTTACTATCCAAGGTAATCCCGAAGTATTCAAATATTTTGATAATTGGACGGTTATGTCATAAAGAAAGGTAGATCTCTTTTTCTGCTGAGGAGTACTGGCTGGTTTTGTGGGATTTACAAGGATCTTAATATGGATATTCCTTTAGCGGAGTCTTGTGAGCTATTACGGAAAAATAAAAAATAAATATTTGGCGCAACAGCTCTTTAAGTGGCAGGGCCTAGCTTCCCGCAACCACTCATGTTGTGTGCGTTATATTTTCCACACGAATGGAAGGGATTTACAGTTTAGTGCCGTATCCGAAGGGTAATATAGTTTCAGAAGCTTTTTCGAGACAACAATACTCTCGGATGTTTGTCAGACGTTCGCGAGAGGTGGGATCTTGAAAAAACTTTTTGAACTTTTCTGGGATTCGAACTTGAAACCTCACGCGCAGTGATCCGACACACTAAAGCTATTGCGGAATACTCGTTCAATATGTAGAAAGGCTGCAAGGAAAGCTTCAATATGGTTACCCTGTTAGCTACCTTTTCACCGTCCAGCCGGTAGGCGTTCAAGTGCCGAACAACCGCTTAGAAAGAACGATTTTTGGGTAGATTTTGCCTGCATGACGGGTTCGAGGCAACATATTTCTCTGGCTGTTTTCAAATCTCTCTTGGTATCCTAGACTGATCTAGTTGGCGTAATGGTCTACTCCTAAATGAAAGGGTGGCCAACTATAGCTGAACCTAAGGAGTGAGCAATGCATGCCTCAAATCCTTTTTTCTTTAATTTAGCCTAACTTCTATTCCTCATTGATGAGTGATCCCAAATAAGGCGGTCTTAGAAGAGCTTTGTGCAAATATTCTTCTAAAGAAATGCAGACAGTAAAGCCTTCTGCCCTTAAGTAATAAATGAACAATTTTTACAAACAACTGGGGTAGTACTCACATCATGCTATTGTCTCTTTCATTCCTGTTGTGCACCCGCAGAATTGTATTCAATTCCCTTATCATATCACTGCCTTTTCCCTCCAGTTCCGATAGAATCTGCGAATCGTCTATTTTGTGTAAAGCTGATCCACTCCTACTTCTAATCGATGCTGACATCCTGTCAAAAGAATGTTTTAAATGTTCGTCCAAAAAATGACAAAAACAAAATGTTTATTACTTATCAATTGAATCCATACTGCTGTTCACATCAAAGTCCATCATCAAGTCATCCGAACAGATAGACTCACATGGTGACAAAGTGTCTAACGACTCAGCTCGATTTAGCACAACTTTCCGCAAGGACACTGGTGTCCTTAGACTTAATTCAATGGCAGCTTGTAGAGCACTTCTCGCTTTCGACTGACTTTTCAGTGATCGCATCGAACCAGCTTCCATTAATGTCGGAGTATCCGCGTGTGAGTGGCCTACATGTGCAATAGCATCATTTGCTTCATTTGATTCATTGAACAGAAGTGCGGGTTGATCTGCGATCTCGTCGTCAATTAAAAAATCCCGCCCACAATCGGATAGCGACAGTGAATGCGATGCATGTGTTGGTGTGCCCGGAGACAGAGGTGAACAAATCTCAAGCTCTGGGGAAATCTCATCAATGTCCTTCTCTTGGATCTCTTCGTTTGCTTTCTTTTTCTGACGCTTACAAGCAACGTCCTCGGACTCGGTACTACTGACCAAACTATCTGTGGGCGAAGTTTCATCGTCCAGAAGGAACTCAGAGGCGGCCGCTGCTGCCATTTCAGCAAACTTTGACTCTGTGATGTTTGTCAGGTATTTTGGTCGCTCGGGCTTGGAGTCGGCTTCTTTTTCTTTCTGGATATTCTCTTCCTGTCGGTCGTTATCTAGTTGTGGTACAGACTCTGTGATGGATGCTAAAAGGGGAGAAGTGAATTCTTGATTTTATTCTTTTCAAGTGGGATAGTTGTACTTACAAATGGAACTGATTGGAATATCACTGATCATTGTTGGACTGATGTCCTCCGTTATTGGCATGGTCGCCTCGGTCTTTTCATTCTGATTATCCTTACTCTCGTCACTACTGCTAATACTTAGACTACTACAATCCTTTATGGCTAATGACTCTCCAGCGTTGCACCAGGATGCCCTTGAGCTTCCAGGTGATGAATTTTTACTGGATGTGTTTATGTCTTTGAAATGATGACTCTGCGAGAAAGAGAAGCATGGAATGTTAATAGTTGAAGGTAAGACGTGTATTGAAATAAACAATTTGATACATGCCAACCCTGGACAGCTTAATCGCGGCTTTAAGGAGTTTATAGATTAATAATAGTGACGTGATTCAATTGCAGGTTGTTACTAAGATCAGTAGCTATTCAACAGTATAGACGGCTTCATCTATGCGTCTATAGTATGCTGCCTTTCTATACTTACAAGACTACAGAAAGGCAAGGTATGACATTCGGCATAGAGGATGATGCCTTTCGATAATATAAGACCTTTCGTCACGTTCAGTAGAGGATACGAAGTGTACAAGCAATTTCCCGAGCGGGCCAAATGAGGAAAACCAATTGAGCTTTTCTAGGATTTCACTAATGTACCTATGTTCTACATGGACGGCTCTAGTACTACTTGGTGGATTGGAATTGGCTAGTTTTTGGACAATGGAACCAAATTACCCTGCGCTCTCGGCAAACATTGTGTATCGGATTGTAGCGGGATGAGAGGCAGTGTAATCTCTGACGCGTTTGTTAAACAGGGTTCAGAGACTCTTCCTCTGAGTCTGAAACTAATGACTGGTGTTAGTTTTGCAAAACTCCTATACATACGAGAGATGCTCCGGTTTGGATACTTATGAAACCATCACGTTTTTCGTAAACAGGAAATATGGTTGATATAATTGCAGGACACAATATATTTGATCATCACATGACCAACATGGGAGTTATTTTACACCCCCTAAAGCCAGGATACAACAGAGCACTTCTTTTGATAGTGTCGCGCATTTGCAAGAACAAGACTGTATACCTTGGGTCTGGATGTCATGGCAATGGGTTAAATCCAATCACTTAACCTGGTAAACATTTTTGGTTTCACCAACAATATCATCTTACCCGGTTTTCGAAGAGGGTACTATCACCCTAAATGCCAGAATTGGAATCTCCGTTTCGGGATGAAGTCAAAAATCGCTGTTCCTAGTTTACTTATCATTTCCTTCGCTTTCGCTTGTATTCGTTTGCAATACTTAAATAATCTGGGGACTCAGCTGCTCAATCAACCAACGTTTGGATTCTCCAGGATGCCGAGGTTATTAAAGAGTAATGCTTATATATAAAGTTTCCTTTATAGGGCGCTGGGGTAAGGAGGTTCGTTCAAGAAATGAAATCATTTAAATTTCCTGGAAAGAACACAAGCTTTTCTTAGCCTAGGTATAATCAACTTCGTATATAATGAAGCGATCTGTGATTGATTGTGGTTGCACCTCCTTTTACTCAATTTGCATATTGTCTAGATTCCTCTTCTCCGGGAGAGATATACATACCGTGTTTGGGACTGTGACCTTAACTAGAATTCCATATGCCCAGGCAGGATGGGTATAGTGGGTATTATCTATAATTAATTCGGTGTCTCCTAAACGAATTGAATGGCTTTTATGTATACTGGATCACTAAAAGGATTCGGAATACACTTAACATGTTGTTTTACACAATGCGGGCATTGGAAAGGATAGAGAGAGAAAGAAAGATTGGTGTAGTGGTTTGAAACTCAGAAGTTAGGGGGTTTCGTCCATATAACTTTGATTTGATAAATTTGATTTGACATTTTGCCTATGCTTCTAATTCACAGTATTTTTTCCCAACCATCTGATGCCATAGGTTTATCTATCATCCAAGAGATGTTTAGTGGAAACAAGTGACACATAGTAAAATACATTCCCTACCACTGCTTCTTTGAAAGAACACAAAAACTTTTTTGATAAATTCGTTGTTATTATCACAAAACAGGTCCATGTAATTGAGTAAAGTGGTAGTTCACATCGGCGCTATTCTCTTGTAGAGATAAGACCCCGGCTTGAATATTGCTCTCACGTTTGGAACTCTACCCCAAAACATGATTTAAATTTATCCGACAGTATTCAGAAACGAGCGTTCCGATTAAAACTAACAGCCCACCACCCACCATCAAGCGTTGGCCCATCGCAGACGGGTGACCGACTTATGTCTGTACGAAAGAAACTGCCATGGAAGATGTTCCGATGAACTCATGTAATAATCCATAAAAATACGACATTTGGATATCTAACTAAGTAGGCCACAAATTTCCATCACCACCACGATCACCTGATAACCGGGCGATCATCCCACTATCAAAATTCGTTTTGTTACAGAACAACAACGATTGAATGAGATGTCGGTTTGCTTTCGCCTTAAATGGTTGGAGCTTGTAATGATTAGGAAATATAGAGGCTGGTAAATCATTCCACAAACGTATTGTTCGCCTTATAAACGAATCCCTATATATTACATATTTGACAGTAACGCCCGAAGTTGGGCTTAAGGGTGAACTGATGTGCATTCAAAGCATTATTACGAGTGAAATATTGAAGGGGAGGAATACAACTGGCTTTTTCCTTGGAACAGTTTTTATGAAAAAAAAAAAAAAAAAAAAACATAAAATAGGGAGAGGCACGAGATAATTCAAGTGAGACTATGGAATTCAACAATGTCTGTATCACCCATAAGCTTTAACGCGTTATACTATACCTTATCTAGAATGTGCATAATGGTCTTGGATGTAGCAGCCCAGATGCGGACGTTATGTATTCCAACTTTGGGCAGATGAATTATATAGATTTAGGCCAGATCAGAGGGGGTAAGTTATTTCTTGCGCCGTTAAGGGATTCCTAGATACATTTTGCAGCATTTTTGGCGACCTGGAATGTGTGACCGTTCGATTGAAAAAGGTTATTAACTTGAGGCAATTAACATTTTCTGTGGTCGAGGATAAATTCAGTTCACAATTATAAGAGTACCTTGAATAAGTATTCCAAGCGCAGTTTATTTTTTTTTTATAATTTGCGCACACTCAAGGGGTTATAAATACCCTTAACATGTTTACACACAGTGCGGGCGTTGGAAAGGATAGAGAGAGAGAGAAAGATTCGGTGTAGTGGTTTGAAGCTCAGTTGTTTATGCTTCAGAGAAACTCCGGGAGAGGCATCCAGATAACTGGGGAGATTTTTGTTATTTATTGTTTTTGCTTCTGATTCACAGTATTTTTTCCGCGATAACCGATGTCATAGGCAAATCATCATCAACACAGCGAACAATTTTTCCAGCCATATGACCAAGCTACTGCCAGTGTTATGTCTTCGCAGTAGTGTTCACACAAGCTTTCGCAAATGATTGGACTGACTTTATATATTTCATGAGAAAAAAATACGTGCTTGCTGACATCATGATTTGAACCATGAACCATTAGCGTGGCAATTGACGATGTTACCACTACACCATTGCCACCCCCGATGAGGTCTAGAGGTAACTTTACTGCTTTATAGTTCTATCAGTATAGATTCTGCTTTATAGCTCTATCAGTAGATATTATAGATATTCCCGTGTTTTAGTGGTTAAACTAGAGGCAGACGCTCATTCACTTCGTACTCACGATCATTTTTGGTCCGAAGTTTTTTAAATCTCTCTTAAAGTCAATAGTATACTACCTATATATTTCAGTGGAAGGAACCCCAGTGAAAAGATATCTCCACAGGTGCACTTTACGCTGATGCGTATGTCACGATCATTACTGTGGCGAATGTGCATATACATACGAGTATGTACTAGCGCTTTAAACAAGCTAGCTGGTTGGGCGATTCGGTGTGGTGTAAACCCCTACAAAACTGAAGTAATACTCTTCTCCAGGAAATATAAAATTCCGTTAGTCGACCCACCTTCTCTCAATGGTGTCAGCTTAACTTCCTCTGACAAAGCAAAATATGTAGGTCTTATCCTCGATAGGAAATTTAGCTGGAAACTTAACATTCAAGAAAGAATCAAGAAAGCTACAGTAAAAAAGCTCTTGTAAAAAAGCTATTCGGAATAGGTGGGGTTTATAACCTCGAATAACAAGCTATAAATCGCGATTATATAAACAAAGCCCAGCGTACAGCTGGTCAGTGCATAAGCGGAGCACTGCGCACAACTCGCTCTACACTGGACATCACGCTTCATCTGATATTTTTTGATCTTCTTCTTCTTCTTCCTTTTATCAGCGAGGCTATGATCCGAAAACAAGGGATCACAACCCTCCCACTTCACCACATTTCTACTGATCCGCCTGTTGGGTTCGCCTATTTGACCTCAGAAAATATCGGCAGGCCTGCCGATTTTGGATCACTCGGTTACTGAGCCCAATGAAATGCCGATCTCGTCGCATTTGTCTGATCCAGGCGTTTACAGGCCTGCCTTTCCTACATCGCGAAGTTCTTGGAACGTGCATTGATATTGCCCTTTTAACAGGGTTCAAATGATCTCTTCTTTGAACGTGGCAATACCAGCTGAGCCGGTCGCCCTCTATTTTTTTTTACGATGCTTTCCCTGATGTGAAAGCTTCCACGGATCTTTGAACTTCTTATTCGATCAAGTTTTGTCACACCTGCTGTCATGCGAAGCATCTTCATCTCAGCTGCCGTTAATTTACTCTCATACGTTTTGTACATCGTCCAACATTGTGAACCGTATGTGAGCGCTGGACGCACAACTGCGGTGTAGAGCATTCCTTTCAACTTAGATGGCATTTTTCTGTCACAGAAGATAGCGAAATTTTCTCGCCACTTCATTCACCCTACGCATACGCGATGATTGATGTCGTCATCACAAGTTGCTTTGCTATTGATCATAGATCCCAGATATTTGAACTTTTCCCATTTGGGAAGCACTGTTCCATTCAAATAAATGTATGGAATAGGTCTGAGTGGACGGAGAACGGGCAGCACAAGTACTCTGTCTTTTTTGAACTAATGCGATAACCATTTCCCTCCAGAGCGTCCACCCACACATCAAGTGCTCGTTGCAGGGATGTAGGATCCCCACTTATGATGGCTCCATCGTCAGCAAAGAATAACTGATGTACGTTGGGGTCCATCACTTTACCTTCAAGCAGATAATCAAGGACTGTAATAAAGAGCAAAGGACTTAAGACGCTTCCCTGGTGCACCCCGACTTTGATTGGGAACTCTTTGGTTACTCCAGCGGGCATCTTACTCTTGTCTTTGCTCCTTCGTACATGTCCATGATCATCTGTACATAGGTTTCTGGAACCCCTCAATATCTTAGCGCCACCCATATCAGATCTCGTGGTTGTCTGTCGAATGCCTTTACAAAGTCAACCAATACAATATGCAAATCCCTTAAGGAATCACGATGTTTTTCCATTATGATCCTTATACTTTGGATTGCATCTGTGGTTGATTTAACCGAGACAAACCCGCACTAATCATCAGATAGCCGTATTATTTTTCGCAGTCGGCCACCTAATACCCGCTCAACGATCTTCATGGTGTGTGACATCAGCTTGATCGAATGGTAGTTAACACAATTTCGCGTATCACCCTTCCCTTTGTATACAGGGAGAAGGTAACTTTCCCTCCATTGATTGGGCATTGGGTCACCTCTCACAAATTTGGAGATGGAGCTATCTGATATTTCTCGATATACGAGTATATGTCAGCGAATGCAGCCGTTCGCCTTGAAGCTAGCTTACAGTGGTCAAGAAAAGAATTTGGTCACGCTTTCATTTTTATTAATAGAAAATCTTTCCCAAAAACACGGACTACGCCAATATCTCTCGCAGAGATGGCTGTGCAGTTCAATATCCAGCTGTGTTGGGTGCCGGGGCATAGAGATATTCCAGGGAATTGTAAGGCCGATGAACTCACCAAAATAGGAACAACTATACCCATCCTCCCGGACAAAGGCACCTTAGGTATACCAATCGCCACTTGCAAATTCAAATTTAAGCTTGATGCTATCGAGAGTACAAAGCTCTAAAAATTTTATTTCTCTCAATAGGTTGTATATCGGCACTATAATAGGTGTCATCACTGGACATTATCTAATAGGCAAGCATGCAACAAGGCTGGGTCTTTTTATGAACGACTTTTGTAGAAGCTGCATGGATGAAGAAGACGAAGAAACTATTCCTCACGTTCTTTGTTTCTGCCAGCTCTCTCGGGCAGAAGGAAGCTTCACTTAGGAGCCTTCCACTACAACGATATAGGCGATCTGATAGACACAGATATTAAGAGCTTTTTACACTTCATAAGAAGTTAAAAATGTTTTACCTAGTAGTAGAGAGAAACTTTCTTCTATGATCCACGTGGTATCTCAATGGACCTATTGTTGGTCTTAATGTGTTGGTGATTCTCTGCAGTCAGGCACTTCAACCTAACCTAAACATGTATACACTCATATGTATGTCAATGTCTTCAAGGTTTTCAGATGATGAAAAAATGATAAACGTGTTCACTCAAGGCCATATTGGTTACTGTCCACATCCTAGATGTGTTACAATATTTGTCTTGAATAATAACATCCAACCAAGGGGAGTAATGTCCTAGGTGTGCAATGTCTAGGATAACGCCCAGCATTTCCTATAGTGGCAGTCACCGGCCGACGAAATTTGTCCTGAAGACAATAATATTTTATTTTCTTTTTTATATTTGTGATGACTTAGAACTTCAGTTTGGTTAAGATTTTTTTAAAGAACTTGAATTAAATCTCAATCATACTTTGACATGACGTACCATAAATTAACAGGAATAAGTACACTTGAGGCTGTAATAAGGAAAACACAGACAAAGTATCAAAAATATATCCCTTAACACGCTCGTTATGCCACATGGGAAAAAATACTAAATTGGAAAAGCTCATCACCAACTGGGAAGCTGCTCGTTTTATAGGGCTTAAATCCTTCTAAAGTATGACCAGACAAACTCGTATGCTATTATGTAAGAAAATCTACGAAAAGATCAGGAGCCAGGGTTGCATTAGCTCAAGCAAATTTTGAATAACCATGCCAACAAATCTCGTTAAAGGCCATGGTTAAGTCCAAAAGAATAAAAACAAAAAAAATATAGTTCTTGCTTCTGCAGAAGAAGAATAAACTAAAATTGGAACGATACAGATAAGATTAGCATGCCCCCTCCGCAAGGATGATGATTAAAAAAAAAATATTTGGCGCAACAGGCTCTTCAAGTGCCTGGGGCTAGCTTCTCGCAAGGGATCTACAGTTTAGCGCCGTATTCGGAGGGCAATTTGTTTTGAGAAGCTTTCTCGTGACAACTATACTCTCGGATGTTTGTCAGACGTTCACGAGAGGTGGGACCGTGAAAAAACGTTTTCGTGTTTCCTGAGATTCGAACTTGGAAACTCAAGCGCAGTGGTCCGACACACTAAGCATTTGCGCCACGGCGCCCATAAGTCAAAAAGACTTGACAATTCTGCAACGAAACGAAGGAAACTCTCAACCAATTCTAAGGAAACAGTGGGACAAGCTAAGACGCGAACGACTTATTGTATCTAGACCCTCTTTAGATAACGAAGTGGACAGGATGATGTAATTTGATCCGAGAATTATCTCAAAATATAGTACCCAATTGACTGTAATTTTTTAGATAAAATAAATTCTTCGAGGGTCTTGAAATCGAAAAAGTGCTTTCAGACGTTCAAATTCAAAATAGCATTCTACTTACTTTGGCACTCTTTTCCGAAGTGGATCGGTCCAAAAATAGTTTTTCCTCCTCTACACCCTCGCTGTCTGACGTATTTTTGTGCTCTTTGCGGCGTCCAGTATCAGCAGAGTCTAAAATAAATTAAAAACAAAAAAACCCTTATTATATGAATTTCTTTAAGTACGTCTAAGACGCACCTTGCTCATCTGTTGATCCAGTTGATCGGAAGAACGCCTCCCTATTCAAAACAGTATTCGATCGAACCAATCCACTTAACGGCACCGTCTGGTTGTCTGATGAAAAAGCACTCGGCAACTTGGGCAATGCCAATGGCTCCACGGCACTGTCACTGGACAGCGGATCTTCCAGATCTCGTACTTCAAACTTATGCCGTCCGCTCATGATCATCTGTAGATTTCGAGGACGACTTCGGTTCCTTCTTGGCGAACCCGGTTGGGGTTGATTCTCAGCTAAAGTTGTGTCCATGCTGGCTATGCCCGAATCGGCTGATATCTCACGACTTCCTTGGAATCCCTTGCGATTGTTGTTGGCCATCTGTTTGGCGGTCTTTTGGTCCATTGGAACCGCAGAAGTGGATGACGATGCAACTGCCGCTGTTGATGGTGCGCTGCCACTCAATCGAATTGGGACTGGATATTCCGGCTTCGGGAGACTCGTCGTCTGCAGAGTAAATTTTGAATATGTCGCCGATGGTGGTCGAGGTGTTGGTCGGACACTATGCGTGGATGTTACCATTTAGATACAAGATACAAAACCAGACTCTAATTAACTTACATAACATTTGTGTGCATTCCAGTGTTGACGAACGTATACTGAGGTGGATTCACTAGACATGGTGTTGGTCTGGTGTGCGCCTGTTGTTGCTGGTGCTGCTGTGGCTGTTGCTGCAGAAATTGCAGCTTGCTTCGCTGATACTCATTACTGTGGTAGTTGAGTGATTTCTGAGTTATTTTGGGAGCATGCGGCTGATACTTTGATTCATCGAATTGCTGCTGCTGATCGAGATTCGATAGATTCGGTGTCATTGCACGACCAGAATGTGCGCTCTTCGAACGACGTTTGACTGTGACGGCACGGGGGCAAGGGGTAGGCGTAAATAAAAGAAAGAAAATTTGTTCAAGGAACAGAAATAGATTCACAGCCAGCGCATAGGCTGACGATTAAAACAACTTACTTGTGGAATTGATGTTATTATTGTTGAAGTTGTTGTTGTTATTGCTGGCCTGGCTGTAGTTATTATTGTCGACGTTATCTTGAAAATCACTTTGGTATCTGGGAGTGATTCCTGTAGAAGCTGGTCGTACTGTGCTGGTTCCTTTGAATCCGAAACGATTGCTGCGGTTGATGGCACCGCCGGTGAGGATGGAACGTCCACCGGTAGTGTTGTCGGCTGGCACTCCCTGAGTGGCTGATGGAGTTGTCTGATGTTGATTCTTTCCTGCGCCCACTTTCTCGAATGTAACCACAGCTGCAGTTGCTGGTGGTACTGCTGTTGTAGTAGATTCTAAAAATATTTCCAAAGGGAAAGAAATTAGATTGGTTTGAAGTTCCTCCGCCGTGGCAAGTGACGTTGGAATCGATGGCAACGACTGACTGCTGTAATTTGTAAATGTGATTGGAAGTTCGAGATAAAATAATCGAGTTCCGCTGTCGACAGAGGAAGCATACAGTATGCTCGACAAGAAAGGGACATGTTTACTCTTTCGTTCTTAGTGCAGAACGCATTTTAAAACCAAAGATGAAATTTATCAGGCTGTTAAACCAGTACTTGGTGGTCAAACGGTAGTGCATGGGATTATGTGAAGACTCAAGCGGTTTCACTTAGCTTATTACTACCAACTCCTACTATCAACCTTCACGTGGTGATCGCGGGCTGCCTTGTACCTTGATCCGAGAAATGGGCAACCAACCCCGTTTGAAGGATTTTTAACCGCAGCAGACGTGATAGGGGGGAAGAGTGCTTTCTCACTAGAGCAGTTCTTCTTGTTCTAGATGGTAGCGGACGAATTCCCTAGATGGAGTCAACGGTAGCGTCTACAGTTCTAGTAAGGTTGATCTTACGCGAGCTGCTTCGATATATTCGGATCACAGGTTGGTATGGAATTTCCAATATTAGTCAGGACCTTGGAATAGAGATAGTGGTGGAGGAGCGCCTTAATGGTCATACTCCCGTAGTGAACTACTTGCACCGGGGCACCCAGCCCTATGTCCTAGGGGTATAACAATGGGTTGTGCCGTCGGGTAACTTTCCTACTACGTAAGAAAAACACTGGTTCACAAGCCTCAGATAAGGACAATCCAACTCATGTTGACCCCATCAAACGAAATAAGGACAATAACCTTCAGATCTGTACGTGGAATATTCGGAACCTTAACAGACCACATGCAGCCGAACAATAAGCAGATGTCCTAGACTGCTAGAAATCAGATATTCGAGTAACCGCCATACATGGTGGAATGGGCCGGACAAAAAGAGGATAAAAAACTGTGACATCTACTACGGTGATTGCTACAGTGACAACAAGCAACGCTTATTTCGATGTCGATTTGCTATACGCGGCAGGCTTAGACAAGAAGTCTTAAGCTTCCGACACCTGAGCGAGAGTAAAAGCGAATTGGGTGATTTCAACGCCAAAATGGGAACCAAAATAGGAAAGGAGCCTGATTTCGCTATTTCGCTAAACGTTACTATAGCAAGCACATGGTTTCCTTATTTCAATATTCACAAGCAGACATTTCGGTCCAATGATCATGTAACGATCAACCATATTGATCATATTGCGATCTGGATTTCCGGACCTCCCAACATACGAGTAGATTCCAATCATTACTTTGTTGTAGGCAAGGTACGAATGCGGATATCCCAAACTGCACAACGAAAAAGAATCACTGTCGAAGAGCTACAATCGCAAGACACCGCCAGAGTCTTCGCTGAGCGCGTATCCCGAAATCTCTCAATCACCCCTATGTTGCCAGCTTCGAGTGCCGAGGACCAGTGGCAACGCTGCCACTATGCCATCAGAAACGATCGGTTTCGCTCGGCCAACACCGCAAAGCCCCTGGTTTGACGAAGAATACCGGCGAGTGCATGCAGCAAAACAAGAGACGTATAAAGCGGCGCTGCAAAGGAAGACGAGAGCTGCTCGTGAGCTCTACGAGCAAAAGAGACGGGAAGAACATCGGCTTCGCAAAAAAAAAAAGAAGAAAGAGCATGAGAAGCGCGCGATCTATAAAAATGAGAGGTTATACTGCGGGAACAGTGCACGGTAGTTTTACCAAAAGATAAAGAGAACATTTCAAAGAAGCAAAGCCCCTACAAAAACCTGTAGAGATGAAAATAAAAACCTCGTAGTAGAATCACGGTCGGTGCTGAGAATAAGGAAAATCTACTTCTGCAGACTGTATAACGTTGATGAAGACTAACATCCTGCTATCAGGTAGAATGAACCATTCAACATAAATTATGATAGCCAAAATTTCCGTCCATCTGATCAAAGCGAAGTGAGGATAGCAATATCCAAGCTAAAATCCAGCAGGGCTGCTGGTCCTGACGGCTTACCGGCTGAACTTTTCAAGGCAGCTGGTGATGAATTGGTAGAGAGCATACACTAACTCATCTCTAAGATTTGGTCAGACGAGTGATGAATGGAATCTCAGCGTAGTGTGCCCGATCCACAAGAAAAGAAACCCCCTCAACTGCTCCAATTATAGAGGCATCAGTCTCCTCAAAATCATCATACAAGATCTTTTCTGCGATATTGTCTGAACCCCTGAAACCTTTAGTCTCTGTCTAGATTAACAAGTAGTTTATATCCGTAGGGGCAGTGCACCAGAGTTGAGCCTAAGTACTATTATACCTAGTAGATGCATGAATTTAAGCCGTGGTAACAATTTTGCAATTGCCAACAATACATATAAATTAGTGCGATATAAAAAGTGCGATGGAATGGGCCGGGCAAAAGGAAGATTAAAAACTGCGACATCTACTACGGCGATTGCTACAGACAACAAAAACAGCTTCTATTCGGGTGTGGATTTGTCATTGGAGACAGACGTAGGCAAGAAGTCTTGAGTTTCTGGCATGTGAACGAGCGCCTCATGACTATCCGTATAAAGGCTAAATTTGCCAACATTAGCCTAATATGCGTTCACGCCCCTTACGAGAAGAAGGACGACGCGGCAAAGGATGACTTCTACGAGCTCTTGGACAAGAAGTATGAGCAATGCCCTAGCCACGACGTTAAAATTACCCTAGGTGATTTAAACGCAAAGCTAGGAAGAGAGGACGTCTTTAGTAACGTGGTCGGAAAACACAGCATGCACGACATCACATCCGACAATGGACTCAGGCTGATTGACTTTGCGGCGGGACGAAACTTTGTCATAGCTAGTACGACATCCACAAAGGAACATGGCTCTCCTTTGATCGAAAAACTATCAACCAAATCGATCACATTGCGATCGACGCAAGGCTTTCTTTCAGTATTCTGGGTGTCCGGACTTTCCGAGGAGCCAACGTGGACTCGGATCACTACCCAGTTGTAGTCAAGGTACGGATGCGGATATCCAGAACGGAGCGAAATCAACGAAATACTGTGAGGAAGTTTGACGTCGGGCAGATACAACGGCAAGAGACCGCCAGAGCCTTTGCCGATCGAGTTTCTCTTAATCTTAATCTAAGTCCTATGCCGCCAGCAGCAAATGCCCCTGGTTTGATGAGGATAGCCGCAAGAACATGCGGCTAAGCAAGAGGCGTATAAAGCGGCGCTGCATAGAAAGACTAGAGTTGCTTACGAGCTCTACGTGAGCAGAAGAAAAGAGGAACATCGGCTCCCCAGAAAGAAAAAAACAGGAGCATAAGGAGCGCTCGATCGAGGAGATTAAGAGACTTTATTGCAGAAATGATGTTCGAAAATGTTACCAAAATGTAAAAAGAACATGCCAGGGTTTCAAAGCCAGAACAGAAGCCTGCAGGGACGAAAATGGTAACATAGTAGTAGAATCGCAGTCGGTGCTGAAAATATGGAAGGAACGCTTCTGCAGACTGGTAAACGGCGATAGTGATCAATATTCTGCTGTCAGACAGTATGAGCCATTCAACAGTGTTGATGATACTCAAGATTCCCGTCAACCCGATCAGAATGAAGTGAGGATAGCGATATCTAAACTCAAAATCAACAAAGTTGCTGGAGCCGACGGCCTTGCCGCTGAACTTTTCAAGGCAGGAGGAGATGAGCTGGTAAGGAGTATGCACCAGCTCATCTGTAAAATCTGGTCGGACGAAAGTATGCCCGATGAATGAATCGTTGAATCGTTTGCCCGACCCTGAAGAAAGGAGACCCTCTGAACTGCGCCAACTACAGAAGCATAAGTCTCCTAAATATCGCATATAAGATCTTGTCTGCCGTATTATGTGAACGCCTAAAACCGATCGTCAACAACCCGATAGGTCCTTATCAGCGGTTTCAGGCCTGGAAAGTCCACCATTGACCAAATATTCACACAACGGCAGATCTTGGGAAAAACCCATGAATATAAAATCGATACGCACCACCTCTTCGTCGATTTCAAAGTTACCTATGATAGCGTGTATAGAGACGAGTTATACAGGGCCATGTCTTGGCTTGGCATTCCTGCCAAGCTCGTCCGTTTGTGCAGAATGAGGATGGAGAACTCTCGCTGCTCCATCAAAGTCAGTAAGAACATCAGCGACCCGTTCGATGTCAGGAAAGGTTTTAGACAAGGTGACGCGCTATCATGTGATCTCTTTAACATAGTTCTTGAGAGAATTGCACAAAAGTCACAAGCCAACACCGGAGGTACAATCTTTTACAAGTCTGTGCAACTACTCGGTTACGCCGATGACAGTGACATAATCGGAAGAACTCAGCGGGCCGTCAATGTGGCTTTTGCTAGTATGTATTGAGGTCGAAGCAGCAAAGATGGGTTTAGTGGCCAATGAAAGCAAAACAAAATACATGTTGTCTACAAGAAGGACACCCAACATCGCGGTGTTGAACAGAACGCCACAATAGACGGCGGTTATTTCGAGAGAAACGTTCTTCGAGTCCCGTCGTTCTTTGGTCCCGTATGTATAGACGGTGAGTGGAGGAGAAGGTACAATGCCGAACTATACGGCCTGTACAAGGACATCGACTTAGCCAGAAGAGTTTACATACTGCGACTAAGATGGCTGGGTCATTTAGAGCGGATGGAGCCCAACGTTCCCACCAAGAAAGTCTTCGAATCCACACCGGATGGACGGCGCAGTAGAGGAGGACCTCGTGGTAGGTGGCGCAAACAAGTGGAGGGGGACTTCGACCAACTTGGCGTGCGCAACTGGAGAAAGCTGGCTCGTAATCGTGCTAGCTGGAGAGGTTTGTTGGTTGAGGCCCAAGTCCACGCCGGACTGTAGCGCCACCTAAGTAATTAAGTAGATGGATTGGATATCATAGGGACGTTCCAACCATTTGCCATAGGTATAAATCTGCTTTAATTTGAGAGAAGCCGTTTGCCTTCATAGATATAGTCCTATTTAGGAGCATTGGAAAATAGTAGGTTAATAGGGACGCATTTGACCGTATCCATAATTCAAAATGATAAATTTTCTTTGTAAGTCGTAGAGGCATGTCTGCAAATATGCAAAAAAAAAAGAGTACGATTTCTGTAAGAATTATCAATGTCAAGAGAAGGAGGTTATTCATTTCCCTGACCCCATCAACGTCAAGAAGGGACGTCTTCATGATTACCTAAAATTTCAGCGGTATTCATGAACTCTTGTTCAAAGAAATGTATAATTTCCAAGTGGCATCGTTTTTTTTTTTTATAAAAGACACATTATCTATCCGCACTGGCCATACATGGCCAGTTCCTAAAAAAAAATGAGTCTCGACGCTTCCAAAAATTAAGTCACTGTAGTTAAATTCGGACTCATTGCGACTACTATTTGCTGAAATATATGAAGCAGCTTGAGAGCATATGAAGAGGTCTGTTAATCCAGCGAAATATAAAATATTTTTCATCCTTGGCATAAAAAAAACTAGTGAATAATCTGAGTGCCGCCGTGCAGGGACCGGTTAAGAATATCACTGCAGCGTACCCCCAACAACTAGCGCTTGTCGTAAAAGGCGACTAAGGGGACAAATCAGATCTAGGCAATATAACACCCAAGTGAGCATAGCGACACATATACTACCTTAAAAACCCTCCCACAGGTGTGCATGCGAGTCCGTGGGTTGACACGACTGCAGATCACCGGTGTTATAGAAGAAATATCAAACAACAATAAAACAGGAGCATGCACGTGTCAAACAACGAACACCATCATAATATAAGGCGAACCCCACAGGCGGATCAGTAGAAATGCGGTAAAGTGGGAGGGTTGTGATACCTTGTTTTCGGATCATAGCGTCTCTGATAAAAGGAAGACGAAGAAGAAGATTGAATAATCTGAGTGTCTTATTGGAATTATGTAGAAATGGAATCATAAGGCGTCTTTTAGTGAACTTTTTGACCTGCCCTCGTATTTTAAGCGCGCCCTTGGTGATGCAGCAGTCACTCAACCTAATATTTCAGTACATACTGTATACTTTCAGTGTAGTTTTATCTTGAGGGGTGTCTCTGCGAATAAACACGTCACAAAGTTGAATAAAAAGAAACCTCTCAATCCGAGAGATAGTGCTATCGCCAAAATCAAATTTACTCATACCGGCACGCAATTTGCACATTCAACGAACGTAATTAAATGCCAGACAATAAACACGAATAACGATTGCATGATTCACAGCATTACAGATACTTGAAAAAAAACTATTCTCATAACAGAAAGAGTATTAAAAACACCCAAATTAAGGATTCCAAACTCACCTGTATTCCCATTCTTATCACTGTGCTGTTGATTTGTTGTTGTTGCCTTTGTATTCTCCACCACTGCTGCTGTATTTGTTATCACAGTATCTGTATTGAGTTTCTGTTTCGTCTTCTCGTCAAAAGTGTGGGTGAAATTATTCTCTAGCATTTCTTTCTGTTTTTGAAGATTTTTGGATTTCTTCGGTGTTGTATGGAGTTTCTTACGGAAACCGAATGACATGGCCGTGCCCTTTGTTTCGGGGCCGCCAGCCTTCTTTGAGCTTTTCTTACTTTCTGTTTGACCCTGAAATGATAAAAAGAAAATATGTTACTATTACCCACTCACTGCTTGAGACGTTATTGAAAGACTGATCTTGAAGAGTTCTTAAAAATATCTGAGAGTAGGTGCTTGTGTTTGGTGTGATACTGGTATGTGGTGGCGGCACGGAAGTGCGTGTAGGCATTCTGTTCCTCATGTGCTCATGAAAGCATTAAATTTTCGATATGTAGTGAGATATTTGAAATGGAAACAAAAACAATGTAACTAAAGTGGAGATTAGATATGCTCTGCTATACTCACTGAACATAGCTTCAATTAAATGTAATTTATTAGAAATAATTGTTGTTTCGCTTATGTAGAGTTCACTTTTACTATTGCAGGTACGAGAGCAAGAGTGAACTATGAGATAAATCGTTTTCCTCGCAAATATTTTACTGCATGGATGCCGGGATGGAAATAATTGTATAGGCAACATACATAAATCTTTTCATAAAAATACGTCTTCCCTTGTTTGGAAATATTTATGGTAAAATATTACTAAAACTAAATTTAAAATTCAGATGTTTATTAAGTATTCAAAGTTTGGTTAAAGTTTCCGTTAAATAATGTGCATGAAAAAGCCCGCCTCGAAGTGCATAGAGTACAAACGTTGCAAGAGACAAGCGGAGAAGATGTGCGCCCAAATTAAACCAGAAAGTATGAAGAGTCTATATGGGGAGCTGGACGAAATATCTTCTTCGGCTGCTGATACAAATCAGGCAATCCAGGTTCTGTGACAAAACTATGTGAACAAGGACGCAACCATCTTCAAAACAGTCGCTCAAAGAAGGAGGAATGATCAAGAGATTCGTCCGTTAAAGTTCATAAACAAAACTCAGGACTTGTGGATGACGACAAAAGTCTGCATAGGTGGCGATAGTATTGTTAAGGACTTTTAAATTAAGAGTTTACTTGGCTTTACTTTCCAAGAGTCACAACATAACTGTGAAGAAAAAGCTGACATCGAAGAAGTTAATGAACCGGTAAAATACTCACAAAAAAAAAAAAAAAAACGAAAAGCAGTTGGGCCACATGAGGTACCCAAAGAGTTATGGAAAAAAGAATTTTAAACCAATGCCAAAGTGCACAAGTAATAAATGCAACATCCGTTGTGAATGTTTTCAAGTATATGTAGTTTCAAAGGTTCCAGAATGGACATTCTTATGTCAAGGATGTACCTCGTGAAGATAGGCCAAATCGTCGACCGACCAAATCGACTGCATGAATGTGGACTTAGTGAAAGCAAAAATTTACAAAGATCTAAGAACGACCCAGGAAATGACAAGTGATAAACTTGGCTTGGCCATTACTGTGTCACGGATGTTATCACCTGAAGTACTCAAAGAAGACTGCTCCACGACCAAAAAAGGCACGCGTTCGTTTTGCCCAATATCTTTTTGAGAAATTTGAAAATGGGTATCTAGCTGATTTAATACAGGCGATGAATCATGGTTCAGTAAGTATGATCCGTAAACCAAACAGCAATCCATTGTATATAGCTTGGTAGAAGCAAGTGCCCCCTTAAGGCAAGACAACAGAACAACAACAGGGATTTACTTTAATAGGGCGAAAATTGTCGCTGCTATTCCATTGAAACTGAAACTTGCTTATCAAAAGTTTGCAAAAATTTGTTGGGAAACTAGAAGAAAAGGGAATTCGCGGTTACTTTTTGCAACACGACAATGCCCCTGCTGACACTGCAGAAAAAGCGTGCAATTTAATGGTGCTCTCCAAAAATAAGATTTTGAGGAATGCTTTAATAAATTGATTTTTGAGTACTTCATTGTATCAGAGGGTCTCAGCGAGCGACGTTGCCAGACAATCTTTATCATAGGAGATGAGAGCGCAGATCATCATACTATTCATAGAATGAATAGTGGTGTTGTTTAAGCCTTGTCATATTTTGGTGTTTTGCAAACAAAATATACTGGTTTGTACGAAACTAGTAGGTTGCCTGCAGTCTTTTCTGCCGAGAGCCGAGAAGACTCAAGGCAAGCGCTGACCGAGGACATATGATGCGCAATGCAAATTTTGGCAACGGAAAGTCTTGCTTAGGACCTGAACCAGGTTGAGTAAGTACAACCTTAGAACCCAATCCAGAAATTTCCTTAAACAATGTGAAAAGTGGTTACAGGTGATTTACTTCTCTTCAATGAAGTGTACATAATTGCATTCCACTACCAGTAGTTGTCCCTTCTCTCCTTGCCAAAACTTACTGGCTCTGACCTTGTTGCTATTTAGCCAGAGTTTCCTGACTACTATACAGGCCGATTGAGATTAAAAATAAAATCAGAGGACATACTTTATGGTTTTCTTGTACAAGTTGAGATCGCAGTCGGGATTACAGATAAGTTTTCTATTTTAGGTGGAGTACACCAGGCGTCAGCTGAGCCCGCCCAACGTCGTCATTAACTGCCTGATTTCTAACATCCAAAAGTAAGCAGCGTGGAATATTCATTATGGGTAAGTCAACGACCACAGCCAATGACGAACGCATTCAAATACCTTAGATCAATCGTAGCAGCTGATGGTAGCACTGATGACGACGTCAAGCACTGACTCTATGCACGGGGTGGATGGCACTCACTGGAGTAATTTGCGAAGATGAAAATGCCAGTTAAATTGAAGGGAGGCTATACATAACAGCAGTCAGGTCGACCATATTATAGGGTACAGAATCCTGGGCCGCACAAATGGTCGTGTTGAGATGGGCCAGGATACGGAACATATATATGTACATATATACTTATAAGAGGGATCCTTAAAGTGGACGCCGTGGCGCAGCGGTTAGTGTGTTGAATCACTGTGCGAGTTATTTTAGAAACACACAACTCTGTCGACGATCGCATAAACACCAATATGAGTAACAAGATACCAGCAGACAGACGATTGTTTATCTAATCACAAAAAGGACAAGTGTCCACTTTCGTTCCCTGCTGCAAACAATAAACTCGGTGACTTATGACGGACGACTTTGATCACCATCTAGAAGTAATAAACATATGATTTATTAAGGACGCCGTCGATCTCCAACTGCAAACCATCTCCAATTACAACCCATAAAATCGATTATGGGTCGATGGCTGCCGTCGATCCAGTTACAATCCGTAAACATAAGATTTATGACGGACACCGTCCAATTTAATTATATATAAGAGTAGAATTGTAAGATAGAATTCAGTTTAGATTTGTCAACGCAGAGCATGAGCATAAGCAGATCGGCTCATTTGAATAAACAAACATTTTTGTTCAATTTAATTCGCGTAAGGTTCTATGTTCAAATCCTATAAAACAAAAAACGTTTTTTCACGGTCTAACCTCTTGTGAAAATTTGACAAATATCCGAGAGTATTGTTGTCATGAGAAAGCTCCTCAGAAAACAAAATAAAAATTGTAGGGCCCATCCATTCGTGCGAAAAATATAACGCAACAACACAAGTGGTTGCGAGAAGCTAGCACTAGGAGCTTCATGGGATTTTGTTTTTTTTTTGTTGCACCAAGGGATTTGGTAATCTTCGAAAGATACTAGTAACCCGGGCTAATAGCATGCACGATTTGCAAGGCCGAATAATTGATGCCAGCAATGTGCCTACGTACTAATCCACATCCTGCACAGTTCTACTACTACTACTACTACTACAAGAACATATTGTTATCCAATTCGAACTGGGCAGAGTATTTCTCTATGTCGTGAAACGGGTGCAATAAAATACTGCGTGCTTCGTATCTCCTTCTTCATCTGGCATTCCGGGCAGAATTGTGAACTGTCGCATCGAAATCGGTGGAGATACTTGCGGTAGCCACCATGACCAGACAGGAACTGCGTAAGATGGTAGTTGCAATCTCCGTGCTTCCACTTTTCGATTGTCGGTATCAGTTTGTAAGTCTGCCTTTTGTTGTATTAGCCCAAATGAGCTTGCCACATTGCTGCTGACGCTACTCCTTCTTCCATTTTTATCACCACAGTGGCGCCGTGTTGGCTCAGTTCTCTTCTGTTATATATCCTGTCGATGCCGATGGGGACCATCCCAGCTATAAGGAATGCAGCTTCGTCAGAAATGGTTCGAAAGTCGCCGATTGTCCGTAGCGCCCAGTCTGTATGTTGACGATAGTCTCCGTTTGGTCTTCTTCGTCTTAAGTGCCCCCGCCCAGACTGGAGCGGCACATTACAGAACTGAGGTGATAAGAGTAGAATCCTTCTAGCGTATCCAGGTCTACCCAATGTTAGGCATTATACGCAAGAGAGCTCCCTGCATTTGCGATGCTTTGTTGGTAGTATAACCAACATGCTGTTTGAACTACCGGTTCTTTGGACCTGGTTATTTGGTTACCAACCTCGAAGTTTCCAAATCTACAGTTTTTCGACTGGTTATGAGGACGGCTTCTGTTTTATGGTCGGCTAGTCCTAGTCAGACCGCTGCTAGCCTTTATCTGGACAATTGCTTTGTTTGTAGCGGATTCAACTGCACGAATCTGCTTATCTACTGTCACGGCGCCAATGTCATCAGCGAATCCAATTACCGTCATCCCACTAGGCAACGCTAATCGTAGGACTCTGTCGTACGTGATGTTCCACAATAACGGCCCCTAGACCGATCCTTCATCTGTGACTTATCTCAGCGTCCTGTTGTTAAGATAGTTCTTCATTATACACTCAAGTAATATGGTGTATACATCCTGGCGAGTGATCTTCTAATGAACGACCAGTTCGCCGAGTTAATCGCGTTTTTAACGTCCAGCGTTTCTACTGCAGAATACTCCTCTGTACCATAGAGGCCCTTCATGGGCTATTGCGCCAAATATGTATGTATGAGTGTAAAGTGACACCGATTACTGGAGAAGTAACAGAAAGCAGACTACGATGGTATCTACGGTCATGTAAACAGAAGAAATCAAGGTCACATAGGGCCGATTTTCAATAGTCAGGTAAACAATCAGATTGCATAATAAGGCATAAGTGCATTTTACATTAGCCGTATAGCAGCTATTTGAGGAAACTCACACTGCGTCTAGTAGATAAAGACCGCAAAAATGTAATCATTTAGCAATTAGACTGTTTATCTGACAACTGAAAAAAAGGTCCTAGTAAAAAAAAAAGCTTTGGATACACGTAAACCAGAAAGAAAAAGAGGAAAGCCTATGAATGCTTGGATATGAGTTATAGAAAAAGACTTAAAGAAAAATAACGTGGTCACAAGAACTACCCAAGGCAGATGAACCTAACGATTTGGGATAAGAAGAGCTGACCCCTCATAGCCGGAAAATGACAAGGGAAAAGAAGAAGAAGCGATGAAATTCAATTACAAGCTCCTAATGGACGCTGTTGATGTAAATCATCGAACCATGTTTTCCGTTATTAATCTCCTTTATTCTCTTATAATGAGGAATATGTCATTAACTTGTCTCCAGAAAAAGATATGAAATACGAATAACATCAAAATTACCATAAGGAAACAATAAAACCTGGACTAGTTCCGCAATAGCGAGGAAATAAATTGATGGACATAAATAAACAGCGAAAACTGGCTTATATTGGGTAGCGTAAGAAAAAAAAATATCGTATCTATCCGAACGTACATATACTCGTAGTATGTGGCATTCGGCGCCACCGAAAATCGGTTGACTAATTACACGGCTATGTATAGAATGTTAATAAAAAGGAATAAGACCATGTATGGCATAGTCATATAGCGTGAGTGGTTTTAGTGTCAAAAAATAGAGCCACGTGAAATTAACTTTATTGCCAGCAGTAGTCCAATTGTGAGGGCTGTTTGTCGCCAAGTAAAACGTTTTACTACTATGCGCCGAATTTAGAACTATGGATAGACAGGGTGATATAGTCTGTTTGGTATTATAATTGCCGACATTTTATTGAGTATGTACATTCTTATTTTTTAAGCCCTTGAATTTCAAGATATTTTAAGTTGATCCTGAACTTATTATTTTTACAAGTAGGTACTTCGATTTATTTGAGGTTCATTTAACAAGCTCATCGAGGCAAACCTACTTTGAAAATTATTGTGTCTGTCTTAACCATACAGACATGTCATTTGATATTTAATGTAGGGACTAGCAGAAAGTCTTCGTTGCTAGAGCTATAGAACTACGATTATTATTGTAATTTACTTAAATATTAATGAAATTACAATGGTACTAATTAACGTTGGGATTGTATAAGAGCCTGGTTTCGACTTGGCTTGGAAACGCTTTGATTGCCCATCATAAAGGTCAATTTTATTGGCTATATTCATTGTACTTTATCGCTAAAATTATGAAGTCCATAAGCCAGCCAAGCAGTTGAGCATTATGCTGCTGCTTCTGAATTTCAAGCAATAGGTACATTTTTTCTGGCAGGTGGGGGTATGATAGAAATGTTCACCTTATTTAAGATTTAGGGTATCTTTCCAACCAATCGCTCAGAATATACCGTGGATATTCTACGGATTAGTTTTTACCTGTCATTAGGGATATTTGTAAACGATTAGCACAGCTAGGATATTTCAAGAACCAACAGAAAAATGAGTTTCAATGCGCAGATTCAGTGACCCTCGCTTTAGGCGTATAAGTTCTCCTCCTCATTTCTTCCCTAGGATGGCAAGACGGCAAGACTTCCAAAAAATTTAAGAACGGGAGGAAACTGCTTTCGTCGAGTAAAGACTTTAGTGGCTTAACCAAAATGCTGATCATTTTTCCTGTTGTTATTCTTCGTCGAATCTTCACAGGGGTTTGAGAATAGGCGGACTTCTGACCAACTTTGAAGTTGTAGCGACGAGATTGTACGACGTAAGCTGGAAGGATAGACAGAGCGAGAAAGATTGGTGTAGAGGTTTGAAACTCAGGTGATATTAAGTTTCAGAAAAACTCCGGGGGTGATGTCCAGATACCTGGGGAAATTTGTTTTGATATTTTGCCTTTGCTTCTGATTCACAGTGCTTTTTTTTCCGACCACCTGATGTCATACGCATATCAATCACCCAACGGAGCGAACAATTTTTCCACCCATATGGCCAAATTATTGCCAGTGTTATGCCTTTGCAATACTGTTGATATAAGCTTTCGCGATTGATCGGACTGACTTTATAATGAGAAATAAATAAAAAAAAATTTGTGACATCGAGATTTGAACCATGAACCATTAGCGTGTCAATCGATGATGTTACCATCGCCACCCCAAAGATGTATAATACATGTATAACATATACAATACATGCTTGGTTCTGTTTTCATTCGCTTGGCTTCGCTGTTGGCCCGGAGTCACACTCATGCATAGATGTTTGGCGCAAGAGCACTTGAAGGGCCTAGGCCCAGCTTCTCGGAACCACACGTGTTGTGTTACTTACTTTTACTTATGTCCTGTGTCTCCTTGTGGGTCCTAGGGCCTCTACTACGCCTACGCGCCATCGTGTGCGGCTTCTGGCAATGTGTCTGAAATCTCCCCAACTTTTCCCTAACTACCGTGCCTCGTTCTCGACTGTTCTGCGCCATGTTCTCCTCGGACCGACAGGTCTTCTGCTATCCTGAGTTAGAGGGTTTCATTGCATAGCATGGTTCGCTATAGAACTGTCACCCTTTCAGAACGTGTGACCAATCTACTGCCACTTCCGTCGTTGGATGGTTGTGCCTATTGGTTCCTGACCCGTTCTCTCATAAAGGTGTTCGTTAGAGATACGATTGGGCCAGAAAATCCTTAAGATATTGCGCAGGCACCTATTAACAAACGTTTGCAGCTTTCTGGTGATAGGCTGCAACCATATAACATCACGGATTCAACGTTGGAGCGGAACTGTCTTATTTTGGTGCTCAAACTGATTGCATTGCTTCGCCATATTTTGGACAACATCCCGAACGCGGACTTTGCTTTGGCAATCCTCTTGGCTATATCCAGTTCGGTTCCACCATCGGTTGAGACAATACTTCCAAGATACTGGAAATCCTCTACTCTCTCTACCGGTTGTCCAGCAATGCATATTTGAGCCGATGAGTTTGTTCCAAGGCTGATAGTTTTAGTTTTTGCCGTATTAATTTTCAGCCCGACGACGCCTGCCTCCCTCTCCACATTTGCTATCATTTGGTGGAGGTCCATAATTCTGTGGGAGAGTAAGCATACATCGTCAGCGTAGTCAAGATATTTCAGTTGAGATGTAAGAGTCCATCGAATTCCTCCGTTTCCCGTCGACAAAGCTGCATGAAGCACATCGCTAATCACCAATAGGAATAATATTGGTGAAAGGATACAGCCTTGTCTTACCCCACTTTGGATCTCAAACTCCTCAGACAACCTTCTTCTGTGCAGAACGTGACATTTGAAGCCTTAATATGTAGCTTTGATAATAGCAATTAGTTTATCGGGAATGCCTCTCCTGCGAAAGGCACACCAAATAAACTCCCTGTTGACACTATCGAACGCCTTCTCAAAATCGATGAACAGCAGGTGCAGTGGCGATCGATATTCAACACACTGTTCGATGATAATCCGCAGGGTGTTGATGTGGTCGGCACAGGAGGATCCAGAGCGGAAACCTGCTTGTTCGGCATCGAGTGTGTCTTCGAGATGTTGTTTGATTCGCTCAAGGATGATTTTAGCTATTATCTTAGCTACAGCAGGCAGCACGCAGATACCCCTCCAGTTTCCGCACTCCATTAGATTTCCTTTCTTAGGAAGCTTGACGATCATTCCCTTTTTCCACTCGTTAGGAAAGCTCTCAGCTTCCCAAGCTCTATCTATAAGTGGAAGCAGAAGCTCAGCCGATGTTGTTGGCGCTGCTCGTAAGAGCTGTGCTGGAATACCGTCAAGTCCTACCGCCTTGTTGGTTTTGAGTGCCTTGATCGCGGTAATGATCTCATCTTTACTGGGAGTCGTGGTGCGTATTCGGAAACTTCTCAACTCGGGCATCTCAGTCTGATTTGGGAGCATATCGCTAGCGAATACACGGTTCAAAACCGTTGCAAAATGCTCTTTCCATCTCTTGAGCTGGTCCTCATCCGAAATGAGCAAGGAGCCGTCTAGGCTTTTCACTGGGTGTTGGCTGGAGCTGCGACCACCTGTCAGCTCTTTCCTGATTCTGTAGACGGTCCTGCTGTCGCACCTCCGTGCAGCTTCTTCTGCTTCTGTAGCCAGCGCGTTGATGTACTTGCGCTTGTCACGTCGCACGCTACGCTGAACTTCTCTCATCTCATGCAATATAGGGACTCTAGCTCGTTTCTCCCTGCTGCTGGGGTAGCTGCAACCCGAGCTTTCAGCTGTTTTCGTTCGTCAATCCGTCTCCAGGTATCCCCGGAAAGCCACGCCCTATGTCTTCTCTGCGATCGACCGACAATTCCTTCAGCATCAGATGTAAAAACATTTTTCACAGCACAGCAAATGTGTTGTGTTCGTTATATTTGTCGCACGAATAGAGGTGACAGTTTTGTGCTGTATCCGAAGCACTATCCACTGCCCCCACGTTGGCAAGTGACTATTTGTGGCTTGGAGAAAAAAACCTTTACACAATACGAAAGATATTACCTTTTAAGTAGCATTAAGCAGTGTTGTTGATTTTAAACTGAAAGGAACTTGATTTTCTATCTTAACGTATCAATCTCTCTACCTGGTGAATATTTAGGAGCTGCTGTATGTTAACTTAGCTCAGGCGACTGTTCTCTGTATGATTCACTTAGACTAGATGAGGTCTACTGTAGTACTCTTAGGAGCATTTGTTGTTTGGATTAGTTTTCAAACTTCATTCATATCCGAATGATGAGGATAACGTTAAGCCGTTAAGCCAATTTGTTGCACTTTTTTTTGGGGAGTGAAAATCAAACCGCGGGTAAATTAAAACAGAAGTAGCCGACTTGCTACACTGACTAATGAATAAAAAAAAACAGCGCAAAAATAGAAAACACGACCGATCGCTTTTGCGATCGGAAAACGAAATGAAGGGTGGCGAAGAAGAGAGAAAAATTGCAACAATACAGGACGTTGAGTGCTGTCTCGAGCAAATTAACCGAAAGCTACGGGTCGCGTGTCCCACTTTCACCGGGAAATATCAATAAGGAAACGGAGCCGAACCCTACCGGGTTTACCAATAATTACAAAAATTCCTACACAACGCGCACTAATTTTCAACTCAAAAAGAAAACCATTTAGAATAAGATACAAAACTTATCTTTTCAATCCTGTTGTCCTTGTTCTATCCTTTTCCGTTTGGATGCCCCGTTCTGGCTTCCAATCTGCTCAAAAAAAAAATAAATCTCTTTACGTCCTCATCCTGTAATTGTCTTGTCCTTCTGACCACTTTCTTCAACTCTTTTTCTTCAAAATTTCCCCTCCACTTCTAAACTTCCACTTTTCACTATTAAAACAAAATCGAACTTTGTTGATTCTTACTTTGTTCCTTCAAACAAACTTCCAAAACCTCTGCTAGTCGACCAAGAAGGTATGTGGGGCGTGTTCCCCTTCCTCTGCATCCATACAGCTGTGACAGCAGTCTTTGACACCGAAATTCCAGATAGTGATGTGTTAGTATTCTAACGAAAGTATTCATGTATTTAATTGGGTTACTGAAACCCCCTTAATTCTTGTTCTACGCCGAGTTATCTGAGCCCACATTGAGTGCTGGTGTAAATGGCAAACAACCTCATCGACAGCCGCCCAATAGCTCCATGAAACGGCACAAGCTCTGATTAAAATACACTGTAACGATCTGGTAGTCTTGACGTCTGACGAGAAGATTCCCACAAACCATACCGTGTCTAAGGCCAACCAGAGCCCAATTTGCGTTGGTAGCATTTCCAACTCAATGCCGCCGATTGGGAATACTAGTGCCATTTTTAATAAAGAAGTCTGGGAATCTGGTTGAGTAGCCTTTACTTAAATGCTGTTTAAACTTAACAAAAGAGAGGCGTGGTACATTTTGTCCAGTACTGTTCACCAGAATACATTCCTCGACTTTCTCATCAAATGTCTGGATGTTGAAAGACGTAACGTAATTTTGAATATCTTCGAATATACAATGACGTTTTGTTTACTTAAATAAATCTAATCCATTACTAATGCAAGCATTCAGGACTCAGTAAGGATTTTCGTACAAATTAATTTAAAAAGGTTCCGCATCAACAAATACTGCGCATTCAAAAAGTAAAATAAATGTTCCAAAATATCAAAGAACTTGTTTAGAAAAGGGTCTACTCCGCTCTTCGTACGACACAGTACTCTTGTAAAATTAATTTGATTTCGAAATGTAATGTTTAATAGCGTAAAGTATAAAGTTAAAGGTCAGACCTCTTGTGCCACCCTATTAATGGTACTATTCATTGGCATTCTTCGTAAAATACACACACGAACACAACTACCTTGAACTTGATTCTATGATGAAAGAATGGAAGGCGATGTAGAAACCCTCAACGAGAGAGTCACGAACGCCAGACCTTGAATGGGCTTAATAGTTATGTATCTAAATGTTCCCCCGATAACGGACCAACTATCCTTAGCTAAGTGAATCTGTAAATATGATACATTTGCAAATAAATACACTTGCTTCGAATACAACCAATTAGGTATTCATAGATGCAATCATCACGTAAAACATATTTCTCCGAATTGGAATATATTTAGTATCCTGCTCCACCTGGTCAACTAATAAATTCTCCTAAAGCTGATATATGGTAACGTGACTCCCATACAAATTTTATTTTCATTTTGCAGCCAATTTACCCAGCAAAAGATTGGCAAGGGGGGTATAACGACCTTACTTTTACCTTTTCAAGTCCACCACGCCAATGAATTCACAATACAGCCCCTAGTAAGGCGGGTTCGCCACTTGTTTCGTTTTAATTATTCCGCAGGGTAAAATCAGGTTCACCAGACAACATAATTATGATGGAATACATCAGAGTCTGGGGGCGGCTAACCCCACCTCTGTCGTGTGGAGTGCCATAATGGCGTCATAAAAACAAAATCGAACATTGCACTCTTTAGTCATGCAAAGTGAGGGGGCGTGCATTAAGGGCGTTGTTCTCGTACTAATCCCTGCAAGAATGCAAAGTAATCCTTTCGCCAAACCTTTTTTTGTGCTTATTTTATTTTCAGTAGATCGCAGTGTAATCCTTCGTCCTACTACGGTATGAAAGGAAAATTAAAATAGTAAGCCACCGAGAATGAGGACACATAGCGAGGAAATTTAATTATTGCGACAAAAAGTTATCAGAATGCTATTTTAACATCGAGTTCATAACCTGCGCACATACACAAGCAATGTGACCCAGGTAGATGGATTGTTATGGCATATTCTTCCACCAGGTTGCGTTGCACTAATGGAAGGACGAATCCTATCATCCGTGCAATTAAAAGTATTTAAATTGTAGTTTTTTCCTAAAAGGGGAAAAAATGGAAATGAGAGAAACATAATAGCCTTTCAACGAAAAATCCACCCTCCTCGGGTGGATAATTTACTGTTGTGCTACACTGCGCACATACGAGTATGAGTATGTAGTATGTGAAACAAGAAAGTAGACTCTTTGTGTTTGGAAATAGGAAATGTTCGCAGTATCTTCGTCCACTTAACGTGTATGGCAAAGGTGGTGCCACTTAAGCCTAGCACGTTGGAATACTTAGCAGAAACGTAGTTGTGCGTAAGAGCGCCAATAAGTTGTCTGTTGTCTTATCTGTTGATAGACAGCAAGAATGACGAGGCTTTCTTGCAGACGAAGCAATAGTTTAGCCTACCTGCATCCTAGATTGTTATGCCATACACTATTATATTCATGGAGAATGTAATGTTATCGTGTCCTCCAGCAACAAACTCTTCTGCCTCGCGAAAATTCGACTGTTGTACATTCTGGCTTCTCTGGATTTGGAGTCATATTCATAAGATGGGAGTTGAAGGATAAGTATTACGGAAAGTAATCATACCTCCAAAGGAGGTTGTACCAAAAATTATCTCGTCTGAGACGAAAGATAATTTCGCGAAACCCCTGGTTGGACGAAGAATGCCGGCGAGTGCATGCATCAAAACAAGAGGCATACAAAGCGGCGCTGTAAAGGAAGACGAGAGGTGCTCGTGAGCTCTACGAGCAAAAGAGACATTGGCTTCTCAAAAAAAAAAAAGGAAGAAGAAAGAGCATGGGAAGTGTGCGTTTGAGAATATCGAGAGTTTATACTCAAGGAATAATGTATGGAAATTTTACCAAAAGGTAAAAAGAACGTGTCAGATAAGCAATATCCGTACAGAAACCTGTAGAGATGAAAATGGAAACCTCGTAGTAGAATCACAGTCAGTGCTGAGAATATGGAAAAACTACTTCTGCAGACTGTACAACGGCGACGAAGACCAACATCCCGCTGTCAGGCAGAATGAATCATTCAACATTGACGATGATAGTCAAAATTTCCGTCCAAAATGAAGTGAGGATAGCAATATCCAAACTAAAATCCAACAAGGCTGCTGGACCTGACGGCTTACCGGCCGAACTTTTCAAGGCAGCTGGTGATGAATTGATAGAGTGCATACACCAGCTCATCTCTAAGATTTGGTCAGACGAGTGTATGCCTGATGAATGGAACCTCAGCATCGTTTGCCCGATCCGCAAGAAAGGAGACCCCCTCAACTGCGCCTATTATAGAGGCATCAGTCTCCTCAACCTCCTCAAGATCTTTTCTGCGATATTGTGTGAACGCCTGAAACCTTTTATGAACAGCCTGATTGGACCCTATCAGTGCTGTTTCAGGCCAGGAAAGTCCACCATCGATCAAATCTTCACACTTCGGCAGATCCTGGAGAAAACCCAAGAATTCCAAATCGATACTCACCACCTCTTTATCGATTTCAAGGCCGCCTATGACAGTATCTATAGAGAACAGCTTTATAGAGCCATGTCTAGTTTTAATATCCCTGCCAAACTTGTCCGTCTGTGCAGGCTGACGATGGAGAACGCTCGCTGCTCCATCAAGGTCGGTAATGACCTCACCGAGACCTTTGATGTCAAAAAAAGGTTTTAGACAAGGTGACGCGCTGTCATGTGACTTCATTAATATTGTACTTTAACGGATTGGGCGGAACTCATAAGCCAACACCGGAGGCACAGTCTATTACAAGTCTGTACAACTGCTTGCATACGCCGACGATATATACATTATCGGAAGAACTCAGCGGGCTGTCACCGGTGCGTTTGCAAGCATTGAGGCGGAAGCGGCCAAAATAGGTTTAGCGATAAACGAGGGCAAAACCAAGTATATGCTGTCAACAAGAAGGGAAAGACAACACCGACGAATTGGACAAAACGTCACAGTGGGCAGCTATAACTTCGAGATAGTAAGGGACTTTGTCTACCTTGGCTCTGCTATAAATTCTACAACCAAGATCAGCACAGAAATCAATCCAAGAATAACTCTTGCCAATCGCTGTTTTTTGGGCTTATAAGGCAGTAAAGCCCTATCTCGAAAAACTAAGGAGACTCTATATAAGACCTTGATCATCCCAGTCCTGCTTTACGGCGCTGAAACATGGACTTTATTAAAAGAGAAGCTTGGTCGCTTCGAGAGAAAAATTCTTCGTAAGATTTTCGGTCCCGTTTGCGTTGACGGGTTTTGGAGGAGAAGATTCAATCACGAACTATACGAGCTGTACAGCGACATCGACCTAGTCAAAAAACTGCGTATTGGACGTCTGAGATGGCTAGGACATGTAGGGCGAATGGACACCAACGCTCCGGCCCGCAGAGTCTTCGAATCTAATCCAGAGGGACGGCACAGTAGAGGGAATCGTCGCCGTAGGTGGCGCGCACAAGCTCAAGTGGACCTCGACCAACTTGGAGTGCGCAACTGGAGGCAACTAGCTAAAGACCGAGCTAAATGGCGAGGCTTGTTGGTTGAGGCCCAGGTTCACCCCGAACTGTAGCGCCACCTAAGTGAGTAAGTAAGTGAGACGAAAGATTGGATTTATAGTATGTATGAGATGTGAGTATTAAGATATACGGGGAGCGTTTTAAGTTCGCGGAATGAGTAGGTAGGTCATAAGTGAGGGTAGTTTTCTAAGACGTATCGAGTTCAGTGACTCATTAGCCGTATTTTTTTTTAAACCTAGCCAACCAGTAGTTGCTAGTAAAGTCAAATTTTACACATAAAACAAATACCATCACCGGCTGGCTACTACTCTTGATTTAATCCCCCAAAAGTGATTCGCTCGGAATTTTGTTACGCCTAATTTCAGGTCGCGCAAAAACGAATATTTTAGTTATTTGTTGTTGCTGTCACTGCGAAGTTGTTTGGTTCCTAGAGATATGTTCGTATAAAATCGGCTGGCTTTGGCTGGCTGGCAAATTGTTTAAATGAACGACTGGCTAGCTAGGTTTCAAAAAAAAACACTACTATGGCTAGTATAAATAGCAAGTTTTACTTTAATCGAGCCACTAGTTTTTGAACTATCGTCGAGCAAGCAACTCAATCGGGAAAAAGTGTAGAATATGGAGAAAGTCGAGTACCGCGCTCTCATAAAATTCCTCACCAAACAAGGAAAGTCGTCTCAAACCATAATGGAGGAGATGGCATCCGTTTACGGGGATTCTTGCCCGGGTAAAGCTATTATTTACAAGTGGCACAGTCTTTTTAAACAAGGAAGGGTCTCTGGAGTAGAACCAGGCGCGTTTGTGAATATTTCCGTACAGCCAAAATAAACCGTACTTTGAAACTGAATTTATAAAATAGCACATATTCTCGCGTTATATGTGTATTTAGCTCCTTACATAAAGTAACCTATGCCGTGTAGATTGATATAACTTGTTTGCCAATAAGCACTGTCTTGCCGAAAGCTCCCTTGTAACTGAAAATGTTGTGGGTGTCATTGACTCAAGATGTTTTGACCAAAAAAATTGTCCATCCACTTGAATAATTAGCTTCATTGGTTGGATGTATTATCTTCATACTGCATATCTCCAGTCTTTGTGTTTATACCCCAAGATCAAATTCGAATTTCAATTTTAGCCCCGAAATTAATGGTGTTTTACTAAGGATGTGGCAAAATCGCATCATCACCTCCTCGCGGTGAACACTGGATAGCTATCTGATAGTGAACTAACGATGAGCGTATGCTGAGTTTGACGATATACGAGTATGTCTAGCTGAACACTCAGACCTGCGTAAGCACATCTGGGTGAACTTCAGTACGCATATGTCAAACCGGACGAGGCATCTCTTGTTGACCTGATTGGCTGAAATATACGTCTCAGAAGTCTAGCAAAAGCTCCCCAGAAGGACGACGTGCGGCGGATGAGTTCTCCCGATGGAATCAACGGTGACGTCTACAGGCCTGCGGATACCTTACTTGAGCTACTTCGTCATATTTGGAGCTGAGGTTTGTAAGGATTTTCAATACTGCGTCAGGGCACTGAAAAAGAGATGGTGGCGAATGAACTCTTAATGGGTCAACGGCAGCGTTCATATCCCCGAAGTGGGTTACTGACATCGGTGTATCCGGCCCCTTTGTCCTAGGGGTAAAAAAAAAAGGATCTGGTCCTCCAGATTGGGGGTTGTGCCGTCGGGTTAACTTCCCTACCACGTAAAAAACCTTCGGTTACGAAGTAACCAATAGCCTCGGATACGGATGATTTTACTGTTGGCGACCCAAACGTAAAAAGGACAATGATCTTCGTGACTGCACGTGGAATGTTAGGTTCCTCTACAAACCACGTGCAGCCGAACAACTTGCGGAGGCCCTAGAGTATTTCAAAGCAGACATTACCGCCATCCAAGAAGTGCGATGGGATAGGCCGGGCAAAAGGATTGCTACAAACAACAAAGACAGCGTCTATTCGGGTGCGGATTTCTCATTGGTGGCAGATTTAGGCAAGATGTCTTGAGTTTCCGGCACGTGAACGAACGCCTCATGAATATCCGTATCAAGACTAAATTTGCCAACATTAGCCTAATATGCACTCACGCCCCCCACGAGAAGATAGGCGGCGCGACCAAGGATGACTTCTACCAGCTTTTGGACAAGACGTATGAGCAATGCCCTAGTCACGAAGTTAAGATTGTCCTAGGTGATTTTAACGCAAAGCTAGGAAGAGAGGACGTTTTTAGTAGCGTGGTCGGAAAGCACAGCCTGCACGATATCACATCCGACAACGGACTCAGGCTAGTCGACTTTGGGGCGGGCCAAAACTTTATCGTAGCTAGTACGCGGTTCCCACGTCTCGATATTCAAAAGGGAACATGGCTCTCCTTTGATCGAAAAACTGTCAACCAAATCGATCACATTGCGATCGACGCAAGGCACTTTTCCAGTATTCTGGGTGTCCGGACTTTCCGAGGAGCCGACATGGACTCGGATCACTACCCAGTTGTAGCCAAGGTACGGATGCGGATATCCAGAACGGAGCGAAATCAACGCAATACTGTGAGGAAGTTTGACGTCGGGCGGCTATAATCGCAAGAGACCGCCAGAACCTTTGCCAATTGAGTGTCTTCTAATCTTAATCTAAGTCGCCAGCAGCAAATGCGGAAGACTAGTGGCAGCGTTGCCAACAAGCCATCAGAGATACCGCCTCTGATGTACTAGGTTTCTCCCGGCCACCATAACAAAACCCCTGGTTTGATGAGGAATGTCGGCAAGCACATTCAGCAAAACAAGAGGTGTACAAAGCGGCGCTGCATAGAAGGACTAGAGCTGCTTACGAGCTCTACGAGCGGAGGTGAAAGGACGAACATCGACTTCTCAGAAAGAAGAAAAAGGAGCACGAGAAGCGCTCGATCGAGGAGATTGAGAGACTTTATTGCAGGAATGATGTTCGAAAATGTTACCAAAAGGTAAAAAGAATATGCCAGGGTTTCAAAGCTAGAACAGAAGCCTGCAGGGATGAAAATGGTAATATAGTAGTAGAATCGCAGTCGGTACTGATGATATGGAAGGAACACTTCTGCAGACTGTTAAACGACGATGATGACCAATATTCCGCTGTCAGGCAGAATGAGCCATTCAACTGTGACGATGGCAGTCAAGATTCCCGTCAACCCGATCAGAATGAAGTGAGGATAGCGATATCTAAACTCAAATTCAACAAAGCTGCTGGAGCCGAAGACCTTGCCGCTGAACTTGTCAAGGCAGGAGGAGATAAGTTGGTAAGGAGCATGCATCAGCGTATCTGTAAAATCTGGTCGGACGAAAGTATGCACGATTAATGCAGACCCTCTGAACTGCGCCAACTACAGAGGTATAAGTCTCCTCAACATCGCATATAAGATCCTGTCTGCCGTATTATGTGAACGCCTAAGACCGATCGTCAACAACCTGATAGGTCCTTATCAGTGCGGTTTCAGGCCGGGAAAGTCCACCATTGACCAAATATTCACACTGCGGCAGATCTTGGAAAAAACCCATGAATATAAAATCGATACGCAACACCTCGTCATCGATTTCAAAGTTGCCTATGATAGCGTATATCGTGACGAGTTATACAGAGCCATGTCTAGTCTTGGCATCCTTGCCAAGCTCGTCCATTTGTGCAGAATGAGGATGGAGAACTCTCGCTGCTCCATCAAAGTCGGTAAGAACATCACCGAACCGTTCGATATCAGGAAAGGTCTCAGACAAGGTGACGCGCTATCATGTGATTTCTTTAACATAGTACTTGAGAGAATTGTACGAAACTCACAAGCCAACACCGTAGGTACAATCTTTTACAAGTCTGTACAACTACTCGCTTATGCCGATGGGATTGACATAATCGGAAGAACTCAGCGGGCAGTCAATGAGGCATTTACGAGTATTGAGATCGAGGCAGCAAAGATGGGTCTAGCGGTCAATGAAAACAAAACAAAATATATGCTGTCTACAAAAAGGACATCCAACGAAGGCAGCTGGCTCGTAACCGTGCTGGCTGGAGAGGTTTGTTGGTTGAGGCCCAGGTCCACCCCGGACTGTAGCGCCACCTAAGTAAGTATACTAATCACTAATTTTGAAATTTTTAATATTCTCGAAAACGGCTTTTACTATAATATTATATTCTGTACATTTCCATAGGATACCACGTTAATGTCTTAAAATTCGTAGAACAGTACTCTCGCTAATAATTGATTCCTAGAATTTAACTATTCCTCAGTCGATTTCATTTAAAGTTAATGTCTACAGAGTATATAACATATAGAATGACATGACGTATCAAGTTTTGAAATATTAAAAAAACAAACTTTTTTTTGTGGTTCTTAAGAAAATTAAATAAAAGCCATATAAGTGATTTTAGTTAATAGATTATAAATTTATATACCATACAGGAGCTAGTACGTACGACCAAGTCATGCCCTTTTATTCTTCAGACGTCGATGTTCTACCTTAAACCTTACTCGCCTGTTGTCGCTCAAGAGGCTAGAAGTATCAAGTTGATCTTGAAGTGAATAAGGATGAAACCAAGTGAATGAAGTTTTTTGCTTAGATGTAACTGTCCAACATAGCTGTCATTCTGCCAGCCCTTTGATTTGACTCACGCTTGAAGAACGGTGCGAAGTTATCCAATTACCCGTATCATGTCGCAAATTGTATTCAACATTGTTTTTGAATAAATGTTAATTCTTTGTATTATTTGCTAAAATTGAAGTTCTAGTGGGCTTAAAAAACGTCACTTACAATAACGTCTAATTACCTTGATGGACTAGAACTTTTTCTGTGTAAACCAAATATTTCGGATAAGTGCCGGAAAACTAAAATTTTCGAAGTGAATCTTAGACTTATAGACGAGTATTAGAGTATTAACTGTTGAATTTAATTAAACAGATTAACACTCAATTTGAAATGAGTACGAAAAATGTCTTATAATTTTGTAATTTTGGATGATCAAGCTCTAACTTGTTTCGTAAGTTGTGAAGTTGAAATAGAGAAAACTATTTTCTTTTCAGCCCAAAGCTCAGCTGCCTGAGAGAGATTTGTATGATATGCTGAAATATCGTTATTGAGAGTGGCTCAAACCATCAGTTAAAAAAAGTCTTGCTGTTTCATTGTTTATTTTTTAATGATTTTATTTACTGAAGTAAGTTGCTAACTATCAACAAAAGAAATTAAGTATAGTATCGGTTCACCAACTGCAGATACTTCACAGGAAATATGAAGCAATGATGAAAAAAGCATTAGAAAGCTTATGCAAAGAGTTTACGTAACACAACATCTGGCGTTATTTAATATTTGGCAGTAGTACTGGAGTCATTCGCATCTATGTCATTTTTATGCCATTCGACAGCTGACAGTTCCATCGTCATTCCATTTATCTATTTGGTTGAGTTTTGGAGATTTTACAAAAGTGGAGGGCGGAAGACCAATCTGTGTATTTTTCATTATTATACTTCCGTAAAGGGAAAAAAAACGGGCGTCAATCTCATGAAAAGTTGTGCAAAGTTTACGGTGGCAATGCTCGTCAATGTAAACGGTGTTTCACAAAATTCTGTGCTGATGATTCTGATCTCAACGACGACTGTCCTCGGTCAGGATGGTCCACCGAAGTTGAAGACTACAAAATAAAGGCATTGATCGAATCAAACTCACGTTATAAGACACGAGGTTTGCAGAAACATCTTTCTTTCAAGCGTTCACGACCAACTGAAGAAGTATATTTGACGATGTTTATAAGTATCTGCGATGTGCTCATTAAACGTGAGGAAAACGATTCTTTTCTTATGCGACTGATAATTCGCGATGAGAAGAAGATTGTTTACAACATTGTGGTGCGCCAGCGGATCTCGACGTAATGATTCGCTGCTTTCAACGACATCGAAAGCAGACATTCATTAGAAGAAGAAAATGTTGGATTTGGGATTGGATGGGATTTTAAAGATATCGTGTTTTTTAGCTCCTACCAAGGCACCAAACAACCGATTGGAATGAATCTGTAAATAAGCACCATATTCAGTTTTTCTCCGATAAAGACATGTCCTATGTACGAGGAATTACGAAGCCCACTGAAAGATTTATTGTTCTTCTTTATATAGATAAATTGTTTTTGAAAAGAAAGAAAAAAGGCGTCATGCAATGCTTAAAGCCTAAATTAACTGAAAGGAAAACTAAGTGTTGAGTAAGTGAGCTGAAGTAAGAAGTGAGTTCAACTCCATAGCTTTATCCTAATATATAAAAATTATGTGTCATTGTGTTCGTACACGCTAATCTCCGAAACCACTCAACCGATTCAAATTAAAGTTTTTGAATGTATATGGTTGGATCCAGCTTGAAATATAGGATCGTTTTAGACCCGATAGGTGGCGCTGTTGTCGAGATCTACATTTTTTTTAAAATTTTTTCAATACAAACATTTTTTTTCAGATTTCTCATTCAAAAATACATACAACCACAAATTTTAACGTCCCTAAACCGCCACCCTTCAATATTTTTTAATGCGGCTTCAAGGATTTTTTATAGGAAAAAAGTGTTGTAATTCATTTTGTTTAAGTTGCATAATTCAAATTGTGTAATCTTTCAAGAAATGGTGGTGTAAACAAATCTATCTGTATTACGCATCTAGAGACCACACTTAAACATTGTTTCATTTTCTGTGCTGATTTAAACGTTTCCCTGATGCTACAATTTTCCTGAACTGTTCCACGGATATACGAACATAAGCAACGTTAACGTTGTACTGATGTCTTTCAAATCAATTGACACTGTCGTTGATGAAAACGAAGCAGTAAATTATCCAACTGAATTTTTAAATTCTCTAGATATGCCACCACACAATCCTCGATTGAAGATTGGTTCGCCGATAATTCTGCTTCGTAATTTAAACCCACCAAGATTATGCAACGGCACATGTTTGGTCATCAAACGGATCACAGAAAATGTTATTGAAGTAACCATTTTGAACAGAAAGTTTAAAGGAAAAATCGTTCTGTTGCTGTGATGAAGAAAAAATGAAATAAAAAATGTGTAGAACAGTGCCGGTCGGATTTTATTTATTTCCTATCGTACAAATGCATAATATATCTGATAACTTTTGGAAATTTTCTTCGAGACTCGCGCTACTCACAAGGAGAACTGTCATAAAGTTAATTGTAGTAAGCAAAAGATTTTTAGTGAAATATCGTCAATTCGTTAATTTTATTTAATAAAGTTAATCTCAAAATGTATTCAATAGCTCTGTGGTTATAGAAACGTTCTGGCGAAGAGAGAATTGAAAGAAAATTATTAGAGATAAATCGAATATAATGGATCTTAATGATAAAAGGTGAAGTAGAAAACATAGTAATGATATTACTCTTTTAAACATTTAGTTATTTCCAGCTTTGTACAAAATTATAGGCAATCAAAAAACGCATTCATGAACATACTCAATAGCATATAAGATGATATTGGAGTTGGTATGAGATCAACAGCAGCCCCCCCTATAATAAAGCTGGGCGCGACCTTAAAGTTTCTGGTTCAAGGGGGATATAAACACTAAATTGGTCAAGACCGGCACACTGGGCTTGCGCAACAAACTATTTCAAGTAGCATTGCAGAAGTCTGTAGTTCTATAGAAAAATTGTTGTGCCCAAAACACATAGCATTTAGAATGACAGATGCAGAAATCAAAGATGCGAAGAAATATTTTTTCTTGAAATCGGGAATTCCAGGAGTTATTGGCGTATTAGATGGGACGCATATTCAAATGATTAGACCCACGAAAAATGAGCATTTATGAGTGCACATAAAATCTACTAGCATCCCAAACTGCTATAGTTTTGTATACAAGTTTTTGCCAGGAGTGTCCCTGCATAAAAAGCAGCAATCCTAAGAATGACCAACGTTAACTAATAAAATCTACCAAAAGCAATTGTTTGCGATATACTAAACACACAATACTTGTAAAAATATTCGTTTATTGTTCTTTTTTAAACGCCAGAAAATTACACTTTTAATTTTATAAACTTGTCCTCAAAGTAAACAGCTGACGAATAAAAAAACCGAAGAACGAATAACTTTGACATCTGCAAACGAGTTGTCAAGTACGCATTTTCCGATTTTCGGAATAACCAAACTTTAAATCCGAAAATCGAAAATTTTATTCCGATTTTCGAATTGCTTAGTAACAATTTTCCGAAATTCAAAACGAGATACAGAGTACGACCCCAGCGCCAAAAGATAAAAGGCGGTCTACATAGAAGGCGGTCTGTGCCAGGACAACGTCTGCCCGGGACGGCTAGTATCTTATATATTAATACGTGGACATGAAACTTTTCGTACGTTTTTTTAGTATTTATTATAAAAGGATGGGGATGAGACGTATATCATTCGAAAGATACTATGCAAAAGATCTGCAGAAAAAAAAAAAATGATGTGCGTATCTTACCGTTAAGTCAGGTAAAAAAGTGAGCATACAGATGATTTCCCCCTACAAAACGCTTAAAACCAATTAAATGAAATCATTTTGATCACATTCATGGCTTTATGAGCTTAGATCCCTTTGCTTCCCTGCACGGGAGAATATTACAAAAGAAAGTTATGCAAACAAATACATAGCGTTGTTTCTCTCGCTGTTTGTTTATTTCCTCTCGGTCGAATTTCGACCACACACGATACTAGTTTATATTAGTCCATGTGGTTCAATAAAAAGTCATCTTTCTTCCTATGTACCGCTAAAATTATAATTTTGTATTGTCAATAGTATAACTAGGCATATTCAACAGGTAGTTGTTTTTGCCGATCAAGCCTAAATAAATGTTGCCGTCGTTCGGTTTAGTACAAGAAAATTACTAGAAACTCATAATAGAACTTTTTCTCACTTAATAAAAGGAAGGAAAAGAATTGATTTCAATATTACGCTGGGTTAATAACCCTCTAGTTTTCAGTCAAAAACTATCTTTTTAAACGCAATCAATGGAATACAGCGACAAAGATGCGTATATGTCAGGTGTTCATCTCTATGGAATGGGTTTGTCCCATGTCCCACTTGGCGTCTAGCCATGGTTTCATGTTGTCTTTGAACTTTTCTTTTGGGCGGCTTGTATAAATATTTCGCGTCTGCGCTGCAAAAGAAAAATTTATATAAAAAAAAAAAACTAACAAAACTTGATATAATTTTCTTGCGCTACATACTGTTCAAAAAACAATCCACCCTCAGCGGGACAACTTATTGCACTCTACCCTACACCCTACACACCACTAGTGCACTTGTGTATCGTTCATGGTTGAGTTTCCTAACGACAGCGTTTTCATCCTTCTGTGCGCACACAAAAATATACAAATACCTTTGCATGGACACATAGATATGTGTACCTATGGATATAAACACCACTGTTGTCCTTTTTTTAGCAACACACAGGGCACCGGCTGTCTATACCTAGTACGTCTCTAACGTTGGTTTGAGCCTTAGATCGTAAGTGCTTGTGATATGATTCATCGTGATTTTATATGACAGCAAATATGGAACGATGGGGGTGATGGATGGGGTTAAGGAAATAAGGAAGGATGGACTGTGTGCCATTCAAGGAACACAATACATAATGGAGGATGAAATTGAATTTACCATCACGTCGCCTTCGTCTGCTATTTCGTCATTAAATGGTGACTCCTCGAAATCTTCTGGATCGATCACGAGGTTCTCACATTCATCCATTTTGAGCCAGTGTTCGCCCCGTAGTGGCAGATGGATGTTTTGTTGTTGGTTTCGCCAAGAGTCCTATCGACTGCCGATAGTACTTACATCCACTTTTTTGTATATATGTATGTATTTATATGATTTTCAATTCATTGCGAATACGCGAAAGGGTACGGAAGCTTAATTGTCTTATCTCCTACGTCTGCAAGTGTCCTCGCAGATACCGAAAATTTTACTTATTTACTTGGTCTTTGTTTCTTTTCTTTTTTTCAGCCTTCACACTCACACTTTGCACAAGAAAAGTCGGCACCTTAAAGTACAAACACCAATAAGAAAAGTTTCACTTGTTCTGTGGTATTACTTGAAAGGAGCTTATAATTCCAATTTGCGTTGTTCGCAGTTAAAATTTGCAGAGGAAAGAAAAAGTCCTTGAAATTGAAAATTTCCTCCTAGATGTGTGTGTTATGATTCACAGCGGGGTGATTGGGGGGATTGATTTTGAGCAATACTGGGTTAATGCAAAACAAACACAACCACTTGACTAATTAATTCACAAAAGGAAAATACGTTTAATTGGATTTTAAGCACTTTTCACTGAAATGTTTGCATTTTTTTTCTGCAAGGATATGCCGTATCGGACATAAGTCCTCGTGAATGTACTCGAATCCTATTTTCAAATGAATGAGTACGTAGTCGAATGGGAGAGAAAGTCCCGTATATTGTTGAGCTATGTGGTGCTGGAGTCTGCGCAGTGAGTTCGCGTAGCACCATATTGGGAAAGGGAGGAAAAATCGATATCCTTGCGAGGGTGACACCTGTGCTTTGGTGAGAGGTTTATTTGGAGGGTTGAAGTATTGGTTGTGGATAGAAAGCTGGGGTTATGATATAAAATGTATTCAATATTGTTTCTAAAAGTTGGCGATAGAGGTGTTATTCCAGCAGTTAGCGAACAAATTTGGGCATTTGAAAACTGAGGTAACAATGACTTGGTGAAATTTTGTGGTCACTAAATCTCTTAATTTTTTTGTAGCTTTTATTTCAAGACAGTCGGTGAGAAACACAATTTCAAGTATTATAGTTAGACTAAACCAATGTTTAGGAATGCATTCGTTATGTATTAAGCTTGAAAGAGACGATCTTTTTTAACCATGCGGTTGTAATACCATTTTCTCCAAGTACAGAACATATTTGTGTTTAAGGTGCAAAATTAGGATTTATCCCATTCTAAGTAAGTACGCGGATGACCGTGGCTTTCGAACAAATCTTTATTAAAAATTCACTTCATTTCGATGTATCAATGTAGTACAATCTATTAGATTTTGTAACCACATCTCGAGTGACCTGCTTGTTTGAGGGTGCCATTTGAAAAGAAGCGAGATATATGAACTTGTGGAGTTCAAGAAAAGGATGAGTTCCCCAATTGATTTTTTGAAACTTAGCGTGTAAGTTTTGTAGTAGAAGATGCAACCAGTTCGTTTGGTATCAGTTCTAAGATTATACTGTGGCCATATGGCGTTGGGGTCCAGCACTCAGGTTCAAAAATGAATAGATGCCCTTTGCCACTAAAACCATAGTGCAAGACTTCACTATGACGGTGTAGCACAAGGTCTATATAATGGATGTGTTGAGAAGTACTCCAGGCTATATCCTTCGAATAATAGAAAATTATTTCCACGGAAGGGTGCTGTTACACGATACCGACATAGGGATACAGAAGTACTCCGTAACCGCTGGCGTTCCATAGGGTTCCGTTCTCTGACCGGTTCTCTGGAACATTATGTACGATGGCATACTGAGGCTGAGAGTCGCCGATGGAGTTAAAACCATACGCTTGCCGATGACATAGCGATAGAGGTTACGGCGAAATATTTAGACGAGCTAGAACTGAACGCAAGCGAAACCACTGATTCTGTCAAACAATGGCTTGTCAATTGGGAATTGCGAACGGAAGAGGACGGATGCCGTGCCTCTTGCGCCACAAAACAGGATAAGTATCGGTTGGTCTGTGGCCCAGCCGCAACCATAAAAAAAACCCAATTGCCCCGAAACGGACTGCAACGCCTCGGATACGGACGGATACCTTGTTGACGACCTTTGGCTATCGCACACGGACAATGATCGGTTTCTAGAACGTTAAGACCCTCCTCGAATCACTCCAGGAAGTGCCTCAAATCGCCAGATTCTTCCAATTAGAGCACGAGCTCACGCGATATAATGTAAACATAAGATGGTACTATGCCGGGGAATACCACTCTCCAACGAAAAACACTGTCATGCTCTACTCTGGTAGACAAGCTAGGAGCGGCGGCGGTCCGGAGTCGGACTGGTGCTAACTCCAGCAGCACGAAGTAACCTCATATCCTGGAAACATAAATTTCACCTAGATAGACGGCTAGATTTCAGAGTAGAATAAGAAGATTACCATCAAACAGTGTTATGGTCCGATCGATGACGCGACTGAGGATTATAAGGATTATAATTTTTATAGCCATTTAGGAGCCTACTACAACCAAACGCCTAATGGGGACACAGTAATGGTGATGGGGGATCTCAATGCCAGGTGTTTTCGAATATGTGATGCTAGCAAACTGTATTATCGAACACAATGCTAATGCAGTTAAAACTCGTATTTGGGTTATTAAACAATTGACTTTTGTAGTTTGCGTTTAAGAACATGCTGCAATTACATTTTTCATGCAGATGAAGTTTTCGAAAATTACCATCGGCGTAAGCGAGTAGTTATACAAATTTGTAATAGGTTGAACCTCCGGTGTTGGCTTGTGAGTTTCGTACAATTCTTTCAACTATTATATTAAAGAAATCGCAGATCATCTTGCACAAACGGACAAGCTTGTCAGGAATGCCAAGACTAGACATGGCTCTATATAACTCGTCACTATATATACTACCATAGGCAACTTCAAAATTTATAAAAAGATGATGTGTATCGATTTTATATACATGCGTTTTTTATAAGATCCGCCGTAGTGTGAATATTTGGTCAATGGTGGTTTTTCCCGGCCTGAAACCCCACTGATAAGTCCCTATCAGGTTGTTGACGATCGGCGTTAGGCGTTCACATAATACGGCAAACAGGATCTTATACACGATCTTGAGAAGATCTATATACCTCTGTACTTGGCGCAGTTCAGAGGGTTTCCTTCTTCAGGATCGGGCAAATGATTCCATTCATCGGGCATACTTTCGTCCGACTAAATTTTACAGATGAGCTTGTACATGCTCCTTACCAACGCATTTCCTCCTACCTGGAAAAGTTCGGCGGTAAGGCCGTCGGCTTCAGCGGGTTTGTTGGATTTTTAGATATCGCTATCACCACTTCATTCTGATCGATTTGATGGAATACTCGATTATCATCGTCACTGTTGAATGACTCATTCTGCCTGACGGCGGAATATTAATCATCGTCCCCGTTTAGCAGTCTGCAGAGGTGTTCCATCCATATCCCCAACTACAACATAAATTTTGTCCCTGCAGGCTTCTCTTGTGGCTTTGAAACCCTGGCATGTTATTTGTACCTTTTGGTAAAACTTTCGAACATCATTTCTGCAATAAAGTCTCTCAATCTCCTCGATTAAGCGCTTCGCATGCTCCTTTTTCTTTTTTCTGAGAAGTCGATGTTGCTCTTTTCTCCTCCGCTCGTAGAGCTCGCGAGCAGCTCTAGTCCTATACAACCCCGCTTTATACGTCTCTTGTTTTGCTGCATGTGTTTGCCGGCATTCCTCACCAAACCTTATTACGAATATAACTTTTATCCATTGTTTCATTTCTATCTCCGACCAAGGTACTAGGCACTCAGTGGTGACCACGTAAAGGTTGAGAGTAGGAGTTGGTAAGCCTTAGCTACGTAAAAGCGCTTGTGTGGGACAAAATAAGGTAAGATAAAATAGGAGAAGCGAAATTTGAGTTTTCTCACCAAGCATAGTAAAGTGAATCCATGATCATGTACCGGACTTTGGAGCATAATTTAACAAACAATTATTTTCACGACAGTCACAGCATAGATACAATATCTATTGTATGTAAAACGAGAGGAGAGCTTCTATATGTCTCAATTGAATGCCCCATCGAAGTGATCGCAATGCCGAATGTTCGCTTTGCAATATGCATGTAAAAGAAGATATTGAACATTTCATTGGAACCTGCCCCATCTTCAATTCCATTAGACGCTCGCAGTGGGGAAGAATCTGGTTAACGGTTGACAATCTACGTGAGTCAACTCTGGTTAGCTACGTTAATTCGGCTTGAAGTATCGTAATCAAATTATGAACATTTTCAAATCAAGTTTTATCTTTTTTCCTATTTCACTACACATAATTTTTAATTGAATTATGTATATACTCGTAAAACCTATTGTCTTTTCGGCTGACGGCTAATGCCGTGCATTTATTTTCAATTTTTGTATTTAATAATTACTGATTAAATAAAATCACATATGTCTATCTACAAACAAAATATATCTAAACAAAAGCTCTTTAATGCCAGGGCTGATAGAGACAACAATCTGCGTCAACTGTCAGGAGAAGGAGGAAGGTGTAGAGCACTTCCTTTGCCACTGCCTCGCGACATCAAAGTTAAGACTGACTGTGCTGGGGTCGTCAGCGATACCTGATCTGATACGCCACAGGCAAAAAAAAATCGGTGATAAAATGGAATTCGTCAGGCGGGGAAAACCTTTTTCCGATCACTGCATGCTACAGTCTTCGTACAAAATTCCGACCTGTTTGTCAAATTTTAAAATTGAATACCATTACAAACCATTTAAGGTAGAGCTTTTGTCTTAAATATCGCCATAGACAGCATAGACAATTTTTTTTTATATAAGGCTATCTTAAGCAAAAGCGGGTGTGGTGCTACAGAGAGCATGCGAAAAAATTGTTCAGTGAAGTACATACATACATTTTCAAATGGCCCGCTAATCCTTCATGAGGGTCGGGGGGGTAGGAGGAGGAATCCCTAGACGGCTCCAGGAGAGATGTTGGACTTGGCCCAACCATCTATTTCTAGTCCTACCGTGGGGTCGCCTACCTGATGCCATGGTCACCATTGCACGTCTTGGAAGCCGGTCTGAGGGCATATGCACTACGTGACCAAACCATCGAAGCATAGATCGTTCCGTTCGGAAAAGTAACTGCTCAACATTGAGCGCATCGCGTACTCTGGTGTTGCGCACTCGATCCCTACGAGTTATTCCAGCAACACCGCGAAGGGACCTCATTTCGGCAGCTTGTATCTGCGATCTTATTCTTTCGGTCACTACCCAAATTCCATGACCATAGGTGAGAGTTGGAACATACACCGAGTTAAAAACCGATAGCTTAGCTTGAACACTAAGTTCGGCTTCCTTATAACAGATTGGTCAGGCTCTCTCAAAATTGGTCCAGCCTGACCAATTCTATAGGATAATTCGGCATTGCTCTTCCCATCACTCGTGAATAAGACCCCGAGGTACATAAACTTATCCACCTGCTTCAGTGGAACTCCACTAACATGCAGAGTGCACTGAATAGGTTTTTTTTTGAAACGACCATTATTTCTGACTTGTTCACGTTGATCTTCATTCCAGCATCATCACAAGCGGCTAAAAACCTTTCGAGTACGCGCTGAAGTTCGGTTTGAGAGGACCCAAGGATGACCAAATCATCCGCAAAGAGCAGATGACTAATCCTTAGGTCTCCCACTGTGAAACATTCCCTGCCACGGCTGCGCTGCAACATCCAATCCATTTTTGCAACGAATAAGAGAGGTGACAAAATTCACCCCTGGCGGAGTCCAACGTCCACAGTGAAAGGTATTGACTTAACACCGTTTATTCTAACACAGCTTCTACAGTTTGTATATAAAGACTGAATCGCCCTTAACAGGGAACCATCTGTCTGTCTCGAGTCTGTCTCGACGAACCCTTTCATATGCCTTTTCCAAATCCACAAAACCGGTGTAGATAGGTTTATCATACTCCCAGGCCTTCTCAAGAACCATTCTGAGAGTGAATAACTGGTCGGTTGTGCTTCTGGGGCGCCGTGGCGTAAGTGGTTAGTGTGTCGGATCACTACGCATGAGGTTTCAAGTTCGAATCCCAGAAAATACCAAAAAGTTTTTTCACGGTCCCACCTCTCGCGAGCGTCTGACAAACATCCGAGAGTATTGTTGTCACGGAAAAGCTTCTCAAATCGCCGTTCGGATTCGGCATTAAACTGTAGGTCCCTTCCATTCGTGTAAAAAATATAACGCACACAACATGAGTGGTTGCGAGAAGTTAGGCCCTGGCACTTTAAGAATCTGATGCGCCAAATATTTGTATTTTTTTCGTTTTTTATTTTGTGCTTCTACCGGGACGAAAAGCGCACTGCTCATCCCCCAAACTCAACCGCAGCTCTGGAACGCGTTTCTAGCATCTTACCGAAGACTTTTCCGGGGCACTTTAAAGAGCTGATGCGCCAAATATTTGTATTTTTTTTTTATTTTTATTTTGTGCTTCTACCGGGACGAAAAGCGCACTGCTCATCCCCCAAACTCAACCGCAGCTCTGGAACGCGTTTCTAGCATCTTACCGAAGACTTTTCCGGGGCACTTTAAAGAGCTGATGCGCCAAATATTTGTATTTTTTTTATTTTTATTTTGTGCTTCTACCGGGACGAAAAGCGCACTGCTCATCCCCCAAACTCAACCGCAGCTCTGGAACGCGTTTCTAGCATCTTACCGAAGACTTTTCCGGGGCACTTTAAAGAGCTGATGCGCCAAATATTTGTATTTTTTTTGTTTTTATTTTGTGCTTCTACCGGGACGAAAAGCGCACTGCTCATCCCCCAAACTCAACCGCAGCTCTGGAACGCGTTTCTAGCATCTTACCGAAGACTTTTCCGGGGAGACTTAAAAGAGGTATACCCCTGTAGTTGGCGCAATCTCTTTTGTCCCCTTTTTTTAAAAAGAGGAACTATCACCCCCATTTGCCAATCACCAGGTGTTTCACCGCATTCCCAGGCCACTTTAATGACACGCGAGAGCCATTGCACTCCCTCTTTACCTAAAGCCTTGAGCATTTCTGGCCGAATTTCATCCACACCAGCAGATTTGCCAATCTTTAGCGCTTTGATCGCCAAAGTAACTTCCTCTACCGTAGGACTACTTGTTAGACAATACAATAAGTACCAACTGACCCTATCGTACAAATAATACTTACATATAATAGTTATATACTTATCATACATACATTTACTACTGCTAAACTATTAAATTGTTACTAATCATATTACTCAATTCCAATACTCACACTAGCATAACATATGTACGTTTTTTCTAAATAAAGCCAGAGTTGCTCTGAATAAATCTCTTTTTCTTTATTAACGAGTTACTGCCGTGTTTGATTCCCCATTTTATCCTAACGAAGGTTATGGGCCCAGTATTCCGCCAGTCGGTGAATTTTTGAAAAAATAAAAATAAAGTGAAAAAGGGAATAAATATATAATGAGTTCGTTCCTAAGTATTGAAAAGCTCGACGGGCAGAACTACAACGGATGGAAGATCCAGATGAAGTGTACTCATTCATAATGAGCTTTGGCCGTACGTCAGCGGAGCCAGCACTTGGCGACCCAAACTGCGGAAAACCGATTAGCTTGGAGCCGGAAGGACGAGGAGGCCCTTGCAACGATCTTTCTGTGTGTCAAAACTTCCCAGTTTAACCACATTCGAAATTGTGGGACTTCAAAGGACGCGTGGTATAAACTAGAAGCGCTGTATCAACCCACTGGTCACGCTATATCGAAAGCTCCTGTCATTGAAAATGACGGAAGGTCATCCAATATCAGGCCACATGGGTGCATTTTTAGATGTGGTTGAGAAATTAAAAGAGATAGATGTAGATCTCAAAGAGGAGCTTTTGTTTATCATTCTTTTGTCAAGCTTACCCAAATCTTATGAAAATTTCGTTATAGCGATAGAGACGAGGGATGAACTGCCGAATCTAGCCAAGTTAAGTCTTCTTTTTGTCATCATGGGGTGTGCGCTTTGTTAGCCGTGACTGGATTGTATGGATGGAAATAACTATTTAAGTTACCCCATCTGCACATTCCAGTCACGTTGACCGCCCCCCACCACGAGTAGGTTAGCTGACAGGGGGGGCTTCAGTGAAGTAAGTTTTAAGAAAAGTGGGCGATTTTAGCTTAAACAAATAATTTAATTGGTTCGGCGCAGTGTTTCATTCCCAACTTTAAAGGCATTGTATTCCGCTATACTGCAGGGTGTTGAGAAGTTTTCTTTTGACAAAGCACGAACATTCTTTTTGTTGTGTTGTAGATTTCGAACCCAGAATCACTGACCCAAGGTCGTAAAATATTAAACACATTAGGAGATGAAAGGAGAAGCTACATTTTATAAAAAGGTATCTACATACATCTTTTGAAAACCCAATGTTGTGAATGGAAGTCAATGAGGATGAATTAACTCCATAGCAACAGAGAACACCATCCAAAACGATATTTTGATGGAAATTGATGTTGTAAAGACAATTTAACTTGATATTGATAAAGAATAAATTTATCTGATAATTTTGAACTATGTATAACAGAAGTGAAATTCTGAGTTGGTAATGAACCAACAGTTTAAACACACAAAAGACGGCATGAATATAACAATATGTACAATGTACATATGTATCATACTATACAAGTATATCAATATATGATTTAGCTAGTCAGCGAAGACTGAAAATTCATAGGTCAGCGTTTGCTAGAAGAAAGAATATGTATACGTAAAGACGCTTATGACTCATATGCGAATATTAACATTTGATCTACGCATATCTCGAGTCCAAATACCATACACGCACAGATGTTACACATTCGACCTTGCCGTGAGCATTGACTTGCCCTTATCCCATTTTTTTCCTTCTTAAATAATCCCAATAATCAATATTACCTTCATTCCATGGATTCGGATTAAATTCGTAAATTCGCAGAGCATTTTTCTGTTCTCTCCCATATCGTACCCTCTCATTCAGCTTTTTTGGAAAATGTAATCACATCGAGGCAAAAAGTTTTATTTGCCGAAACTTGCGAACAAGTAAACTTTCCTTATCGGTAAAATCAACACTTTACCACCCCATCCTGTAGCTAGCCCGGAAGAAGTAAAAGTTAACCATACTAAGCACCCACAGACAGGACTACTCGAGCAGCAGTTGGGCAACACGAGAAAGCTATCATGGAAGCCAACTGTTTTGTTTTGTTTTTCTTCAGTTTTTTTATTGTTTCTCCTCTTTCGTCGATAATAAGGGTTTAATATAAGGGCTTAGTAGTTTGTGAATTTATTTACTGTGCAGCGTGTACTTGCCTTACTTAAGATTTCCAGAAAACACAAAAGGATGCATTTCTTCAGCTCGCGATGCTCATTAAAAAGTATCTGATACTCATACCCACAGGCTATTTGATATTCTTGAATGCGAAGAATCGAAAACTCATAGAGCAGGGATACAAAGTCGCAAAGTCAAAGTTCAAACGCAAGGCATTCAACGCATATTTAAAGGATTCTAGAATTGCAAGAATTCCATTGAATGGGTCGCAGTATTCATACAATTTGGGTGAATAAGAAACTTTTTTCGGAGTAGTTTTTGCTTGTTATTCAGACGTTCTTCGTCGACTGGCTCTGGTTATTTTGTTTACATATGGATGGAGCGTGGGGTGAATAAGTTTTTTTTTCAGATGAGAAAAACCCCATTTGCATAGAAGATAGATTGGATGGAAAGGGGAGGGAGGTCGATTGAAAATCAACGAAAGTGGACGGAAATAAAATGAAAGAGATACTTCCCCATGGCTATCAACAAGCGTCGGATACTTAAAAGTTTCCTAATTTGCCGAATTTGTATGCTGAATATAGGATGGGAAAATTGAATGAAATTTTCAACGACAATATGTTAGTTTCGACTGTAGAATTGGATACTCCGCCGTACTTGGTTCATGGTGTTTGTAAGTATAATATCTGTATAATTTCGCAATTTGGCTAATATTTTATACTCACGAGTAAATAGGATTCTTGTGTCAATAACTTTCTTTTATATTGACTTAAGATTGCAATTGCTTCTCTACGTGGTACGTAAAATATGCCTAATGCAGAGCCTTAACTTAAGTTCACTGAGGGTAATGAAAGAATGGTTTCTAATCGTCTATTCAATTCCTGACGATTCTTTTCGATTAGTACATGATATTCTCCTATTAAGCGTGTAATTCAGGTGTAATTCAGGTTGCCAATGATATAGGAAGTAAAGGATCTTAAAGGTAACCGAAACACAGACTTTAAAGTTTGAAGAGTCCATACCATATACTAAAGAATTTTTTATTTTTTTTGCATTTTCCTAAGGGGTGGTGGAAAACGCTAAGGCTCACGAAAAACAGTCCCGCTCTGTTTAAGTAGTGTAAGACTTTGTACTCACTAAAAAGCCACCTTTAACCCTTTTTTTTTACTTGACACCATCCACTCCGGAACCGCTTATGCATTACTTCGGAGTGGTGTCGTTTTCTTTCCCCTGTGGGGCCGGCCTTTCATGTTTATCTTCTTCTGCGGATTTATTCTTTCTTGCCGGTGAGGTTTTCATCAGGCTTTTATATCTTGTGAGCGTATGATTTGATCTTCCTCTCTCTTTTTTGCCTTTTTGTCTTTACCGGATAGTATTTTTCTCACTACGTTTTCTGGGCTTATGTCGCCTATCTCAAGCTGCAGTCTGCTTCTCTCTGCCGTCCATCGTGTGCAGTTAAAGATCGTGTGCTATACGGTGTCATGTGGAGAGTCATCGTATTGGCAAGCTGGGCTTTCCACTTTTCCTAGGTACGCGTGAAAAAATATCCGTGCCCTGTAAGAAACTGAGTTAGGTAGAAGTTTACTTCACCATAGCTTCGCTCCGACCATTCAGCAACGTTGTTGATTAATCTTGCTGTCCATCTACCTCTGGTTTCGGAGTTTCAACGTTCTTGCCAGCGTTCTTTAGTGAGCTCAGCTTTCTTTTGGTGGATATGCATTGTTTCCGCTGCTAAGAGATCGATGGGAGTCACCCTTGCGATTACGAGGACTGAAGGGTCTGACACTGTGCGATATGAGCTTGCTACCCGTAGTGCTGCTTTTCTCTGTACTGCTGCCATTCGCTTCCGATACGTTTCTTGTCTGATCGCATTGGCCCAGATTTCACTGCCATATAAGAGTATGGCATGTGTGATCGACATTAGAAGTTTTCGCTTACTTGCCGTGGGGCCTCCAACGTTCGCCATTAATCTGCTCAATGATGTGGTAACCTTTTCGGCTTTCTCTGCCGCGGCCTTAATGTCCTGCCAGAAGGTGAATTTTGTGTCCAGTTTCAGTCCCAGGTACTTTACTGCGTCCTTTGTTCTTATTATTCCCGAGTTCAATTGGAACTCAGGTATTTGTCTTCGTGTTAGCATGTTTTCTCTGTTGCAAGGCTTAGACCGTGATCTTCCATCCAGGAATTGACCCGTCTCATAATTTGGCTTATTCTCCTCTGTGCATCCATACTAAATACATTACATGTGTTGAGCAGGGAACTATTGTGCCAGCCCATTGATGCTGGCATGAAGTTTATTAGTTTCTTTAGATGCATAGGAGGCGAGAGGTCGCAGCCAAGAGTGCCCATTGTCACTTGGATAAGAACGGGATATTATGATTACGTGCATAGTCTACATGTATCGTTCGACGATAGGTTAAGTTTGTGGAGATGCTTCTGAAGAAGGTAGTGGTAAGGTTTTCTAAGGTTGTTTCTGCCTAGATTCACAAGTATCTTAGATTTAAGGACAACTGGTTGAGAGAACCACGGTGGAGCCGAATAGGATGTCGCAAGTAGAATTACTAAAGCGAAGTCTGCGTTCAGAATGCTGTTCAAAATATGACAAAGAAATGCAATCATGGCTTAACACCAAACTGCGATTGTTCCGCTCCAATGTTGACTTTGTGCTGTTGTATGGGTGCAGCACTTGGAAGGTGACTGCCACTATCACAAATAAGCTGCAAACGCTTGTAAACTGCTGCTTATGGAATATTTTGAAGCTTTTCCGGCAGAACCGTGGCTAAAATGAAACCATGTACCAGAGAACGTGAGTGCCCGTGGATTGGTCACACACTGGAACTCGTTACCCTCGAAGGGCAGAAGACTTGGTCACCTACGAAGTACATAGCGCAGAGCAGTTGAGGAGGAATCATCGAAATTGGGAGAGTTGGATTGAGCTAAGATACAGGCCAGAAACCGTACACGATAGGTGTAATCGACGCCCTAAGACGCGACCCACAGGGGAAACAGAATCCGCATAAGTAGGTAAATAAGGAGGGATGTTGCACAGGCCTTGGCTAACAAGTCTGCTATTTCATTGCCTTGCTGACCTTCATGTTCAACGATCTATTGCAAAATGAGCAAGTTTTTCCTAGCTTGTTTTGAAAGCATTTCAATTGTCTCCAGGACTTGCTTTGATTTCAAGGCGGCTGAATTAAGTACTTTCAGAGCGGCGTCACTACCCGAAAAGTTGGAAAACGTCAATGGTGTTAGAATGTAGGTTTATGGTAAACATACACGGTTGTAAAGACTTCTACCTAGACAATCGTTAAGTATTTGTCCAGGTTTACTGAAAGATTAGCTGCAGTTAATTCATTAAATATGCAAGACGCAAATGCACAATCCATTGTAGACCCCATTATATACCACCTGGATCCTATTTTTATGGAAAAGGCTTGCATTTTTCACAGTGAACGCTTGGGGCGATGAATACGACATAGTTTAGTTTGAAGCCGTAACTGGAAAGCACGCCATTTAAGAACAGGTTAAGTCTACAGCGCTGCTCGAGAGAATTGAGTAGGTTTTTCATATGATTGAGTTTTAAATGACTTAAATGACAATTGTGTGATCTGGGTTTTAAAACAGTTTACTGTCTAGACTCTAGAGGTACTTTCGCTGTTATCTTTGCTATTTTTCAGAATTATAGATGGGATCAATCAATGCCTATGCACACATTCTGGCAGTAAAAACTTTTTATGATTTCTATTAAAAACTTTGCAAAACAGACGTTCTTTCAAAGTGGGCGTGTCAGTGGGCGGATTTCTACGAACTTTTCACAGTTTTGCGAGGCAAACATTTTGCACACTAAATTTCAACTCTTTAGCTGTCCATACGTCACCAGTTCTTGAGCCTTTAACTTTGGGCTAGGTGGATGATTTTTCGAATAGGAGCTGTATAGAATTCTAGTAAGTACAAATTTTAATATTTTTGAAATTGGATCACTGACACGGCCACTATTGGAAATAAGGAACCTATTTTTATTTTTGTATATTTTCGGGCCCCCATTGTTAAGGAAACACTTTTATTTTAATAGTTATATGTTTGTGGACGCAGTGGTTAGTGTGTTGGACCACTGTGTGTGAGGTTCCATGCTCGATTCACAGAAAAATACCAAAAAGTTTTTTAACTCTCGCGAACGTCTGACAAGAACAGAAAGCTTTAACAAAAAAATGTTTTTTGGATACGGCCCAAACCTATAGGTCCTTCCATTCTTGCGAAAAATATAACACAGAAATATGGAAGCGTACCCTACAGGAGCTGTTGATGAGTATTGAAGATTCCACTCGATCGGCATTCAGAATGAAAACGCAGCATAGCGAGACTAGAATTACTTATCATTGTTTACTCGATCATGATCTAGGGGAGAAAAATTATTTCCACGATCTCAACAGCCTTGGTACAATTTCCACCATCTTCAGGGCCAGAGGCGAACTTCTTCGGCTTAACTTTATGCCCTACGTAAGCGATGGGAATGAGGAATGCACTATATGCAACCTTGGTGCGAAAGAAGATGGTTTCCACTTTATTGGAATATGTCCCGTATTAAAGGAGATTAGGTGAGTCTACTTGGGTAAAAATACACTACCAGAAAATGAGATCAGCGCGCATTTAAATGGTCAAGACTGGAATCTGTTATATTCTAGCTATATTAAATCTGCATCAAAATATCGTCAACAAATACTAAACGAAGCATTTTAGATATGTTTATAAAACCAAGACCAAAATTATGTTCTTAATTTATTGGAAAATTTGTTTATAATTATATGAATTAAAATTCTCTCTTTTTTCGGCTGACGGGAATTGCCAATGTCCTTTATTGTGAATTGCTGTAACAGACTTAACTTTTGTTAAATAAAAATTACAATTACTGCTACTACTACTGATAATGAGCTGTTTCGCCAAATTTATATATTACATTATACATATGCTATGAAGCATTGAAATTTGAATAAAATGAACAGGTTAACAAGCTTAGAGGTACATATTTTCTTAAGAAAGAAATTTGTATTTTCTAGAAAATCGAAAAAAGTGGATCTAAGAAGTAAGCTGTAATTACACAACCTCACGCCAATAAGACTAGGGATAGGGAATCATACGATCCATTCTAGATACATAGATAACATTTCGTTCGCGGACTAAGGCATTAAGTGAAAGAAGAGATCCGATTAAAAAATTTTGTTTCTTAATATAATTTCCCTCGAGTAAAATGCATTTTTCATATCGGGCATACAGTGCCTTAATAAAAAAAAAAACAAAATACCATAAATAAATATTTGGCGCAACAGCTCTTTAAGTGCCAGGGCCTAGCTTCTCGCAACCACTCATGTTGTTTGCGATATAGTTTTCGCACGAATGGGAGGGACCTACACTTTGATGTTTGTCAGACGCTCGCGAGAGGTGGGACCGTGAAAAAAACTTTTTAGTGTTTTCTGTGATTTGAACATGGAACTTCACGCGCGGTGATCCGACACACTAACCACTTTCGCCACGGCGCCCATGTGCCTTAATACCACCAACAAATATTGTGTTTCTTTGCGTTCAAAATGACTTTCTATGGCCGCCTTGGTCTCATTCTCATCTGTAGATTTGCACCCTTGTAGATCCTTTTTCAAATTGGAAGAGAGAAAAAAGTAGCTCGGGGCTAAGTCTGGGCGGTAGGGTGGGTGGTCTACTGTTGAAAAACGTGCGTGTTTTAATGCCTATTTCGAAACCCGCGCCGTGGGAACAGACGCGTTATCCTGCAAATTTCTTCGGCGGCCTCTCCACTTTTTTTATCCACTGCATAGACTCTTGCTTGGACTCCGGATCGTATTGGCGAACCCAAGTCTCATCTACAGTTACCATTTGGCTGCAAATTTCGTCGAGATTGTCCCCGGCAAACTTCAAAAAATCTTTGCAGCACTCGAGTCGTTATTGCTTGTCGAATGGCATGAGCATTTTCGGTACCCAGCGCGCACAATTTTTTTTTATGTTTAAATGCCCTGCAATCTGATCTTTGCAGAATTGTAACTTGTCCGCTACTGCCACATTTTTATTCTTAGGTTGGACAGAACTAATTTTTCCACATTTCCGACATTTTCTTCAGCGACCACTGACACAGGACGTCCTGGGCGCGGCTCACAGCCCTCTCGCCCTTGTTGAAATAAGCGAGTCCCTTTTTTGTCCGTGTGGGCATACGAAGGCCCTGAATCCTAAAGACACGATGACATGTTCAGAGTTTATTCACGATTTTCTGTTTTGTTGTATTAAATGTAACCATACTGTCCCAAGTAATGACAAAATAATTAATTATAGATCCTACCAACATTTTATTTTCACTGACGTACAAAGAAACTGCGACTCTCATATTTGGGACTCACCTGACATAGATAATAAAATTAGTATTTTTAATAATTTTTTAAATAAACTTTATGACGTTTGTGTACCAAGAGTGACTAAGATAGTTAAGCCCAAGCCCTGTTCATGGTATACAAATTTTGTTAAACAGCAGATTCGGGAAAGAGAACGCTTTTTTAAGATTTTTAAAAGAAATCCGTCGGACTACAATAGACAACAATATAACGTTGCTCGGAATAAGACAGTTGCCACGATTCGCTATCATAAACGGGCATATGGTATATCGTTCGAAAACTTGACCCTAAACAAGGTTCTAAGTAGTTATGGAAGAGTTTGAAAAACCTTGGAGTGGCTGCCGAGAAGAATGTAGCTGAATGTTCTTTAGCCCCAATACAATGAGCTCTGTTTTTGCTCCTCTCTCTACAGCTCCATCAATACTTCCAGCAAGCTTAGAGAACTTAAGTGAAGGTTTTAATTTTGAGTGTGTCCAGTCAATTTATGTTCATGATGCGATTCGTAGTATTAAATCGATGCTACTGGTCCTGACTGTGTGTCGCCTAAGTTTTTAAAGTCAGGCTTGCCCCTAATATTTCCATATATGTTGCATGTCTTCAATTTTTGTTTTTAAAGCAGTCGATTTCCCGAGAAATGGAAAAAAGCTACAATTGTTCCGATCCCAAAAAAAACCTAACCCGTCAGCTCCGTCCGATTTTAGGCCAATCAGTTGCTTTGTTTTCCAGCTAAAGTTTTTGAAAAGATTATGGCTATCCAAATAAAAAGGTTTTTAGACGCTAATAATCACCTATCCAAGTGGCAATCGGGGTTTCGTCATAACTATAGCTGCGAATCTGCAGTTATCAAAGTAACTACAGATTTGCGTATAGCAATTGACTTAAACACAATCGGGATTATGGTTCAACTTGACTATTCCAAAGCCTTTGACTATATTGACCATTCAATTTTAATTTCTAAGCTGAAAAATTATTTTGGTTTTCACAGTGCGTCACTTAGACTTCTTACACAATATCTAAGCAATCGTGTACAGGTAGTTAAGATGAACCAGGGAACATCAAGTCCTATTTCCGTTAACTCAGGTGTTCCGCAATGATCTGTGTTGGGCCCGTTACTATTCTCTATGTTTATAAACGATCTTCCAGACTCTATTGTAAATTGTCAAGTGCATATGTACGCGGACGATGTCCTTATTTATCTATGTCAGTCTGTTGGCTTAATAGAAGATTGTGTAGCGCGTATAAATGAGGACCTTGTAAATATACAACGGTGGTCAGATTTTAATAATCTTACACTCAATCTTTTAAAGACTTTAGGAATGATTTGCTCACGGCAGAAAACCGACTCCTCTGATTATCCCGCCCTTGTTCTAAATGGCAACATTAATCAATATGTAGACAAAGTCAGGTATCTAGGATATCAAATCAATAACACCTTAACCTGCTGTGATGCCGTTTCGGATACTGTAAAAAGGATATATTTTGGTCTACGTGGGCTGAGGTCTTCATCGTATTCACTGCCTATAACAATCAAATGCCGTTTAGTTAAAAGCTTGTTACTCCCCTTTTCCACGTATAATTGTTCCGTGTACCCTTGTCTTGATTATGATTGTAAGCGTAAAATGAATGTAGCGTTTAACGACTGTATTCGGTTTATTCATAATATTCCAAGGCATAAAAGTGTTTCGCATCTAAACGGGTCACTGTTAGGTTTAAAATTAGATATATACCATCATTTTAGAAATATTTTAAAGCTTTTTAACATTATTCATGGTAAATATCCTGAATTTTTGCGTGAAATGCTACTTTTTGCTCAGTCGCGCAGAGGGTTGAAGTTAATAATACCCCGTTTTGAACACACTATTGGAGAGCGGTCCTTTTTTGTCCAAGCAATTTGACTGTGGAATAACCTTCTACAGGAATTGCAAAGCACTACATCACCAGTCACATTTCGCAGGAAATTATTTTTAGCATTGTCAAATCAGAGCTAACAACCGCATAAATGCTATGTTTGTAAAGCGTAAATTTTCATTAATTATTATTTTTCACTTTCTTTCTTTTTTTCTGATTAAATTTCATATTTGTAATCTCAATTTTAGATACTTAATTAAAGATAAGATATCTTGTAGTATCCAGTTTAAATTATTTAGTATAATATATAAATAAAATAAAAAATAAAAATAAAATGTTTCGAAAATGTCTTTAGACGAATTTCCTTTTTCACGAGATACTTTATTACGGCACGATGCTCAAAGTTGCGAGGATTTTCGACTTCGCCTGACATGGTAATGTTTACCACAGATAATAACAAAATGAGATTATTATTGAAACGAGGTGACGACTTGTTGTTGAGTATCTCAGGCCGCGAACTTACCAGCCGCCCCTCGTAACATACTATGCAGAGCTTTAATTTTTTATACTTTATTGTTATTATTTATTCATTGTGTATAAATGCTATCACCTCTATATAGTTTGTCTTCTTCCTTGAACTGCTTTTCTTGGTAAAAATGACATATGTATGTGCCTTGTTTTAGTGATTCAGTTACGAAGAACTTACATTTTGACAAGAGATGTATCACTTCCCTATTATGTGGGATAATGCGCTTCAAAATGCAGCCTCACTTTCAAGTGATTTTTGAGAAGAAAACTTTGTTAACTGGTTTCGAAGAAGGGAGAAAGAAGTCATTCAAATAACAACCGACGAACTTTATTCCTGCAGTCTAAAGTGCAATGTAAGGCTTAGTATGGAGAATAAGCGGTTAACACTTTTTGCGGTAGTTGGCAAAACGCTCGGCTTCATACATGATAATCATGGCGAAAACTTTCAGTAAAACATAAGTACAAGAATTCAAATATAATTGCTGTCAACGAACTTGTTTTTTATGAAAATAAGGACGACGCCTCTGATAACCAGTTCTAAAGTTTCAAGAGTCATGTATAAATTGTTTTTTAAAATATCTATGAAAAAGTCTTGAACAGCCTCGAATATGTAGCGTGTTGCTGAGCTAGAAAATGCATTTTGACGTTTATTAAAGAAAAAGTATTCAACTAACATATGCTTAGGGTTAAAGCGCGATAACCATCTTTCGGTAGCCGTCCGTTCCTCTGTTTAGTTGAACATGAATCCAAAAGTGGGCAAAACTACAGTCGAAAGGATTCGGACTCCTACGAAAAATGTTCGACTGACCTTTCGCTGCGCCGTAAAGCATCAGGTTCTATGGCGTACGACATAACCTGAAAGTACTGCGCAATACCTTGCACACATCTGTTAATTACTCAGTGACATATGCCATATTATTTCCTTTAAATGCTGCTAAATTAGCTCCGAAAGTTTCAAGACATCTGTGATCTTCAATTTCTAATTCTATGAAACTCCCAAATTAATCCGAAAAATATCTTTAGACTTCGTTTTTACCCCAAAGCCTTTTAATCCCTAAACAATGTCAGTAAATTAATACCCCTCATTTCATCGGACGCAGAGAAACTTTCTAAAGATTGTTTAAACTTCCTAAACGCTGAAATTGTTCTCGGAACCCGGCCATCCTTAACAATCTCCCCAATTAAACTTCTCGAAGCATCTGAGAGTCCTTGGGCTGGCTCCACTTTTCTCTTATTCAACTGAAAATAATTAATCGATTGTGTAATCTAATTAGTGCTACGAACTTACCTCATTATCTAGACCACATCCAGTGTCGCCAAAGCTGTTGCAATCAACCGGAACTTGTCCTCGTCCGCTTCGTCGATAATTCCTATTATTGTTGGTGTCCTGTGTCCCAGCAGTGGCAGTAGTACTAGTGGTACAAGAACCCGAGCTTATGTCTCCTTTTGTCTGGTAGTACACTTGTGTATTTGCTTCGCCAAAATATTCGTACAGAGGATTTCCCTGTTCGTCCTTGAGTGATATGTAATCGGTGCTGTCTGAGAATTTATTCAAAATATGATTCGCTGTTGCTAAATCTGTCGTGGATAGCGCTATGGTTATAGCCGACGGATGCTTCGATATACACTTTCCCATAGATTTGCTAGGGCAGCGGTGCCGTTCCGCTGTCGGCCGTTGACTATACCGATGACAACGATGACAATAACAGTTCAGCAACAATTGGCAATGATCAGCATCACCACCACGATGCGTCCTCGAGGAAGACCCTCCGAGTTGTTGGTCCTATTTGAGGAAAAATCACAAAACAACAACAATACATGAGAAACTATTTGTGCTGTGATAATGAATATATGGGTGGGTAAAACCTCATCCTACCAACGAAAGGACATTTCTAAATAATTTTCTTGATAAAACTCTGTCCGGAGTACGGGGGATGGCAATGAAGCGGATTATTGAAAATTGTATCGCGAAACCGTTAGCAGCAAGGACAAGCTTTGGGAGTTTATGTACGAGTATGTGTGTTTGGGGGTGGCTTTCGTGGGAAGTACGATGGCAAGTGGATGTTATTAATGGTTGTTGTTAGTGTGATAGGAAACATGAGTCGGACTTAATAACTGTTGAAATATGTGCAATGGGTGGTGGTTTTGCCTTTTGGGTGACAGATTTTGTTAAAAAGTGTATACACTGGATACGAGTGGTGGTTGGGGAACAGGAAAATATTGTGATGTTGTATCTTGTTGCATATAATGTTTGTCGGAATGGGCGTAGAATTTCGTGTTGATGTTAATTTTTAAGATAATTTATCGGTTAGATACGGCTGGCGCCGTTTTGGGTGGGACCGCTTTCGTATTAAATGTACAAATTTTGTGCTGAAGGTGGAACGAGAAGGATGAACTTTTGATTTAGTTTTGAATGTTTGTAGATTATAATATATGGAACAGAAATTAAAGGGCTTTTGCGTTTTTAAAAAATACAGTGGCCCTAATTTTTCTGCACCCATTGCGTTAGTCTATAGTACAGCATTTGAGTGAAGATTTTTCTGAATGAGCAGAGTATTGAGATGTCTCTGCAATTTTCTAGAAGGCTTCTTTCTCATTTCTTGTTAATGCCAAGAAATATCAATTAAAAAAAAAATTGTAGGAAACCCTTGTGAATTAAAAATTTTGTTAAACAGAGCAGAAATTCTTGAAAGCGATTTTTGAAACACTCATCTAGTTTTGAAACAATTTAACGGCCTTATATTATACTCTGTGTTCTTCCGGACGTTTCTATCAGGCGTTTCCATTGACTGAATGCAGTGTCTAATAGTTTCGAGCTGATTTGTAGGCTTTAATGCTGATTACTAGTACAGGGTGAGCCAACTACAAGTTTCTTTTTAAAAATACAATAAAATGAACAAAATGAAATATTTTCCATGTATTATGGCTTTATTAGTAAGAGCAAACATTCTCATTAATTATGAAACTCAACATAGTTCAAGCGGCTGCCTCGGCTGGCCTCGAAGAAGCGCATTCTATCACTCCAATTTTCCAAGACCTTGTTGATGGTTTCGGGCTGTAGCTCACGGATTGCTTGGATGATATTGGCCTTAAGTGCTTGAATCGTTTCCGGATTGTTGGCATAACATCGATCCTTCACGGTTCCCTACAAAAAAAAGTCCAAAGGGGTCAAATCGCAGCTCCGAGGCGGCCAATTGATATCGCCAAGACGGCTGATAACACGATTTGGGAATTTGGTGCGCAGAAGACCGATTGTGGCATGGGCTGTGTGGCATGGCGCGCTATCCTGCATGAACCAGAGGTCGTCCAAATCCATGTCTTCAATTTCAGTAAAAAAAAAAGTCGTTAACATGGCTCTGTAACGCCCACCGTTGACCGAAACGTTGTTCCCAGCCTCATTTTCGAAGAAAAATGGTCCAATGATACCACTCCACAATCCGCACCAAACTGTCATTATCTGTAGATGCATTGGCTTCTCGAAAATAACGTGCGGGTTTTCCGAGCCCCAGATGCAGCAATTTTGTTTGTTAACACAGCCGCCGAGATGAAAATGTGACTCGCCAGAAAAGATAATTTTTCGCCCAAAATCGTTATCAAGTTCGTTCAAGCTGCTCTAAGGTCCAAACTGCGAAGCGATAACAAAGCGGATGGTCGTGCGCTTTCAATTGCTGAATCAATTGGACCATGTAAGCGAATAATCACAGATCTTTGTGCAGAATTCTCCTCAGGCTAGTGCGTGAAATGTTGAGCTGTTGAGATCGATGACGAGTTGATGTTCGTGAATTGAGTCTCACACTCTCGGCTACAGCAGCCACATTCTCGTCTGTGCGCACCGTACGACGACGGCGACCATAAGTGTTGTCCACTAGCATACCAGTCTCATGAACTTTTTGCACAAACTTGCGTACAGCAGGCGCGGTGGGTGCTTCATTTCGGCCAAAACTTATTTTCAAAAAACGCACTGTTTGGGCTACACAGCACTCAGTTTGGAAATAAGTTTTCAATATTTCCCAATATTGTTCAAGCATAAAGCGACTCATTTCGTTCCGCGGAGGTATAATACTGACTTTCTGTTAAGATTTCGAGCGGGAAACAGCTGTCAGTGTCAAAACAACCTATGATTTAAAAAGAAAACACTAGATGGCCCACCCGTTACATACATTGCCCAGAATAAAGCAAAGTAAATGTAACTCCAGGAGGGAAAAGCCTATGAACTTTATATGTAATATGTTGGCAATAAGCAGACTTTTGTCACCACTATTGCTTTACTGAACATTATGAAAATGTGTATCTGGCCAGATCTAATGGAAGGCGAAAAGATGTCCTTATTTGAATACTCAACTACTGAAGCTGGAAAAGTTGTAAGAATAAAAAAATTTGTCTAGAGTAACTGAATTGGACTATTTTTGAAAGGTCTAAGCAACGTTGATGAAAATCAAAGAAACTGGAAGGGGTTTTCGAAAAGACAATATACACAGCCAAGCTCATTTTAAAAGCCCGGCACTTCCTTTACTCGATTCATGCGGGAGTTGAGTCTTACAAAGTAATATTGCTGAATGGACCAGATTTTGGGTGAAAGCTTTCTGTTCGTGATTAAAAAAAAAAATAAATATTTGGCGCAACGGCTCTTTAAGTGTCAAGACCTAGCTTCTCCCACAATGTTGTGTGCGTTATATTTTTCACACGAATGATAGGGACCTACAGTTTAGTGCCGTATCCGAAGGGCAATTTGGTATGAGAAGCTTTTTCGGGACAACAATACTCTCGGATGTTTGTCAGACGTTCGAGAGAGGTGGGACCGTAAAAAAACTTGTTTGGTGTTTTCTGGGATTCGTACTTGGAACCTTACGCGTAGTGGTCCGACACACTAACCACATACGCCCAGGCGCCCACATTGATCGGGATTAATATCAATTAAATATTGTCATCTTGTTCGATAAGAGATTTGAACTATAGAAGAAGTGAATTCTATAAGAAGATCAAATGGGAAAATCAAATTAATGTGGTTACGGTCTTCGAGACGATGCGCACAAGTTCAAGGGACCTCAACCAACTTGGAGTGCGCAACTGGATGCAATTAGCTAAAGACCGAGCAAATGGAGAGCCTTGTTGGTTGAGGCCCATGCTCACCCCAGACTTTAGCGCCACCTAAGTAAGTAAGTAAGTAAGTGCTTACGGTCTACGTAAGCCACAGCCGGCTTTGACGGACCTGGAATTGGTTGATAGGTACTACAAGCCACTCATGTATTACTTTCGAATGTAAGAGTATCTTCAACAGGCACCGAGTCTCACTGGATATGTAGATAACAAAATCTTCGATCTGATGGTAAAAGAGAACTCAGAGATTACTGCCGTAAGTCCGGAAGCAATAACTGCAATTTGTACTGAACTGACCTTTGTGTGACTTCTATACATATGTTAAATGGAGATTTTCCGATTTAGCTTTTTGCAGAACAATTATGTTTTTTTTTAAATTCCTTGTCAATTTGGGTACAAAGGCCTGCAGAAAACATATGATAATCATGAGAATCATTGAAGATCCTTTGTGTGAGTCCTGTTTTGAAAGTGAAGATACGGCGGACCATTTCCTATTCTGACGATTACGCACCTTCGTTCTTGATATCATGTACACAATTCAATCTAAATACACAAAAATATCCCTGATTAAAATTCTGTAATTTCGGCAGATATTTTGTTAAGGGCTTAATCATAATAGGCCTTTGCATTTCACTGCTTGATATACTAACCTTTTCCCCTCACATCGATTATGTCAAGCCATAAAGCTTAACACATCAATGTACCTACTAGGCACGCCTTTCTTTGATGAATTAGAGGAACTGGCAGTCACACCCATCCCGGTAGTTGTGAAACTCTGCAACAAATTCGATTGGATCAGATTTCTATTCGAAACAGGCTCAACCACACCAAACGGATAAGTCTGAGTATTGTATAACTATTAAAATCTTTTCTTTCTTTCTCTCGTCGAAACAGATATAGGGGCCAACGTAGGCTTTTGTGAGTCACCAGGCAATCGAGCTGCAACCCACCTAAGCCAATCACATTAGTTTTAAATACCTGCGGGTTATAATGAAGGAAAAATACGGCTTTCCAAAGCATTCCACATCCGTGTTGTACGGCTCAGGAAAAAATCTCTGTATTCCACAGTACGTCCGAAAATAGGCTTACGGGCGAACTGATGTGCATTCAGGGCATGATGGTTATTGCAAGAGAACTGTTGAAGGGGTGGAATGCAACTGGCTATTTCGTTGGAGCACTGTTTGTAAAAAAGCTATAAAATAAAGAGAGACAGGCAACATTTCTTCGGTGTTCAAGCGAGTCTATTGATTCAGCAATGCTTCTGTCCCATATTAGTTTTAATGCACGGTTTTGAATTCGATGCTGTAGGTGCAATGTGGTTTCAGGTGCGCCGGACTAGATATGAGCGTTATACTTCAGGGCGGATGTATGCCTTAAATATCGTAGCCATATCGAAGGTGGTAAAGTATTTCTTAAGCCGCTTAAGGAATCCTAAACATTTCACAGCATTCTTGACGACATCAAATATGTGGTAATTCCAACGAAAGTTGTCGTTAACACATGTACCGAGAATGGAAAGACTTTCGGTTTCGGAGATGTAAGCGACATTCACTGATAACGGCTGAACGTTAAGGTTTCACTTGAGCGACAGAAGACAACATTGAGTTTTCGAAGCATTAAATTTCACTCTGTTCTTTATACCACACTTAATTATGCTGTCAAGATCGGAATTTAATGAATTCAACTTACGCTGCCGCTCCAGTTCCACAGCCGAAGAGCAGGGAGGTGAATCTTTGAACGAATATGAGAAGCTGAGAGTACTGTCATCCGCGAAGAAGTCCAATAGTCCAAGTCCAAGAGATCATTAATAACAAAGATAGAGAGTCGGAGACATGAGGAACACCAGTATTTATATGGTGGATTGCAGACTTAAAAAAAAAAAAAAAAACAAATATTTGGCGCAACAGCTCTTGAAAGTGCCAGGGCCTAGCTTCTCGCAACCACTCATGTTGTGTGCGTTGTATTTTTCACACGAATGGAAGGGACCTACAGTTGAGTGCCGTATCCGAACGGCGATTTGAGAAGCTTTTTCGTGAAAACAGTACTCTCGGATGTTTGTCAGACGCTCGCGAGAGGTGGGACTGTGAAAAAAGCTTTTTGGTGTTTCCTGGGATTGGAACTTGGAACATCGTGCGCAGTGATCCGACACACTAACCACTTACGCCACGGCGCCCATGGCGCCCATTGTAGACTTGAAGCCGTCCAAAAAAACTTGAATTGAACGGCCCGAAAGATAATTACTAATCCATTGAAGAAAAGATTTATCGATACGAAATGCACGCATTTTCTACAAAGGAGCTGAATGCCAAACTCTGCCAAATGCCTTATGTTGGAGAGATTGCTTCCCCTTCTCGGTGAGATATGTCATCAAATGGATCTTTTGCTACGAAAGCCGTACTACCGATCATTAAAGGGCTTTCGGAACTCTAGATATTTCACAAGCTGACTATTTATCACCGTTTTCATGACCTTAGAAAGAAGAGACGTCAGTGAAATGGGTCGGTAGTTGGAGGCGGAAGAACATTCGCCTCTTTTAGGGACGGTTGGGACAAATGCTGTTTTCCATCTTCTCGGAAAGAGACCAGAAGACTAGGATAGACAGAAAAACTAACGCAGAAGTCGTGCCAGCGTGGAAGAACATCTCTTCAGAAATATGGGGGAGATACCATCTGGACCAGCGGATTTGTGTATGTTAAGACCTTTGAGTACTCCTGCAACTGTACGAGTGCGAAAGTGGACTCGTCCCTTGGAAAATTCAACGCTCTCAAATACAGGCGGAGACGAAGCACTATATCGCAGCGTCGAGTTCGGTGCAAAGTGTGCAGCAAGCAGACTGACCTTGTCTAAGAAACTGACAGCTGGAATGTCATTGTAAATGAGCGTTGGGATGGCTCTATGGTAATTTTCTCTGAAATTTCCTTAGGATTGTCGAAAGAGGGTTTGCCTATGGTTCGATATTGGGCTTTACTTAAAGCCGAACACTCGCAGAGGATATGGGAGAGAATTTCTTTCTAATTTACATTTTTTACAACGGCGGCAATGTATGTTAAAGGGATGCCCAGTCTAGACGCATGTGTCCGCCAGTGGCCAGTGTTTATTGCTACAATTTTTGCAGCGGTTGCCATAGTCTTCTTCTCATGTTCTTGTGTTCAGGCTCAGTTGTAGTTCGGCCAGATTTGCCTAGAAATTACACAACTTGATTTGTCTGTTCCACCTTTTGCTTGCCACTGATAGAAAGTGTGAAAGGATTTCGCTCTTCACAGTTCCCATCGGAACGATGACTGCCTTTGTAAGCGATCTGACAAGGACAGACCCCATCATCGCTACCTCGTCAGCCTGTTTGTTCCTCTATGTTGTTGTTGTGACCTGGCATCCAGAGAAGACTGTCATTACTCCGGCAATCTAACGAGGGGAGGTCTTCCCTACAATGTTCCACCAGTTGGTAAGATGATGTTGTTGAAATCAGGGTCTTGTTAGCAGCTTGACTATCAATGAAAAATGCGATATTATTAATGGGTGTAGACTTGTGTCTTAAAATCCGGCACTTTTTGCCAGAACTTCCACCTGGAAGACACTGGATGAATCGGGACGGGACGAAGTGCTTGCTTTACCTCCTAGTGGTGGTCCCCGGGCAACTATACGTATAAACCCTTATACCTGTAGGCTAAAATTGCAAGTGCGGGTTGTCTAGGGCCTTGATTCTAGACTAGGTAATGTGGGCCAGCAACCTGCATTACTGAAACCAGCTCGCTACAGAAACCGACACTATGCCTCGGATAAGGACTGATCACATGTTGACGACTTTTGGCTATTGTACCCGGACAAAGATAGGTTTCTGGAATGTAAAGACGCTCCTCGACTCGGGAAGAGAAGGTCCTTACAATGCCAGATTCCTCCAATTGGAACACGAATTCATGCGATATAAACTGGACATTTTGGGGGTAAGTGAAGTAAGATGGTTAGAAGCGGGCGAGTACCAGTCTCCAACGCGTAACACTGTACTACTCTTTTCTGGAAGACCATCAGAAGTCCGCGGGAATATGGAGTCGGACTACTGCTAACCACAACAGCACGCAAGGGCCTAATTTCCTGGCAGCCTCATGGTTATAGGATTTTGACGGCCAGATTCCGTCACCATCATACCGTGTTACGCCCCAACGAATAGTTTGTCTGAGTGCGAAAAGGAGAGCTTGTACAATCTCTTAAGCGCCGTCTTCAACACAACACCAAATGGAGACATTGTCATAGTGATGGTGGATTTGAATGCCAAGGTAGGCAACGACAACGAAGGGCTCAAACATGTAATCGGGAAGCATGGAATAGGCAACCACAATGACAACGGCGAAAGGTTTGTGGATTTCTGCAATGCCAACCACCTTGTGATAGGTGGCACCATGTTTGAGCAGAAGACCTGCCACAAAGTCAGCTGGGTTTCCAACGACAGACCAGCAACCTCCAACCAAATTGACCATTTTGCCATCAGCCGCCGCTTCAGAAGTAGTCTCCTGGACGTCCGAAACAGGCGAGGGGGAGATGTGGAGATAGTACGTGATCACCATGTTATGATAGCTACTCTCCAACTACGCACTGCTGCAGTTCGAAGATCCCACGACAACACAAGAATGCCCAGGTTCAACACCGATAGACTTAGTGATCCCTCAGTGTGCCAACAACTAAGGGAGCACTTTTCGCAAGATGTGGAAGCAATCAGCAGCTTAATGCCCGAGTTACGATCGCATCATAACTACAAAAGTACCACCCTGCAGCATGTTGTAAACAAGCCGAAGCTGAAATAGAGCATGTAGCCATCACATGCCAACCCACGCCATCATAAATGGAAGAGTACCTAGCTGCAGCAAGTTGTCAATAACAAGCCGAAGCTGAGATGGGGCATTTAGCCATCACGTGCCAGCCCAAGCTAAAATAAATGGAAAAAAAAACTAACTGCAGCAAGTTGTCAACAACAAGCCGAAGCTGAGATGGAGCATTTAGCTATTACGTGCCGAACCTAAGCCAACATGAGGGAAAAAGATATCACAACAACAGCAGGTTGACATAGCAGGTGCACCAACAGAAGCTGTTGTGTACAGCGAAGTAAAAATTATTGGCATTATTATTCTAGACTTGGCGGTTATCACAATAAAATATAATTTTGTTAATAGTTGTTGTGTTTTAATTTTTTTTTTATATTAAAATTATCCTGATAAATAGGATAAACACGTAATTCCCGCAACCATCCAAGATCATTGGTGTACTGTGAAAAATGTTTTTACACCTGGTGCTGAAAGAATTGTCGGTCGATCGCAGGGAAGACATAGGGCGTGGCTTTCCGAGGATACCTGGAGACGGATTGACGAACGAAAACAGCTGAAATCTCGCATTGCAGCTACTCCAGCAGCAGGGAAAAGCGAGCTAGAGTCCCTATATGGAAGATGAGAGAAGTTCAGCATAAAGTGCGACGTGACAGGCTCAACTACATCAACGCGCTGGCCACAGAAGCAGAAGAAGCTGCACGGAGGTGCGACGGCAGGTCCGTCTATAGAATCACCGTCAAGGAGCTGACAGGTGGTCGCAGCTCCAGCCAACACCCAGTGAAAAACATAGACGGCTCCTTGCTCATTTCGGATGAGGACTAACTCAACTATTATGCTCTTTTATTTTGCTACGGTTTTGAACCGCGTATTCGCTAGCGATATGCTTCCAAATCAGACTGAGATGGCCGATGTGAGAAGTTCCCGAATACGCACCATGGCTCCCAGTAATGATGAGATCACTACCGTGATCAAAGCACTCAAAACCAGCAAGGCGGCAGGACTTGACGGTATTCCAGCAGAGCTCTTACGAGCAGCGCCAACAAAATCGGCTGAGCTTCTGCTTCCACTTATAGGGAGATCTTGGGAAGCTGAGAGCTTTCCTAACGATTGGAAAAGGGGAATGATCGTCAAGCTTCCTAAAAAAGGAAATTTAATGGAGTGTGGAAACTGGACGGGCATCTTCGTGCTGCCTGCTGTAGCTAAGATAATAGCTAAAATCATCCTTGAGCGAAGCAAACAACATCTCGAAGACACACTCGATGCCGAACAAGCAGGTTTCCGCTCTGGATCCTCCTGTGCCGACCACATCAACACCCTGCGGATTATCATCGAACAGTGCGTTGAATATCAATCGCCACTCCACCTGCTGTTCATCGATTTTGAGAAGGCGTTCGATAGTGTCAACATGGAGTTTATTTGGCGTGCCTTACGCTGGAGAGGTATCCCCGATAAACTAATTGCTATTATCAAAGCTACATATGAAGGCTTCAAGTGTCACGTTCTGCACAGAGGAAGGTTATCTGACGAATTTGAGATCCAAAGTGGGGTAAGACAAGGCTGTATCCTTTCACCAATATTATTTCTATTGGTGATTAGCGATGTGCTTCATGCATCTTTGTCGACGGGAAACGGAGGAATTCGATGGACTCTTACATCTCAACTGAAATATTTTGACTACGCTGACGATGTATGCTTACTCTCCCACAGAATTATGGACCTCCACCAAAAGACAGCAGATGTGGAGAGGGAGGCAGGCGTCGTCGGGCTGAAAATTAATACGGCAAAAACTAAAATTATCAGCCTTGGAACAAACTCATCGGCTCAAATATGCATTGCTGGACAACCGGTAGAGAGAGTAGAGGATTTCCATTATCTTGGGAGTATTGTCTCGACCGATGGTGGAACCGAACTGGATATAGCCAACAGGATCGCCAAAGCAAAGTCCGCGTTCGGGATGTTGTCCAAAATATGGCGAAGCAATGCAATCAGTTTGAGCACAAAAATAAGACTGTTCCGCTCCAACGTTGAATCCGTGCTGCTATATGGTTGCAGCACGTGGAGAGTGACCACTACTATCATCAGAATGCTGCAAACATTCGTTAATAGGTGCCTGTGCAATATCTTAAGGATTTTCTGGTCCAATCGTACCTCTAACGAACACTTTTATGAGAGAACGGGTCAGGAACCAATAGGCACAACCATTCAACGACGGAAGTGGCAGTGGATTGGTCACACGTTCCGAAAGGGAAACAGTTCCATAGCGAATCATGTTATGCAATGGAACCCTTTAACTCAGGATGGCAGAAGACCTGGCGGTCCGAAGAGAACATGGCGCAGAACAGTCGAGAACGAGGCACTGGCGTTGGGGAGAACTCAGACACATTGCCAGAAACCGCACACGATCGCACGTAGGCGTAGTAGAGGCCCTAGGACCCACAAGGGGATACAGGACATAACCAGTGGACCAGCACGAAATACGGTATTATATAATTCGTGGCTATAGTCCCGTCTTGCTTCCTATACATTTGTTTGCTGCAGAGACGTGGTGGCTTTCCATTTAAAGGGCTTAGGGAAAGCAATAGATGGTCCAATTTTGTTCATTTCTTTTCAACAATTCTCTATTAAAACCTAGCTGAACTAGTGTAAGACTACATGCACTTTTACTTAATTGGATATTTCATATTTGTAAAAGTTTTTCCGTTTCTCAGATGAAAACTATTGCATTTTTTTTTTGTTTTAAATATAAGTTCTTATTGCTCTGAACACAAATCGTCTCCACTTAATAATCTCAACAGAATTTATTTCAGTGAATTTTACCCCCATAAATCCCTTGAACTCTTAAACAGTAAATAAAAATATCCTTTAAGGAGTAAAACGAACGCGAATTGTGGTGACAAAAGGTTAAGCGGAATTCACAATTACATTTCAAAGGACAAATTGCTTCCGACGACTGTAAATATAAATTTCCATTAAATAAACGATTTATGAATGCTCCTAGATATTCACAATAGTGGCAATTCCAGCCCGTTTCCTTCGACTCCACCAACCACTCGCGCTTCATCCCCGTTAAAAGAGAGACGGTAATTTCTTTTTGCGTCGCTCCTTTTCACCCGCCCGCGCCCCACACATTTTTCCCTATTATTGTTTAGTAGCTATTTTCTCTAGTGAATGCGGCGCGCAGAGAAATGTATAGCAAAGCAGCAGCAGCAACAGCAGCAGATGGTGATTGCCCCAGGAATTGACCTACAATACAAGTGAAGTTGAAAAAATGAGCACACAATTGTGTGGGGGTGGTTTTTAAAGCACAAAAAAGGAATTGAAATAAAAAATAAAACAAAGTTAAGCAAATAAATGGGTCATTTGGAATATTAAAAGTATTGAAGTGTACTTGTTTTTGATGCGGGGCTAGAAGAAAATGCTTTCTCTGCGAAAAGGATATCCCTTCGCGTTGCAAGGTCATCAACGGAGGTTGGGTATCGATTTAAACATTCTTTTCATACTGAAGAGTTACTTTGTATTTGGAAATTGCAGGTAGAAATCATGCGTGCGAATGTGTCTGTATCAAAATTGACCTTGAGCTAGTTTTAATCCAAATCCAAGTGCGTAAGGCTAGATGCTTTTTGTTTAACAATGCTTTTTGTTAGCAAAAATCATTTAGCTAATGGTTTGAATGGAGGTAAAGTCACAGTACATATGTTTGAACGACGTTTTAGTTGAAGCGTGCTTCTAGGTGCTTCTACATGAACTCGTTTTGAAGAAATCGCAATAATATTGCGAAACTGTATCATTATGGTAATACTTGCTAAAAGGAAAGGCAGGTACTACCACTGCTGCGCATGGTACTGATCCTGGACCGAGCAGAAATGTTCGGGTCAGAGCTATACGGATTCCGGAGGCTAGCAAAGTAATGAACCAGTTTGGATGAAATTTGAGGGTCGCGAGTTGGAACGTTGGAAGCATGACCGGTCGAAGTTACGAGTTGGAAGAGATGATGAATAGAAGGCGGGTGGATATTTTGTGTGTCCAAGAGACGAAATGGAAAAACAACGAAAATCGGGCGCGTTTCTTGGACGTAAGGACAAAAGATTACAAGATGTTCTATTACCGAACGGAAAAGGCTAAGAACGGAATCGGTATCATCCTTGCAGCAGAGCTACTTGGTAACGTCTTGAGCATTTCGAAGTCCAGCGACCGTATGATGTTTCTCAAACTAGTAATATAAGGAGAGGTGTGGAATATTGTCAGTGCGTATGCTTCCCAAATTGGTTGCGATCAGAGGGATTAAGATGCATTTTGGCTAGATTTCCACAATTTGAATGGGCATGTCAGAAATTTAAACGAAGACTATGAAGACTGTCATGGAGGACTAGGATATGGCACCAGGAACCTTCCTGGTGAAGACATCCTAAGCACGTGCAAATCACACGGTCTTATGCTGTTAAATTCTATGTTCATCAAACAAAGCCGGCACCTGATCACTTACAGCAGTGGTGGAAAAGAAACCCAGATTGACTACCAGTTGGTAGCCAGTTTCATAAAGCATCAGGTAAAATATCATCTCCTGTTAACAGAAACTTTTATAAAGACACAGAGACAAACAAGGGTCCCTGAGAAAATCAAGTGGTACAATCTGGACAAAGAAAAAGGCAAGGCTTTTGTTTTCGTGATGAAAAATTACCTCTCTCACACCATTGCCGGAGCTGAGGATGAAGAGTGCAGAACACAAAAAGTGGAACACAGATGTTGCAAAAAAAAGCGAAGAAGAAGTGCGCCCAGCTTCAAGTGTGAATGGAGAGAGAATGGAGGGCCTGTATCGGGAGCTGCAGAAAATATTGTCCCCGGTTGCTGAGGCTGGGGCAGCTTCCAGGAGCTGAGACTACACAATATGAATAGGAGCGCAACCATCTTCAAAGTAGCCGCCCAAAGAAGGAGGAATGCTTAGGAGATCCGTTAACCAAAGTTTATTAACAATCCTCATGGCCAGATTCTTCTGGATGACGACAAAATTCTGCAGAGGTGGAGGCAGTATTATGAAGAACTTTTGAATGAACAGTTTCCTCGGCTATACTTCCCAAGAGCCGAAACTAACTGTGGAGAAATAGCCGACATTACAATCGAAGAAGTTAGTGAGGCAGTCAAATACTCCAAAAAAACAAAAAGCGATTGGACTAGACGAAATATCCTCTGAGTTCTGGAAAAAGATGGGAGACATCGGGTTCAGATGGCTCAGAATTCGTCCTGATTCCTAAAAGGATTTGCATATTGTATTCGTCGACTTCGAAAAGGTATTCGGCAGACAATCACGAGATCTGATATGGGTGGCGCTAAGACATTGAGGGGCTCCAGAAACCTATGTACAGATGATCATGGACATGTACGAAGGAGCAAAGACAAGAATAAGATGCCCCACTGGAGTAACAGAAGAGTTACCAATCAAAGTCGGGGTGCACCAGGGAAGCGTCTTAAGTTCTTTGATCTTTACTGCAGTCCTTGATTATCTGCTGGTGTGCGCCCTGGCGTAAGTGGTTAGTGTGTCGGATCACTGCGCGTGAGGTTCCGAGTTCGAATCCCAGAAAACATCAAAAAGTTTTTTCACAGTCCCACCTCTCGCGAGCGTCTGACAAACATCCGAGAGTATTGTTGGCACGAAAAAGCTTCTCAAATCGACGTTTGGATATGGCACTAAACTGTAGGTCCCTTCCATTCGTGTGAAAAATATAACGCACACAACATGAGTGGTTGCGAGAAGCTAGGCCCTGGCACTTAAAGAGCTGTTGCGCCAAATATTTATTTATTTTGTTTTGACTATCTACTTGAAGGTACGAATTTCAAAATCACTTGGAAAGAGTCCTATTGTTTTCCAGGCCGAGATTTATGCTATTGAGACTTGTGCTAACATTAGCCTACACTCTGGCATCAAAGGTGCCTCTATCCACATACTCACCGATAGCCAAGCGGCGCTTAAATCACTGATCAGTTCAAAATCAGTTCTAAGCTGTTTCGATAGTTTACAAAACCTCGCCCGACATAATAAAGTAAAATTGTGATGGGTATCGGATCATGTAGGCGTTGACGGCAACTAAGCTGCAAACCTGCTAGCTAGGAAAGGCTCCACTAAGTTGTTCACTGGACTTGAACCCTTCTGCGGAATATCCGATTCCGCCTTCAAACAGACCGTAAACATTTGGGAACGCAACATATTGTTACAAAAATGTCGGGGCCGACATTGACTCTGGCCTGAGGAGAGGAAAATAAGAACTCAAACACTAGTTTTTACTGGTTCCCGAGAGGGTTTTAAATTTTTATTTTTATTTTTGGAAAAAAGCTAATGCTAAAACTTGTCCTCAAGACTCGTTGCTCCAAACTTCACGACCAACTCGCTTTTTGACCTCCTAGCAGCGGCTTTTTATAGGCCCATCGCTAGTTTCCAACGGCCTTCCAGTCTCCACCGTCATCATGCTGGAAAATTTCACACGTCCGCCATCTTGTCTAAGCTTGCCACGACTGTAGTATCTCCCCCGCAAATTTTCCGCTAAAATCATCGCATTTTCCAAATTCCTCGTCAAATTCCCTTTCTTTTGGTATGTGATATGTCCCCACCCTTATAAGGTGTAATCGAACTGCAGGATTTGTTCGCTTCGAGCCGGCTGACATCGCCATGGGAGCAGCTGTCAAACACAGCTGTTGGGGAAATTGGTGATCCATGCGGTTTTGATAAAAATGTATTTTGGTGGTTCCGGGATACGCGACGTCTTCGTTCGTAACAATATGTATCTCCCAATGGAATAACTCCCAAGGTCTCAGACAACCTAAAAGAGCTGTCCAACCCTTCCAAAGACAGGCAGTTCATATCCTGAAGTACGCAGAAACGACATAAGAAGGCTTGTGAGCTTCCTTACCGGTCACTGTCAACTACTTTACCCCATTAACAAAATGAGAATTACGGAGGATATCACCTGCCGCCTCTGCCTAGAAGAGGCGTAACTGCAGAACACATACTACTCGTATGTGAGTGTGTAGCTCTGTATAGAACTAGGAAAAGCTTTTTCCTTAAAGAGATCATATCTCCAATAGATTTAAGGAACTCCTCCGTAGCCGTAATTATAGCTTTTTCAAGGAGAGTGCAAGTACTGCTGCTTTGAAAAGTGGCCGCAGTGCCTACACGCCATTTGGGCGTGGCTGCACATCTGTTTCAAACAAACAAAAATAAAAATCTGCTTGCAGGTAAAGTGACGAGCCCAAGGTACATCAGTTATTCTTTCCTGACGATGGATCCATCATAAGTGAGGATCTTACATTCCTGCAACGACCACTTGATTTGTGGGTGAATGTTTTGGAGGGAAATGGGTATCGTACTAGTTCAAAACAGGCAGAATACTTGTGCTGACCGTTGTCTGATCTACTCAGGCCTATTCAAGACATTTATTTGACTGGAACAGTGCTTCCCAAGTGCGAAAAGTTCAAATATCTGGGATCTATAATCAGTATCAGAGCAAGCTGTGACGACATATGGTAAATCATCGCGTAAGCGTATGGTAGGTGAAGTGGCGGGAAAACTCCGCTATCTTCTATGACCGAAAAATGCCACCTAAGTTTAAAGGAAGCCTCTACATCGCAGTTGTGGGTCCAGCGCTCACATAAGGTTCACAATGTTGGACGATGTACAAAAAGTATGAGAGTAAATTAACAGCAGCTGAGATAAAGACAGCAGGAGTGACAAAGCTTGATCGAATAAGTAGTTCAAAGATCCATAGAAGCCTTCACGTCAAGGAAACCATCTAAAGAAAAATAGACCGTGACCGGCTCAATTAGTATTGGCACGTTCAAAGAAGAGATAATTTGAACTCAGTTAATGATGTTATCTCAATGAACGTTCCAAAGACATTGCGAGGCAGGGGAGGAAGGCCTATAAACGCCTGGATCACACAAATGCGACGACACCAACATTTCATTTGCCTCAGCAACCGAGTGATTCAAAATCGGGAGGCCTGCCGATATATTCTGAGGTCAAATAGGCGAAGCCTGCAGGCGGATCAGTAGAAATGCGGTGAAGTGGGAGTGCTATGATCCCTTGTTTTCGGATCATAACCTCGCCGGAATAAGAAGATCATATTTAGTTGCATAGAAATAACCACTAATAGCATTTACCGTTATTTGCATGGATACCATCGGCAAGTTTACCTGAAATGCAGATCTATTTACGGACTACAATATTGATTGAAGTATTTGAACCGAGAGTAGATAAAAAGGTATAACATCATCAGTTTAGAGATAAATCGAGTGCGAGGACAGTGTTTTTACGGAAAAATAATGGAAAGAAAAACGACGAATTTCAAACCAAAAACTAAAAAAAAAACTGACCGGAATGTTAAGATTCTTATTCAAGAAAATCACTAAAGGGTGTGTGCTGTAGGCACGAGTCAGACCTACCGAGACTGAATATTCCTATTACCATACATACCCATAAAGCCAACCGACGCAATAATAATTAAGTCACGAGTTCATACGGTTTACATAGAACATTTGAGCGAAGTAAGGTGAAGGTGGGTGGGTATCAATCAGCACCGCGTAAGACCTTTATTGCGCAAGTGAATACGACTCTGGTGTAGGTTTACTTCTCTCATCAAACGTTAAAGAAGGTATTTTTTATAATCTGCCTAAAATAGTTATAGCAAGACTGGCCAAAATTACGAGCTCGAGAGTTCTCAGGAATCCAATATTTACCCTCAAAAGTGCAAGTAATCCAAATGGATTTTTACGTGTTGAACGACAACGTTGTGATCACAGAGGTATTCAAAATAAGAACCAGCTTTCTCATTTTTGAGAATATTTTTCAGATTTCAGCTAATATCATGGTGATTATGGGAAACACGAAGGTACCTCAGCAGTGGACTGGACAATCATTCTATTTCTGAGTTGCCTCCGAAAAGTCGAGGTGTTTTAAACTTTCTCTAAAATGCGAACCGCAGTTTTTACTGAAAATATGAAACAAAATAAGAGATTGGGATTTAAAAAAAATGAATTAGACTTATGTAATTTAAAAGAGAAAATATACAAATAGTTCCAAGCGTGTGAGTTAAAAATCTTCAAAATAATTATCTGCCTGTAGTTGAGAGTTTTTTCTCCAGTGTTCGTAGAGTAACTGGCATCATGTAAAATGTCCAATGAACTTGGTGTAGGAATCTCAGCGCAGTCGAAAAACACTCTTCTTATTTCCTTTGGTAGAGGGCATATGGACATGAAGCGAATTTATCCTCACGAATTCCAAGGATGAATAAAGAGCACATATTTGGTAAGTCTTCCCTATGAGGTATATCATTTAACATCAGCTGTTCTCATACGTATATGGCTTTGAAAATAATTGTTATAGTCTTAATCCCGTAGACTTCTTTGAAGTAGTTTCTATCCACCAAGTAATTGCACCTTCTTATGTCTTTTAAACTATTGGTCTCTAGTACTAGATTGACTTTATTAACGACCTCCTTGTCGCTCTGACAGCGGAAACTTTGAACTTCAGTTTATAATGCCCTCTTAGGAGCTTTTGTTGCGAACTATCACAAATCTTCTCGGCTCTTTTTCATTGAGTCATTTTTGTTGTGTGAGTAAATTCCGCCATCGTTTATTGCATAATGGCCACAATGAAATTATCCGGCCGAGCAAAAAAAAAGGTCCTCATTACCTCCGTACACCCCCTCCCTTTAGTGCTTACACCAAATACAATTAAAGTAATTGCCTTTTCTGGTTCTTTCTTTTTTATGCAGCACAGGCTTCGCTCAGTTGTTATCTATGCAAAAGGTAACAAGGTAGGTAAGTGTGTATCCTGCTGGAGGTTCATAAAAGCCAACTTCTGGTGTTTTTATTTCAATCGTCGAGCAACCCGAGTCAACCCCTACCTTCGCCTATCCTCGCATCACGGCGTCGTCGTCCCTTTATCGCTTATGAGCGTCTTCATTTTGCGGTGTAAATGAATTTTATTCATCCGCTCTGTGTCGCCGTTACTGCTACCACGTGTCCAGGACAATTGAAATTTGCCTGCGTGCACACAATTCCTGTCCAAAAGGTAGAAAAACCAAGACATGGACTCCACCGACCAATGAGGGGGAGTTAAAAAAAAATGGAATGAAACCGAAAAGGAAATAAAAATTTCATTTTATTAACTTTTAAATTTACTACTACTACGGCTGCGGCTATTATTACACCTAAGGAGATCTTGGCGACTTTAATCGTAACCTTTGAATATAATTGATTTTATGATTTCCTCCATCAGAGTTCTTGGAAAATTCAGTACCTACTGCAAGGAGACATGCCCCGGCAGAAGACGAAACTAAGTAATAAAGGAATGTGGGGGTGGTGCCAAAGTCAGAACCACAGCCAGACCCAGAGAATGGAAATGAAAACGTAGGCATCAGCCACACGTTTCTATTTTCAAGTTAATTAGGTCAGATATAATTAATATCTGATGGGCTGCTAGAGAGGAGGGGGTGTATGACTACAATGACATGTTATAGCGCTTCACATCGCTTGCCAGTTCATTCGAAAGACATTGGATAATTATCAGCGAAACCACTAAGAATGGCAAAGATATTAAGTTATCAGTTTGCAGAGGTGGTGGGTGAGCTTATCTAATTAGAAGCATACATGGATTATATGCTTATCGGATTAAAATGTAAAGATTGATTATCATGTTCGACTTAATAGTGGGTAGAGATTTTTCCGTAATAGGGACGGTCTTTAAGAAAATATTTAGATCTTCTTCTATGCACATTTTTTCCACTTCTTATTATTTATTATTTTCTTCACAAACACAATTCTGATATACAATCTCACAATTGAAATGATAGGATAATAGGAGGCCTCTTCTTTGAAGGTGTAACCACTTTAAACGCTATAACTTCCAAACTATTATAGGTAGAAAAATAGTTTTACACATTTTGGAAAGACAATTTAGTAGCGCAAGTAGTTTCAAACACATTGGGCACAGTTGTGTAGCTACAAACAAGTTATGGCTCCTCAAACTCAAAATAATGAAAATTTGTTGTTCCATTTTTTCACTTAAAATGCATTTTTCTCAAAATTTTTACTTAATATTTTTTTTTTTATGAAATTTGTATCCTTAAAAAAAATACTTAAAATTATGTTAAGCAACTTTTTTACGTACGATCAACAGAAGTTGTAGTGAAAGCTATTTTTTGTCAGACAAAAATGGTCAAACAAAATTAAGTGAGAATAATAAACTAACGTACCTATGAGCAATGCAGTTAACAGTTAATTGTCGAATAGGAAAAAGAAGCGTAACAAAGAATTATCACAGATTTGCAAATGTACCATAATTTTGGTTCAACTAATTTACAATCGACATTTTGCTCTGTAAGGTAACAGTCAATCCCCACAAAATGTATTCAAAACGTGAATACGCGGAAATATTGTTTGTACATACCATATATGGGTCCTGCAATGGAAACGCTTCATTGGCAAGATTGGAGTACCAACGACGATATCCAAAACGTAGAACACCATGTAGTCGGATGTTCGCTGATGCGTATCAGCGCCTTGTTGATACTGGGTCAGCTGCACCAAATAAAAGGGAATGACATTCAGACGCAGCGGTGGCAGAAGCTGAGAGTGGAATTTTGCGTGCTGTGGAAGTTCAGCCTTTAGTCAAGGAACTTCTCAGAGCCAGGATTCACAGAACTCTACAGAGTAATAGATTACACCCCTTCCATTTAACACCGGTACAGGATTTACTACCAAGAGATGCGTAAAGAAGAGTGGAATTTTGCCAATAGCTACTGCGCAAACAAGCAGAAAACGGGCACTTCCTCAATAACATTCTGTGGACTGACGAAGCGCAATTCACAAGAGATGGGGTAACAAACCACCATAATTTGCACCATTGGTCAGACTCCAATCCCCATTTAATACGCACAACGTCCTTTCAAAGGTAAGAATTTAATTATTGTGAACAACTTCTTCAAAATGTGTTGCTTATTTTAAAGGAGGTTTAGCGTAAATGCTTGGGCTGGATTAATAGGAAACCCTTTAATAGGCCCACACGTTCTTCCACGAAGAGTAATTCCCATTACTACCTGGAATTTATTGGAGAACGATTGCCGGAGCTCCTTGAAGATGTTCCTCTTGTTCAGAGAAGGGCGATGTTCTTTCAATAAGATGGAGCACCTTGTCACAGTAGCAGCGAAGTAACTTCGTTCCTCAACCATACTTTTACCCTTGGCTATCCAGATCTCCTGATCTAACACCCATGGATTTCTTCTTCTGGGGTGCTATGAAAGAAAAAGTTTATTTTAGAGAAATGTCGAGTCTGGAAGAGCTCCAAGAAAAAATTAGTGCCGTTTCAGAATAGATGAGAAGAGGTTTTCTGCTCGTTAATCTGCCATCCGAAATGATTAAACGCGTCCGAAAGTGTATTCAAATGGAAGGAAGGCACTTCGAACAATTGCTATAAACATTCCGTAAACTCGAGGCAAACTCTGGAGTGTTCTGCAGGAGTATGGGAATGATGGTTCCCTGTTAAGGGCGATTCAGTCTTTATATACAAACTGTAGAAGCTTTGTTCGGATAAATGGTGTTAAGTCAATACCTTTCACTGTGGGCGTTGGACTCTGCCAGGGGTGCGTTTTGTCACCTCACTTCTTCATCGTATACATGGGTTGGATGTTGCAGCCCAGACGTGACGGGGAATGTTTCAAAGTGGGAGACGTAAGGATTAGTCATCTGCTCTTTACGGATGATTTGGTCAGCCTTGGGTCCTCTCAAACCGAACTTCAGCGCGCACTCGAAAAGTTTGTAGCCGCTTGTGATGATGCTGGAATGAAGATCAACGCGAACAAGACAGAAATAATGGTCGTTTCCAAAAAAGCCCATTCAGTGCGCTCTGCATGTTAGTGGAGTTCCACTGAAGCATGTGGATAAATTTAAGTACCTCGGGGTCTTATTCACGAGTGATGGGAAGAGCAATGCCGAGTTATCCTGTAGAATTGGTCAGGCTGGATCAAATTTGAGAGAGCTTGGCCGATCTGTTATAAGGAAGGCCGAACTTAGTGCTATCGGTTTTTAACTCGGTGTATGTTCCAACTCTCACCTATGGTCATGAAATTTGGGTAGTGACCGAAAGAATAAGATCGCAGATACAAGCTGCCGAAATGAGGTTTCTTCGCGGTGTTGCAGGAATAACTCGTAGGGATCGAGTGCGCAACACCAGAGTACGCGAGGCGCTCAATGTTGAGCAGCTACTTCTCTGAACGGAACGATCTATCTTCAATGGTTTGCTTCCAAGACGTGCCATGGTGGCCGTGCCATCAGGTAGGCCTAGAAATAGATGGTTGGACCAAGTCCAACATCTCTCCTCTAGCCATCTAGGGATTCCTCCTGATGAGTCGGAGTCAATGGCAGAGGATCGAGAAGGATGGAGAGTCCACCTGGACTTAAGGAAATTTTTTAGGTATAAAATATTATTAAGTAAATATTGTGAGAAAAATGCATTTTAAGTGAAAAAATGGAACAAAAAATTTTCATTATTTTGAGTTTAAGGAGCCATAACATTTTTGTAGCTGCACAGCTGTACCCAATGTGTTTGAAACTTGTATGCGCTACTTAATTGTCTTCCCAAAATGTATAAAACTATTTTTGTACCTATAATAGTTTAAAAGTAATAGCGTTTAAAGTGGTTACACCTCTAAATAAGTGGTCACCCACTTTGATGGGCTATAACTTAAAATGTGGTGAGAATAGACCCCCCCAAGTCAACAATTTTTTGTTCGGCGGAACTTCAGGTATCTCCTCTTAAAGGATTATACTGCTTAACTGGAACACCCTGTATTATTATTCGCAAATGTATTGAGTGTTGTATAGAGGCATACATATGCTTATTGTTTGCATGAAAATAAAATTCTTTACAAGTACATACAGCAGTGACAGATACTTTCGCAAATCTTTTCACTTAGAAACAAAGTTCATTTAGTAAAAAAAAAATAATAAAAATTTCACGACTATGTTTGCAACAAATTAAAATTTGTTTGGATAGGAAATGTTCTACAACAATAGATCCTAACAATAACTTTTTTTTTAATTTGTGCGCACTCAAGGGATTATGAATACCCTTAACATGTTTTTACACAGTGCGGGCGTTGGAAAGGATAAATAGAGAGACAGAGAGAAAAATTTGGTGTAGTGGTTTGAAGCTCAGTTGTGTATGCTTCAGAGAAACTCCAGGGTGGCGTCCAGATAACTGGGGAGATTTTTGTTATTTTTTGTCTTTGCTTCTGATTCACAGTATTTTTTTCCCGACCATTGATATCATAGGCTAATCATTCATCCATGTTTACATGTTCTCTTTTAAATAATAAAATAAATTAAAGCATTTTTTATTTCCTCCAAACAAATTTTCATAGAATCTCAAAGCTATGTTTGTACGCCTTTTTTCAATTTACTTTTATGCGAACATAGTTTAATTACCTTCAAAGATATTCGAACATAATTTTTCTGGATGTCATCAAATTGGTCTGTAAAGTTTTTAGCAAAATATCAACGATAAGCGGGCAGAAGAGGGATGACGTGCTGTATACGCTGATGTTTCTATAGTATATCAACAAATAAAAAAGAAATTGGGGGCGTTTTCCTATGCACTGTAAGAAACAGGCCGAAAAATTAGAATGAATATTGTAAAACCAACAGATCAATTTCTTATTCTGAAACAAGATCTGAGTTGGTATTACCACGTTCAAATAAGAGAACCCTGTTAAAAAGGCAATATCAGTGAACCTTCCAAAGATATCGAGAGGCAGGAGAGACATGCCTATAAACGCCTGGATCACAAACATGCAACGACACCGGCATTTAATTGGCCTCAGTAACCAAGTGATCCCAAATCGGGAGGCCTGCCGATATTTTCAGAGGTCAAATAGGCGAATCCCACAGGCGGATCAGTAGAAATGTGGTGAATTAGGATGACGAAGAATATCTGAATTTCAAACCACTGCACCAATCTTTCTACGTATCCTTTCCTACGCTCGCACTATGGAAAAACATTTAAAGGGTATTCATAATCCCTTGAGTGCACGCAAATTATAAAAAAACTGATGATTAATTACCTACACTTTTTCAGTACTTTCATCTTTTCCTTGAGCTCCTTACTACTATTTTATACTTTTTTTTTCAGTTCCAGCAGTCATAGTATATAAGTGCCTGTGCAGTGGGATATATCAGGAAATACACCTTAGCGGCGAAGGGAAATTTCGGCTTGCCTCTTGCTACATGTGAGATTTTACTCAAACTGAATGTCATCAACACAACCCATCACTGATGGATAGATAACACTACGCGTCACGTCCCTATATGGATTTGGCTCGTAGATCAAATTAAAAAAAAAAAAAAAAAAAAAAAAAGGGTTCTCTTGTCAAATTAACGCAAGGACGAGAAAGATAGGAGACGCTGTGTCACTATTTTTACGTTTATTTGACCCTTTACATTAAAAGAACATTTGGCTCAGGAGCTTATCTCTCCGACAACTTAGATGTCCTTAGTGCTTCTTATGTATGTATCTCTAAGTGGGGACCAGCTGTATTACGGTGGCACCGCAGTGGACTTCATCTGGTCTAAGTGTGCCTTCAGGTAGCCACTGTACCTAAACCTTTGTATCCATGAAGGTAGTAATTCTGAATGACATATACTCGTAGGTACATTAAAGTTTGCTCATTATTTAGGTTACGCTATGTTAAGAAAAGTAGGGCTATGAAAATATCATAAAACACTAGGAAACCAAATGCACCCATCGCAAAGCTTAGAGAACCTCCATTGAAAGCACGGACACCTAATCCACTTCCACCACACATTAAATTTCTCTACAAAATTTTATTATTTTGTTGTGTTCAATGAAACGTACTTCCTCCTTTGGTTACTGGCAATGCCTTGACACTCAAATAAATTTATGCCGAATATCAGAATAAGGCATGTTTTCTTAAAAGCTAGTGATCAGAGATGATTCCTATCACTGTCCTGAACTGTAATCTTCCTAGTTTAAGAATTTCTTCAGTTTTTCGATGATCTATTGCCGGAAAATGGGTCTCTGTGCTCTTCCATGCTTGCCCATCTTAGGTCATTCGTTCTTATGGTTTTATTTACATCAGTTCCCCTTGCTATGTACGAGGGGGGGTTTTATTTCGTCTAATATGTCACATCGTACTCTCCCGCCTATTTGCCGGGTTACTCATTTCCCTCTTTACTACAGTGCGTACGTATAATGCCTTGAATATTGTGCAGAGATTCCGGATTACTTTATATTTGATGACGGATAATTCTAGCGCAACCTGTTATGTCAACATAGATATCCTTGTAAGATATGATTTCATTTCAAGTAATTTCGCAGTTCACAGAACAGCTAGAATCCTTGCCTGGAACACATTGCAAGTATCAGGAGGCCGAAGACAGATTTGCAGCTTAGGTTATATTATTAGCGTAGCTCTTCTAGTCCTGAGTAGCTAAATATTGTAAACTTATGAAATACATACATTTATGTCTTCTGAGAGTATGTTCCAAAGCTATTGTTTCGAAATAATAGAAGTCTTGATATAGAGATGTTTCCACTTTTGTTCGACAAACATTTAAGTTTATGCCTTTATCAACTCACCTGCATGGTTGGATGCCCATATGTCTGCGTTTTTGGGGATCTTTCCGCTGAGTTCTATCGAACATCTGCCATGGCCATATAAGTAGTACAGCATCATCCTTAACTTGAAGATGTCATTTTGCGTGGTCATGCATCTTAAAGTCACATGGCATATCTTTTATTCCAATAGAAACCGACTATATCTTCAACAACATTGCCTATTCACTGAATATCTTAAGGCCACTATCCTTCAAGAATACGCTCTACTCTAAAAAGAAGCCCAAGGTAGCGCGAAGATTTCTTCTCTCCACTCCCAGAATACTGCTATTTGTTTATTAAAGATATGGCTGAATAGTTCAGCATTCATTGCATTCAGGTGTCTGAGCATTACCTCTGTGCCAGAAAACTCGATGACCAAATTTTGTTGTGGCCATGAACTGTTGAACGAGTGCCTGGTGTCGATAGTAAAACAAGCAATTTACTATTCGGTTATATCGAATTAATCTATTATTATTTATCTATTACTTAGCCTACATTAATATTATCTGTCCTAATTTTGAGGTCACCTTACACGGCCAAACAGTATGGCTCTAATACATTACTGCCCCGTCAATAGCTTTGTTGCAACTTCAATTAAAAGTTTATTTTCCACCCCTTTAAGGTAATTTAAAATGTAATTTACTTCCGGCAACACCCATAAAAGTAACATTCTCGGCCACAACCAAAGCAAAGCAGAAAAAAATACATCAAGCAAACCCAAAAGCCTCCATATCGATTTCTTGTCAATTTTACTCACCTTTCAGTCAAAAGTTGCACTACACTTCCTGGATCGTTTTTTGGCCATGGAAAAAAGTTTCTCCTGACTTGACTTCTAGTTTCCTTCCGGCTGTACACCGCGCCAGATGCCAAGAATGCCCGCCTCCACTACGACAGGATTTGACACAGCCACACACAGAGATAGATTGACGCGAAAAAAAGACCCACCGAATCTAAACGTTAAAATTGACAAAGAAAAATGATAAAATGTTATATCGTCAAAAAGACTGGAGAACTTCTCGCAAAAGATGACATGATGATATAGTTTTTCGTATTTTTTTGTCCCAGATAGTTTTCATTCTTATTTGCCATAATGATATGAAAATCTTTAGCATGACGATGAACAAAAAAAAAAAAAAAAAATGTGGAGGAAGAAATCGTCATCATCAATTTATTTTCGCTTCCACAGGCGGACCACCACCCATCTAGCCACCCACCCTCTTACAATGACTTCTTGTGGGGACCATCAAGACGTCAGTGGAAGGGAATTTGCCAAAGTGACTTTAAAGTTTTCTCCTACGCCAAAAATGTTATTTTTCTGAAAGCCAGAGAAACTTGAAAAAAAAGTGTATCTATCCCCCTGAACGAGAGATTATTTCATGACTTTGTTAAGGAACACGATGATGGTGCAGCGAGTACAACTTGTAGTTAACAAATCTTTTCTTTCTCTTGGTTTCGTTTTTTTGTTTTGTTTTTATTCTTTGGCAAACAATTTACAAGAATTGTTGATAAACTGAGTTCATTCCCCAAAGAGGAGACGAAACGATTTCTAAGAGAGATTTTCATCCCCCATTCTCTGAATTTATCCATTGAACTGTTAACAATAGATTTTTATTTACTTTTATATTGTTATTCAAGGAACTAGTTAACAAAAAACAAAAGTTCAGTTTGTAAGTAAAAGCGGAAATTGAGTCTAGATATTGACTGTACATACAAGCAATGCACGCCAGTACATGGATGTTGCTAGTTGAAGTAGATCCTTGTAATCTCTCTCCTTGTAATCTTTGGGAATTTAACTAGAATATTTGGAAAAAGCAAGAATTCACAGCGTATATTTTCGAAGAGGATACAGGTGTACATCGGCAGCAGCTAGAAGATTTAAATCCAAAACCAGGTTTATAGGACCGAGAGGGGAAGGTGCGTTATACCCAATTTTGGGAGATAATAAAATCATCGCAACTCAAGAAATGGGTGGCATTTGAATGTTAAAAAAAAATTTGCCTGAGTTCGAAGGATTTTTGTATAACTAAACAAAAATTGACTGGAGAAGAAAAAGTCACAGTGGCTCAAGGCAAAAGACCGTACAAGATAAGTAGGAGGGCTCTCGGGAAAGCATGAAGTTTGAAACTAAAGCGAGTTCACTGGATATACGAGGGCAAGGTGAAAAGTTCTCGGCCTGACAATGAAAGACTGCGATTTTCAGTTAAAAAATGATTTTATTTTTCTACATAATCTCCCTTGACTTCAACACACTTAGTCCAGTGTTTTTCCAACATCAGTATTCCTTCTCGAAAGTGAGTCTGGAAGGCTGTGAAAATATTTATCTACGGCCCTCCCAACTTCTGCATTGGATGCGAAGCGCTTCCCAGAAACAAATTTCTTCAAGTTCGAGAACAGATGGAAGTCTGATGGTGCCAAATCAGATGAATAGGCGGGATGGCCGAGCAAATCGTACCCCAAATCCCGCAGTTTTCCCATCGCCAACGCACACTTGTGTACAGGTGCATTGTCTTGGTGAAAGATGATTTTTTTCTTCTTCAAGCCAGGCCTTTTTTCGCGAATTTTGGCATCCAGCTGGTCAAAAAGGTTGGAGTAATATTCGCCTGTAATTGTTCTGCCTTTCTCAAGGTAATCAATTAATAGGATCCCGTTCGCATCCCAAAACACACTGGCAATGATCCTTTCGGCAGATGCGATCGACTTCATTTTTTTTTGCGCTGAACCACCGGCTTCCACACACTGCTTCGACTGCTGTTTCGTTTCTGGCGTGTAGTGGTGGACCCATGTCTCATCCATGGTGACAAATCGCCGCACAAAATCGGTCGGATCCCTATTGAATCGGTCCAAAGATTGCCGCGAAAATCGTTTGCGCATTCGCTTTTGATCGGCATTCAGCAAATGCGGCACCCATCTTGCGCAGAACTTTCGCATCCCTAAGTTTTTGTGAAAGATGTTTCGTACCCTCTCTTCCGATATACACACAGCCTCAGCTATCTCACTCACCTTCACTCGCCTATCGTCCAACACGATATCATGCATTTTTCGATGGTTTCGGGTGTGGTTGCAGTTTTTGGCCGTCCTTCACGTGGGTCATCTTCGAGGATGTGCCACCACGTTTAACTTCATCTGCCCACTTTTTAACGGTTGACATGGAAGGAGCAGAGTCCCCGTAAACTTTTGTCAGCTTTGGATAAATTTCCTTAGGGGTTAACCCATCCAACACGAAGAATTTTATGACCGCACGATATTCAAGTTTATCCATTTTAACGAAAAACGCGCAAGACGTCTACTGCAAAAATTCGTGTAAACAAACTACTTCAGAGAACAAGTTGAAACTTCTCATACGAACTAATGAGAAGTGCACCCAGGCAGGAAACATACATTTTTGCTGATTGGAACGCTATCTCTGCGTCAGGCCGAGAACTTATCACCTTGCCCTCGTATGAATGCATAAGATCCGTCATATTTTATGATGTGACACTAGACACTATCATCCTAGTCCTGCTATGTGGCGCATAGGCATGTATTATACTTACTTACCTACTTACTTACTTACATATATGGCGCTACAGTCCGTGGTGGACCTGGGCTTCAACCAACAAACCTCTCCAGCCAGCAGGGTTACGAGCCAGCTGCCTCCAGTTGCACACGCCAAGTTAGTTGAGGTCCCCCTCCACTTGTTTGCGCCACCTACCGCGAGGTCGTCCTCTACTGCGCCGTCCATCCAGGGTGGATTCGAAGACTGTCTTAGCGGGAACGTTGGGCTCCATCCGCTCTAAATGGCCCAGCCATCTTGGTCGCTGTATGTGAACTCTTCCGGCTAAGCCGATGTCCTTATATAGGCCGTATAGTTCGGCATTTTACCTTCTCCTCCACTCACCGTCTGTGCAAACGGGACCAAAGATCGCACGAAGAACTTTTCTCTCAAAATAACCAAGGGCATCCTTATCCGGTTTTGTCAGAGCCCATGCCTCTGCGCCATACAGCAGGACTGGGATGATTAATGTCTTATAAAGAGTTACCTTAGTAGTTCGAGATAGGGATTTGTTACTCAATTGCCTTCTTAGCCCATAGAAACAACGATTGGCAAGAGTAATTCTCCGTGTGATCTCCCTACTGATGTCATTTGCGGAGCTCACCATAGAGCCCAGGTAGGCAAAAACCTTTACTACCTCAAAATTATATCTGTCTATTGTGGCGTTCTGTCCAAAACGCCGATGTTGGGTGTTCTTTTTTGTAGACAGCATATATGTTATTTTGTTTTCATTAACCGCTAAACCCACCTTTGCTGCCTCGATCTCAATACTCGTAAATGCCCCATTGATGGTGCGCTGAGTTCTTCCGATTATGTCAATGTCATCGGCATAAGCGAGTAGTTGTATAGACTTGTAATTATACCTCCGGTGTTCGCTTGTGAGTTTCGTACAATTCTCTCAAGTACTATGTTAAAGAGATCGCATGATAGCGCGTCACCTTGTCTGAGACACCTTTCCTGACACCGAAAGGTTCGGCCATGTTCTTATCGACTTTGGTGGAGCAGCGAGAGTTCTCCATCCTCATTCTGCACAAACGGATGAGCTTGGTAGGGATGCCAAGACTAGACATGGCTCTATATAACTCGTCTCTATACACGCTATCATAGGCAACTTGAAATCGATGAAGAGGTGGTGCGTATCGATTTTATATTTATGGGTCTTTTCCAAGATCTGCCGTAGTGTGAATATTTGGTCAATGGTGGACTTTCCCGGCCTGAAACCGCACTGATAAGGACCTATCAGGTTGTTGACGATCGGTTTTAGGCGTTCACATAATATGGCAGACAGGATCTTATATGCGATGTTGAGGAGACTTATACCTCTGTAGTTGGCGCAGTTCAGAGGGTCTCCTTTCTTCTGGATCGGGCAAAGGATGCTAAGGTTCCATTCATCGGGCATATTTTCATCCGACCAGATTTTACAGATGAGCTGATGCATGCTCCTTGCCAACTCATCTCCACCTGCCTTGAAAGTTCAGCGGCAAAGCCGTCGGCTCCAGCAGCTTTGTTGGACTTGAGTTTAGATATCGTTATCCTCACTTCATTCTGATCGGGTTGACGGGAATTTTGACTGCCATCGATGTTCCTCTTTTCTCCTGCGCTCATAAAGCTTGTAAGCAGCTCTAGTCCTTCTATGCAGCGCCGCTTTGTACGCCTCCTGTTTGCTGCATATGCTTGCTGGCATTCCTCATCAAACCAGGGGTTTCGTTGTGGTGGCCGAGAGAATCCCAGTACATCAGAGACGGCATCTCTGATGGCTTGTTGGCAAAGCTGCCACTGGTCTTCCGCATTTGCTGCTGGCGGCATAGGACTTAGATTAAGATTAAAAGAAACTCGATCGGCAAAGGTTCTGGCGGTCTCTTGCGATTATATCCGCCCGACGTCAAATTTCCTCACAGTATTTCGTTGATTTCGCTCCATTCTAGATATCCGCATCCGTACCTTGGCTACAACTAGGTAGTGATTCGAGTCCATGTTGGCTCCTCGGAAAGTCCGGACACCCAGAATACTGAAAGTGTGCCTTGCGTCGATCGCAATGTGATCGATTTGGTTGACAGTTTTCGATCAAAGGAGAGCCATGTTCTCTCGTGAATATCGAGACGTGAGAGCCGCGTACTAGCTACTACAAAGTTTCGCCCCGCCGCAAAGTCGACTAGCCTGAGTCCGTTGTTGGATGTGATGTCGTGCAGGTTGTGCTTTCGGACCACGCTTCTAAAGACGCCCTCTCTTCCTAGCTTTTAATATGCGCTGTCCTTGTTGTCTGTAGCAATCGCCGTAGTAGATGTCGCAGTTTTTCATCCTCCTTTTGCCCGGCCTATCCCATTGCACTTCTTGGATGGCAGTGATGTCTGCTTTCACACGCTCTAGGGCCTCCGCAAGTTGTTCGGCTGCACGTGGTTTGTAATGGGACCTAACATTCCACGTGCAGACATGAAAATCGTTGTCGTTTTTAGGTTTGCTTGGGTCGCCAACAATGAAATCATCCGTATCCGAGGCTGTTGGTTGATTGGTAACCGAAGGTTTTTTTACCCGGTGGCATAACCCCCAAGCTGGAGGAGGGATATGTATTATACTATATCAAAATCGGGTAAGGGTGCCCTTGGTTACTTTTAGAGAAAAGTTCTTCCAGATTGGTCCAGTCTGCATAGACGGCGATTGGAGGAGAAGATACAATGCCGAACTATGTACCTTCAATGTCATCAACTTAGCCAGACGAGGAAATCTCGGACGGGCTAAAGTACCACTAGTGTATCAAATGTGTCAAAAGTATACAGGTATAGACGGATGGCTGAAACACACCATTACTATTTATCTGGAAGCATTCGTAAGGGTGTTTCAAGGATAGGTTCAAGTTTGTCCGAGACGTCAGTGTCGCAGCATCTGTATATCATAATTATTTGAAAATTGTTTTCCTAGTTCATTAAGTGTGTAAGTATATTTCTTGACAATTTCTTCGTTATAAGAAATCACCAAACATACATTTTTTAAAAGACATGCTTTCTACCGGAGATATAAGAGTGCTATTCCTTTTCACGTTCAAAAGACAACTAAATGCAGCGGCAGCATTTCAGGAAATTAACCTGACATGGATGACATTACATTACACGCGAACGTTAAACGTTATTTTCGAAGACTGCACGATGCCTTTGCAGGCAAGTTTGGAGTATACAACAGACACCATAAGCCGTGGTCTTGAACAGATCGGTAAAATTAAAAAAAAACTTAACGGATAGAAACCCGACGTGGTGTCACAGCTCATTTTGGTCTCAACTCGGAGCTCCAATCAGTGATCAATTCGATGAAAGACATACATCGGAGTATATAGAAGAAGTGCTCAAAAAAACCTATAACGATTGGGGATTTGACACAAACAAAGTCTCGGCGATTGTTACTGATAACGCCGCGAATATGGCGAAAGCTGTTTTGCTCATACATTAAACTTAATTACTAAAAATATTCTGCAAATTCTTGAATTGCAAAATATACTCTCAAAAATAAAGAATATTGTTACCTTCTTCAAACAAAGCTGTGTGGCAAGCGAAGAATTGCGAAAGTCAGTAAACGCTGAAACAAAGTTAATCCAAGATGTGCCAACACGTTTGAACAGTACTTATTATATGATTCAAAAGTGTTTGAAGCTCAAAGGTGATGTGAATGATATATTGATTTGTCATAAAACTACACCTCCCATGCTGACTGGTCTGGAATTGAACATATCGCCATCGCTCATTAACATTTTACGCCCACTTGAAGCTGCAACTAAGGAAATATTTGGGGATATACGTATCGTATGTTGTACCAGCAGCAAAGTAATTCCTTTAGTACACTGTATGATTTCAAAACCAAAAACGAATGTGAATGATGGGCCGTTAGTAGTACAAGTACACAGGAACATTCTGGCTGAAATCAACAAATGGATGGGCGCTATTAAACAAGTTTCTTCGTTAGGTATCGCTATCTTGTTGGATCCGTGGTTCAAGAAACTTCATTTTGAGGACCCGAAGGCTTGTGCAATTGAAAAAAATCAAAGACATGATGATGAAGGACCTCCTTAATGAAACGCGAATAGAATCGGATTCAGATAGTTTGGACAAAATATCGAAAGATTTCAGCCTTTGGAGCGACCATCACAAACTAGTTCACCGAAACTGGAATACAAACAATAATGAAGAAAGTGTTTCTGATGAGCTTTCAGTCTACTTGAGGACACCTGTTGGTCCCCTCAGAGAAAATCCGTTGGAAATATGGTCGGACTTTAGACAACAATTTTCAAAACTATACAAAATTGGGTATAAATATTTAACTGTGGTAGCCAGTTCAGTGCCATAAGAAAGACTTTTTTCCAAAGCTTCACATTGTTTAATCAGCAACGTAATAGAATCCAATGAAAACGTGTTAATAAAACATTATTCCTGCAAAGTTTGAAGAAGAAGTATTGGGATGTCTAATTTCAAAATAACAGGCTTTCTAAAACCCATTGTAAATAAATTTTAATGAAACTTTAAATAAACTTATTTTAACTAAGAACGTTGGATAATATTTCATTTTCTTATTTCCTAACCTATATTTTTAATAACTACGTCGATGTTTTTATTCGATGCATCGAAAACATCGATGTTCTTCATCGATGCATCGTTATGTATCGATGGAACGTTTCGGTGCATTACATCGAATAAAACATTGATGTATTTTTTGTATAGACATCTCTAATTCGTGCCTAAGGAAGGAGCGAAGTGAGTATTACTGGCAATTTTTTTTAAGCATTTTGGGATCCAAGGGCTAATGGTAACCTTATGAATGATCAATACAATGGGCAAACGACAGAAGCAGCAATGCAAACAATTATGCGGTAGTTACTCACCCGACTAGGGCCAGATACATAGACTATTTAAAACAAAATTGGGTTCCTGTCTATTTAAATTGAATAACAAAAGACAACGTATTCCATCAATAAAACCATTCGTTGGTGTGTCGGAATATCCATCGTGATATTCAAGGTTTGAGCTAAAAATATGACAAAACCCTTTTTTAAAGCCACACTTCTCTTGCAAATGAGTTACTGACATGAGGAATATTTTCCATTTCGCCCTCAGGATACAGCTTAAGACTCTGGGTCTATTCCATTTGATTAAAATATATAACAAGCATAACACGAAATGTTGCGAGAAGTTTGGCGCCCTAGAATGTATAGGATGTCGAGGATACTCCCAACTAATAGTAACGATAATCTTTTTTTTTTGCTACGCGGTACCAATTTTGGAAAACATTTGTAGATGACATACTTACTTACTCAGATGGCGCTACAGTTCCCTCCATTTAGCTCTGTCTTTAGCAAATTGCCTACAGTTGTGCACTCCAAGTTGGCTGAGATCCCCTTGAAATTGTACGCGCCACCTACGGCGAGGAGTCCCTCTACTGCGTCGTCTCTCCGGGTTAGCTATACCAGTAGAACATTCATTGATATTGCGTTTCTGATAGTGGATATGCTTTTTTTCGACGTGAAGGCTTCATCGGATCTTCGAACTTCTTGTCGAACATCTTCATCTCAGCCATTAATTTACTCTCATACTTTTTGTACATTGTTCAACATTGTGAACCGTATTTGAGTGCTGCGGTGTAGAGCCTTCTTTTCAGCTTAGGGGGCATTTTTCGGTCACAAAAGATAGCGGAGTTTTCCCGGAGGTGTCTTAGCGCGACCCATATCAGATCTCGTGGTTGTGTCTCGTGGTTGTGTGACTTGTGCTTTCCCAAAGACAACCAAGACAATATGCAAATTCTTTGAAGAATGACAATATTTTTTTATTATGATTCTTATGCTTTGAATTGCATCTGTGGTTGATTTACCCAAGACAAACCTGCGCTGATGATCAGATAGCCGTATTATTTTTCGCAGTGAACCACCTATTACCCACTCAACGATCTTCATGGTGTGTGATATCAGCTTAATCAACTGGTAATTGTCATCCTTTACCTTCCTTTGTATATAGGAACAAGGTAACGTTCACCATGTTACACATCTCATAAGTTTGGGGCTGAGAATCATAAGCTATCTGAACTCGATCTCTCCCATCTTCTTCTAGAATTCTGAGGGTTTTTCGTTTGTCCCAACAGCTTTTGTTGTTCGAAGTATTTGAATGCCTTACTCGTACTAACTTCTTCGCCTGTAATGACGGGTATGCCTTAACAGTTATGGGTGGCTCTTGAGGAAACCATTAATTCATTAGTCCTCCACAATACTGTCGCCACCCTGAGAACGAATCTCCTGAGCATTCCTCCTTCTCTGAGGACAAGGACAAGTCTTGACAAGGCATAATAGACTTTGCAGTGCTACTAGAAGTCTGTACCTCGCCGTTTACTAATTCAGTATAATTATTTATTTTTTTAACATGAAAAACTATGACAGATGACTTGTGGACTATAAGTTCAATTTTACGTAGCAATGCGTCTATCTGTGTTGTCTGAGAAAATACATTGAACTTCAGCCCCTCCTAGAGACGTCAGCTTATAATAGAAACCATGAAGATAATACCACCGAAAATATTACATATCGGTTCACAAGAGTGCTTAAAATATACATTCCCACTTGAAAACGCAATCGAATTCTATTCACTGTATCATTCCTTTTTTCGTTATATCTGCATCCAATAAGGTGCATATATGGTATATTCTCAATATCAGCAAATCGATTTCAAGAAAACTATCGACTTTTGAAATTGCATTGTTACTATCTTGAGGATGAGGACAACGAACAGCGACTACTACCTAGGTATGTCAACATTTGCAGTTTTCCACTTACTTGGCAAAAACAAAATCTTTCAGAATGAAATTCAAATTGAAAATGTAATCACGAAATCGGTACACAATATATGGTAGAGAATGGGGTGGTTGGAGGTTTTTGTTTACATTTCTCTCTATCATATGAGTATCCAGGATTAGAAACAAGAAAATTGATATCGGACCTCGTTGCAATTGTTGCATTCGTTATTGAATTACAGATATACGTTTCAATCTACATTTTCAGATACAATTGCATGACAAGTCGTTTTTATTTTATCTATTCTGCTGTTGAACCGCAAAAATATTGGCGGAGAAGACAGATCCTGATTAATGAAGGACCAAGTTAGGTAGCTGCTATATAGGCTTTCGTTGATATGTTGACTTACCAAATGGCTGTTGGCTGAGAAAGTACTATTTTGTAATATAAGTGTTAAAATAGATATACAGACTTCATCGCCATCATCCCACGCAATCAGAAATCTGTCATAGAGTTATTTGAGTGAAATGGGGACAATACCAAATACTTGCTTTTGAGAAAAAAGATATTCATACTATTGAATGAACTGTCTGAATATTTCGCTCCCCACATAAGTAGGTGTCTGAATAGGCGCTGTGGCCGGCGTATACGCGCCAAGGACCAAATACTCAGAATCTCTAGGAATTTTCCCGAGTATATTCCAAGCAGAGGTTCACGCAATCGGAAGAATCGCCCAATTCAACCTAGACAAGAATTATCGCGGGCAAGACATCGCAATACTGTCAGATAGCTAAGTCGCAATCAAGGCACTGAGCTCACACGAGATAAGATTCAGACTGGTATGGGAGTGCGTCACCAAGATCAACAGACTGGGATAGTCTACAAAAGAAGCTCTCTACAAGGTACCAGAACATGTAGGAGAGGAGAGAAACGAAGCAGCTGTTGACCTATCAAGAGACGGCTCAGACAACCTGTTCCTTGGACCGGAGCCTTTTTGTAGATAAGACCGCACAAAATAGGAGAAGAGCCGAGAAAGGAAGAAAAGAGCATTATATATCCCGATTGAGACATGCGAAAGAAACTCGGGGGAATTTCAACCAGAAAATAAGCAGAGCCTACCTAGGAGTTAGCAAAAATCGACTTCCCGGTTTTAACAGGAATGCTAGCAGGTCAGTGCAGACTCAAGAAGCACCTTAAAAAACTGGGAATAGAAGGGAATAGACACACGGAAACACCAGCACATCGTCTTATGGAATGCGAAGCCTAATCCATTAAAGAAGACATTACCTAGGAGCCTATCTGCTATCAGCTACGAATCTACCTGGGTCCACTTCAGATACACTGGTTTATAAAGACAATTGGAGTAGAGGAAATGCTTTAAATCGAGTACGTCATTGACAAGAGCGCTAGTTTGGGGCACAATAGATCTACTGTAGGTTGCAGAACACTTGTACCTCACCGACCACACATCTACATTCCTACTCTAAGTAGATATCTTGTCACTGTTCTTAAATCAAAGCCTCTAAGAAGCAAAATACAGAAAAAAAATTAAAAGGGAATCATGGGCATTTTAGATGAGCAAGGAAATACTCCAGAAAGCGTTATGGTAGAGCACCACAAACAACATCAATTGTATTAATATTGTAGCAAAGACCCAAAGATAAACATTGTAGGCAGGATTAGAAAAAATGTCAAACCACCATATGTATGAGTACATATAGGGCTCTTGGAGAGTAATACTTCTAAGGTTCTGAACAGTGAATTGATCTTGACAGAATAGCAAACTACTCCTATACAGACTTCAACAGGAATTACTCCACACTTACTGCCGGAGGACACCACACGGTTTCCAACCCATTAAGTATTGAAAATGATATCTTACTTTACCCAGGTGTACTTCTAATGGTTTTAGACTACTCAAATAAACTCTAGGATGAGTGGAGTATCTTTTTACCCGAAGTGATATTGCAGCACAGATTGTGCACACAAAAAACCTAAATCTTTCCAGGATTGAAATCTTCGTAACAGCAATCAAGTATTAGACTGCTAAGTCAATGCAGTTCCCAAGTGGTCACAAATCTCGAAGGGAATATGCAATGCGCATGAATTCAATCTCTGATGGGTTCCCAGACTTAGCCAAGCTCCCTGCTTCAGGAAATAATACAGCAGATGAACTTCCAATAGCGAGACGAGAAACATGCATCCTTATATGGATAGGTATCAACTCACGTAACTACTGCAAGAGCTGTTTCGACACTCCTTCAACCCACCCACACATGACCAGCACATATTCAACAACTCATTTAGAAACAGCTCCGATCAGGATTTCGATTTACGAGTTTATTGAATCGGAATTTTGGGACTATTCGAAAGCTTTCATAATTATCAAATTGTGTGATACTCTACTCCCATTTCACCACCCAGTAGATGAAAATGACGTCTTATCCTTTATTGGATTGTGTCCTTTCACAAATTCATTTAATACCCAAAACCTGCCAATCTATTTTAATTGATCTTCCAAAAAGTTTTTTTTTATCGTTTGATATCCGACGCAATATAATAGACAATCACTACGTAAGCCTTGGTTTACGGCTCCGCATCATTTACTATTCCGAACTATAATTCTAGTGATATCAAAATTTATCCCAATTCAATACAATTATTCTAATTATACCTTCTTCCCTTCCAAAGCTAAACATCTTTATCCCTCTGGCGTTCCCACTGGTAGGCTTACTCAGGAGGAAATACCAACAATGAGGACTTTCACAGAACACCCTCCAAGCGATGAACATTCCACAGAGAGATCTTTAAGATATTAAAATACAGGCAAACTATCACATCATTCTGAGAGGGAGGGGGATGGATTGGATAATATTATGAGGATTGTGGTGGGACCAAACCGATCCACAACACGTAATGTGCCAGCTCCAACATCCAAATCGGTGATATTCAGCATTAATAAAACAGCACACGAAGCTCCAGAAATCTCATTTTATACTTGATTTGATGGCCGTAGTAGCAGTAGTAGTAGTTGTCGTCCTTTTGCAGCAAATCCTGACAGATTATGTGACATTAATTTATTGCATTGATTGAAATTTCTGATCGCTTCGGGGTGGCTGGATGTTGGCTGTGGCACCCGCTCTCCTTACGGCAAACAATCACATCACCGCATAGAAAGGGATTCAAGTTTAATTTCAATATTAGCCTAATTGTTTTCAATTCAAAATGATTGGTACAATGACCTACCTTATGCTCCATCCCTTCAATAACTCAAAGTGCAGAGTTGTATATCTAGAATGCTTGTGAGAGGCCCCTGCAGGTCATTGCATTCGCATCGAGTTTCTCGGAGGGTGGGCACAAGGACTCGTTACTAAACGACACATAGGATGATATGAATATTTTTGATTAATTTGCCGCAGGACGCATACGGGAAATGTGTACATGTGTGCTTTGTGGGTGGGAGGCGAATAAATAACAGGGACTTAACTTGGTATAGGGAACTATTACTCTCTCCCTCCTTAGTGAAGGACGTACGTGACTCAACTTAATTTGTAATTGGAGAAGAATACAAAATGTTATTCCCGTTTGCAACCTGTCAATTATTTAGACAAATCGCTTGGGCGAAGATAATACCCATCCCCGACCCTAAATTGTAGTATGTAGGACGGTAGAATGACATTTCGGAAATGCTCGGGATCTGTTATGAAACATGATTCGCTTACTATGCAAAAATAATAAATATTCTGAATCAAGTCAAAGGCTGTCTGGCTTAAGTGATTTTTCAAATAAGATTGGTATGCATGAAGTAAGTATGTCGGGAGCTACACTACTACCCACTTTATGAAATGTGGGTGGTTCATAGCAATATCAGTTACCAGTTAGCATGCACGAATCAGTGTTGGCATCGAAGTTTTTTTAATCTTTCAGAAAAAGGGAACTTATAACGCTAAGATGCCATCAAATGTTTGCTGATTCTGTTTCTGAATATTGAATTGTTCGCCTTTTGTACGATATAAAGTAGATCTAGAGAGTGCTTTGCAGACGAACTTCAGTCGTCCTGGTCTAACTTGTAGAAGCTTGTTCCCTCATTAGACTTCCCCTTGCATTACAATTCTTTCCAGAATTAGGTTTGAGAGTCGTGCCAGCGAGAGTAGACCACCCTTAGTGCACCCTCTTCGGCCCAGTTTCTCTAAAGATTTTGAGAATGAGAAGTGGGTCTATAGTTAGTATTTTTTATTTTTTTATTTTTTATTTATGTATCTTTTATACCTTTTACAGTAGACTACAATAATCCATTAGTTGTAAAAGTAAGTAAAAAATCATTTAATTCTTATATTACATGTGTTTCAATAAAATAGCTTTATACATATTTGTTAGCAATAAAATAAATTTTAAAGAGAAATTCAAAAAAAGAAAAAAAGAAATAGATTCTAATTCACCTAACTTACTACTGAGAGACAGCCAAATATTGAAATAGAGCTTCATCAATCTTATCAGAGCTCCGAAATTCCCTTATGTCGATAGGTAGAGAATTCCAAAGCCGAATAGTATGAACGAAAAATTGCGGCTCGGAGGCTTGACAATTAAATCGTGGTTGAATGAGCATAAAAGATCGCGCCGAGCTTGCAAAAATTAATTTTTCATGTAGGTATGATGGCTGCTTCTTTCCGATTATATTGTTTAGAAATTTTAAGCTACATTATTCAATGTATGTATGTAAGCTGCATCCAAGTAGGTCATTAACATAACTAGAAATATGATCACTACGCCTAAGTCTGTAAACATATCGAACCGCGTTAATAAATGCGACCTTATTAGTATAATATTTGGCATCCATATGTTATAATGGGAATGATAAAGGCTTTCACTAGAATTATTCTCGTGTTAAGCGGTGTAAAGTGCTGCGAAGTATACAGGTCTCTTAGACATCCATATACCTTTCCAATTAGTAGTTGGATATGGTAATTCCAATTAAAAGTGCTGCTGAACCAGATACCTAGATTTTTTGCTTTTTCAATGTACTCAACTGGAGTAAACCAAGAAAAATTGGAGGAAAACAACTTATATCTAGACTATTTTTTGAAATAATCAAGCATTTGGATTTGTTCGGGTTCAGCCGTAGACTATTTTTCACAGACGAAAGTAAAATCTGTTGAAGATCATCATTTAACTTACTCAAACTGTCTTCAATCAAACTTAGTTTACAACTTAAGTGGAGCTGGACATCATCAGCGTACATATCGTCGATCCAAATGCAAATTATCGAATGATAAAATCCAAATGCAAACTATCGAATGATAAAATCCAAATGCAAACTATCGAATGATAAAATCCCTGGTTTTTAGGAAAGGCATATCTTGCATATCTGTACATGAAATAAATAAAACAATCAATGCTTTTTTGTTCGTCATTGTATGTATGTACGTTACAGGCTAATTGTTGTGTTTTTCCAAATATTAATTATTAACTAATTATTTAAACGCTTTCGATACATTTTTCATTTTTCGATACTTTGCATTTGGATCGACGATATGTATTGACGAATATTTCACGGAGAGTGGTAAATCATTTATAAACAAGGTGAATAATAATGGTCCAAGTATAGAGCCTTGGGGAACACCTGTTGTCGTGTAAAGGTATTGGGAGACCACATTATTTATTGAAACGACCTGTTTTCCCCCGGTCAGGTAAGAGTGCATTAATTTTGCAGCTCCGTCAGAGAATCTGAACGTATTTTTCATTTTCAAAACAAGCTCAGAATGATTCACTGTGTCAAATGCTGTACTGAAGTCTAAGAGAGTTAGGAATGAAACCAAGTCATTATCCACGGCACTTCTTAGATTGTCGCTGACCTTTAACAACGCAGTAACACATCTATGTCCCTGCCTAAACCCAGACTGATTGTCATAAAGAAGCTTATATCTTCGCAGAAAGCTTGTTATTTGATAATGCATTAGTTTTTCCATGACCTTTGACAGAAACGGAAGAATGGAAATCGGTCTATATTCCGGTGGCGATAATCTTGTCCCTCGTTTTTTTAATATTGGAATAATTTTCGCAGCTTTCCAGGCTAAAGGAAAAGATGATGACAACAGGATAGTGTTAAAAATATGTGTGAGTGAGGGAAGAATATGAGGTAGAATTATCTTAATAAAGAGTGGGTGGATATCATCGAGACCAACTGACTTAGATTTTATACTCAGTATGGCTCTAACGACATCAGTATCTTCAACCCTGGAGAAATTGAATGGGCTCAATCCACGAGAATGAACTGTTGTTGAGAGGGAAGATGACATGGATTTTGCACCAGATGTTTGAACTTTATTAAACTCAGCATTTAATTTATCTGGGTCAACATTTTCAAAATCAGCCTTCTTTTTTCTCCCAAGTCCAAGATCACTTAAATTCTTCCACAACATTCTAGATGACTTCTTCTTCTTCTTCTTCCTTTTATCAGCGAGGTTATGATCCGAAAACAAGGGATTATAACCCTCCCACTTCACCGCATTTCTACTGATCCGCCTGTGGGGTTCGCCTATTTGACCTCAGAAAATATCGGCAGGCTTGCCGATTTTGGATCCCGCGCTTACTGAGGCCAATGAAATGCCGATGTCGTTGCATTTGTGTAAACCAGGGGTTTATAGGCCCCTCCTGCCGCGCGATGTCTTTGGAACGTTCACTGAGATATCATTTTTAACTAGGTTCAAAGTGTCGCTTCTTTGAACGTGGCAATACCAATTGAGCCGGTCGCGCTCTATTTTCCTTTAGATGGTTTCCTTGGCGTAAAGGCTTCTTGTTTTCGGATCATAACCTCCCCGAAGTAAGAAGAAGAAGTTCTTAACATAGATAACAAAATGATTTCATACTTACTAGATATTCGTAAACTGGAGAATTATGGTATGCTAAGCATAGCTAGTGACATTTCTATTTAGCAGTTCAAATAGTGTTAAATGTCACTTCAAGAACAATTTAATAGGTAGTAAAACCATTTGGATATGAGCATGTGGGGTAAACAACAATTAGATACAATGGAGAAATAACAATAAAAGATGCAAAAATTAGTAGATATTATAAGACATATAGAAAAGATTAGACATCATAGTAAATCAAGCTAAGAAGTATAAGACAGCAGAACTTCAATTTCATTATGGTCAAAATATAAAAGCCAAGTTTTCTTTTTTTTGGAATGACGGCAATGATCTAACAAGGAAGCTTATTAAATATTCATACATATGTTGATGCATGCTTCGATTTTTTTTCGGTTATAGTTCCCTAGTAATTTCTTTGCTTTCCTCAGACCTTTAGTTTTATTTCAAGTGCTTGCCCTTTTTGATCTCTCCGTTTTCCTGAATCCTTCCTTTAGGCGCGTTTTCCGAAGAATAGCGATATCCACAGAGATCTTGGCAGTAAAACAATTGAAGACGAAATCAAAACCTACGCGAGAAACCATAAAAGTCGACAAAAAGTCACGTAAATATTACAGTCCTCCAAGTTTTGGATGAAAGACATTTACTACGCGGTCTACAAAGAACCAACCTGCTTTTGGTAAGCTGGAACCCATACAAAAAACACAAAAGGCCTTTGAAATTTCCCCAAAAAGTGACTGTTTACGACGGAATCAGTGCAGAAAGGGTGATTGAATAGTGCCGAGGCCGCCGCAGGCAATGCCGTCGCAATCACTTCAGCGTTATGGAGAGATGTTGGAGAACTTCTTGGAGACCGAGATGGAAGAGCATCATCTGGATAGCATATAATTTCAGCAAGATGACGTTACAATTTACATGAGCGCCGATTTTGACGGCACCAGGATTTTCTTTTGTGGGATTATTTCAAGGATTGGGCTTATAGCAATCCTCTTACATTGCCATACATTCATACATTTTCAATCGCTTCCGCATATTCGTAGCTTATTTGAATTTCGTTGGCTTTGATCAATACACAGCGAGGCAGATAGAAGCTGTGTATGGATGTACATTTGGTGGTATAAGTAAAACGTGCTCGAAGCATCTTCATACGGGATACGCTCCGAAGGTGTCAAAGTTTCGTCCCATAATCAGGGACCTATGACCATACAAACAACTCTAGGCCTATAACTTCATCCTCATTTCTGCTAGAGAGCTTTGAAAAATTGATCGAAGTTCAGCTGAACCAGGTAATTTCGACACTGCTGCTCGCCTATCAAAGAGGAAAACCTGCGGAGATGGCATTTATCTAAGAGCATCGAACACACGCTAGTGTATTGATTCCTTGAGATGGTTAAGAGCAGAGCAATCGTAGGCACCCTAAGCAGCGCTAAGACTGTGCAAGCTATCAAAGGAAATACACAAGGACCCGTTCTTCTACCAGCTTGTGGAACGTATTAGTCGATTCCCTGTAGCTGAAAATTAATAGGGAAGGATGCCCTGATTCTGTGTATGCTGATGATGAGTACTCACTCTGTATGAGTGAATGGACTCTGCTCTTGGTGCCGTGAGGAAGCAGTATTCGTCAATCAATCGCGGGGGCCCTAGACAGCGCTAAGACTGTGCAGGCTATCAAAGCGAATACGCAAGGAGGCGTGCTTTCTACCAGCTTGTGGAACATATTAGTCGATTCCCTGTAGCTGAAAATTAATAGGGAAGGATGCCCTGATTCTGTGTATGCTGATGATGAGTATTCACTCTGTGCGAGCGAATGGACTCTGCGCTTGGTGCCGTGAGGAAGGGGTATTCGTCAATCAATCGCAGGGGCCTTAGACAGCACCAAGACTGTGCAGGCTATTAAAGCGAATACACAACGAGGCGTGCTTTCTACCAACTTGTGGAACGCATTTGTCGAATCCCTGAATTAATAGGGAAGGATGTCCTGCTTCTGTGTACGCTGATGATGAGTACCCACTCTGTGCGAGCGAATGGACTCTGCATTATTCGTCAATCAATCGCTCCATCGTGGACCCAAAAGTCGCCTTCACTAAACATATAGACAGCCATAGTCCCGTAGGGTGCAGCAGAACCTGGTGACACTTTTTCTAAACCGTGTCTAACATGTGGAAATGTTGTTTTGTTACCGAGATACCCCATGCTCAAGTATCCACTATGTTAGGTTCAATACTGCATGTTTGTGGGCTGGAAGGACTTCTGAGGAGCATACCGAGTTATCAGAAGGGATCACTCAACATCGTGTGCTGAAAATATATCATTGAGTACTGAATGAGGTTAACGTAGGAGTCGCGGTCTTATATGCAGACCGTTTCTTTATTGACAGTCTTTTTGGGGTCGGATCGCCACTGCAGGGGACATCATCTAACCGAAAATAGAAAAGGGTCAGATAGCCAAGCGGCTGTGGCTGAGGCTATTGTCAAAGTAAATGGGTTGATGTGGGCGTGACGAGGGTGACGCAAATATTCAGCATAATCAAAGCGCTGATGCTCTAGCCAAAAAAATGTTTAGCAGTCGCCTTCGGTAGTCCACAACCTTTTATAAAATGCTTTTCACACGTGAAATGTTTGAGCTGCTTGATCGGCAGTGCGGCTACTGGTACGTACTGATCTTATGCCGGCATTGGAAGAAGTTGCTAAATGGAGCTAAAGAGGACACGGCTAAACACGACGTAATTTGAGAACTTGAGTAGGACTCGTCACTGGGTTTAGTCCCTTTAACGATCATCTTAAACAGATTGGTATAAGAGGCTCGGGTGTATGTGATTGCTGTCTTGTATTATCTATGAATGTGTAGACTTCGGTCGAATTAAGACTTCTACTTTACACAAACACTTCTTTAGTGAGAACGAGCTGATCGAATTCAACCTTGCTTTGCAAAAGCAACGATGGGCTTATAGTTCTTGATTTGGTACACAGTCGTTGTTCAACAGCGACATTTTATAAAAACGTTACAAAATAGATCGTATATATTTATGAGTTCTTAATTTTTCAGTAAATACTGATTATTCACACGAAAAAAAAAATGTCTCTATATTTTTGACAGTAAAATATTAAACGTCATTTCTTAGGAACACTTCTGATGAGATCTGACTCAGCTTCTATCAGTAACGATTAGATGGGTCGCTCGTAGTTCGTATTTCTTCGGTTTTGCTGCTATTACAAGCAAGTGTACCTATCTAAAATGAGATGAATAATTATTGTGGAATAACCGGTTCGGCAGACGTTATGCTGAAATGCAATCAATAAAATAAAAATATATCTGCGCACGTAAATAGAATTTCTGTTAAACTAGCAGCGGGAGATTAGAATTACACCGGGTTATTTGGAGTCAAATTATATACCTAATACGTTTCCAAGATAATATAGAATATGACTAATGGGTTTTAAAGCATTTTAATCAATTTGCGACAGACGTTGTTCCTATGATTTTCTTTATAAAGGCAAGCTGTCGGTACCATACGATCAGTCTGTGAATTTTTCTCAACCGCGCTGTAAAATCATTTATGGGTTAAAAGATGAAGTTTGCCGGGCTACTTCTATTTGCTTGTTGTTTGTTGTCGTGGAACACATATTCAAACGCGGCAATCGCAGCCATTTCGAGGGCAGATTCCGATAACCCCGCAGGTATCATGGATATTCAAAATAAATTACTTCAAATACAAGCGGAAGTTCCTTCCATACATACAGCGATAAACACTGGTGGCAATCTTGTAAACGTTCCCAACCATATTGATTCGCTCGTAGAGCAATCCCAACGGCTCAAGCAAGACTTAGACAACTTGTCACGTGCCACTTCTGATAGTATGAGAAATATTGGTCTGACACTATTGAATACCCACCATAAAGCAGTAGATGCACAGTTGGAAAGCCTTAAGTTAGCACTGAAAGAAAAAACGCAGTCCTTGAGTCAGACTTTGCCTACAGAGATTATAGCAGCGATCAAGGAGCATAGATTCAAATTTGCTAATAAAAAATTCATCAATATGAGTTATAATGAAATTTCGAAAATCATTCAAGCTGTCTATGCAAACTCTTCAGACAACTTCGGTATTATTATCGACCTAACGAACAGTTTAACTTACGTAAATCCCAGCTTTTTAGTTCTTAAAGCGTTGTATGGTGAAATGGAAAATAATGGCCACCGTGATCCGTACAAAATGATGATCCTAGGCGAAACTTTGGAAGTGGAAGTAGTCAACCAGAAAAGTGTTATTCCGGACTCAAAGGCGAGTGCTGAGAATATAATCAGAGAAATCGTTGAATCGATTAAGGTTAAGGCACTGGATACTTTCAAGGCCGCCGTTGATAAGGGACAATTTGAACGTGGTGGACAAGTGGATCTATTGGCAAATGCGATACTTGCCTTTCGGCCGCAATTGTCTGATGAAATAATTCAACATATCGTTAATGATACGTATGGAGTGGTGCCGGCTAAAAAAATTCTCGATTACATCAGCAGCTACGAGGCCATTGAATCAGTAGTTACCGGGATGCACATACTGTTCCAAAATATAAAAGATGCTGGAAATCTCAACACCGACATGACTATGCACTTTGCTGCACAGCTTCGGAGGCTTGAACTAAATCAGAACTACACAAGCAGCAGCCAGGAGAAGCAAGGAATGGTTGACAAGTTAATCGAGAACCTTCCGGTTTGTGCTAGGAGCCTCTACTTCAAGCCGTCAATTTGCTTTTGGAACCGAGCAAAAGAAGAATTCGTTTATGCTGGAAATTCAACAAATAACTATGATGAGGAACGGCGCAGCATATTCTCTGGCGAAGAAGTTGTTCCGGAAGCTCACTGGCAAGTCGAGCAGATTGGTAATAATTTTTACTTCAAAAATCGTAGATATACCAATGAGTATTTGTATGCGGCTGCCATTGATTTTAACAAGGATTTGCGTTATGTACTAAACTGGATACCAGGCAACAATATGGATGAGCAAAGCGCCTGGAGAGTAGAGCTGAATGGTGATTATTGTTATTTAAGGAGCGTGTACTATAATGAGTATTTGTTTGCATCGAATTTGATGAAACCCAATGGAACGGATTTGAGATACGTGTTCACATGGAAGCCGGGGACTGCAGTTCGCAGCACAGAGTTTCAATGGCAAATAAAGCATTGTGATTAGAACGCTTTGGACCAGGTATTAATTGGTGTTCCCGAAATAAAGTTTTTGAATTTTTCACCGAAAAAACAGTCTTTTGTTGTTGTTGTAGAATATAGCAAGAATCCCTATTCCCTCCCTACTATTATAAAGAAAAGTTTATATTTCCAGGGCTGAACGGATTATAATAAGTTTTTTTATTGATTAGAAAATCTCATGGAGCAGGTTCTTCATTCGTTTTTGAGCTTAAGAGACCCCGAAAAGATACAAGGAAATACAAATAAACGCAAATAATATGAACTTCCGCTTTGTCGATGCTAATTAAAGTATTTTTAGCACTTAGAGCTTTTAAAGATGCAGACTTTAACCCCAAAATCATTTTTCCACGATATCTAGAAGCTGATCAATATCAAAATTGTCTTTTGGAAAATTCAAAATTTAATTAATTTTTTCTTGATCATGATTTCGAATCTCCACTCATTGGTGATAACATTTTTTTTTTTTTTCTTTATTCATCTTCAAGATCTTGCACCAAGTTTTACGATTTTGAGAATGTTGGTTTTTGCGGAATTTATCCTTAGTCCCAGTAGGCTTTTCCCTGTAACTGACCGATGATTTGTGCAACAGCACTACTCCAGCATCTTCGATCTTCCATGCGACCTTTACCTACTAGGACCGCCACTTTCTTATTTTAACAAAATTTATAAGCGATTATCCAGAGCCTGTGACGGTCGAATGGATCTTAACTTCTCACAAATGGCATCATTGCCAGCACGCTATGAAGAAGATGTGATGAGTCACTCTGGAACCTAGCTTATAGTGAAATTGGAGCAGATTGACACATCCCATTCAGGGTCTTTGGTATAGACAATACTCCTACCTCTATCCATAATTAAGGTACACATTCAGACCGTAAGGTAGCCTCTTACTCTTTTTTCTTGCGTTGTGTTCAGGGAAACTTAGATTTAACTCCTTTCTCTTAATACCCTAGGGGTGGCCGTCTGGGCGTAACCATTAGGTGCGTTAATGTGAAAGGCAAATATTGTCGAAACCTTTGCCATAATTTCAAGCAAACAATACTTCTTTAGAGGTTTATGTGAGTCTTAAGAAAAATCTGGGAACTGAGGCAGAGTCCTATTGGACTGCAAAAGAAGTATGATTACCTCAAAAGGGAATAATCGGTTCGTGAGATTGGCTTCGAAAGACGAACTATAATAAATGCAAGGCAAGATTTGGTAGACGGTGGTCATGGCCTGCGAAATCTCCAAGTCGCAGAAAGATGAAGTTTTCAACGAGCAGGTAGAGACGACAAGTCTAAGAACTTGGTAAAATTTCGTGACACAAAAAAAACACCTGGATCTTGACTGAAAACGACTACCCACTATCTATAAAACATAGACCGAGGGAATCTCATTAGAATACGTTGTATAATACAATAAAAGCAAGTAAGTTAAGGATCACGAAATAATTTCTTATATCACTTACGACGACGTGCCTCCCAGTCTGATAGGCTAAAAAAACTGTATTATGCCATAAATATTTACCAATTTCCGGTAACTAAAATCAGTATTTAGTCAATTTGTTTATCTAACCCAAAAAGACGAACAACTGTTTCTGCAGTAACAAATTAAAGTCGTGTGAATGATTAATGATAACGCTAAGGTGAAACTTCTTAATTATGCCAACATCCGAATGTAATCTATCATCTGTTACGAAAAATAATTATGCTCAAAACAAATACCAGGGGAAAGATAGATTTTTTTCAAGTTTTCTTAATGAATATCTTGAGTATCCACCCAAGTGTGAAAGCAAAGCAGACTGTTTACATTTTTTTTTTTTATCTTAATGATATGAATTTCCTGAGATAAGGTAAATGTAAATAATATATTTCAGATAAAAATTCTCGAGCACCTAATTAATTACTCCAGTTCAGAATACAAATATTTTGTGGATACAAAAGTATCTGAGAATCTCCCCTTTTGGATTTGCAATCATTTCGCTGCAAAAGTGTCATAGAATAAATTGTTTGAGGAAGGCAGGGAAAGGACTGTGGAGTTGCTTGATTCTTTACATGAAAGTTATGCTGTATCTGCCACCATTCGAAGCGACGAAAAGCTATCGCGTGATCTAGAGTAATTTGAAAGCGTAATTGAACAGGTTTATGCATTTTGCAGAACTTTTGCGGAGTTATCTGTTCGTGATTTCGAAATCATTTCGAATGAGTGTTTACATTTGCTTTGTAATTTGGTTTACTTAGGTAATATCGTTGTTTTTTTGGCGTCACGAACAATTTGTCAAAATTAAATCATGTCAAATGTTTTCTTTTTTTTTAATGTCAATAAGTTGAGGTAAACGTTAGAAATGACAGTTTTTCGTTCGTTGTGGAGTGTGAAATTAGTGATAAATAAACTTTTGTAATCAGTTTTAGTATTAAGATTTATTAGAGAAGTTTTTGTAATACACAAGAAGATTTTATCCAGTAATAATAGAAGCGGAGGTCATTGACACTTCTTTTGAAGTAAATAAGACGAAGTATGTAGGTAAATGCTCGGACTTCCGCGAGTACATCCGGGCGAAGTTGTAGTACATATATCAAACCGAGCGGTACACCTCTTGTTGACGTGATTTGTTAAAGAAGTGTGTCACAAGTCCAGGAAGACTCCACAGGAGGAGAAAATACGGGGGAAGAATGCTTCCGACGGATGAATTTCAAATGGGTCAACGATAGAGATCACTTGCATGAGTACTATGATCTGGTACCTTCAAGTTGGAAGTTGCGCCATCGGGATAGCTTCACTACTTATGATAATGATTTCGCTATTGGCGATTCAAACGAAAAGGACAAAGACCTTAACAAGTGGTATCTTTACACTCTTTGCAAACCGCGTGCAGCTGGAAAGTTAGAAGAAGCTCTCAACTACTATGTACAAGAGTCACAGTCAAGAGTCAAAAATACTTTAAAGATGGAACGCATTGTACAAAAGAAGTTCACCTAGACCTTAACGTCATAAACATTATGTTATGAAAATAAATAGCCACTCTGAGCTTACTTCTACTTCTCCAAAATGTATACATATGTTTGCTCAAGTTAAAAAATAGAATCCCAAAGAATTGTAACATATCAGGTGATAGCAGTTTGACAAATTAAATATACGGGTGCCGTAGCGCAAGTGGTTAGTGTGTCAGATCACTGCGCGTGAAGTTTCATGTTCGAATCCCAGAAAACACCAACAAGTTTTTTACCGGTCCCACCTCACGCGAGCGCCTGACAAACATCCGAAAGTATTGTTCTCACGAAAAGGCTTTTCAAAATCACCCTTCGGATACGGCAAAAAACTTTTTAAACAAAGCGGTTTTGATCTGACGGCAAAAATCGAACGGCGAAAATCCGAATGGGTAACAAGTTCAAGAGTTTCTGCATATTAAACGGTTTATGTACAGCTTTTTTTCCCGAGGTAGAGGCAGACAGGACTATGAGGTACTGAGAGAAAAGTTTCAAAGGAAGAGATCACAACTCCGCAAGCTGATAAAAATGAGCAAAGCCGAATGTGCGTATCAAATAGTCATGACAAAATTAGAGAATGGCACGGCAGCTGCACCGACTTGCCCGAATATCATGCACTCAATTGTCTGCCCTCTTTTCCCGAGGAAAGATGGATTAACCCTACCACAAGGAGCAGCGGAAGAAACAGAGACAATACCAGCAGTCACCACAGAGGAAGTTTTAGAAGCCGTGGCAACAATAAAAAGCAACAAGACTCCAGGAATAGATGGAATCCCGAACTTCATGCTAAAAGGAGCCATTAAAGCAAGACCAGAGATCTTCACACGCCTTTATACGACATGCCTAACGGAAGGTAATTTCCCACAACAGTGGAAAAGGTAACGGCTAGTTTTCATCCCTTCTTTTTCTTCTTCCTTTTATCAGCGAGGTTATGATCCGAAAATAAGGGATCACAATCCTCCCACTTCACCGCATTTTTACTGATCTACCTGTGGGGTTCGCCTATTTGACCTCAGAAAATATCGGCAGGTCTGCCGATTTCGTATCACTCGGTTACTAAGGCCAACGAAATGTCGATGTCGTCGCATTTGTGTGATCTAGGCGTTTATAGACCTACCTTTCCTACATCGCGATGTCTTTGGAACGTGCATTGATATTGCCTTTTTTAACATGGTTCAAATGATCTCTTCTTTGAACGTGGCAATACCAGCTGAGCCGGTAGCGCTCTTTTTTTTACGATGGTTTCCTTGATGTGAAAGCTTCCACGGATCTTCGAACTTCTAGTCCTCATCCCAAAAGGAAATAAACCACATGAGTAACCGTCGTTGTACAGGCCGTTGTGCATGCTTGATACACTAAGGAAAGTGTTAGAAAAAATAATACGTACAAGGCTAGAGCCATACACGGAAGGAGACTCAGGGCTCTCTACTCGGCAGTACGGCTTTAGAAAGAAATGAGGCGCCATAAGGGCGATAAGGGCAGTATGTGACATTGCACGCGAAGCTATAGTGGGACAAAAATGGCTAGGAGGGAGCAAGCAGTATTGCGCCGTCGTAACACTCGACGTCAAAAACGTATTCAACTCAGCCAGCTGAAGCTGCATAGTTAGAGCGCTAAGCAACCTGCATATACCTTACTACCTACTGAAAATAATAGGCAGCTACTTCAGTGAGAGAACTCTTCATTATGACACGGAAGATGGGCCTTAGAAGTACACAATTACGGGAGGGGTCCCCCAAGGGTCAGTACTAGGCGAAGCGCTGTAGAATATAATGTATGATGGCATACTAAGAACGTTAAGACGGAGCGGAGTAGAAATTATTGGCTACGCTGATGACATTGCAGTAATCGTCGTAGCAAAAACCCTAGAACAAGTGTTCGAAAACTGCAACCAAACAATAAGGAACGTGCGGGCATGGCTACAGGCATCAGGTCTGGAACTGGCAAACCACCGAGTCGCGTCCACACATCAAGTTCCTGCGAGTGCTGCTGGACCACAGGCTAAACTTCAAAGAGCACCTAATGTACGCAGGCGAGAGAGCCTCCAGGGTAATAGCAGCACTGTCAAGAGTAATGCCAAACGTTGGAGGACCCAGACAGCCAATTAGAAACCTGCTAGCAACGGTAAGCGACGTACCGGATAACGTACATGAGACGGATGAACTCGGCCCATAGAATCGCATCGTTTAGAGTGTGTTGGGCCTTTCGGACGATGTCCGCGGAGATAATTAACGTATACCAGTCGAATGCCAATCGATTTTGAAATAAAAAAGTCCGCAGCAACCATCGAGGCTATACAAGAAGAATGGTAACAGAGATGGAACACCACACCAAAAGGAAGATGGACCCATATGCTGATCCCCAAGGTAGAGGAATGGATCAGCAGAAAACACGGAGAAGTAAATTTCTACATGATGCAGTTCCTATCAGGGCACGGATGCTTTCGGGAATATCTCTACAAATGCATACACGTAGATGACCCATACCGCCCGCACTGTGAAGGCAAAATCCAGAACGTAGAACATGTTTTAATGGAATGTCGGTTGTATACGACAGAGCGGTAGAGCTACTTGGTAACGTCTTGAGCATTTCGAAGTCCAGCGACCGTTTGATGTCTCTCAAACTAGTAATACAAGGAGAGGTGTGGAATATTGTCAGTGCATATGCACCCCACAATGGGTGCAATCAGAGAGATAAAGATGCATTTTGTCTGGATTTCCACAATCTCCTTAAGAACATCCTAAAGGAAGAATTTCTGTTTGTTGGAGGAGATTTGAATGGACATGTCAGGAAATCAAACGAAGACTATGAAGACTGCCATGGAGGACTAGGATATGGCATCAGTAACGTTCCTGGTGAAGACATCCTAAGCATGTGCAAATCACACGGTCTTATCGTGTTAAATACCATGTTCATCAAACAAAGCCGACACCTGATCACTTACAGCAGTGGTGGAGATGAAACCCAGATTGACTACCATTTGGTAGCCAGTTTCATGAAGCCTCGGGTAAAAGATTGCAAAGTGATCCTGCGAGAGGCAATCGCTCGGCAACACCGTCTCCTGCTAACAGAAATTTTTATGAAAACACCAAAGAAAAGCAAACAAACAAGGGTCTCTGAGAAAATCAAGTGGTACAATCTGGACAAAGAAAAAGGCGAGGCTTTTGTTTTCGTAATGAAAAATTACCTCTCTCACACCATCAACGGAGCTGAGGATGAAGAGTGCAGTGCACAAACTATGTGGGATTCCCTACAGCGAACTTGCTTAAATAAGGCCAAATCACTGCTAGGAGCTTCAAAAGGTCACCATCAACACGCCAAAGAAACATGGTGGTGGAGTGATGAAGCTAAGAAAGTGATTAATGAGAAGAAAGCGGCTTTCAAAGCTTGGTCAAAGTGCCCCTCTAACAATAGTGACGAAAAAGCTCGCCTCGAAATGGAATACAGATGCTGCAAGAAAAAGAAGAAGTGCGCCCAGCTTCAAGCAGAGAGTACGGAGGGCCTGTATCGGGAGCTGGAGAAAATATTTTCCCCGGTTGCTGATGCAAACCAGGCTACAGGCTATCCAGGAGCTGCGAAGACACAATATGAACAAGAGCGCCACTAACTTCAAAATAGCCGCCCAAAGAAGGAAGAATGCTCAGGAGATTCGTTCGCCAAAGTTCATTAGCAATGCTCATGGCCAGCTTCTTGTGGATGACTACAAATTTCTGCAGAGGTGGCGGCAATATTGTGAAGAACTTTTAAATGAACAGTTTCCCCGGCTATACTTTCCAAGAGCCACCCCTAACTGTGAAGAAATACCCGACATTACAGTCGGGGAAGTTAGTGAGGCGGTCAAATGCTCAAAAAAACGAAAAGCGGTTGGGCCAGACGACATACCCTCTGAGTTCTGGAAAAAGATGGGAGACATCGGGTTCAGATGGCTCAGAATTCTCATCTCCAAATTCGTGAGAGGTGATCCAATGCCGAATGAATGGAGGGAAAGTTACCTTCTCCCTGTATACAAAGGGAAGGGTGATACGCGAAACTGTGATAACTACCGTTCGATCAAGCTGATGTCACACACCATGAAAATCGTTGAGCGGGTATTATGTGGCCGACTGCGAAAAATAATACGGCTATCTGATGATCAGTGCGGATTTGTCTCGGGTAAATCAACCACAGATGCAATTCAAAGTATAAGGATCATAATGGAAAAACATCGTGATTCCTTAAGGGATTTGCATATTGTATTGGTTGACTTTGAAAAAGCATTCGACAGACAACCACGAGATCTGATATGGGTGGCGCTAAGACATCGAGGGTTCCAGAAACCTATGTACAGATGATCATGGACATGTACGAAGGAGCAAAGACAAGAGTAAGATGCCCCGCTGGAGTAACCGAAGAGTTCCCAATCAAAGTCGGGGTGCACCAGGGAAGCGTTTTAAGTCCTTTGCTCTTTATTACAGTCCTTATCTTATCTGCTTGAAGGTAAAGTGATGGACCCCAAGGTACATCAGTTATCTTTGCTGACGATGGAGCCATCATAAGTGAGTATCCTACATCCCTGCAACGAGCACTTGATGTGTGGGTGGACGTTTTGGAGGGAAATGGGTATCGCATTAGTTCAAAAAAGACAGAGTACTTGTGCTGCCCGTTCTCTGATCCACTCAGGCCTATTCCAGACATTTATTTGAATGGAACAGTGCTTCCCAAGTGCAAAAAGTTCAAATATCTGGGATCTATGATCAATAGCAAAGCAACTTGTGATGACGACATCAATCATCGCGTAAGCGTAGGGTGGATGAAGTGGCGAGAAAATTCCGATATCTTCTGTGACAGAAAAATGCCCCCTAAGTTGAAAGGAAGGCTCTACACCGCAGTTGTGCGTCCAGCGCTCACATACAGTTCACAATGTTGGACGATGTACAAAAAGTATGAGAGTAAATTAACGGCAGCTGAGATGAAGATGCTTCGTATGACAGCAGGAGTGACAAAGCTTGATCGAATAAGAAGTTCGAAGATCCGTGGAAGCTTTAACATCAAGGAAACCATCGTACAAAAAATAGAGCGCGACCGGCTCAGTTGGTATTGCCACGTTCAAAGAAGAGATCATTTGAGCCCTGTTAAAAAGGCAATATCAATGCACGTTCCAAAGACATCGCAATGTAGGAAAGGCAGGCCTATAAACGCCTGGATCAGACAAATGCGACGACATCGACATTTCATTGGCCTCAGTAACCGAGTGATCGAAAATCGGCAGGCCTGCCGATATTTTCTGAGGTCAATTAGGCGAACCCCACAGGCGGATCAGTAGAAATGTGGTGAAGTGGAGGGTTGTGATCCCTTATTTTCGGATCATAGCCTCGCTGATAAAAGGAAGAAGAAGAAGAAGTCGGATGTATACGACGGCCAAAAATATACTACAGAGAGAAATTGGCGGCCAAGTGACTCCGAGAGGACTTATAAAATTCATGCCTGACGACAAATGAAGCCTGGAACACAGCGAACGAGATCATCACCAGCATGATGCAACAACTACGTCTGGAGGAACGAGCAGCATCTAGAAATGAGGATCGTACAAACACTGGAAGGTAGACAATGTTACAATGCCCACATATGCAATGTAACGCAAGTGACATGTTAAAGACAGACAATGAGAAGTGAACTCACGCAGTAACAGAAATTTGAATGTGCAAATTGAGCTGCTGCAAAGCAGCAGAAGCATGAGAAGCAGCAATGGCCCATGCGCGATGAATAGCATGACATGCTAACCAGCCCGCGAAGTAATACCTAACTGCAGTCCCGTGGGGAGAGTGATAGAAGTGTGCAGAGTGTGGATTAGTACGTAGGCGCATTCCTGGCGTTAATTATTCGGGTTTGCGAATCATGCATGCTAATAGCCCGGACTACTAGTATTCTTAGAAGATTACCACACCCCTTGGCGCAACCACCAAATAAGCTCAGTTTGTGGTTGAATAGTGTGCTTATAATGAATCTTCAACCGTACAATTTAAGACCGTCTAATGTGAAAGTGTGCGTACACCAGTGGACGGCCGCTACACAGCTGCTACACGACATTTTCCCGTGACCGTGTAATGTGAAAGGGTGCATGCTCTTCTTCATTTCACTAAAAGAATGTTGCCGTTCGATTTTTCGCCGTGCGGTCAAAATCGTATAGCGAGAAAAGAGCGTTACTCTTGGACAAGAATTTTTAATTCTCTCCATTGAAGGAAAATCTTTTTTTTTTTCCATCACCTCCCTCTTTTACGATTGCTTTGGGAAATAAAGTTGGACTCGATGCACGTGTTTCCCTAAATTTTGTAATATTACGTTTACACTAGACGCAACTGAGATATGTATGGCATTTAATGCATTTTGCCAGTGGAAGCTGAAGTAGTTAGGGCGATAGTTCTCCAGCGGTAGATTTCTTACCGAAAAATTTATCATCCTGTTTCAAATTCCTTCAAAAATGCTTGAAAAGATTACGTGCCGTAACATTGTAGCTTGTAGATTGTTGAAAAGGTGGGATTAGGTCACTTTATCACTGCGGCCACATTTGGCCTGTTGTGATTTCCTTTGAACTTAAAGCTCACTCAATATGCCCGATTTGGTGATGAACTCTACTATGCTTTTGAGTGAGCTTGCAGATAGGTCTTCTGCTTCAAGGTAGAATTTACCTAAATAACGATGACGTGTTATAGCATAGTAACATACGTGCCTTAACATAGTAACAAATCATTTTGGGCACTGAAATTAGCTGCTTTGCTCCAAGTTAATACTCAATATGATCGATTTGAATAATGTCCGAATTCTTAAGGACGTGTAAAGTTGCTATACATTTCACCAGGGATGACCAACGATGAGATGCTCAACTTCAATGCACCTGGACGTATGCACATGCTTAAGCATACCAACTCTCGATCGCACGAAATCCGTACCCAAAATCATACTTAAAAATTTGTACCAAATCTGCACCAATTTTTTTATTCAGAAGATAATAATGAATAAATAGCGAAAGGTAAATAATAAAATGAAATGTTGCCTATGAAAACATATTTAAGAAACTTATTCGTCGTCATCAGCCTGTGTGCTATCAATCTTACTGATACCAGCAGCTTCATCATCGTTTCCGGACGCAATAGTACTGGAGCCAGTAGCCTCTTTGAATACGTGTTTGTCCTGGCTTGCGATATGTCTGAATAGTTGTGGCTGTTTGTTCAGGAAATGGTAGGAATCAATGCAATTGTAATCTAAATTACATTTCACGAATAAAATTGATTTCAGTGTGTCGATGTTAAGATTGGCCGAATCGGGTTTCCAAATATATTTGATTGAAGAAAAAGCGCGTTCGACTGGTGCACTCGTTCCAGACAAACAAAGAATGAATTCGATGATAAGTGAAAAATTCAAATTGGGCACTTGCGCGGTATCTATGTGCTTAAAAATGTCAACCCATCTTTTTTTCATTGGGGCTTTCTCCGCATTCCACTCTATAAATTTATCCGGTGCGCAGTACGACTTTACATAGCCGTATTGAGCGTGAACTTTGAATATTTATTGAAAATTGAATTGAGGAATTTCTTCCACCATTAGCTCAATATGATGCCTGCCTGGCATCATTGCAGCTAGCTATATGTGTGTACCATAAGTGTAACTGTGTATGTAAAGGCTTTGACGTTTTGAATTGTGTGTTGCCTGTTGCCTATTGTAAAGGGAGTGAACGTTTGGAAAATTAAAAATATGTACCAAATCCGTGCCGATTTTTATAATCTGTACGATGAGGCGAAAATGTGTACTGTACAGATAAAATCTGTACGGTTGGTATGCTTTATATAAACAAAGTATCTGTCAGTGAATCGATGCTGCAAAATCAAATTGAACTCTCGTCCCCAAACGCACGAACTCTTTCGTTGCCATGTGCAGCGTGACGATTCGCTGAAGATAATCGTATAAAATGCACAGCACCCACTTTCACACCGATACGAGATTCATGGCAGTCAACTTCACACTGATACTCTTGCTATCCTTTGCAATACCATACTCAGATGACTTCGCAGGCAGGAAAATTGAGTGTTTTTGCCTGTTACCTGCCTATTTGCGGCTTTTTTTTTTTATCAGCAGGAGATTGCAATGTGACTATCTCTCATTATCCTTTTCCTCTAGTTATTACAGAATCGTGAACATTTTTATGGTCTAACTGTAAGATTACGATTTTCCTTCCTCCCATCTTTTTAGTACTTGGTTCACTTACAGGTTAAAGCGCATTATCTACAACAAAAATGTATAGTTTTCAATTTTACCAATTGTAAGTGTCTTGTATGTATTTATATATTTGCTGACAACTGGCGGCAGAAGTCTTCAATTGATGACAAAATCAGGGTGCAATAGGACTGACCGGAACTACAACAGCTGGAACACCATTACATCAAAACCTAAACAGAAACGTAAAAACTTCTTTAGTTGAGTCCATTACAAAACTCCGAGTAGTAAACAAATGCATTTCTCTCAAAAAACTCAAACAGTGTCATTAAACTGTACTTATCTTTCAAAAAAAACATTTGCGACATTCTGAGTTGTTCGATATAAATCATTGCAAAGAGGAGTTCCTGGAATTTCATCCTCACAACGAAAATTTTAACAATAAATTTCAATTTTACACAAACACGTCCGCATATCCCGTGAAAGTTCTCAACTTTCGCAAACAAAACGATTATTCATCGTAAGACTACTCTTAGTCCTTAGTGTCCTTCCCCCCAAACTCTGATGTATTCATTGCGATAGTGGTTCCATGGTTTGCTGCCGTGAAACATCGACATGAAGCATGGCAATGAAACGATTATTACCCGGATTCCGTCGAATGTCAAGTAAAACTCTGTGAGGTTAGTGCCGGTTTCACTGGGATTTTTGTGCTCCACTGGAGGTGGACTTTTTTGATTAGAATTCGCAATTATCCCAGTTTTCATGTAAGACGAGAGAGAGGAAAACTTTCGTCAGCCTTATCCTACCATACGTTCTCGGGTAGCACCATCAAATACAGAGAAAAACAGAAACTTTTTCGGACTTCAGGGATAATCTGGGATTTCGCTCACTCACTACTTCTGGTTGACCATGTAGAAGTGATGGTAGTTGTGGATGCTGCATGATGACGACAATTGGGAGACCTCGGCTCTCTGGAATCAAGCTTAGACGACCGATGACTTTCGTCGGAAATTGATTTTAGTTTTTCTTTTCGATTACGAGGAGTTTTTCTTAGTTTTTGTTGCCGCTTGTGCCGGGCCATGAGAGTAGTAGTGGCCACAAGTACTCAAGTGAAAGTGAATGGATTTGCCACTTCGGAAAGTTGTCATTAATCAAAAGTGCGGCAAAAGTATTTTTCCGGTAGGCAAACACACCCACATTTAGGGCAAAGTACGAGTATAACAAGTCGAAAATATCGATATGATTACGGATAAATTAAACGTTCAATTTGGAATTCTTTGGACGTTGTTATTCCTGGCTAGCTGTCCGATACTGAAACTATGGACATTTATAAATGGTTGTCACAATAAGTTTGTGACAGCAAAAACTATGTAACTAGCATGTTGAGTTGGAGACACGTGTAATGTAATTTATTTCGAATTACTTTGAATCCGAAACCTATTTATGGGCCTAGAGGGGTGGTATTTTTCGAATTATGTCATATTAAATGTATCATTGTGGATGTAAGTAACTTGTACATTTTTTTAAACTGAAATGATACAAATTATCGCTTGTTCGGTTCGCTGCAGTACTCGTATGTGTGAACATTTCTAGCTTCAATGAGGCCTTAAAATGTAGAATAGCCATAAATTATGTATTTGCAATAGTAAGTGATACGAATGGTCGACCAGGAAGGGGAAGGCGATATGTAGCCCCAGGTAGACAAAAGTTCAAATTCGTTTGAAACCGACATTCGACATCGGCATCCACAACGAAATGGGGTTTTCTGTTTTTGATATAAAATATAAATTTAGTAAGGCACGACTGGGTCGCACGCACTTGTACCTATACGCTATTAGTTTGCAAATCATTTATTTTCTAAAAATAAAAAGAATGAAGCAAATTCACATAAGAATTTTTGTTGGAAATTTCCATTGACATACTATATATGGACTTCTAGTGAAATGTCAGTTCCATACAATCCCTCTTGGTTTGGACCGGAAAAATGTGGAAACAAATTGCCAACCATCTTGAATTTCTTCATAGAATGCTAGAGACACATTTTGGGTTTGTGTGGATTTGCTAAGTAAAAAGGTTGAAATTTAAATTGTTGAGGCATCGTTTGCATCAGATGTCACCTGCAAAATATGGTATTTCAAATAATTACTGATGGATGAAACCAACAAAATTTAAATAAGCAATCGTTATATATGCATTTGATTGCCCCGTAAGTTGCGCAATATTCGTATATTTATTACGAATACATTTTTTTATGTAATATGTCAATGAAAACACTGTCTTTGTACACCCAACTGCATCCAACGAAATTTCAAACAAGTGTGAGTTTCCATTTGTTTCCGCTCCGAACCAAGAGAGCTAGCGCTTATGTTGGAACCAACGCGAAGTTGGCTACTAGCAGTCCATATATAGTATGGCAATGGAAATTTCCTTTAACTGACAAACTGACCTTCTCTGGTATATTTTTTATTTTTTTTTACAAAAACCGCATTATCGACATTTTTCACAAATCCAACAGTTGATCTATAGTTATAGAATTTTGTGAAAATTCAGTCTTTGTGCGACTTCAGATGCGATTCTAATAAAATGGAAAGGTGGCAAATATAAAGTATGGTGGCAGACCTCGAATGAGTCATTTAGTGGTGAATGTGAATGCTGTGTGGGTAAGGGTGGAACAATAACCATGAATATTAGCAAGACGACACGCTACACAAATTAATATTTCTTTATGAGTTCTGTGACAAATTTTGAACAATGGCCTACGTATAAAGAAAAAGAAAAATGGTATTATTTGTCGGAAGGAACACTGCGACCTAATGGCCTATTGTGTTCCCTACTAATGCATTGGAGAGGTATGTCTCCTCACTAGAGTCCCTTTCGCATTACAATCCATTCCGAAATTAGATTTAAGAGTCGCACACTCTAACCTAGTTTTGGCGAGAAAGACCACCCTTAGAGCATCCTCTTCAGTCCCATTTATTTAATGAATTTGAGAATGAGAGCGGGTCTCTGGTTGGTGTTCTTCATCTGATATTTGGTACTTGCCCAGATACTTTATTCTTTTTTAAGTCAGTGTCCCACAAGACCCCAGAATGTGTTCTTGAGTCTCACTGAATGCGTTGCAGGATCTACCAAATCCTTCTGCTATAGCTAATTTCCTTAGGTGCTCCTTGAGTCTACAGTGTCCTGTTAGGAATCCTGCTAGAATGTGTAAATTATTCTTATTTCGATTGATACAGGCTCCGAACGTGTTTCGGTTATAGTTCCCTAGTGGTTTCTTTGCTTGCCTCACACTTTAAGTATTAATCCTGGAACTTGCCCTGTTTGCTCTCTCCACTTTCCGAGTTATATTTTGGGATATGATCCCCTATTCCGTGGAATGATTCAGGACCTATAAAGGGTTCTGCTGTACCTTGTCCTGCTAGCGAATTCGCTGCTTCGCTACCTTTTTCTCCAACATAGTTTCGTATCCTGAAGAGGGTTAATTTATTACTTTTACCTAAGTCGTTTTGCTCAATCCACAAGAAAGGAGACACCCTCAACTGTGCTAATTATAGAGGCATCAGTCTCCTCAGTATTTCATATAAGATCTTTCTGTGATATTGTGTGAACGCCTGAAACCTTTCATCAACAGCCTGATTGGCCCTTATCAGTGCGGTTTCAACCCAAGAAAGTCCACCATCGCTCAAATCTTCATACTTCGACAGATCCTGGAGAAAATCCAAGAAATCCAAATCGATACTCACCACCTCTTTATCGATTTCAAGGCCACCTATCACAGCATCTATAAAGAAGAACTATATAGAGCAATGTCCAGTTTTGACATCCCTGCCAAACTTGCCCATTTGTGCGGGATGACGATGGAGAACGCTTGCTGCTCCATCAAGGTCAGTAATAATCTCACCGTGACCTTTGAAGTCAAAAAGGATTTTAGTTAAGGTGACACGCTGTCATATGACTTCTTTAATATTGTACTTGGACGGATTGTGCGAAACTCACAAGTCAATACCAGAGGTACAATCTATCAAAAGTCCGTACAACTGCTTGCATACGCCGACGATATAGATATTATTGGAAGAACTCAGCGGCCTGTCACCGGTGCGTTTCCAAACATTGAAGCAGAAGCGGCCAAAATAAGCTTAACGATAAATGTTGGCAAAACCAAGTATATGCGGTAAACAAGAAGGGGCAATCAACACCTTCGAGGTAGTAAGGGACTTTGTTTACCTTGGCTCTGCTATCAATTTTGAAAACGACACCAGTGCAGAAATAAAGCGAAGAATAATTCTTGCCAATCGCTAGGTAATAATCTCGAACAAATAAGGAGACTTTATATAAGACCCTGATCATCCCAAATCTGCTTTACGGCACTGAAACATGGGCTTTTTTGAAAACGGATGAAGATATCTTTGGTTGCTTGGAGACCTCTTTTGGCATCCTCGCCGTAGCTGTCGCGCACAGGTTCAATGGGACTTCGACCAACTTGGAGTGCGCAACTGGAGGCAATTAGCTAAAGACCGAGGTAAATGGAGAATTGGTTGAGGCCTAAGTTCACGCCGAACTGTAGCGCCATCTAAGTAAGTAAGTAATTCGTTAAGTTTGTGTAGGCATTCCCACAATCAATTTGGACTTAATGATATGGTATGTGTGTCAAGTACCTGCTCGACTGTCTGGCATTTCGCAATTCCTGTAGTTCCTTTCAAGATTGATTTGGACACATCTACTCGTATTTATGACATATTTCTCGGCCTGAAAGATACTGATGTTTTTACACATGGGCGAAGGGTGCGCTATGCTTGGCCCAAATACTCCTGCACCAGCTCCTTCCGTAGCTCACTGATGTACTTCTCTCTTCCAATTCCTTCTTTCGTCATCCTTAGGATCGTTCTACTTGCGCAATACTAACCACAAGGTACAAGACAGTGAATGTCAAGGGTATTTTATTGAGTGTGTCACTCGTTGTGACTAAGCTGGTTCATTTTGCCCTTGGACTACATCCCCAAGATTTGCCCGCTAGGCTTTTGCATATATATAATAAGAGTGCTAGTATCTATCTTCCCAGATGAGTTTATAGTCCTAGATACTTGATATCTTTGACTGGTGTTAGTATCATGCCTGACAATGTTACAGATTTCAGTCGTTCAAGTTTTCTTGTTTTTTTTCGTGAGAGGTACTTTTGTTGTTTTAGCCGGGTTTATGTTAAGCAAATTCATATAGAACCATTCCTGAGCTATTTTCAGTTCTGTTTGTTTGATATCACAAAGCGTTTTCTCAAACTTTCCTCTAACGATCAGTACTACCTATATGTTGTCAGCATAGGCTTGAATGAATGCCAAGGTTGGTTGACCTATCAAGCAGTTTATACGCTCCACATTATAGTGATATTACTTTACCTTGTGGGTATCCCCTTATCGTTTCGACCTGAATTTTTTGTTGTGACCTATGTATGAATTTCTGCTGATATTGTACTTAGTAGCTCACAGAAAGTCCTGAATATTGTTCTGTTGACTCCAAAGAAAAGGGAATTCCCTAGCTACTGTCCACAGGGCATAAATAGCGACAACAGTATGTCCAGGCTATTCTAAATCTCAACGAAAATATCGCTGTTTTTGGCGAGAAAATCATAATAAGCAACCCATTGTGATCGTTTTTGAGGGAACTGAAAAGCCAAATATGATACAAGAAAGGCGAAATTAGATCAGGAAGGGTGATTAGACAGCACTTCTTTGAGATCGCAGTGGGCAACGTAATCATATTCATATATATATATATATATATACAGATTTTGGAAGGCGTCTTGGAAAAGGGAATTGAAGTGTAGGGCTTGGAAAACATGTGGTTTCAGTAAAATAGGTGATATAGACTTATCAAAGCAAAGTGCTGAGTGTTGAAGAAAAATTTGTGATTGCTTTGCAGTGGTTTGGTTCAGGATCCCAGTACCATACTATAGGTGATATGCATGGTGTCAGCAAAATGACAGTATGCCGATGCATTCATGAAGTTACTTCTGCAATCAATGAAGTCAAATTTCAAAGGCAAGTGCCTTGGCCAGAAGATGTGAGCTCTGTTTGAATTTTCTTTCTAAAAAGGTGATATGCCAGAGGTTTGTGGTGCTATTGATAGCATTCTTATCAACATTGATGCTCCGACAAATAATGAACCAGCTTCGTCGATCGGATGGTAAACACTCCTTAAATTGTATGTCAGTTTATGGACCCGACCTACGATTTTATTACGTCAGTGCTAACTGGCCAGGCAGTGTTCATGATGCACGAGTAGTACGTAATAGCCCACTATATCATAAGATGGTAGGCGGGTGGCGGCCTTTTCCAAATGCCGTTATTTAAGGAGATAGTGCATATCCTTTGAAAATGTGGCATATGCCGCCTTTAATTTCAAACTCTTGCAGCGCATCTATAGTTCGGCACAACAGGCTCATTGTGGTGGCGGTGCTTACTACTTTCTTGATGAACAATTGTAAACTGTATGTCAACAAGTCGAGGGAAATTCCTGTTTCCAGCAACTGTACTTGTAGAGTTGTAGTTTTGTGTTATATATATATAAAAAAAAAAAATACTGTGAATTAGAAGCAATGACAAGAAATAACAAAAATCTCCCCAGTTATCTGGACGCCATCCCCGGAGTTTCTTTGAAACATAACATCTGAATTTCAAAGCCGCTACCCTCATTTTTCTCTCTCTTTATCCTTTCTAATGCCCACACTGTGTGTAAATATATTAAGGGTATTCATAACCCCTCGAGTGTGTGCAAAATTATAAAAAAAAATATTTACTAAAAGTAAAGATTTTTGAACAAAAAAGCTCAAAAAGCATATCAAAAATATTTCCGTGCCCTTATATTACAGAGTAACAACCAACAAATAAATTACAACGAGTCCTCTAGCACACATATGCCGTGTTTTTTTGAAACCTAGCCAGCCAGTCGTTCATTTAAACGATTTGCCAGCCAGCTAAAGCCAGCCGTTTTATACGAACATATCTCTAGGAACCAAGCAACCTCGCAGTGACAGCAACAACAAATAACTAAAAAACATTCGTTTTTGTGCCGCCTGAAGTTAGGCATCACGAAATTCCCAGCCAGTAACTTTTTGCTGGGGATAAAATCAAGAGTAGAAGCCAGCCGGTTGTTGTATTTGTTTAATGTGTAAAATTTTACTTTACTGGCAACTACTGGCTGGCTAGGTTTCAAAAAAACACGGCTATAGTTTTGATGGAGAAATTTGGGTTAGCTATGACCCCATCATACTCTACCCCAAGTGTGTTAAATTTCAATACTTTTCCGGTAGATTAGGGTGTTAACACTTTGTGAAGAAATGACTTGTACCGATTTGAGTACCAAATTTTGGTCTTATTCCAGTACTAGCGCTAGTACTCGGTGAATAAATCGGCCGATAGGAGCCAGACATTTGAGTTTGCTCAAAGAATGGTCTGTGAGATTTTGGAATTTCACCTTTTTTCGACATCACATTTTAAAGCCATAATAAAAGCCGACCATATTCCTTTAGGCAAATGAATGGAAAACGATGTTATGCTGGCGTTATACACGTACGAGTATATCCGTATACGTGTTCGCTCAGTTCATTCGCTCACTGCAATATCTATAACCAATACCTAATCAGTTATCATGATTGAAATATAAATATCCTTATCCTATCGCCAGCAAAGAAAATTAGCCTCGGCGATGAAAATGTAATAAGTGGTTAGGAATTTACAGTTTTATTGTACTTACGAGTATAGCCCCATTCGAGTACAGAAGTCTGCATCTCCTCGGAAGCACTACGAAACCGGAAATATTTAATCTTTCTATAATAAAGTCTTCTAGTCTTAGGAATATGTATTATTCATTAGCATGTTTATTAGATGCTGTAGGAACCATGTTCTACAAATTGCATCAATGTCTACTGTGCGACTCGTTAAAAGAACAGAATCTTCCTCAATGTTTTCAAGTTTCTTGGAAATCATCGCAAAGCTAAATGTGGAGACACTAACAAATTTGGTTTGGATAGTAAAATATACTGACGTATATTTTAACTCAGAAGTTGAATGCGTTCTTGAGGGGCAGTAAAACGATGAACTCTAGTAGTTTCAAAACAAGAAATAAAATGTATCTAAAGCCGCATTCATTCTCCAAACGTACTCAAAAACTCCTTGAAAAAAAAAACCCACATGCTATAAGAAGTGTTCATTGAATTCTTTAAACATGCTTACCGCGTAGATGTTCGTTCGCATGGGGGAAGTGAACGCATGCGAAAGACAACCTCTTGTGCTTTGCAGAATTATTATTTCATCCTTCACAACTGAACAAGTAATTATTCTAACAAATATTAATTACTGTGTATAAAGATATCATTAAAATGAATTTCTTCGTATTTGGAAACTCAAAAGTGCGAAAATTATTCGCTACACTACAAGCAACGTTTTCACCACACACCGTAATATACTATACAGTGAAGGATCTAAAATAACTTTGTTACCACCTACGGGTTTTCTTCTAATTAAAACCAAAGAAGTGCTGCAAGGACTCACTCTTCTTCATGTTAATCTTCAGTAGAACGTATTAACACGAATCCTTATTAATAAAGCCCACAAAGTATACACAAATGCGATCGTAAGAAATGCGTCTATGGTCTCATTTTACCACTTCTATTTAGTAGGGACGATAATAATGTAAAAAGGACCAAAACACTTGGCTTCTTATTGCGGTACGCGGTAACTGCTTCTCTGTAAAAGAATATACACGTACTTAGTTGTATATTTTTTATTTTTTGTTTCCTATTGAATATAACGCAGTCCTTTGCATGAAAGTCATTCAGTGCGGAGTCCAATCCTTTTTGCCCCTTGATTCATGGCTACTGAAGCGTAAAATACATTTTTTATAGCAGTGCAAGGATAACACGTTGGCTGAATGTACTATGTATAATTGAAAGGATTTGAAAGGGTATTTACGTGTGCGTTATGGACATTTCTAAGGGCTGGCTGTGTTACAGAGGATCTCTGCTGTGTATGCTACTTTTAATTAACTTATGGCAAAGGGTTACATTCGAACAATCCTTCAGCTCTTAATTTTGTTTTTCTACGAGTCTACATATATTCTCCCTATAACGGTGCGGAAACAGTGTAACAGGAAGACTAGTACATGCTTTGTACCCATGCAACCAGAGATTGATTCCTTGCTATTGGTGGTATGTACTTGCGCTCGGTGGTGCCTTCATTAAGTCCATGCTATTTAAACGAGCACCCAAGTGTGGTAAGTACGTGTACTAATTGCAATTAAAAACGTAGCAAGGATAATATAATGAAGCTGTGTTAAGGTAGATCGGGTATTATGGTGGGGTTGCGAATGCACTAAGATGGTGGAATCATTAAGCAAACAAATTGAATAAGTAAACAAATCGATAAATAGAATTAAGAGATAAATCAGTTTCGCAATCATTTGTTGAGGATGTAATACAATGCAGTCATTTTTTGTAAGCTATTGATCATTTCTGAGCACTATTGAATATGCGTACAGTCTTAGAACCACTATCCTTGTACAATGAACGGCTTAATCTTATGTGTAGAGGCTTTGATGAGATTGTTTAGCAAATTGAAGAGATAATCATTTAGCAAGCCTTTCCAAAACTGGCATGCAACATGCCTCAAAACCACTTAAAATACCAAACTTTCTCTAAATTGGCCAAGGATTAGCAAAGCAAACAGACATGGGTATGAGCAAACTACCGGAACGTGGAACGTAATTTCCAGACATATTACGAATGGGTCAATGCGGAGGAGAGCAACCCTAATGAACAGTATTCGCGGAGACGATATACTAACTAAAAAATCAGGCAATCCTCAACATCGTGATACGGTATGCTTCATAAGGTGATAGGGGAGGCTAATCCTACGGAGTTGGGTATTGTCACGTTCGACTTCGTGACTGTTTCAACATTTTTAGGTTTCCAAGATCGAGGTTACCTAACACTTTCATTATCCGGCATAATTTGACACAGTGTGCAATTGAAATAGGATATAAAAATGCATCATCTTACATGGTTGGGTTAGTTTAGGTAGATGGTTGCCATGTGACGTAAGTCACTGCTCACTTAGACCAACACGGGGCCATTGTGACCACTTTCTTTTTATCCTAGAAACCTACAAGGAAAAACTACTGAATTTACACCCATTTAGATAAGGATGTGAATCTTAAAGGTTCTGCCAGCTCCTAGCATTCTAAAGTAAGCCTCAGCTTCTATAACGATATCCATTTTGGAGCCGTCAGTGAGAAGGCCAATTCTTCATTGGTATTGACTTAATCAGCTTTCCAGCAATTTCTGTGAGGAATTCTGGTAGTGAATCTCCTGTCAAATGTCAACATCGGAGTCATGTAATCGGTTACTACCTGCCTACTTGTGATCTCCCATCTGGATATGATGGAGACGTGACCGTATCAGCTTACATAATATGATTCTTATATTTCCGTACTTCCGCTTGGGACACTGATAACTTTAAGGCCGTTTATGACGCAATGAGATGTGTAGATTCTGCTACGCAAGCGAAGGGAAGAATTTTGAGTACTTCAGCCAGAGAACGGCTGTCGGTGTGTTTAACCCAGAAGAAGTGCATTATATGTATACGAAGTGTATTTACCTTCGGACGCAAGTATTTTCATAAACGATTATCAAGTTTGTTCTTACTTACCGAGAGTCCGCAGGTCGCAAGACACTCTGTATAATTTTAAAAGAATAGAATTCAGTGTGTATTAGAATTAAACTATTCAGTAAACTCGCCCTACTGCTTCTTGAAAAGGTACTGTATTTAATGGAAGTTGGGACTAAATGTAAAAGTGCCTAGATATGGCATTCACTCTGTCAATTTTAATGTTTTAAGATAGACAAGTATTGGCTTTATAGAAAAGTGTGGCTGCAAAATGGCTCGGAGAAGTTTGATCAGAATTAGATTCCAAAACAGTCAAAGGACAGGGCAGTCTTTACTCAGATAAGCTGAAGACAGAATTTTTTAACTTAGTTGTATTGTGTAGCCCCGATAATGCAGCTGGTCTATCAACACAAGATTATTTGAATGTTATATGACTCGGTTCTTCAAGGATCCGACTCTATTAATCAATCTCATCAAATAACTCATTCCTGATAGTTTCAGTGAGGCCCAAACAAAAGTCGCAATATTCAATATTTCGAATGATTTAAGAGAGTTTTAGTACGGCCTTCAGCGCATCCAGGGTGTCACTGCAAACGCAGATACTACGATCCTTTCATCTTCCTAGCAATATAGCTCGTTGCCATTAGGGGAGCGTAAGTCTCCACGCCGTGGCCCAAGTGGTTAATGTGTTGGACCACTGCGCGTTAGGTTCCATGTTTGAATCACAGAAAAATACCAAAAAGTTTTTTCACGGTCCTACCTCTCGCAAACGTCTGACAAACGTCCGAGAGTATTGTTGTTACGAGAAAGCTTCTCAAATCAAATTGCCCTTTCGATACGGCACTTAACTGTAGGTCCCGTCCATTCGTGTGAAAAATATAACGCACATAGCACGAGTGGCTCTGAGAAGCTAGGCGCATGCATTTAAAGAGCTGTTACGCCAAACATTTTTATTCATTTTTTAAGTCTCCACCTGGAAGACAGATGCATGTGTGCGAAAAAACCCTTAGTGATTGCAAACTATTGAAAGACCTCCTTAACCTCTTCTGATTGAGGTAAAAGATATCTGTAAAAGTACTTAGGTACACCAAATTCAGTCACAAGAAATGTACGTACAATGTACAAGTATCATGTTCCTGAAATTACTCCAACCAATATATTAGAGTATGCAGCTCTCGAAATGGCATAATCGGACTTCAATAAATGGCTTAAGGTACAAATTTAAGCGAACAAAATAAAAAAATTCGAAACTTTTCCTTAAACAGTCATAACGAGCAATCCACTTCACGTTCTCTTTCTCTCTAAACAGTCAACTCAATAATAATCGTTGATTGTTATTACAAAACTCAAATTTCAGTGTATTTGATTCAAATGCGAAAAACTAAATCCATCATTATATCAACTCCTTTCCAGCACCAAGAAGTCAAACAAACCAAATCAGTCCCCGGTTCAGACACGGTCACTGACCATGAAAATTAGCAAATCGCGTGATAAAAGTAAATAAACTTCTTACGTTCCCATAAAAAAGCTCATCAAAAATTCAGTTCATCCGGAATACCTACAGCAATGTGCCCCGCACCATCGAAATTGCTTGAACTGTACCTTCCTGCACTGTAAGGCACACTTCATACAGAAAGACCCCAGTGAACCTCTACTGTTCGCTACCATATCGAATTTCAAATGAAAATCAGGACTAACTTTGACATCACACTCACATATACACATACAAGCATACATCCAAATCGAGCCTTACACACTTTTGTGAGAACAAACACGCTGTTGGAGTAAATTTTGCAAGGCAAATAAATTCAATTTTTAAAGTAACTTAATTCTGAAGATCAACGAACGATAAACATCATTTTGAGAAGGGATAGGACAAGCAAGTGGGAGGAGAGATAAAAATCAACAAAAGGAGTCGTCCATAGCGAGGAACACGGATGCGGTGCGGGGAAAGGGATAAGACACCATGCAGAAAAAATTTCATTCGAGTTGGTTAACACCAGTTCAGACATTTGCATAATGGGAAATGCTGCTGAACTGAAACTCCAAAGAAAATAGATTCGATGGAGAATTTTGGTGGTGATGGTGGACTTATGGAGTGCATAGGAGAAGAAGAAGCGCGCGTTGAAATTAGGGGGCCCGACAGAAATACTATTTATTGCCTTTCACTAGGAGCAACGAATTCGTTTTATGAAAGTTCTTCATCCGCAAGTTTTGACCATTACGATAGGTCATGAGGATTTCAAATGAGTGAGCCTTGTTAGTCAGATACCTTCTCTTGGCTGATCCTTCTTTATATTAAATATGAATAACATTCAGCGGATAGAATATGGGGCATAAAATATGGGAACTTTCTGGAAACGTTTAAGGATGGCACACAGCTTTAAGAGATGTTAACGAAATCTATGGTTCTTGCGTGTAACAACTATTGTAAGGACTTTTCTTTTTAAATCCAGACGTTTATAAAATATCGAAGTTAGAAAGGACACAATAAATTTGCCCGAAGTAAGGACTCTGTCGTACAAAAGATCTATATCTTCACGAAAGGATATACTGGAAAAATGAAAAAAATAATTGGGACACAGTATCAGAATATACATACTCGTATTTATCATTTTGACTAACTTCTTTATTGAATAACTTTTCCCAAAAGTTAACACTATTCACGAGCTTATAATATCCGAACTCTTTTTCCAATTTGTCTTTCTCTATCACAATAAATATATAAATATATTAGCTGTAGTCCACTATTTTCAGTTGGAAAAAATCGCCAATCGTTGAAAGTCGGTCGTTATTAGAGTTTTTATCTCTTTCATTTGGTTTTACAATATGATCAAGTCGTTTATTTTAAAAAGTACACAGTGGCAGAGAGTTTGATTCAGTGAGTTTTTTTTTTGTTTTTTATAAAATGGGGTGCAATAAGCATTTGTCTCTAGGTGACGACCGGACAATCAAGGACCTATCGAAAAAATTACTTAGCACCCGAAAAATATAATAGCAGGCATTTTAGATTGCTCAGAAACAAAAGTCCATATTGCAATTCATGTCAAAAATAAGCTCGGAACTAGGGGAAGGTCGAGTAAGACAACAGCAGCTTTCGATTGAAAATTATTAAGTGAGTCCAAGGAAAATACATTCGCTTCATCGAAGGACCTAAGAAATGAATTGAATGCTCCCGTTTGAAGCGGAGCTATTAGAAGCGGACTGATATAAAGTCATTTGTTGTGTAGCAAGAAAAGTTGCAAACTTAAGTACAACATAACAACAAAACGCGTGAAGCAACATAAAGCAATGGAAAGAATTTGCACTATGTAGCTCACTGGTAAAACTGTTTGTGGTCCAACGAAACCAAATTCAACTTGTTAGGATCTGACGGAAAAACTTTCGTCAGATGTCCTAAAAACAAGTAACTGGATCTCAAATACACAAAAAAGACAGTGAAGTCTAGCGGTGCATGGTGGTCAGAAATGCCATTCTAGCCGGACATAATTAAAAATGTTTGCTCCTCCAAAATGAAAAAAAAAGCTTGCATATATGAGGGCAAGGTGAAAAGTTCTCGGCCTGACAATGAAAGACTGCGATTTTCACTTAAAAAATGATTTTATTTTTCTACATAATCTCCATTGACTTCAACACACTTAGTCCAGCGTTTTCCAACATCAGTATTCCTTCTCGGAAGTGAGAGTCTGGAAGTCTGTGAAAATATTCATCTACGGCCTTCTCAACTTCTGCATTGGATGCGAAGCGCTTTCTTCAAGTTTGAGAACTGATGGAAGTCTGAGGGTGCCAAATCAGGTGAATATGGGGGATGGCCGAGCAAATCGTACCCCAAATCCCGCAGTTTTCCCAGCGCCAACGCACACTTGCGCACAGGTGCATTGTCCTGGTGAAAGATGACTTTTTTCTTCTTCAATCCAGGCCTCTTCTCGCGAATTTTGGCATCCAGCTGGTCAAGAAGGTTGGAGTAATATTCGCCTGTAATTGTTCTGCCTTTCTCAAGGTAATCAATTAACAGGATCCCTTTCGCATCCCAAAACACACTGGCCATGACCTTTCCGGCAGATGCGATCGACTTTGCTTTCTTTGGCGCTGAACCACCGGCTTCCACTCACTGCTTCGACTGCTGTTTTGTTTCTGGCGTGTAGTGGTGGACCCATGTCTCATCCATGGTGACAAATCGCAGCACAAAATCGGTCGGATCCCAATTGAATCGGTCTAAAGATTGCCGCGAAAATTGTTTGCGCATTTGCTATTGATCGGCATTCAGCAAATGCGGCACCCATCTTGCACAGAGCTTTCGCATCCCTAAGTTTTTGTGCAAGATGTTTCGCATCCTCTCTTCCGATACACACAGCCTCAGCTATCTTATTCACCTTTACTCGGTTATCGTCCAACACGATATCATGCACTTTTTCGATGGTTTCGGGTGTGGTTGCGGTTTTTGGCCGTCCTTCACGTGGGTCATCTTCGAGGGACGTGCGACCAAGTTTAAATTCAGCTGCCCACTTTTTAACGGTTGACATGGAAGGAACAGAGTCCCCGTAAACCTTTGTCAACTTTGGATGAATATCCTTAAGAGTTAACCCATCCAAAACGAAGAATTTTATAACCGCACGATATTCAAGTTTATCCATTTTAACGAAAAACACGCAAGACGTCTACTGCAAAAATTCGTGTAAACAAACCACTTAAGAGAACAAGTTGAAACTTGTCATACGAACCAATGAGAAGTGCACCCAGGCAGGAAACATAAACTTTTGCTGATTGGAACGTTATCTCTGCGTCAGACCGAGAACTTTTCACCTTGCCCTCGTATATTCAAAAATAATCAGTATATAATGCACAAAAGTATTTTGGGCCACCCTGTGAAAATAACGGTACTAGGCAAGCCCAAAGTGCAAGCTTCTAATGCCATGAGCGCATAAAATAATGTAAACCAAATTAAACTGTCAAAATAAGCACATGTGCTAAGCTTTCTAGAGTACTTTCTTAATCGGGACGGTAAGCGAAAGTAGAATAAATTAATTATTAAACAACTATTGTGAAATACCATATTTTGTTTAACATACTAACATTTGATGAACACTAGCAAAAACTTAATAATGTTTAAGCCTACAGTGTCATTGTCCAACATCGCTAATCCAGATTTTATATTTTTAGTGAGCCTAACTAATAAACTAATCACATAGCAACAATTTCTTGCATTTTTCTACGTATTACGAAGTTATGACATTTTTTCAGAGAGTAACCGAATTTCCAGAAGAGATTTGTTTAAAGAATGGAAGAAATGTACTCATGGTGACGAAAAAGATGCTTTCCATAATTTTATTGTGCAAAAATTCGGTATTGAGGAGAGAGATTCTGTAAGAATTCTGACTGGCTGACAGTGAGAATTCAGTTGATGCAATTTTTAAAACCTTTAGTGGCTAGGTAGGGAAGAAATGGAAGGAATGTAACAGGAACTCCGCTGAATAAATCGTGGCTGAGTGAAATTATTGTGTTACCAGTCATTAAAGCTGATGTGCTTACTCTTGAGACAGAGCCTGGTCATTCAAATATTTCCTCTACAGGCAGACTTTGAAAGGAATTTAGCGATTTAAGACAACGAACTAAGAGGCACAGAGTGCAGCATTTTGTAAGTTCAATTGATTGCTCTGAGTTAGTTTATGTAGCAACAATGCTTAATGGGAAAGTCTGCAATGCATTGGCAGATAGTTCACCTGAATCATGTTATATTTGTAAGGCTACATCAAAAATTATGAACCATTTAGTGGTGCAAAGTACATTGCAGGAGCCAGCAGATAAGAAGGATTATGAGTTCGGGCTTTCTACACTCCAAACATGGATACGTTTTTTTTGTTTAATAATTCATAGACCAGATGTAGTGCAAAATTTAATAGTCCCTATTAAAAAATGAAACGAAGAAGCACAGGCAGCAAGAAAAAGAGACTGTAAATATTGTCGTGAGCAACATATAAGAAAAATTAGCAGAACAAGCTAAATGCAAGATTTGTTTCATACGAGTATGCCCCTTGTTTTATTAGATCTTGTGGTGAGCTTTTACAGACAAACACCAAAAAAGAAGATATCTATTTTAACATCAAAAGAAGAAGGAAGTAGTTTTGAGTTTGATATATCTGTATCTAGCTCATTGGGTGGTATTAATAAAAAAATTGACTTTGCTAAAATATGATGCAATTGTGAGAAAAAGTAATCATTTTTAGCATTTGCTTCCATTCGTACGACAAAAAAAAACTCACTTTAGCAATTGCTATGTCAAGACATAAAGCTAAGCATTTACTAAAAAAATCCAAGTCTGCTATTTGGTTGACTAGAAACGTTTGGTACGTACTTTTGACATATAAATGAATTGAATTCTTATTGGTTCTTTTGGTTTCCGTGAATTTCCTGCAAAAATAAGCAAATATGACAAATTTAATTTGAAATGGATTTACATATCATTCCGCTTTTGTCGATTGCGGTTACAAAAATAAACAAGGTCCGTCAACAAAACCAGTACGTATAACCCAAGATTATTTGGTGTCGATACAAATTTCAAGTTGATGTATCGTTTCACACTTCGGCACACACTGCTCACACTTTTTTTTTTAACAGGTGTGTGGCCACGCCCAAATGGCGTGTAGGCACTGCGACCAAGGAGATCTATTGTGCCATCAGAGGCGGCAGGTGATATCCTCCAAAATTCTCATTTTGTTAAGGTGGTAGAGAAGTTGACAGTGACCGGTAAGGAAGCTCACAAGCCTTCTTATGTCATTTCTGCCGTATTTTAGGATATCAACTGCCTGTCTTTGGAAGGGTCGGATAGCTCTTTTAGCCTGCCTGAGACCTTGGGAGTTATTTCAGTGGGAGATGCACATGTTGCGTTTTCAAATGTTTAGGGTAAGTTTAAAGGCGGAATCGGGTATCCCGCAGAAGTGGACAACTCAGAGGAGCCCTTCCAAACTAGCAGGTCTGCAGTTTCATTGCCGTCAACGCCTACATGAGCCGGTACCCACTGCTCATACTTACTGCCCGAACACAATGATGAAGCTGAAGCTGAAGTACGTCGCGCTGTCAAAGTTAAATACACACACATCCAATACTGCGAGCACAATATGAAGCTGAAGCTTGCCGCTGAAGTAGAAGTGGAGTTAATTTCAGCTTTACCGCAGCGCGCTTTTTTGACATTTCCATACAAAAACAAAAAAGATATGGCACATCAGCAAACAGAAAAAATTAATCGATCTAGTAAAAAGAAACAATATTCTATGCGATTTGAGTAATCCTCATTATAAAAATATAACAAAAAAAAGCCAAGGTGTAAAAAAAAAAAATCCGAAGCATTTGGATTACCAACAACAAACACCCGTGCAGCGCTTCGCCATTGTGTTCGTACTCAGCTTCATCAGTGCGTGATTTTTTGACAGCGCTACAGGCGTATAGCTTCAGCTTCACCATTGTGTTCGGTCAGTTACTTGACTCAATTTTTCTCTGAAAATTTGAAACACGTGGTGCTGGATGCAAGTTTCGATACACTTGACGATGTAGATGCAGTTGCCGTATCGTCGCCATCTGATCAAGCTAAAACACAAAACATTCCTATAAACTCATAACAAGTGATAACGAGACTTACATATCTTCGAGCAATTGCTAATTTTTATTAATACCACCCATATTTGTTTAGGATTATTTTTGAATAACTTGTGAATGAATTAATTAGTATATAAGAATTATTTTACTTATGAATTCAAAAATTAATAAAGATATAACTACTTTCATCCAAAATGTTTTTCCCGTTAATTTTTAACTTGAAAATTATTCGGAAATATAAAAAATGAAAGTAAAATACTTATATTTTAAGGTACAAATGCAAAACGAACGATTTGATACAAAACATAAATTTCTCAAGCTAGAATAGCATTTTTGACTACCGTATGGCGACAGCAATTTGGGTATGTTGTTCTTGGTACGGAGAAGGTCCGCTCTTTTGAACTCTTTGGCGCACATAAACATCTTCAAACGCATCATGCTGTCATATTCGGAGGAAAACATGCCGCTAAAATAGGAATTTCAACAGGACAATGATTTGTTTCAAACTGGTTCCTTCATAACAGTGCGCAAGTTATGAAGTGGCCATTCTAGTCACCGGACTTAAACCCTGTTGAATATCTGAATAAGGACCATATATGTCAGCTGGTCCAGGAGACTTGGAATGTTATTACAGTGGAGACTGGTAGAGCCCTAGTAGATTCCATGCTGTGCTTAAGAAAGAATGGAGAAACTATTATACTCCGTATTATAGGAGCAACTATTAGGCAAACTAAAGATATGTATTTTTAAAAAAGATGAACATTTTATTCCCTATTATTTTTTCCAGATATTATACGGAATCCTTTGTATCTATAGGTATGAATATTAAGTACAATTGCTTTTATAAAATGCATTTGTACGTATCACGTATTTGTTATTAGCTATCAGATGAATTTGGTTAAATTAAATCACCGTTCTCTACTCTGGAAAAGTTTTATTTCTTAAAATTGTGTTTTTCAATTTTTTTCTATTACTTTTTTACCACTGTATGTACATAACGGGTGGACGATCTAGTGATTTCTTTTTAAATCATAGGTTACTGTGACACTAACAGCTGTTTCCCGCTCGAAATCTTGACAGAAAGTCAGTATTATACCTCCGCGGAACGAAATGAGTCGCTTTACGCTTGAACAACTTTGGGAAATATTGAAAACTTATTTCCAAAGTGAGTGCTGTGTAGCCCAAACAGTGCGTTTTTTGAAAAGAAGTTTTGGCCGAAATGAAGCACCCACCGCGCCTGCTGTACGCAAGTTTGTGCAAAAAGTTCGAGAGACTGGTATGCTAGTGGACAACACTCATGGTCCCCGTTGTCGCACAGACGAGAATGTGGCTGTAGCCGAGAGTGTGAGACTCAATTCACGAACATCAACTCGTCATCGATCCCAATAGCTCAACATTTCACGCACTAGCCTGAGGAGAATTCTGCACAAAGATCTGGGATTATTCCCTTACAAGGTCCAATTGATTCAGCAATTGAAAGCGCACGACCATCCGCTTCGTTATCGCTTCGCAGTTTGGGCCCTAGAGCAGCTTGAATTGGGCAACGATTTTGGGCGAAAAATCATCTTTTCTGACGAAGCACATTTTCATCTCGGCATCTACGTTAACAAACAAAATTGCTGCATCTAGGGCTCGGAAAACCCGCACGTTATTGTCGAGAAGCAAATGCATCCACAGAGAGTGACAGTTTGGTGCGGATTGTGGAGTGGTGGCATCATTGGATCATTTTTCTTGGAAAATGAGGCTGGGAATAACGTTTCGGTCAACGGTGGGCATTACAGAGCCATGTTAACGACTTGTTTTTTTACTGAAATTGAAGACATGGATTTGGACGACCTCTGGTTCATGCAGGATGGCACACCATGCTACACAGCCCATGCCACAATCGGTCTTCTGCGCACCAAATTCCTAAATCGTGTTATCAGCCGTCTTGGCGATGTCAATTGGCCGCCTCGGAGCTGCGATTCGACCCCTTTGGACTTTTTTTTGTGGAGAACCGTGAAGGACCGATGTTATGCCAAGAATCCGGAAACGATTCAAGCACTTAAGGCCAATATCATCCAAGCAATCCGTGAGCTACAGCCCGAAACCATTAACAAGGTTTTGGAAAATTGGAGTGATAGACGCTACTGCGAGGCCAGCCGAGGCAGCCACTTGAACGACGTTGTGTTCCATAATTAATGGGAATGCTTGCTCGTACTAATAAAGTCATAATACATGGAAAAAATTTCATTTTGATCATTTTATTGCATTTTTAAAAAGAAACTTGTAGTTGGCCCATCCTGTATAGTAGGTAGATGCGTGTATGGCCAAGTTCCGAAGCAATGACCGCCTCCTTAGCTCTGACTATGGATTAGACCAGTTAATCCGATAAATACCAATTCAGACAACAATCCAATGGAACTGGTCCTAGAACTACCTAGTACCTATATATACTCCGAATTTATCGGAACTTCTCTAAATACATATAATTCATCACAGCCGTAAACCCTCGGGTTAGTGCTAGTTATATATTAACTTTGTAATTTACTTTATGAGTTAATAAAGTCATAATAATAATAAACATATATTTCAAACGGAGGTTTAGACGATCTAAGGATGCACCCAACTTAACTTCGATGTTGCAATCAAGGCGCTGAGCTCACTCGAGATCAGATTCAGACTTGAAGAGGAATGCCTTTCTAAGATCAACAGATTGGGCTAGGCTAATAAAGTAACCCTCTACTATGCACCAGAATATGTAGGATTTGTGGGCAGTGAACTAACTGACGCAAAAAGATGGCTCAGAAACTCAGTTCTTTGGGCCGGAACCATTCTGTGGCTTAGGAAAAGTGGACCAAGTATTATATGATATCCCCCAGCTGAGATCGGTTAAAGAACTTTTTGAAAATTACAACCACAAAAGAAGGACAACCTGCCTAAGTGTCAGTGAAAATTGACATTTTTACTTCTCAGAGAAGACTCAAGGAACCTTTCAGGAAACTAGATTTTGTAGAGGTAGACAATGTCTGATGTGGTATATTTTCGCGGTGAAAAGTGTAACTCTTTCACTTGATATTCCTCAGCCATGAAATTCAAACTTCTTAGTGATATTAGACAACATCGAAGTACAGTCCTAATCTCCGTAATGAAAGAAGCATGCTGTCGCCTCATTGTTCCTTCCGTCCTATTTCAGTTAATTAAGTTATTTTCCTGGCGCCCAATAAATTCTCGCAACAGTTAGGCACCCCTGGTGTGAATTCCAGGATAGCTCTATTCCACGAATGTGTTAAGTACCACCAGCGTGCGTAAGACTCACAGAGATCGAAAAAGAAAAAAAACTTTGCTGGTGTGCACTTACAATTCTTTTACACTTCTCCCTGAGCTTATTTACTTAAGAAGGACAATTTAATTTCAATTCTTGTGCTCTCAATTTGTTTCCCTTTCCACTCTGTTTTCTGCTTTCTTCCGATAGGGTGTGAAGAAAATAAATCGCTTACGACACAAGGATCTCGTCGTGCAACCATCCACTGCAGATGCGAGGATAATTGAAAAAAAAACCCTCGTGTACTTTTATTTTCAATTGTCACGCCGAAAAGCAGTTTACCCTCAGACCACAAAGCGGCGGTCTACATCTGCGGAGACGCCGGCTCTGTGTGAAATCCTTTAATTCTATTGAACAATTGAAGATTTCTATTTTGCATTGAAAATGTAGGTAGGAAATTTTTTGTCTTCCTTTTCCCATCAATTTTCCATCATAAATATTGTCCTTGTAGAATTTAATCTTTCTCGGTCATCGTCTGAGGCCACCGTCTTTTTCTGATCATTTTTAATTTTTTTCTGGACTTGTGGTAGAAAATTCTTTTAATTTGTCCCCAAGCACGTTTTATTGGCCATAGAATTTAACATACGCACAAGTGAATGGCGATTTTGTTTTGACTTTGCAACGCCTTATTAAGGATTTCAAGGGAATCTTTTTTTTTTTTTTTTCTTGCCTCGATGCGACCCTAAGTGTTGCTTGTTGAATCATGGCTTCAAATTCTATTCAAACGTGCTTCCCATTCTTCCACCATCCAAAATATAGGACTACTAAGGCTGATGCGGTTCACAAGGACATGGGCACTTTAACACATTTTTTACGTCTTCTCTAACAGACAAACCGCCAAAAGTGCCATCCGAGAAAAATGCCCCACAAAAGCAAACAAACGCGTATTGTTTTTATCCTTCTTGTATCCTTTTAGGAGTGTTGTCTAATGTTTATTTATTTTATTTTTTTATTTTTTTTTGTTGCTATTCATTTTTGTTTTGTTTTGTCTACTAAGAGTGTGTGTGTGGGGGTTTTGTGGGCTTTTCAGGCCTTTTAGTAATTCAGGACTCGAACGGAGAAAGACTTTATTCAAAAAGGAATTTAATCCTTTTTATGGTATGCTTTTTTTGTCTGTTCTGTTTCAATGGATGTGTCTATAAAATCAGGTGAACACGTATGTGACAAAACCTCTTTTAGTCATTCTGAGGCTCATTAAGGTTTTGTTGTGTTGTTTTAAATAAAATATTTTGTTTGTACGCCATTTGGGTGTGCAATGTGACTACAAAATAGGCCGACACTTCTACTGGATGTAGACGCTATACATCCCATTCATATCAGCATTTATGTAATTTGATTTAAAGGATTTGGGGTTTTTGACAAAGAAGATACCTATGGATTATGTTAATCTCTTAATATTGATATAATAAACTTAGCCAATCATTTTGCAATAAGTTAGCCAAATTGTTAATATTAAAGGATACAAGCAAGGTCAGTGTTCCAAGGGTGTTTATAGGTTTTTTTCTAAAACCCTCTAAGCGGGCCAACCTCTATTCTAATCTCCTTTGGAAGATTGCTGTTCACAACCAACCCCTAGTTCACATTTGGAGGCAAGCGAGGGTATTCCATTAAGGTGCTCAAGATGTCAATGAACGCAAATAGTACCAAGAATTACGCCCGGAATTTCTTTTTTAAATTATCGAAAAGTATTGTTCAAAGAACGTTTAAAGGGTGTGATTTTGCAATTGCCCTTTTGTTTTTGTACGCAGCCGAGCGGTATTGGTTAGGCATTCTAATTGGATATGGAAACATGCCACCGGTAATACCGAATTAACCAATAGTTATTAGGCTTTGCAGCGCATTTTGAGCAGTGGTTCTCTAAAGTTTCTCCTACTAAATCAGTGAAACTGAAGGTTTCAACTTCTTTCAAATTGTCTTGAACCAACTCATATTATTCGCTCTGGAGTTTTAACAAGGTATGGCTTACAAGTAAATTTTTGGTCAAGAAGAATTAAAAGATACTTGACTACCTTTGAAATTAGAAAACGTAGGCTGCAGGTAACAATAAATAAACGTCTTGCTATAGGATAATGAGCGCAGAAGAGTTGTTGAAGAGGGGGCTCGCATCTAAACTCCCATCTAAGCCTATCCAGTGTATCATGTGAACGTTTAATACTGGCAAAGCAACAATTAACTAAACTTCCATCTCGAGGAAAATAATGCATATACACATCAATCATACATACATATATGTATATATGAGAAACATGATAGTATACATACTTTAGAAGTATTTGCGCGTCGTAAAGTTGCCATAAGGGACGCGTAACGTGTAGGTGTTGTACTTAGATACAAAGCAGTCCTTGAACTTAAGGCTTTACTCTGCACCTAGTCGTATTTTTGCGTATTCTTGGTGAAACGCAGAGTTTCGTCCAGGAAAAGAGATTTAATTGAATCCATTCGCATTACATGAAGACCCAATATCTTCTTTCGGGCCCTTTCATATTGCTCTTGGTGGCTCTGCAAGAATACAAACTAGATCCTCTCTCATTATGTATAGAAACTATATGAATGGCACTTTAGTACAGTGCCAACTTAACACCAATGATAATTGGACATGGGCACTTTATTTATACAGTAGGATATCTGGATATCTACCTAACATTCGAAAATATGTATATACGAGTGTAATGGAATGACAACAAAGAGCGTCGGTGCGCTCAGTGTAAATCTATCCGCCAACGTTTTGAGTGGATTAAATCCCACTTATGTTCTAAGCACTTACTACTATACATAAGAAGACACTATCATCTGTCGAGAGAAGCCAATAAGCGGAACTCTCGAATCAAAAAAAACGCCCATAGAGATTCGAGAAAAATTGCTAATTAGTCCAGGTGACTAGATCGCAATATCACCGAAGAGCACAGAACGCAGACTGTGCTCCATCCGAACCTAACCAACGGTATTTACAGAGGTAGGTAAACGCCTAACATCAGGTGTGTCTAAACTTAAAAAAAAAAAAATATATATATATGGCCCCTGTAAGTATCGGTCCCGGACTTAGAGAAAGGGTCTTTGAATCCTCTTTCGCAACCTCTTTAGAGACTTTATTTCCTACAATGCCGCTATGATCCTGTGCCTAAATAAGATAAACTCTTTTTCATATTAAAAGCTTTTTCAATCTGTTCTTACACTCCACACTTTCTACTACTACATACTACTTGAATCCTTTCCCCTTTCGAGGAGTATGTGGCATCAACAATGCCTGTGCGCCATCTTGTTCGGAGTTCTGCCACGCGTTTGAGCTACTTCCAACTCATTCGCAAAGAGATTAATTCCTCCTCGACTGTCCTGCGCCACGGATGCCTATGGCGTCCCTCTGTTTTGCCTGCCTGTATGAGCGGATTCCACTGCATACTGTATTTCGCAATGTCGTCGCGCCGTAGGGTGTGTCCAATCTAGGTTCTTGGCCCGTTCTCAGATAAAGTTGTTCGTTAGAGATACGATTGGGCCAAAAGATTCTTAAGATGATTCTTAGACATCTGTTTACGAAGGTTCGCAGCTTGTGTGTAATAATGGTGTCCACCTTCCAAGTACTGCACCCATTTAGTAGTACTGATTCTACATTGGAACGCAACACTCGCAGCTTGGTTCTTAAGCAGAGAACAGTGCTTCTCCAGACTTTTGATAGCATTCCGAACGTAGCATTTGGTGCACACATCCAGTTCCGTGCCACCGCGGTCAGCCGAAACCACACATTCTAAGTATAGAAAGTTATCTAATTTCACGATTACCTGTCTAGGAATGTTAAGTTGAGCGCGGGTGTAAGAAGCGCTAAGGGCTTTTCTTTGGGCTGTGTATATGTTAAGCCGACTTTGTTTGCCTCAAGTTTTCGATTTTGGGCCATCAGATGAAGGTCCATTATCCGATGTGAAAGTAGGCAAACATCGTCAGCGTAGTCCATGTGTTTAAGATAACTCCACGGAGTACGCCGATGACCACCAAGAATAGCAGCGATGACAGTGTGGACTCCTGACGTACTCCACTTTGGTCTTCAAAATAGCTCGACACCATACCATCATGTAAGGCGTGACACTTAATTCCCTCGTATGTAGCCTTGATAATAGCTATGAGTTTTTCGAGGATGCCTCTCCTGCGCAAGGCCAACCAGATAGCATCTCGATTCAAGCTGTCGAAAGCCTTCTCGAACTCGATAAACACTAGATGCAACGGAGACCTGCACTCAATGCATTGCTCTTATATGATTCGTAAGGTGTTTACTCGTATGCGATCGATGCAGGAGGATACAGCATCAAAGCCTGCCTGTTCGACGTTGTGAGTTGAATCTAAATGTTCCTTAATGCGTTCTAATATGATTCTGGCTATTACTTTGGCTACGGCCGGTAGAAAGCATATACGAGTATGTACCTCTATATTTCCCACAATCCATCCTTTTGCTTCTTCGGAAACTTGATGATCATCCCTCCTTTCCACTCCTGGGGAAATTGTTCATTTTCCTACGCTCTCCGTATGAGCGGGTCTAGCAGTTCTGCTGATGTGTTTGGCGCCGCTTGGAAAAGTTCGGTTGTGATGCCATCAATACCCATCGCTTGTTTTTCTTGAGGAACTTGATTGCTGCTGTAGACTATATAGACTTATTATTTTTAAATTTATTACATTTTCACACTGTATATCTACTATAGGGTATGCTAAGTTTCACACGTAGTTTGTAATAAAGTGTCTATATGTCCGTCCATCCATCGGTCAATCAGCTCGTCCGCCAGTCATTCGTCTGACGAGCAATGTCATTTGCAAGCTGCAAACCTTCATGAATAAATGTCTTCACATCACCGTAATGACTTTTTGCCTAAATTTAATCTCGAACATAATATCGGAGATCGGGACAAAAGCCTTTACACATTACAATAAGAAGTGGTAATGGATCGGTCACACGTCACAATGCGAAGACAACTCCATCGCAAAATACAATGTGGAGTAGAAGTCACTCACCCTGTCAGACAGTAGCGTGGGTCGTCCTAACCAAACGTGGCATAGAACAGTTGCGAAGGAATCGAGGTCTTTTGAAAAAAAGGGCTGGACAGAGCTGAGTCGCATTGCAGCACTCCGTGCAAGCTAAGGCGCAGGCGTTATTGATGTTCTATGCCCTCAAGGGGTGATATGATCTAATTCGAACTTAAACGATCAAATTTTCGTGCTGCAGTACATTGATCCTTCTAGTTCCGTTATATGGAATCTAGCAATTGATTTCATATTATATGGAATGGTTATAAGTGAAAAACTAGAACAGTTACTAAAGTCGATTAGTGGAAGAGAAATGCAAATAGGAACTCCATGGCGATATGTCTAGTAACTAGCAGGTACCCGAACATAAAGGGGAAAGTAATAACAACGAAAGTTCTTCAAACACAGCACCAACGAGAGATTCCTACCTGGTATTGCAATGGACTGCACTGAGTTTGAACGTTCTGGGATTTGAACTTAAAAAAAATTAAACGTATTAACTAAGAACTACGTGGTCCGCAAAAAAATATTAGTGTTGGCCAAAAGCAACTACTTTGTCTTGGATACATCAAGCGAATGGATAACAATAATCCAGCGAAGAGGGTTTTCGAACTTCCATGTTCGAGTCAAGCAAATATCAGGAACTTTGTTAAGCGATCCAGAATCAACGTAAGTTAGTACCAGCAGTAGAAGAGAGGTCTGAAAGAGTATGAGTGTGAATAACGGTGCTGTATGAAATTCTTAAAATTTTCGAGGGTTTGGCGGATAAAAAGTAGGGTTTCTCTCGTCTCTTTCTAAGAATTCTTAATTTTTTTTCATAATACTAAAAATTAGAACTAAATATGTGCAAATTTAACAAGAAATGCTATGAAATCCATTACTTCAGCGCACTATGGCTACTAATGCGATCCAATTATATAGACGAATCTCATTAAAATGCTTTCCAATGAATTACTTCTGACGAACTCGCAAACAGCTGTATTCCTGTTATCTACACAATTTTATTTTAAATTCTTGTTGCTCAATGTTACCAGTCGAATGTCAGCGAACTTATCAATCACCAAACATTGAATTGTTTTTAGTAGTACACAACCGCAATTAATTAGTTGAACAAAGGCAATTAGTTGTCTATCTTTCCCCATACAAGCTTACCTTGAGCAACTGAAAGTGATGTTCAAGCATCGCTCGAAAGGCACTTGTCATCATTCGTAAGCTGCACGCAACTTGAAACGATGGTAAAACAGAAAAACCGCTAGGAAATAGAAAAACTATTCGCACATCAATGACTGCCATCAGAATCAGAATTCGTACGTTTATTTTGCAATTTTTCCTTGCAATTCAATTCCGCCGCCCACACGAAAGCATGCATGTGTATAGTGCTAGTATCTTGAAGATTTCAGTAACGTGCTAGCTTTAAGTTGCTGTGTAAGTACCCACATCTCTATACTCGTTGTGACAATTTCCCACGTACTCTGTACTCTAGTGGCATGCGACGACGAAGACGACGTGCCACTTAAGTCACGATCACAGCTTTAACTGAGCATGAAACGGATTGCGCTCCAAACACAAAAACAAGAAGACACACAACCGATATGAGCATTTTTCATGCTCATATGCGTGCTTACTGGCAGTTTACTGCGATTTTATCGGCTTTAAATTGGTTTGGTTACCCACCGACAGAAAATTTGTCCCATACTCTCTCCACTGTGGAGCAAGGAGGACCAGTGTTGGTCATTGCAGTCGCCAAGCTTAGGAATTCTGAGTGGTACCTATGTATGCAATCAACAACATGTCACCCTGTGATTGTGGCAAATTGCAGAGAATAGAAATAACTGTGTTTGTGTTACAAGAGCCTTCATCTTGTTGAGTTGCAGGTATTCAGAGTAATGGGTACTTAATCACTACCACTAGATGGAGACTGTCATGTGGGGAGATCCGCAACTGGTCTGTGGTTGCGTTTCGTGGCCATCATATGTATATACTCATACATCACCAATTCTTCGTGGTCATCGTTGACCATAAATTATGTCGACCCAAGGCCTCATAATTGGAATTTCCAACCGTCTCCGCAGCATAGGCGGTGGAATTTCACTGCCACTTTAATGTGTACATGAAAAAAGAAACTTGATTGTATCTGTACAGTCGCACAATGAAAATATGGTTATATTCCTAATCACCGCGTAAAACAGAAAAATGCATTAAATATTTAATAGCACAGAAAGTATTTTCTTATAGTCAATCAGCGATAAAATTTATAATATAAAGTTTTCTTTTCACAGCATGACATCATATTGCTTGCCAATAAATACGTAAAAAGCCCTGGTCAACCTGAGCTGCGTCAGGTCCGCTATATTGTCAGGATGGCTAGATCCAGAAGAATCTTGCCTTCCAATTCTGTGCTGCTATCCGAAAATCCTAGGGTATATATTGTGGGACTGCTGATAATGAGAGATGTCCACACATACCTTATCTCCTAGTAGCTTCACGGGGAAAGGATTTTAAAGGACAGATCCTGTACTAGATAACGACTCGTTACCAGGACGAAGCTCCTACAATCAGCTGGATGTTGCTTACATTGGAGTGCAAAACGGAAAAAATAAATGATGAGAGACTTAAAGACAAAAGTGTTTAACTAAGACCGTCAATAACTAAGGAACCATCTTTCCTTTAAACCATCTGAAGTTGGTGTTAATATTTTATTTCTAAAACAGATAGCATTGTTGGTAGAGCTCTGGTAAGGCATTGCACATGGCTGAGGATAATCACGCTTCTGATCATAGAAAAGGGCGACCTAGAGTTCCAACATGAATGAAATATATAGTAGTATTCTAAGTGATAAGCAGAACTACGTAAACGCGCTGGCAATATAAGTGTAGGAAGCAGCATATCATCAAGAAGCTAATAGCTCGAGTCACCATCCGGGAAAAGTTTTAGACGGTTCTGTGTTTATTTTGGGTCTGAACTAGTTCAAACGATTTGAAGGAATATTTGTCGAAAATATGCAAGTCAAAGTAGACTGAACTGTCGGAGGTTTCAATTTCCAGAATAAGGACCACAACCCATAGGAAGCTTGAGATCCTGACAATCCAACACATTGGAAGAGCGGATACGGATACATTCCAGGCCAACATCATTGGCCAATTTCTTTCATCCTCTTGCTAAAAGAGCTTCGAAGGCTAAGTGTTTTCCCTTAAAAAAAAAAATTAGAATATTGATAAGATCCCGAAGAAAGCAAACTTTATGCAGTGCGAGTGCATCCAGCATTAACCAAGATATGATATATGAAAGAAAGTAGAATATAATAGAAAATGTAGTCCTAGAGCGAATGAATTTACGCCTCGATTGAAGACACATTCGATGCTTAACAAACTCCGCCAAAGGTGCATTATGTCATCTCTCCTTTTCATCCATATTTATCTATCTACCCGCACTTCACTTATAAATGAGATAAACAAATTTAGACTTGAGATTAGGTATCATAAGAATTCGCTATAATGGTACTAATCAATAGAGTATCCTTAAGGATTAAGGATTAGTTGTCTGCCTTTCGCGGATGACTTGGTAGTCTGCCTTTCGCGGATGTCTTGGTCGTCCTTGGGTCCTCCGATAACGAACCCCAGGTCTCACTCGAAAGGTTTGCAACCGCTTGTGAAGATGTAAACGTGAGCAAATCAGAAGTGATGGTCGTTTTCAAAACACCCGTTCAGTGTTAGTGGAGCCCCATTGAAGCGGCTAGAAAAGTTGTAATACATCTTGTTCTTATGCATTACTGATGGAAGGAGCAACCTTGAGTTATCCTGTTGAATTAGTCTCGCTTTTTTAAAGAGAGTTTAATCGATCTGTTATAAGTAAGGCCGAACTAATGTGAAAGCTTTGTTATTGGTCTTTAACTCGGTATATATGTATATGCTACAACTCTCATTAATGGTCATGAAATCAATGTACTGACCAGTAGAATAAAGAAGCGGATACAAACTGCTGAAATGAGATTTCATAGTAGCGTTGCTGGAATAAATTACATGGATCGATTGAGAAATACCTAAGTATGCGAAGGACTCAATATTGAGCAGCTATTGCTCCAAATAGAACGATCTAAGTATCGATGGTTTGTCCTCGTGTATCCATAACCTCACTTCCAAGACGTTCCATGAAGGGAGATAATTCGATAAACACCTACATTTCTTTTGAACCTATCTGGGAATTCCTTCTGAAGAATCAGAGCCATTGGCGTATTGAGAAAGATGCCGACTTTGCCTAAGCACCCGGGGCCCCGGCGCTCATAAAGGATAAGCGGGTTATTAAGAATAATGGATTTTTCTGTTCTATTTCAAAAATTCAATTCAAAAGATATTTTATGCTTATATCTATATCAATTCAGTAGATGCTTTATTTTCTCTATCGTACAATGCTGGACATACTAGTCATACAGAAGCTTAAAAAACCATTTAGAATATTATATAGAGAGTTTGCATGCAGCTGGAGGTAAAACAACTTTTGTGAACACAAAGGACTGAAGTTGAAGACCAGCGTTTACTATAAGATGTTCAAAGCCTCGGGGCCGACTTAAAATATTGCTAGTGCAATGAATTTTTGGAGCACTAAAAGAAGTAACATAGAATTTTGTGAAAGCACAAGCTAATAGGTTAGAAATTACTGTCTAAGAGGCATACAAATTTTAGCAGTGGCTTTAAAGACTTAACTCGCATTATGCTTCATCGCATATTTCAAAGCTTGAGCCCGAATTTGCAGGAGACATTTCCATTTTTTTCATTCGTTTTTGATTCACAGTATTTTTTGCGCAACTTGCATGTCTACTTTGCGTCTTGTGCGGCCGCATTATTTAATTGTATTATTGGAACAATTTAACGGCTGTGGTTGTGTGTGACTCTCGAGCCGATAATATACCACTTAATAATCGAACTCGCTGTACTATTTATTCTACCCACAATAATTGATTAGTGACGTGACTTCACGTCAGTGCGAGTCAGTGTAATTCATAGGAATCACACAATCCATTCTAATTTTCATGTTTTTTGTTCAACTTCCAATCTAAGTAGTTGAAGCTGAGCGTTTCCAAACGCGGTCTACAAAGGTGTGTTGGTGCAATGAATGTCCTCAGATCTATAAGGAGATATAGGACGTAGTATTAGATATAATATTTTTCTTGTACTTGAGAAATTGCAGCTTAAGCCAACAAAGACTCAGACATACTGTTTCGACGTCTACACTTGTCTGAAGCTGAATATTTTCATATTTCGAGCTCCCTAGTTCATAGATACCCACATTAAATTCATAAGAAAATTTTAAGTGATAGAAGTTAAAAAGTTTCACATCACCCAACTCCAATCTTAAACTTTTTTTTTGCTGATCCTTGCATTCTATTCCTCATGCCCATAATCACTTAATGTAAGCACAATTCTTCACCCTTCATATCGAGAAGAAAACCTTAAAAAAACCTTTTTGCGGTGATAAGAATAATTCAACGTCAATCAACAGACACATGACGTACCACATATCCTTGTTCGTTGGAATTGTGCCACCCGACCGGCATTACGAAATTATACCGCTCCGACGCACTTAAAACGTCACACATAAAACAGACAACAAGCAAAACGAAAAAAATACACTGACAAGTCAATTTCGTAGCCACCCGCAGTTTAATATATGCCACATCACAATGCCTCTGCGTCACACTAGGCTAAGAGCGAATGCAAATAAAATTATTGACGCCTTACAAACAGTAACAGGTCATAAATACACGGCACCCAGCAAACAACACAACTAACCCCCATAATTATTAGACATAACATCACAAGGATCATAACCAACCATCAAGACACTGTCCCTGGGGGAATACGATGATTTCCCAGGATGTCCACATAATACCTTTGCAAAGAACATTGGAGGGGAGCTCTATTCAGAATCATACAAAAACTACCTCAAGGGTTTGCACGGCTTCGAAATGCCGTCTAAGGTGCTGGAACACACACAAACACAACCCTTTTGCATTGTAGACTTTTCAACCGAGCCAATCCAATATATTAGCAAGGTACCAAGTAAACGTATTGCCTAGAGAGGAGGGAGAATCTAGAATTTATCCCTGTGACGGCCCCGACAATTTCTCAAGAAGCTAACGTATATGTTCTTTACTGTTGTATGTAGTGTTGTTATCTTTGGAGTTACTCCTTGACGCGCACTATTACCATCACCACTATCATGGTTCGTAGACGCGTCGTACCGCACCGAACACATTGCGTGGGCATAAAATGGAAATTTTATTGTTCTCTTCCAATTCCGGTTACACATGCATATATACATATATACACATACGGCCCAAGACGGACTATTGCTGTCTGTGGCTAGGATCCTTCTATACCCTGTCATGTCATCTCGCCAAGGATATCTAAATTATATTATGGTTTACTGTACTACATCAACCTTGCGCCATAGTGTTGTTTAAATTATTGTAATAGAAGAAGGATATGAATTTACTATTATCCTTCCGAAGGAGTTCGTCCTTTCTTTCTATTTTTATACATTTGATATGCAAAGAAGGTAAAAAGGGTTTTGCCATCTCCTGATTGTCGGCATTCACTACATCCACTTGTTAGAATTTTTTTATACCTACATACCTCCTATGATGGGTATTTGTATCAAAGGATACAAGTGAGCAAATGAGATGAGTTTATCCGCACATGTGGATGTTACCTTGGAAAAAGGAAAAGATGGCAAGGCATGAGGCATCATCAGGACAACAAAAATTTAATAAAACTATGAAGGGACGGGAAATATGATTTACAAGTCGTTGCTTTGCATATAAATTGGCTGAGAGTGGCAAAGGCCATTGTTGTAGTGTGGGAAGGCATTGTTTATGTTTTGAGGCAATGTCCAGTGGAATTGAGGTAATTTAAGAAATATACGAGGGCAGTGATTTCCTTGTACGTTTATTCAAAGAGATTCCTTGAGGAAATAAAGTCATTTTTTATGATTTTTCATTTCCTGGCTTATTGTGTTTGTTGGGGCAGTTTTAAAGATGCTTTCGGATTGATTTACGGGCTAGAGATGTTTTCCGGCTATAAGTAGGATTTTTGATACCAGGATTTAATCTGAATAAAGTATTCATCGTACAGTCTTGAGATGTAATATTTTATGGAAAGAGACAAAAACATAATATTAGATTCTACTAGATACTACATGATTTCCGCATTTAGCCCGGTAAATTTTTTTAATTTCTAGTTATCAATTACTCGTATCTTACCAGATAATAAATTTTTAAAAAAACAGAGAAACTATTTAGTCCTATCGTAGTATAGCATCCTTGATAAAACTCAAAGGAACACATACCACAGAAAAAAAGAAAACGAATAAAGAAAAAGAAAATAAAGGGAGACTGGAGAGTCAGTCGTCGTATTGAACTCGGTGCAGGCAGTCACCACTCGAAGTTGTAAGAATAAACGATAAGCTTAAATTGGTGTATTTTCCTTATTTAACTCATAACGAAAGATTCCCTAGAGTTTAAACTGAATGGTGGCTTCAGCAGTACTCGTGCTAATCGCTGTTTTTGGACAAATAAGGCAATTTAACAGTAAAGCACTATCTCGAACAAATAAGGAGACTCTATATAAGACCCTGATCATCCCAATCCTGCTTACGGCGCTGAAACATGGACTTTATTGAAAGCGGGTAAAGATATCCTTGGTCGCTTCAAGAGAAAAATTCTTCGTGAGATATTCGGTCCCTTTTGCGTTGACGGGTTTTGGAGGAGAAGATTCAACGATGAACTACGTATATACGAGCTGTACAGCGACATCGACCTAGTCAAAGAAACTGCATATTGGACGTTTGAGATGGCTAGCGCCAGCTAAGTAAGTAAGTAAGGCTACAGTAGTAAGCTATGCATGTACCTGCTTTTTCACCCAGTCTTATATGCATAGGGGTGCCTATTATCTCGCCATTTTCATTTCGTTAACTATCATTTCGTTTTGGTTACAATAGTTTTCATTCATATTGCAAAACTTCTTTTATTTTTCTTTCTACCTTGTTTCGCAATCAGTTCGTTACACGATTGTATTGCACTTCTTCTTGTGCTTTTTACTTGTTCTGCATTTTCGTTAAGTGGCCTATGTTTTACATAGGCTAAATTTGTCTCGTAAAAGGGTTATTTCTCGTTTTCTCTTTATGTAGATCTATTGTTTTGTACTAAGTTATTTTGTTGTGGTTGACTTAGACTAAGCTTATAGTATTTCTTCAACGTTTTTCTTTTTTTGTTTTCTTTTACATATTAAGATCTATTATTTTGTATTTTGTTATTTTGACATCAGTTTAATTATCAGTGTGCGGTAACGTATGTTAATGCTAGGAGGAACATTTTTTCATATTGTTTTAACGTAAAAAAAAGGTGAAATGGAGAGTGATTCTGTTTTCACTTTATTTAAATCAACAAGAGGAAAAGACAAACTTAGTCTGGATGGATTTTCTTATGATTTTGCGTCAATATCAAATGACAGTAATTATAGTTGGTACTGTGAATTAAAAAAGCATGAAAACTATCGCTGCCGTGTGCGGTTAATAACATCAAAAACGGAGGAAAAACATACGGTCGAGAAAATAATCGGTGAACATTATCATGACCCATCTGCTTTGCGGAAGCCCATAGCAGATTTTTTGTCAAATATCAAACAATGTGCTAAAAGATGCGCTGATAGAAGCAGTAAAACAATTCAGGAACATATTGCAAGTTGCAGTCATAAAGTAAGTGATAACCTTCCATCCAAATCGGCTTTACAACAACAAATAAAACGGGAAAGGAAGAAGACGACGGAATCAATGGTTGAACCGACATCAATTGATTTTATAATTCCAGAAGAGGTGAAGTTTTTGGACGAAAAAGTTTTCATTAGGCGTTTTTCTTTTTTCGTTCAGAGTAGAGCTCTGAACAGAGCTCGAGCGCATCGAGCGTGCTCTGAACGTGTTCTGAACCGAGCGTGCTCTGAGAGCTCTGATTTATTTATGAAATACACTTGAGCACTCTGATGTCATTTGATTACCAATTATAGGTTGAAATGTCAAAATATGAATAGAATATCTACTGATAGTTATTTTTTATGTTATATTTACTTTCTGCACCAGAACAACAAATTTCGTTCGCCATTTCAATTGTTTTGCAATTTTTTTTTCTTTGTCCTCTCCTGTCAAATATGAAAAATGGCTGGGCTCAGGATTTTGCTCTGAACGCTCGGTCAAATTATTCAGAGCTCATAGAGTGCGATCTGAGCATGCTCTGAACGAAAAACGAAAAACACATTCAGAGCTCTGATGTGTCTGAGCTAAAAAAGAAACACAATTTTTTTTTTGACAACTCAGGCTCTGCTCTGAACTAGAAAAGAAAAACGCCTATTGTAGATGACATAATACATGATAAGGATAGAATTATTATAATGAAAAATAAGGAAAATTTAAAATATTTAGAAAATAGTAAGTTTTGGATGATGGATGGTACATTCAAAATTGTTCCAACATTGTTTTATCAACTTTATACTATCCATTGTAATGTTGATGACAGTTCTAAGGCGTACCCAATGGTTTTTGTTTTAATGACGGGAAAGACTACAAAATTGTACGATTTGGTGTTTAAGAGTCTTAATAACTATGCTCTTAAGCAGGGTATAACATTGAATCGAAAATGATGCACTATGGATGTTGAAAAAGCTGCTATCAACAGCATTAGACACTGTTATGTTGACTGTATTCCTAAGGGATGCAGTTTTCACATATTTCAATCCATTTTTCGCCATGTTCAAAAATCTGGTTTACAAAGAAGGTATGGCTCTGATCCACCGGGAATCGGGCGCGTTTCTTGGACGTTAGGACAAAAGATTACAAGATGTTCTACTACGGAACGGAAAAGGCTAGGAACGGAATCGGTATCATCCTTGCGGCAGAGCTACTTGGAAACGTCTTGAGCATTTCGAAGTCCAGCGACCGTTTGATGTCTCTCAAACTAATAATACAAGGAGAGGTGTGGAATATTGTCAGTGCATATGCTCCCCACAATGGGTGCAATCAGATAGATAAGGATGCATTTTGGCTAGATTTCCACAATCTCCTTAAGAACATCCCAAAGGAAGAATTTCTGTTTGTGGGAGGAGATTTGAATGGACATGTCGGGAAATCAAACGAAGACTATGAAGACTGCCATGGAGGACTAGGATATGGCACCAGGAACCTTCCTGGTGAAGACATCCTAAGCATGTGCAAATCACACGGTCTAATCGTGTTAAATACCATGTTCATCAAACAAAGCCGACACCTGATCACTTACAGCAGTGGTGGAGATGAAACTCAGATTGACTACCATTTGGTAGCCAGTTTCATGAAGCCTCGGGTAAAAGACTGCAAAGTGATCCTGGGAGAGGCAATCGCTCGTCAACACCGTCTCCTGCTAACAGAAATTTTTATGAAAACACCAAAGAAAAGCAAACAAACAGGGGTCTCTGAGAAAATCAAGTGGTACAATCTGGACAAAGAAAAAGGCGATGCTTTTGTTTTCGTAATGAAAAATTACCTCTCTCACACCATCAACGGAGCTGAGGATGAAGAGTGCAGAGCACAAAATATGTGGGATTCCCTACAGCGAACTTGCTTAAAGAAGGCCAAATCACTGCTAGGAGCTTCAAAAGGCCACCATCAACACGCCAAAGAAACATGGTGGTGGAGTGATGAAGCTAAGAAAGTGATAAATGAGAAGAAAGCGGCTTTCAAAGCTTGGTCAAAGTGCCCCTCTAATAATAGTGACGAAAAAGCTCGCCTCGAAATGGAATATAGATGCTGCAAGAAAAAAGCGAAGAAGAAGTGCGCTCAGCTCCAAGCAGAGAGTACGGAGGGCCTGTATCGGGAGCTGGATAAAATATTTTCCCCGGTTGCTGATGCAAACCAGGCTATCCAGGAGCTGCGAAGACACAATATGAACAAGAGTGCCACTATCTTCAAAATAGCCGCCCAAAGAAGGAAGAATGCTCAGGAGATTCGTTCGCCAAAGTTCATTAGCAATGGTCATGGCCAGCTTCTTGTGGATGACGACAAAATTCTGCAGAGGTGGCGGCAGTATTGTGAAGAGCTTTTGAATGAACAGTTTCCCCGGCTATACTTTCCAAGAGCCACCCCTAACTGTGAACGAATACCCGACATTACAGTCGAAGAAGTTAGTGAGGCGGTCAAATACTCCAAAAAACGAAAAGCGGTTGGGCCAGACGAGATACCCTCTGAGTTCTGGAAAAAGATGGGAGACATCGGGTTCAGATGGCTCAGAATTCTCATCTCCAAATTCGTGAGAGGTGATCCAATGCCGAATGAATGGAGGGAAAGTTACCTTCTCCCTGTATACAAAGGGAAGGGTGATACGCGAAACTGTGATAACTACCGTTCGATCAAGCTGATGTCACACACCATGAAAATCGTTGAGCGGGTATTATGTGGCCGACTGCGAAAAATAATACGGATCAGTGCGGGTTTGTCTCGGGTAAATCAACCACAGATGCAATCCAAAGTATAAGGATCATAATGGAAAAACATCGTGATTCCTTAAGGGATTTGCATATTGTATTGGTTGACTTTGAAAAGGCATTCGACAGACAACCACGAGATCTGATATGGGTGGCGCTAAGACATCGAGGGGTTCCAGAAACCTATGTACAGATGATTATGGACATGTACGAAGGAGCAAAGACAAGAGTAAGATGCCCCGCTGGAGTAATCGAAGAGTTCCGAATCAAAGTCGGGGTGCACCAGGGAAGCGTTTTAAGTCCTTTGCTCTTTATTACAGTCCTTGATTATCTGCTTGAAGGTAAAGTGATGGACCCCAAGGTACATCAGTTATTCTTTGCTGACGATGGAGCCATCATAAGTGAGTATCCTACATCCCTGCAACGAGCACTTGATGTGGGGGTGGACGTTTTGGAGGGAAATGGGTATCGCATTAGTTCAAAAAAGACAGAGTACTTGTGCTGCCCGTTCTCTGATCCACTCAGGCCTATTCCAGACATTTATTTGAATGGAACAGTGCTTCCCAAGTGCAAAAAGTTCAAATATCTGGGATCTATGATCAATAGCAAAGCAACTTGTGATGACGACATCAATCATCGTGTAAGCGTAGGGTGGATGAAGTGGCGAGAAAATTCCGCTATCTTCTGTGACAGAAAAATGCCCCCTAAGTTGAAAGGAAGGCTCTACACCGCAGTTGTACGTCCAGCGCTCACATACGGTTCACAATGTTGGACGATGTACAAAAAGTATGAGAGTAAATTAACGGCAGCTGAGATGAAGATGATTCGCATGACAGCAGGAGTGACCAAGCTTGATCGAATAAGAAGTTCAAAGATCCGTGGAAGCTTTCACATCAAGGAAACCATCGTACGAAAATTAGAGCGCGACCGGCTCAGCTGGTATTGCCACGTTCAAAGAAGAGATCATTTGAACCCTGTAAAAAAGGCAATATCTATGCACGTTCCAAAGACATCGCGATGTAGGAAAGGCAGGCCTATAAACGCCTGGATCAGACAAATGCGACGACATCGGCATTTCATTGGCCTCAGTAACCGAGTGATCCAAAATCGGCAGGCCTGCCGATATTTTCTGAGGTCAAATAGGCGAACCCCACAGGCGGATCAGTAGAAATGCGGTGAAGTGGGAGGGTTGTGATCCCTAGTTTTCGGATCATAACCTCGCTGATAAAAGGAAGAAGAAGTATGGCTCTGATCCAGAATTTTCCTTAAAAATTCGGCAGATAGGCGCACTTTCTTTTATGTCACCGGATAGGATTTCTTTGGCCTTTAATAAATTAAAGGAAGATATGCCTAAGGAGACGCTATCAATAATGAACTGGTTTGGTGAATACTATGTTAATGGGAAAAATGGCAAACCACCACCTTACCTCCCCTCGTTTTGGAGCATTTCAAGTCAATTTGAAATCGACATACAAGGAACTCAAAATTACGCTGAAGCTTTTCACAAGCATATCAATTCTGTCATTGGAGTATCAGACATTGGGTTTTATAAGCTTATTTTTGAACTAAAAATAGAAATGATAAACGTTGAGGTTGCCATTGAGAAAACATTAAGAGATTCAATTCCACAGAAAAAAAGGAAATTTGTAAATAAAGATTCCAGAATCAGGACTATTTTAGAAAAACAAAACGATTATTCTGACATGGGGTTATTAAAAGCCCTAGCTTCAAATATAAAATTGTTATAGTTTATTCGCATCACTACTTTTATTTTGAATATATTACTTTGTTTAAGCCTGGATTTTTAATTTTCACACGAGGAATATTCGACCCTCCTTTGGAATATTTATTTTTCTTTCTTCTACTTTTGGATTGTTAACTGGTTAATCTGGTTATCTATCAAACGCTGCTTGCCTGAGCTTGAATATGTGAATATTGAAAACGCTACCCATATCTACATAATAAACTATCTTATGAAACCGAAAAACTGCAGCTGTTTTAATTTCTTATCCAATATCTTTGTTCATATAAGGTACCTTAGTGGATTTAAGATTTTCATGATGAAATGAAGTCGATTTTAAGGATGCTGTGAAAAAGCATGGACATAAGAAAACTTTGCGTTTACTCTATCTCCCACACATATTGAAAGCTTTCATTTTATTTTTGGTATATGCATACATATGTACATACGTACATATGCTTCTTCGAATAGACTTAGCCCCAGGTGCCTGCCAGACAGTTGTTGACATACTCGTAGCGGAGCGACGAAGTTGCGTCATTTACCCACTGTTTTCGAATAGACTTAGCCTTATTTTGTTTGGGGTCATATTTCCATTTGAAACTGGAGCCATTTTTAAAATTTCGTGGGTACTTAAAATAACCAGCACTGATTTTATAAATACTTTTGTCGATCGGTGTATATGTGAACAAATTAAAAAGAAAAAAAATTAGCAACGTGTTTGAAGTTAAAATGAACATATTGTTATCAAATAAAAAACAAAATAATCTCTTGCGAAACAGTCTTAAATGAAATGATGATAATTCGAAATAATTATAAAAGTAAATAAAAATTTGAAGAAGAATCAAATACGAAATTAGCTGAATATGAAATATTTGCAAAAGTAAATGAAAATTTGAGACATAATCAAAAACGACTTGAAGAAAATTCGAGTTTATCGTTTATCAAAACAACAAAATGCAAAATGATAAAATCGAAATAACAGAAATAAAGATAAAAAATGGGAGTTGTACCATACCCATATGCATAGTGATTCGAGCGTTTGAATTGAAGACGAGTACCTTATAAGAAGCTTCATAAACAATTTGCAGTTTTTTGATTGCGGAATTTTCTCGCATCATCTCCATGGACTACGGCACCACTGTTAAAGTTTGCACTATAGCTGTCACCGAGGTAAATTCTTTTGGAATGAAGGTATAAATTCTTGTACTTCGGAAGTATCCAGCAAACCATTCAGCAAGGACACTGAGCCAGAAGACAGCCTTTATGCAGTGGATTCGGAATATGTGTAATTAAATTGTCAAGTCCGCAAATAAAACATACAACGAGAGAGTAACTAACAAACTGTTTGATTGTCCCAGTGGGTTACTTGAGTTCTGTTTAAACGCAAAGGTAATAAGCAAAAGCCCTATAATATGCTACATCTTCTGACTAACGAAAGACGGTGGTTCACTATGAACACCACCCAAGGAGAAAGCCAATCCATTTGCAATACGTTTTCAGGCAACTGATGGAGAAAGTCGTCAATGCAGAAACAATCACATATATAGAGAGGTGAGAATTAATAAACGATGAGCAGTATGTCCTTTGAAAGCGCCGTTCAACCGCAGATCTGCTGAGCTACGTAACTCACATATGACTGGCGTCCTTACCAGATGTTTTGAACTAATTGCTGCAGAACGCCCCATTCCTTGGTGGAGTCGAGAGCTGTAGAGACTCAGAAAAGAAACTAGAAGACTTATAAATAGGTCACTCAACACAAATTAAAAGGGGGACTGAGATCTTCTTAGATCGAAGACAAAAGAATAAAAAAGTTAATTCGGTTAAGCGCTTCTGATAGAGATTTTTGTGAAAAGAACGAAACACTCGGTGAAGCCAGTAAGTAGGTTGGTTAATGTCCTCAACAAGGGCAAGCCAGCTAAACCAGTCACTCAAAAAGCCTGATGGCATACTTACTGAGAAGAAAGCGGACACTTTTATTCTTCTGCTGGAGACTCACTTTTCAGGCAATCAGATAACCACTAGCTCAGTGGTGCTAGCGAAGGCTGATGTTCATCTAGGTGAAAAATCTGAACACAGCTGATATATTGCATCAACCGTGGTAAAAAATGAGGTTTTCAAATCGCCTGGCACCGAAGAAATATGTGCAGTAGGGTATAGACCAGTTGCTGCTTACTCTGAAATGAATTTTTATTGCTGGGCTAGTATATGGTATATTCCCACACCAGTCAGATTTACTTTCAACAACAAAAATTCGGGAAAGCGGACTACCCACTCCCCAAGACTTTCAGCCCTACCTTCTTCTTACACAAAAGTATTGAGAGATTGGTGGAATTTCACATGCGTAAAGTCTATTTGAAGCTGCGTCCATTATCGAAGATGCAGCATGCCTATCAGCGTGGGAAGTCCTGCGAGACTGTGCTTTAAAATCTACTGGCCAGAATTGAATGCATACTCCTACTTGAAACGAAAGAATAAGCGAAGGATATCTTCATCGACATTGAGGGTGCGACGTTTGACTGCATATGTGACTCTGCCGGACAACACAGGTTAGACGAAACATTAGTGTTGTGGATCAAATTAATGCTAATGAACAGAACTTTTATTGTGAATGCGAATTGTGACCGATACCTTATGGGAGGGATAAACAGGGGCTGCCCGCAAGGTGGTGTTCTGTCTCCATTGCTATGGTGCATGGCGGTCGACTCTCTGCTGAACACTCTAAACTGTTTTAACATCTACGCTCAGGCATATGCAGATGATCTTGCCGTACTTTCTGTCGTGGCATGCCTGGCGACTCTTTGTGCTATTGCGGAGGCGGAGATAGACATGATCAATGAATGGTGCACTAGGCATTTCCTTCCTGTAAATTCTCTTAAAGCTGAGAAGGAGAAGGAGAATTTCGACCGGTCTAACTCAGCCAGGGCTAAACGGCTTCATTATCCGTATTTCCAATGAAGCCAAATACCTAGGAGTGGTTCTAGATAAAAAAAAACATTTTTAGGCTAAGCATGCAGAGTCAACAACATCCAAGGCGCTCAAGAAAGGTGTTCTTAGTAGATTTGTATGAAACTCACAAGCCAACACCGGCGATACAATCTTTTATAAGTCTGTACAACTACTCGCTTTCGCCGATGACTCTAATATAGCCGAAAGAACTTCGCGTTCGCAAGTACTGAGACCGAGACAGCAAAGATGAGTTTAGCGGTCAATGAAAGCAAAACAAAATATATGCTGTCTAAAAAAAAGAGACTTAACATTGTCGTCTAGGACAGAACGTCATAATAGACAGATATAATTTTGAGGTAGTAAAGGATTTTGTCTACCTAGACTCTATGGTGAGCTCCGAAAATGACACCAGTGGGGAGATCAAACGAAGAATTACTATTACCAATCGCTGTTTTTATGGGCTAAGAAGGCACTTGAGTAACAAAGCCCTATCTCGAAGGATGTCCTTGGTTACTTTGAGAGAAAAGTTCTTCGATTAGTCATTGGGCCCGTCTGCATAGACGCCGAGTGGAGGAGAAGGTACAATACGGAACATATAGAGCGGATGGAGACCAACGTTCCAGCCTGGAAAATTTTCGAATCCACCTCGGATGGACGGCGTAGAAGAGGACGATCTCACGGTAGGTGGCGCAAACAAGTGGAGGGGGACCTCAACCAACTTGGCGTGTGCAACTGGAGGCAGCTGGTTCGTAACCGGGGTGGCTGGATGTTGGTTGGTTGAGGCCCAGGTCCACCCCGGACTCGGGGTGGTAGCGCCACCTTAGTAAGTATAAGAACTTGGACTCTTTTGTTCGTTAATGAGTCAGAGATATCCGAGTCTGTTTGGACCAGCTCATCTGCTTTTTCATTCCCGCCAATACGTTTACGGCTTGGTACCAAATTAATCTGAATGTTGTTCTACCAGCTTAGAGCCTGATATTCTGAGCGCCAGAGATGATATTTTAGTGGTTGTTGAGGCCTTAATAGCTACTTGGCTATCATCGTAAATGGAAATATCCTGCTGGCTACATATGGCTAGAATCTCGGCTTAAAATACACTGTATGAATTCGGGAGTCTTACGGACGTGGATATGCCATTTCTTTTAAATGCCTGCTCGGGCACCATTATCCATTTTTGAACGGTCCGTATAAATTGTTATCTCAGAATCGCTTATGACGGTATTAATTGCCCTCTTGTTCCTACTGGGTATCCCTGCCGATTAATAATGATTGAAATCCATATAGGGGATCACGTAGTCAGTTGGCAATATCTAAGGAGAGTATTTATAAAATTGTCTCTTATCTCGCAATTGGACTTGACCTTAGAGCACCTGTTGTGGGTAGACATGCTGCACTTTATACATGTGTTAGTAACTAGCAGTTTTTAAGTTTGCATGTGGCATTCCATTGTACGGTGCAACCGTGTAAAAGTAAGATTCTGATAACTGCTAAGCCAGTGCATGATTTTCGGCTACATATCCTGCTGCAGATACACATGGCTACGGACGCCATTCCCACGTTCTCTTCAGTTTACGTTCCGTTGATTTATTCTTAGACTATACTCGGAGGCCTCGCAGCAAAAAACTCCGTCACTGTGGTCTGGATACCAAGGACACGAAGGCTTCGAGGGCAATGAATGGGCGGACTGCTTAGCGAGAAGAGGCACCAGTCGCCCACTAGTCGGTCCTGAGCCCTATTTTGGAGTTACACGGAGTAGCATAAACTTTAAAATAAAACAATGGAAAGCCGACTGCCATGCAGACTACTGGGCCAAAATCAAGGGCCCAAGACAAGCAAAAAGTTCATCAACCTCAACCAATGAAAGGCTAAGAATCTACTTGAGCTTAGGAAAGCAGACTTAAGGACCTTAACAGGCTACTGTGCAGTCAGTGACCAGTCATTGCCCACTCAGATACCATTTGCACAAAATAGAAGTAACAGATACAGACGTATGGCGGCTATCTGTAGAGCAAAAAGAGACTGCAGAACATATTCTTTGTGGATGCCCCTTGGCCGCAAGGAAAAGGCTTTTCCACCTAAGGCGAGTTTTACTGAGCCCCTTAGACTTTGAAACCATTGAGCCTGACGATTTATTGAGGTTTATCAAAAGCATTAACCCAGTTCTCAACTAAACACCGGGCTGGCACAATAGATCTTATAGGTCGCAGTACGTACAAGGTCGTAGTATAGTATAGTACTCCTAGACCACGCGATTTTGCCCTTTGTTGAACGGTCCATTTGCTCTTACACAAATCACAATTTAGACCGGAACTGGACAAGTTGGATGATGCGCGTTAGTTGTGAACATTTATAGATTATATCTGAAAATACTGGGCAACCCATCCCACATTCGTGGTAAGAGAAAATAACTTCTGCATTTCTCTGTGCATCCGAAAATAGGCATTTAGTCATAAGGATGCGTGGAAGAGCTCGTATGTATAGGTATATTTCAAATTAATTGACCGATGGCCTAGGCACAATTTCAAATGGATTTCATCCTGGTAATTATGGTGGAAGTACTGGTAGATGTGCGCTAACACATTGATTGATCACCAGTTGAAATTTCTACCAAGTTGAATTGATGGTTGATCCGAGTTCACAATTTGTGTCATTGCCGTGGAGATGTAAGAGCAGCAGAGCAGCAGTAGATGTGAGAGCAGCCGAAGTCAAGACTATTATCATCCACAATGAAATGGATTAGATTGCGTTTGAGAGAGAGGAAGTCATTTTTAAATAACAGAATCAGGATATGAGAGGGGACTGAGCTCTGCGGTATACCAGCATTATACGATTAGCATCGACCGTTTACTTAATAGAAACTTAAAAGCTTCAAGCTCATTTAGAAAGGCTTTAAGCCACGGTTGTTATTCTCAGAAACCATTTTGACGGTCATTGGGAAGACGGTTTCTTTAGAGGCTTACAATGCTCCTCATGACATTGTATAGCACAGACGTTAAGGATATGAAAAGTCCATCTTATCTTATGTAGATGTTTTAAAGCACTAAGAAAACTATTTCTTGCACGCTTATACAGACTTCAGCTTTCCCTAACACAAAAGCCACCATTCCTCCCGGATAGCAGTTGCACAAATTGGATTGAACCAATGTGCTTCTTTTGGCTTTACGCTTCTGGATTTACTTGAAACTAGGGAGCACATGCATGGCTTGTCCCACAGGTAAACGCCTTCTGGTAAGAGTAGGTTACTTCACTAAAATGTATTAATGGCACGTCTTGTAACTAGAACAAGGAATCGGAAAATCAATCAATTAATTGCCATGAAAGAGTTCTGTGAGTGATTGCTATATTGAAAGACTTAATATCGGTACTTCAAGTGCTAATATGACCCCTATTAATACCATCCTTAATGTGCCTAATAATCCCATAACATAATCATTTTCCTCCTAAATGCGATCGACATCACCGATTACATTCTTTCAAACAACCCACGGATAATTTCATCCGACAAGTTCTAGATAAATTACATTACTAGACGTTCCCAGAAGTGAAAATAACACATCACACTGGCGTTAATCATTCGACGAAAATCCACCACCAGAAAGAATGGAAGCAGTGTTCCAAAAATTTATCACATCCCACCTGTTGCGCTCGACGGCAGAAGCGTGTTACCACCACCACCACCACCACCGCCGCCGTCGTCTGTCTCTGCTATTGTTTCTATTCAGTGATTCGCCCCATGGGTATTCTTCATCATCGTCGTCGTCGTGGTAGTAATTGTTGGCTCTACTAAGCGTAGCATAATAAATAATGCAATAATTCATTAAAGGAATCATTACGAATGTATCTACTAGCACTGTCGTGCCCTTATGTATTTGACTGGTCTTCACTCTCCTGTCACCGAAAACCACTTACATCGTAATCACTGATTGTGGCGATTAAATAATTCTAATGCCACCGCCAAAGTAAACCGAGTTAACACGAATTAATTGCAACTAACGCATTTGGTGTGTAGGAGCCAGTGAAGATGACATGTAAGGAAGTGTATCTGTCTGACGGTATGCATATGCATCTGTGGTGTAATGAAATCTTGTACTGAATATGGATTACACTTTCCGTCGTAGGTGACCAGCATCACCGAAAAAAGAAAGTATCTTGCCACACAATGGTGACAGATACTTCGAATACATTCAGTGTTGCTGCAATTTTTTGCATCTCAACTATCTGTTACATCTGTGTCAGGTTGTAAGGCAGCCCGCACCAGTATCTATTATCTGTGAGTGTCGTGTGGACATAATTTCACTGCTTTCATCCTTTCACCTTTCTATTTTGGCCGTCGCTTGCGTCGTGCAACCTACTCGGGCTCCAATTGAGACAAGTGGCATGGGGTATCAGATAGATGCAGGGAAATCGCGAGGGCTTGGTAACTTTTATTTCTTTTTCACCTGCCGTCGCGTCTAATGAAATAAAAAATACTTAACAGATACGATATATCTGAATACTAACGGATGGCGCACACCGGGGGCAAATTAATTTAACTAAGTGTGACAGATAAACAGATTTCCAACAATGAATTTGTGATTTCTTTTGATGACTTAAGCCAAACGTGTGTAGTCAGTCGGTCCGGGAATCTGTTGCTGTTGATGATGGTGATAGCCATGAGACGTAAAATCATAAAATTTAACATAATGTAAATATTGTTATGAATATTTGATGGCATTTCGTCAAATTTATGTGTGTATTTGCTTCCGTTTCCAATTCGACGAATCTTTCATGGAACTGCTTTATACCAAGAAAATCTTTGGTCTCTGGAGTGATGTTGATTTTCTCGAGAAATACATGGTGGTATATTTTCAAGTCCTGGTGATATATGGTATTCTAGAAGCTATTTGGTTTGGTTTTCGGCAAACAAAAGGAAGAACGTGGGAATGGATCTAAGCTAAACAGTAATAATTTAATAATTGGAGGACCTCACCTGCTGGCATGCGAAATTGGCGATGAATGTAATGTAAATCATCATAGACTGGTAGTGGAATCGAAATGTACTAGCGATCTACGAGTATTAAAGGTGTGTTCGGTTTGAATCCGAATCTCTTGTAGCTTTAACAACAACAAATATTTAATAAGACAGCTGAATTCCAACCATTTACAACAACACGGTAAGATGCAAACTGAAATGCAATCCAAAAACAGTGTGTTTATGCTCTATCTATAGGGAATATTATTTGTGATACATACGAGTAGTTTGTAACATAAACAAATAATGTAAAGACAGACCCTATAAAGTATTCACATATATGTATACATACATGTTTTATTACTTAAAAGTAAAAAAAAAAATATATAATAAAAATGATCCTACATGGTTTTTGTGAGATTTTTTCGGTTTTTCCGAATTCTAAAGATACACAAGGTGGCGCAAAAGTTATCGCCATTGATATTTGTGAAGAAAACAGAACCAGAATATACCTAGATACGAGTACATAAACCCTGGATTGCTATACAAGTCCTCTGCAGGAGCGCGGAGCGCCACATCGGCCTGTGGCTTTGGCTCAACGTGAATTTCATTGTCGATTCCCTGATCGTCTCCCACCAACAGAGCTTCTAAGAGGGCCCTGAAAAATTAACCAGACAACACACGATGGGCCATGCAATTGTGCATCAATAGATAGTCTTTACAGCTAATTTTGGTGATAGAATGAAAATGTACCCGTGCAAAGTGCAAACAGTGCATAGGAGCGCCAATCGAGTGTTAATTACAGCCAATTCCTTCTTAATCTCGACCGCGCATATCCAGCTATGCAGATACATGAATAAGAAAACTGACCACGTCTGAGGCACTGAAAATACGCGTGCAATGTACAAAGAGCCATTACATCCCCTCAAAGTCACTGTTTTCGACGTTTCCGGAGGAAAGGTGATTGATCTATATTTTTTCAAGGACAGCGTCGGCAACACTGTTACTGTGACTGGTGAGTGGTATAAAGCTATGATCAACGCCTCTTGCTGTCGCAAATTGACAAATTGGGATGGGAGAACATGTGGTTCCAGCACATGTGTGCACAGCACGAGCAACAATGGACATTCTGTAGCAAGCGTTTCTCGTCTTAATCTCTCATTTTGATGATTTGCACTGGCCTGCAAGGTCGTCCGATTCGATCGTTCCACAAATTTTTTCTTTTGGGTCCTTTGAAATCACTCTGTACGAACAAGCCACAGACATTGCCGACCCTAAAGATGAACATCCGACAAGCAGTAGAGAATTTATCACCAGAAGTTTTGAGAAAAGTTGTGTAAAATGCTGTGGAGTGAGCCTAATTGTTTATCTGCTCTGGCGGCGGCAACTTGACCGATATTTTCTTCGCAACTTAATGAAAACAAATTTAAATTTCTAAATAAATATAATCAACAAACAGAACGGTTTCCTTTTATTTACAAACATAGTTACTCTATTACAAGGTACTATACTGAATTTTCCGCCACTACACCTCACAGTGCAGAAAGAAGCTATGCTAAGTGCTCTTAGGCTTGCCTCAGATAAAAGAACTGAAACCCGGCGATTTCCAAGACCATCCGAGCATTCTTGAAAATATCTAAAACAACTCAAACTTCAGGATTCCAGATACGATGTTTAAGAGATTTCGGGTCTCCAGGAAATTCTAAGTGCTCATCAGTGACCGTGAAGAATGGAAACAAATGTCTCAACATACCACCCAATGCACAAATCTGGTACACAGATGGCTCCAAATTGGAAAATGTCAGTACCGGAGCTGGGATCTATGGTCCTTTCAGCGTGCGGCAGCACTTGGTAAATCAGCTACATACCATCTTCCAAGCAAAGGTCCATCCGATAGAACTATGCATTCGAGAATGCCTGTGGAGAAACTCTGCCGGAACCCGCATCTATATATGTATATTCAAACAGTCAGGCAGCACTAAGGACTCTTAATTCCTATACGGTAGGGTCAAGGCTCGTATGGGACTGTCACGACCTCCTTGATAGCCTCGCATCCACAAATCCGGTTACCGTAGCATGGATTCCTGTACACGAAGACTTTGAGGGGAACGAACGAGCAGACTGCCTGGCGAGAGGCACTGGGCATCCACTCATCGGCCCTGAACCCTACTTCGGGGTACCATCCAGTGATATCCACTCCACAATTATAAAGTTGGAAACTAAAGGACTCGCCGAATACTGGGCCAACCAAAAGGGTTTAAGACAAGCGAAATAGGTCATAAACCACAGCAAAAGCAGAGCAAACAAGCTACCGAATGCAAACAGGATATTGTCCACTCAGGCACCGTCTGAATAAAATAAAACCGCACAGGCAGATCAGTAGAAATGCGGTGAGGTGTGAGGGTTATGATCCCTTATTTTCAGATCATAACCTCGCTGATAAAAGGAAGAATACAGTCATGTGCAGACTCTGCGGGGAACAAAGAGAAACAGCAGAACACATTCTTTGTGAATGCCCAGGAACCCCAAAAAACCCAAGACATTATTGAGGTTTATCAAAAATCTTAATTTTACTTCTGGTTATCTATTGGGTCAGCACAATAGATCTTATAGGTCGCAGTGCACTTGGGTCCCAAACATCGTATCGTACTGCCTTAGAAAACCGAGTGAGGACTTTTGTGCCATCTTGTACATATTTGTATGTGAAGAAGTGAGAGCTGAATAAGTTGCCCGTAGTTTCTTTATCGAATTTCGTTCTTTTTTCTCGTTCTCCAATTTTAATAGGAAAATATGAAAAATTTACCGACGAAGAAGTATTCCACAAAGTAATTTCTTAAATCAGTTTTGAAAGACAGATGCATAACATTAATTAAATCTAGTTACTATGGGCCTTACTAACAACCAAATTAAGTATACCGCTTAAGTATAATCTCCATATTTTCCAAAATGTTTGTACCAATAACGAAAATAATAGTCGGCTTTAGTGTTAGTATAGAGCTAAATTTTAATGTTCAGAAACCCATGTTTAATTTTTTAATGTATGACATTAAAGAACAAAGTGACGCCTAATGTACTAATTTAATAGTTAGGACAATAGGTTGGGCTAGGTTGAAGTGGCTGCCACCTTACGCCAACACACATAGACCAAGAAAGGTCCGTTGTGGTACCACGAAAGATCATGTAATCCCAGCCTACTCGTTAGAGCCAATTAGAGCTTCTAATGAAGCGAAGGAGGCTCCTGATGTCTAAATCTATCAGATCGCCTAGATCGTTGAGATATAAAGCTCCTAGATGAAGCTTTTTTCTATGGGAGAGAGCTGGACATGCACAAAGATGGTGAGAGATGGTTTCTTCCTCTTTTGCAGCTGCTGCAAAAATCATTTGAATATGCGCCAAGCCTTGTTGCATGCATGCCTATTAGACAGTGTCCTGTAATTACACCTATAATGGAGCCAATATGCAATCGATTGAGAGAGATCAATTTCTTGTTGTTCCTATTCTGGTGAGTTCATCAGCCTTACAATTCCCCGGAATATCCCTATGTTCCGGCACCCAACAGAGGTGAATATAAAACCGCTCCGACATCTCATTAGACGAATGGCAGCCTAAGGCTACTACTGAATTTATAGAGACCGATTCCAAGGATTTCATTACAGCTTTGCTATCGGAAAAGATACGGATGTCCTTGGCGGATATCACGTTTTTTTTCGCCATACTTCTTAAATGGGTTTATTCTCTTTTTTGTATACTTTTACCCTTCGGGAAGGAGCTGATTCCTCAATTAGTTCAGTATCCACATAATTGTCTCCATCGGAACCCGAAAGCATTTTTAATTAAACATCTCTACACGACTTTAAATTTAATTTAAAACGTCAAACCAAAGTTATGTAGTAGCTTCAATGAAAATATAGTAGATTCTTTGAAAGACTGAAGTTTAAGTAAAAGCTGACTATTAAAACATTATTAGTACACTTAAGACTTAAGTTTGTATTAATATTTAAGTCGACACCTTTTTTAATTTACGACTAATGATTCGTTGTTAGTAAGGCCCTATATCATCCAAGTTTAGTACCTTCCTAGCAGTTTCTTCATGTAGAACTAAACATACCATGTTTTTTGGCGAACCCCACAGCCGGATCAGTAGAAAAGCGGTGAAGTGGGAGGGTTATCATCCCTTATTTTTGGATCATAACCTCGCTGATAAAAGGAAGAAAAAGAAGTTTTTGGCCTTAAAAAATTTCGCGGGATATCGAAATGCAAAAAAAAGGATAATAAAAGGATGTCAAATATAAAAAAAAATCTGCCGCAAATTCATATGTTATTCGTCAAAAATACTTATACGCTTATACCAACCAATCAACCGACATTGTTACAACTTCACCGTCATCGTCTTCAAAGTCAATCGCAGCCGCATTGGCCTCACTTTTGGTGGAATATTTCTCCTCTTTAGCAATTTGTAGGAGTAAATCTGGCTTCGTTTTCAAAAAGTTTAAGAACTCTATGCATCAAATTGCATTTCACCGTGAGAATCGCTTTTAATTTATCGACTCTCGCGAACTTTTGCGTTGAAGCTGCATTTTCCTTTCGGTTTCGACATTTTTTTTTCTATAGATTAACGAAACACTGATACGGACAAGTTCACTAAAACTGACGTGCAGCAAATTCAACAAAAAGTGACGGGCACATGAATGATAGTAGTAATGTATATGGTTTAAGGCTGAACTATAAAGAAGAATGGTTTCGTCCGACCATTTCGAAAACAGTGCGAATACAAAGGATTTTTATTGTGCGACCATAATAGCTTTTTGCTTCGATTCGTGAAGTTTCGTTCACTTTTGGTCACTTACGAAAGACCGAACCCATTCGCTCTTTCTTACGAAAATTTGACAGTTGCACAGCTGTGAATGGCTATGAACCCTATTAGCCTATTAGAACCCTTATAAGCCTATTATGGGCTATTTTTGCAATTGACAGGAAGGAATTATGACATTAGCTTCCGATTGCTTCCTGCTATTATAATTCAGCCTTTACTCGTACGCTGTGAAAGAGTACAATATTGCCTGCTGTCATCACTCAGTCTAACAGTCTAATGCGCGCCACATATCAAATTCAAAATATTATATACGCTGGGAATTTTGTATAAAATAAAAGGATTTAGAAAATTTTCGCGGGATAGGTTTTTGGAAGCTGAAAAAACAAGATAGATAGCAGCTTTATGTATAAGGTATTTTTTCTATTAATAGATTAGATTCTTATTAATGTAGGTACTTCATATTTAAACACAATTTTAACAAAAATCAATTAGCTTGGCTTTGCCGGCTGCCAGATTAGCAACAATTATATAAATACATGAAAAAGCAATTTTCATTGATTATTCCAAGATGATACTTTAGTGCGACTTTGCAGTACTGAAATATTTTTGCTACGTTTATTTCGTTAAGAATTGTTAATACTTGTTCCGTCGCCAGAATATCACTTCCGAAAATATATCTCTGCGTTTCTTTTAATACTGGACACTTTCCAACCAAATGTATAACGTCGCCAAGTTACACAAGCTGCACAGTATTGGTATATCTCTGTGTGGAATATAAATAAGCTTTAGAAGCTCTCCCCGCAGCTTAAACACAGTCGATATTTCCTCAACGCTGTTTTCATCACGGAAGTAATTACTCTCCCGCAAGTTAAGATCTAAACGGCTATAGGTTATTCTATGTGGCGACGCCGTCGCCTGCTCTACGTATCCTGCTCGAAGCTGCTCGTCCACACTTGCAATAATTTGGTGAAGTTGACGTTACCAACACCTGCTGTCAACGAGGTTTAACTCAATTCCACAGCTACTAGCACGTTCCAGCCACTCACTGTACCACCCCGTCTTGGACCGCATGGCTTGCATTGCCCCTTTTTTCGGCAATCGTGTATCTGACATCTTCAAGACCTTGTAGTCTCACTGTAGTCTACATGCAGTTTTAGTATAGTATGGATTCAGAGACTGTCATAAATACCTTATATTTGCTGCTGTGGACAATGTGTTTGTTGTTGAGACAATTCTTCCAAACCATGTTTATGGCCGTTTTAGATTTGCTTAATTTTTCCTCTAGGTATCTCTCCATATCAAGGTTTCTAGTGAAATAAACGCCAAGATACTTATATTCATTCACAACTCCTATATATTCGCCGTTGTAATGCCATTTCTCATTTCCACAGCGTTTTCCTCCCCCTCTTTTAAAGATCATGATTTTCGACTTATTTAGATTAACTATCAGGTTCCACAGCTTACAATACAATACAATAGTCTATTAATCATTAGTTGCAGTGATTCAGGTGAGTGCGCCAGCAGCACTTTATCATCAGCAAATAGTACATAATGCTTTGATCAGCAGTCCTGCCTACTCAACACCTCCTGGTCGAATTTCAACCATATCCTCGATGTATAGAGCGAATAAGCTTGGACTCAAGGAACATCCCTGTCTAACACCCGACCACGTACGAAACCATGCTGACAACTCCATACCATTCCACATTAGTATCTGCAAGCAGCTTTTGGATAATTCACCCAAATTTTTCTATTAATATATCACTCGTAACATATGTATGTTTTGTAATACTTATTTGATTTCTTTAAGTATGTCTTAATGATCAGTAAACTGATGAGTAATCAAATTTTTATTTTGGTGTTACATTACATTTATATGCGCTCAACTTCTTTATTACATTCTAAACTAAGTAATGAAAAAATCTGAAAAATACTCCCGGATATGATTCGATTACGACAGAATTGTTTAAATAACTATCAGGAAAAGCAATAAGAAAAATTCTGCTGCGTAATAAATATTGCACTTCGGCTAAAGTAGGTACCAAGTCATTGGAAAGCGGTTAAAGTGATAAGGTTTTTTAAGCCTGGTGAGGAAGAAATATTATTAAAACGTACGAAAATAATAATTGAAAGAAAAGAGTTGATATTAATATACCAATTTGGTCTTACAAATATCATTTAAAAAATGTTGAAAAAACATTGAAAACAAAAACATTCGTTCTAACATTTGTCTCGATGTCTCGCAGGCTTTGGTATATATACATACGAATATATAATATAAACTGCAAATTCGCTTTCCGAAGCAGTACACAGAAATAGTTTAATCTTAAGCAGAACGATACTTTCGCGTCAGGCAGGGCGATCCGTACTATAAGATATCCAAGCTGGAGTTTCTCAATGCAGCATACTTGGGCTCATGCTTTATTTCGTCTACACCAGTAATTTACCGTCGGTGTATCAGGCCTCTTGTCCTAGGGGTAAACAAAAATGATCTGGTCCTCGAAGTTGGCGGTTGTGTCGCCGGGTTAATTTCGCTACTACGTAAAAAACCTTCGGGTACGAAGCAACCAACAGCCTCGGATACGGATGATTTTACTATAGACGACCCAAGCAAACGTAAAAAAGGTAACGATCTTCGCGTCTGCACGTGGAATGTTAGGTTCCTTTACAAACCACGTGCAGCCGAACAACTTGCGGAGGCCCTAGAATATTTTAAAGCAGACACTACCGTCATCCAAGAAGTGCGATAGGATGGGCCGGGCAAAAGGAGGATACAAAACTGCGACATCTACTACGGCGATTACTACAGAGAACAAGGACAGCGTCTATTCGGGTGCGGATTTGTCATTAGAAACAGACTTAGGCAAGAAGTCTTAAGTTTTCGGCATGTGAATGACCGTCTCATGACTATCCGTATCAATGCTAAATTTGCAAACATTAGCCTAATATGCGCTCACGCCCCTCAGGACAAGATAGACGACGCGATCAAGGATGACTTCTACCAGCTCTTGGACAAGACGTATGAGCAATGCCTTAACCACGACGTTAAAATTTTCCTAAGTGATTTTAACGCAAAGATAAGAAGAGAGGACGTCTTTAGTAGCGTGGTCGGAAAGCACAGCCAACAAGGGACTCAGGCTAGTCGACTTTGCGGCGCGGCGGGACAAAACTTTGTCGTAGCTAGTATTCGGTTCCCAAGTTTCGATATTCACAAGGGAACATGGCTCTCCTTTGATCGAAAACTGTCAACCAAATCGATCACATTGCGATCGACGCAAGGCTCTCTTTCAGTATTCTGGGTGTCCGGACTTTCCGAGGGGCCAACGTTGGACTCGGATCACTACCTAGTTGTAGCAAAGATGTCCAGAAAGGAGCGAAATCAACGAAATACTCTGAGGAAATTTGACGTCGGGCGGCTACAATCGCAAGAGATCGCCAGAGCCTTTGCCGATCGAGTTTTCTCTAATCTTAATCTAAGTCCTATGCCGCCAGCAGCAAATGCGGAAGATCAGTGGCAGCGTTGCCAACAAGCCATCAGGGATGGCGCCTCTGATCTACTGGGTTTCTCTCGGTCACCACAACGAAACCCCTGGTGTGATGAGGAATGCCGGCAAGCTCATGCGCTGCATAGAAGGACTAGAGCTGCTCGCGTGCTCTACCAGCGAAGGAGAAAAGGCGAACATCGACTTCTCAGAAAGAAGAAAAAGGAACATGAGAAGCGCTCGATCGAGAAGATTGAGAGGCTTTATTGCAGGAATGATGTTCGAAAATTTTACGAAAAGGTAAAAATAACTGGCCAGGGTTTCAAAGCCAGAACAGAAGCCTGCAGGGATGAAAGTGCCAATATAGTAGTAGAATCGCAGGCGGTGCTGAGGGTATGGAAGGAACACTTCTGTAGACTGTTAAACGGCGATGATGACCAATATTCCACTGTCAGATGAGCCATTCAACAGTGCAACAACCTGATAGGCCTTATCAGTGCAGTGTTAGGCCGGAAACATCCACCATTGACCAAATATTCACACTATGGCAGATCTTGGAAAAAACCCATGAATATAAAATCGATACGCACCACCTCTTCATTGATTTCAAAGATGCCTATGATAGCGTGTATAGAGACGAGTTGTACAGAGCCATGTCTAGTCTTGACATTCCTGCCAAGCTAATCCGTTTGTGCAGAATGACGATGGAGAACTCTCGCTGCTCCATCAAAGTCGGCAAGAACACCACCGAACCGTTCGATGTAAGGAAAGGTCTTACACAAGGTGACGTGCGATCTCTTTAACATAGTATTTAAGAGAATTGTACGAAACTCACAAGCCAACACCGGAGGTACTCGCTTGACACTGACGTAATCGGAAGAACTCAGCGGGCCGTCTATAGGGCATTTGCGGGTATTGAGATCGAGGCAGCAAAGCTGTGTTTAGCGGTCAATGCAATGCAAGCAAAACAAAATATATGCTGTCTACAAAAAAGGTCACCCAACATCGGCGTCTTGGACAGAAAGCCGCAATAGACAGATATAATTTTGAGGTAATAAAGGATTTTGTCTACCTAGGCTCTAGGGTGAGCTCCGCAAATGACGTCAGTAGGGAGATTCACGAAGAATTACTCTTGCCAATCCTTGTTTCTATGGGATAAGATGGCAATTGAGTAGCAATGCCCTATCTCGAACTACTAAGGTAACTCCTTATAAGACACTAATCATCCCAATCCTGCTGTATGGCGCAGAGGCATAGGCTTTGACAAAACGGATAATGATGCTCTTGGTTATTTCGAGAGAAAAGTTCTTCGAGCGATCTTTGGTCTCGTCTGCATAGACAGTGAGTGGAGGAGAATGTACAATGCCTAACTATACGGCCTGTACAAGGACATCGACTTAGCCAGAAGAGCTCACATACAGCCATCTTAGTTGGGTCATTTATAGCGGATGGAGCCCAACGTTCCAGCCAAGAAAGTCTTCGAATCCACTCCGGATGGACGGCGCAGTAGAGGCCGACCTCGCGGTAGGTGGTGTAAACAAGTGGAGGGGGACCTCAACCAATTTGGCGTGTGCAACTGGAGGCAGCTGGCTCGTAACCGTGCTGGCTGGAGAGGTTTATTGGTTAAAGCCCAGGTCCACCCCGGACAGTAGCGCCATCTAAGTAAGTATGTAAGTGATTCACCGTCTCTTTCAAACAGTTAAATCGCTACATTTACATTTTCACATTTATTTGTTTAAAATAATAATAATAATAGTTCTTTATTTTCAATAATTTTACATTTTACAAAAAAATTAAAAAATGTATATTTAAGGACATACAACAATGGCATACTCGTCTATACGACTACTCGTCTGTCGGAAGTGTGACTTGTGCGATTCTAAACACCTATAAATTCACTTATAAATACAATGAAAATTAGTAGCTATTTCCTGTTATCGTTATAAATACAAATGATAAAATTCCAATCAATGGTTTATTTAATCCTCTACAGAGGGCTAGGTTAGACCAACAGTTCGGGGCCATTGTGCCCCAGATAGTGGCATGAATCTCAGTAGGTCTATCAGCTTAATATTACCTAAGTCCCCCAGCTCCGAGAAGACGTAACTACCAAGGGTCCTCGATCTTTTGACGGATAGGGCAGGACGGACAATCACACAACAGGTGGTGAAAAGATTCAACTTCTTCTTCGTCCCTGCAACTTCTACAATAGTCGTTGTGCAGCACACCGAACAGTTCCCCGTGAATGCCAATGGCACAGGAGCCAGTGATTACAAAGGGTTAATGGCAGGAGTACTTCGATTATCCCTGACACTGTGATGTACACATACAGAGTGCTGCTTTAGTGCTCTGAATATAACGATTAATTCAACACTGTAAAGTACTTCTACTCTAAAATCAATTCCAACGAAACTATCCCAAATCTGAATGAGGCGTCAGATACTTTAAATTTCCGGATTTATAGTGCATCCAATATAAAAATTAATTTCCAATTGCTTAACATATGGCTGATGAATTAGCTGGGCAAGGCTAATTCGATATACACAATGTCAATCCGCCAATGTCATTTGTTAAGAGCCTAATTCATTCTGAAGCAGTTAATAAAACTTTTCGTATGTGGATACATCTAAACTATTGCGATACTGCTAGATTTCTCTGGTCAACTCTAAATATCAGTAGAACGAAAGTCCTGCTGTTACACCACAGAGACAGATTATCTAAACTCATTTATGTTACGAGTATCACCGGACACTGCGTCCTCGGCAGACATGCTCAGAGATTGGACATTACTAGCAATCACTTTTACAGAAGGTGCAGAGACGAGAAAGAGGCAGACACCATTTCTCACTTTCGACACCATTTCTCACTTTCTCTGCAGATGTCCTTCCTTTGCCAATATTTAAAAAGCTGCTTTAGGTGATTACTTTTTCATTGATTTAAGTGATCTTAACAGAATATGCACTCCCTCATCAAAGAGAATAGATTGCTCCAGGAATAGATAGGGATTGAAATCGTTGCTTCATAGTGGTCTATGTTGGCCTAAGTGCATCTTAGCTATCTATCTATCTACAAACCTGTAATGTTCAGAAAGGCTCCTCGTGTGAATTTCATCTCCATTGATGTGCGTGAGTTAGACGAGTTTGGTGTTGAATTATTATCGAACAAGAAGGAATGGAATTATTATGGAAACATTTGTTTGTACCAAAAAAGACTCAAAAAGTCCGTATTAAAAAAAAAATAGTTAATTCAAGCTAACGTTTGAAAATGTTGGTCATAGTTCCTTGGTAAAAAGTCTCATAATGGCAACCCAGAATGGAACTCAAAATACACGACGATGTATTAATCTCTATAAACTAAGTAAATTTGATAACGTTTTGAATATCACTAGGTCGTTTGGTCTGCAGACAAGTGAATTTTAGCCGATGTGTGTGACACATGAATTTTATAATCAGAAAGAAATTTCCGGTAGGGGCTTCGGTGGATCCGTAGCCTCCAAGTACTACACTGGCTACTTTCATAATCATTATTAATTCTAGACTGAAGGTCGTTTAGCAGATAAGGTTCGCACTAACATTTTTAATTAGAAGATTACGTCAATGAGTCCATAAAACAATACTCAATTAAAAACTTTCTTAACAATGCTCAGCTCTATTCATCCAAGTTTCCTTTCCATTTCATATCCCAATAAAAGGAAAACAATAGCAAAACAAGACCGATTAGTAAAAGTGACATAACCTCTTTCTGTCATACACATTCCAAAACTGACAGTGACACTTTAACCAGTTTTGGCGTAGGAACTTTGCTGCGTTTGCATTTTTCGTCTCCACTTTAACACGCGCAGGGGCATGCATTCTGCCTTTGTGCTCGTTTATTCTCTTCTCTTTCAGCGGAATCCACCTACGACAAAACCGCGTACTATGCGGTAAAACAAAAGCATGTGACAAAGCACGGAACAGCAACACAAGCAGGAGAAAAATATGACAAGTGATGATTACGTCGCGTCGTCGTCTGCCAATTTGAACATAATATCATACCCATACCCCCATACACATCTGTAAGAGCCTATCAAATACCTATCTCCTAAACCTGCCATTGACAGACGATCAAAATTCCAATGCTAATAGTTTAAACAAATATTTTGTCACATCCCACTCAAACCCAATGATGATGTTGCGATAAATAAACAAAACGAATTTGAATTTGAATAATAAAAAAAAAAACTTACCGCGGTTATCTTATCTGAATCCAAATCTGTATCCATAAAATGACAATTTGAACGCTAGTACACCTGCAGTCCACGACAGCCTAGCAAGTATCAGGTACTCAAATTCTACTCCAGCAATTGATTTCTGGTTCTACCACTTCACTGGACTATGTACACAATTATTGCATCATCAATATATTTAAATTTGCATTTTTTTTTATATAAAAATATATACTACAATATATTCCACTGATCACTGGTTAACCTAAAAAGATTTGTTGTTATCACGATATGGAAGTAAAACAATAATTTGTTTAAAGAAATCTTGTTAAAAGCATCGGACCGCGAGGGGATCAGTAATATTCGCCGTCGAAATATCGTAACGACTGACTGTGGTGTGCTGTGCTGACGATCGTGAGTAGGTACGGCGCGGTGGGTCTCTGAATATGTTGTGTAGTTACCGTTCCGTGACGTCATTAAAACGACTCTCTTCGGTGGCGATTTTATTAGTTATTCTTTTTTTTTAATGTCGTTTTTCTTATTTTATTTTGATCACGTAAAATGTGGGGAGAGAGCAAGTGGAAGGGTAAAATTGATAACGCGGCTTGTCGGCGATCGTGTACAGTGATTGGGAGAGGCGCTTGTGGGAATTTTCTTAAAAGTTTGTTAACTATAAATTCATTAAATTTATGTGGCATAAATTCACCTTAGCTTCCTAACAATATTTTTTTTATTCGTTATATTTATTCATTTCGTTTGATATTAAATCTTGAACTCACTGCTTCGCACCAGTTGCTGTCATTTTATTACAACTGAAGATTTATTTTTTTATTTGGGCACCAAATTAAATTTTCGAGTACGACTTGCAATAAACTTCGAGTATTTGGCATTAAGCTTAAAAATTGGGAAAAAATAGTTTGGCCCACCAATATATTCCCGGGGATACCAAAATTAATATAAAAAAGTATTTGGCCTTAGTTCAGTTTATTGCCAAGTCGAGCTAGAAGGCTTATTTTTGTGTGAGGAAAATAAGAACAAGAATTGCAGAGTGTGCGTTATCGTGTGCACTACCTTAGGAGTATTTGTAATACTTTTAAGACTACCATACAGTATGGTCCATACTACACCTTTTGATTTTGTTCAGCTTTGTGCTACTATTTAAAAACTCCTTGTATTATTTCCCCTTAGCTCATCCGCATAAAAGAATCAACCTAAGCACAGCGATCGAACTCCGATTTTGTCAGAGAAATTCAAAATGATCTTAATGAAGGTAACCTACGTTAACTAAGCAGCTTTATTTATGTAGCGTATTTTAATTAAGCAGCTGAATTTTAATTACAGTCAATTCGAATTCATTCTTTATAACATTTACTGAGAAGTATTTATTTTGAACAATTTTAATTAACCGAGTACGTTTCTGATAAAATGTTTAATTGTACCTATATATTTTTTTTATGATCCTAAACTCACGGAAACTGTTTAATTTGGATCAAAAACTAATTCTTAAATTCCAATGTTTTTTTTAGAGCGAAAGTATGGAAATGCAAAAAAAAATGCTAGGGCTACTACAGGACACTATGTGAGCAAAGCGTTAAGCAAATAAAATTGCTAAGCAAAATAATTTAGCAAACTAGCTGCTGTCCGCGACTTCGTATGTATAGTCCACAATAATATTCACTATACATATGTATATGCATTATAGCAACACAATAGAAATATCAAACACCATCGTTATCGCCTGCGTCAAAATATATATGTATATATACAAGGCTATAAATTTGTGCCCTTGAGCAGGCAAAAAGCTTTACTCCCCAAACGTATCTAATATATTACATATTTTATATTTCTAATAAATATATTTTATATTGCGTCCATAAGTAGGGAAGAACATTTTGTAGTTTCATTTTTAGTTCTAGTTTTCCCTAAACTCCCCAAACTTATATGGCCTGGTCTTGTTTTTTTTTTTTGTGTTTATATTTTTTAATATTTTGACTATCTTGTAGAAATACTTTCTATTCCCGAGATAAAAAATATTCCAAATCTTGATCCAGGATATAAGCCATTACTATGCCAAAATTCATCAAAAACCGTGCAGTAGTTTCTGCGTGATGCGTGTACAGACATACAAAAGTTTGCATAAATGTTTTTTTTTTTTTTAGGTCTCTACGGGTTCCAAATAGCACCCCAAATATATATATTTTTAGTTTTATTATTTCGTCCCTCTTATGCAAGAACCATGAAGGTCCAAATTTGAGACTTATATGTGCATAGATTACATGTCAGCCATGCAGGTACGTACAGCGAACACTCCTGAGTTAGCAGATTGAAGTACGATGAACTTAAAAGAGTTTTAGTCTGATACTTTGAGCTTTGGAAATGCTCTTAAATAAACAGGGTTCTCCTATTGTCGTTATTTTACAAGTGCTATTTCATCGCTGTCATCTATAAAAGTTAATATTATTTTCATCTATTGAAGTCACTCGTACAATGAACCTGTGAATTATTTATACGTTATATAAGGCTAAACATCGGAGTGTATATGCTTAATTTTTTTACGACATCGTTCATAACATGCTAGTATATTTTCAAATCGAAGAAGAATACTCGTACATCAAAAGTATGTGCCTCTTTTACCATGGAAATTTAAAACGAATTAAATAACAACAATAAATAAATTGAAAAATATATTGCTATATATGTACACATATAAGGCCACTCGAGTATAAAAAGGAAAACGAATAACATCGAAGTTTTTCAACCACGTTAATTGTTATTTTCTTCTTATCTATGAGCTTTATTTTGTGTTTCAAGATATAGCAGTTGCTTATATATTTTCCTGCAAAAATGATGGCTTATCCGTAGAAGGTTATTCTTTTGACAACAACTTTAAAAAGTTGAGTGTTGTGCTCTTATTTACTTGCTTAGGTGGCGCTACAGTTCTGGGTGAGCCTGGGCGTCAACCAAGAAGCCTATCCATTTAGCTCGGTCTTTAGCTAATAGCCTTCAGCTGGGCACTCCAAGTTGGTCGATGTCCCTTGAACGTGAGCGCGCCACCTACGGCGAAGAGGCCGTCTACTGCGTCGCCCGACAGGGTTAGATTCAAAGACTCTGGGGCCGAAGCTCTACATATCCTAGGCATCTCAAGCGTCTTCGTTTTTTGAGTAGATTGATGTCCCTGTACAGCTCGTATAGTTCGTTGTTGAATCTTCTCCTCCAATACCCGTTAATGCAAACGGGACCGAATATCTCACGAAGAATTTTTCTGCCGAAGCGACCAAGAATATTTTATCTGCTTTCAATAAAGTCCATATTTCAGTCCCGTAAAGCAGGACTGGTATGATCAGGGTCTTGTGCAGAGTCTCCTTATTTATTCGAGATAGGGCTTTACTGTTGAATTGCCTTATCTTCTCCTTCCTATTTCGGCGAGGTTATGATCCGAAAACAAGGGATCATAACCCTCCCACTTCACCGCATTTCTACTGATCCGCCTATGGAGTTCGCTTATTTGCTCTTCGAAAATATCGGCCGGCCTCCCGGTTTGTTATCACTCGGTTACTGAGGCTAATGAAATGCCAATGTCGTCGCATTTGTGGGATCCGGGAGTTTATAGGCCTGCCTCTCCTGCCTCTCGATGTGTTTGAAACGTTCATTGACACAGCCTTTTTAACAGGGTTCAAATGATCTCTTCTTTGAACGCGGCATGACCAGCTGAGCCGGTTGCGCTCTATCTTTCGTAAGATGGTTTCCTTGACGTGAAAGCTTCCACGGATCTTCGAACTTTTTATTCGATCAATCTTTGTCACTCCTGCTGTCATACGAAGCATCTTCATCTCAGCTGCCGTTAACTTACTCTCATACTCTTTGTACATTGTCCAGCACTGTGAACCGTATGTGGGCGCTGGACGCACAAATGCGGTGTAGAGCCTTCCTTTCAACTTAGGTGGCATTTACCGGTGTTCTTTGGCCACTTCATCTACCTTACGCTTACGCGATGATTGATGTCGTCTTCGCAAGTTGCTTTGCTATTGATCATAGATCAAAAACAAAAAACAAATATTTGGCGCAACAGCTTTTTAAAGTGCCAGGGCCTAGCTTCTCGCAACCACTCATGTTGTGTGCGTTATATTTTTCACACGAATGGAAGGGACCTACAGTTTAATGCCGACTCCGAACGGCGATTTGAGAAGCTTTTTCGTGACAACAATACTCTCGGATGTTTGTCAGACGCTCGCGAGAGGTGGGACCGTGAAAAAAACTTTTTGGTGTTTTCTCAGATTCGAACTTGGAACTCGATCCGACACACTAACCACTTACGCCACGGCGCATAGATCCTAGATATTTTAACTTTTCGCACTTGGGAAGCACTGTTCCATTCAATTAAATGTCTGGAATAGGCCTGAGTGGATCAGAGAACGGGCAGTACAAATACTCTATCGTTTTTTAACTAATGTGATACCCATTTCCCTCCAAAACGTCCACCCCACATCAAATGCTCGTTGCAGAGATATAGTATCTTCACTTATGACGGCTTCATCGTCAGTAAAGAATAATTGATGTACCTTGGGGTTCGTCACTTTATCTTCAAGTAAATAGTAATGGGCTGTAATAAAGAGCAAAGGACTTAAGACGCTTCCTTGGTGCACACCGAATTTGATTGGAAACTCTTCGGTTACTCCAGCGGGGCATCTTACTCTTGTCTTTGCTCCTTGGTACATGTCCATGATCAACTGTACATATGTTTCTGGAACCCTTCGATCTCATCGTTGTCTGTCAAATGCATTTTCATAGTCAGACAATTCAATATGCAAATCCTTCAAGAAATCCAGATGTTTTTCGATTATGATTCTTATTCTTTGGATTCCATCTGTGGTTGATTTACCCGCGACAAATCCACACTGATCATCAGATAGCCGTATTATTTTTCGCAGTCGGCCACCCAATACCCGCTCAACGATCTTCATGGTGTGTGACATCAGCTTGATCGAACGATAATTATCACAGTTTCGCGTATCACCATTCCCTTTATACACAAGGAGAAGGTAGTTTTTCCTTTATTGATTGGGCATTGGATCAGTTCTCATAAATTTGGAGATGAGAATTCTGAGCCATCTGAACCTGATTTCTCCCATCTCTTTTCACATCTCGTCTGTCCCAACCGCTTTTTTTTGGAGTATTTGACCGCCTCACTAACCTTCGTCTGTAATGTCGAATATTTCTCCTCAGTTAGGAGTGGCTTTCGGAAAGTACAGCCGGGGAAACTGTTTATTTAAAAGTTCTTCACAATACTGCCGCCACCTCTGCAGAATTTTGTTGTCATCCACTTGAAACTGGCCATGAGTATTGTGATTGAACTTTGGCGAACGAATCTCCTAAGCACTCCTCCTTTTTTGGGTGGCTGCTTTAAAGATATTTCCGCTTCTGTTCATATTGTGTCGTCACAGCTCTTGGATAGTCTGATGACCATCTTTCGTCCTGTATGAATTAATCTTTATGACCCAGTTGGTGCAGCGTAAAAGATTACCAACGAATGTAACTACTTTTCACTTCTGTGCTGCGCATGACACGTGAGTCCAACATCCGTTTATGCAGCTTTACCACTCACATACGGTGCACATCTATTGCACTATATAGAGACATCATGCGGATCTGCGCTGCATGAAGCAAATAGCACTGTTCATTCAACTATGTATATTCTAATTTCGCTATATGCATATCTATGTGTAACATGTGTTTGGCAAAACACTTGCTAAGGGAAGAACTCTAATATGAGGATAGAATCATACATTTCTTCTCGAACCAATAAAGCTCCACTAAACTATATGAAAATCATATGAAGTCAGATGCGGCGTGGTCGCGGCTGGTGTGCAGCTGCGGTCCCGCTGCGGTGCGGTTGCGGTGTGGTTGCAGTGCGGTTGCGGTGCTGCTGCGTTTAGTTTGCATTTAGCCCAGTTTGGTATAATATCCTACAGCTCGATGTAGTAGATTATGATAAATGCTTCAGATATCAGGGATCTTTCGCAGAGACAAGTAGATACCAGTCAAACTTAGCTTGGGATATGACTGACCTTCGTGCAGCACCTCAAGTGGCAGATCGCTTAAAGATCTCATTTTACGAACGGGTTTTGCATAATTGGATTTTTATTTCTTCTTATTAGTTACTCAAAAACAAATTTGTACACGCGTTAAATAAGTTTGCTCCTTCCATCCCAGAAATCTAGAAAATCTGGTTGCTTATTGCCAAAATGGTAGCAGTCACTGACCATTGGCAGGTTGAATATCAACTCAAAATGTGTTGACTCCAGTTGTTACTGAACACTGTCCGCCACATGCTGGTGCTGGCCCAGCGACATTAAATATGCACATAATCGTCGTCGGAACTAATGACTTCTCACTGTTTCCAGTTTGTTATTGATATTCAGTTATTCACGTCACGTTTATGCAGTTTGCCGTATATTTTGGGCTCCATGGAGGACTCGATCGATGACTCGGCAGTCGCCACTTTAGTGTGGTCACTGCTAAAGAGAGGTAGCTGCAAACGAGCCTTCAGCAAATGTTAACAGGTATAGCTAGCTGCTGTGATACATAACTGATTGGCATTTATTCCCGCTGGTGATGGTGGTTTTTATGCCGGCACTTTGACAGGTTTCCTAATTGATTTAAGAGAATTGCAGATTGATTGGTGAGATTCGGATTCTCTTGCTTATGGACGAGGCACAGACAGTTTGAAAATGAATACAAACAGTTGTGTTTGTTTCACTAAAACGAAGAAAACTATTTTGATGTCTTCATAGTATATATCTAGTGTTGTTGAACTTCATATTTAGGTACATGAGCGATAGAAATCCACGTATGTATGTATGTACGCTGATAGTTAACTCTACGAACCGAAACGTAACCACTTGAGCACATTCGCAGGTGGTGGATGGGGTACGCCTTACTTATATTTCGCGGTTAACAAGACAATCGTTCTTCAAGAAAAGGTCTTGTCGCGAACCAATCCTCAGTACCAATGATGACCAAAAGTCAAATGATTTTAACTCTGCATGGTGTTACAAGTTTACTGGGCTGGAAGTACCTTCGCTTCACAGTAGGGCCGATAGGTCGAAAATTGACGCGGAATTATTTTTCCATGAAAGTATTACGTGTACATGTGTGGAGGTGTATAGCTTTGGAAAGTATTTTATTTGCATTTCCTATTGAAGATATGAAAACAATTTGTAATTTTCGAGATACATCACGCATCAATTTAATAAGGACCTTCTGAAGTCGAGTCAAAATTATCTGACTCATAATACGTGCGTTTTTTGTACGCGTATGTCTGGTGGCCTGCGTTAAGGGAAGCTTATAACATCAAACTTTTCAATAGGGTACAAAGAACTGCGGCTATAGGCGCCACGGGTGCCATGAGGACATGTCCAAACGAACCCTTGAACGTTATTCTCCACCTTTTACCACTCGATTTTCACATTATGCATCTATCATCATGTAGTGCGGTCAGGCTAAGGGAAACAGGATGCTGGCGCACTAATCCGTATGGTCACAACTGTATCCTGAGTCTGCTAGCACAGGATCTGTTAGCTAATCTGACCGACTATATAACTCGCACAGTGAACTTTAGAAATAACATCACGGTCAGATTCCCTACCAGGGCGGAATAGGAAACTGGCGTACTGACAAATGAGTTCGAAACAACAATCTTCACAGACGGTTCACAATGGACTGCGGGGTAGGGGCGGGGATATTCTCTGATTCCCTCAATATTTCCAGGTCTCACCGGCTTCCTGATTCGTGCAGTGTCTTCCAGGCGGAAGCTTTTTGCTATACGTGAGGCCTGCCGCCTACTTAAGCAAACCTCTACACCCATTGCCGTCCTCATTGACAGCCAGGTGGCTATCAAGGCTATATTATCTGCCACTACATCCTCAAGGCTAGTAGAACAGTGCAAAAAAGAACTCGCCTCGCTTGGACATCGGTTAAGGATCTGCCTCCTTTGGGTTCCGGGTCACAGCAACATTGAGGGGAATGAGCGAGCTGATAAACTCGCGAGGCAAGGATCTGCCCTTGATGCTTCCCTGGCAAAGGAGGTGGACGTCCCGTTGGGGTCCTTAAGGGAGGCATCTTCGCGCACTATCTGCTAAAAGCTGATAGCAGATGGCAGGGGGTGCGGAACTGTGTCATCTCCCGGAAAAGAACCCAAGATCTACTAAACAGAAACCGTGCAGATATCCCAAGAGTTCTGGCATGGCCCATCGGGGTCCATGCATTACATTTAATGCACACTCCCGCAGCTGCAATTCTGCTGACGAGATAGAAACAATCTTACACTTCCTCTGCAAGTGTCCGGCTTTAGGCAAGGCCAGAGAGCGCACCTTAGGTAAACCCTTTTTCGACAACTTAAAAGAGCTAGCGGCGATAAGCATTGGGGATATTATCAGTTTCCTCAATGTAACGGGATGTATTTGAATAATCCTCACTCCTCTTTCTTTTTCCTTTTTCCCTAGTAGTTAACGTCCTTTTTACATCCGATAGGTTACTTGAGTTGTGGTATTGAAACGGCGCTTCTGCGCTAATTAAGTGTCGGCGATAAAAACAATGCTACCAGAATCATTTTTCTTATCCTCAATCGGTAAATTATGAATAATTGTCAAAAATTTGACATAAATGTGACACTTCGTTTGGAAATTAATTTAAAAACAAAAATGTTTGGAGCAGAAAAAAGGTACGTAGAAACATGAAAGAGAATTTATTTAAATAATTCTACATTTTATTAGCCAACGAAAATTGTGGACTAACTGGCCGAACACATTTGTGAAGTTGAAGCTATACGCCCGTAGCTCTGTCAAAAAATCGCGCGCTGATGAAGCTGAGTACGAACACAATGGTGAAGCGCTGCACGGGTGTTTGTTGTTGGTAATCCAAATGCTTCGGAATTTTTTTTCACCCCTTGGCTTTTTTTGTTTTTATTTTTTTAGTGAGGATTACTCACATCACATATTATAGAATATTGTTTCTTTTTACTTGATCAATTAATTTCTCTATGTAGTGATGTGCCACATCTTTTTTTTTGTTGTTTTGTATGGAAATGCGGAAATGTCAAAAAAGCGCGCTGCAGTGAAGCTGAAGTTAACTCCACTTCTACTTCAGCGGCAAGCTTCAGCTTCACATTGTGTTCGCAGTATTGGATGTGTGTGTATTTAACTTTGACAGTGCGACGTACTTCAGCTTCAGCTTCACCATTGTGCTCAGCCGGTAAGGAGGAGACTTTGGGGTTGCTGAAGTGCTATTTTTCGGGAAAAAGGGAATTTGAGAATAAGCGGAAGAAAAAATAGCGATATTCCAACGTTCTCGAGGATATGATCTCTGAGGGGCTTACCGTAAGTAATCATGTATGTAACTAGTCTACAACTAATCTTTCTCTCTTACAGGATTCTAGTACAACAACAAAGGCCCTGGAAGGGAAAATGAGAACGTTGTTGATGGCATACAAGGCACCCATCAAGTACACTCTCTGCACTTGGGTATTCAATTGTGCCCAAATCAGTATTTTCTGGCAAATTGTTCATAAATAAATCATCCTTCATAATGCATACTTATGTTGTGTAAAACACATGCACTCGCTATTAAATTTGTCGCGGAACATAGATCTGTCTGTTCTGTGAATTTTAGCAATCTGCGGAACCTTCCTTTTAGCAACCCAAATGCATTCTGCACAATTTACCGTGTTCCCGAGTGACAAATTCCTTTGAGTTTCCATTAAGTTGGCGTGATCCTTGAAAGGCACTAAGAACATGGTTGAAGGATAGGCAGAATCTCCCAGGATAAAAGAATTATTGGGAAATAATTCACCATAATTTGTCAGCGCCTTTTTATACAGCCGGATCTCCGAAAAACTCGACTGACGTGAAGTGACCCTGATTCATCGCAGAAGATATCGATGAACATTTTGTTGGCGTCTACCACTGCTTGCAGAATAAGGCTATAACTTTGCTTCCTGTCGAAATAGCACTCTTTCTCTGTTCTTGGAGCTTTGATGCCGATGTGGGTGCAATCTATTGCTCCAATTACTCCCGGTATTCTTTCTTTTGCCTGAAACATTCGAATTTTTCCTTGCGCTACAGATCCTTGAGGCCATTTGATGTAATTATGGCTAATAGAAATGAGCCAAGAACTCACCCGCTTCACTGCCATCCATGCTGATGACTTTGACACCCAGAATAAGTTGCCAAGTTGTCGAAAAGTCACAGTGTTACTTATGTACCAAACGTACATGAACACTGTTCTTCTCGATCCTATTCTTGATCTTCTTCCATGAGATGGGGATGGCAAGAAATCGCTCTGCGAATACATTGCTAAAACAAGGAAAAAAAAAGAATTTTATGTTTTAAAGAGAACGTTTACATACATATTGTATAAGGTACTCCATAGTTGGTCGCTACAACCTCATATGTAACTTGAAGTCATCATCGCTGTATTCGTCAATTGTTCCAACGAAATTCTTGCATTTAGTATGCTGTTCCTGTTCGAGATCAGATTCTTCAGAATTCGAACTAGCAGAAACAGCATGTATGTACGATGTTAGGTCTTCCAATGTTGTTCTATCCTTTTGAAGGCGATCGCTGGCACTTGCTCCCTCAAGCAGCATGTTTAGTGCCTTAAAGAAGTTTACGTTGTCCATTTGCATATACAGGGTGTCCCAGTTAAGCAGTATAATACTTTAAGAGGATATACCTGAAGTTCCGCCGAACAAAAAATGGTATAGCAGGCGAGGGTCTATTTTCACCACATTTCAAGTTATAGCCCATCAAAGTGAGTGACGTCTTATTTGGAAGCGTAACCACTTTGAACGCTATAACTTCTTAACTATTATAGGTACAAAAATAGTTTTTTTTACATTTTGGAAAAACATTTTAGTAGCGCATACAAGTTTTAAACACATTGGGTACAGCTGTGCAGCTGCAAAAAAGTTATGGCTCCTTAAACTCAAAATAATGAAAATTTGTTGTTCCATTTTTTCACTCAAAATGCATTTTTCTGATAATTTTAACTTAATATTTTTTATTTTTTTTTTTATGAAATTTTTATCCCTAAAAATGTTCTTAAAATTATGTTAAGCAACTTTTTTACGTACGATCAACAGAAGTTGTAGTAAAAGCCATTTTTTGTCAGACAAAAATGGTCAAAAAGAAGTGTAGGTACCTACTGAATTAGTCTTAAAACAGAACAGTTTATGGAATATTTATAACAATTGTTCGAAGTGCCTTCCTTCCATTTGAATACACTTTCGGGCGCGTTTAAGCATTTCGGATGGCAGATTAACGAGCAGCAAACTTCTTCTCATCTCTTCTGAAACGGCACTAATTTCGGCATAAATCGACCAATCCACTATTCGTTAAAAGTATGGTTGAGGTTTCTGAGTTTGGCAGTTAAAATGTCCTAAGAATATACTCGTATGTGCTGCCAGGTTTTTCTCACAAAACCGATAGGCGGGGATGGTCGTTTTGTTGTGCCATTTTTGAGTTAGCGGGTATACGTGTACAAAAAAACGCATCTAATATGAATTGTCGTATATCCAGTCGTTAAGTGGAGCTACATAGCAGTACATTATACATTGTAAATTATAATTAAATTCTGGTTTGTTCACCATTCATAAAAAAATATAACTAATGCACTCCAAGTCGAGTCAGTTTATTGGTTCTTATAAGAAGAACTAGCTGGTCAGTGCTCGCCTTGCTTCGTCCGCATTTTAGTTGACGGTTATTTACTTGTTCAGATATATGATAATTGCCAACTGAATATAATATCGAAAACTTGTAAACTTAGACTTAAAATTATAATTAACTCGAAAGAACGTAAAAAAAAGATTAAAGAACACTTTCTTAACTTATAACAACATATGTACAATACATACACTAATTCCTTAATTTAAATCTGAAAAAAACATTCTTCACTTTGTAAAAATAACGTAAACATGTTTCATTTTTTTTAGTTTTTGTTGATGTAATTAATTAAAGTCAAGCTGACGAGACAAAGAAAACTAAAATAAGAAGACCATTCTCTTGCAGAAAAGCCATAGGCTTCGCAGGTATTCTTGTGTTAATATTGTGAAACTGCCTTTTGAAGAATAAAGAAATAAAAAATAAAAAAATTCATTAGCCTCAATCCATGTAATGCTGTTAAGTATGCTAATTGTTATGTATGCTCATTCACCAGCAGCGTGGGTAATGTAGGATATGCACCACCTCATCTGTAGAAATAAATAAGATGGTCAGCTATGGTCTTCAATTAAGCATAATCAAGGTCGATGGATATGCGGATGTTGAAAAAAGAGAGCTGTTGGCGAAGTTTCAGTAAATACCTTAGATGATCGGTTCACCGTTTTTTTTTTTTTTTGATTGGGAGGGGTAATCTTCAAAAGACGAAACTCAGTACGTCCTGAGTAACAGTGTGGGACTCTTACCCACTAAACCCCCCTCCCACGACCGCCCCATTCCCCGCGGTACTGCCGTCAAGCATTTCATCGCGGGGGGGTTTTAGTCTAATGTATTCGACTAGTGCATGTTTGCATTATCCTGCTCAGCATTGATTGTATTTCGCCGGTCTGATTCTTTCCTTTCTCTTTCTAGGGTTCTTAGAATCTTCATTATGCGCATTGTGCTCCCAGCGACTGCGTCCCATGCCTCCTGGCTTTTGAGCATTTCGCCAACGATGTTTTCTGGCGCCAGTGGGTGGCCGAGTTCACTCCTTAGTGCATTCCTTTCGTCGAGGAATCTTGGGCATTCAAAAAATATATGTTCTGCGTTTTCTACGCAGTCAGCGCAATGCGGACAGTAAGGGCTATTGTCGTGTTTATACTTATGTAAGTACGAACGAAAGCATCCATGGCCCGTTAGGAACTGCGTTAAGTAGAACTCAAGTTCTCCATGTTGCCTGTCGAACCATGGCTGGATTTGGTGTATGAGCCTATGGGTCCACCTGCCTTTCTCAGAAGCATTCCAGCGTTCTTGCCATTCTCTTAGGCTTTCTGCTCTATATAGCCGGTTTTCGCTTGCCTCGTTTCTTTCTCTTCTTGCGCAGTACTGACGTTGCTGTTCTACTGCCAGGATATCTATTGGGAGCATTCTCGCTACCACACAAGCTGCATCGCTAGAAGTAGTGCGAAATGCGCAGCTAGCTCTCAATGCACATATTCGATACATAGATGTGATATGTGATCTATATGTTTTAATTGCCATGGCACCGGCCCAAATTGGTGCGGCGTATAGGACTATAGACGTAACCACTCTAGCCAGCAGTAACATACGGCTATGTCTTGGTTCTCCTATGTTGGGCATGATACGTGCGAGTGCAGCACTTGCTATTGCACCTTTTCGGCCTACATACTTAAGGTGATCTCTAAATAAAAGTCTCGTATCTATCATGACACCTAGGTATTTTATATGCGGTTTAGATGTTATTTCATGGCCGCCGACTATAATGGTGAGAGTTTCTACCTTCTTTCTACTACTTATCAGGACTGCTTCAGTTTTATGCTCCGCCAGTGTTAGACCAACTGAGGTGAGCCATTTTCGTATTATCCTTATTGTCGCATTGCTTATCTGTTCCACCTCCTCCAACAGTTTAGCAGTGACAATAATGGCGATATCATCAGCAAATCCCATTATTTTTGTTTCTGCGGGTCGCAGTATACCGTCAAACATAATATTCCAGAGCAAAGGGCCAAGGACTGAGCCCTGTGGTACTCCGCCTGTGATCTTATATTCCTTGGCGCCGCGGTCTGTATTGTATACCAAGATTCTGCACCTGAAGTAGTCAACAATAACGTCTATGAGGTATTGTGGAACTCAAATCCTTCTGAGCGCTTGTAAGATGTGACTCCAATTTGCCGTATTGAAGGCGTTTTTTATGTCAAGAGTTATAACCAAGCAGTACTTTTTGGAACCGCCTCTCCATCTTCTTCCCTGTATAGCCTCTTGTGCCGTTTTAACTACCACATTGATTGCATCTGTTGTTGAGCGCGCTTTTCGAAAACCGTATTGGTGTTCTGAAAGACCTCCAGGTTCTTGAATTGCTGCCTCTACCCTGTTACAGATGATTCGCTCCAATATTTTGCCAGCCGTATCTAACATACAGAGCGGGCGGTATGATGAAGGTTCATTTGGTGGTTTCTTACCTTTGGGAAGAAGTACTAGGTTTTGCCGTTTCCACTGATCCGGGAAGACTCCTTCCTTCAGGCACGAGTTGTAAATGTTAATAAACATTTTTGGGCTTACTTTTATAGCTGTCTTGAGTGCTATGTTTGGGATACCATCTGGTCCAGGTGCTTTTTTATTGCAAATCTCGATTATTTCTTCTTTGGTTACCTCTCGGATTGTTGGTGCCTCTACTATTGGATCATCCGAGAATTCGTTCTCTTGTTGCTGAGGAAATAGTCCGACCACGATGTTGTGTAAGAACTCTGGGCAGGTGGAAATCTGTGGCTGGCACCTTTTCAATTTTTTCATGACGATTTGGTAGGCTTTGCCCCAATGATTTTCGTCAGCTTCATCACACAGGTCGGCGAAACACTTCCGTTTGCTCTTTAGTATAGCTGTTTCAAGTTCCTTTCGAGCCACCCTGTAGTCTTCTTGCAGTTCACTGGAGACGGCCCTCGCTCTAGATCGCGTATACGCCCTTCTCGCTCGATGACACTTGGTACGTAGATGCGCGATTTCTTCATTCCACCAGTTAACTGTGGGACGATGTTCCATAGCCTTTCTTCTCCTCATTGTGGCGTCACATGCCCGTGTAACCTCATTTATGGCCTGCATTGCTTTACTGCCCGCACGCCCCGTCAGTACTGCGTTTCTGTTGAAGATACATGTGAATGCTTTCACATCGAAAGAGTCTGATTTCCAGCCTTTTTTCTGGGGTAGCCTGGCTAGCGGTGTTTGTCTTCTTGCTTCCGGCAGTACTTCACATATTGTCGCCTGGTGGTCGCTATGAGTATAGAGGTCACTGACTTCCCACTTTGTTCTTCCTATCAAGGAGCTACTTACGTATGTGATGTCTATAATAGAAGCGCCGCTTCCTCTGCAAAACGTGGGTTTATTTCCGCTGTTTACTAGTACCACGTTTAGGGCTGTAAAAGCCTCCAGTAGGGATCTTCCGCGTCTGTTCGTTTCTTTGCATCCCCATTCAGCGGCCCATGCATTAAAGTCGCCAACAATGATCGCCGGTTTTCGATCTAAAGCATCGTTTACGAGTTTGTCCAGCAGCTCTTCGAACTCTGCTATCGAGAGGCTTGGTGGTGCATAGCACCTATAAATATATATTCCGTCGATTTTTGCCCATATAAAACCATCTCCTGATGTTGGCATTCTCTCTTGGAAGGCGGTTTTCCCACAGGTCCATATGGCCGCTTTTCCCGTAGTGTCCGTTATCCACACGTTTGCATCGAATTCTTTGTAGGGCTCACTAAGGATTACGACGTCTACTTTTTGTTCGCGCACAGATTGTATGAGGAGATCGTTCGCAGCTTCGCAGTGATTGAGGTTGAGCTGTTTTATCTTCATATAAGGTGTTTTAGGTCTCTCAGGGCTTTTTGGAAGGCTGGGCATTTGCCGCTTCCTTTGACATGGTTGCTATTTGTGTCCTTTTTGTCACAACACAGCAGGCATTTTGGCTCTAGGGCACAAGATTTTGCGGTGTGTCCACTCGCACCACATCTAATACACCGGTCAGAATAATCCACCGCACTTTTGCATGCTCTGGCAGTATGTCCGAAGTCCATACATTTGTAGCATTTTGTTGGAGTGATTTTTTCCCTTATTCGGCAGACCACCCAGCCAATGCGCACTTTGCTGGCAGTCATCAGCCTCTCAGCGACTTCCGCTGGCAGGCTCACTGTCGCTATCTGTGTCCCTAAGTAAGCTTTTCGCAGAGACTTTATGGCACTTGTTCCGACATGGTACTCTTTGGATCCCTCTAATTGCTTGGTTAGGGCTTCGCAGATCTCCTCCTTCGTTGTGATTCCGTCCAGATCTTTGACTTCTATGAGTACCTCGTGCGTTAGGGTTTTCACTTCCGCTTCTGTTCCCAAGGCCTTTTCCACGGATGCATGAAGCTTGGTCGTTTCCGTTGTTGGGAGGCTCCTTTGTTTTAAGAGTAGGTCTCCTTTGGCCGTCCTCCTGATTTGGTTGACCTTTTGGCCGAGCGGTCTCAATTCAGGGTTGTCCTTTACCTTATGCAGCATTTCTGCATAGGAGAGACCATCCTTAGCTTTAATCACTGGGTGCGCTTTCAGCCTTTTTTTGGTACTTCCTCTTAGCTTTTCCCACTTTTCGGCTTTCGTGTTAAGGGTTTCCGCCTGGACGGTTTTTTTTTTCCTATCGGGACCACGGTCTTTTTTTTCTTCGCGGCTGGGAGCTGCTGGCTCGTAATTTTGCTTTCCCGCCCGCGTTTGGGCGTTTGTGGTCGTATCTCACAGCTATCTATCGCAGGCTTTGACGCCTCAGTGGTCTTCAGGATTGCTGCTCGGTAGTTTAGCGGTTTTGACTGTATGGTTTGTGTAGTCTTATCCTGCCTTTCAACGTGTAAATGTTCTTGTCGTTCGTTTTCAGGGTCCAATGCCTTTTCATACGTGGTACGAATAGAACTCACCAGTTTACGAATCTCGTGATGCACGTTGTTCTTATCCTTGATGAATTCAGCAAGTTCGGCTATTTTTTTGCCCAGTACAGTCATCGTATCACACTTGCCTATCATTTCATTGGAGCGTGGGTTGTTTTGAACCTCAGCTAAAGCTATGGTAGCAGTGTCCACGCGTACGATTTGGGGCGATATTATCGCCGCCTGTTCCTTTTCAAGCGGAGTATCAACTGGCGATCGAGCCAATAGTGCTCCCCTTCCAAATGGGTCTTCTATGGTTGGGGTTTTTGGCTCTCCATTTTTTTGGTTTTTTTCCGTTTCTTTTGTTATTTTTATTTGATTTATTTTGGTTTGTTTAAATTTGTTCATTTTGAATCCCACGAGTAAGGGGGAATTGATATCGAACACGCATAGTCCCCTGTAGCGTGGTAAGGCTTTATTTCAACCAGAGGTCACCAGGTATCTGGAGGGCTCCGTTAGAGATGCTGTATTGATTTTACATCCCCAGCACCATTCAGGCCTCCGCACGGGTCGCGTAACACCTTGCCTTCGGGATAGGACACTTATTTAAGAGCGGCGTCTACTCGCTCTGTCACAGATACTTCACAGGGCTCATGTGATTTTTTCCCTCACACCCTCCATTCTGCCGCTCGTCGTCGGGGACTGCTTATTGGTTATTCGCAGCTAGCCTACATATCTGAAGGCCGTTCAGCTATCCGCTACCTTGCTGACCCCCCTGGTAGCCTAAGCGTGGCCCCAGGTCAGTTCACCGCTGTAAGTCTAAGTAGGTGCGTCACCTATACTACCAATGGATGCCGAAGCCCTGGCAGTGAGAATGACTAATTCTACTACTTAGACCTTACCTGGCCTCTTAGAACGGGATGTGTCTGAAGGCGCAGGTCGCTCGACCAGCAACGCAGGAGGAAGAGGAGGAGTGATCACAACAAATAAAAATCGACAGTGTTGCGGTCCTGGTTCCTGGTTCCACCTCTGTAGCGGCAAACGACGCAGATCAGAAGATGATTCGGCTAAACTGAATAGCTCGCTTACTGTCTACACTCAAAGTAATTTGCATAACGGAATAGTTGCTCCTGCTCTATTAAGCAGTAGTCACGCTAAGATGCGTATCTTCAATTAAGTAGTATTTTTATAAGAATCTATCTATCTATGTACATAACATTACGATACGTATGTATTCATCTATATCTTTATCTATTTGTATGCATTTAAATGGCCAAATAAGGTATCATTGGAGATTTCTCGACCTGAAAATTTACTTTTTTTGATTGTCTTAGGGTTCGTCCTCGCCAGTTGGCATGGCTCTCTCTCTGGCGCCCATCCACATCGTTTAAAAGAGCTTTTCACGTTTATTAAAATAAATACATGTGCTTTATGGATTAATCACATATTAAGTTATTTAATTGCTCTGTATTTATATGCCCATACAATACCGCACATATACAGTGTTATTAGTACTTGCAGTACTAATAGATATAGTCTACCAGCGAATTCGGTCAAGCCTCCTACTCATATATTATCTAAAGACAGCTGCTTTATTTTAAAAGAAACTGAGGGGCCACGAGTTTGCATCGTGCTTAATACTATCGATTCGTTGATGTTCAGGTAGTTCTGCATTCAAAATATCATAGCGACTAAAGAATCTTGTCGTAGCGAAGGAAACCCTGAGATAATTTTTGGGTTCCCTTATCCGAGTAGGAAAAAGTTGGACTGCAGTGGGAGCGGCACATCTTGCGGATCATTATTACATAGAACTTCGGCTTGGTGTTAAGAAACTCTCAGTACTAAAATCTTAGAAAAGTCAAATGGAAGAAGTATGGACATTTATTTGATCATAAAGTTCCATAAGTCCATAGACTCGGTCGAAAAAAAAATCTAAAATGGAGCCAAACTTTAATTTAAACCTGTGAAAATGCCAAATGTGCTATCGGGCTAAATACTGAAATACAACACTTAAAACTCAAAAAGGAGATGGCTTGATGTGCTATTGGGTTGTGTTGAAAGAACATGAGACGGAAGTCAGAGCAGACTCTTTTAGGAAGTTCTAAGGAAAAGAAAAAGAAATAAAGAAAGCCGCCAGTCTTTAGAAGGTCTAATTGGGACTTTGAAGGTTGTCCCTATATACAATGATCATCCGCCCGCAAAAATTATTATTCCACCCGACGTTGACATCGTTGATAAAATATTGATTGCTTCGCACTTGGCAATAGAACTAATGGCGTCTGAAGATATCATAAAGTAGCGTCACAGACAATCCAAACGACTTTGGAAATACCCACATTTTGTTCTCTAATATCAACTTCAATTGTAGGGCAGCAGGACTACCATTCGCAAATTTGGGATTACTACATGTTTGATTAGAAGGATCTGTGGGGTTTTTTTTTGTGTTTTTTCTATAGGCAGTATGTTTTAGGAATTCATTTATTTATTTATCATATGAAGGGCGCCGCGGTGCAGTGGTTAGTGTGTCGGACCACCGCTCATGAAGTTCAATGTTTAAATCCCAGAAAACATTAATCGTTTTTTCATGGTCCCACCTCTCGCGAACGTTTGACAAATATCCGAGAGTATTCTTGCCACGAGAAAGCTTCTCCAAAAATTAGCCTTCGTATACGACACAAAACTATAGGTCCGTTCCACTCATGTGAAAAATATAACACACACAACACGAGTGGCTGCGAGAAGCTAGGCCTAGGCTCTTCATGGCTTTTTTTTTTTACGCTAGGAGGTGGTAATCTTCAAAAGACGAAACTGAGCCCTTACTCAGTGGCATTTCTTCTCCTTGGCATTTGGGGGGTTTCTGACTTAGTTGTCATTTGGATTCGTGTTAGTCCTTTGGACTCTTTTCTCTCACGTTCCAGTATTCTTCTTTCGTGTTTCTATCCATGGTTTAATCTGCGGTATAAGCACATGCGTCCACCTACCCTTTTCGGAGGCGTTCCAGCGTTCTTGCCACTCTCCTATGCTCTGCATCCCTAAAGACATCTGTTGGCTTATGCCGGTTGGAGCAGTTTGCTCTTGTTCGGAGCGTCTCAATTCATATTGTCGTCGCTGCTCCTCTGCCAAGATGTCTATTGGTAGCATTTTTGCTATCACACAGGCTGCATCGCTGGAAGTGGTATGGTATGCACAGCATACTCTTAATGTACATATTCTGTACACTGAAGCAATCTTACTTCTGTTTATTTTAGGCGTCATGGATTATAGACGCTATTACTCTGGCCAAAAGTAATCTTTGACTGTGCCTAGGCCCTCCTGTATTAGGCATGATTCGTGCGAGGGCAGCGCTGGCATTCGCTGCTTTGCAAGACACACTCTTGAGGTGTTCCTTGAAGGATAATCTCCTATCTTATATGAATCCGAGGTATTTTATGAGGGGCTTCGATGTTGTTGTGTGGCTACGCACAGTAATATTTATCGTTTTCTCCTTCTTCCTGCTGCTTTTAAGAACCGCTTCCATGTTATGTTCTGCAAGCGTGAGGCCAGCCGAACTCAGCCAGTTTCGTATTTCCAGTAGTTTGAGGCCCTTCCTGGCTGTTGCGCCGAATATGTTTGTATGTATGGAGTTTACAATAACAAAAATATACAAAGATACAAATAAACAAGAAGTGGTGACAAGTTACATGAGCGATCTTTCAAAAAGAATTTCACAAATTCAAGTTCTTTGAACAAATCCATTGAGCTTGGTGATACGTCTGCGAAATCAGAGAGGTTCCCGGCTTCTGGTTTCCGGATCAATCCTGTTGTATGACTATTTGTCTAATTATTTCTATTACTGTCCAAGCGACTCGCAGACTTTTTGGTTATTGGCAAAATAAATTATGCTTACTGCCATCTCAATTGGTCCTTAATGTTTGGTTATGACTAATGTCTATTGGAACTTACTATGTAGAAGCAAATTAAGGCTGTTAATGTGGTCATTCGTCCAAAAGCTTCATCGTAAAAGTGTAGCTGCCAAACTGACCATTGCTTGATTCTAAATTTACTAAACTTCGCATCTGAGAACACCGACTACACCCCACTTTAACTTAAATTTGAAACGAATTTCCGTGCCAATGTCCTTGCCCAAATTGAGTGGGAGAATGTCACCAGCTCAGCGAGAATCGTGGAGATTATTCTGCAGCAATATAGAAAGGACAAACGATTCTAGCAGATTGAGGAAAATACTTTCCAAATCTCCTCATATCCCCAGCTTTATCCAGAAACCTAAAGGAGACTGGACCATGTCAACAGAAGATACATTAAACCTTCTCATGGACACTCATTTCCCAGGAAACTCTGTAGATACAAACACATCTTCACCTCAACACCACTCAATCATGGACGTTCCGGCTGGAATAATAGGCACTCATAAAATGCAATGGGCTGTTAATAGTTTCCCCCCATATACATCTCCAGCATCAGATGGTATAACACCAGTAGAACTGCAAGAGGGCATAAAACCTTTAGCCGCTGGCTCTACGAGATTTTCAATAGCTGCCGTAAATTCGGCTATACCCCTTCCTCATGGAAAAAAGTTAAGGTGGCCTTTATCTCAAAATGCGGTAAGATCTTACACTACACTCCGAAAGGTTTCAGACCAATTGGCCTCTCCTACTTTCAAATGCTAGTTCATAACTATATTCATTCAAAACTCAAGGTACAAGCCTTATCTAACTCCCAGCATGCTTACCGCAAAGGCTTTTCAGTGGAAACAGCTCTACGTTCGTTAGAGGCACCATCGATAGATCTCTTGCCGATAAAGAATATACTATGATGTCTTTCCTTGACATAGAAGGCGCCTTCCATAACGTCAATACAGAATCCATTATAAAAGCGCTCGTTGACCTGAATGTTGGTTGCTGCTTACGAAGCTGGATAGAATGAATGCTGAACAGCAGACAAATTCTGTCCGAGCTCGGGTACTACTCAACCAAAAGGTTAGCGCACAGAGGCACACCCCAGGGGGTGTTCTATCTACGCTACTTTGGATATTAGTAGTAAATAAGCTTCTCACTTCATTAGAAAATAAAGGCTACAAGGTCGTAGAATATGCTGACGACATCGTCATAGCCATTTCAGGTAAATTCCCCCAAACCCTAAGATATCTAATGAATTCAGGCTGAATTTAATAGCGAAATGTACAGAAAGCGTTGGGCTCAACATAAATCCATCCAAAACCGAACTAGTACTATTCACTAGGAAATACAAAGTCCCGATCATAGCTCCACCTAAGCTAAAAAACCGAACTCAGCTTTACGAACGAAGCAAAATACTAACGGCTAACCCTTGATAGTAAACTTAACAGGAAACAGAACAACCAAGACCGAACCAAGAAAGCATCTACACCTGCAAAAAGGCTATAGCTCCCAAATGAGGTCTTCAACCAAAAATAGTCCACTGGTTGTACCTGGCGGTAGTCAGACCGATCCTGCTTTACGGTGTTCTTGTCTGGTGGGCTGCACTTGAAACAAGGTGTAACACAAACTCTATCGAACGATAACAACGATTAGCAGTAGGTACATCACAGGGCTTCGCAGGTCCACAGCTGCCTTAGAGACTCTACTTAACATTTTTCCGATTGATATCTTTGGGAAAATGGTAGCATCTAAAGCAGCGCTAAGACTTATAGAATCTCTCCAGTGGTCAAGCTCACAAATCGGTCACATGAAAATTCTACAAAATTCCAATCTTAGAGAAACATATTACATTTCCTGACAGATCCGCATGGGGTAACGGTATCATTCTAAATGACTCCGTATTCGAAATCTACACAGATGGTTCTAAAACATCGGATGTTACGGGATTGGGTAGATTTTCCGAAGTACCTTTGATGATCGCAGCTCTCTGACCTCCGGACCACTGCAGTATATTTCAAGCGGAAATATCGGCTGTTCGTGAAGCAGCGCGCAGACTCTCTTTGTACCCGATAGATGGTAGATCTATCGTCCTCTACATAGACAGTCAGTCAGCGATTAAAGCTCTAGAAACGCCAACAATAAGATCTGAGCTGGTCAAACATTGCCGCTAATCTCTAAACGAGATTGTGGACAGATGCAATTTCACTCTGTGCTGAGTCTCGGGACACAGATATATTCCAGGCAACTGTAAAGCAGATGAACTAGCTAAACAAGTCACCGTACTACCTCTAGCTGCCAATAGAGAGGTACCGGCACCCCCAATACAAACGATGAAACTTCGTATGTTTAACGAAGCGCAAGCTATTGTTAACAATAAATGGAGTAATTTAGCTACTTGTATATCGACAAGAAAGATCTGGCCTTTACTAGACGTAAAGAACACTAAAAAAAACTACTTTCATTAAATAGAAGGAACATAAGCCTCACAATAGGAATAATCACAGGACACTGTTTGTTAGGTAGACACGCCACTGGAATGGGTGTCCCAAAAAATGATTTCTGTAGAAGCTGCAGAGATGAAGAGGAGGAGGAGAACAGTCTCCACCTCCTCGGCACATGCACAGTGCTAGCTACTCTGAGGAAGAAACTATTAGATGAATACTTCTCTCCATGTCTAACATGGACATTATGAATTTATATAGATTTATATTAAAAGCTAACTGGTTTAGCTGAAACAGCATCGAGTAAACCAGTCACCAACCCTCCCCACGCCGTATTGGTTACTATCGACTCTCAAGAGGTACTGTAACAGACACCCCCGAAGATCGATAGTTAACACTCTCAAATACTACTAACACTAGTCAATGCAGATTACACGCATAAGAGTAACATAGATTGATTTAGTCAATCAACTCTATTACGCCCATGCACCCCACCTACACGGTGCAACTAGGTACTAAGGGTTCGATTAATTCAGTCAGCCCTACCAGGCAAACCAATTACCCATAGTTCGACTGCATAATGGTTTGTGCAAGATTTGTTTGTATCAGTCACCTCGTTTCTCTTAGGTAACCCCCACTACCTCCACGGTCCACCTAGTTATGAAGGGTTCGATAGAAACAGTCACCCTACCTAGTTAACACCTTATTCACAGCAGTACTTAGAATTCGATTGCTTCAGTCACTCTATTATGGTTATGTACATCTACACCTGCACGATCCACCTAGGTATGAAGGGTTCGATTAAAATAGTCACCATACCTAGTCAACACCTTATGCATAGAAGTACTAAAGTTCGACTGAATCAGTCACTCTATTACGCTTATGCATCTCTTCACCTGCACTGTTCACCGAGCCCCATACTTGCCTATAACTTACACAACAGTACAGGGGGTTCGAATGAGACAATTGTCCCCAATACCCGTTTGTACACTATACCTCCCAGGTACACCTTGACTGTAGGGTTGATTGAGTCCGTCAGCCTTTTCAGCTACTTCAGGCACAGCTATTTTCAGTCAGTATTCTCCTGAGAAAGGTTAAAGTTATATGTGGTATCACAATGGACCCAAGCTGTCTAAGTGTGTCCTGACCTTGTCAGGACAGCCACCTTACCTAACCTAACTTTACCTAACCTATGTCACTATGATGACGGATCCAAGACCGGAAGTAGAGTAGGTTTTGGAATCTCTCCGAAAAGCTGGAATTTATGGCGATTGGACACAATCAGCAAGGCTAACCGCACATAGGAGGTTACCATGACGTACAATATATTCAGACAGATGTTTCCTTACGACGATCTGTTTTTTTGCCTGGCTGGATACATGGCTTCCACTGCATAGCGTGTTTTGCAATGGAATTGTCTTCGCGTGTTAAAGTGTGTCCGACCCACTGCTTCTGCTCTGTATGATGATGCCTATAGGCTCCTGGTTCGATTTTTGATAAAGCAGTTGATAAGAGATGCGATCGGGCCAAAAAATCCTTAAGATAATGCATGGGCATCTGTTTACGAACGTTTGCATGCAGCATGTGAGTGAGAGAGATAGTCGCCTTCTATGCACTACAAGTACACTGTACTGATTCCACGTTAGGGCGGATAGTCGCATCTTGGTTCTTGTGCTGAAAACATTGTTTCTCCAAATTTTTGATAACATACCGAATGCTGCTTTTGTTTTTTCGGTTCTGCTGCACACATCCAGATCGGAGACCATATGTTCTAGCTATAAATAAACTGCACTTTAGTGCAGACAGCCAGCCTGAACTAACCTACCTTGATGCCGGCTTAGGTTTTGTAACAAGGGTTTTTAAGACTTCAATGTTCAGATAATTTATTTGAAAAAATTGTAAGTCTTGAACCCTTGCGAGTAAGTATCAAGTTCAGGCTAGCGAAAATAATTGTTACATTATAATTGTTCTAAAGCTGCAATGGCTTTTTTTTTACAAAAATTTCGATATTATCCAAAGTGACTCTGAAATAAAATCCTCGTGTTAACAGCAAACACCAGAATTGTCCCCTTTCATCAAGTTTATTTGAGCACGCCGTAATAGTCGGTGAATTGAAATTAAATTTTTATGGCAAACGTTCATCCTACTTCCTCCACGAAACCAAACATTTCAAAAGACTAGAAGTAAATCAAAAAACTATGTGGAAATAAAAGGATCTCCATCATTATGCATTCAAATGTCTTCCTCTTTCTAATCGGAGGCGGGGTATGCTTTCATCAATGAATGACACCCACCCACCCATTCATGGAGTGCAGTCTCAGATGGATGCCATTCAGAACGATTTCGTCAGAACACTTTTTTGTCGTTGCCTCTCCCCTGTGTTGAAGTGTGACATTAAGAAATATCTTCACTTCACATTGACGTGCCAAAGATGTAATTGCAGCGCCCGCATTTTGAAAAGTAATTTCCGCCCCTCCCGCCTGGGATAATGTATGAATTTCTGTATCAGGATAATGCAGCTTATCAACAGGCTCAACTTGTATACAGTCCGAGGTTAAACATACCAAGTGTGTGCATCTGCAAATGAGAAGATTTTTGCCAAAGAATTCTTTGCCCCCACCACCTAGGTTCTTACGACATTCATGGTTCTTCCTAGATAAACAAGGACCAGACGACGAGCTTATGTTTACATACTCACTCTACTGGAATGGATTGAATGCGGAATTCACATGTGGGTGGTGCTGTTGTACGTTGCACTGGGGACTATGCCATGATATATTTCACTGCAGGACACTGCTCTCATAATACTGCTGGAGATGGGGAGAGTGATTGCAGTTGAGAAACTTTGTTGGATGCAGTTGGGTTATACTTTCTTTGTAGTTAGGAGCGTCGTCGTCTTCATCGTTGTCGTCGTCGTCGCGCGCATTTGTCAAGTGAGATTCATTTTTAAGGCGAAATAATGACAACAATAAGTGCCTTCATCATATTCGCCTCGGTGGAACTTTGAAGACGCAGCAGGTCATAGGGTTATGTTTCTCTTTACTTAAGAGAGTAATTTCACTTCCGGAAATGATGGAAAATTATTAAAGCAGTGTGGCGTAAGTTTGCCATGTAGTGCGATGGCATATGGTAATGGTACTTTAAATGAATGGCGAGGGAGGTTTATGGAGGAGAAACAAAACTTTTCTGTTGAAAAACATTTCCAAGAAGTTGCTATTATACACATAGGACGGTCTCCTGTGGGAGTTCATAAGTAGTTAAGTATACGGTAGAATTGGAGACTTTTGAGTAACACTCACCCCGAAGATTACTAAAGAATTCATTGTGATCAACACATGCGTGGTAGAGTAAACACATAAATGTATACTTAAGAATATTGCTATTTTAATGAATATACAAATTTCCAGCAGCCAGTGGATAAACAAGTGGAAGGACATGTTTCTGAACCTTGTCAATAACGCGACAATACCCTCATCAGTGTTACGAACGTGCAGATAGAGGACGTGGGATTTGTCCTTAGGAGGAAACAAAAAAAAAAGAGTTAAACCACTAGTTTCTTGGTTCCTGGAAAAGTTTTCGAGTTTTTATTAGAAAAACTCTTTAGTGACACAATTTCTGTATTGCTGGTTACTCAGAGCTCCACATTTAGCTCTTCCTTGCAGCGGCTTTTTTGGTCACATCACTGACTTTTGGTCACATATAAGGCTATTTAATGAAGATAGAGCAAAAAAAAAAACGAGAATTGACTTGCCACGATCGTTACACAAACGTGTCGTGTCGAAATAACTCTTAGCATGCGCAAGTAAATTCGAAGCCATTGATAGAGAAAGCAGAAGCAAAATGTCACAGTCATTCTAGGATATGGACAAATTGTAGAAGAAGAACCTTCAATCGAGCAAAACAATCAAGAGATCCTCGAGACTGGGAAATTATGAGAAGAGCCTTAATGACTACAAGAATCAAGAAAGCACGAGCGAAGCTGGAACGGTTACGAAGATCCTGTCTAGTTCTCGTTTAATATCCAGCTACATCAGATATCCGGATGGAACCATGACAACCTCTAGTGGAGACTCACTAAACCTGCTCCTAGATACTCACTTCCCCGGAAACACAGCAGCAGACGACTTCAATCACGAAAAATTCGAATCAGAAGCGTCACAAATTTCAGAGTAAGTTGTAAACGACCGAAAGCTCTCGTGGGCGGTAGAAATTTTCTTTTTATACAAATCAGCACGACCAGATGATGATGTCCCAGCAACATGCATAAGGTATTCTTCGACCATGGTTGATTAAACTATTCGTATACTGCCTAAATAATGGTTATATAGGTATACTTAAACTTTGGAGAGAGTTGGGGTGGCAATGGTGTAGTGGTAACGTCATCAATTGCCACGCTAATGGTTCATGGTTCAAATCCTGATGTCAGCAAGCATTTATTTATTTCTCATGAAATATATCATTTACAAAAGCTTCTGTGAACACTGTTGCGAAGGCATAATACTGGCAGTAGTTTGGTCATGTGGCTGGAAAAATTGTTCGCTCTGTTGATGATGATTTGCTCTTGACATCAGTTATCGGGAAAAAAGTACTGTGAATCAAAAGCAAAGCCAATAATAACAAAAATCTCCCGAGTTATCTGGACGCTACCCCCGGAGAATAGCTGAAGCATAAACAACCGAGCTTCAAGAACCACTACACCAAAAATCTTTCTCTCTCTCTCTCTATCCATCCTTTCCAACACCCGCATTGTGTGTAAACATGTTAATGGTATTCATAACCCTTTGAGTGCGCGCAATTTATAAAAAAAAAAAGTTGAGAGTAGTTTTTATATCGAAAACCGGAAAAGTCTCGAACACCTACTTACTTATTTACTTACTTAGGTGGCGCTACAGTTCGGGGTGAACCTGGCCCTCAACCAACAAGCCTGTCCATTTAGCTCGGTCTTTAGCTAATTACGATTCTTGCAAACAAAAAAAGTCAAAATGAGCGCTGCACTTCTCCAATGAGACAGACAGAAAAAAAAAATTAAATATGCATTACCGCGTCAATTCAAATCTCTCTGACACAAAGTTCCCGCAAGCTCCCGCATCTGAGTTTTGCAGTATATATTTAAAAATACGTGGACTTTTTTTTTAAACTTCACCTAAAGTCTAAAAAGTGTGCCGGAAATAGTGTTTCAAAAAAACATTAAATTAAGTAGTTTAAAAAAAATTAAAAAAAAAAAGTTCATTCAGTTTTGATTTAACAAATAAACAGATACTCGAATATCACGCAAAATGAAAAAGAAATGATTTTTGAAACCGTTTGTCTCATTTTTACACTCAAACCTAAGAAAAAAAAAATCAATTTTTAGGTGACCTTCCAAGTATGGAATACACGTGGGTTTTGTTTTACACAAATCCCTTTATCTCGTAACTGGGCAATATCTGGCAGCTGCAATTTTCCACAACGTTTAACAAATAGCTAAGGTCTAAGATCCTGTTAATTTTTTTCCCTGCCTTAGTTAATTTTTTTTTTCAGCTCTATGAAAAGTTAAAAATTGTACTTTAAATAATTATAATACAAAATTTGTTAAATATTAAGCGACATTTTCTTTACATACAATACATACATACATTTTCAAATGGCCCGATAATCCTTCATGAGGGTCGTGGGGGTAGGATGCTCAGGTTGACTCTCCATCCATCTCGATCCTCCGCCATTAACTTCAACGCATCAGGAGGAATCCCTAGACGGCTCCAGGAGAGATATCGGACTTGGTCCAACCATCTATTTCTAGGCCTACCACGGGGTCGCCTACCTGATGGCACGGCCACCATCGCACGTCTGGGAAACCGGTCTGGGGGCATACGCACTACGTGACCAAACCATCGAAGCATAGATAGTTCCGTTCGGAAAAGTAGATGCTCAACATTGAGAGCCTCGCGTACTCTGGTGTTGCGCACTCGATCCCTACGAGTTATTCCAGCAACGCCGCGAAGGAACCTCATTTTGGCAGCTTGTATCCGCGACATTTTCTTTTCTATTTTTAAATATTTTAATTTACTTAAAGAACAACACAACCGAACTACAATTTAAAAAAAAGTATATTGCTTGGTGAATATGTGAAATTTGTACCGGGAAACATAACACATCATATCATTTTTTTGTTTTTTTTTTTACCGAAGATCAAAATCGATCAACTTTGAAGAGCTCTAAAAATCGAACGACTGGTCCAATCAAACGATTTTTTTTTTGTGTTTGAAGCTCTATTTATTTTCCTTTGAGAAACCAAAATGAATTTTTTTTTTTTCAATTAACAATTTCAATTAAATTTCAATTTTGCCACGACTTTTAGCATTTGGCGCCACAGTTCGGCGGCGTTGGAAACAATGTTCATCATTCCGTTTGATATTTATGGGAAGGACGTAGCATTAAAATCGGCTTGCGACTGAAAGAAGAACAGTGGATCAGTAATGATACAGAGCATGCCAAAATCCTAAGCTTATGCAGCAACGTGGTAGAAGTCACAGACTACTTAAAGCCGTCCCTAGACTTCAATATCCATTCTCCGTTGTCAAGATCCTAGTCATTTACAACCAAAAAACGTTTCTATAATACGTACGCGATTGGGTATTTCTTTGTCTTTTTGACCCTTGCACGATGTTTTGCAACGATTTGGCAACCTTTTTGCAGCTCTCTGCATGTGTAGGGTGCTTGACTGCAATTCCGGGTGGTGGCAGTACATTGATCCGGAGATTACCCGCGGCGGGTCCCATAGCACGATAGGGGCAGCATCTGGTCGTTGGTGGTCATTTTGGTAGGCAAGGTCTTTGTGTCTACAATAACCGAGCTTTAGATCCGTCATTGGATTAACTCTTGGAAACCCACACAGGTATACAATCGCCAATACAAATTGCGGTTTCTCTTGTGTTTTGCATTTGTTTAAGGTGATACACCAGGTGTAGGTGTAATTGAGAATGTGATGATGACGAAGAGGATACTTGGGTGGCATAAGCGTAGTCGAGTAGGAGTAGGATGTGTTCGTAAGAGTACGTTGCGTTATACTAACATATTCAGAATAAAGTTTTCTGCACGATTATGAACGATTTTTAGATAGACTGAATTAATCAGAACTTCTCCTGATGTTTAGTATCAGTTTTCGTTTTGCTGCCCAAAACAAATTATAAATTATTAAACTACAGTCCTTTAAGGGGCCCTGTTTTTCGTAGCTCTTTTATTAGTAGGTTGGTAGATATGTGCCTTATGACGGCAATCATCGCTTACGTAGATCAGTAGTTGAATCAAATTCGTACGTTTTTATATGTATCTGTGAACCTGTAGAAGATATAAACATCAATATGTCTCTCAGCTCAATATTTCGCAAGTCCTCTTGCTCTGTGAAGAAATAATTGCCAAAAATTCTCATATTCCGCCGTCTGATGGTGAAATTAAAAAAAATATTTTGATGCCACCTTGTCAACGCATCCAATGTGGAGTTCCATTAACTTCATCTCACCAACGATTTTCTACAAATCTATCCTGTGGCCGTCCCGGAAATCACTACCAACAGGAGGAATGGAAAGAAAAAAAACCTATTCTGTGGCGAAGCGAACATGCTTCTTGCTCTTTTGCTTCGATCTCCGACGAGTGTGGACGTTTTCTACTGAGTATTTACTCTGGAAATTGCTGATAACTTTTTTTTCTTATTTCGTAAATACCGTCAAGTTCTGCGACCTTAACTTTGATTTTTAAAGTTAAGAAATAATACCTTAAAGTAATTTTCAAAATACCTGAAAATAATCAAATTTTTTCTAATAAAATTGTATCAGTGCTCCCTAACCAAAACGAAAATATAATTTCTACCTTTATTAAATGAGATCCCCATAAAATAATTAAACGGCTTGAGCCTGTTAAAAAAATTAAACATATGATCACGATCATAGAAAAATCATTCTCCCAGAGACGCATGATCGCATCACCTAAGTGGAAGAAATCTCCGTTTAATCAAAGCGAAAAAAAAAATCATTATCATGGATCGAAACTAAATCGACGAAAACTAATCGCTGATCAGTCCCCACGCTCTTATCACCGAAAATCCGTTAGATGACCCAACATCACCGAAGAACTTCCCTACATCGATCGACCACCGTCAATAAATAACTAAATAAATATTTGGCGCAACAGCTCTTTAAGTGCCAGGGCCTAGCTTCTCGCAACCACTCATGTTTTGTGCGTTATATTTTTCACACGAATGGAAAGGATCTACAGTTTAGTGCCGTATCCGAAGGGCAATTTGTTTTGAGAAGCTTTTTCGAAACAATAATATTCTCGGATGTTTGTCAGACGTTCGCGAGAGGTGGGACAGTAAAATAAACTTTTTGGTGTTTTCTGACCATTGACCTCAATGCATCGAGGAATTCGGAAGCACCAACGGACATCTGAAGTTTTTTTATTTTTGACTCTTCCCAGCGGTAGGCGAAAAATCTTTCAAAGACACTATGAGAATAGCAAGCTCGTGCTCATAGCAGTGTCAGATACTTACTGACAAAAAAAAACACTACCCACGATATAAATTTGTTAGACATCGCAACTAAGTATTGTAATAACTTATCAAGCAATTTTTTTTATCACGAAATAAAAATGTTTTGCAGGTTACTTTCCACTCTCTCTCATCCAAAATTTGTAGGACTATATTGTTGACATGTCCGATTAGTCGGTTTCTATGCTTTCTCGCGAAGCTTCTTGTTTCAGCTTCGATTGTCGTAATTCCGAGATCCCTATGGATATCGTCGTTTTTCTACTATACCATGGTGCTTCGGCAATTTCTCTTAGCACTTTATTTTGAAAAATTTTGTAAAATATTTGCATTTGTTTTCTCATTTGTATTACCGTAGGTCTACACCGGCTTTAGCAATTGCTTGTATAAAAGCAAGTGATCTGAATGATCCAGTTTTATGTTTCGAAATTGTGGTTTGATGTGTGATTGTTTCTTTTTCTTTTATTTTTATAGTTAGACATTAGTTTTACTCGTAACTCTCGTAAGCCGATATGGGCAAGTTCAAGCCCCAGCGGGGAACAGCAATCGTAAGCCACCCGAGTATAAAATGGAGAACAAATAACATCAATGTTTTTCCAACCACTGCACCAAAGGAAGGTTCCTGCCTGGTAGTACAATGGACCGAAGAGTCTGAATGCTCTGGGATTTGGGTTTCCGGTTTTTAAAAGAATAAAAAAAATAAAAAATATTAAAAAATCTATCAATTAAACCTTAACTTAATTGCCCTATTCATATCTTATTAGATAAGAGAATAATAAGAAAGAGTAAAAGAAAAAGATAAGTAAGGAGAGATTATAAGAGAAGACAATAATAAAAGGTTTAGAAAGGAATAGCACAGTTTAATTTTTTTTATTCTCATTTATTGTACAATTTGTTGTCTTTTGAATTTATTTGTTTGTTGAATTTTATAAAGTTACAACAACAACTAATAATTATTCTAGTATTCCTACATATACCGGTCTAATTCAATTAACTCTTCCTCTTTTATAAAAATTTAAGTTGTACGATTAGTGATTGAGTTTATTTAAAACTAGCGGATACCCGGCGAGCGTTGCTGCGCCTAGCAAAAAAAAAAACTGTCAGGCGGGCACCTGGGGCTTAATCTATTTGATAACAGTTCAGTTCCGACCAACAGTGGTAAGTGGTCCAACCGTAAATATATATATATATAGATTTTTTTTCAGTACCAAAGTACTATAACATTAAAGTAGTGAGCAAACAACTGGATTGATGGTATCCGTCGTGCTTTGCTGCGATTAACAAAAGAGCATTTCTTTTTGTACTAAAGTATTATAATACTAAAGTAGTGGACCGATTTTGACCAACCTTCACAGGAATACTTTCAATACCGAAGATTGTCTGAAAATTTGAGCTCAATCGGTTTAGTGGTTTCGGAGTCCATAGCATACAAACATAGGTACACACATTTTTTCCAATGGAAAAAGCGCTTTCAGTTTTACCAGAATTTTCCAATTTTCCGGGAAACTTTTCCAGTTTCTTTCCGGAAAAATGAGTCAAAATGATCCTGCCGGTCTCGAGTGATGCGATGACCAACGAACAGCATTTCATTTTTATTTATATACAATAGATGTTAGTCTTGATATAAATTTGTCAATCACATTAAATGCTTATATAATAAAAACATTGGAGTTAAAGTATATACGAGTATACATAAGTATGGAAAGAATAATATTTTTAATTTGTTTAACTAGCTATCTTATTGAAATAAATGTAATTTAAAATCTGTTAACCCAAACAGTTGGCGTTTGATTTTTAAGGCCATGTAAGGGTGTTAGTATACGGATTCGGGAGTAGATAAATGGGTACAATATTTTCATTTGTACACGGATGGGCGGCTAATAGAAACGATTAACATCTTCGTTCGTTTGAGAGGGAAGCGGAACTCCCGTTTATAGTTTGTTGTTTTTATTCTTTTCCGGGTTCAGTTTTATGTTTGTTTGTTTGTTTATTTTTCCATTCCTTTTTTATGCTTATGCACGCAAATTTAATTGGCATGGTGAAAGGTCATCGTGAGGGAAAGAACCTACCCCAATATCCTTCGAGCTAGCAAGAGCATAGCTAGGCGTGCAACCCATTCTCCCAGAAAACCTCATCAAAGTTCATCACAGTCGGTGAGGGCAGGATATTAATACAACAGGTAACGGATAGATTCAACCTTTATTATCGTCACTGCAGCTTCCGTATTTGCCGTTGTGCAGAGCACAGAAACGTGTCGCATGTAGGGTATTTATACCACCTTGATCAAAAAGTTCCCGGAATAAAAACCGTGTGGCGCTCCCATCGTTCCGATTTGAGATCTGTTTTCTTTGTTAAGTTGGTACATCTGTTGTTGATACCCCCTTTAAATCTTTTTTTTTTTTTTTTTTGTCGGGATAGGAAACACTCGACTGGAGCACTCAGACACAACTGGTCCATTGTACTGCCAGAGAGCAAACCCTGATTTACCCATTTTACTGGAATTTCCTTGACTATCGAAGAAAGCCAAGCAAGCACTTCAGTGATGAGGAGCTTACAGTACCAGCACTCACCACATCCGCACCGAAGATCTGCCACCTGATACGAGCAAAGGCCGGACACTCACAGAAATAATGTTCCGCGGTGTCGTCGCTCTCTCCACAAGCGTCGCAGATTGTAGTGTCACTTAAGCCTAACACGTTAAGGTGCTTGGCAAAAGCGAAGTGGCCTGTCAAGACGCCGATAAGTTGTCTACAGTCTTTTCTGCTGAGAGACAGCAAGAATGCCGCTGATTTCTTACAGACGTCCGGGAGCATGCGTTTAGTCAACCTGCAACCTGGAGAGTCATGCCACACACAATTGTGCTCGTGAGAGACCCAATCGTCAATGGAAGCCCTAACCGAGGACGCTGGAAGACCCAACGCGGGTTCGGGACCTGAGAAAGCCTCCTCTGAGCCTTGTCTAGCAATCTCATCGGAGATCTCGTTCCCCAAGATCCCAGTGTGACCTGGGACCCAGATAAGAGACAGAGAATTCAGCCTTGCGACCGAGTTCAAAGAGTTTTTGGTTTCACGAACTATTTTGGAAGTGGTTAAAGGGTTAAGCAAGGCCTTAAGCGCAGCCTGACTGTCACTACAGACACAAATGCTACGTCCCTTCCACCTGTTCTTCACAACATAGTTCATGGCCATTAGGATTGCATAAGTTTCCGCTTGGAAAACAGACGCATATTTGCCTAACGAGAAGTGAAGTCTAATGTTGTCGACTTCCACGAAGACACCAGCGCCAGACCCTTGACTGGTTTTGGAACCGTCCGTGAAAATACGACTACATTCCATTCCCGGCTCAGACTCTGACCGAAGCCAGTCCTGGACACAAAGAAAGTCGACTCTGAATTTGCGCATCAGCTGGAGTTCTGGTGTCATTGCATCAGACGGCATATCTATAAGACAGGAGTCGTAAGATAAGTGTCGCGCAAGTTCATCAAAGTTCCAGTGTGGAGTATACCAAAAACCGCCTCGCCTAAGACGATGGATGGCTTTGATAGTGCAACCCATGATATAAGTATCAAGGGGAGGTAAGTTCAGCAAAGCGTCTAGAGCAGAGCCAGGCGTACTCGGGAAAGCTCCCGAGCAGCCGAGACAAGCCGTTCTTTGGAGTTTCGCACAAAAGGCAACCACATATTTACGCGAGAGCCCCTTCCACCAAACAACCGACGCATATGCGGGGAATGGTCTTATCATAGCCGTGTAGATCCAGAGAACCTTATTCGGTGATAAGCCCCAAGTCTTGCCAAAAGCACCCTTACACTGCCAGAAGACTGAGAGCGCCTTGGATGTTTTCGACTCGACGTGTTTGGACCAATGAAGTTTCTTATCTAAAATCACTCCCAAATATTTGGCTTCATTGGAAATGCGAATGGTGACGCCTTTTAGTACTGGCTGAGTCAGACCGGTCAAAATCCTTCTTCTCGTAAAAAGAACAACCTCAGTTTTAAGAGGATTCACCGAAAGCCCACTCCTAGTACACCATTCATCGATCATGTCCAGAGCCGCCTGCGCGTTAGCACAGACCGTCGCCAGGCATGGCCCGACAGAAAGTACGGCGACATCATCCGCATGTGCCTGAGCGTAGACGTTAGAACTATTTAGAGTGTTCAACAGAGAGTCGACCACCATGCACCATAACAATGGAGACAGAACGCCACCTTGCGGACAGCCCCTGTTTACCCCTGTCATAACATATTGGCCACAATCCGCATCCACTACCAACGTTCTATTCATTAGCATTGCTTTAATCCACAACACTAATGTTTCATCTACCCCGTGTTGCCTGGCAGAGTCGCACATGCAGTCAAAAGTCGCATTGTCAAAAGCACCCTCAATGTCGATGAAGATACCCATCGCGTATTCTCTCCTATCAAGCGCGCATTCAATTCTGGCCACTAGATTTTGAAGTGCGGTCTCACAGGATTTCCCACGCTGATAGGCATGCTGCATCTCCGATAGTGGATGCAGTTTCAAAGCAACTTTGCGCACGTGAAATTCTACCAGTCTCTCCATACTTTTCAGTAAGAAGGATGTCAAACTTATAGGTCTGAAACTCTTGGGGAGCGAATAGTCTTCCTTACCAATTTTCGGTATGAAAGCTACTCTGACTGTCCGCCAAGGTGTAGGAATATATGCCAGCGCCAAGCCAGCGGTGAAAATTCTTTTCAGAGTTGGCAATAGCTGATCTATACCCTGTTGCAGCATAGCTGGATATATTCCATCGGTGCCAGGCGATTTGAAACCATCAAAAGATGCCACAGCATATTTGATGGCCTCATCTGTTACCACGGCTGATGCAATATACCAGCTGCGCCGAGTTTTCTGACTTAGATCAAGCTCAGCCTGGGTAAGCGGGCCAAGCTGCGACCTAGTGATTATCCGATTGCCAGGAAAGTGAGTCTCCAGCAGAAGACTAAAAGTTTCCGCTTTCGTCTCAGTAAGATTTTCCATCAGATTTTCTCAGTGACTCCGGTTTGGTCGGCTTGCCCCTTTTGAGAACATTAACCAACCTGCTGGTTTCACCGAGTGTCTCGATCTTTTCACAAAAATCTCTATAAGAAGCACTTTTCGACAACCGAATTAACTTCTTGTAGTCTTTTTGCTTCGATCTAAAAAGATTCCAGTCACCTTCTAAATTTGTCTTGAGTGACCTATTTAGAAGTTTTCTGGATTCTTTCCTAAGTCGCTGCAGTTCTGGGCTCCACCAGGGAACCGGAGTTCTGCAGGGGGTTTTTGTCAATGGGCACGTCAGTTCAAAACAGCTGGTAAGGACACTAGTCAGGTTTTGAACAGCATCCTCAACCTTTCGTTTCGTTCTGAGTTTAGTTGGAGTTTTGACAGATCTGTCTAGCTCTTCCCTAAACCGCACCCAGTTGGTTTTCCTCGGATTCCTCCTCTCCTGCAAAGTTATGGCCTCGCATTCGATTCGGAAAACGATGTATCTATGGTCTGACAAGGACACCTCCGGCAGTACCCTCCAGTTAGTAATTGACTTGAAATACCTATTAGATAAAGTCAAATCAATTACCTCCTGCCTCCTTGCCGTAACAAAAGTTGGCTGGGAGCCCACATTGTTAATTACCATGCCAGACGATAGTATAAAGTCTAGGAGATGGTTTCCTCGTGTGTTACATTTTCTGCTGCCCCAGACTGTATTCTGAGCATTCGCGTCGCAACACATGACTAGTCCCATCTCCTGAGTGTCACAGTACTTTATGAGTTCGGCAACCGCCTTCGGTGGTGGATGCATTACCGAATCATAAGGGAAGTAAGCCGACGCAACGACGAAGGTTTTCCAACTTCCGGTCGTTTCGTAGCTTACAGCTGCAGCAACCAGGTCCTGTCCACAAAATTGTCCAAGCTTGGTTACTGAGAGGAAATTCGGCACAATTAGACAAGCTCTCGGTCTTTCAGATCGCTCGTCACATAGCACCGTTACTCCACGAACACCCCCAAAACCACATATGCGCTTGTTCCGCACGTATGGCTCCTGGATAGATGTTATGTGGGGTTTTGTACGCACCACGGAAAGTCTGCTACTTAAGAGAGCGGTAGCAGCCTTTGAGTGGTGGAGGTTTATCTGCGAAAATATCAAAGATATAGTCGCAGTTTTATTAGCAGAACGGCGCGCACCAGGTGCGCACATGCTTCCGGCGAGGCGAGCGCCCCTACCCGTGGCATTGCTTTCGTCAGCCATTTTCTGTCCGCTAGTGCTGGGACCTTTAGGGGTAACAGCACCAGTATCCACCAGATTTTGTGCGCAGATAACGCCACCGGTAAGAGTGTGCCCGGCAGAAGAGCGCGCATCAGATGCGCACACGGTTCCACTAAGAAGAGCAGGCGAAACTTGTTCCATCAGATTGGACCTGTTCGAGCCGACCGAAAAGGAGCCCGCGTTAGGTCTGAGGGATTGATCGGCTCCAGTTGGAATACTTTCTGCCGACCTAGGCTTCTTTCCTGTCGCTACTGAAGGATGACTGCTTTCGGCGCTTGCGCCTTCAGCTGACTCTGCAGCCTCTTTGCACCGCGCCATCGCCGCCTTCCTTCTTCTCCTTTTCAATTGACTCTTAGTCAGGAGCCCATCGGAGTGCGCCGCTTCGGGAGCTCGTTCAGCCTTATTGGTTTCCCGAGTCAAACCGTCACCGACACAACTTCGACCAGCTACCCTTCTATTGAGACAGAGATTAGACGTTCCAGACGAAGCCTTTCCGCCACTTTCTTTGCCATTCCAGCCCAGTCTACCAATCGAGTCAGAGACAGCTGCAGGAGTCTTCTGAAACAAGCGTCGCTACTACTTCTGATTCAACGCCAGAGGCGGGGGGTAAAAGTATGGTGGTTGGGACCTCCAGAATCCTGGTCCCGGCCGTAGTCACAAAGACCACGGGTGGATTATCGTTTTCACGAGTACCACCTGGAGTAGATACCGTACAAGTTTCTTCCATCATACCTTCAACAGGTTTTGCGTCACAGTCAAGACGTCTTCAGCCTTTAGTTCGATGTCTCACCTGGGGTCCTTTCGGACCCTTAGGGTCATTGACTCTTAAGCCGTTCCGCCACGTCAAGGCAGCTGAAGAAATGGGAAATCTTAGCGTCATAGCTTGACACTTGCAAAAGTTACGTAGCCAAGAGTACATCTATCTCTGTGTGTGTTGGCGATTTTTTACAATTTTAGAAATGGATTTAAATTTGCAACAACGAACTTGTATTAAGTTTTGCGTAAAAAACGGATTTAATGTTGCGCGAACGTTGGAAATGTTGGAAATGTGTTTCGGCAACGATTCTCTAAAGAAAACGGTCGTTTATCAGTGGCACGAGCGGTTCAAAGTGGTCGTGAGTCAATCGAAGATGATGAACGCAGTGGCAGACCATCGACATCGAAAACCGACGAAAACATTGATAAAGTAAAAGAAATGTTGGTCAATAACCGCAAATTAATCATCAGAGAGATAGCGGAGGACTTGAACATTGCCTATGGATCCGTCCAAGACATTTTGGTTAATGATTTGGGTTTCCGTCGTGTAGCAGCAAAGTTGGTGCCAAAAGACCTCAATTTCATGCAAAAAAGAGACCGTGTTGGCGTCACAAAATACATGATTTGCGAGGCTGAATCCGATCCCACATTCATCAAAAGGATCATTACTGGAGACGAGACGTGGGTTTATGAGTACGACACGTAATCCAGACATCAGGCAAGTGAATGGCGTTCACCAAATGTGCCGAGACCAAAAAAAAACACGTCGTTTTCAGTCAAAAAAGAAGGCAATGCTCACGGTTTTCATGGATTACAACGGTGTAGTGCATCATGAATTTTTGCCAGAAGGCCAGACAGTAAACTAAGAGTATTATTTGGGCGTTATGAGACGTTTGCGTGAAGCAATTCGCCGAAAGAGACCAGAATTGTGGGCAGAAAACTCGTGGATTTTGCACCATGATAACGCACCGTCGCACAGTGCCATCATTATTCGTAATTTTTTGACGAGAAATGCAACAAATACCATCCAACAGCCACCGAATTCACCTGATTTGGCTCCCTGTGACTTCTTTCTGTTCAATCGAGTTAAAAAACCATTACGGGGAACGCGTTTCAGCAGCCGAGAGGAAGTAATGGAAAAACCGCAGGAAGCACTGATGGACATACCGAAAACGGAATATAAAAAATGTTCCGAATATTGGATCAAGCGCTGGCATAAGTGTGTTGCAGTCGATGGGGATTACTTTGAAGGGGACAATAAAGATTTAGATGAATAAACTTGTATTTTTAATTTTCTGAATAAATTCCGGGAACTTTTTGATCAAGGTGGTATGTATTGTACTTTCACCCTAGTTCTAGATAGCTTTATTATAACATCAGCTTTCATTGATGGAACTAAAGAAGCCTTAAATTTGTTATCAACAAATTTAGCTTAAGCTAGGTAGAACAGTATTTCACAGAATTTCTTGATGTCATATTTCCTTTAACTTGAACTGAAAAGGGATATTCCAATTTGTCGTAATACCTATTACCATAATCGTTACAATTCTGCCAGAGGTAATCTTAGAAACGGATGGAAAATAGTATACATTGTTAAGCAATTAATAAATCTTCTTCTACAAAAAAAACCTTCTCTTTCGCGTATCCGAAATTGTTTAGTCTTTGACAAACTCCAATTCGCTGAAGTATTAAATGTTTACTTCACAAATATAGCCAGCAGTCTACAAACTTGTCCACTCACTTAAATATGTGCTGAACCGTTTCAAAGGAATAGTTTTGTGTATAAAAACATAACTTGTCTTGAAATGTTAAAAGGGATTCGCAGTCTAAAGAATACTAGTTCTAGTGGCGCGGGTGGTATCTCTAGTCTGATCATAAAAAAATGGCATGGTTCGTAGCGGATGTCTTAACGGATATCTTCATTGGTTGCGTTTTCACAGGGGTCTTTCCTAAAGCAGTCAAATGTGCTGATGTTATCCATTTGTTCAAAAAAATTCTACTGTAGAATTGTTCAACTACAGTCTCCACCCAGTGTTGAGCAAGATTTTCGAAAAACTTATGAAAGATAGAATAGTACATTTTTTAAACTTTAACAATTACTTTATTCCTAAACAGTTTGGCTTTCAGAAAGAGAAATCTACTAAAGATGCTCAACTACAGTTTTGTGCCCAAATAATGTATAATCTGGATGATAAAAAGTCCACAGCTGGGTTGTTCATTGATATTAGCAAAGCATTTGACATGGTCAACCATAATATTTGGTGGGGAATCTGGAAAACGCTTGATTTCGTGGTTTTAAGCTTGATTGTCTCAAGGCTTACCTTACACAAAGGATGAAGATAGATGAGATAAGGAGCGAAATTAAAGCTTTTAACCTGGGTGTACTCCAAGGCTCTATCTTAGGTCCAATCTTATTTCTTATTTATATTAATTCACTCTTTGCACTTGATTTTAGAGGCTCACCAACTGCTTTCGCAGATGACATCGGTTTTTCGTATGGTCATAATAGTCCTTTGGATCTCGTTGCTGGCATAAATTGGGATTTTAATTTATTGGGCAACTGGTTTGCGAATCACAAGTTGGTTATTAGCTTCAAAATAAAATAATGTTTTTCGGTTTGTCATCGGTACTTTAGAAGCGAATGTTCACTTTCATGCACCTGAGTGCATACAAATTGTCCAATTGTAATTGTACCCAAAAATCTACTTCTACCACTTTTTACGGTGCTCTTAATCGTAGTGGTAACTGTTTCTTAATTGAAAAAGTAGATGAATTTAAATATTTAGGGCTTCTCATTGACTCCGCAGTAAGTCGAACCCCATTCCATTTCTTGTCGTCTGTGGAGTTTCACATTCGACCAGTAGCGTTGTTTGAAATGTATGTTCCAAACTTAAGCTTGTGCTCCTATCCCAAGGCCATTTCAGCCATAATGGCGTCTTCCAGTGCCTTGAGCTCCTCTACACTGAGCGAGTATTCTACGTAGCTTTCACAGCTACAACGTGCCCCCTGCAAGGTCTGTTTTCGCAGCCGCAGCATATATTCTGTTAACATAGACAGCGCTAGTTCTCGCAGGCTTTGTCCAACTTCCCCAACATTTTCTTCCACCCCTAGCTTTTTCTGCAATTTACTTGTAGGGAGGTTATTGTGCGACTGTCTATCTTAGCCATTAGCATTGTATTAAAGTCGGGCTTAGGCCTGTGTTGCTAGATTTTTTAGCCATTTCGCTGAATGATTTTTCACTCTGAAGGTATTCTAAATTACACAAAAAATATTCTTATATATTTCATAAGTGTAATAAAATTAAAATACTCATCAAACTAGTTATTGAAAATCACACATGTCGTCCACCGTTACTCTGCTGGCACTTTTCAAATCTAGATATACTATTCGTCTGAGAAAAAAATGTTATTGAAATCACACATGTTGTCCACCGTTACTCTGTTAGCACTTTTTAAATCTGGATATACTATTCGTCTGAGAAAAAAATGTTATTGAAACTTGTAAGGCGATATATAAAACACTTTGTAAACTCTTGTCGCTCAGTTTTAACTCTTGCACCAATAGCACCTTGTACGGATGCCATTTTAAATTCTTTCTCAAGACACACCTTAAAGTTGTCCTTGAAATCGCCCGGTCAGTGGATAAGCCGAGGTCATGTCCCAAGCGACTTTGAAAGACATTGCCTTAATTTCTTTATTTTACTTCTTAGACAAAATCAAATTTGCACTCGGGAAATAATTTATGTTCTGCAATCCGTACTCAACATGAAACAAACACCACATATCGATTGTTGTATCCTCGATCCATTGCAACTAAATTTCTGCGAAATAAAAACAGGCTATATATGTTTAGAGATGAGACCGATTCTTGAAATGCAAAACTTTATGGCCGATCCTGTGCTCATGTATACTCGTACTTAGTCCATAATTATGAAAAAAAAAAAAATAAATAAATAAACAATTTTCTCTTGGAGGAAACAAATAACGGCTGGGGCAGACTTCCGAGAAGCATGCAGATGTCTGCTGACTGTGCATTTAAATTCAAAACCATTTTTTATAAACAGATGTTGCCATATGAACATAGAGTGGTGTTGCTGAATGGTAAGACGTCCAGAGATCATTCCATTGAATTAGCTTTTGTCGGGATCCTCGGATCTAGTTAAAACATAAGAGCAACTTTCAATACTCCTGGTCTAACTTGGTTTTTTGTTTAACAGATGAAGCTGTGCCGATGTGAAGTATCTATTTGGTCTTAATTTGCTGGATTTTGCAATGTTGGATTTATGTTCCTGGCAGGTTATGCCAGTGATAGCATTAAGCCAGATGCCTCCAGTTAAAGTTTATTTTCACTTGTAAATGGCGCTAAAAGTGTGGCTCTACTCTGTTTCGCCATTTTTATTTTTGGGATAGATTCCAAAATTCTGTGGACTGGAGCATTGACGTTCACTCACTCTACATGTCTCGTCCATCACAGTAAACGAAACCTTTTCGTTATGTAAACTTCAATGTGCACTCCATAGAGCTCGTCACTGCCTTGATTATCCTCCACGTTATACTCACAGCCGGGTGAGCTTCACAGCGATCCCTAAATTAGACATCACTCGCCTCTATAGGCGTCCCGTCATAGCCGGTCTAAAAGTCGTAGAGAATATTGATATGAAAATTCTGGGCTTTCTCGAAGGTCTGCAGCAGTGTGAATATTTGCCGTGGATTTTCTTGGCAAATATTGCCCTGATACGGATTTATTTGGTTGTAATTACAAGAATTTAAATGGTCACACAATACATGAGGTAGAATCTGATGTTTAGTGATGTTTAGAAGACTTATGCCCCTACGATTGTTGCAGTTCAGAGTTCTCCTCTTTGAGGATCAGATAAATGCAATTAGGATTCCATTTTCCGAGCATACTTGCATTTGACCATATTTAAAAAAATCGTCCAAGCAAATTTTAATTCTATACCTAGGCCATTGCTCATAGCCCAATATGTATCACCTTATCGGAAGACGCTACAACTTTTGCAAATGGTGGCAACTGTCAGCTTTGTTCTCATATTTGCGAAGTAAACAGAATACACGTCGACAACTCATGGAATGCTATACTCCTCAATATCGCGGAATACTCGTGACCCGTGATTTTCGGTCGAAATTCATCATGAACGGCGAGGCCCATTTCCATCTGCACGGATACGTAAAGAAACAAAATTTGCGTTTCTGGGGCACTGAGAATGCACGTATCATTCACGAAGAGCCATTACATCCACCCAAAGTCACTGCCCGGTGCGCCATTTACGCCGGAGGTGTCATCGGGCCCCATTTTTTCGAGGTCGCCATGGGTAACACGGTTACTATGACTGGTGAGCGATACAGAACCATGATCAACGAGTTTTTACTGCCGAAAATTGATGAATTGGGGCTGGAGGACATGTGGTTCCAACAGCACGGTGAAACAGCACACACAGCTCGCGTGATAATGGACATTTTGGAGGATGTGTTTCCGGGTCGCCTAATTTGTCGTTTTGGTAATTTATACTGGCCGGCAAGATTGACCGATTTTACCGCTCTAGACTTCTTACTTTGGGGTTTTTTGAAGTCACGGGTCTATGAGAATAAGCCAACGACTCTGGAAGCTATCAAAGAGAATATCCGATAAGAGTGTGAGAACTTATCGCCTAAAATTCTCGCCAAAACGTTGAAAATGCGGTAAAAAGAGCCCAAATGGTTATCAACAATGGTAGCTCCTACTTGACCGATATCATCTTCAAAAAGTAATGGAAAAAAACATAAAGGTCCAAACAGCATCGGGTAAGTTTTTTTGGGCCACCTTGCATTATGTTCGGGAGAAGGTATTTTCAAAGCCATCAGTAAGCTAATATTAGGATAATGTTGGTGACATAATCATGACGAAAACCCCAGAGTTTGTGCGTAAGATTGCCTCTAATGTACAATTCGCCGTACGTAGCTCCTCTTCCTTCTACCCATCAGTAAGTAGTTAGTTTAGTATTATTGACTATTTATTTATTTCATACAAATATTTTTATTTTTTATTTTTACATTCATTTCATTGACAAGTCTAATTAGTTTGACATACACACATCAGTATTTATCGTCATCAGGTGTTTTCTCTGACAGGCTTAATCTTAAGCCCTCCTCCCATCTTCCAAATCATTGTAGCGTGCTCCAGGCGAAAATTTTGGCGATTAAAGAAGTCTTATCTTGGCTTAAGAAAAACGGGATATCTGCTAGAGGTATCCGAATCTTTTCAGACACCCAAGCAGCAATCAAATCCTTGGAATAGACCTCTATAAGTTATTTAGTAGCTCTAGACTGCCGATCGTCACTCGTGGAGATGGCTGAGCAGTTCAATATTCGCCTGTGTTGGGTGTTCCAGGGAATTGTAAGGCCGATGAAGTCGCCAGAATAGTAACAACTATACCCATGCTGCCGGACAAAGGCTCCTTAGGTATACCAATCACTACTTGCAAACACGAATTTAAGCTGGATGCTATCGAGAGTACGAATCTTAGGTGGACACGTGGACCCAGATGTCTAGTGATAAAACAAATTTGGCCGAAGCTGGATCTAAAACGTTCTAAGAATTTGATTTCTCTCAGCAGATTGCATATCGGCGCTATAATAGTGTCATCACTGGACACTGTCTAATAGGCAAGCATGCTACAAGGCTAGGCGTTTTTGCTAACGACTTTTGTAGAAGCTGCATGGATGAAGAAGAGGAAGAAACTATTCCTCAGCTTCTTTGTTTCTGCCCAGCTCTCTCCCATAGAAGGAAGCTTCACCTAGGAGCTCCCTATTACAACGACATAGGCGACCTGAAAAGCATCGACTATAGGAGCCTCCTACCCTTCATAAGAAGCTCAAAACGGTTTAACGAGTAGGTCGGATAAACTTTCTCCCATGATCCATGTGGTATCACAATTGACCTATTATTGGTCTAAGTGTGTTGGCGATTCTCAGCTGGCAGCCACTTCAACTTCAACCTAACCTAGCCTAATGATAAAGATCAATGGTCCAATATGACTGCGTTGAGAGACCACTGAGTTCTAAAACTAACTTTCTATTGGCGTTCATGGAGGATTTGGTCCACGATACGTATATATGTAAATCATCGTTGAAACCAAGAATTTTAGCTTAAAAAGAATATTTTGGTAAAGGATTTTGTCAAAGGCCTTACTAAACTCTGTAGCAACAACATCAACTCCATTCTCAATGTCATGTCGTTACTCGGCAATTAACCCTTTTCTGTTCTTTCACTGCTGATTCCTTCAAGAACTTCTTCCACAGGCTGTTTTCTCCTGAGGGGCTCTTGCTTAACACCTGGGGCACATATTAATATAACTTGTTCGTCCGATAGATAATCACTACCGAAGACACTACGGCGAGTTTCCCTTAGAGTTGGGCACTTTTCAACAAAATGTATCGTATCCTCTCGTTTACCGACATTACATATGCCACATATTGTAGGAATGTCTTCTCTATGAGGTATATAGTTTAGATTTAGCAATTCTCCTCTCAATTTGATAATCATCGATATTTTCTCCACTTTGTGCTCGTCCCGGAAATAATTAAGATGCCCTAGATGGTAACTTAAGCGTGATGCCTCCTCTAAGAATCTCTCACGATACTTTAAATCTATTCAGCGGGCACAAGAAGTGGAAAGGATATACATATGTATGTACAATGTAACTACAATTTGTTCAGTTTTGTCTCCTGGATTTGTTATCATGCTCACATGAATATTTTAAATTAGAAAGTCGTTCATATATAACCTGCAGACTGCAACTTCCATCTGAAAAATATGACCCAAAATGGATCCAATTAAGAATCAAGTGTGTGTGCAGGGAGAAGATATGTAAAATAACAAAATCTCAACCAGAATTAAGAAATAACAATTCCTAAACCATATAATCCCCACGCAAGACGTCCGATCCTGACATCACTACTTGCCAAGATAAGCCCTTAAGTTGTGTGCTTTCTTAAGATTTACCGATGCAGCTGAGCAATTTAAATTACAGCACCAAACTTTGAATGGATTGTTTGAAAGTTCTGCGTACCAGATAAGAAGTTCACACCACCACCATCACTACCATTGCCAGCCAGGCATCTCCGCCGCCTCGTCGTCCTTTTCATGACTTTCCACCTTCGAGTGTACAATTCGCGTGCTACTCACATATACTCACCTGCCACACACCGGTTTCTGGTTTGTATTCTTCTATTGTGCTTTTTATTCAAGCCATTTCGAAATGTTACTTGTTTATCGTTAACTTTGCTGCACGTGAACTGCATTTCATCCACTCTTCTATGCACTAAATTCTCCGTGGGACTACATGGACTTCTAATTGATTTTCTCCAAAATGTACAGTGTACTTACTACGTGTACACAGTCGTACATATGTAGCATAATACAGTTTCTTTGGGGTGAAGTGTGCCAGCACGCTCGAAACGACTGCGGTACCACCAGCTGGACATGAACAAGTTTAAACAATACTCTTTCTACACACATCCAGCATTCGTAAGGATGTGTGTTTGTTTGCACTTACAAACGCTGCTATACTCATCTAGTGTGCTTCTCTTGGTGACAGGAAATACCGTGCCGGTGACATTTTGATAAATTTCCAACTGGATTGTTTGATTGTTTGATAATTCCCTCCTCGGCTGACCGCCTAGTTCTGTAATGATCTCAACAGGGGTGTATGCCTTTGTGAGAGCAAACGGGTTCGCGTTTTTAATTAGAAGTGATTACGTCCGGCGCGGTTTGATGGTGAGGACAGTCGCCGACGGAATGAAGAAAAGAACAAAAACACACAACAAACGTGGAAGAAGGATAGCGTATTTAAGGAACTGCCAAGTAAACACGAAACAATGAAAAGTTATTGTTTTCACTTAATTTGGGATTTTTTCTCACAGTCTACCCGCAGTGGCATTTCCACCGTAATTTCAGGTCATAAGTTTTCCATTCATCACTAAAAAGTTGACTGGGATGAGCCGCTCACACGCGCTCTATAAGAAGTAAATACTTACATATATACCATATAAGACTGGCTTATCGTGGGGATACATAGGAATTAATTGCTATCTTCTCTCTTTCTTATTCTTAAAGGTTATGCACATAGATAGCTATATCTCTATTACTTACTTTCTTACTTAGGTGGCGCTGCAGTTCGGGGTGAACCTGGGCGTCAATCAACAAGCCTCTCCATTTAGATCTGTCTATAGCTAATTGTCTCTAATTGTGCACTTCAATTGGTCGAGGTCCTTTGAACTTGTGCGCGCAACCTACGACGAGGAGATCTTCTATTGCGTCGTCCCTCCGGGTTAGATTCGAAAACTCTGCGGGACTGAGCGTTGATGTCCATCCGCTCTACATGTTCTAACCATCTCAGACGTTCAATATGCAGTTTCTTGACTTGGTCGATGTCGCTGTACAGCTCGTATAGTTTGTCGTTGAATCTTCTCCTCCAAACCCCGTCAACGCAAACGGGACCGAATATCTTACAACGAATTTTTATCTCGAGCGACTAAGGAGATTCCATTCATCAGGCACACAGTCTGACCAAATCTTAGAGATGAGTTGGTGTATGCTCTCTAAAAATGCATCTCCAACTGCATTGAAAAGTTCGGCCAGTAAGCCGTCAGGTCCAGCATGCCTGTTAGATTTCAGTTTGGATATTACTATCCTCACTTTACTTTGGTCAGCTGGATGAAAATGTTCGCTGTCATCGTCTATGTTGAATGGTTCATTCTACCTGACAGCGGGACGTTGGTCTTCGTCGCCGTTATACAGTCTGCGGAAATAGGTTTTCCATATTTTCAGCACCGACTGTATTTCTACTACGTGGTTTCCATTTTCATCTCTACAGGATTCTGTACGGGCTTTGCTTCTCTGAAACGTTCTTTTCACCTTTTGGTAAAACTTCCGTAAATTTTTCCTGGAGCATAAGCTCTCAATTTTTTAGATCGTGCCCTTTCTTCATCTTTTGGAGAAGCCGATGTTCTTCCGATCTCTTTTGCTCGTAGAGCTCACGAGCAGTTATTGTCTTCCGTTGCAACGCCGCTTTATATATCTCTTGTTTTGCTGCATGCACTTGCCGGCATTCTTCGTCAAACCAGAGGTTTCGAGATGTTGGTCGGGCGAAACTCAACACATCAGTTGTGGCGTTTCTGATGGCATAGTGGTAGCGTTGCCACTGGTCTTTGGCACTTGATGCTGGCGGTATATGGGTGATTGAGAGATTTCGGGATACGCGTTCAGCGAAGAGCCTGGCGGTCTCTTGACGATTGTAGCTTTTCGACGTTAAATTTTCTCACAGTTATTCTTCTATGTTGCTCAGTTGCTCAGACGAACCCCACAGGCGGATCAGTAGAAATGCGTTGAAGTGGGAGGGTTATGATCCTTTGTTTTTGGATCATAACTTCGCTGAAAAAAGGAAGAAGAAAGTTGCTCAGTTTGGAATATCCGCATTCGTACTTTGGCTACAACAAGGCAATGATCGGAGGCATTTCACTCCACAGTGTTGTCAGAGGTGGGGGCATGAGTACATATTAGGCTAATGTTAGCAAATTTAGCCTTGATCCGGATTGTCATAATACGCTCGATCACGTGTCGGAAGCTTTCGACTTCTTGCCTAAGTCTGCCGCGTATAACAAATCCGCGACAAAATAAGCGCTGCTTGTTGTCTCTGTAGCAATCATAGTATTAGATGTCGCAGTTCTTTATCCTCTTTTTGCCCGGCCCATTCCAGCACACTTCCTGGATGGCTATTATATCTGCTATATAGCAGTCTAGGCCTCTGCTAATTTTTCGGCTGCACGTGGTCTGTTAAGGGTCCGAACATTCTACGTACAGATGTCAACGTACATCGCTTGCTGCCGACTACCGCCTTCGGCTGAGATGCAGTAACCAGTTGAAGCACTAGGATTTATCATGTAAGAGCGGAAATAGAAGTTTGAAGATCGTATGTAGTGTGTCGGAGACCTCATAGACTACTAACTGCGACCTTCCTCCTAATCGCATAACAGGAACTGCCAATATTTGCCAATGGGTCGATTTCAATTCATGATCCATCGCTATGTGTGACAATGAAGCTCTATAAGATGTTCATATTCCTCACATGATTGCACACCGCCGCAAGCTGAAATGTCCATAATTAGTGCCAAATTCAATCATTTCTTGCTGACTAATTCCCCGCGATAATCTCAAGCAATAACATCCCTCAACGTCTTACGCCTGAGTGCACATCATGCACCGCATGGAATGCTGGTTGTCCCTCCACCTCTCTCTGCGGCAGTTTTTCTTATTGATGACCGTTAATGCCATGGTGAGCCTTGCAACTTGTTTACTCAATTCACTTAATGCGAATGTTAATGATGGTCATTATGGTGGTGATGACGTTTCGCACTCTTGTTGTGGTTGCATCCCCGGAGTGCCGTATAGCTTCGCACTCGTAATCGATTGACACGACAATCACTTCTTGTGATTGCATGCAACAATACGGGTGTAACGGTAACACACCCTACTGCTATAAGCCCTTTAGCTCTCCCTGTGTGTTCCTTATCGATTGTGGTGGGTTTCCTTTAGAGAATAACTTGGTAGTGGACTTTAATCCCTGAAGGCTGCCATGTAAACGATGTTTGTATTGTGATCCCTTAATGGACTTAATATTACAATGCATTCAACTAATCACTCAGGTGTAGGGTCAGCTAAATTATGTTCTTAATTGATAAGAATTATCAAGAATGCACTAAATCTAGAATGATGTACGCTTATTGCCATTAACTGCTACGTACAACCAAAGAGACCACTTAAATACTTATGCCAGCCTGATTAACACTAATCTGGCTTTTTGTTCACATACCACCTATTCTCCTACTCCTAAGGATGTGATAAGTTGAAAGAAAGAGCAACAAAAGTCACTGTGCGCAATTTGATCATATTGAAATCATGGAATCCGTATATGAGTGGAACGCATAGAATGAACGTCACAGATTATTAATTTTCGATTATGCTTCCAATATTTAAGCCAAACTGACCACAGACCTAATTTAACATGGAATGCGCTCCTACATTCAAAGTAAATCAATAAGTCTCAAACCTAAGCAAGAACCGTGGTTCGATCCGACTTGTGCGATTCCACTTCGAAAGAAGGAGGATGCTTTTGCGTTATAGCGCCAAACACGTTCCGAGGAGGACCGAAGTCTCTATAAATGGACTAGAAATGACTGTTGCATCAACTTAAAACGAGCGATATTCCTGCGAGACAAAAGAGTGTGACAAAAAATACTGCAAAGTCCTAAGGGCAGTACTTTTTTTTTGGTCTTTCGTCAAAAGAATTAAAGGAACTGTCTCGTCGAGCTTTCCAACTATTCTTCAGTTACTAGTTAAAGCCCTGGTAATGATAAAAATATCACAGACTCCCTCTTGTTTTGAAGAGGTGTTGTGCTACCCTGGTGAAACCTCTACGCAAGCTTTTTCATTTGTCGAACTCCAAAGGCATATTTCCAGATACATGGAAACTTCCACATGTCCAGCCAATTCCTAAAGGGGCGTTAAAGCCTCCCATTCCAACTATTGTCCCATAGCTTCAACGGCACTGTTTTTCAAGTTCATGAGGAGAATTGTCAATTACCATCTAATGAAATACCTAGAAAATAAACCATCTCTTAAATGCCCGATAGTGTGGTGTCCGGCAACAATGTTCCACAAGGGCTTTATGATGTATCTGACTGAAAAATGGAATCAAAGCAATCATCAGTATGGTGAATGTCGAGTAATATCTCTTATGATTAAGATTCACGCTTATGGTAACATTTTTTCATCACGGATCGCGAGCTTTTTAAGTAGTCGATCCATACAACTTGTATTGGATGGATGTAATTCTAGCCCCTTGTCAACCAATGCTGGTGTACCCCAGGGTTCAGTCCTCTCTCTGACTCTGTTTCTGATATTTATCAATGGCTTTCTATATCTCACTCACAATCCACTCCATTTCATCAACGACGACAGCACTTTCGACTTCGCCTACTCCTTGCCGCTGTGAGTCTCAATGACATCGAATGTCTTTCGAGCTCATATCTGATATTGACACAACTATCAATTGGGGTGTGCAAAACCGAGTTCAGTTCAAGTCGTCAAAAGCAGTGCTGTTTCCTATCTCTAAAGCCGGACGCTACCGTACCCAAACTAAAAATGAATGAAGTAGATATTGCGGAATTCTATGGTTTTTCCACGGTTGGTATGTACGTTAACCCTGACCTTCGCTGGCATCAGCAGATTACAGAAGCTGCTAAAGGTGGTACCAGATGTTTCGAATTTCTTAAAAGATGCAAACTTGAAACTTGAGTGCAACTTTCATGTTTGCGCAGGAGCTCCCGCAACATGACTGAGTTTACTAGAACTTGTAAAACGACAAGCATTCAAACTGATTGGTAAACAGTCAATTTATAACCAAATTTCTTCGCTTGATCACCGCCGGAATGTTAGCTGCCTAGCGAATATGTACCGGCACTTCCATCATCATTGTGAGGATAAAATCCATAATTGTACCCCGCTCGTCTGTTAATTCAATCAAAATACCCGCACGGTATCTTTTGCACATCTCTACGTCTTAGAATCTGTTTTCAGGCGCACAGTGAAATTCAGAAGATTGTTTTTTAACCGCGCAGCACAATTATGGAATGATTTGCCTTCCTTAATATTTCCAAAAATCTACAATCTACAAAGATTCAAAATTAGCACGCATCGTCACCTCTCTCTACCTCCTTCCCTATTCACTGTTTAACTCTTCTCTATACCCTTCCTTTCCTTTCACTCACTGAGTGGGCTTATGTGATAGCATGTATAGAGACGAGTTACACAGAACCATGTCTATTTTCGGCATCCCTGTCAAGCTCGTCGTCTGTACTAGTGATGTGCAATTTGATTACTTCTGAGTAACGAATGAGTACCGATTACTGATTTTATATCTATGTAAAAGGAATTGCATTGAAACTTGATGCAATTTATTTCAATGAAAATAAATATTCATCTCTAAAAAAATAATATTAGGCATTTGATGGAAAATACATACATATGTAGGTATATACATTGAACTTTATATATAGTGATGACAACTCACTAAACTATATTTGTTTAATGGAAAATGAGAGTACCCAGTGAACAACTTACTTTCTTTGAAGAATAGTTTCTATTTTTATTACTTTTACTTTTTACTTAACTCTCTCTTAAATCTGTTTTACGGATCAGTTTTACGAACTTCTAAGATAACCACTTAAATGATCCTCTCTTCGCCAATACTCCCTTTATATACCCGTCCGCAGTAGAATTCATGCTTAAGTCCATCAATCTTCGATTGCCTACCAGCGGATTGAAAGGAGTATTAGTATGTTTTATAAAAGGTTTTTTTTTCGGTTTGGCGACGCTTACTCGCCAAAGAATCAGCACTTTGCAAAACGTCTTAACAAAATATAACCACCCTAAGCACATTGCATTGACCGTTTTCGCAACTGACTCACACTCGCTAAAGATTTGCACGTCATAAAAAGGACTCTTGCTCTGGTCAACGCCGACGTATCGCGACCTTCATATTTGCTTTCGAGCCATAGTCGCCAAAGACTCGCAAATCATAAAAAAAAAACAGCCCTAAATGGTCGTCCCAATGCGTATCATCCCTTGTTAAATGACCGGTCATTCAATAGAAATTTATGTATTTCCGCATTCCGTAAATCTCGAGCAGTGTCACCTGCCGTAAATAAACGAAACTATGCTATGTTGCTTTCACATGCCATAAAGAACACACACAAAAAATTTCGACAAAATCCGCTGAGCGGCTCACGAGTCTATAAAGGACACACGAACAGCATTAAATTTTTATATATCTATAATAATAAAATAAAATGGCGTGGCAAAATCGCATCATCACCTCCTCGCGGTGCCCACTGGATAGCTATCTGATAGTGAACTAACGATGAGCGTATGCTGAGTCTGACGATATATGTGTAGCTGAACACTCGGACCTGCGTAAGCACATCTGGGTGAACCTCAGCGCGCATATGTTTAACCGGACGAGGTATCTCTTGTTGATCTGATTGGCTGAAATATGCGTCTCAGAAGTGTAGCAAGAGCTCTTCAAAAGGAGGACGTGAGCCGGTGACGGCAACGTCTACAGACCAGCGGAGCTACATCGACATATTTGGAGCTGAGATCTGTAAGGATTTTCAATACTACGTCAGGGTATTGAAAAAGAGATGGTGGCGGATGAACCCTTGACGGGCCAACGGCAGCGCTCATATCCCCAAAGTAGGTTACTGCCATCGGTGTATCTGGCCTATTGTCCATGGGTTGCAAGAAAAAAAGGATCTGATCCTCCAGGTTGGGAGTTGTGCCGTCGGGTTAACTTCCCTACAACGTAAAAAACCTTTGGTTGATTTTACTGTTGACGACCCAAGCAAACGCAAAAAGCGTCTACGTAAAAAGGGTCGACTAAGGCGATTGCTACAGACAACAAGGACAGCGTCTATTCGCGTGCGGATTTGTCATTGGAGGCAGACTTAGGCAAGAAGTCTTGAGTTTTCGGCATGTGAACGAGCGTCCCATGACTATCCGTATCAAGGCTAAATTTGCCAACATTAGCCTAATATGTGCTCACGCCCCTCACGATAAGATGGACGACGCGACAAAGGATGACTTCTACCAGCTCTTGGACAAGACGTATGAGCAGTGCCCTAGCCATGACGTTAAAATTATCCTAGGTGATTTTAATGCAAAGCTGGAAAGAGAGGACGTCTTTAGTAGCGTGGTCGGAAAGCACAGCCTGCACGACATCACATCCGACAACGGACTCAGGCTAGTCGACTTTGCGGCGCGGCGGGGCGAAACTTTGTTGTAGCAAGTACGCGGTTCCCACGTCTCGATATTCACAAGGAAACGACGAGCTCGAAAACAAATACCGACAAATGTACTGGCTACTCGGAAAACATTCGAAGTTGAGCTAACATAACAAATTGCTTACATATCTATAAGCAAGTGCTAAAGCCTGTGTGGACGTATGGTATATAACCATGGGGTTGTAAAAAAAAGCAATAGAAATATCATACAAACTTTTGAAAATAAAGTTCTTAGAACGATCGTTAACGCACCGTGGTATGTACGCAACGAAGATATTCATCGAGATCTGGGAATTCCCAGCGTCATCGAAGAGATATCGAAATTTGCGCGTAAACACAAAGATCGTACTCACGGCTATTGTAACCGTACCGTAATTCAACTACTTGACGCGAGTAATTCAATTCGTCGTCCGCAAAGGACAAAACCTTTTGATCTCGCGTCATAGTATATGCTGGTCGCGAAAACGCAGGAACTTTCATTGGAATTTAACTTGTCCAAAGTGCTACATTTCTTTTACAATAACTTCATACGAACATGTTTTTTCCCAGAATCACGAGTCTCATAAGCGAAAATAAAACTGCTGGATAAGCGACGGTTTAGTTGTAGTATTAATTTTGAAGAGAGGTGTTTTTTTAGTGAGTAAAAATCTCATGTCTTTAAAACATTTTTCTCGCCAAGAAAAAAAAAAGAAGGAAACAAGGGAAGATGGCTCTCTTTTGATCGAAAAACTGTCAACCAAATCGATCACATTGCGATCGACGCAAGGCCCTCTTCTAGTATTCTGGGTGTCCGGACGTTCAGAGGAGCCAACGTGGACTCGGATCACTACCTAGTTGTAGCCAAGGTACGGATGCGGATATCCAGAACGGAGCGAAATCAACGAAATAATGTCAGGAAATTTGACGTCGGGCGGCTACAATCGCAAGAGACCACCAGAACCTTTGCCGATCGAGTTTCTTCTAATCTTAATCTAAGTCCTATGCCGCCAGCAGCAAATGCGGAAGACCAGTGGCAGCGTTGCCAACAAGCCATCAGAGATGCCGCCTCTGATGTTCTGGGTTTCTCTCGCCCACCACAACGAAACCCCTGGTTTGATGAGGAATGCCGGCAAGCACATGCAGCAAAACAAGAGGCGTACAAAGCGGCGCTGCATAGAAGGACTAGAGCTGCTTACGAGCTCTACGTGCGCAGGAGAAAAGAGGAACATCGACTTCTCGGAAAGAAGAAAAAGGAGCATGAGAAGCGCTCGATCGAGAAGATTGAGAGACTTTATTGCAGGAATAATGTTCGAACATTTTATCAAAGGGCAAAAAGAACATGCAGGGTTTCAAAGGCAGAACAGAAGCCTACAGGGGCGAATATGGCAACATAGTAGTAAAATCGCAGTCGGTGCTGAGAATATGGAAGGAACACTTCTGCAGACTGCTAAACGGCGATGACGACCAATATTCCGCTGTCAGGTAGAATGAGCCATTCAACAGTGACGATGGCAGTCAAGATTCCCGTCAACCCGATCAGAATGAAGTGAGGATAGCGATATCTAAACTCAAATCCAACAAAGCTGCTGGAGCCGAAGACCTTGCCGCTGAACTTGTCAAGGCAGGAGGAGATGAGTTGGTAAGGAGCATGCATCAGCGTATCTGTAAAATCTGGTCGGACGAAAGTATGCCCGATGAATGGAACCTCAGCATCATTTGCCCGATCCTGAAAAAAGGAGACCTTCTGAACTGCGCCAATTACAGAGGTATAAGTCTCCTCAACATCGCATATAAGATCCTGTCTGCCGTATTATGTGAACGCCTAAAACCGATCGTCAACAACCTGATAGGTCCTTATCAGTGCGGTTTCAGGCCAGGAAAGTCCACCATTGACCAAATATTCACACTACGGCAGATTTGGAAGAAGCCCATGAATATAAAATCGATACGCACCACCTCTTCATTGATTTCAAAGTTGCCTATGATAGTGTGTATAGAGACGAGTTATACAGAGCCATGTCTAGTCTTGGCATCCCTGCCAAGCTCGTCCGTTTGTGCAGAATGACAATGGAGAACTCTCGCTGCTCCATCAAAGTCTGGAAGAACATCACTGAACCGTTCGATGTCAGGAAAGGTCTGAGGCAAGGTGATGCGATATCATGCGATATCTTTATCATAGTACTTGAGAGAATTATACGAAACACACAAGCCAACACCGGAGGTACAATATTTTACAAGTCTGTACAACTACTCGCTTATGCTTGTGACATTGACATAATCGGAAGAACTCTGCGGGCAGTCAATGGGGCATTTACGAGTATTGAGATCGAGGTAGCAAAGATGGGTCTAGCGGTCAGTGAATGAAAAACAGAATATATGCTGTCTACAAAAAAGGACACCCAACATCGGCGTCTTGGACAGAATGCCACAATAGACAGATATAATTTTGAGGCAGTAAGAGTTCTGTCTACCTAGGCTCTATGGTGAACTCCACAAATGACATCAGTAGGGAGATCACACGAAGAATTACTCTTGCCAATCGTTGTTTCTATGGGCTAAGACGACAGTTGAGTAGCAAAGCCCTATCTCGAACTACTAAGGTAACTCTTTATAAGACACTAATCATCCCAGTCCTGCTGTATGGCGCAGAGGCATGGACTTTGACAACACCGGATGAGGCTGCACTTGGTTATTTCGAGAGAAAAGTTCTTCGAGCGATCTTTGGTCCCGTCTGCATAGACAGTGAGTGGAGGAGAAGGTACAATGCCGAACTATACGGCCTGTAAAAGGACATCGACTTAGCATTAGACGAGTTCACATACAGCGACTAAGATGGCTGGGTCATTTAGAGCGGATGGTGCGCAACGTTTCCGCCAAGAAAGTCTTCGAATCCACCCCGGATAGACGGCGCAGTAGAAGACGACCTCGTGGTAGGTGGCCCAAACAAGTGGAGGGGGACTTCAACCAAGTTGGCGTGCGCAACTGGAGGCAGCTGGCTCGTAACCGTGCTGGCTGGAGAAGTTTTTTGGTTGAGGCCCAGGTCCGCCCCGGACTGTAGCGCCATCTAAGTAAGTAAATAAGTAATAATAAAAATACTAATAATATATAAATATATAATATATGTATATAAACAGATACGGAACAGATACGGAGGGACTAACAAAAGTTCGCTTAGTTGGTGTCAATTTAGTAGTTTTTGAAAAAAAAAGAAGATACATTTCTGTAGCTAAGAAACAATATTTATTTCCAAATTTGAGAACAATAGGTAAAAATGGAGACGAGAAAGAAAGAAATTAGTGACGTAAGCTCGGTTGAAGTTCCACCGACACACAGGAAGAAATTCGTTTTGCCAATCTTTTCGGATTTCGACGTTAATTCACGCCAGTCAAAATTCTGCACGAATGCCAAAATGCATACAGAATAAATGCACCACATCTTGTTACTATTTCAAAGTGGTTTAAAGGTTTCCAGACTGGCCATTTTTCTGTGGAGGACGAATCTCGTGACGGTCGGCCCAAATCCTCGACCGACGATACAAATGTAGCCCTGGTGAAGGCTAAAATTGACGAAGATGCCAGGATGAAACAGGAGATGATAGCGGATGAACTGGGCTTCAATGCCATGTCTGTGTCACGAATTTTAAATTATTATCGATGGGTTCTAAAAATTTTAAATGGAGACCAAAAAGAGGCTCATGTTCGTTTTGCGCAATATAACTATCCAGGAAAAGTTTGAAAATGGAGAGTCAAACTGCTTCAATAAGATCGTTACAGGTGATTAATCTTCGTTTTACAAGTACGACCCGGAAACCAAATAGCAGTCCAAGGTATGGAGCCCAGAATGTGCAAATCCTCCAGTAAAGGACAACGAACAAAAGTCAGCGACAAACGTTATGATGTCGATGTACTTCACCACGGTGAAAATGGTCGCCGTTATCCCGCTTAAAACTGGTCAGACAGTCACTGCTTAGGTATACTGAAACTTGTTTACCACAAGTTTTCTAAAATTTACTACTTGCACCACGACAATGCGCCTGCGCACACTGCTGAAAAAACCAATAAGTTTCTTGCGCTCTCACCTTGCACCTTATTCTTCGGATCTAGCGCTGTGTGACTTTTGGCTGTTTCCGATAATAAAAAAAAGATTTGATGGGAAAAATCTTCAAATCTAATGAGGAGATTATTAGTGCAGCCAATGTCGAAATCAAAAGCTCCAAAAAGAGGATTTTGAAAGCTGTTTTGAGAGATGGATCTATCGGCTGAAGAAATGTATTGAAATAAATGGGAATTATGTGGAGAAATTAAAAAAAGATGAAGATTAAATATCTAAAGTTAAAATTATTTTTGTGTTTTATTATTCAATCAACTAAGCGAACTTTTGCTAGTCCCTACGTAGAAGAGAGATTCACTTTCAAAAATAACGACTCATATGTAAGTATTTATATACAGTGCCTCACACTCAAAGTGGGACAACATACAAAAATGCTATCTCGTGAGGATTCAGGATTGATTGTAGAGGCACTGTTTAAAATTACCTCTTTTTTCTCATTCCACTTCAGATTCCACATCAATGCAAGCACTCAATGATAAAAAAGAAACCCAAATTCTATCAACAAATTTGTGTGCATAACATATATTGCAGCTCACACTCAAATTGGGACACGTGACGTTTGCCATAAAAGCTAACGGTTCTCGCTCGCAACTTGCAGGATCATGATGCATTTTCACTCATTCCAGCCACACAGTCCTTTCAGAGCATTTGTGTGATCTTCTTAAAATTAAAAAGCAAAATGTCTTTCTACTGTAGAGGAAAAAAAAATGTAATTCTAAATTATAAAAACGGTAAAACTGTTCGAGAAATTAGCGCAATAGTAAACAAAAAGAAATCTACTGTATTTAATATTATAAAAAGGTTTAAGGAAAACGGAAAAATCTAAAATAATCCGAAAAATGCTGAAAGCAGTAGGAAAATAAGCGCTACAACGGAAAGGTTCTTAGGAAAATTGTGAAGCATGGCGGCGGGTCACTGATGATATGGGGCTGCATGTCAACCGGGAACCGGAAAATTGCATTTTGTCCGTACAAATATGAACGCAATGTATTACATCGACATTTTGAAAGAAACTGTTAAGGATAGCGCGGAGAAACTTGGCATCAAAGATAACTTTCTCTTCTATCAAGACAACGATCCCAAGCATAAGTCTTGGGTTGCGAGAACGTGACTCCTTCACATTTGCCCTAAAGTTCTTGCCAAACCCCAATCACCGGACTTGAATGTAAGTGAGCATTTGTGGGCAGAACTAAAGAATCGAGTGGCTAAATGAAAAGTTTCGAACATCAGCGCTCTTAAAACGGTTGTGATGGAAGATTGGGAAACTATCGAGCTATCTTTTCGCATAAATTTGGTTGAAAGTCTGCCAAGGAGTCTTGAAGCGACTGTTAAGAACGATGGAAACACGACCCTGTATTAATAAACCTACTTTTAAAAGCAGAGTTTGCCGTGTCCCACTTTGAGTGTGACTTAGTGAAAAGGAGGCAGATAGTATTATGATTTTTTTTTATTTAATATTTTGTTTTCGTTTTTGTTTTTTTGTCTTTTGAATAGCTTGAAGTCATTGATTCAAAAGAAAATTAATAAAATAGTTGAAAAATTAGCCATGACGTTTATTTGCCCAAGAAAGTTAGCTATATGCATTCTTTTGGGTTGTCCCACTTTGAGTGTGAGGCACGTACATTATTTTGGACTCAAGTCTACTCACCTCCCGCAAAGTAAATTCACTCATTAGTAATCAAATCAAACAGAATACTTGATTTGATTATTAACCAAAGATACTCATATCATTACCCGAGTCCTGGTATTCGTTACTGACGTTGTTTGAGTATGTTGTGCACAAAAGTAATCAAATTGGAACGAATACTGATTACTGATTACTACCCGAAGATCACAACGTTCGAGTCCTGGGGGCAAATCACGTAACTTTTCAGACGATCATCGTTTCGACGGCGACGGGACGGATGGAAAAATTGTTTCACATTTATAGGTGTTAACATTTCGCTACTACCGTTGGTTGCCCACTGTTGGCTGTATAACGCCTAAATACATGTAAACTACAGATGTTTGAGGTATTTGGTATCGTTCAAACATACATTTAGGCGTTACACAGCCAACAGTATGCAACCAACTGTATTAGAGAAATGTTAACCCCTATGCTATGCAACAAATTTTTCTATTCATCGATTGCTATCATTCAAACGATGATCTTCTGCAAAGTAACGCGATTCGCCCCTGGTTTTCATTACTGTCGCGGTTTAAGTATGTTGTACAGAAAAGTAATCAAATTGGAACGTGTGGCAAGAAAGACAGAGTGCAAGAGAAGCGAAAAATGGAACATCTAGAAGTAGAACATAAAAAAACTAGAGAGGCGAGTCGTGCTGCTGCCGAAGGATGTGTTGATGTGTGTTTGCTTGTGCATATGTGTATTTAATATTGCTTCTAGAATAAATGTGTGGTTGAGTTATGAGTTTGTGTAAGGATTTGATTCGAATGCGGCACTTGGGTTGGTGTGCAAATGAGTATCAGAACCGAATACTTATTTTGAGTAGTATTCGGTTCCAATACTCATTTCAAGTAACGAATACTAAAAACCGAATACTCAATACCGGGTTCTCAGCGAAATCAAAAAGCATTCAGGAGGAAAACGACGTACTCCGTACCAAGCTTACCGAAATGGAGCTACTCTATCGTGAGCTTAAGAAAGAGGTAGATTTACTCAGGCAAGAAAATAATGCCCTAAAAAACACGTATCTACAAAAAGAAAATACAGTTAGCCCACATCGCTCACCTAGTCGCGAATACCAGACGGATGAAGAAGAGCTAACACGCGAAACGAATTGGATCGAAAAGAAACAACCTAGCAAAAAACGCAAAGCTAGTTCCTCACCGGAAGTCGAGCCACAAAGAGATGAAAAGCGCAAGGAGTCACAAGAAAAGTAAAAACAACCAAAATTATGTCCTCCACCACCGATAAAGTCGTTGGAATTACGGACTATAATAAGTTGCATTGCCTCCTTAAAGGAACTCTGGCATTGAAGTTTAAGGTGACATCTCTGCGAAACAATACGTGGAAAATCAATGTCGATGATGCCGACGGTTACCGATCAGTATCTAAAATATTGAATGGCGAAAAGATTCAGTGATATACTTATGAAAATAAGTGTTGCGTGTTGTAGCAAGGGGACTCCACCCCTCGTGCACCAAAGCAGGTGTTATAAACGACCTTTAAGACAAATGCTTTAAAATTCTTGATGCCGTCAATATTATCAAGAAGGAGAAGCAACAGTCGGAGGGAGAACATGAAAAATTAGTAAAGCGCGGACTTCCACTATTCATGCTTATTTTTGATAAAGACGAAAATAAAGATATTATAAATGGTATCAAGACTATTCTAAACATCGTGGTCAAAATCGAACCTATGCGTAAGAGCTCCAGATCAATCCCGCAGTGTAAGCGCTGTCAAGGCTTCAATCATACGCAGACTTACTGCCAGAAAGAGCTGTGATGCGTTAAATGCGCGGGTGAACATCTCTCGTAAGAGTGTCACCTAAACAAGCAAACACCTGCCACCTGTACAAACTGCAAAGGAAAACATCTTGCGAACTATCGAGGTTGCGAAGTGGCGAAAGAGCTTCAAAAACGGGGCGATACGCTAAAAAATTCCAGGCGCCCTATTCCGAAACCAATCAAGAACAGACCCAAAATAGGTACGAAAAAAGCAGCGAAAGATAGAAAATCCGTCAATATTGACTTAAGATCGGTTAATGAAATAAAATCCAAAAGTAGTGACAGAAGCAAAATCTCCGAATATTGGCGTGCAGTCTTATGCTCAAGCGGCGAAGACAGTTAAGGGTACGTACACGACCGACAACTCACGGGAGACGAAAGCAAGAAATCGTCCAAACTTTAATGTAAAGACTCCTGCTCCAGTTGCGACATTGAAAAACTGTGATAGAGGTAGTTCAGAGGATCATGTATCCAATGTTTTTTCCCTAATTCTTGCGAAACTTGAGGAGCAATGCAAAACAAATAAACTAATTTTTGAGAGACTAGTTGCACTAGAAAACAACATTAATAACACGCGCACTTCAACCAGAATATGAAAGAAACGCTTAAAATTCTTACTTGGAACGCTAACGGGCTCATACAAAGACTCGACGAGTTAGAAATATTTATACGAGAAAAAGATATTGATATATGCTTAGTCTGTGAAACTTATCTGGCAAAGCAATCGAATATTAAGATAAGGGGATATAGCGGGTATCACGCCTTTCACCCATCGGAAAGAGCCAGAGGCAGGAAATAAAAGAGATGATTAAGGAGAAGAGTAAAGCGCATAAAAGATGGCAACAAACTCGGGCTCCGCAACATAAAGCATATCTTAACCGTTTGTGCAACTCACTAAAAAGATCTATTAAAGACCTTAAGAATAATGAAATGCAAACTTACCTAGAAAGCTTAACGGCAGAAAAAGATTCTAACTATTCGCTTTGGACGGCTATAAAATGTATTAAAAAACCTCAAATTCAAGCCGCGCCAATTAGGAAAAATCAAGATGAATGGGCCAGGCATGATAAGGAGAAAGCGCAAGTTTTTGCCGCCCACCTGGAAGAAACTTTCAAACCGTTTGATGGACAAGCTCTTATTGAAAATATAAATACGTCGTATATAGACAATAGCGTAATAAGAAATGCAACACTTACCGAACTTAAGGAAGAAATAAAGAAACTTAAACCTAAGAAAGCTCCTGGGTATGACCTAATTACGGGAGCGGTTCTTAAAGCACCACCAAGAAAAGCTCTAATTAAGCTTCTGTTCATTATAAACGCCGCGATTAGACTAGAATATGTTCCTAGTCAATGGAAAGTCGCCGAAGTCATAATGGTCCTTAAGCCCGGAAAACCGCCGAAGGAAAAAACGTCTTATAGACCGATTTCGCTTCTTCCAATTATATCCAAAGTGTTCGAGAGAATATTGATTAGGCGAATACAGCCGGTAATAAAAGAAGGGCATCGTATCCCAGATCATCAATTCGGATTCAGAAGTAAGCATTCTACAGTTGAACAAGTACATCGAATAACACATGTAATCGAAAAATCACTTGAAGAAAAAAAGGTTTGTTCAAGCGTATTCCTTGACGTTTCTCAAGCCTTTGACAAGGTCTGGCACGAAGGCTTAAAGTTTAAATTACGACAAGTTCTGCCAGAGCACCTATATAATATTTTAAAGAACTACCTTGCGAATAGACTATTCCGCGTAAAATGTGGAAACGAATATTCTGATTTTAAGGAAATAATGGCTGGGGTGCCGCAAGGAAGCGTTCTTGGTCCAGTTCTACCATATATCTATTATACACTCGTGATATACCGCAAGTAGAAGGCACTGAGCTAGCTACATTTGCCGACGACATTGCTATCTTGATAGTAGGTATCGCACTCAACGAGACCAAATCTGTTCATCTAAATTTTACTTGTAAGAAAATAAATAATTTGTCGATCTTTTCAAACTCAGTTAAAATTCCGTTTGCAAACGAAGCTAAGTATCTTGGAATAACACTTGATACAAAGCTGAAATGGAAAATGTACGTAAAGAAAAAACGCAAAGAACTAGATAATAAATATAGAGAAATGTATTGGTTACTTAGAAAATATTCCAAGCTTCATATAGATAATAAACTGCTTTTATATAAGCAAGTGCTAAAGCCTGTATGGACATATGGTATACAACTCTGTGGTTGTACCAAAATAAGTAACATTAAAATTTTACAAACTTTTGAAAACAAAGTGCTAACAGGTATTGTCAATGCGCCATGGTATATCCGAAATAGCGATATCCACAGAGATCTTGGCATTAAAACAATCGAAGATGAAATTAAAAACTACGCGAGAAAGCATAAAAGTCGACTAGAAAGTCACGCTAATATAACAGTCCTCCAAGTTTTGGATGAAAGAAATTTACTACGCCGTCTACAAAGAATCAAATCTTTAGACTTAGCGCGTTAAGTAACCACATCTAAACTGCGGAGCTGGCAGGAACTTCTAATGGGAAGGTACCTGCAAAACGTCATTATTTCATGAAACGAAAACTACTTGCTAAGTCAAATACTTAGTTGAAGTAAAAATAAGAAACAAGTCAGCGCACCGTTAGTATCGAGACCGAGGCAACAAAGATGGGTTGAGCGATCAATAAAAGCCTTCCCATTCAAAAAAATACACCCAAAATCACCATTTTTTTCAGAGTCAAATGCAATACAAATGTAATCATTTTGAAATTCACCTAATGTGTTAGGATTAATGAAAATTTGTTTGGTTATAATATGCAGACACTGGCTTTTTTGATGACTCTCTACAAAATATAAAGGCTTATGCCTAATTTTTGCGAGCCTTAGGTCTACAACATAGAGATACAATTACTCATAAGAATACAGAGTACATAAGAATACAATTACTCATAAGAACACCACTAAGATAACCACTATCCTTTTTACCGTCAGACAGCCCAGACATCTGCTGTCATGGCAGCGTCATGGCATGTACAAAAATTTGTATATTGAACCTAGTCATGATTGAAAATTCTGGGACGCTGGATACTTTCTAGTAATTCCTCAGTGGCTTGAGTCCCAAACATAATTCGTTGAGTTTAATCTTGTGATAGAGAAAATTTGGCATTCTGAAATTATTTTGAAGGTGGCCTTACTTCACGGTTACTCTGTGAGATCCTGTAGTTACTATAACCCCTTCCCTCATTTCTTTCAATATAACCCAATAGGATGTCTAATAAAACGTGGAGCCTAATATTGTCATCTTCCATGAAGAGACCAGGTCCAGGCCGTTGATTGGCATTGAAATAATATGTAAAAATTTAACTAAAATCTTTCTGGCTCAAATTTTGATCGAAAATTCCGTAGCAGTCGAGATTCTGGTATCTTTGCATCTGAATGAATAATTAAAAAGACAGAACTCTAAAGTTAGATGTTGTACACGGACGTCAAATTTCCACTGCAGGTTATACGGAAAGTTGCTTTGTTTAAGGTGTAAGGCTACGTATAAGTGCTGCCTACGATATATACATATGTATGTAGGTAAATATCGAAAGGAGGGAGATTCGGCAATATTTCTGGAATAGCCTGGATCTTTAAGAAGAATAAAGTTTAAGGTTCACCACTTTTCGGAATCCGGTAAAAGTAAAAATAGCATACGCTAGCGTTTTTCCATCATAGAGCTCACACATATTCTAATACAGGTCTTATAATTGACGTGCAAATCAATATTTTTCATTCATAATCCACGTGTCTTGGCGAAAGATGTTTTCGATTCAGCATGATTTGAGTAGAAAATTTACCATTTAGGATTACTCCTTAGTACTCAGGTTCAATAGAGACTCGAATTGTTACACATTTTAGCACTGGGTGAGTCAGAGCGTTAAACCTAATCCTTCTTATAAAGAGAACAAACCCCAATTTCAATTATGATAGGATTAATCACGATCCAACAGAATGCACAACAGCAACAACCGCGTGTGCCTGATCGCAAACCTTATAGCTCTAGAGAGTACTTAGCAGGAAGTCAACTACCACACAACATAGGAGGGAAGACAGAATGCCGTCTTATGAGCGATGAAAGTCTTTTTCCAGCGATAATTGGTTCATATACTTCAAAGTTGGAAGACTTCCGTGAGGTTTATATCTACCTAACATATATTTAATTCATTTTTTAATTCTCTAGTTCTAATTTGGTCATCTCAGGGGGTTCGACGGATCTGGCAGAGTTATTTTCGTAGCTACGTATGCGTTTTTTTTTTTTTTTTTGCCTTGTCTAGGGGGTAGTGGAAAAACGCTAATGCGCACGGAAAACAGTCCCGCTCTGTTTTTAGTAGTGTGAGACTCACTACTCACTAAAAAACCACCTTTAACCCCTTCTTTCTACTTGACACCATCCACTCTGGAACCGCTTATCGCATTACTTCAGAGTGGTGTCGTTTTCTTTCCCCTCTGGGGACCGGCTTTTTCATATTCAGCTCCTGGTGCGGGTTTATACATTCTTGCCGGTAAGGCTTTTATCTACTTTATGTAATTTGTGAGGGAATGTTGGCGTCTTCCTCTCTCTTTTTGGATCTTAGTACCGTCTCGATAAAGCAAGATATTCTATTCCATGTGTCGGTACTCGAGATCATCTTGCTTATAGCATTTTCCGGGGAAAAATCGCCTATTTCCGACTCCAGTCTACTCCTCTGCTCTGTCCATCTGCTACAGGCGAAAAAGGTGTGGAAAGCGTCGTCTTCCGCTGAGTCTCCATATTGGCAGGCCGCGCTCTCTACTTTACCAATTTTGTGGAGGTATCGGTTGAAATACCCACGTCCGGTTAGGAATTGAGTGACAAAGTAGTTCACTTCGCCGTGTTCCCGCTCTGTCCAAGCCGTGACGTCTGTAATCAGCCTCGCTGTCCACCTCCCCCTCGTTTCAGCGCTCCACCTTCTCTGCCAAGCCTGCTTGGTAAGCTCCTTCGCTTCAGCGACTGCCAGTTGAGCCCCTACTTCCGCCTTCTTGTCGTGGGCGTACTTCCTCTCTGTCGCTAGGAGGTCGATAGGGGTCACACCCGCAACTACCAGGACGGCTGGTTCCGACACTGTGCGATAGGAGCTTGCAACTCGGAGAGCTCCTCGCCTTTGTACTGCGGCAATTTGCTTTCTGTACTTCTCCTGTCTAAGTGCGTCTGCCCAGATCTCACACCCATACAGAAGAATGGCGTGGGTGATGGACATGAGGAGTCGTCGCCTACTCATTGTTGGGCCTCCGATATTTGCCATAAGCTTACTCAGCCTTGACGTGACCTTCGCAGCTCCCGAAGCCTTCATTCGGATAACAGTGTTTCTCGTCCGTAGAATTCTATTGCCTTTCACAGAGAAGGTTTTTCCGTATTTAAAAAAACGCTTAAGGTCACTTAAGGTCATTATAGGCCTGCAACTGAAGCTTCTTTCGTGTAACTTTTATGACCATTTCTTTACCTCGATTTTTTTCAGCAAAGAGCTTACCTAGTATTTTAAAATATTCTACGATTTCAAAAAGTTAGCCACTTCTCTGCAGGAAGGTCAGTATTTCACTAAATCAACGGAATTTATACACCCCTCACGTGGGAGTTGTTAACCAGAAATGAATGAGAAACCTCATAAAATAAAAAAAGTTCTGATTATCCTTCATGCCGTAAACTATTTCACCATATAGACTAGCCCGAGCTAACTGACGTCCTAACAACTGGCGATGAGTTTTATCACTCCCGAAACTACGACAAACTAACTGCAAACATTCAAATAGATTAATCTCAAACTTTTCAATGACACTTGTCGTCGCCTTGTTCCATGATTAGATTGCCCGCAACTGTCACAAAAAAAAGAGAACTCCTGGACCTACCTACTTCTTCCTTAATGTTATAATTTACTAGAAAACCGCAAAAAAAAGAAGCAAAATGGTTGTCAAAACTTTTGTCCACTATATATCATTCTCTAGGCAAAACAGAACTTTGACTTAATTTTCTCTTCTTAATTTTTTTCTCCTTGTGCCGACAATTTTTCCAAACAGTTTACTCCATTTGCATTGACAGGGTAGCAGGCCGAAGCAAACAAAAAAAACTGAAAGTTTAACTTAAATGAACATGAAAAGTTGTGGGACACAGTAACAACCGCAATCTCAACAAATATCCTTCAACCTAAATGTTCACTATGAATATTTTTCGTTTTATTTTTTATTTTTGGCTCGGCGACCAAGGACGCAAGGACGAGGAAGCGGAAAAATTGCCTAGTTGTGTGGTTTGTCTCAATTGGTCAAGTTCTGTGTTTTTTTCTTCTTTTTCTTCTGAGAGTATGTATTTCGATGCCAATGCTTACCCTCTTCAAGAGTGCTAAAGAAAAACCTCAAAAGTTTAGCCAGATGTAAAAGTTTTTACCCTCATCGGAGCATCATAGCCATTGAGTTGACTGGGTGATTTCCCAGTCTATTCGTTACTCATGGTGTGCTTATAAGTTATCACATATACATAGGTAAAGTTCACACAATAAAATTATGAAGCGAGCAGGGAAATTACACTCAGCGACGAAAATTAAAGGGTAGAGGTGAAGTGATGAAATAGTTGAGCGAACTCGGATGGTGTGACATGTTGTTGGTGTGCTTGAAGACGTTACATAAGTCTATTGGTGCGTCCGAAAATACCCTCAGCACTAGTAGAAAGGTTCACATCCATTCATCCTTACTAGAAATTTGCATTAAGTTGTATATGGTGTGAGTTTGTCAGCTCGTATTTGTGTTCATCCGCTTTTATAGCTCTCTTTGCCTTTAGATTTTCTTTCATGCAATATATTGAGTGGATCTACAACTTACATATGCAGCACGTCTACGATACTGAAGATAATAAAACGTAGACTGGTGCTGCTGCGCAAGAAAAAAAAAATTAATTAAAAACCTCTTGAACCATTCCATCCACTGTGCATGATTCATACCACAAAGGAAATATTAGATCCACTACCCAGACGACATAGCCATGCTAGTAGTTGCTAAATTCTTTAACGAAGTAGACCACCTATGCAAATAAATTTGTAAATCGATAGCTAGAACCAATCGGTCTGGACCTAGCCGAACATAAAATGGACGTAATTTGAATATATGGGCGAAAAACTACTGAAATAGCCACACTAAGAGTCGATAATTACACAATTGTATTCAAATCTACCACCCAACTTGGAAATGATGACTAACACTATTCTGTCATACAAGTAGCATCTGATAAAAACAAAGTAGTTTGACTCAGATGTGTCTTGTTAATAACAATGCCATATATACTAAGGTAGCCTAATCTCTAAAGGAAGATCCGACGTAGATCCTGACGCATCTTTTGTCAGAGTATTGACAACACGTTTAATTGTCCAGACTGCATAAAATGTTTTCCAAAATATCAATGATACCAAGTGTATTGATTAATCCCAAAGGATTCTGGGCTAAGTCTGTGCTATGCTGCATGAATAGTTTCGAACATTTTAAATCTGGGAGACCGGACGATACCTTTCCCGCGTAGCTTCAGGTGGCATTCGAAGTTAAAAATAGTTCATAACCTCTCATGTATTTTGAATGGTTGCGCAATGTTTGGAACAATACCAAGTACTTGGGCCGAGGTGAGGGTCCTTTTATACTTAAGACAGGTAAAATCTCAAACACGTAGCGTAAAAATCCCATACCTTTTTACTCAAAACTTTTAAAAGAACCTAGTTCTTAATATCAGAACCTCAGTGGATAGCTATCCAAGTGAATATCGCATCTTATCAAAAATTCTCTTATGATCAAAAAATTCGTCTTTAATAATATTGAAACCCATTCGGTTAACAATACATAGGCTAAAACTCTGCAACTCCATCTACCAAGTTATAGCACACGCACTCAAAAATAGAAAACAAATTCCGAAAATGTCGCTGAATGTGCTAGAAAATCTCTAGTTGTCTTATAAGTACATATGTACATGTAAAAAGTCTTCCAGCAAAACATCATTCACTGCTTGTATGCTTAAGTAGTTAGACTGATCCTCACGTATGGTATACAAGTGTGGTAGACCGCCCTGAAATGCTCTCTTCATCTCACAAGCTTCCCTCCATCGAAGTCCCGATGGAAACTGTCCAGATTCTTCAACAGACGTCATTTGAAATATCGACGAACTGTCAGCTTCTTGTTGCTTTCTCAGGTTCTGTAGACAGTTAGTTGATGTTTCATATCTCACATTGCATTGCTATACTTTCATGCATTACTTCCATTTGATCTAAATTTTCTTGATTATCGAAACCCAACCGATTTATACTCTTTTATTCATCCCCAGGTGTCTGCTGATAACTATAGACAGTCTATCTTTAACTGACATATGTAGCATCGTGCTCCAGGTACGAACAGTTCACAGTGCTAAACCTCTCGATCTGGTTTTGTTGAATGTTTCTTGTCTGTCAGTTGAGACCCAACTAGACTGTTGACAGATTTCATAGTCAAACAACGATCCTTCTTTGTCAAGGCGACTTGCATTACAAAAGTCCAAATACTTTAAACTTTTTCTGACTTTCAGAATTCCGGGCTTCAAAAATAAAAGTAGATCGCTTATCGATCTGATACGACATAACCGTCTATTTGCCAATGCCCTATTCTTGAAGGTTTTGAATCATTTAGCTTAGGTAGCTAAAAACAATTGAAAAATGTCTAATCGTGCTCGCCATTATCATGAGAAAGACAGCGTCCAATAACCAGAATACTCCAAGGAAATCTCCACAGGAGTCGAACGGCAGACGACCTCCTCGTTAAACTCAGAATTGAACTGGAAGCAGATACCGTTATTATCAGCGAACAGTACAAGGATAAAGATGGCCCTAGCTGGATGGCGGACATGCTAGGTACAGCTGCTATCTGGATCCCAGACGCAAGGACATTCCCCGTAAAAAGCCAAGGCACAGAAAGAGGCTTCATTTGGGTGAAATGCGCGGGACTTACGATAATCAGCTGCTACTTCACGCCAAACGAAAGAATAAACGAGTTCCGAGAAAAGTTGGACCGACTAGAGGACTTCATTCAAGAGACCGAGGGGGAGATCCTGCTCGTTGAAGACTTCAATGGAAGAGCACAGGAGTAGGGAATGCCGACCAGAGACTCACAAGGAAAACAAATTCTTGAGATGGCTGCAAGACGAGGGCTTAACACTGCGAACATAGGCAACACATCCACATTTAGGAGGCCTGGTTACGCAGAGACTATCCCGGACGTAACCTTCGCATCTGAACTGACATCCGCAAGGGTTGAAAACTGGAGAGTTATCGAAGACTACACGGACAGCGATCACCAGTACATCGTTTTTGACCTACGAGAAAGGCAATGCGTTCCGAACCAAAACCAAAGCCGAGCGCCGTGATGGAACGTTAGAGCTTCTTACACCCGCAATCGAGGAAGGAAAAAGGGCGGTCCTAGAAACAGCGAAAGCTGCTCAAACGAAAGTTGAGGCAACGATGCAACTCATACGGCTGGCATGTGATGCCTCGATGCCCCGAGTGAGCGGCTCCAATAGAAACAGGAAACCGGTGTACTGGTGGAACGACGAGATAGCTGCGCTTCGAAGAAGATGCCTACATCTCAGACGCAAAGTCACCAGGGGTAGAAGAGGACAAGCTGAACCCACGGAAGGCATTCTAGCAGAATTTAGAACCATGAGATCCGAGGCCAAGAGGGCCATCAATTCGAGCAAAAAACAGAAGTGGGAGGATCTCCGCCGGGATGTCAACAGCAATCCCTGGGGGCTAGGCTTCAAAGTCGTAATGCGAAAACTGGGAACACAGATGGCTAGCCCTGTCCTCGGCGAAGAAAGGATGGAGTTTATAGTGAACACACTCTTCCCAACGCATCATGTTCGACCTCCCGACACTTCTCCGGTCCAACGATCAGAAACCCTGATATTCAGTTGAGAAGAGTTGATCCTCGCGTCGAAAACACTACAAAACCGAAAGGCCCCTGGACCCGACGGAATACCAGCAGAGGTGCTCAAGACGATTGCCCAGTCTTGTCCTCAGCTACTGCTGAGCATGAACAATAGCTGTCCCCAGGAAGGGGTTTTATCTAGGAGCTGGAAATTACAGCGCTTGGTACTGATCAGCAAAGGAAAAGGAGATCCGGATTCCCCATCAGCGTACAGGCCTTTGTGTATGCTGGACACAGCAGGGAAACTCCTTGAAAAGTTGCTAAAACCAAGGCTTACAGCAGCCGTGCAGAGAGCAGGAGATTTGTCCGAAAGATAGCACGGATGCAGAAAGGGCCACCCTACGATTGGAGCAATTGAAGAAGTAGTAAGGACCGTCCAATCTGCTCAAAAGGTCAACCACTATTAAAGGAAAATCGTATTGCTAGCAACTCTGGACGTGCGAAATGCCTTCAATTCAGCCAGATGGAGCGATATACTGAACGCCCTCGAAAGCACTTTTGATATTCCCGAATATCTCTTGCGGATGGTGAAGGACTATCTCAAGGACCGGAAGCTAACACCGCAGAAGGACCACGAATAAAGGAGATTACTGCTGGAGCAGCGCAGGGATCAATCCTGGGACCCGATCTCTGGAACATCTCCTACGATGGCATCCTTCGTATGGAAATGCCCGAAGACACCTTCCTAGTAGGGTATGCAGATGATATCGCCGCGGTGATTACGGCAAGAGACACCTAGAGCGCGCAAAAAAACACAACCAGGTGATGAGACGGGTGCATTTCTGGATAGAAGAACATGGCTTAGGTTTGGCCAAAGAAAAGACGGAGATAATCCTTTTTACAAAGAAGAGGATTCCAACTATTGTCGACTTTCAAGTCGGGTCTGAGGTAATAGGATCTGCTTCGGAACGAGCTGCGAAGGTCACAATGTTACTGAGCAGATTAATGACAAACGTTGGAGGCTCAACAGCTAGCAAGAGAAAGCTCCTGATGACAGTCACCCACGCCATTCTCCTATATGGATGCGAGGTATGGGCCGACGCACTACGACAAGAGAAATACAGGAAACAAAAAGCGGCACTACAAAGGCGCACGGCACTACGGGTTTCAAGTTCATACCGAACGGTGTCGGAACCAGCCGTCCTCATAGTCGCGGGAGTGACCCCTTTTGATCTCCTTGCGGCAGAGAGGAAGTACGTCTACGCCATAAAGGCGGAAATTGGGATGGAAGCGGCAACCGAGGAGGCGAAGGAGCTCACCAAACAGAAATGGCAGAACAGATGGAGCTCAGAAAGCAAAGGACGATGGACCGCGACGCTGATCAGCAACATCGCTGAATGGAAGGAACGGAAACACGGGGAAGTAAATTATTACCTCACCCAATTTCTAACCGGACACGGTTATTTCAACGCCTACCTCCACAGAATAGGCAAACCAGGGAGCCCGGCTTGCCAATATGGCGACTCAAAACTGGACGAGGCAAACCACACGTTCTTCGAGTGCAACCGATGGGAAGCTAAAGGGGGGCACTAGAATCTCTAATCGGCGTCATCACCCCAGAAAACATAGTGACAAAAATGTCAATGAGTGACCAGAGCTGGAATCAAGTACGTTCCTTTATAGAAAAATTACTTAAAACAAAAAAGAGAGAGAATGGCGTAATAATCACCCTCATGAGATTTATGTAAGCCTGATGCAAGCCTTACCGGCAAGAAAGAGTTAACCCGCAACAAAGAGAGAATTATGAAAAAACCGGCCCCGAAAGGGGAAAAAAAACGACACCACTCTGAAGTAATGCAAAAGCGGTTCCGGAGTGGATTGTGTCAAGTTGAAAAAGGGTTAAAGGTGTTTTTTTAGTGAGCAGAAAGTCCCACACTACTTGAAACAGAGCAAGCTTGTTTCTCGTTAGCAGTAGCGTTTTCCACCACACCTTAGGCAACAAAAAAAGAGAAAAAAAAAAATGATCACGAGAAAAAACCAAACGTTCTAATTAAAATATGGTCGTATAAAGTAAAATATTATTTCAAATAACGAGATAAATCTATTTTGGTTCAGAGCTCTAAAGTAAAAAAAATAGTCTAGGAGATCTATTGATATATTTGCCTGAAACAAAACATGTTTTGTTATAATGTTATGATTGTTTCTAATTACTATAAGTTTACGGAACTCAAACAAATTTTTACTTCTAGCAGAATTTGTTCGTGACAAAATATTTTTTTCCAGAGTATGAAGATTCCAAAAATGAAAGAAAATTTTCCTGATCCTTATTAAAAAAGTTAAAAAAAAAACATTCTAAAAGCGATCCAAAGTTTTAAAAATAACGCGATCCTGATGATTTTCAAATTCAATAGCACATTAATCTAGCTCCAGTTTAAATTGTCATGAAGACAATTCCGTATGTGGTGATTGATTGACTTTCGAGGCATCGGGTTAGTTTTCCCCGTTGGCATTAACCATACTCTTCCGTGGGATTCGCGAGCGCATACGATTGACTTACCAAGGTAGAGTAAACACAGTGCTCCGTTTCACGGAACTGTATTCTTTTGTCACCTTGTTCCACTTATTTCACTCAGTTCTTAGATTTGAGTAGGATACCGCATACTGGACGCTCTGCATTTGTATGCATCAAACACTTTCAAGACCCTCAAGCCCCAAGTCAAGGAGTCTTAGCACATTCCACAAACCGTGTTTAGAACCTATTCGATAGCCAAAGGTGAATAAAGTCCCCGAGACGTTATAGTGCGTTCCAAACACTCTAATTTTTGTAAGTTCTATAAGTTGCTGGTTCAAACTAATCGATACCTATTTATTTTGTTTTTCTCTTAGGGATCATAGGGGACGTGCTCCACTCGATTCTGTAGTTTGCAAGGAAATATTCCGATCGTGACACAAGGAGGTGTTAAACGAACCGTTATTACAATTCGGCTGCAGATGCTTGCTTTTGTTACTTAGCGAACCAACAGTTGGGAGATGCCCCTTTACGAGGACGATATTAATATGTGCCGACCCACTATACAGAATTTGATTTAAAATACATTCATTGAATATTCGTTTAGATGCATCCCCAAGCTTCTACTACATGAATTATTGAGCACGGAGGGAAAAAAAAACATTTATAATAGTTTCCTTTGTTATTCTTAAGCAACTTTTATTGAAAAAAAGCGAAAAAAATTATTTGTTTAAGAAATAAATAGCCAATGGATTCAGAAATAAAATTGGTCGCACAAGTGAACTATATGGTACTTATTTTTTTTTTTTTTCAAAATACCTGTGTAACAAACATCATTAAATATTCTATTCAAATGTACTTTTTTTTTTCACTGTACTTAAAGATTAATTGCAGTAATTAATATTTGAAATCGGTTGTCTATTTTTTCACTTTTTAATGCACTCACTTGGTGGACTTGATTGCAAATGTGAATATCCGCGACAGTCCTTTTATGACAGACACAGCAATTATCCTTTTCTTTGTCCAAGGATAAACACTAAAGAATTATGTTCTGTTCTTATCAGTGTGAATGAGATAGGATACTAAAAATAGTCAAAAACATGCAAAGCCATATCGTCCCCTCAATACTTTTTTTCTATAATTTTGCGCGCACTCAAGGGGTTATGAATACTCTTAACATGTTTTTTACACAATGCGGGCATTGAAAAGGATAGACAGAGAGAAAGAGAACGATTTGGTGTTGTGGTTTGAAGCTCAGTTGTTTATGCTTCAGAGAAACTCCGAGAGTGGCATCCATATAACTGGGGAGATTTCTTTTTCTTTGTCTTTTCTTTTGTTTTTGCTTCTGATTCACAGTATTTTTTTCCCGGCCACCGATGTCATGGGCACATCAATTATCCAACAGAGCGAACAATTTTTCCAGCCATATGACCAAGCTACTGCCGTTATGCTTTGCAGTAGTGTTCACACAGCTATCAGAATTGAACGGACTGACTTTATATATTTCATGAGAAATAGATAAATGCTTGCTAACATCAGGGTTTGAACCATGAACCATTGGCGTGACAATTGACGACGTTACCACTACACTATTGCCACCTTAACTAGGAAACTCGGAATTTGTCACTTTTGAGTTAAGTACTCGTGTACAGAAATGCTTGTAATGAAGTAAGGTTTCATTTGTAGTAATCGCCATCCTCTTTTACTTGACAGAAATGGCCTATAATAAGTTGACATTTCGTGATATCCAGATATTCTAATTATATTTTTTAACAGAACTCTATAACTTAAGTTATACTACTTCATGGTTTCGCTAATGTACGAGTAGAACAATAAAAACAAAAACTAGATATCTTCGGTTGCCTAATTTATACCAACATTTTGTTTTCAATCGATTTCAACTTATTTAGGTAGTTGTCTACTAACGATACTGCACAAAATTTATTCTTACTTACAAAAGACAAATTAACGGGTTAAAAAATTTCACTGACGCTTGGTATTGAGCATACATATTACTCAACAAATTTAGTCACATTATATCAAGCATCATTTCAATATGGAATATGGAGTCGGACTACTGCTAACAACAACAGCACGCAATTTCCTGGCAGCCTCATGGTGATAGGATTTTGAGGGCCAGACTCCGGACTAGAGTACGATGCGTCACCATCATACAGTGTTACGCCCCAACGAATAGTTCGCCAGAGGACAAAAAGGAGAGCTTCTACAAGCTCTTAAGCGCCGTCTTCAACACACCACCAAATGGAGACATTGTCATAATGATGGGGGATTTGAATGCCAACGTAGGCAATGACAACGAAGGGCTCAAACATGTAATCGGTGAAAGGTTTGTGGATTTCTGCAAAGCCAACCACCTTGTGATAGATGGCACCATGTTTGAGCACAAGACCTGACACAAAGTCAGCTGGGTTTCCAATGACAGGCAAGCAACCTCCAACCAAATTGACCACTTTGCTATCAGCCGCCGCTTTAGAAGTAGTCTCCTGGACGCCCGAAACAGGCGAGGGGTAGATGTGGGGATAGTACGTGATCACCATCTTATGACAGCTACTCTCCAACTTCGTACTGCTGCAATTCGAAGACCCCACGATAACACAAGAATGCCCAGGTTCAACATCGATAGACTTAGTGATCCCTCAGTGCACCAACAATTGAGGGTGCACCTTTCACAAGGTGTGGAAGCAATCAGCAGCTCAATGCCCTCAACTATTCAAGACCATTGGTGTGCTGTGAAAAATGTTTTTACATCTGGTGCTGAAAGAATCGTCGGTCGATCGCAGGGAAGACACAGGGCGTGGCTTTCCGAGGATACCTGGAGACGGTTTGACGAACGAAAACAGCTGAAAGCTCGCGTTGCAGCTACTCCAGCAGCAGGGAGAAGCGAGCTAGAGTCCCTATATCGCATGAAGATGAGAGAAGTTTAGCGTAGCGTGTGACGTGACAAGCGCAACTACATCAAAGCTCAGGCTACAGAAGCAGAAGAAGCAGCACGGAGGTGCGACAGCAGGACCGTCTACAGAATCATCACCTAGTGAAAAACTTAGACGGCTCCTTGCTCATTTCGGATGAGGATGATCGGATGATCAAATGTTGATGACTTTTGGGTATTGTACCTGTATAAAGATAGGTTTCTGGAATATAAAGACCCTCCTCGACTCACGAAGCGAAGAAAAACCAGATTTCTTCAATTGAAAAAAAAATTAATGCGATATAAACTGGGCATTTTGAGGGTAAGTGAAATCAGATGGTTAGAAGCGGGCGAGTAACGCGTAACACTGTATTACTCTATTCCGCAAGACCAACCGCAAGTCCGCGAGAATATGGAGTCGGACTGCCGCTAACAACAGCACGCTCAAAAATACTATTCCTATTGGTGATTAGCGATGTGCTCGTGCAGCTTTGTCGACGGGAAACGAAGTAATTCGATGGACTCTTACATTCCAACTTAAACAACTTGACTACGCTGATGAGATGATGTATGCTTATTCTCTTACAGAACTATGGATCTCCACTAAATGACAGCAGATGTAGAGAGGGAGGCAGGCGCCGTCGGGCTGAAAATTAATACGGCAACAACTAAAATTATCAGCCTTGGAACAAACTCATCGGCTCAAATATGCATTGCTGGACAACCGGTAGAGAGAGTAGAGGATTTCCAGTATCTTGGGAGTATTGTCTCGACCGATAGTGGAACCGAACTGTACATAGCCAACAGGATTGCCAAAGCAAAGTTCGCTTTCGAGAGGCTGTCCAAAATATGGCGAAGCAATACAATCAGTTTGAACACCAGCCTAAGACTGCTCAGCTGCAACGTTGAATCCATATTATTATATGGATGCAGTACATGGAGAGTGACCACTACTATCACCAGAAAGCTGTAAACGTTTGTTAATAGGTGCCTGCGCAATACCTTAAGAATTTTCTGACCCAATCTCCTATCTGTAACGAATACCTTAACGAGAGAACCGGTCAGGAACCAATAGGAACAACTATCCAACGACGGAAGTGGTAGTGGATTGGTCACGCGTTCCGAAAGGGTGATTGTTCTATAGCGAACTATGCTTTGTAATGGAACCCTTCAACTCAGGATGGCAGAAGACCTGGCGGTTCGAGGACAACATGGTATAGAACAGTCGAGAAGGAGGCACGGCAGTTGGGGAAAAGTTGGGGAGAGCTTAGACACATTGCCAGAAACCGTACACGATGGCGCGTAGGCGTAGTAGAGGGTTGCAGAAGATAAGTAAGTTAGTTCGTTTTTTTTTTAATTAGGATGGATTGAATAGTGCCTATTAGAATAAAAACACGATTCTGATAAATATTTTGTAATTTAGAGAAATGCATGGAAATTAATGGCTATTATCTGGACTCTTTATTCAGAGTATTTTGTTTTCACCATGAAATTCTCTCTCTCACACCATCAACGAAGCTGAGGATAAAGAGTGCGGAGCACAAAATATGTGGGATTCCCTACAGCAAACGTGCGTAGAGAAGGCCAAAGGGACCAATACGCAAAAGAAACATGGTGGTGGAGTGATGAAGCAAAAGAAGTGATAAATGCGAAGAAAGTGGCCTTCAAAGCTTGGTCAAAGTGGTCCTTTAATAATAGAGACGAAAAAACCCACCGCGAAGTTGAATATAGATGTTGCACGAGACAGGAGAAGAAGAAGTGCGCCCAGCTCCAAGCAGAGAGTACCTACGGAGAGCCTGTATCGGTTGTTGATAGCCGCCCATAGAAGGAGGAATGCTGAGAAGATTCGTTCGCCAAAATTCATTAACAACGCTTATGGCCAGCTTCTTGTGGATGACGAAAAAATTCTGCATAAGTGGCAGCAGTATTGTAAAGGACTTCTGAATAATGAACACATTAATCGTGAAGAAAAAACGAATAAAAGAATTGATTGAAAAAACATTCGAGAGACAACCACGAGATCTAAGATGGGTGGAGTTTAGACATCGAGCGGTTCCAGAAACGTATGTACAAATTATCATAAACATTGTGCTAGGAAGCAAGAGTAAGATGCCCCGTTAGAGTAACCGGAGAGTTCCGAATCAAAGTCGAGGTGCACTAGGGAGGACCCAAAAGTGCACCACTTATTCTTTGCTGACGATGGAGCAATCATAAGTAAGGATACTACGTCTCTGCAACGAGCACAGGGACATTTTGAAATGGGTACCGCAATAGTCCGAATGGAGCAAGTACTTGTGCTACCCGTTCTCTGATCCACGCGGGTCTATTACAGGCATTTTTTTGAATGAAACTGAGCATCCTACCCTCACGACCCTTATAAAGGATCAGCGGCATTGCAAATATATGTATGTATGTAAACAGTGCTTCCCAAGTGCGAAAAGTTCAAATATCTGGGATCTATGATCAATAGCGACTAAACCTATGATGATGAGATCAATCATCGTGAAAGCTTAGGGTTGATGATGTGGTCAGAACGTGAAAAATGCCCCCGAAGTTAAAAGGAAGGCAGCTGTGCATCCAACACTTACATACGGTTCACAATGTTGGACAGTGTACAAAACGTATGAGGGTAAATAAAGCCTTCACGCCAAAGAAACTATCTCAAGATGAACAAATATAGCGCGACCTGTTCAGCTGTTATTGTCATGTTCCAGCTCTAGTGCTGTAAACATGCCTATGTTCTATGCCTTTGTTCTTTTTTTCTTTAGTAGAAAAGTAAACAAAATATTGCATGACGTAGATAACTCGTTAAAAACGGTAAGATCTATGGTAATTGACATCGAATTTTAAAGAACTAGTTAACAGAAGCTAGCCCGATTGTAATCAGCGATTTGGATAAAAAAAACCTGAAGCCAAAGCCAGTTCTAATAGAAAATGTTTAAGTGAAAACTTTAAACACATTTTTCTCAAAACAGCAAAATCAGAGCTATCTAGTTTTAGAATTGAGGGGCAATGTATGGCTTCGTAAGCGGTCATTGCATTAAAAATATCCAAATCTTCATTCGAAACCTATTCACTACGCTAAATAGTTTAATTTGTGTCGCAATTTTTTCAGTCACTGGGTGTATGATCCCCCACAGATAGAAGCTAGTGGACCTGAATCTTCATGTACAATACCTGTCTCATTTCATTGCATTTATTGGCTCACTTACCGAAGGATTACATTCTTTGAATTCTTTTTTCGAATGCAAGTTTTTCCTTCCTGCAATACTACTTGATGCAATAGATTGGTGCTAAGCGTCCATCGTTCCTGATGTAGGTACCTACGATGATGAGAAGACTTCATATCCCATACTCTTGTCGCTCAAAGGAGTGCAAAAGTTAGCCTAACATTCCTTTTATGCTAATTTAAATACACACTTGCTGCTGTTTACAGTATTCCCTTGGGGAAGGGACAGCCAGTCTGCTGAAGAGGCAAAAAAAGGAGCAAAAATGTTGAGTTGTAGCGTGAGGTCGGAGTGCTTTAAGTGCCGTATAAAGTGTCATAGTTGGGTTATGGTGTCGCTTCATTTTTTTTTTTCATACCCTACTCCTTTCCGATTTTCTTGCAAAGGCTGAGTGTGCATGTGGTGAAATGTCTTCCTATGTTTGGAGGAGAAGACTGGTGGAGTGGTGACTGGTAAAGGTGTTTGTTGGAGTGGAATGCTTGTTTATTTTGTCCAGTAAGAGTGTGACGTGGGATATTTCTATGGGGCTAAATTTATTCCACTTTTCCGTAGAGAAACTTTGAGGCGCATAGAAGGATGTCATTGCACCAGACTTATTGTAGAAGGACTTTAAGTGCCTTCATGTGTTTGCTTATGTGGTCTAGAAGTAAACTTACGAGTAATGGTAACTTGATTCTGGTCGATCACTGGTCAACCCTTAATCAACTTTTAATGCTATTTTAGTAGATTTTATAAAATTAGTGTTTGAAATGGTTGTCAGACCTTGAGAAAGGTTCAAACAATGTAAAGTTCTTGCAAATGAAACGAGTATATAATGTAAGTTTGTATTTTTATTTTTAATGGAGTTTGGTTTACAAAACAAGCTGTGTGTGATCAACTTAATTGCGAATTAAGACACAACCTACATGAAACTACCCCCACAAACTGATTGAAGCTAATCAAGACCCATGTGGGCGAAATATGGTAACGTATAGCAAGAGGTTTTAACAGATACTTTCTCTTTTTTTTTCTCTAAAATTCCAGGTACCAACATGGATTCTAGTCATTACCTGTTCGATCTAAGTGTTTAGGTACATGCAAGGAATTTTTACTTTGAATGGATGTAATTGTGCAAGATTGGCGATTAATAGAACTCTCAAAAAGTTTCACAACAAGTGTGATTATGTTTGTATCCATTGAATTCTTCTTTGGGTCACTTAGGACCGCCTACTTTAAAATTGTGGATCTTAGTGATGGAGTGAAATTAAATAAAGAAAGAGGAGAACTGATGGTCAGTTTGATTTCTTGTGGGTTATAGGTTTCTAAAAGAAGTCATGTTATTCCATCTTCGTGTTATGCGGTCAACAAAACTAATTTGTATATAAATGCGGCCGAAAACAGGAGTTACGACGTATTTCAATTTAACTGACGGACAAACGGGGCACGAGTATGGATTCAAGACGAACAATTATTGCGAAAATACTGGTACACGAGCGCTAAGCATCCATTAATTCTGGAGTACTTCAGCGAAACTTTTTTTCGACTACAAACTGACTGATCACCCATTATTCTGTATGCTTGTCGCTGAACATGATCTAAACTCAAATATGTTGCATGAGCTTTCACCAAATATGTGAGTTGTGTTCAAATTTCTGACGAATGTAATTTTTTTTAGATCGTAGCCAAATCTAAAAGAGTGGAAAATTACTTGTTTCGCCCGAGAAATCTAAAGCTTTCAACATCGGTTTTAGCAACATCTTAAGTCTGCTGATTTCAGTGAAGATCTGAGCTTACAAATTATTAGATTCCTGAATATCTTGTCTACTTATTTTCGGTTTTCCCACATTAGTACCCAGCCTTAGAGACGTGAGAATGTCTCGGTTTTTTTAATCCCAGTTGAAAATTGCGTCAATATCAAGTCAAAATGTGCCTCGTCGCTCGTAATGACTTTTTGCCAAAAATTGTGGTCATCTAAAGCGAGCGGTAAAACTCGAGCACTCGATCTCGCCGCGTGCCGTTTATGTAATTTTCCTGTATCTGTAGCATCAATTAAAAATACAAATCCATTTCGAAGATTTTTAACAAACATGATCGAGACATTCCCAATTCCTGTGCATGGCATTCTTGAGCGGTACCGCGACATTCGCAAACACTCTGCCTAAATGCATAAATATTTTCTGGCATACGTTGGCTACCAGCTTAAGCCAATTTTTAAAACGATGCATTACATACTGAATGGTTAACATACTTGGCACAAGATTAACACACAAAAAAACACGCAATGCTTCCAATGCACCATTAACAAGTTTTACTAACCCGTTGGATGATTTGCACTTGCTGCTGAACATAAGTTACGGAATAAGTAGCAAGTTGCAGCAAGCATGTGTTGGTTGGGTAGCAAATATATTTCTGACGGACAATTTAGGTCCTCGGCCTTGAAATGTGGGGAGTACTCCTACCCAAAAAGAAGGCGCTACCTCATTCACGATGCATAATCTAAACATCCAGGGTTCCTAGTACAAGAAGCTTCCCGTTTCTTACCTTACCTCGTATCTGCAAGCTTGGTGAAACTTACTTCAGTGCTAAGTGAACTTCATCTTCAACTGCTCTTTAAAAAAGGAGAATATTTCTTATCAACTCCATAAGAAGAGAAATTCTAGCACACAATACTGCCATAAGCAGTACTGGCATGGCATACAGCCAAAGAATGTAAATCTTCCTGCGCTTCTGTTTTTTTTCAGTCCCTTTTATTGAAGAATACAAAAAATTTTTTAAATAGTATTAATGACAATTCCAGTTTAATCCAACTTCTTAGCACAAAGAAGCAAAAAAAAGCCCCACAAGTACTTTTGAGATATTGACGCCTGGCAGACAATAAGCAATTATCCTCAGCGGAGCGACAACCTCCCGGAAAGTGGAATTTATTTAGCACTTACCCGCTGGCATGTAACCTTATTCTTCCCATTTCGGCGAGGTTATGATCCGAAAACAAGGGATCATAACCCTCCCACTTCACTGCATTTCTATTGATCCGCCTGTGAGGTTTTTTTTTTTTTTCCTCTCGTACAACCCATGCCCGCGTGGCAACGACACTGCGACCTGAAAGATCTATTATATCGGAGGGTTGGAGTTAATCTAACAGACGTACTACCTCTCTTATGAAAGTGAGTATGCCCTTAGTAGCGGAGCATTTCAGTTCCACTGAAGTAAGTATCTCCTTGTGGAGAATACGTTTCCTTAACCAGTGTAGTGCCGGGCATTCACAAAGAATGTGTTCGGAGGTTTTATCCTCCTCTAAACAGAACCGACAGTCCTTCTCTTGGCACAGGTTCATCTTGTTAAGGTGGTATCTCAAGCCGCAATAGCCAGTAAGAAAGCTCACAAGCTTCTTGATGCTTTCCCTTTCTAAGTTAGTTCCTTATAGGAGTAAGGCTTGATTAATCGTTTGGATTGTCTTAAACCTGGCCCACTAGTCCAGTGGTCTAGACGAAGTTTGTTTTCCCATTCGTTAATCAGCGTTGTAGCTGTCGCCCAGTTGACGCCACAATAAGGTTCAGGACCTATGAACGCAGATTCTGAGCCAGCCCTAACAAGCTCATCTGCAGATTCGTTGCCCATAATCCCTTGGTGTCCGGGTACCCAACCGAGTTTTACCCTGTTGTATTTGGCAAGGTCTTGTAATGCATAGTAGCAACATTTCACGGTTCTAGAGTCCATTTGGTTGGACGACAGTGCCATAAGTGCTGCTTGGCTATCTGAGAAGATATGTATTCTAGCGCCTTTGATCCCCTTGCGGAGATTGTGTCTGGCGCAAATCTCAATGGCATGGATTTCAGCCTGAAACACAGTAGGAGTCGTACCCATAGGTACCGAAATCTTTGTGTTGGGTCCAAGAACCCCAGCTCCAACTCCAGAATCCATTTTCGAACTGTCGGTGAACCAGACCAGACTTCTAGGGTCCAGTGTTGGAGCACCATTGGACCAGTTTTCGCGGTCCAATATTTCAACTTCGAATAGCCTACCAAAGCAGTGTTGCCTGACAATAATATCTGGTAAAGTGCAAAACATGTCTCTTTTAGGGATTGAGTTGAGTATCTTTAAATGTCCCACAAGGTCACCTGGTTTATACTCGTGATCTAGCTGCAGCCTGATGGCATATCTAGCAGCCATCTTCCTAATGAAGATTGGTAAGGGTGTGAGCCCAACAATAGCTTCCAGAGCTGTCGTAGGGCAGGTGCGCATCGCACCTGTAATGCCAAGACAGGCAATTCTTTGCAACTTCTGCAACTTGTTTGCCGTTGTCTGCTGGAGAGTTTTTGGCCACCAGACGATGGCCGCGTATGTGATAATGGGTCTAACCATAATTATGTACAACCAATGTATCATCTTAGGAGAGAGACCCCAAGTTCTGCCGTATAGGCACTTGATATGTGAATTCCAATTAAGTCGTTTGTCAAGAATTACACCAAGATATTTGAACTCGCTGGAATAAACTAGTGTGGTGCCTTTGATTGTGATAGGTTCAAGGTTGACCTGTGTCTTCCTTGTAAAAGGCACCAGAACGGTTTTACTAGGATTTATGGATAGTCCTTCTTTGTTACACCATTCTGCAACTTGAGATATTGCACTTTGCATGACGTTGGAAATTGTCGTGCTGTGTTTACCTCTGATAAAAACCGCCAAATCGTCAGCATAACCGACGGTGGTGTAGCCTGATCTGTGAAGATCTATTAACAAGTTGTCGATGACTATAGACCATAACGGGGGGGAAAGAACTCTTCCTTGAGGACAGCCTTTGGCTGCAGTTATGGACACCGACACTCCCCCAGAGGAGGAAGTAATGAATCGACTTTCCAGCATGGCCCTGATCCATTGGTTGGTCGATTCTTCGATACCTCTGCTACTGATCGCCCTTGCGGTCGAGTCGTAACCGGTGTTATCGAATGCGCCCTCGATATCAAGAAATGCACACAAGGCTATGTCCCTTGAACTGAGTGTTCCCTCTATCTTTTTGACGAGATAGTGAAGGGCACCTACTGTAGATTTGCCTTTCCTGTATGCGTACTGATTCGAGTGCATAGGGTTAGACAGATCTAACCGGTCTCTAATATGGATATCTATGAGTCTCTCCATTGTCTTAAGGACGAATGATGTTAGACTTATAGGTCTGTATGATTTAGGCAGCTCGCTAGGCCTATTGCCCGGCTTGGGGATGAAAACCACATTAACCTGCCTCCAGGTGGGTGGTATGTATCCCCAATTGTAGCTGGCTCTAAATAAAGCTGTCAACCCCGGCAGGATGAGGTCAATTGACTTTTGGAGAAGTGCTGGAAACAGACCGTCACCGCCGGCGGCTTTAAAAGGTTTAAATGTGCCTACCGCCCATTCAACTTTCTCTGGACTGAATATTTTTCCAGATAAACTATTAACTCTCCTGTCTACATAAACCCTGTGGTTAACTGTGTTCGAGTACACATGAGATGTGTTAAGAGACGAGCCTGGGAAATGTACCTGAAGTAAGGTTCTAAGTGCATCCACACGGTCCGTCGTGTAGGTTCCGTCATTTTCTTCAGTAACCCTACACAGTTGACATGATCGTTTGCGAGTGATTTATGGATTCGTGCCGCTGTAGGCATGTCAGCGATTGTTTCGCAGCATTTCCTCCAAGCAGCTCGCTTAGATCGTCTCAATACTAGATTGTATTCTGTGAGAGCAAACCTGTATTCGTCCCACCTCTTCGTTCGCTTTGCAGAGTTGAAGAGTTTTCTGACTTTCTTCCTAAGTTCCGCCAGTTGGTCATTCCACCAGGACACTTTGCGTTTGTTAGCATGTGTCTTTGGGACACAGCTGTCGTGGTAGGAGTCAAGCAGTAAATTGTTAAGCTGGTATGCAGCTTCATCCAGGTCTTCTATGGACTCGATAGATGTGAGAAGCATATCTTTTTTTGAGAACACTAGTTCACGATAGCGATGCCAATCCGTAGCTTTGGGATCGTATCTATTAGAGACATATGAGAGTTGGCCAGGTACGTCAAACCTGATGTGCTGATGGTCTGACAGAGAGGACTCATCTGATACGTGCCAATTTTAAATAAAATTAGAAATAAATGGACTAGCGAGGGTGAGGTCAAGTACCTCCTCGCGAATCGCATTTATGAAGGTAGGTTTAGAGCCTTTGTTCAAAATATCTATTTGTCTACTTACAAAGTATTCTAAAAGACACTCACCCCTTCTGTTGATGTTGCTACTACCCCAGACCTCATGATGTGCGTTGGCATTGCATCCAATGATGTAGTGGAGGTTGTTCACCTGACAGTAGTCAACGAGGCTCTGGACGTCTTTCGGCGGGATATCACCACTGTCGTGAGTGAAGTACGCTGAGGCACACACGATGTTCTGTGTACCTTCTCCAGTGGAGATTTCCAGTAATAGGGCCACCAGGTCTCTTGTTATAAATTCTGGAATATGGAGAAAGTTTAAATTATTGCTAATTAAGCAGGCCGCTCTCGACGCTGGCTCTCCACACTTGGAAATCAACTTACATGCCCTATTCCGGAGACCTTTCACCTGTCCGCAAATAACCCAGGGTTCCTGAATGAGACCAAGGGTTATATCTTCTTCGGCGAACCGCTTGCTAAGGGTAGCGGACGCGCCCTTAGCATGATGCAAGTTCGCCTGTAGCACCTTGATTGTGCTCATCGGTCCTCCGCTGAGGATTGAGCTTGTCGGAGTAGTTGGGCATTTTTGGGACCCTTTCCTCTATGGCAAGCGGTTAGGTTTTGATGACCCAGGGGTCTGTTCGCAACCGACTCCTCGTGTCTTCGAGAGACGTGTCCAGGGGCACCGCTGGTTATTAACGACAAACCGGCCACGTTGCCAGTCTTGGGAAGTCTAGGGACTAATGTGCTGGAGCGGGCTGGATCCTTTGATCGGATTCCCGCAGTGCTGGTACTAGCTTTAGGACCGCTGGTGCTGCTTAGTGACTCATTTGTCGTGGCAGCGGTTTTGGCAGTCGAACTGGTGTTCGGGGCAGGCCCAGAGGCACTGCTGGTGGACACGGATGATGAGGGATTCGTCGCAGTAGCAGTCGTAATGCCGATTGCGTCCACCTTCTTTGGACTACCGTGGCCAGACTCCTGGCCCTTGTCAGTGGTCTTTGGGATCAGTTTAATCTGACCAAAACGGTAGTGCACTTTGCTATTGAGGGCCTTCAGTACCCTCAGGGAAGAGTCATCAATGGCCAGCACAAGATGGAGGAGTGCACCTTCCTTCACCCTTTGCATGACCTTCCATGAAGTTGCCATTAGGCCTTCGTTTTGAGCTTCCAGTGAAGCCAGAATTTTTGTCGACGGGAGCTCGAGACTTTGTGGGAAGAAACCGCGGATGATGCGGGTTTTAGGGAATGATCCCTCTTCCACCAATAAGATGTCCAATCCACTTTTGGCTCTTATTGACTCAAAATTCGAGCTCATCGACCCAGCAGTAGCACTGTTTGAGCAGACGAAAACCAGCCATCCCGCCTTGTGCTGTGAGCCTGAGAATTTCGGCCATACGCCTTTGGTCCTCAGCTCAATTGAGACATCGATGACGGCCTCTTGGATGAGTGTCATCTGCTCCGTTGATAGGGGCTTGTTCTCCAAGTCCGCTGGGACGATACCTAACCTGACAACACTAGCCACCTGACTGAAGGTGGGAACATCAGATGTAGGTCCTGCCTTGGCTTTCTTGGCGGCGGGTGCTGGTGGGGTATGATCCTCCGATCTACCTCGTTTAGCATCTTTTGCAGTAGGAGGGGCTTTGGCATAAGCTAGGGCACTCTCCCTAGTATCGCCTCTGCGAATGGCAAACTTGAACCGCCTCCTTTCGGCAGAATTAAACTGAACGAAACCATCCGGTTGAATTCGCATCTCGTCTAACCTCCTCCTAATGGAGGAGCACCCAGATTTCTCTGTGGCGACGCTGCACGTATCCATGAGAGTGGATGTGTCAGAGTCAGAGGCGGCGGTATCCGCTACTTCTGGATGGACACATGTGAACGGTAAGGATTGGGCCCGCTTGGCTCCGTCATCCAAACCATCCGAGGACTTGGGTTGCTCGTCAGCAAGCCGAGTGGTTATGGCCGAAGATGAAGTGGTCGTCGGAAGCTCTATAGCATCGCGACTAGGTGCAACTGTATGCTCGTCAGCAGAAACAGAAGCTGGTGTGATTTGAGATACACCTGTCTGATAGTTTTTTTATTGAATTAGGAATTATGGACCCACGAGTAAACGGGAAAGGGATATCACCCATGGCAGAGCCCGATGTACCATGGGAAGGCTGAATTGAAACCGAAGGTCGCCAGGGTATTCGGAGTCCGCATACTAGCGACTAAGCACTCTCTTAGCCATGCATCCCTCGGCGTATGCTGTTCCACCTTGGATTAGAGATTTTTTCTAGAGGTTTACTCCTCACGTCGCTCACTTTAGCCGAATACTTACAGTCGTGAATGCAGGCCTTGCATTGCAAGCAGGCGCAAAAGAATACAAGAATTCGACTGAACAAGCAAGGAATGCTAGGCCGGTTATCTCGTTGTAGCATTCGTTGCCCGGTGGCCGCCCCGTGGAGGCAGTGAGTCTTCTTTTTGCGGTTACCCAATAGGGATCGTCCAGAAACTTTACCTTAGGGGCCCGAACCTGACCACCGCCTGTGGGGTTACTGTTACACATCAATGCTGGTGCCGTTGCATTTGTGTGATCCAAGCGTTTATAGGCCTACTTCTCCTGCCTCGCGATGTCTTTGGAACGTTCATTGATATTGCCTTTTTAACAAGGTTCAAATGATCTCGTCTTTGAACGTGGCAATACTAGCTGAGTCGGTCGCGTTCTATTTATCTTAAGATAGTTTCTTTGAAGTGAAGGCTTCCGCGGATCTTCGAACTTCTTATTCGATCAAGCTTTGTCAGTCCTGCTGTTATGCGAAGCATCTTCATCTCAGCTGCCGTTAACTTACTCTCATACTTATTGTACATTGTCCAACATTTTGAACATTGTGTAATGTGAGCGCTGGGCGCACAACTGCGGTGGCGAGCCTTCCTTTCAACTTAGGTGGCATTTTTGGGTCACAGAAGATAGCGAACTTTGACCTTCTTGCACTTGGGAAGCACTGTTCTATTCAATTACATGTCTGGAATAGGCGTGAGTGGATCAGAGAGCTGACAGCACAAGTACTCTGTCTTTTTTGAACTAATGCGATACCCATTTCCCTCCAAAATGTCTACCCGCACATCAAGTGCTCGTTGCATGGACACAGGATCCTCACTTATTGCTCCATCGTCAGCAAAAAATAACTGATGTACCTTGGGGTCCGTCACTTTACCTTTAAACAGATAGTCAAGGACTGTAATAAAGAGCAAAGGACTTAAAACGCTTCCCTGGTGCACCCTTACTTTGATTCTGTACTCTTCGGTATCTCCAGCGGGCCATCATCATTATTTTTAACAGTGGGGCACCTAATACCCCCTCAAGGATCTTCTTGGTGTGTGAAATTTGTTTGACCGAACGGTAGTTATCACAGTTTCGCGTATCACCCTTCCCTTTGTATACAGGGAGAAGGTAGCTTTTCCTCCATTGATTCCGACGTCTCCCATCCTTTTCCAGATCTCAGAGGACATTTTGTCTGGCGCAACCAGGAGTATTTGACTGACTATACATATTTTGTGCTCTGCACTCTTCATCCTCAGCTCCGTTGATGGTGTAAGACAGGTAATTTTTTATCATAAAAACAAAAGCCATGCCTTTTTATTTGTCCAGATTGTACCACTTGATTTTCTCATGGACCCTTGTTTGTTTACTTTTCTTTGGTTTCTTCATAAAAAGAAAATTTCTGTTAGCAGGAGAGCGATCACCTCTACCAGGATCACTTTGCAATCTTTTACACAAGGCTTCATGAAATTGGCTACCAATGGTAGTCAATCTGAGTTTCATTTCCACCACTGCTGTAAGTGATCAGGTGTCGGCTTTGTTTGTTGAACATGCTATTTAACACGATAAGACCGTGTGATTTGCACATGCTTAGGGTGTCTTCACCAGGAAGGTTCCTGGTGCCATATCCTGGTCCTCCATGGCAGGCTTTATAGTCTTCCTTTGAATTCCCGACGCGTCCATTCAAATCTTCTCCAACAAACAGAAACTCTCCTTTTGGGATGTTCATAAGGAGATTGTGGAAATCTACCCAAAATACATCTTTATCCCTCTGATCGCACGCAATTTGGGGAGTATATGCACTGACAATATTCCACACCTCTCCTTGTATTCCTAGTTTGAGAGACATCAATCGGTCGCTGGACTTCGAAATGCTCAAGACGTTACCAAGTAGTTCTGCCGCAAGGATGATACCGATTCCGTTCCTAGCCTTTTCTGTTCCACAGCAGAACGTTTTGTAATCTTTTGCCCTAACGTCCAAGAAACGAGTCCGATTTTCTGTGTTTTGCCATTTCGTCTCTTGGACACACAAGATATCGACCCACCTTCTATTCATCATCTCTTCCAACGTGTAACTTCGAACGGTCATGCTTCAATGATATTCTTAACCAGTCCCTGTACGGGGACCCCCTGGCATGTAACCAAAGACGAATATATATACGTATATGGTGGCAAATTATATGAATGAATTAATATTTTCTTGGGCCTTTTCGCGTTTTGTAAAACTAGAAAAAGCGCCAGAAAATTTTAAGAGAAAATGCCTAAAATGTTGGAAGAGAACAGCAAAATTTTGTATGAACGAAACCGAGCTTTTTTCAAAATAAAAAACATAGTATGGATTGGGAACCAGTGATATGGTATTTTATCGCAAAAGCTGTGAAGTAAATTTCAAAAACTGGGCTACCTTGATACTAATTATTTATTAAATTAATGGAATTCGAATCCTTTTAATACAAAAAAAATATAGTAGTATACTCGTATGCAAAAATCTGACTTTTATGGCATTAAAATTACATTAATTAAAGCTTTTTTGGTGGTTACTATGAACTAGCTTGTCGTACCATTTCAGTACATTTTAGTTCAAAGTAATATTTATTACAAAACTACCTATGCAAAAAGAAAGTATACGCCACAGTGCCGTACATCAAATTGGTATTCCTCTTGTTTATTCATAGAACAAGAACAGTTTTCAGGCTTGAGACGTGCGCAATATTACGTTACTTGCTTCTGCCAGTTCTGTGGTGTTATTGTGCATCAATATGGAAACAAAGTGCATGCATAACCACTGGTGTGTTAAACAAAATTTGCTAAAAAAAATGTTTCTATTTTTGCAATAAAAACTTTGAAAATAGTTGTCATATGCTTCGATATTACTTATTTATAATATTTCAGTAGCAAAGACTTCTGAATACATTACTGGAATACAACATTTATGCATCAAGTGCCCTGTCGAAATAAATGTTGACGGTTTTTGGTGCTATTGGAATAAATTACAATGTAGGTATTACTGGAACTTTTTATAAGGAAATGTGTTGTAATTTTGGAGAATGAAGTGAACTAAGTAGAATAAAGGGCAATTTGACATGAAAAGGCTTATTAGTTTCTAAAATAAATGTATGATGTGCAAAATTTTGAAACAAACATAAATAAGTAAGTAAATAAATAAATAAATAATATATTAATAATCAACATTATTTTAAGCAGCGACTAAAAGAATTGTTCAGCTGAAAATGTTTCCACGAATAGCTTCTACGATCAACGATAATTCATAACATACACATGTATAGTAGATATCTTTATTTACTAACTAAATTAGGTGGCGCTACAGTCCGGGTTGGATCTAGGCCTCAACCAGCAAACTCCTTCGGCCAGCCCGGTTACGAGCCAGCTGCCTGCAGTTGTGCCTGCCAAGTTGGTAGGAGTCCCCCTCCACTTGTTTGCGCCACCTACGGCGAGGTCATCCTCTATTGCGCCGTCCATCCGGGGTGGATTCGAAGACTTTCCAGGCTGAAACGTCTGGCTCCCTCTGCTCTAAATGACTCAGCCATCTTAATCGCTGTATGTAAACTCTTCTGGCTAAGTCGATGTCCTTGTATAGGCCGTATAATTCCTCCACTCGCCATCTATGCAGACAAGACCAAAAATCACTCGAAGAACTTTTCTCTCAAAATTACCAAGGGCATCCACATCCGACTTTGACAAAGTCCATGCCTCTGCTCCATACAGCAGGAGTAATTCGGGATATGGCGTTTTTACTCAATTGTCTTGCAAGCCCATAAAAACAGCGATTGGCAATAGTAATTCATTGTTTGATCTTTCCACTGTTGTCATTTGCTGAGCTAACTATAGACAAACTCCTTTACTACCTCAAAATTAAATTTGTCTATTGTGGCGTTCTGTCCAAGACGCCGATGTTGGGTGTCCTTTTTGCTTTCATCGACCGCTAGACCCATCTTTGCTGCTTCGATATTAACACACGCAAACGCACCATGGACGGCCCGCTTGTCAAAGATTATACCTTCGGTGTTGGATTGACAGTTTCATACAATTCTTTTAATAGGTACATATTATAATGTTAAAGATATCGCATGATAGCGTGTCACGTTGCCTAAGACCATTCCTGACATCGAACCCTTCGGTGATAATTTTACCGACTTTGATCGAGCACCGAAAGTTCTCGATCGTCATTCTGCACAAATGGAAGAGCTTGGCACAGATGCCAAGACTAGACATGGATCTGTATAACTCGTCTCTATACACGCTATCATAGACAACTTTAAAATTGATGAAGAGGTGGTGCGAATCGATTTTATATTCATGGGGTTTTTCCAAGATCTGCCGTAGTGTGAATATCTGGTCAATGGTGGACTTTCCGGGCCTGCAACTGCACTGATAAGGACGTATCAGCTTGTTGACGATAGACTTTAGGCGTTCACATAATTCGGAAGACAGGATCTTATATGTGATGTTGAGAAGACTTAGACTTCTGTAGTTGGCGCAGTTCAGATGGTCTCCTTTCTTCAGGATCGGCCAAACGATGCTGAGGTTCCATTCATCGGGCATACTTTCCTTCGACCAGATTTTAAAGACGAGCTGGTGCATGCCCCTTACCAACTCATCTCCTTTTGCCTTGAAAAGTTCGGCGGCGAGGCCATCGGCACCAGCAGATTTGTTGAATTTGAGTTTAGATATCGCTATCTTTACTTTATTCTGATCAGGTTGACGGGAATCTTGACTTTCATCATCACCTGACAGAAGAATTTTGGTCATCATCGCCGCTTAGCAGTCTGCAGAATCCTTCCATATCCTCAGCACTGACTGCGATTCTACTACTATATTGCCATTTTAGTCCCTGCAGGCTTTTTCCTTCTTTGAAACCCTGGTATGCTCTTTTTATCTTTCGGTAATATTTTCGAACATCATTCCTGCAATAAAGTCTCTCAATCTTCTCGATCGAGCGCTTCTTATGCTCCTTTTTATTCTTTCCGAGAAGTCGATGTTCTTATTTTCTCCTCCGCTCGTACAGCTCGCGAGCTGTCCTTCTATGCAGCGACGACTTGCACACCTCTTGTTTTGCTGCGTGTGCTTGCCGGCATTCCTCATCAAGCTAGGGGTTTCATTGTGGTGGCCGAGAGAAACCCCGTCCATCAGATGCGGCATCCCTGATGGCTTGTTGGCAACGCTGCAACTGATCTTCCGCATTTGCTGCTGGCCGCATAGGATTTATATTGGGATTAAAAGAAACTTGATTTGCAAAGGCTCTGGCGGTATCTTGCGATTGTAGCCATTCGACGTCAAACATCCTCACGGTATTTCTTTGATTTCGATTTGTTCTGGATATCGGCATCCGTACCATGGCTACATCTATGTAGTTGTCCGAGTCCACGTTGACTCATCGGAAGACCGGACACCCAAAATTCCAGAAGAATGGTTTGCGACGATCGTAATGTGATCGATTTAGTGGACGATTTTTCGATCAAAAGCCCTTGTAAATACCAAGACGTGGAATCGCGGACTAGCTGCGACAACATTTCGTCATGCCGCAAAGTCGACTAGCCTGAATCCGTTGTCGGATGTGATGTCGTGCTGGCTGTGCTTTCCGACCACGCTACTAAAGGCGTCCTCTTTTCCTAGCTTTGCGTTAAAATTACCTAGGACAATTATAGCGTCGTGACTAGGGCATTGCCCATACGTCTTGTCTTGCAGAAGTCATCCTTTGTCGTGTCGTCCATATTCTCATAAGGGGCCAACGATCTTACATCCTTGCAACGAGCACTTGACGTATGGGTGCATGTTTTGGAGGGAAATCGGTCCCGTATGTGATACCTATTCTCTGATTCACTCAGGCCTATTGCAGGCATTACAAAAAGTTTTGGATCACACAAATAGATTGGGTTTGCCTCAGTAACGAAGTGATCTGAAATCGCGAGGCCTGTCGATATTTTCTGAGTTAAGTGAACACTTGAGTTCAGATTATTTCCTCGCCGAAATAGGAAGAAGATGAACGGTGCTACAACACATTCTTAACTTTTTTTTCCTTAGTACAGCCGTGGATTTTATAGTTTTCAACTGCAGCGTGGTGTATTTTAGGATCTATTAATGCAACTTCCTAAAAATCGTACTATGTTATCCAAGGTGACTAAGAGCTATAGAAAAATACGCGTGATGGCTTAAGTGTTTAATCTAAGTAATTAACAAAATATTTTAGTGACTAAGATAATGTCTATATCCGTGGCTTTTTCTATTAATTTGCCTTTCTGTATTTTCGTCTCTTTACTGACTTTTCTTATTTTAGCTTTTTATTTCATCGGGTAGCTTCCTGATGGTACTAGGGCTGGTCCATGTAATAAAACCCAGTGTCGGATAAACACACTTTATCATGCAATCAATCTTTAGGTTACTTCCAATGCTGAATTTCGAATTTTTCTCAATTAAGTTTCATTAGATTTAGATTTTAGATTAGATTAGATTTTATTAAACATAATTCAAGGTTTACAAAGCAAAAGTATTGTAAAGGCTGGTGATAAAATCTATTTCAGGACATGACAGTGCCGTTAGCTTGAGTGGCAAATTTAATAATTAATTTAATTAATTTAAAGATATTCAATCCAATCTTATAAAAAATAATAATGATATTAATATATAGAAAAATGGAGACTGAATATATTATAATTAAGTATAGTAAAACAGTTATTTAAAGAAAATTCAAACAAAAACAGGTAAACAAGGATACAAATCGGAAGGATTCATTAATAATTTTACTTCTATAAGCATTTGCTTTTTGCAGTACAAGAAAAGGTTTTTCCAGCCATAGTGCCCATTGAGTATGTCGATCAGCATGTGCGGTTGCATCTCATTTGCAATGAAAAAGGCTTTTCTCGTTTCTTTCAGAATAGGACATACACCAATGAAATGTGGAATATCTTCTCTGACTGGTAGGTTGCATAGAGAACATAAGATGGGAAGATCGGGTCGATGTGGTAGGTAGTTTAGTTTTACTAGCTCTCCGCTAGCTTTAAATATACAGAGTTATTGTGAATAAAATTTCCCTCGGAATTTTTCCTCGGAACAAAAATTAGGTATCTTCAAAAAAGAGGAAATAATTCCGCGGAAAGGAAATAGGTATCATGAATGACAATAAAGGAGAATTTTCAACGCAATCGCTATATTTAATTTTTTCCGGATGAATTTTTTCTCTATTTTTGAAGGTAGCTAATATTTGTTCGGCGAAAAAATTCCGAGGGAAATTTTTTCGCGATAACCCTGATAATAGAGATAAGTTCTATTTCATGGTTGTCGTTGAAATAGTTTGAATCACAGAGGTTATATACTAGCTGCTTGTAGTAGTTCCTATGGATTGATAATTTGGCTTGAATTTCAAACTCGCTCCTGATCTTACACTCAATGTCCTGTAGGAAATCATAGAGGATGATTTTCCAAATCCGTCTACCAGATCTTAAAAATTTATAAAAAAAAAAAAGAATATGTGCAATAACACATTAAAATAGTGGTTTTCAAAAAACGTTGGTTTGTTTTTTTACCATTTGCGATACTTCGTTGTGTTCAAGCAAAAGTATCTGAGGCCTTCCGAACTCAGCCGTTATTGTTCTTTTCTTTTCGCTCGCTTATCAATTGTCCAAATGACTGAAGCCTCAAATGAACCAGGAACCTGATTGTTGGCGAAAATTGAGATGCCACGAATACCTTACTCTAAGGATGACAATTCCGGCAAAATATTTTAGCTGAGACTGACTATCGAACTTGATAAGCACAGCTCAGAAGTAAAAGCCACCGTACTGAAAATGCATAATACTATGCTGGCGAACTAGATGTCATCTTTACAGATTTCACCAACTGCCTTGAAGATGTCAACAAATCCATATCTGCTGTATCAGTGAGAGTTCTTGAGCAAACCTCCGAGTCGATTTTGTCATCTCTACTAGAAAACAATATAGTTCTCTCTTAATAAATCCCCACAAATTTTCTATGGGATTAAGGTCTGGGGACTGTGCTGGCCAATGGCCATTCAAGAACTTGGATATTTATGTCTCCGAACCACTTTTTCATTATTAGGCCGTGTGTTTGCGATCATTGTCCTATTGAAACAGCCAAAGCAACGGCAAATTGTCATAAGCAAAAGGATACAGAACAGTTTCTAAGATCTCAATGTATTTTTCCTTGGTTAGATTTTCTTGTATGCAGTGAAAAGGTCCAGCACGATAGTAAAAGCATCCCCAAACTATAACATTTCCACTGGCGTGTTTTATGGTTTTCACTGTGTATCTTGGATCAAATTCTTTTTCATCCGCCCTTCTAGCATACAGTATTTTAGTATCTGGCCCAAACAATTATATTTTGATTTCGTCTGACCAAAGTATGTTGCGCCACTCGTCAACTGTTTTCTGTTGATGTCTTTTAGCGAAATTGATTCGATCCTTAATATTCTTTTTCGGTAAGAGAGGATATTTCTTTGAAAGGTAGGCTTTCAAATTATGCTCTATAAGCCTTCGTCTTATCATGGAGATGTCTACTGGAAGATTAAGCTCAGTTTTGATTTCCGCTGAAGTTATAAACGGATTATTTTTAACGCACCGAACAATGTTTAAATCCGTTTTTGAGGTTGTCTTGCGTTTTTGATCACATGTTTCTTCAGTTTTCTGTTATTTTAGGGCATATAACACCATTCCTAATGAACAAGAAACAATTTGGGCGATTTTTCTTAAGGATTTCCCGTTCTTTCTAAGACCTTGAATTATTTAAAGGCATTCTGCAGTGCACTGTTTGCCACGGCTCATATTTCTCTAGAGCAATCACGACATCTATTGTAAATTGAGCCCCAGTACTCATTTGTTAAATGAGTCCCCAGGTTACTGGCATTAATACTGATAAAGGAGCTTTCATCGGTCTCATCTACTATACTATTAACCTAAAATGGAAATCAGAACATAAGAAGTTGTTTTGTTTTTGTAACTCAACAACTGTAAAATTGACGGAGACTTGGGAAGCAACGTGTGTTCTTATTATTTTGCACAACACTGTATATGCATGCGGATGATGTACAACGATATAAACATAAGTAGCAGGCTCGGTTTTGTCGAAGATACTGTAAAAAGTAAATACAAAAGTAAAAATTACCTAAACATATCGTGCCTACCCAATATATGGTATGTCTTGGGAATACGGAAACTGAATTCGTCCACAAGGCCACTGTTGAATTCAGAATTTCAGCTCCACATTGCAGCAATACCGCAGCCGTATTGCAGTGGCAATACAGGCGCACTTCACCCGCACTACAGCCTCACCGCAGTCATACCGCAGCTGCACTGTGACTGTGACTGAACGGTGATGCTGCACGAATCCGCAAACTTTTCATAAGTTTCGTTCCCATCACTGATGACATGAAAGTTCGACCTTAATGACGATATTCTTACGTAAGAGTTAGATTGTAAAGCGAAGATTGGCTGCAGAAGTCGCTTCTTTCTCGATATTTATGATTCTGTCAAGTCGTAAAACTGGCTAGAGTTACGGTTTTTACTCTTGTCGATGTCCGATAGCGGAAAGTTTTCATGATATAAAGGATTAGCGTGCGCTTGGACTTAAAAATACACTTATACTTTCAAAAGGTTGAGAATTTGCCCTTAAGCGAGTGGCTTTGGTATTCAAATTGTATTCAATTTTTACATTTATCTTTTTGAAACTGACCAATATACTCAGTTGCTTATAGGTAAAACTTTCAATTTTGCAGGTATAGTTTTGTACTACTCGGATAGACAAATGCTTGGATCGCGCCATACACCTCACCGTATCCCTGTGACTCAACTCGTACATGACTTCTCCAGCAACAATACTGCAACTAAAACAGCACGATTTACATAAATAACTCTCCCAGTGCGCTCATCATCATTCTGCTCTGAAGATGCTGATCTTTTTGCCAGCATAAGCAATTGGAAGACTTCCAAAATATGCTGCACATTTCTAAGCACCATGCACAAAAACTTAACCCTTTGCTTTGAATGACAAGCATCACATCATCTTGACGTAGTGCTCGGCGTGCACCGCCACCGAGTGACATTTCTGCCACGAATTTGAAATATTCCCTCCAAGTGTTATTTTTATAACTACTTGGCTTAATGTGCACACCCTGTCTCCTCGTCTGTCATTCAGGCGTGAATGAAGTTGCACCACTACCCCCACCGATGCCAGGATGTGCTCACTAACAGTGTTACGCCCGTGAAGTACATTCTAATGTGTGAGTTACACTACTGAAGCGTGTAAGTAGAAGTGCAGTGTACTGCATTTGTTTGCGCGTATCCTCAGGCATTTTAGCTAGTATTTTGTTTTTCCTTATCTTGTTCTCATTTTTCAAATAAAAACACCGCGTTGGCAGCGTATGGCAATGGCACACTGGGACTAAGGATAAAAACTCAAACAGCACTGGAAAAAGGAACATACTTGCCAGGCACAATTTGAATATAATTCGCTACAGAAAAAGAAGAAGAATTCTAGAAAACTAAAACAACAAGAGAAAGAAACACATTTTCGGATGTGCATCCTGCAGATACATACTACTTTATATACCCCGCTATTTATCATTGTTTTTCCCACCTTAATACTCTGTGTATCCACTTGACATTGTCTAACGTCAAGGCGACGGGCGACGACTTGCAGGCAGATTTATAGGTGCTGGGTTATTAACCTGGGTTTTAAGGAGGAGGGAAGAAAAAATGGGAATAAGTCAGCTGTTGGGGGCCGTGGAATGTGCTTCACGCGTTAGTTGCAACAACCGACGACGTCGACGACAGCTCACTACGAAAATACAGAATGATTTAAAATTCCAAAGAACTAAATGTAATTTCCTGTAATTGGTTTTTGAGTGACAGACGATGGCTGAGACACAAGTGGAATGCCGGCTTGTGTGTGAACATCGCAGGGTGAATGCCTGTCAAGCAGAGAATTGCCGTGCGCATAGTGTGAATACATTTAAATGATCCTTTCACATTGTGTTTTCTATAAGAAGTGCCTCCCTTCTTACAGAAAACAAACCAGAATGGCTGGCGGTTTTAAATGGGATTTTGTTTCATGTGAACTGGTGTACGACAGTTTGAATACGGTATTTTACAAGTATATAAGTATTTGCGCTGGGCTCGCAGAAAGCGAAATTAAAATTTTGAAAATTACAAAAAATAGTCGCAGTTACAAAGGAATAAAAACGGGTCAATCCATCTGAAAGAATACCGATTGCAATAATTTAGTTATGGGTTTCGAAAAAAAACCTTTCGAAACAGATACAATACTATAGCCTGCTGAAACCATCGGACCATATTGCATCTTACATACATACATATGTACATAAGTAACAGAATCAGAAAACATGCAGAGTGCGAACGCGATTGTGAAGTTTTTCTGCTTGCTAGTTCCACGTTTGTATGCACTACACCGGCATTGCATTCACACTGCATCCACACTGTATTGGCACTGCAAGCGCATTTTATCGGCACTGCATCCGTACTGCACCGGAACTACATCCGCACTGCACTGGTTTTGTGTGCTCCCACGTCCCTGATAAAGAGGCTGAAGACGCTGATAAGAAGAATTTTCATGACATTATAGATGGAGTCTGCGAAGCCTGTTAGGAGTTTGATGTTAAGGTCATACTCGGCGATGATACCACAAGCGAAAAGGAAAAGATTTTTTGCGAGTTAGGTAACATCAGATCATATCACATAATGGAACCCGTTCGCACATAGTAACCTTTCTCACTATAGATGACCGAATTGCCAACCAAAACGACTATGTGCCTTCTGATGCAAGGCATGTACCAAACGTATTGCGCACATTCAGTGCCCCTTTTTTGATCTCGGTCCTTTTCAGAGCTTAGCTTAGGAGTTTTAGAAAAAACTGAGGCCCACCCTGAAAATAAGAAGAAGATAGTGACTACAGTGGATCTAGTGCCGCACCATTATAAGAGATTTTGCCGATTACATTTAGAGTTGTCAATCACCATGCAAGTGGGGAGTATCGCCGTAGGAGAAGATTGAAGGAAAATAAAAGCTTGTGTACAAAAGCTAGGCCTATTCAACCTCCCAACTCAAGGGTATCGAAGAAGAGGCTCATCGCAATAATTTGTATGAGAAAGCCAAGCTACTGGTAGTTGGTTCCAAGACCGTGACGCTTGCTTTTTGAAATAGTGGGCGAAACCTTGTCACCGATTGATTCTTGCCCCAAATGCGAACTTTCTCTTCCTAATTTGCACTTCGCTTATACAAGGTGCGCTACAAGTCATCGTGGGGCTTAAAAACTTCATAACTTTTTTGTTCATACATTAATTGCTTAATATTTTTTCGATTTTTTTTTAATTAAATATGAAAAATAATGCCAGCTAAATAACAGCCATTTACGACTTCGCAATGATGGGCACGATTTAGGGCGAAAAAAATGTTCAATCGTGAACCGATACATACTCCTCTCCAGTAACCAGTGACTTCACTTTCATCTTCATCTTGGAAAAATTAAAGCTCAATAATCCTTTCAAAAGCAATGCCACACTTGCCATACCGTACATATAACGATGTGCAATTGGATTTCGGGTTTTTAGTAGGTACCCCAGTTCCAGTTCTACTTGTTAAAAACCCATTCAAATGCAAATGATCTCCATCGCTTACGATCAGATTTTGAATAAAGTAGTTTTCTTCTCTAGCCAATTCTTGAAAGCGAATTGCAAAATTTAGACGTTGCTGATTATCTAATCGTTTTAATCCTTACACTAATGCAGTTTATATAGGACGTACGAGATATTTCTGGCTGAGCAGAGGCCATCTGGTGGATGTTTCTGAAGTTGTTTGAACGCTCTGTAATACTCGTTGAATATTTTCCTACGGACGAATCGAACATTGTCTAACAATCAACTGAGCGACGAATTATTTCTTTAGAAAGCAAGATTCTTACGTTCAAATGGTGACGATATGCTTCTTGTGCTAAAATAATTGATCGCTGATTTAAATAGTATAGATTATATTATTCTAGTTCGTTGTTCAGTTGTGAATTTCTCCATTATTTTTTCTCCAGATGTTATTTATGGTTGGTTAGTTTGTTAGTAATGGCCCTCGACGAGGGTGGGTGGGTTACACTCTTACTCTTGGAACCATCTACTTCTCGGTATGAAAGAGTTCATTTTTATCTTGCAGGCGTTGCCGAGATCATTTAGATCGCTGGAAAAGTATTTACCGTTGGTAGGCTTCCTGATGTTGGCGAGTACAGGGCAGGTGCACTGAAAGTGACTGGTAGTCTCTTCTTCCTCTTCGTCCCAACAACTTCTGTAGAAATCATTGTAGGGGGCGTATCGTGTAATAGCACAGCGTTCGGTGAGGATGTTTGTTATTTTGGAGAGGCGCCTCGATATCGGTGATGCTTATGCTATTTGTACCAGAAGAACCTTGTCGAGTCAACTCGTTAGCTGCGCAATTCCCCGGTATATCACAGTGACATGGTACCCCAAAAAGGATGATGTTGTACTATCCAGCTATCTCGTTAAGAGATACTGGTAGCCTTTCACTGCCTTAGATCTCGTACTGCTAGATGCGAGGGGTTTGATGGCTGTTTAACTGTTGATGTACATATATAACAATATCCGATATTAATACTTATATTAACCGCTATCCAGTCGGCGGCTTAGCGAACAGCGGTAACATGTTGAAAAACCCTGGTTTGGAAGGTTAAAAGAGCGGTGGATATCCAGGTCTTCCGGAAGACTCCGGCACCCACTCCTTCTTTGATTTTTGACCTCTCTGTGATGATTGGTAGTGATCCGTATAAAAGGACATCGCGTTGCGTCCACTCAGTTTTCTCTGGTATTGATCAACTGTAGCCCAAGTTGAAGTTATGCTCAGTGGGCAGGTGGTCAGTAGCTTTGGGAAGACGACGATGCATCGGAAGTATTTGGGTGTGCCCCGTGTGTTGCTCTCTCCATTGTTTGAAGCGTCTCAGTTATATTGCTGAGCTGAAGCCAATTGCTTGTTGACGATGCTAATCGGTATGGTTTAGAGTGCTACTGTGGGAGAACTGTTCAGTGCACTAGTAATGCTGAGACATCCAACTCGTTGAGTTTTTTCCAGTATAATTACGTTGAAATTCTTCTTCAATGTGGTCCACCACACCAGTACTCCATACATGAAAATTGGTTTTAGTACCGAGTGCATGATGTTTTGTTGTAGGCCCAAGCAGAGCCAACTGTTTTTTTTATATATGTTTAGTACAGCCAGTGATTTTTTGGCGCGTTCAATGACATTCTCTTTCCAATTCAGCTTGCGGTCAAGCTTTTGACCTAAATAGCTAGTGCTATTTGAGAGTTTAAGAGCGGATCCTCTTATCTTGGGTGGACTGAAGTCAGAGAGTTTGTGTTTTCTGATAAATAGGATTAGATCGGGTTTCGTCGGGTTAACGAAAAAACTGCAGCTCTTGGTCCATCTGACCAGGTCTTTAAGAGCAAACTGCATAACATCGGCCAGCTTCTCCGAGTGCTTGCCTGTTATTAAGACAGCATCATTTGTATAAGGAATAACCTTGCATCCAGTTTTTTTTTATGTTCAGAATGGCTTCGTAGAGCACTAAAATCCATAGCAACGGGGACAGTACACCCCCTTGGGAGTGCATTGGTTCGCATGTCGTTTGACCATACTACTTGTGAAGTATACAGTAATTACCTTGCTCTTTAGCATATGCTCTATAATGTTAGTTAGTTAGTGAGTTAGTTAGTTTCAGTTTATTTAGCTAGAGAGCCATTTTTGGATACATTAATAGGTATATACAAATTTAAATAGTGAACAATTGTTTTTTTTTTTACGTTTCTATACATTCTACTTATAAAATATTTCTTCTTGTGTAGTCAGATATTAGTCTTTTAAAGATGAAAATAAAGATGCTATATATGGTATCAAGGCTATTCTAAACATCGTGGTCAAAATCGAACCCATGCGTAAGACCTCCAGATCGATCCCGCAGTGTAAGCGCTGTCAAGGCTTCAATCATACACAGACTTACTGCCAGAAAGAGCCGCGATGCGTCAAATGCGCAGGTAAGCATCTCTCGGAAGAGTGTCACCTAAACAAGCAAACCCCAGCCACTTGTATAAACTGCAAAGGAAAACATCCTGCGAACTATCGAGGTTGCGAAGTGGCGAAAGAGCTCCAAAAAAGGCGCGATACGCTTAAAAATTCCATGCGCCCTATTCCGAAACCAATTAAGAACAGACCCAAAATAGCTACGATAAAAGCAGCGAAAGATAGGAAATCCGTCAATATTGACTTAAGATCGGCTAACGAAGAAAACCCTAAATGCAGTAGAGAAAATGTGACACAAGCAAAGTCTTCGAATACTGACGCACAGTCATATGCTCAAGCGGCGATTGTAGCTAATGGCAAGTATATGACCGTCAACCCACGGGAGATCAAGGCAAAAAACCGTCAAAACTCTAACGTAAAGACTCCTGCTCAAGTTGCGACATTGGAAAACGGTGATAGAGGCAGCTCACAAAATCCAGTATCCAATGTTTTCTCCTTAATACTTGCGAAACTTAAAGAGCAATGCAAAACAAACAAACTTATTTTCGAGAGACTAGTTGCACTAGAAAGCAACATTCATAACAGGCGCTCTTCAACCCGAATATGAAAGAAATGCTAAAAATTATTACCTGGAACGCTAACGGCCTCATACGAAGGCTCAACGAGTTAGAAATATTTATACGAAAAAAATGAATTGATATATGCTTGGTCTGTGAAACTCATTTGACAAAACAAACGGACGTTAAGATAAGAGGATATAGCGTGTATCACGCCTTCCACCCATCGGAAAGAGCAAGAGGTGGATCATCCTTGTTTATAAAAGAATGTATCGAACACTCAGCGGAAGTAAAGATTGAATTAGAAGCAATACAAGTAAGCACGGTACGTGTTAGATATAGACATTTTGCTTTCAACATTTCGTCTATATATTGTCCACTGCGATGTAAACTTGAAGTAAGTGATTTCACAAACATCTTCAACTTCCTTAAACTAAATTTTATTATTGGTGGCGACTTCAACGCGAAACACCCCTTCTGGGGTTCAAGGTATGCTTCTCAGAAAGGTAGAAAGCTTTATAATGCGGGTATGCAATACAGTTGTGATTTTCACTCGACGGGTAAACCAACATATTGGCCGACTGATAGAAATAAGATACCAGATCTGATCGATTTCTTTGTTGTTAAAGGAATATCTGGCAACTGTATACAAGTTGAAGAAAGCTTTGATCTCTCCTCTGATCATTCTCCAATCATTATGACGATAAGCGATGCTCTGATTAAAAAAGTAGGACCGGTCAGATTAACCAGCGCGAAAACTAATTGGGATAGCTTTAAAAAAGATATTGAGGCAAATACTGAGCTGAGCGTATCACTTAAAACGCCCTATGAACTTGAAGTTGAAGTAGATCGCTTCGTCGAAATCCTACAGAATGCCGCGTGGAAGAATACTCCCAAACCAAAGAAAACGCCGGCAAGCTACATTCAAACTTATCCACAGGAAATAAAAGAGATGATTAAGGAGAAGAGAAAAGCACGAAAAAAATGGCAACAAACTCGGGCTCCGCAACATAAAGCACATCTTAGCCGTTTGTGCAACTCACTAAAAAGTTCTATTAAAAACCTTAGGAATAATGAAATGCAAACTTACCTAGAAAGCTTAACGGCAGAAAAAGATTCTAATTACTCGCTTTGGAAGGCTATAAAAGGTATTAAAAAACCTCAAATTCAAGCCGCACTAATTAGGAAAAATCAAGGCGAATGGGCCAGGCATGATAAAGAGAAAGCGCAAGTTTTTGCCACCCACCTGCAAGAAATTTTCAAACCGTTTGATGGACAAGCTCTTATTGAAAATATAAATACGTCGTATATTGACAATCATATAATAAGAAATGCAACACTTACCGAACTTAAGGAAGAAATAAAGAAACTTAGACCTAAGAAGGCTCCTGGATACGACCTAATTACGGGAGAGGTTCTTAAAGCCCTACCAAGAAAAGATCTAATTAAGCTTCTGTTCATTATAAACGCCGCACTTAGACTAAAATATGTTCCCAGTCAATGGAAAGTCGCCGAAGTCATAATGGTCCTTAAGCCCGGAAAACCGCCGAATGAAAAAACGTCTTATAGACCGATTTCGCTTCTTCCAATTATATCCAAGATGTTCGAGAGAATATTGATTAGGCGAATACAGCCGGTTATAGAAGAGAGGCATCTCATTCCGGATCATCAATTCGGATTCAGAAGTAAGCATTCTACAGTTGAACAAGTGCATAGAATAACTCATGTAATCGAAAAATCTCTTGCAGAAAAAAGGATTTGTTCAAGCGTATTCCTTGACGTCTCTCAAGCCTTTGACAAGGTCTGGCACGAAGGCTTAAAGTTTAAATTACGACAAGTTATGTCAGAGCACCTATATAATATTTTGAAGAACTACCTTACAAATAGGCTATTCCGCGTCAAATGTGGAAATGAATATTCGGATTTCAGGGAGATAATGGCTGGGGTGCCGCAAGGAAGCGTTCTTGGTCCAGTCTTGTATCTATTATACACCCGTGATATACCGCAAGTAGAAGGCACTGAGCTAGCTACATTTGCCGACGACACTGCCATCTTGGCAGTAGGTAAAACGGTCGAAGATAGTACAGAAAAACTGCAAGAAGCTTTGGATAGAGTAAATGAATGGACAAAGGTTTGACGAATCGCGCTAAATGAGACCAAATCTGTTCATGTAAATTTTACTTATAGGAAAATAAATGATTTGCCGATCTTTTCAAACTCGGTTCAAATTCCGTATGCAAACGAGGCTAAGTATCTTGGAATGACACTTGATGCAAAGCTGAAATGGAAAACGCACGTTAAGAAAAAACGCAAGGAACTAGATAATAAATATAGAGAAATGTATTGGTTACTTGGAAAATATTCCAAGCTTAATATAGAGAACAAACTGCTTTTATACAAGCAAGTGCTAAAGCCCGTATGGACATATGGTATACAACTCTGGGGTTGTACCAAAATAAGTAATATTAAAATTTTACAAACTTTTGAGAACAAAGTACTAAGAGGTATTATTAATGCGCCGTGGTATATCAGAAACAGCGATATCCACAGAAATCTTGGCATTAAAACTATAGAAGACGAAATCAAAAACTACGCGAGAAAGCATAAAAGTCGACTAGAAAGTCACGTAAATATTACAGTCCTCCAAGTTTTGGAAGAAAGAACTTTACTGCGCCGTCTACAAAGAACCAAACCTTTAGACTTAGCGCGATAAGTAACCGCGTCCAAACTGCGGAACTAGCAGGAACTTCTAATGGGAAGGCACCTGCAAAACGTCATTATTTCGTGAAATGAAAACTACTTGATAAGTCGAATACTTAGTTGTAGTAAAAATGAAAACAAATCTGTTTTGAAGGGAGGTTTTTTAGTGGGTAAGAATCCCACACTACTATGAGCACGCGGTGTCCATCCTCATAGTGTCTTGTTGAAGATTTTCACCTCTCTCGAAAAAAAAAAAAAAAAAAAAAAAAAAAAAAAAAAAAAAAACCTACTTATACAATATTTCTTTTAAGTTCATTAAGGTTGTTTGATTGTTTTATGTTGGATGGTAGGTTATTAAACGATTGGAAGCCTAGGTAATGCACAGATCACTGTCCTCTCGTTGTAGCAGCTCGTTGAATGTACAGCTCGTCTCTATTTTGTAGGATGTAAGGTGACTGGTGGTTCATCGATGCTCTTTCACTTAAGTATTGTGGACACATATTGTTTCTAATTTTGAAAATGAGTGTCATTGTGGCCAATGCAACAAAATGGGTTCGCAAATGTTAACCCTGCTAGGGTGTTGGTAATTGAATTTGTTTTAACCTCGTCGAGCACTCCCTCTATGTCCAGAAATGACGCTAAGCTAGTAAACTCTTGTTTAAAAGTGATTTTTCGATAGGGGAGGATGAAAGAGTGTAAAGTCGTTTCAACAGACTTGCCTTTTTGGTAGCCGTGTTGTGATATGGATAGTAAGGTGCTATCAATGGTGGCCTTTATATATAAGTCCAGGATCTTAGCCAAAATCCTGAGAAGAAATGATGTTTGACTTATCGGTCTAAGGTCCTTTGGGTTTAAAGTCCACTCTCACTTTGCTCGAGGCAGTTGGTGTTGGAGTTGTGCCGGAAAGACACCGTCTGGCCGCGGGGATTTGAATGGTTCAAAACTGTTCATCGCTCACTTCGGCTTATCCGCACTGATCAGATGAGGTGCTGGTGGGTGTGCAGCATTTACCAGGACAGGCTTATCGCTGGAGATCGGCGTGTAGCCGAGAACGTTAGTGTCCATAAGCAGGTTGATTCTGCCCGTGATCGGTTGGGATTCATAAGGACATTCGGCAGTTTTTTTTTTTGTTTTAGGGAGGTCCTTACCCAGTCTAGAGAATTGACACGTGTTGTCAATATAACATGCACCAGGATCTACGTCTGGCTTTCCGAACTTCTGTTTTGAAGCTTTTTAGGCTTTCTTTGTAGATCTCTCAGCCCAATTATTTGGCCCAAATTAGCCCTGTTAAAATTGTTCCTACTTATGCAGCGAAGATTATTAAGTTTTGGGTTCCACAGGATTCGTTGAAAGCTGAGTTAAGGGTAGACATTAGAACAGTGTTGACCTTGTCTAGTTCCGACTGTGTGGTTGACGTTATGTACACACGGCTGAAAAGTTTAGCGTATAGGGTGTCGTTGTGTTTAGACCAACGGTTTTTCGTCGATTACGGAAAACTGAAAATGTAGTATTGCAGCAAATTTCTAGTACGTACTCCAAATATCGATGATCTGAATACGAGTGACTGTCGAATACAGTCCAGTTGGAAATCGCAGGGTAGATATTTTGATATGTAAAGGTGACGTCAAGCACTACTTCTTCTAATGCACACTACTAGGTTCGGTGTCTGCTAATTATTCAAAAATGTATCTACCTTGTTGCTACCCCATAAGTCATGGTGTACGTTTGTGTCACATCCTAGCACAATGCCTTCAGTTCTCCTCCTTATTGATGAAATTCATGCTATCTGGAAAACAAAATTAAAAAATAAATTAAAAAAAAAGTTATTACATTTTTAAACCTTATTGCGACTCTATACATTGACTAGTTAATGGTTCTACCAATGATCAATGTATCAAAATAATATCTAGCTTTGGAGCTGTATATTATTTCTAGCAAACATTTCAACCATAGCTATCTTCTTGTTATTTTTACTTGCTCCTTTCCGCACCAGATTTTCTGCAAAAATGTTCGTTTGTTTCAGTATTTCAACTATTTGATGATTTAGGATAGCATTCATCAAATCAATCCTTGTACTTTTTTAGAATAATGCCGTCTAAATTTTGTCAAATAATTTTTACTGTCTGCTGATTGTTGTACTTTTCTCGTCATATTCCACCTGAATTAATTCCCAATTATAATCAGTATTGACCTTCCCGCGTGAGCACAAAGCCATTTGAGTACTAAAAAAAGGTCAATGTTGCTTTATTTCATTGTACTCGTTGTATTAGAGTATGTTGAATGTGAGCTTTTCTTTTTCATTCCTCTTTTGTATTTGTCATAGCAAATCGTGACTCCTGTACAATTAAATAAGAAAATAAAAAATGATTATATACTCGTATATCCTTTTTATGGTCTACTGACGCCAGACATCCTTGAACCGAAGGATTTAAAAGCCATGTTGTCGTATTTATTTCTCTTCTGCTATTCTTTCTAAATATATCTCAGGTTGCAACTGTGTGATCGCAGGAAACATAATAACACAGGTTGTATAGGTTTTATTTATTTTTGACACTTTGAAGAGAAGTTATTTTTCTTAAATTATCATGATTTGCATCAGGCTTACACTGTATTGTTTGCGTGTGCCTTTAGATGGAACAATGGTGTTAAGATTTTCATTCTGAGAGCCAATCAACAGGAATTGTTGTTGAAACAAGCATAAAAGTCATATTACAATTCATTAATGGTCGTCGTTATCCATAATGACCCGGTAGTTGATTGCTTACATGAGATTAATCTAAGGGAGGCAAACGTTAAAGCTAGTCAGTAAGACAGCGAACACAGTCAGCTAGCTAACCCTATCAGACGGCTAGTAAATAAGGTGATTACTCAGGCGAGGCAGACAGTGGTAGTGGGTAGCAGATAGGAGTCATGTGCTCATTAAGTGGATCGTTGGGAGAAATGCGTGCCAGCAGCTAGTTAATTATAATTACCTTTTTACATCCCTATATCACTGCTGAGAGGTACAGAAATAAACGATTCACTACAAGGACTTACATGTTCATTGTACCGCGGCAAGATAGCTACACGGATTGTCTATAGTATAACGGGGTTAACCACGAGTACATTATATCATTTAAAGTTGGTGACAAAAATATTATCAATCAACATTTTAATATTGCAATAAAGGAAAGACTGCAGGAAAAGGAGTCAGAATGGCGACTGACTTGACAGTATGTTTTGCAAGAGTTGTTACAGAAGTGGAACTTGGTCGCAGATACGAACTTTAGCCGCTCTCTAATTTCTTATATGTTCTCTCTCTCTACTTATTTAAATTCAGTCAATCAATCTTAGACCACTTAGGCTCAATATGCTCCGTTGGCCTACCAGGATGAAACATTTCTTTGATGCAGTGGTTGGGAAAACTTCGATGCCGTTAGATTCCTTTTTATCCCCGGGTGGCTACTGGTTGTACTTGCCCGCTGGGATTCAAACCCGCATACATCCGCTAATAAGCAAACACACTGCATCATTCCCAATCTTCTATTCTTGGGTTTTACAGGAGTCAGCTCAGCCAGTACTAATGGCCTTGCAGTAGGAATTAGCAAATCTTGTTTTTTAAGTTATTTTGTACGAATATATAACGAAATTTGGTAGATTTTCAAAATAAAAACTTTATAAATTGCATTCAAATGCCCAGAAACTACCGAATAGTGAACACCTAGTTGTCCTGCAATATCTTCAACAGCTTTACGTCCCTCATTTTTCCAAATTTCAACATTCCACCAAACCCTTAGCACTTTATTGTCTATGGCCTGTTTAGGGTGATTAACAGGTTCTTCTTTAAGGCTTAAATCTCGTGAACGAAATTTGTCACACCAACGCTCAGTTGTTTGTTCACTAATTCTTCTTTCACCAAATGGCGTGCTGATATTTCTGGTGGCTTTTGGTGCATTGTGTCCAAGTATAAACTTGTACAAAAAGAAATTACTCACATTTGACCCTTAAGCCTAGTACGTTGTAAAAAGCGAAGCTTAATTTCAGTTAGTCTTCACTTCATTTTGAAGGTGTAATTGCCATCTAATATTGTGCGACGTTTTCAATCAACTTCTGTTCTAGAAGAAGTTGTAATTTGTGCTCTAGTACAAGTCAATGCGATTTCTGCTATATTTTGAGAGGAAACTCAAGCAGCGAAGTCCGCAACACAAGGAAACCAAATGGGAAGAGCACCTGATGATAGCCCTGCACGCCTATAACGCAGCCAATGTGGTAAACACGTTGCTTTACCTGGCTAAATAAATCGAAATACTATTTGTGGAACTCATTCTTAGGACTGACACTGAGGTACCCAAAGACCCGCCAAAAGAGGACAAGACTGCATTTATGATTTTAAGTTGCTCGAGGTGCTGGTATTCTTAATGCAATTCATTCAGTTGTGGTACTCGAACAAGCAGAGACAGAAAATTGCTGGTCTCCGGAATTCAGATCCGATAGGGAAGTCTACACAAGTAAAAACGTCTTGGTGGTATGTGTTCGATGTACGAGTACCTGCATAAGATTGCGAATCAAACCACATCTACTGTTTCGGGGTATGTCTACTGTTGGAAGTGCATAGCTAAACAGATCAACGAGTAAAATCGGGGCCCAGAGTCGGGATATTCCATTTGTATAGAGGATCTAGTACAAGCGTTTGGGCGTAACAGGGTTTGCGAATGGATTGTTTCTAAGTTTTATAAGTTTTTAGCTAAAAAAAGAATCCTTAAAGTTTCTTATTGTCTTTTCCTCGAGTTCAGTTATCTAATCGCGCAGAGAACGTAGAAGGAACCCGTATTAATGTGGAAACGAAATCTATAGAGCACGATCTAGAGCACCTAAACATAGACCGTTTCCTCAAAACCAGACTCACAAAGCTTTAGGAATATCGAGAGGAGTGCTATCACCCCTGCAATGAAAAATGATAGACAAGTCTTTAATAATGCTCTAAGCATCCATTCAAGGACATCGACTTAGCCAGAAGAGTTCACATACTGCGACTAAGATGGCTGGGTCATTTAGAGCGGATGGACCCCAACGTTCCCGCTAAGAAAGTTTTCGAATCCACCCCGGATGGACGACGCAGTAGAGGACGACCTCGCGGTAGGTGGGGCAAACAAGTGGAGGGGAACCTCAACCAACTTGGCGTGCGCAACTGGAGGCAGCTGGCTCGTAACCGTGCTGGCTGGATAGGTTTGTTGGTTGAGGCCCAGGTCCACCCCGGACCGTAGCGCCATCTAAGTAAGTAAGTAAGCATCCATTCGAATTTTTGGCAAAATATGAGGATGTCATTGCTACGCCCATTCTGATATACAAGTTTATACGTGCTTAGTTTGATGGCCAGCTATACTTCCTAAGCTGGTATGGAACAATTCCAAAGCTTCCATGTTTAGAAGACAACTCAATGAACGGCTGCTTATACATCACGACGCTGACTTCATCCGTATTGAACAAATCATTAAAGACTCGTACCCAATAAGTTGCCAAAGGAATTCCAGAAAACAATTCAAGGAGCCGTGGTTTGACGAGGAGTGTGAGAAAGCAAGATAGTTATCCTTCGCCTGGCTTAAGCTATTTCGCCTATTCAACGAATGTGCTATGAAGGATTCTTATATTAGAGCAAATAAAGAATTTAAGCTTACATATATGTAAGGAAAAGAGGAGTAGTTACCATGAAGCAGAGGCTCGAATATTGGCACGATGTAATAATTCATCGGATTTCTGGAAGCTGGCAAGAAAACTCAATGGTGGAAGATATGTTATGAGCAGTAAGATAAGTCCAAATATCCTCCTAACTCACTTTAAAGCGTTATTGAGCCCAACTGCTAGTCGCTTCTATTTTCAATACGCCACGCCAGGTCTCCAGAATGATATCTTGGATAGCCCGTTCTCAAATCAAGATATTATTAGTGCGCTAAGAAATTTAAAGGATGGGAAAGCGGCAGGTTCGGATGGGATACCGTCCGAATTCTACATGTATGGTACCAATGAACTACACATCAAACTTGTTTCCTTATTTAATAACATTTTCGAGTCAGGAATAGCCCCGCAACGATTTAAGGAAGAGTTAATTTTTCCCCTCCATAAGAAAGGTTCTACGGCGGATCCAGCAAACTGTCGAGGTATTTCGTTCTTGAACGCATCGTATAAAATATTCACCGCAATGATGCAAAGACGGCTTAATCGATGGATAGGAGCCAATAAGTTGTTAAAGGAATTTCAAGCGGGGTTTAGGCCAGGATATTCAACTATCGATCACTTATTTGTACTAAGTAGTATTGTGGACTTTTTCTGTGCGAAATAAAAAACTCTACGCATTCTTCGTGGATTTTAAGGCAGCCTTTGGCACAGTGGATCGTACCGCATTGTTCTGTAAGCTCTACAACTTGGGTATGTCGCTTAAATTTGGACGGGTTATCCAGAACCTGTATAGTGATACCAGGGCGGTTGTGTGGAACGGGAGCGGACTATCGGAATGGTTTCATTCGTGTTCAGAAGTAAGCCAGGGGTGTTCTCTAAGTCCAAGTCTTTTTGCACTCTTCATCGAGGACATAAATAAGTTTCTTCCAGGCGGGGTAGAGTATGCAGGAGTCCTAATCAAAGCGCTTTTATTCGCAGACGACATAGTCTTATTGGCGCACTCTCCAGAACAGTTACAACTCATGATTACTGCAGGTTATGGTCAATTTAGATAGGTCTAAAGTAATGGTGTTTAAGAAAGGAGGTGGTAGATATGGTGCTAACGAGAAGTGGAAATACAATGGTGAAATAATTGAACTGGTGGAGAAATATAAGTACCTTGGAGTGTTCTTTACGAAAAATCTTACTATGAATATCCACCTCGAGGAGAAATTAGTAAAATCAAAAGCAGCCATCAACTTAGCTTGGAGAAGATGCTTCAACAGCAAACTCATTGCCTACAGTGCTAAATATAAAGTTTTCGAAGCGGTATCGGAGTCCATTCTGTTCTACGCAGCACAAGTATGCGGATGTAAAAAATATGAATCCGTTGAAAAACTACTAAGATATTACCTCAAAAGAATATTTCATCTCCCGTCCAATACGCCAAACTACATGCTTATGCTGGAAACAGGCTTATCACCACTTTTCACAAAAACGTTGAAACTCCAAGTGAATTATGTCCTTAAGGTTCTTAGCATGCCGGATTACCGACTTCCAAAAATAGCAGCTGTACAAGCTATACAAAGGAGAACTGGATGGTTTAAAGAGTGGTTGGAATTCGGCCGAAGCTATGGTATTGAAATTAATCAAGAGGACTTAAGGTGTTTGAAGAACCAACTTTATCAGCTCATCGAAGGAGTCGACGCTTAGGCTAGGGCAAGGTATTTAGAGGAAGCATCTGGATCTCTGTATAGAATGATATATAGCCGTTTGAATCACGATTTGATGCAGAAGGATTATTTCCGGGATAAATACAGCATCGATGAAATAGCGATGATCTTCAGGCTGCGGGGCGAACTCCTAAAATTTAATTATATACCTCACAGAGAAGATTTACCTCTTCAATGTAGTTTGTGCAATCTGGCAGAGAGGGAGGATACTTTGCATTTCATTGGCAAGTGTCCAGTTTTACGGAAAACAAGAAGACATATCTTGGGAAGCGAGGCCCTGTCGGAGAATCAAGTCATAACACAACTCAACGACGTTAATGTTCCTTAGTTATTTCGATAAGGTGGACTTAAGGTGTTTGAAGAACCAACTGTATCAGCTCATCGAAGGAGTCGACGCTTAGGCTAGGGCAAGGTATTTAGAGGAAGCATCTGGATCTCTGTATAGAATGATATATAGCCGTTTGAATCACGATTTGATGCAGAAGGATTATTTCCGGGATAAATTCAGCATCGATGAAATAGCGATGATCTTCAGGCTGCGGGGCGAACTCCTAAAATTTAATTATATACCTCACAGAGAAGATTTACCTCTTCAATGTAGTTTGTGCAATCTGGCAGAGAGGGAGGATACTTTGCATTTCATTGGCAAGTGTCCAGTTTTACGCAAAACAAGAAGACATATCTTGGGAAGCGAGGCCCTGTCGGAGAATCAAGTCATAACACAACTCAACGACGTTAATGTTCCTTAGTTATTTCGATATTACAAAATTGCACTACAATATCGCGAGAGAATATTGACTGGAAATTTTTAATCAATGTTAGTCCACTTTATTTCGCTACTTCATATAAAATGAGATTTGGAAAGTTATATACGCACATAGGTGTTTGATTATATTGTCAATCAGGCAGACGGCAATGCCATGCAAACTGATTTTTTGTTAACCTTTTTTTTGTAATGAATTTTGAAGTACACAAATAAAAACCGAATCTAATCTACAGCGAAACCTACGGGCCCAACATATCTTACCAAAATGCAACGACTTGGATGCATAGGTACTACTCAGATTGTGTCCTTCTGAAACTATACATAGATCGCCTCTATATGGCTGGAATTAGACATGGAAACTGTCTACTTAACGCCTCATCCCCACTCTTACTCTACGTGCAAAAGTGGCCTGTGGAAATATGCTAGACTTTTAATATTATTTCAAGCTGGTTAGTTACACAAAAAATGTGACAGTGATTAATAAAAATATGAAATATGAGTTTTGGAGATCAGAATCTTCACTTTAATTTGACATCTAAAAACTGTCTCGTTCTCTTCGTTTTTCGAGCAATGGTGTTGCCAGTTTATTAGCATAAGCCAGTGACTTAAAGTATCCTTACAGAAAATTGTTGAGAGATGTCAAATTGCACAATCTTGGATGTCAATTGACATGCCCATTTCTAAAAATCCGACTGTCGCCAAATTTTGATTTCAATAAGTCGATTGTTTTTGTTACCGTATGACACGTAGCGCCGTTCTTTTGAAACCACATCTCGTCTGAAGCAATGTCATTCATATTTTCGAAGAAATATTCATTGATCGTGTTACGCTACTGATCTCCATTGATCGTAGCGCGAGCTCGGGCCTCATTTGAATGAAAATCAAACCGATTTTTCGAACTAATTTCGATAATTTCATAGCTTTGTAGAACCATCCGCCTATTTATGACGATTTGCAAGACTATACTGAAAAATGTCAAAAAGAGCAACTAGAATGACATCTTGTTTTGACAGTTATCAGTGCCGAAAGTTGTTCTACGGTTAACCGATGTGTGCAGGTTCAAGCCCCAGCGGGGAACAGCAATTATGGGCCACCCAAGTGTAAAGGAAAAACGATTTACATCGAAGTTTTTCCAACCACCGCACCAAAGAAAGTTTCCTGCCTGGTAGTATAATGGACCGGAGAAGTCTGAGTGCTCTGGGACTTGGGTTTCCTTTTCTTAAAAAAAAAAAAAAAAAGTTGTTCTAGGAATATCTGACCAAAGAAACACTCTTTATACCCTCAAATAAAAACTATTTTATTGAACTTTTTTTTTTAGCGTTTGCAAATTTACAAGCATTTGGCGGCGATTTAAGTTAACATTGAACTGGGCGTATTGTGCAAGGCAGTACAATGACTACTCGCAGCTTATAAATCGGCAACGTAAAACCTACTGGCAAGACGCATTTCCGCTTTCATATAAAATCGCAAAGCACGCTTAGTATTTAACAGTCTCTCTTGATATATTTTCTGCTGAATCTCTGCCATTGATAGGCAACTCTTAACTAGTCTGAGGACATACTCTTAGTAAATACATTCTTGTCATCCACTCTGTGACGACGTTCGCGATTCACGTTTCAATGCAATTTACTTTTGACACATTAATATGCGACCACATGTTGACACAATGTAGGTACCTGTGACATTATTTTGTTCCACTTAACGTCATTATAATCTGACACTCTCAACCACATTAGTCCAAACTGCAGACATATCTATATATTCTCACCCACCCACTTATCTCTCACATAGCTGAGCTCTCACTTCCTACAGTGATATCTTTCGATATCCATACTGCACAGAAAACAGAGAATAAGGATGAGCACTGCAAGAAAAAAACAAAAAAAAAAGAAGCTGTCGCCAAAAACGACATAAAACAGATCATCCGAAGGCGACAAAAGGAAACCTTTCGAAGTACACTGTCATCCTCCCACAAATCATTCCTCAGTTTGCACCACCATCACCGCTACAACCATCAAGCCACCATGAAGCATCAATCGCAATTTAACGATAAAAAAAGAGAAACTTCGAAGATGATGGAGATGACATTGCTATTGGGCGAGGTGGGATTTAAGACTGGAAAACAGTTCAGCGTATACAGGACTACAAGCAGGAAACAGCATTTTTTGGGGTGTGTTCAAGGACATGCAGAGACACAATGTTTACGACCATCATGCTCTAGCGAAAGACCGAAAAGGAATAAAACAAGAAAGCGAAAACCGGGGAGTAAAACTCGGTACAAACATCGAAAGATATATGCGGAAGAAAAAAACCGGGAGCAGGATACAACATGCGTTCGCACTGGGATCCGCTTTACGATGGCAATAAATATAACGATAATCTTAGCGTTTGGAAAATGAGCCGAAATGAAACACCAACAGCAACACAGGATCAAAGCGGACCGAATAAAAAGTACCCACGACAAAAAAGGAAACATACTCCTTCGAATTGGGAGTGTGTATGCAGTGGGGTGTATGTTGGCGTGTGTGTCGGATTTAGGGATGTGCTGCTGCTGATTCTTGTTTTTCTGCGGACAACTTTCTCAACGTAGGTGTTGGAGCTAGTTTGAGTGGGCGCATGAATTAAATAGAAATCGTATGCCCAAAACATGAGGAAATGAAAAAAAAAACAAGGAAGGGAAACGTTTCAAGGTGATAATTATCCGTGTTTGACTTAAAGAGGAAATGAGGACCGACGAAAGAGAGCTGTCACTCTCAGATAAAATTATATGTTTTTAAGTTTTTAAAGATTAAATATTTTTAATTTTGAGTTTAGTCACTCACCCTCTCTTTTGAACATACAGAGCCGGCCAGAAATCACCGCGTTGGGATTAGAGTCACCCTGTCATATCGGGAGAATGTATTCGTATTCAAATCCCTTATCTTAGGGAGGATTTTAGGGTTTGTGTTCGCCTATATATAATTTATTTATCTTTGATTTTAAAACAAGAATACTACTCTCTATTCTCGCGAACGTACTTACTTTATGTGCTCTCGACCCATATCCGCCTGAGACACTGCACCCTTCCATTCTCATCGATCTTGAGCACACTGCTTCCAGTTATGCAGGCAAACCTTTCTGGCATCCACGATTACTTCGCCTTTATACAGATACATACAGCTTTTGTCTTTTTTTTTTGTCGCTTCAAACCTGAAGGCTGTGTTTTGAAATCCGTCCTTGCTGAAGCATTGTTGTCCATTGTCCGAACTAATTTAGGCGACGCGTGTTAGTTTTTTGGACTACATCCACATTTTGTTACAGTTGATAGAATTCGTTGTTATATTTATCACATGCCTGAACTTATATAGGACGAAGTCTTTTTCTCTCGACAGACTTCAATATTTCTTTCGCTTTTTACTTATTGCCCAGCACTTGTCTCTATACAGCAGGGCTCGCAAGATTTGGCTTAATTTTATTTTGAGATTTGAATCCATTTGTTTTGCCATAGCTAAGTTGCAGCGCTTTCCTGGGTAGAGTAGAGTGTACGCCTGATAAGTAGAGTGTATGCCTGATGAATGGAATCTCAGAAGACCCTCAACTGCGCAAATTATAGAGGCATCAGTCTCCTCAACATCGCATACAAAATCTTTTCCGTGATATTATGCGAACGACGGAAACCTTTTATCAACAGCCTGATGGGCCCCTATCAATGTGATTTCAGGCCAGGAAAGTCCACAATCGATCAAATCTTCACACTTCGATAGATCCTGGAGAAAACCCAAGAAGTCCAAATCGATACTCATCATCCCTGTATCTATTTCAAGGTCGCCTATGACAGCATCTAAAGAGAAGAGCTATATAGAGCCATGTCCAGTTTTGACATTCCTGCCAAACTTGTTCGTCTGTGTAGGATGACGATGGAGAACGCTCGCCGCTCCATCAAGGTCGGTAATGACCTCACCGAGACCTTCGATGTCAAAAAAGGTTTTAGACAAGGTGACGCGCTGTCATGCGGCTTTTTTAGTATTGTACTTGAACGGATTGGTTGGAACTCACAAGCCAACATCAGAGGCAGAATTTACGCCGACAATATTGATAAAATTGCAACAACTCAGCGGGCTGTCACTAATGTATTTGCAAGCATTGAGGCGGAAGCGGCCAAAATGAGTTTAGCAATAAACGAGGGAAAAACCAAGTATCAACAAGAAGCGACAATCAACACTGACAAATTAGACAGAATGCCACAGTGGGTAGCTGCAACTTCGAGGTAGTAAGGGACTTTGTCTACCTTGGCTGTGCTATAAACTCTGAAAATTACATCAGCGCAGAAATCAAGCGAAGAATAACTCTTGCCAATCTCTGTTTTTTTTTTTTGGCTAATAAGGCAATTCAACAGTTAAGCCCGAACAACTAAGGAGACTCTGCATAAGACTCTGATCACCCCAGTCCTGCTCTACAGTGCTGAAACATGGACTTTATTGAAAGCGCTTGAAGATATTCTTGGTGTCGTTTCGAGAGAAAAATTCTTCGTAAGATATTCGGTCCCGTTTGCGTTGACGGGTTTTGGAGGAAAAAGAACATTAACGAATTATCCGAGCTGTACAGCGACATTGACCTAGTCAAAAAAAAACTGCTTATTGGATGTCTGAGATGGCTACGACATGAAGAGCGAATGGCCACCAACGCTCCGGCCCGTAAGGTCTTCGAATCTAACCCGGAGGGACGACGCAGTAGTGAATCTCCTCACCGTAGGTGGCGCGCACAAGCTCAAGGGGACCTCGACCAACTTGGAGTGCGCAACTATAGGCAATTAGCTAAAGACCGAGGTAAATGGAGAGGCTTGTTGGTAGAGGCCCAGGTTCACCTGAAACTGTAGCGCAACCTAAATAAATAAGTAATTGAGCGGTTTTCTAGCGTTATTCTTCATCCAATCTACATGGAGGTGTCATTGGAAGTGGAATTAATATAAACTCCAATACAAGTCAACTCCTTAACCACTTCGAAGTAAATGTCATCAACAGTGACGTTCTGTACTACGTTTTTTTGTTTCTTGACAGCATGTACCTGGTTTTGCCTGCATCCACTTCAAAACTAAATTGTCTCCCCTTATTTTCAATTGCTGCGAAGGCTTCTATGACAGTACGCTATTGGATTCACTTGGTTAAACAAAATCAACATTTTGATTTGGGCCTTATGCCGAATATACTGCAATTCTATGAGCAACATTGGAAGAATCCTTGAAGCGGCGGATGACGGTCTATTTCGTAAATAGTCTCCTAGGGTTTAACAAAAACCCTATATGGCTCCAGTTGATACGAAATAGGAAGAATTCGAAATTGTAACCGATGCAAATAAAGTTACGTGACCGATCGAATCTTTCACATTTTTTTAATCACAGGGTAATAACCTACTATTTTAAAAAAAAGAAGACTTAGAATTTGGCACTTAAAAAAAAAGGATCTATACTGGGACTTTTATTATACCTTCTCTACACTGCAGATACTCCTTCTCGAAGGGGTTGTACATCAACGATAGCTACTTTTGCTGACGATACCATCCTGTTGACCTCGAATAAGAGCCTTGAAGTCGCAACAGCGCAAGCACAAGAGAACTTGGATAGAACAATAAAATGGTTTGACAAATGGAGTATTAAAATCAACGAGGACAAAACTCAACAAGTGATATTCACTTCTAAAATAAACTACACTCCAACACCACTCAAAATTAAGGACAAAACTATACCAATTGACAAAACAGCCAAATACTTGTGTATACACTTAGAGAACAAGCTAACTTGGAAATACCACATTAAAAAAAAGAGGGACCAGATATCCGTAAAACAAAAATACAAATAAAATAATTATGGAACACAACGTCGTTTAAGTGGCTGCCTCGCCTGGCCTCGCAGTAGCGCATTCTATCACTCCAATTTTCCAAGACCTTGTTGATGGTTTCGGGCTGTAGCTTACGGATTGCTTGGATGATATTGGCCTTAAGTACTTGAATCGTTTCTGAATGGCATAACATTGGTCCCTCGCGGTTCTCCACAAAAAAAAAGTCCAAAGGGGTCAAATCGCAGCTCCGAGGCGGCCAATTGACATCGCCAAGACGGCTGATAACACGATTTGGGAATTTGGTGCGCAAAAGACCGATTGTGGCATGAGCTGTGTGGTATGGTGCGTCATCCTGCATGAACCAGAGGTCGTTCAAATCCAAGTCTTCAATTTCAGTAAAAAAACAAGTCGTTAACATGGCTCTGTAACGCCCACCGTTGACCGAAACGTTGTTCCCAGCCTCATTTTCGAAGAAAAATGGTCCAATGATGCCACCACTTCACAAGGCGCACCAAACTGTCACTCTCTGTGGATGCATTGGCTTCTCGACAATAACGTGCGGGTTTTCTGAGCCCCAGATGCGGCAATTTTGTTTGTTAACGTAGCCGCCGAGATGAAAATGTGCCTCGTCAGAAAAGATGATTTTTCGCCCAAAATCGTTGTCCAATTCAAACTGCTCTAAGGCCCAAACTGCGAAGCGATAATGAAGCGGATGGTCGTGCGCTTTCTATTGCTGAATCAATTGGACCTTGTAAGGGAATAATCCCAGATCTTTGTGCAGAATTCTCCTCAGGCTAGTGCGTGAAATGTTGAGCTGTTGAGATCGATGACGAGTTGATGTTCGTGAATTGAGTCTCACACTCTCAGCTACAGCAGCCACATTCTCGTTTGTGCGCACAGTACGACGACGGGGACCATGAGTGTTGTCCACTAGCATACCAGTCTCTCGAACTTTTTGCACAAACTTGCGTACAGCAGGCGCAGTGGGTGCTTCATTTCGGCGAAAACTTTTTTTCAAAAAACTCACTGTTTGGGCTACACAGCACTCACTTTGCAAATAAGTTTTCAATATTTCCCAATGTTGTTCAGGCGTAAAGCGACTCATTGCGTTCCGCGGAGGTATGATACTGACTTTCTGTCAAGATTTCGAGCGGGAAACAGCTGTCAGTTAAAAAGAAAGCACTAGATGGCCCACCCGTTACACAGTTTAAGCTTTGCTGATGGATTACTAACAGTTCTGAAAATAAAACTCCTCCAAAAAGAGGAGGTTTACACTTACGATGTTATTTGTATGAACAAAAGTTTAACCCTGTACTGCATAGCATATCATATATGATATCCTTTTTTTATTTCATGTTTTCACGCATTTTTTACGGAAAATTTCGAATCAGTGAGTCCATACTCTCACAAACACAATGTAACATAATTTGTTTTCACAACCAGAGTTGAGTGATTTTCTTCGGTCGCTGCATTTACCGTTAGCCAAAAAGTGCAACGAGTGAAGGTTAGTTTTCTTAAGCTTTTGTGAACAATTTTGTTTTGTGCCAATAGTTATTAATTAAAGGGTGCGAGTACCAATTTGTTTATACGTTTGCATGAGAATATTATTATTATTTGATTTGTACAAAGTTTTGAGTTTAAATATTACATATTTACAAAGAAAAGTAAACATTAATTCATAGATATCATATATGATATTCCATTCAGCAAAGATAATTCATTACGTGTAATTTTTTAGTTTCAAATGGCCTCAAGAATTATATCTGATGAAGAAATTTTGAAATTGATATGCATTTGGCATATGAGAGTAAGGATGAATGTGAAAGTGGGACTGATTTAGACAATGGTGATTTTGATTAAATTTAACTTAAATGAGAAATGAGGAACCAGATACACTTAAATTCCCTTGAAGATATCGAAGTCTATGAAGATAATCAAATTGATAATGAGCTCTTTGACATTGAATCTTTGTCCATTATTAATGCCAAAAATCTAAATGTCGTTTTCGGACCGGCACCAGCTCGGGAACTTAAGGCCACTGAGGCCCACTATTCAAAAATGATTTGGAAAAAGTTGGATTTTATGACGAAAATTTAGAATTCAAGGGAAGTTCGGAATTACCTGAGAATATTATGGAACTAAACACACCCTGCGCTTTCTTCAATTTTCTTTTTGATACCGACATTATTGAATCAATCGCAGCTGAATCTAATTTGTTTGCTTGCCAATGTGATACATGTAGTAATGGACTTCAGTTTAGTAAAGGACTTTGTCTACCTCGGCTCTGCTATTAAGTCTGACAATGATACCAGATTCCTCTCGTGAGTGTTGTGGGGTACACATGTATCGAGATTACCTGAACCAATTTATAAACTAATTAAATTCCAAAGTAATTCGAAAACTACAAAAAAGACGAAACTAAGATAGACTAATAAAAATAATACAAAATGTTTTGCCTTTGCGATAAAAAAGTCGAACGTGGTGACATTAAAATTGAATGTAACGACTGTAAAAAGTTTTTCCATGCAAAGTGTGTGAATGTGTTGCCCGTTGATCTCGAATTTATGAGAAAAAACCGTAAAATTTGGAGATGCTCTCAATGCTCTACATCGCGAAGAAATTAATTCTGTGCCGATAATGCTCCTCTTTCGGTTTCTGTTAAGAGCCCAACAGTAATTCAAAAAGAAAAACAAATAAATGACTGTATAACAAATGAAATGATTTATAAAGAAATTCATGATTTAAAAAAATTTACTCAAGAGTGTCTAACTAAAATCACTATGCTACAAAACGAAAACGCAGAGCTTAGATCAACAGTAGTGAACGTATTACAAAACAAAATCAATTCCTTAGAACAATCTAAACTATCTAATACAATTGAAATATTTAATGTGCCAAATGTCGATAATACTACTGCACTGCAAGCCGCGTTGCATATTGTTCGCGATGGTGTAGGCTACGAGTTGGATGAGCGCGATATTGACTCTTGCCACATAAAAAAAATCAAAACAAAGAGAAATGCAGAGAATACTTCGCTCAATATTTCCACCAATGTTCTATCTCTCAACCTAACCCGCCACGTTATAAAAGAGAACATTATGAGAATGAAGGGAAAGAAGAAACAAAAAATAACAACAAAACTGCTAGGCGAATATGAGGATGGCTCTCAAATCTACATCAACGACAGCTTACTGGCTGAACACAATGCATGCCGCGGCCGCGCCGCGGTAGCGTAGTACGTAGAGCTGTCAAATGGTGTGGCGCTGCACTCACAAAATTCGCCCACAATGGTGTAGCGCGTAGTAATGTCAAATAATGCCAGCTGATTAAAATTGTGTTTTTCTTTTTGAGTGTTATTGAGATTTGATTATTTTTGTGAGATTATTGTGCTATAATAATACAATAAAAATAATAAGAAATGGATAAATTTATTTTCCTTTCACTAGCAAAATAATTTTTTCCACGGCGTGCCCTTCCATTTTGACTATAACGAATATTTCAAATTTATTGCGCTACTGCTGAACTCAGTTCAAGAATCCACCACGAAAACATCGTATAGAAAACCAAAACAGTCTTCAACAGTCGCCAATTTCTCTATCTGTCACTTGTGGCGCTGCACAAGTTAAAAGTAAACCAACTTCGTACTACACCACTGCTACCGCCACGCTGCAGCTACCTCATTGTGGGCGCTCTAGTGAGTTCCCATATATTTTAACTCTGTGACAGATCGTACTACGCTACCGCGGCGCGGCCGCGGCATGCATTGTGTTCAGCCAGTTAACCTCTCACATGAGAGCTCTATTTAACGCTACAAAACAAATTAAAATAGAAAAGAAATTTAAATATATATGGGTGAGAAATAGTATAGTATTTTTACGTAAGAATGAGGGAGATGTTGCTATCAAAGTTAGATGCTTTGAAGACCTTAATAAATTATAAATTAAATTAAAAAGTTATTGTAAAACAGAAAGATGAATAAAAACATAAAAAAAAAATAATAACCCATCTTACGTAAAAAATTATGCTGATTCCACCACTTCTACACTACTCATTCATCAAAATATACGTAGTATGAGAGCAAATTTTAATTCTTTTTTAGCCCATTTAAATGCTCACAATCTCACTGCAGATTTTGTTGTTTTAACTGAAATATGGTTGTACGACTATGAACTATCCAACTATAATATTCCCGGTTATGAACCCTACTCCAACTGCAATAATTCGTATAGCTCAGGTGGTGTCGTAGTATATATTAAAAAGGATTACGAATGCAAAGTAATTAAAATTAGTCTTATTAGTGCCGACATTTTAAAAATTAGTTGCTATATCTGTGGCGACAAATTTACCATACTGTGTGTTTATCGTCTCCATGAAAACAACTTGAATAAGAATGTTTTTATTGAACAATTGAACCTTATTCTTAAAGATATAAAGACAGCAAACTTATTGATTGTAGGAGATATAAATATAGATATCTTGAAAAGTAATGCAGATTCCGATAATTACTTAGAATAAATGTCATCTTTTGGCTTAGAATCTCTTATCATGGAGCCAACTCGTATCACTGATAAAGCACAGACGTGTATCGATCATATTTTTGTAAGAGTGACCTCTCATTTTAGGCATAAATTATCTGGTGATGTATTAGATTATAAAATTACTGATCACTGCATGACTAACTTAAATATAGAAAGCATTCAATTAGATAATTTTGATAAATATGTACCTTTTAGGGAAACTACTAAAATTGATCATAACAAGCTAGTGGATTGTTTGCTTTTTGAATTCTGGGAGCCTGTTTATGAAGAAAGTAATCCCTCAAAGGCTTACGATATTTTCATCAGTATTCTTAAAACTCATATTGACGATTGCACTGGTTCTGTTAAACAAAAAAATTCAAAATTAAAACGCCTAAGGCCGTGGATAAATAGAGAATTACTAATTAAAATAGCTAAAAAAAACTCAATTAGAAAAAAATGCAAACACCATCCCTGCAATCAAAAATTAAATAAGTATTACCTACAAATAAATGATGAGGTCAAGAAATACGTCAAACTTAGTCGTGATAAGTATTATACTGATAAGTTTCAGAATTGTAAAGGCAATGTAAAAGAAGAATGGAGAGTTGTGAATAATATCCTTAACAATCAAAAGGATAAAGACAAAGTCCTTAAAATTGAAGTGGAAGGTGCGATAAGTACTAACCCAACGGACATTGCCAACAATTTTAATAAATTCTTTGTGTCTATCGCTGCTAAATCGAAACCCTGTCCTCCACAATACAATTGTAGTTGCAATATATATGCAGATGTAGTTGAAGCCAGATCTGTAAGCAATAGTTTTGTTTTCAAACCTTTTACTCCATTTGAAATACACAAATGTATAATGTCTCTTGACAAAAAATATTCCAGTACTTCTGATAAAATAACTAACTGTCTTTTGAAACGTATTTCACTGTATATTGTTGATGTATTGTGTCATTTATTTAATTTAAGTGTTAATTGTGGTATTTTTCCGTCATCGTTAAAAAGTGCTGAAGTTATTCCTGTCTTCAAAAAAGGAAATCGAATTTCAATGACCCAATATAGACCTATCTCTATACTCCCAACGTTCTGCAAACTATTTGAGAAACTAATCAAAGTACGTGTAGTATCATTTTTGAACAAAACTAATTTCTTTAGTGATCAACAATTCGGCTTTCGTGAGGGTAGATCTACTGAAGATGCCATTCTCAAATTATGTAGTGAAATCTATGATAGCTTCAATAATAATAACACCAGTCTTGTTCTCTTCATTGATATGACAAAAGCTTTCGATATGGTCAATCATGATATACTGCTAAATAAATTATACAAATCTGGAATGAGAGGCGCAATACACAATTGGTTTTCATCTCACTTGACAGATAGAAGTCAACGAGTAAAACTTGACGGAATCTACAGCAATGAGTTAAAAACGACTATTGGTGTACCTCAAGGATCAGTTCTTGGGCCAATATTGTTTTTAATTTATATCAACTCGTTATTCTATCAAAACTTCAATGGTCGAATTACTGCTTTTGCTGATGATATGGCATTTACATATGCAAACAACAGTCTATTTGATTCAGTGGCAAAATTGCATATGGATCTTCATATATTGCGACAGTGGTTCGCTAAGCATGAGCTACTTATAAGCGAAAAAACAAAGCTAATGATATGTAATTTGAAAGGTCCCTGTCCACTTGATTGTAATGTTATGTTTCACTCCACTTCTTGTACGAAATCGTCCATATGTGTTCATGCGTGTGACAAAAAAAACTTTTGCGAAGATTCAGAGAGCAATTCCAATTGTTTCAAAATAGAAGGTGTTGAGAGATACAAGTATCTAGGGGTAATGATAGATAAAAATTTAACTTGGAAAGCACACGTAGAAGATTTAAAAAATGATATGTTATGTGTTACTCGTAAAATGTATCTTTTAAAACCACATTGTTCAAAGAAAATTTTACTAATGATTTACTATGGACTTGCACACTCTAAGTTACAATATGGTATTGTAAGTTGGGGTGGAACCTACAATACCACGATCGAAATATTAAATATTGCCCAAAAACATCTTATGAGGATTATACTTAAAGTAAATAGATTAGCCAACAGTTGGCCACTATTTCTTAGCCTACGTGTTCTACCAATAAGACATCTGTATATCTATAAGGTTCTCAAAGTTTTTTTCATGCGAAGTGGTTACAGTGCTACTCTCAGAAGCTCAAATACACACGGACTAAGAATTAATAGTATGGCTTTAGTAAACATCCCTTTAGCTAATAAAGCACATTTCTGGAAATTTTATACTACGGCAGCACCAAGGCTTTTTAACAAACTGCCTATTGAATTACGATTAATAACTCAACCCAATATGTTCTTAAGCGAAGTAAAAAAATTTATTTTTAGTATGGATAGTTCTGCAGTCAAATTTTTTTAAACAATTCTCTGTGATTTGTAAATTATGTTTGTAATGTACTTAATGTAGTCTATTTTCATCATTATTTTTGTTATATCTCAAATTTTCTTTTAATGTTATTGTTGAATTTACCCCACATAAAACACGAAATATAATATATTGTAATAATTCAATTTTAGGATCATTCGCCTCTAGTCACTTAAGTACTATAGAATGATGCCTATTTATTCGTTTGAAATTGTTAGTAATTTCCGTGCATGTAACTTTAAATATATATTGTCAACAAATTTTTGTAAATTATTTATACTAACATTTGAAAAACCGAATAAAAATAATAAAAAAAAAAAAAAAAAAAAAAAAAGAACAGAAACCAAGCGAGGAATAACTCTTGTTGTTGTTTGGGCTAGTAAGGCATTGCAACAGTAAAGCCCTATGTCGAACAACTAAGGAGACTCTGATCATCCTAGTCCTGCTTTACGGTACTGAAACATGGACTTTATTGAAAGCGGATGAATATATCATTGGTGACTCCGAGAGAAAAGTCCTTCGTATGATTCCGGTCCCGCTTGCGTTGAAGGGTTTTAGAGGAGAAGATTCAATAACGTACTATACGAGATGTACAGCGACATCGATGGCTATGATATATAGAGCGGATGGACACCAACGCTACGGCTCGTAGAGTCTTCGAATCTAACCCGGAGGGACGACACAGCAGAGGATCTCCTTGCCGTAGGTGGCGCGCACAAGTTCAAGGGGACTTCGACCAACTTGGAGTGCGCAACTGGAGGCAACTAACTAAAGAGCGAAATAAATGGAGAGGAGGAGGAGAGGAGGTTGAGGCCCAGGTTCACCTCAAACTGTATCTCCTAAGTAAGTTATGTGATCTGGACAAGCAATTCACTGTAACAGGAGAGAAAACCATGTCCCTAGCCGATTTCAAGATATCGGTGCCGGTAACAATTTGTCGTTTGGGAGGTGAGGAATCAAAGCGTGGAAGGTCAGCACCTGTTTCGTCGGAAGAAGTTCCAGATGGTTTTAACCAATTATCGTTTTAACCATATGCCATATGGAAAATTAACATTTCCAAAATGTGCAAAATGTGAAACAGCGCTTTGCTTCAACAAAGACAGAGATTGTTTTCAAGATTTTCACATCAAATGATTTCTCTCCTCCTGAAAATTAAAATTTTATGAATTTAAACATATAAATAACTTAATTCTGAATTTCTAAGTTTTATTGTTTTAGTTATATATTTTGTTTTACTTTTGTTACAAGCGTTAACATTTTATATTATTATTAGTGGTTAGAAAAAAGTGAAATAAAACCAATTTTGAGACGTCAATAAAGTGTGTCTTATCTGCATGATATATCATATATGATATGTATACAAATTGCTCAATATCTCAAAAACGGCTCAATATTTTTTAAAAATCATTAGAATTTTCGTAATCAGGTCGATGAAATACAAAAAAGAATATTTTTTTCCTTAAGTAAAAAAAAAATCATGCAGTAAAGGGAATGTCGTTTCAGGGCTTGCCAAATCAAATTTACAGATAGTTACTCCCTCCATAGCTTTGGTTTCAACATTTCTTTTGTACAGTGTGTGGTTTGTGAAAAAATGTGTAAAGAACACATATTTTTCCTGAGCACTTGTTTAATTCTTGGGGAATATTTACATCTTTTATTAGAAGATAAGTATATGTTCTAATACTTTTGTTTTTATTAAATATTCTGATATATGTAAAACTAGCTGTTTTTCCCAGCTTCATCGAGGGAAAATAAACGAACGTTTATTGCAACCTACGTGCAATAGAGAGACATATGCTACGAGTATACCAGGATTTTTGGTAGACCTTTTATCTTTTGAGCATTGCCTAGCAATCCCTTCAGAGATCTCATTCCCCAATATCCAGTATCGACAGGAGAAATCTTTACTTAGAACCATTGTAATAGGTTTAGAAGATCCGATAAACACAGATATACGCAGCCTCTTACGCTTCATCATAAGTTCAAAGTGCTTTTAAGGAGTAAGCAGGGATAACATGATCCATGTGGTATTACAACGGACCTATCTTGGATCCAAGTTTGTTGGCGTAAGTTCGCTGCCACTTCAACCTAACTTAACCTAAGCGAAGCCTAACTCTCACTACAGGCGCAAATACTTTAACCCTTCCACCTGTTCCTTATGATATAGTTTATGGTCATTAGCACTGCATAATTTTATGCTTGGAAAACAGACACATATTTGCCTACCGAGAAGTGAAGCCTAATGTTGTCGTCTTTCAAATATATACTATCAACAGACACTTGACTGGTCTGGGAGTCATCCATGAAAATCCGACTAGATTCCATTCCTAGTTCAGACTCTGGCCGGAGCCAGTCCTGAGCCCAAGCAAAGTTGACTTTAAATTTACGTAACAGTTGAATTTCTGGTGTCATTGCGCCAGACGGCATGTACATGAGACCGGAGTCCTAAGATAAGTGTCTTGCAAGGTCATCAAAACTCCAGTGTGGATTAGGTCGAAAATCAACCCGTCTAAGACGATGGATGGCCGCGTTAGTATAGCTCATGATAAAAGTGTAAAGAGGTGATAAGTTCAACAATGCATCTAGAGTAGAGCCAAGCGTACTTTAAAATTTGGAGCAAATGGCAGTCACATATTTGAGCGAAAAGCTCCCACAAAGAAACCGATGCATATGCGAGGAAAAGCGTTGTCATACCCGTATAGATCCAGAGGATCTTAGACTCTTACACTGAGAACGCCTTGGATGTTTTCGACGCAACATGTTTAGACCAAATAAGTTTTAAAAATAGAATCATTACTACATATTTTGCTTGACTAGTAATACGGATAGTGACGGTTTTTAGCATTGGTTGAGTCAATCCGGTTAGGATCCTGCCTCTCGTAGAGAGAACAAACTCAGTTTATGAGGATTTACGTAAGGCCCATTCCTAGTGCATCATTCATCGATCATGTCTATAGTACAAACAGTCGCTAGCAAGTATAGGACTTTGTGGACAAAAATTGGCACGCTATCTATTAAAATCGTTACGTCTTTTCGAAAGAGCAATATATATCGTTAATTTAATATATTAGATTGGCCAATAAGTTCCTTTTGTTTTTTTAGTTGCAATAAAAATAGATTATTCTGAGCGAAGAATTGCTCCAAGTGGGTTTTACAAGCTTCCAACTAGGTAAAATATTTTTCATTTAGTGATTTCTGCAGAGACAGGAATAAATGGTAATCGGAAGGTGTAAATATCACGTGAATACGGCGGGTGGGGTAAGACATCCCATCCAAGCTGCACCAACTTTTGCGAGTCTGCAAAGAAACATGCAGTCTAGCGTTGTCTTGATGAAACACGACGCTCCGCCGATTAATCAGTTCTCTTTAATTGAGAGCAGAACAAATATAACTTTGTCTAGTGTTCCTGGGTCAAATAAATAAGCAGACTAGACCCAAACTACGAGTCTGAGTGAGCAGTGGCTCTATTGTCACAAGGCAACCATATACTTAACATCTTCTTCTTCCTTTTTCAGCGAGGCTATGATCCAAAAATAAGGGATCATAACCCTCCCACTTCACCGCATTTCTACTGATCCGCCTGTGGGGTTCGCCTTTTTGACCTCAGAAAATATCGGCAGGCCTGCCGATTTTGGATCACTGGATTACTGAGGCCAATGAAATGCCGATGTCGTTGCATTTCTGTAATCCAGGCGTTTATAGACCCGCTTCTCCTGCCTCGTGATGTATATTCTTAACATTACCATCGGAATCAATGCTTTGGTTGCGCGGAGAAGATCATGGTACATAATTCCTTTCCAATCTCACCAAATGCAGATCATAACCTTCTTCGGGTGAATACCATATTTTGAAATGGCTAAAGGTAGCTCACCTCTTACACGCCAACTTCATACAATAAAATATTCAAACACAAACATACGTTAAGAATCGGCGCGAAGGCTTGTACGTTATTGCACACCTCAATGTAGTGTACTCTCGGCTGTTCTTTGCAATTTAGTAATAAGTGAGTTACTAGTGGACCTGGGAAAGACAGATGCAAAGTGATTGCCTATGTTGCTATTTCTGTCTCAATTAGGTACCCATTTAATGTAAGAGGACTGCTGGAATACGCTCTTCTCTTCCCTTCTAAAACGATGAGAAGAGTGAATTGGGGATCGATGGTAACAAAACTAAATTCGTCCGTTTTATTCAAAAATACAGAGTTCCTTGTAGAGATCTACCTGCTAAAAATGGCAGATAAAATACTAAAGTATTATTTTGGATAGGCACTGGAACTGGAAAGCTAATTTACTTGAATCCGTTAGAAAAGCTAATGTAGCTATCTACTGCTATAAAATGGCTATTGGTAGAAGCCGGACAATGCAACCCCTACGAACACTCTTGCACCGTGGCTTGATAAGTCCCAAAACAAATTGCCCTTCGGGTACGCCACTAAACTGTAGGGCCTTTCAATTCGTGTGAAAAATATAACGCACACAACATGAGTGGTTGCGAGAAGTTGGCACTTAAAGAGCTGTTGCGCCAAATAGTTATTTATTTAACACTTTGGCTGTACGTGCCATTATCAGGGTCATAATTCTAGCGTGTTTGCTTGATGTCTTTGAAAAGTCGTACTCCCCAATCTTCTAGCGAAAGTATAAAAATGAACTTGCATGCGCAGCAATGGTGCACTAAGAACAACTCCCTCGTAGCATTAGACATAATGTTTCAGCTGATGCTCTAGATACTTTGTGCAAACTAATAGCCATTTGAGCCTCATCGCATTAGTCTTGCTTCCAAGTTTGTACTCCTTTCGCCTCCCAGATCACTGCAACACACATTTTTACCGACAGTCAAGCGGCAAATAAATATCCTGAATCGCGCTATTTTACTTTAAAGATCATTATAGATTTCTGCTCATCCATCATGTAGATTGCAGAGCAATTCGGTGATGCTAGGCTACAGAGATATTAACAACCGTCAATTAACTACCGGCGGACAGGCCTGTTAAGAGTCGATCATTATAAGTTGAAGCATATTTGTAGAATGAGAATTCATCAGTCATGAATGATCGAAAGCATCTCCATCAACAGATGATCTGTTCTATTTTCCAACTTGCCCTTAACTTGCAGTCCCATAAACATAATTTCTTAATGCTTCGTGTACTATACCAAATTCCCGTAAACTGGAAATTTAATTATTAAAAAAATTTGTCCCTTGCACTAAAAACAAAGCCGTTAAGGATATTACATCCTTTGTAATAGTCGTAGGCTCTGCACCATTAGGTGAACACAAAACACTTGTACCCCCCTTCACGTACATCGTTTTCTCCGGAAGCAGCACATATTTTATCAACGAAACGCGACAAGACAATGGAATGGAACCGCAGGCACATCCTGCAATTCCCTTGGCGATGCCATAAAATCGCTCGATGACACTGCATTCAACCAGAAACCACTCAGCAACATCATTGCTCTGCCTCCATACCGCCACCATCAATGTCGCGTCCTTCGTCCCTTTCATCGTCATCATTGTCGTCAGTATCGTAAAAAAGAAAGAGAAAACAAAAAAATATATATACATATATATGTACATATTGGAAGCTGGATCAACCAGGAAGGACCTAAAAGAATATGTAACAACAAAATATGGAACTAAACTATCCTGCCATCGGTTTCTTCGTTGTTCTTTTCTGTTCTCTTATCCTTTAAGGACGTAAATGGTGTTGTTTTTTCTGGTTGTCCTTTTGTCATTACCCTTTTTCTTCACTTTCTTCTCATCTTCTTAGAGGCGAAAGGACATAAACGAAGTAGACTTTTACTGTTTCCCAAGTTTATTTGCCATAAAGAGAGGCGCACTTCCTGGCCGATTCAAAGGCCGATAGAAAGAGACATACTTTTACAATGTTGACTCAACCACCCTTTGTCGCGGTGAAACACTTTTTGTATCCTTTCGCCACACAAACGCACAAATATATTTTGAGAGCAGAGTGCACTAGCACTACATACCTGCAGAGCACCTCTTAATTACGTGCCACATCACTCTGCCGAGGCTATAAAAATGGGTCTCCGTCAGGATGCACTGATGTCGGTCGACGCGATGCACTTATGGCAAGGATCAATGGGCGGTAGGCGATGAACTAAAACTCATGACTCCGTAAAACTTTACTTTTGAATTTCTCAGGATCACAGTTTATGGCGCTTTGTGGGTCGACTTGATGGACAGTACACAATGCGCGGGCAGGAGCGAGTGTCGAAAATTGAAAACGTTTTTCTTCTTTTTCTTTTTTTTACGGTGGCAAGGACAATATGTTCGCCATTATTATTTAGTGGACAATATTGTTTAAAATTGTTTTGTGTACAAGTTTCGATAATAACAGGAATAAAAAAGGCATTTCATGAGGGACATAGAATGCGGCGAATGTTGGGGGTGGATTTGCGAAAACTTTTTCCAAGCTCGTATATAAAGCACGACGTGAGATTTTTACGGTTTCGACAGGAAATTGAATTTGTCTTGTACATATGTATGCGTGTGTGTGTGCACGGATTTGTGTGTGCCTTTTATTTGGATTCTTTTAATGCTTATCGTTGTTGTGTAGTTTTCGTTTCGTTAAGTGTTTTTGTTGGAATTTGTTTGAGACACATAAAAATGATGCCATGGTATTAAAATTGGCATCGGGTGGATGGCACATTGTTAGTGAATGAGATTTCTTCATTTTCTAATTAAATTAAGACGAAAATTGAGAAGTATATAAACATTAAGGAAATACAAACATACATATATTAGTAAAGCTTTGTCGTCAACCGACGCGTATAACTAAATTAACTTCTACTAACTAGATACATGCTAAGTTAGTGAAGAGGAGTAATGACAAGAGTTGAAAACTTCCAAGGAATTGATCCTATTGACGGATTGGGAAAACCTTTAAATAGGTTTTCTTCTGCAGAAGAACATGGCTCAATGTACTTCAAGCAACAAAATACTAGAGATTTTGAGAAGAGAGGAGTCGAAACACCAATTGACCACAAAGTCACTGCTCACTTAGACCAACAACGCGTCCATTGTGCTCATTTTATTTTATTCCGGGAACCTGCAAGGAAAAACTGCTGAATTTGCAACCATCCATGGCGCAAAATTAATCACCCTATCGGAAGATGTTATAATTTTTGCAAATGGCGTCGTACGTCAATCATATTTGGCATTTGTGAACTAGATAGCTGCAGTATACAACAAACAGACAAGCAATGGAGGTTATAGAGGTCCAAATAGAGATTTCCATCACTCAAAATCATTTTTTTTATTTAGTAAAAAAGTAATTCAAAAACCAAATTGGATGTTTAATTTTGCGCCACCTTGTAAATATCATATGAATCTCAGAGGGTTTGTCGGGGAAACCGTTGGTTTAGAACCACGTTGACAGGGGTATGAATTTCAGGAGGCCTTGCAGTGAAAAAGTAATGACCGAGAGTCCTCATTCTGCTGTTGATGAGGTAAGGGCATTTGCACAGCATGTGTTGAACAGAGTCCATTTTTTCCTGATCCCTGCGGCTCCTGCAGAAGTCATTGTAAGGTACGAGTATGCCGATACGCCCTACATGAACCTCAATGGCACAGTGCATCGTAATTATGCCAGAGATGAACCACATACTGTTACGATTAAGCGGGCCACGTATCCAGATGTTTTTGGATTTGCTAGTGGTTTCAGCTCCGACGAGTTTATTTATAGAGCTTATGGGATCTGCATTGCGATTGATCGTGAAACTACTGATTGCTTCAATCTTGCCTTGTACTAGTAGCGCAACAATCAAGTTCGTGATGAAGTGCTTGCTTTACCTAGTAGTGTTGGTCACCGGGCAACTATACTTATAAACCCTTATACGCGTAGGTTAAAATTGCATGTGCGGATTATCTATGGCCTTGATTCTAGACTAGGTAATGTGGGCCAGCAACCTGCATTACTGAAACCAGCTCGCTATAGAAACCGACACTATGCCTCGGATAAGGAATGATCACCTGTTGATGACTTTTGGGTATTGTACCCGGACAAAGATTGTTTTCTGAAATATAAAGACGCTCCTCGACTCGGTAAGCGAAGGTCCTCACAATGCGAGTTTCATTGAATTGGAAAAAGAATTCATGCGATATAGACTGGACATTTTAGGGGTAAGTGAAAAAAGATGGTTAGAAGTGGGCGAGTACCAGTCCCCAACGCGTAACACTACTGCTCTATTCTGGAAGACATCCCGGAAGACCACGGGAATATGGAGTTGGACTACTGCTAACAACAACAGCACGCAAGGGCCTAATTTCCTGCCAGCCTCATGGTGCTGGCCATTATGGCCAGATTCCGGACTAGAGTACCACGCGTCACCATCATACCGTGTTATGCCCCAACGAATGGCTCGTCTGAGGACGTGTTATGCCAAGAACGACAACGAAGGGCTCAAACATTTAATCGGGAAGCATGGACTAGGCAACCGCAATGACAACGGTGAAAGGTTTGTGGATTTCTGCAATGCCAACCGCCTTGTGATAGGTGGCTTCATCTTTGAGCACAAGACCTGCTACAAAGTCAGCTGGGTTCCCAACGACAGGCAAGCCACCTCCAATCAAATTGACCATTTGCCATCAACCGCCGCTTTAGAAGTAGTCTCCTGGACGTCCGAAACAGGCGAGGGGCAGATGAGGGGATAGTACGAGATCACCATCTTATGATAGCTACAACGTACTCCTGGACTTCGAAGATCCCACGACAACACAAGAATGCCCAGGTTCAACATCGATAAACTTTGTGATCCCTCAGTGCACCAACAATTAAGGGAGCACCTTTCGCAAGGTATGGAAGCAATCAGCAGCTCAATGCCCGCAACCATTCAAGACCAGTGGTGTGCTGTGAAAAATGTTTTTACATCTGGTGCTGAAAGAATTGTCGGTTGATCGAAGGGAAGACATAGGGCGTGGCTTTCCGAGGATATCTGCAGACGGATTGACGAACGAAAACAGCTGAAAGCTCGCATTGCACTTACTCCAGCAGCAAGGAGAAGTGAGCTAGAGTCCCTATATCGCATGAAGATGAAAGAAGTTCAGCATAACGTGCCACGTGACAGGCGTAACTACATCAACGCGCTGGCCACAGAAGCAGTAGAAGCTGCATGGAAGTGTGACAGCAGGACCGTCTACAGAATCATGAAAGAGTTGACAGGTGGTCACAGCTCCAGCCAACACTCAGTGAAAAGCCTAGACGGCTCCTTGCTCATTTCGGATGAGAACCAGCTTAAGAGATGGAAAGAGTATTTTGCTATGGTTTTGAACCGCGTATTCGCTAGCGATATGCTCCCAAATCAGACTGAGATGCCCGAGGTGAGATGTTTCCGAATACGCACCACAACTGCCAGTAAAGACGGGATTGCTACCGCGATCAAGGCAGTCAAAACCAACAAGGCGGTAGGACTTGACGGTATTCCAGCAGAGCTCTTACGAGCAGCGCCAACAACATCGGCTGAGCTTCTGCTTCCACTTATAGATAGAGCTTGGGAAGCTGAGAGCTTTCCTAATGAGTGGAAAAAGGGAATGATCGTCAAGCTTCCTAAGAAAGGAAATGTAATGCAGTGCGGAAACTGGAGGGGTATCTGCGTGCTGCCTGCTGTAGCTAAGAAAATAGCTTAAATTATCCTGGAGCGAATCAAACAACATCTCGAAGACATACTAGATGCCGAACCCTGTGCCCACCACATTAACATACTGCGGATTATCATTCAACAGTGCGTTGAATATCGATCGCCACTCCAACTGCTGTTCATTGATTTTGAGAAGGCGTTCGATAGTGTCAACAGGGAGTTTATTTGGCGTGCCTTACGGAGGAGAGGTATCCCCGATAAAATAATTGCTATTATCAGAGCTACATATGAAGGCTCCAAATGTCACTTTCTGCACAGAGGAAGTTTGTCTGAGGAATTTGAGATCCAAAGTGGGGTAAGACAAGGTTGTATTCTTTCACCAATACCATTCCTATTGGTGATTAGGGATATGCTTCGTGCAGCTTTGTCGACCTCCACCAAATGACAGCAGATATGGAGAGAGAGGCATGCGTTGTCGGGCTGAAAACTAATACGGCAACAACTAAAATTATCAGCCTTGGTACAAACTCATCGGCTCAAATATGCATTGCTGGACAACCGGTAGAGAGAGTGGAGGTTTTCCAGTATCTTGGGAGTATTGTCTCGACTGATGGTGAAATCGAACTGTATATAGCCAACAGGATCGCCAAAGCAAAGTCCGCGTTCGGTATGTTGTCCAAAATATGGCGAATACAATCAGTTTGAACACCGAGATAAGACTGAATCCGTATTGTTATATGGATGCAGAACGTGGGGAGTGACCACTACTGTCAGCAGAAAGCTGCAAACGTTCGTTAATAGGTGCCTACGCAATATCTTACGGATTTTCAGGCCCAATCGTATCTCTAACGAACACCTTTACGAGAGAATGGGCCAGGAACCAATAGGCACAACCATCCAACGACGGCAATGGCAGTGGATTGGTCACACGTCCCGAAAGAGTGAAAGTTCCATAGCGAACCATGCTATGCAATGGAACCCTTTAACTCAGGATGGCAAAAGACTTGGCAGTCCGAGTATAACATGGCGCAGAACAGTCGAGAAGGAGGCACGGTAGTTGGGGAAAAGTTGGGGAGAACTCAGACACATTGCCAGAAACCGTACACAATGGCGCGTAGGCGTAGTAGAGATCCTAGGGTCCACAAGAGGATACAGGACATAAGTAAGTTATGGGAACCTTCACGAAAGAAGGCTTTAACATAGTTTCATCCCACGTACTGTAGCCTTTGCAAAGTCGTATGATACCAAAAGTAGATACAACTGAGCAGACACTGCGCAGATGAACTTACTTTACACTGACTAAAAAGGAATAATATGCAATGATTGTCCATCCGTTAATAACCAGCCGGTCTGCTGATGCAATGTGGGCCTGGGACAAAAAATTACCTGCGATTTCTTAAGCAGAGTTATTTATTGGTGAAAAAGAACATCAGAGCCGAAAGTAGAAGAATACTGCCGGTGAGAGCTCACATCAAGTATCGCAACGTGGAAAGGAAAGCAGTATGCATATTATCTACTTCACAAAAAGGTGAAGTAAAAGGAAGCAGAACGGCAGCGACCACTGTATTGGGTGGGATGCATTGACAGTGGTAACTGGCCTTAGCAGAGGATAGCAGTACTGCCACGTGTATCTTGTGGCTAAAAGCGGAAGAACTCACGATGATAAAGAAGCAGTTACAGAAGAAGTGCCCTTCGGCCGGAGGTAAAAATTCGGTTTGAAGGAATTGTAGAAATACATACACAAGGCAAATATTTCAACTTTCTTTAGCAATCATTTTTTGTTATAAAGGACAACATAGAGCTATAGATCTCACACACAGACTTAAAGCATGAAAATAAGAGTAGAACATGGCAAGTGCTTTATCACTCTATACTTCTGATTTCCTGAAATTTATACGTCATTGTTAACCATGGTTTTCTCACACTCAGAGCATTCAAGTTTTTATCACCGGACGTGAAAGATGACAATTGAAAATGGTTATAACAATCTACGCAACTGCTAGTAATTTTTTTAAGGACTTTCTAAAAGTCGACTCGCAACTACATACCTATAGGTACAATAAAACAATTCACTCCTAAGTGAATAATAAAACTCGCTCACACCCATCCATACATCTTATGTGCCAAGAGGTTGTACCCCAGCGAAATGATTTGAAGTGTCAAAGCGGTGAAAATTTATGCTTGCTCCAAATTGCGAAATATTTCTTAATGTTATAGCTCCTTAAAGCCACTCCCTTCAACATAAGAATCCACTTCTCTCCTGTGAGTCCAGTTCCAGAGTTATGTTATATGTCAACCCGTTCTCCTTCTCCCCTCTATTCCATAGAAATAGTTCCTGGACGATAAAAAAAAAATGGGTAAACTCCTTAATGGATACCTCCGTACTACCACTTGCCAACAAGGACGACGCCATTGTGAGGCGACAAGAAAATATTAAAAAAAAAAAAAAAACTTCACATGGCGCCACTTCGAGAGTCCTTTAGATTTCGCGATAAACATTGTTTACCCCGACATGTCGTAGCCAAAAATGATATTTTCGACTTACGAACGTGTGATGGTCACTATTAGAACCGTATCCACCCTTAGCAAAAATTTTAATTTTCATTTTCACACTCCCCATCCGCAGGACGATTGCCTTTACCATAATCTCGAAGCTTTAGCCAGAAGGATAATATTTAGCTAATACATCTAATCCAATTGTCTTCTAACGAGTCTGGGGGATTGTCTTGTGCCTCACGTTTGCTGAAAAGGAAATCAACAGAAATCGTTTTAAGCTTTTATCCGGCCGAGTTGGACTGTTTGCCGGATATTTTCAAGGCTTAACTAAACGTTGATAATGCGCCATTTTCGGGTAGTTTTGCTGTAAGCTGCTTCCTACCTTTTTTTTCGGAAGGCACAGGGGTCGACATTTATACCCGGAAATTGGAAAATAAAATTTTATCGATGTGAAATTCGTGGAGTTTTCTTGAAACTGGAGGATGTGTCAAACGTGGATTCGGGCATTTTATTTTTTCGGTTGGAAACTATGTTGTCACTCAGTGCCACGAAAGCCACTACCGGCAGGGAGGGGGTTTATTTTTCCTGACATAACCGTTCCGTTTAATATGAAGTCAGATTCCGGGAATCGATTGGCAATTTAAGGCATATCCATAACACTTAGAAATGGACGAACAGGAAACTGAGCAAAAGGATGCTGAAATGGAATTTTCAGGATGCGCGATATTAAGTGGAATTTTACAGGAACTTTGCCAGAAGAGATGGAATACATTGCCATGGACATACTTTCTTGAAGAAAAAAAATTAATTTCCCTCCTGTTACATGGAAAAGAAAAAAAGTAAATATGATTCGTCTCTTTGCTTGCAAAGGTAAAAGAGCCACCAATGGCGCTTATTTCCTGCTAAAATCGGTGGTGCGTCATTTATGAATGAACACTTAAGGTATTGTAGATTTTCAAAGAGGAGGAACGCACTAGTGAACAACTGCTGCATATACAGTGCAATATACGATCGAATTCTTTGTTAAGAACAACTCCAATGACCTTGGAGAAATAAATATTAGCACACCTGAGAAAGTGCTATAATAGAGATGCATTTTCCTGCTTTTGATAAAGTCTTGTATGCACCGGCATGATGGCACCCAATGCACACACTGATTTTTATTAATTTATCTGTGTTTCAGCAGCACCCAGTCGTACATATACTCTTAAATGAATGCGTAACAGAATGGCGAAATGATAAAATTGTGTCAATTAATTTATTTCTTAAGAAGTCAATTTATATACGTTTCCTTACATCAGGATTTGAACCGTTAACCATTAGCGTGGTAATTAGTGATGTGTCAACTCAAGTTCATAAACCTTTTCAAACCGAGTTACAGCTAAACCGAGTAACATTTATAACAAACCGAGTTTGCAAAACCGATGGAACGAATCGAATAATTAAATGCCAAAACGGCATCAAACCGAGTTAAACACACGATTCGGTTTGAGTTGGTGAGGATTTGTAAGCACAATGCACTAACACATGAATGTACCCATATATTAAGTCGAGTTAGAAAGCAGTCTATTGCTTTTTTACAAACCGAGTTGCACTGCCCGATTCCATACCTATTTGGAATTCGGTTTCGGTTCGGTTTCTCATGAGACGGTCGCACCTTAACTACTTGCTCCTGCTTACTCTCATTGTTGTTGTTGTTTTTTCCATATAGTTGCACTAGTTTTTTTTTTTGTGTTTGCCATGTTTTGTTGTTCAAATGTTGTGTTTTCCTGGATTGTCCTTAGAAGTTCTTCGAATCATTACCCATGGTAGTATCTGTAGTACTCGCAAATGCTACTCCCCTTGGAGTAGTACGGTGCCAACGGCGGTTGGAAATTCGATATTAGCACGTAGTCTCCTATTACACGAACAGCTCGTCCCTGGATGCTGTCGACTAAATTTAGAGAATGTTTTGGATCCAAGCCCCACCGCAGGAACAATATTCAAGTCCTGAACTAACTTGTGATTTGTATGAGAACAAAAGCTTTGCGGATGTCAAGTATCGTTTTGCTCTAAATAAATATTTTAGTCTCTTGGATGTTTTGCGATGTCGGATATGTATTCGTCCCATAATATGCCAGAGTTGACCGTGACGCTATGAAGATGCACGGCCTCCTTAGGTTGGATTATTTGTTCGTCCATTTGAAGCTGTGATGGGGCAGATTGGTTTTAACTAGAAAAGTCAGTGAATGGATTTTCTTCGCATTGAATTCGAACAAGTTAGTTTTCTACACTGCAAAATTGTCTGCAAATCTTTAGTTAATGACTGAAATTGGTCGCATCTCTGAAGTTGTGCGGCGCTTGTGTTCACGGCGGCATTGTCCGAAAAGGATACTATTAGGGTACTACTATCGGTAAAGCTGAATATCCTGTTATGTGTTAACTTTAGCAGGTCATTAATATGGAGAAGAAAAGTTGGCGAAATTATTGAGTTATGTGATACTCCAGAGATTACATAAAAATATGTCGAAGATACACCATCGACCACAGCTTGAATTGATTGATTTTCATCCATGCGCAGAGCTGTTGCGGTAGTCCATGGGAAGTTAACTTGCTTAATAAGGTTCCATGCCAAACACGATCGAAAGCTTTTGAGATGCCGATAAAAATTTAATAATTTAGGAATAAATAAGGCTTGGTTCCATTGATTAATCACATAACAAAAAAAAATAAAAATTATTTCACCTTAATATTTATACAAAATTAGTGCTAACCTAAGCAAAAAGTGAGTCAGCGAACATCCAACCAGATCGACCACATTGCGATCAGCCGTCGCTTTAGAAATTGTCTCCTGGACGTCCGAAACAGACGTGGAGCTGGCATCGGACTAGAACGAGATCACTATCTCATGTTAACTCATATCCGTCTTCGTACTGCATCCGTCAATAGCAACCGCCCGAACTTACTTAACATCACCAGGTTTAATATCGACAGGCTCAAGGTTCCCCAAGTGTGCCAACAGTTCAGGAACCACCTTGCCTTAGAAGCAGAAGCAATCAGCAGCACAATGCATGAGAGCATGGATGACCACTGGAATGCTGTGAAAAATGCTTTTATGGCTGGCGCATAAAAGGCAGAAAAACTATCGCACATGGCTATCAGCAGACACCTGGAGACGGATCAATGAGCGTACAGCAATCAAGCTTCGGATTGCAGTGCCTCAGCAGTAGAGAGAACCGAGCTAGAAGCCCAATACCGTGCTCAATAGGTGGCAAACGTCAGCACATCAACTCACTCGCTTCAAGGTTTGAAGAAGCAGGTGCGATAGTAGGTCTGTTTACAACATCACTAAGGAGCTCATTGGTGGTCGGAACTCCAAACAACACCCAGTGAAGAGCCTAGTCGGTGACCTTCTGATATTGGATGAGGAACAGCTCACTAGATGCAGAGAACATTTTGCTATGGTGCTAAACTACTTAGACGATGGCGGTATGATCTCGAATTCGAATGAACAGCTCGAAGCAACATATTCTCATATTCTCATATTCGCAATCAAGTCCCTTAAGAAAAACCAAGCGGTGGGTATTAGCATCCCTGCCAAACCATTTCAAGCGGCGCCAAATACATCGGCAGATCTTCAGCACCCTCTAATACGGAGAGCTTGGGATAGTGAACAATTTCCGCAGGAGTCGAAAAGGGGGATGATCATTAAACTTTCGAAAAAAGGAAAACTTTACGGAATGCGGAAACTGGAGAGGTATTTGCGTTTTTCCAGCCCTAGCCAAAATAACAGCTAGAATAATTCGGGAACGAATTAAAGACCATTTAGATTCAACCCTTGGCGCCTTACAGGCAGGCTTTCGTGATGGATCCTCCTGCATCGACCATATAAACACCTTACGGATCATAATCGAACAATGCATTGAGTACAGGTCTGCGCTACATTTGTTGTTTATCGACTTCGAGAAGGCTTTCGACAGAGGAAAGATTGAATTGAGATGCTATCTGGTCTTGCGCAGGAAAGGCATCCCAGAAAAATTTATAGCTATTATCAAGGCTACATGTGAGAGCGGTAAGTGTCACGTCTTAGACAATGGTAAGGTGTCGGGCGATTGTGAAGTCCAAAGTGGAGCGTCGCCAATATTGTTCTTAGTGGTTATCAGCGATGTACTCCGTGCAGTATTGACGGAAGCTAATTCTGGAATTCGTTGGACGATGACATCTTACCTTAAATATCTAGATTACGCTGACGATGTTTGTCTACTCTTACATCGGATAATGGATCTTCAATTGATGGCCCAAAATCTAGAAGCTGAGGCAAACAAAGTGGGGCTAAAAATAAACACAGCCAAAACAAAAGCCCTGAGCACTTCTAATACCCGCGCTCAACTTAACATTGCCGGACAGGAAATCGAGAAAGTTGATACCTATCTTTATTTAGGAAGTGCGGCCTCGGGTAATCGCGGCTGCACCGCGATGTATGTAGCAGAATCGGGAAGGCTTAAGCTGCGTTCGGAATGCTGTCCAAAATCTGGAGAAGCAATGTTATCAGCTTAAGAACCAAGCTGCGACTGTTCCGCTCCAACGTAGAATCGGTGCTGACACACCCTAGGCGCGAAGACAACTCCCTTGCGGAATCCCCTCACCCAGGCAGGCAGAATAGCGGGACGCCCTGGGCAAACGTGGTGCAGAACGGTTGAGGAGGAATCGAGCTCTAGAGGAATGAGTTGGATGCAGCTCAAATGCTTTGCAGAACTCCAAACAAGATGATGCGCAGGCGTGGTTGACGCCCTATGCCTCCCGTGGGGTTAAAGGATCTAAGTTAAGTTAAGTTAAACAAAAAGCGCACACTATAAAACAACAAACAAAAATGTGCAAATTACTTAAAAATGAAAAAGAGTTAAATTATACAATAAAGCGAAAAAATAAAAATTTAAATATCGTCAAGATTAACACATATCATTTGGAATGAACTATAGACGCATAATACGTGGATATTCATTACGCAATTGGAAACCACTGTATTCATAAATTGTAGCACAACTCGAGAAGAAGTTATCCTAAACAGCACGGGCCTCATTCCCGTCATTCCGGACTGCGTTATTCAATCAAAATTCGTGCGACTGGAAGCAAAATTATTGCAAGAGACAAGAATAGTGATGCACTTCAGCAAATCGATTGCTATTGTCAAAACATCAATATCAACTCGAACCCCGGTATATTTCACAAAAGAAACGTTAATACCACTGAGTAAAGATTTAGGAAGGCATTTAAACAACACCAGTATTGGATAATTGGGTTTTTGATTGCAATGATCATCATCTGTTTCTTGGCTGTGGTACTAAAATCCGATAATTGTCGAACTATGGTATGTCTAACCACTCTGCCAATATCGAATTAAGTAAACACAAAAGCCCTCGAGATCATTGCTTTGAGTTTAATTGGCAGACCATGCCGGAGGAAGCTAAATGTTGACAACATCGACAACAAAAAATACGAAATAAAAATATGTTGACTTCCCTTATCGGGTATTGGCCCTTATGCCAAATGCAATAAACAGCCATTGCAGCGTATGCTACTTCAATGTTTGTTTATTGCATTTAGCATAACGCTTTGTCATCAAATTTTTGTTTTTCCTTTCATTGTATAATTTGACCCTTTTCAATTTTTAAGCAGTTTTCTCCTTGTTATTTTATAATGCGCACTTTTTGTTTAGGTTAGCACTAAATACAAGGTGTCCGCCGGGAACGTATACTACTTTGTTTTGCCGCCATTTTGGTAAACATTAGTCTTGACAGTTCATATTTGGCAGTCGTGAAGTGGACACGTGGCAAATTTATTATGGAAAAATATTCGATAAACCAACGTGTTTTAATCGTTAAAACATTTTATCAAAATCAATCATCGATTACTGTGACGATGAGAAAGTTACGTGAAATTTTTGGGAGAAACAACGTGCCAACAAAACGCACTATTTATCGTGTAGTGAATGATTTCGAAGAAAGAGGGTCTGTAGGTGATAGGCCCAAGCATGGGCCACAACATACTGCAAGATCGGCTGAAAACATCACTGCTGTTCAAGGAAGTGTTCAAAACAATCCATCAACCTCAATTCGACGCCGTGCTCAGGAGCTTGGTCTTCAAAGAACAACTTTGGCCACAATTTTGCAGAAGGATTTGCATTTGTTTCCATTTAAGATTCAGTTGACGCAAGAGCTTCTTCAAGAAGACCATTTACGCCGCCGTACATATGCCAATACGATGTAACGCTTGAACAACTCAAACAAAATATTCGTGATGAAATTAATGAAATACCGCGTGAAATGTGTGAGAATGTAATGAAAAATGTGCTCAAAAGGGCTCGCATTTGTGAGACTAGCAGAGGCGGACATTTACCTGATATTGTATTCCATACATAATTGCCGACATTAAATAAAACATTTATCAATATAAGATCCATTCTCTTTCATTTTATCAAAAATTATAAACAAACAAAGTAGTATACCTTCCCGGCGGACACCCTGTATTAAGGTGAAATAAACAACATCTTCCTTGTTATGTGATCAATCAATCGAATCAAGTCTTTTCTATTCCTAATGTGAGGCTGCATTAGGCGATTGTAAAATAAATATATCAAAGATTTTCACCTGGCAATGGGTCTTGATTCCCCGTGCTGTTCGATGGCTAACGTCCATACATGAGTTACGTGACTCAGTAAGTCTCGAGATATAACATTATTTCTGCATTGATAACCTGTTCAATCACTTTGGATAGCATTGAAAGTAGGGCTGTAGAACGGTAGTTTTTTGCCAAACACTTTTTCCTTTCTTGGGGATGGGTTGAACGTGGGCAATTTTCAGCACGATAGAAAAGTTTCCTGTGCGTAAGACATAGAGAAAAGTCTGTAAAGAATAGGTGTTAACTCTGGTGCATAGTTTTTTAGGACTATGACCGGTATTACTTCTGATTTAGTTGCCTCTTTGCAGGCAAATTGCACGAGGCCCAATCTTTACACCTGGCATCATTGGTCGTACTTCTGGTATAGTTGGTGGCTCTACCTTTAAGAGAGAGACAAAATTTATTAAGGAAGTAACATATCTGATATAAACGGTTTTCTTGATTTGGAAAGCCCTGAAGGCACAAAATATATAAATTGATTAGATTTATATACGAGTGATATTCATTACAAAATCCCGTTGAGGTAATTTTGACTGTGATACATTCACCCACCCTTTAAATATATGATCATATGCATAGCGTTCATTCTGCATCAAGAAAACAAGATTAGGAATCAGTTAAAATGTTGATTCTTAAAATAAATATCCTAAATTTATGCCAAAAAATTGTAACCATTTCAGAAGTAGATATCCATATATGCATGTACATAGTTTAAGCTGCCGCTACATACACGCGCACGGTATCTTAGTATATGTATATTGGATTTATTCCAACTTCTGCACCAATGCACATTTGAATGGTGATCAATACGTTCACAGTACACAGTTCAAAGGATTAAAAACTTTTCCAATATTCGCACCTAAATGTCCAATTCCCAAATTACCCCAAACAAACATCAAAAAGGGGGAAAAAACCCACCCAAATCAACTCTGAAAACTTTCAACACGAAAATACTTTTCACCAGAACTGCTTTATTTTCAGGACTGTTGTATTTTAATTATCGGATTAGAGTCTCCATTTTATTGAATTCCTTTAGGAAACAAACAAAAAAGAAAACAAAAAACGATAAACCAATGAACTACCACTGGCACAAAGTGCCAAAGGACCATATACACCTGGTTATCCGCCTAATACGGGGGAAAAAGGAGAAAACTCAGAATTGAATGCGATTAAGCCGTCAGATAAAGCGAACAAGTTACGAGCCCTCCACAAGGATTCCCACAATTTACAGCCTACCACTACCCTAGAAATTCTGTGTACATTTTCTGGTCGGAAAGAAGAAAAAATAAATAAATAGAGAAACACTCTGCCACCAATAATGACTCCACTCATATACACCTTTTGGAGAGGAAGGGGTCAACTAGACCGTAAAAGGAATCAGTATACAAGATTAGCATACAAGGATATCAGCTTAAGTCCAGCAAACATAAAATTCACATATCGTATATTTGGTAATTTCACTGAAAAAGAAGGGGGAACCTACTCAGAACAAAAAAACAACTTTCTAGATACTTACGAGGACTGTGATTTTAAATTTTAATGGAGATTACCAACTGGACGGTCGCTGGAGTAGGGGTGGTTCTGACCATAGAAGAGGCAAAAACTGAAATAAAATTTATATCCCCCAGGTAGTGGCAGAAGCAGACTATAATGGAGCGGTAAACTGATTTCTATTACTCGCTCAATTATTGTGAAGATATCAAATCTTTTTCGGGTGATAGCTGTGGGCTGAGGGTTGTGATTTTAATACGAAAAAGAGATTTTAACAATTAAGATGAGCGGACCTTGTTGATGGTTTTCGGTCCAATATTTTGTCAGAGATAACGAAATCATGACATGACTTTGATAGCATAGCGTTTGGTAGGGATTATTTCCATTAGGATGTAAATGGGGTTTAGTTTGGGGTAAATAGGGATCACAAGGGAGAATTTAAATAGGGATTAGGCTTGGAAATGTGGACAAGCCGAGTGAAGTTTAAGGGTTGGGGTATGCATTTAGGATCGATTTGAAAAAACAAAAGGTAGGGAAACAGAAGTGTGAATATGAATGGTACGAAGTGGAATAATTTTCGATTCGTTTGAAGTTTTTGAATAATAATAATTGGAAAAATGTTTACTATGGGATCAATCCGGGCTTTTGTTTACTCTCATATAGCAAAGGTGAATACTTAGAAGGCAGAATACTCAGAGATTTAAGACGAGATATCTTGTCAGAAATCAGTATACAAAATTAAAATTGTTTCAAGGGCATCAAATACAACGGTATCAAATAAAAAGAAAATAGGAGGACATGCAGTATTTCCTCTGCCACTGAACAAAATCAAACGCTGTTGTAGTCGAAAATGGGGTCGCAAATGAAATTCAACCTTACGCACTTCAAACATATGGGAATATTCAGGTTTTAGCAGAGCAATATAGCACTTACCAAAAAACTTACTTTGTAATTCGTTCTTCTCCCTATAGTTTGAATTCCTATATCTCTAAATCAGCTTTGAAAAAGGGGGGTATTGGGTGTGACCGCCAATTTTTGTTACTATATCCTTATGATATTCCCAAAAAGGCATGCTGTTAGGTTTCTTAGAAAAACTTATCCAAGAAAGGTACAATGGTGCATTTACGCCCCATGGTACCAGCCTCCTCATCAATCCACTCAATCCTTTCTGGTAAGGATTGGTTAGGTTGAATAGCGTTATTATAAGAGCTTAGACACCACAGTGGGTCCATCGCGATCCCTACAAAACCTTCAATGCAAAAAATCTAAACCATTTCACTTACGCATTTAATTTCCCTACACAATTAAAATAAATCATTGTTTTAATTCAAAGACCCAATCTCTTTTAAGTTCTTCTACTCCGGGCAATACCCTGGCATTCACAGAGTAGATATATTATATCCTCTAATGCTTGTAGGTCTTTGGAGTACCTGCTTACATCTGTATTCGATAATGCTAATCTTATAGCGTGATTCCTCAGAAGGTAAAGACCATTGTTCTTATAAGTGATCTGCCTAGTTTTATAATCCCCCCAATTTTTTTACAATCTACCAATGGCCACAAGACCTACACCCTATGCCCTTCTATGTTGGATCACTTTAGGTCAGCCATGTTGATGGTTCTATCGATAATAATTCTCCTAGCCAAGTACATTGTTGGTTTTTTGTCTCCAATTACATCACTTTGTAGGAGCTCTACTCCTCTTTTAGCCAGTGCGTCGGCACTTTCGTTCTCCTCTATATTACAGTGTCCATGTAGTAGGTACCCAACATTATCTTACACGGTTCTGCATACATAATGACTTGAGCATTGTGCAGCAGTTCCTGAGAATTTTTCTGAAACAATATCTGAGTTTTAAACCACTACACCAATCTTTCTCTCTCTCTCTCTCTCTCTCTATCTCTCTCTCTCTCTCTCTCTCTCTCTCCCTCTCTCACTATCTCTCTCTCTCTGTCTATCTTTTCTTACGCCCGCACTGTGTAAAAACATTAAAGGGTATTCCTAACCCCTCGAGTTAAAAGTAAAATTTTGTGACGTATTGGTTTTGGATATCGATCCCTTATCAAGTAATTGCACAGCTTTAAGTACAGCTAGAAACTCTGCTTGAAACACACTGCATATAACCGGAAGTCTCACACCCAGTTGTAGGTTTATATCTCTCGAGTATCTACCTTAACCCGTGCTCTCAATGGTTTTGAAAATATATGTTTATACCACAATTTCATCTGCTAATTGTCTCTCTCATGGCACATTACTTCGTATGATGTATCGAAGTCTAGGGTACAACAAATTTCATTCGATTTGTCAGGGATATCGGGAATGATTACCTAAGATTAGAGCTATGCCCAACACTGCTAGATTTAAAGGGCCCTACGTTAGTGGGCTAAAGCGCGCTATTGCCCGCTTGCTATTTTATTAGTAGGTCTAGTGGTAAGAAATACAGAAACATCTCGAGTTCAGCCGTGCGCAGAGCACCTGTGATGGCAATATAGGCCATCACGGGTGTACCATGGTCAGTATATAGCCAGTGCATCATTGCCGGTTTCAGGCTCCCTTTTTAACCCGCTGTCCTCTTGCAAATGAGGAGAGCGCTGAAGCCTTGTGAACGCTTTCCGGCATGTTAAGTTTCCAGCTTAATTTCTTATCTAGCACAATACAAAGATATCTTCCGAAAGGGAAAGTTCCACCCCTGCTAGCTTTGGCAATTTGAAATGTGGTATCTTGTATTTTCTGCTGAAGAGTATCAATTCTGTCTTGTCTGCTTTGATGTGAAGTCCACAATCTGGAGACCATTTTTCGATACTATCAGGAATTTCTTTCTTGATACTTTTTTCTACTTTTCCCTACGCAGCTTTTGAAGAAAAATGTTTTTACATATCTTGCAACTGCTACGGCAGCAGTCACTCCTTGTTTTTTTTTTAAGCTTCTATTTTGTTTTATAAAGTGCCACCAGAAAATGTCAGATCGCATTGCAACTTAAAGTGCACCTAGCCATAGTAAAAGTCTCCAATAGATCTTCAAAATAATTTTATTTCGTACAACATATTGGTAAGTTAACACGGCACAGCACATTCCAGCAAGTCCACGGATTCACCGCATGCCAACTGCCTGCACTGCATTTTACTTACATCAGCATTTTCCCATCACGCGGCGGATTGCGGTCATGCTGACACGGTGCACGCGCATCCGTCCGAGTAGCTGGTCATAATGACACCGTGCACGTGTATCCGCCGAATAGCTGACGCAGCACATATGAAAGATATGGGAACTCACTTTGAAAACTCGGGCGGTGCTGAGAGCCAGTTGGAATCTACACCTGGAACACGTCGGTCCTAATTTTTCATTCTGTGTCGTATAACGTAAAATCAAAATAGTTCTTTTATTTGAACAGTGTATCACCGCAGTGGTGAGGTCGTAGTTTTTCTTTAAATGTTCGCGTTGCGGCCGCTTTGACTGGTATTTAATAATAAATAATTTCTTTTTGAGGAAGAATGTCTCTAGTTTCAGGTCACATTGTACCCCAGACACCTAGGACCCTACACATGTCTGATGGCTTCCTGAAAACACTACCATCAGTCTTTTGTACTTTACTTTAAACTCCTCAGGAGTTTAACCTTTTCCTGATTTGTTGGTGTGGTATCTTTCGATATGCATACAATCTGCAAATATCAATGCATTCACTGCGATAACAGTCGTTTGATGTTGAATTTTTAGGCAATATTATTCTGGGTATCCGCACGCAAGCGTATCTTAGCTGCATGTATTGTAGATTGTAGATTGTTGAAAAGAGGGATATAGATCACTTTATCACTGCGGCCACACTGGGCCTATTGTGATTTCCTTTGATCTTAAAGTTCACTCAATATGCTCGATTTAGTGATGAACTATGCTTTTGAGTGAGCTTGCAGATAGGTCTCTGATCGAAGGTAGAATTTGCATAAATAACGATGACATATTCTGATTATAGAGTTATATTGACTTGATATATGCTCTGCTGATTTTTCTTCTTCGTTGCACATTCTGCAGATGCTGTCTTTTGTTTTTTCATTCGACATTGACCTGTGAGGAAACCTGTGGCTATTAAAATCTGCATTCTTGTTAGCTATAGGAGTTGTTTCATTCTTTTGAGGGAAGTATTTGGCGGAAAGATATTGGCTTGCCTGTTAACTTTAGTTTCCATCCAGTAATGATGCGCTATTTCTTTTAGTCAGTTTTTGATACAGCTTTTTGCCGTACTAACTGGTAATTCACAGAATGGTCTTGGCATCATAAAGTTTGACGCAGCTCCTGTTCTGGCTAGAAGTTCAGCTGCAAGTAGTAGCAATCTTCCTGCATGGTCCATCTCATCCTACTGTTGAGAAGGCTGTGATGTCTATTTCATGATAGTATAGAATGTTCGCTAATTTTCAGCTGCACATGGCCTGTTAAAGGTTGAAATACTTTATTTGCAGAACTGCAGATCGTTGCATTTGTTCGAATTACTACGATCAAATGTAGAAACGTAAAAATGAGGAAGATGAAGAGTCTGCTATCCATGCTGAGAAGGAAAACTTTAGGAGATTACTTTTATTATGCCCTAGAGGACCTCTTAGGTCTTCAGATCTGCAAGATTAGCAGTTTTGTCCCCAGGTCAAATTGGTTCACTTAAAGATTGTACCACACATTTTTGTTTCATTTCATTTACTTAAACTTAGATTAATGTGACACTTCAAGAAATTCTTTCTCATAATTAAGCATCTAGAATTAATTTTTTTTTTTTTTTTATAATTTGCGCGCACTCAAAGGGTTATGAATACCTTTAAGATGTTCACACACAGTGCGGGCGTTTGGAACGGATGGATAGAGAGAGAGAGAAAGATGTTGGTGTAGTGGTTTTTGAAGCTCAGTGGTTTATGCTTCAGCTATTCTCCGGGGGTGGCGTCCAGATAACTGGGGAGATTTTTTTCTTGTTATTGTCATTGCTTCTGATTCACAATACTTTTTTCCCGATAATTGATGTCAAGGGCAAATCATCATCAACAGAGCGAACAATTTTTCCAGCCACAGGACCAAGCTACTGCCAGTGTTATGCCTTCGCAGTAGTGTTCACAGAAGCTTCTGCAAATGATCGGACTAACTTTATATATTTCATGAGAAATAAATAAATGCTTGCTGACATCAGGATTTAAACCATGAACCATTAGCGTGGCAATTGACGATGTTACCACTACACCATTGCTACCCCTAAATCACATACCTAAATACCCTAAATCACATACAACTGTAGTGAATACCAATAAAAAATAAAAGAAAAGTATTTATGAATATAAAAAGTAATTACACTGACGAGTACTTTTCCTTCCTTAGGTGGAGCTACAGTTCGGGGTGAACCTGGGCCTCTCCATTTAGCTCGGTCTTTAGCTAATTGCCTCCAGTTGCGCACTCCAAGTTGGTAGAGGTTCCCTTGAACTTGTGCGCGCCACCTACGGCGAAGAGGTCTTCTACTGCGTCGTCCCTCGGGGTTAGATTCGAAGACTCTGCGGGCCGGAGCGTTGGTGTCCATTTGCTCTACATGTCCTAGCCATCTCAGACGTCCAATACGCAGTTTTTTGACTAGGTCGATGTCGCTGTACAGCTCGTATAGTTCGTGATTGAATCTTCTCCTCCAAAACCCGTCAACGCAAACGGGACCGAAAATCTTACGAAGAATTTTTCTCTCGAAGCGACTAAGGATATCTTTATCCTCTTTTAATAAAGTCAATGTTTCAGCGCCGTAAAGCAGGACTGGGATGATCAAGGTCTTATATAGAGTCTCCTTAGTTGTTCGAGATAGGGCTTTACTGTTGAGTTGCCTTATAAGCCCAAAAAAACAGCGATTGGCAAGAGTTATTCTTCGATTGATTTCTGCACTGATTTTGTTAGTAGAATTTATAGCAGAGCCAAGGTAGACAAAGTGCCTTACTACCTCGAAGTTATAGCTGCCCACGATTACGTTTTGTCCAATTCGTCGGTGTTGGTTTCCCTTCTTGTTGACAGCATATACTTGGTTTTGCCCTCGTTTATCGCTAAACCCATTTTGGCCGCTTCCGCCTCAATGCTTGCAAACGCACCGGTGACAGCCCGCTGAGTTCTTCCGATAATGTCTATATCGTCGGCGTAAGCAAGCAGTTGTACAGACTTGTAATAGGCACAATCTATTACTCTCTATTACAACAATCTCCGGTGTTGGCTTGTGAGTTCCGCACAATCCGTTCAAGTACAATATTTAAGAAGTCACATGACAGCGCGTCACCTTGTCTAAAGCCTTTTTTGACATCAAAGGTCTCGGTGAGGTCATTACCGACCTTGATGGAGCAGCGAGCGTTCTCCATCGTCAGCCTGCACAGACGGACAAGTTTGGCAGGGATGTCAAAACTAGACATGGCTCTATAAAGCTCTTCTCTATAGATGCTGTCGTAGGCGGCCTTGAAATCAATAAAGAGGTGGTGAGTATCGATTTGGAATTCTTGGGTTTTCTCCAGGATCTGCAGAAGTGTGAAGATTTGATCGATGGTGGACTTTCCTGGCCTGAAACCGCACTGATAGGGGCCAATCAGGCTGTTGATAAAAGGTTTCAGGCGATCACACAATATCGCAGAAAAGATCTTGTATGCGATGTTGAGGAGACTGATGCCTCTATAATTGGCGCAGTTGAGGGGGTCTCCTTTCTTGTGGATCGGGCAAACGATGCTGAGATTCCATTCATCAGGCATACACTCGTGTGACCAAATATTAGAAATGAGTTGGTGTATGCACTCTACCAATTCAACCCCAGCTGCCTTGAAAAGTTCGGCCGGTAAGCCGTCAGGTCCAGCAGCCTTGTTCGATTTTAGCTTGGATATTGCTATCCTCACTTCGTTTTGGTCAGGTGGACGGAAATTTTGACTATCATCGTCTATGTTGAATGGTTGGTACGGACGAGTACGTAAATCTTAAATATCATATAATTGAATTGAGATATAATTGTTAAATAATTTCAAATTTGTTGTGACATATACATATAAGAATAGACTCGCCCGAAATACAGCTGACGAATCAATCCTTTGTGATTGATGTAGAAGATTATTCCACATCCAAATCGCTCTAACAAAATAAGACCGCTCTTCCACTGTGTGTGCGAATCGTGACAAAATTAGTCGTAAGCCTCTTGGTGACTGTACAAATCTAAGATACTCTAGTAAATACTCAGGACATTTTTTGTGAAATAAGTTACGGAGCTTAAGGATGGATCTGAAGTCATAATACTCATCTAAACTCATTCCAAGCAGGGACCTTTTGTGCCGTGAAATGCTTACATACCTTGGGATGTGAAATGTGTACCGTATGCAATCATTAAAGGCAACACTGATTTTATGCTTACATTCATAGTCAAGACAGGGATATATAATACTCTTTAACTAACAGCATAATTTTACATTTGATTCACTTTAGAAAATTTAAAAATTCTCCTCCATAATTCTTTTTCTGTAAGCTAAACTTATTTCGCAATATGATGTGAGAGCTCTCCAATTGGACCAGGTTCAGCTGTAGTTTTTTGTAGATCCCCCTATGGGTTGACACACTCGCTTGCTCGAAATATTTTTGCCGAATCTGTGTATCTAATTGCGACAGAAAGTCATAGAGGTAACACTTCCAACTACTTCGCGCATTCCAGTCCAATTCCAAGTGGTACTCGTAATTTTCCGGCAAATTAATCATCTCTTTATACCACAGACTTCGGGTATGTACTGCGTATTTAACAACCTTTCTTGGCAATCGCTCTTCTCCCATCCTAAGTGTGCTGAGAATATAGTCAATATTCAGTTTGAGTGTTTGTAAGAACAACGGGGCGAGACCTGTTTCAATCAACAGCATGTAGTTAGGTGCTGTTTTAGGTAATTGAAATGTTCTCCGTAGATAGAATCTCTGCAACTTTTCTACTGTATCATAGCACCTATGACCCCATGCTTATGCCCCGTACAGGAGTATTGACTTTGAAACCGCTTCAAACACCCGATATTTAAGGCTGTGATGTATGCTGCGGTTTTGAAAGCAATTTTTCCATGTTGAGGTTATCGCACTTTTAGACTGCCGAAGTTTTTCAGCCAAATGCGGTTCCATACTTAAATTGCTTGAAATTATAGCTCCAAGGTATTTGTATTGCTTTACGACTTCAATGCTATCGCCATTAATTGTCCACCTTTCCGCCCTTGTCTGTCTACCCCCGCCTCTTTTGAAAATCATTACTTTTGATTTCATCAGGTTGATTTGTAAACTCCACAGCACATAATAATCATAAACTCGGTTAATCATGAGTTGTAGGGTCTCTGGTGATTTTGCTAACAGGACCACATCATCAGCATACAGGAGAGCCTTAATAAGGGTGTCTGCATATGAAATTCCCCCTGGAAGGTAACTGATGATGTCTTCTTGCAACCTTGTCTAACCGCTGCCTCTGTGACGAACCATTCTGACAACCCATCTCCATTCCATACTGCTGCTTTTGTGCCATCGTATAAATTTTCCATAATCTTTCCAAATTTATGAGATATTTCGTATTTATAGAGCTTGTAGAATGGTCTATGGTATCAAAAGCAGCGCTGAAGTCGATAAAAAAAGCATACAGCTTTTGTTTGCGTTCTATGAACTTCTCTGCTATATTATATAACACAAAGATATGATCTACCGTTGAATATCCAAGTCGAAAACCTGCTTGGAATTCTCCTATGAGCACTTTTTCCTGAATCCAGCGCGATAAACGACCATGTAGAACACTTGTGAAGATTTTTGCAGAAGCGTTTAAGAGGGATATCCCACGGTAATTGGCCGGGTCTGACGAGTCGCCTTTCTTAAATATTGGAAAAATTATGGCTTGTCTGAAGCTTTCCAGCACGCTACCCGATTCAAATATATTGTTAAAAACAGTGGTTAACGCGACTAAAAATCCATCTGAGCTGCATTTGAAGAATTCTGCTGGTATTCTATCGTACCCGGGCGCTTTGGAATCTTTGAATCGAATTAGGGCTTCTTTTACTTCTTCATTCGAAATTGTAGCATCTAATGTTTCATTGAAATAAAGTGGCTTCGCATACTGGATAGGACTAGCGTGATTAGGTGGATTAAGAAGATTTTCGAAGTGACTTTTTAAGACCTGAAGAGTGAGCTTATTGCTGATTTTTGGAGAGATACCGTTGAGTTTTCTCGCTGATTTCCAGAAAACTGCTGAGTTCCTGCAATTTGCAAGTTTACTAGCCTCATTTTCAAAATATTGCGACTTTTTAAGTTTGCATAGACACTTATAGTGAGATCTGACTCTTGAATAACTCTTCGTTGTATTTCCTGAAAAATCGAAGAAAAGCGAATGTGCGCTTCCTCCATTTTAAGCAATATCCATCGAACCAGGGTTTCTTATTACCATGTTTTCGATAAGTATTGCCGACTTGACTTTGCCTCGGAATGGATGATTTAATTATTTCTTCCAGACTGTCCATATTTAATTCAGCGTTGGTACTCTGTTCACAAAGGCGACTGTTGAGATTATTTCTGTATAGGATATGCTATGCAATTATAGGAGAAACATGGCCTATTAAACTTTTTACAAAATGCAATTTCATCTTCGAATGCAGTAAACTCGAAGAGGCTACCAAACTGCGCAATCCACAGTAGATTTTACGGATTGTATCAGATGTGGCATTGCAGCAACTCCTAAAACCCAGATGATTTTACACACGTAAAGTGAAACAGACAAACGAGAAGAGTACTACATTTAGCATACAATCCCATAAGAATTATTTTAGTTTGGTTATGAGTACCGTAGACTCCGGAATACTTATAAATGGTACCACAATGAACTTACTTATTGCTCTAAGTGAGTCTTATCTTTAGCTTGGAGCAGCCATAGCGAAGCAAGCTGAGATGACGACATCAATTATCGCGTAAGCCTAGGGTGAATGAAGTGGCGAGAAAACTTCGCTATCTTCTGCGACAAAAAAAATTCCCCCTAAGTTGAAAGGAAGGCTTCACACTGTAGTTGTGCGTCCAGTGCTCACATACGGTTCACAATGTTGGACAATGTACAAAAAGTATGAGAGTAAGTTAACGGCAGCTGAGATGAAGATGTTTCGCATGACAGCAGGATTGACAAAGCTTGGTTGAATTGGAAGCCTTCACTTCAAGGAAACCATCTTACGAAAAATTAAGCCCGACCGGCTCAGTTGGTATTGCCACGTTCAAGGAAGGGATCATTTGAACTCAGGCAATATCAATGAACGTTCCAAAGACATCGAGTGGCAGAAGAAGTAGGCCTAGAAACGGCTGGATCACATAAATGCAACGATACCTGCATTTGATTGGTCTCAGTAACCCAGTGATCCAAAATCGGGAGGCCTGCCCATATTTTCTGAGGTCAAATAGGCGAACCTCACAGGCGGATCAGTAGCAATGCAATAAAGTGGGAGGGTTATGATCCCTTGTTTTTGGATCATAACCTCGCCGAAATAGGAAGAAGAAGATCCTTTGTTAGGACATTTTGGTTTGTTGTTTTGCCTTTCCGTTTATGTGCAGCAGTTTTTTCTCCCAATTTTTCCTTAACACAACAGAAAAAACCCCGATTTAATAAAGAAAAAAAAAACTGCTGCAGCTGCAGAAAAGACATCTCGTCCAGTTTGATGTACACACTAATACATTTGCTGTTGTTTGTTTTGATGCTTTTGTTCAAAGTGCTTAGATTTATACGTACCTATAGTAATGCTCATCATTAATATTCAAGATAATAATTTTTTTTTTTTTTGGTTGCGCCTGGAGGTGCAGGAATCTTCAAAAGATACCAATGGTCCGTACCATTGGTTATGCCCGATTCATATATCTGACAATGCCATCAGTGCTAGTCAATATATGCCTACGGGCTAAACCTCACCCCCTCAGAGAGGCACTATGAGAACCGGCTGCGCGTACTCATAGTAGTAGGAAATTCGTTCCTCTCATTTTTTAATTTTTTTTTTTGTGATGACTACGACTAAGTTGCCTTAACGAGTAGTTTACGCTTCTGTAGTGTTAATCGCGTTAGGTAGGTAGCTTTCCAGTGAAGGCACCTACTAATACCGTCATTACATGCGGTTTTTCCTTACGGCGCTAGGTCGAAAGGTCTTGTTCTTTGTAGTCGGCGCTCAAGGCTTGTCACGTCCATAGTACGGATTATTTCATTACTGCAATGAACACGAAGACGGGTACGAAGTTTGCGAGCAAAGTTTGTTACTTCGTCCCTCACGGTAGCAATTCCTAGATCTCTGTGAATATCACTATTCCTTATATACCAAGGAGCATTCACGATTGCTCTTAGCATTTTATTTTGAAATGCTTGCAGTAGAGCCATATTGCTTGGTTTGGTACAACCCCAAAGTTGTATACCATATGTCCAAGACGGTTTTAGCACTTGCTTATACAGAAGCAGTTTGTTGTATACGCTTAACTTCGAGTATCTTCCGAGTAGCCAATACATTTCTCTAAATCTGATTTCGAGCTCTTCGCGCTTCTTTTTAACGTGTGGTTTCCACTTAAGTTTTGCGTCTAGGGTCATTCCTAAATATTTTGCTTCGTTTGCGTAAGGTATTTGTACCGAGTTAATGGATATAGGTAAGTTGTTTATCTTTCTCAACGTAAAATTGACATGCGTTGATTTTGTCTCATTGAGGACTATTCGCCAGGTTTTTGTCCATTCGCATACATTGTTCAAAGCTCGTTGGAGTTTTCCCGTTGATGATTCGACTGACTCATCCGTTACGAGGATAGCCGTGTCGTCTGCGAACGTTGCTACAATGGTCCCTTCATCTTGTGGTATATCTCTTGTGTAGAGCAAGAACAGGATTGGACCGAGAACACTTCCTTGTGGAACACCGGCGTAGATATCTTTGAAATCCGAATATTCACTCCCGTGTCTAACACGGAAAAGTCTGTTTTCAAGATAAGATTCCAATATTCTGTACAACTTTTCCGGTAAGATTACCCTTAGCTTATACCTTAGGCCTTCGTGCCATACCTTGTCGAAGGCTTGCGATACGTCGAGAAAAGCGCTAGAGCATATTTTTTTCCCTTCTAGAGCTTTTTCAATCTCGTTCGTTATTCGATACACCTGATCGATTGTGGAATGTTTGACCTGAAACCCGAATTGATGATCCGGGATCAAGTGTCTTTCTTCAATTACTGGTTGCAATCGTTTCAGCAGAAGTTTCTCGAAGACCTTAGATATTATTGGCAGAAGTGAAATGGGTCTATATGATTTCTTGTCATTTGCACATTTCCCCGGTTTCGGAACCATAATAACTTCGGCGACTTTCCATTGCCTTGGGACATATAATAGTCTTAAGGAAGCATTTATAATGTAGAGCAACTTAACCAGCACTTTTTTCGGTAGCTCTTTCAAAATTTCGCCAGTGATTAAATCATATCCCGGAGCCTTGTTATTTTTCAATTTTTGTATTGTCATTCGAAGTTCGGACAGGGATACGGTTTTTACTCTAAAGTTGTCGGGTGCCATATTATCATTCGGATCTTCGATCAACGGTTGTCCATCGAACGGCTTGAACGTTTCCTCTAAGTGATCGGCAAATAATTCTGCTTTCTCTTTATCTTCTTTTGCCCATTCCCCGTTAGCTTTCCTAATTGGCGGCAAGTGCATTACAGGTTTCCTTATGGACTTCAAGGCTTTCCATAGAGAGTAGTTTGAATACTTATCAGCGGTCAAACCCTCGAGGTAAGTAGAAGTCTCGTGATTTTTTAGGTCCTGCAGCACTTTTTTAAGCCTGTTACAAAGATGGTTCAGATAAGTTTTATCCGGTGGCGCGCGGGATTGTTGCCATCTCTTGCGCGCTCTCCTCTTTTCTCGTATGAGGTCTTCGATTTCAGGCTGGTATTTGACTTTATTGTTCCGCGCTTCTGCCTTTCGCAAAGGAGTGTTTTTCCACGCTGAGCTCTGAATGGCTTCGACGAGTTTGTCGATTTCTTCTTCTATTTCGAACGGTGTCTTTAGCGGTACATTTAAAGCAACATTTTCCTTGCAGTCTCTTCTGAAAGCGTCCCAGTTAGTTTTGTTACTAGTTAACCTAGGCGGTCCTTCTTTTTTTACTAGACTTCCACCTATTTTCAGAGTGACTGCCGAGTGATCTGAGCATAGATCATAGCATTCTTCGATTTCCGTCAAATTTTTAGTTAACCCTTTTACGATAAAGAAGTCGACGAGGTCAGGGATTTTATTTTTGTCAGTTGGCCAATAAGTTGGCTTTCCTGTCGAAAAAAAGTTCACCCCACGTTTCATGCTGGCTTTGTACAATAATCTGCCTTTTGTCGAATTGCATCTGGATCCCCAGAAAGTGTGTTTCGCGTTAAAGTCACCACCTAAGACAAAATTAGGTCCGAGTGAGTCAAAGAGACGAACGAGGTCGTCTTCTACTAGCTTATATCCCGGAGGGAAGTAACTAGATCCGATGTTGTAGTCTAAGTGGTTTATTTTTACGGAGACTGAGCTTATTTGCATAGAATCAAATTCTATTTCTATGTTTTCGGAGTGCTTAATACAGTCTTTGATGTAAAGAGAGGACCCGCCTCTCGCATTTTCCGAAGGATGATTCGCATGGTAATCGCTGTAGCCTTTTATTTTGGGTCTAAGTCCCTTTTTTAAGTGCGTTTCCGATACCAAACATATGTCAATGTTATTTTTCCGTAGAAACACTTCTAACTCGTCGATTTTTTTCAGAAGGCCGTTTGCGTTCCACGTTAGTATCTTAAGTAGCTGTTTCATATTCATGTTTTTTTGATTGTCTTGCGAGGTTTGAACTCGAGCTTGCTCAATTTGTCAAGTATAATTTTATTAACTTTGGTTTGCTCCTCAAATTTTTCCAATATAATGGTAAATATTTGGCTAACCGGATCTGTTGTAGCTGATCTTAATTTGTTTTCGTTTGACGCGACTTGCGCGTACGATCTCGCGTCAACCTGTGGCGGTTTTTCCGCTGCACTTGGACCAGCGACGTTCTCTTGTGCAATTTTTTTATTTCCCTTTATCGGTCGCTTCGTTGTGACTGGCTTAGCGGTCTTGGGCTTATCGGTTTTACGATCTCTTAAGCTTGGGTTCGGGTGTATCGGTTTCTTGAGAGTATCGCGCCTTTTTTGAAGCTCCTTTGCTACTTCACAACCTCGATAGTTTGCTGGGTGCTTGCCTTTACAGTTTATGCAGGTCGCCGGAGCCTGCTTATTTAAGTCACACCTTTCTGATAAGTGGTTCCCGGCACATTTTACACATTTCGGTTCTTTTTGGCAATACGACTGGGTGTGATTGAAACCTTGACAGCGTTTGCACTGAGGTATCGATCGTGTATTCGTACGCATAGGCTCGATTTTAACTACGATATTCAAAATACTTTTTACGTTATAAATATCGTCTATATTTTCGCTTCTATCGAAGGTTAGCATAAAGAGCGGAAGTCCATGCTTGACCAAGATTTCATTGCCTTGTTCCGTTTTCTGCTTTATCTTCTTTAAGATATTAATTGCGTCAATAATTTTCAAGCCTTTTCCTTTAAGGTCATTTATAATGTCGTCTTTAGTGCATGAGGGGTGGAGACCCCTTGCTATAACACGGAGTGGTCTTTCTGATTTATTTTCGTAGGTGAACCACTGGATCTTTTCCGCGTTTGGTTTTTTCGATATTGCTCGGTAGCCGTCAGAGTCAACTACATTAATTTTCCAATCATTGTTTCGGAATGACGTTACTTTAAATTCCGATGTCACAGTTCCCTTAAGAAGGCAATGCAATTTATTATAGTCCGTAAAGCCGACGACGTTTATTGCAGGCGGGGGACGTAATTTGTCGTGAGTTTGTTTCTGTTTCAAGTCTTTTTCCTTGTCTTGTTTTCGTGGCTCGACTTCAGGTGAAGAACCGGCTCTTCGTTTTTTGCTGGGTCTTTTCTTTGAGACCCCATTTGTTTCGCGTGCTAGCTCTTCTTCATCCGTGTGATATTTGGGACTAGCTGCACGGGGTGGGGTAATTTCCCGTTCTCTTTGCAAAAGTGAATTCTTTAACGCCTTGTTTTCCTCTTTTAGTGATTCTACCTCTCTCTTAAGCTCTTGGTAGAGTAGATCCATTTTATTTAGCTTAATACGGAGTTCATTGTTTTCTTCCTCAAAGCTATTACATTTCACTGAGTCCCGTTTCTCTTGCGCTTGCGCTTCCGGCGGACTTCTTTTTCCGGAGACATTCGGTCTTGATGGTGGAGACCGAGTTACCCTTGAATTTCTCAAAAAGGGGTTTATTAAATGCAACAATTGGCTCTCCCCAGAATCCGTAGAGCCTACCTCCGAAGAGGGTGGATTTTCCAGAGAACCAGAGAACTGCCACCTGGGGTACTATATCTATTTGTTTTACTCATTGCATATTATGTATACATTTTATCCCCGGTATACGAAGGGTGGATTTTAGTCGCCTCTTACGACAGGCATGCCTACCTCGGGTATATTCTGTCCCCTACCCGAAGGGGTGGCGCTGTCAATAACTGATTGTTAAAAAAAAGTTTTAAATTTTGTTTTAAGTATTTTATAGACTCAATAAACCGTGTATTTTCAGCGACTACTACGCGATAACAAGTCTTTTACCTAGTCTTGTTATCGTTTAAATAAATTTCTCGATAATTCAATGGAAAAATTCTCATTGGGTTTCTAGTCCAATTTCTCGTCTCCACTCCTTCGTCGGTGTTTTGCAGTTGCAGTATAAATCATAAATTCCCCTGCGCTTATTAGCACATTCATTGGAAAACTCAAACAATATAAATCAAACAACCCGAACCCCTCGCGCACACACACACACACACACACACGCGCACGAACAGCAGTAAATGACACTTTCCAAAGTGTTAATTAATTAATTGTAGTAGTAAAACCCTATGTGCGTTCCACATCGGTGCAAATCGTTCTACGATAAATAACGATTCGCCAAACAAACCCTATGAATATATTACTTCATCTCAGAACAAAAACTGGAACAAAAGTCCAATGCACTTCGTATAATGAACAAAGTTCCTTGTCTTCCTAGTTTGTTATTGCCAATCGCCTTTTTGCTGCTTTGATGAATGCACCGAAGAAGGTCCTTCTTACCCATCAAGGAATAGGAGAGTAATAGACCTTGTAGTTCTTTGGGGGTGTGTATGAAAATCCCAATAAGAGGCTGTTGTTTTCTATTCAATTTGTTAAATGAACTCAGAAGATAACTGAATTTCTTATATGTGGGTATGAGTAAACTGACTATGTACATATTCAAGTTTATCGACTTGGGGGATAATCGATTCTTGAGTTGAGTTTTAGTTGGAATTTTCTCTGCTAAGGATCACAATCAACTTTGAAGAAGTTCGATACTACTAGATTGTGGTAGGTTAGGTCAAAAATAAATCCCAGTCCATGATATAAACTTTGAGAAGACCGTTAAGGTAAAGTTCAAATTTGCGAAAAATATCTTTGGGTTAACTTCAAAGGGAGCGTTACTAATTGCAGATCATTTCAATCGTTGCAATGTGATATGAGTCTGGAGTAGTTGTTGAGTTGTGGATAGTTCTCTTGCTGTATCTTGGTCAGAGTTTGTCTTAAGTTTTAATGCATTCGATTAGATAAATGGAAAATAATTGAAGTCGTTCAAGAGGAATGAACAAGGAGGAGGATGTTTATCTTCGTCTAGATTTGATGAGAAGGAAGATAGAAGAAATATTTGTTTAACATTTAAACGGAATGATTATGGTTGGAAGATGTTGCGAAACAGAAAAATGAAATTGAGTACCGTTGTTACAGAACTCAGTAGCTGCAATATTTGTAAATTTTCGGAACACGGTTTTCGATTATATGGTGAAAGGAGTGTTTGAAAACTGTGTATATTATTTAAAAGTGGACAGTTTTCCGTGAAGTCTAAATATGTTTTTAAAATAAATCTTTAACTTTTTTGTCAATACGAAGCTAATGCATAATTTGTTGAGCTTTCTAGTGTTGAGTAGTTCTTACCCCGTCTGGAACACACCAAGTGTGATCTAGTAGCAGAGCTCTTGCATTTATTTCAATGCAGTGTACATTAGAAAAAAAATGATTTAATTTAATTGAAATTTCAAAGAACTTCGGCATCTTTTCGTACTTTCCAGTCGCCTCAGATAATACAGCAAAATTAAACTTGCCATACTTGCAGAAGAGACTAAAGACTAGAAAACCAGAGATATGAGTTTTGGATTTACAGAGTATTCTCTGGTCTTAAGAAATCGTTTTTTATTTTTTTATTTTTTTCTTTGTATGATTTTCTAATGCATGCACCTTTTGTGACCGATAGTACTGCTAAGCAAAAATAGGAGTTAAATAATTACGAAGACCTTCAAAAAATGAAAAAAATGTCCTTATTAATTATTACTTATGTAACATTTTCTAGTTTTATCGTGAAATAAGAATTTAAAAGCCCTTTAAGTCGAGGCGATCGCGTTTGTAAAACTTGTTATATTAGTCCATATTTAAACAATTAAGCACGAGGTAGTGCTATGGAAATATCTGGTCAAATGGTAGTGGATGCGATTATATGAAAACACAAGCGTTTCCACTTATCTGAGGCTTACCAACTCCTACTTTCAACCTCCACGCATGGACAGCTGGGTGCCCAGTACCTTAATCCAAGAAATGGGTAACCAACCCCTTCTGGAGGATTCATGGCGGCAGCAGGTGAGAGAGGGGGGGAGAGTGCTTTCTCACTAGAGCAATTCTTCCTGTTCCAGGCGGCAGTGGACGAATTCCCTAGACGGAGTCAACGGTGGCGTCTATAGTTCCAGTTAGGTTGAACTTAATGAATACCCTGCGCGAGCTACTTCGACGTATTCGAATCACAGCGCGGTAAGGAATTTCCAATGTTGGTCAAGACCTTGGAATAGAGATGGTGGCGGAGGAGCCCTTAATGGGCCAACGGCAGCTTTCATACTCCCGTAGTGGACTACCTGCACCGAGGTTGTGCCGTCGGGGTAACTTCCCTACGGAAAAAACGAATGGTTCCGAAACAACCAAAAGCCTCGGATAATGACGGCTCTACTGATGATGACCCCAGCAAATGAAATAAGGACAACGACCTTCGGATCTGTACGTGGAATGTTCTGTCCCTTCACAGACCACGTGCAGCCGAACAACTAGCAGAGGCCCTAGACTGCTATAAAGCAGATATTACCGCCATCCAGGAAGTACGATGGGATGGGCCGGGCAAAAAGAGGATAAAAAACTGTGACATCTAATACTATGATTGCTACAGAGACAACAGGCTGCGCTTATTTTGTTGCGGATTTGCTATACGCGGCAGACTTAGACAAGAAATCTTAAGCTTCCGACACGTAAGCGAGCGTATTATGACAACCCGGATCAAGGCCAAATTTGCTAACATAACCCATCGAAGTAAAGTACCCTGCCACCATAGTTTGTTTCTACGAGCTCCTCGACAAAACATATGAGCAATGTCCTAAATACGACGTTAAAATCGTATTGGGTGATTTTAGCGCCAAAATAGGAAGGGGGGACGTTTTTGGTAGGCCAGTGGGTAAGCATAGCCTACACGACACCACGTCTGACAACGGATTTAGGCTAATTGATTTCGCTGTGGAATGAAACGTCACCATAACAAGCACATGGTTTCCTCATCTCGATATTCATAAGCAGACATGGCGGTCCAATGATCATGTAACGATCAACCAAATTTGTATTTGATCAACCAAATTGATCAGATTGCGATCGCCGCAAGACATGCCTCCAGTATTCCAGGTTTTCAGGCCTTCCGAGCGGCCAACATAGCCAACATTATCTTGTCGTAGCTAAGGTACGAATGCGGATATCCCAAATTGAGCAACAAAGAAGAATCACTGTGAGAAAACTTAACATCGAAAAGCTACAATCGCAAGAGACCGCCAGACTCTTCGCTGAATGCGTATCCCGAAATCTCTCAATCACCCCTATGCCACCAGCATCAAGAGCCGAAGACCAGTGGTAACGCTGCCAACATGCCATCAGAAACGCCACGACTGATGCGCTGGGTCTCGCTCGCCCACCACCGCGGAACCCCTGGTATGACGAAGAATGCCGGCGAGTGCATGCAGAAAAACAAGAGCCATACAAAGCGGCGCTGCAAAGGAAGACGAGAGCTCCTCGTGAGCATTACGAGCAAAGGAAACGGGAAGAACATCGACTTCTCCAAAAGAAGAAGAAAGGCAAAAGGAACGTGTCAAAGAAGCAATGCTCATACAAAAACCTGTAGAGATGAAAATTGAAACCTCGTAATAGAATCACAGTCGGTGCTGATAATATGGCAAAAACCACTTCTGCAGACTGTATAACGGCGGATAAGACCAACATTCCGCTGTCAGGCAGAATGAACCATTCAACATAGACGATCCTTAAGAAAGGAAACCCCTCAATTGCGCCAATTATAGAGGCATCAGTCTCTTCAGCATCGCATACAAGACCTTTCCTACGATATTGTGTGAACGCCTGAAACCTTTTATCAACAGCCTGATTGGACCCTATTAGTGCGGTTTCAGGCCAGGAAAGTCCACCATCGATCAAATTTTCACACTTCGGCAGATCCTGGAGAAAACCCAAGAATTCCAAATCGATATTCACCATGTCTTTATCGATTTCAAGGCTGCCTATAACCGAATTTATAGAGAAGATCTTTGTTGTTGTTCGTATGTGCAGGATGATGATGGAGAACGTTCGCTGCTCCATCAAGGTCGGTAATGACCTCACTGAGACCTTTGATGTCAAAAAAGGTTTTAGACAAGGTGACGCGCTGTCATGTGACTTCTTTAATATTGTACTTGAGCAGATTGTGCGGAACTCACAAACCAACACCGGAGGCACAATCTATCACAAGTCTGTACAACTGCTTGCCTACGCCGACGATAATGAGGTTATTGAAAGAACTCAGCGGGCTGTCACCAGTGCGTTTGCAAGCATTGAGGCGGAAGCAGCCAAAATGGGTTTAGCGGTAGCCGAGGGCAAAACCAAAGTATATTCTGTCAACATGAAGGGGCAACCAATCCCGATGAATTGGACAGAACGTCACAGTGGGCAGCTATAACTTCGAGGTAGTAAGGGACTTTGTCTACCTTGGCTGTATTATGAACTGTCAAAACAAGATCAGCGCAGAAATCAATCGAAGAATAACTCTTGCCAATCGCTGTTTTTTTTGGGCTTATAAGACAATTCAACAGTAAAGCCCTATCTCGAACAACTAAGGAGACTCTGTATAAGACTCTGATCATCCCAGTTCAATGGGACTTTGACCAACTTCGAGTGCGTGACTGGAAGCAATTAGGTAAAGACCGTGCTAAATAGAAAGGCTTGTTGGTTGAGGCCCAAGTTCACCCCGAACTATAGCGCCACCTAAGTAAGTAAGTAAGTGCTGCGGAGTCCCTACTCAAGCAGTTATATTTTTGGATATTGTCATCGGTATTAGACTGTCGACGCCATCCCCAAGAATTTTTTTTTTCTTTCGGTTCACTTTTCCTTCATCATCTTTCTAAATAACCCAATTAATGCGAGTGCATATACATATAAATATTATATATTTTCAATTGCTATCTTATTCATCATTGGGGTGGTGAGGAAGGGAGGATGGAGATACTTTTTTGCAAGTTGCTTTCATTAGCTCTCCTAATGAAAGCGATAATTACGGCTGCGGAGGAGTTTCCTAGGTTAGTTAGAAATATGATCTCCCTAAAGAAAACCTTCTCCAGATACTGCACAGAGCTGCACACTCACATAGTTTGTCCTCTGCGGTTTCGTCCTCTTCTAAGCAGAGGTGGCAGATGATGTTTTCTAAGATTCTCATTTTGTTGAGGTGGTAGAGTACTTGGCAGTGAACGGTAAGGAAGCTGACAAGCCTTCTCTAGTCATTTCTGCTGTATGTGAGGATATCAACTGTCTTTTTTGGCGAGGGGTTGGACAGCTCTTTTAACTTGTCTGAGACCTTGGGAGTTCTTCCAGTGAGGAATGCACATGTTGCGTATCTTATAAACCTAACATTTAGATACCACATACACTAATCTCTAAATATGGACGTCTATCCCCACCGTTCGCCTCCAAAGTGAAACCTAATCGACCTATCTAATTTCGTCGATGCTCTTGTCCTGCTGACTCAAGAGCGCGAGGAGTGTTTCCCGAACAACTTCGGCACTCTCTCCTTAAAACACCTACTGCACTACAACCGCAACGCCTACGACCGGAACATGAATTGGCAAAATAACCGACTTCCCCAGAATTGAAACAACGATTGGGCCTAACTGGTTGCTCATTCTTATCAACGGCCGCAACTCTTTGTTCTTGAACTGCTACATACGCTAGATCAGGTTCCAACAAATTCCTAGTACTACTGCTAAGATGGGGGGTAAAAGGTTCGACATTAGAGTGCACAGACTCCAACTTTCTACCTAACGCAACCAGATCATCGACCGATTTGGGATCGGTAAGTCTGCTTGAAAGGCGCAAGATTCCTCTGAAGGATCGACAGCTTCCGCTCTTCCGATAAGTGTTCCGACAATCTATTGAAAAGACTTCGCATCGTAGCGATGTACGCACCGATGCCCTGTGTACGCCGCCTGATCTCATCCATCAAGAGATCATCGTAATTCGGGGGTAAAAATTCTAACTTGAAAATGAAAACCGCACGCAACAGTCAATTTATATATATGAAATAACACGATGTGTATATATACATATATACGGTATAAAAACAAATTTTCACCAAAAGCGAAATGGATTTCCAGATCGACGAACCGCTTTTGATGTCAACAACAAAAAAATCCTTCGGTACGGGGTAGGAAAATATTCCGGCGATGGCATTTCCTATGAGCCAACAATAACAACAAAACTTCACTAGTACCACCAATAATTATTTTTTTTTTAAGAAGCCTACGTTGTTCGCCTCCTCGGGATTTGGAGGAAACACGGTTGCTGTTAGAGGGTGCATCACCATGTTAAGTTTTAGCTAATGGTTTAGAAATTTCGGACCCACGAGTAGTCGGGAAAGGAAACATCACCCACAGCAGAGCCCGGTACACCGTGGGAAGGCATAGAATGAAGCAGGAGGTCGCCTGGGTATCCTGAGTTATCATACTAACGACTAAGCACTCTCTTAGTCATGCATCCCTGGGCGTATGCTGTTACACCTTGGATTAGAGATTTTTTCTCCTCACGTTGCACACTTTGGCCGAATGCCACAGTAATGAATTTGAGCCACATAGTCCAGGGAGGCGCAAGAGAACACGAAGTCCGGTTGACCGGGATAGTAGACAGATTATCATGCTATAGCATTCGTTGCCGGGCGGCTGCCCCGAGGAGGCAGTGAGTCTTCTTGTAACAGTTACTCAATAGAGATCGTACAAAAACTTTATCCTAAGAGTCCACTATGAGCTTTTAGGCTGATTGGTGATCAATCTATTTGCAGCCAAATTCTTTTACTAGAACACTGTTGTGATGTTGGATGATTAGCGGTCCTTTACCGATACTTCCACCAGAAGTGTTGGGATGAAATATACGTATGTATAGTTATCTCCCGCCAATCACTGTACAATCACTGCGCACATCTACACTTCAGAACTTGCTTTCTGGTGCATAGTCAAGTTCAGAAAATGTTCTTTTTTTTACTGCTGAATACGAATGTGGAATAATTGCTGTTTTCCAAAAAACTACAATATGCAGAAATTCGAAACTAACGCGCATCGTTCCCTTACTCTTTAATTCCTTCCTATACCCTTTTTTATCACATTATCACTGGGTTTTTTCTTTACGGCTTTAAAAAATAGGCACTTCTAAGTGGTGCTCTTATAACCATCAAGATGTATATCGTTCCATTCAGAGAAGTAGCTGATCAACATATTGGGTTGCGCACTCTATCCCTGCTAGTAATATAATGTAACAACACGAAGGAATTTTGTTTCAGCAACTTTGTTTTATGACCGTGCGAGTATGTGAGATTTGGAAGATATACCGACCAAAGACTCAGTTTTCACACTAAGTTCGGCGTTTCTTAAAACAGATCCGCCAAACTTTCTCAACACTGATACAGATTGACTAATTCTACAAAGTAACTAGGCATTGCTCTTTTTATAACTCATGATTTACGAGGCTATCTAGAATATTTCTAAGTTCAAGAAACTTAGAAATGGTGGAAGTATCGGGGTGAGTAGCTGTCTCGCATTTATCACGGGACCCATATGTGCTGTGTTAACTAAACCCATTTTGTTTAGTTTAGTCCATAGTAAGTATGCAATACGCAGAAATACTGATGAAAGATATACGAGTATGTACGTAAGTAGGTATCAATGTCCGATTCCAAAGTCCATCTGTCCGTCGGTAAGCACGAAGTTTATTTCATTTATTAGCCTCCCATCCCGAAATGGAGATACTTCTACTTCACCAGACCAAGTTTTCTGGTATTCGTCGTTAGAACCGATATTTGGTTTTCTTGACATCTCGAGCTTGCGAACAGGGAATCCAAGAATTCTCTTAAATAAAGCAATTTCACACATTTGCTCGTCGTTACAAAACCAGTGTAATCGAAGTGTCATGTTCATCTACAACATCCACATTTGGATACAGCTCGTAGAGTTTGTAGTTGAATCCTCTCCCCCATTCGCTATTATTGGACATCAGTCCGTCGGAGTTTCAAACCCAATTGTCTTACCAAATTGTTGAATATCCACGAAGTTGCTGTTTGTGGAACTAACGTATATGGCCTTATTGTTTTGCAAATTTGAAGGGTTGCAAGCTATTTTCCAGTTGTATGGATTTCATTGATACGTCACAAAAATCATATCAAGCTGTCACTCGTTGTAGATGAATACTTGTGTTAGGTTCACCCTACAATTTGTAAACATCCAAGCTAAAGTCTTTAAAAAATATTTAATGCAAAAAGTCTCAACATGAATAGATCTGGCTTTTCTATGATATTTACAGACACAGCACGTATGAACGACATAAGTAGTACTGCCGTTTGCCCACGTTACTTATAATGAAGAAATGCTCATGAATTGAGGGTTACATTGAAAACATATATTGGGGAATGAAGACGTGAAGATAGCCTGAGTAGTGTATTCAAAATTGAATCTTGTCAAATTGTCTACACTTCACTGTTAATCATGCCCCACTCCCTTAATAAGTATTTGACGTCAAGGAAAGACTTAGTGCATCCAAATGACGGAAAACGTATTAATATCCAATAAATCCGAATAAGAATATAGATACATATATGTATATATAATAAATACAAACATAACTCAGAAAACTAAAAATCCCCACCGCTACTGTACAATCATTGTTCAAAGAATTAAAGCGCAACACCCTTAACAATCTCACATACTTCAGAGCCACAATGTAATCTCTTAAGTATTTAAAAGCGAACTTTCATAGCCAGCTACACAAAAACGACAAAATCTGAAATACTGGCCAATTTGCTCCACCACCTCCACACACACACCGAGAGAAAGAAGTGAAAACAAAATCCCAGACACATTTAAATGTAAGTCCCCAAAGTCTTTTGCATGCAAAGACCTCATTCACTCTAATACTGCCAGTACAAATCTCTTTCTCACATGGCCTCCTGACAACCACATCGGACAGCCCAAGAATCTCCGCACAATATGTTGCCACAAAAGAGCCCCACCCCATGCTCAACTCCCCCTCCCCGCTCTGTCATGTACGTCCAACTGGAAATAAAGAAAAATACATCCCAACCCCAAGAAACAAGACCCAACCCACCCCAACGCCAGCCAAATAAATTATGAACTTCAAAATAGATTTGGATATATTGTCCTCTGAAGTATACAGCACTCCTTGGAAACTTTTTAGCAAATAATAAATTATATGTGTGTGTGTGTGTGCATGTGGAAATTTTTATCCCATGACAGTACAGTGGCACAAGCCATGTCCTGGTCATATCCACCCTCTACCCGACAACATTTCATTGACATTCGAGATGAAGAATTAAACAAAAGCGATGAAATAAATATTTTTTAATGGATTTTATGAATTCTTCGTCCTGCATATCCTGTCCATTATCAAAAATATATCACAAATTCATAAAAGTGGTTAGTAAACCTCTCGAAAAAAGCTCCCAGATGCCGGCAAAACCACAACCATTTGGGAATTAAAATTAGGGCTATCTTGTCAGTTTGGGGGTAATGCAGTAAAAGATGATTCTCTCTTTGAGGTTTGAATACGGTTCGATATTTGTTCTTTTTGGTTGCCTTCTATAATATCTAATAACAGAGGATTTTGGGGGTGGACTTAGAACTGACATAGGTAACAGTTTAGAGGTCAGCGGACACTGCCAATGCTCTTTTTCTCTGTGTGTGTATGTGCGCCGACAAACCGTTGATTTAAGACATCCTTTTTCACTTTTCCTTTGTCAGGACGTGAGACTTTTTTTTTGTCTGCCGCTATCCGTTTCCATTCGTTTTTCCTTCATGCATTGTTCGCTCACCATCCCCGTCTCTGAAAACGGACTTATGCCAGGAATCAAATTTAAAGTGCTCAACTTTGTACTATGTTCGAAATTAGTTGGGATTCAAAAACTCCAGAGAAATCAGAAGCTAACATTTCCATTTGACTTTGCAAAGAATCCGCATACAGAGAATAGTCCTGGCGGGCACAGGCGGAAAAGAGAAAACGGTCCCCTTTTGCCAACGCAGAAATGGGTGGTGATTCTGGGGATTGTTTGTTGCCTGGTGTATGTGTTTGGGATACTGCTAGTAGGGGGTCTCTTTTGGACCTAAAATTCCCTTAAGAATTTTTGTGTGAATGTTGGTTTTCCAAAAGAGCGGTCCTGACGCAAAACTTCCTCAGAAGATGAAACTTAGTATTCAGCTTGTTTTTTTTTTTTTTTTTTATCCTCTTTTTTGTTACTCTTTGCTACTAGTCTAGTTTTGTTGGTTTTTATTCTATTGTTGGTGTTCCCTGATAGTAGTAGTGTAAGATGAAAAGGATATGAAGGATGCGTTCTAAAGTCAAACGAAGGCGGCTGGTTTTTTTCGGTTTTATTGATAGAAAAAGTAAAAAGTTTACAAAAGCAATTGGATAGGTCACCGGTTTTTCGTTTCTGTGTTTTTCTTCCATCTGGTTTTCGAGGAGCAAATTAACATTCCTTAAACTGGACTTTGATTGTGAGTTGAATTTTTCTGCGCAAAAAAAAAAGTTTTGATTGCTGTATGCGGAGGGATTCGAATTAGAAGTTGGAAATTTGTCCCCGCTATTGCTTCCATTGTATTATGTGTTAGTTGCAGCGAATGAGTATTTTGCTTTAAAACTATAATGCGTAATAACATGACTTATATTGCATGCCAAACAATTGTTGACCAAATGTCCGATGTTAAGATTTATAATGCTGTTGGTGACTGACTCGAGCCCTTTACTTACTTACTTAGGTGGCGCTACAGTTCGGGGTGAACCTGGGCCTCAACCAACAAGCCCCTCCATTTAGCTCGGTCTTTAGCTAATTGCCTCCAGTTGCACACTCCAAGTTGGTCGAGGTCCCCTTGAACTTGTGCGCGCCGCCTACGGCGATGATTCCCTCTTCTGCGTCGTCCCTCGGGATTAGATTCGAAGACTCTGCGGGCCGGAGCGTTGGTGTCCATTCGCTCTACATGTCCTAGCCATCTCAGACGTCCAATACGCAGTTTTTTGACTAGGTCGATGTCGCTGTACAGCTCGTAGAGTTCGTGATTGAATCTTCTCCTCCAAAACCCGTCAACGCAAACGGGACCGAGTGTCATACGAAGAATTTTTCTCTCGAAGCGACGAAGGATATCTTCATCCTCTTTTGATAAAGTCCATGTTTCAGCCCCGTAAAGCACGACTGAGATGATCAAGGTCTTATATAGAGTCTCCTTAGTTGTTCGAGATAGGGCTTTACTGTTGAATTGCCTTATAAGCCCAAAAAAACAGCGATTGGCAAGAGTTATTCTTCGATTGATTTCTGCGCTAATGTTGTTCTCAGAGTTTATAGCAGAGCCAAGGTAGACAAAGTCCCTTACTACCTCGAAGTTATAGCTGCCGACTGTGACGTTTTGTCCAATTCGTCGGTATTGGCTTTCCCTTCTTGATGACAGCATGTACTTGGGTTTGCCCTCGTTTATCGTTAAACCCATTTTGGCCGCTTCCGCCTCAATGCTTGCAAACGCACCGGTGACAGCCCGCTGAGTTCTTCCAATAATGTCTATATCGTCGGCGTATGCAAGCAGTTGTGCAGACTTATAATAGATTGTGCCTCCGGTGTTGGCTTGTGAGTTCCGCACAATCCGTTCAAGTACAATTTTAAAGAAGTCACATGACAGCGCGTCACCTTGTCTAAAACCTCTTTTGACATCAAAGGTCTCGGTGAGGTCATTACCGACCTTGACGGAGCAGCGAGCGTTGTCCATCGTCAGCCTGCACAGACGGACAAGTTTGGCAGGGATGTCAAAACTAGACATGGCTCTATAAAGCTCTTCTCTATAGATGCTGTCATAGGCGGCCTTGAAAATGATAAAGAGGTGGTGAGTATCGATTTGGGATTATTGGGTTTTCTCCAGGATCTGTCGAAGTGTGAAGATTTACCTGAAACCGCATTGATAGGGTCCAATCAGACTTTGATAAAAGGTTTCAGGCGTTCACACAATATCGCAGAAAAGATCTTGTATGCGATGTTGAGGAGACTGATGCCTCTATAATTGGCGCAGTTGAGGGGCTATCCTTTCTTGTGGATCGGGTAGGGAGATGGGCGCCGTGGCGTAAGTGGTTAGTGTGTTGGATCACTACGCATGAGGTTCCAAGTTCGAATCCCAGAAAACGCCAAAAAGTTTTTTCACGATCCCACCTCTCGCGAGCGTCTGACAAACATCCAAGAGTATTGTTGTCACGAAAAAGCTTCTCAAATCGCCGTTCGGATTCGGCATTAAACTGTAGGTCCCTTCCATTCGTGTGAAAAATATAACGCATACAACATGAGTGGTGGCGAGAAGCTAGGCCCTGGCACTTTAAAGAGCTGTTGTGCCAAATATTTGTATTTGTAACATCGGCATCTTGGACAGAATGCCACAATAGACAGATAGCATTTTGAGGTAGTAAAGGATTTTGTCTACCTAGGCTCTATGGTGAACTCCTCAAATAACATCAGTAGGGAGATCACACGAAGAATTAATCTTGCCAATCGTTGTTTTTATGGGCTAAAAAGGCAATTGAGTAGCAAAGCCTTATCTCGAACTAGTAAGGTAACTCTTTAACAGACTCTAATCATCCCAGTCCTGCTGTATGGCGCAGAGGCATGGGCTTTAACAAAACCGGATGAGGATGCCCTTGATTATTTTGAGAGAAAAGTTCTTCGTGCGATCTTTGGTCCCGTCTGTATAGACGGTGGGTGGAGGAGAAGGTACAATGCTGAGCTATACGGCCTGTACAAGGACATCGACTTAGCCAGAAGAGTTCACATACAGCGACTAAGATGGTTGGGTTATTTCGAGCGGATGGAGCCCAACGTTCCCGCTAAGAAAGTTTTCGAAACCACCCCGGATGGACGACGCAGTAGAGGACGACCTCGCGGTAGGTGGCGCAAACAAGTGGAGGGGGACCTTAACCAACTTGGCGTGCGCAACTGGAGGCAGCTGGCTCGTAACCGTGCTGGCTGGAGAGGTTTGTTGGTTGAGGCCCAACTCCACCCCGTACTGTAGCGTCACCTAAGTAAGTACGAAGATAGCGGAGTTTTCTCGCCACTTCATCCACCCTACGCTTACGCGATGATTCATGTCGTCATCATAGGTTTAACTTTGAACTTTTCGTACTTGGGAAGCACTGTTTAATTCAAATAGGAATATGCCTAAGTAACATCGTAACATCGTACATGCAACATCGGCATCTTGGACAGAATGCCACAATAGACAGATAGCATTTTGAGGTAGTAAAGGATTTTGTCTACCTAGGCTCTATGGTGAACTCCTCAAATGACATCAGTAGTGAGATCACACGAAGAATTAATCTTGCCAATCGTTGTTTTTATGGGCTAAAAAGGCAATTGAGTAACAAAGCCTTATCTCGAACTACTAAGGTAACTCTTTAACAGACTCCAATCATCCCAGTCCTGCTGTATGGCGCAGAGGCATGAGCATTGACAAAACCGGATGAGGATGCCCTTGGTTGTGTCGAGAGAAAATTTCTTGGAGCGATCTTTGGTCCCGTCTGCATAGGCGGTGAGTGGAGGAGAAGGTACAATGCCGAACTATACGGTCTATATAAGGACATCGACTTACATAGCTAGAAGAGTTCAGATAAAGCGACTAAGATGGCTGGGTCATGTAGAGCGGATGGAGCCCAACGTTCAAGCATGGAAAGTCTTCGAATCCACTCCGGATGGGCGGCACAGGTTTTAAAATAAGAATATAAATAGCTTTGCGCAAGCAGCCCATAAAGGGCAGAGGCCTAGCTTCTTGCAACCACTCATGATGTGTGTTATATTTTTCACTCTAGTAGAAGGGACCTACAGTTTTATGCCATATCCGCGGGGCAATAGTAAAAATACTAACGGATGTTTGTCAGACGGTCACGACATAATAGCCCGATACACGAAACTCTGCGCCACGGCTTCCATGTGCTCGTATTTTGTAATATTCCGGATGCGTCTCAATTCTTCCATATAGTTGTACGAATGGTTTGACAGCTTTGGTGTTGTATACGATAATTGTATCGTATGTATCCACACCACCAACCGTTGTACCGATATCGTAAGGTCGCATGGTCTTGACTCGAATCAAAGCCGTACATCAAGTACCTGGGAGTGTTGCTGGACCACAGACTCAGCTTCAGGGACCACCTAATTTACGCAGGCGAGAAGGCCTCCCGGGCAGTAGCGGCACTATGCAGACTAATGTCCAATAATGGGGGATCAAGGCAGCTAATCAGAAATCTCTTAGCAACATCTCTTAGCAATACTCTTGTATGCGGCCCCAATATGTGCATCAGCGACGCACCGTAAGTCATACATTAGAACGATGAACTTGGCGCATAGAATCGCTTCTTTAAGGGTATGCTGCGCCTTTAGAACTGTATCAGCGGATGCCATAAGCGTAATATCAGGCCGAATGCCTATCGATCTAGACGCGAAGAAGACTGCGGCCCTACGTGAAAACGAGCACGATGACGGAACAACAGCTATAAAAGCAGAATGGCAATATAGGTGGAACATCGCAACCAAAGGGCGATAGACACATAAATTGATCCCCGAAGTTGATGAATGGATTAGCAGAAAGCACGGTGAGGTAAACTATTACCTAACACAATTTCTATCGGGGCACGGATGCTTCCGAGAGTGTCTCTACAAGTACAAGCACGCGGACGACCCATTCTGCCAGCACTGTGAAGGAAAAGTGGAGAACGCGGAGCATGTACTGATGCAATGCCAAAGTTACATCAGGGGCAGGAACATCCTAGAAAGAGAAATTGGCGGGCAAGTGACCCCAAGAAGCCTGACCTCATTTATGTTGGCGAGCAGTGAAGGCTTACTTACTTACTTACTTAGGTGGCGCTACAGTTCGGGGTGAACCTGGGCCTCAACCAACAAGCCTCTCCATTTAGCTCGGTCTTTAGCTAATTGCCTCCAGTTGCGCACTCCAAGTTGGTCGAGGTCCCCTTGAACTTGTGCGCGCCACCTACGGCGATAATTCCCTCTACTGCGTCGTCCCTCGGGGTTAGATTCGAAGACTCTGCGGGCCGGAGCGTTGGTGTCCATTCGCTCTACATGTCCTAGCCATCTCAGACGTCCAATACGCAGTTTTTTGACTAGGTCGATGTCGCTGTACAGCTCGTATAGTTCGTGATTGAATCTTCTCCTCCAAAACCCGTCAACGCAAACGGGACCGAAAATCTTACGAAGAATTTTTCTCTCGAAGCGACCAAGGATATCTTCATCCTCTTTTAATAAAGTCCATGTTTCAGCGCCGTAAAGTAGGACTGGGATGATCAAGGTCTTATATAGAGTCTCCTTAGTTGCTCGAGAGAGGGCTTTACTGTTGAATTGCCTTATAAGCCCAAAAAAACAGCGATTGGCAAGAGTTATTCTTCGATTGATTTCTGCGCTGATTTTGTTTGCTGAATTTATAGCAGAGCCAAGGTAGACAAAGTCCCTTACTACCTCGAAGTTATAGCTGCCCACGGTGACGTTTTGTCCAATTCGTCGATGTTGGTTATCCCTTCTAGTTGACAGCATATACTTGGTTTTGCCCTCGTTTATCGCCAAACCCATTTTGGCCGCTTCCGCCTCAATGCTTGCAAAAGCACCGGTGACAGCCCGCTGAGATCTTCCGATAATGTCTATATCGTCGGCGTATGCAAGCAGTTGTACAGACTTGTAATAGATTGTGCCTCCGGTGTTGGCTTGTGAGTTCCGCACAATCCGTTCAAGTACAATATTGAAGAAGTCACATGACAGCGCGTCACCTTGTCTAAAGCCTTTTTTGACATCAAAGGTCTCGGTGAGGTCATTACCGACCTTGATGGAGCAGCGAGCGTTCTCCATCGTCAGCCTGCACAGGCGGACAAGTTTGGCAGGGATGTCAAAACTAGACATGGCTCTATAAAGCTCTTCTCTATAGATGCTGTCATAGGCGGCCTTGAAATCGATAAAGAGGTGGTGAGTATCGATTTGGAATTCTTGGGTTTTCTCCAGGATCTGCCGAAGTGTGAAGATTTGATCGATGGTGGACTTTCCTGGCCTGAAACCGCACTGATAGGGTCCAATCAGGCTGTTGATAAAAGGTTTCAGGCGTTCACACAATATCGCAGAAAAGATCTTGTACGCGATGTTGAGGAGACTGATGCCTCTATAATTGGCGCAGTTGAGGGGGTCTCCTTTCTTGTGGATCGGGCAAACGATGCTGAGATTCCATTCATCAGGCATACACTCCTCTGACCAAATATTAGAAATGAGTTGGTGTATGCACTCTACCAATTCATCCCCAGCTGCCTTGAAAAGTTCGGCCGGTAAACCGTCAGGTCCAGCAGCCTTGTTCGATTTTAGCTTGGATATTGCTATCCTCACTTCGTTTTGGTCAGGTGGACGGAAATTTTGACTATCATCGTCCATGTTGGATGGTTCATTCTGCCTGACAGCGGGATGTTGGTCTTCGTCGCCGTTATACAGTCTGCAGAAGTAGTTTTTCCATATTCTCAGCACCGACTGTGATTCTACTACGAGGTTTCCATTCTCATCTCTACAGGTTTCTGTACGGGTATTACTTCTCTGACACGTTCTTTTTACCTTTTGGTAAAACTTCCGTACATTGTTCCTGGAGTATAGACTCTCGATATTCTCAAACGCGCGCTTCTCATGCTCTTTCTTCTTCTTTTGGAGAAGCCGATGTTCTTCCCGTCTCTTTTGCTCATAGAGCTCACGAGCAGCTCTCGTCTTCCTTTGCAGCGCCGCTTTGTATGCCTCTTGTTTTGCTGCATGCACTCGCCGGCATTCTTCGTCAAACCAGGGGTTTCGCGGTGGTGGCAGTGAAGGCTGGGAGACTGCAAATGAAGTAATCACGAGTATGATGCACCGACTGCGTATAGAGGAACGAGCAACGAGAAACGCGAAAAACGAAGATCCTGCCAGCTCAGGTATCTAAAAAGAAATGACGAAATGTCAAACCTGCCCCTGCAAAGGAATGTCTTGACTGGCTGTGTGCCGCAGGGGAACAACAGGACAGAGAAACCGAAGTGGTCTTGACTGTATGAGTAGAACCGCTGTCACATGCACAGATTGTATAGAAATCATATGGTGTGTATGTGTAAAATGGCAAAATAAAATGTCTGGTTGTACGTACGCAGTATTTCTCACTTGTACTCGTAGGTACAAAGAAAAATCAGACGCGTGCTTTCAGATTTGTACTTTTGGATTTTTATAAAAAAACGATGTATTTTTGCACCCCAGTAAGAGCTAAAGCTATCAAAAAAGTGACTTAAGTCTGAAGGATAAAACGACAATCGTCGAAAACTGACAAACGCCAACTACAATCAGGGTGATTGATAGTTGTGTAGCAAACAGATGTAAAAATCACGACGATACTTATCAAGGAAGTGGAATAATAGTGTAGACTTTTTTTTCGGAATAATGCATCAATGATAAGAAAACAATGAGAATTTCGTCGGGGATATCACCACCGTTCGGCACCGACTGGTCACACAATTCGAAGCCCCGTCACACGCCGAACGAAGAGACTGACTTAAGACGAGATAGGACAAGAGTTGGTAGATCGAGAACATTGATGATGTGCGCGAGGATGTGGAAGAGTGTCCAGAAACATCAACGAGACGATGGGTCACGCAATTGGGAGAGGCGCCAAGGGGTATCCTCAGCGTATTTTGGTGAAAACCTTGTAGATGCTTTCGTACGGAACTCACATGATACACTAGCTGTTGCCCGTAGACCACCAAGTCAACACATCACCACAGCAATGGTGTAGGTGGCAATGGTAAAATGGTAATGTCGTCAATTGCCTCACTAATGGTTAATGGTTTAAATCCTGACATCAGTAAGCATTTATTTACTTCTCATGAAATATATAAAGTCAGTCCGATCAATTAAGAAAGCTTGTGTGAACACTATTATATATATGGCTGGAAAAATTGTTCGCTCTGTTGGATAACTGATATATTTATGACGTCGGTGGTCTCAAAAATAATACTTTGAATCAGAAGCACTAAGGCAAAAAATAACAAAAATCTCTCTAGTTATCTGGACGCCACCCCCGGAGTTTCTCTGAAGCATAAGCATTCGGCCTTACTTTTGCGAAGGCACTACTGGCAACGCGATACCTGTCACTCACCTATTTGACTTCAGAAAATCTATACTATCTTCAGTACTTAGTGGAAAAAAATTCAAGGTCCAAATAAAAATAAAGGAGAGGCTTGTTGGTTGAGACCGAGGTTCACCCCAAACACTACCGTCACCTAAATAAGTAAAATAAAAATTATGAAAAATAAAATCACCATTTTATAGCTAAATCAAATTGGGTTATTATTATCGAGCTACCTTATATATTTCACTTGTACTTATGTACTGGGCGCCGTGGTGCAAGTGGCTAGTGCTGTTTGAATAAAGTTTGAATCCCAGAAAACACAAAAAAAAAAAGTTTTTTCATGATCCCACCTCTCGCGAACATCTGATAAAAATCCGAGACTATTGTTGTCACGAGAAAGCTTTTCAAAACCAATTGTCCTTCGGATACGGCACTAAACTGTAGATCCTTTCCATTCGTGTGGAAAATATAACACACACAACACAAGTGGTTGCTAGAAGCTAGGCCCAGGCACTTACCTAAAAAGCTGTGGCGCCAAATATTTCTTTATTTCTTTATGCATTGTGTAGGTATATATGTAAGTACTTATGTATGTCTTTACTATAAGGTGAATAAGTATTGCAATCGGTAAAAAGTAAAGTCTATACTCTCTTTACAAGTTATTGATATATTTTCGACCTTTTCAGTCAAGATTGGTTCTTTTAGGCCTTTAAACTGTCAGGTCTATAGGCGTCTGAGTTTTTATGGTAACTCGATAGGGAGATAAATGGTGCTGGTGCGATTACTGACCTCATTTCACATAAAATTCACCCAATATTTAGTTCGAAGCGAACCTGAAATAAAAGTAGGCATGAGCTGTCTATCAATCTAAATAAAATAACCTTGGTGTTATCTACTCATAGGAGAAAACGCGATGACCCTCTGTCACATGAGTTGAAGGGTGTAACTATCCAACTTCCCACTGTTTTAAATATTTAGTAGTAATTTTGGATACGAGTAGTAAGCTTAAGTGTCAGAAGGACTTTAAGTTGAAATCGATTCGAACTCTCAGATTTGGCAGTGTCGAAGACCTTTCGCTACGACGTGGAATCCAAGGCCTGCTGTGGTACACTGGTTGCACATGGCTGTCATCAGACCAATTCTAAGTTCTTCTTGGTTAAACCTGCTTGTTCCATACTTACCACACCACAAATCTGTCCTAGAGTTACTGACGCCAGGCGCACTACCTCTGATGGCACTCTTAGGCGCTGCTTAAATTGATACTGCTGAACTTTGGAGGTCAGATGCAATGAAAGCGATGTACCGGCTTAGGAAAAATGGAGTCAGGCAAAAAGGATAAGACATTCGGCATGGAGCTCTATTTCGTAAGCAGAACTTGAGAACGAATTGCGCTATAATTTATTCGGGCACTGTATATATACAATGTAGGTATGCGCGACGGATTTAATGGGCGTAAGAGAGCGACCAGAGATGTCACTTATGTATCTTTAAATCAACTACTTCAAAAAAATGTTTATACCCAGATATTGCGAATCGTACATATGTATATTTTGATAATGCAAATATTAAAAATAACTGCCCATTGAATTAAAAAGTAATGGATTTTCATTGAACATATAAAATATTTGATTAACTAGAATGTGGTCGAATTTCGACCGCTTGGCCCACTAGTTTAAAATTAATTCATTACAATAACAATAACGAATAAAATTTGCCTGTCAGGTTACTAGGTTAAACAATAATTTTTTAGCTTAGTGCGTTTTTAAGCTTACAAAAATTCATTTCATATTATATGCACCATATATAGATATTTTCTAATCTACATATTTATTTATTGCATTTAAATATTACATTTTATTTCTGTAAACCTAATCTGAATTGTATATTGCCTCCACCGCCCCCGAAACTCCTTCTCTCGACTGATTTATATGACGGTTTTAGTTGTAGCTTTCCCTCTAAATACTGTTTTTCCTTTTAATATCTATGATATTGTTAATTAGAGATGGGCTAAGTTGTGAACTTGTATTCGCAGTTATCCTGTGAATGCGATTTCTTATTCACTATGAATCTAAACTGCTAATGTAAACTGCTATTGCGAATTCGCAATGGAGCTATATAGTAACTCCTGTCCGGCTACTTTGAGTCAGACAAAATGCGAATTTTCATCTTATGGTGCAAGGACCCCAAATTATTTTACAACTCCTTAATTCCTCCATATGTACTTATTTATGCACACGTTTGTATGTACTGTACACACATATATCCTTTCATAGAAAAACTTACTCGCACATATAGCTCCGATGAACGTGCTGAAACTAAAGCCAGAGTAAGATGGTTAATTTGAATGCGCTGCTTTAAATTCGGTGTACTGGTACTGGAGCTCCACTAGGAAATTGCATTCGCAACGCAATAGCACCAATAGCAACTTCGCAAGTATAACCCCTGTGCTGCTATATACCAACCAACCAAACTTCTAAACCAGCTGAAACTGTAACAGCAGCAATAACAGTAATAGCAACTTAGCAAGTATAACCCCTGTGCTGCCATATACCAACCTGGTGCGACTGCGATAGCAGCAATAGCATCAATAGCAACTTACCAAGTATAACCCCTGTGTTGCTATATGCTAACCAACCAAACTTACCTTACAGACCAGCTGCGACTGCGATAGCAGCAATAGCAACGCAAGTATAACCTGTGCTGCTATATACCAACCAGCGTTGCCACTTCCTCCAGATCAAATGTAGCGTACTGACAAGAAAACTGTAGCATTTATAAGAAAATGTAGCAAAATTGAAATGTTTGCTATACATATGGTACATACACACATTGCTAATCCTTCATGAGGGTCTTGGGGGTAAGATGCTGAGGTGGACTCTCCATCCTTCTCAATGCACCGCCATTGACTCAAACTCATCATGAGGAATCCTTAGGCGGTTCCAGGATAGATGTCTTATTTGATCCAACCATCTATTTCTAGGTCTACTAGGGGGTTACCTACTAATTGGCACGGCAATCATGGCACGTCTTGGAAGTCGGTCTGGGAGCATACCATATGCATTACGTGACTAAACCACCGAAGCATAGATTGTTCCGTTCGAAGAAGTAGCTGCTCAACATTGAGCGCATTGCATTGCTCTTTCCATCACTCGTGAAAATGACCGTGAGGTACTTAAACTTATCCACCTACTTCAGTGGGAATCCACTAACATGCAGAGTGCACTGAATGCGTATTCTGGAAATGACCGTTAATTTGGAATTGTTCACGTTAATCTTCATTGGAGCATCATCACAAATGGCTACAAAGCTTTCGAGTGCGCGCTGAAGTTCAGTTTGAGAGGGCCCAATGATGACCAAATCACCCGCAAAAAACAGATGACTAATCCTTAAGTCTCCCACTTTTTAAAATTCTCCGCCAAAGCTGCGCTGTAACATCCAGTGACAAGTCGATATATACAATGAAGAGGAGAGGTGACAAAACGCAACCTTGGTGGTGCCAACGCCTTCAGTGAAAGGTATCGATTTAACGCCATTTACCCGAACGCAGTTTCTACAATTTGTATATAAAGACAAAATCGCCCTTAACAGGGAACCATCAATCCCTCCTGCAGAACACTCCAGAGATTGCCTCGAGGAACCCTGTCACATACTTTTTCCAAATCCACACAACAAGTGTAGACAGGTTAAGCATACGCCCAGGCCTTCTCAAGAATCATTCTGAGAGTAAATAGTTAGTCGGTTGTGCTTCCACCGGGACGAAATAAAAAACTTCGCTCGCAAGCTTCGTATTCGTCTTCATGGCCATTGCAACTGTGCCATACTCCAAACTTTGGATGTGACAAATCTTACGCGCCGACTTCAAAGAACGAAACCGTTCGAATTAGCGCTATAAGACAAAAAGCCGCATGTCATGACGGTTTCAGCAGGTGCTTTTATTGGAAATCTACCTGCCTCACGCGAATATAAATCTGAAGCTTAAACTACTTGATAAAGTCAAACTTAGTCGTAGTAAACAAAACGAAGGGAAGGGTGTTTTTAGTCAGTAGAAATCTGACACTACTATGAGTACACGGTCTCATAGTGTCTCATGAAGATTTTCACCTACCCACGAAAAAAAAAAAACCGGGACGAAAACCTCATTGCTCATCCCCCAAACTATCCTCAACCACAGTTCTAGCATGCGTTTCTACCACCTTAGGTTAGGTTAGGTTTGGTATGTGGGCTGGTAGGGAGGGACGCTCTCTGCCACACTCAGGTCAGCGTTGACCCATTGTGGTACCCATGGGGGAAAAAGTAATCCCTTACCCAATGAAACTAAAAACTACTAACTCAGTCACTTACTTCATTTCTGCATACAAACCACCCTTATGATTTGATGAAGTTCAACATCTTTTCTGTTGAAACGCCGGAGAGTTCCTCGAGATCCTGGAAGAAATATTTACCACGGAACTTTTTCCTGGAGTGTTGAAGCTCGGACAGTGGCACAGGAAGTGGGTTGTGTCCTCAAAAACTTCTTCGTCACCACAGCCTCTGCAGAGCTAATCCTCCGTCAGGCGTAGTTTCTTCAAGTGGTACCGCAGAGTGTTGTGCCCCGTGATGATGCCCACGAGGGTGGAAAGGGATTTCCTATCTTTACGGATGAATCTCTCGGTCTTTGCTTTGTCGAAAGATGGCCATAGCCTCCTAGTGATGGCACCTTAGCGAGGACTTTTCCGGGGAGACTTCAATGAGATATATCCCTGTAGTTGGCACAATATTTGTTGTCCCGTTTTTTTAAAAAGAGGGACAATCACCTCCATTCGCCAATCGGTGTTTCACCGCATTCCCAGTCTACTTTAATGACACGCGAGAGTCATTGCACTCCCTCCTTACCTAAAGCCTTGAACACTTCTGGTCGAATTTCATCCACACCGGCAGGTTTGCTAACTTTTAGCGATTTGATCGCCAAAATTACTTCCTCTACCGTAGGACTATTCTCCGCCCTACTCTCGACTATAGGTCTGTCATCTTCGGTGCCCTGTTCGGGATTGAACAATTCTGAAAAGCGCTCGTTCCATCTGCGTAAGATGTCGTCCTCAATGGAAAGAAGTGTACTTTGTCAACTTTCTTCCTCTGAGTCGGTGGACGATCTGCCAGAACATCTTGCTTGCAGATCTGTGGTCACTTTCAAAGCCTTATCAATTCGTCGGTAGGCTCAAATATTGCCACACCTTTCAATAGCTCGTTAGCCAGCAAAATGAATTCCATAGTATCTGAACTTAACCTATTTCTCAAATCGTCCTTTATTATGTCTAACATATGAAAGTTAATAATACGAGTTAAAAGCAAAAAACAAAAACCAAAATAAAAATTAAGTAGACTGTTTGGAAAAATTTAGCATAATGGGAGCAAGATGTATTTAGTATGTAGCATGGCACTTCAAAATGTAGAAGTTTTGCTGCATATGTAGCAAGAGTGGCAACGCTGATACCAACCAACCAAACTTACAAACCAGCTGCGACTGCGATATGCAATTTTATGAGTTGGTTTGGTGCTTGTTGAGGTATCATAAAAAGCTTCGCACACACAATGGCACTTGTTCGAAGAGAAAATTGCATGGTGACGTTCAGCAGATAGCACGCAAAAGGGTAGTTTAGTTTTATTGTATTATTTTATTCATATTATACCTCTTCTTCTTCACACTTTTCGTATGAGACAAATACACATTTGTGTGCAGTGCATGAAAAATGAAATTCTGCCTCGTGAACAGAAGCCAAACAAATTATCATTAGCAATTCATTAGCAATAGCAGTTTGTTTGTAAGTTGTTAACAGGTTGCGAATACGAATTTTCATTAGCAGTGAATAATTAGCAGGATTTTTTGCTCATCTCTATTGTTAATAGCTTTAGGAAAAAATTTCAGCTGTAAGGTAGATATACCATATCTCATGTGCAATCATTTTATAATAACCAATGTAAATTACTGCTACAATAAGCAAACTAAAAAAAATATAAGTATATTATATATATATATATAATATCGGATCATGTATTATGATCGGTATTTTAACGCGTACTTGGAACATTTGTATAAATAGATATAGTTGTAGGCATTCAGGATACTAATAAATTGCGAGCGGGTAAGAACTTTACTTCCAAAGAATTCTTTGCTATATCCGCTGAAAATGGGGCAGATTCCAAAAATGTGGTATTTTTTTCGGTCGTATCGAGCCACTTTGCAAAATGTACATAGGCCAATGATATCACTCCTAAATGCTCTGGCGTTTAAATTAACCAAGCCGCAAAGTGCTTTCAATATTAATTTGATCATGTCGCGGGGATTTTTTTCATGAAAATTGTTGGAAACATCAAGGTAGCTTAGGTTGCAGTACTAATCATAAAATTGAGATTGAAGTGCTCAGCTTGAAAATGCAGTCCTTTAGCTTAATTAATAGTGTATTGTGAGAGGCTTACAATTCAGAGCTTGCTGAATTGAAACTGAATTTTATCTCAACATAACGAAAAAGGTCTAACTACTACTTGGCTCAATACATGTTCCTTTGTATGAAGGTCTCAGACAAGATGTGAGGAAGCCTATTATGCGGAAGTGCGACTACTCTATAAAGGTATGTAAGGTGTAGCTTTAGATTGGCTAGGAAGGCTTTAGGAAGTCCAGACTCTATATGTACAACATAGTTAGGTGTGGTGTTCGGAAAGTGAATAGACCATTTCTTCTTTCAATATTCTGTATTTGCAAAAACGAGAGTAAGAGTATGCATACATTTAATAGGTGCTGACTAGAGGCTAAATCTTTATCCTCTCATGCAATAAATGAAATACCTTTTGGGATAGAGTATAAAGACATTAAAAAAAAAATCGGTATATTATTCCTATTCCTAAACACATTCCTTGCGCAGCATACTGTAGTCCTTGAATTCATCTTACTTAATTTTATAGCGTACGTGATCGCCTTTCAAATAACACAATTATCCATTACAATATATAACAAAATCTTAATTTACCAACGTACTTGAGTTCGAAATGTCAACAAGTCTACTTGAAATAATGCACTGTAAGTGTCTTATCCGCGTAGACTACGAAGTTTACGATGGCGGGGCGAATGTCAAGCAAGAAAAGGAGAATCCTACAGACGGAGTAGGTCATCGATTTCATAGAAGAATAATTTTTGCGAGGTGATACGTGCGTGATTACCTCTTTTCAAAGAGTGATCACTCCTTTCGAGTACCCGATGACTATTTGGGTCGACACTTTAGTGACTGTAGTGTGATGGCGTGGCGGTGGTGGTGGTAATGGCTGTAGTCCCCGAAGGAGAACAATTTCATGGCTTATCTTTCACGAAGCGAATGTACTTAGCCCCCATTGAAGGGAGGAAATCGCTCGCACAGAAAAATGTGTTTTTTATAGCATAGGCTAAGGCCTCTTCAGGTCAATGAATTGGAGGTGATGTGTTCGTTTCTAAGTGGCTTATTATTTCCATTGAACCATGTTGGAGCAAGAAGATACATTGTTGACAATTAGAGCAATGTTCCAGTGCTTGTTTGTTGTGACAATGTGAGGGAGGGTTTATCATAACATGCGTGTGAGCACTTTTCGACTTTTAGTATGCGTTATTTTTTTTTAGGTCATTCTTGAAGTTGATAATTCACTGCTGCAAAAATTTGAATGTGCCCATATTAAATTGTCATTGAAGTAAGGCACTTTAAGAAGTCCTAATAATAAGTTGGCAAATGGCTTACAAAGACCTTGTAGAAGCACCATCTCTGCAGGATTTATAAAGGTATTGAGGAAGAGATACGATTTTGTAAACGCCTTGAATGCGGACTGAACATTTTTTGACGACACTTGGCTATCGACTTTGGACAACGATAGATCTGGAATGTCAAGAATATCCTTGACTCATTGGATGAAGAACCTCAGAACGACAGATTCCTTAATCTCGAACATGAGCTCACGGGTTACAAAATATACATTTTGGGGCTGACCGAAATCGATGCCGGGGAATACCACTTAAATTCCGTTCTGGAAAACGAGCTGGAAGCTCTCTGCGGTCCAAACTAAGCCGTTTGCTGAGCATATTAACACAGCAGCCTCATATCTTGGAAACCTGACAGTGACCGGATACTGACGCCCGGATCCAATGTTATATTTCGACAGAAAAAATGGAAAAGGACGATTTTTACAGCTAGACAGGTACCGTCTATAACACGGCACCTAACCGGGTCATCGTAATGTAAAAGTGATGGAGGACTTCAATGCCAATGTAGGAAGCGACGATACTGCGCTTAAATAAGTGAGGGAAGTTCAGCCTCGGAGACTGGAATGATAATGGCGAAAGGTTTGCGGATTTCTCCAATGCCAACCGCTCTAAGGGATGTTTATTACATGAAGGTCACGAGATCACTAAGTCGTTAAGATAACCCGCATGCTAATAAGCTGCTTACGTTGTGTTTTAGCAACAACTGATCCTACTTCATTTCCAGTATATGTATGCTCATTTTATCAATTCAGCTATACCAAGGGAATCCTTCAGGAAGTTTTGACGCTGCCCCTGTCGCACATACGTTAAATCCATCCCGCTTGCCTTCGAAGTCTTCTAGTGACGCACTTTGTAATACGCAATAGCTATGTATTTGAATTCTGCCATTTTCTTCTGGAAATTACCCTTTTCGCTGCTTTACTGCTCACGCACTATAGTGCCTTAAACTCGTAATAGGTTATGCTAAGATAGGTAAGGGTAGAAGTAGCTGCCATCTAAATGCAATACACTTATACCAATGATAGAGATAGAAAATTTCTCTATACTTACTCGTTGAACCAATCAAGAGTACAAAAATTCTAATATCTGTTTTCATCAGATCATATAGATCATTATAATAGAAACTTTCCTAAGCGAAGTTTTCTCTTGTGAGGGAGGACTGGGCAAGTAGAAACAAGGTGGAAAATAGTTTCCTTCTTTTCTTTGTCGGTATAGCTTCTACAGAAATCGTTTGAGAGTACACCAAACCTTGTTGCATGCTTGTAGTGCCCAATGATGACACCTACTGTAGCGGCAATATGAAATCTGTTTAGAGAAATGAAATTCTTAGAGTGTTTGGCCAAATCGGTTTTGCCGCTAAACATGTTGTACCACTTGTCCACTTAAGATTTGTTCTTTTTATAGCACCTAGCTTTAATTAAAATTGTTTTAACTTTTAAGGTACCTTTTCCTGCTAACATGTTTATCGTTGTTCCATATCTAGTGAGTTCATCAGCCTTACAGTTCTGTGGAATGAAATATTAAAGTGCTCCACCATCTCTATGTATAAGAGATAGTCGATAATCTAGAGATGCTTTCGAATTAATGGAAAATGATTCCGAGGAGTTCATTAGTGCTTGGCTGTCCGAAAAGATTCGGATATCACATTTTTCTTAAGCCAAGATAAAACTCCTTTGATTGCCATTATTTCCACCTGGAACACACAACAATGATCTTAAATACGGAAGGAGAGAATATGATTAAGCATGTCGGATAAAATACGTCCACATACCCTGGCGTTAGTTTTTGATCCGTCGGTTTAGAAGTGAATCGACTTATTTTCTGGAAATACATTTTCCTCCCAGAATAACTTGGAAGCGATGGTGACTTGGAAGTTATTGTCAAAATTTAGCTTAGGAGTTGTGTAGCCTATGTTTTCGGAAGTGATTTTGAAATTATTCAGAATGGAAGTATGGCTTTGCTAGGATATCATGTTCTGCTTCGCAATCATTACGATTGATTTGAACAATCTTCATAGTATTTCATAATTTTTGCAGGCATCTGAATATTACAGTAGATAGATCCGTCGTCGGTTTAATAAGGGATTACGAATACCATAAGTGCTCATAAATAAGTTCCTCTCTTCTAGTTGCTAGTTCTGCACTATTATCTTTTTCACAGACCTCCTCGATAGTGTACCTTCTTGGTCAGTAATTCAATTTGAATGCTTAACTAAATCCCAGTTATGCGATAAAAGTCGGTCTACAAGAACTTAACTTTCCATGGTTGTAAATACCTACATTCACTTTTTTAGTCAGATGCCCACTTCTTACCCTGTTGTCCTTGTTATCTATCGTTAGAAGTGTAAGAAGTAGTTTCCGGGGAAATGGGGCTTATTAGGAATGAAAATCTTTTAAGGCGGACAAAGCTGTTGAACTGGATTTGAGAGATCAAAGATAGACAGAATGAACCTTTAATCAAAACTCAAGTAACAGCATTACGAAACAAGGAAACAGATTTCACCTGAAGCATGCTGTTTGCGTCACAGTAATCAACCACTTTAAAGGACTTGAAGTCCCTAGCGTAATACTATAAATTTAAATCGATTAAAGCTAAACGAAATGATCCTGCATTATATATAAATATATAACAATAATAACTGAGCCATTAGCATTTAAGGAGCAAAGCTAATTGAAGCATCGGCAGACCGCAACAATTTCCTATTCAACCAAAACTATGCTCCACGGAATTCGCATCTTCATATCTCAGTCTGCCGTCGTTGTCGTCGCCATCGTTGTCATCGTGGTCGTCTTCTCCACTACTGCTGCTGCTGCTGCTGAATTTGCTGCTTGTGCTGCTGGGTTGGCGCACAACCCAGTGACACCGCATTTGTATTTGAGTTTGAGTGGATTTGAGGAGAGATAGTGGTGGTGGTGGTAACATCGTCATAATGCACAACTGTCCCGTCCATCCCATTCATCCATCCAAATCGCTCGTCGTGGTTGCTGCTGTGACTGAGTGAGGTGGTGGCTGAGGGTGGAACAGGCAAATTGTGGCATAAGTGATGAGAAAGAAACCACCGGATGGTTGTGGCTTCCATAATAGAGAACCACCCTGTGAACATCATAATGTGGTATTTGAGGGTATTTACCCATACAACACATGAAACGCCCGAGCGGTTTCTCATGGCCTCATGGTTCTTCATCATGACGGCGACATCTTCTTCTTCTTCATCTTTACCACTAGAGCTACTGCCTCCTGGTGTTTTTCGCTCTAGAACACTAAATTTTCTGAATATGATTAAAATAAATCACAGAGAGCATTTTTTGCAACACTCTTGCCACCCCATGTACTCGTATATGATGGGTGAGTGGTAGTTCACTGTGCGACCTTTGCCTTCCATTCAAGGATGTAAATAATTACACAATGGCACCACCATTTTAATGGAGGGAACTGTGTCAGATAGGTGATGCAGACTAAATATAAGATACGTACACAACTCTGTGTGTGATGTTGTCCAATTTGGGGTGGAAACGAGTCTCACGTATTGGCAACCCTTTTTTTGTGCCTCATAAATATCCACTGTGTATACGGCACATGCTCTGGTGGCTTTTTTTTATGTTAGCTTAACTAGTTATGCTCTCGTAAACAATTCAAATTTTGGTTTGAAAAACCTCTGCGTCTACGTGACAAAACTTTATAATACTGCAACACACTGGTCGTGGTAGGGAATTATTCTCGGGTATTGCGCTTCCTGTCAATAGAATGTTTGAATATACGCGGCTAGTTTGTCGTTTATATTCGAAAGAGATTATAATACAAAATCTCTCATGTTTGACAATTATTCAGAAGGCTTTGTTAAGATTTATGTTAAATATGATTCATTTGATTAGTGTCGCGCTGTTAGAAAGTGGAGATATTTTTAGTTCGTGATTGAAGGTCGAAATGTAATTACGAATTGAGTTGTAAAATCAAAAGTTATAGGGCGTCTTTTGCAGAGATGTAGAATACTAGAAATCATATCAACGTGGTTCCATATCTCTTCCACAAGACAAAGGAACAAATTTTGATAACCAAAGTACCTAAAAAGGAACAAAAAAGGACAATCATATCTACTCGTTAACACAATTCTGCAAATCAAAGATATCCGTATTAATAGGAGCATGGAACACCAACAAATGTGAACAGCTATTTGAAGCAGAACATGATTCATTTTATTTTTGTATGATATACATAAATTATTTGGTAAAAAATAAGGGGATGGATAACATGATAATACATTGACCAGATTCCATAAAAATGGCCACAATAGCATAACCTTCTCGGAAAAATTTGAAATGCAATTTAGTTTTTGTACAGCTGTGGTGTTTTGGGAAACGAAAAGTCTATGTGAAGGTCTGCTTCAAGTCCTTTTTTTTTTTTTTCATTTTTCTAGATCGACAATAGATAATATGTTCGCTCTATAGCAAATCCAAAAAAGACAACGAATATTAAGTCGAGACTCACAACCTTTTCATCGACTTTAAAGCCGCTTATGACAGCATTCATCATCTTGAACTCTACCAAGCAATGTCCCAATTCGGGATACCGTCAAAACTTATCAAGAACGCCCACCGTTGACCGAAACGTTGTTCCCAGCCTCATTTTCGAAGAAAAATGGTCCAATGATGCCACCACTCCACAATCCGCACCAAACTGTCACTCTCTGTGGATGTACTGGCTTCTCGACAATAACGTGCGGGTTTTCCGAGCCCCAGATGCGGCAATTTTGTTTGTTAACGTAGCCGCCGAGATGAAAATGTGCCTCGTCAGAAAAAATTCAAACTGCTCTAAGGCCCAAACTGCGAAGCGATAACGAAGCGGATGGTCGTGCGCTTTCTATTGCTGAATCAATTGGACCTTGTAAGCGAATAATCCCAGATCTTTGTGCAGAATTATCCTCAGGCTAGTGCGTGAAATGTTGAGCTGTTGAGATCGATGACGAGTTGATGTTCGTGAATTGAGTCTCACACTCTCGGCTACAGCAGCCACATTCTCGTTTGTGCGAACCGTACGACGACGGGGACCATGAGTGTTGTCCACTAGCATACCAGTCTCACGAACTTTTTGGACAAACTTGCGTACAGCAGGCGCAGTGGGTGCTTCATTTCGAACTCACTGTTTGGGCTACACAGCACTCACTTTGCAAATAAGCTTTCAATATTTCCCAATGTTGTTCAAGCGTAAAGCGACTCATTTCGTTCCGCGGAGGTATGATACTGACTTTCTGTCAAGATTTCGAGCGGGAAACAGCTGTCAGTGTCAAAATAACATATGATTTAAAAAGAAATCACTAGATGCCCCACCCGTTATATTAAAGTTTATTTGCGTCCGTTTTTTTTTTAATTAAAGCATAATATCAGTTTTCTCTACTATCGCTACTTAAATGCCTTCGTCGCAGACATTTTTCGATTAAAATGTTGTAAGAGCAATTACACTTCAACTTTCTCTTGTCAAACATTCACATGTAACTTCATTTTCATTGGTGAAACGTAAACTTACAAATAAGTCGAATATTCACAAATTTGTAACTTCTAAATTACAACTGGAAGTATTTAACTTTTGGTGAAACGAAAAATTAAATATTACCACAAATTTCGGTTTGTAACATACAACTACAAATATGATATGTAAAGCCCAGAGCCTGGTGAAACCACATACGAGGGGCGGCTGATAAGTTCTCAACAACGAGATATCTTCTCATTAGTGATAGCACTAACTGCAGCACTCTTTAGTAGTATAAATATCACCTCGTTTCAATAATAATCTCATTTTGATATTATCTGTGGTAGGATAAACATCATCATGTCAGGCGAAATCAGAAATTCTCCCAATTTTGAGCACCGCCCCGTGATAAAATACCTCGTGAAAAAAGGAAAATCACCTTAAGAAATTTTTGAAGAGATGTCATCGACTCTTCAGGATTCTGTGCCTTCTATGGTCAAAACATGTGCTCTCTGATTTCAACAAGGGCAAGAGAGCTATGGCGCCGATCAGGGCGTCCTGTGTCAATGGCCACTGAGAAAAACGTCGAAAAAGTCAAAAATTAGTTCTGGCCGACCGAAAAATAAAAACGTAGCAGATAGCGGACGAGTTGCACATGAGCAGAGAATGGATTGGTGATGAACAAAATGTATGTGCACTGGGTACCGAAAATGCTCACGACTGATGCTCGACAAGCAACGACGCGACGACTCGAGTGCTCCAAAGATTTACAGAGATTTTCAGATGAGAACGAAATCAATGCGGCCGCCGTAAAAAGTAATTTTTAAGGCAAAGAAAATGAATATTTTTTTCGGTGGTATTAAGGCAATGTATGCCCGATGTAAGAAATGAATTTCTCTCGAGGGAGTTTATATTGAGAAATAAAATTTCATAGTCGGATCTCTTCTTTCACTTTATGTCTTAGGCCGCGAACCTATCAGCCGCCCCTCTACTTCAAATGACTTACACATTTTGTTAAAAAATGCATACATATTTGTAAGCCACAGGAAGGGTCCACTGCGGTACCACATGGATCTATGATCCCCAGAAAGAACTACCCTTAGAACCAGTTTGAGATTTTTATAAAGCACTGGATGCAACTGATACTGGTCTTAGCCAATTCGCTAAACAGTCGATGAAATACGCTCCTAAGTGCAATCTACTGCGAGCAGAGAGAGCCTAATAAGTCTAATAAAGGAATCGGAGACACGTCGTGCCGTCTTCCTATCTACGGTTGGCTACATTGATATTATTGAGCTTAGGCAGCAATTTCACTGCAGCGAGTGGCATGCCGATATACCTTATTCAGTGAAATCGATAGACTGGTACCATATATAGCGATTTCGTCGGTTATGCAATTGTGACAATTTAGGGGCTTTTTTGAATTGAAGGTGACAGATTCCAGGGATTTGATCACGACTTGACTGTTAGTAGAAATGATAACGTGTCCTTTATAGCCATAATATCTGCCAGGAAAACGCTGTAGTGATTAGGAAGGCGGAAAGAGATATTTATGTTTAGATCATGGGAGAGATCACCCTCCTACTTCCGACTCCGTTTTACATCCATCACTGCAGAAGGGTACGGATCCCTCTTGTAACTCCAGATCCTCTTTCCAATCAAGCCTGAAAAGATGCTGGTTTTAAAACTTTGCGGAAGTAATTCAATATAAGATCGTGAAGTGTAGAGGAAGACTTGACTTTCAGCTCAACACCTCCATCAGGCACCAAACATTAGTTTTCTGTGGATGCATTGCTTTTCCAAAAAAAATGTTTGGGTACAATTTTTCTAAAATCAGCGGTTTGCACGAGCATCTATTTAACGTTTTTATCGACCCAGTTTCTAGTACTGCATACCTTAATTACAATAGGTATGCTCGACTTGGCAACATCTTTGAAATAAATATATCGCTCTCTGTCCGAGGTTTTTGAGATTTCGAAAGCCGAATATTTTTAAACTCGATTTTGACATTTCTTGCTCTCTCTTTTGAGCCCAGTGAGCAATATATTGATGTTTTAATATTAAGAAAAAATAGCAGCAATATACCTGCATATGTCGGCTGCACGGATGCTATTCCGTGTACGCCTGGCTCTGCTCTAGATGCTTTGCTGAACTTACGTCCCCTTGATACTTATATCATGGGCTGTATTATCAAAACCATTCATCGTCTTTGGCGTGGTGATTTTGGTAATTTGCAATTTTTATGAGCTTGCGCGACACTTATCTTACGACTCCGGCCTTATGGATATGTCGTCTGATGCAATGACACCAGAACTTCAGCTGATGCGCAAATTCAGAGTCGACTTTCCTTGTGTTCAAGACTGGCTTCGGCCATCGTCTGACCCATGAATGAAATGTAGTCGTTTTTCCACCGACGGTTCCAAAACCAGTCAAGAGTCTGGTGTCTTTGTGAAAGTCGACAACATTAGACTTATTTTCTCGTTAGGCAAATATGCGTCTGTTTTCCAAGCGGAAACTTATGCAATCCTAATGGCCATGAACTATGTTATGAAAAACAGGTGGAAGGGCCGTAGTATTTGTGTCTGTAGTGACAGTCAGGCTGCGCTTAAGGCCTTGCTTAACCCTTTAACCACTTTCAAAATAGTTCGTGAAACCAAAAACTCTTCGAACTCGGTCGCAAGGCTGAAGTCTCTGTCTCTTATCTGGGTCCAAGTTCACAATGTGATCTTGGGGAACGAGATCTTCAATGAAATTGCTAGGCAAGGCTTAAAGGATGATTTTGCAGGTCCCGAACCCGCGTTGGGTTCCCTTGGTTACGAACACAATTGTGTGTGGCATGTCTCTCCAGGATGCAGGTTGACTAAACGTATGCTACCGAACGTCTGTAAAAAATTTGCGGCATTCTTGTTGTCTCTCAGCAGAAAAGACTGTAGACAACTTACTGGCGTCCTGACAAGGAACTTTGCTTTTGCCAGGCACCTTAACGAGTTGCGCTTAAGTGATACTACAAACGGCGATGCTTGTGGAGAGAGCGACGACACCGCGGAACATTATCTCTGTGAGTGTTCGGCCTTTGCTCGTATCAGGTGGCAGAGCTCGGTGCTGATGTGGTGAGTGCTGGTACTTTAAGCTCCTCATCGCTGAAATGCTTGCTTGGCTTTCTTAGAAAGACAAGAAAATTCCAATAAAATGGGTAAATCAGGGTTTGCTCTCTGGTAGTACAATTGACCAGTTGCGTCTGAGTGCTCCAGTCGAGCGTTTCCTATCCTGGCAAAAAAAACCTGCATGTGCATATATATGATGCATTAGAACTTAAGACCATTCTGTTTTCACCTTTTTTTAGTTTATGTGCCTAGAAGTAATCATAGATATGTACCAAGTATGTGTATCCATATAAGGAGACTAACTTCTTACCAAAATATTATCAAAACAGCTTCACCGATTTCAATAAAACCAATTTTATTGCTTAAAGTTAATAAATTTAATACCGATATCACTTTCTATATCGCCCTGAACCTTAGAAATAGACAAATAAATACAGATTTCATAATACGTTTTTGAAACGCGGGTAAAGCCCGTGGTGCAGTTAGTCAAAACTAAATAGATAGCAATTCAATTATGCATTTTTATTCACTAATAGCTGTACCCGGAGCTCTGCTCGTGTTTAAAAATTGATTATATTTCCCATATTCGTTTGTGTATTTCTCAGCTTCAGGGCAGTGTATTAAATTATCTATGATTTCAAATCTTTGATGACAATTTCTTTAAACCATAAAATTAATTTCATGCAATTCGATGAAGCAATTTTTACGTTATTTTGATTAGTAGATATCTACCTAGTACATAAAGCTGTGATAAGGGAAGCTAGACATCAGAGAACTGCATGAATTCACATTTTGCATTATCGTCATACGCTAAAACACGTCCACTGTCTCACGCACAGAAAAAAAAGCAAGCAAATATGAATCAACACTCATAAATATTTGAATGAGTAGTAGGGTCGCACTCAAAGTATTCAATCAATTGCATAAAGCTCATAAAACGAGCTACTTGCTGCAGTTCTCTCCTAGTTACCACACTTAGTGGATGCTATGCTATGCTTAAACTTAAATTATAATTTCCTCAGTGGGAATTCCCACTAGAGCACATACAAACATGTACACAACACACAACACTTCAAGAAAACCGATGATCGATGAGGTCACTACAATGGATGACATAATCGATATTAACAAGCAATTTGGGGTGAAAGTTTTACCAGTAGACATCTTATCCCTGCGAAAGGCGTACGGAGGAACTCAAACAGCAACGATCAGCCTTCCCACGGAAGACGTAAGAAAGCTGTTTGAAGCCGGAAGAATAAAAATAATCGGCTGGCTTAACTGTCGCATCCGCGAACGGATCCTGCTTAAAAAATGTTTAAAATGTTTAGTGTTTGGTCACCTAGCCGGGCAAAGTAAAAACGGAGAGGACCCATAGAAGCTGTGTAGAAAATGTGGAGCAGAAGGTTACATTGCAAAGAATTGTAAGAAGGAGCCATCATGCATGTTCTGTAGGAAGGATCACCCAGAAGATGCAAAACAAGCAACAAATGCCCGGTCTTCAGGAAAGCCATCACGAGCAAAACATCATGAAGATAATACAGATTAATCGGAACCACTGTAAGACAGCTCAGGACCTCCTGACACAAACGGATAAGGACAGGGAGTGTTCATCGTATTGATTAGCGAACCTTACAAAAACCTAGACAGCAACATTTGGATTGGTGACGAAACTAAACAAGCTGCAATATGGATATGTGGAAGACACGCCTTTCAAAAAACTTATAAACAGGTAGATGGCTTTGTACGGGTAAACATAAATGGTATTCACTTCTACAGCTGCTATGCTCGACTAAACTAGACAATGCTAGACAACGATGCTGAGGCCGATGCGCGCGGTAGAGCCCCAGTGATTATAGATGGTGACTTCAATGCATGGAGAACAGAGTGGGGTAGCAGGCTCACCAATGCCAGAGGGCGTATTCTACTCGAAACCTTTGCGCCACTAGAAATAGTGCTCGCAAACAGGGGCCGTGCAAACACATATCGCAAAGCAGGTTTGGGGTCAATCATCGACATAACCTCCATTAAGAACTCTCTCCTGCGCAACACCAGTTTTTTTACATAACATAAATATACTGTGTTGTAAACCGACAGGCTCTTCGCAGGCAGTGCATGCAAATCTGGTTTTCCTTTGTATTTTATCGTTTATTCTGCAAATTGTACACGATTTTTTCTGGCCCTTTGATGTCTGGCTACTGCTGGGCTGTGGAATCCTATTTTGCAATGGTGTCATTTCGAACGGAAAACATTCCTATTATCCTTGGATAGTTCATCCTTGCTTCGATCTGAGGGGTCACTAACTGCTCAATCAAAGAATGCAAAAATTGTCGACGTGCATTGGCTTTGTTCATTGCACTCACATCATTTACTTTTTTGTAAATTATGAAAGATGCTAATGCTGCGACATCCAACATGTTGTAGAAAAAAACCAATGGCCATCGCTTCGTCTGTCGTTTACATGTGTATTCCTTCAACATTTGATCCATGTCGTCGACGCCAACTTTATGTTTGTTGTAAAACAGAATTGCTTCACTCATATATATCCACAAACTGAACAAAAATAACTAACTGTAAAGTTCACTAATGATCTAATTATCTGGAAGTTGTAGGCAATAAACGATTTACAATCAAATACGAAATGTTCAAGTAACCTATTAGCCTGCATACGTCATAAACATAAGTAATTAGTGGAAAACTCCAGGCAGTTGCATATTTTCGCAAAATTCCGTAATAAATTATTTTGTTTATGTATAATGCACTAAACAAAACTAATAATTACTTGACGGACCTAGGTAAAAAGAGTTTTTTTTTTTTATGAAATGTTAAATAAATACGTTTCTCCATACAATATGTAGCAAGGTCTGGCCAGACCTATTCCATTGATTCTAGGGGTTGTTGTAGAAAAACTTTTTTTTTCTCACCCACTTCGATCTACAATTCATTGTCCACACTAAAGCATTAAAAATATGTACGCTGACAAAGTCAGGAAATTTGGTAAAGATAGCTACACAATCAATTAGGAAAAATGGTTTCGAAAATGGAAAAGGTCTGGCCAGACCTACTCATTGACAGAAGGGTTAACATGCCCAAAATGGAAGGACAAACTCTTCGACAAAGACACCTTCGAGGAAATGATGAGCACCGATATTTAAACTCGCAGCGGAACAGCGGAGACTCTCGCTCCAGCTCACCTACACTATCACAACAGCGTGCGATGCAGCAATGCCCAGACGAACAGTTAGTAGAAGAGGTGCACCATGCTACTGGTGGACCAAGGAGATAAAAACACTTAGGGAAAGGTGTCTACAAGCCCGACGCAGAGTTCAACGACCGAGAGGAAGGCGATCAAAGAGAGGATAGTTACAAACTACTTCACCAACAGGAAGTTGAGGTACTAAACCAACGAGGGGGTAAAGTACTACAACGTTACGGCAGGAGTCCCGCAAGGATCGGTACTAGGCCCTCTCTTATGGAATATCATATATGACGGAGTCCTGCGACTAGCATTGCCACAAGGAGTTAAGATAATGGTGTTCGCTGGTGAGATCGCCGTAGTCGTGGCTAAACACATCCACGAAATAGAATCAGCAACAAACGAAGCAATTGAACAAATTAGCGACTGGTTGGGATTCGCCGGCTTAGAATCAGCAGACCAGAAAACTGAAGCTGTTCTTATAACAAGTCGAAAAGCTGTTGAATATGTGAATATTCAAGTCGAAACTCAGACTATAAGAACCAAGGAAGCAGTTAAATACTTAGGAGTAATGTTTAACTAACAGGTTAAGGTTTAAAACACACGTGGAATACTCGAACAAGAAGGCTTCACTACTGCAGGCAGCCCTTTCTCGAATACTGCCAAATATTGGTGGACCTGGATATGCTAGACGGATTCTACAATACTATCCAGAGTGGTTAGCTCGGTTCTCCTATACGCTGCACCGGTTTGTGCGGCGGCGTTAGCGACGATAGAAACACAGAGAAAACTATCGTCAACATACAGGCTATGCGCGATAATAACAATCAGCGGTTTCCGAACAATAACGGACGAAGTAGCCTGTGTCAAAGCCGGAATGATCCCCATCGAAATCCTCGCAAATGAGATGGTAAGGATCTACGAAAGGAGAACCTCGAGTTATCAAGAGCCATTGTCAGCAGATATTGTCAAGAGAATAAAGGCGGAGGAGAAGGCAACATCACTAGCTATGTGGCAAGCCAGGTGGGATAACGGTACAAAAGGTAGATGGACCTACAAGCTGATCCCCACCTTTGAGGTCTGGACGAAGCGAGTGTTTGGTGACTGCAACTACCACCTTACGCAGTTCCTATCGGGTCACGGCGGTTATCGCAAATATTTACACAGATTTGGACATTATAACTCACCTCTCTGTCCACATTGTTCAGACCAGGAGAAAGATACAGATCATGCAATATTCCATTGCAATCGCTTTACAGAATGGAGAAATAACCCGCCAAGTCCACCATTCCTCATAGACCAAATGCTGCGGTCAGATGGGAATTGGCTGGAAATTTGTAATCTTATAACAAATGTGCATAAAGGGCTCCAAATAATTGAGAGAGAAAAAAGAGCTGAAGCAGCATTACAAGAAGCATAGCATTAATTGCTAACCAGCCCCGCGAAGTAATACCTTACGGCAGTCCCGTAGGGAGAGTGGTAGATATGTGCAGGGTGTGGATTAGTACGTAGGCGCATTCCTGGCATCGATTATTCGGGCTTGCGAATCGTGCATGCTAGTAGCCCGGCCTACTAGTATCTTTCGAATATTACAACATCCTTTGGAGCAAGAAAAAAAAAAAAAACAAAAAAAAACACTTCAAGAAAACCGAAGATTAAGGAAATACGAAGAGTACCATTCCTCTCCCGTCAGCCAGTCGGCTCTGCCTCTAAAGATTACAAAGAAACGGCGAAAGGAGAATAAAATTAAAAAAAATATATATTATTGCCTCCACTGAGTGCAGATTGTGCAGATGCAAATCATAATCAAGAAAAAAAAAAGTAAATTCTGCACTTTGCAAAAGAAAATGAATGCCGCATCACAATAAAACAAACATTTAAGTTGGACTCTCAGCAATGCAACTACGAAAATCGTGTTCAATTTCGTACAGTAGTTTTTGCGTTATGTATGATCAAATAAACATGTAGAGACAGACACTCACAACTTAACTTACATATATGCATTGATACTCACTGTGTGTCTAAATTTAGATTTCTGCAATATTTAACTTTGGAAGCAGGTCGACCGTGCACGGGAAGAGCTGCCATGATAGGGTTATCCTTTGCTTGAAATTATGCCACACCCTCTCCAAATAAATTTTTAAATTCTGAAACCTACTGACTGCAAGAGTTTATTTAATCGGAAAAATCGTTTTTGACCGACTTGTGAAAGCACTACATTAACAAAAATGTTCATTGATATATTATATGATATTTAAAATTCAGGTTACAAGGATTCAATACTACAAACAGATGAACTGGAATATGTAGACAACGTCCTATGAATGGAATTACTGTGTATAATCTTAATGATTGCTTCTAAAGTAGATTCATTCGATTCAAAAATTGAAATATTTATTTATTCGTGCTGCTTTTAAGGCCTAAAAGGGAGCATCCCATTTCATTAACTCCAACAAAACACAAATTATACGTATGCATGTTCATAAAGATTACATGATGATCCGTACTCAAGCAAAAACATACTCAATATGTGTACTGATGGAAATGATTTCCGAGAAATTTCAAAGGAGTACGACTCCTACATTTACATACACATAATAAAATTAAGTATACAACAATCTCCCAAAGCAGTGCAACAAAATTCCAAATAATTCATTTTGATAAAGAAAGTGTTTTTTTTGCCATTTACACTGGAATCCATTCAGTACAACGATTGATACATTACACACGCTTGGCTCGTTGCTGTTTGCTCGCAATTAAATTAACCAAATGTTGACTAAAACAATAGCTTGCAACTAAAATTCGAAGCAATTTAGTTTATTTAAATTAAATGAAAACAAAAAAGAGGAGATGCTAATTCAATTGGACGCGCTTGTTGGATGCGCGTGTGTACCTATCACCACCGTACTATTATTCTAAATCCCCAGAGTAATTTTCGCGGGGAGTTTGGTATTTTTTCATTTGCGTGCTGCTGTAGATACCTATGCAATGGATTATCGTGGTATTAACAAACGATATTGTTTTAATTACTAAACAGGATGTTGTTTCACAATGGTGTACTAATTATATGTGTAGTACATGCTAGTGGCCGGGCTTATAATTGTATCTGTGGTATGTTGTGTATCACTGGTGAGCGGCATTATTACCCACTGGACGGAATTACATATTTTACACTATCGAACTTAATTGAAATTGAGCTTTAATCTGTAAATTAATTTCTGTTATAATTATTTGGTTAAATGACTCTCGGTAGTAGAAGTACCATGTAAATAGGCGTTTATTGAGTGAAATTAATTGAAGTGTCTACGTGGATCTATTGTCCATTTAACTTTTTTTTTTAATATCACTAACTACTCGTATTAATTGATCTAAATCCACAAGTTGTCATAGATGAAATGCACTCAGTTCTAGGATTCTCATCCCAGAATTTGATTGCTAACAAAACATTTAAGTCAAACAAGGTAGCAATGCAAAAATTCTGAACACACCAGAACAAATATCTTGAAAAGTTGTAGCACGCTATGGCGCTAAATCGTTCTTAAAGACCGATCGATTGCAACAATACCCTCGGATCTTTTTTCAGACGTTCGCGCAAGGTAGGACTGTGAAGAAAAACATTCGCTATTTTTTGTGATTCGGATACTGAACTTCATGCGCAGTGGTCCGAAACACTTACCACTGTCCCATGCATCCATCTACATCAAAGAAATGCTGTCAAAATATTCGCTTTGAAAGGTTGCGTTTTTCGTTTGGACCCCTACAGCTTAGGACCATTTTGTAAAAAAAAATTGCAAGGATGCGCAGCTACTAATATATAAATGGATTTTTTTGACTACTAGACCCCTGTGAATAATAACTTCCTAACTTGATTGCAGCAGTATGTCGGTACAAAAAAGGCCATAGCACAAAATCTCATGTATGCATGCGTTTTATCTCTAAATGTCTAAGGAAAAGGAGAGAGTGTTTTTTTAGGCTCAAATTGGTGGATCATGTTGCACAGATCGCTGAGTTTAGAAAAAGAAAAATACAAATACAAACAAAATGCGTGACAAACGTAAGAATATCAATAATCTTCATAGATACGCGTTTACAAATCGAGTAAGTAAAAACATTTACAAATATTAAGGGACTGACAGGTGGGTGATAACAGAATATTTATACAGAGTTTTTCGAAGGTGTACTAAATCAATTTGACAAGAGTATCATAGTTAACAGAATTAACTGAAATGGAACGCAATACATAAGTAAATAATACTTATGACGTGGGCATTAGAAATTGAGAACTAGGAAAATGTAATCGGGTAGCCTGCTGTGAAAGTAGAACTTAATTTATTCTAAACTGAATCAGATAATACTTTAATTTAACTCCCGATGCCATATAGTGAGGTTTCGGAGCGAAATTCGCTTGAATAGATCACATGAATACCCTGTGGATCATCATTGAGTAACGTGAAGAGACATTTATGTAGTTCTCATCAAGGCTTTTGACAGAGTTTTAAAATGGAATTGTTTGAAGAGTGTAGAAAACCAATGATATTATACAATATTGTATATCATACCTTTTTCTTTAAAAAAAATGTCTGGTATTCAAAAAATGTCAAACCATATTTGATCAATCATTTTCAAAATTACCTAATTTTGAATATTTCTTAAAACATTCATCACTTTTGCTTAATTTTAGGCCTAACATTTTGGAAGCAGAAAAGCTATGAAAAACGCGCCCACCTTTGAAAAACTGCTGTCGTTTTAAATACACAACTACCAATACAAAAATACACTCCATTTCATTTAATATCATGTTAAGAACTTGACTACAATAAATAAATGAAGTTTTTATTTGAGCAATGCTTCAAAAGAAATTTACACTTTTAGTGGAATATCTTAACATTTTTAGCAAAATTCCAAAATCTACTTGTTAGCAGTTCAAATCTCAAACATAGGTAAACGTGCACATGGCTATTGTTTCCGGAACCGGCATGCGTTTAAAGGTGGTTTCTTAAAGAAAAAAAAAATAGAAACAAATTCTAGCAGAATTACTTAAATATCTAGGAAGCTACATTTAATAAGCTGCTCCACGCCAACTTTAATATTGACTGGTTCGACGTTAAGGAAAAGTTTTTCGAACTAAATGCTTTATGTAAACTTAACTTTGAGATGCAGACAAATTTGTGAATATGGAAAAGGTTTATGACTGTAAGGCTTCCAAAGAAGTTGTAAGTAAACATAATTATTGGTATGAAATATATTTTCACGTGTCGCAAGACTGCCTGGCGAGAAGAAGCCCACTCAAAAATAATACAATGGGTAGCCGACGGGTTCGAAGAAATTTGAAGGGCCTACGGCATGCGGAAAAGGAGGATATCAGGCGAAGAATTACTCTTGCAAAACGCTGTTTCCATGGGGTAAGAAGGCATTCGAGTAACAAATCTATATCTCGAACTACTCTGCAAAGGGTGAACCAACAGCTAGTGTAGCAGTTTTCATTAAATTAAACACACATTTATTATGAAATTAATGTAGAACTTTATTGATTAATGAAATTCGACAATAGCAATTATGAATGGAATACAACATCGTTCATGTGACCACCACGACTTCTGTTGCAAGCGACCATCCGAAGGTCAAAATTATCGATGACTTTTTGAAGAACAAGTGCGTCTCAATGGCCGCAATTTCACTTTGGATGTTATGTTTGAGATCCGGAGTTTTCGTTGAGATATTGGCATAGATCTTACTCTTCAAATAACCCCGCAGGAAGAAGTCTAAAGGTGTCAAATCGTATGACCTTGGAGGCCAATCAACTTCTCCTTTAACCGAAATAATGCTATCTTCAAATTTCCTACTCAATAAATTGATTGATCGATGGCTTGTGTAGTCAGCAACAGCATCCTGTTGAAACCAGAAATCGTCCAGCCCCAACTCATTCATTTTATAGGCGTGCAAAATATGGCAAAATGCCATAAGTGAGGCCCAATTGTTGACTTCGTCGACGAATTGAGGTACCTGTCTGGTTTTGAACACTTTCGTTCACAGTGATGATATTGTTGATGATATGAACGTGTGGAGCTTGACCCAATACTGAACCAGTTTCTTGAAAACGTTTCACCCTTGCACGAATTCCGGACTCACTATCGCGATTATGTTGACCGAAAAGTTCACGAATTTTACTAAATGTTACTTTTACAGATCTCCAATTTTCGTAATAAGATTGAATAACAAAAATGCATTGCTGCGTGGTAAACGACTTCACGACTAAAATTGCCAAAGATTGTACTTAACATTTGTCAAAACGATCAAGTACATTGAATTCAGTAGATGAGTAATTGACAGCCAACATCCAAACCATCTGTTGGCTCACCGAACTATACGGCCTGCACAATGACACCGACTTAATCAGAACAGTGCACATACAGCGACTAAAATGGCCAAATATTACGTTAAGTTACAATTAGTTTTTTCTATTTCATAACAGCCGGCCCTCCTGAAGGAATTTCAGGAACATGGTAGGATTGCAAGCTTCGTAATAGATGGTTTTAATACGGTGCTACTAGTGCGAACGGAGACCACTCGCACATGACCGTCCTTGCCCGGTGAATCTCTTCCACACGTCCTAGTAACCATTTAGAGGGAGGCAAATTTGGTTCCTTGAGATCAACTAGGTCACCAACTTGAAAATTCCCGTTTGTCGTTCTCCATTTAGGGCGTTGTTGAAGCGACGTTAAATAATCGGGGTGCCATTGGCGCCAAAATCCTTGCATCATGTTTTGAATCAGCTCCCATCGACCTAAACGATTTGGTCGAACTTCTAAGTAGCTTGGTTACGGTATTGCAGTGTAAGGCCTTCCTATAATAAAGGGGTTAAAGGATTTAGATCTGAATCGGAAATAGCTCAAAGGGTCCTAGAGTTCAGCAATTCTTCGATTTGAGCTAACAAAGTCGAAAATTCCTCGAAAGTAAGAATGTTGTTCCCTAAAATTCGCCGAAGATGTTGCTTTACACATTTTACCCCAGCTTCCCAAAGTCCCCCGAAATGAGGACTATGCGGTGGGATGAACTCCCATCTTATGTTATCTTCAGCCAACGTTGTAGATACGGTCTCATTATGTTGCTTGGATCGAACTAAATGGTAAACTTCTGAAAGTATCCGCGCAGCTCCTTGGAAATTAGTTCCATTGTCCGAATAAATGACACTGCATTTACCACGCCTGGCGATGAATCTACGTAGGACCGTTAGGAAGGCATCTGTTGAGAGGTCACTAACCACTTCCAAGTGCAAAGCCTTCGTCGCCATGCACACGAATAACGCGAAGTATCCTTTCGTTAACTTAGGCTTCCTACCTTTAGACGATCGAAGTGTTATCGGTCCAGCATAGTCACAACCAGTGTGACTATGCATAAGATGGTGAAAGCCTAAAGATGGTAAATTTCCCATGAGCTGTGAAGATTTAGTTTGGCGTAAGCGGAAGCATTTGACGCAGTCATGGACGATTTTCCGGATTAAGTTTCTGCTGCCCAAAACCCAGAGTTCTTGACGTATGAGCGAAAACAATTCCGCACACCTGCATGTAGGAATTTTAAATGAGTTCCCCGAAGAATTAATAGTGTCACCGGATGATGCTTGGGTAGGATAATTGAATGCTTTAGGCTAAAAGGAACATACACAGCATTGGAGAGTCTTCCACCAACTCGAAGTAATCCTAGCTCATCAATAAAAGGTGATAAGGAAAGCCATTTTGATCAACTGGAGATAGGTTTTCTAGACTTAAGCGCGTGAATTTCATCCCTAAACTCACTTTGAACCCACAAAGGTCAAGTCTTCTTAGAAAGTTGAAGCTCTGTATACGAGAGATAACCATTTTCGCGATTTCCAGCAGAAACTCTACAATTCCGAACGAAACGACGAACGAACGCACCAATGCGAACTAGCCTTGTCCAGGAAGATATTTTATTGGCCAAGTCATCCAAAAAATGGCGATGTGGGGACGAAGTATTTGCAGCCACATGTTTCTTTCTTTCTTCTGGTGCGCCATCTAGTTCGAGAATACTGTCAATTGGCCATTGCGTCATGTCCATTGGCAACCACGCCGGGCCTTTCGGTTGGGTGTCAAATCGCCCAAAACCAAATCGCCCAAAATGCAAAAAACTAAAAAAATGTCAAATCACCCAAAAAACAGGTTGGGCGATTTAACATTTTTATTTTTTGGGCGATTTGACATGATGTCAAAACACCCAAAAAAGTGATTTTGGGCGATTTTGTGTTTCGGCTATTTTAAGACGGATCTGTGTCATATCGCCCAACATCAAATCGCCCAAATCTGGAAAATGTCACATCGCCCAACATTTTTGGGCGATTTAACACTATGACAGATCGACCAAGAAATTAAATGTCAAATCACCCAAAGCAGAAATGGGCATTTCATCGCAATTTGAAAATACCAACACATAGGAAGGTCAAAAAATACGACCAAATTGAACAAGGTTGAAAACATTCATTTTCCGCAATTTTGGGCGCAGAGACATTAGTCCCCGGGGCATAAGTCCCATCGCATCGGGACATAAAATGTTGGGTCTTATGTCCCACCTACAAACCTCTCAAGGAAAACAACGGCCAAATAAGATGGGGCATACATAAGTCCACAATGCATAAACAGTGCAATGTGTATGGGGGGGGCATGCTGCCCCCCTGCAACCCCCCTGCTTGGGGTCACTGTTGGATTTGAGGCGGGTGCGAGGTTGGGTGCGAAACATGGATATAAAGAAACTTTGCATACAAGCATCCTCGCACCCACCTCAAATCCAACAGTGACCACAAGCAGGGGGGTTGCAGGGGGGCATCATGCCCCCCCTTACACATTGCACTGTTTATGTATTGTGGACTTATGTATAGGCCTCTTTAAAAAAAAAAAAAATGTACATACATACATATGTATGCCCCTGCGCTCATATTATATTCATTAATAATCGGAAATGAAGGATTGAAGAAATGGATGTATTGCCAAAAAAAAACGTTAGCTGCATTGAGCCTTACTTATACACTTATAGTTACGGGGAAATAAAATCGCTCGGTGGGGGGTCCGCGCGTGGTTGCGTGACGACGTGAAACGGTAACCGCGCCGCATCGCGCCGCGTCCGGCCGTCCTTCGAGCGCGGACGCGACGTAAAGGCGCTGTGACCGCTAATGTAATTGTTACAATTCGTTTTGAATGCAGTCTTAAACCCAATTTAACGAAAATGTCAATCCGCCCAAAATCTGTTATATTTTTGGGTGATTTGACATTATGCTAAACAGCCCAAAATTAAAAATGTTAATCGCCCAAAAAGATTTTTGAACGATTTGACATTTTTCTGCATTTTTCCGCATTTTGGGCGATTTGGTTTTGGGCGATCGGAAGAAAGGCTATTAATGAATTCTGACAAAACGCCCACTTTCTTGGGCGTTTTGTCATTTTTTAATTTTTGGGCGATGTGTCGTAGTGTCATATCGCCCAACATTTTTGGGCGATGTGACATTTTTCCGATTTGGGCGATTTGGTTTTGGGCAATTTGACACCCAACCGGCCTTTCCACCAAATCTCCAATTCCAACAATGGCCTCGCAGCGCGTAGCACCAATAAGTGGAGGGACGTCAATTAACTTGGCGTGTACAAATGAGAGCGATTGGCGCTTGACCGGGCTAGCTCGCGAGGTTTGTTGGTTGATACCGATATCCACACTGGATTGTAATGCCACATAAGTAAGTAAGTAACGAGGTACATCACTATGTACTGATGTACCATATGCATAAAATGAAATTATCATATTCAGGTATATGCGGCAAGAACCACAAGGAAAAGATTATTCCATCCAACGAGGGGCTCGAAAAACCCAGCGGAAGCTATGCTATAGATCCAAAACTGGGTAAAGGCTTACTAACACCCTTTAAATTACTCAACCCTGTATACTAATTTTATAGTAGTTAGCAGTCCAATTTATAATACACAATAGCATTCATTTTTTGCATAATAAATTGCATATTACCAATTCACAAAGTTTAAGCCTCGCTCACATTCAGAACATGTTGTGTTTCCTTTTGCATAAGATTTACGAACTCTTGAAACGTTTTACGTAAAAAAAATATAAACCTGCGACGGATGCTGTTAGCCTGCGAAAATGTATTAAATATTTTGCAAAAAAGAAAAGAAACAAATGTTTTATAGCTTAGACCAAAAATTGGAGCATTTTTTTGTATAATTTAATATGAGTACCAAATAAAGCTTACAAGGATTTGGACTTTAAAAATGCATAGTTTAATTACGAGTGTTTTTAGTATACTTTGGTACAAAGTAAATAGTACAAATGTCCATAAAAGGTACGTATATACATACATATATTGTTGAATGCATTACTTTTGATAGTATGCTATGATGCTGAGATAAATAATTTTAAGGTTGGAAATGTGTCGCTGCATGTTATATAAACTTCCTATGATATCCTTTTTCTTCTCTTGTGTGCATACAATAGGGAAAAGACAAATCCATATTTTGAGGCCCAATATCAATATTAACACCAACAATCTCCGGTACGTACATCACTTTATTCGTTTGTACATTTTATGTGTTTGTACAAATAATGAATGAAAGCCATCATGACGGATGAGAGGAAAAAGTAAAAAAAGAAAAAATAAATAAATATTATAACACAATTTTTTTCTCACTGTTATGTCCTTTACAGAGGGAAAGCGGAAAAAGAAAAATAAACGCTATCAGATGGCGTAGAGGAAGTCTACAAACAAACTGCCTACACCAGGAAGGGTAAAATTTAATCAAACAAAATTGGAAAAAAAAACTGCTCCCTCTGTTCCCCTGAGAAAAGGACACCGTGGCCATGACAGCGGGAGCATTTTGATTAAAAGTGGTAAAACATATTTTTATAGCTCTAGTCATTTCCGTAAAATTACATAAAAATATTAAATGGCAACATATTGGAAAGTGAAGTGAACTCCTTTTCACGAAATCGCCGAAAAACTAAGAAGAAAATCGATTGACACATTTCATGCATTTGGGAGGAAAACGATATCAACGACAAAATACATATGATGTATTTTTTCGTATTCAAAAAGCATACCAATATCATGAGGACAGTTAACTGCTAGGAACTGAATGGATCACACAAGAAGAATTCAATGAAACACATGAAGAGGAGTTACAGTACAATTAAAATAAGTCAATGAATAACAATACCGTGCGAGGATGGTTGATGTCCTGCGACAAATAATGGAGTTGAAAACCTAGAGTTTAATAATATTTCTACTGGTATAATTGATGTGAATTTTTCTGTCTGTATCATAGAAGTATAACACCGTTAAATATCACCTCTAATGCTCTATGTCGACGAGCTGATTAGAGGTTTTCAGTGCTTCCATAGGCCCCTAAGATCGACAGTCGAACCATTTTTCAGTTGGGGTCAGATCCTTTAGAAGACCTTAAAATATTAAATCCATGCCCATCACCTGTTTATTCATTCCAAGGTTGTTCGGAAAGGATTTTGTATATTACCAAGCCATATCTTAAATCAGTATACCAGCTCTACTCATTTGCTTCTGCAATATGAAATGGAAAATCCTATCATCTGTATCAAGATTGACAAACATCTTTGAGACCTTCACTATAACTAGAGGGCTTACACAGGCCTATTCGCTGTTGGACCTTTAATGGCATATTAGCGCCACCAATTCGGAAACGCGATAGAAACTAGGTCAACAGCGACAAAGAAAAGGCTGGTCTTTTTGCCTTGCACTTAGAAGAAACGTTTAAGTCGTTCGACGGTCCTTAGTTAACGCCCGACTCCCCAGTTAAGATATCTGACAACTTTAAAGTAATAAAAGTTGTACTGATTGAACTGAGAGAATTGGTTAAGAAACTGAACGGCGCAGGTAGTCAAGGAATTGCCAAATAAAGCTCTTATCAAACCGCTCTATTTAATCAACGCTTCGTTCAGATTGCTGCACGTTCCGAGCCAATGGAAATTCGCCGAGATTATAATGGTCCCGAAATCAGGCAAACCTCTGAATGAGAAGAAATCATATCAACCCATTTCCCCATTGCCGGTTATCTCAAAAATATACGAAAAACTACTTTCTAAACGTCTGCAACCTCTAATCGATAAAAGACGTTTCATTCCTGACCATCAGTTTGGATTTAGAATCAAACATTCTACAATCGGCCAAGTTCACAAAATAACTGACGTGATTGAGAAAGCTCTCGAAGAAAAAAAGATTTAAAAAAAAAAAAAAAAAATATTTGGCCCAACAGCTCTTTAAAGTGCCAGGGCCTAGCTTCTCGCAACCACTCATGTTGTGTGCGTTTTATTTTTCACACCAATAGAGGGGACCTACAGTTTAATGCCGACTCCGAACGGCGATTTGAGAAGCTTTTTCGTGACAACAATACTCTCGGATGTTTGTCAGACGCTCGCGAGAGGTGGGATCGTGAAAAACTTTTTAGTGTTTTCTGGGATTCGAACTTGGAACCTCATGCGTAGTGATCCGACACACTAACCACTTACGCCACGGCGAAAAAAAGATTTGTTGTGGTGTATTTCTTGACGTCTAACAAGCTTTTGATAAGGTTTGGCACGAAGACTTGGAGTATAAATTGCAACTACTACTGCCACGGCGACTCTTTCTAATCTTACGATCGTAGCTCACTGAGAGACTCTTTCGTGTTAAGCACGGAAATGATTACTCTGACTTCAAGAGGATTACGGCCGGAGTCCCACAAGGAAGTGTCCTTGGCCCATTTCTATATGTACTCTACACGCGTGATATCCCACAGGAAAGAAACTGCGTCGTCGCCACGTTTGCGGACGATACGGCGATATTGACAACAGGCGAAACTATTGGAGCAGCAAGTGAAAAGCTGCAACATGCTATTAATGAAGGCCACGCTTGGACGAATTCTTGGCGTATTGTACTGAATGAAAGCAAATCTACTCACGTCAACTTTACTTACAAAAAAGTGGGTAGTTTACATGTATATCTAAACTCAGCTCAAATACCGTACGCGAACGAAGCAAAATATTTAGGAATGACTCTAGGTGTTAAGCAAATACCAACAAATGTACTGGCTACTCCGAAAATATTCGAAGTTGAGCCTACATAACAAACCACTTATCTATAAGCAAGTGCTAAAGCCAGTATGTACGTATGGGGTTGTGAGAGGAAAAGCAAAAGAAACATCATACAAATTTTTGAAAATAAAGTTTCCCAGCGTCGTTGAAGAGATAACCAAATTTGGGCGTAAACACAAAGATCGTGTTCACGGCTATTATAACCGTAACGTCATTCAACTACTTGAAACGAACAATTCAATTCGTCGTCTGCAAAGGACGATTTTTTTTTACTTGAAGGTGTCTTTAGAAAATGTTTGCACTGCGCTCGGCAAACAAAAATAAAAGTTAACTAAATGTATTAGCCAATTTCGCCACCCTATTAAAATATGTGGCCTGTCGCTTATACATGGTAGATGCAACAAAGAACCATTTTTTTAATGTGAAAAGTCTCTTTGGTATACGAGTAATAAACAATAAAATTAGAAAGAAATCACTGTGTAATCTTAGAAAAGTGCAAACATGGAGGATCGACAAGTGAATCAATAAATATTGCACAGTCAATTTGCTTAAATTGCTCTAATATTAGCTAAATATAACTTCAGTGCGTACTAGCAAAATAAATAATAAATTGAGTAAATTATAAAAGTATTTTACGCAAGACGGAACCGTCGTCACTATAGTGTGCGCACACCTATCATAAGATGAATCTATAAATAAAATTGAATTACCGTAATGAGTCCTTGAAGAAGGTGTACCCCGTGTTCCATAAATGCATAAATGAATAAATAAGAACTTAAATCGTCATTTTTTCTATGTACATATGTACCTAACAAATCTACGCCCAACGTTAAATTTGTTCTGCTGTTCCCGTTTGTTATTAACATAAAGTAAAACGTATGTACAAAATCGCATGCGTATGTACCAGACACAAGGCGGAACTTTTTTAACATATGCAATCTGTCTTGCTGTAGCTAATTAACATCTAAATTTTTATCCACTAACAGTTTCATCTTCTGCGTCAATGGATGGCATAGCAAAGCAATAGACGACTTGTTCTTCGAAGAAATTTGTATATTTTGATACTATGGTCAACTCAAAAAGGTATATCACTGAATAATTAAAGTTGATCTGTTGGTAAACAAATCGAGCACTACAAAATTTATAGCGCCATGAAACTACAATATTATTTTTTTCAGTGCCTTATACTTAGACTCGTCATAAGAAGAGAAGAAACAATGTAAAATCAAGCAAAGATTCTGTAAAATGAAGCTGCCAGTCAAACAGCCATCAAGGCACAAACAGCTACATAGAAACAAAATCGATTGTGGTCGAACTATAGTATATGTACATTATATCATTCAGAGATTCAGGTTCAAGGCTTCAAGAAAAGGGTCTGTACTATCTGTGTACAAAATTAAAATTATTGAATAAAGGGAAATGAGAGAGAAGACAAATTCCGAACATCCGATGTTAGTTGCTGTAATATATATTGCCGATTCCAGTAGCTCTATGTCTATATGGATTTTTGTTCCTTTGTCTTTATCGGTTTTTAATTTAGCATAGGTGTCTGGACTTGGACAAACTGGTCATCTCGTTGATTTAGACATTTCACAGCGAGATGGGATGGACAAATTTCCTGTACAACTTAGTCAGAATTGCATCGTTTTTGCAATCCCGCTTTTTTTGTTTTTCAAATAGGTGCAATGGGTATTGCTAAGGATCCTTCGCGTAGTCTTATAGCAGCTGCCATCAGGTCCTGTGAAAACCCTCCATATTTTAATTTAATCTAACATACTACTGCATAGTACACCAAATTTATTTATTTTTATTAGGGGTTTTCTCTTGAAAACGTAACATGTTTTTGTGCAACCTGAGACGCGGTTAAGCACTTTTCTTCGGATGTCGAGATTTCGAAGAAAAGTAATGTGGTCACTTAATATTGGGCGGGATTACATCGAAGCAAAAATAATTCAACTTGGGAGTAAGCGACAACTGTAATATAAAAACATGGGCTTATAGAAAGTTCAGAAAAGTTCGGGTGGATAAATCATGTAGGCCTGCAATGGGCAGTGGTGGATAGTAAGTATCATCAAAAAGTCAAATACGACTTACATTTAAAAAAGATCTGAACTACAGAATTAACATGTATGCTTGCACAAGGATGATTGCCATCGCATTATAATTATGTAAATTGCTTTGAATTCCAAATAGTCAGTCTGCATATATTATGTTGGAGTTATCTGTTGGACACTGAGCATTAGATATCGCTCTTATCGATGAAAGACATAGTAATGAAATCGATTGTGCGGCTGAAAGAATTATTTGAGGTCTGAGAAATGCTGGAATTCTAAGTTTAACTGCATTAAAATTGAAGTCGTGAACTAATTATTATCATTTCTTCCCTAGTTGAGTGAGCCGTAGGGACGGGCATCTATTCGATCCATCGGATCATTGCAGTGAATTTCAAAGAGTGCTATGGCTTCTTTTAAAGGTTTTATTATATCTCTATCAGGTCTATAAAAATGCAAATGACGGCTTAAGGCATTGAAAATAGACGTAGTGAATCGGAAGAGGATTAAATCAATAATTATTTCAACCATCAAAATGTAGATTTCAGGAAGAAGATTGATATGTCAGCTTTGCCGTGAATAAGAAAAAGGACTGCAATAGACTAAGAAAAACAAAGCTGTCACCAACATGAAAAATAAACGTGCGGACAAAGAGTAAGAGTCCCACATCCACAAACACGAAATTGCACATTCTGGGGGTCCATGTAATAGAAATGGATATAGTTTACTTTCTTATCCTGTGTAAACCATAAAAAAACCATATCGCGATCGTTTTGGAACTTGGGGTTAGACAAAAGACAAAAAACTTTAGACGATTTTACCTGTTCATCAGGCCAAACGTAAAAATAATTTAATCGGTCCTTCTATTCTTTTTTTTTTTTCAACTATTTACTTGCACTCAAATCTAACAAATCCCATAATATTCTACTGCCAGGAATTTATTCCATAAAGACTTATCTACTCTTAGTAGACCATATTTTATTTAATCTCAAATTCATGGGATTACATTTGTGATTTGTCTCGATAGGAAGACCGACAAGCCGATAAATATGTATCAAATATTACATGGGAATTCTATCGAATCTGCACATCATAGTTCTGTAATGTAATCTTTCTCATAATCGGATTAAATGTTTTTTTTTTTACTCCCAATGAAGCTGAATTTTTGAACAGTAAAAAAATTCAACTGGCAGTGAGCACGTGCAACCCACCCACCGGAAAAGCATCGATACACCCTGAATGTGCAATCAATTCAAAAGAAAATCAATGGAAACTGTGTGAAAGTTACGCATACGCCAGAGTGACCCCACATATTGATTGTACCCGATGTATTCAACGAAGAAATACTTATCATCTGAGAATATCTATTCATTGTGCCATAATAACATTCAATATTTTCTACACGTTCTCCGGAAGTGTTCGGTGATAACGGGCGCGCAACAGGCTCATCTATATGGCTGTACGACGCACAATGCGTGCGAAGAAGAGTATAATATACGAAAATGGAAAATTTTCCAATGAAAATGAAATGAATATCCTTGGCTAGGGAGGAGCAAAAAAGAAAAAGTATGAATGAGCGAAATTTTTCTTTTTTTTTTCCTTTTTACGATAACATCGATGACACCTCTTCTTTTCAATGTCTTCCCCGCCTTTTCTTTTGAGTAAAAATTGACAGCAGAACCCGCAGCAGGATAGGTAAATTTATTATTTTTTTGTTATTTTGCCTCATGTGTCCTCCTCTTTGTTGTTGGTCGAAAGCTCTTTTATTTCGTTCTTTCTTCTAGCAATTACTTGCTTACCTTTTGTCCTGTGTTTGTTTAGAAATCCTAAACCGAAAATGGAAAGACTGAGAGAAGGGGGGTGTACACAAAAGAGCCGAACGAATTGGTGAAGAAATTGAGATATAAAGCAAGGTATCCATCTTTTTGTTTGTGGAGCTTTTCATGAGCTGCGTAGGTAGTTAAAAAGATTCTCCAGAGAATATTGGAAGTAAAGAGTTAATATAGGGTAGGGTGGGGCAGAATCTCGAAAATGATAAAAAGCAATACAGTTAAAACAGTCTGGGGGTGAAACCTTTGAAAACTGAAAATAATGGTGAGGTTAGACATAAAAGTGGTTTATCGTGGTTGGGACAGTATGAATACGTCTGGAATTTCTAAGAGGTTTTAATGGATGTTTGAACCCTGTGGCACAAGCCTAAGTACTGCAGTTCATTATTGCTGATCATCATCGTTTCGCCTGAGAGCGGTGATGGGCCCAAAATGATGGGTTTGGTAATAATGCTAGCCTTAGGCAGAGATACTTAATAGCTTTATTTTTTAGAAAGTAGAAGACCGTTTAAAGTAAGGCGTGTAAAAAAAACACAAGGACGTAATCCGGAATATATTTACGTAGCTAATAATGAGGTAACAACAGCCCTCCGGCTGACTATAACACTGCCGCTGGAACTAGCATTTTAAAAATTCACACTTCGTTGTTTCTAATGGAACTCTTAACGACAAAGGAAACGGCTAGTTTTTTTTTTTTTTTTTTTGTATCGACAGGCCTGATGTTCGGCGTTTACCTACCCTGGTTAAAACCGTTGGTTAGGCTCAAATGGAGCACAGTCCACGTTCTGTGCTTTTCGATGATATTGCAATCTAGTCACTTGGACTAACTAGCAATTTTTCTCTGATCTCTGTGTTCGTTATTTTCGCTTCGAAAGTTCCGCCCATATACGTCTCTCGATAGATGACAGTATCTACTTATGCATATAAATAAATCCATAAAACATAAGTGGATTTTAATCCACTCAAGACGTTGGGGGATATATTCACACCGAGTGCCCCGACGCTGTCGTTCCGTTACACTTGCATATATGTGCATAATGTTAGGTAGATATCCAGATACTCACCTACTTACATATACATTTGCTTTGTCCTTTGTCGATAGCCTTCACGCTATGCTTGCGTTGCCTAAAAGTTGTACTACCTCAGTGTTAGTGCTTTGTTGAAGCCTTGATTCGTGCATTTTTTCTGATTTCATTTGTGACACATCCCATTCCTAAATTCCTGTTGAGGTCATTATTCCTTATATACCATGGTGCATGAACGATATTCCTTAGCAGTTTGTTTTGAAATCTTTGCTCCTTTTGGTGCAGCCCCATAGTTGAATACGTGCATATTGGCATCAATGATTGCTCATATAATAAAAGCTTATTATAGATTGATAGTGGCGAATCCTTTCCTACATTAATAAAGGTGTACGTATACTCATTCTGGTGATCTTTTTACATTTTTTATTTCTAATTTTTTCTTTTGTGCTGCAGGTTGATTAAATGTGTTGAAATACTACCCACTGCACAAACAAATTACTAAGGAAGTAATTATTTATAAATTTGTTTAAAAGAGTTTTCTTGATTTGACAATCAATGGAACAAAATAGCATTGGAATTTTCTTCATACAAATAGCCTGTGAACTTTTCATGTGTTTTACTTCTACTACTATAAGACTCCATCAGGAAGCCTACAAAAATTAAACTTTTGCGCTCCATCTATTTTTGTATAGCTATCTATCGCCAGAATGAAAATGTCTCTTTTAACTGGCGCCAAATAGAATAATGTTATCTCTCTTCTCTGTATTAGAAAATAAACAGTTATAACATCTTAAATGATGTCGTTTTAAAACCGTTTATAGACAACATGGAAACCCTAAGCTTACACCCAGTAAACACAAGTGCACCCACACATTTTTGCAATGCCACCAGTACACTGTTGGAACTATGTTTTGTGAGCGATTGCCAAGATGTTATTTATTAAAACCAACTTTTCGCTCTTGCTTTTTCCCGACACGATTTGATTTTTGCTACCTTCAACAAGGCTCATTGTCCTCCTCAAACATACACATACAGAGACAATCACATAAATACTGATCTTCTTGAGTTGGACATCTTAGTTAGTGAACTGGCAACTAATTTATTTTATGTCATCCCCAGATTCACAAACTGATTTCCTACAAAATCAAATCTCAGAATTTTTTGATAAGCACGTTCCACTGAAAACGAAGCGTTCATCCTGGCATCCTGCAAATGAGTGGTGTACCAGCGACATTATCTAATTAATGAACAAACGTGGTGGTGAGTATAGAAGATGGAAACGGTTTAGGCTACATGAAATCTACAACACCTTTCGAAGCCTACGCAGCCAAGTGACCCTTAAAATAGGACAAGCTAAATTAACATATTTCTCTATCCGTCTCAATAGTGGTCTAGACTCTAAGAAACTGCGAAAAATTTAAGTGATATAGGTGTAGGCCGCAATAAAAAAGATGAAAATTAAGATACTGACATCGATCATCTAAATAATTCATTTTTTCTCAGACGGCAGTTCCCAACTCTTTGGAACCAAGCCTTATGAATCTCTACAGCAATGAACTAGAACTCTTCAATCAATTCGAGTTTCGCAACGTTGAGCAGACCGATGTACTTGAAGCAATTCTTAAAATTAAATCCAAATCCGCTAACGTTGATGAGATTCAGCCCAAATAAGCCATTGTACCCCACATTCTTCCCGTGCTCACTCATGTATTTAACACCGTTTCTCTCACGTCAATTTCGCCTCTTGGAAAGTAGCAAAAATAATACCTATCTTTAAAAAGAGGGACCTAGGCACTCTCCACCAGAATATAGGCCAATTTCTATGCTTCCTTTCTTATCAAAAGTTATGGAGAAATTAATCCACCAGCAATTATCTAACCATATGTATATTTCCAACTTTATTTGTCACAATCAATCCTGTTTCAGACCAAAACATAGCTGCGTAACAGCCCTATGATATTCGAATGGCTATAGACAATGAGAAAGCCACACTTGTAACCTTGCTCGATTTCTCCAAAACTTTCGGTTTGGTTACTTACTTAGGTGGCGCTACAGTTCGGGGTGAACCTGGGCCTCAACCAACAAGCCTCTCCATTTAGCTCGGTCTTTAGCTAACTGCCTCCAGTTGCGCACTCCAAGTTGGTCGAGGTCCCCTTGAACTTGTGCGCGCCACCTACGGCGATGATTCCCTCTATTGCGTCGTCCCTCGGGGTTAGATTCGAAGACTCTGCAGGCCGGAGCATTTGTGTCCATTCGCTCTACATGTCCTAGCCATCTCAGACGTCCAATATGTAGTTTTTTGATTAGGTCGATGTCGCTGTACAGCTCGTATAGTTCGTGGTTGAATCTTCTCCTCCAAAAGCCGTCAACGCAAACGGGACCGAATATTTTATGAAGAATTTTTCTCTCGAAGCGACCAAGGATATCTTCATCCTCTTTTAACAAAGTCCATGTTTCAGTGCCGTAAAGCAGGACTGCGATGATCAAGGTCTTATATAGAGTCTCCTTAGTTTTTCGAGATAGGGCTTTACTGTTGAATTGCCTTATAAGCCCAAAAAGCCAAAGAACAGAAGCCTGCAGCGACGAAAATGGCAATATAGTAGTAGAATCGCAGTCGTTAATGAGGATATGGAAGGAACTCTTCTGCAGACTGTTAAACGGCGATGATGGCCAATATTCTGCTGTCAGGCAGAATGAGCCATTCAACAGTGACGATCGCAGTCAAAATTCCCGTCAACCCGATCAGAATGAAGTGAGGATAGCGATATCTAAACTCAAATCCAACAAAGCTGCTGGAGCCGACGGCTTTGCCATTGAAATTTTCAAGGCAGTAGAAGATGAGCTGGTGAGAAGTATGCACCAGCTCATCTGTAAAATCTGGTCAGACGAAAGTATGCCCGATGAATGGAATCTCAGCATCGTTTCCTGAATAGAGGAGACCTTCTGAACTGCGCCAACTACAGAGGTATAGGTCTCCTCAACATCGCATATAAGATCCTGTCTGGCGTATTATGTGAATGCCTGAAACCGTTCGTCAACAACTTGATAGGTCCTTATCAGTGTGGTTTCAGGCCGGGAATATCCACCATTGACCAAATATTCACACTACGGCAGAGCTTGGAAAACACCCATGAATATAAAATCGATACGCACGACCTCTTCATTGATTTCAAAGTTACCTATGACAGCGTATATAGAGACGAGTTATATATAGCCATGTCTAGTCTTGACATTCCTGCCAAGCTCGTCCATTTGTGCAGAATAACGATGGAGAATTCTCGCTGCTCCGGTAGGTGGCGCAAACAAGTGGAGGGGACTTCAACCAACTTGGCGTGCGCAACTAAAGGCAGCTGGCTCGTAACCGTGCTGGCTGGAGAGGTTTGTTGGTTGAGGCCCAGGTCCACCCCGGACTGTAGCGCCATCTAAGTAAGTAAGTAAGTAAGTATTGTAGAAATAAGGTTTGCAGGTTTTACAAAAAAGTGTAAAGTGCATATTAGGTCTAGAAAGCCGAATCCAAAGCCCACTACGACAAAAAAGAAAACATAGTTGTAAGTGATGAGAGTTTGAAGGAACTACGTCTGCTTTTTTCTTTATAATTTCCACGCACTCAAGGGGTTATTAATGCCCTTAACATGTTTGTACACAGTGCGTTGGAAACGATAGATAGAGAGAAAGGGAAAGATTTGGTGTAGTGATTTAAAGCTCAGCTGTTTATGCTTTAGAGAAACTCCGGGGGTGGCATCCAGATAACTGGAGAGATTTTCGTTATTTCTTGACTTTGCTTCTGATTCGCAGTATTTTTTTCCTGATAGCCATTAGCGTGGCAATTAACGACGTTATCACTACACCATTTCCAGCTACCATTGACTCTAAAATGGCGGTATGAGTCATTCAGTAGTGATATGGCAGTATAAGGTAGTAAGTCATTCAGTAATGATGATGATAAAAATGCCGTCAACCTGATTAAGATAAATGGCTGTTAGCCGAATCCAAACTTTAATCTAATAAAGACCTGATTGGCCGGTCGAAAAAAGGTTTCGTATGACCGCCTTCACGCTAGTTTCAGCGTCTCTCTATAGATTGTCCATTTGAACAGGGTGATAATGGAAAAATCTCGCTGCTCCATCAGCCTGTAGGAATATCGCCCAATTTTTGACTAACCCTGCGTACCCAGAAGCGACAAGGAAAGGACACTTAACATCAACGCCTTGGATTGAACGCGACAATGGACAATTGTAATTTTAAGGCAGTAAAGGAATTTGGTTTGGCGAACAAAGCCGGAGGCACCTAGCTTAGGATCGAGCTAGCTCTGAGTACCATAAAGTAAGTAGAATTTGTCGGTAAGTCCACTTTATAGGTATATTCCAAGCTGTTTAACTGGTTTGTTTTCATACTTCTTAGCCTTAAAAAAGAAACAATCGTCACCCTTAGCAATGTAAATTCAGCAAAATAATTTGGCAATTAAGCCTCAGAAACGGTGACCTTACGTAGTCACACTATTAATTTGAATGGCGTGGTTTTATTTCTTAAGCTTAAACCTAAGCAATTTATCATCATATCCCTAAAGCATTTGAATTTAAGACAAAAGTCTCTGTTTGATATATGTATGCTTGCACAATTAAAATCAAAGCAATAAAATTAGAGCCATAAAACAGGATAACAAAATTGTAATGATATCGAAAACGATACATTTTAACGAAAATGAAACGACAGACACTTTTGACAGGACACGCAATGCATTCACCAAAAAACCCACGTGTTAACGGCTCTCCAAAGTGCCTTTGCATGGAATACTGCGTATTTATTTTACTTTCCTGTGCTAGGTGGTAATGGTGGTGGTGGACTATCTCATAAATCACAGTTCAAACAAGAGGTATACGGTGTCCTGTAAATCCAGTACAAATCGGCCACGACCACAGGCAGCCTACAGACTTACATACAATTCAAATAAATCAGACGGACGAGAGAAAGAAATCAAAAAGTCAACAGATTTCTGTCATTCGTGCCATGTGATTTAGAATTTTTCCAGGCCTAGCCTGTATTTTACACATTTCGTGTCCTGTTGAAGGGCTGCCATGCCCTCAAAATGAAAAACAAAAAAAAAAATAAAAAATGTTTAACCGAAAGCGACCGCCTCTGCACGCTAGTCAGTAGCCCGCACAGAGCTCATTTAATTTATGAGAACACCATGTAATCGGTTATTATGTAACAATGGCGGAGAGATCGAGCCTAAATCCTTTTGATTCCTTGCGGAGGGTGGCAGATGGTGGCCTACGGTTTGGAAATTGTACAACTAGCTACTCCACGTAATCGACAAGCGTGTAGGAATATTAACGCTCTATGCCCGCAGGAAGTCCATCGGCATTATTTTCGGTTTCATGTTTGCTTGCGATAGTTTATCTAGATTCTTGCGTTGAAACAAACTTTTGTTTTATTTTGCAATTCTTTTTCTTCTCTACGTAGATTTATTGCATGGAAGTCCTGGAATCAATATGTGGCTAAGGTGGGTGGGCCTCCAGAAAAGCGATTGAGAGAGGCCTGGTAGAGAAATTCGTCGAATAACGTTATTTTAAAAGGAATGGAATTGCGATAGTTTGTCGTTGCTATTTCTGCTTGGTTGGCATTGAAAAGGACTTATTTGTTTATGAGCTCGAGGCGGTATTTATAGAAATCTAATTTAAGGATTTGAATACTGCAAGGGCAAGTGGTATCGGTAGTGAGAATTTGATAGCTCCCTATATTCAAGGTATTATGGAGCAATATACGCCGTAAATATTTTATTTATATCAGGGTTTCTAAATGATAACATAAAAGAATGATGCGGGCTTATTTTGAACGGTTATTGGAAAGTATGGTAAAAAACCTCTGGCTTGTAACATAATGCAAAAGGAAAGGCGATGTCATATGTTCTCTTTTCGTGACGCAAAAGTCTCGAATACAAAATAATCAAAAATTGTCCGAAAATTTAACCCACAGTGGTAAATTTACACTCTACTCTATTTCCTCTAAGTCTTCGACTCTCCCATGCAACAAGGAAGGGAGTTGGCGAAAGCTGGAACTTTGAGGAGCAACAACATTAACTATTATATTAAGGGTTAAATTGAATTTCGTCAAGCACGAAACGAATAGAACGATCAGAAAGAAATTATGAATCCAATTTAAGAATACTCAGTCGCCGCCAAAGCATGCCAAACTCGTTCAAAAACTTTCGAGGTATCTGGCAATTTATTATTATTTCTTTTTTTTTGCGCCGAGAGATGTAGTAATCTTCGAAAGATACTAGAAGTCTCGCAAGCCAGAGTAATCGATATGCCTACGACTAATCCACACCCTGCACACTTCTAACACTGTCCCCGCGGAACTATTGTTAGGTATTACTTCGTGGGGCTGGTTAGCAATTTATGCTCTTCATTCTCCGTTTGCTGGTTCATCATTGACTTCAGCCTTTGCTGTTGGGTGTTCTATAAGAGATCGAGGTATCTGGCGATACTGTTTCAAATTTGCTGAGATTGTGTAGGCTGTTGACCGCCTACGAAACGAAATCCATATTGACGGTCACTGATGAGATGATTAGTATCAAAATAGTTGGTAGGCGCTATGTTGATAAGTGTTTCGAAATCTTTTATAAAATTGAGGTTAACCTAATGCTTCTATGTATTCTATTTTTGGAATTGGTTCTGCACTAATTTCCATGCATATGGAAAGATTCCAGTAAAATACTCGTAAGACGAGTTTAATAAAAAAATTTCCAGAGATGCACAGTTGCGGAGAATTAGAAAAGCGATACCGTAGGATCTTTGGATTTATTTGTATTCCGATGTTTTGAAAAGATAGTACGCATTCGAAAATGTAGGGGCCCAAATAAAGTTGCCTGACATGAAAGCGGTTAAGGTGATTCTGCAGTAGGAACATAGTCTAAAAGTCATTAAAGACAAAGAGACAAGTCTTTTTTAGTGAGTCAATAATAACACCGTCATTGTCAATTATCGGTGGGGTCGAAAAATTCATAAAATTGGTTTTGACAGCCCTAAACACCATTTTACTGCCACTTGGCAAAAAAACAAATTGCTTGCCTTCATCTTTAGTCAGATAAAAGTTTTTCATTCTGTGAATAGAACTATCATCGATTTGTAAGGCACTTGTACCTAGACGTCAATCATTTCCCTAAATATTTAAAATTCGCTACAGTACATCTTTCAGTAACGGTAGCAGTCAACATAACTAGGACACTGCATGCCTTATTCCACTGTTCCCTAATTTTAATTCAGTAAAATTTTGTGCCAAATCTGAGAAAATGCGTCTCGTTTTGACCATATATGTACAAATATGTAGAGGGCAGGATCTATGTTCGTGTGGCTTAGAGCTTGTTTTATACTTTTCTACTACTATTTATTTTAATACTCCTTCAATGTTTCGAAAGGCTGCTTGAGTGAATTTCGTATGCAAACGAAATTTTTGGATTGGAATAAATGAAGCGTTAAAAAATTTGTGAATGATCCAGATAAGTTCTGGTCACTTGATAACCTTACATATATGACCAAATGTATTTCGCTTTTCTAGCGATAGCCAACATCTTAGACAATTACTTGACTTCGCATCCTCCAGAAGTTACTGGTAAATTCTTCAAGCTTCCAAATGCTTTCACATTGCTAAAAAGTTTATCCAATAATTGATCGAAATCTCAGAGTAACTTTACCTGCAACAGTTATTAAGTTTCTTCCGGCGCTTTCGATTCACTAGCATTCAAATTGGCCGAAGCGCAGCGAAATTCATCCTCATCCTGAAATCTCAAATAATGTTGACAACTTAAAATCCAACACAAGTTAGTTTGCATTTTAATTACTTTACCAACTTTAATCACATACTGCCAAGCTAATACAATCCCTTACAATTCTGCATTTGCGGGTTTTAGTTAATTCAATATTTGTACTAATTAATATCCTCTCGTACAATGAATGAAAACAAAATAGTTGAGTTCTTCAAATATTTGATCCTCTTCTAGGCGTTTTGCCAGCTCATATACCGGAAAGTCTGCTGTGCAGCCTTGCAGCAGTAGCAGCTTTAGCAGCATACGACCAACAGAAAATGAAATATAAAACAACATGCACACAGACAATTTCCGGTACGTGTCCACTTGTCCAGCATGTGAAACGAATGGCTAAAGTTTTATCGCCAATACCGAAAAACACAGGTAAAGCATACCTGAGAAGGATAACGAAAATCCTGTGGACCAGAACTCTCTCTCTCCCCGCACCGGCCGGTTCTACAAAGCAAAACGAAACAAGACAAACTGTAGAAGTCTGAAACCAAAATTTCAACCTACAAAACGTGGCAAAAAATGGCAGGAAACCCACTCACACACAACCAGACGATGTACTTAAAAAACAAAAAAAAGCAGATGAACAAGAACAACTACAGGACATCACGAACTTTCCAGGATACCAACGAGTAAGCCATAGATTGGAACACACTTTAAATCTGAACTTTGAAGTTTTTATTGTCACTTGTTTCAGATTCCTCGTTGTCGCGTAAACCCCGTTACTCACGGTAGTTCCAGGACAACGAACAGACCATTGTCCTGTCCTTGTACTTTTCAATGCCGCATGAGATTACTGGATATGATGTTCGCTCATTCCCATTGATTTGATTTTTAGGCTTCTTTTTTTGGCAGTGCGCGTCTCCCAATTGAAATAGGGCGACGACAGGGTAAAGGTCAAGATAATTTTATTTTTATTGGTTGGATATACAGCGTTGTGATTTGGACTGGAGTGTGGTCATGTTTCGCTTATTATTGGTACTGTTCTGCAGTGTGGTGTGCATCAATTATGGTGGAGGAAGGATTGGACAGATTTTACATAACCGAAGCTATTACTTTTCTAATAACCTTAATGTCATCATAGCAGAACGGCCAAAAGGTATCCCCTTCCTCTGCGGATGCTATGCTACTATTTTTTATACGTTTCCAAGCAATTAGCGTCAATTAAAGTGAAAAAATTTTTTTTATGTGGGAGGCGACAACGCTAAAAAGCAAATGAGATGTAATGTCCACTCTATTTTCGTCGGAATATCGACCCCTACAGGCTTTATTGACATTGGAAAAGAGCTGACCAATTCATTACAATATGAATTGAAAACATATGAAATCTGCATGAATGCTTTTTCAAACGATGACCATACTAGATAAAAAATTGTTAGGTCATATAAGCGCAAGGGACTTACTTACTTACTTATGTCCTTTAACCCCTCGGGGGGCATAGGGCGTCAACCACGCCTGCGCGCCATCGTGTTCGGAGTTCTGCAACGCGTTTGAGCTGCCTCCAACTCATTCCTAAAGAGCTCGATTCCTCCTCAACTGTTCTGCGCCACGTTTGCCTAGGGCGTCCCGCTATTCTGCCTGCCTGGGTGAGCGGATTCCACTGCATAGCGTATTTCGCAATGGAGTTGTCTTCGCGCCGTAGGGTGTGTCCAATCCATTGCCACTTTCTTCTTCGTATAGTAATGCTTATAGGTTCTTGGCCCGTTCTCAGATAAAGCTGTTCGTTGGAGATGCGCAAGGGACGGTACCTTTAAACCACGAAAAAGTCGTTTAACGGGAGTTTAAAGCTCTTGCCGCAGACGAGTACACTATTTGGCGTGGGCTTAATCCATTTAACCTTTCCCGCTGACAAATAGGGTCCAATTCAGTTGTTTAACCAAATGTCTAAATTCAATTACTCGTAGGTTCAAACATTGTCAAATACTCCCAAACAGCAAATGGTTAAACGGTCGCATGAAAAATATGACGATTCAACTTCAACTTCGAATAAAAATGGTCAAATGTTTAACATTGGTCAAAGAGTTAGCTGCTGTTTCAAACCAGTTTTTGGGGGTATTTATTGTGCTACGAGGTGTAACATAGATAAAGTATTATAGATAAATTCGATAGAGAGTACATGTATATATATATGTTTAGTACCAACAGACGTTTTGACTAAGTCGCCCGTCCGTCTCTCTTTAAGTCACTAGTTTTTGGGGCTTAAACTTTTGGCTATGATGATGAAATTTTTTGTAAACGTTTTTATTTTATTTTTTTGGATCCGAAGCAGTACTTCTATGTGTGAACATTTTTAAAATCCGCTGACAGACACAATATTTTTTGTCGTCAAAATATATACAGGGTTATTGTGAATAAATTTCCATCGGAATTTTTCCCCCGAACAAAAATTAGCTATCTTCAAAAAAGAGGAAACAATTCCGCGGAAAAGAAATAAGTACGAGTATCATGAATGGCTGGTCAAACGGTAGTGCATGCGATCATATTTTTTTTTTTTTTTTTTTTGGTTGCGCCTGGAGGTGCAGGAATCTTCAAAAGATACCAATGGTCCGTACCATTGGTTATGCCCGATTCATATATCTGACAATGCCATCAGTGCTAGTCAGTATATGCCTACGGGCTAAACCTCACCCCCTCAGAGAGGCACTATGAGAACCGGCTGCGCGTACTCATAGTAGTAGGAAATTCGTTCCTCTCATTTTTTCATTTTTTTTTTTGTGATGACTACGACTAAGTTGCCTTAACGAGTAGTTTACGCTTCTGTAGTGTTAATCGCGTTAGGTAGGTAGCTTTCCAGTGAAGGCACCTACTAATACCGACATTACATGCGGTTTTTCCTTACGGCGCTAGGTCGAAAGGTCTTGTTCTTTGTAGTCGGCGCTCAAGGCTTGTCACGTCCATAGTACGGATTATTTCATTATTGCAATGAACACGAAGACGGGTACGAAGTTTGCGAGCAAAGTTTGCTACTTCGTCCCTCACGGTAGCAATTCCTAGATCTCTGTGAATATCACTATTCCTTATATACCAAGGAGCATTCACGATTGCTCTTAGCATTTTATTTTAAAATGCTTGCAGTAGAGCCATATTGCTTGGTTTGGTACAACCCCAAAGTTGTATACCATATGTCCAAGACGGTTTTAGCACTTGCTTATACAGAAGCAGTTTGTTGTATACGCTTAACTTCGAGTATCTTCCGAGTAGCCAATACATTTCTCTAAATCTGATTTCGAGCTCTTCGCGCTTCTTTTTAACGTGTGGTTTCCACTTAAGTTTTGCGTCTAGGGTCATTCCTAAATATTTTGCTTCGTTTGCGTAAGGTATTTGTACCGAGTTAATGGATATAGGTAAGGTGTTTATCTTTCTCAACGTAAAATTGACATGCGTTGATTTTGTCTCATTGAGGACTATTCGCCAGGTTTTTGTCCATTCGCATACATTGTTCAAAGCTCGTTGGAGTTTTCCCGTTGATGATTCGACTGACTCATCCGTTACGAGGATAGCCGTGTCGTCTGCGAACGTTGCTACAACGGTCCCTTCATCTTGTGGTATATCTCTTGTGTAGAGCAAGAACAGGATTGGACCGAGAACACTTCCTTGTGGAACACCGGCGTAGATATCTTTGAAATCCGAATATTCACTCCCGTGTCTAACACGGAAAAGTCTGTTTTCAAGATAAGATTCCAATATTCTGTACAACTTTTCCGGTAAGATTACCCTTAGCTTATACCTTAGGCCTTCGTGCCATACCTTTTCGAAGGCTTGCGATACGTCGAGAAAAGCGCAAGAGCATATTTTTTTCCCTTCTAGAGCTTTTTCAATCTCGTTCGTTATTCGATACACCTGATCGATTGTGGAATGTTTGACCCGAAACCCGAATTGATGATCCGGGATCAAGTGTCGTTCTTCAATTACTGGTTGCAATCGTTTCAGCAGAAGTTTCTCGAAGACCTTAGATATTATTGGCAGAAGTGAAATGGGTCTATATGATTTCTTGTCATTTGCACATTTCCCCGGTTTCGGAACCATAATAACTTCGGCGACTTTCCATTGCCTTGGGACATATAATAGTCTTAAGGAAGCATTTATAATGTAGAGCAACTTAACCAGCACTTTTTTCGGTAGCTCTTTCAAAATTTCGCCAGTGATTAAATCATATCCCGAAGCCTTGTTATTTTTCAATTTTTGTATTGTCATTCGAAGTTCGGACAGGGATACGGTTTTTACTCTAAAGTTGTCGGGTGCCATATTATCATTCGGATCTTCGATCAACGGTTGTCCATCGAACGGCTTGAACGTTTCCTCTAAGTGATCGGCAAATAATTCTGCTTAATCTTTATCTTCTTTTGCCCATTCCCCGTTAGCTTTCCTAATTGGCGGCGAGTGCATTACAGGTTTCCTTATGGACTTCAAGGCTTTCCATAGAGAGTAGTTTGAATACTTATCAGCGGTCAAACCCTCGAGGTAAGTAGAAGTCTCGTGATTTTTTAGGTCCTGCAGCACTTTTTTAAGCTTGTTACAAAGATGGTTCAGATAAGTTTTATCCGGTGGCGCGCGGGATTGTTGCCATCTCTTGCGCGCTCTCCTCTTTTCTCGTATGAGGTCTTCGATTTCAGGCTGGTATTTGACTTTATTGTCCCGTTTTTCTGTCTTTCGCAAAGGAGTGTTTTTCCACGCTGAGCTCTGAATGGCTTCGACGAGTTTGTCGATTTCTTCTTCTATTTCGAACGGTGTCTTTAGCGGGACATTTAAAGCAACATTTTCCTTGCAGTCTCTTCTGAAAGCGTCCCAGTTAGTTTTGTTACCAGTTAACCTAGGCGGTCCTTCTTTTTTTACTAGACTTCCACCTATTTTCAGAGTGACTGCCGAGTGATCTGAGCATAGATCATAGCATTCTTCGATTTCCGTCAAATTTTTAGTTAACCCTTTTACGATAAAGAAGTCGACGAGGTCAGGGATTTTATTTTTGTCAGTTGGCCAATAAGTTGGCTTTCCTGTCGAAAAAAAGTTCACCCCACGTTTCATGCTGGCTTTGTACAATAATCTGCCTTTTGTCGAATTGCATCTGGATCCCCAGAAAGTGTGTTTCGCGTTAAAGTCACCACCTAAGACAAAATTAGGTCCGAGTGAGTCAAAGAGACGAACGAGGTCGTCTTCTACTAGCTTATATCCCGGAGGGAAGTAACTAGATCCGATGTTGTAGTCTAAGTGGTTTATTTTTACGGAGACTGAGCTTATTTGCATAGAATCAAATTCTATTTCTATGTTTTCGGAGTGCTTAATACAGTCTTTGATGTAAAGAGAGGACCCGCCTCTCGCATTTTCCGAAGGATGATTCGCATGGTAATCGCTGTAGCCTTTTATTTTGGGTCTAAGTCCCTTTTTTAAGTGCGTTTCCGATACCAAACATATGTCAATGTTATTTTTCCGTAGAAACACTTCTAACTCGTCGATTTTTTTCAGAAGGCCGTTTGCGTTCCACGTTAGTATCTTAAGTAGCTGTTTCATATTCATGTTTTTTTGATTGTCTTGCGAGGTTTGAACTCGAGCTTGCTCAATTTGTCAAGTATAATTTTATTAACTTTGGTTTGCTCCTCAAATTTTTCCAATATAATGGTAAATATTTGGCTAACCGGATCTGTTGTAGCTGATCTTAATTTGTTTTCGTTTGACGCGACTTGCGCGTACGATCTCGCGTCAACCTGTGGCGGTTTTTCCGCTGCACTTGGACCAGCGACGTTCTCTTGCGCAATTTTTTTATTTCCCTTTATCGGTCGCTTCGTTTTGACTGGCTTAGCGGTCTTGGGCTTATCGGTTTTACGATCTCTTAAGCTTGGGTTCGGGTGTATCGGTTTCTTGAGAGTATCGCGCCTTTTTTGAAGCTCCTTTGCTACTTCACAACCTCGATAGTTTGCTGGGTGCTTGCCTTTACAGTTTATGCAGGTCGCCGGAGCCTGCTTATTTAAGTCACACCTTTCTGATAAGTGGTTCCCGGCACATTTTACACATTTCGGTTCTTTTTGGCAATACGACTGGGTGTGATTGAAACCTTGACAGCGTTTGCACTGAGGTATCGATCGTGTATTCGTACGCATAGGCTCGATTTTAACTACGATATTCAAAATACTTTTTACGTTATAAATATCGTCTATATTTTCGCTTCTATCGAAGGTTAGCATAAAGAGCGGAAGTCCATGCTTGACCAAGATTTCATTGCCTTGTTCCGTTTTCTGCTTTATCTTCTTTAAGATATTAATTGCGTCGATAATTTTCAAGCCTTTTCCTTTAAGGTCATTTATAATGTCATCTTTAGTGCATGAGGGGTGGAGACCCCTTGCTATAACACGGAGTGGTCTTTCTGATTTATTTTCGTAGGTGAACCACTGGATCTTTTCCGCGTTTAGTTTTTTCGATATTGCTCGGTAGCCGTCAGAGTCAACTACATTAATTTTCCAATCATTGTTTCGGAATGACGTTACTTTAAATTCCGATGTCACAGTTCCCTTAAGAAGGCAATGCAATTTATTATAGTCCGTAAAGCCGACGACGTTTATTGCAGGCGGGGGACGTAATTTGTCGTGAGTTTGTTTCTGTTTCAAGTCTTTTTCCTTGTCTTGTTTTCGTGGCTCGACTTCAGGTGAAGAACCGGCTCTTCGTTTTTTGCTGGGTCTTTTCTTTGTTTCGCGTGCTAGCTCTTCTTCATCCGTGTGATATTTGGGACTAGCTGCACGGGGTGGGGTAATTTCCCGTTCTCTTTGCAAAAGTGAATTCTTTAAGGCCTTGTTTTCCTCTTTTAGTGATTCTACCTCTCTCTTAAGCTCTTGGTAGAGTAGATCCATTTTATTTAGCTTAATACGGAGTTCATTGTTTTCCTCCTCAAAGCTATTACATTTCACTGAGTCCCGTTTCTCTTGCGCTTGCGCTTCCGGCGGACTTCTTTTTCCGGAGACATTCGGTCTTGATGGTGGAGACCGAGTTACCCTTGAATTTCTCAAAAAGGGGTTTATTAAATGCAACAATTGGCTCTCCCCAGAATCCGTAGAGCCTACCTCCGAAGAGGGTGGATTTTCCAGAGAACCAGAGAACTGCCACCTGGGGTACTATATCTATTTGTTTTACTCATTGCATATTATGTATACATTTTATCCCCGGTATACGAAAGGTGGATTTTAGTCGCCTCTTACGACAGGCATGCCTACCTCGGGTATATTCTGCCCCCTACCCGAAGGGGTATGCGATCATATGAAAACACAAGCGTTTTCACTGAGCTGAGGCCTACCAACTCCTACTCTCAACCTCCACGCGGTGACAGCCGGGTGCCTAGTACCTTAATCCAAGAAATGGGTAACCAACCCCGTTTGGCGGATTCTTGGCGGCAGCAGATGAGAGAGGGGGGAAGAGTGCTTTTCTCACTAGAGCAATTCTTCCTGTTCCAGGCGGCAGCGGACGAATTCCCTAGACGGAGTCAACGGTGGCGTCTATAGTTCCAGTTAGGTTGAACTTAGTGAATACCTTGCGCGAGCTGCTTCGACGTATTCGGATCACAGGTCGGTAAGGAATTTCCAATGTTGGTCAGGACATTGGAATAGAGATGGTGGCGGAGGAGCCCTTAATGGGCCAACGGCAGCGCTCATACTCTCGTAGTGGACTACTGGCACCGGTGTACCCGGCCCCTCGTCCTAGGGGAATAATTAAGGAACTGGACCTCCAGGTTGGGGGTTGTGCCGTCGGGGTAACTTCCCTACCACGTAAAAAAAATCATGGTTCCGAAACAACCAAAAGCCTCGTATAAGGATGAATCAACTAATGACGACCCCAGCAAACGAAATAAGGACAACGACCTTCGGATCTGTACGTGGAATGTTCTGTCCCTTTACAGACCACGTGCAGCCGAACAACTAGCAAAGGGCCTAGACTGCTATAAAGCAGATATTACCGCCATCCAGGAAGTGCGATGGGATGGGCCGGGCAAAAAGAGGATGAAAAACTGTGACATCTACTACGGTGATTGCTACAGAGGCAACAGGCAACGCTTATTCGGATGCGGATTTGTCATACGCGGCAGACTTAGGCAAGAAGTCTTAAGCTTCCGACACGTAAGCGATCGTATTATGACTATCCAGATCAAGACTAAATTCGCTAATATAAGCCTAATATGTGTTCATGCTCCCACGGAAGAAAAGGACCCTGCCACCAAAGAGTGTTTCTACGAGCTCCTCGACAAAACATACGAGCAATGTTCTAAATACGACGTTAAAATCGTATTGGGCGATTTTAACGCCAAAATAGGAAAGGAGGACGTCTTTGGTAGGGCAGTCGGTAAGCATAGCCTACACGACACCACGTCTGATAACGGACTAAGGCTAATTGATTTCGCTGTGAAGCGAAATGTCACCATAGCAAGCACAAGGTTTCCTCATCTCGATATTCATAAGCAGACATGGCGGTCCAATGATCATGTAACGATCAACCAAATTGATCATGTTGCGATCGACGCAAGGCATGCCTCCAGTATTCTGGATGTCCGGACCTTCCGAGCGGCCTACATAGACTCGGATCATTACCTTCAATTCAATTCAATTCAATTTAATCAATTCAAATGTACATTAAGATATAATCTTTTATAGTACTTAGTTTATACATACTTAGAACAATTAATCAAAAATTATAATAATTCATGTTAGCAAAGAAATAACAGTTAACCAGAGTATTTATGATATTTACAAAAAGAATAGAAATTATAAAATAAAAATATAATAAAAAATAGAAGAGAAATAAAATCAAAAGGGAAATAGTAGATTTTGATGGGGAGGGTGGTGGGGGGGTCGAAGTAGAAAAGAGACAAAACAGGAAAGGATATATGTATATAGCAGTTTATTGTGAGGTATCAAAATGTTGAAAGACTGCATTTTTAAAGTTTGTAGCGTTAGTTATACCCTTGATACGCAAGGGTAGCGAATTCCAAAGCTTCCTTGTTGTAGCCAAGGTACGAATGCGGATATCCCAAGCAACAAAGAAGAATTACTGTGAAAAAATTTAACGTCGAAAAGCTACAATCGCAAGAGACCGCCAGACTCTTCGCTGAACGCGTATCCCGAAATCTCTCAATCACCCCTTTGCCGCCAGCATCAAGTACCGAAGACCAGTGGCAACGCTGCCAACATGCCATCAGAAACGCCGCGACTGATGTGCTGGGTCTCGCTCGCCCACCACCGCGAAACACCTGGTTTGACGAAGAATGCCGGCGAGTGCATGCAGCAAAACAAGAGGCATACAAAGCGGCGCTGCAAAGGAGGACGAGAGCTGCTCGTGAGCTCGGCGAGCAAAAGAGACGGGAAGAACATCGGCTTTTCCAAAAGAAGAAGAAAGAGCATGAGAAGCGCGCGTTTGAGAATATCGAAAGTCTATACTCCAGGAACAATGTACGGAAGTTTTACCAAAAGGTAAAAAGAGCGTGTCAGAGAAGTAATACCCGTACAGAAACCTGTAGAGATGAAAATGGAAACCTGGTAGTAGAATCACAGTCGGTGCTGAGAATATGGAAAAACTACTTCTGCAGACTGTATAACGGCGACGAAGACCAACATCCCGTTGTCAGGCAGAATGATCCATTCAACATAGACGATTGTAGTCAAAAATTCCGTCCACCTGACCAAAACGAAGTGAGGATAGCAATATCCAAGCTAAAATCGAAAAAGGCTGCTGGACCTGACGGCTTACCGGCCGAACTTTTCAAGGCAGCTGGGGTAGAGTGCATACACCAACTCATTTCTAATATTTGGTCAGACGAGTGTATGCCTGATGAATGGAATCTCAGCATCGTTTGCCCGATCCACAAGAAAGGAGACCCCCTCAACTGCGCCAATTATAGAGGCATCAGTCTCCTCAACATCGCATACAAGATCTTTTCTGCGATATTGTATGAACGCCTGAAACCTTTTATCAAAGTCTGATTGGACCCTATCAATGCCGTTTCAGGCAAATCTTCACACTTCGACAGATCCTGGAGAAAACCCAATAATCCCAAATCGATACTCACCACCTCTTTATCGTTTTCAAGGCCGCCTATGACAGCATCTATAGAGAAGAGCTTTATAGAGCCATGACTAGTTTTGACATCCCTGCCAAACTTGTCCGTCTGTGCAGGCTGGACAACGCTCGCTGCTCCGTCAAGGTCGGTAATGACCTCACCGAGACCTTTGATGTCAAAAAAGGTTTCAGACAAGGTGACGCGCTGTCATGTGACTTCTTTAACATTGTACTTGAACGGATTGTGCGGAACCCACAAGCCAACACCAGAGGCACAATCTATTATAAGTCTGTACAACTGCTTGCATACGTTGACGATACAGACATTATTGGAAGAACTCAGTGGGCTGTCACCGGTGCGTTTGCAAGCATTGAGGCGGAAGCGGCCAAAATGGGTTTAACGATAAACGAGGGCAAACCCAAGTACATGCTGTCATCGAGAAGGGAAAGCCAATACCGACGAATTGGACAAAACGTCACAGTGGGCAGCTATAACTTCGAGGTAGTAAGGGACTTTGTCTACCTTGGCTCTGCTATAAACTCTGAGAACAACATTAGCGCAGAAATCAATCGAAGAATAACTCTTGCCAATCGCTGTTTTTTGGGCTTATAAGGCAATTCAACAGTAAACCCTTATCTCGAACAACTAAGGAGACTCCGTATAAGACCCTGATCATCCCATTCCTGCTTTATGGCGCTGAAACACGGACTTTATTAAAAGAAGATGAAGATATCATTGGTCGCTTCGAGTGAAAAATTCTTCGTAAGATTTTCGGTCCCGTTTGCGTTGACGGGTTTTGGAGGAGAAGATTCAATCACGAACTCTACGAGCAGTACAGCGACATCGACCTAGTCAAAAAACTGCGTATTGGACGTCTGAGATGGTAGAGCGAATGGACACCAACGCTCCGGCCCGCAGAGTCTTCGAATCTAACCCCGCGGGACGACGCAGTAGAGCGAATCATCGCCGTAGGTGGCGCTCGCAAGTTCAAGGGGACCTCGACCAACTTGGAGTGCGCAACTGGAGGCAATTAGCTAAAGACCGAGCTAAATGGAGAGGCTTGTTGGTTGAGGCCCAGGTTCACCCCGAACTGTAGCGCCACCTAAGTAAGTAAGTAAGTAAGTAAGTATCATGAATGACAATTCAGGAGAATTTTTAACACAATTGCGATATTTAATTTTTTCCTGATAAATTTTGTCCCTATAATTGAAGATACCTAATTTTTATTCACGATAACCCTGATAGTTTTTAACTTTAGCTACATGCCCATGCATGTACTCCCTTAAAAAAAAAACTCTAGTTTTATATATAGACGATTTCTGTGAATTTAAAGAAACACGTACATATGTATGTACATACGCATATGTTAAGTATAACATTTTATGAACAACGCCACGCTACTAATCTATTCTATAATAAAACTGTGAATATACTCGTATAATATAGGTATATTTGTAAGTTTATTTGAACACGCATCACGCAAAAATTACAACACGAAATTGAGCAGGGTTTAGGCAGTTCCATTGCTTAGAGTCTAACTTAATAGAAATTGTGTTCAATGAAGAACAAATTGACAATTTCAATTAACGTTTCAAAGAAATCGCGAGGCAGGGAAGGCAGGCCTATAAACGCCTGGATCACACAAATGCAACGACACCAGTATTTGATTTGCCTTAGTAACCACGAGATCTCAACTCGGGAGGCCTGCCGATATTTTCTGAAGTAAAATAAGCGAACCCCACAGGCGGGTCAGCAGAAATGCAGTGGAGTGGGAGGGTTATGATCCCTTGTTTTCGGATCATGACCTCGCCGAAACAGCAAGAAGTAGAAGAACAAATTCACAGAACAGATTGGAATCGCATAAATTTGTGAAAACTATCAGAATCATTTGGAACAGAAAAGTTCAGCCCTTGTGTTCAATGAGCCAAAACATATGTTAAGCCGTTCTTTGGCATACCTATTAAGAAATCAAAACAAAAGTTGTAAAAGAATTGTTGTGAGAAGAAATAAATAAAATAAATACAAAGATAAGGACAAATTTGAGCTTTTAATTATTGAAATGTTGTTCCTTCGTCCATAGAGTCCAGCTACATCGATGATGATTTATAAATTGAAAAATATTGCCCATTTTCTGTGCAGAATGGTTCGGAGCAGACTCATTGAATACAACTAGTGCATGCTGTACCGTGATCCGGTATCCAGAAGCTAACCTCTAATCAAAATTTGCAAAATTTAGAATTTACTTAATTTTTTCTTGATCATGATCTTGAATCGTGTAGAATGAAAAAGTTTATTGCAGACTTTATGTAATAGGTAGATATCTACTAATCAAAATAACGTCAAAATCGCTTCAACGATTTGCATCAATTTAATTTTATGATATAACGCAAATATCATCAAAGATTTACAGCTCACACATAGATAATTTCAGTGTGTTGTCGTTAAACTCACGAAATTCACAAAACAATATGGGAAACATAATAAATTCTTAAAAGCGAGCAGAGCCGCGGCCACAGCTAATGTACAATATATGTACCTGTCCGCCTGCGTTAAGGGACAGGGGAAAGGGGATAGGGGATCCCAGTCTGGTTGTAACTTCTCTGCTCAGTTTTTCTTCTCGTAAAATAGAGAAAACACGTCCCGTATTCTTTAAACAGCCATTACCTCCCTTCTAATGGGTACAAACATTTTATTAATTTCATTTTTTAAACTAAAAATGTAACCACTAAAACTATATTTTTTAATAAGCTGCAACCGGATTTTTAAAATGGGTAAGCTATGGCTTGTGTGACGTATGACGTTTATCGAAAATTCAGTTTTTAGTGAATCGTATATGACGTTCATATGGACAATTAAATATCAATTCTATTCGAATTGAATTCCATATAAGCGTAGATCGAATTGAAGTAAACATTTTTTTATGATTTGCGCCAATCAAGGGGTTATAAATACCCTTAAAAGGTTCTACAAACTGCGTGCGTTGAAAAGGATAGACGCAGAGAGAGAAAGATTGATGTAGTGGTTTGAAACGCAGATATTAGGTTTCAGGATAACTCCAAGGGTGGTGTACAGATAACTGAGGAGAGTTCTTTTGTTATTTTATTTCATGAGAAATCTTAAATACTGTAAAAGCAAAGTAGATTTTTGTGAACACCGTTTCTCGAAAACTACTAGACGTAGATACTCGAAATTTTGCACAGTTATTCATTATTTTGCCTAGATGCGAGAAGGGATTTTCCGAAATTCAAGGTCTAAATGGCATAAAGGGGGTTGAGATCAAATTTACCAACCGTAAATATTGATACCACAGCCGTAGCTCAGTACTGGCTACCCGGATTAAAAAAAAAAAAAAAAATTAGTGAATTTAGTAAATTCGCCGCTGATTCATTTAATGTATTAAACATCCTTCTGCGTTGTCCCGAAGCTGAGCAATGATAAAAACAATTATTCAAATCATCGCCCACAATTTTCCTTCAGTGGAGACCACGGCCAGCAGCCATGCAGCAGTGGCTATCGTTGCAATAGTATGTGTGTGTGAGTATATGGGCGCGCTATCCCATGATTATGTTTTGTCCTTCAGTGTGCGATCTCTTCTAGAGTTAAAATTGAAAAAAAAAAAAAAACATTATCAGTGCCAAATCTAAGATACTGTAAATTTAAATTTTTTTCTGTATTGCGAGGTACCATTTTACGAGTATTATGTCTGGAGAAATAATACATTTTGTAGAAGAAACCAGGGAGTAAAAGTACCCGGACACTCCGCGGTAAAAAAAGACCAAGTACTCGGAAAGGTTAATACTGTTCATCCTAATAATGCAGAGTGCTATTACCTCCGTCTCCTGCTTCACGAAGTTAGAGGGCCTACATCCTTCTCAGACTCAAAGACAGTAGCTGGTCAGCTTCATCCTACATTCCACTCAGCTTGCAGGGCTCTGGGACTATTGGAAGACGATAGACATTGGGACCAGACACTAGAAGAAGCTTCTGCCTCCGATTTACCTCATAAGATAAAGGATCTGTTCGCCATTATGCTGGTTTGCTGTCAGCTATTCGATCCATTTCGCCTCTGGAAGAAGTACAGAGAGAGCTTGGCTGAAGATCTTAAAAAGCAGTTCCAAAAAGAATTTGTGAGCCTGGATGATCAAGTATGGATGTAGTCTATTACAAATGCTTAATATTACTCGAGAACTTAGTAAATGGGATGGGACGCCATCTATGATTTACCACAGCCCTTAGTATCAGCTGAAACTTTTAACAACCCTGATTACTTAAGAGAAATGTCATATGATATCGATGAGCTATCCAAGAGGATTTTGGAAAACCAGCCACTACTCAATTGCGATCAAAAGCAAATTTATGAAGAAATCATTGAAAGCTTTAAAACAGCAGATGGTAACATTTTCTTTTTAAACGCTCCAGGTGGGACGGGAAAAACTTATCTCATTAACCTGTTACTTGCTAAGGTTAGAGAGAATCGAAAAATCGCCACTGCTGTCGGAGGGAGACAGGACTGCGCATTCAGTATTCAAGTTACCTCTTAATTTAAACACTTTCGAAACTCCTCCTTGTAATATATCTAAGCAAAGTAATATGGCTCAGGTGCTTCGAGAATGTAAGCTCATAGTTTGGGATGAGTGCACTATATCACACAAGGGAGCCATCGAAGCATTAGATAGAACGCTAAAGGATTTGCGAAGTAATACTATACTGATGGGTGGAGTCACTGTACTTCTTGCCGGTGACTTTAGGCAAACGCTGCCGGTTGTTCCAAGGGGAACTCGTGTTGACGAGATATGGGCCTGTCTAAAATCAGCCTACTTGTGGCCAAAAACGAAGCAGAGACACCTCCACAAAAATATGAGAGTACATTTGGGACACGACTTGTGTGGAGAAGAGTTTGCGCAACTACTTCTGAAGATAGGCGAGGGAAGTATAAAAGAGAAGGATAAAAGAATAGAAATTCCCAATAGTTTGTGCTGCATCGTAAGCGACATAAAGCGATTTGAAAAACATCAGTAGCAAACCAATTACATGGCTAAAGCAGCGAGCTATATTAACACCAAAAAATGATGCAGCCAATGAAATCAATGCTTGCCTTTTACTTAAGTATAATGGTCTTGATATGGAATACAAATCTATAGGTTCAGTAGTACATATGGAAGAAGTAGTGTATTACCCGCTGGAAATCTTACACACTCTTAATCCCCCAGGCATGCCTTCACATAAGCTAACATTAATAATCGGCACACCTGTTATGCTCTTAAGGAATTCAAACCCTCCCAAAATGTGCAACGGTACTATATTGCAGATAAAAGTTCTCCAAAAGAATTTGATAGAAGCGATAATTCTTACTGGATGCGGCCAAGGAAAAACTGTGTTCATTCCTCGCATCCCCCTTATTTCATCTGATAATCCGTTTTGTTTCAAACGACTGCAATTCCCAGTGAAGGTTTGTTTTGCCATGACGATAAATAAGGCCCAGGCTTAGTCCTTAAAGAAGGCTGGGCTTAATTTAAGGGCAGACTGCTTCTCTAATGGCCAACTATATGTGGCATGCTCGAGAGTTTGCTCACCTTGCAGTCTGTCCATTCCACAGCCTGAGGGAAAAACGACAAACACAGCTTACAGAGAAGTGTTGGAGAAATAAGGTAAGCCAACAGCAGTTCTAAGATTTATAAAACACCTTGGTTTAATTCGACAGCTCCATTAGTATTCATATAAATACCGGGGCTTGGAAAAGTACCTGCCAAGGGTGCGGAACGCTACGCAGACTTTACCTCCTCGTGGTGCATTCTGGTTAACACTAAAATTGTCTGTTTCATTAGTACGTCTTCGAACTAAATAGTTACACAGTTTATAAAAATTATATGGTAGCTTGGCCGAATATACATAAAAAAAAAAAAAAACGAGTTGTGCTCTTAGTATCAGCTGAAACACCTGTCAACTACAACTAAAAATCGGCCGTCTATTTTGGAAAACTTATACTTCGCTTTATCACACAAGGGACAAACGAGGCACTAGATTTAACCAGCGATACAACGTTTTAGGATCTACGAATGAGATATCGACTGATTTTTTTAATTAATTTACAACGAACTGACAAGTTTTCTGGAAAATTATTGTAGAAGCCTTCATTTGCTACAGTTTCAGAAGTAAAAAAAAAAATATTTTTTTTTTCGAATTTTTATTCTCTTAATTGAATTTTTTCGAAGACGTATTGTAGGGATTCAATAAAATAAATGAATGGCATGTACGATTTAAATACTTAAAATAATAAAATGTACATGATGTTACAAAAATGTCGGGGCCGACGTTGACTCTGACGTGAGGAGAGGAAAATAAAAACTCGAACACTGGTTTTTGTTGGTTCCCGAGAGGGTTTAAATTTTTTTTTTGGAAAAAAAACTACACTGGTTGCTTCAAACTCCACGACCAATTCGCTTTTTGACCTCCTAGCAGCGGCTTTTTATAGGCCCATCGCTAGTTTCCAACGGCCTTCCAGTCTCCACCGTCATCATGCTGGAAAATTTCACACGTCCGCCATCTTGTCTAAGCTTGCCACGACTGTAGTACCTCTCCCGCAAATTTTCCGCCAAAATCATCGCATTTTCCAAATTCCTCGTCAAATTCCCTATCTTTTGGTATGTGATATGTCCCCACCCTTATAAGGTGTAATCGGACTGCAGAATTTGTTCGCTTCGAACCGGCCGACATCGCCATGGGAGCAGCTGTCAAACACAGCTGTTGGGGAAATTGGTGATCCTCCATGCGGTTTCGATGAAAATTTATTTTGGTTGCTCCGGGATAAACAGGCTTCGTAATTTAATTTTGTGGTGGCTCCGGGATACGCGACGACTTCGTTCGTAACAATATCTAAGACTTTGCAATTAAAATAGTTTATGGCCACGAGCGAAGCCGGCTGTGTCAGCAAGTAAATAAATAAATGCTTGCTGACATCGGGATCTGAACCATTAGCGTGGCACTCGATGACGTTGACGCTACACCATCGCCACCCTCGATTGTATCAATTTATCTTTTGTTTTTACTAGATAAGTATTTCTCATACAAAGACGAATGGAAAGATCGATTGATAAGGTACACCCCATATTTCTGAAGGCCGTACTACCCCACCTCCTCGTTTGAACTTAGGAACTTAATACCCTTTCATATATGTATATCAACTTTTATTAAAAGCAAATAATTCCAAACTAAATTGGAAAAAAGGGGGAATGAGGTACCTATTCTCCACAAGTATAATAGTCTCTTTAGACACGAAACTTAAAGTCAGAGAAGCCTAAGCCACAACTTACTCTATTTCTAACATTTAAAGATTTTTTTTTTGTTACCAAATAATTTTCTTTACAAGGACGATAAGATTTATCTTCTTATCTATTCTAATTGAATGTCCAGTGCTGCTACGAGAGTAGACGAATTGGCCAGGACGGAGTCCGTCATAGTACCTATATAACGTGTATTGAAACAAAATTAGCTGGAGATCATTGATTGTAGCTAAAAGCAGGAGAGATTAATAACATGGAGCTAGTTCTTCGTATCCGTAGCAACCAGAGCAATAATGGAACATAACCTGTTAAATAAACACTCCAGATAGATGGTGATTGCTAACAGATATCCTGAGGTGCAGTAAGACAATTTTCATTTTCTGTGCCCTTGCCGAAGCCAATGCCGCTTGACTGATTTTGAACGCATCTCTTACGGAGAATTGCATCATGAAGTGCTATGCCAATCAGGATGAGACAGGTAATATTTAAGACGCAATTCCGATCCTACCGCGCTCACTCCTCCCACACTATCTCTACCTCTCTTAAGCTAAATTCCTTTGTAGGTCTGTGCGGCATGAACCTAACCCTGAGCTAGACGTGCATTATTTGTCCTCCCAGTCTAACATAATCTAGTCTACAAACATGTCCCTTATTTTGAATCAATACTATTCTCGCTTCGTGTTTACGTTGGGATGCTTTATTGGAGGACAAAACGAGTGCATCAGGATTTAGGTACTGCAAAGATAACGACAGAATTACCTACTGCATCCCCAAAAAGGATAAGTAATCCCAAAGTCAATAAAGTTAACTAATCTGAATAGGTACCAAGAAGCCAATATAATCCAAGTATATATTAAATTTGTTCAACCGTCCCTTGTAAGTAAATTCCTAATATTATTTTTCTACACTTACGAATTCGTCCACACCCAACCGAGTGTTATTTTTCAGCCGGCACATCGACGACAAAATGGAATTCACTAAATAAATAAAATGCTTGTTAAGGACTCGTGGTGCACGTGTTGCCAAAGGATACATATACAGCAGAATCAAGCATTCCCTCCCAAATCACAATGATAATACACACTACGAATTTATATATACAACAATAACAAAAGTAACAACAAAGGCAAGAAACAAAATTATATATTAAACCGAGAGGATCTCTCTTATCCTTATGGTTTCCTATAAATGGAATATTTCAGCGAATAACGCACATGCAAAAACATTCATTCACATATCCTTTCCTAAACAATATCGACGCATATGTTAGATGTTCTTGTTTTCAGAAAGAAGGCACTTAACAGTCGACTGGATTGGATCCCCTTCATCCACCCCATCACACAAATACACAAAAAAGGCAAAAGAACAAAAATATCCTTTTTGTATCAACTATGTACTTCTCCATAATATTTCAAGTGGTCGAATAAGCTGATAGATGGCGAAAAGAATGGGACATGGTTTATTCAAGACGGAAAACCTTTCAGACACTTCTTCCGATAGTCCTTCAACAAACAAAAAAAAAAACATGAATTTTGTAAGCATAACAAAAATAAATCCAAAAGTAAACTCGTTGCCTAGTTTTTGGCCAAAAATGTATGTCTTACCAAGAGCTTTTATCATTCATGAGAGCATAGCTTTTTACCACGCTATTTGAGTGAAAATTTGTGAGTCGACGCTAACATAGTTCTCTTTGAAGTGGCTCTCTTGTGCGATGTTTTTCTCTAGTTTTCGAAAAAGCTTTTACAAGTTTCGGCTTTCGAATAACACCTGTCGGCTTCTATAAGAGACAAGTCCACATGAGCATAAACGTATACATATTATGTACATATGTATGTATATATGGTTTAAACGACTTTTATGGACACATTACCCGCAGGATCTCTTAACCGTCGGTAGATGGCAATAGTTGTATTAAATTAGGATTTTGACGATGATCGTAAAATTTATAAATACTACTGACTATTATTTCATACTCATACTCATTCATACTCATAAACTTAGAAGTACATAATTTTATGTTTATTTAGAAAAAGCGTGTCTCATTGCTGACGTACATCAAAGAAATTCTTACCCTATTCCACGTATTAATCTTTTTGATTACATACATTTTTTATAACAAAAAGATATATTTATGATAGACCATAAACGTTTATGTGTTTATAAATAAATCAATAAAAAATTCTTAAAATTATAGCTAAAAAATTAAAGAAAGTGAAATATAACAAACTAATAAGATTTACTTAAAAACACCATGCACATTATACGATTCGTTTCAGGTAAAGGCCATATTACTCTCACTCTGTCGTCCGTCCGCCTGTGTGCCTGTTTATCTTTTACCAGCTTATAGCTCCTAACCTGTACAGGTTGCATGCTGCATATCTAAGACATATCTTCATCTTATAAGGTTAGCAAGGACTATGTGAAGAAGGACATGCGAATTCTTTCAGGCTGATGGATATCTATTTGAGTTACTCAGGTGTATTCGAAGCTAGGGTCATTTATAGTTTCTTGGGCTGAGTCAGGGCTCTGCAAACGAGATGTTGTCGGATGAACTCTAAATGGTAGGATTTGGGCCTCTAACTGGGTGTTTTGTTGTCGCTCTTGCTCTTCCACGCAAAACCAAATATCGGTTATGCGCCAACCAATAGCCTTGTTTTGGATGATTTTACTGTTGAGGGCCATAATAAACAAAATAACGAACTTCGCATGGAATGTTCGAACCCCTTTACAAACGGTGTGCATTCGAACAATTAGAGGAAACCATTAACTGCTATAAAGCAGATATCACAGTCGTCCAAGAGGTACAATGGAATGGCGTGGTAACATATACTACGGCGATTCTTATAAAGAAAACAAATAGAACCGGATGTACTACAAACGTGCTAAGTAAGACCAAACAATCGTTCGTGGACTATTGAATAATAAAATTGGAAAGGAAAGTACATTTGGTAGTATGATCGGGATATAAAGCCTTTATGGCACCGTGTCTGGAAATGGAGTTACGTTTGCGGTGGGACGTAACATAGCTACGGCGACCTGGATGTACTTTGGCCAAAATACCAGGAACAAGGATATGCATATTACGATGGACGGGAAACGTTTGGACGTTTGCACTTTCTAACAATTATAATGTACATTTGCGGATATTCTGAACAATACATCATATGGTGTGGCACTGCAATTCAAAGTGATCATGTAATTCAAAGCAATCCCTCAACCTCTGGAGAAGTCTATTGTTGGCAGCATCACACATTGAAGACCAATGGAAACATTGCCAGAAAGTCATCCGAAGTCATCCGATATGGTGGACTTCACTAAGCAGCAACAAAAAAACCAAACCAATGGTTTGACGAGGAGTGCCAGAAAGTACATGCAGCAAACTAGCCGGCCCACAGAGCGACACAGCAAAGAAAGACTAGTGCTACTGTTGAGACATATAAGCAAAGGAGAAACAGAAAACAACAAATACTTTGAAATAAAAAGAAAGAGTTTAAGAGGCGCATGATTGAATCAATAGACAAATGTTGCTGTTGAAATGATCGTCGAACATTTTACTGAAAGATAAAAAGAAGATGTCATAGCTAAAACTCTCAGAAAGGAGACTACAGAGGCAAACAGGGGAATATAACACATGAGTCACCGAGGGTGCAAGGAAATTGAAAAACGCATTTCAACTGTTGGATAATTGGATGTTGGAATCCAATCAATAAAAATAAATAATCAACGCCCACATTTGCATTCAAGGGGTTATGAATATCCTTAAAATATGTGCGGGCGTTTAAAAGACTAGATAAAACATGGATAGAAAGATTGATGTAGTCGTTTGAAAGTAATATGATAATTTAATTAATAATTAAAAAAATTAGTGCTGACATAAGCTTTCGTAATTGATGGAACTGATTGTTTAGTATTTCACGAGAAATAAATAGATACACTATTGCCACCCAAGAGACGTGCTATGTGTGTATATAGAGCGATGTCTATTTTTGATATCCCTGCGAAACTCATTTACTCATCCATAGACGCAGGATAACGATGAAAGATTATCATTGGTCCATAGAAGTCGAAAAGATCAAACAGACCCTTTTACAGTCAAGAACGGTCTACGACAAGGCAATGCGTACTTGAAAGAGCATATGGATACCAACGCAACTCCCCTAAGAGCCTTCGAATCTCCGAAGTACATCGCAGTAGAATAAGACGTTGCTGATCAAATATCAAACTAGCTGGAGAAGTCTGTTGGTTAAGGCCGAAGACAGCTTTTAAAAAAAAAATTCTAGTAAAAAAGATTTTCCAAAATAGGTGTGTATTCTTCTCTTCAAAACAATTGTTTCAAATGGAACCCCTCTATACGCAAACAACCTCACACTTCATGCAATTTGGCGACTATTGACACTTTACCACCAGAGTTCCCCGCAACATTATTTATGTTCAACTGCTATACTCTCGAGCCACGTAAACTTCGTTTACTTTACTACAATTTCTTCCATTAATATTTTAGTTTGGCGTACGAAACCAAAAAGCCTCTGTAATCATCTCGATACCTCGCCAGATGTCTTATTTTGCGTCTGCTAAGTTGATCAAGTCCAAGGGTCGTGATATGCTTCAAATATTGTGGTAGGTATAAATAGGGCAGAATACTCGTCTCTCCAGCCCTGGGCACAAACGTCATCTCAAACTGCTTTTAAGTATTGACACGCTTAACGATTGCAGCGAAATTTATTTTTCCAATTAAAGTGTTCCTCGGCAAAGACTTTAAACTTTAAATCATCGTTGTCATCATAAGGATAACCTTAGGCTGAAAAATAAACTTAATTAATTTCCTTCTCTGTTCTAAGAATAGAGAAAAAAAATAACCTCCCTTAAGCGAATGCTACGACATTGTTTTATCTATCTCTTGAATAACAAAACCACCATATACTTTTAAGGGTGGCTGGTGAATTGGTAGACAACCACCCCTGACCCAAGTGCACATTTTATTAATTTGCTACCACTTAATAACTACCGATGAGAGCAAGGTCATATTTGAGTTTTAACCTATACATTTAAGTGGTTCTCCTTATTTTATTTGCTTTATTGTATGGAAAGCGTGGGTGTGTGGCAGATTGAGAGATGTAATTAGCTTTAAAGCCAGCACAAGAAGCGAATATATTGACCAAGTTTAAGATTATGCTTCCTGTTTAGTTTGACGAAACAATATCCTCAAGGAGTAATCATATTTGAGGCATCGATTGAGAATTTTCCCTATTTAAAAAAAAGCACAATTTTCAATATAAATTAAATTAAATTTGTGATGTCAGAAAATAAAGTATCTATGTCCAAGCATACCTTAACGCTTCGAAGTTTTGATAGATTTTTACATTTTTTAAACAGAAATTTACTTATTTGGTGCACACAGCACATGGACCTCTTCCATTCCATTCGATTTGGTTTTTCATTATTAGACGGTACTGCTTGAAAGTGGAAGTAAGTTTACTAACAAATCTACAAGTTAAATATGGATCTACAGGATTAAATATGGAACAGAATACCAAATATATGCAACGGCTGCTCTGGCATTTCATCAGCCTTTTGTTCGAATTTGTTCTCCACATTTTTAAGTAGTGGTTCTATCTCATTAATTAGGACTATTAAGATATCTCCCTTTAAACCCGGTTCGAGAAAAAGCAGCCTATTAGTGTCAAATGACAAGATCTCGGGAACCGATTTGTCACCAAATCGAGAGATAATCCGGTCTTTAAACTTTGATATCAGTAGAAGTCAATCTGTCCTGTTAAAACTAGATGCCTATCCAATCCATACAATTCGAATTTTGCCATCAAAATAGGTTAACCGTTCTTCGATATCTTTCGCCATTGACCGTAACAGCATTACCAATACCTTCTTTAAACAAAGCCGGTCAAATACTCCTCATCAAATAGAGACTTTCTGTGGTGGATTCTCCTCAGTCCAAAAGAGGAAATTTGGCTTATTAGGCTACGTTAGGTTTCGTTGCCTGTCCACATGAGAGTGCAGATACACTCAGACCAGTGAAGGTCCTTTGTGATGCCATGGATCAACCATAAGGCCACTCAGGGAGTAAAAAAACCAACCGTAGCTTTTGATAAAGCTAAGGATGTACATGGCGTCTAAGGACGCAAAATCGCCGAGGTCGTCAATGAAGTGGGGCCCTTGATGGAGCACTCTTTTATGCGACAGGGATGGACAAGTACATAGGAGGTGAAGGATGGTTTCCTCCTCCTCCTCGTCCCTACAGCTTCTGCAGAATTCGCTGTAGAAGAGGCCAAGCCTTTTGGCGTGTTTGCCTATAAGACAGTGTCCATTGAGAACACCAACAACGCAGCTGATCTGTGTCCGCTTTAACTTGAAGAGGTCGGTACTACGTTTTTTGTCCAGCTAAGGCCAGATCTGTCTCGAAATGTGACACGCTGAGCCGTTTTCCCATCTGAGGGTGGTCATGCTAACAGCGTTCAGCTTTAGTAGATGCTTACATGTAGCGAGGGGCATACCCAGGGCTTGCCTGTCAGGCAGAATCCTTAGAGTGGTACCCTGTCTGGCGAGCTCGTCAGCCCTGCAGTTTCCTGGAATGTCCCTGCAACCCGGCACCCAGCATAGGTGAATGTTGAAGTGCTCTGTCATCTCCGTAAGAGATAAATGACAGTTTAAGGCGGCCTTTAAAGTGAAGGAGCACGATTCCAGGGACTTGATTGCCGCTTGGCTGTCAGTGAGAAGGCTAATATCCCTGAAAGATAGTAAGTACATCACTCTTCAGCCAGGACAGGGCTTCCTTAATCGCCATGATTTCCGCCTGGAAAACGCTACAATGATCAGGGAGGCGGAAAGAGATGCTCAGATTGAGCTATTCGGAGAAAACACCACAACCCACCCACCCTCTCTCTTAGAGCCATCTGTAAAGAAGTGAACCGAACTACCATCGACAGGGGGGGAGGTGTATCATTCATCCCGATCAGGGATGCTCGGACGGAAGTTACGGTCAAATCTCAGTTTCGGCGGGTGTAGTCCGTGTTTTCGTGTTTGAAGTTGAGAAGATCAAGGATCGAGGAGTGGTCAAAGCGATAGCTAGACCACTGAGAGGAGGCTTTTAGACGGTTAGCTGCGCAGGCAGCCATCTGTTTGCCGAAAATATCTAAAGGTAGCAGGTCGAACAAAATGTCCAGCGCCGCGAAAGGAGTAGTTCTCAGTGCACCACTGATGCAAATGCATACAGATCTTTGCACCTTAGCTAGTTGAGCGAGGTGGACTGCCCTGTCAATAGCATCGTACAATCACGCCATAGAGTAGTATAGGCCTGATAGCGGATACGTAGAGCCAATGAGGGATTTGAGGTTTCATACTCCAGCTCCTACCTATAGCCTTTTTACAGGAATAGAGAGCTACATTTGCATTCCTGACGCGTTCTAGTAGATTGGCTTTCCAATTCAATTGCCTATCCAAAATAAGACCAAGATATTTTGCGTTTTCAGTGAAGGTGAGACTGGTGCCATTTATCAAAGGAAGGTCTATGAGGGGAGCTTTATATTTTCTCGTGAAGAGAACGAGTTCTGTTTTATGGGCATTAAACCCCCGTCTACATTTATTCGGCTTATTAATGAATTCACAAAAATGAAAATGTGCTTCGCCATGGAACACGATTCTTAAAAAAAAAAATTAGCATTAGCTGTTTATTATTCTAACATCCAATCAGCGAATGCTCAGAGCTGTAAATGTACTTTAAGCTTCAGCTCCTGCGTGAACTGAATCTGTTGGATTGATGACCCTTTGTTTCTGTCAAATTCCCACGAACTATTAAAGGCATTTCAGCAATACTTTCCTACTTGTTGGAAAAACTGAACCTACAAATTTGTAAGGGGAGCTCACTGATACTACGCTTAAGCATTTCCCCTGCTATAGATTCGCTTATTATAAGGAAGTGATTTCTACATCCACCTATTGTTAAGTTTTTCTTCCTACTCTTTTTTAAACTCCGGACTACGTTTACCACTACTGTCCACTAAAATGTTGAGGATATTTAAAAATATCATATTTATTTTATTTCTTTCAGTGGCCAAGCCATTGTCGGCAGGCAGCCTTCAATATATTTTTCCTTTCGATTTGCAGTATTTCCATTTTCTTTCTCCTTTCTTAGGTTACAAATTAGAACCGTGTTAATATTAATCAAAAATGTGAATTAAATTAAAAATTTGCAGAAAGGTTACATTCCGTCTGAAATTAATTGCATAATACCTTATCCTTCATGACTTATCAGCGCATCCTTAAAATTTCTTGCTTCAAAGGCAAAAGAAACAGTAAGCAGAAAATGGAGTAGGACTGTCTATAGGATTATCAAGGAGCATGTAGGTGATCGGATTAATAGGCAGTATTTAGTTAAGAGTATAGACGGTAACTTGCTGATTTTCGATGAGGATCAGCGCAGGAGATGGAGTGAGTACTTTGCAGAAGAGCTAAATCATATAGATGACAGCTTTACGATTCTTAATTGAAAGAAGCCTTCCTAAGCAGTAAATTTTCGAATTATTAATATGACCTCCCTGAGAAACAGGGATAGTGAGTGTTTCTTTAAAAACATAAACTGGTAGGCATTGATAGCGTCCCTTCTGAATTGATTTAGATTCTATTTTGGGGTCAGATACTCCTGCATAGACCACATATGTGGATATCTTGCGCATTTAGGTACTCACTGAGCAGAACATCGAAGTTCCTACCACACCGTTTGCTCATCGACTTCAAGAAGACTTTGGACTAATTGAATCTAGTTACTATTTGGTTGATTGTGCGCAGAGGATGCACCCCTTAAATACTCAATTTAATTACAAAATCATAATATGAGGGCAGTAAGTTCCATGTTCTGCGTAATATAACGCACGCATGGGCTGTTGCGCCAAATTTGTATGTACCTATGTGATGACGATGTCCGCCTGCTCTCACACGGGATAATAAATTTACATCTAATGGTGTACAACCTTAAAGCTGAGACAAACAATGTGGGGCTGAAGATATGTATAGCAAGACAAAAGCATCAAGCATTCAAATCTGACCTTGAACTCAATATTGCTGGATAGCATGTCCCCAACACCTTTCTCAAAAAACGTGTCAATAACTTCTAGACATCACCATATGGAGAAAAAAGTGGCAATGGTTTGCCCACATCTTAGGGCGCGAAGGCAAGTCCAATGCAAAATACGTCATGCAGTGGAATTCAATCATCCAGTCAGGTAAAAGAGTATCGAGGTCTTTAAAAATAAGATCTGGTGAGAGCTGAAATACACTACAGAACTCCATACAAGATGGCACACCGGTCTTGTTGACGCTCTGCACCCTCTTAGGGATGGCAGGTTTTATGTATATAAAGAAGCTATTATTGCGGCTGTAGAATTGTGAATGCAAACATTTACTTTACTTGACTTTCAGAGTTTTAGCTTAAATCAGTCTTTTTTGGGGGGAAAGGTCCTTAGAAAGTGAACCAGGCCCTACATAATACGCGTATACGGCCGGATTACAGATTAATGTCTACGTACATATTTTATTAGTTTTACCATTTTATGATTTGAAGCAAACAATTTTGAAAAAGCAGTGTTCTTTGCAAAATAAGTGTGAATTTCAAAGATTCAGGCTATTAGAAGCCCGGAAAGAGGAAACATACGTACAGACAGACGTGCATGGCATCGGCTTGCGGTGCTGATCGGTATATACATACATGATCGGTATATACATACATGCCATTATTATATTAATATTACAAATAAATTATGTTTCCAGCTTAATACACCTAGCCTATGAGATATGGCTTAAAACGTTGTCAGAAGTGATAAAACAGTTGATGCTAAAGTGAAAGGGACAAAAGTGCATCTACTTAAGGTTGAATGCAGGCGAGTTTGGACAAACTATTTCCAATACTACAATCCAATACATACCTTATAAATATCGATTTCAAGGGTACACATTACACACATACTCATATTTGTTAAGGTATTATAGATTTACATATTCTTTAACATATTCTCTTATGCTGCTGTGCTCTACTCCTCACCCCACCTCAAACTAGTCATTAAATATAATACACCCTCCTACGGGATAGGGGACATCAAAAAGCCATGAAGAAAAAGATAAAGTAAAACACTCCCCTTACATACAATTACTTCAAGTTAATTTAATTTACGGCCCCGGGAATGAATATTTCTACCAGCGCCGTGGAACACACTTCATCACCAATAAAGGTGTTTATTAAATTGACTACGAAATTAAATCACAAATCTGTGAGCTGCGGAAGGCCTAAAGGCCTCCAATGGGAGTGGGACACACAGGTACCGACATCATCATCATCGTGATGTTAGCATTACTCGCATCGTTGCCAAAATCCCCAAAAATAGCTTCAAGTTGGATGATAACTTTTTCAATTGATAACACGCACAAATAAGATAAACGTGTAAACATTGCACCGTCCCACTAATTCTCCTAATCAGGTCCAACAACTGCTTGACTCTATTTTAAGGCATACTCTGCTATTTCTGTACGTCAGACTGACGACGTTGGAAGGGGTTTTAAGTTGATTGGTTATGCAAATGAATGAACCTGAAAAGTTTGTGATGCTACTACTGCTGCTGACCAGGCAAAATTGGACGACCAGAGATTTTTAATTATCTACCCAACCGGGTAATTAAAAGTACAGAATTTTTAATATTCCTTCGTCGGAATTGTATTGACAACAGAAGGGCAGGTGGTCTATGTGGCGTAAAATCCAGTCCTTGGGGATGTTCTGTGCAATGATTTAATTGCAATAAATAACGATGAAGCTACACCATTTTCTAGATGAAATTCATTTAAACAAGCTTTCTGGAAGGGTGAGAGATAGTGCCATAACGATTGATGCAAGTGAAGGGAGGTAAATAGAAATGCAGTAGCTTGATTCCAAAAATATAAATAATAGTGGACCAGCATTGCATAAAATATGCTAAGAAACGAAAGAATTTCAAGCATTGGGATGCAGGCTAAGGTCCTTCGTTGTGTTGATGTTGAATTCCCTTCTTCTTTTTTTAGTTTTTCCTGTTGCCTTATTATTCATTTTATCGGAAGGAATTTAATTAAGAAATACTTTGTGTATCTGTGCCAGATCCTTACGTATAATATTTTCCGTTTTTTGTTGTGTCCTTCTTGTGTATTTAAAATATTTTACAGATGAGCTAGGTGGACAGTGTAGAAAGAATGTGTGCAGTATAAATTAGGATTCAGATCACCACGTCAAAGGTGCATTGGCGTTGGGTGGCAAATTTCCTTCTCATTTACACAAGGTAGGTGCGCATTCATTTTCATTTAACTTTCATTCCTTACTTACAATTTTTTAATTAAAAAAAAATATTTTTGATTCTGTTAAAATAAGATATTGACAGGATTCTACAGGAGTTAAGCCCGAACTTAAATGCATAGAAAATGCAATGCATATTTTTTAGGGTATTTATATTTGATCATCATTCAAAGACGAAACTGAGTCTGCACTCAGTAGTAGTGAGGGGTTTCTTCTACTAAGTCCTCACCTATATCTTTCTATCTTCTTTCTGGTTCCGCTCATCTTAGTTCAGTAGTGATGTCTTTCGCACACTTACTCATTGCGTTAAATTGAATCGGTGAGTGAAAGAACAGTACATGTATCGCTTTTGAGAAAAACAGAAAAAAGCTAAACGCATTTGTACTGCGCTTCCATACAATCAGCGAAAAACTTATTCCATTTTTGTATACATTTGGCTCTCTACATATCTTGAGCATTTTGGATATTTGAGGCCAAAATGCAATTTTTGGCGCTTACACTGTTCTTCCACTCACCGATTAAATTTTTCATGCGATTGAATCATAAGATCCGCTGTATTGTCGGGGATTAGTATTTCATCGAGCTCTATTTGCAATGTTTATCGTTGGTTTTCAAAACGTGGACTATGGTAGAACTCATGTTCATGCTTATTCGTATAACATCTTCCAATGTTATACGAATAACAGTGGCTGACCTTGATTTTCGGAAGCCGTGTTGGTGCTCTGCCACTCTTCCTTCATCTTCAATACACATGTTGCAGATAAAACCAGGACATTGTTGAACATACAGAGTGAATGAGACGAGAATGAATTCTCAGAGGGATTGATTCTTTTGTCGAGTAATACTAATGTTTGAGGTGGTCTTATGTTTGCTTATTACCCGATGTGTGCAGGTTTGAGCTCCAGCGGAGATAGAGAGCAAAAGGCATCCAAGTATAAATGGAACCGAAAGACATTGAAGCCTTTCCAACCACTTCAGCGTTCCTGCCTGGTAGTGCAATCGACCGCGACGAGCCTGAGCTGATTTGAGTTTCCTTATAAAACAAAAGCGGTTACAAAATATAAACTAATATTTGCTTGTCCCATCGGTCCAGAAAGACTATCTCAAATGTCAATATCCTTGAATATGTACGGTCAGGTTTTAATTTCCGGTTTAAGGGTTAAGTTGAGTACGGCATCTATTCCAGGTGCATTTCCTATCTCGAACTCGATTAATGTTTGCTTCAACTTCCGCTGCCCGCTGTAACAATGGGAATTATTTGTGTGTTCCTCACTTTTCGCTTTGTTTATGAGGTCTCTTGTGCGACAACTATATTTTGCAATGACCTTGGGGAGCTGCTGGCTAAAAGGGCTTACGTTTTTTCATTTCCACTTGGTACGCTTAGTCCCCAAGGGATTTAGTTGTACGCTTACTTAAGGGGCTATACGCAGTTAGTTTTCAAAAAATCGATGTCAAAATCGAATCAAAATTACATCATTTTCTTAAAGTACATACGTTTAAGTACATACGCAAAAAATTATATGTCGATCTAACTAATATTCTCGAAGTTACACGCATATTGGTGAAGTCCCCTCGGAGCTAATGAAAGTAGCTGGAGAAGAGGCCCGAGCACCAGCTGCCAACCTATAGTGTTGCTCCCTTTATTTCCCTTTCTATTGTGCTTTCATGATAGTGTATTAGTAGCTGTCGAAGGAATGGAGAATCTATTATATGGCCCTGGAATAGACGACTCAATGTAAGTTGGAAACAAAAATGTACTATGTATAAAATGCTTCTTTTTTTCCGAGGGTAGGTGAAAATCTTCAATAAGACACTATGAGGATCGACATCGCGTGCTCATAGTAGTGTGGGATTCTTACCCACTAAAAAACCTCCCTTCAAAACAGACTTGTTTTCATTTTTACTACAACTAAGTATTCGACTTATCAAGTAGTTTTCATTTCACGTAGTAAGGACGTTTTGCAGGGACCTTCGGTGTTTCGTGTTGAAGTCGCCACCGATAATAAAATTTGGTTTAAGGAAGTTGAAGATGTTTGGGAAATCACTTTCTTCAAGTTTACATCGCAGTGGACAATATATAGACGAAATGTTGAAGGCAAAATGTCTATTTCTAACACGTATCGTGCTTACTTGCATTGCTTCTAATTCAATATTTACTTCCGCTGAATGTTCGATACATTCTTTTATAAACAAGGATGATCCGCGTCTTGCTCTTTCCGATGGGTGGAAGGCGTGATACAGGCTATATCCTCTTATCTTAACGTTCGTTTGTTTTGTCAGATGAGTTTCACAGACCAAGCATATATCAATATCTTTTTCTCGTATAAAAATTTCTAACTCGTCGAGTCTTCGTATGAGGTCGTTAGCGTTCCATGTAAGAATTTTTAGCATTTCTTTCATATTCGGGTTGAAGTGCGCCTGTTATGAATGTTTCTTTCTAGTGCAACTAGTCTCTCGAAAATAAGTTTGTTTGTTTTGCATTGCTCTTCAAGTTTCGCAAGTATTAGGGAGAAAACATTGGATACTGGATTTTGTGAGCTACCACTATCACCGTTTTCCAATGTCGCAACTTGAGCAGGAGTCTTTACGTTAGAGTTTGGACGGTTTTTTGCCTTGATCTCCCGTGGGTTGACGGTCATATACTTGCCATTAGCTGCCATCGCCGCTTGAGCATAAGACTGTGCATCAGTATTCGAAGACTTTGCTTCTGTCACATTTTCTCTACTGCGTTTGGGGTTTTCTTTGTTTACCCGATCTTAAGTCAATATTGACGGATTTCCTATCTTTCGCTGCTTTTTTCGTAGCTATTTTGGGTCTGTTCTTAACTGGTTTCGGAATAGGGCACATGGAATTTTTAAGCGTATCGCGTCTTTTTTGGAGCTTTTTCGCTACTTCGCAACCTCGATAGTTCGCAGGATGTTTTCCTTTGCAGTTTATACAAGTGGCTGGGGTTTGCTTGTTTAGGTGACATTCTTCCGAGAGATGCTTACCTGCGCATTTGACGCATCGCGGCTCTTTCTGGCAGCAAGTCTGTGTATGATTGAAGCCTTGACAGCGCTTACACTGCGGGATCGTTCTGGAGGTCTTACGCATGGGTTCGATTTTGACCACGATGTTTAGAATAGTCTTAATACCATATATAGCATCTTTCATCTTTATCGAAACTAAGCATGAATAGTGGAAGTCCACGCCTTACCAATTTTTCATGATCTCCCTCCGACTGTTGCTTTTCCTTTTTGATAATATTGACGGCATCAAGAATTTTAAAGCCTTTATCTTGAAGGTCGTGCATTACATCTTCTTTAGTGCACGAGGGGTGGAGTCCCCTTGCTACAACACGCAGTGGTCTTTCTAAATTATTTTGGTAAGTATACCACTGAATCTTTTCGGCATTCAATTTTCGGGATAATGATCGGTAACCGTCGGCAGCATCGACATTGATTTTCAACGTATTGTTTCGCAGAGATGTCACCTTAAACTTCGATGGCAGGGTTCCTTTAATGAGGTAATGCAGCTTATTATAGTCCGTTACTCCAACGACGTTTATCGGTGGCGGAGGACGTAATTTTTGTTGTTGTTGCTTTTCTTGCAACTCCTTGCGCTTTTCCTGTTTTTGTGGCTCGACTTCCGGTGACGAATCAGCTTTGCGTTTTTCGCTAGGTCGTTTCTCTTCGATCCAATTCGTTTCACGTGTTAGCTCTTCTTCGTCGGTCTGGTATTCGTGACTAGGTGAGCGTGCGGGCTAACTGTACTTTCTTTTTGATACGTGTTTTTTAGGGCATTATTTTCTTGCCTGAGTAGATCTACCTACTTCTTTCTTAAGCTCACGATAGAGTAGCTCCATTTCGGTAAGCTTTGTACGGAGTACGTCGTTTTCCTCCTCAATGCTTTTTGATTTCGCTGAGTCCCGTTTTTCACGCGCTTGCGCTTCCGGCGGACTTCTTTTTCCGGAGACGTTCGATCTTTGCAAATATATTTTTAGTGATTAATGGAAGGTTCTTGCTCGGCGATAAATATTTTCCACTTTATAAACAATTTAGAGCCAAAATATGATCAAAAATCTAAAATTTATTTTTATTTTTGAGAAGCCGCCGTTTTTTTTAAAATTAATATTTTGCTTATTCCTTCGATTAACTACGTTATATTAATGAAATCCTTTTGGTTTTTCTTTTCAGATGATCCAGTTACGGCACACTGCCGAACATCCTTTCTTTAGAACAATCTTGCTTCAATTCGACCTAGCCATGTTTTGATTTTGCCACCCCCACACCGATATTTTCGCCCTTCTATTTCCCCCCTCTACCTGGCCCCTTCTCTTCCTACACACCCTAGTTTTAAGATAGTTTTTTAAGACCTAATAGTTTTAAGTTTAGCGTTAAGTTCCTTTTTTTTTAGTTTTTAAGTTCAGATTTAAGTTGTTGCTTGTAAATATTAAGCTGAAATAAATACATAAATAGAGGAGGCCCCGGAGATCTACTGTAGTGGGCTTAAAAATCATTATTTTCAAAAATAAAAAAATATTGCAATAATGTAGTTATATACATAAAGATTTGTAAGTCAATAAATAAAAAGGCTTTCCAGAAAAAATTCCTGAAAAATCAGTTTTTTCGGCCTCCTAAAAACCCCATTTTATGCTCTGGATTGCTCTTTAAGCATTCTTTGCACTACATTGTATCGCTCTTTGAGCACTTGGAGTTCTTTTGGAACTTTAGTACAGTCACAATCTGAATGTTCGAACTAGTTGCGATAGTTTATGAAAGTGATATTGTTTATAAATCTATAATAATGAACCAACAGAAGAATTGTTCAAAATATCTTTAAATGACTTCAGATAACTTAGAATCCACATAAGGCTACTGGGTTGAAGCTCAGAAGAAATTTCCTTATCTGCAAAATAAAGCTGAATCGATATTAAATAGATAAGTCTAGATCCAATTGGTTAGCCACATAAAGTCAGCTACACCAAGAATGTTAAGTTTATTTGAAATACCTCGGTCGAGTCACCATATTTTAAGAATACTATATCTAGCTCCTTGAAAAGCAAAAAAAAATAATATTTGGTTCAAGCGATTGAAAGAGGACTGGGGAGTAGCTTCTTGCAACCATTGGTATTGAATGTTATGTCGAATCAGAGAGACAGAGAATGGACGTTTTCTGAAATTATGAACTAATATCTTTTTGGTATCCTGCGAGTTACATTTTTGATGCAAGCCGTCGTAGAAGAAAAGCGTAAGACGTAGGCTGACTTATTTTCAAGCTATTCATAATGATATCAGTTTAATGTATTTGCAAGAATATCGATTTAGAAAACATCCTTAATTACGCGAATAAAACCAAAAAAAGTGTTTACTTGCTACTTTTTCCAAGAATTTAATTTGAATGTATATTTAAAAAAGGGTAAATACGATAAAATTTGTCAAACAGCACCTTTTATCAGCTTTCAAAAAATATTCAAAGCAATATTCTGCCTGTAGCCGTTTTGAAGTGATATCTATTTTCTCGTGCAAGATCAATAATGTACTTATGCATGTGGTATATCATTGCAAATATGTAGCTTTCTGCGTAGAATCCAAAAAATTGGAGTTTAATATTTGAATACTGAAAAAATTCCTCATCATATCTAGATGAAACATTAAATAATAAAAAATCTGCGTACATGACTCGTGCCATAAGAGAAAATATTAACGTAACACACATCTTTTGTTAAACTTTAATTATGACCATTTATTGAAGGTCTAAATTTCGCGGAGCACTAATTTTATTGGTGATCTCGAGGCTTTTACACAAACATTATCTTTAACTAATTCGAACCAGTATAAAAGAATAAATCAGCTGCTATAAATGTATGATCACATTTTTATGATTAATACAAAATTGGGATTTTGCGCACTGAGGAAGAATTAGTACAATTGCACCGATAACTTATTTTTTTTTGTTCATTGTATCGTAATAAGGAAGTGTATGTATGTTTACCTACGCAATTTTGTAAGGTCGTGGAGTGGGCAACGGATTATTTAAATTTTATAATTTTATTTTTCAATATAACCTCCTTGAACGTGAATGCATTTCTTAGACCTACAGATTCATTTTTATAAGCCTTCATAAAAATAATTCCCCGGTTTGCCTTCAAAATGTTTGTTCACAATGATTTTCACGTAAGTTTTTCTTCAATTTTGAACATAACTAGCTACCAGCCCATGACTGTAAGGCTGATAAGCTTATTTCTGGAAACCACATAACTTCATAGCAGCAATGGCAATTTGAGCCTTGTGAACCGGAGCAGTGTCATGAAGCAAGAGCACTAATTTTGTTTATCTGCCTTTTCTTTTTAGTTTAACAGATCAGATTTTCTTAAGCACCTTAGAACATTAGCTTAGTATTCTCCTGCGATGCTGGGGCCTTTGGGTTTATAATCTACCTATTAACAGGATTCCTTGCGAGTGCCAAAACACTATTGCTGTGATCTCTCCAGCCGATGGTATGACCCTCAAGCTCTTGGGGTCTGAAAACTCCCCTGGTTTTGTAACTTCTTATTCCGGATATTCTGAACCAATCTGCATTTTCTTTCAGTTTGCGTCGACTATCTTCCATGATGGCGTATTCGAATTGTGGTACCATTTCGTGTAGTGTTACGTCACTTTTAGAGCGGTAATCATCTTCTTATGACTCCATACCTCATTTAAATCAGTTCAACCACTTGTAACCCATGATTTTAACAGGGCAAAGAGATCTGTAAACTGCATTGCACTTAATATATTTTTCACCTTTTCTCTTGTTTTGCGAAGAATTTAATAACTGCGTGGAACTCAGTTATTGAAATTTTTTATTATTATTCTTTTGACTACGGCAAGTGAACAAATTCCTAAATCAATATAAAACTTTACATTTATACATAAACGGGATTACCTGACAACAACAAAATTATTCCAAACCCTCCCCTTTCTACTTTGATCCATAATCGGCAAACTTAAAAAATACCCCCGATTGGGTAAATGTTATTTGTCTGGGGTCGCGCTTGACCTTTTGGTCTACTGAATTGCGTTCTATTATTAAAAATATCACCAGTGGGTGTAGATGCTATTGTCGCTGACGATCCAAATGTATCGATTGGACGATCGCCTTGCACAGGAAGATTTTGCGAAAATACTCGTATCTTAGCCGAACGGTTAACAGGATTCAGCTGGTGCAGGAATTGAAGTCAAACGACTATCATTTGCGCCATGATTTCAGTACTTGGACCTTAAATCAACTGAAAGTGAATCATGTTTTCTCTATCAACATTTTCTTCAGCAACGAGTCACATAAGCAAACAAAATTGTCTTTGGAGTGAAGATAACCCACAACAGGTTCATGAAATGCCCCCACATGGTGCACTTTGTACGCTGGTGGCATTATCGGACCTTTTTTCTTCTAAAATGTGGCTGGAACTCGCGTTTCCGGTTACAGAGTCCGTTGCCGAACCATCAGCTTTTTTTTTTTTTTTCTTTTTTTAATTCCTCAGTCCTCCAGCCCCGAGAAGAAGTAACTAGCAAGAGTCCTCATTCTTCTGACGGATAAGTCACGACAATCACACAGCAGGTGACGAACAGATTCAATTTCTTCTTCGTCTCTGCAATTTCTACAATAGTAATTATGCAGCACACAGAGTGGCTCCGCATGGACGCTAATGGTATAAGTAATTTCCCAGAAACGACCCATGCGTTATAACAACTAAGTTTCACCAGAGAAGTTGATGTCCTCTTGCTGAAGGCTGGCTATATCGCCCTGGCCGTTTCGCATGTTTCCAGACAAACCCAGCGTCTGTTTGCTCGACCAGCCGGCGACTTCATCTTCTAAAACAAAAAAAAAAGTCATGTTAACTTGCTGGTCTATGCCAACAAACTAACGATGATTGACGGTTTAGAAGCCAATATTGCCCACGTTATTCGCGAATTGTGATTCGATACTGCTTACCACCTAGGACGTATTGTTTTGGTAATACGGGTGGGCCAACAACAAGTTTCTTTTTAAAAATGCAATAAAATTAACAGAATGAAATTCTTTCCCATTAATTATGGAACTCAACATCGTTCAAGCGGCTACCTCGGCTGGCCTCGAAGTAGCGCATTCTATCACACCAATTTGCCAAGACCTTGTCGATGGTTTCGGGCTGTAGCTCACGGATTGCTTGGATGATATTGGCCTTAAGTGCTTGAATCGTTTCCGGATTGTTGGAATAATATCGGTCCTTCACGGTTCCCCACAAAAAAAAAGTCCAAAGGGGTCAAATCGCAGCTCCGAGGCGGCCAATTGACATCGCCAAGACGGCTGATAACACGATTTGGGAATTTGGTGCGTAAAAGACCGATTGTGGCATGAGCTGTGTGGCATGGCGCGCCATCCTGCATGAACTAGTCCAAATCCATGTCTTCAATTTCAGTAAAAAAAAAAGTCGTTAACATGGCTCTGTAACGCCCACCGTTGACCGAAACGTTGTTCCCAGCCTCATTTTCGAAGAAAAATGGTCCAATGATGCCACCACTCCACAATCCACACCAAACTGTCACTGTCTGTGGATGCATTGGCTTCTCGACAATAACGTGCGGGTTTTCCGAGCCCCAGATGCGGCAATTTTATTTGTTAACGTAGCCGCCGAGATGAAAATGTGCCTCGTCAGAAAAAATGATTTTTCGCCCAAAATCGTTGTCCAATTCGAATTGCTCTAAGGCCCAAACTGCGAAGCGATAACGAAGCGGATGGTCGTGCGCTTTTAATTGCGAATAATCCCAGATCTTTGTGCAGAATTCTCCTCAGGCTAGTGCGTGAAATGTTGAGCTGTTGAGATCGATGACGAGTTGATGTTCGTGAATTGAGTCTCACACTCTCGGCTACAGCAGCCACATTCTCGTCTCTGCGCACCGTACGACGACGGGGACCATGAGTGTTGTCCACTAGCATACCAGTCTCACGAACTTTTTGCACAAACTTGCGTACAGCAGGCGCAGTGGGTGCTTCATTTCGGCCAAAACTTCTTTTTAAAAAAGGCACTGTTTGGGCTACACAGCACTCGCTTTGGAAATAAGTTTTTAATATTTCCCAATATTGTTCAAGCGTAAAGCAACTCATTTCATTCCGCGGAGGTATGATACTGACTTTCTGTCAAGATTTCGAGCCGGAAACAGCTGTCAGTGTCAAAATAACCTATGCTTTAAAAAGAAATCACTATGTGGCCCACCCGTTACATATGTATGTTATATTTTTCAAAGTTGGCTTGAAAAAGGATACATATACATGTGTATGTACTATGACAGTGGTTACATGTTTTCTCACAGGGGTAAGACACTCAATCAGGTACTTCATAACGAAGTTTTCATTACTCCATTCATCATTGAATTGTGATGATTTCACTGTTTCTAATGAAGCTTCATTCTTTGTTCAGAATTTCTAAAGTAATTCCGAAGGCAAAGACTTTCCAAATTACCTGCATATATGTAGGTATATCACTCATGAATGCCATTCCCGGCATGATGGTTTTTTTTTTTGCACATCATCCATAATCATTCATGAATGACATTCGTCAATTTTCCGCATGTCGACAGTCAAATGCAAAGTGAGGAAAGAATGACACTCACTTTAACGCACTATAACGCATGAATGCCGAATTCATAATTTTTTTAATTCCTTCGCTCATTAATGCGCGTTCTGACACGGAGTAGTACCATCCACTGGCATTCACGCTAGGAATGGCAGTTATGAATGGTAGTGAATGCCCAGCTTAAGGTACACTCTGTACTATTGGGCAAGTATGCCATTACGGCCGCTGTATCTACATGAGAAGAGTTGAGAAGTAAAGTGACTCAACTAACATTTCACTATACATACATATGTACATTGTACACAGATCGCAATAATAGTTATTAAATTGTGAAATCTTACAGTGAGATACGCGTTTTTATCAATAGCAATGCAAAACACCTCAATGACGAGGCGTATTTGAACTCACGTACAAAGTGCAAAACTCGAAAATTTCCCATTATCAATATCTCCCCATATTTATTAATTAATCACTCATGTTCCGGATAATTCCAATTTCTCTTCAGTGCAATGACTAGTGCACCACAGTCCACAGCACATGTTAATCAAACTCCACCGAGCTTTTAAGTAAAGAGAACAGAATTCTCTTCGTTCAGAGATCATTCTCTCTAATCCATTTGTAATGATCGCTGTCTCGATAAGAGAAGTTTCATACGTTGCGTTACGTTTGACCTCCCTCCTTACCACCCCCAATCAATGTCGTTTTCACTATCACTCCGAGGTAGATACGAAAGTATTCGTCATCTCTTGTTGAGAAAATCAAAAAAAATTTCCTTGCGATCTTGCAAACACCACAAAGTGTACGGTGAATGTTATGTTGGGTGAGAGTGGTGCAGGGTAAGTAAAAACGAGATATGACCAGCACTATTGGTGATCGGCTTTGCCGTTTTGATGGGCAGCCACTTAGGCAAGCGTGGAAAGGCAGAAAGGCGCTTCGCTGCGCGAAACAGCTGAAAGAGCACTCACACAGATAGAAGCGGAACGTCACATGTGGCTCGCGTTCCTACTACAAATCAACCCGTTCGACAGTACAGTGTATACGTATAGTATTCGTCTCCTGCCCTCATAGTCGTCATCGTCATCATTGCTACAAGAGCACCACATGAAGTTCACTTAAAACGTGCTCCGCTTGGGAACAGTAAATCATTGTTGGGAGAATCGGCATAGAAGTCGTATTCTCTATATCGTGTTTGTTTATCGTCGATCTATCTTCGATTCGGTTTTTTTTTTTTACATATTTTTTTATTATTTGTTTGCCATTTCATTCTCGTTCTCTAGAATAAATTTTGTGCACACACAAAAAAAAAAAAATATCCACTTTTCGAGTTTGCTTTTGTCCTCTCAGCTAAGGCTGCTTCCAGAACAAATTGGTACAAAAAAATAAAAATAGGGAAGCGATAAACACTGTCGCATAGTGCAGAGGTTTTTGTGTGAATCTCTTCGTCGTCCACACCTAATCGTGCAATATTTATACATTTTTATGTATTTCTATTTCTGTTTGATAAAGACCTTCGTGGTGGTGGTAGTGTCGTGGAAAACAGTGTGAACAATCATCGCAGCATATGATAGCAGCGAGCATTTGTTTTTTTTTTTTTTGTTAAATTTAGAAATTAATCCCATACAGCACAGGACCAAACGGTGAAAATCACGCGACCCAAATCGACCGTGACTGACAAAGCGACAGACAATAGTAGCAAATGGAATGTTGTTTTGTGTCGAATTAGTTTTTTGAAGTACGAATATACTTATTTTGAAAACAAAAAAAAAAAAAAAACGAAATATACACCTATATATATATATATAGCAATTGCTTCGCATATCTCTAGAGCCTGTGTGTAAACATTTTAGTGTTTTGTGGACAGCGAACATAACTATATGTTGACAGCTGTACATTTACGATCGGAATACTCAAACTGAACGTGAATAGCTTGGAAAGGTAAGTGAAGTAGATAATGTTAAAAAAAAAATACAAAGCGAGAAAAATTGGGTTTTTTGGGAATCCGAATGGTATTTCATTTTTGTGATAAGAGTTGCCAACTATTTTGGAGATACTAGAGTGGTTTAGGTCCTGTGATATGAATTCCAAAAAAGAATGACAAGACACTTTAGAATGAATGATTTTTGAATAATGGTGAAATCAGGACAGGCAAATGTTTTTGAAATTTTTGAAACTACTCATCCCTATTGTATTTGATTTTTCATCATAGAAATTAGTATAATAAATAGTTCTTAAGTCAGTCGTGTTACAAAAATTTGACACAATCTAGCCATACTCCTTCAAATTTTACTGGACATATCCAATTTAGCTGGGACCACGTGCACGTCTGTTTTGAATGGTTACACGTATCAATATAACACCATCGCCCATTAGCTTGCTGCAGTGCTAGTGTAGAGATTTTGTATCTTTCTGTTTCTACCAGTTGATGAATCACCCCTTTTGCAGTTACTTTAAATGTCAGAATGACTAGAAACGCAGCGCACAGTAGATTACAACTGTTCTAGGTATATCTCGCTCGAGAATAAGTGACATTACTTTACCAATTTCTAATTAATTACATATTAGTTGTTGGAGAGCTATTATAGGGGGTTAACTGTCGGTGTAAATGACTATGTTCGTATTCCATAACGATTCATGTCGATAGTCGCTCAGCCGCCTCACTAATAGCCATAACCTTCGCTTAACTGCAATAATCCGACAGTCTGAAAGACTAGCTTAAGTCAAGTGGGGCGGAGAGCACCCCACCCTGATATAGAATTCTTAAAATAGTATTCTCAGCCCAATTCTGTCCATATATATGTACATACCTATATCTAATCTATCTAATGCTGAAGTCTAGAAACCATTCTAAGTAGACCGTGAGTTCTATTCTAGCGTTATTTGAGCTTAAGGTTATGGCATAGGTATCCTGCATTACTAATGTTCCATTGTGATGATTCGAATAACCGAACTATAAACCAAAAATCGCAGAGCTAAAATCTGGACCAAAAACCTTGAATCAAAATGAATTTTTAAGCGTAAACAGCCTACAATTTTTGCCTGTTATAAACAGGATTTAATTTAAAATTAAAAAAAAAAACCTTTCAGCCTTAGTATAGACACAACCCTTCTACAAACTTACAACAAAGCTTTATGAAAAGGTTCTAATTTGTTTTACTACCGAGCGGATAATGTCGAAATACAAGTTATAAGTCTTTTATCTTATTTATTTTTTTTATTTTTTATCAAAAAAACTTTAGCTGGCTGTATTACGCTTATCAATTCCCTACACCCAGACTTCAAAACTCCGAGATTTCAAAAATACTGAAGGGTTGTATTCTGTTTTTTTTTTTTGAGGCGTGGGTAGATGTAAAAATCCTTTATGGATTCTTGCAGCCTCTGCTATGATATTTCTTATATATAATACAATACTTTCAAATCTATTACTAATAATATGAGATATGACTAAGAGTACTAACAGCGAGGACTATCGGCTCTAAATAAAAAATTGATCATCTTGTTGATCTATATCTTACACGAGTTTGTACGACTTTTTACGTGAAACTCGATTCATTTTTTTTTAAGGAACTTCTTCTAATATACCTATGTTCTGTTAATTATAAGTAAGACACTTTCAGTTTTCACGGAAATTATATAAAATCATTCAGTTGTCATTTCTGAGAGACAATTAATGAAATTGAAGATTAAATACATGATGTATTGTAAGGGAATTGTTTAGATAATGTTGCATGAAATGGATACGCGTTAAAATATTAAATATGTCTTAATGAACACTATCCTGTGTATAAATGAATTGTTTTATTCATCTGTAAATGCCGAGTACCTAAATGTTTCTATTCAGTGGAGGTGTTTTCACTGATCTCTTAATAAGTTATACAGCTTACAGTTGGTCATTAAAACCAATGAATACCTCACAGTTTTTTTTTTTAATTGTTCTCTGTCTAAGCACGTTCACTCAGTACTGGCAAGTGATATGAATCATCTACTGTGAATGTAGAATTTTACAGCGTTTCAGATGAGCAGCACGTGCTTATTGAACTAGAAAAACATGAACATTTATCTATGAACTGTTCATTGGCCTAGTTGGTGGTATAGTGTTACCATTTGTTGTCAGGGCGTAAAATCCGATCAAATCATAATGCAACTTCAGTCAAATGTACTATCACGTACTGTAGACTTGAATGCGTTTGATTTTCTGCTCTATAAAATATCAGTTACATGGCAACCCTGCCATATATAGAAAATCGTTCAGTTGAATCACCCTTAATTTGGGGTGATTTACTCCAAAAAACTTGTTTATGTTTATTCTCAAGCAAGGAGTGGAAAATTATTTTTTGCAAACTAATGCGGAAATAAGAAACGTAATTTGAATGTACCCCTTTTCTATTTACCTCTCGACCAAATTAAATTTTATTCAAGTTTCTTTTGTACGTGTGTTTCTGTTATGTACACAATGATACTCACTGCGTGTGTGTTCATTAAAACAAAACTGCACCCATTTCATTATTTATGTTTTCAAGAAAAATAATCACAAATCCGACGAAAAAAATATCAAAAGAGAATTTGGTGGAATTTTGGCGGAGAAGATAGTTTGGGAAAACAACTTGTATATATACATAAAGGCAAAAGTAGTACATAATTATAATCAAATCAAAAATGATACCAACTGAAGCCAGTTAGATAGATATGCAATTCTACCAGCTTACAAAAAATAGCAAATAAATATTTGTCGCAAATAGCCCATAAATGGTCTAGGGCAAAGCTTCTCGCAACCACTCGTGTTGCGTGGGTTACATATTTCGCAAGAATAAAAGACACCTAAAGTTTTACGCCGGCCGTATCTGAAGGTACATTTTTTTTTTTTTTTTTTAACCTTTCTCATGACGACAATACTCTCAGATGTTTGTCAGACGTTCGCGAGAGATGGAACTGCAAAAAAACGTGTGGTGTTTTCTGGGATTCCACTGGGATAAGCATTGCGCCACGGCGCCACACTTCTTTCACCATAAATCTGCATCAATAATATTTAAATTTCAGAATTTATTCCTATAAAATATGTATGAATGTCTGAGATATAATATTTCATGACTTTCCGTTCTAAACTTTTATTGACACCTTTTTTACTTGGTCTATGCATGTTGTAAATATTTGTCTGTACGTGTTCTAACTAGGTTAAGAATTAACGATACCGTTAATAAACAAATGGATAACTTCGATATACATATGTATGTACATTTTTATTAAATATTGTTAATATCGTTCTCCTACATCTACTCTTACACCTATTCCTGGCGTATAATTTTTTTTTTATTATTTCCAATAAGCGTATATTATTCTAGTAGTTTAAATGAGCTTTTGGTATAAAAAAGAAAATATATTTTTAAACGTAGATCTACTTAAATTAAGCATAACGCTTTTTCCCTGCAAATTCGAGGGTGGAGATGGTGCAGTAGTGATAGCATCATCGATTGTCACACTAATGTTACATGGTTCAAACCTTTATCTCAATAAGCCTTTATTTCTTTTAGTCAGTCCAATGTGCGAAATATTATATCAACTCAACTTGCGAAGGCATAACACTGGCAGTAGGATGGCCATATGGCTGAAAAATTTGATCGCACTGATTGATGTGAATAATATCAGATGGACAGGAAAAAAATACTGGGAATCGTGAAGCAACAACAAAATAATCAAATAAATTCACCACAGTTATCTGGAAGCAACTCACAGAGTTTTACTGAAACCTTATGTAACCTGTGTTTCAAACCACTGAACCAATCATTCTCCGTCTCACTCAATCACGTAATTGCATTCTAGGGTTTCATCCCTAGGCGTAAGTTAATATTAAAAAAAAATAATATCGCTCATGTGCCGAAAGTATCTTTGAAATAATTATTTACTAAGTCTAAGAGTTGCTAAATACTAGTGGTTTATTCCTAGATGTTGTAAAGTAAAAAATGTAAGCATAATTGCATATGCACATTAAAATTTAACATTTCTTTATGATATCATGGGCTTTTAAGGGATTATATCTTAACTAATTTTTTTTCTTGAGAATTACGCATTCTATGGTCGAATATAAAAAATATATGGTCGGATAAAAAATAGGGACAGGGACACCATATGAATGGCCTCAACTAAGTTAAAGGATGTGGTCTTTTCAGATTATAGTTTCGGTCGGCGGTGTCTGTATATTATTGGTGTATTTGATGACCCACGCTGCTCTTATTTTTTGCGGCAATATTCTTCTTTTATATACCAAGTCAACGGCCGCACGCCGATTGGAAACTAAGAATTTTCTACAATCATTCGCCTTTGGCATGTAACACATGATGAGGCGGTTAAAGTCATAGTGATGTAAGTCACTTCCCAAAAATGATGGTGAAGTGATACTACACATGGCAAAAAGTTGCATGAAAATGTGATGTATGTTAAAATTGCACTGCTCCATCGACGGATGGTAGCACAAGCTTAATGGGGAAAAGGAACAGCCGATATGTTGTAAGTTACAGCGGTGCAAATCTCGAGTTCTAACATGAGCTAAATGTGACTTACACCACTATGGACTTAACCGCTTCGAATAAATGTGCGTATTCTGTGATGTTAAGCTAAGCAGAAAAACCGAACAGAATGATCCGTGTCTGAGATCTTACCGATATCATGTTTTAAGCGCCCGCCATGGTCCGGAGTTCATTTCAATCGGTATTCTGTGGACTAAGAAACAAAAATTTGATTAGTTGATTACTTAGTGATACCGCGCACAGTGCACCATAAGTCAGCTCGACTATTATGCAGAATTTAGTTGGGCGAACTAAGTTGCTTTACTTATGTCTGTATCCCCTTGTGGGTCCTAGGGCCTCTACTACGCCTACGTGCCATCGTGTACGGTTTCTGGCAATGCGTCTCAGTTCTCCCCAACTTTACCCCAACTGCCGTGCCTTCTTCTCGACTGTTCTGTGACATGTTCTCTTCGGATCGCCAAGTCTTCTGCCATCCTGAGTTAAAGGGATCCATTGCATAGCATGGTTCGCTATGGAACTGTCACCCTTACGGAACGTGTGACCAATCCACTGCCACTTCCGTTGTTGGAGTGTTGTGCCTATTGGTTCCTGACCCATTCTCTTGTAAAGGTGTTCGTTAGAGATACGATTGGGCCAGAAAATCCTTAAGATATTGCGTAGGCACCTATTAACGAACGTTTACAGCTTTCTGGTGATAGTATTGGTCACTCTCCACGTGCTGCATCCATATAACAGCACGGATTCAACTTAGAAGCGGAACGGTCTTATCTTGGTGTTCTAACTGATTGCATTGCTTCGCCATATTTTGGACAACATCCCGAACGCGGGCTTTGCTTTGGCGATCCTGTTGACTATATCCAGTTCGATTCCACCATCGGTCGAGACAATACTCCCAAGATACTGGAAATCATCTACTCTCTATACCGGTTGTCCAGCAATGCATATTTGAGCCGATGAGTTAGTTCCAAGGCTGATAAGTTTAGTTTTTGCCATATTCATTTTCAGCCCGACGATGCCTGCCTTCCTCTCCACATCTTATGTCATTTGGTGGAGGCCAATAATTCTGTGAGAGAGTAAGCATACATCGTCAGCGTAGTCAAGATGTTTCCGTTGAGATGTAAGAGTCCACTAATCACCAATAGGAATAATATTGGTGAAAGGATACAGCCTTGTCTTACCCCACTTTGGATATCAAATTCCTCAGACAACCTTCCTCTGTGCAGAACGTAACATTTGGAGCCTTCATATGTAACTTTGGTAATAGCAATTAGTTTATTGGGGATACCTCTCCTGCGTAAGGCATGCCAAAAAAACTCCCTGTTGAAACTATCGAACGCTTTCTCAAAATCGATGAACAGCAGGTGGATTGGCGATCGACATTCAACGCACTGTTCGATGATAATCCGCAGGGTGTTGATGTGGTCGACACAGGAGAATCCGGAGCGCAAACGTGCTTGTTCGGCATCGAGTGTGTCTTCGAGATGTTGTTTGATTCGCTCCAGGATGATTTTAGCTATTATCTTAGCTACAGCAGGCAGCACGCAGATACCCCTCTAGTTTCCGCACTCCATTAAATTTCCTTTCTTAGGAAGCTTGACGATCATTCCCTTTTTCCACTCGTTAGGAAAGCTCTCAGCTTCCCAAGCTCTCTCTATAAGTGGAAGCAGAAGCTCAGCCGATGTTGTTGGCGCTGCTCGTAAGAGCTCTGTTGGAATACCGTCTAGTCCTACCGCCTTGTTGGTTTTGAGTGCCTTGATCTCATCATTACTGGGAGTCGTGGTGTGTATTCGGGAACTTCTCACTTCGGGCATCTCAGTCTGATTTGGGTGCATATCGCTAGCGAATACGCGGCTCAAAACCGTAGCAAAATGCTCTTTCCATCTCTTGAGCTGGTCCTCATCCGAAATGAGCAAGGAGCCGTCTAGGCTTTTCACTGAGTGTTGGCTGGAGCTGCGACCACCTGTCAGCTCTATGGTGATTCTGTAAACGGTCCTGCTGTCACACCTCTGTGCAGCTTCTTCTGCTTCTGTGGCCAGCGCGTTGATGTTGTTGCGTCTGTCACGTCGCACGCTACGCTGAACTTCTCTCATCTTCATGCGATATAGGGACTCTAGCTCGCTTCTCCCTGCTGCTGCAACGCGAGCTTTCAGCTGTTTTCGTTCGTCAAACCGTCTCCAGGTATCCTCGGAAAGCCACGCCCTATGTCTTTCCTGCGATCGACCGACCATTCTTTCAGCACCAGATGTAAAATCATTTTTCACAGCACACCAATGATCTTGGATGGTTGCGGGCATTGAGCTCCTGATTGCTTCCACACCTTGCGAAAAGTGCTCCCTTAGTTGGATGGGGAGGGATCACTAAGTCTATCGATGTTGAACCTGGGCATTCTTGTGTTGTCGTGGAATCTTCGAACTGCAGCAGTGCGTAGTTGGAGAGTAGCTATCATAAGATGGTGATCTCGTACAATCCCCACATCTGCCCCTCACCTGTTTCGTGGCACCTATCACAAGGCGGTTGGCATTGCAGAAATTCACAAACCTTTCGCCGTCATTGCGGCTGCCTATTCCATGTTTCCCGATTACATGTTTGAGCCCTTCGTTGTCGTTGCCTACCTTGGCATTCAAATCCCCCATCACTATGACAATGTCTCCATTTGGCGTTGTGTTGAAGACAGCACTTAAAAGGTTGTAGAAGCTCTCCTTTTCGTCCTCAGACGACCTATTCGTTGGGGCGTAACACTGTATGATGGTGACGCGTGGTACTCTAGTCCGGAACCTGGCCGTCATAATCTTATCACCATGAGGCTGCCAGGAAATTAGGCCCTTACATGCTGTTGTTGTTAGCAGTAGTCCGACTCCATATTCCCGCGGACTTTCGGATGGTCTTCCAGAATAGAGTAGTACAGTGTTACGCGTTGGGGACTGGTACTCGCCCGCTTCTAACCATCTTACTTCACTTACCCCCAAAATGTCCAATTTTAATCGCATGAATTATTTTTCCAATTGAAGGAATATGGCATTGTAAGGACCTTCGCTTCCCGAGTCGAGGAGCGTCTTTACGTTCCAGAAACCTATCTTTGTCTGGGTACAATAGCCAAAAGTCGTTAGCATGTGCTCATTCCTTATCCGAGGCATAGTGTCGGTTTCTATATCGAGCTGGTTTCAGTAACGCAGGTTGCTGGCCCACGTTACCAAGTGTAGAATCAAGGCCCTAGACAATCCGCACTTGCAAATTTAGCCTACACGTATAAGGGTTTATACGTATAGTTGCCCGGGGACCACCACTAGGAGGAAAAGTAAGCACTTCATCACGAACTTGATTGTTGCGCTACTGGCCCAAGCCAAGTCTTGAGCAGTCAGTAGTTTCCCGATCAATCGCAATGCAGTAATAAATAATTCGACAAAGTACTCTTATCTTCACTTCTATTCACTATCACTCGAAGAACTTATTTTTTTCCACCCAAGACAGGGGTATTCCTATAAACTTTGAAGAAGGTCCATGCTTTTACAATCTACATACATATATGTAAATTTTGGTGGCCGACGTGAGTTATATTTTTACTCCCATCGAAATAAAACACTATAATATTTAAAGAAAATAACTTTATTGTATGACGAACCAATCCGTTATGAAGTCTCTGTAGTTCCCTTCCATTCGTGTGAAAAATATGACGTACACAACGTGAGTGGTTGCGGGAAGCTAGGCCCTGGCACTTAAAGAGCTGTTGCGCCAAATATATATACGTATTTTTTTATATGCAAATTTACAGATTACATCCATTTCATGCTTGGGGCTGTAAGTTTTGCAGAATCTTTTCGAAGATATTGGCAGAATTACAGATCGCCGCTTTGTCACAAATCATTTATTGACATCAAGTGTTGTCAAATATTCGTTAAATCATTCGTAATTGCAATTGTAACTGCTGGTGACGCATACATTTAGGTTACTCACTGTTTGATCAGAATTAAGATACCATACCTTGGCAAAGTGTAGAGTCATATTGTTGCTTGCGTAAAATTGAAGGCGTGACTACTTGGTGGGTGAAATGAAGATTTCGTTTTCCCTGTCATCTCAGATTCAAAGACAATGATACATTGAACCTTGTCCATTAGTTCTCTTACTGGACTCTCGATCCATAGGGAGTCTCTGTCCCAGACACCGCATACTTCCACCGTTTTCGATCGAAAGCCTGTTACTTTGGGTTCTCCAAGCTATGTATTCTGGTCTTTACGACACCACACTATAGCCACGTACCATCTGAAGCTTAAGATAGAGTCAAAATCCTTAAACGGACAATATACTGGTGTCCAATGATCTTTTCATCCCCTACAATCTACATACAAGTATTTACAACGCTGGCTGTATGTCTTTTGCCGAGTTCTCTGTCAAATACAGCTGTTGCCTCTGTTATTCTTAAATTGATCAATACCTCATACCAGAAAAGAAAGACACATTTGCATAGTTGTATTTTGCAATTTTGTAATACTGGGTTCTTAAGACTTAGTGCTTAAGATCTAGTGAATTGTGTCGATCGCTTAAGAATAATATTAGATAATTTGTTTCCTACACGTAGTACACTAAAGTTTCATTTCTTCTTATTTTATTCTTAGAAAAAAAAAAAAAAACAAATTTGGAGTCCAATAACAGCAGAATCAGACGTGAGAGTCCCTAGTAATTAGGGTTTCATTCTAAAAGTTATTCGAAAACTTTTTTTCGTTGGCCAAGTACTTGACGATCTACTACGTAAAAGTTGACAGTACATCAACCTTGAAAACACTCGTCTTTTTTTTTTTACTCAAGTGAGTTATACTTAAGTATTGCATGGAATTAAGAGCGTCTACAATAACTATGCTCTATAACAGTACTCAAGTGTAACTCACAAGTACCACGAGACCACTTAAATTTTACAATGCTTTTCCTACCTTATCTCACATTTTATTTGCTCAGACCTTTTATGCATTTTAGAATTTTAATTCAAGCTGTTGACATTTAGAAAATTATCTTCTTAAGTAAACTCTCGTGAAAAGAACTTATTCTAACCTTCATTCATTTCTGTTAAGGTTTTGATACTCGTGATATATTTTCGACGTTAGTGAGGCTTAAATGTAGATTTTGGTATTGATACAAATTGAAGAAAAGTATTGAAACTCTTCAGCCTTCATACTGAAAAACTGAATAGTCCATGATGTACCATCAATACTTAAACACAAAACCTTACTTTAGGAATATGATGGGAAAAACTGTACCAGCAGTTCAATCAGATGGTGAATAAACACTGAATTAAGCTGTCAATTCGATTCTCTATTTATCTTGGATCTATTTCATCATTACTACATTACCCTCCTTTGTGTCGAATATCTCACATGGAGACATCCGTAGATTTGTTTACAATGTTTGGTTAATGAGAGCTATTCGAATCTCATGGTTAGGGACATCCGTAAAATGTTTACAATATTTTGTTTTGTGTTTTGTTTATGAGAGTGTATGAAATAACTTAATGGATCATGATGACAATGTGTCATCTTAATTTGTATTATACTCGCAAGTTTCCGATAACTTCTTACCTTAACTAAATGCAAGCCCCGCCAAAGCTACGAGTAGTCCTGAATTCAGTCGAAATGTTTCCAGAACTACCTAGAAAGAAAAAAGTTCATTCATGCATTGGATTCCTCCACATGTAGGTTATCACTTATCAGTGTAATGAGATCGTTGACTTGCTGGCCAAAACTAGTGCATCATGCTTCGTCACCGGGCCTGAATCTATCTGTGGTGTAAGAGGCCTGTTCGAAGAATGCATCAGGACACCGACCCGATTCAAATTCAACCCGACCTGGATCAAAACTCCAGGCCAGAAATCTCAGAACCTTTTCCCTGCTCTTTCACTGAAGAAATCTTAGTTCCTTGTGAACCTGAGCGGGAACAACTCAAAAATACTAACCAATGTCATCAGCGGTTATTGTCCCATAATGAAGCATCTCCATAAAATGTAATTGTCATTGCATCATATGTGTAGACTCTGTCTGAAAATAGATAAAACATTTCTCCATATAATAACAGAACATCCCGTTTCTATCCAAGTAAAAAACGGATTTTTGGCAGTGAGTTTGTCTCATTGACTTCTCTTGCTGCTATACGCAAAAAAAATCTTCCTGATGTCAGCCTTAGGAGTGAATAATATGCTCCAGAATTCAACGGACGGCGTACTAGTCTCTTTAGAGGACTCTCGTACCATAGCGGATCACCTGCTGCCTAATTACAATAATAATAATAACTAGTATCGCGTGTGATCGGAATTCGACCGAGGGTAGTTTACCTAATTTAACGGTTACGTACGCATATGTTGTTTTTATTCTGCACATCTATGGCACAGTACCCTTCGAATGATATAAGTTTCATTCCTTCCTTTTATAATAAATTGTAAAAAACCGTACGATAAGTTTCGTGTAATATATAAGATACCTTAACTACAAGTACTTTGCACTTATGGCTATCGATGGATGCATATTGTTCTACTAAGCTAGCTGATTTTCCATCGTTTCACGAAAATATGACTTTTCGTCGCTTACTTCAAGACCAAGACTTTCTGCGAGTCGACTACTGCGAAGGCATAACACTGGCAGTAGCTTGGTCATATGGCTGCAAAAACTATTATTATATTAATTATGACATCGGTTATCGGGAAAAAAAAATTCTGTGAATCAGAAGCAAAGACAAGAAGTAGCAATAATCTCCTCAGCTATCTGTACGCCACACCCGGAGTTTCTCTGAAGCATAAATAACTGAGCTTAAAAACCACTACACCAAAATCTTTCTCTCTCTCTATCTATCCTTTCCAATGCCCGCACTGTGTGTAAACACAGTGATTGTTTTGCCTTAAATGTATCGATATTGTGCTGATATTGTATAAAGTTCAGATGATAGGGCTTTTACATTGTTTCCAAAATGTCTCCAAATGTTTCCAAAATGTGTGTTTCCAGTGGTCGGTTGAAATACGTTTAAGAGTAATTCACTGTGCAATGTATTTGAACACGAAACAAATGAAATAAACAGCACGATAAATGCCACCCAGCTGTACATGAATGTCAACAATTTCGATCAAGCTATGATGACTCAGAAATATCACGAATTGATACTACATACAATAAACTTAGTTAAAGTACCGGGAAAAGTGGTCTGGAGGTCTATTCTTTTAATTGGGTTAATGCGAAATACCATAAAACTTGTGATAAGACTTTAAAAAATGACAGAATCATTGTGCGTAAAAAGACTATACTTCTCTGCTTGTAATTAATTGGCATTTGACAGTGAATAACCAACGATACTAGTAATTACCCCAGAAAAAACATAAACAAATTATTACGATTATTTTGATGTAAACAGCACATGAAGGGCTTAGGAACCACTCGTACTGTGTGCGTTATATTTTTGGCACGAATGGAACGGATGTACATGTGTGCCGATTCGAAAAGGAATTTTATATTTTCTTTTCGAATAGACATTAATTTGGTGCTTGGTACCGCCATGTGTGCGTCCAAAATTTCCGATTCAAGATGTGCATTTCTTGTTAAATTTTGAATAAATCTCACCAAACATTTGACGGAAATAGGTAGATTTTTTAAATAAATAGGACAATGACGACCAACCAAATTTATCACGACAATTGAATTTTATTCAAATAATGAATTCATTCGTCTTATGATAGTGGCACACATTAGACTCATAATGGGTAACGGCTTGCGTAAGTAGCGTTCATCTTTTATTAATTTTTTTGATTATTGTACTCTAACTCACTGAAGTTTAAGTTAATTTCTACGGTCTATTTAGATAGTTTCATACGGACTCGTATGTATATTATAAACATATGATACATACGATGGGTAACATAGCGCTTCTGACAGCTGTATTACGTATTGTAGTTTCTCGTGCATCCAGGACTCCATCTCGCTAGTAACAGTGTTATGGGTCTGAGCTTAACTGAAACGTTATTGGCTGAATTTCATACATCATTTCTTAGGCTCATCTGCTTTTCAGTGCCCTGAATCATCTTGGTCTATCGATCTACAGAACATAGATTGTATATCTTTGCTAGGGGTAATAGCGGTCTCCTTTGTTGTTAGGTCCTGTTTACCAATGTGGGTATTAGAGCCGCAGAGCCTCGATTACATCCACGTGCCATTGTGGACGATTTATGGAAATGTCTCTTAGCTCAGATCATCAGCCATCCTGGGCTAATGGATTTTATTGCATCGCGTGTTTTGCTATGGAACTGTTGTGTGTATTTTCGGAGAGTGTAACAATCCAATGCGATTTACATACGTCATTGTATGATGGTACTTATAGGTTTCTGGTCCGGTTTCTGGCTTAGGTTTTTATTTTGGTTGGAAAATCCTTAAAATGTTTGTTGATTGTTCAGTCAATGACTCCAAAATGAATGGTGACTTATACTTGTAAGTTACAATTCGAAAATGAAGTCAATGAGTGAATTCATTTCGCATAAGGTACATTCAATGAATGCATTCCCAAATGAATGAATGCGTTTACAGCTCCTTAAACAACAAACCTCTCCAGCCAGCCCGGTTACGAGTTATATACCCCCAGTTGGGCAACTTAAGTTGGTGGAGGTCCACCTCCACTTGCTTGCGCCACCTACCGCGAGGCCGTCCTATACAGCGCCGCCCGTCCGGGGTGGATTCGAAGACTTTCTTGGCGGGAACGTTGGGCTCCATCCGCTCTAAATGATCCAACTATCTTAGTCGCTGTACGTGAAGTCTTCTTTACTACCTCAATATTATATCTGTCTATTGTGGCGTTCTGTTCAAGACGTCGATGTTGAGTGTCCTTTTTTTGTAGACAACATATGTTTTGTTTTAATTTATTGACCGCTAAACTCATCTTCGCTGCCTTGATCTCAATACTCGCAAATGCGTCACTGATGGCCCGCTGAGTTCTTCCGACTATGTCAATGAAATCGGCGTAAGCGAGTAGTTGTTGAGACTTGTAAAAGATTGAACCTCCGGTGTTGGCTTGTGAGTTTCGTATAATTCTTTCAAGTATTATGTTAAAGAGATCGCAAGACCTTTCCTGATATTGGACGGTTCGGTGATGTTCTTACCGACTTTGATGGAGCAGCGAGAGTTCTCCATCATCATTTTGCACAAACGGACGAGCTTGGCAGGGATGCCAAGACTAGACATGGCTCTGTATAACTCGTCTCTGTACAGGCTATCATAGGCAACTTTGTAATCGATGAAAAGGTGTTGCGTATCGATTTTATATTCATGGTTTTTTCCAAGATCTGCCGTAGTGTGAATATTTGATCAATGGTGGGATTTCCTATCAGGTTGCTGACGATTGGTTTAAGGTGCTCACATATTACGGCAGACAAGATCTTATATGCGATGTTGAGAAGACCTTATACCTTTGTAGCTTTGTTGGATTTAAGTTTAGATATCGCTATCCTCACTTCATTCTGATCGGGTTGACGGGAAGCTTGACTATAATCGTCATTGTTAAATGGCTCATTCTGCTTGACAAGGGGAATATTGATCATCGTTGCCGTTTAGCAGTCTGTAGGAGTGATCCTTCTATATCCTCAGCACCGACTGCGATTCTACTACTATGTTACCATTTTCGTCCCTGTCTTCGATTCTGTTCTGGGTTTGAAACCCTGGCATGTTCTTTTTACCTTTTGGTAACATTTTAGAACATCATTCCTGCAATAGCGCCTAGCAATTTCCTCGATCGAGCGCTTCTCATGCTCCTTTTTCTTCTTTCTGAGAAGTCGATGTTCCTCTTTTTTCCTCCGATCGTAGAGCCCGCGTGCAGCTCTAGTCCTTCCCTACTCAAATGTTTCAGAAAAACTCCAGGGGTGATGTTCAGATAACTGGGGAGATTTGTTTTGTTATTTTGGCTATGCTTCTAATTCACAGCACATCCAACAGAGCGAACACTTTACTGTCACTGTTATGCCTATGCAATAGTGTTGGCATAAACTTTTGCAATTGATCAAACTGGCTATTTATATATTTCATGAGAAATAGATAAATGCTTGCTGATATCAGCATTTGAACCATGAACCATTAGCGTGGCAATCAACGACGTTATTAATACACCATCGCCACACGTCGAGTGATTGACAGACGGCCTATGATTTTATATGTATATATGTGTGTATACTTGATATATGGGGTATGTCTTAATTATTTCCCTATTACTAACTGTGTGTTACACTTAATATACCTTTGAATTAGGCGAAAAAACACAGGGTGGGCGCCGTGGCGTATGTGGTTAGTGTGTCGGATCACTACGCATGAGGTTCCGAGTTCGAATCCCAGAAAATACCAAAAAGTTTTTTCACGGTCCCACCTCTCGCGAGCGACAAACATCCGAGAGTATTGTTGTCACGAAAAAGCTTCTCAAATCGCCGTTCGGATTCGGCATTAAACTGTAAGTCCCTTCCATTCGTGTGAAAAATATAACGCACACAACATGAGTGGTTGCGAGAAGCTACATTGGATGCCCTGGATAGCTCAAACCTTGTAAACATTTTTCTATAGAGGCACTTTCTTAGCCCATTTCGTTTTTTTAAACTTGAATGTCTGAAATGCGTGTAAAAAGTGTAAAGTTGAGACTACACGGAATTTAAAAGCTACATAATTATGTACCCGTGACGTAATTTTGACGTCAGCTATCTATCATTAGTCGTTACATATGGTTACATATCGTTCAATAGACTTAAATTTGTCAGTCGCATATAGCACATCTTTGCGTTTTTCTTCATCATTTTCAACCAGATACATGCCCAAAAGGAAAAACAGCAGCCCACTTTTTACCCGACATGTTATTTGCGAAACGTCAAAAACATATGATGTGAATATTTAGCTTTGCCGATTTACATAAACCCAATGTGACGATCTTAGACAATCGTCTAATCTACATAAAAATATGTAACAAATGTTATGTACGCATACGGAAGCTTTTGTATGGAATCGCCAAAAGCACATATTTTTATGTGTATTTTTTTACGCAATGTACATATCCTGTAATACACACATTATATGTTTCGATACATTTGCACCACATACGCAGAATTTATGTCGTATTTTTCATTGACGTTACGCGTACATAATTATGTAGTTTTAACACTCCGTCTAATTTTAACTTAAATCGTATTTGAAAAGCGACCAGAGAGATCATTCTGATGTTTGATGCACGATGAGCACAGCAGTTTCCTTGTAAATGAACTGAAGTTTTGAGTACAAATCCATTATTTGACATAAGAATTTCCTGAAGGTACATATGGTATGGCGCAAATATTCCCTTTTGGTTTCATGTTAATGTTATAGTTTATTTTTTCCCTATACGTCTGACACCCAATGTGGGTTGAACTTGACCACTTTGTAAAGTTTCTTTAGATGCCCACATATGTATTTTTTTTACCAATTACGTATCAAGTCAGCTCTTCAATAATGGCTTTGCTGTCTAAACCCTGCTTGTAAGAATTTGTATCCGCGTTAATCTATGCATAACGTTCGATTGCGTTATACTACGCTTCAAATATGCCGACTAACTGACTCATAGAATCTGAGTGTTTGATTCCAGATCCCGCATTTTATCGTATTTCTTATAAGACTGCGTGTTATAAGTGCATTAATAATTTAGCTTTGAAATAAACTTGTTATCAAAGCGACGTTATGTATCCGATGCCAGATAAATTGTGTAAAGGCACCTATTTAGTTCTGTGAATTTCGATGTTTCCGATGACGCGTATCCGCCATCCGATGCCGAGAAAACGTGTATCGATTATACACGTTTCCATAGCCCCAAGTGTAACTCCATGAGAAATGTTTAAGAAGAATCTGTTGACAAATTCGATTTATTAGCCAAGCCATTGGCACATGCTGTTCTCTTGTTTTGCACTTTAACGAATTCTTAGTTTCGCCCAGTTGAAAAGAAAACTAGTTTTCGGAATAATTTTCGCAAAAACGCGGAACGATATGTTTGTTTTTGTGCCCCTAGTAGTCACTGCGTAATGCAAGTATACTCGTATGTGTGTAGCTTTGGTTAATCGGATGACTGTTTCTCTTGATTTCAGGTCGAGAGTCGTTATTTACTTTTCTGGAATTTTGTTTTTATTACTATTTAGTTACACGTGCTTAGATTAAGCTGGCGGGAAGGTTTTAATATTGCAATCGCCATAATGACTCTTATTTCGAACTATTCTCAGAATTTTTTTATGGCTGAGCTTGAAAACACATTCTATTTTCACAATGTCATTGGAATGGAATGAACTTTCAGATGAATCTAATGATGTTATTTTATAAGTGTGGAGAACTTGTAACGATAATGTGGGTAATAAATTTTCCTTGGTACTACTCTCTACTTGTGACCTTAAAGTTGGAAACCCAGCGACACAGTAATATCGATACTACTATCGACTCGATCTTTCCCATGGGGTGTTGTCATACTTATTAGGTTTTAACATCCGTATTTTTGCTTGAACTTGGCTGAAGATGCTTTGAATTCAGGTTGGTTACGAACAAATATTTTTAACATGCACTGGAAATTATAATTGAAGTTAAAATGTGTTAGGTTAGAGTAGGCTATTGGCGAGGCTGTATACTGTTCTATATAGCCTGTACTCGCATCTCTGTAGATCGATTGTGTCCCGAATTGTGGGATGTCAATTCTGGGGACTAGAAATAGGGTTACCAATGATTACTTTTGTAGAATCTGGCCGACACGTATTGAATCCAAGCCCTTGGATTTAATACGTGTCAAATGAAAACTTTGCAATTCTTAAACGGAAAATAAATATTATATGCAACTCTTACAGATAAGCCATGTGGCTTCGCAGGTACAAACAAATATTGTAATAGATATAACATATTATACATGAAACAAACTAAAACTAAAAACTAAATTTAACTAAACATATATATTACCACTGTATTAATAAATGGGCAGCGCCCTCATTCGCGTCTTTTAAGTGCGCCGCCAGTATCTGGTGGCCTGTAGTGATCCTTATAAGGAGTGTTAAGCGCGATGATACTGGACAGAAAACTAAGCTGGAAAAAGAACATACATGAACGTACATATTAAGAAAGCCGCTATGGCAATATCCGCCTGTAAAAGAGCCTTGGGTTATAAGTGGGGTGTCCGTCCGCAAATAAAGCACTGGCTGTATACAGCGATAGTAAGACCAATACTCATGTATGAAATCTTAGTCTGGCGGACTGTACTGGAAAAGGGCAGCTACCTTACTACCATAAGTACAATGCAGAGGTCAGCATGTGTCTGCGTTACCGGGGCTCTCCGCATGACTCTTACGGCGGCGCTGGAAAAAATATTACATATCATTCCGCTAGATATTTATGGGAAGGAAGTAGCCATAAAATCGGCTTTGCGACTGAAAAAATCATCACAGTGGATCAGTAATGATACAGGGCATGCCAAAATCCTAAGCTTAAGCAGCAACATGTTATACGTCATAGACTACTAAGCACTTTCCCTGGACTTCAATAGTAAATACAACGCAAACATTCCCAGTCGACAGAATTGGACAGGGAACGTTATCCTAAAAGATTCCGCTTTGCAAATATACACCGATGGGTCTAAGACAGAGGATAGGGTAGGGATGGGCATGACCTTGGCACCCCTGAATATGCAAACGTCTTTTAGACTACCAGATTATTGCAGTGTATTCCAAGCGGAGGTTAATGCTATTTGTGAAGGGCTGTCGATGAGATCGGTATCGAACACGGACAACGTAATTTACACCGACTGTCAACCAGCTTTAAATGCACTCGAATAACCAATAATAAGATCTAAATTGGTAAAGCAATGTCGCGCATCTCTAAAAAAGGATATCGAATTATTGCAATCTCTCTCTGTGCTGGATTCCTGGTCATTCGGACATCTCAGGTAACTGCAGAGCAGACGAATTAGCTGCAAATGGCACGAAACAGGAGCTCTGTACTGCGGAAGAGGGTCTACATCTACCTATAGAAGCGGCAAGATACAAAATCTCGATAGTGGCACTGAATCAGCCCAATGAGAGATGGTGCAATCTTGACACATGTGACCATGCGAGACAAAAATGGTCACAATTAAACAAAAGAAAAACAAAACCCCTGCCACTCATCAGCAGAGCACGCATAGGTATCCTAAATGGACTATTTACTGGTAATTGCATACTAGGCATGCACGCCACGAGGCTTGGAATTCCGGGCAATGATTTTTGTCGCAGCTGTATGGACGAAGAAGAGGAGAAATTCCCCTTTCACTTTCTTTGCGGCTGCCCGGCACTATCCTCAGCTAGAAAACAAACTCTTGGGGAATTCTTCTTCGAGGAACTTATAGACATCGCCGATTCGGATATCAACAGCATCTGGAAATTAGTCTAAAATCAAAATGGTTCCAAGAGTAACGGTAATAACCGGCTCACGTGGTAACACAATGAACCTTATTTGGTCTAAAGGAATCCTAAAGATTACGGAAGATAGCCATCTAACATAACCTAACCTAAGCGCGAGGATGCCTAATGTTTATTTTCAATCTTTGCTCAAAGTTCTCTTGAGGTACGGCATGTTGAGAATGCGCTGCATCTCTCACCACTCAGCTTTTGGAAGCCTAACAATATGTTGGATCTTATTGTAGAAGGGCAATGGGGACGTAGTAATCATTTAGAAGTCCAATTCTGAGCCCTTTGTTGCTAGTTCATCAGTCATCGCGTTATGTCTCTGGGCCTTCTAGAGTGATACATTTGGTTTGCAGTGAATGTTTTCAGCTCATAGCGGAGAGGTTACACAATTCGGAAGTTGATTACTGTGGATGAGATGGTTTTAATGGCAGCTTGGCTGTATACATAAATGTCAATACTCTTACTTGAGGGTAGTTTAAATAATAATTCTCGAGTCGCTTCGGTTGCCAACGGTTGCCAATACTTCGGTCGTCTTATTAACTGAGCAATTCTAGATAGAATATTCCGAAGCACACACCCGCTTCGATTTTTCATGCATCTGTGAAAATCGCAAATTTTTTGGATTCATTTTGTCCAATCTACCCTTGAGAGGATGACTGTTTTGACATTTAAGCTAAAGTCTTAGAATAGTATTATGAAATCAGTATTACTTTTATATTTCACCTATTTGGCCAAAATTAGAAAGTACATAATTCGAAGGCTGTAGTTGGAGTAATTCTGATGGCGCTAGTTGGGCCTATGCAAGTTAATTTTTGGATCTTTGTAAGCTCTTCTATGTTTGAGGATTTTCCTGCAGGTGGCTACCAGACCATGGCTGTATACATCCAGTAAATGGTGGCGGGTCTTGGGCCCCATTTTTTTCAAAATTTTGTTATATGTAGGTGTATAAAGAAATTCACAATTTCTGCCTCTCCAAGTCAGTCACCTCGATCAAGTATACACACAAGAAACTAACTTCTGTTAAATTTTAGGGGAATGAACGTTGATTTCGTTCAAAGTTAATACTCAAGTATGCTCGATGATGAGCTATAAGCTAAACCTGTATATTTAAAAATCACAAGCCAGCATAATGTCTTTATTTATGTTGAGTTAATTTATTCAAACTGCTACGAGTATCTGTGCTTACAGAAATCTGTTTCTCATCTCTCTTCGGTTCAGTTGTTTTGGATTTTTACGTAGCCCTCCAAGTAAAAGAGAAGAAAGCACAAGTTCATTAATCGCAATTAGCGTTGTCACTTTTTAAACTCATTGGTACGCAGATGGTACTTACAAAACGTGAATAGAAATAAAAAAAAAACATAAATAATCGAAGAGAACGAGCGAAAGATACATTGCTAGGTAACACCTCATTTTGTAGATACGAAAATAATTGCCTACCGAACTCTCCAACATTGGTCTCTCTGTACTCGTATACCGGTTCAGTAATTTCTGCTTCGTTACAACCAATATTTTTTCACGGATGGATGTGTCCTATAGCAGAGGCTGCAGACTTCACACAATCCGCCGAAATGCGTATACCAGCGAGTATTTTTCTCCCACGAGATACTTTCAAAATAAATAGACTGCTCGGCTGGGTGGATGTAGTATATTTATTTACTTTTTTCTTTCCAATCCAACGAAATAATGTCTATGCAGTTTATTTTTAGTTCAGATTTGTTGTTTTTTCCTTCCATAAAATGTAACAAACAGACAAAGTTAAACAGAGTCTCTCCTCATCGCAGTTCAATTACTTAATTCACTGCCAATAATGATTCATTAAAAGCGGGTTTTATGGGAAAGTAAAAAAAAAGAAAAAAATGCGCAGTTTTGCGATTGTCAGTTGACGTTCTAGGCCACATCTATATTTATGGGATCGATGTCTGTCTATAGATGCAGATCATTGCGACAGTAGCAGGTACTGCAATAATTGCGTCAAAAGTGTGGCGCGATGGTGATATTTTTAATCGATTGGGTGGCAACTGTGGATAGCTGCAAATGTGATTTGGCGTTATGATTTTACGACGATCAGGATGCTGCCAGAAGCTATTTTTTTATTTTTGATTATTGTTGGAATTTTTTTTTATTACGAAATGATTCATTTGTGTATAAAACTAACGTCTATGAATAGAGTCATTATTTGACAAATGACAAATGAGAATATTGCAATATACTTATGTAGAAGTACGCGGAAATTTCGGGGCATTTTCACACGCGAACAGTATAGGCGTTGTTCTTCAGTTCGAAAAATTAAATTCTTTTGTTATTATCATGTTCCTAGAAAAAGCTTACATTTTATTGTTCATTAGCTGTCTTAGTTGTATTTAAAATTTTGCGGTTTTGGTAGAGATATAGTGTGACATAATAAAATTAACAATGCTGGGTATAAAAGCTCCAAAACGAAAGCTGTTCGATTTGATGTGTTATATATTATATAATAGTCTTACTACCTCCTTTTAAACATATTAGTGGATAGCATTATAAAGTTCCGACTATGGATGATTTTCACATATTGTAGGTTAGGTTAGGTAAAAGTGGCTGTGTGTACCTGGGTGCAGATACGATTGGCCAAGTGCGGTTTATTGCGATACCATGGGATATATAGGAGCTAATTGAACTAGCTGCAGCTTCCCGTGAGGTGGAGAATCCTTTCTACGTTAATATTCGCCCGGTGTCTGAAGTTGTAGAACAGAAGTGCTCCCAGATGGGTGGCATGGTGTAGCGAGAAGGTTTCTGGTTACTAAGTGGTCTATTGTCGGTCCAATTACCAACTTTATCTATTCCAGTTTTTTCGTAATACGATTAAGTGGTCCAATCATACACCACCTAGAGTACCTCAAGGCGTGCTCGAAACAAATATCCGACTAGTTCGGATAGCACCCATGGAGTAAGTATGTACTGAAACCTAACATCACCTGATTTTCAAACCACAGCACCAAAAATAACTCTTTCCAATATCTTCTCTTTACTTCATTAAATATTAAAAAAAAAAAACCTTAAACTGGATAAGTACATAGGAAATGGAGAGTAGTTGCTTTCTTTCTCTTTGTATCTACAACTGCTACAGAAATGTTTGAAAATATGGCAAATCTTTTGGTATGTAGACAGCGGCGACATTGCTAATGTGTGTTTTAGTAAAATCAATCGATTAGAATGTTTCGGATTCAGCTAAGTAAAATTATTTTATAGGCTCGTTTAATTCTTCCACATTTGCTTGGCCTAGCTGATTTCAGACAACTTGAGCTTGCTTGCAAATAATGAGAGCTGTTCTAAAACTTTACATTCTGAGGGTGTAGCTTCTTTAGGCGAGCTCCTGCGCCATGGAATTTTCCGAATTGTGTCTATGCCCTTGCATTCCGGGTGAATGTTGAATTATTTCGTTTTCGCTTGTGAGAGAGAAGTGAAAATCTACGAGTAGACCGGACCATATACTCAGGAACTTCATTCTCGCTTGGTTATTATATTTTAGCTTTAAGAAGAAGAACAATTCAATTCCAAATATCACAAAAACAAAAAAAAAAAAAAAAAAAAACGCAACTTCAACAACATTTTCGACCAAAAAAAAAAGAAATTCACATTAAAACTTCAGGTTATGGAGTACCTACATCGTATCGATGAATTCACATTATCAGTGAGAAGCTTGAATAGCATTCTATACATACAAATATTATGTATTCACAAAAAATATATATATATGCATACAAGTGAATAATAGTAGACGCGTGCGAGATACACGAGTATATTAGTCAATTACAAATCAGTCGAATTTTAATTTTTTGTCTAGTATGCTGCGAGCGTGAAAAATAAGTTTTCCACTGCTTTCCAAAATGGTGCCGTGAAGGAGTATGTGAATACGAGTATGTCTATAGTATATAAATATATATATTCAGGATTCGCAATCACGTCTGTCGAATGTTTGCATACCATCTGTTTAATCACATTTGCCAGCTTAGTATATCGCAGATACTTAATTTACATAACATGCCAATTGCATTAACGAAAATTGCCAAAATTACAGAACGGAAAAGTGATGAAAGATTTCGAAACAGCAATCTACACAGACGGCTCAAAAATAAGCTGCGAAGTAAGCGCAGGCATTTTTTTTTAGACAAACTGAACATATCGAAATCTTTTCGCCTACCGGACGTTGGCAGTGTTTTCCAGGCAGAGCGCTTTGCGATTCGTGAGGCTTGTCGCACACTGAAAATTCTCTAATACGCATACTAAATATTGCTATTTGGTTTTAGGCTTTTCTGTTATATATCTTGAGAATCTCATCTGCAAGGATGTCGATAGGGTCCACCACATCTATAACAAAGGCTGTCTAGTCTGCGATGGTTCCAAAGCTGTGATTGTCCGTAACACGCAGAGTCAGTATGTTGGCGATAGTCTCCTTTCGGTCTCCTTCATCCTGTAGTACCTGTGCCAGGCTTGGGTGGTATATAACAGAACTGAGGTGATAACTCAGGAGAGTAGAATGCTTCTAAAAGAGTAGAATCCTTCTAACAACAAAAAGGACTGAAACCACGAATACTACGACTTACTTACTTACTTAGGTGGCGCTACAGTTCGGGGTAAACCTGGGCCTCAACCAACAGGTCTCTCCATTTAGCTCAGTCTTTAGCTAGTTGCCTCCAGTTGCGCACTCCAAGTTGGTCGAGGTCCCCTTGAACTTGTGCGCGCCACCTTCGGCGATGATTCCCTCTACTGCGTCGTCCCTCGGGGTTAGATTCGAAGACTCTGCGGGCCGGAGCGTTGGTGTCCATTCGCTCTACATGTCCTAGCCATCTCAGACGTCCAATACGCAGTTTTTTGACTAGGTCGATGTCGCTGTACAGCTCGTATAGTTCGTTATTGAATCTTCTCCTCCGTCAACGCAAACGGGACCGAAAATCTTACGAAGAATTTTTCTCTCGAAGCGACCAAGGATATATTCAACCTCTTTAAAGTCCATGTTTCAGCGCCATAAAGCAGGACTGGGATGATCAGTCTTATACAGAGTCTCCTTAGTAGTTCGAGATAGGGCTTTACTGTTGATTTGCCTTATAAGCCCAAAAAAACAGCGATTGGCAAGACTTATTCTTCGATTGATTTCTGCGCTGATGTTGTTCTCAGAGTTTATAGCAGAGCCAAGGTAGACAAAGTCCCTTACTACCTCGAAGTTATAGCTGCCCACTGTGACGTTTTGTCCAATTCGTCGGTGTTGGCTTTCCCTTCTTGTTGACAGCATATACTTGGTCTTGCCCTCGTTTATTGCTAAATCCATTTTGGCCGCTTCCGCCTCAAGGCTTGCAAACGCACCGGTGACAGTCCGCTGAGTTCTTCCGATAATGTCTATATCGTCGGCGTATGCAAGCAGTTGTACAGACTTTTAATAGATTGTGCCTCCGGTGTTAGCTTGTGAGTTCCGCACAATCCGTTTTATATACTGCGACTACGAATACTATGACAGTACATGAAAAATATCCACAGGAACTGAAGCAGACATGCATGGGTAGAGAACTAAATACACTAAATCTTTGAGAATATTTCTCAATTGTTTCCAAGTAGAAATTCATGTAATGAAAAGATGCGCCCAAATCAATTTTGTCGGAAAATATCTAGGGCAAGACATCACACTCCTGTCAAATAGCAGTGCTACCATCAGTGCACTGAATTCACACAAGGTATAAGTTAGTATGGAAGCGCCTTACTAAGGTTGACAGATTATCTCGAGAAAATAAAGTCACGGGTCACCAGGACATATTGCCATGAAGAGAAATGAATCAGCTGATACACGAGCAATGAACGATTCAGAAACCCTGTTCGTTGGGCCGGAGCTCTTCTGCGGACAAGTACAACACAGAAGGGGGGCGGAAGCCGAAGCCTAATAGCCATAATTATATTGTACAGAAAAAGTGGAATGTTCGGTATATTTAAATATTTTTTCTATCCCCTAGGATAGGTCACACTGGGGTCTTGGTAAATGAAGTCTCCGATGAGATTGCTCAGACGGGGATTTCTTAGAATTCGAGCCTACATTGGGTTATCGTTACACAAAATTCTGTGTGATATGACTCTCCACGATGCTGGCATCCGTTTAGGATGCTCTCGGACTTCTGTAAGAAATCAGCGGTATTCTTATTGTCTTTCAGTGGAAAAGACCGCAGGTAAATTAAGCGCTTGCTTGGCTTTCTTAGAAAGACAAGAACATTTAATTTAAATGGTAAAACTAGGGTTTTTGCTTATTGGTATTACAATGGACCAGGTGCGTCAGAGTGATCCAGTGAAGCGTTTTCCTGTCTCAACAAAAAATGGTTCCTACAGTGCATCTTCGATTCGTATCGTAACTTCGTATGTAACTTTATACCAAATTTCCCTCAAGTATTTCAAGAGTTCCTTAAACGGAAGGTTTCTGAAACGATAGCACTTCAACTTTTGTGGAAAGAGACCTGAATCTACTGGGTAAGCAAAACCAGACAACTAAGGTTAGATATGGTTCTTGTGTCCTTGACTATATTCGCAAGTTAATCTGTTTATGTACACACTAACGTTTTAACCTATATTACATTTGAAGCAAGTTAGATTAAATCTAAACTTAACCAAATTGATTCAGTTATTTTAGTTTGAATCCACTCACACCAGTTCCATTCAGTTAAAGTTGCTTTTCCTCGTAACTACAAATCGATAAAAACTTCTAATTCGAAGCAATCGATTAGTCACTATGCTACCGATTACTTCAATAACATTGGACAGATTGTAATCTAAAATTAAAATATGGCGTAAGTATCTTATTTTATAACTACTCAATCGACGATAGTGGAGATACGCCGCAATGTCTGACATCGCAGTTAATTGCAAGTAGCTACAGGGATGGGTTGTTCCCGATACGATTTCCTACACCCAACACTCGTTAGTAAATAACCTCTCGTGCTCAGTTTTTCAATTGTTTTTGTTACGATGTTTACTGTGTGCAGTGCGTTGTTTGACCGACCACCTGTTATAAGGATATTGGAGATATTACAATAAAATAATTCCGACTAATATTGTGTGAAGTTAGTGAGTGACAGCGGATAATTTCTAGAATATTATCTTACCTGTATAATTCTACCGGTATGTATGAAACATGGTTTTCGTACAGATGCACATGGACTTTTGTTTACACACTACTTTCACCAAACTTATCAGCACCAAGGTAAAAGCAATCGTTGAAATATTTCGATTTTAATCAAAATCAGTTAAGGCATGTCCTCTCTTCAGTAAATGGTGGATTATTATTAACCCCTCTATATTGTTTGCATATATATTATTCGGTTTGAATAGACTCTTGTTAATAAATTAAATTTTCTAGAATTAGGGCAACTCAAGTGTGTCTCTTGAGTGTATAATTTTTGTTTGTCGTTGACTAGATTAATCGAAAGCATTTTGATGACTACCGCGATAAACAATGACGGAGTCACTGTATGGTGAAGAATTATTAAAAAGTACTCAGAACGTATCTGTGTTGACAATCGCTTGCGGTATTTTGCAACTAGTGATTATTTTCCACGATTAGTGGATAATATAGCATTGAAATCGCTTATCAGCTTGCAGTGAGAGTTGTCTGACTGATGTCACGATTGTGAAATTTGATTTTAAGACTTTTTTGGTGTGATCGATAAATATGTCCATGCAAATGACAGATAAAGTCAAAGTATGGATTATAGATGATAAATTCTGTTTCGTGGAATAGATGTCGATAAAAATACAGAATTTATGATGACATTCACCGCTTCGCAGTAAAAAAAATAAAACACACAAAGTACGTCACTGATCAGCTCAGATAAGTTAATGTCGATATTTGTATCGAAAGCATAGAGGAGATCAAAACCTACTCGAAGATTTGTTCCTCGGTATTTCTTACAGTTTGATGTGAACAAAGGTGGATTTTTCATAAGCAATACCCTACTATAGATAATATTTTCCAGATTCTTTAACTCATTCGAGAGGTATTACAGATTCTTTCCCGTTCATTCAGTCTTTTCTATAATATGTATAAAGGGGTGCTGATAATCCGCCCATGTTACTGGCGAAGTCTTTTCGCCTCCCTTTTCAAAACTAACTTTTGGTGTTCTGTGCTACATATATCATCTGCTCTGTTTGTGGATTTCAAATGTCAGGGGTCACAGAACGCATCACTTTCTTTATCGTCACCTCCGTACGATCGCTTCCACACTGTGGGTAACTTCAATGCAACCCGTCGATTTTTTCCTTATGTAGTTTTAGGCGGAAAACCGTGTACAATGTAGTCCTTGTACTCGTAACCTCTAGCCAATACTGTGCTTTTCGGCTACAAGTGTGCTGTGTTCTTCTTTATTCGATAAAGTGTTACTGATTGCGTTTTTTCTTACTCAGTGTTTTTCTTATACACTGGGTAACTGTAGCCACATAACCGTCGCTGTCTTTTTTCTCCATAGTACCCCAGTCTGGGCATTTTTTCGTGGTGATTTGGGAGATCAGTAATATCTATGACTGCTCATAATATTATTCTACTTAAACCACCTTACCATCCTTGCATTTATTCTCCACTGTACGGCGGTCGGGATATTTCTTCCAAAGGGGGTAGTAGAACAGTACCAGCTGTTTACTATATTAATTCCTAAGTTTTCCTCAATCTGTCCCCCGTCCCACTGTAGGCATGCTAGCCATGTCGGTACACTTCGTCATCCCTATCTGTAGGTGACATACATGAAGGTAGATATAAGCATCTTGTTCTTTACTACACATTGCCAACTTTGAGCGTAATGACTTCTTTTATTTATCTGCTGATATCTAACATCGCAACTGGTTCATATTCATCCAGGTCTAGATAGATTTAAATCAGATTTCGCCGATGGGTATATGAAATTTAGATGTGGATTCTGCACTTGATCTAAGAATCGCTACCACTAAAATTGGGGAATCGTTAACCATTCTTTTAGTTTTTCACTTCTAGTTTTTGACAGTTCAAACGAATCTGGCAATTCCCGCAAATCTGTGTAATTTTATTTGCGGCAACCTAATTCTCAAAATTTCGCCGTAATTATATTTTTCACAGTCCCATTCACTGTCATTCTCCGCGCAATTTGCTATCGAAAGCCATTCACCTTTGCCAGATAGTTATTTCAAACTGGGCCAACCTCGATCCAAATAAATACGACGGCGTAGCTCGTACAAAATAATAATAAAAAAAAAGACTGTATCTAAAAAAAAACTTCACATATTTCAAGGTTGCCATTGAGAACGGTCGAGAAAACAGATCGCCTGTCGAACATTTTTAAGAACGCTGGGCCCCACCGACGATATCGCAATCTTAAACGCAATGCAACGAATTCGTGAGATTGCATGGCTACGCTTCTAATTACGGTTTATACACATACACCACGAAACAGATACACGACACACATTCATCCCCTCAATATTACATCATAGCATCAGACGGTTGAACTTCAAATTGCACACGGAAAACACGTTTTGCAGGCGGCAGGTGAAGCTGTTGCACCGGTTCGTTATATCCCCCAGTTAGCACATACACAATTGCAATTTATCTGCAACATAATCTGCAAGAGACGAATACGCATAAACACGTGTAGGCAGCATGGATACGAGTGTCTTTATACTGTCCGCAGGGAATCTAAACAATTTTCTAATTATAACCAGACAGCAAACGTATTGTCTAGTCTAGTAGCCCCAATTGAAAGCACGTGCTAACTTTTTGATCATGAAAAAGATGATAATACGTGGCTATTCGCACCTACTTAGCTTCTAAGTCGGATCTTTAACTTTTCTCATTGTCACCTCTAGCCAGTCTATTTACCGAAACTCAACGAATTAAGCAAACACTTAAACAAATTGCTAATCACAAACAATTTGTTCGAGTCGTGTTAGCTTAAGACTTTTGTTTGTTTATCATCATGCTTAGTCGTCGCGTTGTGAGTGCGGAGAAGCTGATGATGATGCTATATTTACAATGCGCAGACCGCATGGAATGCAAATAAATAATATCGTGTGGGCATTCTCACCGAATCAGTTGCGGAAGTTGTGGCTATCAGCTAACAGCAAGTTTTGTGAGAGTGCTTTCTTTGTTCGTCTGAATTGAACTAAGAGAAACGCTGCGTGAAAGAGAAGTGGAAAAACGATCGTTTAAGAGTCGATGAATGAATTGGGATCAGCGTTGCCACTTCTTCCAGAGCAAATGTAGCGTACTGACAATAAAAATGTAGCATTTTCAAAGAAAATGTAGCAAAATAGAAAATTTTGTTAATTTTTTTTATTTTTACGTTATAACTTATAGCATTCAGTTTCAACAAAACAAAACGTTATAAAAAAACATAACAAAAAATATTATTTCAACAACAGAGGTCAAGTGAGGTTAGCTTGACTGTCCAGTAAAGGTCGTTTGTGTTACCATGGGTCAACCATTAGAGCACTTAGTGACCAGAGTAGCCACCGACATCGCAGCTGATTTGTGATGGCTTTAGCTTGACCAACTAGGTACTATGTTTCTGGTCCAGCTTAGGCCACATTTGTCTCAAAATGTGACACATTGAGCCGTTTAACCATCTGTGGTTGGTCTTGCTAATAGCGTTCAGCTTTAGTAGATGCTTGTATCGAGGGGCATACCTAAGGCTTGCCTATCAGACAGAATCCTTAGAGTTGTACCCTGTCCGGCGAGCCCGTCCACCCTGCAGTTTCCTGAAATATCCCTGTGGCCTGGCTCGCAGCATCGGTGAATTTTGAACTGCTCGGTCATCTCTGTAAAATATGAACGGCAGTTTAAGGCGGCCTTTGAAGTGAAGGAGCACGATTCCAGGAACTTGATTGCTGCTTGACTGTCAGTGAAAATGCTAATATGCCTGACATATGATACATTACACTTCAGCTAGGACAGGGCTTCCTTAATCTCCATGATATCCACCTGAGAAATGCTACAATCAGGGAGGCGGAACGAGATGCTCAGGTTGAGCTTTTCGAAGAAAACACCACAACCCATCCCACCTTCGGTCTCAAAGCCATCTGTGAAGATCGAACTACCATCGACAGGGGGAGAGTTCTCCCATTCATCCCGTTCGGCGATACTCGTATGAAAGTTTCGGGTAGTCCGTATTTTCGTGCTTGAAAGTGAGGAGATCAGCGATGGAGGAGTGCCAACGACATAATTAGACCACTGAGAGGAGACTTTTAGCTGCAATCTGCTTGACTAAAGAAAAGTAATAAATTAATTGATAAAATATTCATGACATTTGAAAAAGATACTTTAAAATATTGTACAATGAAACACCAGTTTTTACATTACAATACATTCTTCTTGATTTATTTGATTGAGCAAATAGCTCCGAACGTTTGTAAGTCCAACTAATAAATGCTTGTAAATTTCTATTTGAATTTAACGGAAAGGTGGACTGTCGGGACAGTTGACACATTTATTATTTGGGACAAATTTAAATGTTCGGCGCCAACAACATTAAATAAACATATAGACATTTTTTGGCAAGAATGATTAAATAAAGAAATAAAAAGTTAACAATGTTAATTTATAATACACACTAAACTGCACAGTATCTCTTGTAGTAAACAAAATGAGAAATACTTCTTAAGAGGAGCAGAAATCGTTACAGATTTTTAACTTATTTTATGTACAATATCTACAAACTTAAAACTCAAGCAAATCTTTCCAATTCGTCAGAAGGCTCAAATATTGCCACACATTTCAAAAGCGCCTTAGCCAGTAAAATTAAGGCCTTTTTTTTAACATATTGTTGTTCTCTATAGTTTTAGGCTTATTTCGATTTATTTATATTTAAGCCGATTGCGAAAATTTCCCACAGATCCAAAGTTATGGTAGAAAATGTGACTGCCCGACGAGAGTTTGGTGCGCGCAGGTAGGTGTCCTTTGTTTACGCACTTAAAAGTTTAAACGCGTTTTTCTCGAAACTACTTTTTCCGACACGGTCGGCATGATAACTCATACAGTTTTTAATATTTTTTGATGCGATTTTTTTTTTAAATATTCGAAATCGTTTTCTCTATAGTCTGTCGAGTCGGATTTTTGGTTATTGGATTTGGATTATTGATTTAAAAATTTTATAAAAATAACTAAAGTGTAAAATTGTGACGTAAAACGCATAATTTTTTTTAAACCGACATAAATTCCTAAATTTTTCGAAATTCAAAATTCCCGCTCGACAGACTATAACTACAACTTTATTTTACAAGAATTTTTTTAAATTTTGCGGATCGATCAACATTTACTGGAGATATCATGCCGACCGTGGAGCAACTTTTTTTTCTTAGTGTTGAGGATCACGTGATTTTTTATACACTCATTTTTGTAAAAAAGAAAATCAACGACATTTTTTTATAAACTTTAAATACCAATAAACAATGTGTACTATTTATTTTTACTAATTTCTATTGTTATCCCTACTAACATTTTTTTCTTTTAGCGCATTTTTGGCGCTGCTATGCGTATGTAAGGCCTTAATTGCACAGTATCTGAACTTAACGTATTTCTCAAATCGTCTTTTATTATATTTTACATATGAAAGTTAATAATATGAGTTAAAAGCAAAAACATAAATAATAATTAGGTAGACTGTTTGGAGAAATGTAGCATAATGAGGGAAAGATGTAGTATATAGCATGGCACTTCAAAATGTAGCAGTTTTGTTACATATGAAGCAAAAGTGGTAACGCTGATTGGGGTCTATAGTATCAGAGCCATCATGTTAAGTTGTAGTTTTATATAATACTAGCTCCTTATACCCGCTTTGCTGGGTTTTTAATATACAATTCCACCTACACTTCTTCAGAGAACTTTCAGTGTACTGAAGGATTAAAGCATTTGTTTCTTATGTGTCAGTCGCATGCAGCAGATAAAATTATGTCAATAATATGTGTACCTATTTTGTTTAAAAATATGTGCATTTGACATATCGTGTAAGTGGGTTCCATATGCAACATGCCATATACATGCTTTGCAACATAAATATGTGGCTGTAGAAACTGTGTGACCGTCTGAAAAACATACAGCTAAATATTTTTGTTATATGCTCGTATGTAACCAGTCCTCAGTGACTGCATGTGACTGATGGTACAGTTGGTGCAAAAACATAATCCAGTTCATCCTTTGTTTATTTTGGAACAAATCCCTTCTTTGTAACGAATTTTATTACCGAATGATATTCAACATCCCTTTTACTGAAGGTTTCCAACAACTGCACTGTACTCAAATCACTGCTGACGAGAATTCTTTGACCTGAACTTCTTTTTACCATATATCATATCATAAACGAAAATGAAAGTTTTTTTTTGTCGGAAATTTTTCTAAGTTTGGTGATTAGGTCGGGAATATTTGCCCCTTACTATGCAGGTACCTGGATTGAGTAGTAGAAATGATAAATGCATTTTTAAGGCTATTTCTTTTCATTTAAGCAACCGGGATCCCTTTGTTTGTGTTTTTTATTGCGTACTTCCGGTAGTTTTATATGGTCAGTTTAATTACTTTTTTTAGGTTTGCGATGGTTTTCTGAGCATATTTGCGAAACGTCGAAAATATCCGTTTTGAATAGGTATATAGTTTCGCAAATTTACATAAACCAATGTGAAAAATTTAGACAATAGTCTAATTTGTTATATACAAATTTGTAAAAAAAAACTTTTGTTTGCATATGAAAACTTTTAAGTTGAAAAGACATGCATACGGTTCATAATATTGGACAATGTACAAAAAATAAAAGTCAATTAACGGCAGCTGAGATGAAGATGCTTCGCATGATAGCAGGAGTTACAAAGCTTGACTGAATAAGAAGTTCGAAGATCAGTGGAAACCTTCATGTCAAAGAAACCATCTCACGAAAAATAGATCCCGACCGGCTTAGCTGGTATTGCCACGTTCAAAGAAGATATCATTTGAACCCTGTTAAAAAGGCAATATCAATGAACTTTCCAAGGACATCGAGAGGCGAAGCAGTCCTATAAACGCCTGGATCACACTAATTCAACGATACCAGCATTTGATTTGCCTCACTAAGGAAGTGATCTAAAATCTGGAGGCCTGCCGATTTTTTCTGAAGTCAAATAGGCCAACCCCACAGGCGGATCAGTAGAAATGTAATAAAGTAGGAGGGTTATGGTCCATTGTTATCACATTATAACCTCGCTGAAATAGGAATTTGAAGTACATTTTGACAACATGATTACAACACTATATAATCGCATTATATTATTAAAATTTGTCAACTAAGTCAAAAGCTATGTCGAATTAAGTAAACAAAGTTTGACGTAATTTTTATTTTTATTGCAGTTAGCTTTGACAGAAACATGCTAAATTATATTTAGAATAAATCAAAAAGGCAAAAGTTATTTTCAAGAATACTCACCTGTCAAATGGTTAACATCTTTTAAATTTTATTTCTTCCTGCAGTTGAAGCAGGGATCCCATTTTGAGAAATGTTTTTGTTGAAATTTAAATGTAAAATAATATAGCAAAAAAAATCGGAACTCTTGCTAGCAGAGGAAACATAAGATGTTCTTTACCAAGTTCACCTACTGTAACTTGGAAAACTAGAGTTGACTCTAAACCGGGTTGACTTAACTCAGGAACGCTTTGGCATCAGAGTCGAGTCCAAATCGTGTTGAAAGTGGACGCCACCTCAGGAGTTTTTCCGAAACATAAACTTTTGAGTTTTCCAACGACCGCACTGTGTAAAATATTTTAAGGGTATTCATAAATCCTCGAGTGAGCCTAAACTATAAACAAAAAAAAAATTCTGAGTTTTTTACTTAAGTGGCGCTACAGTTTGGGGTGAATCTGGGCCTCAACCAACAAGCCACTAAATTCAGCTCGGCCTTTAGCTAATTGCCTCCAGTTGCGCACTCCAAGTGGACTGAGGTTCCCTTGAACTTGTGCGCGCCACCTACTGCGAGGTAGCCTTTTACTGCGCCGTCCTTCTGGGTTAGATTCGAAGTTCAGTAGTTGAAACAACAATTTGGCTTTGGTTTGTGTTATTTCAGATTTTCCTTCAGACGCTTGTATTTACTTCTTTTGATTTGGCTCCGGAAAATAACTCCCCAAACTGAAAATGAAATAGTCCTTCAACATTTGTATGGAAGGGTTAATCCATGTTTTTTTTTTTTTTTTTTGACTTATTTCATTTTTAAATTGGGTGGTTATTTCATGAAGAAATGTGAAGTTATTTCCCACTGAGAGTGGGACTTCACCGAAAATCTTCGCTGACTAAAGGGATTTCGTTCTTTTCTCTGCAGAGTTTAGCCGCTTCGTTGGGTTCAACAATATTTAGGTGGTCCGCTTCGCTGGAGACTTTTAGCACAGACAATGAGTTATAGATATATAGATATAGATTTTGTTGTCCCTTTTTAAGAAGCTTTCTGTTTTCAGTGGATTTCGTTTTCATACCTCATTTCTTACCATATAAATGAGACATCTTTATAGATTTATTACGTATATCTATGTTTTTAGCCTATGGGACATTCTTCGACTCATATACCAGACGGGTTTCGGCCTAACATGCAGGTGCTAAGGAGTGCAGAAGATTTTCTGTGAATTCGGGTATTTCATAATGATAGGAAATAACTTCACAAAATTGTTGGTTAAATTATTTCTTAGTTTCAGTGCATTTATTTCCCACTTGAGATGAAGTAAATTTCCGTGAAGTTATGCGTGCTCTGAACGCAGTTTAAAATTGCAGGCGCAGTTAATGGCTCAAAGCGAATCTATTCTTAAAATGCCCCTATTGTACATAGAAGCGAAGACATTTCAATCAATATAGAGTGTTTGTTTGGTGTCGGAAAGAATGCGTGGAGAACAAGTGGGCCGAAAGAGGACATCGCTGGCTACGCCATCACCGTCATTCCAGTGCATTATGAGATCCTAGAGGACTACTTCGAGACTAAAACGGAAGCAAGGTGGCGCTACAGCACATATAGCTCGTGAAACAATGGATTTCATTATTAAAAAATTAAATTAGAAACCTTACGCTCACCCTGAATATTTGTTGCACTAAGGACTCTATACTGAATATCCTTCTACACCCCAAAAACCATTTGTATCCTATTACAGTACTACCTCGATAATGCGAACTTCAATAATGTGAATTTCCCGATAAAGTGAACTCACAAATATATACATTACTATTTCTATAATCTGAAGATTGAAATTTTCTCATCTCTTTAATGTGAACTTTTCATCAATATGTATTTCGCATTCTTCTTTTGTTATTCTTTTGATATTTGCAGTTATTTATCTAGACATGTTTTTCCTGTTATTTATTGGTAGAAGAACTTTTACAATAACATCTTACATAGGTATTCATTATTCGAAAATTATCTTATTATCTTTGAGAAAAAAAACGTTCCCGCCCCCTTGTTATTAGGATAACCTTATTATTTTTCTATCGTAACTTTTGATCAACAGTTATTAGGTCGAGCTTTAAAACTTAAAAAAATAATTTAAGCACGTAATACCTTCGATCGCTTCGAACTTTGATTCCATTTTTAAATCAACGAACTTTTAAAAGCAAGACAGACAAAATCAGTATTTTTAAAGCCTAAGGTATCCATCTTAGGTATTTCACATTTCCACTTTCTGCTGAAATTTTCGAAAAATTTTGTAACGAAAATCGACGTCGTATTCTCCAACAGATTTTTATTTTTATTTTTATTTAAGAGTACATGCTGTAATTTCTAAGAGAATCGTAGACGGTAGTTATTGTTAATCAATAAATTTTGCTATAAATTTTTATTTTGACATAATTGTCAAATCAAAAGTCAATAAGTTTTATTAATTGAAACAAGATAAGGCGGTTTTTCCTCATAGTTATCAGGCTTGATAAAGAATTCGCCGCAAATTACGTTGCTAGACGTCATCTATTATAATTTAATTTATCCGTTAGTACAAGTAAAGAAAAAAATTCTGAAAATTCTGGGGTGTGTGAGAAGATATATAATTTCTAGGGACGGCTGATAAGAATTTCCGTACAGACGCACGATTTATTATTATTATTTTACAATATCGGGGATATTTTGTTTTAGACCACAAAGGCGAGGTATTTCGCAGTTAGTTTATGTGTGAACACATATCATGTCTAGGAGATAATATTTGCTCAGTTTTTATTTAGGTATGCTCATAAATTTGACATTAGTAACAAAAAATATTCAGAAAATTGCACAAAAAAGCTTGAATGAATGTTATTATAGAAAGTCATTAATGTGAGTCATTGTAAGTGGGTATAATAATACCCTTAAATGATAAAACGAACATAGAACGTATATATTTATCTAGATAACGAACATTTTATGTCGTCGGTAATTCGATTTTATGTAGGTAGTTGTACGAAAACACTAAGCTGATATTGACGTTTTGTAGCGCGGGTAAAGAAGTAATTTTATTTGGACTTTAGTCTTTTGTGAACGTTTATATGAGAGACATATTTTGTTTGAAGTCGAGATCACTTAGTGCTGCGCCTTGGAACCCAGGCGCGGTACTAGGAGATTGTATCTTTCTTTGAGATTCAAAGAAACTGTGGTGCAGGATTTTGTTTAATTATTAAGAATTTCTTCTGCGGACTTTATTAAACATTCTGTGAATGACATTTTTCGGAATGCAAATTACTTAATATTTTATGTAATTTTAGTTCTCCCGAAAGCAAAATGTTACATACCAAAATTAAAAAAAGTTTTTGCGTATTTTCTGCGTAGTTCGGTTTTATATGATTATTCGGCTTTCATTTTTATAAAAGGCTTAGGGGCTACTGCGGCGGACTACTAAGCGAGAGTTTCGAATCCCAAGAACTATTAATCATTTTTTGGTTTTTATATGTTCTTACGTTCTTACCGAATGTTTGACAAACTTTCAAAGGAATTTCTGCTTTTAGAAAGCTTTTTAATTCTACCTTTCGAAAGGTAGAATTTATTTTATTTGATAGTGTGGCACGAAGAAAGCAAATGATTTAGCTGTCAAACTCTTTAAATCATCGGGAAATGATTTGGTAATTAGTATACACCAATTCATCTACAAAATATGATGGACGAATTTCTGATGGGTGAAACCTCAAGATCACCTGCCCGATTTTAAAAACAGGGACTCCGTAAATTCCGCCAGATAATGGAAAAAACCAGAGAAAACCAAATCAATACCCACAATTTTTTCATTAGCTTTAAAGGCGCCTATGTTAGTATCAATAGAGAAAATCTATACATAGTTATGTATAACACTGGGGTGAATAGTAATGTTACCGATAACTTCGATGTCAAAAAACAATTTAGACAATACGTTCCTAAAAGTATTGTGCGCAACTCAGAAGCCAAAATTAGAATCATAATCTTTTAAAAGTCTGTGAAATTACTCACTCACTTACGCAGACGAAATTAAACGAAGAATTAATATTGTCAACTGCTATTTATTTACGAGTATACTAATATCGCGTATGGTCGAAATTCGGCCGAGGGGAAATAAACAAACAGCGAGAGAAACAGCGCTGTGCATTGTTTAAATAACTTTTGTTTTTGTAATATTCTCCCGTGCAGGGAAGGCAAAGTGTTCTAAGTTTATACAGCAATGAACGTGATCAAAATGCTTTCATTTAATAGGTTAAAGCGTTTTGTATGGGGAAATCATGTGTGTATGTTCACTTTAATTTACCTGATTAAACGGTAACATACGCACATGATATTTTTTTTTCTGCACATCTATGGCACAGTACCTGTCGAAGGATATAAGTTTAATCCCCCTCCTTTTATAATAAATATTAAAAAAACGTACGATAAATTTCGTGTTAACGTGTTAATATATAAGATACGCGGGCGCCGTCGAGCAAGTGGTTAGTGTGTCACACCAACAAGTTTTTTCACGGTCTCACGACCGAGAGTATTGTTGTCACGAGAAAGCTTCTCAAAACGAATTGCCCTTCGGATACGGCACTATACTGTAGGTTCTTTCCATTCTTGCGAAAAATATAACGGACACAACAGGAGTAGTTGCGAGAAGCTAGGCCATGGCACTTGAAGAGCTGTTGCGTAAGGATCGAGTGCGCAACATCAGAATACGCGAGGCGCTCAATGTTGAGCAGCTAATTCTCCGAACGGAACGATCTATGCTTCGATGGTTTGGTCACGTAGTGCGTATGCCTCCAGACCGGCTTCCAAGACGTGTCATGGTTGCCGTGCCATCAGGTAGGCTTAGAAGTAGATGGTTGGATCAAGTCCGATATCTCTCCTGGAGCCATCTAGGGATTCCCCCTGATGAGTTGGAGTCAATGGCGGAGGATCGAGAAGGATGGAGAGTCCAACTGAGTATTCTACCCCCGCGACCGTCATGAAGGATTAGCGGCATTGAAAATACATGTATATGTTATTTAGGCTAAGAAGGCTCTTTGTCGTGAATATCTAAGGGACGCCTAAACAAAATCTCAATCATCTTAATATTGCTAAATGACACAGAGACGCTCATTAAAAGAGTAAAAGGACGTTCTTCCTTAATTTGAGAGAAAGGCTTTTCGAATGGTTTTCGAAATCGTCTGGACGAGAAGTAAAGGAAAAGAAAGATCGAAGAATTGTGCTGTATGTACAGAGAGACCGACGTAGTCAAAAGAGTACGTATACAGCGACACAGACTTCTTGGACAAGCAGAGTGAATGAGGAGGCCTGAGGCCTAGGTCTAACCCGAACTGTAGCGCTATCTGAATTTGTAAATAAGTGGCACAAAAATATTTATACAATTTGTTTAAACACGGATTTCTGATATACATATGTATGCACGAATAAGCAGAAAGTGATTGAGGATGTGATAAGAGGATGTGAGAGTCAATGACAATGTTGCGTGTTCTGGAAGAGAAAACTCATATCATCGTGACATATAATTTTGCTTTGTTGTCGAGAAAGTCTTAACACCAGCAAGTCAAAATTCCAGAAAATCTGAAATAGGTATCCAGAGCCACTTGATCAAAAACTACTTCACATACTGAAGCTCTATCCCATAGTGTCAGTACAGAGTGTAGTGATAAGGTCATCGATTGCCACGCTAATGGTAAATTGCGAAAGCTTATGTCATAACACTGGCCGTAGTTTGGCCATATGGCTGGAAAAATTGTTTGCTCTGTTTGATGATTGATATGCCTATGCCATCAGGTGGTCGCGAAAAAATACTGTGAATCAAAGGCAAACACAAAATAACAAAACAAATATACAACAAATATATATAAATATACATTTTAAGTGTATTCGCCCCTTAAGTGTGCCCAAATTAAAAAAACAAAGAGAATCTCAAGATTTTATCCGAATTTTTATTCAATATTATGAAAATGTTTGTTCGATCAGGTTAAGCAGAGTTAGCGAAAGTAATCTTTGGTGAAGTACTGAACTTGAGAAACTCAAAAAGTAATCCAGGAAACTTCTGAAGCGCTCTCACTTAAATCCCGAAAAGAAGATGACGGGAGAATTGATGAGAATTTTACAATTTTAATTCTGTGCAAAGTTGTTCAGTGAGACAACATAGCCAAGATGAATTCACTTCGAAAGATTGAAGTTTCTGCCTGCTAATACAATAGACTGAAACTTGTCTGGGTGCTCTGGGATTGGGTTTCGTTTAGAAGGAGGCTAATAACGTACTTTTCGCAACGTACGTTTTAGGTTGCAAAATAGTGTCATTTAAAGAAAACGTGTAGGATAAAACCTCTGGCTCTGGTTCTATGATGAAAAGACAATTGGAGTGTAGTCTCCCGAATAGGAACTGAAAAGACGACCGAATTTTCCAAAACGCCCTGATGGCGTATATGGTATATCCAGTTCTGACAGCAAACTTTAAAAAAAACTGTTCCCGCCTAATAAAGGCTTTACTAAGAGCCCTTAGGCCGTATCGCCCCATGGGAATTGGCCAACTTTCTCGTGCGACGATACTCGTAAAGTTGTGTTTTTGAACTTCAAACCGTGAATAAATATTTGTTTGTAGTGTTAAACAAATAAAAATAGTGTGGTGAATTTCACGAAAGCTGTGAATTTACACAAGAAGATTTTTTATAATCACGGCATGTATTTTTTATGTGATAAATCTTAAGTCCTTACTAGGGATTTCATTAAACCCTTTTTTTTTATATATAAGACAAACTATCTACGTATAAACCTGCAATACGTGCATGCAGCCAGTATATATAAGTGTCGAACTATTCTTTAGGGCAAGAATGTTCCATATTGCGAAGAAAAATGTAATAATAAACTTCTACTGTAAAATTTAATTTACTGTTCCTGTCCACGTCCTACTTAAATTGTATGATGAAAATCACAAAGGCGAACTTATTCAATAAGCAACTTTTTCACAGTGTCAATTAGTAGATGGGGTAATTGCGTGTAATTAAAAATGAAAGTTAACTAATTTGCCTCACCTATAAGAACACGTAATGGTTGTTATTTGAGGAGCAATATACTTCAAGTGACACAGTCGGCAACCTGCTCATACATATTGTTCTCGTCGCAGATAAATTTTATACAGTGGATGTCAGAGCACAGACAATTTTGAATAAATTTTTTTACTAAATCATCTGTCGAACCCGGTTAAATGCTATTTGCACTGCTTTTTATCAGCAATGTGCTTTTAAGATCTACGCCCCATAGAGCCCGTCATGAATGTGTTCGATTTTTATTTAAATGGATAAAAACTTATTCAACATCACGCAGTATTTATTATAAATTCAATTAAATCTAATATGAGTGTGCACCATGGTTTGAGTTGAGTGCAGTAGCCTGTGGCTATAGTTCGATTAGTTGTGGCTACTGGCGACGATTTGTCTCGATTTGAAATGCATTTTGAACTTGTGATTCGCTCTCGTGTAGTGTTCGTGGTGAACAAGTTTTCCAATGGCGCGTGTCAATTGAAATGGCTTGAAGCGTTTGTCATCTCATGGGGGCGCTAAATGATCTCATTTCAAACTGTCTACAAAATAGTGCAGAAACCAATTTTTCGGAGTTTATACATATATTTATGGAAACATTTATCTTACATAATGTTGCGGGTGGTTGGGCACATTTGTTGGATAACAATCAAATGGAGTTCTCTAACTAAGTCACAATTTACGAGATCAAGTTCAATTAAAAAGAGCATTATTGGATGGAAATTTATATTAGTTATTAGCGGCATGTTTGGTTGTGCAGTTTACGCATTTCATTTCGTCAAGAAAAAATAGCACTTGCAGTTTAAGGCTTCTGACTATCTGTCTAGCTATCTAAGGCTAATTTAACACCATACAGCATAAGGCATTGCCCACTTTTTATATGTAACTATTCAAAATCTTAAGCTTAAATCCTTCCACAGTTGGCAGTAAACTTAATAGATGAATGTCCAATATATCATTTCATCGGCCGATTAGATACTCGTGTGCCTTTTGTCGATTTGGAGGATGTCTTTCACATAAAATATTAAAAGGAATGCAAAAAAATGTTGAAATAATTTGATTTAGGAAATAGTTCTCTTTAGAAGCAATTCGTTTTAGAAAGAATTAGCTGTATTTCCAATCCTCTAAATTAGTTTTGCTTTATGTTTTAGCCTATAACTTTCTTGAGGCAAGTTGGAGAAGACGCTTTTCTACCCTGACGTACTGAGCTTAAATATAAACCTGTAATCGACATATCATCTCTTCTTGTAGTTTGAGAGAGCAGTAGTAGAAATACACCGGGCTAAGGGTAATGTAACTCCGTCTACACATTTGGAAGATAATTCCAAGGGATTGTGTTATGAGAGAACGAAAAAAAAGGTTTTCGTATATTCTAAATGAAAATTCGCACATGGCTTTCTACAGCCACCTGCAGACGGATCGATGAGCATACAGCAATTAAGGCTCGGATTGCAGCGGTCTCAGCAGTAGAGAGAACCGAGCTTGAAGCCCAATATCGTGCGAAGAAGAAATAAGTGCAGTGTAGTGTGAGACGTGACAAATGTCAATATATCAACTCAAGGGCTGAAGAAGCAGCGAGTAGGTGCCACAGTAGGACTGTTTACAGCATCACTAAGGAGCTCATTGGTGGTCGAAACTCCAAACAACATCCAGTGAAGAGTCTAGACGGTAACCTTCTGATTTCGGATGAGAATCTGCTCACTAAATGGAGTGAACATTTTGCTACAGTGCTAAATCACTTAGACGATGGCGGTATGATCTCGAATTCGAATGAGCAGTTCGAAGCAACAAATTCCCGATTTCGCACTGCACATCCCAGTAAAACCGAGATAATAACAGCAATCAAGTCCCTCAAGAAGAACAAAGCGGTGGGTGTTGATGGCATCCCTGCCGAGCTATTTCAAGTGGCTCCAAATACATCGGCAGATTTGCTGCATCCGCTAATACGGAAAGCTTGGGATAGCGAACAATTTCCACAGAAGTGGAAAAGGGGGATGATCATTAGACTTCCAAAGAAGGGAAACTTCATGGGGTGCGGCAACTGGAGAGGTATATGTGTTCTTCCAGCCGTGGCCAAAATAATAGCTAAAATAATTCTAGAACGAATTAAAGAACATTTAGAATCAACACTCGATGTCGAATAGGCAGGCTTTCGCGCTGGATCCTCCTGCATCGATCACATAAACACCTTACGGATTATTATCGAGCAATGCGTTGAGTATAGGTCTCCGTTACATTTAATGTTTATCGACTTCGAGAAAGCTTTCGACAGATTGAATCGAGATGCTATCTGGTTGGCCTTGCGCAGGAGAGGCATCGCAGAAAAACGTATGGCTATTATCAAGGCTACATACGAGGGCGGCAAGTGTCACGTCGTGCACAATGGTAAGGTGTCGGAGGATTTTAAATTCCAAAGTGGAGTACGTCAAGGGTGCATACTGTTACCACTATTGTTCTTGGTGGTTATCAGCGATGTACTCCGTGCAGCAGAAGGCAACCATGGAATTCGTTGGACTACGACATCTTACCTTAAACACCTAGATTACGCTGACGATGTTTGTCTACTTTCACATCGGATAATGGTTCTTCATCTAAATAAATACAAATATTTGGCGCAACAGCTCTTTAAAGTGCCAGGGCCTAGCTTCTCGCAACCACTCATGTTGTGCGCGTTATATTTTTCACACGAATGGAAGGGACCTACAGTTAAATGCCGAATCCGAACGGCGATTTGAGAAGCTTTTTCGTGACAAAAATACTCTCGGATGTTTGTCAGACGCTCGCGAGAGGTGGGACCGTGAAAAAACTTTTTGGTATTTTCTGGGATTCGAACTTGGAACCTCATGAGTAGTGATTCGACACACTAACCACTTACGCCACGGCGCCCACATGGTTCTTCATCTGATGGCCCAAAATTTAGAAGCTGAGGCAAACAAAGTGGGGGTAAAGATAAAGACAACCAAAACAAAAGCCCTGAGCACTTTTTCTAACAACCGTGCTCAACTTAACATTGCTGGACAGGAAGTCGAGAAAGTTGATAACTTTCTTTATTTAGGAAGTGTGGTCTCGGCTAATAGTGGTGGCACCGAACTGGATGTGTGCAGCGGAATCGGGAAGGCTAAAGCTGCGTTCGGAATGCTATCTAAAATCTGGAGAAGTAATGTTATCAGCTTAAGAACCAAGCTGCGACTGTTCCGCTCCAACGTAGAATCAGTGCTGCTTTATGGGTGCAGTACTTGGAAGGTGGACACCATTAACACACGCAAGCTGCAAGTCTTCGTAAACAAATGCTTAAGAATCATCTTGAGGATTTTTTGGCCGAACCGTATCTCCAACGAACAACTTTATCTGAGAACGGGCCAAGTACCTATAAGCATTACTATGCGAAGAAGAAAGTGGCAATGGATTGGACACACCCTACGGCGCGAAGACAACTCCATTGCGAAATACGCCATGCAGTGGAATCCGCTCACCCAGGCAGGCAGAATAGTGGGACGCCCTAGGCAAACGTGGCGCAGAACCGGGAATCGAGCTCTTTAGGAATGAGTTGGAGGCAGCTCATATGCGTTGCAGAACTTCGAACAAGATGGCGCGCAGGCGTGGTTGACGCCCTATGTCCCCCCAGGGGTTAAAGGATTTAAGTAAGTAAATGAAAATTCACGCAGTTAGAAGGCGTGTCGATACCCCTGAGCTTACGTGAGCCTTCTGATGGTATACTGTTAGAACAATTTATGCGGTGTAAACTTCTGCTTCAAATAGTTTACCAAAGCTGTACTCGCGGCTCAACTAATCAGGGACGGTGTAAACGTGTTTTTCTGGGAATTGAGCCAAGTATTTTCAATGTCCTGACAAAATCGCAGTCAAACAGCCTAACAACCTGAAGGCTTCTAAAGGTAAAAGCCGAGTAACAGTTTTTACTGGTGATATTTGGCAAAGCACCTGCGTGCGCCTGTTTAACCAATATATAACTTTTGATTTATGATCCCATGTTTTACAGACGCCATCCGAATGATCAACACGGTTCTAGTAGACAGTAGGCTATGATTTCAGCAGTCGCTGAAGCCGTTGAAACTGCATAATATTGCATTCTGCAATTTTTTCGTAGTCTAAGGCTAAATCAACTATATCACACACCACAGAAGTTTTTCTGAGGCATATACAACTGAGTTTCAAACCACTACACCAAATCTTTCTCTATTTCTATCTATCCTTTCCAATGCCCGCACTATGTAAAAACATTTAAAGCGTGCGCGCGTATATTATGAGAAAAAGATTGTAGCTGAGAGACGATTCAACATGAGGCAAGCTTCAAGTCTTTCGGTACACTCATCGTAAGATATCGTTCTACCGCAAGACTACCGAGGTCATGGATATTCGCTTGATAAGAGCATTAAATGCATTATAATGCAAGTAATCTAATATATTAATACGTGAACATGAAATTTATCGTAGTATAGTTTATTTATTATAAAAGCAAGTATTTATTATAAAAGGAGGGAGATGAAACTTATATCATTCAAAAGGTACTGTGCCATAGTTGTGCAGAAAAAAAAAACATGTGCGTATGTTACCGTGAAGTCGTGTAAAACAAAGTGGACATACAAACATGATTTCCCCATACAAAACACTTTAAACAATTGAATGAAAGCATTTCGATCGCGTTCGTTGATGTAGCTTCCTTGCACGGAAGAATATTACAAAAAAAAAGTTATGCAAACAAATGCATAGCGTTGTTTCTCTCGCTGTTTTTTTATTTCCCCACATTTCGACCACACGCGATATTAGTCTGAACTTATCCGAGTAAGTTATTATGATTGAATAATGAGTTTTAGGAATTTATTCCAATCCAATATGCAAATCGTATCATACCTAGACTGATCAATCTCGACAGATCCTTATTAGAATCCACAACGAGAGTAGAAGCTTCTTCGCATTCTCTGTCTGCATATTTGAAATCCTTTAGTGGAATATGTACCATAGAAGGTGATACAATTAATATGTATATTTCCCTTTTTTGAAAAACACTACGTTCTGCAGTTACGTATGATCAACCCTAGCAACAATCTTCTTATACGAGTATGTCCGCGATGGTATCTTCCATGTACGAGTATTTATTTTTCGTTCCAAACTATTTTGTTGATGTGCGTGCTACAAGAAACAAAATTCCTTTAGATATGGTGCATTCTATTAAGTTGTCGTTCCTACAAAACTTTACCAAATTCAATTCTTTCACTTGCTGCAAAAAGATTAGTATTTTCCTTAGCAATAGTGGTGCCTCAGAAATGTTTGTGCGATTTTTATCGGCTTGCGGTTTTAGCGACTATATTTGGAATTCTATCTTATCTAATTGACATTTTGCAATATACAGTATCCAAGGTGTATATTACTCTTTGTCAACACCTTTTCACAACGGTAAATAATTTACTACTAAAAAATAAATATTCCTGTATCTTGGAAGTATTACGATTTATAGACCCAAATATTTATATTGTGCATACATATATACACTTGAACTCAGGCTTTACTGCGACCACACTTTTTAAACTTTCTTATGCAATGCAAAAACTTGTCAAAAGAGAAATCCATATCAACTCTGTGAATAACGATCCGCAGTAGTTGCAAATTAAAATCTTTATAACACTTTTGTTGTGAAATAAGTAGGTTTTTGTAGTCATTTGTGGTTGCATAAAAAATCCAGTGACACGCGATATGACTGTACAACGCCCTGAAACGATATATAGTCTTAGTAGCAGTACGGAAACAGCTTCTATGATGCAACAATTTAATTTATACTTGAATTAGAAGTCACCTGGCTCTTGAAAATCCTCCTATATTTCTAGTTATAAAGTATTAAGTTTCTGATGTTAATTAGTCAGCCCCCTCTCTGTGCATTATCCAGTTGAAATAGTATTTCAACAAACTGATAGCAAGAAGAAAATCATTTTATAACTTCTATCGCACTACTCAATCAAAATTCAACGCAATTTGAAGGAAATATGATTTTGAAGCTAAAAACTTGCGGCATTGATTGATTACGACTCAGTTTTGTCGCAAAGACACTCCACTGTTATCTATCAGTGAACTTCACGTGATGGCCTTAAATACGTTTATATCTAGCTGAAAATAGAAATTCCTTGCCTGAAGTGGAATCTATTCAAAAATGTTCGCTTTCGATCGTAGTCGAGTAATTTGAAATAATTTGCAATCGTTAATCAATCTAGGACTTTGATTATATGCTTGATGAGTACTCCAGAAATGGGGGCAGCATCTATTCGACGGTAAACGATTGAATTGAAAATAAATACAAATAATTAGTTGTACAATTTAAAAATAAATTTTTAAAAACATTTTTTATTATGAATCTAAATTTGCTCTAATGCAACAATGAGAATGGATGTTATACCATAGACACACTCGATTTAAACAAAAACACGAACAGAAATAAGTAAGCATATGCAGAAAAAAAAATAGGCGCACTAATTCGGGCGCTAACACTTACTTTAACCACTAGCTTCCAAGTTGGTGACAGTTTGAAAAATGTTACACTGCTTGTTGTTAACACAAGTCTCTTAGGCTTCTTGTAAGTCCCTTGATTTTCTGTGTTGTTCAGTGGCTCAGTAAGTAGGTTGAATGTGTGTGTGGCTTACAGCAGAATAGCAAAAGCTTTAAAAAGTAAGACATGGTTCATTTTTTGAAGACCTTTTGCTCTATAGAACAACTATTGAACACTCACATACCCTATCCAGCTTCTTTTGTTATCCTAATGGTTAAGAATATGCGGTATTATTTGAGGGTTGATTGAAAAGTTGGCGGCCTACCATAAAATAGTTTGAATTCTAAATTGGTACTTCCACCTTTTTTGCCAAACAGATCTCTGCAGATATGGTGGCAACTTAAAGAGAATCTGCCCCATCGAAAACATTAGTTAAAAACTGGGGAGGTGAATGCAAATGTGGACGCTGTGGAAGACCATCAACCTCAAATACAGGGGAAAACATAAAAATAAATTGTGATCTGTTCATGGAAGACGGTAGATTTAAAATAAAGTACATAGGTGAAATCGTTGGTTTGTCGTATGAATGGATCCAAAATATAGTTCAAAAGGAACTTGGGTTCTCCAAGCTTTTTGCAAGTTGGGTTCCGAAACTTCTTTCAATTGAACAAAAACGCGATCAACTGACGATGTCAGCTTGGTGGTGTTTCAAACCGACCCAGAGAATTTTTTCGCTGGATTTTTGTCAACAGATAAAATCTGGGTTCAATATTAAAGCCCCAAGACCAAACTGGAATTTAAAGAGCTTAGAATATCCGAATCACCAGCCCCGAAGAAAGATAGTATTCATTTATCAACGAATAAGATAATGGAATCGGTTTTATGCGATTCAAGGGGAATTGTCATGTTTGAATACTTCGTCAAGGGTCAAACACTGAACTTCGATTACTACTGCGGTCTTTTGCGTCAGCTGTGAGACGAAATAAAGAAAAAGCATCTAGGAATGTTGAGGAGAAAAGTTTTATTTTACCAAGACAAGGCGTGTCAAAATCGCATCATAACCTCCTTGTGGTGCCCGCTGGATTGCTATTTGATTGTGGACCCTATCGAAATCGGTTGAGGATGCCCTTGGTTACTTTGAGAGAAAGGTTCTTAGAGTGCTTCACGGACCCGTCTGCATAGACGAAGATACAATGTAGAACTGTGTAGGCTGTACAGAGATATCGACCTGGACAGAGCACGCATACAGTGACTGGAATGGGTAGAACATGTAGAACGAATGGACATCAGACCGAAAAATCCTTAAATCCATTCCTGATGGACGACGCAGTAGAGGAAGGCCTCATCTTAGGTGGCGCGAACAATTGGAAAGGGACATCAACCAACCTTGCGCGCGAGTAATATGTTTCCTCAGGAGGAACACATGACAACAAATATAAGACAAAACAACGAAGTACTTTGAATAAATTATTTTATTTATAATCTTTCGTCCATAGACTCTGGAGTATAAAATTAAACTGAACTAACGGATAGCTCGCAAACTCTTCAATATTCACTTCATATCGATTTCTGATGATCTCCGCATTCGCGTCGTTGCGCAATGCATTCCTTGAATCTGAGATCATTTCACGTTTGGTCTATACAGCAAATCTGGGTGTAATGTATTCCTTAGTATAGGGTTGTGTCTGTGGTTGTGGGTTTTACTTGGAAGCCGCTCGAACATGGATTTGTAACTCGTGCAATTGGAGGCAGCCGGCTAATAACCGAGCCGGCTGGAGAGGCTTGTTGGTTGAGGCCACGTCCACCTCGGACTGTACCACCATCTTAGTAAGTAAGACAATGCACTCACATACACGTTGTCGCATGAAACCATGGCTGGAATCAATAACTGCTGCATTATCTCTATTCGGCTGACCTGACTCCGTTTTAACAAAGGAAGAGGTAAACGATGCACTTAAGAGATGAAATGCACTAAACGATGTATTACTTGAAGGGCTTGAGAAAACTTTTTTTAAAAGAGGTATAATCGCTATGGGCGCCGTGGTGCAGTGGGTAGTGAGTCAAACCAATACGCGTGAGGTTTAATGTTTGACTCCCAGAAAACCCCAACGGTTTTTTCACGGTCCCACCTTTCGCGAACATCCGAGAGTATTGTTGTTATGCGGAAAATATAACGCACAAAATACGAGTGGTTGCGAGAAGCTAGGCCTAGTTCCTCCATAGGCTTTTGCGCTAAATATGTATGCATGTAAGTATGTAATAGCTTTAGAGTCCAGATGGAAGAAGTATTTTGAGTTTAAATAAGATTAAGTTGAAATATTTGGCCATCCCGCGAACTTTTCAATTGACCTTCGTACGCAGTCAAGATTTCATATCTCATTTTCGTCCAGTGGCTCCACTTGTGCAGGGTTCAGTGCTCAATTTTGCATCTGTGAGCCGTATCTCATAAGGTATATTTATTCTATTGTAATATTTGTACAAACGCACACATTACAACAAAGAAATAATTAACGTATATCTATGTACATACGTACACACGTACAGTTTGCAACATAAAGAAATAATTAACGCAGATCCCACAAACCTAGGGAAGCTTAAACTTTATGCGTATGCTTTTTGGAATCCAAAGCTATACGGCTGTACATTTTTTTTATTTCTTCACCGACACACCCAATTTTTTAGAATGTGTAGAATTTCTTTATTACACATTCACACTGTCTGTTACTTGTTCCTAAAAAACAGCATCTGCTAAAATTCGCATTCGCCCATCCGAAACCATGTTCCAAGAAAGTAAAGGAGTGTTGAATACTGCATATTTTTATGACAAGCGAAATAACGGGCAAATTGCCTATGAAAGGGATAATCCACATATGAGCCCTAAATAGTTTTAACTGGAATTTAACTGGCTACGTATAGCCTTGACACTGTGGAACTTGGAAATTTATGTCTTGAAACATATTCTATATGAACTAAAGTCCCCTAGATACCTTCTTTTTAAAAGAAAACTTGGAGATATTGTCACATAAATCTTCCAGGGCCCGGAATTTATAGCTACTTCACTCGCTAAATGTGTCCACTATTAAATGAACTTGTGAACGCCGATTTTAGATATAATACTTAAATCTCTAATTAGTAAATGTAATATTAGAAAAAAATAGTTCGCTTAACTTAAAACTATTAGACGAGCAATCAACAATCTTCAAACAAATTGGAAAATTATTATAAATTACCTTTAAGTACCTGCTGACAATAAAGTTCCATCTACATCGTTTCAATTAAGTCAGTTACAACTAAAAAAAACGTGTAAATCGTGTCTCTCATGCAATAAAAAATCATGTTTATTAACAAAGCACATGCATACATTAAAAGTACCGCCGCTATTCCCTTTAGCCCGTCTATCATTCACAGCCTAAGCTCCCTTGAGCAAAAAATGAAATCCCAGCTGAAACCACGGCAACGATCAATTAAAAACAATAGCAACGCGCAGTCCCCTAATATCAGACAAACAATGAACTTAAAACAAATCCCGGACACTCAACAATGATGGAACACCTTCCCAAGGTCAGCAGTCAAAAATCGATTCCACCATCCAATAAGCAAACGTCTTGCCTATAGATAGTTTTCAACCCTAAAAATTGCAGGCATTACTCTTGATATTGTCAAACATACTCGTGGGCCGGCAAAAATCAGCTGAGCAACGAAGATAAATCACACTTCGCGTCCGGAATATCTAATAAATCATCCAAATTTTGGCAACTCACAACTTTCAGCAAATGCCAGGGTCTTCCATTATAAAATTGATAGCTCAATTGTCAAAGAAAAAGGGGGATAGGACTTATAATCAACCGATTTTGAGTTCTAAATCAGATTTTATTATTTTTTTGTTTTATTTACGCACAAATTTCGTTCTAAGCAAGATCGATAGATAACCGCTGGCTGATAGGACTGCTGTATGGTGTGGATTAAATGAACTTCAAAAATGTTTTCACTCTTTCCAAAAGTATCCGCTATTTCAATTGTGATAGATGGTATTTCTTGTGTCAATAGATAAAGGTACCAGCGCATGAGAGAAGTCTAGGCAGTAGTGCATGGGTACGTGCACTGTCGTGACGTCTTGGAGAATTTAATTACGGTAATTAACACATTGGACAGGCAATTGCTACGATAAGGCTCCGCCACCTTTCCTATCATGAGATCAATACTGAATTAGAGTTTAATTAAAAAGAGGGCAAGCATTAAGCTGTACGGTGTTCAGGAGAGCGAATGTTCGGAGAAAACAATAAATAAATAAATAATTTGTGGGGTGAAGGAATCAGTAAAGTGGTTCAAGCGTTTCGGAGTAGGTGTTGCGCGCGACAGCAGAAGTGTGGGTGTTCAGTTTTGGTGATTTTGTTAACTTTTTTTAATGTGCGACCGGAGGTAATTAAGTTTTTTTCTTTTTTTTCTTTTGTGTCATAACGAAATGTATGTGAATTAATTATAATATATTTATATGTAAAGAAAAAACGTACATACACATTTTTTACATATAAAAAAGTGTATAGTGGCATAAGGACAATGTCTATCGTCTGATTCAAAGGAATCGCTTATACTCCACAGGTGGTCTCACATTTTTAGTGGATTTTCTTATAGCGCACTTGCTGTAACATTAAGTTTTTCGTCCACTTTTCTCTTAAAAATGAATGCGAAATTAGTTTTAAAGACCTATGAGTACCTCTCGAAAAGGACCTTTTCCCAACCTAACTTGACGTAGAGCATCAGGGTGGATATAATTGGTATGCCTGCTAGTCCTTCGGTAGGGGGCTACCAAAATGAGTCCAGTGAAATCTACATAAGCTAGGGTATTAGCACAAGAAATGCAAAACTGTTTTTCTCCATCTCAGGATCTGCACAATGTCCACAGGCGTGATGGCGGATGGATATCGAGAAACTCCTGAGAGCTAACTATTTTCTTTTGTTGGTTATTATACTGGGTGCTTCATGAATGTGGGCCAATCTTTATACTACCTCTATATGTGGTAGAAATCATTTGAAGAAAAAAATTAATATAATGACGTAGTATAAGTTTTTTTTTTACTGCAATCATCTTCAGTGCTTGAAATTATAGAACATTGTTATATCATTGACCAACCGTTTTGTTATTAATTTAAAACAAAAATTTTAATTTTAAACTTTTAAAGGATTTTGTAATTTTTAAGTCATTTTTTTCGCGAAAAATGTATAATAAATTGGATTTTTAACTTCATCGTATAAAATGTTATTATTATTACACATTTTGGTCACAATATTTTTATAGCAAACTCATTCATCATGATAAAACTATGAGTGAAATTCGATTTAATAAGTTTTTTTTTTTCATAAAAAGAGTGGCCGCATTTTTATTTCTATTGTTTTTGTTTAACATTAAGGGCTTTAATAGACTTTCAACTGTATAGTAAAAGACCTGAAAATGCAAAGAAAAAAAAAAAATAAATAAATTTAAAATTTCATGTTTGTTTCAAATTTACGAGCAAACTGTTGGTCAAATGATATCATAATGTTCGATGATTTTAGTCACTGGATCGAATTTTGTTCAAGTTACGAAATAATTATTTAAATTGATGTCCTTTTGGTAAACTTATAGCCATTTTGAGGAGGTTTAAGCAAAAACAATAACCGGTATATCTCGGTATCGTTAAAAATTCGGGAAAGTTCCTTCCACAAATTTGTTGCTTGAAATGACTACCAGAAGTAACCAAGTCGAATCAGTTTATCCTGGATAATGCCATTTGAATTTAAAATGCCACCCGAAAGGATGTGTACTTGCGAACATTATCAATACGTTCACATTTCCTAATGTAATTGTGAATTCGGATCATTTTTTCTTGTTAATATTAAGGCTTATTATTTGAGGTAAATTTTTGAAAAAATTGAATTTGATCAACTTGCCAATATATTCAACCGATGTGGAGCCGTTAAAACATTTTTTTTTTTTTTTTAACTAAGGGTCTCCTGAATAATGTCGGATTTCAACAATTTTCCTTCAAATTTATATTGCTACGCGGCAAGTATCTAATATACACGCATGGAAGAATTCTAAGGAACAAAAAACTGTTGGTTAGAATAATCATGTATTTTTTTTTTAATATGCCACAAATCTGGATATGATTTTGAAGAACAAATTAAAGAAAAAACAGGTGAAAGTCGGTGTTATGGCGAATATATCTCTTGAAAAAAAATCTAGCTTTGTACAGAATAATCATGAAGATTTGGGAGAACATTTTCTGTTATATAGGTTTCTTAATAGAATTTATCTTAAGTGGATGAATATATTGGTATTTCTAAAATGATAAAAGAAAGTTGAATTACGCGATGTACGAACGAAGTTTTGCCGATTCTGTCGGCAAAAGCTAGGCTTGTCTGTTTTTCAAAACGAAGGTTTATCATAAGACATACACTTACATCATTATTGCGCTCATATTCTAACACCTATTGCCAGCTCAGTCATTATAAGGCACTACGATGTGTAAAGAAACCCATGACTTGATGATTTTAAGTTCCAAGTCTTCTACTAAACACTTATAGAAGCATTACACCTCTAAAGTCGAAGTGAAAGACCATTACTTATTACCAGTTAGTCATACTATTAAGGCATGTCAAACTATTTGAGTTCTCCAATTGAAAATTATTATTTTATTAAAAATTCAGTATGACTAACTGCTTTGGTGAATAGAATTGCACTCTTTAAAAGTAATAAGTAATAATAAACTAATTTCCCGCGAAATTGAAAAGAAGCCTCTGTATATAACGACTTACAATAGAAGTTAAACACCGAAGCACAAAGGCACTTTTTATGCATAGGTATATAGTTTAAGTAATTTTCTTATCTTTGAGTTGCGTAATATTTTAACTATTAGGTGTTAAAGTCATTCTGTGTACAACAGTACATAATTTATACTGTAGTTTTGGCACCACTTTTAGAACTACGAAAAAGAATAGATTCACCATGCGCGATCGATATACGTAGTTATCTACTGCAATTACCCTTCTTGTAAGGTTACTTGTAACTTATTTCAGCTCTAGTTTTCCAATTTATTTTGTTTGCATATTTCCACGCAGTAGCTATAACCGGCGCGGTCTTTATATACGACAGCTAGATAAAAATTAAACTAAATAAAATAAACATTTTAATTGCAATAAAAATTAATAAATCGCACGAAACTAATCAGGAACTTTTTGCAACTTTAGAAGCATGTCATGTATAACAACGAAGAGTAAAAGAGGCTGAATTGAGAAGCAGTGCACGACCTCGAATCCTGCCAACAGCTGAGCTATAAAAGTCTAGTGTTGACATTTGTTACATTAACTTATAAAAACTTCCGACCTCGAATTTCCACCTTTTCTAAATCTGCAAATGTGATATCACATAAGGTCCATGGATATTATTTTTTCAAACAGACGTAATCCATGGCATCGTTAAGCTGATTGTTGATTAATTTAAGTAATGAAGAAGCCAACCAATCGATGGCCTGGTGATCGGCTGTTATAAGCGAGCTCATTGTAATGTGTCTGTCATTATCAAAAGTGAGTCTGTCATATTCAAAGTGAGACACCTTCACAAAAAGATTTCGTTTTCAGCAACTTAGAGAAATATTAGCCCAACAATAAAAAGTGGCAAATGGCCGAGTGGCAACATTATATACATATATATATATTTATATAGCGGCACACCTCATTAAGTCCCTAGGCCTAGCTTCTCGCAATCATTCGTGCTGTGTACGTTATATTTTTCTCACGAATGGCTGGGACCTATAGTTTGTGCCGTAACCGCATTTTTTGTTTTTGAGAAGGTTTCTCGTGACAACAATACTCTCTGATGTTTGTCAGACATTCGCGAGAAGTAAGACCGTAGAAAAAATGGTTGGGGTTTTCTGAGGTTCAAACAATGAACCTCACGTGCAGTGGTCCAACACACTAACCACTACGCCCTGCGCCAACAGAGTGGCAACATTAGGTACAAACCTAATTCAAGATTTTGTAAAACCATACTCGTATTCTTACGTGCCACCAAAATTTGACAACGCTATTTCGTTTAGTGTTTAGATATCGAGAGTCAAGGCACCTTTTTTTTCTAGAAAACTTCTACTAAAGACTACTTGGAGTTGAGGTGAAAAATCTTCTAAAGACACCATAAGGCCCGACCGCGCGTGCTTATGGTAGTGTGAGATTTTTACTCACTAGAAAAACACCTCTCTTCAAAATTAATACTACAACTAAGCCAGTGCTTATCCAGCAGTTTTATTTTCGCTTACGAGAATCGTGATTATAGAAAAAGATGTTCGTATGTGATTGAAAATAAATGTAGCACTTTAGACTTTTGCTTTTCTTGGTACAACCCCATAGTCTACTTGGAGTGACTGTGTAATTGAATGGTTGCAGTGTGCGATTGTCCGAAAATGACATGGTTGGTAGGTTAGTAACGACCCTCGAGTTAGGATGCACTTAGACCAGAAATAGGTCCATTGTATTATACTACCGATATGTACGAGTAAGGTGGGTGGCTTACCCTCTTGCTTTTGGAACCACCTACTTTTTTGTATGAAAGAGCTAGTTAATGCCGTGCAGGCATTACCGAGATCATTTATATCCTTGAAAAAGTATTCACGCAAGGTAGCCTTCCTTATGTTGACGAGTACAGAACAGGTGCATAGAAAGTAACTGGTCTCTTCTTTCTCTTCGTTTCTACAACTTCTGCAGAAATCATTGTAGGGGGTAGCTAATCTCTGGGCGTGTCTTCCGATAGCACAGTGTCCGATGAGGACGTTTGTTATTTTGGAGAGGGTTCCTCTCTTGTGTTTCAGGAGTCCGATGGACCTGGTTTTACTCGGTGTTAGCCAATTAGCATAGTGGTATTACACTGACCTAGATGCTGCTATCGGTGATTTGCTTCACTCACCTCGTAGGCGTAGATAAACTACTTAACATACGACGTAGGCGCCTCGATGTCAGTGATGCTTATGCTATCTGTCCCAGAGGAGCTTTGTCATGTCAGTTTGTCACCTGCGCATTTCCCCGGTATGGCACAGTGACCTGGTATCCAGCAAAAGGTGAAGTTGTACTAACCAGTTATCTCGTTAAGAGATACGTGGAAGTCTTTTCACTGCATTCGATCTCGTAGTGCGAGAAGCGAGGGATTTGATGGCTGCCGATGTATATGACAATATTCTACTGATACTGTATAAACCGATAGCCAGTCAGCGGCTTTGCGGACAGCAGTAACTTCGGCTTGAAAAACGCGACAGCGGTTTGGTAGGAAAACAACATACTAGAGTACTTAATCCTTGAGTGCGGGGGAAGTGAGCCCATCAGCCCCAACTAGGCATTGGAGTGACTATCTTTCGGTATCTCAAACATTTTTTTTATTAATATCTTTTTATTTATTTAATCGAAATTTTCAGGATTTTTATCGTCGAGTATGATCGTCACGAAAATCGTAGTCTCGTGGCTTAATATACGTCGAAATATTACATTTGGTACTATCCTTTTATGAGTCTCTATAAGGTTTTCAACTGCAGAAAAGTAAAGCTTAATAATCAGGTTTTCAGTGATTCAGCAACCGCACTTAAGAGTGCTAATTATCACACTTGAAAATGTGATCTCTAAGACTGGGTTTGAAAAACTAGCTTTCTCTGCTTTTTCTGAGTGTGATCTAGTTTAGTTGCAAGTCTTTATCTTCCAGAGAATTCAGTCTTCCATGATCTATGGATTAACATCTTCTCGTCAAATCCATGAGTACACCAATACCGATCCAGCCGAGTTCTTTAAATATGTTCATGTGTAATTTATCATTATTGCAAATCAATTCAGTGAATCATATTAATTGATTTTTTATTGACTGTGAGTGAGAGCATCTCTGATTCTACAACACGGCTACTTGTACTTGCACAATGCGATCGATGCAAGCGACTCTTTTTAATCGACATTCGTCGACTCGAACACAAAATTTACCATCAGCAGCAAGAGCATTGCTCACAATTTCTGCCCCCTACTGCATTGTGAAATCAATGGGAAATAAAATGAATTAAACACATCCATGCATACCTACGTAGGGGATGACGTTTATCACCCAAAGAATAACAACAATAAGCAGTATGGTGGCTTAATTCACATGAACGTTTCTACTTGAATTGGATTGTATACGGTCGGTCGGAGAAGTTGGTGTACTCAACTTACATCAAGTAACATCGAAAATACATTGCCAGTGTGGAGGGGTCATGGCATGGTACGTAACAACCAGTTTATTATACTCCCCCAGAGTACTGGGGATGGTAGCAGTTCTCATTTTATTCGATTGAACGGAATCACGTGCCAAACGTGCGCGCTTCTATCTTAACATGTCGGTTAATGTGCTGTCTCTGAATTGTTTACATCACATTCATTCATTTGAAGTTATCGACCAAAAGGCGATGAACAAGACGAAGATGGAATAGAACGTCAACAGACCCAAACAGATCCTCGAGATATAATTGATTTGCCTCATATTTCTTTGCCGCCACTTAATTAGACACTGTGTGGTGGTATTTACCCGTACATAGTGCATATGAAGTGATCACATCACCGCACTTTGGTTCCCCGTGGCTAGTGTGACTAATCAAGATGCGTGATATCAATTGAAGCTGATTGAATGGCAGACTTCCGTTTAATTTTCTACTCGGAACGCCTTCTGATGGGCGATCATGATGGATGTGATTGCATACGTCCCACAGGTCACGCACAAACATGATCGGAAAATGCCATTTCACGTTGAAAATGGTAGAGCATGTGACGTGCAAACTTACAAGACCGCGAAGGTTGCAGGAAAAAATATCGAATTTTAGTATGTATTATACTACTCGCCTCACTTATGGTGTTTCTAATTAATTTGTTTGCTTCGCGTCGCTTTAATATGGTTCAGCACGTGATCATGTGCTTTGCTTTGTTTGAAAGTGATCGCCTCTAATTCTGCCTGCTAATGTCATAAAAATATCAACATGTTAATGAGTGTTGATGGAGTGAGGGCAGAGTTGGATCATAGGATCACATAGCATATGGTTATCGGATGATCGCGGATCGCTTTGACATTTTATTATTTTATTTTTATTTTTTTCCACGAGACTTAAATATACATTTAGTACGTAAAATTCTTATCTTATGCGAAAATAAAATTGTGGAAATGGCTTTTAGTTCGACGGGAGTTCTCGAATTGATAAGATGGATTGTTGTTTTTAAATATTTGAGTGGGAGTGCTATCCGAAAGGATGTCGTTGTGTTAAAAAGAAATAAAAAAGTCACGGAGACTGCAGCATTAATGTGAGTTAAATAATGCGAAAGTAGTTTTGCATTATTAATTGCAGAGGATGTAATTTTTTATGAATACTTTTTGCTACTTATTTACATGTCAGTCGATAGAAGTTATGTGAAATGGGATCACAATAATTTTTCTTTTGTTTTATTTTCATTTTTTTTTCAGAAGATTTCTGAAACCTCCCAAAAATTTCGAACCTATACCCCTGTCTCAGAAGTCCAAAATACTAACCACGTAGCCACACGGAAAACGTTCTTGATAGTACGAACATACTACGAAAAGTTCACAAAGTTCACTTTTTGACTTTTACAACATAATTGCCATTATACGTAGGGACTAACAAAAGTTCCGTTAACTTTAGATATTTAATCTTCATCTTTTTTTAATTTCTCCGTGTAGTTCCCATTTATTTCAATACATTTCTTCAGCCGATAGATCCATCTCATCATAATCCTCTTTTTGGAGCATTTCGAATTCGACATTGACTGCATTCATAATCTTTTCATTAGATGTGAAGATTTTTCCCCTCAAATCTTTTTTATTTTTGGAAACAGCAAAAAGTCACACCGCGCTAGATCCGGAGAATAAGGTGCTAGGCGAATTTCATTGATGCCCTAGAGCGCAAGAAAGTTGTTGGTTTTTTTTTAGCAGTGTGCGCAGGCGCATTGTCGTGGTGCAAAAAGTAGCGGCGCAGCTCCTCTTCTTGTCGGTGTCCTAGTAAATTTTGGAAAACTTGTGGTAAGCACGTATCAGTATACCAATTAGCAGTGACTGTTTGACCAGTTTTAGGCGGGATGACGGCGACCATTTTCGCCCTGGTAAAGTACATCGACATCATAACTTTTGTTGCTGATTTTTGTTGTTTGTCCTTCACTGTACGATTTGCACCTTCTGGGCTCCATACCAGGGACTGATGTTTGGTTTCCGAGTCGTGCTAGTAAAACCAAGATTCATCACCTGTAACGATCTTATTGAAGCAGGTTGACTCTCCATTTTCAAATTTATTCAGGAAATATTGAGCAAAACGAACACGAGCCTCTTTTTGCTCTCCATTAAAATTTTTTTGGAACCCATCGAGCTGACTTCTTCGAATATTTCAGGTGATAATTTAAAATTCGTGACACAGCCAGGGCATTCAAGTCCAGTTCATCCGCTTCCATTTTCTGTGCCATCCTGGCATCTTCGACAATTTTAGCCTTCACCAGGGCCACATTTGTATCATCGGTCGAGGATTTGGGCCGACCTTCACGAGATTCGCTTTCCGCAGAAAAATTACCAGTCTGGAATCTTCGAAACCACTTTGAAATAGTAACAAGATGAGGTGCATTTATTCCGTATGCATTTTGGCATTCGTGCAGAATTTTGACTGGCGTGAGTTAACGTCGAAATCCGAAGAGATGGGCCAAACGAATTTCTTCCTGTGTTGGCGGTGGAACTTCAACCGAGCTTACGTCACTAATTTATCTCTTTCTCGTCTACATTTTTACCTATTGTCCTGAAATTTAGAAATAAATATTGTTAGATTACAAGCTACAGAAATGCATATTTTTTTTCAAAAACTATTATACTAAATTGACACCAACTAAGCGAACTTTTGTTAGTCCCTCCGTATTCTATCCATTTCTTTTTTTTTAAGTTGGAGCCATCTTGTAGAAAGCTCCTCAAAATCGGGTTTTTGGAGTTTCAATTCCTTGATTCACTGCTTTTATTATCTCCTCATTTGAAATGAAGACCCTTTCCTCAAAATTATATTTACTCTTGAGAACAACCAAAAATCACAAGGCGCTAGATCTGGGCAATTAGAAAATATATTGAGTAAAACGAACGCGTGCCTTTTATTGGTCATCATTCAAAATTCTTGGAACCCATCGCGCAGATTTCTTTGAATAGTTCAGGTGATGGCTTAATATTCGTGACAGAATCATGGCATTCAAGTCCAGTTCATCACCTATCGTTTGCTGGATCGTCCTTGAATCTGAACATTTCACGACGTTCGTTTTCCAAAAACATAAGTTCAGTCTGGAATCTTTGAAACCTTGTTCATACGCACTTTGACACTCGTTTTAAATTTGTACGTGATTTTTATCATCAAATTGATGACAATAGAAAGTAATAAATCTGAGCACGGCAAATATGGATATTCACATTTTCTCTGTAAGGTACCTGATTGTATTTAACGGGCGACCTCAAAAGTGAGAGGGATACAATACACTTTTGGCAAATGCCAAATTTCTGCTAATGGTGGCATTCAAACCTCACCTACGTTTGTTGGGTATAATAAATCTCTCAATTCTGCCCAAAAAGGTAAAGTTGTAAATGATTGCTTCATGGTGGTCAAGTAGATCACAAATCTGACATAATTCTGGTCACAATTGATCTAAAATTGTTTGTTAATAATTCTGTTAATATAATGACAGTATTAGTTATGGGATTTTCACAAAAACAATAGTTGACCTATTGCCGTATGTGCAAGTAAAAATTATTTAAATTAATGTTTTAGAAACATATTGGTTTTCTCTGTCATGCGGACCATTTAAATGAATAAATCTATTTTGAAAATGTTTAATAACCCGAACTATTTTGATCACTCGGCACATGATGTCGTTGTACAATGAATATATCCGAGCAATATTGTGCAAAATGTATTTCATTTAAAAGAACTACATTTTTTTCTTGGCTCAAGTAAAACCATGTTGGCAAGCAATTTTAACCATTTTAACGAGTGGGTTTATTATTAGATCATACAATGTTAGATTTCATAAAGAAATTTCGATTGCAATCACTTATTACGAGTATCACATATTGTTTTCGTGAAAAATTTAGATTTCGATATTGTGGCTAACTTTGGTACTACTATTAAAGAGAAACCGAATAAAGTAGGTGCGCCAATTCGGTATGTTAGTCTGTATGCGCATACCTAAGTAGGGGCATACATACATATATAGCTGACTGAAAAAATCAGAATTTTCAATTCAACCTCCAAAACAGCCACACTTCCTTCTTGAAAACAGCTAAACAGTTTAAATTTTGGTTAGTTTTAGCACGCACTTTGATATGGCATACTCGATTTTTGCTAGGAAAACATTTCTAAATTTTGTATATTATGGCTCATCACGTTAACTTGACTAAAAACATACATAACTTGTATGTATATAAAAACATATGCAAACATGATGTTAATCTTAAAATGCTGGATTCAATTTAAATTCAATTAATTAACCATATATTAAAATGTTATAGCGTTTTTTTTAATTTCTTAGTTATTTGCTCAGAACTGTAGGGAAACCTGGGGCCATTTGATCCCCCCTTTCTAATTTGTTAATTATCTCAAAAAGTAAAAGATAAATTGCCTTTTTATTTTAACGATATAATAAGCAATTTAATCGTTCATCTATTATATAGTTTAATTAAGAAAGTATGTAAGATAAATATATTTTTTGCCGCTTTTCTAAAATTATCTAAGATAACCAAGTCTCCCCTATTCAGGGAGACTTGGTCCGGGTATACGGTAGACTTGATTATGGAGAGATCAACTCTTCCGTATTGCATAACTGAATAAATAACACACTATTTATATCCACTTGTTGGGTCTTATGAGATGTGTGCGGAGGTATAGTGATGAGATGAATTCCATTTTCTTTCGCATAATTTTAAGACTCAATGCTTATGTGGCTGTCATGGTTGTCCATTATTATTAAACATTGAGACTCCAAAGAACACTTTCTAAATTTGTTGAGGTGTTTCAAAAAAATTACAAAATTAACCGCAGTCATCCAACCTGTAGAGAACGTGCTGACATCTGTGCCTGTAGGTGAACAATTCAGCATACGGTATTGCCAAATTTTTACGTCAGAAGATCATAAAGGGCGGAAGATAGTTCTCTATTGCGTTTATAGCACAGCATGCAGTTACCAGTTTACCGCGCTCGCCTGACGTCATTTTGCCTACTTGTTTCAAGTTCTTAGTAACAACAACTCTTGTGTTTATGGACTGTAGTTAGTCCAGTCTCGTCGATGTTCCATATAGATTCTGTTCCAAATTTAAATTTTGACATGAGAATGCGTTTATTTTCGTAAAACTGCGAAATACTGTGCTTGTTGAAGCTTGTCGACCTGCTCTAGCAAGCCTCAGGTAAGCGCAATGATAACTGGGAGTTTCTTGTCATGAAACCATAAAACCTATTATAGCTTGTGGTTTCATTTGTCAACTTACTATGCTTCTCTAGCGGTCTATTATCTTGCACAGCGTATTCCTAAGCTAGGTTTCGTACGGAATGTGAAGATAAGCCCTGGTGTAACTTACTTGCTTTTTCCAGGTATACAACAAGCAACGCTTCTTCAAGTATCGAGAAGACTCTTGACTGGCCTTTATCAGATTCATAGATGAGATCATCCTCTTTTGCTTCCTGGACGATTTCGGACATATTTTCAAAGTCATAACCAGGGATAGGATTTTGCTAACTTTGCCTCTTTTTTTTTGCTTAATCGGAAGATAGTATCGACTTAACACAAACACATTTCATGCCTTTATGATTCCAAATATATGTATTTTATTTTGCCTTTTTTGTCTTTTTATGTCATTATTGCCTTTTTTGCCTTTTTTTGCCGTTGTTGCCTTTTTCTGCCTTTTTTGCCTATTTTGCTTTTTTCTCAAAGTTTGTTCGCTAAAAAAATTAGTAGAAAAATGCCCGTTTGCATGTGTGTATATCTGTGCAAACATGCTTCTTACTCACACTACGTAATACGCATACCTAAATTCCTAGACGCATTCAAATTTAAAACGTCTAGTCTGTGGGGAGAGTCAACATGGAAATATGTACATGACCACAGACGGTTTGCACTTGTATGTGACCGCAGACGTTACTGTGTATAACTCTATTAAGTATTTCTTGTTTGTATACAATACATATTATGTGGATTATTTTGCTCAGATTAAAAAAATCGTCAGCGTTCTTGAGCACTTCTTCCTGTTCCAGGCGGCAGCGGACGAATTCCCTAGGCGGAGTCAACGGTGGCGTCTATAGTTCCAGTTAGGTTGAACTTAGTGAATACCTTGCGCGAGCTGCTTCGACGTATTCGGATCACAGGTCGGTAAGGAATTTCCAATGTTGGTCAGGACATTGGAATAGAGATGGTGGCGGAGGAGCCCTTAATGGGCCAACGGCAGCGCTCATACTCCCGTAGTGGACTACTGGCACCGGTGTACCCGGCCCCTCGTCCTAGGGGAATAATTAAGGAACTGGCCCTCCAGGTTGGGGGTTGTGCCGTCGGGGTAACTTCCCTACCACGTAAAAAACGCATGGTTCCGAAACAACCAAAAGCCTCGGATAAGGATGACTCAACTAATGACGACCCCAGCAAACGAAATAAGGACAACGACCTTCGGATCTGTACGTGGAATGTTCTGTCCCTTTACAGACCACGTGCAGCCGAACAACTAGCAGAGGCCCTAGACTGCTATAAAGCAGATATTACCGCCATCCAGAAAGTGCGATGGGATGGGCCGGGCAAAAAGAGGATGAAAAACTGTGACATCTACTACGGTGATTGCTACAGAGGCAACAGGCAACGCTTATTCGGATGCGGATTTGTCATACGCGGCAGACTTAGGCAAGAAGTCTTAAGCTTCCGACACGTGAGCGAGCGTATTATGACTATCCGGATCAAGGCTAAATTCGCTAAAATAAGCCTAATATGTGTTCATGCCCCCACAGAAGAAAAGGACCCTGCCTCCAAAGAGTGTTTCTACGTGCTCCTCGACAAAACATACGAGCAATGTCCTAAATACGACGTTAAGATCGTATTGGGCGATTTTAACGCCAAAATAGGAAAGGAGGACGTCTTCGGTAGAGCAGTCGGTAAGCATAGCCTACACGACACCACGTCTGATAACGGACTAAGGCTAATTGATTTCGCTGTGGAGCGAAATGTCACCATAGCAAGCACATGGTTTCCTCATCTAGATATTCATAAGCAGACATGGCGGTCCAATGATCATGTCACGATCAACCAAATGGATCATATTGCGATCGACGCAAGGCATGCCTCCAGTATTCTGGATGTCCGGTCCTTCCGAGCGGCCAACATAGACTCGGATCAATACCTTGTTGTAGCCAAGGTACGAATGCGGATATCCCAATCTGAGCAACAAAGAAGAATTACTGTGAGAAAATTTAACGTCGAAAAGCTACAATGGCAAGAGACCGCCAGACTCTTCGCTGAACGCGTATCCCGAAATCTCTCAATCACCCCTTTGCCGCCAGCATCAAGTACCGAAGACCAGTGGCAACGCTGCCAACATGCCATCAGAAACGCCGCGACTGATGTGCTGGGTCTCGCTCGCCCACCACCGCGAAACCCCTGGTTTGACGAAGAATGCCGGCGAGTGCATGCAGCAAAACAAGAGGCATACAAAGCGGCGCTGCAAAGGAAGACGAGAGCTGCTCGTGAGCTCTACGAGCAAAAGAGACGAGAAGAACATCGGCTTCTCCAAAAGAAGAAGAAAGAGCATGAGAAGCGCGCGTTTGAGAATATCGAGAGTCTATACTCCAGGAACAATGTACGGAAGTTTTACCAAAAGGTAAAAAGAACGTGTCAGAGAAGTAATACCCGTACAGAAACCTGTAGAGATGAGAATGGAAACCTCGTAGTAGAATCACAGTCGGTGCTGAGAATATGGAAAAACTACTTCTGCAGACTGTATAACGGCGATGAAGACCAACATCCCGCTGTCAGGCAGAATGAACCATTCAACATGGACGATGATAGTCAAAATTTCCGTCCACCTGACCAAAACGAAGTGAGGATAGCAATATCCAAGCTAAAATCGAACAAGGCTGCTCGACCTGACGGCTTACCGGCCGAACTTTTCAAGGCAGCTGGGGATGAATTGGTAGAGTGCATACACCAACTCATTTCTAATATTTGGTCAGAGGAGTGTATACCTGATGAATGGAATCTCAGCATCGTTTGCCCGATCCACAAGAAAGGAGACCCCCTCAACTGCGCCAATTATAGAGGCATCAGTCTCCTCAACATCGCGTATAAGATCTTTTCTGCGATATTGTGTGAACGCCTGAAACCTTTTATCAACAGCCTGATTGGACCCTATCAGTGCGGTTTCAGGCCAGGAAAGTCCACCATCGATCAAATCTTCACACTTCGGCAGATCCTGGAGAAAACCCAAGAATTCCAAATCGATACTCACCACCTCTTTATCGATTTCAAGGCCGCCTATGACAGCATCTATAGAGAAGAGCTTTATAGAGCCATGTCTAGTTTTGACATCCCTGCCAAACTTGTCCGCCTGTGCAGGCTGACGATGGAGAACGCTCGCTGCTCCATCAAGGTCGGTAATGACCTCACCGAGACCTTTGATGTCAAAAAAGGCTTTAGACAAGGTGACGCGCTGTCATGTGACTTCTTCAATATTGTACTTGAACGGATTGTGCGGAACTCACAAGCCAACACCGGAGGCACAATCTATTACAAGTCTGTACAACTGCTTGCATACGCCGACGATATAGACATTATCGGAAGATCTCAGCGGGCTATCACCGGTGCTTTTGCAAGCATTGAGGCGGAAGCGGCCAAAATGGGTTTGGCGATAAACGAGGGCAAAACCAAGTATATGCTGTCAACAAGAAGGGAAAACCAACACCGACGAATTGGATAAAACGTCACCGTGGGCAGCTATAACTTCGAGGTAGTAAGGGACTTTGTCTACCTTGGCTCTGCTATAAATTCAGCAAACAAAATCATCGCAGAAATCAATCGAAGGATAACTCTTGCCAATCGCTGTTTTATTGGGCTTATAAGGCAATTCAACAGTAAAGCCCTCTCTCGAACAACTAAGGAGACTCTATATAAGACCTTGATCATCCCAGTCCTGCTTTACGGCGCTGAAACATGGACTTTATTAAAAGAGGATGAAGATATCCTTGGTCGCTTCGAGAGAAAAATTCTTCGTAAGATTTTCGGTCCCGTTTGCGTTGACGGGTTTTGGAGGAGAAGATTCAATCACGAACTATACGAGCTGTACAGCGACATCGACCTAGTCAAAAAACTGCGTATTGGACGTCTGAGATGGCTAGGACATGTAGAGCGAATGGACACCAACGCTCCGCCCGCAGAGTCTTCGAATCTAGCCCCGAGGGACGACGCAGTAGAGGGAATTATCGCCGTAGGTGGCGCGCACAAGTTCAAGGGGACCTCGACCAACTTGGAGTGCGCAACTGGAGGCAATTAGCTAAAGACCGAGCTAAATGGAGAGGCTTGTTGGTTGAGGCCCAGGTTCACCCCGAACTGTAGCGCTACCTAAGTAAGTAAGTAAGCGTTCTTGAAGACGATGCAAGCTGTGTTGTGTTTGCAAAGGAACTGATTGAAGATGAAGCAATACAAGCGCAGCTGGCGTACATCAAAGTCAATTTTAGGTTTTTAGTCGACCCAAAAAAACGAATTTTCGAAGACTTACAAAAAACAGGTATTTTTAAGAGCCTGTACTTACATTTTTAACTAGCATTATTCTGATCAAGGAACATCAATTGGCGAAGTGTTGCCGGTTTTAAAGAATATTCAGCAAAACTCTAAAAAAGCAAAAAGGCCGATTGCAAAGGAAGTCCTGTAGAAGTTTACTGCCGTTTTCAATGCAAATACGGGACTAAAAACTATTAAGCAGATAAATTCTGTAATGAACGGCGACTTGGATTCCAAACTTCCAGAAAATATTGATGTTAATAATTTTGTAAGCTTTAAATGGACTCAACTCGTTTCAGCTGAAGTAGAAAGGTCATTTAACTCATTAAAGGCGCTTCTAAGAAACAACCGGAGAAAATTATTACCAGAAAATTTCAAAAAGCTTTTGGTAGTTCTATGCAACTATAACTAAATGTGCATTTACTTTCCTTTTCTTATTTTTTAATAAATGCCTTTTTTTTGCCTTTTTTGCCTTTTGTTTTGTTTTGCCTTTTTTTACTTTTTTATGTCAACAAAATCCTAACCCTGCTCATAACTAGATCCCAAAATATTTTGCAGTTGCTTTTATTGTCTTTCCTTCTAGGACATCCTTCACAGCATTCATAGTTTGTTAAGGTCTACAGGATTGCACAGGCAATGAAATTCACTTATTCTGGGAGTGTTTATCCCGGGAAAAAGTCTCCCCTACTATATAAGGATCAAATCTACCCTTGGGTCTTCATTTTTTTTTTTTTTTTAAGATTTTTCTAATACGCATCGAAATATTTTTTAAAAAATAAACCCACGAAGACTTACCCAAATGAAAAGGTTTTCGATTACTTTTAGAGATAACTCGTATTAATTTATCAATACCTAGGTTAAAAAGCAAATAAAATACTTATAAAAAAAACAATTTTATAACTGCAAAACAAAAACACATCACCACAATACTGCTATCTGCGCGCGACTGACAAAATGATATTTCTCGTTTCCAACTGACGGTAAATACTGTGTTGCCAGTGAGCAGTAAACAAAAAAGAACTCCCGCATCGAGATAATATCTAGGCATCAAGTCTCCCAAAGGATCAAGTGTCCCTAGGTTCCCCTAGGTATACTACTCACCTAAATCTTTAATTTACAATTTGACAAAAAATAATAATTGTACACTAAGAACATTTACCAAAAATTAAAAAAAAAGTTGTTGGATGTTAAGATATAGCTCACAAAATGCATGCAAAATGCATCTATAAGAATAAATTTATTCATACTTTATTGAAGGTAAACTCAAAGTTTCTGACATATGTATCACACTGAGATCTAAGAACACTTGCACTATTTGGAGTAACCATAAACAAAAGTTTAGTTAAAATATTTTCAGCAAAAAAATATTACATTCATATTACAGTCTCTACACTTTGTGTTCATTACATTTTTGTATAAATCGATTAAGTGATATAAATTTTATGAAACTGCACATAAATATTCACACTTTCAGTACTTTGTAATTTTTTTTTTGTACGGAATACAATAAACACTTAACTAGAATTCCTTAACTTAAAGTTGCACTTCGAACTCTATAGACATACTCTTAAAATTTAAGAACAATGAAATGTATCCTGGCTGAATGTGTCAGTTTCTGTATAGCGAATGATACGGTTAAATAAAGACTGATTTGATGCGTAACGATTTTCACATGGTTTGCAGAATAAGTATCATTGGCCTTCAAACCATTTCTGAGTGGGGACAATCATATGGTACCTAAATCAAAGAAATGGAATTACTTTTTTTCAATACACATATTGACGCCAAACATCATGTGGCCTAGGTCAAGTGACTAGATTCATTAACATCCAACGCCCTCGTTATATCCGCGATTGTACAGATATCTTGCAATCATTTCGAAGTATGATGGAAGGTTATTTTATTATTTCAGCGTTATACTACTGCAAAACCAAAGGACTGCTATTCAACAAAAGTCCCACGTGATCGTTAACTAATTACTGACAACCTTTCCCACATCACCATTAAATACTTCATAAAAATCAGAATAAAGTGCTTAGCGTTTACGCCCGAAGTGCAAATAAAAACTTAAAATGTTAATGGTTTTAGTTTTACAAAAGCCCGTTGTTCATAAAGGTTCACCTGGAATATACTTATAGTATTGTAGTTTAATAAACTTTGTCTATCAATTTTATTATTTGTTGGAAGAGAATTTATGTCATGTTTTGTTTTGTTGGCTTGCTTTATTGTTTGAGTTGATTTTTAGATAACTTTTGAGACTCAGTTGAAGAAAACATAATAAATAAATAATTTAAACAATTTTTCTGATCATTTTTATGGCGATATTTCCTGTGGTGTCAAGATTTATTAGCCATAGCATGGTAAGGTTTCTAAGTTTATCTTTGGAGATCAGCATATCTGACCATATCTGATATACCATATGTATATCATATAAATACGTATATCTTTTCTTAAAAACTGGAAACGAATGGAATATCTTGTACTTGTTATTTTCTGTTTATTTTTTGCCAGCTCAAATTCAAGTCACAATGTGATGGTTCCAATTACGATCGTCCTTTCGGGAAGCAGTTGATACACTTCTTAATAGAGACAGCATCTATCACGTAATTACAAGAGAGTGCTTCTTTGGTGGGGGAGTTGAAAAAATTAAGTTCCATCAGTTTGTATGATTTTTTTTTGGCTAAACGGCACGATTTCTTAAGGCAATCTTTGATAATAGTTCAGTATGTTAAATAATAAAAAGTCAATTCACCTTCACAAGGTTAAAACTCAGTTATTACAATTTAGATATAATTTTAAGTATGCCATTATCGAAACTATCTCTGCTATGCATGTTAAAATGCTTGCCTTATGTTCTGGTTTTAAAATAAAGTTAAAGCAAACAAATATAAATAAACTTCAAAATCCAAACCAAACCAACTAAATCAAGCTTAAATAGAAAAAGATTTATTTGCAGAAAATTAGTCAATAAATATCAAACGGTCTGTACACTAAACCGTTCGGATTTAAACGTTAAATTTCACCCATGAAATATATAGATGCCGATTTCCGATCTGTGATCAAAACAATTGCCTCTAATATGGACAATGCATTTTTTGAACCCCACCCTTCGTTTTTGTTTGTTTTAATCAAAAAAATTAGCAAGACAGCAAAGGTGACTTGAAAACAGATCGATCTGTGAAATGTTCACCATCTTTATGGTTCTCAAAGTTTTTGCATGCAATTAAATAAATAGTAGATTATCTGAACAAATTTTATAAAAAGTTCGTATGATTGTTTCTTTCTAATATTAGCGTACGTCTTAGGGTTTAACTCTTTTAATGCAGTTGCTTGACGTTAGTTGTAAATAAGGAGAATTGATAGGAAACAGATAGATACATTTGAAACTCCGATGATATAGGTTTCAGTAAATGCAAGTTCATGAATAGTGTCCGAATTAGTGAATTATTTTTCCATCGGAATTTTTCCCCCGAACAAAAATTAGGTATCTTCAAAAATAGGGAACAAATTCATTGGGTAAAAGTTTAATATCGTGATTGCGTAGAAAATTCTTCTGAATTATCATTCGTGATACCTATTTCTTTTCCGGCGAATTATTTCTTTAGTATATCTAATTTTTGTTCGGGGAAAAATTTCGACGGAAAATTTATTCACGATAACCCTGATAGAGGTTTGATTTCTAGTGTTTGTTTCGAGTTTGTATTGAGGTACTCTAGGTGGCAGGTCTGACTATTGCTATATGATCAGATCGCTACCAGCTCTTTTTATTTTGAAAACCAACTTAAAATGCTTAAAGTACCGCTAAATTGTGTTTTTTTTTTTTTTTTTTTTTTTAATTTGCGCGCACTTAAGGGGTTATGAATGCCATTAAGATGTTTTTAAACAGTGTGGGCGTTGGAAAGGAGAGATAGAGATAGAGATAGAGGGAGAGAGAGAGAGAAAAAGAGAAAGAGAGAGAGAGAGAGAGAGAGAAAAAAAAAAGAAAAAGATTTGGCGTAGTGGTTTGAAGTTCAGTTGTTTATACTTACTTACTTAGGTGGCGCTACAGTTCGGGGTGAACCTGGGCTTCAACCAACAAGCCTCTCCATTTAGCTCGGTCTTTAGCTAATTGCCTCCAGTTTCGCACTCCAAGTTTGTCGAGGTCTCCTTGAACTTGTTTGCGCCACCTACGGCGAGAAGGTCCATTACTGCGTCGTCCCTCGGGGTTAGATTCGAATACTCTGTGGGGCGGAGCGTTGGTGTCCATTCGCTCTACATGACTAGGTCGATGTCGCTGTACGGCTCTTATAGTTCGTGATTGAATCTTCTCATCCAAAACTCGTCAACACAAACGGGACCGAAAATCTTACGAAGAATTTTTCTCTCGAAGCGACCAAGGATATCTTCATCCATTTATAGCAGAGCCAAGGTAGACAAAGTCCCTTACTACCTCGCTGCCCACTGTGACGTTCTGTCCAATTCGTCGGTGTTGGCTGTCCCTTCTTGTTGACAGCATATACTTGGTTTTGCCCTCGTTAATCGCTAAACCCATTTTGGCCGCTTCCGCCTCAATGCTTGCAAACGCACCGGTGACAGTCCGCTGAGTTCTTCCGATAATGTCTATATCATCGGCGTATGCAAGCAGTTGTACAGACTTGTGATAGATCGTGCCTCCGGTGTTGGCTTGTGAGTTCCGCACAATCCTTCAAGTACAATATTAAAGAAGTCACATGACAGCGCGTCACCTTGTTTCAGTTACTTATGCTTCAGAGAAACTCCAGGGTGGCGTCCAGATAACTGGGGAGATTTTTGTAACTTTTTGCCTTTGCTTCTGATTCACAATGACCGATGACCGATGGCCATATGACCAAGCTAAATTCAGTATTATGCCTTTGCAGTATTGTTCACACAAGCTTTCGGAATTCATCAGACTGACTTTATATATTTCATGAGAAATACATAAATGTTTGCTAACGTCAGAGTTTGTAGCATGACATTAGCGTGGCAATTGACGACGTTGCCACTACGCCATTGCCACCCCCATTTACATACTTTTAAAGCAAATTGTTTTTGGGTTTTTTTCAGCACATGTAGCGATGGAATATTTGCCATGATCCACTTCCATCTACTAAGCTAGTTTCATGAATCTGTTGCAGAGAATCTATTCTAGGGTGGCAGCGCTGCCTAACACTCAGTAACCCAACACATTACCACTACACCACGTTTCTTTATTCATTTGATAGTTAGCCTTTCACTCAAAAACTACTAATCTGTTTGTGAAAAAAACGTTTACAGGTATTGTCTCCATACATTAGCTACATATATACATATGATATTATAACACTTCATCAAAAATGAGGTGCAAAAAATTACATAAACCACAGCAAACAAATCTCGGATAGATTTATTGCTTGTAAGAAACAAATACAATAGAATGGCGTACCAGAATCCCGCGACTGCATACATACTAGTATTTATTATATGGAGCTTGCAAAACGCCTTATAACTGGCACGTCCAAGAACAAGTATTATTTTTGTGGTAAATTTTGGTGTATAGATTTTAATCAAAATTAAGGTTTTTACTATAAAATTCAAATAACTGCACTTTACTTTTTGACCGGATTTTCAAAAATGAATATCTAAACAAAATTTGACATACGCATGAACTTGGCGTATTGACTTTTATGGAAACCGTAAGAAAATTTGGTTTTTAATTAAACTAAACAAAATTTAATGAAATCAAGTCTGAACAATTTGCAACCGAACATAATATGATATAAATTTGCAGGTGCATGAGGCCCAGTTGTACACTTTATTTTAATTTACTTCAGTGAAGCTGTATACCACAGCTAATTCTATGAATGACTATGATTTAAAATGATTTCTAAAGTTTAGTATTAATTCCTTCTAAGGGACAACTTCAAATGGACTACCACTTCGGCTCCAATAACTCTCAATGATTAGGGTCCTTAGCAGTTTTCCTAAAATATTGATACAAACTAAATTCGGGTCTTCTTATAGCCACAGGAGCTCTTTTACTGTCCTCATATTTTTGCATTATTAAGAATTTAAGTGCATTAGTCAAGTAAAGTTCCTAAGCATTTGTTTTGCCCCTGCTTTATCGATATACCAAGTCTTGCCTTTCCAACGTGAATATAAGAAAAGTGCTTTATTTTGTTACTTTAATTAATATATAATTATTTATTTATCTGATATTGCTAGAAACTAATAATCAATTCTTTATTCTTATATCATTTCAGAGCACAAAAAGAAGTGAGATCCGTATGCCTAGGTTGTTCAAAGACGAGTACTGGAAGCCCGTCCAATTAGCATAAACCAGTCGAACGCATACAAAAAATCAAAAGGGTAAACCCAATTTAATTATAAATCAACGAGGAGATAATCTAGGCCACACGACAAAATGAGTGGCCCACCGCCAGATAACAACAGGAGGAAACTCTCTTTCCTTGGATTCAATACAAAGAAGGTGAGTCCCCGTTAAGGTCATGTAACTAATTTTACTCGTATTATCAGCTCTTACCCTCAGGGGTTCAATTGAATTGATTTCGCCTGCAGTCACTTTCTTTGAACTTATTTTTGACTCATTGCTGAGTCTATCATGTCATGTGCTCATGACAAGACAACAATAGCTTCAGGCAATGGCTTTTTGCAATTTTGAAGATTGTAAGCAAATATATTTGGCAAAGTTCATTGGTCGGTAGTTTTTTTTTTTTTTTTTTTTTCATTTCTCGCTAGACTGTATGTTAATGGTCACGATGTTGCTAAAAGTGAAATCAACGGAATAGAGATTTGTTTTTTTAACAACTTTCATTTTTACGAGAGGCTTTGGTAGTTTTCCGAAAATATAATCATCATGCGACTGGTTTGGTAATGTTGCTGAAGATACTATTGTAGCGATATGAACTGGTTCACAGCGCATTGATTGACACGAAATGTTCATTGGTAGAATAAATCATTTTGGTGAAAATGGTTAGTGGTACAGAGCTTCAGATCCTTAAATTTAGCACACAGCTACCCAGACACATCAACCGTAGTCAATTTATCGTCATTTGATTTGTGCAACACTATCAAGGCATCCCATTGCATTGGTTCACAGTTGTGTGTGTTTTTAGAACCACAATTTTTAATGAGGATTCTGTATCTACAATATCTTTGCTTCAGGTCCAAATGTGATTGCTTAATTTTTTATTTTATTTTTTTCCATCTACTATAATGACATTTCCACGACAAGTATTCTATGTGACTTCCTTGTCTTCTTTTACCAGATAAATAAATTAAAAGGGATATCTTTATCCGTGTTTAAACGTATTCTGAGTTTATCTATCGCGAGATATTTAAAAATAAAATGAAATGTTAGTAACCCAGATTCAAGTATTCTTAGCACTAGATATTTTTTTTTTTGTTTTTGCGTCAAATGCTTCGCCCCATTTCATTAATAATAAAGATTATGAATGTATCAAATTGTTGCAGTCGATTTTTCGTGTTATCTTCTTATAAGTGTCACATGCAGCTTTTGTAGGTACATTACGCTGAAATAATCTTAAACCAAACCATTAATGATGAGCTCCTCGTATTGTACTCACGAACGTAGATTGTGAACTTCCCTAGGAATAACCACGCCCCTATTAGAAGAAAGAGATATAAAATAAGTAAAGAGACGTATTTAAAGTTGATAGTTTCATGCAGTTTTGATGATGTGTGATGTAACCTTCTAAAAAATCTCGTGGCTTGTTTAAGCTATTAAGGAAACTGATCAACCTTTGTGAACGTTTTGTATATTGAATTTATTTTATTAGTTACTTACTTACGTTACTATCGACTGCCAATTACATAATTGGGGCATTATTAGGCCTTCTAAAACTCAAAGCTCTGAGCCTTCTTAACCCTATCAAATGATACGACACCCCCGTTGGACTGCTTCGCGTATAGGCAGAATGACGGATTAAAATGCTCTGCAAGGGTTTGCTGGTTTTATGGGATATTACTTACTTACCTACTTACGTGTCGCTACAGTCCGAGGTGGATCTGGGTTTCAACCAACAAACCTCTCCAGCCAGCACGGTTACGAGCCAGCTGCCTCTAGTTGCGCACGCTAAGTTGGTTGAGGTCCCTCTCCACTTGTTTGCGCCACCTACAGCGAAGTCGTCGTCTACTGCGCCGTCCATCCAAGGTGGATTCGAAGACTTTCTTGGCTGGAATGTTGGGCTCCATCCGCTCTAAATAACCCAGCCATCTTAGTCGCTGTATGTGAACTCTTCTGGCTAAGTCGATGTCCTTATATAGGCCGTATAGTTCGGCATTGTACCTTGATAGCGCGTCACCTTCCCTGAGACCTTTGCTGACATCGAACGGTTCGGTGATGTTCTTACCAACTTTGATGGAGCAGCGAGAGTTCTCCATCGTCATTCTGCACAAACGGACGAGCTTGGCAGGGATGTCAAGACTAGACATGGCTCTGTATAACTCGTCTCTATATACGCTATCATAGGCAGCTTTAAAATCGATGAAGAGGCGTTATGTATCGATTTTATATTCATGGTTTTTTTTCCGAGATCTGCCGTAGTGTGAATATTTGCTCAATGGTGGACTTTCCCGGCCTGAAACCGCAGTGATAAGGACCTATCAGGTTGTTGACGATCGGTTTTATGCGTTCACACTTTTTTTTTTTCTCTTGTACAACCCATGCCCACGTGGCTATGACACTGCGACCTGAGCGATCTATTGTATCAGAGGGTTGGATAGGCGTTCACATAATATGGGATATTATACACCAATATTTTTCCGAACAAATTCCTGCTCTGTCGCCTATGCCTATCCTCGACTTATCTCCTTGCCTATCTAAGATTTCAAAATGTGGTATTAGATGCAAATTATTGTCTACTGGATATTTTAATCGATTAACTACTATTGGATGCCGTGGTTAGTGTGTCGGACAACCTCACGTGAGGTTCCAAGTTCGAAAGAAAGCATCAAACGTTTTTTCACAGTCCCACTTCTCGCGAACGTCTGACAAACATTCGAGAGTATTGTTGTCACGAAAAAGCTTATCAAAACGCCATTTGAATACGACACTAAACTGTAAGTCCCTTCCATTCGTGTGAAAAGTATAACGCACACAACGCCAGTGGTTGCGAGAAGCTAGGCCCATGCACTTGACGAGCTGTTGTGCCAAATATACGAGTATATATATATATAACTACTCTTGAAATCCGTGTAGGGATAACATAGTCAGTTTCTTCGTCGACACATAAAGCAAACGAAATATTGAACTTTGACCATGCGTGTTTCGTTTGCAACAAATGCACTTTAAATATATCTATTGGGAGCTAGCAGCTAGGCTTACCTTACAGAACCTACACTGAATAGATAAGTTGATCTTTGTATTACTGCCACTAGCTAACAATTTTACAATGTGTCCGCTGCAGTCCAAGATATGGTGCATCAGTATTTGAGAACAAGTCTGAGGAATGTTGTATAGTCGATGCATAATATTCGGAATTTGTCGTTGGTTTTTTTTTTCTCACATATTTTTCCGTGTAGGTATATGACTGTTTACCATATGCTGCATTCATTCTTTCTTCACTATTAAGATTCCAGGTCAATTAACATACATTTTGCTTGACATGCATGTATCCTTGATATTTTTCTGTCATTTAGATATTATTTGTAAAAATGAACTCAGTAAAATAATATAAACTTAATTCTTAAAACTATAAATATTAGGTTAGTTTTAAAATACATCCAACTCAAGTGCAAGGAACACTGCAGAATACACTAAATATTTTTCTTTTCTTTTGACAGTAACTAGCTCAAATATCTTATCGACATAAACCAGATAAATATAGGCCCAGTTAAATAAACCCAAATTTTCCAGAAAATATAATAAAATTCTATAAAATTTAATCCAACTAAAGGCGTGACAAAAATATATGCAAACATGTAACCAATGATCGTCATGAAATAAAAACCTTGAAATTTGAGGAATATTTTTTAAGCGGACAGACTAACGTTATTGCAATTATGTGAGGTACTCTAATACAGAGCACATATCTAAAAAAAAAATTATTGGGCCATAAAGGCAATTCGGAAAGACAAACAACCTGTTATCACAGTGCTAAAAAGTTTGTTTGCTTTTCATGAAAATGTTGAAGTCATCAAAAGTATCTCAGACATTTTGAATTATAAAACAATAAAACATGAGTTTAAATTGGATGATGCTAATTGCTTTAGCGGTTATTTCCGACATTAATGTAGACTTCTTCGTGTTTACATTTCTTTTGTTTACTACTATTTTTATTTTCGCTTTTTTTTTTATGGAAACCCAATTCCCAGAGCAGTCAGGCTATCGGCAGGAACCTTTTTTTGGTGCCGGGGGTAAGTATTGCAATACGTACAAAACGCTAGAGCTCATCGCTTGACTTGTCCGTCGTTCGCCATGCTAGTCTGGTCGGTGTAACCTTAATACAGATAGCATAAAAAATGGGTTGCCGCAGTGACGCAAACAGTAAGTGTGTCGGACCACTGCGCGTGAGGTTCCAAGTTCGAATCCCAGAAAACGCCAAATAGTTTCTTTCATGGTCCCACCTCTCGCGAACGTCTTACATACATCCGAGAGTATTGTTGTCACGAGAAAGCTTCTCAAAACAAATTGCTTTTCGGATACGGTACTTAACTGTAGGTCCCTTCCATTAGTGTGAAAAATATAACGCACACAACACGAGAGGTTACGAGAAGCTAGGCGCAGGTACTTGACGAGCGCCAAATACAACAAGGGGTAATGAGAAAGGGAACGCTCGTGATTCCAAGTATTAACTTTTTAGTCAAGCCCTTACATACTGAACGTCAAAGCTGCACTTGACCACAATGAGGTCAACATACGAGTATCAACCCGGTGGTCCGCTGTGGCTGGAAATACTTCCTTATAATATCAATCCTTGCCATTTTTCAATGAGAAACCTATCAAAACAGTAAAGTTCATTAGTTTTGCAATTGATTCGATATTCTCTTAACCAATGTGAGATGATTGATTAGTTTTTGCCTAGAACCATAGTTCCATTTCGTTTATTCACCCCAAGCTTTGAATAGATTAGCCGATCCTCCATTCGTACAAAAGCGGATTCTTACCTTGTTCAACAGGCTATTGGTTTCGAGTTGGTGCAAGCTTAAGTCAGCTATTGTATTTCACTACACTGTTCCCACAATTTTTTCTGCAAATTTTGCGGCCAATATAGAATAACTCGTAGTAGTTTTTAAGCTACAGTTTAAGGATTAAACTAGAGTTAACCCCAGAAACATATTTTTCAGTCGATTCTAATTCTGAGTTAACGTGGATTAAATGAGCAAATGTTTTTGACAGATTTCTGATTCTTTGGCGATATCAGACCATGCCTTTCCCGTATCCTCAAATATTGTTCGGTCCGTTCTTTTACATTCTATGATGTCTTTTTCTTTATCAACACAATCTAGTAAAAACTCAAATTCTTTTGAAGAAAAATTGGAGCTTCTCTTATGCATAGTGTTTTTGTTATAACCGATATAAAGTGGGAAATACACGATACAACAGTTGTACCAACGTTTTGACAGCTTTGGTGTTGTATACGATAATTATATCGTGTGTATCTACACAAGCGACAGTTGTACCGATATCGTATGGTTGTATACTTTTGACTGTACAACCGCTGGCACATGCTTAGATTATATGGAAATTATATGGTGAGCATGTGTAAAATGACTGAAAAAAATGTCTGCTTGCACGTAAATCGTACGCAGATTGTAGAATGTGTGTGCTGCATACAGCAGTTAGGTCGATGTTGGTACAACACAAGTCGGTACGACGGTTGTATCGTGTATTTTCCATATAACAGTATAAAATCGATAGATTTCTATAATTTGTTTGACAGCTGAATCGATAAATCATGCAGTGATACCAAATTAAACCACCACTCAAAATGAATCCTGCACTGAAAAACTGCTTCATGAGTTAGCTCTACCTATAGATTAATTTTAATCCAGAGTTATTTAACTCTGGTTTAACTCAGAGTTAACTCAGCACTGAAAAACTGGGCCTAAGTATCACAAGAGATAATTATCTATATTGCCCACTTTGGCTACTTTGAGTGAAAGATCATCGTTTGATTTTCTGGAATGATAATTGGCCCGAAGTATCTACTGCATCTAACTACTAAATTTCGTTCCCCTTACGAAAGATATTAGACCTACTGATCTGAAAACTCTAAATACTCGTCATTTCTCTTTTTGGTTCAATTCTTAATTCGATTTCAATGTTTGTAGGGATCGAAGCTTATCATCATCCATTTTAAATTCTGTTGCCAATATCTTTAGTTGCAGGTGTGATACAAATTAGGGGTTGGTTCCCAATAGCTAAATACTTTTACCCTCTAGCTATGAATTTACAGCTGAACTTCCACATAAAAGCTACTATTATATGTATTCCTATTCCAGTGATTGTGGCTAGTTAACTTTGTGTTTCACGAGGACGTCTGTCAACTCTTAAATGGCATTTGCTTTGAACAGCAAATGATCTCTCTGTGTCTGTCAAACGCCTTAGAAGATTTACTGCCTTTAGGCAGCTTTAAATAAAAATTTTGCAAGTTCTATACTGAAGCCCTCTAGATAGCTTCAGAATGCCATGTAGGCGTGTCGTTGCTTCGACCGTTGCAATAATAAGATGCAAGCGAAGTGCACCTTCTAATAAATCTTGCCAAACAATTTGATTACTTCGTTCAAAGTGCTGTGAACTGTAAATCAAAAGTTTCCGCTTGTCAATATGTGTCGATTTATTGATATTTCCAATATCTTTGGAAAATAACGTAAGAATTATCTCAATTAGTCAACTTTATGGACACGTCCATAAAAATCACACACAATAATGGTTGTCTGGGATGAGTGCCATATTTTAAATTGCTGGCAAAAATTTATTTCCCGCTTGTTACCTGTTTGTCATGTCAAAACAATATGAAAGCATTCAAAAAGTCCTGAGATATTTTTCATAAATTAATTTTTCGACTCACTGATTGCGTGCACAATCACAAAATTTTAATCAAAGCATTTCTCATACAATTAACTCATAAGCTTTTAATTCTTAATTTGACAACCCCTTTGCATATACATAGTCTTCCTTATCCTAGGTGTGAAAGCAACAAATGTTCACTTAATTAAATTTTCCCCTCACATATTTTTAATTTATACCCTTGGATTTTGTTTAAGTCGTTAAATATTTCAATTTAATTAAAATGCATTCAATCGATAAATATAAGTCCTATTTCGATAAAACCATCGCTTGCCACTGTCAGCAATAAAAATCAAAACATCAGAATTAAAATACAAATCAATAACGTAGTATTGTAGCAGATACTAAATTAAACGTCAATTAGGGGGAAAAAAGTGAGCTCTCATTGACAGCTGTCTATTTATCGAGTAATAGTCAACGAAATTCGTCACAAGGTCAATGAAATTTATCGAGAGCTCAGATAGAGTGGCAAAACAAAATCAATAGAAATCGAAAAAAAAAACGCGACAACAGCGGACATGTACCCCTAAATCGAAATCTGCAATCGACCGCTTATCAGTTTGTTGTCAGTTATTTCGTTCGAGGCCAATACCCACCCAAAGTATTACTCACGAATGATTTCATGTTAATCGGTGAGCGGTTTCATTATCAGTGAGATTAGGGTGACACAACAGCGCGCCAATTCGCATCACGTTTTGGTGGCATTTTCTCTTTTTTTTTTACGAATTTATGTTTGAAGCCATCAAACAGTGTAGCACTCGCGTCCTATGACGTCGACGACGGGACTATGATAAGCACGTGCGATTTAATAGCGATCCATTAAAAACAAAATATAATGATAGAGTCGATTGGCCTCTGATTTGGCGGAAAAGCGGGCTGAAATGGAATTATTTATGAAATTAACAGATCCGAAATAGGATTTTAATGGGATTAAGTTTTGGGAAAATCTAATGGGTGGTGGGGTGCTTTTAATGGGGCTGAGGGTTGATGAATTTTAAATACAAATACAAACACGAATCCTGAAAAGCATTAGGCACTGAAATTAGGTGCTGTTGGTGGTGAAGGGGAACTTAAGTTAATAAATGAAGGGAATCAATCAAAAATGTAATTCGTTTAATGCCAAAATGTCAGCTTGATTCTTATAGCAGGCGCACTGCAGTAAAATATGCTTAATCAATCGATTTACTGAACGAAGCCATCCTCATATATACTCGTACATTCATGCAGATATACTTTTGTAAGTACGCAGTTCAAAAGAAAGAAAATGGCGATTGGGAGACTGTGGCACGTAATTTCGTGAATTTTAAATTTATTTCTATGAATCTTATAGGAGGCACTGGATACTGTCAAGATGCTCTACTTCTCTAATTACGCACGCAGCTCTAAACAGGGTCTTAGGACAAACAAGTTGCAACAACTATAACAATACATAAACTACCAAAGAACTTAACCTTTCTTTTACCTGAAATATGGCTTTGAAGCAGCTACCTATTTTGTACATAGAAATTCTTTTTAATAAGATTAGACAACTGAAAGATGACTACCCCCCCTGTCCCCACCATAGTTCATATCAATCATCTGACATATCCCCCCTGATTGCCCTTTTTTAACTTTCAATCTCCTAAGTAGTTTTTCTTCAATTATGGAAGGACGCATACATTACCCCATCCACAAAAAGGGTGCAAGAGCGAATCGGGCAATTGCGAAGCTCCCATGCATACCTAAACTCTTTGAGAGCATTGTATAGGTATGATGTAATGTTACAGGTAGGTCAACCACCACTAACTTAATCGAATTCGTGTCTAGCACACTGCACGCTTTGCAAAATGGCAATGAAGTTGATGTCTAGCCAGAAATTTTAGTAAGGCTTTTGACAAAATTTCTCATCAAATTATTATTTTCAAGCTTAAAACCCTTGGATTCCAATCGGATCTCATCATACTTAGTGAACCGTCAGTACAAATTCCGTTTTAGATCTACAGTATCGGAACCTATTATAGCATTGTCGGCCATTCCTCAAGAATAGCCACCTAGGGCCATTGATCTTTATCCCTACAATAATAATAATACGTTGACGATATGAAAATCTTTAGACACATATAATCTGCCATTGATTCTCGCCTTCTGCAGGATGGTATAAATAGTTTCTCCATCTGGGTTAATAAAAAAAATGTTATTGCTTAATGCCAATAAATGTCATTCCATTACCCACTCCCGCAAGCGTCTCCTACCACCATCTAGAGTCTACTTCATCCGTGAGAAGCCTGTACCCTCATTCACTTTAGCACGCGATTTGGGCGTTATCTGCGATAGCGAACTCAACTTTCGATCACACATCAACAATGTCATAAGTAGAGCCAACTCAGCACTTGGCTTTGTGTAACGCTGTATACGCCATATGTAACAAAATCCATCTATCTCACCTTCATTAGATACCTCCACGAATATGCCAGCCAAGTATGGTCTCCGCATTATACTGCCCGTACCGTGAGAATTGAGGCTGTGAAGAGCAGGTTCATTCGCTTCGCCCTACTTGGTCTGTCTTCGACTGATGACCTCAAACTGCCGCCATATGTGGGACTCACATTGCACCCCCGTGAAAGTTAATTTCTTTTTTTTTCAGAAATTATGCTACTTTACTATTTGTGGGGTTGCTGGCGTTAAACTGAAATCTTGAGAATTTGCATTGAATGTGGATTCGACTACGGGTATATCACTACATAGCGGGCACCAGAGATTTATAGCATTTGAACAGTTGCCTGTCACTTTATTCCTAACGACGACAGAATTACCTTCATGAACAGTATGCTGATCAAACTCGCATTAGTTGTGCGTAAAATAATCGAGTCTTTGATGGACATGTGTTTGGCAAAACTACACGTGCCTATTTAAAATAACATGAAAGGCAGGTTGATGGACATGACTTTACATAACATAGCGTAGCGTTTTAAATATGACATTTCAGCATAGGGAACTCACACTGAGGTAGTAAGAGCCGCCCCTATAATTAGCAGTCCATAAAAGACTCATCGCAGAGCACGGGTTATATGTTCCTAATCCCGCTAATAATAAAATTTGAAAACACTAGCACTGTATTAAAATAAGTCCTCAGATTTAACTTGACGTATGCGATTGCCGTTTGAAATGAGGAAGAGAGTAAACACCATCTAAGGAAACTGGAGTCACGAGAAATAGGCTGGAAACGACTAAGGCTAATATATTATATATATATATTTCGTGCAACAGAATGGTTACAATTTAGTGCTGTATCCGAAAGGCAATTCTGTTTTTGAGAAGGCTTCTCGTAACAACAATACTCTTGGATGAGTATCTCGTAAGACGTAAAAAAAAAAAATTTCGTAGTTCGTATATTTGGCTGAAATGCATTTCCAACTGCGCAAGTCGCTCTAGGTATGGTCTTCCTTTACTACATTTTCCATACAAGTTAAACTGTAGAATAGAGTTGACTCTGCAGATTTGTCTTGCAATCTTAGATGATGAGCGTCACAGTATCATAGCTGTATAACCTGTGTACTTCGTGTGTATATATTCTCCTTAAAACCCGGACAATAGAAACGGAACCAAATATCATTTGAGGAATTTTACTTTCAACACATCCACAAAAATGTCATCGGGGATTAAGGGTCTTAACCAAAGTCTCCCTAGTCATTCAATTGCTTTCTTTACTTGACTTCTGCGTCTTGTCATATTTTCGAATGTCAAGGCAAATAAAGTTTTTCACTGCCTCAAACTCATAGCTGTCCACACTAGGTTTCTGTCTCAGTAGCATGTTGTCCTAAACCTACTTACTCACGTACTAACATACTCCTCAGTGACACTCTGTTGCGTTCTAGGGATGAATGTCATCAGAATTTGCAAGTAATTAAACAATCTTTTGGACACTCATAACTCTGATGTTTGCTTCGGGATTCGGTTCAATCGTTTCGTGCTATTAAATGTCGCACTGCACAGCTTTATAGGGATGGCAGAACCAGACCTGCCTCTGTATAGCTCTTTTCAACAGACGATAGTACTTACTTACTTACTTAGGTGGCGCTGCAGTTCCGGGTGAACCTGGGCCTCAACCAACAAGCCTCTCAATTTAGCTCGGTCTTTAGCTAGTTGCCTCCAGTTGCGCACTCCAAGTTGGTCGAGGTCCCCTTGAACTTGTGCGCGCCACCTACGGCGATGATTCCCTCTACTGCGTCGTCCCTTGGGGTAAGATTCGAAGACTCTGTGGGCCGGAGCGTTGGTGTCCATTCACTCTTCATGTCCTAGCCATCTCAGACGTCCAATACGCAGTTTTTTGACTAGGTCGATGTCGCTGTACAGCTCGTATAGTTTGTGATTGAATCTTCTCCTCCAAAACCCGTCAACGCAAACGGGACCGAAAATCTTACGAAGAATTTTTCTCTCGAAGCGACCAAGGATATCTTCATCCTCTTTTAATAAAGTCCATGTTTCAGCGCCGTAAAGCAGGATTGGGATGATCAAGGTCTTATACAGAGTCTCCTTAGTTGTTCGAGATAGGGCTTTACTGTTGAATTGCCTTATAAGCCCAAAAAAACAGCGATTGGCAAGAGTTATTCTTCGATTGATTTCTGCACTGATTTCGTTTGTAGAATTTATAGCAGAGCCAAGGTAGACAAAGTCCCTTACTACCTCGAAGTTATAGCTGCCCACGGTGACGTTTTATCCAATTCGTCGGTGTTGGTTTTCCCTTCTTGTTGACAGCATATACTCGGTTTTGCCCTCGTTTATCGCTAAACCCATTTTGGCCGCTTCCGCCTCAATGCTTGCAAACGCACCGGTGACAGCCCGCTGAGTTCTTCCGATAATGTCCATATCGTCGCCTTATGCAAGCAGTTGTACAGACTTGTAATAGATTGTGCCTCCGGTGTTCGCTTGTGAGTTCCGCACAATCCGTTCAAGTATAATACTGAAGAAGTCACATGACAGCGCGTCACCTTGTCTAAAGCCTTTTTTGACATCAAAGGTCTCGGTGAGGTCATTACCGACCTTGATGGAGCAGCGAGCGTTCTCCATCGTCAGCCTGCACAGACGGACAAGTTTGGCAGGAATGTCAAAACTAGACATGGCTCTATAAAGCTCTTCTCTATAGATGCTGTCTAGGCGGCCTGGAAATCGATAAAGAGGTGGTGAGTATCGATTTCGAATTTTTGGGTTTTCTCCAGGATCTGCCGAAGTGTGAAGATTTGATCGATGGTGGACTTTCCTGGCCTGAAACCGCACTGATAGAGTCCAATCAGGCTGTTCATAAAAGGTTTCAGGCGTTCACACAATATCACAGAAAAGATCTTGTATGCGATGTTGAGGAGACTGATGCCTCTATAATTAGCGCAGTTGAGGGGGTCTCCTTTCTTGTGCATCGGGCAAACGATGCTGAGATTCCATTCATCGGGCATACACTCGTCTGAACAAATATTAGAAATGAGTTGGTGTATGCATTCTACCAATTCATCCCCAACTGCCTTGAAAAGTTCGGCCGGTAAGCCGTCAGGTCCAGCAGCCTTGTTCGATTTAAGCTTGGATATTGCTATCCTCACTTCGTTTTGGTCAGGTGGACGGAAATTTTGACTATCATCGTCTATGCTGAATAGTTCATTCTGCCTGACAGCGGGATGTTGGTCTTCGTCGCCGTTATACAGTCTGCAGAAGTAGTTTTTCCATATTCATTTATTTATTTATATAATTTATTACACCTTTCACATTAGACCTGGGGCCCATTTAAAGTAAAAGTTAAATTGATTTAAGGTAAGTTAACGAAGTTAAACATAAAACAAAACAAAACAAAACAAAAAACACCGACTGTGATTCTACTACGAGGTTTCCATTTTCATCTCTACAGGTTTCTGTACGGGTATTACTTCTCTGACACGTTCTTTTTACCTTTCGGTAAAACTTCCGTACATTGTTCCTGCGTTATAAACTCTCGATATTCTCAAACGCGCGCTTCTCATGCTCTTTCTTCTTCTTTTGGAGAAGTCGATGTTCTCTTTTGCTCGTAGAGCTCACGACCAGCTCTCGTTTTCCTTTGCAGTGCCGCTTTGTATGCCTCTTGTTTTGCTGCATGCATTCGCCGGCATTCTATGTAAAACCAGGGGTTTCGCGGTGGTGGGCGAGCGAGACCCAGCACATCAGTCGCGGCGTTTCTGGTGGCATGTTGCCACTGGTCTTCGGTACTTGATGCTGGCGGCATAGGTAGGGGTGATTGAGAGATTTCGGGATACGCGTTCAGCGAAGCGTCTGGCGGTCTCTTGCGATTGTAGCTTTTCGACGTTAAATTTTCTCACAGTAATTCTTCTTTATTGCTCAGATTGGGATATCCGCATTCGTACCTTGGTTACAACAAGGTAATAATCCGAGTCTATGTTGGCCGCTCGGAAGGTCCGGACATCCAGAATACTGGAGGCATGCCTTGCGTCGATCGCAATATGATTAATTTGGTTGATCGTTACATGATCATTGGACCGCCATGTCTGCTTATGAATATCGAGATGAGGAAACCATGTGCTTGCTATGGTGACATTTCGCTCCACAGCGAAATCAATTAGCCTTAGTCCGTTATCAGACGTGGTGTCGTGTAGGCTATGCTTACCGACTGCCCTACCAAAGACGTCCTCCTTTCCTATTTTGGCGTTAAAATCGCCCAATACGATTTTAACGTCGTATTTAGGACATTGCTCGTATGTTTTGTCGAGGAGCTCGTAGAAACAATCTTTGGTGGCAGGGTCCTTTTCTTCCGTGGGGGCATGAACACATATTAGGCTTATGTTAGCGAATATAGCCTTGATCCGGATATTCATAATACGCTCGCTTACGTGTCGGAAGCTTTAGACTTCTTGCCTAAGTCTGCCGCGTATGACAAATCCGCATCCGAATAAGCGTGGCCTGTTGCCTCTGTAGCAATCACCGTAGTAGATGTCACAGTTTTTTATCCTCTTTTTGCCCGGCCCATCCCATCGCACTTCCTGGATGGCGGTAATATCTGTTTTATAGCAGTCTAGGGCCTCTGTTAGTTGTTCGGCTGCACGTGGTCTGTAAAGGGACAGAACATTCCACGAACAGATCCGAAGGTCGTTGTCCTTTTTTCGTTTGCTGGGGTCCTCATTAGTTGAGTCATCCTTATTCGAGGCTTTTGGTTGTTTCGGAACCATGAGTTTTTTACGTGGTAGGGAAGTTACCCCAACGGCACAGCCCCCAACCTGGAGGGCCAGTTCCTTAATTATTCCCCTAGGACGAGGGGCCGGGTACACCGGTGCCAGTAGTCCACTACGGGAGTATGAGCGCTGCCATTGGCCCATTAAGGGCTCCTCCGCCACCATCTCTATTCCAATGCCCTGACCAACATTGGAAATTCCTTACCGACCTGTGATCCGAATACGTCGAAGCAGCTCGCGCAAGGTATTCACTAAGTTCAACCTAACTGAAACTATAGACGCCACCACTGACCCCGTCTAGGGAATTCGTCCGCTGCCGCCTGGAACAGGAAGAAGTGCTCTAGTGAGAAAACACTCTTCCCCCCCTCTCTCATCTGCTGCCACCAAGAATCCGCCATACGGGGTTGGTTACCCACTTCTTGGATTAAGGTACTAGGCACCCGGCTGTCACCGCGTGGAGGTTGAGAGTAGGAGTTGGTAGGCCTCAGCTCAGTGAAAACGCTTGTGTTTTCATATGATCGCATGCACTACCGTTTGACCAGCCAGACGATAGTACAATAAGCATTTTATAGTCGATAAAGGGATGGTGCGCACTAATTAGGAATATTCAGCCAGGATCAACGTCACTCAGTAGACTCATTAATCTTCCTCACCATGTTTCCACTGAAATTGTATGCTTTTTGCTGACAGCACTCGGCTGTGATCGAAACGCACGATCTTTGCAGCCGTTCTACGTCGACCTGTCCTATAGTTCTTTGAGGCATCATTCAAGGAGTGCGAAAGTGCAGTGAACATACGGACAAAAAATGCAGATTTCAAAAATGGTTGTAATACGATCAGCTTGATTTTTAGATTTTCGGTTAGTGGGCCTACAAAGAGCCTTGGAAATGTTGAAATGCACGTGTCAGCTAAGGCTATATAATGCTCAAAGTCAATTAACCTTAGTCTGTTTCCGACTCACATATTGGCGCGTATGTTATACTTTCCGTCGGTACTACCAAGACACCTTCTTTCCGTATCTTCACTACTGCTACTACAAAATTACAACTAAGTTTATTGTCACCAAGAAACTATGACGTAAGCAATTGATGAATCTTTGTCCCTTACATGACAAATTATCTCGCACGGCTTGTTATTTCCAATCTAAAAAAAAAGTTACGTTTACTAATATTTTTCCCCAACGTAAATCTTAATCTCATCCAATTGTGCGTAAGCCAATAAATAGCAGACATAAATAGAGGCACACAAACAAGAATAATGAATACTTTCTACGTAACAAAAGCTATTTTTGCCCTTATTTGAATCGATATAGGCTAGCAGATAATTCGATTAGAATCAAATTTAACTTTTGTTTTCGTAGATATTCTTTTCTTCTATGACGTTCAGTCAATTGATTGTCAGATAAATGTGATAAGGGAAGCCTTGAACTTATTTTTTTTTTTATAAGTTTGACGATGATGTTTTGCCATTTTAGAGGGCTTGTTTTTGATATTATCCATGTGACTGAAGTGTACAGGTTTATTTTGATCTCTGGCTAAGTACTTAGATAAGTCGAGTGAATTAACTTATGTACGTGTGGTTTATCGATATTTAGGATTAAGTAATGGACTAAAAAAAACGATTTTTATTTTCGATTGGTATCGTCTGGCCGTCACTGCAGTTATATGCCATTTAAATATGTTTACACTAATTCCTTGATTAAAAATACATGGTATTTGAACAAATGAAAAGCCCTCTTACTTATTGATCATTATTCTATTAAACCATTTGCTCTCCACGCTACCCCTTTCAAATTGCACCTCATAGATTTTAACTTTTAGTCAGTCGAGTATCCAACAGACTGAACACTGCTTGGCTTCATACGTTGTTTACATTGGGAGGTGAAAATATTCGAAAAGCATTACTAAGACTGTAAAAAAGTCTTGTGGCAAATTAAATATCTGGGCCATTACCAGTACATAGACCCGCTTCACATTCTCAAATTCCTCAAAGAAGCTGGACAGGAGAGGGTGCTCTAATGGTGATCTATTCTCACCAAAACAAGTAAGAGTACACTCAAATCTAATTCTGGAAAGATTTGTAATGCGCGGGAAACTCTAATGATGGAACAAACCTGTACAAGGCATAGTAGGAGACAAAATAGGGCATTAGGTAGCAGTGTAACCTTTTTCACGAATAATAATAATACTTAGTCTGTTTTACGGCAGTATGTTGGATTTTTATTTACTTAAGCTTAATATAAAAAAGAACTTCGACCTACAATTTAAATTGAAATCTTAAAAGTAAAAACAAAGCAGAAAGTACTAACCAGTAGAATGGGAGTAAGAAGCAGGAATGTGGTCAGGAGGAGAACTCAATATTCTAGACATTGGCTCGTATTATGGTATATCTTATTTTATTAATAGGCAAACACGAGAATTTTGTGATCCCTTTCACGACGTTTCTATTGAAGTGATTTTCATAAATTATACACCGTTGGAAAGCCCTTTTTATACAGTTGTGCAAAATGTTTTTATTTGAAGGCCAGGTTAATAAGAAAGCTACAATCGTCATATAAAAATAAGTCAATAGATATACATTTATGCTTGCAATTAATGCACAAATCACACGTAAGTGTAAAGCCATCACTCTCTTAAACACCTCCCCAGTTGCACTGAGCTGTTGTGTTTCTCTTTCGGAAAGTTGATAACGTTAAAAAGAGAGACAAGATCTGAAATCTGATGGATATCAAAAACGTACAACATGCCACTCATGTATCTTTAAATATACTACTTTAAAAGAAATGCAATACTATATTTTTATACCATAGTTATCGCGAATCGTACATAGGTATTTTTTTATAATGCAAATATTTAAAATGGATGCCATTGAATTACTCAATAATGCATTTTCATTAAATATATAAAATATTTGATTAACTAGAATGTGGTCGAATATCGGCCGTTGAACCCACTAGTCTTAAATACTATAAAAGCAAACTCAATTTTCCTTGTGAACACCGTTTCTCGAAAACTGCTAGACGTAGGTACTTGAAATTTTGCTCAGTTATTCCTTATTTTGCCTAGATGCGAGATAAGAATGGATTTTCCGAAATTCAAGGTCTAAAAGGCATAAAGGGGGTTGAGATCGAATTGTCCATCTGTAAATATTGCTTCCACAGCCGTAGCTCAGTACTGGCTCTCCGGATTAAAAAAATAATAAATAGGTAAATTTAGTAAATTCGCCGCTGATTCATTTAAGGTAGAAAACATCCTTCTGCGTTGTCCTGAAGCTGAGCAATGCTCAAAACAATTAATTAAATCATCCCCCACAATTTTCCTTCAGTGGAGACCACGGCCAGCAGTCATACAGACGTGGCTATCGTTGCAATAGTATGTGTATCTGAGTATATGGGCGCGCTTTCCCATGATTATGTTTTAATCTTCAGTGTGCGATCTCTTCTAGAGTTCAAATTGAAAAAAAAAAAACATTATCAGTACCAAATCTAAGATATTGTAAATTTTATTAATTAAGATATCCATGTGCTGTCAAAACTTCATACAATTAAGAGATTTGGGGATATACGCGTAGGTACATATGTACATGCATATGCACGTGTAGACATAGAACTATTGCAATATTTTTCCATTTTGTTAGATGAGATGTTGATCGTTGGATTTTTTCACATTTTAGAATGTTTTAATGAATTTAAAATAAATTGTGTGTTGGTACTTACTTACTTATGTCCTGTATCCCCTTGTGGGTCCTAGGGCCTCTACTACGCCTACGCGCCATCGTGTACGGTTTCTGGCAATGTGTCTGAGTTCTCCCCAACTTTTCCCTAACTGCCGTGCCTCCTTCTCGACTGGCTGATAATTTTAGTTTTTGCCGTATTAATTTTCAGCCCGACGACACCTGCCTCCCTCTCCACATCTGCTGTCATTTGGTGGAGGTCCATAATTCTGTGGGAGAGTAAGCATACATCGTCTGCGTAGTCAAGATACTTCAGTTGAGATGTAAGAGTCCATCGAATTCCTCCGTTTCCCGTCGACAAAGCTGCATGAAGCACATCGCTAATCACTAATAGGAATAATATTGGTGACAGGATACAGCCTTGTCTTACCCCACTTTGGATCTCAAATTGCTCAGACAACCTTCCCCTGTGCAGAACGTGACATTTGGAGCCTTCATATGTAGCTTTGATAATAGCAACTAGTTTATCGGGAATACCTCTCCTGCGTAAGGCACGTCAAATAAACTCCCTGTTGACACTATCGAACGCCTTCTCAAAATCGATGAACAGCAGGTGCAGTGGCGATCGATATTCAACACACTGTTCGATGATAATCCGCAGGGTGTTGATGTGGTCGGCACAGGAGGATCCAGAGCGGAAACCTGCTTGTTCGGCATCGAGTGTGTCTTCGAGATGTTGTTTGATTCGCTCAAGGATGATTTTAGCTATTATCTTAGCTACAGCAGGCAGCACGCAGATACCCCTCCAGTTTCCGCACTCCATTAAATTTCCTTTCTTAGGGAGCTTGACGATCATTCCCTTTTTCCACTCGTTAGGAAAGCTCTCAGCTTCCCAAGCTCTATCTATAAGTGGAAGCAGAAGCTCAGCCGATGTTGTTGGCGTCGCTCGTAAGAGCTCTGCTGGAATACCGTCAAGTTCTACCGCCTTGTTGGTTTTGAGTGCCTTGATCGCGGTAATGATCTCATCTTTACTGGGAGTCGTGGTGCGTATTCGGGTACTTCTCACTTCGGGCATCTCAGTCTGATTTGGGAGCATATCGCTAGCGAATACACGGTTCAAAATCGTAGCAAAATGCTCTTTTCATCTCTTGAGCTGGTCCTCATCCGAAATGAGCAAGGAGCCGACTAGGCTTTTCACTGGGTGTTGGCTGGAGCTGCGACCAACTGTCAGCTCTTTCGTGATTCTGTAGACGGTCCTGCTGTCACACCTCCGTGCAGCTTCTTCTGCTTCTGTAGCCAGCGCGTTGATGTAGTTGCGCTTGTCACGTCGTACGCTACGCTGAACTTCTCTCATCTTCATGCGATATAGGAACTCTAGCTCGCTTCTCCCTGCTGCTGGGGTAGCTGCAAGGCGAGCTTTCAGCTGTTTTCGTTCGTCAATCCGTCTCCAGGTATCCTCGGAAAGCCACGCCCTATGTCTTCCCTGCGATCGACCGACAATTCTTTCAGCACCAGTTGTAAAAACATTTTTCACAGCACACCAATGGTCTTGGATGGTTGCGGGCATTGAGCTGCTGATTGCTTCCACACCTTGCGAAAAGTGCTCCCTTCACTGTTGGCGCACTGAGGGATCACTAAGTCTCTTGTGTGTTGGTAGCGGGTTTGCGTATGCTCTGGTGGGATTCCCACGAGGGCAGTTATAATTGAGTTTACACATTTTCGGTATTGTTGGCAATTATATTTCAACATGTAAATAACCGGCAACTAAAATCCGGGCGAAGCAAGGCGAGCACTGGTCAGCTAGTTATTAATACAAGAATCGCGTAAGGCGAAGCTTATGAACAAAGGGTAGGGTGATCCGGATTGAGGGGACTATCAAAAGCACTTGATAACTCCAAGTGTAAAGTTGGCTCTGCGTACAAAACTCCAAGTCACAGAAGATACCCAGGTCACAATTTTAGCTAAGGAATCCAGCTCGTAGCGAGGGCATTAGGTTCTGAAGGGTGGTTCAGCTACACACAAAACTGCCCGAAGGTTTCACTATCATTGCTTTTTTTTAGCACACATTTGCTGCTCCTAAGTCTTTTGTTCTGGTAGCTATCGCTCAAAATCTTTCAGCTTTCATGAATGAGGTAAAGCAGTGCATTACTCATATCACCATCATGTCATCTTAGTCCACTCAAAACTTGTGGCCTTCGTCGCCTTTCTACGATCTAGAAATCGACCTTAGTCAAGGTGTGACATAGAAAAGCTACAAAAGTTTTATGATATCTAATCCGAAACTTGGTGCCTCCTTCAAATATACATTTAATTTTCTGAGACTATTGGATGCTACTTTTCGTTCCTTTACAAGTAGTACACTGCTTAACCTGCTCGCACTTCCACATTAATCATATTAATTTATATATTCGGCTACCAAACCATCTCGAGGAGGTAAAGAAAACACTGGGTTATGAACATTATTTTTGTTTTGGCTGATTAATTGTAAAAAAAATAGGTTTTGCTCTTCACTTAGACATCCATTAGGTATTCATTAGTTGTGTCCCTTACTCATCCATTCATTCCATAATAAAAAAATTCAATCGTATCTGCTCGTTGACGGCAGTTTTTATAGTTGCCAAATCGACACCTTCCGTCTTTATGGGGATCACTTCTCTATTTCTGGATCCGTTTATTGCTAGTTTACCAGCCTTTAACATCTGTAACACCTTGTACACTACCATAAGTATTTTAACTGTTTTCATTCTTTCATGTTCTCGCTTGGAACACCGAGGCGAAAACATCGCCACATTACTAGTCCAAAGCCAAACCAGATTCTGGTTAGTCTGTAGATTGTCAACCAAAGGTCAATATATATTTACGTGCCCTTTATTATTGGTGTCAATGTGTTGACCGTACAATCCTGTTTACAGTTTCGCATTGTTACACTACTATGTGCTGTTTGCCTGTAGAGCATGTGATTTTGCGCTTCTGCTGCACTATATACATTACTTCAAGGACACTGCTTCAAAATTATTTTATTAAATATGTATAAATATACTAGACCCCATTCATAATTAATTTAACTGTCGATCTCACCAATTATTTCCTGAACCCTTTTTTTTTAAATCTTTGTCAAACGTCATATTTAATCAGCCTTTATTATTTTTTATTATAAGATAATGACAATGAAAGACAAAAATCGTAATATATATCCACAAATGTTTGTCCGAAGTTTTATTTAATTTATTATAATATTCCTTGAATTTCACATTTCCCTATCTAAAATCAGATTTCAGTAGATAACATACCCAGAATAGGTACTTACACATGACAACATGGTCTTCCATAGAAGAATCACTTGTCATCACCGTCATCACCCATTTCGGCATAAGTAAAATGGGTCACCGATTATAACTTTTCTCAGTCCATGGCATTTACTAGCACTACCCACTGTACTCACGAAACAAAAAAGTTATGATACACCGCAAGGTTATAAAAATACTTTTACCCTTCCCTTACCACGCATACGTTATCACATCAATAAAATCCGCCTGTTGAAACACGTTCCATTCTTATCACATTGGCAGCATTCTGTTGCTTTTTTATCACTTTTGCAACTCTTTTATGTTCAATTGTCATAACATGCTTTCAAAGGGTTGCTAAATGTCAACCCGGAAAAAAACTTTGAAAATTCCTAAAAAGCTAACTTTAGGTTGGAAGTTCTTCCACGTGATGACGAAGCTCAGATAAGCTTTCATGCCCGCCCATTCAGGATGTAGGAAAAGTATCTGAAAACAGAAAGCTTGCTCTGATACCGACATTTATTCTCACGTATCCAATTTAGAATTGAAAAGAGAAAAAAAGAAAAATACCCTACCACGTAGTAGATACATGGATTTTGGCACCACAAAGCGCAACAGGAAATTCAATATGCCTCGTCAAGGTCGCGGGGCAGAGGACTACCATATGAATAGTAGCCCTCTTGGTGCCATTTGGTCAAGTAAGGGCTGATTACTAATAATTTCCATCCCCCAAATGCGGCAAGACTATCCCATACTATTATTTTACTCATACCACTGCATTGAATTATCGATTAACAGTTTTTGCAATTCAGAAATATTCCATCTAGATGCATTCGACTTCTTTCACCACGGAAGTGTACTACACGAAACCGTTCTTATATTTAGAATTAATTACGATATTCCGTGACTTTCCGCAGACTTGGAAGAGGTGTTCGAAAGATTGATCTCCAGAGAGGATTTAGTGCAATCGTTTAATGTGCGCAAAGTTGTCAGGGAACTGAAAGCATTCTAGAGCCAACCCTATCGCTCAATCGGCACCCTTAATAATTAAGTGCCCTTGCTGTGAGAAAAGACAAGTGTTGCCTGCGCCCTTCCACATGTTCCCTGCATATACATATGTGTGTGGGCAATTTGCATTATTAAATTCTGCTCCACATGGCCTTGACTTTGAAACTGCATTCATTGTTGCCGGGATATTATTCATTTTTCAGTAAAAAAAAAAAAAAAAGAAAAAATGTCAGCTATTTGTTATTATTTTTCCAGAGAGGGTGTAGAGGAAGAAGAATAAATAAATAAAACTCAACACGAGCAAAAACGGCAAGGACAAATAGAGGGAGGAGGTTCCATGCTGTTGTTGTAGGATTTCTACAGAGGGTGGTTTTCACTTGTCATGTGAACATGGTTCGCTCCATGTTTTGTGGAAAAATGTTATCGTATTATAGTATTTTTTTAAGGGGCGGAGAGTTTATTTATCTTCTTAACATTGTTTCGCTCTTGAATGATTTAGATAAATACGTTCTATTTTAACAACAAAGATGGCCTGGATTTGCAATTATATTTAATGCCATTGCGGTGTGGTGAGAGTATTTTAAAATTCGTCATGGGATGGTAATATTGAATACAGAAAGTCAGGGATGTACTGGCTTATTTGATGTGCTTTTTCTGTGGCATTGCTTAACAGGCTTTGGATAAAAAATGATTTCGGATTATGCTTTGACGAAACTTTACATTTTGGGACTTATGAGTGCGGGTGTAGTTCTGTGGGATATCGGTCTTTGTATTTATTTGAGCTTACCATAAATACGCATTATTCACAGGAAGAAGATCTAATCTTCGCTGATATGCATAATTGCGAAATAGGCAGCCGTGTTAGTTTGAAAGTTTTGTTGATTCCACAACAACTGCGCAAAGTGTTGTTAATAGTATTTTGGTATTGGTTGCAATAGGTACTTTTGAACATTTGGAGCATGTTGTATGAATTAGATACATATTTTTTTATAATTTGCGCGCACTCAAGTGGCTATGAATACTCTTTAAATGTTTATGCACAGTGCAGGAGTTGGAGAGATGAGAGAGAGAGAGAGAGAGAGAGCGAGAGAGGGAGAGATAGCGTGGGGCATGGGGCGTGGTGGTGGGGGGGGGGGGGGATAGTGACCGAAAGATTGTTTTAGCGGTTTTGAAACACAGATGTTATGTTGTACAAAAAAGTTCGGTGGTGTCGTCCAGATAACTGGGGAAATTTTTGTAATTTTTATTTTAGCTTCTGATTCACAGTTTTTTTCCCGACTAGCTGATATGCCATAGGCATATCAATCACTCAACAGAGCGTACAAATTTTCCAGCCAAGTGACCAACCTACTGACGGTGTTGTGCCCTTGCAATAGTGTTCAACACAAGCTTTCGCAATTGATCGGAGTAAACCTTTATTTCATGAGAAATAAATAAATGCTTACCGACATCGGTATTTTAACCAAGAACTATTAGCGTGGCAATTGACGGAGTTACCACTAGACAATGGCCACCTCAGAATAGATACATCTATCGTGCTTCAATTATTCAGAAACAAACTACTGCAATTAAGAAGCTCAAGAATTTTCACTATGAATGTATCAACATATCTATGCTTTATAACAAAAAAGGTTTGAATGGGGACTTGCTTTGACTTCGATTGCTTAGGAAGTTATTTCGCAAGTACTTGTACTCGTATGTTATGTATAATCTTGCCTTGTATATCAGACCGAATAAGCAATGTTTGGTCTCTAGATTTTCAGTTTGATTATGGAATTGTCGGGTACTATGTTTTTGGAACATCTGTACACAAGTTAAGCTTTCGCATATTGTGGTTCTTTCACCTTTAAAATGCTCGTATATATTAGCAATTGTCATGTGCCGAAGGATCTTTCGCATGGAAAAGCTTAGAACTTTCTGATATTGAGCATAACCATTATTCTTCGAATTTTGCGTATTGAATATTTTCATATTTATGTAACGTCTTGCTTTGAACATGGACTACATTGTCAACGACTATACCATCAGCGATGTCCCTTTGTATATTCGTCAGTCCAAGCGAATACTGAATAAATCATATCACAGAGCATTCGTTGATAATTATTTGCAGATTTCACAGCATTGAGGTGATTCAAAAAAATTGTATTTACCTACATACATATGGTATATATCAAATGGGCTTGGCTTCGAAAACGTATGAATGTTTTATCAATGACAGTGCTGTTAACTCTGTTGGTTATTATTCCATACTCTCGAAAGAAAGGGCACTAAAAGCCATCGAAGACATTTTCTTTAGAATAAAACTAGGTTGGATTGTAAGGATGGCTGCTGAATAAATCCTGCAGGTTCAAATAGATATTAACTCTGTAGTCGTGCATATTTTGGTTCCTGTTGTAGGTGGCCAGACAAACAAAGAAAAAATAGGCCTACTTAGGTAAATTGTTTTGAAATTGTATACAGGTCATTAAAGGAACGTTTCGCGAAAGCTGCCTTTCTAATTCTGGGGTAGTACCCTTTTCTACATCTGATATTTCGCCACAGTCTGGTGTACTTCAACGCATTCTAATTAGTTGGGTTAGAAATGATTTGTTGTCTGCTAAGACTCTTTTTAGAAATGGCAGGTAAATCACACTCGCAGAGAGCAAGAACATCTTTTCTTGTGCGATCCGTTTCTTATTAGCAAGTTTGTGAAAGTCTTAGGCAATGCTGGAATCTAAAAAGTCCATGAAATTGTTAAGTTCGGACCCTTTTTAGGTAGTCCATCCGCCTTTTAGATTACGGAGTTACCTCCGTGCTCTGGAAGACTTACGCTCGTCGCGGGAAGTTTTTCTTATTTTAATTTGATCACTGTAGATAAGATGGCTATAGTGAATATTTTTTTTAAATTTAATTGACTAAAGTTAGTTCTCCCGACTAAATTCTGAAACCCACATCCTCTTCCAATTTTTAACTATCCGTGAAGGCGTATATTTTTTCTCAGGCTACTGAAGAAGCTTTGTTTTGCTTAATAATCTGCAAAAGCGATCTTCTAAAAAATTAATCAGGCGACTTTTACAATTTGAGTAAATTGGTACTCTTCTTTTTAAGCGCCCTACATACGATCAATGTTAATTGGCAATATTGGTTGAATCAGTCACATGTTAATTAATATTGATCGTTTGTAGGCTCATTAATGTTCAATGTCAAACAAAAAGTTCTCATTAACGGAAACCAAAATCAATTTTGTTTTCTTTCACTGTTATTGACAACTCTTGACAGCAGCGAAATTACTGAATGTAAATATTGTTACATATGTAGGTACAAGTTCGTCACTGTTAACTGACATAATAAATTCTTCAATATTACTTGCCAAGGAACATTGATCGTCTGTAGGCCGCTTAAAGCTTAGAGATCCGGTGCCTATATGCAGGGCTGTTTTGTATGTGCTTTGGCAGTTCATTAAATCAAGAATTTTGTTTTATCACTGACACTTCAGGGAATGCTTTCCTGATAGCTTGTTGATAATGTTGCTGCTGCTACATTCAGTTTGAAATTAATAGGATCGTACTTCCTTCAAGTAAAAATGACACACGGTCTCGAAGGCTATTGTAGTGTCATGTAATAGTTACCGTGTTTTCCCTTTAAAGTTTTAGAATTTGAATAGGTACCGACAGTAATTACTTACGTTGCGATCTAGACTCAGATTAGACTGCTGAAAAAAATGTGGGCATCTTGAGTGAACTAGCTTAGTTATGTTGTCTGTGGCAGCTTGGACCTTTTTTTTGGATATTGAACATCCATATCTTGAATAACGGTAATTTTTGTACCTTATAATAGTCCAGGGTCATTATTTCGTTGGCTTAAATGGACTTTAATAAAACCCCTCAGGTTAATTGCTAATAATTGAATCTATTATTCCACTGGCTGAGAATAATAGCGCCGCTTTGCTAAAATCTTCTGCCCCTGCTCTGCCACTTTCATCTACAAGAAGCCTTCTAATTGACCGACTCTAAATCACTGTCTATTCATGGCGATGGCCTTGCCTGTGGCATCCATGGCAAAGTACAGTTAAATCACGCTTCTTATACCAATTCTGCACAAAACAGTAACTCATGTAACATTAGCGGATTTTTCGTTCCCCAAAAGAAGATGATCTGCTTGTTGAGAAATTCATTGAATTCAAATCTACTTCGTCGCTTTGGATGGCTTGAGACCAACGTTCTTTGGGTGTGCATTCCTCCAAGTCTTTCTCTCCTGGAAAATTGCTCAATTTACAAAAATTAAGGCCAATTCTTTTATTCCTTACCCTCAATGTGCAATTTTTAGGACTTCTTTAAACACATATGTGATACCAAAAAAATTTACCAATTGACTATCTTCCTTAGCCCATAGTTCAAGACTTGAATAGGTTATATTAATTCGCTCTATAATATTATAGAAAATCCATATTAATCAGCAATCAACGTAAGACCAGATCCGCAAGTCTGCAACGGACAATTCTTAAAATTCTACTCAGACTGACCAATGTCATGTTCTACCCTCATGTAGAAAACGTATCCACCCCTAATGAATTTATCGCATTAATTTTAATTGGGTCAGTAATCCATCAAAAACAAGTTCAAACATCTCGTATAACTGCCTCGTGCGTAGACAACTTACCGCAAAGCTTTCACTTCAGGTGTCATTTTCCCGCGTTAACCACAGGTAATAGTGTCTCTCACCCCTCCTTCTTAACAAACTGTGTCACGTCGACCGGAGACACCACCACAATACTCATCGATTAAGTACTAGGCTATTAGCATTTTCCATAGAAATTATTTTCTTCTAATTTCCCACCCAAGTGTTAATGACAAACAGACAACGACAACGAACAGTTGGTCAACAGACTTCTTATTGATACCTCCTTTAGGCAGGAGCTTTCTCCAACGCAAACAGAGAAGAAAAAAACTTTCCCGTGAGATTCGTCCTCAGTAACATCCCTAAACCTTTCCCTACCCTACACTCGGTATACAGACGATTTTCCATTTCGTTTCCCACCCCCACATCCTTTTTTTGTGTTCGGGAGCAACAGCAGCAGCCAGCAGGCTCCGTCTCCGTGTACATGAATGTGTTCAAAACAACAACAAGAATAGTACTGAAAAAGCTGACAAAACCGAGCGAGAGCGAAAATATACGGAATAGGGAGCTTTTCATATCAGTTGGCCTTGCCTGGCCTTGACCGGAGCTCAAGCAAATTTTCACACAACGATTTGCGCCCGGAAAATGTTAACACATAAACGTCTCTGGCACACTGGTGTGCGGTGGTGCACATGGTTTTCCTCCTCGTGTACTACTTAGTACCTACGTCAAAAATCCAATTCCAACAAAAGCCACCCCAGCAGATACTAATTAGAAACTTAAAATAAAAGCAAAAATTAAAACAAAAGTACATACGTACCTACCGTGTTCTGTTTCGCATCCATAAGGAGTGTGCGCGCCACTTTCTGTTTCGTTTGGTATTGTTTCACACTAGTGTGTGTGTGATTGTTTCGGCAAAAAGGAGCTCTTCACTTCGGGCCCGGATAGTGTCCTCAACGTGTGTGTTGCACATTGCATAAGTAGTGCCACACCATTGCAGACACTAATCTCTGGTGAACCAGAGGCAGTGATAGATACTTAAACGATTGGCAATCAATTCGGGTGCGGATACGTCCTTATCTCTCTATCGCGCGGTTGAAGTGTTAATTTGACAAGCATTAGCGCATCCTTAAATAAAGGACATTTCTGTGAAAAGTGTTAGGATACACACGCGTGTACAAAGAAAACGTTGTCACTTTTTTTTTTGCTTCGTCCTTAATGGGTTGAACAAAGCTCCCGTACGCAACTCTCATCCCTGCCCCCGAAGGACCAAAATGATGAGCAGTTCCTGTTCACATACAGAATCTGTTTTGCATACAAACGCAACGACCGGGGTGAAGCAGTGTCCTTGATTTCACCATCATCATCGCCGGCCAGAAGAATAAAACGAAAAAAGTACCTACATACGAGTATTTTTATTTTTATTTTTTTGAGAATAAATCGAGAGAAAATTTGTGGTGATTTCCAAAGGACCTTGGACAATATCCTTACAGAGTGAAGTGAATTTTCTTGTTCGAACAACCATTGTGATGCTGTAGCTCTAGTTCTATTTTTAACTGAAATATAATTTTGTGCAAGCACTGGAAAGGATATCGGTAATTTTGTGTGACTTTTAGCTGGGTAACCCTTGTGGCAACTTGTCCCTGGGTAACGGTTGTGACAACGGTGGCGGTGAAATTAGAAACGTCTTTCACTTTGTATGCCATCCCTAGTGATTTAGATGCGAGCTATGTAGGTGAGTTAATTAGTATCAACATGGACGCGTAACACTTTTATTCCATCCCTGCCGACCTGTAATAGTGTGTAAGCGAGGGTTTGCGTGTCCTTGCCAGAGGCCAAGTAGAGGTTGTTGTAGAGATACTCTTAACTTATTATTGACTTATCGTACTTCGAACGCATACATCCGATTAAGGTGTTTGTTTTTAACGCACGCTTTGAGGACACTCTTGAGATTCTTTTTTTTTTTTTTTTTGCTTCGTCCTGCTCTCGGCTCATTTACGCCTGACCTTTTAAGAAGTGTGGCAGGGGTTGTATATAGCACGCGTGTGTGTGCAAAAAAAAAAAACTCAAGGCACACACAAAAAGGACGAAATTGAAGAACAACTTTTGATATTTTACGTAATTTTCTGTTTCAGCTATTTATTTGAGGTTTGCTCTGCTGCTCGTCCTTCCCATTGTCGTTGGTTTATGCCCAAAAGCCTAGAATGCCTGATAATAAAAGACAATACTTGCAAACTGCCTGGGGGTGAAGAGAAGAGGATGAAAAATCCTCTTTAGATGATCGGAATTAATTATGCTTGAATCTTTTTTTGTTTTTGTTTTCTTCGTTTTCTTCTACTTCGATTTTGAATGAGAATTTAATTGATGTGTATGTGTATGTGTACGTACCTTGTTTTATTTTGCCAAGCGTTCCGTGAATAAGGAACTTATTATGTTGGGAGATTAATTGTGTCTTCTTTGTTCTCGCAAATATAGGTCAGGGATGTGCTATAACAATAGAATCTCTCTGATGTCAAGAAAATAGTTATGAAGTGGGATTCTATTTTTATTTATTTTTTTCCAAACTCATTGTAAGTACATATTCGTACATATCTACGGGTATTGACTTAGACTTAGACCAGATGTCTGTTGGTGATTCCGGTTGGATTGCTTTGTTGTGTAGGGATCCTGGTGTTACTCCATTTGTTGTGTCAATTTGCAAGGTTCTCTCATTAATCATATATTTGTATGTAGGTATGGTTTGTATGTAGGTAATATGAAATTCTTGGGGAGACCGGGATAGTATTTGAAATTTGCTTAAGTTAATAGCGTGAACTTTGACCTTAAATGATGGGAGGGAGGGGAGACGTCCTTTATATTTTAAATAGGCTCATTCGATTTACCCGTGAAGATTGTTGAGATTTTAAAATAGACCTGAGCGGAATATGGAAATAGGAGACTACGACTATTAATCAATTTAAGTGAACGTCTCTTAGATGAAAGGCACTCTGGTAGTCATTTGAAGCTATTAGAGCAACGACAATATTTCTTGAGATAGAGTGCTCGTGTTTGTGAAGTAATGCTGGGTTTTGAGAAAATCAATAGGTTCATAGTTTGAAGGTCGACATGGCGATTGTTAATTTTGTAATATAGGAGGAACTAGAGAAAATTGATGTCTTTGATCATCAAAAAACAATTTTCCTCACCTGATTATGCGACTTGCAGAACTTTTACAGAAATCATAGAATTCCCTCATTCTTACGTCCTTTCATGCATATATCTGTACATGGAAGGAACCTATGTATGTAGATCCATTTACCTAGATTCGCTAGTGTTTGTCTATTTACTTGCACTCATGTACATATATACACTTACCTAAAGACCAAGTATTGTTTCGTACAAATCTCTGATCTAGGTATGTACATGTTACCATTATAGAAGAGCAATAAAATGGGTGTGCCTATTCGGCCTGTCTTCCATGCTGTCCATCTATTTGTCTGTATGTACATATATTTAATTGCAGTCTAAATGGCTAAACGAAATAACTTCATACCACGCATATGGAGTCAATTAAATCACAATTAAAGAAGAAATCGAAATTTTAATAATACTTAAGGGACGTTTTGAAAAAATAATCCCAACAAATTTGTCAAAAAAAAATGAAATCTATCAATTTGTCAATTAACTTTTTTGTTTATATGTTTACTTAATTTAATTTTTGTGTTCTATAAAATAATACAAAATAAACATTTTTACCGAATTTTTGGAATTTATTTAATCTTCAAAAATTTTCCTTAAGAGTACCATTGGGGCTCGGTCAGTATGAGCAGTGGCTCTATCCTGCTGAAATCATATCTCAGGCCAGTTTTCAACAGCAGGACAAACAAAAAATAACTTCAATCATGAATCGATACCGCTCTCCAGTAACCGTGATTGCACTTTCATCTTCATTTTCGAAAAAGTAAGACCCAGTAAGATTCTCAGATGTAACGCCCCACTATATCGTACATCTCACTTCTTCTTAAATTGGCAGGGAGGGACGCTCTGCCACACTCAGGTCAGCGTTGACTCATTGTGGTACGCCCGAAGAGCTTGATTCCTCCTTGACTGTCCTGCGCCACGTTTGCCTATGGAGTCCCGGTGTTCTGCCTGCGGATTCCACTGCATGGCGTATTTTGCAATGAAGTTGTTGCCGCGCCTTAGAGTGCGCCCAATCCACTGCAACTTTCTCCTTCGCACAGTAATGTCTATAGGTTCTTGGCCCGTTCTCAGATAAGGTTGTTTGTTGGAGATACGATTGGGCCAAAAGATATCTGTTTACAAAGGTTTCCAGCTTGCGTATAATAGTGGTATCCACTACACCCATACAGCAGTATTGACTCTACGTTGAAGCGGAACAGTCGCAGCTTGATTCTTAAGCTGAGAACATTGCTTCTCCAGGCTTTGAATAGTATTCCGAACGTAGCTTTTGCCTTCCCGATTCTGTTGCACACATCCAGTTCAACATGGAAAGTTTTCTACTTTCTCGACTACCTGTGCGGCAATGTTGAGTTGAGCGCGGGTGTTAAAAGCGCTCAGGGCTTTTGTTTTGGTTTTGTTAATCTTAAGTCCCACTTTGTTTGCCTCGGCTTCTAAACTTTGTGCCATCAGATAAAGGTCCATTATCCGATGTGAAAGAAGTCGAGGTGTTTAAGATAAGTTGTTATAGTCCATCGAATTCCGTTGTTACCTTCCGTCAATGCTGCATAGAGTACATAGCCGATGACAGTATGCACCCCTGACGTACTCCACTTTGGACTTCAAAATCCTCCGACACCTTACCATTGTGTAAGACGTGACACTTCTCTCGTGTGTAGCCTTAATAATAGCTATGAGTTTTTCTGGGGTGCCTCTCCTGCGTAAGGCCAAGTATTATAGATATCATTTGGATTCAAGCTGTCGAAAGCCTTCTCGAAGTCGATAAACTGTAGATGTAGCAGAGGCCTATACTTGACGCATTGTTCTATGATTCGTAAGGTGTCAATGTAGTCGATGCAACAAGTTTCAGTACGAAAGTCTACCTACCATATATGGCTGATAGAACGCATATACTTCTCGAGATTCCACAATCCATCAGATTTCCTTTTTTTCGGAAGCTTGGCGATCATCCCTCTATTCCACTCTTGGTTAAATTGTTCATTTTCTCACTCTCTCCGTATAAGCGGGTGTAGTTGAGCCGATATGTTTGGCGCCGCTTGGAATAGTTCGGCAGGGATGCCATCAATATCCACTGCTTTGGTTTTCTTGAGCGAGCGACTTGATTGCTGCTATTATTTCTGTTTTGCTGGGAGGTCCGGTGCGAATTCGGGATTTTGTTGCTTCGGAAGACTCATTTGGGTTCGAGATCATATCACCATCATCTTAGTTGTTAAAGGCTGTAGCAAAATGATCTCTGCATCTAGTGAGCTGATCCTCATCCGAAGTCAGAAAGTTATCATCTAAACTCTTCACTGGATGTTTTCTTGGAATTCCGACCAGCAATGAGTTCCTTGGCGATGTTATAGACAGTCTTACTGTCACAGCTGCTTGCTTCATGTACTAACGTTTGTTACGTCTTACACTACACTGTACTTCCTTCTTTTGCACGTGATATTGCGCTTTTAGCTCAGTACTCTCCACTGCTGCAGCCGCTGCAATCCAAGCCTTGATTGCTTTACGCTCATCGGTCTCTCTCCAGGTGTCTGCCGATAGCCATGTACGGTAGTTATTCTGCCTTTTATCGACATAGGTGCATACCTCACTGTCAAAAACATTTTTCTTACATTTTTTTAACGCAAAATGTACAGTATTACTTAGTACAAACGTGGGCGTCCGGCTATCTTATCAAACAAAACTTTTGGATGCAAACTTAGTTTTTCACACAACTACTTGCAGCGGGATGTCTCTATTTAAAAATGTTAAGCATTATACAGAATTCTAGGATTCATTGCCTGTTTTATGTTTCGATCGACCCAGATGCCTCTCTAGGTTTTTTAGAAGATGCGATGATAGACATGTCGCCCTGCCCTCTTTTGCAGTAATTACTTAATAAAGTTATGCCTGAGATCACTTCGTCTGCTTAAGTTTTTATATTTCAGAAGTACGTTTTCACTAGCCACTCTTTCTGTAAGCGGTCAGATCCTATAATTTATCATTCCCATCAATATATTCGGAAGGTCTGCCGATGTTGCTGGCGAATTCTTATAGAAACGACCAAGGATATCTTTATCCACTTTCAATAAACTCCATGTTCCAGCGCCGTAAAGCAGAACTGGGATGATCAGAATCTTATATATAGTCTCCTTAGTTGTTTGAGATAGGGCTTTACTGTTGAATTGCCTTATAAGCCAAAAAAAAACAGCGATTGGCAAGAGTTATTCTTCGCTTTATTTCTGCGCTGGTGTCGTTTTCAGAATTTATAGCAGAGCCAAGGTAGACTACCTACTTTATTTGCTTTGAGTAAATTAAGTTTCGTAGTTCCTTCAACATTAATAATGAAATAATTAGAAGGATAATGAAAAACACATTTTCTTAGCAGATCTTTACCCGAAACTAAAACCAATGAAAGAATATCAGGGGACTGTAGTGTGTCACTCGCTCTATATTGAAATTGTATTTGTTATGTTATTTTGGTATTTTAAGTCAAAGATATAACCTTAGCCCCAGTATACAGAATCACGTACCAAGGCTTGATCTCTTTTCATAAAAAGAGTAAGGCTGCTATATTCAGAAAGTGTTAGACATGTCGAAGCCAACAAAGTAAGCAATCAACAGTGAAAGCAGTTGTTATGGTAATTGGTGTAAGCTAGCTTTTGGCTGTAAAATTGAACTGAATTTCAACGTCCTTCTTATATTGATGATTCGTGGAAGATGCGTAAAAAAACACAGTGATGAACACAGCATCAACAAAATGTCTATGACAGCGAAACTACGCAGAGAACTCCAGTGTAATATTATGTAATGTACCTCATCGGGACGATTTACATATCCTATGCAGCAAATACAAAAGTTTAAAAAATTAAATCACAAATTCATCGAACTACTAATATACTCGTACTGCTGCGAGTATCTTCTAGATAGGCAAAAAAATGTTTCTTATTGCCTGTAGTCTCAGTCAGACTGCACCTAAGCTTGTGCTTAACTCTTTGATCGCCTTACAAAACTGAATCTTGTCACCCAGGTCATTGCAGGAAGTAAGCTTTCCGGAAAAAATGATCAGAGGTAGAGTTCTTCTGGGGCTTTCTATCAAAGGAGTACTCTCCAACAGTGCTTTTTGTCACACGAAATGCTATAGTCAATTTACTAGCTTTTCTACTGACCACTGAAAAAAGCAACGTTCGGGGTGATGATAACGATACTGCAAATTACTTCCTTTGCGATTTTCCTGTCTTCATATCCTTTGGAGCTGACATTGTAAGCGCTGGTACCATAAGTTCCGCATCACTGAAGAGTCTACTTTTTTCACAAAGCTTGTACCGATCAGTATTGATCCCGAGCTCCAGTAGGTGGTTGTGCAATTGTCTTAATAAAAACGTCTTAAGCAAACCTTACTTTAGGGCTGAAGAACTTGCCAAACATGGAACAACAGTACCCATTTTACCAGGAAAAGGTAAATCCAATCGCTGCATTGAAATTTAAATTAGAATTGAATGTCTGTGGTACAAGTGTTTAGCGACAAAACAGATTTGGCCGAAGCTGGATCTGAAACGTTATTCTTCTTTGATTTCTCTCAACAGATTGCATATTAGTACTACAGAGGGTGCCATCACTGGGCACTGTCCAATGGGAAGGCATGCAACAAGGCTCGGTGTGCATTTAATGATTCTGTAGAAGCTGTATGGGTTAAGAAGAGGAGGAAACTATTCCCCATTTATTTGTATCTGTCCAGCTTTCTGCCACAAAAGAAAACTTTACTTAGACGCTTTCTATTATAACGATCGTCTCCTACACTTCATCAGAAGTTCCAATTAGTTCAACGAAATTTCCATGGTTAATATGGTATGCTCCCAGATCGGCTTCCAAGACGCGCCATGGTTGCCGTGCCATCAGGTAGGCGACTTCGCGGAAGGCCTAGAAATAGATGGTTGGATCAAGTCCGACATCTCTCCTGGAGCCGCTTAGGGATTCCCCCTGATGAATTGGAGTCAATGGCGGAGGATCGAGAAGGATGGAGAGTCCACCAGAGCATCCTACCCCCGCGACCCTCATGAAGGATTAGCGGGCCATTGAAAATGAATGAATGAATGAATGTGGTACCACAACGGACTTGTCATTGATCAAAGTATGTTGGCTTTTGTTGGCAGAAACGTCAACCTAACCTAATCTAAAAATGACTAACATTTAAGGAGGAATCTAGGGAATATTAAAAAAAGAAATGATGAAAATTAAGCGCCACGTGTAGGCTCTTTTGATGCCCTACAAACGACTCCATCTGTCTCTGCTCCGGTATCTATATTTTATTATTCATGACTACAAATTTAATTCACCTACTTAGTTTGTTATTTTATTGGCCTTGTCCACATTAAACGCTCAATAAGTATTGAACTCCTACACTTTGCCTTTTTCCGTCCAAACTATTGCAACTCAAATGTTTGCGAGTTATTATTAAATCCAAATTGATTCTTTTTTCCCCTGCCAATGTAACATAAACTCTCCCAAATAGACTTCGTCGCCTATTAGGGATTATTCTCTTTTTCCTTATTCACCCTACAGAATCAAAATCAGGCCTCTATTGGTATGCCATCCCTATTTACGTAATGAAATGCCCATACGTCAAAGTATCTTCCAAGTCAAACGAAACGACTAATTCCAGTCAACAATCTTGCACCGTCGACACTAAGAGTACTCAGTTGTCAAAACTCTTTTGACATAATCTTCCCATAAAAGTATTCCCTATCCCACTTAACGTCAGTTAGCATAGAGAGAACGACTACAAATTACTCCGTTATTTAATTTCGCATTCAGGTGGGTTAAATTCCAAAACAATGTTAGCTGATTTCGGCAAACACACCAAATAGAGAGATAGTTCGCTTGGAGCGACTTAAGGGATTGTTTGCATTTGTGTGTTGTGTAAAGACCTTACCGCCAGTCGAAATGGGTAGTGTCAAACGACGTGGAAGGGTAGAGTAGCTTTTCCGGGTTTTATATTTGCATGTTCAAGTACCTATACCTTCCATAAAGGAGCTTTATTAGCAACCCCGATAGTGTGTATTGATTGTTTTTATTCCAACTGTCATTGTACGTTGTCGTCGTGGATGGGTAGGTTTTTTGTATGGGAGAATCTATAAATAGCAGGAGATGCTATGTGCATGCAATGCAATGCTCTGTGCAGAAGATTTATAATGGCAACGAATTCGCTTTTTCGACTATACATATGTGTGTAGTATGTACGCGGTACTTTCTTGCGTTAGATAAAGACGTGACTTTTAATTCAATTGTCCATTATGCCAATACAAACGATTAGGATGGGTATTATATAAATGCAGTGAAATTGTAAACAAAAAGAGCTGTTCAAAATAGGGGTTGTTTTTCGACTTACGTCTTACTTAATTCGATAGTGCAACGCACAGCAAAACTTGTAATTTTATACGTATATGCTTAAACTTAAAGGACTTATAAGTGTACTTCGTGATATGGGGAAAAAATCAGCATCTTCCTCTTGAATCAAAGCAGCAATTAGTGAAACAACCTTGTAACCTATAATGACGCGTACACAGACATGACCTTGCCGAGGGTTGTTTCCTTCAAAACTGTGCTCGCTCGAATATAAATTAATAATTAATTTAGACATGCAAGGTTTGCAGAGAATTTTAAACAAAACAACACCCAGCGGCTTTCATCAATCAATTCGTGTTCACAATTTTTGACATTCATTCTTGCTTCTTTTTTTTTACGAATTTTTGTATGTGTTTATCGTATCCATCACAGGTCACCAATTATATTCTACTTCATTAGATGCTTGTCACGTGACAAAATCATTTTGCTTGTGCATGTTTTCGTGTAAATTCATCTTAATTTCGCGGAAAATTATGTACAATATTTATTAAATCTGAATATAGGAAAGAACAAGAAAATTCTTTATTACATAATAGCGAAAAAGGCCTGCTGTATATATGGGATGTGTGTATGGTTGGTATGAATCTGGAAGCTATACTATTTCAACATTTGTCTCGTAAAGATGACTGGTTGTGATTCTTTAACGAAACTGGTCATGTACTCCTAGGACGAAAAGCATTAAATTTTCCTACAACCTGCAATATCATCCAACAACTGCCACCGTCTTGAAACCTACAGAGAGATCTGAAATACATATGTTCAATGGCGCCCATCAGGATCCATAAGCAAAGAAACTGCATAACGGAAGCACAAGTGAATTAATTAACTAACTCCACATCTTCATTATGAAGGATCTTACCTTCAAGTTTCACTTATATGAGGATATTACGTTTGAAACAGTCTTTTCCGAATTTGAGTTTTTCTCGTTATGAGACAGTGTAAAAAGGAATCAGAATTTTTTGCATCTCGGTTTCCATTTTTTTTTTTAAATCTAGTTTCCAATTCAATTACAAATCTTTTCTTTACCGCGGTGGATTTTTATTTAATTTTTGTACCTACATACATTCTGAGAAACACTATGTGTATCCCAAGCAAATTTTGTATAACACTTCTGCTTTCGTCCCAAGATTAAATTAGAATTACAATAAATTATAATATTATTAGCCACGTATAGTGAATTGTATAGGAACGTACATACATATGTATATTGTTTGCGGGCAAATTTGACTTTATTTCTATTCAAATACATTATATTTGGGAATTACATGTTTCGGATAATTTGTAGCAATTATTGTGTTTGTGCGGATTAAAATTATTTATTTTTTTTCTTATTAAAATGTATTTGCGCAAAAGTACTTGTGCACAATTTCCCAACCATTACCTATAGTTATGATATGATATATATACAATTATATAGTTATATAATAACAATAAAAAAAATAAAAGACTGAATAAGACCGCGGATACAAGCTGTGGAAATGAGATTTCTTCGTGGTATTGCTGGAAGAAGCCGAAGGGATCGAGAAAGCAACACCAGAGTACGCGAGGGACTTGACCCTTTGGTAAGCTTAGGAATAAATGGTTGGATGAAGTCCGACATCTCTCTTGGACACATATGAAGAATCTATTGATGAGTTGGAGTCAATGACGGAGAATCGGGAAGGATCGAGATCTCAGCTGATATCAAATTAAATATTTCTGGGAACATGAATTGCTTGAAACATTTGTAAAGAAAATAATTTTTTTAGGTTCAAAAAAATAAATATTGAAACACAAGCCCCCGGTACTTGTCTAGACAATATTTTTGTTCGAAAAAAAACTACAAAAATGCATTTTGGTTGCCATATTAAAAAATGACGGCTTGAGCACAACTTTAATTTTTGGGAATATATAAACTAGAAGTACGTTTTTTGAATAATCTACTTTTTATTTTTTTATTAAAAGGAATTTTTGGAAAAGTTATTTATTAAGCCTGGCCCACTCGAGTGTTTTTCAACGCGCGTTTCAAAACTGTAAGAGTTTAAATGCGAGACCAAACATTGTTCTAAAGCATTTCATTTTATTTTTTTTTATTTTATTTGTATGAGAGTAGGTGTAGAGTAGAAGATACCACAAGATTTTTATCTTTTAATTAAGTATATAAATTCAACTTAAAAATTACAGTGTTAACAATAAAATTTCTGTAAATGGGTAAATGTATACATATTATGTTAAAAAAAGCAAGAAAAGAAGATAAATAAAAGTTATGTATGAATACAATTATGTAAATTAAAAATGTTTATAAAGTGATCAACACATTTAAAAAATAAAACAATGTTTTTAATTCTATGAGATTCAATTCGGATTCGACAAAACGAGACGTTAAATTGCATCGCAGTTTTATATTGAAACATAATGCAGGTGAATACACGAGCTGGAAAGCGAATAGGCGTTTTGACCGATCGATGTATAAAAAAAACCACTCATGTTGTGCGCGCTATATTTTTCACACGAATAGAAGGGACCTACAATTTAGTGCCGTATCCGAAGGGCAATTTATTTTGAGAAGCTTTTCAAGAAAACAATACTCTCGGATGTTTGTCAAACGTTTGCAAGAGGTGGGACCGTGAAAAAAAAATTGTTGATGTTTTCTGGAATACGAACTTGGAACCTCACGCGCAGTGGTCCGACAACCTAACCACTTACACCACGGCGCCCACAATGACCGCCCACAAAATGTACGATTGACCGATGTATACTCGTACATTTTATTCTTCTATTGCTGTCGCTATACTTATTTCTCGTTTCTCTTTTCCAATATCTGTATTAAAATGATATTAAAATAGTCATACGGAGGTAACTCCGGGATAATCCTAAAGTACCCTCTCTTCTAAAATTTTATAATTTCCTGATATGGAAGTCACAATCACAATAGACTCATCTCGAAACTTTAAATTTCAGCTATCGGTCATTTTGACGGATGTTGAACATCATCTGCAGTTACTGACGAAGCATTGAATTGACGTTCGTGTATGGTCGTAATCGCGGCGGTCTATCGACGTCATTGGCGGCGTCGAAAAAGCGGTCATGTGTCCCAGGCTTAGTAATTTCGTTTGAGTTTCAAATCTGAATACCACACAGGTGCATATTTGCACGACTTTGTTGTGCCTTTATTTTTGATTCTTGTAAATACATTATTAAATTAACATGAGTTCGTTTCGACCTTTGATTCTCGTAAATCTTCAATTGGTGGCATACTCACTTTGCCTACGCTCATCAAAAAAGCACTTTCATGGTTTTTCACAATTTACTGACTACATGACAAGGTACATATTGTACTTTGTTTCTAACGTGATTGAAGGTGAGAACCATGGTTATAAAAAGTAAGACTCAATTACCATGACTTATATAGCTTTGGGATATATTTAGAATGAATTTTCCTAAAACTCATCTGGCGTCTATACAAATGAACATTTTTCTTGGAAATTGTAACAACGCGTGAAATAAAAGACAAATAAATGCTATGCGTCACAATGCCACATCAAAACAGCATAATAAAGTCAAAAATGTAAATTCCTTTCATCAGATTGCTATTGGAGAGCTGAGTAAATAATTTACCAAAGTTGTAAATGTAACACTTTCAATTACCCTTCGACGAGAGCATATGCTTCACCGAGTATGGCGTGTATGTACTGTACACGTACATCCATTCAAAATAATTCACTAGAACATCAAACACCAATTTGATGAGATGCAGTACAACGAAAAATATATCAATGGAAACATTACGCGTCGTAACGCTCGTCAATTGAAAACTATTAAAATTAATTATTAATTGCGTGCTTGTGTGCGATTGTATGCTGGATACGATGCCGCCTCAGAAAGTTGGTTGGTGTCTCTGAAGTCATTCTAAATGGCCCAGCTAATGACATTGGATCAAGACAACTTTCAGTGTTCTTGATGAGAGAACACTGAGTGGCTTAAGGCAAAACATATTTTTTATAAATGTATCCGATGACTTCAAATCGGTTTGTTTTGGCATTCTGATACTAATGCGATGTGTCATTATGTTTCGATAGAGGAAAGAGATAAAACGCAACTAGTTTGGGATTATTTGGTCATCGTCTGACAAAATAAGAATGATTATATAGTATGCGTATATTATCTATAATGTAAAATTAATCCTAACATAGTGGGGAATATTAAAAAACAGATAGACTTTTTTGTACCTTGAAATTAAATTATATATACTAGTATCGCGTGTGGTCGAAATTAGGTGGCGGTTCAGTTCGGGGTGAACCTAGGTATCAAACAACAAGCCTCTCCATTTAGCTTGGTCTTTAGATAATTGCCTCCAGTTGCGCACTCTAAATTGGTCGAGGTCCCCTTGAACTTGTGCACGCCTACTACGGCGAATAGACCCTCTACTGCGTCGTCCCTTCGGGTTGGATTCGAAGACTCTGTGGGCCGGAGCGTTGGTGTTCATTCACTGTACATGTCCTAGTCATCTCAAACGTCCAGTACGCAGCTTTTTAACTAGGTCGATGTCGCTGTACAGCTCGTACAGTTCGTCATTGAATCTTTTCCTCCAAAAACCGTCAACGCAAACGGGACCGAATATCTTACGAATAATTGGCAAGAGTTATTCTTCGCTTGATGTCTGTGCTGATGTAGTTTTCAGAGTTTATAGCAGAGCCAAGGTAGACAAAGTCCCTTAGTACATCGAAGTTGTAGCTGCCCATTGTGACGTTCTGTCCAATTCGTCGGTGTTGATTTTCCTTGGCTTATATGTTCCACACAATTCGTTCAAGTCACATGATAGCGCGTCACCTTGTCTAAAACATTTTTTGACATCAAAAGTCTCGGTGAGGTCATCACCGATCTTGATGGAACAGCGAACGTACTCCATCGTCATCCTGCACAGACGAACAAGTTTGGCAGAGATGTCAAAACTAGACATGGCTTTATAAAGCTCTTCTCTATAGATGCTGTCATAGGCGGCCTTAAAATCGATAAAGAGGTGGTGAGTATCGATTTGAAATTCTTGGATTTTCTCCAGGATCTGCCAAAGTATGAAGATATGATCGACGGTGGACTTTCCTGGCCTGAAACCGCACTGACAGGGTTCAATCAGGCTGTTTATAAAAGGTTTCAGGCGTTCACAAAATATTGCAGAAAAGATCATGTATGCGATGTTGAGGAGACTGATGTCTCTTTAATTGACGCAGTTGAGGGGGTCTCCTTTCTTGTGGATCGGGCAGACGATGCTGAAATTCCATTCATCAGGCAAACACTCGTCTGACCAAATGTTAGAAATGAGTTGGTGTATGCAGTCTACCAATTCATCACCAGCAGCCTTGTTGGATTTCAGCTTCGATATTGCTATCCTCACTTCGTTTTGGTCAGGTGGACGGAAATTTTGACTATCATCGTCTATGTTTCATTCTACCTAACAGCGGGATGTTAGTCTTCGTCGCCGTTATACAGTCTGCAGAAGTAGTTTTTCCATATTCTCAGCACCGGCTGTGATTCTACTACAAGGTTACCATTTTCATCTCTACAGGTTTCTGTACGGGTATTGCTTCTCTAACGAGTTCTTTTTACCTTTCGGTAAAACTTCCGTGCATTGTTCCTGGAGTATAAACTCTCGATATTCTCAAACGCGCGCTTTTCATGCTCTTTCTTCTTCTTTTGTAGAAGCTGATGTTCTTGCCGTCTCTCGTAGAGCTCACGAGCAGCTCTCGTCTTCCGCTGCAGCGCCGCTTTATATGTCTCTTGTTTTCGTGCATGCATTCGCCGGCATTCTTCGTCAAACCAGGGGTTTCGCGATGGTAGGCAAGCAAAACGCAGCACATCAGTCGCGGCATTTCTAATGGCATGTTGGCGGCCTACCCGCTGGTCTTCGGCACTTGATGCTGGCGGCATAGGGGTGATTGAGAGATTTCTGGATACGCGTTCAGCGAAGAGTCTGGCGGTCTCTTGCGATTGTAGCTTTTCGACGTAAAATTTTCTCACAGTGATTCTTCTTTGTTGCTCAGTTTGGGATATCCGCAATTGTACCTTGGCTACAACAAGGTATTATTATTATTTGTGTAGGGTTATTTTGCACTGCGACCTAATGGTCTATTGTGCCCCCTGCTAATACCTTGGGGAGGTTTGTTCCCTCGTTAGAGTCCCCTTCGCAATTGCAATTCCTGAGGAATTGTGTTTGAAGGTCATATGCTCTTACTTTGCCTTGGCGAGAATAGTTCACCTTAGAGCTCTTTCTCCAGACCAGTTTCTTTTAAGAATCTGAGAATGAGAAGTGGGTCCAAAGTAATGATCCGAGTCTATGTTGGCCGCTTGGAAGGTCCCGACATCCAGAATATTGGGGGTATGTATTGCGTCGATCGCAATGTGATCAATTTGGTTGATCGTTTCATGATCATTGGACCGGCATATCTGCTTGTGAATATCGAGATGAAGAAACCATGTGCTTGTTATGGTGACGTTTCGCTCCACAGCTAAATCAGTTAGCCTTAGTCCGTTAACTCGAATATTTTTCGTTGCTCTTTCACTTCATACGATGCCACAAAGTAATAAGCAATAAGATCGAAAAGCTTGACCAGATCTTAAAGGCGACTGTGACCATCAACTGGGTGGTTTCTGACCCTATAAAGATTTCTGCAGTCGCATTTTGAAAGTATTTAGTCGATCATCTCATCTCATCCAGTCCATGTTACACCTTCCATCTGAACTCGATCTTTCAGTTTATATATCTCGTGTAAGGTAGGCGATGTTATCGTGTCCTTTTGGCGAATTACTAAAGGTACTGTTTTTATACTGTTGATACTGGGGCGTCTGTTTGTCAGAAGCAAACCTACGTTATGGAACTGTAACATTGTCATCCCTAAGCATTTAATTTGAGTCGTAGCTTCATACGCTCGCTTCCTTTGCGCACTTGCAGATTATGTGATTCGCACCACGCCTTTGCTGCCAAAATCTTTAACCCGAGCCTTACAATATCTATTACATCTACACACATATGTTCTTTAAAAAAAACTATTCCGGATCAACTAAATAAACTTATTTTAATTACTTTTTTTGCAGGCAGGAGGAAATGAAGACCCAGATTTGGTCCTCCTGGATACGGAAATGGAAAAGGTCTTCGCCAGTTCTAATAATCTTAAAGATAAATTTGATGTATCATCATTCCTAGATGCAAATGATCCCAAGTCCGCCGTCGGACCCTTTAAACATAAACGTAAGCAAACCCCCATTATATATAGAACTGTTGTTTACACAATTAAACACACACTAAATACACATACATACAAAAACAAACAAAAATTAAATTTGTGAATCTCTATGCTTCGACCAAAAACAATTTTGTAGAACAGCGGAAATCGAGTGGCGCAGACTTTACGGTTGGCGAAGATTCAGAGAATGACAGTACGGAACCAAGCTGCAGTATTACAATACAAAATTATGACGACATTCCAGAGGATTGTCCTTTAGTATCACAACGTGCTGAACATGGTGATCATTCGGTAAGTTATTGTCGTAAAGAAAAAAAATTGTTTTGCCAGAAAAGTACTTACAGCTTTTATATTCTTTCAAATTTTTCGAAACAGGACAATTCAGCTGATGAGAAGCACGTTCAGTTTACCAAGAAAAAAGTAGTAACTCCTCCGAGTTTAGATGACAAGCCGAATGATAATTTGCATGATAGAAAGCGACGAAAGAGGTAAACTTGTTATAATAGATGTATTTTTTTTACAAGCATATAACCAGTCTGATAATATTCCTAGAGAATGGTGACGACGAAAGTACATCGCGATGAGTAGTAATAATAACACCAAGTCCATCGTTTGCTTAATTTGGCATTTATCGACTTTGAGGAAGTCTTGCTCACTAAAGTACCACTCCATTGGTACATACCTATATAGTAGAATCTGCTCCAGTCCCCGAACGCTCACTTTTTCTTTATTTTGTTTTTGATTACACGTCAGTAGGACGATATAGATACGATTTTCCCTCTTATAACTTCTAATGTTGCTTATTGGTAAATTTCTTTATATGATATAATCATACATTCAACAGAATCTCCCAAGTTTTTTTTTATATTTTTGCCGCGTTTTTTATAGTCCTCACATCTTACTTTCCAGATTTCTGGATGATTCGGGCAGAGACCTATTATGGATCTCTAGATATAGCGATCCCACAGGTATGAGACTGCTGGCCGATGGATGAAAAGTGTGCACGCCAGCCCCTCACACACGATACATAAAGTCGACGACTACCTTGAAAACGTTACCGAATATCGGGTTTTCTAGTAATCTCTCTATCTCAATTTTTAGTTTCAAAAATCTAAGAAAAAAAAAAAAACTTTCGTCTGGTCTGATAAACGTATAGATAAGGTCCACATACCCGCAGCATATAAAAGTAGTAGGATCCAGAAGTCAAATCGTAAGTTGGAGATGAAGAGAATGGTTAGCAAAGTCTACTTTCAGGCGTATTGGCTTTGAAACTCAGTATTCAATTTTACGTAAGAACATATTCCATGGGTGGCATCCGACCTAGTGGGAGAGAGTTGAAATAATTTTTGTGTTCCATTATAATTAATGGCAAACGACTAACAAAGGCCTCGTAGGGGCAGCATCTCGCGATAGGTGCTGGTCCGCTAAGCAATGAGAAGGAGCCACTGCAGCCGAAAACCTAGCAGCTCTGTTAGTAAGCCCTACTCCCACCTCCTCGTGGTGTCATCTGGGAATTTCTTCGGAAATTGCTAACGGGAGAGGACGAATGGCGAGCTTCCTGCGCCAAAAAACAGGATAAGGGTCGGTTGGTCTGTGGCCCAGCGAGCCGCAACCGTAAAACAAACTATTGCTCCGAAACGGAAACAATCGCCTCGGATAAGGACGGATAATTTGTTGACGACCTTTGGCTATCGGACACGGACAACGATCGGATTCTGGAACGTTAAGACCCTCCTGGACTCACTCAAGGAAGGGCCTTATAACGCCAGATTCCTCCAATTGGAGCGCGAATTCGCACGGTATAAAATCGACATCTTAGGGCTGAGCGAGATAAGATGGTACGATGCTGGGGAATACATCTCCCCAACAAAAAGCACTGTCATGCTCTACTCTGGTAAACCAGCTGGAAGTGCACGGAGTTCCGGCGTAGGACTCATGCTAACTCCAGCAGCACGTAGTAGCCTCATATCCTGGAAACCCCATAGTGACCGGATATTGACAGCTAGGTTCCAGAGTAGAGTTAGAAAAATTACTATCATACAGTCTTATGCTCCGACTCTAGACGCGACTGAGGATGAAAAGGATGATTTTTATAGCCACTTAGCTACCGCCTACAACCAAACGCCTAATGGGGACATCGTAATGGTGATGGGAGATCTCAATGCCAAGGTGGGTAGCGACAACACCATGCTTAAGCACGTGATGGGAGTTCACGGCGTGGGAGACCGTAATGACAATGGTGAGCGGTTTGTGGACTTCTGCAATACCAACCGCCTAGTCATCGGAGGTACGCTGTTTAAGCATAACACCTGCCATAAAATCAGTTGGGTGTCTACTGATAGGTAACGAACATCCAACCAGATCGACCACATTGCGATCAGTCGCCGCTTTAGAAATCGTCTCCTGTACGTCCGAAACAGACGTGGAGCTGACGTCGGACAAAAACGAGATCACCATCTTATGGTAGCTCATTTACGACTGCATCCGTCAACAGCAACCGCTCAAACCTACTTAACATCACCAGGTTTAATATCGACAGGCTCAAGGTTCCCCAAGTGCGCCAGCAGTTTAGGGACCATCTTGCCTTAGAAGCAGTAGCAATCAGCAGCATATTGCAAGAGAACATGGATGACCACTGGAGTGCTGTGAAAAATGCTTTTGCGACTGTGGCACGCACGTATGTCGGTAAAAAGCAGAAACACCACCGCACATGGCTTTCAACAGACACCTGGAGACGGATCGATGAGCGTACAGCAATCAAGGCTCGGATTGCAGCGGCCTCAGCGGTAGGGAGAACCGAGCTTGAAGCCTAATACCGTGCGAAGAAAAAAGAAGTGCAGCGTAGTGTGAGACGTGACAAACGTCAATATGTCAACTCACTGGCCTCAAAGGCTGAGGAAGCAGCAAGTAGGTGCGACCGTAGGACTGTTTACAACATCACTAAGAAGCCCATTGGTGGTCGAAACTCCAAACAACATCCAGTGACGAGTCTAGACGGTAACCTTCTGATTTCGGATGAGGATCAGCTCACTAGATGGAGAGAACATTTTGCTACAGTGCTAAATCACTTAGACGACGGCGGTATGATCTTGAATTCGAATGAGCAGTTCGAAGTAACAAATTCCCGAATTCGCACCGTGCCTCCCAGTAAAACTGAAATAATAACAGCAATCGAGTCCCTCAAGAAGAACAAAGCGGTGGGCATTGATGGCTTCCCTGCCGAGCTATTTCAAGCGGCGCCAAATACATCGGCAGATTTGCTGCATCCGCTAATACAGAGAGCTTGGGATAGTGAACAATTTCCACAGGAGTGGAAAAGGGTGATGATCGTTAAGCTTCCAAAGAAGGGAAACTTGATGGAGTGCGGTAACTGGAGAGGTATATGTGTTCTTCCAGCTGTAGCCAATATAATAGCTAAAATAATTCTAGAACGAATTAAAGAACATTTAGATTCAACTCTCGATGTCGAACAGGCAGGCTTTCGCGCTGGATCCTCCTGCATCGACCACATAAACACCTTACGGATCATAATCGAACAATGCGTTGAGTATAGGTCTCCGCTACATTTACTGTTTATCGACTTCGAGAAGGCTTTCGACGGCTTGAATCGAGATGCTATCTGGTTGGCCTTGCGCAGGAGAGGCATTCCAGAAAAACTTATAGCTATTATCAAGGCTACATACGAGGGCGGCAAGTGTCACGTCGTGCACAATGGTAAGGTGTCGGAGGATTTTGAAGTCCAAAGTGGAGTACGTCAAGGGTGCATACTGTCCCCACTATTGTTCTTGGTGGTTATCAGCGATGTACTCCGTGCAGCATTGACGGAAGCTAATTATGGAATTCGTTGGACGATGACATCTTACCTTAAACACCTAGATTACGCTGACGATGTTTGTCTACTTTCACATCGGATAAGGGATCTTCATTTGATGGCCCAAAATCTAGAAGCTGAGGCAAACAAAGTGTGTCTAAAAATAAACACAGCCAAAACAAAAACCCTGAGCACTTCCAATACCCGCGCTCAACTTAACATTGCCGGAAAGCAAGTCGAGAAAGTTGATTACTTTCTATATTTGGGAAGTGTCGTCTCGGCTAATCGCGGTGGCACCGAACTGGATGTGTGCAGCATTCGGGAAGGCTAAAGCTGCGTTCTGAATGCTGTCCAAAATCTGGAGAACCAATGTTATTAGCTTAAGAACCAAGCTACGACTGTTCCGCTCCAACGTAGAATCAGTGCTGCTTTATGGGTGCAGTACCTGGAAGGTGGACACATTAACACACGCAAGCTGCAAGTCTTCGTAAACAAATGCTTAAGAATCATCTTGAGGATTTTTTGGCCGAACCGCATCTCCAACGAACAACTTTATCTGAGAACGGGCCAAGAACCTATAAGCATTACTATACGAAGAAGAAAGTGGCAATGGATTGGACACACCCTACGGCGCGAAGACAACTCCATTGCGAAATACGCCATGCAGTGGAATCCGCTCACCCAGACAGGCAGAATAGCGGGACGCCCTAGGCAAACGTGGTGCAGAACAGTTGAGGAGGAATCGAGCTCTTTAGGAATGAGTTGGAGGCAGCTCAAACGCGTTGCAGAACTCCGAACACGATGGCGCGCAGGCGTGGTTGACGCCCTATGCCCCCCGAGGGGTTAAAGGATATAAGTAAGTATTTATAATTCACTGTATTTGTTTGCAGCATGCGGTTTTACCTACCTATATAATCTAGTTAGGTTAAATCGTTTAATTCGATGGTTAGAAAATTTAATAACTATGATTGAGACCGACAACCACTCACCAACCAAACGTGACCAAATATTCCTTAGCACATCTGGCCACTAGTAACTACATATTCTCTCAGCAAAGAGTAGATGACCTGTGTGGTTGTGGTTAAGCTCTCCACTAGATGGCAAATAACATAGTATAGGGATTCTCATATGAAAATGTGTAAATTGGGTTATATCTGTACTATACTCGTACGTATATTGATTTCAAAGAAGGTATTCATCTCTGCTGAAAGCGAAAGTGTTTGCAAAAATAAAAAAAACTAAATTTATATATATATATATATATATATATATATATATATATATGTACCTATATTAAATATGTATAAATATTGTATATAGACAAGATCAAAAAAGCTACTCGACCAAGCTAATTCCTCTGGCGAAATTGTACGTCTCGCTGCTATTTTTTAAATCTTGACAGATCCGTGAGTGTACTTCGTCGTCATCTTGGAAATGCATATAGTCGGCGTAAAGAATGGAGATACATACTCATGAGCTACGCTATTATACCGAAAACACAATAACGCTTTGACTTCGGCTTCCCCTAACATTTACAAGTAAAACCATAGGAATTCAATGCATCCTATCACAACTGGGCATGCGTTAATACTAATATTTGAAGATATTACCTGATACGATATCTTTACAGGTACAAAAATATCACTAATACTACTCGTACGTCTCATAGTTAGCTAGGTTTGGTATTACAGTACGAAGTACAGTATTTCTTACATGAATTAAGGCATATTTTTTTAAATATCGGTTTGTTTATATTATATTAAATTATGTTGGCAATACTATTGTATAGTATCTACATGGTAGCACATGTTATAGTATAAAGCAATAAGTTCTATAATATAACATTGTAAGTACATAGGCTCATTTTAACTAGGTTAGGTTAGGTTAGGTTAGGTAGGGTTATGAGGTTGTCATAAAACACTAGGCACCAAAGTGGGCCCATCGCGATCCCTAGGAAACCTTCACGGCAAAAAACCTAAACTCAATCCTCCAAGCAATTATTCTCCCTACAAAATCTCAAGAGATCCTTGTTATAGTTCAAGGACCTCATCTCCTCCAAGTTATCGAAGAAGTATCTACCCAGGTACTTTAGCCTTATCCTGGCAATTCCTTGACATTCACAGAGTATATGAGTTATATCCTCTGAGACATGTAGGTCATCGCAGTACCTACAAACATCCGTATCGGATAATCCTAGTCTCATGGCATGCCTCTTTAGGAGACAGTGGCCAGAGAGTATTCCTATCGCTGTTCTTAGCCTCGATCTATCTAACTTAATTATCTCCCCAGATTTCCTGCGATCTAACACAGGCCACAAGGCCTTAGACACCCTGTGACCATCTAAGTTTGACCATCTTAGATTAGCCGTGTCAATGATTTTATCCCGGATAATTCCCTTAGCCACGCATCCTGGTGGTTTAATACTACCAATTATATCGCTACGTGGGAGCCCCGCTCCTCTTTTAGCCAGCGCATCGGCTTGCTCGTTGCCTTCGATATCGCAGTGTCCAGGTACCCAACATAATCTGACTCGGTTCTGCGTACATAATACCCTAAGCATTGTGCGGCAATTCCTGATTAACTCAGATTTGGTGACGTAAGACTCTAGCGCCTTTAGCGCAGCCTGACTGTCAATGTAGATGGCGATATTCTTATCGGATATTGATCCCATCTCAAGTAATTCCGCAGCCTTAAATACAGCTAGAACCTCTGCTTGGAACACACTGCATGTGTCCGGAAGTCTCAGGGCCACCTGTAGGTTCGTATCTCGCGAGTAAATACCTGACCCCGTGCCCTCACTGGTCTTAGAACCATCTGTGTATATTGCAATCTCATTGCGGACAGAGACTGTCTTCCTTCGCCAGTCCTCTCTAATAGGATACAGTACTTCGTATGGTGTGTCGAAGTCTAAGGTGCCAAGTATATCGTCCGATTCGTCAGGGATTCCGGGAAAAGATTCCTTGAGAATGGAGCTGTGTCCTATGTTATTAGTCCTGAAGAGACCAACGTTAGTGAGCCGAAGAGCACTGTTGCCCGCTTGAAATTTGATTTGTAGGTCTAATGGTAAGAGATACAGGAAGATCTCGAGTGCAGTCGTAGGTGTTGTGCGTAGAGCACCTGTGATGGCAATGCAGGCTGATCTTTGTACCATGGCCAACATATCCCGTGTGTTTTTCGTATTCGTTGCCTTCCACCACACAAGAGCCCCATACGTAAGGATGGGTCTGACTACCATGATGTATAGCCAGTGCATCATTGCGGGCTTCAGGCCCCATTTTTTCCCCGCGGTCCGCTTACAGATGAAGAGAGCATTATATGCTTTGCGGACTCGTTCCTGTATGTTAAGTTTCCAATTTAGTTTCCTATCCAGCATTATACCAAGATATCTGGCGCGATCCGAAAGGGAAAGCTCCACCCCTGCTAGCTTAGGCAGTTTGAAGGGTGGTATCTTGTATTTTCTACTAAAGAGTACCAATTCAGTTTTATCCGGGTTGACGTGTAGTCCACACCCTCTTGCCCATTTTTCGAGACTATTAAGAGCTGATTCCATCATTTCACTTAATGTATCCAGGAACTTACCCTGAACTAAAATCACCACGTCATCCGCGTAAGCAGTGACGCTTATACCTGTATTGCTTAGTTCTTTAAGTATCCCATCGATGACTAGAACCCAGAGGAGAGGTGAGATAACGCCTCCCTGGGGAGTCCCCCTGGTAACGGATTTTCTTATTGAACTGTTTCCGATAGTGGAGTTAATGTTTCTAGAGCCAATTGGTAATGCTATGCTCGACATTCATAGATTCCAGGGCCTGTTTGATGGCCCTACCTTCTACATTATTGAAAGCACCTTCTATGTCTAGGAAGGCTGCTAGTGCATATTCCTTATAGTGAAGGCTAGCTTCTATCTTCCCTACTACGTCGTGTAAAGCTGTTTCCACCGATTTCCCCATATGCATGTTGAGCTTTGCATAGAATGCCGTTGCAACACTTGCTTCTGATGTGAATATCAAGAAGCCTTTCAATTGTCTTGAGCAGGAATGACGAGAGACTTATGGGTCTGTAGTCTTTCGCTGAAGTGTGGCTTGGCTTACCTGCTTTAGGTATGAATATAACCCGCACTTCCCTCCATGCCACTGGTACGTACCATGACCTTAAACAATGTTTAAAAATTTCCCTAAGCCTGTTTCTGACCTTGGCTGGAGCTTTTTGCAGCATAGCTGGCAAAATTCCATCAGGGCCTGGTGCCTTGAATGGTGCGAATGACATAATAGCCCATCGCAGATTCTTCCATGTAATGAGATTTTCTACGTCGTCCCCTATTGACCTACCAATATACGAGTAGCCATGAGTAGTAGAATCCATTGGCGATCTACTTCCTGGGAAGTCAGCTTCAATCAACGTTTCTAAAACTTCTTCGCTACTTTCTGCCACGAGCCGTCAGATTTTTTGATGAAGCTTGGGACAGAAGTGTCTTTAGCTATCATCTTGCGAAGTCTGGAAGCTTCACTGGTATCCGCCATGGACTGACAAAATTCCTTCCACGACTTTCGTTTTGATTGCCGCTTGCGGTCCATGTATTCATCCCATGTAGTACCGTCCCCTATTTCTTTGGCCTTGTTGTAGAAATGCCTAACCTGTTTTTTCTTGGAGTTGATTTCCTTGCTCCACCAAGGAGGTTGGGACCTCTTGGACTTCTTTCTTAGTGGGCAGGCCCTTTCAAATGCCATGTTCATTACTTTGCCTAAGTTGTCTACCGCCTTATCTATATCTTGAGGGTCGCCACTGCGAATAGGCCTATCCTTAAGATTTTTCCTTACTAGCTCTGTGTACATACCCCAGTCTGTACTCTTAGGGTTTATGTAGCTGTTGCTAGCCCTAGTTTGGAAATTAATATGGAAGCGTATCCATCTGTGATCAGAAAGAGATGCCTCCTCTAAAACCCTCCATTTTTCTACCGTTAGGTGATCAGAACAAGAAGCTAGGGTTATGTCAATCACTTCTTGTCTGTTCCTAACTACAAAAGTTGGCGTAGATCCCTTGTTACATATGGTGAGCTTGGTCGAAAGAATGAAATCGAAAAGACACTCACCTCTTGTATTGGTATCACTGCTACCCCATTGCGAGTGATGCGCATTTGCATCACAGCCCACGATGAAGAGCCAGTTGTCCTTCCTTACCAACTGCTTCATTTTACCAGATGGAATCTCCGCCAGCTCATACGGGAGATAGGCAGAGACCAGGCACAGCGGTTTTCTTCCCTCACTTTCACAGGAGACTGCTACTAGATCGCCGTCACTGAAATTATTCAAAAGAAATGCCCTTATATTGTTTTTTAAAAGTATACAAGCCCTGATTTTACCTTCGTTCGCTTTGTAGAACAACGTATAATTCCTATTTTTGAGCCCTTGGATCTGGTTGTTGTCGTTGATCCATGGCTCTTGTACCAGTACGGCCGAGACGTCATGCTTGATAATATAGTTGATCAAGCATACCGTCGCAGCCTTACTGTGATGCAGGTTTATTTGCATCACTTCCATCATCTTTGGGCTCCTCCTCCTCCTCCACACCCTTGGTCATGAGCTTTAGCATGACCTTCCCCATGCTATGTCGCACCATCCCTTTGGTCTTTTCAAGGAATGGCAGCGATTCCCTGTTTAGGGCCAGCAAGAAGTGCTGACCAAACTGCTTCCGAGGACCTGTCTTCAGCACCCTCCATGTATCGGCCTTCAACTCATTTTAACTATAGATAACATAATTTTGCAGAAACAAATACTCGTATAGTTAGTTAGTTAGTTAGGTAGACTTTTTATTAACTTCATATAATTTTCACAAACATTATATACCTACATAGTCGTTTATGGTTTGGCTTAAGGCCGTCTACCAGATTGACAATATGGTTGCTATTTCTGTTTAAAAATCGCCTTCCAAAATACGGGCTCTGTAGCGGATTGCAGCTGTAGCATAGTAGTATAAAACATCACAACCATGACTTCCGTTCAGTACGTTGATCACCTCATCCAAGTCTAGCGAAATTACTCCGAAGTACCTCGCGCGAAATTGTCCTAAAATGGGACATCTTCCGATGAAATGGTAAACATCCTTCCTCTCTTTAAGGTTGCACAGGTCACATAAAATTGGAAGATTGGGTCGATGTGGAATAAAATAAAGACTTGTTAGTTCACCTCTTAGTTTGAATATTGTGTTCATCATATGCAGAGAGTGACGATTGAGGAAGTACGTTGAGTCGCTTTCAATGTGGTTAAAATGCAGCCTACTGTAGATCAGCCTATGTTGCGATGAATGTGCTTCAGCTACAAATCTCTCATACATGGAATTACCTGCATTTTTCAAAACATTTGTAAGCATAGGTTTTATCATTGAAAGTTGCATATCAGATGCAATATTTAAGCTCGCGCCATAATTTGCTGCCAACTCCTCCCACTTTTGAACCAAGTGCCCTCTTGTCAAGAGTATATGCTTCAGAACAATCCTGGGCAGTCTTCCATCATCCATCTCCACTACTTTTACAATATAATCTATATGCAGCTTTAGGGTATCTAAAAAGAGAGGAGGGACTGCAGCTTCTAGATGCAGCATATAGTTCGGTGTACGTATTGGAAATCAAAGATTCGTTTCAAAAAGTATCTTAGAAATTTTTCAACATCTTCAAAAAGCAATAACCCCAAATTTGGGTTCCGTACAGCAGTATAGAGGCAGCAGTTGTACGAAATAATTTATTCTTCGCTGTGTGATCGATAAACTTATTGTCGACGCAACGTCCCCAAACTGATGAAATAGCTCTTTAAGCTGCTGCTAGTTGACATTCAAAGTGTTTTTTCATATTGAGGTTGGATGTAATTAGCACACCTAAATATTTATACTCTTTCACTATTTCAACGTTTTCACCCCGATAGGACCACTTTTCGTTGCGAGAGTATCTTCCACCGCCATTTCTAAAAATCATCATCTTTGATTTTGATAAATTCACCGTCAAATTCCATTGCTTACAGTAGTTTTCAAGACGGTTCATAGTAAGCTGCATCCCTTCAACTGTCTCCGATAAAAACACTATATCGTCCGCAAACTTTAGCACCGGTATCCGCACACCACCAATCTCGATCCCTCCTTCTACTTCTCCTACTATGTTGTTGATAAATAAGATGAAAAGTAGCGTGCTTAAGATGCATCCTTGCTTAACTCCCATTTGTGTTCCAAATTCTTCTGATACATTCTCTCCATTCCATACATACCCCACGTTGCTCTCATACGTCACTTTTAGCACATTTATCACTTTACTTAATAAACCAATTTTGTACAGCTTATAGAAAAGAGCTTCACGCGCCATGGAGTCAAAAGCTGCACGAAAGTCAACGAAGAAGACATATAGCTTCTTGCTACTTTGTTTAAAAAACTCTGCAATGTTGGTGAGAGTAAAAATGTAATCCAGTGTTGAATAATGCTTTCTGAACCCCGCCTGGTATTCATTTAAAATCCTATTGTTTGCCATCCATTGTGTAAGCCTTTTAAATATCAAAGCACTAAATAGTTTTGCCGAAGTATTCAGAAAAGAAATGCCTCTGTAGTTAGCTGGATTATCTAGCTCGCCTTTTTTGTGCAACGGGAAAATGATCGCTCTTCTAAAGCTTTCTGAGACATTGGCTGTATATGAGTACATACATATATAATTTCACAATCACATTAACGATTCACAATTGAAAAAAAATACGTATGATTATAAGTTTCGAACCTTTCCACTGCTCACAAAGTAGTAGAACGCCATGAAATATTGTACTTTCTGTCTCACTCCAAATCACTTTAACCTTGCGCTTTCATTTCATTCGGATGCATACCGAATACTCACACATGCATGGGTTAGCTCATTGGATTGGATTCTTATTGTTGCGTATTGGTGAATATTAAAGTATCGTAATATTCAAAGTTTTCGCATTAGTGATACGTAATATATACACATATTAGTAATATTTTTATGAATACATATTTATATGTACACTCCGTCTCACTTGATTACGAACAGACAGTTTTTTTTTTTAATGTTACGATATTTTTCAAACCCCTCGCTAATCTGAGAAAAACTAATTGCACAAGGAATGAAGGATATATTATGTTTATATTGTAAAAAATAAATGGGATTAAGTTGATAAATGCAACTTTTATGACGCTTTTCCCAAAAAGGTCATCAAATTTACCTGTTTTTTTTTGTCTCACTTGATTACGAACAGTAGCTTAATCTACCTGTTACCGTGTTTTAAATCAAATAAAAGGATACTTCGAGTATTAGGGAGCTTAGTTCAAGAAATAACTTCATACAATCTACAACTATGGGTAAAGGAAAGACATTAACCAAGGAGGAAATAGGCCAAATTCGAGCTTACCGGGAACAAGGAAAATCCATCCGTTTCATAGCCAGCAAGATTGGAAGAGGCACCACTGTTGTACACGGCTTTATTAAGGACCCGGAGAAGTATGGAAAAAACCGCAAAGGAAGAGTCAGCAAAGCAACAACATGTCAGAAGAGGCGGGCGATACTGAGAGCTGCTTCAAATTCAAGGCTCTCCGTAAGTAAAATTAAGGCAGAAACTGGAATTACAGCTAGCAGATCTACTGTTCGTCGCTTGATACAGAAGGCCAGCCATATTCGCCATGAACAAATTAAGAGAAAACCACCATTGAATGCGGCAAGAGAAAACCAGCGGCTTGATTTTGCAACAAGTCACATCAGGTGGAATCGAGAGTGGCATACCGTCGTCTTTTCTGATGAAAAAGAAATTAATTTGGACGGGCCTGATGGATACAGCTGTTATTTCCATGATTTGAGAAAAGAAGAAATGCATCTTCAAAGGCGGCACAGCAAAGGAGGTGGTGTATTGGTATGGGGAGCAATAAGCTATTACGGAACTGTGCAGCTGGATTTCCAAAGCTCCAGAATGACGGCATTCACTTAAAAATCAATACTGGAAAGAGCTTTTCCGCAGTTTTCGGAGATGTTTGGTGGACAGCGATGGATTTTCCAACAAGCCAATGCACCGATACATACCGCTCGGACAACAAAAGCCTGGATTCAGAGCCAAAATGTAAACCTTCTTGCATGGCCGCCATATTCACCAAACCTGAACATCATGGAAAACGTGTGGGGTTGGCTTTCAAGAAAAGTCTACGAAGGAGGAAGGCAATATGATGAAACGGAAGAGATTATTGAAGCCATAAAACGAGCTTGGTCTGAAATTTTGCTAGATTATTTGACAGCACTCTATGAATCTCTACACAGCAGGCTACTTGAAGCGATTCAGCGATCAGGAGGTAGTACCCATTTCTAAAAACTATTGCTACTCTTTGAATAAAACCAACATTTATCTATACAAACAAATTTTGTACTGTTTTTTTTATATTTTAAGCTTCTAACAGGTAGATTTAGCTACTGTTCGTAATCAAGTGAGACAAAAAAACAGGTAAATTTGATGACCTTTTTGGGAAAAGCGTCATAAAAGTTGCATTTATCAACTTAATCCCATTTTTTTTTTACAATATAAACATAATATATCCTTCATTCCTTGTGCAATTGGTTTTTCCCAGATTAGCGAAGAGTTTGAAAAATATCGTAACATTAAAAAAAAAAACTGCCTGTTCGAAATCAAGTGAGACGGAGTGTACATATATTGGTCGCGCACTCAAAGTGGTTGGCACTTAACGGGAGCAAAGCAGAAGTCGATGCGCTATTGTGTTTTAGGCATAAAGGCTTTGAAGTCGACGAAAACATTTTGAGTATCAATTTGACACTCATGGAAATCTTACAGAATCAGGCTAACGTAAAGACGCATTGATTGTTAGTTTTCCAGACCTTAAGAGTAAACTTCGTGTAATTGATACAGATGGGGTGGTCTACTATCTTAGGGATATGAAAGATGGGGCTTCGGTTTCATTCATGGGATATTTTCTCATCTATGTAACTAAGTGATCTCTTGCGGCTTCAAGTGGTTCAGTTTTAAGCCTGATCTGTTTTTTTTCTTTGCTTGTGAAAGCTATTACACCAGTCAGCGGCAGCCGTAATGGATATCTTGCTTTGATCCTAGACTAACTAGCATACATGCTGTTGCTATTGTTGGACTTATGGGGAACTTTGGGGACAAAAGATCTGACAATTTTAAAATTATCTAGCAGTGAATTGTAATTTCACTCCTTCATTTGGATACGCTTTTGGTCAATAAGGCGGTGCTTATTTGAAGCCGCGATGCATTTAGATTCCAAGAATGTCTTATATCAATTGCAACATGGTCAGTTTGGGTTGCGATCTATTTTTTGAGAGATTTATCAATGCCGGTTGTAGGATTGGTGTAGTGCACTGTGTGCTTTCCGATAGTCTTATTAGTATGTCTTCAGTTTTTAGTGATGACATTGCTCGCACATTTCTTCAATGAATTCCCCGGCGCATTTTCCTGTATCATTGACTTTGCTTTCTGTAAATGATGTGGCGGATATGAAGTCTATATGTATTTTAATTTCCCTCTGATATAAGTTGTCACAGCTTGCATGCCGAAATATCAGGACACTTCCTAAATAAATTTTTGACAACAATGCCGCATCCGAATAATGTTAGCTGCTGCTTACAAAAACAGTTGGCAAAAGACGCGGATATCCTCCAGTTACTAGCCAGGATGCCCTCTGTTCAAGGTGTGAATCTCATGAACAGTTTTATATGTGTGCTCGTTATCTTTACATGTACGTTTTCTGGGGTAGGAAAGATAAACATAAGTTGATTTATCCAAGGCTGCTTATGTTTCATAGCTTCGCTGTTTCTTCGCTCCACGACAATTAATTGCAGTACAATTGTCCCACTCTGCAAACGTCTTATAACAGAATTCGCCTCATATAAGTAGCTACTTTAACTACAAAATGAATAAAAGCTCAAAAACCAATAGCATTTTGTTGAATTGTATTTATAAAGATAGACTTCTCAAAGGATTTATCAAATGTTTAAAATATAAAACTTATATTTTTCTTACAGTCGCCATCAGTATTACCGACAACGTAAGCACTCCCACCAGGATTCATCCGATGCCAATAAAAGCCCTCAAGAGGGAGGGGATGCCGTTCGAAAGATATCGGTTCAGCCCGAAGATACCGAACTGGAGGTAATAACATTTCACAAAAAAAAAAAAAAAATTCCTTGCACTTAAAATCTCATAAAATTTGCAATATTATCCAATCTATAGTTGTGCTAATTTCTTGTATATGTATCTCTATCCCTCTGCTTTTCATTCCCTGTGTGTAAAAAAAAAGGCGAAGAAGGTTGCTTAATATCACCCCTTACATTAATTCCTTTCCTTAATTGTTTTGTCTGTTTACCCTCAAATCTAGGAAGCTGATCTCAATGAGCTGACCTCCCATCGGTCTGACGATCCGAGGGCGTTGCGGCGCCATAAGATCCGTCATTCCTCAATTAAACTGCGAGATTTGCCACAAATTAGTTTGGCAGCATTACAAGGAAAGAAGGCTTTCGATCACAGTCCCCATGAGGTAAGTCATATATCGATTTGAAACTGTGACTTATCAGTATCTTTGATCCTCAGATTTTTGTCCAATTGGACGAACTGGTCGGTACTGGTGAGGACCGTGAATGGAAGGAAACTGCTCGCTGGATCAAATACGAAGAGGATGTCGAAGAAGGCTCCGATCGCTGGGGTAAACCCCATGTGGCGTCTTTGTCCTTTCATTCGTTGCTGAACCTAAGACGATGCTTGGAAACGGGTGTGGTGCTGTTGGATTTGGACGAAAAGGATTTACCAGCTGTTGCATACAGAGTTGTAGAGCAGGTAACTACAGTAAACTGATAAAGTAAATGAAAATCGATTAAATGTATAATTTTTCTAGATGGTAGTCGAGGATTTGATAAGCCCTAATGATAAGCCCACTATCATGCGATCATTGTTATTGCGGCATCGACATGTGAATGAGAACTCGATGACTGGCTTTCCATTCACCAAGAAGAAGTACAACAGCTACACTAGTTTGCAGGTAATTATTTACGTCAATCTGAATTCTATAGACCAATGCGCACAAACATATTCATGTCTAATTTATTTTTGTGCTAATTGTATTTTATGTTTAACTGTCTATTGCCAGATGATTATTGTTTTGCCTCACTGTACATATATGTATATATTACTTTCATTCTATATTCCGTTTTACACAATCCTCCACATAGTGAACCTAGAAAGAGTAAATGAATATTCAGGTCATTCATAAAACGAAGGGACACTATTGTATTTTTAGATTTAGGACACTCGGTCACCCTGTTCTTAACGGTGGGCGGATTTGCCTCAAATCATACTCGTATATCTGGTGCTCATTCATGTTCATTCCAACCCCAAAATCTATGGCCGATTCCAACAGATTTTAAAAAAATCTAATTTTTTCTCCAAACCATGGCTTTGGTTCAGAATTCAAATTTAATATATTATTACACCACCAGGTTTCTTAGTAGTTACTTAAGTAGATTTAAAATCAATTTGCAAATAAACACCCAGGGAGAAGTGCATGCGACCCAGTCATGCTCTGTATTAATTGTGTATCCTAGATCTGTTCCGATGATACTGTGTGGTCTGTGATGTAATTTGGGGTGGGGCCTGGCCTGCTTTTTCTTAGCGCACTTCACACTAGAGATAAGGAAAAATGAGATAACCATCCTGCAATTCCCCGCCCGATTATACATATCCTCTAAATGGACTGAAAAAAATCAGCGCATTCTCTTTGCATAAAATACTGCAGAGAACTTCGCTTTTGCCAACCATCTTAATGTCCTAGGCTCTTAAGTGACGCTACAGTATGCGATGCCTGTGGAGAAGGCGAGAAAACTGCCTGAACTGAAAAATGTTGACCAAATTTAAATTAGAAATTGCGGTTGAATGTCTGCGAATTAGGCCAGATTGAAAATTTAGAAAACTAAACAACAGAAAAAATAGATCACCATCACACTCCCAACAAAGTTCTAAATTAAATTATATATACCAGTTTTTCTGCGTTTGAATTGATTAGTGGATAAGGTTAGGTTGGTTTAGGTTGAATAGGGTTATGAGGTTATCATAAGACACTAGGCACCAAGGTGGGCCCATCGCGATTCATAGGGAACCTTCACGGGATAAGACCTAAACCAATTGTCCTATACCTTAGTTTGATTTGTCTACATAATTTGAAGATATCATTATTGTGGTTCAGGGACCTTACCTCTTCTAGGTTATCGAAGAAGTATCTATCCAAGATACTTTAGCCTTGTCCTGGCAATGCCTTGGCATTCACAGTGTATTATATATGTGTTTTATTCTCTGAGACATGTAGGTCATTGCAGTACCTACAAATATCAGTATTTGATAAACCTAGTCTCATAGCATGCTTCCTTAGAAGACTTTAGTGGATTGCTATGTTAGCTCTCGCCAGCGGCTTTGAACTCTAGCATGATTCCTTTTTCAGGACATTGTATGTACTTACATAATATTATATTTTTGGGACTAAATTTATTCATAATTACATATCTTCAAAAAATAAATTCGCAATTTGAAAGGACCTACAAATATAGCTTATGGAGCTTACGGAACACACAAGAGCTGATGCATCTTCTAAGTTTACGTGATCGGATAGGGAGATCGGATTGACACAGAATTGAGTTTCTATTCGTGAATCGAAACAAAAGAGTTTTCAGTTTGACACTTCTTCCTCTGTACGTGAAGTTCCTTTTCTTTATTTAGTCTCTCTTTTTTTCTATCTGTCAAACTTGATCATTCGATCAATGTTTATATACAAAATCTCAATTCGATCCAGAAAACTTTGTGAACAGATCGAGTTAATCGAGTAATCCGCTCTGCGTTTATATGGTACTCGAACCACATTGAATCCGTATTCAACCCGGCATATAAAGGTAGTAATCCACACAGACCTAAACTCATCGTTCTCTCACGCAAATGCAAACACAGATTCAAACTTATGCGCTGGCTCTAGTTTTCCACTTTCCAGAGGTGGCCCAGATGGTTAGTTTGTGAGACGCCAGAAGTTACTTTTATTACGCGAGATGTAAAACCTTCGACATTTCCCAATTACCTTTTTCCACTTAAACTAACGGGTACCCGGCGTGCGTTGCTGAGCCTTTTTTTTTTCAAGGGTAGGTGAAAAATCTTCCATAGACACTATGAGAATAGCAAACGCGTGCTAATAGTAATGTCAGATTATTACTGACTAAAAAAACACCACCCTTCAATATAAATTTGTTAGATATCGCAACTAAGTAATAACTTATCGAGCAGTTTTTCTATCACGAAATAAAAACGTTTGGCAGGTTACTTTCCACTGAAAGAACCTGCATATTCCGCAATCTAGACGGGATTAATCATTATCTCGCCAAGTCGAAAGGTTTCGTCCTTTGTAGTCGGCGCAATAAATTGCTCTCATCCAAAATTTGTAGGACTATATTGTTGACATGTCCGATTTAGTACAGTAATTCTATGCACCTGGTCCAGTAGTTGCTGAGCCTAAAAAAAAAAAAAACACCTGTCAGGCAGGTGCCTGGGGCAATAACTGTCAGGCAATGCCTGGGGCTAAGTCTTTTAAGGAACAGCTTTTTTTTAGTACTAAGGTACTTTAATACTAAAGTAGTGGGCCGATATTGACCAAACTTCACAGGAACACTCTCGGGCCAAAGATTACCTGAAAATTTAAGCTCAATCGGTTCGGTGGTTTCGGATTCCATAGCATGGAAACGTGCATAGGTACATTGAATTTTATATATAGAGAGAATTGGAAAACCACCTTAGCATTGAAGAGTGAAAACCCAATGATTAAAGCTTAGCTAAAAGTAAAGTACTCTATCAAAGGCTTTTGTAAAATCTGTGTAAAGTATGTATGCCAACAACACGCGCTGTTCTCAAGCGGTCCACAATCTAATTACTAACCGTGCCCGACGTTGCTTGATTTCAGTGATCGGAGGAGGGTGGTTGATCGTTTCATGTTTGGTCTTTGTGTCGAGGTCATTCCGATTCGCTAGTCTGGCTAAAGAAGTTTTCCTGCAAAAAAAAATCATTATAATCCGTTCAGCCGTTTTCCGACAAGCCCCGGAGAATGGAAATATCAACTTTTTATAATAGTATCAAAAAAACAGACTAGTATATGGAAACATTTTTTGCAAGCCCCGCGTATTTGTTATTTCATTTGATCTGTCCTAATGTAAAGTCGTCAGTTATATAGTAAATAGGCTAATAAAGAGACTTATAGATAATCTTTTTCGACAAAAAAATATGTCTGATTCCTTAGTGTAAGTTAGTTGCTTAGGTATAAGTGCACATGTAAGCGCAGTGAATATAATTTCTTTAATATGATAAATTATAATTTAAAAACTAAAAACCTACAACAGATTGATTGTATAACACCATTGTCACTGAGTCTAATTAATTTATCACAAGTTGGCAAAATAGCACTTTTTTGTGTTCTGATAGAGAAGTAAAACACAAAATTTCACGCTGCTTAAAATTAATTTGCTCGCCCTTTTTTTTTTTTTTTTTTGAGTAATAATGGGTTTCATGTACGATTTTTAGACTTTTAAGACATTTAGTGAACGATCTTGTTGAACTCAGTCTACATCTGACGCACTTCTTTAGTGCATCTCTGATTTAATGCTCCAACAGGCTCTGCAACAGACTTGTGTCAACAATAATTTCTTACAACAAGCTTGCCATGTTCATGTAAGTCCTTTGTATTATACTTAAAATATATCATATCGAATAAAAGGACTTCCTGCATCCGGCTCGAAGTTTATGCAATTCAATGACAGCGTTCGCATTGCAACGACTACAATACACTAAAGCTGGATGTATACCAGAAAATCCTTACTTCTATCCTGTGTGGGGCGACGGACGCACTGTAGTACTCAGAAATAAAGTTTAATGTAAATTTAACTGTTTTAATGAGTTTGTACTGCGTAAATTGAGAATGAAGAATGATGTAGAGGGTTGAAGGTGACATTAAGTTTTAGTGCATACATACTCCATGGTTGTTGTCTGAACTAATCGGGGAAAATTTGCGTGCTTTTCGCATTAAGTTTTGCAATCTAGTATTTCTATCGAGTTGGTTTTGAGTTAGGCTGTGCGAATAACCGCCCAAAACCAAATCGCTCAAATTCCAAAAATGAACAATCGCCCAAAATGCTTGGGCGTTTGTGCATAATGAAAGAAAGCCCACAAAAAGGAACAACCGCCCAAAAATGAATGAACAATCGCCCAAAACAGGAGTAAATGGCTATGCGGATAATCGCCCAAAGAAGAATCGCCTAAAATCCGAAAATGAACGATCGCCCAAAATTTTTTATTTATTTTTTAATAATTTCTTAAAATCGTATCAGAAAATCATTGCCAATAATAGTATATAACTGCTATTTCCTAAGTTGGGTTTAGCCGCATACGCGACTTCATCACTCCGCTAAGGGTATGCCAACAACTGTCAGGCAGGCGCCTGGGCTAAGTCTATTCTAGAACAGTTTTGTGCGGGCCAACAGCGGGTAAGTGGATTCATTTATTTAAACTCCACTTTCCGGAGGGTTTGAGCCGCTCACGCGACTTCGTGGCTCCGCTAAGGTTATGTCAACAACTGTCAGGCAGGCGCCTGGGGCTAAGTCTATTCGAGGACAGTTTTGTTGCGGGCCAACAGCGGGTAAGTGGCGCGCTTCACGCGATTCATTTATTTAAACTCCGCTTTCCGGAGTGTTTTTTTTTTTTTTGTTGAGAGGTGCAAGTGCACTGCGACCTATAAAAGATCTATTTTGCCCCCCTTACTAAGGTTCTAGCCGATGATATACTCGGTCTAGAGCACTTCCTCCAGTCCAGCTGCTACAGCAAATCGGAGTATCTTCAGTGGATCCAGCGAAGGTAAATCCGTTTCTGATAGGAGGTAGGCACCAAGGTGATTCCTTCTTTTGTATATCAGTGCTTCGCATTCCATTCGAAGGTGCGCTGGTGTTTCTGCGAAGTCCCTGCAGAATCTGCAGTGTCCGTTTCCCTCTATTCCCAGTTTCCTAAGGTGCTCCTTAAGTCTGCAGTGACCTGTTAACATGCCCGCCAAGATGCGAAGCCGATTCTTACTAACTCTTAGGCAGGCTCTGCTTCTTTTCTGGTTGTATTTCCCCCGAAGTTCCTTTGCCTGTCTTATTTGGGGAATATCGTCCCAATGTTTGGCCCATTTGTTCTCTTCTTCTTTCCTTAAGTCTTCCCTTATTTTGTGGGGTCCTATCCCACAGAAGGGTTCTGGTCCAAGGAACGGCGTGTCTGATCCGTTTCTAGCTAGTTCATCAGCTGCTTCGTTCCCCTCTACTCCTACATGTCCTGGTACCCAGTAGAGAGTTACTTTGTTTATTTCTCCCAGTTTGTTGATCCTGGTGAGATATTCCCATACCAGTTTGGATCTGATCTCATGCGAGGTCAGTACTTTAATAGCGGCTTGGCTGTCTGATAGTATCGCGATGTCCTGCCCGCAATATTTCCTGTCTACGTTGAATTGCGCGCATCTTTCGATCGCGTGAACTTCTGCTAGAAATATACTGGGGAATATTCCCAGTGATTCTGAGTATCTAGTCCTGGGCCCGTACACTCCTGCTCCAGTGCCAGTAGATGTTTTCGATCCGTCTGTGTACCATTTAATTGTGTGTTGCTTGAGTTGGTATTTATCGGATTCGCTGCTCCAATCTCTTTTGTTGCTCAGCTTTGAGTCAAATTTCCTTTCAAAGCAGTATTTCTTGACCATATCATCTCTGGGCCAGTCCAGAAGCGGCACCGATTTGGATAGGGTTACTTGCTCTTTATTTGCGATGCATGTTCCTTTCCCGATGCCCTCTTTGCTGATTCTTAAAATGGTCTCCTTGGCGATTCGCTCTAGCACTATGTGTAGTGGAGGTATCCCTACGATCACTTCTAGAGCTGCTGTGGGACAGGTTCGCATGGCTCCTGTTATACATATACATGCTAATCTTTGCACTTTGTTGAGTGATGTCCTCGTCGTGGTTAGTCTAGATCTGTTGACCCATGCCACTGCCCCGTAAGTGATGATGGGTCTTACTATCATCAGATACATCCACCTCAGTGTGGCTGGGCTACAACACCAGGTCTTTCCTGAAATGTTTTTGCACACCATAAGTGCTCTGGTGGCTTTGGTTACCACAGTTTCTACATGTTCTCTCCAGAGGAGTTTGCTGTCTAGTGTTAAGGTCCATTCACAGCTCAGCGAACTGCGAATGCCCAAACTGCGAACAAACAGTTTTAGCACATTAATAAGCACGCCCTTGGCAATTTTATTATTCCAAAGGAACGGAGCTTAATTTATTTATTGATTAATATATAAAAAGTTGATTTGTAACTAGTTTCTGCGAAGAAATTAACAATTCGCCGATTTTTCCGCGAATAGGTGAATGATTTCTGCGAACTGTCAACTTTTATTCACATTCCACACATGTAGGACGCAATCCACATTCCCGCGACCAAAACATTCGCGAGAGTTTAACCTCACAATTCGTTTGCTTTGTTTTTGGTGGGTAAGATCCTGGTTGAATTTATCGAAAGAATGTAGGATATTACCTTCTGAATGAAATGAAACGCTATGTATTTATGCATTTTTCACATTTAAGCAATTACTTATAAAATGAATGACAACTCAAATTCGCGGATTGCCGTGACCACAAAAAAAGCAGCTGTGAAAGAAATGTCAAAATTTGCGAATATTCCCTTATTCGCATTCGCAGGTCGCTGAGCTGTGAATCGACCTTTAGACCTAGATACTTGACCTGTTTCTGTGGGTCAACTCTGATCCCTTCGAACAGGATGGGTTGCATACGCTTTAACTGTCTTTTCTTGGTGAAGGGTATCACAGTGGTTTTGGTAGGGTTCACTCTGAGTCCTACCGTTTTACACCACTTCTGTGTGATTCGTACACCCCTCTGAATGATTTCGCATAGCGTTTCTTCAAATTTTCCTCTTGCGACAATGACTATATGGTCGGCGTACCCCTGGCACGTAATGCCAGCACCTGTCAATTTGTGCAGTAGTTCATCTGCTACTAGGCTCCACATCAATGGTGATAATACCCCTCCTTGTGGACAGCCTCTAGTGGTGCTTATTGTGATGGTTTTTTGACCCACCTCTATCTCAGCAATCCTAGTTCTTAGCATCTCACACATCCAGTTACTTGTGGTGTGATTTACTCCTTTTATTTCGAGACCCCTCCTAATTGCTTCATGGGAGGTGTTATCGAAGGCTCCTTCGATGTCTAGAAATGCGCATACTGCTGTTTCCTTGCTCTCCAGTGTATCCTAAACCCAACTTGTCAGCTGGTAGAGCGCAGTTTCGGTGGATCTTCCTGCTCTGTAGGCATGTTGATTGTGGTGGAGAGGTATTCTTTCCAGCACAGTCATTCTTAGGTGATTATCTATGACCTTTTCTAGCGTCTTTAACATGAATGAGGTCAAGCTGATGGGCCTAAAGGATTTTGGTGAAGTGGTGTCTCTTTTTCCCACTTTCGGAATGAATATGACCTTTGCCCTTCTCCATATTCTTGGTATATGCCCAAGTGCGACGCTGCTTCTCAATAGTCCTAGGAGGTGTGGCATACACCCCTATTATGGTTAGCGAATCGAACGTTCGACTCAAGTCGAACTGTCAGCGAATTGCTTGTGGCGTGGTATTGCTGTTAGCAAACATTTTCATTCAAATAAAGAATAAGTGCTGACAAAGGGAAAAACAATTAAATGTCATCTGTGAAGTATATAAAGCGACAGAAGTTATTCGCCGGGAAGTTCGACTTGAGTCGAACGTTCGATTCGCTAACCATAATAGGGGTGATTTCCTGGCCTTGTAGTAGGGCAGGCAATATTCCGTCCGCTCCCGGTGTTTTAAACGGTTGGAAAGTGTTTAGAGCCCAACTTAGCCTTTGATTCGTGCAGATGTCTCTTGCCATCGCCCAGTCCTCTCTCCTGGGCCTTTTATGTCTTCCTAGTACATCTGTGCTGCTGTAGATTGAGCTACTCGGGAAGTGTGTATCTAATAGTAGAAGGGCCCTCTGCTCTTCATCTTCGGTATAGCTGCCATCTTGCTTTTTCAGTGAGCCTGGCGCGCCTGCTTTCTCCTTAGCCAGTGCTTTATGTAACCTGGCCCCTGCAGGGGTTGACGCTACGTTCTCACAGAATGCTTTGAAGCTATTTCTTTTAGCTTTTCTGATTTACAAGTTTTATCTTGTGTAGTCAGTTTTGCGCGGGTTTCTTTTCGGGGTAACCTCCTTACTGAGACCTTCTATATTGAAGGTGATGATCCTGTGGTCCGACATGGACGGCTCGTCAGAAACATTCCAACCTGTAATGCAGTTACTAATACTCGGGCTGCCGAGTGTAATATCAAGAACCTCTTCCCTTACCCAAGTTACGAAGGCTGGTGTAGTTCCCACATTCAAAATATCTGGGTTTTCATTAATAATGAATTCGAGAAGGCGCTCACCTCTAGCGTTGTTGTCGCTACTGCCCCATTCCAGACAATGGGCGTTGGCATCGCATCCTAGCAGAAGTAGCAGTTTGTGCCTTCTGCAGTGTCTCACTAGCCTTTGAACTTCTTCTGGCGGTGCCTCCCCGCCTCCGTCGAAGTGGTTTAACCGCTCACGCGATTTCGTCGCTCCGCTAAGGGTATGTCCACAGCTGTCAGGCAGGCACCTGGGGCTATGGGTCTATTCGTTCCTCTGCTAGGTGCAGGGACATAAGTCCCAATTTTTTTTTTCGGGAGCTATGTCCCTTTTAAGTGGTATGCCCCGCCGTATCGGGACGTAAATCCCAACATAAAATGTTGGAAAATAATCATTTTGATCTATGGTCGTCCTTTCTTTTTGGACCTGCGGTGCAAAAAATTGCTTAAAAACTTTTGGGCGATTGTTCATTTTTGAGTTTTCTGCGATTTTGTTTTGGGCGATTATTGGCATAATATTTTGACATATTTTCACTTTTGGCATTTTGGGCGATCTTTCATTATGAACAATAGCCCAACATATAAAAATGCGTAAACGCCCAAATGAAAGTGAATATTCGGGCAAAAAATTTTCAGATTTTTTTTGGCCGATTGTTCATTTTTGGAATTTGGGCGATTTTGTTTTGGACGGCTATTCGCACAGCCGTTGAGTTATTATAGCTTGTGTGTAACCGTCATTTGATTGTATTGCTAGAAATAATTAATGGATATGGTTTGTATTTGAACCGATAATCTAAACTATTAACTACTACATGAAGTCACCTACAATATAGATGTAGACCCTTTTTTATTCGATAAAGAATCTTAAGAATTACCGAAAGAAGTCTAATAAAATTAATTTTCCTGGTATAGCGTGTTATGGTCTTGTCCAGTAGTCAGTTAAATTGGGTGGTGTGGGGCTGTGAGATATGGATTCTTAAAGCTGTATTTTTAGAAACGCCAAAATTGCCAAGTGCCTTCCGTTATACCTATGTAATTTGTTTAAATTTATGTATATTTTGAGATGGTTTCGCAAGAAATTCAACAGAAGGGTGTAGGCTCAAAAATGTTTTGTCTAACGAATTTGTTTATATAAAATAATATATAAATGGTTTCTTCGAAAAATCATTAAAATTAATGGACAGATTGATTTTCCGTTAAAAGTCCTTAAAAAGTGCCAAAATTATCCGATTAACCATGGTTTGTCTATTTGCTCTTCTGTGTAGATGGTTCATATAATAAAAAAATTAGAATTAGATTATGGCACAATTATGTACTCGTATTTAAAGCGATAACTGGGATTTCTCTGTCGATTAGCGATTCGTATATACACCGTCTGTCTCATTTGTATATCCAATGTGATGGCAGGATTATGAATTTTAGTGCTAGGGGAAGAACAATGTCTGCTACACCAATTAAGTCAATATTTCGAGGAGGCTAGTGACGTTAGCCTAGTTGTATATCCATAGTAGCTAATAAACAAATAAGTACTTTTATTTCAGCTACAGTCAATGTGGTTTCCTTTGTTTTAGGTATTTACTCACCAAACAGCCTGGTGGCATCTTAGATTAGCAAGCCCATGTATAAGTCACCTACACACCTTCATTCCACTATCTACGAAAAGAAGATCACTATCAGCAAACTATCACTGCTACAATTTTAACATCCATCCGCGCCCTTCTTAGTCGAACCTTTTCATTTCATTTCTAAATCAACTTCCATCTATCAATTAATCAATTTGCCATTTCAAATTATTAATAAAATGTATGTGATTGTTGTAATATAAAAATAAAAAAAAATCAATGAATTTTTTCTTCCTTTCTTTCTTTGTGTTTCATAATTAAAAATAAAATATTTTACTTAAAATTAAACACAAAAAAAAAATTTAAATAAAGTTACTATGGATGGGAAATGAACAACGCAGTGAGTTAGCGACTCGAAGACCTGTTTACTCACCTCCAACTGCACCCCCACCACAATTCATTGATCGCGCCTACAGAAGACATTCAACAATGTCCTACATAAGTGTAAAGTTTGCTTAGCTATATATAAAAAAAAAAACTAGATCAGCAAAAAAATAGGCTTTTGTTTTACCGTTTTACTGTTTAAATAACTGGTTCATGTTTGTATTATATTTAGTATAGAACTTTACCGTTTACCATCCTGCACCCTTCTCGACCTTTTGATTATTCGTTGTCACCTTTATCTCTAATAAAAAGCATTAAAAAGCTCTATCTGTATTTTGCTCGCTTTTATTCACTTGCCTCTCTCATGACCCCTAGCCCTGCCCAATTTTGTCCCAATCTCATGCTATGACGTATGACCTCGTTTTGCATGACTTTACTGTAGTTGGAATGATTCAGGACTGTTTGTGGAGTGTTTTTTTTTATGTTTTTTGTTACCTAAACTTCTTGATGTCGTCCTTGCATGATCACTAATCATGATCACTTTTGTTCGTGTAGAATCTATCTGAGGACAAGAAGCCGAAAATCTTACCGGCCAGTGAAATATGTGGCAGTAAAAGAAGCAACGACTTGAAGATCGACATTAAGGAGGATATGTACACATCATCGCAAGAGGATCTGAAGAAACTCCAAAATGACACGATCCTTAAAAGGATTCCGATTGGTGCTGAAGCAACAACTGTTTTGGTAAGTTGGCAGAATCCATATCTCCGCAGATTATAGTACGAACGTATTTTTCTGTCCATAGGTTGGTGCTGTGGAGTTTTTGGATCAACCTACGATCGCTTTTGTGCGCTTGGCCGAAGGTGTACCTATGCAAAATATAACCGAGGTGCCGATTCCTGTCCGTTTCATGTTCATCTTATTGGGACCAAAAACCGTTGACTTGGATTACCATGAAGTGGGTCGTTCTATTGCTACGCTGATGGCTAACGAGACGTTCCACGCAATCGCTTACAAAGCTGACGACCGCAAGGACCTACTTTCGGCTATCAATGAATTCCTAGATGACTCGATTGTTTTGCCACCTGGTAATTGGGATCGTCACGATCTGTTGCCATTCGCAGAGCTGAAGGCGAAGAAAGATTGGATCCGATCGCGTAAGACCAAAGCTTTACAGGTAAGCTCTTCAACAATTGTGTTGGATTCTTATAACCCATACATTGTCTATCTTAGCAAGCAAAAGACGACAAGGAGAAAGTACCACTGACTAAGGATGTACAAAAGATGATGATCGAAAAGAAAAAGGAAGAGGACGACGGCAAGAAAAAAATGAATCCTCTGGAAAAAACCCATCGATTTTGGGGTGGTCTTCGTAATGATCTTAAGCGTCGCCTGCCAATGTATAAGAGCGACATACTCGACGGTCTTAATACAGAGACCCTAGCGGCTACTGTCTTCATGTACTTTGCTTGCCTGTCCACTGCAATCACATTTGGCGGCTTGGCTTCTGATAAAACGCACAATTTGATTGGTATCTCGGAAACGCTTCTAGCGGCTTCTGTTGTTGGATTAGTGTTCCATGCCTTGGCTGGTCAACCATTAGTGATTATCGGCACTACTGGCCCGCTGTTGCTCTTCGATGAAGCTCTATATCAATTTTGTCAGGAGAATCACTTTAGTTTCCTTACGGTACGAGCTTACATAGGCATCTGGTTGGCCATTATTGCATTGACTGTATCAGCCTTTGAAGGAAGCGTCTACGTGCGGCTCTTTACCCGGTTCACCCAGGAGATTTTCTCAGCGCTCATCACACTCATCTATATTGTCGAAACCTTCACTAAACTCATCTCGGTGTACAAGAAGCATCCATTGCTTCCAGACTACAACCTCCCTCCGCCGACACTCATGGATGGAGTCACAGACAATGGAACCGCAACGAATATCTCAGTAGAAATCCGAAATGAAACGGCGGTCGTTTCGACCCCAATACCATCACCGATCAACATGCCTAACACGGCACTTTTCTGTACGATTCTTACTTTGGGCACCTTTACGTTGGCCTACTACTTGAAGCTCTTCCGGAATTCACATTTCTTGGGGAGAAATGCTCGTCGAGCTCTTGGAGATTTTGGTGTGCCCATTGCCATTGCCATATTTGTTGCTATAGACTACTTCATACCGGCTGTTTATACAGAAAAGCTTAGTGTACCTGAGGGTATTTCACCCAGTGATCCTAATCGTGGTGGATGGTTTGTGCCACTGGGACCAGTGCCTACTTGGATTCCATTCGTAACGGGTATTCCTGCAATTCTCGTCTACATTCTAATCTTCATGGAATCACACATATCCGAGTTGATTGTCGACAAACCGGAACGCGGCCTAAAGAAGGGTTCCGGATTGCATTTTGATATTGTGCTATTGTGCTGTATGAATGTGATATGCGGTTTCTTCGGTATGCCATGGCATTGTGCAGCAACAGTGCGCTCTGTTGCACATGTGTCGTCTCTGACAATTATGTCGAGGTAAGTTTCTATGGGGTTATAAATGGGTAGGTTATCATCTAAGGTATCTGAAGTTGTGAGTTTCGAGAAGCTTTTCAGCAGTTTTAAATTAATTCACCAAAAAGTAATAAGTAATATTTCGATGGCTAACTTAAAAGGATTACAAGGAGAGCTTTTCAGCGTTATTTGGCCAAAGAACCCTGTGAATTTGCAAACTGGCAGCCAACATGCGAGTATATGACCAGTATAACAATTTATGTGTAAAGCAGAAAAAAAGCTCAGTTTAGTCAGAGCTTGCTTCGATAGCAACCTACCCCACGGTGAAGGTATTTGACTAGTTTATGGTTTAGCTGTAATGCTTTAAGCTTTTGTCAACTAGAGCTGAGAGAGCTTATTTCTTACTTCATTTCTTCTTATATGAATTCGTTGCCTAAGAGAGAGTTCTTATATAATCCTACAACCGGTTCCAGTGAGTGCTCAATAACTTTTGCTCTTTACTTTATTGTTTTGAGTATTGGCCAGTTTTTCCTAAGTTTCGTGTTGGATAGAAAAGTGACAGTGCCAGTGCCGAAAAGTGACCTTCGCCAGCATTTTTTTTTTTTTGTACGAGTTATAATATACAAAATCTTATTTCGACATTTATCAGTATTTAGTAATAAATGAAAATAACGAAAAAAATACTCATACATAGGTATGTCCTCAAAATATAAAGATTCATCTCCAAGTCGCTTTTCTAAAATTAAATAAATATTTTCATTTTAATCCTAAATGCCGATTTTGGAAAAGTTGAATTTTTCGAAAGCTGCTCCACGGTTTCGGCTACATTCCGTATGTAGGTTAGGGTGGTCATATGCTACCGCTTGACGTACCAACCCAAAAAAATGCAACTATTCATCGGTTTTTGATAAGTTTCTATAAGCCTGTTGTGGTGAGAATTATGCAAAACAAACTTAAGGCATCTCAGCAAAATGATTTAAGTCAATGTGGATTTGAAGCTTTTCGGAGCCTTTAGTTTATATCTGAAGACTGGTGCCCCTGCTTACCATCAGCTTGACATCTGCCATTAGCTATCAAAATATTCGCGAAATAGAAAACAACACAATTTTGTCTGAAACTGAAACAATTTATTAAATAATGGATAATACATATAAATGAAGCACTATTGTGTTCGGTTCCTGCAATAAAAATAAAATTATAATTTTTCTTAAAAAGTGTCTGGCAGAAATCACATCCTCAAAAATGGCAGCTGTGCTGAAACTCAGTTTGCTTGGCGCTGTAGAATTCCAGAAGACCGACTGTCTCCTCCACGCTCCAATTTTTCTTCACTCTAAGGGCTGAAATTGGGGTTCTGTAAACAAAATTTATATTGTTTATATTATTTGTCTTATTACTTCTTTCGGTGAAATAAAATAAATGTCAAACTACCGAAGAGGTGCCAAAATCGTACAATGAAAATCTTGTTCTTGTGCAACCATAACTTTGTAGAGATGCATTTTCAGCTCACGGTGAAGACTTCTGCGAACACTTCGATTTGATAAGCTCAATGCCGCCGCGTGTTTGTGTGCAGAACGCCGTGGAAATTGCTGAATCGAAGCCCTGACAACGGCCACATTGTCCGCCCCTGTTCACTCTGTTGAAATACGAGATCGTCCAGGAGACTTCTTTTTGAGTGCAGAGCCTGTTTCTCTAAAGTTTGAAACCCAAAGGCGTATGGTTTTTTGTCAGGAACGGAATCACGTCGACCGAGTGCGAAGCGTACACGAAAAGCACACTGCGTCGCAGTCGGCGACCCGCAATTTTTAATGAATTCTTCCACAACAAACGCATGGTATACTCCCGTCCAAACCATTAGGTCTGTTCCTTTACTTTTTGGGCTTCTCTCTCTAAGAGAGAAGCTACAAAAAAGTAAAGGAACGCGTAGGACAAAAAAAAGTTGCCCATAATTAAACGCCAAAATTCTCAGCTGTTTCTTCGGTACTCCACATCTATGTTAAACATTTTCATTGAACTTTAAAGTTCGTTTTTATATCTTTTAAATATGAAATTACATATTTAAATGCGCAGGAATGTCTTAGGAGAATATTCAACTTTCATTTGGATCCTTTTTTTAAATTGTTTATTTGCCCTTTTGCAGCAAATTGAATTAAAATGAAAAATAACCGAAAACAGAAGAAAAATGAAAACATTCAAACAAAGTAACAGCTGACTTTGACAGAAAGTACACTTCTTACCGGCAGAAATTTGTTGAGTAACTGGCCGAACACAATGGTGAAGCTGAAGCTATGCGCCTGTAGGGCTGAAAAAAATCGCGCACTGATGAAGCTGACTACGAACACAATGGTGAAGCGCTGCACGGTTGTTTGTTGTTGGTAATCCAAATGCTTCGGATTTTTTTTTTCACACCTTGGTTGTTTTTTTGTATTTTTGTTTTTAGTAAGGATTACTCAAATCACATAGAATATTGTTCCTTTTTATTTGGTCGATTAATTTCTCTATATACCAATGTGCCGCATTTTTTTTTTTGTTTTGTATGGAAACGTCAAAAAAGCGCGCTGCAGTGAAGCTGAAGTTAACTCCACTTCTACTTCAGCGGCAAGCTTCAGCTTCACATTGTGTTCGCAGTATTGGATATGTGTGTATTTAACTTTGACAGCGCGACGTACTTCAGCTTCAGCTTCACCATTGTGTTCAGCCAGTAAAAATTCGTAAGATTTTTCACTGAGGGGAAATTTGTACTCTCACGTTGCCTCTCTCTTTTACTACTTTTTTGAGTAAAGGAAGCTATTTAGTAAGATTTCGTACAAATTTGTACGAATTTGCAAGTAAAGGAACGGACCTATTATGACAACTAAAAACCGCACGATTGCCGCTGTCTATCGCCACCCTAACCTTATCTACGTGCACTTTAAATCGGGGAGTTCTTTCTGCCCCACCCTTCACATGAAAACATTTGGTTAAAAATTTAGCAGTATTTATTGAAAATGATTTTTTTTTTACTTTTCACAAATTAAATGCTTAAATTAATTAAAAAGCAAGAAAAACTGAAAAAACAACTCAACAATTAACAAAATAGAAAAGATATTAAAATGTAAAGAGTAGTCGAAAAACTACATCCCAAAAGTAAGTACCTATACACTGTGTAAACTTCTTTCATTTACAATGTTTTATGGCCTCAAACTTCCTATTAACTCTTTGTGGAGTATCGTTTGGCCTAAACAGCGGCTTTAAGTCTTGATGACATCTGTTTTACCAACTTTTGTTTGCCACTTGTGCCGATTTTTGATCATTCTCCTTTAAGATCTGTCTTAAGATAGTCCTTAGTCTTAATTGCCCGCTTTCTTATTTGGCGCTCTAGATGATCCCAAAGGTGTTGTATAACATTCAGATCCGGTGATTCTGGTCGCGTTTTTAGTTTCAATTTCGGACGTTGTACAACAACCAGTCTTTGATTACAAGTGACGTGTGTTTAAGGTCATTGTTACGCACTCCCATGTGATCACCTTTCCTTCGTCATGTTTCACTGCTCCTACCGTATTTGTTCGGTTAAGCACTTTCCCACGAATAAACTTTCTGGAATAGCGTAACCTTAATATTTCTGGATCTGTTGGTTTGACAATTTTAACTTCTCTGAATCTTCGTTTATCTTGAACGTCAACGCATAAGTTCCTATTGGAATTGTTGACGATTGATTTGAGGGTTTTTAGGGGCGTTGATTTTAAGTATGAACTTAATTTTTCTTTAGTGCGTAAGATAACTCGGAAGAAGAGTCGAAAAGAACAGAAACTGCAAAATCGCAATATAAAATTCTATATTTTGGAAAAACTGTACGTGATGGAATTTTTAATTTTTTTTGTTTTTGTAATCAGTGCCCAAAAATTTACCAGAATCACCATTCAGATCTAAGACAATGTTTTCCTTGTAGACCTGTGTTATTAGACATTTAAAAAAAATTACATTTTTAATGCAAAGATGGAGCTCATGCATTGTTTTACATTTTATTTTAGAACTCATGCACCTGGTGAATCCGCACGAATCATCGACGTTAAGGAACAACGATTATCTGGCTTCTTTGTAGCGCTTATGGTTGGCTTATCTGTCACTATGGCCCCACTTCTAAGACTTATACCCATGGCCGTACTTTTCGGTGTGTTCCTGTACATGGGTATTGCTTCAATGAGTGGAGTGCAGTTCTTTGACAGGTAAATATAACTCGTCTCTTATCCTCATGCCCTTAGTTACTATATTCATTTTTTTATATTATTACTACAGAATAAGACTTTACTTCATGCCTGTAAAACACTATCCACCCACACCCTATGTCAAGCGAGTTCCAACATGGAAGATGCATTTATTCACAACCGTTCAAGTGCTCTTGTTGGCCGTTCTCTGGGCAGTTAAATCTTCCAAAATTTCATTGGCTTTCCCATTCTTTTTGATAGTTATGGTGCCTTTGCGTCAGAGATTGGCCGTATTCTATACAGCAGAGGAGATGAAAGCGGTAAGTTTGAATCTATCTTTTTACGTCTATCAGATCACTTGACATCTTTCCCTATATTAGTTGGATGGAAGTGAAGCTAATGCTGAAGAAGACGAGCCCGACTTCTACGAAGAGGCAACAATACCGGCTTAAGCCGAGCTAAACAAAAACACACAAAACACATATTTCACTTAATTTACAACCCAACTAGTGTTACGTCTAAGTATTATAATTGTTATTTAAAAAGAAAAAAAAATATTTTGTTAAAAAAACAAGAGGATCAAAGAGTGTACTGTACATCGTGTAGATAGTGTGTCAACGAAAGTATGTATATAAATTTATTTATATGGGCGGGAGCAACACATTCAATGTAAAGTTATGTACTTAAACTGTGTAGTTTAAATCCTAATTAAATAAAAAATAATGATTATTAATTTTTTGAAAAATTTTTCCGAAAATAAATACATTTAATATTTTGTAGTGATCTTTTATTACATTTTTTTTCCTAAAATTGCAAACAATTTGTAGATTTTAAGTAAAAAAAAATACTTTTAGATATTATCCAGCCGCATATGAACCTAGTTCGTCTTGGCGTAGCAATAATATTGGTAAATTAAATCAAAACTAAAAAAGGAAAAAGAAAAAAACATTTTAGAATATCATCTTTAATCATCAAGAAACGAAGTTTAGATGTAATTTTTGTCGACTAAACGTTAAAAAAAACAATGTCCTTGCAGCATTTGCAGATACTATGAGATAATGATGTACCTTTCTGACATATTTATAAACAAAGAAAATAAACAATAAAAAGTGAAATATATTTACTTACTCATTGTTAAAATAAATGCACCCATGTTATTTTAGAATATTTAAAAGAAGTATGAACTTTAGAATTGTAGTGCAATAAATACACTTCTCACCCATTAAAAAACTGTAAGACAGTTACAAATTTTAATTAAGAAAATAAACTAATAATATGAAAGGAATTACAGAGACCTATAGCGGACGAACGTGCTGGAGCTTAATTTGGAAAAGCTTAGCATACCAATGTGAATCGATAGATTATATTTTTCGAGTGATCTGTGTACAACACCTCTTAGAGAAATATACATAAATGAAACAACAAGATATATAGAAATTTAGAAATGGAAACATCAATTTAACGAATAATCTTAATTTTTAGCCTATGAAAATACGTTTAAAATGTAAATTACAAACTCATTGTAGAGATACAAATTTTTTTCCTTTTGCCTATTAAGACAAATAAATCTTTAAGCAAATTGTTTTGAAATTTAAAATAAAAAACTCCTAAAAACTATTCTTTTCTTATTTTATATCTCTGCTACTTTTGAAGCTAATAAATACTTAGCGATAATCGGTCAGCAGAACAGAGATTAGATAAAGACACAGCATGTGAAAAAATTCAATATGGATACAGGCCAGTCGTCAGAGCAGAAAAGACGTCGAAATAAAAAATAAAAAAAGAGACCAAAATATACACCCCTATTATGGTTAGCGAATCGAACGTTCGACTCAAGTCGAACTGCCAGGCGAATGTCTTCTGTCGTGGTATTGCTGTTAGCGAACATTTTCATTCGAGTAAAAAATCAGTGCTGACAAATAAAAACAAATAAAGTGTCAATAGCGACGAAATAATTCGCCTGGCAGTTCGACTGGAGTCAAACGTTCGATTCGCTAGCCATAATAGGGGTGATAGTCTTGAACACTTCATTACAACTAAAAACTGTAGACAATGGCGAGTAAGCGTCATAGAGGCCCTAAGACCAACAGGTAATACAAGTCTTAAATGATGTAAAGGGCTTCTTTACAAGTCTGTGCAGAACGTGTCAAGTTTTCTACATCCTACGGGCGTGCGTTGGATGCAATTTTTAAAAGAAAGATACCCAAGCGATGTGGCGAGGCCAATATGTTGCTCAATGTCAATCTTCTAAGGACTTTATTATTCGCCATAAGATTCTTAAAAAGAGGGTTTTATAGTTCAGTGCCTTTTTGAAGACTAGTTTCGCCTATTGTAAGAAACCATGGTATATTAAGAAATCATTCAGAAAACAATGAAGCCTACATATGTTGTTCTAACAAGATGGCGCCATATGCCACACAGCTGGCCAAACAATCGAATTATAGAAGTCAAAGTTCGGTGACCGTGTTAGGAGTATCTCCAGAAGGTGTTCGTGTTATCTCCAGTCAATTGTGTGATTTGACGCCTCGGGACTTTTTTCTTTGGACCTATGTTAAGTCTATGGTCTATACCAACAAGCCGCAGATTCTAGGTGACTCCAGGACCAACATCGAATGAGAAATTGCCAGCATTTCGCCCGATTTGTACGAAAAGTCATGCAGGGTTATCGTGAATAAAATTTCCCTCGGAATTTTTCTCTCGAACAAAAATTAAGTATCTTCAAAAACGAGGAAATAATTTCGCTGAAAATAAATATGTATGTATCATGAATGACAATTCAGGAGAATTTTCAACGCAATCCCGATATTTAATTTTTCCCCAATGAATCTTTTTCCTAATTTTTTAAGGTACCTAATTTTTGTTCGGAGGAAAGATTCGGAGGGAAAATTTATTCACGATAACCCTGATGGAAATTTGTGTTCAGCGGATTCACGCGCATAAGCGTTTCTATGTAGGATATTTGAACTACCTTGTTGGGCCTCTTAATGAAAAGCCATATATATGTACCTGTATGTACTTATATATATATGCATTATATATGCTTCACATATTTCTTGGAATGCCACACCGGTACATGACATTTATTGTGGTATATTGTCCTTTCAAAATTTACTTTCTTAAAAAATATAAATGTAAACCTTAAGAGCCAAAAACCCTATCCAAGTCAGTCCCGCTTCTAAATTCAATCAGTCAAGAATGAAGGTTTGACCTAAAGCTGAGTGACAAAAGAGACTGTTGTTCATGGACAACAGCGCCGGGTTAGGAGAGCTCTTTGGGTAGCAGAGCACATGCCCCATCAATCTGTCTTCCTAAAAAGTCTTTTGAATGAAAACTATTTCAAAAACAATATGTGCCCTTATCAAAATCCCATCGGCACCAATTTTAGAACTGATTTTTTTACTAACTGCTTGTACAAGTAAAATTCATTATTTGCTAAGACATGTTGATGTACCTTAAAGGTGTATATTGTTTCCAATTTACTATTGGTTGAAAGATAATACACCTACTTTTGTTTTATTCAGTCCTATGAATAGCGTTACCTCTTTTATGCCTATTTGGAAAGTGAAAATAGAGACGTCATGGGTTTGATGTGCACCAATAGTTTGATTGCTTTTATTTAAAAATACTAAAATAAACACTTACGTATTTGAATTAAGTCTAACCCATTTTTAAAACTGGGCGAAAATAGAAAACGCCGGAGGAGGCTAATTCAGGGAATACAGAATTTCTTCTTTGGAAGAAACCAGAATTGAGATTCATATTGTAAGTGAAAAATAAAAATGGTTCGGAAGTTGCTAGAACATTTGCCAGTGCCGCAACTAAAGGAAGTACTGAGCCAGCGGAATCAGCTTACGACTGGTACAAAGAGAGAATTGATCATTAAGTTGCGGAAAATAATGACGGACGAGGGTACAGATCCCGATACGGATTTGTTCGACGTCGAAGAAGAACAAGTAAGTACGACAGATGACATGTCAGCCTTGATGAAATTACTTTCCGAAAAGTTCGACGAACAAAAGAATTCTCAGAATGATAAATTCGAGAAGCTAGAAAATTCCTTGGCTGAACAAAAGAACTTTCTAGATGCCAAGCTCGAGGAACAGAATAAACAATTTGAGAATTCTCTAGATGCTAAGCTGGATGTGCAAAACAAGAAGTTTGAGATACTAGAAAATTCCTTGGCTGAACAGAGGAATTCTCTAGGCGCTAAATTCGGAACAATTGAAGGACAATTCGAGAACGTACAGGCTTAGATCGAGAATGTTGAAAGAAAATTCGAGAACGTTCAAACAAAAATCGAGACTGTTGAAGGAAGATTCGAGAATTTGGCAAAGGAACTCGAACACGTGAAGAAACAGAAAGTCCGGGAGTATTCAACCGACTTTCCGAGAAGGAAAGAGATGCAGCTTCCCGTCCTCGATGGTCAAACATCATGGCCGATATATAAGAGACAGTTCGAAGCTGCGGCAATGACGAACAACTGGGACGATGAAGAGAGGTCCATTGCCCTCACGCTTGCGCTTAGAGGATCTGCTGCAGAGCTTCTGCAAACCATTCCCGAGGACAAACAACGCAACTACGATAGTCTAGTGAAAGCTATTGAGATGCGATTTGGGGACGAACACATGCAGCAAGTATATAGGGTCCAGTTGCGCAGAAGAGTCCAGATGAAGGGTGAGACGCTTCAGCAGTTGCAAGCAGACATCGAGCGGCTGGCACATTTGTCCTATCCAAACGCCGGCGAGGAGATCATTAACGAGATGGCAACCGAAGCGTTCACCCATGCCATAGCTGATGCGAAACTACAAATGGCGGTAAGAATGGCTGGAAAGAAAACACTCGCCGAAGCTTTGGCGTTTGCTCTGACAATGGAGGCCGCAGACCAGGCCTGTCAGGGAATCCACCGTGTGAGGGAAGTAGCCGCCATCGAATGCTCTTGCCAGAGGATGGACGTCGAAGACCGAAACAACGCTCGCGGAGGACAAATTCGTTGCTGGAACTGCAACAAAATAGGACACCTACAACGGCAATGCAGAAATCCACCCAGACGCGGAAACTGTCCACATTGTGCGAATAGGCGACGCAACGAAGAACCATCCTACAGGGACAACATCCATCCTGTTGGCCAGGCTCCTCGAAACCAGGAGTCGGGAAACGCCTAAGAGCCAGCTTCGCGGGGCAGAAGTTGGCTATTGGAATCGACGCCCCCAAGACCACCATCCAGGTCTCCCAAACCAAACGATGCAACAAGAGTCTAACAGTGGAAACATTCATCGGCAAAAATAAGTGCGTGGCTACTATCGATATCGGCGCCACGGCTTCCATTGTAAGAAAAGATCTCGTCCGGAAGTCTTGGCTGCACAACACCAGCTGCTACTGCCTTAGGACTGCGACAGGGGAAGCGGCGAAAGTATACGGAGAAGTTCGCCTCACGTTACAACTAGCAGGGTTGGCCTTTTCTCATGCGTTCCTGGTGGCCGACATATGTGATGAATGCATCATCGGAGTGGACTTTATGAAAGAACATGACGTAATCATCGACATCGGGATGCAAGTTCTGCGGTACCGGAACGTAGAGATCCCAATGGTGTACGGGAACGAGAACGCAGCACATTTAAGGACAATACTCAGCAAGGACGAAGTCTTACTACCATCTTCCGAGACTATAATTTGGACAAAACTAGAGGGTGATCCTGGGAGCCACCGATTCTACCTATTGGAGCCGGATTCAGGAAGGAATTCCCCAAACTACATCGTGGGAAAAGTTTTAGTGGAGCCAAAGAATAGCCTGGTCCCAGTAAGGTTCATGAACTTAAAGAGCCACAGCGTCAAACTAAAACAAGGGGAGGTTATTGGTGAATGTGTTCCGATATGTTTAATCTCGACAATAACTGAGAAGGAATCTGCGGGGCCTGTTTCATCAGCCAGGTTGGCGGAAGTAAGGGACATGATCCTCAAGCACTGCGAACTGGATCGGGATCAGCGAGCCATGGCAGAAAATCTAATCGGTGAATACGCTGATATATTTGCCTCAGAGGATGGAGAGTATGGTCGAACACATCTGGTGCAACATCGCATAGACACTGGGGATGCCAGACCAATTCGTCAGCCTGCCAGACGACTACCACTGGCAAAGCAGACGGAGGTTGCAGATATGGTGTCAATGATGGAGAAGGAAGGGCTCATCGAAAGTTCTAAGAGTCCGTGGGCCTCACCTGTTGTACTGGTTAAGAAGAAAGACGGCAGCACACGATTCTGCGTGGACTATCGCAGACTTAATGATGTCACGAGAAAGGATAGCTACCCTCTGCCACGGATCGATGACACATTGGACACACTCTCAGGAGCTCGATGGTTTTCCACCCTTGACTTAAAGAGCGGTTACTGGCAGGTGCAGATCGATCCAAAGGACCGAGAGAAAACTGCGTTCACTGCAGGAAATGGGCTGTGGCAGTTTGCAGTAATGCCATTTGGATTGTGCAACGCTCCGGCAACTTTTGAGCGCCTAATGGAACACGTCCTACGTGGATTAACCTGGAAAACTTGCTTGGTGTATCTGGACGATGTGATCGTGATAGGAAAAACATTCGAGGAACATCGCGACAACCTGAAGAATGTGCTAGAACGGGTTCGAAGCGCTCACCTGAAGCTGAACCCAAAGAAATGTGACCTCTTCAGATCCGAAGTTAAGTACCTGGGCCACGTTATCTCGTCAGAAGGAGTGCGAACCGATCCAGACAAGGTGGAAGCTGTGAAAAACTGGCCAGTTCCAAAAGACAAACACGAACTCAGGAGCTTTTTGGGCCTCGCCACGTACTACCGACGATTCGTAAAGGACTTTGCCGGAATCGCGAAGAGCTTGCACCAGCTGACGGAAAAAGGAAGGCAATTCAAGTGGTCAGGTGAGTGCGACAATAGCTTCAAGAAACTTAAGCAACAACTATGCGAAGCACCAACACTAGCATATCCCATTCCCGGAGAAATGTTCATCGTGGATGCAGATGCAAGTAACGTCGGCGTCGGAGCGGTTCTTTCGCAAGTACACAATGGCCAAGAGAAGGTAGTAGCATACTTCAGCAAAGTGCTCTCCAAGCCGGAAAGGAACTACTGCGTGACCAGGCGAGAACTTCTGGCGCTGCTCCTGGCGACAAAACACTTCCATAAATACCTCTACGGCCAAAAGTTCCTTTTGCGCACAGACCACGCGGCTCTAAAATGGCTGCTGCAGTTCAAGAATCCGGAGGGCCAGGTCGCAAGATGGATTGAACGGCTGCAGATGTACGACTATGAAATACAGCATCGTAAAGGGAAACTTCATTCTAATGCGGATGCCTTGTCCCGGCGACCATGTAAGAGCGACTGCAAGCATTGTGTGCGGCAGGAAGAGAAGAACCTTCTTTCCATCCAAAGGGTAAGAGCTGAGCCTATCGCTGGTTGGAGTGCAGAAGAAATTCGCAACGCTCAGAAAGAAGACCCAGACATCGAGCCGATATTAGCGTGGAAGGAGTTTATGGAAAAGCCAAATGGACAAGATATCTCGGACAGGAGCCCCACTCTCAAGGCATACTGGGCTCAGTGGGACTCCCTTCATGTGCAAGATGGTGTACTGAAAAGGAAATGGGAAAGGCCGGACGGGAAAGATTTCATAATGCAGCTTGTCTTGCCGCGATCAAAAGTACACGAGGTGCTACGGGAGATGCATGATGGAGCATCCGGAGGTCATTTGGGTGCAAACAAGACGCTGGAGAAGGTGCGAGAACGTTTCTACTGGCTCAGCGCAAGGGTAGACGTAGAGAGTTGGTGCCGAAAATGCGTCGTGTGTGCCGCCAGCAAGGGACCCAGAACGAAAACGCGAGGCAAGATGCACCAGTACAACGTGGGCGCACCCTTTGAACGGATTGCCGCTGACATCGCTGGTCCATTTTCAGAAACCGACAATGGTAACCGTTACATCCTAGTCGTTATGGACTACTTCAGCAAATGGCCGGAAGCGTTCGCCATCCCTAACCAGGAAGCGAAGACCATCGTGGAACAGATCGTCAACAACTGGGTGAGCAGGTTTGGCGTGCCCATGGAACTGCATTCTGACCAGGGACGAAACTTTGAATCGAGGATATTCCAAGAGGTATGTCAACAACTAGGAATCAAAAAGACGAGAACTACCCCGCTTCATCCACAATCCGACGGGATGGTAGAGCGCTTCAACAGAACCTTAAACGAACATCTCTCCAAGGTCGTAGAAGACCACCAGCGCGATTGGGATCGACAAATTCCTCTCTTCTTGATGGCCTACCGAAATGCAGTGCACCGTACTACTGGACATACTCCATCCGAAGTCTTGTTTGGTCGAGCAGTTCGGCTACCTAGTGAGGTGAAGTTTGGATCTCCTAACGATGAGCCCAAATGTGAAGAGGACTATGTGGCAGACCTCAGGGAAAGGATCCGAGACATACATCAGAGGACCAGGACAAGGATAAGGATAGCGAGTGACCGCATGAAAACCAGGTAAGACACAAAGGCAACAACGTCCAGCTTCCACGAGGGAGACCTAGTTTGGCTGTACAACCCACACCGGCAAAAGGGGAGGTCACCCAAGCTGCAGCAAGACTGGGAGGGCCCTTATAAAGTGGTCACACGCATCAATGACGTCGTCTTCCGGATCCAGCGTGGAGTAAGAGGCAAGATGAAAATTGTCCACCTGGATCGTCTTCATCGTTACCATGGTAGTAATCCAGATGATCTTGTTCGGGACGAACAAGTTTAAGAGGGGGCAGTGCAGCATTGACTACAGGATGGTTTGTGTACCAAAAACTAAAACACTGTATCTCAAACTGTGCAACGACATCTATTGCCTACTAGTAGTAAATATTCCAACCTGATGTGCTTACCTTCCAACCTGGTGTGCTTACGTTCCACAATTGTTCCACACAATATCCCAATATTCCATGATCCTCAATTCACCCGGAGAAACATCTAGCATGATCTAGAACCCCTTGCAATTTCCTATAAATACCCATACCACAACCAACGTCGACACAGTTGTTTATAAGTGAATACAGCGATTACGAGAGATATTCGACCAGTGGTGAAAGCAAGCGACATTGTGAAAATAAATCTGTAGCGACCGTTTATTTTGAAATAAATAAAGAATAAAGTGATTGACTATTGTGTTAAAGTAAAGTTGGTATTTGATAATAAATAAACAATTAAAATACACAAAAGACGGTTTTATTTAAACGAACCCCAGCAAGAATATTACAATATGTTACATGAGGGAATCAGTGAAATGTCTACCGAATAAAATATGTCACGATGGCTGATCCGATGATACCAACCATTCTTAAAGCATAGGTCATTTTGGAAAACGTCATCTGCGTCGAAAATGCAATTGCAGTATATTCTTAAGCGTAAACTGCAAAATTCAATTGTTCGAAAACACAAATACGAGTTTTAACTGCATTAGCATTGTGTTCGATAATGCAGTTTGCTGAAGTCACGTGGTCGAAAACATCATCTGCAGCGCAGATGTACAGTGAAAAATTCGAGGTGATAGCCATAAATTTCATACTTGCCTCTCGCTCGCTCATCAAAACAAATTATGTGCGTTACACTCTCCCCTTGTGTTACTTCCTGTCAAGTCAGTACAGATCTGTCAAGTCGCACAAAAAGTTGGGTTATCGTCGCGCTGGGCCGAGCAGTATTAAATCCATTGAGCTTATTCATATCTCCATATTCACCGGACTTCAACAGTTTTGCTAATGTATGATTCGTAAAATAGTCATCATGACATGGTCAGAATGTCTCTCATTTGCACTTTAGCTTTAATGGATCTGAAACAGCGCGGCGTTCGGCAAAATTACACACTATCACCACTACTCTACTACCTTTTGGAGGTAATAAGTGATATTTTGCAGAGCATTCTGTTAACAAGAAATGGAATTCAATGGAGATTTACAATCTATATCAAACACCCGGATTAAGCTGACGATGTTTGCCTACTATTGCACAAAATCATAGACCTGCACAAAACGACTACTGGCTTAGTGGCATAAGTGTACGACTGACGGTGGTACCGAATTCGATATGCTATCTAAAATGCGGAGAAGCCGCGCATTCAACTTAAACACCAAGTTGCAACTGTTCCGCTCTAACGTGGAAGTCGTGCGATTATACGTATATGGATCTAGTACTTGGAAAGTGACGAAGCTGCAAACTTGTTAATCAATGTCAAAGGAACATATTACGCGTAATTCGGCCAAATCGTATCTCAAACGAACCGTTTCAGGAGAGGACGGGCCAGGAACTTATAGATGCGATTATACAAAAGCGAAAGTTGCAGTGGATTGGTCGAACCCCGTGTTAGGATGAAAATTGTACTGCCCGACAAGCCATGCAATAGAATCTGCTAGCACAACAAGGCGAATACAGGGAGGTCCTTGTATGGCGTGATGTAGAACAGTTATAAGGAATCTCGACAACCGATGGTGGTTGATGCCCTAAGATGGACGAAAATGTATTTGTGCTTCCTCAGAAAGGATTACTTATGTAGCTATATCCATTTTATTGAACATCTGAATAACAATGCTTATTATAGGATAGCTATTGAGGTTTTAAGGCTCTGCGCAATGGCATCCCTGCCAAGCTAATCCGTTTGTACAGGATGACAGTGAAGAGCTCCATCAAAGTCGAAAAGAGCAACACCGAACCGTTCGGTCTCACAAAAGGTCTTCGACAAGGTGACGCATATCATGCTATCTCTTCAACATAATACTTGAAAGAATTGTACGGAACTCCCAAGCCAACACTGTGCAATCTTTTACAAGTCTGTACAACTACTCGCTTATACCTATGACATTAACATAGTCGGAAGAACTTAGCGGGCCGTCACTCGTGAGTTTGTGAGTATTGAGACTGAGGCAGCAAAGATGGGTTTAGCGGTCAATGAAAGCAAAATAAAATATATGATATCTAAAACCTCGTCCAACATCGGCGTCTTGGACAGAACACCACAATAGACAGATATATTTTTGAGGAAGTAAATGACTTTGTCTACCTAGACTCTATGGTGAGCTCCGTAAATGACATCAGTGGGGAGATCAAACGAAGAATTACTATTGCCCATAGCTGTTTTTATGAGCTAAGAAGGCGATCGAGTAACAAAGCCATATCTCTAACTACTACGGTAAGTCTTTATAAGACACTAATCATCCCATTTCTGTTGTATGGCGCAGAGGCATGGATTTTTCAAAATCGGATGAGGATGCCCTTGGCTAATTTGAGAAAAAAGTTCTTCGAGTGATCTTTAGTCCCGTTTGCATAGACGCCGAATGGAGGAGAAGATACAATACCGAACTGGCTTACACAATGACATTGATTTAGCCAGAAGAGACGGGTGGACGATAGGACTGACTTCGACGAAGTTAAATGGCAAAGAGAATCAAAGTCGTTGGTTACGCTAAGAGAAAGTCTCTGGACTTTTTCACGCGCACGGTTAACGGCTTAGGCGAACTTTGACCGGGGATTAGTTTAGAGGTTATATGCAGTCGTGCTTTCCACTCCGCCAACTTATTTGTATATAGACTCCTCATTTGGTTACGGGTGGTGAGTCCGTCCTCAAAATAATCGGACAACAGAACAAAGATCTGGATACCCAATGCTGTATGGTTATTTCTTCCACCGCGAGTAAGAGGGGATCTGGTTTCTTGATCACAGTTGACCGAAAGTTTCTTGACCATTTAAAGAGAAACATGGGTAGAATCAAGTTCGGACTAGATTTCTTGACAGCGAAGCTACCCATTGAAAATTAAAGCACAGGACAAAGGGAAGCTGCTGGTAGTACTCATTAATATGCATCACTGTTAAGCAGCTCTTCACTTTGAACTTACGCAGAGAAACACCAAAACCATTCAGAAACCCCGAAAAAGTCAACTGGGTCAAATTCTCGTACCTAGTCGCTAGCCGCACCATCTGCCACAACCACTCCAAACTAATCTATGTTAACATCAATAATTCAGTCGACAACTTGGTTAAGGTACTGAAAGAATCGTTTGATAACACTTGCATTATCAGTCGACCTCTGAAGAAAACCAGCGCAGTCTGGTGGACCACAGAGTTAAGACAACTTAGGGTTAAGACCAGAAAACATTTCAGTAGGGTCAAGATAAGTAAAAGAATAGAGGACTGGGATAATTGCAGATCCAGTTTTAACGAATATAAATGCGGTACATATTAGAACAGCGAAACTAAGATCATGGCAAACTTTCTGTGAATCCATAGAAGCCAAAAATGAGCCCAAACGGCTGCAGATGGTACTTTCCAAATACACTCGTGTCCCCGAATATATCCAGAAGCCCGAAGGTTCATGGACAGGGTCCAGTCAGGATCCTCACTCCGGCGATCTGGCTTCTTACCGTCAAGAAAATCCTTTAGATCTTTGCGGAGGAAAGAATAAAAAGCATACGACTTAGTCATACTGTTTAAGAAGGGAAACAGGTTTAGGTGACTGGAAAATTAATTTTTGTTTTTATTCCATAAATTGTTAGTAAAACTATTCAAAAATATGTTTCGAAAGTTTCTAATAAAAATTTCAATTCGTTCTGATGTTATGAGCGGTAAAGTGAGTGTTCCTCGTTAAGTGCAGGGGCGGGTGGCATGTAAAATGGAGCGTTTTTCTCAAAACGACTTTTTTTTTTTGAATTTGTGTACACTAGCTCAAAAAGTGTTTAACCAATTATTTTAAAACTGATAGCTGGTTTATTTTTATAATTTCCCTCTATATACGCTCAGGCGAACCCCACAGGTGGATCAGTAGAAATGCGGTGAAGTGGGAGGGTTATAATCCCTTGTTTTCGGATCATAATCTCGCCGAAAAAGGAAGAAGAAGAAGATTAACTTAAATTTGGAGTAATATCATTGTTTAAATTATTTTTTTTTATTGCAAAAAAGAGGTATAGAAAATGACAACAAATTATTAGTTAATTATTTGATTAATTTAAAAAAAAAAAATGATGCTCTAAAAAAATGCAATTTTCAATATATCCTTAAAGTAAATTTGAAACCTTATTGACTTCAGATGAAAACTATGGCCTCCATAGTGTACACAAACAGCTACGTTTGATGGTGATCTCCGATGGGTGGCAACTGATATCTTCCATATTTTTCAAAGAAATACTTCAAAATCACTGAAAAAATGTAGTCCCTAACCTATTTCCCACCTTAAAGGCAAATTTCCACAAACAATTAGTGAACTTGTGGAATCTGCCATTAAAGAGCGCGGCGGAACGAAATGATTTAAGAGTTAACGCTGGTAAGATCGAGCCGGTTCTTTTTACTAGAATAAGAAGGATATCCAACTTCACATTACCACCACAATAAATCTCTCATCTGAGGCGAAATATATTGGTGTTATTCTAGATTCTAACTTATCGTGGAAAAGTAATGTCGAAGAAAGAATAAATAAGGACAGACTGCTCTTTACGCCAGTAAAGGACCTTCGGAAAAGAATGGGGATTGCAACCACGCATTTTTCACTGGATGTACGTGCCAATCATCGGGCCCATCATCTCTTACAGATCCTTAGTCTGATGGACTGCAACAGAAATAATGAGATATATGAATGAACTCTACAAAGTGCAAATTCGGACATGCCCCCAGACCGGCTTCCCAGACGTATAATGATTGCGATGCCATCAGGTAAACGACCCATTGATAGGCCTAGAAAAATATGGTTAGATCAAGTCCGACATCTCTCCTGGAGCCTTCTAGGGTTTCCCCCTGACGAGTTGGAATCAATGGCGGCGGATCGAGAAGGATGGAGAGTATCCAACTCCCTCGATCCTCATTAAGGATTAGTGGACAATTGAAATTATACATATCTACATATGTGCTATCAAACCTTCGTGCTATGAAGAGATTTGGCAATATACGCGTATGTAATTACAAGTACATACATATAATATAAATGTACAGACATAGAAATATCGCATTAGTTTTCCATTTTGCTAGATGAGATGTTGATCGTTGGATTTGTCCACATTTAAAACGTTTAATAGATTTAAAAATTTAAATTTTTCGATTCTACAGCCCAAGGGAAAAATGGCAAACATAGTTTATAAAGAGGTGTTGAAGAAATAAGGTAACCCATCGGCAGCTCTAAGATTTTCAAAACACCTTGGACTAATTTGACAGATCCAGTAGTGTTCATATAAATACCCGGGTTTAGAAAAGTACCTGCAAAGCGTGCGGAATTCTACGCAGACTTTACCGCCTCGTGGAGGAACACTAAAATGTTCTGCTTCATCAGTATGACTTCGAACTAAAAGTTACACGGTTTATAAAAATGATATATTGATCATTGCAAAAGTTCGTGCCCGATTTGATAATGAGACACTAGAGATTACACTTTAAAGAAAACAATTTTATTCATCGGTTATATAGTCCCCGTTATTTTCTACAATTGCCTCCCAACCGGACGATTTTCTTCAACTTTCTCATTAAGCTTAGAGAGTTGCTTACAGTACTTATTCGCCGTGATTGTTTCGCCAGGTTAAAGAAGCTCGAAAAAAATGATAACCCTGGAATCCCACCAAACAGATAACAGTACCTTCATTGGATGCAAGCTTTTCTCACGGGCTCTGCACCTTCACCTGCTTGTTTCCAGCTTCTTTTTCGCTTCACGTTGTTGTACAGATTCCGCTTTTCGTCACCTGTCGATCCAAGAAAGGTTCGTTTTCATGGCGTCTAAGCAGAGATATGGCCACGGAGACGCGGTCCAGCTTAATTTTTTCCGTGAAACAATGCGGCACCCACGTATCGAGCTTTGAAGTGAATCCAAGCTTCTTTAAATGACGAAATGCTGACGATTAATCAATATTAAGCCCCTCAGCAATCTCCTCAGTTGAAATCTTCGGGTAATATTTACTAAGGTTCGCAAAATGTTGTCATCAATTTCGGAAGGCCGTCCAGAACGGGGTTGATCGTCCAAGGTCATATCACCGTTACGAAATCTACCAAACCACTTTTTAACGATCCTAAGAGCAGGAGCACGATCCGAATAAACGCTCTGAATGTTTTTTGTTGCAGTTCCAACACTCACTCCTTTTCGAAACTCGTACAGCATTACATAGCGAAGGTGTAACTTTTCGTTTTCCATTTTAGAAATTTTTTCACACAATTTGACTTAACTCAACGGGGTCTAGCGATAAAATGACTTCTGATGTCACGACCTATCCATTAGTATACAACAAGTCCACAAAACAAACAAAGGTTGCGTCATACCGCAAACTTTCCGCCACGTATGAAGATCGGGCACGAACTTTTGCATGATGATCCAATATTTAAATCTGAGACTTTGCAAATTAACCTTGATATTGATTTTTAAATTTATATTTTTAAGAAAATAAACTATAGAGATAAAAAATCGCGAATTTTTTTAAAACACACGAACGAAGTTGGGCGGGTCAGGTATTCGACATATGTATATGCAAGTACGCTAAGAAGTAAATGGACTAAGCAGCATTTGCACTTGAAAAAAACTATTATAAGGTAATATTATAAGAGATCAGATGATACATTAACAGTTTAGAGGGCTACTAAAACATAATTTGAAACAGGAAACACAAGTATCCGGGCAGTCTGAAGTAAAAAAATATTAAGTGCTATTCTGTCTCCTGCTTCCTGAGGTTCAAGAGTCTCGATAATTCTATACCATATTTCACTCTGCTTGCCATGGTCGGGACCTATTGGAAGGCATTAAGGCCAGACAATGGAAGACGTTTCTGAAGGCGAACCCCACAGGCGGATCAGTAGAAATGCGGTGAAGTGGGAGGGTAATGATCCCTTATTTTCGGATCATAACCTCGCTGATAAAAGGAAGAAGAAGAAGAAGAAGAATGGAAGAAGTTTCTGTTTCTGATTTACATCACCATTTTGCTTTTATGTTTTTTCTTTTTGTTGCAAAGTGTTACATCCACTACGTCTCTAGAAGTAGCACAGAAAGTAGGACAGAGAAAGTTTGGCCGAATATACAAAAAAGAAAGAAATAATTGAGCCCTTAGTATTAGCTGAAACACTTGTCAACCACAACTTTTTCAAAGAAACCTCATAAATTAATCTATTTTGGAAAACCAGCGATTTTTAAAATTTGATCATATATCCGTAGCTCAGCTGCTTCGAGAATGCAAACTTATACTCCGCTATATCGCACAAATGAGCAATCGAGGCAATCGATAAAACCAGCAGATATAACGTTTAAGGATCTACGAATGAGATATGATTTGTTTGATGAATTTAAGGAGTAATGCACTAATGCTACTCTTTATCGGCTAAAAAAATTACAGATCTTTTAAATTAGTTTACAAGGAACTGACAAGTTATCTGAAAAATTATTTTAAAGGTAGTGCTGTAAAGTAGTCCTTAGATTGAGGGAATCCCACGTATGGAAACATACCAACTATGGACATCCGAAGATATTGAATAAATTAGATACCAATTCTTCTGAGTTGGTAAGGAACATGCATCAGCTCATCTGTAAAAACTGGTCGGACGAAAGTATGCCCGATGAATGGAACCTCAGCATCGTTTGCCCGATCCTGAAGAAAGGAGACCCTCTAAACTGCGCCAATTACAGAGGTATAAGTCTCCTCAACATCGCATATAAGATCCTGTCTGCCGTATTATGTGAACGCCTAAAACCGATCGTCAACAACCTGATAGGTCCTTATCAGTGCGGTTTCAGGCCGGGAAAGTCCACCACTGACCAAATATTCACACTACGTCAGATCTTGGAAAAAACCCATGAATATAAAATCTATACGCACCACCTTTTCATCGATTTCAAAGTTGCCTATGATAGTGTGTATAGAGACGAGTTATACAGAGTAATGTCTAGTCATGGCATCCCTACCAAGCTCGTCCGTTTGTGTAGAATGACGATGGAGAACTCTCGCTGCTCCATCAAAGTCGGTAAGAACATCACCGAACCGTTCGATAGTAGTGGGTTTAGGTAGGTTCCGGCGCTTTTCCCATAGGGCAACGTGTGTTAGAGTGAGACCCCATAGGGTGGAATGTGTTAGAGTGAGATGGAAGGTTTGGGGTGTAGTCTAGCTCTCCATAAAAAGCAATGGGTTAGAGTGAGATGTAAGATTTGGGGCGAGGCTTTTTTCCCCTTCGATGTTGGGATCGAGGTGTCATATTTCATGTTTGTTTATTTTAGCTTTTGGATTGAGATCTGAATTTGGGGCACGAGGTGTCATATTTCAAGTTTGTTTATGTTTTGCTTTTGGACTAAGATCTGAATTTGGAGCGAGGGGTCATATTTCATATTTGTTAGTGTTTAACTGTGGGGGAATCAGCATCGGAGTGAGGTGTCATATTTCAAGTTTGTTTATTGCAGCTTTTGGATTGAGATCAGAATTTGGGAGCGAGGTGTCATATTTCATATTTGTTAGTTTGACTGGCGGATTCGTAAGATCAGACTCAGAGAGTGTGTGTGTGTGTGGAGAGCAAGTTGTCATATTTGATTTGATTGGCGAATTGCAGATTTCATAGATCTGATGATCTGCTGATCTGTGTGTGTGTGTCATATTTCATAGTTGTTAGTGTTTAGCTGGGGGAATAATCATCATCGGAGCGAGGTGTCATATTTCATATTTGTTAGTTTGGGCCGTGAGAAAGTCGTACGATTCCAGGAATTTGGTTGAGATGTAAGATCAGAGTCAGGGAGTGAGGCATTAAGTGTGTGTTTAGAGTGAGGTATCATATTTGATTTGATTGGAGAATTGCGGATTCTATAATGATTGTTTAGAGCAGAGTTTTTGTTGCTGTTGATATGTGTGTATTTTCATATTTGATGTATGGGGAGCAAGGTATTTGGCAAATTCTATAGATGGGTTATGATTGTTTAGAGGGTATATTTTTTTTTTTTTTTATTGATCAGTATGTGTCTTTTTTCGTTTAGGGTGGGTGAGAGTGAGAGGGGAGAGGGGAGTTTGGCTGATTCGCGGAATTGAGTTTCGGATTCTATAGAGGAATTATGAACACGTATAAGACTTCGAGAAGAGTCAGGCTGATTCATAGCTGTGTGTTTATTCTTGAATGCTGATCCTGAGTTTGTAAGTGTTTATCCCATAGCAAATGGTGTGCACTACAAATGTTAATCTGTTGCTGTTCCGTAAAAAGTATAATATGAGTAAAGAGGATGACATAAGTGAAAAAAAGAAAAAAAAATCTGGACTATGTGAGTCAAATTGATCTGTTTACTATTCGGTAAAGAAAAAGGGGGATTTTATTTCCATTCATCTGCGTGTGTGTGACATCATCGGGGGTGGAGCTTAGATTGGTTTAATTGGGGAAATGGGTATCGGATTCCATACATGGGTTATGAATGCTTACAGGAGATCTCGTATTTTTTTACTTTTATTGATCAGTGTGTTTCTTTTTTCGTTTAGCCAGGGTGAGAGGGAGAGGGGAGAGGGGGTTTGGTTGATTCCAGGAATTGCGTTTCGAATTCTATAGAGGAATTGTGAGCACGTTCAATCATGAATAGCCAGATGTTCGGTTTGGAATCCACAATGATTTCCTGGAAAAGTATGAGTCATCAATATAACCGGCTGTATGTTTATGAAATTGGTAGAGGGAATCAGCAAAATGATTTCTTGGAAACAACTGAATGTGTGTATGAGAGTGGAATTCATTGGAAACAGGCTGGATGTTTCTGAAATTGGAGTGGGGATGACGTGTTAGTAACCAGCTGAATGTGTGTATGAGAGAGAGAGAGAGAGAGAGAGAGAGAGAGAGCGAGGGAGAGAGAGAGCGAGGGAGAGGGAGAGAGGGGGAGAGAGAGAGAAGGGGACAGAGAGAGTAAATGTTTCTGAAATTGGAGTGGGGATGACATGTATAAAAGAGCGAGCATCAGCGGCATCCACCACAGTTATTAACCGAATTTCCGTGAAGACACAACTAAAAGCAAAAAAGAAAGAATGTATCGCTGTGAAATATGTGAAGTAACGTTCAGTGAAAAGTGGTCTTTGGTAAGGCACACAAAATCAATTCATTGTGCGGAAGAAGAGCAATTAAAGTGTGATGAATGTGGAGCTATTTTCTCAAGAAGGGATAAGTTAAACCACCATAAAAGAGTTAAACATCCAATTAACTCTCAAAAGAGAGTCTTTTCTCCAAACTCCTCCATCCAAGTGCAAGTGATGAATAAAAAATCAAAACCAACCGTCTTTAAACGGTGTTTAGTGTGCGAAGAGGACATCGAAAAAAATAAATGGCCGCAACATGAGCGGAAAAATAGCCACAAAGAAAAATCAAAATGTGTGCTTAAAGACAATGTGTCCTATATAAATAGCGCAGTCAACAATAGGTTGAAAAGCTATTTTATTAAAAACAATGATGAATCAATTCTGGATGTGAAGATTCTATTTGAACAAAATTTACCCGTGATTACCGAATTGATTCAAAGTGAACTCAGTGTGTTAAAGGGACTCAAATTCAATCTGGAATTGTTTTGCGAGTTTGTAAAAAACATCGATGACAATGATGACGACAATATGATCAGCGATGTTAAGAGTATGCAAACAAAGATGAGCGCAATTCTGGATATAGATGAGTTGCCAACAAAACTAAAGACAATGGCTGACAACATTAAAGCGAAATTGGAAGAGTTTCAAGAGAAAGACAGTGGTTGGACACTAATTTCATTTCTAAGGATTGAAATCAACATTAATAAGTATCAACCTATTCGATTCTCTTCATATTTCGAATTGCCATCTGTGATCAAGAACAAGAACGCATGCATTAATGTCCAAAATACAGATGAGTACTGCTTCAAATGGGCCATTATCTCAGCTCTAAACGAAAAAATCACAATCAATCGTGAGAGACCATCAACATATAATATCAATGATATAACAAGTGAAATAATTGTGGTGAATGACCGATCTATAAACTTTAGTGATTTGGAATTCCCTACAACCATTAAAGATATGAACATTTTTGAAAATAATAATCCGGAGATAAGTGTCAATGTGTTCGGATATGAATTAAGCCCCAGTTTTAAAATCATTGGTCCATTCTATCATACTGCTGCGGAGAAAAGGACCCACATAAATTTGCTATATTGCGAGAATAACGATGGAAGAACCCATTATGTATGCATCAAGAATATTTCTCGATTAATAAGAAGTCAAGTAACAAAGAAAGAAATTCAAATGCATCTATGTAACGGCTGTTTGCAGCGATTTTCAAGTGCGAGTAAACTGGATAACCATAGGCCAGAATGCTGCAAGTTAGTTACATTAATGCCAGAGGAAGACAAAAAGTTCCTCAAATTTGAGAAATATGAACGGATGCAGCAAGTTCCCTTTGTTGCGTATGCAGATTTTGAATCGATCCTGGAGCCAATAAAACATTGCACACCAAATCCAGAGATTTCATCCACAACAGATGTGCAACAACATAAGCCTTGTGCCGGATCATATCTTATCAAAAGTTCATTTGATGAGCAGCACAATAAACACAAAACATTTTTCGGTAAGTAATACTAAAACAAATACGTTAAATTCATAGATGTGCTAATTATTTAATTTTTTTCTCAGGAGGGAATTCACCAGAAGAACTTTTAACAACCTTGGCGAATGATTTGACTCAGCTCTACAAAGAAGTCTTAATGAAGCCGAAACCGATGAATGCCCTAACCCAACTGGAATCCTACATTCAAGAAACAGCTCCTAATTGTTCAATTTGTAAGGAAAAGTTTAACGAAAATGAATTGAGGGTTAGGGATCATTGTCATTTCACTGGCGCATATAGAGGACCTGCACAGTCACAGTGCAATCTAAAATTTCACATTCCCAATTTTTTCCCAATATTCTTGCACAACTTTTCGGGCTATGATTGCCATTTGTTTGTCAAGAGTCTTGCTCAGATGAACGGTGACATAACCATAATTCGTTTGAACAAGGAAAAGTATATTTCATTGTCTTTCCGTGTACAATTAGATCAAAACAATACATTTGAAATTAGATTTTTAGACTCAAATAGATTTCTTCAAGCAAGCATTGAGTTGCTTACAAATAATTTATCCATTGATGCCATGACTATTACGAAAGAATTTTTCCAAAACGATAATTCGTTTGAATTAATGATTAGGAAGGGAGTATTTCCATATGATTATTTAGATTCGTGGAAATGTTTTGACGAATGCTCTCTTCCAACAATCGACAAATTCTTTAATAAAATGACGGCAAAAGAATGTCAGTAAGAAGATTGTAATCATGCCATCAAAGTGTGGGATCACTTCAAATGTAACACCTTAAAAGATTATTTGCTATTATATCTACAAAGCGATGTCTTATTGTTAGCAGACATTTTTGAAAATTTCCGCAAAGTTTGTATTTCGATTTATCAATTAGATCCATGTCATTATTACACTGCTCCAGGCTTATCCTGGGATGCTATGCTCAAAATCACTAAAATTAACTTGGAACTTTTGACCGACATAGATATGTATAATTTCTTTAAAAATGGTATAAGAGGAGGCCTTTGTCAATGTAGTCATAGACATGCGCAAGCAAATAATAAATACATTACAAACTATGATCCAAATAGATTAAGTGAATATCTAATGTATTTCGATGCTTATAACTTGTACGGTTGGGCAATGTCACGTAATCTCCCACACGGTAATTTCACCTGGGAAGATCCAGAGATCTACACAAATGAATATATCGCCAATTTAAAAGACTCCAATGTTGGATATGTTTTCGAAGTAGACTTAACTTATCCAACATCTCTTCACGATATTCATAATGATCTCCCATTTTGCCCAGAAAACACAATTACTCCGCGGAGTAAATTTTCTAAATTGACAGCCAATCTGAATTCTAAAAATAAATATGTTATTCACTTAATGAATTTGAAACAATGCATTGATAATGGCCTTATTTTAACCAAAGTCCATAGAGTTTTAAAATTTAGTCAATCTAATTGGTTAGATAAATATATTTCATTGAATACCGAACACAGAAAAAATGCTAACAATGAGTTCGAAAAAGATTTCTTTAAGCTCATGAACAATAGTGTATACGGAAAGACAATGGAAAATGTTGAAAAGCGACGCGACGTAAGAATCGTTACAAGTTGGGAAAATGAGGGGAGACGATTTGGTTGCCGAAGCTTAATCGCTAATCCAAATTTTCATAGTCGCACCATATTTACACCAAATATGTGCGCCATTGAAATGAAAAAAGGCCAATTAGAACTTAATAAACCCATATATCTCGGCTTCACCGTACTCGAATTATCCAAATGGCTCATGTATGATTTTCATTATGATTACATGAAACCTAAATTTAATAGCTCAATTAGGTTAAACTACATGGATACAGACTCTTTTATATACTCAATCGCTACCAATGATTTCTATGCTGATATCTATGATGATGTTATCAATTCAAACAAATCTAGATTTCACACATCTGAGTATCCTATAGACAATCCACACAATTTTCCGCAAAGAAATGGCAAAGTGCTTGGTCTTTTCAAAGACGAGGTTAATTGTCAGAAAATATCGGAGTTTATAGGACTCAAAGCAAAAATGTATTCCTTCAGCATAGATGACGGCAGGGTTACAAAAAAAGCGAAAGGTATAAAAAAGTCTGTAACTAATAACTTAGATATAAGACATTATCGAGAATGCTTAATTAAGAAACAACTTATTTATAAGCCTATGTATATATTTAGAAGTAAGTTGCACAATATTTATACACAGCACATAAACAAATTAGCTTTAAGTTATAATGATACTAAACGGTATATTTGTAGTGATGGTATTAGCACCCTATCTTGGGGCCATCACATAATACCAATAGATTAAGTAATTTTAATTTGTAAATAAAAAAGAAAAAGGAAAAAAATAGTTTTTTATTTTTATTAACTTCACAAACCACTTTGCAGAGCGCAGCATTTGTTGTGATATAAACATTCCTCTCCCTTGGGATCAGGGCTGCCGAAGTGACTACTAAGGGAGTATTCGTACTCCCCTCTCATACACTGTACTCCCGTACTCCTCTCATCATGATTTTACTTCCTTTAAAATATTTAGATTTTTTGTTCAAACAGATACGTACTAAATTGCGTAATTTGTTTATTAAATCGTACTTTGTTAACCGTTCGATGCCAAGAAAGGTCTTAGACAAGGTGACGCGCTATCATACGCTCTCTTTAATGTAACACTAGAACGAATTCTACGAAACTCACTTCACAAGCCAACACAACAACAACTACTCGCTTACGCCGATGACATTGACTCAGTCGGAGCTGGCTGGAGAGGTTTGTTGGTTGAGGCCCAGGTCCACCTCGGACTGCAGCGCCACCTAAGTAAGTAAGTAATGAAGATATATTTTTAAATGATTTACATGTTTGGTTTGCAATGTTTGTCTTTTGTACTCCCCTTGAAAAAAAAATACTCCCCTGTGAACTTCTAAAATACTCCCATTAATAAATTTAAAATGGTAGCCCTGCTTGGGATAGAGAAACATAGATGGCATCGCGGAATATTTCATGTTGGGATCGAGGGGTCATATTTCTGAGATTAATTCGTTTGCCGAATTGGATTGTTGGGAGCGAGGTGTCATATTTCAGAACTTGATTTGATTGCCGAATTGGAATCCATAGATGGACTATCGAGTGCTGTTTATGTTTTTGATGGTGGACCGAGGTTTTGTATGTGTACAAAGAAAAGAAGTGTTTAGTTTCAGCATTGCGACTGGATGATTGTTTTGATTCTAAAGTAAAGTTCTGAGTTTTGACTAATTTTTTCTGCAAACCTCATCGGGAAGGAAAAATTACAGATCTGGGCTACGAGTCAGGCAGATTCATAGCTATGTGTTTATTCTTGAATGCTGACCTTGAGTTAGTCAATGTTTATCCCATAGGAAATACTGTGCAATAGAATTTTATTTCTATTGATCTGTGTGTGCGTGACGTCATCGGGGGTTGGAGCTTAGATTGGTTGGATTGGCGAAATTGACTTATTCCAGGAAATTGGTATCGGATTCCACAGATGGGCTATGTTTGCTTAGAGGAGATTTTTTATTTCAATTGATCTCTGTATATATGTACGATCATATTTTAGAGAATAATTTGATTTAATTGCCAGTAAATAGCTAGGCCATTGATCATTTGCTAGAGTGAGAAGGGCTACATGGATGTTACAGTGGCTGGGAGTGATAAGAATTTGAGAAAAGTTGTGGACTGTTTATTCTTGAATGCTGACCCTGAGTTAGTAAATGATTATCCCATAGTAAATGCTGTGCACTACAAATGCTGCTGTTGTTCCTGTTCCATAAAGAAAAAAGTATGATATGAGTAAAGAAGATGACATAACATAACACGACATTGCTGCTCGGTAGAGAAAAAATAAAAGAAATAAATGTATGATATGACTAAAGAGGAAGGAAGGAATAAGAAGGAATAAAAAATTTGGACTCTGTGAATCAAACTGCTTGTTTATTCTTAAACATCAGACTTGAGTTAGTAATTTTAATGTGAGATATAGAATATTGAGGTAGGTTAGCTCTTTAAAGGAGATAAATAAATAAAAAGGTGATGAACAATAGTTAATGTTTTATCAGAGCAGAGCTAAAAATATTGAAACAAACAGGTGAAGTGGAGAGTGATTTAAGGGTTTTTAAGGAGTAAAAGGTTATTAATACAAAGTCTCTATTTAAGCTCGTGGGATAGATTAAAATCTTACGGGTAGAGTTTTTCAATAAACCAACTAATGCGGAATGTTCTAAGATAGAGCATAATCTTGCTCCTATGAGAATCTTTAATGGCAAGTTAAGCATCGTCTTTAATGATTTCCTTCAGTAAGGAGGTTTATGCAATGCAGTCACAATTATTCAAGGTCAAATAAGACCGAGTTTATTTAATTTGCAGCAAGGTTAATCCAATGAATTAATTCCTTGATCTTCTCTAGCCAGACGTTTTTTCAATTTAGTTCCAGGCCCACAGAAATTATATGAGGGAAGATGTAATTCAATTGGCAACTTGTTGATTAAGGAATTTACCAATCCACGCCCTTTGGCTGATCGTTTAAAACTGGGGGGTTTCACTTTATGATCAATCATTTATATAACCTTCTTATTACATGGACAGAGCAATTCTGAATTCTTTGACTATAAAATACCTTCTTTTATAGTGATTGGATTCATTCGACGTTAGTATGCGGTTCATTAAACAACTAGACTGTATTAAAGTGCAGAACTTTGATAGAAAAATTGTCGAGAAGAAGAAGAAGAAACATGGGGCATTATTTCCAGATAGTATTCGAGGAATAATTGTTGGTCCATCAAATTGTGGAAAAACAAATGTCATGTTAAGCATTCTCCTCGATGCTAATGGTTTGAAATTTCAAAACCTTTACATATACTCAAAGTCTTTGCATCAACCAAAGTATGCATACTTGAGAAAGCTAATAAAGACAATCAAGGGAATGGAATACAACGAATTTTCAAATAATTGTGAAATTATTGAGCCTTCTTCAAAAGCAAAACGAAATTCTATATTCATATTTGATGATGTGGCGTGCGCTAAACAAAACAACATTCGAGAATATTTTTGTATGGGTCGACATAACGATGTGGATAGCTTCTACTTGTGCCAGTCGTATACGCATATACCGAAACATTTGATACGAGACAATGCAAACTATATAATTATTTTCAAGCAGGATGAACTTAATCTGAAGCATATATACAATGATCATATAAATTCCGATATGACATCCAATCAGTTCAGAGAATTGTGCGCAAAATGCTGGAAAGATCTTGGTTATTAACAAGGATTGCAATAGAGAAAAAGGGCGCTATAATAAATCATTTAAGGAAACTGTAACTATATAAAGAGCTCAGTCATCAATCAACTTTGGAATCGAGCGGTCGCAACTGTCCAGTTTAATACTGCCCTGTTTGGTACTGCCCAGTTTGATACTGCCCTGTTTAATACTGCCCTGTTTGATACTGCCCAGTTTGATACTGCCCAGTTTAATACTGCCCTGTTTGATACTGCCCAGTTTGATACTGCCCAGTTCGATACTGCCCAGTTTGATACTGACCAGTTTAATACTGACCAGTTTAATACTGCCCTGTTTGATACTGCCCAGTTTGATACTGCCCAGTTTGATACTGCCCAGTTTAATACTGCCCTGTTTGATACTGCCCAGTTTGATACTGCCCAGTTCGATACTGCCCAGTTTGATACTGACCAGTTTAATACTGCCCAGTTTGATACTGCCCAGTTCGATACTGCCCAGTTTGATACTGCCCAGTTTGATACTTCCCAGTTTGATACTGCCCAGTTTAATACTGCCCTGTTTGATACTGCCCAGTTTGATACTGCCCAGTTCGATACTGCCCAGTTTGATACTGACCAGTTTAATACTGCCCAGTTTGATACTGCCCAGTTCGATACTGCCCAGTTTGATACTGACCAGTTTAATACTGCCCAGTTTGATACTGCCCAGTTCGATACTGCCCAGTTTGATACTGCCCAGTTCGATACTGCCCAGTTCGATACTGCCCAGTTTGATACTGCCCAGTTCGATACTGCCCTGTTTGATACCGCCCAGTTTGATACTGCCCAGTTCGATACTGCCCAGTTCGATACTGCCCAGTTCGATACTGCCCAGTTTGATACTGCCCAGTTTGATACTGCCGAGTTCGATACTGCCCAGTTCGATACTGCCCAGTTTGATACTGCCCAGTTCGATACTGCCCTGTTTGATACCGCCCAGTTTGATACTGCCCAGTTCGATACTCCCCAGTTCGATACTGCCCAGTTCGATACTGACCAGTTTGATACTGCCCAGTTTGATACTGCCGAGTTCGATACTGCCCAGTTTGATACTGCCCAGTTTTATACTGCCCAGTTTGATACTGCCCAGTTTGATACTGCCCAGTTCGATACTGCCCAGTTTGATAATGCCCAGTTTGATACTGCCCAGTTTGATACTGCCCAGTTTGATACTACCCAGTTTGATTCTGCCCAGTTTGATACTGCCCAGTTCGATACTGCCCAGTTTGATAATGCCCAGTTTGATACTGCCCAGTTTGATACTGCCCAGTTTGATACTGCCCAGTTTGGAGCCGACATAATTCTCAAATATGGAACTCAATGAAGATTTACTTAAAGAACTTATAAAAACTAAAAATATTTTAAAGAGAAAATATAGGCTTCTCAAAAGTGGACAAATCATGGAGGAGACGGGAATTGAAAAAACATTTAAACCCATAGTTGAACCCTTAAAAGAAATCGCCAAAAATGTCAAACGTCGAAATACAGCCGAGAATGATTTAATAGCAAAAGTAAAGACTCGAAGAAAGTTGCAATTCCAAAGTCCTCCTCCAGAAGAAGAAGAAGAAGAAGAAGAAAAACATATTGATTCTCCAGAATCAATCATTCAGCTAGTGAGGACGACAGCGATGACCACGGTTGATAAAGATGTTTCATTTAGAACTCCCGAAAATTTCGATGTTGCTAATCTTGATCAAAGTACTCCATATAAAACAACATGGTTATCGCCAGCAGAATCGAATTTGGATAACATCTATGGTCCATATTTCGATGTACAATCAAATTCAACAAAACTGGGCAGATCGAGTTTTGTAATTATTGAACAAAAGAACTTCGCGATTGATGGTGAAATCTTCCCCGGAACAGAGGGTCTTTATGAATTAATTTTTCGGAAAAAACCCAGAAAAGGACGATATACTATTAAAGATTTAGATGAATATCTTAAGATATTGCAAAAGACAAATGTGCACATGAAAAAATATGATGGCACCTCGCAAATTAAGGCTAACAGAGGTCATAAGTATAAACATATTATTCGACCTTTACTACAAGGTCTAACGCCACCGCTGGAAGTCATAAAGAAAACTGGGAAAGCATACAACAATAATTTCAAAGATATGAGCTATTCTAATAATCCCGTTGAATATGTGTATTGAAATGATCCCAATGAGCTCGTTGATAGACTAAGACTTTTAATTGCATCGCAAAATGCTGGCAATAATAATCATCAAAATGAGATAAATTCAATTATAGAAGAGCTACGTGAAGCAAATATCATATATTAAGACCGGTCCTAACACGCATAAATCAAAAGCAAAATGAGTGTTGACAAGTTCGGAAGGAGTTTCAATCGGCTTCACAGCTCAACAACTGGTCCTCAAGGACCTCCTGGAGAAGGATTTAAACTATTGCCCAGTGGTGATTTTGATATGGAGGGAAAATGTCTAAATAATGTTGGGAGGCCAACATCATTGCAACAAGCTGTCAACAAGGAGTACATGGATGATTGTATAGAATTTCAAAATAAATCCATATATATTCTTCATCAGTATGTGGACAATACGATGGACGCTGTTCACACAGAAATCGCAAGGAGTTTAAAACTGCACTTAAACGGATACTTTGATGCTGATCATAAAGCATTGAAGAATATTAAAGAACCAATTGATCATGATGATGTTGCAACAAAAAACTATACTGATAATCAAATTAATGAGCTATTTCATAGATGTCTCCTGGCCATGGACGCAAAACATGAAAAAAATGAGAAAATATTACGTGCATACATCGATGAACAAACTTTGAATGTACTTGAACTGATGAATAAGTTTCGAAACTATTTTCTCGATATACTTGAGAAATTTAAAGAGAGTAATGATCAGAAGCTAGAAGAGAGCATTGCGGAAGTTAATAAGAAAAGAGAGAATTATCCACCTATTTAAAAGAATCGCTCGAAGAGAATTCCCATCAGTATACGCCGGAAATTCAATCTAAAATCATGTTCAATATAAATACTGGTGCGGTTTTCAACGAAATTTTACAATTTTTAAAAATCAATCAACACACACTTCTTGAGGAGCATTACGAAGAAATCCTAAATTGTATTGCATTTCTAAGGAGATTTGAAAATATGACGCCCACAGAGTCTATTCACGGATTTCATTACACCAATTGTGTTTGGTCTTCCAATACGTGTAAATTGGGTCCGGATACATGTGTTTGTTATTTGGTTGAAAATAAAATGTTTAGAATTAAGAAATTGATGTCTCTGTATAATAAACTACATATAAAATAAAAGAAATTATATAAAAGAACATGTTTTTTTTGCTTTTTTATTCATTATTGTATACGATGAGTAAGCGCAATGTTGTTGAGGAATTGCATAAGCCCGCTCGAAGACATTTCATCAGACGTCGAGTTGTTATTCAGGGGCTCGATGACTTGTGGCAAGCAGATTTGGTGGAAATGATTCCATATAACAAAGAAAACAATATGCATAACTACTTGTTGACCGTAATTGACACCTTTTCAAAGTATGCGTGGGCTCTTCCTTTGAAGAATAAGACTGCATCCGCCACTACAGAAGCTATGAAATCAATTTTCAATAGTTCTCAGCGTATACCAAAAAATCTACAAACTGACGACGGCAAAGAGTTTTTTAATAGCAAATTCCAGGAATTGATGAGGCTGTACAAGATTAATCATTATTCAACATATAGTACATTGAAAGCGTCAATTGTTGAACGATTTAATAGGACTCTTAAGGAGAAAATGTGGCGAGAATTCAGTTTTAATGGCAATTACAAATGGCTATCGATTCTAAGGGGTTTGCTTCACGCATATAATAACTCTATACATAGAACGATAAAGATGCGGCCAATTGACGTGAATAAGAAAAATGCCAAAGATCTACTAGCATCGGCTTACAATCGTATTAAAATCGCCCAAAGGGGAAAATTTAAAGTTGGTGATCAAGTTCGAATAAGCAAGTTTAAACATGCCTTTGAGAAGGGTGACACACCCAATTGGACAACAGAAGTATTCGCAATAAGAAAAGTTAACAGGACTAATCCTGTTACATACTTACTGGATGACTTTCAAGGGCAACCCGTCCAAGGTTCATTCTACGAATTGGAACTACAAAAAACCCAACACCCCGATGTATTTCTAGTGGAAAAAATGCTGAAAACTAGAGGTGATCAAGTATATGTAAAGTGGCTTGGATTCTCAAACGCTTATAATTCTTGGATAAATAAAAGCCAACTGTTGTGATTAAAGACTTGAGTTGAGAACACATAGCAGAACCCATAAAATCAAGAGCATGGAACTAGAAAAAGACTCAATCATAGAGTGCTGTGTCATAAAAACACTTGTAGTGGGCTATCTAGTTCGTTTGCCCAATAATAAAGAAGGTCTATTAAATTGGATCAACTATCAAAGAAGAATATATAGACCATTTGCTGGCGAAAAAATTAAATGTAAAATTGTAAATGAGAAGAATGGATCGACCTGAATAATATTGAATAATAATAAATAAAATTCATAGTTTTTTTTTAAAGATATATTCTTTTTAATACAATTTATTGTTGAAATGTTCAAAACATAATAATAAAATATTTATTTATTCAAAAGATTTATTGTTTTTCTGTATATTTATTTCAAGACATTTTTTTCTTGTTCAATAAAATGTTAGGAAAGATTGTGAATATTGGATGTCTTCTGCTGTAGCTTCCTCAGCTATTGGATGGAACTGCACTTCGTGACTATTTCCAACTGCTTGCACTACAACCATTTCAGCTGTTGATAGTTGCTTCAAAATGTCTTCAGCCGCCGTGTTGAATCGAATTGGTAGAAAATCTATGCAATGCTCTAACTCTACGAGCACTCTTGGCCCGAATTTAGTTTGGCATTTTCTAGCCTTAATTATTGGGAATCGTTTCTTTAACTCTAATGTCTTTAAAGGCAATAGAGTCTTGACTTTACCCAAATTGTTAAGAAATTCCATTGTATATATATATAGGTCACTTGATTTGAATTGATTTGATTTGATTTGAATAAAACTGAGAGAGAGATGTTTTTAAAACTTCAAAATCTGTTTGATGACTGATGTTTAATGCCCCTAATGCTCGCTCTTTTATACATGTCATTTCCAATGAATTCCACTCTCTCTTTCACGTACACACACACACACACACATTCAGCTGGTTTCTAACACGTCATCCCCACTCCAATTTCAGAAACATCCAGCCTGTTTCCAATGAATTCCACTCTCGTACACACATTCAGTTGTTTCCAAGAAATCATTTTGCTGATTCCCTCTACCAATTTCATAAACATACAGCCGGTTATATTGATGACTCATACTTTTCCAGGAAATCATTGTGGATTCCAAACCGAACATCTGGCTATTCATGATTGAACGTGCTCACAATTCCTCTATAGAATTCGAAACGCAATTCCTGGAATCAACCAAACCCCCTCTCCCCTCTCCCTCTCACCCTGGCTAAACGAAAAAAGAAACACACTGATCAATAAAAGTAAAAAAATACGAGATCTCCTGTAAGCATTCATAACCCATGTATGGAATCCGATACCCATTTCCCCAATTAAACCAATCTAAGCTCCACCCCCGATGATGTCACACACACGCAGATGAATGGAAATAAAATCCCCCTTTTTCTTTACCGAATAGTAAACAGATCAATTTGACTCACATAGTCCAGATTTTTTTTTCTTTTTTTCACTTATGTCATCCTCTTTACTCATATTATACTTTTTACGGAACAGCAACAGATTAACATTTGTAGTGCACACCATTTGCTATGGGATAAACACTTACAAACTCAGGATCAGCATTCAAGAATAAACACACAGCTATGAATCAGCCTGACTCTTCTCGAAGTCTTATACGTGTTCATAATTCCTCTATAGAATCCGAAACTCAATTCCGCGAATCAGCCAAACTCCCCTCTCCCCTCTCACTCTCACCCACCCTAAACGAAAAAAGACACATACTGATCAATAAAAATAAAAAAAATATACCCTCTAAACAATCATAACCCATCTATAGAATTTGCCAAATACCTTGCTCCCCATACATCAAATATGAAAATACACACATATCAACAGCAACAAAAACTCTGCTCTAAACAATCATTATAGAATCCGCAATTCTCCAATCAAATCAAATATGATACCTCACTCTAAACACACACTTAATGCCTCACTCCCTGACTCTGATCTTACATCTCAACCAAATTCCTGGAATCGTACGACTTTCTCACGGCCCAAACTAACAAATATGAAATATGACACCTCGCTCCGATGATGATTATTCCCCCAGCTAAACACTAACAACTATGAAATATGACACACACACACAGATCAGCAGATCATCAGATCTATGAAATCTGCAATTCGCCAATCAAATCAAATATGACAACTTGCTCTCCACACACACACACACTCTCTGAGTCTGATCTTACGAATCCGCCAGTCAAACTAACAAATATGAAATATGACACCTCGCTCCCAAATTCTGATCTCAATCCAAAAGCTGCAATAAACAAACTTGAAATATGACACCTCACTCCGATGCTGATTCCCCCACAGTTAAACACTAACAAATATGAAATATGACCCCTCGCTCCAAATTCAGATCTTAGTCCAAAAGCAAAACATAAACAAACTTGAAATATGACACCTCGTGCCCCAAATTCAGATCTCAATCCAAAAGCTAAAATAAACAAACATGAAATATGACACCTCGATCCCAACATCGAAGGGGAAAAAAGCCTCGCCCCAAATCTTACATCTCACTCTAACCCATTGCTTTTTATGGAGAGCTAGACTACACCCCAAACCTTCCATCTCACTCTAACACATTCCACCCTATGGGGTCTCACTCTAACACACGTTGCCCTATGGGAAAAGCGCCGGAACCTACCTAAACCCACTACTTTCGATGTCAGGAAAGGTCTTAAACAAGGTGACGCGCTATCATGCGATCTCTTTAACATAGTACTTGAGAGAATTGGACGAAATCAACAAGCCAACACCGGAGGTACAATCTTTTACAAGTCTGTACAACTACTCGCTTATGCCGATGACATTGACATAATCGGAAGAACTCAGCGGGCCGTCAATGGGGCATTTACGAGTATTGAGATCGAGGTAGCAAAGATGAGTCTAGCGGTCAATGAAAGCAAAACAAAATATATGCTGTCTACAAAAAAGGACACCCAACATCGGCGTCTTGGACAGAACGCCACAATAGACAGAAATAATTTTGAGGTAGTAAAGGATTTTGTCTACCTAGGCTCTATGGTGAACTCCGCAAATGACATCAGTAGGGAGTTCACACGAAGAATTACTCTTGCCAATCGTTGTTTCTATGGGCTAAAACGGCAATTGAGTAGCAAAGCCCTATCTCGAACTAATAAGGTAACTCCTTATAAGACTCTAATCATCCCAGTCCTGCTGTATGGCGCAGATGGATGGGCTTTGACAAAACCGGATGAGGATGCCCTTGGTTATTTCGAGAGAAAAGTCCTTCGAGCGATCTTTGGTCCCGTCTGCATAGACGGTGAATGGAGGAGAAGGTACAATGCCGAGCTATACGGCCTGTACAAGGACATCGACTTAGCCAGAAGAGTTCACATACAGCGACTAAGATGGCTGGGTCATTTAGAGCGGATGGAGCCCAACGTTCCCGCTAAGAAAGTTTTCGAATACACCCCGGATGCACGACGCAGTAGAGGACGACCTCGCGGTAGGTGGCGCAAACAAGTGGAGGGGGACCTCAACCAACTTGGCGTGCGCAACTGGAGGCAGCTGGCTCGTAACCGTGCTAGCTGGAGAGGTTTGTTGGTTGAGGCCCAGGTCCACTCCGGACCGTAGCGCCATCTAAGAAGAAGAAGATACCAATTCTGTACACAAAATAAGAGGACTGGGAGTCAAAAGAGTAATCAACGATAATGAAATCACGATTTACACTGATGGCTCGAAAACGGATCTAGGTACTGGAGCGGGATTCTACTCAGAGCACTAGAGAAACAGGAATCTTTCAGGTTACCGGAAGGATGAAGAAAAAGCCACTTTATCTATAAAAGACAGTCACATCTCTCTGTCGGAAATAACGATATTCGAAAATAGTCAAGCAACTCTGAATTCAAAAGAATCCAATACAATCAAATCAAAAGCAGTCAGATAATGTCGCGATTCACTGATCACTATCAAACATTACAAATTCAAAGTCTGCTGGGTTCCTGGATACAGCAATGTAGAAGGGAACGAAAGGGCAGATGAAATGGCAAGGATAGGGTCTGCTGTGAGCGTTAGTGAATTGGATACGTCCATTCTGCCACCGATAAGAAGATTGTATGGTGTTATAGATAATACAATAGAGAAAGACACCAACGCCTCCTGACAATCCAGGGAGGACTGCGCTGCCTCTCACTCTTTATGGCCAGAACTGAACAAAACAAAAACGAAGATCCTGCTGGCACTGGATCGATCCTCTATCCGCACATTATTTATTTTATTTTATTTATTATTTATTTCCGTTCCAGCCCGGAAAATCTTTGAATCGACCCTGGATGAACGGCGCAGTAGAGGATGATCTCGCAGTAAATGGCGCAAACAAGTAAAAGGGACCTCAACCAATTTGGGTGTACAACTGCAGGAAGCTGGCTCGTAACCGGGCTAGCTGGAGAGGCTTGTTGGTTGCCGCCCAGGTCCACCCCGGACTGTAGCGCCACCTAATAGAATAACAACAAAACCTTGCTCATCGAATCGCTACTGATGCTGATCATATGTAAATATACCTTGTACTTGTAGCGTTTACCTACATTACAAGGTTTTGCCATTGTTATTGACTCATATATTCATTTATTTAACTTTCTTTTTTTTATTTGAATTGAAGGTTTTCTTTCGCATTTTTTCTTCCGTATTATTAGATCTCTTTTTTTCACTTTCACCAAGTCCATCTTGTGCGAATATATCAATTTTTACACTAAATAGGTTAAATAAAGGCCACAAATAGGTCTACGCTCTTCATGGACTGTTGAGCCAAATACGTATACACACGTACCTATATAGGTGTGAAAAGGCCATAAATAAATCACAGTATTTTTAAATTCAGACCAAGGGGTTGGCAATGATTTAGTGGTAACGCCGTTAATTGCCACGCTACTGGTTCATGGTTCAAATTCTGATGTCAGCAATCATTTATATATTTCTCATGAAATATATATATATATAAGTATATATAAGTCAATCCGATCAATTTCGAAAGCTTGTGTGAACACTACTATAAAGGCATAACACTGGCAGTAGCTTGGTCATATGGCTGGAAATTGTTTGCTCTATTAGTGATGATTTGCCTATGGCATCGGTTACCGGAAAAAATATACTGTGAATCAGAAGCAAAGACAAAGACAAATTAACAAAAATCTCCCCAGCTATTTGGACGCCACCCCCGGAGTTTTTCTGAAGCATAAACAATCGGGCTTCAAACCACTATACCAAATCTTTCTCTCTCTCTTTCTAGATATCGTTGAGGAGCTATTTCGTATTTATCACACCCTGTATCAATAGATACAAATATATCTATACCCCAACACCACTCAATCATGGACGTTCCGGCGGGCTGTTAATAGTTTCCTTCCACACAAATCTCCAGGATTAGATGGTATTGCACCAGTAGAACTGCAAGAGGGCATAAAACCCTTAGCCCCGTGGCTCTATGTAATTTTCAATAGATGCCTTAAATTCGGCTACACCCCATCCTCATGGAAAAGAGTTAAGGTGGTCTTCATTCCGAAATGCGGTAAGACCTCACACTACACTCCGAAAGATTTCAGACCAATTAGCCTCTCCTCTTTCTTTCTAAAAACGTTAGAAAGGCTAATTGATAACGATATTCGTTCTTAACTCAAGGTACAAACCTTATCTAGCTCCCAGCATGCTTACCGGAAAGGCTTTTCAGTGGAAACAGCTCTACACTCGTTAGTAGGCACCATTGAAAAATCTCTTGCCGTTAAAGAATATACTATGGTGTCTTTCCTTGACATAGAAGGCGTCTTTAATAACGTCAATACAGAATCCATTATAGGAGCGCTCGCTAACCTAGAGGTTGATTGCTGCTTACGCATCTGGATAGAGCGAATGCTGAACAGCAGACAAATTCTATCCGAGCTTAGGTACTGCTCAACCAAAAGGTTAGCGTACAGAGGCACTCCCCAGGGTGGTGTTCTCTCTCCGTTACTTTGGATACTAGTAGTGAATAAGCTACTCACTTCACTAGAAAATAAAGGCTATTAGATCGTAGCATATGCTGACGATATCGCTATAGCCATTTCAGGTAAATTCCCCCAAACCCTAAGAGATCTAATGAATTCGGCGCTAAATTTAGTAGCGAAATGGACGGACAGTGTTGGGCTTAACGTAAATCCGTCCAAAACTGAACTAGTACTTTTTACTAGGAAATATAAAATCCCGATCATCCCTAAGCTTAAAAACACGGAACTCAGCTTTACAAACACAGCAAAATACTTAGGGTTAACCCTTGATAGTAAACTTAACTGGAAACAGAATATTATAGACCGCACCAAGAAAGCAGAAATCGGCATCTACACCTGTAAAAAGGCTATAGGTCCTAAATGGGGTCTTCGACCTAATATAGTCCACTGGTTGTACCTGGCGTTGGTCAGACCAATTCTGCTTTATGGTGTTCTTGTCTGGTGGCCTGCACTCGAAACAAGGCGCAACACAAACTCTATAGAAAGAGTACAGCGATTAGCATGTAGGTGCATCACAGGGGCTCTCAGGTCCACCCCCAAAGCCGCCTTAGAAATCCTACTTAATATCTTTCCCATTGATATCTTTGGGAAATTGGTAGCATCTAAAGCAGCCCTAAGACTGAGAGAATCTCTCCAGCGGTCAAGTTCACGAATCGGCCACATGAAAATTCTACAAAACTCCAATCTCAGAGAAAAAGATTATATCTGTGGCAATACGACATAATAGCTTAAGTCGACTTAAGTCAAAATTGAGTTAATTATACAAAAATATTTCCAATTACATAAAGTATTTTCCCTCAATTTTTTAGTTGCATACCTGTAAAGACTGCTGAGTTATGGCTGTTAGAGTAGAGGTGTAATTCAAAAATTTCATACGATTTTCGCGTAAGCCACAACTTTAAATGCTTCTCCTGAAAAATCGTACAAATCGACATAAGCTATTTTGCCGTATTGCCACAGATATATCCCCATTTATTGATTTCAACATCAAATATAACACCACGATCCCTGACAGATCCACATGGGATGACGGTACCATTCTTAATGGCGCCGCAATCGAAATCTATACAGATGGTTCCAAAACATCGGAGGGCACAGGCTTGGGTATTTTTTCGGAAGTACCTCTGATAAACGGAGCTCTCCGACTTCCGGACCACTGCAGCATTTTTCAAGCGGAAATATCGGCTATTCGTGAAGCAGGGCGCAGACTCTCTTTGTACCCGATAGATGGTAGGTCTATCGTCCTCTGGAAACGCCAACAATAAGATCTAAGTCGGTCAAACATTGCCGCGAATCTCTTAACGAGATTGCGGACAGATGCAATATCACTCTGTGTTGGGTCAGACATTCCAGGCAATTGTAAAGCAGTTGAACTAGCTAAGCAAGGCACCGTACTACCTCTAGCTGTCAACAGAGAGGTACCGGCACCCCCTATACAAACGATGAAACTTCATATGTTTAACGAAGCGCAAGCTACTGTAAACGACAGATTGAGTAATTTATCTACGTGCGTATTGACCAGAAAGATCTGGCCTCTCCTAGACGCCAAGAAAGCAAAAAAACTACTTTCATTAAATAGAAGGAACAAAAGCCTCACAGTAGGAATAAACACAGGACACGGTTTGTTAGGTAGACATGCCACTAGAATGGGAGTCCCAGCAAATGATTACTGTAGAAGCTGCAGAGATGAAGAGGAAGAGGAGAACAATCTCCACCTCCTCGACACATGCCCAGCGCTAGCTACCCTAAGAAAGAAAATATTAGGGGAATACTTCTTTGAAGATTTAAGTGTCTAACATAGACATTATAAACTTATACAGATTCATAGGGAAATCTAATTGCTTTAGTTGAAATACTAGTCATCAACCCTCCTCTCCCCTATTGGTTACTATCGATCGTCACGAGGTACTGTAACAGACATCCCCAAGATCGATAGTCAACCCTTAAATATTACTAGACCAACAACTGCATAAGAGTAACAGAGATTGATTGAGTCAATCAATCCTATTATTCCCATGCACCCCACCTACACGGTGCAACTAGGATAAGGGTTCGATTGTATCAGTCACCCTACCTAACTAATCTTCCAATCCCCATAGCTCGACAGCATAACAGTGCTAGGTTGATTGTATCAGTCACCTCGCCTTTTATTATGCACTCCACTATCTCCGCGGTCCACCTAGGTAGGGGTTTGATTGATACAGTCACCCTACCTAGTCAACACCTTATGCACAGCAGCTCCTAGAGTTTGATTGAATCAGTCACTCTATGGCGCTTATCATCTCTACACTTGTACGGTCCACCTAGGTATGAAGGGCTTGATTGAAACAGTCACCCACATAGTTAACACCCTGCATAGCAGTACTTAGAGTTCGATTAATTCAGTCACTCTTTTACGCGTATGCATCTCTACACCTACACGGTTCCCAATACAACTTACAAAACAGTACTGGGGGTTCGATTGAATCAGTCACCCCCAATACGTGTTTGTACACTATACCTTCCCGGTACACACCGACTTAGGGTTGATTGAGTCAGTCACCCTCTCTAGCCACTTCAGGCATAGTTATTCTCACCCAACACCCTCCTGAGAAAGGTGAAGGTTCCCCCGGTAACCGGTGATTCTCCGGTCTCAGCTCTACGTGGTATCACAATGGACCCAAGTGGTCTAAGTGTGTCTTGACCCTGTCAGGACAGCCACCTTACCTAACCTAACCTAACACCCTGCCTTATTAAATTATATTTGACTATCGCACCAATTGCTAGCCTAAAAGGGTAAAAGACGAAAGCGCTCGGATGTCCATCCTTCGTTTCTCTTTAAGACTCGACAAACGTCTAGAAATATAATTAATTTCCAATGGTACATATGTAATACGATGACGTCGATTAAGTAGCAGCAGTTCACTCTGTCTTCTTCAATCGAATAATCCAATGTCTGTTACCGGAAAGAGATGGTGGACATCAGAGGATGTTCATTGCGTTAATTAATTGACATCATTTTAAAAGGACGCCCGGGGAATGGCAATTCTATGAAGCCGAACGTGACTGGCAAATTGCGGGTGAACCTGATATGTTGGGGCTGATAAATACACCTGACCATACATTAACCACAAGATACTTCCCACTAATTGTCATTAACATAATTACATACGTTCGAAAAGCAAATAGCCATTCCCGTCTGCCACCACGTCCTCTTACGGTCTGCCGCTAACACAAATATCGAGGGTCATCCAGAATTAACCGTCGAGTATTATTGACAAACACTAAAGCAACATACCCAGCTCCTTGCGTCCTGGACACATACACCTCACTGTAGAACAAATCAATACAATTTACAACTCAATAAAAATGAAAAGCTGAGATTATTTTCACATTTGGACAAAACAAATGCGGCCCTAATTGCCTCCCTCGTTTCGTGTGAAAGAGGGAAGTAGGCCTGCCATAGAGGGTTATAATTTCCGAAACAACCGTTCATAATTACAAATGTCCGTGTGGTCTAGAATCCATTAACTGAGAACCAAACGCAGAATGTGAGTCTCCTCCCTCGGGGCTGGTGACCGGTACCGGTCTGTCACCATTATTACCACACAAATTCATTTGATTGTTTTCAAGAAAGAAAAATGCTGTTGTTTCCCGTGTGCACCCTCTTGGCTGCGACGGGAGGGGCGGCTGTGATGTTGTTAAAAACGCGTATACTCACAAATGAGGACGCCCCTCGATTCGTAGGTGTGTTCATTAGGCCGCCCAATATTTGGATTGAATTAATGAAAATAAATTTGGTTTCGTGGCTGACACGCGATTACGGACTTAACTCTTTCTTTGCAGAACGCGTTTTTTCTTACTTTTTTGATTCTTTTATTAAGGGTTTCCTAGGTACAATGGACTAATGTCTTATTGACGGAGGAAGCCAAAGTGTTTCTGTTGAAGTTTTCACTTAACTAGGGAGTGAATGAAATGATTTACCTTGGAAGAATCACACTGAACGTCAGAATGTAATTAGCGAATCCATTATTTTAATGAAATGCTATTCTGGTGATAATGGGTGTTTTATGCGGTGGAATAGGTAAACTAATTTATTTCTTTGTACAAATATGAAGGAACGAATGAACAAAAGGGGAAGTGCAGTTCTAGGACCTATTCGAATAAATACTATGGCAACGTCCTAGACTGCTAAATGATAAACACCGGACATAATATTAAATAAATAAATAAATATTTGGCGTAACAGCTCTTTAAAGTGCCAGGGCCTAGCTTCTCGCAACCACTCATGTGCGTTATATTTTTCACACGATTGGAAGGGACCTACAGTTTATTACCGAATCCGAACGGCGATTTGAGAAGTTTTTTCGAGGCAACAATACTCTTTACAATACAATACTTTTCTTACAAGTTGCGCTTATAAGACCGATACTCAGGCACTGCGTTGTTGTCTACTAGACAGCAATAGATAAAGTCAGCCTTTCCGTGGAGATTTGTGGTGGAAAAAAGTAAGAGTAATACGTAAAGCCCGCGCGTGGCAAATGAGCCCGACTGTTTTCATTATCACCTTAAATTTAAGGAAGTTAAGCTAGGTAAGGCGGCTATTCTTCGTTATTGGGAGGATTTACTCGTAAGAGTCTCTCGAAGAAGATTGTTGTTTTCTTAGTAGCTTCTTATTATTCAATGTCATTTGATTACTAATGGGTGGTTTTTTTAAGAACGTCACAACGTTCTTTTCAAATAAAGCACCAACATTTTTATGAGAGTTTATTTTATGGCACAATATTTTGTATTTTATTCCGCGTGCACTGCGGATTTTGGTGATCAAAACTGGTCCATTTTGTGAGATGATGTTATTGCCGAACTGCTCCATAGTTTGGCGGTAGTATGGCATGTTGCGCCATCCTGCTGAAAAAAAAACATGTTTTCCAGTTTGATGGCACGCAAATTTGTAAACGAATAATCGCTTATCATCGTTCGATACCAGACTCCCTTGACGGTAACATGAGCCCCAGCCAGGGTTGCCGCTTAAATTTTTTGAAAAAGTCGCAAAAATAGGGTCACAGACCAAAAAAGAAGTCGCAACAAAAACAAATAATGCAAAAATTGTAACCACGATAGAACTCCATATCTATTGAAATGAAAAAACTTAGAAACTAACATAAAAGCTTGTACTTCACAAAACAAAACAAGAACATAAATAAATAATTCAACAAAAAAATGAGAGAAGAAAAAAAATATCAATCAAGGAATAGAGAGCACACATCGCATACTGAAATTTCGTTGAATGAATATACACATGGGTGCATAATATCGTGATATTACTACCACAAATAGATATGTGTAATATACCGAAATTAGTGATGAATTCATTCATTTCTATTTTACTGTGAACGATCGTGATGAGAAATTAAATGAAATTTTTGTTGGAAAAATATTTTTTAAACGAAAAAGTCTAAAAAAAAGAAGTCTCAAAAAGAGGTGTTTTTTAAAAAGTCGGATCATAGTCTCTGCGTCAAAAAACGGTCAAATTGCGAATAAAGTCGCATAACGGCAATGCTGCCCCAGCCCCCAGCCCCATTAACCCAGAAATGGACTGGATCGACTTCCAGTTTTTGACTATTTTAATTCAGTGTATTCCCTTGATAATGTTCATTCTGAGAACTCATCAAATTTGGAATCTTTGATCGACCTTGGTGATTTACATTTTGATAAGTTGGATGTTGAAAAGGCTCTGAGTAATCTTAAAAGTATTAAATGCGATGGTCCTGACGGTATTTCTTCCATTCCAAAACTTTTTGAAAAGGTAATCTACAATAAGTTGTCCTTTCTTGTTAAAAATGTTTTATCATATCATCAACATGGCTTTATTAAGGGTAGATCTACTTCCACAAACTTAGCAATTTTTTGCAATTTTGTCATAAAAAATTTCGAGAGAGGCTTGTAAACTAATGTGATTTACACTGATTTTGCTAAGGCTTTCGACAAAGTTAATCAGATGTTATACATACATACATACATACATACATGTTCAATGGCCCGCTAATCCTTCATGAAGATCGCGGGGGTAGGATGCTCAGGTGGACTCTCCATCCTTCTCGATCCTCCGCCATTGACCCCAATTCATCAGGAGGAATCCCTAGGCGGCTCCAGGAGAGATGTCGGACTTGGTCCAACCATCTATTTCTAGGCCTTCCGCGGAGTCGCATACCTGATGGCACGGCAACCATGGAGCGTCTTGGAAGCCGGTCTAGTGGCATACGCACTACGTGACCAAACCATCGAAGCATAGATCGTTCCGTTCGGAGAAGTAGCTACTCAACATTGAGCACCTCGCGTACTCTGGTGTTGTGCACTCGATCCCTACGAGTTATTCCAGCAACACCGCGAAGGAACCTCATTAGGCAGCTTGTATCCGCGATCTTACTCTTTCGATCACTACCCAAATTTCATGACCATGGGTGAGAGTTGGAACATGCACCGAGCTAAAAACCGATAGCTTAGCTTGAACACTAAGTTCGGCCTTCCTTATAACAGATTGGCCAAGCTCTCTCAAAATTGATCCAGCCTGACCAATTCTACAGGATAACTCGGCAGTGTTCTTCCCACCACTCGTGAATAAGAGGTACTTAAACTTATCCACCTACTTCAGTGAGACTCCACTAATATGCAGAGTGCACTGAATGCATTTTTTTTGGATACGACCATTACTTCCGATTTGTTCACGTTGATCTTTATTCCAGCATCATCACAAACGGCTACAAACCTTTCGCGTGCGCGCAGAAGTTCGGCTTGAGAGGACCCAAGGATGACCAAATCATCCGCAAGGAGATGACTAATCCTTAGGTCTCCCACTTTGAAACATTCCCCGTCACGGCTGCGCTTCCGTTTATCCGAACACAGCTTCTACAGTTTGTATATAAAGACTGAATCGCCTTTAACAGGGAACCAGCAATCCCATACTCCTGCAGAAAACTCTAGAGTTTGCCTCGAGGAACCCTATCATATGCCTTTTCCAAATCCACAAAACAAGTGTAGACAGGTTTAGCTTACTCCCAGGCCTTCTCAAGAACCATTCTGAGAGTGAACAACTGGTCGGGCTTCTACCGGGATGAAAACCGCAATGCTCATCCGCCAAATTGTCCTCAGCTCTGAAACGCGTTTCTAGCACCTTAGCGAAGAATTTTCCAGGGAGACTTAAAAGGGATATACCGCTATAGTTGGCGCAATCTCTTTTGTCCCCTTTTTTAAAAAGAGAAACTATCACCCCCATTTACCAATCACCAGGTGTTTCACCGCATTCCCAGGCCACTTTAATGACAAGCGAGAGCCATTGCACTCTCTCGTTACCTAAAGTCTTGAGCATTTCTGACCGAATTTCATCCACACCAGTAGATTTGCCAACTTTTAGCGCTTTTAACGCCAAAGTTACTTCTCAACCGTAGGACTACTTTCCGCCCAACTCTCGACCATAGGTCTGTCATCTTCGGTGCCCTGTTCGGGATTGAGCAATTCTAAAAAGTGCTCGCTCCATCTGCGTAAGATGCCCTCCTCATTGGAAAGAAGTGCACCGTCTTTGGATTTGGCTCCTTCAACGATATTCAACTTTTTTCCTCTGAGTCGGCGGACGGTCTGCCAGAACATCTTATTTGCAGATCTGTGGTCACGTTCCAATTTCTCAACAAAGTCCTTCCAAGAGTGTTCTTTCGCTGTTTTCACAGCTAATTTGCAAGTTCTTCGCGCCTCAGTGTACCGATTTCGAGACCTTAAAGGCTCTCTTCTTCTCTCTGATGGCTTCTTGAACTCCGGGCGTTTTAAATCAAGCAGTTCTTTTCTTACCACCAGCCGCCACACCAAACCGCTTCACTCCACAAACATCTCCCGCAGAGGCAATAACCGCTGTTAAAAACAGTTGCCATTCTCCCTCTACATTTGATGGAACAGTTGAAATTCGTTCAAACCTCTCAGATATTTGCCGCGCAAATGTCTCCCGTATATCATCGTCCTGTAACCTCTCCCATCGTATGCGTGCAACCATCCTTGGTTTACGCTTTGGTAGGGGAGGCACTCTCTCGCTAAGATACAATTTGCACAGCACTAAGTTATGATCAGTTCGGCCCCTCTCAATACGCGAACATCACAAACCGTTCTCTTCAGACACGATGATACCACAATGAAATCGATCAGCGACTTCTGCTGAAGACTCTGACGGTACCACGTGTATTTGTGAATACCTTTGTGTGGAAAGATAGTGTTCTTGATGGATAAGCCATTTTTGCAACAAAAATTAAACAACTTCTCTCCGTCCGCGTTTTGATCAGGATCACCGTTCCTCCCAATCACACTCCCCCATGTCATAACATCTACACCCACATGAGCATTGAAGTCACCCATCAGGACAAAAGAATCCATATCTGCAACCTTTTCAATGGCAGCATCAACTTCATCTAAGAAAGCTGCGTACTCTGACTGAATGTTCGGTGCATACACCTGCACCAATGCCAGAGTTGATTTTTCAAGCTTGAACTTTAAGATCGCAACTCTCCCTCCTAATGGTATCCACTCCAATACTCTATCTGTCAACCTGGGACTTGTGAGTATCCCCACTCCCGCCCGAGCAAACATTGAGGGTGCGACTCCTGACAGGAAGAGCTTCCACCCATCCGAAAGGTCCACAGTTTTAGAACCTCTCTGCTTTATTGAAGAGACGCCAACTATATCTAGTCGACTTTTAACAGCCTCCCCAATAAGCTCAAGATCCTTCCCTGTGAGCGATGAGACGTTCCATGTGCCTATCCTAAGTCGATGCCGTTGTCGGATCTCAGAGATCCATCTGTGCCCCTATCGGTGCACAGCGCGCTCACCCCTTGACCCCCGTAATGGCGCGTGAGATCACTGACAGGAAGCTCATAGCCATTTCGGGTTTGACCCGGCCGGCTGCCGAGCGGGACTGGCCGACCACCAGGCGCTCGCTTACTGACACCCCTCAGGCCTGGCTCCAAAGGATGCACTGGTTTACCAGGTTTGGCAATATCCGAGGCACGTTTCTGTCGTCTTGTTATCATGGGGTGTGCGCTTCGTTAGCCGTGACTGGATTGTATGGATGGGAATAATTAATTTAGTTACCCCATCCGCACATCCCAGTCACGTTGCCCACATCACTTGTTATTAATCTCAAAATTATCTCATTTGGGCTTTCACTCAAACTTACTTAATTGGATCAAGTCATACTTATCCAATCGGATCCAATTTGTGAAAATCGATGATTGTCTCTCCAGAGCCATAAGAGTAACGTCAGGTGTTCCTCAAGGTAGTCATCCCGCCCCTTTACTGTTCCTGTTATTCATTAATGACCTCCAGCTAGTAATCAAACATTCAGAATGTCTTTTGTTTGCGGATGACCTGAAGATATTTCAATAAAAACGGAATATGATTTTAACCTTTTTCAGGAGGACATCACCGCCGGTCGTCGATAATTGTTGTGAGAATAATAAATTATTTCTGAATATTTCTAAATGCTAATGCTTAACACCTTCTACGGCTTTTCGACCTGTTTTGTACAACTATACCATAAAACTAAATTCTCTAGATAGAGTGTTATCGAAGAAAGACTTAGGGGTAATATGATATTTGATCCCCGACTTACTTTTAGTGAACATATAGACTACATTGTTTGTAAACCCAACTCAATGCTGGGTTTCATTAAGAGAAATTCTAAAGATTTCACTGAACCCTACACTTTGAAGACCTTATTTACATATCTTGTTGGACCCCATTTAGAATACTGTTGTTTTATTTGGAATCCGTCATATCATTTACATTCTTATAGAATGGAAAGAGTGCAGAAAAGCTTTACATAATATAATTAATAATAATACTCATAATTTTTTGATTGAATTGGCAAATTGAGTTGCCTTCTTATAAAACCAGGCGTCCCCTATTAACTCTCTTCTATGTCGTTGAAAAAACTTTTCTGTAATGTTTGTAAGAGACCTAATTCAGAATCACATATAGTGTCCTACACTGCTCTTAATGCTAGATTTCTACTCACCGTCCCGAAATCTGAATCTGAAGCGAAAGTCTTGTTTTTAAAGCGATGTCCAAAGCACATCATTATCTTTATAGAACTGAAAATTTTGTCTAAGTTCTAATTTTTTTGCACTAGCGAGTAAATTTTCTTTTCAAAAATAATATAGTATATATGATTCATCGTTCCGTAAAAATAAAAAAAAAAACAAATTTCCCACACTCGAAGCCGCCATACCATTGATAACCATGGTTGGTAACCATAAATTGTTTTGCACTGGTAGTAGAATATGTTCGTTGATATTTCTCACTTTCAATAAAAGCCTTTAAATAACTTAATTGGTTGAAATACATTTTTGTGATTATATTTAATTATTTATTATTTTCTAGCCACACTAGCCGACCCGTGCTCCACTTGTTTCGCTCGCATTTTAGTTGAGGCTCATTCATTTATAATAATTGTTAAAATATAATTGTCAACTAAATACAATACTGAAAATGTGTAAACTTAATTATAACTTCCCTAGTGGGAATTCTTATCAGAGCACACACAAACCCGTATACAACACGAAACCCGTCAATGAGGTATAACTGACCACCGCATATTGAAGTGCAAAGCATATACATATAATCGCACTGCTGCATGACTGCTGGCAGTGGTTTCCGCTGAAGGAAAATTGTGGGCGATGATTTGAGTAATTGTTCTAAACATTTCTCAGCTTCGGGACAACACAGGAGTATGTCTTATATCTTAAATTAATCGGGGGGAAATTTAATAAATTCACAAGTTTCTTTGTTTTTCAATCCAATAAGCTATTATTGAGTTAGGGCTGAGTAATTATCTTTTAGTGACGTAATATTAAACTCTTTTTCTAATTTTTGTTAGAATATCTCCTGATTGAGTAGGACAATTGCTATGAAATAAAAAATTAGTTAAGCCCGATGTTTTTCTAAAAAAGTTTTAGCGTGAAGTGCGTTCAAATAAACATTGAAACAGGCAAAATGTATAAATTTACTATATGACTGGATATGAAAACAACTACACGCGTATTAGGCTGCCTAAGGCTAAGGACACGCACTTAGCTGCGGAGCGGCAAGAAGCTGAGCGGGAAGTTGTGAAAATGCCGTTGTCGGGTGCTACTCGCCGCAGTGTTTTACAAAAAGTCGTTCTAACATTTACAGAATTATCTTAAGCTTAAAAAAAAAAACAAAATTTGGTGTTAATCCAATAAAGCGCTAAAGATCATGTCAAGGCGAATTTCACCATTTGTATAATAATCTTCGAGAACATGAAGACCTACCAACTCCTACTCTCAACCTCCACGCGGTGCCTAGTACCTTAATCCAAGAAATGGAGGAGCCTTTAATGGGCCAACGGCAGCGCTCATACTCCCGTAGTGGACTACTGGCACCGGTGTACCCGCCCCCTCGTCCAAGGGGAATTATTAAGAAAATGCCCCTACAGGTTGGGGGTTGTGCCGTCGGGTTAACTTCCCTACCACGTAAAAACCTATTGGTTCCGAAACAACCAAAAGCCTCGGATAAGGATAACTCAACTGATTGCGACCCCAGCAAACGAAATAAAGACAACGACCTTCGGATCTGTACGTGGAATGTTAGGTCCCTTTACAGACCACGTGCAGCCGAACAACTAGCAGAGGCCCCAGACTGCTATAAAGCAGATATTACCGCCACCCAGGAAGTTCGATGGGATGGGCCGGGCAAAAAGAGGATGAAAAACTGTGACATCTACTACGGTGATTGCTACAGATGCAACAGGCAACGCTTATTCGGATGCGGATTTTTCATACGCGGCAGACTTAGGCAAGAAATCTTAAGCTTCCGACACGTTAGCGAGCGTATTATGACTACCCGGATCAAGGCTAAATTTGCTAACATAAGCCTAATAAGTGTTCATGCCCCCACGGAAGAAAAGGACCCTGCCACCAAAGAGTGTTTCGACGAGCTCCTCGACAAAACATACGAGCAATGTCCTAAATACGACGTTAAAATCGTATTGGGCGATTTTAACGCCAAAATAGGAAAGGAGGACGTCTTTGGTAAGGCAGCCCGTAAATATAGCCTACACGACACCACGTCTGATAATGGACTAAGGCTAATTGATTTGCTATGTCACCATAGCAAGCACATGGTTTCCTCATCTCGATATTCATAAGCAGATATGGCGGTCCAATGATCATATAACGATCAACCAAATGAATCATATTGCGATCGACGCAAGGCATGCCTCCAGTATTCTGGATGTCCGGATCTTCCGAGTGGCCAACAAAGACTCGGATCATTACCTTGTTGTAGCCAAGGTACGAATGCGGATATCCCAATCCGATGAATGGAATCTCAGAATCGTTTGCCCGATCCACAAGAAAGGAGACCCCCTCAACTGTGCCAATTATAGATGCATCAGTCTCCTCAACAGTGCATACAAGATCTTTTAGCGATATTGTGTGAACGTCTGAAACCTTTTATCAACAGCCTGATTGGACCCTATCAGTGCGGTTTCAGGCTTGGAAAGTCCACCATCGATCAAATCTTCACACTTCGGCAGATCCTGAAGAAAACCCAAGAATTCCAAATCGATACTCAACACCTCTTTATCGATTAAGGCCGCCTATGACAGGATCTATGGAGAAGAGCTTTATAAAGCCATGTATAGTTTTGACATCCCTGCCAAACTTGTCCGTCTGTGCAGGATGACGATGGAGAACGCTCGCTGCTCCATCAAGGTTGGTCATGATCTCACCGAGACCTTCGATGTCAAAAAAGGTTTTTAGACATCCCAGTCCTGCTTTACGGCGCTGAAACATGGACTTTATTAAAAGAGGATGAAGATATCCTTGGTCGCTTCGAGAGAAAAATTCTTCGTAAGATCTTCGGTCCCGTTTACGTTGATGGGTTTTGGAGTAGAAGATTCAATAACGAACTATACGAGCTGTACAGCGACATCGACCTAGTCAAAAAACTGAGTATTGGACGACTGAGATGGCTAGGACATGTAGAGCGAATGGAAACCAACGCTTCGGCCCGCAGAGTCTTCGAATCTAACCCCGATGGATGACGCAGTAGAGGACTTCCTCGCCGTAGGTGGCGCGCACAAGCTCAAGGGGACCTCGACCAACTTGGAGTGTGCAACTGGAGGCAATTAGCTAAAAACCGAGCTAAATGCAGAGGCTTGTTTGTTGAGGCCCAGGTTCACCCCGAACTGTAGCGCCCCCTAAGTAAGTAAGTAACACAAAGACCGATTCAGGCAATACCTACGTATGTATGCCAATACAATCATTTGAATTGCTGCTGGAAAAAGTTCGTACCAAAATTACAAAACAAAAGTAACAAATTTCTGTGATTTTCATGATGATTTTTTGCGGCTCTGCACTACACTAAAATAATAGAATAGAATTGAAAGCTGAGCGATGCTGCTCTGCCGTTCAAAAACGTCGCTTGTCGCTCAGCGACTGCGTGGCCACAACCATACAACTTCACATATTTAAAATATTTTTCTTATCGCTAAGCTTTTTGCCGCTCTGTCGCTCTGTCGCTCTGTCGCTTGCCGCTCAGTGCGTGAGCTTAGCCTAATGCGGCAAAGCGGAAAATGTTTGTCATTGAAATTTAAAATTCCTGTATCTTAAAAAAATTAGTTTCCAGTATTTAAAAAACAATTATCCCTACATAGTCACCCACTCCCACAAAAGCATCCTGTTAATCATATCTTAATTGCACAAATCCCATGTGTATAGTTCCGGTAAGGTTTCAGAGCTGTGTCAATCGTTCAAATTTGAGAACCGAATCGTTCAAATATTCGTTTCAAAAATAATTACTTTTTTGACAGAGACAGACATGTTCTATTGGTTCAATACAACAGATATCTGCCCCAATCAGGCTGTTTCTATTAGATTGGTTGGCTACCATCAATAGTTTGTTCATCATTCATTCACATATAAAATTCCTGTATCTAGCCCATTTCTGCCCAGAGGAAAAAAGTGAACTTTTTTTTGAAACGGCTTTTACTCTTTTTTTTGTTTTGTCCAAGTATTGTAAAAGAATATTACTTCCAAAAGTCTACCATTACTCCATTTTCTAAATTTATTTCCTTATTTAAGAGAATTTTTGGTATATTTAAAATATTGTTTACCAGCATAACTGGTCAGGAGTAAGTTTAACCAATGTTTTCCTTATATATTTAAAAATGCCCCTACAAATACACCCACTCTCACAAAAACATCTTGTGGGTCACACGTATGATAATTGTACAAATAATATTTGTATAGTTCCAATAAAGTTTACACCATTTCAAAAGAAGTACCAATGAACTTTTTCAAAACGTTAAGGAGTTAAACATTTTTTTCTTCTAATTACTGTAATAAGTCCTGTAATTAAGAACTTTAATGCTGCAAGAAGTTTGATAATAATTTATTATTTTTATCACTTGTTTCATTATCCATTTGAGTTTGTACATTTTTTTTTTCGGTGAACTTGTGGAATCTTTTTTTTTTTTTTTATCTGTGTAGTCGACAGCTCAGATCGAATGTCATTAAATGTAAGTTAATTTTGAATTTCAAAGTTGGTAGTATAGCGAGTATAAAAGTGAGTATGGGCGTTTAATTGAGAGCTAGCTATACACTTTACAAATAAATCCGGCTATTAATATTTGAAAACGATTTCTTTTTTAAATAAGCTTTGATAATGCCACCAGTGTGGAAACTGCACTACACAGTGCATTTTTCTGAATGCAATGGGGTCTGTAGGATCCCTCTTGCATTATCAATATTAATAAACTCGTTAAATAAAAAATGGTTCTCATCGCTGAACACAATTCTACAGCACCAGCTACAATTTATATGGTTGCAAAAGAAGATCTTTTTCTACGTAGTGGACGGACAGAGCCCCAATTGTTGCGGCCAACGATCGACCCATCGATAAATTTCAATCTTCTTCTATACATTCGCTTACAGCGACGATATTCTCTTCAGTATGCACATTCCTTTGGCGTTTTGGTATTACCTTTTGCAGCATTTAGAGTGTACTTATGTAGTTCGACGCTTGGAATCACTTACTTAGATAAACGATTATGAGCGCAAAAAAAAAATCACGAAATCAAGATTTTCAAAGTAAATATGAATAATGGTAGCGTTGTTCAAGCGTGCGTCTATTCATGATGATTTGCCAGGTGTATACTGTAAATAAATTTCGACAAGAGTGGGCAGAATGGCATATGAGTTTGACAGTTATCTATATGTAAGTTGTATGCAAGCAAAAAAACACCCTTTACACTTATGGATTAAATAATAAATCCTGTAAATCCTTGTGGGCGCCGTGACGCTAACATCACTCTGGTTAGTATGTTGGACCACTATGCGCGAGGTTAAATGTTCGAATCCCAGAAAACACCAACCGCTTTTTTACGGCCCCGCCTTTCGCGAATGTTTGACAAACATCCGGCAGTGTTGTTGTCATGTAAAACAAAAAAAAACAAAAAAAAAATGCCCTTCGGATATGGTATAAAACTGTAGATTCCTTCCAATTCGTGCGAAACACGAGTGGTTGCGAGAAGCTAGGCCAACGGCCCTTCACGGGCTGTTTGCGCAAAAACTTTCGTTTTCAGTAAATTCTCAGATTTAACAATCTGAATATAACAATGTCAATGAATATAACAATTTCATACACCGTAATGCTATTCATAAAGGGGTTGTAGCATCCATAGAACATTTTTTTTGCACTGCATTACCAACGAGCACTGTGTGGAAACAATACCGCCGTCATGCGTAGCTGTTTGTTCCATATTTCACAATACAATTCAACCCTAGTGACATTTAGCATTTTTGGACATATTCGAAAATGTTCTAGAAGTTCTTGTATTTGGTAAAATTACACCAACCACCAGCAGAGAAGACATAGTCGATAGAGGTGAAAATAGCGAAGAATAAGTGCGATTACTCTGAGAGTTAATTATTTGCAAACTGGTCTTAAGAATAAACGATATTGTGATTAAAAGTGAATTTGTAGATTAATAAAGAATAAAGTGATTTGACTGTTTTGAATTGTAAGTCGAAAGTGAAGTTGGTAGTTGTTTTTAAATAAACAGTTTAAGTACACAGAAGACGGTTTTATTATTACGAACCCCAGCAAGAATATTAAAGGGTTAAAGCAAATAGTTGAAAAGAACGATTTACGCTATTACATAGTTTACGACAACCAAAAAAATTCAACTTCAAAATGAAAACAATGATAAGCAATTGCAAATAGTTATCTTACTTTTATTATTATTTGAAATTCTCATCTGCCGGCAGCATTTAAAAAAAAAGCTGTACATCGAGTGCTCTCAAAAGAATAGATAGATCTAGAGCTCGAAAATAACTCTCAACCTTTTGAAAGGTTTCTAAATTACTCTTAATTGTTGAGATTTTGAAAAAAGATCACTTAATATACAATATATATATAATTTTCTAGGTTCTGGTAAATCACCAGAGATATCAATGAGAAAAAAAAGTATCCAACTGAATGACGGTTTAGATAGCATACCTTACATCATTCTAAAGCATATACCGGGGGACATTATACGGTAATACTGCGTTATCTGTAATAATCTCTTAAACAAGTACTTCTTCCCGAGTTGTTGGAAAATATCGAAGATTTATCTAACTATAAAAAAGAAAGAGGATCCATCTGATCCTTCCAATAATAGGCCAAACAGTCTCCTGTCTAATATCGGAAACATCTTTGAAGTAGTTATTAGCAAGTCAATTTCGATCACGTGCGAAAGGAAGGAGATTATACCGTGGAACCAATTTGGGTTTGGAAGAAATCATTCGGTGGTGCACGCTGCTACCAAATTGATTTTTGAATCTAATTGGAGCCTGAATGAATTTCCATACTATCTTGTAAGGATTCAATTAAATTTAGGTTTTTTAGTAGCATAATAGATATTATTACAATAAATACAAAGTCTTATGAAATTTAAGGGTTTAGGCAATTTAAAACCTTTAGATCTATAATAATTTGAATGTGTATAAAATATGAAAGAAAAGAAAAAGGAATAGAATTTATAAAGGGAAATACTACTACAAAAAATCCTGATATGCACTTTAAAATCTAATAATACACAATCCCAGAAATCGAAAACATGCAAAAAGATAAAGTAGTAGTGAATATACATTCGTATGTATGTACATAGCATTAATAAGAAAATTATGTAATACACTCATACCTCGCTATACGGGCTTTGCTATAACGGCCTTTTTTTTTATTACTTTGAAGCATCTATATTTTTACAAAGTCCTTAAAATTGTTTTCTTAAGAAGTGGTTATCTACTCAATCCTTACTGCATGTGAACTTCGCAGTAATGAGAGATTTCTGGCTACTATTCCACCTCATAATACTCTCATTTTCTTAAATTTCTATACTGCAGTTGCCCCCAGACTATTTAATAGTTTACCAATTGAATTACGGAGTCTCCGAAAACCTTTTACATTCAACAGAGAAATTAAAAAATGGCTGCTTAATTTTGATTTCAACGAAGTCAATAATCCAATCAGGATATATTTGTAATGCCTGTATAAATACCTTTTATCTCTTTTTAAAATATTTAATCCCATGTTGTAAACTTTCACCTAGCAACCAACTTTTTTATTTTACATTACGCTATGTCTTTTTCTTTGTTTTTGTACAACTTGATGCATCCGCCACTAGTTTCTCTAACTCAAGGATGCATCTTTCTATTCCTCAATGAATATTAGTATGAAGAACACTTAAATACTTCCCTTTACTGAATATCCTATTATTAAATTTTAACATTAGTTTTTAAGTCAAAGTTGCTAATTGTTATTGTAAAATAATTGAATGGAATAAATATATTTGAATTAAATTGAAATTTCAATTGAATTGAATTGGAATTTGAATTGAATTGAATTACTTTGTTTCCGTTTTACGGCCAATATTTTTCGTTACAATGGCCAAAAAAAGAAACAAAAATCCTTTAAATGTTGTTACAATGCAAGAATATACCTTATGTACCCTGCCTACTTTGTCTACTTTATATTGCGAATTTTTTCTTGCTTGTTGTTGTCTTGACTTTTCGATCTTTGTGTACCCTCTACCTCAAAAAGTATGTATCTCCAAATTATACAATGCATAATGTACAAAAAAGTCCATGTTAGCATCGATAAGTTTGAATTTCCTAGAACGGGTTTTCCCCTTTTTGGCGAAGCAGCATGTGCCGATTCAGTTACAACTCTCAAATATCCGACCATTTAAAAAAAAATCATCGAAAAAGATGATTATAACCCAGAACAAGTTTTTAGTGCGAAGGAAACGGGTCTTTATTGGAAACAAATGCCTGAGCGCACCTTTATTTGGAACGACGAAAAATCTTCATCAGGATATAAGGTGTCAAAAGAACGTTTTACTCTTCTTGGTGCTAACGCAGCGGGGGATTTCAAGCTTAAGCCACTATTGGTGCACCTGTCTGAAAATCCAGGAGCTTTCAAGGGATTGAACAAGAAAGAATTGTCAGTCACTTGGAAGTCGAACAAAAAGGCTTGGATGACAAAAACTCTCTTTGAAGATTGGTTTAAGAATTGCTTCTGTCCTGAAGTCCAAACCCACCTGGAAAAGAAAAACGTAAGCAATAAAGTCTTGCTTATTTTAGGTAATGCTCTGGGGCATCTGGTTAATTTGGGTGAGCTGTCTGAAAATGCAGGAGTTGAGTATCTTCCCAAAAATACAATGGGCCTTATTCAGCCTATAGATCAGGGTGCAATAGCGTATTATTTGCGCGAATTTTTCAAAAGTTTGTAAATAAAACGGATGGAAGATCCTTTATTAAATATAATAATTTTGAAGAACCACAACATCAAAGATGCCGCTTACAACATAAGTGAGTCTTGGAATGAATTAAAATGAACAGCGATGAATCATGTTTGAAAGACATTATGACCGGAATGCATTACCAACGGCCAATCTCATGCTGATCCTGTTATCCCTGGAATTGAACGCAAAATTTTATGTCTGGCAATGGAAATCGGATTTGAGGATTTAGAAGAACATAGTGTCACCAGTCTTCTTAACGCTGACAGAGCTTCGCTTTCAAATGAAGAACTGATGTAGTTGGGATCAGACCAAGAGTCAGCCTGAGTATTCCACGAGTTGACATCAAAAAATTTGTGTGAAGCACTGCATCATTTCGAAGAGGTATTCGAATATTGAAATCAAAATGATCTCGGCGAAAAACGATATTCTAAAGTTCCAACAGCTCTTGAAGTAGCCATTAATTACTAAATGAAATTAAACAAGATTTAAAATATAAAGCAAAACAACAATTTATTAAACCCTCAGTCGCGGATCTGACTGTGATTCTTCTTTCAGTTTAAGCACTTCAATACTTTTGTTTTTCTCTATTTGTTCTTACTCAATTGTAAATTGTAAATGTTCTTTTTCGCTATGTATTTAGATTTTATCTTGGCTCCTGTCAATATTAAATTGAAACGTAACTGTTCTCTGAAGTTAACACAATAAATACATTTTTTTTATAAGGTTTTGTCAATTGTTTGCTTATTTTTTTGAAGACTTGAAACCAATCTAATGGATTTTGGATGAGTTTGTATGGAAAAGAAAATGACTCACTATACGGCATTTCCCTTTACGGTCTGATTTTGTGGAACGTATCTTTTTTTTTTTTTTTGTGGGCAAAATCGCATCATCACCTCCCCGTGGTGCCCGCTGGATAGCTATCTGATAGTGAACTAACGATGAGCGTATGCTGAGTCTGACGATATGAACACTCGGACCTGCGTAAGCACATCTGGGTGAACTTCAGCGCGCATATGTTTAACCGGACGAAGCATCTCTTGTTGACCTGATCGGCTGAAATATGCGTCTCAGAAGGAGGACGTGCGGCGGATGAATTCTCTCGATGGAATCAACGGTGACGTCTACAGGCCAGCGGAAACCTTACCGGAGCTACTTCAACATATTTGAAGGATTGTAAGGATTTTCAATACTACGTCAGGGCATTGAAAAAGGGATGGTGGCGGATGAACCCTTAATGGGCCAACGGCAGCGCTCAAATCCCCGAAGTGGGTTACTGACATCGGTGTATCCGGCCCCTCGTCCTACTAGTTGCTAAAAAAGGATCTGGTCCTCCAGGTTGGGGGTTGTGCCGTCGGGTTAACTTCCCTACCACATAAAAAACCTTCGGTTACGAAGCAACCAACAGCCTCGGATACGGATGAATTTACTGTTGACGACCCAAGCAAACGTAAAAAGGACAACGATCTTCGTGTCTGCACGTGGAATGTTAGGTCCCTCTATAAACCACGTGCAGCCGAACAACTTGCGGAGGCCCTAGAGTGTATCAAAGCAGACATTACCGCCATCCAAGAAGTGCGATGGGATGGGCCGGGCAAAAGGAGTATGAAAAACTGCGACATCTACTACGGCGACTGCTACAGACAACAAGGACAGCATTTATTCGGGTGCGGATTTGTCATTGGAGGCAGACTTAGGCAAGAAGTCTTGAGTTTCTGGCATGTGAACGAGCGCCTTATGACTATCCGTATCAAGGCTAAATTAGCCAACATTAGCCTAATATGCGTTCACGCCCCTCGTGAGGAGAAGGACGACGCGACAAAGGACGACTTCTACCAGCTCTTGGACAAGACGTATGAGCAATGCCCTAGCCACGACGTTAAAATTATCCTAGGTGATTTTAACGGAAAGCTAGGAAGAGAGGACGTCTTTAGTAGCGTGGTCGGAAAACACAGCCTGCACGACAACACATCCGACAACGGACTCAGGCTAATCGACTTTGCAGCGGGGCGAAACTTTGTCGTAGCTAGTACGCGGTTCCCACGTCTCGATATTCACAAAGGAACATGGCTCTCCTTTGATCGAAAAATCGTCAAAAAAATTGATCACATTGCGATCGACGCAAGGCACTCTTCCAGTATTCTGGGTGTCCGGGCTTTCCGAGGAGCCAACGTGGACTCGGATCACTACCTAGTTGTAGCCAAGGTACGGATGCGGATATCCACAACGGAGCGAAAATCGCAAGAGACCGCCAGAACCTTTGCCGATCGTGTTTCTTCTAATCTCAATCTAAGTCCTATGCCACCAGCAGCAAATGCGGAAGGCCAACACGCCATCAGAGATGCCGCCTCTCATGTACTGGGTTTCTCTCGCCCACCACAACGAAACCCCTGGTTTGATGAGGAATGCCGGCAAGCACATGCAGCAAAGCAAGAGGCGTACAAAGCGGCGCTGCATAGAAGGACTAGAGCTGCTTACGAGCTCTACTTGTGCCGGAGAAAAGAGGAACATCGACTTCTCAGAAAGAAGAAAAAGGAGCATGAGAAGCGCTCGATCGAGGAGATTGAGTGACTCTATTGCAGGAATAATGTTCGAAAATTTTACCAAAGGGTAAAAAGAACATGCCAGGGTTTCAAAGCCAGAACAGAAGCCTGCAGGGACGAAAATGGCAACATAGTAGTGGAATCGCAGTCGGTGCTGAGAATATGGAAGGAACACTTCTGCAGACTGTTAAACGGCGATGATGACCAATATTCCGCTGTCAGGCAGAATGAGCCATTCAACAGTGACGATGGCAGTCAAGATTCCCGTCAACCCGATCAGAATGAAGTGAGGATAGCGATATCTAAACTCAAATCCAACAAAGCTGCTGGAGCCGACGGCCTTGCCACTGAACACAACGGCAGATCTTGGAAAAAACCCATGAATACAAAATCGATACGCACCACCTCTTTATCGATTTCAAAGTTGCCAATGATAGCGTGTATAGAGACGAGTTATACAGAGCCATGTCTAGTCTTGGCAGGGATGCGATGGAGAACTCTCGCTGCTCCATCAAAGTCGGTAAGAACATCACCGAACCGTTCGATGTCAGGAAAGGTGTTAGACAAGGTGACGCGCTATCATGCGATCTCTTTAATATAGTACTTGAGAGAATTGTACGAAACTCACAAGCCAACACCGGAGGTACAATCTTTTACAAGTCTGTACAACTATTCGCTTATGCCGATGACATTGACATAATCGGAAGAACTCAGCGGGCCGTCAATGGGGCATTTACGAGTATTGAGATCGAGGCAGCAAAGATGGGTCTAGCGGTCAATGAAAGCAAAACAAAATATATGCTGTCTACAAAAAAGGACACCCAACATCGGCGTCTTGGACAGAACGCCACAATAGACAGAAATAATTTTGAGGTAGTAAAGGATTTTGTCTACCTAGGCTCTACGGTGAACTCCGCAAATGACATCAGTAGGGAGATCACACGAAGAATTACTCTTACCAATCGTTGTTTCTATGGGCTAAAACGGCAATTGAGTAGCAAAGCGCTATCTCGAACTACTAAGGTAACTCTTTATAAGACACTAATCATCCCAGTCCTGCTGTATGGCGCAGAGGCATGGGCTTTGAGAAAACCGCATGAGGATGCCCTTGGTTATTTCGAGAGAAAAGTTCTTCGAGCGATCTTTGGTCCCGTCTGCATAGACGGTGAGTGGAGGAGAAGGTACAATGCCGAACTATACGGTCTGTACAAGGACATCGACTTAGCCAGAAGAGTTTACATACAGCGACTAAGATGGCTGGGTCATTTAGAGCGGATGGAGCCCAACGTTCCCGCTAAGAAAGTTTTCGAATCCACCCCGGATGGACGACGCAGTAGAGGACGACCTCGCGGTAGGTGGCGCAAACAAGTGGAGGGGGACCTCAACCAACTTGGCCTGCGCAACTGGAGGCAGCTGGCTCGTAATCGTGCTAGCTGGAGAGGTTTGTTGGTTGAGGCCCAGGTCCACCCCGGACCGTAGCGCCATCTAAGTAAGTAAGTAAGTATCTTTTTTTTTTGGTTGTGCCAAAGGGTGTGTAATCTTCTAAAGATACCAGTAGCCCGAGCTACTGGCATGCACGATTCGCAAACCTGAATACTCGATGCCAGGAATACGCCTACGTACTAAACCACACCCTGCACTCTTCAACCACTCTCCCCGCGGGACTACCGTTAGGTATTACTTCGCCGGGCTGGTTAGCTATTTATGCTCTTCTTTCGCTGTCTTCCGCTCCTTGTTCCAAAAGTGTTGCCAGTTGGACTTGGTTGCTCTCTCTGACTCTTTCCAGCAGCCTAAGTTCCTGCACGATTATCGCTGCAACTTATTTCACCGCGTACCATATTCCATTCGATGCTATCATATGATGCACAATGTTTTCGGGGGTTGGTATTTCTCCAATTTTTTCCTCCAGTTCTCTGTGCTCTATATGAAAACGTGGGCACTGAAAAAATACGTGCTGAGCCGTCTTCTGAGGCCTGTCCGCAATTTGGACAGTTGGGAGATTCATCGAGCCCAAACCTGTTGAGGTGCGCCCGAAAGCAGCCATGTTCGGTTAGGAGCTGGCTAAGATAAAAATCTACCTCTCCGTGTTTCCGGTCCATCCATTTTTGGATATCCGGTATAAGTCGATGAGTCCATCTTCCCTTTGAGGACTGGTTCCATCGCTCCTGCCATGCTCTAATGCTTCGCTGTCTTTCTTCCAGCTTGATATTTTTGACTGACGCTTGAGGTTCCTGAATTTTGGCGTCGTTGGTCCTTTGTAGCTTGATAGCCAAGATATCCGCTGGTAGCATTCCCGCGATGACACATACTGCCTCGTCTGACACCGTTCGAAAGGCACAGCATACTCTCAGCGCTCATAGTCTGTTGACAGAGTTTATCCTTCTTGCGTAGGTCTTTTTCGTCATAGCTTTGGCCCATATGGGTGCCGCATACATAAGGATGGACTGCACCACCCTGGATAGAATAAGTCTCCTTTGCTGCCTAGGTCCTCCTATATTTATCATTATTCTTGATAAGGCACCGCTCACCCGAGCCGCTTTCTCACACGTTCTTTCAAGGTGCTCCTTGTAAGTGAGCCTCGCGTCGATCATCACACCTAGGTATTTGATAACCGATTTTGATGTCGTATTATGATCTCCTACTCTGATGGTAATTTCCTCTCTTTTCTTGCGGCTGCTTACCAATACTCTCTGTTTTATGTTCGGCGAGCTCTAACCCGACTGCTGCCATCCACCGTTTGACTTTTCGAATACATTCATTTGCAATATCCTCTATTTCCTCTAGATGTTTTGCAACCACGACAATTGCAATATCATCGGCGAAGCCTATGATTTTTCCCTCATTTGGGATTCCAAGCCTTAGAACCCCATCATACATAATGTTCCAAAGGATAGGGCCTAATACCGATCCTTGTGGAACTCCGCCAGATATGTGGTACTGCTTTACCCCATCGTCGGTATCGAAGAGCAGAAACCGTTTCTCGAAGTAGCTCAGTATTATTTTAATTAAGAACCATGACACCATCATTGACCTAAGCGATGCACTATGAGTCCCCAATTCGCAGAATTGAACGCGTTTTTGACGTCCAATGTTATTACGGCACCGTATTTCTTTGCACCGCCTCTCCATCTCCTGCCCTGAATAGCTTCTTCCAAGGTTGTAGTTACCTTCTTATTGCGTCTACTGTAGATCGAGCTTTTCTAAAGCCGTACTGTTGGTTGGAGAGTCCCCCGGCTTGGAACGTATCTAGGCCGTTAACCGAGGTATGAGTGTATTTCAATTTGTAAGCTGTACAATGAGTTCGTTTCAATCAGTTATTCTTTGCTGACGATGGAGCCATCATAAGTGAGAATCCTACATCCCTGTAACGAGCACTTGATATGCGGTTGGACGTTTTGGAGGGAAATGGGTATCGCACTAGTTCAAAAAAGACAGAGTACTTGTGCTGTCCATTCTCTGATCCACTTAGGCATATTCCAGACATTTATTTGAATGGAACAGTGCTTCCCAAGTGCGAAAAATTCAAATAGCTGGGATCTGTGATGGAATAGCGAAGCAACCTGTGATGACGACATCAATCATCGCGTATGCGCAGGGTGGATGAAGTGGCGAGAAAATTCCGCGAGAATTCTTTTTTGACAGAAAAATGCCGCCTAAGTTGAAAAGAAGGCTCTTCACCGCAGTTGTGCGTCCAGCGCTCACATACGGTTCACAGCTGAGATGAAGATGCTTCGCATGACAGCAGGAGTGACAAAGCTTGATCGAGTAAGAAGTTCGAAGATCCGTGGAAGCCTTCACATCAAGCAAACCATCGTTCAAAAGATAGATCACGACCGGCTCAGCTGGTACTGCCACGTTCAAAGAAGAAATCATTTGAACCCTGTTAAAGAACCAGATAGATAGATAGATATTTATTTCTACAATAATTTACATTTATGTTTGTTACCGCACATTTTACAATACAGGGATTTGATAATCTTATCTTTCCACTGAAATATTATTTATAAAATCATATAAATTACATAAACAAAAGGGAATAGATTCAGATTTCATTGACTTTTATTTCATAAAAAAAGAAAGTTGTTACATACATTAGAGATTACAAGTCTAATTGGATTTGGTCTTAGGCCGGCTACCAGATTAACAAAATAGATTGTGAAAGTACGAAAAAACAAAAGTGAACTAAAGAGTTCCCTCAATAATATGTTTTCTATATCGAAGTAAGTTAACTGTATATTTATATAACGCGTCCCACCCGTATTCCCCATAAAGTATACTCATCGCTTCATCGAGGTCCAATATATTCGCGCCGAAGAATCTTATAGGAAATTCTTTTAACACAGGACATCTTGCAAGGAAATGAACTACATCTTCTCTCTCTTTTAGGTTACAAATATCGCACTGAATTGGAAGGTCTGGCCGATGAGGCATATAATGCAAGGCGATTAGTTCTCCTCTTGTTTTAAAAAGGGTAATTACCATCTCAGTTGAGTTTGAGTTTAGAAAGTAAGTTCTATCTTGTAGGTTATATTTCAAACGGCAATAGTAGGTCCTGTAGATTGACTGCTGAGCATCGGCTATGTACTTATCGTATGTCATATTTGCAGTTCTTTCTAGGAGGGTGTTAAATTGTTTCCTTACTGATGAGTACTCAATATCTGGTGTTACGTTCAAATTCAAGCTGCAGCTGGACGCTAGACGTTCCCACTCTGCGGCAAAGCTTGCTTTTGATAATAGAACTTGGGCTAATATTAGTCTCGGCAGTCTTTCTTGGTTCATAGCCATAATTTTCGCGACATAATCAAAATGCATTTTTAAACTGTCCAGGAAGAGGGGAGGTGTCCCGGTCTCCAGATGCAACATATAGTTAGGAGTGTTACTCGGCAGATGAAAAATTCGTTTAATGAAAAAAACGTAGACATTTTTCGATTTCCTCGAAGGAGCAATACCCCCACACTTGAGCTCCATATAAAAGTATAGACTTAGCAGTTGCGCTAACTATTTTCTGCTTTGAACTATGATTTATGTACTTGTTCTTCATGCAGCGACTCCAAACAGCACAGATTGCACGCTTGGCTTCTGCCAATTTAATCGTAAGATGGTTTTTCATATTCAAGTTTGCTGAGATCAGAACTCCCAGATATTTGTACTCTCGTACGGCTTCTATGTCCTCTCCCTGATAGGTCCACTTTTCACTTCTGGAATATCTGCCGCCCCCGTTTCTAATGATCATAATTTTTGATTTTTCAAGATTCACAACGAGATTCCCAGTTTTACAGTATTCGTCGAGTCTGTTTATCATCATTTGTAATTGTTCCACAGAATCCGCCAGAAACACATCCGCGTACTTTAGACCCGGAATCTTCTTTGATCCAATCTCTATACCACCTCGTACTATGCCCATTATGTCGTTAATGAATATAATGAAAAGTAGCGCGCTGAGGATGCATCCCTGTTTCACCCCCATTGTAGTTTCGAACTCATCCGATATCTGCTCCCCATCCCAAACATAGGCGACATTTTCCGTGTACACAGCTCTCAGTATCTTAATGATTTTACTTGATAATCCAATTCTGTATAGCTTATAGAAGAGTGCATCACGGGCAACGGAGTCGAAGGCTGCACGAAGGTCCACGAAAAATACATACAGCTTTTTACTTTTCATCTTGTAGATCTCGGATATATTGACAAGTGAAAAGATCTGGTCTACCGTTGAAAAATTTCTTCTAAATTCAGCTTGAAATTCACTCAGACCTTTTTTTCCTCTATCCATCGTAAAATCCTGTTATATAGCAACAACTTAGCGGAAGTATTCAGAAACGAGATTCCTCTGTAATTTGTTGCATTCTCGCAACTTCCTTTTTTATGCAACGGAAAGATTATTGCTTTCTTGAAGCTCTTAGGGACATCAGCTGTTTCAAATATGCGGTTGAACTCAGTGGTAAGCGCACCCAGAAATTCTGTCGAACAATTTTTATAAAATTCAAAAGAGATGCGGTCGTCACCTGAGGCTTTTTTGACTTTTGAATTTTTGATGGCGTTTTGTACTTCAAGCAGTGAGAATGGTGTATCCAAGTACTAGTCGAAAAACATGGGAGCCGCATATTGGAAAGGTAGTGAGATTTGCGGAGTATTGAGTAGCCTATTAAAGTGGTCCTTTAGTTTCGGTGCCTTTAAGGATCGAGCAACAATACTTGGCTGCCGTTTATATACCGCACAGTTCTCCAAAACTCGGCCGATGACCTAGATATGTTTAATTGGGCGGTTTTAAGCTGTTCAAATGCTATTTCTTTCTTATAACAGATGCATTTAAATTCTTTATTTGCTTCCCCATAAAGAGCTTTAAAAATCCTGGAGTTAAAAGATCTCAGGAGCTTTAAAAAAGCAAAGGACTTTTCTCTAGCTTGAAGGCATTCTTTATCAAACCACTGTTGCTTACCAGTTAAATTTTTCCTGTGACTGATTTCTGGGGCAGCTTTTTTAATTATTTCTGACAGTTCCTCGACATTTGGAGAGGGGATTATATTATAGAGATTGATGAGCTCCATTTTCAGGTTGTTCTGGAACGTGAAAACTATCGTACCATTTTATTTTTGGCGGAAGGTCTATTACCCTAAGATTTTCCCCACTTCTTGTGTGAAACATATTACACGTTACTTCCAAAGGCATATGATCTGAATAGGGCTTCATTGCTATTCGAAAATCGTCCAGTTAGAGATGCCAATCTCCTGCGATGAGGCAGTAGTAAATAACTGAACACGCCGTTCCCCGAATAAAAGTGAGGGAATAGTTAGAAGGAAAATACGCCAAAAACCTTCCATAAAAGCAAAAAATAAATAAATAAATAACTAACTAAATAAATAAATAATAATAAATAAATAAAATCAAAATATTAGTAAAATAAAATAAATTGTTAGTAAATATATAACTATACAAGGTTTAGAGTAAATAAATAAATATATATGTAAATTAGTAAATAATTAAACAAATAAATAAATACGTAATTCAAATAAATAATGGATAAATGATTGAAAAAAATAATATATAAATTTACATATATATAAATAAATAATAAGTAATAAAAATAAATACAGAAATTATTAATAAATAAATAAATAAATAAATACATTAGGAAACGAATAAATAAATAAATTATCAAATAAATATATAAATAGATAAATAAATAAAGCTATTGCGAACATAAGTAACATACAAAAAAATTAAAAATGGATAAATAAATACTACATGAAATTAATGAACACTTCATTTTTAACTGTTTGGTTAAATTCAATTGGTACATAATTCATTTGTAAGTGGATTTTCAGCAAAACTACACCGATCGACAAATTAAGATTTAAGCCTTTGAATTCTTTGATAAATCTGTTCAACATTCGTTTTATTATGTAGGCCTAAGGTAGAGTGATGCCACTGTAAATTAAGCATCATTTTTAAGATTTTATTTTGGCATATCTGTATTTTCATTATGTGGCATTTTGCATAATTGGCCCAAACATGGCATCCATATAAAAGAATTTTCTGAAAAATAACTTTATAAATGATGATTTTGTTCTCAGTTGAAAGCAATGATTTTCTGGGTACAATGGGTACAAATGGGTACAACATTTTTATACCAACTCCAACTTTCTTAACTTCTTTCTTCTTCTATTGATATGGTAATTAAATATTAATTTTGAGTCTAGATAAACCCCTATGTATCTAACGCAGGGCTTCCAAGCGATGCTTACTCCATTAACCTATAATTGGGTGGAGGGTAGAAAGCAACGCTTTCTTTTCCTAGTGAAAAAGATAGCTTGTATTTTATCTTTGTTTAGTTTAATCTTCCACTTTGAATAATATTTTTGCAATACTTCCATTGCATTCTTCAGATCGCTCTCAATATTGGAAGCGAACTCATGTGATGAAAATATTGCAGTATCATCAGCAAATATGGCATCACAATTTCGCAAATCGGGGAAATCGGAAATATAGAGATCATATAAAATAGGACCTAGAACATTATTATCACAGATATGTTTGAGGATTTGTCCCTTAAGAACTTTTACATATATTTTGCTGAGGCTACTCAGCAAACTTATCGGCCTATAACTTTCAGGACTTTCAACACAGGAACAATTTTGGCTAACTTCCAAGCATCAGGAAAATACTCCATTTTCAAGCAGGTATTGATAAGAAATGTTAAATATTTAATTTCAGAATCCGGCAAATGCTTGATGTATATGTTTCTAATAGAATCAATACCGCCCGTTTTTCTTATTTTTAAGTCATTAACTATATATAGGACATCTTCGTTTAAAACAAAATTAATCGAAGCTGTTTGGTAAACACTATTCAAGAAAAACGATTGGACTGTAGTATTCACAATATTTTCAGTTTCTGTAATTGTTAAAAAGGCAATATCAATGAACGTTCCAAAGACATCGCGAGGCAGGAGAGGCAGGCCTATAAACGCCTGAATCACACAAATGTGACGATATCGGCATTTCATTGGCTTCAGTAACCGAGTGATCCAAAATCGGCAGTCCTGTCGATATTTTCTGACGTCAAATAGGCGAACACCCACAGGCGGATCAGTAGAAATGCGGTGAAGTGGGAGGGTTATGATCCCTTGTTTTCGGATCATAGCTTCGCTAAAAAAGGAAGAAGTAAAAGAGTTCGTTTTCATAAAATGAACATTTTAGGAAAAAGGTTTCTTGGGATCTAATAACAAGATGTAAAATAGTATTGACGTTGCCCATATCATGGAACCTATTTGTTGCCATGGTAGTTTTAGTATCATTAAAAGGATTTTATTTTGGCAAATTTGTAATTTTTTTATGTGTGGCTTAGCACAATCGAACCATGCCGCGTTCGATCTATGTGAACGAGAAAAAATGTTCTCTAACAGATAGAAAATACACGAAATCTAAAGTTTTGAATGTCGCAAATACTGTACTAAAGGGCACGGTTATACCACCGCTTCTATGTAATATTTATGTTTCGGAAATGCTGAGGCTTCGGTAATTCGTTAGCGTTTCCTGACGACGTTAGTTTGTATGCAAGTGACTCAAAATACATGATATACAAAATGAACTTCAAAGCAACTTTGAAAAGCTCCAGTCATTTTGTTCGGAATGGAAACTCAAGATCAACTATCAATCCGGTGGCCTTCGCATAGAGCATAAGACCGTTGTGATGTTTTTATGTGCCCATTTAGACAAGTTTTCATATTACAATGAACATGTAAATAGTTATATAGTTAGAAAAGGCAAGAGAGACTTTTATGTCACTCAAACGCCTGTTTACTCTAACTATCTGAAATCCGATGAGAAGGTCATATGTTATCAAGCCTAGACTTATGCGCATCCAATATGGTGGAACATAAGCTTATCATAAATGGAAAAGCTTCAGTTGTTTGAGAGGAAATGTCTAGTACAATAGCTTGCACGCAAATGTACCGGAGTGCGAATTCCGACTTTCGGCATTACGTCTCTAACAACCAATTAGTAAATGCTTCCGGTGTGTCCAGAATCGACAATGTAATTTTGGATCTAGTGAGGAATCATTGCGCGCGGTCAGCTAACGTTACGGAGAATTAACTTGTATCGGGCTTGTTTTACCCTAACATAAGTACCACCTGAGATATTTTTGTATCTGAATGCACATGGTTACTTATCAGATTCAACGAACGTACCTGTTACGGGTATATAATATACCACATTGCTAGAAGGGCAACATATAAACGTATCCAATATTAACCGATTAGCTCGGGAGATGAAATGGTGATTTAAGATACTCCGTAAGCATACCAAAAAGGGATCTTATCAATGTCGACAGATATAATGGAGAAAAATATTGGTGACTCGAATGGGTTGTAGCCGATGGCTAGCATTAGGTCATGACATGTGATTTCGTTTAACGAATGTCTTCTTTCAATTCCGTAAGTAACGACGGACTATAAAACACGTGTTAGACCCTAATCGTAGAGTAAGTTCGGTTAAGGTAATTGTAGTTCTATTTTTAGTACGTAGGTTAGTTTTTAAAAAAAGAAAAACAGGAAAGGTTGAAAAAGGTTATGACACTCACGTTTTCATTTCATATACAAAAAAGAAAAAACGAGATATAAAATGTGAAAAGTGAAAAGTGATAAAAAAAAGCTTAAAACTTCGTAGACTTTAAGGCACAAATTAAGTACATTATACAATAAGTGTTGAGAACCCTTCAGTAGGTCATATACTTAAGTATAGTTATAAGTAGTTAATAGTTATATTTTATTATACAACTGAGATATGAAATAGTTTTGTGAGCAAATAAACAGAAAAACAAAATTATTGCTCGGTCGGGACACCATCGTTTTCTTCCAACTGTGAATAATGCCGAACTGTTTTAAATAAATGTTATTATAGTAAGAAGTTCAAAGTATTGGTGTTTAATTTCATAAATTTGCATTGAGAAGATTGAACTCGTAACAAATATGTTCGCATTTTTTGAAAAACATTAGTTTGCATGTTACTACACAACACAGCATCTACGACTACGTAATACGTTGATTAGTAGAACTCTGATTCCTCACAGTCAGTTGGCTTTCTTCAATTGCTCACGCATCAAACAGTAAAGCAAGAACAAGCTGCGAATGGCCTAGAAGAAGAACGACTTAGCTTAGCACACCTGAAATAGCCAGAGCTTACAGAAAGCGCCTGGATGAGAGACACTCTTCAGTACATAATATACTCCTATATACTATACTAGGGCTTTGCACGCACTGCGACCTCAAAGTTTTATTGTGTAAGCCAGGTGTTTAGCCGAAAACTGGGTTAAGGCTCTTGATAAACCTAAAACAAAGCTTCAGGCTTAATCTTACAAAAGTCAGAGGGTCTCAAGAAAGCCCTCTCATTCGCGTACACAGAGTTCGATTGCATGGACTTCAACCTGTTGGTGATTTCCCAAGCGCTGCTGCACGTTGGAACCTGAGTTCATAAGCCCCTGCGTCAGTGGTACCATTTTCCAAATTGAAATAGTATATTCTCCAACTTCGAATGCTAGGAAGCAGAAGATCGAGTGTATCGGGTTCATCAATGATGTGCCCGAGAATACTTTGGGTTACCACCCAGAAAACGCCCGTTGTACGATATGATGAGTGTATTCAACGAAAGAATGTGACCGAAGATATAGATATGCTTGTATGTACAAGTGCTGCAGAGGAAAACTAAGATAGCGGGAGATATGTAATAAAAGAAAATAAAAAAAGGAAGAGTAAATCCTACGTAGATCTCAGGACACATGCTCATCGAAGCAACTCAGAAAATCTAGTGAGCACTTCCAGCAGTTACTGAATGGATATCAATTGGTGAGAGTATTATGGCAAGAAGGGAGCAGCACCGAGTTAATGAAGAAGCAGTACCCAGCAGCACATACATACATACAGTAAAAGAAATATCCTCAGTGAAGTTTTATTGTAAAAATAAAAATTGTTTTTTTTTGATTAAATTATTTATTTTATTTAGTGGTTCGAAATTTGTTAAACTTATTAAAAGTTAAGAAAACAAAAAAATGGAACAGCTCATTACATAGTTATACGCTATAAAGTGCAGAAAAACTAAAAATTAAACGGAAATACGGTTAACCTAGCTATTAAAAATGATATTCTCTTACCTGTAAGATAAGTCATTTTTGTTTTTAGGGTTTTTATTGTTTTTTAGTATGTGGTTTGCTTTTCTTTCTTAGAAATGAGTTCAAAAATTCGGTCATTCATAGAATTGACCAATTTTTCAATGTTTCGCATGAAACTTCATTCGAGACGTCCTTCACTTTTGTTTTAACTCAGGAATCATTTGAAATTGCCTGCCATTGTGGTAAACTTTCCGGGCTATAATTCTCCATAAGTTTTCTATGGTGTTTAAGTCGGGACTGCATGCCGGCTACTGAAGTACTTCTATATTTTTCTCTTGAAGCCACTCACTTGTTTTTTTTTTTCGCTGAATGTATGGCAGCGTTCTCATGCTCAAAAACAAGGTCTTACCCCATTAAGGCCTTAGCATGGTCGATTAGACTAGTCTCCAGTAAACTGATGTAATTTTCCAAATTCATACGGGGGGTAATCCAAGCTAACGGCAGTTTTCCCTTGACCCACATGACTGTTCCGCCTCCAAAATTGCGGCTTAGTCTGGTTTTTCGTTCTTTTCTCAAATCGTGCCAATAACTTTGAAAACCATCCGGCCTATCCAGATTGCACTTCTTCTCATCGCCAAAAAGGGTATTTTGCCATTCATGAATCCACGCCATGTACTTTCTGGCGAAGTCGAGATGACTTTCGCAATGTCACTTTGTTAGTTTGGGCTTTGGTGCTTTTTTTCGCCATTCTGCTTGGGAATGTTTTTGCATAATTTGTCGAACACGTCTGGAAGTTACCCAGTTTACACCGTAACTCTGTTGCGATTTCAAATAATTGTTAACAACTTTGGAAGATCTTCCAATCTTTTGGGAAATTACGTGGTTGGAAAGTTTATATTCCTTGTAAGCCTTAATTGATGCAATTTCTTCAGGGGTTAAAGATTTTCCATGTCCCATTTTTAAAATAGAATAAGTGAAACTAAAAACAAAATATCCAAAAATAAAAAACAAAACCAAACAAATATTTTTTGCAAATTACCTGATCAATTTTTGGTCGATTAATAAATAAAAATTGTTATGAGGCTAACCAAATTTCCTCCAAAAATTCTACCATGCGAGTAGGAAGACAACTCAGACGCAAATGAAGTTATTCATTTGCCGGAAACTTCTCTCAAAGTGTTAAACTATCTTGTAAAAATAAAGCTTTTTACAAGACACGGCGAAATAAAAGAAAAGAAATGAAGATGGTGCGTTCACAAGCAATATACAGCGACTTACACGGATTGTTTTTGGTGATTGCCCTTCAAGCGCGCAAGTGCGCATTGCCATTATGCAATTTATCGACGGAATTTACGATCGTAGTATTCAGGAAAATGCGAGGCTTTCAGATCCAAAAAAACATTTGCCGAAGCAGTGTCAAGGGCTATCACTGCTCGCCTTGCAACACAGACTATTTATATGGCGATCAATTGAAGTCAGGAACGAGCACATCCCGCCAGCCAGACATAATTGTAGGCAACCCACCAAAAGAAGTCGCGGTCTCGATGAAGCAGTTGACATATCGGGAAACGATCAGCAGTCAGCGGCAGGGGGTAAACGCTGATTCCATCTATTCGACCCCAAATTTTCAACATTTATTCGCAGGAACTTCACAGTGGTTTTACTGTTCCAATGGTAGTCGGCAACGTGTCTCGTCGAATGCTGGTGGATACTGGATCATTGGTGACCTTGGTGAGTCGATCTGTCATTCCTCCCCATACCCGTCTTCACTCCGGCAACGTAAGCCTGCAGACCTTATGCGGCAACTCAGTTCAAAGTTCTCATTGTTGGCGTACAAAAATTACACTTCGTGGATTTAAATGTCTTATTAAACTGCTAGTGGTTGATTTCTCTCTTCCCACTGGCTGGCACGGCATCCTATGTGTTGATGTTCTTCAAATCACCAAGGGAATGTTGGACTTTTCCTCGTATTAAATGGTAGTCGTTGACCTGTGAGAGTTATGACAACGCAAGATATCTTGAGGGTGAAGCACCACTGAAAGAAACGGCGCGAGCGGCGTGCTTGCGAGTCGTTGGTGACTTTGTTATTCCTCCGTAAAACAGAAGTGATGATCTCGACCTCTATTTCCATCGATACGACACTCTGGACTCGGTATCAGGCTCTGTCTGGTACAGCGCCCTTGATTGCCAATAAGGATACTGGTAGGTAGAAGTTCATCCTGATGACCGAGAGAAGACTGCCTTTGTAACTAGAGACGGACTGTGGCAGTTTAAAGTGATGAGCTTTGGTTTGACGAATGCGGCAGCCAGCTTCGAGCGTAGGTGACACTCTGGACTCAGTATCAGGCTCAGTCTGGTACAGCACCCTTGATTGCCAATCAGGATACTGGCAGGTAGAAGTTCATCCTGATGACAGAGAGAAGACTGCCTTTGTAACTAGGGGCGGACTGTGGGAGTTTAAAGTGATAAGCTTTGGTTTGACGAATGAGCCCGCTACCTTCGAGTGCCTGATGTCTACCGTGCTAAGGGGACTACCATTAGAAGTTTGCCTTCCTTATTTGGACGACATCCTCGTTCATGGTAAGACTTTCGAACAAATGATCATTAACTTGCGTTCTATTTTCAGTCATTTAAGGGACTCTGGTTTAAAATTAAATACGCCGAAATGCAATCTATTCCGCAATGATTCAAGTTCTTGGGTCATCAGTTGAGCAGTAAAGCCGTCTCTCCAGACCTTGCTAAAATTGAAGTGGTTCGTGGCTGCCCAACTCCAGCGGATTTGACAGATCTATGTAGCTTTGTGGGACTTTGCCAGTCAATTTGTACCCCGATTCGCCTCAATTGCTCGAGCTCTTTATCAGCTTATCGAGAAAAAACGTGGCCTTTAAGTGGGCCGATCGGTTTACAAATGCGTTTAATGATCCAAAGGAGGCATTAACATCGTTTCCCGTGCTGGGACATTTCTAGGCCGAAGGAGAACTTGTACTTGATAATGCTGGCATTGGTCAAAGGTATAGAATGGTTTCATGTTTATCCGTATGGTCGAGAATTTTTAGCCCGAACGGATCATGCTGCGTTGAATTAGTTATTGTCGTTTAAGAACCTTGAAGGTCAACTTGCTCCGTGGACTCCAGCAGTGCAACTTTCGAGTTCGACATCGAGCGAGAAAAAAACACATTAATGCTAATGCGCTCTCACGGCGACCCTGTGCGGATGAAATTTTCCCTCACTGTGACGTGAAGGAAAAACGACTAAAGTTAGAAGATAACCTTTCAGTTCATGCCATTCGACCGGAACAACGCCGCTTCACCCTCAGTCCGATGGTCTTGTGGAGTGAATGAATCAGACGATACTCCACTGTCTCGCGAAATTCATCAACGATAAGCAGGATGACTGGGATAACCTTCTTCCCCTCTTTGCAATGGCTTACCGTTCGTCGACTCAGGAATCAACCAAAGAAACGCCTTTGCAACGATATGCGACTACCTCAGGATTTCCACTTCGGCACTCCACCAAATTTGGATCCCAAGACGTACCTGGGATTTGCCCAGCAGCAGCAAGACCAGTTTCGAGAGATACATGACCGAGCAAGAGTTGGACTACGGCGCTCGGCCCAAAAAATAAGGAGTATGTATGATTTAAAGCTAACTTCCCTAAATTCCGGGTTGGAAGCTTTGTGTGGCTCCACAACCCCCGAAGGAGAGTTCGAGTCTGTCAAAAACGTCAATCGGATTGGAATTGACCATACCGGGTCATGGAAATCATAAACGACCTAACCATCAAGATCCAGACGACGCCGCGATCAAGGCTTAAGATTGTGCGCATTGATCACCGGGTCACCTGCTACCGAGGCAATAACTTTAATTCCTGGCCTTCCGAGAAAAGCTTTCAGCCGAAGAAGCCACAGTTCAAGATGGGGGAGTGTTAAGCACGGGTGAACGCATTCCGTAAGTCCGGCTAAAGTTTGACAGAAGATAACTACCTTGCACTTACATAGATGCCATGACGGGTGTCATTCTTTATTCCATCATTAGTCAATAAAGTCTTACTTAAAGTTAAGCCTTGTGTTTTCGATTTTGAATCTTTTTTTTTCGGCATCCTTTCGTTGAGCACCCTAAAATCCGCAAATACGCAACAGTACATATGTTGTGAAGTTTTGTCCAAGACGCTGATTTTGGGTGTCATTTTTTGTAGGCAGCATAATAAATTTTGCTTTTCTTTCATTGATCGCTAAACCCACCTTTGTTGCCTAGATCTCAGTACTCCCAAATGCCTCACGGACGGACGGCCCGTTGAGTCCTTCTGTCTAAGTCGATGTCATCGGCGCGGCGTGTGCGAGTAGTTGTACAGATTTGTAAAAGATTGTACCTTCAGTGTTGGCTTCTGAGTTTTGTGCAATTAATTCAAGAATTATATTTAAGAGATCGTATGATAGTGCTCACCTTGTCTAAGACCTTCCCTGACATCGAACCGTTCGGTGGTGTTCTTTTCGACCACAAGTTCTCCATCGTCATTCTGCACAACCGGACAAGCTTGGCAGGGATGCCGAGATTAGACATGGCTTTGTATAATTCGTCTCCATAGATGCTATCAAAGGCAGCTTTGAAATTGATGAGAAGATGATGATGGTTTTTCTCAAGATCTGCCGTAGTGTGAGGGACTTTCCGGCTCTAAAATCGCACAGATAAGGACCTAATAGGTTGTTGACGGTCGGTTTTATGTGTTCACATAATATGGCACACAGGATCTTATATGCGATGTTGAGAAAACGTATGCCTCAGTAGTTGCGCGGTTCAGAGCGTCTCCTTTCTTCAGGATCGGGCAATTGTTGCACACTTTCTTCCGACCCAATTTTACAGATGGGCTTCTGGTAAAATTTTCGAACATCATTCCTCGTGAGCAACTCTAGTCCTTCTATGCAGCGCAGCTTTGTACGCCTGTTGTTTTTTTGCATGTGCTTGCCGGCATTCCTCATCATACCAGGGGTTTCCTTGTAGTGGTCGAAAGAAATCTACTATGTACCTCAGAGGCGGCATATCTGATGGCTTGTTGGTAACGCTCTCTGATCTTCCGCATTTGCTGCTGGCGGCATTGGACTTAGATTGAGATTAGAGGAGACTCGATCCGCAAATGTTCTGGCGGTTTCTTGCGATTGTAGCGTCAAACTTCCTCAAATTATTTCGTTGATTTTACTCTGTTCTAGATATCCACATCCATGCCTTGGTTTCAACTAGATAGTGATCCGAGTCCACGTTGGCCCCCCGGGAAGTCCGGACACCCAGAATACTGGAGGATTGCCATGCGTCGATCGCAATGTGATCGATTTGGTTGACGGTTTTTCGATCAAAATATAGCCATGTCCCCTTGTGAATATTAAGACGCGGGAACCGCTACGACAACGTTTCATCCCGCCGCAAAGTCGGCTAGCTTGAATCTGTTGTTAGATATTGTGTCGTGCAGGCGTGCTTGTGCTTTGCGATCACGCTACTAAAGACGTCCTAATTTTGAGTTAAAATCACTCAGCATAATCTTAACGTCGTGGCTAGGGGATTGCTTATACGTCTTGTTCAAGAACTGTTAGAAGTTATATTTGGTCGAGTTTAAAGTCGTTCTGCTAGGGCTGTTGATTACCACAGCACACTAGCACTCTGCGGGAATACTCTTTCCAAAGTCTCAGGACCGAGTGTGACTTTACTGCTATATTACCCTGCTCGTTTCTGCAGGCTACTGTTCGTATATTGCGACCTTGACATCTACTTTTTGTCTGCAGTAGCACCTCTCTATCGATTCGGACGTGCGCATCACATACACTTATTTTTTTATTCGGATAAGTCGGTGTTCCTCCTTTCTATTTTGCTCATAAGTCTCACGAGCAGCTTTGGTTTGTTTTTGCAGTGTCGCTCTTTAGGCCGCTTGTTTTGCTACATAAGCGCATGCGAAACTCTTCGACAAACCATTGTTTTTCTTGTTACCGCCTAGTGCAACCTTGGACATCGGAGTTCAAATACTACTGATGGTGTTGAGTGGTATTTGCATAAAGAGCTCCCTGCTTGCAACTGTCCATCTGCAGAGTTCCAAATGCTTTAGATTTTTATTGATTCCTTAAGTATGCCAAAAACACAATTATATTTGCTAGGTGGAGGGGGTAGCGTTAAGGAACTTGACTTACTTTAATTAACTTATTTCCTCAATAATGAATCCTAATGAGTTTAGTCATACATAACGTGCTCATATGAGTATTATCCATGCAGATACAAGTGCATACATACGATGCCACTAAATTTTTTGCGAGGATTTAATTCCTAAAACACAATATCACCTCGACCTCGGTTTTGCTCCCGTTACGCCCCAACCACCTCGAGAGCGCGTTGAATGTTTGTTTTAATTTTTTTCCTTCGTTCCACAGCTGTTAGATGTCAAAGCAAGCAAAAGTTCAGCTCATCTCAACTTCTGCCTTAGGATAGTGTCGTTACGTAGCATTGCGTTATACTTTACGAATCCAAAACGTCACGTCGAGGGGAAGCGGCATTGTGATAGGATACATTGATTTCCTATAGTTTGACTCATAGACGTCAGGCGAAACCGAGGTCGAGGCGCTATTGTGTTTCAGGCATAACGTTCGTTTCGGATTATTTTAAGTACGACCTTGCCGATGTGTAAAAGAAAACAGACAGAGCTTACTGGCATCTAACTACTGAGTACTGAACTTAGCTCTTTCACTCTCAAACGTTTACTAGCGTTTCGAAATTACAGTAAGCTTAATTTATCCAAAACCCAACCCATTGCGTCCTTGCGATGTTTTTTCCCCGAATTTCTCTGGAGCGCCAGACATGCGCTCCACATTTTCACCTTTCACTCAAAACATTCACTCAAAGTTGTATTTATGTCGCTAGTGGCAAAGCTTTTTCTATCATCCTTACAAACTTCGTCAGCACCACCAAAACCTAGGACAAAAACAGCCCCCTCAAGAAACAAACAAAAATGTCTACTACTATCCTGCAAGGTGAATTCAAAAGTCAGTCTAATTCGTAACGGTAAAACGGACGGACGGTATTATTCAACGCCGCGTACTCCAGCCAAAAAGTCTCTTTGTCAGCTGGCTTACATTGCCTGAATTTACTTGTAACCAACTGCAAGGGAAGGTGTATCTGTGCGGTTGCGATTTATTTCGTCGTCGGTCGGTGTATCTCCTCGTGCTGCGTGTCGCTGCGCCCCCTCCCTTTCAGCTTAGTAAATCAAGTTTGAAAAGTTTTTCTCTACGAGAAAAGCATCCCGACACGAGAAAAAAGGAAAAATAAAAAAAAAAGAAAGGAAAATTTAGTGCTGATCCCTGTGAATAGCGGGGAATATTTATTTCATCCTGTTTATCCTTGGATGTTTTTTTCTTTGCTTTTTTGTGTGCTCCTTTTGTTTGGCGAAAGAAAGCAATAATTGCATACCTTGGGAAAAATTTAACAAAACCAACCCAAACCTACTTACCTTAGCTGCCTGCCGACTAAACGAAATCTGTGTCACAGTTTTTTGTCGTCTTCGTCCTTGTCGTAGTTCGTCGTCACAGTCGTCGTTGTCGTCGCCGTTGTCGTTGTTTTTTCGTTCTCGCTCTCTGGTAATCGGGAGTGTTGGTTCCGTGTCCTTTATTTCTACCAAAAAAGGATATATAGCTGGCATTTTATGTGGTTTAACCTACTATGGTACATAATTTCTTTGGTTTCGGGTTAGTTCCGTGGACGTAAGCAGGACAATTGCGGTGAAGTGGTGGTGTATGTGTGCGCGTTTAAATTTGCGTGTGCTGTTGTCATCCCCATGTTGAAATCTCATGAATTAATTTAAGCCTAAAACGAAGGCATAACGTATTTTCGGCCTTTCAAAAGTTACTTGTATCTCCGGCTCGTGATAGTGTGTGTGTTTTCGAATTATGGAAGTGTTAGTCCCGTGATGAGGAGGCCAGAACCAAACTCTCAAACCTCTTTGAAGATATGCAAATTTTCATGTGTCCTTACGTAGGAGTTCGTGTGAAAGCCGGTTGACGAGAAAAGGGATGCGTGCACTTTAACCTGCATTCGATTTTCAAGGATTTAAGAAAAATACACAAGCTGAACGTGTGTGTGTTACATCGAAGGACCAAAACAGTATAAGGTGGGTAGTAGCACCTTTTTTTTTCTTTTTATTTAGTGTGTCAAAAAATGAAAAAAGAGAGGAAACTCCTTTTGTCATCTGGAATGGAAAGGAATTTATGTGGCTTATATAAATTATATTTCTTTGAATCTAAGGCGGGTATCGGGGTGGGGGTGTGGATTTGGGCTGTTACGAAGGAACACAACACGGCTCTGTGGTTTTTGGCTAAAAGATTGATGATTATTAGGTTCAGAGTTGGTACTACAGTAAACAGCCACCAACCCCCTATCTAGTAACACCGTGCTGTGGTGTTGCCTGCTTCATGAAATTTCCTAAGGCAGTGATTGTATATGTATTTATGTAGGGGAGTTTTATACGCATGGGTATGTGTGTGTCAGTTTGTGTGTTGTATTTAATAAGAAGAATTGACGTGATGCGTTAATTATATACACGAATTCATTTTTCAATTGAAATCCATTAGTTAATGAATTTATCATCATCTCGAAGGATATCGAATTTACAAGTAAGTACACGTGTACATATGTGTATATAAGATAAGGAATGTTTCTCGATACGTTTCCTTGAATTTTCGTCTTCTGTGATTTCATTTGATGCTGTGGGAGGAAATCTGATGTTGAACAAAAATGTGGGTTGGCATAGAAATAAAGGGTTTTAAAGGATCAATTTCCATTCGATACATACACATATGAAGCTGATAACAATAGGACAACCTTTTTAGGTCTATATCTGGAATCGGAAGTTTTTTTTTTATAATCTTAAAGGAAGTTTCGAGGACATTAAGATAATGTTTTCCACAATAAATTAGTTTGATGTACGACTTGGGCATATTACTGTTAGTTTTAGAAAGGTCTATGGGATTGTACACGCTATATACACGCCTATTGTTGACAGAAAAAAATCATTCAAAATAGAAATAAATGTACATAGATCCCGAAAACTAATGGACCAGGGGTCGAATCGCGTCCTTTATGAACGGATAACTCACGTAATTTGTATGAATGTTGTTGCTAGATCTACCAACAACACAATACAAATTACGTCGCCAGTCATCCGTTGATGGAGGACGCGATTCGACCCCTGATTTTAATGTCACTTTCGCGGTTGTGTAGATTGCTTCCAGTTCTGGTTGTTACAGGACAATAGCGACAATGGTAGAATTGGTCAACTATATACATACATAGGTATATATTTATTTTTATTTTATACTCTTACACGATTTCCTTTGATAGCTTTTAGTTGGACACTTTAAAGATTGTCTTTGAATAATTAACTGCAGTTAAGTAGTGCTTTGTAAAGGTATTCCTTACTACAAAGTGAAATTTATCTAATACATCTACAGATTGATCAGGGAAACAAACGAAATGCAAATGCTCTGTTTTGAATTCTTGTTTATTTTGTAAATAAAATGTTTGGTATATACTTTTATATTAAGACATTTATCTAAATAAAAAAGTAAAACAAACAGAAAAAAACGAAATCTTACTTTTAAATACTTAAAAAATCCCTTTCTTACATGTGTCGCTTCTATTGTAGTTCAATCGCAGTACACCTCTGGAGAACGTGCCATCCTTGTTCTTCATTCAAAATGTGCATCTTATACTTTTTTTTCAATAAGTATTCGCCAAAGTAGTTCCTTCGCATTTCCTTGAGATTCGGGTATGTCGCGATAGAAAACTAGGTCCGTATCTTTTTTTGAAATTGCAGAAATCATACGCATACCATACATACATACATATGTATTTATAGATTGAGATTTCTATACGAACTATTTTATGGATCATTTCTTGGTTCTCATTCTTCTTCACAGCCTCTTAGACGAAATTCTTCCAACTTAGACCAATTTTGATGGCGTATAAAGTTAGAAAAATTCGACTGTACATTATTATACTAAAGATGTATGAACACTGAGTAACAATTACCCAACTAACCGAACAACGCATTATAAATAGCAATATTTCTTATAAATTCTACATTTAATATCTATACTCTCTTCGTTTTTAATACGAACAACTGTGGCGCTGGCTTGTTTAAATTTTGTGTATTTTCTTACACAAATTTCATCGAGTGCTTATTGTGAGCCGTATATGAACATAAATGTATATACTTCATAAGGTACCAATATTGATTGAATATAGTCAAATTGATTTCTTTTAGATAATTTTATCCGGGAAGAGCTGCATGCCAAAATTTGACAACCATTGTGATACAGTATAAGACTGTAGGTCCCTTCCATTCATGTAAAAAATATTAACGCACTACATGAGTGATTGCGAGAAGCTAGGGTCTTAGCTCTTTTGTGCTGTATGCGCCAAATATCTATTTTATTTAATCGAAATGCATAAAGGTTTCTGGAGGAATTTGACCTGCCTCTATTATCTGTTTGCCACATATTTGCTTCATCATAGATGATTTTGGTGGAAGTCAGGTGTTAAAATCCACTCTCAGTGGATCTAAACTTTCCTATATATGCCCGAAGGCGGTTACATTCAAGTGTATGGAGTCTCTCCCTATATAGGGAGAGACATATTATATTAAGCATAGGGATTTGAAACATGAATATATATATATATTTTTTTTTTGTGTTAATTTTATTAATTTATTTATTTTATATAATTTACCTTGATCTTTGAGTAAAAGACTATTTTTAAGCTCATAAAGGTTGATTTGGCGTTTGGCTATCCATTGACATAACTGTTGCTACAAAATCGAAGTGCATATTACATGTACCCTATATGTGTATTGTGTACATAAATAAATGTCTCTAGGTGAATCATGTAACGGGTGTCCGCCGGGAAGGTATACTACTTTGTTTGTATTATGTATGGAATACAATATCAGGTAAATGTCCGCCTCTGCTAGTCTCACAAATGCGAGCCCTTTTGAGCACATTTTTCATTACATTCTCACACATTTCACGCGGTATTTCATTAATTTCATCACGAATATTTTGTTTGAGTTGCTCAAGCGTTTCTGATTTGTTTGCATAAACCTTGCTTTTCAGATATCCCCACAAAAAGAAGTCAGGAGCAGTCAAATAAGGCGACCGTGGAGGCCAATCAACATCACCATTTTTTGAAATAACTTGTTGTAGAAAGAGGTCTCGCAGTAATTCCATTGTAATCCTGGCTGTATGCGATGTGGCACCGTCTTGTTGATACCACATGTTAATCAAGCCCAAAGCATGCAGTTGTGGCGTTAAAAAGTTTTCAATCATATCACGATATCGCTCCCCATTCACAGTTACCGTTACGCCGTTTTCATTTTCAAAGAAGTAAGGTCCAATTATTCCTCCTGACCAAATTGCACACCAGACTGTTACTTGGGCTTGGGCCTATCACCTACAGACCCTCTTTCTTCGAAATCATTCACTACACGATAAATAGTGCGTTTTGTTGGCACGTTGTTTCTCCCAAAAATTTCACGTAACTTTCTCATCGTCACAGTAATCGATGATTGATTTTGATAAAATGTTTTAACGATTAAAAAACGTTGGTTTATCGAATATTTTTCCATAATAAATTTGCCACGTGTACTTCACGACTGCCAAATATGAACTGTCAAGACTAATGTTTACCAAAATGGCGGCAAAACAAAGTAGTATACGTTCCCGGCGGACACCCTGTAGTTTAAAGTGTTATTTAGGCAAATGAAAGCTACACCCATACTTGAGGTGTATTCAATAGAACAGACGTTGTAGTTGCACGAATTTTGTTTTGTCCCGCACTATGGGTTACAAGCTTTTTATTGATACAGCTCCCAAATTTAACATATTGCACATTTAGCTTCGGATAACTCGGTTTCGATGTGTCTATTCATCTGTCTGTTTATTGTTATTGGAAATCCTCTTTCAATGTATTTATATTAGCAGCTCTATCTTTCATTTTGCGAGTGTATCTCGCTGCATTTTAAAATAGCATAATTTTCCAGGTGTCTCGTGTGTCTATCAATGGCTACATACCTTTCATTGTGTCAGTAAAAAATATAGCATTATCAGTTACTTTACGCCTATTATTGTCGTAATTCCTTCAGATATGCAGATTTCACTCCATACGAATACAATGTTGTTGTCGTTTTAACAGTATCGATTCAGAAAGACTAGTTCTTTTACTAAAATTAACAATTTGGTCTCGAGAGTAAAACCAGTGAAATGGGGTCTGGACTGCGTCCGTGTTCTTTCCACTAAACGACACTATAGCGTCTCTTTAAATGCAGAACTTAAGTTTACTATTTTAAAGACAAAATAGGTGTATTAATTGTTAACAGTGGTGTCAATCTGCCAGATGGCGAAGGAATGTCTTTGATTTTTGTATGCTTTAAATGTATGTAACAAACTGAAGTGTAAATAAAATCTATATAATCTAACCTAATCAGAATATATTTTGTGGAAATGTACCGCCATTGCTCGGTCCAGAATACAACTCTTTCAGAAAGGGTTCACTTCTATATCTACCATCGTTCCCCATCACCTTAAAAATCGAAGGTTTCTGTATATTACGGGCACATTGCGTTATAATAATGCAGATAAAATTACAAGGTCTATGCCCGTGGCAAGAATGCAAACGATTTCATTTATCGTAGATTCGATTTGAAAGGAAGACAGTAGATTTACTGCGAGTGCAGTAGAAGTGGAAGTACTAATGTGTTGACAAGTGTGTCTGGAAAAAGGTATGCAGGACTTGAGAAGTTACTGTAAGTAAACTTCTGGCACACAACATATGTCTTATGCTAAGTGTTTGATGTATCTAAACAACTCGACTTTTCTATTGGTCGTTCACCCGTTACATTTTCAATGGAACTATGTATCTCATTTACAAAAATAGATATATAAATACAAATAGACTTTACCTTTACCGGTTTAAGTTAAGCTTTCGATAACTTGTTCTCTTGTGTTATTTGTCAAGTTGATGAAGCTATGAGATATGAATGACTTTTTATATTGACTTTCGAATTTTATTCGTGAAATATAACATATTCTGTCTTTTTCAATAGTTAGTCTTAACGCGCTGTCTCATATATACATATATGATTACAAGGAGTTTTGAACAAGGTGTAGAAGAAATTATTTCTTTATTAAATTTAGTGCTGAAATTTTTTCCAAAAAATATTATTTTAATTGTTTTCTTGTTAGAATTTTCTTCATATGAAGTATTTTAGTCGACGGTAAACTTACTTCACGTTGCACGACAGTATATTATATTTGCCAATGAGGCCAACTTAATTCTTTGATCCGTAAAAAGGGAATTGAAAAATGTAATGAATCGTGTGGCATAGTGAATATTTGCAATATTTGTGATATATTCAAGTCTTCCTCGAGAAATGGGCATACCATACCCCATTACCAATGTCATATATAATAGATAGATTGAAGTAAGTCCAGAAATTAGCTCTTAGATAGCTTGCCTTTAGATATGGCGACTTATAGCAGTCGAATCAAGCTCATTGAGCTGTCAATAAAAACTAAATAAATACTTGCCACTGCTTTTTATCTTACCTTTTTTAATATAATTTTTCATTTTTTTTTCTGAGAACATTTCTTCATAAAAATCACATTTACATTTACTTCTCTTTGCGGCAGCAGATGCGTATATATTTATAGGTAGATTTGAAATACATATCAAAAATGTAGGGAACATTTTCAATTTGTATACCCACGGATCATCTACTACATATTCTTGGAATTCGGATATATGAGAGCCGTAATAACACACATTCCTTCAGTTATTAAAAAAGAGCACGTGTGCATCAAGTTGTATAAAGTTGTCATTGGAAACCACACGTTTCTATGACCTGTATTTATTTTTCGTTGGTTACATATGGTGATACACTCACCCTTACATGCACAAAAAAAAAAAAACAAGTTTTAATGAATTATAAGTGAATTTGAACTTGTTGATTAATATGAGTAAATTGTGATATATTGAGGGTATTTAAGCATTATTGCTGATTTCAAAGGTCGTTCGTGGAATATCAAATTACAACAGATACGACCACGGTTATATTATCAGTTTAACAAAAATCAGTGTTGCTACGACGCCTCTAGTTATTCATTTCCTCACAGGTGTTGCATATTAAGACCTTATACGTGACATGCAGTAAAACTGTAATATGCGCACATAATAATGGTATACCAATGGTGTATAGGTACCATATTGATATAAGCCTTAAAAAAAAAATAGGTAATTCGAGTAACTATTGTTCCCTTGTAACGCTCGAACATCCAAACTAATGCCTCGGGGATCAGGAGTAAACATTGCTCTGCAGGTTCCTTGATGTAGAAATATTTTTATTTTCTTAACTATTCTCAGCATTAAGTCTTTTAAGAGATCAAGATATTAAAATGCATTTAACCGGTACTGCTAATGTTCTTCGCTATTACTATATAAGCAAAAAATAAAAAATAAATAAATAAAATAAAATATTTACCTACGTACCTACATATACGCATAATGTATGTTAGTTGATATATAAACTTTGAAAAATTATTGAATCCTTCTATAAACCCAGAATCAATCCAGTATGCGCTAGATCACACGATCTCAGCTCAAGAAGTCAGTATGGTGATAAATCGATGTAAGTTAAATAAGGCACCGGGAGAAGACAGTGTCACATACGAATTTTTTAAATATGCTACAGAAGGCTTTAGCAAAACTTGTGGAATTTTATTTTTAACACCGGCGTTGTTCCACCAAGGTTTTGGAAAAATATAATTCTCCCTTTCTTCAAGAAAAGAAACGTTACGGACCCAAACAATTATAAAGCAATTTCACTGATGAACTCGGTGATGAACATTTTCACGGGAGTTATCCTAGAGCGATTAACAAATTGGATACGCCAAAACCAGTTAACTAACGAGTTTCAAACTGTATTTAGAAAGGAGTACTCAACGGCAAACAACATTTTCACACTTGTAAGTATCGCAAGGACATACCCCTACGGCGGAAAAAAGTTGTATGCATTTTTTGTCGATTGAGGGCTGTTTTTGACTCAATTGATAGAAATCCCCTCTCCTACAAGCTGAGCAACTTGAGGGTTTCTACAAAAATATTGAGTGTAATTCAAAGTCTCTACGAAAAAAGCAAAACGGCGATGTGGGATGGAAATATAATGTAATCTGGTTCCAGTCGAAAGCGGGCGTTAAATAGGGCTGTCTTCTTAGCCCCCTATTATTCCCAATCTTCTTGGATGACCCCTCTACAATTCTCACCGGAGGGATCCTGTTCAACGGAATTAACATCAAATTTCTTCTCTACGCAGACGATATCGTTATTTTGGTGGACACCCCAAATATGCTGCAAATCATGATAAACAGGTTACGAAATTATTGCCGCTCATGGAATCTTGAAGTAAATACAGACAAGTCTAAGATAATCAATTTAAATCACAATAGGCCCAATCTGGCCGTGGTGAAAAAATGACCTAATCCCAACTCTTTAAGAATCTACAAGATAATGGTTTTTCGAAACGGGAGAGGAAGGTACTCTAAAGAAGAGAGGTGGAGAAGCTAAAACGGCTTTTAACTGTAATTGGATGGGGCATCCTGGGCAAGAACGATATGGCTCCAAGTGAAAAATTTAAATTTTTTGAGGCGGTTGTTAGGTCTATCCTCTGTTATGCGGCGCAAATATGGGGAGTTTTTCAGTATGAAGAAGTAGAGAAATTATTGTGATATTTTATAAAAAATAATCTTTAGACTGCCAGAAAACACTCCCACATACATGATCCATCTTGAAACCGGGTTAGCACCACTATACACATTTACACTGCGAATGCACTTCAATTATATTATGAAGGTAATGGCACTAACTCGCCACCGCCTTCTCAATATCGTTGTAAGACAACTATTACAACGAAATCTACAGTTCTTCAGCGAATGGTCAAGGCTTGGGCACTTACATAATGCTCCGCTAATGGAGGGAAGTAAATCATCATGGAAAGATGCATTCCAAATTCTGCTTTGTGAAATTAAGGCTTCTATATTCCGGACTTTCTCAGATAAGGCAAGGCGAAGTGAAACCTGAAACATTTATCACATTCTTCAGCACGACCTCGGAGAATTAAACTACGCCCATGACCTTTACAGTTTAGAAATGATTTCCACAATATTTAAAGTTAAAGGAGAACTTATACGCCTAAACTACCAACTGCATCGAAACCACCGTTCTTCAGACTGTACCCTATGCAACCTCCGGGAGAGAGAAGACGTGCAACACTTCATAGGAACCTGTCCCGTGCTAAACGAGATTAGAAGAGATAACTGGGGGAAGGATAATCTATTTGTTCAGGAGACCGTTGATTTATTGAATGGACAAGATTGGAATGTGTTGCATAGTTTTATAAAATCAGCTTCAAAATACCGCTCACAAATCTTGAATGAGGCCTTCTAAATGACGTATTAAAGTAACCACTTATGTAGATGAAACATTTATGTTAATAGTTTAAAACTGAAGTATTCCTTTAAAAGAGCTTAAATTAAGTAACTTTGCATCTTTTTATTGTAAGATTTCTTTCTCTTTCTGGCTGGCTGCAAAAGCTAATGTCATAGATTATGAATTTATAACTCAAGTAAATTTGTTTGCATAATAAAATCTTTTATCTATCTATCTATTTATCTCTTGGTATGGTATGGTATGAGGAAAGTGCACGTTGGAGGGTGCTTGCACAGGGTTCTTTTGGTCCATTGTGAATCCTTTTAAATTGTGGTACTATCTCTAATTTGGTTGCCTCTCTGTTGGTCTTGGATCTAACCAGCATGTACTCCTGACGAAACCTATCATGTTCCCGAGTGGGACTTGCGCCAGATCCTCTAATTATTCAAAAAGTCTGTTTCCCATATAGCGGAAACGACAAGTTTGACGATTGGGACAATCACACATTAAGTGTTTGACTGTTTCAATTTCCTCTGTATCGTGACAGTTCCTACAGTAATCAGATGAGTTGATTCTCAATCTGGCGGCCATTACACCTATCGGAAAATGTCCAGTTAGCACACCTTTCATGATATTGGTTTCTGTTTTGTTAATTGACAAAAGGCTGTTGGTCCTTTTTTCGTTCAGATTTGGCCATAAGCTGCGAGATATGACACAGTTACGCCTCTGGCTGCCCAGGAGGTATTGGTCTTTTCTCTTGCTTAAGGGTCTATTTTCCTTTTCAATACACCAGTATGAATAGCTACCGATGCATGGGTAAATTCGTGCGTTCTCCTCTATATTACTATGTCCAGGAACCCAGCAGAGAGTGACTAGGTAGGTGTTGCATATTCTATTTATAATTTGTCGGCATGCGGCGACTGTTTTCGATCTAATCGTCTCGCTGTCTGCCTTGAGTGCGGATTTACCATAGATAGGTTCAGTTTCTTCGCATATATAGATGTAGTCTGTGCTGTTCTTTCAATGGCTAGGAATTCGGTTTGGGAGATACTATAGTCACTAGGGAGTTTGTGTGAATCGCTTATGCTGAGTGATTCACGGAAAACTCCAGTGCCGGTTCCTATGTCCATTTTAGACCCATCAATATAGAGGTAAAAGTTCTAAAAGTGGTTAGTGTGTCGGATCAGTACGCATGAGGTTCTAAGTTCGAATCCCAGAAAACACCAAAAAGTTTTTTCACGGTCCCACTTCTCGCGAGCGTCTGACAAACATCCGAGAGTATTGTTGTCACGAAAAAGCTTCTCAAATCGCCGTTCGGAGTCAACATTAAACTCTAGGTCCCTTCCATTCGTGTGAAAAATATAACGCACACAACATGAGTGGTTGCGAGAAGCTAGGCCCTGGCACTTTAAAGAGCTGTTGCGCCAAATATTTGTTTATGTAAGGTACGACAAATTCAGTGGTACCATCGAGATCTATTGACTATATCTTTGAAATATAGATCCGTCTCCATAAGAGCTTTGCTTTCTTGTGCTTGATTGTATAAGATGAATCGCGCTTTTGGCCGCCGTGCTTCGCATGAACTCATCCAGAGGAGGAAAATTGAGCAAAGGAGAAATAACTCCCCCTGTGGAGTTCTTCTCGTAATTGTTTTCCTTACGATACTTTTTCCGAGTTCTGAGTTGATTACTCTGCTGTTGGGCATTCCATCTAGCCAACTTGTTATATTTGTCTCTACACCGTCTTTTTGACCTGACATTGTGTGATGTGGATTTTGTTCTTGTGCCACTAGTGGTGCTTGTTTTTTTTTTTGTTTGTGTCAGGAAAACTTATCCCAGCCCAACACGCATAAACAAAGGGTACACGTGTGGAAACTACTCTACATCATGTTGTCGGCTCCATAGAAAAATGGAAATAAAGATAAAGAGTTCACCCTAGCTGCATTCATGAATATTGAAGGAGGCTTCAATAATATAAACCAATATGGCGTGTGGCCGAAATTCGACCAAGGAGAAATAAACAGCGAGATGACTTAACGAAAACATACGCACATGACTTTTTTTTTCTGCACATCTATGGCACAGTACCTTTCGAATGATATAAGTTTCATCTTACTTACTTACTTAGGTGGCGCTACAGTTCGGGCTGAACCTGGGCCTCAACCAATAAGCCTCTGCATTTAGCTCGGTCTTTAGCTAATTGCCTCCAGTTCCGCACCCCAAGTTGGTCGAGATCCCCTTGAACTTGTGCGCACCACCTACGGTGAGGAGATCCACTAGTGCGTCGTCTCTCAAGGTTATATTCGAAGACTCTGCGGGCCGGAGCGTTGGTGTACATTTGCTCTACATGTCCTAGCCATCTCAGACGTCCAATACGCAGTTTTTTGACTAGGTCGATGTCGCTGTACAGCTCGTATAGTTCGTGATTGAATCTTCTACTCCAAAACTCGTCAACGCAAACGGGACCGAACATCTTACGAACAATTTTTCTCTCGAAGTGACCAAGGATCTTCATCCTCTTTTAATAAAGTCCATGTTTCAGCGCCGTAAAGCAGGACTGAGATGATCAGGGTCTTATACCATATAGATTCTCCTTAGTTGTTCGAGATAGGGCTTTACTGTTGAATTGCCCTATTAGCCCAACAAAACAACGATTGGCAAGAGTCCTGTGGCAATACGACATAATAGCTTATGTCGATTTGTACGATTTTTCAGGAGAAGGGTTTAAAGTTGAGGCTTACGCGAAAATCGTATGAAATTTTTGAATTGCACCTCTACTCTTACAGCCATAACTCAGCCGTCCTTACAGGTGTGCAACTAAAAAATACTTTATTTAATTGGGAACATTTTGCTATAATTAACTCAATTTTGACTTAAGTCGACTTAAATTATCATGTCGTATTGCCAGAGAGTTATTCTTCGCTTGATTTCTGCGCTCATCTTGTTTTTCGAGTTTATAGCAGAGCTAAGCTGGACAAAGTCCCTTACTACCTCGAAGTTATAGCTGCCCACTATGACGTTGTTGTTGTTGACAGCATATACTTGATTTTGCCTCGTTTATTGCTAAACCCATTTTGGCCGCTTCCGCTTCAATGCCTGCAAACGCACCGGTGACAGCCCGCTGAGTTCTTCCGATAATGTCAATATCGTCGGCGTATGCAAGCAGTTGTACAGACTTATGATAGATTGTGCCTCCGGTGTTGTCTTGTGAGTTCGGCACAATCCGTTAAAGTACAATATTAAAGAAGTCACATGACAGCGCGTCACCTTGTCTAAAACCTTTTTTAACATCAAAGGCCTCGGTGAGGTCATTACCGACCTTGATGGAGCAAGGTCTCTTCTTTTGGAGGAGCTGATGTTCTTCCCGCGTCTTTTGCTCATAGAGCTCACGAGCAACTCTCGTGTTCCATTGCAGCGCCGCTTTGTATGCCTCTTATTTTGTTGCATGCACTCGCCGGCATTCTTCGTCAAACCAGGGGTTTCGCGGTGGTGGACGAGCGAGACCCAGCACATCAGCCGCGGCGTTTCTGATGGCATGTTGGCAGTGTTGCCACTGGTCTTCGGCACTTGATGCTGGCAGCATAGTGGTGATTGAGAGATTTCGGGATACGCGTTCAGCAAAGGGTCTGGCGGTCTCTTGCGATTGTAGCTTTTCGACGTTAAATTTTCTCACAGTGATTCTTCTTTGTTGCCCAGCTTGGGATATCCGCATTCGTACCTTGGCTACAACAAGGTAATGATCCGAGTTTAGATTGGCCGCTTGGAAGGTCCGGACATCCAGACGCATGTCTTGCGTCAATCGCAATATGATCAATTTGGTTGATCGTTACATGATCATTGGACCGCCATGTCTGCTTATGAATATCGAGATGAGGAAACCATGTGCTTGCTATGGTGGCATTTCGCTCCACAGAGAAATCAATTAGCCTAAGTCCGTTATCAGACGTGGTATCGTGTAGGCTATGCTTACCGAGTGCCCTACCAAAGACGTCCTACTTTCCTATTTTGGCGCTAAAATCGCCCAATATGATTTTAACGTCGTATTAAGGACATTGCTCGTATGTTTTGTCGAGGAGCTCGTAGAAACACTCTTTGGTGGCAGGATCTTTTTCTTCTGTGGGGGCATGAACACATATTAGGCTTATGCTAGCGAATTTAGCCTTCATCCGGATAGTCATAATACGCTCGCTAACGTGTCGGAAGCTTAAGACTTCCTGTCTAAGTCTGCTCCGCATGACAAATCCGCATCCGAATAAGCGTTGCCAGTTGCCTTTGTAGCGATCACCGAAGTAGATGTCACAGTTTTTCATCCTCTTTTTGCCCGCCCCATCCCATCGCACTTCATGAATGGCGGTAATATCTGCTTTATAGCAGTCTAGGGCCTCTGTTAGTTGTTCGGCTGCACGTGGTCTGTAAAGGGACAGAACATTCCACGTACAAATCCGAAGGTCGTTGTCCTTATTTCGTTTGCTGGGGTCGTCATTAGTTGAGTCATCCTTATCCTAGGCTTTGGCTGTTTCGGAACCAATATGTTTTTTACGTGGTAGGCAAGTTACCCAACCTGGAGGGCCAGTTCCTTAATTATTCCCCTAGGAAGAGGGACCGGGTACACTGGTGCCAGTAGTCCACTACGGGAGTATGAGCGCTGCCGTTGGCCCATTAAGCGCTCCTCCGCCACCATCTTTATTCCAATGTCCTGACCCACATTGGAAATTCCGAATATGTCGAAGCAGCTCGCGCAAGGTATTCACTATGTTTAACCTAACTTGAACTATAGACGCCACCGTTGACTCCGTCTAGGGAATTCGTGCGTTGCCGCCTGGAACAGGAAAGAGTGCTCTAGTGAGAAAGTACTCTTCCCCCCCTCTCTCATCTGCTGCCGCCAAGAATCCGCGAAACGGGGTTGGTTACCTATTTCTTGGATTAAGGTACTAGGCACCCGGCTGTCACCGCGTGGAGGTTGAGAGTAGGAGTTGGTAGGCTTCAGCTAAGTGAAAAGCTAAGTTTCATCCCCCTCCTTTTATAAGAAATACTAAAAAAACTTAAGACAAATTTCGTGCTCACGTATTAATATATAAGATACCGAGGCGGTTGAAAGAAGTCTAAGAAATTTAGACAACGACATTAGTCTAATTAGCTGAATTGTTAGCATGCTCGGGGAAATACACATAAGCACCGAACTTAAGGGTTCAAAGTTAGAAGCATATGCCTCTAGGGGTACTTCTCAGGGAAGGGTAATCTCCCCACTGCTTTGGGTCATTGTTCTTAATGTTCAGAAGAGCTCAGGGCTTTTGAAACACAACACAAGGTATCCCTCTGCTGGGTCCCTGGATACGAGGGTATTCCAGGCAATGCGAAAGCCGACGAGCTAGTAAGAGCCGGTTTAGCAGCCTAATTAGACCAAGTTGACCCCTTTGTGTGTATCCCGCCTTGCACATTCAAGCTCTATGCAGGAAATAAGGCCATTAGAGAGACGAACACTAGATGGACCTCCATAGAAAGGAAAGGACCGAGAGAATTATTCGAAAAGACAGGAAATTCCTTTCTATCATTGTGGGTATCATCACGGGGCAAAACACTCTGCGGTACCACATAAGGAAACTGCACCTGACGGAGGAGGAACTCTGTAGAGGCTTTGGTGACGAGGGAGTTTTTGAGGACACTACCCACTTCCTGTACCACTGTCTGGGTCTTCAACACTCCAGGAAAAAGTTCCTCGGTAAATATTTCTTCCAGGATCTCGAGGAGCTCTTCGGCGTTTCGACAAGAAAGATGCTGAACTTCATCAAATTATCAGGGTGGTTTGCATGCAGAAACGAAGTAGTTGATTGAGTTGAGTAGTTTTTTGTCAGTTTCACTGGGATTCAATGGGTAAGGGATTACTTGAGCCTTGGTCATATGTAAGTGCTCGCACAGATATTCCAAGTTTTGCACGGACATCCAAGCATTTGAACATCTGTTCTTTTAATTCTAAAACCAGAGAGGAGGTCGAACTGACTAAATAGTTTAAAATATATTTAAAATTGCAGCAGAGTCCCCTTATCATGAAAACACAAATAGTTCTCCCTTTTGTTGGCTCTCTTTTTCCATTACCATAGTCAACAAAGCCGTCAATTCTGTCCTTAAAATTATTATAAGTATGTTATATTTTCTTTGATAGAAATTTCGTCAAAAACTAGTACTACATTTTTACTTATTTTAGGCAGCTGATCAACCTTTTCTTTGATTTTTGTTAAAACTTCTTCATGAAAACCCGTAGAGATATTTTTTTTTATTTTCATCCACTTGCATAAAGAAGTGGAATGAGGGAGATGGAAGTTAAGAGTTTCTCTCATAAAATTATAAAACGCAGCATTTCTAAAATGAAATTGAGGAATCTATTTTCCTCCCTAGAGTATGTTTTATTTTTAATTAAAAGCATCCTGGCAAAAACTGTTGCATTATCGTTACCGACAACGAATGAATCGATTAAATTAGCAAACTTTTTTGAGGCAGTCAACCTTCTTGCTTTATGTGACAAACTTTCTATTTTTAATGTTTTTAATCTACGCCTTAAAGCGATTTGTTTTAAATTATTTGTTTTTCGTAGTTGTTTAATATATTTTTCCAAATCATGTTTTTTGTTTTTTAATATCAAAATTTCTGATATATAATCTTGAACATCTTTGTCTTCAAAAGTGTTAGTACATGATGGTTTCTTCAAACATGCATCTGAAAATTCTTCTGGACTTATATCGATGGCGGACTCATTTTTTTTAGAAATATACGTTTTGTGACTTGAATTATCATCCCGATTTGAAACATTATCAAGATTTTGTGTTGTAACAGACCATTTTTTTAGTTTCTGAATCAACACTACATCTTTTTTCAAAATGCATTTCACATATAGTATGTACAGATTTATTGTAACTATTGTATTTCCTCTTCTTAATTACAAGCGTGACCCTATTTTTTTTTAAAGGAGCATTTTCTCCCTTACTGGAAATTTAAAAAAAAGTTCCGCCTACATTTTTTTGCCGCTTGCCGCCACAAGAACTTACGCAACATTTAACACGGTGCGCGCGTTGGGGTTGGGACGATGTGGTTCGCTATTGTGTATTTTCTCGACACTATATCTGCATGATCATAGAATAAACGAAAAACGGAACAAGTGGAGTCATCAACATACAAGAACAGAATTAAACTCGATATATACTATATTCTACATTTGTATATTTATCTTGTCTATGCCTCTGTTCTACGCTTATGAGTTCGCTGATACACCAAGTAGTCTTAGTGGGATTGTGATTGCGAGATATGGGACAAAATTACAGAGTGCTCTTATGGAAAACTTGGTCTAATTGATTTGTCCTTTCTTTAAAGAAAGCCTGTAAATAATTTCGTTTCATCAGATGTAAATCAACAAATTTTCACTTTTATCTTCTCGTTTTGTTGAAAATAATTAATGCGTGCCTATATAATACTAACAGATACACGAGATTACTGAAGAGATACTGTGTATTAATTAGCAGATAATTCTAACTTTATGTTAACCATTTCTTTCTGTTATATTTGTGCCATAAATACCTACAATTGAAAGCTTATAGGAAAATACTTCCTTCTCGAAAAAGGTCATATTTAGATTTTTTTTTTATCCGTAAAATAATAAATAAACAATAGAGTACATACAATGGAAATTTTAAATTTGGTTTCAGTGCCATTCCATTCTCTAATTAGATGGATCGCAAGTCAAACTTATTTCAATTTCAATCACTTTATAAATTAATTAAAATGATGCATTATATCCATTATCAGATGATTAAACTAGCATAATGCAATTTCATCAAGTCACACAGAAATAAATTGACAGCACCGCAATTTCAATTACAAATTAATGATTAAAGTCATCGCCTGGTAAAAGGTTCAAAATTGGTTTTCAGACTTTTGGACATCGATTAATCACCATAATTATCACACTCATTACTTGGATTACCTGAAACTAAATAGTTTTATCATTATCTCTGTAAACTGGCAATTTATTTATTCAAACGGAAATAAAATAAAATAGTTATTACCTTTGGCATGTGTTCACCTTGACACAACGTTGATAGAAGAACCTCCTTTTAGCTCTTGCCCATTTAAATTAATTGAGAGGTCGTAAATTTATCGCCTAATTTATTTCACATTGAGTACCTGTTTAAATCATTCTTTATGCATCTCATAGGTGACACTTTATGAGACACCCCTTTCAATTGCTAATAATGTTTCACTATTTTACACTTCACTGGAAACAGCTGCGGGTGACAACTTTCCTCGGATAAGCGCCACATTAATGCTTTAAGGTGTCAACTTTTCTTGGTGCGAAATTTAAGTGGCTATAAAAGTGAACACGGTAAATGTTTTCTTTTTGCTACACCCCTAGGAGCTAAATGTATGAGTATGTATTTTGGTTGGAAAAAAGGACTACCGTATATACATTCTTGCGTTGTAATTTTATTGCCCGGCTTCGAAACCTTTTTACGAACCTGATATGTTTTACTGGCCATTTGCGAGGACATTCGATTCGAAATAAATCGAAACACATATAATACTCGTATGTGTGTACAAAAGTGACGGAGAGATTTCACGTAGACATGTGCCGATCTGAGACGTCGAAGTCCTTGAAAGTACCTAGTTAAAACCAAAAAAAAAAACGAAGTATAAGAATACTGGTCATTTTTAAATCTTCTTTTTTAAGGGACAACGAGCGTCTAAGCAATATATTCTTTCATGTGGCATCCAGCCATGAGGGTAGGTGATGTAAATTTTACGCACATGTAGCAACTTATTAGGGGACGTGATTGACACTTTTGCTAGCTTTCATTGAGTTATTCATTGTAAATGTGTGAGAAGTATTGTCAATCAAGGTCGTAATTGTTTATCTCTCCTTTTTTATGCTTGGCTGAATTATATTCTACATATGCTAATAAAATCATAAATAATGATGTTATAACCCATTTGGCAAATGGTTTTAGCTCGTAGCATGGTATCATCAGATTAGAATCTGGATGTTTTCAGGTTTTAAAAACGTGCTTCTCTCGCTGTCCATATATTTAGCATGTATATAATAATTCTCGTCTACTGGTTTACTTATAATAGATACTAGGTATTTCACATACAAGAAAATACATCATCCCTGTTTAATGCAAATGGCAGGTATCACATGTCGAACCAGAACATTAATCTGAATTTCTAAAGAAATTTTAAAAGATACGACTCGACTCAAAATATATTTGAGATAGCTAAATGAAATACAATAGATTTTAAATCAAATCATTATGTGAACAATGTTGGTAAGGTAAACTGGTGTAGGTATACTCAGCGATGGAAAATTCTCAGTATGAATAACTCTTCCGTAGTCAATTATTGAACTGAAATGAAAGACACAAAAATCAATTAAGTGGCTATGTTTTGATTTTATTTCATTGAACATTTTTTTTAATAAATTTTTAATAATTGTTTAAATACAATTTCAGAAATATGACTACCTCCACTACCAACCAGTCCAATTTTTCACTATGTATTCGGGAGGTCCACTGCGCGTAAGGTTTCGAGTACGAATCCCAGAAAACACCAACAAGATTTCTCACGGTCCAACCTCTCGCGAGCGTCTGACAAACATCCGACAGTATTGTTGTCACGAAAAAGTTTCTCAAATCGCCGATCGGACACAGCACCAAACTGTAGGTTCCTTCCATTCGTGTGAAAAATATGACGCACACAACATGAGTGGTTGCGAGAAACTAGGCCCTGGCACTTAAAGAGCTGTTGCGTCAAATATTTATTTTTTATTTATTCGGGAGGTCCAATTTGCAACTACTTTTTAGAGTATAGGCCGAGCTATAATAGTTGGAAGCAGTCGGAAGCTAATGTCACAATTATTCGTCAAACTTCCTTCCAAACTGTCAATTGCTCAAGTTGTCCATAATAGTCGGAAGCAATTGGAAGCAACTGTCAAATCGGTTTGCCTGTCATTTAAGCTATTGTGTTGCTTTGGAAATATTTTTTTACTTGTATTGAAAAATGAGTGGTTTAAATAGATCGGCACTTGCGGATTTAAAATTGATGCGTCTTGTGATGCAGGCACTTACGGCACTTACAGCGATATATGATTTAGAAGAGAAAAAAAAGAAAATGATCCTGTTGTGTACGTCGCATAAACCGAGACCGAAACCGAAATGGTTTCTTTAATGTCTCATTCCAAAAAGTGTTGGCTTGCTCTTTTACGCTTGGAAAGGAAACTGTTCGGTCAATTATATTGGAGACAGCGGAGATATTGTGGACAACCCTCTCCCCCATTTACGTATCCGAGTCAAACACTGACGATTACATGCAGATTTGCGCCGACTTTTTGAATATGTAGAATATGCCCAATTGTATCGGCGCCATCGATTGGGATGAAAACTCTGTAGTTGCTGTAATTCCTGTAAATAAAGATTAAATTAGTGAAGATTACACATAAACTAGTAATATACTAAACTTGCTCACTGAATATTTGTTCTTCCGGGCAAAATATTTCACAAGTGTACATAAAATATGGAAATACTTATTGAACAAATATTTTACTTTCATTCACAGCTGTTTTGTCAAATTTTCGTACGAAAGAGCGAATGGATCGCTCTTTCGGAAGTGACCAAAAGTGAACGAAAACTTAACGAATCGAAGGTAAAAGCTTTTATGGGTACACAATACAAATCCTATGTATTCGCACTGTTTCCGAAGTGGTCGTACGAAACCATTCTCCTATTATATAATAGTTCAGCCTTATATTGCGAATAACGCGAGCAATGTTGGCTCCTAAAGCGTCATTTTAATCGTTGTTCTGTCAACAAATCTCCGCAAAAAATAATCCAGTGGCGTTAAGTTGCATGACCTTGGTCCATTTCATGGACCAATAACTCCATAGTTTGGCCAGCAGTACGGCATGTTGCAGCATCCTGTTAAAACTACATTTCTTTCAGTTTGATGTCATGCAAATAAGGAAACAAATAATCGCTGATAATCGTTTGGTGACGGGTTCCATTGACGGTTACGCGAGCTCCAGCCTTATTTTGGAAAAATTATGATGCCACCAGCCTACAATGGGCATGAAGCAATACATTTTTGCGAATATAAGGGCATTTTATTCACCTGATTTAGGGCCCAAGCATTGAAATCACGGCGTAAATGATGGTCATTTGGCTTTAAATCTTTCACCTATTGAGTCTTGTAAGCCCTAAGATCAAGATCTTTTCAAAAGACATTTCACATAGTGGACGCACAAAGCCCCATTTCCTGTGCACGGTGTCCAATCGATAAGTTTGGGTCCTCAGCCTCTACATCGGTGATGTTTTCTTCAAAATACACAGTTCTCATTCTGGTCGGTGGGGGTATGTCCAATAGAGTAAATTGAGTGCGAAACTTATCAATAGCATGTTGGTCGATCGTGTGCACCATAAAACGGACGATGTAACACTGTCGAAGTAACACGGTCGAATTGAGCCCTGGTATTGGAAATAACATACATTTCTACAATGTGAAATCATTGTAGTGCTTTTATTCTTTCCTTGATGATTTGCCAGATTACGAGTATACTGAACACTTATGCTATCTTGGACGTGAAAAATGGCTTACATTTGAGTTAAAAAAGTTGGACAATCTAAAAAAACACGGTTTATAGTATAGTGTATATGTAGTAAAGAAAAGTGCCAATGTACTGAACTGGAAATGGGGTGAAGCTTAAGGTTTCTGAAGGCAAATGCATGTTTTGGAATGCTTGTTAGTAAACGGGAATACACATGTGACTTTAAATTTTATTATTGTAATATCGCACAATTAAATCAAAGGTTCGGAACAAATCAACTAGTTGCGAATATGTTACCCACAAAGAAAACGTTGATTGCATTATTCAGCAGTTCTGTGATGATATTTTAAGTTCAGTTGATGCATGTACACCAAAAGTCACTAAAAGTAATTTCTGTATGTAGCTCCATAGTTTTATTTTAGAGTTCATTAAAATCAGAAATGTGCAACGAAGAATATGGCAAAGATATCGCCACCCAATCACAAGCATCAGTTTTTGTATCTTAACAAAATAATTTCTTATCTCATTCAGAGTCATCGTAATGCAGTCTGAAATCGTCGGCTGAGTGATCTGGATAAAGGTGCAGCACCATTTTGGAACATAGCCAAAATAATTAAAACTAAACACACACAAAGCCCTGGCCTTCATTTCTCCGGTAGTACTTATTTTACTGACTTGGAGAAAGCTAACCTATTCTCAAGTACTTTTTTTGAAAAATCATGAAGTGTCCCAAAATCTTGGTGATGCTATACCAAACACACTTGTAAATAATTCTGTGTATGATTTGAATCAGTCAACGATCGAATTTCCTACTGGCGAGTTTGTTACAGAGGAAGATATTGAGTTTGTTGTTGGCAATTTGCAACTGAAAAAAGTCGGAGGTTTGGACGGCATTAGGAATATCTACATTAAAAAACTACCAAAAGTAGGTTATACGTTCCTCGCATTTATCATTAATGCATGCCCCAAAATACAGTGTTTCCTGAAGGTTGGAAGACTGCTGTAGTTCCTTTGCTGAAAGCGGGTAAGCCCGCAGAAGATCCTGTGAGTTAAAGACCAATCAGTTTACTTAGCAGTTTAAGCTAAGTGTACGAACAAATTATAAAAGGAAAGATATTGCAAATTGTCAGTGATCGGAAGATATTTCCTGATGAACAAATTGATTTTCGGAGGTACCATTCCACTGCACACCAAGTAAGTATATAGAATTTGTAGGCACGTAAAGCTTAACCGCGCAGTAGCGAAATCTACGGGTATGCTGCTGTTGGATATAGAGATGGTATTCGACTCAGTATGGCATGACAGTCTTAAACTCAAAATGCTAAAGCTTAGATTTCCTGTTTACTTGTGTAAATTAGTTAAAAGTTTCTGGTCTGCTCGTCGTTTTAGAGTTTCCATAAATAACATTTGTTCTGATTTAAACAATTTTTATGTTGGTGTTCCCCAAGGTTCTGTCCTCGGTCCTGTTTTGATTAATATATATGTACACATCGAATTTTCCTAGCCTTCCAGAGTGCAATGCAGCTATTTATGCTGATAACACCACTATTTTCTCATCGCATGAGTTTGCTCTTGTCATGGAGACAAATTTAAGCAATGCCATGGAAATACTAATAAGATATTACCACAAAAGGAAAATGAAAGTGAATAAAAATAAAATGCAATCCATCCTTTTCTCAAGGAAATTAAAGCTTACTATATTCCTCGTGGCCGAATCCGAGTTAATGGTACTGAAGTACAATGGGAATCGTGCAATACCTTGGAGTAACTCTTGACACCCGACTAACGTATAGTGATCAAATTACCAAAACAATTAAAAAAGTAAACATTGGTAGTAAAATGTTATACCCATTAATAAACAGGAAGTCTTTACTTAGAAATGATAACAAAATTATAATTTACAAAGTCGTCTTCCAAGCGATATTGCTGAATGGATGCGAAGTATGGGGAGACTGTGAAAAATGTCATATTAAACGGTTGCAAGTCTCTCAAAACAAATTACTTAAAATGATGCTGAACCTCCCCTGGCATCACTCTACTATGGACGTTCATAAGAAAGCGAATGTTGAATTGATCTCTGATAGAATCCAATCCGCTACGATTTGGCTGACAATGAGCTCTTAAACCAATTATTTCAATAAGAAAGTCGAGTGTTTTTTTGGAATTTACATACCATATGCATATCAATGTCACTTATGTACATTTATTTATTGTTATTTGTTGTTATTTATATGTCGCATATACTTATTTATCTATTATTCTATTTATTTACTTATTCATTTATTTATTTATTTATTTATTTATTTATTTGTTTATCTATTTATTTATTTTTCTTTATTTATTTATATATTTTTTATTATTTTATTTATTTATTTATTTATTTATTTATTTATTTTTTATTTTTGTGTTTAATTGAATGTTTTTATGTAATTTCCTTCAGAGTTGAAATAATTTGTTTATATAATATGTACCATGATTGCAGCGTACATAAATATTTCAGTTGAAAGATATAAGATAATATCATATCTTTGTATTTTAATTCTGCAGTAACAAACCAATTTTGTAAATTTATACCAAATAAATATTTATTTTTCTAAAAAAAATAAGTTCTTTTAGTTTATCGGGCTTGTGATAGTTTGACAGTATCTTTTTAAGAAAAGATAAAGGGTTTTGTTCAACTTGTTCTTGTTTTTGAAGATAAGGGTTCACTTAAGTGCATAGAAAATTTCTTATTCATTTTAAGCATTTATTACAATACAAAAAGTAACTTGTTTTGGTTTCCTTAATTGGATTTTATATTTCTATCCAGATCTTATATATATAGCAGTAAACATATGAAGCGTGCCAAATCTACAGGCTTCATACCACCCGTTCCAGATGGTTTGTCATTTTTTCGTATTAAATTTGTGTTATAATATTACTCGGCTCTTGTCTTCCCGTTCACCTGCACCTACATATCCAGCTCGCTGAAATAAAGCATTTGAAATAAATAAAGTTTCTAACTCCAACAGCCTGCGGACTGTATTAATACTTTTGTCTTGGCAGTATTAAACCAGTCCAAATTTGCTGAAAAAAAAAAAATATATATATATATATATAAAGCTCTAGGATTTGCAAAAAAAATAAACGATTCAGAAAATATATTTATCGTCTTATACCCACAAATTTTCAAGAACTTCGCTCATAGGCATAGAATTTCCGACGGAATTGTATACCACAATGTATAAACCACAATGAACGAGAAATATTGGAATTAAAGGTTCCTTCAGGTCAAAAATCCATATAACCGGAAGACTGTAAAAATATATTTATTTCCTTTTAATTTCAAAGATTAAAGATAAGAAATACCAATAAAAGGGATAAGAGATACTGCCTGGGGCCTCCGCAGTCTATTGATTCAGGAGCGCTGATGCGTGCACAATACCCGTTGCCAAATGTAAATATTGGCTGACTTATCACTCAGACAGAATCCCCAAAAATAGAAAATCCATAATGAAAGATACTATTTTTAGTCGTGTTTTACAAATGGCACTATGAGTAGGAGTCCTATGAAGAACTAAATGAAAAGGGCTTTCATTCTTTGCATCCACAATTAATTACTTTGATTCAAATTGTTCATCAGAGTCGGACAATGTAATTAAATATTTTGAATCCTTTTGAAATGCCGTTCTTGGATCTGAATACAATGCCAACCCATATATAATATGTATGTATAATATATGTAGATAGGTACTCAGCACGCTTTTAGGAAAGAAACCATTTATGGTTATGTAACCTTATTCGTATTTGAAGGGTTTCTTCCCTTCTGGTTCTTATTTAATTAATATTGAATAAATAAGCTATTTCAATTTAACACTGGCATAACAATAGCCCAATATTTAGCTACATAGCTAGTACGTACTTTCTGCAAGACTGTACTACGTGTACTACGTGTGCAAAACTGCAGCTTTTCCGCTGCTCTGCCTTGAAGCATGTATTTTGAATTTCAACTTTTCAACAACTTTCTAAAAACAAAACTTAAAAATTCGGAATTTTTCTATGCATTCTTCTAAGCTACTCGTACAGTACATACTGAGTGAGTGATAGGGACCCACTACTAGCACCCCAACCTTTTCGCATTGAAATATGTCAAGTATTTGACATTTCCTTTAATCACACACCGCACCCCGCCCTCCTAGCAGTATGCCGAAGCAGGAGAGGTCGCACCCACGATCCACGTGCTTGCAAACTACAAGTATCTACATACTCGTATGTATACCTTTAAAGTACCTATCTATGAACATAATTAAAGTAAAAACTGAAGACAAAAGCACAGAGTGAGAGCAAAAGTATGAAGAACAGAGTAGCAGCACATTTGCATGGTCGAAAAGTTTTACCCAACTTGACTTATGGCGTTGGAAATAAGTACGCTTGAACAATTACAACAAGTTGCATGTGCAGTTGTTGCGGGTTGGCGCAGGCATGTTGCTGTAAGAAGGACTTTCAAATAAAATTCCTGCTAAACAAACTCGATGTGGATGTAACGCAACTTTAATTCATATCAACCCACATTCAGTCCCCTGCGCTTTGACTTTTTTCAATGGCTTCTCATCTTGTGAACAGACAGTTCTTACATTGGCTGGTGGTTTGAGGATGATTTTTGTGGCGTGTTGATTATGGGAGCGAGTTACTGACTCCGATCACGAATGAATATGACGTTCTGAGTGCACTGAGTTTTATTTCTCTGTATTTTTCTTCCTGGCTTGTCATGGTAACATGACAGTTTCCATCATTTTCCAATAGAATGGCTTCGGAATAATGTTATACAACAAGTCATTGGATGAACGATGATGAGAGTTGTGTTTGCAATTTAAATTCGCAATTTGAAGGCTTTCGTAATTCGTGATATGTGAGTTCTTAAGCAGAGTGGAGGGATTGAATTTTAAAGTGAAACTTGAGGTGCTTACGGTTTTAATTTACAATAATTTTGTTAATACTTTTCAAGTGGTGCATCATTTAAGGACTTAGGTGAGTTTCCACATGTCATTTAATTGACAAAGTTTGACTGCTCTCGTATATGTCATTAAACGACACCACTGCCAGTTCATTTCCACTTATGTCCATTTATTGACAAAAAATCGTTTGTCAGTTCGTTGACAATGAATTTCTGACAAATGTCTTTGTCAGTTTGCTAAAAGCTATTTCCACTTGCACTGCCAATTTGGAACAGTCATCTAATTGTCAATTGTGAACTGTGACATTGACGTGATACGTAGGGACTAACAAAAGTTCGCTTAGTTGATTGAATAATAAAACACAAAAATAATTTTAACTTTAGATATCTATTTAATCTTCATTTTTTTTAATCTCTCCCCAGAATTCCCATTTATTTCAACACATTTCTTCAGCCGATAGATCCATCATTCAAAATTCTCTTTTTGGAGCTTTTCGATTTCGACATTGACTGCATTAATAATCTCCTCATTAGACGTGAAGATTTTTCCCCTCAAATCTTTTTTTATTTTCGAAAACAGTCAAAAGTCACATGGCGCTACATCCGGAGAATAAGGTGCTGGGCGAATTTCATTGATGCGCAAGAAAGTTGTTGGTTTTTTCAGCAGTGTGCGCAGGCGCATTGTCGTGGTGCAAAAAGTAGCGACACAGCTCCTATTTTTGTCCGTGTCCTAGTAAATTTTGGAAACTTGTGGCAAGCAAGTTTCAGTAAACCAATTAGCAGTGACTGTCTGACCAGTTTTAAGCTGGATGACGGTGACCATTTTCGCCCTAGTGAGGTACACCGACATCATAACTTTTGTCGCTGACTTTTGTTGTTTGGCCTTTACTGGAGGATTTGCACCTTCTGGGCTCCATACCAGGGACTGCTCTTTGGTTTCCTGGTCGTACTTGTAAAACCAAGATTCATCGCCTGTAACGATCTTATTGAAGCAGCTTACTTACTTACTTAGATCCTTTAACCCGTCGGGGGGCATAGGGCGTCAACCACGCCTACGCGCCATCCTGTTCGAAGTTCTGCAACGCATTTGAGCTGCCTCCAACTCATTCCTAAAGAGCTCGATTCCTCTTCAACTGTTCTGCGCCACGTTTGCCAAGGGCGCCCCACTATTCTGCCTGCCTGGATGAGCGGATTCCACTGCATGGCGTATTTCGCAATGGAGTTGTCTTCGCGTCGTAGGATATGTCCAATCCATTGCCACTTTCTTCTTCGTGTAGTAATGCTTATAGGTTCTTGGCCCGTTCTCAGATAAAGTTGTTCGTTGGAGATGCGGTTCGGCCAAAAAATCTTCAAGATGCTTCTTAAGCATTTGTTTACGAAGAGTTGCAGCTTGCGTATGGTAATGGAAGCTTAATGATCATCCCTCTTTTCCAGTCCTGTGGAAATTGTTTACTATCCCAAGCTTTCCGTATTAGCGGATGCAGAAAATCTGCCGATGTATTAGGCGGCGCTTGAAATAACGCGGCAGGGATGCCATCAATACCCACCGCCTTGTTCTTCTTGAGGGACTTGATTGCTTTTATTATCTCGGTTTTACTCGGACGTGCGGTGCGAATTCGGGAATTTGTTGCTTCGAACTGCTCATTCGAATTCGAGATCATACTGCCATCGTCTAAGTGATTTAGCACTGTAGCAAAATGTTCTCTCCATCTAGTGAGCAGATCTTCATCTGAAATCAGAAGGTTACCGTTTAAACTCTTCACTGGATGTTGTTTGGAGTTTCGACCACCAATGAGCTCCTTAGTGATGTTGTAAATAGTCCTACTGTTGCACCTACTCGCTGCTTCTTTAGCCCTTGAGGCCAGTAAGTTGATATATTGACGTTTGTCAAGTCTCACACTACGCTGCACTTCCTTCTTCTTCGCACGGTATTGGGCTTCAAGCTCAGTTCTCTCTACTGCTGAGGCCGCTGCAATCCGAGCCTTGATTGCTGTACGCTCATCGATCCGTCTCCAGGTGTCTGTTGAAAGCCATGTGCGGTGGTGTTTCTGCTTTTTACCGACATACGTGCGTGCCCCAGTCGCAAAAGCATTTTTCACAGCACTCCAGTGATCATCCATGTTCTCTATGCTGCTGATTGCTTCTGCTTCCAAGGCAAGATGGTCCCTGAACTGTTGGCGCACTTGGGGAACCTTGAGCCTGTTGATATTAAACCTGGTGATGTTAAGTAGGTTTGAGCGATTGCTGTTGATGAATGCAGTACGAAGGCGTAAATGAGCTACCATAAGATGGTGATCTCGTTCTTGTCCGACGTCAGCTCTACGTCTGTTTCGGACGTCCAGGAGACAATTTCTAAAGCGGCGACTGATCACAATGTGGTCGATCTGGTTGGATGTTCGTTGCCTATCAGTAGAGACCCAACTGATCTTATGGCAGGTGTTATGCTTAAACAGCGTACCTCCGATGACTAGGCGGTTGGTATTGCAGAAGTCCACAAACCGCTCACCGTTGTCAGTACGGTCTCCCACGCCGTGAGCTCTCATCGCGTGCTTAAGCATGGTGTTGTCGCTACCCACATTGGCATTGAGATCTCCCATCACCATTACGATGTCCCCATTAGGCATCGTTGGTTGTATTGGCTATAAAAATCATTATTTTTCTAACTCTACTCTGGGACCTAGCTATAAATATCCGGGCATTATGGGGTTTCCAGGATATGAGTCTACTACGTGTTGCTGGAGTTAGCATGAGTCCTACTCCGGAACTCCGTGCACTTCCAGCTGGCTTACCAGAGTAGAGCATGACAGTCCTTTTTGTTGGGGAGATGTATTCCCCAGCATCGTACCATCTTATCTCGCTCAGCCCTAAGATGTCTATTTTATACCGTGCGAATTTGCACTCCAATTGGAGGAATCTGGGGTTATAAGGCCCTTCCTTGAGTGAGTCCGGGAGGGTCTTAACGTTCCAGATCGATCCGATCATTGCCCGTGTTCGATAGCCAAAGATTGTCATCAAATTTTCCGTTCGTATCCGAGGCGTTGGTTCCCGTTTCGGAGCAAGATTTTTTTTTATGGTTGCGGCTCGCTGGGCCACAGACCAACCGACACTTATCCTGTTTTTTGGCGCAGGAAGCTCGCCATTCGACCTCTCCCGTTAGCAATTTCCGAAGAAATACCCAGATGGCACCGCGAGGAGGTGGAAGTAGGGCTTACTGTATCATCCTCGCATCTTCATCAATTTTAGCCTTCACCATGGTCACATTTGTATCGTCGGTCCACTGACAAATTTCCAGTCTGGAATCTTCGAAACCGCTTTGAAATAATGACAAGAGATGGTGCATTTATTCCGTATGCACTTTGGCATTCGTGCAGAATTTTGACTGGCGTGAGTTGACGTCGAAATCCGAAGAGAACGGCAAAACGAATTTTCCGTACAAAAAAAATATTCTCCGCAAAATTTTCGTGCAAGTGGAAATGGAAACGTAAGTATTTAATTTTATCTTAAATACTATAAAACCAAAGTCGATTTTCCTTGTGAACACCGTTTCTCGAAAACTACTAAACCTAGGTAGTTGAAATTTTGCACAGTTATTCCTTATTATTCCTAGATGCGAGATAAGAAGGGATTTTCTGAAATTCAAGGTCTAAGTGGCATAAAGGGGATTAAGATCCAATTTTACATCTGTAAATATTGATTTCACAGCCGTAGCTCAGTACTGGCTATCCGGATTAAAAAAAAAATAAAAAAAAAGGCGAATTTAGTAAATTCGTCGCTGATTCATTGAAGGTATAAAACATCCTTCTGCGATGTCCTGAAGCTGAGCAATGCTAAAAACAATTAATCAAATGATTGGCCACAATTTTCCTTCAGTGGAGACCACGGCCAGCATTCATGCAGCAGTGGCTATCGTTGCAATAGTATGTGTGAGTATATGTGAGTATATGGGCGCGCTATCCCATGATTATGTTTTATCTTCAGTGTGCGATCTCTTCTGCAGTTAAAATTGAAAAAAAAAAATATTACCAATGCCAAATCTAAGATATTGTACATTTTATTAATTAAGATATCCATGTGCTGTTAAAACTTCATGCAATTAAGAGACTTGGGGATATACGCGTACGTAGGATAGGTACATGCATATGCATATGTAGACATAGAACTATTGCAATATTTTTCCATTTTGTTAGATGAGATGTTGGTCGTTGGATTTGTTCACATTTTAGAATGTTTTAATCAATTTAAAATAAATTGTGTTTTGGAAGCGGATTTGCAAATGCTCTGGTGGGATTCCCACAGTGTAAGTTATATTTGAATTTACACATTTTCGGTATTGTATTCAGTTGACAATTATGTTTCAACAAGTAAATAACCGTCAACTAAAATGCGGGCGAAGCAAGGTAAGCACTGTTCAGCTAGTATTGTATATGTCAAGTAGCGCATTCCACCTCAACATAACTTCATGTTTTAGAATGCCAAGTGTTTCAGATATGGTGGTCGATGAATTATTATTTCTGCTTCATCAAACGATAACCGCTTAAGTTAAGTTATGACGAAATTGACTTAAGGATGCCAGAAGACGCTATTTAAAGTTTATGTCATCATTTCATTACTTTTCTCGCTGCTGTGGTTACCAAGTTGTAAGCAAAGAAACAGGACCGATATAGCAAAATCCCATACGTTTTTGGGAAAAAGAAAAATTTCAAACTCGTTTTCTGAGAAACTGTAAAAATCGACTTAAGCACTTATTGCTTAAGGCCACAGGTTTATGTTTCTGTTTTTATAGTATTTGGAGTTGGAGTCCCAAATGTTTTCGAATTGTTCCACTTGATGGATGAGAGAAACTGAGGACTCGACGCTCCATTTCACAGATACCTTTCTTATTCTTTTTCTAAGCTTCTCCACGGCCTTCGTCTGAAACATCTTCTTCCGATGTGGATGGAAAATTCATTTCCTATTTTACAAATGGAAATTATATTTATTTAATTCTTCTGGTTAGGTAAGGTTAGGTTAGGTAAGTCAGCTGGCAGTAAGAGACGTTCTCTGCCACATCAGCGTTGACCCATTGTGATGCCCATAGGGGAAAAAGTCATCCCTTACCCATTGAAACTAAAAACTATTCAAACTCAATCACTTATTTCGTTTCTGCATGCAAACCACCCTGATGATTTGATGAAGTTTAGCATCTTTCCTGTCGAAACGCCGGAGACCTCGTCGAGATCCTGGAAGAAATATTTACCAAGTAACTTTTTCCTGGAGTGTTGGAAAATTGGACAGTGGCACAGGAAGTGGGTAGTGTCCTCAAAACTTCCTCGTCACCACAGCCTCTACAGAGTTCTTCCTCCGTCAGGCGTAGTTTCTTCAAGAGGTACCGCAGAGTGTTGTGCCCCGTGATGATGCCCACGAGAGTGGAAAGGGATTTCCTATCTTTCCGATTGATTCTCTCGGTCTTTGCTTTGTCAAAGAATGACCATAGCTTCCTGGTGATCGCTCAAGTTTCCATGGAGGTTCATCTTGTGTTCGTCTCTTTAATGGCGTTATTCCCTGCAACGAGCTTGAGTGTACAAGGCGGGATACATACAGGGGGGTCAACTTGTTCTAGTAGGGCTGCTAAGCCGATTCTCTCCAGCTCGTTGGCTTTCTCATTGCCTGGGATACACTCGTGTCCAGGAGTGGGGTGGCAATGGTGTAGTGGTAGCGTCGTCAATTGCCACGCTTATGGTTCAAGGTTCAAATCCTGATGTCAGCAAGCATTTATTTATTTCATGAAATATATAAAGTCAGTCCAATCAATTGCGAAAGCTTGTGTGAAAACTACTGCGAAGGCATAACACTGGCAGTAGCTTGGTCACGTGGCTAGAAAATTGTTCGCTCTGTTGATGATGATTTGCCCTTGACATCGGTTATCGGGGAAAAAGTACTGTAAATCAGAAGCAAAGACAAAACATAACAAAAATCTCTCCAGTTATCTGAACGCCACCCCTGGATATGCTCTGAAGCATAAACAACTGAGCTTCAAGAACCACTACACCAGAATCTTTCTCTCTCTCTCTGTCTATCCTTTCCAACGCCCGCACTGTGTGTAAACAAGTTAAAGGTATTCATAACCCTTTGAATGCGCGCAAATTATAAAAAAAAAAAACCCAACAGAGCGATACCTTGTGCTGTGTTTCAAGAACCCTGAGCTCTTCTCGATAACACTTCACAAGCTTCGATTTAATTTCTATGGCAGTAATCGCTTTTATAACATAGCTGCTTGGCTGTCGATAAAGATGGTGATACATTCTGGCGGTATTGCCCTTACCGCAAACTTACGGGTAATAAATTTTAAGTCTCCGTACATTTTTTTTAAACGTACTTTATTCCTTAACTACGGCTATAGAACTAAAATTTATCGAAGCTAACCTTAATACGGTCGACGTTTAGATACGGAGTTGCATCGTAGTGGTTAGATCTTGAGTTGAATAAAAAAAATATTTGTGGCTCTTTAAGTGCCAGGGCCTAGCTTCTCGCAACCACTCATGTTGTGTGCGTTATATTTTTCACACGAATGGAAGGGACCTACAGTTTAGTGCCGTATCCGCACGGCGATTTGAGAAGCTTTTTCGTGACAACAATATTCTCGGATGCTTGTCAGACGCTCGCGAGAGGTGGGACCGTGAAAAAACTGTTTGGTGTTTTCTGGGATTCGAACTAAGAACCTCATGCGTAATGATCCGACACACTGACCACTTACGCCACGGCGCCCATCTTGAGTTGATGTAAAACTAAAAAACTTATCCTACTCGAATGCTGGAAGAAAACCCGAATTTTATATTCCACATTTCAAGCAATATGGGTTATTGGGTCATAATCCATATTACTTGTTTTATTAATTTTCTTTAAGGAGGGTATTGCCATACTATGTAATGCATTCTGTTCCCAAGCAACATTGCTCAAGTGTATCTGACCCACAATCAATAATTGTTATTCAATCGGTTGACCGAGTGTACTGGATACAATTTCACAATGAGTCAACCGAATGCATTGGGGTCATTTGTTTACGTTTACTTCTTCTTACGCCGTCACAACTTTTTATTGGTCAACCAAAAAGTCATGACGGCTGCAATAATTGAATTTGGACAAAAATGCATACAAAGTATGGTTTACTAATTGAGTATATTTTATGAGGGGTATGGTCTTAGGACCAATACTTAACTAGGGTGGCTGTTGCCACTGCTAAGACCTCTGCTTGGAAGACGCTGCGGCGGTCTTTAAGTTGTATGGATTTTAATATACTTAGGGGGTCGGAGAAGATGCATGATCCTACGCCAGTGCTCATTTTTGAACCATCTGTGTAGATGGCTATAGTGGTGGCTTACACAAGGACAGTCTATTCGCCCATGCGGGCGTTTTCTTACTCAATTTGTGCCAATAATTGGCAATTTTTTTTTAGTACTGTGTTGGATCCTTTTTAGGTCTTACTTCAGAACCCAACGTATTTATTTATTGTTGTCTGTGGTGATCAATATCCTCCAGTTAAGAGATCAAGTTAATTGAAGTCCCTTTTCACTTCTACAGGCGCACTCTACCTTAATTGATGCTTATACGGCGCTGTTTATATTGCATCTTTTGATACGGCCCATATCTATGTTAAGAAGAGCAGAGAGGGGATGACCAACTCCTGCTAAGAGTTACTCCGGCTGCTAGTGCTCAACTGCTTCCTTAGACCAAAGAAATAGCAGAAGAAAAGTGGACAAAATTCTTTATCGTGGCGTTACGAGCAGTCTATTCTTCTTCTTCTTCCTAGTTTCGTAAGGTTATGATCCAAAAACAAGAGATCATAACCCTCCCACTCACTGCATTTCTACTGATCCGACTGTGGGGTTCGCCTATTTTACCTCAGAAAATATCGGCAGGCCTCCCTGGTTTTGGAGTTACTGAGGCCAATGAAATGCCGATGTCGTCGCATATGTGCGATCCAGGTATTTATAGGCCTGCTTCTCCTGCCTCGCGATGTCTTTGGAACGTTCATTGATATTGCCTTTTTAACAGTGTTCAAACGATCTCTTCTTTGAACATGGTGATCGGTCACGCTCTATTTTTCATAAGATGGTTTCCTTAACGTGAAAGCTTCCACGGATCTTCGCACTTCTTATTCGATCAAGCTTTGTCACTCCTGTTGTCATGCGAAGCATCTTCATCTGAGCTGTTGATTTACTCTCATACTTTTTGTACATCGTCCAACATTGTTAACCGTATGTGAGCGCTGGATGCACAACTGCGGTGTAGAGCCTTCCTTTCAACTTAGGTGGCATTTTTCGGTTACAGAAGATTACGGAGTTTTCTCGCCACTTTATTCACCATACGGTTACGGGATGATTAATGTCGTCATCATACGTTGCTATGCTTTTGATCATAGATCCCAGATATTTGAACTTTTCGCACTTGGGAAGCACTGTTCCATTCAAATAAATGTCTGGAATAGGCCTGATTGAATCAGAGAACGGGCAGCACAAGTACTCTGTCTTTGTTGAACTAATAGGATACACATTTCCCTCCAAAACGTCCACCCACACATCAAGTGCTCATTGCAGGGATGTAGGATCCTCACTTATAATAGCTCCATCGTCCGCAAAGAATAATTGATATACCTTGGGGTCCGTCACTTTACCTCCAAGCAGATAATCAAGGACTGCAATAAAGAGCAATGGATTTAAGACGCTTCCCTGGTGCACACCGACTTTGACTGGGAACTCTTCGGCTACTCCAGCGGGGCATCTTACTCTTGTCTTTGCTCCTTCGTACATATCCATGATCATCTGTACATAAGTTTCTGGAAGCCCTCGATGTTTTAGCGCTACCCATATCAGATCTAGTGGTTTGTCGAATGCCTTTTCAAAGTCAACCAATACAATATACAAATCCTTTAAGGAACGATGTTTTCTCATTATGATCTTTATACTTTGGATTGCATCTGTGTAGTAGCCTATTGCCATTCAAAAATGACTTAGTCACAGCTCTCTATATTTTTTCGATTATTTCAATGTAGTTGTTCATCTAATTTGTGTAGTGACTTAAAAAACAGAGAATAAGAACTGCCGAAAATCCTCACAGGAATCGAGTGACCAACATCAGAGTACACGATATTTCTCCAAACTGAAAATTTACGCTTCGGTTTTGTCATAATTTGCGCATATCCTCGAACTGCCTTCTAAGATGTCTCATAACTGCTGTGCCATCATGTAAGCGAGCCCTTGGTAGGGGCCGAACTAAATGGTTGGATCAGGTTCAACACGTCTGGGGATTCCTCGTGATGAATTAGAATTGGCGGCAAAAAAACGAAAAGGATGGACAGTTTACCTTATCATCCTACCCTGAGAAAAAGGGTCTGCAATATAGACCAACAAGCTCATTTTTCTGAGCAAAATGTCCCCAACTTAGTCTAGATCTAATAGTAGTGGCATTTAAATTGTCACAATCTACCTTTTATTTTACATCATTCCGTATTCAATTAAAGAGAGCTTTTTCTCAAACGTCCGCTTACAAATACTCTAAAGCCTAACCAGTTCTCGCTTCTGGTTCTTGCTTCTTCTTCATTCCCCTTGCATATATATCTTATAAAAAATAGTTACCACCATCACAATAGATTTGTTTTTCTTCATTTCCTTGGTACGGATATGTATTCATTGCCACTATCGCAATAGACTTCTTTCTTAAAGTGTATTAGTACTTCATTGAGTACTACTCCAAACCACCCAAATTATAGTCGTTCGGTGTATTCTACTCCTATATTTTTAACAAACCAAAGTTTGGCAACATTTTTACAAAATTCCACGTGACTCCGATGGACAGAAACATTTACTAAATTAATTCTAAAGGCTCTTAAGTGACACTTCATTGGAAATTCGAAATGAAAGAACAAAAAACAAACATTCTAATGGCATCAACCAGCTAGTGGAAAATAAAAATAGAAAAAATCTTAAATATCCTTTTCTCTCACACAGCCCAACAAATAAAAAAGGAATAACTTAAAAGTGTCAAATATCGTTTCGATCCCACATCAAACGTCAATTATACTCTATTCCGAAGCTTATTATACACTTCAATTCTCTGTCACTCTGTGTAAATTTAGGGGTAAAGTAGCCGTTCGCATTGCATCGAAAAATCCCCTGGATAGTGCAGATATTCCAATGAACGACAAGCAACCGTAACATGTTTTTATTTTTTGTTTCCTTAAATTTATAACCACTTCAAGTCGATGCTTAGGTCGGTCCAGCCCTCCATAGGATGAGAGGAAAAACAAAAACTAAAAATAAGAGCCGAAATCGGAAGAGTTTAGTACCCTCAAGGATTCCATCCAACCTCTATCCAAGCACACTGGAGGGGCACATTCAATTGACGTAATCCTCCCAAAGAGGTGCAGAGTGCATAACAGCAAAAATGAAACAGAACACAAAAAAAAAAAGTAATAATAACATCTAGAGAGAAACAAGGACACAAAAATCTAACACAACCCATGTGTACCATACCGCCAAAGTGCCGAACTCTTTTAAGCGTATGAGCTCCAGGCTTCCTGTACTCTCCCACATGCACAGGGCACACAGGTGCCTGAGATGCAGCGATCCCTGATATCCTCGTTATATTGAATACCGAGGGAGGTGTAGTAGCAGCCAATTCTAGGACCTAAATATGCTGAAATATTGAATGGCGGATTTGCACCTGTAAATTACTTGTGTGCCATAGCATTTTGAAGAGGATAACTGCACAGAGCAGTGGCCCGTAGCTGGCCTTGTATCAGCAGCAGTACGAGCGAGAGTGCAGCCTGAACGCTTAAGGAAAATTCAATTCAAGTCGGATTTTCTTTCATCCAATTTACACCCATAAAACAGGGTTAGGTATCCGTGTATTTATTGCACACACAAGGACATCAGTACCTTGCATCATACTCTTTACACTCCCGCCTGCCATGCGATATCCTTTTTACATTTTTTTGTCTCCTTTTTTTTAGGATCTAAGATTGCCGGTTGTGGCATAAGTAAGTTAGGTAACGCGCACGCTGCTGGGAAAAATTCGCATATTCTAGTTTACAACACAAGGCCATGCGGGGACAAAGACCAGAGGAGCAGTTCCGGTACTGAACATACCGGTCACATGAATGTAAATAACCCAGTCGATAAGAGGATGTGTTGAGGAAGAATTCTAAATGTGTGTTTGTTGGTTTGTATGGGGGTGGGTTTGAGGACATTTTAAATGAAGTGGACCATGACCATTACCGTTTTTATGGATTTGCTTACAGCTTTAGGCAAATTTTATGATAGGTTTATATATCTTTCGGATGACAGAATGATAAATTTATTTTTATGACATGCTTTTATCGCCAAAAAAAAAAAACGGGAGCACTGGCATTCCGGGTTACACCTGAATTGTTGTGTAAATGAAAATGCGGACAAACCGAGACTAGTGGACTCTTGTTGAGGAGTTATGAGCTTAATGAAGGATACAGTTTGGGGGTGCTTCAACGCACCCAGTTTTTGATGGTTGCCATTTGAGACTTTTGTGCGTCTCATTATGCTTCGTTATTTACTCACGTGCACAATAAACATTTTTATATTTCGAGGGACAATGCGGAACGTCTTGTGTGTCAACGCATGGCACCAATTGCTTTAGAAAGTCGTCATGTAGTTATTTTTTTTTAAATAAACACTCAAAATAAGCAGTCTGTCGAAATAATTAATGCTGTTGTAACCCAGATAAATGTTTGGATGTTTGTTTTCTTTTAATTTGGCTGACTGGTTTCAAGTATATTTAATTAGGATAATGATCCAGTGTTGCTAAGATGTGGATCTCATTACGGCAATTCGTCAGGCAAGAGATTAAGTATTCACATTCCCAGAAGGAAATTACGATAATGATCGATTCCTTGGAGCTGTAGGTCACCAAGGATTATATATCCAATGATTTGAAAAACATATTTTGGGAAGTTAATGATAAAATTCGGTATGTTATTATTTCGAACACTCAGAGATATGAATTTCGTACTGCTGCGTAGAGTATAGCAGTCAACCAAAAAGACCTTGACATTTCTCTAGGAAATGTAAAGTCGATATACCAATATTGTTCTGTTTTCCTGTTTGATTCACGAAATTTTGTTTGGAACTTTTAATTTTCGAACTATTGCTTTATGCTTCAATATTTTAGGAAAAAAAATGAAAAGAAAAATGGTATAAACATTTATTTGAGATAATAAATTGTGTACAAAAAATAGAGCGCACCGGCTCAGCTGGTATAGCCACGTTCAAAGAAGAGATCATTTGAACACTGTTAAAAAGGCAATATCAATGCACGTTCCAAAGCCATCGCGATGTAGGAAAGGCAGGCCTATAAACGCCTGGATCAGACAAATGCAACGACATCGGCATTTCATTGGCTTCAGTAACCGAGCGATCCAAAATCGGCGGGCCTGCCGATATTTTCTGAGGTCAAATAGGCGAACCCCACAGGCGGATCAGTAGAAATGCGGTGAAATGTGAGGATTGTGATCCCTTGTTTTCGAATCATAACCTCGCTGATAAAAAGGAAGAAGAAGAATAAATTGTGAGTGTATGAGTTGTTTTATATCTTTAAGGAAACTGTTTTTACGTTCTATGAAGTTTTGTTAGACGTTTGATATCCATATCTCCTTAAAAGTGCTCCTTTGTGTAGTTGAAAACATAATATCCACAGATCTATAAAATTATTTTAAGGTTAAGGTAAGACGTCAGAGAAAGCCCTAATGATGTCAACATTTTCATCATCACTGTGGCTGGTTGTCATTTCTCAGAACTCTCTTTCAGATGAAAATATTTTGCTGAATTGAAAATGAAACATGCTCCAAAATCATCCCCTGAGTAACACATTATTCTTATATTGCCACTAGTTCTGGCTCCGTCACCTATTTTCTACAAAGGTATTAAGAAGTCATCAACATAATAATTTTAACCCTATATTGCATAGTGATTCGTATATGAATTGTTACGTTTCTTTAACGAATTTTTTTTAAATACCCTTTCGAATGAAAAGTGGGCGCCGTGGCATAAGTGGTTAGTGTGTCGGATCACTACGCATGAGGTTCTAAGTTCGAATCCCAGAAAAACACCAAAAAGTTTTCTTCACGGTCCCACCTCTCGCGAACGTCTAACAAACATCCGAGAGTATTGTTGTCACGAACAAGTTTCTCAAATCGCCGTTCGGATACGGCACTAAACTGTAAACCCCTTCCATTCGTGTGAAAAATATAACGCATCCAACATGAGTGGTTGCGAGAAGCTAGCCCCTGGAACTTAAAGAGCTGTTGCGCTAAATATTTATTTTATTTTTTTTCAAAAAACGGTTTTCTGTTCTTACTTCCTGGAATTATTCTCTTGCATGTAGGGTAATTTTCAGTTTCTGCATACCTATACGTTCATGCATCCCTTTTCACTTGTAGGACTAAATTTGGCGGCGCATTTGGCGAGAGTATTTTTTCCTTTCGAGAATAGAAATTCATGCACCATGGCAAATTAGAAAGTCTCATGCCAGTCGAATAAAAACACCCAGCACGCTTGATCGAAGGAATAAAATGCACGTGTTGAATGACACAGTGGCAACACTACAACTAAACTGGGCGTAACGTATCGTATACCTATACTATAATTCTGTGGCAATACGACATAATAGCTTAAGTCGACTTAAGTCAAAATTGAGTTAATTATAACAAAATGTTCCCAATTAAATAGAGTACTTTCCCTCAATTTTTTAGTTGCATACCTGTAAAGACGGCTGAGTTATGGCTGTAAGAGTAGAGGTGCAATTCAAAAATTTCACACGATTTTCGCGTAAGCCACAACTTGAAACCCTTCTCCTGAAAAATCGTACAAATCGACATAAGCTATTATGTCGTATTGCCACAGATATATAATTCCCACCATAGCAATTTGTGTGCTTGTGGTACCTTTCCAGAGAAGGAAATAGAAAGAGAGAATGGTAATATTCACACACTATAGTAATAATTGTTAAAGCCACATTTACACTTGTATTCTTTGCATAAAAAATTCACAATTTAAAGCCCAAGCCTGCCTTTTACAGTCTCCATGTCCCCCTGGGAGTCATGCGCCACCGGTTGGGAATCACTGCACTAGAGGCATCTCGATAACATTCGTGAGTTGGTTCCGCACAACTGGCCTAATTTTCTCATTGAGAAGGAATTCCCATCAATTTATCTTTTGACAGATGTTAGGAAATACATGTTGTTAACATTTGTTACAACTAAAACTGAATAGATTTCAGCCTGTCGATCGTTTAAAAAGAGTTGCATCTTTCTGTCATTATTTTATTTGCTTTTTATTAACTTTTCTATTTTCAGTTTTCGAGCGTATGAGCCAAGGCATGCCAGCATTTTCATTTGAACAAATTTGTTTAATTGAATACGACCAGCATATCACTTCTACAGATAATAGTTTAGTTTTGAATAAAAAGAAAGTTAACAGGAACTCATTAACGTTTTTTTATACATAAAATTAAACAGTTCAAAGTTCTATATTATAAGTATAGTATACTCGTATATATAAGTTCTATTCTATATGTTCTACAAACATATCAAATGCATATTCAAGTTTATGTTATAGGCAAGCTTCAGTAAAATCAGGCGAAAAAAATACCAGGAAGTCATTATTGCTTTTTATTTATATTTTTTCAATTGTATATTTTTAACTCATTCATTCAGTAATGTAAACATATATGTAAAATATCTGTTATTAATTGATACTATTGTATTCTTCTTCGTGTTTGGTTTGGTATAGTAGTAATGTGTTCAGTTATTGAGTGGAACGCTGTCGGCTCAAGTAGCAGCCATATTCATTCAAGTTCTCTTGTAATAGTAATAGTATAATGAGCACCACCTAGAGTAACTCAACAAACACGCGAAACAAATACCTGTAATTAGAAAAGAATGAGCAAATCAGAACAACAAATTTTTCCTGACTGGTTCGGTCACCACCCATGGAGTTAGCGTGTACTGAAACCTAATATCCACTGAGTTTAAAACCACCATCTTAAAACCAGCTCTGAGCGATAAGGGCAAGTGTTGATTTTCGACAACGTCATCGAGTTAGGAGGGATGAAGTTTCTATTGAAAAAATTATGCATTATAAAAAAGAGCTATATAGCATGTACGATATATCATGTTTTAAGTTATTACATATAAAGAACATTTTATGCTTAACTAAATATACATATATACGTATATTCAGATGGTAAAGTTTTCTTAACTCTGTTAACACATAAATACATACATATGTATATAAGTTAGAAGCAAAGTAATCTACGCTGACTCTAAGGTAAAGAAATCCAGTTTTGGCGTTATCCTTGGCTTTAAAGCGGAGTTGTCTTGTTTTTGCTCCGCACGTGAAAACTTTTTCATAGACAGAATAACAGTAAACGAGCTTTTGCGATCATAGCATGCTTACAAGCTCAAGTTGGTGCAGTGATTTCTTAATGCATAGTTTTTTAACATGGGATTAATTTTTTTTATAAAATTTGCGCGCACTCAAGGGGTTATGAATACCCTTAACATGTTTACACACAGTTAGGGCGTTGGAAAGGATAAATAGAGAGAGAGAGAGAGAGAGAATGACTTGGTGTAGTTGTTTGAAGCTCAGTTGTTTATGCTTTAGAGAAACTCCAGGGGTGGCGTCCAGATAACTGGAGAGATTTTTGTTATTTTTTGTCTTCGCTTCTGATTTACAGTACTTTTTTCGCGGTAACCAATGTCAAGGGCAAATCATCATCAACAGAGTGAACAATTTTTCTAACCACATGACCAAGCTACTGCCAGAGTTATGCCATCGCAGTAGTGTTCACATAAGCTTTCGCAATTGATCGGACTGACTTTATATATTTCATGAGAACTAAATAAATGCTTGCTGACATCAGGATTTGAACCATGAACCATTAGCGTGGCAATTAACGACGCTACCACTACACCATTACCACCCCCTTTACCACCTCTTTGGGTATGATTGAAAAGCAGACACGACGAGTAGAACGCCTTTATCTGCCAAAAGTTTGGCAACATTTAGTGGCAAAATGGTTCAAAAAGTTTAATGTGATATCGGTGAGCAATCAAGATATATTATATTACAAAACTAGTCTGGCTCCATATTATAAAAAAAAACTGTGACCAATAAAAACGTGCACCATTTCAAAGTGCCAACAATTTTATTATAAAAAAGAAGCAAATATTGCAAGCATTACAGTTTCTATTAGTCACCACGGGCCATTAACGACGTAGGATATTGAAGCAAAAGCAAACGTGCAAGGTGACCCTTTTAAGCCAACAGTATTGTATTGAAACAATCTTTCCCTCAACCTCAGAAAATATGAAGATGTGATTACTTTGACAAAAAAGTATGTTCCTCCGGCTGATATGCCCTTTAACATTAATTTGGCTTCCCAGCAGTGTATTCAAGAAGCTGAAAATTCGAACTAAGAAGATGAAAATAAAGGCTCTCGATTAATTTTTACCAAAAACGGTACATAAAACAAAAAAAAAAATTGTTCAACTTAAAAACTGTATCATTTTTGGAATGTGTTAAAACTAAAGAGATGTGTATTTATGTTTTCTTTCAAAAAAAAAAAAAAAAAATCGTAATTTGTAAATATTTTGTTTTCCTATTTTGAAGGTTGTTTTTTTTAGTTTTCTCAACATTCAAAAAAAAGGGAGCTATCTGGTTATTGCAATAGGTGCTTTTGTCATTTACATGCTTTGGAAAATTTAGTCATTTCGATAGTCATGTTGTGGGTAGAAAATCCAAGACATGCGAACAGAGCTTCAGAACAGCTTTGATAAACTGCAAAGTTTCTGCTAAGAGAAGAAGCTCAAAATAAACGAGACAAAATGCGAAACTGTACTGTTCCGTGCACCAGTAAGGTGCGGTAATTTAGTTTGAGACGCAACTGGAAAAATTTGCAAATAGCGAGTTCTAATGGTCTTCGCATCAATTCAAAGACTGTTAAGGTGTCCATGTAGACAATGTTTTGTACAACAATGAGCACGTTAAGTTCCTGAAACGCTTTTTCTACTCCAGCACTATCTTATATCTGATGTGGAGATCATATGCTACTAAGCGTTCGTTCGTCCAATTTTGCTTGTCCAGCATGGTGGAACATAATTCCGACATATGTACGAGTATATAGGAAAGCTTAGGACTATTCGAAACAAAATGTCTTCGAATCTATATGCGTGTGTAAAGAATCTTCTTATAATGAAGGGATTTATTCCAAAATAAATAAAGGATGAACTGGATTATGTTTGTTAACCACATGCACCATCATAAGGACTGATTATACATATACGACCACATAGCAAAAATATGTAGCTGCAGGTTTTTATGATGGGCACATCATTTTCACTGCCGCATTCAAAAGATGTATGTGGCCTGTGATTACACGATATGTAAAAATTCATTAATTTTTATGCGAAATAGGAATACGTATTGTTGACATAATTTTACGTGCTACATGCGACTGTGGGCGGCGGCGTGGGGAAGTGGTTAGTGTGTCGGACCACTGCGCGTGAGGTGCAATATTCGAATCCCAGAAAACACCAAAAAGTTTTTCACGGTCCCTCGCGAACGTCTGACAAACATCCGAGAATATTGTTGTCACGAAAAAGATTCTCAAAATAAAAAGCACTCTTCGGATACGGCACAAAACTGTAGGTGCCTTCCATTCGTGGGGAAAATATAAGGAAACCGAAAAATATAGCACAACACGAGTGGTTGCGAGAAGCTAGGCACTTGAAGACCTCTTGCGCCACATATAAATATATATATATATACACATATATATATGCGTTTGGCTAGCCAAACGGTAGTGCATGCGATCATATGAAAACACAAGCGTTTTCACTCAGCTGAGGCCTACCAACTCCTACTCTCAACCTCCACGCGGTGACAGCCGGGTGCCTAGTACCTTAATCCAAGAAATGGGTAACCAACCCCGTTTCGCGGATTCTTGGTGGCAGCAGATGAGAGAGGGGGGGAAGAGTGCTTTTCTCACTAGAGCACTTCTTCCTGTTCCAGGCGGCAGCGGACGAATTCCCTAGACGGAGTCAACGGTGGCGTCTATAGTTCCAGTTAGGTTGAACTTAGTGAATACCTTGCGCGAGCTGCTTCGACGTATTCGGATCACAGGTCGGTAAGGAATTTCCAATGTTGGTCAGGACATTGGAATAGAGATGGTGGCGGAGGAGCCCTTAATGGGCCAACGGCAGCGCTCATACTCCCGTAGTGGACTACTGGCACCGGTGTACCCGGCCCCTCGTCCTAGGGGAATAATTAAGGAACTGGCCCTCCAGGTTGGGGGTTGTGCCGTCGGGGTAACTTCCCTACCACGTAAAAAACGCATGGTTCCGAAACAACCAAAAGCCTCGGATAAGGATGACCCAACTAATGACGACCCCAGCAAACGAAATAAGGACAACGACCTTCGGATCTGTACGTGGAATGTTCTGTCCCTTTACAGACCACGTGCAGCCGAACAACTAGCAGAGGCCCTAGACTGCTATAAAGCAGATATTACCGCCATCCAGGAAGTGCGATGGGATGGGCCAGGCAAAAAGAGGATGAAAAACTGTGACATCTACTACGGTGATTGCTACAGAGGCAACAGGCAACGCTTATTCGGATGCGGATTTGTCATACGCGGCAGACTTAGGCAAGAAGTTTTAAGCTTCCGACACGTGAGCGAGCGTATTATGACGATCCGGATCAAGGCTAAATTCGCTAACATAAGCCTAATATGTGTTCATGCCCCCACAGAAGAAAAGGACCCTGCCTCCAAAGAGTGTTTCTACGAGCTCCTCGACAAAACATACGAGCAATGTCCTAAATACGACGTTAAGATCGTATTGGGCGATTTTAACGCCAAAATAGGAAAGGAGGACGTCTTCGGTAGAGCAGTCGGTAAGCATAGCCTACACGACACCACGTCTGATAACGGACTAAGGCTAATTGATTTCGCTGTGGAGCGAAATGTCACCATAGCAAGCACATGGTTTCCTCATCTCGATATTCATAAGCAGACATGGCGGTCCAATGATCATGTCACGATCAACCAAATTGATCATATTGCGATCGACGCAAGGCATGCCTCCAGTATTCTGGATGTCCGGACCTTCCGAGCGGCCAACATAGACTCGGATCATTACCTTGTTGTAGCCAAGGTACGAAGGCGGATATCCCAATCTGAGCAACAAAGAAGAATTACTGTGAGAAAATTTAACGTCGAAAAGCTACAATCGCAAGAGACCGCCAGACTCTTCGCTGAACGCGTATCCCGAAATCTCTCAATCACCCTTATACCGCCAGCATCAAGTGCCGAAGACCAGTGGCAACGCTGCCAACATGCCATCAGAAACGCCGCGACTGATGTGCTGGGTCTCGCTCGCCCACCACCGCGAAACCCCTGGTTTGACGAAGAATGCCGGCGAGTGCATGCAGCAAAACAAGAGGCATACAAAGCGGCGCTGCAAAGGAAGACGAGAGCTGCTCGTGAGCTCTACGAGCAAAAGAGACGGGAAGAACATCGGCTTCTCCAAAAGAAGAAGAAAGAGCATGAGAAGCGCGCGTTTGAGAATATCGAGAGTCTATACTCCAGGAACAATGTACGGAAGTTTTACCAAAAGGTAAAAAGAAGGTGTCAGAGAAGTAATACCTGTACAGAAACCTGTAGAGATGAGAATGGAAACCTCGTAGTAGAATCACAGTCGGTGCTGAGAATCTGGAAAAACTACTTCTGCAGACTGTATAACGGCGACGAAGACCAACATCCCGCTGTCAGGCAGAATGAACCATTCAACATGGACGATGGTAGTCAAAATTTCCGTCCACCTGACCAAAACGAAGTGAGGATAGCAATATCCAAGCTAAAATCGAACAAGGCTGCTGGACCTGACGGTTTACCGGCCGAACTTTTCAAGGCAGCTGGGGATGAATTGGTAGAGTGCATACACCAACTCATTTCTAATATTTGGTCAGAGGGGTGTATGCCTGATGAATGGAATCTCAGCATCGTTTGCCCGATCCACAAGAAAGGAGACCCCCTCAACTGCGCCAATTATAGAGGCATCAGTCTCCTCAACATCGCGTACAAGATCTTTTCTGCGATATTGTGTGAACGCCTGAAACCTTTTATGAACAGCCTGATTGGACCCTATCAGTGCGGTTTCAGGCCAGGAAAGTCCACCATCGATCAAATCTTCACACTTCGGCAGATCCTGGAGAAAACCCAAGAATTCCAAATCGATACTCACCACCTCTTTATCGATTTCAAGGCCGCCTATGACAGCATCTATAGAGAAGAGCTTTATAGAGCCATGTCTAGTTTTGACATCCCTGCCAAACTTGTCCGCCTGTGCAGGCTGACGATGGAGAACGCTCGCTGCTCCATCAAGGTCGGTAATGACCTCACCGAGACCTTTGATGTCAAAAAAGGCTTTAGACAAGGTGACGCGCTGTCATGTGACTTCTTCAATATTGTACTTGAACGGATTGTGCGGAACTCACAAGCCAACACCGGAGGCACAATCTATTACAAGTCTGTACAACTGCTTGCATACGCCGACGATATAGACATTATCGGAAGATCTCAGCGGGCTGTCACCGGTGCTTTTGCAAGCATTGAGGCGGAAGCGGCCAAAATGGGTTTGGCGATAAACGAGGGCAAAACCAAGTATATGCTGTCAACTAGAAGGGAAAACCAACATCGACGAATTGGACAAAACGTCACCGTGGGCAGCTATAACTTCGAGGTAGTAAGGGACTTTGTCTACCTTGGCTCTGCTATAAATTCAGCAAACAAAATCAGCGCAGAAATCAATCGAAGAATAACTCTTGCCAATCGCTGTTTTTTTGGGTTTATAAGGCAATTCAACAGTAAAGCCCTCTCTCGAACAACTAAGGAGACTCTATATAAGACCTTGATCATCCCAGTCCTGCTTTACGGCGCTGAAACATGGACTTTATTAAAAGAGGATGAAGATATCCTTGGTCGCTTCGAGAGAAAAATTCTTCGTAAGATTTTCGGTCCCGTTTGCGTTGACGGGTTTTGGAGGAGAAGATTCAATCACGAACTATACGAGCTGTACAGCGACATCGACCTAGTCAAAAAACTGTGTATTGGACGTCTGAGATGGCTAGGACATGTAGAGCGAATGGACACCAACGCTCCGGCCCGCAGAGTCTTCGAATCTAACCCCGAGGGACGACGCAGTAGAGGGAATTATCGCCGTAGGTGGCGCGCACAAGTTCAAGGGGACCTCGACCAACTTGGAGTGCGCAACTGGAGGCAATTAGCTAAAGACCGAGCTAAATGGAGAGGCTTGTTGGTTGAGGCCCAGGTTCACCCCGAACTATAGCGCCACCTAAGTAAGTAAGTAACATATTTATGTCTTTCGACGATAACTATTCATGTCAGGAAGCTGACGTCAAAATTACGTCATGGGGACATACTCGTAATTACCTTCTATGTAGTTTTTACATTGTGTCTAATCTTAGCTTTAGAGTTCACATGAGTAGAAAAGTAAACGATTACCAAAAATTAAAATTTAGGCATGGAGCGATAGTATAAACTTGCACAATGAGTAAAAGTATCGAAGCTTTTTATGAAAATTGTCGTTCTGGAAAAAGGTCATTTCGCGCACTGCGTGCATATTTCGGTCAACTTATAACTGGCGTTATAAGACAGTAATAAACCGTTTGTTGCTGCAATTTCATGAATCTGGGTTGGTGCAAAACTCAAAAATAGCCGGCAGCGTTGTCCAGGGCCTTCAACCGAAAGTATTGTTGTTGTGAAAGAAAGTGTAGCGAAGGCTCCGACAACCTCAATTCCTCGTAATGCACAGCAAGTGGAAGTTTCCTTAAGCACCACTTAGCGAATTCTAGCAAAAGACCTATTGTTACACTCCTAAAAAATGCAATTGGCAAAGGAACTGAAGCCTAACTGAAGACCATTTGAAGCGCCGTACTCGTATATTTATCAGATGGATGCTTTCAGAGCCGTAATTTGGTAACATTTTGAGTCGCGCATCCTGTGTTGCCAGACGAGTCGTGGTGGCCATTTATTTCGTATATTGTGTTTCACATATAAGAGTTCTAGACTAAAGAACGCTGGGAAATAAATGAAAAGTATGTATAGTTCATAGCAAATTGAATATACCTACGTCTGACTATTTCGAGTAAAACTATAATTGCAATACACCTCCGCAGTACTTACTATTTTCGTTAAATGCACTTGCACTTATAAGGCGAAGTATTGGTTTCGTGGACAATTTCGATCTCGGCATACTGATCTATTTTATAAAGAAGACTAGGAGTCTACAGTGATAAAGTCTATTGAAGGTGGCTACTATGCATGATTTTAGGACATGCATTACTCCTTTTTTTGTCTTTTTTTGCAAATTTGGCAAAGTTGCCTGTTTTTGTTCTTCTTCTAATGATAATTTGCAAATTTTAATTCAAGAAGTACCTACTGCGTCCATATTTTTAAACTTGCATTTTCTATTTACTGAAAATTATAATGAATACGTCTAAAAAGTAAAGTTTGGTTATAAAAAAAAGCATATATATATAGGTAAATACTTGTAACATGAATGGGCAAAAGGAGACTGTCCCACTTTTATATATACACATTCATAACATTCCTTATACACATTTTGTACATGCATATTAGCAAATTAGACATATAAATAATGGCTCAACACTTGCTCGTTGTTATGATTGGAGGTATTTTGTTTGTAATCCCAAAATCGGATCTTAATTTACTCTCTTTTTAAAGAATTTCAAGTCATGCCGCAAACCAATTACATGGCAGGATGAAGCATTCGCTGATTTTGAGTCTCACGTGTATCTATGTATTTTGGTTGTGTTACGGCTACTGCAAGAGATTTCGACAAACTAGACTTCGTAAAAAGACATTCGGTGGTTTTTGATTTATGCGCGTTAGAAGAAACATTTTTGAAAGCATTTAACCCTCCCAAGCGTATCTTACCGCAGCAATAAGGGATTTTTGATCAGTCTTCATATCTTATAATTATCTATTACATTTTTATGATATTTAGCGTGATGTGTATACTATTGCTGAAATCTGTACTGACATTTATTTAGTAGTTGCCCCTGACAGACAGATCTGTAGATAAGAAACAAAAAATATATCGGTTTAATTGTATCTAATAGTGAAAAGTTATTGAACAATTGCATAAAAATGAAAACAACTTGTCCAGAGAAAGGAACTGATCCTGCGATAGTTACCGTTTTAATCACTAACATTCTACTATTGGATCCATTGTGTTTTCCAGTTGTGATGTCAAAAATCTGGAATTAAAGAAGAGAGCAAATTTTTAATCTGGTTAGTTCTTTTGATTAGTCTACCACCTGGAACCATCCCACGTTCAATATAAATTTTGAAATGATTTGTGATGACTTTATTGACAGTTTGCCCAAATTGTTGAAACAGAATTCTACGAGAGCCATCTTCGCTGCGTCAACATCATCACAGCCTCTGCAATGATCTCTAGTACTTAAATGTATTCTACTTTTGTAGGTAGATCGCCGACAAGTTGTGGCCTGTTATCATACGTATTCCATGTGCTAAGTCCGGTTCGCTATACGCAAAGATTTATTTGGTACTTTTCTGTTTCTATGGCATTGTTTTGTACGCAGAGTACTCTCGAGATACGGCATGATTAAAGTGGGCTTCATACTTATCTGCTAGCTCTTGAAAGGTCAACCCTATACTGGATTTTGTAGATCAGAATGAAATTGTCGACCATCGACTGGGGCAGTTTTCAGCTATTTCTTGCTAATTGCTTGGCTATCCTGTTGCCATAGAAGTCTTTGTATCCTTGGAATCCAACAAAGAATACACATTGGTTTACTGTGAGTGCCCTTAGCTCAACCCGACATCGCTGCTCTAACTTTGAATCTAATTGAGTCTAGATTTACGCAAGACCTATTTCTAGGTAGTTTTTCTTCTAATTTAGAAGAAGCAGCAGCAAATGAGCCTGTATAAGTGCAAATATAATACATTTTTATTCGTCTCTTACTGGCAGATTTTTAGGCAATGGCCATTGACACTTTCTGCAAAAAAAAAATTGATTTGTATTATATAGATGTGTATTTTTGCAATCAGAGTCTAAACTTGATCTGTTGTCTTTTGGGAATGTCTGACTTATATTCTGTGTAGATATTCGGTCCCAGTGAGAAGCAAATGAAATGCATAGCTTTTCATATGAGATATATTAAGAAGAGATTGGAGGAGTAATATTTTTCACAGTCTCAACAGGACGGATCCAAATGTCTTAGTTTCTCAATTGTATATACTACAAAGCAATCTGTATCGGAATCTGTTCTAATGGGAAATATGTATGTTATTAACTAATTAAATGAAATCTAATTCCGTGTAAGACGTAGAATTTTTATTGAGAACAAATAAGAAACTATCAGAGGTCGAACCGCCGTATCCCTAAATGGATAATTGGTCACGTAATTTGTATTGAGTTGCTGGTAGATCTAGTTACAATATAGTTTACATATATTCAAACTATATGACGCGTCATCCGTTCACGGATACGACGATTCGATTCCAACTTTGTAAAAGCTGGTAAATAATTTTTTAAACACTTAGGCTTGTTCCCTACCTTTGTCGCTCGCATTTACCTGTTAATCAGCGCAGTCTCACAAGCAAGGCGTTCTAAGTATGCGAAGGAGTTTAAGATTTCCCTCAAGCACGCTATATGACGTCAATGGGACATTACATTCTAATTAAAAATCAGATTCCTTTCATTATATTCGAACTGAGAATATATTCTTTCTTAAACATATGTTATTGTTTGCTTGAAACATACTCGTATCACCCACAGTAGGGAACCACCTGATTGTGGACGTAAGCTAAAAAATATCATGCATTCTCAGTTTAAGAATAAACATACTTATAGTTCTCATAAAACACTGCTTGTCAATAACGTGTACATACTCTTGGTAATCTTCATTATTTTTCATTTCAAATCGATATATCCTTGAGAGGGAGGGCGCAGTAACATTGATGGAACCTTGACTTTTCCAACAAACCTCGTATACAACTTATATTTTTTTAGGGAAAAAATGTATCTTGTTCCTCAAACTTCGTCTGGAAACTTGAAATAAGTACGCATCCCCTCACTACGGTCAAGGAATATACATACGAGTATGTACATGTACATACATTCTCGCAGTGATGAACAAGAACAAAAAAAAAAACATATCACCACCCCCCACCCTATCCGACTTATCAGCCCAATCGATTGGCAAAGTATCACACTATCTTTGCAATGTCCTTCGGCTATTTTAGGCACTGGCTACACTCATAGATATACACATAATCTTGTATCCTCTTGAAAGATTTGCTAAATCATTAAATTTCCGATTTGCCCTCTAACACACAACCTTCCGGATGGTGGTGGTGGTAGTGGTGTCGGCTGGCTTTGCTTGTCGTTGTTATGTTCACATCTTTGGTTGGTAAAATGTCTCCCGATCTAAAGTCCATTTATGAGGGACTTTCTATCCAGCCCCCAAATTGTACTGAAACAACAAAAGGATTTCGATTACATCGTATAACTCATTAATTGGCAGATGTTCCATACTACTAGAGAGTACCAGCTTACCGAATGCCAAGGGGGCTTATTGATAAGAACAGGCTACAAGCATGTAAGCTACCACCACCGACCAGCCCTGCCCTGCTCTCTAGGATCTGTCGCTCCATATACAGGCGTACCAGAATGACGATTTTCCGCAAGGGAGTTCGGTTTCAATTTTTTTTTCTACGTTCGTTCGTTGTCTTCTTATTTGTAAATACAGAGAGGAGATAGATACAATGCGATAGGAAAGCCGATTCTGTCTGGCCACCGAAAAGGAGCGGACTCAAAGGATGTGCGTGGGTATTTCAATTTGAACCCTTAGTGGTGGTTGGAGTGTTGTTTTTTTTTTTGTTGGGCTCTTTTTTCATTTGATCTCCGATGCGTTACTTTTAACATGGAAGCAGTTCTCTCCACTCTACCACTCCACTATTGACCACATAAAAGGACGAAAATTAATTGGTTAATTAATTATTTTGCAGTTACTGTATACCCTTGTAGGAGTGGTTGGGGTAAATCTTATATTGGTATTAATTACACATTACGACTCTCATGCGTAGGATTGGAGAAGAATTCCAAATGACCCCAAACACCAAACCAAGATATAAGACTAAGGGAATATTAACGAGTTTTAAGGGATGCACAATGACCTCATACCCTTCAACAGAACCAAACAGAAAACATCAGAAATGACAGACGGAATTATGTCAATATTGAATTTAGCACACTGAATATGCGAGTTGAAGGAGGGTAGCAAAATGACAGAACTGGGAGCTATAAAGGCAGTAAAGCCATCCCTTAAGGTGAAATTTGCGAACGTAGTTTACAGTGTGCTGTGCTGACAATGAGGACAACAACGATGGCGCGATGGCTACGATGATGACGATGTGCTGTGCTGCTGGAGGTCACATATAAAATAAACTTTTATTTGGCGCAATTATTTCCCCAGAGTTGGTTAGGGGCTGCAAATGAGGAGAGCCGGTGAAATTTACATTTTTAGTATGGAAAATGTTTAATTGCCAATTGCGTTGCGTGGCGTTTTGTGTTCATCCTCGTTGTGCCGGGTGTGTTTGGATCACAAATCACCCCCAAAACTGTCGTTGTTTCATGATTTGTTTTCGTATATTTTGTTTTATCTTCTGGTGGTGTGGGGCTTACGGGGGTGGTGCCTAGCGTGAAATAAGTTTAATTTCCTGAGCTTTTATTAGATTTCTTGTACTGGTGATGAGTTTGATTTCAGTTCATCGTGGGGATTTGCGTGTGTTTTTTTGCTTCGTGTTCGTTTGCTCATGTTTTGTTTTCGTTGGCAGATAAATGAGATAATTTCGCTATAATGAGGGTCATTTCGTATTGCGTTGGCGGTGGGTGAATTTAGGAGGGTATTATTTGCAAAGGATAGAAAATTTCATGAATAAAAAGGAAGTTAATGGGATAAATAACCAGCTTGGTTATTAACGGGGAAAGATGGGTAAAAGAAACCGCCGCGTGATACTTTTGTGTACTCGTACATTCGTTTTTATAAAAAGTGATGATGCAGTTCGGTGGAGGTTGTTTCATTCGTTTTTGAAGACACCTACCTATAAAATGGTTTTTAAAAGCGCAGATACCATGAGATTTGGTGTTCTGGTACTCAACGATTAAATTTCAAATGAACAACGAATTATATTGAAATTCATGGAATTTTTTCCATTTGATGTGCATAAAACAATCTTTTCAAAGCAATTGCAGTTGGAAGTACATAAACTTAAATTTACTCACTTACATTGTAGATACTTACTTATGTACCTATACATATTTACCTATAAATTATTTTTTCACATTTAAGCTTGGATTTCATTTAAAATTTTGTAAGTATGCGGGCTTCAAAGTAATTAGAAGACTACACACACATGAAAACAGAGATCTTGTATTCGTAGTATATAATTCATTTTTGATATGATGCTGTGAAATTATTGCCTCCTTTTTCTATGTGGTCGAACACAATTTTTCCTTTACTATATTCGATATCTCTTCCAAAATAAAAGGCGTCAAGCTTAGGAGACTAAGGAGGTGTAAAATATACAGAAAAAGTTTAAATAAATGCATATTTCACCATAACCCAGTTTCGAATAACCAAGTAATAACACCTACTTTTGGATTAACCACATCTTAAGAAAGCGGCTTTCTTCTGAAGAACTGTGAGACTAGACTTCTAGAATCTAGATACGGATGTAGGCAAATACTGTGAATATATAAAATAGAACACAGTATATTATGCTAGTTAAAGGCTAGAAACTATATGGAATAGTAAAGCTGCGAACTTTTAACTGTTTCTTCTGATAATTGGAATCAAATCGTCATATCTTTAATGCGAAAGTTTGCCCATTTATCGTTTGGCAATGTTTGACAGTTTGGATCTAAACGAAATTTGACACACGTAAAAACACGGCAGGTGTATGGGATTGATGGTTCCCTGTTAAGGTTGATTCAGTCTTTATATGCAAACTGTAGAAGCTGTATTCGGATAAACGATGTTAAATCAATACCTTTCACTGTGGGCGTTGGAATCCGTCAAGGGTGCGTTTTGTCATCTCTCTTCATTGTATATATGGATTTGATGTTGCAGCGCAGCCGTGACGGGGAATATTTCAAAGTGGGAGCCCCTAAGGAATAGTCATCTCTTTGCGGATGATTTGGTCATCCTTGGATCCTCTCAAACCGAACTTCAGCGTGCACTCGAAAGATTTGTAGCCGTTTGTGATGATGCTGGAATGAAGATCAACGTGAACAAATCGGAAGTAATGATCGTTTCCAAAAAAACCCATTCAGTGCACTGATGATACAAGCTGCCGAAATGAGGTTCCTTCGCGGTGTTGCTGGAATAACTCGTATGGATCGAGTGCGCAACACCAGAGTACGCGAGGCGCTGAATGTTGAGTAGCTACTTCTCCGAACGGAACGTATGCCCCCAGACCCGCTTCCAAGACGTGCTATGGTTGCCGTGCCATCAGGTAGGCGACTCCGCGGTAGGCCTAGAAATAGATGGTTGGACCAAGTCCGACATCTCTCTTGGAGCCGTCTAGGGATTCCTCCTGATGAATTGGAGTCGATGGCGGAGGATCGAGAAGGATGGAGGGTCCACCTGAGCATCCTATCTCCGCGACCCACATGAAGGACAAGCGGGCCATTGAAAATGTACGTATGTATGTAAAAACATCAATAATTGCTCTTTTCTAACCAACTCACCGACCAAAATGCAGCAAAAGAGACGTGAACCAATCCACGCTGTTCAAGTTTTCGGACGCAAAAAAACTGCTACTGCAGATGCTTATTGCAAGCGTGGCTATGGACTTCTTCGTGTAAATGGAAGTCCTCTGGACAACACTGAACCAAAGGTATTGCAATACAAATTGCAAGAACCACTTTTGTTGCTTGGCAAGGAGAAATTCGCCGAAGTTGATATCCGTGTGCGTGTAAGCGGTAGAAGTCATGTTGCTCAAATCTACGCCATCCGTCAAGCTATCTCCAAAGCACTGATTGCTTTTTACCAAAAGTACGTTGATGAAGCTTCCAAGAAGGAGATCAAAGACATCGTGATCCAGTACGATAGGACCCTGTTAGTTGGTGATCCACGTCGTTGCGAACCTAAAAAATTCGGTGGCCCAGGTGCCCGTGCACCCAGAAATCGTACGGTTAAAAAGTATCATTTTACTGAAGTGGTCATTTACTTGTGTTATTTTTTATTACAAATAGATGTCATGCATTTTGATTAGATTGCTAAATGATTAACAAAATAAATATTTTTAAGAATTTTTTTTTAAGAACATTAATAATTTGGGAGTGTTAAATTCCATTTTCGCTATCAAAATACAACAAGTTGTTGGAGAAAAGTGTTTAGTCCCCAGAAATTGCAATTATATACTATGGTGCTTATTGTGTAGCTTTTCCAATTGAGTCGATCCATTTTTCCAAAACGGTTTCTCGGTTATGCGTGAACTTGGCTGCCGGTTTTTCTGACATTTTAACACTGCTTTACTTGTTATTTTACCATAGAAAAGTACACGCTTCGAGACGTTTCCATTTATCCAAATTTCTAATCAAACCTCACGTTCATTTGCGACAACTTTACGTACGCTAACTCCGAATTTCTCATTCTCAGCGATGAAGCCCAATTCTGGCTCAACGGCTTCGTTAATAAGCAAAATCGTCATACTGGGCAAGTCAGTAATCCGAACCCATTCACAAAATGCAATCACATCCAAAAATTGACTGTTTGGTGTGCATTTCATGCTCGAGGGATCACTGGCCAATATTTCTTCTTCAATGATGCTGGCAATGCAGTCACAGTCAATGAAGATCGCTACTGGACCATGTTGACTGCCTATTTTTGATATATGTATTGTAGTTTCAGAAGAATGGCGTCTAGTTGGCCGTACAGTAGAGTTATTGAAGGCGAAGTTCGGTTACTGTATTATCTCTAGAAATGGGTCAGTCAATTGGCGTCCGTCTAATTTGACGTCTCTGAACATTTCAGTTTTTGGAATATGTCAAGTTCCTGGTCTATGCGAATAAGCTAGGGACTTTATAAAACCTCAGACCAATATCGAACACAAAATTTCTGGCATATAGCCCCATTTCTGAAAAAATGTCAAGGAAAATTGGACATTTGAACGATTTTGTGCTCTATTATTAATGGCACCGATGGTTCCTAAACCCGAAATCATTCTTTTTGAAATCTCAAACACAAGCTATTTACCTAAAAAAGTGAAGTGCGACGCTCTTAATTAAAAACTCTATATTATGGTAATCGAGTTCCGCAACCTTCGCGGTATGGCGTACTTTTCCAAACATGCGAGAACATGATTTTAAAAAGGGGGAAACCTAAGTAAAATTGCATTAAACTATTTAAGACTATAAAATCATTGGATTTATCTATTTTGACTAATTGCTGCCATCATTTCATCAAAAATCATTCAGCAGTACGATTGCATACACTTTATTCTCAGCAATTTCTGTTATTTCGAAATTGTATCAAATATGTATGTCTTGCAATAAGTTATTCATCAGAAAATTGACTGAACTGAAACTTTGCTTTTGCACGCTTTATAGAGAAAATAGAAGGAAAAAAGTTAAGTTTAAGGTTAAACACTGAAGTAAAAACTTTTGTATCGTGTATATTTGTCCGCCTGTTATTTGGGAAAGATGACTTTGCAATTTGTTTAATCTGAGAAGTTCGCAATTCCTCTTTACGTTTTTCGATCACTTTATTTTGAAGATATTTTGCTCATATCATCTAGTACTGCTTTTTGTAGGTACTTGCATTTGTTTATTTTAGAAAATCCAGAAAGTAAGATATCAAGTCGATTTTGGTTGCTTTGTTTAATTGTTTATTTAACCGAGCCAAATGTTTCCCAATGCTTGTATTGAAAAATACTCAAAAAGTCTAACTTTGTCTAAACCTATTTTACGAGAATTTTTAAATCAGAAAATAGAAGAAACTCTTCAGAATCAAAATAAATGCGGCTATAAATGTACATATATCTTTTTATGAAAATATTTCTTTCAGGGTTATATTTATCTTAATACAAAATCTGTTTTATAACTCCTACTAAGCACTTCTAAATTATCGCGAAATTCATTTGCATATAACAGAATGCAAGTCGAATAATCCAATGCCAAATGAAAAAGGGCTAGCTTCACAATGCCAACTAACGGATCCAGACGCCAATTAAACATTTTAATAAATCTATCTGAAAATATGAAACTAAAAATGACTTATAAAAAAATAAATAATTTGCCCTTCTCTTCTCGGTTCGAATTCTGTTTGCAAAAGAGTCTAAGTATCTTGGAATGACACTTGATGTAAAGTTGAAATGGAAGTTGAACGTAAAAAAAAAAAACGCAAGGTACTAGAAAACAAATTGCAGAGAAATATATTGGTTACTTGGAAAATATTCCAAGCTTAATACAGAGAACAAACTGCTTTTATACAAGTAAGTGGGCGTTTTGATATCTCACACCTCATAGGTTGACCTCATTCCTTAATTGTGGGATAGATGCAAGTATAATCCCCCTAAAGCGAGGTAAAACAAAAGTTAAGTAGCAACCCAAAAATGCTTTCACAACAAAACCAATAAATCGTAATTTAAAATCGTAAATTGATATACAAGCAAGTGTTAAAGTCGGTGTGGACATAGGGTGTACAACTCTGGAGGTCTCCCGAAAAAAGGACTTACAAACTTTTAAAAATGAAATAGTAAGAGTAACCGTCATGGCACCGTGGTATGTCAGAAACAGCGATATCCATAGAGATTTCGGAATTGCGGCAGTCTAAGATGAAATTAAAGACTTCGCGCGTGAGCATAAAGATCGATTACAAGGCACCTCAACAATTCAGTCCTTCAAATTTTTATGAGCGAAACTTACTGCGCCTCCTACAACGAACCAAACCTTTTGACATAACGCGGTAATAAATAACCACGTTTAAATTGCGGAACAAGCAGGAACTTTCAGTGGAAAGGTATCTTATATATGTTATTTATACGTAAATACGAAATTTATCCTATGTTTTTAAAGTATTTCTTATAAAAGGAGGGGGATGAAACTTATATCATTCGAAACTAATATCACGTTCATGGCTGAATGAGCTTAAATCATTTTGCCTTCCTTACATGGGAGAATTTTACAAAAAAAAAAGTTATGTAAGCAAATACAAAGCGTTGTTTCTCTCACTGTTTGTATATTTACGCTCGGTCGAATTTCGACCACACGCGATGCTAGTATCTATAATTCCGCAAAGTTTCAAACCACTACACTACTATGAGCACACAAGATTTTTACCTTCTTCTTCCTTTTATCAGCGAGGATATGATCCGAAAATAAGGGATCACAACCCTCCCACTTCACCGCATTTCTACTGATCCGCCTGTGGGGTTCGCCTATTTGACCTCAGAAAATATCGGCAGGCCTGCCGATTTTGGATCACTCGGTTACTGAGGCCAATGAAATGCCGATGTCCTCACATTTGTCTGATCCAGGCGTTTATATGCTTGCCTTTTCTACATCGCGATGTCTTTGGAACGTGCATTGATATTGCCTTTTTAACAGGGTGTTTAATAATGTTTATTTTAATTATTAAGTGTTAATTTTAAATTAATTTTTTTTGTTATATTATTGTAAATTAATTTATGAAATCGCTGTTAGTCACTGTACTTAAGCGCATCGCACCATCCTGATCAAGGTCCATCATCATCAAATACCACCAGCTGCACCAACACACACATCAGAAGACCCTCACGCCATTGCCCAGTGCACACACGCATCGTGCAGACATGCAGTTTTCACCTCTCTCTCATTTTTGGTTCGCTCACACACACACACTTGAATGCATGCGTGCATGCACTACGCACTGGTGCAGCGACACTCACTGCTCGTGGTGAACATTGGTTGCGTGGTGAGGTGAATGTTCGGCTGCGGATGGTTACTGATGGTTGACCATCGATGCACTCGTCCACTTGGATTTCGGACTCAGGAAACTCTACACCTTGGTGATATCTATTTCAAAATAAATTTATATTCGATATTTTTTTGGAAAGAATCTGTTTGGTCTTGGGTCATACTTTTTTTTCGCTTCTGGGTGCAACTCGTCTACCATTCCTGTACACAGGGTTCAAATGATCTCTTCTTTGAACGTGGCAAGATTTAACGACACAAGATTTTGACCTACCCTAAAAAAAAAAAAAATAATAATAATCTGGTTCTGGTACATAAATACGAGTGTAAACAGCAGTAAAACAAAAAATTATCATAAATCACATATGTATGTGCCCATCACGCTAAAATCAACGCTAATAGAAGAAGTTAGGCTACCTAGATTGTCTCTTAATAGACATTCTGAGCTATACTGAGAAATTATGGATAGTTTAGTTTTAGTGTCTACAGAGATTTTAAGAATATATAGCTCAAGTAGTAAGTCTTTCGTTTATGTATTTGAATAATCATGTCTACGTTTAACAGATATTTAAAGTTCCTTTTCTCTACCACGCATTCATCGATGTGACCATGAGTAATAGATTCATTGCTATCTCCATGCTAAAATAGTAGCCCAGTACCTAGTGCAGTACATCATAGACAATGCTGAAAAGCCTAACGAAATCGTTTGCCTGTACGTTCATCACTTAAGTTCACTTCAAAGTTATAAAGCAAATATGCATCCAACAAGGTTTGTAAATTTGAAAGCCTTCGATACTATAAAACTTAAGCATTGCAAATCCTATTCCGGGTTTTTCGCTCCTCATCTACGGTCACACTGCACCGCCAATATTATCGTAAGCCTTCCTGTACAGCCAAAGTTTACTTCGTTGTTGGATCGGCTTGTTTGAATTGAATTTGACTCCCTTTACTGAGAGTCTTCTAAAATTTAAGCGAACTTTAACTGCCTTAAACAAAAGTTTTTACGAAAGCCTTCGCTTCGAACAACAACTCTGTAAATTTCATATCAATTGAAATTCGTTGTTGCTTTCACCTGTAACGTTCATCCCTTCAGCACCCCCTCACTTGTTCGTTTTTGTATTGATATTGTGTGTGCAGTAATAAAGCTCCCTGAAATGCTAACAAATTGTGTCCACCTGCATCCACCACAAAATCCAACAAAATTTCACCCGCAAAATGCGGCTATCTTTGTGTAAAGGATGGTAAAATGTTGGAAGAAAAAGTCTTAAAAAACTGAGATAGGTATAAAGGAACTCTTTTTACTCGTCTCTTTGACATCACCTGTCTTCATTTAATTTCATATCACCAGGAGGACTCTTTCTTGGAGATTTCTTCAACATGGGAAAAACGAATTAATGCCAACAGCTGCTGCTTGCACAAGAGCTGACTCCTCCTGACGTCTTTCTTGCTCTGGCGTTGGCGGCTGCCTATGAGCTTAGCGGGCATGTGCTTGTGTTGGGATTCCTTTTATTTCATTTTTTCATATCTTCATTTTTTTGTCTCTTTTTCATATTGTCAGTATTTTGCCTTTATTATCATTTTTTTATTCTCTCTTTCTGTCTATCTTTAAGAATATTTTTAGCTCTCATGTACTATAGATGGATTTACTTTTCCCAAGTAAGAATAGAAGAGAAAAGGAAATTACCATTAATACGTTCTCTGAGTTTAGTTTGACCGGAATTGGTTAAAGTATTAACGATACAAACCCAAAGATGGGAACATAAAGACTTTGGAACGTCCGCTGCTCCCTTTAGATGCGATTTAAGTTTTCCCATCGATGTTCAAGGATGTTTGTACCGAATATTTATCATATTTTAGTAAGTTGCTTTCCTTTCATCTCATGTCCTGCTTTATTGTGTAAGAATACATACTCCATCCTCGCCACAGCCACCAGCTGGGAAGTAAGTTTATCTGAGGAAAGTTTTTCTCTCTCCATCCTGATTTATATTTATTTTGAAAAAACTTTTTTGGCAAAAAAAGTATGAGCGCCGTTGAACATATATTTTATAGCATTTTTGCTTAAAGATCGATTAAGCGAAATATGAAGACCAGCAGGCTTTGTTGCAACAAATGGAAAGTGCCCTGAAAAAAAAAAATGTGTAGGACACAAATGGGGAATAAAAATCAATGAAAACACTAGGACACGGTTTATGTACATGTATCCGCTTTTATGGCAAACTTAGTGATCCATGGAGCCGTTGTTTGCTGGAGTTCCGGAAGTTTATTTTGATTTCCGGGCGGTTTCGTAGAGCGCCATTCATTTTCGTGTAATCCTGCAAGTTGTCGTTTTTACTACTACCAAGCTTAGTGTAATAAAAAATGTAGTTGAAGGATATTTTCGTGGTTCTATACGAAAAAGTAAGAGAGTCGTAAAGATAAAGTTTTTTGCTTGAAGTAAGCGATTTTATTTTTGGAAAATGCCTTTAGAGTTTTTTTTTATGAAGAGAATTTTGATAAAGGCTTTACTTTGTAAGCATATTACTTGTTAATTAAGCTTAAAGGCGTGGTTTTCGTATAGTCATTATTCGATTTTTATGTATACGATTTCACGGAACTAGTTTATGGGAGACAAAATGGAATAATTAAAGATCATAAGTTTAAGAAGACCATGGGCGCCGGCCGTGGCGCAGTGGTTAGGTGTGTCGGACTACTGCCCGTGAGGTTGTTCGAATCCCAGAAAACGTAAAAAAAAAAGTTTTTTCACGGTCCCACCTCTCGCGTAAGTGTGACAAACATCCGAAATTAGTCTTGTCACGAGAAAGCTGCTCAAAAAACCAAAATAAAAATTGCCCTTCGGATACGGCACAAAACTGGGACCTACATTTCCATTCGTAGAAAAAAATATAACGCACAGAACACATGAGTAGTTACATAAAGCTAGACCTAGGGTTCCATGGGCTGTTGCGCGAAATATTTATGTATGTAAGTTTTAGAAGTACAGTGGATGTCCCAAAAATGTCTGCTTTTATTACCTTTTTTTTGGTCCTAGGAGTAAAAGGAAATTACAATCAATTACCATATTATAATCCTGAAATAAAACTGAGTATTCCGCGGAAAAACAGATTGTTTGCAGGTTAATTAAATTTCATTTATGCAAATACATGCAGTCATGTTTATTAAAATACATCTAAATACTTGCACAGTTACTTAGAGATTAGACATATATGCTCCCATTAAAAAATGAGTGCTTATATTTTTATTTATAACATATTCTTTTATCTATTGTGTCAGGAAAAGTAAAAAAAAGAGGAATCTATTACATTCGCACATATTAACGGGTAAACACAATTCACCTGGTTTATATAATAATTCCAAATATATGTCCAATTACAAAAACGAAAAAGAACTAGGTATTAAAATAGGGAATTATATAAAAAAAAATCGAATCTACTTGATTTACAGATACATCGGAAGCATTTAATTGACGGAAAAATAGAAATAATTGAAAATAGATCCGAATTTCAAATAGACTTTGTATATTTGATTTTGAAAATCTACATTTATCTAGAAAGTCTCAATTTCTATGCACTATAGGATCAAATCTAGCCTTATACTAATTTATCCTTCTTGATCCTAAGATAATAGTATTCAAATTACTATTTTTGTTTTATTGAAATTGCCAGATAGAGAATTTGAGACTCAAGGATCCATACGCGCTTCATATAAGCTAAAATTGTGCTTAATTTATTGCTGTTCGACGTACGGTTACAACTGACCGACATGGACCGACAAACGTTAAACTGCTTACACACTTTCGTGTATGACAGTGACCATTGCGGACTCAGTGTTGAAATAACAATTCCTAACGAAATTGCGGAATTGGAGGAGTTCGTCCTATTGCACGCCTATAATTACTCGCTTCTCCAGACAGTTAACGAGAGCACTCTCCTCGAACTTGCTCGACCTACCGTCTAATAGGAATTTGTCAAACGAGGAGATTGATAGATATCTAAAACAAATGGACGAGACAATAAAACGAACGATGGACAATACGATACCTCGGTATCAACACACTGACAACGTGGACATATATCGCAATGCAACGATTGACGCACTGCACGAACATAAAAGTAGACTGCTGTCGAGATTAAAAACCTTGTACAGACAGTTTACTGACAGACAGAATTCGGAGGAGGTTAGGACGCTGAAGTCATTGATTAGAAACCTCTCGAAATTAATTAAAGAAAATTATAGACTTTCTGTAAATTCGCACTGGGACAGGAAAATTCGGGCTGTAAACTCCAACAACCCGAGTATGTTCTCGCAAATAAACAATATTTCGGAGGAATAATAAAAACGATCTTCCGTACAAATACTAGTGACAGCACGTATAGATCCAGATAACGCAGCTGAGGATGACAATATCTTTGTGATCGAAGATCCGCAGGAGAAGGTAGAGGCTATAGGAGCGACTTTCCAGGACGTGTATAAGGTGAATGATAGTGTTTGCCCGAACCACGACCTAGAAAATCGGGTCCTTATGCACGACTTCTACCTTCGAAATGACATGGAGCACAGGCGATCTGAGAATACCGTGTTCAATGAAAGAAACATGGCAAACAATGCCGTCGCCGATGAAAGGGTGCATCCCCCGTTCATTTCGAAGGCAGAGCTCCAAGCGATCTTCCAATCACTAAGAAAAAAGAAATCCGTGGGAATCGATGGTATACCCAATATTGTACTTAGATATCTTCCTCCAGAAGTGGTGAACATTTACACTATTCTGTTTAATAATGCAATGAATAATGCCCATTATCCAGCGCATTAGAAAACAGCGGTGGTGCAGCCCATTCCAAAGAAAAATAAAGATAGCTCTAACCCGGGTAATCTCCGATCTTTATGTCTCCTTCCGAACATCAGCAAGGTATTCGAAAAAGTGATCTATAGAGCCATGGCTGAGTGGGTTGAGAACAGTCATATAATTCCGAATAACCAATTCGGTTTCAAGGCGGGGCATGATACCATACATGCCGCGTCTAAACTGGTATCGGATATCCAATGGAACAAAAGCAAGAAACAATGCACGGGTGCCTGTCTGGTTGACTTGGAGAAGGCTTTCGATACCGTATGGTTAGAGGGACTCTTCTACAAGCTGAGCAGGCTGGGCATAAGTAAACCACTGCTGTACATACTTTATGACATGCTCACTAGTAAGAAGCGTATGCAGACGACTTGATCGCGTACAGGTCAGGGCCTAAGATCGAGGTTATTGCAACACTCTTGCAACATGACTTCGATAAGATTAAGAGATATTGCGATGACTGGAAGCTAAAGATCAACTTTCAGAAGTCGGAGACCATCCTGTTCAGAACGCCGTTGTCTGGGGCCTCTGGTACACCAGAAAGAATTGGCGCAAGTTCTCTATTGTCGGACAACACGATCAGCCACTTGCAAGTCGAAGTGTAGTCAGGTACCTTGGGGTCTGGCTAGATCAATATCTATATTATAACAAACATATCGCCCTTACAAAGAGACTGTTTTATAGCAGCCAACTCGATGCGAGGGTAAAGGTAATCTGCTACATGGCCCTCATTCGGCCTATGCTCGTATATGGATGTCCCGTGTGGTTCAACGTGGGGCCAAGCTTGTTGGAAAAGATGCGGGTGTTTGAGAGGGCCTGCCTTAGGGCTTCCCTTCGTTTGTACCAGAACACCTGAGTCTGAGTACATAAAATTCTACCGTAATGAGGTCCTGTACAACAGGGCGAATCTGATCAAAGTGGATAATTTCTTGATTAAGATGATTCGAAGGCAAATTGCAAGAGCAATGACCTCGATGAGTAGCCTTTGTCTTTGGGGCTTATTAACCCAACAATCTCTATCACGGGAGTGTGAGCCTTAACGGCTTTGTCCCTCCAGAAGCGTTTCTATATTTCGACCAAAGAGGTCTGATCCAGGATAAGTTAGCGGTGCAGCTAATCTTCCACGTCGCCAGAACAGCTGTGGATAGGCGACTCAACTACGACCGAGACGTCGCACAGAGTAGTGTAGAGCGTCTCCGGTACAGTAGGGCGGTTTCAGACCGCGATATTGAAGACGTTAATAGGCAGCATGATCAATTTTGGTGGCTTATTGAAGGAGAGGGAACGTCGTCGTCGTTTTCCCCCAATCCGGGGTAGCCTCTAACTGGGCAAAGCGGGGTGTGTATTGTTATTCATAACAGTCATGTCCGGCTTACATAGTTTTAAGGTAGTCTTAAGTTTTTACGTTATAAAAAAAAAAATAAAAAAATTTGCACAGCACTTTGCTAAAAAAAAGTGCGTATTTAATTACGCAAGGTAGTTAAGTTAGTTAAGATTATTTTAAGATAGTTTGTAAGTTTTATTTATTTAGGTATAAACAAAAAAAGTCCGCATACAAAGTTTTTTTGCGATAAAACATTTTTCTTAGTTTGTTAAAATAGTTATAAAATAATGAAGTTAGTTTAAGTTAGATAAGGTCGGTATGGTAATATGGTATGGTAATGGTACAGTGCCCAGTAACGGCGCCAGAAACGATATAACTGTAACTTAGTTGCTATTAAGTTATACAACAGCATTAAGGTTCTAGCCGTAACACATGTATCCAGCTGAATTCAATGCACAAAGAGGAGTGCGTGTACTTTGATTGGCTCATTAAGTTGCCGCTTACAAATTCTTACAAACCTTGATCTAGCTCTAGAGTCCAGCGTTTTAATGCCCCGCTGTCACTGTACAACTTTATACAGTCCTTATGATAAGCTAATAAAAGCTAATTGTGTTTGATTTTAACCCTTGTGTCAATACGACATACCTGGGTGTGTATTTGCATTTTCAAATGCAAAAATCACCGGCTGAATTTTGCAGCAGCTTTCCAAAAATGGAAACTCAGCAAATTGCAGTTAATTTTAAATATATAAATATTAATAAATATTTACTAGATTACAAGTTTTTCATACGTAAACCACACTAACCATAAGTGTATACCCGAGTATGCACGTGTTGATTAATCGTTGTGCGACATACGTAATGCGACATTGACACAAGGGTTAAAGAATTTTTTTATATCTTTCTTTTTGTTTCAACACCAGTGTGTTTTTTTGAAACAAAGTTTAATATTCTAATGAATACAGAAATCTATAAATCTAATCGAGCAAAACAATTGAAAACATAGTTTATTTGTGTGCAAAAGTAGTTTTAAAATATTAATTTTACACAGCTCAATTCACTGTAAAATTCATCGTATGGAAGAAATGAGAAAAAAATTCATAATCGTATATATACGAGTAGGTATATTTATCATACGTACATCCGAACTAACTTTGCATAATACGTAAATTGCTCGGAACAAAAGTGGTCCAACTCTAATTAGTTTTCCGCAAAACGAAAACGTTAATTGTAAATCGAATAAAAAATATATTTTTGGCAAACATACGTATTTTTAACGGCGGCATCAGAAAAATATTTAATTTCTCTCAAAAAAAAAAAAAATTCTTTGGAATAAGAAGATGTATTGGGAATTGCTTCGCATGCAAGCAGCCTACAATCGATTCTCTTCATATGAATGAGAATATTCGGCCAAAACTATAATGGAATGCCTGTGTTTGCAGCTATCTGAATATCGGGGTCTACTGATAACCAAAAATTAAAACTTGGTCAAAAGAGTAATCGCAATAAATTATTATGTAGAGCCATAGGTCTAAATCGAATCTTTTCAAACCGAAATTCACCAATAACCAATTTAAACGCATTTCCTGCTTATGGGAGTACTATTTTTGGAATCTGCTACATTTCAAAACTTTTTAATAGTTTTTATAAACGTTTTCCTAAAATTTTATATCCGCATAGCTCATGCAATCTTACCAGAGTTGACTGTCACAAAGAAAAGCATTAGTTATTCCTTATCCATTGTTGAATTTTCTAAAACTAGCTGCGATTACAAATGGCAAATGCTTCAGTACATCTTTCGAGGTCATCAGTTCTGTTGGAATATTGCAGCCAATTCGAGATGACGGTGTTGAATCGCCAAAGTCAGGTTAAGTCATTCACGCGACCCCCTCAAAGATGCTAAAATAGCTTAGCAGGTTAAAATCAGGAATCGGTTAAAGAGTTAAGCGTTGCTATAAATATTTTTGAAAGTTATCGTAAACCTTGAGTTTTTTTTAATATTTCAGATATGTACGATAAATACATCGTTGACCTTCGCATTACTCAATAGAACTTATGACATACAGCCGCAATACTATGGTATCTTTACCATGCTATTCGAGAAGAAATACATGTTTTTTTAGTACTAAAGATAATAGTACTTAAAGACGACCGATTTTAACCTAAATCCACAGAAACGCTCAATTTTAGCTCAATTGGTTCAGTGGTTTCAGAATTCATAGTATACAAACATAAGTACATACATATATAGGGAGGTACATTGAATTTTATATATAGAGATATAAATATACGTAGCTACAATTTCGTACCATTATAATCGTGTTACACTATAATATTTTCCAACCACGTTTGTGGTGTTGGTTGTTTTCGGCAAACCTAACTTTTTAGTGCTTACGTGAATTTTCTTTAAGTTGGAAAACCGTTTTAGGCGAATATTACAATTTCAGCTAAAACAGATATCACTATAATACTTAAACCAAAATTTTCCTTGTAACAGTGCTGTAAAAAATTACAGACTCAAACTCAAATTTCCATCTTTCTTGGAATGAGTAATTAACATTTCATATTGGTTTTGTCCCAAAATATTGCCAAACGATATCAATTTAGGGAAAACCATTTTAAGGTGTAATTCCTTTTTCATGCGAATGGTAAGATTACAAAAAAAAAAAATCAGTTTTGACCTGTGAAAAAATATAAACTCAAACCTTTATTCGACGGCACACTAAGTTGTATAGCATAGCTCGGTGTGTTTACTATTCACAAAAAATAGTGCAAGCGTTCTGCAATGACAATAAACTGTTTATTTTTTAAAGTGATTTTCTGCAAAGTCTCTCTTCATATGTCACATGGTAATCAATTAGCCGATATTGAAAAACAAAGAATAGTCGATTGAAGAAATTGTTGAATGAATTTTCTACAAGCTGGGAAAATTACGGTTGCTAGCCGTAAATTGAACCATTCTATGTGAAATGTTAAAAACCCTTTCTCCCAAATGGTTCAACATTTTAATTTGAACTGCGATTTTAGCCTCTTCAGAAAATGGGCAGCTGCTTGGGACAACTTGAACCGAAAGTGTTTGAATAAACCACCACTTAAATAGCGACATAAGAAAGCACATCATGAATTCGCTGAAACACGTGTTCAACGCAGTGAAATGTGGACGCATGTGATTAGAAGAAATTCAACCTGGATGGCCTCGACGGCCTCAACTACTATTGGAATGATCTCAAGAAAGAAAGTAAAATCATCTCACGTAGACCTTTGGGAGTTGAAGGGGTTATGGTGTGGGCAGCTTTCATCGCAAACCTGAAAACAGGAATTGTTTGTATTTCAGAAGAGTTGACGTCAAACAGTACTAAGAACTGTTGGAGGAACATCTTCCTCTAATAACGTTAACTGAGAACAAAGATGTTATATTTCATCAAGACAGCACTCCTATCCACAAAGCACGGACTACAATAACGTGGTTGCGAGAATATGGAATTAAACTTTCCAGCTTTAAGTCCAGATATAAACACTATTGAAAACCTGTGGAGCATCCTGGCAAGGGAAGCTTGTAGTCAGGAGAGGTCAGAAATTCAAAATGTGGAAATTCAAACAAAGAATTGTTGAAGTTATTCCATAGAAAACACTTTAAATAACCTTATTTCCAGTCTAACATGTGATTGTTAAGTGTTAGAAGAAATAATGAACAAAGCATTGCATATTAAATAAATTGTTATGTAAAAATTGCTAAATTAAAGTTTTAAGCTTTCAGTTATAATTATTTCATAGGTCAAATTTGAGTTTTTTTTTAAATCTGACCTTCTTCCTATTTCAGCGAGATTATGATCTGAAAACAAGCAATCATAACCCTCTCACTTCACCGCACTTCTACTGATCTCCCTTCGGGTTTCGCCTCTTTGACATCAGAAAATATCGGCAGGCCTCCCGATTTTGGATCACTTAGTTACTGAGGCAAATCAAATGCTGGTGTCGTTGCATTTGTGTGATCCAGTCATTTATAGGCCTGTCCATCCTTCGCGATGTCTTTAGAAGGCTCATTGATATTGCCTTTTAACAGGGTTCAAATGATCTCTTCTTTGAACGCGGCAATACCAGCTGGGCCAGTTGCGCTCTATTTTTCGTAGGATGGTTTCCTGGACGTGAAGGCTTACACGGATTTTCAAACTTCTTATTGTAAATCTTACAATTCTCGTCAAAAATTACGCCGTAAAAGGGATCTTGCTGAATTGGTGTTGTTTCGCAATATTTTGGGATAAAACCAATAATAAATGTGTAATACTCATGAAGAGAAAAATTAAAAAATGTGGTTTGAGTCAATCATTTTTCACGGAACACAGCACAGTAAATATAGTCTTCTTCTTCTTCCTTTTATCAACGAGGCTATGATCCAAAAATAAGGGATCATAACCCTCCGCCTGTGGGGTTCGCCTATTTGACCTCAGAAAATATCAGCAGGCCTGCCGATTTTGGATTACTCGGATACTGAGGCCAATGAAATGTCGATGTCGTCGTATTTGTCTGATCCGGGCGTTTATAGGCCTGCCTTTATATTGCCTTTTTAACGGGGTTCAAATGATCTCGTCTTTGAACGTGAACCAGCTGAGCCGGTCGCACTCTATTTTTTGTACGATGGTTTCCTGGACGTGAAAGCTTCCGCGGATCTTCGAACTTCTTATTCCATCAAGCTTTGTCACTTCTGCTGTCATGCGAAGCATCTTCATCTCAGCTGCCGTTAATTTACTCTCATACGTTTTGTACATCATCCAATATTGTGAACCGTATGTGAGCGCTGGACGCACAACTGCGGTGTAGAGCCTTCCCTTCAACTTAGGGGGCACTTTTCTGTCACAGACGATAGCGGAATTTTGTCGCCACTTCATCCACCCTAAGCTTACGCGATGATTGATGTCGTCATCACAAGTTGCTTTGCTATTGACCATAGATCTCAGATATTTGAACTTTTGGCACTTGGGAAGTATATATATATAGCATATATAGTATATTCACTATACCCGGTAGTAAAATGTTTTGTGTGTCTTTAGTGTAAGAGTCAACAGCACGATACATTTCTGATATTGCTTGTGGAGAAATAAAGTCAGGAAGAAATCAGATGGATCACTTTTGCCTAGGAAATGGTTGCAGATAGATTATCTATATCTAACGGTATATCTATATACATAAAACTTAATGTACCTATGTTTCTATATACCAGTATGCTATGGACTCCGAAACCGCTGAACTGATTGAGCTCTCATTTTCAGGCAATATTCAGTATTGGGCCGAGGGTGTTTGGTCAAAATCGGACCAGTTGTGTGCCCACAACTGTGTTTTGAGTGAGATAAGCGCATTTTGAGTGAGACAGGCGCAGCAACGCACGCCGGATACCCGCTTGTAAATAATAAAACTGCGAATGTCCTGTCTTTATGTTTATTTGAACAGGCATCACGAAAAAAACTCCTACACGAAATTGAACGGGGTTTTCGCAGTTGTATTGCTTAGAGTCTAACTTAAAATTATATTTATATTTTATCGTGATTCGGTATTCAGAAGCTTAATTTTAGAATTTACTTAATTTATTCTTGATCATGATCTCGAATCTACACTCAGTGGAGGAAATCATATTTATCTATTTTTTATTCTCCCTTCGCTATCTCTTCGTTATCTTTAAGAGTAGAAATGACTGCTTGACGAAAGGGGGATGTTACTTTTCGTATTTTCTTATTATTCGTTTTTCTTTTCTGTTATACCTGCTTGATGAATTGTGTGCGTGTTTGTGTATACTCTGGTGAGGAAGTTATAATTAGCGATGCGCATTATCGAATGATTTAAAGAATGGAGACATTAGTACTCGAGTGATTCGTATAATCGAATGATCATTCGAGATATGAGTGCTATATGCATATGAGAACACACTCCACAAGTGGTTGAATACACAAATAAAGTTCTCGATTCCACTAATATCACGATTCGAGATATGAGATGTTTATCCGGGTTATAATACTCGATTCATTCGCCTTGGTACTACCCGCCTTTAAAATGAACCGAGTACTATTTTACACGGAGACACATCTCATATCTCGATTCTTGGGGAGTGTGTTCTCATATGCATATAGCACTCATTTCTCAAATGATCATTCGATTATAAAATGTTACCCTGTAGTTACACGATTTGAGACATGAGACATGAGAGATGAGGTACGGGTTTTTGTTTTGTGTTTACCCTTTGCGTTCTTCTCGGTTCGCGCTGCTACGACAGAAGTACGTAGGTATATGTACCAAATCATTCGAACGATTTCAGACGATGTCTCAAGATATTTACCCTTTGCGATCGTTCTCGATTCTCGCTGCGACAGAAGCTAGTTTTAATTGAGGCTTACACATTTTTAGTATCTACTACGTGTGGTACCCAGCTTCACCGGAGTAGAATAAAAATGCTTATTACAAGCTTTATGCTTCCATGATATTCATTAATCGATTTCCATGATATTCATTTAATGATTCAAAGCTAATATCATTAAACATTTAAAATCATAAATGATTTGTGTGCGTTGTCCTGAAGCTTAGAAATATGCAAATGAATACAAGAAGCACAATCAAAACGCGAGTAGAGCCGCGGATACAGCTAGTTTACAAATAAATTTCTTAATTCTTTACGAATATTTATGAAGTGTTGGCTTCATTAGTCGTGTAAGTTTTTCAATAAAAGAAGGCTATTTCATTTACTATCCCGACGTTTCAACAGATGCTGCTGTCTTCCTCTGGGAATCTTTTTCATTATAAAAAAAAAAAAATATTAATTGCGTTCTGATGTTATGATATGTTTTGTGTCTCCAAAGTGTATCATTTGATGTGCGCTTCTTTGAAAAGATTTCAATATGTACACCCAGAGTCAGGTGTGTAGATGTTCTCTTAGCAATGGAAGGTCTTGTTAGATTTCTTAAACTTAATGTCCGAATGTGGTTGGAGATCCGCTTGTATTGCCAACATAATAGAGTTCGCAAGCTTCGTCTTCGTTATACAAGTAGTTGATTTCGTAACCACCGAGTCTCCACGAGACATATTTATTTCAGACTTCATGTCAGAAATTTTTATATTTTTATTGTGTTGGCAAATTTTGTCAAGATATTTCATTTTCAACCATGTCGCGTAAGATTAAACAAACACTAATTCTATCCTTGACACCGAGTGTCCACAAGACATATTTATTTCATACTTAACGTCAGGCGCCAATCAGCCATGTTTTCTTCGTAGTAAAGCTCAAATTGACAGTCTAGTCTCTATCAACCTTATTTCAATATTTATGTCCATTGTGTCCATATGAAATTTATGTCATGAAATTAATTATTTCAAGAAATTTGCGGTCTCCATTGGAAATTTCAATTGCATGATATATTGTCCGTGGAGACTGGAGACCGAGAGTAAACAAGATCAGTTCGTTTGTCTTTCTCTGTCATAACGCCAGACTTATATCCTTGGCATCTTCTGCTTAAGACTTTCTGTTAGCTTGAGTCTTGAGAACGTACACTAGCTTTTCTTTGGTTTCACATCTTTTTCTCGGTGAATCCTTTATTACTCTTGGTGAAACAAGCTTTTTATAACTTTCCTAGGATAGCTACTGTGTCTGATATTTTGAGTTGCTTCTTGGTGGAGAGGAACTTCTCATCACTTAATGCGGGGTTCATGTTGATGCGATTGCTCTGGTTGGATGACGAGTCTTTCCAATGCTGTGTGTTCCTGATGCCAATTGAAAATAATCATTATTCAGACTTATGGAAACCAAGAAACCTCAACTAATTATGATTTAATTTCATATAAGCAAAGAGGTGTGTACTTCAATTGAACTTTTCTTAAACAAGATTGCAATTTTAGGAAGAAAAATATATTCCTCTGCCTGTTTCCATTTATTTATAATTTTCCAACGGAGCATTTTACTCATCAGATTATTTACTTGAACGCACAACCAAAGCATTCCACTTTAGCCATTTAATGATGACAACTTAGTGTCATTTCGGATATGAGTTAATTTTGAAATATATTGTTATCCAAATAATCAGCCTCAGTTTGCGTTCTAGTAGAATTTGCACATACAGCAGACAAAAAAACCTACCCTCGACTTTGCTACTTGCATGTGACAAGCCACAAAGCCTCATTACAGTATAGCCGAATTGGCTATGTAAGAATACCGAGAGAACTCACCCAAAGTGGCAGTCGCCAGTCGACCCCCAAAGTGTATATCATATCTCAAACTATAAATAAACGAATCGCCACTTTTGTGTATTTGTTTGGTGTTGCCAGTTGCCTCACTTTACCCTTAATCCTTTAATAGCATTTTGAATTAATTTCATATGGGACATTTAAAAGCTATTTAAATTCACATCCCTTAGATAACGGCGCTGATAATTATTTTAAATCTTTTTTATGATATAATTTCGCTTGGCTGGTGGTAGTGCCAGTGGTTATGTACCCCATAAATACCAGTGGCTATGAAGAGTACCACATGCCCTGAACTTTTTTATTTTTCACCCCATTTTTTTTTAGAGGGTTTAGATTATATTAAAGCTGGTAAGAGGGTGTGCAATTTAAATGGCGGTTACCCACATCAAAAACATTTCAAGAATTCTTTCTCTGTCTCCTAATTCAGTGTACACAGCGGGGGGATGAAATGTGTGGGTGTTTGTGTATGAAGCAATTAGTGAAACTCATTTGTAAATTTGTGAAATTCTAATTTTGCGTCAAAATAAAGAGATGAAAACAGGAAACAAGACGAACTGAGGAAAAACAGGAGAAGTGATGAAAGTGGAGCAGTGCAAAATTATGAAGAAAATGTTTAAAATAACTTTCGGGGCTAAGAATGTGCTCGAGTGTCACAGGATCACTTGTGTGACTATGGCGTGTATTGTTGGCAATGAAATTCGTCGTGTATAATTTGCTGCCGTTGTTGTCGCTTTTTTTTTTCTTTCTGGTAGGTACCCCAGAGTTCCAATGACAAACCTATATAAAAGTGGCATACATCCACACATGATGTCAAAGGAACGTGAGTATTTTTGCTCACCCTCCGGGAGTTTATTGCCGACATTAGGGCTGAACAAAGAATGCGCAAGGAAAATATCCCCAGCAACAAGATAATAAAACGAAGATTGATCCTTTGACGCGGAGGATTGTGGATGGATTCGTACCGCAGATGTAGAATATATTATGGAATTTTATTTTGAAATTCCCAAATGATGTTATTTTTATTTGGAAGTTTTTTTTTTTTGGTATATGTACTCGAATATATATTTTCTTAGATGAATTTACCACGTGTAGACTTTTATTTAATTTATGAAGTTAATGTGGTTCTGGCGAATCATGTTTTCATAACCGCACGAGATTGGAGATTGGAAAATTGCCATGCGTAAAGATTGAATATTGTTTACTTCTTCTTGGGTTCGATTCTCCCATGCGAGGTTATCGAATACCTGGGAATGATAAGGGTGATTGACACAACGCATTATATTCAATCTATAAGTTTATCTTCAGATGTGATGATTGAGAAACAATCATACATTTTTTTTCCTGATGAGGTATAGATATTCATTGATACTATGCGAAGGCTTATAAAAACGTATCTATGCGTTATTTACTCTTGATGCTACATGTCCGCAAGTCTTTACACAAACCACTTCAACCATAGATCCATCGAAAAACGATGTAGACCAAACCCTCCCATTAGTCAAATGGTTCCGGGGTGGATCACTTAAGTTGAGGCCTTGCTCTACTGTATCAACTTTCGGGTTGGAACGTTGATATCCATCCACTATACATATTCCAGCCATCTTAGGCGCTGTATGGGAATATCATAGAACAAGCCATACATACATACATGTCTTCTTCTGCACTCACCGCCTATGCAGATGGAATCAAAGGTCACTTAAACAATATTTCTCCAAAAATAACTAAGAAGATCCACATCCTGCTTTAATAAGGTCCAAGCTTCTGCGCTATACAACGGGACTGGGATAATAAGAGTCTTGTGCAGAATTGTCTTAATGTTTCAACAAAGAGCCTTGTTATTTAATTGCTTTCAAAGAAACAACAATTGAAAATATCGATTATTCGCTTGATTTCCCAACTGGTGCCATTACCCGAGCTTATAGCAAAGCCTAGGTGGACAAAATCGCTAGCTACAAAACAAAGTTGTAACGGTCCATCGTTATAATTTGTCGGTGTTTTTCCTTTTTGGTTGACAGCATGTAGATAAGCTCTTTGCTTTTCCTCGTTTACCGTCAAATCCATTCTTGTCACTTCTATCTCAATACTTACTTACACATACTCGATTGAATTTACGCCATATTCTCTCCATTATTTATGTCAATTTCATTAGCATAGTAGAGTAGTTGTACAAAGTTTTGAAAGATTGCGCTGTGCAAGCAAGAATTTTTTTACATCCCAGCTCATGCTGCACTTATTACTGACCTTGATGAAGATGACCAAGTCAAGCGTCTTGATCTTGAGATCTGCTGCTTTGTGACTTCGGACTGAAATACACTGTGCTTGCTAAGGAGGTTAGAGATGAAATGAATATCCAGGTCATCTGAGAAAACTCCGACACCAACTCCGTCTTTGGTTTTGGAACTATCCGTGAAAATTGAAAGCGAACTGTCGATGGACGTAACTAGATCAATGCAATACTACTAGACTACTTTGGCCAAATACAAATACAAATATTTGGCGCAACAGCTCTTTAAAGTGCCAGGGCCTAGCTTCTCGCAACCATTCATGTTGTGTGCGTTTTATTTTTCACACGAATGGAAGGGACCTACCGTTTAATGCCGACTCCGAACGGCGATTTGAGAAGCTTTTTCATGACAACGGTACTCTCGGATGTTTGTCAGACGCTCGCGAGAGGTGGGACCGTGAAAAAACTTTTTGGTGTTTTCTGGGATTCGAACTTGTAACCTCATGCGTAGTGATCCGACACACTAACCACTTACGCCACGGCGCCCACACTACTTTGGCCAGCACTAGCTTAAAGAAGGTCCACCGTACCTTGGAAACATAGGAGGGGAACCCTCATTTAACTAACGTTTGTCATCAGTGGACATGGTGCCATTGGTAGGCATGCTTAAGGACTGGGAATACGACGTATCCAACAGATCGGAAAAATTTAAAACATTCGACTTACCCGACACATGTAACAAATCCGACATATATTTGCGCGAGTTATGTACGCATAACGTACCCTTTATTATTATTATTACAACATCATTATTATTAATATTATTATTACCATTATTATTATTATTATTATTATAATTATTATTCTAAATAAAACTATAAACACCCTGTAAAAACATCCACATAAAACATATACTTATTATATACCGTAACTATTATACATAAGATCACATAGACTGCTTAGCAAGATAAATACTTAACGAAACATTACACCTTATGCTTGACAACAAGCAATGATCAAGCCTAACTCTCTTTTTAAGAAGAACGGTTAAGTAGTCTATTTTCTAGTTCAGTTGATTTCTTGCGGTCAATGCTGACACATGCAAATTTGTTTAATTTGTATAACATTTAACTAATACAATAAAAATAAAATAAATTTGTTAACAAAATAAAAAGGATTGTGTTTGTGTAAATTAATTACCCATAACTCGCGCGAAGGAGAATGTCCACTTAGCGATCAAATTATCTGATCAATGTCTGCAAGGCTGAATTAAACAATTCTATCGTAAGAAGTAGATGGTTCCAGGTGTGGACAGTATGATACCATTGCAATACAATGGGCATTTCTGTGGTCTAAGTGTACCTCATCGAGTACACTTCTTTCTAACCTACCAATCCTGGCTTGAAATCATGCAATTTCATTAGAACTCCAGCTTTTGTGTAGGTATCCCTTTTGATATACCGTCGTTACCATCGTTATGGAATGTCAACTCCTCCTTATGAGTGACTTGACTGTTTATACCTTTGTTTCTGGCAGGAAAGTTGGTAGCTAAAGGATGTGTGAGTGGATAGATGCGCGACCGTTTTGTGTCAATGAGTACTGTTATTGTAGTTGAGACTGAAAGAATGGGAAAAAAGCATGGCAATAGAAGTGCCACTTTGTATGATGGTCTTTAACGGCCCATATTTATTCTTAAATATCTTTACCATCATAATTTAAATGATCGCCTGGTTCGCACTTTGAGCAGGGATCTCTCGACGTAACTCTAAAAAGCCTGTGTCAAGCCATTCATTTTTAGAACGTTGATTATATGACAGAATAAACATTTTCAGACATGCTCAAGCTATTTAACACATCTGTTCTGTCAATCTAAGGTATGATCTTTTGATTATATTATTAGCTTAGCTCTCCAAAATCTTATATTTTTGCTTAGGTATCAAAACAAAATATCTCCGGACATTGAATAAGAAGCAAGTCGCACAATTATCAGCCTCCTGAGTATAGAAAGGAAAATTACTAATATCGAAGTTTTCCAACCACCAACTGGAAGTATAATGGACCGTCGAGTCTGAGTGCTCTGGGACTTGGGTTTATTTTTTTATAAGAAAAAAAATAAAAAATGAAATTCGGGTTCGAAGCAACTGAATATATACTCGTTGGACTTTGACAGTGATCACCAATTTGATACATAAGAAACGATCGCTCCGAAATCCTGTGTGTTTATCTGAAGAATCATTGAACTAAACAAAGCCATAAAAGATACATATGATACGGTGCATCTATGATTTTTAGTTACATATTTAGCAGTTCTGCCAACTGTGCGCTGATGTCCGGTATTAGGATGTAGTCAGCAGTCATAAGGCGTGTGTTGGTGAGATTTAGCACGAAGTGCAATAACAAAAAATTACTGGCAACCACTTTAGTTTTTTTCTCCAGTCAAAAGTGATTTGCGACGTATAGTTTGGAACAATCAATTTCAGATGATGCTGAAAAGAGCTTTTTTATTCAATTTGATTCAATTTCAATGATTTAGTTGTATTTCACAAACTTAAGTACAACTTTATCATACTTTTCACTTCAATTGCAATTCAATCACCAATCTTCAAATAATAAAAAAAAAGCTATAAACCAGATTGGCTGTGAATCGTTTTGTTGAGAAGCTTCCAGTTCGCTTTGCATAATCCTCACCAAAACACGTCTTTAGTCAACTATTCTCCTGAATCAAACTTGGATTGCATTTATTTTTTTTTTTTAAATATGACGACATACTTGACAGTATGCTTAGTCCTTCCAAACTAGCAGTAAACTTCCACTAGCAGTAGAGTTTTTACATATGATTCTTATATTAGTAGTCAGCGTTCAGTCATTCAATTGAAGAGGGTTAATCCTTGTGTCTTTACTGTTTTGTAGATTATAATGGAAACATTCGAGATTGCGTTAACTAATATTCGTGGGTTAAGAACCAACTTCTTTGCTGTTGCTGTCCACATATTTCAGCACAAACCGGTAATGGCACTAAGCGAAATCCAGCTTAGCAATGATGCTGATCCTAGTGAATTTGCTATAGCAGGGTATCAAATAGTGCCATTATTTGTGCCGCATAGAGATATCGTGCTCTATGTTAAGAATGAAGTTAGCTTCTAGCTGCAACCCCAATTTGGGAGCTCAGATGACCAATTTTTATAATTTTTTTTGGTCAGATTTACTGTCAGGAAGCACACCATTCACTTCTGCCTGCCGAAATTCAGAAAAGAATTGACCTATAAACACCTCGACCGTATTTCTGAATCAATAACTAGTATACGCTCTCGGCATCCCAAAACTGAAGTCGTCGTCCCTGAGATTTTAATATCCATAATACTAATTGGCTTCTCTACTCTGGACCAACAACCCCTGAAGGTCGCTACACCGAGATCTACTTCGCTGAGTCTAACCATCTCACTCAGCTTGTAGACAGACCAACTCACATTCCTGATGTTCATAGTCATGACCAACACATTCTGGATCTGTTCTTAACCTCTCTTTCGGACAAATATTCAATTGTGGCTTCTGCACCAATTGGAAGCTCGGATCATTGTCTGGTATTAGCTAGATTCTCGTACTACAACCTGCATCCAGTAAACAAGAAATACCATAGAAGAACAATTTGGCAATACGAGAATGGCGATTGGAGCGGCTTAATTCGATCTTTAGGGCTTCTAACTGGTCTCTATGCTTCCTCGATAGAGACGTAAATGCCGCTGCTGACATGATCACAGACCTAATTTTACTTAGAATGCGCTCCTACATTCCAAGCACATCAACTACCTTAAAACCAAAACACGAAGTTTGGTTCAATCCGACTTGCGCAATTGCTGTCCGGAAGAAGGAAGCGGCTTTTGCGTTATGGCGCCAAACACCTACTGAGAAAAACCGAAGTCGCTACAGACGGGCCAGAAATGACTGTAACGTTACTTTGAAGTATGCCAAATTCCAACGAGACCAAAAAGTGAGGCAAAAAATACTGCAATGTCCTAAAGGCAGTAAATCCTTTTGGTCTTTCGCTAAAAGAATTAAAGGATCCGCCTTATCAGCAATCGCAACACTTGTCTACAACGATATGAATATCACAGACTCCAAAGAGAAAGCTGATCTGCTTGCTGCAGTATTCGTGGCAAATTGCACCTTACCAGACTGCTTTCTTTCTCCACCTTTGCTGAACCGTGTTTGTCTCTAGGACAAATATTTTTCCGAACCCGTTCAGCAGCTAGAGTCCTTAAAGATCCCAGCTATAATAAATCTTCAGGTCCAGATAGAATTCCGCCCCTTTTTTTGAAGAGGTGTTCTTCTACCCTAGGCAAGATCTGCTACTTATCCTATTCCACAGGCACTTTTCCGGATAGATGGAAACTAGCGCATGTTCAGGCAATTCCCAAAAAGGGCGATAAAATCTCCCATTTTAACTACCGACCCATAGCTTCAACGTCAGTGCTTTCTAAGGTCATGGAGAGCATTGTCAATTACCATCTCATGAGATACCTAGAAAGAAACCACCTCATTAATGACCGTCAGTACGGTTACAGCAAATGGTGACTTACTGTCTTACCTGTCGGACAAATGGAACCAAAGCATCCATCAACATGGTGAATGCAGAATAGCTGCTCTTTATATTTCCAAGGCTTTCGATAGGGTATGGCATATTGCCCTGGTTAGCACGCTACAAGCTTATGGCGTTGGTGACATTTTCTCGAAATGGATTGCGAGCTTCTTAAGTAATCGATCAATTCAAGTTGTGTTAGATGGATATACTTCTACCCCCTTCTCGACTAACTCTGGTGTTCCAGAGTGCTCAGCCCTCTCTCCGACTCTCTTTCTAATATTTATCAACGACCTTCTCTCTCTTACTCGCAACCCAATCCACTCATTCGCGGATGACAGCACTCTTGACTTTGCTTATTCTTTAACGACTCCACAAGGGCCCCAAGTTGTAGAGTCCCAGCGATAGCGAATGTCAACCGAACTTAACTCTGATATTGATGCACTCGTTAATTGAGGTATTAAAAACTGAATTGAGTTCAACGCGTCAAAAATTCAGTGTTGTCTCCTGTCTCTTAAGAGTCACAACACCGTTGCCAAACGAAAAATGGATTGAGTTGATCTAGAGGAATTTAATGGCCTGTCAATGCTCGGGTTGCATATAAGCCCAGACCTACGTTGGAACCAGCAGATTACTGATGCTCCAAAAGGTGGTGCTAGATGCCTTGGCTTCCTCGAAAGATGTAAACGCTTTTTTACTTCAACTGATTTGTCCACTATCTACAAAGCATACATTCGTCCGAACCTTCAATATAACTCATATGTTTGGGCGGGAGCTCCCGCTACTTGCTTGAGTTTACTTGATCGTGTTCAGCGATAAGCTTGTAGATTGATTGCTGTGATCAGTCAATCTGCACCCAAATTCCTTCGCTAGAACACCGCCGGAATGAAGGATGTTTAGCGCGCTCCTACTCGTATATCGGTACTTCCATCACAAGTGTTCGGATGAAATATATAGTTGTGTCCCTCCTGTCCGTCTGTTCAATCGCAGCACACGCGCTGCCTCTTCCGCACATCCGTAGATACTTAAACCTGTCTTCGGGCGCACAGTGAGATATAGAAGATCGTCTTTAACCCACTCTACACGAATGTGGAATAACTCAGTGTTTCCTGATACCTATAATCTACAGAGATTCAAAGTTAATGCGCATCGTCACCTCTTTTTCCTTCCCCATTCAATATCTAATTCTCCCCTATACCCTTTTCTTTCACTCCATCACTGGGTTTATAACTTTAAAAGACATAGTCTTAAGTGATGCAGTACATTAAAGAAAAAAAATCGTGCGTCATGAGAGTATAATATTAAGTAGTATATGTCATACAACATTTCAGTTACTTTCATCGGCAAACTGTGCTTTATGTACAGTTTTTTGATTATTAATATTTTTAGAACTCACGTCGCTTGATAACACACATCTTACCTTCACTTGCTTTAAAGAATTTTAAAAATATTGAAATGATTTTCAAATGGTTTTCTGCATGTATAAGATCAATGAATCTTTAAAAAAAAGTTTTCCAAAATCTATTTTTAACCACCAACGATCATCTTACTTAGCCCCACGCCACCTCACATTATTTTATCCTCTCATGTCGTACCCCAACACCACAAAATTAGCCGAAATATTATGCAAATCCAAATTTAAGGTTAATTCCATCGGTTGTTCTTATGAAATGACATACAGTTTATCCTTTAAGGGCAAGGTGGTATAAATGTTTTGTTCGAAAATCATGTAAGTATTTCTTTACAATTCGATGTATTTAGCGTCCTATTTTTGTCATTCGAATCTCAAAAGAATAAACTTTTTTTTTGCCATAGGCCTTGCGTATATAACGTCAGATAAGTGTGAGCTACTTATAATTATAATTTTTTTTTTACTCGGCTAGTATTTTAAGGTTGTGTATTTAATATACGTCTGACGATATATGTGCAGCTGAACACTCAGACCTGCATAAGCACATCTGGTTGAACTTCAGCGCGCATATGTCTAACCGGACGAGGCATCTCTTGTTGACCTGATTGGCTGAAATATGCGCCTCAGAAGTCTAGCAAGAGGTCCTCAGAAGGAGGACGTGCGGTGGATGAATTCTCTCGATGGAATCAACGGTGACGTCTACAGACCAGCGGATACCTTACCGGAGCTACTTCAACATATTTGGAGCTGAGGTCTGCAAGGATTTTCAATACTACTTCAGGGTATTGAAAAAGAGATGGTGGCGGATGAGCCCTTAATGGGCCAACGGCAGCGTTCATATCCCCGAAGTGGGTTACTGACATCGGTGTATCCGGCCCCCCGTCCTAGGGGTTGCAAAAAAAGGATCTGGTCCTCCAGGTTGGGGGTTGTGCCGTCGGGTTAACTTCCATACCACGTAAAAAACCTTTGGTTACGAAGCAACCAACAGCCTCGGATACGGATGAATTTACTGTTGACGACCCAAGCAAACGTAAAAAAGGACAACGATCTTCGTGTCTGCACGTGGAATGTTAGGTCCCTCTACAAACCACGTGCAGCCGAACAACTTGCGGAGGCCCTAGAGTGTCTCAAAGCAGACATTACCGCCATCCAAGAAGTGCGATGGGATGAGCCGGGCAAAAGGAGTATGAAAAACTGCGACATCTACTACGGCGACTGCTACAGACAACAAGGACAGCATTTATTCGGGTGCGGATTTGTCATTGGAGGCAGACTTAGGCAAGAAGTCTTGAGTTTCTGGCATGTGAACGAGCGCCTTATGACTATCCGTATCAAGGCTAAATTAGCCAACATTAGCCTAATATGCGTTCACGCCCCTCGTGAGGAGAAGGACGACGCGACAAAGGACGACTTCTACCAGCTCTTGGACAAGACGTATGAGCAATGCCCTAGCCACAACGTTAAAATTATCCTAAGTGATTTTAACGCAATGCTAGGAAGAGAGGACGTCTTTAGTAGCGTGGTCAGAAAGCACAGCCTGCACGAAAACACATCCGACAACGGACTCAGGCTAATCGACCTTGCGGCGGGGCGAAACTTTGTCGTAGCTAGTACGCGGCCAGACCGACCGCCAGAACCTTTGTCGATCCTGTTTCTTCTAATCTCAATCTAAGTCCTATGCCGCCAGCAGCAAATGCGGAAGACCAGTGGCAGCGTTGCCAACAAGCCATCAGAGATGCTGCCTCAGATGTACTGGGTTTCTCTCGGCCACCACAACGAAACCCCTGGTTTGATGAGGAATGCTGGCAAGCACATGCAGCAAAATAAGAGGCGTACAAAGCGGCGCTGCATAGAAGGACTAGAGCTGCTTACGAGCTCTACTTGTGCAGGAGAAAAGAAGAACATCGACTTCTCAGAAAGAAGAAAAAGGAGCATGAGAAGCGCTCGATCGAGGAGATTGAGAGACTTTATTGCAGGAATAATGTTCGAAAATTTTAAGAACATGCCAGGATTTCAAAGCCAGAACAGAAGCCAGCAGGGATGAATATGGCAACATAGTAGTAGAATCGCAGTCGGTGCTGAGGATATGGAAGGAATACTTCTGCAGACTGTTAAACGGCGATGATGATCAATATTCCGCTGTCAGGCAGAATGAGCCATTCAACAGTGACGATGGCAGTCAAGATTCCCGTCAACCTGATCAGAATGAAGTGAGGATAGCGATATCTAAACTCAAATCCAACAAAGCTGCTGGAGCCGACGGCCTCGCCGCTGAACTTTTCAAGGCAGGAGGAGATGAGTTGGTAAGGAGCATGCACCAGCTCATCTGTAAAATCTGGTCGGACGAAAGTATGCCCGATGAATGGAACCTCAGCATCGTTTGCCCGATCCTGAAGAAAGGAGACCCTCTGAACTGCGCCAACTACAGAGGTATAAGTCTCCTAAATATCGCATATAAGATCCTGTCTGCCGTACTATGTGAACGCCTAAAACCGATCGTCAACAACCTGATAGGTCCTTATCAGTGCGGTTTCAGGCCTGGAAAGTCCACCATTGACCAAATATTCACACTACGGCAGATCTTGGAAAAAACCCATGAATATAAAATCGATACGCACCACCTTTTCGTCGATTTCAAAGTTGCCTATGATAGCGTGTATAGAGACGAGTTATACAGAGCCATGTCTAGTCTTGGCATCCCTGCCAAGTTCATCCGTTTGTGAATGACGATGGAGAACTCTCGCTGCTCCATCAAAGTCGGTAAGAACATCACCGAACCGTTCGATGTCAGGAAAGGTCTTAGACAAGGTGACGCGCTATCATGCGATCTCTTTAACTTAGTACTTGAGAGAATTGTACGAAACTCACAAGCTTACTCCGTAGGTACAATCTTCTTCAAGCCTGTACAACTACTCGCTTATAGTCAATGTCATCGGCATTGACATAATCGGAAGAACTCAGCGGGCCATCAATGGGGCATTTACGAGTATTGAGACCGAGGCAGCAAAGATGGGTCTAGCGGTCAATGAAAGCAAAACAAAATATATGCTGTCTACAAAAAAGGACACCCAACATCGGTGTCTTGGACAGAACGCCACAATAGACAGACATAATTTTGAGGTAGTAAAGGATTTTGTCTACCTAGGCTCTATGGTGAACTTCTCAAATGACATCAGTAGGGAGATCACACGAAAAATTACTCTTGCCAATCGTTGTTTCTATGGGCTAAAACGGCAATTGAGTAGCAAAGCCCTATCTCAAGTGGTGGGGGACCCCAACCAACTTGGCGTGCGCAACTGGAGGGAGCTGGCTCGTAACCGTGTTGGCTGGAGAGGTTTGTTGTTTGAGGCCCAGGTCCACCCCAGACTGTAGCGCCATCTAAGTAAGTAAATAAGTATTTAATATACGTATATAGGTAGCTATATATTGAAAATATCTATAATACATATATCTAGATTTAAGACCGAATTATCAAGGATAAAACGCAGGTATCGAGATCCGAAGACGAATGAATTTACGAAGCCGCAGCTATTTCAGTATGATAAAGTAGAAAGTTAGTAGGAATACTCAGCAGATCTGTATTAGACTCATTGAGAACATTATGCCTCAGCTTTCGAACCCTAGCCCCAAGTTTACTGAGAAAATGAGTATGCACAAGTTTGAAGATTACGGAAGGCTGTGCTGTCTTAAGTATTTATTAAAAATGGAAAGGGTCTTTAAGCCCAATAAATCATTGCATATAAAGAAGTGTTCTTATTTTTGAGAATTTTTATGTAAGTGCACTCTTGGGATAGTAGGTACTTTCACGCGAACAAATTTGACAAAATAAGGCCCAAAAAACCTATAGCAACCAGCACTAGTTAACTTTTTAATTCAAACGAAAAGGAATAAAGAAAATTAAGTTCCCAACGTAAGCACTTAAAAGCAATTTTTTATCCACGAACTACATATTATCGGACATAAAAATCCTTTCTCGTCGTCCTTCGTTCGCGTTATGCATTTTGTTTTGCCAGCGGGCTGAACATGTTTTCACACTGTAATATTCCGTTAAATGATTTACGCTGTTCATCCCCGCCTGCATTCCTCCCTCCCACACTCTCATGCATTCTTATATACATATGTATGTATATACATACGTAATATGTCTACGTATCTTCATGTTTGTCGGGCAGGTGCTTTCCCAACAGCATGACAGAAAGAATGCCTTAATTCTGGAGCAGCATGATATTACTTTGGTTTTTTGTAAAGCTCTGCGCCAAAACAATGTTTTGTATAGTTTCTCGTGCAAACGTGTATATATTTATATTTTTACTTTTTGGTTTCCTCTTTTCAACTATACTCGTATACGTATCTTTTATCAGAATATAAACAATTTCCTTACACTAGCAGCTTGAATTTTACCCTTAGCTTGTTACTGTGCTAATTTTGGAAATACCTACTTCACAAAGGAAACAAATATCCTCTTTTATGAATAAAAAAATAGTACTTATAATAGAATTGAAAATGCTTCCCAATATCCTTTGCACACACAACAACATACCTACCGACCGGCAAATAATTTTAATTGTGACTTTAATGCTCTTGTAACCATTTAACCCTGGTTACGTAAATTGACAGTTTGCCGTCAACACTTCAACTCTGAATAATTCAATTCAAAACACACTTCAGCGTGACGTGTGTACGGATATACATATATATGTGATGTGTGCGTCCTTCCGTTTCGATTTTCTGAAATCCAAGGACATATGGAGTGAGTGTGTATGTTTTCTATGTTACAAAGGCGAGGGTTTAGGACAAAAATAAGTTACTTCAACTTTTATTGTTAAAACTGCTGGTGAAGTAGTTTTTCGTTTTTATCCAGTCCAGGATCCATGACTGCTATCGCACTCATACCCTGTCACAACCCACAATTGGTTCATGTTTAGTATTTAGCATAAGACGAATGTTCTGCTCAGTTGAAGTCTATTTTTTTATGTGCCAAGACTGGTGTTGCTGTGTGAGAGTTTAACCACATGTCTAACTTTGAGTGCAAAATGGGAATAGAAAATTTAAATTTTTGTGTTAAAGTTGGCGTATGTGTATGTTTCAGGATGAGATGTAGACGAATGAAACTGGACAAACAGAATGTCCGTTAGTCATTGTATGAAATAAATTCAATTTTTGTACAGAAGTTATATGGACTTTTGAGTAATCTAGATGCTGTTCCGCCTGACCGTTGTCCTTGTTTATGAATGTGTGCGTGTGTGTAAGGTGGTTTATTTGGTAGTGTTATTTATATTATTAAGCCAGTTCTCAAGCTGTTGTTTATTCAACTGTAACTTTACCTTAGATAAACGATGACTTGGACGATCAAGTTTTAATTCATTTTCTCGTTCCCTATATTTGAAAACAATTACTGCATGCAATTGTAAAGTGTTTATAACATCCACAACGTTTGGGGGTTTTGCGGAAATAGTTTGCATATTTGGGAAGACATACAATAGGAATATTACGGATTTTTGTGGAAAGTTTTGATTGATTTGAATAAAGCTAAATATTTTGAAGTTTTTAGCTCTAAACGTATTTGAAGTGTATAGTATGAATACTGATTGAATAACATTTATATTCGGTTAAGGCAGGGATAAGCAAGTCTAATGCTAGTCATGTTAAAAAATAAATAAATGTTTGGCGCAACAGCTCTTTGAAAGTGCCAGGGGCTAGCTTCTCGCAACCACTCATGTTGCGTGCGTTATAATTTTCACACAAATGGAAGGGACCTACAGTTTAGTGCCGTGTCCGAACGGCGATTTGAGAAGCTTTTTCGTGACAACAATACTCTCGGATGTTTGTCAGACGCTCGCAAGAGGTGTGACCGTTAGAAAACTTTTTGGTATTTTCTGGGATTCGAACTTGGAACCTCATCCGTAGTGATCCGGCACACTAACCAATTACGCCACGGCGCATGTAGCAAGTATGTTTTCCTTTTCTTGATTGTTCAATGGAGAAGAAGGCATATGTTAGTAAGTACGATGACTACATTTTGATGCTTTACATCCGGTAATGTAGTTCCTTGTTTTCGCATATTTTGCTAATGGCTGTGGTTTCACCACTCTTATCTTAAAATCTATCACTTTTGAAGTGAAACTACTTTAGCAACAGTAGAGTAAATTTGCTTGTGTGTAACAAATAATATATTTATATATTTTTTTATTTTATTTTATTATGCAAACGGAAGTTAAAGCGTAGATGCAACTCGAGTGAAACAAAAGTTCGAACAGAAGTGTACCATTTAGTGCAAAAATGCAAATGGAAACATGTTGTAAAAACGAAAACGTATACATTTTCTCGTTGAAATGATGATAACATTTTTGGTTTGCCGAGAAAATGTTATTTTATCTTTCGATTACTATTTACCTGCCTGTCTGTACTTTAAAATTCGCTATCATCATTATTTTAAAAGACCCGCTTAGTTTTCAGGAGGATAGGATCTCCAGGTGAACTCTGTATTAACCTCGTTCCTTTGCCGTAGGAAAAACTTCGGACTTGATACAGCAATCTATTGCCAAGTATATCTAATGACAGAGCAATCATAACACATGTCAGAAGCTGGTTTGGGGACATGCAAAGTAAACCATGCCAGCAAACCATTAAAGCATAGGTCGTTCGATTCTTAGAAGTATTGAGTTATTCCAGCAACACCACGAAGAAAATTAATTTGGGCTGCTTGTATCCACGATCTTATTCCTTTGGTCGCTATCCAGATTTCATAATCGTAGACATATGCCAAATTAAAGACCTATAACTTAGCTTTGACTCTAACTTCTCCACTAACATGTTAAGTATACTGAACTAGAATTTGTTACGTTTGTCTTCATTCCAGCATCACCATAGAGGCTGAGAACCTTTTGAGTACGCACTGAATTTAATTTGTTAGTTCTCTTGAAATTATTAAAAACTGGATAAAGGCGGTAGGCTTCAAATTATCAAATTGTCCGCTTTACAGTCTTAGTTTAAGAAGAAGTTACGAGATTTTAATTAAATTATTATAATAATACGCAGGCGTGTTTAAATAATATTAAGTCACTATCGTCATCTCCTGGATTCGGAAATATTCCAAAAGCTCTTGTTGAAGTTTGCCTTGTAAATTCAGTGTTCTAGATCACTCTGAATATCTTTTCATTTTTTTCGGTTGGCGGTTGGTTTATGAATTTAAAAATGGTTTTTGGACTTTTTTCGTTGTCAAAATTTAGCAAACAAATATTTTTTACGTATTTCGAGTCTTTACGATATCATTTCTTATTAGATATGTTACATGATTGGCGGCAAATATATATAGTTTTTACCCTTTAGTACAAGATGTCCAGAAAAGGACCCGAAACAGAGTTTTTATCGACATTTCGTGCGGGTACAAGTGGAATAGGTATGTACTCTAAGTCAAACGGCTTAGAAGTTACAGGCTCATGATAGACTGACAGATAATCAGATATAGTTTTTTTCGGTTTTTTTTTTTTTTTTCGAGGGTAGGTGAAAATCTTCAACAAGACACTATGAGGATCGCCAGCGCGTGCTCAAAGTAGTGTGGAAAAACCTCCCTTCAAAACAGACTTATTTTTTATTTTTACTACAACTAAGTATTCGACTTATCAAGTAGTTTTCATTTCACGAAATAAGGACGTTTTGCAGGTACTTTCCCATTAGAAGTTCCTCCTAGCTACGCAGTTTAGACGGTTACTGTCGCGCTAAGTCGAAAGGTTTGGTTTTTTGTAAACGGCGTAATAAATTTCTTTCATCCAAAACTTGGAGGACTGTAATGTTAACGTGACTTTTGAGTCGACTTTTATGCTTTCTCTCGTAGTTTTTGATTTCGTCTTCGATTGTTTTAATGCCAAGATCTATGTGGATATAGCTGTTTCTGATATACCATTTCGCATTAACAATACCTCTTAGCACTTTGTTTTCAAAAGTTTGTAAAATTTTAATGTTACTTAATTTCGTAACTTGTATACCATATATCCATACTGGCTTTAACATTTGCTTATATAAAAGCAATTTTTTCTCTATATTAAGCTTGGAATATTTTTCAAGTAACCAATACATTTCTCTATATTTATTTTTTATTTCAGCTTTGCATCGAGTGTATAATAGACATAATAATTATAATATAACTGGACCAAGAACGCTTCCATGCGGCACCACAGCCATTATTTCCTTAAAATATGAATAATTGTTTCCACATTTGACGCGGAATAGTCTATTCGTAAGGTACTTGTTCAAAAAATTATATAGGTGTTCTGGCAGAATTTGTCGTAATTTAAACTTTAAGCCTTCATGCCAAACCTTGTCAAAGGCTTGAGAGACCTCAAGGAATGCGCTTGAACAAATGCTTTTTTGCGGGCGCCGTGGCGCAAGTGGTTCGTGTGTCGGATCACTGGGCGTGAGGTTCCATGTTCGAGTCTCAGAAAACACCAAAAAGTTTTTTCACGGTCCCACCTCTCGCTAGCGTCTGACAAACATCCGAGAGTATTGTTGTCACGAAAAGGCTTCTAAAATCGCCCTTCGGATGCGGCACAAAACTGTAGGTCCCTTCCATTTTGTGTTAAGAAATATAACGCATAAAACACAAGTGGTTGCGAGAATCTAGACCCTGGCACTTGAAGAACTGTTGCGTCAAATATGTTTCATTTTTTTTTTTTAAATCCTTTTTTCTTCAAGAGATTTTTCGATTACATGTGGTATTTTATGCACTGTTCAACTGTAAAATGCTTACTTCTGTAGCCGAATTGGCGATCCGTGATAAAATGCCGTTTTTCTATTACCGGCTGTATTCGCCTTATCAATATTCTCTCGAACACTTTGTATATAATTGCAAGAAGCGAAATCGGTCTATATGACGTTTTCTCATTCGGCGGTTTTCCGGGCTTAAGGATCATTATGACTTCGGAGACTTTCCATTGACGGGGAACATAAGGTGAGACATCGCTTCCAAGTGAAGTAAGATTTAACACGAAGTACAACAACAAAAAGTCACTTGGAGCCACTTTAGCTTTTTTTCTCAGTCAAAACTGAGTTGTGATGTTTATTTTCCGCTACAAATTTCAAATGGCGCTAAGAAGAGCTTTTCATTCAACTTGAATGATTCAGTTGTATTATACAAATTTAAGCACAACTTTTTCATACTTCTTAATTCAATTTCAATTCAATCACCAATTTTCAAACAATAAAAAAAGTTTTGAACCAGATTGGCTTGGGATCGTTTTATGGAGAAGCTTTCACTTTGCTTTGCATAATTCTCACCAAAACGTACCAATCTTCTAGTCCCAGCGCGGCGTTTATAATAAACAGAAGCTTAATTAGAGCTTTTCTTGGTAGTGCTTTAAGAAACTCTCCCGTGATTAGGTCGTGTCCAGGAGCCTTCTTAGGTTTAATCAGACACAGTATTGGTTGCAATAGTGTTTCGTTTTTAACTTTCCGGTCCGAAGCACTAAAAACTTTTTTACTGTGAATTTTTTTTCACAAAACTATCTAAATGCAAAACTTCACTACTCTTCTACTGTATATTGTTTAACTATAATATCTTTTTTCTGTAAAATTACTACAGCTATCTGTGGTTGGTGGTTGTTCTCATATTATTGATGATATATGTATGAAGAAGCCAAAAAAAAAACAAACCTGCGTAAAATTTTTTCTGAAAGAGTTATGAATATTTGCTTATATTTTCTTCATGTCATCATCCTGTTTTGCTTCTATATTCACTAAACTTGTACTGACCTAAACGATTGCCTTTTCAATTAACCGAAAATCGTTCGGTGATTGGATAGTTGCCTGACTGATTCAAGATAAAATTGATTTTCCTAAGGCTAAAGCCTTTTTTCACTTACTTCTATTTGGCATTATTTCCTTTATTGCAATAAAATCAGCGATTTTATTTCCCACTATGCATAGAAATACAAACCGCTACTAGTATTCCGAAAGTAGTAGTTACTGTTTTTTGACAAAAAGTGGGATGAAATGGCTGCCGGGTCTGTTAAAAATAACGTTCAAGCATTTCAAGGTGATATATAAAATCATATAATCATTAACTAAGTATTAGTGTGGGAAAAGCATTTATTTCAAACATGGTCATACATTGCACAAAATTCTAGGATATCTCGCATGAGGCACCCATGCTTACAACATTTCCTTTTCAATTTATTCTTTTGCACCCCTGTTTCAATTTCTTGATCTAGTAAACATTAAATTTTCATTCAAACATGTATCGCACGATAATATTAGTACTCACGGGGTAAAGTGTTTTCACTACGCTGTAGACATATCATATCTATGATCTTGAGTAACTTGGTTCCGCAGATCTTGTTTTCAGCAAAAGTGTCGCCGATAATTGCCAGACACACCAGAAATAGACAAAAATATTTTAAATTACTTTTAGTCATACTTAGTTTTTTTTAGATTGAAAAACGCAACTCCAAGTTACTTCATCTATTTTAGTTAGTACATTGAGAGTATTCGCTCTGCAGCAGCGCCTTATATGGGCACAGTAGATGAAAACAGATTATGTCATAGCCCGCGGTTTACAGTGTTATCAGTTGTTTTGGCATTGAAGAGCGAATTTATAAAATGTCATTAGCTTAGATTATTTTTAGAAATTGAGTCACCATTTGTTTTGATTAACATAAAATATTTATTAATATCTCATGCATTTGTGTTTCTAAAAATAATTAATTGATAAAAAAAACATGAACTAAGCTTCAGCTGTATCCGTGTATCAAATTTGACTTGCGATACGAATCTTACTTAATAGATATCGGAAAACCTTGATAGGTTTCTAAGGAAGAAAGTTAAGGTATAAAATAGCGTTAATGTAATGCCCCAATCCAAAGTGCCGGAAACCAGAGTTGTAAAAGACTGCATTACGTTGGTACTGCAGTCAGTTAAGTCGCAGTTAATAGACTAAAATCTTTGAATAAAAGCTAAGACTTCGCTTTAGCACTTTAACTTCAAAACTACAGCCACCAGCCATTTTGATTAGAGAGAGCTAGTGAAACTTTTTCATGATTATTTTCTCAACGAAAATTCGCTTGTTTTTAGTGATTGTGGTCAAATATATCACAGATGTGGAACTGTGACGAACCTGGTCGGTGTCCAATCCGAATCTCTATTGAAAAATATATTTTTTTGTGTAACTCGTAGAACGATAAGGTGAATACAGCATCCCGACAGAGTGCGTCAAAGTGCATTGCACGAAGGGGGCCTTTAAATGCCACCGACGAAGAATTTTTCTATATCTTCGGAAATATGCGGCAATTTAAAAAAGATTAGCTGATTCAGGAAGCTTATTTAAAGGCCTTTACTGACTGTAAGGATTTTCGAAAATATCTAACTTCGAATTCTGACATTTCTAAATGACCCGAACACTTCTTGAGCGCATGACGTTCCTACGTCTATGGCAACAAAGAATGAGTATATTTGTTTTTATTTTTAGTAAGTTCAATCAATAGCTATTAAGTCTGTGATTAAGAAAAAGTATACATATTAAACATTACAATAGATCAAAGCATCATTGTATTAGTCATATTAAGCTATGGGTAAATATAAGATGAATTTATTGAGTATTGAAAACAAATTAAAAAAATGTTTCTCTAGAGATTTCAGCTGATTTCAACTGGTTCTTAATATAATAATTACTTAAATGTAAAATGCGCATTCATTTCAAGTAAAAATACATTTAACGAATTCTTCGTCGTCATTTATCAACCGAAAGAGATCTTCCTCATCATTGGAAAGTATCAAGTAGTAATAAGTAATGTGCATCTCAGGGGAATTGAAATCAAGGCATACATCATTCAAAATCTTTATCATTTGAAGGTTGAATAGTAACCTCTCTGGAATCAAAATCAGCTTCCTCTAGCTTACCGAACATTGTCAATAGTCTATGAAGTTTTCCAGTAGTTCCACGGGTTTAAATTTCCTGGAAAATGTAGGATTGTAATTGCAGTCAATTATCGCGTGAAAACCTGGTAAAGCACTTGATAGTTTTTCTTTTAAGGACAGATAAAATTTGGATACGTATTTGTATCGTTGAGAGTTCACAACAACAAAATGTCTGATATATTATTTATCATAGATTATTTCTGTATCCGCTGTCACGTGTTCTTCGCAAGAGTAAATGTTGTCGATTATAATTTAAATAAATTCTTTTGTCGCCCATAAATGGTACTGGTTCATCACTCTCCCAATGTTCTATTAAAAACTTTACCAAAGACCATGAACTTGTTATTTCTAAGTTATTTAATGAAATCAGGACTTTCCCCTTGGTTTGGCCCTGAAATGTCCTATTCTAATTCAATGCCGTTCCTTACTTCGCGATTATAGTCCTTAATTGATGGATGAAAATAACAATGGAAAGTGATACCTAATCGAATAGAACTGAACCACGTGACCATTTGTAAAATTTTCTTTGCTATACGAGTATGTATTTACGGATAATTTTGGAATACCTTTCATTGAATAAAACATTTTTTTTTTTTTTTTTTCGAAGGTGGGTGAAAATATTCAACAAGACACTATGAGGATCGACAGCGCGTGCTCATAGTAGTGTGGGATTCTTACGCACTAAAAAACCTCCCTTCAAAACAGACTTGTTTTTATTTTTACTACAACTAAGTATTATTCGACTTATCAAGTAGTTTTCGTTTCGCGAAATAATGACGTTTTGCAGGTACCTTCCCATTAGAAGTTCCTGCTAGCTCCGCAGTTTAGACGCGGTTACTTATCGCGCTAAGTCTAAAGGTTTGACTATTTGTAGACGGCGAAGTAAATTTCTTTCATCCAAAACTTGGAGGACAGTTATATTAGCGTGCTTTCTCTCGTAGTTTTTAATTTCGTCTTCGATTGTTTTAATGCCAAGATCTCTGCGGATATCGCTATTTCGGATATACCATGGCGCATTTACAATACCCCTTAGCACTTTGTTCTCAAAAGTTTGTAAAATTTTAATGTTACTTATTTTGGTACAACCCCAGAGTTGTATTCCATATGTACATACAGGCTTTAGCACCTGCTTATATAAAAGCAGTTTGTTATATATATTAAGCTTGGAATATTTTCCAAGTAACCAATACATTTCTCGATATTTTTTATCTAATTCTTTGCGTTTTTTCTTTACGTGCGTTTTCCATTTCAGCTTTGTATCAAGTGTCATTCCAAGATACTTAGCCTCGTTTGCAAACGGGATTTGAACCGAGTTTGAAAAGATCGGCAAATTATTTATTTTCCTATAAGTAAAATTTACATGAACAGATTTGGTCTCGTTGAGTGCGATTCGCCAAATCTTTGTCCATTCATTTACTCTATCCAAAGCTTCTTGCAGTTTTTCTGTAGTATCTTCGACCGTTTTACCTACTGTCAAGATAGCAGTGTCGTCGGCAAATGTAGCTAGCTCAGTGCCTTCTACTTGCGGTATATCACGAGTGTATAATAGATATAAGACTGGACCAAGAACGCTTCCTTGCGGCACCCCAGCCATTATTTCCTTAAAATCTAAATATTCGTTTCCACATTTGACGCGGAATAGCCTATTCGTAAGGTAGCTGTTCAAAATATTATATAGGTGCTCTGACAAAACTTGTCGTAATTTAAACTTTAAGCCTTCGTGTCAGACCTTGTCAAAGGCTTGAGAAACGTCTAGGAATACGCTTGAACAAATCTTTTTTTCTTCAAGTGATTTTTCGATTACATGTGTTATTCGATGTACTTGTTCAACTGTAGAATGCTTACTTCTAAATCCGAATTGATGATCAGGGATGAGATGCCCTTCTTCTATTACCGGCTGTATTCGCCTAACAAATATTCTCTCGAACACTTTGGATATAATTGGAAGAAGCGAAATCGGTCTATAAGAGGTTTTTTCAATCGGTGGTTTTCCAGGCTTAAGGACCATTATAACTTCGGCGACTTTCCATTGACTGGGAACATATTCTAGTCTAATCGCGGCGTTTATAATAAACAGAAGCTTAATTAGAGCTTTTCTTGGTAGTGCTTTAAGAACCTCTCCCGTAATTAGGTCGTATCCAGGAGCTTTCTTAGGTTTAAGTTTCTTTATTTCTTCCTTAAGTTCGGTAAGTATTGCATTTCTTATTACGCTATTGTCTATATACGACGTATTTAAATTTTCAATAAGAGCTTGTCCATCAAACGGTTTGAAAGTTTCTTCAGGTGGGCGGCAAAAACTTGCGCTTTCTCTTTATCATGCCTGGCCCGTTCGTCTTGATTTTTCCTAATTGGGGCGGCTTGAATTTGAGGTTTTTTAATACATTTTATAGCCTTCCAAAGCGAATAGTTAGAATCTTTTTCTGCCGTTAAGCTTTCTAGGTAAGTTTGTATTTCATTATTCTTAAGGTCTTTAATAGATCTTTTTAGTGAGTTGCACGGTTAAGATGTGCTTTATGTTGCGGAGCCCGAGTTTGTTGCCATCTTTTACGCGCTTTTCTCTTCTCCTTAATCATCTCTTTTATTTCCTGGGGATAAGTTTGACTGTAACTGGCCGGGGTTATCTTTGGTTTGGGAGTATTCTTCCACGCGGCATCCTGTAAGATTTCGACGAATCGATCTACTTCAACTTCAAGTTCATAGGGCGTTTTAAGTGATACGCTCAGCTCAATATTTGCTTCAATATCTTTTTTAAAGCCATCCCAATTAGTTTTCGCGCCAGTTAATCTGGCCGGTCCTACTTTTTTAATCAGAGCTTCGCTTATCGTCATAATGATTGGAGAATGATCAGAGGAGAGAATAAAGCTTTCTTCAACTTTTATACAGTTGCCAGATATTCCTTTAACCACAAAGAAATCAATCAGATCTGGTATCTTATTTCTATCAGTTGGCCAATATGTTGGTTTACCCGTCGAGTAAAAATCACAGCTGAATTGCATACCCGCATTATAAAGCTTTCTACCTTTCTGAGAGGCGTACCTTGATCCCCAGAAGGGGTGTTTCGCGTTGAAGTCACCACTAATAATAAATTTTGGTTTAAGGAAGTTGAAGATGTTTGTGAAATCACTTTCTTCAAGTTTACATCGCAGTGGACAATATATAGACGAAATGTTGAAAGCAAAATGTCTATTTCTAACGCGTACCGTGTTTACTTGCATTGCTTCTAATTCAATCTTTATTTCCGCTGAGTGTTCGATATTTTCTTTTATAAACAAAGATGATCCGCCTCTGGCTCTTTCCGATGGGTGAAAGGCGTGATACCCGCTATATCCCCTTATCTTAATATTCGATTGCTTTGTCAGATGAGTTTCACAGACCAAGCATATATCAATATCTTTCTCTCGCATAAATATTTCTAACTCGTCGAGTCTTTGTATGAGCACGTTAGCGTTCCAAGTAAGAATTTTAAGCGTTTCTTTCATATTCTGGTTGAAGTGGCGTGTTATGAATGTTGTTTTCTAGTGCAACTAGTCTCTCGAAAATTAGTTATTTGTTTTGCATTGCTCTTCAAGTTTCGCAAGAATTAGGGAAAAACATTGGATACATGATCCTCTGAACTACCTCTATCACAGTTTTTCAATGTCGCAACTGGAGCAGGAGTCTTTACATTAAAGTTTGGACGATTTCTTGCTTTGATCTCCCGTGAGTTGTCGGTCGTGTACGTACCCTTAGCTGTCTTCGCCGCTTAAGCATAAGACTGCACGCCAATATTCGGAGATTTTGCTTCTGTTACCTTATCTCTATTACTTTCGGATTTTTTATCATTAACCGATCTTAAGTTAATATTGACGGACTTTCTATCTTTCGCTGCTTTTTTTGTAGCTATTTTGCGTCTGTTCTTGATTGGTTTCATATTCGGACGCATCGAATTTTTTAGCGTATCGCGGCGTTTTTGAAACTCTTTCGCCACTTCGCAACCTCGATAGTTCGCAGGATGTTTTCCTTTGCAATTTATACAAGTGGCTGGGGTTTGCTTGTTTAGCTGACACTTCTTCCGAAAGATGCTTACCTGCGCATTTGACGCATCGCGGCTCTTTCTGGCAGTAAGTCTGCGTATGATTGAAGCCTTGACATCGCTGAATGAAACATGAAAACTCGATCTAGGACAATGACATCGATATTCATAAGTGCTTGGCTGTTGATTATCTTTTCCAATCATTACATCTAAGCAGATTTGTCAGTTTTGCAAATGGTTTCATCCAACTGACTTACAGCTGTTGTGACTAGTGTCAAGGGATATGATAATATCTTTGCAACGTACATACAATATATTTTGTTCAGTTGGTATCCCCAATAAGCACCTAAACAAATTTTGATTTCTTCTATCTTGCCAACAATCTATCTTGCTATTTACAGGTTTTCCAAATCAATCTGCATTTATAGCACATGCAGAAAAAATCATTCTTAAATTATTGTATAGGTTTTCAACACCTAATACAAATTTTCCAATTGGTTCTGCTGTGGCTCTACCCGTACCTACATTAAAATTGTGTTCTTCATTTAGCTCCAAACCAAATAGGTTCATATTTTGCTTGGCACTATTAATGAATTTCTCTAGACGAATACAATTCTTTTTTTTATTCTATATTTTTCCAAATCAACAGTTACATACATATCCTGTGCTTTTTTAAAATTGTGTCTTCATATACGTAGGATATTATATTTGATCGAATAGCATGAATTTTAGACTAACGTCGATGAGCTGATATTGTGTTAGTAAATTCCGAAAACCTGTTAATCGTCATGCAGCATCAGCGTTCACGGTTTGCTTCAAAGTTAAGTTCACTGGCTGCCCTGAAAAAGCCTGTCCCCTTAACGTTGAAGTATGCCATTTCAAACAGCCGTTTTAATCCAGGCTGTGTCTCCTCAACTCTCATCAAATTGCAAAAAAAACAAATTGCAGTTCTTGGTAAAATAAATAGAAATTTTTCGAAATCGCCTATTCGTGTACTTCTTACTCAGTGTTAAACAATGATCTATTAAGTGGATGTAGTTCAACTGCATCATTCCCTGGAGAAAGGCGCACATGCTTAACCGTAAGTGATAAACAAATAAATGGATTGCCGACTACCAATTCCTATAAGCGACTAACGATTAATGTGATCTGTTTGATGATACTACACTCAACGCCAATGAAACTTTGACTTATTGTAAAGTATAGTAATACGTAACTATAATTGTATCTATGATATACGAGTATCCGACCACGACAAGTAATAAGAAGCGAATTTTCGTTGATGATATAATCATGAAAAATGTTCACTAGCTCTCCGACTTAAAGCAGTCAATTGACTTACAGCAAAATGACTACAGTTAAAAGACTTACTGACTGCAACAGATGACTTAGAAATATAGAAGACTTGCAATTGACTAAAATACTGGAAACAATCAAAAGGTACTGCAGTGGCTTAACTTACAGTCAATTAACTACTTTAGTTGGCTGCCTAGTCAGAATATTCGAAGTGTCTGGTGATTGCAGTCTTAAAGTTAGAGTTATTGAGTAAGACAAAAGATTTATAAAATGTATTTTAGTCAATTAATCACAGTTTTCAAATGACTGCAGTCTTTACAACTCTGCCAGAAACCAATTGAAATTCAATCAGAAAGTTAATCACATCTAGAATGAGATACAGAGTGTACATATATGTATATACTGGAGCATCTAGTCTCAACACAGTGAAGAAAAATGTCCCCTAGCTCTTATGATATAATGAGAATGGAATAGTTACAATTTATAAAATCCGATTCATTATTGGACTACCGTTCGGGTACTTAGGTACACATAGATGGAGCATTTTAGAAGTGTATTAAGGGAGAGCAAATGAAGGATTAGACATACATATATCGCTTAATTTAAGAAATATTTGTATTTCCTCCTCTTATTATATTGATCATTCAGATATCCCGAACGCTTTTAAATAAAAATTAAAAACTCACTTAACTCTTCTGTCAATGACTGTTTTAAAACCTTCCCATCAATGGAATAGGTCTGGCTGGACCTTCATACATTTTGTATGAAAATTGATGGAACTCAATGAATTTTTTAATGAAATTATTTTTATGTTCATGTTATTCTTTTTATTTTTAATTTTAATTTTTTTTACATAACATTAATATTACGAAGTATTTTCTTGATTTACACATTTATGGCATTTATGTAACTGAATACTGTGTTGTAAACAGACAGGCTCTTCGTAGGCAGTGCATGCAAATCTGGTTTTCCTTTGTATTTTATCGTTTATTCTGCAAATTCTACACGACTTTTTCTGGCCCGTTGATGTCTGGCTACTGCTGGGCTGTGGAAACCTATTTTGCAATGGTGCTCCGAAGAAAGATTCGATGCCATTTCGAACGGAAAACACTCCTATTATCCTTGGATCGTTCATCCTTGCTTCGATCTGAGGGGTCACTAACTGCTCAATCAAAGAATGCAAACATTTTCGACGTTCATTGGTTTTGCTCATTGCACTCATATCATTTACTTTTTTGAAAATTATGAAAGATGCTAATGCTGCGACATCCAACATGTTGTAGAAAAAAGCCAATGGCCATCGCTTCGTCTGTCGTTTACATGTATATTCTCCCAACATTTGATCCATGTCGCCGACGCCAACTTTATGTTTGTTGTAAAACAGAATTGCTTCACTCATATATACCCACAAACTGAAGAAAAATAACTAACTGTAAAATTCACTAATGATCTAATTATCTGAAAGTCGTAGGCAATAAACGATTTACAATCAAATACGGAATGTTCAACTGACCCAATGGCCTGCATACGTCATAAACATAAGTAATTAATGGAAAACTCCAGGCAGTTGCATGTTTTTGCAAAATACCGTGATAAATTATTTTGTTTATATATAATGCACTAAACAAAACTAATAATTACTTGACGGACTTAGGTAAAAAGAGTTTTTTTTCGAATGAAATGTTAAATAAATACGTTTCTCCATACAATATGTAGCAAGGTCTGGCCAGACCTATTCCATTGATTCTAGGGGTTGTTGTAGAACAACTTTTTTTTTCTCACCCAATTAGATTTACAATTTATTGTCCACACTAAAGCATTAAAAATATGTACGCTGACAAAGTCAGGAAATTTGTTAAAGATAGCTACACAATCAATAAGGAAAAAATGGTTTCGAAAATGGAAAAGGTCTGGCCAGACCTACTCATTGACAGAAGGGTTAAAGCTGCCTACAGTTTTCATCAGTGTAGATGTGCCTTTCAAATGCAGTAAACCAATGCTAAGCCCCTTTAGGGGCATGTCCATTCTTAAGAAGAAAGGGGTTTGGAACTACCACAATGCCCAGCATCAAGACGCTGAAAGCTCTGCAATAATAGCTAATTTGTCCACTCATATCCTTTGCCATAAAGATCACCAGTATTTGGTCCTTTTAAGATCTTCAGTATCAATTCCGATTAGTGCTACCTCAGGAGTCCCATATGGTAGTTACTTAGGTCATTTATGGTATTTTCATATTTGTCATGAATGATGTCGAGTCTGTTTTAGGGCCTATGCTTCAAGATGAAATCCACTTTATGCTACCGGTATGGCAGAAAAGGGAGTTGCCCTAAGTAGACTTGACATAGAACTTAGGGAAGCATTGTGGGTAATTGGAAATGATGAAAGAAGATTCAAAATGATTTGCCTAAACAAAATGATCATCCACAAGAGGCGACATATGCTTAAGCTAGAAAAATACCTCCGAGACATATCGTTATTTTAATCCCCATACATTTTCTAATATGATCTATTTGCAATATTTGGCATTAAAAGCTCTGCACAATACAATTACAAATTGATCGTGCCATGACCTCAGAGATCAGACCCTAGATTTCAGTAGGAAATTTGAATGGTTGCTGTGCAATTTTTAAAAGTCACTAAATAGGGCAAATGATCCTCTTGTATGAACAATCATTTTTTCAGAAATTTCTTCTATGACTTAAATTTCTATTCAACAACTGAGTTGTTACAATACTCTATATCGTTTTTCATTGCAGAATGAAATTTTAGAGACGTATGACTCCAGCATATATAAATTAGAAAAATACAGTTTAGAATGTAGATACGTTATTGCTCAGAGTTCTAGAAACTATTGTTTGAGGAAAATAAAATAGGCTCGGATGAATAATTATTTACTTATTTACCGAAGAAATTGTTTATTTAAATATGTATGTATTATGGCAGATATTTATTTATTTTTCAGACATAATGCTGCAAACAATTCATGTGTTCATATTATTGTTTACCAAAATATTTTATTATAAACAAAATCGATTGAACTGGTTTATGAGTGGGCATCTTCATTAGTTAGTAGTCGGTTCCCAATACATCTCAGAATTTATTTTTAAACACGCTTGCAAAAAATTTGCCTGGACGAATCAATATTGACTGATCTCTGTCATCATTTTATTAGAAATCACTCAGCACTATGACAAGACATACTTGCTTCTCAGCGATGTCAGGAGGCGATATTTTAAAATGTCATCAAAATTAGATTGTGATTAGTACTTCATTAGAAAATTGATATATTGACAAAAAATGTTCTGAGGCTGTAAATTACATAACTCAAACATTGTTTTCACATCACTGGCGCCGAATTGCTGAGCGCGGTGTCGGTACGACACATGTGGGTTCTCGGCAACACTCTCTCTTACCGTTTCAACGAGTTCATTGGAACGTTTTGGGCGCTTATAAACGGCATGTCGACGAACTTCCACTGTCTCGTGCTCAACAAAATTCGACACCAAACGACGAATAGTGTTGTCAGACGGTGATTGTTGGCCACGATATTTCCGACGACATTCACGTTGAGTTAACACAACTGAACGACTATTTTCCATGTACAGCGTCACTATTTCGGCGCGTTGTTTCGGTATGAGGCGATTCATAGTTAAAATTGTAATGAATGGACGTTTCAAAACCATTTCTACTCAAGTCAATCAATGTCAATGTCAAAGTTATTTAATGTTTGAAATCAAACAGACCACAGACTTCGTAGCTCCGATCAGTATCTGGCAACTATTCCACCGCATAACACTACCCATTTTCTTAACTCTTTCACCTCAGTAGCTCCAAGACTTTACAACAAATTGTTTCTTCCATTGAGATACACAAGAAATTTTCTATTTTTTAACCGAGGCTTTTTAACTTCAATCTAAAGGAAATAAATCACTTACTCAGTGTGCTATCATAAGATATTTACTATTATTATTTTTATTATTATTACTTTAGTTATTGTGGTTGTTGTTATAACTGCACTTAATTGCTGATATCATTGAATTTGTTTCTTCCATATCTAGACCACCTCACTATCACCTTTATTTAATGTTTCCTCTTAATTTTTCCTGTTATTGTACACTCGGCACTAGCTTTTTGAGCTATAGAGTGTATCTGCATATTCTTCAATTACCAATGAAAAACACTTTTAATACCTACTCTTTTGATTACTGATTACTGAATTATTGTTAGAATTTTTATACTCGTATATCTAAGTAATCCATGTGTAATGTATTTTTGAATTGAAGAATAATTGAAGTATATAACTACATACATATCTCCTTCGTTTTTGGATGTTTTTTTACAAGTGTTTATCAATGCACTAACATCATGATTTGCTACGTATAAAATATCTCAATACTTAAGAATCATCAGACATTATTTCCCTCATCAATTTTACTCAGCAATTTATCGATTAGATGAACCTAGTTCATTTACAAATATATATATATATGTTTACAAATCATATTTTTAATATTCAATTTATAATTCAATGAAAGATTTTCTTTAGAATTCGTTCGCCCTTTTTGTTTTATGCTAAGTTTATTTAATTCTTCTGTCAGTGACTATTTAGGTCTGGACAGACCTTTTTCATTTTCAAAACCATTTTTTCCTGAGTATGCAGCTATCTTTACTAAATTTTCTGACTTTGTCAGCAAACATATTTTTAATAACTTAGAAAGAAAAAGAAAAAAAACTTTAGATATAAGTGGGTGTGACAAAAAAAAATTTTTGTACAACAACCCCTAGAGTCAATGGAACGGGTCTGGCGAGACCTTGGTACGTATTGTATGGAGAAACGAAGTTATGTCTGTCAGATACTTAGTTTGGCTTATTGAATTATAAAGTAAAGTAACTTATTAGGGTATATAGCCCAAATATATATTTACTACCTGGGATTTTCCGTTAACTACTTATGTTTATGGCGTATGCAGGTCATCGGGTCACTTGAGCATTTAGTATTTATCTAGCAGATAATTAGATGTTTAGTGAATTTCTAGATAATTATTTTTGTTCAGTTTTGGGCATATAGGAGATGTCGAAAGACTTCGGGAATCTGGACTGCCTTCAGTTGGAACAATTCAACGAAATAAGAAATATTTTCGGATCGTAGCGGCCACAATCACAATCCACCAACTTTAGATTCAGATATAATATCGCACCAGTGTCTTATGTGCCGAAAAATCGAGGGTAGTTATTTAACTATCAACACTTTACTATGACACCAAATTGGGTGGAGAAGCAAGAAAGCCACAAGCTATTCTGTTTTACATTAAACATAAAGTAGGGGTGGACGTCGTGGACCAAATGTTGAGAATATACATGCAAACGACGGACAAAGCGATAGCCATTAGCTTTTTTCTACAGCATGTTGGAAGTTGCAGCATTGGCATCTTTCATAATTTATGAAAAAGCAAATAATACGAAGGCAACAAACAAGACCAATGCACGTCGACAATTTCTGCATTCTTTGATTGAGCAGTTAGTGACCCCTCAGATCAAAGCAACGATGAACAATCCAAGGGTAATAGGAGTGACAAGAGTGAACACACTCTTTCGTATTTTTAGCAACACTGAAGATTATGTCAAAATTAACTAATTTTTGTTTATAAATTCAGATTTGCTAACATAAATTTACAATGACTTTTTCCGTCGGCGCTTTTTATTTATCAACACATGTTCCTCGTCCATATTTCGGCCAATTCTTTCCATTCAAATAAATTTTATTAAGTCAGAGAATCAACTGTCAAAAAAATATTTTCAATTCAGTGTTACACTTCTACACTCTCTGTAACAATGGGGTTCAAGCATTACTAGAGTGTAAAAGTGTAACAAAATGACAGCCAGTGTATTTTGTTATTGTGTTGTTGGAAAATGATACACTTTTACACTTTAACAACGAAACAAGACCAGATACAAGGAAGCATGAATACCCCTTGTATTCAGTTATATAAATGCCATAAATGTGTAAATCAGGAAAATACTTCGTAATATCACTATTACGTAAAAAAAACACTTTAAATTATAAGCAAAAATAATAACATGTGCAAAAACATTTCAATTATTTCACTGTGCTCCATTAATTTCCATACAAAATGTATGAACATCCAGCCAGACCTATTCCATCGATGGGAAGGTTTTTAAACATCCATTGACAAGCGTTAGGCGCAATCGTAGTCGAAAACTTTTTTTAATTACTCTAAAATGATAAATACTACAAACGGTGTAGATAAAAATGTATTCAAAAATATTTTTACACAAAAATGTATACTTAATACGAAAAGCAAGTAAACTTTGATTAGCTTTGCAATACTTTGTTTTGGACAAATCTACTGTGATCACAACTTCTTCTTCCTATTTTGGCGAGGTTATGATCCGAAAATAAAGGATCATAACCCTCCCACTTCACCGCACTTCTCGTGATCCACCTGTATAGTTCGCCTACTGTACTGTGATTACCACAAGCCATAATTTCTTCAAAATAATATGTATAATGTGAATGTTTGCTTATGTTGGCAAGAAGATTTATTGGTGTGCAAACAAATAAGAAAATGCGTTTATGCACAAGATTTAATAGGTTTGTGGCCTATTATGATTTATTTTAATATATTCTTAGGTCTGAGATAAATGCTTAATATCAGCATTTGTTCGAGAAAATATTTTTTTTAACGTGGACGGTCGAGGAAAATCACCACACAATATACTTTTTCGTTCGCAAAAAATAATGGTATAGACCGATGGTATACTTATGTACTAAATCGCATCGATATATCCATTACCGATTGTATTTTTGTCCATCACTTCTCTTCTAGTCACTATGTTTCACTAAATATTGTAAATAAATATATTTTTAAATTCATAAGTCTTACCTATCTATACTCGTAGAACTATTATCATTGGTAGAACAATATTAATTTTTTTACAAAACATTTTCACAAAACACACACGACCAAGTGGATTAATGTGTTCCTTACAGCCTCCTGTAGCAAACTAAGTTTATTTCGCATTCAGAAACCTTGTTTTCCACAAACCTGTGCATACGAGACAACGCAATATGCATAAATTACTTAAAGACAAGGGTAAAATTAACTCTCCATAATTAATGGGACAAATGAGCATACAACTTGTCAACAGGAATATGGTTAAACGTTTGTAAAGCTGCGTAGTTTTGACTTTAGATTACGTACAACACTCCTTTGGTTTTGCTGTCAAAATATGCATTACAAATACCGTAAGATGCTTGTTGTATTTTCCCCTAAATATTATATTATTGTAGGAATATAAATATAAAGGATCGCAGTAGGGGACTCACCATCAGTTGCAGATTAACAGTACAAGTGAGAGAATACCTAGAGGAAGCAAGAAAGTGTAAATAGAAGTATAACTATAAAACACAAATTTTTTCTGCCCAGTCTATAATGACAAATTCAATTACTATCTCGAGAATTGGAGGAATTTGTTTAATTCTGATTTGCATGACAATGCTGCAGTTAGCATTAAGCGATCAAAGGATATGTGGTCCTGGATTACGTAAGACTTTGGATCTTGTGTGTCCAAATGGTTTTAATGGTTACAAGACTAAAAGGAGCTCTCGTAAGTATAATAAAACCGAAACGTGAATGGGTTTATTTAATAAAAAATAAAATAAAAATAAAAACATTTTCCAAACAGTTTCTTCCGAAGATGAGTACAATGATGAGGACGATTTTGAACTGAGCTTGGATATGTTACCTTTCTTGACAAGTATGGAAGCTAACAGCCTGGCGAAGACTCGTCGTAGAAGACACGGAATAGCGCACGAATGTTGTGATAAACCATGCAGTATGGATGAATTGAGATCATATTGTCGTCGTCAACCTTATTCGTAAGAAACTCACTGATAGTCTTAAGAAACCGACGTTCTTAACCAGCAGCTTCAAGCGTTGTTGATAAAACCCCTTATACTAAATGTTCACTGATATAGTAATGATGAAAATACAGCTCTTTAGATAACATTTTGTGTTGGCCTTTTATTTCGGATAAAATAACCCTTCTTCCAGTTTCTTACCAATAATCAATCAGGGCCTTCCGCAAAATCTTCTTCTACATTTCCTATTCAAGCCATGGAATGTAACTTATTTAGGAAAAACTGTTAATATTCATTGGTAGGTATTACTTTTCAGTAAAAAAAACTTTCGAACATTGATAATTATAAAATATGAAGACCCCTACAATTGTTAGTTTTTAGTGTACCAGTACTGACGTTCAAGACCGGAACACTTGAACTCAACATTGTGTCTATCTATCGTCCATTTTTTCAAAACTATAGAACTCACTGCTTGGAATAAAAAAAAGAGAATCAGTAGACATCTGCAAACATCTCGGTATGGTATAGCAGTGCAATAGATTCGCCTCTTCTGAGAGACGACAGTAACGAAGAAGTATTTATTTTTTCTAAATAAATGCAATCAAGGTGTGTTTTTGGATGGCATACGACTTTTCTTTTAAAACTTCAGGGGTGGCCAGCACGTAACTTGATACAATCGAAGATTGTTGATCGACGTTCAACTCGATACAAATGTTTCTTGGCAGCACGTAATTGAAACGAGTTTGATTGTGATTTTTACTTTAAAATTTCAATGTGAAGTATCAAATTGGTATTTTTTAATCCAAAATTCGTAAATCATTTTCGAAGTCCAAATAAAAAATGATATTCTTTCAGTCGGAAAGTGAGGATGTAGAAGGAGCTTCCAGGCCGGCGCATTCTATAATTGTTTCTACCAGTTCATCGATGCATTTTTGCATGTAATTGGCTCCGCCCTTACCTTTGAAGTGTTTTTTTTCCTTGGGAAGTTTTAAGTACCCCTTTTGCTCGCGAAAGTTGTCGAATTCTCAATCTGTTTTTTGGTAATGGACATATTTTGTTTAGGTTCCATTTTTTCCCCAAAAAAATTCCCGCAGACGCTAACTATTTTCTGTCGACTGATTTTTTTGTTTCGAACGTCATATTCAACATCGTGTGCTATCAAATCTGACGATACAATCGAGGATAGTCGATTGAACCAAATTATGTGCTGGCAACTGTCGATTGTATCAAGTTACGTGCTAGAACCCCTGGTTACAATACTTTAATTATTTAGGCGGTAAAACAAGATACTTTTGTGAAGTGAATATGATAGGCAAATAGATATGACATGTACGTACCCAGTTTTTAAAATGGAAAGATATTTCCTTTTTTTATGAACTTTAAGAAAATATCATTTCAACGGTATTGTTTGAATATCAAATAATAAGTTAGAAAAAATGGTATATACAGGTGTTGGTACCTAAATATATACATGTAAACCAGTCGGCCCATTTATTTGACTTTTTCTAGAATTAGTTTTAGGAAAAAAATTGCTGTCCAACTTCCGGTTGCGAAAATCATTCATTATTGCTTCCAATAAAATAACTAAAAAAATGATTCGTTAATATAGTTGAGGCGGAAGCAATATTTTCATAGATCATTACGCAATGTTAAATTAGTTATAGTTAGTTTGTTCCTTCTAACAACAACAGCACGCAAAGGCCTAATTTCCTGGCAGCCCCATGGTGATAGGATTTTGACGGCCATATTCCGGACTAGAGTACGATGCGTCACCATCATACAGTGTTACGCCCCAGCGAATAGTTCGTCTGAGGACGAAAAGGAGAGCTTCTACAACCTCTTAAGTGCCGTCTTCAACACAACACCAAATGGAGATATTGTCATAGTGATGGGGGATTTAAATGCCAAGGCCGGCAACGACAACGACGGGCTCAAACATGTAATCGGGAAGCATGGACTAGGCAACCGTAATGACAACGGCGAAAGGTTTGTGGATTTTTGCAATGCCAATCGCCTTGTGATAGGTGGCACCATGTTTGAGCACAAGATCTGCCACAAAGTCAGCTGGGTTTCCAATGACAGGCAAGCAACCTCCAACCAAATTGACCGTTTTGCTGTCAGCCGCCGCTTTAGAAGTAGTCTCCTGGACGTCCGAAACAGGTGAGGGGCAGATGTGGGGATAGTACGTGATCACCATCTTATGATAGATACTCTCCAACTACGCACTGCTGCAGTTCGAAGATCCTACCACAACACAAGAATACCCAGGTTCAACATCGTTAAACTTAGTGATCCCTCAGTGCGCCAACAATTAAGGGAGCACTTTTCCCAAGGTGTGGAAGCAATCAGCAGCTCAATGTCCGCAACCATCCAAGACCATTGGTGTGCTGTGAAAAATATTTTTATATCTGGTGCTGAAAGAATTGTCGGTCGATCGCGTGGCATTCCGAGGGTACCTGAAGACGGATTGACGAACGAAAACAGCTGAAAGCTCCCGTTGCAGCTACCCCAGCACCAGGGAGAAGCGAGCTAGAGTCCCTATATCGCATGAAGATGAGAGAAGTTCATCGTAGCGTGCGACGTGACAAGCGCAACTACATCAACGCGCTGGCTACAGAAGCAGAAGAAGCAGCACGGAGGTGCGATAGCAGGACTGTCTACAGAATCACGAAAGAGCTGACAGGTGGTCGCAGCTCCAGCCAACACCCAGTGAAAAGCCTATACGGTTCCTTGCTCATTTCGGATGAGGACCAGCTCAAGAGATGAAAAGAGCATTTTGCTAGGGTTTAAAACCGTGTATTCGCTAGCGATATGCTCCCAAATCAAACTGAGATGCCCGAGGTGAGAAGTTCCCGAATACGCACCACGACTCCCAGTAAAGATGAGATCATTACCGCGATCAAGGCACTCAAAACCAACAAGGCGGCAGGACTTGACGGTATTCCAGCAGAGCTCTTACGAGCAGCACCCACAACATCGGCTGAGCTTCTGCTTCCACTTATAGAGAGAGCTTGGGAAGCTGAGAGCTTTCCTCACGAGTGGAAAAAGGGAATGATCGTCAAGCTTCCTAACAAAGGAAATCTAATGGAGTGCGGAAACTGGACGGGTATCTGTATGCTGCCTGCTGTAGCTAAGATAATAGCTAAAATCATCCTGGAGCGAATCAAACAACATTCGAAGACACACTCGATGCCGAATAAGCAGGTTTCCGCTCTGGATCCTCCTGTGTCGACCACATCAACACCATGCGGATTATCATCGAACAGTGTGTTGAATATCGATCGCCACTGCATCTGCTGTTCATCGTTTTTGAGAAGGCGTTCGATAGTGTCAACAGGGAGTTTATTTGGCGTGCCTTACGCAGGAGAGGTATTCACAATAAACTAATTGCTATTATCAAAGCTACATATGAAGGCTCCAAATGTCACGTTCTGCACAGGGGGAGGTTGTCTGAGGAATTTGAGATCCAAAGTGGGGTAAGACAAGGCTGTATCCTTTCACCAATATTATTCCTATTGGTGATTAGTGATGTGCTTCATGCAGCTTTGTCGACGGGAAACGGAGGAATTCGATGGACTCTTTCATCTAAACTGAAAAATCTTGACTACGCTGACGATGTATGCTTACTCTCCCACAGAATTATGGACCTCCACCAAATGACAGCAGATGTGGAGAGGGATGCAGGTGTCGTCGGGCTGAAAATTAATACGGCAAAAACAAAAATGATCAGCCTTGGAACTGACTCAATGGCTCAAATATGCATAGCTGGACAACCGGTAGAGAGAGTAGAGGACTTCCAGTATCTTGGGAGTATTGTCTCGACGGATGGTGGAACCGAACTGGATATAGCCAACAGGATCGCCAAAGCAAAGTCCGCGTTCGCGATGGACTAGGACAAGGCCTGGCTTCTCGCAACCACTCGTGTTGTGTGCGTTACATTTTTCGGAAGTAAGAATGGAAGCACGCAATGAAAGAATTTTAATAATTCGCGACAGAATTACCTCTTACTTATTTACTTACCTACTTACGTGGTACTACAGTTTGGGATGAACTTGAGTTTCAACCAACAAGCCTCCGCATATTTTCTTTAGCTAATTGCCTCCAATTGCACACTCAAAGTTGGTTGAGATCCTCTTGAACTTGTGCATGCCGCCGAGGAGGTTCTCTACTGCGTCGTCTATATGGGTAAGATTTGAAAACTCTGCGGCCCGGAGTGTTGGTGTGTCTTCGCTCTACATGTCCTAACCATCTCAAATATCCAGTACGCTTTTTGACTAGGCCGATGTCGCCGTACAGCTCGTATAGTTCGTCATTGAATCTTCTCCAAAATCCGTCAGCGCAAACAAAATGGAATATCTTACGAAGAATTTTACTCTCGAAGTAACCAAGTGTTTCTTCATCCGCCTTCAATACAGTCCATGTTTTAGCGCCGTAAAGTGGAACTGGGAATAGCAGGGTGTTTATAGGGCTACCTCTTACAACGTGGAAATGTAAGATTCTCTGGTGTAGATCTTTAAGCTCTCTATAGCTATTCCATTGATAAAATTAACATATTTTTATTGAATTTATATTTTCCTTTAGATAACATAACGATGTTAAATTAAGTTGTTACTTATTATTTTAATTAATCAAGTCATTCAAATTACTTTTGTTTTGCGCACAAACTGTTGCTTAAATACTCAAAAATTACATTCAGCTTTTTTAAGACACACCAAAAACTGATTAAACTTTTAATGGAAGATATAATGGACTCCTTCTGGGATATTAAATTAAAGAGCGTTTAATCAATTATTGTAATTTAATGGATGTTCTTACAACGAAAGTACATCAGACAGACAGATTGTACATTGATTGTATCTTAAATATAATGAGTAATTGTTTTGCAATTTTTTTCTAATAAATGTTCCTGCAAAAAATTATTGAATTATAATGAACCAACATATTTGAAGGGCATTTCGAATATGTAATAAACTTTCCTGCAACTGGACATACGTGAAATTACTTCACTCTGCAATACGAGTATTTGCTATAACATGATACGCAATTCAAAATCAAAACAACTGAATGATAAATTGTTTGCTTGACTTTAATCATTTTGGTTTGTAACTAGCACAGAAGTGTAATTCAATCCTATTCTCTAACAGTTTCAGAGGTAAACTATTAAATATTTAAAATCATACTTCTCTCTGTAAAATATAACCAACAATATCTACTTCCACACATTATTTTAACATACGCATGTTACTGATGTCGTTTTTTATACGCATGTTACTGATTTTATACACATAATTTAGAAGGATTCATTTATGGGCTCATTGACCTTTTGAATTATGAGGAAGCTATTTTCGCTTTAACGAATGAACTTTCGTATATTACTCCCATTTGCTTCCACAGATGAAGGTTAAGTAAATATGCTTTGACGTTTCGAAAATTAAATTAATATAAACGCGTTTTTTTTTACTACAACAATTCAAAGGCATATTTGCGTTATGTAAATGACATGGCATATTACCTAATAACATTTGTGTACATGACGAGCGGTTTCTACGATTGTACTCGTATGTAACTAAAATCCAGCACTTTTGTAATAAGCTACAATTCAGTAGTGAGTAAAGTAAACTAGAGAACAAATAAATATATTTCCATTTCCTCGACTTAATTCTTCTATTGCAAGCTGTATTCCCCCTCAGGAAAGTAAAAGGAAAGTAAGCAACCTCAATACTCTCTGGTCTCCTACCTTGCTGCCATTAATCATTCCCTCCCTAATTTGAATACTTCCAAAGCAAGGTTGCCAAAGACTAACGCAACCTTTCCAAAAAAAAAAATAAAACTAAAATAGAAACATTCAGAAGGCGAATGCTTCCCTCTGTTAAATTTGTTCAACTTACCCAAACACTTAATCTTTGTAATTCCTTACTTTTTCGTCCCACGAATAAAAAAATATATAGTAGAATATGCTTAAAATTGCTAGCACTCAATCAAATCAAAGAAATGAAAAAAGAAAATTCTCATAAAAATCTTTTCTTTTTTTCTCATTTTCATTTCAGAATATAAATCATCAAAAAATTTACACAAAGGATCAAAAAGAGAACAAATTGTATACAAATCATACCAGTATGAGTGTATGCCTCCTCCCGCCTTCTGCTCTGATTGATATTATCCACTTCTTCCAGTAACAAAACAAAAAAAAAAAAAAAAAACATAAACAACAGCTCCACTCCACTCAAAGTCTGTTCACTTTAAAATCGTTGGACTTTTAAATTTTCTCCAGTCTTAGTATGGTGGTGTGACAGTAACGACAATCTCAGCATTAGGAGAAAAGTGTGAGTACCACACTCTGAAACAGCGCGCGAACAAACTTCCATAATTCCCAAACTTTATGTCAAGAAATTAGGAAACTTCAAAGCATAACGAAAAGGCAAGAAGGACGAAATATACAAAAAAGTAAAAAAAAAACTTTCACACGAAATATCCGAAAATCTTCCACCAAGTACAAAGAAGTGGTGTAGGTTATAAACAGTCTGAGCGGAGAATTCCTTCCGAAGGCAAACATTCAAATTCCAATCATGAAAGTCGGTGAATGATTTACTGAAGCAAAGAAATTCCACAGATTTTGGTGGATCCCTCTCTTTTTGGTGTCGCGTGAATTTCCTTTTTTTTTTTTTAATGTGGTTCCTTGTTTTGCTTAAGCAACAAGGGGAAAAGAAAACGATATAACGATATCGTTGTGCGGTAAAATTCGCTAAACAATACATACACATACCGCCGGCGGGTAAACTGCGCCACATACATACATGCATGAATATATATATTTATGAGAAAATTAATTTCCACCAAACAGTAACATAAAAAAATTAAAGAAAATATGCAATAAAAAAGAAAACCAGAAAAAAAAAACAAATAACCACCCACCAGGAAGAAACTGGAAAAAAATGTTACACGTACGCCTAGGTGGCCTCAATTTAAATTTTATTTAAATCATGTGATTTCGGGGAATTTTTTTTACTTTTATGTGGAAATGAAATCAGAAAATTTATTCGCATTCTGGTGCTGTTATATGAGCTTTTGTACCCCCATATATGAGCGTAGAGTGTAAAAGTCGAATGAAACCATACGAACGGATGGTGATATACAAAAGAATCTAACACCATTGAAAGAAGCAACAACGCCACCAACTGATCGACAACATCAGCGGCGGTAACGACCAAGAGCAAGAAGTATTTTCCGCCATAGAAAAAGTGTTAAACTTCAATAAGAGGTGAACAAGTCATCTCAAAAAGGAGCCGGTTTCCAGCGTGTTCTAAAAAATAGGGAAAAGAAAATTCCGGAAGAAATATCGAACTAAATCGGTCGTTTCGGGCGGAAATTCTAAATGCATGGCACGTAATCAAAACGATACAAGCAACGCATAAAAGGACTTTCATACCCTATACTCTAGTGTAGGAGAAAATAATTTTAAAAAGAAAATATATACATATACACAGAGCGTTAAAATGTGGGATTCCATCCGGGGAACGTCGACGTCGTCCTTGCGAACAGTGGGGAACAATTTTATATCGAAATCGGTAAATCTTTTGTATACGGGATTTCTACTTATGCTCTTACTTATGGAAAATACGCACGCTAGAATTGGTAAGTACCGAGTAATTTTTTTTTACTCCCTTTCTTCCTTCATTTTGATTTTTTTTCTTTTTTTGTGTATAGCTTGGTAAGATGAATTTTATAGGCGGATGAAGGCGATGATACCTAAGACAATAAAATGAGATATTTTCTTTGCAGCAGAACTTCCCATCTTCGGATAAGACCGAGTGGAATAATATATAATTTTCATTTTCATGGCACACGATGAAGCACGGTGGTCGGAAACCGCACACACATGTGAAGTTCTAATGTGTTTTTGACTTTGTTCAGGGGGTTTATTTTGAGTTTTTAATGCTCGCTGAAGGGTAAAGTTGTTAATACGGTTGGCACGTGGAATGAGTGAGAGAGGGGATTTATTAGAATTTTGTAATTAAATGGAAATGCCTGAGGTAATATTAAATATGGTTCCTATTATACGGTTGCAGCTGCTCTTTCTTTGATATCCTGTACACGTTACGATAGGATAAAAAGTTTTCGATTCAGGAGCATTCAATGGTGATGGTGGTTTTATTGTTCACATCAACGGATAGGGTAATTTAAGATCATGAAAATAAATAAATAATTGGGTGTGTTATAGAAGAAGCTCAGTTTGAGGCTGAAGAGGGTGTATAAATTGGTTTTCTTCGCATTATAATCAAATTTAAGTTCCTTACTGCGTAATGTGAAGAAATTTTATAACTTTAGAATATAGGTTTATCGGTTTGCTCATCAAGAGCGCATTCAGTAGTTCTGTTGAGAGTGAAGTTTTATTTCCGAAGGATCCAACTGCTAGTATTAGGGTTCTATACTACCCACAAATATTGAGTGCTCTTTAAAAATGTATAACTTCAAAACCCCTCAATTCCGCTTTCGTATGAAAATATGTTTAAGCTGATTTTTTACTGAGGATCTGTCGGACTATACTTTTGGGGGTAAGTACCACCAATTCGAAAGCACATGCCAAGAGTTTTGACTTTATATAAACTTTATACGTTGATTTTGTGAAGGAAAAGTGCTTTTCATAAATTATGTATAAACCAACTCCGAGAAAAGCCGGGTACATAAATGGATTTGTAGTAGAGAAGTGCAGTAGAACTCAAATTGAACGCTTCGTATTCACAGCTTTCAGAAGCTGCCAACAATGCCAGGAATCTTTTAGATATAACCCGTTGAGCTCATTTTTAGACAAAAAAGACAGATTATATATTTTTGACTGCTCAAAATATACTAACTGACTTATGGTAACATTTTCAGAGGCCAGCTTTCTCTTAAAAACTAAAAGCTCATATATTCTAATAAAAAAATGTTAGCAGTTGCTTTTATAATACTTTTATAATGCCCTTTTTAAAATACTTTATAAACATACAAAGAAAAGTCAAATAAGACAACAATGTGTAGGAAAGTTACAGTTCATATATTGTAGAATGGACCATATCTTTAAACTCAGCCATTGTAAGCATTGTGCAACTACAACTTTCTCATTAAATGATCTTCTTGCGCACACAGCTTTTGCATCAAATGAAAAATTTAAAGTATCTATTTATCTCACCATCGAGATATGAGTGCTATATGCATATGAGAACAAACTCCCCAAGTGGTTTTACCTTACTTTTGTTATGTTGGAATATGTCTTATTCTTCCCCATAAAAGACTGGGTTTAAACAAACATGTTAGGAGGACGCCTTGAACTTCCTTAAAATATCTTCCTATATTTTGCCATCCTTTATTCGACTTCGATAATTTCAAAAGTGAATTTCTGCAACGCAAACAATAATAAATTCTACTGCAACATATTTGCTTTTTTGGGGACTTAAAGGTTGATAATATTCTGTTAAGGTGATTCAATAAGAGTGCAGATTTCCTTTTTTAAATAAAACACACAAAATTTGCCAAAATGTTTTTTTTTTATTGTGTTTTTTAGTCTATGGAATTAATATATGAAATGGAATGCCCAACAAATGCCCACTATTTTCATAATTTGTTTATTTGAATTTTGCAGAGTAGAATTTTGAAAGCTGAATTTCGACCCGCTCCCAGACAAAGTCCCGTACTACCGTGGAGTTGTTGCTGCCCACTGTGACGTCCAATTCGTCGGTGTTGATTTTCCCTTCTTGTTGACAGCATACTCGTATACTTCGCTTTGTCCTCGTTTATCGTTAAACCCATTTTGGCCGCTTTTGCTTCAATGTTTGCAAACGCACCGGTGACAGCTCGCTGAGTTCTTCCAATAATATCAATATTCTCGGCATATGCAAGCCAGTTGTACGGAGTTTTGATAGATTATGCATCTGGTGTTGGCTTGTAACTTCCGCACAATCCATTCAAGTACATTATTAAAGAAGTCACATGACAGCGCGCCACCTTGTCTAAAACCTTTTTTGACATCAAAGGTCTCGGTGAGGTCATTACCGACCTTGATGGGTCAGCGACGTTTTCCATCGTCATCCTCCACAGACGAACGAGTTTGGCAGGGATGTCAAAACTAGACATGACTCTACTTAGCTCTTCTCATCTATAGAGAGGTGGCATATGTGGCCTTGAAATCGCTGAAAAAAGATGATGAGTATCGATTTGCATTTCTTGGATTTTCTCCAGAATCTGCCGAGGTGTAAAAATTTTATCGATGGTGAACTTCCCAGCAGCCTTGTTAGATTTCAGCTTGGATGTTGCTATTCTCACTTAGCTTTCGTCAGGTGGACCGAAATTTTGACTATCATCGTTCTTGTTGAACCACATTTGTCGAACTAGCTGACCGGTTATTTACTTGTCGATATATAATTTCCAACTGCATACAATACCTACAGAAAATGTGTAAACTCAATTATAACTTCCCCCGTGGGAATCCCCACCAGAGCACACACAAACACGCTCACAACACACAATTTATTTTAAATCCATTAAAACATTCTAAAATGTGGACAAATCCAACGACCAACAACATTTCATCTAACAAAATGGAAAAAATATTGCAATGTTTCTATGTATGTACATATGTATGCGTTTATTGCCAAATCTCTTAATTGCAACAAGTTTTGATAGCACCTACATATCCTAATTAATAAAATTATAAACGTCTTAGATTTGACACTGATAAGGTTTTTTTTTTTTAATTTTTACTCTAGAAGAGATCACAATATTATACGCCCATATACTCAAACACCGCACCGTGGCGTAAGTGGTTAGTGTGTCGGATCATTGCGCGTGAGGTTCCAAATTCGAATCCCAGAAAACACAAAAAAAGTTTTTCACAACCCCACCTCACGCGAACGTCTGACAAACATCCGAGAATATTGTTGTCTCGAACAAGCTTCTCAAACCCAATTGCCCTTCGGATACGACACTAAACTGTAGGTCCCTTCCATTCGTGTAAAAAATATAACGCACACAACATGAGTGGTGGCGAGAAGCTTAGCCCTGGCACTTGAAGAGTGTTGTGGGCGATGATTTGATTGATTGTTTTTAGCATTACTCTGCTTCAGGACAACGCAGAAGGATGATTTATACCTTAAATGAATAAGCAGCGAATTTAAAAAATTTGTCTATTTATTATTTTTTCAATTTGATGCGGCATTACTGAGGTAGGGCTGTATAATCACCTTTTAGTGACGGAAAATTCGATCTCAACCTCCTTTTTTATACCGTTTAGAGCCAGAATTTCAGAAAATGCCTTCATATTTCGCATCTAGGCAAAATATGGAATTACTGTGCAAAATTTCAAGTACCTGCGTCTAACAGTTTTGGAGAAAACGTGTTCACAAGGTCACAAGGTCACGAGGTCACAATTCTTTAACTTTTTAGTATTTTAGATAAACCACGTTCCGTCTGACAGCAGGATGTTGATCTTCGTCAACGTTATACAGTCTGCAGAAGTAGTTTTTCTATATTCTCAGAAACGACTGTAATTCTACTACGAGGTTTCCATTTTCATCTCTTCAGATTCCTGTAGGGGTTTTACTTCGCTGACACATTATTTTTACCTTTTGGTAAGCTTGCGTACGTTGTTCCTGGTTGAAAGAGTCCGGGGCACTTGTTCAGCGAAAACTCTGGCGATCTCTTGCGATTGACGTTTTTCGACGTTAAATTTTCTCACAGTGAATTTTCTTTATTGCACAGTTTGCGATATCCGCATTCGTATCTTGGCTGTAACATGGTAATGATTCGAGTCTATGTTGGCTGCTCGGAAGGTCCGGACATCCAGAGTACTGGAGGCATGTATTGCGTCAGTCGCAATTTGACCATAGGATTGCCATATTTACTTATGAATATTCAGATGAGGAAACCATGCGCTTATAGTAACGTTTTGCTCCACAGTCAAAATCAATTAGCTTTAGTCCGTTGTCAGACGCGGTGTCGTGCAGGCTAGGCTCCTAGATGTCCTCCTTTCCTATTTTGGCGTTAAAATTGCCTAGTACGATTTTAACGTCATATTTAGGACATAGCTCATATGTTTTGATGAAGTGCTCGTATAATCAGTTTCTGGTGGCAGTGTTCTTTTATTCCGTGGGGGCATGAGCACATATAAGGCTTATGGTAACAAATTTTGCCTTGATCGGGATACTCATAATACGCACGCTCACTTGTCGGAAGCTTAAGGCCTCTTGCCTAAGTCAGCCGCGTATAGCAAATCCGCGTCTGAATTTGCACGTCTTTGTAGTAATTACCATACCAGATGTCACATTTTTTCATCCTCTCATTGCCCGGTTCATCCCATCGCACTTCGTGGATGGCGGCTATATCTGCATTATAGTAACCTAGGGCCTCTGCTAATTGTTCGGGTGCACGTGGTCGGCCTGTTAAGGGTCCGAAAGTACAGATCCGAATGTCGTTTTCCTTATTTCATTTGATGCGTTCGTCAACAGTATAACAACAGTGGAGTGACTTTCGAAAATGAGGTAGTATCAAGCGGGTCTAAATGGGTTTCCAATAGGAACATATGAGGCTATCAGCGCAAAAGTGGTGTAACCCCAAACTATTTAATAGGAGAGAATGGGGTTTTAAATTTGATTGCTCTATTACTTTGTTATATTATGCTCTGTGCAGAAACGATTTTTTCAGCTCCATCTGCTTTTGAATACCAAAAGGTGGCTTGCACCACTTTTGTATTGATAGTTGGTAGTGAAAGGAATGTATACCAGAATGAATACCAGAACAGCAACCAACAAAAATTGTGGGTTACACCACTTTTGCGTTGATGGCCTCATATATATGTTAAAACTAACTAAAACGAGTTGTGTATGAGATATCAACGAATTTTTTTATTTTATTTAAAAGGCCTATCAATAACATTATGGGTGGAATATGACATCGTTCAAATGACCGCCCCGACTTAGCTGGGTGGAGCACATCCAAGAGGTCCAATTTTCGATAACTCTGGCGCATAGATCAGGCTGAATTTGACCAATGGCACGGGTTATGTTGAATTTGAGGTCACCGGTCATTTGCGGCTTATTGGCATAGACGCAGGTCTCTTAATTCTAAAACCCTACCCAGGGTACCTGAGCACCCTGCTTCTTTGAAAAATGAAATTGTTGCAAGAAAACGTCCCAGGTACCCCGGGTAGGAAAAATCGGGAAAAATATGAGTAGGGTTCTTGGGTTAAGGAAACCCCACAAGAAAAAGTCTAACGGAGTCAAGTCGTAATATCTCGGCTGCCAGTTCACGTCGCGTAAGATAACCATGCCTTCAAACAGCATCAGCTGGGTGATACGGAGTGCCGTCCTGTTGGAACCACATGTCGTACACAATCTTATCATCCAATTCCGCCCAGAGAAATTGCTTATCGTCGATTCGTTGCGCTCTCCGTTGATGGAAGAAGTACGGACCGATGATGCCACCGGCCCACAATCCACACTAAACAGGGACTTTCTGCGGATGCATTGCCACTTGGTAGACCTCGTGAGGATTGGCATCGTCTAAATCCGACAATTTTGCTTGCTGACAAAAATGGCCATCATCGCTGAAGATGATTTTTTTGCTGAAATCGGGGTCCGCTTCCAACAGCTCCAGAACCCAGTTAGCGATCACACGGCGTTGTCTATGGTCGTATCTTTCAGTTCATGGATCAGTTGGAAATTGTACGGATGTAGGCCTAAGTCCCGACGCAAAATTCGCCAAGTTGATGTCTGCGAAAGGCCGAGTTCTCGTGCGCTGGGCGAAATTGACTACCTCGGGTTGTGATGCGTACTCTCACGGATAGCGGCAATGTTTTCGATCTTGCGTTTCATTGACGTATGGGTGTTAGCTGATTGTTCACTGAACTAGTCGACTCGAATTTGGCCACTAAACGTTGAATAGTAGACTGAGAATGACGACCATGTGAACCGTAAAATGGGCACAACGCGCGCATCGTTGCCGCAACAGAACACCCATTTTGATAATAAAGTTTTATCATTTACACGTGTTGCTCGACGCTGTTTCGTGCCATGGTGATTTGTCTTTAGTGTCTGAGAAATAAAAAATAGGAAAATAAACAACAGATGCAACAACATGGCCGTCATGAACTGTCAAAATCTAGCCGTCCCTATTGGTAAACCCTTTACACCAAACCAAACAAATTTAAATTTAAGTTCTACTATTTTCAGATAAATGTCTGATTCGTGCAAATTGGGCAATTATAATTTCCGTAGAACGCCCTTATCTACATCGAAGTCTTCTGGATATCCACATAATTCTTGAATATGTACTCTTAATAATAAAAACTCTGGTGAAGAATCGCCTATGATACCACGAAAACGAACTAAAATCTTATGCATGCGATTGTATTGTATTTGAAAATTGCTTACAATTATTACCTTAAGTGGACTTGGGAGTTACATCTACAGACTGAAAAAAGACATGAACTGATTTATAAATACGATACCGGGGGTCTGAGGAGGGTGTGCATTTCCTGGAAAGGTACTTTCCTTTTTTTTTCTTACGGCGCACACCACAAACAAGGCCATTTACGAAAGTTAATGACAACTTATATTAGAAACTTTATTTAAGTACACCCATCCTGTATATAATTACTTATTTTATAAGTTGCTTTCTTTATTTTTTACTAAGCGTTATTTATTCAACGTATGCTGCTATGCTTTGCTGGCGAACACTGATTTAAGACGGACGACAAACTAAGAGAAAAGCTTGCTTCAAGCTTCAACTTCATCTTCTTAAAAGATGGTGATGGAGAGAGAAGTTGTGGCGTAGTTCTATTGCACACTTGGCCTCTGATGACGAAAGGACAAGTGTGGTCAAATATAGATGAATTGGTCATACTATATAAGAATAATGTAAAGCATTATCTCGCGTCACGGTGTCTGTGGTCGCACTCCTCCGAAACGGCTCGACCGATTTTTATGAAATATTTTGTGTATATTTGATAGGTATGAGAATAGGCCGTAAAGTATATTTCATACCGCTAGGTCATTAGGGTGTCCCCATCCAGAAATTTTTTTTTTATTTTTTTGACGAACATTTTTTTTTGGTTTTTTTTTTGATTTGGAATCAATATTTGGCTCTAATTTTCAATCGTTCGGTATTGGCCCAAAAGTATTCGTATGAAGTTTGGTCGAAATTGGTTCACTGCTTTAGTTTTATAGTACTTTACTACAAAAAAAAAAAAAATTTTGTTAGTCGCAGCAAAGCACGACGGATACCACCAGTCCAGCAGTTTGCACACCACTTTAGTGTTATAGTACTTTAGTACTCAAAAATTGATATTATATATTTAAGGTTGGACCACTTACCCACTGTTGGTCGGCACAAGACTGTTCTCAAATAGACTTAGCCCCAGGCGCTTGCCTGACAGTTGTTGCTCCAGGCGCCTGCATGACAGTTGTTTCCCCAGCTGCCCGCCTGCCAGTTTTTTTCTTTGCTAGGCGCAGCAACGCTCGCCGGGTACCCGCTCGTATTACTATATAATTTCCTCAGTGGTCTACTCCTTACTTCAGAAATACTTTTTGGATTTGGATCTGACGTTTCATAGACTTATCTATCAGAGACAAACAGAAAAAATGTCGAAGCTATATTTATAAGGAGCTTAGTAACCTCAGGAAGCATTGACATTAAGGCTATTTAATGCCAGTTAAAAATAATTATTTTATTGCCCTCTACTCCAAATAAACTGCAGAAAAGTAGGGAAATGAATGATCAAATATGCCGCTTAATTTAAGAGTTTAGTAAACATTAATTGTTTCGTTACAAATTCCATTCCTCACTGATTTATGTAAGAATTAAATGTGATTCCCAGAGAAATAGGTCGTATCATCCCAGTAACCATTAAAAAACCTCTCAGAAAGAGCTTAGATGGAATTACTCGTGCCCTTCACAAACAAACACTCAACCTGTCTAAGTAAAGATTAAATCCTTTCTGCTTTCCTGCCAGTTCTTAAGTTTTTCCTTTAGTTCCTTGCCTTTAATGCTCAAACCAAATTCACACTTTGAACCTCAAAGACCACACATCTCTTTCATTTTATTACTCCGCATAAATCTTAATCAGCGCAAAGCTATAGTGTGTGCTAGTGTTTGCACTTTATTTGCTAACTTGGCATTGAAAGGTATTGTGGGTTCGTGAACACCATCCATAGTGTACGAGTATGTATCTTCCAACGGCAAACACTGGCATAAATATCAACTCATTAAATTAAATAAGATTGATGAATACACTTTGAGACAAATGTGTACACACGTGCAAGGGTATAATATGGAGTTTGACTCCCTCAATATATTATATGAGTTCACCACACATCGCACACTATTTGCTGAGGCTGCTTACCGTATTCTAAAGTATTTGCCTCGTCACCTTGTATTCATCAGAATGAAGAGCACTTCATCAAAGTGAATGCAAAATCACAACCAAAATAAGCAAAATTTTTCATTTTGTAACTAAAATGAAACAGTAACAGTTACCATTAAAAGTTATTGATCATCTGATATAACATAAGGAACTAAAACTAATTTGGCAAATGTGATGTATAATAAATGGAAGCGTAATAGCGTTCATAGAACTATAAGTATTATTCTTTGAATTTATGTGGATACAAAAAATTTCATTTCTGTACCAAAAAAACATAGAAAAGCTTTAACACAGCTTTGGTAATGAACAATTTTTATGAAAGCTCTCGACAGAGTAATATAAAAGAAGGGTGTGATCTCAGAAAAGTCACTTCTGAGTCAATCGAGAGTTTTAGGCGGTTGGAGTATGTCGGTGTACTACCGCCTACAACAAAAGTACCACACTCTCTGCTCGCTTTTCCCGTTTTAAGTTTTTGGCTTTTCAACGAATACTGCTGTCCTTGACTGTGTACTCATGGAAGCATTACGCTGAGAAAGGTTGTTAACTCAGGATTTTGTATTGTTAATATTTTTTATTATTATTTTGGGGATAATTAAGTTAATTTTTTTTAAAAAGATTTTTTTGAGTTATCAATCGCTGCCTACATTTGTCAGCTCTACTGGCAGCTACGCTTCAAGTTCATAAACTTCGTGGTTGCATCTTCTTCTATATCGATCCGCCTAGCACAAATGGCCAACAAACAAAACTTGTTACTACCTTTTCACTGGACCTGCGATGAGACCACTGCTTTATTATTATTACCATGAGTTCTAGAATATTGCCCACACTTAAACTACTGTCGTTGTATAACAAGAAAACAAATTTTTATTTAAATTTGGGAAAGAACCTTTCCCTTTCCTATGCCTTCCAAAAGTCTTTGAGCAGTTCGAACCAGACATGACAAATGAAGAAGAAAGGATATCCAACAATTTCTAGTCTTATTAGGCAAAATGCAACTGTCATTTCCGTTGTTTAGAAAATCAGAAGTTTCTTTTGCACATTCGCAGGAAAACTAACAATAAGGAAAGCATTAGATGGGATCTCACTACAGGTAAAATACTTAAATAAATACCGGCTATAGCTTATTCAATGCAGTACTAAGGCATAGATACATCCCCGATCGCCGACATATTTTGATTCCCAAACATGGAAAGCATGCAGATAAAATTACATCTCACCGGTCAACAAGCTAGCTTCTAATTATTATTATTATTATTTATTAAGTGTACAATGAATGTACAAAATAATGTACAATTACAGCGCTAGCTACTAGCTTCTAATTATTTTAAAATTGTTTGAAGAACTGCTAACAAATAAACTGAAACTTTTTCTTATTGAACAAAATTGAATCCGAGACTAACAAAATGATTTACGACAGCAGCATTCAACAACTGAGCAAATTTATTGAGTATTCGAAATAATCATATAAGTATTCGAAACAAAAAAATAATACTTTTCAGTAGATTTCTTGACAATACTCAAGCTTTTGATAGGGTAAGACTCTTTGAATTCCTCTTTAAATCGAAAAAATCTATACTGAATTATTTTGAAATCCTCAAAGTTTACCTCAAAGAAAGACACTACACAGCAAAAATCAGTGAAAATGTATCTGAAATAAATTTAATATATAATAGTTAGTATAGATGTTTCTTAACTACTAGGTATAATTGCTCACTTGTTCTTCTTCTTCAGGATAGAGTCACCACTCAATGAAATGTTTATAACAGCGATAAACACCGACGATAATATGATCCTCGCAGCGCATAGTGATCTCGCCTATACTTAAAATTACTTCCAAAAAACCTATTGACAATCTTCAAAAGTGGTTAAAGAAATGCAGAATTAAAGTGAATACAAGCAAATCAATTTATGTCCTCCCATCACACTAAACAATCATCATTCACTCCAATCAAACGATGCGAAGTATTTAGGATTATGCCTCAATTAGCATATCGTAATAAAGTGTAAGTAGCTCGGTATAAAACCGGATGCAATTCACACTTGACTCTAGACAGCAAACTTTTGCTATGCAAGACTGCAACTAAACCAATTTGGTCATATGACATTCTGCTATGGGACTCAGCTGCAAAATCAAATGTAGGAATATTACAAAGGTATCAATCTGAACCATTGCGAATAATAGTAAATACACCTTGGTACAAATTCTTCCTCGAATCTACACGCGGAGTTGATAATTCCTCTGCGATGGTTAACTGCTTAACTGTTTCCACACTATATACTCGTACCTAGTATGTAGTTGTCAACATTTCTATCGTATTCGTTTAAAACCAATTAACTTGACTTAAGCTAATAGAGGTGTTAAAAATAGGGCTAATGTTAATAGCTTCCATTTTTTTTAAACAAACTATAATACAGCGCATCTCCATATAAGCATACAGTCCAGTGCATGTTGTGAATATTTTAGAACTGCTGTTTTGAAACAATGTAATATTATGTACATGTTCGAGATGATATGGCAATGCTGCGAAGTAGAAGACTGTAGAAGCCAAACACTATTCCAAAATGTTCCCTTTATTTCCTGTCAAATATTGTACATAAAGTAAATTCACATACATATATAATACAATAAACAGAATTCAAACATTCGCTTTCTTATAACGTAGCAAGAGTTAGTGTTTCATTTTTTTGCTAAGAAAATTCTGTCCGTTTGTAACAGGGAAATTTACAGTGCTTGAATAACTCGAAGAACAGTACATATTTGGATTATTTTTGAAGGAATTAGAATTGAATTCAACCATTTGTGTGCATATGTGCCCTGTAGTCGAGACGAATTTCAGCTTGGTGTGATGGTCTTTAGAGATGCACTTTAATATGCCGATTACTGCATTGTACAGGGTGGGGCAGAAAGAACTCCCCCATTTGGGATGCTAATATAACAAAAAACAAACAAGATATCAAAGAGATAACTTAATTTCTAAATAATACACATAATGCAGGTTTTAAATTAAGTTTTAAAAATTACGTCACCTAAGTGGGGGCCTCCATTATTGACTGTGCTTGAAAGATGGAAATGAGCTTCGTCGGTAGACATTAAAACATCTGTGCGAGGAATGTTCAGAAGGAGGTCTCGACACGCAACTGTACGGATTTCCCAATCTCGTTCACTCAGTTCTTGTGCAACCGTAATTTTGTAGGGATGCATTTTCAGCTCACGGTGAAGAATTCTGCGACCACTTCGATTTGATAAGCTCAATGCCACCGCGTGTTTGCGTGCAGAATGCCGTAGAGATTGCTGAATCGAAGCCCTGACAGCGGCCACATTTGTCGCTCTTGTTGAAATACGAGGTCATCCAGGAGACTTCTTTTTGAGTGCAGAGCCTGTTTCTCTAAAGTTTGACACCCAAAGGCGTATTCTTTTTTTTGTCAGGAACGGAATCACGTTGACCGAACGCGAAGTGTATGCGAAAAGCATGCTACGTCTCAGTCAGCGACCCGCCATTTTTAGTGAATTCTTCGAGAACAGACTCACAGTGTACTCCCATCTAAACCATTATGACAACTAAAAACCGCAGGATTGCCGCTGTCTATCGCCATCTCCCGCGCTTTGCTATACCCACCCGGACAGTTCTTTCTGCCCCACCCTGTATAATGAAAGTCTTTGAGACGCTAACAAAATGCATTCGTTGAATACGATCTTATACGAGACAATAAAAACGGACTTGCCTCTTATAACTCCTTGATCGCTTCTTCGGTAGGTGGAGTATAACCACCAGTGCTCTGGAGATTGTTTGGTACACGCACCTAACCAAAACGTTACAACTGTATTAAAAAGGCTGCCGATCCTTTTTTTTTGTTTTTTTAGTTTATTCTTAGCTGTGCTCTTCTCTTCTTAGCTCTTCTAAACTGAAGAGAGACAGTTTCTTCATTGACCGGTGTGGATTTTCTTTTTGCCTTCTTTACCTAATACCTATTTGTCATCTAGTATTCCCTATGGGAGAAACTAGATATCTCGGAATTTCCAGGGCATCTGCCAAAACTAATATGATCCATACTCTGCTATATATACCTATACACGTACTTAAATAATTTGGAAGAAAATACATATGTTCTCTTGCACTAAATATCCTTCTGTCTTAAAAATGTATTGTAACTTTATTGTATACTAGCAGATACTCGGTATGTTTTAACTATATACGTATGCATTTACCTAACAGAAGGAATGCATCAAACGCCATCGTTATCGCCTGCGTCTAAAATACGTATGCACATGTACCTATAAATTTGCGTCTCATAGGTAGGTAACGAAATAAATCCATGTATTTATGTATTTTATAATGCGACAGAAAGTACACAAACAATTTTTTTTTTCGAATGCATCGTTTTATGTATAATTCCTAGTTTTGCCTTCTTTTTTTATCTCTGTGTCTATTTATTTTAATATCTTAATTCCATTGAGAATATTGTGATAATTCTAATTGGAGATAACGACCAAGCTTCTAAAGTAGAGAAAACCAAAGTTTTGTTAAAGTCTGTAAAGTAGTTCCTGTCTGATACATGCCCAAAAACAACTCTAGTTACCATTTTATTATATACTAGCAGATACCCGCAACTTTGTCTGCATGGTCCACAATAACTTTATGTGATGCGGTTAAAGTCATATTTGGCTTAAGAACTTAAGATTTGCACCGCTATAATTTTCAACAATGCATATCAGCTTTTCCTTTATGTATCAAGCTTGTGCTACCATCTGTTGTTGAAGTAGTAACATTTTAATTTATTTCACATTTTCATGCAACAATTTGGCATGTCCAGTATTCATTTCTGGACTTCTGGACCAATATTTTTGAGATGAGCATGACTTTAACCGCCGCATATGTACATATGTATTTAGCTAACAGAAGGACCGCGCACATGTGCATACCATAGCTATAAATTTGCGCCTATAGGTAGGCAAGGTGCTACAGTTTGGAGTGAGTCTGGGCCTCAACCAACAGAAAATTAATGTGTTTATCTTTTTTAAACTGCACCCAAATGTATGCAAAAAATCATTAGCTTTTTAAACTTTCCGAATGTATAGTTTTACAATGCCTGCTTTTGTCTGTTTTTTTAAATGTTGTGATTATTTCTTTTAATATCTTAATGCCCTTAAGGAGTATCGTGATAATCCTTACTGGCGATAAGGACCAATATCCTAAGGTATAAAACGGCAAAGTTTTGTTAACATCTGTGATGTAGTTTCCGCATGATACCTGCCCACCCCTAACCCTACTTACCATTTTATTATATGTACATATATAGAAATAGCTATAGATATAGATATAGATATAGATTGATATTGAGAATGCATTGTAATTTCGAGTCGTACTACGAATGTTGTACTTCGTAATATATTAGTTGAAATTCTCTTGTAAATTAAACAAAACCATAAATACACACTTCATCAACTATTTGAACTAAAACACTTTCTTATTGAAGCTTTGTATATCCTCATTTCGACTTCAATTCTCCTTGACATAGATTTGTTGACATAGTCTTACCATTTAGTATAAAAATTTCAGACTCCTTAGCCTTGGCTTGAGGGAAATCAGTTTCATAAAATATTCATCTCTTTTCATTATTCAGGAAAATATTATTATAATATTTTTATCAAAATTTGACTTCGACAATGTCTTTTAAATAAACTCTCTATTCAATATTATTATATACATGTGTTTATTTCTACATTTTGATATTAATCATTTTAATGATAAAAGTTTTAAAGCGTCAACTCAATGATTTTACCTTCACCTGAGTCAGTTTTCTAGCTAGAGCCTTGAAGTCCTGCGCCCTGTACATTTTTTTCTTGTTCAAACAACTTTTAACCTGGTGATGAAATTCATCAGCTACCATGAATAACTTGAAAATGAATTAAAAAAATTCTGCATATTATATACGTAACCTATAGAATTTGACATGAACTGGAAAAAATCTGCATGAAATCCAGTTTTTGTTTTGCTTGAAGCACAGTTGTCTAGCCAAAAAACTAAATTATGTATATCCAGTGAAGCTGGTTAAGGATTCCAGGTTACTGTAACTTGTCGTATACTCTTTTCTTACCTTTCGCATTGTGAATTTCTCAGGTATTGCGCCTTACGAGTACACAGTTCGTAACTAATTAATTTTAGTTTTGCGACTATTATACCTTACGGATTTTTTAGTAGAGTCCTTAGTTGAATAGAATAATCCTTCAAGGTAATTGCTTATTATTTTATTTGTTTTTTTAATAAATAACTGTTTCAATTTTAAAATTCAGCAATACGTGAAATTTTTGTGCGAAGTTAGTATCACAATAACGTACACACTGCAGAATAATTTTCCAAGAACAACGTAAGATCTGGAAATAAATATAGGCTTAGCTTAACACCCAACCCTTTTTATTTAGTTTAATTTCCATTTTTGGTCCTATTGCACATAAAGTAATAAACTACAGCGGTTTGAAACTAAATTTACGTAATAAACTAATATTGATTAGAAAAGCTTCACAAAAGGCTTGATGATCTAATGATACAAAACTGCTCTGTAGACAAAAGTTTGCAATCTAACTTCAGGAAAGTCATTTTACATCATGCCACATTGTCTAGGCCCTTCAGCAGTCCTTAAGGTGTGATCTAAGGCTATATATATTTTGAATGATAATCGTCTATTATTTCATCGTTAAGTCATCCGCAATTAATGAATAAGTGGTCAATCAATTTTGCCTTCGACTGTGTAGTGCGAGTATACATTCCCAACATTAACTCACTATTCGGTAACGTCGCCTTATTATACCTTTCATCCTTACCAATCCTCGTCTCTCTTATTATGTTCACTCTACCAAGAAGAACTACCATGCATCATCCAAGTGATGTACGACCATATGCGTATGTGTGTGTATTTGTGTTACAACGTGCCCTTACATCATGGAAAATATACGCAGTATCTACGCAACATTTGCGTTTCCAGATTACAGCCACAAAATTAATGTCATGTCTAATCGGCTTTTCGAATGAGAATTGAATGAGTTGGGTGGGTGGCCTGAGCCTCCTTGACACTGGAAAAAGCAGATGCGATAGCAATGTTGCAAAAGCACAAAGGGGAAACAAATTCACTGCGGGGTAAATGTAGGGATAATTTGGATACGCTTCTTACCCCTTTTGCCCCATTACCAGTTTCAGGGTGATGTATTTTGGGAATTTATGTAATAGGGGGTGCTTGTGAGTCTGCTTTTGGTTCAGGTTTGCTTTCGCATTTACTTTGTCACTGCGTGCTCGTGTGTGCTTGTCTGTGTATGCGTTGAGGGAAAACTCAGGATTTCATTCCAAAAAGCGAATAAGCGACGTTTTGTGAATTGCGGTGGAATATTTGAATATTTTATTGCTACTGTTAGAATTCATAAACGATTCACATTCAATTATTCCAGAGGATTGTATTGAAGGCCTCCACAGAAAATATATGTTGTATGAAGAGTTGTGTAAGGACACACGGGCCCCGGAGGAGAGACAAAGAAGAAACCTTTGTCAGGAGACATAAATTGAATTGTCATGGCTTTGTGTTCGATACACACATTCTAATGGGATTGTTTTTTTGGTAATAACGGATGTAAATATTATCGATTGCTATTGTTTGATAATAAATTACGGTAATTTTATTTGTTAACCGGGGATTAAGGATGTTATTCTCTTTTACTGCATTTTTTTTATTGAGTAATAGAACTCAAGGTTGATTGTTTATTCTGGCATTTAATTCGGTGATAATTGTACCATGATGAGATTGTTTAAGTAAAGATAAACATAAAAACGTGCTTAAGATGGATAATGCCATTGAGAGGAGGTATGGGTGTGTTCTCGTGGCAAACATGTTGGTTTAGAAAGGAAAACGTTGCATTTTAAAGTAAATTATGGCAAGTCTTTACGGCACCCTTGAGCTATCACGGAGCACAGTGTTTTCGATTTTGTGCGTACACACAGGACAGTGCGGAAAGTGCGATTTCTTCCGAAATCGATTTTGCGGTTTCTTTGCATGAAGGTCATCGGAATTCTGCACAGCGAAGTTGCAGGTTCAAGGACCAACAGAGTGGAAAAATGTGTCTTTCAAATTTCAGGAGAAATTTGTTTTAATCGCTTGCGATTGAATTGCCTTTCTATTTAGAAGAGATTTAGATTAATCGAAATATTGCTAAGAGCAACTAAAGCAAACGTACAACGTAAGATGTTAACTTCATATTTAGGGCCTGAGGGCCACAATTCGAGGCGAAATTCAAAATTTTGTCCTTCACTTAAAATTAACGGTGCTTTACCTAGAGTCGCCTTCAAAAAATATGGTTTTCAGGAAAGCGGTTCTAGTGTTCCAGCTTAAGTTTTATATTTGAATTAGCTTAGGAAAGGATAGACAGAGAGAGAAAGATTGATATAGTGTTTTGGCACTAAGGCGATATTAGGTTTCAGAAACTCTTAGGAGTCAGATAACTAAGGGATTTGTTTTGTCTTTGCTTCTGAAAAAGTTTTTTCACGATCCCACCTCTCGCGAATGTCTGATAAACATCCGAGATTATTTTTGTCTTGAAAAAGCTTCTCAAAACAAATTGCCCTTCGGATACGGCACTAAACTGTAGGTCCCTTCCATTCGTGTTAAAAACATAACGCACACAACATGAGTGGTTGCGAGAGGCTAGGCCCTGGCATTTAAAGAGCTGTTGGACCAAATATTTATTTTTTATTTTATTTTTTGCTTCTTATTCACTTTTTTTCCGACCAACTGATGTAATATATAACAATCTCCCTCTGGCGTTACCTCTACATCATTGCAACCCTCTACATATCAAAGAGTAATGACAAGGCCAGTGGAACGAGAGGTTTTACTACATTAAAACTTATCTTACAACTTAGCAATTCATGTACCTTGTTTGATAGTTATTACTTAAAATATTTAGTCCCACAAAACGAATATGGAAAATCCATTGACTGTTGGTAATAATCATAAACATAGTATGTAGCTCCATTAGTTTCTTTGTTTTGTTACAGACCATGCATTCAAGTATGCAGTAGAGTATATAAATTACATATAGATGTCTTTATCTAAACATTAAGCCCACATCAAAACAAAAGCACAACAAACGGCGCTAAATACATTACATGACTGAAAATATCAGTGAAATCTGAAGCTACAGCTCATTGCATTTCACTGGATATTTATTTTTCCCATTGAATTGAAAAAGAATAATATTAAAGGCCTTATGGTACATATGTGTACTCATCTAAGTGCTGAGGGTATTAATGGGTCACGATTTTTTCTACGAACGAATTATTTTCTAGGCGACATTTTTGTGGTCGACTTAGTCCATGGGAATTGCCAGCAGTTTCTAACTTTTTGCATACCTAAAAAAACTTCCATAAGCTCGCTTATGAAAAAATAAATAAATAAATAAACAATAATAGTTATTAAAAAAATTGTTTACAGCTCACTGCACAATTTAAGGCATCTAACTATAATTTGTATTAGAACTTCCATGCTAAACTCAACTGTATTTACTCAGTGGTTTAAATTTCGCTTGATACATGTTTTTGTGTTATGCTAATTGTATATTGTGTAGGTTTTGCTAATTTTAATTACTACACCACCATAGTGGTGGTATTGACTAGGCTACACATGACTTATGTAGCTTTTATGTAAATCGGTAATTTAATCGCGGTGAAAACCTCATAAATACACAAAATGTCAAAATTTGGTGCTCTGGGAAAAACCGTCTGTATAATGCTGTTATCCTGCGGCTACACAATGCACCTTAACCATACCACACATACTGCACTATCCCACAGAGCTAATCTATTAAAAGTAGGATGTGACCAGGAGCACCTTCTCTGATTACATTGTGGCAATATGTTGCAAGCGTTTTTTTTTTTATTATTATTATTGTTATTTTTATTAATTCTAGTTCAATTGATTTCCAAACAGAATATTATGATATTATTGCAAGCTGCACAACTCTCAAATCAAATACATATTCGTACTTCCAAATGGTTGTACTAGATAAATCCAATTTTCACTGAGTATTGGCTTTGTGGAGTGCACTTTTCGGTACAACGAATCCAGGAAACGTTTTTCGAGCTTTTGCTGAACCCATTCTCTACGTATCCATCTATCAATGTCGACAGCTGCAATTCACTTAAGAGCTCGTTAGACATTATATGTTGGACGAAAGTGACGAGGAAAGAAAATTTTGAAAATAAAAAGCGGACACTTGTTGAAATGTTTTCTAGTATTTGTTGAAAGTTTTTCTTCGTTTTCTTTATACTTTTACTTATTTTCTCAGTTGTTACAGTATGTGCAACAGTATAATGAAATAGTTTATCTTCATACAGTTGCAAAAGGTTATTATAGTGTCCAAAAACTGAGCTTTAATGTTCAAGTTATCTAAAAGAAAACATCATTCAATTTACCACTCCTAACTTTTGCCAATTTTCAGTGCTAGTATTGCTGTTGATAAAGTTTAAGAACTTACCAAATCGTGTCTCGGAGTTACTAAGAATTTTAAGCTTGACGTGGGTTTAAGATAAATGTGACCTAAAACTCTTTTGTTACTAAAGGCTAATTAAATCATGAATTAATAACCGTTAAGTCGATATTTTTAGTATACTTGTATGTTTCTAAGTTTCTACATCCTTTGGCCGTTGTGCGGCCAATTCTCACTAACGGCGCCATCGTTTGGTGGCCAGCTTTGAGCAAAAACTACAATATCGACAAAATAAAAAAAGTACAGAGATCGGCGTGCGTGGGTATCACAGGAGCAATGAGGTCTTGTCCAACAGATGCTCTCAGTGTGATCCTGCATCTGATCCCTCTCGAACTACACATCATAGACACAGCTATATGCAGCGCAGTCCGGCTCAGGGAATATGGATGCTGGACCACAAGGCCATATGGTCACGGCAAGGTCCTGGAGACGATTCCAAGTGAACTGGTTGCGCCCTCTACCTGACTACACGATACCCAAACTCAACTTCAGAAAATCGTTCTTAGCAAAATTCCCTTCCAGAGAAGAATGGAAGAACGAAAGCGTTACCTGCAACTATGATATAGGGATATACACGGACGGTTCGAAGATGGACTGCGGAGTCGGCGCAGGCGTCTTATCTGACCAGCTGAGTATATCAAGGTCCTTCCGTCTCCCAGACTCTGCTAGCGTTTTCCAAGCGGAGCTTCTGGCGATTCGAGAAGCCTGCCGCCTGCTAAACAATCTTCCAACATCTAACCACAACATCGCTATTTTTTCGGATAGCCAGGCTGCCATCAAGGCCATTGATGCAGTCTGCATCTCTTCAAAACTGGTAGAGCAATGCCGGTTTGAATTGAATCAACAAAGCACTCACTCGAGAATCACTCTCATCTGGGTCCCAGGGCACAGCAACCATGAGGGAAATGAGCGGGCTGATGAGCTGGCCAGGCGAGGGTCGGCCCTTAACGGCTCTCCAGCAGAAAGAGTCGACATTCCGCTTGGTGCCGTTAAGAGCTATATTCACCTTCACTTCCTCCAGCTAGCCAATCGCGGGTGGAACAACCTCACAAGCTGTATCATATCTAGGAAGACGTGGCCCAGTTTCAACAAACCCAGGTCAAAAGAGTTACTAGGCAAACCAAGACCAGTTATTGCCAAAATCGTAGCTATTATCACAGGCCACTGGCCAGTTGGAGACCATGCGGCCAAGCTTGGTATCCCCCACAACACCTTTTGTAGGAGCTGCAAGGATATTAATGAGAAAGAATCTCTATGTCATTTCCTTTGCAGATGTCCGGCCCTGGCGAGGATCAGACAGCAAACTCTTGGCAAACCCTTCTTCGAGGATCTGAGAGAGATAGCGGACAAGAGGATTGGAGAACTAATCCTCTTTCTGAACTCCACGGGCTGGGTTTAAACTTAACATCATCTTTAACTAGCCACTACAACAGGTAGACACGAGTCAGTGGTAACAAAACGGCGCACTTTAAGCGCTAATTGGGTTCTTTTTTTGGACCGCCACATTACCTACCTACCTACCTATGTAAAATCTGACTTGCTTTCATGTAGTAGATTTGTTAGTAATAGTACCTAAAATAAATTAGAAAACTATTTCATGGCTTTGTATTTCTTTATTTGTATTTCCAAAAGTTAACATTTTAGCCAGTTCACATCTCCAGGACATCTCCTGTTGATGCATTTTTTGTTTTCTTATTAATCAGAAGACAGGGTACACTTACGAAGGACATAATTCCAAATGAGATGAGAACGCAATGTTATTTTATCTTGTAGTTTCAGCTTCTTGACCTTAAAGGAAGCTAAGCAGGGTTCATAGACACAAAATACTCAACAGTAATTATAGTTTTCCAGTAATGCGGTTTCGATTCTACTTTCTTTAATTACCTCAAAAAGTATGCATTTAATTTGAATGCTTGGAATGAAATGGTTTGGATGATTAGTCTCACGTGTACAAAATGCAGGTATATATTATTAATATTTTTTTTCGGACATTCTTCCAGTGCATGAGTTCTTAAATTTGAAAAAAAGAAGACATTCTATTGTACTTACATGCAAACATATACACATGATAAAATTTATCAAATTTAAAAGTATAATGAATTTAACCATCACACTTGCAACGAAATGTACAATAGCGTGCAGTAAGATTTTGTGTAAACATTTTGCTGTTGATTGTTTTACAGTTGTAATAAGATTAATTAAAGTGAAATTAAAAAATGACGAGATTTGTACAACTGTACAATAATCGTATGTTTATGATTTACTAGTTGACTGATGCCCTCGACTATGTCTGTGTGGTTCACAATTATACAATTTTTACCTTTTATCTATCTATCTTATCTTAATTCCCTTGAGGAATATCGGAATAATTCTAATTGGAAATGAGGACCTAGCTTCAAAGTTATAGAATGCCAAAGCGTTATTAAAATCTGTAAAGTAGTTCTTGCTTAATGCGTGCCGGGACACGAATCTAGTTATCATTTTTTAATAAGTTTAGATACCTATACATAACGCAATGTAGTTTAAACGCAGTGCAGTAGAATTTCAAATATGCTTTGATTGTACTGTATTATAAAAATTCAATTTCCATAAAAGTCAGTTGGACTTGTAATGAATTTGACTTAAATAGCCTTTTCAGTTTATTATACCGTTTTTAAAACTCGCTTTATATAAATGATACAGCGCAGTAACTTTCAACCTATTAGTGTATCTTAGCCGATATATATTTTTAAGGCCAACCAGTATCAATTGCAGTCGTTTACTAAGTATAACCCAGACATGAAGGATATTAAAGCAAAATTTTGAATAAATTTTTAACACTATGAATGAATTATTAGTTGACCTTTCGTAAAGTGTTCGTACAGTACTCTTTTTATCAATTCAGTACTCTCAAATAATTATATACTTAGCTATTCGCATGCACTCTTTTCGAACGAAATCGCAGATACTAGTGATTATAAGTGATTAAGTGATTATAAATATCTTGTATTTTCCTAGTTTAGACTCGATTATTTATAATTTAGCTGCAAAGATTTTTATAATTTCTTAGAGTTAAAATTTCTTCAGCGACGGTAATGTTAACTTGCTTGAGTGTGCATAGATCTTATGGCATAGGCATAATGCTCGAGTGCATAAATGCGAATGTTTTATGGGAACTCCTAGGAGGGCATAAAAATACATACTGGTGGTTAAATCAGCATAGACACACTCATTCTGAAAAGAAGTCATACGTTAAACATATCTTCGAAGTTGTTGATAGTTTGAAATATGTATGTTATAAGGGTCATTGCGTTGGAACCCCTGTCCACTGATGGCAAATAATTGTCGCTGTAGAATAAAAATTAAAGCCGCAAAAGTCATTAATTTGAAATGAACAAATATACCCAAGTGTAATGGATGAGCGAATGGAAATGTGTTATGGCAATGTGTAAAAGAAGTGTGTGTAGGAAATTTATAATGAAACTGTGAAAGACATATTTATCTCGAAAGCAACTCGAACGATTTTGACTAAATTTTGTGTTTTAGGCAGTTGTGTGGCGGCGTGGCGCAGTGGTTAGTGTGTCGGACCACTGAACGAGTGGTTGCGAGAAGCTAAGCCTAGGCAATTAAAGAGCAGTTGCACCAAATTTATATCATTTATATGATAATATACTCGTAGCTTGAATAAATTTTTTTTTTTTTTGCCGAGAGCAGGTGAAAAGTCTTCTAAAAGTAATTCAAAGGCCCGACCGCGCGTACTTATGGTAGTGTGAGATTTTTACTCACTAAGAAAGCACCTCTCTTCAAAATTAATACTACAACTAAGCCGACGCTTATCCAGCAGTTTTATTTTCGCTTACGAGACACGTAAAAAAAGATGTTCGTATGAAGTTAAAAGAAATGTAGCTCTTTAGACAGGTTAAGTTCCAATGAAAGTTCCTGCCTTTTCCGCGAACGCCATATACTATGACGCGAGGTCAAAAGGTTTTGTCCTTTGCAGACGACGAATTGAATTATTCGCGTCAAGTAGTTGAATGACGGTACGTTTTCAATGGCCGTGAACTCGATCTTTATGATTATGCGCAAATTTTGCTATCTCTTCGACGATGCTGGGAATTCCCAGATCTCGATGAATATCTTCGTTACGTACATACCACGGTGCGTTAACGATGAATAAATATGACCATAACACTAATCTCGAAAACCGGCTTTATCTCAGAATATGGTCAGTTTTGATATATGATTACAACAAATCGTGATAAATTTCACTCCTAACATATAAGTGTTCCACGTAACATTTTTTTTATCAAAGGAAAGAATGCGATGACTTTGCATAAGAGATTAACTCACTTCAACCTTTATTTATGATATGTATACTGCTGCCTGTCTAACATACTGTTGATTATTTCTCCTTCATCCTGTTTCGATTGCCAGCTACATTATCATATATATGTACATATGTACGTCCATTTACATTTTGGGGGCACGTCGGCAGTTTGCGTGATGCATATTTTGTAGGATTTGCCTTGTGTGTCATTTCGTAATCTCGTCAGAGCTCCTTGTTTTACAGTTTCCCATATCCACCCCAATGCAATCCAATCAGTAGATGGGGGTCGATCTTTTCTTTTTCTGCTTCGTCGACGACACCATCCTTCTAGTGCTTATTTTGTTTGCTTCTATTTTAAAATCGAGTCTTTGCCTTCTTTAGTGTGCACCCCAGCCCAATTTAAAGAACTTTCACTCCTCTCTGAGTAAAGTAGAAGTGAAAGAGTAACAGTTTTGATGAGAATTCTTAAAAGTATTGCACTGACATACATTCATTGTGAGGAATCTCAATCCTTAAATATCCTTCGCACTAAAAGTGCCTCGCTAGAGAGAAGCAAGAATAGCTTCTGGTGCACAATATTCTTGCAATACCACAAAGCAATATCCTAGCACGGAAGTACAGAACAGAAGTTTGTTAGTAAGTTGCAAGCTGCTGTTGCATAATTCCGGCTTTCTGATTGCATGCAGAGAACCCTCGTATGCGTTTGAGTAGATGTGTCTGTTTATATGTCATCTTGGGTACAGGAAAGCATTAAATACTCCCTTTCTGTGGAAGGAGGGTGCTATTGCCGTTGAGACAACAACGCAAGGGGTTTATTTTTATGAAAGTGTGAAACGAGTTCGCTGGCACACCACCACTGTAGATCCTCCAAGGAACTGGAGCTAAGTTTACGGATGTTATAAAACCCACTGACAGAGGGTGGATATGTGAGTAATCACCTACTTGGCTGCATGGGGATGTGTAATATGGGCGTGCGTAATGGCACTTCGCATGAGGAAATCATAAACATTTTATTGGCGGTGATAAGACTTACAGAAGTAGTGTGAGTGTAGTACTAGTGTGTAGTTGCTACTAAAAGTTGCTGGTGAAGCCACAGGCGGCGGCATTGGTGGCGACGGAATTTGGTGGTGTCTCGTGTTAGCGGGAAGAATGTTAATTTGTTGTTTTATTGTCACCTAATATTGTGGTTATAGTTGGAGCGGCGTTTAGCTCTAGTACTAGAAACATGCATTTTAGTTGAGGGTGGCTGAAGCAACTACCGGAAGATGTTTGCGGCAATCTAGTGGGATTGTAAAAAGGATATGAGCTGATTACGGAAGTGTGTACTTTTTTACAAGTTGTTTAAAGTATATGGGCATTAGTGGTATAATGGTGCCATTAAACATGTCCCTAGATAAGGTGTTAGGTAGAATGGATTATAGTTTTCAGCTTTTAGGGTACTTACGTCTTTTGCTTGATGTTAGAACAATTTACTACTTGGCAAACTTTTCATTGGTACGGACTATTATAAGCCAGAATCTTTTCTTAAATCTTTAAGTAAGGCTCTTTCGTCTATAGAAAACAATTAAATGTGTAATTGCTCATCTAAAATGTGAGGACTTCTGTTTGCTTAGATAAATGAGTTTCTTACGATTCTTAACGTGAAAAATGTGGTCATATCCACTTGGGGGCGATCTGATATCTTACACCTCATATGTTGACCGCATTTCTTAATTGTGAAATCGATATAAATTTAAACCCCTTAACCGGGGTAAAACAAGAGCTAATTAGCATCCCAACAAAACCAATAATTGTAATTTAATATCGCATATTGATTTCAATTCCACTTCAAATGACCATTTTACTTTCGGAAAAAAAAATTGTGCCCTATCAAGACTTGGTCATCAACACAGAACATGTAGAGATACATGTACATCTGAAGTTCGGATTTTTAATACCCAAAAATTAAAAGAATTTATGTTTCCTGATTTCTCATTATAAAGTACTAAGCACTCGATTCTATTCTACGAGTACACACTAGGGATTCTGAACTCACTAAGTTTTACTTTCGTCACAGGTCAGAATGGTATATTACATGAAGATCTAGACGATGGTTTCTCAAGAGCTAAGGTTGAATTGGGTTTGCTTGCATCCTGCCTGCCTGCGTGAATACTTGAAGATATTGAGAGATTAAGCTCATACTACCCAAAAAATGTGAAAAACATAAATCGAGGTATACTTGTTTCGAATCTCTTAACAGACAAACTAAAGTTAGGTATCTTTTGTAATCGCAATGCTTTGGTCAAGGGTCTTAGTATAGTACCGTAGCAGTGGTAGTTTTACGTCGCACCATCATCTGCCATATTCAGTAGCGATACTTCCGAATATTTCTTCTGAAGCCTTCCTTCTTTTGGTCACATTAGGTGACATAAATGTATTGAAACCTGGGGTGCTTATCACAACGGAGTGCTTAAAATACCGATAAGAAAATACCCTCATTAGCAATATTAAGTTCATGATTTTCTCAATAGCACCATAAGCCACTACAGCTAGTAGATTTAGATATAGTCGCGGAGTTATATATATCAATCTAGTAATGTCATAAGAACAAACGGTAAGTTGATTCAATCGATTGCTCAATCTTTGACTTATAAGTTCCAAACATTGATTTACCCACAGCACACCTCAATGTGTTAATTATTTAAAATGAACGCATACATTTAAAACAGTCAAAAGAAAGATTCTTGAAAGTCTAATACCTGTCTAATACTTGACAAACACTACACTTCAACTAAGCTAATGATGTCTACGTACCCTGATGACTTCAATGAATGGGTTGGGGTGGGAACCAACAATTGATGGTTCAACTAAATGCCCATAAGCACTTCGAAGGAAAATGCTAATTGATGTTAATGCTCTTAGAAAAATCATATGCCATTTAAGTCGATATGAATACTTCTTTATACAATACTGAAACTGGGGAAATATAGTCTGCAATGCTAGTGATTTAGATTCCGAAAAATAAGAGTATTAATTTGAATCATTCTAGAGCAGAGATATGGATAATTACCTAAATGAAGGCAATTCGGAGAGAGAAGCTGGCGACGCATTCCATGTACCTCTTTCACGGATTTTTATTCAGATTCCCATTAAAAATGCATTGTTTCGATAGATTTTAACCCCGTCAGGCTTCTTAAGAACTTTAGCTTAATCGCTGTGATGAATGAAAAAAAATAAAAACACTATCTGTAATCTATAAGTTACTCCAACATTCTTTAGTTGTTCCGAGAAATTTCGCCAATAAATCTATTTGCTTTACTGGAAACACATTCGAATTTCGTGTTACTCTCGCTGACTATCTGTATTTCTAAATTCAATCGACAAAAGAAGTTAATCTAATTTTCGATTAAATCGAAACTCGCGCTTGTGTCTTAAATCAAAAAATAGACGATTTGATTTTCAGATTGTATAGGAATAATGTCCAGTATTGCTTTGACTCCTGTAGGGGTTGGCTTAAAAGTGTGTTATCAATGTGGCCAGCAGTTTTATTAAAAATATTTTTAACTTTTGTCAAGTTTCTATTTCTATCTTCAAAAATGTCTTCGAGTCTGCATGCGTATGTATAGAACCGCACATTCCGACTTTCGGCATTACGTTTCTAATAAGAGGCTATTGGATGCTTCCGATGTGTCCAGAATCGACAATGTCATTCTGGATCTTGTGAGGAACCATTTCGTGCGGTCAGCGAGCGTTACAGAGAACAAACTTGTGTCGGGCTTATTTTATCCTAACCCTGGGTATTTCCGAAATACTATGATGAGTGGGTTCATACCCCCTGAAGCATTCCTGTATCTAGATGCGCATGGTTACTTATCAGATTCGCTGAACGTTCCAATTATTTACCATCTTGCTAGAAGGGCGACAGATAAATGTATCCTCCACGAGCCGATGGACTCAGGAGAAGGAAACGCTGACTTGAGATACTGCGTAAGCATACCTGAGCGAGATTCAGTTAACGACGACAGGTTGAATAGGGAGAAATATGAGTGGCTCGACTGGGTTGATGCTAGCGTTTAGGGTAAGCAAGGCCGGACGTTGATATGAGGTTTCTGGCATGCCACTGAAGGGCCGATTGACTAATTTAACTATTTTCTGATTGGTCTTTTCCGTGGTGATTTGGAAACCACATATCATGGTCCGGCCCGGGATTTAGTTCTTGATTTGTTAGATTTATTTTAGAAAAAAAAAAATAATAAGATAATGTGTTCTAAAAGGTTTTCCCACGCTTTTGCTTAAAGTGAAAAAAAAGTGTATGTTTTAAAGAAAATAATATCGACTAAAATAAAACAAGCTTAAGTTTAAGTTTTCCAAAAATGATAATATAAGTATTGAGCACCCTGCAGATCAGTTACTTTAAGGCATTATGGTAGTGTAGTTTTAAATGTATTCGAACTATAAATTATATTAGTTTATGAGTGGGAAATAAACGATAAAAAAAAAGTTTCTATCTTCAAATCTTTTAAATGCAATTAATTGCTGATATTTTGTTATAAATTAATAAGAAAAAAATTAGTGAATTTGTTTAGTGGTATGATATCAAATTCTATATCTAAAATTTCGAGATAGAAGTGTGAAGTGTGTAAATGAAAGAATAGAAGTTACAAATGTTAATAAAAAATATCCATATTTTAACTAGAAAATGAAAAAAAAAAAATAAATAAAATACACATCCTATCAAAATACTTCACAATAGTAGATTTTATAGGGCTTCGCCTATTTGATTGCGACTGTTACCTCAAAATTGTAGATATTATCTGTTCAAAGCTATATTTGATTTTCTAATAAAAAATAATACCTATCCGAATCAAAATTTCAAATTGATTCTCTCACACTTTGCGGTATTGCCCCAAGTTCATGTAAAACTATTGCATGTATTGCATGCATGTATATTACATTTGTGTAACTGTCTTGCATTCTACAGGTAACCATTTATAATTTCTCTTTCAGTTAATAGGCGCACAAAACCATAAGCATCTTTGATGTTATTCATCTAATAGGCTCTCTAATGAAACATTAACGCCATTCGATGTCAATTAGGTTGCATGAACACCACTAGCCAAGGAAACAAAGGCATATGCTTGTAAAAAAAAGAGATACTATTAAAATAAATTCGATATATGTTTTTTCTCATATATTCCTTTTGGGAACATGTTCTAATTCTGTGTGCAGAAAATATTCCAGTATGGTCACACCGTTAGTTGTACTCGATAAATCAACACACCATTCAGTAAAATATAAGCTACAGCCCCGTCGGCCACTTTTCATGGTAATAAATTCCCAAACTCTTCAAGTCCTTGCTCACATTTTATTCAGTAAATTTTCAACTGAAAGCGTTGCCACGCCTCTTGCTTCTTATACGTATAAAATGAATAATCCTGCTACGGAATTACTGTACCAAATCACTGCTCACCTTGCAAGCTTCTTAAATCATACATAATTGCTTAATGACACTGCCACAATTAGTTGCCATCCTTTTGTTAATCTGTTTATAATCGCGACGACATCTCAGGCGGCACATAAACCACTTTGCATAACCGCCCTAGTCACCCGTTATAGTTAAGAAATTCAATTTTTAAATATTCGCACTCCACTCAAGTGACTACCGCCAAGACGTTGTAAACAGAATAAATTAGGAACTTGACTTGCAAGGGATATGTAATGGAAAACATTTTACAACATGAGGGCAAAAGCAGCGAGCATAAATAAAGTTTCCTAGTATAAATACGAAAGGATAACAGGTGTTGAACATTAGATTTCTTTCATCTTCTACTCGTTTAGCACTTTAAAAAAAGGTCATAACATGTCCTCAAAGCTTTTCATTTGTTTACGCTGGTCATTATTGTTTGTGATCTTTTGCGTCAACACACCAACTTGCCAGGGAAGAGAAAAATTGTGCGGCAAGACATTACCTGACACTCTGGATCTGATTTGTTCAAATGGTTTTGGCAAAAAGACCAAAAAATCAAGTAAGTATCGAAATAAAATAAGCGTTTAAATGTTATAATTTACCTTTTAAAATATGTTAGTTGACCCAATGGACTACTACACGGACCTCGACGATGATATTCCATCGCCTTTTGAGCAGACCCCATTCATGTCAAAAATACCGACCAATGCATTGGCAAAGACTCGCCGAAGAAGGCATGGTGTTTTTGATGAGTGCTGCAGAAAGCCTTGTTCAATGGACGAGCTCAAATCGTACTGCTTGTAAACTGTCAAATATTGGACGGGATTGACAAAATAATGGGAGATGGCTTGAAATACATTACAACGTATGAAATATATTATTTATGTTAAGTGAAAGGAAAATGGAAATACCTACATAATCTAGTCTATAAAGTTTCAAGAACAGTGAAAATGACAAGATTTGTTATTTTGTTACGAGTATAATAAATGGAAATAACTTTCTTAATACACAAATTTGTATTCTTATTGATTTGTTGATACTTTTAACCAGTTTTCTAATATCTAATATTCCTTCAAAGATCCAAGGATGCTTGATCTGTATTGAAGTTTGTCTCTCTGTAAACGTCACTTCGTTTGAGGAACAACATTTTTTTTTTTATTTTTTATAAATAAAGAAAACCCAAATCCCAGAGCACTCAGACTCTGCAGTCCATTGTACTACCAGGCAGGAACCTTTCTTTGATGCAGTGGTTGGAAAAACTTTGATGTTATTTGTTTTCTATTTTATACTCGGGTGGCTGACGATTGCTGTTCCCCGCGGGGAGTTGAACTTCCACACATCGGTTAACGAGCAAACACTATCCACTGCACCATTGCCACCCTCAAAAGGAGAAACAAAAAGTGCTCTAATACAGAATCTTGTGGAATGTTCAGCCGGACTTATTTAATGACAAAGTGTCCTAAAGAATCTAACAGCACAGGAGTGGCTATACTTCTATATGTCAGATACCTGGATTATCCCGTCAAAAAACGTTTCTTAAAGCAAAAAACTGAAAACTTATTCAAAGACACATAGAAAAGTTCTAATTCAAATTTTTCTTTTTGTCATTGAACAAACTTATTGTTGAACTGGTGCTTGGGAAATACATGTAAAATAAGCAGCAACTAGACCAGGGCTTTCTTGAAAACAATAGAGTGAAAAAAATGTTTCCATTTCGTACTAGCAGTGTAATTAGCATTTATAAATACTCATGCTTGTATAATAAAAAAAAAAGAAGAATAAATAATAAAAAAATAAAAAATGTAACGTGTGAGGTAGATTTGCCATTTGACGATTTTAAACAGGACGTTTACCTAACGATAAATACTCCAAGCAATCAAATTTATTTCGTTAAAACCGGTTAAACCGTTCTGTAGTTGAGGGTATATAATTGAGTACAAACTTGATTTTGGTTTATAGCTAGCTTCCTGATTATTAATCAAGAAAATCCCAACTAAAACCCGTTCAGTAGTTTTTAAGTGATACGAGGACAAGCATACACAAAAGTTGGTGGTGTACACTACATGTGTGTAGGTACTATTTTAGTGTGGCTAGTAGTAAGTGCATTCAAGAAAAAGAATCCGTTTTGTCTAAATTTACTTAAACTCACAGCCCAGTTTGCAAGTAAATACAATTTGACCTTGTTTACTTCCTTCATCTGCAAAAACTAATCGATTTGGAATTTGCAATCATATAAAAGAATTTGTTTTGTGGTCAAAGAATTTCACAAAACTTTGACTTTAAAAGCTGTTATCTCTACATACCTAACCTACCCACCTTTACTTGAATAGGTCACAGTCAATATCCGGTGGTTCCATGGAGAAACCAAAGTTCTCAAAATAAGTTGAAAAAAAAATGCAATAATGAAAGCATCTTCTATGCTCCTACTTTCCACAAAGACCGGATACATATTCAAATAAATCATGCAGAAAACCTCTGCAACAATGAAATCATAGAACCACTCTCTCTTACCAGCAACGCATATATAACCAAACGAACACACAACGAAATTCGAAACAATCATAGCCATGAGCACTGTAGTACATCAGAGGAGATTTCCAGTCCAAAGGACTTCAGACCAAGCATACAAGGATCAAGCAACCCATGCGAAATGTGTACACAGAGATCCACAGGTGAACAAATAACATTTCCTTCGCTTCTCATTTTATGGAATTGTTAGGGGTTGTGATGATGGGTGGAGGGGTCTATGTGTGTGGAATATGCCTCGAGTTTTATCTATTTTTGTAGCACGAATCCTTTTTTTTCTGCTCTAAACAGTAATAGGAAGTTGTGATGCATTAAAATTGAAAAAAAAGTAGCATTTCTTTCAATTAAACTGCGACGACAGATTCCATCATAACCATGAGCACTAAAAACAGAAGCCTGCAGCAGGGGGCTGCTGGCATAGACGCGGTAAAAATGTATAATACTCAAGTCCTAAGGTTGCTAGAATTTGTAGCATAGCATTCCACACAATTACAGTCGGCTATGCAGCTGTCACACTGACGATGTTACAGCTGTACATTTAATTGGTGAGCACATCCTGGAGAGCAACTTCAACGAAGGACGACAACGACGACGACGTTGAGTAGGACTACGGCGAATGTACGTGTCACGAGGAAGTGTAGACGCCGCAAGTGCTGTTCAGTAATAGTACATAGCGGTGGAAGTGACCCTGTTGCTGAAGTGGCAAACGTTGATTTGTCCTGATGATGAATCAGGTCATACAAGGATTGAGAGTAATATTTTCTCTTTTATTTCCCTTTCTCTTTTCCTTAATCGCAGTAATTTAGGACTGCACTGTGAAGGAGAGGTGGTAGCAATTTTCAGCAAGGCAAACTTAAGCATGCTAATTAAGGAGCATTGAAGGTTCAGTGTGCGGTTCTTAATGACTTTGAGAGAAAGGCTAAAGAAACAGATGTGGTACTTTGGGTTGAAACAGTTGAAAAAACTGGTACCGTCAGAGCATGATTACAGGTTTCTGGATTTTAACCAGGTTTTGAATAGAAGAATGCTTGAAGCGTATAATCTGGCGTTAAGGCATTACATTGACAAGCAAAGGCGGATGAATATAGGAATGGAAATAGAAATTTCTAATGCAATATTTAATTACCTTAGGCTACATATATATGTATGTATGCGGGCGGCGTGGTGCAATGCATAGTGAAACAGAAGAAAACGCCAAAATGTTTTTTCACTGTCCCACCTCTAGTGGACATCTGACAAACATCCGAGAGTATTGCTGTTATGACAAAGCTTCTCAAAAACAAAATAAAAATTGCCCTTCGGATACGGCGCAATAGTGCAGTTTTTTTTACGAATACCCTTTAAATGTTTTTACATAGTACAGGTGTTGGAAAGATAGATAGAGAGAGAGAGAAATGTCGGTGTAGTGGTTTGACACTCTGCTGCTGTTTCAGTAAAACTCTGGGGGTCGCGTCCAGATAGCTGGGGAGATTTTTGTTGTTTTTGACTTTACTTCTGATTCACTGTATTTTTTCCCGACCATCTGATATCATAGGCATCAATCATCCAACAGCACGAACAATTTTTTAAGCCATATGAGCAACATATTGGCAGTGATATTCCTTCGCAATAGTGTTCACAAAAGCTTTCGCAATTGATCGGACTGACTTTATATATTTCATAAGAAATAAATAAAGCTGCTGATATTAGGATTTGAACCATGAAACATGAACCGTTAATCGATGACGTTACCACTACGCCATTGTCAATCCATCCATCCCTTTTATTCGTGCGAAGAATATAACACACACAACACGACGGGTTGCGAGAAGCTAGGCATAGGTCCTTCATGTGAATGAATGTACATATGTTATATGTATATTGTCATAGACTGACCCCAACTGCAAAGTAAAATCGACGGACCTTTGTTTAAAAGCGATATACAGTGTGTTTTGGAAAAGTTGGGCTGGGTTGTGGGATGGTGTTCTTTGTCGTTGCAGGCTTAGATAGTTCCTTATGACTACAACAATTTAACGTTAAAATTTATTTCACAATACTCACACGTACATACATACATATACATATACCCATACATATTTCTTGGGATTTAAGACCTTCAGAAGATATTTGCTCTGCAGGAACATAGTTATTTTATTTTTTTTGCCAACATATAGAGGTCAAACGCGTTTCATATCGAGAATATTTGGAGCATCCTCTAATAAGTCTGTGGATAATGATTGTAGGTTGCAGCTATTACAAAAGTACAAAACTTAGTAGGGCAATCGGTAATTCGTGATAATTGTAACTACTTTTTACCTTAAATTCGTAAAGATTTCAATCGTGAGAAATATTCAGATGAAGAAAATCAAGAAAAATAGAGAGATCTCTTCTCGTTGCAAACAGGTGTTGGTCTATCAGTACCAAAGCTTTACATAAGTTCTTCCACTTATCATACATACCCTAAATGATTTTTTTCGAATGAGTGAATATATAGCGGCTTTCTCTTCAAAATAAAGAAGCAAACATTACCTCTTGTGCGAACATTTATTTGCAATACCCATCTTATGACAAAGTATGAAATTTAGCAATAGCATTCCATAGGCCACTTCATTGTGTAGAATAATTACCCCTTCAAAATTTTAATTTTTTTCCGATATGTCATCGTGGCACTTTTTGAAAAATTGAAATCCCGATTTCAAGAGATGGATATATTTTTTATGGAACAAAATACACACTTCAGGTTGATGAGTTGTTCTTAATACATTTTGAAAATACGCTAACCTTTATTGCTTTCCCTGCCCTTGCATCAGTAATAGTTGCCAGCATTATTATTAATAAAAAAATCTGTCTCTTAAATATAAGCAAATCCACAATATGCTTATCAATTCGTCAAAATGACAAAGACAAATTAAAATAATTAATGTACCTCCAGTAACCATAAAATAAATATAAACAAAAATAGTCGTTCATTCAAATGTCGGGAATTCCCATAGATCAATTTCCCTTTTGCGGCATGATGAATAAACACAGACCCGCTTTGTTGTTCTATAGTATATGATACACTTATCAAAAAGTTCAAGTTGAAAGTAATATTTTACTATTTAGGGCATGCTAGTCTAGCAGAGTAGACACGTAAATAAATTGTTTGTAAGATAAAAAATATTCTAATAAATTCAAGGAGCAGATGAAAGTTAGCACGCCAAGTATGTACATATTATTAGGTCCCTAGCACCTAAAAACAAATGTGTGTATATAAAAAAAGGCTTTTTGCAAGGGGCGTTCCAGTTTACCAGTTTTAGGTTTTTAAAACGGGCAAACTGTTAAATGGGAATTATTTTTCGCGTTCAAGATGACATTTGTGTTCAGAATACTTTGAAAATCATCATGGAAATACTCGTACTTACACCGCTATACCTTTTTCAAATTCATTTTCAGAATCAGAGCTCAGTTCGGCAATGTTACAGAGCTCTTCGTCTGTTTTATGCTGGACATAATCGGCCAAGAGAGCGCGCGATTTCAATTACTATGCCGGAAACACATGTGCAGAGCTCTGCATGCAGCGATATTAGAATGCATATAGTTAAAGAACAATGCCGCGTGTATTTGCTGCATGTAGCGCAGATCTGCATGATGTCTCTATTTCTGTTCGCTGCAGGAGTCAATGTTATCAAATCGCAAAAATCGAATGGGGTAGAAATTTACACCAAGTGTACTCGTACTAGAACAAAACAAAACGAAATCACTTCGGGTGTAGTCACCGAATGACAGTAGTCAATATGATGCATGTGGAAAAATGTTTGCACATGTGTTTCACTTGCAGATCTGCACGCAGCGCTGCGTGTATAACTTCTGCGCATGTGTGTGAGTGTGTTTCCGGCATTACTGACAAGTTTCGCACTCAATTTACTCTACAGATTGAAAACTGTACGTTTTGAAGAAAATATCGCCGGTTTAGAAGCTAGTGTAGCTGAGAACGTAAATTTATCGATTCTATGTCGTGCACAGGAAATTGGGCTCTGTCCGTTCAATATGTGGTAGAGTTTGTGAAAAGATTTTCTGACAAAATTTTTCTTCGGCGACGAGGCACCAGAAATGCTTATCAACTCCAAATGCGACAACAAACAAAATTGTCGCATTTGGAGTAAAGATAACCTACAAAAGGTTCATAAAATACCTTTTCATTCACAAAAATGCATTGTTCGGTGGACTTTGTATATGCAGACTTTTTTTTTCAAAAATTCGGCTGGAGCTCATTTTACTGTCATTAGCGCCCTTTACAGAACGATATTGTTGTTATATCCCTTAACCCCTCGGGGGGGCATTTGGCGTCGTCCACGCCTGGGCGCCATCTTGTTCGGAGTTCTGCAACGCGTTTGAGCCGTCTCCAACTCATTCCTAAAGAGATTGATTCCTCCTCAGCTGCTCTGCGCCACGTTTGCTTAGGGCTTCCCGCTATTCTGCCTGCCTGGGTGAGCGCATTCCACTGCATAGCGTATTTCGCAATGGAGTTGTCTTCGTGTCGTAGAGTGTGTCCAATCCACTGCCACTTTCTCCTTCGTATAGTAATGCTTATAGGTTCTTGGCCCGTTCTTCTATAAAGTTTTCAATTGGAGATGCGGTTCGGCTAAAAAACCCTCAAGATGATCCCTAAACATTTGTTTACGAAGATTTTCAGATTGTGTGTGTTGATGGTGTCGATCTTCCAAGTACTGCACCCACAAAGCAGTACCGATTCTACGTTGGAGCGGAACAGTCGTAGCTTGATTCTTAAGCTGATAATATTGCTTCTCCAGATTTTGGGTAGCATTCCAAACGCAGCTTAGGCCTTCGCGACTCTACTGGCCACATCCAGTTCGGTGCGACCGCGATTAGCCGGACCACACTTCCTAGATAAAGAAGTTATCAACATTAGTAGTGGAAGTAGACAAACATCGTCAGCGTAATCTAGGTGTTTAAGGTAAGATGTCATAGTCCAGCGAATTCCCTAGTTGCCTTCCGTCAATGCTGCACGGAATACACCGCTGATAACCACCAAGAACAATAGTGGCGACAGTATGCACCCTTGACGTACTCCACATTGGACTTGAAAATCCTCCGACATCTTACCATTGTGTAAAACGTGACAGTAACCGCTACATATAGGTTTTTCTGGGACGCCTCACCTGCCGAACGATGATCAGCGATTATTTGCTTCCACATTTACATGGTATCGGACTCCAAGGCACGTGGTTTCAACAGTATGCTGGAATATGTCATACTGCCGCCAAACTATGAAGTTATTGGCGGACTAGTCCAGCGATAACTTCGTCTGACGAAATGGACTAGTCAATTGACCACCAAGATCATGGGATTTAACGCCACGGATTTTTTTCTTGTGTGGATGTGTTAAGTCCCTGGTCCTGGTCTATGTCGACAAACCAACGTATCGATTGGCACTTTGGAAGTCAACATTGTTCGCGTTATTCACGAAAATGTGATCGAAAATTGTATCTACGATTGCACTTTGTAAAAGGTAGCCGCGGTACACACAAAAATCTATAAAACAATCTCTCAAATTAAAAAAAAATTTGAATATTTTATAACTTTTTATGTGTATTGTTAAAAGAAAAGTTGTGACGCTCTTAAAAGAACACCATTTAGATACAAGCGGTTGTTTTGATCTTTTTCAATTTCTGCAAAGCCGCATAGGAGTACGAGTATATTACTATGCTTAAGAGCTCTGTTAATATTAGCTCTCCATGTTAGGACACTCTCCTACTGCAACAATTTTGATTGGATAAAGTCGCATACCAAACTGGAAAAAGAAGCGATAGCGGCCTCCTTATTACGCGCCTATCGCATATCGGCCGGATTTAATAAATGAAATCGAAACTTCTCTCATTGAAGTCTACAATCCACCACATAAATGCTTGTGTCCTCAAGGCTCTGTTTCGTCTTCGACTCTCTTTCTTGTTTTTATGAATGATCACTTTTCTGTTGCTTGTAATTCAATACACTCCTTCGCTGATGACAGTACTTTCAGCTTCTCACATTTGTTCCCAGATTCATATCTCTGCTCTTCGGCGGTGGGACTGGAGCAGTATCGTATGTTAAGCTCATTAAATTCCGATCTTGACATCATAATTAAATTGAGTACAAAGAATAGAGTGCAATTTTATGCTTCGAAAACTCATTGTTGTCTTCTGTCGCTCAAGCGAAACCTAAGCCCTCAGCCATTATCAATGAATGGCACTTGCAATTCAGAAACCGAAAGGCTGTCCATTTTCGGTATGTGTGTTAATGGCAACCTATGTTGGAATGACAACATATTTGATGTCGCAAAGAACGCTATGAAATGTTTAGGATTCCTTGAGCGGTGCTACAAATATAATACTTTACCCCCTCTGATCTGGCTGCGATACATAAGGCATATATCCGACCCAAGCTCAAGTATAACGCCCATGTCGGGTCCATTGCACCTACTGGATCAGATTCAAAACCGTGCGTTGAAACTAATATGGGACAGAAGTATTGCGGAGTCAATAGACTCGCTCGAACATCACCACCGAAAAATGTTTCCTACCTCTCTTTGTTCTATGCTATTTTTACAAACAGTGCTCCAGCGAAAAAGCTAGTTACATTTCGCCCCTTCAACAGCTCTCTCGCAATACTCATCACGGGCTATATGAAATTCGGCCCCAATGAAAGATGGCCCCAAAATAAAAATAAAAAACCGCCCCAAAATTGAGGGTGTTTTCATAATGAAAAATGGCCCCAATTTCAAAATGGAAATATGATCCCGAACAAAATGAAAACAGGCGCCAAAATTGAAAAATTTAGAATCCAAAAAATGAAAAATCACCCCAAATAAGTAACCCCATAAACAGTGCACTGTTTCTTATGGACTTAAAAATAAAGCCACCGTTGTGATAACGGTTTCTTTTGTTATGCCTTGGTGACATGTATCATCTTTGCATGAAACAGACAGTGGACCTCGGATAAGGAATGATCACATGTTGACGACTTTTGGCTATTGTACCCGGACAGACATAGGTTTCTGGAATGTAAAGACGCTCCTCGACTCGGGGAGAGAAGGTCCTTACAATGCCAGATTCCTCCAATTGGAAAAAAAAATTCATGCGACATCAATTGGACATTTTGCGGGTAAGTGAAGTAAGATGGTTAGAAGCGGGCGAGTACCAGTCTCCAACGCGTAATACTGCACTACTCTATTCTGGAAGACCATCCGGAAGTCCGCGGGAATATGAAGTCGGATTACTGCTAACAACAACAGCACGCAAGGGCCTAATTTCCTGGCAGCCTCATCGTGATAGGATTTTGACGGCCAGATTCCGGACTAGAGTACGACGCGTCACCATCATACAGTGTTACGCCCCAACGAATAGTTCGTCTGAGGACGAAAAGGAGAGCTTCTATAATCTCTTAGGCGCCGTCTTCAACACAACGCCAAATGGAGACATTGTCATAGTGATGGGGGATTTGAATGCCAAGGTAGGCAACGACAACGAACGGCTCAAACATGTAATCGGGAAGCAATGGCAACGGCGAAAGGTTTGTGGATTGTTGCAATGCCAACCGCCTTGTGATAGGTGGCACCATGTTTGAGCACAAGACCTGCCACAAAGTCAGCTGGGTTTCCAATGATAGGCAAGCAACCTCCAACCAAATTGACCATTTTGCTATCAGCCGCCGCTTTAGAAGTAGTCTCCTGGATGTCCGAAACAGGCGAGGGGCCTGCTGCAGTTCGAAAATCCCACGACAACACAAGAATGCCCAGGTTCAACATCGATAGACTTAGTGATCCCTCAGTACGCCAACAATTAAGGGAGCACTTTTCGTAAGGTGTGGAAGCAATCAGCAGCTGAATGCCAGCAAGCATCCAAGACCCTTGGTGTGCTGTGAAAAATGTTTTTACATCTGGTGCTGAAAGAATTGTCGGTCGATCGCAGGGAAGACATAGGGCGTGGCTTTCCGAGGATACCTGGAGACGGATTGACGAACGAAAACAGCTGAAAGCTCGCCTTGCAGCTACCCCAGCAGCAAGGAGAAGCGAGCTAGAGTCCCTATATCTCATGAAGATGAGAGAAGTTCAGCGTAGCGTGCGACGTGACAGGCGCAACTACATCAACGCGCTGGCTACAGAAGAAGCAGAAGAAGCAGCACGGAGGTGCGACAGAAGGACCGTCTACAGAATCACCAAAGAGCTGACAGGTGGTCGCAGCTCCAGCCAACACCCAGTGAAAAACCTAGACGGCTCCTTGCTCATTTCGGATGAGGACCAGCTCAAGAGATGGAAAGAGCATTTTGCTACGGTTTTGAACCGTGTATTCGCTAGCGATATGCTCCCAAATCAGACTGAGATGCCCGAGGTGAGAAGTTCCCGAATACGCACCACGACTCCCAGTAAAGATGAGATCATTACCGCGATCAAGGCACTCAAACCCAACAAGGCGGTAGGACTTGACGGTATTCCAGCAGAGCTCTTACGAGCAGCGCCCACAACATCGGCTGAGCTTCTGCTTCCACTTATAGAGAGAGCTTGGGAAGCTGAGAGCTTTCCTAATGAGTGGAAAAAGGGAATGATCGTCAAGCTTCCTAAGAAAGGAAATTTAATGGAGTGCGGAAACTGGAGGGGTATCTGCGTGCTGCCTGCTGTAGCTAAGATAATAGCTAAAATCATCCTTGAGCGAATCGATCAACATCTCGAAGACACACTCGATGCCGAACAAGCAGGTTTCCGCTCTGGATCCTCCTGTGCCGACCACATCAACACCCTGCGGATTATCATCGAACAGTGTGTTGAATATCGATCGCCACTGCACCTGCTATTCATCGATTTTGAGAAGGCGTTCGATAGTGTCAACAGGGAGTTTATTTGGCGTGCCTTACGCAGGAGAGGTATTCCCGATAAACTAATTGCTATTATCAAAGCTACATATGAAGGCTCCAAATGTGACGTTCTGCACAGAGGAAGGTTGTCTGAGGAATTTGAGATCCAAAGTCGGGTAAGACAAGGCTGTATCCTTTCACCAATATTATTCCTATTGGTGATTAGCGATGTGCTCCATGCAGCTTTGTCGACGGGAAGCGGAGGAATTCGATGGACTCTTACATCTCAACTGCAACATCTTGACTACGCTGACGATGTATGCTTACTCTCCCACAGAATTATGGACCTCCACCAAATGACAGCAGATGTGGAGAGGGAAGCAGGCGTCGTCGGGCTGAAAATTAATACGGCAAAAACTAAAATTATCAGCCTTGGAACAAACTTATCAGCTCAAATATGCATTGCTGGACAACGGGTAGAGAGAGTAGAGAATTTCTAGTATCTTGGGAGTATTGTCTCGACCGATGATGGAACCGACCTGGATATAGCCAAAAAGCCACCTCATAATGAAAAATTACCTCAAACTAAAAAAATAAAAGAGGGCCAAAAAATATGAAATATCACCCCAATTTGAAAATATTTAATAAATTTTTTGTTGTTAGTTTTCATATACATTTTTAGGGCCATTTTTCATTTTTGTTTTACGGCCATTTTGGATTGGGGGCAACTTTCATGTATCCCTCGTCACGCCCTAAATAGTTATCAGCTCACCCTCAAGCCTATTTGTAGACGGGAATGGAGAGATTCTTTCCTAAGCCGTACAACACGGATGTGGAGTGCGTTGGAAATCCCTATGGTAGGTAGGTAGAAGTGGTTGTGTCAGCACACCAAGTCGACACTTAATTAGCGCAGAAGCGCCGTTTTAATACCACAACTCAAGTGACCTACCGGATGTAAAAAGGACGTTAACTACTAGGGAAGAGGAAAGATAAAGGGGTAAGGATTATTCAAATTCACCCCGTTACATTGAGGCAACTGATAATATCCCCAAAGCTAATCTCCCCAATGAAAAAATAGAAATATTAAAAATGATGTCTGAAATGAAGTCTGACATTAATATGTCTCGTGGAGACTCGAAGTAAGGTGTGCTGTCTCGCCTTGCCTACAGCCAAACACTTGCAGAGGAAGTGTAAAATTGTTTCTATCTCGTTAGCAGTATTGCAGCTGCGACAGTGCGCATTAAATGTAATGCCTATTCTGGCCGCATGAACCCCGATGGCCCAGTGGGCAGTACTAACTGCCAGAACTCTTGCGATATCTGCATAGTTTAAACAGAATTAATAGATCTTGCGTTCTTTTCCGATATTTAGGCCACATCTGCCTGGAGATGACACAGTTCCGCATTCCCCGCCCTCTGCTATCAGCCCTTAGTAGATAGTGCGCGAAGATGCCACCCTTAAGGACCCCCAACGGGACGTTCACCTCCTTCGCTACGGAAGCACCCTGCTTTGCGAGTTCATCAGCTCGCTCATTCGCCTCAATGTTGGAAATCCCTATACTTCCCTCTCATTATAACCCACAAGTATTTAGAACCAATCTGCATCGGTTTGTCCTCTTATCTTCTTCTGATTTTCTCACCGCCCCGCCTACGCTGTTTCTTAACATATTAAGGGTATCCATAACCCCTTGTGTACGTGCAAATCATAAAAAAAATATAATAGAAATTTGATGTCTCTTGTCAGTAATATAAATCTGCACCTCATATGACACCAATAGACCGAATTATCAATTAAGCTTTTTGAATAGATTTTTCATATGCCCTAGATTTTGGATTAAGTTTCGAGTTGATGCTTTAAATTTGTACCTGTTGAACGAAGGCTTACGATGTTACAATCTTAAATATGTACAACCGACCTTCCGCGATATTTCACTTGCACATATGATCTTAATAAATATTGGTGTTACTACCATAGAGAAATTATAAAGGTGTGTCTCTTAATTCTGTCTATCTGTCCTTTTGTGTATATGTATGTTCAATTACAACCTCAACGGCTTAGCGGATATGCTTCAAACTTCGCATCTGAAGTCTGTAAGGTCATAATTTGAAAACAGCTACAACGATTTTATTTAAATTTAATATTTGAGTTAGTTGAGACACGTACTAAAGGATTATCATATTATTGTTCAAATATTCCTGCCAATACCGATATACCAATTTTCATAAAGATTCCAACCTTTTTTTTGGAAAAGGATTCCGATTTTACATTTTGTGAAAATATTAAGAATTTGGCCTCGTCATCTATACCGACTCTCATTTACAATGATATACAAACTGTCAGCTCTTAAGACAAAGCTAATCTGTTTGCTGTGCATTTTGCAGGTAGTTCAACGCTGCCGGATTATCCTTTGCCTCCACCTGTACTTGAGAGCACAAAATACTCCATGGCAAAAATTGTACAATTGCAAGAATACATTCTGATCTTAATATACACAAATCCGCTAGTCTATATGGTATACCCCCTATTGTTGTAAATAAATTCTTCTTTTCACAATACCAAGCGTAAGCATTTTCATCGACCCTACTATTCTGTTCAGCATTTGTCCAGCCCATACCTAAAAAAGGCGATTCTCTTCTTTCTCTAACTACCGAGCCAATGCACTTACTTCACTTCTCTCCAAAGTCATGGAAACGCCATATGTCATATCTCATTGATAAGTGGAACCAATATCTACACCACTCGGGTGAAAGCAAGATCATTGCGCTTGATTTTTCTAAGGCATTTGACAGAGTTTGGCATCAAGGTCTTTTGTCGAAAATGCGTGCATTTGGGATCGACAGTTTTCTTCTTCTGTGGATTTGAAATTGCCTTTCCGGCCATTTAATTCAAGTTATTTCGAATGGCTTTAAGTCTACACCTCACCAAATAAATCGTCGGCTTAGTGCAAAAAGTCATTAAGTACATTTGCTCAATATTTGGTTATTCACAATTCAAATTGGAAGTGCAGTAAAAAAATATATATTAAAACATTTTCAATGATTATTTTTTTTTTGTTTTCAAATTATTATTATCTCATCTGATGCACTTAAAGAGTTTTTGCATGGGTGAATAACATTAAAACAAGCACTTAGGTACTTAAAATTGAAAAATGGCAAAAAAGTACTTAGTGAGTTTTTGCACTAAGCCGACGAAATGCTGGCGTCCTTCAAGGTTCTATTTTATTCCCGACTCTGTTTCTGATAAATCAGCGGTAGAGTAGTGTTGACTGACCCTTGGCTTTATTTTAACTTTCGTATTTATACAATATTTTTGCTTACTAACTATTACTTAAATTCCTATAAGGTGGGTTAACAACATATTTCTTGCACTTATGAGCTAATTATGATTATTTCGCACATTGATTAATAATATGGGTCATTTGAGTGCACTGCCTATAGTAGGTCATTTGAGTGCAGTGTGCTGCGGTTAGTTGAGCAATCATTTTATTGGTGGCTAAAATTTTAAATATGTGCAAATGACCTGGACTTTGTAATGCACTCAAATGATTTCTTGTTTATGTCTAAACAGTTTCTAATTTCTATAAATGATCTTATCTCTGCAACTTCTGATCCAATCCATTTCTTCGCTGATGACAGTACCCTCAGTTTTACAAACTCATGACCTTGTTTGTCGGTTGTAGATGAGGAACGGCAACGTATGTTAAACACATTCAATTCCGACCTTGACAGCATATTTACATGGAATTTAACCAATAGAGTGGAATTTAATGTTTCCAAGACTCAATTCTGTCTTCTGTCATTAAAGCGAAACCCTAACCATAAGCCATTATCCATAAATGGCATTTGCATCCTTAAAACCGAAAGACTTTCCATGCTCGTTTTGTGTGTCAACAACAAACTTTGTTGGTATGAGCATATACTCGTAGGTATATTCGAAATCACTAAGAATGCCTCGAAATGTTTAAGTTTCCTAAAAAGATGTAAACTATATTTCATCCCTTCTGATCTGGCTTTAATTTATAAGGCGTACGTTAGCCCTTAGTGATAACATTTTTACATATAATATAAATTCGGCGCAACAGCTCATAAAGTACCTAGGCCTAGCCTCTCGCAGCCACTCGTCTGTGTGTGCTATATTTTTCGCATGAATGGAAGGAACCTACAGTTTTGCGCCGTATCCGAAAGGCATTTTTTTAAAGAAGCTTTCTCTTAACAACAAATACTCTCGGATGTTTATCAGCCGTTCGCAAGAGGTGGGACCGTGAAAAACTTTTCGAAGTTTTCTGGGATTCGAACATGGAACCTCACACGCAGCGGTCCGACATAGTAACCACTGCTCCATGGCGCCCACAAAATTTATAGAAGACATAAATATTGCTTGCAGTATTGTTTCTCTTGAACACCGCCGCTGTCTCTTGCCTATCTGTATTTTATGGACATTTCCACCGAAACTGATCAACCGAAATAGTCAGCATGCTTATCAGTTTACCCTAAAGCCTATTTTCGGACGTACCGTGAAATATAGATATTCTTTCATTAGCCGTACAACATGTTTGTGCAATGCTCACTTAGACTCTGTTTCTCGTCTCCATTATAACTTACCGACATTTAAGACCAAGTACATCGGTGCCCCCTTTCTCTTTAACCCCTCTTCCATAATACTCACGCTTCTCATCTCGTCCTCATAACCCCTTTAGCGCGAGTAAATTATAAAAAAAAAAAATTGCAAAGTATAACCAAAGATGCAAGTATCTGCGACCAAGTCATGTCCTCAGCCACTGCGTACTGAGGAAGCATTTCCCCCGACTGAATCTAACATCTAACCTTACCTGTAAGCTATGGCTAACGAAACATTCCTTAGGTTCCCTATTCGATTCTATCCAATTAGGTTGTGAGAATCCAGAACGTGGCTTACAACAATAATACATGTAAAACATGACATTGGAAGATTGTTCTTAGCTACCCCAAATTTGAATAACTGTTACAAAGTCCAGACAAATTCTCCTAACAAAGACCAAAATATAAACATTTCCAATGAACTAAATACAGCAACTAACCTCTTTCTGTCGAAACCAGCACACTAAGTCTATGTTTGACATTGTGAACTACCTCCGGATTTCCATGTGGCTTTCATTTCAATTTAACTTCAGTCATTCATAATCTAGCCAATGATGGGCAATTGATTGCATTTTGTTATCCATCCTAGAACATTTGTATTACAACAGTCAAGAGAAATGGGTGAATGCCTTGACAAAAGGTCAGTGCCTTCCTGGCCTCAGAAAGTCGCCTTTATTACAGCTCCCTTTTAAACACACACATCCTATGCGACCGTCAATGGTGCTGCTGCTACTGTTGCCACCCACACACATATCCTACTCACATCCCTTTCGACTTCCGACGACACTGCCGATTGGTGAAGATGAACTATTGCAAATAAATGATGAACATTTATTACTACAAGAATCTGGGTTAGAGTTACATCATTCGTCCTCGTCGTCGTAGTTGTAGTCGTCCGACAAAATTAGTCTTCCTTCAGATTGTCCAACTCATCGACATCGTCAACGTTATCGTTGTCGTCGTCAGTCAGCTGGTTGAACTGGTGCTTGTAAGTTGCTGGTTGTTTGACTTGATGAGGTCGATTTCAGGCGTGCAGTATTGCCCTCCTGTGCGAACTCCCAATGAAATAAATCATTTTATTGATTTTTTTTTATTTTCGTCCTATTGCTCCTCGCTGCTCCATTGTGTATGGCAGGCACATGCATATATTTCTTTCTATGGAATATCCTTTTTCCAATTGATAAATGTTATAGGCTTATCCGCAAATTTGAACGTCAACAGCAGCAACCAGTGCCATACAGCTGGAAGAACTGGAGATAGAAGAAGAATTATAGGCAGTGTATACAGTGAGGACACGAAGGACAACAAGAACACACAGAGAAGATGAAAAAGAGTATAGAGCAGCTTGTTTGCGGATCTTGAAGATTAATTTTTAGTTATTGGAGACCCTTTTTCAATGATGAAGAGAACCAAACGAACAAATGAATTGAGGACGAAAAATATGAGTGTATTTATAGATAATTCTATATCCTTAAAGAGGATGTGATTAAATGTTTCTTATCTCAGTGACAACGGAAATGAATTACGGAACAGTTTAGAGGGTATGCCAGGATGAAAGAATGATATACAGTCCTGAGATGAGGCTTACGTAATCACTTGTCCTGGACAGAGAAGGAAGCAAGCACATAATGCCCCTTTTTTTTTTCTCTCGCGAGTGCAATTAAACACTATCTCATCATACCATCCTCAAACAACCCACAGTCGTGGTAAGAACGAAGATAAAGTGTCATGATTTAACAGCATTAACTAGAACCTGGGCAATGGCTTGGTGACGGCGTGTTCACCACATATTTCTAAGAAGCTTAATACCTCATCAGTCTGTGGCATCGTCGACAACGACAGAATTCCCAGCCAGTTGACTCTCTTAATTCTAGAGGCGAAGAAAGAAATATCGTTCCACAAAGGACTTCTCAGTGTATTGTAGAAGTACCTACTGCTCCTGATTCCTTGCATTCGACATTGATATTCGCTAAGGAGGACCTACTGCTGCTATTTCTGCTGGTGCTGCCTTCTGCCAGCCACCGCAACTGTCGCGACTATGGTACAGACTTTTAATTGAATTGCTGAAAGCGCAGCAGGATGGAAGGGAAACTCTATTAAAACAGAATGCAATTTATGACATTGTAAGGAGCAAATGCGGGAGTGCTCCTGTAGAAAGGACATTTAAATTATTATTAGGTTGTTGCCTGTCGGGGTTTGTTTTTCCATCGAAACCATTCATTCTTCTTCCGTACTTTATAAGCAAAAATAATTAAAAACGAACAACGAGAACTTGCCAAGTTTGAAGATACCTACTTTCATTTCTAGTATACTATGACAACATGTCCTTGTGCAGGCGCGCAGAGAGTAGTCACTGTAAATTTAACCCATAGTTTCGGGTACGTTGCCTACACAAAGCGCCAAACGTGTAGTTGTAGTAATTCTTTTAGCGCGCCCCATCAAGCCGATGATTTATTATGCAATTAGTCTGCTGTGCTGGGTAGCACTAAAAATACCCCCGGATGGGGAGGTACAGAGGGGTATAAATAAAATGAAGGAAAATTGAGGACATGTCAACGAGTGGTTTATTTCTTCTGATAATTGACCTTTTCGCTTGAAGTAGCAGCAAGCAGCAGCAGTTGAGGGCAACAAAATTTCGAAAGTGAGGTGCAAACTGTTTGTCCTTCTTTTCTGAGAAATAAAAAAGCATTTTGCTTGAATTGTTTTTTTTTTACATTTGATGCCCTTTTTTGTAGTAAACGACAATGACAAAGAGAGGGAAATTACGTAATTTTCGTGAGTGTTTTCATTTTATTTTGTTGTTGAACGTGATTGAGTGAATGAGGTGTAATTGTTGACAACTTAAATTCGTTTGCTTTGTTTTGTCACTATGGCGGGTAATTAATTTTCACTGACTCCTCGGGAAGGGTACTCAAAATTAAACATTGGAGCATTAAGTATAACATAAATTTTACATCGATAAAATATAAGAAATCAAGACGTAGCTTAGAAGTTCTTAAGGGTGTGCTATAAATGGCTTGGAACCATCTTTAATTATTATCCAATCAAGTGACCATGGGGCATAACACTCTGCGGTACTACATGGAGAAAACATCGACTAACAGAGGATGTCCTGGAGGCTGCGGTGCCGGGGAACTACATAGGGGCACAAACCAATATATTTGCCAAAACCCAGGCCTCTGCAACCTAAGAAAAATATTCATCGGAAAAAACTTCTTACAAGAAGAATCAAGCAACCTTTGCATCTACTATCCAGTATACGATTTCTAATTAGAAGAGGCGACTTATACATAACTCACAACTATTCAGGGAGATCATTATCTTCACCAAGAGTTCAAAGGAAAAGTATAATTGCTTTTCACCTATCTACGAATACGCCTAACTACATGCTCATGTTAGAAACGGGCCGCGGCATTTTTTTTAAAACCCTGAAACCATTACCCGATTTTGCTTTGGATATAACTACGGAGCGTGCGATGTGAACAAAGAATATATTGTTGTGAATGCTCTTTAGTCGCAAGGAAAATACTAATCCATCTAAAGCTCTCTCAGTAGACTTAGGACTAAAACTGAGACTTCAATTAATAATAGCCTCAAGTTAGCTCCTGGTTAAAAACTATCCAGCACAATGGAGCTAAGAGATAGCAGTGATTATAAAAAAACCGCTGAATAGTAAAACCTATACGCCTTAAACTTCTAAATTCCAAACCTTAGGGCCAACAAGGGAAGATATACGGACACACAGGCAGATGGACAGATATGGGGATGTTTTTTTTTCTTTTTATATAAAATGAAACCCAAATCTCAGAGCATTCAGACTCACCGATAAATTATATTACTAGGTAAGAACATTTCTTTGGTGCAGTGGTTGGAAAACTTCAATGTTATTCGTTTTCTTTTTATACTCGGGTGGCTGATATAGCTGTTCCTCGCTGTGACTTGAACCCACACAAATAGGTTCATAATAACTTTCTCAAGCGGATTTTTCATTGATGGCCTTGTATCGCAAATATCTTACTCGTGCATTGTTAAGACATTAGTATAGGTATGTAAAGTGTATAGATTTACCCAAAATTTCAATAAGACGTCAATACTAGCATTTCTAAAAATGTTCCCTATGACTTAACAGGCATCTTTAAAGGACTTCTTTAGAAGCTGCCACAATACCTGGTTTCTACAGAGCTGAGCTCTTTCTGTAATTACCAGCGTTTATCCAGATTCCGTGAAGAGTAAAACCAAAGCCCATTGTATTACATTGTACTCCATGATTTGTATGTGTAACCTCTACTTCATGCTACTGGACTCGGCTCTTAATTGTCAAATATTTGCGTTTCCTGTGTTTAGCAATTAATGTGGCTCCCAGTGGATAAGTTGTAGCATATGGACATGCTACCCAGACCTGCTCGCTCTCATCAAACACAAGAAATTTAAAATTCTAAAAAGCTCTAAGCCTACCATATGTGTGTACGGTAAATATTTAAGAACATTAACATCCTGTGTGTGTATCTTTGAGGAGCACATACGCTACGGTTTACCGACCTGACCCAGTCCATTTGCAAATGTGCAGCATACAACGCAATGCAAAACAAAACGTCCCTTCGACATTTACATATCACATGAGTGATGTGGAACAACAAGTAAAACAATGTCATTATCCTTCGACATTTACATACTCTCTGTGTGTCCTTTTCCCTTTGTGCAGTCACCTTCTGTCTCCTATGTTCTAGTATGTATATCTCAAAGTATATCCATTTTATGCTGATGCAATGCATATTTTACAATGCACAAAAGAGGGCATCAATGGGAGGTAAGAAAATTAAGCGCACATCACAAGGATGTAATTTAGGAACTTTCTTGATTCAAAAGAAGGTATATATCTCTATAATGTTTCACCAACTACAGACAATTAGTTCAAGGAAATCCCCAAGGAAGAACCTGCATTCATCTTTCAGACACTTGACAGAAGAAAAAAAAAAAAAAAAACTTAGACGAACAACTTCCTTTGAAAAGATCTAGAGATAGTCGTATATTGAATTTCCAGAGAAATGGCCAAGTTCCAGTGCATGTCACGAGGAATGAACGATGCCATTTAATTTACTTCAGCCCCATTATTTTTTTTCTTTAGCCGTATACTCCATTCTACTATCACTCTGGGTAAATTACCTTTTAAATGAGACTGGCTAAGAGTGCGGCACAACTAGTGGTGGCAGGGAGTCAAATAAAATATCGAAAACAGCCAATATACCATAAATTTAAAAACGAGATAAATTTCCCAACTTAAATATGTGTACGTGTGTAAGTGAGTCATGGGGGCGTTTGCCGTTGTAGTAAAAATAAGATGTGGGCATGAAGGTATGTAGTTGGCAGAGTCGCAGCACGCTGGTAGCAATGCTAGCCAACCAAAAGTACTTAATCTTCATTTCGTAGTCCTTTTGAAAGGACATTTTGCTGTTACCTCTTCCTAAGGAAACATCCCCGAGAGAGCGATGGCAAAGAATTGTACTCGGCGGACATTTGGCAAAAGAAAAACTCCAAGAAAAGGACGACGAAAAAATCCCATTCAAGATGAATGAATGGTAAGACATCGTTACAATAGGAAATTAAAGTCACTTTGAAGAAATCCTTCGATCAAATTACAAAAAAAAAGAAAGTGAGGAAAAGATATCCTGCAAGTCGTCAACGGATTATATCCTATCATCATTATTATTTGGAAGAATTTTTGTGCTGAGTTTATTTCTAATGGTATTTTTGTGTTCAGCTTATCAAATTTTTCGATTTAAGGACGAAATCGCCTTTGCCATGGCCAAGAAAAAACGTGGTAGTGTATAAAATATTTCTGTGGAAGCTATAATAGCTTCCATAGAATATTTTAATAGAAGAAAGTGTCAGGTGCAGTTCTGAGTCCTTGAACATTTACAGGTGACAATAAAGCATTATTTTCCGAGGAAAAGAAATTGATTGGAAGCCAAATTGAGAAAGTTTGGGAACAACTGTTTCAGGATATGAACATATAAAAGGTTTTCGAACGTCCTCCTCAATTCATTCTTAATTTGTGATGGATACAAGGAGAGCGCATTTCAGTAAAAAAAAAAGTCGCTACTAATAAAAGCAGCAACCAGTTTCTAAATCATTATATTTATATTTCTCACAAGGCATTTTAATGATATTTTTTGGAGCCACACACCATTCTAGAAGTGTAAACATCGACGCTCTATATGAAGTTTCGTATGATGTGTCACATCTTGAAGCATTTTGATTGTCCAAACGCAATTTGGCCAGAGGCCAATTAACAAGTTCTGAAGCTTGCATGATATATAGTATGCAACAGATTGTCGAAGTTTTGTTCATCTAGTTGAAATTATACTTTAACCCTTTCGGTCCGAACGGGACACATGTGTCCCGATACATGTTCATGAAGACCTAAATTCAAAAATTCTTAATTTGCAGTAAGTTACTAATAAAATATATTTTCTGTGCCAAAGTAGGATTTTTTCATTTCTCAGATTTTTAGCGTAAATTACTAACCGGGACACCATATGTAGCACCCAAATGTCCCGGTCACCCCCACCACCCCTACATACACGATTTCAATTTTGAATAGAGAAAATGTTTTAGCTATAACTGCTGTCATGGTTCAACATAAGTAATAAGTAATTTCTACTTCATAGGCTTTTCCGATCGAAAGGGTTAAAGCGTTTGTGCAAAATTGACACTAAAATAATATACTTGCTTATTTACAAAGATAGTGTTTCAGTTCGCGGTGGACCTGGGCATCAACTATAAAGCCCTTCCAGATGGATAGGTCATTATCCAGCTGCCTCCAGTTGCGCACACCAAGTTGGTACTTCCGCCTTATCTAAACCTTTATCGAAGGTATCGGTAAATTTTACCGATTTTCACGGAGCAGCGTGAGTTCTCCAACATCATCCTGCATAGGTGGACGAGCTTGGTAGAGATGGCTAAACTGCCTTTATACATGGCTCTAGACAGAGCCATACTCCTGTGTATATGCTGTCATGTACGGCTTTAAAATCAATAAGAAGATGTTGGGTATCGATTGTGTTCCTGGGTCTTTTCAGAATCTACCACAGTGTGAGTATTTGGTCGATGGTGGAATTTTCTGGTCAAAAACCGCATTGATATGAACCAGGTTGTTGGTCTGGTAAGCGATGTCGAAGAACCTGGTGGTAACTGGCGCAAATTAGGAGGTCTTCTTTTTGAGGATCGGGCAAACCATGATCAGGTTCCACTCATCGTGCGTATTTTCAACAATATTATATAGATGAGATGGTAAAGCTTGGCAGAAGTCTGTGTTGCAATCTCTTAATTCTTTTCTTATTTCTCGGTGCACTTAACAAGCTAATAATTACAAAGCCAATGCACATACTAATTGCTTTAATAAGCCTCAACTTAAAAAGTTCTATTAGTCAAGTCATTTTAGGTAAATCATTTTTTTTTTTTTTTAATAAATACGTTCTCAGTGGATTTTGTGTATCCATATGGTGATATACAGCACGGTTTTTAAGGGAGTAAGGATAAAAAAATTAAGAGATACGAGTACAGATGAAAGCTGGTCTTAAATATTGTATTGATTGTAAAATTGAGCTTGGTACGACTCAAAAAAAATCTCAGTATTTTACTATACGTTCGAAGATCGACTTATTGATATACTGCTGAGCATTCGATGCATTGGCTGTAATCCATGCTGTACTTACTTACTTAAATCCTTTAACCCCTCGGGGGGCATAGGGCGTCAGCCACGCTTGCGCGCCATTTTGTTCGAAGTTCTGCAACGCGTTTGAGCTGCTTCCAACTCATTTCTAAAGAGCTCGATTTCCTTTTCTGCACCACGTTTGCCTAGGGCGTCCCGCTATTCTGCCTATCTGGGTGAGCGGATTCCTCTGCATGGCGTATTTCGCAATGGAGTTGTCTTCGTGCCGTAGGGTGTGTCCAATCCATTGCCACTTTCTTCTTCGTATAGTAATGCTTATAGGTTCTTGACCCGTTCTCAGATAACGTTGTTCGTTAGAGATGCGGTTCGGCCAAAAAATCCTCAAGATGATTTTTAAGCATTTGTTTACGAAGACTTGCAGCTTGCGTGTGTTAATGGTGTCCACCTTTCAAGTACTGCACTCATAAAGCAGCACTGATCCTACGTTGGAGCGGAACAGTCGCAGCTTGGTTCTTAAGCTGATAACATTACTTTTCCAGATTTTGGGTAACATTCCCCATTCTGCTACACACATCCAGTTCGGTGCCACCACGATTAGCCGAGACCACGCTTCCTAAATAAAGAAAGTTATCAACTTTCTCGACTTCCTGTCCGGTAATGTTAAGTTGATTACGATTAGCCGAGACCACGCTTCCTAAATAAAGAAAGTTATTAACTTTCTCGACTTCCTGTCCGGCAATGTTAAGTTGAGCGCGGTTGTTAGAAGAAGTACTCAGGGCTTTTGTTTTGGCTGTGTTTATTTTTAGCCCCACTTTTTTTGCCTCAGCTTCTAGATTTTGGGCCATCAGATGAAGATCCATTATCCGATGTGAATTTAGACAAACATCGTCAGCGTAATCTAGGTGCTTAAGGTAAGGTGTAATAGTCCAACGAATTCCATAGTTGGCTTCCTTCAATGCTGCACGGAGTACATCGCTGATAACCACCAAGAACAATAGTGGTGACAGTATGCACCCTTGACGTACTCCACTTCAAAATCCTCCGACACCTTTCCATTGTGCACGACGTGACACTTACCGCCCTCGTATGTAGCCTTGATAATAGCTATACGTTTTTCTGGGATGCCTCTCCTGCGCAAGGCCAACCAGATAGCATCTCGATTCAATCTGTCGAAAGCCTTCTCGAAGTCGATAAACAGTAAATGTAGCGGAGATCTATACTCAACGCATTGTTCGATTATGATCCGTAAGGTGTTTATGTGGTCGAAGCAGGAAGATCCAGCGCGAAAGCCTGCCTGTCGAAATCAAGATTTGAATCTAAATTTTCTTTAATTAGTTGTAGAATTATTTCAGCTATTATTTTGGCCACGGCTGGAAGAACGCATATACCTCTCCAGTTATCGCACTCCATCAAGTTTCCCTTCTTTGGAAGTTTAATGATCATCCCCCTTTTCCACTCCTGTAGAAATTGTTCACTATCCCAAGCTCTCCATATTGGCGGATGCAGCAAATCTGCCTAGGCCCTGTCACTTTAAAGAGCTGTTGCGGCAAATATTTGTATTTGTGTTTTGTTTTTTTTGTTCGTGCCTCAGTCGCAAAAGCATTTTTCACAGCACTCCAGTGGTCATCCATGTTCTCTATGCTGCTGATTGCTTCTGCTTCTAAGGCAAGATGGTCCCTGAACTGTTGGCGCACTTGGGGAATCTTGAGCCTGTCGATACTAAACCTGGTGATGTTAAGCAGGTTTGAGCGGTTGCTGTTGACGGATGCAGTACGAAGGCTTAAGTGAGCTACCATAAGATGGTGATCTCGTTTTAGTCCGACATCAGCTCCACGTCTGTTTCGGACGTCCAGGAGACAATTTCTAAAGCGGCGACTGGTCGCAATGTGGTCGATCTGGTTGGATGTTCGTTGCCTATCAGTAGAGACCCAACTGATCTTATGGCAGGTGTTATGCTTAAACAGCGTACCCCCGATGACTAGGCGGTTGGTATTGCAGAAGTCCACAAACCGTTCACCATTGTCATTACGGTCTCCCACGCCGTGAACTCCCATCACGTGCTTAAGCATGGTGTTGTCGCTACCCACCTTGGCATTGAGATCTCCCATTACCATTACGATGTCCCCATTAGGCGTTTGGTTGTAGGCGGCGCCTAAGTGGCTATAAAAATCATCCTTTTCATCCTCAGTCGCGTCTAGAGTCGGAGCATAACACTGTATGATGGTAATTTTTCTAACTCTACTCTGGAACCTAGCCGTCAATATCCGATTACTATGGGGTTTCCAGGATATGAGGCTACTACGTGCTACTGGAGTTAGCATGAGTCCTACTCCGGAACTCCGTGCACTTCCAGCTGGCTTACTAGTGCAGAGCATGGCAGTGCGTTTTGTTGGGGAGATGAATTCCCCAGCATCGAACCATCTTATCTCGCTCAGCCCTAAGATGTCTATTTTATACTAGGCGAATTCACATTCTAATTGGAGGAATCTGGCATTATAAGGCCCTTCCTTGAGTGAGTGAGTTCCAGAATCCGATAGTTGTCCGTGTTCGATAGCCAAAGGTCATCATCAAATTATCCGTCCATATTCGAGGCGCTGATTTCCGTTTCGGAGCAAGATTTTTTTTACGGTTGCGGCTCGCTGGACCACAGACCACAGACCACTCTTATCCTGTTTTTTGGCGCAGGAAGCTCACCATTCGGCCTCTCCTGTTAGCAATTTCCGAAGAGATTCCCAGATGGCACCACGAGGAGGTGGGAGTAGGGCTTACTAACAGAGCTGCTAGGTTTTCGGCTACAAGGGCTCTTTCTCGTTACTTAGCGGACCAACACCTATCGGGAGATGCTGCCCCTAGTCGTTTGCCATCCAAATCCAATCCATGCTCTGCCATGCTATTATGCTGCCAAGGTCAGAATTTATTGAGCTTAACATAAGTTGTCATTCTAGTTCCACGGCCGAGGAGCTTAGACGTACATTTTTGAACGAATATGAGAACCTGCGATTGCTGTCACTGGCAAAGGATAGAATTGGATTATAAGTTGTAGAAAAAATATCATCTATAAAAATGGAAAAGAGTGACGGTGGCAAAGCAGAACCTTGCGGAACATCATTATTTATTAATCCGTGCAATTCAATCTGAATTGAATGGTCCGAAAGTAGTTTTTCATCCACGATAGAAGAGTTACGTCGATTCCATATGCACGTATTTTCAACAAAAAAGCTTGATGTCAAACTCTATCAAATGCCTTAGAATCATCAAGCGCAACGATTTAAGTTTTTAAACTTTTCGGTAAAATATGCCATCAGATCATCGATGGACCAGTTTGTTCGAAATCGTACTGTAGTCGTAATCGGACGATTAATCAGCGTTTTCATAATCTTCAAAAGAAGGGATGTTGGTGCAATAGATCGATAGCTGGAGCGGGAACAAATGCTCTTTTCCATCTACTCGAAAAGAGTCCAGGTGAGTAGGACTGACGGAAAAGCTTACGCAGGGGTCTTGTATCGTCGAAAATCACTCTTTAAAACAATGGGTTAGATACCATCTGGACCGGCGGATTTGTGTGTCTTAAGATCATAAGTGTATTTTTCCCATCGAGTATACAACGCTCTAAAGATGGCATTTGGTTTTTAGTAAACCCCATGTGTTTCACCTGTTTTAGAAACCAAAACCTCTAGGAGCATCAGCAACCCATTCAACTGCCTATTTAGTCATATTTTCAACATACCCTAGCCCTATTAAGTCTGTCCAAAACTACACGACGGACATTTTGTAAGACATTTAAATTCACAAAGACATTCTTCACAAGCTTTTAAAACATAAAAGAAAATTTCAATCTTATTAGAGGAAGCCTGTCAAAGTAATTTCCTGAAATCTAAGCACTTACCTTTTCCCTTAATCACCATTTAAGGGACAAAAAAGCCTTAAAACATCATCTTTGACTCAAATTTCCGATATCAATGCATGAGATGTATCAAAGTTACAATTGCGATCGAAGGACACATTTGCCGAACCTTCATTAAGATATCACATCACATATCGCATTTTGTGTTACCATAGATCCTTTATCCGCACCATCTTATGGCGTTTAGTTTCTCAAGCAACACAAAAGGCCATGTAGGAAAAGAAACAACTTTGACAAGAACACCATCCAAAGTCAGATCTAAGAATAAGAAAAGAAATTCTTAGAAATGAGGTGCGAGGAGAAAGCTTCAGCAAACAATGAGGACACAAATTGAAATACATTTATCTGAATGGTGACGGTGAATATACATGTGTCCTGTCTACATTTCAGAGTTTAAGTTTTCAGCGTTTGTGATGCTTTCACTCCTCGCATTTCACATTCACACGCTTTTCTTTTCCTTTTGCTCTCTGAATCACTCGTATACTCCTTTAAACAATCGAATCGCGAACAAAAGAAAATCCATTTACCATTTTTCACCACATACGTATACGAGCACAAACATATTTTTCCTTTGGTTTTCTTTTTTTGGTTTTTCTTTGAAACAATGACCTGGCTCATGTGTCGTCATTGTTCTGGCATTAATACAGCCATTAGTTGATTTGAAGGACGGTGTGTGTGTACGCGATTTTTCGAACATACATACATATATGCAAAGGATAGTAATTATTATTGTTGATGGCAGAATGAAGCAGTGGCAGTTTTACTGTGTAAATGGTACAGTGAGGGACGAATGAAAAGGACGTGTTTATGCGGGGGGATTTGATTGGAGCAAGTCTTGGATCCTTTTATTTACTTAGCGTTGATGGGGAATTTATTTTGTAGGATTTCATGAATGAAACAAGTGACCTACTGCTGTGTCATCGTACTTAAACAATGTACCAGCGGGGGATATGCCGTCCATACAAAAGCGCGCATGTTAAAATAGCGTAAAATAAAAACAAAGATTGTTGATGGCAGATTAAGTTTTGGACGTACATTATATATGAACTGTATATATTTGCTGGGGTGAATGAAAAGAGTACATAATGATTGCATGAATTCTAAAGTCAAAGGGGTTTCTCGTGCTAAATTATTTACAAATTGATTAAGGCAAAAAGGGAACATAACTGGCTAAAGTATGAAGTGAGTGATATATATACTTTGGGTTTGGCGATAAAAAGGTAAACCTTGACCTTTAAATTTTTGTTTGGGAGAAAGCAATTCCTTTTCAGTATCTGTCTTTTTAGCGTTCCAAACCTCTATTTAATAAGACTTGATTTTTAATTTCTGGTTTCATAAGAAAATCAGAAAAATTAAATGGTGCCGCATTTCAGGGCTGTGGATTTGACATCTTTGAGTTCCTCTTATTAAAATATACCAACACAAAAATAAAACTAAGAAACGATTTCAAAAATAGTTGAGAAGCATTTCAAAAAAATTGAGGAATATTTCGGAAACTATTAGGAAACGCTTTTAAAAACATTTTTAAAACAAGGTGAACCATTTTTTCGATATGAATGAATTTATTTTTCTTAATTGTTTTTTAAGTATCCCACCCATAACTGCAAAGTATTTTGGTTTCTCAGATTGCATCATTTGTGAAATAGTTTTTGAGTTTTCCCGTTAAAAAAACTTAATAGAAAATGTTTTTTTCACATATTTGGGACGTAACATGTGTCCCAAAACAGGCACCCAAACACAAATATTTCTATCACTATATTAGAAACCAACAAACTTCTCCAATCAGCCCGGTTACGAGCCAGCTGCTCCCAAATGCGCAACCAAGCTGGTTGACGTCCCCATCCACTTTTTTGTGCCACCTACCGCGAGGTCGTCCTCTACTGCGCCGTCCATCCGGGGTGGATTCGAAGATTTTCCATGCATTATACTAATAAGAAATGTCAAAAAGACATGGAATATTGAAATAACTCCACATTTGAATAATTTTAACAAGCTGAGAAACTTCCTCAAGAAATTGTTTTGTGCTTAAAAAGACGTCTCTGCCACTCTTCTAGCATGACTCTTCTTAAGCTGTCTTTTGGATTGACCACATTAAAGAAGAAAATGGATATACTATTTTTTTTCTAGATGCAATTGAGAAATAATTGAAAAATATGAAGGAAACTATATAGAAAAATAAGTATTCCTGAATGTTACTCAAAAACAATTAAGAAAACAATTAGAAAAAGTTTCTGAAAAAAAATGTATATCTCTACATCTATAAAAGAGAACGCATTTTTTCTGTTTGTCCGCGAATAGGGAGTAAGTACGTAACGGTACCTCAACAATATATATATCAATCGATTTGTCGTAAGAATTGGAATAACTTAGGATACATTTTAGTATCCTGAATTCGTTATTGGGCTCCTAAACCCATTTTATATATTTTTTTTACTGACAAAAATAATTTTTCTATGCTTTACACACATTCCTCGATTAGTACATTTCCTACTGAAGCGATTGAGGTATAAATCATTATTCTATGATTCTTATAACAGAAATAATAAGCAAAAATATAATTATTTGAGATATAAAAATATCACAGATATGCGTGGGTCATTGCAATCAATGGCCCACCAGTGGAGTGCAAGCATATTCATGTTCATCAAACAAACTACATCGTATAAAAGGAAGTCCCCAAAACGTGAATGACTGGGATAATCTCGGGAACCACTGAAGGGATTTGGATGCAGTTTTCACTGTTATGATCTGCATTTCCCGGGGAAGATTGTATCAAAATTGCTCTAATTTTCCTTTAATGAAGACTACTGGCAGCAGCCATGCAGCAGAGGCTATCGCTGCAATAGTGTGTGTATGTGAGTATATGGGCGCGCTGTTTTGAACTTTAGTGTGTGATCTCTTCTGGAGTAAAAATTGCCAATGCCAAATCTAAGAGATTTTCAAACCTTCATGATTTGGCAATATACGCCACCATATGGAAACATTGTAATATTTTTTCCATTTTTTTAAATGAAATTTTTTTGATCGTTGAATTTGTCCACATTTTAGAATGTTTTAATAGATTTAAAATAAACTATTAACAGAGTGGCGTAAGTAGTATATTGCAAGTTGAATACTCATACTTTAAGTCAATTTTCCGACCTTTTAGAAGGTATGTTTCCAGAAATACTTCAGGTAATTATACGTGTTTTTCAATTGTAATAAACTATTTCATTGAAACGAGGCTGCCTATCTGTAAATAAAATATTCTGGCAACCGTTCGCCGAAGCAGAGGAAGAAAGTTGAATATCGTGAAAGCAGTCAAAACCGAAGACGGTACATTGCTTTCCAATGAGTGATGGAGATGAAGCGAGCACTTTTCAGAATTACTACTTACTTAGGTGGCGCTACAGTTCGGGGTGAACCTGGGCCTCAACTAACAAGCCTCTCCATTTAGCTCGGTCTTTAGCTAATTGCCTCCAGTTGCGCACTCCAAGTTGGTCGAGGTCCCCTTGAACTTGTGCGCGCCACCTACGGCGATGATTCCCTCTACTGCGTCGTCCCTCGGAATTAGATTCGAAGACTCAGAATTACTCAATCCCGAACAAGCCATGTCATCAGGAAGATCATAGACCCATGGTCGAGATTTTGGCGATCAAATCTCTAGAAGTTGGCGAATCTACCGGTTTGGATGAAATCCGGCCAGAAATGCTAAAGGCTTTTGGTAAAGTGTGCGTGCAATGACTCTCACGTGTCATTAAAGTGGCATGGGAATGCGGTGAAACACCTGCTGATTGGCAAATGGGAGTGATTGTCCCTCTTTGTAAACAAGGGGACAAAAGATTGCGCCAACTACTAGGGTATATTTATTTTAAGTATCCCTGGAAAAGTCTTTGCTAAGGTGTTAGAGACACATGCCAGAGCTTTGGTTGAGGATAGTTTAGGGGATGAACAATGCGTTTTTCGTCCCGGTAGAAGCAGGACCGACCAGTTATACATTATCAAAATGATTCTTGAAAAGGCCTGGGAGCATGCTGAACGTGTATACACCTGTTTAGTGTATTTGGCGAAATCATGTGTTAGGCTATGATGAGGGCGATTCGGTATATACATATATACAAATTATAGAAGCTCTGTTTGGGTAAATGGCGTTAAATCAATACCTTTCATTGTGGGAGTTGGGCAGGGTGCCAAGGGTGCCTTTTCTCACCTTGCCTCTTCATTGTATATATGGACTGGATGCTGCAGTGCAGCTGTGGCAGAGAATGTTGCAAAGTGAGGGACTTAAGGATTAGTCATCCTCTCTTTGGGTATGATTTGGTCATCCTTGGTCGTTTGTCGGAAGTATTGATTGTTTCCATAACGCCTAGGGGTCTTACTCACGAGTGCTGGAAAAAGCAATGTCGAGTTATTCTGTAGAAATGGTCAAACTGGATCAATTTTAAGAGAGTTTGGTCAATCTGTTATAAGGAAGACCGAACTTACCTATAGTATTCAAACCTAATTATCTGTTTTTAACTTGGTATATGTTCCAACTCTCACCTACAGTCGCGGATACAACCCGCTGAAAGAGGTTCCTTCGCGGTGTTGCGTAACACCAGAGTACGCGAGGTACTCAATGTAGAGCAGCTACTTTTTCGAACGGAAGGATTTATGCTTTGACGGTTTCGTCGCGTAGAGCGTGTCCCCAGCTGGTTTCCAAGACGTGTCATGATTGCCGCACCAACAAGTTACCGACCGCTCGGTAGGCCTATAAATAGACGGTTGGATCAATTCCGACATCTCTCTTGGAGCCGTCTAGGGATTTCTCCAGATGGGTTGGAGTCGACGGCGGAGGTTCAAAAATGATGGAGAGTGCACCTAATTATCCTACCCCCGCAACGCTCATAAGGGATTAGCGGGTGAACTATTTTAATGACAAAACGGAGAGGGTTCTAAAGAAGTGTACTTGAAATCGCACATTTAAAGACCCAGCGAAGCGGGTACAACCAGCTAGTAGATATATAAATATAAATATTGTTACACACTTCATTCTATGATCGCTCGCTGTTTCTGCGCCTCGAACTGAAGCGTGTAAAGCGTTGTACAAAAATCCAACTTACATTTTTTATCAATGAGTAACCTACTAATGGTTTCTTTGGATTTTTCATATTGAAGCATTAAAAAATATGTCGAAAGATAGTATGAATTTTTTGCAATAGACTTTATCAGAAATATCAGTAAGACTGAGTTAGTAGTACGTGTATTTGTGTGATTTTTGTTAGCGACTGATCAGATTTTAAACTTAAGCAATAGCACTAAAAAATACATTTTTTTAAAATTCATTTAAAAAAAAAACAAGCAAAAATCGACAAGAAGTTTCAAGTAAATGCGTTCAACTCTTCAGACTGCAGACCAAGGTAGAGGTAGATATACAGACAGACAAGCTTGTTGTCTGCAGAGGATCTCACTGGCAGAATAGGGCATCGAAATAAGGACCTGAGTTTCACTTTTCTTGCAATTTTCCGCGAAGGAATTAAGAGACTGCTGTTTCTAAGTGTATCCCGGGTAACCATCCTAGACATGTGTGTGATCAAAGAGAAACTTTTGACTTATTACAAACGCCTTAGAATAATGTTAAAGGAATTTATAGAAGTGTCCTTATAGAACTTGGTATATCAGCTTTGTCGCTTAAAGTACTGACTGGATGTACTAGTTATATAGGGATACAAATTATACACTGCTTCGCATGTCACTGCACAGTCAATACTTTATTTTCTGGCGTCGTCCGCAATATCATACTAACCAATATTCCACTAATGTTTTCATAGTTCAAGAATGAGTTTTGCCACTATGCTTCTCCCTAGAAGCTCGAAAGATTCAAGATTTTAAGAATGATAACCTCTAGAACGTATGCTTATTGATAGTTCATTATTTAACACATGTCTAACTTACAGTACGAGAAAAAATAACGCATGTTTAGCTACTAATTGTGCGCTTAACTATTTAAAGGATATATATATACAAGTATAATGATTTCATATAGACGTATGAGAAATACGTATAAAACTGTAAAGGTTTTATTCCAGTTATATAAACTTTAGGGGTCCCTACTGCAATAGAGGGAAAGCTACCTTCTCCCTATATACAAAGGGAAGGGTGATACGCGATACTGTGATAACTACCGTTCGATCAAGCTGATGTAACACACCACGAACATCGTGGAGCGGGTATTAGGTGGGCAACTGCGAAAAATAATACGGCTATCTGATGATCAGTGTGGGATTGTCGCGGGCAAATCAACCACAGATGCAACCCAAAGTATAAGGATCATAATGGGAAAACATCGAGGTCTGATATGGGTGGCGCTAAGACATCGAGGGGTTCCAGAAACCTATGTACAGATGATCATGAACATGTACGAAAGAGCAAAGACAAGAATAAGAGGCCCCACTGGAGTAACCGAAGAGTTCTCTTAAGTCCTTTGCTCTTTATTACAGTCCTTGATTATCTGCTTGAAGATAAAGTGACGGACTGCAAGGTACATCAATTATTCTTTGCTGACGATGGAGCCATTATAAGTGATGATCATACATCCCTGCAACGAGCACTTGATGTGTGGGTGGATGTTTTGGAGTTAAATGGGTATTGCATTAGTTCAAAAAAGACAGAGCATTTCTGCTGCCTGTTTTTTGATCCACTCAGGCCTATTTCAGATATTTATTTGAACGGAACAGTGCTTCCCAAGTGCGAAAAGTTCAAATATCTGGTATCTATGATCAATAGCAAAGCAACCTGTGATGACGACATCAATCATCACATAAGCGTGGAGTAGATGAAGTGGCGAGAAAACTCCGCTGTCTTTTGTGACCGAAAAATGCCCCCTAAGTTGAAAGGAAGGCTCTACACCGCAGTTGAGCATCCAGCGCTCACATAACGGCAGCTGAGACGAAGATGCTTCGCATGACAGCAGGAGTGACAAAGCTTGATCGAATAAGAAGTTCGAGGATCGGTGAAAGCCTTTACGTTAAGAAAACTACGAAAGATAGAGCGTGACCGGCTCAGATGGTAGTGTCACGTTCAAAGAAGAGATTATTTGAACCCTGTTAAAAATGCAATATCAATGAACGTTTCAAAGACATCGCGAGGCATGAGAGACAGGCCAATAAACACCTGGATCACACAAATGCGACGACATCGCCATTTCATTGGCCTCAGTAACCGAGTGATCCAAAATCGGGAGGCCTGTCGACATTTTATGAGGTCAAATATGCAAACCCCACAGTCGGATCAGTAGTAATGCAGTGAAGTGGGAGGGTTATGATCCCTTGTTTTCGGATCATAACCTCGTCGCTCTGGGTTAGATTCGATGACTCTGCGGGCCGGAGCGTTCTCCATTCGCTCTACATATCTTATCCATCTCAAACGTCCAATACACAATTCTTGACTTGGTCGAAGACGCTGTATAGTTCGTATAGTTCTTCATTAAATTTTTTCATAGAGTTTTTCTTTCGAAGCGACTAAGGAGATCTTCATCCGCTTTCAATATAATGCATGTTTTAGTGCCGTAAAGCAGGACTGGGTTTATCGGGGTATTATACAGAGTCACCTTAGTTGTTCAAAATAGACCTTTGCTGCTGAATTGCTTTATAAGCCCAAAAAAAAAGCGATTGGCAAGAGTTATTCCCTTCATTTCTGCCGGTGGTGCCGTTTTCAGAATTAAAATCAGAGCCAAGGTGGACTAGGACATTTACTACCTCGAAGTTGTAGCTGCCTACTGTGAAGTTCTGTGCAATTCTTTAGTGCTGATTGTCCCTCATTGTTGTTGGCATATATTTGGTTTTGCCCTCGGTTTTTGCTAAACCCATTTTTGGCCGCTTCTGCTTTAATGCTTGCAAGCGCACTAGTGTGGTGACAGCCCGCTGAGTTCTTTCAATAATGTCAATATCGTCGGCGTGTTGTACGAACTTTTGATAGATTGTGCCTCTGGTGTTGTTTGTGAGTTCCGCACAATTCAAGTACAATATTAAAGAAGTCACATATCTAAAACATTTTCTAATATCAAAGTACGTCCTTGAGGTCATTGCCGACCTCGATGGATCACCCAGCGTTGTCCAACTTCATCATGCACAGAAAGGCAAATCTGGCACGGATGTCAAAACTAGATATGGCTCTATATAGCTCTTATATATGCTATCATATGCGGCCCTGAAGTCAATAAAGAGGTGATGAATATCAATTTAGACTTCCTAGGTTTTCTCCAGGATCTTTCGAAGTGTGAAGATTTGATCGTTGGTGGACTTTCCTGGACTGAAACCGCACTGGTAGGGGCCAATTAAACAGTTGATGAAGGGTTAAAGGCGTTCACACAATATTACAGAACAGATCTTATAGACGATGTTAAGAAGACTGATGCCTGTATAATGCGCAGTTGAGGGGGTCTTCTTTCTTGTGGATCGTGGAGATGATGCTGGGTTTCCATTCATCAGGCATACACTCGTCTAACCAAATCTTAGAGATGAGTTGGAGTAATTCATCACTAGCTGCCTTGAAAAGTTCGGCCGGTAAGACGTCAGGACCAGCAACCTTGTTTGAATTCAGTGTGGATATTACTATATTCACTTCGATTTGATCAGGTAGACGGAAATTTGGCTATCATCGTCTATATTGAATGGTTCATTCTGCCTTATATCGATTATTAATCCAAATGATACAATACAAATTTTAAATCACCTCTCCGTTCCCCTCAAACGTATTATTCTCACAGTAATATCCACAAATCTCTTGCCAGGACTCAGAATCAGAATCACTGCAAATGAGATCGAAACACAAACCGAACGAAAAGCGAAAAGTATTAAATCATTACTACCACACTTGATCGAGGTGCTTCTACAAAACATATTAAATGACCAAAGGACATCACAGAGCAATTAACAGTAAGCTTAGTGAAACCACATTTACCAAACAATTTCGAAAAAGAAAACTCAAAAGCAGAAAATTTGCATCACACTATTTAAACAGGATTTCCGGTTCGCACTCCAATGACGACGATGATGATTAAGAGATCTATAAAACCGACTTCCAACAACTCTATCCAACCCTTTCCCCCATTTCTCATTTCAATAACCTTGTACTATTCAATGTCCTTTTGCAATCATCATTTCCTTACACATACAACACACGCACACAAAGCACGTTAAAACAACACTAAAACCTCTCACTGCAGCTTCAGCGAATGCTTTTGAAATATTAAAATTAAATTTTCAACTCTCGAAACCGTACAAGGACATACCGACCTACCCGAAGACCCCCTTCCTCAAAATCCTTCAGTATAAAGCAGCGCAAATCACCTCTGGGTATTGAGTGTATTCAAGAAATTTTCGAAACCAAACCCAGCCGAACTACTTCATACTCGTACACCGACGAAGTTCGAATTCCAGAACTCTACGGGACTCCACTACCGAATTACTGAGGTAGTGATACGCTCGGCGGCTATGTTGGGCGCCCTAGAAATCCCCTTTAATTCCATAAATCGACCGGAATTGAATCGATTGTGTGTTTCCATGCTCTCGTTTACTCGAATTCAATGTGCAGGATCCCAAAAGTTTTGGTTTTTTTTGTCCTTCTCATTCCATTTTCTTCGCTCACTTTCCTGCTCAACTTTCTTTCATTTATTTATAAAGGAACTACAGGGGAAATGGTGTTCCGCGTGGGGGTGGGTGGGCGTAGGGAACAAGAACTTTCTGTGTATGAGAACGGGAGATATAAATAAATATCCTTGGTAAACTTGTATTTCGTTTGAAAATAAAGGCGAATTGAACTGAAAATCTATTTCACACTTTTGAAAATCATAAACAGTGCCTGGAGGCATCTAGAACAAAAAAAATTGTTGTTTGTTGTTTCTGCTTTTCGGAGGCAAATATGTGTTTTGGCATCGCGCCGAATGTACACCTCTAGTGAGTTCTCCCGTATTAGCAGAATGCCAGGAGGGGGAGAGTGTAAAAAAAAAAGTAAAAAAAAAAAATAAAAATCTTGGCATAGATGTGTGTTGGCACAAAGGGAGTTGGAGTTGGCGGAGAGCTAAATTGGAAAACCGTGTGGAAATTTCTTAATTTGTTGAAACTGTATTTTTCCGAGATAAAAATCTCGATCGGGATTGGGTCCAGGAGAAGTGGGGGAAATTAACTTTTTTCAATTTTGTTGAATTTTTTTTTTGTTAGCTGTAAATGTCCTTGGTATGTGAAGAAAATTTCTGTGAGTCTGTTGTATGAGTGTTAAATTTTTAAAGATTTGTTGAAGGACGTGGGGGGCTTGTGTGATGATCCCTTACAAGGAAAGTAATTGGAAGTTCTGTGCAAGATTGTACAACACGATGTTCTTGGCATAAGCTGTAGGAGTAATCATTCATGATGTTCTCTGAAAAGTGAAGCCGTATAAATCCGTGCTGGATTTTTATAGGTAATAGCGTGATCTATTGGATAAGCAAGTCACTTTTAAATTAAAACAGATGAAGTGATGTGAACAAAATTTAGATGAAAACTCTTCTAGTGAGTTCACTATAAGAACAAATTAAAAAATAATAATAATTTATATTCACGTGGTTGTTCTGTTTCTTCTTAATGTATCATAGATTGATTTAAAACTATGCAATACTTCTATTTTTTTATTTTAAAGATTGGAAGTGAATTGTCCAGCTTCGGATCATTTTTGCTTTAATTTGGGCCAATAGACAAGATAAATTTTCATTTATTAGGCCGCTTTTACCTTATTAACACAATTCGATTGAAACATCAGACCTGTGATACTTACTATACCGCCTGCGGGTTACCTGTTTGGAGTTCAACAATGCATCTCAACTCCCCAACTCATTCGCATAGCTTTCGATTCCTCCCCAAGATTGAGTAAAAGAGCATACCATTTCATCCCTTGGAAAATCTTTCATCCGATGGGGGTGACTTATTCACTTTCACTTAAATAACTCAGCTAGAAAAACTTTTAAAATTCCGCTGGCTACATCTAAGTAAGCAACGTCCACAATGACAATACTTCATAGATGTAGGTAGCTATTGGAGTTAAGTGTCTGTTTTTGTTGAACATTGGATAACTACCAGTTTACCTAAAAAACTGTTTCCATAATAATTAAATAAAAATAATAGGACAGTATTAATCTTTTCAAGATTTATCAACATATTGAAATAAATAAATCTATTAAAGTAAATATTACTTTGCATTATATTGTAGGGCTTTCAATGTGTGTAATTCATTTTTCCAAAATCGATGATTTTCTCTCAATTTCGGGGCGCATTTTATTATATTTTTAAGCAGCAGTTATATTTTGAAATTATAAGGCGAACAATGAGGTTTCTTCGTGGTGTTGCTGGAATAACTCAAAGGGAGTGCACAACACCAGAGTACGCGAGGCGATCAATGTTTAGCACCGACTTCTTCGAACGGAATTATCTGCGCTTCTTCGATAGTTTCGTCACGTATTGCGTATGCCGCCAGACTGGATATCGTGCCATCAGATCGGTCTAGAAATAGATGGTTCCTCCTGATAACTTGGAGTCATTGGCGAAGATCGAGAAGGATGGAGAGTCCACCTGAGCGTCCTACGGAGTCACTTGGCCGCCAGTTTCTCTCTGTAGTTTGTTTTTGGCCGTCGTATACTTCCCGCATTCCATTAAAACATGTTCCGCGTTCTGGATTTTGCCCTCATAGTGCGGGCAGTATGGGTCATCTACGTTTTTTTATTTGTAGGGATATTCCCGAAAGTATCCGTGCCCTGAAAGGAACTGTGTCATGTAGAAGTTTACTTCTCCGTGTTTTCTGCTGATCCATTCATCTACGTTGGGGATCAGCATATGGGTTCATCTTCCTTTTGGTGTGGTGTTCCATCTCTGTTGCCATTTTTCTTGTATAGCCTCGATGGTTGCTGCTGACTTTTTTATTTCCAAATCGAGTGGCATTCGACCGGAGATTACGCTAATTGCCTCCGCGTACACCGTCCGAAAGGCACAACACACTCTTAACGGTGCGATTCTATGGGCCGAGTTCATCCGTCTCATGTACGTTATCCGATACGTCGGTTGTGCCCATATGGGAGACGCGTACATACGGATCGACTTGCTTACCGTTGCTACCAGGTTTCTAATTGGCTGCCTGAGTCCTCCAACGTTTGTCATTCATCTTGGCAGTGCCGCTACTGCCCTGGAGGCTCGCTCGCCTGCGTACATTAGGTGCTCTTTGAAGTTTAGCCTGTGATCCAGCAGCACTCGCAGGAACTTGATGTGTGGACGTGACTCGATGGTTTGCTCACCGACCTGTATAGTAAGGTGTTCTACCTTTGTTCTGCTACTTATTAGCACTGCTTCTGTCTTGTGATCTGCCAGTTCCAGACCTGATGCCTGTAGCCATGCCCTCACGTTCCTTATTGTTTGGTTGCAGTTTTCGGACATGTTCTAGCGTTCTTGCTACGACGATTGCTGCAATGTCATCAGCGTAGCCGATAATTTCTACTCCGCTCGGCCTTGGCTTTCTTAGTATGCCATCATAAATTATATTCCACAGGGCTGGGCCATGTACTGACACTTAGGGAACTCCTCCAGTAATTGTGTACTTTTTAGGCCACTCTTTCGTGTCATAATGAAGAGTTCTCTCACTGAAGTAGCTGCCTATTGTTCTCAGCAGATAGTTATGTATACGCAGGTTGCTTAGCGCTCTAACTATACAGCTCCAGCTGGTTGAGTTGAATGCGTTTTTGACATCGAGTGTTACGACGGCGCAATACTACTTACTCCCTCCTAGCCATCTTTGTCCCGCGATAGCTTCGGGTGCAAAGTCGCACACTGCCCTTATCGCCCCTATGGTGCTTCGGTTCTTTCTAAAGCCGTACTGCCTAGTAGAGAGCCTTGAGTCTCCTTCCGTGTATAGCTCTAGCCTTGTACGTATTATTTTTTCTAACACTTTCCCTAGTGTATTAAGCATGTACAACGGCCTGTACGACGACGGTTGCTCAGGTTGTTTATTTCCTTTTGGGATGAGGACTAACCGTTGCCTTTTCCAATGTAGTGGGACATTGCCTTCCGTTAGGCATGTCGTATAAAGGCGTGTGAAGATCTCTAGTTTTGCTTTAATGGCTCCTTTTAGCACGAAGTTCGGGATTCCATCCATTCCCGGCGTCTTGTTGCTCTTTATTGTTGCCGCGGCTTCTAAAACTTCGTCTGTGGTGACTGCTGGTATTGTCCCTGTTTTTTCCGCTGCTCCTTGTGGTAAGGTGAATCCATCTTTCCTCAGGATAAGAGCGCAGACAATTGAGTGCATGATATTCGAGCAAGTCGGTGCAGCTGCCGTGCCATTCTTTAATTTTTTCATGACTATTTGATACGCGCCTCCCCAATTCCCCATGGATTGTCTTGTAGCTCCTCTCTGAGTACCTGGAAGCATTCGGCTTTGCTCTTTTTTATCAGCTTGCGGAGTTGTGATCTCTTCCTCTGAAACCGTTCTCTCAGTACCCCATAGTCCTATGTGCCTCATAGTCCTGTGTGCCTCTACCTCTTTGACATCCTGCATGGCATGGCTGCGCCACATCCTCGGTATAAGGACCTTGTGACTTCTTTAGTCAGTTCTTCTGCTGTGCCTCTTGCTATGTCCATGCTGCTTATCATGTACTCGTGCATTTCGGTATGTACGTCTTTTGTTTTTCAACCCAGCTTTTGTACTTTTGGAGGGGGTTTGCGGTGTTGTGATCGGTGTTGCTCTTCCGTTTCGAATATGATGGCCTGAATTAGCGGAGCATTGAAAATATATGTTTGTAAGTATGTAAGCAGAACAAAATTGGACTTTCTACTGTCGTTTGAGAGTCGAAAATTTCTTATTTTCCAAAATCAGCCAACTAAAAGCTTTTAGTGAGTAATTTTACGTTATAGTTATTTAATCTTTCGATAATCATTATACCAAGTGTCAAATAATTCGCCACAAGCACCCATTCGCACACTACGTTCGTGGGGTTATTGAAGTAAAAGTCCGTAAAAGGATGTACAGCTGCACTTATAAAAAATGTATGTAAATCGACTAATTGTTGAATTTCCACAGAAGTTTGACATTAACTCTATTTTCATCTACAATAATTAAGTGCTCCTAAGGAAGGCATTTTAGACGAATGAAATCAATTCTTTTGAACCCCCTACAATCTACATCCTATTCGATTCACACTGATCTCAGTCATTTCCAGAGTAAACTGATGGGTAGTCTAGATGTACAAAAAAAAAACTTGACAAAAGCCTTTGGGATATTTTTGGGTTATACACATTTTCAAAACCATATTTACATAATCCATCCACAGCGAAACAATCATAAAAAAACGGAGTAGGTCTTGAGTTAGGTACGTAACAATCAGAATTTTAAGACTGCGAGAACCACCAGCCTGCAATTAGCCTTGCATCCAATTTAGATGATTTTGAAGTGGAACGAACTTTTTAGAAACAAACGAAAAACTTTCAGACAGTCACACAGAATGTTCAAATCCAGTTAGAACGGTTCCCTTATCCCTAACCCTTATCGTTTAATTTAGCCCTATATGACTGAGTGGGGCGTTATCAAATAAAAACTCGTTACTTTGGTGCAATTTCACAAATTTTCCATAAAGTACATGAGAGTCAGCTTGCTAAAAAAAAAAAAATTCAGAAAGTGGGCTTATAAGCTTAATATCAGTCTTTACATATGTATCTTTCCAACACAATTTTCTATAATTTCTAGTAAAACTAAAGAAAAGCATAATTTTTCGGAAACCAGGCATACCTGTAGGTTGTTTTCAAAATGGTTACATTTGTACCTCTTCGGATCCTACAAAGATTATATAGGTATATTCAATTTCATCCTTTATGACGAACAGACAGATAGACGGATGAACGGACGGATGTAGATATGCGTGTAAATCAAATTGTCTATTGGTACTCGTACTAAACATACTTTATGGAGTCCGTTTTAACTACTCCTCCACGTTACAGAACTATACATATGCCAAACTTAATATACCCTACGGGATAAGATATGAAGCATCCTTCTTCAATCAATAATGATTTTGTTTTAAAAATATTTCTCTTATCTCTACCTCAGTTTCGTTTGAAATAAAAGACAAAGTTCATTAAAGTACACAAAAAAAATAATAACAAATTACGAATAAAAATTAAAAGAATGTGTATACAGTGAAATTGCGCATAATTAATGGCGTTTTCAAAATTTCTAATCCAATTAAAACCTACTAAAATTGCAATAAGTTGTACCTACAGCGCATTTTATCCCTAAGTCCTTGCTTGTAGTAGTTAGTCCGTCCTCGTCTACTTACAGGCTAGCAAAAGGATCTAAAGAAATAACATGATTAACTTGAATAAAAATTGCAACCAAAGTTAATAACTCCGATATAAAAATACGCTTTCCCATCCTCAATTTAACTGTAATACTAACTTAACACCTGCAGAAAATAAAAATCATTAAAAACTGTAGCTACGTTTCTGTGTCATAATCACACCTTTTCTTCCCGCCTTCATCCTTTCCACCGCCACCGTTTTACAAATGTAATTTCTGTTTGCAATTTTCATTAATCATTAACTGGATTAGTTTTTTATTTTTATTTTACTGCCGTTGCTTTCCCTTCTGCTTTTCCTTAATTTAGTTTTCCTCTCTCCATTCCACTTGTTTCTTTCTTAAGCTTGGTTTAATTTAATTTTTTTTTTCTCCTTATAATATCCAACCGTTTGCGTGTGTCTCGACGAGAGAGAAGTTTTGTGCTAATTACGGATGTCACCGTTTTACTCTCGTCTCTCCTTGCCTTCTTCTTTGTCAGTTGGTCTTCTTATACCGTTTGCTGCTTTGATGCAAAAATATAGCACATGGGGTTTAGATCCACGTCATTCTAAATTGAGTGGAGGGACCACATACAGTGTCCAATCTGCGGAGAAAAGTCTGTTTTTGAGTATATTTCTGTGCTCACAAGGCATAACCTCGTAAATCGAGTTAAGGATGCCCAAAAATGCTCCAATATTCCAACTTTTTACGCTCTCAGTTTTATTTGGTTTACTATCTGTAGTAGTTACGAGCAAAGAAAAGGGACCAACACTACAAAATCTCACACGTTTTCGAAAAAAAAAAATTCTTCAAAAATTGTTAGAATTGACTTAGGCGGTTGTGCTTTCTGATAATATTTTTATATTCATATATTCATAACTTTTTTATCATTCAAACGTATATTTTTTTTAATGCGAGAAATATTTTGTCTCTCCACATACGATAAGACCAATAGTTTGGGGTTTGGGGGTAGATTGAAAGGAATAAAATCTGTAATTTTTCTTTAAAAAAGTGTTTTTCAGTTACCAACTATACACAATAAATGCAAAAAGTTCTATTACAACCTTAATTCTTGAATTGAGTATGTAAGTTGAAAGTATATTTGGTGTTTGTTGTCGTTTACTTCTTCAGTACTTATAAAGTATGATCTTAAGTAAAAGGTAGATACTCATTCTCTCAGAATTGAAGCTGCGCACCGTAGGTACATTCATTTTGCCTTACGTGTTCTCTTCTGGACCGAAAAATATAATCTGCCTAGGTCGGATAAAACCGATCAGCTTATCAACCCTTGAAAACAGAAACTCTCCAGCCAGCCCAGTTACGAGCCATCTGCCTCCAGTTGCACACGCCAAGTTGATTAGGCTCCCCCTCCACCCGTTTGGCCGTATAGTTCGGCATTGTAGCTTCTTTCCCACTCGCCCTCTATGCAGAAGGGACTATACACGTATATCACTCGAAAAACTTTTCTTTCAAAGTAGTCTAGGGCATACTATTCCGATTTTGACAAAATCCATGCATCTGCGCCATGCAGCAGGACTGGGACGATTAGTATCTTAGCCGCCCTTATTTGTCTAAGTAATAATGGGATACAGCTAACCAAGAACGTGTTAATAACATTTAAAATAGTTTAACCTAATGATATGTGTAATTTCAGTCATTTGCAAAACTTCATCCTGAAATTCAAAATACACAGAAGAGAGAAATTCGTTTTCTTTTCAATATTTTAAAATTTGGCAAGTTTTTTCATGTTTGCTCAAAGCAGCCCGCAACCAGTTTTATTGCATTATTTTAAATGTAATAAAAATGTTCTTCTTACTCTCAAAAACTGCAGAATTTCCCATTTCGGTTTCGTAAAACCGTGATATTAGATTTGGAGTTACTTCGTTTAAAGATACCTCACAGTTAGTAATATACATCGAAAGAGCAGTTAAGTAGACGATCGCGATAAGACGAAACATGGTCAAATCTTCGCAAACCGGGGAAAACCTACACAATCATTGAAAGCCATTTCCACACGCCGAGGGAATTATTGAATTTTGGAAACACGTGAAAGAGATAGCGGAAAACTATTTAACTTAACTGGTGGAAAGTCACTAGGTTATTATCTAGGTCACTGCTAAAGAGCCATACGCACTCGGATTTTTTGGGTTAAGCACTAAAGAATTATTGTGGGCCCATGGGCGCCGTGACGCAGTGGTTAGTGTCTCGGACCACTGCGCGTGAGGTTCAATATTCGAATCCCAGAAAACACCAAACCGCACCACTCGTGAACATTTGACAAACATCCGAGAGTTTTGTTGTCACGAGAAAACTTCTCAAAAACAAATCGCCCTTCGGATACGGTACTAAATTCTAGATCCCTTCCATTTGTGTGCAATATTATTACGCACACAACACGAGTGGTTGGGAGAAACTATGCCCAGGCACTCGAAGAGTTGTAGCGCCAAATATTTATTTTTGCAGACAATCCTCTAATAGCCCCGAACATCTACTGAAGTACGTCTGAATGAAAGATAGCTTTACGAAATTCGGAATATCATTAATGAAAAGCTGAAAAGTAGAGAACTTAATATAGATCCATGAGGAACACCATGAGGTAATGACCAACGGTCCGACAATGACTCGTTTATTTTAACCTTCCAACCTTTATTGGAAAGGAAAATTGTGCAAGAGATACAACTGCCGAACTAAAACTAAAAGTTCAATTTAATTTCCTTTGCGTTTGTCTGTGAAGACGTTAAGTATTACAGTCGCACATCTATGTTGCGATCAAAGGCCCGATAGCCAGCGAATTTCTGTATTCAACTTTTTCGACAATTTACTTAAACCCTATTTTGGAGTGGAAACATATAAGACCTTGACTAGCCTATACATTGTACATTTTTGAAAATAAATGTATCATCAGTGGTCACATTCAGATTTCCAGATATCTGGATTTTGCGTGTTTGTTATCGGTCAATCGCCTCATAAATATATGTGCCATATAATCAGCTGGCTTAGGTAAGCACACATAAAAAATTCGAATAGATTTTCGCTAAAGCCAAATACAAATCAAGGCAAACAACTAATTATTAAAATTCAGATTGCTGAAATTCTTTTAAGTTTCGATAAAATCTTAGTGAATTTATCTATTCGGAATTATTTTGGCCATAAATTAATTAATTTTCCAGGTTAATTTTATATTTTATTTATTTATTTTTTTTTTTTTTTGACGTGATGTATTTTGTCTTTGTGAATTGCGGAAGAAAAGCTTGACGCTGACTGACTGGCCAAAGAGATTTTGCGTTCTGTGTAATCTGACGTACCGGAGCAGCCAAGATCTGGAAACCTGAATGTGCACAGTGTAAACAATTTGTAATTCGGCCCACAGAAAGGCATGTTTTTTTAAAAAAATGTCCACTTTTCAAAAGTTTTATTTCAAATCATATAAAATGAAATATTGAACTCCTATGCAATTAATTGTTCAAGTCTTGTTAGTTATGTGATTATACGTACCTATGCAATAATCGCATTTATGTGTACTCTGTCATCTAGTTCTTTCCCTTTTTTAAGGGAAAAAATCGAACTGGATTAGTTTTTTCCAAAAGCATACTACTTATGGACACTGTGCCAGGATGTAGAGAAATGTATTTTTTTATTATTGTGAATTGCTCTTCTGTCCGCATTTTCCCTTTCATTTAGCTGCAATCATTGTGCACATTTCAATTCTCACTAAACACTAGCCGCCACTTTCTCTCTTTAGGGTGGGTGTGTGGTGATGAGATTCTCTCCTTTGCCCCATCATAAGAGTGTGTTGCTTGATACTAGTTTAATTGCATTCGCCGAGTTGTGAGAGTGTGCTGAACTGCTTCTATCTTTTTTTCCGTCACCTACTTCTGCCCTATTAAAAAACTTTTCTCGTTAAGCGTTTCTTTAAATATTGTTGTACTTTTTTTTAAACACTTTTTCTTATGATAGGGGTTTATTTTTTTTCTCACACTATGGCCAAGTAAGCCAGTGAGTGGAAGGCTTCTTTAAGAAAAATCTTAAGGGCTCTAAGTTGTTGAGAGTGTACATAACTGCTTTTTTGAAGAGGAATTAAATTTAGAAATAAAAAATATGGTAGAGGTCATACGTCAGAACTACTGAAGCTATAACCTTCTGTTACTCATGTGTAACCTTGCGAAAAGTGCACCCGTAAGCGAATGTGTTCGGTTGAAGAAAACAAATCATCATCACATGAGTAGAAGCCTATTCAAATATTTTCCACTTGCATCCACCCTTCTCTCCGCCAAACGACTAAGAAAACAACTAAAACCCCTTCTAAGCAGGTCAAAACTGTTTTCACGTTCAAGAGTGGGTAGTGGGTTTTTGAACCATCAACACAATTGTGCGGTGAAAAATAAAATAAAAAAAAGCTCTAGGAAAAACAATAAAACTTCCACCAAACTGGAGCACCAAGGGAAGGTCAGTTCTTACGGATTTATATATACTTATGTAATATACATACATATGTACATGTATTTGAGAATGCACATAGTACAATTAGGGAATAAAAAAAAATTAAAATAAGTTGGGGAATTGTTTTAGTGTTTTCGTATTATTTTTCTTAGTTTTTTTTGTTTTTTTTTTTTGTTTACGTAATTTATTTTTATAAAAACGTTGTTATTCCTTGGAGAACATTTTCCATCACTCCAACAACCTTAAAGTGGTGTTTTTGTATTTTTATAGAGAAACAACTGAAATGAAAAAAACAAATTTTTTCCAGGACGCACTTATTAACTTCCATGGTCACGGTATGAATCTGTTTTATGGTTTAGTATTCTTACGTTTCTATTTTTGAAATGGTACTCAAACGTTTGTTGAAGGATATTTCTTTTGTTTTTTTTTTTTTCTGGCAGAACAAAGGCATTTGAGGTGTATATTTTAATGGGAGATGGAATAGGAATTGAAAGAATATGAAAACGAGACGACAGCTTTGAAAGAAAAATGTATAGACGGATACATATGTATGGTATATACGGTAGCAATCGCTTGGAGTGTCCTTTTTATGGAGGAAACATTAAATTTGAAGTATAAAGTTTCAAATTTGTGAGTCAAGATGTACATATTTTTTTATGAATTTTTTTTTTGCTTTGATATTTATTGGAAGAACCCAAGATGTTAGCTTTTCTGTCTTTGTATTATGGTTAGATGGTTACCTCAACGGAAACGTAACTTTAACATATAATAATTTTGAATTTTCTAAGTGCTGATCTTGGCTTATCTCCAGATAGCAGAAGAAGAATTTAAGAACGTATTTAAAACAGAAAAGTAAGGAAGGAAGGATTCCTCTTGCAGAAAAGACGGCGATTGAAGATACAATTCCGCATGTAGAGAAATAACGTTGGAAGATATTTAAGACTTAAAAATTAATAAATATTACCAACAGCACACACACACAGCTTGGGCGATGAATGAAATATTTACGTGATTTCTAAAATATACCGAATACAACCTCCCTCGACCATCGCCAGTTGAAACTTCATAATTAGTTTTGACATGACCGCCATAATTGCCTACATTATGGCATCGTTGACATATCTTAGAAAAAGTATGTCTAACCGAAAAAAGTTTGTGCAGCTTGTACAAAATTGTTTAGATTCTTAGAATCTTTTATAATTACAATCAATCATACTTTTACATACAATGCAACTTTTTTATTAATTGTCTAGAAGTGGGGATCCACCTATTTTTGGGGTTAATATGTATATTTTTTTTAAGAATTTCAAAATTATAGTGAATCTTTTTAACTTCTCAGTGAAAAACTATCTCAAGCACTACCTTCGATTTTTTCAAGATAATTACATTTTTTTATTCGGTTACACGCAGCACAGCGGCGTTCTTAGCACCTGCATGTGAGGCCAAAGTCCGCCCGGTGCATGGGTTGAAGAATATCCCACAGTGTGAAATCCTTTTAGCCCGCCAAGTGATCCACCTTCCCCTCGATTTTTAATTTATTCAACTTTTGCACATATTTTATTTCTATAATACATGTCAAGAAATTATTCGCTTGAAGAAAGCTAAGGTAATGTCTGAAATATTATAGTTTTCCCCTGATTCAAAGAAGTTAAAAAATGCCATATCCGAAGTGGAATTTTTATTTTATTTTGAGAAGCTTTCTCATGACAACAATACTTTGGCACGGCTGCGGCCACAAATACTCGTACATCATTAATAGTGATCAAACAAGTTTCATATTATTAAAAACAAAAGTTAAACCCCAAAAACAGATTGAGCCCACTATTTTTTTTAAGTACGGCACGAATTTGCTAGCAATGTATGCATGTAAAGAACTTTTTTTCTTTAAAACAACAATACTACATGTATTGTATTTCAAGGGTATTTTATGCTTAAAACAGTTTGTTGCAATTGTACTATGTAAGAGTGGGTCAATAAGACCCTGAAAAATGAAATAGAAACACTCTTTTCGGCATAAAAACATTTTATTTTTCAACATGGTCTCCTTTTAGCTCGATACACTTCATCCAACGTTTCTCCAATTTGTTGATGCCCTCCAAATAATACGATTTCTCGAGCCCCTCAAAATAAGCATTTGTTTCAGTGAGGAACCTCTTCATTCGACCCAAATCTCTTACCTCCGAGCCATTTCTTCATGTTTGGAAACAAGAAATAGTCGCAGGGGGCTAAATCTGGGGAATATGCTGGATGAGGGAGGAGTTCGTAGCCTAACTCATGCAATTTTGCCATCGCGACTGCGGACTTGTGCGCCGGTGCGTTGTCCTGGTGAAAAATAACTTTTTTCTTCGCCAAATGCGGCCGTTTTTTTTTCAAATCGGCTTGGAATTGATCCAGCAGCTCTGCGTAATATGCGCCGGTGATCGTTTTACCCTTTTCAAGGTAATCGATGTGAATAACACCGCACGCATCTCAAAAAACTGTCGCCATGACCTTGTTTGCTGACAAACCCGCCTTGACCTTCCTCGCGTTCGATTCACCAGGAGAAGTCCATTGTTTTGACTGTTCCTTGGTTTCTGGTGTATTGTGGTGAATCCATGTTTCATCCACGGTTACGAAACGGCGCAAAACTCAGCCGAATTTTTTTGGAACATCGCCAAACACACGTTTGAAGTTGTCAAACGAATGCGTTTGTTGTCGATTGTGAGCAAACGCGGCACCCATCTTGCGGAAAGCTTTTTCATGTCCAAATATTTATGTAAAATCGAAATCACTGACCTATGTGATAAGTCTGTGGCGTCTTCAAGCTCGCACACTTTCACTTACCGATCTTCCATTATCAAACCATGGATTTTGTCCAGCATTTCTGGTGTGGTGACCTCAATTGGGCGACCGAACGTTCGGCGTCACTTGTGCTTGAACGACCGCACTGAAATTGAGTAAACCAGTGGTGAATGGTTCCAATCGATGGTGAAGAGTCCCCGTAATATTTGTCAAGCTTTTGTTTGGTTTGCGTGATAGTTTTTCTGCAAAAAATAGTGTTTAATGAGCACTCGAAATTCACTTTTTTCTATTTTAACGAAAATGCTCGTAGGCGGCTATATAATAAAATGGCTGCCACAGCAAAACTATTTGACAGATCTGTCTAAAAACTTGAGTGCGTTCTTTCGAAAGATGATTCTTGACAAAAAAAAAAAAAATTTATGGTGACGACACAATTTGTGTTAATTTTCAGGGACTTGTTCACCCACCCTAATTATTCGTAATATCCTTTTACTTGCCTGTTAATCCGCATAACACAAATAATTGACAACCTATTTCAAATGTCTCTTTAAATTTTTTATTACTAAATTATTCTTGATATACTCGTACTAACAGGAAAAACACAACTTAAATCGAATCTATTCCACAGAAGTATTTGGAAATTAAAGTTTCTTCTTGACGAAGTAGGTATCCAATAGTTTATTAGTATCTTGTTGGATACCCTCACTATTTTATCACTTCCTTAAGCTTATTAGTCATAGATAGAACACGTTTTTTTGTTCTGTCAAGTAAAATTTGATCCCATTCTTCTTCAAGTGCAGTTTTTAAGTCATTTTTGGTTATGAGCTCTCTCTTTCTAATTTGGCTTTCCAAATCTGCCCAAAAACATTCTATCGGACTAAGATCCGGTGAGGAGTTTTGAGCTGGCTTGGCACATTTTATAAAAGCGACAACCGAATATTAAGAACAGTGTGCTTCAGTTCATTGCCTTCTTGAAATACATGACGATCCGAGGATGACGTTTTCCAACACTGTTTGTTAAACCCTTTTCCATGATGTCTATGTCCAGGTGTTGGTCCATTATACCGTCTCTAAAATGCATAAAACCAGCTCCAGATACAGCCATGCACACTGTGTTTAAATATATTAAATATGCTTACTTTTAAAGAACTTTTTTAAGTACTAGACCAAGGTTGGTGTTTGTGTGTCATTTTGGTTTGGTTAGCGTTTGTTAGTTCGCATTTGCGGGTAGTGGAGAACAGTCGATATAACATCCATTTTTCTTAAGCCTCAACAATGAGTTAAAAACGTTTTATCTAAATATTTGTTCTGTGAAGATTCGAAGAAATTTGCGCAATTTATTTGTTTCAAATCAAGCGCCTAGCAAGTCAACCATTCGACGTACAATTTCTTACTTACTTACTTAAATCCGGGCATATGGCGTCAACAACGCCTGCGCTCTATCTTGTTCAAAGTTCTGCAATGCGTTTGAGATGCCTCCAACTCATTCCTAAAGAGCTTGATTCCTGATCGACTGTATTGTGCCACTTTTGCCTAGGGCGGCCCGCTGTTCTGCCTGCCTAGGTGAGCGGATTCTATTGCATGACGTAGTTCGCAATAGAGTTGTCGTCGCGCTGTAGGATGTGTCCAATCCATTGCCACTTTTTCCTTCGCACAGTAATGTCTATAGGTTCTTGGCCGGTTCTCAGAAGAAGTTGTTCGTTGGAGATACGATTTTGCCAAAAGATTCTCAAGATGATTCTTAAACATACATCTATTATATTTACGAAGGTTTGCAGCTTGCTGTGAGAGTAATATCCACCTTCCAAGTACTGCACCCATACAACAATACCGATTCTATGTTGGAGCGAAATAGTTCCTGGTTGGTTCTTTAGCTGAGAACATTGCTTCTCCAGACTTTCGATAGCTTTCCAAATGCAGCTTCTGCCTTCCCTATTCTTCTACACACATCCACTTCGATGCCACCGCTGTCAGCCGAGACCAGACTTCCTAAGCATGAAAAGTTCTCTTCTTTTTCGACTACCAGTCCCCAGTGTTAGAAGTGCTCTTGTTTTGGCTGCGTTTATCGTAATCGCTACTTTGTTTGCCTCAACTTCTAGATTTTATGCCATCAGATGAAGGTCCATCAACCGATGTGAAAGTGGGTAAACCTCGTCGGCGTAGTCGACGTATTTAAGGTAAGTTGTCATAGTCCATCGAATTCCATTGCTCCCTTCCGTCAATGCTGCATGGAGAACATCACTGATGACCACCAAGAATAACAGCAGTTACAGTATGCACCCCTGACGTACTCCAGTTTGGACTTCAAAATTCTCTTATACCTTACCACAATCTTCATATGAGCGGAGAGCCGATGTGTTTGGCGCCGCTTGAAATAGCTCAGCAAGGATGCCATCAACATCCACCGCTTAGTTTTTCTTGAGGGACTTGTTTGCTGCTATTATTTCAGTTTTATGGGAAGTCCGGTACGACTTCGCAAATTTGTTGCTTCGGAAGACTCATAAGAGCTCGAGATCATATCACCATTGTCTAAGTTATTCAGGATTGTAGCGAAATGATTTCTCTATCTAGTGAGCTGATCCTTATTCGAAATCAGAAGTTTACTACCTAAACTCTGCACTGGATGTTGTTTGGAGTTCCGACCACCGACGAGCTCCTTGGTGATGTTATAGTCAGTCCTGCTGTCACACTTGCTTTCTGTTTCTTCAGCTCTTGAGACAAACTAACGTTTGTCACGTCTTACACTACTCTGCACTTCCTTCTTTTTCACGCGATATTCTAACTCACTACACTCTACTGCTGAGTCCGCTGTAATGCTAGCCTTGATTGCTTTGTGCTCATCAATCCATCTCCATGTGTCTGCCGATGCGATGATTATTCTACCTTTTACCGACGTAAGTCCGCGCCCCAGTTGCAAAATCATTTTCACAGCATTCCAGTGGCCATCCATCCATCTACAAGACAATTTCTGAAGCGTAGAGTAGAACATGACACTATTTTTTTGTTGGAGAGTGGTATTCCCCGGCATCGTAATACTTTTTTCACTCAACCCTAAGATGCCTATATTATATTGTGTGAACTCACGGGAGAATCTGGCGTTTTGGGGCCGTTCCTGAAGTGAGTCGAGGATGGTCTTGACGTTCGAGAAACCGATCGTTATCCGTGAACGATAGCTAAAGGTCGTGAATAAAGTATCCGTCCGTATCCAAGGCGTTGTATTTCATTTTGAAGCAATGGGTTTTTTGTTACGATTGCGGCTTGTTGGGCCACAGACCAACTGACACTTATCCTGCTTTGTGACGCAGGAGGTTCGCCATTTGCAATTTCCAGAGAAATTCCCGGATAGCACCACGAGGAGTTGGAAGTAGCACTTACTAACAGAGCTGCGAAGTGTTCGGCTGCAGCGGCTCTTTCTCGTTATTTAGTGGACCACAACCGGTGGCCGCCGTGGCGTAAGTGGTTAGTGTGTCGGATCACTACGCATGAGGTTCCAAGTTCGAATCCCAGAAAAACCCAACAAGTTTTTTCACGGTCCCACCTCTCGCAAGCCTCTGACAAACATCCGAGAGTATTGTTGTCACGAAAAAGCTTCTCAAATCGCCGTTCGGATGCGGCACTAAACTGTACGAGTAGGTCCCTTCCATTCGTGTGAAAAATATAACGCACCCGACATGAGTGGTTGCGAGAAGCTAGGCCCTGGCACTTAAAGAGCTGTTGCGCCAAATATTAATTTATTTATTTTTAAACCGGGAGATGCTGCTTCTACGAGGCCGTTGTTAGTGCTTTACCATCCAACGTTAAAAGACGTGCAATTTCGCCGATATATTATAATATTCCATACATAGTTGTTGTAAACCTAATAATCGGTCAATTGAAAACATCTTGTATTACGGATCACTTCCTGAAACAAATCTCTTCTAACAGACTTTCTACAACATAGTTGTTTCGGCCTAAGGTGTATGCCGAACAAACTTTAATTAAGGGTTAGGTTAGGTAAGTGGGTTGGTGTAGGGGATAGAAAACCTCCACACCACACTCAGATCAATAAAGACCCATTGTGATACCCATGGGGGGAAAGGGGATAGAATAGAGAATCCCTTCCTTGTGGAAAAATACCGTCTTTGTAAATATCCTAAAGAAAGCATTTAGTACTTACTGTACCCGAGATACGAACCATCCAGAGGATTTGATGAAGTTTGCGATGTCATTTATTGGTCTGTTGGACAACTCTTCTAGATCCTCAAAGAAGTGTTGTCCAAGGAACTTATTTCTCAAATGATAGAGGCCTCCTGAGCCTCCTCGTCGCCGCAGCCTCCACAAAGGTCTTCGTTAGTCACACGTAGTTTTTTCATGTGGTACCGCATGGTATTATGCCCCGTAATGACTCCTATTAAAGTAAGGATTTTCTATGCCTCTGTATGAGTCTATCTCGAACTACTAAGGTAACTCTTTATAAGACATTAATCATCCCAGTCCTGCTGTATGGCGCAGAGGCATGGGCTTTGAAAAAACCGGATGAGGATGCCCTTGGTTATTTCGAGAGAAAAGTTTTTCGAGCGATCTTTGGTCCCGTCTGCATAGACGGTGAGTGGAGGAGAAGGTACAATGCCGAACTATACGGCCTGTACAAGGACATCGACTTAGCCAGAAGAGTTCACATACAGCGACTAAGATGGCTGGGTCATTTAGAGCGGATGGAGCCCAACCTTCCCGCTAAGAAAGTCTTCGAATCCACCCCGGACGGACGGCGCAGTAGAGGACGACCTCGCGGTAGGTGGCGCAAACAAGTGGAGGGGGACCTCAACCAACTTGGCGTGCGCAACTGGAGGCAGCTGGCTCGTAACCGTGCTGGCTGGATAGGTTTGTGGGTTGAGGCCCAGGTCCACCCCGGACTGTAGCGCCATCTAGGTAAGTAAGTAAGTATGAGTCTATTGGTTCTTACTCTGTCAAATGCAGGCCACAGCTTCCTCGTGGTGACACAAGTATCTAATGATGTCCACCTGTTGTTACCCTCCGTTAGGGCTTTGTTTCCTGCTTCGAGCTTGAGGACGCAAGGCAGGATGTACACCGAGGGGTCAGATTGGTCCGAGTTTAGTGCTGAGCCTCCTCTTGCCAGTTCATCGGCTTTCTCATTCCCTGCTATGCCTTCATGACCAGGGACCCAGCAGAGCTTTACCTCGTGCTGTGTTCCAAGAACCTTGAGTTCTTCTCTACAACACTTCACAAGCTTCGATTTTATTTCTATAGCAGATATTGCTTTTATCGCCGCCTGGCTGTCGATGAAAAAGGTGATATTCTCTCGGGGTATTGCCCTAATCGCAGTCTTACGAGCTGCTATTGTAACTGCTAGGACCTCCGGGCTGACATGGAGAGACCAAGCGTTTCAGCGAAGATGCCAGCGCCTACACCTATTTCCATTTTGGATCCATTGGTGTATACAGCTAAGGATCGCTCGTTAGGCATTCTGTAATTGTTCCAGTCTTCCCTGCTCGGATAGGTGCTAGAAAATGGTCTTGTGAAGTTTAGGTAAGGCGGTAAGTAGTCTGTATTAGATACACTGCCTAGATATCTCTGCAGGATCGTGGTGTGACCCATTGCATTTGATCTCCAGCTATCTGTTTGGCTTAATCTTACGGCACTAAGAGCCGCCGATACTTGTATAAAGATGTCTAGCGGAAGCAGATTTAGAATGGCCTCGAGTCCTGTTGTAGGTGTCGTTCTCATCGCACTGGTTGTGGCGATGCACGCTAGTTTTGTACTTTTGTGATAGCAGCTAGGTGATTTATTTTGCTGGCTGCTTGCCACCATACAAGGCTGCCATACGTTAGTATTGGCCTTACTATAGCTGGTTACATCCATAGGATGATTTTGGGGTTTGGTGCCCAAGTCTTCCCCAATATTCTATTGCACGAGTAAAAAGCTATCGTGGCTTTTTTGACTCTTTCGTTGATGTTTAGTCTCCAGTTCAGTTTCCTATCGAGCACCAGGTCCAGGTATCTCGCACTACTGGAGATACTCAGGGGAGTACCCCTTAGGGAAGGTGTTACGAATTGTGGAATTATTCTTTTGTTAGTGAATAATACTAACTCTGTTTTCTGGGGATTAACCGTCAGCCCACATCTCTCCGTCCAGAAGTCAATTATTTCCAGCGCCCCTTCGATTTGTTCGCTCCAAGCCTCTCCATTTATCTCGGTCTTTAGCTAGTTGCCTCCAGTTGCGCACTCCAAGTTGATCGAGGTCCCCTTGAACTAGTGCGCGCCACCTCTACTGCGTCGTCCCTCCGGGTTAGATTCGAAGACTCTGCGGGCCGGAGCGTTGGTGTCCATTCGCTCTACATGTCCTAGCCATCTCAGACGTCCAATACGCAGTTTTTTGACTAGGTCGATGTCGCTGTACAGCTCGTATAGTTCGTGATTGAATCTTCTCCTCCAAAACCCGTCAACGCAAACTGGACCGAAAATCTTACGAAGAATTTTTCTTTCGAAACGACCAACGATATCTTCATCCTCTTTTAATAAAGTCCATGTTTCAGCGCCGTAAAGCAGGACTGGGATGATCAAGGTCTTATATAGAGTCTCCTTAGTTGTTCGAGATAGGGCTTTACTGTTGAATTGTTTTATAAGCCCAAAAAAACAGCGATTGGCAAGAGTTATTCTTCAATTGATTTCTGCACTGATTTTGTTAGTAGAATTTATAGCAGAGCCAAGGTAGACTACCTCTAAGTAGTCTCCCCACTGTGACGTTTTGTCCAATCCGTCGGTGTTGGCAGCATATACTTGGTTTTGCCCTCGTTTATCGCCAAACCCATTTTGGCCGCTTCCGCCTCAATGCTTGCAAACGCACCGGTGACAGCCCGCTGAGTTCTTCCGATAATGTCTATATCGTCGGCGTATGCAAGCAGTTGTACAGACTTGTAATAGATTGTGCCTCCGGTGTTGGCTTGTGAATTCCGCACAATCCGTTCAAGTACAATATTGAAGAAGTCATATGACAGCGCGTCACCTTGTCTAAAGCCTTTTTGGACATCAAAGGTCTCGGTGAGGTCATTACCGACCTTGTTGGAGCAGCGAGCGTCCTCCATCGTCAGCCTGCACAGACGGACAAGTTTGGCAGCGATGTCAAAACTAGACATGGCTCTATAAAGCTCTTCTCTATAGATGCTGTCATAGGCGTCCTGGAAATCGATAAAGAGGTGATGAGTCGATTTGGAATTTTTGGGTTTTCTCCAGGATCTGCCGAAGTGTGAAGATTTGATCGATGGTGGACTTTCCTGCCCTGAAACCGCACTGATAGGGTCCAATCAGGCTGTTGATAAAAGGTTTCAGACGTTCACACAATATCGCAGAAAAGATCTTGTATGCGATGTTGAGGAGACTGATGCCTCTATAATTAACGCAGTTGAGGGGGTCTCCTTTCTTGTGGATCGGGCAAACGACGCTGAGATTCTATTCATCAGGCATACACTCGTCTGACCAAATATTAGAAAAGAGTTGGTGTATGAACTCTACCAATTCATCCCCAGCTGCCTTGAAAAGTTCGGCCGGTAAGCCGTCAGGTCCAGCAGCCTTATTGGATTTTAGCTTGGATATTGCTATCCTCACTTCGTTTTGGTCAGGTGGACGGAAATTTTGACTATCATCGTCTACGTTGAATGGTTCATTCTGCCTGACAGCGGGATGTTGGTCTTCGTCGCCGTTATACAGTCTGCAGAAGTAGTTTTTCCATATTCTCAGCACCGACTGTGACTCTACTACGAGGTTTCCGTTTTAATCTCTACAGGTTTCTGTACGGGTATTACTTCTCTGACACGTTCTTTTTACCTTTTGGTAAAACTTCCGTACATTGTTCCTGGAGTATAAGCTCTCCATATTCTCAAACGCGCGCTTCTCATGTTCTTTCTTCTTTTTTTTGGAGAAGCCGATGTTCTTCCCGTCTCTTTTGCTCGTAGAGCTCACGAGCAGCTGTCGTTTTCCTTTGCAGCTCCGCTTTGTATGCCTCTTGTTTTGCTGCATGCACTCGCCGGCATTCTTCGTCAAACCAAGGGTTTCGCGGTGGTGGGCGAGCGAGACCCAGCACATCAGTCGCGGCGTTTCTGATGGTATGTTGGCAGCGTTGCCACTGGTCTTCGGTACTTGATGCTGGCGGCATAGGTAGGGGTGATTGAGAGATTTCGGGATACGCGTTCAGCGAAGCGTCTGGCGGTCTCTTGCGATTGTAGCTTTTCGTCGTTAAATTTTCTCACAGTAATTCTTCTTTGTTGCTCAGATTGGGATATCCGCATTCGTACCTTGGCTACAACCAGGTAATGATCCGAGTCTATGCTGGCCGCTCGGAAGGTCCGGACATCCAGAATACTGGAGGCATGCCTTGCGTCGATCGCAATATGATCAATTTGGTTGATCGTTACATGATCATTGGACCGCCATGTCTGCTTATGAATATCGAGATGAGGAAACCATGTGCTTGCTATGGTGACATTTCGCTCCACAGCGAAATCAATTAGCCTTAGTCCGTTATCAGACGTGGTGTCGTGTAGGCTATGCTTACCGACTGCCCTACCAAAGACGTCCTCCTTTCCTATTTTGGCGTTAAAATCGCCCAATACGATTGTAACGTCGTATTTACGACATTGCTCGTATGTTTTGTCGAGGAGCTCGTAGAAACACTTTTTGGTGGCAGGGTCATTTTCTTCCGTGGGGGCATGAACACATATTAGGCTTATGTTAGCGAATTTAGCTTTGATCCGGATAGTCATAATATGCTCGCTAACGTGTCGGAAGCTTAAGACTTCTTGCCTAAGTCTGCCGCGTATGACAAATCCGCATCCGAATAAGCGTTGCCTGTTGCCTCTGTAGCAATCACCGTAGTAGATGTCACAGTTTTCCATCCTCTTTTTGCCCGGCCCATCCCATCGAACTTCCTGGATGGCGGTAATATCTGCTTTATAGCAGTCTGAGGCTCTGCTAGTTGTTCGGCTGCACGTGGTCTATAAAGGGGCAGAACTTTCCACGTACAGATCCGAAGGTCGTTGTCCTTATTTCGTTTGCTGGGGTCGTCATTAGTTGAGTCATCCTTATCCGAGGCTTTTGGTTGTTTCGGAACCATGAGTTTTTTACGTGGTAGGGAAGTTACCCCGACGACACAACCCCCAACTTGAAGGGCCCCTAGGACGAGGGGCCGGGTACACCGATGCCAGTAGTCCACTACGGGAGTATGAGCGCTGCTGTTGGCCCATTAAGGGCTCCTCCGCCACCATCTCTATTCCAATGCCCTCACCAACATTGGAAATTCCTTACCGACCTGTGATCCGAATACGCCGAAGCAGCTCGCGCAAGGTATTCACTAAGTTCAACCTAACTGGAACTATAGACGCCACCATTGACTCCGTCTAGGGAATTCGCCCGCTGCCGCCTGGAACAGGCAGAAGTGCTCTAGTGAGAAAACACTCTTCCCCCCCTCTCTCATCTGCTGCCACCAAGAATCCGCCATACGGGGTTGGTTACCCACTTCTTGGATTAAGGTACTAGGCACCCGGCTGTCACCGCGTGGAGGTTGAGAGTAGGAGTTGGTAGGCCTCAGCTGAGTGAAAACGCTTGTGTTTTCATATGATCGCATGCACTACCGTTTGACCAGCCATATTATGTCTATCCCATTCTTGTTTCCATTTTGATTATGATTTAGACATTGGAAGTATGAAGTTCGTATATCCATGCTATATTCTGGATTATATACAATATAATACTGATTGATTTAAGCATATTTTATTTTCCCCAAACAAGTGTTTTCGAGAATACTGAGCAATAACTCATGTACGGCATTATTTTAATTAATTTATTTTGATTATCTCAAAATATACGGGTATCTAAACATATATTTCTTCTGCGTACTATTATTGTTGGTAAAGAAAATCTTAGAAACACATTGCTGTCAAAGACAAAAAAGCTTCATTGAGGTTGGATTCCAATTTTAGCTACATTTTCGTGTTAATTGAAAATTGGAAGTAATTCTATTGCATCTCTGCTAATTTAATGGTAATTTTTCCAATCCATAGCGTAAAATATTGCTTATTAAAATTTTCAAATAATTACATTTTAATTCGAATCAGTCATTGCGTTCATCGCCAATCCTATTTCGTATTTGTTAAACTAAATTCTAAAAATTAATTCTCGACTCAAATAAATCGGAACAAAATAATTGCCTCCGTGAATGAAAGTGTATACGTGTCCATGCCTCTGAATGCATTTAAATTGGATCTCTGCAATTTACACGTGCGCTTACCCCGCCGACGGATAACATACGAGAATAATGAAATTTGTTTAACTGTAGATATTATTAAAATTTATTTATTCGCTATGTGGCATGGAATGTGAGGAAATTTTTTATAATTTAAATATTTTCAGAAATCCGTTAAAAAAGTACTGAAAAAAGTAAATCAAATCTAGCATTCATAAACGAGTAGCAGTGCATAATATTAGTGTGATAGGAATACCAGCTCCATTGGGTTTGAAGGGTCTATTCATAAATATTCACAAGCTCGTGTGCACTCTAATACATTCGCGATACTTGGAAAAGAGCAAACAAATGGATATTGGAATAATTTTATGCGCATATTTTTTGTCATGTTGATCCCGAGCGAATGTGCAAGGATACATCGATGGGTTCGGGCAGTTGTTTGCAATGCAGTAGTGTGGCGTGAAATGAGGATTGAGAAGAATTTTAAGGCGACTTTTTTGAAAAGCTTTTCATTCCGTTATGTAATGGCTATTTGGGAATGCTTAGGGAAACTTGAGCTAAAATAATACCTAATATTCAATGTCGGCACGAGTACTATAACTTTGGCGCCAAAAATTGTTCTTTAATCCTAAATTTAAATTAAATTATTTGTGTCAATAGTTTTTGAACAATTCGCATGCAAACTCAAAATTTTGATAAAAAAAGAAAAAAAAAGTTTAGACCAATTTTTTTTCAAAATTGTGAAATGCAGTGCTAAATTGGCTTTTTGCGGTCAATGCTTATATCAAATCTGAATCGAACACGAAAAACCAAATGGTTTTATGTCTTCTAGTTTTTGAAAAAATTTAAAATTACTATTTTTGTTTTGTTTTTTGGCATTTACGTGGTCTTCCTTTGAGGTAAGTGAATGAATAATAGATTAAACGTCTGGCAGGCACCTATGTCAACAGTTTTCTTAATTAACAGGACCCGGGTGGCACGCTTCGCGGGATTAAGGGATTTAAACTCTCTTTCCGCATGCGGCAGCTCCCGCTCACGCAACTTCGTTGCTCCGTTCGGGGTAGGTGCTTTTTGTCAGGCAGGCGCCTATATTAACAGGGTGGCCCGCTTTTTTTTTAATTTTTTTTTTTATCAAAATTTTGAGTTTGCATGCGAATTTTTTAAAAACTATTGACATAAATAATTTAATTTAAATTTAGGATTAAAGAACAGGTTTCTGGCTTTCAAAACCGATACAGTACTTCATTGTAAGTGTTGCCGTTGTTTTTTAATCTTTTTTTTCATTTTAAGTCATCTTTTTCTAAAATTGCCCCCATCCCCTAAACGTGGCGAAATACGCCCCCCCACACTAAAAAAATACTTGTTTTTGAGCCCTCTACAAAAAACCGTTATCAATTTTTGGCGCCAAAGTTATCGTACTCACCCCTCAATGTCGTTATAAATTTTATGAGGTCAGTTTGCGAGAATACAACTTGATAACAGACAGATTTTTTTCACCTTAAGAATCGGAGCTACATCAATGGCGACCAACATTATCTAACAATAGGCGTCTCCAACAACAAATCGATACAGTTCAAAATTCAAATCGATACCGAAAAGTGAATGCAATGTTTTAGCCAGAAAATTATATATCGCCCCGCATATGCCAGAAGCATGAATGTGTAAATGTTAAACTTTTGGGGAATGACCACAATTTTGCCTTTGGCTCTACTAACTAAGAATGAATTCAACATTCACCCAACTGACATAGTAAGGAATTGTTGTTTCCACACTGTTTGCACATTCACAGTTCTAACACAACATAGAATAGAGAAAGACTTATCAAACAAACTAAGAAACCCAAAAAAATTAAATTTGCACATTATATGTCAAGTAAGTCATCTGGTTCCTTAAGTATCTCATGGCTCAATGGACACCTAATTCAAAAGGGATATCTAAGCTAGTAGCTGCAATATACGTGGAAAGTTTTACCATAACATTTATGTATCTTTTCTCACTAATACCCAATTCGTTAAGGATCTGCAATTGAGGAGTCGTCCTTCTACCCTGCGTAATTACCTACATAATCTCGCTTTTACTCATCACACCCCATATGTATTTCATCTAAACTCACATTTACATCACCATTTATAATGCTTAGAGAAATATGTCTCCCCCATCTGTTCCTAATTTAGATCGGTTATCTTTTTTTGTCACTCATAGTATCAATTCTACCGAGTTTGTCAACAACGAGAGTTTCACCCACTCAACAATGATATTCATATTTACTAAGGTTCTGCCACCGTTTGTGGAATTTATATAGGTCGTCAAAAAAATATTTATTTTGTCAACAGTTCGTCATCAATTCGTAGAAAGCTAAGAAGGAGTTGAGTTGTCAGATCACTGATGTATAGAAAACACACTGTAAGCTCGGCTGTTCCGCACAAGACTTTTCAACATTGCCTCAGTAAATCCGGGGCCATCTTCACGGCAAATTCTACTGAGTTTTTTTTTCTCGTTGAGGGATATTAAATACAAAAACGTTTCGAATAATTGCTATTTTATATAATAATCAAAAGAAAGTGTTATGGAATTGTTTTCGAACTGCTTCGTATAAATTAAGGATTGCTAAATTCTTACGAGTCTTAAGTCCTGCTGCTAAGATTCGCTACCATGTGCAGAATCTAATTCAAAGCCTACTTTCTGGCGCACTAAAAAATTTAAAAGTTGCACTTAATAAAAATTGTCAGTAAATATTTTATTTATTGTTTTAACAGAGGTGCTAAATTCCAACAAACCATTACCTCAGAGCCCCTTATTTTTCTTCTCTGTCTAGTCTTACAGAACCTACTTTTATAATCCAGAAAAGAATGACAAGGTTGCATTTCGCTAGCCCTGAAAACACAATTAAGCTGAATTTTTTTAAATCTGATTTTATGCATACGAATAGACGCTTTCATTTTATATTGTAAGCATTTTGCATCTAGCCATTCGTCATAAATTTAACAAAGACCAGTTAGTATTAGAGTCAGTCATCAGCTTTGCCATAATATACGCACGTAACGGCTTGTTAGTAATCCTCCTTATAAAATGGTTGACCCCAATTGTTTCATTCATTACTCCTGTAAAGTAATGTACAAGTAGATTTGTATACTGCAATGCTTCAATACTTAAGAATATTGAAGTACAAGTGCTTACTTTATACTGGTACTCTCGTCTTAGAAAATGGTGCCGAAATGTTAATGTACAAACAAATTTTCCAGACCAAAGTTATCAAATAAGTAACTATATAAAAATATAGTTCGAATTTTTTTTTTCTTTATATTTTTGGTAGGCATTGTCGACTTCAAATATTAGTCTTTTCGCTATACAGAAGGCTATGGTTATATCAACATTTTCCTCGTAGGGTGCAGGGCTAAGTATCTTTTTTCTCGAATTCTCACTGCCACATTGTTAATTTAATTATGTAAATTTGTTTTAAAAGAGGCCGTACTCCATAAAATTCTTAAACTTTCAAAAGATTTCGTATACTTACATATGTTCCGTTAGACACTGATTATTTTAATGGAATGAGGACATCGTATTACCACACAACTTCTCCTATATCTTTCGATCTATTAAGCCGATTTTCGTTGAATTTTTTTTTGTCGCTTGAAAGGATAACTTCTCGAAAAAGTCTTGCGATATACTTAACTCAGTGTAAGCACACAAAATGTCATATCTCCCAAACTGATGATGTCGTGTCCAAAGATGTTTTATAAGCATGATTTAATCTTACATTTTTAGATAGTGACACACACATTTTCTTTAAACATTCTTATATTATGCGCACATATGAATATATTTGAGAACATAGATTGGAAACAAAACATTTCTGGATTTTATTCAAAATAAGCCTTTGAATGATGAGTATATCTAAAGCATATATTCGAGGAAAAAAATGATTCCTCTCCTCTGAAACCACTTTCAAAATAACGTTTCTTTTAAGTGACTCTCCTTATATGTTTTGTATGTGCAAAAATCGTCTAGGTAGCGCATATATTGTATGTGCTAGAAGGTAGTAACAGACAAACAACTAGACAAAAACAGACAGATAGACGGATGGACGACAGACGAGTTTCCGCGGTATAAGTACGGAACCCTTGCCTGTTTCCTGATCCGGAAACAAAACACGAGCTATAACTTAAATATAACAAAATATATGTTTGGAACGCTATACAAAAACTAACGGATCATAGAGCATAATTAATGTTTTCATTCGTTTCTCTGTCATCAGGTTAAACATTTTCATCAAAGAACTACCGTTTCAGTCCTACTTTGAATGCCTTAATTATTTTCCTTTTTCCTCCTCTAACTATGGTTTTACCACATGAAATGTCCGATTTTATAGTAAACATTTAAAAGCCAGTATTATTTTTTCGTAAATTTTTATTTAATCAAAATAGGATCCGTTGGCATCTAAGACATTCTTCCAACTTGATACAAGGTCAAATATTTCTTTTTCGTAGAAGTGCCGACTTTTTGAGGCAATGAAATCTTCAAAGACCTTTAGGACCTCTGCTCGATTCCGGAAAATCTTCTGCCGGCAAAATGAATCCAAATTGCGGAAAAGGTGTTAGTCCGTTGGGGAAAGATCAGAGGAGTACGGTGTGTGCGGAAGAATTTAAAATCCCAACTGCAAGAGTTTTTTTTTACCATTTCGCGTAAGGTAGGGGGTCTAGCATTGACATGCAATAGGATCCGACCGTGCCTATCGATTAAAACAGGTTGCTTTTCAGCCAATTTTGTGTTTAATAGCGTTTATCGTTTCTCCTGGTTGAAGAAATTAAAAGTGGATTGGTTCTTTCGATGTCCACCAGATTGTCACCATAACCTTTTTTGGTTGAAGATCGGGCTTGGGCTGTTTCGGTTTTTCGTCTTCATCCAACCAATGGCCAGGTCCTTACGGTTGTCATACAGAACCCGCTTTTCATCACAGGTGATCATCCGGTGCAAAAAACGGTTCAGTTTGGTTTCTTTAACTAAGCGATGAGCAGATTTCTAGGCACTGTAGTTTTTGGGACTCGTCTAGTTCATGGAGTACCCATTTATCGAGTTTCTTTACCTTTCCTATGAGAGAAAGGTGTCGGCTTATTGTCATGGGAGATACTCCCATGTTTTGTGCAATCTCCCACATCGATTTCGTTGGGTCCGCATCTACCGTTGCTCTTAAAACATTGTCGTCAATTGACGTTTCCGGGTTCCGACGTGGCTCATTTTCCACGCTGAAATCTCCCGAACGGTACTTTCCAAACCAACGTCGAAAAGTACGTTCGTTACCGCTATATCTTCAAATATGTCATTAATGTTTTTCATTGCCAATGACGCATTATGTCCCATTTTAAATTCATAAAGGAAGAGGCTCCGAATTTGAACTGCCGACGGCATGGTAAACAATTAGAAAAAAAAAAAAAAAAAATAACTGTGCTTGCAACGAACCCTAAAAGTTTCACGCGTACCACTTTGCCTAATAAACAAAGAAAATTGCACGTTCTGGCACAGATGTTCACTCGATAGCTTCTCATTTCGGACTAAGTGAAAATCGGTCAATTCATGTGGTACAACCTATTGTATACAGATAATTACGATAGGTATGTGTTTATTAAAATTATCTCTTGTCTTTTCAGGATATTTCTGGCACATCACAGATCTGCACTTGGATACCATTTATTCAACTCAAGGCGATGTACTCCGCAGTAAGTATTACATTTTGTATTTTACTCTAACGAAATTAACAAAATAAAAATCTATTCCTATTTAACCCAATCGTTTGATGACAATCAAAATAAATACAAGCAAAGACATTGGACCACTTCCACTTGATTTGTTAGACAAACACAGATTTTCGCTCTCACCTACGCAGCTAGCTAAAGAACGGAGGGTAACAAATTAAAGCTAAAATCACCTCAAGGACACTCCATTATGTACTCTTTACAGAAATTATGAAATACATACATACATTTACAGTGGCACAACCTCCGTAGTGAAGGTCACTAGCCACAGATTTGAAATCTTTGAGAGTTGCCGAGTTGCCCTAGGTTAGTGATTTTTGAGATTTTTGTATGTGCCCTGTGTGCAAAAGGATTTCTCTAGAGCAACCACAACGTGACTCAGTTTTTTTGTCATTTGATCTGTGGCAAATCAATGGTCACGTAGCATATTGCCTCGTGTAGTCTGTTCTGCAGAAGAACATTGTGAGAAGTACTTTTTTTTACTCTGAGTTAAAATCAATTTTATTTAAAACTCTTAATGACTTGCAGTACATGTATCTTCGAGGATCTTTTTTTGCAACATCTACTATCATTTCAGGTTTCATAACTTTACTCATGAGACATTAATGCCAGCAAAGGAAAGTGCAATCTCATTCCATCCCTTCGAATCCACTATCTTCCAATTGAGTTCATCCTGACAAACTGCAACCAGGTCAAATCAGATGACGGTGTCAGAAATGATTTAGCGACGATGACAGTGAAATATATCAGATAGACGGATGCACAGAAGCGATAACAAACTTCAGCTGCATCGGTTGCAATGGAGCACCATTCATTCCACCACCAACCGCTAGTCAACAGCAATCATATCTCGGTGTGCCAAGTTGACACCATTCGGCCGCAAAATGAGGATTTCGCCGGAATTGTGTTTTTAGGGCGAAATATATTTTTGCTTAAATTTAATTAAAAAATGGAAAAAAAACCTTTACAGGGTTTTGCACTAATTTGTGAGGAGGTTGTTGCTCGAAAATCGATTTTTTCGACATTTCGTGTGCCATTCTAAACCATACCAAATGAGTTGAAATAATTTCCATCAATTAAATTTCACTCATGCGTCCATCGTCATTCTCATGAAATATGGAATCGCATACCAATTAGTAGCACTGAAAACATTGAATACCCAGAATTTGTCTCTATCTCGCGTTTTCACTCTCCCTATTTGTCTGTACTTACTGAGTGCTATAGGACAAATAACGCATGCAAATCAAGTAGCGAATTTGTCCCTCTATCGCTCATTCATGGATGTAAATGAATCTATCCTATCGTATAACCCTGAGGATGGGCGGATGATACTGGTGTGTTTGTTGGAACAGGAGTAGAAGCAACCGCCAGCTAATTCAGTTTACAAATGCAAGCAGGCAACTGGCAAACTAATGAATGAATGAATGGATGAATCTGAAAAGGATCTCACGATGGCAAACGAAGAGTATGATGATGATTGTTTTTGAATCGTATTTCACATACTACAGCCATTTGTAATGCATGACTGCCCTGGGTTGGAAATACTGCAGTCCAGAATTGGATCCATATAATGTGCGCACTACGTCATTGGTAATGATAGATGCGCACAGGTCTTCAGATAGTAAATATGTAATATATTTAGCATAACGCAGCAAATGCTACATAAATACGGGGCGGCGTGGGCTCATTATATCGGGAATATTATTATCGGATATGTGCAGCATTATTGTTGACAATTTTACAAATGATAGTCCGTAGGGCCTTCACTAATACTCATAATTGCTCTTACAATTTTAGGCACGTAATTCTCTTACATTCTTCTAAAGTTATTTGATGCGTCCATAATATTCATTTATGAAATAGGATCTCTAAAGCTTTATTATTTGACTGAAATGTCAAACGCTTATCATTCTCCTAGAGCACTTCGTAAGTGTACTGAACCCAGTTGCGCACAGTTTAACCTTCCAATATGTACCACTTGGCTTTGTGAATAATATTCTTGACAATCCGATAACAGATTTTGAGATTAAAGAAGCACTGTGTGTTTATGAAGAATGGAAAAGTAGCAGACTCGGATGGGATCCCTCTTGAATTTCACAAGTATGGCACCAATGAGCCTTACGGTAGACTGACCGACTTGTGTAATAATATTTTGGAGTACGGGTGTGTTCCGCAGCGATTTAAGGTGGCACTAATTTTCTGCATCCAAAAAGAGTTCTACATTGGATCCAGGGAGTTATCGGGGTATTTCCTTTTTGAATGCATCAAACAAAATGTTTACTGCGATACTTCGAAAAAGATTAAATGCGTAGATAGGAGCCAACAACCTACTGAATAAGTTCGAGGCTAGTTTTAGATCAGGGTGCTCTACAATTGACCACATATGTGTACTAAGCCGCATTGCAAAGTTATTTCTTTCTCAAGGCAAGAAGCTCTATGCCTTCTTTATTGACTTTAAGACTCAGTGGACAGAGCTGTCCTTTTATATAAGCTCTACTCTGGGGAATGTCACTGAAATGGAGGCTAATAGGAAATCTATATGCTGATACGAAAGCGGAGTCTTGGGATGCAGATGTTCTATCGGCATGGTTCCAAACGCACTCAGGAGTACAACAAGGATGTTCACTGAATCCTAATTTATTTGCTCTGTTCATTGATGATCTGACTGACTGTTTTCAAAGAGGTGTGGAATATGCGGATGTGCTCGTTTAAGCCCTTTGGTTTGCAGACGATGCTGTTCTCTTGGCATACTTCCCTGATTCCTTACATCTCATGATCAATCGTTTGCATGAGTACAACAAATTATGGAAGCTAGTGGTCAACCTGAACAAGTGAAAAATTATGATTTTGGGAGGGTGGAGGCTGAAATTGTTCCAACGAAAAATGGCGCTTTGATGACGAATCAATCGAAATTGTTAAGGAGTACAAGTACCTCGGGGCTTATGTATTGCACATAACCAAAAATGTGAACATGGAACGGCATCTCAAAGAAAAACTCGTAAAATCAAAAATGGTCATCAATATAGCGTGGCAAAATAGTTTCAGTAATAAATATATTAATCATGGTAGCAAATACAGGGTTTTTCAAGCTATGCCCGTCCATTCTGTTATTTGCGGTGCAAGTATTGGGCGAAAAGCAATACGAAAGTGTGGAGAAGCTACTAAGATTTTATGTGACTGCATGCTCAAAACAGGATTTTCGCCCATATTTAAGAAGACATTTAAACTACAGGTAGATTATGTACTAAAAGCTCTAAACTTGCCAACCCACCGTCTCCCAAGAAAAGCATTCATTTTTTTCATTTTAAAAACATTTTTTTTTAATTCAGAATATCTTATGGGCTAACAAAAACGCTTAAAACTAGCTTAATTAACTTAACTATCTTATTCTAACTTACCAGCTCCATGCGGGCGCTCCAAGCTAATCTTAACTCTTAACCTATGTCTTTCGACGTAACCTAACTATATTTATGAATTATAATTTATCTAATTAACAAATTAAAGACTAAGAAAAATGTTTATTTATAGAAAAAACTTTGTGTCTGAACTGATTTTTGTATATTAAAAATAAAAATAAAACTCACAAACTACATTAAAAAATAAAATCTTAAGCTAACTTAACTACTATGTATAATTAAATACACACTTTTTTTATTTGCGAAGTGGTGTGCCAGTTTAGATTTTTTTTAGTCAGTCCTGTGTTATTTTAAATTTTATTAGTTTTTTTTCCTACAACAACCTAAACTATGTAAGCCGGCCATAGCATTATTACTATATAATATATATATATAATAATATATATATATACATATAATAGTAATAATACTACACGACCCACTTTGCCCCGTTACAGGCTACCCCGGATTAGGGGGAAACGACGACGACGTTCCCTCTTCTTCAAAAAGCCACCACAATTGGTGGCACTGCCTACGCATGTCTTCAATGACGCGGTATGAAACCGCCCTACTATATCGGAGACGCTCTACACTACTCTTTGCAAAGTCTCGGTCGTAGTTGAGTCGCCTATCCACAGATGTTCTGGCTACATGGAAGATTGGCGACACCGCTAACTTATCCTGGATCTGACCCTTTTGGTCAAGATATAGGAATGCTTCCAGAGGGATAAAGCCATTAAGGCGCACATTCTCGTGATAGAGATTATTGGGGTAATAAGCCCCGAAGATCAGGGGGCAACTCACGTAACTTTTCAGACGATTATCGTTTGGACGATAGTAATCGACTAATGAAAAAAATTGTTGCATATTGTAGGAGTTAACATTTCTCTACCACAGTTGGTTGCCCACTGTTGGCTGTATAACGCCTAAATGCATGTAAACTTTTGACGATTGTGGTTTTTGCTATAGTTCAAACATACATTTAGGCGTTAGACAGCCAACAGTGCGGAACTAACTGTGGTAAGGAAATATTAACCGATATAATATGCAACAATTTTTTCCATTCGTCGGTTGCTATCGTTCAAACGATGATCGTCTGAAAAGTTACGTGATTTGCCCCCAGGCTATTCGTCGAGGTCACTGCTCTTGCAATGTGCCTTCGAATCATCTTGATCAAGAAATTATCCACTCTGATCAGATTCGCCCTTTTGTACAGGACCTCATTACGATAGAATTTTATGTACTCAGACTCGGGTCTTCTGTACAAAAGAAGGCAAGCCTTCTCAAACACGCGCATCTTTTCCAACAAGCTTGGCCCACGTTAACCAACATGGGACATCCATATGTGAGCATAGGCCGAATGAGGGCCATATATCAGATTACCTTCACCCTCGCATCGAGTTGGTTGCTATAAAACAGTCTTCCCAAGAAAAGCAGTTCTGAATGCTGCGTAAACAAGAACCGAAAAAAACTAATTTGTACGAACTCATTATGAAGTTAGACGAGCAGGCTAGAACGAGAAATAATGAATAGGTAGCTGGATCATTACATAGGGATAGGGCAATCTACATTAAGCTCAACCACAACTTGCAGAATAACAATTATTTCCATGATAATTACAAGATAGAAGAAATAGTGATGATACTGAGACTCTGTGGTGAACGCCTGAACCTGAACTATGTACCACACAGGGAGGACTTACCTATTATATGCAATATGTGCAACTTATCGGAGAAACAAGATGTATTTGATTTCATGGGAAGATGTCCGATCCTGCAAGAAACAAGGAGGCATGTATTTGGATATGACGCCTTGGCGGAGTTGCAAGTGGTTTCCTCCTTAATGGAGCTCATGTAAGCACGCTATACCGGTATTGCAAAATTGCTCAACCCATCGACAGCAAATTATAGATGAAAACTTTTAACAAACCATTCCTTTTTATTTTAATTTGTGTACTACCATATAATATGCAAGTTGATATTACTTTCATATTTTACTTGTGAATATTAATACAGATAAATTAACCAGGCAGAAGGCAAAGCCATGTCGAATTTAGATTTTATGCACTTTGAAAATATTACTCAAATAAATAAGATATTTTAAATCTAATCCATAATATTTGTAAAAAACCATATGGGTCCAAAAAGATCGAATGGACTGTAATGTAAGTTTTTGAGGGACGGATGAAGGTGGTATAAAATCCTTTCAAAATCTTTTTCACCACCACCACCATCGCCATATTTTATACATTATCCACAAATACTGTAGGTCTACATAGGTTAGGTCAGGTAAGGTTTAAGTTATTATTGGTCTTTAAAGTTTTTTTTTTTTTTTTTTTTTTTTTTTTTTTTTTTTTTTTTTTTTTTTTTTTTTTTTGTCGGGATAGGAAACACTCGACTGGAGCACTCAGACACAACTGGTCCATTGTACTGCCAGAGAGCAAACCCTGATTTACCCATTTTACTGGAATTTCCTTGACTTTCGAAGAAAGCCAAGCAAGCACTTCAGTGATGAGGAGCTTACAGTACCAGCACTCACCACATCCGCACCGAAGATCTGCCACCTGATACGAGCAAAGGCCGGACACTCACAGAGATAATGTTCCGCGGTGTCGTCGCTCTCTCCACAAGCGTCGCAGATTGTAGTGTCACTTAAGCCTAACACGTTAAGGTGCTTGGCAAAAGCGAAGTGGCCTGTCAAGACGCCGATAAGTTGTCTACAGTCTTTTCTGCTGAGAGACAGCAAGAATGCCGCTGATTTCTTACAGACGTCCGGGAGCATGCGTTTAGTCAACCTGCAACCTGGAGAGTCATGCCACACACAATTGTGCTCGTGAGAGACCCAATCGTCAATGGAAGCCCTAACCGAGGACGCTGGAAGACCCAACGCGGGTTCGGGACCTGAGAAAGCCTCCTCTGAGCCTTGTCTAGCAATCTCATCGGAGATCTCGTTCCCCAAGATCCCAGTGTGACCTGGGACCCAGATAAGAGACAGAGAATTCAGCCTTGCGACCGAGTTCAAAGAGTTTTTGATTTCACGAACTATTTTGGAAGTGGTTAAAGGGTTAAGCAAGGCCTTAAGCGCAGCCTGACTGTCACTACAGACACAAATGCTACGTCCCTTCCACCTGTTCTTCACAACATAGTTCATGGCCATTAGGATTGCATAAGTTTCCGCTTGGAAAACAGACGCTTATTTGCCTAACGAGAAGTGAAGTCTAATGTTGTCGACTTCCACGAAGACACCAGCGCCAGACCCTTGACTGGTTTTGGAACCATCCGTGAAAATACGACTACATTCCATTCCCGGCTCAGACTCTGACCGAAGCCAGTCCTGGACACAAGGAAAGTCGACTCTGAATTTGCGCATCAGCTGGAGTTCTGGTGTCATTGCATCAGACGGCATATCCATAAGACAGGAGTCGTAAGATAAGTGTCGCGCAAGTTCATCAAAGTTCCAGTGTGGAGTATACCAAAAACCGCCTCGCCTAAGACGATGGATGGCTTTGATAGTGCAACCCAAGATATAAGTATCAAGGGGAGGTAAGTTCAGCAAAGCGTCTAGAGCAGAGCCAGGCGTACTCGGGAAAGCTCCCGAGCAGCCGAGACAAGCCGTTCTTTGGAGTTTCGCACAAAAGGCAACCACATATTTACGCGAGAGCCCCTTCCACCAAACAACCGACGCATATGCGAGGAATGGTCTTATTATAGCCGTGTAGATCCAGAGAACCTTATTCGGTGATAAGCCCCAAGTCTTGCCAAAAGCACCCTTACACTGCCAGAAGACTGAGAGCGCCTTGGATGTTTTCAACTCGACGTGTTTGGACCAATGAAGTTTCTTATTTAAAATCACTCCCAGATATTTGGCTTCATTGGAAATGCGAATGGTGACGCCTTTTAGTACTGGCTGAGTCAGACCGGTCAAAATCCTCCTTCTCGTAAAAAGAACAACCTCAGTTTTAAGAGGATTCACCGAAAGCCCACTCCTAGTACACCATTCATCGATCATGTCCAGAGCCGCCTGCGCGTTAGCACAGACCGTCGCCAGGCATGGCCCGACAGAAAGTACGGCGACATCATCTGCATATGCCTGAGCGTAGACGTTAGAACTATTTAGAGTGTTCAACAGAGAGTCGACCACCATGCACCATAACCATAGAGACAGAACGCCACCTTGCGGACAACCCCTGTTTACCCCTGTTATAACATATTGGCCACAATCCGCATCCACTACCAACGTTCTATTCATTAGCATTGCTTTAATCCACAACACTAATGTTTCATCTACCCCGTGTTGCCTGGCAGAGTCGCACATGCAGTCAAAAGTCGCATTGTCAAAAGCACCCTCAATGTCGATGAAGATACCCATCGCGTATTCTCTCCTATCAAGCGCGCATTCAATTCTGAATGTTAAAGTTAGTTAAAGACCAATAATACGTCCATGGTGATACCACATGGATCATGGGAGAAAATCTCTCTACCTACTCGCTAAAACCGTTTTGAGCTTCTTACGAAGCGCAGGAGGGTATTAATATCAATATCTATCAGTTTGCATAAATCGTTGTAATAGGGGTCTTCTAAGTGAAGCTTCCTTCTACGGGAGAGAGCTGGGCAGAAACACAGAAGGTGAGGAATAGTTTCTTCCTCTTCTTCATCCACGCAGCTTCCACAAAAGTCGTTCGCAAAAAGTCCCAGCCTTGTAGCATGCTTGCCTATTAGACAGTGCCCACTGATGACACCTTTTGTAGAGGCAATATGCAATCTGTTGAGAGAAATTAAATTCTTAGAAGGTTTTAGATCCAGCTTTGGCCAAATCTGTTTTTTCGCTAGACTTGTTGGTCCACGTGTCCACCTAAGATTTGTACTCTCGATATCATCCACCTTAAATTTGAGTTTGCGAGTTCCTATTTCGGCGAGTTCATTGGCCTTACAATTCCCTGGAATTTCCCTATGCCCCGGCACCCTCCACAGGTGAATATTGAACTGCTAAGCAATCTCCGCGAAAGACGATCGGCAGTCTAGAGCTACTAAGGAATTTATAGAGGGCGATTCCAGGGATTTGATTACTGCTTGTCTGTCTGAAAAGATGCGGATCTCTAGCAGATATCACGTTTTCCTTAAGCCACGATAAGACTTCTTTAATCGCCATTATTTCCACCTGGAACATGCTACAATGATTTGGAAGATGGAAGGAGAGCTTAAAATTAAGCCTGTCAGCGAAAACACCTCCACCAACTCCGTCCTTGCTTTTTGACCCGTCAGTGTGGAAGTGAATCGACTCATCTTCTAAAAATGCATCGTCGTCCCAGAGTGATCTGGAGGGGATGGTGACGAGGAAGTTCTTGTCAAAATTAAGACGTAGTATGTATCAGATGAATGATCAGAGGGGTATAAGATGAAACATAATATCCAGTGCAGTAGAGAGAGTTGTACGTAGTACTCCGCTTATCCCCAGACAAGCTGTATGCTGGACCTTACTTAGGTAATCGCGACTTATGGCATTTTCTAAGGCTGTCCACCAGACAATCACCCCGTATGTAAGTATCGGTCCAATGACCGAGATGTAGTGAGTCATTCGAGGTTGTAAACCCCATTTATTCTCAATAGCTTTTTTTGCAAAAGAAAAGTGCTATTGTAGCTTTTTTTACTCTTTCTTAAATATTAGGTTTCCAGCTGAATTTCTTACCCAGGATAAGACCCAAATATTTTACCGTGTCAGAGAAAGTTAAACTGATACTATTGAGAGAAGGATGGTCGACTAGCGGAATTTTATATTTTCTGAAGGAGAGCTCTAGTTCAGTTTTATGAGGGTTTACACACAATCCCCACCGAACCGCCCATCTAATGAGCTTGTTTAAAGCGTTTTTTAGAAGTTCTTTTAGAGTATTTCAGTGCCTTCCTTAGACAGCCAAAGCAACATAATCTGCATAAGCTATCATCGTGCAACCCTTCCATGAGTCAACCACAGAAGAGTCTCCAAGAATTACGTTTGGCTTTCCTTAATTCTTTTTTGTATATATTTAAGGATGCCTTGTACAAGTCGTAATATAGTGCGTATCGCGTACTTTTGGCATTATTGAAAAGTTTTCTACAATTTTTTCTTAACCTTTTTTTTTTTTTCCCGAGGGTTGGTGAAAAATCTTCCATAGACACTATGAGAATAGCAAGCGCGTGCTCATAGTAGTGTCAGATTCTTACTTAATTTGTTAGATATCGCAACTAAGTAATAACTTATCATGCAATTTTTCTATCATGACATAAAAACGTTTGGCAGGTTACTTTCCACTGAAGGATCCTGCATATTCCGCAATCTAGACGCGGTTAATCATTATCTCGCCAAGTCGAAAGGTTTCGTCCTTTGTTATCGGCGCAATAAATTGCTCTCATCCAAAATTTGCCGGACTGTATTGTTGACATGTCCGATTAGTCGGTTTTTATGCTTTCTCGCAAAGCTTCTAGTTTCAGCTTCGATTGTCGGAATTCCGAGATCCCTGTGGATATCGTCGTTTCTACTATACCACGGTGCTTGGACAATTTCTCTTAGCACTTTATTTTGAAAAGCTTGTAAAATATTGACATTTGTTTTCTTGGTACAACCCCAAAGTTGTATACCGTAGGTCCACACCGGCTTTTGCACTTGCTTGTATAAAAGCAGTTTGTTCTCAGTACTGAGCTGGGAATGTTTTCCGAGTAACCAGTACATTTCTCTATATTTGATTTCGAGTTCTTTACGTTTCATTTTCACGTACGAATTCCATTTCAGCCTTGCGTCGAGTGTCATTCCCAGGTATTTGGCCTCGTTTGCAAAGGGTATTCGGGCCGAGTTTAGGAAAATTGGCAAGTCATTAATTTTCTTGTAAGTGAAATTCACGTGAACAGATTTAGATTCGTTGAGGGCGATCCGCCAGTCCCTCGTCCATTCATTTACATTATTCAGTGCGTTTTGCAATTTTGCAGTCGTTTCTTCGATTGTTTTACCTACTGCTAGGATAGCGGTACCATCGGCAAACGTAGCAAGGATAGTGCCATCTTCGTTCGGTATATGACGAGTATATAGCAAATAGAGAAGCGGCCCAAGAACGCTTCCTTGAGGTACGCCGGCCGAAATTTCCTTGAGCTCGGAGTATTCGACTCCATTTCTACCACGAAAGAGTCTATTCCCGATTGATTTAATTTGATTGGCGGCGCGGAGACTTTGGGCCGTTTGGTGCCTTTTACAGCTTTCCAAAGTGAATAATTGGAATCTTTTTTCGCTGTTAAACTTTCAAGGTAAGAGGCTATTGCACGATTCTTAAAATCCTTAATAGTCTTATTCAACAAATTGCACAGACGATTCAAGTGTGCTTTATGCTGCGGAGCACGACTCTGTTGCCATTTTTTACACGCTTTTCATTTTTCCAATTCTTTTATTTCCGGAGGATATCGCAAACCGTATTTGTCCTGCGTTTTCCTTGGATTGGGCGTATTATTCCAAGAAGCGAGCTGTACGATCTCAACGAAGCGATCAACTTCAACCTCAAGTTCATAGGGTGTCGTAAGTGGAACGCTCAGTTCAACATTATCTACAATTTCGTTCCTAAAGCCTTCCCAGTTAGTTGTTCGACCAGTTAATCTCGCTGGCTCTAGGTTATGGATTAGTTTTTCGCTGATTGTTAAAATAACCGGGGAATGGTCAGAGGACAGATCAAAGCTGTCTTCGACTTTTATGTGGTTGGTAGATATTCCTTTCACAACGAAAAAATCGATCAGGTCAGGTATTTTCGAAGTATCAGTTGGCCAGTAAGTCGGTTTACCCGTCGAATGGAAATAACAACTGTTCTCCATACCTGCCCCATAAAGCATTCTACCTTTTTTCGAGCTGTATCTTGAGCCCCAGAACGTATGTTTCGCGTTAGAGTCGCCGCCGATGATAAAATTAGGTTTCAGCGATTCAAACAAGTTAGTAAAATCAGATTTTTCAAGTACGGAACGCGGTGGACAGTAGATAGATGAGTTTTTAAGAGTACGCTGACTATTTTTAACTCGAATCGTGCAGAGTTGCAAAGTTTCAAGCTCTATCTTTAGGTCTTCGGATTGTTCGATGCAGTCTTTAATAAACAAGGATGATCCACCTCTCGCTTTTCCCGAAGGGTGACAAGCGTGGTAATCATTATAGCCTTTTATTTTTAAATGCGATTCCTTTTTTTTATGTGGGTTTCAGAAATCAAGCAAATATCAATATCTTTTTCACGCATGAATATTTCCAATTCGTCGAGTTTTTGCAAAAGTCCATTTGCATTCCAAGTACATATTTTTAACATTCGTTTGTCATTCATATTTTAGTTGAAGTACGCGTTTTCTGAGAATTATTTTCAAGCTTAACCAGCCTATCAAGAATAATTTTATTTATTTTGCTTTGTTCTCGAATTTTTCGAGAATAACCGACAAAACATGAGAGACAGGGTCCGTCGAAATTTCAACGTTTTTTGGTTTTTCGGATGCCGCGGCCTGAGCGTAAGTCTGCACTCCTGCTGTCCGAGGGCCATTACCTGGCGGCTTTTTCGATGTCAGCTTTTCAGTACCGTTTCTTCTAAGAACTGAGGTCGAGGGCTTTTCTATTGTCACTCTTTCCCTCACTTTTTTGCGCTCTGAACCCGGTAGTTTTAGTTTAGCTAGTTTCTCCTGTGCATTCTTACGCTTTGGCTTAGTTTGCAGCTTAGATTTTGCATTTAGGGGCTTAAGGAGCACATCTCTCGGTTTTTGCAACTCCTTAGCTACTTCACAGCCTCTATAACCTTAACCTGCAAATCACCAACGCGACTTCTTCTTGCCCCTGGGTTAAACCAAAGAGCAGGAAGAAGTCATCGCTGTATTTAAGGCTGAGATTAACCGTCAACCATGAAATCAAGTTCTTGGGAGTTGCAGGGGAGATTGATTTGAGGTAACTAAATTACTTAAAGTTGACCTATAACTGACCCAATCAGTTTTACGGAAGTTCCTAAAAACTGGAGGCCAAGAGAATCTACGTATAAAGATCTGTGATCCGGGAATGATGGTTCGCTTGACACCTTCCAATTCATGATGCGTTGGACGATACTATCGGAAGCAAGGGTGATGTCCAATACTTCTTGCCTGTCTCTTCTTCTTCTTCTATTTTCAGCGAAGTTATGATTCGAAAATAAGGGATCACAACCCTCCCACTTCATAGTGGGGATCGCCTATTCAACCTCAGAAAATATCGGCAGGCCTCCAGATTTTGGATCACTCGGTTACTGAAGCCATTGGAATGCCAATGTCATCGTATTTGTGTGATGCAAGCGTTAACTGGCCTGCCTTTACTACATCGCGAAGTCTTTGGAACGTGCATTGATATTGCCTTTTTAACAGGGTTCAAATGATCTCTTCTTTGAACGTAGCTGAGCCGGTCGCGCTCCATCTCCTGTACGATGGTCTCCTTAACGTGAAAACTTCCACAGATCTTCGAACTTCTTATTCGATCAAGCTTTGTCACTGCTGCTGTTATGCGAAGCATTTTCATTTCAGCTGCCTTTAATTTACTCTCAAACCTTTTTTACATCGTCCAACATTGTGAACCGTATATGAGCGCTGGACGCACAACTGCGGTGTAGAGCCTTCTTTTCAACTTAGGTGGCATTTTTCTGTCACAGAAGATAGCGGAAATTTCTCGCCACTTCAACCAACCTACGCTTATGCCATGATTGATGTCGCCATCATACGTTTCTATGCTATTGAGCACAGATCCCAGATATTTATATTTATATATATATATATATGTAGGATTTAGGAAAAGAAAAAGAACTCAGAGACCTCTTTTATATAATAAGTTTATTTACAATGATAAATATAATAATAGAAATATGTAAATCGACCAACTGTCTCTCACGACGGCTCGCTGAAGACTGCCCCCTCTCTTGTCATACTCCTACATCTCGGCTGTCCTGACTTCATCATCGGACTCCGATGATTCAAAATCACGAATGACCCCAGCCCAGGGTTTCATCAAATCCGCTGCAGATGACGTTCTCTGTGGACCTTCATGGTTACCAACCTATATCAAATCGTAGCGATCTTTACCATTCACCCGAACCACTTCATATGGCCCTAAGTACTTGGGAAAAACCTTCGACCCAGGAGCGAATTGCGTTCGTCTTATCGCAACCAAGTCTTTTACGCGATACAGGGTTGACCTTTTCCTGCGTAGATTGTAATGTTTTCGGTTTTCGTCTTGTAACCGAATGATCTGTGCCTTGGCACACTCCCGAAGTTCATCTCTCCTCTCGTCGAACATCTGAACCATTTCCTCCTCAATCATAGCCACCATATTAGAAGATATATCGCCACGCATTGGAACACCAACCAGAAGCTCAAACGGTGACCTCTTTGTACTCCTTACCACCATCGAATTAAGCGTTTGCTGTAGTTTAGGCACATGCTTGAACCATTTTTTGGGATCATCCACCGACAGCTTGGAAAGAACCGTGATGATCGTCCGATTGGTCCTTTCCACTTGTCCATTACCTCGAGGAATACCAGTGGTTATCTTAACGTGTTGTATATGGTGAAGCTGGCAATACTCGTTGAAACTGTTGGAAGTAAAAGCTGCTCCTCGATCACTTACGATTCTTAAAGGACTCCCGAATGTGTCTCTATGCTGATCCAGTTTCGTGATCACTTCCTCAGCGTTGGTCGTTTTCACCGGATAGATCCATACAAATTTCGTAAAGGCATCTACCATTACGAATAAATAGCTGTAGTTCTTCGACGTGGACGGTAATGGGCCCAGGTGGTCAACGTGGTAGGTATAGAGCGGCACGTCTGGCTTGTCTATCGGGTTCAAAAGTCCTTCCTGTTTACCGGCTTTTCGATCTGCGAGAATACAATTTATGCAATTTTTAATCACAGAATTTACCTTTTCAGCCAACTTCGGAACGTAGTAATCCCTGCTGACCATCTTTTCCACCTGTTTAGCACTCATATGACCATTAAGATGAGCCTTCATGATGATTTCCCTTTGCATTCCTTTAGGAAGCACAAGAAAATAGTCGCCTTCACTGTACTTGTAGAGCACACCATTTCTTAGAACGAAGTCTCGAAAGCGTTCCTCCTTGGCTAGGACATCAAGCAGAATGCTACACTGGGTGTCTTCTTGTTGTGCGTTCCGAATCCTCTCGAGTATGCCATCTTCGACCAAAAAAACAGCTGGACATCGACTCAGCGCATCGACATGCTGCATAGCCGACCCCTTTCGATGTTTCACTGGACACTGGAATTCGTCGATGACCATAGCCCAGCGTGCAACCCTGGCGTTTATGTCCCGCTTCCTCATTGTCATCTCGAATGCTTGACAATCCGTAAAAATGGTGAACTTGATACCTAGAAGATAGTGCCGTAGCCTCTTCAACGCCCGAACCACAGCCAAAATCTCCAGTTCGTAGCTGGAGTATCGTTGCTCAGACTCATTCGTTTGGAAACTGTAATAAAATACAGGGTGAAACTGTTGGTCATCTGGACATCGCTGCAAAAGAATAGCTCCACCGCCGCTTTTGCTCGCATCCGCGTGCAGCTCAGTCTCAAAGCGAGGATTGAAAATTCTCAACACCGGTTCACTGCACATACTATCCTTAAGGGCATGAAAAGAGTTACGCTGATCAGGTCCAAATTCAAATTTTGCATCTTGTTTCGTAAGTTCCCGTAGCGGTTTGGCAATCGATGAGAAGTCCTTAACGAACTTACGAAAGTAGCTGGTTAGCCCCAGGAATCGTTGCACCTCTTTGACGGTTCGTGGCTCCGGGAAATGTCGAATTGAGTTCGTCTTCTCCTCCGATGGTTTCACGCACCCTTCGCTGATAATGTGTCCTAAATATGTAATCTTTCGTTGGAGGAACTTACATTTCTTCCACTTGAATTGAATACCGTTCTTGGCCGCTATCTCAAATACCCGGCGTATCGTTTCGACGTTGCTGGTTTCATCTTCTGACGGTATAATTATGTCGTCGACGTAAATACTTATGAGTTTCGAACGAATAAGCTCTTCAAACACTACATTCACGTATCGCTGAAATACGGATGGCGAGTTACAAAGTCCAAATGGTGCTTTCAGGAACTCGAACTGGCCCTCTGGAGTAACGAATGATGTGTAGCGACGACTGGAAGGGGCGATATCGACGTGAAAGAAGCCGTTGTGTAGATCAAGACTTGTGAAAACCTTTGCGTTACTCAACGTATCTACAACGTCTTCTATCAAAGGCAAAGGATATCGATCCCGAATCACCTTAGAGTTAAGCTTCCTGTAGTCGATGCATAGACGATAGCTCCCATCTTTTTTCTCTGATAGCACTACGGGGCTGGCATAATCAGATTTACTGGGACGTATTATCTGCCCTTGCAGCCATTCGTCGACCTGCTTTCGCACAACATCCTTTTCGAGCGGAGACAAACGTCGTGGTGGTTGATACACTGGGATGTCATCCAGCAAATCGATGCGCATTTCTATGGCGGATGTTGGTGGCGCGATAGGTCTGTAATTGGAAACCAAAAGATTAATCTCGTTTCGTATTTCAGGACTTACTTTTCGATCGATATCGTATGGTGCTTCTACAGGTTCGATGCTGATGACGTCCACTTCGTTATGGCAAGGTAGTTCTGAACTGATTGATGGTTCAATGCACTCAATCTTAACCTCTCCTTTTACAACAGAGAGATTAGTGAGTGACAGAATATCTTTACCGATAATCATATCCGATGACATCCAAAAGTCGGGTGCGACGTGACAGTTTACTTTGAAACAGTTGGAGTCGATTGATATGGTCGTGGAAAATGTACCTAGTGTCTGATTAGGATTGTGACCAAATCCTTGTAGGACTATTCCTGGCTGAGTCAGTTCAGGAGCCGGGAGGAGCCGATCGTAAACTGAGTGCTTCAAGATCGTGACGTCGCTACCTGTATCAACGAGTGCTGAAATCTTGATATCGCTTATCTTGACGGTCGTATGCATTTCTGCAGTGCGGAACGGGAGTTGACTGTCACGTTCTACGATATTTGGTACTTCGATGCAGTTAGTTTGAGTCGGTCTACCTGGAGTTGCATTACCTGGACAGTTTCTGCCGATGTGCCCAAAATCATTGCACCGAAAACATCGAGTTCCCTTACCCTTGTGTGGACAGACATCCGCCTTGTGTGAGCGAGCACCACAGTTTTGACATCGCTGCTGTTCCCGTCCCAAGACGTTTTCACTGCGGGGTGTTGGAATTGGAAGTTTATTTCCCATACGGGTGCTTACCTGGATGGATTCATAGACTTTCAGCTTTTCCTTGAGTTGCTTTATCGACTGTGCCTCGAATAATACTGCCTTACGATATGGGTCGTCCTTTATACCCGCCACCACATACGCAATCAAAGACTGTTCATCAATGCCTCCTTTATTAGCTATCTGCATCATTTTGTATAAGTACTCGAAATAGGTTTCGTTCTCCGTTTTCATTCGCATCCTGAGCATGTTGTGTATTTCAATGCTAGCGAGAGGTGTAGAATATTCGGACTTCAGCTGCTCGATTAAGGTTTTGTAATCTTTTATTTCTGGTGTAGCCTCGACAAAGAGTTTCGCGACACCTTTTACTAATTTTCGCGAGTAAATAAATTTCTCCACATTGTTCCAAGCACACGTCGTTGCAATATCCTCGAAATTGTTTGCCCATTGCACGATACACTGAGCCGACGTACCTTCGAATGTTTCCAACGCGTCTTCGATGTCCCTGAAGTTAATAATGCTGCTAGCCATTACCACCTGTGTTTGTTCAGATTTGTGTTCCACCTCACTACTCACCATACCCTGCTCCTGTAACTTTTCCTGTCTTGGCTGTTCGGTTTGATTCTCGCCGGTTCGACTGTTTCCTTGCAATAACGCCTGTCCCCCAGAATCTCCGTCGCTTTCGTCGCAGTCTTCTGCCGATGAATCTTCTTCGATGATTTCTTCACTCAATTTTATAATATCTTGTTCCTTGATATTATCCCTTATCAGCCGTTTAACTAGCTCACTTTTAACTCGGTAATGAGTAGTTAAACCTCGTAACTTACACAGTGCGCGTAACCGAACTGTCGTCAAATCCTTCAGCAACTGTTCCATTTGAGGACACAATTCGTGACTGTACCAATTGTTTCTCTATCGCAATTTTCGATCGCTCCACTATGTCTGCTGACACTGTCTCGCCGTTACTAGTAATTTGTTGTTTTTTTTTTCTTTTTTGTTTCTTTGTGGTGTAAGTATTATTTTTTTTTTTTCTCTACCTACGTCGCCGTTACCTTAAGTGTTGTTGGTATATGAGTTGATATCGTTGCTGTCGTATATGCTGGTTCTTTGCCGTTGCTGTTAATTTATCCGTTTCGTTTCGTGGTGTGAGGATTTTTTTTTTTGTGTACCTCCGTCGCCGTTGCTTTTAGTGCCTTTGTTGTTGCATGCGTTATCGTCGTTGCCGCGATAGACCGGGTTTAAACTTTTCGTTCTCTTACGAGTACTTATGCATTTTCTTTTCCTATATCCCGGTTGAGCCCCCAAATTTGTAGGATTTAGGAAAAGAAAAAGAACTCAGAGACCTCTTTTATATAATAAGTTTATTTACAATGATAAATATAATAATAGAAATATGTAAATCGACCAACTGTCTCTCACGACGGCTCGCTGAAGACTGCCCCCTCTCTTGTCATACTCCTACATATATATATATATATATATATATAACTTTTCGCACTTGGGAAGCACTGTTCCATTCAAATAAATGTCTGGAATAGGCCTGAGTGAATCAGAGTACGGGCAGCACAATTACTCTGTCTTTTTTGAACTAATGCGATATCAATTTCCCTCCAGAACGTCCACCCACACATCAAGTGCTCGTTGCAGGGATGTAGGATCCTCACATATGATGGCTCCATCTACAGCAAAGAATAACTGATGTACCTTGGGGCTGGGACTGTAATAAAGGGCAAATGACTTAAAGCGCTTCCCTGGTGCACCCCGACTTTGAATGCGAACTCTTCGCAGCTCCTGGATAGCCTGGTTTGCATCAACAACCGGGGAAGATATTTTCTCCAGCTCCCGATACAGGCCCTCCGTGCTCTCTGCTTGAAGCTGGGCGCACTTCTCCTTCGCTTTTTTCTTGCAACATCTGTATTGCATTTTTATGCGTGCTTTTTCGTCTCTATTATTAGAGGAGCACTTTAACCAAGCTTTGAAAGCCGCTTTCTTCTCATTTATCACCTTCTTAGCTTCATCACTCCACCACCATGTTTCTTTGGCGTGTTGATTGTGGCCTTTTGAAGCTCGTAGCAGTGATTTGGCCTTCTTAAAGCAAGTTCGCTGTAGAAATCTCACATATTTTGTGCTCTGCACTCTTCATCCTCAGCTCCGTTGATGGTGTGAGAGAGGTAACTTTTCATCACGAAAACAAAAGCCTCGTCGTTTTCTTTGTCCAGATTGTACCACTTGATTTTCTCAGAGACCCTTGTTTGTTTGCTTTTCTTTGGTGTCTTCATAAAAATTTCTGTTAGCAGGAGACGGTGTTGCCGAGCTTCTTGCTTGTTTCTGGTGACGAAAGTAGATACCTGTTTATATCGGAACTGTCCCGTACAGTATGGTGAGCGTTAGCATCACAGTCTATTATGAGACCAGTTTTCAGCCTCCCTGCATCTGCGATCAGTCTTTCCAAGTTAGCCCCAGAAACAGAGTTCATATTATTATTATCGGCGAGATACGCCTACACCAAAAAGTAAGAACCGCTGGATGTTTCTAGTCTTGCTACGGTTGTATCCCGATCGCAGTAATTAGTGAGTAAAGTTACATTTAGGCTACTTCTCACCAGAACGGCATCGGGGTTTCCACAAACATTTGAATATTACTTTATTATACCATATGTCAAATGTCAGGTTTGATTTGGGAGGTTGCTGTTTATAGGTCAAATAACTTGAATGTTTGCAATACAGCAATGTTTTGAGGGATTCGGTATTGCAAGTCCCAAAAAGAAATTAATAAAGTTCACTTTGGGAGATTATCTGAAGGTGGGGAGGAGGATAAACGATTTAATACATTGTTGAAATCTATCAGCATTTTATCTAAACTATTTGACTGAAATGCTTTTTTACATTTGGCAAAAAACAACAGATAAAGCTTATTACAACCCGAGGCCACATGTTATCTTTCTATATTTTGCAAAAGCGGAATTAAGTTGCAATTCATACCACTGACTAACAACTTTAACTATGGTTTCATATCTCGATAACCATCGAGTATCACCCATTCTCGTAATCTTTAATGATACTGTACCTAAGATAAATTTATACAGTATTGAATATTCCATCTGCCTTTTGGTACTGTTGCTGAACCAAGTATGACATTTTTTTTTTTACCAACAATTCCAAATGGCGTGAAAGTGCTTTATAGGCGTACTCAGTTGCAAAGTGCGGAGAATGACAAGCGTATTTAATTGTGATCGGATACGGATTTGTGTCTTTCAGAAGATAACGATTAATGTGCGCCAATCATTATATTGGCTCCATCAACATCAATTCCAATGAGTTTAGAGAGTTCAAGTCCATCAGTGGTGAGCTGTTGCTTTAATCATCATGCAGAGCATTTTTATTTTTATTTTTTGTCAATTAAAGTCATAGTGGTTTAAGTTGCTTTTCAAAAATGTTGGTGTAAATCTATAAATGATACTACATATGCCAAACGGTTGCATGAAAATGTGCAGTAAGTTAAAATTTCACTATTCCATCGACAGATGGTAGCACAAATTTGATAGATAAGAGGAACAGCCGATATGCTGTAAGTTATAGCCGTGTAGATCTCAAGTTCTTAACACGAGTTAATATGACTAACATCACTATGATTTTAACCGCCTTAATTATAGGAGAAAAGGACTCGATAATGTCGGAAATAAGTTCGTCCCGGAAGCAAGGAGATGAAACGTTTTTTAGTAAAGCTGTTCTGTGGAACTGCGTCTGAACTTCGGATGAACTATCGATATTTTTTATCACAATAACCAAATGATTAACCACATTAATCGAACAATACATGCATACATATCTGGCGCAACAGCCCATGAAGGGCCTAGGCTCAGCTACTCACAACCACTCGTGTTGTGTGCGTTGTATTTTTCGCACGGATGGAATGGATCTACAGTTTTGCCCCTTATCCGAAGGACAATTTTTATTTTGTTCTTGAGGAGCTTTTTCATGACAACAATACTCTCGAATTTTTGTCAAACGTTCGCGAGGGGTAGGATCATGAAAAAACTTTTAGTGTTTTCTGGGATTTGAACATTGAAGCTTTCAGAGAGTGATCCTACACACCCACCCCCATGGGCCACAGCGCCCATCATTAAGAGATTTTTATTCTCTATCAGAATGTACCATCTTATGTGAAATATTACTCCAAACCATATTACCCATTTACTAATGTCTTCAAAAATACTGAATATTGCATTCAACATTTTGACTATTTATTGTGTTACCTAGGATATCGTTACTTCTATTTGCACGTTTAACTGAAAAAAAAGAAAAAAAAAAAACAATTCAAAGGATTTTCCTTTGACAATCTCTGCACCTTAGCAATCAGCTCTTAGCAACCCAATTAGTACCAGGCACAAGACGAAATCTCTGAATTTAATTTTCATTCCATAGAATTATTGCTGTTATTACCTACTTCTCTCTGTGGGGTGGTTTTTGCAGAATTTTATTAAAATATTTCCATCTCGTTTTACCGTCTTTTTGTATAATTTCAGGTTGTTGGCGAATGGACCGGCAAACGAGTTCATCGGGTCGAACACCGGGTCGTTTTGGTGATTACCTTTGCGATAGCCCTTGGAGCCTAATCGAGTCAGCAGCTCGTGCAATGAAATCAAGACAAGGCGACAACGTTGAATTCGTCCTGTGGACGGGGTAAGTTCTATGTTCTAGATTTTGAATCATTTTCCACTTTATTTTGCTAGTGCAGACTCTGTACCTATATATGTATATAATATGAGAGTAAATGGGTGGGCGGTAATTGTGAGGTGATGTGATATTCTGTTCTTAATGGGTCATCTGTACGGAAAACGACGAGAGTGCAAAGATTGTCACAATCGATAGTTCGGCTCAAGCATTTGGCCAATGAAAATGGTATGGCGTGAGCACAGCGATTTTCTGAAACAAGCACTTTAAGTTTATTTTGAGGGTTATCTACTGCGGCGTTTGACCTGGCTTAGCATGCTGGATATTGTCTTTGAATGGAGACTACAAGTAGAAAGAGTAATCATTTAATAATGCATTTAGCTCCGAGAAGGGGTTAATATTTGTGGAAGACTTGAAAATAAATTTCTTCGGTATACTTAATTGCTAATGTAATACGCCAAACAAGTAGGTGCATCGACTTTCTGTTGGAGTGGTCTGAATCATTTGAATGGGAAATTTAATTGACAATAAATTGTACCTAATGGATTTGTATGCTACCGAGGTAATGGGAGAAGCGAACGAAAAATGCATTCCTTTGGACAAGAAAAAAATAAATATATATACAATAGAAATATGATATGTAGTATAAGAGATTTACATTCAATTTGAAGAATGCCTCACACAAACTGGGCTAAAATTAACTCAGAAATGATGCTACATAGCTGGACTACATACACATAGCTATAACAACGAAAAAGTTTACTTTCACGAGAAAAAGAAAACTTGAACGATAAAACCTATCACATTGTCAGGCACGATACTAAAACCATTCAATGAAATTAAATATCTAAGACTATACCTAGACAGTAAACTATGAAATGCAGGAGCCTAGCAGGCAAATCTTGGGGATGAAGTTCAAGCTTCCTAAGATGGCTGTAACACGCGATTGTGTGTGCAGTGATCACCTACAAGGTCCCAATATAGACAAAACGAACCAGTTTATTCACAACGAGGAAGGCACTCAATAAAGTGTTATGACGGGCTTGTCTCTGCATTACTGGAGCTATTAAAATTTGCTCAACCGCACCCAGGAGGTAATCCTGGTTGAGGGTTACGCAAACAGAACGATCTTAAGAATGCCGAAAGAACCCCTCAGGGAAGTAGAAGGTACAAACATGAACTGTATAACTTTGCAAGCACCAAATATCAGATGACGATATACCACCCGCCCGCTTTTCATTTTCAAATTTCTCAAAGAGCTGGACTGGAGAGGGTGCTCTAAGGTTGATCTGTTCTCGTCGATACTAAGTAAGAGTGCACGACTTTCAAATCTTATTCTGTAAAAAAATGTAATGAGGGGGCAACTCCAATGAGGAAACAAACCTCTAAAAGCCAATAGTAGGGGATACAATAGACCATGAGGTCACAGTGTTAAAGGCTCTTCTCACAAATAATAATAAATAATGACCATACAGAATGTTAAAACAACGATTTACCGCATGAATAGCATGTCTCCCAAACTGATCGGATAGTGCCATTATGACCTGTCACCTGAGTTCAACCTCTTTAACAATCAAATTCATAGAGTTTTCGCATCCTCAAACATTAAAAGTTAGAGAAGAGCTTAAGCTTAGCATTACTGCCAATACAATAAGTGGCATTCAGATAAAGGGTGACCAGATAGCAATGGTACTTTTTCCAATTGTTATGTTTTAGCAGCTGTCAAAGTTACCAATGACATCAAGCTGTCCAAATATTCAGTAGGGCTTGCCATCTCATCATGCATTGTTTCACGCTTGCCGAACGTGCGGAAATTATTAAAAAATATTATCGAAATTTCGGCTCAGTAGTAAATGCGCAACTTGAATTTCGTCGTGAGGTCGGCCGTCATCATGGCTTCAGTGCGCAGGCAATTCGTAGCACCGTGCAAAAGTTTGAGCGTGAATATACTCTTTTCGACCTTAAGCCACCAACCAGACAGAGATTGGTGCGAAATGAAGAAAACATACGCACCGTAGTGGCCAGTATCCAAGAAGACCCAGAAATGTCGATTCGGCGTCGATCGGCTGAATTTGGCATCGCCATCGCCAGAAAGTCAACCTGCCTTATTTTGCGGTTGGATTTTGGCCTACATCCATATAAGATTATGCTGACGTGAGAATTAAAGCGCTCCATGCCATACAAGCGACGAAACGCTCAAAGTTCTGAAGGAGAAATTCGGAGACTGGGTCATCTAATGGCGAGCGTTCATCAATTAGCCGCCGCGATCATGCGCGATTATTATCTCTGAAGCTACGTCAAGTCTTTTGTCTACGCTAACAAGCCAACCACTTTGTACGAGCTCGAGGCCAACATTCGAGACGTTATTGCATGAATAAGGCCGGATGTATTGGACCGAGTCATCAAATTTGGACCGACCGCTTGAAGTACTGCCAACGAAGGCGAGGCGGCCATGATGTCCTATTCCACACATAATGTGCATGCCATTGTAGCTTCAAAATAAGGCCAGAATCTTTTATATTTTTTATCTCATACCGTTGTTGTTTATATTTCATATTGTCTTTATTTCAGCAAAAATTTACATTCTTAAAACTACTATTGCACGATTTACAGAGATTTGGCTATTGCTACCTTACTACTGAAACTTTATATAATCTTTATAAACTTATTGGAAAACTACAATTGATAATTAGAGGAAAAGCTTCTAGGAAAAACCTCTATACAAACATATTTTATTTTTCATCGAGATGAGGAAGTGGTGGTGTGCTATCTTGATTTCAAGTAGGCTATTGGGATTTTGTTATATAAATTAATAAGTGTAAATAACACGACAAAAATAAATAAGTTACAAATACGCATAAATTAAATTAATAAATACAAATTAATAAATATAAATAGTATTGATATATAGACATGTACGAACATATTAACAATGTAAATAAACAAAATAGATAAATTAAATAAATAAATAAATAAATAAATAAATAAATAAATAAATAAATAAATAAATAGATAAATGAATAAATAAATAAATAAATAAATAAATAAATAAAAAAATAAATAAATAAATGGATAAATAAATAAATAAATAAATAAATAAATAAGTAAATAAATAAATAAATAAATAAATAGATAAATGGATAAATAAATAAATAAATAAAGAAATAAATAAATAAATAAATAAGTAAATAAATAAATAAATAAGAAATAAATAACACAAGAATAAATAAATTAATAAGTAAATTTATTACTAAACGATTATAAACTTGATCACAGTTTATTCGCAATGTTTAATGCAGTAGACCTGAAATCAAGTGGTTTTCAGATAAATTGCAAGAACAGCTGTAGCGCTCAATTAATTTGTTCAGTCTTATGGACACTTTTTCAATATTTGAGATCATATGTAACTCTTCAGTCGAAAAATGCCAAGGCAAGTTTAAGATCATTTTCAATAGTTTGTTTTGTGTTACTTGTAATCTGCGGAGGTGACTTTTTGCACATTTGCCCCAAACTGGAGATCCATAGAAGATTATTGATTGGAAGATTGCTTTAAAGATAATCAGTTTGTTTTCATTACTCATTTTTGATCTCCGGTTAATATGTGGATACAGCATTTTAATTGTAATATTAACTTTTTTAATGGTTTCTTGGATATGAGAGCTAAACGTTAATGATTTGTCAAGGTGCACCCCAAGATACTTAACACTTGATTTCCAATGCGGTTGTATATCATTTAATACTAGTCTGTTGCTTGGTAAGAAGCAGACTTTTCTTTTTCTAGTAAAAAAGGCAGCCTGGGTCTTTGAAGCATTTATTTTAATCTTCCATTTGCCGAAGTATGTTTGGATTACATTTAAATCAGATTGCAAATTACTTTCAATGTTTGAACCAATTGAATCTGAATAATAAATGCATGTGTCATCCGCAAAGAAAGCAGATTCGCAATTACTTAGTCTAGGGAAATCATGTGTGTAAATATTGTACAATATTGGCCCAAGTACTGAGCCCTGGGGTACCCCAGCTTCAATTGAGAAACCTGATGACAGCCAGTTGTTTACCGATACTATAAAAGTACGCCCGTTTAAAAATGACTGAATTATTTTTACCAAGTATATTGGAAAATGCAGGCTAAAAAGTTTGTGCAGCAGACCTTTGTGCCATACGGTGTCGAAAGCTTTTTCGACGTCAAGGAGGACCATACCCGTACTTTTTCCTCTTTCAAAATTACTTTTAATGTGTTTTGTTATGCGATGAATTTGGTGCACTGTAGAATGGTGCGGTCTAAAGCCGAATTGTTCTGCAGGTAATATATTATTTTCGTTTAGATGGTTCGTTAATCTCGTTTTAATTATCTTTTCGAAACACTTGCTTAACGAGCTTCATAAACTTATGGGCCTATAACTACTCGGCAGGCAAGCATTTTTACCCGGTTTCATAATGGGTATAATTTTTGCTGTTTTCCATTCCTTAGGAAAATATCCCTGCTTAAAGCAGCAGTTGAAGAGCTTTTGCAAAAAATTTAAGCCACTCTGTGGTAAGCTTTAAATAAATAAATTCTTTATCCTATCAAAACCTGGGGATTTCGAATTTTTTAAGTTAATTAGGACGGCCTCTACATCTTCAATGGATACTAGGTCTCTACCTCCAATCACTACAGCGCGAGAGTTAATTATATCCATGGAACCGTGAACTGTGTTTTCTTCACTGCTGATTATGTTGCTACCTATTGAATGATTCGATAAGAAAGCGTTAGCTAGATCATTTGATTTTTCAGCACTGGAAAGCAAAACAGTGTCTCCCTCCTTAAATGCGGGGATTATACTGTTTTTTTTGCTTAATGACCTTAACTACATTCCAAAAGGGTTTGCTGCATTTATTCAGGCCTTGTAGTTTTCTATTCCAGCGTTTGTTTCTAAAACTAAGGATTTGTGACTTTATGGTGGATGTTAAGGCTTTTGCTTCAGTCAGATATGAATCAATTCTGGTTTTCAACCATCTTGATCTGACATAATTTCTAATCTTGATTAGTTCCACAATATGACGTGGCAGTATATTTGTACTATCCCAACGATTGATTTTTTTGGGAACTGACTGATCAATACAATCGAGTACTGAACTTGTAAAATAACTCACAGCTTCGTCTATTTGGTTATGGTTAATGTCATCAGGTATCATTTCTTGGTAATTCCTCAATTTAAAACGCATTTTACTCCTAAATCGATCCCAATTAGCATTTTGGTAGTCGTAAACTAAATTATTCGTCTGCTTAGGTGACAAGACAATGCTACATTTTACAGGGAGATGGTCGGAGCTTAGATCATTTATAACGACAGGTTGGCTAAAAAGTTCTCGCATATTTGTGAGAAACAGATCTAGAGTTGACGGGTTTGCCCGTGGGTTTGAAGGAATAAATGTTGGATGGGGGGGGATATAAAATGTGAAATGGGTGTCTAGAATGCAGCTCCGCAAGGATATTTCCCCACGAATTCGCTCTTAGACAACCCCAGTTCCTATGCCTACAATTAAGATCGCCCCCTATCAGAAAGATATCATTGAAACTAACTAGTTTCCGTAAATCGCAATTTAGATCGAATCACTTCTGTGCTGAAACACGACCACCAGGAAAGTAAACACAAAACATTTTTATTGAACGACCATTAGTAAAAGGTATTTCAATACCTATGTTTTCAATTAGCTTTGTTTTAACAATTGGAAGAATTTTGTGTTTTATTGTTCTTTTAACGACAACGGCAACACCACCACCCCTTCTCTCATTTCTATATAAGCGGTAGCATTTGTATTCCCTATTCGAAAATTTTTGTACATTTTGATCCAGCCCTGTTTCAGTGACTAAGCCTACGTCAATATTATGAGAGCTTAAAAAAGCAAAAAATTCTAGAGCTTTATTGCGAATGCTTCTAGCATTCCAACATATTATATTTAAACCGACATTCATAATTATTTACCTTGTTGATACAAATACTTAATAGCTAGTTGTGCAATAGTATTAAACTGGTCGGCTTTATTGTTGCATTTTCCAAGCAGCGTAATCATCTCAGCAGTGAGAGCGTTGATTTCTTCCCAAGAGAAAAGCTCGCTGGTTGCCTTCTGTACAGGTGCAGCGACTGAGTTGTTTTTGATGTTGGTGTTGGTCCAGACATTTGAGCAATTAGTTGCCGGAGCATGTATTGGCATAGCCTCAGGCAAAGTACTTTTTCGCCGCGACATGAGAGAAGGGAAATCATTTGCGTTTGAAACGAACCCTTTTAGTTGATGCTGTTGCTGATGATGTTTAAGCGAATCAAACTTCGCCGGATGAGGATTGTTCTTATTAGAAAGCCGTTCTCTAATTTCAAAAAAAGATTTGCGGCTTTCACAAGTTGGATCGGTAGATTTGTGCGTTTTACTGCAGTTGGCACATTTTATATTTTTGGATTTACATTCATTTGTACTGTGACTTTCAGAGCAAATTCCACAGTGTGTTTTAATGTGACAGTTTTTCTCGCCGTGACCAAACATTTGGCAGTTGTAACACTGTGTGACTTTGTTTCGTCGCCTTCGAGCGAAATCCCATTTGACATGGGTTCTAAATATGGATCGAACATTTTTTTTAAGATCATTTAGTTTAGTAGAACCGCACTCAAGAAATACAAGATAAAATACATCAGTAAATCCACTATATTCCTTTTTAATCATTTTAATGTTTTGAACCTTTAGACCTAAGGTACTGAGTTCGTGTTTAAGGGATTCAACGGGAAGTTCGTCGAGCCCATACAACATGACTTTGAATGCCCTTTCTGTCGGAAGGTCATGCGAAAAAAATTGCAAGTTTTTTGATTTGAGCACCGCACATATAGCATTGTAGCTGTCAATGGTTTCACTTATGATTTTAATACCGATAGATATTTTCTTAATGCAATAGTGTAGTATGTTCACGTCGCGGAATAATGTATGCACTTCATCACTGGTTTTTTGCAAAATGCAGATGGAAGGAATTTTGTCTTTTCTTTTTGAAGTTGGAGTTGCTTGAATCTCATCACAATCACTTTCATTGTCTGAATCGGGCAAGCACTGGAGAGGTGTAAAGTAGTTAGTCCTAGAGTTATCTCCTCTAGTGCTCATTTTAAAATTTTTATTATTTGAAGACAAATTAATGTCTTCAGCATTAGGAGTCCGAGTTCTTTTCGGAATTTTGTCGATTTAATATACTAGTACCGCACAGAAAAAAAAGAACGTCTTATGAGTTCAAAGCGCCGATTAGTTGTTTATTTAAATTTTTTTCCTATCGTTCTTATCTGGTCACCCTGTACACCGAATTCTGTACCTAAAGCTCTCCAAAAATTTATCTTAAAAGTGCCAGTGTGGCTCCGGCAGTAATTGCAGTGATTCTGGCCTTCTGTTGATTGTACCGCTACTGCACTTTCACCCTTATTTTCGAAAAGTAATGTCACACAATACCGTACATCTAAAGAGGTGCAATTGATACTGGTAAATGTATCTCGGATTTTCGGTAGCTCAAAACCTAAAGCTCTTCTCGTTAACAAATGCATTTAACAAAGAATGAGCATCGTCAGTCATAATGAGATTTTTAAAAAAGCCCTTTTTCATACCTTTGTTCGATTCTATTACTCTAGTTCTTTGTGCAGTTGTTAATCTATCTACTATCTATCTTATTCATACAATATGGAAAAATAATTAAATTTGTAAACCTGTGTTTCTGCTAGTAACATTAAAATTTATTATAAATTGTAATTATTCTTAGAAACCGGAACAAATATATAATACCAGCAAAATTTGCTTGGGACAAATATATTTTTTCACCTTATGAAATTTTATAAATTTATTAAGAGGGTATTTCAGACTCCAACAAATCAACAACCACCGCAATTTTCAAAGACAATTTTCTGATCTTCTGTCAAGAAATGGAATAAAATTTCAACAAAGCGCTGAATAGTCGCTCCTGCGCTTATCCCGCCAGTAAAGGTATGTGTATACCATGTGTATGTTATCAATTGCACTAATTAAATTTTCTGATTACAACGAGTAATAATCGCACAAGTCATAAGCGCAAGCAATTAATTAAGGCTCTATTCCTGGGAAATGCATTATTCCCATTGTGCCACTGTTATTGCAACGATAGTAGTGACGAGAACAATAATAACAACAACAACAGTAATGGTACCCAAACAATTTAGCTCAATTGGCAATTAAAATGCGAATCGGACAGATTACGTGTGTGGATGTTGCAACTAATGTTGTCGGTTAGTGGCGGTGTTGGTGTTGGGGATGGTATTTTACGCTTTAGCTCAAAGTGAATTCAAATCAAATCCAATCTAAGGTCTATACGGAAATGCTTTAGAATCCAATCAACCATTTCGAGAATATCATTTGCAGTTGCATTAGAAAATGCTTAGTTCAAATCGTAACCAGAACATGAGACTTCATCCTCCAATGGGAATTGAATGCAATTTTCTAATGTGTGTCCAATTAGTTTTTGAATAATTCACTCCACGTGGTACTCACGTGGGAATAGGTGCACAATTGCAACTTACTCGATTTCAGTTTTTTTTTCTTTCTAGACTAACCATAAGACGGATAAACAGCTCTATCAGATAGAGAGTAGGACGTGGAACAAAGCGTTATTGGATTGCAATTACAATAATACACAATTGTGGTACTAATTTATTACGTATACGACACAGTGTGTCAGCAAATGAACATTGCTTGAAGAAAACATAGGCAACTCTATCTTGGTCCGTTGAGACGACAAACTGCTTCGGAATGGCAATGTGTATCGAAAGATTTAAATTAAAAGCAAATGACCAGTTGTGACCAGGTGTGTTGTATGTGCCATGATTTTCATGTAATCTGAGTCAACAGAATGGCTTCTGCTCGTCAGCGAATGGACGAGATATTCAATTTCACCAGCAAGTACGGTGACAAGATTAAAGGGAATAATCTCCTCAATTGTTAATGTTACAATGCTGTTTGTCAGTTAAAGACAGCGTCTGAGTTGTTAAGTGCACTGGTTTGGGCCAGAAACTGACTATGGTGAATTATGTGGATTACCTTTGAGCACTTTTCGCATGGATTTTCCTATGTAATTAAATGCCAAAAGACTATAGTGATTTGTGAAGAGTGAGAGGAAATTAACTTTAGAACTTAAGCTGATTAATAAGAAATTTGAGTTTGTTAGTTGGTTGGCAAGAAAATCGAAACATGCATTGTTCTCGCAGCCACTCGTGTTGTGTACATTATATGATATCAAAAGCTTTTTCTTGACAAAAATACTCTCAAATGTTTGTCAAACGTTCGCTAGAGGTGGGACAGTGAAAAAACTTCTGGTGTTTCTGGGATTCGGACATTGAACCTCACGGGCAGTGGTCCGACTCTCCAAGCCGGCGTAATATCCCTAGTATTGAGGATACTGATCAGAAATGGCGTTATCACAGAATTGTGATCTTTTGGAGTAGGAGATATTGCCTATTCAAATGACGTGGTGATAATATACATATGTATTTCAGGGAAAATTCTTCTTTATTTTGAGTGAAGTACTGGTAAGAGGTTGAACAAGTTTCACTAAATGGGCGAAAAGCTGTTGGCTCAAGTTCAACTCAATAAACATGCGACTTGTTGTCTTCATTAGAAAATAAATGATACCACCCATCGAATTGCTAAATTCGAAAGGGTGAGGTGTCCCTTACGGACAATGCCAGGTAGATACTGAAGTAATTCTGGATACAAAACTGAATTGGAATTTCAGCTTACAGAACAAGATTAAGAAGGCCTATAATGAACCAGACATACCTATAATAAGGTATATAGTGTTTATTTACAATGTTAAAAAGATGCAAGTAGAATAATTTCACAAAGATAAGTAGCGGTTCACTACCCAGCAATACCAACATGGGTGCTATACGCTAACTAACTCCCATGGCAGTACTAAAAACGATTCTCCATTTTCTTTCGCTAGACTCAGACTAACTACCTTCAGTTTCCTCTAGAATAACAGCAGAGCACTGTTGTATTATCAGAGTCCTTATAGCCGGAAATCCATAAAATAAAAATGAGATTTATGTGGTTCTGGATTTTCATACGATATACGTATGTAAAAGCATTTATCTATAATGCCATCTCTCAATTCTTTATTTAAGTTCCTCTGCTCTAGTGACTTGAACTTGTCTCTAACCAGGGTTGAATATCATCTGAATACCAATTCATAAAGGTGTCGAGAGGAACCAAAGAGTGGATTATCCAGATAGAAGAGATATAAGTCGGGCACTAATCAGTAAAGAACCATACTTTGGTATATCACTTAGCAATGATTACTTTAAAATAAAGCAAAGGGAAATATATAACTTTACTGATCACTGGACTAAAAGGGTCTAAGAGGGTCGATGCAACAAATGCCTATTTCGCAGGGTTTTAGAAAACATATTTTTTTGATAGGGTTGAAAAAATTGGAAATCGTTGGGAAAACTGCATCGCACTGAAAGGAGACTACGTTGAAAAATAAATTCAATTTTGAGAAAAAAAAAAAAAAGAACAATTATTTCATTTCAATGTTACTGACTTATGCATTGCTGGAGCAATGAAAAATCCTTTAAATTTCTTGACGGTACAATATCTGGGGAAGTAACCAATGGTCTCTTCTTCCTCTTTATCCCTACATCTTCAGCAGAAATCGTTATAAGGGATGCCTAGTCTTTGGGCATGTCTTTCTATAACGCAGTGTCCAGTGAGAACGTTTGTTCCGATGCACATGGATTTGTTAAGTGTTGGCCAAGTTGTCTAGTGGTCTTGCATTGACCTAGATGTTGCCATCGGTGATTGGGCACTTTCTCCGCATCGATTTGAATAAGGTACTAAACATAACATTGGCGTTTCGATGTTGATAATGCTTATATTGTTTGCACTAGAAGAGCCTTGTCAACCCCGTTCGTCAGCTGCACAATTCCTCGGTATGTCACAGTGACTTGGTACCCAGCAAAGGGTGATATTGTACTGAATAGCTATCTCGTTAAGAGACACGTGGCAGTCTTTCACTGCCTTTGATCCATAGGCACTAGCCAGTCAGCAGCTTGGTGAACAGCCGTAACTTCGTCTTGAAAAACGCTGCAATGGTTTGGAAGGTTAAAAGAGAGATGTATATCCAGGTCTTCTCACAAGATTCCGGCACAAACTCCGTCCATGGTTTTGGACTCGTCCGTGAAAATTGGCAGCGATTCGTTGTATAGGACATCGCGTTGCGTCCACTCAGCTCTGTCCGGTATCGAGTGCATGTAGAAAATGGGGAGATGACGATGCATCGAAAGTATTTTGGCGTGTCCCGTGTGCTGCTCCTTCCACTTCTTAGAGCCTCTCAGTCTTATTGCCGAGCTGAGAGCCAATTGTTTACTGACGATGTCGATCGGAAGTGGGTGGAGAATGTTTTGGGGCGCTACTGTGGGAGTGCATCGGTAATGCTGAGACATGCAACTCGTTGAGTTTTTCCCATTATGGACAGGTTTGACCATTTCTCCTGGGTGGGCCACCAACCAGTACCCCATACAAAAGAATCGGTTTTATTACCGGTGTTTATAGCTAGTGCATCATGGTCGGTTGTAGGCCTCAAGTGGAGCCTACTGCCTTCTTGTAGATGTAGGCATAGGGCAGCCAGTGATTTTCTGGAACGTTCGACGACATTCTCTTTCCAAAATAAGCTTGCAATCAAGCTTTAGGCCTAAATAGCTAGCGCTATTTGAAAGTTTAAGGGTGGATCCTCTTATTTTTGGTGGCGGGAAGTCAGGGAGATTGTGATTGTGAAAAGAACTAGTTCAGTCTTCGTCGAGTTAACTGAGAGGGCACATTTGCATTATATCGGCCATCGACTGCGGGTATTTGTCTGTTATTACGATAGCAACAACGTTTGCGTAGGCAATAACCTTGCGGTTCCGGTTTTTGTTGATTTTCAGGATGGCTTCATTGAGCACTAAATTTCATAGTAGTAGAGACAGTACACCTCCTTGAGGTATGCCTCGATGTGCATGTCATTTGACATTGCTGCTTCCGAAGAATGTTGTTACTACCCTGCTCTTTAGCATATGCTCTATGAATTAACAGATTGGTTCGCAAATGTTAAGCCTGCGTAGGGTATTGGTAATCGAATTTGTTTCAACGTTGTTGAACGCTCCCTCTGTGTCTAGAAATGATACTTGGGTATCATGAGAACGCTTGGTACGGTTGGTGTTTTGGAGAAAACTTTTCGCAGTCTAAAGGATTGAGGGGTGTTGCCAACACTCTGAAAAAAAACTGCGCCAGGATCTGCATCTGGCCCTCCGAACCTCTGCTTTGAAGTTCTTCAGGCTTTCTTTGTAGATCTCCCAGTCCAGAGGTAGCCTTGTTAGTTTGGCTTTGTTAAAATTGTTCTTGCTTATGCAGCGGAAATTGGTAAATTATGCATTCTACGGTGGCGGACGATTCCTACCTTCCTTTTTGTACAATAATAGGACAGGATTTGTTGAAAGCTGTTTTGAGGGCAGAAGTGAAAATTGTGTTAAGCTTATCTAATTCCAATTGTGTGGTTAGTGCTCTGTATGATTGGATAGTTTAGCAGAGAGGGATTCTCTATGTTTAGACCACTCGGTTTTCGTCGATTACAGAAGACTGAGAGTGCGGTATTGAAACAAATTTGTCAGTATGTACTCCAGATACCAGTAATCTGAGTACGAATGACTGTGGGACACAATCGAGTTGGAAATCGCAGGGTAAATATTTTGAGTAGCAAAGGTGACGTCAAGCTCCTCTTGCCGGATTTTAGTAATACTTAAAAGTAGGACTATTTTCTTTATTGCAAACTACTAGGTTGGTGCCTACTAAATACTCGAAATTAAACCTACCTCGGGGATTATTATCGGTACTGCCCCATAAATCATGATGGGCGTTGCTGTCCCACCCCAGTAAGATGTCTTCTCTTATCCTCCTTCTTTCTTCTACCGTTACCTCCACTTCCTTGGATGGAGCAAACTCGGAGTCTTCATAGGGTAGATAACCTGACACCAGCTAGATGGTAGTGTTTTTTTATTTCACCAGTGTTACTGCTAGGTCGTTTATGCTGCGGTGGGGAAAAAAAGTTTGATTTAAGGAATACAAGCTCGGATTTTACCTGCATCCTTTGCGTGGTATAAACCGTAACTTGAAACCCTCAGTCATGTGACGATGTCATCTTTTATCCAGGGTTCTTGGATGAGGGCAATCTCAAAGCCCCTTTGATTGAGGCGGAGTGTTAGATTAGCGGATGCCAAGGTGGAATGATGAAGATAAATCTTTCTCAGTTTGAGCATTATTATCAACTGATACAGACCTCTCCACGAGTAGTCTTTATGTTTTCAGGGGATGATGGATCATCATCGGGGATTTGAACGCGGGGAATGGCGGATGTCGCCGGATTGAGAGACCTGGGAAGCTATTTCGGTCCATCGCGAAAAGCTTCATCTCTATTTCCTTAAGACCATATGCATGGAGCAAAGGTAGGGACTCGGCGGTAAGAGAGATAACTAACGAGCGGCCAGTTCTTTTTTGTATCGCTATCCGTCTTCTTAGCGATACGGTGGCTCTTCAATTACCTTCTAATCTTTGCCTGGTAAGTCCGGGCTCTGGTACGCCATGAAATTGAGGACCTTTTCTAACCCAATAGGTTCGAGTTGAACCCAGACCCTTGCTTTCGGCAGGTCGGGGATTTGGCTCCATTCCACCGCCTTGAGCTTGGCTCCTGGCCAGATTTCACCTATATGCCTATGGCAGTGGTGATGAAATCGACCGAATTTTGGTCGTCGTAGGCGATAAGTTTTAGCCAGCCAGCGTTCTTAAAAGTTGGATGGGGAGTTGGAGTGGGTAGTGATATGCTCGTAAAGACTCACTCTGTTTTCAATGAGCCTCCACTTGTCGTAGGAGATCCTCCCTTCATAGTCGGACAAGTCCACTATCGCAACGACGAGACTGTCTTTGACCAAGGGTTTGAAACTTGCTTAGCTCTTTGTCATAGGTTGGACTCCTCGTCTGTAGATCTACGCCTGTGGGCACAGATTCTGTTGCAACTAGGGACTGGCCCCCAGCTAGGTTTAATAAATCAGATCCACTCGATGTGTCGTTAGTATGGGATTTTTTCGAAGAGACAGATTTGGTCTTTGGTTAGTGGAGTGCCCCAGGAAAAGTGGCGTGTGCCACGGTAGGTTAGGTGAAGTAGCCCACCGGTTGCGAAGTGCCGTAAAGGCTTTAGCTTCATTAGCTCGTTGAACTGGTTGGCAATAGCTGTTGCCCAGACGTGGGATTCCCGCTCCTGCTGACTCCAATCCTTTTCCGCCTTTTTGTCTAGTCGGTCTAGGATACGGAAAGTCTCAAAACTTAGCGACTTCTTCTCAAGATCAGTGAGTTTGGGAACAGATGGAGGAGCTGAACTGCATGAGGGTGTAGCGCTGTTTAATTCGTACGACGACAACGAGCATTCACTGACAGAATCGTCAATGCAGATGTTCTGCAAATGTTCTTCCAAACGTATAGTGCTTATAGAGCTGCTGGCGATATTAGCCGCTTCTGAATTTTTTGATGAGGTCCGCCCTTAAGGTCTGGTTTTTTTGGAAGATTAGAAATGTTGGTCCCATGAGTAGCTAGGAAAGGGGTGGTCCATCTGCACAGGGGCCCGCATTGTGCAGATAAGGCAGTTGATCCAGAGCGTGCCCATTGTCTCTGGATACACCGTTCGCGACTGAGCTCTTTTTGTTTGTCCTGGGCTCTCAGCCAGGCTGATCCTCGGCATGGTACGGTTGACACCTTGCTCCAGCCCAGGAGTAAAGTGGGGAGTTGGAAGGGGACGATAAAGGATAGGAGAGACTAGGTAGGATGATTAGCCTTTGGGTTCACTCCGAGCTTCTTCAAGTAAATCGCTCGTTGTTACGGCGATACCGCTTGGGACGTGAAAACATCCCCATGTCGATTCCAAGCGTTCTGAGCTCTAGTAAAAGCCATCACTCCACGACATGGTAAATAATCAGGTGATGGTTATTTTCTACTAAATGTACATATTCACCCAAACAAACAAAAAATAACGGCAAGTGCACATCCATACCAGAACCAGTCTGGCAGAATAATAATTATTATATCCTTATGATTCCTGGCAGCCGCCATTGAGAAGCAGCAGCACACACGAAACGTGTGTTTTTCTTTCAAAACGATATAATTTAAAAATAATTTGCTAAGAGTTGACAATGACGAGCAATGCCATACGGGTAGAAGTTAGGCCTCCAGGATGCCCTGGTACAGGCACCTTCAATACTATACGAATATATGTGTAACAGCAGCAGGTCCTGTCTGCGAGAAGAATAACAAATTTTTCACACCTTTATGTAGATTTAATGAGCCTGTCGTTTCTCGTTTCTTTCTCTCTCTTTACAAAACTGTTCCCAATATAACGACAATGATGATGATGTGGCAACTTCAGAAGGCGCGTCGGCAAAGTTAGGCACTCGGTGGCATGTGAATAATATGATATTTGTTTGTTTCTTTGCTTGTTTTTTCTCTTACAAGCTCCTCGTTCTGTTCCGTATCGCTTTTGGTTTCCTCACTCCCTTTTCATGTTCAAGTGAAAATTTGAGAAAATGATAAGTAAAACAAAAGTTTTTGGGGGCGGTCGGTGTGGGCTGAAAGTAAATTTTTTGCTGGAATAGATTTGTATACGGTATTTGCGTGTTCCTAAGGTCGAAATGAGTTCCTTGGGGGTGTTGCGAATAAGAAATGTGTTTCTTGCTTCTTTTTTTTTTAAATTCCTTATTCTGAACATTGTTTCCAAATGAATTTTATTAAAAATTTAATTTCAAATGCATACATGTAAGCACACACATACCCACGAATGGAAGAAATTAATTCAAAAACAATTTCCACTTGAATTTATTTCCGAGGATTTAATGAGCGAAGTGTTTTCGAAATTTGTTTTCACTTCGCGAAGCGTAATTGGCTTTTTGCGTTAAAATGTTAAACGCTCGCGAGCAGAGCGAATGCTGCAGAAGTCGATGCTGGCAAAGGGCACACATACTTAGGTAGGCGGTGTTCGACTGGGAGCTTTGTGTTTTTATTGCATTTTGAATTTCGGTGAAAATTAATGACTTGAATATATTGGTTCGATGGAAATGAAAACTGCCTCCGGTGAAAAAGTTGACGTTAGGTGAGAAAGAGAAACGTACAACGAGCTAAAAAAAAAAAGATTTGTGGAGACAGTAATTGTAGGAATCACCATGATTGAACGTAAGACTAGAGAAAATGCAAGTTAACTGCTAACTGCCATTCAATGAACATCTTTACGACAACCTATTGAAAGGCATTATGTCTCAGTTTTAAGCCGTGTATTCATCGACGATCAAGTTTAACTTCTTGAGTTATAGAGTTTTCCAATCTCCATTAGAAATTCCAGTAAAAATAATCGCTAGAGGTATGAAGCCACTCAAATAAAGTAATACTTGCACGCACTTCTGGTGACATCGATGCCAGCAACGTCATGCTTGTTGCAATTACAAATGTAATAAAGAAAATTATTTTCGATGGTATGAAAGTACTTGAAGATTTACTCAATGTTGAATAAGCAAGTTGCTACAGAGCCAACAGTTCAATTTAAATTGGCTTTCTATTATAAGGAGAACTCATGATGGGTTGGGATTCATTGCAAAAGTGATTTTGAATGCAATGATGTATTCTTTCAGAAACTAAATAGCAGTCGATTGGTTAAACTTTTACTAAAAGTGAGGGCTTTAAGGCTAATGGACGCCGTAGCGTAAGTGGTTAGTGTGTCGGATCACTGCGCGTGAGGTTCAAAGTTCGAATCCCAGAAAACACCAATAAGTTTTTTCATGGTCCCACCTCTCGCGAACGTCTGACAAACATCCGAGAATATTATTGTCTCGAAATAGTTTCTCAAACCAAATTGCCCTTCGGATACGGCACTAAACTTTAGGTCCCTTCCATTCGTGTGAAAAATATAACGCACACAACATAAGTGGTTGCGAGAAGCTTGGCCCTGGCACTTAAAGAGCTATTGCGCCAAATAGTTAGTTAGTTTAAGGTTTAGTGTCCTAATAGAACTCGCCTATTCAGCATAGCACCTTGTTGATATTGTTTTTCTACATCTATTATTTATTAAGATACTTTGCATCTAGCTAGTTCAGTTTGGATTTTTATTCACTTAACAGATCTAATTTGATCTGCGGATGGTTATGTGGATATTGACGTATTATAGTTTGTACTTAGTAGTAACTTCTACTCCCTTCAATATTGGGATGTACTCCATTTGAAACATAAGATATTGAATAGATTAAAGCATGGAAAAACTCTGAGGTATCATAAGAAACCCATTATATATTTCCTTGCAAAGGTGATAGCAGCGCTGCTACCAAGTTTAGTATCATCTCCATGTCAATGGAAACAAAAATCAATTGGCCTAAGAAAGAATAACCTGTTAGTTTTAGCTAATTTCGGAAATACCAAACTACGTCTGAGAAGAATATGAAAATTGTTATATATACAGCGTTAGGTGTGCCTTCAAAGTTGATTGCAAAAAATTCGCCTGGAAAGCGAACAAATTTTTACCAATGCCAGCGATCCTGGCTCCATGATATTTTCTTGTAACATTCTCAGTCTCAAAAGTAGTGTTTGGAACACATGCAATCTACGAACATACACAATTCGTTCTCTTCGCTGTTTGATGATGATGTGCAAGTGAGCCCCTAAAACTAGGGATCTCGTCAATGGCATACTCGATTTAGACAACTTCCTCTAGTCCAACTGCTTTGATGGACCGGAGTATCTGAACCGGATCCAGCGAATTTATATCCGTCTCTGATAGAAGACGGGCAACTAGGTGATGTCTGCTTAACATTCCGTAAGAAGGAGTGCTGGTGTTTCGGCGAAGTCCCTGCAGAATCTGCATCGTCCATTCCGTTCTATTCCCAGTTTTGTAAGGCGTCCTTGAGTCTGCAGTGATGCGTTAGTCGATAATAGTCGATTTCTGCTGATCTTTAGGCAGGTTTTGCTTTTTTTCTGGTTGTAATTTCCCCGAATTTCTTTCGCCTGTCTCAATCGGATATCATTCAGGTCCTTAGCTCATTTGCTCTTGTCTTCTTTTCTCAGTTCTGCCCGTATTTTGTGTGGTCATATCCCACAAAAAGGTTCTAGTCCAAGGAACGGGGTATCTAAGCCATGTCTTGCTAGTTTATTAGTTGCTTTGTTTTCCCCCGCTTACACATGTCGTGGTACTCCATAGAAAGCTTTATAAGTCTGCCCCAGCCTGTTGATCTTGGTGACAAAGTCCGATACCAGTCAGGATATGATTTAATGTGAGTTCAGTGCCTTGATTGTGGCATGGCTATCTGACAGTATTGCGATGTCTTGTCCTTGATATTTCCTGCCGAGGTTGAATTGGGCGCATCTTTCTATCACGTGGACCTCCGCTCGAAATATACTTGGAAAAATTCCAAGAGATTCTGAGTATCTGATCCATCCGTGTACCACTTAATAACAAACAAAAAATATTTGGCGCAACAGCTTTTTAAGTGCCAGAGCGTGCGTTATATTTTTCACACAAATGGAAGGGACCTACAGTTTAGTGCCGTATCCGAAGGGCAATTTATTTTGAAAAACTTTTTCGTGACAACAATACTCTAGGATATTTGTCAGACGTTCGCCAGAGGTGGGACCATAAAAAAAACTTGTTGGTGTTTTCTGGGATTCGAACTTGGAACCTCACGCGCAGTGGTCCGACACACTAACCACTTAGGCCACGGCGCCCACCATTTAATAGTGTGTTGTTTAAATTGGTACTTATCGGACTCACTGCTCCAATCTCTTTTATTTCTCAACTTTGAGTCAAATTTCCTTTCAAAGCAGTATTTCTTGATCATATCGTCTCTGGGCCCGTCCAGAAGCAGCACCGATTTTTTCAGGTTTTCCTTGGTTATTCTTAATATGGTCTCCTTTGCGATTCCTTCTAGTACTATGTGTAGCAGAAGTAGTCCTACGATCACCTCTAGGGCTGGTGTGGGACAGGTTCTCATGGCTCCATTATACAGATACAGGCTAAGGTCTGCACTTTGGTTAGGGATGTCCTCTTCGTCCTTAGCCTTGTTCTGTTGACCCATGCCACTACACCATATATGATAATGGGTCTGATTATCATCATGTACGATACCTGGGCTGCACTCCAGATTTTACCTGAGATGTTCCTGCACACCATAAGTGCTCTAGTGGCTTTGATTACCACAGCTTCTATTATATTATGTCTATCCCATTCTTGTTTCCATTTTGATTATGATTTAGACATTGGAAATATGAAGTTCGTATATCCATGCTATTTTCTGGATATATGCACTTCTACGTATAAAGGGACTTTGTAGTTTTGCTGATGGTGCTATCTATCTGTGGACCCAACCTCTGCCAGACTTTCGGTTTACAGTGGCGGTTACTCTGTTGTAGTAACACCGGAAAAAGTTCATATTTATCTGTTGTTTACAAGGCAACTGTTCATTCTTTGAATGCTTTTTCGGGTAGCTTTAGAAAGGAGTATTTGTTTTAAGAGGATTACTATCCAATTCGAAACATCGGTTAAAGGATTAATTATTTCGTCAAGGCAATAACTTTACATACTTTTAGGCGACATTTAGAAAGTGCTTGACAAATTTGCCTAAAACTGTCAGATTTAGTCTTAGCTCTTTTTTTTTGATTTCTGTGCTGCGCAAAATGTCTTTTCCGCTTTGCGGGAACCCCCTTCGGGTAGGGGTTAGAATATACCCGAGGTAGGCATGCCTGTCGTAAGGGGCGACTAAAATCCACCATGCCATGCCATGAACCAAACAAAAGATTTGAATACCTCAGGTGGCAGTCCAGGTACACTGGAAAATCCACCCTCTTCGGAGGTCGGCTCTACGGTTTCTGGGGAGAGCCATTTATTGCACCTAATGAATCCCTTCTCAAACAGTACAAGAGTATCTCGATCTCCACCAACAATATCGAACGTCTCCGGAAAAACAAGTCCACGGGAAGCGCAAGGGCGTGAAAAAGTGCCAGATCGCACTAAAGCGTAAGATCGCACAGGAGAAAGTAGGCAAACTAAAACTACCGGGTCCAGAGCGCAAAAAGGTGAGGGAAAGAGTATCAACAGAAAATTCTTCGGCCTCTGTTCTTAAAAGAAGCGGCACTGAAAAGCTAACATTGAAAAAGCCACCGGGTAATGACCTTCGGAGAGCAGGAGTGCAGACTTACGCTCAGGCCGCGGCATCCGAAAACCAAAAAACGTTCAAATTTCGACGGACCTTGTCTCTCATGTTTTGTCGGTTATTCTCGAGAAATTTGAAGAACAAAGCAAAATAAATAAAATTATTCTCGATAGGCTGGTTAAGCTTAACCCACGTAAAAAAGGAATCGCATTTAAAAATAAAAGGCTATAATGATTACACGCTTGTCACCCTTCGGAAAAAGCGAGAGGCGAATCATCCTTGCTTATTAAAGACTGCATCGAACAATCCGAAGACGTAAAGATAGAACTTGAAACTTTGCAACTGTGCACGATTCGAGTTAAAAGTATTCAGCGTACTTTTAAAATCTCAATTATCTACTGTCCGCTGCGTTCCGCACTTTCAAAAAGTGATTTTACTAACTTGTTTGAGTTGCTGAAACCAAATTTTATTATTATTCTGGGTCTCAAGATACAGCTCGAAAAAAGGTAGAATGCTCTATGGGGCAGGTATGGAGTACAGTTGTGATTTCCATTCGACAGGTAAACCGACATACTGCCCAACTGATACTTCGAAAATACCTGACCTGATAGATTTTTTCGTTGTGAAAGGAATATCTACCAACCATATAAAAGTTAAAGAGAGCTTTGCCCTGTCGTCTGATCATTCCCCGGTTATTTTAACAATCAGCGAAAAACTAGTCTATAACCTAGAGCCAGAGCGATTAACTGGTCGAACAACTAACTGAGAAGGCTTTAGGAACGAAATTGAAGATAATGTTGAACTGGACGTTCCACTTACGACACCCTATGAACTTGAGGTTGAAGTTGATCGCTTCGTTGAAATCGTACAGCTCGCCTCTTGGAATAATACGCACATTCCAAGGAAAACGCCGGATAGGTACGGTTTACGATATCCTCTGAAAATAAAAGAATTGGTCAAGGAAAAAAGAAAAGCGCGTAAAAAATGGCCACAGATTCGTGCTCCGCAACATAAAGTACACTCGAATCGTCTGTGCAATTTGTTGATTGCCGGTGTGGACCCTACGGTATACAATTTTGGGGTTGTACCAAGAAAACAAAATCCAAATATTTTACAAGCTTTTCAAAATAAAGTGCTAAGAGAAATTGTCCAAGCACCGTGGTATAGTAGAAACGACGATATCCACAGGGATCTCGGAATTCCGACAATCGAAGCTGAAATTAGAAACTTCGCGAGAAAGCATAGAAACCGACTAATCGGACATGTCAACAATACAGTCCTACAAATTTTGGATGAAAGCAATTTATTGCGCCGACGACAAAGGACGAAACCTTTCGACTTGGCGAGATAATGATTAACCGCGTCTAGATTGCAGAATATGCAGGATCTTTCAGTGGAAAGAAACCTGCCAAACGTTTTTATTTCATGATAGAAAAATTGCTTGATAAGTTAATACTTAGTTGCGATGTCTAACAAATTTATATCGAAGGGTGGTGTTGTTTTAGTCAGTAAGAACCTGACACTATTATGAGCACACGCTTGCTATTCTCATAGTGTCTATGGAAGATTTTTCACCTACCCTCGAAAAAAAAAATTTGTGAGAAAATAAAAATACACAATTCCTTATTTAAAACCTGCGGAGGAATTAATAGACCAAATTTGTTTGTCTGTAAAATTATGTGTTGGTGCTCCTCAGTAGATCAAGGAATTTAGAAAGACGTCTTTGAAAATGAAGGTGTTTCACTCTCCGCAAGCCGTCCGCGGTAGCTGCCAAAGCTAGCTTATCCGCTTTGCAGTTCCTCGGAATTTCGCAGTGACTGGATTCCCAACAAAAGGTGATTTTATACTGTCTTACAGTCTTTTCTTAAGGTGCCTGATGTCAGCCAGTTTATGTTTGTCTGAATATCGATATAATACTGTATAGAGCAGTTAAATCATACATTAATATCTACAATAATATGTCCAACTCCTTTCAAGTCGTCATTCTGTTTAAATCATTTCGCCAAGTCTTCTTTGCAAAAAGTTACTTTATGCTCCAATTAAGCTGATGCACCCAGTACAAGGACTGACGCAAAAAACAATCATTCAGATCGCTTTTTGGGAATTAATTAAGAACTGAAATTATTCAACTCATCCTCTCATCATCTTCGTCATCATTATCATCACAGTTAATCACAGTTTTTATCCTCGAAAAGCATTACATGCACCCATACATTACTAAATGAAAAATTCATGCCAACGTCGGCTCGTCAATGTCTGTCAAAATATTTAATATTATTAATTAAAGGAAACAAAATTTAATCGAGATTTAATTTAACATGTCAGGGGACATCTCATCATTCGTTCAGCCCTTTGCTCCTTCGCCCAACAAACTGAACCATCCACATCGACAAATTTCAATATTCATTCGAGCATTTCTCGAAAGTACATCAGTTCGGAGTAAGAGACGATAGTCGTCGGGCGAGGACTACGAGTATGCTGAAGAGAACCTATTAATAATACAAAATGCAATTTTGCATTTTTTTTATTGCCGAGGCTATTAATTAAGAAAGTAGTTGCACGGTAACTATACACGGCACAGTACATCTGCATGAAACGCACTGTGAAAGGCTCAAATGAAAACAAAGAGGAGTTTTATTCATGAGGGTGGCTGTGATTGGTCCTATCCCACTCTCTTGTGATCATGTGCGCGGCTGAATAAATTTCAATAAATTTATATTGACCGTCATTCGTCAAGCAACCGCACTACGTTCAATCTAGCATAGCCAACAGAGATTATATCGAGCAAAGAGCCTGGGGGTTTCCATTTTTTTTTTTAACTTTTATTTTCTGTTTTTCATTTTGTATTTATAAATTTCGCCATCGTCGATGGCATATAGAGTTCATGCGAGAGTATGACTTTTATTATGTATGCACAAGGACATCGCGATATTCAAACGCGAATAACGTTGCACTGTAAACCAAATTGGACAATTGACAAAGAATGGTTGTACAATATGATCGCCCACACTATGTGGGAAGCTCAATCAAATTGGCTGCATTAAACTGCGATAAAAAATATGTTGTACACCGAAATCATATACCTACGCCTTACTTAGCGGGCATATAAAATATTTTCCTTTGCATTGCCAGTGGTGCAGTTTTACTAAGGAAGTGTACACTCTACTTTTAAGCCTAGTTAGCGCAACCGAATTCAAACAATCGCAAATACAAACATAAGCAGCCGTTAAGAGAATATAAAAATATATAAAATATCTGGGTCTTTTTCTGGATAGGAAATTGAACTCGATGGCCAATCTACTAGAACGCGTCAGGCAAACAGATGGCTGGCTGTGCGGCCATCCGGTTAAAAGCCTTCTCTCACTGGTCTAGCTATCGGTTTGGCCACTCTTCCATCCTTGATCTTCTCAACTTCAAACACGAAAACACGGACAACACCCCGCCGAAACTGAGATCTGACCGAAACTTCCGTACAAGTATCCCTGATCGGACTGAATGGGACACTTGCCCCGCTATCTTTGGTAGTTCGGTTCACTTCTTTACAGATGGCTCTAGGACCGAGGGTGGGCTGGGTTGTGGTGTTTTCTCCGAAAAGCTAAATCTGAGCATCTGTTTCCGCCTCCCTGATCATTGTAGCGTTTTCCAGGTGGAAATCATGGCGATTAAAGAAGCCCTGTCCTGGCTGAAATGTAATGTATTATCTGTTAGGGATATTAGCATTTTCACTGACAGCCAAGCGGCAATCAAGTCTCTGGAATCGTACTCCTTCACTTCAAAGGCTGCCTTAAACTATCGTTTAACTCTTATGGAGATGATAGAGCAGTTCAACATTCACCTATGCTGGGTGCCGGGCCACAGGGACATTCCAGGAAACTGCAGGACTGACGAGCTCGCCAGACAGGGTACCACTCTAACGATTCTGCCTAACGCAATTAGTATGACCAACCTCAGATGGGAAAACGGCTCAACGTGTAACACTTCGAGGCAGGTCTGGATCAAAAACGTAGTGCCGAGCTGGTCAAGCTAAAGCGAACACAAATCAGCTGCGTTGTCGGTGTTTTCACTGGACACATAGGCCAACACGCCAAAAGACTTGGCCTCTTCTCCAACGACTTCTGCAAAAGCTGTAGGCACGAGGAGGAGGAGGAAACCATCCTTCACCTCTTATGCACTTGTCTAGCCCTGTCGCATAAAAGAATGCTCCATCGAGGGTCCCACTTCCTTGACGACCTCGACGATCTGGCGTCCTTAGACGTCATGAGCATCCATAAAAAAAAAATAAAAATATTTGGCGCAACAGCTCTTTAAGTGCCAGGGCCTAGCTTCTCGCAACTAATCATGTTGCGTGCGTTTTATTTTTTACACGAATGGAAGGGACCTAACAGTTTAGTGCCGTGTCCAAACGGCGATTTGAGAAGCTTTTTCGTGACAACAATACTCTCGGATGTTTGTCAGACGCTCGCGAGAGGTAGGACCGTGAAAAAAACTGTTTGGTGTTTTCTGGGATTCGAACTTGTATCCTCACGCGTAGTGATCCGACACACTAACCACTTACGCCACGGCGCCAACACATGAGCATCCATCGCTTTATCAAACGCTCCGGTTGGTTTTGTTAGTCCCTGAGTGGCCTAATAGTTGATCCATGGTATCACAAAGGAACTTCACTGGTCTAACTGTGTCTGCACTCTCGTGTGGACAGCCAACCTAACCTAACCTAATCTAGGAGAATATGGGTATCTAGAAAGTTTCGATCGATCATTTCTTTTTTCTCGTGGTCTCGCATTGTACTCTGTCATGATTCCAATCGTTGTACAATATTAGATTCACGTCTTCATCTCTCTAATTCAAGTGAAGATACTGTAATATTCTTGCCGGGGTTCGTAATAATAAAACAGTCTTTTGTGTATTTAAACTATTTATTTTTAAAATTTGTTTTAAAAACTATCAACTTCACTTTCGTTATATTTCAAAATAATCAAATCACTTACTTCTTTATTAATCTCAACTCAAACTCACTTTTAATCACAATATCGCTTATTCTCACAGTAATCGCACTTATTTATCGTTATATTCACCTCTATTGACTGTATCATCTCTGTACTTTCTGCGGATGCTACAATATTTAGTCATTATGTTACAGTGTTGTCACTTGGATTTCGAACAAGTGTTAGATTGGGCAAACAAATGTGGTAGATTTACAAAAAGGGTGGTAGATTTGATATCATTGACATTGCCCCATTACCATTGACTTGGTAAGTTTTTCTTACCAATGTACTAAAGAAAAGCATTTTAATAAAATAGACCGCAATAAGTACGCGTGTTCCATGATTAGGGTTTCTTTACATATAAAAAAAAATATGCAATTTGCTGAGTAACAGTAATGTTAAAAACAGAAGTTAGTTTGATTTTTTCGTGCTACGTTGTGTTTAATACAAAATATTAATTTTCGCCTGGGCGTGCAAGATCGTTAACCTGGATTTTTTTCAAGTTCCAATTTGAGTCTATAAAAATCTTTTTCTCTGACTTGTTTTCATTCATGTTTGTTTTAAAGCAACTTATGAGTCTCATGTAGAAGAAACAACAAACATTGAATTCATCATGCAAAAGTTAGCAAATAAGTCGAAACATTAACGGCAAATATAGTGTTGGTCCGTACTATGTGTCCTGCTGTGAGTGCAGCTCCTACTCTGTATTTAAAGCCGCATGAGTACACTCCATCAGTACCAAACATTTTTTTCTGCCCTTCAATAATTTCCAGCGTTTACCATAAAAAGAAAACATTTAAAATGTACCAAAAAGGGAGAGCTAAAGCAAAAGCGAGCAAACGCAAAAAAAAAAAAAACAACAACATCAGCAGTGTGATAGTCAAAAGGATTTCCTTGCTGTGGAAGTACGGTTTTGTATATCAGTTTTTGCCGTAGGTCTCTGCCAAACTGCTCTGAATAGAGTAACAAAATCAGAACAAAGGATGTGTGCAAAAATAATAGTTTTTCAATTCACCCAGTCAGTGGAGTGTTAATTGAATGTATTTTGTGATGAAAAAAAAGAAAAAATCGAGCTATTGTAGGTTGAGATTGAATTCACTGTAAAAAAAAAGGTGTGAATTTATAGTATGTGCTTCTGATTTGAAAAAAAAAAAATAGGAAATTCCATTGAAAAGCTACTGATAGTTTATTCAGAGAGCTATGTAAAAAAAAGGCTTATTCATTTTGTAAATAGCATGAGTTAGTCGAAGTAACACAATTGCTTAGTATGTGATAAATATATTTTTTCTTAACTCAATTGAGCTTGCGCGCTTCGACGTATTCCACAATAGTTGCCTAATAAATTTACTTATTAAGGTGGCGCTACAGTTCGGGGTGAACCTGGGCCTCAACCAACAAGCCTTCCCATTAAACTCGGTTTTTGGTTAATTGCCTCCAATTGCGCACTCCAATTTGGTCGAAGTCCCCATAAACATGTGCGCGCCACCTACGGCGAGAAGGGAGTCATCCCTCCTGTTTGGATTCGAAGACTCTGCATACCGGAGCTTTGGTGTCCATTTGCTCTACATGTCCTAGCCATCTCAAACATCTAAAACGCAGTTTTTTGACTAGGTCGATGTCGCTGTACAGCTCGTATAGTTCGCCATTGAATCTTCTCCTCCAAAGCCCGTCAACGCAAATGGGACCGAATATCTTACGAAGAATTTTTCTCTCGAATCGACCGAGGATATCTCCATCCGCTTTCAATAAAGTCCATGTTTCAGCGCCGTTAAGCAGGACTGGGATGATCAGGGCCTAATACAGAGCCTCCTCAGCTGTTTGAGATAGGACTTTACTATTGGATCGTATAATTAGCCTAAATTGGCAAGAGTTATTCTTCGCCTGATTTCTGCGCTGGTGTCGTTTTCAGAATGAATAGCAGAACCAAGTGTCATGAATGACAAAGTCCCTTACTGACCACTGTGACGTTCTATCCAATTCGTCGGTGTTAATTCTCCCTTCTTTTTGACAGCATAGCGAGCGTTCCCCATCGTCATCCTGCACAAACGGACAAGTTTGGTGGCCTTGAAATCGATGGATAAAGGGATTATGAATATCGATTTAGACTTCTTGGATTTTCTCCAGAATCTGTCGAAATGTGAAGATTTGATCAACGGTGAAATTTTCTGGCCTGAAACCACGTTGACAGGGGACAATCAGGCTGTTGATAAACTGTTTCAGGCGTTCACATAATATTACAGAAAAGATCTTATGATCGTGACTGATGCTTCTATAATTGGCGCCGTTGAGGTGGTCTCCTTTCTTATAGATCGGGCAATCGATGCTGAGATTCCATTCATCAGGTATTCATTCTTTTGACCAAATCTTAGAGATGAGTTGATGTATTTTCACTATTCATCACCAGCTGCCTTGAAAAGTTCGGCCGGTAAGCCGTCAGGTCTAGCAGCCTGTTAGTTTAGATATTGCTATCCTCACTTCGCGTTGGTCAGGGGGATAGACATTTTGGCTATCATTATCTATATTGAATAGTTCAATCTGCCTGACAGCGGGATACTGGTTCTCGTCGCCGTTATACAGTCTGCAGAAGTAGTTTTTTACATATTCTCAGCACCGACTGTAATTCTACTACGAGATTTCCATTTTCATCTTTACGGGTTTCTATACGGGTTTTGCTTCTCTGACCAATCTTTTTACCTTTTGCTGAAACTTCCGTACATTGCTCCTGGAGTACAAGCTCTCAATATTTTCGATGGTCTTTCTTCTTCTTTTGGAGAACCTGATGTTCTTCCCTCCTCTTTTGCTCGTAGAGCTCACGAGCAGCTTTCGTTTTTTGTTGCAGTGCCGCCTTATATGCCTCTTGTTTTGCTGCATGCACTCGCCGACATTCTTTGTCAAAACAGGGGTTTCGCGGTGGTGTGCGAGCGTGCCCCAGCACATCAGTCGCGGCGTTTCTGATGGCATGTTGGCAGCGTTGCCACTGGTCTTCGGCAAGGGGTGATTGAGAGATTTCGGGATACGCGAAGCGAAGACTCTGGCGGTGTCCTGCATTGTAGCTTTTCTACGTTAAATTTGTTTTTCTTTGTTGCTCGGTTTGGGATATCCGCATTCGTACCTTGGCTACAACAATGTCAATGTTGGCCGTTCGGAAGGTCCGGACATCCAGAGTACTGGAGACATATCTTGTGTCGATCGCAATATGATCAATTTGATTGATCGTAACATGATCGTTGGACCACTATGCCTGCTTGTGAATATTGAAATGAGGAAAGCATGTGCTTGCTATAGTGACGTTTCGCTCCACAGCGAAATCAATTAACCTTAGTCCGTTGTTCTGGCAAGACTGCATAGCCTACAAGTGAGATTAACATAGTGCTATTGATTTCCAATAAATAAAAGATCAATGAGTTTTGCTAAAATTGTGTGTTATATGCCTAACAATATTGCTCGACCCCCTACTTCGAGAAGAGTTCAAATACCATCGATTTCGTCGCAGAGAACCTGGGGCCTTATTTTGTACTACTTTCGGATTCGGATTGCCATTCGGAAATGTAATCCGATTCTAAAATGAATTGGTATTTCGTATGGTTCTCGAATTGGGTGTAAGTGCTTCCAACTCAAAATCAAACATTTCTGAAAGGTAGATTGTCAAAACATCTATCAAAAGTCACTTAAATTACTTGGAAATTGAGTTTGTATACATTTGCTATAGAAACGCAATACAAAATAAGGCCCCTGAGCTGAAATGGGTAAAATATACACACAATTTGACACGTCATATTACTTTCTAAGGTGGCAAAATATAGCTTTTGATTGTGGAACCCAAATTGTGGAACATAGACCGCAAAACTTTTACGTCGATCGAAAGCTTTTCCTTCACTGTCTTAAAAGCTCTCACTATCATTGCCAACTAAAATAATAAATAATAATAATTAAAAAAAACATTATGAAATAGGAATGGATAGAACGAAGGAAATACGAAAACTAAAACCAACCCAAATGAATCAGATCAGAAAGTTCTGATAATCGAAAAGGAAAACTGTGATCTACGGAAAAAAATCATGAAACTTAAGTTGCTTTGCAACCAGTTACAAACAGAGATATTCAACCTAAAATGTGAGGATAAGAAACTAAAAGACACTGAAATAAAGTTAACTGAAAATACCAATAAAAGTGGAAATGAATTTAAACAACCTCATAGTTACTCAACGGACAAAGATGAACTGATTAGAAAAACATTTTAATATCAAATTATTAAATAAAAACACCTTAAAAATAAACGTAAGGGATGTCGACGCTTACAAAGTCCTAACCAGAGCACCTAATGAAAGGAAATTCAGTTGGTACTCCTATGAAGATAAAGAACTAAGACCTATAAGAGTTATGGCTAAAAGCTTACACCATTCATCAAATCGGAAAGTATAAAGGATGACCTTAAAATCAGGGATTCCAAATACTTGATGCAGTTGACAGACTAAAATGGAAAAGTAAGGAGCCGCTAGAAATGTTCATGCTGTCATTCAGTCCTGAAGAAAATATAGACAAAATTTACGGAGTCAAAAGTATTGTGTACTGTAAGGTACAAATTGAGCCATTAAAAAATAAACTCATTCCACAATGCAAAAATTGTCAATCTTATGGACATACTCAAAAATATTGCAGTAAAGATCCGAGATGTGTTAAATGCACAGGTAATCACCGCACCAAAGATTGCAACATTTCATCTAATGTACCACCAAAGTGCATACACTGCGAGCAGGCGCATCCAGCCAGTTATTGAGGACGCACAGTGGCTAAGGAGATTCAAAAGATTGGGGCAAACAACACGAAGAAGTTAGTTGAAAGACAAACCCTTACGAATAAAAACGAACATCACAAAAACCATGCTAACGCAGAAGAAAAGACGAATGACCCGATTATACAAAAGAAAAAAAATTAGCACATTTGTCAAAGTTGCTCGCCCATTGAGCATTACTTCCATTTCTCCAGAGGAACAAGGAGATGTTTTGAAGCAAACACTACAGGCCATTCTAATGAAAATAACTAGTATAGAGAGATCCGATTCCAATCTCGACACAAGAGTCAGAAAAATTGAAAGCAAACGAGTTGCTCCAAAATCAAAGTGATTTAATGATGAAATCAATAAGAATAATGGCATGGAATGCAAATGGACTATTGCAACATCAAAAAATTTACAGACAGTCCTGGACATAAATAAAATTGACGTTTGTCTCGTTTCCGAGACTCACTTCGCCAAAGAGTCATTTATTAAATTCAGTGGCGCAAAATTATAGTCGCAAAAAGTACACTTTAAAAGGATTTTAGCACGTAGCAAAGTCAATATTAGTGTTTTCCTATTTATAGTCGACATAAAACCCACTTTATACGTATCACCTCGCGCTAACTTTAAAACCACCAAAAGCACCTTTTAACATTTAGAGTGGGCTTTTAACCATCTGTCATCCGCCATTCTTTTTCACTTTTTCAAATCCAAATTTCAGCCAACCAACGGCTGAAATTCATATACGACATTGGTCCCTAAACTGTGTTTTTGTTCTCAAACTTTAAATTTTTGGGTTTGGGTCGATACTAGTTGTAGGTAGGTTACATTTTTTTTATAATTCAATTCAAAGTTAAGTACCGGCTTTAAAGTTAAAGAGATGATAATTAGTGGCTACTAACATTCTTTAAAATCAGATGACTATAATTTTGCGCCAATGGGTATAAAGTCTATCATACCACTCACCTGGATATTTCTGCTAGAGCGGAGAGCGCTTTCATTGTAAAAGAAAGTGTTAAACATTATGAGGAGTCGAAATTCAGACAAACAAAATACAATTACCAACCGTAGTCATAGAAACAACAAACTTCCCAGTAGTTGTTGCTAGTATTAACTGGCCTCCCAAATACTCGATAAAAGAAAACGAATACTCAAAACTGCTAGACTTGGCGCAAAAGTTTATCATCGGTGAAGACTTAAATGCAAAAAATACGTATTGAGGATCAAGGCTAAGAACAACCAAGGGAAAAGAACTGCTTAACGCAATAAACAAAAAAGGGTGCGAAGCCTTATCTACAGGAAAGCCTACTTACCGGCCGACTGATCCGGGAAAAATACCCCGATCTCATTGACTTCTTCATACTTAAAAATATCTCAAATAACGCTCTGAAAATTGAAGAAAGTCAAGATTTAAGCTCGGACCATTCACCTATCCTACTGACCCTGAGTGAAAGCATTATTCAGAATGTAAGTCATCCAGCCGTTACTAATAAACGCACGGATTGGGTAAGGTTCGAATCAAGTCTTCAAGAGAAGATAAAAAGACCTTCACCAATACGATCTAAAGAGCAACTTGATTCAGAACTTGAACAATTTATTAAAAGTATTCAAATCTCAGTATTCAAACCCGCCAAATATAAAAAAAAATTAAAGGTAACTACTATCGTCCCAATATTGGGAAGTTAATTTTCGAGAAGCGGAGAGCGAGAAAGAAATGGCACCAAACCAGAGCCCCTCAGGATAAAAATAAGTTTAATAATCTGGCACAGCAAGTTAGACGAACAATTAAGGAACTTAAGCATTCTGAAACTAATTCCTATTTACAAAATCTTAGCAATAATAAAAATACGGAGTGTTCACTCTGAAAAGCCACTAAGGAATTAAAGAGACCAATCGTTCATATACCTCCAATCAAGAAACTGGATGGAAAGTTGGCTAAAAGCAAGAAACAAAAAGCTGCAAGATTTGCGGAGTATCTGGAAGAAATTTTCCAAAAAAGAAATTTTCCGAAAAACTAGACGACGAAGATGAAGAAATATGCACCTCATCGGCATCTAAAGTGAGAAAGGAAATAAAAACCGTAAGTGTGAAAAAAGCGCCATGATTCGAATTGATAACTGGCCAAATTCATAAGCAGCTCCCAAGAAAGCAAATTTGATACTAGCTTGCTTCATCAACGAAGCATCGTCTTATAGACCAATATTTTTGCTACCAACAATGTCGAAACTTTTTGAAAGACTACTATTAAAAAGATTGCTACCTACTGTAGAACGAAAACATATTATTCCAGACCACCAATTTGGCTTTCGAAAGAAACATTCAGCCATTGATCAGGCACACAGAATAACAAACATTGTCGAAAAAGCGCTTGAAGAGAAAAATGTTTTCTCTACAGTCTTTCTTGATGTGGCACAAGCATTTGATAAGCTTTGGCATGAGGGATTAGTCTACAAACTAAAAAAGATACTACCTAGAGAACAGGCTGAAATTTTAACATCATACATTTCGGACAGATACTTCCGGATAAAATAGAAAGATGCATACTCGGAGCTTAAAAAAATCAAAGCAAGTGTACCCCAGAGGGGTACGATTGCTACATTTATGGACGACACGGCTTTAATGCCAATTGGGTAAAGTAATATGGACTCAACTCATAAATTTCAAAAGGCGACCTAGTGGACAAGAAAATGGCGAATACGATTAAACGAATCCAAATCCGTACATGTTGATTTCACGAATAGAAAAGTAGAGCACATACCAGTTTATATTAATAATCAAGCAATACCATACGCAAATTCTGCAAAGTATCTTGGTATGGTTTTCGAAGCGAAACTTTGATGGAAAGCCCATGTCAAGAAAAAAAGAGAGGAGATTGGTATTCGCTACAAAAAATGTACTGGATGATAGGGAGAATATCTTGCCTATCTATATATAAAAAAGTTTAGCTTCACAAGTAAGTCATAAAACCCATATGGACTTATGGTAATCAACTTTGGGGTTGTACGAAAAAAGTAACTTCCAAATCATACAATACAACGATTTCAAAACAAGGTGCTGAGAAACATGGTAAAAGCGGCTTTCTACATTAGGAACGATGACTGTGCATGGAATCCGTACAGAACGAAACTCGTAGATTCGTTCATTGTTCCTGTAGCAATCACCGTAGTAAGTGTCACCGTTTTTCATCCTCTTTTTGCCCGGCCCATCCAATCGCACTTCCTGGATGGCGGTTATATCTGCTTTATAACAGCATAGGCCTCTGCTAATTGTTCGGCTGCACGTGGTCTGTTAAGGATCCGAATATTCAACGTACAGATCCGAATCTCCGTCAGATCTCCACGAAGGTGTCACTTGTGGGGTTTATGTTTGCTCCGAGGTAGGTAAACTTAACTACCTCGAAGTTTTAGTCATCAACAGTGGCGTTCTGTACAAGGTTTTGAGCAGATAATTTCTTGGTTGTGGACAACATGTACTTAGTCTTGTCCTTATTCACTTCAAGACCTACTCGTTTCGCCCGCTCTTCATTGCCATAAATGCCTCTATAACGGCTTGCCGGGATCTTCCGATGTTGGATGGATTTGTGAAATATAGTGCCTTCAGTGTTTACACCTGCCTTGCGCACTATCAATATTGAAGAAGTCACATGACGACGCATCTCCTTGTCGGAATCCGGTGCATGTTTGGAAGAGTTCAGAAGAGCTGTTTCCAAGTTTCACAGAGCATTGCATGTTTTCCAGCATTACGCGACACATCTGGACGGTATCTCGAATTGGGCCATTGCTGGGTAGAGTTCAAGACGATGAATGCTGTCGTAAACGGCCTTAAAGTCGATGAAAAGGTGGAGAGTTCCAACTTAATATTCGTTGGTCTTTTCCAGGATTTGCTTTTGTGTGAAAATTTGGTCTATAATCAATCTGTCGGGCCGGAAGCCACACTTGTACGTCCCGATTAGTGTGTTGCAGAAAGGTTTTAGACGTTCACACAATACGTTGGATTCTTCATATTTACCACTAGATAAACTAGAGAACTTTGGTTTTCCAAAATAGCACAGCTGTACAAAGACTGAATTGCATTTCAACTTTTTCCGAGAAGGTTATGCTATCGTCGCATTTTTATGCGACATATGGATTATTATCCATCCCATTATTTCTTACCAATTAATTTATGTATGTCATACCCCGTACTGAATCATATTCTACTTCTCATACTCATTTGTTGGTGTTCTATACTCCTATTTATACGGATATTTATATAATAAATGCCTTTGTCATTTTTTTTTTTTTTTTAATTTTAGGTACTTTGGTCAACAAAATTTGTTCCCTTGCCGTGCGAGATATGGAGCTACGTGGATATGATTTCTAGTATTCAAAATCTCTGCAAAAGACGCCCTATAACTTTTGACACCTTCAATCACGAACTGAAAATATCTCCACTTTCTAACAACGCGACTCTAATCAAATGAATCATATTCTATATATATAAAACTAAGTGGCTACATACGTATGTTTCTCTCTACCGCCCATCATTTTCAACTAATTAAGTTGGTTTTTTTTTTTTAATGTAGATAATTACGGTACAAAGGTGATAGGCAAACAAATTTCAAAAACATTCAAAAACATTGAAAAAAATCTTACACATTTTTGTGTGCCTGGCGAAACGGGCGAAGCGGGTTAAGCTAGTTTAACATAAATCTTAACAATCCCTTCTGAATAATTGTCAATCTTGAGAAATTTTGTATTGTAATCTCTTTCGAATATAAACGATAAACTAGCTCATTCACATGGGATCTTACTTACTCGTATATGCAACATTTAGCAGCAATATGCCTCGATACTTCTTACAAGACATTGGATCGCTTTTTTGAAGATGGGGCACATAGAGCTGATACTCCAGTCATCGGGCATTCTTTCCTACATGCACCCTACTAAGACATCACATCCATGTTTAAAAAGTTCAGCTGGGAAGCAATCAGAGCCAGCGGCTTTGTTATTTTCCAGTTCTCTGATGGCTGCGCTAACTTCTTCAATACTGGGTGGTGGTATTGGTTCGTTATTGACTGGAAGCGGGTTCTCTTCTTGCCGTTTTACTCTTCTTTTTGCTGCCAGTTAAGCAACTGCTGGAAGTATTGCTTAATCACATTAACAATTCCCTGCGTTTCGTTTTTTCGCAGAAATTTTTCTCTTCCCTTCTTCTGATCCGTTAGTCCTCTGTCGCTGCTCTTGTCTTCTTTTCTTATGTGCATCTTCTCTCACCTTTTTCTGTTGAACGCACTCATCATCATTCCAAGGGCTCCTTTTCGGTGGTGGCTGGTAGCCAAGGGTGGTCACGGCCACATCCTTGCAAATGTTGCGGTATTCGGTCCACTGGTTGTTTGCGTTTGTGGTTGGTAATTGCACTGCGGAGAGTTTCTCGGATAGGTGCTCTTTGTAGTTTCTAGCTCCTTCCGGTGCGCTAAGGCGTCCAACGTTAATCTTCTTCTTCTGTTGCTCTGATGCGGATTGCAGCCAGGGGATCATTTATAGGCTTGAAGTCGATAACCTTTTGTCGAAGCCGATTTCTCACGACGAATCCGCATCGCAGCCTGTGCAGTCTTTTGTTACAGCTGTAATAAATGTCACAGCTGGGGCTTTTTTCCATTTCTGTTCCTATCAATCGTATCTTCTGAAGCGCAGTAACATCTGTCTTGTACTGCCTGAGAACATATTCAAGTTTTTGGGTGGCACCCGGAGTGTACAGAGATTGTATATTCCAGGTACATACCCGTAAATCGTAGTCCGTGGACGTTCCCGGTTCATTTGCCAATTGAGGGGATTGTTGTTGTTATGCGATGGTGGTGTCTTTCTTATAATTAACTTTTTTTTACATGGTAAGGAAGTTACCCTGACGGCAAAACCCCCAACCTGGGGGGCAGATCCATTAGTCTTTGCCCCTGGACGAGGGGGCGGCTTGAGAACCGAAATCAGTATTCCGGTTCGGGGTTATGAGCGGTGCCGTTGGCCCATTTAGGGTTCATCCGCCACCATCTCTATTCCATAACCCTGACGAAGTTATGGAAATTGTTAGAAACCTGAGCTTTGAATATACCAAAGTGGCTCCAGTAAGGTGTCTGTCAAAACCATCTATGGATTATACACTTTTCGTGTCAGCCATCGCCAAGCATTTTCCTTAATGTTTAAGTCTGGGGAGTACGGGGGCCATGTCAACAAATCCACATTTTGAGCTTAGATCTATTTTTTTTATAATTCGGGCTATATGAATGGGAGCATTATCCTGCTGGTATGTCCATCTTAGGGGAGCAAAAATGTCCTGGCACTGCGGAAAAGTTGTTTCCAATACCATTTGGTACGACTTTGTTATAATTTTTATACTCTCAAAATTCAATGGTATCGCACGATAGTAGGAGATAGCTCCCAAAACCATGTCGCCACCTTCCCTGCTGTGATACCTCGTCAAAGACTGTTCTTCTCTTCGCAGATCATAGAAAGAGTAGTTAAACCCGCCCGGACCATCGAGGTTACATTTTTTTCATCCGAAAAAAATACTTTTTGCCACTCCTGTCCCCATGTCATATGCTGACGTGTAAAATCTAAACATTTGTTTTCTCTAACGCAATTTAATGGTGGTTTTTTTCTTTACTTTTTTCAGTTGCAGTTGTGAGGCACTTTTAATCACTCATTTAACGGCTGAGAAACTAGCACTTCCAACTTTTTCCTCAATTTTAGCCGCTAACCATGCCGAATTAGAGGCTTCTCGTAAAATTGCTCGTTTATTTTTGCCATATTTACTTTTTTTTTTTAATAATTAAACACAACAGTTTTGCTTTTATTAATTTTTTTGCTTTAGCTGAAAACTGTTACCGTCAATTTCAAAAGCGTCGTGCGTCTTGCTATTTCCATGACATTAAATGACCTTTCTCTACCAATTTTTACAATAACTTGAAAATTAAAGTAAAACCACAATCCTAAAGCAGCCTGGTAAATTTAAACAAATTCAGCTACGATTTCTTGATAGCACTTTTAGAAATGACGACTGATTTGCCACTGTCCCTATTCCAAATTTTAAACGTGGAATTTATAAGTACATCAAAACAAAGTTGACAAAATATAACAATTGTTCTTAAAGGAAGCATTCTCATTTTACTCGAAAAGTGCTAGCAATAAAGTAACCTATCGTAACGACAACTAAGTTTTACTCTTCGAACTAAAGAACTGGAGATTTTGAGTAAAACAGGTCTTGAAGTAGCTGTCGGTATTCAATTGACCCGCAGTATACATAAAATATAAAAAATGGTGGAGAACCCTACCTACCCTAAATCGATGTACAGCCATCTTTTGAATTTCCACCACTTTCTGTATTCTTAGAACTAGGTTCTAAATTTGAAAGGATCATTAAATATTTAGGCAGATAGATATTTATTTGTTTTCATAATAAAAAGCGTTTCGTTTATAAAATTTAGGTAGTTATTGCACTGTTTACTCAGAGGTACAATAATTTAGGGAACTACTTACTAGTCCTTAAATGCGCTCTTGGATATAATCCTGCATTTGAAGAAAACCGTTGGAAAAAACCCATCTCGGGTACATGGCCGACACCAGCAACATTTCGGCAACGCTCAGTTCGACTAGCTGTTATACCAGTTTCCTTAAATTTACAAATATTTCATCGAACTGAGCTCTCAGCAAGCCAATCATACTTACTTACTTACTTAGATGGCGCTACAGTCCGGGGTGGACCTGGGCCTCAACCAACAAACCTCTCCAGCCAGCACGGTTACGAGCCAGCTGCCTCCAGTTGCGGACGCCAAGTTGGTTGAGGTCCCCCTCCACTTGTTTGCGCCACCTACCGCGAGGTCGTCCTCTACTGCGCCGTCCGTCCGGGGTGGATTCGAAGACTTTCTTAGCGGGAAAGTTGGGCTCCATCCGCTCTAAATGACCCAGCCATCTTAGTCGCTGTATGCGAACTCTTCTGGCTAAGTCGATGTCCTTGTACAGGCCGTATAGTTCGGCATTGTACCTTCTCCTCCACTCACCGTCTATGCAGACGGGACCAAAGATCGCTCGAAGAACTTTTCTCTCAAAATAACCAAGGGCATCCTCATTCGGTTTTGTCAAAGCCCATGCCTCTGCGCCATGCAGCAGGACTGGGATGATTAATGTCTTATAAAGAGTTATCTTAGTAGTTCAAGATAGGGCTTTGGTACTCAATTGCCGTTTTAGCCCATAGAAACAACGATTGGCAAGAGTAATTCTCCGTGTGATCTCCCCACTGATGTCATTTGCGGAGCTGACCATAGAGCATAGGTAGACAAAATCCTTTACTACCTCAAATTGTAACTGTCTATTGTGGCGTTCTGTCCAAGACGCCGATGTTGGGTGTCCTTTTTTGTAGGCAGCATATATTTTGTTTTGCTTTCATTGACCGCTAGACCCATCTTTGCTGCCTCGTTCTCAATACCCATAAATGCCCCATTGACTGCCCGCTGAGTTCCTCCGATTATGTCAATGTCATCGGCATAAGCGAGTAGTTGTACAGACTTGAAGAAGATTGTACCTCCGGTGTTGGCTTGTGAGTTTCGTACAATTCTCTCAAGTACAATGTTAAAGAGATCGCATGATAGCGCGTCGCCTTGTATAAGACCTTTCCTGACATCGAACGGTTCAGTGATGTTCTTACCGACTTTGATGGAGCAGCGAGTGTTCTCCATCGTCATTCTGCACAAACGGACGAGCTTGGCAGGGATGCCAAGACTAGACATGGCTCTGTATAACTCATCTCTATACACGCTATCATAGGTAACTTTGAAATCGATGAAAAGGTGGTGCGTATCGATTTCATAGTTATGGGTTTTTCCAAGATCTGCCGTAGTGTGAATATTTGGTCAATGGTGGACTTTCCAGGCCTGAAACCGCACTGATAAAGACCTATCAGGTTGTTGACGATAGGTTTTAGGCGTTCACATAGTACGGCAGACAGGATCTTATATGCGATATTTAGGAGACTTATACCTCTGTAGTTGGCGCAGTTCAGAGGGTCTCCTTTCTTCAGCATCGGGCAAACGATGCTGAGGTTCCATTCATCGGGCATACTTTCGTCCGACCAGATTTTACAGATGAGCTGGTGCATGCTCCTTACCAACTCATCTCCTCCTGCCTTGAAAAGTTCAGCGGCAAGGCCGTCGGCTCCAGCAGCTTTGTTGGATTTGAGTTTAGATATCGCTATCCTCACTTCATTCTGATCGGGTTGACGGGAATTTTGACTGCCATCGTCACTGTTGAATGGCTCATTCTGCCTGACAGCGGAATATTGATCATCAACGCCGTTTAACAGTCTGCAGAAGTGTTCCTTCCATATCCTCAGCACCGACTGCGATTCTACTACTATGTTGCTATTTTCGTCCCTGCAGGCTTCTGTTCTGGCTTTGAAACCCTGGCATGTTCTTTTTACCCTTTGGTAAAATTTTCGAACATTATTCCTTCAATAAAGTCTCTCAATCTCCTCGAAGCGCTCGTTCTCATGCTCTTTTTTCTTCTTTCTGAGAAGTCGATGCTTTTCTTTTCTCCTGCGCACGTAGAGCTCGTAAGCAGCTCTAGTCCTTCTATGCAGCGCCGCTTTGTACGCCTCTTGTTTTGCTGCATGTGCTTGCCGGCATTCCTCATCAAACCAGGGGTTTCGTTGTGGTGGGCGAGTGAAACCCAGTACATCAGAGGCGGCATCACTGATGGCTTTTTGGCAACGCTGCCACTGGTCTTCCGCATTTGCTGCTGGCGGCATAGGACTTAGATTGAGATTAGAAGAAACACGATCGGCAAAGGTTCTGGCGGTCTCTTGCGATTGTAGCTTTTCGACGTCAAATTTCTTACAGCATTTCGCTGATTTCGCTCCGTTGTGGATATCCGCATCCGTACCTTGGCTACAACTAGGTAGTGATCCGAGTCCACGTTGGCTCCTCGGAAAGTCCGGACACCCAGAATACTGGAAGAGTGCCTTGCGTCGATCGCAATGTGATCGATTTGGTTGACGATTTTTCGATCAAAGGAGAGCCATGTTCCTTTGTGAATATCGAGACGTGGGAACCGCGTACTAGCTACAACAAAGTTTCGCCCCGCCGCAAAGTCGATTAGCCTGAGTCCGTTGCCGGATGTGTTGTCGTGCAGGCTGTGCTTTCCGACCACGCTACTAAAGACTTCCTCTCTTCCTAGCTTTGCGTTAAAGTCGCCAAGGATAATTTTAACGTCGTGGCTAGGGCATTGCTCATACGTCTTGTCCAAGAGCTGGTAGAAGTCGTCCTTTGTCGCGTCGTCCTTCTCCTCGTGAGGGGCGTGAACGCATATTAGGCTAATGTTGGCAAATTTAGCCTTGATACGGATAGTCATGAGGCGCTCGTTCACATGCCGGAAACTCAAGACTTCTTGCCTAAGTCTGTCTCCAATGACAAATCCGCACCCGAATAGACGCTGTCCTTTTTGTCTGTAGCAATCGCCGTAGTAGATGTCGCAGTTTTTCATACTCCTTTTGCCCGGCCCATCCCATCGCACTTCTTGGATGGCGGTAATGTCTGCTTTGAGACACTCTAGGGCCTCCGCAAGTTGTTCGGCTGCACGTGGTTTGTAGAGGGACCTAACATTCCATGTGCAGACACGAAGATCGTTGTCCTTTTTACGTTTGCATGGGTCGTCAACAGTAAGACCATCCATATCCGAGGCTGTTGGTTGCTTCATAGCCAAAGGTTTTTTACGTGGTAGGGAAGTTAACCCGACGGCACAACCCCCAACCTGGAGGGCCAGATCCTTTTTTTTGTACCCCTAGGACAAGAGGCCGGATACACCGATGTCAGTAACCCACTTCGGGGATATGAGCGCTGCCGTTGACCCATTAAGGGCTCATCCGCCACCATCTCTTTTTCAATACCCTGACGTAGTATTGAAAATCCTTACAGACCTCAGCTCCAAATATGTTGAAGTAGCTCCGGTAAGGTATCCGCTGGTCTGTAGACGTCACCGTTGATTCCATCGAGAGAATTCATCCGCCGCACGTCCTCCTTCTGAGGAGCTCTTGCTAGACTTCTGAGACGCATATTTCAGCCGATCAGGTCAACAACAAGCCAGTCATACCGACAATACTTTTCTCGTAGCTCGCGCATCGTTTGGCAAACATTCAACGAATTTGTATCTGAAAACTTCGAGACGTTGAAGCGTGTAGTTCTCCATGATAAATTGGAAACTATGATATAGTGCAATCGTCACTAGATGATAGCGGCTGTCAAAATTCAAGCCTGACTATTGAAATATACTATACCATACCTGGCTGAGTAATGCTTCATCTTTTGGCATACTTGCACAAAAAATAAAGCCCTGATAAAATTTATATTTTTATGTTACAATTTGCGCGCATTCAAGGGGTTATGAATACCCTTAAAATGTTTTACACAGTGCGGGCGTTGAAAAGGATAGAGAGAGAGAGAAACAGAGAAAGATTTCTATAGTGGTTTGGAACTCAGATGTTTATGTTTCAGAAAAATTCTGAGGGTGGCGTCAATTCAATTCAATTTAAATTTTATTATTATTAATAACCAATTAAAGTTACAATCATGTACATATTTATATCCCACGAACCCTTAAGGGCTTGTCTACAGGAAAGATTGGTTTTAAATTTAACAGTTCACATTGTACTTGTGCTTGTGCTTATATTATGTTAACCAGAAAAAGAAAAAAAAAAAGTAAAACAGAATCAATATATGGTACATATAATTTTATTCTTAGTTAAGGAAAACCAAAAGAAGAGATGTTTTGTGTATTTTATAATTTCAGCCAGGTTTATGAATGAAATGATTTCTTATAAGCTTTTTCCTATTTTCAATTCGGTGGATATTTAGAAATTAGTAAGAAGTTCATTTAACATCGTAGGTAGCACTGTAAAATTTTGTTTTTGCCGTTGTTATTGTAAAATTAAGCAGTCTTAAATCTGCATTTTGCGTCCCGTCTTGTGCGGTGGAAGTGGTCGATTGGGATTCTGTATTGGTGATCATCGTAGAACTCGTTGATTATGCTGGATTTAATTGCATACTGATTGCCCCTTTTTTTTTAGTAGATCCTTTTTTTTCTTCGCCACGATTTTTAGCAGGGAGTTTTGGCCATTTTGCAATTGCCTGCAGTACGCCTATGTACCCCATGCAGTAATGGTATGCCGGATATATGATTCGCCTAGCGCGAGATATGCCTGCCTGACTACATCATAGCTATTGAAATTACTTGAATGGTGCAGAATATAGGACGTTCGCCGGAATTTTCGCTGCAATTGCTCAATATGTGCTTGCCATTTCAGATTATGGTCGACGACTACACCGAGATATTTCTTGGTATTGACGACATCTATAAAGGTTTTACACTGGTCGTTTGATTTGCTGCAGTCCATGTTGTTATTGTGCAAACATTTTGTGTCGCGGAATTATATGCGTATGTCATGATATAGGATGTGAGGTAGTTTGATGTGGATGATTTTTGTTTCCGCATTAATTGTTAGTCCGTTGTCATGACACCATCTTGTAAGAACGTTCAGCTCCTTATGCATTATTACAGTTGCCCTTTCGTTTCTCCTGTGTGACACGACAATCGCCGTACCCGCGTATGCGAATTTTACGCCGTTCTTCAGTGTTTTCAGTAAGCTGTTCGCATATATGATATGTAGAACTGGTCCCAGATTAGAACCTTGTGGTACTCCATGTGTAATGTAGACTTCATCATTCAGAGGTCTACAGAATTTGAAGCGATATGTGCGAAGGGCCATATAGTTTTCCCGCCTTTTGCTATACTCCATGTCTAGATAACTGGGGAAATTTTTGTTATTTTTGTTTTTGCTCCTGATTCACAGTATTTTTTTCCGATCACCTGATGTCATAGGCATATGACCGGATATTTTTTTCACTAACCTGCAATAGTGTTTACACAAGATTCCGCAATTGATCGGACTAACATTTTATTTCATGGGAAATAAATTAATAAATGCTTGCCGACATCAGGATTTGAACCATGAAAAATCAGCGTATCAATCGATGACGTTACCACTACACTATCGCCACCCCAAATCCTATGTTTCTCTGCTGTTTCAGAATTAATCTTAAGCTGATTCTTTTAGTACCCCACGCGCGATGTTTTATACTTTACCAGCATACTACTAAGAACAGGGATAAAAGCCACTTCAAACTATCTTCAGACTATAAATAGTCCTATTACTTTTCATCATAGATGTCGTTAAACTGCTATTATCATTTGGTAACTCATATATTTTCTATTTTTTGTTGCTTTCCACCCGAGAAATTGTTCAAGAAAGTGAGACATTCCATTTCAATTGTGCTGAAAATATAAATTATTTGCTATCACAGGTATATCTCAACAGGAAGGATTCCAATCGCCTCAAATTTATATATTTATACATCTTCATAAATAAAGTCATACATAAAACCATTAGTACAACCCATTAACTTTAGTGGAGCCAAAAACGAATCAAATACTGAAAAAGTCATATGCATTCTATTATCTATGCCACGCTAGGCTTAAACAAAATACAAGCGTGTATGCTAATTGAGTCATTAGGATTCTAATTCGTATATTAAAATTCAGAGTAACTAACAACACCCAGCCTACACATGACACAATATATAATAAAACCGCTAACAGTGCGCCCACGATTAAAACTATTCTCCCATAAATTGCCTGCAGGATAAGAAATTAACTGTCATAATAACATCCAACTAAGAGAAATATAATGTAGTAGTTTTAAGTTATTGCCATGCTTGCATTAAGCTAAATAAATAAATAAGAGAACTCTTATGAGTGATATGAGTATATTGACAATGAGCGATATTCCTACGAGAAGTCATAGTACTTCTTAAATGGCCTGGATTAACTTTAGGTATCTTCATAATCAGCCGAATTTAATTTTGCCATGTACCTTAACCACTCATGTAATCCAGCTTGTGGCCATAGAAAGGAGTGTGCGGTTACTGTTTTTTTGGTAAAACCTGCAAAGCGCTCGTGTATACCTTCAAAAACATCGAAGATAAGCCTCTTAAGGAGTAAGTGCTTAATACCTATATGTCAACTCATGAGCGTTCAAAATCACAGCAAGGCCTTTAGGTACCAATTAAAAATACTCAGCATATTCGTTAGAGAGTCTTTGAACTTTTATCATAGTTAAGCGGATTTCAAAAATGCTGTGTTTGTCTAACGCATGGTTTTGTGTATGATTCTTTGAAAAGCCTTCGCTACAAGTGACAACACTCAATTAGGACATAATCTCCTACCATGCTTAGTTTAAACAAAGTATAAACGTGTATGCTAACTAGATCATTAGGATTCTAATTTATGTATTGAAATGCAGAGTATAAGCAAACACCCAGCCTACACATGACACAATATAAAACCGCTAACAGTGCGCCTACGATAAAATTATCCTTCCATAAATTGCCTGTAGGATAAGAAATGAACTCTCGTAATAACGCCCAACTAAGAGAAATACAATACTCTGCTCGAGTAGACATAATATTTAGAGCAAAGTTGAACGAACATCCCTTATGCGCCTGGGAGGTCTATCCTCACCCAACAGACGGGTGGAAATTTTATTGCAAAACAGAGAAAAATAATAATAATCATAATAATGGGAATGCGGAACCACATCACAAAATTACACTAAAGGAATTTTATAGCACCAAAGTGTACACTGGGGTTACTTCCATGCAAATAAGGACGCATTTTTATAATAATAAAAAAACATGCACGCGTCTATATACTCTGGCGGTGACAAAACGACCTTAAAGTTATGAGAAGCACATGGGCACAGCAACCAAAAAAATATATTCGTTTTTGAATGCTTAATTTCACTTTTTTCACAATGGAGCCATGTATACATAAATGGGTGGGTGAGGGTCAACCCATTATGGGTTTTTTTTTCACTAATTTTTATTACCAGCAAATTTGGTCGTCGTTGGCATCGAACAGTGAAAGGGTCTAGGTTTTGTTCCTTTTTTTGAGAAACGTGTACCACTCGTTCATAAACTCGCTACGTACTAGAAGTAATTAAATTCGCAAACATAAACCCAGTATTTTATGCGAAAACAAAAATCCTTCCAAAATGCGTAAAAATGTGGCAAGAAAATAACGCGTTGTATGGCAAAAAGGAATAAATGAACTCCGCGGAATGGAAGAGGAGGTGGTGGAAAGGGTTGCGTAATTTACATGTTATTTGAGAATAACACAGCAACGGAAAAAAATTAAGAGTAAAACAAGCTGCCTTTTTGCCATAATTAAATATACATATACAAAAGTGCGGGCCATTTTAGGATGGTGGACGGGGATTTTAGATCTTTTTATTATTTGTAGCCAGTGAGTAGGACTCTGAATGTCACAGGCAGTGTTTCCAGTGTACCTAGTTATTTTTTAAGGGATTTTAAGCTTATGTAATTATAATGACCCTAATGGACAGTTTTCCAGAGAAAAAGAAGAGGCGAGGGATTGTGATGTCGTCTAACCAAGTAAAGTGTTGTTTACTTATTTTCTCATTCTGGGAATTATTTGATTTTGTTATAATTACATTCAAACAAGATTCCATTTGAAAAGGGCTGCGGAAACAAAAGCGGATGGTATAACTGCTGGTATGACATGTGTCAGTTGAAATAAAAAAAAAATCTGTGAAAAAGGACTGCGAAATACAAAACACTGTATCTATTAAGTATTATAATTATGTAAATTTGTCTTTTTTTTTAACGTTTTAAGGTACTTAAGTTCTTACTTCACGAGGAAATGGACATAGTTTCTACACATACGCATGTATTGCGAAGAGTGTCATTCAAACCGAAAATGGATCGTCTAGATTCTAACGCATAAGAAATTCGACTTAGGTCCGCAGACAGGGGAATAATATTATCAGATACAGATAAACGTAGGTCTTTTCTCTACTTTAAAAGAAAAAAACAGGAAGTAAACCCAAGGGACACTTCAACCAAAAATGTAAGCACAAAAATAAAGAGAGCATACCGCTATGTGGAGCTCTCTTTTCCGTGAATTGTGTGAAAAATTTATTGGTGGTTGATTTAAATAAAGTTGTTTGATTGGTCCTGTTCCATTTTTCTTTCTTCCTGTGGATTACGTTGAGCGAATTATGTTAGTGCACCCAAATTTAAAAAAAAAAAAAATCTAAGGATATTGAGGATGTAGACTTTCCTTTATTTATACACTAGCTGACCCATGCTCGCCTTGCTTCGCCCGCCCTTAGCAGTTTAAATAAATGTGTAACTATTATTCTTATATGCACAACGTGTTCACTACCGTGCTGTAAAGCATCAAAAATAACAATAACATAGCTCAAGTAGTATCAATGCACTCGTAAATATATGTATATATACATACATAACTACAGAATGAACACACATAAACACGAACGCCGCTTGGGCACCGATAGTGACAATGGTCTCCACTGATCGTATTCGCAATACAATGCAAATAATATATGTTTTATGTTATAACTTTTCTCTAGGATAACGTACAGGGATATAATATATACCAATGGTTTTTTTAATGAAAGTTCTACATAGATATGTAAATTAAATTTAGTTCTGTTTGGTGAGAGTTAAGAAAAATTGAGATAAACCACCGAAAAATGGTGTAAAATTGAATACTTCTTTTGTTTATGTAAAAGGTTTTTGTTAAAAGAAACTTAATAGGTGTGTGGTACAGAAGAAACTCAGCAGAAGAATTCTGAATCCACAGGAGAAAACTGCACTCAAATCCGTTAGATAGATTCGGAAATTTCGTGGCAGATACATACGTATACAGGCTGGGCCAACTACAAGTTTCTTCTTAAAAATGCAATAAAATGAACAAAATGAATATTTTCCCATGTATTATGGCTTTATTAGTAAGAGCAAATATTCCCATTAATTATGGAACACAATGTCGTTCAAGTGGCTGCTTCGGCTGGCCTCGCAGTAGCCCATTCTATCACTCCAATTTTCCAAGACCTTGTTGATGGTTTCGGGCTGTAGCTCACGGATTGCTTGGATGGTATTGGCCTTAAGTGCTTGAATCGTTTCCGGATTGTTGGCATAATATCGGTCCTGCACGGTTCCGCACAAAAAAAAAGTCCAAAGGGGTCAAATCGCAGCTCCGAGGCAGCCAATTGACATCGTCAAGACGGCTGATAACACGATTTGGGAATTTGGTGCGCAAAAGACCGATTGTGGCATGGGCTGTGTGACATGGCGCGCCATCCTGCATGAACCAGAGGTCGTCCAAATCCATGTCTTCAATTTCAGTAAAAAAAAAAGTCCTTAACATGGCTCTGTAACGCCCACCGTTGACCGAAACGTTGTTCCCAGCCTCATGTTCAAAGCAAAATGCCATCACTCCACAATCCGCACCAAACTGTCACTCTCTGTGAATGCATTGGCTTCTCAACAATAACGTGCGGGTTTTCCAAGCCCCAGATGCGGCAATTTTGTTTGTTAACGTAGTCGCCGAGATGAAAATGTGCCTCGTCAGAAACGATGATTTTTTGCCCAAAATCGTTGTCCAATTCAAGCTGCCCTAAGGCCAAAACTGCGAAGCGATAACGAAGCGGATGGTCGTGCGCATTCAATTGCTGAATCAATTGGTCCTTGTAAGCGAATAATCCCAGATCTTTGTGCGGAATTCTCCTCAGGCTAGTGCGTGAAATGTTGAGCTGTTGAGATCGATGACGAGTTGATGTTCGCGAATTGAGTCTCACACTCTCTGCTACAGCAGCCACATTCTCGTCTGTGCGCACCATACGACGACGGGGACCATGAGTGTTGTCCACTAGCATACCAGTCTCACGAACTTTCTGCACAAACTTGCGTACAGCAGGCGCGGTGGGTGCTTCATTTCGGCCAAAACTTATTTTCAAAAAACGCACTGTTTGGGCTACACAGCACTCACTTTGGAAATAAGTTTTTAATATTTGCCAATGCTGTTCAAGCGTAAAGCGACTCATTTCGTTCCGCGGAGGTATGATAATGACTTTCTGTCAAGATTTCGAGCGGGAAACAGCTATCAGTGTCAAAATAACCTATGATTTAAAAAGGAATCACCAGATGGCCCACCCGTTATACATCGAATCTGATTTGCCTTTTATAGAAGTAAGTGATGATGATATGGCAAACGGGTTGCTCCAAAGACTGTGAAGATATGTACAATAGTGAAGGTGTATGCGTATTTATCTGTACTCTTTGCATAATAAAACGTGAATTGCACAGGCGTAAGTACATATATATGGATTAGTTAGAAGTAGCTGCCTGCTAATGCAAACACCGTTGTGATATCATAACGATCATCGAAAAATGTCTCTACATGTACTTATTCTGGTGAAGCATAGGAGACTTAATATCTGTATTTATTGAGCACTTAGATCACTGTAGTAGAAAGCAAGCTTACAGACCAACCTTGGAAATTTTTCAAGGGTCTCAATATTACTCTGCTCTTTAAAAAAAACCAAACTTGGCAAGTTTTCATTAAAAAACTGAGCAATATTGAGACAATCGAAAATTTACCAAGATTTTTATGTACGATTATCAATTCACATAATATTTTTTTGTGCTTATGAAACCACTGCTAATAACATATGAGGAAGGAACTTAGCATAATTTCTACATTTGAATTATTTTTTTATATAATAAAACCCAGTTCTGACGAAAAGTTTTTACATGTATATTTTTGGTCGAAAATTGTTATCGACTTTACTTCAGGACCGCCAAATGCGAACTGACAAAGGCCAACCAAACCCAAATGGCGGCCAAACAACATCGAATTGGATTATAAAAAACACCCTCTACAATCCGTTCCAAATGTATTATTACTCTTTCCAAAATCGGCCATAAGTAGTAGCTTCGGTTAAGTTGTCCTGCAAACTGCAGATCTGAAATTTTAAGAAACCTTACCAACCTTTCCGGTCTACTAGTCTCTTGTAACACCAAGTATAAACCTCAATTTTTACATCACTTCTAAAAAGATGCTTGTAGGTATTACTCTAACAATATACTGTACTTGCTTATATATCTACTCACCCGGCCCGACTTCGTCAGGCGGCAATTTAATTTTTACAGCGATACACTAATAAATAAATTGGGAAAAGACATACTCGTAATAATATGTGTTACTAAATTAGGGCATACCTTTTTTATTCTTTTATGAATTGTCACTTGTCATTATACGATAAGCGTATCTAGTAGTTCATAAATGAAACTGTTTTGCGTAACTGCGCCCCGGTATTTGGAACGACTTGAGGAATATTTATTGAATGTCTTTCTTTACCTCTACATAAAATCAAAGGATACTGTAAATGAATTTCTGATTAATGAATTTCTGATACACTGATTATCATCACGACTGCGTATTACAATATCCCTTCTATCAAATTATTGGCCGTCTATGATAACTGCTACCTCAGTCGTAGAAGGAGCGTTATAGTGACCATGATGTTCGCCAACAGGTACCTTATCGGCATGGATAATAACATTGAAGTCCGGCACGTTTTGTAGAACACTCTCAATTGCTGTTTTAAAAGACTGAATATAATTATTATGGGAGTGTAACATATTTTGCAATTCTCTGACCAATGCATTATTTAAGGATTGTCGAGCGATAGAACATCGAGTAGAAGCTTGTGTTTCAGGATCTGCGAAAAAATATATCTGCAGGAATTTATGGTCATCAGGCCGAAGGGGACAAATGCTACTGGACAAATGATATACCTGCCCTTGTACCTTAAACGATGGCATGAAACCGCTTTTGACTATTTAAGTACTTATGAATGAGGTCATCTGGAATGCGTTGTTATAGAGACGTATGTGCCTTAAGAATTTTCTTACTTTTGGGATGGTCACCTGTTAGAACGGAATATAAAGGATCTGGAGGTTCAGAAATTTCATCTAATTTAATTTTGCCTTGTAAGCAGCACATGCTTTTTGATTCGTCTTTTCATTTTAGGGCAGAGCAATGGGGACAGACAACGGCCATACTACCCAAAATAACTGCAGAGTCATTTTTGTAGTTTATGGAAGGATTATAATTCATTCTAGAACACTCCTTAGTTACCCATAAGCTAGACACCTTAGTAGTTTGACACCTCATAACTCGTTCCTAGTTTCTCATATTAAGGCTTATTGTCCTATCTTCGAGTGGACGATTGCTTCGTTCTATAGGCAACCTCTGTAAATCATGCCTACTTCGATCTAAAGAAAGACGCGAAAGACGTTCAGCAGAAGTCCTTCGCAAAATATTCCTCTCTCGGTTATTAGTCAACTTAGATTCTCTTTCTTGTACATTTTCATTAGCCCGTGATAAATGCTTTCTTTTAGCGTTTGTTGTACTATGATGTAGATTTGATCTACGCCTTGGCATTATTGTCTCCTAACAAAAAATCAATAAATATTTGGCACAACAGCTGTTTAAGCGACCTAGCTTCTCGCAACCACTCATGTAGAGTGCGTTTTATTTTTCACACGAATGGGAGGCACCTACAGTTAAGTGCCGTATCCGAAGGGCATTTTGTTTTGTGAAGCTTTCTCGAGACAACAATACTCCCGGATGTTTTTCAAACGTTCGCGAGAGGTGGAACCGTAAAAAAACTATTTGGCGTTTTCTGGGATTCGAACTTGGAACCTCACGCGCAGTGATCCGACACACTAACCACTTACGCCACGGCAGCCGCACGGCGCCTTCTAACCCCTGGTCTCCACTGCCAATAATTCATTGCAAGAAATATGTCCAGCAATTGAAATTTCCAATGGAAACCGCAAATTTCTTGAAATAATTCATTTCATTTGTGGTCTCCATTGGAAATTTCAATTGCTTAACATATTTCTTGCAATGAATTATTGCCGGTGGAGACCAGGGGTAACAAAGGGAACAAATAAAACCAACACTTATACTTACAATTACAATAGTTTGGACAAAATGAAAATTGCCTTGAAAAACACGTCAATAAAAACAGCACCTTCCTACTTATGTAAGTAAGTACACGACAAAATAACATTAAACCTTAAATACAATAATTTGTACACACAAAGTAAAAAAGCAATACATTTTTAACATAATAGCCACTGCTACACGACACGACTGCTTGGTGTGGTAAACAAAAATCCGGACTCAAATTCATTCAGTAGTAGACTTGGATTTGGCACATTATGAGTATATACACATGTATACATACACACAGAAAATAAATTTGCCTTACCCCTTTCTCTCCTGAGCTATACGAAAACAATATATGTTGGAGACTACTACTTGTTTTCACATGAATAAGAAAAAATTTAAGAAAATTTTTTTTCAAAAAAGTTGTTGATTGTCCTTGAAAAAGGAGACTCACATTTGTGAGCTTCAGGAGGGTACTTACTTCAATATTGGCACATAATCGTAAAAATAAAAAATAATTTTTAATTAACACTCCATAAATAATTGTAATTGTTTTAAGTTCATAACTTAATTTTTTGTGTGAAACAATTTGAAACAATTAGAGTCTTTCTTAAGGCAAAGATATACATCGCACTTTTCACATTTTGTGCGCAACCGGCTTTCGCAATTAGGTAAGCGACATGTGAGTGGTGCTTTGGGTGTTTCAACAGCTGACCAGTGGTTGAAGCCATCAAAACACTTGTCTTGCCCAGGTAATGAAGAACATTTTTTCGTTTTCTTTTCAATGGGCCCGTCTTCTGGTTCTGAGTCCCCTTCAATATTCATTGGTTTGTTCTTGCTTACACCACAAAATAAATATTCACCAACTTCCAACCTAAACTGTAGCAAGTCCATTTTCTCTCTCCTTCCATATTTGTTTTGCTTGCAGTCGTATTTGTATTCTAAAAAACTATTGACAATGGATAAGTCGAACATGTGAAGAACTGCCTTTATACTCGTAGTCCATTTCTTAGTTTTTATCTACGTCCGATAGCACTCAATAAGCTGATCACAAGTATCAACCCCACCCATACCCGCATTGTAGGATGAAACGCAAGCGGGGCAAGGAACGTCAATTCGGGATTTTGCCGTTTTATCCCATCATTTCACAGTGCTAACTGGCTGACTGCCAGTAAAACTCGAAGTCATTAACACTCTTTTGTTGTCCTTCCATTTCATTATGCACAGAGAATTATTATTTATGCAGATTTCCTCAAACTCGCCCCTTGCCATCTTGGAATCTTTGGTAAAAGTATAGCTTTCGGGCGGTTGTTCATTAGCGTTCCTGTTGCATAGATATGATTTTCTTTTAATTTTTGAAGAAGCGGAAGTGTACTACAATATCTATCAAAATAGACACAAGAGTTCGTTGGCAATGTTTCCGTTGACCCTAGAACAACTGCCGGTCCTAGACCGAGACTTCTGTCTTTAAGAGGCGTTGTTGCACCTTTGTAGATTTCAAAGTCTAACACCATACCACAAGACGACGTAAGCACAAAGGTCTTAAGTCCCACAGGACGAGGTTTATTTTTAACATATGGTATTGACGAACAGCGCATCGACCTAAAATGGTATCATTTGCTCGTCAATTGAAAATTCTTTGAACATGTTTCTGTTAACTTTCAAACATTTGTCTCGTACGCTGTCAATCACTGGCTGCACCTTCCATAGTATATTTTCCTTTTTTGTTCTTCAGATACAGCGTTTACATCCACAAAGTGAATATTAACGCGCAGTAAATAAAATCGAACACGAGGCATCGCCTGAGGAATAAGATCGAAGCGAAACTTTGTATTCCAATACATATGAATTCGTGGAAATTTAATGCATCCAATTATGGCATGCATTCCGAAAAAACGGACATTTCTTCAAATGTGGTTTTAAGTTCATGACCAGTTGTTGCTAAATAATACTGAGACAAATGGATAACCGCCTTTTCTATCAAGTCAGCAGTGAAATATTTCGAGAAGTATTCGTATTGTATTTTAACAGCCTAAACAAATAATACAACCCAAAAAATACACAAGATAATGCACCCTGTTAACTTTAGCTGTATCTCTTCTGGAACATGAATAGGTATTGATCTATCAGGCTGAAACTGCTTGTTTACCCATTGAAATGTTCTTTTGCGTGAACTTACGTGGTTGAAGTAGAAGTTTCTTGATCAGAAAGTTGAGGACGCTGAGCTAATGGGATCTCGTCTTCCGAGTGAAAACTGCCAAATTCCAGGCTATCTTCTACTTCATCAATAATAACTTCGTCATTTTCTTCATCGTCTTTTATAGGCAAAACATCATTACTAATGAGCATGTTAAAAATATCTTGCTCGGTAACAAATCTTCGTGCCATTCTCTCCATACAAACGGTAAAATTTCAAATTTGAAAGATGAACAAAATTCTTGTTTCGGCTCTATATGAATCCGAAGCTCACAATTGTGAAAATCCAACTTAACAGTGTATAAGTCACTTATTCACTGTAAAATTTCAATCAACAAAACTTTAAAACTAATACCAGATATTTTCAGATGAATAATTAGCAAAACAAATTTAGAAAATGAGTATATTAAATAAAATATCAATAATTTTTGATGACGGGGCGAAACAGTGGCGAATTGCACTTTTGACAGGTCGAACGGCACACTTAAATAAACTTCAAACGCCTCTTATACCATATGCCTGAAAATGAATCTTCGATAAATTCACAATTATGTGGTGCAAGAGTAAACCAAATAAATTAGTTTTAGCTCATCTGACAGAGAAAATTCTGAAACTCACAATTGTGAGTCTGTACACTGATCTACCTCACTCATGCAGAACATTTGCTTTGCTTAACATACGCACACTATAACGTCACCCAATGTTGCATGGCTATTGGCTGTGGTCTCCACTGATGGAAAATTGTTGTTGTTGTTTCATGAATTGTTTTAAGCATAGTTCAGCTTCACGATAACGCAGAAGGATAATTTATAGCTCAAATGAGTCTTTGAGGAATTTGCTAAAAATCATTTAATTTTTGTTTTTAAATCCAAAAAGCCATTGTTTAGTTAGGACCATGTGAATGTAATTTTAACCCCCTTTCTGCCACTTAGACCTCGAATGCTCAGTTCCTGTAAGAGGTAGAGCAATTTTAACACAAAAACCTTCCCAAGGAAATGCATATCATAACAGTGAAAACCGCATCCAAATCCCTTCAGTGGTTCTCAAGATTAGCGCGGCCACGTAAAATTTGGGGACTTTGTTTTATACGATGTAGGGATAGTGATGATGATGATGATGATACATATGAACAAATCTACTAGGTTTATAATACATGAAACTTTATATAAATACATATATACTCATCGTACAAAGCAAAATTCTTAATTAAACTGGTTCTGAGAATAATATTGATAATTGATTTCCTTCTTCGGGTGCCCAAACAAATATAGAAATCCTATCCCCTGTAAACTGTTCACATCAATAACCAAACACAACTACCAAATCTTTGTACATACATAGATTTAAAACTCTTACCATGGCAACGGGTTTTGCCTCTTCTTATAAAAAATGCATTAAGGTCTCCCACGTTCATTGAGCATTCCGGCCCACATTTCCTCAAAAACCTACCCCACCCAGTACCTTCGACTTGATTAACAAAATTTCAGGAATCCAATATTACGCACATTTATTTAAATTATAGCCAATGACTTTGAATATTCATAACAGGTGTTCGCCTATAATCAATTTCGACTTCCACTTTAAAAAAATCTCAAACAGGGCGCAGGAATATACATACACACCAACGATCCTCTGGTATAGCCTTAAATTTTCCCTTAATCGATTTGCCTACTCCGTAAAGGTTCTAATATATCTTCACACAGATACACCTCCACCCATTCACGCACACATACACACTGCTCAGGGAGTCAGGGAAAGCACGAGCTCACAAATACCGAACTCGAAAGAAGCAAAATGAAAAAAAAAAAAAACTTTCCTTATTCAATAATGTACGTCATACTTGAAAAAGTCTGCCAAGAAATTTCCAATCAACTTTCAAAAGATATCAATTTTAACCTGTACGCGAGTATTTCCTTTCGTTCTATAATGAGGATAAAAGAAGCGTGAGAAATCTGGATAGATGCCCTTCTCCACTGAGCTTATTTTTCGAGTTAATCTTTCAGTAAGTAGTAGATGAGACGTTTTGAAGTTGCTGTAAATAATTTTTATGAAACAAAAATACTGTCTTCATAATGGTAATTTTATACCATCTTAAGTGCATAAGGACTTAGACTGAGACTACATAGAAGCGACACGCGCTTTATATCGGGATGGGTAAGATGGATCCATCTGCCACCGAACCGAGAACGGATTTTTAATGCATATACAATTTTAATAAGTTGAAATGAGTTTCAGAGGGAGGTATCATAAACTTATGGTCGGATTCACTAAGGATAATACTCAGATATATAATTATCGATTAATTATGGATGTGCTTATCGACTAAGAGGATATAGTATAGAATTCCCACGAATCATATTTTGCTCCAGTGGAACATTGTAGTCGTCACGGAAAGTTTGGGTTGTTTTTGAGTTTTACAAATTTCTAGAAAGGATAATTTTAAGACAATCATGAACTTAAGTCAGGATCGACATTTTAAAATGAAGATGGGGTTTAATGTCGATAAGTTTTAATGAATATGAATATATTGCAACTTGATATATGTGAGTTGAATGGGCTTTTAATGAACGTCCAGCTGATGGATTCATATATACAGCATGCCTGCTTTGGAATATTTGTTGTATTTTCGTGGGATTCATGAAAAAAGTTACGAGAAAATTTAGGCTAAAATAAAGTTCACCTTAATTACAAACATGCTTGTCTACACGTAAAATGAAGACGTGCGTTGTTATTATAAGCAACATATGAGAATGTTTCATTCCACCTTTAGGAGCTTCTTTAAGGTTTTACAACTTTACGGGTACAAAAAAGAGTTTTAAAAGAAAATTTGCACTAATGAGGCGTACAGTACCTTCTAAATAAAGCACATAAAGTCATATAGTACATATACGAGTATATTTGAATATATTTGGAGACAATTGAAACGAGTTCGCATAAAATATTGTACAACCTAATTGATCTTGGATCACTTCGTTACTGAGGTAAACCAAATGCTATGGTTGGTGCATTTATCTTATCCAGGAGGTTTTATGCCTGCCATTCTTTCACGATATCCCCTTTTTAATGAAGTTTCTATGGCTTAAAGGCTTACATGAATCTTCTTACTTCTTATTCGATCAAGCTTTGTCATTCCTGCTGCCGTGCGAAGCATCATCATTTCAGCTGCCGTTAATTAACTCTCATACGTTTTGTACATTGTCTAACATTGGGAACCATATATGAGTGCTGGACGCAAAACTACAGTATAGACTAGGGGCTTCTTTCGGCTCAGGTTGTCACAAAAGATAGCGAAGTTTTTTCCATACTTCATGTACCCTACGCTTACGCGATGATTGATGTCGTCATCACAGGTTGCTTAGCTATTAATAGCAGGTGCCAGATATTTAACGCTTGGGAAACACTGTTCTATTTAATGAATGTCTGGAATAGACCAGATTGGATCAGAGAGGAGGTATCACAAATATTCGGTCTTTATTGGACTGAAGTGGTACCCATTTCCTTACAAAACTTTCATCCATACATCAAGTGGTCATTGCAGTGACGCAGGATCCTCTCCTCGCTTATGATGGTTCCAACGTCAGCAAAGAATAATTGGTGGACTTTGGTGTATGCCACATTACCTTCAAGCAAATAGTCAATGTCTGCAATAAAGGCCAAATAATTTAAGACGCTTCCCTGATACACCCCGTCCTTAACTCTTCGGTTACTTCAACTGGACAACTTGCTCCTGTCTTTGCTCCTTCGCTTATGTCAGTGATTATCTGTATCTGGAACCCCTCAATATCTTAGGGCCACCCATGTCAAATTTCGTGGTGTCTGTGTAATGCTTTTTCAAAGTCAATCAATACAATATGGAAATACTTTAAGAAGTCACGATGTGCATACTTTGATCCTTATACTTTGAATTGCATCTGTATTTGATTTACCCGCGACAAACTCGCACTGATCATCAGATAGCCGTATTATTTTTCGCAGTCGGTCACCTAATATCCGCTCAACGATCTTCATGGAGTGTGACATCAGCTTCATCGAACGGTAATTATCACAGTTTTGCGTATCATCATTCCCTTGATATACGAGAGAAAGCAACTTTCCCTGTATTAGTTCGATATTGGATAACCTCGTATAAGTTTAAAGATGAGCAATCTTTACCGGATATCTCCCATCTTTTTCCAGAACTCAGACGGCAACTTGTCTGGCTCAACCACTTTTTATTTTTTGGAGTATTTGACCGCCTCACTAACTTCCTCGATTGTAATGTCGGGTACTTCTTCACAGTTAGCGGTGGCTATAACCGAGGAAACTGTTCATTCGAATACCGCCGCCATAAATGCAGAATTTTTTCGTTATCCGCAAGAAGTTGACCTTAAGCATTGTCGATGAACCTTGGCGAATAAATCTCCAGAGTAATACTCCTTCTTTGAGCGGCTATTTTGAAGATGTTCATATTGTGTTGATCTTAAACTAACTGAGAGAAAGATTAAGGTGGCCCCAAGAACTTCTAGTACAACAACCAGGATGTGGATCAGTGCGGATCAATTTACAGCCGTTAACATGCCCGCCAAGATGCGAAGTCAATTCTTACTATCTCTTAGGCAGGTTCTGCTTCTTTTCTGGTTGTATTTCCCCAGAAGTTCTTTTGTCTGTCTGTCTTATGTGGGGGATATCGTCCCAATGCTTGGCCCATTTGTTCTATTCGTCCTACCGCACAAAAGAGTTCTGGTCCAAGGAACGACGTGTTTTATCCGTTTCTAGCTAGTTCATCAGCTGCTTCTTTCCTCTCAACTCCTACATGTCCTGGTACCCAGTAGAGAGTTACTTTGTTTGTTTCTCCCAGTTTGTTGATCCTAGTGGGGCATTCCCATACCAGTTTGGATCTGATCTCGTGCGACGTGAGTGCTTTAATAGCGGCTTGGCTGTCTGACAGTATTGCGATGTCCTGCCCGCCTAAGTTGAATTACGCACATCTTTCGATCGCGTGAACTTCTGCTTGAAATATTCTGGGGAATATTCCCAGTGATTCTGAGTATCTAGTCCTGGACCAGAAGGGGTACTGATTTGGATAGGGTTACTCGCTTTTTGTTCGCGATGCATGTTTCTTTCCCGATGCCCTCTTTGCTGATTCTCAATATGGTCTCATTGGTGATTCGCTCCAGCACTATGTGCAGCAGAGGTATACCTACGATCACCTCTAGTGCTGCTGTGGGACAGGTTCTCATAGCTCCTGTTATGCATATGCAGGCAAATCTTTAGTTAGCCTAGTTTTGTTAACCCACGCCACTGCCCCGTATGTGCTGATGGGTCTTACTATCATCAGGTTCATCCACCTCACTGAAGCTGGGCTGCATACCCAGGTTTTTCCTGAAATGTTCCTTTGGTTTGGTTAAAACATGTTCTTTCCAGAGGAGATTTTTATCGAGTGTTAAGCCTAGATACTTGACCTGTTTATGTGGGTCGACCCTTACTTAGGTGACGCTACAGTTCGGGGCGAACCTGGGCCTCAACCAACAAGTCTCTCCATTTATCTCGGTCTTTAGCTAATTGCCTCCAGTTGCGCACTCCAAGTTGGCCGAGGTCCCCTTGAACTTGTGCGCGCCACCTACGGCGACGATTTCCTCTACTGCGTCGTCACTCGTGATTATATTCGAAGACTCTGCAGGCCGGAGCGTTGGTGACCATTCGCTCTACATGTCCTAGCTATCTCAGATGTCCAATACGCAGTTTTTTGACTCAGTCGATGTCGCTGTAAAGCTCGTATAGTTCGTGATTGAATCCGACCGAAGATCTTACGAAGAATTTTTCTCTCGATTTTCTCTGTCCATGTTTCAGCGCCGTAAAGCAGGACTGGGATGATCAAGGTCTTATATCGAGTCTTCTTAGTTGTTCGAGATGGGGCTTTACTGTTGAATTGCCTTATAAGCCCAAAAAAACAGCGATTGGCAAGAGTTATTCTTCGATTGATTTCTGCGCTGATCTTGTTTGTAGAATTTATAGCAGAGCCAAGGTAGACAAAGTCCCTTACTACCTCGAAGTTATAGCTGCCGACTGAGACGTTTTGTCCAATTCGTCGCCAAATACGATTTTAACGTCGTATTTAGGACATTGCTCATATATCTTGTTGAGGAACTCGTAGAAACACTCTTTGGTGGCAGGGTCCTTTTCTTCCGTGTGGGCATGAACACATATTAGGCTTATGTTAGCGAATTTAGCCTTGATCCGGATAGTCATAATATGCTCGCTTACGTGTCGGAAGCTAGACTTCTTGCCTAAGTCTGCCGCGTATGACAAATCCGCATCCGAATAAGCGTTGCCTGTTGCCTCTGTAGCAATCACCGTAGTAGATGTCACAGTTTTTCATCCTCTTTTTGCCCGGCCCATCCCATCGCACTTCCTGGATGGCGGTAATATCTGCTTTATAGCAGTCTAGGGCCTCTGTTAGTTGTTCGGCTGCACGTGGTCTGTAAAGTGACAGAACATTCCACGTACAGATCCGAAGGTCGTTGTCCTTATTTCGTTTGCTAGGGTCGTCATTAGTTGAGTCATCCTTATCCGAGGCTTTTGGTTGTTTCGGAACCATGAGTTTTTTACGTCGTAGGGAAGTTACCCCGACGGCACAACCCTCAACCTGGAGGGCCAGTTCCTTAATTATTCCCCTAGGACGAGGGGCCGGGTACACCGGTGCTAGTAGTCCACTACGGGAGTATGAGCGCTGCCGTTGGCCCATTAAGGGCTCCTCCGCCACCGTCTCTATTCCAATGTCCTGACCAACATTGAAAATTCCTTACCGAACTGTGATCCGAATACGTCGAAGCAGCTCGCGCAAGGTATTCACTAAGTTTGGGACGACCCTGATCCCTTCCAATTCGATGGGTTGCATACGCCTAAGCTGTCTCTTCTTGGTGAAGGGTATCACAGGGGTTTTGGTAGGGTTCACTAAGTCTTTCCGTTTCACACCACTTCTGTGTGATTCGTAAACCCCTCTGAATGATTTCGCATAGCGTTTCTTCAAATTTTCCTCTTGCGACAATGACTATATCGTCGGCGTACCCCTGCCACGTAATGCCGGCACCTGTCCATTTGTGCAGTAGTTCATCTACTACTAGCCTCTACATCAATGGTGGTAATACCCGTCCTTGTGGGCAGCCTCTAGTCGTGCTAATTGTGATGGTTCTTTATCGCAACTCTGTCTTAGCAGTCCTAGTTCTTAGAATCTCACGCATCCAATTACTTATGGTGCGATTAACTCCTTTTATTTCGAGACCCCTCCTAATTGCTTCATGAGAGGTGTTGTCGAAGGCTCCTTCGATGTCTAAAAATGCACATATTGCCATTTCCTTGCTCTCCAGTGTATCCTGAACCCAACTAGAAATCATAGTGATAATAGTTCCATAAACGATGATTAACTCTCTGTCTTTTTGTAGGTTTTTGGAAACATTATGTCGTGATGGGGTATCTGAAAAACCAGCAATAAAATGTTCATGTTTGTATCTAGAATCTCGTTTTGCATATTTTTATTTTCTTTGTAAGAAGAATCTAAATACCAGAGCACTCATACTCGATACGGTCCATTGCACTTTAGGTAGAAACCCTTCTTTGGTGTGACAGCTCGTTATTTTGGTTTTTCTCTCATGTTGCTGAGGCTCGAATCTGCCCACATAGGGTCACGCCTCAGCAGCGAAAATTGCAGTCCCTATCTATGGCTGTGATTACTCCATCTGTGTCCTTGTCAATTTGACTTATTAGAATTGCCAATATTTATAAATAAAGGGAGAAACTGACATAATACATCATTTTTCGCAATTATAAGTAATTACTTATACAACGAAGTACTTTCGTCACATCCCGCCCTGATATAATCCAGTAACAGGTAACATAACCTATGCAAGTATATACTTATACAATACATATTCTCGTGCATTGAAAAAAGTAACTACGTATTTCAAGCCGAAGTATTCGTTATAGAACTATGAGAGAAAATTTAAACAGATCTATAACCAACAAGAACATTTATATTTTGTCAGATAGCAAGGCTGCTCTATTAGCAATAAAGACTTATGAAATGACATCCAAACTAGTATGGGACTGCCTTCAACTACTCATATCACTAGCCAGCACTGGCACATTTGGGTGCCAGGACCTAGCGGATATGAAGGAAATGTACCTGGAACCACTTACAACAAAACCTGAGGTAGTGATGTAATAGGCTACTCGTAGCTCATTACTGTATTAGTTTCAGGGAATCTATGACATAAGTGATTGCATGTGATGCAGCGAGGTAAATGAAACATTACCGCCTATAAGATTTCCTGTCTGAAAGTAATATATTTTTTCCCAAACAATGTAATCCCAGTGGGATAGTCCTCCTTTCGAAACACTGATTACAAAACCGATTACATATTATGTGTTTGCATTGCTGCGACCTACCCTACCCACTACAGCATTGCTACCGTTTATATCCTATATGATTTTTACGAATCATATTCGGTAAAAATGAAATTTTAATAGATAAATATCAAAGTAAATTCCTAAAACATGAGTACCTTCTTTTATGGTAGACCCATTTTAGGTGGAAAAAGTAAAATAAAATTAATAAATAAATAAAAAAATAATCCAATTCTACAAAAAGCAAAACATAGTTTTGTTATTTTGTTTACTTGTCTAACATATATTTATTTTTACTATCCTATTAGTTTCTGTATTCACAAATTCACATTCGTTTTTTTTTGCTCCTTTGCAGTGATGGCTTATCACATTCAGCGCATCCAATGTTCGAGACGAAAAAATTGGAAATCCTGCGAAATATCACCGATTTACTGGGGCGAACATTTCCATCGCAATTCGTATTTCCCGTGCTGGGCCATGAGGATGGCACAAATACTAACTTTCGACGGATGGGTGAACTCTGGAGACACTGGTTGCCATCAGAGGCATTGCACACATTTGAAAAAGGTTTGTTTGCTTAAAACTTGCCGTACATGGCAGGAGATTTTTTTCCCCATTTGTCCATTCATTCATATGCTAAAGAAATATACATAATATCCTTTCTGGTGTTTGCACAAAGAAAAAAAATCGAATGGATTTTGATGGATGGATTCGGATATATCGCAGCAAAAATCTTATGTTGCATCATTCCGGCCTTAAATCCCTAAATCCCACCAAAAAGGATAATTTTAAGACTCAAATCCTCACCATATCCTTACATTTCCAAATCACAGCAATAAACTTTGAATGGGCACAAAAAGCAAAAAAAATCCACCATTGATATGGTAATATCGTGTATCCTGTATCCTGTGATTTTTCCCCAAAAACTCCTACGCTCCCTTATATAGTATACTTGTACATATGCTAACAGCGTTTCTACTTCTTCTATCTATCCTCCGCTACAAACATAGGTGGCTACTATTCAATTGAACAAACAAAAAGTCGTCTGAGGATAATCGCCTTGAATACAAATTTCATGCGACATGACCCGAAATACTCACAGAGCCACTTGGCTGCAGTGAGGCAAAGACAACCGAATGGTGGCTCGAACAGCGGCGGCGGCATGGATTCCACGGAATACAAAAACTTTTACTACCACCATGGAGCAGGAGTGCATCAGCATCATTACCATGGTGATGGCAGCAGCGGTTATGGTACATCACATCACCATATGTCCCGTGGCAGTCAGATTGGTGGCGGTGGTAACAGTGGAATAGGTGCAATCGGCGGCATGGTGGTGGATGGTGGTGGACGTGTTAGCGCTCTATCGGAATATGAAAATCAGGATACGGAAAAACAATGGATTTGGCTCGAGGATGTCCTTTCGAAATCAAAGAATAACAAGGAAACCGTAAGTTATATGTTTACAGTTTTTCTTTGTTGATACCCATTTGGTGGGGGACGATGTGCCGCGACGTAGCGACGTGAGGCTATTCCTTATCCAACTTTTACCCTAACTACTTATGTAGTTGTTTTCTTGGGAATCCTTATTTGGCTTATGTGAGAGTTGCTCAGATATATGTGTTTAGTACACACACGTATAGTATAACTTATCCGCCATTCGTTTTTATTGTTCTCTGTTCTGCTCGTTATGGGAATTGTGATTCCCTTTTATGCCCAAGTTGTATCCTGAGGAGAGGTTTCTTTCGTACTGCGCTGGATTTAAGGGTTTCCTAATATGATTCGAAAGTTTTGTCTTCATCGGAAGAAAAAGGGGTATACAGAATAAAGAAATGAAAATCCTCTTCAATGTGGAACCTTCTTCTTGGTTTTTTTTTTTTTTTTTTGATTTTGAATAATTTTCTAAAAGCGATGACGAAGTTTGCGTTTTACAATTTTTTTTTTCTACGAATTTTTAGTGAAAGTTTCTCGGATTCTACTTTTCACATTCTGTGGTGACCGAGTAAGAATGAAGAGGAAAAGTAACTTTTTTCTTGTAAAAGGAAAGAAGTTCCGTTAACCTAAAGTAGATTACATACAGCGGAATGGATAAATGATCCTAAGGGTGGGTTTAATTAATTTGATTATTCTTATTGCATCCTAGATGGGTAAGGGTAGCACTGCGGATAATGAATTGCCGTTTCAGTCACCGAATAAGTGTTTTTCATCGCTCGATGGATTTTAACATCGAGTTTACATTCGTAAATCGAAAGAACTTGTCTGTGGTTGTGGGGCTTTCAACTTGAGTGAGGTTGTTGCTTTGGTGTATCGTTACCGTTTTTTTAATGGCTATAAAAAATTACAAAAAATATTAAATTGCAATAAATAGTTCTAATAGAAAAGTTTCGTTTGAAGTACGCTTTATTGAACACATGCAGCAAAAATAGTGGTTTTGTACTTTACAACAAATCTCTAACTTTAAAGTCATATGGAGATATTAACACTTTACATTGTGTGATACTCTTGATCTTGTATGTAAGGCTAACAAAAGTGCATATTTTTGTTCGTGTCTTAAAAAATAACAATAAAAAATGGAGCTATGTACATTGTTATAACAACTTTTTGTGGTTTTTATGTGTTCGATGCTAACTATTTCCGGAAATTTCAATAAAGTTTTCTTTAAAAACTTGTAGAGCATATTGTTCACTCCAGATGTTGCAAGGAGCATATTAGCTTCTCCCGGTGTAACGCAGCGAGACAAGTCAGTGAGACGAATTCGATACCAAGAGTCCTCACTTGAATAAGGGCAGAGCCATTCTACGATTGAATGAAGCGAGGTGACGCTGCTACAAATAGGGTTTAATACTATATTGATTTTGTGGAAATGCTTCTTTGAAGACAATGGCCACTGATGGCACCGATTATAATTCTAACAATTTCTGCCCAAATTCACTAGAAACTTACATTTCTTGAGTACCAGGACAGAGAAAAAGAACTTGAAGGTTATCTGATTTACCCTGGATGGTTATGCTTCATCGAATCGACGAACATCTCTTTTATTTTGTACAATTTCTCTTAAACTATCCAACGTCCAATTTTTATTTTAAATAAAGTAAAAATATCAGAATTTTTAATAAATCTAATTTATTCTATTAAAAACACGTTTAAGAGTTTTTTTTTGCCAATTTTAAGTTTAATTATTTTAAGTAGGTAGGCTTAAAAGTGGACTTCGTCGATTTGACGAAGCATTACTTTAGTGTGTGTAAAATATGCATAACCATCCAGGGTTAGCAAAAAACATGTTGCGCTAAGGTCTGCATCATGATGTAATCCTTCAAAAAGCCCCTTGCTCATACCACAGAAGGATTCAGGCCGAGTGAAGGGACTGCTGCACCAAGCTTGGCAAAAGAGTCAGCTTTTTCATTTACTTGGTGGCCTTCATGTGCGGAGATACAGTGCAACAAGGGCCGTAATTCATTCACATAAAAACAACGTGCTCCCAAGGTACAATTGCAATTGGTGTCAATCATATAATTCATATGAATGATGTGGCGAGCATTGTGTTAAAATTTGGACGATTATCAATAATATTATTCTAAACCTATATTTTGGGAGTTACAGCCAGTACCTACTGTCATTTGTTGGTCTATGATAAAAGCACTTCAATTTGCAATTCAACCGTAAGCAAAGTATGAGAGTATTTGCAAAAAAATATGAGAGTATATTATCGGCAGCTGAGATGAAGATGCTTCGCATGACATCAGGAGTGACAAAGCTTGATCGAATAGGAAGTTCAAAGATCCGTGGAAGCCTTTACGTCAAGGAAACCATCTTACGAAAAATAGAGCGCGACCGCCTCGGTTCGTATTGCCACGTTGAAAGAGTAGATCATTTGAACACTGTTAAAAAGGCAATATCAATAAACGTTCCAAAGATATCGCGAGGCATGGGAGGCAGGCCTATAAACGCCTGGATTACACAAATGCAACGACACCAGCATTTGATGGGCCTCAGTAGCCCAGTGATCGAAAATCAGGAGACCTGCCCATATTTTCTGAGGTCAAATAGGCGAATCCCACAGACGGATCAGTAGAAATGCAGTGAAGTGGGAGGGTTATGATCTCTTGTTTTCGGATCATAACCTCTCCGAAATAGGAAGAAGAAGAAGTGACCACAATGTACATATCTTGTTAAACTCTTTGTAAAAGCGAAAAATATCTTCCGGGCCAATATAAAATAATGCATTCTTCTTTCTTTTTTAATTTTTGAAGAATTTCACTTTAGATTTTTCGACAAAGTGCTACAGTCAACGTCACTGATTTAAGTTATCAGCATCACTAGTAACCCAGAAGAAAATTATAACGTCAAGTTCTCCAACAGCTCGCTTTTGTTGGAATTTTGTACAAAGTTATGCTCTGGTTTATGATATGATGAGGAAAAATATAATACTGAAATTAAATAAACAGCCACAGACATGCGAAACTTGTCTGCAAAATTAGTTACTGATGCCAGTTGCTTACCCAGAGATGAATTGTACAGACATAATTTAACTTACAATAAACCCATGAACCCGCAGACCGTTTCTCATTTGCCTCTCATACTTAATGTACATATTCGTTTGGCTATTGCCATTAGCGGATATATACTTTCATAGACTGCAAAATTGTAGTAAATTCTATGGAAAGGTTTTGGTTTCATTAGTGTTGCCTGTGGCTGTACCATTTCACGATGGAAAATTTAAAACCATAGAAGAGATTGGTGTACTAGTAGTCCAACAAAGACACCGCAATCATTAATACTGAATAGAGGCGCACTTAAAATTCTGAGGCAGAATGCTCTTTATTAGCTGGATACTCTAATTTTCCGGAAATATAATTCCTAAGAGTATGTTCCATAGATAATTTGTTCCATAACGAAATGAATTTTGAAAAAGTGATGTACATAACTGTTCTTATCATGTGAGCAGGGAGTTAAATACCCGTAGTGCCTTCCCCTGTTAGACTCCCAAATGTCGTACTTCTAGCGATTACTTCATTAAGCTCTCTATCGTAATATCTGTAGTTTAGGCATGTATCAGGTACCAGTCTTTGTTGAACCAGCAGCTACAGATTGGGTTTTACTATGCCATCTTCCCTTAAGCGAACTTCTCGTTTATGGATGCTGTCGATTAAATGTAGAGCCCATTTTTTGGATCGTGAGTACAATACGCCTCGAATATGTAGTCGTGTCATGTTACACGTATCCGATGCATTCTATTAATTGGTCGGCTATTTGAAGTGGTGTTACAGTATGTAGTTGGCTTGCTTTTACTTATTGTAGTCAACTAAATGAAATACTTGCATTGTGCCTCTTATGCAACAAATAGGAAAAATAAGATATCCGACACTTTCTTGGGGCATTTCCAATCCTGATGGAGTTAGGGAGACTCTTTTTCGGTAAGAATATTCGAAATAAAGCCAACTGGATGTAGCTTTACGAGTATTGCAAGGAACGATGTCACATTGAACACAAATTATCAGCGAAAGCTTTGAGAATAAACAATTTTCGTTTTATGCAATCTAAAAGTCCTGGGCCCCGTGGGGCAAGTGGTTAGTGTGCCGGATCACTGCGCGTGAGGTTGTTTGTTCGAATTCCAGAAAACACCAAAAAGTTTTTTTCATAGTCCCACCTTCTCACGAGAAAGCTTCTCAAAACAAATTGCTCTTCGGATACGGCACTAAGCTGTAGGTCCCCTTCATTCATGTGAAAAAATATAACGCACATAACACGAGTGGTTGCGAGAAGCTAGACCCAGACACATAAAGAGCTGTTGCGCCAAATATTTATTATTTTTTCCTAAATAGTTCCTAAAAAACGAATTTCTGATTGCACCAGAAACGAAAGTCTTAAAATAAAAGTAATAACATTATTAAATATTAAATACTGAAAGTTGTTTTTATTGTTAATTAAATTGATACTTAGGCAGGAATTAAAAAAAAAATTAATACTTATTCTAGAAATTAAAAATTAGAATTGTACTGTTGATTTATATTGCGATGAATACACTTTCTGTCAATCTATCTATCTATCTATCTATGCAACTAACCCAGTATTCCCCTCTCTCCTTCGAGTAAGAAAATGCTATGAGAGTGGAATCAGTGGTATTATTGATATGAAAAAGAAATAAAGTTGGTGACAAAAGTGCGAAAGACATGCCTCCAACAACAATTTGTACTAATCTATCCTTTGAAGTTTTCCATCCATCCGTAGAGTGGTTGCCGTAATCCATAGGGAAAAAGCTTGCTTTACACAACTGTAAACTGAATGAATGTTTTGAAATATCTAGGATGACATTTTTTATTTCCCCCTTTCGTTCGATGTCTAAGGTCAATATGTATGTTATTTGTACATGCCATCGTCAGTTGGAGGTCACCTACGAAAATTATACTGGCGGTCGTTTTCCTACATCGCTCCTTGCTCTCACATTAATGGCTTTTTCCATCAATTTACATTGTGGAAGGCACTTTTTTCTTTTATTGAGAAGAAGTGTTTTGGTGGTAGCTTCATATACCGCAGCTCCGCACACTCAAACAATCTATTGATCCAAATTATTTAACAGTGATTTAGTTGTCCCACCTTTGGTGTTAATAACGAGTGTAATGCTGCTGCGAATATGGGAGCATGGCGAAACAGTTGCTGAAACTCAGATGGTTCTTCTATCGGCTGGGTGAGACGTAGGAATATTTTATTCCATTCATTATTTTTTCTTCGTTGCATCCATCCATATGTTAAGCCACGAAACGTAATCTTGACTACTTCGTGGGAATTGCAGTGATATCCCGCTGCTTTAATCAACTTCTACGAATGAATGATTAAGATTTTCAACGATTTTATACATATATGTATGTACTCGTATTTGCTCAACGCAACAACTTGATTAGATACATATATCAACCTACATCCATCAGCTATGCCGAAGAACTTGCAAAATATAGCAATTTATTACCGACATGATTATGTTGTGACACATTGTTTATCACACTCATAGACGTGTCGTGTGTACTTTTCTTATCAACTTTCCTTATTCATTTTGATGAGGCTAACACACGCTGTTGTTATCCTTTCATGGTGGGAACCGCAAACAAACAAAATCCCAGCTAAAAATAAGTACATATATTTCGAGTTAGAAAAAGGGATATACGAGTATGTATCTAAATACAACAGAACCAGAAGATCCAACTGGATACCGATATCGAAAAGAAAAATCGCTTAACCACACACTGAGAACGAGGAGCGCCCGAGACATCAACGTGAAAGAATTTTTAATATCCTTGAAGTGGCTCTCGCACCACCCAATACTCCATGTGAGGGGAGGAATGCGTGTTTTTGTTCCACTGTGTTTGCGAACAGAATACAAAGTTTTCAGCGCGCAACACACATAGCGCTCGAGTACAAGGAGCCAAACTTTTCGCTTCTTTATCACCGTTATTTGCCAAAAAAAAACTCATACATACATAAATATATCAAATAGATAGAGAGACAACGACGTCTCCGGGATGATGCATGACAGAAGGACTATATGTGTGGCAGACAAAGTCAGAACGATAGGATCATTATTCTGCCTCATCAATCACTAACTACATAACATTATCAAGCGATGTGCTGTCATAATCGAATGAATCCTTAATGTCATTTGCCCGATCTGGGTGGGCGTCGTTGTCGTCGTCGTCATCGTCGCGTCGTGGGATCTCGTTCTTTGTTGTTTGGTGAGGACCGTGTTATTTGTTTACTTAAGTGAAAGCGTATCCTTAGAAAATAGAACAGGATACCAGCAACAGCAGTTTGTGGCTGTGAGTGGTGCTCCAAATTTCGAAGTAGATATTGGATTATGAAACGAAGGGGTGTGGGGTGGGATGGCGGGGGGGTACGAATACGGGTGGACGTTTTCTGCATGCATTAATAAAGATCAATTTTTGCAAGAAATAAGTAAGCAAAACTCTATGGGGATAAGATGAGTAAAAGGTCTGTAGCATATGTGGAGAAGTTTGTAGAGCAGTACTGTAGATATCATTGATCGAGTAGAGGAAAGTGGTACGTATACATGGCAGCTCTAATATTGACCATAAGATGGTTTATTCATTTAGAAAGATTTCGTCAATCTAGTGATTGGAACGGATCGGATTGGAATCTTTGTTCTGATGAAATTCAATAGTAGAGGCCTTTCATCATTAAGAGCAGCAAGTGCACGTGCAAGACTCTCATTTAAAAAAAATGATTTATAACTGGTTTTTGGTCCAAGATTTTGATTTGAAAAGGGCTAAGGATGATGAAAATTGTATGTAGTACTTGCATCGTTTTCTCTTACAAATTTCTTTTTTAGCTTACTAATGCCTTAAGTGGCCTAGTTGAATGAAATATTTGCTGATTATCTTGACAAGATATCTGTTCAATATGAGCATCTGCCCTTAGTAATGGCCATGTTACGGATATTATTTGCATCTTTACACTTTGGACTTATCATTGTTTAGTCCAGGTCAATTAGCCCTGAGTTGCTGTCGGTTTTTCCCCAAGCGCCACAGACTGAAGTGTCTCTTTAGGAAAACACATTGAGATGCTTATCAAACGTATAGTCGGATGACGATCAGCTCAATAGATGGAGAGATCATTTCGCTACAGTCCTTAACCATTTGATGGTGATGATGGTGATATGATCTCGAACTCAAATGAGTGGTCCGAAGCAACAGATTCTCGAATTTGCACCGGACCTCCCAGTTAAAAAAATAACATCAACAATCCAGTTCCTCAGAAAAACACAGCAGTGGGTATTGATGGCATCCCTACCGAACTACTTCAAGACGCACACGCCAAACACATCGGTTCTCCGCTCATAGGAAGAGCGTGGAAAAATGAACAATTTCCCCAGGAAAAGAGGGATGAGCATCAAGCTTCCGAAAAAGGGAAACTGGAGAGGTATGTACGTTCTTGCGGCCGTATCGAAGATAATACCTAGAATCACATTAGAACGCATTAAAGGACTATTAGATTCAACTACCAAGGTCGAACCGGCAGCTTTTCGTGCTGGATCCTCCTGCATCGGCCACATAAACACATTACGGATCATAATATAGCAATGTGTCCCACAGGCGGATCAGTAGAAATGCGGTGAAGGGGGAGGGCTGTGATCCCTTGTTTTCGGATCATAGCCTCGCTGATAAAAGGAAGAAGAAGAATATAGCAATGTGTCGAGTACAGGTCTCCACTAGATTTACTGTTTATGGTCGTCGAGAAGGCTTTTAACGGCTTGAATCGAGATGCTATTCGGTTGGCCTTGCGCAAGAGAGGCATCCCAGAAAAACCTATACCTATTATCAAGGCTACATACGACGCATGTTAGCGTTACGTCTTACACAATGGTAAGGTGTCGTAAGATGGTGAAGTACAAAGTGGAGTACGTGCATACTGTCACCGCTATTGTTCATGGTGGTCATCAGCGATGTTCTCCGTGCAGCATTGACGGAAGGTAACACTGGAATTCTTACATTGGAAATCTTAATTAACTTACTTTAAACACCTCGACTGCGCCGACGATGTTTACCTACTTTCACATCAGATAATGGGCCTTCATCTGATGACCCAAAATCTAGGAGCTGGGGCAAATAAAGTAGCGTTTAAGATAAACACAGCCAAAATGAAAGCCTTGAGCACTTCTTACACCAGCGTTAAACTCAACATTGCCAGACAGGTAGTCGAGAAAGTAGAGAACTTTCTATACTTAGGTAGTCTGGTCTCGGCTGACCGTGGTGGTACCGAACTGGATGTGTGCAGCAGAAGCAGGAAGACAAAAGCTGTGTTCGGAAAGCTATCGAGAGTCTAGAGAAGCAATGTTCTTTGTTCAAGAACCAAGCTGCGACTGTTTCGCTCCAACATAGAATCAGTGCTGCTGTATGGGTGCAATACTTGGAAGGAGGATACCACTATAACACGCAAGCTGCAAGCCTTCGTAAACAAATGTCTAAAAATCATCTTGAGGATCCTTTGGTAAAATCGCATCTCCAATGAACTACTTTATTTAAAAACGGGCCAAGAACCTATAGACATTAGTGTGCGAAGCAGAAAGTGGCAGTAGATTGGACACACCCTACGGCGTGACATTGAATACGCCATGCAGTGGGATCTGCTCATCATCATCATTTTTCTTAGTTCTTATTTTGTTAGTTAGTTAAGTTACAATAAATAAATTTAGTTAGATTACGTCGAAAGACATAGGTTAAGAGTTAAGTTTAGCTTAGAGCGCCCGCATGGGGCCAGTAAGTTAGAATAAGATAGTTAAGTTAATTAAGCTAGTCTTAAGCGTTTTTGTTAACAAGTAAGATATATTGAATTGAAGTAATAGAATGCATTAAAAATGAAATGAAATGACAGTGGGATCTGCTCATCCCTGCAGGCAGAACAGTGGGACACCCTAGGCAAACGTGGCACAAGACAGTCGAGGAGGAATCAAGCTCTTTGGGAATGATTTGGAGGCAAGTCAAACGCGTTGTAGAAATCCGAACAAGATGGCACGCGGGCGTTTTTGACGTCCTATTCATTTCGAGGGGTGAAAGGATTTAATCAAAAAACATTTTTTTTAATAAGTATCTTCGCTGCAACTAGGTATTAATTTGTTTGGGGCCATGTTACCACTTCCTGGTTAAATTAAAAAAGTCGACGCATATCATTTTTTTTTAATGACTATCATATCACTAACCCACTGATATCGTCCTGTTTTACACAAGCTCCCACATGTCTACAGTAGGCTTCAAGGACTCTGCATGAAGGTAGGGTCGAATAGGTTCTGAAAAACACTTCTGTATCCGTTCGGCCAACAAAAGACGATTTGGAGAGACTAATGCACAAAAACAATAAAGAATTTGAGATAAATTCAAAACCCTCTCAATTAAGTTTCCAGCCATTTGCTTCATTTCTGCCCCGGGTTCATTTCCATCAAACTTATTTATAGTGCAAATTCATGTGCACACGGTTACTGTGTGTGACCCTTATCGTGAAATCATAAAGCTTTTTTTTTTATAAATCTCAACATATGAGTAAGTATCCTCTACCCCAGTTTCCTTGTCAAAATTCTCTAACTTTCGATTTCCCTCGGCTAATAAAATTTATAGGAAATGCTATAAGAGTAGGAAACTCAGAATGAAAGTGAACCCATCACCCATCCTACTATAAAAAAGGACATCCGTTCCTATACATAAGTAATTTCGAATACAGAAAAGGGATAATTCCTTCCTTTTTAGAACGGTCACAGACAAAGATAGGGAAAGATTTATAACCATAGAAGGAATAATCAATTTAGACCAAGGGCATGATACTACCGAAAAACTTCAATTTAAACTGAACGAACGTACGTTGAATTTTGAAAGATTCATTCGAAGGACTCTTTGGCTTGATACATGTTTAATTAGACTTCAAATCGGGATTGGGTATTAAATATTTCAGTATACAATACACAGATGCTAGAGTAATGAGGACGTGAGAGAAAGAGAGAGAGGTAGTCGAAGGACAAAACTGACATTCATACATCTAGCAGAGAATTCTCGATGGCAATTTAATAAAAAAAAAAAGGATTCTGCTTGTCCTATGATGAACCGAATTCAATAAGCAGAACGACAGCCCGTATTTACACGATGAGAATCGGCTTTGCTATTTAGGACAGTTGTGTTGTCATGACAGCTTGCACATGAATACATACTCATATATAAGATCTAGGGATATAAAAATAGACAAACGCTTTGCTCTGCGTTTGCTGATGTTAAAATTGCGTAATTGGTTTGTATGGCATTGATTGGCTTTTGATTCCCAAGTGATTGCCGCAGCTAGAGGATTCAATTAGGAGCAAGAATTTGACCAGCATCTACTGTAGGAAGTTATACATTTTCTTGTCTTATTTCTGGTGATTTGTTTTGTTGTCTTGTCGTGTTCTTGTATTGTTTTGTTTGATGTAGGACAATAGAAGTAAGAGAAACTATTCGCAGTAAATGCCTTTGGGGACATAATTCACTTATAGTCATTACACAAGAATATGTATGATATATATATATGTATATATATACTTTTTTTTGTTTTTGTTAGCAGGAGTATGTGCGGTGCGATTTGTTGGACTGGATGCATGTACATTCGTATCAGTATGTATGTATGTACTCAATTTCCACGACTGTGTGCGTATGCAGCTTAATGAGTGGGGGGGTTCTGACGTACGCATAAGTTGATGGTATGTACGTAGTATCTATTAGGTTATTATTACATTATAATAAGAAGCCACTTTGTGTCCAATCATCCTATAGATGCTTCTTAACTTTAACCCTAAGGGTAAGTTAAATGTACAACAGATCAAAGAAATGTAATGAGCAATCATTCTATCATTAGTTCTGTTGAAAACAATTAAAGCACTACAACTCACTTTGAGCTGAGTACAAGAGATATTTGTTTCAAGGATTTCTTAGAGCATTTCAAATCTTTTGCTGATGGTGCTTTATTTGTACGCTCTTTTATCTATTCTCTATGTTGCTGCTTCGTGTAGTTATTTAGCCTATCATATTGTTAATGGTCCGAAATGTTAGTTTATTTGGTTTGGTTCAAGTTATTCTACGATTTTCGTGACTGTTAGTCAAATTTACTAATGTATTCACTTACCAAAGGAAAGGGCTTTCAGTTGAAATAGAATTGTAAGTCAAATTGTTCTACCCTGTTCTCTTAAAGAAATCGTTGCTAAATTATAGTCTGCTCAGCAGAAATTCAGTACATAATATTATGGTGGGCACCTACACAGCCTAGGCTGCTTTGAAACGAAATTCAGAAGAGCGGATTTAACTTTGTATCAGCAGACTTCAGTTCGCCGTTTTAATAGATATGATGATACAGTCACAAAAGTGTGATAGCATAATTGGCTAATGCTGCAATTTAGCACTAACGATATTTTTTAATCGAACTTCTCTTTCTCTTTTGTCAACATGGTACACACGGTTTCCGGCCCGAAAAAGAGAAAACGTAATGAATATTTGTAAGAACTCCCTTCTGACAATAAAAGCGAATCCAAAACGTCATCAGATACTCCAAAGGAATTGGTACGTGATTGGGTAGCAAAAGGCAACTTCCGCGACAAATAGGGAACCTAAGAAATACGTGGTTGGGTGCGAGTCTTAAACCCACACCAGGTCAGGGCAACACACAGCCAGTCTCACTGTTAGTAAACTCACCAGATATTTTAATTCCGGGTGAGATATCGATGATCGAGTCATCAAGGCTAAACAGAGTGCAATTGGCTGCTCGGTGAGTTATGTCCAAAGATCAGGTTACCTTTAGCGGTCGACCCGAGGAGTAGAGAGCTGGTGGGAGAATTCAACCCAAGAGTGCGAGTATAGTTAACAAGAAAATCTACTAAGACACCAGCGTTGCCTAAAGGGTAAGGCACCGGAATCGGTGAGGTGTAGGCTGTTTTCTCTGGAACATGTTTATATTAGCAACGCTTAAAAGGTTGTATGGGCGACCTGAAGCCATCATCCATAACCTCCTTGCTAAAATTCGAAGTGAACCTGCCCCTAAAGCAGATAAATTAGATACTATAAGCAACTACAATGCATACACACTTAAACAGCTCATGTCTTCTACAGGAATTGTGAGATAAATTACCAAACCCGATTAAATTAAACTGGGGTGTGCACAAGCAACTTTTTCCTGATCACAATCTGTTAACTCTTAATAATTCGCTTTCTCAGTTAGCACAAGCTGCGTCGGAAGTAACTTTAGTAGCAATAAGCGGACGTTCAGAACAAATATCTAAAGAAGGAGCAGTCAGGGTTTTTAATCTTCATGAAGCAGAAGCAAACAACAAACATAAATATGCAGCTTGTAATGGAAACTGCAAATCCCTCGCGATATACAGAACTTTTAAAGGCAGCTTCCACTGTGAAGCTGGGTGATTTCTATCGGACAGGCTTATGTCAACATGGAAAACGTCGTTGTGCCTTTAGTCAACAATGTGGTATACAAGGTTTCACATTCCGTCATCATAACCTTCCCCACAAATACACAAGCCTTCAAGTAAGTGGTGCAGTCAACGGGAACGCTGAAGAAAGTTACACCATTAATAGCAACTAGTATCACTTGTGGTCGAAATTCGATCTTCAGTGCAGGGCAGGCAAATGGATCTAAGCTCAAAATGCTTTCATTTACCTGACCTCTGTTTTACCTGACTTAACGGTAACATACGCACATTTTTTTCTGCAGATCTAATCCACAGTACCTTTCGAATGATCTAAGTTTGATTCCGCTCCTTTTATAATAAATACTAAAAAAAGAAGTACAATAAATTTCGTGTTCACGTATTAATACATATATAAGATTATAGTAACAAATCCATATAAATTTCTTTAACAGACTTTGAATCAATTTTGCGGATAATTGATACAATTAAGTGTGGTCACTTGAAGGAAAAGACCGAATGTTATATTCTCGATGTTATATGGTCAAAACTCGTCTTACATGGTTCAATCAAAATTGTATCTATGTATGTAGTTTTTACTGCTCACCAAATGATGACCAACTGACTACGCCATTTCAGCATACATCTCTTCTGGATACATGGTATGTTTCATCCATTGGCAAACCACCACCGCAAAATTTAGGATGACAATACTACGTATATATGCTTGAAAAGAATGAGCTGAGGTGTATTTTGCATCTTTTCTATTGGCAGGCATATGTTTTAGGAATACTGTTGCCATCGAATATAAAACCATTAACGAGATAATTCTTCTAGAAATGGAGCTTTTCATTTTAAACTACATTACTAAAAAATAATAATTTTTAGTATGCCATGATACAATAACAAATTGTTAACATGCTGTCGCCACCAAGTTACAAATTATCTGAAGTTCCCTTTCTAGCTTTAATAAAAAGGGGCGCCTGGCTGAACTAAATTTTATTTGCAGGTTGGGCTCGATGTGCAGGTTATAAATAGTGTCTTACGTCTGTCAAATTAGACAGTAGAAATTTACTTTTTAATTTATTGAAGTAGGTCAACGATTTGCGGTTTTAGGTTAAGTTTGATATGTATTTAATAAGATGCCTTCTGCTAAAAATATTGGAATCTGTGCGCCAAAAGGAACCTTAAAAATTGGCAATTCATACCTAACATCTGACCTCAAGTTTTAAAATGCTTGATCAATTAGCTAAAGCTGCGCTGTTCTTACTAAATTTACCCAAAATTAATTTCACCAATATCCTAGAAACCTGAAAGCTGTAAGAGGGGCTCTCAGTTATAAAAAGCGGTATAGTAGTTTTCTCGCAATTTCGAATTCCAAATTTTATTTTCATATGCAGATGGTGTATGTTTGGTAAACCAGGGCATCCTCTGGAGCCAGGCGACCATCTGGAGGTCGGAAGCTGAACGGGTATAACCCGAAATGACTACGAACTTCCTGCCAATGGTCTCGTAAGCCATTACGGAAGAAGAGGGGTGGGCGCGCTTTGCACCAAAAGGGGCACAGATGGATTCTCTAAATTTCGATAACGGCATCGACTTAGGATAGGCACTTGGAACGTTTCATCGCTCACAGGGAACGACTTGTCAACTGACCACCACTTAGTGCTGTACCATTTGTATCTTAGCGATAAAATGCCTCCACTAACAAAGCGCAAATCAAGGATGGCTACACGGATACGATGGCAGAGGTTACAGAACGATGAGAAACGGGAGAGATTTCCGCGGCAAATATTTGAAAGATTTGGACGAATTCCAAATGTTCCATCAACTTACTTACTCAGGTGGTGCTACAGTCCGGGGTGGACCTGGGCCTTAACCAACATACCTCTCCAGCCAGCATGGTTACGAGCCAGCTGCCTCCAGTTGTGCACGCCAAGTTAGTTGAGGTCCCTCTCCACTTATTTGCGCCACCTACCACGAGGTCGTCCTCTACTGCGCCGTCCATCCGGGGTGGATTCGAAGACTTTCTTGGCGGGAACGTTGGACTCCATCCGCTCTACATGCCCAAAAGGTCACCATAGTCGCTGTATGTGAACTCTTCTGGCTAAGTTGATGTCCTTGTTCAGGCCGTATAGTTCGGCATTGTACCTTCTCTTCCACTCACCGTCTATGCAGACGGGACCAAAGATCGCTCGAAGAACTTTTCTCTCAAAATAACCAAAGGCATCCTCCTTCAGTTTTGTCAAAGCCCATGCCTCTGCACCATACAGCAGGACTGGGATGAGTAGTGTCTTATAAAGAGTTACCTTAGTAGTTCTAGATAGGGCTTTGCTACTCAATTGCCGTTTTAGCCCATAGAAACAACGATTGGCAAGAGTGATTCTTCGTGTGATCTCCCTGCTGGGTTCATTTGCGGAGCTCACCATAGAGCCTAGGTAGACAAAATCCTTTACTACCTCAAAATTATGTCTGTCCATTTTGGCGTTCTGCCTAAGACGCCGATGTTGGGTGTCCATTTTTGTAGACAGTATATATTTCGTTTTGCTTTCATTGACCGCTAAACACAACTTGCTGCCTCGACCTCAATACTAGCAAAAGCCCCATTGACGGCCTGCTGAGTTCATCCTATTATGTCAATGTCATCGGCGTAAGCGAGTAGTTGCACAGACTTATAAAAGTTTTTACCTCCGGTGTTTGCTTGTGGGTTTGGTACAATTCTCTCAAGTACTATGTTTAAAAGATCGCATGATTGCGTGTTACCTTGTCTAAGACCTTTCCTGACATCGAACGGTTCGGTGATGTTCTTACCGACTTTGATGGAGCAGCGAGAGTTCTCCATCGTCATTCTGCACAAACGGACGAGCTTGGCAGGGATGCCAAGACTAGACATAGTTCTGTATAACTCATCTCTATACACGCTATCATAAGCAACTTTGAAATCGATGAAGAGGTGGTGCGTATCGATTTCATATTCATGGGTTTTTTCCAAGATCTGCCGTAGTGTGAATATTTGGTCAATGGTGGACATTCCCGGCCTGAAATCGTACACTGACAAGGATCTTTCAGGTTGTTGACGATTTAGGCGTTCATATAATAATACGGCAGACAGGATCTTATATGCGATGTTGAGGAGACTTATACCTCTGTAATTGGCGCAGTTCAGAGGGTCTCCTTTCTGCAGGATCGGGCAAATGATGCTGAGGTTGCATTCATCGGGCATACTTTCGTCCGACCAGATTTTACAGATGAGCTGATGCATGATCCTTACCAGTTCATCTCCTCCTGCTCTGGAAAGTTCAGCGATTTAAGCTTAGATATCGCTGTCCTCACTTCATTCTGATCGGGTTGACGGGAATCTTGACTGTCATCGTCACTGTTGAATGGCTCATTCAGCCTGACAGCGGAATATCGGTCATCATCGCCGTTTAACAGTCTGCAGAAGTATTGCTTCCATATTCTCAGCACCGACTGCTGGCTGGTCCCTGCAGGCTTCTGTTCTGGCTTTGAAACCCAGGCTTTTTACCTTTTGGTAAAATCTTCGAACATCATTCCTGCAATAAAGTCTCTCAATCTCCTCGATCGAGCGCTTCTCATGCTCCTTTTTGTTCTTTCTGAGAAGTCGATGTTCCTCTTTTCTCCTGCGCACGTAAAGCTCGTAAGCAGCTCTAGTCCTTCTATGCAGCACCGCTTCGTCCACGTTGGCTCCTCGGAAAATCCGAACACCCAGAATACTAGAAGAGTGCCTTGTGTCGATCAGAATGTTATCGATTTGGTTGACAGTTTCTCGATAAAGGGAGAGCAATGTTCCTTTGTGAATATCGTGACGTGGGAACCGCGTACTAGCTACGACAAAGTTTCCCCCCGCCGCAAAGTCGACCAGCCTGAGTCTGTTATCGGATGTGATGTCATGCAGGCTGTGCTTTCCGACCACGCTTCTCTTCCTAGCTTTGCGTTAAAATCATCTAGGACAATTTTAACGTCGTGGCTAGGAAATTGCTCATACGTCTTGTCCAAGAGCTGGTAGAAGTCATCCTTTGTCGCGTCGTCCTTCTCCTTATGAGGGGCGTGAACGCATATTAGGCTAATGTTGGCAAATTTAGCCTTGCTACAGATAGTCATGAGGCGCTCGTTCACATGCCGGAAACTGAATACTTCTTGCCTAGGTCTGCCTCCAATGGCAAATCCGCCCCCGAATAGACGCTGTCCTTTTTGTCTGTAGCAATCGCCGTAGTAGATGTCGCAGTTTTTCATCCTCCCTTTGCCTGGCCCATCCCATGGCACTTCTTGGATGGCGGTAATGTCTGCTTTGAAAAACTCTAGGGCTTCCGCAAGCAGAGCTGCACGTGGTTTGTAGAGGGACCTAGCATTCCATGTGCAGACACGAAGATCGTTGTCCTTTTTACGTTTGCTTGTGTCGTCAACAGTAAGGCTGTTGGTTGCTTCCTAACCGAAGCTTCCATCAAATGTAAAGGAAGAATGGCAACTGTTCTCTAGCGGTTATTACTTCTGCGGGAGATGCTTGCGGAGGGAAGCGGCATGGTGTGGCGGCTGGCGGTGAGAAAATAACTGTTTGGTTTCAAACGCCCTGAGTAAAAGAAGCCATTAGAGAGAAGAAGAGAGCTTCTGTGGATTCGCTTGGGGAACTCCGATTCTCAAAATCGGTACACTGAGGCGCGAAGAATTTGAAAATTAGCTGTGAAAACAGCGAAAGAACAATTTTAGAAGGAGTTTGGCGAAAAATTCGAACGTGATCTGATCGCAGACCTGCAAATAAGATGTTTTGGTACACCATCCGCCGACTCAGACGAAGAAAGTTGTATAACTTGAAAGGAGTCAAATTCAAAGATCGTACAATTCTTTCCAATAATGAGCGAGCGCTTTTAAGAATTGCCCAAACCCAAACAGGGCACAGAAGATAACAGACTTATCGTCGAGAGTAGGGCAAAGAGTAGTCCTACGGTAGAGGAAGTAATTTTACCGATCAAATTGCTAATAGTTGGCAAATCTGCCGGTGGGGATGAAATCCGACCACAAATGATCAAGGCTTTAAGGGAGTGCAATGCCTGTCGCGTGTCAATAAAGTGGCCTTGGAATGTGGTGAAACACCTGGTGATTGGCAAATGGAGGTGGCTGTTTCACATTTTACAAAAGGGGACAAATTAGATTGCACCAACTACAAGGGCATATCTCTTTTAAGTCTACCTGGAAAAATCTTTGCTAAGGTGTTAGGAACGTGTTCCAGAACCGTAGTCGGGGACAGTTTGGGGGATAAGCAATGCAGTTTTCGTCCCGGTAGAAGCACAACCGACCAGTTATTCACTTTCAGAATAGTTCTTGTGGCCTAGGAGTATGCTAAACGTAAGGGAGAATGTTTCAAAGTGGGAGGCTTAAGGATTAGTCATCTGCTCTTTGCGGATTATTTGGTCATCCTTGGCTCTCTCAAACCGAACTTCAGCGTGCACTCGAAAGGTTGTTTGGTCACGTAGTACGTATGCCCTCAACGGCCCCTCGGTAGGCCTAGAAATAAATGGTTGGATCAAGACCGACATCTCTCCTGATTCCTCCTAATGAATTGCAGTCAATGGTGGATGGAGAGTCCACCTGAGAATACTACCCCCGCAACCCTTATGAAGGATTAGTGGACCATTGAAATATGTGTATGTATGGTAAAAGTTTTTTTTTTTTTTTTCTTACCCTAGTTATGGAGAATTTCCCGACTTTCATATTTTTTCGAAACAAGGTGGTAGAAGTTTCAACCAACAACAACAATAGGGTTTCAAGATTTCGCGATATAACCAAAGCTGGATTTTGGACATCGGCATGTTAGGTCAAGCTTCCATCTTGACTTAGTGGAAGACCGCGTTCAAGCAGATTGATTATTATGTTGGGTACTAGTCTTTCAAATTGTATTCTTAAGAAGAATTTATCACAGAAGTGACAGAGTAATCCGACAGGCTATTACAAAGGAGACCTGGCATTTTGAGCTGATTGTGCTTTGAAAATAAATATCTCTCTTTATATTATACTAGTCATATACAGTACAATCACTGAATTTTTTCTAACATCGCTGACATTATCTATTGTATATAGTCGTCATTTTCTAACATTTTTTTAGCCCTAACTTCGAACAACGTAAGTTACTTCATTACTGTAGTTATTGTAAGCACGCGCACATATTTCCTCTTGACAACAGATCAGAGAAAGGTTGACTTTTTTTTTATCATACGTGGAGTAACAATCAATGAAAACTTATTGTATATTATTATTATATAAATAAGACATCATTCGCCAATAAATTAATATATAGCTTACAGTTTTCCCGGAAAAATACCAAAGATGTTGGCCGAAATTTCGACCTGCAGGGGTTAAGGGGGTAAGCTGTTTTCAAAGCAATTATGCGCTTAAAGGTGAATTCAGTGGCAGTCACTTTTCGATGTTAAAAAGAAGGATTTTGTACACTGACTCCAAACCATTTGTTCTCATTTATCAACTTGATTCATATAATTATGATCCAGATGTTTCCTTTCACAAAATATTTTTTTATTCGCAAATTCATAAATTAATTCTACAGTTCTATCTATAATATATGCACTAAAATTCACCGGTAATAACAGTCCCAACCTTCTTTGATATTTATCAACAATTTCCGCGAAATATTTCCCTGCCAAACGGTTCAAGCTGAATTAATTCACAACAAAAAATAACCAACAACAACTACTGATTAATTGACCCAAGAGAATTCCACCGTCACCCCTTTTTGCCACAGCTTAACTTTAACATAAATTCCACCAGCAAATGCTCTCTTTAAAGGGGGGTCGCAACTGTGATCATGTTTTTTCAACAACCCACCGAACATCATGCTTTTAAGAAATATTTCCAACAATAACCAGAAGTTCTCTGCCATCTTCAACGAAATACTAATATAATCATAATCCTTTGAAGCGTAAAAGAGGGCTAAGAAATGCTCTTTCTCTCTTCTTGGTACGACTTTTAAATTACGCTTGATGTTACGTCTTAGCTGAAATTATAATTAACGAGGCCCACGCCTCAGTCAAGTATATGTATACACACAAACGTTGTACAAGAGGGATGGTGCTTATCTAATCATTGTTATTTTAACGAAATACCAACCCCCGCTAATAATAGACCCCTCGTTGTGCGAGAACAACCATCCAACTAACCAAATTCTTGTTCTTATTGTTGCAGCTCTCATGACTAAATGATAAGGGGGTGGGTGGGTCGATGGGTGGGTGCTGGAGCGATGACAACTTCGACCTCCTGCTGGAAAATTGGCCAATTGAATTGAGTAATACGAACGTGACTAGCTCCCCCAAAAAATATCATTGGGCTGAAATTAACCCCGTAGACAAGCAGGACACTTGCGACAGCAACGACGGCAACAACGAAGACGACCGGTTGTTTATTTGTCAAAACGATTTTATTTTCATTTCAAAATTAAACGCAAAGTGCCTTCTTCGCCCTGTATCAGTCATCCTCGTCACCATTACACCTCCACTGAACCCATCTCAAACTCCATTCTGTGAGACGAGTAGTATTGTTCGCACGAGTGAAGCTGTATGTAGAGAGCACAAAAAAGAAGAAACAAAAAAAAATGAAAATAAAAAATTGCCAAGCCCCACAGAGCCCTGAAAAGAGAAAATGAATCCTGTCATGTTCCAGCAGCAATGGATTTTCACCAATTTTTCCGGTTCTTTCTGTTGAACTTTCGCCCTCTCTCTTTCGGTTTTCTGCTGATGTTGTTGTATTTCTCATCTCCGGCTAATACTTTCCTGATAAATCAGCCGGAAGTGTTTTTTCAGTGCGTGCCTCTGAGGAGTAGGGGGGTGTCAGAAGACGACCTTCGATTAAACCTGAGTACTCAATGAGATTGAAAACATCCAGTTGGATGGTACCTACTACGGTACGAGTATGCATTGCAAAACGAGCAGGCGGGTTTGGGGTAGATAATTGGAAATTGAGGTAGGTAAGCATACGACGAAGGATAGGTTCATCTCTTCCTGTGCTGCCTGTCGGAAGTTTCGGGAACATTGCTACATGGGTCACGTTTTGTCGGACGAGAGCTGACAAACTGTTGGAGTGCACGTTACATTGGTATTTTTGTAAGTTTCTACCCCACCCATTGTACCCCAAATTGTTAAAAAGCGCGGCAAAGGCTGTTAAACATCCCTAAACTGGGACTACAGAATTCGGATTGAGTTGGGTTTACATGGCGTCAGGGTGTTTATTGATTTTTGAAAACGAATTTGTTGCACTACAATAAGTTTCGGCGAGCCCTAAGCTGGTGGCGAGTAAATACCACTACAAGCTACTCTAATAGAGTGCATTTAGAGGGAATTGTGTGTTTGATTTGATAACTGTGGCCAAAGTTGCTCTGCGCATTTTGTTAAGTTTTGCTAGTCTTGCAGAAAAGCCTCTACTACCAGCTGGTAATACTGCTATCTAACGGCGATTTAAAAACCAGTGAAATCCTCGCCTACATACAAGAAAATTTTAAAATCAAATTACTTCGACACTGAGGGATCCGCGTTCACTCTCGCAGAAGTGAGCGTGCCACTGTAAGACTGAACTATTCTACTGTGTTGAGTATATGCAGTGTTTCGGTTAATCAAAAATTAGATGCCCAAGATACACAGCAGTAATATTTTCTTTACCATCGTACATAAGTTGACGAAACATATTTATGTACAAGTACAATACTAACTTGGTTATTGGTCTATCGGTGTATGAAGACTAGTCGCGTCGAATCCCAGCACTTTTTTGCCTCTAAAATTGAAGTTCATTCTTCCTTGTATTATAGTTTCAAGGGGTTTGCTACTCGAACATTCTCCTCTGTGAATAGTTGTTGCTCACCCATTCTATCTGAACCAGATAATATCTTTTTGATCAACACTTTTAGGATACATTCATCCATATTTCCCTACAGGTCATAGTATGTATTCCTCTTATTCATTAATTGTCTTCGTATCCAGAACCAGTATCCTATTAAGATTTCTATCATGATATTCTGATATTTTCTTATCTAGTAATAACAAAATTGACTGACACTTGGTCTACTGCATATCAAACTCTTGCTGCGTTGCTTGTATTCCGACTGTTTCGGAGACACTCTTTCAATTAGGTCTAATCTCGTTAGAACTAATGACCGCGACTAATTTTTGACATCAAGCGAAATTCCGGCATTCAAAGCATTGGTCATCCTTCTTCTCTCGACACTATATGTACTTTCTATCTTTACAACTGCTCCCTTTTTCATAAATCAAGCCTTAAAAGTTATTAAAGTAAGATTATCTACAAATAATGCGTCTATTTGTTTTGAGTACATTTACGAAAGATATATGTACGCAAGAACTGTGATCACTGGAGATATTCGCAAATGAACGTACGTATTTATATGTGAACTTTTAATTTAGCGTATTTTGACTTCAACGTTTACACTTTAAATGCAAACTCAACAAATAAACGGACACCGATGGAGTTGAAAAATATGTGCATTCAAGGGAGGGGTTCGTTTAAAGAACCAAAATGAACATACAAATCAGGATCGTTGGTCAAAGACAAAATAACTTGATATATTAAAGGGAGTCCTCACAATACTTGTTTTGAGTACATTCATACAAAGAAATACGCAAGAGCTGTAGGCACTATCAAAATTGATTTTGTAAATTATCTGTTCATTTACGAACTGTCAACAAAATAATTTCCAAGTTGCCATATTTTCGGTTGTATTTTGGCAGGGAAGACAGTACTGCAATCTAACCCTTTTTTGACATCAATAGTATGTTGTTAAACGAATTAATTCCTGAGAACAATCGCTTAACTACTATAATCGGCCGTAATCCCATTGAATAACTAGGCAAATGATGCATTGTGAGAGAAAATCCATCAAAAAGTGGAAGCATTCTTATTCATGAATAAGGAAATGGTATCTACGTTCAAATTCTATAGGCTGTGATCAACAGGCCTGTGATCAACAGGCCTGTGATCAACATGCACAGAAGTACATGGCATTCTTACTATGTAAATGCCCAAGCCTGAATAGAAAACTGTACTCAATGAACATTTTTTGAAATATGTGAAAGCATTGTGAGCTTAACAGAAAACTTTAAAAAAAAATTATTGAAGGCTACTAGCAACAACTCCATCCGAAATATTTCATTTTCCTCATTTTGTAGTTTGACATCTCACATTGGATGTAGAGAGCAACAACTGTGTAGCCAACCCAACAACAACCTCATCGTAAGATCATGTTTTCTATTTATCGGTTAGTTTGAATGGTAGGTAAATTTCCCTATCTTTTTAGATGATACTCACAGATATTTCCATAGACAGTTCTACCGTCGCATCTACTAGCAATTTTCTCTTGTTTTGAAAAGCTCTGCTAGGGTCCTGTCATAATTACTTACTCTAAACTTTTTCTTCCTTAATACAGTACTGGGGCCGTCAGTCGTTATGCTACTCATGGTTCATTAGACATATAAATTAAAGGTTAACTGTTTTGATGGCTACTGTATCGATGTATGTAATTACTACGGATTTTTTGTTGTGGGATCCTTTTTGCAACGTTTCCAAATACTTCAGCCACAATCCTAGTCAGATTAATTAAAATCCGCAAAATGATGGGTGCCAAGTTCTGGCACTGCTTCTTTCTACTGACTCGTAATAAGACAATAGAAACCAATGCATCAACAAAGAGGTGGTTAACTACTTCATACATATGTTTTAGTTATAGAAATTCTTGTACTCTATATCCCTTTGCCACCTCCATAAAATGTTAAGTTTTTCATTCCCTCACCGTGCTAAATACGATCTACAATAGTAGTAGTAGTCAGTAATGTAAATTATACGTCTGCATAAAATCTTCTCACCGTGCTTTGTAAAAACTTCGAAACCCCCCATTCACAAGATGCAATCAAACTAATTAAATGTATCCTATTTGAATTAAAACCAACATAAAGCCGATTTATTTTTCATTTATATTCTCCCAAGAGACAACCACAAGTCGATGTCTATCGCTAGTGACTATTGTCTTCAATTTCTCTACTACACGCCGACCTGCAGGATGCTTCATTGGTATAAAATCTCAGAACTAAGTCGACTGATACCCAGTCATTGTGTTCTGGTTCTGCATTGTTTATACGGGCACCGAGCATTTCTAGTCTCCAAGTATTTATTTCTATAAGGATTAGCTCTTTTTTTGCAATTTCTCTTTTCGTTTTGTGTCAGAGCACATAGAGCAGCGTAGGAGCTGCACAATACGCTGAACTCTATTGTGTTCATCGTCGACATTGCACTTTTTTGTATTGCTTTGTTTGCAGCGAAAATACACTAAAATAGTTGTTTCCTTAAAGAGCACAGGGAGGAAAAGAAAATGCATACACACAACCAAAAGCAACCATGACCGGGTGAGCTTAAATCCTGGAATGGTAGTAGACTGCAATAACAATCGTCGAAATAATAATTGTACTTTGCGACCTCTTTTATTTGGCTATCACACACAATAAATGGTTTCCTTATTCACGTACTAAATATGCTTGTTCTCTAAACATATGAAGTGATGCACAGTACAGAGACAAAAGGACGACCATATGATTATATGAGGGCACTTAGTTCTTCGCCCACGACCAAATCCAATTGGTGGTCCTTCGCCTGCACCTACATAAGTTAATATTTTTTAATACATTCTGCAGTGCAGAAGAGAGTTAATCAGGACCAATATGCACATACTACGATCTCGAAAATGAATATACAACTGAGCACAAGTGATGTATGAATATGTTATAAATCTCAAAAGTCCTTGTGGGAGTAACTTAATCGATAACCAGAAGCAGATTATTTAAGCTAGTGCATACAATGGACTTTGTTATGCATATATGAAAGGGGAAGGAAGTTCCAAGAGGAATTCATATCTAATAGCTATCGTCTTTTGGAATTCTTGACAAAGTTTTAGCAAACTTCTGAGAGGATAATGCTAGAGACTTGATTCGGGATAAGCTGTTTGTGCATTTCAGCTTTATTAAGTACCTATGTATATGTGTTTGAGCATGTGTTAGACAGAGACAGCAAAAGGTCCAATTAAAATTTAAATTGTTTAAGCGACTGGTGGTAGAAACCGAAACAAAACTCAAAGTTCTTAAAAGATTAGCCGTTTTACGAGTGCAGGTACCTTCATGCATAGTATACTATAAATGGGGCTGTATAAAATATTTTAATGTATGCACGTGTAGAGTTTTGAAACTTTAAATCATTGCTATTCAAGAAATGTTTCCTCTTCTATGGTGAAATAAATTACTGATTTAATAACGACATATGTATTGTACAATGGAATAGAAAATTATAAACTGCGTTAGAAAAGCAATATAGTACATTCCTTTTGTGCTTGTGAACAGGTCACTATTGAATAAACACGTTTACTTGCGATAGACGAAATTGGCACGTTAAATCTGACTAAATTAAGATGCCACAAAGAGGGATGTTTGAAGTCATGGTAAATTTGACTAGCATAAGAACTTACATATATATTTCTCTGGACATTAGGCTTAAGTTTGACTTTGCTAGAAACTCATATAAATATGTGAATAGAATAAACCTTGCGGTCGTTCAGTGAGTTTGCTTACAGATTACAGTTAGGGTTGTGTTCGGACTTTTACTATTTTTTTTTTTTTCCTGGAAAAATAGGTTTAACATTTTAACAATTTAATTGTTTTTATTTTTTTTATTTTTGTTTTGTTTGTTATTAAGCTAAAAAATTTAATTTTTCAAACCTTGGAATGCCATGTTCTTCTATATGTCATATATTGCTCAAATATTAGAGCCAAATAGACTGCGGGGATATGAACAATTTTCATAACCGCTGATAAACGCCATCTAGCAACAGTAAACTACCCAAGTATGAACTTTTGTTGGAGCTGTTTACAAGAAAATTTTTTTTTTTTAGTTTTAAATAAAAACTCCGATTTCGCAATTGTCATACTCAAACAATTATGTCATAACGCCTCATCAAACATTAACCTCACATTTACATCAGTGCCAAGAAAAAATACCCAACCCTCATAAAACACAAATTTAATTTTCTCTAACGGAGGTCAAAACATTTGAATATGCATACATTTTCCCAAATAAAAATAGAAATAAAAAACGATCGTGAAAGTCCCTTTTGTGTAACACAAACATCCTTCGTTACCCTGCTCGTAAACTCCATTCACTTATCCAACAAATGCGTTTGCATATTTGACTCTAATTAAATACCTCTTATTCAACGGACAGCAACACAGACGACAAGGATGCCAACGATGACGACAGGAGGTGCCTTATTACACAGATTAAATATGTCCACCATCACCAATGTTTCGAGAATCACCGCAGCTGCTTATTTTCCACGATGTCGACTGTGACGACGCAAACGTAATCTAGACGCACAGAGTAATCCTAATTAATCTCAAATCCTGGCGGTAACGAGCAAAAACTTGAAATGATTGTACCGCGCGCCGCCCACCATTTTTCCCAATTAATTATAATTATCTGTTCTGCTCACCCTGCTGGACTAATAAAAAACGTTTATATCCGCTGCCACAGCACCGCATCGTGCACATAAAAACCTTTATTTGGAGGGAACTGTCCCTTTTTCGGATAGGCGGCAACAGTGCCGAAGCATTTCGTTCTAAGCCCTTCGACAAATATTGACATTTCGAAAAGGGATATTTTTCAAGTGTTTCTCATTATAATGGATCGAAGTATTAAATTTTTGTCCTTGATATCATCACATACATATACAATGATGAGTGAGAGTGGCCTTTTGTTTGGTTCTTCCTTGTCCTTTCTCCTTCCAACTCCTTTGCAAATATAAATTTTTTTTTTTGCGCCTGCCGCTTAATCAGCAATTTGTCAGGATATTCCGCTTCTACTCGTTTGTTGTTTGCCACGGCTCGGAGATATTTGATTTTTGCTGATGAGATGAATAATTAATTTCCTCATTTTTCCCCCTTACTTCTCCATCTGTTATCGTTAGAGATGAAGTTTTGTTTATACAGTATGGGTGATAAGTCATTGAAAGATTAGAGAGATGTGATCTAAAATGTTTGTTATTCGCCACAGGGAATTTAGCTGTATAGCTTAAAGCTAGAAAAGTGACCCATCTGCATTAACACGTGCGTATGCAAAAGGAGTAGGGATTTCAAATGCTCACAGACAACCATATGAAGAATAAAAAGTCTCCAAGTCGTATCTTATTTGTAAAGGGTCAGCTATGTATTTCGAAAACTTGATATGACATTTTTAAACAAACAGACATGTTAAAATTTTTATAATAATAAACATATCCAAACTTGTCTAGCACAACTAAGTCTAATGTAGAACTGACTATTCGACTTTCAAAAGGGCGAAAAGGATTTCGAATTATATGACCGTTCATTTCAGTTTCTTAAATTGCATTTGCTATATTATCGAGTCAGAGAAGAAACATACTTAACACATGTAATATGATGAATGGCGAACTAGGCGAACCCCACAGGAGGCGAACCCCACAGGCGGATCAGTAGAAATGCAGTGAAGTGGGAGGGCTGTGATCCCTTGTTTTCGGATCATAGCCTCGCTGATAAAAGGAAGAAGAAGAATATGATGAATGAATTATGACAGACTACAAGATTTTCCACACATTTTGCCATTTCTTGCTGTCACTTATGCACGTACATATACATAGTGGTGTCAAAAGTAGCAAACGGTATCGAAATAGGTGGCGATGAGCTATTAAATCTGCCAAATGATTGCAGACTGCTTCGTCGTATTCATTTTCGCCAAAAAGGAATGTTTTAAAAACCATTAAACTCTTCATTCAATTTGGATGATGAAGGAATAAAATTCAAACAAACCTCTCCAACTAAAAGCGGCGCTGTGAAAGAAGCGGAGAGCTGCTCGTGAACTCTACGAGCAAAAGAGACGGGAAGAACATTGGCTTCTCCAAAAGAAGAAGAAGAAGAGCACGAGAAGCGCATGATCGAGAATATTGAGAGCTTATACTCCAGAACAACGTACGGAAGTTTTTCCAAAAATGAAAATGGGAACCTTGGAGTAGATACAATTGGTTCTGAGAGACTGTATGATTCTGCAGACTGTATAAAGGTGACCAAGACCAACATACCGCTGTCAGACAGGTTGAACCATTTAACATATGCAGATGATGGAAGTCCATCCACCTGACCAAATCGAAGCGAGGATGGCAATATCCAAGCTGAAGTCAAACAAACTTCCTGGATCTGACGTCTTGCCAGCCGGACTTTTTCAAGACAACTGGTGAGGAATTGTTAGAAAGCAGACTCCAACTCATCTCTAAGATTTGGTCAGACGAGTGTATGCCTGATGAATGGAATCTTAGCATCGTTTGACCGATCAACAAAAAGGAGACCACCCAACTGCAACAATTAATGAGGCATCAGTCTCCTCAACATCGTATACAATATCTTTTCTGCGATATGGTGTGAACGCCTGAAACAGCCTGATTGGCCCCTATAAGTCCGGTTTCAGGCCAGGAAAGTCCAACATCGATCAAATCTTTACAATTCGACAGATCACGGAGATAACACAAGAGGTCCAAATCGATTCTCACTACCTTTCTACCGATTTCAAGGTCACCTATGACAACTTCTATTGAGAAGAGCTACATATATAAAGTTATATCTAATTTCGACATCCCTCCCAAACTTGTCCGTTTGCACAGTATGACGATGGAGAACGCTCGCCGCTCCATCAAGTTCGGTGATGACCTCACCGAGATCTTTGATGCTAACAAATATTTTAGACAAGGTGACTTGCTGTCAAGCGACTTCTTTAATATTGTACTTGAACGGATTGTGCGGAACTCACAAGCCAACGCCAGAGGCACAATCTATTAAGATTCCGTACAACTGCTTGCATACGCCGACGATATTGACATAACTAAAAGAACTCAGAGGGCTGTCACTGGTGCGTTTGCAAGCATTGAGGCAGAAGCGGCCAAAATGGGTTTAGCGATAAACGAGGCCAAAACTAAGTATATGCTGTCAACAAAAAGGGACAATCAACACCGACGAATTGGACAGAACGACACAGTGGGCAGCTATAACTTCGAGGTAGTAAGGGACTTTATCTATCTTGGTTTTGCTATAAATTCTGAAAAAAACATCAGCGTAGAAATCAAGCGATGAATAACTCTTGCCAACCGCTGTTTTTTTTCTTGGGCTTATAAGACAATTTAACACTTAAGCCCTATCTCGAACAACTAAGGAGACTCTGTATAAGACTCTGATCATCCCAGTCCTACTTCACGGCGCTGAAACATGGACTTTATTGGAAGCGGATGAAGATATCCTTGGTCGCTTCCAGAGAAAAATGTTTCATAAAATATTCGGTCCTCTTTTCGTTGACGAGTTTTGGAGTAGAAGATTCAATGGCGAACTAAACGAGCTGTATAGCGACATCGACTTAGTCGAAAAACTGCATATTGGACGTTCGACATGGTAAGGACATGTAGAGCGAATGGACGACAACGATCCGGCCCATTCTTCGAATCTAACCGGCCTCCTCGCCGTTAGCAGTACACACAAGCTAAATGCGACCTCTACCAACTTGGGGTGTGCAACTGGAGGTAATTAATAAAAGACCGAGCTAAATGGAGAGGCTTGTTGGTCGAGGCCCAGGTCAGTACAAGTGTGTGCTATTTCTACTATTATTTTTTTTGAAACTAAGTTGACCAGAGAAAGGTTTAAACACACTTTCTACTCTAGTCATTATGGACATATCAAATTCTGGATAAACAAAGCGTATGCCTCTACAAATATTAATTTGAAAGTATTCTGTTACTTTCAAGCCACACTATGAATAACAAGTTTCTTGCAAAATACCGTAATTTACTTAATAAGAAGCACCTTTCCCAGGTGCGTTGAGTTCGTTGGTTATGACCATGCCATTTGCGACACCATACCTTGGCAACTTTATTCTGACGCCGGTTGAGGGCTTGTGGAAAAGTTAATTTCAGTTCATCTAACTACGTTCGTTATTACACAAGATAAGCATAAACAACAAAACCGAATTTAAATGTTGTTGGGTTGGTTAGCCTAGCGCAGCAAGCCTTTTATTAACGACGCGCTGCCACCCCCATAGAGAAACTTTTTCGTCCTTAATTTCCAGCTCTGCGTTATACCATAAATGCTGGTTCTACTGCCTTACATCTGTTATTGTCCTTTCGTCACTCGTTGGCGCCGCTGGCCGTCAAGCGAAATAATTAATCTTCCGCCAAAAAAAAAAAAAAAATTAGAAGACAAACTCAAGATCTCCACAGCGGCGGCAGCGACGGCGGGTATGTTATTCCAACTTAGCTGAGAAGATAAAAATCTTCTCACACTTTCTTCTGGTGTTTTGGGTTGTCCCCCTTAGCGTCATCACCTTTATCAAGGCGACTGTTGCTGGTGCGTTATCCTGTTATGCCGGTTATGCAGGGTTTTTCCTTTCATCTTTTATTCTCATTCCGCGAGGGTAAATTAATTTTCCTTTTTTAGTGCGGAGGGAACATTTTATAGCAGAAATTAAATTACATTTTTGTGACGAAATGGCAGCTCCACCGTAACAAAAATGCTTAAACTTCATCGTCCTCGTCCTTGTTCTGGTAATGCTGCTGGATTAAAGGTAGAAAACGACGACAACGATAAAGAGGCTGACAGCGAGATGGTAAATTTAATAGTAACAACAGCGATGGAAATAGCAATAACTGAAAGAAAAAAAAGCGTTGATTGTAATATTCATGATGACAGATATGGGAATATGGAGACGCTTTCCGGAATGTAATTGTATAAATTTTTAGGTCGACGTTTATTTATGCTATTTGTGGTAAAATTGTAAGGGATTCTTTCGATATACACGTCCCGGAATTTTAGCATGCCAGTATTTGGTTGTTGATCAGGTGGACCTTTGGGGACTCGTAATATTTAAGTGCTTTCAGAAACAATAATGACATTGTTAGGATCAAGCGAGCGTAGGTAATATGCATTACACTATACTCGTAGTTATGTATGCCCTTGACTACATACCACTAGAGCCATTGAAACTTTTGAATTGTATAATTTTGCTGGCATCATATGATTCTTAAACCTTTTTATTTGTAGAATCCCTATTCTGCAAAACCCTGTGTTTAAGATCGAGCGTGAAATAAAACATAGCATACCACGAACCAAGCTTTTAAATACAGGTACTTAAGGTATTTCTGCTAATTGGTGCATATTTGGTCAAGTTTGAAGCACATAAACAAGTCGATGGATCTACAGGTATAAAAATGGATACAAGTTGGGCATCTACCAAAACAGTAAGGTGTCCTAATGCAATTTCATGTTAAGATGGATAGATAGATATACTTTATTTCACAATATAATTTACATTCGCTATATCATTCAGATGCACCTGTATCTTTCCGCTGAAACATTATTTAAATACTCTTGAAAGTATACAATTTTTTGGAGGCGGATAGTCATCGCTGGGGGTTTTCATTGCATACTTTATGTGTGGCATCTTCTTTTTATTGCATTCGTTTTTAATTCACAGCATTTTATTCTTTAGCATTTGCTAGATTACTCTAGGTGCCAAATGGCAGCATTGTTTTATTTGAATACTAGAGAAATTAAATGGGTATGGTTAATAAATAAACCAACAGCTTTCCACTCATTAAAAACATTTTTACTACAGAGAATTCTTCGCTTGTGTTTCAGAAGTCCGGTAAATATTCTTTGATCAAGTATTGGCAGGTCTAGTACCCTAGAGGTATTAACCTAAGCTGTAGCATAATTTGAAGCGCAGTAGGAGAAGTTTTCATTTCACCGGCATTGCTGAGACATGCTACTCGCTTCGTTTTATCCTGCTATTTCAGCAAAAAAAAAGTTTAAAAAATAATTGTTAAGGATACACATATGTGGACTGTGGTTGATTACATAGTAAACAAAAAATTTCAAATATCAAATTTGTTTAAACTTTTATTCAAATAAATATAGCTTGTAACAAAAGCTTAATCTGTTAAAAAAATAAAAAGTCCACTGCTTCCTGTGGTACTCTGGAAGGCAGATATTTCCATTGACACAAGGATATAATTTGCATTTCATGTAGAAAGATCAGAACGTATTAGCAAGATCAGTCAAAGTGCACATATATGGGTGTTCTTGGGGTTTCTTGCATAAACCACCAAGGTACACATATGTGTACCTAAATAAATAATTGTAAATATATGTAAATATTTTATATATGATTGGTAAAACAATGTATCTACTTAATTATTTTCATGCTTTAATACTTTTTTTTTTTAAATCCTATATTTCATGACTTGTGAAACAGGGGAGCTCTTCTTCGCAACATGACGGCAATTCATTTTGAAAAAAGGTGCGAAACTTAAAAAAAAAGAAGAAAAGTGTTGTATATTTTTTTTTTTTTTTTTTTTATTTAACATCCCAAGATTTATATACATATGGTACATCTGTCTAGACGACACTAGGTACGTTTTTTATAATAAAGTTACAAGATTCAATTAGATCTGACTTGCTGCCAATGCAACACAGCCATTTTCATTTGAAATTAAGTTAAGAACGTTTTGCAGTATTAATATAGTATGTGGTCAAATCCACAGAAGAATTAACATAAATGTACAAATAAATATAATTTACATAATTGTTACAGTTTCTGTTAATAGATAACATTTACATTGGTTAAATCTGTAGGTCTTTAGTATTTAGTATTTATTATTCCATTTAACATCATTTATAATAGATATTACATTATCTTTGTTCTATAAATGAGAATTTCATACAATAAAAGAAATATATATAAATTCTAGTAAAAGAAAAAACGATTAAAAAAGTGCTTTCAAGATGAAAAGGGAATTCAAAATTATTAATAAGTTTACAAAACAAATGATATAAATTACCAACAAATTAAATGAAAAAGTAAAGTTTTCCTATGACTAGTCTGCATATCTAAGAGCTCGAGTTACCTGACAAATGTTGAAATAATATAGCAATAAAATTTTTCCTGTCGTAAAGCCGTTTGATTCTGAGAGGGAGTGAATTCCACAGGCGGATCGCATTGACAAAAAACTGGCGTTCAGAAACTAGGTATGACACACGCGGAGGGATCAAACTTAGAGATCGATTTGATTGCGAGAAGTTAATTTTTTCAAATAAATATGTTGGCTGTTTGCTGATTATAATCTTATGTAGAAACTTAAGTGTACAAAAGTCTAGATATATGTCTAATGTACACCTAAGAATATTTTTGGTATATGAAGAGACATGGTCATAGCGTCTCAAACCGAAAACATATCGCGTAAGGTTATTAAATGCAACATTCAATTTTTGTCTGGTTTTAGCACTGTACAGCGAAAGATCTCACAGCCATAGGTAATGGCAGGGATAAGTAGAGATCGTACTAGCATTAACTTAGTATTGACAGGTGTAAAATGCTGTGACATAGAAAGATTTCTAAGAGAACTGTATATCCTACCAAAAACAAAAGTTTGGCGCAACAGCTCTTTAAAGTGCCAGGGCCTAGCTTCTCGCGACCACTCATGTTGTGTGCGTTATATTTTTCACACGAATGGAAGGGACCTACAGTTTAATGCCGACTCCGAACGGCTATTTGAGAAGCATTTTCGTGACAACAATACTCTCGGATGTTTGTCAGACGCTCGCGAGAGGTGGGACGGTGAAAAAACTTGTTGGTGTTTTCTGGGATTCGAACTTGGAACCTCATGCGTAGTGATCCGACACACTAGCCACTTACGCCACAGCGCCCACTATATCCTACCAATGACCGCACAAATATGGGTATCCCAATCCAATGTACAGTTGAACCACAAACCTAAGTTCTTAGCCTTCTCTACAAATTCAATAGGTGAATTCCCATAGTATATAGTGGGAAAACTATTAGAATTTAACTTGGTTCTATTTATGATCAAGCATTTGGATTTACCAGGGTTAACCATCAAGGAGTTCTCTTCAGACCAGCTTCGAATATTTTGGAGATCCTCGTTGAGCTTATAAGCCGCATCTTCAACTAGTCCGAGCTTGCAACTAAGATATAATTGTACGTCATCAGCATACATATGTATATGTGAGTTATTAATGATTTCCGGAAGATCATTAATAAATATGGTGAAGAGCAAAGGGCCGAGGATAGATCCTTGGGGCACACCCGCAGTTGTTTCGATTAATTCAGACGCTACATCGTTAACTACAACTGCTTGTTTTCGGCCATCGAAATACGTAGAAATAAGTTTAGAAGCAGCGGGTGAGAAGAAATACATCATATTAAGTTTCGATATGAGTCGACTGTGGTTAACCGTGTCAAAGGCCTTAGAAAAGTCTAGAAGCGTTAGAAAAGTAACCATTTCATTATCCAAAGCAATTCGCAGATCATCTGTTACTTTAAGAAGGGCAGTTATACAACTGTGACTACGTCTGAATCCAGATTGGTTTGAACAAAGGAACTTTTTGCGTTTAAAGAAAGCAGACATTTGACTGTGAATCAATTTTTCCAAAACCTTTGATAAGAAAGGAAGGATAGCAATGGGTCTGTACTCAGCTGGAGAATGAGCTGAAGCTTTCTTCTTCAGGATTGGGACAATTTTTGATATCTTCCATACACTGGAAAAAGTGGAGGTTGTTAAAATATTATTAAACACGTAGGTTATTATCGGGAGAAGGTACGGTAGTATTATTTTTATAAAAATAGAATGAATTCAATCAATACCAACAGCCTTGGATTTTATATCAAGAATGGCTCTAACCACATCAGCTTGCTCGAATCTCTGGAATTCAAAGGAGTCATTACTAGAATGTACGATTCTGGACGGTTGAGTGTATCGATGAGATGTTGTTTGTACTCTTACAAATTCATGGTTGAGCTGATTGGGATCAATACCATCCATTTCGTTGTTTATTTGCCGCCCAATACCTACCGCGCGCAAATTTTTCCACAGTGTTTTCGAGGACAACTTAGCATTTAAGTGATTAGCATAGAAACGCACCTTGGCTAGTCTTATTTTTGAATTTACTAAATTTCTGAATCGACGAAAAGTATCCTGAAATTCAGGAAGCCTGTAACGTTTCCATTTAGTAAAAGCTGCATCACGTTTATTTTTCAGCTCATTTATTTCACCAGAAAACCACGGAATAGAGGAGTATCTAGAAACTTTAGTTTTGAGAGGCACATGCACATCGAAAAGGTACAAAATTAAGTTTCGGAGATAGTTAACCTGCTTATCGGGTGAGGTTTTAGTGTAAATCGGTTGCCAATTAACATTACGGAGATCTTGCTCTAGACGCTCAGCATTAATGTTCTTAGAATCCCTATACATAAACTTGATTTGCTGTCTATTACAGCCAAAGTTAAATGTGTTGAAAATAAGATCATGCTTGGTGAAAGCTGGAGCAGATGCTTGGCTGTAAAATCCGTCTTCGGGGTCACTGGTCAAAAACAGATCCAAAAGAGTGCTTGTGCTTTCAGTGAAGTGCGTTGGAAGAGTAGAGTTAACAACTTTTAAACCTAAGGTATTCAGTGAATTGACGAACGATTCAGAGCATTCACGGTTTAAAATGTTGCAATTAAAATCTCCACAGATTATTGTTTTTACGAAAGAGGGGGAGGCAGTTTCAAGTACATTGTAGAGGACGGACAGATCAATATAATTATTTGGCCTATAAACAACGCCAAGCAGGCATTTCTCTCCTCTTTTTGCTGCAATCTCAAGAAAACAATACTCAATTGGGCTATCAGCAGGTGAAATTAGATGAAGTTTTGTAGATATGGTATTGCGAACATAAATAGCAACACCACCTCCTATTCTATTATGCCGGTCGGCCCGAAAAATTTTGTATCCTTTTAAGGAGTAAAGACTACTTGGTTTTTCAATGTCGAACCAGGTCTCAGAAACACATACAATATCAACATTCGAACCAACAAATAGATTTCTAAATTCATCAATTTTTTTGTAAAGACTCTGTGCATTAATGTGACATACACGTAATCCCTCGCGTTGCTTACAAAAAATATTTATTAGTACGCGCAGATTATCGCTGATGCCATCGTTTCTTGTAGAACGCACACTCATGTCAGATATAAATAATGTAACCAAATATGTACATACATAAATATATGTACATATATATACAAATATACAAATCCCTCACGGAAAAAAGATCTACAACAGGAAATAAGAGGTAAAAACTATAAAATCTGGTGAAAAATGAATACGGGTATGTGCAAATAAAAACAAAAATCGAGCTTGAAGAAATGAAGTCAAGAATAGGGAACAATATAAAACAAAGTATCGGCAAATATATAAACTTATCTTTAAAACATCTTAATAGCTGCAGCTTACAAATCAGGTCGCACATTTTCATCTTGGTTCGTGACGTTAGCAAGTGACTCCAAACGTTGACAACAATCGATTAAAAAAGCTCTTCCTTTAGGTGTTTGACGCACATAAACTTGCCCATTGCGTGTGAAAACAGAAGATGGCCCATCATGACGTTTTAAATGGAAAGTTTTGCGAAAGATGTTTTGATTATGCATGGTGAGGCTTTCGTTCAGATGGATCCGCCTGTCAGATTGCAGGCCAAGATTATGTAAACAAAGTGGAATGCGCTTTGCTCTGAATGCTTGATTTGCCGATTTGAGCACAGAGATTTTATCTGCAACGGATGAGAATTTTATTATTATTGCCGAGGTTTCTGTATCTTCTTTTGGCCTAGTTCGAAAAATCTCCTTTGGGACCGGTGCTGGTACGCAATTTATTGAAGAGCAGAGCGTGGAGAACATATTTTGGAGGTCTTCGTTCGTTGTTTTTGGAACACAGTGTAATATGGCATCAGTGGATAGTTTGTCGCGTTCTATTGCATCAATTTTATTTTGTAGTGCGGTAACTGGGTTGAGTTGATAACACCGGTTTGATTCGGAGGTTTGTTCCAGGATTTCAATTCTCACTGTAAGCGCAGACATACTTTTGTTCGCATCATCGAGGCGGCTGTTAAAATCGGCGACAATTTTATCAAATCTTTCCACTAGGTTGTTGTGAGTTTGCTGGATGAATGCTTTTAGTTCAGTGTTGAGATCTTCGATTTGTTTAGATAAGCTCATTTCAAACTCTTTATGAAATTTTTCATTTTTGTTAACAATTGCCGGTGAGATTGGCGGTTTACTATTTTTGGATGTAAATCTTGTTTCACGAGAAGTTTGCTGTTCGGACATCTTTGTCAGGGATTTGGCGCGCAAAAGTCAATCACAGAAACTTAGGGTTTAAAACCGAAAATTTTAAGTTAAGAATTACTATAAATTCTGGAGAAACTGTTCAATGAAATGTTTTAGGCCAAAAACCACGGTGTTTATGCGCGAATTGGAAACTTTTTTGAAAATATCGGAAAAGTTTTTAGGGAAATAATTTGAAATCAAAATGCTATGGCGACACTTCAGTGTTTACATTCTTTCACAGTTAGTATTTGGTCTTGTTCTTTTTAATCTGCGTCTGTTGACAATTTCTTGATTTGGCAGGGTATTGACGTCATTATTGGAGTGTGTACTGATTCTTGTCATGTGCATATTGCTCGTTTTTGTTATTTCTTCTTCAACCGTAGGAATTTGAAGATCACTGTGTATGTCAGAGTTAGGTATGTACCATTCGGCGTTGACTATCGTTCTTAAGATTTTTGATTGTTGTCTTTCTATTATTTTTGTGTTAAATTTTTTCGCTGTACCCCAAAGTTGTACTCCGTAGATCCATATTGGTTTTATGACAGCATTATAGAGTAGAATTTTATAATTAATTGACAATGACGAGTCTTTGCGTAGTAGCCAGTATAGTTGTCTGAATTTGTTCTTTATTTGGTTACGTTTTTACTGTATGTGGTGCTTCCATATAAGCTTGCTGTCAAGATACATCCCTAAGTATTTCACTGCTGTATCTATGCAAATGTTTTTGTTGTTAATTTTTAGTGGCTCAGCGGTGTAGTTAGTCCTTGTCGTGAATATTACCTGTACTGTTTTTTCAGCGTTTACTTTTATTCACCAATCATCAAATGATTTAATGGTTTTTTCTAGAATTTTTTGAAGTTCGGTGCTCGCTGTATGCAAGCTTTTGTTCGAGTAGAGTAGTATTGTGTCGTCAGCCAAAGTAGCGATCATTGATCTTGTTTGAGTCGGAAGGGGAATATCGCTGGTAAATAGGTTGTATAATAGTGGCCCCAATACACTATCTTGTAGAACTCCAGCTCGAGTTGTATAGAGATCTGAGCATTCGTCTTTGTACTTCACGTAGAAATATCGGTCCGTTACATAGCTTTTAATTAATAAGTAATAGTCAATTGGAAGAATTTGCTCTAGTTTTTTTAATAGTCCGGCATGCCATACGGAGTCAAAAGCTTTAGCGATGTCTAGAAATACACCAATGCAGAATCTTTTCTCTTCTAGGTCAGTTGCAATTTTATTGGTCACTCTGTGAATTTGCTGAATCGTCGAATGTTGTCGTCTGAATCCAAACTGGTGGTCAGGAATTGCATTAATGTTTGTCAGGATAGGTTCCATGCGGTCACATAGTAGTCTTTCAAAAAGTTTTGATAGCACAGGCAGTAAGCTTATAGGACTGTAAAATGTCGTATTTGTTGCATCTTTTCCTGGCTTGGCTATCGCTATAACTTCAGCAACCATACCTTAGGAAAGTGGTGAAGTCTTATCATCGCATTATATACGTTTCGTAGATATTCAAGTGCTTTTTTGGGCAGTTTGTCAAGTAGTTTTCCCGTCATAAGGTCACATTCAGGAGCTTTTTTGTGGTGAATTTTTTTTTTGTAATACAATTTTTAATTTCGTTTATTGTCATTTTTCTGATTGGTGTATTGGGTGTAATATTTCTGTTCACTTGTGGAACATGAGAATTGCTGCCGTCGTTGGAGAAAGTATTCCAAAAATGTTTAGCCAGAGTATTGGCCTTATCTTTATTTTCCCTGGCCCAGCTTCCGTCTGTTTTTTGGATGGGTGGATAGAAAGTCATTTTGTTTTTAAGATGTTTGGTTGTTTTCCAAAGTGAATAGTTCGTTTCAGAGGTTGGAGTCAGTGTTTTTAGGTATTTTTTGATGTTATTTTTCTGTTGCTGTTTTAGTGTTTCTTTTAAGTCGGTTATTGCTTTGTTGAGTTTTTGCTTATCTGCTGGTGATCTTGTCATTTGCCACCTTTTCCTGAGTTTCCTTTTTGCTTTGATTTGTTTTTTTATGAAGTCTGGTACATAATTCTCGTATATTTTTTGCTCCATTTCTGGTGTTATCCGGTAAGCAGGCTCATTGATCATGTCGTTGAAGTCAATAATTGCTTTTTCAATATCCGTCAGTGATTTAAGAGGAACTTGGATTTGCAGTCTTAGATCAAGGAATTGGTGAAATGCTTCCCAGTCTGTTTTTTGTTATATAAGTTTGGTCGTTCTTTGTTGGTCATAACGTTGTTTGAGTACTCTATTATAACAAGCGAATGGTAGGAAGAAAGTTCGAAACAAGATTTTATTTTGAGTTTTGAAGTATATATATTCTTGGTTATACAAAAGTCTAGTAAGTCTGGTTTTTTCTTGGGATCAGTTGGCCAGTAGGTTGGTTCTCCTATGCTTAGAAATCTGCAGTTGTTGTTTTTTAGGGCATCTATCAGATTTCTTCCCTTTTTGTTTGTAAGTCTTGATCCCCAGTCCGTGTGCTTGGCATTAAAATCTCCTGCAGCTATGAATCTTTGTCCTAGTGTTTCTATGTAGCTATTATATTGTTTTGTTGAAATTATGTGTTTGGGTGGGCAGTAGAGGGCAGAAATTAGTAGTGGTCCGTTATTATCTTTAATTTGTATCGTTGTGGATTGAATATGTTCCGTTTTATATTGTTGGAGTTCTACGCATTTTATTTTGTTTTTTATAATGATCGATGTACCTCCATGTGCTGTTCCATCAGGGTCAGTAGTAAGGTAGATGTTATATCTCGAGATTTTTAGATAGTTTTTTTTAGTAAAGTGCGTCTACATTATTATGTCTACATTATTGTCGTAGATAAATTGTTTAAGTTCAAAATGGTGTCTGCTTAGTCCGTTTGCGTTCCAAAATGCGATTTTAAGAAAATTATGTTTGGGGTCCATTAGGTTTTGTAATTAACATGGTAAGAATATTTAATATATTAGTCATTTGGGTTATTATTTGTTTCATCATTTGTTTAAGCTCTGTAATATCGTTGGTATGGTCTTGATTATTTGGGGTTCGAGTTTTGGGAGCAGAAGTTGCCTCTTCATTTTTTTATTTTGTTGGGCTTGGGGTATGCGCTCAGGGACTTTGAGAGCATCGGCGTAATTTAAGTCCGTTTTAGGCATGGAGTCGGTTGGTGTTTGGTTTTGTTCACGATGTTGACTTAGTTCTTCATCCATTTTAGATTGTTGATTGGATTGTACTTTTTGGCGTAGCGGTGGGAAACGCTGTAATGTGAGAGTTTTGTAAATTTCGCATCCTTTATAGTTTGCTGTGTGGTTTCCTCCACATAGCGCACATTTAATATTGTCGTCCTTTGTTGTCAATTTGCAGTCTATTGTTTTATGTTTACCAGCACATTTGACGCATATTGGATCCCTCGTGCAGTAGTTCTTTGTATGTCCATATTGTTGGCAGTTGCTGCATTGTGAGATGATTCTTTTCGGGTGAGGGGTCTCAAATGAGATTTTGCAGTTTAGAAGTGTAGAAATGCTATATACGTTCTTATTATTTTCGCAATTTGCTAGCTCTACGAAAAATAATGAGAGAGGTTTTTTCGTTACTCTATGTTGGATGTTATATATGGTATATTAAGAACTTTGTGACCTAGCCCTTCGAGCTCGCTTTTGATTTCGTCTTGGTCTGCTGAGTGGTGCATGTTGCGAAGTACTAATTTGAAACCTCGTTCTTCCTTTGGCTTGAAGGTATAGTACTTCGTATTCCGCTGCCGAAGCATTTTAACAATCGATGTGTATATTGTAGAGTACTTTTAGTTCGAAACTGTTTTTGGCAATTGCATTTAGGGCGATATTCAGTGTCTTTATGCATTCTACGCCTTGAACATAGATTGGTGGAGGTTTGTTGGCTTTACGGGATTCTATTTCATTGTTGTTATTTTTCGAATTCTCTGTTTGTTCTTTGTTGACTGTATCTTCGTCCGTAGATAGTAATTGGAATCTGTTATTGGATTTCATTTCGCTAGGCTTGCTTAGCCAGTATGAATCTAGTTTTGTTTGGTTTTTCATTTTTATTTTTTTATTTGTGCTGGTGTTTTCGATATTTTTATAAGGATGTGTTCTGTTTCTTTTTTGTGCAGTTGTTTGGTCTTGTTTGTTTAAGGAAGTACTCTGTTGCTTTTTAGATGTTGTCTGTGTGCCAGAGCCACTGCTGATCGCTAAGTTGTTTGAGTAAGATTGTGTCGCGAGAATCTGTAGAAGAGAAACTGTAGAGGTGACATTAGTTGTCGCGACACTGGTTATTGCAGAGGACCAAGTTGTGCATGTTGTTGCGAATGAAGAGACTACGATGTTTGCGTTTCCTAGTAAGGATGAAGTGTTATTTAGCCCCGGTGGGGGCGACCTTATGACGCTCATCTAGTCTAGTTAACACATTATGTAGTGTATTTTTAGTTGCGTTGAATTAGGAAAGACTGCGAGTGGTTCGTGCAGAAGATAAATAAAAAGGAGCTTTACGACTTCCAGTTAAAAGCTCTTTACCCCTTTGAGTTTTAAGCTTCTGCTTTGGTTCCATAATATTTGCGCGCGGAAGAAGACTCAGCAGCTTTGTTTGATTTTAATAGAAACTATATTTTCTTCTTTTTACTAATAACATTCTAATAACAAATGTGTATGCATAAATAAAATAAGGAGAGAACATTTGAGTCCAAACACGTGGACTTCTGCACCGAAGAACTTATTTTATACAGGAAGTTATTTAACAGTTTGTCCGATCTCTTGAATCCATTTGGTTACGTTTTAAATCACCGCTTTACAAGCAATATGATTTCAGCTCAGCCATTGTGCATGCCTTTTTGCAGCATTCATCGGCAACACCGAATCGTCTTCGGCGGGTCTTTCCAAAAATATTGTTTGGAATCTTAGAAAAGAATGGTAACTGATCAAGTGGAGATAGAATGTCATCTTCGATATCAATGGAGTAGTCCAGCGGATCAACTATGAAAAAAAAATCTTACTCATTCTTTAAAGATTTATTTGGGTACTTACTTGATTTTCTGGTCTTTCTAGCGAAACCGTTTGCACAGATCAGATCGAGTGATTGGGTTAACTTATTGCCACAAAGCTTTTGCACACCCTGACAGGATGGGGTGTTGGTACTCAAGATCATCAGTAAGCACAACCAGCGCAAGTACAAGACAATCTTTGAGAAAGATGAGCACATATTGCTTGCGGTTCGGTTATGTTAGATGTTTAACCAGCTGAAGATGAACCAAATCTGATGTTCAATACCCTGTTGGTCCGACTATTTATACTACGAAATCGGGTGGAACTACTATATCTATAAATTCATTTATTTCTCACCCCTGCACAATACAGTTTTGCAATGCAGATTCACCGCAAATCCTTAATGTATTCATTCTACAGCGTAGTCGTTTAAAGAAAGGGTAATTATATGTCTCCACTACATATGTGTATTATACAGAAATAGGTTGAAGGTGGTCTGAGATGTAGTCTACATAACTCAGAATTGATGGACGTTGTAAATCATCGCTGCCGATTGAACAAAATACTTGGAAGGCGCCGTATGAAAAACGTAAACTTTTGACTGTCATTCTTGTTGCTTTGTTTATTGAAAAATGTTCCTAGAAATGTAAATCTAGTCAAGATAGCAAATCTAATTCTTTTAAAAGAGAATTCCATACAGTACTAATCCTGAGTATTGCATCCCTTAATTCAAAGTGTAAATTTGATTCTGTGGCACTGTACCACATGGGGTCGTGGTAAGTCCAGCTACAAGTAGATTTCATAATAGGATTAACTTCCAAGTTACAAACACGGTCGGAAGAGTTGGTGCTTCTGTTGTTAGTATTATACGTCTGTTTTTTCAACATATGTGTATGCATTAGACTGGGAAAAAAATGTATGGGAATTTCCAAGTAGTATCCGATCACTGAAAAAAATGCAGAGTATAAACAAAAATCAGTTAAAAAAAAAAAAGTTTTGAGTAGGTACCGGAATTGTGTTTTCATTAACACCCTTACAATCCTTGCCTGGATTTCCTTGTTTGGATTTTAATTTAAGAAGTATTTTGAATCAAACTGAATAACATGAACATTCAATTAATTAAATTAGTTAAGAATAAGGTAGTTCGACTATAATAAATTAAACTCAGTGAACATTATTAAATCGTAGGGTAACTAAGAAAGATTCAAGTCTTAGCGACGTTAGTTAGTAACGATTTTGACTTGATTCTAAAGCTCAGACTTTATATAAAAATAAAAAAATTTAAACTTCAATTCGCTGGAATAATATAAGGGAAATATAGCTCTGTAAAAATACTAAAATATAAGGTAAGAAATAAAATGTCGTGTTTAAAACGCTGCCAAAAAGTAACGGTGCTAAGAAAATTGATAATTTTTAAACTGTGTACATATTTCCTGAAGTATTTCCAAAAAACATTCAGGAAATTTTCGAGGAACTCTTGTTTAGTTTAAAAGTTATAGCAAATTGAGTGATTTAAGTCATTCAAAACCATAAAATAAGATTTGAGCTAACTCTAAATAAAATATTTTTTTTCCTTTTAAGGGCTTACTACAAGTTTAAGAAGCCAAACATTCAGAAAGTCGTGACGCACCAGAGTAATATAACACTTTAGAAATTTGGACAAGTCTAGTGTACATACATATACGTACCATATTTGCACGTGCGTTGAAAGTATAATTGAAGATATGTGCTGTCGGGTGTTTGTCAAACGTTCGGGAAAGGTAGGGCCGTAAAAAAACTGTTTCTTTTATCTGGCATTTAACAGAAATCTTGGCCATATATGACTTCTTTTTTTTTCGAGAGTAGGTGAAAAATCTTCCATAGACACTATGAGAATAGCAAGCGCGTGCTCATAGTAGTGTCAGATTCCTACTGACTAAAAAACTAAAAAAACACCACCCTTCGATATAAATTTGTTAGATATCGCAACTAAGTATTAACTTATCAAGCAATTTTTCTATCACGAAATAGAAACATTTGGCAGGTTACTTTCCACTGAAGGATCCTGCATTTCCGCAATCTAGACGCGGTTAATCATTATCTCGCCAAGTCGAAAGGTTTCGTCCTTTGTAGTCGGCGCAATAAATTGCTCTCATCCAAAATTTGTAGGACTGTATTGTTGACATGTCCGATTAGTCGATTTCTATGCTTTCTCGCGAAGCTTCTAGTTTCAGCTTCGATTGTCGGAGTTCCGAGATCCCTGTGGATATCGTCGTTTCTAATATACCACGGTGCTTGGACAATTTCTCTTAGCACTTTATTTTGAAAAGCTTGTAAAATATTTGCATTTGTTTTCTTGGTACAAACCCAAAGTTGTATACCGTAGGTCCACACCGGCTTTAGAACTTGCTTCTATAAAAGCAGTTTGCTCTCAATACTGAGCTGGGAATGTGTTCCGAGTAACCAGTACATTTCTTTATATTTAATTTCGAGTTCTTTTCGTTTCATTTTCACGTGCGAATTCCATTTCAGCCTTGCGTCGAGTGTCATTCCTAGGTATTTGGCCTCGTTTGCAAGGGGTATTGGGGCCGAGTTTAGAAAAATTGGCAAGTCATTAGTTTTCTTGTAAGTGAAATTCACGTGAACAGATTTAGATTCGTTGAGGGCGATCCGCCGGTCCTTCGTCCATTAATTTACATTATGCGTTTTGCAGTTTTGCAGTTGTTTTTCGATTGTTTTACCTACTACTAGGATAGCGGTGTCATCGGCAAACGTAGCAAGGATAGTGCCATCTTCGTTCGGTATATCACGAGTATATAGCAAATAGAGAAGCGGCCCAAGAACGCTTCTTTGCGGTACGCCGGCCGAAATTTCCTTGAGCTCGGAGTATTCAACTCCATGTCTCACACGAAAGAGTTTATTCCCGAGATATGATTCTAGAATATCGTATAAGCATACAGGGAGAACTTGTCGTAGTTTGCATTTCAGGCCATCATGCCACACCTTATCAAAGGCTTGCGAGACGTCAAGAAATACGCTTGAGCAAATCTTTTTTTCTTCAAATGCTTTCTCGATTACGTCAGTAATTCTATGCACCTGGTCAATCGTCGAATGCTTACTTCTAAACCCAAACTGGTGATCAGGGATAAGATTATTTTCTCTATAACCGGTTGGAGACGCCTTAATAATATCCTCTCGAAAATTTTCGATATGATTGGAAGAAGCGAAATTGGTCTATACGATTTTACTTCATTTGGCGGTTTTCCTGGTTTTAAAACCATTATGACTTCCGCAACTTTCCATTGGCTCGGCACGTGTTTTAATCTGAGCGCAGCATTTACAATATGGAGAAGCTTAATCAATGCTTTTATAGGTAAAACTTTGAGAATTTCTCCGGTAATCAAATCATAACCAGGAGATTTCTTAGGTTTTAGATTCTCGATCTCATGTTTGAGTTCCCTTAGCGTTGCACTTGGGAGCGTCAAATTGTCAGATGGTAAATCCAGCCTATTGCGGCTGTCGTAAACCACTTGACCATCGTTTGGTTTAAAAGTTTCTTCCAGGTGGGCCGCAAAGACGGCCGCTTTTTCTTTATCTTCCCTTGCCCCTTCATTTTGATTGCCGGCTCGGGGACTTTGGGCCTTTTGGTGCCTTTTACAGCTTTCCAAAGTGAATAATTGAAATCTTTTTTCGCTGTTAAACTTTCAAGGTAAGAGCCTATTGCACGATTCTTAAAATCCTTAATAGTCTTCTTCAATAAATTGCACAGACGACTTAAGTGTGCTTTATGCTGCGGAGCACGACTCTGTTGCCATTTTTTACGCGCTTTTCTTTTTTCCCTGACCAATTCTTTTATTTCCGGAGGATATCGTAAACCGTATCTGTCCGGCGTTTTCCTTGGATTGGGCGTATTATTCCAAGAGGCGAGCTGTACGATCTCAACGAAGCGATCAACTTCAACCTCAAGTTCATAGGGTGCCGTAAGTGGAACGTTCAGTTCAACATTATCTTCAATTTCGTTCCTAAAGCCTTCCCAGTTAGTTGTTCGCCCAGTTAATCTCGCTGGCTCTAGGTTATAGACTAGTTTTTCGCTGATTGTTAGAATAACCGGGGAATGATCAGACGACAGATCAAAGCTCTCTTTAACTTTTATATGGTTGGTAGATATTCCTTTCACAACGAAAAAATCGATCAGGTCAGGTATTTTCGAAGTATCAGTTGGCCAGTAAGTGGACTTACCCGTCGAATGGAAATCACAACTGTACTCCATACCTGCCCCATAAAGCATTCTACCTTTTTTCGAGCTGTATCTTGGACCCCAGAACGTATGTTTCGCATTAAAGTCGCCGCCGATGATGAAATTAGGTTTCAGCGATTCAAACAAGTTAGTAAAATCAGATTTTTCAAGCGCGGAACGCGGTGGACAGTAGAAAGATGAGATTTTAAGAGTACGCTGACTGTTTTTATCTCCAATCGTGCACAGTTGCAAAGTTTCAAGCTCTGTCTTTAGGTCTTCGGATTGTTCGATGCAGTCTTTAATAAACAACGATGATCCGCCTCTCGCTTTTCCCGAAGGGTGACAAGCGTGATAATCACTATAGCCTTTTATTTTTAAATGCGATTCCTTTTTTACGTGGGTTTCAGAAATCAAGCAAATATCAATATCGTTTTCACGCATGAATATTTCCAATTCGTCGATTTTTTGCAAAAGTCCGTTTGCATTCCAAGTACATATTTTTAACATTCGTTTGTTATTCATATTCTAGTTGAAGTACGCGTTTTCTGAGAATTATTTTAAAGCTTAACCAGCCTATCGAGAATAATTTTATTTATTTTGCTTTGTTCTTCAAATTTCTTAAGAATAACCGACAAAACATGAGAGACAGGGTCCATCAAAATTTCAACATTTTTTGGTTTTTCGGATGCCGCGGCCTGAACGTAAGTCTGCACTCCTGTCCGAGGGCCATTACCTGGCGGCTTTTTCGATGTTAGCTTTTCAGTACCGTTCCTTTTAAGAACAAAGGTCGAGGACTTTTCTGTTGTCACTCTTTCCCTCACCTATTTGTGCTCTGAACCCGGTAGTTTTAGTTTAGCTAGTTTCTCCTGTGCATTCTTACGCTTTGGCTTAGTTTGCAGCTTAGATTTCGCATTTAGGAGCACATCTCTCCGTTTTTGCAACTCCTTAGCTACTTTGGGAGAGGAGATTTCCGGCGCATTTCACACATATCATATATGAAATTTGAACAACATTTTTGAGGCCATTTTCGGGAAAAATTACGTTTTTTTTTTAAATCTTTCTTATTTAACGAATTTTTAATGTATTAGTTGAATAATATGTCCGAGTTCGTCATGAGGTGTAAGTTTAAAGACCCAATATATGAATTTCGTAGTTAATCCGTTTTGCCACTTAGTCTTTAGGTAAAAAAGAAGGACAGACAGACAGATAAACAGATAAACAGGCGTACAGAATTGCCGGGCCCACTTTTTCCAGTTTCTATAAAATCGTAACATAAATTTTGATTCGAATCTCGTTATACTACTTCTTCTATCGTTATGATGCAAATAAAAATAGTACGTGAAATGAACGCGTTGGTGATGAAACCTATTTTTATCAGCTATGTAAAGTAATAATACTTTTAATGCAAGTATAAACCCTCATCAGCGAGGTAAAACAAAAATGAAGTAGCAGCGCAGAAATACTAACAAAACAAAACCAGCAACCGTAACTTAAACGTAGTAAGTTGATTTCAAATAATTAGGATTGATTTGCAATAATTTGAGTAATCATACCAAACTATTGTAAATAAAATACTGAGTTTGGTCAAAACCGAACGGTTTTCGAAAGTGTTAAGAAAAAAAAAAACTGGTAGCTCAATTAGTAGCTATCACACCAAATTTGGTCAAAAGTGACTGAATTAATTCTGAGATATACAAGTATCCGATTTTCAAAAGAAGCGTTGTGCGCTAAGCCCCAACTTTCCGTTTTATCTGAAGAATCGGATACGAGTGGTGGAGAAATACCCTCCAGTACTCGTGGTCGCCCACAGCGGTGGTCTTTGAAACCTTACAATCGTACTACAGTCGTAACTCAAGAAGCATATATAGCAAAATCGAATGGAATTTTCTTTTTTACGTAAGAGGGTAAGATATGAGCCATGTGTATGTTTAAGTTCAATAACCATTCAATTTGAAAATGATCGGTGTCAAGTGGGGAAGTCTGAATTGAGGATCTCTGGAGAAAATTCGTCGATTAATGGTTTTTTTTATGTTCTGAATCACTTAAGACTATGTCTTTTAAATTTATAAACCCAGTGTTGGAGTGAATGGATAGATAGGGTGAGAAAGAAAGATTTACTGGAGTCGTTTGAAGCTCAGTTGTTTATGCTTCAGAGATATTCCGGGGGTGACGTCCGGATTTGCTATTATTTGTCTTTGCTTTTGATTCACAGTATATTTTTTTCTGTGAATCAGAAGAAATTCCGATTCACACAATTTTTTCAGCCATATGACCAAGCTACTGCCCGTGTCATGTCTTTACAGTATCGTTCACACAAGCTTTCACAATTGATCGGACTGACTTTATGTATTTCATGAGAAATAAATAAATGTTTGCTGACGTCTGGCTTCAAACCATGAACCATTAGCGTGGCAATTGACGGCGTTACCACTACACCATTGCCACCCTCAATGATGGTTAATGTACTAGGGCAGAGCACGCAGAGCTCGAGTTCCAAATGTAAATATGATATTTTTTTATCACGACCCACCCTCTCGTAACGGTCGGCAATCATAATAACCTTCATCATGCCACAATAACATCATCTGATTTTACCTTTGGGCTCATCAGAGGAATTCGTGCATCGCATCCGAAACAATAAGATGCTCAAAGACTAGATATACTTCTCCCCTTCGGACATTAGCTACTACATACATTTTACCTGTATAACACAGAATTGGTCTTTGTTTCCGTCTCTTACTGTGGCCTATAATTTCCTGAACCTCTTAGTTGGACTATTGTTGGACATTAACTGTCTCTTCCTTTTCGACTACATTCATATTCATAGAGTTTGCGTTTGAATATTCTTCTCCATTCGTACTGTACACACGACCTATGAGTTTTAAGCCCAGTTATCTTGCCAAACCGAAATAACAGCGGTGTCAATAATGGAATTGATTTTAACTTAAAGCTATGTGACCTCAATACCTAAATACTTTGCAGTTATAGTCGTCAATATTGAAGTTCTGTCATAGACCGTACGTAAATGCTGCTGTTTCTTGGCGATCTGTACTTTTTTTTTCGTTCCCTTCAGTACCAAATCGTTTCGATAAATCCACATTTGACGTGAAAACCACTAGAAGTATTTTATAATGTCGATATCATCGGACTTACGAAAAAGAGCACCTTCCGTATCGTGTCAAGACCTATGTGCGTGTAACCACAAAAGTTAACAGCCCTTTTATAACATCTTAAAATTTACAAACCAAATTGACTTAAGATGCCATTTAAGAAAAATATTTATTCCAATAAAAAAAATTATATATCACACTACATCAGAATTAATCATTTCACATTTGGGATTAATTATATCGTTATAATCGGTTTCGTAAAAATGAAAAGATTTACAAACAGTATGTTCGAAGTTCAGCCATAGTGCATGATTTTTTACAGCACTCATTGGCAACACCACCCTGGCGCCTCCTTGGACGAGTCTTATCCAAAATATTGCTTGGAAACTTGGAGAGGTATGGCAACTTATCGAGTAAAGATATATCGTTGTTTGAAGGCATTTCGTTACTGTTAGCTTCTTCCTCGCTTGAGAATTCGAAGTCAGCATAGTAGTCAATTGGATCAACTACAAGTACATATAAATGAAAAGTATTTCTTTTAACTACAAAACCTTTATGGTTTTTGTTTGGTACTCACTTGCTTTCCTGGTCTTTCTTGCGAAGCTCTTTCCACAAATTAGTTCTAAAGCTTCATTCAAACGTTTGCCGCACAGCTTTTCTAAACCCTCACAGGATGGGGTGCTAATATACAAAATTCCTAGGATGCACAACCACCGCAAGCACGAAAAGATTCTTCCAGAAGAATGAGACATGGTTCAATTTTGTAAGATGTTTAACCAGCTGAAGGTAAGATAAATATAATGTTTGAAGCCTTGTTGGTGAGAGTATTTATACTCGGAAATTAAGTTAAAACTACCGTAGAACACTTAGCACGTAGAAAAGATTAAGCACTTCGGTTTAGAGAATGTCTTCCTCCCCATCCCCAGATACTACAGATTTGCAATGCAGATTAATTTATTCATCCAACAGGTTGGTATTTTTAAGGAAAGGCTATTTTAGTAACTGTACACCGTGTGCGTAAAGGGTTAAGCAAATAGGTTAAAAGGGATCTGCGATGTAGTGTAGTCCAAAATAGGAAGATATTTTCAAGCTTCGAAACTGATTCAACAGGACGGTGAGTAGACATAGTTGACGCCATGCGGAGAAAATATGTCTACACTTCTTGGAAACAAGACAAATATAAAACATCACATGATTGCTGCTATTCATAATCTTCTTACATAGATATTTTCGTAGATGAAAAATGAGCAGATTTTGCTGACGTACGACCTGCATAGGGACGTCATCGAATAAGATATGAACATTTTATAGAATCTCATTTCTTAGGAACTGCAGTTTTAGTGACGGAATCTATTCAAAAGATGTCAAATGCATTTAGATACAGTGCAATCGTGTGTAAAAAAAGTAAACCAAAGATAAATATTGGAAGCTCTTCATGACGTTTATTTGGTATCTGTATATATATACAAAGATAAGTCCTAATTTGTACTTATTCTTTTAAATACCATATAATTTTTATGTGGGAATTCTTTGCCAAACCTGCAAGAAAAATCGACGTTGTGAAAGTTCATTTCATAGGAAAGGCAGATAACTTCGCGATTCTATATAGAAAGCGAGCCATGTGATGTCTTAATTGTTTAAAATTGGAGAACTGAAAGAGAAAATGTGTTTAAATTCAAAATGTATTCTGCTTCTGGTTTGCCAAAAGAATATGAACATAGGTGATTGGTTGTTGCTTCTACAAGAAATCGAGAAAATCGTTCACAAAAAGTTTGCATATGTTATAGTCAAACATCAAAGCTCCGGCGCTCCTAGGTTTGGCTAGTCAAACCTCAGGTCTCAGGTCGAATTTTCGTCTAATCATAGGAGAGACTAAGTTGGACAGTCAAACGCCGAAACTCAATTGGAAGAAATCGGGGTTTGACCAGTCAGACCTAAATTAGTAAGTGTTAGTTTTTTAGATTAGATACAATAAAAGCATATTTTTTTAATTTTAATATTTATTGTTTCAATATTACAAGAATGGATTGACAAATAATCAGAATAAGTAGGTAATTACATTTTGTATTGTTATTTTGTATTATGACAATAATTTATTAAAAAATTAGTCCTTATTTTGACAAGGTGATGCGTTATAGCATTTTGAGTTGCACAATACGTTTGATCATTTCTTCAAATTGAGTTTCGGCGTTTGACTAGACGAAAATTCGTTAGTCAAAGGTAGAAAAATGCTATTGATTTGGACTTTGACTAAGACTTTATGTCAGACCTGAGGCTTAACTAGCCAAACCTAGGAGCGCCGGAGCTTCGATGTTTGCCTATAACACATATAAATAAGCATAGTTAATATGCTTATATGTACATAAATAAGAAGTACATTAATGCGATCTTATCAATAAACATGACTAACGTTAAATATTATATACATATATTTGGCGCAACAGTTCTTCAAGTTCCTAAGCCTAGCTTCTCGCAACCGTATCCGAAGGGCAATTATTATTTTTGTTTTTGAGAAGCTTCCTCCTGACTAGAGATGGAAAATCTGCATCTTTTGAATGAGGCGGCTCACCGGATCTCTCTCTTTTCAAAGATCCGGATCTTTTGTTCTGTACACTCTCAGCATATCAGAGATCCATATCGACCCATTGGTATTGCATAGTGCCAACGCAACACAATAGCAACAAAAAGCTTAGCAAACATACACGCACAATTGAGACAGCGCACACTTCGATGGTTGCTGACTACTACAAAAGAATATACTACTGAATAAGGGATAAACAGTGTGTAGCGTCCCAGCGGGAAAAAAAAGCGCTTCAGAACGGCTTTGTAAGCACATACAAAGAAGCTCGAAGCGCTTATGCCTGAAACACAATAGCACCTCGACCTCGGCTTCGCCTGACGTCTATGAGTTAAACCATAGGAAATCAATGTATCCTATCACAATGTCGCTCTCACCTCGACCTCACGTTTTCATTTCGTAAAGAAAAACGTAATGCTACGTAACGACACTCTAACCCGAGGCTAAAGTTGAGATGAGCTGAACTTTTGCGTGCTTTGACAGCTAACAGCTGTGGAACAAAGGAAAAATATGTAAACATACGCGCCTTCGAGGTCGATGGGATGTAACGGAAGCAAAACCGAGGTCGAGGTGATATTGTGTTTTCGGCATTACTCCCTCCATTTCGTTTTTACTATAGGATGCCCGCAGACGTAAGCACTTACTTATGTCCTGTATCCCCTTGTGGGTCCTAGGGCCTCTACTACGCCTACGCGCCATCGTGTACGGTTTCTGGCAATGTGTCTGAGTTCTCTCCAACTTTTCCCTAACTGCCGTGCCTCCTTCTCGACTGTTCTGCGCCATGTTTTCCGCGGACCGCCAGGTCTTCTGCCATCCTGAGTTAGAGGGTTCCATTGCATAGCATGGTTCGCTATGGAGCTGTCACCCTTTCGGAACGTGTGGCCAATCCACTGCCACTTCCGCCGTTGGATAGTTGTGCCTATTGGTTCCTGACCCGTTCTCTCGTAAAGGTGTTCGTTAGAGATACGATTGGGCCAGAAAATCCGTAAGATATTGCGCAGACACCTATTAACGAACGTTTGCAGCTTTCTGGTGATAGTAGTGGTCACTCTCCACGTGCTGCAACCATATAGCAGCACGGATTCAACGTTGGAGCGAAACAGTCTTATTTTGGTGCTCAAACTGATTGCATTGCTTCGCCATATTTTGGACAACATCCCGAACGCGGACTTTGCTTTGGCGATCCTGTTGGTTATATCCAGTTCGGTTCCACCATCGGTCGAGACAATACTCCCAAGATACTGAAAATCCTCTACTCTCTCTACCGGTTGTCCAGCAATGCATATTTGAGCCGATGAGTTAGTTCCAAGGCTGATGATTTTAGTTTTTGCCGTATTGATTTTCAGCCCGACGACACCTGCCTCCCTCTCCACATCTGCTGTCATGCTGCAACGCGAGCTTTTAGCTGTTTTCGTTCGTCAATCCTTCTCCAGGTATCCTGGCTTTCCGAGGATACCTGGAGAAGGATTGACGAACGAAAACAGCTAAAAGCTCGCGTTGCAGCTACCCCAGCAGCAGGGAGAAGCGAGCTAGAGTCCCTATATCGCATGAAGATGAGAGAAGTTCAGCGTAGCGTACGACGTGACAAGCGCAATTACATCAACGCGCTGGCTACAGAAGCAGAAGAAGCTGCACGGAGGTGCGACAGCAGGACTGTCTACAGAATCACGAAAGAGCTGACAGGTGGTCGCAGCTCCAGCCAACACCCAGTGAAAAGCCTAGACGGCTCCTTGCTCATTTCGGATGAGGACCAGCTCAAGAGATGGAAAGAGCATTTTGCTACGGTTTTGAACCGTGTATTCGCTAGCGATATGCTCCCAAATCAGACTGAGATGCCCGAGGTGAGAAGTTCCCGAATACGCACCACGACTCCCAGTAAAGATGAGATCATTACCGCGATCAAGGCACTCAAAACCAACAAGGCGGTAGGACTTGACGGTATTCCAGCAGAGCTCTTACGAGCAGCGCCAACAACATCGGCTGAGCTTCTGCTTCCACTTATAGATAGAGCTTGGGAAGCTGAGAGCTTTCCTAACGAGTGGAAAAAGGGAATGATCGTCAAGCTTCCTAAGAAAGGAAATTTATTGGAGTGCGGAAACTGGAGGGGTATCTGCGTGCTGCCTGCTGTAGCTAAGATAATAGCTAAAATCATCCTTGAGCGAATCAAACAACATCTCGAAGACACACTCGATGCCGAACAAGCAGGTTTCCGCTCAGGATCCTCCTGTGCCGACCACATCAACACCCTGCGGATTATCATCGAACAGTGTGTTGAATATCGATCGCCACTGCACCTGCTGTTCATCGATTTTGAGAAGGCGTTCGATAGTGTCAACAGGGAGTTTATTTGGCGTGCCTTACGCAGGAGAGGCATTCCCGATAAACTAATTGCTATTATCAAAGCTACATATGAAGGCTCCAAATGTCACGTTCTGCACAGGGGGAGGTTGTCTGAGGAATTTGAGATCCAAAGTGGGGTAAGACAAGGCTGTATCCTTTCACCAATATTATTCCTATTGGTGATTAGCGATGTGCTTCATGCAGCTTTGTCGACGGGAAACGGAGGAATTCGATGGACTCTTACATCTCAACTGAAACATCTTGACTACGCAGACGATGTATGCTTACTCTCCCACAGAATTATGGACCTCCACCAAATGACGTAAGCACTTACGGAGAGATTACTTCAGCGCTTCATGAGAAGGCAGAAGTAAGTTCTTACGCCCAGATCAGTATGAAGAGCTTCTTAAACGCTTCAGAACAAGGCAGATGTAAGCGGTTTCGACTAGATTGGATAATTTTATAATTACTTATTTATAAGAAAAAAGAATTAAAAGTTAAGAATATAAAAAAGTTTTCAATAGAACAAATATAAACGCACTTCACTTTTTCTATTCAGATCAATTTTTCGCAAAAATGAAGAATGAGTTCATATCGGCGGAACGTAATTCATAAAGAATGAATATTACAATCCACTTTCTACACAGTTGTCGGGCTACGCCATATGAAAATGCTTTCTATGAGCTTCTTAAGGAATCGCTTCGGAAGCATTTCATGCAAAGTGCTTACAAGCATCTACCTCCGATTATAAAGAGTAAGCGCATACAAACTGCATCTTCTGGACGCGCTTACTATTTTTTCTGTTGGGGTATTATTGCTTTAGCGATGTGTGCAGTACATACATCTATGCAATTGAGTCAGCGCACGTCAATTGTGTTGTTCTTGTGTTCTGTTGTGGCAGTTGCACTGTATGTATCACTGTATCGATATGGATCTCTAATCTGTTGAGAGCGTACAGAACATCAGAACATAAGATCCGCCTGGATCTTTTCAACCGATTCATATGATAAAGACAAGGGAATGTACATATATAGGAGGAGTCGGTTCAATACACGGCACAACACATACGATGTTGTGGCTGCGGATATAGAATTGTGAAGAAGAAGCTCTTTCAAATCGCACTCTTTCCGACTCATAGTGTATCAACGTATCACTGATCTGTGATCCGTAAAGACCCGTGAATAAGATCTGCTTCATTGGATCTTTTTAAAGAGTCGAGTAATTTAGCCGGTTCAGATCTGAGCTACTCATCTCTATTCCTGACAACAATACTCTCAGATGACGGTGAATTAACTTTTTATTGTTTTCTAGAATTCGAACATGAAACCTTACGCGCAGTGCTCTGACACACTATAACCACTGCGTCACGGCGCCCACACGTTAAATATTAGCGTAGTACAAAATTGATAAAAGCTAAATACTCACTTCAATTATACGTACATATGACACAAAATAATGAATTTGGTTAGTCTGCCTTATGGGTTATACAATACAACTGTCGAATATTCAGTCCATATCTATTAATGCTTTTGCTTGTAATTAGTTTTAATGCTGAAACGAAATCGTTTAGTGACAAATAAGAACTGAATTTTACGCTTCGCAAACCCATATCGTTTCGCTTATAGCGCATGTAATAGTACAACGAAGTACAAACTTGTAATATCTACACATGCAGGCTGATGGTTAGAATCTTTGTGCTAAGAATATTTTTAATAGAAGATACACTGTATGCACAGAAATTAAATTAAATAATCTATTCGAATCTATGCTTTCTCCGTTATACTTGGAATAGGAGAATGCATTATTGCAAAGGCATAACACTGGCAGTAGGTTATCCATATGGCTGAAAAAAATTGTTTGGTCTGTTGGACGATTGATACACCTGGTCCGGAAAAAAAATACTGTGAATCACAAGCAAAAACGTAAATAACAAATGTTTCCCCAGTTATCTGGACACCAGCCCCGGAGTTTTTCTGAAACATAAAACAGTTTCAAACCAACGCTTCCTTTCTAACGCCAATTCTGTGTAAATTATGTTAAGGGTGTGCGCAAAATATATAAAAAAGAAAAAAAGAAAATTCAATTGTATGTTTATGACCCTCTGTCTGTATGTTCCCCGTTTTTGACCCTTGGGTTTTAAGGTAGAAGTATTCAATTTCATAAGCTTCTTAGAATCAGAACCACATAGTAGATTCAAACATATTTGAAATGTGTTCACAGACATGTTACTTTCTAAAAGAAACTTTTTTTAAATACTTTTTCTTCAATAAAATACTTTCAAAACACGATATGTGCTGCCTAAAATTCTCCATAATTCACCCGTTCATTGTATTTATATGGCCACGTCCACTTTTTCAGAGCCATTCCTAAAAAAAAAAATGGTTTTGACAAATTCCCGCAGGTAGTACATATCGTAGTTCTGTATTTTAATCTAAAAGCATACAATGCCTTGCCGACTTTATAAGGGGTAGGGTATCATAAAATCCGTTTTAGACGGATTGTAAGTTATAGTTCACAGAAAACCATTTTCCTTAAAATTTATAACTGAGTTCTGGAAGAAAGATGAAAATAATTTTTTTACTATTCTTACACCTAAACAAAGTTTGCTTTTAAATAAAAGCGAATGCGACAACAAGTTTTTTTTTTTCTTTCTCAGCGATTGGAGATTAGGCTTTAAATTTATACGATTCTCCCAATCTTACTTGGCACTACAAGTCTATTCTATTTCTAGCCAAATTACGGAGAAAAAAATCGACCAAATCAAATGGAAAGCTTTGTAGATCTTTGAAAGTCTACCCTCATATCTTACAACCATTAGACCATCTTACTAATTCTACTTCCACTAAACATTTTTATGCAGGAAGCTGTAATAAACGCTAGTGCTTTGGGAATTGGCCAACCAGTAAGCTGAAAGTCGAGAAAAACAGTGTTTTGAAGGCATTGACAACCAGACAGCAAGCAATATCTGCTATAGAAGTAAGTCGCTGCTTAGGAACAGTTATCGCGAAGAGCCTACAAATCTTGCAACATAGTACAAGGTAAGGCTCCAGGTAATAAACGAGCTGATAAATTGTCAAGCAAATGCTCTTAATTGACCCAAAAAAAAGCTAATTACTTAGTAAAGGGAGAGAATCGCTTATAGTAGCAAACAGTAGATGGAGTTCATTGGGCAGGGCTGTAAAAAAATGCAATCATTGCGGAATGCATTCACTGAAGTCATACTAAGAATTCAGGTGGATTTGTTTCAATTCAATGACTTCAATAATGTCTTCAACTTAGAAAAAATAAATCACCATTAATTTTGAAGTCATGATTTAGCAATCATTTTTTGCAATCATAATTTCGAGGTCAAAATGAATGCAATCATTTTGAATGCTCTGCACTCATTGAAGTCACCTAGAAGTTACTAGCATTCATTGTATTCACTTGAAGTCATTGAAGTCTTTGAAGTCATCTGAAGTCATTGAAGTCTTTTAAATCATTGAAGTCATCTGAAGTCATTGAAGTCTTTTAAATCATTGAAGTCATCTGAAGTCATTGAAGTCATCTGAAGTCATTGAAGTCATCTGAAGTCGTTGAAGTCTTTTAATTCATTGAAGTCATCTGAAGTCATTGAAGTCTTTTAATTCATTAAAGTCATCTGAAGTCATTGAAGTCTTTTAATTCTTTGAAGTCATTCCAGTTATTGAATCTGTTTTTGTAACTTTGTTATTGGTTTTACACGAAAATGTAGAGACATTATGTTATCATTTTTAATATTATTTATTTTCTTTTTTAATTTATGTATTAGTACTGATTAGTAATTTCTTTATTTTTATTAATTTATTCTTCCGGTAGACGACACTAAAAAACAGATTCAATAACTTGAATGACTTCAAGGAATTAAAAGACTTCAATGAGTTCAGATGACTTCAATGACTTCAAGTGAATGCAATGAATGCTAGTGACTTCAAGGTGACTTCAATGAGTGCAGAGCATTCAAAATGTTTGCATTCATTTTGACTTCCAAATTATGATTGCAAAAAATGATTGCTAAATCATGGCTTCAAAATGAATGGTGATTTATTTTTTCTAAGTTGAAGTCATTGAATTGAAATAAGTCCACGTGAAGTCAAATGAGTTAAATGACGAAATGATTGCATTCTTTTACAGCTCTGTCATTGGGTACCACTTTATTAAATATAATATAAGAGATTCAATGGTTCTTGAGCTCCAACTTGCATTCCGTGTCACAATTGAATTTTCTTATTATTCCCCAAATGAATAGTATCTACCTTACTTATGAGCCAATTTTGGAAAATTGGCTGTTTTTGGGCTATTTATATCCAGACGCTATTCAAAACTAATATTGAAAATATGTTTGGAATAAGGCAAAAATATAGAAAATCACATAAAAAAAGAAACATTTTCTTAAAGCCCTAACGATTTTTATAAAATTACATGTCGGACATGTTTCTAAAGATAGCATATACAATTTTTGTGTAAGGGTACTTTACTTAATGACTGCTTTAACAAAATTGAAATTTTAACATTTTGGTTAGTTCAATTATGTGCTTAGTTGGAGTATGCAAAATTTTGACTGAAAAGCTATTTAATGTCCCATTTCGGAAAACTGGCTAGTTGTCAGCCGCAATATTTGACATATGCAAGGACATGACGTACTGAGTCTCAAATGGTAAACTATTTGTTTTTGAAAAAATAACATTTCATATATAAGGTCCAAATTTCAAATAAGTGAAGCTATTCAGTTATGGCCTTATTCTCCTACTGCCAAAATTTTATTTTGACAGTACTGCAAAATATTACTAAAAATCAGAGATGAATATGGAGGCAGTACTAAGACGAAAATATTATATAATAGTGACTGCATACGAGCCATAAGTAAAGCAGTTTTGAAATAGTAAATCTAAAAGTGCATCCGAAAGTGACAACAGGGAATTTGAAATGTAAAACTGAGAAGAAGAAAAAAATGTGTTCATCAAAATTTTAGATTTTATTTTCGTGGGCATTCATTTTTCTCGATTCATTCTAGATGAGAATTTTAACTTTTTATTTTACCCTGAAGGTATTTATGTGGAAATCATTTTTTTTTATTCTTGTAACTTATCTGTCACTTATGGCTTTTGATTTCTGCATGCAAGTTGTTTGCCTTTATTTGTGTCTACTAATATAATAAAACCTTGAATTTACAGTACATTCTCTCTATTTTTTGATATAATTCAGCTGGGGAAGCTACACTATGTTGGCTCCACCCAGGTATTAGTTAGTACTGCAACTCGTATGAGCCATCGTGTTTAACTTCAAATCTAACACTGTGTAAGTGGAGTTTGCGACCACTTAAGAACCACTCCAAATACTCCTTTTATTGCTAATCGCTCTTTCACTTTTCTTAGACCATTTTAATTGATATCTTTGTTAAAAAAAGTACTCTAAAGTACGTTAATAATACCCAATAAATCAATCCCCAATTGCAATCCTTGATTAATAGTTTATTGAAAATGCTATGAAAAACGCTTAAAACCATAAAACTAAACCAAATCTGCAAACCGAAGTAGAATTCGTATAGCCTTGGTGTAAATTACCTTCAACTGCATCACCAAAAACCACTGCCATTTCACAACGGTAATAATTCACTGCTGTAAACCCCCCTTTTATAAGTGCTATGTTGTTTTGCAGATCCTTAACGAGCATTTAAACAATCCACAACCGAGTTAGGTGTGGTATCTTGGATACCCTGGGAGAAAGGCGAATGAGTGCAATTGCGGATGTGTTTTCTGCTGAAGGAGATAAGTGTAACTGATCTCCGGAACTTATCCCGTGAGTAGTATCCAGACATCACACAATTATCCACCTTACAGAATAGCAGTTAGAGTACTACGAAAATAACTAATTATTCAACGGTAATTAATTGTCCATTAAGGCCAAGTGAGGGGTGAAAAAAAGAATTTTTCTTCCAAAAATTTATCTCAAGAACGCGTAAAGTTTTTCAATGCATACTCGTATGAACGAAGAAAAAAACTAGGTGGACAAGGATGAAATCAAATCACTGTAGTTTTAAGGCGATTTCCTTGAATCGCAAGTAGAACTGCCCTCTCCCGCAGTTGGTTCTAATTTGTAGCCTCATTAGTTTGAACATCTTTGGTCAACAAACAGGAAAATCACGTCCGTCTGTCTTCGGTGGCTGCCATGTCAGTGATACCTATGTAAATTAATCTATTTCCGAGTTCTGGGGCTGGATGTATGCCTCTTCAGAGACAGAGAGAACTGTACTCGTAAGTACCCCCTTCTCTTCCGCCCAGGGACTCTACTGACATTTCATTAAAAGTCGTTATGCTAATTAGAAAAGCGGCAGAAGTTGAAAGTATGCAGCAAGTATGTAGGTGTATACCACCTGAAAAGGATGCTCCCGCATATTGCCCATGGAGACAAATTCCAGTTGCCAGTGTGGAATACTTCGGTCAACGCTAAAGAAAAGGGACCATTTGCTAGAAGTACCTACTGAAAAAAAAGTTACAGTTTTTAATTACTTCTTCACTAGGAACAGACGTCGTCGGATAGTAGTGGGTAGATATGGTTAGCTAGGTGGTAGTACATGTCTTGCGGCTGACATGCGGTCCTTTTTTCCGGATTTATTTTATTTTTTTCGGTGTCTGGTTGTCCGCCTTCGGATCGATATGCCCCATAGGACAAACGAGTTACCACACTCTCATTTGTAGTGAATTCGTTTTCTAAATAGCAGGCTGGTTGAATTTGAAGGCGGAGGAGAATGCAAAAGCACGAACGAACTGATGCCACCACACCAACACCGGGTGAGGGATGACTTCTAATGGTATTCAGGAGTTCTTTTGCTGTTTTCCCTCTTTCCATGCTCTGCTGGTTTTCCCTTCTTTGTTTTTAATCAGTTTCTTGTATCTTGACATTAACAAGGGCAAGTAAGAGGTGGTGCGGTTTGGTGCTGATGTTGGTGGGAGGTGGTTTTCATTATCGATTCTTTATCTCGGCGAGAAGTTTTGAGGCTTTTATTTAATTTTCCCTAAGCATCTTGTACCATCGGACTAGCAGCCGGCTGTCGGGACGTATCATGCAGCTTTGCGGAGCTAAATCTGAACCTATAGATTAAGTTGTACAATTGGAACAGCTTTGGGAATTTATCTGGGAACATAATTCCGAAATAATTGACGCCTCTAGGCATGTTCAAATAGCTACCGAAGCTGGATTGAGAGGCGGTTGATAAGAGATTTGTGGTTTATTTTGGGATTGGGATTGTGCGGTATATTGAAGGCACCAGGCCTACCATAAGAAAACTTTCTTACGAATATCTCTCTCATAAAAATAGGATAATTTAAAGTTTGGCAAAATGATTTTATCATGTAAAAATTTCATAGCAACCTTAGAGCTATTTGATTTGAAAGTTACTTAGAACAGGCGAGATCTTTTATTGTCATACGGCAGTAAAATGGAAGTAATAATGTTAAGTTTAAAAAGAAAGTTAAGTACTTCAGAGAAATTATTCGTTTTTTTTTTCCAAAATAACGAATAAAACCTTTAACTGTGTTTTGGAAAAGTTAAATTAGCCTAGACGTAAGGACATGGTAAACAAGATAAGTGTAGTCATTGAAATTTAAAGAAGTATGTATTATTAGAAGTATATTTATACTGTAGGAACGCAAATGTAAAACTAAGAAATTAAGAGAATAAAGCAAAAGAGAGACTGTCGGTATGTCGCTAGTGTTAAGTATCCCTTTAGGTATACATCCTATGTTATTCATTTTTCATCCCTTGCACTATCTGATGTGAAGTGGAGCAGTGCGCACACTTTTATATACTTACGCGAGTGTAATAATAAATGTTCTATGACTTTAATATTCAAAAGACGCTTTTCATTTTGGTCAAACGAAAAACTAAAGGCATCCTTACAACATCCAATAATTTCCGAGACTACTGAAGAGTTGTGGGCGGCGTATCGCAGTGGTTAGTGTTTCGGCGCATGAGGTTCCAAAAAGTTTTTTTCTCAGTCCAACCTCTTAGGAACGTCTGATAAAATCCGCGAGTATTTGTTGTCACGAGAAAGCTTCTCAAAAAATATAAAATGCCCTTCGGATCCGGCTCAAAACTGTAGGTCTCTTCCAATCGTGCGAAAAATATAATATAATGCACACAACACGAGTGGTTGCGAGAAGGTAGGCCTAGTGCTAATGATATGTTGTACTAAATTTATATACATATGTATATAGTTTTATAGTTTATTCTTTAGAAATAAAACCACATTTATATTTAGTTTCAAACTACAAATTTTATTATTAATTATTTAATAATCACAGGCTTACAAAGCCAACTCCAAAACTCGACTGAGTATTTTGTAAACAACAAGATCTAAGAGCTAAACTTACGATCTAAGCTTACGATCTAGACTTACGACCTAAGAGAAGTCTCCAACTTTATCTTCTCAAGAAGATAATGTTGGAGAGAGTAATTAGCTCAGGAGAAGCTCTTTTGCACGCTTGATGTTTGATGCCCAAACATCAAGCGTGGCGAAGGTCACATACTTAGGGGATCTAATAGGAGCATTTCATTATATGACAATATTGAATAATTGAAGAACTCTTAGAAAGGTGATAAAAAACATATGCACATGGAATGCAGGTGCATTCAAATTCTCCTTCCGCATAAATGATATTAATCGTAGATTAAATTAGTATAGCTATGTTACTTTTCTCCACCAAACTCTAGATAAAGGATTATAATGACTTTTTTTCTGACATAACGTGCCACAAAATTACATATAGGGTCTGTCCAATGAGTATCGGGACTGAAGTTTTAAAAATACATTTATTAAAGGTATACGCACAGTGAGTTAGAACTTTTCAAAATATAACCCTTCTGCATCAATATGTACACCATTGCCAGCGTTTTTTCCATTGTTAATACGGCCCTAAGAAGTTGGCAATCGTAAGGCTGTTCAGGCACTCTATCGAAGCCTCTTGGACTGTCTCAATCGTTCCGAAACGATGTCCTTTCAGGCTCCTTTTGATCCGAGGTTGGTTGCAGAAGCATTGCGACATTGTGTTTGGTTAGTGCCTCCCTCACAATCTGCGACATGCGAATGGTCGCGTTGTCGTGATGGAGCATCCAGGTATTGGCGATATCCCTTCTAACGCAGCGGACCCTAATCTTCAAACGTCCGGGCACTTTTGCGTAAAATGTAACCCAAAAATAAATGGCATAACGCCGCTCGATGGTTCGCTGCATCTTGACTCTCGACACGAACACTAAACAGACTTTTACTTCTGGCACGATCGACACACTTCAAAGGCCCGGATGCATCTGAGCATGTTCCTTCAGCTAACGTGACATCCCCCCCCCCCCGATCCCGTGCATAGGGATGACCCTTCACCCCATTCAGTCAGATTTCGCGCCTACCCGTAATATCAAAGCTATTTGAAAAACTGCTTTTGAAAAGACTTAAGTCAATAATTTTTTTTTTTTTTTACGCTTGGAGGTCAGACACTTTCTATCTTTAAGTCTTGATGAAGGTCAGTGTTCCTTATGAACCAAGGTCATAAGTCAATAATAGAAGAAAGAAATCTTGTACCTTCACACCAGGTTGAGTTCAGAGAAAAACACTCTACTGTACAACAAGTGCATAGAATTGCGAGTACAGTAGAAAAAGCACTTGAAAACAAAAAAGTCTGTTCAGCCATCTTTCCAGACGTAGCACAAGCATTTGATAAAGTCCGGCATCGGGGACTAGAGTTTAAACTGCAAAGTTCTACTTGATTCTAAAATCTCGCAGATCGTTACTTTCGAGTGAAGATAAATATTCTAATTTAAAGAAAATATCTGCAGGAGTTCCACAAGGAGGTGTATTGGGACCAATCCTTTATCTCCTATGTACAATAGACCTACCTCAGCAGGAAGAAGCTAGCTTGGCTACTTTCGTCGACGACACCGCAATTATGACTATTGGCGAAAATTTTAATGCATCAGCGAAAAAATGACAGACGGTCATTCCTTCTGTAAGTGATTGGACAAACAAATTAAGAATAAAGGTTCATGAAACTAAATCTGCCCATATTGACCTTACTAACAAAAGAATAAATACTGTGAGAGTTAATATTGATGGAAAAGAAGTTCCATACGCAGATACTGCTAAATATTTGAGTATAACACTTGATGCAAAGCTCAGATGGAAGGAGCATGTCAAAAATAAAAAAGAAGAGATAAATATTAGACTGAATGCATTCGTTGATGGGAAGGAATTCCCAGCTATCAATTGACAACAAACTGTTATTATACAAGCAAGTTCTGATACCTGTATGGACGTATGGGATACAGCTTTTTTTCGGGATAGGAAACGCTCGACTGGAGCACTAAGACGCAGCTGGTCCATTGTACTACCAGAGAGCAAACCCTGATTTAACCATTTTATTGGAATTTCCTTGTCTTTCCTAAAAAGCCAAGCAAGCACTTCAGTGATGAGGAGCTTACAGTACTAGCACTCACCACATCCGCACCGATGATCTGCCACCTGATACGAGCAAAGGCCGGACACTCACGGAGATAATGTTCCGTGGTGTCGTCACTCTCTCCACAAGCATCGCAGATTGTAGTGCCACTTAAGCCCAACACGTTAAGGTGCTTGGCAAAAACAAAGTGGCCTGTCAAGGTGCCAATAAGTTGTCTACAGTCTTTTCTGCTGAGAGACAGCAAGAATGCCGCTGATTTCTTACAGACGTCCGGGAGCATGCGTTTAGTCAACCTGCATCCTGGAGACTCATGCCACACACAATTGTGCTCGTGAGAGATCCAATCGTCAATGGAAGCCCTAACCGAGGACGCTGGGAGACCCAAAGCGGGTTCGGGACCTGAGAAAGCCTCCTCTGAGCCTTGTCTAGCAATCTCATCGGAGATCATGTTCCCCAAGATCCCAGTGATTCTGGTCTAGTTAAAGTGACGGTTATCCAAAAAATAAAGAAAAGAGAGAAAAGAAAAAACAAAAAATAGAAGTTAGAGTAAAAGGACTACTAGTGCAAGGACAAATGTGTCCTTAGTTCCGTTCTAAAACACCGGAGGTCCCCAATACGGCTAATACTGCGCATTAGATAGTTCCATAACCGAGTGGTATTGAGGAAAAACTGGCGTTCAGAGGTCAAGCACGAGGACCGAAAATGTATAAGCTGTTGTGATCTAATTGATGAGGACATTTGCAGTCTGGCGAAGAGATAACAAGGCTTATGAGTATGCATTATCGTAAACAATAAGACTAAAGTTCTTTTGCCTCAACGAAGAAATTGACACTTTTGACGAGAAATTCTCCATGAGCTAAAAAGCCCGTTTTGACGTCAATGGTTGCATCAGCAGCCACTTTTGGGGGACTGAGAAGCTACAAATGATCACGAGAGATCAGAATTAGTACCGGGAGGGTGATTGAAACAAAGAATCTTCGAAGACGGCGCAGGCGACGCGATGTCACCACAATCATTGGCCAGCGCTATAGAGATGTGTTTGAGGACTTCTTGGCTACCAAAATTGAAGAGGAGGGCCTGGAGTACACGTGATTTCAGTCAGACGCTGCTGCAGGACACAAAGCTCCTGAAAGAAATCGGGATTTCGAGTATGTTGCGGGTGATCTTATTTCATGTTCATGCGTTCAATACGACCTTGAAATTTTACGGCATTTCTTTTTGTTAAGCTGTTTAAAGGGAAGACTTATGCCAATAATTCTAAGACTCTAGAGTCGCCTTGTGCTAGATATGATGTAGCAAATGACTCAGTAAACGAATAACGTAGAAACTGTATTCGATTTTTGATTGCATTAAAAGTTAATAGCAAATAACATTAGGGACTTAATTTAAGTCTTCCCTGCACGATAAATATTTTCATAGTTCTAACGAATCAAATTTTCGCCCACTCCATATGTTCCAAATTAAGAATCGACAAAATGTTATTTCCTGTACCACTTTCTCTAACTTCTAACACACACTCCGAATCGAACTCATCAACTGAATGTTTCTATACACATCAAAATATCCAAACTATCCACTCATACACACGTAACCCCCATTCCAGACATAAACCCTATTTAATAACATTTTCAATGATTCAATAGGATACTGGGAGAATTTCACTCCATTTACCCGAAAATTTCGCAATGAAATCAAAAGATTTGCCAAAACAGTTTGCTTCATCTAATTATCCCTAAAGAAAAACTTATTATACTTCCTTTTTCCTCTATACTCATCGTCGTAGGAGTGTAGTAGGGCATCAAACAGGAAAACTTTTCCTTTCACATTTTGCTTTTCGTGTAACTACTCTTTTGAATTGGAGAATCCGAGAATCATTTCCTATATTCACGCACTTCTCAAGTGGTGTCCTTAATTTGGCATTCTATATATCTTTGCAAATTCAATACCGTTAACCTAATGTATCCACTCGAATGGCCGATGATGACGCCAATACTTACCCACACCACACCCCCAATCGGCCCGACGATGTCGACGACGCCCACCAAACGAATCCTTCCAATTCCCATAATTGAATCTGATTGTATTCGTTTTTCTGTACGCTTTTCTTCGTATATAATATACATATATATTTCTTTCTTATATGATTTTCTTGTAACTTAACATTTGGATTGGTATTTCGCCCTCAGGTCTATATTGTCGGTCACATACCGCCTGGATCGGACGAGAGGCACGTTGGCAGCCAACAAAATGGACACACAACATTCACAGAGAGCAACAACATGCGATATCTGGAACTGATTCGCAAGTATTCATCAATTATTCAGGGTCAGTTTTTCGGGCATTTGCATTCGGACTCGTTTAGGATCATCTACGATGATAAAGGTAAGGAATGTCCTTCAAGTGGACCGTATATTTACACGTATTGTTGTATATTTCTCCACATAGAGAGATGCGAGATATCTTCATTTCGTATTGAATTTCGAACTGAGTTTTTGTAAAACCTTCTTTCGTTTTATCCGATTTGGAGTTTTTGGAAAACGGAGATGGAGAAATAAATTGAATTATCTGTAGCTTTTAAGCTAATTTATCGTCATCCTCTTAACGTGTCTATATATTTACGAGCATGTGGGAGTGACTGTGTATAGTCGGTAGTGGGTATGCCCTGAGAGAACGGAGAAAGGTGGATTGCACACAAAAGCAGGTGTCTTTCATAAGATTAATGATTCTGGATTTGTTTGGTTTATGTCCCTGGAGGTCCTTCTTTTTCGTTTGGCTTAAATATGATTATGGGGTGGTAGCGCATAGAACTACATTTGTATCCTGTAAAATGGTGAACATAATCTTGTACTTTACGGCTCGTTTAATGTGTCAATGTCAGGAACGTATGGATATTTGGTGAGAAAATCAATACCTGGTTTGGTAAACGATAGAGTTTGTGAGTTCTTTCGCTAGGTTGAGTGAATTTTAGACTTACAAGCGCTTCCAATAAAATAGGGTTGGGTGTCAAATCGCCCAAAACCAAATCGCCCAAAAATTATGGGCGATATGACACAACGACACATCGCCCAAGAAAGTGGGCGTTTTGTCAAAATTCATTAATAGCCTTGCTTCCCATCGCCCAAAACCAAATCGCCCAAAATGCGAAAAAATGCAGAAAAATCTTTTTGGGCGATTTAACATTTTTAATTTTGGGCTATTTAGCATAATGTCAAATCACCCAAAAATATAAAAGATTTTGGGCGGATTGACATTTTCGTTAAATTGGGTTTAAGACTGCATTCAAAACGAATTGTAACAATTACATTAGTGGTCACAGCGCTTTCACGTCGCGTCCGTGCGCGAAGGACCCCCCCCCCCCCCCCCCCAACCCCCCCTCCCGCGCAACCACGTGCGATTGATTTGACATTTCATTTCTTGGTCGATCTGTCATAGTGTTAAATCGCCCAAAAATGTTGGGCGATGTGACATTTTCCAGATTTGGGCGATTTGGTGTTGGGCGATATGACACAGATCCGTCTTAAGATAGCCGAAACACAAAATCGCCCAAAATCACTTTTTTTGGTGTTTTGACATCATGTCAAATCGCCCAAAAAATAAAAATGTTAAATCGCCCAACCTGTTTTTTGGGTGATTTCACATTTTTTTTAGATTTTTGCATTTTGGGCGATTTGGTTTGGGCGATTTGACACCCAACCATTAAATAGCATTCCAAACAAGTGGCTTTATTATCGACGTACGGTACTGTTATAGATATTGAATGAACTAAACTAGTAAATTTCCGATTAATATTTTCTCCTAAAACTTTAGGATTATGGTGATGTAAGCATATTGTATTAGTTAGTAGCAGGATGAAGCATTCGCGATAATGATAAATGGCACCTCTTTAATTAGTTCGGCTAGAAAGAAAGAATATCGGGGTACACCACAATGTGGCAACGGTGTAGTGGATAGACTAGTTGCTCGTTAATCGATATGTGCAAGTTCAAGCACCAGCGCAGCGGGGAACAGCAATTATCATCCACCCGAGTTCAAAAAGGAAAACGAATATCACCTAAGTTTTTCCAACCACTGCACGAAAGAAAGGTTCCTGTCTGGTAGTATAATGGACCGGAGGGTCTGAGTACTCTCAGATTTGCGTTTCCTTTTTTCGTTTCCCTTTTTATAAAAAAAAATAAAATAATAAAATAATAATACTAGGCCTTGTACGTACTGCGACCTCAAAGATCTATTGTGCCAGTCCATTGTTTAGCCAAGAACTGAGTTAAGGCTCTTGATGAACTTCAACAAAGCTCCAGACTCAATGTTCCAAAAGTCTGAGGGGCTCAGTAAAGCCCGCCTGAGGTGGGGAAGTCTTTTCCTTGCGGCCATGGAGCATTCACAAAGAATATCTTCTGCCGTCTCTTTTTGATCTCCACATAGCCGACATACGTCTGTATCTGCTACTCCTATTTTCTTCAGCTGGTACCTGAGGTGGGCAATAACCAGACAAGTAGCCTGTTAAGGTCCTTAAGTCTGTTTTGCTGAGCTGAAGTAGCTTCTTAGCCTAACAACGGTTAAGATTGATGAACCTTTTTGCGCAACAGCTCTTTAAGTACAATAACGGGGCCTAGCTTCTCGCAACCACTAATGTTGTGTGCGTTATATTTTTCACACGAATGGAAGGGACCTGCAGTTAAATGCCGAATCCGAACGGCGATTTGAGAAGCTTTTTCGTGACAACAATACTCTAGGATGTTTGTCAGACGCTCGCGAGAGGTGGGACCGTGAAAAAACTTGTTGGTATTTTCTGGGATTCGAACTTGGAACCACACGCGTAGTGATCGGACACACTAACCACATATGCCACGGCGCCACACACTGAGACAGTCCCATACGAGTTTGAATCCTACCGTGTAGGATTTCAGACCCATAACTGATACTTGGCTGTCCGAGCGGATGTAAATATGGGTGCTCTCGACCCTTCATCGCAGGTATTCTCGTACACTACCGCCTCAGAAACTGTTGGTGATTTCCCAAGCGCCGCTGCACGTTCGAACCTGTGTCCATAAACCCTGCGCCAGTGCTACCATTTTCCAATTTTGAACCATCTGTGTATCAAGTTTGAGAGTTTGGTAACACTACAAGCCCTTCATTCCTCCATGTGTGGCGGTCACCTATGACCACACTGAATCTTCTGGAGAACCCGTATTTCCTGAGCATGGTATCTAGGATTTTGAGAATAGGGTCGTTTTGAATGTACTCTAGAATCTTCAGATGGCCTACAAAGTGCCGATTTTAAGGTCCGAAATCGTGGGTAGCCTAAGAGCTCGCAGTATAGCTTCTTTACGCTACATGCATCTCCATTGCTATGGAAGCAGTTCACGAACTCATCATTATTGGTTGCAAATGGAATGGACATTCGCTGATATTTGAGAACGTCGGCTGAGAGCTGTACATAAAAATCAATTGCGCGAACACAGTGACTAGTTGTGGTTGCGGCGGTAGTGTAGGTTCGTTAACTTTTAACTTTTCTGGTTAGTGCGCTATCGCTACAAGTAGAAAATTCAGGAAAATGCGATATTGACAAATTAGTTGAGCTGATTAAATAGTTCCATGTCATCTGCTTCATATTATTTTGGGACATGTGAAAATGCGTTTGATGCACCGCTATCTCCCCACTTCCACCGGCCACCCGCCAACTGAATATGACTTCAACAGGGGCTAGATGGACTTAATCCTTAAAAGCCTGATTTTTTTCTTATGGATTAAAAAAAATATATGTAATTTACAATTCTAAGCAAAATCTGCTCCATGACTTTTCCTACAGCTGAGCCATTAACATTTTAGGGGTAGATGTTTGGGTGGGTCCTCGCGAAACCAATAGGAATTCATCAGAAAAGGAAAATGCAAATGTATGTTTATATGAAATTAGGTACTTTAGTTAAGTCTGGTTTGAAAATAAATTAAAACTCAATTAGGAAACACATTTAATTGTAAAGATTTGTCAAAAAAGATGATGTGATTGACGAAAAGGTGAACCGCCCGACTCAATCGGACCACAGCATTCGATGATGCACCCAAATTTGGTTAATTTTCGAGGGGTTAATCCTCGTTTCAAGAATAAATCTCGGAGTTTTAACAAAACCCTAATTGTCGTACATCGAAAATAATTTATGACCTCATGGGTGAGGCTTATCTGGCATATGCAGCTTCAACAATGTTTGGTTTTCGTCGCACAAATTTGATCATCAACACAAGGACGACCTCTTTTTGGAACTAAAGTAAAATTACGGTTCAATGATCAATCAACGGCCGCAATTTGTACAAGCGATCAGTTAGGATCATTATTCTTGATTCGTCCAAATACTCGTCGTCGCATTGATTTGCGCGACTGTAGAGCAGAGGATGCTCAGTAAACGCGACTGCGTGGCATCTCCTTATTGTAATTGAGGTGCAAAAATTGTTGTCTTTAGTGGCTGCGAGATATTCTTTTGCACTGAATGCAAATTGCTTTGCTCAACTATATTTGAAAGAATATCATCCGTTAGAAAATATGTGACGAACTGGTAAGGTGTATCCAATGCCATTATTTCGGGTGTGAGACAATCGTCGCCTCGAAATGTTATCCAAGTAGCATTTAACTGAAGATTATCTCACTTCCACAGTGTTTTTTTGGAATGAGTTGAATCTTTCTCAATTGAAATGTTGGAGAAATCTGCAGCATAATGAGACCATTACGCATCACCACCTTCAACATTTGCATCTCCTATGGTCTCTTCACAAATGACTTGCTGCTGAGCTAACACTTCTACCTCTTCTTCTATGTGGTTTTCATCACCATCTTATTCCATAGACTGTATAATTGCCGAAACGCTAACAAGAATATCAGCTAACATAAAATATCGTTATCTAAAGTTTTTCCAGTACTCACAACAAATATTCTAACACCAACGATTAAGAAATATGTTTTTCCAGCTCCACTACACCAACATTTTTCCCAAACCATTAACTTGCACACGCGTAATTTTCTGTAGTTGGTTTTTTTTTTAAGTATTCTCGCAAAACTCTTAGAACATAAGTTCAATAAGGTTAACCACTTACCACCACTGAACGAAGAATGGGGGTCGATCTATATGAGTTTGCATGCAGCGCAATATTTGACAAATTATGTTTATATACGAAAAAAGAGAAAAAAAGTGGTTGGGTCCTTGTGGAATCAACAGGCTTTTAAGGGTTAATACCGGACAGAGCTGAGTGGATGCAACGCGATGTCCTATACAACGAATCGCTATTAATTTTCACGTTTTATCTTATTCAAACCGACGCAGAGAAAGTGGCCAATCTCCGATGACAACATCTAGGCCAATGCTACACCGCCAGGCAACTTTGGTCAACACTCAACAAATTTAAGTCAATCGGGCTGTTGAAACACAAGAGAAGAACTTTCTCCAAAATAGCAAACGTTCTCACCGGGTACTGCGTGGTAAGAAGACATGCCCAAAGACTAGGCATTCCCTACAATGATTTCTGCAGAAGCTGTGTGGATGAAGAGACCATTAGTCACTTCCTAAGCACTTGTCCTGCGCTTGCCAATATTAGAAAGGCCGCCCTGGGTGAATAATTTTTGTATGATCTAATCGATCTTAGCAACAACTGCACGACTAAAATTAACGCATTTATACAACGAATCAAATGGTTCCTAGAGTAAGAGGGTGACCCACCCACCTTATACCTCGGCAGTACAATGGACCTACTTCTGGTCTACGTGCATCTTCATCGAGGGTCGATCCTAACTAACCTGGATGAAGAAATACTGTTGCGGAACCTATGTACTAGGATATCTTGAGAATATCTCTAGTTGCAATATACTTGTATAAAAACGCTGTAAGCACAGGAAATATCCTGTGCAATGTCTCAGTATCTTTCTTAACAGATGAATTGAAAATATGATATGTATGTATGTATGGCCAATTGTCGAGTCTCGTATGAGTTCAGTCAAAATTTCAAACAAATGTAACAGAATCAACTTGACATGCTAAGTTATTTAAAACCCACACATAGAAGCGGCTTCTGAATGATGTACTAATAACCTAATACTTATCCCGTCATTATAATCATGGGACAGGCCATCATTAATTCGTTCAACACCTACCAGCGACAACACTTTTCCTATCTATAAAAGCATTGTGACGCCTTCTACCCAATATAGACACCCACGTTTCCTTTAACCCGCCACTGACTTTCTAAATGTAATATTAATATGTCATAATAAACAACCACCGTTGTCGCCAGTTGCGGGTGTGGCAGGAATCGAAAACGTGCAACCACAACGCTGTACACCAATTTTTACTCTAAAGCGACACACAACCACCCATGCCCATTGGGTGATATTTTTTTGTTTGCCACCCTGCTCTAAATTGTTGAGCCACACCATATAAAAGGGTTAAGTGTTCCCCTATGCTGCCGGGTTACAGTGTTTTTCTTTTTCAAATTCCACCAGCACTTAAGAGGTCATCTGTCACGTACGAGAAATATTTTTCGTCGCCCAAATCTGTGCGCTCTGTGGTATTTGGCCCCCAAATTATGGGGTTAACAACACCAGCCACATGGCCCAGCTGAATGATCTTTTTCCAATGGAATTTTAATGCCAGATGTTTCGTTCCAGATGAAACAGGAAATAATTAAAACTCTGTATCAAAGGAAAGAGAAAAGCTTACCAAACAAAACAGGGTGAAAAAAAAGGAAAACAATTTTCCTAATTTAATTTCCACGTGATCATAACAAACATGCTACCCTGCGGCCCCATTTGCGGCCAGAGAATATTTAATTAATTTATCATGAAGTGTTTCCTAAATTGTTGCCCGTAGCTAGATACCTATGAGTATTCTTAGACCAACACTGCTGAGTCACACTGGGTTTCGCTAAACATCAGCTCAACTCAATTTTGTGGGTGGCCAACTACGGTAAATGCTACGAGGAGCTTGTCAGCGACTGGGTAGAACCCAAAGTTTCAGGTCATTGCGTTAGCCTGGTCATGACAGTGACAACCCTCACCGCGGGTGACACTCTCTCGTCGCTCTCTCTGTACATCTCTCTCTCTCTCTATATATTTATATCTATCTCGACAAGGATGCGTCAGGAGTGTGGTTTCAATGTGGAACATTGCTCCATCGTCTCTAGTGCGAAACATTAATTCTGCTGCTCCTGCCTGCTACTCTGCCCTTTGGTCTTTGGTTCTACGGTTTTTGATTCTACCAAAAATTTTATCACATAGAGCCTTCATACACCCCCTCACCAAATCAAACAAACTGTGTATATATATGTTTTTGTCTTCTCTTGGGTATTTTGCAGGAAAGCCAGTGTCATGGATGATGATTTCGCCATCTGTTACACCAAGGAAAATGAGCGTCGGATCCAATAATCCAGCAATGCGGTTATACAAGTTCGATACGGATTCAGGCCAGGTCAGTATCTTTCCTCCCCTAGACACTTTGTCTATTAGTATCCTGTGTTGTGTCACTTTTGATTTATTGATTTTTGGCCTTCAAACCTTATGACACCATCATTTGTCCTTTTAGTGGATTTTTATTTTTTTATCTCTCTTGGTTGGATATTTGTGCCCAAAACTGATGGCACATCTTTATGAGTTAATTTAATGAATTTATTGATTCATGGCTTTTGGTAATTTTCAGGTCCTGGACTATACTCAATATTATCTGGATTTGGGGCTGGCGAACACGTTGGGTGAGCCCAACTGGATACCGGAATATAATTTGACACACTACTATGGTCTGAATGATATATCGGCAATTTCGTTGCACAATTTCGTCGATCGATTTACGAGCAATGATGGATCATGGTTTGCAAAGTAAGTAAGGGCTGGGGTATTATATCGTGGGTGATATGTGTTTTGAACTTTATGACTATTCGTATGAATCATCCATGAATAATCACTTTCTATAGCCAGAGGGGAGAGATTTACACAAGATATTATATGCACGTGTATATTGTATATATGGGTTTTAGATATTATCGATATTATATTCCCACCTAAACCGTATTTGTTAGTATTCGAAATTAAGCAAACTAGTGGCAAATCAGCACCTCAGTTCTATCTTATTCTAAATCAAAGTATAAAATTGAAATGTTTCAAACAGGTTAGTGATGTTTTTCAGATATTTTGTCCATAGCAAGGTTTGAGCTATATCTCCACATCCTTCTTCGAACTCTACGTCAATTTTCGGAGAAGTTAAGATATTTTAATGTGGATATATTTTCATATCTTGTATCACAAAAATGGCATGTGTGGTGAATATTGTTTCTCTTCCCTCACAAGCCGGTTTTGATGTAAAATGTTGATAGCACCGGAAAACAAGGGGTTTACTGTGGACAAAACGCAATTTTGAATTATAGCCAGGTTTTCTATCGATGCCTACCTGTTTGAAATTGTTCCAAAGTGCATAGTTAAAAAAAAAAAGAATTTATTAACGGTTTGCCTAGCCAAAAAGCAAACAAATAATGTGACTAATTTTTCTAACATACGCACATACGTATATGCTTGAAACATGATATCTATGTATATAAAAAAAATATATATGGCGCAACAGCTCTTTGAGTGCCAGGGCCTAGCTTCTCGCAACCACTCATGTTGTGTGCGTTATATTTTTCACATGAATGGAAGGGACCTACAGTTTAGTGCCGTATCCGAACGGCGATTTGAGAAGCTTTTTCGAGACAACAATACTCTCGGATGTTTGTCAGACGCTCGCGAGAGGTGGGACCGTGAAAAAACTTTTTGGTGTTTTGTAGGATTCGAACTTGGAACCTCACGCGTAGTGATCCCACACACTAACCACTTACGCCACGGCGCCCACAATCTATGTATATATCATACCAAAATAAAACTTATTTCATTGCTGTATGTATTAAATCGCAGTTGTGTGTCCAGCGCTCACACACGGTTCACAATGTTGGACAATATACAAAAAGTATGAGAGTAAATTAAAACCAGCTGAGATGAGGATGCTTCGCATGACAGCAGGAGTTACAAAGCTTGATCGAATAAGAAATTCGAAGATCCGTCGAAGCCTTCACGTCAAAGAAACGATCTCATGAAAAATAGAGCGCGACCGGCTCAGCTGGTATTGTCACGTTCAAGGAAGGGGTCATTTGAAGCCTGTTAAAAAGGCAATATAAATGAACATTGCAAAGACATCGCGAAGAATGGGGTTTTAGCCAGTTATTAGCGTACTTTTTCAACTGGTCTACGTCACGTCATACGAGAACATCCCTATATTCGCTCTTGTTGTGGTAGCGGATTCCATTGGCTTGCCAGGCAGAGCAATTGTCGTTCTTACGTAGGGTGTGAACTCACTGCCACTTTCCCTATTGTATAATCACATCTATGTACATGTTCCTGGCGTGATTTGGCCAGAATACTTGTAACATGTTTTTTAGGCAGCGATTATTATCAAAAGTGATGAAAGTGGTAGCTTTTTGTGACATTGGCGGTCACTGCACTAATTCCAGTTTTATACAGGAACAGTCGTAGCTTTATGTTTAAGCTGATTGCACTGGTTCTCCATGCTTTAGACAATATACCGAATACAGCATTAGCTTTAGATATGCGGCTGCTAATGTCTAATTCGGTATTACGGTCAGTGGAAACGATACGCCCACGGCAACGGCACTTATCTAATCTTCCAGTTGTTGCCGTGAATTGCTGATATAAGTCGTTGATGAGTTCAGAAGAAGAACAAGGATTTTATTTTGACGGCGCAGTAATACTCAATTCCACCAAGCTTGCATCTGCCACCAAACCAGTTGTCATTTGTAATAAGCTGTTTATTCTGTGCAACAGTATGCACACATCTTCATAGTGAAGATGTTTGAGATAGATTGTAAAGCTCTATACATCGTCTAGACGCAGTGCCGTTACTACGACGCACTATGGATTATCGATCAAAAATGCTTTTCAGAAATGTTGTTGTTGCATATGTTTTTGGTCTTATTTTTTAGTTAAGAAGTCGTACTTTAATATTTACTTAGTTTTTCATGTACGCAGTACAAAAAATAGGGAGTAAATTACGTTAGATACCGAAATTTTGCAAATTCTGTAAATTTTGATTTGCAAATTATATACTCGTACTTTCAGATTTAGATTTTGAGCATTAGTTTCAAAGAATGTGCTATCATATGACACATATTTAGTAAAAGTTATTTTTGTATATTTAGAAACAATTAATTATATTTCGAGATAAAATATTGCTGCGGTCATTTTTATCCGAAAATGCTCAAGAAACATGTTTTTTTTTCCAATTTCGACGAAACTTTTGACGCATATATTTTGTTTCATTTTGTGCATATATGAGAATCAGCTGCACTTATTTGCGCTTTTTGAAGTTATGGAGTATCTTGTGATAAAGGGTCAAATACACATATTGGGCATAGTTTCCACTTATATGCGTTAAAAATGTAAGTTGCAACTACTACATGATGTCAAAACACCAAAAAAACTGATTTTGGGCGATTTTGTGTTTCGGCTATCTTAAGACGGATCTGTGTCATATCGCCCAACACCAAATCGCCCAAATCTGGAAAATGTCACATCGCCCAACATTTTTTGGGCGATTTAACACTATGACAGATCGACAAGAAATGAAATGTCAAATCACCCAAAGCAGAAATGGGCATTTCATCGCAATTTGAAAATACCAACACATAGGAAGATCAAAAAAGACGACCAAATTGAAAAAGGTTGAAAACATTTATTTTCCGCAATTTTGGGCGCAGGGACATTAGTCCCCGGGGCATAAGTCCCACCGCATTGGGACATAAAATGATGGGTCTTATGTCCCACCTACAAACCTCTCAAGGAAAACAACGGCCAAATAAGATGGGGCATACATAAGTCCACAATGTATAAACAGTGCAATGTGTAAGGGGGGGGCATGCTGCCCCCCTGCAACCCCCCTGCTTGGGGTAACTGTTGGATTTGAGGCGGGTGCGAGGTTGGGTGCGAAACATGGATATAAAGAAACTTTGCATACACGCATCCTCGCACCCACCTCAAATCCAACAGTGACCCCAAGCAGGGGGTTGCAGGGGGGCAGCATGCCCCCCCCCTTACACATTGCACTGTTTATGCATTGTCGACTTATGTATACGCCTCCTCGAAAAAAAATAAAAAATTTGACATACATATGTATGTATGTCCCTGTGCTCATATTATATTAATTAATAATCGGAAATGAAGGATTGAAGAAATGGATGTATTGCCAAAAAAAAAGGTAAGCTGCATTGAGCCTTACTTGCGACGTCAATCTCGCTGATTGCTTTGTCAGGCTCACACTTAAAGTTACGGGGAAACAAAATCGTTCGGTGGGGGGAGGGAGGTCCGCGCGTGGTTGCGTGGCGCAACGCGACGCGACGCGAAACGGTAACCGCGCCGCGTCCGGCCGTCCTTCGCGCTCGGACGCGACGTGAAAGCACTGTGACCGCTAATGTAATTGTTACAATTCGTTTTGAATGCAGTCTTAAACCCAATTTAACGAAAATGTCAATCCGCCCAAAATCTTTTATATTTTTGGGTGATTTGACATTATGCTAAATAGCCCAAAATTAAAAATGTTAAATCGCCCAAAAAGATTTTTCTGCATTTTTTCGCATTTTGGGCGATGGGAAGCAAGGCTATTAATGAATTCTGACAAAACATTTTTTAATTTTTTGGCGATGTGTCGTTGTGTCATATCGCCCATAGTTTTTGGGCGATGTGACATTTTTCCGATTTGGGCCATTTGGTTTTGGGCGATTTGACACCCAACCACTACTCGCATTTATTTAAAATAAAAATCTGAAAATAAAAAAAAAATATAAAAAAAAATTGAATGTATATACTATGTACTGTCCCACATAACATCTATCCAGGAACCATTTGTGCGGAATAAGCGCGTTTGGGGGTGTTCGTGGAGTAACGGTGTTATGTGACGAGCGATCCGAAAGACTGAGAGCTTGTCTAATTGTGCCGAATTTCCTCTCAGTAAGCAAGCTTGGACAATTTTGTGGGCAGGACCTGGTTGCTGCAGCTGTAAGCTACGAAACGACCGGAAGTTGGAAAACCTTCGTCGTTGCGTCGGCTCATTTCCCTTATGATTCGGTAATGCCTCCACCACCGAAGGCGGTTGCCGAACTCATAAAGTATTGTGACCCTCGGGATATGCTGCGATGCTAATGCTCAGAATACAGTCTGGGGCAGCAGCAAATGCAACATACGAGGAAACCATCTCCTAGACTTTATACTATCATCTGGTATGGCAATAAGCAATGTTGGCTCCCAGCCAATTTTTGTTACGGCAAGGAGGCAGGAGGTAATTGGCTTGACTTTATCTAATAGGTACTTCAAGTCGATTACTAACTGGAGGGCACTGCCGGAAGTGTCCTTATCAGATCATAGATACATCGTTTTCCAAGTCGAATGCGAAGCTTTAACTTTGCAGGAGAGGAGGAATCCGAGGAAAACCAACTGGGTGCGGTTTAGGAAAGAGCTAGACAGATCTGTCAAAACTCCAACTAAACTCAGAACGAAACGAAAGGTTGAGGATGCTGTTCAAAACATGACCAGTGTCCTTACCAACTGTTTTGAACTGGCGTGTCCAATGACAAAAAAATCCTGCAGAACGCCGGTTCCCTGGTGGAGCCCAGAACTGCAGCGGCTTAGGAAAGAATCCAGAGAGCTTCTGAATAGGTCTCTCAAGACAAATTTAGAAGGTGACTGGAATCTCTTTAGATCGAAGCAAAAAGACTATAAGAACTTAATTCGGTTGTCGAAAAGTGCTTCTTATAGAGATATTTGTGAAAAGATCGAGACACTCGGTGAAACCAGTAGGTTGGTTAAAGTCCTCAAAAGAGGTAAGCCGACCAAACCGGAGTCACTCAGACGGTCTGGTGGCAAGTTTACTGAGACGAATGCGGAAACTTCTAGTCTTCTGCTGGAGTCTCACTTTCCTGGCAATCGGATAATCACTAGGTCGCAGCTTGGCCCGCTTACCCAGGCTGAGCTTGATCTAAGTCAGAAAATTCGGTGCAGCTAGTATATTGCATCAGCCGTGGTAATAGATGAAGCCATCAAATATGCTGTGGCATCTTTGATGGTTTCAAATCGCCTGGCACCGATGGAATATATCCAGCTATGCTGCAACAGGGTATACTCGTAGATCAGCTATTGCCAACTCTGAAAAGAATTTTCACCGCTGGCTTGGCGCTGGCATATATTCCTACACCTTGGCGGACAGTCAGAGTAGCTTTCATACCGAAAATTGGAAAGGAAGACTATTCGCTCCCCAAGAGTTTCAGACCTATAAGTTTGATATCCTTCTTACTGAAAAGTATGGAGAGACTGGTAGAATTTCACGTGCGCAAAGTTGCTTTGAAACTGCATCCACTATCGGAGATGCAGCATGCTTATCAGCGTGGGAAATCCTGTGAGACCGCACTTCAAAATCTAGTGGCCAGAATTGAATGCGCGCTTGAGAGGAGAGAATACGCGATGGGTATCTTCATCGACATTGAGGGTGCTTTTGACAATGCGACTTTTGACTGCATGTGCGACTCTGCCAGACAACACGGGGTAGATAAAACATTAGTGTTGTGGATTAAAGCAATGCTAATGAATAGAACTTTGGTAGTGGATGCGGATTGTGGCCAATATGTTATGACAGGGGTAAACAGGGGCTGTCCGCAAGGTGGCGTTCTGTCTCCATTGTTATGGTGCATGGTGGTCGACTCTCTGTTGAACACTCTAAATAGTTCTAACGTCTACGCTCAGGCATATGCGGATGATGTCGCTGTACTTTCTGTTGGGCCATGCCTGGCGACGGTCTGTGCTAACGCGCAGGCGGCGCTGGACATGATAGATGAATGGTGTACTAGGAGTGGGCTTTCGGTGAATCCTCTTAAGACTGAGGTTGTTCTTTTTAGGAGAAGGAGGATTTTGACCGGTCTGACTCAGCCAGTACTAAAAGGCGTCACCATTCGCATTTCCAATGAAGCTAAATAGCTGGGAGTGATTCTAGATAAGAAACTTCATTGGTCCAAACACGTCGAGTCGAAAACATCCAAGGCGCTCTCAGTCTTCTGGCAGTGTAAATGTGCTTTTGGCAAGACTTGGGGCTTATCACCGAATAAGGTTCTCTGGATCTACACGGCTATGATAAGACCATTCCTCGCATACGCGTCGGTTGTTTGGTGGAAGGGGCTCTCGCGTAAATATGTGGTTGCTTTTTGCGCGAAACTCCAAAGAAAGGCTTGTCACGGCTACTCGGGAGCTTTCCCGAGTACGCCTGGCTCTGCTCTAGACGCTTTGCTGAACTTACCTCCCCTTGATACTTATATTATGGGTTGCACTATCAAAGCCATCCATCGTCTAAGGCGGCGCGGTTTTTGGTATACTCCACACTGGAACTTTAATGAACTTGCGCGACACTTATCTTACGACTCCTGTCTTATGGATATGCCGTCTACATATTTGCTGATGCGCAAATTCAGAGTCGACTTTCCTTGTGTCCAGGACTGGCTTCGGTCAGAGTCTGAGCCGGGAATGGAATGTAGTCGTATTTTCACGGATGGTTCCAAAACCAGTCAAGGGTCTGGCGCTGGTGTCTTCGTGGAAGTCGACAACATTAGACTTCACTTCTCGTTAGGCAAATATACGTCTGTTTTCCAAGCGGAAACTTATGCAATCCTAGTGGCCATGAACTATGTTGTGAAGAACAGGTGGAAGGGACGTAGCATTTGTGTCTGTAGTGATAGTCAGGCTGCGCTTAAGGCCTTGCTTAACCCTTTAACCACTTTCAAAATAGTTCGTGAAACCAAAAACTCTTTGAACTCGGTCGCAAGGCTGAATTCTCTGTCTCTTATCTGGGTCCCAGGTCACACTGGGATCTTGGGGAACGAGATCTCCGATGAGATTGCTAGACAAGGCTCAGGGGAGGCTTTCTCAGGTCCCGAACCCGCGTTGGGTCTCCGTGCGTCCTCGGTTAGGGCTTCCATTGACGACTGGGTCTCTCACGAGCACAATTGTGTGTGGCATGACTCTCCAGGTTGCAGGTTGACTAAACGCATGCTCCCGGACGTCTGTAAGAAATCAGCGGAATTCTTGCTGTCTCTCAGCAGAAAAGACTGTAGACAACATATTGGCGTCTTGACAGGCCACTTCGCTTTTGCCAAGCACCTTAACGTGTTAGGCTTAAATGACACTACAATCTGCGACGCTTGTGGAGAGAGCGATGACACCGCGGAGCATTATCTCTGTGGGTGTCCGGCCTTTGGTCGTATCAGGTGGTAGATCTTCGGTGCGGATGTGGTGAGTGCTGGTACTGTAAGCTCCTCATCACTAAAGTGCTTACTTGGCTTTCTTAGAAAGTCAAGGAAATTCCAATAAAATGGGTACTATGTCTGTGCATAAATTCAAAACAATATTTTCAAAAATATAAAAGTTATAGATTTTTAATCATAAAATGACCCTCCATAGTCCGAGTCTATCCAAAATGCCATTTTTTTTTTAAGCTTAACATGTACATAAATATATGTTTTGGAAAATCGTTTTCTGCGAAACAGTGAAAATCGACTTAAGCGGGTGTTGGTTGAAGACAGCGAATTGTTTTAATTGAAATACTGTAAAGAGTTTGATGGGACTACCAGAAAATTTAATGTGAACTGTGATTCTGCCTTCTTTCATGAATGCGCTTTGGATCGGTCAAGTGAAAGACGAAACTTAATGTTTTACTGCAGAAGTTATAATGAAATCGAAAGTGGTATTGACAGAATTCTACTTTGGCACTAGAGCATTTAAAGCTGTTATATTAGACTATCAGTAAATCTGTGGGCATAAGGTAAAACCGCCTAAGTCGATTTTCATAGATTCCCAGAAAACAAGTTTAAAATCTTCGTTTTTCCCGAAAACCTATAGGAATATGTAATTTCGATCTTGCTCCTTTGCCTATAACTCGGTAAGGACAACAGGTAATAAGGTAAAAATTTTCATATAAAGCATCTTTTGGCGTCCTTAACTCAATTTTGTCTTAACTCGACTTAGGTGGTTTTACCTTGTCGCCACAGAAATATGTACTTACTTATTAAACGGGCTGCCGACCAGTGAATAGGAACTACCTGAGACAACACAGTCTTTCATGTTCAACGATCTCGGGAACTTGTGTCATCACACATGGAACTTAAGACCTTTCTCTTGAATGAATTTAATACCTTTTCGACGTTCTTACTCATCCGGCGCTTGGCGCCATATAGCATAACTGCATAGCATAAATATTTGCAAAAAGCTAGGAGCTTTCAACCCATTTGCATTGGCAAACAGAAGCGGTGCTTTTGTAAGTTTAGTCCTCGTCGAATCTCCATGAGGGTATCACCTATAAAATTGATGGAAATTAACCTCAAAAAGCCTAATTTACACCACCTTTTACCATAATTTAACTATACATATTTTCAAAAGTAGATGAATTTGTTTTAATAAGCATTCAAAAGAGACAAATGACTTATGACTCAATACCTTTCCAATAATGTCTGATTCAGATCAGTATGATTCTGACATCTTTTTTTCTAATTAGGTAAATGTGCCCACTGTCCACCTTCAATTTATATTCATAAATTTCCATATACTTGACATTAAACACTTACACCGACATCACAGTGACATAAAAAAGGACACAAACGGATCCCAAATAAAACTCAATAAGCAGTGAGTACAAAATGGAACACCATGGGCAACCTATCCCCATCTACCATCATTAATCATCATCTTCCTTTATTCTTCATCTTCTTCATTCCAGTTTCACTTCGTAGTCTCGTTCCACTAAATGATTTTCTTGATAACAAATCTGCATAAATTTCTCCTAAATTTGCATACAAATAATCAGAGAGAACCTTATTCTAGGAAAAAAGGACATGCTATTCATTGGGGATAAAACAACAGGAGGAAAAAAAGAAAATTGACTCGCCCCGAAACACCGCATAACAAGCTTTCTCTGACGAAATAACGACAACGACGACAGACGACAAACAAGTAACAAACATCATGTCTCGCCGTTTGCTTGTTTGCCCTCAATTTGCAGCAAAATGGATGGGCCAGGTCCTAGCACGACGATGATGACGACGGCGGCGCTAGCGTCATATCCTATCATAGACGAAATTATAGTGTCGGTCACTTGGTTGGTGCTTTCTTGATGACAGGAAAGGAGCACAACAGTTCTAGCAAAAACCACCGCAAAATGTCTGAAAGAGTAGGTTTTATGATTTTTTTTGTGGTGTAGTTGCCTTAAGGGGATGAAAATATGTACATAATAAGAGTATGCAATTTCTCCCCTCGTCTAATGCATATTATCAAAGTAAAATTCACGCGGAAAAGGCAAATAACAAGACTTTTGACCGCAAACGGATTAACATGTTATTCGTATTCGGAATCCCTTTGATATGGTGGTCAAAATGAAATACACGTCTTGAAATGTTTTCTTGAGGGGAGTATTGCCAGAGGGGAGGAAATTTATGATTCATGTTTTTCGTACGCTTTATTCTTTTTCATGCTACAACCTGGGGTAGAAGGGATCAACAAAAACTATGAAAAGGATGTGCTAAGGGTCGAAGGATATTAGGACATCCAATATAAAACACAAGAAGGTGTTGAGTTTGCTGAATTATGACGTTTAATTTGAATAGAACAAGGTTTTCTCCTGTCGCATTGCATGTGTTTGTGACGGGAACACTTTTTTGTATCTATGTATTTAACTTGGAGTGTTTGGGTTTGGGAGGGAACTCTTATCGATCTTATATTTTATGTTTGGGTTTGGGAGGGAACTCTTATCGATCTTATATTTTATGTTTGTTTTTGTCTTTTCTGTCTAGTATCCTTTATCCTATGGGCTAAGAAAATGAAATACTGAATCTATAGGAAGTATACCCAAGGTCACTCTTAATTCTGATTGTTTGTCCTCATTCATCATCTTATTTTGAATTACACAAATCATACATACCTACCTATAAAAATTTGCTAACTTTTAATTTCATTGTTATTGTTATTTGGAAAAGCATCTTGAATGCAAGGTTCTATAGAATTGCGGGTGGAGAATCCAATCGAATCTTACAACATATCTGACACTTATAGCTCATAACATGATGTCAACCCATCAACATTCTTCTGTTTACAGTGGGCTGAATTGGACGTCTAGTCTCAGAAGAATATTCGAAGTGTTCTGGTCAAATCGTATCGCATACGAACCATGATATGCTACTATATAAAAGTGGAAAGTGCTATAACCAATGCACTTTATTTTTTTCCCCTTCCTTCTTTGGCTGGTGCTGTAGTGCGGAGAGAGCCTGGGCCTTAATTAACAGGCAGCTCAAGCCAGCATGATCGTTTGCCAGCTATATCGAATTACGTACTGAAGGTTGGTTCATGTTATTCTAAACTTGCACACGTCATTGAAGATGACTCACTAAGTCGAAAGACATACATCCCATGAAGTTCGCAATAAAATCTTCTCCTCCAGGTATTGTTAACGCAGATAGGACCATGCATAAGCGAATGAGTTTTGCAGTCATACCCAAATTAGAAATGGCGTGATACAGCTTATTATTACTAATACTATCATGCACTTCTTTGAAATATATGAACAGATGATTAGTATTAAATTGGTGTCCAAAAGTCTTCCTCAGAATCTTGAGTAATGTGATAATTTGGTCAGTTTCGGTTTAAAACCGCACTGAAATGATTGAAAATTGTATATTGTAGATTTTTGAAGAGGTGGGATTAGGTCACCTTATCACTGCGGCCACATTGGGCCTATTATCAATATTTGGTTGAATCCTACTATCTTTTTAAGTGAATTTGCAGAAAGGTCTTCTGCTTCAAGGTAGCATTTACCTTAATAACGATGACGTACTCTGATTAGACAGTACAGCGACATAAGATGTGTTCTGCTGATTCTTCGTCTTCGTTGCATATTCTGCAGATGCTGTCTTGTGCTATTCCCATAGCCATGAGATGTTATTTCACTCGACAGTGGCCTGTAAGGAAACCTGTGGCTATTCGAATCTAACTTCTAGTTAATTGTATGAGTTCTTTCGTTCTTTTGAGGGAAGTATTTAGCAGAAAGATCTTGGCTTGTCTGTTACGTTCAGTTTCCATCTAGTAATGATACGCTTTTTCTTTTATCCGATTTTTCATACAGCTTTTTGCCAAACTCACTGCTAATTCACAGAATGGTCTGGGGATCATAAAGTTTGACGCAGCTCTGATTCTTGCTAGCAGGTCACTTTTTCATTTCCTTCATATCCGCTGTGTCCTGGCACCCAAATAAGATGAACTCTGTTTGCGCTGTCTAGTGCTATGAGTAGTTGAAGGCAGTCCCATACTAGTTTGGATGTTAGTTTATAAGCCTTAATTGCCAGTAGAGCAGCCTTGCTATCTGAAAAAATATAAATGTTCTTGTTGGTCATAGATCTGTTTATATTTTCTCTGATGCATAGTTCTATAGGGAATACGAAGTTACTTTTTTCCATGTTTTCCATACACGAGTGAATGAAGGTTTCCATAGTGGCGCCGCGTACTCAAGGCCTAACTCCTTCATCTATCTTGGATGCGTCTGTGTACCATACATGAGAGTAATTGGCAAATGTAGGTTTGTTCTATTTCAAGTTATTGCGATCTGGGAATGTAACCTTGAAGTTGTTGCTGAAGTTGAATCTTGGCAGACATTTGTCCGCAATTGTTATTCCTAGTAGTTCATTGTTGTCGAGCAATATCCGAGTGAACTAGTTTGGAATTTGAGTTATCTTCTGCGATGAGGATAAAGGCGTAAGCCATAGCTTCTTTCTTTATATAAAGATGTAGAGGTGGTTGGTTTAGAATAACCTCCAGCGCTGCAATAGGAGCAGTTTTCATTGTATCTGTTGTGCATACACAGGCTAGTCTTTGTACTTTATTGAGCCTGTCCTGCGTATACCTTTGCTTTGTTTTTTGCCACCATACTGGTGCTGCATATGTGACAATTGGTCTTGCTATTGCCGTGTAGAGCCATAGCATCATTTTGGAGTTAAGGCCCCAATTTCTACCAATGAGACCTTTACTGGTCCATAATGAGACCCTGGGTTTGTCTGTGGCTTTTGTTAGGTGAGAATTCCAGGTGAGTTTTTGATCTAGCGTTAGGTCAAGGTATTTGAACTCCTTAGAGAATTCTATTGCTTCACCGAAGAGTGTGCGTGCTTTTAAGATTAGATTAGATTAGATAGATTTTTATTTTTATACTAAAAAAATTTAAGAAAACAGTGTATAAACAAAAATCGGTTAGCCATGGTTGACAAAAAGTTAACAATTATTAATAAATTATTAATTATAGCCTAATAGCACAGAAATTAATTAATTCTTTATTTTTCTCCTTTTTCTTTTTCTTCAGAAGTTTCCATTCAAAACTCTTTCTCTGTATTGTAAAGCAATTTTGCAGTACCTGGTTAGTGTTTGACGTTATTTGCATTAAGGATTTGCAAGACTTGGTTCTCCGATAAGACATCGTTTCCAAACACAGATTTCCTTGTTTCTCGCAAAATTGGGCATCTGCCAACAAAGTGAAAAGTATCCTCCCTCTCAGATAAATTGCACATGTCACAGACTATCGGTAGCTCATCCCTATGGGGTACATAATTCAGTTTCAGGAGCTCTCCACGCAGTTTTAGGACCGTTGCTATTTCTTCTATGCTGTACTCATCCCGGAAGTAATTATTGTGCTGCAAGTTGTGGCATAACCGGCTGTAGACTCCTCTATGGAGTGACCCTGATGCCTCCTCTAGAAATCTTTTCCTGATCTGCTCATCCACACGCGTGATTAATTGGTAAAGTTTAGGCTTCCAACTCCTCGCATCTTCCACACTAAGCTCTATTCCACATCCACTAGCTAATTCCAGCCACTCTTTGTACCATCCAGTTTTATTTCTTATAGATTGTAGAGCTGGCATGTTTAGTACTCTAAGCACGCAATCCACTTGTAGCTTTAGGGTTTTTACAAAGAGTGGTGATAGGCCTGTCTCCAACATGAGCATGTAATTTGGCGTGTTCGGTGGCAGATGAAATGCTCTCTTTATATAAAACCCAAGGAGTTTTTCCACCGTTTCAAATTGTTTTCCTCCCCATACTTGAGCAGCGTAGAAGAGAATGGATCGCGAAACTGATTCAAAAACTTTATATTTGCTGCTATGAGCTATATATTTGTTGTTGAAACATTTTCTCCAAGCAATGTTGATGGCTATTTTCGATTTCGACAATTTCTCTTTGAGGTGCCTTTCCATATTGAGATTCCTCGTAAAATACACTCCGAGGTACTTATACTCCTTCACCACTTGGATAGTTTCCCCATTAAAATGCCATTTTTCATTTGCGCAGTTTCTGCCTCCACTTCTTCTAAAAATTATTATTTGAGACTTACTGAAATTTACCACCAGATTCCACATTTTGCAGTATTCGGAGAGTCGGTTTATTGTAAGCTGTAGAGATTCGGGTGAGTACGACAAAAGCACTACGTCGTCTGCAAAGAGAAGGGCTTTAATCAATACACCTCCATATTCAACCCCTCCAGGTAAAAAATCCACTATGTCCTCAATGAAGAGTGAAAATAAACTTGGACTGAGAGCACAACCTTGCCTTACCCCTGATCCCGAACGAAACCATTCTGATAAGCCCCCACCATTCCATACAGCTGCTTTGGTATCCTCGTACAGATTTTTAATCACACGTCCGAACTTCAGCGACATGCCCATGCCAAAGAGTTTGTAGAATAAAGCATTTCGGTCCACTGAGTCAAAAGCTGCCTTGAAGTCCACGAAGAATGCATATAGTTTCCTATTCCTCAGGAGAAAGGAGTCCACAATACTATTTAAAACAAACACGTGATCAACAGTGGAATATCCTGGTCGGAAACCCGCTTGATATTCTTTGAGCAGATTATTGGTATCTATCCATGCAGTTAATCGACTTTGCAATATCGATGTAAAAATTTTATATGACGCATTTAAGAATGAAATGCCTCTGTAGTTCCCTGGGTCCGTCATACAACCTTTTTTATGAATCGGAAAGATCAGGGCTTCCTTGAAGCGCTGTGGTATTATCCCATTTTCCAAAATGTTGTTGAACAAGTAGGTGAGATTCGTGTTCAGTTCGTTAGTACCATATTTGTAGAATTCGGCTGGTATCCTGTCCGATCCTGCAGCTTTACCATCCTTAAGACTACTATACTCTGTCCTCTGGCAGTACAGGGAAGATAGGGATGTTTGTCTCTCATTCGCACTCTTTTGTTTTCCGTAAGGTGCTATTCTAACAAAAGCTCTTACAGGGTTTCCGTAGTAAGCATTTCAAATTAGCAAAAATCCGAAAGAATATTATGTAGGGTTACCGTCCTGTTTTTTAGATTGACATTTTTATTTAATTTGTTTTATTTATAAAAAATAAAACAAATTTATCTTTTTCCACACCACCAAGGGGTTGTATGATTTTGAAGCCATTTCTAACTACTAAGATTAAGCACAAAATACACGACTTAAAAATACAAATTGCACAAAACTTAAAAAAAAGATACCTCTTCAAAAAACAATTTGTAAACAATTCTTTAAAAAACTACCCGTCTTAAAAACACAAATTGCACAAAATTCAAAAAATACACCTTTTAAAAATAAAATTTACATAAAAAGACTTAACTCCACATTAGTATCACAATCCAAATTAAGAAAAATACACGTAACATAAAAAAACTGACCGCGCGCTACGAAAACCTATGCAAATAAACTTTTTCCTTAAACAAAACATCTTACAATTTTGTAACTGCACTTTAACGTATTTTCCACACATTAAAAGAAATGCAAAAGACCAAAACAAGATCTCCACGATAACACTTATCATTAAGAACTTTTTTCAAAGCTCTAAAACCAAAAGCTCCTCAACAGAAACCCAAGGATAAAAAAATTTAACGAGTTACCAAACGGACACTGGTAACTCTGAATGCATATCCATTTAATGGGGTTTGAATAGCAGCAGCCACAGGCCACACCCACAGCCAATCAGTGCACACTCAGATGTGCGCTGAATAAGACATTTTATATTTACGTCAGATGCAATTGGAAATTCACTGGCGGGTAAACACTTTTTATATGAGGTTTCTTTCAATTTAGTATGGTGCAAAAATATGGCACGCTACTAATTTTGAAAAAGCTTCCCCATAAGACGTGTACTGCCAATTTATGTTGGACAGAGTATAAGTGCCTCAACAAAGTCCTGCAATACAATTGGCCTATCCAACATTTCGTTCTGGAAGCCAGGAATGGCATACCGCATTTTAAGCGTACTGCCGGATGGGTTCAGAAGCCTCACAAAATGAGCTTGAAGGCCGGTTAGGTTTAGTGCCCTGTCTATGACATAGTTTCCACCATTTAGTTTTTTAGCCAGTTTCCAGAATTCTGAGGGATTATTACACTGCACTAGTCTTCGAGCCTCTGATTCATAATGCATTCTCCTTTTTGCTGCGCAAAGCCCTTTAAACTCTATATTAGCCTTAATGTATGAATTTTTCATTGCAGATTCATTAAAAATTCGGAATAATTTCAGCCATCTGAACGACAGTCGCCTCGCCTTACTGCACTCATTATCAAACCAAGGTTCTTTGTACGGTTGTTTTTTGTAATTTTGTTGGTTGTTGATTGGGAACAGTCCTTTATAATATGTTCAATTCTGTCGAAGTCCACATAATCCCGGGATTGTAGCTGCTCCTCCAATTGCCACTTATATGCCGATGCTTTAGCCTTGTTCTATATCATATTCCTTGCACCCAAGTCACCCGTTACTATCAGCTCAAAGGTCACAATAATAGGGAAATGATCTGAATATGGAACTTGCATCACTTCGAAGTCTGTTATAAGGGTGCCCCATTTACCTTCTGCTAAACAATAATCGTTGACAGATGTCCCTGGTCCTCCCACAAATGTGAACTATCCCTGTTTGTCACTCAGACTTGTACCATTCAGCACTCGTAGTCCAAACGAATCACAAAATTCCAACAACTGCGTACCCTTTGCATTACAAATTTGATCCTTAGATTGACGACTTATTCCAGCTAATCTGTTTCCCATACCTTCTTCTTTGCCCACTCTTGCGTTCAGATCTCCTATCACACAAACGTGTCGGTTACCGCAGCACATCACTACTTCGTGTAGCTTCTCAAAATCACTATGCCAATGATTGCAATTTAAATACGATGGTACTATACAAAATATTTCCGGACCATATTTGAAAGAAACATATATCCCTTCCTCTAAAATTATGAATTCGCTGTTGATGTTATTAAGATTTTTTTTGAATCCAAAAAAGCATCCTCCACTGGCTCTGCCCCTCTCACGTAGCCTAACCGCTGGAATCCACTTGAATTCATAGTTTCGAAACGTATTTTCAAAGTTACTGTAACTATTCTCCCCTATGCGTGCTTTTAATCTTTCTTGTTTTCTTCTTTTGGTGAATACAACTATGGTGCACTTTTTTGGGTTGACGTTAAGGTCGACTTTTTGGTACCAGTCAGCAATTATATTCAACGCCCTCTGGAGGAGATCCGAGATTTTTTCTTCGAATTTTCCTCTGAGTAATATCGCAATATCATCTGCGTAGCCTTGGACATAAAGGCCTTCGTTGCTGAGTATTCTCAGTAGTTCATTCACTACGATAAACCAAAATAAGGGGGAGATAACCCCCCCTTGGGGGTATCTTTTCGCAGAAGTTATCCTGAGTTTATTGCTGCCTAATGAGATGTTAATTTTTCTGACTTCTAGCATACATTTTATTCAATTACATGTTGTATTATCTACTCCTCTGTACTGGATGTGTTTGTGATTCGTACGACAGAAAATTAGCGAAAAGAACTAGAAGAAAAACGAGAAGTTCTAGAATGATGAACGATTTATTCGATACTGATATTTTTTCAATAGGTGTCTGCGATATAAATTACGAAAAGTTTATTTTTAAATAGATTGATGAAACAAGAAACAAGTAGCTATTAACAATTAAGCAAAAACATTGTGACAAATTACGTTATGTTTGCCACATTCGACCAAGAAAAGAGAGTGATATGCATGCAAGTAATCTTAAACAGGGTGCATCTGTATATTTCGACGAATTCGGAGTTATCAAAAGCTCCTTCGATGTCAAGGAAGCAGCCCACCGAAAACTCTTTGTCTTTAAAGGATTTTTCAATCCTAGCTGTGAGTTCCTGAAGAGCATAGGACGTTAATTTTCCTGGTTGATAAGCATATTGTTTTTTTATGTAGAGGATTTATGGCGAGGGCTCTGTCCCTGATATGTCTTTCAAATATTTTTTCTATAGTTTACAAAAAGAAAGAGGTAAGGCTTATGGGTCGGTACGATTTCGGTAGTTCTGTTGGTCTACGCCCGCTTTAGGGATAAACTTACCCGTAACTTATTTTCAACTTTTCGGTATCTAACCCCACGCAAAACTTTTTCTAAATAAGTTGATAGCACTGAAATGAACTAATTAGTTCATCGACATAAGGTTTTAAATGTTCACAGATCTCAAAACATAGATCTTATAAGAGGAGGCGGTAGTAAGTACAGGTAAGACTATCATTGATTGAGACAAAGCGTTTCGATGTACAATTCCCTACAAGAAAAGATTGGCAAGATGGACAGGCGACCAGTGATTTCAACAGTCTACACCGATGGGTCAAAAATGGACTGTGGGTTTGGTGCGGGTGTTTTCTCGGTGTCCCTGAACATCGCAAGATCGTACCGACTCCCGGACGCTGCCAGCGTCTTTCGAGCGGAAGTACTCGCCATTCGCGAGGCCTGTCGCCAAATCAGGTCACACACAAATACACCACCAAGGCAAAGAATCGCTATTTTAATCGATAGCCAAGCTGCTATCAAAGCCATTGCCTCGGAAATTGTTTCCTCAAAACTAGTACTAGAATGCCGACAGGAGCTGGCCTCGCTAGATGGCCAATGCATGGTGACCCTAGTCTGGGTTCCAGGCCACAGCAACGTTGATGGCAACGAACATGCTGACGAACTGGCCAGGTGAGGCTCAGCCCTTCAATGCTCACTTGCTGAACTTGTTCACACCCCGCTCGGAGCAATTAAGGCAAACATCTCCTCAATCTTTCTTAGAAAAGCTAACCTTAAATGGTCCAGGTTAACGAACTGCGTCATATCCAGAAAGATGTAGCCTAACTACAACAAAACCAAAACAACCGCCCTATTGAACAGAACGCGCAAATACATTGCCCGTACAATCGCGATAATCACGGGACACTGGCCGGTATGAGAGCATGCAGCCAAACTAGGTATCCTATATAATACACACTGCCGTAGTTGCAACATAGCCACCGAAAAGGAAACAATTATCCACTACATGTGCAATTGTCCAGCACTAGCTAGGGCTAGACATCAAGCATTAGGCAAACCCTTCTACAATTCACTTGAGGAAATCTCGGGTAAGAACATAAATGAGCTAACACTCTTCTTAAACTCCACAGGCTGGCTTTAGATTGTCCTCACCAACACACATCAACATCCAAGGTCGCATGAGTCGTGGTATCAAAACGGCACAACTGTGCTAATTGGGTCTCTGTTTTTACAGAACCGCCACTTCTACCTACCTACCTACCCATCATTGATTTCAAATACCGGGTACACTTTCACCCAAAAATGTCTTACGGATGAGTTAGTACATGATCCCTACTAGATCATCTTCGGCTGCTTTATATACATATGGTATATGGTATATCAGCCATCAGCCCATCTGAATATGCGGTTTTGTTTGTCTTTGCTATACCCTCCTGTTTTTGAATTATCGAATGAAAGAAAACGACAATGAAAAAAAGCGAAAATGTATGAGCGAAGGCGAAAAAAGACAAATCAAATCTCAACTTGAATTAACACATGTAATAATTTATTTTATAGCAGGTACTCTGGCAATTGATGCTTACAGCTTGGTGGTTTAATTGGAAAAGAGAAAGATTTAAGTTCATTTGCACAGATAGTGCGTTAACATTGGCATTGATTAAAAAAATGAGTGAGTTTATAACAATAACGAAAGAGAGTTTACAATAAATTGAGATACATACATTAAAATATAGTGTAAGTTTGTATGTTTGGTTAATTTGTGACCAGATTGCAAAACACCTCCTAAATTTTGTTTTAGTCGGATAAATCCAGAGCATGCTTATAAGACTGTATGATAGCGAGATTTTGACTTTCATTACCGTTAGACAGTCTACAGAAATGATCTCTTCATATATTCAGCACCAACTGCGTATCAAATCTTGTTAATACGTAGATCAGGTAGATATTCACGCGGGCGCTCGGTCTATAGATCCTGCTCAAGTAGACTAAAAGCTGGATCCATTGTGCCCATTTATTGATGACTTGCGAAACCTGTTAAGAAAAGAAATAGAGCAACTCGGGTGGAAATTTGAACCAGATTTCTAGAGCGGAACACTTGCAAAGCAGTTGTTTGTTTTAAAACGCTGTATATCGGTTTGTTTAAGCCAAGGCGGTGATTATGTTAATCATTGTATGTTGATGAAATAGATTTATACTTCGTCTTATCCCAGATAGATTCTAAATGCTTTTGACTAGTAACTGCTGGCGTTATTGATGATGCCTACATGCTATACATCTGCGCTCCGAACCGGAGATTTTATTGATGTGCTATCCTACGAATTGCAGACAATCTTACAAGATACCTGACAACAAAAGCTGCATATTTGTATACCCATGTTCTAAACGTTTAAATGGCGCCACTTCTGATCCAGTCAGACATTAAGCCTATACTGCAATTTTGTTTATCTATAAAATATTGAGTTAAGAATCAAACTGAAACATATCCCAATTCATGCTGTTTTATCATCTATCTACCGTTGAACGTGGTAGGACTTAAAGCAGCGTATTACAATTCGGTAATGACTTTATTCCAAAGTTTTCTCTATGCATGTTCAACTAAACATGTTGATAAAAACGTTTCCTGCATTTTAAATATATCTCTCAAACTCTAACCAAGTAAGTACTTATTTCGAACCAAATTTTGTATGCCATTTTCGTCAAGCCTTTTGTTTTACTAAAAACAAAATGAATCGCCAAAATATCAATAGCCTACCCAGCTGCGTAATTCCTATCTCGCTCTACAAACACTAGCATTGTGCAATATTCCGGGTACAGTTGCACGTGAAATCTAATGATTCAACCTCTAATCGTCGTAAAGTAAATATCATGAATGAACTTTAGTTTACCTGGCGTATTTACAGTCAATACACCCAACTCTGTGTAGCCTGTGTCAGATAGAGAAAATATTTTGCTATTCATAACTTAATTGCAATTCAGTCACCCGGACGTATGTCTAACCTGACCGAATAGTTAGTATTCCACTCATATAGAACAAACAGATCACTCATAAACAGGACTCACATCGGACTGCCAGAAGAACCACATGGGGAGCAGAAATGCACAACAACACCATGAAGAGAAACGTAGCACGTCGACTTTGCTACGTATTTTTAACACCCCCTAAAACAAGCGCGATGATGAGCCAAATCAAATTTTCCACTCGTGCTCAAGGATGAATGGCCTGTGTGTGTATTCCTACAGGGCCTATACCACATAATCAACAAGGGGTATCTCTTGCTCGTCATCCAAATATACAGATGATTCATGTACCTCGCGTCGTAATCATTCTGCTTCACTTCGTCACCTCACCACCCACTTTCATTCATTCACACGATTTGAGTAAAATTAAATTATTTTATACCTTTCTCGTTGTAACTGTTATTTTTGAAGTCCTGCTCTTTTGGTATAGAACTTTTCTCCCATGACTTTTGGTTGACGGTTGTGTATACTCGTACGTATTTAGGCGTCCTAAGGGTGTGTTTAATCTGGTGGCGTGCGGGAGGATGAAAATAATTTAGTGTAGACCGTCAGTCAACATTGCGATGATGTCTTCTTAGATGTTTGGTAAATAGAAGGGGTATTCCTATTCATATGGAAATGTTATTTGTGTCTTTCATGGTGGTGACATGCTTTTGTCACAGAAAACCCTTTGACTAAACCTTAGAAAATGTTCAATGAAATAGCGTTGACAATGGTGAATGGCAAACGGAATTCAATGAAAGAAATGATTTATAATGGTTGTGTGCTTATGTTCAATTTTAGGCGTAGTGAATGTGATTAACAACAATACGTTGGAATTTGGGATAAAATATTCCATAAGAGATTCAAATTTCAATAGAAGATATGTATGATATATGGGAGCAAATTTAGAAAAGATTTTGAGTATATGAAAGCTTTATCGGGGCTTAAGAAATATGGAATATTTTAAAAATAATAACCACTAGCTGAACTGTCTGTAGTAAGACCATATCGCTACGTGCTGAGATATTTATTAGTGGTGTCGACAGGAATAAAGCACTTGTTTAACTTTAGCTTTACATTTGGCCTGCATGCTTACAATAAATGTGATGACCAATTGAATTTCAAAGCGAAATGAGAGAACACGTTTTGCGGTTGTTTTAGAAATTCTTCATCCCACGAAATAACTTAAAATGGAGGATTTCTTACATTAGACATTCATTTTTGAATTAACCCGGGTACTTAGTACATATGTTATATTGAGATAACGTTTGATATATTACATACTCGCTACAGGCTGCGTCTTAGCTAATAGCATATTTACCTAAAAGACACTACCCTAATACGTAATTTGTGAGCTTGCTTACGGATTATTTTTCTCTCACCATTGTAATCTTGCAATATTCCAATGGAGGGATCTCAGTTTTATCTGCCGTTTGCCTAGCAAAACGCATAAGCAAGAAGTGCGTACCTATTTGGTTAACGGCCTAAATACATAAGCATATCGTCAAGCCAATACGTCGTCTAAACAGTTTTCTTTAATCACAGTGCACAGTGATTAAAGAATTCAGCAGTAAGTTAAGTTTAGGTAGGTTATATTGAAAAGGGTTTTGAAAATATCGTTAACTACAAGACAGCATAATGGAACTATCTCGGTACCTTGATCACACAATCTGAAAAGACTACAGTTACATTACAAAACACACGAGGCGGACTGAAGACCTGGCTACTGAAGGGTATATAGAGCAGAACAGTTGCGGTACATGGCCATAATTCGTGTTCGTGCGTAGGCGTAATCGAGGCCCACAACAGTAAACAGGAGCTAAATAAGTAGTTAAGTAATACTACAGATTTCGTTGATTGCGGAAAGGGTGACGGTTCTACCTCTTCTGTGATTATCTACGTTTACTCATATTTCAATAAAATGGAATTCCTGCTGGTACAATGGACCAGTTGCGTCTGAGTGTTCCAGTGGAACATGGTGGAGGGTGAGGAATATCAGACATATATACAGTAAATATAATTGGATCAAAGACCGAACCTTGAGGTGCACCAAAGGACGCTATGTATACATGACTTAATATTACCGAGATATGTTGCAAACATTCTGTCTGTCGAAAAACGTTGATATATTTTAAATTAAATTAAATTCTTATTAAATTTATGTAGTTTTTCAAGTGTTTAGTATCCAAAGCATCTTCTACGTCCGATGTGTGTAAGTTTAACAGCCACTCGGATACCAAAAGGAAAACGAATAGTATCAACATTTTTCGAACCATTGCTCTGAGTCCTCTGGGATTTAACTTTGCTTTAACTGTCCAGTAAGACCAACCCAGTGGATTCTTTTGATGGCAATATGTCGAGAATCTGATGTTTGGCTCTAGAATGACCGACTGAAAAATTGGCTAGATATTTTATTAAATCTTTTTTTCTCAATTTAAAAATATTTTCTAAAAGTTTACCTACGAAACTTAGCGAGCTATGTTTAAGCTTGCCTGGTTTAGTAATTGGAATACTTTTAACTATTTTTTAAGCATTTGGAAAGCTCTTTAAAAAAGCAATAAATAACGAAATTTAAGAATTCAGTTGCTTTATAAGCAAGAACTTTAAATCGTATATTAATTATATAAAATAAAATAAATATTTGGCGCAACAGCTCTTTAAGTGCCAGGGCCTAACTTCTCGCAACCACTCATGCTGTGTGCGTTATATTTTTCACACGAATGGAAGGCACCTACAGTTTAGTGTCGTATCCGAAGGGCAATTTGTTTTAAGAAGCTTTTCGAGACAACAATACTCTTGGATGTTTGTCAGACGTTCGCGAGAGGTGGGACCGTAAAAAACTTTTTGGTGGTGCGATTCGAACTTGGAACTTCACGCGCAGTGATCCGACACAATAACCACTTACGCTGCGGCGCCCATTTAGTTCATAGTAGATTTAATAAATAGCTTTATTTGGGACAAAATTATAGTCGCCTGCTACAACTAATATATAGGACAGCTCAATAGAAGTGTTGTGAACCTAGTTCAGTATGATACGTTATATTTTGCACTTATGATGGTGGAATGCTTCCATTTTTTCCATTGTATTACGAATTTTCTGAACATTTTGACTTCGTTTGTAAAATGAAGGTAGCAAAGACTTTCAATGTTTATTCTTATTGCTGCAGTCAGAAATTTTGTTCGATCGTTAAAAATAGACATGCCTGCATCGAATTCATTTTCGTCTCTCCGCGTTACACTAGCTAATTAAATTCAAAATATGGTTGGTAGTATGTTATATTAAAGAACTACCTTGCTGGGAAGAACTAACACTAGCAAGAGATAAGTAATTACAGTTCAGGTTATAAGATATATAAGATATATAATCAGCAGCCATGTAGCTAGGTAAGAAGGTAGAAGCGGTTGTAACAGCAAACCTTGCTGAAACATAATTAGCACAAAAAGTGCAGTTTTAACTCCACAACTTCCTAGCGAGGCGAGTTCCTTTTTTGCACTGTTCTACTAGCCTCGAGGATATAGTGGTAGATACTATAGCATTGATAGCGGCCTGTCTGTCAATGAGGATGGCAATGGTATTTAGGGGTGTAGAGGTTTGTTTAACTAGGCGGCAAGCCTCATATATAGCAAAAACTTTCGCCTGGAAGACACTGCACGAATCAGGAAGCCGGTAAGACCTGGAAATATTGAGGGAATCAGAGAATACATCCGCCCCTACCCCACAGTCCGTTTTTGAACCGTCGGTGAAGATTCTTGTTTCGAACTCATTTGTCAGTTGGCTAGTTTCCCATTCCGCCCTGGTTGGGAATCTGACGGTGACGTCATTTCTAAAGTTCACTGTGGGAGTTATATAATCGGTCAGATTAGCTGCCAAATCCTACGGTAGCAGATTCAGGATACTGTTGTGACCATAAGGATTGGTGCACCAGCATCCTATTTCCCTTAGCCTGACCGCACTCAATGATGATAGATGCATAATGTGAAGATCAAGTGGTAAAAGGTGCAGGATAACGTTCAAGGCTTCGGTTGGATATGTTCTCATGGCACCCGTTGCGCCTGTAGCCGCAGTTCTTTGTACCCTGTTGATAAGTTTGATGTTATAAGCTTTCCTTAACGCAGGCCACCAGACTAGCGATCCATAGGAAAGAATAGGACGCACCATGGCAGTGTACATCCATAAGACGATCTTTGGGCGAAGTCCCCACTTCTTACCAAACGTCTTGCTGCAGGCATAGAAAGCCACACAGGCCTTCTTTACCCGCTGTTCAATGTTAAGCGTCCAGCTTAGTTTTGGATCAAGTACCACACCTATGTAGTTAGCACTGAGGATAGGGAGAGTAGATGATTGTTTAGCCGTGGAAGCGTGAAGGTCTGTATTTTGGTTTCAGTGGTAAAGAGCATCAGTTCAGTTTTGCTTGGGTTGACGCTGAGCCCACATCCATTGGCCCAAGCTAATCTTGTCCAAGGCTTCTTTCATAATCTCACTGATTACGGATGGAAACATCCCCGATACCAGTATTACCGCGTCATCCGCATACGCGACAACCTTAACTCCATCTCTGTCAAGTCTACACAAGATTTTGTTGATGACCATAAGCCATAGAAGAGGAGATCAGAACCCACCTTAAAGAATTCCTCTAACAACAGATATGGTGGAGCTGCTGTTGCCGAGGGTCGATTGAATGATTCTAGTTTTTAGCATTGTCAATATCCATTTGTTAATAAACTCTTCCACACACAGTTGGGTTAGAGCTTCCTGAATCAATACCGTACTAACATTATTGAAAGCGCCTTCAACGTCTAAGAAGGTAGCTAGGGTATATTGTTTGAAGTGGATTGTCTTCTTTTCTATCGTTCGCACAACTTCGTGGAGCGCCCTCTCTGTCGATCGCCCCTTAGTGTATGCATGTTGAGATTTGGATAGAAGGGATTTATCTAGGGTATTTCGAATATATGTACATATCTAAGATGCGTTCCAACGTCTTTAAAAGAAAAGAGGATAAGCTGATGGGTCTGAAATGCTTTGCGGATCCATGACCCCGCTTCCCAGCTTTCGGGATAAACACAACAAGAACACGTCTCCAGCTCAGGGATCGTAGTTTAGGAGAATACAGCTTCAGTAGATCGGTAAAATGTTTTTTGCAGCATAATCGGAGGAATGCCGTCAAAACGTGCCGATTTATAGGGAGAGAAGCAGCATGTAGTTATATAGGTTTTAAAAGTTGTAGTTTTTTACTGAAAGCCTGGCGGAAGATCAAGGTTGGTTAGCAAGCCTATCCACGCAAGTAAAGATTATTAAAAAACACCTCATTTGCTTTGAAAACTTTGGAAACTATACCAAGCACCGCCATATACACGTACATATAAATGCATTTCCTTATATCCCACACTGTACGCTTATATGACGTATAAAACTGTTAAAACGGCACTACATTTTTTTTTTTTTTTTTTTATAATTTACTCGCGCTAAAGGGGTTATAGCTACCCTTTTTATGCATTATACATAGCGTGAGCGTTAAGGAAGAGAGGTTAGGGGGAAACGAGGCACCAATGCACATTGGTCTTAAATGACTGTAGGTTATAATGGAGAGGAAAAGCAGACTCGGGGAGAGCATTCCACAGACGTGTTGTGCGGCTCATAAAAGAATCTCTATATTTCACGGTACGTCCGAAGATAGGCTTAAGGGTAAACTGATGAGCATTCGAGGCATGGCGAGTATTGCGGTTAAAACGAAGAAGGGGAGGAATGCTATTGGCTATTTCAACTGAGCATTTTCTGTGGAAATATCGATTAAACAGGGATAGGCAGGAGACATTACGACGGTGTTCGAGCGAAGCAAAATTGCTTGTAATATTCGTGTCTCCGATGAGTCTTATCGCGCGTTTTTGAATCCTATCTAGCAAGTGCAATATGGTTTTTGGTGCACCAGACCAGATGTGAGCGTTATACTCTAACTTAGGGCGAATGTACGCCTTATAAATTGTAGCCAAATCAGAAGGGGTGAAATATTTCTTACACGGCTTTAGGAAACCTTAACATTTCGCTGCATTCTTGGCGATTTCGAATACATGGTCGTTCCAACAGAGTTTGTTGTTGACACACATACCGAGCATGGAAAGTTTTTCGGTTTCTACAATGCAAGTGCCATTCATGGATAATGGCTGATGAGTAGGGTTTCGCTTTAATGACAGAAGACAGCATTGAGTTTTGAATACATTAAATTCCACTCTATTGATTGAACCCCATTTGGTTATGCTGTCCAGGTCGGAATTTAATGTGTTTAACATACGATGTCGTTCCTCTTCTACGGCCGAAGAGCAGGGACGTGAGCTAGGGAACGAATATGAAAAACTGAGGGTACTGTCATCAGCGAAGGAATGGATTGGATTAGAAGTAGCAGACAAGAGGTCATTTATAAAAATGAGAAAGAGAGTCGGAGACAAAATGGAGCCCTGGAGAACACCAGCATTTATATGGTGAATTGCAGATTTGAAGCCGTCCAAAACAACTTGAATTGAACGGCCCGAAAGGTGATGTTTTATCACGTGCCAAATTCTACAAGGCAAGGAATACACCTTTGCCGTATTTCTGGCAACGCACTTTATATTCATATTTAAATATGAAGCATTTCAGGGTGCCAGGTGTCAAACAAAAAAACAAATCTTAAAGTGGTGAGATTGATACCGTTAACATTACAACTCCATACTCTTTTAATGCGAAGGTAGTCTGTTTATTACTCCTTGGAACCACTCTTTTTCTCAGAACTGTCTATGTACATATAATACATGCTATAAAAATATTTAACGTTATTATAATTAAACATGTCAAAGGAACTAAATGTTATTTCTACGAAATTTATTTTCGCAAAGCACTCTACTAAAAGAGATTTATATAGAAATATCGCACACCCAATATTCCACGTAGGCCATTGTATGCCACAAGAAAAGCTGTTGCGTAAAATTTGCTACATTTTCTTCTCTAATCGTATCATCTCAACAAAAACACAATTGATATTTTTCTCTCTGTCGCTCTACTCTACCACACCTCCACTGCAACAAATTGATTTTTAATGGTACTTTAAAGACATTCCTAATTGTATGCCTCACACTATAATACCATCCAGAAATTCGTCTAAAAAACCAAAGCAAACCACTCATTTACCTTCCCCTTACACTCGAAAATATTCAACCCCCCATTATAAAGCATCCTCTATTAGTTCCTGCACATTAATTCAATAGCCTGCTGGCTGTGTGGATCCTCCTGTACGAGTATATGTACTTTGCCTTGGAAAATAAATTATTATCCTTACGATATTAAATCACTTTCCAATGCTGTATACCTAAATTGTGTTCAAGTAGTATTCAGCAGCCTTCTTCAAGTGTGGTCTAGAGATGAAAGCAAAGCTACTACTCCCCCCAAAAATAGCAGCAACAAGGACCGCCACCTCTTTTGCATGTTTTATTTGTTGCCGATGGGGTGTTAGTGACCTCATTTGCACAGATTCTTGACTTGGGAAGGCATTCAAGAAAATATTATGGCCTGCAGATGGAGATGCCTGATTACTAGGCATGAAAATTGTGTTGTGGCAGTAAGCCGGTCGAAGAGTCTGAACAGAAGGTGACTGGCAGAGAGGAAAACAAGCTTCTTGCAGGTTAAATTGGGGTGGATTTTTTGTAATAACTTGAAGCATGAAAATACATTTGTTTTTGAACAAGGTACAAGTACCTCTTATCAAAATTGTATCTCAATAGTTATTTTATTTGACTTGATGCTAACAGGGTCTCGGTTGCCAACTTTTGACTGTACCACGCCAATCGTATGGAAGCTGAGCATGTTACTTTCATCTTTGTGGAATCTTGACAGTTTGTAATTGGCGATTGGAAATAGTTTATTACCTTTTACCAATATTATTTAGAAAAGTGAACATTTCATTTTTACAAGCATCGTTGAATCTACTGGTAAAAAGGTTAAAAAAAAAAATACAGAAGTGTGAAATAAATTAGAAATTCTTATACATTTTTTTTTTAAACGCACGAACTAAGTTTTATTAGACTGTAGCGTTTAGGTACGCTAATGAAACGTTCAAGTTTACCTGGGACAATCCTTGGCTTAAGCATGTATCCTTGCATTCTGGTCGGTTTGGGATTCATACCTGCAATTTTTATTAGATCACTCCACTGCTTTACTTCACTAAACAGCGACGTGTAGATATGTGTCACTTTTGTGCTATAAGACCGAAAATATGTAACAGACATCCTTAAAAAATTAATAGATGTCCCACTTTATCTATGAAATGATATAACTACCAATGAGTTAAAAAAGGAATCAATAACACAACTCCGACTTCTGAATTACTTAAGCCTCCACCAACTCAAAATCAATGCACACTGGGATCAATAGTGCAAGAAGTTCGCTCCCATCTCATTCATGGGGAAGATGAGTTGTGCAAGCATTATAAACTTTTGAGTAACAAAGTGAACTTTGTTCTTTTGCATATGTGGGTATGCATCACGCATGTGACAGTTTCAAATAATTGTTTTTCCAAAATATGAGCGTAAATATCGTATACCATATTCCATATATTCTCACAAAACAGCGCAGAAATCCTACAGAAATCGTATGCTAGGCTGTATTTCCGCATTTCTTTTACATTTTAACAGCTCGTTGTTTAAATAACGTAGCAGAAACATACTGAAAGAAACATACCGAAACAAAAAATTATTATATATGTACCTATAGATAGGTATGGAATGCAAATAAATGGAAACTGCTAACCGAACTTGATAAGAATCAATTTATAATTGCAAAACCCAAAAAGTTGCAGTATCGATTCTATGTAGGTTCCACATGTGTCTGTCTTATCAAATTATAAAAATCCATTTCAAAATATGTGTCTTAAAAAAGTGGAACTCACATTTCATTAAAATATCCATGACCTATGGTTTTATAGAAAAAAAATAAAAAAAACTAAGCTTGTACTAAAATCTTAATTAAGTTATACCATACATTAGGTCCATGAAAATATCATTTCTGGAAACCACATCCTCCGGCACTTGTAACTATGTATAATGTGTAGCCATAACTCGTTACCGTAACGCGTAATGGTTCGCCACCTTACGTTGTAGACTTTTTCAAAACTTAAACAGAGCTACCAACATACCAATTAAATTGTACAATAAAAGGACTTAATGCTATTGCTTTTCTCAACTAGAATTGCACCAAGCAGAGCTATAATTCACTTTAGTTGTGTAACGATGCAAATTAATAATAAGGAGAAAAATAACGGAATAAAAAAAACTTAAGCAAATATGGCAAATAAATGGAACGAGTCAAACGAAAACTTAACTCCAGCACACCCTTTTATAGAATGCGAAGCACTAATCCACAAAAGAAGACATAACCTAGAACAACACCTATCTTCTATCAGAAACGTACCTACCTTCGTTGGATCCACTTCAGATAATCCGGTTCATTAAAGCAATTGGACTAGAGGAATTGCTCTAAATTAAGCACGTCATCGAATAGAGCCCCAGGTTGGCGGGCACAATAGGTCTATCATCGGTCCCAATGCACTTGCAACTCAGCAATCATACATCATCATCACCACCCATGTACGAGTAGAGTCTTTGCCTGAGACAAAGTAGCCTTCCATCTTCGTCGATCCCGTACACGCTGCTTCCAGTTACGCAAACCAACGATCTGGCATCCGCATCTTTATACAGGATGTTCGGTGGTTTTCGTTATTTCAAATCTGGGGGCTGTGATTCGAAGATTCTCTTAGATGGAGCATAGTTGCCCATTCGCCAATGTAATCGACGTATCTGAGCTTTTTGGAGTACATCCACATCTTGGTATAGCTCATAGAACTCGCAGTCTCGCAATCTCGTCATCCATTTTCCCTCTTCGCACACGAGATCCAATATCCAATGAAGTATTTTTCACTCGAAAGAATTCAATATTAGCCCAGTTTTCTTAATTATCGTTCAGCACTCGGCGCCATATAGCAGGGTTGCTAAGATAAGCGTTCTATTGAGCATTTATTTTAATCCGTGGGGCTAGGAGTTTTAAGTCCAGCCGGTTTTGAGTAAAAGTGGTTTCCTAGCGGTATTCTTAGTCAAATTTTGACGAAGATGTCGTTTGTGGGATTAATATTTACTCCAAGTTAGGCGGTCAAGCCTCAAAGTTAAGGTCATCAACAATGACATTCTGTCCTACACTTCGACACATTGATTTGCGTTTGCCGATAACATACCTTTACTTAATTTTGTCCTAATTTACTTTAAGACCAACTCGTCTCGCCTGATCTTCAATTGCCGCAAATGCCTCTATGAGAGCACGCTGAGATCTTTCGATGATGTCAATATCATCTGCGTACCCCAGCAATTAGACGGAATTGTGAAAGATAGTGCCTTCCGTGTTAAAGTCTTTCTTCCTTCCGTGTCTGTCTGTTCCAACACGAGATTGATGAAATCACATAACAGCGCATCTCCTTGCCGTAATCCGAGTTATTTCCAAATTGCAAAAACCAACGCGTATTTTCTAGCTTTACGCGATACAGCGGAATCACTTTTGACAGAATCCCCATCACATTTTGCAGATCAAGACGGTGAATGCTATCATATGCGACTTTAAAGTCGATAAAGAGGTGGGAATTTTCGACTTTCATTAGTCTTTTTCCAGGATTTGCCACAATGGTACGTGCCGATTATAATGTTGCAAAGTGTCTTACGACATGCGCACAGTACGTTGGATACGATCTTGTATGCGATATTTAGCAGGGATATGCCCCAGTAATTTTTGCAAGACATGGGATTGCCTTTTGTGCACAAACCCAAACAAGGCATCCTCGCCGTATTTAAAAAAAACAGGTAAGCCATCTGAGCTACCGGCTTTGTTGTTTCTCAGCTTTCTAACAGCTGCGGCGACTTCTTCTAAATTCGGTTGAGGTACTACTTCTTCACTGACTGAGGATGAGTTCTCTTCTTGCCCTATAACTCACTCTATTTAATGCCCGTTAAGCAGCTGCTGAAAATGATGCTTCAAGACATTTCCAATTCCCTGAGCTTCGGTGACCAGGTAACACTCGCTGTTTCAAAAAGCCTGCGTTCCGGATTGGAAGCCAGCTGCCAGGTGCTGGGCTTTGCGATAAAAGTTCGCGAGTTTCTTCGATTTCCTTGAACTGTGAGGCAGTGTGCCTTTTTTCTTTCTGCGCGGGATTTTTTCCCTTGCCTTCTTCTGGCTTGATATTCCCCTCTTGCTACCCTTGTTCTGCGCTGCAGCCTTTATTAGTGTGCATCTTCTGTCACCATCTTCAGTTGGGAGCACTGATCACTATACCACGGGTTCTTTCTCGATGGTGGTTGGTAGCCCAAAGTGATCTCGGCTACCTCTTTGATGGTGGAGCGGTATTGGATCCACCAGTTGTTGCCATTTGTTGTTGCTGAATGCACTGGAGAAAGTATTCAGCCAGGCAGATGTACTTAGATGTCCAACGTAGTGTTTCTTCTAAGCGATTCACAGCTACTAATAACCGTATTATGAGCTGCGGCAAATGTGTTCTTCTTATCGATTTTTACATTTAAGTCACCGAGTACGACTTTCAGATAGTACTTCGGATAGGCTCCGTAGGCACCGTCCAAGAGGTCATCAAATTCTTCCTTGATAGTGTCTTCAGCTTCGTAGGTAGGGGCATGTGCACATATTAAGCTGTTATTGTATAACGTAGCTTTGATGCGGTTCACAGCCATGCGATCACTTATCGGCTTGAAGTTCATGACTATTGATTTCCCACAACAAATTCATATTTTATCATCTGCATTTTATGCCAGCTGTAATACAAGATGTCGCAATCTTTTCGTTTTGGCATACCTAGGTCTATCCATCGTATCCCCTGGATTGCGGTAATATCTACTTATATCGAACGAGGATAGATTCAAGTTTTGAATAGCACCTGGGGTGTGCAATGTGCGAGCGTGCGTATTTTGAGATCGTAATCCGTGGACGTTCCGAGTCGTGTGCCATTTGAAGGAATACATCTTCTACATAATAGAAGAAAGTGTTAGCAGAACTCCAAGACCATAAACTTAACACCGACCTAAGGACCTAACAACTAAAGCAACGACAAACTTTTCTCTATGGGGAGCTAGAAATGGTACTTATGCGAGGATAGAAAGGCAATTACTATATCGAAATATTTTAAAGAAATATTCACTAGCTGCTAAAAGAAATAATCACTTTAACCAGTTCACACACGTCACAAGCTAAGACATAAAAATCAAGGAATTTCTATTGACGAAATCAAAAACGACATTTAAGAACAACTCAATTAAAAAAAAAGAGCACAAAAAACAATCTTCTCATCACGGGGAAATACTAAAGCCAGTTCCGGAGAACGCAATAGCATATGCATACGTATGTAAGAAATATCTTCAACACAATCATAATGCTGAAATATTTTTCAAGGCCTAGAAAGTAGCCAAAGTACGATTAATTGAGGTTCCAAACCCCAAAAATATGCTAATCGAACTGAGAACTACGGACCGATTTGCCTACTAATGATCCTAACAAATATTTTTTTGACAAATTGCAGCCTGTATTGCCCCGAAGTAATATAATGCCATTAGTTCATATGTAGACCAAAACATTCAACCGTGCAATAAATACATCATATTATTAATAACATTTCAAAAAACCTATCTATAGGAGTAAGCACTTGACAAAACTAGATTAGTCTGATATACTTGTATAAGCTACTTTAGTGATTCCAATTTCTATGTACAATGCATGTAGGTTCGACTAAATAAAACTCTTAAATTTCAGGAATTCGAATTTGTTTTTTAATTTAAATTTAGTTATTTTGATTTATATATGTTTTTAAATTCACAAAATAAAATAATTTTCTTTTCCTTTTCTAGTCTTAACAAAAAAAAACTTCACGGCTTAAAACTTAACAGCTTAAAACCTTCTCCTCTCTACTCTACTTGGCTCCCCTTTACAGACCCTTTAGTCTAATCAATTTTCTTTCTTTGCTTTCCGCTTAGCCTTCTCTTTTCTTCCTTTTCTTTTCTTTACTATATTCTTACATTTTTTTCTATTACAATATTAAGTGCTAGTTGTTTTCAAATTAATTAATACGTAAAACTCTCAAATCCTACACTCGGCCCTCCTGCTCTTCGTCGGACTCCGACGAATCATCCTCACTATCCCATTTGGTCCATGGTTTCATGTAATCGGCGGCTGATGAAGTGACGTTTGGCCCTTCGCCAGTGCCAACCTTCTTGACGTCATATCGATCCTGTCCCTTCACCTTAGTTACCTCGTATGGTCCATAGTACTTGGCGAACAGCTTATCACCTGGAGCAAACTGGGTTTTTCGGATCGCTACCAACTCCTTCACTGCATACCTTCTCGCTGGCTTTCGACGGCGTAAAGAATACCTGATGTTCTCCTTGTGTACTTTTTCTATCTGCTTCTTTGCCTGCTCCCTCAGTTCCCGACGGTCTATTTCGAATTCGTTCACCAACCCTTCTTCGATCAGTTTTGCAAGTTCTTCACCCTCCAATTCGGCTGTTTTCATCTTCACACCCAGCAACAGCTCAAACGGTGTCCGTCCCGTAGCCCGATTCGTAGTTGAGTTAAGAATCTGCTGCAGTCTTGCGACTTTAAGGTACCATTTCAAGGGATCATTTGAGGCGATCTTTGACAGCACAGCGATGATGACTCGATTCAAGCACTCGACCTGGCCATTACCTCTTGGAATGCCTGTTGTGGTCAGCACGTGAATAATTTTCTAATTAATTTCTGCTCCTCACAATAGCTCTTGAAGGCGCCTGCTGTAAATGCTGCCCCTCGATCGGAAATGAAGCGCTGCGGATTTCCGAATACCTCGCTCTGCAAAACAATTTTTTTAATTGTCTCCTCTGATGTCGTCGTCTTTACTGGATACAACCAAGAAAATTTTGAAAAGGCATCAATAATGACAAAAAGATACTTATAATTTTTTGATGTGGCTGGCAATGGTCCTAGGTGATCCACGTGGTAGGTATGGAGGGGGACATCAAACTTATCAATCGGCCTCAGGATACCTTCTTGCTTTCCGATTTTCTTTGACGCAATGATGCAAGGAACACAATTTTCTACGACTTCTTGAACTTTCTTCGCTAGTTTTGGGATGTAATAGCTTTGGCCTAATTCCTTCTCCATTTTTCGAGCACTTGCATGACCTTGACTGTGCAAGTCCTTTATGATTGAATTCTGGATACTCCTTGGCGCAACGAGTAGGTAGTTCCCGTCAACGAACTTGTAAAGAATGCCTCGTCGCATGGTGTAATTGTCGAATTCCCTCTCGGCGACTACAGACTTGATTAGCCTGCAATGTTCGACCTGCTCCTGCGCTTGGCGTATCCTGTAAAGAATTTCAGATTCGATATTTAGTATTGTGGGATACCTGCTTAGAGCATCTGCATGCTTCATCCCCTCTGCTGGTCTGTGGTTGACTGAGCAGTCGAACTCCTCGATCAGAAGCGCCCATCTCGCGACTCGACAATTTAGCTTCTTTCCTCGCATGGTGAAGTGGAAAGCCTGGCAATCGGTAAGGATTTGAAACTTAGTCCCAAAGAGATAGGGACGAAGTTTCTTCAGCGACTTGACGATTGCTAAAACTTCCAGGTCGTAGCTACTATAATTCTGTTCAGCTCTTGATGTCTTGAAACTAATAAAAAATACAGGATGGAACTTAGCATCATCAATCTTCTGCAGAAGTACAGCTCCAAGGCCATCCTTGCTGGCGTCGGTGTGCAGCTGCGTCTCTCTGAATGGGTTGAACAGCATCAACACCGGTTCGCTGCATAGTTTCTCCTTTAGAGTGGTGAACGATCCTTGCTCCTTTTCACTCCATCGGAATTCCTTGGTTCCTCTTAGCAAGTCAGTCAACGGTTTGGCCAAAAGAGAATAGCCTGGAATGAACTTCCGAAAAAATACGGTAAGTCCTAAAAATGATTGCACGTCCTTCACTGTCTTCGGACGGGGAAAACCTGACACAGCCTTGGTCTTCTCGCTTGATGGTCTTATCTTTCCTTCCTCTAAGACGTGACCCAGAAAACTGATCGTGCTTTGCAAGAACGAACACTTACTCCACTTGATTTGGACACCATGGGCCTCGGTAATCGACAGCACATCTTTTAGAATGTTTAAATTCTCTGCCACCTCCTTCGTCGGGATGATGATGTCATCGATGTAAATAAAAATCTTCTTCATTTGTACGAGTGGCTTGAAGACTGTATTGATGAACCGTTGAAAAACGGCTAGTGAGTTGCATAGCCCGAACGGTACTTGGTTGAACTCAAACTGGCCGTCTGCTGTGAAGAAAACAGTAAACTTTTTGCTCTCCTCAGCTATGTCCACATGAAAAAATCCATTTCTCAAGTCTAGTGTGGTAAAGACTCGAGCCTCGTACAGATTATCCAACAATTCCTCAATAACAGGCAATGGGTACCTACTTACTTACTTAGGTGGCGCTACAGTTCGGGGTGAACCTGGGCCTCAACCAACAAGCCTCTCCATTTAGCTCGGTCTTTAGCTAATTGCCTCCAGTTGCGCACTCCAAGTTGGTCGAGGTCCCCTTGAACTTGTGCGCGCCACCTACGGCGATGATTCCCTCTACTGCGTCGTCCCTCCGGGTTAGATTCGAAGACTCTGCCGGCCGGAGCGTTGGTGTCCATTCGCTCTACATGGCCCAGCCATCTCAGACGTCCAATACGCAGTTTTTGACTAGGTCGATATCGCTGTACAGCTCGTATAGTTCGTGATTGAATCTTCTCCTCCAAAACCCGTCAACGCAAACGGGACCGAAAATCTTCTGAAGAATTTTTCTCTCGAAGCGACCAAGGATATCTTCATCCTCTTTTAATAAAGTCCATGTTTCAGCGCCGTAAAGCAGGACTGGGATGATCAAGGTCTTATATAAAGTCTCCTTAGTTGTTCGAGATAGGGCTTTACTGTTGAATTGCCTTATAAGCCCAAAAAAACAGCGATTGGCAAGAGTTACATATTCTTCGATTGATTTCTACGCTGATTTTGTTAGTAGAATTTATAGCAGAGCCAAGGTAGACAAAGTCCCTTACTACCTCAAAGTTATAGCTGCCCACGGTGACGTTTTGTCCAATTCGTCGGTGTTGGTTTTCCCTTCTAGTTGACAGCATATACTTGGTTTTGCCCTCGTTTATCGCCAAACCCATTTTGGCCGCTTCCGCCTCAATGCTTGCAAAAGCACCGGTGACAGCCCGCTGAGATCTTCCGATAATGTCGATATCGTCGGCGTATGCAAGCAGTTGTACAGACTTGTAATAGATTGTGCCTCCGGTGTTGGGTTGTGAGTTCCGCACAATCCGTTCAAGTACAATATTGAAGAAGTCACATGACAGCGCGTCACCTTGTCTAAAGCCTTTTTTGACATCAAAGGTCTCGGTGAGGTCATTACCGACCTTGATGGAGCAGCGAGCGTTCTCCATCGTCAGCCTGCACAGACGGACAAGTTTGGCAGGGATGTCAAAACTAGACATGGCTCTATAAAGCTCTTCTCTATAGATGCTGTCATAGGCGGCCTTGAAATCGATAAAGAGGTGGTGAGTATCGATTTGGAATTCTTGGGTTTTCTCCAGGATCTGCCGAAGTGTGAAGATTTGATCGATGGTGGACTTTCCTGGCCTGAAACCGCACTGATAGGGTCCAATCAGGCTGTTGATAAAGGGTTTCAGGCGTTCACACAATATCGCAGAAAAGATCTTGTATGCGATGTTGAGGAAACTGATGCCTCTATAATTGGCGCAGTTGAGGGGGTCTCCTTTCTTGTGGATCGGGCAAACGATGCTGAGATTCCATTCATCAGGCATACACTCGTCTGACCAAATATTAGAAATGAGTTGGTGTATGCACTCTACCAATTCATCCCCAGCTGCCTTGAAAAGTTCGGCCGGTAAGCCGTCAGGTCCAGCAGCCTTGTTGGATTTTAGCTTGGATATTGCTATCCTCACTTCGTTTTGGTCAGGTGGACGGAAATTTTGACTATCATCGTCTATGTTGAATGGTTCATTCTGCCTGACAGCGGGATGTTGGTCTTCGTCGCCGTTATACAGTCTGCAGAAGTAGTTTTTCCATATTCTCAGCACCGACTGTGATTCTACTACGAGGTTTCCATTCTCATCTCTACAGGTTTCTGTACGGGCATTACTTCTCTGACACGTTCTTTTTACCTTTTGGTAAAACTTCCGTACATTGTTCCTGGAGTATAGACTCTCGATATTCTCAAAGCAATGGGTACCTGTCCTTCACCAATTTGGCATTTAGACGGCGGTAATCTACACACAGTCGTGAAGATCCGTCCTTCTTTTTGGACTACTGGACTGCATAATCCGAACTGCTGGGCCTGGCGATACCTTCCTTCAGCCAAGCGTCGGCCTGCTCCGCTATAAGTATTTTTTCGCCGGGAGCAAAACGACGGGGCTTCTGATAAACCGGCTTGTCGTCATCTAAAAAGGTTCGTAAATCAATGCAAGATTTTATAGGCCTCAACGGATTATAATTGTTTATCAGCTGCTTGACAATCAAGCGCGTTCCAGGGTCGGTTATCCTCAATAAACTGTCAAGATCGGAATCGTCAATGACTTGCCACACCATCTCCAACTCGCCAAAATCGCCACTGCCTTCATTATCAACGTCCACTGTTGCTGCCTGCGCACCTCCGATTGCCTCTGACACCGTCTTCTCTCTTTCGATTGCTGATGTCACCGCCTCTTCACTTATACTCGCCGCTGTCACCACCCACTCATCTTCGACTGATGCAACCTGCTTGGCCGCCAGTCCGGCATGCTGGTCCTTCTCTTTAGCTTGAATCGAAGCTACTCGCCCGCCATCTAGAACGATAGTAACGTGTTGTAGAAAATCCTTACCCAGGAGAAGATCGTGATGCAACCAATGGTCGGCGACCACGTGCAATCGTATTTCCAGCACCTTTGGGCCCACCGACAAACTAGCGTTCACTGAGCCCAACGTGGATTTCCTGGAGTGTCCAATGCCATTGATCGAAATGCTCGGACCTCGTGTCGAATACACATCGGTCAATGTCTGGACAGATTGCCGTGCAAGTGTGATGTCACTTCCAGTGTCTAGCAGGGCTGCATATGCTCGCTCTCGAAGTCCGATTTTCACAACTGGATCCACACAGGAGATCATATTCACATTGTTAGCCGTAGACTTTGTTAAGTTACGTGGGCATTTCGTTGCTATGTGCCCAAATTCATTGCACGCAAAACACCTTGGTCCTTTGTGCTTGTTTGGGCAATTATCCGACTGATGCGATCTCCCACCGCATCTAGAACACCTCTTACGACTTGCTGTCATCTCGCGCGAGCTTTCCGTCTTCCTCTGCTGTCCACCTATTTGTTTCCTCACAAATTCATAGGCTTTGAACTTCTCCTTCAGTTCGGCTGGGGTTTTTGTCTCGTACAAAATAATTTTATTTTTTGGATCATCCGCAATGCCGTTGACTATGTAAGTCACGAGAGACTTGTCATCGATATTCCCTTGCGCAGATAATTGTTTCATCGTATAGAAATATTCGAGAAAGGTTTCACCGTTGCGTCTCTTTCTCTCCTCCAAAGCTCGATGAACGTTGATGCCGGTGAGGGGGACATCGAATTCCTTGGTGAGGAAATCTTTGATTTCTTTCCACCCTCGTATATTTTCTGCTGTCTCTGCTGCTAATTTCGCCGCTCCGATCAAAAGTCGTCTGCAGTACAAATATTTTTGTACCTCTCCCGATTTGCATACAATTGCGGCATCCTCGAAGTTTTTTATTCACAGTTTGACATTTTTCCCGGCTTCGCCACTGAACTTTTCAAGTAACTCTTCTACGTCCTTGAAGGGGATAGCATTATTGACATTTTCTCTATCTATCTCGCCCTCACTTTCGCTGGCTCTAGCATTGCTGACAAATTTCTCTAGTCGTCTCGGTCTCATTTTCACTGGCTGTCATCGTGTCTAATTGTTTTACGTCTTCTTGTGACGATTTCTCCAAAAAATCTTTCCAATACTTCAACAAGTCTTCTTTCTTCTTGTAGGAGTACTTAACACCGTTCTTCTTTAACAGAAATTTTAACTGTCTTGTAGTAAGCTCTTCTGGATTTCCTATCAGATTCAAATCACGCCATTTGAAGAGCAAAAAAATTAACAGGAGTTTTTAGATATTTGTGGGCGCCGTGGCGTAAGTGGTTAGTGTGTCGGATCACTACGCATGAGGTTCTAAGTTCGAATCCCAGAAAACACCAAAAAGTTTTTTCACGGTCCCACCTCTCGCGAGCGTCTGACAAACATCCGAGAGTATTGTTGTCATGAAAAAGCTTCTCAAATCGCCGTTCGGAGTCGGCATTAAACTGTAGGTCCCTTTCATTCGTGTGAAAAATATAACGCACACAACATGAGTGGTTGCGAGAAGCTAGGCCCTGGCACTTTAAAGAGCTGTTGCGCCAAATATTTTTTTTTTTTTTTTAGATATTTTAAATCTTTTCACGAAACTTTCTTTTAATTTAGAATTTCGATTTCTTCAGTGAAATCACTTCTTTAATCAATATCTTTCGAACTCCAATCCCACTTCTGACACCAAAATTTGTAGGTTCGACTAAATAAAACTCTTAAATTTCAGGAATTCGAATTTGTTATTTAATTTAAATTTAGTTATTTTGATTTAGATATGTAGAAAATTCACAAAATAAAATAATTTTCTTTTCCTTTTCTAGTCTTAACAAAAAAAAACTTCACGGCTTAAAACTTAACAGCATTCTCCTAACAGCTTAAAACCTTCTCCTCTCTACTCTACTTGACTCCCCTTTACAGACCCTCTAGTCTAATCAATTTTCTTTCTTTGCTTTCCGCTTAGCCTTCTCTGTTCTTCCTTTTCTTTTCTTTACTATATTCTTACATTTTCTTCTATTACAATATTAAGTGTTAGTTGTTTTCAAATTAATTAATACGTAAAACTCTCAAATCCTACATACATACCTATTAAGTCAAACACTTATCTTTCTATAACCAGAATTCCAATAGGGGCGTTCTATTACCGTTGGCATCAAATCGCTCGCATGCAGCCACACGAGATCTTGAGACAGTGAAAGACTGCCACGTATCTCTCAACGAAATAGCTGGTCAGTTTATCCCCATCTTTAACTGGGTGTCAGAGGACTGTGACATACCGGGGAATTGCGCAGCTGACGAGCTGGCTCGACAAGTCTTCTCTGATACAAATAGCATAAGCATCACCGACAACGAGGTGCCAACGTTTTATGTTGAGTACCTTATCCACCCAGACGCGGTGAATGAAGCCAATTATCGATAGCAGCATCTAGGCACCGCTAGGCTACTTTGGTCAAGACTGAGTAAAATCAGATCCATCGGACCCAGGTTACTCGAGAGAAGAACCATCCCCAAAATTAGAAACGCTCTCATAGAAGTTGTATTGACGAAGAGAAAGAAGAGACCAGTCACTTTCTATGCACCTGTCCTGCAGTAGCCAACATTAAAAAGGCTACCCAATGTAAATACTTTTTCAACGATCTAAATGATCTCGGCAACGCCTGCATGGCTAAAATTAACTCTTTCATACCAAAAAGTAGTTGCTTCCAGGACCCCCTGAAATGAAATAAACCGACTTCCAGTTAAAAAAAATACACGCAGACGAAGCTTAGAACGCTTAAAACTATCAGATCTATCATTCAGAAACGGAACTAAAAAATATTAATTCTCCCTGCAATTTCTTTGCTTTAAAATCGTTGAACTTTCGGTAAAAACAATAACTTAATATCCAGTGAACAGATGTTTATAATAATAAAACCGGTGGAGGGTAGGGACTCTCATTGTACTTACAAAACAATTTCCTCTGAGGGTTCCAACTGTAGACCCAAAGCTCTTCGTGCCTCTTGGGATTACTTTGTGTGTCTTTCTATGGTTAAGGTTTGGCAAAATTTTCCCCAATCAATTTTGATCGCCTTAGTGTTCAAGTAGTATATAAATAATTGAGTCAATAGGGGCGGAGGACTTCGCTGTTTTTGGCGAAGGATCCAGCATCTGTCTGAAATCTCGTTGAGAAATCTGCAACTTAGCTCTTATTGTCAAAAATGTCAAGGCATTTGTAGCTGCCTTACTATCCATCTATAAACATTCAAATATTTTGATAGCAAGACCTCCTAGTGGGCACATTCAAAGCTTGGCTGCTGCTTCTCGGATGATTAATAAGAAGTTAAGTTATTTTCATAAGCATATGACCAAAAATAATTAAGTTAAATAAACTCCTGCTTTGGATCAATTTCATAAATATTACATAGCTTTTTGTTTGAATGTACAATACAATATCTACGAGTGCAGTATATACGTATGTCGGTGACGCAAAAATAGATTCTTCTTCTGCTATTTGCTTTCAATATCATCTATTTGCCGATTACATATGTATTTTTTATTGTCAATATCATTTTTTTTTCCTTTGTTATCGTCTTCATTTTACTCATCCTTGAAAAGCTGTCATTTTCGTATGATTGATAGTAATTTATTTGATTTTCCGATGAAGATTGTTTTACACGCTAATTTATAAGAATTATACAGACGATATACGGACGTATTGCCCCTCTGGGATGGACACGCGTGACCAAGCCACAAAAATATCAATTTAAATGTATTTTCTTTTGTCGCTTCACTGTCATCCTCCAGGCTCATACAAACACAAACACAATATAACAATTGCTAGGTGATTTTTCATGCAGACTGACAGATTTTATGATTGGGGTTTTGCCCCATTTTTATTTTTCGTAAGGCGGTAGCAGTTACGGCGACGGTCAGATCGAATGGCAGCGATTAGGAAAATTTAAGGCTATGCAGGATATATAATTTTGCTATTTATATGGAAAGTGAATTGGTCCGAGAGTTTTTTCTTTTTCTTTTTTATAAAAATGGAACGCGAGAAAAATTTTTCTCAATATCCAAATGGTAAGAGGCATTTGGAGTAGACAATTCGAATTAAATATTTATGCGCCACCAGGAGTTGGAGGACAGGATGAATATGAAATTAAGTCAAGGGTCCAATAACGGTGGCCACACACAGAATGTCAAGCAGATGAGGGTTAACCAATCTCGAAAAACAGAAGAAGAATATTGCGGCTGAAAATCTTGAAGTTGACATCGGTGATTTTGTGGAGCCCAACAAATAGGTTTTTGACAAATTATATGGATGGAACTTTGATGGAGAGTGGCATAACTTAAAACAGGTTTAAGAAGTTAAACGCTAGTAGTTAAACAAGTAAATAAGTTAGAGGGTTCCGTCTGGATATATTTGTGCGGGTAATTATTTTGATTTAGGTTTTTATCGTTCACATTTAATTCAGGCAAGTACAAAAATTGTGCGCGTGTAGCAGACTTGTGTCGATATAAACTGACATTGTTTGGAAATTTTAATAAAATTCATATTTTTTTTTACAATTTTAAGTCACTTGTCACGCAATATCTAGCAATAAACCATTATCTTTAAATGTTAACTTAGGCCTAGAAGTCTAACTCTTTTAATGCAGTTGCACAACGTGTAAGTTAGGCCAAAACAAAAAAAAAAAAGAGAAGAGATAAGAAAGAAGGTTATTTAGTGCATCGGTGGAAATAGGTTTCAGCGCATACTTACTCCACGCATGGTACCTGAACTTGCCGCGGAGAATTAACTGTGATTTTTGCATTTAATTTCGAATTATTTTTAGTATTTGCCTCGAGTTTGTGTTGGGTGACTCAAGTTGGTACTTCATGACCGAAAACATTACCATGCCACCCAACACAATGCCCGTAACGAAGTTTTAACTAATGCATTCTAAAGACAATTGACTTTTTTAATGAAACTTTGTTAAAACCATTAGTCGTCACAATCCCCTTGCTTACAACGAATGCTATAGGGCTTTCTCGTTTGCATTTTGTAAAAAGAGTATGGACTTCTCGGACTTTCCAGGGTGATTGATGTTATGATTGCACTCAAAGAACAAGTTGACTTTAATAAAATTTCTATAAATAAACGTCGACATTTCTTCAGTACTCTACTTATGTGCTTGAGATAACTTAGTTCCAGGCATTCGGCATTAGGTATTACTGAATATAGCCACGCCTAGGTTAGGTTAGGTTTTGGGTTTTGTAACTTTAGCGATAAGAAATTTTTTTTGAGGTGAAAGCAACTTTTTTCAGGATAAGTAGTCAACTGAAGCACTCAGGCACAACTGTTCCATTGTACTACCAGGGAGGAAAATCCTGATTGAACCATTCTATGGAAATTTACTTTCTAAGAAAGCCAAGCACCTGATAGGATCAAATGCCAGACACTCGCAGTGGAAATGTCATGGAGTATCATCGTCTTCTCTTTAAGCGTTATATGCTATAGTGTCACATTACTATGGTTTGCGAAAGTGAAGTGTCTTACAAAGACGTCAATAAGTTGTTCACAGTCTTTTCTGTTGAAAGACTGGGATCATCCAGCATGCTGGAGAGTCCTGCTATATACAATTGTATTCATGAGAAACCCGATCGTTAATGGAAGCCCATTATTTCCTTGCGATGCGAATTGTTGCTCTTTTTAATAGGTGCTTACGAAAATATTTCATGTTCTATAACAGCTCCTCCTTGAGGCATTAGTTAGTCGGTTCAACTGTTGTGATAAAAAATCACTTTTTCGTGCATCTAATCATGATGTTTATAAGTTGCGCGGTTATAGTTAGAATCCCAGCCGTTCTATATAAAAATAATAGCATCTTCTGCCTCACCTATGTAGGTTGCGTTACAAAGAGTACAGTATCCTCGTTTGCCTTACTTACTTACTTAGGTGGCGCTATAGTTCGGGGTGAACCTGGGCCTCAACCAACAAGCCTCTCCATTTAGCTCGGTCTTTAGCTAATTGCCTCCAGTTGCGCACTCCAAGTTGGTCGAGGTCCCCTTGAAATTGTGCGCGCCACCTACGACGATGATTCCCTCTACTGCGTCGTCCTTCGGGATTTGATTCGAAGACTCTGCCGGCCGGAGCGTTTGTGTCCATTCACCCTAAATGTCCTAGCCATCTTAGACGTCCAATACGCAGTTTTTGACTAGGTCGATGTCGCTGTACAGCTCGTATAGTTCGTGATTGAATCTTCTCCTCCAAAACCCGTCAACGCAAACGGGACCGAAAATCTTCTGAAGAATTTTTCTCTCGAAGCGACCAAGGATATCTTCATCCTCTTTAAATAAAGTCTTATAAAGAGTCTCCTTTGTAGTTCGAGATAGGGCTTTACTGTTGAATTGCCTTATAAGCCCAAAAAAACAGCGATTGGCAAGAGTTATTCTTCGCTTGATTTCTACGCTGATGTTGTTCTCAGAGTTTATAGCAGAGCCAAGGTAGAGAAAGTCCCTTACTACCTCGAAGTTATTGCCGCCCACTGTGACGTTTTGTCCAATTCGTCTGTGTTGGCTTTCTCTTCTTGTTGACAGCATATACTTGGTTTTGCCCTCGTTTATCGCTTAACCCATTTTGGGTTTAAAGAGGTGGTGAGTATCAATTTGGAATTCTTGGGTTTTCTCCAGGATCTGCCGAAGTGTGCAGATTTGATCGATGGTGGACTTTCCTGGCCTGAAACCGCACTGATAGGGTCCAATCAGGCTGTTAATAAAAGGTTTCAGGCGTTCACACAATATTGCAGAAGAGATCTTGTATGCGATGTTGAGGAGACTGATGCCTCTATAATTGGCGCAGTTGAGGGGGCCTTCTTTCTGTGGATCGGGCAAACGATGCTGTGGTTCCATTCATCAGGCATACACGCGTCTGACCAAATCTTAGAGATGAGTTGGTGTATGCACTCTACCAATTCATCCCCAGCTGCCTTGAAAAGTTTGGCCGGTAAGCCGTCAGGTCCAGCAGCCTTGTTGGATTTTAGCTTGGATATTGCTATCCTCACTTCGTTTTGGTCAGGTGGACGGAAATTTTGACTACCATCGTCCATGTTGAATGGTTCATTCTGCCTGACAGCGGGATGTTGGTCTTCGTCGCCGTTATACAGTCTGCAGAAGTAGTTTTTCCATATTCTCAGCACCGACTGTGATTCTACTACGAGGTTCCCAATTTCATCTCTACAGGTTTCTGTACGGGTATTGCTTCTCTGACTCTTTTTACCCTTTGGTAAAACTTCCGTACATTGTTCCTGAATATTCTCAAACTCGCGCTTCTCATGCTCTTCTTCTTTTGGAGAAGCCGATGTTCTTCCCGTCTCTTTTGCTCGTAGAGCTCACGAGCAGCTCTAGTCTTCCTTTGCAGCGTCGCTTTATATGCCTCTTGTTTTGCTGCATGCACTCGCCGGCATTCTTTGTCAAACCAGGGGTTTCGCTGTGCTCGGCGAGCGAGACCCAGCACATTAGCCGCGGTGTTTCTGATGGCATGTTGGCAGCGTTGCCACTGGTCTTCGGCACTTGATGCTGGCGGCATAGGGATGATTGAGAGATTTCGGGATACGCGTTCAGCGAAGAGTCTGGCGGTCTCTTGCGATTGTAGCTTTTCGACGTTAAATTTTCTCACAGTGATTCTTCTTTGTTGCTCAGATTGGGGTATCCGCATTCGTACCTTGGCTGCAACAAGGTAATGATCCGAGTCTATGTTGGCCGCTCGGAAGTTCTGGACATCCAGAATACTGGAGGCATGCCATGCGTCGATCGCAATATGATCAATTTGGTTGCTCGTTACATGATCATTGGACCGCCATGTCTGCTTATGAATATCGAGGTGAGGAAACCATGTGCTTGCTATGGTGATATTTCGCTCCACAGCGAAATTAATTGACTTTAGTCCGTTATCAGACGTGGTGTCGTGTAGGCTATGCTTACCGACTGCCCTACGAAAGACGTCCTCCTTTCCTATTTTGGCGTTAAAATCGCCCAATACGATTTTACGTCGTATTTAGGACATTGCTCGTATATCTTGTCGAGGAGCTCGTAGAAACACTCTTTGGTGGCAGGGTCCTTTTCTTCCGTGGGGGCATGAACACATATTAGGCTTATGTCATCGAATTTAGCCTTGATCCGGATAGTCATAATACGCTCGCTAACGTGTCGGAAGCTTAAGACTTCTTGCCTAAGTCTGCCGCGTATGACAAATCCGCATCCGAATAAGCGTTGCTTGTTGCCTCTGTAGCAATCACCGTAGTAGATGTCACAGGTTTTCATCCTCTTTATGCCCGGCCCATCCCATCGCACTTCCTGGATGGCGGTAATATCTGCTTTATAGCAGTCTAGGGCATCTGCTAGTTGTTCGGCTGCACGTGGTCTGTAAAGGGATAGAGCATTCCACGTACAGATCCGAAGGTCGTTGTTTTTATTTCGTTTGCTGGGGTCGTCATTATTTGAGTCATTCTTATCTGAGGCTTTTGTTTGTTTCGGAACCATAGGTTTTTTACGTGGTAGGGAAGTTACCCCGACGACACAACCCCCAACCTGGAGGGCCAGTTTCTTAATTATTCCCCTAGGACGAGGGTATGAGCGCTGCCGTTGGCACATTAAGGGCTCCTCCGCCACCATCTCTATTCCGATATCCTGACCAACATTGGAAATTCCTTACCGACCTGTGATCCGAATACGTCGGAGCAGCTCGCGCAAGGTATTCACTAAGTTCAACCTAACTGGAACTATAGACGCCACCGTTGACTCCGTCTAGGGAATTCGTCCGCTGCCGCCTGGAACAGGAAGAAGTGCTCTAGTGAGAAAACACTCTTCCCCCTCTTTCATCTGCTGCCGCCAAGAATGCTCCAAACGGGGTTGGTTACCCATTTCTTAGATTAAGGTACTGGGAACCCGGCTGTCACCGCGTGGAGGTTGAGAGTAGGAGTTGGTAGGCCTCAGCTGAGTGAAAACGCTTGTGTTTTCATATGATCGCATGCACTACCGTTTGACCAGCCCTCGTTTGCCTTCCCGATACTTATTTGCATTGAGTCTGTCAAGTACATCATTGAAATACAAATAGCCTCTTGAATTTCTATATATTACATGCGAGGTTATTCGTGCGTCTTGCATGTTTGATTGTCTTTGGCTGTTTCTAAGCTCTCTAGTGACTTTTTTTTTTTTTTTTAAACAAAAATCTTCATTCAGTGCGAAGCAATGCGCCAATTCCTATGCCTTCTTCCATTTTACACCAGTCAATAACTAATGGAGAAAGTTCTTGCGTTATAAATTCTGAATATCAACTGAATTGCTTACGCTATTCGTTCTTCTTGGGATGGACTTTTCATTTTGTTTATCAAATTGAGTAGTTCTGCGGGAAGAACACATTGATATATGTAGCTGCTCAAACATACATACAAACATACAAACAGCTGTGTAAAATAAAGCAAGGTAACTTTATTAGGGTTATAGCACATAGCCTGGAAACGTCCAATGATTCGAAGTCATTTTAGCGAAAGGTGCGCCTAGTAGGTGGTTGTAAGTCGGTCTCTTTACATGCCATTTGCATCGAATCACTTGATGCGTATTTTAAAAGACTCCTTACATCCGAATCGGATAATTCAAATTTTCAATATGCATTGCCTAATGTTTATATTGCCGAATTGGATGAACCGATATCACTTTTAGAGCTGCAAACTGCCCTTAAAAGCATAAAAAATAATAAGGCTCCAGGAATTGATGGGATTCCAGTGGAATTTTTCAAGAACTCGACTCTAGCCTTTCAAGAAGCTCTCCAGTTCTATACAATAAAATCCATGCCGAAGAGATAGTTCCAAACTTGTTCCTAAAATCTATAATCTTTGTCATTTTCAAGGAAGGTGACATCAATGATCCGGGTAACTATAGGGGGATATCTATACTCAGTAAGCCTTCGCAAAGTATTTACTCAGATCTTATATAAGAGATTAACCAGCCAGGTTTTCGTGCCGGTCTATCAACAGTTGACCAAATATTTGCATTGGAGAGCATTGCCAGGAGATACCGTATATCAACAAGAAAAAAAGCTTTATGCAGCATTCGACACCGTCAACAGAAACTCGCTTATATATAAATTGTCTAAGATCGGCTTATCACCAAAATTCTTACGGGTATATAAAAAGCTAATCACGAATACGTCAGCTGCAGTGTCAAATGGAGATGTTGTGTCCTCCTTTTTTTTAAGACTGACACAGCTGTTCCTCAAGAATGCGTTCTCAGTCCAATATTGTTCCCACTTTTTATTGATGATGTGTCTGATTATTTGCCTGGTAGGATCAATTTCGGAGGTGTAGATGCTAAAGTTTTGCTTTACGCAGACGATCTCGTAGTTCTAGTCGAAAGTCCATCTACTTTGCAGCTACAAATTAACACGTTAAAGTGTAACTACGATACCTGGGATTTGAAAATCAACTCAACCAAATCTAAAATCATGTTCTTTGAATCATCTTCCCGTAGGAGGGTTTCACGGGAAAAGTGGTATCTGGGGAATGAGCATATTGAAGTAGTCAAACAATTAAAATATCTAGGATTCTTTATCACCCACAATCTAGACTTGCGTCCTCATATAAAAGAGAAAACGGTAGAAGCTAAAACGGCTATCAATATTATGTGGAGGAGGTTTTTTTGTAATCAGTGCGCAGATATAACTTCCAAATTCAGAGTATTTGATGCTACCATTAACTCTTGTCTTTTCTACGGCAACCAGGCCTTCGGATACCAACATCTTGAAGAGTTTGAATACATTCAACGCACTTTTTTCAAGCACATTCTTAAGCTTCCCGTGACAACGCCCACTTACGCAATAGACGTTGAATCTGGCCTCTCGCAAATCTACTTAAAAAATCTCAAGGCAAATGCAGATTATATCATCAAGGTAATGCGCAGGAGGGATAACAATATCCAAAAAAGGCTTATGCAATTTGCGCTTCAATGCCGCTCAACACCCTTTAAAGAGTGGTAGGATATAGCAAATGAACACCTTAACGATTGGCAAGATATTTTTTATAGCAGCGTAGCAAAGGTCGACGAGTATTTATACCAACAATGTCGAGCAGAGGCCGGGAGTCAACAAGTAGGCTTATTTATAAGGAACTTTGCCATTCCCTTGGTACAAGCAACTATTTTTGCAGGCAGCTAACAGCCAGTCAGATAAGCTCAGTGTTTAAAATAAGAACGGAGGTCTTAGCTCTCAATTACATCCCTCATAGGCCAAACCTTCGAACAATTTGCACCCTTTGCAATAGAAATGAAAATGAAGATGTTTGCCACTTCCTGGCAGTATGCCCCATACTACAGGAGATACGCCGATTGCATTTCTCCAGGAATTGTTTCACACTTGAAGAAGCTATGCAAGCTCTAAATGGTTCATATGGTTGAAAGCGGCTCTCATCTTACTGCAGTCATGCCTATAACTATCGCAATAGTTTCATAAATCTTTAAATGCTAGTAACTATATTTATTAATGAACGGAATTATAAAAACTTGTAATTTTAATTATTAATATATTGTAATCCACTATTTATTTACTTCTGAATTATATAACATAGCTAATAATGAAGTCAATTCTCGGCAGACAGCAATTTATGTCATGCTTATAAATTCTTTTGTCAATCAAAATGTTATATTTTAATGAATTGCAATAAATAATATTAATAATAATAAATAATATGTAGCTGCTCGCGCTCATTATTTACTCGTAAATGTCTTCGCCTTGACAAGCTTAACGTACTCTCATTATTTAGATTAATGAAACCAATTAGGAAAACAGAAAATACTGTTTAATAATCTCTCTCCCAATCAAATTTTAATCTCCTTCTATTTATTATCTTTTCAGATATTACCGCGCCAACACAGTACGTTACCAGACTGATCCCTGCGAAGGTATCTGCATGCTGAATCACTATTGCGCAATCACCCGTGTCGATTACAAGGAATTCCGTCAATGCCTAGAGAAAGAGCAGAGCGCATTACGTTCTCACTCGCCTGCCGTGCAATCGTGTCCGTTGTTAATACTTTTGCTCTCTTTGGCATTATCCTGGAATACTGCAATGCAAATCCTACCAAAGCACATTCATCATCGCCTGCAGTCGTCGTCCATCGCCATTGTTTTCGCTTTACGTGGAATTTTATTTCGAGTTTTACCCGGATTACAAAGGCCTAGCCAAAAACGTTGCTATTCATTACTAACGTTCCCCACTGGACCGAACAATGACTTGCCCAAAATTCAACTGCACAATGGAGGTGAGAGTGGACATCATATGCTCCAATTGATTGGTAGTCACTCTTGTGTAGGCACAAAACCCATCAACTCCCGCGGTTATTCCAATGCCCACCTCAGCAGGGAGTGCAAGTCGAACCGCACCCTGGCTTCAATACCACTATCAACTATAATACGATGGTTTGGAGACCGACTCCTTTGGGTGTTACCTCTGCATAGTGCAGTACACGATCAACGGTTTTTCAATTGCCAAAAATTGTATTTAACTTTAGTGGAATTAGTTAGATGTAATTGCATTGAAATTTACTTAAAGGTAGTTAAGTGTAGTCAATCGGTGTGCTTGCGGCTTATGGACAGTGCTCGCAGACGTGTGCAGCAATGTGTCACAGCAATGGTTTTGCCGCTAGTTTAGGATTGGGAACTAACAAAACTAATTTCTATGTTATTCTATGTATTCGTGATTATTTCTTTATCGTTTATAGTATTCATGGGTAGGGAAAAACAAAATTAAAATAAATTACTTGTATAGTGTGGATATGATAAAAAAATAAAGTAAAAATAAAATAAATAAAAACGTAACGATGACGAGTATCTGTGTTATACATTAAGTGCAGTGAAAAGAAATACAAATGCAAATAAATTGTAATTAGATTATGAAAGTAAATAGAATTAAGAATATTATGTGCATTTTTAGTTAGATGAAAATTCGAAAACTCACTTGTGTGGGGAAATAGAATACTGCTATATTTTTTTTTATAAAAAATTTAATTAACTATTATTTTTCCTACATACCCAAATGAATTGCTGTAATTTGTGTGACCATTAGTTTCAAGTGTTGTTTCTCATTTTAATAGTCTCAGGAGCCCCTCGAGAGACTGGTGTTACTTTTGAAAAATGTTCAATCTTATCCCGCTCCCCCCACAACCATACCTAACCATAACTGTAGCAGGTTGGGTCCCTGTGGATGAATTGTTTCTTATGTTAATTTGTTAAGATTAAAAATTGGTAAGATTATACCAAAACATAATATAAAATATGAGCTTTTAAATTTTTTATCTACTCCTTTAATTGCTTGGAAAAAACGATTTGATTCCTAGCTCCAGAAGTCCAGAGCAGGACTTAACACCTAACAGAGTGCAAACAATTCTAAAAGAAATTCAACCTAAGGACAGGATGTTTGAGGAAATAATGTAAATTTTGTGACAACCATATTTTCATTACCGCACGCCCTTAAGTAGCAAGTTGATCATGATTGGAAAGGTCTCCATCATACACACACTTGTAGTTAAATTATCATAGACACACTCATCCTGGCCGCTTTAAAGTCGGTGACAGTTCGAAATATGTTATATACCGTATATTTGCGTCCTGCAAATCACGTTCGATTACAGAAATGGAATTCTATAACGCTTTGTTCATCGACTTGAGACGGTAGAGTAGTACTAAACTCGAGTGCAATGGAAAGGAAAACAAAAATGTATGTTGGAAATGTGTAATGAAAATGCGAACGGGAACGTGTTCCCGAAATGTGTAAAGGAAGTGGGTACTCGTACATAGCAAAGCCAATTTCGACCAGCCATGGTATTTTAGTTAGTTTTCATGAATGATTACAACGGATGAACATATATATGTAGGATTGCTTCTTCTCGATGGAAACATCGAATTTTAGTCCAACACATTCCTTATAAAACTCACATAGTTCTCAAAACATAAAAAAAAAAAAATTCTGTGACAGGGTAGTATACAAAAAACAACAAACATTACTCAATGTTAACAAAATGTGTTAAGAAATCCATTTATCATACTGTCACACCTTCAAATGCATTTCATTTTCATAATCGAATCAAACGCAACAAAACCGACCGGCAAAAAGGATAGCACGTCTAGGTCCCAAGAACACCCATATACACAGAGTAAAAAAGAAAAGAGCAAAAAGCTTCAAATAAAGACTTCCTTACCCGCAGTCAAACCTACACTCCACAATGATCCTTTAGCCAGAACAAGGCGTAGAAAAATGATGATGTACGATGCTTGCTGCTCCTATAATCAAATGTGAATTGAATTCCATTTTAGATTCCACATATCCCAGTGCAGCATTGCATGTCGATTTTGAAAATTACATGTGCGCCATTGTGCCCTCGTTACATGCCGCCACACATACTCAGAGAGAATGCATTCGCTAGGGATATATTCGCCCCCTTATGTGGTGCATGTGTAGAGGAGTGTGTAGCATCTGGTTACAAATGGAAATCTAACAATGCACAAACGAGGACCATTCCTTTGCCTTTACCCGGTTACCGGCCGGGGCAGATTATTGTGTAACCCTTACAGTTGTTGTTTCTTGACAGATACATATAATGGAAAAAGGACTCGGATATTCTGAGGCGGCCAACTGTAAAAGGTGCCCAAAGAGAGTGGGTGTGTGCAAAAGAAGACCACTAAACAGTGACAGGAAGATTGCACAAAACGACGATGAGAAAGCTCGCCCATCCATGATCAGAAAGGATATTACATTTTACTTCTGCGGCTCTGAGGATAACCTAATAATGTTTAATTGTTATAAAATATCACATGATAACCATAGGGCTGTGGGAATGGACGGGATGGAGCCATATTTTCTAACTGCAACTGTTCTTGTTGACCGGGAAAACTTTTGTTTCCGGTTATCTGATACTAGTTTGGATGTGCACTGCTTATTGTTTGTAATCCTGATGGGAGGTCGGTCGGATGGCGCATTGTATGTCCTTCGACTCGAAACACATACCACCCATTCGGACTCGAATTCATCGGTGCAATTCCATTTGAGGAATATTTCCATTCAGTTCTCATATTTTTTGTCCCTTTTTGAACTTTTTTTTCTCTGTTTATTGCATTTTATGGTCCCGAGAGAAAATCCATGCCATACCGAACACTTTTTACTTTTGTTATATTCCCGCTGGTGGTATTGTTGTTGTTTTATTCGTAGTATTTTTACAGGTCACATGAAAAATGACCAAAACTTTCTCAAACAAGCTAAAAGGTTTCGATTATTTATTTCGATGATTTGGTTGCTGTTTGTTGTTTTGAGGCGATGCGCGGGAGAGGGTTTGCTTTCGATTTTGTTCTCTAGAATCTATTTTGTCCTTTTGCAGGGATTTCGTCGTTTTCGGTTTTTTCGTTTTCTCTGATGATTTATTGGAGATTTTATTCCCTCTGTTCTCAAACTGTCGTTAAAATGTTTTGTGTGTGAATTAAATTGGACTGTTTTTGGGGGCTAGGTACAAGGAACCGAAGCGGCTTATCGATTGTTGGGCTTACATATATGCATGTATGTATGTAGGTGCATACATATACTCGTATTGAAGTAACAGCAGGATATTAGCTGGTGATTTTGTCTTCCTTTTTGGAAAGGACATTTCCCGCTTTTTTCGAACAGACTCAAGGGAGGATCTAGTTACTGAACTGTTTTGTTGAAGTTCCCCCCTCAAATTTTCTGGTTTTCTTATTTCCTGTTTTTGCGATGGCTCTGTTAACAATGCTGATAAAAAGTTGAATTATTAATACACTACACTCTTTTTGGGGTTAAGGATTTAGCAGTGTAGTCCGGTATCGAGCCTAATGGATTGTGAACCTTTGCGACCTAGATTTTCCGAGTTTTGACAATAAAAAATGCCTTATTTATTACATTTATCGTAAAAGTTTTTATTAAACGAGCGAGAATGGAATTTTTGTGCATATGAGCGAATAGATCTTTCAAAGTTTTTAGTAGGTTGTATAGGTATATGGAAGGCCCAATAAAAGTGTACGGTCTGTGAATAATGTGACAGGGTCAATGGTCCTAAAAGTATACTCAAGCGTTTGCATTTTGCAAATTAGAGTGCAGTCTTCACATAGTGCCATGATGGAAGTAATACACATACATACGGACACATACATTTGAAACAGCCTATGAATTGCCTAGGCCTAGCTTCTCACAACCACACGTATTGTGTGCTTTATATTTTTCGCACGAATAGAAGGGATCTACAGTTTTGTGCCGTAGTCGAAGGGCAATTTTAATTTCATTTTTGAGAAGACTTGTCATGACAACAATACTCTTGGATGTTTGTCAAACGTTAAACAACTTTTGGTGTTTTTTTTCGAATTCGAAGACTGAATCTCACGCACAGTGGTCACACTAACCACTACGCCACGGCGGAAGTATTTGTTTTACATATAAAACTTAGTTTTCATTTCTGTATTCACTTTTGTGGGTCTGTTTTCCAACATGGTTGTATTTTTTGAAACTTCATGTCGTGGTATAGGGAACCGCGAATGCCTCTTTGATCATTTCATGTTCTTGCGAAAATAGTGTTTCGAAACTTTTCTTGCTCCAGCAAGGAAGGGTGTAGTTTTTTTCAGTGTCAGATTTTTCCCATCGCTGGAAGTTCAAAACTAGAATGCCGTGGCTTCAAAGTTCTATCGTCTTCTCAATTTATTTCTGCTAGTTGTATCAAGAGCTGGATTTTTCTTCGCAAAAGTATACTGCTCAGTTAGACAGTGGTTTGTACATCGACCGCGCCTTTCGATTTCTAAATGCCGCGTTAAGGTGAGTTCGCAGGATAGATGATTTTATCTTCATTTTTGGAAGACGGGAGAGGGTTATAGAAAAGTTGGAGGATTACTTGAAGGTCGAAATAGAAGAGCAGGGCCTTAAAAATTCGTGGTTTTAGCAAGACGATGCTATAGCACACAGCCACAATCGATTTAATTATTGGCAAATAACATAAGGGAAATTATTTAACCCCACCCAATGTCTTTACTCTTGTACAGACAGTCAATGTATGACTCGTGTAATACTTACTTAGATGGCGCTACAGTCCAGGGTGGACCTAGGCCTCAACCAACAAACCTCTCCAGCCAGCACGGTTACGAGCCAGCTGCCTCCAGTTGCGCACAGCAAGTTGGTTGAGGTCCCCCTCCACTTGTTTGCGCCACCTACCGCGAGGTCGTCCTCTACTGCGCCATCCGTCCGGGGTGGATTTGAAGACTTTCTTAGCAGGAAGGTTGGGCTCCATCCGCTCTAAATGACCCAGCCATCTTAGTCGCTGTATGCGAACTCTTCTGGCTAAGTCGATGTCCTTGTACAGGCCGTATAGTTCGGCATTGTACCTTCTCCCCCACTCACCCTCTATGCAGACGGGACCAAAGATCGCTCGAAGAACTTTTCTCTCGAAATAACCAAGGGCATCCTCATCCGGTTTTTTCAAAGCCCATGCCTCTGCGCCATATAGCAAGACTGGGATGATTAATGTCTTATAAAGAGTTACCTTAGTAGTTCGAGATAGGGCTTTGCTACTCAATTGCCGTTTTAGCCCATAGAAACAACGATTGGCAAGAGTAATTCTTCGTGTGATCTCTCTACTGATGTCATTTGCGGAGCTGACCATAGAGCCTAGGTAGACAAAATCCTTTACTACCTCAAAATTGTATCTGTCTATTGTGGCGTTCTGTCCAAAACGCCGATGTTGGGTGTCCTTTTTTGTAGACAGCATATATTTTGTTTTGCTTTCATTGACCGCTAGACCCATCTTTGCTGCCTCGGTCTCGATACTCGTAAATGCCCCATTGACGGCCCGCTGAGTTCTTCCGATTATGTCAATGTCATCGGCATAAGCGAGTAGTTATACAGACTTGAAGAAGATTGTACCTCCGGGGTTGGCTTGTGAGTTTCGTACAATTCTCTCAAGTACTATATTAAAGAGATCGCATGATAGCGCGTCACCTTGTCTAAGACCTTTCCTGACATCGAACGGTTCGGTGATGTTTTTACCGACTTTGATGGAGCAGCGAGAGTTCTCCATCGTCATTCTGCACAAACGGACGAGCTTGGCAGGGATGCCAAGACTAGACATGGCTCTGTATAACTCGTCAATATACACGCTATCATAGGCAACTTTGAAATCGATGAAAAGGTGGTGCGTATCGATTTTATATTCATGGGTTTTTTCCAAGATCTGCCGTAGTGTGAATATTTGGTCAATGGTGGACTTTCCAGTCCTGAAACCGCACTGATAAGGACCTATCAGGTTGTTGACGATCGTTTTTAGGCGTTCACATAGTACGGCAGACAGGATCTTATATGCGATATTTAGGAGACTTATACCTCTGTAGTTGACTCGTGTAATAGTTGCATAAAATTAAACTAAATCTCTTAGGTGTTTCAATCTTGTGTTACGAAAGTGTTTCAGTCATCCAAAGAAATGAATTCCAACAGCTCTCAAGCTTCTGATTGTAGAAAAAAGAAAAGTTAGGCTTTTTCTCGTACCTATGCATCTCCTGCAATATGCAATTCCAGATCCCAAAGATGTTAAAAACTTAATAGTTCTGGCTCAAACATCTTCTTAGACAAACCCGGGCAAGATTTCGAGGCACATTTACGAGTATATGGCTTCACTAATTTTTGAGCTGCATAATTAGTTTGTCCAATGCTTACATTAATAGTAAACCTCTTTTCAAAGAATAATAATGCGGGCACATGGTTTTTCTCGGGCGTGTAATATGTACAGGTTAGAGAGTATGTTTCTTTTACCCCAGTACGAATATAACCATCAAGTGCTTATCTCCATTCCCTATAAGGATTTTATCTTCTGACTATTGTCATTCTATTCATCCCTACATCGGCGTCCTTCTGTTGGTTTGCCCGTTTGTAGCTCGCTCTGCAGCCTAAACGGGTAGACTGATTTACTTCAAACTTCTTGCGTAGGGTCTGTGGAGGTATCCGGTTGGTTCTTTTTCAGTAGATTTGGTTAAAAATTAATGTTTTAGCAATATGTATATGACATGTTTTCATTGTGTTTTTAAATATCCAATTAACCGTACAACTTTATCTTCTCAAATTTAGTGAACTCGAAACACTTGTTACTAGCTACCAAATGACTCGTGTTTCATAAATGGTAAATGGTTTAACCACACAGACTTAAAATTAATTTCGAAATAAACACCAGTACAGGTGGGTGCAAGTATTTACCACCCACTTTAATTTCATCTATAACGACAATTTCTGGTCTAGTTTAAGTTTTTTTTTTAATCCATTGACAATTTTTTAAACTCAATCTAGCGATTTATCCATTTGCCAAGTAAAATTATAATAGTTATCATTCACGTCAGTGGTTGAGTGCTTCAAGTGTTTACTCGCGCAGTTTAAGATAAATAGAATTGATAAGGATCAGATGCATTACACAATAAACATGTACATAGATGAAGTAAGATCCTAGCTTAGCCTATCAATGTTACTTCAAGTTGAGTTTCACCTATTGATTGATTATTGGATCTCATATCAATTCTCTGTGGATATTGGTGATGCTAATATCTCCATCCATATATGACAAATAATCTTAACGTGACACGTAATTTTTTTGAGTGAATACTAGAATCACAAAAAATGCTCATCTAGTCAACAATTTCTTCAATTAACCACCCAATACTTAAATTAGACTTTCAAAACATGATTTCTCCACCATTCCTGCCCAACAGATTCACACATTTGAAATATTTTCACTGCGGAAGTGGTTAACCATATTTCTTCTGATTAATAAATTATTTTCCCATTAAGATCGCATTAACTCCTGCTACAAGGTCATATGGTAACAACATTTGCTGTATATAGTATTTTAATTCGCCGCCATCTGGTGTGCAATATCAAATCAACAATATCCACGCCACTCACACACATAATCAAAGTCATGGCCCTAATTTCATCTCCTTACGGTTCGAAACGAAAACCAAAAATCCTCGTTAGAGGCCCGTGTTCTCCTCTATCGAATAACAAACACCGCCCATATAGGATAATTTGAAATAATAAAATGCACATTAGCATCGCCTTGCTATTTTCGTTCGTCCTCATCATCATCATCACCACCATCATAATCGTCATCATCATCATCATCATCATCGTCATCATCATCGGCATCGTCGTCCTCCTCGTTGTGGCCATTGCCATCACCCGGGATATGGATTTTTCCAGATTATTTCTGAGAATAAGGTCAGGAGGCTACTCTTATTGGCGCGCACGGAACAAACGAATCAATTCTCATAAATACCAGCACACTCCCAGCTTCAGCCCTACAGCCAATGTCAATGCCGGTTTGAAGAAGGAAAGGCAATAGAACGCACAGGCGAAAAAAAAAAGATTTGTAAAAACTCCTCCGGCGACATCTGTTGGCTTTCGTTATCATGTCGAGGCACTTAATGTCGTAAAGTGTTTTTCGATTTTTCAACTGAGACATCATCAGGCAATTCCGCTCATTTGTATTCCACGCGCGGCTACTTGGCCGTTTCGCCTTCCGTTTCCATCTCGGGGGCCAGTGTTACCACGATTACAAGTGTGACTCGGGGTAATACCAATCGACCTTACCGCCAATTTATCCTGCTTTCGACTCGTTGTACTGTGCTCTATATTCTGGCGTGGCCTCTCCCTTTCGTAACAATAACAATAAAAATAATAACAATAACAATGCGAATATCCGTTGCAATAAAATAAATTAAAAATTGACACATGGCAGAGGGTTGCGCTGGCTGGTGGTAGGTTGGAATTGGATTCGTATTTATTATTTTTTCCATCGTTAAAAGGAATGAAGGTGAAACGTTATGAAGCAAAAAGGAGAAACAATTGTACAAAGTCTGTTTGGAAAATAAAGATACAGGGTCAGATATCTGTATCGTACAGTAGACAGTGTGGTTTCAAAAATCTTCATGTCATGGCAACCATTCTTCTGCTTTTGGATAGAAATTGCTCTGCCCGCTATAGTGCAGCCCATTCATTGTTGTCTGACAACTCATACCCGACGAACAATTCAAGGCAAAAGCGTAATTCCGAGAACTTTCACCCCCCATTGCTACATTGTCACCCTCTATTGCCCCATTGCAATTGTATGGATCAATTGGCACTTCTAAATGATCAGACATATAGTACACTGAGGGAATCCTTTCCCTGTCATGCTTACTCATGGGTATTACCAGGCAGTTCGTACAGAAAATCTTAAGCGAGTTCGACCTAGAAAAGATGTTTTAAAATTCACGACTGAAAAGCGCTACAAAGACTATATCATCAGATGAATATGAATAAGCTGCAAGTAGACACTCAAAGATGAAGTTCTCTCGCCTTGGCATCGAATAGATAAACCTGATAATTAATCTAGACACGGACTGATGAAGACTTCATCAGTCTTCAAGAACGATGTGCACCCTCTGACTTTGCATCCGTCTATGGAAACCACTGGTTGTATCATTTCGTGTTTTACATAGCGGAAGGGTTATAGCAAAAGCTATAAAACATAGCGAAATAAAGCTCATACCAGTTTAAAGTATTACGCGCAATCCTGACATCAATAAAGAGTATTCTCGACTAAGCTCTACGGTCTTGCGTTGAGTTTGATCTGGGCGATTGTGAATTTGGCCCTTAGAAGAATTCGTTTTCATAAGGTATGCAGCACGTTCCTTTAATTTTTGGTGTTAATCACAGGGTGAGTCAATGGGGTCTGACTTAGTTGGCAACTATTGCCACTTATCGTTATCACCACGACTAAATTCAGAGTGATGTACCGGGTGGCAATCCTCCAAAGATAATTACATAGATAGATCTATACATAGGCATACATGTGCCCTTAACTTAATTTTCGATTGGTGCAGGACAAAGGGACTTACCGTAAATCCGGGAAAAAACTATACTTGTACCCTTTTCCAGGAAAAGGAATCACATTTTTAAATAAATGACATTGGAGAATGATTCAATTCACATATCCAGCGAAGCAAAATAACTATGTGTTATCCTTGATAAAACGCTCACCTGGAATTCACACCTGACCAAAGGTGCCGAGAAAGCGACAAGAGCAATGTTTATGTGCCAGCGCCTACACGGTACAACTTGGGGGCTACGATCCAAGATAATATACTGGAATTAAAGCGCCATTATTAAACCCATGGTCACTGACGTATCGTTGACTTGGTGGCCAAAAACTTTACACGTTAAGACTCAGGAACAGTTGAATAAAATCTGTACTCTAGCTTGTCAGAATATCACAGGGGCAATAAAAACGTGCCCTACGGCAGCAATGGGAGCAATGCTTAGTCTCACACCGCTGCACTTTGCGGTACAAAAATAACATATGGTGAGTGCTTTTAGGCAGCCCAAATTTTGGACCTTAAAGTCGGCTCACAACGACCTTATTCTCAAAATCCCAGATACCATGCTCAGGAAATACCGGTTCTCCAGAAGATTCAATGTGATAATAAGTGACCGCCACACATGGAGGAATGAAGGGCTTGTAGTCTTACCAAACTCTCAAACTTGGTACACAGATGGTTCCAAATTGGAAAATGGTAGCACTGGCGCAGGGGTTTATAGACCCAGGTTCCAATGTGCAGCAGCGCTTGGGAAATCACCAACAGTATTTCAGGCGAAGGTCCATGCAATCGAACTCTGTGCAAGAGAATGCCTGCGGTGAAGGGTCGAGGGCGCCAGTATTTACATCCTCTCGGACAGCCAGACAGCACTTGTGGCTCTGAATTCCTACTCGGTAGGTTCTAAACTTGAATGGGACTGTCTCAATCTTCTCGAAGACCTTGCGTCAAAAAACACAGTTACTCTGGCATGGATACCAGGAAACGAAGGGTTAGCGAGAAGAAGCGCTAGCCGCCCACTACTTGGTCCTGGACGTTGTTTTGGAGTTGCACGGAGTAAAACAAACCTCAAACTAAAACAATGAGAAGCTGAGCGTCATGCAGAGTACTGGGCCTAAAACAAGCATGGTTCATTAACCATAACCATTGTCAGGCTAAGAAGCCACTTGAGCTAAGGAAAGTAGACTTAAGGACCTTAACAGGCTACTTGTCTGGTCATTGCCCACTCAGGTTCTATCTGCAGAAAATAAGAGTAGCAAATACAGACGTATGCCGGCTATGTGAAGAGCAAAAAGAGACGGCAGAACATATTCCTTATGAATGCCCCATGGCTGCAAGTAAAAGACTTCTCCTCCTCGGGAAGGCTTTATTGAGCCTGGAGAGTTGTTGAGGTTTACCAGGAGCCTTAACCCAGTTCTCGGCTAAGCACTGGTCCGGCACAATAGATCTTTGAGGTCGCAGTGCTAGCAAGGGCCCCCGTAAAGTATACGAGTAGTGTAGTATAGGCATCTATTGTCTGGAGAAACAAGGCTAAATAAGAATCTGTAGGAAAGCATTCATATGATACGTTCTAATGATTTGCTCACTCGACTAAAATTCTTTAATTGGCCTAAGAAAATTAACATCCACACCAGTCAATCTTAATAATCTTCGATTTTTCATAGCTAGAGATGTAGAGCATAGTTTGCGACTTTATACTCTAATATCGTGTAATTTACGTAGGGTTGAAGAATATGTAGATCCAAGACTTGGTTGTGGTGTCTATACAAAATTTTAAGACCACTTAGGAAATTTCGCAGTATTCGAAATATGCGAAAGAAATAACATTAACTCAGGTATGTAGGACGCATGCATCCATCCGCTTACGAACTGTGCAGCGGTACTTGAATCGGAAAATGTTTGCTTGGTGAACTATTAACAGTTTGCATGCTACTTCAGAGCTCTTCAGTAATTATTTACTACCAAAAATGCATGTTCTGGTGGATATCGGCTAATCAGGGTATTGGGAAATAGTTATTTACTGACTAGCTAGATAGAAGCGGTGATACATAAATCTTGTTTTCTTTGAATTTAGATCACTATGCTATTACGAGTACTGTACGACATTGTCGTCGTATGCCCTACGTTTGGTATGTTTTTTTGTGTAACCACAGGAGCGGAATTAAATAAAAAAAAAAGTGGTTTGCGTTCGTTAATATGCGAAAATTCTTAGTATTTTGGGCTTAAAAGGTGAAAACTATATGTTTGTCTGTTTGATTGACTGCCTATCTACTTGTCGTTTGCGAATCCTGAACGCAGCCTGTAGAGGTTTGTGTAAATTTACATTTTAGGAGTGACCACACAACACGGTTATCAAAAATTTGCTTCTAGGCCCTTCTTTGGGCACCTTTTAGGTCAAAAGAAATATTTTTCTTCTCCATCTTGAGACAGATTAAATGTGGGACATTTTTTTTAAAATAAACTTGCTTTAACATTCGTTTTGAAAACAAACTCGACTTCAATAATTCGTGCTATGCATGTTTTGTTAGCGCAATGGCGCAGTGGTTAGTATTCCCGTGTTCGAATTCCAGAAAACAGCAACAACTTTTCTCACGGTCCCACCTCGAGCGAACGTTTAACAAACATTTAAGAGTAGGTATGCATTGTTATCAGTGATAGGTCGTAATCATTACTTCTGTAATTAAATGATTAAATAATTAGTTCGATAAGTAATTGCAATGAAATTTAATTACTCTGCGTTTACACAGTAATGGTAATAAAAATTTCAATTACAATCAAAAGTAATTGCAATTACTAGTTGCAATTACACCAATGTAATTGAAAAGGTAACTAAATTTAAATCATGAAGTTAATTTCATGCAAATCGGTGAAGCGATTAGGGGTTGAATTTTGCAAATCCTTTCCTCCGTAGTTGCTTGCGTTATATGCAAAACCTCTGCGCAAACTTTTTAGTTTCTGTACCCTCCGGTTTGGGCTGTGTATTTAAATATCTGCCAGTCAGTCAGTCAGTTCCTTCTTCTATATTATGCATTTTTCGTAATTATGCACGTTTTCAGGGATAAGCCTATATACTGATTCAAGATAGGGACGATCTGTCCATCAAGTTTTATTCAAATCCGTTGAGGCGTGATTGAGCAATAAACGTCTAAAAGTCCAAACTTTCAGATTTATATAGAAGTAGTGACATCTGGGGCCATGGCACATTGATAAGTGCGCAGGACCACTACGCGTGAGGTTCAATGTTCGAATCCCAGAAAACACCAAAAAATGTTTTTTCACAGTCTCATCTCTCGCGAACGTTTGAGAAACATCCGACAGTATTGTTGTCTCGAAAAAGCTTCTCAGAAACAAAATAAAAATTGCCTTTCAGATACGGCACAAGAACTGTCGGTTCTTCTATTCGTGCGAAAAATATGGCGTATAAAACATGAGCGGTTGCAAGAAGCTAAACCTAGGCCCTTCATGGGCTGTTACGCCAAATATGTATGTATGTATGTATGCATGCTTTTTTATCGAACAAATAGGAAGGATCCGCAGTTTCATATCGCATCCAAAATGCAATATTTTCAAAATAAAAAACGTATAAATGTTATACTTTTGCTTGTTTGTTGAGCATTTTTAAGAAGCGGGATTATAAAAAAGGGTTCTTGACTTTTTCTGAAATTAAAATTCTTAACTTTATATAATAGTTCAACGCACTTGCTGATGAGCTATGGTTGGTATACTTACTTTTCTCAGTAAATAAGATACTTACATACATGTGCCAATAAACATATTGTTTCTTGTAACACCGCATGTTCTTCAAGTATAAACCCAAACGAATAGTACACTCAAGTGTGCGATAATTTCACAATTTTTATTGTTTTCCTTTATCTCTTATTTTTTGCTATATTTTGACCAGTCTCAACGTTTCAATTTCGTTCGATTCATCCCCCATTACTCACACAAAATAAACAACATTTTCATTGAAAAATCTCGTAAAAATAAAAGTGAAATCGATATTTTGCCTTCTTTGATGTTACAAACGCTTTTTCTAGGTAAATATATAAAAAAAAACTACAAAATATGCTTAATAAATAAAAAGCACAGTATGCATCTATAATAAATTGTAATTAATTATTCTAAGTAATTGTTAAATGTTGTTATATTCTTCCTTAGTTAATTAACTGAATAAAAGAAAAACTTAATATTAAAATAAACAATTTATAATTAATTTGATATTTTTATATGAATGCTGAATTTAATGACTGCTACATTAAAAAATTTAAATGAAAATAAAGAAAATAAAAAACAAACAAAGAAAACCGGACGTATAATGTAAAATATCATTACTAAAAATATTGCGCAATCATAAATAAAGAAAAATGAATTACATAAATTAAAACCATAATTAAAGTAAGGAAATTTCTTGTAAAAAGTTTAACAAAAACCAAACAGGCGCAGCACATAAATTTAATAAAATAAAAAAGTAAATTTTTATATCGCAAAGGGTAGGAACTAGGTACATTCGAGCCATTCGGTCGTTTGTCCACTCAATAATACAGATACAGAGTAGATAATGGAAGACAATTGGGTGGAATTAATTATGCTACGTGTCGTTGTTCGTTATTTTTTTTTTGTCTGTATGTCTTTTTTCCTTCTGTAAATCATGTAAATAAATTATAAAATAATTCATATGGAAAACAATGTAACAATTAATTAATTTTCAACCCAAGCTCCCCACTTTATTATATGCGTTTTTTTGTAGCCAATTTATATAAGTAAAAAATATATAAAAATAAAAGAATTAATCTGAGAGATAGATGTGTCTGCCTACGAGTAGGTCCGAGTAAATTGCTGAGAAAATTGCCGAGTTTTTCACGCTACAGTTAATAGTGCCAGTACACAAATTGACAAAGTGGACGCACTTAAGCGGAAACGGAAATCATAGATAAATATTTATATATAGATATATGGAACTATACGATTCTTTGTTACGTGTAAATATAGTATGTATATTAAATAAAAGTAAATAATAAAATATATATTCATATATTAATTTACTATATATATATATATACATAAATCAATTTGTCTTTTTCATTTGATCAAACGAAACAATGGAATTCTTTTAATTGGTTTTTGCCATGTCACGTGTTCGTTTTCAAGTAGATACGGAAACAATTGAAGCTATCAAAGCATACTCATCTCAGAGTGATGTGATACTTAAACAAGATGTTGCAGTATTTTTTTGACATATTCACCATAGCAGCGGGAATGCTCATACGATGTGCAGTTTGAGCAAATTGACAGTAAGTACTAGGGAGTACATTAGAAGTGAGTAGAATTAAGTCTTCGTACTGGATCTACTGAATATGTTAAGAATTTAGCTAATCGGAGCGATAGAAGAAATATACGTAATTATGAGTAAGAACGAAACCGTACATTCTACAGCGGGCACTGATTTACGAGATAAATAAAAACAATTATTTCTTTTTAAAACGCATTTCTCACGGCTGTCTATACCTTAGTCAACAAAATTTAGCAAATATTTAGCTCAACTAATTCATAATAATGCATAGCAAGTTTAAACCAAATTATTGTGTTATGGACCTTAATTTTTCTTAAATTGGCTGACAATACGATGGTGCTGACAATGTTGACATAATCTACATGTAAGCTACATAATAGAGAGCATTCACGATAAGGTGGGAGTAAAGAGAAGGTGTTTTATTGTACTCGGTGTAAAGGCGTAAAATCGTACACCAGTGTTAAATGACTGATGCAATTACCTCTTAAATTGTGGGTAGTGCTGAATAGACTAGTATTGGTAACGTCTTCGATTGCCACGCTAATGGTTTATGGTTCAAATCCTAATATCAGAAAGTATTTATTTATTTCTTCAATCAATTGTGAAAGCTTGTGTCAACACTACTGCGAAGGCATGACACCAGCAGTAGGTTCGTCATGTGGGTGTAAAAATTGTTGATCGTGTTCCAGAAAATACCAGCAAGATTTTTCATGTTCCCACGCGAAGGTCTGACAAACATCCAGAGTATTATTGTCATCAGAAAGCTTCTTAAAACAAAATCAAAATTGCCCTTCGGATACGCAAAATACGCCAAATATGTATGTATATATATATTTACTCCTTGAACATGCGCAAAGTGTGTACAAAGTATATATACAGTATGGAACAGCTTGTGCTCTAACCAGAGAACGATCAGGGATCTAGCTTAATGGTCCTCAGTTAGTGACACAACTACAACACCACGACTTTTAACATAAGCTAACAAAAATTTGGTTTTTAATTTGTCATACAAAAATATATCGGAACCAGATTTCTGCAAAAATAACTGATTTCAAAAAGTTATTCAATTCAAAAGCATAGGCATTTCAGGATATACCTCAAGGAAGACAAAATAGTTATGCCTTACAAGATATTGATCTGTGCTTTACAAAAGGCATGGTCGTATTTATAGAAAGGCGATTTTTAATTACATATATTGCTACATCTCAGTTTATGGAATGAGTTTCAACCAAAGAAAAATCAATTCTATAAGTAGCTCAGTCTACTAAATTATCTAAATTGGCATTAGGTCGTAAAAGGGCTAATAGCTTGGGAATTGGTGTAAACTATTCCCATAAGCCATACACAAAGCTGTGCCAACTGTTTTCTGAGGAGTAAGAGAAACTTCCGGTTAACCTGGCAAGAGTGTGGTGACAAAATGTAACATAGAGTATGTGGCTGGGTATGGCATACCCACATACAAAATTACTTGTAAATATTGTTATAATAAATATTAACATTTAAAAAATGGTATTTTATTATAAAGGGATATGCGTTTGTGTGATGAATTAAAAAAATACAGTTATGTACATAACGGTGGGTATGTCTTACCCAGCCACACTCTCGCCGGGTTAAATACCTTGGGTTTTGATGAACTCACCGCTGTAAAAGCCCAAATTTTGCTTTACAATAATTTCAAAGCCTTTAAAATTGGAACCCCAGGTTAATTGAAACAAAAAGAATTTGAGGATAGGGAGTGTTTGTATTGTTTTTTGTGGAAACATCCTGATTTATCTTTAAGAACACCGACATCTATAGGTTTTTTCTAAAAGTTAAGAAGTCACAGGGGTTATAAAAGAAAGTGTGGAGAGTAATGACAACTTATTGTCCTTTGTAGTTTCATCACGCTCCCAAAATAACTTCGGCTTGTATTTATTTTTTCAAGAAGGTTTTTAAAGACTGACGAGCAATGAACCATCAGGTATTCTAAGATTTACACGGAGTGCATCCACATAAAGCATTTTTATTATATTATTATTATTTTTTTTTTTTAATATTTTATAGTGAACTAGCCCCACCCGCTTCGCCAGACATTTTTTTGTTGTACTCAGCTCTATGTACCACAACGGTATCGCACACAAAAATGTCAAATTTTTTTTTCAATGTTTTTGTATTTTTTTTTGCTATCACCTCTGTATCGTAATTATGTACACTAAAAAAAAAAAAAAAAAAAAAAACTAAATTGGTTGAAAATTATGGGTGGTGGCGGAGGAGCCCTTAATGGGCCAACGGCAGCGCCCATACTCCCGTAGTGGACTACTGGCACTGGCGTAGCTGGCCCCTCGTCCTAGGGGAATAATTAAGGAACTGTCCCTCCAGGTTGGGGGTTGTGCCGTCGGGCTAACTTCCCTACCACGTAAAATATCTATGGTTCCGAAACAACCAAAAGCCTCGGATAAGGATGACTCCACTAATGACGACCCCAGCAAACGAAATAAGGACAACGACCTTCGGATCTGTACGTGGAATGTTCTGTCACTTTACAGACCACGTGCAGCCGAACAACTAGTAGAGGCCCTAGACTGCTATAAAGCAGATATTACAGGCAACGCTTATTCGAATGCGGATTTGTCATACGCGGCAGACTTAGGCAAGAAGTCTTAAGCTTCCGACACGTTAGCGAGCGTATTATGACTATTCGGATCAAGGCTAAATTCGCTAACATAAGCCTAATATGTGTTCATGCCCCCACGGAAGAAAAGGACCCTGCCACCAAAGAGTGTTTTTACGAGCTCCTCGACAAGACATATGAGCAATGTCCTGAATACGACATTAAAATCGTATTGGGCGATTTTAACGCCAAAATAGGAAAGGAGGACGTCTTTGGTAGGGCAGTCGGTAAGCATAGCCTACTGACACCACGTCTGATAACGGACTAAGGCTAATTGATTTCGCTGTGGAGCGAAATATCACCATAGCAAGCACATGGTTTCCTCATCTCGAAATTCATAAGCAGACATGGCGGTCCAATGATCATGTAACGATCAACCAAATTGATCATATTGCGATCGACGCAAGGTATGCCTCCAGTATTCTGGATGTCCGGATCTTCCGAGCGGCCAACATAGACTCAGCCAAGGTGCGAATGTGGATATCCCAATCTGAGCAACAAAGAAGAATTATTGTGAGAAAATTTAACGGCGAAAAGCTACAATCGCAAGAGACCGCCAGACTCTTCGCTGAACGCGTATCCCGAAATCTCTCAATCACACCTATGCCGCCAGCAGCAAGTGCCGAAGACCAGTGGCAACGCTGCCAACATGCCATCAGAAACGCCGCGACTGATGTGCTGGGTCTCGCTCGACCACCACCGCGAAACCCCTGGTTTGACGAAGAATGCCGGCGAGTGCATGCAGCAAAACAAGAGGCATACAAAGCGGCGCTGCAAAGGAAGACGAGAGCTGCTCGTGAGCTCTACGAGCAAAAGAGACGGGAAGAACATCGGCTTCTACAAAAGAAGAAGAAAAAGCATGAGAAGCGCGCGTTTGAGAATATCGAGAGTTTATACTCCAGGAACAATGTGCGGAAGTTTTACCAAAAAGTAAAAAGAACGTCTGAGAGGAGCAATACCCGTACAGAAACCTGTAGAGATGAAAATGGAAACCTCGTAGTAGAATCACAGAATGAACCATTCAACATAGACGATGATAGTCAAAATATCCGTCCACCTGACCAAAACGAAGTGAGGATAGCAATATCCAAGCTAAAATCCAATAAGGCTGCTGGACCTGACGGCTTACCGGCCGAACATTTCAATGCAGCTGGGGATGAATTGGAAGAGTGCATACACCAACTCATTTCTAAGATTTGGTCAGACGAGTGTATGCCTGATGAATGGAATCTCAGCATCGTTTGCCCAATCCACAAGAAAGGAGACCCCTCAACTGCGCCAATTATAGAGGCATCAGTCTCCTCAACATCGCACACAAGATCTTTTCTGCGAAATTGTGTGAACGCCTGAAACCTTTTATCAACAGCCTGATTGGACCCTATCAGTGCGGTTTCAGGCCAGGAAAGTCCACCATCGATCAAATCTTCACACTTCGGCAGATCCTGGAGAAAACTCAAGAATTCCAAATCGATACTCACCATCTCTTTATCGATTTCAAGGCCGCCTATGACAGCATCTATAGAAAAGAGCTTTATAGAGCCATGTCTAGTTTTGACATCCCTGCCAAACTTGTCCGTCTGTGCAGGCTGACGATGGAGAATGGTCGCTGTTCCCGAGACTCTTCACCGAGACCTTTGCTGTGAAAAAAGGTTTTAGACAAGGTGACGCGCTGTCATGTGACTTCTTTAATATTGTACTTGAACGGATTGTACGGAACTCACAAGCCAACACCGGAGGCACAATCTGTTACAAGTCTGTACAACTGCTTGCACACGCCGACGATATAGACATTATCGGAAGAACTCAGCGGGCTGTCATCGGTGCGCTTGCAAGCATTGAGGCGGAAGCGGCCAAAATGGGTTTAGCGATAAACGAGGGCAAAACCAAGTATATGCAGTCAACAAAAAGGGAAAACCAACACCGACGAATTGGACAAAACGTCACCGTGGGCAGCTATAACTTCGAAGTAGTAAGGGACTTTGTCTACCTTGGCTCTGCTATAAATTCTACAAACAAGATCAGCGCAGAAATCAATCGAAGAATAACTCTTGCCAATCGCTGTTTTTTTTGGGTTTATAAAGCAATTCAACAGTAAAGCCCTATCTCGAACAACTAAGGAGACTCTATATAAGACCTTGATTATCCCAGTCCTGCTTTACGGCGCTGAAACATGGACTTTATGAAAAGAGGATGAAGATATCCTTGGTAAGATTTTAGGTCCCGTTTGCGTTGACAGGTTTTGGAGGAGAAGATTCAATCACGAACTATACGAGCTGTAAAGCGATATCGACCTAGTCAAAAAACTAGGTATTGGACGTCTGAGATGGCTAGGACATGTAGAGCGAATGGGCACCAACGCTCCGGCCCGCAGGGTCTTCGAATCTAACCCCAACGGACGACGTAGTAGAGGGAATCATCGCCGTAGGTGGCGCGCACAAGTTCAAGGGGACCTCGACCAACTTGGAGTGCGCAACTGGAGGCAATTAGCTAAAGACCGAGCTAAATGGAGAGGCTTGTTGGTTGAGGCCCATGTTCACCCCGAACTGTAGCGCCACCTTAGTAAGTAAGTAAAGTAGAGGGAAACATACGCATGTTGCCAGTTAGTTTTATATACATATATCGATTTCAAACGGTTTTCAATAATTTTATTCACATCAGTTACTAGAAAAAATATCCCGTGGCTCTACGTTTAGTAATTAAGAAAGCAGCCATGTCAAAGTGAAATTAACTTAAAAGCTGAAAATGACTGGGTATAGGGATACTTGCCTTTACATTCCACTTCAGTTCTAAGTTACGCACTGCATTTTAAGGGTTGGTAAAATCGAGCTTTTTCTGATTGAAAAACCCAGAAAAACGGAAGCTAGATTCTGACATTCTTGACAATCGTGCGTTCTGTTTATCTTTTCTAATCAAAGCGTTATGAGTCACTTTCCTAAAAGTGACTCATTACGGATTCTCCGGACAAATTTTAGTTAAATTCAAATTCTGACAAGTAGATAGCTACAATAAAACGAGTAAAAAGAACCTTGGCAATGATCCTTACAGTAGCGCGTCCACATTATTGGCCAAAGTAGAATGGATTACAAAAGGAAATCATATTCAAAGTATCCTATCCGAGTTGGAGTAACTTCAGTTAAAGAATTGACGACGGAAATGTGTACCATAAAAAAAGATGATTTTGATACACATGTACATATGTACATGCTTTAAGCGGGTGACTTTATTTTGTTGATATTGTATACCTTAAAGACAGAACTTAAAATCTTTACTTTCGACATTTCCATAAATTTATTGATGGCAGGTGAGGATGGTGTAGTGGTAACGTCATCGATTGTCACGCTTATGGTTCATTAGCCATGTTTTATTATCACCCATGATCCGTATTGGATCATTGGGGTGTATGCATTAAAATAACAATACGAGATCTTGCATTTCATTTGGATCTATTTTCATGATCGACAAATTAGTTCGCCTATTCCTTGCTAGGTTGCACTTTTGTCGACAATTGTCAAAACTCTTGTTGCCAGATTAGAATATGAAATACTTTCTGCACTTTAAATACTATTTTATGATTTCTATGTTTTCTTTGCATTGGAATTATGCATATAAAAGCGTATCTGAAAGTAAATACATACTTATCCCAGTTACTCCTAATGATTTAAAAATAATAATTATTGATTGAATATACTTATACACCATTTGAATGAATTAGTATCGGGAAAACATACACTAAAAGAAAAAGATCGCATATCCTCTGAGTTTTATAAGGAAAAATAAATTACATGGCAACTCCGCTTGAAGGATCTTAGCTGTGCAATTCTAATGGAGAAAAAAATAATTGCTGCTTTTAAATAACTAATTATTGAATGAAAACAATAATAAGTTGTACGCCAGAAGAAACAAATGTGTTTCTAAATACATATAGCAAGAGTTAAGCACAATTTCATCACGGAATAAACCATATGTTGGAAGGAGTTCGATGCGGAAACTATAACCACACCACAAGACACAACGAAAATTCTTTGTCGATCCAGATCCAGATCGTTTTATTTTCATCGTGTGATTTGATTTGGATTATTGGTGACCATGAACACGGCTATTGTTTAAATCCTAATATCAGTATTTATTTATTTCTCATGAAATGTATAAAATCAGTCTGATCAATTGCAAAAGCTTTTGCGAACACTATTGCGAAAGACATAGCACAAGGAATAGGTTGTTCATATGGGTGGACAAATTGACCGCTCCATTGGATGATTATTATCTACGTATGACATCAAGTGGCCGGGAAAAAAATACTATTCAGAAGCAAAAACAAAAAAAAACAATGATCTCCCCAGTTATTTGGACACCACCCCAGAGTGGTTCTAAAAACACATCTGAGTTTCAAACCACTGCACCAATCTTTCTCTCTCTCTCCATCTGTCCTTTACTACGCCCGCCCTATGTAAAACATGTAAATTATATGGTAAACCGTATTCTATTTTGTTCGTGTTTAGATCACATTTGTCACATGAATAATATCATGAAAGGACGTAACAACCTAACCGCCGAATAAAACGTTCAAATTGTCCTTCGATTTATAATTTTAGTTCGGTTCAATTTCAGCTATCTAAAGCAGAAAGTTTAAGGATGAAAAGCATTCGTACTGATAGATAGATAGATGAACATATAGCCACCGTACTGAACCCATAAGGTTTTACTATTCTGGGAATCAGCATCGAAAAACGAGGAAAATATGCCCAATTGAATCTCATTATAAGCAGTATAATTCTCAAAAAGACGGTTTCTATGGGTGTAAATAAGACTTTGCGAAATTGTTGCGGAATAGATTCGGCCATTGTGAAAACTGGTAGTATCAGCTAACGAACAAAGTGATAGCGCGACAGCGGACACCAAGAAATGCAAAGGAGGTCTGCTCACAGATTACCCATAACCTAGAATGAGGTTCATCTGTAAAACCGACAAGTGAATTTGGAACAAACTTTTTTTCACTAATAAAAGCCAATTCGCTGTAAAGGTTTCTAACTCAAAAGACAGTATTTGTGGATAAAATAAAACACCATGTTTCTAACAGCAAGGCTTCTTCTTACAGGATTTTCCGAGAAAACAGTGAGTCTTGAAATAGGGGCATATCACTTGCGAAACGCACGTGCACTTGCATATTTCCAAAATACCCACAAGCAACAACTCATCCTTCATCGTGTCGTGAATAATCAAACTGATCCGACAAAACGAATGCTATTATTTGACATCTGAGTGGCAGCGCACATCCTGTCGCAACCGTGGGGAAATACGTATATAGCTCTAAGAAGCAAATCCGATGCCCAAACTTTTCTTCTGTCCAGATTCTAATCTATCGGGCATATTCCCATTCTTTGTCCAAAAAACAAAATTAAAATGCACAGGAAAAGAGATTAAATCGTGATTTATTACGGTTCCCTATTTTGGAAAATTTGTTTTTCTTTGCTGTCTGGAACGGAGACAGCCCACGGATTCTCAATTCTCCGAGTCACTTCCGATTTTTCATCTAATAATTTTTTCCCCCTAGAAATATGTACGAAAGTAGGGAGGTATAAGGTAAGAACGAAATGAAAAATTATTACTGTGTCCAGTAACCTTTATCCCTGTCGCGATGAAATTAAATCGGGGAAAGACGTCACCGTTGTCGTGCTGCGTAAGAAAATGAAAACCTCAAATTATTGCGTAATCTGATTGATTGTACCGTGATTTTGCTTCAATCCCATGGCTGCACCCTGTGCGTGGGGGTGTATACAGGAAATTTGAATGCTGCAAAGTGATCCGGGGAATACGTATTAATTATGAGCTGGACAGTTTGTACATATAACAGGAGGGGGAATTCATGGTTATTCCATTTGACAAATCGGTTTGTCTTTTTTTTTCGGACGACTTACGGCGGAACTTGGTGAACACCGGAAGTCTTTCGTCATTTCTGTTTGTTATTATTAAGCAATTGTTTGTAAGGGTGGTTTTATCGCAGCCATGAATGCTAAAAAAGAACCGATAATTACATAAACGAACTCCTGGCTAAATATTTTTTTTTTCGCAAAGTTTCTAAACATGGTCATTGAAATCGACCACAAGGATGTGACACTCTATGACTCTGCAATGAGTCATTTTATATTATACTACACCCGCATTGAACAGGCACGGTATATACACTATACCCCCACTACACCAGAACTTCAACCACACTGCACCCGCATAACATAAGTATTACATCTGCACAGCACCGATACTGCATCCTCGCTGCACCCGTAATGCACCATACTGCACCAAACTAAATAGCCCCTCTGTAACGCTAGTTCATTTTAAATTTATATTATAAATATGAAACTAGCCTTTTGATATAGCGCTTGTAAAAGCGTGCATGTTGACGCTATTCGCTTCAACTGCCATAATTACTAGGGTATTAGTCTGTCAACTATCGCCTACACGACCCTCTGTCAACTAACTGATTGATAGCCTAATCTTAACTTTGCCTCATATCCTGCAAAATTTTAAATAGACATCTATCATTTACTTGTTTATTGACTTTGATCTGGTATCCGTGTTCCTATCATATTGCGCTTATGCAGAATGCATAAAAGCTAACCACGAAGTTTGTCTACCATGTAGACACCTTGTCTATTGGATTCTTTGGTTGAAGTCAAAGGAACAATGTACATATAGATACATATAGTATATTAAACCTATGCCTTATCATACATTCTATGTATCATTTGAAACCCATGGAGCAATAAATGACCTAAACTATCTATAATATTGACAAGTGCCACCTAAACATATTTCTGTGGTCAATTTACTATATTTCACTTATTGTCTTGACTTCTTTTTGTTTTTTTTTTTTGTGCCCCCATCTACAATTGTTCAGCAACAACAAACCTCCCTGAATGTTTTGTGCTGTAACAAAACAATTTTCTTTAATTATTTTCGCCAGCGTAAACACTAATTCCCCTCAGACTTGCTCTCTACTCAGACCTTAGTTTCAAATTAAGAACCAACCAAACAACAAAATAATTTGAAATTGTTTTGCGGTCTGGGAGCGAAATTGATTCCCGAAGCTTGAGGCCCAAGGAAACAAAAGCAGAAGTAGAAGGAAGAACCACCAGCTACAGCACTAAAAGGCGATGTGGAGCAACAGGGATCGAATCTAATCAGTGGCGTGGGCATGAATTGGCACAAAATTGCTTTTAAATCAATGATTCGACGTCGTAACCAATTCACCTGGGAATTTACCCCATCCTTCGACATGCAATCAACATCAATGGCAGGATAACGTGCACACAGCTAATTTAATCGTTGTGTTGTATAGACCAAGTGGAGGGCCATTGGGCGATCCGCTTTAAATTGAACTTAAAATGGGAATTCAATTGCATTGTGCGATGGTGTAGCTCTCTATTTTGTTGCACACAATACCCATGTGTATCTGTCATGTACTTAATTATTACAAAGTGCGAATACTTTTCCACACAGATGACCCTTTTTTTTGAGCCCATCATATGGCTTCACTCAGCGTAACAGTGAGAAAGAGCAATGCAGTCGTTGAACTGGTAAAGTCCTGGCACAGGATATAGCGTGCAATGAATGTCGACAATTACTCTCCGTGCAACGTTAGCACAAAACTATGTTGTTTCAACTTTTTTATCAAGGCCAATCATAATTGGAGCGCGAACAATATTGTTATACCGTTATATCGTGTAGAATGCAACCAGAACAGGGAGCACAGCAAAAGAAAATTGAGGTGTTCATGTAAAATTGTTTCTTAACCATTATGTACGGGTATCGATTCGGCTGAAGGGTTGAAGTGGCGGCTTTTGGATAAGGTGCGGAGGCGAAGGAACGCCTCTATTTGTGGTAGAAACGGAGGTATACTAACAACAACCGAGAACGTTTACGAGTGGTGGGTTCCTTGTTTGTTGCGAGTTTCTCTTTCGGACATCATCGAGTCCGTAATCAGTGCCGACTGGAAATGTTCCTGTGTCGTGCCTTGCATGCATGTAGCTACTTCAATTTCCAATTTCCAGTGATAATTAGAAATTAGCATATGAAATTGCCGGTTAAGGCGATTGTGGGTGGCATTGATGTACTCGATTTGGCTGCTACCTCAATGAGATGATGGTGCACTGCTCTTGGCACGGTAGGATGAGTTCGATTGCAGTTTGAATGAATTAGAGGTAATTTTGACACTTTAAGTGGGAGGAACAAGCTTAGCTAGTCTACATGTTTTATTCAAAGATTTAGCACTTGGAATTTCCCCATCGATTGGGGTAGACGTGCACCGAAATCAACAATTATAGATTCTCATTCAAGTTGAAGGCTTTTCGAAATCCAATATAATTTTTCGAGTGGTCTTATGGTCAGGTCTTTGGGACAAGGTTACAGGCGAAGGGACCAGAGTAGTAGGGGCATCCAAATGAATGTATCTCCTAAGACCGCCCATACGCGGTAAAGAATGACACCCAGCACGAGGTATCCCTGCTGCATACTGAATATGGCGGATTATCTAAAGAGGAAAACTGGAAAAAAGCCGTAATCCCAGGAGTGTAACGACCGTGTGTAAGGGATAAATTGCACTCTGTAAGTGTGTCTTATAACTGTGGACTCCGGAAACCAGGTGACATCCGGTTTAAATTAACCGTCTAGTTACATGTGGCTCTATCGCGTATGAAAACCCTTCCACTTTTGAAAAAAATCCCATTGATTCCAATTTTAAAAACAAAAATGTGGAATGCACTCCTCTTAACGTGCAAACTGGGGCCACTCTGCAGAGAGGGCACTCAGTCCTGCTGCGGAGTTTGAACATATGGATGTAATAGTAGAAGACGGGGCTTCATTTACCATCGACCCCATAAATACGGAGAATGAAGAGACACTTCTAGCATCACCTAGCTCTTCCGCAACGGTGATTGATGCTCATACTGATGGCATCAAAAAACTCTTTATTTTTGTCGGATACGAAAGAGCGTATGCTGGACCTAATCAAACGAAACGCAGGGCTAAGAGTGGAGGACTGGAGAGTGCTCAATAGAGTTCAGCGAGCAGCCGTCGTCGAGATCACCGTGTCCCTAGATCCGGCATCTGCCCTTGATCCATCAGCGCTAAGGCGGCATCCGCTAACAAACGAGCGCCAGTAAGAACGACTGCAACTTCAGTTTTGCTGCAAATCATCCGCGCAACGATCCACCCTCACCCCTCAGACCTAGACATAAACCGCGTCGGGAGGTGGATTAGCTGGAGATTGAATAGTGGCAGGGCTAAGAAAGCAGCCCACCGCGATAGGCAGCGTAAGCAATAGTCATTCGCCACACATTAGAAGGCAGTTCAAGTGCCTTCCAAACACCTGTATCACGCTACGGCAGCACCTTCCGTTCTGAATAGACATTTCTCAAGAAAGGTGTTGACTTGGCATTGATGCAAGAGCCATAAGTGCTTGAGGGAGCCATCAAAGGGCTCTCAACAAAGAAATGTAAGCTAATTTATACTGACTCCCGCTGCAATCATTATAATAAAGAACTTAGGAAATCTTAATGGGAATCTTGGAGAATTCATTGTGAACGTATTGAACCTCCCTGCCGCGGCTCGCCTTAAAAGGCCATAGCCCAGAATCACTCCAAACATATTGGCTCCCTAAGGAAATAAAATGGGGAATTCACCAGCAGTCCTGAGGAAACCTGTCAGGTTGTACTTGATACCCACTTTCCAGGCTGTATATCCGATTATGCTGTATCTCCAGAATACCTAAGGAACGACTTTCTCATCGCTTCTACATGAGACTATGCACGAGACTATAGCCTATCTGGCAAAATCTTTACTGCCAATCACATTAAATGGGCTTTATCCACCTTTAGCCCATTCAAATCACCAGTGGGCGCCGTGGCGTAAGTGGTTAGTGTGTCGGATCACTACGCATGAGGTTCCAAGTTCGAATCCCAGAAAACACCAAAAAGTTTTTTCACGGTCCCACCTCTCGCGAGCGTCTGACAAACATCCGAGAGTATTGTTGTCTCGAAAAAGCTTCTCAAATCGCCGTTCGGATACGGCACTAAACTGTAGGTCCTTTTCATTCGTGTGAAAAATATAACGCACACAACATGAGTGGTTGCGAGAAGCTAGGCACTGGCACTTAAAGAGCTGTTGCGCCAAATATTTATTTATTTATTGTATATGACATATTTCCCTGTCTTCTACAATGAGGAGTAGACCTGTTAATTCTGACCCTCATAAGAATTTTCAGATCCAGCTTCACACTACGCTACATACTAAAAAGTTGGGAGCAGGTTAAGGTGGTCTTCATCCCAAAGGCGGCAAAGCATGCGGAACAATCGCATAAGTCCTTTCGAGCCCATTAGCCCCAGTTCCTTTTTCCTAAAAACAAAGGAGAAAATTGTCGATCATCATATAAGGGAAAGTTCGTTATATTATATATGATCCTCTGCATACAACTCAATTTGCCTATCACCTGGGAAGTCTACGGAAACAGTCATTCACAACTCAACGGTATTGATTGGCGAATCATTAGCTGCCAAAGAAACAGTCCTATGTGCCTTCATAGATATACAGGGAGCCTTCGACAATACTTCCTACGAAGCTATCAAAAAGGCTATGATCAGGAAAAATATCGTTCCTTTGGTCATCAACTGGATCCTAATCATGCTACCTAGCAGGAAAATAAGGAACGAGTGCGGAGGCTTACATAAAACTTTAACAGCTACTCGTACCAGAGGATGCCCGCAAGGGAGAGTTCTCGCCCCCTTGCTATAGACCTACAATGTACATGGATATGCAGACAACATTGTTATCAGCGTCAGGGGCAAATTCGAGGATATCATTTCTCAACTAATGTAAGGTGCCCTCAATTTAACTTCCCTCAATTTAACTTCCGAAGTCAATCGCCGAAAAACTATACTAGTACCCTTTTGCAGGAAAAGCAATCACACTCAATCAAATTACATTGGAAAACATTTCAGTCGACGTAACCAAGGAAGCAAAATTCCTAGGTGTTATTATTGATAAGACGCTCACCTGGAATTTACAGCTGAACCGAGAAAGCGACAAGAGCAATGTTTATGTGCCTACACGGTAAAACTTGTGGACTAAAGTCCAAGCTTTTTTTTTTTTTGTCAGGATAGGAAACGCTCAACTGAAGCACTCAGACGCAACTGGTCCATTGTACCACCAGAGAGCAAACCCTAATTTACCCATTTTATTGGAATTTCCTTGTCTTTCTAAGAAAGCCAAGCAAGCACTTCAGTGATGCGGAGCTTACAGTACCAGTCCAAGATAATATACTGGGCGTACAGCGCCATCGTCGAGCCCATGGTCACTTATGCATCTTTGGCTTGGTGGCCAAGAACCTTACAGGTAAAGACTCAGGAACAGTTGATTAAAATCTGTCATCTAGCCTGTCAGAGTACCACAGGGCAATAAAACCGTGCCCCACGGCAGCAATGGAAGCAATGCTTAGCCTCGCACTACTACACTTTGCAGTACAAAAGGAAGTTATGCTGCGTCCTCTTAAGCTACTCAAGATTTCGGACCTTAAAGTCGGCAACTTTATAGACCATATAGTGATGTTACTCTTGTAACGTTTTAAAAGAAAAACAAGCAGTTCGAAATAATTTTTAGCAAGCTCTTTATTGTTTGACCATTAACTTAAAACTAACTTAACAGAGCATCTCAACTAGCTCAGATGGCTCTTATCTGTGTCTCTCCAAAGAGACGAAGATAATATCGGTTCTCCAGAAGATTCAATGTGGTCATAAGTGACCGCCACGCATGGATTAATGAAGGGCTTGTAGTCCTACCAAACTCTCAAACTTGGTACACAGATGGTTCCAAATTGGAAAATGGTAGCACTGGCGCAGGGGTTTATGGACCCAGGTTCGAACGTGCAGCAGCGCTTGGGAAATCACCAACAGTATTTCAGGCGGAAGTCCATGCAATCGAACTCTGTGTACGAGAATACTTACTTACTTAGATGGCGCTACAGTCCGGGGTGGACCTGGGCCTCAACCAACAAACCTCTCCAGCTAGCACGATTACGAGCCAGCTGCCTCCAGTTGCTCACGCCAAGTTGGAATTGTATCGGTCTATTGTGGCGTTCTGTCCAAGACGCCGATGTTGAGTGTCCTTTTTTGTAGATAGCATATATTTTTTTCATTGACCGCTAGACCCATCTTTGCTGCCTCGGTCTCTGATGTGGTGGACCTTTCTTTCCCCCATACTCGTGGGTTTCCAACTATGAATCAAACAAAAACAAATACAAATAAAACAGAAAAAAAAGAACAAAAAAAAGTACAAAACTCAGGAGACGAAAGTACAGAGGAGAATCCGTTCAGGAGAAGCTCGGTACTGATGCGATTACCGCCGTTAAAAATAGCGGATGGACCGACGCAAGAAGATAACACAAACGCGGAGATGCTGTCTGAACCAATAAATGAACAGACAACCTCGCAAATGCCGTCGAAATCTCTCTCCAGTGAAATATTAACTGGTAGTCTGAAGTCCGAAACCCACACGGAAGTAAAGGCTAAAGAAACCAGCGAAGAGAGAGAAAAACGTGAAGCCATGCATTCCCTGGGAAAGCACATCTCGGCACTCATGGAATTCATTAAGGGAAAAAACAATGTGCATCATTAGATTAGGAGACTGGCTAGTGCAATTCGTAAACACTACAGCTGCGCAGTAGATTGCGAAATAGATAAAGTGGTATGCAGTAGAGTGTCTAAAGCCACTCAAACCATCCACTCTCCAGAAATGAGTGAGTTGGCTTTCCCTTCTTCGTTGGAACAACTGCCAGACCCAAAGCGAAAAAGGACGAGATCTCCAAATACCGAAGAACCCTCCACACTGTCATACGCCTGTTGCGGAAAAAACGGAAATGGACCAGAAAGGACCAGAAAGAGAAAAAAAAAAAAAAGGCCATAGGGAAAAACCATGGACAGACAGTGAAACCCCGGATCGAAGAACCAGGTGCAGAACTACTAATAAAGTCGTTTGGACAAGAGTAGAAAAAGTCGAGGCAAGATATATGCTAAGCCTGACGCACTGGTGATTAAAAAGATCGGAGAAATTGCCTATTGCGACATACTCCGAAAGGTGAAGACCAACCCCGAGTTGAATGGATTGGGGTGTGATGTAACCCGCATAAGAAGGACAGCCAAGGGAGAGCTACTGCTTGAGCTCAAGAAAGCAGCTGATGGAAGAACATCAGAACACCAAAGTAAAGTGGGAAAAGTTCTCGGTGAAATAGCGGAAGTGTGATCCCTAACGCAAGAGGTGCTCATTGAGTGCAAAGACCTAGATGGCGTCACCACAAAGGAAGAGATCTGCCAAGCTCTGTCCGAGCAGTTCGAGGAAGTACAAGGCATAGAGACCTCATCCATCAAATCTATGAGGACAGCCTATGCAGGGACGCAAACTGCCGTCATTAGCCTCCCGATAAATACTGCCAAAAAAGTTCTGGAGGTTGATGGACGGATGGACGGTATGCCGAATACGGGAGAAAATAATACCGTTAGGTGTCTTAACTTCGGGCACCTAGCAAAGGCGTGTAAAAACACGTTGTATAGGAGTGAGGATTGCGTTCGGTGTGGACAGAAAGGCCATGTAACCAAGAACTGCAGCAATGATGCAAGGTGCGTCCTTTGCGAAGAAAAGGGAAGTAGCAACATCAAACACGCGGCAGGAAGCATAGTATGCCCGGTATACCAAGAAGCTGCAAAAGTCGCAAGAAGAATATGAAAGTGCTGCAACTAAACCTAAACCACTGCGAAGCGGCACAGGACATCTTAACACAAACCGTTCGCGAGTTAAAGATAGATGTTGCCGTATTATGCGAGCAGTACAAAAATCTCAATGATACAGTTTGGGCTGCGGATGACTCAAAAAGAGCTAATTGGGCCTGCGGAGATTGCGCCTTTGAAGAAAAAATGATGACACCCGGAACAGGTTTCGTGCGAGCAAAGGTCAAAGGAGTGCATGTATATAGCTGCTATGCATCTCCAAGCAACACCATTGAGGAGTTCCAAAGTATGCTTGATAGGCTCGTGGATGATGCAAGAGGTCGTAGCCCAACGATTATAGCTGGAGACTTCAATACATGGGCCACTGATTGGGGCAGCGCACGGACCAATAGAAGGGGAGAAGCTCTCCTAGAAGCCGTATCGTCACTAGACCTAATATTGCTAAATACAGGAAGTGAGCACACTTTTAGTAGAAATGGTGTAGGCTCCATAGTTGGTATAACCTTTGCAACTAGTTCCTTATGGAGAGGCGCCAACTGGAGAGTCAGTAATCAATATACTCACAGCGACCACCTTGCCATCCTGTTTGAAGTACAACCTAGGAGACCAACGCAGGAACGCACAAAAGAAGGCACAACGAATGGGGTGGTAAATAAGCACCATGGACAAAGACACTTTTGCCCTGATTTTTGCAGAGTCAACAATAAGCCCAGGAACAGCAAACGCTATGGCCGTTGAGGTTACCAAACAAGTAACTAGGGCTTGCGACGCATCCATGGCCCGGAAAACGTCAACAAATCGCCGGCCACCAGTATACTGGTGGAACCAAGAGATAGCAGAGCTACGCAGCAAGTGCCATAGAGCCAGAAGACTATTCCAGCGATCCAGAGGTTTGTCCACACATCAGGACCTACGGGTGCAATTCAAAGATAGGCGGAGAGAGCTAAAACTAGCCATCCGCAGAAGTAAGAGCAATAGCTTTAAGGAACTCTGCGAGCAAGCAGATGTAAATCCTTGGGACACCGCCTATAGAACAGTAATGGCAAAACTCAAAGGCACTAGGGCACCCTCCCCTCATGCCCTCTCCTTATGCAGAAAATTGTATCGGGGTTGTTTCCACCTCAAATACCAGCAGAGCGTATAGAGCCACCTCCTCCAGACGAGCCCTCGTCATACCGTCCCATATGCCTGTTAGACACAATGGGTAAAATACTGGAGCGAATCATATGCAACCGATTAGAAGTGGCAATTGGTGAAGCCGGGGGACTCCCCAACCAACAGTACGGCTTTAGGAAAGCTCGATCTACAGTAGACGCAATAAGAAAGGTAACTACAACCTTGGAAGAAGCTATTCAGGGCAGGAGATGGAGAGGCGGTGCAAAGAAATACGGTGCCGTAATAACATTGGACGTCGAAAACGCGTTCAATTCTGCGAATTGGGGACTCATAGTGCAATCGCTTAGGTCAATGATGGTGTCATGGTTCTTAATTAAAATAATACTGAGCTTCTTCCAGAAACGGTTTCTGCCCTTCGATACCGACGATAGAGTAAAGCAGTACCACATATCTGGTGGAGTTCCACAAGGATCGATATTAGGCCCTATCCTTTGGAACATTATGTATGATGGGGTTCTAAGGCTTGGAATCCCAAATGAGGCAAAAATCATAGGCTTCGCCGATGATATAGCAATTGTCGTGGTTGCAAAACATCTAGAGGAAATAGAGGATATTGCAAATGAATGTATCCGAAAAGTCAAATGGTGGATGGCAGCAGTCGGGTTAGAGCTCGCCGAACAAAAAAACAGAGGCAGTATTGGTAAGCAGCCGCAAGAAAAGAGAGGAAATCACCATCAAAGTAGGAGATCATAATACGACATCAAAATCGGTTATCAAATACCTAGGTGTGATGATCGACGCGAGGCTCACTTACAAGGAGCACCTTGAAAGAACGTGTGACAAAGCGGCTCGGGTGAGCGGTGCCTTATCAAGAATAATGATAAATATAGGAGGACCTAGGCAACAAAGGAGACTTATTCTATCCAGGGTGGTGCAGTCCATCCTTATGTATGCGGCACCCATATGGGCCAAAGCTATGACGAAAAAGACCTACGCAAGAAGGATAAACTCTGTCAACAGACTATGTGCGCTGAGAGTATGATGTGCCTTCCGTACGGTGTCAGACGAGGCAGTATGTGTCATCGCGGGAATGCTACCAGCGGATATATTGGCTATCGAGCTACGAAGGACCTACGACGCCAAAATTCAGGAACCTCAAGCGTCAGTCAAAAATATTAAGCTGGAAGAAAGACAGCGAAGCATTAGAGCATGGAAGGAGCGATGGAACCAGTCCTCAAAGGGAAGATGGACCCATCGACTTATACTGGATATCCAAAAATGGATTGACCGGAAACACGGAGAGGTAGATTTCTATCTTAGCCAGTTCCTAACCGGACATGGCTGCTTTCGAGCGTATCTCAACAGGTTTGGGCTCGATGAATCTTCCAACTGTTCAAATTGCGGAGAGGCCTCAGAAGACGCTCAGCACGCATTTTTTCAGTGCCCACGTTTTCATATAGAGCACAGAGAACTGGAGGAAAAAATTGGAGAAATACCAACCCCCGAAAACATTGTGCACCATATGATAGCATCGAATGCAATATGGGACGCGGTGAAACAAGTTGCAGCGATAATCATGCAGGAACTTAGGCGGCTGGAAAGAGTCAGAGAAAGCAACCAAGTCCAACCGGCAACACCTTTGGAACAAGGAGCGGAAGACAGCGAATGAAGAGCATAAATAGCTAACTAGCCCGGCGAAGTAATACCTAACGGTAGTCCCGCGGGGAGAGTGGTTGAAGTGTGCAGGGTGTGGTTTAGTACGTAGGCGTATTCCTGGCATCGAATATTCAGGTTTGCGAATCGTACATGCCAGTAGCTCGGGCTACTGGTATCTTTAGAAGATTACACACCCTTATAAAGGTCTCAATACTCGTAAATGCCCCATTGACTGCCCGCTGAGTTCTTCCGATTATGTCAATGTCATCGGCATAGGCGAGTAGTTGCACAGACTTGAAGAAGATTGCACCTCCGGGGTTGGCTTGTGAGTTTCGTAAAATCCTCTCAAGTACTATGTTAAAGAGATCGCATAATAGCGCGTCGCCTTGTCCTGACATCGACCGGTTCGGTGATGTTTTTACCGACTTTGATGGAACAGCGAGAGTTCTCCATCGTCATTCTGCACAAACGGACAAGCTTGGCAGGGATGCCAAGACTAGACATGGCTCTGTATAACTCGTCTCTATACACGCTATCATAGGCAACTTTGAAATCGATGAAGAGGTGGTGCGTATCGATTTTATATTCATGAGTTTTTCCAAGATCTACCGTAGTGTGAATATTTGGTCAATGGTGGACTTTCCCGGCCTGAAACCGCACTGATAAGGACCTATCAGCATATTGACGATCGGTTTTAGGCGTTCACATAATACGGCAGACAGGATCTTATATGCGATATTTAGGAGACTTATACCTCTGTAGTTGGCGCAGTTCAGAGGGTCACCTTTCTTCAGGATCGGGAAAACGATGTTGCATATTTCAGCCGTTCAGGTCAACAAGAGATGCCTCGTCCGGTTAGACATATGCGCGCTGAAGTTCACCCAGATATGCTTACGCAGGCCTGAGTGTTCAGCTGCACATATATCGTCAGGCTCAGCATACGTTCATCGTTAGTTCACTATCAGATAGCTATCCAGCGGCACCGCGAGGAGGTGATGATGCGATTTTGCCCACCACGAGAACGAGAATGCCTGCGAAGAAAGGTCGGGGCACCCGTATTTACATCCTCTCTTAAACTTCTGAATAACTCCTCTGACGTCAGAGTGGAACAGGTGCGACAATTGCCTTCGTCATCAAGAGCAGGCGGAATGACTAGTTATGTTGTTGAGCTTAATTCCAAGCAAAATGTAGTCAATGCGCTCAAATCTGCGAAGTCTCTGAAAGGCACTGGAGTAGTTATTCAAAAAGATCTACCCCTGTCCATGCGAAGAAAGCGGGGTAAGCTGTTGCATATTCGGCGAATCATAAAACAGAACGCTAGAGGCGCGAGGGTTGGTGTAAGTGACGATCGGCTGTATTTTGGTGGTAACATCTTTACATGGAGTCCTGAAGTTGGATTAAAATGTGGCGAGTTGGATGGATACCGTATTCTGAACGATTTGTTGACGGCAGAACGAGTTGTTTTGAAATTTGAGAGCGATGTTGACAACGCAGATTTATTTATTGCTACAAGTCCATTTGGTAATGTCACTAATGTCATCGGTGGTGTCAAAGGAAACCTCAATAACAACAACGAAGCTGGCAGCAGTGCGGACATCGGCCAGCCTGAAAGTATGCAAGCTAATCATTCAAGTAATCAAAACTAGGAAATAGCCGTCTGCCATGTTTGTAAAAGTAGTTCGTTAAGTTTAAATTTATGTAAATATAATATTTTAGCGTATAATGTATTTGGTTTAAATAGTAAGGATTTGTTCCCAGAGTTTTTTTAATTTTGTAAATGAAATGGATTATCATAAATTTGAGGAAAAGTTTATAAATTATAACTTCGTATGGGTACCGGCGATTAAAATCAATCGACATGGACGTGCATCAGGAGGTTGTTATTTTGGAATAAAGAAAACGGTCACCGTCGACCTTAAATGCGAATTCAAAGTTGCCGAAAATGGAATAACATATGTTGAATTGGAAATTTTATCACAGCGATTATTAATTATTCCAACTTATCTTAATTGCAATGGTGGCAAATGGCAGAGGGAGTTCAACCGACTAGAAGAATTTTTATTCTCAACCCAAAGTAATAACTTGCTGGTAATTGGCGATATGAATGGTAGAATTGGGAATTTAAGCGGTGCAGACATTGGTGTTAGAGGAATCCAACGGAAGTCAAAAGATGCGGTTGTTAACACGTGCGGAAGGAAAATTCTGGACCTGATGGATTCAATGGGACTTGCAGTATATAATGGATGCAGTAAATCTGATTCAAATGGGGAATATACCTATATTAAAGCGAACTGTTCAACTATAATAGATTATTGCTTCGCCGGAGGAGACTGGCGCTCTTTTATAACGGACTACGAAGTTATGGCTCTTCCATTCTCCGATCACTTCCCTATCATTGTCACGATAGGTCTAGAAAAGATCGGGGCGGATCACATACGAGATTTGAAACTTCTTCCGCAACTCGTCTGGAAAGAGGAGACAGCGATCCTATACAGAAATAATCTCAACAGTCACCTTTGTGAACAGAGTACCAACGCTGAATTAAATATGGACAGTCTGGAAGAAATAATTAAATCATCCATTCCGAGGCAAAGTCAAGTCGGCAATACTTATCGAAAACATGTTAATAACAATAAGAAACCCTGGTTCGATGGAGATTGCTTAAAATTGAGGAAGCGCACATTCGCTTTTCTTCGATTGTTCAGGAAATGCAACGAAGAGTTATTCAAGAAGCTATACTTCAGAGTCAGATCCCACTATAAGTGTCTATGCAAACTTAAAAAGTCGCAATATTTTGAAAATGAGGCTAGTAAACTTGCAAACTGCAGAAACTCAGCAGTTTTCTGGAAATCAGCGAGAAAACGTAAAGTAGTCACTGTTCAGGTCTTAAAAAGTCACTTCGAAAATCTTCTTAATCCACCTAATCACGCTAGTCCTATCCAGTATGCGAAGCCACTTTATTTCAATGAAACATTAGATGCTACAATTTCGAATGAAGAAGTAAAAGAAGCCCTAATTCGATTCAAAGATTCCAAAGCACCTGGCTACGATAGAATACCAGCAGAATTCTTCAAATACAGCTCAGATGAATTTTTAGTCGCATTAACCACTGTTTTTAATAATATATTTGCATCGGGTAGCGTGCCGGAAAGCTTCAAACAAGCCATAATTTTTCCAATATTTAAGAAAGGCGACTCGTCAGACCCGGCCAATTACCGTGGGATATCCCTCTTAAACGCTTCTGCAAAAATCTTCACAAGTGTTCTACATTGTCGTTTATCGCGCTGGATTCAGGAAAACGCGCTCATAGGAGAATTTCAAGCAGGTTTTCGACCTGGGTATTCAACGGTAGATCATATCTTTGTGTTATATAACATAGCAGAGAAGTTCATAGAACGCAAACAAAAGCTGTATGCTTTTTTTATCGACTTCAGAGCTGCTTTTGATACCATAGACCGGCAAAAGTTATTCTACAAGCTCTATCAATATGGAATAACTCATAAATTTGGAAAGATTATGGAAAATTTATACGATGGCACTAAAGCAGCAGTATGGAATGGAGATGGGTTGTCAGAATGGTTCGTCACAGAGGTAGGGGTTAGACAAGGTTGCAACGCGAGCCCGTCACTATTTGCGCTTTATATCGAAGACATCATCAGTTACCTTCCAGGGGGAATTTCATATGCAGACACCCTAATTAAGGCTCTCCTGTATGCTGATGATGTGGTCCTGTTAGCAAAATCACCAGAGACCCTACAACTCATGATTAACCGAGTTTATGATTATTGTGTGCTGTGGAGTTTACAAATTAACCTGATGAAATCCAAAGTGATGATTTTCAGAAGAGGCGGGGGTAGACAAACAAGGGCGGAAAGGTGGACCTTTAATGGCGATAGCATTGAAGTCGTAAAGCAATACAAATACCTTGGAGCTATAATTTCAAACAATTTAAGTATGGAACCGCATTTGGCTGAAAAACTTCGGCAGTCTAAAAGTGCGATAACCTCAACATGGAAAAATTGCTTTCAAAAACGCAGCATACATCACAGCCTTAAATATCGGGTGTTTGAAGCGGTTTCAAAGTCAATACTCCTGTACGGGGCACAAGCATGGGGTCATAGGTGCTATGATACAGTAGAAAAGTTGCAGAGATTCTATCTACGGAGAACATTCCAATTACCTACAACTGCACCTAACTACATGCTGTTGATTGAAACAGGTCTCGCCCCGTTGTTTTTACAAACACTCAAACTGAATATTGACTATATTCTCAGCACACTCAGGATGGGAGAAGAGCGATTGCCAAGAAAGGTTGTTAAATACGCAGTACATACCCGAAGTCTGTGGTATAAAGAGATGATCAATTTGGCGGAAAATTACGAGTACCATTTCGAATTGGACTGGAATGCGCGAAGTAGTTGGAAGAGTTACCTCTATGACTTTCTGTCGCAATTAGATACACAGATTCGGCAAAAATATATCGAGCAAGCGAGTGTGTCAACCCATAGGGAGATCTACAAAGAACTACAGCTGAACCTGGGCTCTCTAAACTACTTTAAGGACACGAATAAAATAAGATGCATCTCTATAATCTTTCGTGCAAGGGGAGAGCTACTTCCACTAAACTTTATACCGCATAGAGATGACCTTCCGGTTTTATGTTCATTGTGCAATATGTCACAGAGGGAGAACGTTATGCATTTCATAGGGATTTGTCCAATTTTTCGTGATATTAGGAGGTTCCACTTTGGGAAAGCCAGCTTGCTATCTGAAGACGTCAAGGCATTGCTAAACGGGTCCAATTGGAGAGCTCTCACATCATATTGCGAAATAAGTTTAGCTTACAGAAAAAGAATTATGGAGGAGAATTTTTAAATTTTCTAAAGTGAATCAAATGTAAAATTATGCTGTTAATCTTTGGCAGACGGCTTTTAGCCATGTCACTTAAAATAGATTTAGTACTTTTATTATTTTTGTAATGAATTTAAACCAATTGGAATTAATAAAATCTATCTAATCTATCTATCTATCTATCTACATCCTCTCTGACAGCCAGTCAGCACGTATGGCTCTGAAATCATACACCGTAGGACCCAAACTTATATGGGACTGTCTGAACCTACTCGAAGATCTCGCATCGGAAAACATCATCACTGTGGCCTGGATACCAGGACATGAAGGCAACGAACGGGTGAACTGCTTAGCGATAAAAGGCGCCAGTCGCTCACTAGTCGGTTCCGCAGCCTGTTTTGGAGTTACACGGAGTAGCATAAACCTCAAAATAAAACAATGGGAATCTGATCGTCATGCAGAGCCACATTCAGGGGTTTAAGACAAGCAAAAGAGTTCATCAACCGCAACAGTTGTAGGGCTAAGGAGCTACTTGAACTTAGGAAAGTAGACTTAAGGACCTGAACATGCTACTTGACTAATCATTACCCATACAGATACCATCTGCACAAAATAGGAGTAGCAGATACAGACGTATGGTATGTCGATTATGTGGAGAGCAAAGAGATACGGCAGGACATATTGCTTGTGAATGCCCCATGGCCGCAAGAAAAATACGTCTCCACCTCGGGAGTGCTTTATTCAGCCCCTCTGACTTTTGAAACATTGAACATGGAGTTTATCAGGAGCCTTCTTGGCTAAACATTGGGCTGGCACAATAGATCTTTGTGGTCGCAGTGCATACAAGGCCCTAGTATAGCACCTATATAGTAGTATAGTGTGTTTAAGTCTTAGAGGCAGCCTCATGAAAGCAACGTTATAGTTGGCTAAAGAATGGTTATACTCAGAAAAAACGTAGGGCCTTTGAAAGTTAACAGTTTTAAGTTGCAGTAATCCATATAAACTCTTATTTCCTGCCACCTCCGTCGCACACTAGCTATGGTTTTATTTTTCATATTCAATAGTTAACTATTGGATGAATTATGGTCATGAAGTTTGGGTAGTGCCTGAAGCAATAAGATCGCGCATACAAGTTGTGGAAATGAGGTTCCTTTGCGGTGTTGCTGAAATTATTCGTAGGGATCGAGTGCGCAACACCAGAGTACGCGAGGCGCTCAATGTTGAGCAGCTACTTTTCCGAACGGAACGATCTATGCATCGATGGTTTGGTCACGTAGTGCGTATGCCCCCAGACCGGCTTCCAAAACGTGCCATCAGGTAGGTGACTCCCCGGTAGGTCTAGAAATAGATGGTTGGACCAAGTCCGACACCTCTCTTGGAGCCGTCTAGGTATTCCTCCTGATGAGTTGGAGCCAATGGCGGAGGATCGAGAAGGATGGAGAGTCCACCTGAGCATCCTACCCCCGCGATCCTCATGAAGGATTAGCGGGCAATTGAAAATGTATATACCATATGTATAAAATGTAATAGTTAACTTTGCAATTGGTTTCTTCTTTTCTTTCTTTTTTATTGTGTTAAATGCTAAGGAATTACAGGCAAATTTTCAATTAAAACTTGTTATCTTTTAAGAATAAGTCGTACATGTCGTATTTTCAGTTTCTATATGCGGATGGAGTGCGGGTACAGTGTAGCGCAGTGCGACCGCAGCAACCACTCGTGTTGTGTGCGTTATATTTTTCGGGCGAATGGAAGGGCCTACAGTTTGGTGGCGTATTTGGCAGACATTCGCGAGAGGTGGAACCATGAAAAACTTTTTTTTTTTGTATTTTCTGCGATTCGAAAATAGAACATTCGACCATTTGCTTAACACCAATGTGTTGAGTGCGCATACACACACTATGACGTCACCAACTGCTGCATAGCTGTTGTCTGCAGTCTTCACTGATGGAAAATTGTTGGCGATGATTTCATAAAATGTTTTGAGCTTAGCTCAGCTTCAGGATGACGCAGAAGGATGATTCGTAGCTGAAATGAGTCTTAGGTAAATTTACTAAAAACCATTTCTTTTGTTTTAAGTTAGGACCGTGCAAATTTTGTTTAAACGCTCTTTCTGCCACTTAGACCTCAAGTACTTACTCAGTTTCTGCAAGTGGTAGAGCAATTTTTAATACATAATAACCAATCCAAATCCGTTCAGTGCTCCTCGAGATTAAGGCATCATACACGTTTTGGGGACTTCCTTTTATACTATGTAGTGATGATGTTGAATCTGCCCTGGCACTATTCTACATCAGACCTTCATTTAAGAGCTAACGTTGAGTTGATCTCCAACAGGATACAAAAACTCAATGACTCATTTAGGATCAGATGCGACATTGCCGGGAATCCTCTAATTAATCGATTAAATAATATAGGTAATCATACGTGATGCTTTTATTTATGTAAGTCACTTATTTCTTTTTTTTTTACATACTTTTGTCCAAATTGATCTATTGTCATATATGTATACATACATATATATATGAATTTCATTTTTTAGTTTGATGCTTTTTTACAGTTTTTTCCCCAAGAATTTCCTTTTTGCTAAAGTTTTATTTAAAAAATGCACATATAGCAATATAGTTAATATGCCATGATACATAAAGTATACATAGAGAAGTAAAAGGAAAAAGTCGAAATGTTAGAAGTCGAGGTCAGGAAGATCGCAAGAAGACATCGCATCCACGCCAATTTAGAAGTAGCTGCACTACTTAATAATAACAATTTAGTTAGAAGATTGAGAAGGGCAAAACCCTTCGAACTACGAGTAGTTAACTAGGGATAACATCATAGCATAAAATCATCACACGAAATGAGTAATTAAACATACCTACGTAGGTACTCCAAAACAAAGGATAACTGCTTAAAAAAAGTGATAAAAAGAAAATTGCTGATTATTTTGACGACTAGGTGCGATAATTTGAAGGAGCACATAAATCATACCTTTCCGAGTGTTTTTAGTGGATTAAAATCCCACACTATGGCAAAGCTCGCATGCGATGTCTTTCGACGATTTTTAGCCAGGTACACAACAAAAACAAAAAAAGTTATGATGTAAAGGCACAATGCAACATGGAGATGTCAACAACTGCCTTGCATTTAATATGACTATCTGAAACGCCGTTGTTAGTAATAGGATTACATGCGTTTCGTTTTATCATTGTCTATATTTATATGTTTTGCTTATACTGAACTTACCGATCCCCCTTTAGTTATGGCTCTAAGTGCTGAATAAGGGTAAATAACCAATACGTCAGAATTCGCTTTTGTACACATCACTTAATAATGGATAAACTGTATGTGAAGTCGCTTTTTGCCGCATCCCTCAATGATGATTTGCCAATTGTGTATACAAAAATACGAGACGGTACATAGTAAGAATCTATTTTAAATGTATCTTCAAGAGGTTCTTTCATATGATACATACTTTTCAACTGCTTCTTAGCTTTACGAAGCTGAACTCAAAAGTTCCCTGTACCAGTGGATTCTGAAGATCAGAATAAGTTGTTGGCTTGCTTAACTAAGCAGCAGTTGATGCTTGACCTTTTTGAGTGCACTGATTACTTTGGGCTTGCCAAGTGGATTTAGAAATTCTATGCATCGGAGGTCTCAATCTAATATGCAGGTATTTATAGAAACTTCCAACAGAAAGATTCTGTGTTATGATCTCCTAAACTGCCAATGTTGTTTCTGAACTTTGGAGAAATATCTTTGCATGGATGCAAAAATGAAGACGTAAGCACATGTAACATAGTATGCATCGCATATACTGCATATTATGTTGCTGTTGTTGTAATTGCCTTTGCATACAATTATGTCGATGCTTATACTCGTATGTAGGTATATATTATATTTTTAGAATCCCTTGAACCGTAATATTATAACTGTATATATCAAAGTGCAAAACTGTCTTTAATCTTTTTTCATACTTATATACCCTTTATTTGTATAACGGGTGGGCCATCTAGTGATTTCTTTTTAAACTATAGATTATTTTGACACTGACAGCTGTTTCCCGCTCGAAATCTTGACATAAAGTCAGTATCATATCTCCGCTGAACGAAATAAGTCACTTTGCGCTTGAACAGCATTGGAAAATATTGAAAACTTATTTCCAAACTGAGTGCTATGTAGCCCAAACAGTGCGTTTTTTGAAAAGAAGTTTTGGCCGAAATGAAGCACCCACCGCGCCTGCTGTACGCAAGTTTGACCAAAAAGGTCATGAGACTGGTATGCTAGTGGACAACACTCATGGTCGCCGTCGTCGTACGGTGCGCACAGACAAGAATGTGGCTGCTGTAGCCGAGAGTGTGAGACTCAATTCACGAACATCAACTTGTCATCGATCTCAACAGCTCAACATTTCACGCACAAGCCTAAGGAGAATTCTGCACAAAGATCTGGGATTATTCGCTTACAAGGTCCAATTGATTCAGCAATTGAAAGTGCACGACCATCCGCTTCGTTATCGCTTGGCAGTTTGGGCCTTAGAGCAGCTTGAATTGGACAACGATTTTGGGCGAAAAATTATCTTTTCTGACGAGGCACATTTTCATCTCGGCGGCTACGTTAACAAACAAATTTGCTGCATCTGGGGCTCGGAAAACCTGCACGTTATTGTCGAGAAGCCAATGCATCCACAGAGAGTGACAGTTTGGTGCAGATTGTGGAGTCGTGTCATCATTGGACCATTTTTCTTCGAAAATGAGGCTGGGAACAACGTTTCGGTCAACGGTGGGCGTTACAGAGCCATGTTAACGACTTTTTTTTTACTGAAATTGAAGACATGGATTTGGACGACCTCTGGTTCATGCAGGAAGGCGCGCCATGCCACACAGCCCATGTCACAATCGGTCTTTTGCGCACCTAATTCCCAAATCGTGTTATCAGCCGTCTTGGCGCTGTCAATTGGCCGCCTCGGAGCTGCGATTTGACCCCTTTGGACTTTTTTTATGGGGAATCGTGAAGGACCGATGTTATGCCAACAATCCGGAACCGATTCAAGCACTTAAGGCCAATATCATCCAAGCAATCCGTGAGCTACAGCCCGAAACCATCAACAAGGTCTTGGAAAATTGGAGTGATAGAATGCGCTACTGCGAGGCCAGCCGAGGCAGCCACTTGAACGAAGCCACTGAAACCATAATACATGGAAACATTTCATTTTGTTCATTTTATTGCATTTTTAAGAAGAAACTTGTAGTTGGCCCACCGTGTAGATAAACATACATATATTAATGCAGTGAAAAAGTAAAATCCAATGGAATGTCTTTACAGACGAAGACTTTATGTTCCATTTCCTTAAAAGGTCTCAAAACAAAATGGAAATATTTACGTAGGTACTTTCACCAAAGAAAGTCTCCAATTGCTTACTTTAAGTTGAACTAAAAGCTCAAAGGTCACATTTGATTGTCTTCTCCTGTATTTTATGATCACATATATCCTAGAGCAACAAATTCTGTGTCTTACATGCATCCTCAACCTATATTAAAGACACCATATAATCATTTTTATTATCCTGCAGCGACTCCACTTACTTTCTCGACCATTCCTTTATTTATGGATAAAACACATTCCACTCTCTTGGTTAGTCGTACTTTGTGCAAGCTAATGCACTCATAAATTTTCCCTTCATCTACCTTTGCATCACCAAAAGATCAACAAAAGGAGGACTTTTGTGCGCGTCTCACTGCTCTCCTTTTAATGCACTCCTCTGTATCTACACTTTGTGGTCCTGAGGTATCCCACTCCGACGCGTAGCTGCTTTCCAGCGGTAATGTGAATCCGCAAGCAAAACACTTCACTTTGGCCAGTATGATTGGCTTTCTATTCCTATAGCCACCACTAGAGAAGCTATTCAAAAACAGTTGACATACACACACTATGTATTTAGATGCAGCAGCAGGTTGGAAATAAATCGGAACATGCAGCTGATAGCCACAAGGATGTACCCGAAAATGATGGACTATTCCGCAGAGGGTCCTTCGCTGATTTACGATCGCGAAAAGTGAAAATAACGCAGATTCCTTGACTCATTAGGGATTCACTTTGTTCCTAAATGTTGTTCGGTGTTGGTGGTTAGTGATAACCTCTTTCTTTTCTACATTATGAAAGCACTGATGAACCTATTTGAATTTACTGAATTTCTCTTGAAAGGACAAATGGGACTGAGAACTTCAACTCCAGCCAGCCCTCTATCTGAGGGAGAGAGCTGCTCGATTAAGTGAAAATTTGTCCACACCACTGGATGTGGTTTAGTTTTCTTTTGATTAAGTGGCCTGTGAGTTGGGGAGACAGTAGCTAGTGGCTCACATGGGCGTTGTCCTTCGGGGTGTTCGTGTTGTGTACAATCGTGTGAGGACAATGGATAATTAGAAAAGTAATTTGTAATACACTTTTATCGGAGGACTACCATCGATCCAGATAGAGAGACGAGCGGGCGACAAATTAATGAATTAAAGTGGGTTAGGTCTTGTCTGAAAAGAATGGGCTTATAAATTGGAAGCAACTGCTTGTTCAGTTATTTAATTATATTACATTTGTCTAAGTTGATTTATGGTATAGAGGTGGGTCCTTAAACTGCACTGAAAAAATGGAGAAAATTATTTGCACACTTCACAGTGGAAATGAACTGGGTTTGCTGATTTAGCTATGTGAACTAATGGAAGTTTTGTTGTTGCATGCATGCAGAACACTAACACTCTTTATTAGGGTATAAATAGACAAGTAATTTAAAATAACTTCCGTACAAGTTGGAATTTCCTGTTATCTGTTAGATTATGTTTAAGAATATATTACGAGTAGTAGTTTTGGAATTTTTGGCAGGACCAGATCTAGCTTGCATCTTAAAAATAGGTCAATATCGTTTAGTTTCTAGCCATTATATCGGTACTATTAAATCGTTAAATGCTATAATAAATTGTATGAGAAAGTATTTTTCCATGAACATTTTTTAACATTTCTGCTACATACATAGATATTTGGGACAACAGCCCATGAAGGGCACCATATGATAGCATCGAATGCAATATGGGACGCGGTGAAACAAGTTGTAGCGATAATCGTGCAGGAACTTAGGCGGCTGGAAAGAGTCAGAGAGAGCAACCAAGTCCAACCGGCAACACTTTTGGAACAAGGAGCGGAAGACAGCGTAAGAAGAGCATAAATAGCTAACCAGCCCCGCGAAGTAATACCTAACGGCAGTCCCGCGGGGAGAGTGGTTGAAGTGTGCAGGGTGTGGTTTAGTACGTAGGCGTATTCCTGGCATCGAGTATTCAGGTTTGCGAATCGTGCATGCCAGTAGCTCGGTCTACTGGTATCTTTAGAAAATTACACACCCTTTGGCACAACCATAAAAAAAAAAAAAGCCCATTAAGGCCTAGGGATACGTACCTTCTCGCAACCACTTGTGTTGTGTGCGTTATATTTTTGGCACGCATGACCTACCTACAGTTGCCTGCCGTATCTGAAGGGCAATTTTCATTTTGTTTCTTACAAGCTATGACAATAATACTTTCCGATGTTCGTCAAACGTTCGTGAAAGGTGGGACAGTGAAAACAACTTTTGGTGTTTTCTAGGATTCGAACATTGAACAGCGCCACGGCCGGCGCCCACATTTCTGCTACCTTATGGTTATTTCATAACCCAACAAGATTTCATACTTAAGTTTCTATAAGTCAAATTTAGCACAATCGTGCATGAATTTTAACGAATTTAGAAAAAAAATCATAATATTCTTATGCATGCAACTGCCACTTTCGTTGTCGAATGGTTATATGGTATCTGGTCCTGACGCCTTCTCTGGTCGCTAGGAAAGCAGCGAATCGACAAATTAGGGTCCTCAACAAACTAGCTTCTACATAGTCGATATTTTCTTCAAAACGCACAGAGCTTAATCTGGTTGATGGGTGATGGGTATGTATTTTTTCGTGAGAATTATTTAAAGCAAAGTGAAAGCTTCTTAACAAAACAATCCCCAGTCAATCTGGTTTAAAACTGTTTTTATTGTTTAAAGATTGATGGTTGAATTGAAATTCAATTGAAAAGTAAGAAAAAGTTGTGCCTTAATTTTTGTATTATTGAATTGAAATTGAAAGAAAAAGCTCTTTTCAGCGCCCTCTGAAATTGAGTAGCGCAAACTAAGCATCCCAATTCAGTTTTGACTGGAGAAAAAAGCTAAAGTGGTTGCCAGTAATTTTTTCTTGTTGTACTCCGTGCTAAGTCTTACTTCACCGAGCAGCCTCGTCTCACCAAAACACGCCTATCAATTGAGTACGAAACTTATCAATAACATGTCGAATTGTGCGTTCACTTGACCTTAAAGCGACGAAGTGCTCTGTAACATTGTCGAACTGAGCTCTAATTTTGGAACAAAATTTCCATATTTTGAAAACGCTGTAACGTTCGATAATAATTTATCAAAGTAAATATATTGAAGATAATTGTGTCGTTTTGGATGTGAAAAATGACCCACGTTTGAAAGTGTGTCCCTATCGGAAAAGTGGGACAATAAAAAAAAAAACACCCTTTACATTTCCATCCGTACCTCCATACGTCAGCAGTTTGTATGCCATATATTTTGTGCTATGGAACTAAACTTCATTATGTGCGTTTTACAATCAACAAAAATACTAACATTGTTTGAAACCTACTCACAGACATATCCACTTTTTTTTTTTTTTTTTTTGCGAGAGCAGGTGAAAAATCTTCCAAAGACACCATAAGGCCCGACTGCGCGTGCTTATGGTAGTGTGAGATTTTTACTCACTAAAAAAACACCTCTCCTCAAAATTAATACTACAACTAAGCCAGTGCTTATCCAGTAGTTTTATTTTCGCTTACGAGAATCGTTATTCTAGAAAAAGTTGATCGTATGTGATTAAAAATAAATGTAGCACTTTAGACAGGTTAAATTCCAATGAAAGTTCCTGCCTTTTTCACGACCTTCATATGCTATGACGCGAGGTCAAAAGGTTTTGTCCTTTGAAGACGACGAATTGAATTGTTCGCGTCAAGTAGTTAAGTGATAGTACGGTTACAATGGGCGTGAACACGATCTTTGTGTTTACGCGCAAATTTTGTTATCTCTTCGACGACGCTGGGAATTCCCAGATCCCGATGAATATCGTCGTTACGTACATAACACGGTGCGTTAACGATCGTTCTAAGAACTTTATTTTCGAAAGTTTGTATGATGTTTCTATTGCTTTTCTTGGTACAACCCCATAGTTGTATACCATACGTCCACACTGGCTTTAGCACTTGCTTATAGATAAGCAGTTTGTTATGTAGGCTCAACTTCGAATGTTTTCCGAGTAGCCAGTACATTTGTCGGTATTTGTTTTGAAGTTCGTCGCGTTTTTTTTTCACGTGCGATTTCCATTTGAGTTTGACATCTAGAGTCATTCCTAGATATTTTGCTTCGTTTGCGGACGGTATTTGAGCCGAGTTTAGATATACAGGCAATCTATCCACTTTTTTGTACGTAAAGTTGACGTGAGTAGATTTGCTTTCGTTCAGCACAATACGCCAAGAATTCGTCCAAGCGTGGACTTTATTAATAGCATGTTGAAGCTTTCCGGTTGCTGCTTCAATGGTATCTCCCGTTGTCAATATCGCCGTATCGTCCGCAAACGTGGCGACGACACAGTTTCTTTCTTGCGGGATGTCACGCGTGTAGAGTACATATAGAAGTGGTCCAAGGACACTTCCTTGCGGGACTCCGGCTGCAATCTCCTTGAAGTCAGAGTAATCGTTTCCGTGCTTAACACGAAAGAGTCTCTCGGTGAGGTACGATCGTAAGATTAAAAAGAGTTGCCGTGGCAATAGTCGTCGCAATTTATATTCCAAGCCTTCGTTCCAAACCTTATCGAAAGCTTGTGAGACGTCAAGAAATACACCACAACAAATCTTTTTTTCTTCCAGAGCTTTCTCAATCACGTCAGTTATTTTGTGGACTTGGTCAATTGTAGAATGTTTAATTCTAAATCCAAACTGATGGTCAGAAATGAGACGTCTTTCGTCGATTACGGGCTGTAGACGTTTGGAAATAAGTTTTTCGAATATTTTTGAGATAACCGGCAATAGGGAAATAGGCCGATATGATTTCTTCTCATTTAGCAGTTTGCCTGGTTTCGGGACCATTATAATCTCGGCGACTTTCCATTGCCTCGGAACATAAAGCAATCTGAACGAAGCGTTGATCAAATAAAGCAGTTTGATAATAGCTATATTCGGCAATTCCTTGACTACCTGCGCCGTTATCAAGTCGTAACCCGGAGCTTTTTTTGTCTTTAAATTTTTAATCACTTCCCTCAGTTCAATCAATGCAACTTTTTTTACTTTAAAGTTGTCAGATGTCGTGACTGGGGAGTCGGGCGTTAACGAAGGGCCGTCGAACGGCTTAAACGTTTCTTCTAAGTGCAAGGCAAAAAGTTCTGCCTTTTCTTTGTCGCTCTTGGCCCAGTTTCCATCGATTTTGCGAATTGGTGGTGCTTGCATTTGAGGTTTCCGGATGCCTTTTAGCGCTTTCCAAAGCGAATAATTTGATTCTCTTTCACCGGAGAGATTTTCAAGATAGGTCGCTATCTTTTTGCTTTTAAATTCGCAAATACTTTCTCTAAGCCGATTGCATAGTCGGTTAAGGACCGTTTTATGCTGCGGTGCACGAGTGCTTTGCCATTTCTTTCGTGCTTTTCGTTTCTCTCTCACCAGTTCAACGATTTCTCTGGGATACTTTTCGTTGCGGTTAATCTTATAGCTTCTAGAAGGAGTGTTTCTCCATGCCGCTCTTTGAATTGCTTCCACGAAACGATCAATTTCGTCCTCTAGTTCACAAGGTGTTCTAAGTGATACATTTAAGGCGATATTTGTTTCGCAATCATTTCTAAAGCCCTCCCAGTTTGTTCTATTGCTACTGAGTCTTGGAGGTCCTTTTTTCTTTATCAGCGCTTCTCCAAGTAATAAAATTACCGGCGAGTGGTCAGAAGAGAGATCAAAGCATTCTTTGACTGTAATAAACTTCTCGTAAATGCCTTTTGTAACAAAAAAATCGATAAGATCGGGAATTTTTGTGAGTCAGTTGGCCAATAGGTCGGTTTTCCTGTCGAATAAAAACAACAACCGAATTCATATGCCGCTTCGTAGAGAATTTTTCCTTTAGAAGATGTACATCTTGAACCCCAGAAGGTGTGCTTCGCGTTGATATCCCCACCAATAAGAAAATTTGAACCAAGAGCATTGAAGAAACGAAAGTAGTCGTCTTTTTCTAGTTTGCATCGCGGCGGACAGTAAACAGACGCTATATTATAACTCAGGTGCTTATTTTTAACCCTTACTGCGCACAACTGAAGTTTTTCCAGCTCTATGCTTATGTCGACCGAATGTTCGATGTTAGTTTTAATGAATAAGGACGAACCGCCCCGCGCTCTATTAGAAGGATGATAGGCGTGATAACCAGCGTAGCCTCTTATCTTTATCTGCGATTCCCTTGTTAGATGGGTTTCGGAGATCAAACATATGTCGATATTTTCTCTTATTAGAAACATTTCTAATTCGTTAGATTTTTGTAAGAGTCCGTTTGCATTCCATGTTACTATTTTAAGCAAAGAGTTCGATTTATGGGTTAGATTTAGATTTATGGTTAGCCATACAAAAGCTTTCGACGTTACTGAGACGTTCGAGAATCCGTTTGTTAATTTCACATTGTTCCTCGAACTTAGCGTAGATGCAGTTTAGAATTTCATTCAACGGATCAGAGGGTGATCCGAAGTTTCGTTTGGTTGCTTTGACTGCAGCCTGAGAATACGTCAGACGTACGGGGTTCGCTGGCTTGTCAGAGGTTATTTTTCGTTCAGCCTTTTTAGTGGACGACTTTGACGTACGTTTACCCGGCTTAGAAGGCTGATTGACTGTTTCAAGAGTCTGCATTGCTGATTCGAGCGTCCTTTCAGTCGGCTTAGGAATCTGTGCAACTGGCTTACGAGACTGCTCAGTCTGCTTAGCAATACGTTCTTCCGACGTAGGAGCCCGATCGGCTGATTTCGTTCCCCGTACAATCGGCGTTGTCGATTTTTTCCGTCGCATCTGTAATTCCTTAGCGACCTCGCAACCGCGATAATTTGCTGGGTGCCTTCCTTTGCAGTTAACGCAAGTAGCTTTTTCATTTGTGCTCAAATTGCAATTTTCGGAAGAGTGTTTCCCAGCGCACTTAACGCAGCGCGGCTCTTTCCGACAGTACGCTTGTGTATGATTAAACTCTTGGCATCGCTTGCATTGAGGGATTATCTTCGTGTTGACACGTAGCGGCTCAATTTGAACGACCACACTCATGATTGTACGAATATTGAATATCTTTTGCTGGCTTTCCGTTTTATGAAATGATAGCACAAAAAGCGGAAGCTTACGTTTCAATGTAGTTTCTTCACCACGGTCTAGTCGTTTTCTCTCTTTTTTAAAAAGGTTCACGGCGTCCAGAATGTTATAACCTCTAACGCGTAAATCATCTATAACGTCTTCTTTAGCGCATGATGGATGAAGCCCTCTACCTACGACCCTCAAGGGTCTCTCAGACTTGTCTTCGTAAGTATGCCATTGAATTTTTTTCCTTATTTAGCCTTTGAGATACAGCCCGATAGCCCTCAGCGTCATTAACCTTGATTTTCCACGCATCGTTTCCGTGGGGGAGGGGCGCGTTTGCTTTCAATTTGCTTTTCCGGTTTCGGCTGCGCTTTGCAATTAGGTTGCTGTTGTGGAACAACTTCAGGCGATGAACCGGCCTTACGTTTTTTAGATGGTCTTCGTTTGAGTGTCCAATCCGTTTCGCGCGTGAGTTCTTCTTCATCCGTGCTGTAGTGATGGCTACCCGGAGAAGGCTCACAGTGGATAGCCGTCTGCGTTTTTGAAGACTCGTTTTGAGATTCAAGTTTATCAAGTTTGCTTTTGAGATCTCGACACAACATCTCCATTTCGTCGAGCCTCTTTCGGAGTACGGCGTTCTCCTTTTTCAGAGTACTCTCTTCGAAATCTTGCGTTTTCCGAATTAACATTTCCGGATTTGCGAGACTTTTATTTTGCGCTTTAGGTGAAAACTCCTGAGGCGGAGATCTTTGTAGCCTCGAGCTTTTCCTAAATGGGTTGATTAAGTTCTGATGCAACAAATAGCTCTCCCCAGAATCCGTAGAGCTTGCCTCTTGCGAGGGTGGATTTTCCAGTTCAACTGGGCTGCCACCTGGGGTATAAATACCATTAGTTTTGTTCATTGCATGATTTATATTACCGTAAGAACAACGGCGGGTTGGCATTTTAGTCGCCTTTTACGACAGGCATGCCTACCGTGTGTATATTCTGTCCCCTATCCCACAGGGGGATCCACTTAAAAAAAATTATTTCTTTTTACTAAAAATCCTATTCAATTTTTGTGATTAATAAATTCAATTTCTCTATAATTCACCAATACACTATATGTAGGCGCTTCATAAAAAACCAAACTCTCCGCCCCAGGATCATAACTTATATGGAAAAATAAATATGTACTTTGTCTTCAAGACTCTCTCTAGAGGCTCAACGAAATTTGAAGTGATTCGGAGAAAGAACAACAAATTATTTTTGATTCGAAGGCAGCAAAATAAGAACTTACGAGTAATAGTCTAAAAAACATCAATCAATTCAAGTATATTATTTATTAATAAATCTCATTATATTAGTTCATTTCATTTTTATTAATTACTAGCAGTACCCGCTGCTCTGCTTGCGTTTAAAAATGTATTATGCTACCTATACTCATTTGTGTATAATAAAAACTATTATCTTCACTGAGTGCAGATCTGAGAGCATGGTCGTGGTCTGGCAGCTGACCACCTCGTGGTGGGGGGCGGGCAACGTGACTGGGATGTTCATATGGGGTAACTTAAATAGTTATTCCCATCCATACAATCCAGTTACGGCTAACAAAGCGCACACCCCATGATGACAAGAAGGAAACGACCGGCCTCGGATATTGCCAAGCCTGGTAAGCCAGGGCATCCTTTGGAGCCAGGCCTGAAGGGTGTCAGTATGCGAGCGTCCGGTGGTCGGCCTGTCCCGCTCGGCAGCCGGCTGGGTCAAACCCGAAAAAACCCTTTTGGATGGGTGGAAGCTCTTCCTGTCAGGAGTCGCACCCTCAATGTCTGCTCGGGCGGGAGTGGGGATACTCACAAGTCCCAGGTTGACAGACAGAGTATTGGAGTGGATACCATTAGGAGGGAGAGTTGCGATCTTAAAGCTCAAGCTTGAAAAATCAACTCTGGCATTGGTGCAGGTGTATGCACCGAACCTTCAGTCAGAGTACGCAGCTTTCTTAGATGAAGTTGATGTTGCCCTTGAAAAGATTGCAGATATGGATTCTTTTGTCCTGATGGGTGACTTCAATGCTCATGTGGGTGTAGATGTTATGACATGGGGGAGTGTGATTGGGAGGAATGGTGATCCTGATCAAAACGCGAACGGAGAGAGGTTGTTGGATTTTTGTTGTGAAAATGGCTTATCCATCATGAACACTATCTTTCCACACAAAGACATTCACAAATACACGTGGTACCGTCAGAGTCTTCAGCAGAAGTCGCTGATCGATTTCTTTGTGGTACCATCGTGTCTCAAGAGAATGGTTTGTGATGTTCGCGTATTGAGAGGGGCCGAACTGTCAACTGATCATCACTTAGTGCTGTGCAAATTGTATCTTAGCGAGAGAGTGCCTACCCTACCAAAGCGTAAACCAAGGATGGTTACATGCATACGATGGGAGAGGTTACAGGACGATGAGATACGGTAGACGCACAACCGACCAGTTGTTCACTCTCAGAATGGTTCTTGAGAAGGCCTGGGAGTATGCTAAACCTGTCTACACTTGCTTTGTGGATTTGGAAAAAGCATATGATAGGGTTCCTCGAGGGAACCTCTGGAGTGTTCTGCAGGAGTATGGGATTGCTGGTTCCCTGTTAAGGGCGATTCAGTCGTTATATACTAACTGTAGAAGCTGTGTTCGGATAAACGGCGTTAAATCAATACCTTTCACTGTGGGCGTTGCGTTTTGTCACCTCTTCTCTTCATTGTATATATGGATTGGATGTTGCAGCGCAGCCGTGGCGGGAAATGTTTCAAAGTGGGAGATCTAATGATTAGTCATCTGCTCTTTGCGGATGATTTGGTCATCCTTGGGTCCTCTCAAACCGAACTTCAGCGCACACTCGAAAGGTTTGTAGCCATTTGTGATGATGCTGGAATGAAGATCATCGTGAATAAATCGGAAGTATGGTCATATCCAAAAAACCCATTCAGTACACTCTCCATGTTGGTGGAGTCCCACTGAAGCAGGTGGATAAGTTTAAGTACCTCGGGGTCTTATTCACGAGTGATGGGAGGAGCAATGCCGAGTTATCCTGTAGAATTGGTCAGGCTGGATCAATTTTGAGAGAGCTTGGCCCATCTGTTGTAAGGAATGCCGAACTTAGTGTTCAAGCTGAGCTATCGGTTTTTAACTCGGTGTATGTTCCAACTCTCACCTATGGTCATGAAATTTGGGTAGTGACCGAAAGAATAAGATCGCGGATACAAGCTGCCGAAATGAGGTTCCTTCGCGGTGTTGTTTTAATAACTCGTAGGGATCGAGTGCGCAACACCAGAGTACGCGAGGCGCTCAATGTTGACCAGCTACTTCTCCGAACGGAACGATCTATGCTTCGATGGTTTGGTCACGTAGTGCGTATGCCCCCAGACCGGCTTCCAAGACGTACCATGGTGGCCGTGGCAACAGGTAGGCGACCTCGCGGTAGGCCTAGAAATAGATGGTTGGACCAAGTCCGGCATCTCTCCTGGAGCCGTCTAGGGATTCCTCCTGATGAGTTGGAGTCGATGGCGGAGGATCGAGAAGGATGGAGGGTCCACCTGAGCATCCTACCCCCATGACCCTCATGAATGATTAGCGGGCCATTGAAAATGTATGTATGTATGTATTTGCAGAAATATTTTTGATTATATCTCAGCTTCTGGATGGCAGATCACGTTGAACTAAACACAATTTTAAATTAGACTTTAAGCAATACAACTCCGAAAACTTCTTTCAATTTTGTGTAGTACTTTTTCCGTGATGAGTGTTCAAATACACATACAGAAAGACATTCACAGTTTTATTGAATGTATAGATTTCTTCTGCTTACATTTAACATTTTCTAAACTATGCACTTGCAATTATTAAGAAAAAATGAAGTAGGAGTCTGATAAAGGAAAATTGACCACTCAATTTCCAACTTAACCCAAAAATAAAACAATGTTAAACTAAAACAAATTAATTTAATTATGATGGGGGCCCCCTATATACATAAATAGAATACATATATACATACAACCTATTCTATAAGATGATGATAAAGATAATCAAAAAAATCAAGGTTGATTATACAGAGTAAGCCATAGGACGCAATGGGGTTTACAAATTTAATAACTTTATCGATTGGATGTTTTTTTTTGCACAGACAACATCTGTCGAAAAGAGATAATACACAACTAAACAATGTGCCGAATAATAGAATTTTATTATTTAAATCTACGATCAATTATTTTAGCTCAAGGAGCATATCGGTGCCATTTTAAGGCACGATTTTCGCCCTCTGATCGCCAGTATCAGCATGGCTCCGTGAGTAACCTGCCGCCGGTAGACCAAGTTCGCTTCACACTGAGGAAAATATTGAAGGAGTTAGAGTAAAGTGTTCAAGCATCAGCCAAAAAGCATTCTAGGAGCAAGCTGGGAATACCTCGTACGTCATTGCGGCGCATTTCGAGAAAGGATCTACTTTTGTTTCCATATGAAGCGCAATTTGTGCAAGAACTAAAATCCACAGAACCAAAACCCACAGTAAATCTAAATTTTGCAGTTCACTTTCATGAATTGGCCAGAAATTTAAATGTCATTATTCAAAATTTTATCATGAGCGATGAAGCTGATTTTCACTTATGACTTTGTGCTATGAAAAATCAGAGATCTTTTCAACAGTGTCAATTGCACCTCGTTAGAATATACCTTGTACTGCAAGATCTAGCAAAATTCAAATTATAAAAACATGCATCTTCTTTCTCCAATGAAATAATATTATCCGAATTTTAATATTACTTGTGTACTGATAATCGACATAGGTGGTGTCCTTTTAAGGCCAATGGGACTTCCAATTTATGAAAATAATACAAAAAATAATTTTTAATCAAAGATCATTTTATATTCGAAACATCAATTCATAGCATTAATATTTGGAAATAATTTCGCCGATATGGCCACCGCCACCGTGCGTACGCGTATATTGTTTCTTGTTGAACTGCATTCAGCATTCTGTATTTTGGATCACTTTTTCGAGCAATGTCGGCTTTCGAGGCATCGATTTTTTCTCGTTTCTTAGCATAAACTACTGACCTCATGTAACCCCTCAGGAAGTAATCGAATATGTCACATTGCACGAACTCTGAGACCAACTGACGGGCCCTTTCTCGAAATCAGCTTATCGCAAAATTGTGATTTCAAAAAGTGGAAGGTTTCAGTCGCCGTGTGACACGTAGCGCCGTCTTGTTGAAACCACATCTCGTCTAGATCAATGTCACCCAAATGTTTAAAGAAATATTGTATTAATTGATTATGGTCGGTTAATGATACCCAGTGACCGTAAGTTAAGCTTCGTCCTCATTTTTGAAGGAATAAGGTCCGATGACACAGGCCCAATTTTCTGGATGTAATGGAGTCCGTAGTAGGCGTGGGAAAAATCAACCGGTTAGAACCGGAAACCGGTTTTCTTGTTTCGGTTAACCGTTTTTTCCTCCGGTTCTTTCTTCCCGGTTATAATCGGTGGTTTTTTTTTAAACCGGGTGAAAAAACAACCACTTATTTACATTGGCAATTGGCAGTTTAACACCAGGAAAAATGCCTACATTACTAACACTGAAAACTCCATCGTATAAAAATATTCATGTCTACTGCAAAAATTCTTTGCCAAAAGGCCAAGAGATTAGGCGCTACTTGGCTAAGATTGCTAAACATTCTTCTCAGAGGGAAGACGCCAGAACGTCGAACACTCTGAAGCAGTAACGAATAAGGATATTGGCACAGTTGAAGTTGAAAGTTCGTTTCTAAACGAACTTAGACTTTACCTTCAACGGCTTTTGTTGTCCAGATTGAGTGGTCCTTTTGTCGTTTTTGGGAGCAAAGCAAGATGTGTATGCCTGGTTTGGCATTTACTGCCCAAAAATATTTGTGTTTGGTAGGAAGTTCGGTGGCTTCGGAGAGATAAGTGTCATCCCTGAATGACATTGTTTCCGATGAGAGGTGTCACCTCACAGACGAGCATATGTATACAGGGTGTCCCAGTTAAGCAGTATAATCCCTTAAAAGGAGATACCTGAAGTTCCGCCGGTCTATTCTTACCACATTTCAAGCTATAGCCCATCAAAGTGGGTGACCTCTTATTTGGAGGTGTAACCACTTTAAACGCTATAACTTCTAAACGATTATAGATACAAAAATAGTTTTATACATTTTGGAAAGACAACTTAGTAGCGCATACAAATCAAACGCATTGGGTACAGCTGCGCAGCTACAAAAAAGTAATGGCTCCTTAAACTCAAAATAATGAAAATTTGCTGTTCCATTTTTTCACTTAAAATGCATTTTTCTCAAAATTTTTACTCAATATTTTTTTTTTTTATTAAATTTTCATCCCTAAAAAATTTCCTTAAAATTATTTTAAACAACTTTTTTACGTACGATCAACAGAAGTTGTAGTAAAAGCCATTATTTGTCAGACAAAAATGGTCAAAAAGAAGTGTAGGTACCTACTGAATTAGTCTTAAAACAGAACAGTTTATGGAATGTTTACGAGTATAGCAATTGAATCGAAGTGCCTTCCTTCCATTTGAATACACTTTCGGACGCGTTTAAGCATTTCGGATGGCAGATTAACGAGCAGAAAACTTCTTCTCAGCTCTTCCAGACTCGACATTTCCGTAAAATAAACTTTTTTTTCAAAGCACCCCAGAAGAATGAATCCATGGGTGTTAGATGAGGAGATCTGGGTGGCCAAGGGTTGGGGCCAAATCGACCAATCCACTGTTCGTTAAAAGTATGGTTGAGGAACGAAGTTACTCCGCTGCTACTGTGGCAAGGTGCTCCATCTTGTTGAAAGAACATCGCCCTTCTCTGAACAAGAAGAATATCTTCAAGGAGCTCCGGCAATCATTCTCCAAGAAATTCCAGGTAGTAATGGGAATTAACTCTTCGTGGAAGAACGTGCGGGCCTAGTACAGTATTTCCTATTAATCCAACCCAAACATTTACGCTAAACCTCCTTTAAAATAAGCAACACATTTTAAAGAAGTTGTTCACAATAATTAAATTCTTACCTTTGAAAGGATGTTATGCGTATTATGGGGATTGGAGTCTGACCAATGGTGCAAATTATGGTGGATTATTACCCCATCTCTTGTGAATTGCACTTCGTCAGTCCACAGAATGTTATTGAGGAAGTCCCCGTTTTCTGCTTGCTTGCGCAGTACCCATTGGCAAAATTCCACTCTTCTTTGCGCATCTCCTGGTAGTAAATCCTGTACCGGTGTTAAATGGAAAGGGTGTAATCTATTACTCTGATACGCATCAGCGAACACCCGACCACATGGTGTTCTACGATTTGGGTATCGTCGTTGGTACTCCAATCTTGCCAATGAAGCGTTTCCATTGCAGAACCCGTATACAAACACTATTTCGGCGTATTCACGTTTTGAATACATTTTGCGGGATCGGCTGTTACCTTACAGACCAAAATGTCGATTGAAACAAAATTACGGTACATTTGCAATTCTGTGATAATTCTTTGTTACGCTTTTTTTCCTATTCGACAATTAACTGTTAACTGCATTTCTCATAGGTACGTTAGTTTAGTATTCTCACTTAATTTTGTTTGACCATTTTTGTTTGACAAAAAATGGCTTTTACTACAACTTCTGTTCGTAAAAAAGTTGCTTTACATAATTTTAAGGAAATTTTTTAGGGATAAAAATTTCATAAAAAAAAAATATTAAGTAAAAATTTTGAGAAAAATGCATTTTAAGTGAAAAAATGGAACAAATTTTTTTTGTAGTTGCACAGCTGTACCCAATGTGTTTGTAACTCGTATGCGCTACTAAATTGTCTTTCCAAAATGTATAAAACTATTTTTGTACCTATAATAGTTTAGAAGTTATAGCGTTTAAAGTGGTTACACCTCCAAATAAGAGGTCACCCACTTTGATGCGCTATAACTTGAAATGTGGTGAGAATAGATAGTTCCTGTTTGAAAGGAGATCCTCTCAATTGCACAAATTAAAGAGGCATAAGTCTCCTCAACTTGCATACAAGATCTTTTCTGCGATAATGTGTGAATGCCTGAAACCTTTTATCAACAGCGTAATTGTACCCTATCAGTGCGGTTTCAGGCCACCATCGATCAAATCTTCACATTTCCGCAGATCCTGGAGAAAACCCAGGAAGTCAAAACCGATACTCCCCATCTCTTTATCAATTTCAAGGCCGCCTATGACAGCATCATAGCTTCATAGAGCCATGTCTAGTTTTGACATCCCTGCCAAACTTGTTCGTCTATGCAGGATGACTATGGAGAACGCTCGCTGCTCCATCAAGGTCGGTAATGACCTCACCGAGACCTTTGATGTTAAAAAAGGTTTTAGACAAGGTGACGCGCTGTCATGTGACTTCTTTAATATTGTACTTAAGCGAATTGTGCGGAACCCACAAGCCAAGACTGGAGGCACAATCTATCTCAAGTCTGTACAACTGCTTGCATACGCCGACGATATTGACATTATTGGAAGAACTCAGCGAGCTGTCATCGGTGCGTTTGCAGGCATTGAGGCGGAAGCGGCCAAAATGGGTTTAGCGATAAACGAGGGCAAACCCAAGTGTATGCTGTTAACAAGAAGGGAAAACCAACACCGACGAATTGGACAGAACGTCACAGTGGGCAGTTATAACTTCGAGGTAGTAAGGGACTTTGTCTACCTTGGCTCTGCTTCAAACTCTAAATACAAGATCAGCGCAGAAATCAAGCGAAGAATAACTCTTGTCAATTGCTATTTTTTGGGTTTATAAAGCAGTTCAATAGTAAAGCCCTATCTCGACCAACTAAGGAGACTCTGTATAAGAATCTGATCATCCCAGTCCTGCTTTACGGCACTGAAACATGGACTTTATTAAAAGAGGATGAAGATATCCTTGGTCTCTTAGAGAAAAAAATTAGTCGTCAGATTTTCGGTCCCATTTGCGTTGATGGGTTTGGAGGAGAAGATTCAATCACGAACTATACGAGCGGTATAACGATATCGAGCTATTCAAAAAACTGCGTAATGGACGTTGGAGATTACTAGGACATGTAGAGCGAATGGACACCAACGATCCGGCCCGCAGAGTCTTCGAATCTAACCCGCAGGGACGACGCAGTAGAAGACCTCCTCGCCGTTGGTGGCGCGCACAAGTTCAAGGAGACCTCGACCAACTTGGAGTGCGCAACTGGAGGCAATTAGCTAAAGACCGAGCTTAATGGAGAGGCTTGTTAGTTGAGGCCCAGGTTCACTCGTCTGACCAAATCTTACTCTGCGAGCGACGACGAATTGATAAATTTGGGTGTTCTTGTACACATTTCAGCGGCGATATTCTCTTGAGCATGCACACTTCTTTGGCGTCTTAGTGTTGTGTTGTTGAAATGAACGATAGTGCGCGCAAAACGTCTATACGTTTTTCGAACAGATAACCGATTTTCAAAATAAATTTTGGTCAAGGCTTAATGTTAAAAAGAGCACGCGGGATGATTGCCTGATTTGACAGCTATCCCTTTCGTAAGTTCCATGGAAGCAAAAACACACCGTTTGGTGATATGATATCCAAGTTTACCGAATTTTCACGAAACCAATACTTGGGTACTTGACGAAAATTTGTTAATGAAATAGAGTAAATTTAAGGTTCGATTTTAGTTACGGTGAGAGAAATTCTGTTCTATACAACATCTACACAAAAGGAATTATCCACTCACTGTAATTCGACCATTTTTGACAGTCTTCGTTCCTGGTAGCATTCACTGTAGTAGATATCGTAAATCACTATTCTTATTAGCTCCGTTTGATCCCATTCCACTCCTTCTACCCTGTTATAGCAGGAAACTTCGGTAGTAACGTGTACCATATTTCATATTTTTCTGTCTCTTCTGTTCAACACTGTTTCCGCAAGTGTGCCGTATTAATTCAACGTTCATCGTAAATTTGCTACATTGTTAGTCATTCCCATCTTCCGTTTTCTTTTAATAGGTACACCCCCTCAAGGATTTAATTGGCGGTTTGCACTGACGATGTATCGCTTTGAGAAAATACAATACTTCCCAATAGCGAAGTTAGTCGACTACCTCCAGGAGACTTCAAATTATTTCCTCCCGATTCAATATTTCAATTTGTATCAACCCGTGCATTGCTTTAAATTTCAGCTTATATACGTATGATCCACGAAACCTAATTTGCTCCGTTTAAGAGATATAAAGGAATAGTATCCACATCCATGCATCCCTCATTTCCTTGATTTCTTTACATTTCCATTTACTATAGGATTCATTCAACCCATCCCATTAAAAAAAACATTAAACAATGTCTCAAACTCTAACGTGTCACTTGAAATATTTTCTGGATGTGTGGTCCTGCGACGTGTGTTCACGTACATTCTGGATTGGTCAGGAAAAAAAGGAACGACATACCGGAAAACTAGTTCTCTCTGAATTAAGATGCCAATTGATGTCATGTTGTTTGGTCCTGCACAGTTCTAAGTCGGCGATGGTGGCGATGGTCGTGATACCAACCACTACCTCCACTACCTCTATGAATGTACATGCATTATAAGGTACCTCAGCAAGTGCGCTACATCGTGTACAACGTCCATGGATGACAAATGTGACAGAAGCCAGTTTATGTCGAGTGGGACTGTGCATAATATGGGAATGCATCCGATACAAGCCGCTGCCTCTTGCCACCTCCTTGTACGTGTTTTTGTGGGTGTCATCAGCCACAACGCGAATTATTTCAACAGGAAAAAAGTTACTCCGGAGGTGACCTGCCATCGAGCGCTTTGAGAATCGGACAGCTACATCCGTCATATGGATCGGATCGGATAATAGCTTGCGGAAATGGATCAATTATTTACAACCCTCAGCAGGATTTTCCCGATGCCGGATGATGATGGCACGTTGACGGCAATGATGATGAGTCTAGGACCAAAACTGCTGAATACATACGTAAAGCTTCAAACAAGGATGTTGTAACCGAGGCATTTTGATGGGGGCGATAGGCATGAGGCTGAGAGATTGAGATGAAGTACTGTTACAATTCCAGGACCAACATGGCAATTGGCTTAGGAAGTTGATGACTCCATTCGGTGCGGAATATTGAAAGTTTTCCATGTTGGCCATGTACGAGTGCTGCTGGCATAAGGCATAAGGCACATCCTGGGAAGATCTATGATGTGATGTGGCCACTCAATGACATATTGGTGTTTTCGTCTGTCGCTAACATGCACGGCAGAGAGCATACTGATTTATTATTCACGTTGTTCTGTACAGCACAAAAAGACTAAAATTGTTAGCAGCACAGGAAATAATATCCAATCAACTCGCCCGGAATTAGTGTCCTGTGAGGTGAGGTGACAGCCAAAGCGATTCATATGCCCTGACGTATTCATATTGATGGCCGGTGGCAATGCACGCCGGATGCTGTGTGAATTTCTGTGCAGGATAATGTGCGAATTGTACGAGTATTCCGCAAATAATTGTCTTTGTTATAGGATTATTGCACACATGTATGTTACATATGCATGCGTGAACCGAATTCGTTGAAATTACATACCATCGCCAGCTGATGTTACAATGGAATGGACCCTGAGTTGGCAATTCTACGCGAACAGCTACAGCAGCGTAGTGGAAAATAAATTGTCACCCGGTTCGGGCGGTGGACACATGGAAATTAACGGAAATTGAGGAAACTCTATATGACAGATGACCAAATCACCAGCAGACAGGCCATTGATCCTGGTCTGTGTAATGAACTAAAAATGAATTATGAGACTGATGGCGGATAGCACAAAATGGAATATATAAGTAGTTGTGTTCAACGGATTTTTTTTTTTGTACAATATGTTGCGGCCGAATCCACTAAGAATGAGATTGGGAAACGCATTGTGATGGAAGATTTCACTCTACACTGCCTTGAAGTTACTGGGGTCGTCCTACAAGGCCATTTATCGCAGTCATTTAACATGATTTTTGATTATTTATTGGACTTGTTGGTGAAACCGAGTTAAACAGCGACATATTTTACTAGTGAACGATACTGGCACATGCAACTTTTTGCCGCATTTTGGTGTAACCTAGTGCTGGATTATAATTAAGCAACGAAGTTCCAGACCCCAAAAGCAATACAGAGGACCCAAATGAAATACAGGCTATGCGATCGTGTCTGAAATATGCACAAGTTTTAATCCGGGATTTACTTTTTTTTTTTTATCTAAAAGGGATAACTGTGGAAAGTTCTCAAAATGTACTTTATTGCAAACAGATTTAACAACGAGATGCAGAGCAATGTCATTTGGATCACGCATGTATTTTGCTACATTAACCAACATTTGGAGACAGACGTGTGTTGGCGCATCTTAAATTACCCGACAGAACAAGTGACGCTTAAAATGTTTATTCTAAATTAAAAGCTTCTATATAATTTGCTTTGTTGTATGCACTACATATGTATGTAGGTATGTCTTCTACAAATTGTACAATCAAAATTTCAACCACTTCTAATTGAGCTTCGAAATTTTGCAAACGTGCATAAGTCCGGTGACAATGCAATACATATGGTATAGTACTTTTGACGCTGTCCCAAATATGGCGGACGTCCCAAGATGTCGGATTACCTTTTTCTTTATAACTTCATTGATATGGATATAAAATGAAAAAGGATTTGCAAATAGAATACGATACGCTATGTAGTGTCTATCCGAATCCAATATGGCGGACGCCGCAAGATGGCGGATTAGCTTTTTTTCGTAACACCTTTGATACGGGTATTAAATAAAAGGGTTTGATGAGAAGAATATGATTAGCTATGTGACGTCATTCCAAGCCCAATATGGCGGACGCCCCAAGATGATGGATTACCATTTTCTTCACAACCCCCTTTACATGTGTATCAAATGAAAGGGTTTGACGAGTGGAATTCGATAATGCATAAATGTTACTTAAAATTTCAAAATACAATTATCTATATGTACAAAATCTTTTTTTTTTTAAATAGTTTTTATTATTTAGATGTTCTAAAACGGAAAAAATAAGTTATCATGTTGAATTTATTGTCTTTAAAGCTTGTCGCGTGAATAGAAAAAAAAAACATATGAACTTTGGCACTAACAATCCCTGTCAAACAAAATTAATACCTGTAGGAACTTCTTACGACAAGCTTTTAGGACAATACATTCAACATAATATATACAAGTATATATAACGCATATTTTTTTTCGATTTAATACATTTGGATAACAAAAGTTTTTTTTTTTTAATCGTATTTTGTATATATAATTTTATTTTAATAATTATCTCGTGGATAGCGAACGCAGTGGGAAGCATCGGTAATGAAACAACACTGGTAAAGAAATGTGCAGTACGCTTTAAGCGTTTTAATAAAGACATTAAGGTTAAAAAGTGGTTTTTGTTGTTAATATCGCATCCACTCTTTTTATCGCTTTTTGTAGCTGAAATGAAGCATAGCATGTATGCGAATAGCAGTAAAGTAACCCTGGATGTAATATACAACCATATTATAGCGCAAAAGGAGAAAACATAAAAATCGACTCTTCATAAAAAAAACCGTAACTATAAAAAAAGAGATTGATCACAGATTAATTCTTGAAAATAAAAGCCGATTTTTTAAAATATTAATCGGTTTTTTTTAACCCTTTCAATACGAATTTTTTTTTACAGATACAAAATCTTTTATTATGTGTTGGTATGCTTGGTTATTATGGTCAAAATAGAACGAGACACCTAAATAGAAAAAGGATATCTAAGCAGAGAGAAAATGTCCTAGGACAGTAATGTCCCATCAGTAAATGTCAGCGGGAAACCAATTAATGGTACATACTTTCGTATGTTCCTTGAAAAAAAAATTAAAGAATTATATGCGCAACCAATGAGCACCTTATAATAGAAGTGTTTGCCTTTTAGTAAAACAAGAACACCTAATGGAACATACAGTGCTGGAAATAAGTATAAAAATTTACAATTTTTGTAAATAATTCAAAAACAAAAAGTGAAACAAATTGAAATCCATTTGTTATCGTAAATACTTCTTACATTCTTATTTGTAGAAAAAAAGAATTGTATTATTAGCTACTGTTTTTAAGATAAGACTAACAATTTAAAAATTGTGCTGGAAAAAAGTATACAAATTTTGCATTTCTTCATAACCTGCCGCCATAGAAGTAATTTTAAATGAAATGAAAAAGCTGCAATCAGTCGTTTTCAAAATTAAAAAAATTATAATTGGTTTTTATAGTAAATTTTTCCTCCATTTGATTTAATTAAATTGAGAAGACGACGACGCATACTATAATAGCAACAAGATTTTAGGTGTGTCGTTGGTTATATCATTCCAACATGCTCTGATTCTTTGTTTCAATTCAAAAACAGTTCTAATTTCTGACTTTTCCTTATCATAAACATTTCTTGCAAGAATTGTCCAAAGATTCTCTATGGGGTTTAAATCCGGACTCAGCGCAGGCCAGTCCATTAATTGGATGTCAAAGCCACGAAACCAGTCCATAGTTAATCCTGCAGCATGGATCGAGGCTTTATCCTGTTGGAAGATGATGACTTGATCTTCAGCAAGTGTCATAAACGACAGTAGGTAATATTCAAACATATTTTGGTAGCCAACAGCCTTGAGTCTTTCTCTTAAAAATGCGATTTCCGACTTCAGGTTGGTTTTAAATGCTGCCTAAATCATTACAGATCCGCCACCCCCCGCTGTTCTTGAAAGAATTTCCTTTTCGCGTCGCAGATCATGCCAGTAAATTAAACCCATTAGGGCTGTCCAAATTTAACTTTTTTCTCATCACTAAAAATAATGTGAGTCTATATTTCTGGTTTTTGAACAAACTTTTCTGCAAATGAGAGACGACCAATTTTGTGTACTGCTTTTAGGGCGGGCTGTAGTTGAATTTTTTCATATTTTAAATGATCGGCACTTTCTAACCACATTCTTACTAGTCTGGAACTGAAATCCAAGTGGAATCGCTCAACTGCTTTTGCGGAAGAGATTCCGGTGTTAGAGATTTCACTTAGAACCAGTCTTGTAGTTCCCTCCTTCATTTTTTTCAGGCCTGTCGGATCTTTTTTTGCTCCCATAATTTTCAATACCAGACTTAAAAAAATATATAAATAACACTCGGAGACCTTCCTAATTTAATCCTGATATCTTTCTGTGACAATCGCGCCTCTTAAAGGTCCAAAATGCGTTGCTGTTCAATATCACTAAGATGACGTCCTCGTGGCATAATGAACTGTTGTTTTTTTAGTTACCTGTATTTGGATCAATTATTATTATTATCTTTTAATATGATACCTTAAAAATCGTATGTCTTACACACTCAACTGATTTGAACTAAATGCCAAATTTGTATACTTTTTTCCAGCAACATTTTCGCATTTGCGATATTATCTGAAGTACCGTTACTTGAAATTAGCCAGCGAATTTGCATAAAATAACAATATAGTCCACACGCAAAATAGCGAACATAATTTAATTATTTGAGTTTTCACTTTTTTTTATAAAAACAAAAAACATGAATTTTTATACTTATTTCCAGCACTCTACGAGTATGTGTCCAGTCAGTATGAAAGGTTTAAACGATAATAATTTATTTTATCAACATTAACTACATCTAAAAAAATATTTCTTTTTCCCTTAAAAGAAAATATAGTTCCTAAACTTTATTTTGAGAGTATTTTATCGTATCTTAAGTAGATGCAAGGTCGGTTTTCTTGTGAACACGGTTTCTCCAAAACTGCTAGACGAAGGTACTTGAAATTTCGCAATTATTCCTTTTTTTGCCTTGATGAGAGATAAGGAGTATTCCGAAATTCAAGATATAAGTGGCATAAGTGGGGTTGAGATCGAATTATCCGTCAGTAAAAGTTGATTACACAGCCCTAGCTTAGTAACGGCTATTCGGATTTAAGAAATAAGAAACAAGTAAAGTTAGTAAATTTGCTGGTTATTGATTCAAGCTATAAATTATCCTTCCGCGTTGTCTTAAAGCTGAGCAATGCTAAAACAATTAATCAAATTATCCTCCACAATTTTCGTTTAGTGGAGACTACTGCCAGCAATCGTGCAGCAGTGACTATCGTTGCAATAGTGTGTGTATGACTATATGAGGGCGCTGTAACATGACTATGTTTTGAACTTCAGTGTGTGATCTCTTCTAGAGTAAAAATTTAAAAAAAAATACATTAACAGTGGCAAATTTAAGACATTTTAAATTTTAATAAATTCGGATATGCATTTGCTATCAAACCTTCGTGCAAATAAGAGATTTGGCAATATACGCGTATATATACTGTTAAATAAAAGACTTCTTGTCGCTTTGAGTGCACAAAATAGAAGAGAGAGTATATTATAAAAAGAAAGTTAAGCTGCATAATTCTTACAGAAATTACAGTTCAGTATGCAGTAGAAAAAAGAGTAACAAGACAATGTGTATCAGAATAAGAATCTGCTAAATGGGGAAATACAATTATTTAATTATGCTAACTCAACACATACATATGCATGTACAGACATTGCAATATTTTTCCATTTTGTTAGATGAGCTGTTGTTGATCGTTGGATTTGTCCACATTTTAGAATGTTTTAATAGATTTAAAATAAATTATTAACAGGATGGCGTAGGCAGTATATTGCAGGTTGGTTACTCATACTTAAAGTTTTCCTACTTTTTAGACCAAAAATGGAAAAATCTAAAATGTTAAAGATTATGAGACTAATTGCAGAAGAATAATAATACGGGAACGTATTAAACCGCAAAAGTGATGCACCTTTGAAAACTAGTTTGAAACGCAAGTAAAAAATATCAAACCTGGTTTGACAAATATACTCGTAGTTTCTTAGTCACTTCCTGTTAAATTGTACCAACAGAAATTGTTGGGGTAAGTACGTTAAGAAGTGAAGGGACTTGGCAGCATTTGCACTTGAAAAAACCATTACAAGGTAATATTATAAGAGATCGGATGATATATCACCAGTTCAGAAGCCTATTGGAGCAACATGTAAAACAGGAAACACAAATATGCGGGCAATCTGAAGTAAAAAAGATTAAGTGCTATTCCCCCTCCAGCTTCCTGAAGTTCAAGAGTCTCGGGAATTCTATATTTAACTCTGTTTGCTAGGGTCGGGAGCTATTGAAAGACATAGCCAGACCATGGAAGAAGTTTCTCTTTCTGATTTACATCATCATTTTGCTTTTATGTTTTTGTTTTGTTTTGTTGCAAAATATTGCATCCACTGTGTCTCTATGAGTAGCAGAGATCGTTCGACCGAACATAAAAAAAAAAAAATAAAAGCAGAACTGAGCTCTTAGTATCAGCTGAAACACCAGCCAACCACATCCACTTCAGAGAAGCGTCATATTAAATCGGCGATCTATTTTGGAAAACCATCCACTTTTTAAATTTGATCGCATAGCTAGCATAGAACGCACACTTATACTCCACTATGTCACACAAAGGAGCAATCGAGGCAATAGATAGAACAAGCAGATAGAAGTTCAAGGATCTACTAATGAAATATGATTTATTTGATGAATTTAAGGGGAAATGCCACTCTACCGGCTGAAAAAATTACCGATCTATAAATAAATTTGCAAGGAACTGACAAGTTCTCTGAAAAATTATTGTAGAGGCTTTCATTTGTTATAGTTTCAGGAATACGTGTATACAAAAAATGTCCCTTTAAACAAATTTTTATTTTTTTTTTAATTTTTATTCCCCTCAGTTGGATTTTAAAAAAAATATATTGTAGAGATCCAATGAAATAAATAAGTGGGACGAGTAGGTACGATTAAAATATTTAAAAAATATAAATATACATATTTAAGAATTTGCAACTGAAAAAGTTTATGACCACGAACGAAGCCGGGTGAGTCACCTGGTTTTTACATATACTATACATTACAGTTCTTTGAGAAACAATTTCTAAAAACATTCTAATAAAGCGAAGGGTGCTAGTGATGCCTGCGGAAGCCAGTTCGACGTAATCATCGAAAAAAGGAGCACCTGGATGCGTACATTCATACACATTTAGTGCAACAGCACATGAAGGGTCTAGACCAAGCGTTATATTTCAGACACGAATGGAAGGAACCTACAGTTCTGTGCCGTACGCGTATCCGAAAGGCAATTTTAATTATCTTTTTGAGAAGCTTTTTCATGACAACAATACTCTCGGACGTTTGTCAAACGTTCGCGTGACTTTAAACTTATCCGTCATCTCCAGTGATGCCATTTTGACCGGATTCCGGTCAAATCTGACCGAAATCTCTTTACTTTGACAGGAGAAATTTTCAAAATCCGGTCAAACCGATTTTTGACCGAAAAGTAAAAAATATTTAAACGGAAAGGCGTTTTTTGACCGAAAAATAAAATGGTTTTATAGATTGGACATACGAAGAAAAATATTTCTTTAAGTTGAACGAAACTATACCATACCTAACGAACACACTCTGCAAAGGTTGGAACCAAAACCAAAAAGATGACTCATCTCCGTGAGAGACTAACGGCAGTTTGAAGTGAAAGAGCATGATTCCAGGTACTTGAGTGCCGCTTGGCTGTCGGTCCACTAGGATAAGGCTTCCTCGATCGCCATGATTTTCACCTGAAATACACTAGAGTGTTTTGGGAGGCAGAATGAGATGCTCAAATTATGCTTTTTAGAAACGATACCACATCTATACCCTCTTTCGGTCTTGGAGCCGTCAATGTAGAAGTGAACTGAACTACCACCCAAAGGCGGAGCATTATCCCATTCGCTGCGAGCAGGAATGCTTGAAGTTACGTTCAAAACTCAATTTCAACGGGTGTACACGGTGTTTTCATGGATAGAATTACAAAGATCAAGGGTCGGGGTGTGGTCAACGTGATAAGTGAACCACTGCGAAGAGGCTTTAAGCCGGGTGGCCACTCTGGAAGCCATGTGTTTCCCGAACGTATCTAAGGGCAGCAATGAAACATAATGTCCAATGCCACAGAGGGAGTAGTTCTTAGAACACCGCTGATAGACATACATGCAGAGCTTTGCAGCTTAGGTAATTGAATTGAACAGCCTTATCAAGAGCCGGCTATCATCATATAAGTAGTAGGAGCTTTATAACGAATACGTACAGCCAGCATGTGATTCGAGGTGGCATATCCCAGTTCCTACCTACAGCTGTTTTACGGGAATAGAGAATTACAATGCACCACACAACACCATTTTATGAATTTCATCGCCATTAATTTTCTTGATGACATAATGAATGATTGAACCAGGATCCATCGCTATATTGCTCTCAATCTCCTGCATTGCATACACATATTGCTTGAACTTCCCTGTTGGTAATTTTTTCCACTTTTGCATCATGGAATGAATTTCAGCAGCAAATTTTTCGGCTTGAAATTCCTCTTAAAGATTAATTTTTAGCACTGCCCACGATCGCGCAAAATTCTTCAAACTTAATTTTTTTTTTATAATTTACGCGCACTCAAAGGGTTCTGGATACCCTTAACATGTTTACACACAGTGCGGGCGTTAGAAAAGATAGATAGAGAGAGAGAGAGAGAGAGAGAGAGAGGGAAAGAGAGAGAGAGGGGGAAAGATTTTGGTGTAGAGGTTTTCGAAGCTCAGTTGTTTATGCTTTAGAAAAACTCCTGGGGTTGCTTTCAGATAACTGGACCAGGGAATCGTGGACAGTTTGTTCAAGGTCATGAAATGAAAAATCACCTCCGCACGTGGTCTCTGATCTCAAACGTGCTTGAGCCCCTTTAACCTTTAACACCTTCACTTTGCATATCTTTTGACTGGGAAGATGATTTAGCTGGTTTTGTCTTATCTTCACTTGTGCCTTCCCCTGCGCCTACATCACCAACTAAGCGAGTACCAGAGTCTGATTTCTCACCTCAGACTCACCGTTGCTTACGTCACCGTCCACCTTACCAAGCAAACACAGGAAATTTTCACTTTATTCGCAGTAACCCAATGCACAGAGAAAAAACACCAACCGCAAAATCAAGGCCAAGTTCTCGCAAAACCAACCAACCGCAGGCGCACTAACAATAAAGACAAAAGTTTTTCGATGCCTCTTTGACCATTATTGTTTTTCCCTTTAGGCCACGTTAGAATTTACTTTTCTCTCTTATTTACTTACTGAGGTGGCGCTGCAGTTCGAAGCCTTAATCTACAACAGTTGAGCCCTCCAAGTTGGTTGAGGTCCCCTTGAACTCATGCGGGCCAACTTTGGCGAGGAGGCCCTTTTTCTTTCGAAGTGGCCAAGGATATCTTCATCCGATTTAAATGAAGTCCATGTTTCACCGCCGTAAAGCAGGACTGGAATGATCAGGGTCTTATATAGAATGTCCTTAGTTATTTGAGATAAAGCTTTACTGTTGAATCGCCTTATTAGCCCAAAAGAAAAAGCGATTGGTAAGAGTTATTCTTCGCTTAGTTTCTGCGCTGATGTTGTCTTTAGAGTTTATAGCAGAGCCAAGGTACGACTAGACAAAGTCCCTTACTACGTCGAAGTTGTAGCTGCCCACTGTGACGTTCTGTCCAATTCGTCGATGTTGATTGTCCGTTATTATTGACAGTTATACTTGGTTTTGCCCTCGTTTATCGCTAAGCTCATTTTAGCTGAAGCAGAAGTTCAATGCTTGCAAACGTACCGATGACAGCCCGCTTAGTTCTTCCAATAATGTCAATATCATCGGCGTATGCAAGCAATTGTACGGAATTTTGATAGATTGTGCCTCTGGTGTTAGCTTGTGAGTGCCGCACAATCCGTTCAAGTACAATCTAAAATCTTTTTTGACATCAAATGTCTCGGTGTGGTCATAACCGACCTTTCTTTCTCCAGGATCTGCCGTAGTATGACAATTTGATCGTGTGAAATTTTTCTGACCTAAAACCGCACTGATAGGGCCCAATGAGGCTCTTGTTAGTGATCATCGTCTATGTTTAATGGTTCGTTCTGCCTGAAAGCGGAATGTTGGTCTACAACGCGTCTGCAGAAGTAATTTTTCCATATTCTCAGCACCGACTGTGGTTCTACTACGAGGTTTCCATTTTCATCTCTACAGGTTTCTGAACAGGTTTTTCTCTTTTAACGCCTTCTTTTAACCTTTTGGCGAAACTTTCGTACATTATTCCGGGAGTATAAGCTCCCAATATTCTCGATCACGCGCTTCGTATGCTCTTTTTTCTTCTTTTGGAGAAGCCAATGTTCTTCCCGTCTCTTTTTCTCGTAGAGTTCACGAGCAGCTCTTCCTTTGCAGCGCCACTTTATATAGTTTTTGTTTTACTACATTCACTCGTCGGTGTTCTTCGTAATGCCAGCGGTTTCGCGGTGTAGGTCGGATGAAACCCAGCACATTAGTTGCGGTGTTTCTGATGTTATATTCGCAGCGATGCCACTGGTCTTCAGCACTTTATGCTGGCGGCATAGGGGTGGTTGAGAGATTTCGGGATACGCGTTCAAAGAAGATTTTGCAATTGTAGCGATTGCGATTGTAGCTTTTCGACGTTAAATTTGCTTGCAGTGCTTCTCATCCGCATTCGCACCTTAACTACAACAACCTAATGATCCGAACCTGTGGGCTGCTCGGAAGGTCCGGACATCCAGAATACTGGAAACATGTCTTGCGTCAATCGCAATATTATCAATTTGGTTAATCGTTCCATGATTATTGGATCACCATGCCTGCTAATGAATATCGAGATGACTAAACTGTATGCTTGCTATAGTGACGTTCCTCCCCATAGCGATATCAATTAGCCTTAGTCGGTTGTCAGATGTAGTACCGTGTAGGCCATGTTTACCGACTGCCTTACCAAAGATGTCCTCCTTTCTTATTTTGGTGTTAAAATCGCCCAATACGATTTTAACTTCGTATTTAGGACATTCGTATGTTTTGTCGAGGAGCTCGTAGAAACAATCTTTGCTGGTAGGGTCCTTTTCTTCCGTGGGGGCATGAGCACATATTAGGCTTATGATAGCGAATTTAGCCTTGATCGGGATAGTCATAATACGCTCGCGCACGTGTCGGAAGCTTAAGATTTCTTGTTTAAGTCTGCCGCGTATACCAAATCCGCATCCAAATAAGCGCTGCTTGTTGTCTCTGTAGCAATCACCGTAGTAGATATTTCATCTTCTTTTTACCCGGCCCATCCCATCGCACTTCCTGAATGGCGGTTATATCTGCTTTATCGCAGTCTAGGGCCTTTGCTAATTGTTCGGTTGCACTTGGTCTATTAAGAGTCCGAACACTCCACGTACAGATCCGAAGGAAGCCAGGAAGGAAAAAGAAAATTCAGCACAATTTGAGTATTATGAACTTGGTTGCCGACTACAAATCCGAACTTAACTTCAAACACTTGTCTCAACACATGGCTGTGGAATTAACGTATCATTCCATGGAAGTCTGTCAGAACAAAAGCAAATAGAATATCTTGCAGAAAGTTCAGTTTGTCTATGCCTTCAGTAAATTATTTCTATTCTCCAAGGAAAAGAAATGGTCTGCCTTCTTTCGCTTCCACCGTGATAACTTTTATTCAAATATAATTAAGAAAGTTCGTAAAAATGTGCACACAAAATTTACCCCAAACCTATAAAACTTCATCATCATCATCAGCAAATTCGGGATGGGGGATGGAACATTTTGCCCTACACTTAGCATCTACATAAGAAGCCAGTATGCTTCCAATGAAAGTAGAGAATAAGTCAGTAAAGAAGAGTAGGGGTAGTCGCTCTACTCTAGCAAAATCATCTTAATTACTTTCAAGCTCAATTAGTTACTCAAATGCCCGATAATCCTTCGAGTGGCACTTAACTGCTTCACCTCCTTTTGTGTTAAGGGTTTTGCGCAAAAGAGCAAACAAAACACACCGACATGACAAGCGAGCACAGGTGGTTCTGTTGTAGTTAGGTCCACCCTGACATTCCTATATATCGTCGTTCCAAGATGCCGTCGTGTGTGCTTTAAAAGTCGTGCACCCACTTGGCGCATTGATATGAATCCCAAGCATCAGGGCAAACGATGAAGTTTTACCCTTTTACGCCTTCGAAAACACTGTTTTCCTAAAGAGTTCTTATATCACGCCAGCATCCTTCTCTTGTCGTGTCAAGTCTATCTTACAAACGATACCGCCACCATGGGCCATGGTGGATCCCTATGACAATATAATAAACATATTTAGGGAACACCGGCAACGTTGTGACTGATACACGTGGAGTTTTCCTTGAAGTGTCCTCAAGAATGCGAAGCAGTGAAAGTTTTAGGTTATGTCTACGAGAGACATCGTCAAGCATCACATGCAAATTTTCCCCTCAATTTGAACAGGAAGAGGGTGGTACGATAAAACTTCATCTTCTTCATCGCCTTGACTCAAAGCTAGAGGACTGAAGAGGTGTGATGAAGATATAACAACGCTATAGAGAGCACCCCTATCGTACTGCCTGTCTATTATCATTTCTTCCCCTGCCACAGTCACTAGGAACATAATCACAATGTGTGCGGTTGAAAAAGTATTAAGGACTATTACAAGGATATGAAAGTCAAGGAGTTTAAACTTTTCGCTCAAGACGTACACACATAAGCCAGCTATAGCGAAGTATGTAATTACGTATGCATATTAAGATCAAGGTTCCGAAGACTTTGCATATAAGGTGTATGTTCTAGGCCAATTGGAGCAGGCAGCGACATGAAGAGGGTAACTTTAAGAGCTACTTAATAATTAGCTTCTCTGTTAACTATGATTTTCTTGAAAAGTTTGTATTTTTCGAATAAGAAAAAAAAAACCTTCAGAAAGGTATGTAATTTCTCATAGACTAAGGAAATTGCTGAATTATGGGTAAATATAGACTTTGCACTTAGCCGCAACTTTAAGAAGTAGTGTGACAAAATAGTGTAAGAACTGTCACGTGTGCAAGTATGGTAGATTTCTACTTGATGTGGGGTTGTGTTTAGTGATTTTGACAGAAGTTGAAGCTCATTAAAGTGGGAAACTTTTATTTTACAAAAGCAAACACTTTTAATGTATTTACTTACTACTTTGTCCCTTTTATTTTTTTTGTTATGAGAAGGGTAATATTTAAAAGACGAAACTGAGTACATACGAGTAACAGTGTGGGGCTCTTAACCACTAAACTATCCTGCCACGGCCGCCCATACCCGGCGGTACTGCCGTTCAGTATTTTATCGTGTTGGGGGGGGGACTCCATAACATGCATTCTTAACATATCTCTGCGACTGCGTTCCATACCTCCTGACGTTTGAGCATTTTACCAACATCTTGTGGCTGGCCGATTTTTCTCCTTAGCACATTTCTTTCATCGAGAAAGAACCATGCCTAACACAAATTTCTTCAAAGTTCCACCTGTCTTTACCTACATAGTTCCTGACCGCAATTCTTTTGACGTACTGGTGTTATAAGAATGCTCACTTTCATTTTTCTTACCTGGTACTAGCATCGAAAACTTGTACGATCTGTGTACGAAAACAAAATTTCCGACGATGACTTTTTTATCACGGGCTAAGGTGAAACGCAAATGTTTACTATTCATTTCATCAATTCTATAGATTAAGTTAATTTATTCTTTAAGATTTGTACATATCGCTCTGTCAGCCCATTTGTTATTAAGTGCAGCGCGCTTATGTAAAATATTATTTCGTAGTCGCATTTGATGTTTGATGGTGAGTTTCTGGTCTACAGTGTTACCCCTAGATATTTGACTTCGCTGCAATAATTAAGCTGAACACAATTTGTTTTTTTTTTTTTTTGTCGGGATAGGAAACGCTCGACTGGAGCACTCAGACGCAACTTGTCCATTGTACTACCAGAGAGCAAACCCTGAGTTACCCATTTTATTGGAATTTCCTTGTCTTTCTAAGAAAGCCAAGTAAGCACTTCAGTGATGAGGAGCTTACAGTACCAGCACTCACCACGTCCGCACCGAGGATCTGCTTAGTCAACCTGTTTAGTCAACCTGCATCCTGGAGAGTCATGCAATACACAATTGTGCTCGTGAGAGACCCAATCGTCAACGGAAGCCCTAACCGATGATGCAGGGAGACCCAACGCGGGTTCGGGACCTGAGAAAGCCTCCTCCGAGCCTTGTCTAGCAATCTCATCAGAGTTCTCGTTCCCCAAGATCCCAGTGTGACCTAGGATCCAGATAAGAGACAGAGAATTCAGCCTTGCGACCGAGTTCAAAGAGTTTTTGGTTTCACGAACTATTTTGGAAGTGGTTAAAGGGTTAATCAAGGCCTTAAGCGCAGCCTGACTGTCACTACAGACACAAATGCTACATCGCGCAAAAGGAAACCACATATTTACGCGAGAGACCCTTCCACCAAACAAACGACGCGTATGCGAGGAATGGTCTTATCATAGCCGTGTAGATTCAGAGAACCTTATTCGGTGACAAGCCCCAAGTTTTGCCAAAAGCAACCCTGCACTGCTAGAAGACTGAGAGCGCCTTGGATGTTTTCGGCTCGACGTGTTTAGACAAATGAAGTTTCTTATCTAAAATCACTCCCAGATATTTGGCTTCATTGGAAATGCGAATGGTGACGCCCACTCCTAGCACACCATTCATCGATCATGTCCAGCGCCGCCTGCGCGTTGGCACAGACCGTCGCCAGGCATGGCCCGATAGAAAGTACAGCGACATCATCCGCATATGCCTGAGCGTAGACGTTAGAACTTTTTAGAGTGTTCAACAGAGAGTCGACCACCATGCACTATATCAATGGAGACAGAAGACCACCTTGCAGACAGCCCCTGTTTACCCCTGTCATAACATATTCTATTCATTAGCATTGCTTTAATCCACAACACTAATGTTTCATCTACGCCGTGTTGTCTGGCCGAGTCGCACATGCAGTCAAAAGTCGCATTGTCAAAAGCACCCTCAATGTCGATGAAGATACCCATCGCGTATTCTTTTCTATCAAGCGCGTATTCAATTCTGGCCACTAAATTTTGAAGTGGGGAGTAGTAGGTTTAGGGGGCTTCTGGCGCTGGAGCTATTTGGAGCTATGTGTTAGAGTGAGAGCCCTTGCGGTGCTATTTGGAGCTATGTGTTAGAGTGAGATGAAAGATGTGGTGTTTATTTTTTTGTTTTTGCATTGAGATCTCTATTTGGTACCGAAGGGGAGGGGGGGGGGGGGGTCATATTTCATATTTGTTACAGTTTAGCTGGGGGAATCATCATCGGAACGAGGTGTCATATTTCAAGTTTGTTTATTTTTTTTGTCTTTGGACTGTGATCATCTGAGGAAATGTGTGTGTGTGTGTGATTGGTTTGACTGATTCCAGGAATTGACTTTAGAGGAATTGTGAACACGTTCAATCATGTCTATGAATTCGATTTGGAATTTCACAATAATTTCGTGGAAAAAAGTATGAGTCATCGATATAAACGGAAACGGTTGTATATGTTTAAGAAATTGGAGAAGGGAATCAGCAAAAGGTTTGATTGGGGAGAATCTATCGATTTCTGGAATTGGTGGAATGTGTTGGAGTGAGATGGAAGATTCGGAGTGTGGCCTGTTGGGAGTGTGGTGTCAAATTTCACGTTTGTTTATTTAAGCTTTTGGATTGAGATCTGAATTTGGGGCGCGAGGTATCATATTTCAATTTTGTTTATGTTTTGCTTTTGGACTAAGATCTGAATTTGGAGCCAGGGGTCATATTTCATATTTGTTAGTGTTTAACTGTGGGGGAATCATCATCGGAGGGAGGTGTCATGTTTCAAGTTTGTTTATTTTTTGTCTTTTGACTGAGATCTGGTGTCATATTTCATATTTGCCAGTTTTGACTGGGGGAATCCTAAGATCAGAGTCAGGGAGTGAGGCAGCATTTAGTATGTGTGAGTGTGTGTGGAGAGCGATTTTTATATTTGGTTTGATTGATGAATTGCATATTCCATAGATGGGTTATGATTGCTTAGAGGGGAGTTTTTTATTGCTGCTGATCTGTGTTTTTGTGTGATTATATTTGATGTTGAGAGCGAGGTATTCGGATTTTATTCTCTGGGTGTGACGTCATTGGGGGTGGAGCTTAGATTGGGTTGATTTGGGAAATTGGTATCGGATTCCATACATGGGTTATGATTGCTAAGAGGAGATTTTTTTATTTTTTATTTCTATTGATCAGTGTGTGTCTTTTTAGTTTAGGGATGTTGAGAGGGAGAGAAGAGAGGGGGGTTTGGCTGATTCCAGGAATTGATTTTTGGATTCTATAGAGGAATTATGAACACATATAAGAATTTGAGAAGAGTTTTGGGCTACGAGTCAGGCTGATTCATAGTTATATTTTAATTTCTATTGATCAGTGTGTGTCTTTTTCGTTTAGGGATGTTGAGAGGAAGAGGAGAGAGGGGGGTTTGGCTGATTCCAGGAATTGATTTTTTGATTCTATGGAGGAATTATGAACACATATAAGAATTTGAGAAGAGTTTTGGGCTACGAGTCTTGGGTTGATTTGGGAAATTGGTTATGATTGCTAAGAGGAGATTTTTTATTTTTTTTTTAATTTCTATTGATCAGTGTGTCTTTTTAGTTTAGGGATGTTGAGAGGGAGAGGAGAGAGGGGGATTGGCTGATTCCAGGAATTGATTTTTGGATTCTATAAAGGAATTATGAACACATATAAGAATTTGAGAAGAGTTTTGGGCTACGAGTCAGGCTGATTCATAGCTGTGTGTTTCTTTTTGAATGCTGACCCGGAGTTAGTAAGTGTTTATCCCAAAGCAAATGTTGGGCACTACAAATGTTTATCTGTTGCTATTCCGTAAAAATGTATACCATAATATGAGTAAAGAGGATGACATAAGGGAATAAAACAAAATCACAATATCTATTGATCTGCGTTTGTGTGACGTCATCGGGGTGGAGCTTAGATTGGTTTGATTGGGGAAATTGGCAAATTCCATAGATGGGTTATGACTGCTTAGAGGTTATTTTCTAATTTCTATTGATCAGTGTGTCTTTTTTCGTTTAGGAAGAATGAGAGGGGGAGGGGAGAGAGGCTGATTCCAGGAATTGGGTTTTGGATTCCATAGAGGAATTATGAACACGTATAAGAATCTGAGAAGAGTTCTGGGCTACGAGTCAGGTAGATTCATAGCTGTGTGTTTATTCTTGAATGCTGATCTTGAGTTAATAAATGTTTATCCCATAGGAAATACTGTGCAGTATAAATGTTTATCTGTTGCTGTTCCGTAAAAAAAAAGTATAATATGAGTAAAGAGGATGACATAAGGGAAAACAAAAAGCTGGACTATGTCAGTCAAATTGATTTGTTTGCTATTCGGTAGAAACAAATGGAATTTTATTTCTGTTGATCTGCGTGTGTGTGACGTCATCGGGGTGCAGCTTAGATTGGTTTGATTGGGGAAATTGGCAAATTCCATAGATGGGTTATGATTTTTTATAGGAGACTTTTTATTTTTTTATTTCAATTAATCTCTATGTATATGTACGATCATATTTCAGAGATTAATTTGATTTAATTGGCAGTAAATAGCTAGGCCATTGATCATTTGCTAGAGTGAGAAGGGCTACATGGATGTTACAGTGGCTGGGAGTGATAAGAATTTGAGAAAAGTTCAGGACTGTTTATTCTTGAATGCTGACCCTGAGTTAGTAAATGTTTATCCCAAAGCAAATTCTGTGCACTACAAATGCTGTTGTTGTTGCTGTTCCATAAAGAAAAAAAGTACGATATGAGTAAAGAGGATGACATAAGAAAAAAAAAAAAAAAAATCTGGGCTATGTGAAAATTGATTTGTTTGCTGTTCGGTAGAGAAAAAATAAAAGAATTAAATGTATGATATGACTAAAGAGGAAGGAATAAAAAATATGGACCCTGTGAATCAAACTGATTGCTTATTCTTAAACGCCAGACTTGAGTTAGTAATTTCAATGTGAGATATAGAATATTGAGGTAGGTTAGCTCTTTAAAAGAGATAAATAAATAAAAAGGTGACGAACGATAGTTAATGTTTTATCAGAGCAGAGCTAAAAATATTGAAACAAACAGGTGAAGTGGAGGGTAACTTAGGGGTTGTTAATGAGTAAAAGATGATTAATGCAAAGTCTCGTTTTTTGCAATTACCAAAGCATAGACTTAATCAAAAGAAGGGACGTCTTTCCTTATGATTATTTAAGCTCGTGGGATAAATTAAGTGAATTATCTCTTACGTTTAGAATTTTTAAATAAACTAACTAATGAGGAATGTTCTAAGAAAGATAATGCTACTAAGAGATTCTTTAATGGCAACTAAAGCATCGCCTTTAGTGATTTCCTTCAGTAAGTAGGTTAACGCAATGCAGTCACAAATATTCAAAGTCAAATAATGAATTAATTTCTTCATTTGATCGGTCATAAACCTACGCAATATACTGTATATTTAGATACTGTACGCTTGGGTAATGTCGTCTCAATAACTTCCTTATAAAGCCTTTGAGTGGACAAATCTGGAAAAATTAACAACTGTCTATATAAAAGTGCTAGATGATAATGGAGAAAATATGTATATAGATTTAGATTATCCAGAATCTCTTCATGACGCATTTACCTAAAAGCAGATAGTCAAGGAATCAGTACTTAATGCTGAAATTACAAATTTTATCGAATAATCACCATTGTGGAAATAAAACGTACAAGCCCAGAGCAGAAAAACTGACCGATTTTAGATCTGAAAAGAAATGATATGTTATAAAGCACAAATTCATATTTTAAAAGGATTTTTTTATTTTATTTGTATCCACTTAAAAACTTTTCCAATAGATAAACATAAATTCTTAACGCTAATTTTCCTTTTGACAATGTGTTTGGTAAGAACTGATGTTAATATATAATATCTGCTTCCCGTAGCTCTTCCACAATTGAGTTTACCTCATTTTGATGATTATTATTGCCAGCATTTTGCGATGCAATTAAAAGTCTTAGTCTATCAACGAGCTCATTGGGATCATTCCAATACACATATTCGACGGTATTATTAGAATAGCTCATATCTTTGAAATTATTGTTGTATGCTTTTCACATTTTCTTTATAACTCTTTGCGTAAGGTGTTGTAATAAAGGCCGAATAACATGTTTATACTTATAACCTCCATTGCCTTTAACTTGTGAGTTGCCATCATAATTTTTTAAGTGTACCTTTGTTTTTTGTAGAATCTTAAGATATTCATCCAAGTCTTCATTGGTATATCGTTCTTTTGTAGGGTTTTTCCGAAAAATTAATTCATAGAGGTCCTCTGTTCCAGGGAAGATTTCATCATCAATAACGAGATTCTTTTGCTCGTTAATTACAAAGCTTGATCTGCCTAACTTTGTTGAATTCGATTGTACATCGAAATGCGGACCATAGATCTTATCCAGATTCGATTCTGATGGCGATGATCTATTGACAGGTGTACTTTGATCAAGACTATCAGCTTCTGATGGCGATGGTCTGTTGATCAATATTATCTATATCGAAATTTTCGGCTGTTCTAAATGAAAAATCTTTATCATCCATCGTTGGTTGAATGTTTGACTCAGGATATGAAGAGTCAAAACTCTCCTCCAGAGCAAGTTTTTCTTTTGGTGGACTTTGGAATTGTAATTTTCGTCGAGGCTTTGTTTTAGTCATTATATCGTACTCAACAGTATCTCGACTTTTGACATTTTTCACAACTTCTTTTAAGGGCTCAACTACAAGAAAAAGTTAGCTGCAAACAAGTTGCATGCATCGGATCTGTACGTCAACAATCTCTTTATTATTTAACGTCTTTCATCTTTTGATACTTAACATCGGAGGATTGCTCTCTCTGCTTAGGTTCTGGTGATGATGATAATGATTTAATTGAAATGCTTTTTAAAGCATATTCCATTTTCTTTTGAAGAGTATCCTTCATACTTATATCTTTTTTCGTTTGATTTTGATCCATTTTACCTCATCCGTTAATCAAAATAATTTTTCAATCTGTACCCCAGCGATAATAGGAATTGTCTATTTTGTAGAGTAAGTTTTGATGTACTCCTATCGGAAGTTGATAGTATATTGATAGAGTTAATAGTACGATCTACTCTTTTATATGTTGACGGGTAAGATGAGCTATCATACGAGTATATTATCATAATTGTGGTTTAAGATGTGGTCGAAAGTTTGTAAGATTTCCGTATTAATCCAAGAGATTCAATCTTATAGAACTTATCCTCTCGCAGTTCACTGGCCAATAGATGACATTGCGAGGAACTTCGACTATTTTATACCCTGGGCTAACATTAAGAGAAAATGCATGTAGTATATGAGCAGATCGATTGTTGATATACCATACATTTCATCAATTAAATTACATTCAATTCGAACGATTTACACTTTATTTATGTTGACGTACAGATCCGATTCATGTAACTTGTTTGCAGATAGCTTTTTCTTGCTGAACCCCAATAGTGATCCAATCGAGTTTGGTTGTGAGAAATCAATCTCTATGCTACTATAAATTTCACATTTTAATGTGTTATTATTTGCTTTGATCTTAATTGATATTTCATTGGATATATCCTTATTATGGGATTTGAGAGCCTCCTGAATGCAGTTATTTATGTCTTCAATCTCATAGGAACCAATTGGAAATGTTATTACGGCATCACCAAAATGACGATTGGGTAGCAATTCCATTAGTTTTTTTCTGCTCGTGGGCTGTGGCTTTAGAAAAAGTCCGAATCCTTTCTTATGGGGTTGCAAGTAAAGTCCCTTGCCTTGCTTGATTTTTATTCCCTCGACGGCTTGATTGTGACGTTTACTCTCCTCCAACTGTTGCTTGGCTAGTTTGATACTGCCCAGTTTGATACTGCCCTGTTTGATACTGCTAAATAAATTATTTTTTTACGCTTGATGCGTCGATTTTTTGCCTCACTCCCTGACTCTGATCTTACAATTCCCCGAGTCAAAACTAGCAAATATGAAATATGACACCTGGTTCCCAAATTCAGATCCCAGTCCATAGACAAAAAATAAACAAACTTGAAATATGACACCTCGCTCCGATGATGATTCCCCCACAGTTAAACACTAACAAATATGAAATATGACCTCGCGCCCCAAATTCAGATCTCAATCCAAAAGCTTAAATAAACAAACGTGAAATTTGACACCACACTCCCAACAGGCCACACTCCAAATCTTCCATCTCACTCTAACACATTCCACCAATTCCAGAAATCGATCGATTCTCCCCAATCAAACCTTTTGCTGATTCCCTTTTCCAATTTCTTGAACATATACAACCGTTTCCGTTTATATCGATGACTCATACTTTTTTCCACGAAATTATTGTGAAATTCCAAATCGAATTCATAGACATGATTGAACGTGTTCACAATTCCTCTAAAGTCAATTCCTGGAATCAGCCAAACCAATCACACACACACACACACACATTTCCTCAGATGATCACAGTCCAAAGACAAAAAAAATAAACAAACTTGAAATATGACACCTCGTTCCGATGATGATTCCCCCAGCTAAACACTAACAAATATGAAATACGCCCCCCCCTCGTTACCAAATTGAAATCTCAATGCAAAAACAAAAAATAAACACTCCACATCTTCCATCTCACTCTAACACATAGCTCCAAATAGCACCGCAAGGGCTCTCACTCTAACACATAGCTCCAAATAGCTCCAGCGCCAGAAGCCCCCTAAACCTACTACTGTGGGGTCTCGCAGGATTTCCCACGCTGATAAGCATGCTGCATCTCCGGTCGTTTCGCAGCTTAGAGCTGCGGCAACCAGGTCCTGTCCACAGAATTGTCCAAGCTTGGTTACTGAGACGAAATTCGGCACTATTAGGCAAGCTCTCGGTCTTTCAGATCGCTCTTCACATAGCACCGTTACTCCACGAACACCTCCAAAGCCACATATGCCCTTGTTCCGCACGTATGGCTCCTGGATAGATGTTATGTGGGGTTTTGTACGCACCACGGAAAATCTGCTACTTAAGAGAGCGGTAGCAGCCTTTGAGTGATGGAGGTTTTTCTGCGAAAATATCAAAGATATATTCGGAGTTTTATTAGTAGAAGGGCGAGCACCATACTTCCGGCGAGGCGAGCACCCGTACCCGTGGCTTTGCCTGCGTAAGTCATTTTCTGTCCGCTAGTGCTGGGACTTTTAGGGGTAACAGCACCAGCATCTACCAGATTTTGTGCGCAGATAACGCCACCGGTAAGAGTGTGCCCAGCAGAATAGCGCGCATCAGATGCGCACACGCTTCCACCAAGCAGAAGCAGGACCTGTTCGAGCCGACCGAAAAGGAGCCAGCGTTAGGTCTGAGGGATTAATCGGCTTCAGTTGGAGTACTTTCTGCCGACCTAGACTTCTTTCCTGTCGCTACTGAAGGATGACTGCTTTCGGCGCTTGCGCCTTCAGCTGACTCTGCAGCCTCTTTGCACAGCGCCATCGCCGCCTTCCTTCTTCTCCTTTTCAGTTGACTCTTAGTCAGGAGCTTATCGGAGTGCGCCGCTTCAGGAGCCCGTTAGCCTTATTGGTTTCCCGAGTCAAACCGTCACCGGCACAACTTCGATCAGCTACCCTTCTATTGAGACAGAGATTAGACGTTCCAGCCGAAGCCTTTCCGCCACTTTCTTTCTCATTGGAGCCCAGTCTACCAAACGAGTCGGAGACAGAGTTGCAGGATTCTTCTGAAACAATCTTCGCTACTACTCTTGATTCAACGCCAGAGACGGGGGGTGAAAGTATGGTAGTTGGGACCTCCAGAATACTCGTTCCGGCCGTAGTCGAAAAGACCACGGGTAGATTATCGTTTTCACGAGTACCGCCTGGAGTAGACATCACATTTGTTTTCTCCATCATACTGTATAACAAGTTTTACGTCACAGTCAAGACATCTTCAACCTTTAGTTCGATGTCTCACCTGGGATCCTTTCGGATCCTTAGGGTCATTGACTCTTAAGCCGTTTCGCCACGTCAAGGCAGCTGAAGAATGAAACGGTGAACACAATTTAGTATTAATGTATGGAGATTTAAATTTCTTCCCTTACTACCTCAAAATTATATCTCTCTCTAGTGGCGTTCTGTCCAAAGCGCCGATGTCTCATTTTTCTTAGGCAGCATATATTATTTTATTTTCCTTTCATTTGCCGCCAAACCCATCTTTGCTGCCTGGATCTCAATACTCGCAAACGCCCCACTGACTGCCCGCTGAGTTCTTCCGACTATGTCAATATCATTGGCGTAAGCGAGTAGTTGTATAGACTTGTAAAAGATTGTACCTCTGGTGTTGGCTTGTGAGTTTCGTACAATTCTTTCAAGTATTATGTTAAAGAGATCGCATGATAGCGCCTCACTTTGTCTAAGGCCTTTCCGCCAGACAGTTCGGAGGGGTTATTTCCAACATCGATGGAGCAGCGAGAGTTCTCCATCGTCATCCTGCACAGGCGGTCGAGCCTGGCAAGGATGCAGGGACGAAACATGACTCTGTTTAACCATGCAAGCCGGCGATGTTTTTAGCCATCGTTAGGTAACTGGTTCCATTACATTGTATGTAGCTAATATCTCTTACAGAAATCATCCGTATGTGTACCCTCAACTTGCTCGAACTTGTGTATCGGATCGGCCTCTATTTACCACACTGGGTATGATATGTGATTGAGTATGAGTATGAGTTGTGATTGCTCAGTGGTAGATACGTATGTAGCAAATCAAAGAGATGGTTGTGATTGTGATTATTCTAAGCCACAATTGGTTGGCTTCTCAGGGCTCAAGGAATTCGAAATAATTTTTGGCTTTTTATGAACTTATGTAGACATGTACATTATGTACAGACATATGATTCCAGGGTGGCACAATTTCAACAATTTCAGTCTTTGACTTGCGCGCGTTTACATTCGCGTTGTCTTGGTTTTTCATGTGCTTGTGGTGTTTTTGTTTAATTTTTATTATCGACTTGTTTATTTTGTTTTAAATCGTATCCTATACTGTGCAGCAATGAGAAGTAAATGCTAACTGAATTCTTAGGAGTGATTCACTGTAAGTGTTAACTAATACATTTTTTTTTTTTTTTTTATTACCATCTGTGGGCACTGCTCACTAAAAATCATTTTTCAAACAATCTCTACTGATGAATGTCTTAAGATAGCAATTCACCGAAGATAATTTCCTGATATGGACACTTTTTGTTCATAGGACACCAGCTAATTTTACTTGCTCTGTAATTTGTCCGCTCGCTGTCAAGCTCCGCCATTATTCTTGTCACTCTTAGGGCTTTGCAATTTTATATTTAGAGTTGTTGATGTTCTCTATTACAACATCGCCTAGTAGTACATGCTGCAAACACCGAAGAGAAACTCTTCTTCAAAATCTACAAATGCCTTCCCTCTGCTCTTAAGCCATTAGATATTAAGTCTCGAATATGGGGCTCTGATGAGGCGATTGAAAAAGTTCGCACAATTTTTGTAGTTGTTGTTGCGGTCACTGATAAAAATTTGGCAATCGCCAAACTTTTTAGTTATGATCGTTGTCTTTTTATCCTTTTACTTTTACCCTAGTTCTAAAGCCAGTTGTCAATGATCGATCACCTTAGGGTGTCAAAGATGTGAGGCTTTCATGTTTTGTTTTTGTTTTTGTTTTGTGTCGTTAGCAAATCCATTTACCATGCTCACCACGTAGTTGTCCGTAGTTCGTTCTAGGTTTGCACCTACTCGTATATGAGCTCCATGGATGATACTCAAAATTCAAATTAGAATGTTAACTACGCCCTTCGTGTCACAACTTCAATGCAACTACTTCACAAGTGTAGTCATCAAACCCCAAGGTACAACGTTGCGTGCGAATAACGCACTGCCGCCGCATGCAATAACACACTCATTGACTGAGTATAGAGTGCTCCTATCAGATACATAATGGACTTGCCACTTCCAATTTCATTCACTTTTATACCAACCATTCGGTAGCGGTATTCCGGTCTTTTCTTTGGCCGCCGCCGGCCAGTCAATGGATTGGCTTCTTAACATCTCATTTTCTTCACAAAAGGGTGACACATTCACTACATTATGTACCTCTTCTATATGTATATCCTCTTCTTGAGCAGATATGCACCCCCGAGGCTACAGCAACCATTGCAACCTTTTAAGGCGACCAAGAGGGACAGAGATACAGGCGAGAGACCGAAGTGTAATAACGTGTCCTTCTCGAAGGATGACTCTGGCATTTTCTCTATGTTGTTGGTATCCTCCTTTTGTTGGCCATAAATGCAAGTGGAGCGTCCTTTTATTATTCCAAGATTTAATATACACAATTTTATGGCTTCATAAACAGTACTACATTCCGTCCCTAGGGTGAATATCCATACTTTGGGACTCTGTGGCTAGGGGAGAGACAAACAAGGGCCATCCTGGGATCGTTGAGAATCATATTTTATGCGAATCCCGTTTAGTGATTCCCTGCGTGAGCCTTTAGTTCATATTGAGTGGTTTTCCATTATTCTTCGTTCTGTAGGGGAATGCGGTACACAGTCTCTTAACGTCGCCTTTTGTTAGCTGCTACAAGTCCTGATTCTTTCATTACCCATCCCCCTGATACGATAGACAATTAAAAAGGATGCTTCTCATATTACTTAACCGCGACACTTAGAAAAGCGGGAAGTAGCCATTCTACAGCGGTGGTGATCCCAATTCATGGCGCCATTGTGCAGGATATCATTTCAGTTTCACACAGAAGTCCTACATACACAACTAACTGTGTACGCTTTTCTTGCAACAATAATTATTTTTATTGTTCAAAGTTGTTTGCCATTATTGTTGGACATAGGATAACAATGCAAAGGATAACAATAAAAATATCAACAGTGGAGGTGCTCTTACAAGTCCTATGCTGTGTAGTGCCAGCAGTATCAACATCAGCTTGAAACGCAGAGAAATGAAATGAAGAAAAGGAATCCATGCATGAATTATTCAGGAGTTCACTATTCATCTTGTGCCGAGGATGAAACTTCTGTCTGAATGCTGTCCGTCGCGGACTTCTAGAATTCTATCGTTTCATTTAAAGAAATATAAAAAAAAAAATATATGCAGGAGAAAAAAAAAAACGTTTTAATTATTTATTATGTGGGGAGTAGAGCACCAAGCTTTCCACACCGTTGTGCACGAACGTTTATAAATAATGTGCGATGGAAATTGCTACTCGGGTGGTGTTGTTTGGTGTGAGAAAATTTCAATGGAATTGAAGGAAGATTTTTTGGAAATTCAATGAAACTCCTACAACTCGTTCCTTTAGCTTTTGTGAATTATTTACCCAATAAATTTTTCGTGAATTCAATTGGAACTTTTGACAGTGCAATAATTTCTTTTGACACGGTACTGTGAGGGCATTCTCAAGGAGTTGGTTTAACCAAAAGTTAAACATTAGCCACCGGTGTAAGCGTTTTATTCGTCCTCAATTATTTTCAAAGTGTGCTCATCCGTCCTCTCTGTTTTTAAACTCAACAGGCTGGTTCTTGATTCTCCTCACCAACACACATCAACATCCAGGGTCACATGAGTCGTGGCATCAAAACGGAACAACCGTGCTAATTGGGTTTCTGTTTACAGAACCACCACTTCTACCTATCTAACTACCGTGCCTGTCCGTCTACATATAGTATGTAGAATGTACATATGTATTGCGATCTTCGTTTGGAAGGAATTTTGTGTGAGACACGTAAATGTGTTGATCGACAGAATGTTATATGCACCTTTATGGAACAAACTTTCGATCCCAGGAGTAGCCTGCAACCATCTGTCAAGAAAGTCTTTTCCTTATTGAGCTAGAGAAGGACAAGTGAAGAGAAAAGCCCCCTTGTCCATAGCAAAATCGATGGCAAAATCCCAAACTCAAATCCCATAACTATGAACAGCGTTGCCACTTCATTCAGAGCAAATGTAGCGTACTGACAATAAAAATGTAGCATTTCAAAACAAATATAGCAAAATAGGATTTTTTGTTAATTTTCTTTATTTTTACGTTATAACTTACAGCATTCAGTTTCAACATAGGTTAGGTGGCTATCCTCCGTAATCGTTAGGATTCACTTAGACCAACTGAGATCCATTGTTAGTTTCAGCAATACAAAATATTATAAAAAAAAAACAAATTATTTCAACAACTAAGGTCAGGTGAGGTTAGGTTGGTTGTCCAGTAAAGGTCCTTTGTGTTACCATGGATCAACCATCACGCCAGTCAGAAACTAACAAAACCTACCGGAACTTTCCAAGGCGCTCTCAGTCTTCTGGCAGTATAAGGGTGCTTTTGGCAAGACATGGGGCTTGTCACCGAATAAGGTTCTCTGGATCTACACGGCTATGATAAGACCATTCCTCGCATACGCGTCGGTTGTTTGGTGGAAGGGTCTCTCGCGTAATTATGTGGTTGCCTTTTGCGCGAAACTCCTAAGAACGGCCTGTCCCGGCTGCACAGGAGTTTTTCCGAGTACGCTTGCCTCTGCTCTAGACGCATTGGTGAACTTACCTCCCCTCGATACTTATATAATGGATTGCACTATCAAAGTCATCCATCGTCTTAGGCGGGGCGGTTTTTGGTATACCCCACACTAGAATTTTGATGAACTTACGCGACACTTATCTTACGACTCTTGCCTTATGGATATGCCGTCTGACGCAATGACACCAGAACTTCAGCTGATACGCAAATTCAGAGTCGACCTTCCTTGTGTTCAAGACTGGCTTCGGCCAGAGTCTGAGCCACGAATGAAATACAGTTGTATTTTCACGGATGGAAAACCAGTCAAGGGTCTGGTGCTGGGTCTTCGTGGAGGTCGACAGCATTAGACTTATTTTCTCGTTAGGCAAATATGCGTCTGTTTTCCAAGCGGAAACTTATGCAATCCTATTGGCCATGAACTATGTTGTGAAGAGCAAATGGAAGGGCCGTAGTATTTGCGTCTGTGGTGAGGCTGCGCTTAAGGCATTGCTTAACCCTTTAACCACTTCCAAAATAGTTCGTGAAACCAAAACCTCTTTGAACTCGGTCGCAAGGATGAATTCTCTGTCTCTTATCTGGATCCTAGGTCACACTGGGATCTTGGGGAACGAGAACTCCGATGAGATTGCTAGACAAGGCTCAGAGGAGGCTTTCTCAGGTCCCGAACCCGCGTTGGGTCTCCCTGCATCCTCGGTTAGGGCTTCCGTTGACGATTGGGTCTCTCACGAGCACAATTGTGTATTGCATGACTCTCCAGGATGCAGTTTGACTAAACGAATGCTCCCGGACGTCTGTAAAAAATCAGCGGCATTCTTGCTGTCTCTCAGCAGAAAAGACTGTAGACAGCTTGTCTGGGTCTTTACAGGCGACTTTGCTTTCGCCAAGCACCTTAACGTGCTGGACTTGAGTGACGCTTTACTCGTATCAGGTGGCAGATCCTCGGTGCTGATGTGGTGAGTGCTGTAACTGTAAGCTCCTCATCACTGAAGTGCTTGCTTGGCTTTCCTAGAAAGAAAGAAATTGGGTGAATCAGGGTTTGCTATCTGGTAGTACAATGGACAAGTTGCGTCTGAATGCTTCAGTCGAGCTTTACCCATCCCGACAAAAAAAAAAAATAAACCCGAACTTTTGATGAAGCGGTGGATGGTCATGACGGCTAAAAACGCCTGATCGCCGTGGTCTTCAAGGAAGGGGGCTCTTCGATGGAACATTTTTTTGTAAGACAGGGCTGCACTAATGCATAGAGGTGATGGATGGTTTTATCCTCCTCGTCTATGCAGCTCCTGCAGAAGAAGCCAAGTCCAGGTCAGATCTGTCTCGAAATATGGCACGTTGAGCCGTTTTCCCATCTGTGCTTAGTTTTGCTAATAGCGTTCAGCTTTAGTCGATACTTACATGTGGCGAGAGGCATACCCAGGGCTTGCTTATCAAGCAGAATCCTTAGGGTTGTACCCTATCTGGCGAGCTCGTCCGCCCTGCAGTTTCATCTCCGTAATAGACAAACGGCAATTTAAGGCGACATTTGAAGTGAAGGAGCACGATTCCAGGGACTTGATTGCCGCTTGACTGTCAGTGAATATGCTAGTATCTCTGACAGGTAATGCATTACATTTTAGCTAGGACAGGGCTTCATTAAACGCTATGATTTCACGATGGTTACGCGCTTTATTATGTGCCCTTTTAGTTGCCATGTAGCTTTGAATCATTTTTCCGAGCGCCTCATTTCAGTGCGAAGACACATTGAGTAGCCTCCTCTATCACCGGATTTATCTCCTTGTGATTATTTCTTATACGCTTACCTGAAAGCCAAGGTTTTTGCAGATAAACTCCACACACTTCTTGAGTTATCAGTGACTATAACAAAACAAGAGGAATTAGTGCGATTCAAAGAGCATTGTTAGAGAGGTGTATGGAGAATTTTTCATCTCGTCTTTGTGAGTTCCTGGACAACAACGGACGTCATCTTGACGACGTCAGTTTACGTGCATGACCTTTTTACATACTGAAATTTCATTATTAATTATACCAAATACGTGTAGAAAATAAAAGCCCACAAGCTGAAAAAAAACGTCACACCTCCTTGGCATCCTGTACCTGTTCGTTTCCTCTACTCTTTCATCCGAGGACAAAAACTTGGTTCATACTTTCGTGGGTACTTTGAAGCTAAAATCACGTAAATAAATAAAACATTCGCTCTCACTTCGCGTTTTGTGTGAAGTATCCGCTCCAGTATCTTTCCCGTGCGAAATTCGACACCGCTTCCGCTTTCGCGTTTTGCGTTGATTTGAGCAGGTCTTTACAATGATCTTTGACGCGAAAGGAGATGCTCAAGTTGAGCTTTACAGCTTTTTCAAGAACTGGTCACCAGACGATCATGCCAAACAGATCTGAGGGAAATAGTTTAAATGCAACATTTTTTAGAATTCCTCTTCAAGGCAAAAACGTGCTTTCATAATTATTGAAAATCTTGGCTCTTAAAATTGGAAATCTTAGTTCTGAATGATATCATACATATTACGCAATACTACTCGTATATACGATTCTGTTTGCCAAAAATGTTGACGATATGTGTGATTCCGATTTCCAAATTTCCAGATTTTCATAATAGAGTCAAAAAGACAGAAGAAGGCCACTTGATCTATTTTCTCTGTAGTAGTATTATCTCGAGATAGGAATTTTTATTTAAAAAAATTATATTTCCATATATTTTTTTTTTAACAACATATAGAAAGTTACAACCTCGCTGGAATGGATGGTACGGTACCGTATCTCGTATACCTTAACCCAGCCGTATTTAAAAGGGCGTGGCGTTATGTTATTAGAACTTTCTATGAAAAGTGTCTTCTTTAAATTTCGATGAAAATGTCCTCCGGAAGTAGATATGTATATAGGTGTAGCCGTTTATACTGTATGGAAAGTCGATCTTTATTTATTTTTTTTTTTTCAAATTTTAAAAACAATTACATTTTTCAAAAAACTGGTAAGGCGCAAAGGCTGGTGACATATAGACAGACGGACGGATAGACAGACATAGTTTAATCGACTAAGTTGTGCCTACTAGTCATCTGTATACTATGCTGGGTCTATCTTAATTATTTACCTACTTGCTTACTTAGATGGCGCTACGGTCCGGGGTGGACCTGGGCCTCAACCAACAAACCTCTCCAGCCAGCACGGTTACGAGCCAGCTGCTTCCAATTGCGCACGCCAAGTTGGTTGAGGTCCCCCTCCACTTGTTTGCGCCACCTACCGCGAGGTCGTTCATCCGCGGTGGGTTCGAAAACTTACTTAACGGGAACGTTGGGCTCCATCCGCTCTAAATGAGTCAGTCATCTTAGTCGCTGTATGTGAACTCTTCTGGCTAAGTCGATGTCCTTGTACAGGCCGTATAGCTCGGCATTGCACCTTCTCCCTCACTCACCGTCTATGCAGACGGGACCAAAGATTGCTCGAAGAACTTTTCTCTCGAAATAACCAAGGGCATCCTCATCCGGTTTTGTCAAAGCCCATGCCTCTGCACCATATAGCAGGACTGGGATGATTAGAGTCTTATAAAGAGTTACCTTAGTAGTTCGAGATAGGACTTTGCTACTCAATTGCCGTTTTAGCCCATAGAAACAACGATTGGCAAGAGTAATTCTTCGTGTGATCTCCCTACTGATGTCATTTGCGGAGTTCACCATAGAGCCTACGTAGACAAAATCCTTCACTACCTCAAAATTATATCTGTCTATTGCGGCGTTCTGTCCAAGACGTCGATGTTGGGTGTCCTTTTTTGTAGACAGCATATATTTTGTTTTGCTTTCATTGACCGCTAGACCCATTTTTGCTACCTCGATCTCAATACTCGTAAATGCCCCATTGACGGCCCGCTGAGTTCTTCCGATTATGTCAATGTCATCGGCATAAGCGAGTAGTTGTACAAACTTGTAAAAGATTGTACCTCCGGTGTTGGCTTGTGAGTTTCGTACAATTCTCTCAAGTACTATGTCAAAGAGTTCGCATGATAGCGCGTCACCTTCTCCAAGACCTTTCCTGACATCGAACGGTTCGGTGATGTTCTTACCGACTTTGATGGAGCAGCGAGAGTTCTTTATCGTTATTTTGTACAAACGGACGAGCTTGGCAGGGATGCCGAGACTAGACATGGCTCTGTATAACTCGTCAATATACACGCTATCATAGGCAACTTTGAAATCGATGAAGAGGTGGTGCGTATCGATTTTATATTCATGGGTTTTTTCCAAGATCTGCCGTAGTGTGAATATTTGGTCAATGGTGGACTTTCCCGGCCTGAAACCGCACTGATAAGGACCTATCAGGTTGTTGACGATCGGTTTTAGGCGTTCACATAATACGGCAGACAGGATCTTATATGCGATGTTGAGGAGACTTATACCTCTGTAATTGGCGCAGTTCAGAGGGTCTCCTTTCTTCAGGATCGGGCAAACGATGCTGAGGTTCCATTCATCGGGCATACTTTCGTCTGACCAGATTTTAGAGATGAGCTCGTGCATGCTCCTTACCAACTCATCTCCTCCTGCCTTGTGCTCCAGCACAATTAATATACCCCATAGGATAGAGCATAAACGATACTTGCCCTATAAGTTTAAATGTCGTTAAAAATACAACCTCACCTTTGGCCTTGATTAAATCAATCCTCCGCTAACAATATAGCAACTACACTAGCGACATACTTTCTAAGTAACCGGAACATTTCATAATTATTGAGTTCATTAAAATGATTTCCTCTCAATTTCCTTTTGCGTTAAACTCTCAGGATTGCCAATCAAAAGAACATCCTTTGGCCCCTTCATTTATAGGTATGCGGCGTAACATCATCTGTCCCTCAATTAAAAATGAAAAAGATGATAAGAAGAAAAAGGCTAACAAAACGCAACGTTAATTCATATCCTTAAGGGATGTACACAGAAAAAAAAATTCTATTGCGGTCATGTTCGTGACCCATCTCAGCTGAGTAGACAGCGAGGACCAAGGAGGAAACTCCAAGGAAAAGCATCGTTAAAAGTCTTCGTAAATTAATATTAATTTGTGACAGCAGGGGAATGCCCTTTACCGTTGTTATGTTTTCTTATTCTCTATAACAAAACCAATGAACATTCAAGATAAACACCAGGCCTACAGTATAAATCAAAATCGAACACAAAAAAAAGACAAAGAACAGTCAGAAACAAAAGATAAAGAAAAAGCGAGATTTATACATTATTGAACTTCTCATTGGGTGAATAGTATGTTAAACAAGAATACTTACATGCATCTTACACCATAACGTTGATTACATTTCTTAGAACTCTGCAAATCATATGGCCGGTCTAATTATTTTGAAAAAGTTGCCTTAGCAGAACACAAAAACTCACTTCTGCCCTTTTCTCCACCGGTTATAGAATGTACTTACATTTACTATGCATAGCACGGGTATAAAGACAAAGAGGCTCAAAATCTGATTACAATGTCTTCAAACAGAAGGAAGAAAAAAGAAATCGTGTTCTCCAAAGAAAGTTAGAATACCTACATAACTTTTCGGGACAGTAGATAGAGGTTACGGCAGGTACCATGTTACAAAGTCTTATAAGAAAGTGAACAAAACTATAAAAATCTATAGATGCCAAGAAGAAAATGCCAACGAAAATGTTTGTCCTCTTTGCAAATACGTATGAGGTCAAGACATCATTTTAAAATTAAAGTCTAAGAAGTCGGCTGAATTTGACAGCCTAAATGACGAACTATTTACATAAAGCAGCAGGAACCACCTTGTTTGTAAAAAATTCTTTACAAATACAAATATTTGGCGCAACAGCTCCTTAAAGTGCCAGGGCCTAGCTTCTCGCAACCACTCATGTTGTGTGCGTTATATTTTTCACACGAATGGAAGAGACCTACAGTTTAATGCCGAATCCGAACGGCGATTTGAGAAGCTTTTTCGTGACAACAATACTCTCGGATGTTTGTCAGACGCTCGCGAGAGGTGGGACCGTGAAAAAACTTTTTGGTATTTTCTGGGATTCGAACTTGGAACCTCATGCGTAGTGATCCGACACACTAACCACTTACGCCACGGCGCCCCAAAATTCTTTGATGAAAGTATAATTGGTGAAATAAATTTCTACATCGTGTTTCTATCCATAATAAAGGTAATAGAATCCTTTAAAGGCTTTTCTAACGTTACAATTCCCCATGAGAGTTAAAAATTATACTCACCTTTTTTTTTAATTTAATTTAAAATCCGTGCAGTACCACGACTAGTTTTGTCATTCATCATTCATACCACAACTTTTCACAGGTCTGTTTAGGTATTACCTGTTCATATATTTCTACTCGCGTCGGTGATATAATCAAAATGACCAACGGGCTATCGGTAGTGCCTTCGTAAGCTTTTTCGTTACATATTTCCATAAACATGCGCGTCTTTGTAACGCTTTGATGTTTACGAATTTTTTACTGCCTTAATTAATACTGCACATCACTCATAAATATAATTGCTTTCAGTGAACGTGCTTTCAGAAACAACAGCCAGAATGACGTATTTAAAATTGTCACTGACGAAGCTATTGTAAGACTACTCACTATCACTACACATGTATATGCTTTTTCATGGTTTCCCGCATAAAGTTTCGTTTCTAGGACACATTCTCACATTCAAGGCATGTGCTTATGCTATAGACTTCAGTTCGCTTGTTGACACAGTAACGTCCGTTCACATTCTTGTTACAGTCGAGCGTATGTGTATAAAAGAACTTCCGTTCGCATTTTTGTTACACTCGAGCGTGTACCTTTAATTTAACTTTCGTTCGTATTTTTCTTAAGCACTGGCAAATTTACTCTACAGTCGCTAAAAAAGCTAAACCTCAAAAACCTGTACTTATTTGTGCGATCAAATGCATCTTGTCGAACAGACTGTACCACCCGTGAGATAGGAGCTTATCATTACATGTACACAAAGGCCATTTAATAAATTTCTGCTGTTTAAACAAATAATAGTAAGATTGCATAAAGGCGGCTAAATTCTATTAATTAACAACCGACACGAATCCTACTCTCACTCCATTCGCCCTGTATTCACGTCATGTTCCTTTTTGTTCTGCCCAAATTTTCACAGTTTATTATGGTAAACAAAAAAAAAAAAAAAAGAAAAAAGAACAGACCAACTGCTACCCCCCGATATCGATGTAACAGCTAATAACAATAATAAGCATAATGTATCGTTAAAGAGATTGCATGACAGAACCATTACACATACACATACCGTCTGGCGAACGAAATAGGACACACGAACTAATGGCTGAGAGTGAAATGCCGAAAAACAGGTTAAAAAATACCTGCTATAGTCGTTCGTCGTACGACACTCATTTGAATGAAGGACACAATCGAGTTATTATTATTATTGCTATGCTTTGAAATTAGCTTTTTTGAATTTACCGCTAAATGCCAGTGAATTCAAGAGTTACGAAGCGACCTCGCCCGCACCCTTAAGCACAACCGAAGAATGATAATTCATCTACGGAGCAAGAGAAGTAATAGCGTCCAGCAAATTTACGAGCGTAGGAGTGGTCGCCATTCGCCATACGGATAGTAGCCTCATATTCTAGTCGGTTCGTTAGAATTGTCGAAGATTAATGGCGGAATAATCCGTTCCAAAAACAGCCCCCCAATTGAGGGCGGAGTATAAAACGGCCATCTGCATCAATTGTCGGTTGGTCTATGGCGCGAACACGCTCGAAGGACAATGACTGGAAATTACTCATAAAGCGGAATGTTGTGTAATGACAAGAAAGCCGTTATTTTTAATTCAAAAACGAATTTAATTGCCCATTCGGTTGGTAATTTACATCTGTATGTACCTATATGCCTGTGTGAAGGGTGAATGCGAGTGTGCCAGGAATTTCTAATTACCAATGCTGCCAGCCAGAATGTATGTGCATGATGTGCGTATGAAGGATGGGGGCCTTGCGTTAGTTTTGTGGCTTTGGTTTGGTTTTTACAAGGGTATGGAGCGTAGTATAGGGGGCGAGGGGGATGTTAAATTACTTATAAGCCATTTCGTTTTCGGTATTTTTTGTTTCCTCGCATTTTCAAGGATACGTCAATTGTGTAAGAGTAAGAGTTAGATTATATGACTGAAGGTGAGTTAATTGGGGCGTGTGTCAACCGTAGATGCTATCGCAGCGAGGGTGGAATAATTGTTGCGAGGGCTTAAGTTGTTCATTGCATGGCTGTTAAAAGCAAACAAACAGAGAATGGTGGCTCCGATTATTGTTGTGTTGGCAGTTGTATGACGGCAGTGGGAATGTTCTCAAAATGGGCCACTCGAATAGGCGAACACATTAATGAAGCAATTTTAACGTCTCTTTCGCTAGCTTTGGCTTTGTTTTGATTTTAATGACACGTACGTGAAAAAAGAAAAAAAAAACGTTAAAATACCGTAAAAGATGTGTATCTGCAAATAATTTACTTTCTTGGCCGACTAGTGGTTAAGGGTTAAGTGTATACAAGGTCTGGAACTAAAGTTGCTTATGTCGGACAGTAATTGACAAGGTCACCTTTTTCATACAATTAGCAGGGCTTCCAGATAATTAACGTCCACAATTAACGCAAGCTAATCAAATTGTTTCAAATTTTTTGTTATTTTCCTTTCTGTTTTAGTTCTGATTTTTTTTTTTATGTGCTCAAAGTCGGAAATTGCACTACATTGATACACAACATGCTTCTTTTAAGACTGGACCAATCACTCTAGGCAATCAAAGAACATAATCTTTCTCATAATATATTTTTTGTTTGTTGATAGATTGTTTATTGATTGATTTTGTTGATTGGATGGATTTTATTCATAGGTCAAAAAATCGTTTATTAAATCCCTTATATCTCAAGAACGGTAGGTATTTAATGGAATATTTTCAACCATGTAGTTGATTTTAAAATTAGATTTTCATACAGAAATACTTTATACTTCTTCTGAACCAAAAAGTTTGCAAGCGAGTGCGATTGGCATATTCGTATTTGTGTATCCTCTAACTAAAAATCTCATGATGATCATATTTCATTTATATCTTTGAGCGACACCTATTTTAAATATTTACTACGTTTTTATAATCATGGGAACTACGAGTATACGACATATGTGCATGCGTCAAAATAATGTATAAAAGATACATAGGTCTGTTATAGTTCTACAAATTAGTGATAAAAATGAATCGGTGAGCAAACCATTGAGCCGCGTCCACATATCAAGTACTTGGGAGTGCTGCTGGACCACAGGCTAAACTTCAAAGAGCACCTGATGTACGCAGGCGAGAGAGCCTCCAGGGCAGTAGCAGCGCTGTCAACTTACTTACTTAGATCCTTAAGCCGCTCGAGGGGCATAGGGCGTCAATCACGCATGTGCGCCATCTTGTTCGGAGTTCTGAAACGCGTTTGAGCTGCCTCCAAGTCATTCCTAAAGAGCTCGATTCCTCCTCAACTGTTCTGCGCCACGTTTGCCTAGGGCGTCCCGCTATTCTGCCTGCCTGGGTGAGCGGTTTCCATTGCATGGCGTATTTTGCAATGGCGTTATGTTTGCGCCGTAGAGTGTGTTCAATAGACTGTCACTTTCTCCTTCGTATAGTAATGCTTATAGGTTCTTGGTCCGTTCTTGTATAAAGTCGTTCGTTAGAGATGCGTTTCGGCCAAAAAATCCTTAAGATGATTCTGAAAAATATGCTTACGAAGACTTGCAGCTTGCGTATATTAATGGTGTCCACAGTCCAAGTACTGCACCCATAAAGCAGCACCGATTCTACGTTGGAGCGGAATAGTCGTAGCTTGATTCTTAAGCTGATAGCATTGCTTCTCCAGATTTTTGATAGCATTCCAAACCGGCTTTTGCCTTCCTGATTCTGCTGCACAGATTCAGTTCGGGGGCCACCGCGATTAGACGAGACCACACTTCCTAAATAAAGAAAGTTATCAACTTTCTCAACATCCGGTCTGGCAATGTTAAAATGAGCGTGGGTATTAGAAGTACTCAGGGGTTTTGTTTTCGCTGTGTTTATTTCCAGCACTTCTTTGTTTACCTCAGCAATGTTAAGTTGAGCGCGGGTATTAGAAGTACTCAGGGCTTTTATTTTGGCTGTGTTTATTTCCAGCCCCACTTTGTTTGCCACAGCTTCTAGATTTTGGACCCTTAAATGAAGATCCATTATCCGATGTGAAAGTAGACAAGCATCGTCAGCGTAATCTAGGTGTTTAAGGTAAGATGTCATAGTCCAGCGAATTTCATAGTTTCCTTCCGTCAATGCTGCACTGTCAAGATTAATGCCAAACTGTCCGCACTGTGATGGAAAAATCCAGAACGCGGAGCATGTTTTGATGGAATGTCGGATGTATACGACGTCCAGAAACATATTAAAGAGAGAAACTGTGGCGGCCAAGTGACCTCGAGAGGACTTATATTTATTTATTATTAAGCTTTTTACAAGTATTTGGTAACTTAGGGCTAAACTTAAAACTAACAAAAAGGAGCTTAAATTTAGATTTAAGTACAAACTTATAAACATTAAGGAGAGATTGGGGGTAGTTGACTTACGGTTAATATTGCACTATGAAAATAAGGAGTGGGGTAATTTACGAAGGGATTGTGTCAGAGTGGATTTACTACAGTGGAAGCCAAAGATATCTGGGAACTTATCTGCTATACGCAGCATTCTGGTAGTCGGTTCGGTGGTACGCAATGGGGAATAGGGGAACTATTCTTAAACAGTGAGGATTAGTATTGAGAGACATACGCTGTAACAAATGAGGGCAATCAATGGTTCATGCCAATAACTAGTGGCAGGAACCAATATGTACATGTGGCATTGTTCACTTGTGTATTCTAATTTCGCTGCAGCAAATAGTTCATGTATGTTCGACACAAGCGAAGACTATTGGTGGAAGTTTGTTTGTGTCGTACATCGTATTATTCGAACAAAAGTTTTTTTTTTTTAGAAATATAATCTGCTTGGGTTGCGTAAAGCATGCTAAAATTTCAAAAGCTGCCAACACTCCAGTCAAGCGTTGTACTTTGTTTTACAATCGTAGCTTTATGCTCCTTCGGTCACCACAAGCCGTTAGTACTGAATGCAATTCCAATCCAAATAAGTTAATTAGTTAGAACCAACTAACAACTACTTATTTACTCCCTTGAACCTTGTTCAATTACTTCAAATAATGTCTTTTTGATTACAATTTAAATACACTTACATTTATATATACGAGTATGTACTGTATTGCATATTTGTACATAGCTATATTATTTATTTTTCAATCCGTTTCGCGGACGTGTGGTGCATGTATTTGATTCTTATGAAAATACTACACTTTTAACCTATCGTGTACTTTTAAATTATTTTACGTAGACACCAAATGCTCGTGCACAAGTCAAGGCTTATGAATAAGCGTAGCTGTTTTTCATTTATGTTCCCTTTTTTCACAAATCGAAAGCCCATAGTATAGAGGTCTGCTTATCCTCATCTGTTCAACAAAACACCAAAAGAAGGCCAACTTACGTCTGATATAATTTCCGACAGTCATTTTTTTCTTATTTTTATTAGTATTGTTATTTCTGAGTTTGAGGCCCTGGCAAGGCTCTTCTCAGTTCTCATAAAAACTGTTTGCAGGGATTCTCCAATTTTATGAGGTAAAAATCACCCTTAAGCTACCAGAGAGAGAAGTGATTAATGTCAGAATTTTCACTCACTTGCTTCTTTGTTTTTTGTTCTTTCATACTTTCGTTTTATGGGATATGTTTATCCTTGGTTTGGCTGTGATATTGCTGCCCAAAGTTACAAAAAAAAAAAAAAAAAACAGGCACCGCCATCAGGTATACAATCACTTTGCTTGCTCCCATCATGCCGCATGAGTTGGCTGTTAGACTGTAATTTACTTTCAACCCTGTGGCCTTTAATATTTCTTTTTCTTTCGTCCTGTTTGCAAGGCTCCCGTTCCTTCAAGCTCTCGATGTTTCTTGAGGTTCTGAAAACGTGTTCCCCCTATAAATGGACGACGAGGACACAGCACAGCGGCACTTCCAACTGACGGTTATGCAATAACATTATCATGTTACAAATCAAAATGGCAGTTTGTAGAGTAGCCAGCCAAGTGGCGCGCTCTTAGCCGGGGAAATTAATTTTCCCGATCACGAACTGACCGAGAAATATGATTTCATTTTCGCTGAATGAAAATAAATTGCCAAAGGAATTTGATTCCCGTTTTTCCTTTCTTTCTCTTTTTCGTCTTAGTTTCGATTGCCGAAGAGAACACACGGAGAAGCAATGGCAACTACATAGTAGCCTTGACTTTCACACTTTTGGGTCGGATTTGAAGCTTAGGGGTCAGATGGGAAAAAGGATAAAGGATGCTGAGGGACATTGCCGGCATCGAGGGCAAATGAGATATGTGGAATATGATGTGGAGGGGAAATTGAGTGCAAATTTTCGCACATTTTATTAATATTTATGGCCAGCAGGACTTGCCTGGCTATTGAGGGGGGTGAATGAGGCGCTGTGGACCAAAAATCGAATTTTCGGCAGCTGAGTTGAATTATTAAATCTTTTTTATTTTTATTTCGGCTTCGACTCGTTCTTCAAAAAGAAACTTCGAACAGAAAGGATATTCAAATCGAATTAATGCCAAGAGTCAGAAGAAATATTGGAACGTGGGCTATATCGTACCCAGTCCAGATGTTGCCAGGATTTTTGGTTAAATTTTTGTTTCCCTTGCTGAATGGAACAGTGAACAGGGCCTCGAGGGACACGTTTTCGTAAAAAAAATTCGTACTGATTTAGAGGCAATAAATTACATCGTTTTAAAAAGTCTTGGAAGGACTGAAGTGATGGTGGAAGACACTTGCAGTCGCTAAATTAGCGAATGAACCAATACTATATCAGTGAAAACGTAATGGTATCACTGATGGAATCAACTAAGCTTTAAAACGGTTTGAAGATCTGCAGGTGGCGTGAAGCACTTTCTTAGAAAATTTGGTAATACGCATTTGCTTATCTCAAACTGTTACGTATGAAAAGGCTTTTGTATCCTTAAAGTCATTTGGTATCTAGTCAATCGGTCCAAACATTAATCTAAATCAGTTGTGTGGAGAGAAATAAGAACACCAATTTCCAACTCGCTTCAAGATCGTTTATTGACTGTGCAAAGTACGTAATCCATCATACACACAATATGCTAAGAACATACATTTTGATAACTGAACTGGTTATTACAGGTAGCCAGACTTAGCCTAATACACGTAGACAAAATTAAGATACAGTAGATACTGTGCGGCTAACAAGTTAACAAGGCTTAACAATTAAATTTACAAAGTATTGTAGATAGTGCGTACAATCTCTATTATGCTATCCTGTCAAGAACATTTATTCGGAATTTGAGATCTACTATTGAGCTCGTGGAAGTGAAAGAAACAATGATAATTTTTATAATTAGATGCGACAGTATGACTGTTTAAAGCATCACTAAGCAGCTCATTGTGGGCGCCGTGGCGTAAGTGGTTAGTGTTCCGGATCACTGCGCATGTGGTTCCAAGTTCGAATCCCAGAAAACACAAAAAAAAAGTTTTTTTCATGGTCCCACCTCTCGCGAACGTCTGACAAACATCCGAGAGTATTGTTATCTTGAAAAGGCTTCTCAAAACAAATTGCCCTTCGGATATGGCACTAAGCTGTAGGTCCCTTCCATTCGTGTGAAAAATATAACGCACACAACATTAGTGTTGCGAGAAGCTAGGCCCTGGCACTTAAAGAGCTGTTGCGCCAAATTTTTTTTTTATTTTTTTTAAGTCCTCATGGTCGGAACTGCAAACAACACCCTGTGGAGAGTCTAGATGGTAACCGTCTGATTTCGGATGAAGACCAGCTCACTATGTGCTAAGCCACTTAAGCGATGGCGGTATGATCCCGAATTCGAATGAGCACTCCGTAGCAACAAATTCCCGAATTCGCACCTCCCAGTAAAACCGAAATAAGAAGAACAAGGCAGTGGGTGTTGATGACATCCCTGCCGAACTATTTTAAGCGGCGCCAATACATCAGCAGATCTCCTGCATCCGCTAATGCGGAGAGCTTGTGATAGTGACCAATTACCACAGGAGAGGAAAAAGGGTGTGGATTTAAGCTTCCGAAAAAGCGAAACTTTATGGAATGCGGAAACTGAAGAAGTACATACGTTCTTTCAAAATAGCCCAAATAATAGCTTGAATAATTCTAGAAAGAATTAAACACCATTCAGGTTCAACTCTCGATGTCGAACAGTAAGGCTTTCGCACCGGATCCACCTGCATCGACCACATAAACACCTTACGGATCATAATAGAGCAATGCGTCGAATATAGGTCTACGTTACATCTACTGTTTATCGACTTTGAGAAGGCTTTCGACAGATTGAATAGTGATGCTATCTGGTTGGCCTTGCAGAGGAGAGGCATCGCAGAAAAACTTATAGTTATTATCAAGGCTACATACGAGTGCGGTAAGTGCCACGTCTTACACAATTGTAAGGTGTCGAAGGATTTTGAAGTCCAAAGTGGAGTGCGTCAAGTGTGCATGCTGTCTCCACTATTGTTCTTGGTGGTTATCAGCGATGTACTCCGTACAGCATTGACGAAAGGCAACTATGGAATTCGTTGGACTATGACATCTTACCTTATCCAACTAGATTACGCTGACGATGTTTGTCTACTTCACATCGGATAATGGTCCTTCATTAAAAAATCTAAAAAAATTTTGCATTTTACAGTGTCAAAAATTGCGAGCTGAGCTGGTTCGCCTCATACCTTTCGAACCGATCCCAAAGAGTAAAATTAAATGGTGACATTTCAAAGCCGAAGGATGTGAAACTAGGAGTACCACAAGGGTCGGTACTAGCAACTCTACTGTTCATTATTAATATTAATGACATCCAAAGTGTTGTGAAGTATGGTCAACTGTCGCTGTTTGCCGACGACGTTCTGCTATTCATATCTGGGAACGACGTCGACGATTGTCATCGAAAAATCCAAAAAGATTTGGATAATATTTAGATGTGGTTTTGTCAAAACTAATTAAAAATGAATGCAAAGAAGACTAAGTGTATGATTTTAAATAATAAAACAAGCTTAAACTTAAACTTAGTTGAAAGTGAAACTATTGAAAGAGTAGAGGAAATACAATATCTTGGTACAATATTATTATTGATAAAGATTTTGTTTTTGAGAGTCAAATAATCTATTTGTGTAAAAAAAATTGCAAAAAAAAATTGTTTTTTTGAAAAGAATCAGAAAAGATGTGACAACATTAACGGCGATAAATATATATAATGTAATTGTTAAACCTAATTTTGAATATTGTTCCACTGTTTTGGTTTTATGTAATGAAAGTAAAATAAGCGAGCTCCAATTGTTGCAGAATAGAGCCATGAAAACTATTTTAAAGTGTAATAGATATAGTTCGATAAGTTTTATATATTATAGAATTAGCAAAAATAAAATTTTAATAAATTATGTGAAAAAAGTTTAAAAACTGTAAGCAATAACGTAAAACAACGCTAAATAAAGAATTTAACTATCAATCAACCAATCAATTTGATCGCCCACTATCTGGAATCTGAGGCAAACAAAGTGGGGGTAAAATAAACACAGCCAAAGCAAAAGCACTGACCACTTCTAACACTGGGGCTCAACTTAACCTTCATCTCATCCTAAAAAAAAAAATACGTTGTCTACCCTTGTGTGTAGATTTCTATACATATGGGATTTTACTGTGTTTTCCATGAATGTTTTTTTTTTTTTTAATTAAGATAAACAAAAAAATTACTTTTATAATTTTATTCTAAGGAAACAGGTGAAAATAAATTTAAATTAGTTTTTCTTGAATGTATTTTACACAAACATTTCGATTATGTTGTTCTTTACAAGCAGCTTTTGTGCAAAAACAACAAATTGTCTGATATATATTATTTTTAGTGGCGGACTTTTCTTTATAGCAAATGTGATATCTTGCTCTGCCCTTTATTTGTAGTGGAACGCTTCTTGAAATTTTTTGTGGATTTGATGAAGATGATGCAGAAATATCATTATAAAGATTGCCCTGCTGAACTTTTTCCTGAAACAGTTGCAAGCAAAGATTGCTGATGATGCCGATCTTGGTTTACCACTTCTAGCTGCCATATATGGTTTTGCAAGTGAAAATCCAAATTCAAGCAGAAAATTCCTTCGTATTGTTGTCTTTTGTGTTGCTTGCAAATTCGAATTCACTTCTTTGAAAATAATTAATGAATTCAAAGCAGAAATATCAATCATATTTCCAAATACAGCCATTGGCAATCTATTTGCTTTTCCTTTACGGCTGTATCAAGAAAACATTATGTGAACTGTATCCACACCGCCTATATCGAACGAAAACAATAATCATCAGAGGACTTGAAAGAGGCAGTGTATATGAACAAACCTTTTGTTTTACTGTAATACTGTATAATTGATGGTAACTTTTTTTCACCAAGTCCAATTTCAGTAGAGTTATGCATAGTAATTTGCAATACAATACATTTATTTTTCCTTCCAATGTAGGAAACAAGTGCTATGTTGTCGGTAAATGCAAATGTAGATTAATACAACGGCCTTGTTCTACATTCAAGAAGCTTTGGTGGAACGGTTCTTTTATTTTTTCTCATAGTGCCAACCGTTTTAAAACCTTTTGACATTAATTTTTGACCAAGATCATACGAAGAAAAGAAGATATCCAAGGCTGAAATGGAATTTGCACGTGAAAATGAAACGAAAAGAAGTCGAAATCAAATATAGCGAAATGTACTGGTTACTCGGAAAACATTCCCAGCTCAGTACTGAGAACAAACTGCTTTTATACAAGCAAATGTTAAAGCCGGTGTGGACCTACGGTATACAACTTTAGGGTTGTACCAAGAAAACAAATGCCAATATTATACAAACTATTCAAAATAAAGTGCTAAGAGAAATTGTCCAAGCACCGTGGTATAGTAGCAACGACGATATCCACAGGGATCTCGGAATTCCGACAATCGAAGCTGAAACTAGAAGCTTCGCCAGAAAGCATAGAAACCGACTAATCGGATATGTCAACAATACAGTCCTACAAATTTTGGATGAGAGCAATTTATTGCGTCGACTACAAAGGACAAAACCCTTCGACTTGGCGAGATAATGATAAACCGCGTCTAGATTGCGGAACATGCAGGATCTTTCAGTGGAAAGTAACCTGCCAAACGTTTTTATTTCGTGATAGAAAAAATTGCTTGATAAGTTTATACTTAGTTGCGATATCTAACAAATTTATATCGAAGGGTGGTGTTTTTTTTAGTCAGTAGGAATCTGACACTACTATGAGCATGCGCTTGCTATTCTCATAGTGTCTATGGAAGATTTTTCACCAACCCTCGGAAAAAAAAAAAATTTGTTATGTTGTGACCTTTCAAACCATCAACGAGATCCAAAACAACACGTTCAACAAGTCTTTTCACACGAACTGGCACCAATTGCTTTTCCTAAATATGGTTGAATATATCGTCGGCGTAATCTAAGTGTTTAAGGTAAGATGTCATAGTTCAACGAATAATAACATAATTAGCTTCCGTCAATGGTGCACGGAGTACATCGCTGATAACCACCAAGAACAATAGTGGTGACAGTATGCACCCTTGACATACTCCACTTTGCACTTCAAAATCGTCCGACACTTTACCATTGTGTAAGATGCTACAGTACCGCCCTCGTATGTAGCATCTCGATTCAATCTCTCGAATATTTTCTCAAAGTCGATAAACAGCAAATGTAGCGGAGACCTGTACTGAACGCAATGCTCGATTATTTCATTTCATTTCATTTCATTTCATTTATTCCCCCTTCGGGTAGGGGTTAGAATATACCCGAGGTAGGCATGCCTGTCGTAAGAGGCGACTAAAATCCACCCTTCGTATACCGGGCTTAAAGTGTATACAAAAAAATGCAATGAGTAAAACGAAAAGATTTAATACCCCAGGTGGCAGTCCAGGTTCACTGGAAAATCCACCCTCTTCGGAGGTAGGCTCTACGGATTCTGGGGAGAGCCAATTATTGCAATTGATAAATCCCTTTATAAAAAGTTCAAGGGTACCTCGGTCTCCACCATCAAGACCGAATGTCTCCGGGAAAAAAAGTCCGCCGGAAGTGCAAGCGCACAAGAAACAGGACTTAGAGAAATGTAAAAGCTTTGAGAAGGAAAATAACGAACTTCGCAATAGGCTTGATGAAATGGATCGGCTCTACCAAGAGCTCAAAAAAGAGGTAGACATGCTGAGAGAGGAAAACAAGCTTCTAAAGAACTCGCTTTTACAAAAAGAACGCGAAGATTCCCCTCCCCGCGCAGCTCCACAATATCATACGGACGAAGAAGAGCTTGCACGCGAAACGAATTGCGTCTTAAAGAAAAGACCTAGCAAAAAACGCAGAGCCGGCTCTTCGCCCGAAATCGAGCCGCGAAAAGAAGACAAGCAAAATGAGTCGAAGCCAAAACAAACTCAAGCTAAAGCGCGTCCTCCGCCTGCAATAAACGTCGTTGGCATAACGGACTACAGTAAGCTACATTGCCTTCTTAAAGGTACGACGACATCGAAATTCAAGGTAACGTCACTCAGGAACAATGCGTGGAAAATTAACGTTGATGACTCCGATGGCTACCGAGCAATATCACAAAAATTTAACACGGAAAAGATCCAGTGGTATACTTATGAAAATAAGTCAGAAAGACCACTGCGTGTTATAGCAAGGGGTCTCCACCCCTCGTGCACAAAAGACGACGTAATGAACGACCTCAAAGCTAAAGGTTTAAAAATTCTTAATGCCGTCAATATTCTCAAAAAGGTGAAGCAACAAACGGAACAAGGCCAGGAAATCATGGTCAAGCATGGACTTCCGCTCTTTATGCTTACCTTTGACAGGAGCGAAAATGTAGACGATATTTATAACGTTAAAACTATTCTGAATATCGTAGTCAAGATTGAGCCTATGCGTACGAGTACGAGATCAATACCTCAGTGTAAACGCTGTCAAGGCTTTAATCACACACAGTCGTATTGTCAAAAAGAGCCGAGATGCGTAAAATGTGCTGGTAACCATCTCTCAGAAAAGTGTGACCTAAATAAGCAGGCCCCGGCTACCTGCATTAACTGCAAAGGAAAGCACCCAGCGAACTATCGAGGTTGCGAAGTGGCAAAAGAGCTTCAAAAAAGGCGAGACACATTTAAAAATATTCAACGCCAGAACGCAGAACCGGTTAAAAATAGTCGTGAAATCGCTAAGCCAAGGGTAACGACCGTCAGCAAACACGTCAAACTTAAGACGAGAGTCGAGCAAAGCAAAGTTCCTTCGGCAAAATCAAAGAAAAAGCCACAATCTCCAGAGACGCTAACATATGCTCAAGCTGCGTCGCTAGAAACCAAGCAAAGTGGTGTTACGATAGACCCAGTCTCCCAAGTCTTCTCTATAATTCTTGCGAAACTTGAGGAGCAAACGAAGGTAAACAAAGTCATATTTGATAAATTGAGCAAGCTCGAGTTAAAACCTCGCCAAAAAAGAGCTCCCATATGAATATGAATCAGTTACTAAAAATTTTAACATGGAACGCAAACGGCCTTCTACAAAAAAACGCCGAATTAGAAGTATTCTTACGGAATGACAACATTGACATTTGCTTGATCTCTGAAACTCATTTGACAAAGGAATCCGGAGTAAAAATAAGAGGGTATCGTGCTTATCACGCATACCACCCTTCCGGAAGAGCTAGAGGCGGATCCTCCTTATTCATTAAAGACTGCATTGAGCACTCCATAAATACGACGATTGAAATCGATACAATGCAAACAAGCTCAGTTCGAGTTAAGAATAGGCACTCGTATTTCAACATCGCGTCCATTTATTGTCCTCCGCGATGCACGTTTAGAAGTAACGACTTTGTACGTCTCCTTGACTCACTTGGACCGAATTTCATTATAGGGGGCGATTTCAACGCAAAACACACCTTTTGGGGTTCCAGATCCAATTCACGGAAAGGCAGACTTCTGTACGAAGCCGGTATGCAATTCGGGGTTGATTTCTTTTCGACGGGGAAACCGACGTATTGGCCCTCTGATACAGCAAAAACACCAGACCTAATAGACTTCTTCGTAGCAAAAGGAGTATCTTCAAATTTTGCAAAAGTAGAGGAAAGCTTTGATCTCTCCTCAGATCACTCGCCGGTAATCTTGACAATAAGTGACCGACTAATGACAGTAGAAGGTGTGCCTAGATTAACTAACAAAAAAACTAACTGGCGCGACTTTAGAACTGATTGCGAAGAAAATATTGTCTTAAGTGTATCGCTCAAAACACCCTTCGAAATAGAAGATGAGTTCGGCAAATTTATTGAATCAATACAAAATGCCGCGTGGAAAAATACACCTTTAAGGAGGAAAGAAGTCCCATGCAATGAAGCTTATTATCCGCCGGAAATAAAAGAACTTATTCGAGAAAAGAGGAGAGCACGCAAAATATGGCAACAAACTCGCGCTCCCCAGCATAAAACCCACTCGAATTTCCTATGCAATAAGCTTAAAAAAGCGATACAAGACCTAAAAAACCGAGAGACTTCAGCTTATCTTGAAGGTTTAACCGCCGAAAAAACCACTAATTACTCGCTCTGGAAAGCTGTCAAAAGAATTAAAAAACCGCAAATACACTCGCCACCGATAAGAAAAAACAACGACGAATGGGCAAAAGGTGACAAAGAAAAAGCGGATCTATTTGCCGAGCACTTAGAAGAGACTTTTAAGCCATTTGATGGAGAAACATTGGTAGACGATTTTACCGGTACGACTACGACATCTGACAACCTAAGAATAAAAAGTGTGTCACTTATAGAACTTTGCCAGGAAATAAAAAACCTGAAGAACAATAAAGCTCCTGGCTATGATTTAATAACCGGACAAATCCTCAAGGAATTACCAAAAAAGGCACTATTAAAATTGCTTTATTTAATAAATGCTTCCATTAGATTATTATACGTTCCAAATCAATGGAAAGTCGCAGAAGTCAAAATGGTTCCGAAACCGGGGAAATCTCCAAATGACAAAAAATCGTACAGACCGATATCGCTACTACCAATAATATCGAAGGTATTTGAAAAACTCCTTCTGAAACGGATTCTTCCGGTCATTGAAGAGAGACGCCTAATACCTGACCACCAATTCGGGTTCAGAATCAAGCATTCCACAATTGACCAGGTTTATAGAATAACCGACGAAATTGAAAAAGCCTTTGAGGAGAAAAATATTTGTTCTAGCGCTTTTCTTGACGTATCTCAAGCCTTCGACAGGGTTTGGCACGATGGATTGAATTATAAGCTAAGACGAATCCTTCCGGAGCAACTTCATAAGATCTTAGAATCGTACCTTAAAAACAGACTTTTTCGTGTTAAGCACGGAACTGAATATTCTGATTTTAAAGAAATTGCCGCCGGAGTTCCGCAAGGAAGTGTCCTTGGGCCTATCTTATTCTTGCTGTACACTCGGGACATACCTCAAACTGAAGGCACTATTGTAGCTACGTTCGCGGACGATACGGCTATTCTGGCAGCGGAAAATTCAATCGAGTCAGCAACCATAAAACTCCAACGAGCTTTGGATAAAATCTGTGAGTGGACAAAAACTTGGCGCATTGTTCTTAACGAGACCAAATCGACGCATGTTAACTTCACTTACAAGAAAATAATCAACCTTCCCGTTTTCATTAACTCGGTACAAATACCGCATGCAAACGAAGCTAAATATCTGGGAATGACACTAGACGCGAAACTTAAATGGAAACCTCACGTTAAAAAGAAACGTGACGAAGTCGAAAATCGACTTAGAGAAATGTATTGGCTAATTGGAAGATATTCCAAACTAAGCGTATATAACAAACTGCTTCTGTATAAGCAAGTGCTTAAACCCGTGTGGACGTATGGTATACAACTCTGGGGTTGTACCAAACCAAGCAATAGGAATCTCATACAATCATTGCAAAACAAAATTATAAGAATAATCGTGAACGCTCCTTGGTATATCAGAAACAATGATATCCACAGAGACTTAGGGATAACTACCGTGGAGGACGAAATAAAAAACTTCGCTCGCAAGCTTCGTATTCGTCTTCATGGCCATTGCAACTGTGCCATACTCCAAACTTTGGATGTGACAAATCTTACACGCCGACTTCAAAGAACGAAACCGTTCGAATTAGCGCAATAAGACAAAAAGCCGCATGTCATGACGGTTTCAGCAGGTGCTTTTATTGAAAATCTACCTGCCTCACGCGAATATAAATCTGAAGCTTAAACTACTTGATAAGGTCAAACTTAGTCGTAGTAAACAAAACGAAGGGAAGGGTGTTTTTAGTCAGTAGAAATCTGACACTACTATGAGTACACGGTCTCATAGTGTCTCATGAAGATTTTCACCTACCCACGAAGAAAAAGAAAAAAAAAAAAAAAAAATTTCATTTATTCATCAATCAGAGTACATATATCTCTTATAGACCTTTTTTTTTTTTTTTTCCTAGGGGGTAGTGGAAAAAACGCTAATGCGCGCGGGAAACAGTCCCGCTCTGTTTCTAGTAGTGTGAGACTCACTACTCACTAAAAAACCACCTTTAACCCCTTCTTTCTACTTGACACCATCCACAAAAAACAAAAAATAAATACATATAAAAAGTTAATGAAAAATAGCTTATACTGTTTGATTGGAAAGCAAACAAAGAATTCTAGATTTGAAAGTGTCACGCGTACAATTACCGAAAAAGTCTACTCCAGAACAAATTGAATTAGCTTCTCTGATGCAACGCGACGACTATAGTTAGAGCAATGAAGCTGCTCGTAGAATAATAACTGTTCACGCAACATTCTAGATGTAGAATGCAAATTAATAAAGATCACGGATAAACATAATGGAAAAGTATTTACGTCTTTTCTCAAGAGACACTAGTCCAATTAATAAACACCTAGCATTATAGGCAGGCATCTCTATAGGCCAGTTTAATTTATAAATAGCATATCTAGTGAACTTTCTTTGAATCCTTTCTACCCCTTTTGATGCAACAATATAGTATGGGCACCAAACAGAGCTACAGTACTCCAGAACAGATCTGACCAGAGAAATAAACAGCGATTTCAATGAGTAGGGATCAGAAAACTCACTTGCATTTCTTTTGATAAAGCCAAGCATAGAATTTGCTTTGCTTATTACATAATCGATGTGGAGTGAGAACGTAAGCCTTGTATCTAAAATTACACCAAGATCTTTTTTACGACCTACTCTGTCAAGGCATATATTGTGAATGCTATAGTTAAATATAATAGGATTTAAATGTCTGTAACAAGAGAATGATTCGCATTTTGCTATGTTCAGATGCAGAAACTTAATATTGCACCATTCAACTAGTCTCGTTAAGTCCTCATTAAGAAGTACACAATCGCGTACGGAAGCTACCAAACGCTACAGCTTTAAGTCATCAGCAAATAGTAGGCAAAGTGAATGTTTAAAAATTAGAGGGATATCATTGATAAAAAGTAGAAAAAGTAAAGGTCCTAAATGACTGCCTTGGGGAACGCCAGATGTAACAGTAATAAGAATCGACAGGCACTGATCGATTTTCACATATTGTACTCTGTTAGTCAGGTAAGACCTAATCCATTTCAAAATATTAGAATGAAAACCCATACAAGATAACTTATGCAACAAGACCGTATGGTTCACCCTATCAAAGGCCTTGGCAAAGTCCGTAAAGATAATAATATAATTTGTAACATCTTGTTTGGAGCCGGATTTGAAAATTGGTGATATAAAGGATACCTTCCACTGAAAATTAATACGACAAAAACTAAAATCATCAGCCTTGGAACTAACTCATCGGCTCAAATATGCGTTGCTGGACAACCGGTAGGGAGAGTAGAGGATTTCCAGTATCTTGGGAGTATTGTCTCGACCGATGGTGGAACCGAACTGGATATAGCTAACAGGATCGTCAAAGCAAAGTCCGCGTTCGGGATGTTGTCCAAAATATGGCGAAGCAATGCAATCAGTTTGAGCACCAAAATAAGACTGTTCCGCTCCAACGCTGAATCCGTGCTGCTATATGGTTGCAGCACGTGGAGAGTGACCACTACTATCACCAGAAAGCTGCAAACGTTCGTTAATAGGTGTCTGCGCAATATCTTACGGATTTTCTGGCCCAATCGTATCTCTAACGAACACCTTTACGAGAGAACGGGTCAGGAACCAATAGGCACAACTATCCAACGGCGGAAGTGGCAGTGGATTGGTCACACGTTCCGAAAGGGTGACAGCTCCATAGCGAACCATGCTATGCAATGGAACCCTCTAACTCAGGATGGCAGAAGACCTGGCGGTCCGCGGAAAACATGGCGCAGAACAGTCGAGAAGGAGGCACGGCAGTTAGGGAAAAGTTGGGGAGAACTCAGACACATTGCCAGAAACCGTACACGATGGCGCGTAGGCGTAGTAGAGGCCCTATGACCCACAAGGGGATACAGGACATAAGTAAGTAAGTACTCGTTTAAAAAGTCGCCATCAGAGAGAGACATATTGAAAATGTGAGTTAACGGCTTAGCTATTGCGCTAGTACAACTCTTAAGCAGTAAGGGTGGAATACCATCCGGTCCCTCTTTTTTATTGCAGTCTAATAATGATAGTGGGCGCCGTGGCGTAAGTGGTTAGTGTGTCGGATCACTACGCGTGAGGTTCCAAGTTCGAATCCTACAAAACACCAAAAAAAAAAAGTTTTTTCACGGTCCCACCTCTCGCGAGCGTCTGACAAACATCCGAGAGTATTGTTGTCTCGAAAAAGCTTCTCAAATCGCCGTTCGGATACGGCACTAAACTGTAGGTCCCTTCCATTCGTGTGAAAAATATAACGCACACAACATGAGTTGTTGCGAGAAGCTAGGCCCTGGCACTTTCAAGAGCTGTTGCGCCAAATATATATATATATATAATAATGATAGCGCCTTCTCCACATCCATGACATCAACATTAAGTGAACTTAAATCAAAGATTTCAGACACGTTCGGTAAGTCTTCGGAAGAGGGAGAAACGGATGAATAAACAGATTTAAAGTGAGTGGCAAACATATTACAGATTGTGGATACATCACTAGTAGTTGCTCCTGAGTAGCTCATACAATTAGGATATCCATTAGTCTTACGCTTGCTATTTATATAGCTCCAAATATATTTGCTGTCGCTTTTCAATCTTGATTCGGCTGACAAAACGTAGTCACGATATAAGAATATATTGAGCGAATCAAATTCGTGCTGACGAGCTAAATAACAATCGCGAAACTCTAAATTCTCCCTGTCACTCTTATAAAGTTTAAAAGCTTTATTTTTTTTATTCTTTAGATTAGATAGCCTTTTGTTGAACCATATAGGATTGGAGTTACATCTAATACTCCTTTTAGGTAAAAATTGACTGATCGCGCAATTTAAAAGGAAAGAAAGGATTCATAAGCGTTATTTAAACAAGAGGAGCCCAAAATGGTATCCCATGGCACAGAAGACAAGTATTCACACATTGCATCAAAGCTAGCATTTTTGTAATTATAAATAGTAAAATGTTTCGACATTTTCTGTTTTAAGTAACTAAAGAAACTAATTTTAGCATCTAAATCAAGATGGTGAAGAGAGTTTTTAAAGATATGGGAATTAGATAGATCGACACTAATATTAAATTCCCTATCAACGAACACGATTGTTATTATTGCGATTAAACGATTGAGGTTATTGTGATGATTATTGACTTGAATAAGATCATGGTGACTGAAAAAATCAATTACAGATGCTTCAACTTGAGTGGTAACATTAAAAGGAATTAGGCATTTATCGTCTGAATCATAAATCCAATTGATGTCACCTAAATTAAAGTCACCGATACATAAGACATGCTGAGATCAATTAAGGTTATCTAAAATGAAACCACAGTTGTTTAAATGTAAATCATAAAGTTGAAGTGAGCTCTTTGGTGGAATGTAGCTTACCATTAAAATTAATTCTAATTCACCATCTAACTTTATAGTGACTAATAATTGATCAACGTCTAGATCAGAAACTGAAGATGACGAGTCTGATTTCAATTCGATCAGTCTGCATGATAAGGAAGAACGAATTGCAATCAACACTCCACCACCAGTACCTTTACCTGACAAAGGTAGGTTACGATCTTTCCTAAACACAGTGTAGTTATTAGCATTAAACAATCCAGTGGTTAATTGATTATCAGTTAACCAAGTCTCTGTTAAAATAACTATGTCATACAAGCAAGAAGAAAAAAATAAGTAAATAAATTCAAGTTTGGACTTACAACCACCAACATTTTGATAAAATAAAAACAGATTACTTTCATTAGTTCAAGGTGATTTAGGTGATGATGATGACGATGACAGTTGAGGTAGAACAGCAGCAACATCAGAGACTATGGATCTCGTATTAGGAAGAACTAATCGTTTTTTGGATGAGCAGCTGACAAAAAAGAAGTAGGCAAAGCAGCAGAAGTAGCAGCAGCAGGCATAGAAGGAAAATTCATCGAAGCGTTTCCTTCCTTCGGAACGAATTCATGAACCACTATCCCATCAGGCCAGAAATCTTTAGAGAGCAGCAGGTCGAAGAAGCCATCCGTTGGAAATAGCTTAAAGGATGCTATTTCCCGAGGTACATTGAAGTTAAATTTGAAGCATTTGATGATAGGCCCAGGCGAGGAGATTTTGCTTCTGATGAAGTTCATCACGGCATCCACAGTGGTAGCAGAAGACAGTCTCGAAATGAAAATAGATTTTCGAACGGGCTTTTTTACCACAACTAAATTGACGGATGGTGGAGGTAGACCCGGAGAGTTGACTGCAGGCAGGAAAGGTGAAACTGGGGCAGAAATGGATACATTCCCCACAGGAACAGGAGTTAGTTGAGTACTCTCAGAAGGATCGTCAACTGGTAAAATTAAATCCACAGCAGGAATATCAGGAACTAGCGGACTAGGCAGCAAAGAAGTCCCGGCGGCTACAGCAGTTGAAATCGCCAAGTCCTTCTTTTTCTTTGATTTGGCGAGATTTTTGGGATTGGTAGGTTTCCCTTCATTCGGTGCAACTTCATTGCGACAAGCAAGATCATAAAGTTTGTCGCATTTGGATAGATGCTCCTTGCATAATGACTGAAGTCGATCGAGTTCAGTTAAAATGTGCCTAGCTGGCGCTCTGCAGTCAGCAAGCAATCTCAAAAGCGAAGACGTAGAGAACTTTCTGCATCTCACACAGAACCACTGAAGACCATTAGGGGTAGTACTTCGCAAATAATCTCCAGTCCTGGCAGACAGATTAACGTATTTAGTGTGGAACAGTTTGAGGCAACCGTCACAGGATATATAAATGTCATTAGAACTATAAGATTTTTCGCATTCAGCACAACTGATATCCATTATAAAGCGATTTTATTTAAAAGATAATAATAATAAACGATTTTTTAAATGTTTGAAAGTACACACAGGGCCTAAAGCACTGTGTTATCAACACTGTATACCGATCCCTATAGTGTTTATGTGGTCGATGCAGGAGGATCCATCACGAAAGCCTGCCTTTTCGACGTCGAGAGTTGAATCTAAATGGTCTTTGATTTATTCCAGAATAATGCTAGCTGTTATTTTGGCTACAGCTGGAAGAACGCAAATACCTCTCCAGTTTCCGCATTCCGTCAAGTTTTCCTCTTTCGGAAGTTTAATGATCACCCCCCTTTTGTACTCCTGCAGAAATTGTTCACTATCCCAAGCTCTCCGTATTAGAGGGTGCAGCAGATCTGCCGATGTATTTGGCGCCGCTTAAAATAGTTCGGCAGGAATTACGTGCCTGTCCTCAGCCCATTTATTCAAAGCTTTATGGACTACTTTTTCGAATCCTTTTCTGATCTTCGGAAGGAGACTTATCAACGGGAGATTCCCCGAATTGAACTGTCCTTATACCTTTGGCAATAGGCCGCACCACCGCTGTTTTCCAATGCGCTGGATAATGGGCATTATTCATTACATTATTAAATAGGATGGTGTAAATGTTTACTGCTTCTGAAAGAAAATGTCTGAGTACAATATTAGGTATACCATCGATTCCTATGGATTTTTTTTTCTCTGTGATTCGAAGATCGCTTGGAGCTTACTTACTACTTACTTAGATGGCGCTACAGTCCGGGGTGGACCTGGGCCTCAACCAACAAACCTCTCCAGCCAGCACGGTTACGAGCCAGCTGCCTCCAGTTGCGCACGCCAAGTTGGTTGAGGTCCCCCTCCACTTGTTTGCGCCACCTACCGCGAGGTCGTCCTCTACTGCGCCGTCCGTCCGGGTTGGATTCGAAGACTTTCTTAGCGGGAAGGTTGGGCTCCATCCGCTCTAAATGACCCAGCCATCTTAGTCGCTGTATGTGAACTCTTCTGGCTAAGTCGATGTCCTTGTACAGGCCGTATAGTTCGGCATTGTACCTTCTCCTCCACTCACCGTCTATGCAGACGGGACCAAAGATCGCTCGAAGAACTTTTCTCTCGAAATAACAAAGGGCATCCTCATCCGGTTTTTTCAAAGCCCATGCCTCTGCGCCATACAGCAGGACTGGGATGATTAATGTCTTATAAAGAGTTACCTTAGTAGTTCGAGATAGGGCTTTGCTACTCAATTGCCGTTTTAGCCCATAGAAACAACGATTGGCAAGAGTAATTCTCCATGTGATCTCTCCACTCATGTCATTTGCGGAGCTGACCATAGAGCCTAGGTAGACAAAATCCTTTACTACCTCAAAATTATATCTGTCTATTGTGGCGTTCTGCCCAAGACGCCGATGTTGGGTGTCCTTTTTTGTAGACAGCATATATTTTGTTTTACTTTCATTGACCGCTAGACCCATCTTTGCTGCCTCGATCTCAATACTTGTAAATGCCCCATTGACGGCCCGCTGAGTTCTTCCGATTATGTCAATGTCATCGGCATAAGCGAGTAGTTGTACAGACTTGTAAAAGATTATACCTCCGGGGTTGGCTTGTGAGTTTCGTACAATTCTCTCAAGTACTATGTTAAAGAGATCGCATGATAGCGCGTCGCCTTGTCTAAGACCTTTCCTGACATCGAACGGTTCGGTGATGTTCTTACCGACTTTGATGGAGCAGCGAGAGTTCTCCATCGTCATTCTGCACAAACGGACGAGCTTGGCAGGGATGCCAAGACCAGACATACTTATGTCCTGTATCCCCTTGTGGGTCATAGGGCCTCTACTACGCCTACGCGCCATCGTGTACGGTTTCTGGCAATGTGTCTGAGTTCTCCCCAACTTTTCCCTAACTGCCGTGCCTCCTTCTCGACTGTTCTGCGCCATGTTTTCCGCGGACCGCCAGGTCTTCTGCCATCCTGAGTTAGAGGGTTCCATTGCATAGCATGGTTCGCTATGGAGCTGTCACCCTTTCGGAACGTGTGACCAATCTACTGCCACTTCCGCCGTTGGATAGTTGTGCCTATTGGTTCCTGACCCGTTCTCTCGTAAAGGTGTTCGTTAGAGATACGATTGGGCCAGAAAATCCGTAAGATATTGCGCAGACACCTATTAACGAACGTTTGCAGCTTTCTGGTGATAGTAGTGGTCACTCTCCACGTGCTGCAACCATACAGCAGCACGGATTCAACGTTGGAGTGGAACAGTCTTATTTTGGTGCTCAAACTGATTGCATTGCTTCGCCATATTTTGGACAACATCCCGAACGCGGACTTTGCTTTGGCGATCCTGTTGGTTATATCCAGTTCGGTTCCACCATCGGTCGAGACAATATTCCCAAGATACTGAAAATCCTCTACTCTCTCTACCGGTTGTCCAGCAATGCATATTTGAGCCGATGAGTTAGTTCCAAGGCTGATGATTTTAGTTTTTGTCGTATTGATTTTCAGCCCGACGACACCTGCCTCCCTCTCCACATCTGCTGTCATTTGGTGGAGGTCCATAATTCTGTGGGAGAGTAAGCATACATCGTCTGCGTAGTCAAGATGTTTCAGTTGAGATGTAAGAGTCCATCGAATTCCTCCGTTTCCCGTCGACAAAGCTGCATGAAGCACATCGCTAATCACCAATTGGAATAATATTGGTGAAAGGATACAGCCTTGTCTTACCCCACTTTGGATCTCAAATTCCTCAGACAACCTCCCCCTGTGCAGAACGTGACATTTGGAGCCTTCATATGTAGCTTTGATAATAGCAATTAGTTTATCGGGAATGCCTCTCCTGCGTAAGGCACGCCAAATAAACTCCCTGTTGACACTATCGAACGCCTTCTCAAAATCGATGAACAGCAGGTGCAGTAGCGATCGATATTTAACACACTGTTCGATGATAATCCGCAGGGTGTTGATGTGGTCGGCACAGGAGGATCCAGAGCGGAAACCTGCTTGTTCGGCATCGAGTGTGTCTTCGAGATGTTGTTTGATTCGCTCAAGGATGATTTTAGCTATTATCTTAGCTACAGCAGGCAGCACGCAGATACCCCTCCAGTTTCCGCACTCCAATAAATTTCCTTTCTTAGGAAGCTTGACGATCATTCCCTTTTTCCACTCGTTAGGAAAGCTCTCAGCTTCCCAAGCTCTATCTATAAGTGGAAGCAGAAGCTCAGCCGATGTTGTTGGCGCTGCTCGTAAGAGCTCTGCTGGAATACCGTCAAGTCCTACCGCATTGTTGGTTTTGAGTGCCTTGATCGCGGTAATGATCTCATCTTTACTGGGAGTCGTGGTGCGTATTCGGGAACTTCTCACCTCGGGCATCTCAGTTTGATTTGGGAGCATATCGCTAGCGAATACACGGTTTTAAACCCTAGCAAAATGCTCTTTTCATCTCTTGAGCTGGTCCTCATCCGAAATGAGCAAGGAACCGTATAGGCTTTTCACTGGGTGTTGGCTGGAGCTGCGACCACCTGTCAGCTCTTTCGTGATTCTGTAGACAGTCCTGCTATCGCACCTCCGTGCTGCTTCTTCTGCTTCTGTAGCCAGCGCGTTGATGTAGTTGCGTTTGTCTCGTCGTACGCTACGCTGAACTTCTCTCATCTGCATGCGATATAGGGACTCTAGCTCGCTTCTCCCTGCTGCTGGGGTAGCTGCAACGCGAGCTTTTAGCTGTTTTCGTTCGTCAATCCTTCTCCAGGTATCCTCGGAAAGCCACGCCCTATGTCTTCCCTGCGATCGACCGACAATTCTTTCAGCACCAGATGTAAAAACATTTTTCACAGCACACCAGTGGGCTTGGATGGCTGCGGGCATTGAGCTGCTGATTGCTTCCACACCTTGCGAAAAGTGCTCCCTTAATTGTTGGCGCACTGAGGGATCACTAAGTCTATCGATGTTGAACCTGGGCATTCTTGTGTTGTCGTGGGATCTTCGAACTGCAGCAGTGCGTAGTTGGAGAGTAGCTATCATAAGATGGTGATCACGTACTATCCCCACATCTGCCCCTCGTCTGTTTCGGACGTCCAGGAGACTGCTTCTAAAGCGGCGGCTGATAGCAAAATGGTCAATTTGGTTGGAGGTTGCTTGCCTGTCATTGGAAACCCAGCTGACTTTGTGGCAGGTCTTGTGCTCAAACATGGTGCCACCTTTCACAAGGCGGTTGGCATTGCAGAAATCCACAAACCTTTCGCCGTTGTCATTGCGGTTGCCTAGACCATGTTTCCCGATTACATGCTTGAGCCCTTCGTTGTCGCTGCCTACCTTGGCATTCAAATCCCCCATCACTATGACAATGTCTCCATTTGGTGTTGTGTTGAAGACGGCGCTTAAGAGATTGTAGAAGCTCTCCTTTTCGTCCTCAGACGAACTATTCGTTGGGGCGTAACACTGTATGATGGTGACACGTCGTACTCTAGTCCGGAATCTGGCCGTCAAAATCCTATCACCATGAGGCTGCCAGGAAATCAGGCCCTTGCGTGCTGTTGTTGTTAGCAGTAGTCCGACTCCATATTCTCGCGGACTTCCGGGTGGCCTTCCAGAATAGAGTAGTACAGTGTTACGCGTTGGAGACTGGTACTCGCCCGCTTCTAACCATCTTACTTCACTTACCCCCAAAATGTCCAGTTTATATCGCATGAATTCCTTTTCCAGTTGGAGGAATCTGGCATTGTAAGGACCTTCTCTTCCCGAGTCGAGGAGCGTCTTTACATTCCAGAAACCTATCTTTGTCCGGGTACAATAGCCAAAAGTCGTCAACATGTGATCAGTCCTTATCCGAGGCATAGTGTCGGTTTCAATAGCGAGCTGGTTTCAGTAACGCAGGTTGCTGGCCCACGTTACCTAGCCTAGAATCAAGGCCCTAGACAACCCGCACTTACAATTTTGGCCTATACGTATAAGGGTTTATACGTATAGTTGCCCGGGGACCACCACTAGGAGGTAAAGTAAGCACTTCATCACGAACTTGATTGTTGCGCTACTGGCCCAAGCCAAGTTTTGGGCAGTCAGTAGTTTCCCGATCAATCGCAATGCAGGTCCCCAAAGACTAGACATGGCTCTGTATAACTCGTCTCTATACACGCTATCATAGGCAACTTTGAAATCGATGAAAAGGTGGTGCGTATCGATTTTATATTCATGGGTTTTTTCCAAGATCTGCCGTAGTGTGAATATTTGGTCAATGGTGGACTTTCCAGGCCTGAAACCGCACTGATAAGGACCTATCAGGTTGTTGACGATAGGTTTTAGGCGTTCACATAGTACGGCAGACAGGATCTTATATGCGATATTTAGGAGATTTATACCTCTGTAGTTGGCGCAGTTCAGAGGGTCTCCTTTCTTCAGCATCGGGCAAACGATGCTGAGGTTCCATTCATCGGGCATACTTTCGTCCGACCAGATTTTACAGATGAGCTGGTGCATGCTCCTTACCAACTCATCTCCTCCTGCCTTAAAAAGTTCAGCGGCAAGGCCGTCGGCTCCAGCAGCTTTGTTGGATTTGAGTTTAGATATCGCTATCCTCACTTCATTATGATCGGGTTGACGGGAATTTTGACTGCCATCGTCACTGTTGAATGGCTCATTCTGCCTGACAGCGGAATATTGATCATCATCGCCGTTTAACAGTCTGCAGAAGTGTTCCTTCCATATCCTCAGCACCGACTGCGATTCTACTACTATGTTGCCATTTTCGTCCCTGCAGGCTTCTGTTCTGGCTTTGAAACCCTGGCATGTTCTTTTTACCCTTTGGTAAAATTTTCGAACATTATTCCTGCAATAAAGTCTCTCAATCTCCTCGATCGAGCGCTTCTCATGCTCTTTTTTCTTCTTTCTGAGAAGTCGATGTTCCTCTTTTCTCCTGCGCACGTAGAGCTCGTAAGCAGCTCTAGTCCTTCTATGCAGCGCCGCTTTGTACGCCTCTTGTTTTGCTGCATGTGCTTGCCAGCATTCCTCATCAAACCAGGGGTTTCGTTGTGGTGGGCGAGAGAAACCCAGTACATCAGAGGCGGCATCTCTGATGGCTTTTTGGCAACGCTGCCACTGGTCTTCCGCATTTGCTGCTGGCGGCATAAAACTTAGATTGAGATTAGAAGAAACACGATCGGCAAAGGTTCTGGCGATCTCTTGCGATTGTAGCTTTTCGACGTCAAATTTCCTAACAGCATTTCGTTGATTTCGCTCCGTTGTGGATATCCGCATCCGTACCTTGGCTACAACTAGGTAGTGATCCGAGTCCACGTTGGATCCTCGGAAAGTCCGGACACCCAGAATACTGGAAGAGTGCCTTGCGTCGATCGCAATGTGATCGATTTGGTTGACGATTTTTCGATCAAAGGAGAGCCATGTTCCTTTGTGAATATCGAAACGTGGGAACCGCGTACTAGCTACAACAAAGTTTCGCCCCGCCGCAAAGTCGATTAGCCTGAGTCCGTTGCCGGAAGTGTTGTCGTGCAGGCTGTGCTTTCCGACCACGCTACTAAAGACTTCCTCTCTTCCTAGCTTTGCGTTAAAGTCGCCTAGGATAATTTTAACGTCGTGGCTAGGGCATTGCTCATACGTCTTGTCCAAGAGCTGGTAGAAGTCATCCTTTGCCGCGTCGTCCTTCTCCTCGTGAGGGGCGTGAACGCATATTAGGCTAATGTTGGCAAATTTAGCCTTGATACGGATAGTCATGAGGCGCTCCTTCACATGCCGGAAACTCAAGACTTCTTGCCTAAGTCTGTCTCCAATGACAAATCCGCACCCGAATAGACGCTGTCCTTTTTGTCTGTAGCAATCGCCGTAGTAGATGTCGCAGTTTTGCATACTCCTTTTGCCCGGCCCATCCCATCGCACTTCTTGGATGGCGGTAATGTCTGCTTTAAGACCCACGTTCGGCTGCACGTGGTTTGTAGAGGGACCTAACATTCCATGTGCAGACACGAAGATCGTTGTCCTTTTTACGTTTGCATGGGTCGTCAACAGTAAGATCATCCGTACCCGACGGCACAACCCCCAACCTGGAGGGCCAGATCCTTTTTTTTTGTACCCCTAGGACAAGGGGCCGGATACACCGATGTCAGTAACCCACTTCGGGGATATGAGCGCTGCCGTTGGCCCATTAAGGGTTCATCCGCCACCATCTCTTTTTCAATACCCTGACGTAGTATTGAAAATCCTTACAGACCTCAGCTCCAAATATGTTGAAGTAGCTCCAGTAAGGTATCCGCTGGTCTGTAGACGTCACCGTTGATTCCATCGAGAGAATTCGTCCGCCGCACGTCCTCCTTCTGAGGACCTCTTGCTAGACTTCTGAGACGCATATTTCAGCCGATCAGGTCAACAAGAGATGCCTCGTCCGGTTAGACATATGCGCGCTGAAGTTCACCCAGATGTGCTTATGCAGGTCTGAGTGTTCAGCTGCACATATATCGTCAGACTCAGCATACGCTCATCGTTAGTTCACTATCAGATAGCTATCCAGCGGGCGATTTTGCTGGATAGCGGGCGATTTTGCCCACCGCTTGGAGCTCTGCCTTCGAAATGAACGGGGGATGTACCCTTTCATCGGCGACGGCATTGTTTGCCATATATCTTTCATTGAACACGGTGAAACCAGTGTTCTCAGATCGCCAGTGCTCTATGTCATTTCGAAGGTGGAAGTTGTACCCAAGGACCCGATTTTCCAGGTCGTGGTTCGGGCAAATACAATCATTCACCTTATACACGTCATGGAAAGCCGCCTCTACCTTCTCCTGTGGATCTTCGATCACAAAGAAATTGTCATCCTCGGCTGCGTTATCCGGATCTATACCCGCTGTTATAAATATTTGTACATTGTTCGTAGCTCGGGGAATTTTAAGACGCAGAAGATCGTTGTGATTATTCCTCGGAAATATCTTGTTTATTTGCGGGAATATACTCGGGTTGTTGGATTTTACAGCCCTAATCTTCCTGTCTCAGTACAAATTTACAGAAAGTCTGTAATTTGCTTGAATTAATTTCGAGAGGATTCTAATCAACGACTTCAGCGTCCTAACCTCCTCCGAGTTCTGTACACTTTGATGTTTCCGGCATCCCACAAAAAACCAAAAAGGTTTTTCACGGTCCCACCTCTCGCGAACGTCTGATAAACATCCGAGAGTATTGTTGTCTCGAAAAAGCTTCTCAAAACAAATTGCCCTTCGGATACTGCACTAAACGGTAGGTCCCTTGCGTTGCGACAGAGCGAGTGATTGCGAGAAGCTAGGCCCTGGTACTTAAAGAGCTGGTGCGGCAAATATTTATTTATTTTTTAAGATGCAGCAAACTCATTCCAACTTGTAACGTAGTTTTCAAGTAATGTTGCACGTGATGTGAAACAACCGGTAAAATTTGTCGAACATCACCGCACAAAACAATAGTTTTACCTGCAAATGGTTTATATCTATATGTTATTCATCCGTACAAAAATTTCTAAATAATCAGTCTACAACTTTCAATGTTTGAAGCTTTTTTTTCGAGACAATAATACTCTCGGATAGCTGCATTTTACCAGGGTTGCTAAACACCCGTCTGGAACGCCGGCAACTAGGACATGGGTATCATTACCTGGTCCTAGTGGAAATCCAGGCCATGAGACGGGAGGGGTTAACCCCCAAAATATCTCTGCACCTTCCGGGGCAGTTAGCTATTCGGCCTCGAGCTTACAGCAGGCTATTACCTCCACCTCGAAGGATCCAAATCCCCTTCTCAAATCCCTTTCAGGGGCGACGGTCTGCTCGGCTTCGAGCTTGCCGAATGTCGCTCCCCCCAAGATCTCCTACCAAGATCACCGGCTAGTTTATAAGCTAATTCGACGCATCCAGGAAATCTGGGCACTCAATCGTACCCAACTCCCCCCCGACTTATCCAACAAGGACTTATCGTCCAAACGCCAGAGGTCTTAGGATGAGTCTCCCACCCTAGCGAAAAAGACCAAGGTAGTACCATCCATGGCTACTACCAAACCCTTCAACCAAGTGCTTAAGGCATACTTGGAGATCGCGATCATTGACCATAGTGATCCGGATGGCAGCATTACGGTGGACAAATGGAGGAAGGTGGAGATTAAACTCACCACCAATTGTCTCCAAATCCTACGTAACCATCCCGGCCCCGATGTTTTCTGCAGGGATGGTGGCTGGCATCAAAGGCATGTCAAATTGATTGCCTGCGCTGACCAGAGATCGAAGGATCTCTACAAACTTGCTGTCTCCAGATTAAGACAGATTTGGCCAGGTGCACAGTTGGATGTCGTGGAAAAACACAAGATTCCAAACCGACCAAGAACACGTGCCACCATTCCGGCTGAACCCTCTGGTCCTAAAATTGTACTGGATATTCTAAAGGCAAATAATAGCTCCCTTCCTACCCATAACTGGAAGATTGCCAAAGTAGACGAGCCAAGAGCAGACGTCAGATGTTTTTTTTTTTTTTTTTCCCGAGGGTAGGTGAAAATCTTCAAGAAGACACTATGAGGATCGACAGCGCGTGCTCATAGTAGTGTGGGATTCTTACCCACTAAAAAACCTCCCTTCAAAACAGACTTGTTTTCATTTTTACTACAACTAAGTATTCGACTTATCAAGTAGTTTTCATTTCACGTAATAAGGACGTTTTGCAGGTACCTTCCCATTAGAAGTTCCCGCCAGCTCCGCAGTTTAGACGCGGTTACTTATCGCGCTAAGTCTAAAGGTTTGGTTCTTTGTAGACGGCGCAGTAAATTTCTTTCTTCCAAACCTTGGAGGACTGTAATATTTACGTGACTTTCTAGTCGATTTTTATGCATTCTCGCGTTTGAATTTCGTCTTCTATAGTTTTAATGCCAAGATCTCTATGGATATCGCTATTTCTGATACACCATGGCGCATTAACAATACCTCTTAGCACTTTGTTTTCAAAAGTTTGTAAAATTTTAATATTAGTTATTTTGGTACAACCCCAGAGTTGTATACCATATGTCCATACGGGCTTTAGCACTTGCTTATATAAAAGCAGTTTGTTCTCTATATTAAGCTTGTAATATTTTCCAAGTAACCAATACATTTCTCTATATTTATTACCTAGTTTTTATGCGTTTTTTCTTAACGTGCGTTTTCCATTTCAACTTTGTATCAAGTGTCATTCCAAGATACTTAGCCTCGTTTGCAAACGGAATTTGAACCGAGTTTGAAAAGATCGGCAAATTATTTATTTTCTTATAAGTAAAATTTACATGAACAGATTTGGTCTCGTTAACTGCGATTCGCTAAACCTTTGTCCATTCATTTACTCTATCCAAAGCTTCTTGCAGTTTTTCTGTAGTATCTTCGACCGTTTTACCTACTGTCAAGATAGCAGTGTCGTCGGCAAATGTAGCTAGCTCAGTGCCTTCTACTTGCGGTATATCACGGGTGTATAATAAATATAAGACTAGACCAAGAACGCTTCCTTGCGGCACCCCAGCCATTATTTCCTTAAAATCTGAATATTCATTTCCACATTTGACGCGGAATAGTCTATTCGTAAGGTAGTTCTTCAAAATATTATATAGGTGTTCTGGCAGAACTTGTCGTAATTTAAACTTTAAGCATTCGTGCCAGACCTTGTCAAAGGCTTGAGAAACGTCAAGGAATACGCTTGAACAAATCTTTTTTTCTTCAAGTGACTTTTCGATTACATGAGTTATTCTATGCACTTGATCAACTGTAGAATGCTTACTTCTGAATCCGAATTGATGATTCGGAATGAGATGCCTTTCTTCTATTACTGGCTGTATTCGCCTAATCAATATTCTCTCGAACACCTTGGATATAATTGGAAGAAGCGAAATCGGTCTATAAGACGTTTTTTCATTCGGCGGTTTTCCGGGCTTAAGGACCATTATGATTTCGGCGACTTTCCATTGACTGGGAACATATTCTAGTCTAAGTGCGGCGTTTATAATGAACAGAAGCTTAATTAGAGCTTTTCTTGGTAGGGCTTTAAGAACAAAAACAAATTTAAGAACCTCTCCCGTAATTAGGTCGTATCCAGGAGCCTTCTTAGGTTTAAGTTTCTTTATTTCTACCTTAAGTTCGATAAGTGTTGCATTTCTTATTACGCTATTGGCTATATAAGACGTATTTATATTTTCAATAAGATGTTGTCCATCAAACGGTTTGAAAGTTTCTTCCAGGTGGGTGGCAAAAACTTGCGCTTTCTCTTTATCATGCCTGGCCCATTCGCCTTGATTTTTCCTAATTGGTGCGGCTTGAATTTAAGGTTTTTTAATACCTTTTATAGCCTTCCAAAGCGACTAATTAGAATCTTTTTCTGCCGTTAAGCTTTCTAGGTAAGTTTGCATTTCATTATTCTTAAGGTTTTTAATAGTGAGTTGCACAAACGGTTAAGATGTGCTTTATGTTGCGGAGCCCGAGTTTGTTGCCATTTTTTGCGTGCTTTTCTCTTCTCCTTAATCATCTCTTTTATTTGCTGCGGATAAGTTTGAATGTAGCTTGCCGGCGTTTTCTTTGGTTTGGTTGTATTCTTCCACGCGGCATTCTGTAGGATTTCGACGAAGCGATCAACTTCAGCTTCAAGTTCATATGGCGTTTTAAGTGATACGGTCAGCTCAGTATTTGCTTCAATATCTTCTTTAAAGCCATCCCAATTAGTTTTCGCGCTGGTTAATCTGACCGGTCCTACTTTTTTAATCAGAGCATCGCTTATCGTCATAATGATTGGAGAATAATCAGAGGAGAGATCAAAGCTTTCTTCAACTTGTATACAGTTGCCAGATATTCCTTTAACAACAAAGAAATCGTTCAGATCTGGTATCTTATTTCTATCAGTCGGCCAATATGTTGGTTTACCCGTCGAGTGAAAATCACAACTGTATTGCATACCCGCATTATAAAGCTTTCTACCTTTCTGTGAGGCGTACCTTGAACCCCAGAAGGGGTGTTTCGCGTTGAAGTCGCCACCAATAATAAAATTTGGTTTAAGGAAGTTGAAGATGTTTGTGAAATCACTTTCTTCAAGTTTACATCGCAGTGGACAATATATAGACGAAATGTTGAAAGCAATATGTCTATTTCTAACACGAACCGTGTTTATTTGCATTGCGTCAGATGTGTCACCATTGTTATAACTGAAGAGTCTCTTGCCCCCTTAGGTTAGGTTAGGTTAGGTAAGGATCGGCCCTCGATGAGGATGTACTTAAACCAGAAAGTAGGTCCATTGTACTGCCGATGTGTAAGGCGGGTGGGTCACACTCTTACTCTTGGAACCATTTGCTTCGTTGAATGAAGCCGGAAATTTTAGCCGTGCAGGCGTTGCCGAGATCATTAAGATAATTGTAGAAGTATTCACCCAGAGTGGCCTTCCTGATGTTGGCGAGCGCAGGACAGGCGCACAGGAGATAACTGATGGTCTCTTCTTCCTCTTCATCTCTGCAGCTTCTGCAGAAGTCATTATGAGGAATACCTAATCTTTGGGCATGTCTTCCTATGACGCAGTGTCCAGTGAGGACATTTGTTATTTTGAGAGGGTTCCTCTCTTGTGCTTCAAGAGTCCGATACTTACTTACTTAGGTGGCGCTACAGTCCGGGGTGGACCTGGGCCTCAACCAACAAACCTCTCCAGCTAGCACGGTTACGAGCCAGCTGCCTCCAGTTGCGCACGCCAAGTTGGTTGAGGTCCCCCTCCACTTGTTTGCGCCACCTACCGCGAGGTCGTCCTCTACTGCGTGGTCCATCCGGGGTGGATTCGAAGACTTTCTTAGTGGGAAGGTTGGGCTCCATCCGCTCTAAATGACCCAGCCATCTTAGTCGCTGTATGTGAACTCTTCTGGCTAAGTCGATATCCTTGTACAGGTCGTATAGTTCGGCATTGTACCTTCTCCTCCACTCACCGTCTATGCAGACGGGACCGAAGATCGCTCGAAGAACTTTTCTCTCGAAATAACAAAGGGCATCCTCATCCGGTTTTGTCAAAGCCCATGCCTCTGCGCCATACAGCAGGACTGGGATGATTAATGTCTTACAAAGAGTTACCTTAGTAGTTCGAGATAGGGCTTTGCTACTCAATTGCCGTTTTAGCCTATAGAAACAACGATTGGCAAGAGTGATTCTCCGTGTGATCTCCCTACTGATGTCATTTTTTTATTTATTCGATTTATTGAGTGTCGGCCAGAGCTGTCTGGCGGTATGACATTGGTCTAGATGTTGCCATCGATGATTGGCTAGTTTCTCGGCATCAATTTGAATAAGGTACTTAACATAAGACGTTGGCGCTTTGATGTCGATGATCAGTATGCTATCTGTACCAGAGGAGCCTTGTCGTGCTAGTTCGTCGGCTGCACAATTCCCCGGTATGTCACAGTGACCTGGTACCCAGCAAAGGGTGAGGTTGTACTGACCAGCTATCTCGTTAAGAGATATGCGACAGTCTTTCACTGCCTTAGATCTGGTAGTGCTGGATGCGAGGGATTTGATGACTGCCTGACTGTCGACATAAATAACAATATCAGGTGTTGATAGTGTGCTAGCCGCCAGCCAGTCAGCAGCTTTGCGAACTGTGGTGATTTCGGCTTGAAAAACGCTGCAGTAGTCTGGAAGGTTAAAGGAGAGGTGTATGTCCAGATCTTCCGAGAAAATTCCGGCACCGACTCCGTCCTTGGTTTCGGACCCGTCCGTGAAAATTGACCGCGATTCGTTGTAAAGGACATTGCGTTACGTCCACTCACTTCTGTCCGGTATCGAGTGCGTCTAGCTTTTGTTAAAATCATATTCAGTGGGCAGATGGTGTAGTGGTTACGTCGTCAATTGCCACGCTAATGGTTCATGGTTCAAATCCTGATGTCAGCAAGCATTTATTTATTTCTCATGAAATATATAAAAAGTCAGTCCGATCATTTGCAAAAGCTTCTGTGAACACTACTGCGAAGGCATAACACTGGCAGTAACTTGGTCATGTGGCTGGAAAAATTGTTCGCTCTGTTGATGATTTGCCCTTGACATCAGTCATCGGGAAAAAAGTACTGTGAATCAGAAGCAAAGACAATAATGACAAAAATCTCTCCAGTTATCTGGACGCCACCCCCGGAGAATAGCTGAAGCATAAACAACTGCGCTTCAAGAACCACTACACCAAAATCTTTCTCTCTCTCTCTCTATCCATCCTTTCCAACGCCCGCACTCTGTGTAAACATGTTAAAGGTATTCATAACCCTTTGAGTGTGCGTAAATTATAAAAAAAAAAAAAAAAAATAAAAGATGGTCAGTGGAATTGGGAAGATGACGGTGCATAGAAAGTATATTGGCATGTCCCGTGTGTTGCTCCTTCCACTGCTTGGAGCCTCTCAGTCTTATTGCCGAGACGACAGCCAATTGCGTACTGACGATGTCAATCGGAAGCAGGCGGAGCATGGTTTGGAGCGCCGCTATGGGAGAAGTTCTCAGTGCACCGGTGCACATGCAACTCGCTGAGTTTTTTCCATTGTGGATAGGTTGGATTTCTTCTCCAAGGCGGGCCACCATACCAAAACTCCATACATGAGAATCGGTTTAATGACCGACGTGTATAGCCAGTGCATGATGCTTGGTTCAAGGCCCCAGGTGGAGCCTACCGCTCTCTTGCAGATGTATAGGGCGGCCAGCGATTTCCTGGCTCGTTCGACGACATTCTCTTACCAAATTAGCTTGCGGTCAAGCTTTAGGCCTAAATAGCTAGCACTATTTGAAAGCTTGAGGGTGGATCCCCTTATCTTGGGCGGAGTGAAGCCAGGTAGCTTGTGTTTTCTTGTGAATAGTACTAGCTCGGTCTTCGTCGGATTAACGGAGAGGCCGCATTTATCAGTCCATCTAAGCAGTTCATTAAGAGCAGACTGCATGACATCGGCCAGCGTCTGCGGGTATTTGCCTGTTGTCAGAATGGCGACATCGTCTGCATAGGCAATAACATTGCACCCAGTTTCTTCAATCTTTAGAAGGGCCTCGTTGAGCACCAAATTCCACGATAGTGGAGACAGTACACCCCCTTGAGGGGTGCCTCGATGTGCATGTCGCTTAACAGTACTACTTCCGAAGGATGCTGTTATTACCCTGTTCTTAAGAATGTGTTTTATGAAACAACAGATGGGTTCGCAGATGTTGAGCCTACGTAAGGCACTGGTAATCGAATTTGTTTCAACGTTGTTGAAGGCTCCCTCTATGTCTAGAAATGACACTAGGGTGAACTCTTTGATTGAGAGTGATTTTTCGATAAGGTGGATGATGGAGTGCAAAGCCATTTCGACAGATTTACCTTTTTGGTAGGCGTGCTGTGACGTGGATAGTAGGGTGCTATCAATAGTGGCCTTGATGTGTAGGTCCAGGATTCTTTCCAGAATCTTGAGAAGGAAGGATGTTAGACTAATAGGCCTAAGGTCCTTTGGGAGGGTGTGCGATGTCTTGCCTGCTTTCGGAATAAAGACCACTCTTACCTCGGTCCAGCCAGTTGGTGTTGTTCCGAGCTCAAGACAAGCCTTCAGAATGCAGGAAAGATACTGCCATACTATATTGAAGGCCGTCTGAATCTGGGCCGGAAAAATACCATCCGGTCCCGGGGATTTGAATGGTTCGAAACTCTTTACTGCCCATTTCAGCTTATCTTCGCTGATAAGATGAGGAGGTGCCTGTGGGCGTGCAACATTTACCAGGGCGCGATCATCGTTGGGGGTAGGCATGCAGCCGGGGAAGTGAGTGTCCATGAGCAGGTTGAGCGATGCTTCGTCCGATTCAGCCCAGGATCCATTGGCATTCATAAGGACACTAGGTATAGTTGGTGTTTTGGAGAGGACTTTTCGCAGTCTAGCGGATTAAGACGTGTTGTCAATACTCTGACAAAACCGCGCCAGGATCTGCGTCTAGCTTTCCAAACCTCTATTTTGAAGTTCTTCAGACTTTCTTTGTAGATCTCCCAGTCCAGTGGTAGCCTTGTTCGTTTGGCTTTATTGAATTGTTTCCTGCTTGTGCAGCGAAGGCTGTTAAGTTCTGCATTCCACCATGGGGGACGATTGCCCACCTTTCTTCTTGTGATCGGACAGGATTCGATGAAAGCTGTATTAAGTGCAGAAGAAGAACGGTGTTTAGCTTGACTAATTCCAACTGTGTAGTTGGTGTAGTGTACACTTGATTGGATAGTTTAGTAGAGAGGGATTTATTGTGTAAGCACCAGTCGGTTTTCCATCGATTGCGGAAGACCAAGGGTGCGGTACTGTGACAAATTTCTAGTTCGTACTCCAGATAGCGATGATCGGAAAACGAATGATTGTCAGATACAGTCCAGTTGGAAATTGCAGGATAGATACTTTGGGAAGCAAAGGTGACGTCAAGCACCTCTTGCCGGGTCTTAGTAATAAAAGTAGGACTATTTCCTCTGTTACAAACTACTAGGTCGGTGCCTACTAAATACTCGAAAATAGACCTACCTCGAGGGTTAGTATCGGTACTTCCCCATAGATCATGGTGCGCGTTGGTGTCGCACCCCAATATGATGGCTTCTCTTCTCCTCTTTGCTTCCTCTACCACTTCTTCCACTTCCTTGGATGGAGCAGACTCGGGGTCTTCATAGGGTAGGTATCCTGACGCCAGCCAGATGGTGGTGTTTTTTGATTTAAGCAGTGTCACTGCTAGGTCTCTTGTGCTATGGTGAGGAAGAAAAGTTAAGTTTAAGGAAGTTTTAGCAAGTTCTACCTACATCCTTTGCGTGGTATAGCGTATATCCTGGGGCCCTCAATCCTATGACGGTGTCATCTCTTATCCAAGGTTCTTGGATCAGGGCAATGTCAAAGCCTCGTTCACTGAGGCGAAGTAGCAGGTTAGCGATTGCTAAGGAAGAATGGTGGAGATTAATCTGCATCAGTTTTAGCATCATTATGAGCTGATACGGACCTCTCCACGACCGTAGCATTTAGGTCATCGGGGGATGATGGTTAATCGTCAGGGACTACAACGCGGGGGAGGGCGGGAGTCGCCAAGTTAGAGGGACCTGCGATGCTATTTCGGTCCGCCGTGAAAAGCCTTATATCAATTACCTTCAGACCACAACGGATCTTAAACTCCTTCGCGCGGAGTAGAGGTACTGATTCGGCAGTTAGAGAGATGACTAGCGAGCGGCCAGATCTCTTGGTGTCATTATCCGTCTTTTTAGAGCTCGGTGGCTCCTCAAATGCTTTCCAGTCTTTGACTGGTAGGTCCGGATTCAAGTTGTTTTGTATTGATATGTTAAAAAGCGCTCTGCAGTGAAGCTGAAGTTAACTCCACTTCTACTTCAGGGACAAGCTTCAGCTTCACATTGTGTTTGCAGTATTGGATGTGTGTGTATTTAACTTTGACAGCGCGACGTACTTCAGCTTCAGCTTCACCATTGTGTTCCGGCAGTAATATTTTAGCTCGTAATTTCAAAAAAAAAAATTGCTTTAATTCTTCTCTCCTTTTCTTCAGTTTCGAAACAGGAAATAAGTGTAACATGTGAACGTGAAAATGTGACTCCAAATTTCAATTTGCAAATTCACTCCTTTCGATTCTCGAGCAGAAATGGTATGATCGCAATATAAAGTAAAATTCAGGCAAAGCGTGCAGAAAATTGGTGTGCGCCTACATATAATTTCAAAAGCGATCCCGATGACCGAACTTGTGACTAGGCTGTAGACAAACCTCATTCGAGCTATAGCAGGCCTTACACTTACCGGAAACGGGTAAATTAGATAAGAGGCAACGAATTTTTTTGTCTCCCCAACAATGGCCACCCCAGTTCTTAGAGTTGTACTTTATGTACATAAGGTCATATCTATACATATACTATCAGATACATACTTCTTACATTGATCTATTCAAAGCTTTTACAATGACAAAATACTTTCTATAAAAAAAAAAATCTTTAGCAAAATAAGACAAGATTTTGTTGTTGGACGCGATGCCTGGTGCCGACAAGTAGATCGTAAATCATAAAACATCCGTAGAAGAATTTTTACATTGCATACAATTTCTCCTTTTCGAAGTTATTTCTGGACACCTTCATCCTCTTCCTGGTAAATTTTTCCACAAAAAAAATTGGTGCACTGAACATACCTCTGCACAGGCTAGCGGATTACACAGAAATTATGACAACAATGGGCGATCCGGAAAGTTTCACCTTAACTACAAGTCAAACAGATATATTCTTTCAGTAGGGCTACACTCTGTGTGCTATGCAGTGGATTTACCTAAACTACAACAGGACGATGAGGATAGAAAGAACTACGACTACAACTTGCTGTGTTGAGCTCAGTCTTGTGCAAGGATTATTCGGATATTTCTTGTGTTTTGTGTAATGAATTTATACATGAATCATGGAGTACAGAGTAATGAATCAATGTCAAAAAGCAAAAAAAAATGGAGAATGGGGATAAGATACAGCATGAGTCGATGAATTTTTGGTTTTAAATTAATTTGTATTCTTTATAATTTTGAGAGTATATTCAATTTAACTCTCTTATTTAGTTTAACTATTAATGTTTTCGAAACAGATATACATATTGCGTTGTGTAATGATGAGGTTAATAAGCACCTGACAACGTTCACTCTGAACTTTCATGGGCTGATTGATTGGTCGTTCGATATTTTACCTCTTACATTGGTATTATACAATTCATACAGCTCCGAAATTCCCTTCACATAATACGTCTGCAACATTTGGCTGCATTCTTCATTTCTAAGTCAAATCCATGTGCATATTCGGTACTTAGAAGACCATGAGATTATTTCACGAACTTTTTGAAGAACATCCTCAATTAAGCATTTAACTTGTGTTCAAATAAGTGAATTTCCCACTTAAGTAAATAAATAATACAATGACCATATGTATGCCCCAAATTATTTAAGGATATTCCTTTCACATGTATACTATTTTGTAAACATTTTCGAACACCCGCTAACTGACACGTATCAAAGGTACGTATGGCGTCCTGGGTTAGCTTGCTGGATGCAGGTGACGCGATATACATACTTTACTCGGACGAACGTTTAAGTATTACGCTTTTCCTCATACTACTCGTACGTATTGCTCTTAAATTAAAGACCATATTCATGAATATTTATTGAAATCCCTGTCAAACAACGGAATTATGTTCGTCCCTATTTCATTGTGTAATGAAGATGCAGACACATGAAAATTCAGCATATATGTCAATAATATTAATTGTAATACCATCCCAAAGTACTTCTTAACTGCCAAAATTCCTTCACAGAATGACATATCACGCCAAAATATCGAAGTATCTGAAGATTTAATTAAAAAACTTTTTCTCCATATGACACCTATCATTTGCCCCCTTCAAGTCGAATTAAGTCGACAAAATTGGTTAACGCTGCAAATAATTTGTACGCCAATTAATCACAGAATATACGGAAGTCTTCCAAAGTAGGGATACAATGTACCAATGTTCCATGAAAATTCATCGTAACCGACGACAAAAGTTTGCCCGCCATTGCACAGTGACAAATTTGTTCGCACTTTTGCAATATCCTTTTGCAGCAAGGACACTTTTTGTTGTTAGTTCTTTTTTTTGTGTCATTTCCTCTATTTCTTCTACATTTAAGTTCGAAACAATGACAATGTTTGTTACACTTAAGCTTTGCCTCAGTTTTACCATCATCATCATCATCTTCGGCAGCAATTACTTAAGTCTTATCGCGAGCATTATCACATAAAGTGAGCGTTTCTAATTACTCGATTCCTCTAACTGAATAATTGCCGTCGTTGATTAGTTCAGGAGTTTTGTACGAAGGGTTGGTAACAGTGTTACCAGAGTGCTGGCATTTGACAAAGAAATTAAAAACAAAAATCTGCAGTAGAGTAAAATAAAATACCGGTAATCTATCGAGAGTATCGATATTAAAAAAATAGGAATTAATTAATAAGATGCAATGACATTAATATTCCGAAGTAAGGAAAGGCAAATAATGAAGAAGAAAAGGTAACAATTTTTGATAACAAATGCACAATTTTTTGTTTTATAATACCTCTTACCAGGAGCATTTAAGGCATTTTGTTACATTTTTTAATTAAAATGAAAGTAGCGGAAGGGTCAACAGTTCTTTACTCCTTAATAAAAAACATATTCTTCTCGTAGAGGCATTTTTCGATTCTATTGATTGCAGTTCAGAGCTGAGCATGAGTTGTCAAAGTTATTTTCCAGCAGAACATCCTAGCTTGAAAAGCATGTTTCCTTATTTGAACGACGCGCTCAGCGAAAATGGCACAGTAGAATAAAAGCCAGAGTCAAAGCTATAAATTTAGAAATATTAAACAAATGGTTAAATAAATGTCAGGAGAATATTTTGTTAAAACCTACTAGAATATTTTCTAAATCTACTGATATAAACATATTATTTTAGCTTCGAAATTCAATAAATTATTGCATGCGGTTTCTAGAGACCCAGAGGCCAGATTTTATTCTACAAATAACCTATGAACAGAACGATAAAATCGACTGTGTGATTGTATAAAATTGGCGCTTGTTTGAAAAAAATTTGAACTAGACTGACTTTTATATGGTCTCATAATATGAGATAGTCTAATTTCGATACCTGCAGAACCACCAAATGTCTTATGACAGGACCTGATAAAAGCAATTCCTTCTCCATGTGAGTATGAAGGACTGCAGAACTATGGTTAGACATCATCTTCACATGACCAGCATGACAATTAACTCTTATAGTGTAACGCTTGTTATAGATAGATATGCAGATAGAGGGATTAGTAAATAGTTTGTTGTGAAACAGGTGTAGTGCAACGTAAATAGATATTACTTCTTCGACCGGGAGTTTTGGTCGAGCTAAATCCGAAGTGGATCTAGCGATGGAAGAGTTACCTTTAATACTTGATCGCCTGTACATTCCCTGATAAGACGTGCTATTGCACCCTCAACATCTACATTCGCTCCATAGCAACATAACGTAACTGCTTTGGCTACCAAAGGTTTTGTTTTATTCTTCCAAAGAAGAACACTATCTAGCGGTGTAACTAGATACTTGACCTGGTCTTGTGTGTCAGTTGAAAAAGGCTAGATGAAGAAATAAAGAGCTTACGGCGGCAATGAACTTAAATAATAAACTTCCGAATACACATACCCGAATAAACTTACGATTTTTATCATCATGTCAAGCATATTTATACCAAATCCTGATCCTGATCTATGGGATATTTCTTGCAAACATACTTTTAGGAATGGCAATACTGTTTTGAACGCCCCGTCGATATCAATTCACGTACTGGTGTCCGACAGGCAGTCGAGGCGGGAGACGATGAAAAATTCAAACTTTTCAACTCTAAAGGCTTAAACTTTCTGGTGACAGAAACAGAGTGTTATATGGGTATGGAGCGTGGCACAGCATGCAAAACAGTGAGCAATACTCTAGAGTGGAAGGGAAGATGCGGTGTGCTCCATCGACACCTTTGAGATGCCGCGGGAAAACTAAATTACGTTTTTGAAAAGTTTTCCGAAATGAAAATTGTTTTCAACTGGGAATAATTGCCGTGAGAAGTTTTTCGGAATGTTGTATTCCGGAACGGGGCGAGAACACGTTTGCAATCCGGGTTGGAAGGATTGCATGGAGCAGGCGTAGGAACGCGTGAGCGGGTGTATTTCTATGTTCGTAATGTGACTTCCGCACTGGATTTGTATAGATTATTGTTATTCTGTCAATAGTTACCCAGCGTGGAGTGAAAAGAACTACCTCACTGGGAGTGTGAATGCTAATGGCATAAAACAATCCATTGAAGTGGTCCCTTTTAGCACAGCAAATGGTAAAGTGTTTAGCTTAGAGTTGATTGGGAAGTTTAAGGTGATGTTAATTAAATAAGTTTAAGTTGAAAAGTAGTTATGTGCTTAGTGTTTTTTTGTGCCTGTTAAATATAAGGGCATATATGGTGACAGAATTCGGTAGGAAATGTTGCATATATGGAGGAAAAAGTCAAGTATGGGTAGTTAAACTTTGATTTCCACTATGTAATGAAAAGATTCTAAAAATGTTCGTGAAGAAGCCATTCAAACCTGGTCGCCTTAGAATGCCTGAAATAGTAAGAGACTATAGATCCCCAACTAGTGGATCCAGTATCAAACCAAATAAGTTACAGAGTCCAATATTTTTATTTTTTATTTTTTTATTTCAATAGGCAGCTAACAGTTGAAAACCTTTTAAAAGCTACACGAGACATTGTATTAAGATTTAAATTCAAATTTTAGGTTATCTATCTTACTATCTATAAGATATAATTTAAAACAAATATGGCAAATATGCCTTATGTAGTACAAATCGTTTTGAAAAAGAAATGAAAAAAATAAAATCCAACTAATAGGCAATTGATTGATAATTGAAAATAAGAGGAAATGCGGATAAAATAAAAAAAAATAAAAGAAAGCAAAGACAAGAACTATTAGGATTAAGAAAGTGTAACTAGGTACAGTTCTAAGAAGTTGAAATCTAACATTTTGTTCACTGTAATCAAAATTAAGTATATCAAATGAGGAAAAATAACGATTTTGATAAGTTTGCAACCTAATAACAGAAGATTTAAAAAATAGATTTGTGCTCGCTCGCGGTGGTATAAATATTTGCAGTAATTGTCTCTTTAACCGAGCTGTGAATCTAATGAACACTAGTTCTAACACTAAGGAAGAAAGTATTTTGCCTGTGACTGTATACCATAAGTTAGTTTCACTAGCAATAAATCTTCTTTGAGATTGTGAAAGGATCTTAAAGAGTCTTAATCTCTCATAGTATTCACTATAGTTCGAAAATAGTTTATATTGTAGGTACCGGGTAAATTTTGTTAAACCCTTTCTATTGCCTCATTATGAATTTTGTGAATTGGAGACCACACTACTGCAGCGTACTCAAGAATGCTTTTACACGACGTTTTGTAGAGGTGGGAAAAAGACTGATGTTTCTTGAAAAATTGGACTACCCTTAAGATGAAACCCATAATATTTGACGATTTTTTATAATAAAGTCGTAATGATAGTTAAAAACTAATTTTGAGTGAATAATAATACCAAGGTCCTTATGCACATATTCCCTCTTAAGTTGGTCGGCGTTTATTTTATAAACCACAAGTGCAACGCTAAGGGAACTCAAAAATGAGATCGAGAATCTAAAACCTAAAAAAACTCCTGCTTATGATTTGATCACCGAAGAAATACTCAAAGTTTTACTTAGAAAAGCATTGATTAAGCTTCTCCATATTGTAAATGCTGCACTCAGATTAATACACGTCCCGAACCAATGGAAAGTTGCGGAAGTCATAATGGTTTTAAAACCAGGAAAACCGCCAAATGAGGTTAAATCGTATAGAACAATGTCGCTCTTCTAGTCATATCCAACATTTTCGAGAGGGTATTACTATGGCGTCTCCAACCGGTTATAGACGAAAATAATCTTATCCCTGACCACCAGTTTGGATTCAGAAGTAAGCATTCGACGATTGACCAGGTGCATAGAATTGCTGATGTAATCGAGAAAGTACTTGAAGAAAAAAAAGGTTTACTCAATCGTATTTCTTGACGTTTTGCAAGCCTTTGATAAGGTGTAGCATGATTGCTTGAAATGCAAACTACAACAAGTTCTCCCTACATGCCTATACGATATTCTAGAATCATATCTCGGGAATAGACTCTTTCGTGTTAGACATGGAAACGAATACTCGGAGCTCAAAGAAATTTCGGCTTGCTTGGGCGGCTTCTCTATCTGTTATATACTCGTTATATACCGAAAGAAGACAGCACTATCCTTGCTACGTTTGCCGATGACAGCGCTATGCTAGCAGTAGGTAAAATATTCGAAGAAACCACTGCAAAACTGCAAAACGCACTGAATAATGCAAATGAATGGACGAGGGACTGACGGATCAACCTCAATGAATCTAAACCTGTTCACGTGAAAATCACTTATAAGAAAACTAATGATTTGCCATTTTTTTCTAAACTCGGCTCGAATACTTTTTGCAAATGAGGCCAAATACCTGTGAATGACACTGGACGCAAGGCTGAAATAGAATTCGCACGTTGAAATGAAACGTAAAGAACTCGAAATCAAATATAGAGAAATGTACTGGTTACTCGGAAAACATTCCCATCTCAGTACTGAGAACAAACTGCTTTTATACAAGCAAGTGCTAAAGCTGGTGTGGACCTACGGTATACAACTTTGGGGCTGTACCAAGAAAACAAATGCCAATATTTTCCAAACTTTTTTGATTGACAACTCCAGCTTCTAAGCTATAGTACACAGTGCAAGTCAGCTCCTAAGAAATTCGATTTTTTTTATATTAAATTGGTCACCAAAGTTAAAATTTGAAAGTGCTCCAAAACTAGCAAATGGTCGCAGCTGTATGTAAGTATTGCAAAAGGCTACGATCAGCTTATATATAATTGGAATTGGAAAAGAACACCAAATGAGCGCCAACAAAATGCAACGGACACCGCCTAAGGGGAACAACAACAACACCGCTGCACCAGCACCGCAAATTAAACGTCGTTTGACCGAAAGATCACCGGAATTACCACTTAGTCAGGAATCGAGTACCCAAGCTGCAACTGTCGTCAACATGCCAGTCAACGATTTAAAAAATCTAATTGAGAATACGATGGCGGCGCTTTTGAACGAGAAACTCAAAAATATGCCTACAAAAGCCGATATCGAAGGGATCTGTGAGACAATTCGTACGCTTCAAAACAACAATGGGTCTCTACAGAAGCAAATACAACAAATGGAAACTCGGTGTGTCACCTTGGAACGTCAAGTGGAGTTCCTCGAAAGAAAAGCCAACGAAAAAAATATTGTAGTGCACTTCCCAGCTGAGAGCGGTATAGATCCGGATGAAAAAGCTACAAGTTTGTGCATGGGGCTATTACAAACAAACAATCCTTCGCTTATTGCAGCAACCCGGGTCATGGGTTCCAGCAACGAGAAAGTCGCGAACGTCATTGTCGAGATGCGCAACAGAGAGGATGTGGGGCGCATACTCAAGTCATCAGGTAAATTGAAAGGAACCGGCGTCTCCATACATCGAGATTATACTGCAGCATCGCGAGAAAAACGAAAAAGACTACAAAAACTCAAGCGTGATATATTTGCTAAAAATAAAAACATTCATGCAAAAATTCGAGGTCACACACTGTTAATCGGTGGAAGAAAATTTTATTTTGACAATGATAACAACCTCAGCTGTGATGGAGGAAGTGGGACGGCGCTACTTCAGCAATTAATATCAGACAACTCGGAAATGTCAAAAGCCAGCGGCTCCCAAACTGGATTAGGGTTACAATATCGCTTTTAATAGTAATGCCGTCTGCCCTTTAAATAGTAGTATAGTATTAAATAGAAATATTAATGAATTGAAAAATTTTAAAATTTTAGCTTATAATATAGCAGGCTTAAGAAGCAAGTCTTTGTTTGTGGATTTTTATAGTTATATCAACCAATTTGATTTTGTATTTCTCTTTGAGACATATTTAAGAGAGGATAGTTTTACTTACTTCGAAGGAAAATTTGTAGGCTATTGCTTTAAATGGATACCCGCTGTCAGAACTGGAGTGAGAGGAAGAGCAAGTGGCGGCTGTTTCTATGGTTTTAAAAAAGAAATCAAGGGTATTGTGTGCCAATTTGAGACTAGAGATGGGGTATACTTCGTGAATCTGCAGATTGCGGGGAAAAAATTCTACATACTTCCAACTTATATAAACTGCAATTTTTGGGATAGAGATTACGAGAAGATGCATGAGCTGATAATTTGCAACCATAACCCAAACATCCTCATTGTTGGCGACCTGAATTCAAGAATAGGAATGGAAGAAGGAGCGGAAAATGGCAAAGTGGGGAAAAAACGAAACTCTAAGGATCTTATTTGCAATGGGAATGGAAGGAAATTGCTTGAATTGTGCAATTCATACGGACTCCGAGTTCAAAATGGAACCAGTAAAAGTGACAACAACGGCAACTTCACGTTCGTCGGAAAGCAAGGCACATCAGTCATTGACTTCAGTTTAATAGGCGGCGAATGGGATTCGTATATAACAGACTTGGAAGTGGGCCAAGTACCTTATTCTGATCACCTTCCTCTCATTGTAACATTTGGCTTTAAAGATATGCATTCGGAAGGAACACGAGCACTAATGCCGCTACCCAAGATGGTATGGAGCGCTTCTAAGGCCTCTGTGTACAGAATGCAGCTGGATAGGCATTTACAATCGCGACCGGCGTTAGACTTTAATGGTATGGAAGAAATTATAAAGAACTCTTATCCAGGCTACATGATTAGCAGGAGTAACAAGACGCTTTCAATCCAACCTTGGTTTGACAATGACTGTAGAAGAGCGAGGCATCAGTCCTTTCTATGGCTTAAGTTATTCCGACAGTTCAGTGGTGATTTCTTTAAAGACAAATATATAAATAGTAATAGCATGTATAAGGTTATATGCAGAACAAAAAAGAAGCTTTATTATGAAGCAGAAGCGCGAAGACTGGCCCAGTGCCGCAACGCAGTCCAGTTTTGGGCCCTAGCACGGCAAATCAATGGAAGAAAAGGAGTTATCAGCAGAAACTTGAGCCCGAACATGCTTCTTACATACTTTAGAAACCTACTGAATCCTAATATAATAAGGGTATCATTTCAGTATGCCGCTCCTGGTTTGGATAACGATATACTTGATACACCTATCACCCGAGAAGAAGTAATTAAAGGACTCAATAACCTGAAGGACGGCAAGGCCCCAGGTTCTGATAAGGTACCAGTTGAATTCTATAAGTATGGGACCAATTTATTTATAGATAAGCTCGTTATGTTATTTAATAATGTGTTTGAGCAAGAAATGATCCCGCAACAATTTAAAGAAGCTCTAATATACACTTTGTACAAAAAAGGCTGCCCAGCTGACCCGGCAAACTATCGAGGCATCTCCTTTTTGAATGGCTCTTATAAAGCATTTACTGCAGTCCTTCAAAGACGGCTGACGGCATGGATTGACACCAACAACCTTCTAAAGGAGTACCAGGCCGGATTCAGGCCTGGGTATTCTACCATCGACCATATATTCGTCATGAGAAGTATAGCAGAATCGTACATCTTGCGGGGCAAAAAACTCTATACGTTTTTCGTAGACTTCAAGGCAGCTTTTGACACCGTGGATAGAAATGCTTTGTTCTACAAGCTTTATAACATGGGAATGTCGCGAAAATTTGGAAGAGTTTTGGAAAAGCTTTACGCAGATACTCGGGTAGCGGTATGGGATGGAGAAGCGAATTCCGAGTGGTTCCAAGCAAAATCAGGAGTCAGAAAAGGATGTGCGCTCAGCCCTTGCCTATTTGCGCTATTTATTGACGATCTTACCGATTGCTTGCCAGGAGGTGTACACTTTTCTGGATCATGCATAAAGGCCTTGATGTTTGCTGACGACATAGTTCTGCTTGCAAATTCACCAGAATCTCTCCAGCTTATGATTAATCGTTTATATGAATACTGTTGTTTATGGAGCCTTGTAGTTAACTTGGATAAATCGAAAATTATGATTTTCAAGAAGGGTGGAGGCAGAATGCGGTTGAAGGAAAAATGGAAATTTAATGGTGCAGAAGTGGAGGTGGTGACTGAATACAAATACCTGGGGGTGTTACTGACAAAAAACCTTAGTATGGATAACCATCTTAAGGTAAAGTTAACTCAGGCGAAAACTGCCATAAATACAGCATGGAGTAGATGTCTTGGTAATAAATTCGTAGCTCAGAGCAGTAAGTATAAAATATTTGAGGCAGTCTCCGAATCTATTTTATTTTATGCGGCCCAAGCTTGGGGGTGCAAGTATTTCGATACCGTTGAAAAGCTACTAAGGTACTATATTAAGCGTGCATTTCGTCTTCCACCTAACACGCCTAATTACATCCTTATGCTGAAAACAGGACTGTCCCCACTCTTCATAAAGACCCTGAAATTGCAGATAGATTATGTAATCAAAGTTATGAACATGCCCAACTCCCGCCTGCCGAAAATAGCGGCTCTAAGAGCAATACATACCAAGCGGAGCTGGTATGCAGAATGGTTGGATCTAGCAGATAGCTGTGGTATGGAAATAAATCTAGATGTGGATAACTCTACGAACTGGAAGCCGATACTCTATGATCTCATCGCGAAAGTTGATGCTAAATTTGTGGTTATGTATACAGGAGAAGCTACGAGTTCGGTCCATCGATCCATCTACAGCCAACTGAACCATCACCTAAATGAGAGAAATTATTTTAAAGATGCTTATGAAGTAGAGAAGATATCGATGATGCTAAAGCTAAGACCAGAACTCTTGAAATTGAACTACATCCCACATAGGGAGGATTTACCATTACTCTGCAGTATTTGCAATCTAGCCGAAAGAGAAGACGTGCTCCATTTTGTTGGCAAATGTCCAATTCTCCGAGAGATTAGAAGAAACAACCTTGGAAGTGATTTTCTAGCGGAAGAAGCAGTAATAGACTTACTTAATGAATTAAACGTTGAGAAACTATTCCAATATTGTAAATTAGCACTTGCTTATCGAGAAAGAATACTGAATGAACATTTTTAAAGATAAAAAAAAAATCGTATTTAATAATTTGTAAATTTTAATTGTCAATCAGGCAGACGGCAATGCCATGCATTTATTGATTGTATCTTAAATACAAGATTGTAATTTTTATAAGCGACATAAATAAAATCAAATCTAAATCTAATCTATCTACAAACTTTTCAGGATAAAGTGCTAAGAGAAATTGTCCAAGCACCGTGGTGTAGTAGCAACTACGATATCCACATGGATCTCGGAATTCCGACAATCGAAGCTGGAACTAGAAGGTTCGCGAGAAAGCAAACAAACCGACTAATCGGACATGACTACAATACAGTCTTACAAATTTAGGATGAACTTTCGACTTGGCTAATCGACTTTGCAGCGGGGCGAAACTTTGTCGTAGCTAGTACGCGGCTCCCACGTCTCGACATTCACAAAGGAACATGGCTCTCCTTTGATCGAAAAACTTTCAACCAAATCGATCACATTGCGATCGACGCAAGGCACTCTTCCAGTATTCTGGGTGTCCGGACTTTCCGAGCAGCCAACGTGGACTCGGATCACTACCTAGTTATAGCCAAGGTACGGATGCGGATATCCACAACGGAGCGAAATAACGAAATACTGTGAGGAAATTTGACGTCGAAAAGCTACAATCGCAAGAGACCGCCAGAACATTTGCCGATCGTGTTTCTTCTAAGCTCAATCTAAGTCCTATGCCGCCAGCAGAAAATGCGGAAGACCAGTGGCAGCTTTGCCAACAAGCCATCGGAGATGCCGCTTCTCATGTAATGGGCTCCTTCGCCCACCACAACGAAACCCCTAGTTTGATGAGGAATGCCGGCAAGCACATGCAGCAAAACAAGAGGCGTACAAAGCGGCGCTGCAGCTGCTTACGAGCTCTACTCAGAAAGAAGAAAAAGGAGCATGAGAAGCGCTTGATCGAGGAGATTAAGGGACTTTATTGCAGGAATAATGTTCGAAAATTTTACCAAAGGGTAAAAAGAACATGCCAGGGTTTCAAAGCCAGAACAGAAGCCTGCAGGGACGAAAATGTCAACATAGTATTAGAATCGCAGTCGGTGCTGAGGACATGGAAGGAATACTTCTGCAGACTGTTAAACGGCGATGATGACCAATATTCCGCTGTCAGGCAGAATGAGCCATTCAACAGTCGATGGCAGTCAAGATTCCCGTCAACCCGATCAGAATGAAGTGAGGATAGCGATATCTAAACTCAAATCCAACAAAGCTGCTGGAGCCGACGGCCTTGCCGCTGAACTTTTCAAGGCAGGAGGAGATGAGTTGGTGAGGAGCGTGCACCAGCTCATCTGTAAAATCTGGTCGGACGAAACTATGCCCGATGAATGGAACCTCAGCATCGTTTGCCCGATCCTGAAGGAAGGAGACCCTCTGAACTGCGCCAATTACAGAGGTATAAGTCTCCTCAACATCGCATATAAGATCCTGTCTGCCGCATTATGTGAACGCCTAAAATCGATCGTCAAATTCACACTACGGCAGATTGACCAAATTCACACTACGGCAGATCTTGGAAAAAACCCATGAATATAAAATCGATACGCACCACCTCTTCATAGATTTCAAAGTTGCCTATGATAGCGTGTATAGAGACGAGTTATACAGAGCCATGTCTAGTCTTGGCATCCCTGCCAAGCTCGTCCGTTTGTGCAGAATGACGATGGAGAACCCTCGCTGCTCCATCAAAGGTGACGCGCTATCATGCGATCTCTTTAACATAGTACTTGAAATAATTGTACGAAACTCACAAGCCAACACCGGATGTACAATCTTTTACAAGTCTGTACAACTACTCGCCTATGCCGATGACATTGACATAATCGGAAGAATTCAGCGGGCTGTTATGGGGCATTTACGAGTATTGAGATCGAGGCAGCAAAGATGGGTCTAGCGGTCAATGAAAGCAAAACAAAATATATGTTGTCTACAAAAAAGGACACCCAACATCGGCGTCTTGGACAGAGCGCCACAATAGACAGATATAATTTTGAGGTAGTAAAAGATTTCGTCTACCTAGGCTCTATGGTGAGCTCCGCAAATGAACCCAGCAGGGAGATCACACGAAGAATTACTCTTGCCAATCGTTGTTTCTATGGGCTAAAACGGCAATTGAGTAGCAAAGCCCTATCTCGAACTACTAAGGTAACTCTTTATAAGACACTAATCATCCCAGGCCTGCTGTATGGCGCAGAGGCATGGACTTTGACAAAACCGGATGAGGATGCCCTTGGTTATTTCGGGAGAAAAGTTCTTCGAGTGATCTTTGGTACCGTCTGCATAGACGGTGAGTGGAGGAGAAGGTACAATGCCGAGCTATACGGCGTGTACAAGGACATCGACTTAGCCAGAAGAGTTCACATACGGCGACTAAGATGGCTGACTCATTTCGAGCGGATGGAGCCCAACCTTCCCGCTAAGAAAGTTTTCGAATCCACCCCGGACGGACGACGCAGTAGAGGACGACCTCGCGGTAGGTGGCGCAAACAAGTGGAGGAGGACCTCAACCAACTTGGCGTGCGCAACTGGAGGCAGCTGGCTCGTAATCGTGCTAGCTGGAGAAGTTTGTTGGTTGAGGCCCAGGTCCACCCCGGACTGTAGCGCCATCTAAGTAAGTAAGTAAGTAAGTAAGTTTCGACTTGGCGAGATAAGGATTAACCGCGTCTAGATCGCGGAACATACACTATCTTTCAGTGGAAGTTGTTCTGAGTGCACCATACCAGCAAAGTGTTCAAGCTTTTCTGCAAAATAATGCAGTCTCTAACATTATGGATAGTTTTAAATATCTTTAAATTATAGGTATATATTAAAGCGTTAGAAAGAAGGTTGTTAGTTATCATTGATATATAGGATAAATAATAAAGGGCTCAAGATTGACCCTTGTGGAACACCAGGAGATGGATAAAATGGTGTGGTCGATACTTCGTTAATAACTACAATATGCTGCCTATCTGCTAGATAAGTGTCGAACCATTTAATAATATTATCATGAAGTCCAAATTTACGTCGTTTGATTAATATAATTTTATGATTTATCTAATCAAAGGCTTTTGAGAATTCGGTATAGACTGCATCACCTTGGGTTCCTTTATCTAATGCATCAGCAACAAAATGTGAAAAAGTTACTAAGTTCGATAAATAAATAAAATAAATATTTGGCGCAACAGCTCTTTAATTGACAGGGCCTAGCTTCTCGCAACCACTCATGTTCTGTGTGTTATATTTTTCACACGAATGGAAGGGATCTACAGTTTAGTGCCGTATCCGAAGGGCAATACTCTCGAATGTTTATCAAACGTTCGCGAAGAGGTGGGACCGTGAAAAAAAATTGTTTGTGCTTTCTGGGATTCGAACTTTGAACCTCACGTGCAGTGGTCCGAGTCACTAACCACTTACGCCACGGCGATCACAAGTTCGATACTACGGATCTATTTCGAACGAACCCATGTTGGCCCTCACTTATGTGTGGTTATATACGCCAAATAATTGAATTGAATACAATTTTCTCAAAAATTAAGGGTAGGGCGTTAAGAAGAGATACCTTACTTACTTACTTAGGTGGCGCTACAGTTCGGGGTGAACCTGGGCCTCAACCAACAAGCCTCTCCATTTAGTTCGGTCTTTAGCTAATTGCCTCCAGTTGCGCACTCCAAGTTGGTCGATGTCCCCTTGAACTCGTGCGCGCCACCTACGGCGATGATTCCCTCTACTGCGTCGTCCCTCGGGATTAGATTCGAAGACTCTGCGGGCTGGAGCGTTGGTGTCCATTCGCTCTACATGTCCTAGCCATCTCAGACGTCCAATAAGCAGTATTTTGACTAGGTCGATGTCGCTGTACAGCTCGTATAGTTTGTGATTGAATCTTCTCCTCCAAAACCCGTCAACGCAAACAGGACCGAAAATCTTACGAAGAATTTTTCTCTCGAAGCGAGCAAGGATATCTTCATCCTCTTTTAATAAAGTCCATGTTTCAGCGCCATAAAGCAGGACTGGGATGATCAGGGTCTTATACAGAGTCTCCTTAGTAGTTCGAGATAGGGCTTTATAAGCCCAAAAAACAGCGATTGGCAAGAGTTATTCTTCGCTTGATTTCTGCGCTGATGTTGTTCTCAGAGTAGTTCTCAGAAATGGGGTTGACAGAAACAGGTTTTAAATGTATGTTATTATTTAAAGATTTATTGAAAAGCAATGAAAGAGGATTCACAATAGACGTCGCACATTTTTTATAAAATAAATTAGGAATGCCGTCAGGACCTGCATTCTTCTTCATATGTAGCCGAAGTGACAGAAGATACGCATTAACAAACCCGCAACGCAAAACTAAGACAGCAAGTATCGCATTACTTACTCGTAATTAAGAAATTGTTGTGTAAATATAAGTCTACGTGATTTTTACGCCCAAGCGAGTCGAAAAGATTCGAGAGCGCAATAGCGTCCGGGAGTCTCACACGAAAGCCCACGAGCCGCTGGTCAATGAGGTACATATAAGAATTTGAGGAAAAAAAAGTGGAAGTGATTACTCTCTTTTCACTGCTCATGGAGATCGTAGGTCTAGAAGTTATGCGCACTTCTTTCGTCACCACTCCAAGCAACGCAAGAGTCTCTTAGATCGAAGTTGAATTTTTGGATTAAATTGATCGATTTAATAGTCTTTCATTGTCGTTTTTAGTCAGACAGTCACGACTTTTGCTCGTAGTGCATCAACTTTGGAAATCGGGCGCCGGAAAATAGGAAAATAGGGTTGCAACCCTGCACCTTTAATACAGATACTGTAATTGTAAATGTGTAAAACAAGATATAGCATTTAAAAGTTACGTACTATAGGTATATAGGTACAATTACCTCCTTATATATATATGTACATAAGTATGTGATTCCATTTTGCTATTTACGTATGTAAGTAAATTATCACAACGTGTGCATATCACTTGATGTATTTCATGCGTTAAAATAAAGATTCCCTTTTGACACAGTTCTTCAATGTGCATGAAATCAGATTATTCATAGAACCATATCAAAACTGTTGAAGAACTCCTAAATGCGCATTTCATTAGAACATCATTCAAAATGATCTCAACATTCATCTGTCCACAGCTGAATTATTGAAACTCTGTGAAAATTCAAATACGATTTCCCTAACCCATTCAGACAGAGAGTTCTTCCATTGGCCAACCGAAAACATACCAAAGACGACTCACTTTACGTGCATCTACATGATTCAACTTATGTCTTCAATCTGTATTTCCATTCAAATATGTTCCACACTATTTACTATTGCGCATTTGCATACCATCCGAAACCTCATCGATCCACCTGCATCAATATTGCATCCTTCTGACCAATTTGTCAATGTCAATAATAATGTGTTCGCACGATATAACCAGTACACATACAGACACAAGATATCCCTTTATGTTGATTTCCTATAAAGATAAAACATTCCCATATTCATATTCAATGGACGACGAACATCAGCGACAACCAGAGTAGACACACAAGACATCCATAATAGCAATTGCAGCGGCAACAGCAGTAGCCATCTTCTTACATGTCAAGGAATTTTGGAACATTGCCTATCATTATCAACATCCAAGCAAACGAAATGTGTCCGTCAGGTGATGTACTCTCCTCGATAACTAATCTACGTGCATAGATACGAGTTTGTGCACGTAGAGCTGAAAACATAAGGAATATTTATCTGAACAATGATAGAGGCATTCGAATGTCAGAAGCATCTGACATTGACTATGTTCATCCCACACCATCATAAATGACATACACAACAACAATGGCATTTAATGTCGAACGTACTGATGAATTATTTCGTCGGACAGACGATGACGATAATGATAAGAAAGCATTGGACAGTGTGTTGCAAAACTGCAGGCATCTCGCAGAGCAGGTGGAATTTCGACACGAAAAAGGGGAAAAACAAGAAACTTTGTATGAATACATCTCGACTGAAAAGGTAAAACATCTCAAGTCATATAAGATAGATTTACTGCACTGTCTGGTTCCAAATTATCCGCCGTTTATTTTTTTTTTTTTTTATTTAGGTTGCGCCAAGGATGTATAATCTTCATAGATACTAATAGCCCGAGTGCTACTAGCATGCACGATTCGCCAACCTGAGTAATCTATTCCAGGAATACGCCTACGTATTAAACACACACCCTACACACTTCAACCACTCTCCGCGCGGTACTGCCGTTATGTATTTCTTCGCGGGGCTGGTTAGCAATTATGCTCTAGTCTCCGAGGCCGCCTCTTGGGCTCTTCTTAGGGCTTCTGCTCTTCGCAGCGCATTCTGCACACATACTATGAATGAGCAGATCTGCATCCACTCGCCCTCTGATCGTGTCATGTGACTAACAAGATTTTCTGGACTTGACAGGTTTGCTCTGTCTTCTGCAAAGCGTCTGCAGTAGAACACTACATGCTCCGCGTCCTCCTCTTCGTTTGGACATATTGGACACAGGGGCGAACTATCGTGTCCAAATCTATGGAGGTATTTCCGGTAGCCACCGTGTCCGGACAGGAACTGTGTGAGGTGGTAGTTACAGTTCCCCCTCGCTCTCTCTGTCCATGATTTTATAGTGGGAATGAGCTTGTGGGTCCACCTGCCTTTGGTAGAGCTGTCCCACCTGCCACAGGTTTGCCACAGCGTTGCTGATGCTGCCCTTTCCTCCTCCTTAATCCTTTTTGCCTCTTGCCGGTTCGAGGGACGTCTAAGGTATACCCTCTGCATCTCTTCAGCGAGGATGTCGAATGGGACCATCCCAGCTAAAACGCAGGCTGCATCGTCGGAGATAGTTCGGAAGCCGCTGATCACTCTGATTGCGCGGAGCCTGATGATAGCTTCTTCCTGCACCCATTTGTCGCCAGTGCACGTGCCCATATCGGGGCAGCGTATAGAAGTACCGAGCTGACCACTCTGGATAGCAGGATCCTGCGGGCGTATCCAGGCCCGCCGATGTTCGGGAGCATTCGGGAGAGTGTTGCCTGCATCAGCGATGCTTTCTTACTAGAATACTCGACGTGGGCTTTGAAGCGCAGCCTGTTGTCGAGCATGACTCCAAAGTACCTCAAGGATTCTTTGGACCTGATTGTCTGGTTTCCGACCCGGAAGCTGGCGTATTCCACCTTTATCTGCCATGCGGATATGTTTTTGTATGAATAGAAGCGAACTTGGGAATGCAACAAGTTTTTTTTTAAGGAAAATTTAAGGATATAATCTTGTTTGGTAAACAATAAATAACAGCCGACATAAAAAAATTACATGCTTGACTTGAGCACTATGTGGATTTCACTATGATTTCGGGGCCAGACTTGATTGCTTAGTATCAATGTACAATACATATGTATAGCATTATCATCACATTTTGGAAAATAAAACAAATAAAAGGTACACACGTTTTACTGGAATCATTATTAGATTAAAAAACTATTTCGTTTTATATAAGATCGTATCTTTGTTATAAACGAACTGCTTTAAATATATTTTTCAGCAGAAATGTATAGCAATTCCCGTGCAGCAGCAATTTTAAGAATGCTAAATGCAAAAAGGCACTGGGGGAAGATCAGTCAAATTCATCAAAAGATATTCTTCCCAAATACATCGTAAATGAGGAGCTTCACGAGAGCTTCAAGACCCGAACTATTGGCTTTCCTCTGACGAAAGTGCGAGCTCAGACAACAACAACGAGTAACATATGAGTTATGCACCTTAGCATTTAGGTTGAGATAGTGCCAAAGAAATGTGAGAGTTTAAGGTGTAAAATAATCAAGCGTAACCAGGCTTATTCAAAACTTTACTTTTTGGAAGTCATTGGAAACAGAATTAGTGTTTGTCAGAAACATTTCTTGCATACGTTTGATGAAACTGAACAAATTATAAAAACGATTTCAAAGAAAAACTTGCCTCTGATTCCTCAGTAATTGCAGTTAATAACAGAAAAGATATAAATCCTGCTAATAAAATATCAGAGGTGAGAGCCAATGAGATCCGTAATCACATAGCCAGCTTCCCACTTTATGAAAGCTACTAGAGGGTGTTTTTTAAGCCAGTACTTATATAGTTATATCTGTCAAACCAATTGTCAGATTGCAGACTGTCAGTGTCATTTTTATTTAGTAGTCTTTGGAATTTTATCGCGATGATATACACGCTTTAATAAAGTTACCAAATTTTAGAAATTTGATTCCAAAACTATGGTTCTGTGCGCCTAACTTATAGAGCACGTGCACCATATTACACCCAACATAATTGACCACCTGAGACCGCTATTCGGCGTATTGTTGACCCTTTTCGCACAATATTTTTTTTGCAAGATGCAGTGGCACCAAAACGCATAATAAGAGTGCATACTGATGAAAATATTACATCCAAGCAAGTGTTGAAGAAGATCCAAATTTATCGATTCGACGTCGTTCACAACAGCTTGGTCTTTGTACATCCACTCTGTGGAAATTTTTACGCAAAGATCTCGGTTTAAAGGCTTACAAGATCTAGCTCGTGCAACAACCGAAATTTCGGTGATTGGGCCCAAACTCAACTGGCAGTGGACTCGCTGTTTTATCGAAAAATTGTGTTCAGCGATGAGGCTTATTTTTGACTCAATGGTATGCCAATAAGCAAAATTGTCACTTTTGTAACGGAGTAATCCAAATAAGATTATTGAAACGCCGTTACATCCCGAAAAATGCACGGTTTGGTACGGTCTGTGGGCTGTTGGATTCATCGGACAATATTTTTTCATATTGAGGACATACGGCCACAAATGCTTGAAAAAGTTTTCAAAAAATTTGTCTCTCGGATGACATTCATCAGATCCAGCCGTGGGAGGCATATGCCCGAATTATGTTTTAAAATGAATTGCAGAATGTATTCTCTCGATTAAACACAAATCTGTTTAATGTGGCTATTTAATGAAATTTTGTGTTCTGTTCAAAATCAAAGTTAGTACTAGCTTAAAAATATACCCTTTTTTAAACGGCAAAGTTTTTATTAAATAAATGGATGCGAGAGGATTTCAACTGATCGTCTTTATTTCTCAGCTTAAAATAAATATATATACAGATATTTTTGACAGATGAAAATTGATTTAGCACAAGATGAAGATGAAAAACAGCATTGTTGCAAGAAAAATACCACCAAGAAGCAGATGACGCATATAAAGCTGAAGATTATTCTTTTTTTTGCGTGGGTAGGTGAAAAATCCTCATAGACACTACGAGTATATGCCCGGTGCTCGTAATAGTGTGAAATTTTTACTTACTAAACAACATCTCCCTTCTACTGGTTTACTACGACTAAGTTTCCTTATCAAGTAGTTTTAGTTTCAAAAATATTCGCGTTCGGCAGATAGCTTTCCAGCAATAGTACCTGGTAAAACCCGCTATTAAATGCGACTGGTCCTTATTGCGCTAGATCGAACAGTTTTGATCTTTTTAGTCGGCGCACAAGGTTTGTCTCGTCCAGAAAATGGAGCATAACGTTGTTACAATGACAATGAAGACGAATACGGAGTTTTCGAGCAAAATTCGTTATTTCGGCATCGACGGTAGTTTCTCTTAAGCCTGTGTGGATATCATTAGTTCTGATATACCATGGGGCATTTACTATGAGTCTTATAGATCGTTTCAAATGAGTATGCAGTAAGTTCGCGCATGTTTTCTCTTTTCCAGTAATTCGACACAAAACAGAAGAAAAATCGCATATACACTTACTTCGATGTTTACTGCGTGAGTTTTCAACGCAGACTGATTAATTTCTTGAATACGCTTGGTCGATAAGGTGTTAAATGTATAGGGAAAATAAGAAGCCGCCGTTGCCAAATGTGAAAAATGTGAAAAATGAGTGTGCGGAGTATGCATTCGTTATTTTTTTTAGTGGAGTGGGTAATAACAATTTTTGTTATTGTGTTAAGGAGAAGAAAGAATGTTTTGCTAATATGAATTTGGCTTGAAAATATGGGTATGGAAAATTTGAAAAAATTAAAGCAGGTGTTTTTTTAATTAAATATGTATATTTATTTATTAGATGTTTTTTTTAATGCAATAGCACTTATTATGTACATGTTCGCGTTTTTATATAAGCAAAAAATAGTTAGAAAATATTATTTTTACCTAACCCACATACGTACATACATATAAAAAGGGATATTTCAGCTTAATTACTTCCTGCAATAATTGGGTAAAACTTAAAAAAAGGGTTGATTTTATTATCCATACATTTATTGCAGGATGTAACTAAATTTTGTCAAATAGATAATGCGCAGGAAAAACCCACGCTTACCCATTGAGTACTGTAAGTAAAAATATCAATGAAAATAGAGAAAGTTCAGCCGATTTGTAAATATCATTTTCCAGGCAGCAAAGGCGTGGCAAATATTTCCATGCTCTCTCTGCGCAGTTTTCCAATTGGATAGTGATTTGAAACGAACTACCTATACCACTTTGTTTTGGAAAGATTGTAGGATATCCCTATTGCTTCGTTAAGTACAATCCAAAAGTTGTATACCATACGTCCAAACAAGTTTAAGCACTTGCTTGTATAAACGCCGTTTCGTATATGTACATAAGTTATCACACTGGTCCCTCTAGCATGCCAATAAATAAACTGTATCAATAACGACCACTTAAGAACCACATCTTATCTGACAAACAAAGCAACATTGAGTTGCTTCAACACAAAATCCAAGGGAATGTGCTTCTGATAACAAACAAAGGACCTTTTGTACCAACCTCGTTATCATAAACAAACACAGCTGCGGTGACACGATAAAAAAGCGCATCGAAAACAACCAACCTCATTATCGTGAACAAACATAGCTGCGCGATGAGACGAGACAAATGCGCATCGAAAGCGAATATAAAAGAGGAAGCAACCAAGACCCCTACGTTCTTTTTTGCTACGCTGACGTTCATACGGAATCCTCGAAACAGTTTTCCTTAAGAGTACGTTAGTATTTTAAGCGAATAAATAAATGTTTTTTATAATTAAACCGACTTAAACTTTTTAATTTGTATATGCTTAATTCGGAATATCTTCCAAGTAGCCAATACATTTGTAGGTATCTATTATCAAGCTCGTCGCGTTTCTTTTTACGCGCGACTTCCATTTGAGCTTCGCGTCTACTGTCATTCCTAGATACTTTGCCTCGTTTGCGTACGGTATTTGTACCGAGTTAATTAAAATGGGTAGGTTGTTATTTTTTTTGTAAGTAAAGTTGGCATGAGTTGATTTGGTCTCATTAAGAGGAATGCGCCAAATCTTTGCCAACTCGCAAATTTTCTCCAAAGCTCATTGGAGCATTACTGTTGCTGACTCGACTGATTTGTCTGTTATTAATATAGCCATATCGTCCGCGACCGTACTTTCTTCTTGCGGTACATCTCGAGTGTAGAGTAAGAACAAGACCAGACCAAGAACACTTCCTCGCGCTACTCCAGCAGCGATTTCCTTAAATTCGGAGTATTCCGATCCATGTTTAACACGAAATAGTCTACCCACAAGTCTAAAATCTCATATAATTTTTCCGCAACATGTCTTAACTTAAACTTCAATCCTCCATGTCATACCTTGTCGAAGGTTTGAGAGACGTCTAGAAAAGCGCTAGGATATATCTTTTTCTCCTCTAAGGTTTTCTTTGAGGATGCTGATAAAAATAAGGTAAGAACGTAAGGTCCTATCTAAAGCAAAGTTTTAACTTTTATTCAAAGATTGTAGTCTATTAACTGCGACTTATCTAACTGCAGTACAAAAATAATGCAGTCTTTTACAACTCTGGCGCACTTCTTCTTTGCTTGTCTCTTGCAACGTCTGTATTCCGCTTCCAGATGGGCATTTTTATTTCTATTATTAAAGGGGCACTTTTACCAAGCTTTGAAAGCCACTTTCTTCTCATTTATTACTTCTTTAGATTCATCATACCCGCTCATCACCATGTTTCTTTGGCGTGTTGGGGATGTCCTTGGATGGGGAATGTCACTTATTCTGTGCTGTGCACTCTTCATCCTAAGTTCCATTGAAGTTGTGAGAGTGGTAATTTTTCATCGCGAGATCAAAAGGCTCGCCTTTTTTCTTGTCCAGATTGTACCACTTGATCTTTCCAGAGACCCTTGTTTGAATGTTTTCCATCGCTGTCTCCATAAAAATTTCTGTTAGCAGGGGAAGGTGTTGCTGAGCGATCGCCTCTTCCAGGATCACTTTGCAATCTTCTACGCGAGTCTACCAAATGGTTGTCAATATGGGTTTTACTTCCACTACTGCTGTAAGTGATTGGATAAACATGGTATTTAACACGATAAGACCTGCACGTACTTAGGAGGTCTTCACCAAAAAGGTTCTTGGTGCCATATCGTAGTCCTCCATGACAGTTTTCAAAGTCTCCGTTTACCTTCCCGTCCATTCAAATCTCCTCCAACAAACAGAAACTCTTCCTTTTGGATGTTCTTTGGAAGATTGTGGAAATCTAGCCAAAATACACCTTTTTTCCTCTCATCGCACCACTTATGGCGAGCATATGCAATAATAATCCACACTTCTCCTTGCATAACCAGTTTGAGGGATATCGAAAGATCGCTTGACTTCGAAATGGTCAAGACGTTACCAAGTAGCTCTGCCGCAAGGATGAAACCCATTCCGTTTCTACCATGTTCTGTTCCATAGTAGAACACATTCTAAGCTTTCGTCCTAACGTCCACGATACGTGCCCAATTTCCAGTGTTTTGCCATTTCGTTTCTTGGGCACACAAGATATCCATTCGGCTTCTATGCAATATCTATTCAAGCTCGTTACTCCGACCGATCATACTTCTGACGTTCCAACTCCCTAAACTTTCGTTCAAACTGTTTTATTACTTTGCTTTCATTTGCACTCCCCGGGGGAGTGTTCTTATTTGCCTGGTAATTTAACGTTCAATGCATAAGGAAAATTCCTCTGTTGTAGCTTGAATTCAATGAAAAGTCATGGTGCTTACTTGTAATTTTTCATACAAGGCATAGCAACTTTCCAACTTTAACCATTACAGATTTATACCAGTTTTTCATATAACTTCGCTCTACGACAGTGGGGTGGCTTTCACCTCAAAAACAAATGAGGCATTTACGTGCATCTAGGTATGAAAAGATATACCTACAGTTGTATCGCCCAAATATAAACTTCGTAGCAACCATTACATTTATTTATCTTTTAACCTCAAAAGTGTACGGAAAAATTGTTGCAGTTAACAAGTTTCCCTCTGTGTATCTGTTATAGAGTATCTAAATATTCAACTTTTTCGAGAAAGTGAAGTCTTTGGAAGGAATCATCTGGTCAAATGTGTCCCAGCAACATGACTACCATCAAAAGGTTAATGGTTAATTATTCCTAATAACGGCCGCACATTCGAATTTATACCCATCATCCATCCACCGGTAGCATGTCCAGTAGATTGATCTCTGACGTCCAGTTGTTGTTATGATGACTGCACTACGTTGTGCTTTATCTCCCTTCTTCCATTTGGAACATATAATGCCATGTGTCACACGTCTAATTAATTAATGAACTCTATTTCCCATTTAATATCAATGCGAATTGCATTCATACGATACGTACACTATCTTTTTCATACATATGTGTACAATACAACCGAAATCATGTTTTGACTTTTTCCCAATCGTAGACAATAAAACAGAAAACAAAAATAAAAAAATAAATCCATGTGAACTTCTTGCTGGCAGAAAAAAAAGTATCTCACTCATTCATTGGAAAATAAGTCCCACAATGCGAAGAAAAAATCGCAGAAAATCAAATGACATTTCTCCAAACCCTGACCAAATCGATCGTCGTCTTCCTGTTCTTGCTACTGTCAATGTGGTGGACACTGACCAATGTAGTCGCCCACATGAGTGCCCGTTGGATGCCGAAATCGTTTTTCCACTTCGAACAGGAGAAGATGGCGCATATCGAGTTCTCCGTATTGAATAGAAACCTTTTCGAAGCATTCGTTTTCAGCGTGGTCGCTCTACCCGGATACATGAGTGTGACAAATTGCGGGAGGGGCATATTCTCCGGTGTTGATGGTTGGAGGAGATACCTCTGGTTTTGCCTGATTCCATGGATAATTACCTACGCTCAATGTTGGCTGATGAACATTAGTGATTTTGTGTGGAACGTGGCATTAGCTTCGGAGGCAACAAATTTTAAGGTGTTCACATCTCTGTGGTTGGCTGGACTTTTGGTGCAGGCGCTGCTTTGGTGTGAAGTAGTTTGTGTGGCGCTGCAAGGATGGATTCTAATGAAGAATGCGAATACGGAAGAGTACGATGATTCAACAGTGAGGCGTATGCTATTTGCACCGGGCTTGTGGTATGGTTCTAAGAATTGAATTTGGATGATGGATGTTTGCAGTTTTTTTTTTTTTTTTTGTGAAATTTTTATTTATTGAAAGATAACGTTAATTTTGGAATTACATTTTGTAAATCTTGCGACGGAATAAATTATACAATTTTTTAGCAAAGATGAAAATGGTTTTTGAGTGAGAATTGGTTTAAGTGCAACTACTGAACCTTAACAGAACCTAGGTCAGAACGAGCAATATCAGACAAAAGTGAACTTAGGTGGACTCTTGAATCCATTATGTCAAGATCGTGAAACTATTGTACCAACCTATGCAATTTGTCGGTGTTTGGTGCATTAATTTATTATTACGTTGGGTAAGGTGTACTTCTACAAGGTTTTGGTTCACTTTCACCAGCTTTATGCCCGCGAATTTAGGATGTTGCAAGGATTTTGAAGAAAGTTTCATGTCCTGTGATGTAGCGCATCGAGTATGAACTGCAATGAGTCTCGAAGACGCATTGCGTTTTTACAGGCTGGTTGTTTTGCACCAAGAGCGCAGGTCAAACTTCTTTGACGCGAACATCGATGGGACTGAGAAATTTATTCATTTAAGGAAGTGTCCGTTAAAGGGAATTAGGTTTACAAACAAATCAAGTTCGTTGATCATGGATAAGTTGTCCGCTTAATAGAGATGTCTGCTTATGAGAAGTTCGTTGTTGAAGAAATACTTCAGATTAAGTAGTCAGAATTTATAAAACTTAATAAAGTCGTCCTCCCTGCCACCTGACCTCCTTGTGCTGGGGGGCGGGCAACGTGACTGGGATGTGCAGAGGGGGAACTGAAATAGTCAGTTAAATTTATACAATCCAATCAAGCACACACCCCATTATGACAAAAAAAAAGACGACTGACCTCGGATATTACCAAACCTGGTAAGCCAAGGGCATCCTTTGGAGCCAGGACTGAAGAGTGTCAGTATAGGAGTGTCTGGTGGTCGGCCAGTCCTGCTCGGCAGCCGGCCGGGTATAACTCGAAATGGCTACAAGCTTCCTGTCAACGGTTTCGCGAACCATTACGAGGGTTAAGGGGTGAGTGCCCTATGCACCGATAGGGGCACAGATGGATTCTATGGATTTCGGCGATGTTGACAAAATTGGAAGAACTCAGCGGGCTGTCACCGATGCGTTTGTAAGCACTAAAGCAGAAGCGACCAAAATGGGTTTAGCGATAAACGAGGGCAAAACCAAAGTATATTCTGTCAACAAGAAGGGACAACCAACACCGATGAATTGGGCAGAACGTCACAGTGGACAGCTATAACTTCGAAGTAGTAAGGGACTTTGTCTACCTTGGCTCTACTATAAACTCTAAGAACAACATCAGCCCAGAAATCCAGCGAAGAATAACTCTTGCCAATCGCTGTTTTTTTTGGGCTTATAAGGCAATTCAAAAGTAAAGCCCTATCTCGAACAACTAAGGAGGCTCTGTATAAGGCTCTGATCATCCGAGTCCTGCTTTACGGCGCTGAAACATGGACTTTATTAAAAGAGGATGAAGACATCCTTGAAGATATCGCTTCGAGAGAAAACTTCTTCGTAAGATATTCGGTCCTGTTTGCGTTGAAGGGTTTCAGAGAAGAAGATTCAATATCGAACTATACGGTCTGTACAGTGACATCGACCTGGTCAAAGAATTGCTTATTGGAAGGCTGAGATGGCTAGGATATGTATAGCGAATGGACATCAACGCTCCGGCCCGCAGAGTCTTCGATTCTAACCCGGAAAGACGACACAGTGGAGGACCTCCTCGCTGTAGGTGGCGCGCACAAGTTCAAAGGGACCTCGACCAACTTGGAGTGCGCAACTGGAGGCAATTAGCTAAAGACCGAGCTAAATGGAGAGGCGTGTTGGTTGAGGCCCAGGTTGCTGGAATAACTCGTAGGGATCGAGTGCGCACCACCAAAGTACGCGAAGCGCTCAATGTTGAGCAGTTATTTCTCCGCGTCCATGGTTTAGTCACGTAGTGCGTATTCGCCCAAATCGGTTTCCAAGACGTGCCATGGTTGCCGTGCCATCAGGGAGGCGGCTCCCGGGTAGGCCTAGAAATAGATGGTTGGATCAAGTCCAACTTCTCTCCTGGAGCCGTCTAGGGATTCCTTCTGATGAGCTGAAGTCAGTGGCGGAGGATCGAGAAGGATGGAGGATCCACCTGAGCATTAGCGGGGCAGTGAAAGTGTATGTCATTTATCAATTTTTATTGTCTTTGCCCAAATTGGGATTATTCCTGAGATACTATAATACATAGAAGAGTTTTTAAAAACTTGGTTTTAAGTTGTTGACAAATGTCCACCTCGTAAGATCAGAGTTGTAATTAAATTAGAGCTTTACTTAAGCCTGCATATTGAACAAGATTTTCTTTACGGATGGTTTAATAAAAACTTAGTAGTCCGTCACAAGAATAATATGACAGAGAATATCAAAAGTCTGTAACGTTCCCTCGTTAAACCTACCTAATCTCCGGTCGTATAATCCCCTTTACTTATTTACTAAATTTCTGTAGATCATCATGTCTAGAAAACTACGAGAAGGGCTAAAAGAATGTTAAGCCGTCGAAGTGACGAACGTAATTTTGAAAAATGTGACATCTGCTACGAAAGCTACTGCAGTGAATAACGTCAATTTTCGTACGATTTCCTTGTCAGAAAATTTTACACTTAACACGAAAAACACGGCGTAATAGTTATTAAAAAAAGTACCAGCAACAGTTTCATGCTAATCGACATTGCTGTAAATGATGATGAAAATCAAAATGCCGCTGTCGAATAACCTAGCAATCTACTTCTATTGAGCAGTAGTCAAATTTACATCCCACAAACCTGTTGGGTCAGATAATTTAATAGCTTCACTATATTTGAAATTGGAGGAGATAATACGGTAGATTTGATGCACCCAATTGTCGGTAAATTATGATCGAATGAAAGTATAGCCAATGGTTCAAGACTTAGCATTTGCATCAACTACACCTAAGCATTGCCCAAAAGTTCTATCTGGCGTAATATAAGTTCATATGCCCATCAATGTATACAGTTCGGACAAATCTATCTAATATTTCCTTAAGATACGCTAGAACCTAAAGAACCTACAACACCAAGGTCGCGTACGTCAACATTGCGCGATGTCTGTTTTTTTGTAACCAAGCTAAGCTAATTTGCCAACGTAAGATGACGACAGAGAATATTTGCCCAAGAGCGAGAAATTAATAACTGATGCATTCAACACTACTAGAGGTTTAAGGCATGGCCTTTGACATAAACCAAGCATTTTTAAATAGTCTAAAAGCCAAAGTTCAACAGCAGGATGACGAAGTAAGAACACACTAATGCTTTCGATATCGTAAAATCAAAGGCGAATGGAAACGGCATACAACGCACCTATTCCGGTTAGGTCATACAATGGCGTATAGAGGGAGAGCAGATTTGTGGTTGAATGCGCAAGTGAAAGTTGACATCAAGTAAGAATTACGCTATTGCATACAAAGGACAAAGGATCGTTTATAAAGCTTGGGCTAGATTGTTTGTCCATATTTATGTCCAAAAGAATTCACAAGCTAGAGACCACCCCACCACCCCACCACCCCACCACTCCACTCAGCGAAACCCGCTTTGCGAAATGACTAGGAGATTTTCAGTTTATGCATCGCTGAAAACATAAAAAAAACTTACGATAACATTTCCTGGCTTATTCACGTGCAACCCGTCTAGAGAGGTATTGTTTTAATAATATATGCCCCATTTCTAATCCCTGTGAGCAAACAGAAACCTATTAACCATCCAAAGAGCAACTCTTCCATTAATAAATGAAACCTACAACTAATATTTTAATTGCATTTTCTTCTTAAGGCAATCACTCCCGTTCTGTGCCCCATTTGGACTATCAAGAACAATAGCACTCACCATGTAGATGACCATGTCTATTTGTTACAAAACCAGAAACAACAAACCCCTGGCTACAACAGAAGTATGTACAAGCACATCGCATGTACACCATGTCACAGCAATTCCATAATCACCCTTCAACCCTCCGTGACTATCCCAAAAGATGACTTTACCCGGATATAGCACTCTAAGGCTCTTCGTCTGACGACAATCATAGTGAAGCGAGATAGACAGAACGTCGAGTATGAGTTCCCCAGAATGACAATCTGTCTGCCCAAAAATATCCTAAGGATATTTGTATGCCCCAAGCTGCTTCGTTTTAGGTCCATCTATGCACGAATGGAAACTAGGTAGACAGGTATATTAATTCAAATGACGCTTTTACATCTGAACACAATTAAGTAGGCAAATAAGGATGAGGTGCATACCTCCCTTTTTACTTGGCTGTCTATCTAAACAATGACCATTAATACATAATTCAGGCAGGTAATTCCCACGCCCATTCAGAACCGTTTCTCGAGGACGAATTTTTCAACAACCATAAAGGGACGTTACACGACGAAATAAAATTCTCAGAATAAGCAACAACCCATGGGCAGTTCAAGTCAACGCGGCTGAAATGATTTTCAGAATTATCAACTTGGATCATTACAGTACACTCTCCCATGTACATTTTTATGTATGTATGTATATACATATGTATATCTGTTACCACTTTCATGTCCCAACTTACTGCTCCCAGGGCTAACGTCGAAACTTTTCAACATCAAACAGCAACGATTGCTGGTTATCGGGGGAATGTTAGGGTGGTTGTGACTTTGACTAACTTCAACAGAAGAAAAAGCATATTTTTCTAAATTTGTTTTTCTTTCTGCGGTTGACTTTGGTAACTAAGTGATAGATATGACACCGGAGAATAGGTCACATTCAAGGCTGTCAGTGAAGAAAGAGAAAAATGATTGAACTACGATGCTGCAGGTCAACAAAGATGTGGAAAAATAAGATGGAAAGAATGATAAAATCAAATTAAGACCGAAAAGTTTTACGAAGTTTATTCTTCTTTTTTATTTAACTGAGCGGTATGTTAGTGAAGATATTTGATGATGGAGTGCATACATAAAGGTGAGATGTACAAATGAATTTCAGTGATTTACTTTAGTCCTGAACTTTTATTTTTATTGAATGAAAAAGTATTTACAGCAACTGTTTAATTTAGACGTTATCAAAGGCGGTATTGCAAATACCATTCTCGTCGGATACGGGTGAGGTATTGTCAGAAACGAGTGCTGCTTTTTCTCCCTGTGGTTTCCAGTCTTTTGTCGATAAGAAGAGTGCTTCTTTGTTCTGAAATGGAACAAAAAAATCATCTATTAATAAAAAATAAAAAAACATGCTTATACGACTAGTCTTATTTTAAATTCCTGTACATAGTATGTATATAAAAATAAATGACGGAATCTAACTAATTGACTCCTACAGACTAGCCACACAGGTAGTATTATCTTTCGCTCTTCTGCGTCCACATCAATTAAGAATGTACTTTTCAATATTAAACTTCATAGCCACGCATAGACAAAAAAATATAAATACCATAATAACTTGCAAGTATGCTGAATAGCTAGGCAACATATTATCTACTGTCTACTGTTTAGTGCCTCTTCTCAAGATTATGCTGAAAAATGATTTGCGGCAAACCAGACAGGTGGCAGAATGTTATCAATGAAACAGTTTTCCTGCTTCCAGGCAACAGTAACATAATTCTCTAAGTTAAACTAGCATTGATCTACACAGTTCTAGTTGAGCCGACATTTTCGTGGATACCCTACATGAAATATCATATGTATTCTACTTGTTTCCATCAAGAGCAACACGTGTATGCCCTCATAGGTTTACTGGCATTGGTTTACTTCAGAGTCTCAGGTTGATAATTGGGTCTTCAAGCAAGGGTTTGTACGATTGTAACATCCGAAGAACATACAATCTTCGGATTAGTATTAAGCTAGTACGGACAAGTGGGAAATCTAACACTGCTAAAACGAATAAAACATGAAAACAAATTAAAATCTGTGACATTTGTTTCAATCTTCGAACTTTGAGAGTGACTAACGCATAACTGACTTTCGTTCGAATGAGTATTACAGCATGAAGCAAGAAACATAGCATCCAACGGCAGCAATCGCATTACACCGCCGTAACGTGCATCATGTATGACCCTTTTAACATGTATCGTCCACCTGAAGAACAAATTACCATCGATTGGATTTCTGAACATGCTTTTTCCGCAAAGATTCAAACAGAATCAACACGACCACGTAAAAGCCTCGCCAAGGATGTAGTGCGTGTAGTTGCTAAACGCTATTCGTTTTCAAGTTATTTAGACAGAAATTACAGCGAATCCATTAAAATGATAATTTTCAGTGATTCCGTACATATACTACGGAAGCCCTATTGCTCTTGCTCTGTCGCCCTTTCGTATTTTCTAGCTCCTGAATGATACACTTACATAATGTGTATAATTTTGGTCTCTAGAAAGCGTTATTTCGGAGGTGGCTCTAGTATAAGCCCATGGAATGACAGCAGTAGACCTAAAAATATGATGATATGAAATCATGCTAATAGAGTATCTTCGGATTTATAATGACAAATACGGATAAGCCCGATTATAACGTCTCTTAGCAGTTTTCGACATATGGCAATTTGTGTGTTTACACATTTTTTATATCCTAAATCTTAGTGACGAAAGCATAAGTAAGCTAGTGAAGTTATAAGTCATTGTTGCCTGAGATACCATCTTAACAAGCTTACCGTGTCTACCGAAATAGATTGCCGCTTCTGCCTGGAAGAGGAAACCTCCAACTTCATTCCTTGAAAATATCCGGCATTATGCTGGTTGAGACGAAGCGAAGAAAAATGTAAATACCAGAGCAATCAGACTCTATAAGATTAGTTGCTTCATGCAGAAAAGCTTATTCGATGTAGTGGTTCCCAAAACTTTTATAGTATTAGTTTCTCTTTCTGTTTGTGCTGCTATTAGCTACTGGGGGTCGAACCTAGGCACTGGCCTAGGGCATCACCATAGAGGGGCAGCAAAAATGAGATCTTTTTTTTTTCCTAGCTAGAACTATTTCGGTCATTAGACTTCTGATTAAAAATGATCAGCCGTATTAATAAAAAAAATCACAAACTCAGATAACCATTGAGTTAACTAACTCGTAGTTAGCGAGATTATCCATTAGTTAAAACTTCTTATTAATAAAAATGTTTTCTCCATCGCGAACCCCACAGGCGGATCAGTAGAAATGCAGTGAAGTGGGAGGGCTGTGATCTCTTGTCTTCGGATCATAGCCTCGCTGATAAAAGGAAGAAGAAGAAGAAGAAAAATGTTTTCTCCATCCAATAGCTGTCTAACGTTTTAATTATATCTAGGTTTTGCCTTGTGCCACTTGATAACAAGAGGCCACCCCAAAAATGCGTTTCAACCTGAGTCGGTGAGACCTGCGAACAGCAATAGGCCTTCGGTAGCACCCCGAACTTTCAACCTGAGTCGGGAGGACGATCGGGTGTGGTATCCAAAACGGACTCAACGTCCAAGCGTCCAAGCTCCCAGGACGATGCCTTCAAAACCCCGAAGAAGGCCAAGAATACCGAGACGGTGCTCAGGTCCTACAACGTTCGGCATCTGCGACAGCGGAAATGAGGAGGGCCGTATCACTGGAGATAACTGGAGGCTCCTCAAGGCAAGACTTGCTTCAGACTTGCTAGCGCACCGTCTTAAAAATCCAACGGCTTCGCCACCGACCTTTTCGAATGCTGGTTGGTACCTAAATGGTGCAAAGTTTCTTAAATGGAACAGAAGCAGCTTTCCTCAAAGAGACAATGCCTAAGCTTAACTACCTTTGGGCCAAAGCTGACCTTTCGGTCAGTCACTGGAGCGATATCAAGGTCCGTCCAAGAGCCCGAAATTGGATTCTCCCAGGACCATGCAACGAATCGGATATTCTCAAGCTGATCCGTATTCAGAACCCAGACCTTCCAACCGCCAACTAGAGGATCATTAAAGCCGACGAACCGGTAAAGGCGGGAAGGTTAGTTTCATTCCTCCCCAACCAAGAATCCATGGAGCTTTTAAGCAAAAGGGATTATAAAATATTCTACGGCATGGAAGAACTGGTGCTGAAGGTCCATGAGAAAGACGAAAGGCTCATCTCAGGTATGGTTTCCTCTCTAAGTAGCATTGGATTGGACATCGAACCAGATAGCCTTCCGCCTCACTCACAACCGACGGCTTCCACTTCGACCCAGGTTGGAACATCAGCTGAGTCAGCAGGCGAAAAAGAAATAATTGAACCAGTCGGAACACCAGCTGGGTCAGCAGGTGAGAAAGAGACAGCTGAGCTGACAAAGCATAATGGGAATCTTCTGAGTCAGAGGATGGAGACACCACAGTAATAAAGGCATCTGTACCAGTCAGGAATGATGCTCCGATTGGTACAGATTAATCTACACCATTCAATAGCAGCTTCTGTTAATCTTATGGTCCGCCTGCAGTCAGGAGGAGAGGACATTGCCCTTATCCAGGAACATTGGGTGACATGCGATAACCACATAGCTGAATTAAGGGCAAATAAATATTCCTTGCTTTATGCCAAAGGATCAGGTAAGCCAAGACCCTGCATTATAGCGAAAAATAATTTAAAAGCCTTCTTCTTACCAAATGTCAGCGATTCAGACTTCGCCTGTGTGGAGTTAGACCGCGATGGGAAAGACAGATTATGGATGTCGCCTTTGCCCCCACGATGGGCAAAGGCCCCTTACCAACATCGAACATACGCGAGGCGATAAAATCAGCACAAGCAGGCAACATCCTCCTAGTGCTAGGCGCTGACGCCAATGCCCAGCAGTGATACAAATAATCGAGGTGACCGTCTTTTCGACTTCATCCTAGAAACTAACATCATAGTATATAACATAGGTTCTGAAGCTACGTTTACTAACAAAATTACGCAAGAAGTATTAGATATCACTTTAGCCACCAACTCCCCAAAGCTAAATATTAGTAAATGGATGGTATCGAAAGATGTTTCTTTTTCGGACCACAGCTACATACAATTTAGTCTAGAATTTACCAAACCTCCACTAAAATCCTTTAGGAATCCTAGGAACACTAATTGGCAGGTTTATAATACATGTTTAAATAGAGAACTTAATACCGAGATAACTCAACCAGGCCCACCATCTGAAATCGACCAGATGGTAGACAAAGTGTCCAAAACAATGAACAAAGACTTTTTGAAAGCTTGTCCGATAAGCAAACACAGAAATGGTAACAAACCACATTGGTGGAATGCTAACATAGCAAAACTCCGTAATGATAGTAGGGAACAGTTCAATATAGCTAAGTCTTCCCGATCTTCGAAAGACTGGTATAACTATAAAAACAGTCTCAGGGTTTATAAAAGGGAGACAAGGAAAGCTCAGCGAGAATCGTGGAGATTGTTCTCTAGCAATATAGAAAGGACAAACGATTCTAACAGATTGAGGAAAATACTTTCCAAATCTCCTCATATCCCCAGCTTTATCCAGAAACCTAACGGAGAGTGGATCATGTCCACAGAAAAAACATTCAACCTAATTTCCCAGGAAGCTCTGTAGATGCAAACACATCTATACCTGAACATTACTCAATCATGGGCGTTCCAGGTGAAATAATCAACACTCATAAAATGGGCTGTTAATAGTTTCCTCCCATGTGAATCTCCAGGATTAGATGGTACAACACCAGTAGAACTGCAAGAGAGCATAAAAACCTTAGCACCCTGACTCTACGAGATTTTCAATAGCTGCCTTAAATTCAGCTATACCCCCTCCGCATGGAAAAAAGTTAAGGTGGTCTTTATTAACGGTAAGACATAACACTATACTCCGAAAGATGTCAGACCAATTAGCCTCTCCTCTTTCTTCCTAAAAACTTTAGAAAGGCTAGTTGATAACTGTATTCGTTCAAAACTCAAGGTACAAACCTTATCTAACTCCCAGCATGCTTACCAGAAACATTTTTTAGTGGATACAGCTCGTTAGTAGGCACCATTGAAAAATCTCTTGCCGTTCCAGAATTGACTATGGTGTCTTTTCTTGACATAGAAGGCGCCTTCAATAACGTCAATACAGAATACATCTTAAGAGTGCTCGTTGACCTGGAGGTTAATTGCTGCCTACGCATCTGGATAGAACGAATGCTGAACAGCAGACAAATTCTGTCCGAGCACGGGTACTACTCAACCAAAACGTTAGCGCACAGAGGCACACACCAGGGGGTGTTTTCGCCCCGCTACTTTGGATATTAGTAGTGAATAAACTACTTACTTCATAAAAAATAAAGGCTTCAAAGTTGTAGCATATGCTGACGATATCGCCATAGCCATTTCAGGTAAATTCCCCCAAACCCTAAGAGATCTAATGAATTCGGCGCTAAATTTAATAGCGAAATAGATGGACAGCGTTAGGCTTAACGTAAATCCGTCCACTTGAAACAAGGTACAACACAAACTCTATCGAACGAGTACAACGATTAGCATGTAGGTGCATCACACGGTCTCTCAGGTTTAATCCCACAGCCGCCTTAGAAACTCTACTTAACATTTTCCCATTGTTATCAGTATATTTCAAGAGGAATTATCGGTTGTTCCTGAAGCAGCGCGCAGACTCTATTTGTACCCGATAGATGGTAAGTCTATCGGCCTTTACATAGACAGTCAGCCAGAGATCAAAGCTCTGGAAACGCCAACAATGAGATCTAAGTTAGTCAAAGATTGCCGCGAATCCTTAACGAGATTGTGGACAGATGCAATATCACTCTGTGCTGGGTCCCGGGACACAGAGATATTCCAGGCAACTGTAAAGCAGATGAACTAGCTAAACAAGGCACCGTATTACCTCTAGCTGCCAATAGAGAGGTACCGGCCCCCTCAATACTAACGATAAAACTTCGCATGTTTAACGAAGCACAAGCAATTGTAAACAATAGATGGAGTAACTTAGCTACGTGTATATCGACCAGAAAGATCTGGTCTTTACTAGAGGTAAAGCAAACCAAAAAACTTCTTTCATCAAATAGAAGGCACATAAGCCTCACAGTAGGAATAATCACAGGACACTGTTTGTTAGGTAGACACACCACTAGAATGGGAGTCCCAGCAAATGATTTCTATATAAGCTGCAGAGATGAAGAGGAGGATGTGAGCAGTCTCCACCTCCTCGGCACATGCCCTGGGCCACAACCAACAAACCTCTCTAGCCAGCACGCTTACGAGCCAGCTGCCTCCAGTTGCGCACGGCAAGTTGGTTGAGGTCCCCCTCGACTTGTTTGCGCCTCTTGTCGCGAGGTGAACTGCACCATCCATCTGGTGTGGATTTGAAGATTTTCTGGGGTGGAACGTTGAACTCCACCCGCTTTACAAGGTCTAGTCATCTTAGTGGTTGTATGTGAACTATTCTGGCTAAGTCGATGTCCTTGTATGGGCCGTTTACCTGGGCATTGTACCTTCTCCTCCACTCGCCGTCTATGGAGACGAAACCAAAGTTCATTGGAAGAACTTTTCACGCAAAGCAACCAAAGGCGTCCTTTTCCGATTTTGACAAAGTCCATGCCGCGCCATACAGACTGGGATGATTAGTGTCTTATAAAGAGTTACCTTAGCATTTCAAGATAGACTTTGTTACGCATTTGCCTTCTTACATAAATACATACATATTTGGCGCAATAGCCCATGGAGGGCCCAGGCCTAGTTTCTCGTAACCATTCGTGTTGTGTGCTCTATATTTTTCGCAAGAATGGAAGGGACCATATCCGAAGCGCAATTTTTTATTTTGTTTTTGAGAAGTTTTTTCGTCACAACAATACTCTCGGATGTTTGCGAGATGTGGGAATGTGAAAAAAAAAACTTTTGGTGTTTTCCGGAATTCGAACATTGAAGCTTATGCACTAACTCGACACTAACGACTGGGCCACGGCGCCCAAATTTACCTTCTTTTTTTTTTTTTTTTTTATAATTTGCGCGCACTCAAGGGGTTTCAAATACCCTCAACATGTTTACACACTGTGCGGGCGTTGGAAAGGAAAGCCTACAAGAACATCGATTTGCAAGAGTGTTGGCTTGTGAGTTTCGTACAAGCCTTTCAGGTATTATGCGTGATAGAGCGTCACCTTGTCTAAGATCTTTCGTGACATCGAACGGTTCTGTGGTATTCTTTCCGACTTTGATGGAGCAGCGAAAGTGCGTCATCCTGCACAGACAGGCGAGCTGGCAGGGATGTTGACACGAGACATGACTCTTTTTAATTCATCTCTATACACGCTATCTTAAGCAACTTTGAAATCGATTTTATACCTATATTCGTGAGTTTTTACAAGATTTGCCGTAGTGTGAATATTTCTTCAATGGTGGACTTTCCCAGTCTGAAACTGTACTGATAAGGACTTGTCAAATTGCTGACGAGCGGTTTTAGGCGTTCACAAAATACAGCAGACTGGATCTTAAATTGAGAAAAATTATACCTCTGTAGTTGGCGCAATTCAAATGGTCTCCATTCTTCAGGATCTGCATATTTAAACTTATTATACGGAAATTAAAAAACAATTATTTATTACGTTAATTGCACTGCTTCAAGATAACGTACGTTGATCGTAAAAACCCTTCTCAGCGCACAACTTAATCAATTCTGTGTCCGGCATGTTCATTATAATTAATACAGTAACGCGACAAAGTGATGCGATGTAAGGTGCTTGCGAGCAAATTGTTTATATGTATTTCTCGTATCGCTTTGCGGCGTCACTGTGTGCGCAGCCTAACATACTATCAGAATGAAATAATTAAAATTTCCAAACCAGAAGTCTATAAACAACACTTTCAGTCACTGGTACCATATTGATCCAAATCTAGTATAATAAATAGCTGGGCGGAAAGGTCAATCTAACTCCATGTACTCATGATGGACTTAACGGTATTCATTTACATTAATTGATAATGTGCTTACGATAGTAAAATTATTTTAACAATTGCGACGGTTAATGAAACATCCTTTACCTTAAAAAGGACTTTTACCGCCATGAGAAAAAGGTTAACCTCACTTGCCATTCGGGCGCCCCATTCATAACGTCATTAAAACTTATTAACTTAATTGACCTCTAAATCATTCTATTCATTTATTTATCATTACTGTCGAGCACGCGTGTACACAATTCAATGGAATAACCCTCTTAATCACGTCTCAACAGGGCATTATCGAAATTACCCAACAATTACGGATTACTCGAGCCTACTTGAGCCTGAAAGGATGATGTCATAAACAATAAGTACTCATTCCCTAGAGCGTCTTTTTACGTTTTTACAGAGATCGACCACATGCTCGTACGCATAGTAAATTTTTGAATCTACCAATTGTTTGTGAAAACATCGTTTACTTAATGGAAGACCAATGACCGATGACCATTACCAGAATAAAATATACCTTGAGCTCAGTTGAAGTCAAACAATGGAAAATCGTTCAAAAAAATTAAGAATAAATTCGAAATGAAGGACTCGCCAGAGAAGGGTGACCCCTTCTATGCTACGGAATGTTCTCCAATTAGAATGTTTTCTCTTGCGTGACAGCGGCACATTAATTTACGTTTCCTTATCCTTATGCCGAGCGGGTTAAATGCCTATAAGTTCATTGTCATCACCTGAATCGCTGTCAACGCAGGGTCGGTCGGTCCGTTCTAAACTAAGTGGACATTGTAATTAAATGGAACTTTTTGTAGTGGGCTTTTATTCGTCTTTTGTGTTTTTTATTTCCAACTCGGGCCGAATATTGATTTCGCATTTAGAAAATGCGTGAATGTGTACGAAACATACTTTCACCTATTTTACCGTCGAACAAATTGTCGCTCTGCTTCAGTAAAAGTCCAATCATTTCACTCTAGGTTTGGTAGGGTGGGGGGGAGGCCGTTGTGTAGGACTCTTAAGTTTGTCTAATTAAATTGTTGAACTAAGTCCTACAGGCAAGGTCAGTTGTTGAAGATGAGCAAATTGGCGTGGGTAGGGTGCAGATGACTAGGCGCTGTGGAAAAAGTTATTTTCACAGAAATCGCGCAGCCAATTCAATTGCTTTCGTTGGATTATCCTTTTCGGCGAAACTTAGTCAAGTTGAACGACTCAATAAGGGCGAGCGCTGAGGGAAAACAGCAAGTGGTTGGGAAATTTTTTAAGGTACCACCGACAAACTTCTGATTGAGTTGATGATCTTTCCTGGTCAAAAAGGTGCGGAAAGAAATTGACTTTGGAATTTAACAGGAATTAAAGGATATAAGAGAAAAGTTTTACCAACGGTTTGAGGAGATCAGTTGAATTCTTTTCTAGTTTATATTTGCACTGGGCGAACCAGATGGTAACGACTAAGATTACATGAAAGAATCATTTTCTTAAGTATGTACATATGTACCATATATACATACATATAAGAAATTAAGCAATTGAAGAAAAATGTTTTATTAAGAGTTGTCGCATGTGATAAGATAGGTAGAAGATATTAGTGACGTGTCAACTCGAGTTCATAGACCGGTTTAAGCCGAGTTAAACCGAGTTACATTAATATCAAACCGAGTTTGCAAAACCGATGGAACGAACCGAATAATTAAATGCCAAAACAGCATTAAACCGAGTTAAACACACGATTCGGTTTGAGTTGGTTAGGATAAGTATACACAATGCACTAACACATGAATGTGCCCGTATATTAAGTCGACTTGGAAAGTAGTCCATTGTTTTTATACAAACCGAGTTGCACTACCCGATCCCATACCTATTTGGAATTCGGTTTCGGTTCGGTTTCTCATAAGACGGTGGCTCCTCTTTTCAGTCATTGTTGGTTTTTTCACATAGTTGTGTTAGCTTTTTTGTGTATACGCTGTTTTGGTGTGTGTTCCATCGAACCAAGTCAATTGAGCGTATACACACCGAGTTAAACCGCGTTGCAAACTTATTCAATATCTATTTTGAATTCATATTCGGTTCGGTTTTAGTTTTTTATGTGACGGTGGCATCATTTTTTTACAAACCGAGTTGCAAACTTTAAATTTCAACTCGTGTTAACTCGGTTTGAGAAATTTTCGGTTTGGTACATCACTAGAAGATATGGCTAATGCAACTTAGTTGTTGACAAAGATCATGATATATACTTTTGAGGATTCAGTTACATTAGCTTATATGCAACTCCTACGTACGGATAAAACATTTAATTTAAAACAAAGATGGTGTTAATAATGTGGCCAAGCAATTTGCCGGCTCTGTTACAAGTGCTTTATTCTTTTCAGTCTGAGTGACGATCAATATTCCAAGCCAAACTACATGACATTAATAGCTGGTACATATCTAGGTCTATGTACATAAGAACGATTCTAAGATTTGACAAAAATATTACAGTTCGGATGGTCTGAATAGGCAAAATTGTGAACGATGTTCGGAGCATATGTTGAGTCGGAATCAACTTTCCATCTCTCGTCGCCTTAAAACACTGTTTATAAACGCTTTACCCATAAGATGTACAAAGTGTTTCTAAGGCAAAATGTTACGCTTATTGTAGAATGCAATGTTTAGGAAAGGCCGTTAACAAGCTCCTTGAAAAGTCAATTAACCATTATATAGGTATACATAAAGAGTTTAGCGAAAAATTCAGCTTCAGAAATATTTTTACCGCCCTTGGGGCCAAAAGATTTGGATGTATTATAGAATATACCTTAGGGATAAACACAAAAGATTTAAAATAAGGATTTGAATAAAACAACAGCTTAGGCCCTCAAATGTTTGTCAGATCGGAAAAAGGTGTACGACTGGGTCCTCCAAAGGAAAAGATCCAAAATTACTACGTTTGCTTATGCGTTTGCCACACCTAGCTTATATCGGGTTGAAAAGAAAGTAGGTACTGAGCCTTTTGTAGTGAAGATCACATTTTTTTTTTTTTTTTATATTTTAAACAAATGTTGTCCACATTGACTCATGCGTATTTTAGCACTTAACGCACCTTCTTATCATGTTACAATTCGGAGAAGCATGCCCGAATCTCTGACACCAGTAACATTGAAGGATACCGTTTTTCCGAAATTTTTCGAATGACATTGAATGGCCCTCTAGATACCTAATAGTTCTCAGGTACTTTGCTGTCCAAAGATAGCTGTACCGCTATAACAGGCAGGACTCTATTTTCAGGTTTTGAGTTCGCCGTAGCATACCTGAATGCCCCAACGAAGTTCAAGTTTTCTACTTTGAGCTCGTTAAGCTCCTTCAAGATCTCTTCTGGGTTAAAGCTAACGCTGAGACCCTTCAGTAAGAATGATTGCAACTTGTCTTCTTTGCTGGTATATGAGAAATATTGTTTATCGGCTTCATTATGCAGTTTCTTAACTCTGTTGCAGTCATCCTTATCGTTTTATGTTAAGGATACTTTAATATTACTTAAATTTTTAATTTTTAAATTATCTCTACCTATTTTTTCTATCTTCTTTAAAAACTTTAATTGGTGATGGTTTTTTTCTCACAACTACTATTGGTACCGTAGATATTGGGCACCTTTTTTCGCTTTCACTGTTGATATTTGATTTTGGTTTCTGTATGCCACTGGTTTCACTTTTCATTTTTTTTCTTCGATAATTATTTGCTTCATTCTTGATATTTTTTCGTAAATTCCAGAGCGCCAAGGAACTATTTTCTTGTCACTTTCGTGAATTCCATCATCTCTTGCCCCCCTGAAGAGGCGTTCATTTTATTGGAATTAAACACTACTTTTTTTTTTTAAACTGTACTGTATTCTTTTGATTTGTTTTTTTTTTTTTTTTTTTTTTAGTTTAGGCTAAGTTCATTGGGTTGAACTATGTCCTCTCTCTTGTAAAAGACTCAAGCTGTTCCCCATGGACTGATTTGGGTTCCACACTGGTCAGAGTTTTTTTTCTTTATTTTTATTTTTTTACAGCGGAAAAAAAGGAAAAACCAAACCGTCCGACTGAAAAGTCAACGACTCCTCAGTTCCGACAGTAATTTGATTGATTTCATGAGCTACAGTCGCTGGGTTAAGTTGTTTTTAAAGTACAAAAAAGATAAGCACCCCAATATCTATGGTAGAAAGCGTCTCTTTAAAGTTATAAATAAAAGGTGAATGATATGTTTTTATGATGAAACAGTTAACAGTTCTCAAAGTTAATATACAAATGTTGCCACATTGTCGTCGCGGCCAAAACTGATGGTTAAGCAAACCATACATATGTAGCAATCTTCCCACGATTCCATTAAATGAAAGTATTCATTCATTCATTTTTTATTAAATAGATTTACAATATTGTAAGATAAAAAAAGATAAGTTAACACGGCAAAAGTGCCATCTGTCAGGAATTGACATTACTTTACTAAAGAAAAAAATATAATAAGGATATAAGAATAAACAAAATAAAAGTATACATAATACAAAAAGTTAAATTGGAAAATTATGTGCATACCATGTTAAGTTAAAGTTACAAGTAAATAAAGCTGTTACGATAATTCAAGGCATGATTACAAAAGAGAAAAAGCAAATTCCATCTCTGCGTTCCATTAAGGGTCTGTTTGAGAGATCCTTAAGTACAGTAAACACAGTTCTAATAAAATTGGACGGACTGCGACAAAGTGACAGATGTCTTCAACCCCATTACGATTACAAAGGGTGCAGATAGACCTAATGTCTTGTCTATGCGGTACATAATTGAGACTTAGAAGCTCAGTCCTCGCTTTAAATATTTGACTTATTTGTTCGAGTTTTAGTTCTTTATTAAAATAGGTATTGTGGCCCAGTGAGTGATTAAGAGATTTGTAGATAAGGCGTGTTAACGACGTTTGGTCGCTGGTTACGCAAACTCGATACCACAGATCGTCGACTTTTTTAATACATTTGTATAGGTTGTCTTCCCACTCATTTATGATAATTTCTTCAAGACCAAGAACGATGTTATGAGAAGATGCGAAGTCATTCCATTCTTTGAAAGGCGATAAATTGCACCGAATTGCAAACTTCTTCAATCGTTTTTGTAAATTATCATCTGGCCTGTGCATCACTTTAAGTATGTAGTCGGCATTGGCTTTTAAATTTCCTGTGTAAATCTGAGGAAGACCAGACTCGACATGAATAGCATATGTTGGAGTTGTAGACGAGAGCCTATAAACTCTAATAAATTTACTTGACATGCCAATGGTTGACAGCTTGTACAGTAACGAATTCCTATTACCCGTATCGAAAGCGGCCTTGAAATCCACGAAAAAGGCATATAATATATTCCCCCTCTCTTTGAACCTTTTAGCAATAGTCGTCAGCGAAAAAAAAAGATCAACCGTTGAAAACCCAGCTCGAAAGCCAGCCTGAAAAAATACTTATGCGGTTATTGGTTTGCACCCAAACAGTCAACCAATTTGGGTAAAGATTTTTCTAAGCCCGCAGGAAGAGAAATGCCTCTATAATTTTCCGGCAAACTATTACCACCTTTTTTAAAAGTATTGAAAATGATAGATTTTAGGAATACCTCAGGTCAGTATTAAATACTACATTCGTTCCGTTCCCATTCTTCAGCTGCCTTGACGTGGCGGAACGGCTTAAGAGTCAATGACCCTAAGGGTCCGAAAGGACCCCAGGTGAGACATCGACCTAAAGGCTGAAGACGTCTTAACTGTGACGTATGATGGAAGAAATTTGTACGGTATCTACTCCAGGTGGTACTCGTGAAAACGATAATCCACCCGCGGTCTTTTTGACTACGGCCGGGACGAGGATTCTGGAGGTCCCAACCACCATACTTTTACCCCCCGCTTCTGGCGTTGTATCAGAAGTAGTGGCGACGCTTATTTCAGAAGACTCCTGCAGCTCTGTCTCCCAGCGAGGCGACTAATAATAAAACCGCGACTATATCTTTGATATTTTCGCAGATAAACCTCCATCACTCAAAGGCTGCTACCGCTCTCTTAAGTAGCAGACTTTTCGTGGTGCGTACAAACCCCACATAACATCTACCCAGGAGCCATACGTGCGGAACAAGCGCATATGTGGTTTTGGGGGTGTTCGTGGAGTAACGGTGCTATGTGACGACCGATCTGAAAGACCGAGAGCTTGTCTAATTGTGCCGAATTTCCTCTCCGTAACCAAGCTTGGACAATTTTGTGGACAGGACCTGGTTGCTGCAGCTGTAAGCTATGAAACGACCGGAAGTTGGAAAACCTTCGTCGTTGCGTCGGCCTACTTCCCTTATGATCCGGTAATGCCTCCATCACCGAAGGCGTTTGCCGAACTCATAAAGTACTGTGACACTCGGGAGATGGGACTAGTCATGTGTTGCGACGCGAATGCTCAGAATACAGTCTGGGGCAGCAGCAAATGTAACATACGAGGAAACCATCTCCTCGACTTTATACTATCGTCTGGCATGGTAATTAACAAGGTTGGCTCCCAGCCAATTTTTGTTACGGCAAGGGGGCAGGAGGTAATTGATTTGACTTTATCTAATAGGTATTTCAAGTCAATTACTAACTGGAGGGTACTGCCGGAGGTGTCCTTGTCAGACCATAGATACATCGCTTTCCAAATCGAATGCGAGGCCATAACTTTGCAGAAGAGGAGGAATCCGAGGAAAACCAACTGGGTGCGGATTAGGGAAGAGCTAGACAGATCTGTCAAAACTCCAACTAAACTCAGAACGAAACGAAAGGTTGAGGATGCTGTTCAAAATCTGACTAGTGTCCTTACCAGCTATTTTGAACTGACGTGCCCATTGACAAAAACCCCCTGCAGAACTCCGGTTCCCTGGTGGAGCCCAGAACTGCAGCGACTTAGGAAAGAATCCAGAAAACTTCTAAATAGGTCACTCAAGACAAATTTAGAAGGTGACTGGAATCTTTTTAGATCAAAGCAAAAAGACTATAAGAAGTTAATTCGGTTGTCGAAAAGTGCTTCTTATAGAGATTTTTGTGAAAAGATCGAGACACTCGGTGAAACCAGCAGGTTGGTTAAGGTCCTCAAAAGGGGCAAGCCGACCAAACCGGAGTCACTGAGAAAGTCTGATGGCAAGTTTACTGAGACGAAAGCGGAAACTTTTAGTCTGCTTGTTTCTGCTGGAGACTCACTTTCCTGGCAATCGGATAATCAGTAGGTCGCAGCTTGACCCGCTTACCCAGGCTGAGCTTGATCTAAGTCAGAAAACTCGGCGCAGCTGGTATATTGCATCAGCCGTGGTAACAGATGAGGCCATCAAATATGCTGTGGCATCTTTTGATGGTTTCAAATCGCCTGGCACCGATGGAATATATCCAGCTATGCTGCAACAGGGTATAAATCAGCTATTGCCAACTCTGAATAGGATTTTCACCGCTGGCTTGGCGCTGGCATATATTCCTACACCTTGGCGGACAGTCAGAGTAGCTTTCATACCGAAAATTGGTAAGGAAGACTATTCGCTCCCCAAGAGTTTCAGACCTATAAGTTTGACATCCTTCTTACTGAAAAGTATGGAGAGACTGATAGAATTTCACGTGCGCAAAGTTGCTTTGAAACTGCATCCACTGTCGGAGATGCAGCATGCCTATGAGCGTGGGAAAACCTGTGAGACCGCACTTCAAAATCTAGTGGCCAGAATTGAATGCGCGCTTGAGAGGAAAGAATACGCGATGGGTATCTTCATCGACATTGAGGGTGCTTTTGACAATGCGACTTTTGACTGCATGTGCGACTCTGCCAGACAACACGGGGTAGATGAAACATTAGTGTTGTGGATTGAAGCAATGCTAATGAATAGAACTTTGGTAGTGGATGCGGATTGTGGCCAATATGTTATAACAGGGGTAAACAGGGGCTGTCCGCAAGGTGGCGTTCTGTCTCCATTGTTATGGTGCATGGTGGTTGACTCTCTGTTGAACACTCTAAATAGTTCTAACGTCTACGCTCAGGCATATGCGGATGATGTCGCCGTACTTTCTGTCGGGCCATGCCTGGCGACGGTCTGTGCTAACGCGCAGGCGGCGCTGGACATGATCGATGAATGGTGTACTAGGAGTGGACTTTCGGTGAATCCTCTTAAGACTGAGGTTGTTCTTTTTACCAGAAGGACGATTTTGACCGGTCTGACTCAGCCTAGTAAAGGCGTCACTATTCGCATTTCCAATGAAGCCAAATATCTGGGCGTGATTTTAGATAAGAAACTTCATTGGTCCAAACACGTCGAGTCGAAAACATCCAAGGCGCTCTCAGTCTTCTGGCAGTGTAAGGGTGCTTTTGGCAAGACTTGGGGCTTATCACCGAATAAGCTTCTCTGGATCTACACGGCTATGATAAGACCATTCCTCGCATATGCGTCGGTTGTTTGGTGGAAGGGCTCTCGCGTAAATATGTGGTTGCCTTTTGCGCGAAACTCCAAAGAACGGCTTGTCTCGGCTGCTCGGGAGCTTTCCCGAGTACACCTGGCTCTGCTCTAGGCGCGTTGCTGAACTTACCTCCCCTTGATACTTATATCATAGGTTGCACTATCAAAGCCATCCATCGTCTTAGGCGAGGCGGTTTTTGGTATACTCCACACTGGAACTTTGATGAACTTGCGCGACACTTATCTTACGACTCCTGTCTTATAGATATGACGTCTGATGCAATGACACCAGAACTCCAGCTGATGCGCAAATTCAGAGTCGACTTTCCTTGTGTCCAGGACTGGCTTCGGTCAGAGTCTGAGCCGGGAATGGAATGTAGTCGTATTTTCACGGATGGTTCCAAAACCAGTCAAGGGTCTGGCGCTGGGGTCTTCGTGGAAGTCGACAACATTAGACTTCACTTCTCGTTAGGCAAATATGCGTCTATTTTCCAAGCGGAAACTTATGCAATCCTAATGGCAATGAACTATGTTGTAAAGAACAGGTGGAAGGGACGTAGCATTTGTGTCTGTAGTGACAGTCAGGCTGCGCTTAAGGCATTGCTTAACCCTTTAACCACTTCCAAAATAGTTCGTGAAACCAAAAACTCTTTGAACTCGGTCGCAAGGCTGAATTCTCTGTCTCTTATCTTTGTCCCAGGTCACACTGGGATCTTGGGGAACGAGATCTCCGATGAGATTGCTAGACAAGGCTCAGGGGAGGCTTTCTCAGGTCCCGAACCCGCGTTGGGTCTTTCAGCGTCTTCGGTTAGGGCTTCCATTGACGATTGGGTCTCTCACGAGCACAATTGTGTGTGGCATGACTCTCCAGGTTGCAGGTTGACTAAACGGATGCTCCTGGACGTCTGTAAAAAATCAGCGGCATTCTTGCTGTCTCTCAGCAGAAAAGACTGTAGACAACTTATCGGCGTCTTGACAGGCCACTTCGCTTTTGCCAAGCACCTCAACGTGTTAGGCTTAAGTGACACTACAATCTGCGACGCTTGTGGAGAGAGCGACGACACCGCGGCACATTATCTCTGTGGGTGTCCGGCTTTTACTCGTATCAGGTGGCAGATCTTCGGTGCGGATGTGGTGAGTGCTGGTACTGTAAGCTCCTCATCACGGAAGTGCTTCTTCGAAAGTCAAGGAAATTCCAATAAAATGGGTAAATCAGGGTTTGCTCTCTGGCAGTACAGTGGACCAGTTGTGTCTGAGTGCTCCAGTCGAGTGTTTCCTATCCCGACAAAAAAAAAAAAATACTACATTGTAAAAAGACAATAGATATTGCAGAAAAACTGGTGTAAAATGTTTATAAAATTCAACAGGGATACCATCCACTCCTGAAGCCTTATTGTTTTTAACTTTTTTCCAGGGCTGTTATTAACTCAGGCATCAATTCTGCATCAACCAAATTAGGCAAAGCGTACTGAAAATTTGATTGATTGAACTAAGAAAGTGTTCAAAGTAATCAGCCAGTATTCCAGAATCTATGGCACAAGAAGCCGTTGATTTGCTACCACCTAGCATTCGCACAGTTATCCAGAACGACTTCGAATCTTTACATCGTTCTAACTTAGAAGCAATGTCTGCGAAATACTCTGCATGTTTTCTCTTGCACAGTTGCTTGTAGGCTTTGTTTGCATCAGAATATAGCAACCTAAAGACCACAGCATTAGTTTTCATAAAAAGATAAGAAAATGTAAACGATTTGCGTCTAGATCTCTTGCACTCTCCATCAAATCACACCGCTACTTTAGACACACCACCAGAAAAGGAGCTTACTGACACAGATCTAAGAATGGACTGTGACAAGCGTACCACCATTTTCTCGCAGCACTGGTAAGTTATACTTGAAATATTGTGTGCTTGGTTATTCAGTCTCCAATCGGCTTTAACCCTTGAACTTTTAAGGAGATTGCTATAGATTGATGAGAGGAAAAGTTAGCAAATGAAAGTATTTGAAATAAGTGATATTTTCAATATAGCACTTTAAGACGTCGAAGAAGTTTTCTTAAAAAAATTTAAAGCACAACATAGACTTCTGATTTCAATAATTTTCAAACAACAAACAAAAACTCATAAGCCCACGAACCATATTTAAGGTTTGTTGTTGGCACACCTTGTGGGTGTATTGTGTATAACGACATGCCATGTGTTTGTGCATACTAAATAACTACTCCCTCTATCTACAATTGTAAGTTCGTATATAACTCTCGAATATAAAACATGCTTGCATGGCTTGCTCGATATGTAGTTCTTAATTAAGCGTTTGAGATTTATAAAATGCATTACATTTTTACCCTTAAACTTTCTTACCGTCAATAAAGCTCTATTAATTTTAAATACATTAGCACTATAAAAATACCTTCCGCTCAAAACCCCAAAAATACGGGCATGTTAATGGAAAACGCCAATCAACACCAAGCAGCAACGTACTTATGCATGTCCCCGAACTGAGCAAGTTAACAAATGGCCAACAGATCCTCCCCATCATTAACAGGAGTTGATACTCGTGACTACACTTAAATTTTCGGAGCCAATACCGCCCTTACTGTGCTTTGGAAACCAAAAGCAACCCCAATCCCACCCGAAAGCAAAAAAATCGAAACGCATTCAAATATTCTAACTGGATTCGTGCTGATAAAATTTTCCTCATCCTTTCGACGCTCATTGACGTCCAACTGGACACTGCAAGTAATGGTAATGGATGCGGGGACAAGGCCTTCAACACGTAATGCACCGAAACCGACAACCAAATGTAAGCTTAGCCAGTGGAAAAGTTTCGATTGGAAGTGACAACCGCACTTAATAGGTTTACATGTGAATTTTATACCCATATCCGGTTTTGTTAAGGGTTTCGCCAGCCTGCAGCCTATCGAACGTTTGTTGGTATGTACTATATTAATGAAATTTTCATATATATACATACATTCACATATACCTGCCTGCCAGAAGCCTACTGGAGCTCCCTTTGATTATGTGCTGTATTCTCTGAAGGGTCTCGAGTCCATTAACTCATTTCTCCAAAAACACGATTAATTTGATCGATTTTTTCCCACAGCCAAATCCCTTGAACGTGGGTGTTGCAACGATTCAGTACATTTGCCTACATCTAGTCCAATTGTGCGAATTCATCGTACACCAGAATATATTGGCCAAAAATTGTTTGCGACTTAAGTAGAATATCCGATTCAAATTTATTGTCCACTGTTTTCGATGTTTTAGGCTAGAATCCTCGGTTGTATCTCATATCCATTTTGGTAATGGTAATAAAATTGAAATTTCGCTGTTGTGTCGAATTTGTTGGGGGTGGCGGTAAATTTTTCATTGAACAAGGATTTGTCGATTTGCGCGAAAATTTGTCAAAAGCCCTTTTGCCGGAATTAAGATATCAGATATAACAACGGAATAGTTTATGCGTGCGCTGTGCGCATAAATGATGCAGATATCCGTATTGGGCGCATTTCGGAATAATGCATTCGAATGCAAAAACGTCAACAAGTGTGGGTGGGTTTTATTCATTTAAACCGGAAAAGGGGTGGAAGTTCCATAGAGAAGCTGAATTTGTAATTGGAATTTGCAGAGAAAGGAATACTCTGAATAGATGCATTTGCGAACATTTTTGAAAAGATTGTTTGTGAATAATTTCGGCAGTTTTTATTTTTTTTACATATTTTGCAATTGTTTTGTTACACTCTGTATTAGTAGGTTATGCACTTATGCGGGGCATATGAATTTTGATTACTTCTTAGAACGATTGAAATTCTCTCAAATCCCAGTAATTTCTATTTTTTTAATGCGGTGTAAGGCTTTATCCACTCAGGTCTTCAATTCTTCCGTAAGGTCCATTTCATACAAATCTGGCATATACATATACTTACTTAGGTAGCGCTGCAGTCCGGGGTAGACCTGGGCCTTAACCAAAAAACCTCTCCAGCCAACATGGTCACGAGGCAGATGCCTCAAGTTGCGTACGCCAAGTTGGTTGAGGTCCCCCTCCACTTGTTTGCGCCACCTATCGCTAGGTCGTCCTTTACTACCCCGTCCATCCGGTGTAGATTCGAAGACTTTCTTGGCGGGAACATTGGGCTCCATCCGCTCTAAATGATCCAGCCATCTTAGTCGCTGTATGTGAACTCCTTTGGCTAAGTCGATGTCTTTATACACGCCGTATAATTCGGCATTGTACCTCCTCCTCCACTCGCCGTCTAAGCAGACGGGACCAAAGATCGCTCGAAGAATTTTTCTCTCGAAATAACCAAGGGCATTGTCATCCGGTTGTGTCAAAGTCCATGCCTCTGCGCCATACAGCAGGACTGGGATGATTAGTGTCTTATAAAGAGTTACCTTAGTAGTTCGAGATAGGGCTTTGCTACTCCATTGCCTTCCTAGCCCATAGAAACAACGATTGTAGACAGCATATATTATATTTTGTTTTGCTTTCATTGACTTAGCGGTCACCCTTCTTTGCTGACTCGATCTCAATACTCGCAAATGGGACATTGACGGCCCGCTGAGTTCTTCTGATTATGTCAATGTTACCGGCATAAGCGAGTTGTTGTACAGACTTGTAAAAGATTGTGCCTCCGGTGTTGGCTTGTGCGTTTCGTACAATTCTCTCAAGTACTATGTTAAATTAACCAATATGGAAAAGCACCAAAAACAAAGATATTACAAAAAAAATTTGTTTAAACCTTTAATTAACTAAAACAAAAAATACGACACATGAGCGCGCAGCTCAGACATGCCCACTAAATATGCGTATCTGACCTAGCTAACCCTGATTTTAATAAAAGTTTGTAAAAAGGCCATACAAAAGCCTGCGTGAAAACTGTATGGTATAAGCCCACTGCTGAACGTACATTCCATACAAAGTGAAGATTTTCATTTCAGATTTCAGTTCAAACATATTCATACATGTAAATATTATGAAATAATGAAACTTGGTGCGTGAGTTTGTATTTTGACTATACACTTTACTAAAAATAGGCGTGGTCAGCCCTGTCAATACCATACTTTGCGTATCTTCGCACTTATCAGTGAGTGCCTTAGACCCTCTTGCCTATCTTTTTGAAATTGCATTTGAGTTGCCAGCTGTATATAAACTGTATACGAGAAAGTAATGATTTTCTTAATTTATTTACCCTTTGGGTACTATCTAACTTAGAGAGCGAGATATGGACCGACGCACCAAGGCAAGAGAAATACAGGAAGCAAATGGCCGCAGTACAAAGGTGCGCGGCACCGCGGGTTGCAAGTTCGTACCGAACGGTGTCGCAACCAGCCGTCCTCATAGTCGCAGGAGTGACCCCTATTGATCTCCTGGCGACAGAGGGGAAGTACGTCGTCTACAAAAAAGCGGAAATTGGAGTGGAAACGGAAACCGAGGAGGCGAAGGAGCTCAACAAACAGAAATGGCAAGAGAGATGGAGCTCAGAAAGCTGAGGACGATGGACCGCGAGGCTGATCAGCAACATTGCTGAATGGAAGGGACAGAAACACGGCGAAGAAAATTATTACGTCATCCAATTTCTTACCGGACACGGTTATTTCAAAGCCTACCTCCACAGAATGGGCACAACAGGGAGCCCGGCTTGCCAATATGGCGACTCAGAACTGGACGACGCAAACCACACGTTCTTCGAGCGCAAAAGATGGGAAGCTGAAAGGGGGGCGCTAGAATCTCTAATCGGCGTCATCACCCCGGGAAACATAGTAACAAAAATGTCAATGAGTGACTAGAGCTGGAATCAAGTACGTTCCTTTATAGAAAAAGTGCTTAAAACAAAAAAGAGAGAGGAAGACCTAATAATCACCCTGATGAGATTCATGTAAGCCTTATGTAAGCCTTACCGGCAAGCAAGAAACAAATATGAAAAAGCCGGCCTCGAAAGGGGAAAGAAAACGACACCACTCTGAAGTAAAGCAAAAGCGGTTCCTGGTTTTTTAGTGAATAGGAAGTCTCACACGACTTGAAACAGAGCGGGTCTGTTTCTTGTGAGCAGTATCGTTTTCCACCACCCCTTAGGCAAAAAAAAAAAAAAAAACTATCTAACTTAAAAAATCTTAAGTTGCATATTTAAAAATACTATACAATTTTAATTTGGTGGGCATAAGTTACAGTTTTACCTTGCATGCTGCAGGAAACATACAAAATGCCCATCCATCCAGATGCTCCCATCTACAATAGGAAATATTTAAGAGAATTTCCGAAATTGCGGTGATCAATAAGCGTGCAGCGAATTGAATGCATGCAAGCGTGCCTTTATAATCTTTGTAATGCTCTCTGTCAATCAGTTTACACACAGGTGCTCTTTGTAATTTACCAAAATGTATTTACATTAATTCCGCCGCAAATACAACATACTCGGGCACCACTATACGAGGTTGCAAACTGTTGACATAAGCAATCTACATATTGACACCCCTTAATTTTCAATTAATGTCACAAGCATAACGTACATAAAGTTCCACACACCATATTGCCATAAGGAGCGTTGCCCTCCGCAAGTTTAATAACTTTTTATATGCACGAGTATTTATATATATGTATTATATTTGCGATCGACCACCACAGACGAAAAACTCCACGGCAGTGATAAACACCACCAATTTAATTGCAATCAATTAATTACACTGTTAATACCTGTTAAGAGTGCCCTGTTGTTCATTATACTCAATTGCGATTAATTCTCCTGGTGGATATACATCACCAACGCCATGCGTGTTACCGTATTGCGTGTATTATCATATTCGATGGGATCGATTTGTTAAACGTGAACCTTAATTGACCTCAACTTACCCATCCGTCTTTGTAGATGCGATAGCCTAAAAATATGGGGAATGGCAGCAAAGTGCATGCTCCCATTAACCAGCCTAAGCCATCAGCCCATGCTGGAAATTTATAGTCGCCAAATTCTGTTGGTCCAATATCGAACATTATAAATGCAAAAACAAGCTACAAAGAAAAGGATATTTATTTTCAAGATTAGAGACTGGAAAAGGACAATTCTTACCACAGATGCAATGGGCGTAACAATCATCCAGACCCAACGCCAGTAGAATTTCATTATTCCACACAAATTGATTCCCATATCTACCAGATTGTTGAAGGTACGATCGATACCATAGACCCATGATAAAATAACGATCTGAAAATTTTAGATTTTGAATAATATGTAAATAAATAAATCTAAAAATAACAGATAATTAATATACATATTATTAAAATATCATTCACTGCCCGAACACAATGATGAAGCTGAAGCTAAAATACGTCGCGCTGTCAAAGTTAAATACATCCAATACTGTGAACACAATTTGAAGCTGAAGCTTGCCGCTGAAGTAGAAGTGGAGTTAACTTCAGCTTCACTGCAGCGCGCTTTTTTGACATTTCTATACAAAACAAAAAAACGATATGGCACATCAGTAAACAGAAAAATTAATCGATCTAGTGAAAAGCAACAATATTCTCTGCAATTTGAGTAACCCTCAGTATAAAAATATAACGAAAAAAAGCCAAGGTCTGAAAAAAAATAATTCTGAGGCATTTGGATTACCAACAACAAACAAACGTGCAGCACTTCACCACTGTGTTCGTGCTCAGCTTCACCAGTGCGGGATTTTTTGACAGCGCTACAAGCGTATAGCTTCAGCTTCACCATTGTGTTCGGCCAGTAATAATAAAACATAATTAGTGATTTCTAAGACATCGCGTTACCAAAAGTCGCAGTCGCAGCTGGTTTCTAAGTTTGGTTGGTTGCTATATAGCAGCAAAGGGCTATACTTGCTAAGGTGCTATTGCTGTTATCGCAGTCGCAGGTAGTTTGTTAGTTTGGTTGATTGCTATATAGCAGTATAAGGGTTATACTTGATAAGTTCCTATTGTTGCTTTTGTTGCTATCTCAGTAGTAGCTGGTTTGTAATTTTGGTTGGTTGCTATATAGCAGCAAAGGGGTTATACTTTAAAAAAAAAAAAATATTCGGTGCAACAGCTCTTTAAAGTGCCAGGGCCTATCTTCTCGCAACCACTCATGTTGTGTGCGTTCTATTTTTCACACGAATGGAAGGGACCTACAGTTTAGTGCCGAATCCGAACGGTGATTTGAGAAGCTTTTTCGTGACAACAATACTCTCGGATGTTTGTCAGACGCTCGCGAGAGGTGGGACGGTGAAAAAACTTGTTGGTGTTTTCTGGGATTCGAACTTGGAACCTCTTGGTTATACTTGCTAAGTTGCTATTTGTGCTATTGCGTTGCGAATGCGATTTCCTAGTGGGAGCTCCAGTACAACGAATTTAAAGAAGCGCATTGAAATTAAGCATCCTACTGTGTCCTAAATTTCAGCAAGTTCGTCGGAGCCAGATGTGCGAGTTTTTTTTTATGGAAGGATATATGTATGTATATACAAACGTGTTCTTGGCTTGATGACCCGAGAAATAGTTTTTTGATGGTTGGAGAAGATGTCTCCAAAAAGAAATAAAATGACGAAGAACTTAACGCACCTCCTATTTTTGGAAATCAAACAACCAACGTGAGTAGATGTACGAGGATGTCTTTATTGGTTTGCGAGCATGACGCGAATGCGCCAAAATGCTTTAAGCACCAACATCGTAATCCCTGTGCCTCCTATGTACCAATATCAGCTGGACTTTTCTTTTTGATATATGCTTATTGACCCTGAATTACATTTTACATGTCGACTTTACATGGCACTAATACTATGACAGCAGAAAGCTCAATATCTATTAATAATGGTCCATAATGCATTGGTTGATGTTGGACCGAGATAGCTCTATATTGCTCCGTTCGTTTACTCCATATTTTGGTGACTCTGCAACTTGTTTAAAGATGGTAAGAGTGACACGAGCTATTCACTTTGGGGAATTGGACATGTGCAAGCAAATCGGCATGTCGTATGTGCAAGCGAATCGTTTATCGGTCAGAAGATCAGCATCGCCAAAGCAGCATCAGTAGAATCACCCACAAGGATTAATCCGCCAAGTGTTCCACCCCTGCTACCAGTGTCGCATGCGCACATCCCATATGATTTGGTTTTATTGGGAACCAACATATGTGTGCATAAATATGTACATAGGTAGGAATTTATAAGTTGTAAAATGATTTGGGGCACTTGCACCATAAAATGGAAATTCGCTTATGGAAGAAAATTTGATTTTGTCTGACATAGACAAACTAGCCAGACAAGTGTACCATTATGACTCCATTACGAATGCGCATTAGCAGTTTACATTAGCAGTATACATTCCCAGTTAATTTTAGGTTGTGTATTGCTAAAGGTCCATTCACAGCTCAGCGACCTGCGAATGCGAATGAGCGAATATTCGCCAATTTTGGCATTTCATTCACAGCCATTTTTTAACTGGTCGCGTCAATCCGCGACTTTCAGTTCTCATTCATACACTGCGGTTCACTAGATTAGAAGCACACAATTTTCGGATTTAAAATTGATATTTCTCCAGTTATATGGAAAGAAAGAGAAAAAGATGGCGAAAATTAGAGTAGTTTATGTTTAATACAAATACGAAATTTTGAAAATATACAGAACAAGATAACGCTACCCTAGAGACATTTTTGGCAAAAGAGTCAGAATGGCATGCATTTAAATTACTTCATAAGATTAGAAGCACATTACAACTGAATGAACAAAATACATTTCTTGTTTTTTTTTATGGAAATTGAATTTTTAATTCGAATTTATACTCCAGGTATAATTTTTAATAATGAGTAAGACCACCTTTCTTCAAAATAACCTCAAAAATGCGATCCTTGAGGGAGTTGAACAATGATGCCAAGTAATCGAGTGAAATCTCATTCCAGGCAAGTTTAATGGCAACGATCAGTGATTCTTATCATCGTTTTGCTTTCGTGTACTTTACGTGTGAGCCAGCCCCAAGCATTTTCTGTAATTTTGAGGTCTGGCGAAAATTGTGGTCATGGCAGTAGTTCAACATTTTAATTGGCAAAAAACGATTTAACAACGCAAGTGGTGTATATAGGAGCGTTCTCATGTTGAAATCCATGAAAGTGGTCCGAAGAGATCGTGGATTTTTGTAAAAGCTGATTCCAACACGGCTTTGTACCTATTTCCTGTCATTTTTGAGCTTTGAACCACCAAGTCGATGGTGTCATATTAAGATATAGGCAGCCCAGACCATTACGTCCCGTTCTCTGCTATGAAGGAGGCTTAAATATAGCTTCTCTTTTCTTAGATCGTGGAAGTATTAATTATAGCCATTGAGCCCATCTAAATAATTTTTTTTTTTGTTTGAAAAGACTACTTTTTTCCAGTCATTCGAACTTGCCCTTGTTGAACATCCCAGGTCATGTAGTCTTTCGCAAATTGCAAGCGTCGGCATTTTCACGAAGCATTAAATTGTGGTTTTTTCATCAGCCTTACTCGCTTGAGATGTTTGCCAACAGCTGAATTGGAGGCCAGTCTGACAATTTTTCGCTTTTCGATCACTGAAAGGGCCGTGGAAATGTTTCCTTGTAATTTGTTCCATACATTTTTAGGTCCTTTAAATAATTAACAATAGTATGATCACTTCGATTGAAAAAATGCATGAATACATAACGTATGTACCTTTAATTTTTTTTTATATGGTTTATATTATCTTACCTTCCTTTCGATAAATTCAACCACTCTTACCCACCAAGAACAAAACAAAAGAATTGTGGGGTTAAACTCTCGCGAATGTCATATGCGTCCTACATATGTGGAATGTGAACGAAAGTTGACAGTTCGCAAATTGTATTCGCTTATTCGCGGAAAAATCGGCGAATTGTAAATTTCTTCACAGAAACTAATTACAACTCTTTTTTTTATATTAATAAATATATAAAGTAAGCTCTGTTCTTCTGGAATAGAAAAATTACCAATGGCATGGTAAAAACAGTTTGTCCGCAGTTAGGATATTCGCAGATCGCTGAGCTATGAATGGACCTTAAAATAGTAAGTATCCAATATGTTTCATATCTTCGTCTGCTTACACGTTCGGTTGGAAGTTCCATTTAGTTCAAAACAAGCATATAGTTTGTATTTTTAGTATTTTTAAAAAACCATTTGCGCCTTTAACAATTATTACATTCGTATATACGAGGTATATATGTATAATACGTATACAATGACATAAGAACAAAAGTCAAATGCATGGCGAAAAAAATAACTGAAGAACCTGAAGTCAAAGTGTGGGTGCACCTGCCTTACAATACATATTTGGCGCAAACAGCCTATGAAGGGCAAACACCCTAGCTTCTCGTAGCGTGCGTTATATTTTTCGCACGAATGGAAGGGAAGGCAATATTCAATTTCTTATATTTTTTTTTTTTGAGAAGCTTTCTCATGTCAACAATACTCTTCGATGTTTGCAAACGTTCGTTAGAGGTGGGCCCGTAAAACAAATTGGTGGTTTTTTCAAGGATTCAAACATTGAACCTTACGCGCAATGGTCCGATAGACTAACCACTGTGCCACTGCAGTTGCCTTAGTCCTTTGCTTATCAATACGGCGGAAATTTTTTTGCTAAATTGACAGATCGCTAAAAACCGGAACGACTTCTCTTTTTAAAAGCGACACTTCTGGTTACCCAACAACACTCCAAATTATATGGCACTTAGAAGCCACACAGAAGCTGCACGTAGGTTACATCATGAAAGAAATGGCAATGAAAGACGCCAGAATCCCCAAGCGCTACGGCTACATATACTTTACAGCTGAATATGCGAGTACTTAGGATTGAGGAGTAGAATAGGCTAGCGGTATATGCAGGACCTTCAATTGATATCAACTCGACAGACGTGCTAACATGGAACATTTTGACGAACGTACGCACCCGTCAGGATTTCATAGAATAAGTTAGACCATCAACACAGACAGAATTGTATAGACCACTGGCTTATAACTTGTACCAAATGAAATATCTAGCTAGAGATGGGCTAAGTCGTAAATTTTTATTCGCAGTTATAACTGTGAATGCGATTTCTTATTCACTGTGAATGTAAACTGCTAATGCGAATTCGTAATGGAATCATATAGATTCACCTGTCCAGTTACTTTGTCTGAGTCAGACAAAATTACATTTTTTTCCATAAGAGAATTTTCATTTTATGGTGCAAGTGCCCCAAACCATTTTACAGCTCCTAATTTCCTACCTACATATGTACATATTTATGTACGCGTATGTATCTAGAGTACATACATAAACCTCTTCATAAAAAAACTTACTCGCACATCTGGCTCCGATTAAAATATGGTACCTATTAAAATATGGCAGCTTGTCTGTCACATGTCTGGCATATGCCGAAGCATGAAGCATGACTCGTGGAGACATGGTGTAAAAGGAGGTTGGCAGAAGCTCAGAGATGAGTTCTATTTTGCTCAGCGATGATAGCGGCTACTAGAAGCGCGTTAAGTTTAAGCCAAGGATTATTGTACTAGTTTTTTTTTGTAAAAAAGTCAAGTAATTTAAAATCAATTTATTAAAATAAAAGATGTTCAAAAACCCTATCGGCAACCAGAGCAATCGCGTTTTCCCTCAAACATCGGTCTCAACCTTAGGAAGTATTTGGCGGGATCGGCAATTTTTGTAACATTGGTGTCAGGTGTGGGATTATGTAGACAAAATTAAGAAGAATTCCCACCACGTAAATTACCATGAACGCCGACGAAGTATGCAGTATACTCGAGGAGCCACCCGGAAGCAAACCCAGCTCACGGATGGGTAATGATGAAGATGATGGAGTGGCAGAATGAATTTGAAAGGAAGCTAGATGGACTGAAGAACAAATGAACCCAAATTGCCTTACCACAGCAGTACCTGCGAACTCGTCGACCCGAGTAAACTGTTAATAAAAAAAGAAGAAGAAGATGTACACACTCCACTTCCAATAAATGCTTTATGCTAAATTGTTTTAGGTGTAAAATTTAGACAAAATTATATTTTCGTAGAGTTCAAAAGTTCTACTTATGGCCATTGTGACAGCTGATTTATATAGGTTATCCCGCTTATGATTGTTAGTTAAATTTCAGAGACGAACAAAAGTGCGTCTATGCGTCCTGAAGAAGCCTCCAAGAAAGTGACGTAATCAACTAAATAATTTCACCTAACGTCATCTTTAAGATGTTCGAAGTATTTCTCTTTTGTTCATTGAACTCCAATCTTCTCTCCGCCCATGATTCTCCTAACTTCGTCTTTGCTCTAACCTTGGCCTCATATAGTTTTAGGAAATATTGGTGAAAGTGATTGAAGGTTTCAGATTCACTGTTTACCGCATTACTCGTAATGTACAAAAAAAGTTTCGATTTGATGAGTGATTCTCTGGCTAGTGAGAGCATAGACGTCCTAACGTCTGTATCCCATCTGTTATTGAGCTTTAAATTTCGGGCTAGGAAGATGCAATCTCCCAAGAGCTTCTAAAAGTCCACTTATTGGAAAATATCTACTGATTTTTCAGTTTTTTTATTAGAAATTGCAAAAAGTAATATTAAGATAATACGGGAATGAAGAGACTGACTTTCTATATATACCGTCGGTACAAATTTTATGGCCATCTTCAAAAAATCGAATTTCATGTAACATCCGTTTGGGTTGATATGCAATGATTTTTGAACCATGTCCTATATATTTTTCATAAAAGAAAGGGAAAAGTGTGATTTTTCGCAAAAGTACAACTCCAGTGAATATTTTTTTTTTAAGAATAGAAAATGATATAAGCCTTACCTTGTACAGGAGGAATTAAACAATAAAATGAGAAAACCTGTGGGAAATAGAACTTATTACGCATAAATAACACTTTACTGATGTGTAAAGGCATTTCTTTTGCAATGTAATACTTCACAGTTTTGTGCAGTATGAAGGACAATGCGTTAATAAGCGCATAAGCTGATAGCACACTAATCTTTTGGCGGATCTTATGCTGAACAGGCTACATTTTATAACAATAATCTTAAAAGTCGGCAAAAGTAAACGGGCTTGCAAAGGCTTACACCGCAGACATTTGGAAGTAACCCGTTCACTAAAATTCATTAACAGCATAGGGCATGATATTTCATCTGATGCTTATAGATAGCTGCTATTGCAGCCATTCCTCTTAAAAGCTTATCGCAGTAGTCTAGCTACCAAGCTGATCATCCCTCGATTCTAGATCAACTTCATTTTACATTTAAAAATGTAGACCGGAAGTGGGATGGATGGTGGTTTCTTTTCTGGGATCTTAATTCGTTTCGCCTTCAAGATTACTGTAGCTTATTTTGCACAGAAATAATAGTTATCAAGGAAGTCTAATCCTGGCTTAGACCTACTGCAATGTCGATAATAAATTTTACCATTTTCATGGACAGTTAAGCGAGAATTAAGTACCTGGAATCGCTCCATATTGTTACTCGTCTTTCTTTAAGATACGAGTAGTGCATAAATCCAACATTTCCATATACTGGGTGGTAGACTACAGTGCTGTGAATCAAAAGCAAAGACAAAAAATAACAAAAATCTCCCCAGTTATCTGGACGCCACCCACGGAGAATCTCTGAAGCATAAACAACTGAGCTTCAAGAACTAGCACACCAAAAAAATCTTTTTCTCTCTCTCTCTCTCTCTGTCCATCCTTTTCAGCGCCCGCACTGTGTGTAAACATGTTAAAGGTACTCATAACCCTTTGAAGTGCGCGCAAATTATAAAAAAAAGTGTAAATATTTATTTAAACTAAACCACGGATTAGATGATGGAAGCACTTGTCTAACCTCCAGACTGGATGAGTAAACTTCAAATGAGCTGATCTTGCTAAAGCGACAGGACAAAGCGATACCTGCAGGGACGAAGAGAAAAACAAAAGTATACTTCATGGCCTCCGTACCTGTTCGGCCCTGTTCCAAAGAAGAGTTCTCCATCTGGGAGCTCTTCGATGACCTTGGTGATGAAAAATATAGACGTCATTAGTATCATCCGCCTTATAAAAAGGGTGGTTTCTTTAAGTAGCCTCGATTAGTGAAAGGTCCGATGGTCACTTATACTCACCCCTTTTGGGCTAAATTAGCCTACATCTAGATAGACACTGCTACCCAAACTTGAATTAATTTAACCCATTCACTAGAATTCACTGAAAAGTTCCACCAACAAAGAATTGGGGATTCGATTTTGAAAAATCGCTATGTACAAACTACAAGCTTCTCGCTTATGAGTCATTCCCAAAAACAAAACGCATATGTTCAAAAATACTGTATGCATACTGATTTAAGCTAGCTTAAAGTTATTATTTTTTTGTGCGAAATATGTTTTGCTTAAGTGCTTACAAATTTGGCCTTGCCAGTAAGAGCAATTACTATCGTTTACGCATGAAGCCCAATTGCGTATACGAGGGCAAGGTGAAAAGTTCTCGGCCTGACAATGAAAGACTGCGATTTTCAGTTTGATTTTATTTTTGTACATAATCTCCCTTGACTTCAACACACTTAGTCCAGCGTTTCTCCAACATCAGTATTCCTTCTCGGAAGTGAGAGTCTGGAAGGCGGTGAAAATATTCATCTTCGGCCCTCTCAACTTCTGCGTTGGATGCGAAACGCTTCCCAGAAACAAATTTCTTCAAGTTTGGGAACAGATGGAAGTCTGAGGGTGCCAAATCAGGTGAATAGGGGTAAATAGGGGGATGCCGAGCAAATCGTACCCCAAATCCCACAGTTTTCCCATCGCAACGCACACTTGTGTACAGGTGCATTGTCCTGGTGAAAAATTATTTTCTTCTTCTTCAAGCCAGGCCTCTTCTCGCGAATTTTGGCATCCAGCTGGTCAAGAAGGTTGGAGTCATATTCGCCTGTAATTGTTCTGCCTTTCTCAAGGTAATCAATTAACAGGATCCCTTTCGCATCCCAAAACACACTGGCCATGACCTTTCCGGCAGATGCGATCGACTTCGCTTTCTTTGGCGCTGAACCACTGACTTCCACCCACTGCTTCGACTGCTGTTTCGTTTCTGGCGTGTAGTGGAGGTCCCATGTCTCATCCGTGGTGACAAATCGCCGCTCACAATCGGTCGGATACCTATTGAATCGGTCCAAAGATTGCCGCGAAAATCGTTTGCGCATTTGCTTTTGATCGACATTCAGCAAATGCGGCACCCATCTTGCGCAGAGCTTTCGCATCCCTTAGTTTTTGTGCAAGATGTTTCGCACCCACTCTTCCGATATACACACAGCCTCAGCTATCTCACTCACCTTCACTCGCCTATCGTCCAACACGATATCATGCACTTTTCGATGGTTTCGGGTGTGGTTGCGGTTTTTGGCCGTCCTTCACGTGAGTCATTTTCGAGGCACGTGCGACCACGTTTAAATTCAGCTGCCCACTTTTTAACAGTTGACACGGAAGGAGCAGAGTCCCCGTAAACTTTTCTCCACTTTGGATGAATTTCCTTAGGGGTTAACCTATCCAAAACGAAGAATTTTATGACTGCACGATATTCAAGTTTATCCATTTTAACGAAAAACACGCTAGACGTCTACTGCAAAAATTCGTGTAAACAAACTACTTGAGAGAACAAGTTGAAACTTGTCATACGAAATGATGAGAAGTGCACCCAGGCAGGAAACATAAACTATTGCTGATTGGAACGCTATCTCTGCGTCAGGCCGAGAACTTTTCACCTTGCCCTCGTACATCTTGAATACTGTGCTTTTTGCTTGGTTTGCTCACAAACTGCTTAAGTAATCAACGTGGGTAGCCATCAAAATATCCATATTCCACAGGTGAGTATACGGTCATGTTAACTGTAAATTAATTTGCTATTCTTCTTCCTTTTTTCGCTGAGTTTATGATTTTTATTCAACCGATCATGGAATTTCTAGTGTTCGCCTGTGTGACCTGAGGAATATCAGCAGGCCTCCCGATTTTGGATAACGTCGTTACTGAGGTAAACCGAATGCTGGTGTTGTTCCAGCTGGTGTAGTTTCTTATTCAATTAAGCTTTGTCAGTCCTGCTATCATACATCTTCATCTCAACTCCTGTTAATTTACTCTTATACTTGTTGTACATTACCCAGCGTTGTGAACCGTATGTGAGTGTTGGATGTGCAACTGCGGTGTAGAGTCTTCTTTTTAGCTTAGGGGTTCTTTTCGGTCACAGAAGATAGCAGATAATTGATGTCGTCATCACAGGTTGCTTTGTTATTGATAATATCATGTATCACAGATATATTTAAACTTTTCGTACTTGGGAAGCACTGTTCCATTCAAATAAATACTATATCTAGAATACAGATGAGTGGATAAGAGAATGGGCAGCACGAGTACTCGGTGTTTTTGAACTAATGCGATATCCACTTTCCTCCAAAACGCCCACCCATACATCATGTGGTTTTCTACAGAAACGTAGGATCCTCAGTTATTATTATGATTCCACCGTTTACTTTCAGGTAGATAGTCAAGGACTACAGCAAAGAGCAAAGGATTTAAAACGCTTTCCTTGTGTACACCGACTTTGATTGGGAACTCTTCTACGACTTCAGAGGGGCATCTTACTCTTGTCTTTGCTCCATCGTTGATGTCCAAGATCATCTGCGTGTAGGTTTTCGAACCACCCGTTGTCTTAGCGCCACCCATATCAAATCTCGTGGTTGTCTATCAATTTACTTACTTAATCCGGTCCTCTTTTACCCATATGGTGTCGAGGTTCTCGCGAGCGTCTGACAAACATCCAAGAGTATTGTTGTCACGAAAAAGCTTCTCAAATCCCCGTTCGGATTCAGCATTAAACTGTAGGTCCCTTCCATTCGTGTGAAAAATATAACGCACACAACATGAGCGGTTGCGAGAAGCTAGGCCCTGGCACTTTAAAGAGCTGTTGCGCCAAATGTTTGTTTTGTTTGTTTGTTTTTGTCGAGGTTTCATCCTTATTTAGGTCACTCTTTTCCTCTGGAAGTTCCTCCCCATGCATCTGTCTCTAGCTAATTGTTTAGGCGAGTACCAATTTTCTCTTGCTTCTCTCAATATTTTTTCGACGGCATTATTCCAAGTCGTTTTGGGCCGTCCTCTTTTGTTTTTCCCTTCAGCTTTTGCTTCCCAAACTTTCTTTACCTGCCGGTTATCATCCATACGAACTAAGTGACCAAACCACCGAAGTTTTTTTATCATCCAGGATTCTCCTTGTCAATTATAAATTTAGTGTTTTTCTTATACCTTCGTTCCTTATCTTGTCGATTCTCCTAACTCCTAGCACTCTCCATGGCTTGGATCTGGCTTTCTTGTTTTTTAGTAAGTGTCAAATTATCTCCTCCAAATAGCAGGATCGGACGGTACATTGTGTTGAAAATTGATATTTTTGCACTTTTCGTGATTTCTTTATGGTCTAAGAACTTCCTTTGAAGGGTCACGTACAGAGCATTAGACGACTGGATTCTTACTTTCAAGTCATCTTCTGAGTTACCTTTGCTGTTTATTATACTTCCTAGATATTTGTACCTGTCAACCTGCTCAACAGCTTTACCATCCACCAATACACTCACTACCTCCGGTTCGTTCCCTATTACCATCACTTTAGTCTTTTCGACATTAAGTTGGAATTTTTGTGATGCTAATGTTTCTTTTCATATCTTTAGGTTTTTTCCCGTTTGTTTACTGAGTTTGAAAACAGGACTATACCATCAGCAAATGTACATGCCTTCAGTTAGACTGGTTGTAGAAGTCTGTATCCTACTCTAAAGTTTTCCATTCTCTCTTGGCATTGCCTGATTGCATCATCCATGGCGCAAATGAAGAGTAGAGGGCTCAAAATACTTCCTTGTCTTACTCCTTCTGATGTCTTGAATCTTTCTGATATTATATTAGCATACTAACCACATTGTAATTTTCTTTATATATACTCTTGATTGCACGTACAAGATCTTCTTCTGCTCAATTAACCACAAGGCTTTCCCAGATTTTACTTCAGCTTATTGCGTCGAACGCTTTTTTCATGTCTATAAAACAAGTGTACACTTTCTGTTTTTTTGCCAGCTTTTTCTCCAAAACCTGCTGCACTGTGAAAGTATGGTCTTGTATGCTATGAGCTGGTCGGAAACCGCTTTGAACGTCCGACAGTTGCCCTTCTACTTTTCGTCTAAGTCTTCTTTCAAGGATTGACTCATAAACTTTTAGTGCTAAAGGCAGCAGTGTAATGCCTCTGTAGTTCTTACAATATTTTGTGTGTCCTTTTTTAAATATGGGAAGAATCACACCATATTTCCAATATTCTGTGACCTCATTGCTTCTCCACACCATGTTTAAGATTTCAAGAAGTTCTCTTCTTCCTTCTTCTCCTAAATATTTGGTACACTCAGCCGCTATCTCATAAATTCCCGGAGCTTTAGCTGGTTACATCTTTTGAAGTGCTGTGAAGAGTTCTTCATTCGTAATGAGGCTTGCTCCGGGTTGTTCATTCCCAGCAATTTCTTCTACATCCCGACTTTCTTCTGTCACTATTACTTTATCGGTTATGTTCGTATTTAATAGTTCATTGAAATATTCCTTCCATCTCTTCCCTATTTCTTTTTCTTCTGCCAGGACACTTCGTTTGTCTATCAAATGCTTTTTCAAGGTCAAAATTGAACTAGCCTACTATTTAATTAAAGGCTTAAGCTAATTCTATGGATATGGCCTACATTTATAAACACTTTTCTAAGCACCTTCGCATAGTGTACCGAATCTGGCTACAGCATGTCTTTCAAAATGACTGTGTTTTGTGTTTTTATTGCCAGATATGACTACGCCCAACACGCCTCTGGTTCACTGCCAATCAACCACGTTGTAAACCGACTAACTAATGTGCCGCACAAATTAGCTATTAATTATTGATTTCGTTAATCAATCTTCTACGAGGGTTGATTTTGATTGCCTCGGAAATTATGCATTGCCAACGCTTTCCCGAGGCCTCTCCGACGCATTACAGTTGTGTTTCTAAGCTGATAGTGACCTGTCTGTTTGGTTAGGTGGTTAGTTGGTTGGTTTCACCAACTGGGGAGAATGAGGTAGTAGTTGGGTGGTGGTAGTTAAAACGAAAGCAATGAATTAATGTGACTTGTTCCCCATATGGCATAAGCTCTAATTATTGTCGAGGCTAATTGAGAGCAACTAAAGCTGTAGTATATTACACGATCTATTCCGCAAGTCCACCCTCCGCCAGTCCGCACATGACAAATATTTTACTTGACAATCGCCTGATGGCCGGACAATGTTATAATACCATAATGTAGCCTAAAACACTCACACTGCTCCAGTGGTTTTCTGCTAATTGACACGGATGCAGTAATAATCAGTACAAGGAGTGCATATGGGTCAATCTGGTATATACTCGTATAATAGTATCAGTTTAGTTGGTTTGTGTGTTGGCAAACTCGAAGCGAACTGAGGTTCATTAAGTCGGAGTGGAGTGCAGTAGAAGATCAGGTGGTTGGGGTATGAATGGATAGCAAAAACTGTTTAACTGAGGGCGATTTTTGTTCGCTGCTAGTTTTGCAAACTGTTGATGACGGTCTGGGGAATGATATAATTTTTGTAGAAGTGGTAGCTATTTAATGGGTTCGAATTGGGTAATTGTTTTAAATGCATTAAATTGTACTCTATTAACGGTTGAGTCTGGATTTAAGTGGTTCTAGTGTAATTCGGTAATTTGTTATCGATCGAAACCTATTTTCTTAAATAAATATACATGTGACAATTTGCGATTTGGCTAATAGAGAAGCCCTACTGGCAGCTGACCTGTGGGGGGCGAGTAACGTGATTGGGATGTGCAAATGGCGTAACTTAAATATTTATTCTCATCCATATAATCCAGTCACGACTAACAAAGCACACACCTCAAGATGACAGGACGACAGAAACGGGCCTCGGATATTACCAAATCTGGTAAACCACGGCATCCATTGGAGGTCGGTCTGTCCCGCTCGGCAGCCGACCGGGTATAAACCGAAATGACTATGAGCTTTCTGTCAATGTCAATGTTAATCCCGTCTCGCGAACCATTACGGGGGTCAAGGAGTGAGCGCGCTATGCACCGATAGGGGCACAGATGGATTCTCTGACTTTCGACAACGGCATCTCACAGGAAAGGATTTTGATCTTGTTGGGGACGCTGTTAAAAATCGACTAGATATAGTTGGCGTCTGTTCAACAAAGCAGAGAGGCTCTAAAATAGTAGGCATTTAGGATGGGTGGAAGCTCTTTTTGTCAGGAGTCGCAACCTCAATGTCTGCTCAGTTGGGAGTGGGGACACTCGCAAGTCTTAGGTTAACCGACACAGTATCGAGAGAGTTGCGATCTTAATTATATAAGATATAATAGATATTATGACATGGGAGGAAGTTGTTGGATTTTTGTTGTGAAAATGGCTTATCCATCATGAGTACTATCTTTCAGCACAAAAACATTCACAAATACACATGGTGCCGTCAGAGTCTTCAGCAGAAGTCGTTAATAGATTTCTTTGTTGTACCATCGTGTCTAAAGAGAATGGTTTGTGATGTTAGCGTATTGAGAGTTCGCCCCCTGAACTGTCAACTGATCATCTTTTAGTGCTATGGAAATTGTAACTTAGCTATAGAGTGCCTCTCCTACCAAAGCGCAAACCAAGGAATATCTGAAAGGTTTGAAGGAATTCCAACTGTTCCATCAACTTTAGAGGAAGAATGGCAACTATTTTGAACGGTGGTTATTACCTCTGCAGGAGATGTTTGTGGAGTGAAGCGGCTTGGAGTGGCGGCTTGTGGTGAGAAAAGAGCTGCTTTGTTTCAAACGCCCGGAGTTCAAGAAGCCATCAGAGAAAAGAGGAGAGCCTTTAAGGTGTGGATTCACTTGAGGAACTCCGATTCTCAAAACCAGAATACTGAGGCGCGAAGAACTTGCAAATTAGCTATGAAAACACCGAAATAACAATCTTGGAAGGAGTTTGGCGAGAAATTGGAAGGTGATCACAGATCCGCAAATAAGATGTTCTAGCAGACCGTCCGCCGACTCAAGAGGAAGAAAGTTGAATATCGTTGCACCAGCTGCTTCGGCATATTCAAATCACAGGTCGGTAAGGAATTTCTAGCGGTGTTCAGGACCTTGGAATAGAGATGGTGGCGGAGGAACTTCAAAGGGCCAACGGCAGCGCTCACACTACCGTAGTAGACTACTGATACAGGTGTACCTGGCCCGCGACCTAGCGTTGTAACAAAAGGAGCTGGCCCTTCAGGTTCGGGGTTGTGCCATCGGGGTAACTTCTCTACCGCGTCAAAAACGCTGGTAAAGAAACAACCACAAGCCTCGGATAAGGACTCAATTAATAACGACCCCAGCAAACGAAATAAAAGAACATGTACAGCGGAACAATTAGCAAAGGTCCTAGACTGCTACAAACCGCACAAGCAGCGCTTATTTGGACGCGGATTTGCAAGACTTAGGCAAGAAGTCTTAAGCTTCCGACACGTGAGCTAGAGTATTATGACAATCCAGTTTAAGGCTAAATTCGGTAACATAAGCCTGATATGTGCTCATGCCCCCACGGAACACAAGTACACTGCCACCAAAGATTTGTCTGGACCTTCCGCGCAGCCAAAACAGACTCAGATCATTACCTTGTTGTAGCCAAGATTCGAATACAGATATTCCAAACTGAGCAACAGAGAAGAATCACAGTGAGAAAATTTTACTTTAACTAAAACCATGTCCGGCTTCCAAGACGCGCCATGGTTGCCGTGCCATCAGGTAGGCGACTCCGCGGAAGACCTAGAAATAGATGGTTGGACCAAGTCCGACCTCTCTCCTGGAGCCGCCAAGGGATTCCTCCTGATGAATTGGGTTCAATGGCGGAGGATCATGAAGGATGGAGAGTCCACCTGAGCATCCTACCCCCGCGACCCTCATGAAGGATTAGCGGGCCATTGAAAATGTATGTATGTATGTATGTAAAACCATATCGAAACTACATCCCTGCCAAATTTGTCCGTCTGTGCAGGATAACGATGGAGAACGCTCGCTGCTCCACCAATGTCGGTAATGATCTCACCGAAAGCTTTGATGTGAAAAAGGGTTTTTGACAAAGTGACGCGCTGTCATGTGACTTCTTTAACATTGTACTTGAGCGGATTGTGCGGAACTCACAAGCCAACACCAGAGGCATAATCTATCAAAAGTCCGTACACGTGCTTGCATACGCCGACGACATTGATATTATTGGAAGAACTCAGCGGGTTTCACCGGTGCGTTTGCAAGCATTGAAGCAGAAGTAGCAAGAAAGGGTTAAGCGATAAACGAGGCGAAACCAAGTACATGCGTACATAAGAAGGGAAAACCAATACCTATGAATTGCACAGAATGTCACAGTGGGTAGCCACAATTTCGAAGCAGAAAGGGACTTTTTCTACCTTGATACCTACCAGCGCAGAAATCAAGCACACTTGCCAATCGCAGTTTTTTGGGGCTTGTAGGACAATTCAGCAATAATGCCCTCTCTCGAACAACTAATCAGACTCTATATATGACGCTGATAATCCCAGTCATGCTTTACGGCGCTGAAACATGGACTTTATTGAAAGCGGATATCCTTGGTCGTTTCGAGAGAAAAATTCTTCTTAAGATAGAATTCAATGATGAACTGTACAAGCTGTACAGCGACATCGACCCAGTCAAAAAACTGTATATTGGACGTTTGAGATGGCTAGGACATGTAGAGCGAATGGACACCAACCCTTCGGCCCGAAAGGCTTCGAATCTAACCCGGATGACGCAGTAGAGGGCCTCCTCACCGAAGGTGGCGCGCACAAATTCAAGAGGACCTCGACCAATTTGGAGTGCGCAACTGGAGGCAATTAGCTAAGGACCGAGGTAAACGGAGAGGCTTGTTGGTTGAGGCCCATGTTCACCCCGAACTGTAGCGCTACCTAAGTAAGTAGGTAACGAATGCTTTTGCATTTAGACGTTTGTCATCAATTTAAAAATAACAGTTACATAAGAAAGTTAAACGCTGTGGCATTTTAACTATCCTATTGAGCCGTTTTAGACAATCCAAGGCAAAACTTCTAGGAACCAATGGAAACTTTTTTAACAATATATGTATACCGATTGAAGGCGATATCTCTTATGAGTTGTTTTTGATCTTATGCGAGAAATATTTATTGAACAAAAAAAAACATAACACTGCAAAATGGTTAGAAAAAATTACAGTATTTCAAATTAAAAAATTTCGTTTTTATAAACGCCTTGCATTGTTGAAGTTATATTCATTTTAAAGATCCTTTCCCGACAGGAGGTGCGTTTTGGTGGGAATTATGCAAAGCCAACTGAAAGCTTCTCCACAAAACAATCCCAATTCAATCTGGTTTAAAACTTCTTTTTATTGTTTGAAGATTGTTGATTGAATTGAATTTAAATTGAAAAGTATGAAAAAGTTGTGCGTAAATTTGTGAAATACTACTTTATCATTCACCTGGAATCAAATTGAATGAAAAAACTCTTTCCAGCGCCATCTGAAATTTAATAGCGCAAACTAAACATCCAAACTCAGTTTTGACTGGAAAAAAAGCTAAAGTGGTACCCAGTCACTTTTGGTTGTACTCCGTGCTAAATCTTACTTCATTGAGAAGCGACGTCTCACCAAAACGCACCTATGGAAACATCAAAGCGCAGCTTCGTATCATAATCAATACTTACCTATGCCTATACTTCTTTATCAAGAGTTACTTTGAACTATTCTACCAACACATGCACATTTGAATCGACATACATACACACCTTAATGGAAATATGTATGCAGATAGCTACTTTTAATTAAATCTCTCTAAACCGGCAAACGAATAGATTTGATCAAATCAATTGAATCCAGCTTCAGTTTCAATAATATTTTCTCCCCATAGACTCTGTTCAACGAGCCCAACCTACACCAAACATTTTCACACACAACTAGGTAGGTACATATCTCCGCATCGATCAAATCCATTAAAGGAAATGAACGAACCACGACCATTCCCGTATCATACTCACCTCACCAAGTCCCAGGAGTAGGATAGCCCACGATGCCGTATGCCATTCCATAAGAGTAAACAGAAATATGCCAGCATCACATACCATTGGCAGTCCAGCGAGGAAGCAGGCCATACACACCCCAGCTGTAACACGCCACCGTTGGTCCCTTAAGTGCGGCCACTGATCAACAAGCGATGTACAAATAGCCTCTATACCACCGAACTGGGAACCCATGCCCAGTGTGAACATCATCAGGAAGAAGGCCAGCGACCAGAGATGTGGTAACGGCATCATCAGGACAGCCTTTTGTTTCCCATAGGAAAAAAAAACAAGAAAACAGAACACAAAATAAAATAAAAACGGACATTAACAAATATTTATACTTGCACACACTGTAAAAAGAAAAGAATGAAAGGACTCACCTCTGGGTAGGCAATAAATGCCAATCCTGGTCCTGACTGAACGACTTCCTCGACAGGTACGTCAATATTTTTTGCCATGAAACCAAGGAATGCAAACACGGGAAAGCCAGCAAAAATGCATGTGAAAACATTTGTTATCGAAACGAAAATTGTATCCGTGTGGCAATTATTTCGGAACTGTGAAGTGGTGTAGTTTTTCAAAAGGATTACATCATTAAGAGATGAAGAAAAAAAATAACCGCAAAAGGATAGTATTACGAGTTATGTACTAACACAAACAGCAAAGAAAAATGTATCAAGTTCCATACTACGTACCTGACTATAGGATGCGAATGCGACTAACGAACCGCAGGCCAAACCGAATGAGTAGAATATCTGTGATGCGGCATCACCCCAAACGGTTGCTTGTAGAATTGTCTCCCATTTCGGTGTGACGTAAAACAGGATACCTTCTTTTGCTCCGTCTAATGTGACTCCACGTACCTAGAAGAAAGAATTATTCCCAAAAGAGGACATTCAATGGAAAAGAAAAGTCAAAAGGAAACCCAAAATGGAAAATCTCATTATAAAACAGAGAAAACTATCTTTGAAAGACGAGAACTAAAACATGAAATGCGGTTCTCCTCATTCTTTAATTGGAATGTGATATTTTCTAATTAGTGCGGTGGTAAACGAAGTATTTTCTTTTTGATTTCCTTGGGGAGATGATCCGAAGAATCAAGGGAAGATATTCTCGTTTCATAAAAAGGCTTACGTACGGATATATTCACTGAGGATCTACCCAGCTGATTCTAATGAAAGATGCTACGCTTGATGTGTAGGTCTGAAATAACAATGGAGAAGCTAAGAAGTGATGACGCATTTTAATGAAGCTATACATGAATCTTATATATTAATACCTGAACACGAAATTCATCGTACGTTTTTTTAATATTTATTGTTAAATTAGTGGGATTTTCATCTTATATCATTCGAAAGGAACAGTGCCATAGATATGCAGAAAATAAAAATCATGTGCGTGTGTTACCGTTAAGTGAGGTAAAATGAAGTGAACATGCACACATGATTTTCACATTCAAAACGCTTTAACCAATTAAATGAAAGCATTTTGATCACGTTGATGGGTATATGAGCTTAAATTCCTTTGTCTTCCCGGCTCGGGAGAGTATTTAAAAAAAAGTTCTGCAAACAAATACGAGTACATAGCGTTGTTTCTCTTGCTGTTTGTTTATTTCCCCTCGGTCGAGTTTCGACCACACGCGCTACTAGTACATATAAATCTATCAGTTTACCTTCTCTGTGTCTACAATCCTTTTCAGCCGTCTATAATTCTGTTTTTCAATGCGCCGAGATCTTTTGTAAAGCCTGATTAAAGTCACCTTTAATTCTGACTTTTCTGACATAATATATGTACATATTGTCTAGGTTACTTCTTTTAAACAGAGTCGGTGTATATTATCTGCAATAGGGTTCTTCCCATTAAAGTGAACATGGCGGGAAACTAATGGGTTTGACTTTGCTCTAAGTTGGACTTTTCTCATTGGAAACTATTGAAATATACCGCAATAGTTTTTGTGCTCATTAAGAAGGAATTTGTATGTGCCGCTGAGAATATATGTTTGGATAGGGGCGTATAACATCTAAAAAATTAAAACACTGGAAAATACTTAATAACGTTTCGAGACTTAATGGTTCGCTCCAAAGAAGTTCGAGCAAATACTCTAAGACAATCAGTATACCAGAAGATTATTTTACGATGGCAATAAGCCGCCAGTACGCAGGATCGTAATTTGGGACTTAGACATGCGATGAACCCACTCTGATGCCTAGTGTTTTAGGAGATGTTGCTCCTAACCATAATTAACCTAGATTTTGTAACTAAATAAATCGATTGCGACAGTATACCAATTTTTGGTAACTCTGCGTTTGTTTGCGACTGAAAATCATTTTCTAAGCATTGCTAATTTCTAAGTACCTTTGTTGATTTTTTTCACATCGTGGAACGCACATTTTGACTTTTAATAGGGAATGTGAGCGCCGTGGCGCGGTGGTTAGTGTGTCGGACCACTGCGTGTGAGGTTCATGTGCGAATCCCAGAAAATACAAAAAAAAACAGAGTATTTGTTGCCCCGAGAGAGCTTCTCAAAATCAAAAATACCCTTCGTATACGGCACAAAACTGTAGGTCCCTTCCATTCGTTTAAAAAATATTGTACAACGCACACAACATGAGTGGTTGCGATAAGAGGCATAGGTACTTAATGAGCTGTTGCGCCACATTAAAAAAAATCGTGATTGTTTAACCAAATAAGTGTAGTAAAAAACTCGTTGGCAAAATACTAAAAATTAAGTTTATCTTGAAATTGTAAGGAAACTACTTGTAAGCTTTACTTTGTTATTGTATTTCTGCAGAAGGCGAACCCAACAGGCGGATCAGTAGAAATGCGGTGAAGTGGGAAGGTTATGATCCCTTATTTTCGGATCATTACCTCGCTGATAAAAGGAAGAAAAAGAAGATTGTATTTCTGCAGAAGACTAGTACGACTTTGACATCAACTAGCGAAACATCAATACTGTCGAAATGGCTCAGGCGCTGTGTTAACCACTCTTTCTTGTGTGATCGAGGTTCGATTGTGAGTTCAACTTTACTATTACATTTTTTCAGTAGTAGAATAACCTTGGAACTATTTATTTAATATTATCAAATTGCTACTGGGTTTCAAGCAATATGCAATGGTTTCCGAAACACACTGTATACGGGTGTGGAGCTTTTTCTTCTTATGGCAGCCACTACAATGGTTTTGATGAAGTTAGTTTAAAGAATTTCCCTGACTTTCTGCACGCATGAGCTCACTTTTCTTTCATGCGTGCTATTACCTAAAGATCATCCGCAAAAACATTAGTTCTGCAATTGTCAACATTTATCATATTTATGACAAGTTACCATAAGATTAAAAGAGGTATGGCGAAGAAAAAACTGTTATGTCAAGTGAAAAACTCCTGTCTATGTACATATTTATTTAATAGTTACATATTCGTGCTCTTAAGTCAAGATGGGTCATATTATTGGTTACGACTGACAGCCAACTTCAAGACCTTCCAGATATTAATCTATGACGAGCACCTATGACAGAGGAAACCCGATTCTGTCTTGAGTGGTTGATATGGTCGAAAGCTTGATATGCTTCAAAAAGTTAGTGTTGGTATGGTATCTATATCTAAAGGCCATTACTTAAGCTTGAAAATACCATCTCCTCCAAACTCGAGTGGAAGGACGATCTTAGGTTGCACACGGGAGTCTATAAGCCTCTACACAAATGGCGATCAAAGAGGTCCTATCTTGGCTGAAGTATAATGTGATATCACCGTTTTTACTGACAGCAAAGAAACAATTATATGCCAGATCACTAAAAAAAATAAACACAGCTGGATCATAAACGCTCCAATTATTTAATTTTACTGAAAAGGACGCTCATCAGTGTCTAGTGGATGTCATCATAAGATACTGCATCATTGATAAGCACGCCAATAGGCGACTCTTCTGGCTAAGTCGATTTTCTTATAAAGCCCGTATACTCGTAGTTCGGCATTGTACCTTCTCCTCCACTCGTCGTCTATGCAGACGAGACCAAAAATTGCTCGAAGAACTTTTCTCTCAAAATAACCAAGGACATCCTCATCCGATGCCTGGATAAAAAGAGGGAGATAAAACGATCATTCACCTCCTCTGCATGTGCCCGGCCTTCTCTAGTAGAAGAAAAATACACCTTGGAGCAAATTTCTTCGATAACCTCAACCAATTTGGAAACATCAACATCCGGAACATCCAGTACTTTATATTAAGCTTCGGTGTGTTCTGCGGGTAGTTCTGGAGAATGCCAAGTGGTTTCACAATAGGCATACACTTATCTAAGTGAGCTTGCTTCTAATGCAGGGTACCACTCGAACCCAACCTAACCTATTGAAGTTCAATCGATATGTAAACACTACTTACACTGGGTACCTTCTTCTTCTTCCTTTTATCAGCGAGGCTATGATCCGAAAACAAGGGATCACACCCCTCCCACTTCACCGCATTTCTACTGATCTGCCTGTGGGGTTCGCCTATTTGACCTCAGAAAATATCGGCAGGCCTGCCGATTTTGGATCACTCGGTTACTGAGGCCAATGAAATGCCGATGTCGTCGCATTTGTCTGATCCAGGCGTTTATAGGCCTGCCTTTCCTACATCGCGATGTCTTTGGAACGTGCATAGATATTGCCTTTTTAACAGGGTTCAAATGATCTCTTCTTTGAACGTGGCAATACCAGCTGAGCCGGTCGCGCTCTAATTTGTGTACGATGGTTTCCTTGATGCGAAAGCTTCCACGGATCTTCGAACTTCTTATTCGATCAAGCTTGGTCACTCCTGCTGTCATTCGAAGCATCTTCATCTCAGCTGCCGTTAATTTACTCTCATACTTTTTGTACATCGTCCAACATTTTGAACCGTATGTGAGCGCTGGACGTACAACTGCGGTGTAGAGCCTTCCTTTTAACTTAGGGGGCATTTTTCTGTCACAGAATATAGCGGAATTTTCTCGCCACTTCATCCACCCTACGCTTACACGATGATTGATGTCGTCATCACAAGTTGCTTTGCTATTGATCATAGATCCCAGATATTTGAACTTTTCGCACTTGGGAAGCACTGTTCCATTCAAATAAATGTCTGGAATAGGCCTGAGTGGATCAGAGAACGGGCAGCACAAGTACTCTGTCTTTTTTGAACTAATGCGATACCCATTTCCCTCCAAAACGTCCACCCACACATCAAGTGCTCGTTGCAGGGATGTAGGATCCTCACTTATGATGGCTCCATCGTCAGCAAAGAATAACTGATGTACCTTGGGGTCCATCACTTTACCTTCAAGCAGATAATCAAGGACTGTAATAAAGAGCAAAGGACTTAAAACGCTTCCCTGGTGCACCCCGACTTTGATTGGGAACTCTTCGGTTACTCCAGCGGGGCATCTTACTCTTGTCTTTGCTCCTTCGTACATGTCCATGATCATCTGTACATAGGTTTCTGGAACCCCTCGATGTCTTAGCGCCACCCATATCAGATCTCGTGGTTGTCTGTCGAATGCCTTTTCAAAGTCAACCAATACAATATGCAAATCCCTTAAGGAATCACGATGTTTTTCCATTATGATCCTTATACTTTGGATTGCATCTGTGGTTGATTTACCCGAGACAAACCCGCACTGATCATCAGATAGCCGTATTATTTTTCGCAGTCGGCCACCTAATACCCGCTCAACGATCTTCATGGTGTGTGACATCAGCTTGATCGAACGGTAGTTATCACAGTTTCGCGTATCACCCTTCCCTTTGTATACAGGGAGGAGGTAACTTTCCCTCCATTGATTCGGCATTGGATCACCTCTCACGAATTTGGAGATGAGAATTCTGAGCCATCTGAACCCGATGTCTCCCATCTTTTTCCAGAACTCAGACGGTATTTCGTCTGGCCCAACCGCTTTTCGTTTTTTGGAGTATTTGACCGCCTCACTAACTTCTTCGACTGTAATGTCGGCTATTTCTTCACAGTTAGGGGTGGCTCTTGGAAAGTATAGCCGAGGAAACTGTTCATTCAAAAGCTCTTCACAATACTGCCGCCACCTCTGCAGAATTTTGTCGTCATCCACAAGAAGCTGGCCATGAGCATTGCTAATGAACTTTGGCGAACGAATCTCCTGAGCATTCTTCCTTCTTTGGGCGGCTATTTTGAAGATAGTGGCGCTCTTGTTCATATTGTGTCTTCGCAGCTCCTGGATAGCCTGGTTTGCATCAGCAACCGGGGAAAATATTTTCTCCAGCTCCCGATACAGGCCCTCCGTACTCTCTGCTTGAAGCTGGGCGCACTTCTTCTTCACTTTTTTCTTGCAGCATCTGTATTCCATTTCGAGGCGAGCTTTTTCGTCATTATTATTAGAGGGGCACTTTGACCAAACTTTGAAAGCCGCTTTCTTCTCATTTATCACTTTCTTAGCTTCATCACTCCACCACCATGTTTCTTTGGCGTGTTGATGGTGGCCTTTTGAAGCTCCTAGCAGTGATTTGGCCTTCTTTAAGCAAGTTCGCTGTAGGGAATCCCACATATTTTGTGCTCTGCACTCTTCATCCTCAGCTCCGTTGATGGCGTGAGAGAGGTAATTTTGCATTACGAAAACAAAAGCTTCGCCTTTTTCTTTGTCCAGATTGTACCACTTGATTTTCTCAGAGACCCTTGTTTGTTTGCTTTTCTTCGGTGTTTTCATAAAAATTTCTGTTAGTAGGAGACGGTGTTGCCGAGCGATTGCCTCTCCCAGGATCACTTTGCAATCTTTTACCCGAGGCTTCATGAAACTGGCTACCAAATGGTAGTCAATCTGAGTTTCATCTCCACCACTGCTGTAAGTGATCAGGTGTCGGCTTTGTTTGATGAACATGGTATTTAACACGATAAGACCGTGTGATTTGCACATGCTTAGGATGTCTTCACCAGGAAGGTTCCTGGTTCCATATCCTAGTCCTCCATGGCAGTCTTCATAGTCTTCGTTTGATTTCCCGACATGTCCATTCAAATCTCCTCCAACAAACAGAAATTCTTCCTTTGGGATGTTCTTAAGGAGATTGTGGAAATCTAGCCAAAATGCATCTTTATCTCTCTGATTGTACCCATCGTGGGGAGCATATGCACTGACAATATTCCACACCTCTCCTTGTATTACTAGTTTGAGAGACATCAAACGGTCGCTGGACTTCGAAATGCTCAAGACGTTTCCAAGTAGCTCTGCCGCAAGGATGATACCGATTCCGTTCTTAGACTTTTCCGTTCCGTAGTAGAACATCTTGTAATCTTTTGTCCTAACGTCCAAGAAACGCGCCCAATTCCCGGTGTTTTTCCATTTTGTCTCTTGGACACACAAGATGTCCACGCGCTTTCTATTCATCATCTCTTCCAGCTCGTAACTTCGACCGGTCATGCTTCCAACGTTCCAACTCGCGACCCTCAAATTGCGTCCAAACTGTTTCATTATTTTGCTAGCCCCCGGAATCCGTATAGCTCTGACCCGAACATTTCTGCTCGGTCCAGGATCAGTACCATGCACAGCAGTGGTAGTGCCTGGCGGGGTAGTGCCTTTCCTTTTTGCAAGTATTACCATAATGATACAGTTTTGCAATACAATTTTTTGCACCATATTGCGATGGTGTTTGTTGTTTGACACGTGCATGCTCCTGTTTTATTATTGTTTGATCTTTCTTTTATGACACCGGTGATCTCCAGTCGTGTCAACCCACGGACTCACATGCACACTTGTGGGAGGGTTTTTAAGGTAGCATATGTGTCGCTAGGCTCACTTGGGTGTTATATTGCCTAGATCTGATTTGTCCCCCTTAGTCGCCTTTTACGACAAGCGCTGGTTGTTGGTGGGGGGCGCTGCAGTGATATTCTTAACCCGTCCCTGCACGGGGGACTACTTACACTGGGTACCATTCCATTAAAATACTGTCCATTATGGACGCATTCTATTTCCGTATTTGTTGGTTCACAGATGAGGTTTTGAAAAGTCTGGTATTTGTATTTATGTTTTTGTAAAAATTTTTCCTTTGGATCTAAGCAAATTCCGTTATTTTCCAGCTGCAAGTAGAATTACAACCTTTCTTACAGTATGTCGGCGTGAATTTAAGCTACATGTTGTCAACCCCTAAAGATGTTTGAGAGTTTTCCTCAGGGTAGTTACCCTGTGGTGGTAGTTTCCACTCCTTCGGTTAGAAGATATAACACAGATTTTAATAAAATAGCAGATAAAGAGCTCTTTAGTCATTAAATGATAAGCATAATGAATCATTCCCTTAACCGACACATTTTTTTATAATCAAATTTACCCACAACAATCCTCTAGAAACACAGTAACAAAGTAACATATTCTCGACAGGAAAAGAGTTAACCACCAACTTTGCTCCTATAACATTTATCTTAATACAATTTTAAATATTTTAATTATTCCTCCACCACACTAGACATTACCACAACCAAACAAAAGTAACTAGTTTTATCCTCAGAAATAAAAACAAAAAATAAAAAATATGTATATATGGTATATATGGGACTTACCAACAATGCCGTCAGGACAACATATGGGAATAGGGCAGTGAAGTAGATTACTTTTCCGGCACTTTTCACGCCCTTAATGAGACAGAAAAATGCAATTATCCAGGCCAAAAGAAGGCACAACACTAACTGCCATCTAGGGTAGCCCCAACTTGTCCACGATGAGTCACCAACACCGAGGACATTTTGGCTGCAACGAGAAAGAAAAACCACGCTAGTAGACAAACAAACAACGTCAGACATTTTAAGTAAAATTATATTAAAAAAGTTTCCCCCTCTCCATCCCGCAGGCATTTTTTGGGTAAAAGAACGAGAGTTAATGAGTACCCTTAGACCGTATAATTTTTGTCAGGCAAGAGGGACTTGATTATGCATAAGATGCTATGCTATATTATTAAAGGGCGTCCTGGTGGCTATACAGCGGAGTATGTGTATTATTTGTATATTTTTAAAGCCTGCTGGGTGGTTAAATGGTTAAGACTTAAATTTTGCTAGACCTGCGAGTATTTATGTTAATTCGGTGCTAACCGTTTTAAAGAAATTAAGATGCGTATTAAGATGTAGAGCATTTTGCCGGAGTCTTGTGTTCCATTGCAGAGCTTTTGAATTTTCAGTTTCTTAAGCAATTTTCTACATGCTTGCATATCTGGCAGGTGTAGTGAAACTCTGTTAGGTAAATCGCTATTATGCACCCACCCCACAAGTTAAGTTTATATTCCCCTATTTTTTTTCATTTTCTTTTGTTTCAAAAGAAGCTTCAAGATACGGTGGGTTTTTTTTTTTTTTCTCCAGCAATATGACAACGGTAAGGTTGTCCTAAAACGAGTGCTGAAACGGCGGACCATATAGTCCAAAGTGGAAGAATTAAGACGAATAGTTTACCATAAAGAGAAAAAAGCTTTGTTTAAGTAGGTGATCAGATCAGATTAAATATTTCATTGTGAAAATATGATGTATTACGAATGAAATACTGAGCCGCTAACATTTTCCAATTGCTCCTCCATAAACCGAAAAAGTTGTGTAATCATTTTGGTATATTTTCTTCGGCTTTATTTGATAATCTCAATTCACGCAAAATCAAACACTTTTTGTACTTGTTGTTTTTAATACTACGACAGCATGCCAAATGGCAAACAAATATGAATAAGTCACGGGAATGACGTTCTAAATGCGAATTTTGGTTATTCTTGATTTAAAAGGAAACGGATTCTACATTCAGTTCTCTATATTTTGTTATAACATTGTACCGCTATATGGACGTCGTGGCGCAAGCGTGGACCTTTGCGTGTAAGGTTCCAAGTTCAAATCCCAGAAAATACCAAAAAAAGTTTTGTTTTGACTTCTTTTTCCAAAGTGGAAAGATTTACGTTTTTCAATAATCCTCCCTTGCTTACTCTCTTACAATGTTACAGACTTCCACTAAGTGACAGGAGATCAAGAGAGGGAGGCAGGTATCGTCGAGCTGAAAATTAATACGGCAAAAACTAAAATGATTAGCCTTTGAACAAACTCATCGTCTCAAATATGCATTGCTGGATGACCGGTAGAGAGAGTAGAGGACTTACAGTATCATGAAAGTATTGCCTCGACCGTTGATGGAACCGAACTGTATGGATGCAGAACATGGAGTGACCTTTATTATCACTAGAAAGCTACAAACGTTTGTTAACAGGTACCTGCGCAACACCTTATAAGAATTTTTCTGGTCCAACAGTATCTCTAACGAATACATTTACATCGTACCAGAGAACGCGTTAGGAACCAATTAGAACAACCATCCAACGACGAAAGTTGCAGTGGATTGGTCACAAGTTCCGAAATGGTGACAGGTCCATAGCTAACTATGCTATGCAAAGGGGACTCTTTAACCCAGGTTGACAGAATACCTGGCGGTTCGCGGACAACATGGCGCAGAACAGTCAAGAAGGAGGCAGTGCAGTTGGGGAAAGGTTGGGGCGAACTGAGGGACATTATCCTTTCTTCGCGCTTCATCTAAAGAGGAATTAAAAAATCTGCTACTCTACTACATGAAATTCCAAATCAACTACCTTACAACCTTAAACTTACATTTCAGACATCAATTACAAAAAAATGCATTTGTAAAATCAAAGTATTTATAGATGTAATAATACTTCCATAAAACTTATTTCAGCTCACTTCACTTCAACTTCATTGTTTCTTAAAACATACTGAATATTATTTATTTCAGTACTCTATTTACATAGGCAGGAAATTTTGTAGCTATAGGAAAATATAGATGCGGCGTGACATCTTGCCGTAAAGCTAAAAAAACTATTAAAAAAAAAAAACTAAAATTTGAAATTATTTTCTACTAGACTGCCTTAACAAGATGTAGTTAATTATACATCTTCAACGTATTGCTCCACGGTAATATTATATATGACTTTCCTGGTGCATTGAAAAACAAAAGCATCAGGTATCTCTACTAACAAAAACTTTTCAAACTACTGTGCATTTCAGGTGTATACTGAAGTATGTATGTTGTCTCATTGAAGGTTCATAGCAAACTACAGATACCTGTTGCATAAGGCTTTAACAAAATCGGGTGGAATGCCAACATCACTAAAGCATCCAGCCGGTAGTTTACTGAGGATGAAGAACAAAGAGCACTACTGCTCTACTGTTACTTCCCCGGAAATTCACTAAACACCTATGAAGGGAGCACGATCGGCTTAACATAACAAGAAGATTGGGAAATAACAGGTACTGTCTGCTCCATAGGGAAAATTGAATGGACAATCAGTACTTTTAGCCTTTCAAATCGCAAGGCGTGAATGGTATTACACCAGCCCTATTGCAGAGGGGGCAATAGAAACTACTACCGCACGTAGCTAGAATAACAAAAAGTCGTCTTGCATTGGGATGTATCTCCAACTAGGGAAGACGGGCGAAAGTTGTGTTTACACCAACATTGGAAAAAAAAAAATACCCAACACAGACACTGAAAGAGAGAGTATTCTGCGCCTTTCTAGACATTGAACGGACATTCGACAACACTTAGTATGAAGCCATTAAACGAGCCCTGGACAGAAAAGGAGTCAGCAGAACAGTATCTAAGTGGTTGTACGAGTTGTTGAGAACATGATCAGCAAAAACTCAGACATCACGTAGAATTATTAAGGTCAATACAACGCAAAGAAGGAGTGTTTTCTCCTCTAATGTGACGTCTTGTTCTCGATGAACTACTTAAAGGTTAACTAACCTCGGAATCAACTGTCAAGCCTCTGCTGATGGCATAGTACTGATTGCCAGAGGAAAATTAGAAGTAACACTCATTGATATCATAGAAGAGGGTCTTATAGTAACTCAAGAATGGTGCTGCATGGCTGGGCTTAATGTAAATCCGGCGAAAACTACAATAGTGCCATTCACGAGAAAAAGGAAGCTTAACTGAATCCGGCTGTCAGGAATGATACTGACACCAGTCAAAGAAGTAAAGTATCTACCTAGGACTTCACGTAGACAGTAAGCGCATGTAGAAAAGGCACATAGAGCAGATATCAAAAAAGTCTACCTGTGCTCTCACGCTATGCAGGGGCCTAGCAAGAAAGTCTTGGAGATTTAGCCCGAGAGTTCTAAGACGGATGTACATATGTATGGTATATTGCTATTGTGAGACCAATGCTCACATATGAAGCCGATAGTGTGGGTCAAACGAACAGTCTAATCACGGCGAGGGAGACACTCACAAAAGTGAAAAAGCATCTGCATCGCTGGGGCCATAAGAACATGTTCAAGTGCAGCCATGGAAGTATTCCTAGAGCTAACTCCGCTTCACCTCATTGTCAAACAAAATGAAACGGACGATCCTAAGGATAGCAAAAAAAAAGGATCAGAAGGGAGAAATGCATTAGTTTAAGAGAATATGATGTACTTCTCAAGAGACTTGCCCTAATGGTAACCCTGAGGGACGACAGTATCAGAAAATTTAAATTCGTGAAAAATGTTCATACGACGTTAACAAGAGAGCTTGGAGCGACGGATCCATAATATACGGACTAGGCAACCAGACAATAAAGTGGTATACAGACGTTTTGAGAACTGAGGAGGGGATAGGGGCAGGCGTGTTTGGGCCAAGGATAAAACACTCAAAATCTATGAGCAAGAATATTAGGAATTTTCAAGCTGAAATATGTGCTTTAGGCAGATGTGGCCAACTCAAAAGAACAAACAGTTATTGCTACATAGCAATGCTGTGAGACAGTCAAAACTTATGTGGGAATACTTACACAAGCTTAGTGAAATGGTCAAGTAACCTTCTACTGGATGGGGACTTCAATGACGGAATAAATCTTTCCAAGCTATTAGCAGGAGGAGCAATAGACCACTAGGTCGCAGTGCAAGATAACCCTACATAAATAATAATAATAATAGTGCCTCCAATGTAATGTACTTTCACTCGGATGTCCCTAAGTCTCAGTTCTTGGGCCAATATTATACAATGCGTACACGTCTGATTTCCCGACCCTACCTGACTGTGAGATAACTATTTATACTCACGACACTGCAATTCTGTTCTCATGAGTTTGCTCTCAATATTGATAGGAGTTTATCTAGATGCTTAGTTGACGTTCAATGAACATATAATTCAAACTTAGTATAGCAATTAAAATGTTGTATCCAATAGTCTTTGTCGGAAGAAAAAAAAAATTATAATACACAAAATCATATTTTAAGCGATTCTGCTTTATGGTTGCCAGGTATGGGGAAATTGTGCAAAGTGCCGAATCAAATCTTGCAAAATGCTGCAAATGATGCTTAATCTCAGTAATGTTGAATTGATCTCCGAAAGAATTCCGAAACTAACAAATAAATTCAAAATCAAATCTTGCGTAAAATCACCAAATTAATGATGTATTTCTTCGAAATCTCATTTAATGCTTTTGCCTATCCATTAGTAGAGGGTTTGTTCATATTGGTTAACTAATTACTTTTTATTTGTTCGTTTATTCTTTTATTTATTTAATTATTCATATATTTTATTATTGTTATTATTTTTTATTTATTTATTTATTTATTTACATATTTTTTTTTTAATTAACTAATTATGGTTTAAATCCTGATGGTAGCAAACATTTATTTATTTCTTATGCAATATATAAAGTCGATCCGATCAATGGTGAACGCTTGTGTGAACACTACTGCAAAGGCATAACACTGGCAGTAGATTGGTCATATGGCTGGAAAAAATATTCGCTCTGTTGGGTGGTTGAATTCCCTGGGGCAACGGTGGTCGGGAAGAAATTACTGTGAATCAGAAGCAAAGACGAAAAATAACAAAAATCTCCCCAGTTATCTGGACACCAGCCCCGGAGTTTCACTGAAGCATAAACAACTGAGCTTTAAGCCACTACACCAAATCATTCTCTCTCTCTATCTATACTAAACAAACGCCCGCACTGTGTAAAAACATGTTAAGGGTATTCATAACCCCTTGAGTGCACGCAAATTATAAAAAAAAAATTAAATATTTATTTACAGGGTGTCCGCCGGGAAGGTATACTACTTTGTTTGTTTATAATTTTTGATTAAATGAAAGAGAATGGATCTTATATTGATAAATGTTTTATTTTATGTCGGCAATTATGTATGGAATACAATATCAGGTAAATGTCCGCCTCTGCTAGTCTCACAAATGCGAGCCCTTTTGAGCACATTTTTCATTACATTCTCACACATTTCACGCGGTATTTCATTAATTTCATCACGAATATTTTGTTTGAGTTGCTCAAGCGTTTCTGGTTTGTTTGCATAAACCTTGCTTTTCAGATATCCCCACAAAAAGAAGTCAGGAAAAGTCAATTTTATCACATTGGTGTCAGATGTGGGGTTTTATTCCAATATTCCGAAAATGAATGACCCACGCTTCAATGCAGACACGGCGAGTCTACTGGACGCAGTGCTTAACCTCGGAGCACGTTTGACAGAATTTACCACTACGTTTGAGAATAGAATCGGCGAAATCGAACGCACGCTAAGCTCATCAACTTTTGCTGAACGTGTCTTTGAATCTACCGTAGAGCCTCCTCCACTCAACCAAACATTTGGATCGTCAATCCAAGACGCACGACGAGCTTGTAGCTATCCACAGCGACGCATCGATACGTCCGACAATATGGAATCGAGAGATTTCTCTTCTACCCTTCGACCAGCTCCAGAGTGAATCACACATCCTATCGGATCGTCAACCAAAAGAGCACAGGAAACCTCTAGTAGCAATCCACAGCAACTCATCCATACATCCGTCAATAGCGAGCCGGGGAACATCTCTTCAACCATCGGTCAATCCCCAGGGAAAGTCACGCGTACAATTTCCAAACCTGTGTTACCACTTATGGAGTACGATGAAAGCTGGGAGCTGTACGCGACTCACTTGAACATGGTTTGCAAAGGAAATGGATGGACAAGCGAGGAAGCGGCAATATTCATGTGCGCAAGCCTACGCGGGTCTGCCTTAAGCTACTTGGAGTCCTTGCATGCAAATGTAAGAGACAATTTTAAGCTGTTAGTACCAGCACTAAGTAGGCGATTTGGAACAACTAACATCGGCGGAACGGCACATGCTCAATTAAGAGGACGTGTTCAAAAGACTAGTGAAAATTTCATAGAATTCGCCACAGAATTACAGCGTCTAGCCAAAATTGCTTACCCTATGTGGACAACAGATGTTCTTGACGGTCTCTGCTTACATCAGTTCTTAGACGGTATAGCAGATTTAGAAACTTAATGCCGGGTTCGAGAGAGTGCACCGACGACGCTGAACAGTGCACAGGAATCTGCGATTCGAATTGAATCGCAGTCGCTACACTACAGATGAATGATCCGGAAGTGAAGCCGGGAAATGAAAACTTGTCAGCTTAACGGGGCAGGAGCTGAAAACGTCACCTCCGACTGCCTCAACAAAAATCCGCTCGGTTACACCAAAACAACACAAACAAAATAACACCTGCTACCAAGGTAAGGTAAAATGGTACAACGCTTCTCGGCGATTTGGATTTATAAGCTGTCCGACAGTTCACCAAAACATCTATTTTAATAAACGAGATATCGTCACAGTTCATTCAACTAATGATCCTGACTTACAGGTGGGTATGCAATTAGAATTCGATCTGGTTACTGCTTCTCCCAATTTGCAGGCAATACGAGTAACTAGAGAGAACTTTGTACCTATTTCCAATAAAAATATCCCCAGTCATACACCACAGCAACGAAAACTTACGTCCAGAAACCTTCCGCAAACAACTCTTTCCGTAAACTGTGAAGGCACAGCTCCAGTTGACCAGAATGGGCCGCCAATCCGAATTGGTGCATGTGGAGATAACATTATCTTTGTTATGGATTCCGGTGCTTCACGAACCTTAGTTCATCCAACCGTACTAACTCATCAGCAGCTTCGGTCATTATCACCTTGTCATACGTTCATCCAAAGCGTATCCGGTAATTTCATCAACGTCAAGGGTAAGAGTTCTCTTTCTATCAAACTTGGGCAGTTTAGTGCTACGATTACGGCCTATGTAGCTGATATATCGGAAAAGTGCATTTTGGGCAAACACAAAATAAAGCTACTTGGCTTGGGGGACTCTCAACGGCAGATTATAGAAAATGTGGACGATAATCACAGCCCTTGTTTAAGTTCATTGCACTTAGATACGGAATATCCCAGCGACCCAATAATGCAACTTTTATCAGCCTCTACACAAGGTTTAAATAGAGAAGAAATTGAGAAACTAAAAGCTCTACTCTATGCTAATAAGTCAGCATTTTCTTGGGACAGCAGTGACCTTGGAAGAACCAGCGTTCTAAAGCATCGAATAGAAACGGGATCAGCTCGACCAATAAATCAGCCACCAAGACGGCTACCGATTACGCGAAGGGAGGAAGCTGATCAGCTCGTGCAAGATATGCAGTCCCGAAATATCATACGCCCCTCTAGCAGCCCGTGGTCGTCTCCCGTGGTAATGGTCCATAAGAAGGATGGACTGAAAATAGCTCCCAATAAGTCGGTTTTCTGTAGAAATTCAGTAAGATTTCTTGGACATATAGTGTCCGATGAAGGTATCGCCCCGGACCCAGATAAAGTAAACTCAGTAAGAGATTTGCCAACACCTCACTGTAAAAAAAAGGTGCAATCTGTTTTGGGCTTCTGCGCATACTATAGGCGCTTTATAAAGTCATTTTTGGAGCTAGCTAAGCCACTCACTCGATTGACAGAAAAACGTTGTCTTTTCGAATGGAATAGGGAATACCAAGAATCTTTCAATATACTGCGAACCCGACTAACCACTGCCCCAGTTATGGCCCTTCCAAATGATGAGGACCCATTCATCGTAGACTCAGACGCTAGTAATTACGCCTGTGGAGTTGTGCTGTCTCAAGTGCAAGATGGGGTGGAAAAACCAATCGAATTTTTCAGTAAGACGTTCAAAAAGGCTGAAGTGAACTACTGCGTAACGCGAAAAGAATTGTTAGCTGTTATCACTGGAGTAAAACATTTTCAACATTATCTGCTTGGCAGAAATTTTAGAATACGACCCGACCATGCATCTCTTAGGTGGTTTTTAAATTTTGAGGAACCTGATGGTCAAATTGCCCGGTGGATAGAATGCTTGGCTGCGTTTGATTTTTTGGTTGAACACCGCCCTGGGAATCGCCATGGAAACGCAGACGCATTTTCTAGACGCCCATGCGTCTCTAGCCATTGCCAACACTGTGCACGGAAGGAAGAAGCAGATGTCATGCAGGTAAATTTTTCCAGGTCCATTGAAGATGTGTCAACTTTTCAGAAACAGGATTCTTGTTTGGGATTGGCGCACGAATGGCTTGAGAAGGAACAAAGACCTGCCAAGGAGGCAATACGACACCTAGAACCCGATGTTAAAGCATATTGGACAATGTGGGAAACGCTTTGCTTGAATGATCATGTCGCTTGTCGAAAGGTTTTCAAGAAACACTCGACTGCTCTACAGATTTTAGTCCCTTACCAGCTTCGACAATCCATTCTGAGCCAAGTCCACTCAAACCCTGCGGGGGGACATTTTGGTGTTGAAAAAACACTACGAAAACTTAAAAACTCCTTCTATTGGGTTGGTTGTGCAGAAGATGTACGTATTTGGTGCAGGGCTTGAGCAGTATGTCAGGCCAGGAAGGGCGCCCCGAAAGGCTCCCATGCAAACCTATCTCGTTGGAGCTTGCATGGATTATTTCTCAAAATGGCCCGAGTGTTTTTCGATCCCGGATCAGACTGCAGAAACGGTTGCCGATAAATTAACAAACGAGGTTTTCTCTCGCCACGGCCTGCCCCTGCAATTGCATAGTGACCAGGGGAGAAACTTTGAAGCCGACATTTTTCAGAAAGCCATGAATCGATTAGGGATAGAAAAAACGAGGACGACACCGTTCCACCCCCAATCAGATGGCATGGTTGAAAGGTTTAATCGCACTATCCTGGATTACTTGGCCAAATTTTGTGAAGATCATCAGCGCGACTGGGATCGCCATCTTCCACTCTTAATGTTCGCTTATAGGACTGCGGTTCATGCTACAACCCAAGAAACACCGGCGATGTTAGTATATGGCCATCGAGTTGCGTATGCCAATAGAAGCCTGCATCGGAATTAGTCCAAACGAAAAAACAGATACAAACACATATCTTTGCCAGCTTCGGGAATCACTACGATATGTTCACGAACTAGCTAGGAATAGGTCGCTACTATCAACTCGAAAAGCAAAGCAGCGCTATGATATGCGGACCAAGGATCATTCGTATGCAGTTGGGGAAAAAGTTTGGCTGTACAACCCTAAGAGGAGAAAGGGATACAGCCCAAAGTTGCAGTCAGATTGGGAGGGTCCGTATACCATCAGTGATCGGTTGTCCGACGTCATCTATAGGATTTGCAAGGATTTCGGAAGGAGGACTACGAAGGTAGTGCACTACGACAGATTAGCTCCGTTCATCCAGCTTGGCCAGGAGTCGCAAGCTTAAAGGGAGGGGCAGTGTTACGAATGTGCAGATGGCGTTGCCTTGACACTAACTTAGCTACGTGGATCCAGTTATAGGGGGCGCACAGAAAATAGAATTAAGTTATAGAAAGAAAGAGGAGAATAAAATGGACTTAATTTTCATATTTCACAAAGGCCGCACGTGTTTTCGTTTTTTCTCCAATTAACTTTTCCCCTAGGAAAAGTCAATTTTATCACAATATATTAATTAATTCATTTATTTTTCATTTACTTTGTTTAAGATGAAAGTTTTTGTCACATCTTTCCTTTCTAAAAGCTTGCTACTAGCAACAGATCATGTTTCAGCAGAAAGATGTAATGTATCAAATCTCTGTATGTAAAATGTGCAGTAACAAAACCAATGTAAATTGTAATATGAAATAAACTTATCTTTCTATCTACGAGTACTAGGGAAAATGTGCTGAAGAACTTGGAAAAATCACGGTATAAAAATTCTTCGTTAACGCATTTGTGTTGGATAATTAAACACTATAGTGATCAAGTGCGGTGTTAAGAGAATAAACAGCTAGGAATAATGAGTAAAGGTCGATCATATACTCCATAATATTATAATAATATATCGAAAATAATAATAATAATATAATAATATGTCAATGTTTCCTAATCCTTAACGATTTATTTGTTTAACAGGCCAGTTAAAGCTATCAGATGCAACTAATTGTTTTAGCGAATTTAAATACCCAGCGCCACTATTGCGCATCGCCGGCATAAGCAGATGTTCAACAAATTGTCGTCTGCTCCTTAATACATTATATTTACAGATCCACTGAGAAGAGACGAATATCGAGTTGATGATTGTCAAAGATGCTGAATATTTCTTAGTTAAAACGGGGCCAGCGTGTGTAGTCTTGTTGACATACAGTTTATTTTTTCTTAGTTTCGAATCTCTTTGGTCACCAGCGTGTGTAGTCTTGTTGACATACAGCTTATATTTTCTTAGTTTCGAATCTCTTTGGTCTAGTGAAGGGATATTGCAACAAAAGTTATATTTGTTAGTTAGTTTTTATAACCTAGACTTTAACAAATGCTGTACTTATATGACTACGACGAAGATACATCAATTAACGAAAGCAACACTGGTACAGATAGCGGAAGTGGTATATGAAGCGGTGCTTATGCACCATTTCGGTAGCAGTAACGATACCGAATATGATTTATAGTTCATGTACCTATTATATTATTAAATTATCCAATTAATTATTAATTACTTTAAATAAAAGAAGATTATGATAAGAGAGTGTTCAAACATTCAGAGTGCAGCAGTAATATTCAGTCATCTGTGTCCAACTGCGAAACATAAAACTGCAGGGTAATATTGCATCCAGTGTGCATGTCTCCATTTTGGTATTATGTGGTGGACTATATCGCAACCGCAACGACGTGGGTGTACACAAGCTTTAATAATCACCGAATTTTTTTTAAGTATACATGACAGCATCACGAATGCCAATTTTAAATAAGACATTAACCAATCAACCCAAACACTCCATTGCTTCAAAATACAAGTCAAGGTCCCTGTTGCCCCATTACTCTATATATCAAAAAGGGAGAGCTGAAGTACTTAGCATCAAAAAACGCCTCACTCCCTATTGGCTCTTGAATAAATCACTTGAATTATTAATGCATCAACAAATTTGTTTAATGATTTTTATGTCACATCCGCTCCCCCAGAGTGATCCCATGTCCTTTTAATTTGCTCATGCGAAACTGAGACGCAGCTCAGCTCTCAATATACATATATGTGCGTACATACACCCAATCGAGGAGGTCGTCTGGCTTAGTGTTCACTCCTTACTCCACGAAGTACCGCGATCCATCAATAAATTTCTGGCAGGAAAGAAATAGGCCCGCCGGGAGGGCTGTATACGGCCTCATTGATGGCACCACCAGCCCACACACAGTGTGAAGGAAGTAATTTGAAATTATGACTGAAATTAGAGTTGCTATACCGCTGGCTCACGTGCGTGAATATTCCGTTTATACATATACAAGGGATGCCTTATGCCTCGTGGCAAGAAAAAGAAGAAGATGCTTAAATGAAAGTGGATAGTAGCATTAACACAGTTGAGCTATTTCCTCACGGGAGTCTTCTCACACGGACGCATTTCTACGTGAAGGTTTTTATTTTTGGTTCCTTTACGATTTGCCAGAGAATACTCGGGGAAAATAAATTTGGCAGGGAAAAGTGGCAAAGTGCGTACGCCTTGTGGATGTGTACACAGTGCATCTTGAGGAATAGATCCAGGTACTTTATATTAATGTTGATGTCTTAGAGACTTTGAGATTTTTTTTCAAAAAACTGGTCCAAATAAATTGAAAGTCATTTGATGGCGGAACAGAGAAACGAATGATAAACGATTATGGTTGTTCATACGCGCGCGACATACTCAAGGGAAAGAGCGAAAACCGGAACCAGGTGGAGATTCATTTTATAAATACATCCTTTGGAGGGTATTTTTATGTTGTGGCAGATACATGCAAAAGAATCACTCTCTGGAGGGATATTTTTTAAATAAGAGTGCTCTCGTTATTTTAAAGACGTGCAATTGATTACCTCATCTGCTGAAGTATAATCGAAACATTCACTGGAACAAGGTACTTTTATTGAGATACTCGTATATATTTTGTCTACTGTTTTTTCGTAGAATTTTGAGATTAATTTCGTCGAGGTAGTTTAACCTAGCATCAAGTAAGATATATACTTCCATAATGATGTTTAAAACAGGCGTTGATCTAAAAGTGGCTTAAGAGGTTTGTTCCAACTATGTTAGGGGTGTTTTTCTTTTACCTATATAATCACTAAACATATTTTTCTAATATATCCCCTCACCTAAGAAGGTCGAAGTCTACGTGCCATCTTAAGAATGTCAGGATAAACTATATCCTGAACCAACGGCGCGGCAACGAAATCATGTCACAAGCTTATAGACATCACAATACCACGGGAGAAAACAATGGACTGGTCACACTTTATTTTGAAAATTAAAGAGAACGGACACTGCAAAATTTGCAGGCACTCCGAAAAAGTACCAGCACACCTTCCTATGGAAGAAAAAAGGTACGACGAAAGAGCTTTTTTTCAAGGAGAGGCAGATCTACCTTCGCTGAATCTATTTCTGATACTTCGGTTCACTAAAGGAATTGAACTAGAGCAATTGCTCTTATTCGTGTATCTCATCGGTCAGAGCCTTAGTTATTATCTATTTAAGTTGCAGTGCACTTTAACCCAATGGCAAATAGTAACGACTGTTGACTAACCGATTGGGCAGCAATCCTGCTTTAAATCTGCGAATGGGCCAACCATCAATCACATTTTAAAAGAGATAAAGGCTCTTTAGTTCAGCTGTATTAAGAGCCCTTCATTCGCCAACGAATTCAGTGTCATAACATTACATCAATAACACATACTGCAACGTAAGACAAGGGCATTGAGGGACGAGTACCGTGACAGAATGCTTGGGGGAATGAGGAATATCCGGATAGTACAGTAATTTTCGAGATAAAAAAGAAAACTTGATCATCATTATAAGTTTAAGGGATCGGTGTATGCATTCGAATGTTGAAAATCAAAAAAAACTTGCCACGTATCAGAGCTTTGAATGTTTCGAATCAACAGTGAAATATAAAAGAAATATTGGCTCTACAATTTTATTGAAACAAATTTGGACCAATGCATTGCGTCCTTACATAGGAATAATAGTTTCGTCAAATAAGTGCTGAATGCAAGATCCTGTGTAAAGTGGCCTTCCGTATGGCATTAACGAGCATAGATACGGCTTGACAGATAAAAAATGAACATCGAGGATGCTAATCCATAACAGTTTTAAGAACATCACAGAATAGAAAAACTCACTGTTTGGGGTGTGTTTTAGTGAAGCGGCGTATCGGGTCATACGAGTTCCGAAAAGAGAGAAACCTAACCAATTTTTTGACCGTAATTAGATGATATGAGCAGAAAAAAAACATGGTGTTCTACCAGGGCTCTGTTCTGTCACACAGCGAATAAAACAATGTTGTTGTTGAGGGAAAAGTTTCCAGGTCGCGTTCTTTCGAGAATGTGATGTCAACTCGCCGCCACGATATTCCGATTTAACTTCATCAGAATTTTTTCTTTGGCGCTGCTTTAACACTTTCGCCTATACCAATCAATCAGCAACAATGCACAACCTGGAGGCCTATTTATCCCTTTCGAATAGCCTCCACCAAACGAAGCCGTGGAAGCCATTTGAATGATTTTTTATTTAATTTTTAATAGTACTACCATAATGGTATTGAATCTTTTTTAATTAGTAACATAGATTTTGGTCATACTTCAAATAAATCGAAAGCCATTATTGAAGTACCGAAATTTCAGTAGAAAAATCGCATCGACAAAATAAGTGAACAATCTCTACTGATAAATTGCAATTCTTTGCAATTGCACTTACGTATGTATAGTGAATCTCCAAATATTGAACTGATTATTGTCAATTGTAAGTGCTGAAGTCGCCATATGCATTTTGCATTAATTCGATCAGCATAAACAAACATAAAAAAGAAAAAACAGTTTTTTGGCCCATGGCCGTTACACTCTATATTGTGAATATTTAAAAGATGTTGGACAGTTCCCAAAGGCAGTGAGTTTTTGAGATTCCAGAAAATATTGAAACGAATAAAAATCCAACACATAGAATCTTTTGGCTAATGTGGTGATGTCAAAAAGTTTTTTTTTTTTGTCAAAAGCCTGCAACATTGAATTGAACACCCATTCTCAATATCTTTTAAGCCCAAGGCGTCTATTCTAACCACTCTTAGATATCCATAAAGAATAAATTCAATACCTTATTATCCAATGGCTCATCCCCTTTAAAATCCAAAAAGCCAATATAATATTAAACAGTCCCCGTCAGATAATTTCAACCCTCTCCGTGGTGGATGCCTTCGCAATCGAATCATCAGTCAAAGCACAACAGTTGAAATGTTTCTGGCGAAGCCGTTCAATCCATAATCCATTAATTTCCTAATAGCGAGGTAGCGAGCGATATTGATTGATTATGATTGCAGTGACATTAAATCTTTTTCCTTCCATTTGCCTTTGAAGAAAAATAATTGAGCAATATACACAACTATGCACTTAAAATTTATTACCGCTCTCCCGGCATCCGCATCCGTCTCGGACCATTGCTCCGGTGAGTCATACTCGTACCAATTTGGGAGAGCACGGCAAGGCCACAGTACACCCGCATACCCGGAGACGATATACGACGTGAAGGAAGGATACAGGATCCATTTGATATGTGGCTACTGGCTACCATATCAAATCAAATCGGTACCTCGATCTAAGGAGCAGTTTCTCCAGTATCCCGCACTACCAGCAAACAAATTAATCGATGCCCAGATGTTAGACGAATCTACCTCATCACTACATAAATATAGGATACTGAATGTCCTTTTGCATGAATGACCAACAGTTGCAAACCATATCCACCCAGTATCCGAGTATACATAGAATAGGGATTATTGGAATTCTAATTGATTTGGCATAGGACTGGCATAGAAGAATCGTGTCCTTCATCATTATTATAATTATTCCTGCCAGGCGTCCTTGATTTATTATTGTTCTGTTTAGTTTGAGCTTTTTCACAAAAAAAAAAAAAACTGTTTCTATAACAGCAAAGGAAAATTTCAATTAAAACTCGTCCAGACGTTAATTACCATCAGTGCAACAGATGCCTGCTTAAGAATTTTAAATATTTCCTTCGCTTAATCTGGATTTTAGGTGTCAATGTCCTTGCACATGAAAATGTTTGTATTTTCACCTGTCCTTTATCATTGTCGTTGTTTAATTTGCCCAAATTGTCATCGAGTTGGACTCATTGAATAAAATCCTATAGAAAACTTTTTGGACCTCTTCCAAATCGATTTCCATCGGAATCTGGAACTCCAAGGTGTGTGCTTGTTTAATAGGTTTCATCATGTTGAGCAAAATCCTACCAACTTTTCAGGAAGCAGGGATGTTCGATTTAATCAAAAGTAGTTTGTTGGACATCAGTTGACTAAAGGACGAACAAATCGAGGAAGAAGGGAAAAAACCATGAAATCGGGTGGAACGTCAGTCGTTAGTTTGTTTTAATGATGCCAATGTAGGGTAAGAGTGGGGGAGCCATTTTACTTGTATTTGTGGTTTTGACAGCTTTTCGATGAGTTGTCAAAAAAGTTGTATGTCAAGCCTGTGGCTACAATGACGATGGGGTAGAACTATATTAATGGACATGTGACGAATGTCACTTTTTCAACATTTCTCCGCATGAGGAATGAGATTATATTTTTTTTTCTATTTTGTAGTTGTCGGTCGAAATTGTTAAAAAAAATAAACGGTTGTCAGAAGCATGGCTTAGCTAATTGCATTATACGCAAAAATAATTTGACATCCACCTGAGGCAAAATTCATTTGTCTTTGCCCTGCCGAATTGGGAATTAGGTACTGGATTGTTTTCCTTATTTTATTATCTTGTTACGAGTACCTATATTAAAAAACGCCTAATTTCTACCGTTTATGCATTAAGAACCGTAAAGTTAAGCGGAATTACTTTTATTTTTGAAAATAGTAACTACAAGCATTTATTTGGTGGTTGGGATTGGGAATATATTTCTTTAAAAAATTATAATTTTAATTTTTTTTTAAGTGAAGATGAAGATGAATCGCTTGTCCCAACTTTGCGAGTATTGCGGTTCATTATGATGCATCATCATATGATTACTTTAATCTTTTTTCGGATGAACGGATTGTGTTGCATGCCATCCTGAAGTTTCACCGGTCTCTAACTCTTATCCTAATCGTCTACTGTTATCGAAAGGGTTCCACTTTTCATCGTTACATTTGGTTTGAAAACGTTGTCGTACTGCCCGTTACTGATCTATATACATAACACAGTTTCGGAAAATCGTACATTTCTTTCGCGATATTACAGAGATTTCAAATTAATTCGCTAATAAACACCATACGTACGTATCCCGTATCATCCCGTACGTATAAATCGTGTCTTTTAATTTCGCCGGGTTTTTGGTTTATTAGTAGCTAGCTACGGCAGCCAGGTTTGCTCGGTTGGATGCTCTATTGCTGAGCACTTTTACGTTTGATTGTTATTATACTCAGCCGAAAGCATTTCGCACATAATTGCCTATGCATTGGGGAACATTTCATCAGGATTGTGACTTGGGAGTTAATCGCATATATACAGAAAAAACAGAAACTTGTTCCAAAAACTGTGTCCTATATCCAAGACCAACATTCAAGTCACAGTCTAGCGTATGCAATCCGCTAAATATTAAAACCAATTGCACGACTGAGTTTCACGTACTTATAAAGTGGCATAAAGCATGCCACTCGTTTGCATATCGTTCGCATTCGGAATTTAAGCAAAATTATTAGAATACAATTTAAAAAAAGGAAAGATGATGTACATTGATTTATAATATCCAAGACTTGGTATCAGTCCTCGATTTTTTGGAATAGTTTTCGATAGGATAAGGATCGATTTAAATCTCTACCATGTAGCACCAAGTAAATTTTGCGGGTTAGCACCACTGTCCTCTACTACGCCATTAGTCTGGGTTTGACAAAAGCACTACTGATTATCCCACAAACCCGCCAGTATTTCACAGTATTGCTTAACTTTAACTGACTGAATTATTTAAAAAATTGCATACATTATCTCATACAGAAGTTTTCCCCCTCTCTGACGAAGCTCTTCGAATTGCCATTATCGTTAACTTTGTTATAGAAGAAATTAGTTGACATACAAATTTATGTAACGGAATGGGGAAGGACGAAATAACTTATGATGTCCTTTCAATCAAAAGAACAGCACCACAATTTGACAGAATCCTCAATTACAGGCATGTGGCACTGCTCTAGTTGCGTATTGATACACACAGAAGCGGACCCTCGCCAAAGAAATAAGAATCAATAAAAATAATTAATTAACTGCAAGTGACACAAATATAAACGGGAGCAAAAACTGGACACAAGGTGACTCTGTCATCTCCTCCTGTCACGTGTTCATTACTTGTGACAAAAACCCTCATCTCCATAAGCCGCAAACAGTGAGTGGGTGGGAAAAAAGTGACAACAAAGTTTTTACTCACTAATAATATTCCTCTGAAGCCAGGACCCTCTTTATTATCTTCCTGACAGGCACTTCCGCCTGTGTGGTCACATTAAAGCAATATGTGGCATTAATTCCTATCAAATTATTTGACTCGCAAATGTCCCGGATACTTGTACATGTCCGCATCCAGAAGATCTTGTCCATGTCGTTATTTTCGTTGTTTTCCTTGCAGATATTATCTTCCAAGCTACTGTAGCAATCTGTTTCAAAGAGAGAGACATTTTTTTTTACTGAGAAGTACGGCTTTCGCCTGGAACAATCGATGGGTGAAAATTACTTCACCCACATATTGTCATTAGCGAATAATTAACATTACTTACGGTCCGTATTGAATTCATTATCACAGTATCCCCACAGCAGTCGTGGTGCGAAAGAGGCAAAAAAGTAGAAAATTATCCAAGCGATTATCACCATATAATAAATAGTGACGAATGTGATGACCACAAGCGTACAGAAGCCGAGTCCTGTGAAGGAAAAAAAAAACAGTAATAAGGATGAGCGTTCAGTACACGATGTTGGTACATCAAATTTTGCTGTAAGCCAAAACGCGTAACTTATGTGCGTTTGAGTGGTTAGTGTATTTACGAAGCGAAGGACATCGGCTAAGTGTCATAAGGACTCTCGTGTGTCGACGATAAATGCCATCATTATGCTTCTGCTCACCACCCCACTTGAGTAACAGTTTTTGTGAAATAATTACCCTGAAAGAATGGCGCCAGATGATGATAGGCCTGTATTGGTCCAAGTCCAGAATACTGTCCCACGAATAATTCGGCGAAAAATATCGGGAATCCAATAACAAGGACCATAAGCAAGTATGGCACCAAAAACGCACCTGTGTCGAAAGAGAAAGCAAAAAGAAATAATAAGAGAAATATATTCAGAGCTTATTAAAATTAAAAACGAAAGAATGTTATTTAGATAAAATTTGGTGTTATAGACGAGTTTTTACATATGTAACTGGATGTGTATCTTGGGACCCCTGAAAACTTTTAAATAGAATGTTGTCTACATTTTTTGTTTTCGAGAGCAGGTGAAAAATCTTCTAAAGATACCATAAGGCCCGACCACATGTGCTTATGGTAGTGTGAGATTTTTACTCACTAAAAAAACACATCTCTTGAAAAGTAAGAATACAACTAAGCCGACGCTTATCCGGCAGTTTTATTATCGCTTACGAGACTCGTGATTCTGGAAAAAGATGTTCGTATATGATTAAAAAGAAATGTAGCACTTTACTTACCTACTTACTTACTTACTTATTTACTTAGGTGGCGCTACAGTTCGGGGTGAACCTGGACCTCAACCAACAAGCCTCTCCATTTAGCTCGGTCTTTAGCTAATTGCCTACAGTTGCGCACTCCAAGTTGGTCGAGGTCCCCTTGAACTTGTGCGCGCCACCTACGGCGATGATTTTCTCTACTGCGTCGTCCCTCGGGATTAGATTCGAAGACTCTGCGGGCCGGAGCGTTGGTGTCCATTCGCTCTAAATGTCCTATCCATCTTAGACGTCCAATACGCACGTTTTTGACTAGGTCGATATCGCTGTACAGCTCGTATAGTTCGTGATTGAATCTTCTCCTCCAAAACCCGTCAACGCAAACGGGACCGAGTGTCATACGAAGAATTTTTCTCTCGAAGCGACGAAGGATATCTTCATCCTCTTTTGATAAAGTCCATGTTTCAGCCCCGTAAAGCACGACTGAGATGATCAAGGTCTTATATAGAGTCTCCTTAGTTGTTCGAGATAGGGCTTTACTGTTGAATTGCCTTATAAGCCCAAAAAACAGCGATTGGGAAGAGTTATTCGTCGATTGATTTCTGCACTGATTTTGTTAGTAGAATTTATAGCAGAGCCAAGATAGACAAAGTCCCTTACTACCTCGAAGTTATAGCTGCCCATGGTGACGTTTTGTCCAATTCGTCGGTGTTGGTTTTCCCTTCTTGTTGACAGCATATACTTGGTTTTGCTCTCGTTTATCGCTAAACCCATTTTGGCCGCTTCCGCCTCAATGCTTGCAAACGCACCGGTGACAGCCCGCTGAGTTCTTCCGATAATGTCTATATCGTCGGCGTATGCAAGCAGTTGTACAGACTTGTAATAGATTGTGCCTCCGGTGTTGGGTTGTGAGTTCCGCACAATCCGTTCAAGTAAAATGTTAAAGTAGTCACATGACAGCGCGTCACCTTGTCTAAAACCTTTTTTGACATCAAAGGTCCCGGTGAGGTCATTACCGACCTTGATGGAGCAGCGAGCGTTCTCCATCGTCAGCCTGCACAGACGGACAAGTTTGGCAGGGATGTCAAAACTAGAAATGGCTCTATAAAGCTCTTCTCTATAGATGCTGTCATAGGCGGCCTTGAAATCGATAAAGAGGTGGTGAGTATCGATTTGGAATTCTTGAGTTTTCTCCAGGATCTGCCGAAGTGTGAAGATTTGATCGATAGTGGACTTTCCTGGCCTGAAACCGCACTGATAGGGTCCAATCAAGCTGTTGATAAAAGGTTTCAGGCGGTCACACAATGTCGCAGAAAAGAACTTGTATGCTATGTTGAGGAGACTGATGTCTCTATAATTGGCGCAGTTGAGGGGGTCTCCTTTCTTGTGGATCGGGCAAACGATGCTGAGGTTCCATTCATCAGGCATACACTCGTCTAACCAAATCTTAGAGATGAGTTGGTGTATGCACTCTACCAATTCATCCCCAGCTGCCTTGAAAACTGTGATTCTACTACGAGGTTTCCATCATCTCTACAGGTTTCTGTACGGGTATTGCTCCTCTGACACGTTCTTTTTACCTTTTGGTAAGACTTCCGTACATTGTTCCTGGAGTATAAACTCTCGATATTCTCAAACGCGCGCTTCTCATGCTCTTTCTTCTTCTTTTGGAGAAGCCGATGTTCTTCCCGTCTCTTTTGTTCGTAGAGCTCACGAGCAGCTCTCGTTTTTCTTTGCAGCGCCGCTTTGTATGCCTCTTGTTTTGCTGCATGCACTCGCCGGCATTCTTCGTCAAACCAGGGGTTTCGCGGTGGTGGGCGAGCGTGACCCAGCACATCAGTCGCGGCGTTTCTGATGGCATGTTGGCAGCGTTGCCACTGGTCTTCGGCACTTGCTGCTGGCGGCATAGGTGTGATTGAGAGATTTCGGGATACGCGTTCAGCGAAGAGTCTGTCGGTCTCTTGCGATTGTAGCTTTTCGACGTTAAATTTTCTCACAGTGATTCTTCTTTGTTGCTCAGATTGGGATATCCGCATTCGTACCTTGGCTACAAAAAGGTAATGATCTGAGTCTATGTTGGCCGCTCGGAAGGTCCGAAAATCCAGAATACTGGAGGCATGCCTTGCGTCGATCGCAATATGATCAATTTGGTTGATCGTTACATGATCATTGGACCGCCATGTCTGTTTATGAATATCGAGATGAGGAAACCATGTGCTTGCTATGGTGGCATTTCGCTCCAATGTAGCACTTTAGACAGGTTAAATTCTAATGAAAGTTCCTGAGTTTTTAACGACCGGAATATACTATGATGCGAGGTCAAAAGGTTTTGTCCTTTGCAGACCACGTCAAGTAGTTGAATGACGGTCCGGTTACAATAGCCGTGAACACGATCTTTGTGTTTACGCGCAAATTTTGTTATATCTTCGAGGGCGCTGGGAATTCCCAGATCCCCATGAATATCTTTGTTACGTACATACATACCACGGTGCGCTAACGATCGCTCTAAGAACTTTATTTTCAAAAGTTTGTAGGATGTTTCTATTGCTTTTTCTGGTACAACCCCATAGTTGTAGACCATACCTCCGCATTGGCTTTAGCACTTGCTTATAGATAGACAGTTTATTATGTAGGCTCAACTTCGAAAGTTTTCCGAGTAGCCAGTACATTTGTCGGTATTTGTTTTCAAGCTCGTCGCATTTCTTTTTTACGTGCGATTTCCATTTAAGCTTAACATATAGAGTCATTCCTAGATATTTTGCTTCGTTCGCGTACGGTACTTGAGCCGAATCTAGATATATAGGTGATATCCTCTATCCACTTTTTTGTAGGTTTGCTTTCGTTCAGCACAATACGCCAAGAATTCGTCCAAGCGTGGACTTTATTAATAGCATGTTGAAGCTTTCCAGTTGCTGCTTCAATAGTATCAATCACATCAGTTATTTTGTGGATTTGGTCGATTGTAGAATGTTTGATTCTAAATCCAAACTGATGGTCAGGAATGAGACGTCTTTCGTCGATTACGGGTTTTAGACATTTAGAAAGTAGTTTTTCGAAATATTTTTTACATAACCGCTAATAGGGAAATAGGCCAATATAATTTCTTCTCATTCAGCGGTTTGTCTGGTTTTATAATCTCAGCGACTGTCCATTGTCTCGGAACAAAGAGCAATCTGAACGAAGCGTTGATCAAATAGAGCAGTTTTGTAAGAGCAATTCCTTGACTACCTCCGCCGTTAACAAGTCGTAACCCGGAGCTTTTTTCGTCTTTAAATTTTTAATCACTTCCCTCAGCTGAATCAATGAAACTTTTTTTTATTTTAAAGTTGTTAAATGTTGTGACTGGGGAGTCGTGCGTTAACAAATGGACGTCGAAGGGCTAAAACGTTTCTTCTAAGTGCAAAGCAATAAGTTCTGCCTTTTCTTTGTCGCTCTTGGCCCAGTTTCTATCGTTTTTCCAAATTGGTGGCGCTTGCATTTGAGGTTTCCCGATGCCTTTTAGCGCTTTCCAAAGCGAATAATTTGATTCATTTTCACCGGAGAGATTTTGAAGGTAGGTCGCTATCTTATTGCTTTTAAATTCCCGAATACTATCTCTAAGGCGATTGCATAGTCGGTTAATGACAGTTTAATGCTGCTGTGCACGACTGATTTGCCATTTCTTTTATGCTTTTCGTTTCTCCCTCACCAGTTCAATGATTTCTCTGGGATAATTACCGTTGCGGTTGATCTTATAGCTTCCGGAAGGAGTGTTTCTCCGTGCCGCGCTTTGGATTGCTTTTACAAAACGATAAACTTCGTCCTCCAGTTCACAAGGCGTTTTAAGTGATTTATTTAAGGCGATATTTGTTTCGCAGTAATTTGTAAAGCCTTCCCTTTTTGTTCTATTGCTAATAAGTCTTGCAGGTCCTTTTTTCTTGATCAACGCTTCTCCAAGTAATAAAATTACCGGAGAGTGGTCAGAAGAGAGATCAAAACTTTCTTCGACTATAACGAACTTCTCGTAAATGCCTTTTGTAACGAAAAAATCGATAAGATCGGAAATTTTTTCTGAGTCGGTTGGGCAATAGTTCCATTTTCTTGTCGAATAAAAACGACAACCGATCTACATCTTGAAACCCAGAAGGTGTGCTTGGCGTTGAAATCTCCACCAATAAAGAAATTTGAACCAAGGGCATTGAAGAAACGAAAGGAGCTAGTCGTCTTTTCTAGCGAGTATCGCGGCGGACAGTAAACATACGCTATATTGTAGCTCAGGTGTTTATTTTCAACCCTTGCCACGCACAACTGAAGTATTTCCGGGCCTATGCTTGTATCGACCGAGTGTTCGATGTTTGTTGTAATGAATAAGGATGAACCGCCCCGCGCTCTATCAGAAGCCTGATAGACGTGATAACCAGCATAGCCTCTTATCTTTATTTGCGATTCCCATGTTAGATGGATTTCGGAGATCAAACGTATGTCGATATTTTCTCTCATTAGGAAAATTTCTAATTCGCTAGATTTTTGTAAGAGTCCGTTTGCATTCCATGTTGCTATTATATTTTAAGCAAAGAGTCCATATCTACTTAAATTTAGATATAAGATTAGTCATACAAAAGCGCTACTGAGACATTCGAGAATTCGTTTGTTCGTTTCACATTGTTCCACGAACTTAGCGTAGATGCAGTTCAGAATATCTTTCAACAGATCAGAGGGCTGCCCGTCGTTTCGATTGATTGCTTTGACTGCAGCCTAAGAATACGTCAGAAAACTGGGGTTCGCTAGCTTATCCGAGGTTATTTTTCGTTCAAACTTTTTAGTGGACGACTTCGACGTACGTTTAATCGGCTTAGAAGGCTCTTTGAGTGGTTTAAGAGTCTGCACTGCTGATTCGAGCGTCCTTTCAGTTGGCTGTACAACTGGCTTACGAGCCCGCTCAGTCTGCTTAGCAACACGTTCTACCGACTTAGGAGCCCGATAGACTGATTTTGTTCCTCATACAAACGGCGTTGTAGATTTTCTCCGTCGCATCTGTAATTCCTTTGCAACCTCGCAACCGCGATAATTTGCTGGGTGCCTTCCTTTGCAGTTAACGCAAGTAGCTTTTTCATTTTTGCTCAAACTGCAATTTTCAGAAGAGTGTTTTCCAGCGCACTTAACGCAGCGCGGCTCTTTACGACAGTACGCCTGTGTATGATTAAACTCTTGGCAACGCTTACATTGAGGGATTGTCTTCGTGTTGACACGTAGCGGCTCGATTTTAACGACCATACTCATGATTGTCACATCTTTTCATTTCATTGACATATCTTTTCCTGGCTTTCCGATTTATCGAATGATTACACAAAAATATTGTGTAAATGATACCGTTGTTTTGTCGGTTTGGATTCCACTGTATCGACGAGGCACGAAATTTGGCTTCGTCATGTTATTTTTATGCGTTCGGTGTGTCGCTCAGCGTACATTGCACATATGGGGTCAGGCTCAATATATGGCAAAGTTTCAGCATACGACTTTTAAAAAGAGTTCTAAAGACTAAGACTTTTCCAGGCGAGTGTTGAAAGGGAATGGTTATCAAGCTCCCAAATAAAAGTAGCGTTATCGAGTGCGGGAAATGGAGGAGTTGTTGCACACTTCCCACTACTGTCAAAATGACTGTAGAATGCATTAAAAATTACCTTGAAAAAAGTGGTTTATCCAGGTTACCAACGCAAATTATGAGGGCGTAATATGTATATGGCACGTGGTGCCTATGAGTGTGTTTTCAGAGGAATTAGAAACTCAAAGAGATTCAAAGGTTATCTCAAATAATACGACTAATTTAACGCTTAGTGCTTTACCTTGGGCTTAGTAAGTGAGGCAAATAAGATGAGAATAAAAATCAACTCCACGAAAACTCAGATTGCCAGCCAAAGCTAAGAGGTATCTTGGTATGCTTTCTAAGATCAAGAAAAGCAGTGCTATATTTATAAATTTATACTATTCCGCTTAAATGTGGAGTCAGTATTGCTTTGTGGTGTACGTCTTGGAAGGTGACCACTATTGTAACCAAAAAGCTGCAATCTTTTTTAAATCGTTGGCTCAGAAAGATATTGCCAATATTTTCGGCAAACCGTATCTCAAACGAACGGCTGTATGATGGAACGGACCAGGAACGTGCGACAACGATGACTGCAGTGGATAGTTAGTCAGGCTATGTAATGAAACCCACTAACCCAAGACGACAGAAAAGGGAGTCGTCCCAGAAAAGTATGGATAGGCACGGAAGTTGGAACAGAGCCGGAGACAGTTGACTATGTTGCCAGGAACCGAACACGATGGTGCACAGACGTGTAGATATTCCAAGGCCCACAAAAAACATAGAGCCGAAGAAATAATGATAATAATATTTTTCATTGGATAAACAGTAAAAATTATAACTTTAACATGCTTGGGCGCCGTGGTGTAAGTGGTTAGTGCGTCGGATCACTACGCATGAGGTTCCAAGTTCGAATCCCAGAAAACACCAACAAGTTTTTTCACGGTCCCACCTCTCGCGAGCGTCTGACAAACATCCGAGAGTATTGTTGTCACGAAAAAGCTTCTCAAATCGCCGTTCGGATTCGGCACTAAACTGTAGGTCCCTTCCATTCGTGTGAAAAATATAACGCACACAACATGAATGGTTGTGCGAAGCAAGGCCCTGGCACTTAAAGAGTTGTTGCGCCAAAAATTTATTTATTTATTTAACATGCCTCTCGTCTATTGGCGAATGCTATTCTTAATTTAATTTACAATATCTTACATAAATTTCATTATTTTATGTAGTTGAATTCATCTTTAAGTCGTTTCCTGTACCAAAAGGCTTCATTTACAAATTTTGTAGCCTACACCATTGGGAAACAGATTCCAGATTTACTACCTACAGCACCTCGTTTTCTTCAAAATCATCATTAAGAAAATATATTTCGCTGTTCTGCAAGCGATGGGCATAAATTAAGCCACGTCCTCGTCCTTACTCAGGTTAGGTACATAAAATGCATTTTCTGGCTTTGCTTATCTTAAATTTGAAAGTATTTAGCCAAGTAAACCATTTCTGACTTTAAAAGTTCATGATATTTGAAACAAAGGAATTTAAGGTATCATTGAAACACGTATGCCGTGAACTATTTTGAGTATCTTCTATGTTTTTTTTGATTTATTTCTTAGAAAATTCTAATGTACCTAACCATTGTGTTCTTATTATAGTTGAAGCCATGTGAAGTTTTAGAGAAGACAAATGCAGATCTGATACTCCGGTTTCTAGATTCATCGCATAATTTGAAGCGAAATGGGGCAAAGTAAACAGTTTTTTAATAAAGTAATTCTGTAATTTCTGTGGCCACAAGGTAAAACCGCCTAACCGATTTTCACAGATTCTCAGAAAACAAGTTTAAAGTTTTCGTTTTTCTCGAAAACGTATGGGAATTTGAATTCTAGTCTTGTTCCTTTGCCTATAACTTGGTAACGGTAACAGGTAATAAAGTAAACATTTGGAAGCATAAACTTCGAATAGCAGATCATTCTGGTATCATTAACTCAATTTTGTCCTAAATCGACCTAGGCGGTTTTACCTTTCTCAAGCTTTTCTCTTGACGCTTGTGCTCCGTACCTAGACTATATGGTTGAGCTGTATTTTGGAAAATGTGATGGTGGGGGATGCAGTTGTCGGGAATATGGGGAATAAGAACATGGAAAGCGTTTTGTCCACCTCGCGAATTCCAGTATTTCACCAATTTTATTGTGTCTGAGGTAAGTTAAAGCTGATATCGTTGCCGAAAATCTTTGTCTTAACCTCGATGATGCAGATTAGTGGCAGAGCATTATCTTTTCCATATCTTTCTCCTTTTCTTCATCTTCTTCTTCTTCTTCCTTTTATCAGCGAGGTAACGATCCGAAAGTAAGGGATCATAACCCTCCCACTTCACCGCATTTCTACTGATCCGCCTGTGGGGTTCGCCTATTTGACCTCAGAAAATATCGGCAGGCCTGCCGATTTTGGATCACTCGGTTACTGAGGCCAATGAAATGCCGATGTCGTCGCATTTGTCTGATCCAGGCGTTTATAGGCCTGCCTTTCCTACATCGCGATGTCTTTGGAACGTGCATTGATATTGCATTTTTAACTGGGTTCAAATGATCCCTTCTTTGAACGTGGCAATACCAGCTGAGCCGGTTGCGCTCTATTTTTTGTACGATGGTTGATGTGAATGCTTCCACGGATCTTCGAACTTCTTATTCGATCAAGCTTTGCCACTCCTGCTGTCATGCGAAGCATCTTCATCTCAGCTGCCGTTAATTTACTCTCATACGTTTTGTACGTCGTCCAACATTGTGAACCGTATGTGAGCGCTAGATGCACAACTGCCGTGTAGAGCCTTCCCTTCAACTTAGGTGGCATTTTTTTCTCACAGAAGATAGTGGAGTTTTCTCGCCACTTCATCCACCCTACGCTTATGCGATGATTGATGTCGTCATCACAAGTTGCTTTGCTATTGATCATAGATCCCAGATATTTGAACTTTTCACACTTGGGAAGCACTGTTGCATTCAAATAAATGTCTAGAATAGGCCTAAGTGGATCAGAGAACGGGCAGCAAAAGTACTCTGTCTTTTTTCAACTAATGCGATACCCATTTCCCTCCAGAGCGTCCACCCACACATCAAGTGCTCGTTGCAGGGACGTATGATCCTCACTTATGATGGCTCCATCGTCAGCAAAGAATAACTGATGTACCTTGGGTTCCATCACTTTACCTTCAAGCAGATAGTCAAGGACTGTAATAGAGAGCAAAGGACTTAAGACGCTTCCCTGGTGCACCCCGACTTTGACTGGGAACTCTTCGGTTACTCCAGCGGGGCATCTTACTCTTGTCTTTGCTCCTTCGTACATGTCCATGATCATCTGTACATAGGTTTCTGGAACACCTCGATGTCTTAGCGCCACCCATATCAGATCTCGTGGTTGTCTGTCGAATGCCTTTTCAAAGTCAACCAATACAATATGCAAATCCCTTAAGGAATCACGATGTTTTTCCATTATGATCTATATACTTTGAATTGCATCTGTGGTTGATTTACCCGAGACAAACCCGCGCTGATCATCAGATAGCCGTATTATTTTTCGCAGTCGGCCACCTAATACCCGCTCAACGATCTTCATGGTGTGTGACATCAGCTTGATCGAACGGTAGTTATTACGCTTTCGCGTATCACCGTTCCCTTTGTATACAGGGAGAAGGTAACTTTCTCCCCATTGATTCGGCATTGGGTCACCTCTCACAAATTTGGAGATGAGAATTCTGAGCCATCTGAACCCGACGCCTCCCATCTTTTTCCAGAACTCAGAGCGCATCTCGTCTGGCCCAACCGCTTTTCGTTTTTTGGAGTATTTGACCGCCTCACTAACTTCTTCGACTGTAATGTCGGGTATTTCTTCACAGTTAGGGGTGGCTCTTGGAAAGTATAGCCGGGGAAACTGTTCATTAAAAAGTTCTTCACAATACTGCTGCCACCTCTGCAGAATTTTGTCGTCATCCACAAGAAGCTGGCCATGAGCATTGTTAATGAACTTTGGCGAACGAATCTCCTGAGCATTCCTCCTTCTTAAGGAACCGGGGAAGATATTTTCTCCAGCTCCCGATACAGGCCCTCCGTACTCTCTGCTTGAAGCTGGGCGCACTTTTTCTTCGCTTTTTTCTTGCAACATCTGTATTCCATCTCTAGACGAGCTTTCTCGTCACTATTATTAGAGCGGCACTTTGACCAAGCTTTGAAAGCCGCTTTCTTCTCATTTATCAGCTTCTTAGCTTCATCACTCCACCACCACGATCATCAGATAGCCGTAGTATGGTGGCCTTTTGAAGCTCCTAGCAGTGATTTGGCCTTCTTTAAGCAAGTTCGCTGTAGGGAATCCCACATATCTTGTGCTCTGCACTCTTCATCCTCAGCTCCGTTGATGGTGTGAGAGAGGTAATTTTTCATTACGAAAACAAAAGCCTCGCCTTTTTCTTTGTCCAGATTGTACCATTTGATTTTCTCAGAGACCCTTGTTTCTTTGCTTCTCTTTTTCTTCATCATTGGCGCAGATGTTTGTTCCCGTCAAACCGTGTCTAATAGCATGTTTATTTATTATTGTTATTATTATCGTTTATTAACAGGTAATTCATATTACAAGGTTGTATAAAAAATATATTAAAAAAGAGCCTAGCTGCGGAGACTATTGGCTCTGTTTGGTACATAGTTTAAGTTAAAGATTTAATTTTAGATAGGAAAGGAATTTGTTGATATTTTCGATATTTGTAGGATTCGGATTACTAAGTACATCATAAATGGATACATTTTGGGAGATAGATTTAATAATGGGTTTGGATATTGTACAGTTTTCTAATATATGAGTGATGTCAGCTGCTACTTTGCAGGTGGTGCAAATTGGAGGAAGGGTTTTACTTAGCAAGTGTTGATGGGTAGCTGCAGTGTGCCCAAGTCTCAATCGAACGAAATTAGAAAATTTGATTTTAGATAGGTTTGTAGGAAACCGTGGTTGAGATTTATTGACGTTAACTTTTTTGTAGTGATGGTGATATAGGCTCCACTCGATAAGCTGTTTACTTCTTAGAGATTGGTGTATATATAATTTAAGATCTTGTTTGGTAAATGCATTAAATTTGTAGACTGGTGTATCTTTTGCAGAGCTCGCAGCGTTGTCAGCTTCCTCATTTCCTCGGATATTAACATGACCAGGGGTCCACATCAGCTTTATTTTGGTAGGCATCATTATTATTTTATTTCTTATTTCGAAAATAAGGTAGGAGTTAAAGCGGCCGACACGCGGACACTTAAAAAAAACGTTCGACTTACATAGATTCAAATACGGGTTTTTACTTAATAACAATTTATTACAAATATTCTAACATGAGATTTCACTTAACACGATTTATACGAACTGTCCAATTCCACGTCCAACTTAAGACTAAATCTTAAATCTAATCCATTCCTATGGGAGAATGTTTTTACCGCCGTTCAGTCTGCTAAGTCATCAATTTAATCCCGGCGCGTGTATTCGAGGCAGTGCAACATGATTCCAATGCACCGGCACTGTGGGAACATGTTCGCACCTGAATTATCTGACTCAGCGAATCCCATGGGGTTCGCTATCATGCACTTAGCTCATCGCTCAAGTGCATGCTAAGTGCATTGCGTTAACTTGGGAGTTGTTATTTGGGTTGCTAATTGCTTTTAAGACCAATATGCTATCAGAGCATATAACAAACTTTCCATTGCGATTTGTTGTTGTCTTAATCGCTTGCAGAATAGCAAACGCTTCTGCCGTAAATACTGATGCGAATTCAGGGAGAGTACCAATACTCAAGATATAACCATCTTCGAGTGTGACAGCGAACGAGGTGTTGTCTTGTGACTTGGATCCGTCAGTGAAAATAAATTTCCATCGCTTATTTTTAAGTTGTGATGAGATGTTGGAGAATAGTGAGCAATATAATGCATTGTTGGTGTTTGCTTTTCTGTATTCAGCCAGATCCATTATGAAGGAGTCAGATTTAATAAGCCATGGAGGGGACGATAATACGGCGCTATATGTTTTTTTTACTGGAAGTTCCATTTGATGAGCCTTATTGAGAATGAGACTTATTGCGGACGGGATCCGTTTTTTGCGTTTGTGGCCAATGGATTGGTGAATGTCTTTATCAATAACCGAGTCTTTGGAAAAGACCAGCTTTGCAAGTAATTTTGATGTTATTTCTTCTATTCGTTGTTCCACGGTCGGAAGTCCTGCTTCTGCGAGAATATTTTTTATTGGTGTTGTAGGGAAAGCGTTTATGCTTCTTCTTGCTGCTTGGTGGTAAGTTGGTTTTATTATTTTGAGAGTTGATTTCGGACAGTTGCCATAAATGTAAATTCCATAGTCAATTTTGCTTAGAACTAACATTTTGGTTACAGATGAGATGGTATTAATATGTACATGACTTTTCTTACTACCTAGATACTTAATAATATTGGTTCTCGCAGCTAGGGCTTTTTTAAGATGTAAGCAATGTTCTTTCCAATTATATCTATTATTAAAGACTAATCCTCATTGGTTAGAAATGATTTAACATTACCGAATATTTTTTTACCAATACCACATTTTTTTAGTTTGCTTAGGACAATATGCATACCGATTCTATCAAACGCTTTTTCAAAGTCCAACGATAGTACATGTATATGATTTTTTGAGGATAATGCTTTGGAAGTGTAATGATCTATATGAAGATGGGCATCAACACATCCTCTGTTGGTTTTAAAAGCTACTTGGTTCGGAGAGACTAATTTTTTTACTTCAACATACCAGAGAAGACGCTTTGCAACAATCTTTTCCAGAATTTTAGATGCACAAGAAATAAGAGATATAGGACGACAACCTTCGATGTAGTTTGTGTCCTTGTTTGGCTTAGGGATGGGAATAGGCAAATCAATCCCGGGATCCCGGACGTTTTTTGCTCTTGAACGATCCCGGGATTGCCAGTCACCAATCCCGGGATTTTCGGGATTGAAAGCTGATTTTATTTGGTACTCTCTGTCTCTGAAGCAAATAGCTAAGTAATTTTTTATTTTTAAAATTTAGATTATTAATTTTTTGTGATCGAAATTAACCTTTGCCTTGCCATTTTCCAAAAATTATGTACAGAAAAGAGACATATGGTATCTAGAATAGGTAGTGGAGGCCCTAGGACCCACAAGGGGATCCATGACATAAGTAAGTAAGTAGAATAGGTAGTGCTTGATAGATCCGGCGCCGTTGAAGCGCAAATCAAGGTATGCGTTCATCTATTTTATTTGTATTATGGTTTCTTCAGTGCTTATAGGTTCCATGAACTACGCATGCATGTAGTACAGTTATTGCGCATGCGCATACAAACTTAAAGTGTATGTTAGAGCTTCGAAGGCGCCATTACCACTTCCTAGACTCACGAAAACCTGTTTTTTTAGAAAAGAAGAAAGTTTTCAAGGAAAGGGGAACACGCTTTGAAAATCATGAAATACCTACAGTGATTGCGCAGCGCATGCAATCAAGAGTGGTTTCACTATCTAGACACATGAAAACATGTTTAAAGGAGAAAGAGAAACAAGTATTTTCGAACAAGACTGAGCGATGTTGCAAGTGCGTCATAAAATTACTGTACGAGAAACAGGTGTAGTTATGTTTAGTTCCTATTGTGTTTGTGGTGTTCTCGCATGCGTTTTAAATAAAGTACTAGTCCCTATAATTATTGTGTGATTTCAAAAATGTCAAGTGAAACTCATTTTACCAAGCATCAAAAATATTGTCAATCTGATCCATCACCATCAGTTTGGCATCATTTTTACACATCAAAAGATGGAAAAGGTGCACAGTGTAAAAAATGTAAGGCTGTCCTGATGACTTTGGAAGGTTCAACTAAAGGCTTACACACGCACTTATTAGCCATCCATAAATCCAAAGTGGGAGGTGAACTGAGTATTGCTTCGACTACTCGACAATCAAGAGAGAAGCAAACGGCAGGACCACCGGTTAAACGGAAAATGGATGATTTTATTCCTTTTGATTCATTTTAATAATAAAAAAAATGCAGAGCATAATAGCTACGCTGTTTTTTATTTAAAAATATAAGGCACTTATAATTAATTTCTACATTTTTGTGAGCAATTATCGGAAGTTGATTTTTTCTGTTAAAAACATGACATCAATTTCTTGACCCGTGTATCGGTTTTTGGTTTGATTTCTTTTTTTTTTACAAAAAAAAAATATTCTGTCCAATCCCGGGATTCAGTTTTCCAAATCCCGGAATCCCGGGATTGAAAATTAGCTTCGGGATTGAAATCCCTAGATGGGAAGTATGGTTGCAGTTTTCCAATTTTGTGGAATGACCGCGGTATCGAGTATGTTATTGTACAGTCGTATAACTCTTTCTTTTACATCTAGCGGAAGATTTTTAAGCATTGGGTAACAGAGTCTATCTCTTCCAGGAGTCTTGCCTCTGGCTTTATTTAAGCATGCTTCAAATTCAATCAATGAGATGGGCTGTTCGATCCGCCGACCGGAGGGGTTTTGTCTGGTTTCGCAAGGGGAGTAATTGAGGGATTCTTGTTTTTTTGTATTAAAAGTCGCGTCATAGTTTTGGTCATTTGACTACTCAGACCAAGTTTGGGCAAAAAAGTTACATATCCGTACTGGATCTGTAATAACTTCGCTCGGCACTTTGATGCTTGATATGTTAAGGGAGTTGGAATTTCCTGTAAGTCGTCGAATGTTTCGCCAAATTTTGGCAGGGGTGGAATTTGGGTTAATGCTTGCAGTAAATTCGGCAAAACTCTTGGACTTACTATCTTTGAGCGCTCGTCTAAACCTTGCATTTGATTTTTTATAAAAAATCAAATTTGATTGTGAAGGTGTTTTTTGGAATTCATTTAATGCTTTCATTTTCACTTTACGGAGCGCCGAAAGTTCTGAGTTCCACCAAGGAACAATGCGTTTTGAAAGCAATTTATTTGTTGGGACTGATTGAGGGATTGAAGTATTGGCAGCAGTTCTGATTGCTTTTTGAATTAATGCGGCTTCTTTGTTAGTGCTAAGTATTCTGTAACTACTTTCCTAAAAGCTGGCCAATTTGCAGAGTCGGTTTTAAATGTTGAGCTTCGGGGAGTGTTTGTGAGGGTGGTGTGAGTAAGATTTGTATAGGTAATGATTGGAAAATGGTCACTATTGTAAAGGTCACTCAGGTGGTTTTTGGAAATATCTCAGGTGAGCAACAGGTAATGTCAATATGGGTGAATGTATTGTGTGTCGAAAGATGAGTTGGTGAGCCGTCGTTTAGGAGAACGAGGTTAGCATGAAGTAGGAAATCTTCGAAAATGTCACCCCTTTTGTTTGAAACGGGTGATCCCCAAAGCGTACTCCACGAATTGATGTCACCTCCGAGGATCAAGGGAGATGAAGTTTGATTGAGGATATTAATAACATCATTTTTACAAAAAATTTGGTTAGGGTGGATGTATAAGCCAATATAAGTTATTTTCGGTTGAAGATGTATTTCAAGAGCAAGTGCTGGAATATCTGAGCTGAGGGGTCGGATTATATGTGGGATGTTTTTCTTGATCAATAAACCTATGCCTTGCTTACATGACGTGTTGTTGGGAAAGTTTTTGAAATAACCAATGTAACCTTTCGGAATAATAGGAGTAGCGTTAAATGTACAGTGTGTCTCTTGTAGCGATATAATGCTGGGGCTCCGGTCCTTAATCAAAATACTTAGCTCATCAAAGTTATTTAAAAGACCTTTCATATTCCATTGAAGAATACTAAGAGGAGTATTTTTTGGGTAGCTCTGAATACACAGGCCTTTCCTACGTGAAGCAGGAAGACAGTGTTTAGAGGTCGTTGGAATTGTTGTTTGAGAGAGTTGTGTTTGTTGTATATACAAAGGGTTTGGTAGATTTGGGTTGTTAAGGTTTTGACTCCACGATCCAGAAGTTGAATCATCTAAACTCCCTGTGGAGTTTAAATGATTCAACCCCTGAGTCGCAGAGTCGGTATTTCGGTTATAAAGTGTGTTATTACATGAGGACATCATCGTTTAGTTTTTGAGTTTCGTTATGAATGTCGATTTTATTTATGGGAGTTGATTCTTGTGATAAGTTGGATTGAGAAAGATTTAAGGAATTATTGTTAGTGTTGGAGTTTGGACTGTAGTGTATTGGTGTGTTTTTTGAAGTAGACGGCGGGAGAGTGTGTGAAGTTGAAGAGAGGTTGTGGGTAGATGATGTAGTTTGTGCTTTTACGGAACAGCTATCATACAGAGAGGGAGAGTAAGGTAAAATTGAGTTAGGGAGAGAGAAAGATTCGTTTGTGTTGACAGAGTTGGTTTGATTTTGAGTGGGAGGATTTTGCGGTATTTTTTTGCTATATTCTGAGTGATTCTGTTTTACTGAGATATGAGTTATTGAGTTGAGTGATGTTGATGGGTTATGAGTTTTAGTTTCAGCTGACGGGTTTGAAGAGGTCGTTTTGGCTTGAGATGTTTCTTGAGGGATTTTTTGGGTGTTGTTATTTTGTTTGAGCTTTTCAGCAAAAAAATGGATTTGAAATTTGAGAGGGATTACGGTCTTTATAAATTCGCTTGGCTTCTCCCATGGTGCATTTATTTGAAGTCTTAATTGATAATATTTCTTTTGCCTGCTTATAGCTTGGGCAAATTTTTGATGACGATGGGTGAGGAAGGGAGCAGTTTGCGCACATGACGCGGGTGCATTTTCTGGAGAGTGTGGGGGAAGACTGCATGTATCGCATTTTGTGTTACCGTTACAACGCTTTGTGGTGTGACCAAGCAATTGGCAATTTTTGCAGCGCATGGGATTTGGAACGTATTCCGTAAACTTGGCATTGTAAAAACCGATTTCGACAGATTTGGGAGGATTAAAGAAGTCAAATGTAAATAGTATTAAGCCCGATGGCTTTTGCTTACCTTTGTCATCAGTCTTAGTAAATTTATATGCCTCCGTGACACCTTGATTTTTCATTTCTGTGACGATTTCGGTTTCACTGACATTAATAAGGCATGGGGCATATGCGATTCCTTTTGACGAATTAAGGCGATCATGAAGTTTTGCTTCCACTGGACAGACGTTAGCTAAGTTATTCACCTTAGTGAATTTATCAGCAATTCTTTGCGATTTAGCCATGATAAGCAGACTACCATCCCGAAGCAGAGATATTTTTCGTATTCTGTGCTGATGTTATCTATTGCCTTTTTCAGGAGAAAAGGGCTTAGGGAAAATAGAGGTTTATCCTTGTTTTTTGATGTAAATATCACAAATCTTGGATTTTTGATATTTGATGTTAATGGTAGGTCGGGATAGTTATGGAGGGATAGCTGGTTGGTTTTTTGTTTTTTGTTTGGAAAAGTAACGAAGTCAGGGTCTGGGTCAGTTCTATTCGGCCCGAAGGCCATTATTCTCTTAAACCAAACACTTATAAGAGGAAAGATAAGGAGAAAACTACACTGGGAGGAAATAACTGGGAATAAGAAACAAGTGGTATAACGGGAGGTACCGGTTTGCACACTTGGGACAAAAGGAAAGACACGCGACAGATGAAGAACGATGCTATCAGTTCGAAAGCTAGTCGGTGACTGAGCATATTTACTTATTTTGAATGAATTATGTTATTAGTTCCACATATATATTGCTTATATTCTGCTTGAGCCAAGTAATCGTTCTGCGTTGTTGTCGATTTTTCTCTTATGGATCTGGCCACTTTACATAATATTTTTTTCAAGTTTCGTCCAGTATTTGTTCAAATCCTGTTGTATACATTTGTTGTTTGCAGGTTAAATAACAGTCAATGGAACGTTTGTTGTCCTTATGGGGCTCTGTTTTCTGTTTTTACCTGCGCTGCTCTCGAGATCGTCTACCTTTTCGTTACCCATTGCACCTTAGTGCCGTGGTACCCAAAAGGAAAACTTTATTATAGGTTTATGATAGTGTCTGTGGCTGTTTTTTTGTCATATATGGATTTTCTTCTCCTCTTTGTAAAGAAGGACATTCTCTGGAGATTCTGTTACCCTATAGTAACTAATTTTAGGATTTTCAGATACAGTAAGCGCAATCCAAACTCCTTCGACTAGAAAGAGCAATTGCTGAGCAAGTGACCCCAAGAAGCCTGATCTCATTTATTTTGGCGAGGAGCGAAGGCTGGGAGACTGCAAATGAAATAATCACGAGTGTGGTGCAGCAACTGCGTGTAGAGGAACGAGCAACCAGAAACCCCTACCCGAACATCAGAAAAAAAACTCCCTCGACTGGTGTATAGATGGAGGTAAATGAAAAGTCAACAATTTTTTATTTATTTAATGCATCCACACCTCCTGTTGGACCTATTTACAAATCCAATCCATTGTAATGAAAACTGGACACCGAACGATCACCATTTTTAGAGTCGAACTGATGATGATACATACATACATATGTAAAATGAAAGAGCTTATTCACATGATCGCCGGGACCGCGTCGAGCATGTCAATCAATCGCAGGATTACGAACATCTAAGGATAGCAATTGTGGTGTGCAATGAACTTATGTACATAGCAAGTTCAAACTTCTTTCATCAAGAAATGGCAAAGATGATATTTCCGCCAATAGTATGGACGCAATGTTTTCTCCCCTCGAACTCGAAGAATCAAGGACATCCTCATAGCACTGTAATATTCCAAAAGTGCTTGTGTCCTTAAAATTTTCACTTCATGACGGAAGCAATTTGCACTCGTCGCCACATCAAAATTTCGAATGGTTGCCTATTGCAGGCATAAAACCAAATGCCATTTCTATGACTGTGATTACTGCCTGGGGGAGGACCTAAACTCTGTACATCAAATTGCATTAAACATTTTATAACCCTAGCGCGGCATGAAGCTCATAAAACAAAAGCAAAACATTTACGATTGCAGTTACAGTCACACACCACATCAGTCTGTTAAACTTTTGGCGGCGTCACAAAACACCTTATCCGCTACCCAGCTTTCAGTCACACCCACTCGTATGCCATTTAATTGTCTGATACACTGAGGGAAAAACAAAACAGAACACCACCCAAGCTGAAGTTCAAAATGAGTTATTACTTATTACTCCATCAGACGCATCAAAGTGGAAACATTTTATAACACACAGCTCCACCCCGAGTAGAAAGGAGGATATATTCAACGCAGTAAACCGTGTGTAGAGTTACTTCACATTTGGGAGGGATGTAATGGGTGTGCGAGTATCTCGCATTTGCATTTTCGTCGCGCACTTCGACGTAACACTACACCCACGTCTATCCATATCTACATTCATCCCTCATGTATTTTACGTCACTTTCGCTCGTGTGATTGCTCCCACCCCTCACCGCATACCATATTTATGTATGTAGCACACTCCAAGGATAATCATAATCATAATAATCGTCGTCATGTTCATTTGTATATTTGTGCAGTAGTCTCATAAAATGAATTACCCACATTTTCAAGATTCCTCCGAATCCGGTTTTGAAAAGTTGTGAAAACTCGTTAGATGGCTTCTAATAATCTTCAGCCACGTCTAAGACGATGAGGACAACGACAATGATGATGATGACGACGACGATTGTGCTTCTTTGTGGGGGTGGTGTGGTGGTATGTGGTTGAATGGCGTTGGTAATGGCGACAATGAAGGTGGCTTCTGTGGCTGAGACAATGACATTGGTAATGACAATAGCAATTAGAAGAAATCAGCTCCCTGAAAAGCGGGGAGCGGCTGACTGTAGCATGCATAGGCAACACTTTGACAATCTTAGACAATTCGGCTCACGAATGCTTTTGACAATTATGATGTTAGTTGAGCACGACATTTTGTGGATTCGGTAATTTTCTGTTTGAGATGGGTTTCCAACAATCTACACCGATAAAAGTGTTTGAGATATTGCTGAAGACATGGAGAGAGCGAGATGTTTTTGAATTACTTTATTATGGAATAAATTTTCTGTTTGAAAATGTCGTTTGCGGAAGCTTAACTATTAAAATACATTACAAAATAGTGCTGTGCGGAGGATTTTGTGTTGTGCGGAAGGGGTATGGCTTCAGTATCCCTAATGAAATTCAATCAGTTCTTGTTCAATAGGCTTAAGAAAATAGTCGTTCTCCATGGAATATACCAAGTTAATTCGCCTTCAACTACGTGACTCTGTTTTTCATCCCTTAACTTAAAGTCTAATTTGACTTATAATAGCATAATTTAATTATGTAAAAATGGCAATTATACAATAAAATATTTTTCTTCATTTCATAATAGGTATTTTAGGTACCGATATTGAAAAAAAAAATTATTTGTTTGTGGAAATGTTTTTATAGCTGATATTTATGTTTAACTCCTCTCTATCTCCATTTCCATAAATTAATTTTTCTTTTTGTAAGATGATTTTCCCAACATTTTTAATTTGTTAGCAAATCGTTTGACGGGAGTATGCGGGAGATTTTTTTTTGAAACCTTTAAACGAGTTGAATACAACCGATTTCAAGAATTTTAACATAATTCATTTGAAATGATATAGATTACAATATAAATACACTTTTAAGAAAAGACGAATGCTTTGTAATGCTAAGTAGACGCAGAGACAAATATACCTATATCAGCAGGAAACACAAAATTGTATATCTCTTTGCAAAGTATACATCTCCTGCTTATGTATATAATATATTGGTCACAGAAACATAAACTAAAAAGCATGAGTAAAATGTTATGCTTTAAACTGAATCGCTTTCAGTAAAGACATGGGTTAACACAATTCTCGACTTTCGATTGGTTGTGCAGCAGAAGAAAAAAAAAATCATTATTTAAATATTCGTTCTGTAAGGTAATGAGTATTAAGATACAAAAATATTCCAATTGTTTTTGGCTTTAACAAATTTCATGATTTTCACTTTTGGCCAGGTTTCTGCCTAGTGATATTCCTGTGCGACAGGCCAAACTTCCAGACAGATTTGGCATGTGCTTGATTAAAAACGCTCAAATGGATTAATCTTGCTAAAGGGATCAGATATCAGCTCGAATATCAGAGTCATCAAGGGATACTGTTCAATGGAAAAACCACTTTTCATTTCCTCTGCACCTTGTCCAGCCCTGTCCAAAAGAAAACTACTCCATCTTTGAGCTTTTCTCTTTTATGCCCTCGGTGGCCTGGCAAACATGGATGCCAGAAGAATCCTTCGGTTTTTGAGCCGGCCAGTGTTCGATCCAGTGATATCACAATGAACCTCTTGTGGGCTAAGTGTGCAAGATACCTCTAACTTAACCTAGCCTTCTACAAATTGATACTGAAATTCCAGATTTGCGATATTTTTCTTAATTTTTTATTCAGGGTTATCGTGAATAAATGTTTCCCCCCCGAACAAGAATAAAAAAAAAAACAAAAAAACGACGCCCACCGAACTAAAATTAGGTATCTTCAAAAAAGAGAAATAATTCCGTGGAAAATAAATAAGTATGGTGAATGGCAATTCAGGAGAATTTCAACGCAATCGCAATATTTAATTTTTTCCCGATGATTTTTTTCCCCTATTTTTGAAGATACCTAATTTTTGTTCGGGGAAAAATTACGAGGGAAAATTTATTCACGATAATCCTGATTATGTCTTGTACAACATAAACATCTGCAGTCAATATTACGACATCGTCCGCATACATTAAGACTCCTTGGGCATTGTCTACGTCGTTTAACAGTAGCGCGAATAACAGTAGACCAAGTAAACAATTGATATTGGTCAGTTCGAATTTGTAAACTACTTTTTTAAACTACTTCGAAAAAAACTAGAGCGTTTCGATATATATAGTCAAAAACTGAAGCATAGCTCCTTTTTTTTCGCTGGTCTTAATCGCAATGATACAGGATTAATTAAATATGTTGCCTTTTAGGATCTTATGTTTCTTTTTTCACTTTGCTAGCATGTTTCTCAATTTTCCATCAGGAATTTTATCCACGCAGGTCATGAAAGAGATTGCTCTGTAATTCACTACTTCGCTTGCGTCAATTTTTTTTTTCAGATACTGTCCTATCTATATTAAGTTGGTTGAGGTCCCCCTCCACTTGTTTGTGCCACCTACCACGAGGTCGTCCTCTACTGCGTCGTCCATCCGGGGTGGATTTGAAAACTTTCTTAGCGGGAACGTTGGGCTCCATCCGCTCTAAATGACCCAGCATTCTTAGTCGCTGTATGTGAACTCTTCTGGCTAAGTCGATCCTTGCACAGGCCGTATAGCTCGGCATTGTACCTTCTCCTCCACTCACCGTCTATGCAGACGGGACCAAAGATCGCTCGAAGAACTTTTCTCTCGAAATCATCAAGGGCATCCTCATCCGGTTTTGTCAAAGCCCATGCCTCAGCGCCATACAGCAGGACTGGGATGATTAGTGTCTTATAAAGAGTTACCTTAGTAGTTCAAGATAGGGCTTTGCTACTCAATTGCCGTTTAAGCCCATAGAAACGACGATGGGCAAGAGTAATTCTTCGTGTGATCTCCCTACTGATGTCATTTGCGGAGTCCACCATAGAACCTAGGTAGACAAAATCCTTTACTACCTAAAAATGATATCTTTCTATTGTGGTGTTCTGTCCAAGACGCCGATGTTGGGTGTCCTTTTTTGTAGACAGCATATATTTTGCTTTGCTTTCATTGACCGCTAGACCCATCTTTGCTGCCTCGGTCTCAATACTCGTAAATGCCCCATTGACGGCCCGCTGAGTTCTTCCGATTATGTCAATGTCATCGGCATAAGTGAGTAGTTGTACAGACTTGAAGAAGATTGTATCTCCGGGGTTGGCTTGTGAGTTTCGTACAATTCTCTCAAGTACTATGTTAAAGAGATCGCATGATAGCGCGTCACCGTGTCTAAGACCTTTCCTGACATCGAACGGTTCGGTGATGTTCTTACCGACTTTGATGGAGCAGCGAGAGTTCTCCATCGTCATTCTGCACAAACGGACGAGCTTGGCAGGGATGCCAAGACTAGACATGGCCCTGTATAACTCGTCTATATATACGCTATCATAGGCAACTTTGAAATCTATGAAGAGGTGGTGCGTATCGATTTTATATTCATGGGTTTTTTCCAAGATCTGCCGTAGTGTGAATATTTGGTCAATGGTGGACTTTCCCGGCCTGAAACCGCACTGATAAGGACCTATCAGGTTGTTGACGATCGGTTTTAGGCGTTCACATAATACGGCAGACAGGATCTTATATGTGATATTAAGGAGACTTATACCTCTGTAGTTGGAGCAGTTCAGAGGGTCTCCTTTCTTCAGGATCGGGCAAACGATGCTGAAGTTCCATTCATCGGGCATACTTTCGTCCGTCCAGATTTTACAGATGAGCTGGTGCATGCTCCTTACCAAATCATCTCCTCCTGCCTTAAAAACTTCAGCGGCAAGGCCGTCGGCTCCAGCAGCTTTGTTGGATTTGAGTTTAGATAGCGCTATCCTCACTTCATTCTGATCGGGTTGACGGGAATCTTGACTGTCATCGTCACTGTTGAATGGCTCATTCTGCCTGACAGCGGAATATTGGTCATCATCGCCGTTTAACAGTCTGCAGAAGTGTTACTTCCATATCCTCAGCACCGACTGCGATTTTTCAACTATGTTGCCATTTTCGTCCCTGCAAGCTTCTGTTCTGGCTTTGAAACCCTGGTATGTTCTTTTTACCTTTTGGTAAAATTTTCGAACATTATTCCTGCAATAAAGTCTCTCAATCTCCTCGATCGAGCGCTTCTCATGCTCCGTTTTCTTCTTTCTCAGAAGTCGATGTTCCTCTTTTCTCCTGCGCACGTAGAGCTCGTAAGCAGCTCTAGGCCTTCTATGTAGCGCCGCTTTGTACGCCTCTTGTTTTGCTGCATGTGCTTGCCGGCATTCCTCATCAAACCAGGGGTTTCATTGTGGTGGGCGAGTGAAACCCAGTACATCAGAGGCGGCATCTCTGATGGCTTGTTGGCAACGCTGCCACTGGTCTTCCACATTTGCTGCTGGCGGCATAGGACTTAGATTGAGATTAGAAGAAACTCGATCGGCAAAGGTTCTGGCGGTCTCTTGCGATTGTAGCCGCCCGACGTCAGATTTCCTCACAATATTTCGTTGATTTCGCTCCGTTGTGGATATCCGCATCCGTACCTTGGCTACAACTATGTAGTGATCCAAGTCCACGTTGGCTCCTCGGAAAGTCCGGACACCCAGAATACTGGAAGAGTGCCTTGCGTCGATCGCAATGTGATCGATTTGGTTGACAGTTTTTCGATCAAAGGAGAGCCATGTTCCTTTGTGAATGTCGAGACGTTTGAACCGCATACTAGCTACGACAAAGTTTCGCCCCGCTGCAAAGTCGAATAGCCTGAGTCCGTTGCCGGATGTGATGTCGTGCAGGCTGTGCTTTCCGACCACGCTACTAAAGACGTCCTCTTTTCCTAGCTTTGCGTTGAAATCACCAAAACAGAGATAGTACCGTCAAAAAGAAAAGGGTCTCCTCCCGATTTTAAACTTCCAAGAATGGGGGAGGGGAGGCGACTGTTGATCATGGTTGAGTATCCTAACTTATTCCGGTATTAACATGGGATAGAACTTTGGATGTTGGAATTCCTGATAGATGCAACTGGAAAAATCAGAATGTCACTTATAATTAGTTGAGCTGGTATACCAATGGATCCAAGATGGACTTTACTGCAGAAGCTGAAACATTCCTTCAGTATATAAAAATGACTGCTTGTCAAGCTGAGGACGAATCCGTGATTGGAAGGAGTCCAAATTTTCTAATATGTAGAACATCTTCCTGGAGAATCGAGGAAGAGATATAAATCGCTTTTTCCGAGAGCTCAAATACGTTGATCTGGTAGAACATCTGGGATTCATTTCTCTATCTAATCCAGCAGCTTCTATTTTTTAGGTTCTAGTAGGAACATGCTGCAAAAAGTATAAGCTGATCTCAAACAAATTCTGCTAGGAAAATACATTTGTTTCAATCCAAAGAATGAATTTCAATTACAATAAATAATATTACGGATACTATAAGACACGCACATATTGATAACTATAGAGAAATACATACTGTTTATAAAAAAATGAAATGACGTACAAGAACATATTATCCAATTTTTAACTTATTAATGGGTGGAACAGTTCATTGCATATGCATTTTTTTTTTCTTTTATAATTTGCGGGCACTCAAGTGGTTATTAATACCTTAAGATGTTTACACACAGTGCGGGGGTAAGAAAAAGATTTGTTGTAGTGGTTTGAAGCTCAACTAACTGGGGAGATTTTTTTTTTTATTTCGTCTTTGCTTTTGATTCACAATATTTTTTCCGATAACCGATGTCATAGGCAAATCCTCATCAACACAGCGAACGATTTTTCCAGCCACATGACCAAGCTACTGCCAATGTTATACCTTCGTAGTAGTGTTCATACAAGCTTTCGCAATTGATTGGATTGACTTTACATATTTCATGAGAAATAAGTAAATGCTTGCTGACATCAGGATTTCAACCATGAACCATTAGCGTGGCAATTGACGACGTTACCACTACACCATTGCCACCCCCATATATGTGCATATAAACAAGATTAGATATGATAAATAGCTAATTGGTGAGATATTTTCACGTTTTATTATTCACGTAGTCATAGCCAAATGCCGTACAGTCAATTAAACTTTGATAGCTCATGTCATTTCATTCAAATATAAACAAAGAAAATTGCAGAAAAGCATTTGGATAAAAGTAGAGACTGAAATTGTTTCATCTTTTATTGGTTTTCTGAGAAAAGTAAATGTGAATTGTAGATCGAATACAAAACATACTGAGGGCTTACAATCTATCTGAAAAAATCGTATTATATCCGATTCGTCTTAACTCAAACACGCCCTATTAATATGGGAGTAGAGATGTGAAATAAAATGTATCTGCTCAGACGCACGTATACTTCACTTGAGTTTTAAGGTTTTTTTTATTCGTGGGCACTGAAGGTGTTATGAATATCCTTAAAATGGTTTTATACAGTGTGTGAGTTGAAAAAGATAGAGAAAGATTGGCGAAGTGGTTTTAATTAGGCGACTGCATGGATTAGTCAACTCGGCTGGTTCTACTGATCATATAGCTGCATATCCGGCGCGTGTAGCTAAGCATCAAAGACATGCAACTCAAACTTGTAAAAATTCCATGACAGAATTTTGCTTTTATACAGGGTGGGGCAGAAAGAACTACCCGATTTAAAGAGAACGTAGATAGGGTTAAGGTGGGGATAGCAAAGCGCGGGAGGTGACGATAGACAGCGGCAATCGTGCGGTTTTCAGTTGTCATAATGGTTTGGACGGAAGTATACCGTGCGTTTGTTGTTGAAGAATTAATTAAAGATGGCGGATCGCCGACTGCGACGCAGCGTGCTTTTCGCATACACTTTGAAGTTCGACGTGATTCCGTTCCTGACAAAAAAATAAAAAACAATACGCCTTTGGGTGTCAAACCTTAGAGAAACAGGCTCTGCAGTCAAAAAGAAGTCTTCTGGACGACCTCGTACTTCAACAGGAGCGGAAAATGTGGCCGCTATCAGGGCTCTAAAGAATGTAATAACGCAGGAAGTCGCTAACATTCCGCCTGAAATGACTCGCCGCGTAATGGAAAACTTCCGAGAGAGGGTTACTCAGTGTATAGATAATGGAGACTGCTACTTGATTAACGTAATTTTTAAAACTTTTAATTTATTAAAATTGCATTATATGTATTATTTGGAAATAAAGTAATCACTTTGATATCTTGTTTGTTATTTGTTACATTAGCATCCAAAATGGGAAAGTTCTTTCTGCCCCACCCTGTATATATTATACTCGTATTATATACAATTAGGTGTACATATCTACGTTTAAACATAGTTTCTTTTCCCCAAACCAGTTTCTTTAGAAAACTAAGATGCAGCATGAACTGTATACTACGAGTAGTACAAGGTGATGCAAAAGTAATCACCCAATTTGATTTAGCTAAAACTTTTTTTTATGAATTGAAAAATAATGGTTCCATTTTTTTTTTTTTTTATCTGGACCTCGAATTTTCGTACTGAAGGTGATATGGTTCAAATGATGACCTCTAGCGTTTATTCAAATTAAACCCATTTTATGGCATTATCCATCACTTCTCAATATTTCCGGCGATAAGAAAAAAATAATATTTGGCGCAACAGCTCTTTAAGTGCCTGGGCCTCTCTTCTCGCAACCTGTTGTGTGCGTTTTATTTTTTTAAACCAATGGAAGGGACCTACAGTTTAGTGCCGTATCCGAGAGGCAATCTGGTATGAGAAGCTTTCTCGTGGCAAAAATACTCTCGGATGTTTGTCAGAAGTTCACGAGCGGTGGGGCCGTGAAAAAACTTTTTGATGTTTTCTGGAATTCGAACATGGAACCTCACGCGCAGTGCTCTGCGCTACGGCTCCCACTTCCTACTTTCGGCAGTATATTTTTTATTTCTTGTTTAATTGTCTTTGAGGGCTGCGAGAGTCTGTAGCTTGTTCACGCAGAGCAATGACTTTAAATAACGCCGAAGAAAGAAGTCTGGAATAATCCGATCAGATGATATTAAGGGGCAAATACAAATTGCCAAAAAGGGAGATAACAGAAGCGTCTTCAAAAAAATATGACCGAATCACCCTTTCAACACAAATGCTTCATGGTTTAGGAAAAATTATATACAATTCATATACTCATTATTTTGCGCCATCTTGCACATGCAGTCGCACACAAACCTCCTCCAATATAAAAAAAAATTGCCATAAGCAAGTTTACCTTTACAAAACTGTAATTTTAGCGCCGAATTAGTATTCATTGCTCCAAGTATGTTTTATTTCCCTGAAACAAATTTTCTAAGAATTTTGAAAGAAATGTATTTACACCATTATAATCATGACATACACATAATGCAATTTTTAAATTAAGTTTTAAAAATTACGTTACTCAAGTGGCGGTCTCCATTATCGATACACTGAGTAACCCTCTCTCGGAAGTTTTCCATTACGCGGCGAGTCATTTCAGTCGAAATGTTAGCGACTTCCTGTGTTATTACATTCTTTAGAGCCCTGATAGAGGCCACATTTTCCGCTCCTGTTGAGGTAAAAGGTCGTCCAGGAGACTTCTTTTGAGTGCAGAGCCTGTTTCTCTAAGATTTGATACCCAAAAGCGTATTGTTTTTTTTTTTTTTGTCAAGAATAGAATCATGTCGACCGAGTTCGAAGTGTATGCGAAAAGCGCCTTGCGTCGCAGTCGGCGACCCGCCATTTTTAATTAATTCTTCGACAACAAACGGACGGTATAATTCCGTTCAAACCATTATAACAACTGAAAACCGCACGATTGCCGCTGTCTATCGCCACCCCCGCGTTTTGCTATCCCCACCACAACTCTATCTACGTTCTCTTTAAATCGAGTAGTTCTTTCTGCCCCACCCTGTATATATATAGAATGGGTTTAGTGGTCAATGAAAGCAAAGCAAAATATATGCTGTCTACAAAAAGGACACCCAACATCGGCGTCTTGGACAGAACGCCACAATAGACAGATATAATTTTTGAGGTAGTAAAAGATTTTGCGTACCTAGGCTTTATGGTGAGCTCCGCAAATGACATCAGTAGGGAGATCACACGAAGAATTACTCTTGCCAATCGTTGTTTCTATGGGCTAAAACGGCAATTGAGTAGCAAAGCCCTATCTCGAACTACTAAGGTAACTCTTTATAAGACACTAATCATCCCAATCCCGCTGTATGGCGCTGAGGCATGGGCTTTGACAAAACCGGATGAGGATGCCTTAGTTATTTTGAGAGAAAAGTTCTTCGAGCGATCTCTGGTCCCGTCTGCATAGACGGTGAGTGGAGGAGGAGGTACAATGCCGAACTATACGGCCTATATAAGGACATCGACTTAGCCAGAAGAGTTCACATACAGCGACTAAGATGGCTGGGTCATATGAAGCCGATGGAGCCCTACTTTCCCGCTAAGAAAGTCTTCGAATCCACACCGGATGGACGACGCAGTAGAGGACGACCTCGTGGTAGGTGGCGCAAACAAGTGGAGGGGGACCTCAACCAACTTGGCGTGCGCAACTGGAGGCAGCTGGATCATATCCGTGCTGGCTGGTTTGTTGGTTGAAGCCCAGGTCCACCTCGGACAGTAGCGCCACCTACATAAATAAGTAAGTAACCATGACATATCGAGACTCATAAGACCTTTTCGAATGACGCACAGCAATGCAATCTACTCATAAGATTTATAATAATCAGGGATAGGATTCTGCTAACTTTGCCTCTTTTTTTTGCTTAATTGGAAGATAGTATCGACTTTACACAAACACGTTTCATGTCCTCCTCATTCCAAATATATGTATTTTATTTTGCCTTTTTATATCGTTATTGCCTTTTTTTGCCTTTTTTGCCTATTTTGCTTTTTTCTCAAAGTTTGTTCGCTAACAAAATTTTAGAAAAATGCGCGTTTGCATATATGTATATCTGTGCAAGCATGCTTCTTACTCACACTACGTAATACGCATACCTAAATTCCTAGACGCGTTAAAATTTAAAACGTCTAGTCCGTGGGGAGAGTCAACGTGGAAATATGTACATGACCACAGACGGTTTGCACCTGTATGTGACCGCAGACGTTACTGTGTATAACTCTATTACATATTTCTTGTTTGTATACAATGCATAAATGCGGATTATTTTGCTCGGAATAAAAAAAAATCGTCAGCGTTCTTTAAGACGAACGATGCAAGCTGTGTTGTGTTTGCAAAGGAATTGATTGAAGATGAAGCAGTACAAGTGCAGCTGGTGTACATCAAAGTCAATTTTAGGTTTTTAGTCGACCCAAAAAAACGAATTTTCGAAGACTTACAAAAAACAGGTATTTTTGAGAGTCTGTACTTATAATTTTAACTAGTATTATTCTGATCAAGGAACATCAATTGGCGAAGTGTTGCCGGTTTTAAAGAACATTCAGCAAAACTTGAAAAAAGCAAAAGGGCCGATTGCAAAGGAAGTCCTGAAGAAGTTTACTGCCGTTTTCAATGCAAATACGGGACTGAAAACTATTGAGCAGATAAATGCTATAATGAACGGCGACTTGGATTCCAAACTTCCAGAAAATATTGATGTTAATAATGTTGAAAGCTTTAAATGGGCTCCACTCGTTTCAGCTGAAGTAGAAAGGTCGTTTAGCTCTCTAAAGGCACTTCTAAGAAAGAACCGGAGAAGATTATTACCAGAAATTTCAAAAAGCTCTTGGTAGTTCAATGCTACTATAACTAAATGTGCATTTACTTTCCTTTTCTTATCTTTTAATAAATGCCTTTTTTTGCCTTTTTATGTGTTTTGTTTTGCCTTTTTTTACTTTTTTATGTCAACAAAATCCTAACCCTGATAATAATACATTGCATAATACACATTTATTATTTTTGGATGCACCATATTTGAGAGCCCTGGAAATATTCCATGTTATACAATAAGCCATGGTACGACTGTAAAATAATAAAATGGGTTGAAACCTATGTTGATAAAGAGTCTCATTTCCCAGTTAGGCACTCTCCCTATAAGTATCTCTTCACTTTAGAATGTTTTTCAAAATTCGATTGCCTATTAAGCCCCATCAAGATCAAGTATCAGGCATGTGATCCAATTTAACCCCAAAATTAACATGCTTTAGATGAACTGCCTAATAGACTGCCAAAACAACAAACATTATCCTCTTAATAGATATATTGATTATTATGTGTGAACTCCAAGACCTGACTCCCTAACCCTAATCGTCAGAAGTTGATAACCAAAGTCTTAGGTGACACAAGGCCATTATCTTATCTTGCCCCATCATAGCAGCACACCAAAGCCAAACCAAATCAACCGAATTTTAATTAATTTCGAAAACATTATCCAGTTCCAGTGGACAATTAAGGGTTGCATGCGATCAAAGCGTTATAATGCAAATAACCCAACCTAAGAGAATTTACACTTGGCTCAGTGATTCGGTAAATACAATATCCCCAGTAACATTTCTGAAATGAACTTAAATTTTCCATCTGTGCATGCATAGCATTCATGTATACGTTTGGATATCCTTGCATATGGCATCCTCCGGTGATTTCATTCAACGAGCGATCATCCAACGAATTGTAAGGAGTCTTCGATTATCGCATCACTTGGTCGATGAGCGTAAGTATAAGATTCTGTGTGCTGTATGCTGTGTGTTGTATGCTGGATGCTGGATACTCGATGGTTTCGGAATATCCGGCTTTGCCTCCATTCAAGTCACATTAACTTTATTTAGAAGGTGCAAAGAGGTATAAACATAAGAAGCTCTACTCCTGTTACTTAGGTTACGACACATGACGATGACGTTGACAACGGCACCAGACAACCACAGCTACAATCGCAGCCATCAGGACCCGATGAAGATGAAGGGTGCAATTCAGAGAATCTCTGCATGCACCTTGAATTCCAACTGAAGCCAAAGCGATTTCGTGGTAAGGAATAAAATGTTTCCATGGATATTCCACCGGAATATACTAACATTATCCTTTAGTTGCATGTCTTAAGGAGTAGCACCAGTACACCCCTGTAGAAGTGTACCAGTTTCTTCTACAGCACTGTATGTGACCAGGTGCATATGCAGAGTAGGTATATCTCGACCTACTCCATATGATGTTGGTAAGAAAATAACGTTAGGAGAATATCCTGTTTATTTGCTAACATGGATGACTGAGTGTATGCTAGAGTCTGTGTGCATGTGTGGGTGGGTTTATTTGAAAGGATATCGACGGCAAATAAGGAGAAATTGGGGGAATTTCGATGGAAACTACCAGGAGATTGGTTTTGTATACGTGTGCGGCTCGAGGAGTAGAAGAGGGGCTTTGAAAGTTGAAGGTCTATGAACGTTGCAAGTTGCCAACGATGATGGTCTCGACGATGCGGAAGATTCGCGACACATCGAAGAAATTTCATTGGCCTCCCTCACAAATCGATAGTTAGTTACTTAAGCATGGATAGAGTTTAGTAGTTAGTTGGTTGTGTGTTTTTATTGTTTTATCCTGTAGTTCATATTGTTGAAGTTGCTGATATTGGTTACATCAAAGAAGCAATATTATCGCAGGGTGTTGAAGAAGTTACGAAAGTGTTGGAAAGTACTATGAACTTAACTTTATTTTCAACTTCTCCCTTAGGAGTAACTGAAAATTTAAAAGTCAAAATGTTCTAAGAATTTTTGGAAATGGTTTTTCACTCGTCACGAATTACTTAACTGAATTCGAGAAGAGTAATAGTTCTATACCCACAGAACTGTGGGTTGCTACGGCATACATTTAACTATTATATCTCGATTGGCAGTTTTCTTCAAAGAAATTGAACACATTGCTCCAACATGATACTTCAAGAATTTTGCAATGGATTTTGATAAAATTTAATTTGCAAATTAAGATTAACTTAAAGTACAGGGTGGGGCAGAAAGAACTCCCCCATTTAGGATGCTAATATAACAAAAAAAAAAACAGATATTAAAAAGATAACTTCATATCAAAATAATACACATAATGCAGTTTTTAATTAAGTTTTAAAAAGTACGTCACTCAAGTGGCGGCCTCCATTATCGATACACTGAGTAACCCTCTCTCGGAAGTTTCCATTAAGTAATTTCAGGCGGAATTTTAGCGACTTTCTGTGTTATGCATTCGTTAAAGCTTCCAAAGTTTGTGGACGATATTTCTACACCTGGGCTTTAAGATATCACAAGAGAAAGAAATCGCAAGGCGTCAAATCAGGCGAACGCGGTGGGCACCCGATATCACCACGTAATGAGACAATATGCGCAGGAAACATTTTTCTAAGAATCGCTAGTGACTGGCGAGATGTGTGTGTCGTCCAGGAGACTTATTTTCGAGTGCAGAGCCTGTTTCTCTAAAGTTTGACACCCAAAGGCGTATTGTTTTTTTTTTTGTCAGGAACGGAATCACGTTGACCGAGTGCGAAGTATATGCGAAAAGCACACTGCGTCGCAGTCGGCGACACGCAATTTCTAATGAATTCTTACAAACGCACGGTGTACTCCCGTCCAAGCCATTACTATTTTTTTTATTTATGTTTTTTTTGGCCGAGAGCAGGAGAAAAATCTTCTAAAGACACCATAAGGCCCGACCGCGCGAGTTTAATATTTATTCGGAGCGAAACAAAACAAAGCGTTCAGTAGAAAGGTCAAGACAAGAGTGCCTTATCTGTACTTTGTGAAATAGAAACAAAGCCAACATTGGATGATGTTGTTCTATTTCTTCTGAGAGAGTAATCCTGTTACACCCACGCTATACATTTGGTAGCTTAACAACTAGACCTAACTATTATAAAAGACATTTCCATACATAGGTATATATACGTATGTAAATGTGTACATACATATGTGTATAGGTATGTTGTAACGTTACTCGCGTGCTTATGGTAGTGTGTCCCTAAAAAAACACATCTCTTCAAAATGAATGCTACAACTAAGCCGACGCTTATCCAGCAGTGTTATTTTCGCTTACGAGACTCGTGATTTTTGGAAAAAAGATGTTCGTATGTAATGTAATAAATTATTCGCGTCAAGTAGTTGAATGACGGTACGGTTACAATAGCAGTGAACACGATCTTTGTGTTTACGCGGAAATTTTGTTATCTCTTCAAGGACGCTGGGAATGCCCAGATCCCGATGAATATCTTCGTTACGTACATACATACCACGGTGCACTTACGATCGTTCTAAGAACTTTATTTTCAAAAGTTTGTATGATGTTTTTATTGCTTTTCTTAGTACAACCCTACAGTTGTAGACCATACCTCCACACAGCCTTTAGCACTTGCTTATGTACAATAAGTTAACGACAAGTTTGTTCAACGGGAAAATACGCCACACGTTTCCGCTGCATGAAGCGTAATGACACCCTACGTGATGGAATGCAGGTGGTGTCGAATGGTCCAGATGACTACCCAGCATTTGGTAGTCAATGCATCATGGGAATGAGAATCAGCCGACGATGAGTAGGTTAAGTTAATTTAAGAAAATCATTTTTTGTAGTAATCAGTTGTTAAGTAGCCGTGAAGGCAAATGGTAATAAAGATTTTTTTTTATAAGAAGCTTGTACTAAACAAATTAATTGGCGCCCAGCGTGGGGTCCAGGTGAAAGTATTTTTCACTAAGTGTATTTCGTGAATCGACCTCAAGTAGTTCGCGCGGAAAGAAAAACAAACGACCTCAAGTAGCTCGTAAACACAAAAAAACGACCTCAAGTAGGTCGCAAGCACAAAAATCTGACCTCAAGTAGCTCGCAGTGTGTAGTTAAAGTGCAGTGTAAAATCCTGGGCCCCTAGAACCCAGGTGTGGAAGACTACGAATCTATTGATCAAAGTCACCGACGAGGGAGAGTAAAGAAAGACGCCAGAGTAACCTTAAAGGACGAAAAGGAAATTAGCCCCTTCACCAGCGTTGGAATGTTCCACATCATCATCACCATAGTGTAAGCTAGTTTTAAGAAATTATATATTTTTTTTTTTATCATCTACCCACAAGAATATAATTAAAAACAATAATAATAAAAATTGAAAAAAAGTAAGAAAAAAGTGAATGTAAATTTAATGTAATCAAGAAATTAAGAAAATTAGAAATATATAGGATAAAATAAGATAAACCATAGAATTAACGAGTTAATTTACGCCCATAATAATCTTCAAAAGTCCAATATGACTCGTCCAATAATACGTCCACCTATACTAAATGTTGATAATACTGTTCATAATCCCCAACCTTCACTCCAACCTGTAGCAACTCCAGAACTCGAAAATTTAATCATAAATATAGTAAACAGAGTTTTTGCCAATGAATGTAGAAACCTGGTTCAGTCGATTATAAATCCAGATACATCGTTTCAACGAGGTGTCGACCAAACAATCGATGAGCGACATAGGGCAAATTTAAACGACCTGGATAAAGTTCCAGATGTAGTGCGCAGTCTTAGGGAGTTCTCTGGAACTCCTGCTGAATTTAGTTCATGGCGTAAAAGCGTCGAAAGAATCTTAAACATCTACGATCAATCCAAAGGAACACCGAAATACTTCGGTATCTTGAATACCATTAGAAACAAAATTGTTGGGAATGCAGATGCTATTCTTGAATCATACAATACCCCATTAAATTGGGAATGCATTTCGAAGTGCTTAACACTTCATTACGCCGATAGACGCGATCTGGGAACGTTAGAGTACCAGATGACGACACTTGTCAAGGGTAATAACACGGTGGAAAATTATTATCAATCCGTCTACAATCATCTTTCCTTGATTCTAAATAAGATAGCCAGTATGAACCTTCCATCGGAAGCTCTGTATCATTTAACTTCCTTATACAGAGAGAAGGCCCTAGACACCTCAGAGGAGACCTGCCTAGACTCCTAGGTATCAGAGAGCCGGCAGATTTGCCGGCCGCCCTCAATCTCTGCGTTAAATTGGAAAATCAGTAATTCCGAGCTAACTACGCGTACCATAATAACGGCCAAGTGAGGAAACCACAGACAACTCCTCCATTGCCTCCTCGAACTATAACCAAGCGTTTTATCCGCAACTGGCTCATCTACCACAATTACCTCCACAAACACGGCCTCAATACAATCCATTTCAATGATCCCAACAACCACCATTCCAATCAAATAATCAACCGAACTATCGGTCACACTACCAATCAAATCCCTACAATTCCCACCAGAACCAGCAATCACCCAATCCTTTAAGTTCAAAACCCGCTCCAATGCCTGAACCTATGGATATAACTACAATCAGAACCAATAATGTACATTACATGAACAGGCCGCAATTAAAAAATTGGCCGCCTGCTCCCAAACGGCCAATGGATCCTTCTCGACAATTCGTTCCTCCAACTAAGTTGCAAAGGAATTTTCACGTACACACTTCAGAGGTTCCACCTGAAGCTGATTCTCACTTAACAGAAATGCCTACTGCACTTGATTCCCAAAGCGAAATTAATGATTACAGTGCCATGATTCCGAATATGACTAACCAATCCAGTGATGACCAATCATTTGATGAATACATGGTTCAACAAGATAATTACGAACCTATGGAGCAATATAACGACTTTGTCGATGTCCATTTTTTAGGTTGACAAACTCGTCTTTGCCATACTTTGAGTGTAAGACGACCCAACCTTGTTCAAAATCCTATTCTCAATAAAAAAAACTTTCACGCTAACTCCGTCTGTGGAAATGTTGAAATTACCCACCACACCATGCTAAATCTCTTTGGTATAAATACAAACTTACAATTTTTCCTTTTACCATCCTTAAAATCATTTCACGCAATTCTGGGTAACGATAGCCTTAAGGAGCTATCTGCTGCGATATTCACTAAAGAAAACTATATGCTAGTTAACAATAGCATAAAAGTCAAGTTAAAGCAACAAGTCCCCGAATCTATCCACAACGTAAATATTAGAAATGATCATATGACACAAGACCAAAAGCAACAGCTAAGTTTTTTAACCACAAAATATGGCAGCCTATTCGGCGAACCAGATGAAAAACTAACCTTCACCACAACGATTAAAGGAAGAATTCGCACAACTACCGATGATCCTATTTATTCAAAACATTATCCATACCCCATGTCATTGAAAGGGGAAATAGACAAACAAATAAACCAACTACTAGATGACGGAATCATACGACCTTCACGGTCGCCGTACAATTCTCCAGTATGGATTGTACCGAAGAAAGCGGACGCATCAGGGGAAAAGAAGTACCGCATGGTTATTGATTACTGTAAGATCAACTCGGTAACCATACCTGATCGTTATCCAATCCCGGAAACAAATGAAGTTTTAGCCCAACTGGGAGAGAATAAACTATTTTCAGTACTTGATCTCAAGAGCGGATTCCACCAAATCCTTCTACACGAAGGTGACATCGAAAAAACAGCATTTTCTGTCAATAATGGCAAATATGAGTTCACGCGACTCCCTTTCGGATTAAAAAATGCGCCGTTGATCTTTCAAAGGGCTTTAGACGATATATTATGAGAGCACATTGGTAAAATCTGTTTCGTATATATCGATGATATAATCGTGGTTGGTAAAGACGTGAAAACCCACCTTCAAAACCTAGAAAACATTTTTAAGACTCTCCAGGAAGCTAACGTCAGGGTCCAACTAGACAAATGCGAATTCTTGAAATCTGAAGTCGAATTCTTAGGATTTATCATCTCTCCAGAAGGTATAAAGGCAATCCAGCTAAAGTAATGGCGATTGACAAATTTCCTTATCCCAGGACATTAAAAGACTTAAGATCATTTCTTGGTCTGTCGGGTTTTTATCGTAGGTTCATAAACGACTACGCAAAGTTAGCAAAACCCATGACAGCCCTTCTAAGGGTGGATCATGGACGGACGTCCAAAACAAAATCCAGCAAAAAAGCCATACATTTGTCAGACAGTGCAATAGAAGCATTTAATAAAATCAAGAATTCGCTTATTTCGGAAGACGTTATATTCACTTTCCCAGATTTTCGTAAAGAATTCCATCTGACGACTGATGCGTCGGACTATGCAATAGGTGCCGTATTGTCACAAGACAATAAACCGATTACTTTTATTTCAAGAACTCTCAACAAGGCGGAAGAGCATTATACCGCCAACGAGAAAGAAATGCTGGCCATAGTGTGGGCCCTAAACTCACTACGAAACTACCTATACGGTCCAACTAAACTTAAAATATTCACAGACCATCAACCTCTGACATATGCTCTAAGCAGCAAAAACACCAACAAGAGTATAGATTATGAAATAAAATATAAGCTTGGAAGAGCCAATGTTGTGGCGGACGCTTTGTCATGATCGCCTATAAATACTCAAATAAATTCCCTCACCGTAACACAGCATAGCGACGAGAGTTCAGGCCAAGCACTTATTCAAATTGTAGACACACCCATTAATGTCTTGAAAAATCAAAGTATTCTACTTATAGGTAATACACCGTCATATGAATTTCAAATTGTTTTTCCCACTTATCACCGGCACACTATAACAGAAACAAAATACACCCAAGAGAAATTAATAGATATCTTTAAAAAATATCTAAACCCTTCCGTTACTAATGGACTCAAAACTGAAGAGAGAATTTTAGGCATCATTCAAGAGATATACCCAACCCACTTTAAACAGTATCGAACGCTTTTTGTCAGGAAAATGGTCACTGATTTAACTGAAGAAAATTCCCAAGAAACAGAAATTATAAAAGAACATAATCGGGCCCATCGAAATGCCCGCGAGAATAAGATCCAAATCTTACAGAACTTTTACTTAGTGTAAAGTCTGAAAAGAACAAAAATACGACAGACACCCAAACAAACCCGAATTGCAGCCTACCCCCATTCCGGAATACCCAGGCCGAATCATTCATGTTGACATCTATTTTACTAACAAAAAGATTATACTAACAGCAATAGATAAATTTTCCAAATACGCTTTAGCTAGGATCATAAATTCAAGAGCATCAGAAGATATCAAACAGCCTCTCAGAGGATTAGTATTAGCCTTTGGCGTTCCTCAAACTATAGTTATAGATAATGAGAAATCTTTGGGTTCTAGTTCCATAACATTTATGTTGGAAAATATGTTGAATATAAAGGTTTTCAAAGCCCCTCCTTACACAAGCTCAGTCAATGGGCAAATTGAAAGATTTCACTCAACACTCTCAGAGTTGATTTGTTGCTTAAAGACTGACAACACCCACAGAACGTTTTCAGAGCTGTTAGACAGATCCATTTTTGAATACAATAAATCCATACACTCCACTACTGGGAAAAGACCCATAGATATATTTTTCGGTAGACAGCTATTGAATAATCAAGAAGAACTTGAACGCGTAAGACAAAATAATATTCGGAAAATCCAAAACAAACAACAGAACGACTTGGAATATCACAATAAAAAGAAATTTCCCCTAAAAACTTATTCCGTAGGAGAGACCATTTATGTTAAAATCAACAAAAGAATAGGAAATAAACTAGATCCGAGGTATAAAAAAGAAATAGTGACTGAGGAGAAAAACACTACAGTCACAACCCAGTCAGGAAGAATCATCCATAAGAGTTTAATTAACGCACAAATCTTGGATTATTCCAACTCCCAGATGATCAAAATCAATACAGGACATGCGAAGTTGCAGAATGGTTCATTCAAGATTATACATACGATCGAGATAGAAGCTTATAAAATAGCAATAAAGAGTTTGGAAGCTACATTAAATTCATCCATTCCAAGTAATTACTGCTTATATCCTGGCCTTTCCTATGAGATCCTTCGTATAAAAACATATTTAGATAGACTTAGAATAAACAATAGATTTAAGAGATCTTTAGATTTTATAGGTAGTACGTGGAAGTGGATCGCGGGAAACCCGGACCACCACGATTACGAAATAATTGCAGATAAAATGAATAACGTGTTGAAGAATAATAATAACCAAGTTATAATCAATAAAATAAATAAAATACTAAAAATATTCAAAGAAAAAGAAAATAGTAGTCTTCTTCTTCTTCTTCCTTTTATCAGCGAGGCTATGATCCGAAAACAAGGGATCACAGCCCTCCTACTTCACCGCATTTCTACTGATCCGCCTGTGGGGTTCGCCTATTTGACCTCAGAAAATATCGGCAGGCCCACCGATTTTGGATCACTCGGTAACTGAGGCCAATTAAATGCCGATGTCGTCGCATTTGTCTGATCCAGGCGTTTATAGGCCTGCCTTTCCTACATCGCGATGTCTTTGGAACGTGCATAGATATTGCCTTTTTAACAGGGTTCAAATGATCTCTTCTTTGAACGTGGCAATACCAGCTGAGCCGGTCGCGCTCTAATTTTTGTACGATGGTTTCCTTGATGTGAAAGCTTCCACGGATCTTCGAACTTCTTATTCGATCAAGCTTGGTCACTCCTGCTGTCATGCGAAGCATCTTCATCTCAGCTGCCGTTAATTTACTCTCATACTTTTTGTACATCGTCCAACATTGTGAACCGTATGTGAGCGCTGGACGTACAACTGCGGTGTAGAGCCTTCCTTTCAACTTAGGGGGCATTTTTCTGTCACAGAAGATAGCGGAATTTTCTCGCCACTTCATCCACCCTACGCTTACACGATGGTTGATGTCGTCATCACAAGTTGCTTTACTATTGATCATAGATCCCAGATATTTGAACTTTTCGCACTTGGGAAGCACTGTTCCATTCAAATAAATGTCTGGAATAGGCCTGAGTGGATCAGAGAACGGGCAGCACAAGTACTCTGTCTTTTTTGAACTAATGCGATACCCATTTCCCTCCAAAACGTCCACCCTCACATCAAGTGCTCGTTGCAGGGATGTAGGATCCTCACTTATGATGGCTCCATCGTCAGCAAGGAATAACTGATGTACCTTGGGGCCCATCACTTTACCTTCAAGCAGATAGTCAAGGACTGTAATAAAGAGCAAAGGACTTAAAACGCTTCCCTGGTGCACCCCGACTTTGATTGGGAACTCTTTGGTTACTCCAGCGGGGCATCTTACTCTTGTCTTTGCTCCTTCGTACATGTCCATGATCATCTGTACATAGGTTTCTGGAACCCCTCGATGTCTTAGCGCCACCCATATCAGATCTCGTGGTTGTCTGTCGAATGCCTTTTCAAAGTCAACCAATACAATATGCAAATCCCTTAAGGAATCACGATGTTTTTCCATTATGATCCTTATACTTTGGATTGCATCTGTGGTTGATTCGGCATTGGATCACCTCTCACGAAAAAGAAAATAGTAGTAACGAAATCATTATGGAAATTAAATACAAATTAGATGTAATTAAGGAAGAATTAGTTAACGTGGCATACGCCATACATTGGGCGAAAGCCAATATAATAAACTCTTTTATTCTTTCTAATACTGAAATAAATATAATTGAAAGTATCTTTAAAGCTGAAGGTATACCTTGTATTAATATTGATGAGGCGTTAGAATTCGCCGAAATTAAAATTGCCACAAATAATAAAAATTTAATTTACATATTAAGTTTTCCCACGACTAAGTCTCAAACATGTAACCTTTCAATATTAAAAGCGGTAAAAATGAATAGAGTAATAAATAAAATTAAATATGATTCAATCCTAGAATGTAACGAAGAAATTTATGGCATAGTAAGAAGATGCAAAACTTAGAATAGTTTATCAATTTGTAGTAGTAATAATATCATAGATTTAAGGAACTCATCGTGCATCCCAAAACTTATAAGAAGCCAGAAAGCCAATTGTACCATCATAAACAACGAACATATTCCTGAAATAGAAGAGGTAACGTACTAAATCAGTTCAATGGACCAGTACTCATCAACAACGAAACGGTCATGCTCAAGGGCACGTTCATTATCAAACATTTCAACACCACCATTGAGGTAAACGGCAAAGCAATAGCGACAAAAGAAACTACGCAATATCAACCTCTACCGGCAATCCTACAACCATCCTACAAGCAAAATAAAATAGAAGAAGTATTATCTCTCGAAAGGGTCAAAGAACTTTATGTCAACCGTACTAAAGAAATCAGCCTACTTTAAACAAAGCGTGATATCATCTTATCAATGAACATCATTTTGATAATTGCTGTACTGATCATCATCTTCCTTGCATGCAGAAAACGCAACAAGAACAACCAATGCACCCAAGGAAAACCTACCATAAACATTAGCCATCCAGCAACAACAACCATAGGGCTCGAAGATATCCCTCAGCTATTAACATCCATAACATCGAACGAGGACGCTCGAATTTAAGGGCGGAGGAGTTAGCGACAAGTTTGTTCAACGGGAAAATACGCCACACGTTTCCGCTGCATGAAGCGTAATGACACCGTACGTGATGGAATGCAGGTGGTGTCGAATGGTCCAGACGACTACTCAGCATTTGGTAGTCAATGCATCGTGGGAATGAGAATCAGCCGACGATGAGTAGGTTAAGTTAATTTAAGAAAATCATTTTTTGTAGTAGTCAGTTGTTAAGTAGCCGTGAAGGCAAATGGTAATAAAGATTTTTTTTATAAGAAACTTGTACTAAATAAATTAATTTGTATAAGCAGTTTGTTATGTAGACTCAACTTCGAATGTTTTCCGAGCAGCCAGTACATTTGTCAGTATTTGTTTTAGAGCTCGTCGCGTTTCTTTTTACGTGCGATTTCGATTTAACCTTAACATCTAGAGTCATTCCTACATATTTTGCTTCATTCGCGTACGGTATTTGAACCGAGTTTAGATATATAGGCAATCTATCCATTTTTTGTAGGTAAAGTTGACGTGAGTAGATTTGCTTTCGTTCAGCACAATACGCCAAGAATTCGTCCAAGCGTGGACTTTATTAATAGCATATTGCACCTTTCTAGTTGCTTTTTTTTCCTCTTGTATGTACAACCCATACCCGCGTGCCAACGACACTGCGACCTGAAAGATCTATTGTATCGGAGGGTTGGAGTTAATCTAATAGACGCACTACCTCCCTTATGAAAGTGAGTATGTCTTTAGTAGCGGAGCATTTCAGTTCCACTGAAGTAAGTATCTCCTTGTGGAGAATACGTTTCCTTAACCAGTGTAGTGCCGGCATTCACAAAGAATGTGTTCGGAAGTTTCATCCTCCTCTAAACAGAACCGACAGTTCTTCTCTTGGCACAGGTTCATCTCGTTAAGGTGGTATCTCAAGCCGCAATGGCCAGTAACAAAGCTCACAAGTTTCTTAAAGCTTTCCCTATCCAAGTTAAGGATTTCCTTATAAGAGTAAGGCTTGATTAATCGTTTGGATTATCTTAGACCTGGCCTACTAGACCAGTGGTCTAGACGAAGTTTGCTTTCCCATTCGTTAATCAGCGTTGTAGCTGTCGCCCAATTGACGCCACAATAAGGTTCAGGGCCTATGAACACAGATTCTGAGCCAGCCCTAGCAAGCTCATCTGCAGATTCGTTGTCCACAATCCCTTGGTGTCCAGGTACCCAACCGAGTTTTACCTTGTTGTATTTGGCAAGGTCTTGTAATGCATCGTAGCAGCATTTCACGGTTCTGAAGTCCATTTGGCTGGACGACAGTTCCATAAGTGCTGCTTGGCTATCTGAGAAAATATGTATTCTAGCGCCTTTGATCCCCTTGCGGAGAATGTGTCTGGCGCAAGTCTCGATGACATGGATTTCAGCCTGAAACACAGTGAGAGTCGTACACATAGGTACCGAAATCTTTGTGTTCCAAGCTCCAACTCCAGAATCCGTCTTCGAACCGTCGGTGAACCAGATCAGACTTCTTGGGTCCAGTGTTGGAGCAACATTGGACCAGTTTTCGCGGTCCAATATTTCAACCTCGAATAACCTACCAAAGCAGTGTTGCCTGACCATAATATCTGGTAAAGTGCAAAACATGTCTCTTTTAGGGATTGAGTTGAGTATCTTTAAATGTCCCACAAGGTCATCTGGCTTATACTCGTGATCTAGCTGCAGCCTGATGGCATATCTAGCAGCCATCTTCCTAATGAAGATTGGTAAGTGTGTAAGCCCAACAATAGCTTCCAGAGCTGTCGTAGGGCAGGTGCGCATCGCACCTGTAATGCCAAGACAGGCAATTTTTTGCAACTTCCGCAACTTGTTTGCCGTCGTCTGCTGGAGAGTTTTTGTCCACCAGACGATGGCCGCGTATGTGATAATGGGTCTAACCATCATTATGTACAACCAATGTATCATCTTAAGAGAGAGACCCCAAGTTCTGCCGTATAGGCGTTTACTGGCCCACAGTGCTCTAGTAGCGCGCTCAGTGGCGGACTTGATATGTGAATTCCAATTAAGTCGTTTGTCAAGAATTACACCAATCGTCGTTGCGTCGCTGGAATAAACTAGTGTGTAGTGTATTCCAGTTGCTACTTCAATAGTATAGCCCGTGGTCAATATCGCCGTATCGTCCGTAAACGTGGCGACGACACGGTTTCTTTCCTGTGGGATATCACGCGTGTATAGTACATATAGAAGTGGGCCAAGGACACTTCCTTTTGGAACTCCGGCCGCAAACTCCTTGAAGTCAGAGTAATCATTTCCGTGCTTAACACGAAATAGTCTCTCGGTGAGATACGATCGTAAGATTATAAAGAGTTGCCGTGGCAGTAGTCGTTGCAATTTGTACTCCAACCCTTTGTGCCAAATCTTATCGAAAGCTTGTGAGGGGTCAAGAAAAACACCACAACATATATTCTTTTTCTTCGAGAGCTTTCTCAATCACGTCAGTTACTTTGTGGACTTGGTTAATTGTAGAATGTTTGATTGTAAGTCCAAACTGATGGTCAGGAATGAGACGTCTTTCGTCGATTAGGTACGGGTTGTAGACGTTTGGAAAGTAGTTTTTCGAAATATTTTTGAGATAACAGGCAATAGGGAAATAGGCCGATATGATTTCTGCTCATTCAGCGGTTTTCTTGGTTTCGAGACCATTATAATCTCGGCGACTTTTCATTGTCTCGGAACGTCGAGCTATAATAACTCAGCTGTTAACAACAGCCAGTCTGATAAGCTCAGTGTTTAAAATAAGAACTGAGGTCTTAGCTCTCAATTACATCCCGCAAAGGCGAAATCTTCGAAAAATGTTTACCCTCTGCAATAGAAATAAAAATGAAGATAGTTACCATTTCTTAGCAGTATGCCCCATACTACTGAAAATACGCCGATTATTATATTTCTCCAAAAACTGTCTCACACTTGAAGAAGCTAAGCAATCTGGCTAGAAACGGCTCTCATCTTTCTGTGACCAAGCCTATAACTATCACAACAGTTTTATAATTTTAGAATGAACTATAACTATGTGTATTACTGGATTATTAAAATTAATCAAACTTGAGGTCTTCCGCTGCTCCAGCTTATGTTGCAGTTGTTTCTTAAGATTGTCAGCTTCCAATTGCAAGCAGCTGACATTCTCTGAGCAAACCTCCAAAGAAGGAAACCGGTCTTTAAGAATATTTACTTAGCCGTCGAATTCGCTGAGTTTTTCATTTATATGTTTTCGATGGTCGTCATTCTTACAGATAAATTTTTCTCCAAGGCTGTTAAACCACTCATAATCTGATCCCCTTGTGTCAAACAAACAAGCAAGACTATTTGTGTTTTTATTAGATGTCATCAATCTGGGGGTAGGCGATTGAACGCTTGTTAAGGGTGCACATTGATTTGAATGTGATGATGGTGATTGTGATGAAGTGTGCGAGGAAAAGTGTTTAACATTATTCTGCTTCGAGCGTGTATTTATTTTTTCATGTGCTGGATATTGTGCATCTTTGTATTGGTTGAGTGGAAAGATTAAAGCTTTTTAAATAGTCACTCAAGCAATCTTACGATTCAAATGAAAATAAATCGAGAATTTGATTAACTTCTTTTAAAAGTTCGAAAAGATGCACACTTTAACTATAGAAACAACAAAAAACAGATAATCGCGTATGAAGAAGATTTAATTATTTTGAATCAAAAAGGTTGCCTTTCGGAGAAACGCGTCTACTTCATAATTATGAATTAAAATCTACTTTAAATAGGAATTTTTAAAATTTATTCAATTTTGCAACACATTTGCATTTTAGTCAAAATTAAGCAAAATCGATCTTTTATGCATCTTGGAATCGGTATATACAGTCAGCAAAACTGTTCTACTACTAATAGGTTCTAAGTTCTAAAGCTTTTATAAAAGTTTAGTATAAGGCCTTGACAAATTTCATAGAAAACAATGTAACGGAAAGACTATAGTAGGCAGATGAATAATTTGCTTACAAGTGCAAATTCGGCACTTAATTCTGCTGCAGAACAAACTCAAAGATACAGGTCACATAAATGTTATCGACACAGACCGGTGTTCATTTTTAATTTGACTAAAATGTTAATCTTCAAAACATTACAACAAAAATTGTGCGTGATGGGATAATTTTCATAGTTCGCTTAACATTTCATACATTTTATACATGCCCCCTGACAGCTGACCTCCTCGTGGTGGAAGGCGGGCAACGTAACAAAGATGTGTGGATGTGGTTACTTAAATAGATATTTTCATCCATACAATCCAGTCACAACTGACAAAGCGCATACCCCAAGATGACAAGAAGACGTAAACGGGTCTTGGATATTGCCAAACTTGATAAACCAGGGCATCCTTTGGAGCCAGGCCTGAAGGGTGTCAGTATGCGAGCGTCTGGTAGTTGGCTTGCTCTGCTCGGCAGCCGACCGGATATTACCCGAAATGGCTACGAGGTTCTTGTCAATGGTTTCTTGAACCATTACGGGGGTATGTGAGTTAAGTATTGGTCTTGATGCCATACCCTTCATAATTACTTAATTCAATAAATCGTACTTTGTATGCATTTTGTTCAAATTTAATTACTGCAGCCGTGATGACTTTTTGATCGATCCATACAAAGTTACGAAGGCGGAAAAAGAATTAATAAAGTAAACATAAACAAATGATCCCAATGCATTCGGTCGACTCATTGTGAAATCAGATCCAGATCAACAATCGGTCAACCGAATGAAGAAGAAATATTGATTGTGGGTCAGATATACTTGAGCAATATTGCTTGGGTACAAAAGGCATTACAAAGTACTGCAATGCCCTTATTAAGAAAAGAAATAAAAGCAACCTCATTAGGGAAAAGGAATAAAATAAGAAATATGGATTATGGCCCAATAATGTTTGTCGTATATTAAATTTGTATATTAAATTCTTCTTCTGGCATTCGAAGAGGACATAGTTTCAGTTCCAGATTTATTTTAGACTCATCAACACTGTGCAGCTCTGCATTAAGACGGCTACCGTATAATTTAGTTTTATCTATATAATACATATAATATTAACTTGTAAGCCGTAGTTGTAACAGACGGAGGGAAAAACGTAAATAAATAAACCATTTAAAAAATCGAACGGAGAGTTAATACATATTTATTTTGCGTGCTATACACCTATAAAGGCACTGGTGGATTCTCTAAAATTCGACAACAGCATCGGCTAAGGTAAGGTATATGGAACATCTCATCACTTACTGGGAAGGACCATGAGCTTATTGGGGAGGCTGTTAAAAGTCGGCTAGATATAGCTGGCGTCTCTTCAGCAAAGCAGAGAGGCTTTAAAACTAATTTTTTTTTCTGTGGGAGGTGGAGAATCTTTGAAAGACGGAACTGAGCCCGTACTCAGTAGCAGTGTGGGATTTCCACCCACTATAAAACACCTCCCCTACATTGCTCTTTTCCCCATGTGCAAACAGCATTACTTGGTCACAATCTTATTCGTGATTCATCACTCTGTCGCCTTTCTCGTTCGAGGTGCCTTAGTTGTGTCGTAATATGCTTTACATAATCACTCACAGCACTCCATATATCCTGCGATTTGATCATAAGATGGACTATGATCTCGGGAGTTCGTATTTCTCCAAGCTTATTTCTTTGCGTTTGTCTCTCGGGTTCGAATCGCGAACAGTAAAAGAATACATGTTCCGTATCTTCCTCAGTCTGGATGCAATTCGGACATTAGGGCGAATTATTGTGCTTGAATCTGTAGAGAAACGCACGAAAGCATCCATGTACACTGAGTAATTGCGTTGTGTAGAAATCTACATCGCCACGCCTTAAGAAGCGGGATGAGACGATGGGTCCATCGGGCTTTGCTTGACGATCCTGCAATAACATGGAATGCATCTCATAACATTGTGCTAAATGCACTGCATACTCAATTGCACAAAGTCTGTATGTCGACTCAATTTTACGCCGGTATGACTGGGTTTTCATAGCTTTGGCCCATATTGGCGATCCGTAGGTCATCACAGATGTAACCACACTGTCCAAAATCCGCCGTCTACTATATCTTGGTATCTTGGTCCTCAATGATTTGGCACGATGTATTTGAGTACGTTATTTACTCTCGAGGCTTTGCCACTAGCATATTCCCGACGGTCGTTAAACGAGAGCCTTGTGTCAATCATGACGCCTAGGTATTTGATGACGTGCTTTTAGTGCCCCTCTATAGAAAGAAAGATCGTTTCCCTCATTTTTCTGCTACTCATTAGTACCGCTTGTGTCTTATGTTCAGCTAATTTTGAGCCCACAGATTCAAGTCACCGTTGAACGATCCCGATTTTGTCGTTGCTTATTTGGACCACTTCTTCCAGTAGCTAGGCTACCACGACTATCGTAATATCGTCCGCAAAGCCTACAATCGTAGCTTCTTCTGGTATAGGGAGGTTGAGTACCCCGTCATATACATCATTTCACAGAAGTGGATCCAACACGGAACCCAGTGGCACCCCCCTGTGACCGTATTCTCCTTGGGACCCTCTTCTATGTCATAAACCAGGATTCTTTTTCTGAAGTAATCCATTACTCAGTACCCTCATATTCCGAAGTTTACATAAATGAATGCGTTTTTACATCTAACGTAATGACAGCACAATACTGCTTAACACCACACCCTCATCATTTTTTTGTCATCACTTAGCACTGTCTTATAGGCAAGCATGCTACAGGGGTGGACCTTTTTCGAATGACTTTTGTAGAAGCTGAAAAGATGAGCAAGAGGAAGAAACTATTCCTCACTTTCTTTGTTTCTGCCCAGCTCTCCCCAGTGGAAGGAAGCTTCACCTAGGAGCCTCCTATTACAATGATATATGCGACCTGATAGACATCGATATTAAGAGCCTCCTACACTTCATAAGAAGCTCAAAATTGTTTAACGAATAGGTAGAACTTTCTTCCATGATCCACGTGGATCTGTACCTCGTTAATAACGCGTATGATTTCGGCGATCAGCTCTGGAATCATCTTAGGCTTATTGGCATAGACCTTTCTTTGACCTCTTTATTTCGTAAGATAATGCGAGAATTTCGTTCGCGACAGAGCCATTATTTCACGCGCTGTGTGAGAAGTGGCACTATCTTGCTGCAACCACATATTTTGTGTGCCCAGGTATGTTAAGACGTCACGATAACGTTCACCGTTCGCCGTAACAGAGTTGCTGACATCATTTTCGTAGAAGTACGATACGATGACTCCGTCAGCCCGAAAACCGCACCAAACAGTGCTTCGATCTGGGTGTATAGGTTTTTCTTGAATGACTTGTGGATTTTCAGAACCCCAAATCCTGCAGTTTTTCTTGTTAACATATCCGTTTAGGTGGGAATGTGCTTATCGCTGAAGATGACTTTTTTTTTAAATCGGTATCAACTGCTTGCTGTTTAGGCATCCAATTGGTAAATATACAGCACTGAAAATAGTTGTTTTGCTTCAGTTTCTGTGTCAATTAAATTTCTTGAGGTGTGCAATAATAGGCCATTGTTTAAATTCGCTAGGTGGTGTTTGAAACAACAGCAAAATTTCCGGTACAACTACCTAAACGACTGCGCACAGGTGTTTTCACGTTTTGCTCTGACCTAGATTCGTGAAATTTTTGCACCAAAAGGCTTCTTGCAGTCTCAGATGGCTGGTTATGTTGACCGAAAAAATCACGTAATGCATGAAATGCACTTCTTGCAGAACGACCATTTTCGTAAAACGCTTCCTTCACTTATATATGTACGTTGTTCAGCTGTATATCGCGCCAGGGCTCAATTTGCCAAAGCATGTATGGGTAGATGTCAGTGGTCTTAAAAAAGAAATAATTATTGTCTGCATTACCGTTGAATCACCCTTTACGTATAGAAGAACTCGCAAAATTGCTCTGTCAATTCTGCTTTTGTATTTGTCTGTTCCTCTATATCTATACTTGACTACAGCCTAAACGGCATTTCAAACTTTACGTCGGTATTGTGTGTTAAAAATTAAAGGCAAAATCTGAATTCGTATTCTATTCCCAAAATGAACGGCCTGCTACCCACCTTCAACGGGATAATCTCTCAGGATTTAATTTTTTCTATTAATCAAGCAGCTGAACTCTATACTGTCTAGTATATGTATAGATATTGTTTTGAGCCCGAGCTCCACATATGAGAGCAATACTGAAGTCGCAGTTTAGATTTTGCTTTGAATAGGAGAATGAGCTATACATATGGGAAGATCGTCTTTGTTCCAAACTGGCAGCTAAACTTCATGAACGCTGAAATTGCTATGTTGCATATATGGGTCTGCCATGTTACATTAGTATAGACTGTAAAACAAAGAAAGTCACATTCATTCGCGCAGTATAGGCATTGAATTTTGCCTTACAAATGGTACAAAAAACTCCATTTTCACTACAACAGATTTTCATGTTACTGATTTGTCATATTTTTACTCCTATAACTGAGGCGGTGGGCGCCGTGGCGTAAGTGGTTAGTGTGTCGGATCACTACGCATGAGGTTCCAAGATCGAATCCCAGAAAACACCAAACAGTTTTTTCACGGTTCCACCTCTCGCGAGCGTCTGACAAACATCCGAGAGTATTGTTGTCACGAAAAAGCTTCTCAAATCGCCGTTCGGAGTCGGCATTAAACTGTAGGTCCCTTCCATTCGTGCGAAAAATATAACGCACACAACATGAGTGGTTGCGAGAAGCTAGGCCCTGGCACTTTAAAGAGCTGTTGCGCCGAATATTTGTTTTTTATTTGTTTTATAACTGAGGCGGTTAAATTTAGTCCAGCTGTCCTTCATGGAGGACGCCAATAAGTATTCATCTCTTCTCGGTCAAGCATAATGCGGTTCTAATGACAATGCCCTATATTGTGCAGTTCACGTGAAGTGCTGCTTTGCGTCTGTAGGTTTGAGTCGAAGGATTGCAGTCACTAAGTTCTGTCAGATACTCAAATTTCGATCAATTTTTCAGCTAAGCTCTGAATAATATAATATTATATTTTAAAGCATGACTTTCCAAGATGTAGAAATTCTAAGCAAATCCTCCCTACATTATGTCAAACAAAGGCGGTATTCTTGCTATGCGCTATTGATCAAATTTCAGTAAGAGGATACTACCTAAGCCAGTGTCGAATTTGAGCTCTTCAGTTGAGCGTTTCTTGCCCTAACTGAAAAATAAATCGTTATTCTGGGTTTTCTGATCTAAGTATAGTATTTTATAAAGTTTCGACGTAAGTTCTTCAGTAAAGACGAGTGGAGACTACTTACATATGTATGTTCGTTCATATAATTTGAAGTGTCTACTCATTTTCTTACAGTGAGTCATAAAGGCGAACCAGAAGAAATGCGGTGCAGTGGGAGGGTTATGATCCCTTATTTTCGGATCATTACCATGCCGAAACAAGAAGAAGAAGAAAAGTCGTAAAGGTATTTAGATAGGATTAGGCGTGTATAAGCCTATAAGTTTCAACTATTACACTAATTCGTTTGAAACTTTTTAAAATTACCTCTTTGATAATCTGCAGAATTCAACGCCTGCGTTCGGTCGTGTATTTCCTATTTAAATTTCCGTCCAAGTTAAGATTGCTTTTCATATGAGACGTAGCAATGCCAAAAATATGTTCAAATTCAACAATTCTTAAATACATAGTAACAAGAGTAGAATTTCTAGTAAAACCTTTAAGCTCCATACTCTAACATGTATAGCAGTTCTTTTCAACAATGACCACAATAAATAATATCTAAAGTCATCCCTAAACCCCGTACACACCATTGTGTGGGCCATTCCACCCACCCATCCACTAGTGAGTCATAAATCTCTCACAGTTCCTCTCACTTAACCACTCCCACTAGAAATTATTCCACAAAATTCTCACAAAGTGACCAAAACGCAAAAAAAAACCCTGCCATACCTTTCCTACAACAGAAAGTGATACATGGACCTCTACCCAGAGGGCACATGTGCGAAGGCACGTTGGAACATCTGAATCCATGCGAAATAATAGAATCGCCAGCAGTTCTACTATTCCAAACCCAAATCAGCCCGCCACCATAAATAAACGTATACCTATACATACCACCACCATTGCGGAACACCAAATACGGGAACCTCCAAATGTTGCCAAGGCCTACTGCATATCCAATGCAGGCCATGACGAACTCTATAGGACTAGACCAGTTGCCTCGGTTTGGCTCTATTGTCGTCGTCACCGTTTTGGTGGCATCTGCCGTCATCGAACCGGATGCTTTCCTCGAGCCTGGAGCAGCGTTACCGAATGCATTGGCTTCACGGCTGTCATTAGAATTGACGGATGGACTTTGGTCAGTGCTCGACAATATTGAATTTTTCTGGAAAACAACAAAAAAGCAAAAGATGAGAAACTGAAAAATTTCCGAAAAAAAATAAAAAACAAAACAACAACAGAAACAGACAAACTGTGTTAACGTGGTTGTTGTATACTGTAAATTGTAGGCTGATGAAACATCCGAACACATCCTCATTGTGCGCCGGAGACGCTTGAACGTGAGTGAGTGCCATAGCAGTAGGCGTATGTTTCAGGATTAGTTTGATGGACAGCATAACATCAGTTAAAGCAGAAACGCTAACAATCAGATTTATGTGAAAGGGCAGTGTTCATTTAGATTTGAGAGTTGGATTACTTTTTGTGAATCTTTGAGGAGTTGTTATGATTTGTGGCTATTTGGAATAGAGCTAGTTTGAGATTTCGACTTTATTTATTGAGCCTTTGTTTTATCGACTTTCTCATTTGTAAAGATGAAATTCGAGAACCAACACTATAAGTCAGCCTCGAAACATCACTGATATTCATCTTATAAACTAATTTTTGCGCTGCACCTTTGAACCTTGATACTGTTTCCTTTAGTGTCAGGAAGAACAAAGTTGAGATTCCTACTACCATAGTCAGATAGGACTAATCGACTGAGTCGAACCACGTTTGACTCCAAGCTCTCTTGAAAACGAAGTATTGAATAGAAAATGAAAAAAAAACACAAAATACTCTCTATAGACATATGTAGTGCAGCATACATTGGATGTGACACTACAAGAAATTACAACATTCATCTATTATACCATAAAGGGCAATAGTACCTACTCACCAACGACAGAAGAACAATGAGCACCATAACAGTAACAGTCGGTACGGTAGCCATACTGTAGTCTCCAAACCAAAGATAAAGTACATAGGCGTAATCATAGGTACAAAGTTAGCTTTTCTCCGATATGCAGCTGGTAAGGCGAAAAGGTAGGCTAGGTTAAGTTAGGTTAAAGGGGTTAGCTGCAACGAATGAGTGCAGACTGCACTCAGATCTCAAACGGATCCATTGTGCTCCTCTGACGTGGAGTTTCCTCGCTGAAGAACTGAAAAGAAAAAACAAAATGGCTAGAGTTCTGTGTTAGTGGAACGGCCTCCTCTGAATCACCCTGAAGAAGTTATGAATTTCATGATGGTGGTTGGTGGCTTTTTAGACAGGTCTCCCAGATGGTTGAAGTGCCGTCTTCTTGGTATTGCAGAGACTAGGGCATTTTTAAAAGAAGTGATCCGTGTCCTCCTCTACGTCTGTGTTGCCGCATCTTCTGCAGAGTTCATCTGTACTTAGCCGCACTTTTCCGGTGGGCCGCTAATAGGTTATGGCCGGTAATGATACCCATGAGAAACGCCAAAAGTGCTATATTTGATTTAACAAGTTTTAGGGGAGGAAGGACTGAGCTTTGGACCATTGACAGGTCTTGTTCTAATCTCTTTCTTGCCAGTTCATCCGCCATCTCGTTCCCTGGAATTCCTTTGTGTCCTGGGACCCACCAGAGTGTTACACGGTGGCTGTGGATGAGCATTTTAGCCTTCTCGGGCAGCGTTTTATTAGCTTCGACTTTATAACCGCGGATGAGGTGGCCTTTATAGCAGCATGACTATCTATGTAAATATCAATCCCTTTTCTAGTAACATGTTCCTTGGATAGTTCTCGTGCCGCCTCTGCTATGGCTAGGACTTCTGCCTGGAACACACTGCCGTGGTTCGGAAGCCTTAGTGATATTGCAATATCTAATTCCGCTGAGTAGATACCCGAACCCACTCCTTCGTTTGTTTTGGACCCATCGGTGAAGACTGAAATACTATGCGGGTTAAAGGCCCCACCGTCTTCCCAGTATTCCCTTGATGGGATGACCGTTTTGACGTTCAGGCTGAAGTCGGGGGATGGCGGAAGGTAGTCTGTAGTGGCGTCTAAGTGAGCCCATCTTGAGATGCTACGCTGGCTCGTATGGCCCCACCTGCATGCTGATTTCTTAACAAATAAGTCTAGCGGAATCAATGCGAGAATTGTTTCAAGTGCTGGGGTCGGGATTGTTCTAATGGCGCCAGTGGTTGTTATGCAGGAAAGTCACTGGATCTTAGGCGAACAGGTAACATCGGCATTAAGATATGCAGTGCCAAAATATGGAAGAAGATTGCTCCTGATAAGAGTAAATTGTAGATTGTTGAAGAGGTGGGATTAGGTCACTTTATAACTGCAGCCACATTGGGCCTATTGTGATTTCCTCTGATCTTAAAGCTTACTCATTATGTCCGATTTGGTAAAGAACTACGTTTTTGAGTGAGCTTGCAGATAGGTCTTCTGCTTCAAGATAGAGTTAAGCTAAATAATGATGTCGTGTTCTGATTAGACAGTTACAGTGACATAAGATGTTCTGCTGATTCTTCGTCTTCGTTGCACAATCTGCAGACGCTGTCCCATAGCCATGAGATGTTTTTTCACTCGACAGTGGCCTGTAAGGAAACCTGTGGCTATTTGAATCTGACTCCTAGTTAATTGTAGGAGTTGTTTTGTTCTTTTAAGGGAAGTATTTGGCAAAAAGATCTTGGCTTGCCTGTTACCTTCAGTTTCCATCCAGTAACGATGCGTATTTTCTTTTAGACAATTTTCGAAACAGCTTTTTGTCGTATTCACTGCTAATATTATATACAGAATGATCTTGGCATCATAAAGTTTGACGCAGCTCCTGTTCTGGCTGGCAGATCAGCTTTTTTATTTTCTTCATATTCGCTGTGCACTGGCACCCAAATGAGACGAACTCTGTTTGTGCTGGCTAGTGATATGAGTAGTGGAAGGCAGTCCTATACTAGTTTGGATACTATTTCATAAGCTCTAATTACCAGTAGAGCAGCCTTGCTATCTGATAGAATATAAAAGTTCTTCTCTATAACCAAATCTGTTTATATTTTCTCTGATGCATAGTTCTATAGCGAATACTTCGGCTTGGAATACGGAGTTACTTTTTTCCATGCACGAGTGAATGAATGTTTTCGTAGTAGCACCGTATACTCCAGCCCCAACTCCTTCATCTGTCTTAGATGCGTCTGTGTACCATACATGAGAGTTATTGGCAAATGTAGGTTGGTTTTCTTCCCAGTTATTGCGATCTGGGAATGCAACCTTGAAGTTGTGGCTGAAGTTTAATCATGACAGCCATATGTCTGTAATTGTTATTCCTAGTAGTTCATTGCTGTTGAGTTCAAGCGCAATATTCGAGTTGGACGCCATAGCATCATTTTGGGGTTTAGGCCCAATTTTTACCAATGAAACTTTTGCAGGTCCATAATGAAACCCTGGCTTTGTCTATCGATTTTGTTAGGTGAGGGTTACAGATAAGTTTTCCACCTAGTGTTAGGACAAGGTATTTGACCTTCTTCGAGAATTCTATTGTTTCATCATAGAGTGTAAGTGCTTTTAATCTTTCTCGCTTTCTTCTTTTGCTGAAAATAACTATAGGTTGACGATAAGGCCGACTTTTTGGCACCAGTCAGCAACTAGATTCAAGGCCCTCTGAAGGAGATCCGAGGTTGCTTCTTCGAATTTTCCTCTGATTAATTTCGCAATATTATCTGCGTAGCCTTGGACGTAAAGGCTTCGTTGCCGAGTATTTTCAGTAGTTCGTTTACTACGATAGACAACAATTAGGAGGAGAGAACTTCCCCTTGGGGGCATTCTTTCGCCGCAGTGACCTTGAGTTTATATATATATATATGAGTAGCATCATCAGTAACCCTCTATGCATCCCAAATACCAATAGGTACAACCATCCAACGACGGAAGTGGTAGTGGATTAGTCACACGTTCCAAAAGGGTGACAGTTCCAAAGCGAACCATGCGATGTAATGAAACCCTTTAACTCAGAATGGCAGAGGACCTGGCGGTCCAAGGAGAACACGGCGAAGCACAGTCGAAAAGAAGGTACAGCAGGTTTGGAAAAGTTGGGGAGAGCTGAGACACATTGCCAGAAACCGTACACGATGGCGCGTAGGCGTAGTAGAGGCCATAAGTCCCACAAGGGGATACAAGACATAAGTAAGTATGCATCCCAAATCTAGGAGGAGACCATGACAGTTAAAATCTGTAAAAGTAAATGGGACCAACGCACTACCGATTGCCGATTAATAACAAATGAGGCTCAAGAGAAGTACAAAGATAAGAGAATAGCAAAAGCATCAAACTGTATCTAGCCAAAAGCATGTGACCAGTGATGGGATTCTTTCCACGAAGGTAGGTGGGCAACCAAAATCATAACCAACATTAAGAGAATGAGATAAAGCGAAAATATGGAGAGCTCGACTTTTACATAACCCAGGTGTTAACAGGCTATGAGTGCTTCATTGCTCAAGTTATATAGAAACCATCAAATATGCCGAGCACGTCCAAGCAGATGGTTAAATTTTAGGAAAGTTTGGACGCAACGAGCGAAACCATAGTAATGAAGAAACAGGTGCAATAACACAGGCAAAGTGCAGAGCAGCAAGAGTATGCAAATACGAGTGACCCGATGACATAAGACTGGAGCCCACCTCGCGATGAAATGGTTGAAGGTAGTGCGACCAGGACTAGAGGGTAGTGGCGGAAGCATGTTTAATGGGTGAAAATCCACCACTTATTGAGTTCGGGCTTTAAAAAGTTAACACCATCTAATGCAAAAAAAAAAGGAATCTCAACGAGTACAAATGATAGCTGCACCACGAAACATTCGCTATTTTATTTGATTCTATGTTTAAAATGTCTAAACATTAGTCAAAAGTCTACACCAATGTTTAAGAACTTTTGAGTTTCAACCACTAATATCTGATCCTCATTATATTCGACCTCAATTTCTAAATGATACTATTTGCTGCCTTTAGGATATGTGTGTTCGCAAAAGCCTTATTTCCGATTTCATGTACATACTCATATCTGATTATCTTTAGTAAGAGTAAAGCAGAGCATCACGTCGGATATCTGAAGTCCGATACCAGATAAAAGTAGACCAGTAGTTAGAAATATGTCCTCGGTCACTTCAAGAGAAAAATTCTTCGCAAGATATTCGGTCCCGCTTGCGTTAACAGGTTTTGGAGGAGAAGATTCAATGAAGAACTATACGAGCGGTACAGCGACATCGGCCTAGTCAAAAGTCAAGCTACGTATTGGAAGTTTGAGATGGCTAGCACATGTAAAGCGAATGGAGACCAATGCCCACAGAGTCTGCGAATCTAACCCAGAGAGACGACGCAGTAGAGGGCGTGCACAAATTCAAGAATACCTCAAACAACTTGGAGTGCGCAACTGGAGCTAATTAGCTAAAGACTGAGCTTAGTGGTTGATGCCCAGGTTCACCCGGAACTGTAGCGCCATTTAAGTAAATAATTATTATAGTTAGAAACAGAACATAAATTATCTCAACGATTGCTTATTCGATTTAAAAACAAAAAGTTGTCCAAGATTCATTTGATTTATATATCATTCTTCTGTGTTGCCCTGAAGCTTTTTAGGAGCTGAGGAAAAAGTTCACCAATCTACTACGCCGAAAATGTAAATAAATATATAATGAATAATTGAACGTTTTCAAAATGTTTTTATATACATATTTACAACTCTTATCTATTGCATAAATAAAAAACAAAAAGAATTTTACAAAGGCCTGTCTGTCGCGTAAATTCTGCAAATCAAAATGGACTACTGAAGAACCAGATAGGAAGCATTATGATTCGGCATTGATTTCTGCAAAAGGAGGGGCAGACAGATGAATAGTCGAGCTAAGAGTTATTTCGTTTTTTAAAGGGTTCAAAATATGCAACTCTGAAAAGCGCTCGTAATCTTAAACGTACAAAATTTGCAAAATGCGAACTCATGCCACCCATCGCTATGTTTAGCAGTAAAATTCCCCAAACTCATTACATCAGAAATTCGCAAATTGATGAAATACGTTGTAGAAAAGGTGACTCCCAGTTTTTTTTCTAAATGTAAACTCATTAAATAAAATTGTCAACTTTCGTGGACTACAGTCAATCAAACCAAATATTTCTGCTTCGGACATTAAAATCCATCGACGTCATTGCCATTGAAGGCTTTTTTAATTAGCTGTCGAAAAGTACACGGAACCAGGTGTCAGACCACATGAAGCAGAATAAAGATAATTTTTAAACAAGTAAGCTAATGAGACTCTACTCACCCCAGTCGCCGATTGATGTCTAACAAATTTCCTAAAACCACTGTCTTCGTATATATCTAAACCGATTGGCGTTGCCATGTCACTGAATAACTATTTGACTTTTATTTATTTTTAGAAACAAGTGGTAATTAGTACTGTACACCGTAGAAAAAAGTTTAGAAAAAAAACGCGTTTAGAAGATCGTTTACCCCACAGCGCGGTGCTGCTTAATTGGGTCTTACGACAGTGTCTAGATATCTCAACCTATCGCTTGAAATTTTCAAATGATACTGTTCTGTGGTTCAATCTACAATTTGACTGGACGTAGAGGAGCCAATGGTTTTAATTAAATTCTCCGAATAGTAACGCTAGTCAGTCAACAAAGTACGGCTTTGTTTGTCTATTTGGTTCCAATACATGTAGTAAGTGCCTATAAGGGGCTTAAAAAGCGCTAAGAAATATTTCTATACGTAGTTCAATATTATACATACCATTGTTCTTCTATTCACATAAGCCATGCACTTGACTTAAAAGATAACACTGTTATTTGCATTTTTCATTATAGGTCTGTACGACACGCGTGTAGATTTATTTACTAGAAGTCGTATAACTTGCTAATTAAGCGCATCACTATTAGCTTTGAAGCTTTACTGAGAATGTTCTTAAACTAAATAACGATATTGAGTTAAGAATACTGATCAATATTACTTTGGTACTTGAAAGTGTACTTAGCAAACAAATTTTAAATCGAAGAGCAACTGCATGCTCAACTCAACAATTCAGAAGCCGATCCTAAGATGCAGAAGTCCAATATCGTTCTTCGGAAAGTTCAGATTGAGTTCATTTGACTGGTTTACGCTACAAAGATGTTTACATTGCAATAATTTCTATAAGTGGAAAAACACGTTACTCTACTTTTAGCCGAAATTGGCATTTTAACCACATCTGTAGTCTATACCACAAACATAAATTTAATACCTAATCGTATATTGACATGTGTTTGTTTTGAATGTCAATTTAGCAAACCAAGTTAAATTTTATGCCTCAAAAATATGCTAAGTTGAAGTGCATTCATAGATGCTAAGTTGAAGTGCAAAGAATACATTAAAAATAAGAAAAGAGTTGAACATAAAATATAGAAAAACTAGCTGGTAATCAGCGTGCGTTGCTGCGCCTTACAAAAAAAAACAAAAACAACTGTCAGGCAGGCGCCTGGGGCTAAGTCTGTATGTTTTTGTTATTTTTTTTTTGCCTATCACCTTTGTACCGTAATTATCTACATTTAAAAAAAATTAACTAAATTGGTTCAAAATTACGGGCGGTAGAGGGACACAAAAGCATTTTGCCACTTAGATTTATATATAAGATGTACTGGTTACTGGGACGAAACTCAGGGATGTCTACTGAGAACAAAAGCTTGCTATACTCGAACAAACAGATAATTAAGCCTGTTTGGACGTACGCCATTGAATTATGGGGCTGTAGAAAAAAAACCAATACTCAAATTGTGCAGACATTCCAAAATAAACTCTACGTGGAATAGCAAATGCCCTATGGTACGAGTATATACGAAATAACGACTTACATCGTGGCCTACAAATCGAAATGGTGACCGAAGTACCCGTAGTTAAAAAGCACGCTATATTGCACAATCAAAGACTGCAAACACCTGTAAACTCGGAGATGAATTTCATTTTAAATGTACGCAACCACTCTCGGAGATTGAGAAGAACCAAGCCTCATGAGCTAATGTATTAAATGTTATGGGATGAAAATATTAACAAAAGAAAAGTATCATTTGTCGATGTTGCATAGATTGGTCCTGATTTGGGAGGTTTTTTTAGCTCTGTTCGTCCATGCACTAGTAATCAGATACCACCATAGTGTCTTGATATTTCCACATTCGTGTTAAGTTAAGCCATTTTAAGGAATACATCAACAGCCTCCGAGAGTGCAATGCCTTTAACCACTCTCCATAGAACGAAAATTGTTTGCACCTTAACCTTTTCTAAATAACACCACGTTACGTTTCTTTTGTTTTATTAACGTTTATTATTGTCATATTATTGTTTAATTGAGTTCCTTCTCTCCTTTTTTCATCCTTCAACGCATCAAGTTGTCGTCGCGGTAAGCTTCTAAAAATTATATTTTGTTAATTAATAAAATTAAAAAATATTCATAAAAAATAAAAATTATATTTAATCGCGTTCTCTATCGCATACAAAAATAGGCACGTCTACGGTTTCCGGTGCGCTAAGGTTTGAAAACGGTTTGTAGATCTCGATTTTCAATATTTAGGAACTCGGAGCCTATACGAAATACAAACCAATTAACTAGCAGTTGCAAGTTTGTATAATAGAATCGAACACACCTTTCAGCGAATTTAACGCATTTTTAAACGCTGACAAAAAAAAAAAAACAAAACAAATCGCTATCAAAAAAATATTCTAAAATGAAGACATTCGTTTGATTTTATATTCATTTAAATGCTATTATATTCATTAATTTCTATAAAATTCCAAGAAAATTGTCATTATATTGTATATTCCTTAAACTTTAGCATGTGTTGTTGCATATGTCATATAATATCTATATATTGATTCGCGATGTAGGAAAGGCAGGCCTATAAACGCCTGGATCAGACAAATGCGAAGACATCGGCATTTCATTGGCCTCAGTAACCGAGTGATCCAAAATCGGCAGCCCTGCCGATATTTTCTGAGGTCAAATAGGCGAACCCCACAGGCGGATCAGTAGAAATGCGGTGAAGTGGGAGGGTTGTGATCCTTTGTTTTCGGATCATAGCCTCGCTGATAAAAGGAAGAAGAAGAAGATTGATTCAGAAAGAAAGTAATGGGCCATTTGTAGTGAAAGTTCAAATAATTTTTTTTCATATTTTATATGAATTTTATTAAAATAAATATTATCCATTGTGATCAATAACCCTTTGCCATTTTTCGGATAAAACCAAAATTCCAAATCATAGGACTTCTGCGAATTCTTGACGAAAACCCATGAGAAGTGATTTTCGCCGACCCTTGTGGAATTTGACTTTATATATGTACATAACATACATTTTCAAAGGCCCGCTAATCGTTTCTGAGGGTAGGGAGGGAGCTGGACCCTCTATCCTACTCGATCCTCCGCCATTGACTCCAAGTCATCAGGAGGAATTCCTAGACGGCTCCAGGAGAGATGTCGGACTTGATCCAACCATCTATTTTCTCGCCCACCGGGGAGTCGCCTACCTGATGGCATGGCAATCATGACACGTCTTGGAAGCCGGTTTGGTGGCATACGCACTACGTGACCAAATCATCGAAGCATAAATCGTTCTGTTCGAAGAAGTAGCTGCTCAGCATTGAGCGCCTCGCGTACTCTGGTGTTGCGCACTCAATTCCTACGAGATATTTCAGCAACACCGCGAAGAAGCCTCATTTCGACAGCTTGTGTCTGAGATTTTATTCTTTCGGTCACTACCCAAATTTGGAACATACCATATATCGAACTAAAAACTGATAATTAAGTTTGAACACTAAGTTCGGCCTTCCTTATAAAAGATTGACCAAGCTCTCTCAGAATTGATCCGATCCAGCATGACCAATTCTTCAGGATAACTCGGCATTGCTCTTCCCAACCCTCGCGAATAAGACCCCGAGGTACTTAGACTTATCCACCTGCTTCAGTCGGACTCCACTAACATGCAGAGTGCACTGTATGGATATTTTGGAAACGACCATTACACAATCACCACAAACGCCAGAAACCTTTCGAGTGCGCGCTGAAATTCGGTTTGAAATGACCCAAGGATAACCAAAGCATCCGCAAAGAGCAAATGACTAATCCTTAAGTCTCCCACTTTGAAACATTCTCCGACACGGAGCGCGATTCTCATGCACTTTCTTCTTCTTTTGGAGAAGCCGATGTTCTTCCTGTCTCTTTTGCTCGTAGAGCTCACGAGCAGCTCTCGTCTTCCTTTGCAGCGCCGCTTTGTATGCCTCTTGTTTTGCTGCATGCACTCGTCGGCATTCTTCGTCAAACCAGGGGTTTCGCGGTGGTGGGCGAATGAGACCCAGCACATCAGACGCGGCGTTTCTGATGGCATGTTGGCAGCGTTGCCACTGGTCTTTGGCACTTGATGCTGGCCGCATAGGGGTGATTGAGAGATTTCGGGATACGCGTTCAGCGAAGAGTCTGGCGGTCTCTTGCGATTGTAGCTTTTCGACGTTAAATTTTCTCACAGTGATTCTTCTTTGTTGCTCAGATTGGGATATCCGCATTCCTACCTTGGCTACAACAAGGTAATGATCCGAGTTTATGTCGGCCGCTCGGAAGGTCCGGACATCCAGAGTACTGGAGGCATGTCTTGCGTCGATCGCAATGTGATCAATTACACCCAATACGATTTTAACGTCATATTTGTCGAGGAGCTCGTGGTGGCAGGGTCCTTTTCGTCCGTGGGGGAATGAACACATATTAGGCTTATGTTAGCGAATTTAGCCTTGATCCGGATAGTCATAATACGCTCGCTCACGTGTCGAAAGCTTAAGGCTTCTTGCCTTAGTCTGCCGCGTATAACAAATTCGCATCAGAACAAGCGTTGCCTGTTGCCTCTGTAGCAATCACCGTTGTAGATGTCACAGTTTTTCATCCTCTTTTTGCCCGGCCCATCCCATCACACTTCCTGAATGGCGGAAATATCTGCTTTATAGCAGTCTAGGGCCTCTGCTAGTTGTTCGGTTGCACGTGGTCTGTAAAGGGATAGAACATTCCACGTACAGAGCCGAAGGTCGTTGTCCTTATTTCGTTTGCTGGGGTCGTCAACATTTGACACATCCTTATCCGAGGCTTTTGGTTGTTTCGGAACTATAGGTTTTTTATGTGGTAGGGAAGTTACCCCGACGGCACAACCCTAAACCTGGAGGGTCAGTTCCTTAATTATTCCCCTAGGACGAGGGGCCGGGTACACCGGTGCCATTAGTCCACTACGGGAGTATGAGCGCTGCCGTTGGCCCATTAAGGGCTCCTCCGCCACCATCTCTATTCCGAAGTTCAGACCAACATTGGAAATTCCTTTCCGACCTGTGATCCAAATACGTCGAAGCAGCTCGCGCAAGGTATTCACTAAGTTCAACCTAACTGGAAATATAGACGCCACCGTTGACTCCGTCTAAGGGTTTCGTCCGCTGCCGCCTGGAATAGGAAGAAGTGCTCTAGTGAGAAAGCACTCTTCCCCCACTCTCTCATCTGCTGCCATCATAAATCCGCCAAACGGGGTTGGTTACGCGGCTGTCACCGCGTGGAGGTTGAGAGTAAGAGTTGGTAGGCCTCAGCTGAGTGAAAACGCTTGTGTTTTCATATGATCGCATGCACTACCGTTTGATCAGCCTGCTTTGGTCCAACAAAAAATTTGGCAACGCTGACGTCCACCCACCACAGACGATGATCAAATCTTAGCTACATTTAGCGTTTAGATGCATTTAACAACACGAGAGATCGCTCAATGGTTTAACATTGGCCATACAACCGTTTTACAGAGACTGAAAAGGCTTGGAATGTAGAAAAATGTAGATGTTTATATTTCTCACGAACTCAGTGAAAGAAACATGTATCCCATAATGATCTGTGAGTCTTTGTTGAGATGGAACTCGCTTGCGACTTTTCTGAAAATAGTGGTTACGGGAGATGGAAAATGGGTGGTTTATAACAACATGCAGCGTAAGAGATCAAGGTACGCTCCTGGCGAAACACTGCAATCGATCGGTAAAGAAGAGTTGCATCCCAAAAGCTAAACAATTTGGGCGATTGTTCACTATGAATATTTTTCCTAATTGTGTCGAATGAAAAATCGCCCAACCCCAACTGGAACGAACAATCTCCCAACTAGAATGAACAATCGTCCACGCGATTTTTTAGGCGATTGTTCATTGGGGTTCAAAGTACTGTTGTCAATCATCTATAATTTTTTTTCGTGCGATTACATTAATAATAATAATCACTTATGAACGAGTATGTGCACTAGAAAACGATAAATGTTGACGATGATTTCTCCACTAGCTGTGGTACCCAGGTAGATAGATATAGATACAAAAATATTTATTTAAGTTTCAAATCTGTCTTCACATTGGAGAAATTTTTGGAAAAAAATTATATTTGTTTTAAATCCCCCCTTGGATTTCGGAAATCTGATTTAGACTGATTTAGAGAAAAATGTTGTTCCAACTTAAGAAATCGGTTTTGATTGTATGTACATATGTATCCATGTATGGATTTGGGCGCAACAGCCCTTGAGGGGTTAGGCCTAGCTTCCTGCAACCACTCATATTCACCCCTATCGGGAATTGCGAGGGAAAATGTTTCCTCCGAACATATTTTGTTCCCGGGAACTAAATCCACCTATCGTGAATTTCGATCGGAATTCTTTTTCCCAGGGAATCAGTTTTACCACCATGAAAATTCAAAAAATACTTTCGAAAATGTGTTCAAATGTTTTGACAGTGGGCAATCATCACATAAACAACATTTTCAAAGACAATTGAGGATTAGTGAATAGTAAATTTTGATATAAAACAAGAAAAAAAAAAACAAAAGTATATTCGTTATAAATATGTTAAGAAGTATGACTTTTATATTAGCGGCGGAAGAGTATGAAGAAAGGAGAGGACTCGGCAAAAATCAATCAGACGAAACTTAAGGGATGCTTTTAATCCTTTAGATTTACCACAAGCATTGTAAGTAGAAATTAAATACTTTCTTAACTTTTCGCCCTGTACTTTTAACCAATTTTCTTAGATTCCATAAGTATTACCGAGTGAACAAGCCAATTTTAAATACATGTTGAAGTTGTTTGCAGATTCTTTGACACAAACCAAAAAATCATTTGGCCTGTCTCCGATGGTGAAGCTAAGCGCATACTTGCGCTTTTTTGCAGAAGGTGGGTACCACCTCAATCATCTTTTTCCGAAGTGCTTTCAAGTATTTTAACCCTTGACGGTACAATTTTTTGTTTTTAAATGAAAAAAAGTAATGAAAGATAATATTGTATCTGAAGTGATTCTGCGTACTTAATAAAATATTTTGTTGCGTTTTTTACTTGCGGGGGAGGATTTTGTGGTACGTATCAAATTTGATACAACGGACGGTACCGCTACCTTCTGAGCTTAAACACGAGATCTAAAATGCATTATGAAAAAAAGGTGTTATGAAAATAAAAATGTATATTAATACATAACATTTTAGAAAAAAAACAATTAAAAAAAAAAATAAATAAATAAACACAAACATATAAAGAAACTTTATTAATAATGATTATTTATGATGAAATTCGTAGAAGCAGTTTTTATTTTTATTTGAACGTAAAAAAAGATCACATTTTGAACATTAATACTGGATAGTTTGGAGCATCCAGGCATTTTGCATCTCTGGCGCTCATTTTTATGTAAAGGCCAGTGGTTGAATGTGTCCAAATGAACATCCTTTGGTGGAACATATGTCGTTGGTCCACGCCTTCTCTTAATATCAAGTTTCTGCTCTAATGATGATGATGTTTGTCGACCCCTAGTTTTCTGAGCAGTCTTAACTCTCGTCAGGCAATATGCTATTTCAGTCTTGAAGTTAATCAGTGTGTGTGACTGAGAAATATTTTGCCTTTTCTTGCAAGCTTTAAACAAGACCCAAGCGTTAGCTACCGCCAAATCGAGCAGATGAAAAAAAACTCTCAAAAACCACTTCTTTGACTTTAGTTTGATTTTCGACCGTCCGATAAAGCTGTCCATAAGGTCAACTCCTCCCATTTATCTATTATATTGTTTTACAACCTCTGGACATTCAATGGCAATTTTTTTTTTCTTGGGTTTGTCGAATCTGATTATTAGGCTTTTTGGGAAAATACCGCAATAGTTTGATAAAAACAAAACAGTTTTGTTGTCTTTCCTAGCTACCGATGAAATTTCAACGTCATTTACGGTATCAACATACTCGGAGACCGTTCCGCGTTCACTGGATTGATCACCTTATCTGTCGGAAGCTTACAGTTTGGCAGGCGGTTGCGTCTTACAGTGCCTAGGCTATGAATTCCGCGACGTGCAAGATAAACTACAAGGTCGATTGTTGTATAATAATTGTCGAAATAAATTCGATGGTTCTTATTAGAGGACACTTCTCTCACCATACGCACTACAACATTAGCACAAGCCCCTAAATCTAGCTCATTAGCCCGTCGAAATCTTGTAGCACTTTCTTGTCCAGTGTAGAACTCAAATTTATGCACATACCCGTTGCTATCACTGAGAACGAAGGATCCATAGCCCCATTTATGAGGTTTATTTGGAATGTATTGTTTCAGGAAAGATTTGGCTTTACTGGAGCAAAGTTGTTCATCCACGCATAAGTCCCTACCGAGTGGGACCTTCTGGAAGCGGTTATTCAAGTGTTCGACAATTGGGCGAATTTTGTGAATCCGATCATGATTTTCGTCAGTTTTTGGTAACATTTTGTCGTTGTCGTTGAAATGTATAAATCGCTTTATAGTTTCGTATCTATTTTTGCTCATGTCAGACTGGTTTCAGTCAAAAATAGGTGTCAAGCGAGGCTGTCTTATGAGTCCTCTTCTGTTTTCGCTGTTCCTGGATGATTTGCCAACGTTCTTGCCCGGTGGAATCGAGTTCGCTGGAATTAAGATAAAGCTGCTCCTATACGCTGATGGCATTGTCACTCTGTCGGAAACACCAACGATGATGCAAATAATTTTTTTTTTTTTTTTTGTGGGTAGGTGCAAATCTTCATGAGACACTATGAGACCGTGTACTCATAGTAGAGTCAGATTTCTACTGACTAAAAACACCCTTCCCTTCGATTTGTTTACTACGACTAAGTTAGACCTTATCAAGTAGTTTAAGCTTCAGAAGAGAATATTCGCGTGAGGCAGGTAGATTTTCAATAAAAGCACCTGCTGAAACCGTCACGACATGCGGCTTTTTGTCTTATTGCGCTAATTCGAACGGTTTCGTTCTTTGAAGTCGGCGCGTAAGATTTGTCACATCCAAAGTTTGTGGTATGGCACAGTTGCAATGGTCATGAAGATGAAAGATGATGAAGATGAAGTTTTTATTTCGTCGTCCACGGTAGCTATTCCTAAGTCTCTGTGGATATCATTGTTTCTGATATACCAGGGAGCGTTCACGATTATTCTTATAATTTTATTTTGGAATGATTGTATGAGATTCCTATTGCTTGGTTTGGTACAACCCCAGAGTTTAAGCACTTGCTTATACAGAAGCAGTTTGTTATATACGCTTAGTTTGGAATATCTTCCAATTAGAAAATACATTTCTCTAAGTCGATTTTCGACTTCGACACGTTTCTTTTTAACGGGAGGTTTCCATTTAAGTTTCGCGTCTAGTGTCATTCCCAGATATTTAGCTTCGTTTGCATGCGGTATTTGTACCGAGTTAATGAAAACGGGAAGGTTGATTATTTTCTTGTAAGTGAAGTTAACATGCTTACTTCGAGGTAGTAAGGGACTTTGTCTACCTTGGCTCTGCTATAAATTCTTCTAACAAAATCAGTGCAGAAATCAATCGAAGAATAACTCTTGCCAATCGCTGTTTTTTTGGGCTTATAAGGCAATTCAACAGTAAAGCCCTATCTCGAACAACTAAGGAGACTCTATATAAGACCTTGATCATCCCACCCCTGCTTTACGGCGCTGAAACATGGACTTTATTAAAAGAGGATGAAGATATCCTTGGTCGCTTCGAGAGAAAAATTCTTCGTAAGATTTTCGGTCCCGTTTGCGTTGAAGGGTTTTGGAGGAAAAGATTCAATCACGAACTATACGAGCTGTACAGCGACATCGACCTAGTCAAAAAACGTGCGTATTGGACGTCTGAGATGGCTAGGACATGTAGAGCGAATGGACACCAACGCTCCGGCCCGCAGAGTCTTCGAATCTAACCCCGAGGGACGACGCAGTAGAGGGAATCATCGCCGCAGGTGTCGCGCACAAGTTCAAGGGGACCTCGACCAACTTGGAGTGCGCAACTGGAGGCAATTAGCTAAAGACCGAGCTAAATGGAGAGGCTTGTTGGTTGAGGCCCAGGTTCACACCGAACTGTAGCACCACCTAAGTAAGTAAGTAAGAAGTTAACATGCGTCGATTTGGTCTCGTTAAGAACAATGCGCCAAGTTTTTGTCCACTTACAGATTTTATGCAAGGCTCGTTGGAGTTTGATGGTTGCTGACTCGATTGAACTTTCCGTTGCCAGAATAGCCGTATCGTCCGCGAACGTAGCTACAGTAGTGCCTTCAGTTTGTGGTATGTCCCGAGTGTACAGCAAGAATAAGATAGGCCCAAGGACACTTCCTTGCGGAACTCCGGCGGCGATTTCTTTAAAATCAGAATATTCAGTCCCGTGCTTGACACGAAAAAGTCTGTTTTTAAGGTATTATTCTAAGATCTTATGAAGTTGCTCCGGAAGGATTCGTCTTAGCTTATAATTCAATCCATCGTGCCAAACCCTGTCGAAGGCTTGAGATACGTCAAGAAAAGCGCTAGAACAAATCTTTTTCTCCTCAAGGGCTTTTTCAATTTCGTCGGTTATTCTATAAACCTGGTCAATTGTGGAATGCTTGATTCTGAACCCGAATTGGTAGTCAGGTATTAGGCGTCTCTCTTCAATGACCGGAAGAATCCGTTTCAGTAGGAGTTTTTCAAATAGCTTCGATATTATTGGTAGAACCGATATCGGTCTGTACGATTTTTTATCATTTGGAGATTTTCCCGGTTTCGGAACCATTATGACTTCTGCGACTTTCCATTGATTTGGAACGTATAATAATCTAATAGAAGCATTTATTAAATAAAGCAATTTTAGTAGTGCCTTTTTTGGTAATTCCTTGAGGATTTGTCCGGTTATTAAATCATAGCCAGGAGCTTTATTATTTTTCAGGTTTTTTATTGCCTGGCAAAGTTCTATAAATGACACACTTTCTATTCTAAGGTTGTCAGATGTCGTAGTGGTACCGGTAAAATCGTCTACCAATGTTTCTCCATCAAATGGCTTAAAAGCCTCTTCTAAGTGACGGCAAATAGATCCGCTTTTTCTTTGTCACCTTTTGCCCATTCGTCGTTGTTTTTTCTTATCGGTGGCGAATGTATTTGGGGTTTTTTAATTCTTTTGACAGCTTTCCAGAGCGAGTAATTAGTGGTTTTTTTGGCGGTTAAAGCTTCAAGATAAGCTGAAGTCTCTCGGTTTTTTAGGTCTTGGATCGCTTTTTTAAGCTTATTGCACAGGAAATTCGAGTGGGTTTTATGCTGGGGAGCGCGAGTTTGTTGCCATATTTTGCGTGCTCTCCTCTTTTCTCGAATAAGTTCTTTTATTTCCGGCGGATAATTAGCTTCATTGCATGGGACTTCTTTCCTCCGTAAAGGTGTATTTTTCCACGCGGCATTCTGTATTGATTCAATAAATTTGCCGAGTTCATTTTCTATTTCGAAGGGTGTTTTGAGCGATACATTTAAGACAATATTTTCTTCGCAATCAGTTCTAAAGTCGCGCCTGTTAGTTTTTTTGTTAGTTAATCTAGGCGCACCTTCTACTGTCATTAGTCGGTCACTTATTGTCAACATTACCGGCGAGTGATCTGAGGAGAGATCAAAGCTTTCCTCTACTTTCGCAAAATTTGAAGATACTCCTTTTGCTACGAAGAAGTCTATTAGGTCCGGTGTTTTTGCTGTATCAGAGGGCCAATACGTCGGTTTCCCCGTCGAAAAGAAATCAACCCCGAATTGCATACCGGCTTCGTACAGAAGGCTGCCTTTCCGTGAATTGGATCTGGAACCCCAAAAGGTGTGTTTTGCGTTGAAATCGCCACCTATAATGAAATTCGGTCCAAGTGAGTCAAGGAGACGTACAAAGTCGTTACTTCTAAACGTGCATCGCGGAGGACAATAAATGGACGCGATGTTGAAATACGAGTGCCTATTCTTAACTCGAACTGAACTTGTTTGCATTGTATCGATTTCAATCGTCGTATTTATGGAGTGCTCAATGCAGTCTTTAATGAATAAGGAGGATCCGCCTCTAGCTCTTCCGAAAGGGTGGTATGCGTGATAAGCACGATACCCTCTTATTTTTACTCCGGATTCCTTTGTCAAATGAGTTTCAGAGATCAAGCAAATGTCAATGTTGTCATTCCGTAAGAATACTTCTAATTCGGCGTTTTTTTGTAGCAGGCCGTTTGCGTTCCATGATGCAAATCATGATTAACAAATTAGGGCAGTATTGCAGTTTGTGGAACCTAAGACTCAACACCGCCAAGTCCAAAATAATGGTTTTCCGAAATGGTTCTGGTCGTTGCGCAAGGGATGAAAAATGGACAAGGCGAAGAACTAGAGAAGATAAAAGAGTATAAATATCTTGGAGTCATGATAACACCTCGGCTAACTTTAAATAATCACCTGCAAGGAAAACTAAAGGAAGCCAAAAGGGCAATAAATTGCCACTGGAAAGGCATACTTTGTAAAAAGAACATTGCATTAAGTACAAAGTACAAAGTCTTTGAAGCAGTAGTAAGGTCTATTATGTGCTATGCGGCCCAAGTATGGGGTATTTTACAGTATGAAAAAGTGGAAAAACTGCTGAGATATTTTATCAAAAAAATCTTCAGATTACCTGAAAATACGCCAAACTATATGCTTCACTTGGAAACCGGTTTGTCGCCACTGTATGTTTGTACAATAAGGCTACACTTCCTCTCTATTTTAAATGTAATGTCATTCCCGAGTCAACGCCTTCCGCATATAGTTGCAATGCACTTACAAAATTACAATTTTTCAGTGAATGGTTTAGGTTGTTCGCTGCACAACCTGCACACGATATTCACCTGATAGACTTCAATGCAGCATCGTGGAAAGAATCTCTTCAGGAGCTGTTGATAAAGATCGAGCTATCTACCCGTGTCGCTTTTAGAGAAAGAGCGCAGGAAAGCCTTACCAGGAACACGTACCGAACTCTTCATTATGACCTCGGGGGAAAAAATTATTTCCACGACCAAAACAGCATATGTACAATCTCTCCAATTTTCAAGGCTAGAGGTGAGCTTCTCAGACTAAATTATATGCCATATAGGACTGAAGGAAACCCGGAATGCAGTTTGTGCAATCTACGAGCTAAGGAAGACATTTATCACTTCATTGGAATATGTCCCATATTGAACGTGATCAGGAGAAATCACTGGGGAAAAAGCAGCCTGTCGTCAATCCTGAACGACCAAAATTGGAGTGTGCTGGCGAGTCATATAAAAACTGCTTTAAACTACCGGAAGCAAATACAAGATGAAGCATTTTAAATATTAATTATTTAGATAGGATAGAATAAAAACGTTACATTATATAAAAATAGTTAAATCTAATAATCACATGTTTTAGACTATAAATCTCTCTTTTCGAGCTGACGGCAAATGCCAGTGCTATACTTTGTGAATTTATACAGGGTGTCCGCCGGGAACGTATACTACTTTGTTTTGCCCCCATTTTGGTAAACATTAGTCTTGACAGTTCATATTTGGCAGTCGTGAAGTAGACACGTGGCAAATTTATTATGGAAAATTATTCGATAAACCAACGTGTTTTAATCGTTAAAACATTTTATCAAAATCAATCATCGATTACTGTGACGATGAGAAAGTTACGTGAAATTTTTGGGAGAAACAACGTGCCAACAAAACGCACTATTTATCGTGTAGTGAATGATTTCGAAGAAAGAGGGTGTGTAGGTGATAGGCCCAAGCCCAAGTAATAGTCTGGTGTGCAATTTGGTCAGGAGGAATCATTGGACCTTACTTCTTTGAAAATGAAAACGGCGTAACGGTAACTGTGAATGGGGAGCGATATCGTGATATGATTGAAAACTTTTTAACGCCACAACTGCATGCTTTGGGCTTGATTAACATGTGGTATCAACAAGACGGTGCCACATCGCATACAGCCAGGATTACAATGGAGTTACTGCGAGACCTCTTTCCACAACAAGTTATTTCAAAAAATGGTGATGTTGATTGGCCTCCACGGTCGCCTGATTTGACTGCTCCTGACTTCTTTTTGTGGGGATATCTGAAAAGCAAGGTTTATGCAAACAAACCAGAAACGCTTGAGCAACTCAAACAAAATATTCGTGATGAAATTAATGAAATACCGCGTGAAATGTGTGAGAATGTAATGAAAAATGTGCTCAAAAGGGCTCGCATTTGTGAGACTAGCAGAGGCGGACATTTACCTGATATTGTATTCCATACATAATTGCCGACATTAAATAAAACATTTATCAATATAAGATCCATTCTCTTTCATTTAATCAAAAATTATAAACAAACAAAGTAGTATACCTTCCCGGCGGACACCCTGTATCTATGGATTCTTTCTTTATTGTACAATAAAATCACATATTTAATCTAAAAATCTAATCTATTTTTGCTCATAGCGTTATAAACATGTTCAAACCCCAAATGTGTGCTCCAATAGGCCCTAATGTTAGCTAGCCTAAGACCTGATGCGTACAGTATTATTCGTATAAATGCTTCGATTTGATCTTTTGTAACTTTTGGCAAATTGTTAACTTCCTTTTGTGCCACGTAAAGGTTTGTTTGTTCCACGATGTGATCGATTATTTCATCATCGAAAAAAAACTTAAAAAACTGTAGTGGTGTACCGAGTTCTTCAATTTCACCTGGAAGCGCATTTTCTTCGAAAATCAACTTATCTTCGCCAACAATCAAATTACTTTTACGCCACAAGATGCTTTTGGTTTTTTCCAAAAATGTTGGTGGGATCGATTGTTCAAAGACATCGCTGGAATCTCGTTGTTGAACTGTAGAGCTAACACCAACCTCGGGCAATAAGCTTACGTTATTTACAGCCAGTTCTTTAGCATATTCTGCTATAAACTCCTCGGCAATGTTTTTGTTATCGGGAAAGTCTTCTACATCGAAATCGTCACTAGAATCTTCAAAATCATCTTCACTAACTGATCATGCTTCGATTAGACGTTCGATTTCAGCATCAGAAATTGCGCACCTTCTGTCCATGCTTCAAGTCCAATGTATCAAAAATGAGACAAACGGTGTTTTTTTTTGTGTATAATTGAATTGAATTACTTGGTTTGAACACGAAATTGCATACTTCTAGGCACTGACAATGTTGAAGGGGATTGTATTAAATGTGATACAACGTCCAGTTAGAACAAAACGTAAAAATTTTCCAATATAACCGTTATTTATAGGAATGTGTCAAATTTGATACGTTGGTTCGTTAAGGGTTAAACATATTTGAGACTTTGTCCAATTTGGATAAATATGGTATTGACGGCGAATGAGAAAAGAAGTATAAACATGCATTTCTATAAAAACCATAATTTGAACCTGTTTTGTATTTGTTGCATTTGACCTTAATTAAATCAAAAAATATTCATTATTTATTATAAATATTTGACAAAAACACTTACATATGTACATTGTTGCTTTACAGACAAAGTTCCCCAGCAAAATAGCAACGGAATAATCCGGGGGAAATTACGGTGATATTTCCATCGGAAATTCATTCACGATACCTATTTTTCCGACGGAATTTATTGTTCCCTTTCGAAGTTATTCACGATGCCTACGTTTCCGACGGAATTTTTTTTCTCCTTTCAGAAATTATTCACGATACCTATTTTCCGAAAAAGAGAAATATTCCGGGGGAAATATTATTCCCGATAGGGGTGATTGTGTGCGTTATATTTTACGCACGAATGGAAGGGACCTACAGTTTTGTGCCGTATTTTTTTGTATAAACAATTTCTTTGTTACATGACACTACAACTAGTCAATAAGACTAACAAGCAGCTTGTATATGAATAAAATCTAAGTAGATAAATGTTTGAACTAGTTGATGCGCATCGGATTTACTAGTTTGTCTATTGCACTACCAGTTCATGCAGCTTCGTACATTGGAGTCTTCTAACTTGCTCACTCTGGTTTAGGAGTTTCGATGCCTCTTCATTTGTGTGCTGTCTCAGTCTTTTGATAGATACGGTCTCCATCCTCAGGTCACGATGAAGGTCTGTGTTACGAATGTACTATGGTGCATTAACAATGCGCCGCAATACTTTGTTTGGAAGCCTTTGAATGGTTTTGATGATAATTTTCTTAGCATACGTCCGCAGTGATTTTATTACTTGTTTGTAAAGCAAAAGTTTGTTTTGAATTGATAAGACTGATCGTCTTCCAATGAGCCTGTCCATTTTGTTTAGCTTTAGGTTGATTTCGTCTCTTTGTTTCTTAACATGCTCTTTCCAATGAAGTTGTGCATATAAGGTTATTCCTAGGTATTTGATGCTGTTGGCATAAGGAATTTGGGTATTGTTGATGAATATCGGAAATTCCCCTAATTCTTTTGTTTCTAAAGTCAACATGCAATGGTCCAACATTCAATGGTGTTCATCCTTGTTTGTAGCTTTCTCGTTTCTCCTTCTGCTGCTTTGCTGACTGCCAGAACCTCTGTTTGTTTGGCGAACAAAAGGAAGAATGTTGGACCAGGATGCTGCCCTGAAGAGCTCCCGCTTTTATTTCCCTTAGTTCGGAGTACGCATCTTCTTATTTTACTCTGAAGAAGCGAGGCGTTAAATATGAATCAAGTTACTTGGAATACAATACTGTATTATTCGAATATTTTTCAGTCTGTTCACTAGTCTTCGTGCTAGACTTGGTCGAACGCGTGAGTTACGCCCAAAAGACTCGCAGAACAAATCTTTTTCTCTTCCAGCGACTTTTCTATGACATCAATAATCCTATGAACTTGGTCTGTAGTTGAATGACTTTCTCTAAAGCCAAACTGGTGACTTGGTACTAGTTTTTCACGCTCAATGATTGGCTTAAGGAGTTTGAGAAGTAGGCCTTCGAACAATTTTGACATGATTAGGAGTAGAGATACAGGCCTATAAATTTGCAATTACTTATTGCAATTGTAATCGATATTTTAATTGCAATTAATGTGTAATTGCAAAGCTAGCGAATGTTTGTGTCAAACGTTCGCGAGAGGTGGGAGCGTAAAAAAATGTTGTTTTCTGGGATTTGAACATTGAACCTCACACGCAGTGGTCCGACGCACTAAGAACTGCGCCACGGCGACAACCTTGCTGATTTATTTATAGGATCTCTATTATTTCAGCTTAGAATCCACGGTTTCCAACGCATCTTAACACAAAAACTCTTGGTATTTCCAGCATTACTCAAATCACCTTCTCTTATTTCTGCATTAATTCACAAAAGAAAAATTATGCAAAATCCGTTCTACTCTATTTCTGTTAAATCGATAAAGTGTTTTGAAATTATCTTCCGTAGGTATCTCTTCCGAAGGCCAGTGGCAACGCTGCCAACATGCCATCAGAAACGCTGCGACTGATGTGCTGGGTCTCGCTCGCCCACCACCGCGAAACCCCTGGTTTGACGAAGAATGCCGGCGAGTGCATGCAGCAAAACAAGAGGCATACAAAGCGGCGCTGCAAAGGAAGACGAGAGCTGCTCGTGAGCTCTACGAGCAAAAGAGACGGGAAGAACATCGGCTTCTCCAAAAGAAGAAAGAGCATGAGAGGTGCGCGTTCGAGAATATCGAGAGTCTATACTCCAGGAACAATGTACGGAAGTTTTACCAAAAGGTAAAAAGAACGTGTCAGAGAAGTAATACCCGTACAGAAACCTGTAGAGATGAAAATGGAAACCTCGTAGTAGAATCACAGTCGGTGCTGAGAATATGGAAAAACTACTTCTGCAGACTGTATAACGGCGACGAAGACCAACATTCCGCTGTCAGGCAGAATGAACCATTCAACATAGACGATGATAGTGAAAATTTCCGTCCACCTGACCAAAACGAAGTGAGGATAGCAATATCCAAGCTAAAATCGAACAAGACTTACCGGCCGAACTTTTCAAGGCAACTCATTCCTAATACATATTTGGTCAGACGAGTGTATGCCTGATGAACGGAATCTCAGCATCGTTTGCCCGATCCACAAGAAAGGATACCCTCTCAACTGCGCCAATTATAGAGGCATCAGTCTCCTCAACATCGCATACAAGATCTTTTCTGCGATATTGTGTGAACGCCTGAAATCTTTTATCAACAGCCTGATTGGACCCTATCAGTGCGGTTTCAGGCCAGGAAAGTTCACCATCGATCAAATCTTCACACTTCGGCAGATCCTGGAGAAAACCCAAGAATTCCAAATCGATACTCACCACCTCTTTATCGATTTCAAGGCCGCCTATGACAGCATCTATAGAGAAGAGCTTTATAGAGCCATGTCTAGTTTTGACATCCCTGCCAAACTTGTCGGTCTGTGCAGGCTGACGATGGAGAACGCTCGCTGCTCCATCAAGGTCGGTAATGATCTCACCGAGACCTTTGATGTCAAAAAAGGCTTTACACAAGGTGACGCGCTGTCATGTGACTTCTTTAATATTGTACTTGAACGGATTGTGCGGAACTTACAAGCCAACACCGGAGGCACAATCTATTACAAGTCTCTACAACTGCTTGGATACGCCGACGATATAGACATTATCGGAAGATCTCAGCGGGCTGTCACCGGTGCTTTTGCAAGCATTGAGGCGGAAGCAGCCAAAATGGGTTTGGCGATAAACGAGGGCAAAACCAAGTATATGCTGTCAACTAGAAGGGAAAACCAACACCGACGAATTGGATAAAACGTCACCGTGGGCAGCTATAACTTCGAGGTAGTAAGGGACTTTGTCTACCTTGGCTCTGCTATAAATTCTACTAACAAAATCAATGCAGAAATCAATCGAAGAATAACTCTTGCCAATCCCTGTTTTTTGGGCTTATAAGGCAATTCAACAGTAAAGCCCTATCTCGAACAACTAAGGAGACTCTATATAAGACCTTGATCATCCCAGTCCTGCTTTACGGGGCTGAAACATGGACTTTATTAAAAGAGGATGAAGATATCCTTGGTCGCTTCGAGAGAAAAATTCTTCGTAAGATTTTCGGTCCCGTTTGCGTTGAAGGGTTTTGGAGGAAAAGATTCAATCACGAACTATACGAGCTGTACAGCGACATCGACCTAGTCAAAAAACGTGCGTATTGGACGTCAGAGATGGCTAGGACATGTAGAGCGAATGGACACCAACGCTCCGGCCCGCAGAGTCTTCGAATCTAATCCCGAGGGACGACGCAGTAGAGGGAATCATCGCCGTAGGTGGCGCGCACAAGTTCAAGGGGACCTCCACCAACTTGGAGTGCGCAACTGGAGGCAATTAGCTAAAGACCGAGCTAAATGGAGAGGCTTGTTGGTTGAGGCCCAGGTTCACCCCGAACTGTAGCACCACCTAAGTAAGTAAGTAGGTATATCTTCAGTTCTTTTGTTTCTCTCTTTCTTTGACAGTAATATACATACATACATACATACATACATTTTCAATGCCCCGATAATGCTCGTCATGAGCTTCTCGATCCTCCGCCATCGACTCCAACTCATCAGGAGGAATCCCTAGATGGCTCCAGGAGAGATGGCGGACTTGGTCCAACCATCTATTTCTAGGCCTACCGCGGGGTCGCCTACCTGATGCCACGGCAACCATGGCACGTCTTGGAAACCGGTCTGGGGGCATACGCACTACGTGACCAAACCATAGAAGCATAGATCGCTCCGTTCGGAGAAGTAGCTGCTCAACATTAAGCGCCTCGCGTACTCTGGTGTTGCGCACTCGATCACTACGAGTTATTCCAGCAACACCGCGAAGGAACCTCATTTCGGCAGCTTGTATCCGCGATCTTATTCTTTCGGTCACTACCCAAATTTCATGACTATAGGTGAGAGTTGGAACATACACCGAGGTTAAAACCGATAGCTTAGCTTGAACACTAAGTTTAGCCTTCCTTACAACAGATTGGCCAAGCTCCCTCAAAATTGATCCAGCCTGACCAATTCTACAGAATAACTCGACATTGCTCCTCCCATCACTCGTGAATAAAATCCTGAGGTACTTAAACTTATCCACCTGCTTCAGTGGAACTCCACTAACATGCAGAGTGCACTAAATGGGTTTTTTAGAAACGACCATTACTTCTGACTTGTTCACGTTGATCTTCATTCCAGCATCATCATAAACGGCTACAAACCTTTCGAGTGCGCGCTGAAGTTCGGTTTGAGAGGACCCAAGGATGACAGTAATATCTCGACCAAATTTCTGTACCTACTTCTGTAAATGAGCTCTTAGGCTTCGCAAAAAAAAATATTTCTAATATTATATTTCAATTGGATAGATAAAATAATATAAAATGAAAAATTATAACAACGGTAGTCAATCGTTTTACTTCAAGTTATAAATTAGTCTACTAATTTATAACTTGCCAAGAAACAGCTGCCTTAACAATTTTCGAGATCAATATAACCTTGCTGAAATTGAACTCAATATTATGAACATCAGATTAAATCGCTCTCAAGAATGAGCTCGTTGTCAAAATCTGTGATATAAAGGGTTTTCAATAGGGACGGGTAGATGTTAAAATTGAATAAAACAAGTTCTGTGCGAGATATCAACCAATTTTTTATTTTATTTGAAAGGCCTATCAATAATATTATGTGTGGAATATGACATTGTTCAAATGACCGCTGAGGCTTTGCTAGGCGGCGCGCATCCGAGAGGTACAATTTGATGACGCTGGCGAATAGATCAGGTTGAATTTGAGCGATAACACAGATTATGTTAACTTTCATGGCACCTGTCGTATACGGCTTATTGGCATAGACCTGCAACTTAAGGAAACCCCACAAGAAAAAGTCTAACGGAGTCAAATCGCACGATCTTAGTGGCCAGTTCACGACGCCTCTGCGTGAGATAACCATGCCCTCAAATCGATAACGCAGAATGTCCATTGTGGTATCAACATTGTCCATCCTGTTGGGACCACATGTCGTTCATATCCATATTATCCAATTTACGCCAAAAGAAATTGGTAATCAACGATTGGTAGTGCTCTCGTTGATGGTACTGGTAACGCCCTCGTCGCTTTCGAAGAAGTACGGACCGATGATGCCGCCGGCCCACAATCCTTAACAAACAGTGACTTTCTGCGAATGCATTGCCGCTTGTTGGGTCTCGTGTGGATTGGCATCGTCCCAAATTCGACAATTTTACTTGTTGACGTACCCGTTCTTCCAAAAATGGGTCTCGTCGCTGAACAGATGATTTTTTGTTGCTGAAATTGGGGTCCGCTTCCAACTGCTCCAGAACCCTGTCAGCGAACACACGACGTTGTCTATGGTCATTTTCCTTGGGTCAGTTGGATTTTGTACGGATGTAGGCCCCAGTCCCGATGCAAAATTCGCCAAGTTGATGTCCGCGAAAGGCCAAGTTCTTGTGCGCGGCGCGGAATTGGCTACCTCGGGTTCTCCTCACACTCTCACGGACAGCGATGATGTTTTCGGCAGATCTTGCGTTCCGTTGACGTACAGGTGTTGGATGATTGTTCACTGAACCGGTCGACTCGAATTTTGTCACCAAACGTTGAATAATAGACTGGCAAGAATGACCAAAAACCAAGAACCGTAAAATAGCTGCCATTAGCTGTTAAAATCTACACATCCATAATGAAAAACCCTTTAGTTCAGATTTCCAATTATACCGTTTGCCCAAGTGCACATTTTTATTTAGATAGACCCTGTGTCAAACGCTGTCAAACGCCAAATGATCAATATCTTGCTATTTCGTAACTTATTCTCCACTTTTGATAGATTGAAGAATTTTGAGTCACATCTTCCAAATAAATTATATACCACAGCTGGGTGGTATAACATATAATGCACTGAATAAATCTTTTTAACCTTAACTAAACCGAATTTTTGGCCATTATTTAACATTTGCGAGTACTTGGCATACCTAAATTTTGCTTTCTTTTGACTAATTTTTCGAAAAGAACATTTCTTGTTACATAGATCAAACCGACTACAGATGCTTTTTAAATTTACTCTTGTGGAAATTTCAAAACTCTCCCTTCTTACGTTATAGGTTTAGTCAATTTCATATGGCATCCTTATTAGCAATACAGTCTGTGAACTGTCCACCATTCCAAGCATTCTAAAATTATTTCAACCATCTGTGTTTGTGTTTTCCCTTTTTCACTCCATTGATGTCCTAACTATTTCCTCAAGATCCCCGGCAAAGCAGACATAGATCCTTAACACAAACAAAACAAATATAGGAAATAGTCAAAGTACACATAAATCTTTCCACTAGAATTCCACTGACTTATCATTCCATTAAGATGTTTCCCCGAAGATATAATGCATGAGAAAGCACAGCCAACTACCCCCACAGTTCACCCCTAACCTCAGTACCCTAAAGAAAAAAAAAAAAAGGAAGAAAATTATTCGAAATCTCTGATATTCATTTGGAATTCTGTTCAAAGCATTTCTCATATGAGGCGCGCCAGCATTGGATCCATATTGGCCTACACCACCCATAGGTGGGGAAATTCTGATGGAATGCACACATCTGTAACACGTTTGTTTGTGTCATAAACTCGTTCCGATGGCGAGTGAAAATTTTATTTCATGCATAGATGAATAACTTTCAAAAGAAATACCCAGAGAGGGGGTTCTTGGGGCACTAGATAGATGCCACCCCTGATGGTATCAGTCCGTGTTGCTCGCTGGACTGTCAGAGCTATACCCTCTTTTAGAAATGGATTCAAGCCAGAGGGAGAGACGGAAAAATGATCGCATCCAAGAACAGAGAGCCCCATCATGATGAACGACGTACGAGACGAGCCCTTGAGTAACGTGTCTCCCCCACATTTCTTTTTCTTCGTCTTACTCCTCTTACCAAAATGTATCTTAGCATAACATTTTTCCATGAATTACTTTCTTCTATCATCGTTCATCCGCCATTCAGCAAGGCGAGCCCCGGTGGCTGCTGGATGAAAAAATACTGATAATAACAACATTAGAAAAACTGAAAGGATGTATATCCTGCGTCTTTGTGTGTGTTCAGAATAAACCCAAACATTGAAGTAAAAATCACGTCCATGGGATAATATGAGAAAATGGTATTTTATATCACACAGCCTCACTCCAAGTCGACCATTCAACATTCATCCGTCTATTCCGGATGCATTTGCTTCTTGAAAGTTCCGACCCCAAGAACCCGGTACACGAGCAAGGGATAATTTTTCTTCGAGCTCTCTTTTATCGAAGTCCTTACGGTATTGCTGCCACAAAATGATTGAGATGACGATGACGGACATTTTATTAGATAATGATGTTTTGTGTAAATTGAATTTACGTCAATGGAACACCAAGGATCATTCACCTCACCCATCCATCTCTCTCAATTTACCAGCATAATTCGTGCGTGATGCCATGTAACCGCAGCAAATAGTAAAGCTAAGCGGGAGCTTTCAATTGGATTACAATATCGAATTCTTATTCCCTGGTAGGACACCTGCCAAGATGTCATGTCCCGTTTTGATTGGTAATTGATAGCTAAGAAGATGATGTTGTCTAATGTGTGTTATCAAACTGGCTGGGGTTGGTTCGTGTAATCTTGTTATCGGCTCAAAGGGGATGCATACATGGGAGTGTTTGATTCTGGCGATGGATTGCATAATGTATTTATTACCTGTTTGGTGTAATGTTATTTTTACTCATGCCTTATATTAATAATATGTATAGATCAATTGCTTTCAATTTAGTTGTTCAGAAAGTAGTATAAGCCTTTCAGTTTATCATTTTCAGGTATCAGACAAGATTGGAATAAAACAGGTTCTTCGTTTCTTATTAGATATAAACTAGTTAGCACTTCTTTGCACCCGAAATGATTTTTCGGTACTAAACTTTTTTCCATACGAGTACCATGCATATTTTGAAAAAAATATAAGCGGTGCGGCTTTTTTTGTAGATTTTCGGGTTTCTGTCCACAATTCGCTCGTATTATGCTACTAGCTCAACCGCTTGGCTGGTATTCGTGTCTCCCTTAAGTGCAAAAATGCATAGTAAAAATTACTAGACATCCAAATTACAATAACAAGGAAAAACCCCTGAATTACATTATGTACAATAAAATTGGAAACCAACACGGAAGGCGAGCACAATCCGATATGTTCGATGTGTTGATTGAAACACATATGTAATTTGTTTCGAATATTGCTCAGCCTCAGGATAACACATAATAATGATTTATACATATGTAGCGTACAGAAATCGCAGGTGAATTTATTAAAGGTGAATTATTTTATTTTCAAGTCCAATAAGCCTTATTAAGAAGGGCGCTTAATAATCCTGCTGAAGACAGAAAAGGCGATTTTAGCCGCTTTTTTTTCAAAACGACGCGGCGATCCCGTGTCTTGCAGAGTGATCGAGGTATATCCCTGATAAAAGTCTCATACAAGATCCTATCCAACGTACTGTGTGAATGTCGTAAGCCCTTCTGCAACACAATAACATCCGCGTACCCTAGTAAGTGGACGGACTTGTTGAAGATAGTGCCTTCCGTGTTTATGTCCGCTCTGTGCACTATTTGTTCCAGCACGAGATTAAAGAAATCACACCAGTGTGGGTGCTGGTCCGGCAGATGGACGATAGACCAAATTTTCACACTGAGGATAATTCTAGAAAAGACCAACGAATTTCAAGTCGAATCTCACTACCGATTTAATGACTTTTAGGCCGGATATTATAGCATTCATCGCATTGAGCTCTCCAATGCGATGGCTGAATTCGGGATCCTGTCAAAACTGATACAGCTATGTCGCGTAATGCTGGAAATACTATGTGCAAATTGGAAATAACTCGTCCGAACTATTCGGACGCAGTCTTATTGTTCTCATAAATTATTGAATAAATTGAATTGAAAAATTAAACCTGATCCTAATTTGCACCAGATTGTCATGTCATGTCATGTCATCCGATTTCTTTAGTGTCGTGCTGGAATAGATAGTGCCCAGAGCGCCTATTAACACAGAGGCACAATCTTCCACAAGTCAGTCCATTTACACAGATGATATTGGCATCATCGGAAGATCTCAGAGGCATCTACGGCCATTGAAGGTCAGGCGAGACGAGGTGATCTTGAGGTAAATGAGGACAAAACCACAAAACAGAAAACTCTCTGTCCGAAATGTAGGATTTCAAAAATTTCACTGTCAATGACCTTAACTTCGTGGTGGTCAAGTAGTTCACCTGTGTTGGAGTAAATATTAATCCTAAGTACGACACCGTCGTGGAGATTCGACGAAGAATAGCCCTAGGAAACCGCTGCTACTTCGGTTTAGCAAAACAATCGAGCTCAAAACTCCTTACTTGAAGAACTAAGTTAATACTCTATAGAACGCTAATCTTACCAGTCCTGCTATATATAGCTGAGTCCTGAAGGATAAGTAAGAAGGCTGAGCTAATTATATTAGTTCCTATGGATATTAAGTCCCATGTGCGAGGAGAGCGAATGGAGGAGGAGATTTAACTGTGAACTTTATGAGCTGTACTAAAATTTGGATATGGCCCAAAAAGCTTAGATACGTCGACTACATTGGCTCAGTCACATTGAGGGAATGGACAACAATGCTCCAGTTTAGAGAATCTTTGAATCACAGCCCACAGTTTGAGACGATGATAACCACCGAACATCCGGTATAAAACCCAAGTTATTGCGGATGCTAGAAAAGTTGGTCCTCATAACTGGAAGCAGCTGATGGAACGGTGTTGTGTTTGAATCAAAGACTCTACATAGGGCGGGAGCACATTAAGTAAGTAAGTAACCTCTTTTTGAAAACTCCTTCTTACCTTATTACGTTTTACGAGTATCTCAAAGACTGAAACGAATCAGCATGTCTTCAGATCTAGCGATGTCGGAGAAACTGATTACCAAACTGTAAATCGTGGATCGTTCTACACGTTGCCAATGTCATTTTTAATACTAAGCTACTTCTACCAATTCTCTGATAATGATATGATGCAGTATCCTTCTTGGAGAAAAATGCGGCGCGGTGAAAGGGCCTAGTGCAAACCGATGCACATATGCGTGATATACTCGCATATTAAGAATGGGGTAAATCGAACAAAGTTTTGAACTTATTATGTGTCTTTTCACCTCTCAGAGAGGAGAGAAGAGAAGATTAGAGCAATTTTATGAATATTTTACGTTGAAGTCCACTAGCGCATGAAAATAAACAATTAAAATGATTTTCTTATAAGTGCTGAAAGCAATGGTATTGTTTATTGATTATGAACCAATACTACTTAGAATTTAGTGACCATACGTCCTGTTTTAAGCAAAATTTTCCTAATCCTCTAACTAGCGTCACATTTTTTTTAAATGTGCCCCACATTGTCACGCATTTTAAAGAAAATCTGTAAGTGTTATAATTTTTGTGGAGAATTGTATACGTATATCCATTTAAAATTGATTAAACGCATCTGGTGATCTCATTCTAAATCCTCCCAAGGCCAAATAAATTTAAATAATTAAAAATTTGTACTCAAAACTATCGACATGAGTGCTACAACTGCTAATGAGTGCTTCTGTCGCCAGAGAATAGCTATTAATATTAAAAGCCGAGTAGTCCAAAAACTGTATTATTGAGAGAGATGTATGTATATACCTTTATCCAGTGCTGTTCACCAGACTAAGACTCTATACACGAATATCGGTCTTAAGTAGACTACACACTATCGTTTTTGAAATGACATTCCTAGACTGTCATTTCTCATAATTTCATTCTAGGCACGCTATCATTCCAGGAATGACATTTTATTGCCTATTTTGCCTACACATTATGATTTCCAATGCATCATTCGCCATCATTCCAGCAAAATTCACGAAAAATGTCAACTCTCATCATTCTCGCCATTATTCCAATCGTTATTTTTCATATCAAGCTACACACTGTCATTTTTAGATCATTCCAGCAAGAATGATAGTCCGTAGCCTTCTTTACTACCACGGGAACGAACGGGAACTCCATTTATAGCCAAGACGGTTTTACAAGTGCACAGTGTAACCGCGATCTTTTTAATGTATGGTTGTGGAAGTTACCTAAAATTATGCAAGTATTATAGACAGACAAGCAGTCACCAAAGAACAGACGGCTATAAAAAAAATTATGTGTGCCTCATCCACATAAGCTCATAGTTGGAGTGAACATTTTATATATGTATATATATTTGAACGCATAGGCCGTACACGCACACAGAGCACACAACAGCTGATGCATCTACTAAGTTTACAATACCGGATTGAGAGATCGGATTGACACAGAATTGAGCCCCGGTTGGTGCTTGCGCTTAGATTTGAAACGAAATAGGATTGAGCTAGACCCTTCTTCCCATTTTCAATCCGCTCTGCGTTTATATGGTACTCGAACCACATGCCATCCGTATTCAACCCGGTATATAAATGTAGTAATCGATACCGAACTTAACACGTAGTTGACTTATGGGCAGCCGCTACTCATCCATCTTTCTCGTATACATCTACTCATCGCTCTTTCACGCATATGTAAACATACATATATTCAAACTTACGCACTGGCTCTGGCATTTCACTTTCCAGATGTTGGCCCAGGTGACTACCTTAAATAATTGGAAAACCAACTTAGCATTGAAGAGTGAAAACCCAATGATTAAGCTTATTGTTAGCTAAAAGTAAACTATGATAATTAAAAAAATTAAATGCCAACAACATGCGGTGTTTCCAAGCGGTCCACCAATTAAATACTAACCCCGACTGACGCTGCTTGATTTCGGTGATCGGACGAGCGTGGTAGACCGTTTCATGTTTGGTTTTTGTGGCGATGTCATTCCGATTCACTAGTCTCGTTTAAAAAGTTTCACTTTAAAAATTTGTTGTGGTCGAAATAGACATAACGTCGTTCAGGGCTTCAGCTTCTAAGCTTTAAGGGCGTTCCTGCATTATCTGTATACTGAAGTAAAACTGTTTTAGAGGGAGTGAAAAAACAGACATATTTCGAAAAGCGATGGGAAAACATCCCAATCCTAAAAAAATTGTCAAAAGTTAAAATATGAGTATCTCTGATTCAAATCACTTTTGAACAGCTTCGAGGAATAAAATAAAATACTCCGAATCAAGCTTAACGAAATGGAACTAATCTATCAAGATATTAAGAAAGAGATAAACTTATTAAAAGAAGAAAATAAGGTCCTAAAGAACATATATATCCAGAAAGAACGCGAATGCACTCCAGCACGCTTAGCTAGTTAGGAACATTATACCGACGATGAAGAGCACGCGAAACGTATCGGGTCCCAAGGAAAAGACCTAGTAAGAAACGGAAAGCCAGATCATCACCCGAAGAAAAGCGCAAAGAACCACAAGAAAAGCAAATTCGAGTGCAATTTCGTCCACCACCACCAATAAACATCCTCACGATAACGGAATACAATAAGTTAAAAAGCCTTCTTAAAGGAAAGTTAACACCGAAATACAAGGTTACATCTTTTGGAGATAATACGTGGAAAACTAACGTCGATGACTACGACGACTACCGAGCACTGTCCCAAAAGCTAAATACCGAAAAGATTCAGTGGCATACTTTCGAAATCAAGTCAGAAAGGCCACATAGTATTGTTGCAAGGGAACTCCACCCCCATGCACCAAAGAAGAGGCTATGACCGATCTTCAAGCCAAAGGCTTTAAAATTCTTAAAGGCGTTGATATCATCAAGAAGGAGAAGCTACAAACTGAAATAGATAAAGACATATTGGTAAAGCTTGGACTTCCGCTTTTTATGCTCACCTTCGATAAGTCTGATAATATTGACGTGCTATAATAAATACCGTGGTTTTTGACCACGAGCCCATGTGTAGAAATTTAGGAATGATTACGCAGTGCAAACGTTGCCAAGGATTTAATCATACGCAAATGTACTGCAAAAAAAACTGCGATGTGTAAAATACGCCAGAAATCACCTCTCCCAAGTTTGTGTTTGGAGTAAACAAACAAACCTCGGCAACCTGCGCTAATTGTAAGGGAAAGCACCCGACAAATTATAGAGGCTGTGAAGTAGCTAAAGAGTTGCAAAAACGGAGAGATGCGCTCCTTAAGCCCCTAAATGCAAAATCAAAACTGCAAACTAAACCAAAGCGTAAGATCGCGCAGGGAAAAGTAGGCAAACTAAAACTACCGGGCTCAGAGCGCAAAAAATGTGAGGGAAAGAGTGACAACAGAAAAGTCCTTGACCTCTGTTCTTAAAAGAAATGGTACTGAAATGACCCTCGCACAGCAGAAGTGCAGACTTACGCTCAGGCCGCAGTATCCGAAAAAACAAAAAACCTTGAAATTTCGAATGACCCTGTCTTTCATGTTTTCTCAATTATTCTCCCGAAACTTGAAGAACCAAGCAAAATAAATAAAATTATTCTCGATAGGCTGGTTAAGCTTGAACATAATTCACCTAAAACGCGTACTTCAACTAGAATATGAATGAAAAACGAATGTTAAAAATATCTACTTGAAATGCAAATGGACTTTTGCAAAAACTTCACGAATTGAAAATATTCATGTGTGAAAAAGATATTGATTTTTGCTTGATTTCTGAAACCCACGCAACAAACAAATCGCATTTAAAAGTAAAAAGCTATAATGATTACCACGCGAATTAGACATCGCGATGTAGGAAAGGCAGGCCTATAAAAGCCTGGATCAGACAATTGCGACGACATCGGCATTTCATTGGCCTCAGTATCCGAGTGATCCACAATCAGCAGCCCCGCCGATATTTTCTGAGGTCAAATAGGCGAACCCCACAGGCGGATCAGTAGAAATGCGGTGAAGTGGAAGGGGTGGTGATCCCTTGTTTTCGGACCATAACCTCTCTGATAAAAGAAAGAAGAAGATTACCACGCTTGTCACCCTTTGGGAAAGGCGATAGTCGGATCATCTTTGCTTTTAAAGAGTGCATCGAACAATCGGAAGGCCTAAAGATAGAGCTTGAAACTTTGTAACTTTGCACGATTCGAGTTAAAAATAGTCAGCGTACTTAATCTTATCTATCTACTGTCAACCGCGGCCCGCGCTTGAAAAAAATGATTTTACTAACTTGTTTGAATCGCTGAAACTTAATTTAATTTCTGGCGCCGATTTTAATTAGAAACACACGTTCTGGGGCTCAAGATACAGCTCGCAAAAAGGTAGAATGCTCTATGAGGCAGGTATGGAGTACAATTGTCGTTTCCATTCGACGGGTAAACCGACTTACTCGCCAACTGATACTTCGAATATACCTGACCTGATCGATTTTTTCGTTGTGAAAGGAATACCTACCAACCACATAAAAGTTAAAGAGAGCTTTGCTTTGATCATTCCCCAGTTATTTTGACAATGAGCGGAAAATCAGTCTATAACCTAGAGCCAGCGAGTTTAACTGGGAAGGCTTTAGGAACGAAATTAAATATAATGTTGAACTGAGCGTTCCACTTACGACACCCTATGAACTTGAGGTTGAAGTTGATCGCTTCGTTGAGATCGTAAAGCTCGCCTCTTGGAATAATACGCCCAATCCAAGGAAAACGATCAAAGAAAAAAAAAAAGGCGCGTAGAAAATGGCAACATAAAGCATATTTCAATCGTCTGTGCAATTCGTTGAAGAAGACTATTAAGGATTTTAAGAATCGTGCGATAGGCTCTTACCTTAAAAGTTTAACAGCGAACAAAGATTCCAAGTATTCATTTTGGAAAGCTGAAAAGGCACCAAAACGCCCAGAGTCCCCGCGCCGCCAATTAAATTAAATCAAAATGAATGGGCAAAGAAAGATAAAGAAAAAGCTGATGTCTGGAAGAAACATTTTAACCGTACAATGGTCAAGGTCATGGTGTGGCTTGCGACAACATTAGTACATGGGATTTACCATCTGACGATTTAACACTCACAAGTACAATGCTAAGGGACCTTAAACAAGAGATCGAGAATCTAAAACGTAGGAAAGCTCCTGCTCGATTTTATTACCGGAGAAATTCTCAAAGTTTTACCTAGAAAAGCATTGATTAAGCTTCTCCATATTGTAAATGCTGCGCTCAGATTAAAACACGTGCCGAGCCAATGGAAAGTTCCGGAAGTCATAATGGTTTTAAAACCAGGAAAATCGCCAAATGAGGTAACATCGTATAGAACAATTTCGCTTCTTCCATTCATATCCAAAATTTTCGTGAGGATATTATTAAGGCGTCTCCAACCAGCTAGAAGAAAATAATCTTATCTCTGACCACCAGTTTGGGTTCAGAAGTAAGCATTCGACGATTGACCAGATGCATAGAATTACTGACGTAATCGAGAAAACACTTGAAGAAACAAAGATTTGCTCAAGCGTATTTCTTGACGTCTCGCAAGCCTTTGATAAGGTGTGGCATGATTGCTTGAAATGCAAACTACGACAAGTTCTCCTTGTATTCTAGAATCATATCTCGGGAATAGACTCTTCCGGTTAGACATGGAATCGAATATTCCGAGCTCAAAGAAAATTTCGGCCGGCGTACCGCATGGAAGCGTTCTTGGGCCGCTTGTCCATCTGTTATTTGCTCGTGATATACCGAAAGAAGATGGCACTATCCTTGCTATATTTGCCGATGACACCGCTATCCTAGCAGCAGGTAAAACAATCGAAAAAACGACTGCAAAACGAACTGAATAAGGTAAGTGAGTGGACGAGGGACTGGCGGATCACCCTCAATGAATCTAAATCTATTCACGTGAATTTCACTTATAAGAAACGAATGACTTGCGAATTTTTCTGAACTTGGCCCAAATACCCTTTGCAAACAAGGCCAAATACCTGGACTGAGAATGACACTCGGCCCAAGGCTGAAATAAAATTCGAACGTGAAAATGAAACGTAAAGAACTCGATATCAAACATAGGGAAATGAACTGATTACTCGGAAAACATTCCCAGCTCAGTACTGAGAACAAACTACTTTTATACAAGCAAGTGCTAAGGCCGGTGTCTCGGCTGCTCAGGAGCTTTCCCGAGTACACCTGACTCTGCTCTAGACGCTTTGCTGAACTTACCTCCCCTTGATACTTATATCATGGGTTGCACTATCAAAGCCATCCATCGTCTTAGGCGGGGCGGTTTTTGGTATACTCCACACTGGAACTGGATATGCCGTCTGATGCAATGACACCAGAGCTCCAGCTGATGCGCAAATTCAGAGTCGACTTTCCTTGTGTCCAGGACTGGCTTCGGTCATAATCTGAGCCGGGAATGGAATGTAGTCGTATTTTCACGGATGGTTCCAAAACCAGTCAAGGGTCTGGCACTGGGGTCTTCGTGGAAGTCGACAACATTAGACTTTACTTCTCGTTAGGCAAATATGCGTCTGTTTTCCAAGCGGAAACTTATGCAATCCTAATGGCCATGAACTATATTGTGAAGAACAGGTGGAAGGGACGTAGCATTTGTGTCTGTAGTGACAGTCAGGCTGCGCTTAAGGCCTTGCTTAACCCTTTAACCACTTCCAAAATAGTTCGTGAAACCAAAAACTCTTTAAACTCGGTCGCAAGGCTGAATTCTCTGTCTCTTATCTGGGTCCCAGGTCACACTGGGATCTTGGGGAACGAGATCTCCGATGAGATTGCTAGACAAGGCTCAGAGGAGGCTTTCTCAGGTCCCGAACCCGTGTTGGGTCTTCCAGCGTCCTCGGCTAGGGCTTCCATTGACGATTAGGTCTCTCACGAGCACAATTGTGTGGGGCATGACTCTCCAGGTTGCAGGTTGACTAAACGCATGCTCCCGGACGTCTGTAAGAAATCAGTGGCATTCTTGCTGTCTCTCAGCAGAAAAGACTGTAGACAACTTATCGGCGTCTTGACAGGCCACTTCGCTTTTGCCAAGCACCTTAACGTGTTAGGCTTAAGTGACACTACAATTTGCGACGCTTGTGGAGAGAGCGACGACACCGCGGAACATTATATCTGTGAGTGTCCGGCCTTTGCTCGTATCAGGTGGCAGATCTTCGGTGCGGATGTGGTGAGTGCTGGTACTGTAAGCTCCTCATCACTGAAGTGCTTGCTTGGCTTTCTTCGAAAGTCAAGGAAATTCCAACAAAATGGGTAAATCGGGTTTGCTCTCTGGCAGTACAATGGACCAGTTGTGTCTGAGTGCTCCAGTCGAGTGTTTCCTATCCGGCAAAAAAAAAAAAAAAAAAATGGCCGGTGTGGACCTACGGTATACAGCGTTGGGGTTGTACCATGAAAACAAATGCCAATATTTTAGAAACCTTTCAAAATAAAATGCTAAGAGGAATTGTCCAAGCACCGTGGTATAGTAGAAACGACGATATCCACAGGGATCTCGGAATTCCGACAATCGAAGCCGAAATTAGAAACCTCGCGAGCATAGAAACCGACTAATCGGATATGTCAACAATATACTCCTACATATTTTGGCTGAGAGCAATTTATTACACCGACTAGATTGCGGAACATGCAGGATCTTTGAGTGGAAAGAAACCTGCCAAAAGTTTTTATTTCGTGAAAGAAAAATTGCTTGATAATTTATTACTTAGTTGCGACATCTAACAAATTTATATCGAAGGGTGGTGTTTTTTTAGTCGGTAAGAATCTATGAGCACTCACTTGCTATTCTTATAGTGTCTATGGAAGATTTTCACCTACCCTCGGAAAAAAAAACTTTTGAACACATCGTCGAACATGCCATTTCGCAGCAAGATAGAACGGATGAAGCTCCTGTTCGACTCGGGCAGAATTATATCAAACAAACAAGTATAAGCATCGCTTTCTGCAATATTTTCTTTTTTTCAGACAGGTGGAAGGGACATTGCTTAAGGCTATTCGCGTAGCCCTATCACCATCATGTATTGCAAAACCGCTCCATCTCTTAGTCTAACATTGCACGTACTACTACATAGTATACAAAATTCACATTTTTTGTCAGCAGGTTGTTTTTAAAAAAAGTAAAAAAACAATTCTGGTGTTTGGTAGTGCATTCTTTCGGAGTGTCCCGATTAAAAGGTAAATAAATAAATAAATAAATATTTGAGGCTACATCTCTTTAAGTGCCTAGGCCTAGCTTCTCGCAACCACTCGTGTTGTGCGCATTATGATTTTTCACAAGAATGGAAGGGACCTACAGTTTGGTGTCGTATCCGAAAGGCAATTTTCAATTTTTGGACAGCTTTCTCGTGACAACAATACTCTCGGATGTTTGTCAGACGTTCGTGGGAGGTGGGACCGTGAAAACACTTTTTGGTGTTTTCTAGGATTCTAACGAGGAACCTCACGAGCTGTAGTCCGACACAATGACCACTGCGCCACGGTACCCCCGATTAAAAGATACAGTACCATAAATAAATTGAATCCAAAACCGACTTCTAGGTCTTATTGTAGTGAAGGGGCGAAGAGGAAAAGATTGACACCCATCCTAAATAATTTCTTGCATTGCGAATTCGAGCGTCTGAACATGAATCACCCTGTTTAATATAAATGTTTCTGCCAGAGGAACACGTAGGGTACAGGGAGTAGCTTTTCGCGAACATTCATACTGTTCATGTTATATTTTTCGGACAAATGGTAGAGACTTGCAGTTTTATCCGAATGGCAGTATTCGAGACGTTGAAGAACAAAATGTATGTTATGTGTTTTGTTACATGTTTCGGAGATCGAAATTCAAACGTCCCGCGCATTGGTGCAGCATATACTACAATAGCATCTGTAACAGAGGGGGTTCGGTATTTAAGGACTTAAATAAATCTTCCTTGAACGTTAAGTATACCCCGTGACTATCAACAACTATCCAAGCATCGTATTGATATTGAATACCTATCACGTATAAGTCCTATTGTATGCAACCAAATTATTATGGAAGGCAATAAATTGCTTCGTGCAACCACCTGCCAGCTTTTACAACAAAATAAATTTAAATACGAGTATACTATATATAAGTCACTGAATATAAAATTAACATCCCGACATCTGTAGCCTAATGCGGCTTTTTATAGCCCTCATAAATACATAAATACATTAACACATTAATTTTATGATTCATCACTAAAACATCTTCGGGGCTCGGGGCCAAATTGGCACGTCTGCGCTAAGATGACTCGAAGACAGGTTTAACACATCAATCACTCACAGTGAATAATTTACTATTTATCACCGGCATTGCGTGCAGTTATAAATATTTGCTTTCACATTTTCACGAATCTGTTAGGTAATCTGTCTTAAAGGGTAAACGCAAATTAAATGATTTCATTTTCCGCTCAAGGGCTTCCTTTTTTTGTAACATTGCGATCCATAAGCTGTGTCGAAACCCCTTTGCTTCTTGGAATTGCAAATCCTCTTTACCCGACCCACTCCGTAAATATGGTATCACAACCCACCAGTCAAAAGTTTGGTTCCTACCTTACAGACTTTCAAGAAAAATACATGTATCCTTAGAAGCAATCCACAATCGAGAGTCTTCCTGGCGAACAGGAAAAAACTCTTAGTGATTTCCTGATATTCGATTAAAATTTTACAGCTTAAAATACCGCTCGCGGGAATAATCTTCCCAGATACTGAAAGATGCTCAAACACGCAGTATCTGCAGGTCGATGTGTGTGTACATATACTTTGCGGTTACCTTCGCTATCTCTTAGTGATGGTTACATCATCGTCAAATTGTGTCCTGAGCCGATTATTGTCCTTGGGAATAATTCATAAGACCGATGACGACGTCGACGAAAAAGAAACCCCCCTGAAGATGATGATAATGACGAGGGCGGAGACGACAAGCACCGCAACCGGTACGAAAGATACAATGTAAGCAGGATAAAAAGAAAAGAAAATGGATTCGCTCCACTCAATTCTTCGGATCTGAAGGTACTTTTCCACTTTGAGAAGATAAAATATATATCATCTTCGATTGTCCCATTATGTTGGAAGGCAAGCGCCTCTGTATCCGTAGCGGTTTGGACGTTCTGTGAAAATAACGTTTGGCAGGTGCGTGATTGAAATTTTGTGTTCGTTTTTGCTGCGAAACATTAAAACCCTGGCACGTGAAACCCCATGACGACGCTTATTCGTGGCCAATAGCGCAATGAATATTGGAGAGCCGCGCCAGTGCGAAATATCTGTGAGGGCGGCATTTTATGTGGGTAATTGCAGATGAGTTAATAATTGATGACATTCAGATTTGAATAAGACCAGAAAGTCTGTTTGCAAAAATGGGGCAAATCCTCTTGAATTATTGAAGTTCAATGTCACAATGCGGGGCCGATGCTGTTGCTGAAGGAAAGCGTTTTCGTTTTTCTCTCTGACTTCGATTTGGATTGATTCTAAGACCTTTTTCTTGGAAAAAAAAAATAAGAAATTCAAATTGTTTAGAATTATTTCTAGGAAAACTGTAGAGTGCGATTACGAAAATGTTCATCTTCAATATTTTTTTTAAGGATGATTTTCATCAGCACGTTAAGATGGCGCTAAGTGTCGGTTAAGTTGTTTTGATTGAAATTGGCGGTGTTTTTTTGGCATGGTAAGACTTCTTCGTTTAATGCAATGAAAGACAAGCCGCACCTGCTATTCCCAGAAACTTTTTTTATTACACAATAACTTAAAGACACAGATCGATAATGGTTACATTTGAAGGCCCCAAAAATGTTTACCACAACGCAGATTTTTTTATGTAAATGTAGGTACTTAGCAGGTACTTAAAGTGAATGTTAGGAGTAGGAGAACAGGCCCATATGTATAAAACCAGGGAGTACCTACGTATTCCAGTAAAAGCGAATTTAGTAGGGCGATAAGAAGAGCGTAGGTGTGATTTCGAAAGACTCAATCAATTTAAACAGTTAATAGCTTAAGAGAGTTTTCCAAGAAAATAATACATAAATTGTGGATAGTATGTTTGTTTGGTGCTCGATGTGTGCAGTTTCGAACCTAAGCGGAGCATAAAATCGAAATAATAACCTTGAAATTTCAGTCAAATTGATAGAGGCGAATCTGTCCATGTCCAAACGTCGTCTATTTTTAATCTTAGATTAGTGATTGTCGTTCCTGAAAAACGTATCACTCTTTTATAATATACACTAGCGGACACCCGGCGTGCGTTGCTGCGCCTAACAGAAAAAAAAACAACTGTCTGGCCTGGGGCAACAACGCACGCCGCCGGGTACTCTCGGTCCAGCAGTCTACCCACTACTTTAGTATTATAGTACTTTACTACTAAAAACAAACTTCATACATGTATGTATATTAGGGTGGAGCGAACATGTTTTTTTTAGTTTTTTTTTTTTCCTGTATTACCAACTGTTGATCCATGGCCTAAGATACAAAAATGCAAAATTGTAGCTTGCTATGTCAATATCTTCAGGTGGCGCACTAGAGTTGAAGTTCTAACAGTAAAAAACGAAATGAGTTGCAGATAGATGTAAATAAACTAACTAAATAAACATTTTCTCTTTGAATTTTTTTAACATATTACAGCAATAAACATCAAAATAGTACATATGTACATTCATAAGAAGGTTAAAGTGCCGCTATCAGGAATTTCTGGAACTACTTTTTGTCGAAAATATTGAGATTTTGTCTCAAAAAGTGGTAAGTTTTGCTTAGCTTTAATCTTGGTTCTTATGTAGCCATCTCTTGCTTCTGAACCACAAACAGATAATGCAGCCTCTGTTACAGGCTAAAAACACCGTTCTACTGCCTGAGTGTGGCAAGGGAACTTCTGGAAATACAGCAAATTGTCTCCTGAATAAATCATTTTTGTAATTTCTGTGTCACTGCATTTCATTGTCATTGGTGGTTCGGTAATTTTTTCTTTCGACCAATCAATTAAATCATAATAATGAGAGGCCCCGATTTGAAGCTGAGAAAGCTGAAACTCGCGTAATTTTTTACCCTTGTTCTGTTTTCTTGCCTTTACTATTCTTCGCAGAGCTAGTCCCTAATAAGTGATTCATCGTCTTGTAACATAGCTAGCAACAAATTTTCTGGGTGTACAAAGAATGAATTTCTTTGAAATGTTTTTAAGACGACGCCCTTCAGATCATCCCACATGTACAAAGGTCTTCTTAGCATGTTTAAAACATAGATTGGTGCGTACACTTTCATAATGAAAATGACCAGTTCTTTGAGGTAGACCGAATCGAAGAATCCTGTTTGCACAAGTCAACCATCGGGAATGGCTAGCTTTCCTGGATCTTTGCTAGCTAAGCCACTCAAGATTATGGTTTGTCTTGAGAAATAGCTGAGCACATTTGATACAGATATTTTTGATCTGTGCTCAACAAGTTGGCATTTACATCCGCCAATTCTGTAGTTATGACTTCAAAAGCCACCACTTTAAAGTCTATGCACTTTTCAAGCATTTTTCTAATACTTCCCAAAAGACTATTAGGACCTGTTGTGGTACCATCGAGACTGGCGAACAGATGACGAAGTGGTAATTCAATTGCATGTAGTAAGTACACAAACCATTGTAAAGGTCGGTTAAGATGTTTTTCCGGTAATGCAATGAAGCCGTTTTTATTTCCTGTATTTACAGCGGTACCATTACATTCAATTGCTACCAAAGATGTACAAAATTCAAAACTTTTTTCTAGAAACTCAACTATACTCTTTTCCATCGTGATTGCTTTCGCTCAATCAATTGAAAGATGTCCGATATACTCAGAATTTGGCTCGAATATTAATGAGATATGTTCTTCAGTGATAGTCTTCCGATGTGACGTATGTTCAGTCTTACCTTTACGGCCGTCAAAATAAAGTCCGGATATATGTTTTTCACCAACTACACGTTGCGAATCTTGGCGTACTTTTTGCCGTTCTCGACGTAATTTACTTCTATCTATTTCTTTTGACCAGTTGCCACTACTGATTACATTTAAATCAAGCATTGTAGCGTTTACTATGAATGTTGCCGATCGATCAGAAACCCCAGATCTATCACAAGCTATTGCTAGATTTTGTAGCTTATTTCTCATTTGTTGCGTTTCTTTTTGTTTCTTGGGTCGTCTACAGGGTTTGAGAAGGCAAAGCTCATGCAGGTCAGTTTCTGATATTTCGGTAGAAGAACTGTCAGAAGAACATTCTACAACTGGGGCAGAAGTAGAAGTGCTTGGAGTATTTGCGGTAGTGTTTAGACATTCTTCGTATTTTCGCTTCCTAAGTTCTCTACGATATAAAGATTTGGTTGTCACCTGATCCACAGATACAATATACATTTGACGATCCTCTCTTATTCTTCCTTTTATCAGCGAGGCTATGATCCGAAAACAAGGGATCACAACCCTCCCACTTCACCGCATTTCTACTGATCCGCCTGTGGGGTTCGCCTGACGATCCTCTCGTTGTTCTTTTAAAAAGTCTTCTTCTGCAATAGGTATTTTGATTACACATTTGCACACTTCTCTTGAAATACATTTACATGTCGCTATATCAAATAATTTGTTGAAAGAATCGTCGTAGAACACTTGCTTTTTAGTTTCACTGCGTAATTTCTTCATACGCTTGTACTTGTTGTAATATAAAATCAACCTTGCGACAACTTGTTGATGACTGATCGTAGGAATTGATGCTTTATTCCTCATTTTCTCGATGTCACTAGAAGCTATTTCACATACGTCCTTGATTGCAGGATCTTTTCCATTATTCAATTCAATCAAATGGTTTCTTACCCACAAATAATATTTAGTTATATTAAAATACGTTGGCAACATGTTATCAATTAGTTTTTGTGGTTCACCAAACACTGGGCAACGCAAACTATTCCGTGTTTTAGGCATTTTAATCCTTTAGTTAGCAACAAAAACACTTATTATTGGAGCTGATTTTAATTGAATTTGTTTAAAGTACAAGCCTTATAACGAGTAATATAGTTAAAAATGTCGGTAAATAGTGATAAATGCAAGACGGGACTTCACAAACAGCGAAAATAACACACTACTATTGGAAGTAAATAGTAAAAATTGGGATGTTTTGAACGTCAACGCTCCACCTGAAGATGAAGTCATAGGTTCCTAATTTGTTGCACAGATGATGTGCTACTATAGCGTCAACAATTAATAACACAGGGAAAACAAAATTAGCAAAAAAAGAATTGTTTCCGCCATTTTCGCTCCACTCTAATGTATATACATATTTATGCCCCAGTGCATTATCCTGGTGAAAAAGAATTTTCTTTTTGGCGAAACTCGGTCTTTTTTCGCGAATTTTTTTTAGTTACTTTATCTAACAGATTAGCACAGTATTGACCTGTTACAGTTTGCCCTTTGGGGAGGAAATCAATAAAAATAATTCCCCTGTAATCCCAGAACACTGACGCCATCACTTTTCCAGCCGATACACATGCCTTGGCTTTCTTCGGCGGAGGAGAATGGCTATGTTTCCATTGTTTCTATTGTTCTTTTGTTTCATGAATATAGTGGTGAATCGAAGTTTCATCAGTTGTTATAAATCTTCTCAAAAAATCGGTAGTATTTCTTCGAAATAACGCCAGATTTTCTTTAGAAATTTCAACCCGATTGAATTTTTCTTGTTGGCACTTTTTTTTAATCCTAATTCGTCAGTTAACATATGGAACACAAGTTCAGTTGAGATTCCTATAGTATCACTTATTTCCCGCACTTTTAATCTTTAGTCTTCTAAAACCATTTTATGGATTTTATCGATGTTTTCTAAAGTGGTGGGTGTCGACGGCCTACCGCGCCTCGGATCGTCTTCGACGCTGTCTCTGCCATGTTTAAACAAAGATATCTATATATATAAGATATATATATCAAAGTCTTCCTTCATCTGACTTAGCGTCATATTCTTTTTTCAGTTTTCTCGATTCAGATTCAATCAAACAAAAGTCGGAGAAAAATAATTATGCGACCAACTGCAACGAAGCTTGAAGAATTTTGCAAAGATGTTATTAATATTGCTCAGCTTTTAGAGCACGTAGAAATATAATTTTTGACTTTAAAGAATACACATCTTTTAAGTCCAAAGAGAGCTCTAAGACTGAACTTAGTTTCACTGAAATAGAAGAAGGAAAAGTGTACTTTTTTTTTGAGTTCAAAGACTAATTGTTAAATTTCTTGGTCTTTTACAATCAAAATCAAACATTTTTGTACGCACGAACCTGTTGCTTATCAAAACCTAATCACAAAAAAAAAATTATCAAAATCCGTTCAGTCGCTTGGCGTGTAGGTAATCGCAAAGAAATATTCACTTTCTTTTAAATTATCTTATCTTTTATATATAAAATACAATGCATGTTTGTTTGTTTGAAGGTTTGTATTTTTGTATGTTTGTTTGTTTGCATGCTATGGACTCGGAAACCACTGAGCGCATTGACCTCAAATTCAGGCAATCTTCTTTATTGTCCTGAGAGTGTACCTGTAAAGTTTGGTCAAAATCGGCCCACTACTTTAGTAGTAAAGGACTTTAGTACTACACATTAATTTTGTTGGTTGGGTGCAGCAACGCAAGCTGCCGGGTATCCTTGGTCAAGCAGTCTATCCACTACTTTCGTATTATAGTACTTTAGTACTAAAAAAAAATTGTCATTTACGAGTATGTTTAAGGTTGGACCACTTACCCACTGTTGCCTAATAGGCTTAGCCCCAGGCGTGTGTTTTTTGTTAACAAAAAAAAATAAAACCCGCCGTAGAGTTTTTTTGCGTTTGCCTTAGGCACTTAAGCTAGTATTTATAACTGCACACCCCGCATATGTAGGGGGTGCCCCCCAAAATTGGACAATTCTGCTGATGCATTTATCCGGGTTTTACTGTAGTTGATTGTACTACAAGCTTTGAAAACACCCGTGAAGCAGTATGACAATTTCTTCATCAATATTGGTCTTTGATCATATTGGTACGAAGCAACAGGAAGACGCTCCTAACCGATGTGTACAAGTTTAAGCCCCAGCGGGGAACAGCAACCATCAGCCACCCGAGAATATAAAGAACAACGACTAACACCAAATCCTGCACCAGGTTCCTGCCACCAGCTTCCTGCCTGGTAGTACAATAGGCCAGAGAGTCTGAGTGCTCTAGGATTATTGAAAAAAAAATTAAAGAAGAAAATTTCAATGCATGAAATTTGTAAAGGTTGCACAAATCCTATGTCGAAGAAAGAATTTAAATTACGTGCACTTGAGACTGGACCGAGCTTTCCAGCGAATTCCCAGTAAAAGGTATTCCTTCGTACCTCAAAGCATTAAGCCGGAATTAGCTTACGAATAGGACAACCAGTAACTTTTCGCAGTAAGAGGATATAGTGTAGTTTTCCGCATTGCTTAGCCACACTCTCAGGTAACTGAAGATACCACTCAATTGGTACACTGATGGTTCGAAAATGTCAAATGGGGCAGGAGCTGGTCATTATGCCCCCAACTACAAACTCTTTACACCACTAGGTCAATCCACAACTAACATATGTTCCAAGAATAGGATTACGCTATTGAACTCTGTGCCAGAGAATGCATCAGAAGAAACGAATGCAAGAAGAAGAAAGCTTTTACATCCTTCGGTTTTGAGTCAAAGTTGGTTTGGAACTGTCTCCAGACACAATCAAATCACGCTAATGGATCCCCGGACACAAAAGCATCACTGGTAATGAAGCTGCTGATGAACTTGCTAGACTAGGTGCCCAATCTCCTCTCATTGGACCTGAACCTTTCTGCGGTTTACCTACCAGCCAGATAAAGATAGAGCTATATCATTGGGAACGCCAACAAATGCTCTCACATTGGAATGGACAATCTGGCCTAAGGCATTCCAAGAAAAAAAAAAAATAGAACCCGAGACATTCTAACGGTGAGCAAGCACAATGCTAAAATCTTAACTGACTTCCTAACTGGACATTGCTTTGGGCCGTGTTCAATCGGATACGTGGCGTCTTTGTCTTGAATACACCGAAACAGCTCATCATATATTATGTGATTGTCCGGCCATAGCGCAGCTTAGGCTAAAGCACTTTAACAAAGGGTTTACATTATCTTCTGATGTCACCCCTTCCTCAGCTCAAACTAAGCTTAGCTTCATGAATGAACTAGATTTCAGCTAACTGACAACTACTTCTTGAACAACCAACAAGGGTACAGCACAAAGCATCTCTTTAGGTCGTAGTGGTTCGTAGGTCAATGCTTGCCCCTTCACCCCATCTCTTTTAAAAAAAAACATTCATTAATAAACAAAACAATTAGAAAAATATGCAAGTGTTGTTTTCAATAGAAGTGTGTATCAGTCACCAAAGAGATAATTAGTTGCCGTTTGAAAGATGACCGGAAAGCATTGAATTCAAACGAAAAAGTCAAATTAGTTTTACGGCGTTTGTAGAGAGATCTACACCTTTTTTACAACATTATTAATTGTGATCCTACACATTGACAAGTTTTACGGTATCAAAAACTTCCGTGACAAATTCAGCAGGAAATAATTGTCAGCCTCCCAGAGAAAGACAAACTAAAAGAATGGAAAATTGTAGGTTGCTGAAGGAATTTGGTATTCGAAGATGCGCTTGGTATGGTTCTGCATTACATTTTCGTTTCGCTAGTCCTTCAAAGTGTTTTGTCGTCGTAAGGCAACGACATCTAATGGCAAGCTGGTATATTTCTTAAACATTTCGACAAAACCACATAAATATCTTTCTCTCGCATATCGTTGTAGACAACTTCAATCTTTGGAAAAAAAAAAACAGAATTCCAAATGAAAGCGGGTGCGAAAAGGTGATATTGGTTTATTTATGAAGATTATATCCATAGTCACTATTTATAATTATGGGCCGATAATAATCCTTTGTGGTTTCATCGTTCCATTCGCGTTAGCTCGAGTGGTGACGTTTAATATTTACTCATGCTAATCGTATGGGTCTGAAGTGGTTTAAGTTTATAGTTTTAAGCTTGTAAGGCACCTTAGATGTACTTTTGTTTTATGAAGTTATACAGAACTTTGATCATCGTTTTCATTAGGGAAAACTAAAAAGGAACAAAACTAATGGCTTACCATAATTGGAATGAAGATCAACTCCGTTCTCAGTGGCAGATTGTTTCTATTAATGCTGATACTCACTCTTACACACAATCGAAAGACTACCAAGCTTCCTATTTCTTGGTACGTACATACATATATGTAGTAGTACTTTCAAATTGAATTGTCCATATTACTAAGCATATAATGCAAATCGGCCCCAATTTTGTTAAAGGCCTTATTTGTCAGAACATTTTTGTCATTGCTTAACCTTCAATTACATAACCCAACACTGCGGTTAGATAGCTTTCTCCAGATAAGAGACATTTGAATTTGCAGAACGTATAAATGCCGTCGCATTTTCAGCGTTAAATTAATTTGAATTTGTTTCAACTTCAACCATCAACATGAAGAGCTTAACAATGTTAGAGACATTGAAAGCGTTAAAAATGCTCTTTCAGTATCATCAGGAATATAGTTTTATTGCGCGGCGAACGGATACATTTGATATTCCCACAAGATATTTCCCTCCTAATTTTGTTGGGAAAGCAGAAGCTGTTACTGATGCAATCCAAGGCATGGGTAGAATCATTAAACCGGTAAGGATTAAGAACGAATCGGCAAGATTCTTCTTAGCTATTCCAAGCTGTAGTATTACCTCAAGAGCATGCGATATAGCATGCCCAGGCCATCTTTAACCTCAGTGATGAAGCTGCCGATTTTAAGAAGATAGTCATCACTTACGACGAAGTCCATTTTGCTTTTGCATTCGCGTTTGCCAACAAATAGAACACCTACTTATGAGTAACTGAGGACCCACACATGATACACGAGGGACCCTTACATCTCCAAATAGTTCCTGATGCGGAATAAGTACGAGTGGACTAATTAGACAACGTTATCACCACCACTCTAACACTTTAGAAAGATTTGGAAGACTTTTCAGAGGTCAAAATTACCTGAAGAACAGGCTGTTTCAGCTAAACGCATCTACAACACACACGCGCCGTGAAATAACATATTGAATTATAAGAAGAAAATATTAGAGACCTTTTTTATGCCTCCTTTTTATTATCATAGTCAAATCGGAAAAGCAAAGGAAATGTCCATTTTAGTCTTACCCTTAGTCTCTTTCTAGGGTATTATTCGTGATAGAATCATCAACATCGCTAATCTAAGATGGTTAAACTTAGAGATGGTCACAGGGTATCCAAGACCTTGTGGCCTGTGTTAGACCACAAAAAATCTGGGGAGATCATAAAATTGGAAAGATCACGGCTAAGAACAGCGATAGGAATAATCTCGTTCCATTGTCTTCTAAGGAAGCTAGAAATTAACTAAAAACTGCTATGAAACTAGGATTATCTAACACGGATGTTTGTAGGTATTGCAATGACCTACATTTCTCAGAGGACATAACACATATACTCTTTGAGTGCCAAGGCATTGCTAAGACAAGGCTAAAGCACATTGAAAGATGGTTCTTCGATAACCTAGAAGAGGCAATGTCCTTGAACCGCAACTTTTTTAAACTCTGTAGTGAAATTAAATGTATGGTAGAATTGATTTAGGTCTTTTTGCCGTGAACATTCCCTAGGCATCGCGATGGGCCCACCTTGGTGCCTAGTATCTTATGACAACCTCATAACCCTACTCTGCAGAGGTCAAGGGATATTGAGCATTAGATATGTAAAATGAACTCTTGGTGAGTTATTTAAACTTTCATATCATTTTCATTGGATCCTATCGTTCCATTTTATTTCTTGGATATCCGTAATGATTTATATCAATATTTATTTTCCTCACGTTATTAATCAGTGTATCAAATTTCATTCAATAACCATAGCTGGAATTACTCCCTAGTTTACATTTTCAGGTTAATACGATTGATTCATTGTTCCAGAATCTTTGAGTGGACTTAGAATGGAAAAAAAACCATTTAATTTGTACATTTCTTCTGCAAAAGAATTTTTTCGAAATAACCCTCTACGAAGAAACTTCTCTAAACTTTTCTAATGAAATGTTAATGAAACATGCTTTATGAACCACAAAATGAAAAATGTCTAAATCCTTTGCAAATTATTTTGTAACAGAAAGTAGAAAGGGCAAATGAAAATGGATTCAACACATCTTTGTCGTATCATAATTACAATCTTCACCTCAGAACGCATCAAAGGACATTTCCCAATAATCGAAAACTGTAGCAACGTGACAAATCAATATCAAAACATAGCTCAACTAGAAATCCTTGTGGAAACAATTTCAAATGGAAAACAAGTAGAACGAATAGCCCCTAGAAAATATACACTCTCTATCCACGACGATTCAAGTTCATGCATGATTTACTGACAACTCCTGACACCAGCAAGCGAAACCATCACCAATCATATACCTCCTCCTATTGCCATCAACAAAAACAGCAAATGGTAAAATCCTGCATCAGCTTGTTGCCAAAGTTACGGAGACAAAAGACAAATACTATATTCCTGTACTACAGTGCAAACGTAAAGCAAAGGAACCTTGTGAGTGACAAAATCAGCGAGAAATTCCTTCACCTCTACTCCTCTTAGATACCACTATGAATAACAAACTCTCTCAAATCCAAAGCTACTGCAGCTAGCTACATACCACCACGAGATGCAGAACTTGAAAATGAAAGGCAAACTATTTGACGTGAGCATTTTTCAATATTTCCTGTTGGGAATAAATGCCGTTTAACTTCGTCCCACACATTTTCGAATACGTCGAAAAACGGATATACCGCCGCCGCTGGGCGCTGCTCTGTGTATCCATATGTATATGGTATGTTTGCAGGATGCACATTTTTTGATTTTCATGCAATATAAGGATTTCTGCCGTATTTGTGCATAAAACGCTTCGCACCAAAAATAAAAAAAAAAGTGAAAATCCAAAATAAGATGATGCTGGCAACGAAGACATCAGAATATTTTCAAACGGAAGCAGTTTGAAGGACGTGCGAACCTCAAGTAGAAAGACCAGGCGACGCAGACGTTGCGAGTAGAATTTCAGAAGTTATCGTGCGTTTGTGTCCTTTTAGCAGTCATCTCTGCTGTGACAGAGATGAAAGTTTGTCTGCATCTGACAGATCTTGCATCTTACATCTCAATCGTTGTGTCTGCTCGTTTTCTATCTGTTAACTTGCTGCTTTCTCTGTATGACTTCGTAGCAGAGAGTGAAGCATTGCAGTATGCTATGGTAGTCGGTGGCAGCAGTATTATCAAAGACGACGAAGCAAAACGGATTCCATGCTCTATGGTACTGATTCAAATTTTCATTTGACTGATTCCAAAAGAAATTTTATAAGAGACGGTGCGGCGGTAGAGGGCTTCAACGGATTTAAAAGGTTGCACAAGGAAATGGAACAGAAATGAAAAATTCCTCCAAATGATCCATTCGTTTCTGCTATGCTCTCATAGTTTTGCATTTTAATTAAATACCCCGTTAAATACAAGGATAGAAATTAAAATCGGGGATGGTGGCAATGGATATTTGGCAGTAATGTTGAAGCAGGAAGAACGCGCACATGTTCGAAACTGTGCAAATAAGATATGCTAATTGCTATGAAAATAAGAAACACATGAAAAAGTATGTACAAGTAACTATTTATTTGTACAGTAGGTATAAATATAGCTGAAACAGTACATTTATGTGAACGTGCGTCGGCCTTAAAAGTTTGTAAATTTTCTTACGACATACGAATGTATTAGGAGGCGAGTAACAAACTTTTCTCAAAAGCAATCACGGGGTATTGGAGCAGAGTGGACAATACTGAATTACGAATACTTCTTGCATAATATTTGGAGTTAACTCACTTTGAGCTCCCAATATCGCTTAGCCAATAATAGTTATCGGGCTAATATGCATACACATATATGCTCAATGTTGTAAACTCTACACTACTATGTTGCCTGTCCATTCTGCACATAATGTCATAATTCGCTCAAAGGAAATACTATCTCGAGAGGCGTTATTAACTACATACATTTGATGTCCTAAATCAATCATCGCACCTAGGCACTTGGGTGAGAAACAGTTTATAGCTGCATTGAAAGGGGTGGCGTTGCCTTGTTGGTGAATGTGGGCGACGACATTATAGTTTTATTACGCGCATAAATTCGAAGTAAAGCAGTACCGCCGTTGCTAAACGCCCCCAGTAAAAAAAACTTCTAATTTGTATGCGCTATCTCGCCGCTAATGTTCGCTTAACTTAAGAGTTTAGCTCATGTAATCCAATTGCACGACGTAAGTTAAAGAAATAGAAAACAGTCCTAGAGGTATTCCTTTATTGTAGACTTTGTTATTATTTGTGAGAAAGACTACGAGCGAATAGTTTACAGCGTCCCCTACTAATAGTAGAGGTTTGTTATAATTTGAGTTCACCTCACATTACAACTCTTTCCAGAATTCGATTTGAGAGTGTTGCACTCTTACTTAGTTTCAGCCAGAATAGACTACCCTTAGAGCACTCTCTCCAGCCTTGTTTCTCTAAAGACTTTGAGAGTGAGAAGTGGGTCTATGGTTGGTGTATTCTCATCTGATATTTGATATTGGCCCAGATATTTTATTCTTTTCTAGGTCAGAGCCCACAAGACTCAAAAATGTGTTCCACAGTCTCATTGGACTCACCTATAAAGCCCTTCTTCTTCTATACCTAGTTTCCTTAAGTATTCTTTGAGTATACAGTGCTTGGCTAGGAAGTAACTTAGGATGCGTATATACCGAACTTTTCCCGGTTATATTTCACTAGCACGTAGTTTCTTTGCTTGCCTTAAACATTCAGTATTAATCCAGGTGCTAGCCCTCCTTCATCTCTCTACTTCCTGAATTCTTTTTTTAGGTTATGGTCCCTTATTCTGTAGCATGGTTCTGCTGTACCTTGCCCTGTAAGCGAATCCGCTGCTTTGCTACCTTCTATTTCGATATGGTCCGGTAACTAATAGAGGGTTTCTTTATTTCTTCTGCTTTAAAAGAGGATGAAGATATCCTTCGTCGCTTCGACAGAAAATTTTTTCGTAAGACGCTCGGTCCCGTTCGTGTTGACGGGTTTTGGAGGAGAAGATTAAATCACGAACTATACGAGCTGTACAGCGATATCGACCTAGTCAAAAAACTGCGTATTGGACGTCTGAGATGGCTAGAATATGTAGAGCGAATGGACACCAACGCTCCGGCCCGCAGAATCTTCGAATTTAACCCCATGGGACGACGCAGTAGAGGACCTCCTCGCCGTAGGTGTCGCGCACAAGTTCAAGGGCACCTCGACCAACTTAGAGTGCGCAACTGGAGGCAATTATCTAAAGACCGAGCTAAATGGAGAGGCTTGTTGGTTAAGGCCCAGGTTAACCCCGAACCGTAGCGCCACTTAAGTAAGTAAGTAAGTTCCTTCCTCACCTCTTGATCCATCTGTGTACCACTTTATCATGTGGTTGCTCAGCCTGTAGACTGTGGATATATACGAGTATATTCCTGATAAATGAAATGTCAGCATCGTTTACCAAAAAAGATACCCCCTCAACTGCGCTAATTATAGAGGTATCAGTCTACTCTACATTGCATAAAAGATCTTTTCTGTGATATTGTGTGTACGCCTGAAACCTTTTATAACAGTCTGATTGGCCGCTATCAGCGCAATTTTAGGCCAGGAAAGTTCACCATCCATCAAATCATTCACACTTCGACAGATCCTGGAGAAAACCTAAGAAGTTCAAATCGATACTCATTATATCTTTACCGATTTCAAGGCCGCCTATGACAGCATCTATAGAGAAGAGCTATGTTATATAGAGCCATATATAGTTTTGACATCCTTGCCAAACTTGTCCGTCTGTGCAGGATGACGATTGAGAACTGCTTACAAACGCCGACGATTTTGACACTATTAGAAGAACTCAGCGGGCTGATATCGGTGCATTTGCAAGCATTAAAGCAGAAGCCCAAAATGGGTTTAGCGATAAACCAAGTATATGCTGTCAATAGGAAGAGACAATCAACATTAACGAATTGGACAAAACCTCACAGTGGAAAACTACAACTTCGAGGTAGTAAGGGACTTTGTCTTCTTTGACTCTGCTATTAGTTCTGATAATGATACCGCAGAAATCAAGCGAGGAATAACTCTTGCCAATCACTGTTTTTGGACCAAAAAGGCAATTCAACAGTAAAGCCCTCTATCGAACAACTAAGGAGGCTCTATACAAGACCCTGATCATCAGAGTCCTACTATACGGCGCTGAAACATGGACATTATTGAAAGTGGAAGGAAATATTCTTGGTCGCTTCGAGAGAAGAATTTTTCGCAAAATATTCAGTCTCATTTGCGTTGGTGGGTTTTGGAGGGGAAGATTCAATGACGAACTATACGAGCTGTACAGCAACATTGACCTAGTCAAAAAACTCCATATTTAGACGTTTGAGATGGCTAGGACATTTAGAGCGTATGAAGACCAACACTTCGGCTAGCAGAGTCTTCGAATTTAACCCAGAGGGGCTATGCAGTAGGAGGCATCCTCGCCGCAGGTGGTGCGTAAAAGTTCAAGAGAACCGCAACCACCTTGGAGTGCGCAACTGGAGGCAATAAGCTAATGATCTAGCTAAATGGAGAGGCTCGTTGGTTGAGGCCCAGGTTCACCCCGAACTGTAACGTAAGTAAGTTAGTATTTTCGTTGCATTCTTGGGGAGATCAAATATGTGGTCATTTAATTGTCGTTAGCACACATACAGTGAATGGAGATTCTTTACGCTTGGGCGACAGAAGACAGCATTGCATTTTCGACGCATTATATTCCACTCTTTTCTTTGCATCCCATTTAATTACGCAGTCAATATCGGAATTCAATGAGCTTTTATAGGCTGCCGATTTAGTTCAACGGCCGAAAAGCAGGAACATGAATGTGGAAATATGTATGAGGAGCTCAGAAAACTGTCGTTTGCGAAGAAGTCTATTGGGTTGGAAGCCAAATCACCATCAATTCGCCAGGGGACGCGAATTTTTGCGCGTACTTAAGCGGTTATGAAGAATATTTAAATGTTTTTACATAGCGCAGCCGTGCATAGGAAAATATAAGTACATAGAGAGAGAGAAAGATTGGTGTAGTGGTTATTAGCATTTTTGTTCTTGCGTCTGGTTCACAGTATTTTTTCCCCGTTCAATTTCGTGTGGTAGTTTTTGCGCGGTGCGTATGTAGAACATTTTATATTTAGAATTTTATTATACGTATATGTAGATAGATTTGACTGTCTTTCATTTCCCGTGATAACAGGCATCCTTAATATTGCCCCAGAATATAAGCTATCACTATGCGAAATTTTATTAAAATCAGTAGTTTCCGCGTGATGCGTGAACAGAAATACAAGAAAATTCGACCCTCTATTGTTTTATTATACTCCTATGTGTAGATATTCACCAGTATGTGCTTTCACCTGCTTTGTTAACGGGAAACAATGAAATTCGATGGACACGTACATCTAACTTAAAACATTCACACTACGTTGATGACGTGTTCCCATGCCTAGTCCCTCGTGTTATTATGGACCTCCGCTGAATGATAACAAACTTACACAGAGAGGTAAAAGTCGTAGGACAGAATTCTGTCCAAGGAGCATTCTAGCCCGTCCTTTATTAAACGGCCGGATGGGACTTGGACGGACTCCTCTAGCGAGTCACTGGAACTTTTAATGCAAACACACTTTCCAGGATGTAGTAATGAGATTGCTTTCCCACCAGTTTCTGAGGTCGCGCAATCTTCTTTCTGGAATGACATTAAGACAACAATTACAGCAGTTAACACATCCTGGGCTATTAACAGTTTCTCTCCCTGTAAATCGGCCGGCCTTGACGGCATTCTCCCTATTATGCTGCAAAAAACATTGGACCAGGTGGTCCCGTGGCTAGCTCCGATCTACAGAAGCTGTATTATCCTAAACCACGTTCCCCTGAGCTGGAGACGTGTTCGTGTTGTGTTTATCCCGAAAGCTGGGAAGCGGGGTCCTGGATCCGCAAAGGATTTCAGACCCACTAACTTATCCTCTTTTCTTTTAAAGACGTTGGAACGCATCTTAGATACACATATTCGAAGTACCCTAGACAAATCCCTTCTATCCAAATCTCAATATGCGTACACTAAAGGGCGATCGACAGAGACGGCGCTCCACGAAGTTGTGCGAACGATAGAAAAGACAATCCACTTCAAACAATATACCCTTGCTACCTTCTTAGACATTGAAGGTGCCTTCAATAACGTCAGTACGGAATCGATTCAGGAAGCTCTGAGCCAAATGGGTGTGGAAGAGTTTATTAGCAAATGGATATTGACAATGCTAAAAACTAGAATCATTCAATCGACTCTCGGCAACAGCAGCTCCACCATATCTGTTGTTAGAGAAACTCCTCAAGGTGGGGTCTTGTCTCCTCTTCTATGGCTTATGGTCATCAATAAAATTTTGTGTAGACTTGATAGGGATGGAGTTAAGGTTGTCCCGTATGCGGATGACGTGGTAATACTGGTTTCAGGGTTTCCATCCGTAATCAGTGAGATTATGAAAGGTGCCTTGGGCAAGATTAGTTCATGGGCCACTGGATGTGGACTCAGCGTCAACCCAAGCAAAACTGAACTGATGGTCTTTACCACTAAAACCAAAATACCGACGTTTACGCTTCCACGGCTAAACAATCATCTACTCTCCCTGTCCTCCAGTGCCAACTACCTAGATGTGGTACTTGATCCAAAACTAAGCTGGAAGCTTAATATTGAGCAACGGGTAAAGAAGGCCTATGTGGCTTTCTATGCCTGCAGCAAGATCTTTGGCAAGAAGTGGGGACTTCGCCCGTAGATGGTCTTATGGATGTACACTGCCGTGGTGCATCCCATTCTTTCCTATGGATCGCTAGTCTGGTGGCCTGCACTTAGGAAAGCTTATAACATCAAACTTATCAACAGGGTACAAGGAACTGCGGCTATAGGCGCAACGAGTGCCATGAGGACATGTCCAACCGATGCCTTGAACGTTATTCTGCACCTTTTACCACTCGATCTTCACATTATGCATCTATCATCATGTAGTGCGATCAGGCTAAGGGGACGCTGGTGCACCAATCCGTATGGTCACAGCAGTATCCTGAATTTTCTACCGCAGGATCTGGTAGCTAATCTGACCGACTATATAATTCCCACAGTGAACTTCGGAAATGACGTCACGGTCAGATTCCCAACCAGGGCGGAATGGGAAACTGGCGTACTGATAAATGAGTTCGAATCAACAATTTTCACCGACGGTTCAAAAATGGACTGCGGGGTAGGGGCGGGGATATTCTCTGATTCCCTCAATATTTCCAGGTCTTACCGGCTTCCTGATTCGTGCAGTGTTTTCCATACGGAAGTTTTTGCTGTACGTGGGGCCTGCCGCCTACTTAGGCAAACCTCTACACCCCTAAATACCATTGCCATCCTCATTGACATCCAGGCGGCTATCAAGGCTATAGTATCTGCCACTACATCCTCAAGGCTAGTAGAACAGTGCAAAAAAGAACTCGCCTCGCTTGGTCACCGGCTAAGGATCTGTCTCCTTTGGGTTCCGGGTCGCAGCAACATTAAGGGGAATGAGCTAGCTGATGAACTCGCGCGGCAAGGATCTGCCCTTGATGCTTCCCTAGCAAAAGAGGTGAACGTCCCGTTGGGGGTTCTTAAGGGAGGCGTCTTCGCGCACTATCTGCTAAAGGCGGATAGTAAATGGCAGGGGGTGCGGAATTGTGTCATCTCCAGGCAGATGTGGCCCAAAAACTCCCGGAAAAGAACGAATGATCTACTAAACAGAAACCGTACAGATATCGCAAGAATTCTGGCAGTTAGTACTGGCCACTGACCATCAGGGTTCATGCGGCCAGAATAGGCATTACGTTTAATGCACACTGTCGCAGCTGCAATACTGCTGACGAGATAGAAACAATCTTACACTTCCTCTGCAAGTGTCCGGCTTTAGGCACGGCCAGACAGCGCACCTTAGGTAAACTCTTTTTCGACAACCTTATAGAGCTAGCGGAGATTAGCATTGGGGATATTATCAGCTTCCTCAATATAACCGGGTGGATCTGAATACTCCTTACCCCCTTTTTCTTTTTCTTTTCTCTAGTAGTTAACGTCCGTGTTACTTCCGTTAGGTCACTTGAGTTGTGGTAATAAAACGGCGCTTCTGCTGTTCGCTGACACAACCACTTCTACCTACCTACCTACCTACCTAAAAGTCGTAGGATTAAAGATGAACGCCTCAAAAACGAAAATACTCCGCGGAATAAGTACTCCTCAAATAAAGATTGCTGGACAACCAGTTGAGATAGTAGAGAGTCTCCAATACATTGGGAGTATTGTCTCAGCTAATGGTAAAACCGAAGAGGATGCAGCAAGTCGATTCACTTAGTGAAATATTGTTTTGCAATGCAATCATCTTTATGTCTATACTAGCGCGTACCCGGTGTGCGTTTCTGTGCTTAACAAAAACCCCTGTCAGGCAGGCGCCTGGAGCTAGGTCTATTAGAGAACCGTTTTGTACCGTAAGTGGGTAAGTGGTCCAACCTTAAATATGTACATCAATTTTTTTTTTTTGTACTAAAGTACTATAATAATAAAATAGTGGGTAGACTGCTGGGCCGAGGCTACCCGGCGGCGTGCCTTGCTGCGCCTAACAAAAAAAAAATTCACGTTTTATTTACAAATGTGGGGAAACCGCTTTTGTGGTTTCTTGCGAAGTGTTTTGGTTTTTCCTAATTATTAAATTTTATGACTTTTGGTTGTTCATTCAGCACTTGTTTATGACTCTTTACATCAAAATGGTTCTCAAATCCCAAAATTTGTCGACCTGGATTTCAACGGTCCTACCATACTCGTAAAAGCCACACTTTGAAGTTATAAGAATTTATTTGAAATTCTTCACGTCTTGAGTATACAACTCCTTAAAAATCGGAGTCGCGGAAACTACAATCGAGAAACAATCTGCAATCATCACCCTTCGAAAACCCTTACTGCGACCACAAAACAAGTAGAAAAGGTTAGAATGGGCCAAAAAGCATAAAGACTAGACGGAAGAAGATTTTAAGAGTTTTATGGAGCGATGAATCCAAGTTCGAGGTATTTGTCACTAAAAGAAAAGTTTTCCCTCTACGCAGCGCTGAACAAAAGGTGCTACCAGACTGCATGGCTCCTACCGTCAAGCATGGAGGCGGTTCTGTTATGGTCTGGGAATGTTTCTCTTCAAGTGCAGTGGGGTGAATAAGGAGGCATACAAAGCAATATTGGAGGACAATATTTGGACTAATATTAATTGGCGAAGGATTCGTATTTCAATACGACAACGACCCTAAACACACGTCAAAACTTTGGCAAGACTACCTGAAATAGACGAAAGATGAAGAAATCTTACAAATCATGATATGGCCGCCGCAATCACCAAATTTAAATCCTATAGAACTATTGGGGGAGGAACTGGATACAAGGGTCCGGAATCAATGCCCATCATCAGAATCTGCGTTTGGAATATATTATTGGATTGCTGGAGCAATATACTGCAGACAACAATTCAAAAATTGCTAGAATGCCAAGAATTGTAAAAGAAAGTAATCAAATGAAAAGGCGGCTTTTTCTATGAAAAATCAGTTTAAGTCAAGCAGGTCACATTTAACTATACATTTGAGTGCCTTGGGAGACAATGAAATTTTTGTGTCAGAGTACAATGGACAGTTCCTACGTGACCTTTAAGTACAACCCTGCTGCAGACATATAAGTTTAAAACTACACTCAGCCCTTAAAGGTCCCAAACAAAGCTTGCCACCGAGTGTTGTAATATGTCAAATGTGGCCTTGATTCGTAGGCTAAAATGTTGCGAAAAAAATATCCGGAAAGCTTATCATATTTTTCGTGTCTAAAATTGTTAAGCTAATCATTAATGTTCATTTTTGCAGAAACATTTTTCCACTCTTCCACATCCGATGTACAAATTTATAATCTAAAAAAACAACCATGAAAAAAAGAGCTAACTGAAAAGTCCAATGAAAATAGTCTGAAAAAAAGAAGGTGATTCGCATCAACTAAATTTAATTTCGTACGAAATGCTTTACTGGGTATACCCGTTTGGTTGTTTTGGTTTATTTGATTTTTCATTTGCTTAACATCACAGTAGAAATTGATTTCTACAAAAACCAACCCAGAACCTCCTACATGTATCTACACATACATACATGTGCGCATCTAGACACAGTAAAATTGGCGAACTGGCCACCAGAAATTGCGGGTTGATTTTTGTGGCAGCGCTATCGGCAACAAACAGATAGGCTCACATGCATGTGTACATTTGGGAAGCGAAACAATGCGGCGATCACACGCAGTAGAGATACCTGTCGCTGTTGTTCAACTTCTGTCCGCATGCAAATGAGAACTTGAGCATCGTACACTTGAGGGATGCATGGTAGCTAACCAAAATTTCATCAATTCTGTGTACAGCGGCGTTGTTTATCTGTACATCAGTTAGAGGTTGTGAAAACATTGCCGCATAGCTTCTATTGAAACAGTCACCGTATGGATGGATAGTAGGTGTTTTTGGGTTCAGGCTGTTTGAACCCTTTGTACTTATGACAGTGGTTGACACTTTTGCCACTAAAAAGCAACATCGTGATGGTGAATGCTCTGTATATTCCCCGGGTGCACATGTTTCCAATGAGTAAATACGATTCAGGTCGATGTTTTTTGGGGAATACTTTGACTCAAAACGCATAGAGGTACTCCAATAAGGAATTAGGGAATTGGATTTAATTTATTATCAGCGAGCTCTTTGTGAGTGTGTTTGACAGTAGTACAGAGAATTTACGTTGACAAAACGACGAATAAGAAGACCATCGATATCGCAACTCACACAAAAAGGACTTTTATGTGAAACGCGCTTGATGTAATGGTAAAAAATCACCAGAATCAATTCTTCCTAACACGTATGTATGTATAATATATACTCGTATGTATGTACATCCGCATTATCTCAATACATTCAATTCTCAATAAGTAGGCAGATTTTCAATGCCTAGCCTGCCTTGTTTGCGATGCAAATCCACTGCAACTGACGCAAGCATGGATAAGAGCTACTTCCTTGCTGTTGAATAGGAATAACACATCCTTCCTGTGGCTGAAATTCAGACCTGCTCTCTGCCAATCCACATTGATTGATATCCAGTCAGATTTTTTAATTAAATTCTTTAAGGCTTCCGGTGAGTGTATACTCTGTTGCGTATGCAGGAAATCGATATGATTTAATTGAAAGGATGCCTTTTGCCATGATTTTCGTTCGAAAGCATTGGAATGAAAAGTCTTACAGACTCTTATACTAAAATTGAAACGAATTCCGTCTGTGAGTTAAGGGCAAGACATACAATGGGAAAACAAAAGAGGTAGATGGTAAAGACTGCTTTTTCAGATATTCTCTTGAAAAGAATGTATACTCGCAGGTAATTGATATAACCTTATATTAAATAATTTACATTTGTGCGAATTCTCATATTTAAGTAAGATTACAGTTTCATTGCTATAACAAACGAGCAGTTATTTACACAATCTTGATTTCAGTGAATTTGCTTTCCACTGGAATGAGGTTTCTTTGACTTTTTGAAAGAGGTACTGTGCTGCAATTCTCTGCCAGTACCTACAATTATTTTTTAATATATTAATTTGTGCCTATGCTCGCAGATGATAATATAAGTCTGACAAACCAAAAAGAAAAGAGCAACTGAAAGGGAAGATATCACCATCTGGGAAAAGAAATTCGACCTTAAACTCTTCCGCCATTCGAATTTCCGGGGGACGACTATCTCAGGGGTTAACACATTCAACGGCCGAAGAAGGTCGAAAAGGTTATAGCGATTTTTTTTTGGGATAGTCATGGAATTTGGTTCATTGACAATTTTGAAAAGTATAAAGAGGGAGTACTACTGTTGAAGATAGCAATTGCGAAACAACAGCCGTGTTGGAAAATCAAAAAAGTACTGTTCAATCAAGACCGCCAGGGCCAGATAGAATACCACTATCATTACATCTGACCCTCTACTACTTTTTTAAACCCAAAGGTTTTTTCGGAGAAAACAAATTTTCACTGAACTAGGAGGTCATCGCATCCATAGACGCCAACTACTAGGTCTTTAAATGGGTAAAAGAGGTTGAAGAAAAATAAAAAACTGAAAAATGCGAATCGATTTAAAAAGAGATTAAGTTGCGCAAGTGGTTAGTGTGTCAGATCACTGCGCGTGAGGTTCCAACTTTGAATCCCATAAAACGCAAACAAGTTTTTTCACCGTCCCACCTCTCGCGAAAGTCTGACAAACTTCCGAGAGTATTGTTGCCATGAGAAAGCTTCTCAAAACAAGTTGCCCTTCGGATACGGCACTAAACTATAGGTCCCTTTCATTCGAGAAACTAGGCCCAGCCACTTAAAGAGCTCTTGCGCAAATTTTTATTTTTGTTTTTTGATACAAAAAACTAGGTTTGACCAAAAATGTACTCGTTTCTCGGTTGGGAACCAACCTTTTCGAACAACACAAAAGGGCACAAAATAAGAGTCCTAGAAGTTGAGCTGCCTGTGTTAAAAATTAAAAAAAAGTATAATGATTTATGACTTAAATCAGCATAGAAAGCCCTTTCAAATGATGTGCGAATTAACCGCCGCTAAATACTGGTACATATTGTTTCCTGATCTGTTCTTCGATAAAGATTTTCGTTTAACGGTGCCTTGGTAGAACCAGAATACCCTGGATGCCTGAGTGCTTTTTTATACTAGCACAAGTCTCTATGGCGTTAAGCTCAGGTCAGCTTGGAAAACACTTAGACTTTTTCCACGTGGTTTCGAAACTTTGTGATTAGGTCCAAATAACGGGTGGGCCATCTAGTGATTTCTTTTTAAATCATCTTGACAGAAAGTCAGTATCATAATTCCGCGGAACGAAATGAGTCGTTTTACGCTTGAACAACATTGGGAAATATTGAAAACTTATTTCCAAAGTGGAGTGCTGTGTAGCCCAAACAGCAGAGCTGTAAAAGAATGCAATCATTTCGTCATTTAACTCATTTGACTTCACGTGGATTTGTTTCAATTCAATGACTTCAATAATGACTTCAACTTAGAAAAAATAAATCACCATTCATTTTGAAGTCATGATTTAGCAATCATTTTTTGCAATCATAATTTTGAAGTCAAAATGAATGCAATCATTTTGAATGCTTTGCACTCATTGAAGTCACCTTGAAGTCACTAGCATTCATTGCATTCACTTGAAGTCATTGAAGTCTTGAAATCTTTGAAGTCATCTGAAGTCATTGAAGTCTTTTAAATCATTGAAGTCATCTGAAGTCATTGAAGTCTTCTAAATCATTGAAGTCATCTGAAGTCATTGAAGTCTTCTAAATCATTGAAGTCATCTGAAGTCATTGAAGTCTTTTAATTCATTGAAGTCATCTGAAGTCGTTGAAGTGTTTTAATTCGTTGAAGTCATTCCAGTTATTGAATCTGTTTTTTAGTGTCGTCATCGCTGCGCACAGACGAGAATGTGGCTGCTGTAGCCGAGAGTGTGAGACTCAATTCACGAACATCAACTCGTCATCGATCTCAACAGCTCAACATTTCATGCACTAGCCTGAGGAGAATTCTGCACAAAGATCTGGGATTATTCGCTTACAAGGTCCAATTGATTCAGTAATTGAAAGCGCATGACCATCCGCTTCGTTATCGCTTCGCAGTTTGGGCCTTAAAGCAGCTTGAATTGGACAACGATTTTGGGTGAAAAATCATCTTTTCTGACGAGGCACATTTTCATCTCGGCGGCTACGTTAATAAACAAAATTGCCGCATCTAGGGCTCGGAAAACCCGCATGTTATTGTCGAAAAGCAAATGCATCCACAGAGAGTGACAGTTTGGTGCGGATTGTTGAGTGGTGGCATCATTGGACCATTTTTCTTCGAAAATGAGGCTGGGAACAACGTTTCGGTCAACGGAGGGCGTTACAAAGCCATGTTAACGACTTATTTTTTTACTGGAATTGAAGACAAGGAGTTCGACGACCTCTGGTTCATGCAGGATGGCGTGCCATGCCACACAGCCCATGCCACAATCGGTCTTTTGCGCACCAAATTCCCAAATCGTGTTTTCAGCCGTCTTGGCGATGTCATTTGGCCGCCTCGGAGCTGCGATTTGACCCCTTTGGACTTTTTAATGTGGGGCAGCGTGAAGGACCGATGTTATGCCAACAATCCGGAAACGATTCAAGCACTTAAGGCCAATATCATCCAAGCAATCCGTGAGCTACAGCCCGAAACCATCAACAAGGTCTTGGAAAATTGGAGTGATAGAATGCGCTACTGCGAGGCCAGCCGAGGCAGCCACTTGAACGACGTTGTGTTCCATAATTAATGGGAATGTTTGCTCTTACTAATAAAGCCATAATACATGGAAAAAATTTCATTTTGTTCATTTTATTGCATTTTAAAAAGAAACTTCTAGTTGGCCCACCCTGTACATATACCGACACCAACTCCCGAATCCATTTTTGACCCATCAATCATCTCGAACCTTCTACCGAAGCGGAGTGATTTTGGCCTAAAGTCAGAAACCGTGGTGAGCACATCCAGCTCGAGGAAGTCGATTAATAAATCCATGAGATCCACGTGATCAAATGTACTATTTTCGTCCGACTTTCGAAGAACATGTATGCACAGTAACTTTGATTCCAAAACATGGTAATCTTTGAAGTTAATTCAGCTTGTTGATGGTTGTGACTTCCTTTGTTTGTCTGGCAGACAACGGACACGTATATTAGGATGAGTTTAACCATCGTATTATATAACCCGAATGTGACCTTCGAGGACAGACCTCAAGTTTTGCCATACTCGAGGACAGGCCCACATGGCACTGGTTGCCTTGGAAATTTTGTGTTTAATATGGGAGTTCCAGTTAAGTCTTTTTTATCTAGATGAAAATCTTGGTATTTTGATTCGTCGAAAAAACCAATGCTTGTACAACTTACAGACATTTAGCCAAGATTTAGCGTAGATTGAGTCATAGTATGGCTAGAATCCATACATACGAGTATGTTTTCGAGAGATATCGAAACAGGCGGCAAAACCATACTTTTTTATTTTTTATTCTTTTGTAAACTGTTTGTAAAATGTGAATGGTACGTTTATAAAATCTGTCTATCTATTAACGTCTAATGGGCACAGTCCACAGGTATTATCTTCCAGAAAACGAACGTGCTTCAAATGACATCTGAATTTAAGTACTCTTCGCTCCACGCTTAAATATTTCCTTTGGTTCAGCCTTACGACATTTCGGCATGTGGGCATCTATCCATAGTTGACTATGGCTTATGCTGTTCAGTAAAGGCCCTTTTCTGGATCAAATTCCTTGTCATTCCTCTATCTAGTGCAACAAACAGTTTAGAAGCAACAAATTTCTAGCCTGACCTTTACCTCATCAGTCTGTCCGCCTTCTATTTTTCCTCAATTTCTACCTGTCCTTTCACCCAGGACAATCTCTATTCGCTTTTTTCGATTTTACACATATTCTAAAGCCAATGAAGTGTTAACCTCTTCCGGCTCCATGCATCTGATCACTGCTTGATTCGCAAGGATTTTTTTCCATATCACCTGATCTTGTTTCAACTGATCTAGCGCATTTAGCAAACGCACCCTGTCGGCTTGGTATACTAAGGTTCTTGTCCCCAGTTCATATTAAGGACTTCTATGAAGACGTCTGCTTCATAGCCGTCATCTTACATAGATCCATTCTTGCAAACAGTTATTTCTTCAAACTCACTCGCGAGACTGATGCAGCTTTAATTATAGATGATACCGCGCCAATGGCAACTACCATCAGGATGCAACCGTATTCTTTATAAATAAATCCAAATAAAAAATTCCCAAGATGACTTCCATAGCAGTTCTCATTGAACCTATGTTTTCAAATCATACATATAAAATAATTAATTTACCCTATGCAAGTGATTCATTATGGTTTTTCCAGAAGATCATTTTTTTTTTTTGCTTTCGGAACTTCTCCTCAACGTGATAACTTCAAGTTAGTTTGCCATCTATATATACCCCTAAATAGCTAACTCTCGTATACAATTTAATTTTCTTTGCAAAAACTATTACGGGATAATAATCTAGATCCTTTCTCTTCTTGGTGAAGGTAATAACGTTTTTCGATACCACTACTCCACCACACCCGTGTGCCATCTCACGATTTCTGCAATGAGTTTCATAAATTTACCCCCTGCCATTATTGCTACGTTATCAGGATAGCCAGATAGTCCACAGCTATGTTTCATAGAGTAGATGATAAGACACCACCCTACGGACATCGCTTGCTGATCCTGCCTCTATGTCTCGAGGTTCCTGTCTCAATTCATCTTCAATACTCATAATTGCAATTATTGCAATACCTCATGTTAAAGATCCTCTTCCGTAACGCTTAAAGCTTGATGTAGCGCAGTTTCCGTAGACATTCCCTCTCCGTACACATGTTGTCTGCTGTTCAAGTGATACATGTTTAGCGTTGTACTGTTTATTCGCATTCGTTTCCGTATAATGTTTTTTCCCTATTTTTGGTAACAAACAATGTTTACTTACTTCCATGTTGCCGGAAAAGATCCTGGTAGATAACATATATTCCCCTAATCTTGGTGCAATGATTTCTACTCCTCATTGCATCAGAGCTGGAAATATACCATCCAATCCTGCAGTTTTGTGAGGAAAAATGTATCTATCACAGTGTTCATCACTTCCATCATCAATAACTTTTCCGTCTTCGTCCTATCCATACTGTGTGATCCTAGTTTTCTTAGAGTCTATAGCTTAATCGACTTAAAGTTTCCCTAAAGTGCACCTCCATCAAGATCGCATTTGTTCGTTTCCGACATCTCTTCTGTCATGTCGCGGATAAGTACGATTTTGTTAACTGAATTCTCGGAGATTATATTCCTAAGTCTGCTGACTTCTGAAACACTTCCATCGCCGAGCAAAAATTCGTCCATGACTACTTTTCTTACTCGTAGTCATTTAAGCACGAAGAAGTAATAGATCAAGACAAACTTATGCAAAACATTGGCTGGCTGGCTACAGTGAATTGAGTATATGGAGTCAGTTGCGAGATATTATATTATAACCCAACGATTATTTGCAAACTTATAGCGTTCGACGACTAGACTAAATGACAGTGTGTAGTTTGAGCTTCGTATATAAAAACCTTTATACATAATTTTGAATGCCAAAGTAGGTAACACAAAAAAATTGTCTAACGTGCGTCAGTTTTCTGCTATCCAAACCATTTGTAGTTATCATTATCGTTGAACACTTAATAAATTAATCCAAAGGTACGGATTTAGACGGTTTGAATTGGATGTGATAGACTTTGAAATAAATGCACTTATCTAAATTGTTTCCTGAAAGTAAATATACAATCGAAATTTTGATAAACTAATTTTAGACGTGCCTTACAGGAGGGAGCACCGACAAAAAACTACTTTCAGAATGTAATTTAGATTGTAGCGACCAATAGTCAAACAAACATTTACAATCGCTTAGCTGGCAATGACGTATGGCTATCAAATTACCTTCATAATCGCCAGCCAATCTCCTTAAGATATGCTGATATAGCCGTTCTATATCACCTGATAAATAAATCAAAGCCCCCAATCGGCTAATCAACACCATTGAGCAGTAATCGCATTACATACAAATTTATTAATGACAATATTCAACGGATTATTATCTCCACCGTGACACCGTGTAGGCGAACTCGATGATGTAATTTATTTATCGTCGACAATAATTGCTACTAGTCATGTTGTCAAATGCAATTTGCTATTTAAGGACTTAACAGGAAGTTTAACCCAACCCTGTCCCAATTTAACGGCAATCACTCAGAAATTGTTTATGCTCATACCCTTGCAAAATCTATGCAATTACGAGTAGTTCATGAAATTGATTTCAAAAGAGATATACCTGTATCTCAAGGATACGGTTTTGAATCATTCCTGTGATAAATTACGAAAATTCCAAAGCCATCTTTCACCGGATAAATTCGAAATCAAAACTCGCAGGTATAAAGCAGAGATGAATTCTTCATCGGAGACTACATGTAGAGTACATACATTCACTTAAGGGAAGTCAGCATCAACTTAGGGGTGACAGGCTCAGAACAACCCAGCGGCACAATAAAAATATCAAAACGTAAGACAGCCAACAAATCGACTGTCGTCTTCTTCGAGCCATTATTTCTGCCATTTTGCTCAGGAATATTTGTTTTCCATGGAAAGTACATCAGCAGGCAATTTTATATTTGCTAAGCCTCCACAGTGGTTGTGGTTGGGGGATGACATCCACAATCTCCATCTTTCTGTTTTGCCGAAAATTTGATTGAAAGTGAGCAATTGGCTGGGTAAATATTTGGTAATGGCTTAGAATGCAATGCGTGGCTTGAGTTTTTGTAGTGATTGCGAACGTGTTTCTGCGAAAATCCATTTAATTCCTTTTATTTTTTTTTCTAAGGGATATGGAAAAAGCGAGGTAAAAGTCGTGAAAAAAGTTGCACTAGCTACTAGAATGTATCATATTTGAATTTGTCAGTTTGAAGAAGGGAAAAAGCGCCAAAAACAGTTTTTTTTTTGTTTTTTTCCCACTAAACGTGTGTTATAGAATAGACACATATTTCGATGTATAAAAAAGCAACAAAAACACTCACATGCTGGAATAATCGGATTTGGAAATGCTGGTATTAAATGCAGGTAAACACAGGGAATCTCATGTAGTTTTTTTCCGTTTTCCCAAAAAAGGAGATTTTGGATTCGTTGCCTTCCTCAAACTGCCGATTAATTGTTTAAGCATGCCTGAAATGGAATAGAATGCAAGGTTTAAGGAATACAAGGTGTCTCTCATCCACCTCAGGAATGAATTCCTCGGACCACCCTTCTCCCAGGACCTAAAAGAGTTATCCAGTAGAACAGTTAACGACATTTTGAACTATGTATATCAAATCCACGGGATGGTTCGTAAGTTCATCACCGTTAGAACCCTAATCTGTAGGAGAACAGGGTTAACCAATGGCCAAAGGGACATCTTTTTATTTCCCTATGGGTACTACAATGGGTCTGCATTGATCTAAATGTGGCGTCGTAAATTTCTTCTCCTTTGTCTACCCACATACCTAACTTAACCGTTAAGTCATTCTATTATTCGTCCTGGCTATGTTTAATAGCTTCGTCGAGACTAAACGATGTCGCAATTTGTGACATATTTATGCAAATTATCGATAAGACAAAGGAAAATTCGATTGGGTACCACTTAATTTTATCTCAGCTCATCTCGGCCCGGGATAATTATGTCGGAAAGCGTTAGCCAATATACCATAAGTTATCGTTGCTGTTCTATTTTACATACTTTTTCTTTTTAAGCCTATCCAAGATGTGTACTAAAATATGCAACAATCATATAACTGTAAAGAATGCCCACTCCTTTTATAACCTATTATATGGGGCACCATCAACGGAGCTGAGGATGAAGAGTACAGAGCACAAAATATGTGGGATTTCCTACAGCGAACTTGCTTAAAACGGCAAAATCACTGCTAGGAGCTTCAAAAGGTCATCGACTACACACCAAAGAAACATGCTGGTGGAGTGAAGAAGCTAAGAAAGTGATAAATGAGAAGAAAGCGGCTTTCAAAGCTTTGTCAAAGTGGCAATCTAATAATAGAGACGAAAAAGCTCGCCTCGAAGTGCAATACAGATGTTACAATAAACAACCGAAGAAGAAGTGCGCCCAGCTTCAAGCAGGGCCTGTATCGGGAGTTGAAGAAAATATCTTCCCCGGTTGCTGATGCAAACCAGGCTATCCAGGAGCTGCGACGACAGAATATGAACAAGAGCGCAACCATCTTCAAAATAGGCGGTCAAAGAAGGAGGAATATTCAGGAGATTCGTTCGCCAAAGTTCATTAACAATGCTCATGACCAGCTTCTTGTGGATGACGACAAAATTCTGCAGAGGTGGCGGCAGTATTGTGAAGAACTCTTGAATGAACAGTTTCCCTTGCTATACTTTTCAAGAGCCACCCCTAAATGTGAAGAAATACCCGTCATTACAGTCGAAGAAGTTAGTGAGGCGGCCAAATACTTCGAAAAACGAAAAAGCGGTTGGGCCAGACTATATGCCCTCTGAGCTCTGGAAAAAGATGGGAGACATCGGGTTCAGATGACTCAGAACTCTCATCTCTAAATTTAGGAGAGGTTATTCAACGCCAAAAGGTGTGAACGCCTGAAACCTTTTATCAACAGACTGATTGGCCCCTATCAGTGCAGTTTCAGGCCAGGAAAGTCCGCAATCGATCAAATCTTCACATCATCGCCTTATCGATTTCAAGGCCGCCTATGATAGCATCTATAGAGAAGAGCGTTATAGAGCAATGTCTAATTTGGACATCCCTGCCAAACTTGTTCGTCTGTGCAGGATGACGATGGAAAACGCTCGCGGCTCCATCAAGGTCGGTAATGATCTTACCGAGATCTTTGATGTCAAAAATGGTTTAAGACAAGGTGACGCGCTGTCATGTGACTTCTTTAATATTGTACTTGAACGGATTGTGCGGAACTCACAACCCAACACCAGAGGCACATTCTATCAAAAGTCCGTACAACTGCTTGCATACGCCGACGATATTGGGATAATTGGAAGAACCCAGCGGGCTGTCACCGATGCGTTTGCAATCAATAGAGCAGAAGCGGCCGAAATGGGTTTAGCGATAAACGAGGGCAAACCAAGTGCATGCTGTCAGAAAGAAGGCACAATCAACACCGCCGAATTGGACAGAACGTCACAGTGAGCAGCTATAACTTCGAGGTAGTAAGGGACTTTGTCTACCTTGGCTCTGCTATAAACTCTAACAACAACATCAGCGCAAAAATCAAGCGAAGAATAACTCTGGCCAATCGCTGTTTTTTGGGCTTATAAGGCAATTCAACAGCAAATCTCTATCTCGAACAACTAAGGAGACTCTGTATAAGACTCTGATCATCCCAGCCCTGCTTTACGGCGCTGAAACATGGTCTTTATTAAAAGAGGATGAAGATATCCTTAGTCGCTTCGACAGAAACCTTGTTCGTAAGATATTCGGTCCCGTTTGCGTTGACGGGTTTTGGAGGAAAACATTCAACGACGAACTATACGAGCTGTACAGCGATACCGACTTAGTCAAAAAACTGCGTATTGGACGACCGAGATGGCTAGGACATGTAGATTGAATGGATCCAACGCTCTAGCCCGCAGTCTTTGAATCTAACCCAGAGGGATAATGGAGTAGAGGACGTCCTCGCCGTAGGTGGCATGCACAAGTTAAAGGGATTTCGATCAACTTGGAGTGCGCTATTGGAGGCAATTAGCTAAAGCCCGAACTTAATTGAGAGGCTTGTTGGTTGAGGAGAACGTTCACCCCGAACTGTAGTATCACCTAAGTAAGTAAGATCAATGGAAAGAAAGCTACCTTCTCCCTGTATACAAAGGGAAGGGTGATACGGGAAACTGCCGTTCGATCAAGCTAATGTAACACACAATAAGGACCGTTGAGTGGGTATTAGGTGGCCGCCTGCGAAAAATAATACGGCTATCTGATGATCAGTGTGGGTTTGTCTCGGGTAAATCAACCACAGATGCAATCCAAAGTATAAGGATCATAATGGAAAAACATCGTGATTCCTTAAGGGATTTGCATATTGTATTGGTTGACATTGAAAAGGCATTCGACAGATAACCACGAGATCTGATATGGGTGGCGCGAATACATCGATGGGTTCCAGAAACCTAAGTACAGATGACTATGGACATATATGAAAGAGCAAAGACAAGATTAAGATGCCCCACTGGAGTAAAGGAAAGAGTTCCCAATCAAAGTGGGGTGCACCAGTGAAGCCTCTTAAATCCTTTGCTCTTTATTACAATACTTAACTATCTGCTTGAAGGTAAGGTGACGAACCCAAGGTACATCAATTATTCTTTGATGACGATGGGACCATCATAAGTGAGGATCCTACACCCCTCAACGAGCACTTAATGTGTGGGTGGAGCGAAATGGGTATCGCATTATAAAAAAAACAGAGTACTTGTGCTGCCCGTTCTCTGACCCATTCAGGCATATTCCAGACATTTATTTGAATGGAACAGTGCTTCCCAAGTGCGAAAAGTTCAAATATCTGGGATCTATGATCAATAGCAAAGCAATTTGTGTTGACGACATCAATCATCACGTAAGCGTATGGTAGATGAAGTGGCGAGCAAATGTCGCCTGTGATCGAAAAATGCTCCCTAAGTTGAAAGGAAGGCTCTACCCCGCAGTTGTATACAAAGTATGAGAATAAATTAACGGCCGCTGAGATGTAGGTGCTTCGTATGCCAGCAGGAGTGACAAAGCTTGATCGAATAAGAAGTCCGAAGATCCATGGAAGCCTTCACTTCCAGGAGACCATCTTATGAAAAATAGAGCGCAACCGGCTCAGCTAGTATTGCCGCTTTCAAAGAAGAGATCATTAGAACCCTGTTAAAATGGTGATATCAATGAACGTCCGAAAGACATCACGAGGCAGGAGAGGCAGGCCTTTAAACGCCTGGATGACACAAATGCGACGACATCGGCATTTCATTGGCCTCAGTAACCGAGTGATCCAAAATCGGGAAGCCTGCCGGTATTTTCTGAGGTCAAATAGGCGAACCCCACAGGCGTATCAGAAGAAATGCGGCAAATTGGAGGGTTATGTTCCCCTGTTTTCGGATCATAACCTCGCCGAAATAGAAAGAAGAAGATTATATGGGGCAGGTACAGTACTTTCTACCAGAATAGCGCCACTGTATTCCTTCAAATATCTTCATAAATATATGGTCCAATATATGGTCATAAATATTTACTTACTCACTTAGGTGGCGCAACCAACAAGCCTCTCCATTTAACTCGGTCTTTAGCTAATTACCTCCAGTTGCGGACGCCAAGGTGGTCGAGGTCCCCTTTAACTTGTGCGCGCCACCTACGGCGAGGAGGTCGTCTACTGCGCCGCCCATCCGGGGTCGATTCGAAGGCTTTCTTGGCGGGAATGTTGGGCTCCATCCGCTCTAAATGACCCAGCCATCTTAGTTACTGTATGTGAACTCTCTGGCTAAGTCGATGTTCTTATATAGGCCGTATAGCTCGGCATTGTACCTTCTCCTCCACTCACCGTCTATGCAGACGGGACCAAAGATCGCTCGAAGAACTTTTCTCTCAAAATAATAATGGCATCCTCATCCGGTTTTGTCAAAGCCCATGCCTCAGCGCCACACAGCAGGACTGGGATGATTAGTGTCTTATAAAGAGTTACCTAAATAGTTCAAGATAGGGCTTTGCTATTCAACTGCCTTCTTAGCCCATAGAAACAACAATTGGTAAGAGTAATTCTTTGTGTGATCTCCCTACTGATGACATTTGCGGAGCTCACCATAGAGCCTAGTTAGGCAAAATCCTTTACTACCTCAAAATAACATCTGTCTATTGCGGCGTTCTGTCTAAGACGCCGATGCTGGGTGTCCTTCTTTGTAGACAGCATATATTTTGGTTTGTTTTCATTGACCGCTAAATCCATCTTTGCTGCCTCGATCTCAATCTCACAAATGCCCCACTGCCGGCCCGCTGAGTTCTTCCGACTATGTCAATGTCATCGGCATAGGCGAGTAGTTGTATAGACTTGCAAAAGATTTTACCTCCGGTGTTGGCTTATGAGTTTTGTACAACTCTATCAAGTACTATATTAAAGACAGATGGCATGATAGCGCGTCACTTTGTCTAAGACCTTTCCTGACATCGAACGGTTCGGTGATATTCTTACCGACTTTGATGGAGCAGCGAGAATTCTCCATCGTCATTCTGCACAAACGGACGAGCTTGGCAGGGATGTCAAGACTAGACACGGCTCTGTATAACTCGTCTCGATACACGCTATCATAGGCAACTTTGAAATCGATGAAGAGGTGGTGCGTATCGATTTTATATTCATGGATTTTTTACTAGATCTGCCGCAGTGTGAATATGTGGTCAATGGTGGACTTTCCCGGCCTGAAACCGCACTGATAAGGATCTAACAGGTTGTTGACGATCGGTTTTAGGCATTCACATAATACAGCAGACAGGATCTTATATGCGATGTTGAGGAGACTTATACCTCTGTAGTTGGCGCAGTTCAGATGGTCTCCTTTTTTCTGGATGCAGTTATAATTACCATTCTATATTTATATAGCACCCTAACAAGGGAGTAGAGTTACCAGTTACCGCCGTTCAAAATTTTGATTGTTTCTGCCATTGTCAAGTTCTCTTCCCAAAACTGTTGATTCTTTGATAGTTTAATATGGGGCATACACTTATAAAGTGGAAACAGGCTTCCTTGGATTTAAATCAAAACTCCCATTTTATGGACTTCCATTTAGAGCAATGATTTCGCATCTTGTTTTGAATATAAGAGAAATTTCTTTGTAGCTTAGGGAATCTCGGAAGTAGTTATCTCCCAACAGCTTTAACTTTAATTGCAAGTACAATATTCTGCCCTCCGATTGCGGGCCTTTGCTATCAGTAGAGTTCTATCGGAATTCTCTTTTTCTTTGATTAATTAATACAGTTGCTCTTTTAATAGATCCAAACTTCCTGGAACTATGTTTAGTGCCACCCTGCACTGAATTCCAAAATTTCGCCATTTTGCCATACACTAGTCCATATTCCTAATTTTATATAGAAGCATCTTCTTAGTAAGGTGTGTATCAGGCACATCAAGCACTATCATGATATAATCGGCTTGTAACTTAAGCATGCTAGTATACAATTTTGATAAGCCCGTTTCTAAATGTAACAAATACTTTGGCGTTCTTAGAGGTACATTAAACATCTTCTTCAAGAAATTCTTGTGAAACTTTTCAATTTCTTCAAATTCACCTTCACCCCAAACCTGGGGTGTTGATTTCACAACGGCGTGGAAAATGTTGTACTTTGTTAAGAGAAAGATATGCTCGTTTGAAAATATTTTTTTCAAACATAGATTCATCAAGTTTATTCAGGTATCGGCTTTCGCAGAGAGATGTTACCTAAAATCCAGGGTAGAGTTCAACTCTACTTCCAGATAAGTATGCTTATTTGTTACTCCTAGCTAACCTCCATTAAAATACCATTTATACCTTACATTACTGCAAATGAGTTTGGTGAAATAATCTTTATTTTAGATTGATGATGCAAACAAGTATAGTTCGAGTTAAGATAAGCACTCGTATTTCAACATCGCGTCCATTTATTGTCCGCCGCGATGGACCGAATTTCATTATAGGTGGCGATTTCAACGCAAAACACACCTTTTGGGGTTCCAGATCCAATTCACGGAAAGGCAGACTTCTGTACGAAGCCGGTATGCAATTCGGGGTTGATTTCTTTTCGACGGGGAAACCGACGTATTGGCCCTCTGATACAGCAAAAACACCAGACCTAATAGACTTCTTCGTAGCAAAAGGAGTATCTTCAAATTTTGCGAAAGTAGAGGAAAGCTTTGATCTCTCCTCAGATCACTCGCCGGTAATCTTGACAATAAGTGACCGACTAATGACAGTAGAAGCTGTGCCTAGATTAACTAACAAAAAAACTAACTGGCGCGACTTTAGAACTGATTGCGAAGAAAATATTGTCTTAAATGTATCGCTCAAAACACCCTTCGAAATAGAAAATGAACTCGGCAAATTTATTGAATCAATACAGATCAATACCGCGTGGAAAAATACACCTTTAAGGAGGAAAGAAGTCCCATGCAATGAAGCTAATTATCCGCCGGAAATAAAAGAACTTATTCGAGAAAAGAGGGGAGCACGCAAAATATGGCAACAAACTCGCGCTCTCCAGCATAAAACCAACTCGAATTTCCTATGCAATAAGCTTAAAAAAGCGATCCAAGACCTAAAAAACCGAGAGACTTCAGCTTATCTTGAAGGTTTAACCGCCAAAAAAACCACTAATTACTCGCTCTGGAAAGCTGTCAAAAGAATTAAAAAACCCCAAATACATTCGCCACCGATAAGAAAAAACAACGACGAATGGGCAAAAGGTGACAAAGAAAAGGCGGATCTATTTGCCGTCACTTAGAAGAGACTTTTAAGCCATTTGATGGAGAAACATTGGTAGACGATTTTACCGGTACGACTACGACATCTGACAACCTTAGAATAAAAAGTGTGTCATTTATAGAACTTTGCCAGGCAATAAAAACCCTGAAAAATAATAAAGCTCCTGGCTATGATTTAATAACCGGACAAATCCTCAGGGAATTGCCAAAAAAGGCACTATTAAAATTGCTTTATTTTATAAATGCTTTTATTAGATTATTATACGTTCCAAATCAATGGAAAGTCGCAGAAGTCATAATGGTTCCGAAACCGGGAAAATCTCCAAATGATAAAAAATCGTACAGACCGATATCGGTTCTACCAATAATATCGAAGGTATTTGAAAAACTCCTACTGAAACGGATTCTTCCGGTCATTGAAGAGAGACGCCTAATACCTGACCACCGATTCGGGTTCAGAATCAAGCATTCCACAATTGACCAGGTTTATAGAATAACCTACGAAATTGAAAAAGCCCTTGAGGAGAAAAAGATTTTTTCTAGCGCTTTTCTTGACGTATCTCAAGCCTTCGACAGGGTTTGGCACGATGGATTGAATTATAAGCTAAGACGAATCCTTCCGGAGCAACTTCATAAGATCTTAGAATCATACCTTAAAAACAGACTTTTTCGTGTCAAGCACGGAACTGAATATTCTGATTTTAAAGAAATCGACGCCGGAGTTCCGCAAGGAAGTGTCCTTGGGCCTATCTTATTCTTGCTGTACACTCTGGACATACCACAAACTGAAGGCACTATTGTAGCTACGTTCGCGGACGATACGGCTATTCTGGCAATGGAAAGTTCAATCGAGTCAGCAACCATAAAACTCCAACGAGCCTTGGATAAAATCTGTGAGTGGACAAGAACTTGGCGCATTGTTCTTAACGAGACCAAATCGACGCATGTTAACTTCACTTACAAGAAAATAATCAACCTTCCCGTTTTCATTAACTCAGTACAAATACCGCATGCAAACGAAGCTAAATATCTGGGAATGACACTAGACGTGGAAACCTCACGTTAAAAAGAAACGTGACGAAGTCGAAAATCGACTTAGAGAAATGTATAGGCTAATTGGAAGATATTCCAAACTAAGCGTATATAACAAACTGCTTCTGTATAAGCAAGTGCTTAAACCTGTGTGGACGTACGGTATACAACTCTGGGGTTGTACCAAACCAAGCAATAAGAATCTCATACAATCATTCCAAAATAAAATTATAAGAATAATCGTGAACGCTCCCTGGTATATCAGAAACAATGATATCCACAGAGACTTAGGGATAGCTACCGTGGAGGACGAAATAAAAAACTTCGCTCGCAAGCTTCGTATTCGTCTTCATGGCCATTGCAACTGTGCCATACTCCAAACTTTGGATGTGACAAATCTTACGCGCCGACTTCAAAGAACGAAACCGTTCGAATTAGCGCAATAAGACAAAAAGCCGCATGTCATGACGGTTTCAGCAGGTGCTTTTATTGAAAATCTACCTGCCTCACGCGAATATTCTCTTCAGAAGCTTAAACTACTTGATAAGGTCTAACTTAGTCGTAGTAAACAAAACGAAGGGAAGGTTGTTTTTAGTCAGTAGAAATCTGACACTACTATGAGTACACGGTCTCATAGTGTCTCATGAAGATTTTCACCTACCCACGAAAAAAAAAATTTTTTTAGATTTATCGGTGTTGATAATTAATCCCCACTTATTACAGTACGCGTCCAATCGATTGATCATTAGTTGCAGCGCTTCTAATGTTTCTGACAATAGCACTAAATTGTCCGCATACAGCAACACATTCACGACGAAGTCAACTATTCTGATCCCAACAGGCAGCTCGGATACGATGTCATTGATGAATAGTGCCAAGAGTAGTGTACTGAGAACACATCCTAGCTTGACACCTATGTCCGTTCCAAACCAATCCGAAAGAGTTAAGCCATCCCAAACCGCTGCTTCGGAATCGGAAGACATTTCTTTAATCACGCGAAGAAATTTCGTGGAGAGTCTCAATTATGAAAGCTTGTATAACAATGCACTTCTATTTACCAGGTCAAAGGCGGCTTTAAAGTCAACAAAAAATGTTTATACTTTTTTATGTCTGGCTTGGAACGCTCAAACTATCGACGTTAGCTTATTTATTCATACCAAAACTGTCGGTTTCTTTTTGTATCCTAGACATTAGCTGAATTAAGTTCAAACTTTTAGGCTTTACAATTCCTTACATCTAACGAGTACAATGAAATAACTTCAAATGATTAAGCACACTAATTCGCATAGACTTAATCCACAGAAAAATCAAACCAAATTAAAAAAAAAAGAAACTCAAATCCCTGCTTAATGGATACATTACATCTTGATTAGCAAAAATATAAAATACACCAGAACTCCCTTGCCATTAATCTTTCAATGTGTGTACACAAAGTTCACCTCTGATTACAAATCCCAGCCAACAACACACAGGAAGACGAATCAAAGAATCACAGTAACAGTCGTTAGAGACGACCCACAAGTGCCTCAGCACAGCATCAGCCATCCCCACTGGCGAATAGGCACTCCAGAGAACTTTTGATTTCTACTTGATTACCCCCTTTAGGCGATGATAATCAATTCCAAATCGATTCTGGTGTATGTCTCGGTAATCCAAGCTCCTAATCCAACCACCGATGCTTTAAGTTTCTTCTTTGGAAATTAATCGGAAAAGTTTCTGTTTTTCGTGTCCGTAGTTTTCCTTGTTCTCCACCTCAGTCTCTTCCAGCTGACAGCATCTTTTTGTGAATTTCCTGTACTGACTTTCGAAGGAAAAACGGCGCGTGGGCATGTTGTGATTGATGAAATTCACTTAAGCGATCCTTAGCTTCGATTGATAAGAGAAATAGCAGGTTTTGCTTAGGGCTTTATGTACAGTTTGTAGTCTTTATCCCTCGGCTGCCTTTAGTGGGGTTGTAGCTCTACTGTTTGTCACTTACACTTCAGCTCACCATTCGGATAAAAAAAAAGACAGGAGTTCAACCCCCGACACCGTCATTAAACCTGCACATCGTACTTTGCACTTCCCTACACTATAGGGGCAGCTCAACAATGGGGTACCCCTGGAAAATATTTTAATAAGCATGCCTCACTAGCCACTTCCTTTTGAAGAAAACTACGAGAAAATGGGAAATCCTTTTCATATTTCATACTTCCTTTGACCTCAATAATAGGTTTGGGATGCTGCATTGCACCCGACACAGTGAGTGACAGTTCGGTGCCATAGTGAACCCACTTTGGCCTCACACTACTTGTGTAACTCGCCTGTCCTAGTTTTCTGTGCCCGTGTGAATTTGTATTGAAATTCCTTGCACGTCTCGTAGTGATTTTCTGTCAAATTGACAGCGCTTTCCGCCAGGACTCAGGATTCTTGTTTCGGGTTACTCTTTTTCTTTTCGGGAGAATTTTCGAATTTTTGATACTTTTACTGGTAGTAAGCAAGTATCCGAGCAAGTGAATTGTGTCGCATTTTTTAGTCATAGAGCCTTGAAGCATCCTAGTCCTTTCGTTGACAATGTGGGCTGATGGTGGAGACGGTGCTGCTAGGAATGGATGAAATAAATGGAGGGCTAAGAAAATGTCATGGGTGGGGAAAACTTTTCAAGAAGAGTATTATCGCGTTTCTTTTTTTCTTATGGTGGAGTCTTCGTGTATATGATGTGTATATATGCGTTATGGACAAGATGATGATAATGATGACAAAATGGATTTACACTTTTTCCGCAGAAGTGGACTTAGAGTTCAAGTGGGGAAGCGAATAGACAACTGACTGAATGAGATATTCGGGTCAGTGAAGGATCGCTTTATGGTTGACAATGCGCACTGCCATGTAGTGATTGCTATCTTTGGCTGACGCCTAATTGTCATGGAATTCAATAATAATTATACCAAACTTTAAGTGGAGAATTTCAGAGTTCAGTAGTTTTGGAGAGTCACAATGGAGCGTTATTCATCCGATCTGTGTACCAACATTTTGGAAGCTTACTTTGGAAACCTGCGCCGACAGCCTAGCCACTGAACTTATCAAGGTAGAAGCAGATGAGTTGGTAAGGAGTACGCACCAGCTCATCTGTAAAATTTAGTCGGACGAAAGTATGCCCAATAAATGGAACCTCAGCATCATTTACCCGATACACAAGAGAGGTGACCCGCGTAAACTGCGCCAACTACTGAGGCATACGTTTTTTGAACATCGCATGTAAAATGCTGTATTATGTGAACACCTAAAACTGCTCATCAACAGCCTGATCTATCTTTATTAGTGCTATCAGCCTAGGAGAAGCAAGAACACCACCGAACCGTTCGATGTCAGCAAAGGTCTTAGACAAGGTGACGCGATATCATGCGATTTCTCTAACATAATACTTAAAAGAATTGTACGAAACTCACAAGCCAACACCGGAAATACAATTTTTCACAAGTACGTGCAACTACTTGCTTACGCCGCTGATGACATTGACATAGTCGGAAGAACTCAACGAGTCGTCAGTGGGATGTTTGCGAGTATTGAGGCAGAATCAGCAAAGATTGGTCTAGCGTTCAATGAAAGCAAAACAAATTATATACTGTCTCCAAAAAAGGACAGCCAACATTTGCGTCTTGGACAGAACGCCACAATAGACAGATATAATTTTAAGGAAGTAAAGTTTGTCTACCTAGGCTCTATGGTGAACTCCGCAAACGACACTAGTGGGGAGATCAAACGAAAAATGACTATTGCCCAACGCTGCTTTTATGGGCTAAGAAATCAATTGAGTAACTACTAAGTTAACTCTGTATAAAACACTAATCATCCAGGCATATTTGGCTACTTTGAGAGAAAAACTCTTAGCGTGTTGTTGCTGTCTGCAAAGACGGCGAGTAGGGAAGAAGGTACAATCCCAAACTATATGGCTTATACAATGACATCGCCTTAGCCGGAAGATTTCACATATAGCGATTAGGATGGCTGTGTCATGTAGAGCGGGTGGAACCCAACTTTCCACCCTGGATTGACGGCGAATTAGCGCATCAGGTCGTGCAAACAAGCGGGGGGCACCTCAACGAAATTGGAGTGCGCAACTGGAGACGCGGTTCCTACCATTCGTGTGAAAAATATAACGCACACAACATGAGTGGTTGCGAGAAGCTAGGCTAATAAGTTAGTCGTAAGTTAGAAGTAAAGTCAAGTTAGTCCTAAAAAAGAGTGACGTTGTTTTTTTTTTTTTTAAATGTTTGAACCGCCCCAACGGGGTTCGTGATCACTAGTTTGGTTGCACGTTTTCGTCGACTGTGAGCACTGAGAGCACTGAGTGATCTTCCGATATCTTAGAGAACACATTCATTTTTAACTGAAGACAATATTCGGCGTTTCAAGAACAGCGTTGTATTTACCATAATCTGGAAACATTGAAGGCTTTTAACCCAGATGCACATGTCTCGATATCACCAGAACTTTGGCTGTTGCATGAATTTAAACCCGACTTTTCTTGTGTTTAGAACAGTCAATGGTATGGTGCTGATATCTTCGTGGAAGACGACAACACGAGGCTTCAGTTCTTGTTATTCCTAGTTCTTCTTAGTTAAGTCCTAAAAGACCTTTGACCGTATTTTGGCCAGAATTGATGACCTTTGCGCCTGTTTTAGAGACTCAATTTTGGCCCAGTGATCATTGTAGTTATAATCATTGCTCGGCAGTATACCAAATGATGGTTCGGAACCGATGAGTCGACCACTTGCGCTTTTGTAGCCTAGACAATCCGCTCTTTCTTTTTCCTTGAAAATTTCATGATCTGGTAACCAGGTTAGGGTGATGTTAGATGCTAAGTTCTCAAGGACTTTGAGACAATCCAAAACAAGCTTTGACCCAACCGTGTAGGACTAAAAGACCTACGTGCTGCTTAGCTGTCCGGATGGATGAAAGTTCAGGCACCATTGTTCCTTCGAAAGCTGCCAACACCAGTGTTGCCATTTTCCGTCCGTCCGTCCGTGTACCAGACCTGGAAGTTTGGTGGTATCGTGAGATTTTCATTTTTCCAAATATGGTGGTCACTTATGACCACTTTAAAATATTTGGGGAAATGAAGTCTACTGAGATGATTAAATATCCGCGTGTAGTCTGTGATAGACAAAAGTTGTTAAAGAGTTTTTTTTTTTTTTTGATTTGACAAGCATTGAAAACACAAAACGCGATTAAAATTTTCATTTCTAATTTTACCTTCTACCAGAAGGCCTTCAAAATCACTGTGAGAAAAGTTAACGTCGAAAAGCTACAATCGCAGAGAGTCTTCACTGAACGTGTTTCCCAACATCTCTCAATCACCCCTATGCCGCCACCATCAAGTGCCGAAGATCAGCGGCAACCATGCCATCAAAAACGCCGCGTCTGATGTGCTGGGTTTAGCCCGACCAACACCGCGAACCCCTGATTTGACGAAGAATGCCGACGAGTGCATGGATCAAAACTTGACAAACCTGCGCTGTAACCGAAGATGAGAGCTGCTCGTAAGTTGTACGAACAAAAGAAACGGGAAGAGCATCGGCTTCTTCAAAAGCAGAAGACGCATGAGAAGCGTGGTATATAGAATATTGAGAGCTTTTACTCCAGGAACAATGTACGAAAGTTCTAATAAAAGGTAAAAAGAACGTGTACAGAAACCTGTAGAGAGGAAAATGGAAACCTCGTAATAGAATCACCATCGGTGGTGAGAATATGAAAAAACTACTGCTGCAGACTGTATAATGGCGACGACCATGACCACCACCCAGCAGTCAGGCAAACTGAACCATTCAGCATAAACGATGATGTTCAAAATTTCCGCCCACCGGCCCAAAAGGAAGTGTGGATAGCAATATCCATGCTGAAATCTAACAAAGCTGCTGGAAGTGACGGTTTACCAGCCGAACTTTTCAAGGCAGCTGGTGATGAATTGGTAGACGACATACGAGTACACCAACTCATCTCTAAGATTTGGTTTGCCTGATCCGCAAGAAAGGAGACCCCCACAACGGCGACAATTATAGAGGCATCAGTCTCCTCAACATCGCACATAAGATCTTTTCTGCGATATTGTGTGAATGCCTGAAACATTTTATCAACAGCCTGATTCGCCCCTGTGAAAAAGTCCACGATCGCCAGAAAAGTCCACCATCGATCAAATTCTTACACTTCAACAGGTCCTGGACAAAACCCAAGAGGTCCACATCGATACTCATCATATTTTCTTATCGATTTCAAGGTCACCTATGACAGAATCTATAGAGGCGAGCTATATAGAGCCATGTCTGGCTTAGACATCCCTGCCAAACTTGCCCGTCTGTGCAGGCTGATGATGGAGAACGGTCGCTGCTCCATTAAGGTCGGTAATGACCTCACCGAGACTTATGATGTCAAAAAAGGTTTTAGATAAGGTGACGGGCTGTCATGTGACTTCTTTAATATTGTACTTGAACGGATTGTGCGGAACTCACAAGCCAACACTGGAGGCACAATCTATTACAGGTCTGTAGAACTGCATATGTCGACGATATTAACATAATTGCAAAAACACACCCGGGCTGTCACCGATGCGTTTGCAAGCATTGAAGCAGAAGCGCCAAAAATGGATTTAGCGCTAAACGAGGGCAAAACCAAGTACATGCTGTCAACAAGAAGGGACAGTCAACACCGACGAATAAGACAGAACCTCACAGTGGGCAGCTTCAACTTCGAGGTAGTAAGGGACTTTGTCTACCTTCGCTCTGCTATTAATTCTGACAATGGTATCAGCGCACAAATCAAGCGAAGAATAACTCTTGCCAATCGCTGTTTTTTTAGGCTTATAAGGCAATTCAACAGTCAAGCCCTATCTGGAACAACTAAGGAGACTCTGTATAAGACCCTGATCATCCCAGTCCGTCTTTACGGTGCTGAAACATGGACTTTATTAAGAGAGGATGAAGATATCCCTGGGTGGCTTCGAGAGAAAAGTTCTTCGTAAGATATTTGGTCCCATTTGCGTTAACGGGCTTTGTTTCACAAGATTCAACGGCAAACTATTTGAGCTGTACAGCAACATCGACATAGTCGACAAACGAATGGACACCAACGCTCCGGCCCGCAGGAGTCTATCCCGGAAGGACGACGCAGTAGAGGACCTCATAGCCGTAGATGGCGCACACAAGTTCAAGGTGACCTCGACTAACTTGGTGTGCGCAACTGGGGGCAATTAGCTAAGGACCGAGCTAAATGGAGAGGCCCAGGTTCACCCCGAACTTAAACTTAGGCTTAAATCTTGAACACTAATAAAAGTCTTCCCTAGCTGGTTTAACAATCATGAAATACGACCGAGTGTTTTGTTAATTCCGTAATAAAATTTTCCAGTGGTCTACAAAATCATGTTTCTAAATGTAAAATACTCGGTAGTACAATATTATTAATTTCTCTTCAAGATGCAAATTTGACATCCTAGTGAATATCTGTAAGTCAGTAGGTTAGGTAAGGTTAGGTTGGCTGTCCACACGAGAGTGCAGACACACTTAGACCAGTGAAGGTCCTTTGTGATGCCATGGATCAAACCATTAGGCCACTCAGGGAGTAAGTCAGTACCTTCTTTTAAAATTATCAACAAACTGATTCAACAGCATATATATATATATTTATCTAACCAGCAGTCATAACTTCAACCAACCTAAAGTGTGGAAAGAATTCAACTTACCACTGCCATTTTCGTATCCTACTCTTCCACTTATACGAGTATTGTTGAATCCAAAAAAGTCGTTAGAAAAATTCCGAGCTAGTCAGAAACGAATGCAAAGTACACCTAATTTTATTGGCTAATTTTTCCAGCACAATACCGCACATTGGTCCCGAATTTAAGGCCACAAAGACAAAAATTACAAATCTACTCCACGCGTCGACTGCCAAAATAACTATCAAAATCACACGAATGTGGTCAACCTACGCACAGTTGGTACTTAATATTTGAAAAAATGAAAAATGCACTTCCCAACTTTAGCACAAGACTTTATCAATCATCGATAAGAGGCTCGAAAATGATTCCAGTTTCCTCACCTTAGTTGCCATACAAGCACAAGTCTACTGTAAAACTGTGATAAAACGATTGGAAATCTACCGAATATTGTACACATTCAATTTTTCGGTGAGCGCTATTTTTTTTTTATATTGGAATAATATTTACTATCGCGCTCCACAATCATTTTGTTTATAGTTTGTCTGATATGGATCGTAATAATTTATTGGGTGCGGCGTGCAGCTATGCGACATAAATTGCTGTATAATATTATTGAAATTTTAGCGAAAGGAAATGTGTATCTAATACGGGGCAATGAAAGTTATAAAACTGAAAAATTGTTAGAGTCCTTTGTAGCAGTAGAAGTAGGGTTGAATAAAATATTATTCTCCGGAAGCAATAGCTAACCTTGTGCTCGATAGCTGTGTAAAAAGGGTTGCACACTTGGTCACCTGACACTCCCATAAAGCCTAATATGATTAAATTATTATTTTTTGGTTACGTTTATCTGTGTTAGATTAAGTGCTTTGAACTTGATCTGAAGAATTGAATCTAAGATATCACTATATAATGTATGTATGTATCATAAACACCTTAATTGCCGATTAATATAATACATATGTACATGGAATCTGGAAATTAAAAGATAAAATCTGAAAATTTGGTAATATTATACAATACATATTACCTTCCCGAACTTCCTTGATAAGAAACGTACTGGTTTTAAATTACGATGCAATACATTTGTAAAAAAAAATATATTCTAATTTATTACTGTTATGAAGAGGAAAAGTTTGTAACTCTTTCACTCAAAAACTATCTATCCAATTTTTTATTTTTATTTTTTTTTTGTTAGAAAAGAAGCTATAGTTTCTTCAAACTTGATGTGAGCTCACAAGTAGGCAGCAGGTAGTGTGATGGTAGTCGTCATTTAGATAATGGAAGGTCTACGGAGAAATATATAGGATGAGGGAAATGACGTGGTGAAAAGAAGAAACTTGGGGGAAGGGGTTATAAGGTTTGGATAAGAGGAAAGAAGAGGAAAAAGATCTTTCGTCAACTCTAGAGCGGGTGCATACCTTGCTGGTCCCAGCTTGGGCTCGGCGGTGGGTGGATACTTGCCCCAGAGAATACGAACGTCCCCACTAGACAAAAAAAAAATTGCATGCGAAGATAAAAAGTTAGAACATAAGATGTTAGAGAAAGAAATGCCGAGAAAAAAGGGAATACTTAACATTGCTACGGGAGGAACAGGTGTGTGTCTTTCTAGCGGGTCTACACCTACACAGCCATGTGCCATCGTCCGCTGATGTTCTTATGGCACCCTAAAAGGAATTAGTATGCTCCTTTACTTACCGTGCGGACCAGCTAATCCTGCCATCGAAATGAGACGCTCAGTTAAAATAGCCTTACGCTAGCATAATAAACTTTTATTGATATTTTGATCAATTTAAGCTAGGTAGCATACATATTAAGTGAAGTTTTTAAAAAAAAAGATAGATCCTTAGAGATAAAATAATTCGTTACTACTGCAAAATTATTCAACTTTATTATGGGATAATTATAAAAAAAACTACCACTTAGAATCTACGAGGAAGTGTATACGAGTATATCTATTGCAGGGAGTATCTACGGCAGACGTGATAGCCCATCCAATTAATATTCATATAAGGAAATCCAGTGTAAAGTGTGTAGAGATGTATGTTATATTATAGATTACGGAAATACTTGCTTACCTATGCATTCGCGTAGACAGGCCTATCGAAGGGATTTGCTGGTGCAGGTGGATTGTATAATCACTTTTATTTAAAAAATGTTGTATATATTTTTTGTCACTAATTATTATTCCACCGTATGGGTGGGTACGGAAATTCTTCCCGCTCACTGTACGCAGACCCTCACACACATAAGTAATAAGGGGAGCGGGTTAAAATACTCAGATAAAAAAACTCCAAAAACGCACTTTTTGTAGAATTTCGGGAATTTAATCTTATACTACTTTTAACGGAAAAGAAAACAAAAGGAGTAAAATAGACCACAAAAATAACTAATCATAACTGCTACTGCTGCTGGATACTAAGTCCATGTCCCATCGGTATCTCCGCTGCCAGCTGGTGACGATCGGCTGCCACGTCAGATCTGATGCTAAGCCATAGATTTACACCACTTTATCGATTAAGTTGGTGGCTTCTCGTCCTCCTTGGCGTGATCTCGATGATTGGGGTTTGATCGTCTTTTTACGCGTTGGTTCGGATTCACGGCTTCACCTTTAGAAGTGAGTGCACTTAGCGTTTTGGTTTCTTTGCTTGTGGTGTATATCGAGATTCGGCAGGTATTTTGGTTCAGTGTTGTCACCTGAATTTTGAAAAAAGTGATAGACTGGACAAAAAAATGTGGTAGATCTACAAAAATGGTGGTAGATTTGATACGACATTGACACTGGTACATTTTGTTGTTTGTTTTGGTCTAGAGTTCGGGGGGAGCTTTTTGCCTTTCGTTTTCTTTCTTTTTTTTGTTTTCGCGGAGAGACCAGCGAATTTAAAGTGTGGACAGGCTCGGCGAGAGTGGGTGTGAGTCGTACACTAGAAAATTCTTGGATCATTCGCGGAAATAAATATGAATTTATATTTTTTTTTTTTTAGTAGTTTATTTAAGTTTTTATATATTATAATATCTATATTTTTTTTTTTGTTTCAGCACACCGTCTTTGTACGATCTTCGGTTCGTCGCCATCTCGATTAAAGTTAAAAACCCCGAGCCGTTCCCCGATCACTTTCCGTACTAGACTGTCTTTCCACCCTATGTCTTTGGCTTTATTCCTAGCTTGTGACAGTATCCCAAAATCAGTTCGTGAAGTTCTCTCCTATTTTGGCACTCATCAGCGATGTTAGAAATATGGGGAGAGTGTGGCTTGCCGATCTCTCGCCTGAGCAGCGGTAATAAGCTGTGGTCTGATGGTCCCTCTTTGTCCCTCTTTGTCCTGTCGCAGAGAGGAACCCTCTTCCGAGACCACAGCACACGATTTGGAGCACTATCGACCATACGAGTATATCGGATGTTATTACGGATCTATCATCCGATCATGTTTATGCACATATAGACACGTCCAACTAAGATTGTAGTAACTCCATTTTTGCACTTCTGAGATAATCAAAAACAAACAACAGTTTTCGATGGAATTCTGCATGCAAATGGAAGATACTATTAATTGCATTGCTTTTATATGGAGCTTAAATATTCATAAAAAAAAAGAAGTTTATCATAGGAAGGAATCTTTCAAAGAATAATTTTCGAGTAGTTATCTGAAAAATTTAAAAAGTGAGTTACTACAATCTTCGTAGTACTCGTAGCGGAAGTGCAAAGCGAACAATCCTAAGGATGAAAAAAAGGTATTGGAAGGGAAAAATGCATTTGTTCGAGCCAATACGATGTTCTTCTCAAGAAACTTCTCCTTCTGGCAGTCCCCAGGGACTATAGTATCAACAAATTTAACTTTGGGAAAAACTTTTGTACAAAGTTAAGCAACAAGAAAGAGTGGAGCAACAAATCTACGATATACGGACTGGGCAATCACACGATAAAGCCGTATACAGACGGTTCGAGAACTTAGGAAAGAACAAGGGCAGGTCTCTTTGGGCCAAGGATTACCGGAATCTGTCAAGCTGAAATATGTGGTGTAGATAGATATATCCAACTCAATCTCAAAAGAAGATACAGCAACTTAGACATGGCAATACTGTCAGACAGTCAAGCATCTACAAAAACACTTGACTCTTGTGTCATTAAAGAAAACTTGTGTGGGAATGCCTACATAAGCTTAATGGAAATAATGAAACAACAAAGTAACGCTTTACTGGATACCCGGTCATGTCGGGATAAAAGGTAATGAAGCAGCAGATGCCTTGGCAAGACAAGGGGCTGCGGAGCCCTTCATTCGACCTGAACCATCCTGCGGAATAGGGGAACATTCCATACGCGAATAATTGGGGAAAAATGAGATAAAAAATAGGGCAAGGACATGGAATAACACCACAGGTCTGCGGTAAGCTAAGAAACTACTGGGATGTTGCAACCGGAAAATATTCGAAGCCTGTATCTGCCTTAGTAAGAATAACCTACGAATCCTAACAGGCTTAATACCGGGGCACTGCAAACTTGGGAAGCACTTATCGAAACTGGGTATAACAGATGAATGCCTTTGCAGATTCTGCAATGAGTCAAGCGGGACTCCGGAGCACCTTCTGAAATCTTGTTGGGCACTGACACACAAAAGATTGAAGATATGCACCAAATATCAGATGAGGATATGCCAACTATGGAACCACTTCTCATTCTCAGATTCCTAAAAGAAACTGGTCTGGTGAGAGAGCTCTAAGGTGAACTATTCTCGCCATGGCAAAGTAAGAGTGCATGACCTTCAAACATAATTCCGAAGAAATTGTAATGCGAGGGGAACTCTACCGAGGGAATAAACCTCATCAAGGTACTAGCAGGGGGCACAATAGGCCATTAGGTCGTACTGCAAGATGACTCCTCTTCTTCTTCTTCCTTTTATCAGCGAGGTTATGATCCGAAAACAAGGGATCACAACCCTCCCACTTCACCACATTTCTACTGATCTGCCTGTGGGGTTCGCCTCTATACAAGATGACTCTATACAATTATTTATAATAATTACTGCAAAGCCCTATGGATCAACCATTTTTTCAGAATTAACAGCTACTTTCGCGCCCAAATCACAGTCGTTATCCAGGCTACGAAAATCACCTTCGAAGATAATATCGTTGATAAATCAATTGCTATGTACATAGACAGCCAGACAGCCGTTAAAGCTCTGTAATCCACAATAATTAGATCTACATAAGCTTGTAAGAATCTGCAAACAGCTTCTTAATGAGGTATCTCAAGCCAGCAAGGTGACCCTACGCTGGGTACCAAGGCATACGGGCACACCGGGTTATAAAAGAGCAGACGAACTCGGTAGAATTGGGTCAGCCATGTACATTCCGCAGGTCCCACCCTGCTACAACATTCCTATCAGTTATATAAATTAGCTCTTTACAGATGAAGTCACCAGCGAATCCAACATTTGGGGAGAACTCGTTCTATTTTAGGCTTACAGTACGCGGGTTATCTCTGGCATAATCACGGTACACTGTATCATTGGGATTTATACAGAGCATATCAGCGTATCTCACAATGAGTTATGCAGAAGATGCAGGGATGAAAAAGATTAAATCTGTCTGACACCTGCTGTGCAAATGCCTTGCCCTCGCTGACACAAGAATGAAGACTCTCGATAGTTGCTTCTTCACTGAGTTAGAGGACTTACGTCTCATTGAGTTAAAAGGCCTCCTAAGATTTATACCCCTTTCTAGGTGGTTCTAAACCAGCGATGTCACTTTCTGAGCTGACAGACCCTCTGAAATTTATATCCTTATCTGTATCGACGTAAATTCAGCAGTTTTTCTTAACAGATTCATAATGGACCCTTGTTTGTTTAAATGAACAGTGACTTACATCACAAGGCACCCATCTACCTAACTTAACCTTCTTGAAGCCATTCCATTTAAAACACTTATGAGTGCATGTAAGCTTCATTGTCGAAAGACATGCTGATTGCAAATGATCGAATAAAGATTAGTGTGAAGAAGAGTTTCTTGTAATGCCTTTGAAAAACTTAGTTTAATGAAACTATTTTATTTGGTGTGCAGCAACTATTCCAGATATATTGTAGATGCAACAATAATATGCAGTAAAACGTAAGTCCGAAGTTAGAACATTATTGTTGGATCTTGGTAGCAACATGATCTATATATTAGTTCAAATAGAATTGGTTCTAGTTAAAGAAACTAGAAACAGGCATGCAGTCAGTCAGTTACAGAGCCCATTATATATCTGTCCCTATGGGGGTAATGTATAATATGGATTAAGGACATTAAATGGTACTTATTTATTCCAGAAATCATTCGTTTATAAATTTTAAGAAAATTTGTCTTGATTGCTAGATGTTTTTGTGGGTAATGCGGATTGGTATCACTTGGTGATGAGTACTATACGCTACAGTTAATATTTTTATTACCGATAAATAAAAGTGTAATTGCTGCAAAATATTGACATGAGAAACATCAATAGGTGTTTCTACTCGGACTAATTGCTGCCATAATTTGTTCAGAAATCACTCACCACTGAAAGTATGCCTTTGATTCGCAGCGATTAAATCCAATGATATTCTAAAATTTCATAAAAAACTATTTTGTGATGAATAATTCATCCGAATATGTAACGTATTTCTCGAAAAACCTCTTCTAAAAGGTAAAAAAACAGACTTAAAGTATGAGTATTCAACTTGCAATATAAATTTTTTTTAAATCTATTAAAACATCTCACCTAATAAAATAGAAAAATATTGCAATGTTTCTATGTCTGTACATGCATATGTGTTATGTACATATGGTCGCGTATATTGCCAAATCTCTTAACCCTTTGTAGATCAAGTTATCAAAAATAAAAAAATACTGCAATTAGGACACCTATTTGCAATTGGAAAAAAATACGTATTTCGTAAAAAATAAATATTATTATTGGAAAGCAAGTTATTTATGGTGATGCGTTAGTATGTGACAGATGTATCACATTGAGTTCTAAGTGTAGAATTCGCTGCTAACTTTGCCAAACACTTTTTTGGTTTATGACAGTAATGCCTGAATGGAGCTACAAAGGGTTTTAATTGAAAGAAGGTTTGATAGCATAAACATCTCCGAATTAATAAAATTTGAAATGGCTTAGTAGGGCATTGACACTGATAATATTTTTTTTCAATTTTTACTCTAGAAGGGATTACACACTAAAGTTCAAAACAGCGCGCCCATATACTCACACACACATACTATTGCAACGACAGCCACTGCTGCATAACTTCTGGCCGTGGTCTCCACTGAAGGAGAATTGTTGGCAATGATTTGATTAATTGTTTTTATCATTGCTCAGTTTCGGGACAACGCAGAAGGATGTTTTATACCTTAAATGCATCAGCGGCGAATTTACTATATTCACCTGTTTTTTATTTTTTTTTAATCCGGAGAGCCAGTACTGAGCTACGGCTGTGGAATATTTACAGATGGAAAATTCGATTTGAACCCCCTTTATGCCACTTAGACCTTGAATTTAGGCAAAATAAGGAATAACTGTGCAAAATTTCAAGTACCTACGTCTAGTAGTTTTCGAGAAACGGTGTTCACAAGGAAAATCGACTTTGCTTTTATAGTAATTAAAGATAAAGATTATGGGAAATCCAGTTGCCACACATATCATCTTTGGAGATATAGTTTTAAGTGATCATTTTATGTATTCAAAGATAATAAGGCTAAAATTGAATTACAACTACATACTCATCTTTTGTGCTTATTACCAACTGAACTTTACTTCACATTTTCTGTATATTTTTCTTAGGACTGTCACTCATTGGATTCTTGTTTTCATATTTAAATGGTTTTTATATAAGAATTGCTTAGATTTAGTCTTATTCTAATCAGAAATTAGCAGGATGAACGTAGGAAAATGCAAAATAAAACCTCTATCAGTAAAACAAAAGATTGAAATCCTAAAACATCTGAAAAATGGTGAAACAAGGAAAAACATTGCCCATAAATTTAACTGCGATGTTTGCGCCATTTCAAAAATTTCGAAGCATGAAATTCAAATAAGAAAAATAACTCTGGAGTGTGGAAATATTCAAAGACAACGTATGCGGACAGGTATGTAAACTTAAATCTAAGATCTTATTTCGAAATGCTAAGCAATTGTTTGACTAGGAATATATGAAGAAATTGCTTACTCTATGATTATTTGGTTCCGGGAAACGGGAACTAAGAATGCAGTAGTGACTGATCCAATGCTTAAGGAACAAGCAATTGAATTTGCTCAAATGCTTCACGTAGAACACTTTGAGGCTAAAAACGAATGGCTCACAAGATGGAAACATCGTCATAAAATCATTATTGGAAAAAAAATTCAAGGAGAAAGGGCTCACGCTGACAATTTCATGGCGAATGATTGGGTCAGGAACACTCTGCCAAGCTTAATTAAAAATGATTGTCCTGAAAATGTGTTCAATGGTGATGAGAGCGGTTTGTGTTATCGTGCCTTACCTTGTGGAACAATGACTTTTAAAGGGGAAACTCCTACTGGTGGTAAAAAACAGAAAGATAGAATAACTTTGCTATTTTTAGTAAATATGACTGGTTCAGAAAAAAACATTTTGCGATTGGTCGTGCAAAGCAGCCGCATTCCTTTAGAGGAAAGAACATTCGCATTAAGTATTTCTTCAATAGCAAATCTTGGATGACCAGTGCAATCTGGACAGAAATACTATCTGACTGGGACAAAAAATTACAAAAGGAGAAACGAAATGTTCTTCTTCTCGCTGATAACGCTGCTTGCCACAGACTTTTAGACGGTCTAAAAGTTTTAAACATAGGACTACATTTTGTACCGCCAAACACGAAATTCCGCATTTAGCCCTTAGACGAGGGTGTAATCCGCTGTTTCAAAGAGTAAAATAAAAAAATAAATATTTGGCGCAACAGCTCTTTAAGTGCCAGGGTCTATCTTCTCGCAACCACTCATGTTGTGTGCGTTATATTTTTCACACGAATGGAAGGGACCTACAGTTTAGTGCCGTATCCGAACGGCGATTTGAGAAGCTTTTTCGTGTCAACAATACTCTCAGATGTTTGTCAGACGCTCGCGAGAGGTGGGACCGTGAAAAAATTATTTGGTGTTTTTTCTGGGAATCGAACTTGGAACCTCATGCGCAGTGATCCGACACACTAACCACTTACGCAAAGTGAATTACAGGTAAAATATAGTAAGGCGAAAGCTGCTGGCATTGGAAAGAGGACTGTCATTGCGTGACCTTTCAAAAACAGTGAATGTTTTGGACGCTCTAAAAATTGTGAAGCGCTCTTGGTAGCTGATAACAATTAAACAATTAAAAACTGCTTTATAAAAGCAGGTTTTGATAATTCTAGTCAAGTGCACTGCGAATCAGAAGAAGCCATCGTTCAGCTTTCTATTTCAGGCGAAGAATTTGAGCGATATGCAGACTGCGATTCAAATGTTGAATGCTATGGGGAGCTTTCAGCAGCGGGAATATTGAAGGAAGTCAGGAAATCTTCTAGTAAGGTCACTTAAGAAAACAGTGAAGATGATGAAAAAGAATTCGATGCAGTTGTAAATCAATCTTAACTATCTAATATAGAAGCGATTATTGCACTTTCTTCATTAAGAGCGTATTTTGAAACTAAAAATGGAGACACGAGTTACATAGATGAGATTGAAGAACAACTGGTCATAGCCTAAGAGCTGGTGAACGTGTTTGAAACGTCATTTTAGCACAGGAAATAAATATATTTTTTTGTTAAACTTGAGCTAATGATCACAAATATCAACGTCTGGCGGCTGTCTGTTGGTGCGTTTGGGGAGGCTGGGCCCCAAAGACGTCGAAAAAAGGGATGCGGTCACGTCATTTCAGCAAAGCTGAATTTTTGTATATGAGTAGTTTACTTGTTTATATAACATATTTTACCACTGCCAGACATTTTGGCCGGGTCTAACATCCTGCCAGACGCAAGCGAAGTTTGAATGTCGCTACTAAAGCGATGTGCGACAAATGTATCTAATAGCCGATTTTCATCGAAACAATTTGAAGCATTTGAAAACTTACTAAGTGTGTCTTATAGGAAATTAAATTCTAAATAAAATAGTATATACACAAAATGTTCATATATCCAGTAGAACAGAAGATATTTTAAAAAGAGTCAGTATCCGCGATACGAAACCATTTGTTTCGTATTAAGATATCATTTTCCTACAAAATGCATCATATGTCTTCTCCCTTCGGCTGTTCTACCTGGGAAAAACAAAACAATCATGCTTTCAATAATTCTCGGTTTTTTTATTGGGTTATATAAATGACTTTAATCTTGTATATCATGGTCTTCTTCGTCGTCGGGTTCAGATCCATCATCACAAAAATTAAAGAATTTAACAATTTTTTTTAGTTTGCATGGAATAATCAATATGCAATAGTATTGCAATAAAAATAATGCATTCAAATATTCATAATGTATGTACCTGAACTCTCGTTTTCATCATAAATATCAGGAGGTTGGATTACAACGCCGCCTATGACAGCATCTATAGAGAAGAGCTTTATAGAGCCATGTCTAGTTTTGACATCCCTGCGAAACTTGTCCGTCTGTGCAGGCTGACGATGGAGAACGCTCGCTGCTCCATCAAGGTCGGTAATGAGCTCACCGGGACCTTTGATGTCAAAAAAGGCTTTAGACAAGGTGACGCGCTGTCATGTGACTTCTTCAATATTATACTTGAACGGATTGTGCGCAACTCACAAGCCAACACCGGAGGCACAATCTATTACAAGTCTGTACAACTGCTTGCATACGCCGACGATATAGACATTATCGGAAGAACTCAACGGGCTGTTTCCGGTGCGTTTGCAAGCATTGAGGCGGAAGCGGCCAAAATGGGTTTAGCGATAAACGAGGGCAAAACCAAGTATATGCTGTCAACAAGAAGGGAAAACCAACACCGACGAATTGGACAGAACGTGGGCAGCTATAACTTCGAGGTAGTAAGGGACTTTGTGTACCTTGGCTCTGCTATAAATTCAGCAAACAAAATCAGTGCAGAAATCAATCGAAGAATAACTCTTGCCAATCGCTGTTTTTTTGGGCTTATAAGGCAATTCAACAGTAAAGCCCTATCTCGAACAACTAAGGAGACTCTATATAAGACCTAGCTCATCCCAGTCCTGCTTTACGGCGCTGAAACATGGACTTTATTAAAAGAGGATGAAGATATCCTTGGTCACTTCGAGAGAAAAATTCTTCGTAAGATTTTCGGTCCCGTTTGCGTTGACGGGTTTTGGAGGAGAAGATTCAATCACGAACTGTACGAGCTGTACAGCGACATCGACCTAGTCAAAAAACTGCGTATTGGACGTCTGAGATGGCTAGGACATGTAGACCGAATGGACACCAACGCTCCGGCCCGCAGAGTCTTCGAATCTAATCCCGAGGAACGACGCAGTAGAGGGAATCATCGCCGTAGGTGGCGCGCACAAGTTCAAGGGGACCTCGACCAACTTGGAGTGCGCAACTGGAGGCAATTAGCTAAAGACCGAGCTAAATGGAGAGGCTTGTTGGTTGAGGCCCAGGTTCACCCCGAACTGTAGCGCCACCTAAGTAAGTAAGTAAGTAAGATACATTTGTCGCACATAGCTTTAGTAGCGACATTCAAACTTCGCTTGCGTCTGGCAGGATGTTAGACCCGGCCAAAATGTCTGGCAGTGGTAAAATATGTTATATAAACAAGTAAACTACTCATATACAAAAATTCAGCTTTGCTGAAATGACGTGACCGCATCCCTTTTTTCGATGTCTTTCTATGATGGTGATACGCCGTCCCATATCCTATATTAACGATAAGAGCACAGCCCACTTATGGTCACAAAGTTCAGCTGGCCGGTTGAGGTGACTATATCCGGGTCCGACTGTATTATAAGCAGGGTGCTTTTTCATAATAATTTGGTATATTTTGGTGTTATTTTCTTGAATAATGTTATCCTTAAGTATTGTTTTGTTAGCCGTGTGTAATGTGGCACCGTTCTGTTGGAATCAGATGTGTTGTAAGTCCAATTGCTCCAATTCGGACACCAAAAAGTGTTGCAACGTGTCATCAATAGTTGTTACGGTATTACATCTGGGTCTTAAAAAATGGTACCGCCGCGCCGAACCAAATGACGAACCATACAGTAACTCCTCGAGGTTGCAAAGGTTGAGTATTTTCGGTGCCCCAATAGCGGATATGTTGTCTTTTAACAAAGCCAGATAACTCGAAATGATCTTCGTCACTTATAGCGATTTTTGTCAAAAGTTGGTGTGGTCAATATAGTGCTGCAAAAACTTTTTACTAGACCTCGCCAATCTTGGTCTGGACCTCACCTTAACTACCGTTTTATACTTCAGTTTCAAAGTTATTCATTATACGCTGATTGGTTGACTTCCTAAGCACATAATTTGGACTAAAACGCAAATATTATTTTTTTTTTTTCAACTGAACGATTGTTAGGGTAAAATGTTTTAATACCTTAAACACCTTGTTGAGGCGTCAGATGCTCCATAATATAATATTATATATTGCTATCGACTGCTTTTCACGATCGTCAAATTAAAACTGACAAATGCCAACCAAGCCAAAATGACGGTCAAACAACATCGATCTGGAACATAAAAAACACAAAAAAAACGGATGGTTTCGGGTTCACCTCAAAGCTAACTATTTGATGTATTTATAGGAACTTGGACATGAACATTATGATTTATTGACTATAAAATATCTCTCCAGCCTACTTTTGCTAAAAGCATCAGAAATTAATTCTCACCTTCTTCAATTTGCTATTAGTCGGAGCGATACACCCGGTATGTTCGTAATTTCTTCACCGTAAAATTGACTTTGAAATATCGATAAACCCATGAACGATACACCGAATGTTCGATACACATCCCCAATTGGAACTCTGGAATCTAAAATTTCATTCGGAAAAAGAAAGGTTTATCTGATAAATTAATGGAATCTTCTGCTAAATTTTACAACTATACCATCGAAAATAGGCCAAGCCAAAGGACTCATTGATGCAAATTGACACATCCTGTCATTCAAAACCCATCCACACAACATGTCACACACCAATTTATTCCCTTTTGTGAAACTGTATCCCAGTCTCCATCAAAGGATTAGGGCCTCATACCCCACCAGGCTCATTAAGCCCGGCAAAGCGAATTGCCTCATTGTAAGCTTACAATGCAATTGTTGTCATTTTACTCTACAAGGATGCATACGTAGGTATACGCAGTGTTCATTGTTCGAAGCTCTTTGACTGTCCGTGGCTTGCTGAGTCGTTGATTTAACTGAAAGGATGTGCGGAGCGGCTTTCCCTCTGTGCCTCATTGTATGTGTATACATTCGAAAAGCGCATTCTGCTTTACGCCGCATAAAACAAATTCTTAACTTCAATTCTAATTGGATTAGAACAATCCTGTTAGTGTGTTCCCCAAAGAGATGAAGGCGACAACGAAGTTCCCGGTTGTCCTTTCTCAGTGTTACTGCTTGAAATAAAGGCAATATGTAGTGTTGTAAATAATTGTTTGGACGCTTTGCGTAAAGAAAAGTGGCAAGTGACGCGGCGAAACAAAATAGAAAACTGCAAAGCATCTCTGTTGTGTAGCACTGCGTTGTATGTGTCATGTTGGTGCTTTTAGTTTTTCCTTTGTCCTCCTTCAGTGGTAGTGAGCCATTATTTTATGTCTTTTAGCAACGACACTTAAAATAACGAAAAGTAGTAGCCGCCCCGTGAAGGTGAAAAGGACGACAATATTAAATGGCTTAGGGGTTTAGCAGAGCAGCAGAATTAATTTCAATTAAAACGCTTTTGCTGAAGAAAAACGAAAGGGGGTAACCTATGTTCCTTAGTGGGGATAAAGAGGAACTAAGAGATTGCACATTACAATTATCTGCATGAATATTTGCCTGTTTTGCATTTTTCTTAGTTCTGGGTTGTAGCAGTAGTATTTCGCTGCCCTGTTTGTTCACTAAAACTTTCCAATGTGTGTCGTCGGAACTGCATTAAGAGGCTTTACTTTCGTACATTCAGAGCACTCGCCCAAGCTACTTTGCACGGGCTGTGAGTGCTGGAACGTGCGCTGTCTTGCTAAAACCACACTTTCTTCAAGCTCCATTCTCCAAAAAGTCTCTCCGTAGCGCTTGTGTGACGGAGATGTGCGAAGAAGTGCGACTCAATCTCACCAAATGATCACTATTATGGACCCAATGTCATCTTGTGTGGTATGTACATAATCTCAATTCCACAAAGCGGGTGTTATGCTTGTTAACAAATTTATTGAGGCTTAATGGCTCCTGAATTCAGGAGCAACGAAGTTTTACCGTCAAAACGGATAATTTCTCAATTCAGGTGTAGGACGGTCTGGCCTTACTGAACGGCACGTTCTTGAGATATTTTGACCTACTATGATTTTTAAATTACTCCAGTCCACATACTGTCAAAAAACTTTTAAAATATAAGGCCATTTCAAAAGATTATCATAAATATATATTGTCTGAATCAGCGCCGGTTTTAACTTGTTGGTGTCCTCGGTTTTTATAGTGAATTGTGCCCTAGTTTTTCTCTTTTTGTTCCTAGATATATTCACATCCAAAGGATAAATGGAATTATTAATTTATAGAAAAACAAAATAAGGAGAAAAACAGTGTGCAAATACATAATTTTTAATCAGAAGTGTAGTAACTGAAATAGGTAGTTCTAACTAGGAAAAAAAGTAATCCCCTAAATTGGGGGTGGCAATGGTGTAGTGGTAACGTCGTCAATTGCCACGCGAATGGTTCATGGTTCAAATCCTGGTGTCAACAAGGATGTCTCATGAAATATATAAAGTCAGTCCGATCATTTCCCAAAGCTTGTGTGAACACTACTGCGAAGGTAAAACACTGGCAGTAGCTTGGCAGGTGCTGGAAAAATTATTCGCTCTGTTGATGGTGATTTGCACTTGACATCGGTTATCAGGAAAAAAGGACTGTGAATCAGAAGCAAAGACAAAAAATTACAAAAATCTCCCCAGTTATCTGGACGCCACCCCCGGAGAATCTCTGAAGCATAAACAACTGAGCTTCAAGAACCACTACACCAAAAATCTTTCTCTCTCTATCCATCCTTTCCAACGCTCGCACTGTGTAAACATGTTAAAGGTATTCATAAGCCTTTGAGTGCGCGCAAATTATAATAAAAAAAAAAATTATTTTTTGGTGCACCCTCTGTGGTAATGCCCTAGGCTGGTGCCTAGCATGCCTTAATATAAACCCATCACTGCTTACCGAGCCTTCCATTTTGCCGGAATTTCGCCACTCGATTGCGCTCTAAAGCCAGAAATGATGTGATAAAAGTTGTCTGTGTAAATTATCCGGCAAGTAACCGACTGAGTTTACAAAGTGACTTAAGAAAAGTGCTAAGCTTAAGCGGAGAGTTCCTAATTGCTGGAGATTTAAACCGTAGACATACGGATTGGGGGTGCTTACGGGCAAATGCCAGCGGCAACTTACTTCTTAATTTACTTATAAAGTATTCGGTTTCTGTGTTGTATCCGCCTAGTCCTACTTACGTCCCTGTGAATAACCGTTCTAGTCCTTCCGTCTTAGATATATTTCTTACAACTGTTTCTTCTTTTATAATACAACCAATTTCAGTAAATGCGCTTAGTTCAGACCACAACCAGGTTCTGTAAGAAATTTTCCGTTCCGGGTTAACCAACTTTGAAAACTTCCTTAATCTTAAAAACACTAATTGGAAACGTTTTCGTATAGTGCGTAACGTTACTAATAAAGAAAATAGCCGGGTTTTTTTTTAAACCTAGCCAGCCATATACACAAAACAAATACAACAACCGGCTGGCTACTACTCTTGATTTTATCCCCAGCAAAAAGTTACTGACTGGGAATTTCGTGATGCCTAATTTCAGGCGGCGCAAAAGCGAATATTTTTTAGTTATTTGTTGTTGCTGTCACTGCGAGGTTGCTCGGTTCCTAGAGATATGTTCGTATAAAATCGGATGGCTTTGGCTGGCTGGAAAATCGTTTAAAAAAAACACGGCAAAGATCAGATCACACGACGAAAATAAAACGGTCTGGATCTGGATCAACGAACAATTTTTGTTGTGTCTTGTGGTGTGGTTACAGTTTCCGCATCGAGCTCCTTTCAAAATATGGTTTATTTCGTGCGGAAATTGTGCTTTACTCTTGCCATATGCATCCAGAACAATATTTGTTTCTTCTGATGTGCAACTTGTTATTGTTTTCATTAAATAAGTAGTTATTTAAAAGTAGCAATTATTTTTTCTTCCTGTTTTCCATTAGAATTACACAGCTGAGTTCCTTCAAATTCAGAGAATATGCGATCTTTTTCTTTTACTGTATGTTTTGCCGATCCTAATTCATTCAAATGGTGTATATTGAGTCAATAATTATTAATTTGAAATCATTAGAAATAACTGGGATAAGTATTTACTTTCAGATACGCTTTTATGTGCATAATTCCAATGCTAAGAAAACATAGAAATCATAGAATAATATTTAAAGTGCAGAAAGTATTTCATATTCTAATCTGGCAACAGGAGTTTTGACAATTGCCGACAAAAGTGCAGCCTAGCAAGGAAAAGGGCGATATAATTTTTGGATCACGAAAATAGATCCAAATGAAAAGCAGATCTCGTATTATTATTGTAATGCATAGATATCAATGATCTGATCTGGATCAAGGGTGATAATAAAACACGGGTATTGTTCAAGAGTTTTCCAACAACATATTGAGTTCCATTGAACTCAATGCGGTTGACCGCATTCCTTAATTGTGGGATCGATACAAGTATAAACTCTCTAAAGCGAGGTACAACAAAAGTTAAGTAGCAACCCAAAAATGCTGACAAAACAAAATCAATAAATCCTAATTTAATATCGTAAATTGAAACATGCAATCCAAAGATAGCCAAAAAAGACTTCTGTGTAAGGCTTTTGTCTCTCATCCTAGAACTTACTAAAATTAGCAATTAACAAAGGAGGAATTGGCAAAGGTATCGGCACCCGATATACTCGTATAAGGAACAATTTTTATTCCTTTATAGATTAATTGCCCACCATATACAGTGCCATCGCAAGTTGGCCTGGAATTGGAAGTTAAATGGTCTTGGCAAAGGGACTAAGCCATTCTAGAACTTAATGAGAATCATTTAAAATAAAAGCAGACAAATCCCTGCTATCCAAAGTTCCGGTTCCTTGTACCTCACTGATCTGGAGAAGGCAAATGCGCTTGCAACTGATTTTCTTAAAAATCATGTCTACTTCTTGTTCTTTTATCAACGAGGTTATGATCCGAAAACAAGGGATCATAACCCTCCCACTTCACGGCATTTCTACTGATCCGCCTGTGGCGTTCATCTATTTGACCTCAAAAAATATCGGCAGGCCCGCCGAGTTTAGATCACTCGGTTACTGAGGCCAATGAAATGCCGATGTCGTCGCATTTGTCTGATCCAGGCGTTTATAGGCCTGCCTTTCCTACATCGCGATGTCTTTGGAACGTGCATTGATATTGCCTTTTTAACCGGGTTCAAATGATCTCTTCTTTGAACGTGGCAATACCAGCTGAGCCAGTCGCGCTCTATTTTTTGTACGATGGTTTCCTTAATGTGAAAGCTTTCACGGATCTTCGAACTTCTTATTAGATCAAGTTTTGTCACTTCTCAGCTGCCATTCATTTACTCTCATACGGTTTGTACATCGTCCAACATTGTGAACCGTATGTGAGCGCTGGACGCACAACTGTGATGTAGAGCCTTCGTTTCAACTTAGGTGGCATTTTTCTGTCACAGAAGATAGCGGAATTTTCTCGCCACTTTATCCACCCTACGCTTACGCGATGATTGATGTCGTCATCACAAGATGCTTTGCTATTGATCACAGATCCCAGATATTTGAACTTGTCGCACTTGGGAAGCACTGTTCCATTCAAATAAATGTTTGGAATAGGTCTGCGTGGATCAGAGAACGGGCAGCACAAGTACTCTGTCTTGAACTAATGCGATACCCATTTCCCTCCAGAGCGTCCACCCACACATCAAGTGCTCGTTGCAGGGATTTAGGATCCTCACTTATGATGGCTCCATCGTCATCAAAGAATAACTGATGTACCTTGGGGTCCATCATTTTACCTTCAAGCAGATAATCAAGGACTGTAATAAAGAGCAAAAGATCATGTAGTGCCCAAAACCTTGGTGTTGCATCTATAAATCTTCTTGTTAATAATACTGCCGTTAACTTCAATAATTTATCAATCGACTCACTAGTAAATGAATTTGTCACGGAGGATGACACATATTTTTCGTTACTAACCTAAAATTAAAGAACGTAGGAGGAATTGATGGTATCATCAATTTATAGTTTAAAATGTTACCCAAAATAGGTTTAAAGTTGATGGCACTTATGTTTAATGCATGCTTTAAATTGCAGTATTTTCCGAATGCTTGGAAGACTTCAAAGGATATTCCAATATTATAAGCAGGTAAGCCCGCAGAAAATGCCAAGAGCTATAGACCGATTAGCCTACTCAGCAAACTAAGCAAAATATATGTACAAATTATTAAAGAAACAAATTTAAAAACTATTACTGACCGGAAAATATTTCCCAATGAGCAGTTTCATCTAGGCGATATCCATCCATAGCTCACCAATTACTTAGGATTGGTAAACATATAAAGCTCAATCGCACACTAGGTAAATCAACGGGCATGGTGCTTCTAGATATAGAAAAGGCCTTTGTGGCATAATGGTTAGATATATAAAATGCTAAAATGCTCAACATTACTGTTTATATGTGTAAAGTAGTGCAAAGTTTCTTGTCTGATCAGTGTCTCAGAGCTTTTGTCAAAAAGCGTGTTATGATCTGTCATATTTTCATTCTGGTGTCCGACAAGGTTGTGTCCTCAGTCCTACTTTATATAACATGTAAAGCAGCTTTTTATGTTGATAACACCGCTGTATTTTCACCAGTTCATTTTCATTGAACAAATTAAAAAGAAAAAAAAATAATAGCAAAGGTTTGAAGCTAAAATGAACATATTCTTATATCAAAATGGAACCAAAATGATCTCTAGCAAAACAATCTAAAATGAAATGATGATAATTCGAACTAATTATATAAGTAAATAAAAATTTGAGCAGCAATCAAATACGAAATGAGCTAAATATGAACTATTTACAAAAGTAAATGAAAATTTGAGGCATAATCAAATACGACTTGAAGAAAATCCAAGTTTATCGTTTATCAAAACAACAAAATGCGATATGATAAAATCAAAATAGCAGAAATCAAGATAAAATATGCGAGTTGTACCATACCCCTATCTACCTGTCTATCTAACACCAGAAATGCCTGCAATTTTGCTAGGAGTGGAAATCAAGTCCCTGGAATCGTGCTCTATTACTTCAAATGCCACCTTTAAGTGCCCATTTTCTCTCAAGGAAACGACGGAGCAGTTCAAAAAGGCAAGGCTGACGAGCTCGCCAGACAGGGTATGACTCTAAGGATTCTGGGTATGTCCTTCGGTTCCTTCAAACATCTACTCGAACTGGAGGCTACTAGCAACAACCAACGAAGAAAAACGCTCAACGATTTATACAATATTTCGAGGCAGATTTGGTCTAGGCTGGATCAGAAACGTAGTGCTATGTTATCGATGTCCTGACTGGACACTGTCTGATGGACCAACATGTTAAAAGCTTAGGCCTCGTTTCTAACGAATTCTGCAGGAGCTGTATTCTTAACTTCCTATGCACATATCTGGCCCTGTCCCAAAAAGACTGCTCCATATAGGGGCTCCTTTCTTTGATGACCTCGGCGAACCGGCGTTCTTTTTTTGTATAATCTTCTCTCAAGAAAGGTCAACCTACATATAGCACTACAATAGAGCCGCGAGATGTCTTCAGATGTCTGTTGACCCAGTTAGTTCTTCCCCTCGGCAATTCCCCAGTTCATGTTTCTGGTTGAACAGCGGTTTCGGAAGCCTTACGAGCGTCGATCTTCTTTGCCCTCTTTTTCTTTTATAATTTGCGCACACTCAAAGGGTTAAGAATACCCCTAATATGTTTACATACAGTGCGGGCGTTGAAAAGGATAGATAGAGAGGGAGAGAGAAAGGTTGATTGAAGTGTCACTCTCTATTTTCTCTGTTTTTGTCTCTCATGCTCGCAATTCGTGCTCAACCACGGTTTCCTGGAGGCTATCTTTTGAGTGAAGTGGAGTATGTATAATTACATTGCAAAGAGAATCATCTCAGTAACGGCATCAGCCCATTATAATGATGCGAACAAATTCCGCAGCTTCTCTTAGTCAGACAGCCTGTAATTTCAAATCAAGCGACGCACGATGCGGTCGTTGTCACGCCAGTGGTTATTGGACCCATGTTTATTTGGGTCGCATAGAACCATCGTGGGTTCCCTCATCAGCTAAGTGAGACTGCAGTTGGTGTCAAAGGCTACACATTGGCTTCCAGCGCCATCAGTCATGTTGAAGTATCGTAGTTCAGGATCGCCAAAGCAAAGTCCGCGTTCGGGATGTTGTCCAAAATATGGCGAAGTAATGCAATCAGTTTGAGCACCAAAATAAGACTGTTCCGCTCCAACGTTGAATCCGTGCTGTTATATGGTTGCAGCACGTGGAGAGTGACCACTACTATCACCAGAAAGCTGCAAACGTTCATTAATAGGTGCCTGCGCAATATCTTAAGGATTTTTTGGCCCAATCATATCTCTAACAAACACCTTTACGAGAGAACGGGTCAGGAACCAATAGGCACAACCATCTAACGGCGAAAGTGGCAGTGGATTGGTCACAGATTCCGAAAGAGTGACAGTTCCATAGCGAACCATGCTAAGCAATAGAACCCTTTAACTTAGGATGGCAGAAGACCTGGCGGTCCGAGGACAACATGGCGCAGAACAGTCGAGAAGGAGGCACGGCAGTTGGGAAAAGTTGGGGAGAATTTAGACACATTGCCAGAAATCGTACACGATGGCGCGTAGGCGTAGTAGAAGCCCTAGGACCCACAATGGGATACAGGACATAAATAAGTAAGTATCGTAGTCAACTCGAGTTATGGGCGTTGAAATTGCTGAGGAGAATAGCTTCGACCGTGAGGTGATGGATCTGTATCCAGCTGGTTGGTCATCATTAGGAGAGCGGTAAAAGCTGCACTTAAATTTGGTGGAGCCACGTATGATGAGTTTAAGCCACATGACAAAGAGAGAGTATCAGGCACCATCCATTCCTTCTTCATACACAAGTCAAATCCGTCTTGTTTTTGTCCAGTCAGATTTGTTGCAGAAAGTCATGACCATCGACATCGGTATGTCTGAAACTTCCACTAATTCTTCAAAGAAAAGTTTGCCAAGTAGGTTTCGATGGAGTCTGCTGATGCCTAGACAAGGACATACAAATTGGTTTTTGTCCATCTCAACGTACGAGTCGCCATAACCACTTCCAATCTGCTTTCAATTATATTTAGTATTAGTTCACCTCTAAGTTTGAATATTGTGCTTATCATATGCAGAGAGTAACGATTGAGGAAGTACGTTGAGTCGCTTTCAATGTGGTTATAATTCAGCCTACTGTAGATCAGCCTATGTTGCGATGAATGTGCTTCAGCTACAAATCTCTCATACATGGAATTACCTGCATTTTTCAAAACATTTGTAAGCATAGGTTTTATCATTGAAAGTTGTATATCAGATGCAATATTTAAGCTCGCGCCATAATTTGCTGCCAACTCCTCCCACTTTTGAACCAAATGCCCTCTTGTCGAAAGTATATGCTTCAGAACAATCCTGGGCAGTCTTCCATCATCCATCTCCACTACTTTAACAATATAATCTATATGCAGCTTTAGGGTATCTAAGAAGAGAGGAGGGACTCCAGTTTCTAGATGCAGCATATAGTTCGGTGTACATATTGGAAGTCGAAAGATTCGTTTCAAAAAGTACCTTAGAAATTTTTCAACTTCTTCAAAAAAGCAATAACCCCAAATTTGGGCTCCGTACAGCAGTATAGAGGCAGCAGTTGTACGAAATAGTTTATTCTTCGCTGTGTGATCGATAAACTTATTGTCGACGCAACGTCCCCAAACTGATGAAATAGCTCTTTTAGCTGCTGCTAGCTGACATTCAAAGTGTTTTTTCATATTGAGGTTGGATGTAATTAGCACACCTAAATATTTATACTCTTTCACTATTTCAACGTTTTCACCTCGATAGAACCACTTTTCGTTGCGAGAATATCTTCCACCGCCATTTCTAAAAATCATCATCTTTGATTTTGATAAATTCACCGTCAAATTCCATTGCTTACAGTAGTTTTCAAGACGGTTCATAGTAAGCTGCATCCCTTCAACTGTCTCCGATAAAAACACTATATCGTCCGCAAATTTTAGCGCCGGTATCCGCACACTACCAAGCTCGATCCCTCCTCCTACTTCTCCTACTATGTCGTTGATAAATATGATGAAGAGTAGCGTGCTTAGGATGCATCCTTGCTTAACTCCCATTTGTGTTCCAAATTCTTCCGATACATTCTCTCCATTCCATACGTATGCCACGTTGCTCTCATACATCGCTTTTAGCACATTTATCACTTATAGAAAAGAGCTTCACGCGCTATGGAGTCAAAAGCTGCACGAAAGTCAACGAAGAAGACATATAGCTTTTTGCTACTTTGTTTAAAAAACTCTGCAATGTTGGTGAGAGTAAAAATTTGATCCAGTGTTGAATAATGCTTTCTGAACCCCGCCTGGTATTCATTTAAAATTCGATTGTTTGCCATCCATTGTGTAAGCCTATTAAATATCAAAGCACTAAATAGTTTTGCCGAAGTATTCAAAAAAGAAATGCCTCTGTAGTTAGCTGGATTATCTAGTTCACCTTTTTTGTGCAATGGGAAAATTATCGCTCTTCTAAAGCTTTCTGGGACATTGGCTGTTTCAAAAATTTTATTGAATTCATTTGTGAGTGCAGTGAGAAATTCTGTGGAACTGTTCTTGTAGAATTCGAAAGGGATCCGATCGTCACCTGGGGCTTTCCTCGTTTTAAAGCAATCAACTGCGCGTTTCACTTCCAAAAGAGTAAATGGTGAGTCTAAGAGCTCGTCTGTGAAGAAAGGGGCTGCATATTGCGGTAACGGAGAAAACTGTGGAGTGTTGAGTAAATTTTTGAAATACTCCCTCAGATCAGAAGCTTGTAAAGTCGACGAAATCAAGTTAGTTCTTCCAGTTACAATTTTAACCGCCTTCCAAAAGTCTGCTGAACACCTTGAAGTATTAAGAACTGCAATGACTTCCTGGCTAAATTTTTTCCTTTTTTCTATACAAAGACGCTTGAAATATTTATTTGCTTCTGCATAGAGTTCTTTGACATGGTCATTATTTTGCTTCCTTAGGCGCCATAGCAATGCAAATGATCGTTTCCTCGCCTTTAGACACTCGATATCGAACCACTTCTGTTTACTGGCTACAACACGTCTTGCATTGACGTTAGACGGTACAGATCTTTTTATAATTTGCGTTAGGACGTCAATGTGTGGAGCTGAATTATGTTCCATCAGACTCAAAAGTTCCGTATTCAAATTACTTTGATAAGAGGCACGAAAACTGTTATTCCAAACCAACTTCGGAAGGAGAGCTAGCTGCCTTGAGTTAGACGTATCCCCTGCCTTCCAAATAGTGCACGAAATTTCCAACGGCATATGGTCGGAAAATGTTTGAACAGCTATTGAAAAATCGTTGACAATTGAGTTCCAATTACCGGACATAAAACAATAATCTATTACGGAGCACGATGTTCCACGGATGAACGTAAATTCACCATCTGAGTCACCGCTGCAGCTGCCATTTAAGATCTTACAATCGTACGCATCAGCAATTTCCATAATTTTGGAGCCTTTTCCATCGCAAAATTCATCTTTGGAACTCCGAGTTGCGTTTATAATTGTTGACGCAGGTCCACTTGCAAAATTATTTTGCGATAATCCTATTCTCGCGTTGAAATCATCAGCAAGAAGAAGGTCCGTCGAACCTAAGATCTGCAGCATATCGGAGAGTTTATCGTAATCTCGCATCCAGTGAGTGCAGTTCAAATAAACAGGTACTATGCAAAAAGTTCCGCCATTGATCCTTACATCGACAACACAGGTTCCTTCCACCATCCTAAAATGTATGTCCACCTCTTTAAGAGATTTACGATAACCCATAAGTTCACCACCGCTTCCTCTTCCAAAGACATTAGTTTTAACTGCTGGAATCCATTTCGTTTCGAAGTCCAGAAAAATACTCTTAAACCTAATTTCTTCACTGACTAAAACATGTGTTTCATAAAGCATAAATATATCAAATTTTTTAATATAATTAAAAAAATCCGAAAAAAATAACTTGTTTTTCAGGCCTGCAACATTATAACTTAATATTTTAAATGACAATACTTCATGGTTTTTAATTTCTTTTATACTATAATTTTCATTTTCATTGCTTAATGTTTTTCTATTTTCTATTATATTTTGGCAAACGGCATTACTATTAAATATAAGGCTGCGGCGCCAAAAACGAAGAACTGCTACTTGTGTTTCCACTCAATGCATTTCCACCTTCGGCTACAGAGCCCGTATTTTGGAAGGCGATTTTTAAACAGAAATAGCAACCATATTGTCAATCTGGTAGACGGCCTTAAGCCAAACCATAAACGACTATGTATATAATGTTCGTGAAAATTATATGAAGTTAATAAAAAGTCTAACTAACTAACTAACTAACTATTTAGTATTATATGTGTTATTTAAGATTTTGCTTATGATGTGACCATCTAGACTCTTTTGTCCAGTTCCTGTTCGGGCCAGCTCATCTGCTTTTTTATTCTCGCTAATGCCTTTGTGGCCTGGTACCAAAATAATTTGAATACGTTCTAAGTGACAGCGTCCAACTAATTTGGATGAGCTCTAAACTTGTAGTGGTGTCATTGGTGTCATTGCGGTGCCGTTGCTGTGCGGCTGCGGTGTCGCTGCGGTGCAGTTACGGTGCCGGTGCGGTAACAATTCGTAACTTTTCGTAAAAATTCGCTATTTCATGAGGGTACGCGAACGGACCTATAACAAGCATTTGTCAGCATTGTTATCTCAGGCGTACAATTCTAACAAAATCGGTGAAGGCATTCTCGACAATTTGGTAAAATCGGTGTCATAATCGACTCATTTGCATACACACATTGCATTTGCAATTTCAGTAGCTCAGTAGCCATGTGATATGTCCTCTTTGCTACGGTTACAAGCGCACTTTTCATAAAACTTCACTGCTCATCTATATATAAGTAAAACAATATATTCAGTGACATGGCGCTGCTGTTGCAGCACCGCGTTATCGCTCAATCTATTAGCGTTATGCCTGGCTCCTCAAAGTGGATCATTCACATTTGTGCGGACAGTTGTAATATGAAGGCGATTATTTGCTACTATGTATATAAGGTGGTGATCCTATTCCATTCCAATGACTACCTCACCTTTATTTCGGATATCTAAAACTAAATCGTCGTCGGCTGGTTTAATTTGAACTTCGTTGTTGGTGGATGGATGGTGCACGCTACGAAAAAGCGGCACTGCTTAGTTAATTCGCAGTGAACACAAGTGTCCCGACCTGCAGAACCTTTTAATTTATCATGGAAGGTTACGTTTGTATATCTAATGTTGAATATTTGCACAATTTTTTTCGAAAATGCTGTGCATAGTCTCCTTAGGGGCTTATTTGACGTCACGGTCACGGCCCGCTCTATAAAAACTAAACATACCAAAAATATGTATGTATTTAGATGTATCACGAATCTTTAGAATAAGTTCTAAGAAGTCTTTCTTCATCTTGGATGGCAAACGACTAACAAAGGCCTCGTAGGGGCAGCATCTCCCGATAGATGCTGGTCCGCTAAGTAACGAGTAGGAGCCACTGTAGCCGAAAACCTAGCAGCTCTGTTAGTAAGCCCTACTCCCACCTCCTCGTGGTGTCATCTGGGAATTTCTTCGGAAATTGCTAACGGAAGAGGACGAATGGCGAGCTTCCTGCGCCAAAAAACAGGATAAGTGTCGGTTGGTCTATGGCCCAGCGAGCCGCAACCGTAAAACAAACTATTGCTCCGAAACGGAAACAATCGCCTCGGATAAGGACGGATAATTTGTTGACGACCTTTGGCTATCGGACACGGACAACGATCGGATTTTGGAACGTTAAGACCCTCCTGGAATCACTCAAGGAAGGGCCTTATAATGCCAGATTCCTCCAATTAGAACGAGAATTCCCACGGTATAAAATCGACATCTTAGGGCTGAGCGAGATAAGATGGTACGATACTGGGGAATACATCTCCCCAACAAAAAGAATGTGATGCTCTACTCTGGTAAACCAGCTGGAAGTGCACGGAGTTCTGGCGTAGGACTCATGCTAACTCCAGCAGAACGTAGTAGCCTCATATCCTGGAAACCCCATAGTGACCGGATATTGACGGCTAGGTTCCAGAGTAGAGTAAGAAAAATTACCATCATACAGTGTTATGCTCCGACTCTAGACGCGACTGAGGATGAAAAGGATAATTTTTATAGCCACTTAGGTGCCGCCTACAACCAAACGCCTAATGGGGACATCGTAATGGTAATGGGAGATCTCAATGCCAAGGTGGGTAGCGACTACGCCATGCTTAAGCACGTGATGGGAGTTCACGGCGTGGGAGACCGTAATGACAATGGTGAGCGGTTTGTGGACTTCTGCAATACCAACCGCCTAGTCATCGGAGGTACGCTGTTTAAGCATAACACCTGCCATAAGATCAGTTGGGTCTCTACTGATAGGCAACGAACATCCAACCAGATCGACCACATTGCGATCAGTCGCCGCTTTAGAAATTGTCTCCTGGACGTCCGAAACAGACGTAGAGCTGACGTCGGACAAGAACGAGATCACCATCTTATGGTAGCTCATTTACGCCTTCGTAATGCATCCGTCAACAGCAACCGCTCAAACCTACTTAACATCACCAGGTTTAATATCGACAGACTCAAGGTTCCCCAAGTGCGCCAACAGTTCAGGGACCATCTTGCCTTAGAAGCAGAAGCAATCAGCAGCAAAGAGAACATGGATGACCACTGGAGTGCTGTGAAAAATGCTTTTGCGACTGGTGCACGCACGTATGTCGGTAAAAATCAGAAACACCACCGCACATGGCTTTCCACAGACACCTGGAGACGGATCGATGAGCGTACAGCAATCAAGGCTCGGATTGCAGCGGCCTCAGCAGTAGAGAGAACCGAGCTTGAAGCCCAATACCGTGTGAAGAAGAAAGAAGTGCAGCGTAGTGTGAGACGTGACAAACGTCAATATGTCAACTCACTGGCTTCACTGGCTGAAGAAGCAGCGAGTAGGTGCGACAGTAGGACTGTTTACAACATCACTAATGAGCTCATTGGTGGTCGAAACTCCAAACAACATCCAGTAAAGAGTCTAGACGGTAACCTTCTGATTTCGGATGAGGATCAGCTCACTGGATGGAGAGAACATTTTGCTACAGTGCTAAATCACTTAGACGACGGCGATATGATCTTGGATTCGAATGAGCAGTTCGAAGCAACAAGTTCTCGAATTCGCACAGTAAAACCGAAATAATAACAGCAATCAAGTCCCTCAAAAAAAACAAAGCAGTGGGTATTGATGGCATCCCTGCCGAGCTATTTCAAGTGGCGCCAAATACATCGGCAGATTTGCTGCATCCGCTAATACGGAGAGCTTGGGATAGTGAACAATTTCCACAGGAGTGGAAAAGGGGGATGATCATTAAGCTTCCAAAGAAGGGTAACTTGATGTAGTGCGGTAACTGGAGAGGTATATGTGTTCTTCCAGCTGTAGCCAATATAATAGGTAGAATAATTCTAGAACGAATTAAAGAACATTTAGATTCAACTCTCGATGTCGAACAGGCAGGCTTTCACGCTGGATCCTCCTGCATCGACCACATAAACACCTTACGGATCATAATCGAACAATGCGTTGAGTATAGGTCTCCGCTACATTTACTGTTTATCGACTTCGAGAAGGCTTTCGACAGCTTGAATCGAGATGCTATCTGATTGGCCTTGCGCAGGAGAGGCATTCCAGAAAAGCTTATAGCTATTATCAAGGCTACATATGAGGGCGGCAAGCGTCACGTCGTGCACAATGGGAAGGTGTCGGACGACTTTGAAGTCCAAAGTGGAGTGCGTCAAGGGTGCATACTGTCCCCACTATTGTTCTTGGTGGTTATCAGCGATGTACTCCGTGCAGCATTGACGGAAGCTAATTCTGGAATTCGTTGCACTATGACATCTTACCTTAAACACTTAGATTACGCTAATGATGTTTGTCTACTTTCACATCGGATAATGGATCTTCATTTCATGGCCCAAAATCTAGAAGCTGAGGCAAACAAAGTGGGGCTAAAAATAAGCACAGCCAAAGCAAAAGCCCTGAGCACTTCCAATACCCGCGCTCAACTTAACATTGCCGGAAAGCAAGTCGCGAAAGATGATAATTTTCTTTATTTAGGAAGTGTCGTCTCGGCTAACCGCGGTGGCACCGAACTGGATGTGTGCAGCAGAATCGGGAAGGCTAGGGCTGCGTTCGGAATGCTGTCCAAAATCTGGAGAAGCAATGTTATTAGCTTAAGAACCAAGTTACGACTGTTCCGCTCCAACGTAGAATCAGTGCTGCTTTATGGGTGCAGTACCTGGAAGGTGGACACCATTTACACACGCAAGCTGCAAGTCTTCGTAAACAAATGCTTAAGAATCATCTTGAGGATTTTTTGGCCGAACCGCATCTCCAACGAACAACTTTATCTGAGAACGGGCCAAGAACCTATAAGCATTACTATACGAAGAAGAAAGTGGCAATGGATTGGACACACACTACGGCGCGAAGACAACTCCATTGCGAAATACGCCATGCAGTGGAATCCGCTCACCCAGGGAGGCAGAATAGTGGGGCGCTCTAGGCAAACGTGGCGCAGAACAGTTGAGGAGGAATCTAGCTCTTTAGGAATGAGTTGGAGGCAGCTCAAACGCGTTGCAGAACTCCGAACACGATGGCGCGCAGGCGTGGTTGACGCCCTATACCCCCCGAGGGGTTAAAGGATATAAGTAAAGTAAAAGTAAGTTTCGTCATCTTAGTTTCGCTTCAATAAAACATTTAGTACCAGAATATTTCAATGACTATGTATTTGCAAACGAAGGGATGTGATTATGCCCATACTTCAGAAACCTACCTAATGAGAAATTTAAGAGAAAGAGGTAAAATTACCTCAACTAACCTGACAAAATCAATGCTTCTTAACGACATGAAACATAATTACATTTTTACGATGAAAGAACTTCAACTATTTCTCCAAGAAATAATATCCGGCTTTCTATGCTCTGCCAAACGCAATTATTCTCTTGAAAATCAATGAATACAGGAAGCATTTGATATTTATTTTCTTTATCCCTTCTTTTGATTGCTTAAATAAAAGACTCTGGGGCTGTGTAGTGTATATTATAGAGCAGATGCCTTGACAAGCGCAGGCACAACATGTTACCAATTGCACGATGTGGGGAAGTAAGTTTTGTGGGTACAATCAAAGAATTTATTATCGAATAAGGTTGAATCATTTATTTACTGCATCCATGGCTCAAGAAGAATGTGAAAATTCTAAAACATAATGTAATTCAAATCTTTTCACTACTAAGGCAGCTGTAGTTCGTGTTCTCTCTGTCTCTCTTCTCTCCTGATGTAAGTCAATTTTGTTGTCGGGCTTAGGAATCTTAGAACAAAATGGTCTAAGTATAAATCCGACTAAAACTGAACTGGTTCTGTTTACCAAAAGAAGGAAAATAGGTGAATTTGATCCCTCTAAACTGGAAGGAATTCCTCTGAGTCCCTCCACAACAGCTAAATATCTCGGAACCATCCACGTTTCGAAGCTCACCTGGAAAAAGAACACAGAAGAAAGAATAAAGAAAACACTTTGCGCATTCTATGCAAGCAAGAAAACCTTTGGTAAACAATGGGGTCTGCGTCCGTCCATGATCAACTGGATGAACACAGCGATTGTCAGACCATTTCCTTACCGACGGAATTATTGTATGGTGGAATGCAACATACAAAACCAGCTATCTTGAAACACTAACAAAGGTACGAAGCATAACAGGAGCACACAGATCAACACCACAAGCGGGTTTAGAGATGATCCTTATATTCCTCCCCTAGATGAGTACATACGATGCACAGCTGCCAAAAGTGCGATTCGCCTCCAACAATCGGGCGCATGGAATCAAAGCTCCTATGCATGCACATGGATCTATACTCAACAGGTACAGTATAACCGAACTCGACAGAACAACAGGTTATATCATACCCTACATAGATTTCGAAAAGAACTACTCCACTTTTATTCCCAAAAAACAAGAGTGGGACTCCAATACATTACTTAATGTACAGGACATTCAACTGTACACTGCCGGGTCTAAAATTGATATCGGAACTGGCTCTTGAGTTTTCTGCGATCCACTTTAAATCGACGACTCATATAAACTCCCGGATGACTGTAGCAGCTTCCAAGCTGAGGTCTTCGCCATTGACACAGACACAGACTATACATAGGAAAAAACGAAATCCTTCCAAGATTACAATTTTCGTGGATAAACAAGCGGCAATCAAAGCACTAAACAACGAGGAAGTCAGATAAAAAACAGTTTCCAGATGCCTGGACATAGTAATATAGAAGGAAACGAGAGAGCAGATGAACTAGCTGAAAAGGAATCAGCATTGGATTTTCAACATACTCGGATATCAGTAAAAGCTCCAATTGGAGCTATAGAAGCTAGATAACTGATTAACTCCGCATGGTCCGCCAGAAGAGACTGTGTCATATCTCGCATATGGCCGATAGTGGATGAAAACAGAACAAAAAGCCAGTTGATGATGAATAAAAAAAAAAAAATCGCGTCTTGATATGCAGGTTAATAGGACACTGCGCGATAGAGGAAATGGCGGGTAGACTAGGCATCAACACACCCGACCACTGCAGGAGCTGTCAAGATATAGAAGAGACAGAAACCATCAAACACTTGTTATGTGAATACCCAAATCTTCAAAACCACCACCTCCATCATATGGGAAATACGCTTTTTGGCGAACTAGGGGATCTATAACAAGTTCCAGTTAGGAACATGATATGTAGTCTTCATAAGGAGCACAGGCTGGTTTGCAACAGAACTGACCGCAAGGCAAAAGTTTTAAATATAGGTTCCACGCAACAAAAGGGAAACATAATGGACCATATGGCCCCCGTGATAAGCACTTAGGTGCACTTTCTTCCAACATAACCTAACCTAACCTAGGAATCGTAGGATTTTTAAATGGAAAGTAATTATACTCTGTCTGGCGGGCTCATAGGGAGCTTATTCTATTGCCCTGCAATTCCTCAGAATGTGATTCGAGGTATCTTCGATTTCATTGCAGGATCGGTATATCGGATAGTTTCCTATATGGCATGACTTCGGAAAACGTTCTCTGAGCTTATGGCAGCCGTTTTTGCGTCTTTTTCTTGGGATTTTGCTTACGCCAGGGTTCCAATCCAATTGCGTGCTTTACAATTGCTATGCATTCCGTGTATTGCGGGCTTATTTTTATGCAGGTACAACCGAAAGCTTCCATCTCCTGTAATGAAGCGAACTAGGTTAAAATTCCGCTCTCTATGACGTTTAGGTATAAACGGGTAGTTCCACCTTCTTTTTCCAAACATGCTACAGCATTATTTTCATATTCTTAGCCTCTATAGTCTTTCGGGGAGACGGTTTCATCCGCACTATAGTTCGGGTATTACTAATGTTACTTTTCATCTGTCAGAATGTCAATGGAAAGTATTCTTGTCACAAGCCATGCTTATTGTATGTACTGACGTAATATGCGATTTAACGTTTTAGTCCTTATTGGCCCAAAATGAGGCGACATGTAGGATTATAGTTGTGACAAGTCTGGATAATGGCAGTCTCCGGCTATGTCTGAGTCTTCCCGCGTTATTTTGCGCGCTAGTATGAGACTTGGGTTTGCACTTTTTCAACTCGGGTATTTTTTATGGACTTTGAACGATACCCTAGTACCTACCATGATGCCGTTCGGCGAGTTGTAAGCCCGAAAATGTGATACTGTCAGTCGCTAACTTTTTTCTGCTTTTTATAAAAACTGGTGCTAAGCCATTGCCGAACCATAATTATTGTTGCATTGCTTATCTATTCCACTTCGTCCACCGGTTTAGCGGCAACGAAACAACATCTAAAAATCCGACGCTTTTGTGTCCTCGACTATAGAAAGCATACGTATGACGTCGGTCTCTTGTGCATTTAAAGCGCCCTGTGAGGAAGCCTATTATTATATGTATGTAACTTCAGGCTTACTTACTTACTTATGTCCTGTATCCCCTTGTGGGTCCTAGGGCCTCTACTACGCCTACGCGCCATCGTGTACGGTTTCTGGCAATGTGTCTGAGTTCTCCCCAACTTTTCCCTAACTGCCGTGCCTCCTTCTCGACTGTTCTGCGCCATGTTCTCCTCGGACCGCCAGGTCTTCTGCCATCCTGAGTTAGAGGGTTCCATTGCATAGCATGGTTCGCTATGGAGCTGTCGCCCTTTCGGAACGTGTGACCAATCCACTGGCACTTCCGCCATTGGATAGTTGTGCCTATTGGTTCCTGACCCGTTCTCTCGTAAAGGTGTTCGTTAGAGATACGATTGGGCCAGAAAATCCTTAAGATATTGCACGGACACCTACTAACGAACGCTTGCAGCTTTCTGGTGATAGTAGTGGTCACTCTCCACGTGCTGCAACCATATAGCAGCACGGATTCAACGTTGGAGCGGAACAGTCTTATTTTGGTGCTCAAACTGATTGCATTGCTTCGCCATATTTTGGACAACATACCGAACGCGGACTTTGCTTTGGCGATCCTGTTGGCTATATCCAGTTCGGTTCCACCATCGGTCGAGACAATACTCCCAAGATACTGGAAATCCTCTACTCTCTCTACCGGTTGTCCAGCAATGCATATTTGAGCCGATGAGTTTGTTCCAAGGCTGATAATTTGAGTTTTTGCCGTATTCATTTTCAGCCCCACGACACCTGCCTCCCTCTCCACATCTGCTGTCATTTGGTGGAGGTCCATAATTCTGTGGGAGAGTAAGCATACATCGTCTGCGTAGTCAAGATGTTTCAGTTGAGATGTAAGAGTCCATCGAATTCCTCCGTTTCCCGTCGACAAAGCTGCATGAAGCACATCGCTAATCACCAATAGGAATAATATTGGTGAAAGGATACAGCCTTGTCTTACCCCACTTTGGATCTCAAATTCCTCAGACAACCTTCCCCTGTGCAGAACGTGACATTTGGAGCCTTCATATGTAGCTTTGATAATAGCAATTAGTTTATCGGGAATGCCTCTCCTGCGTAAGGCACGCCAAATAAACTCCCTGTTGACACTATCGAACGCCTTCTCAAAAACGATGAACAGCAGATGCAGTGGCGATCGATATTCAACACACTGTTCGATGATAATCCGCAGGGTGTTGATGTGGTCGGCACAGGAGGATCCAGAGCGGAAACCTGCTTGTTCGGCATCGAGTGTGTCTTCGAGATATTGTTTGATTCGCTCAAGGATGATTTTAGCTATTATCTTAGCTACAGCAGGCAGCACGCAGATACCCCTCCAGTTTCCGCACTCCATTAAATTTCCTTTCTTAGGAAGCTTGACGATCATTCCCTTTTTCCACTCATTAGGAAAGCTCTCAGCTTCCCAAGCTCTATCTATAAGTGGAGCAGAAGCTCAGCCGATGTTGTTGGCGCTGCTCGTAAGAGCTCTGCTGGAATACCGTCAAGTCCTACCGCCTTGTTGGTTTTGAGTACCTTGATCGCGGTAATGATCTCATCTTTACTGGGAGTCGTGGTGCGTATTCGGGAACTTCTCACCTCGGGCATCTCAGTTTGATTTGGGAGCATATCGCTAGCGAATACACGGTTTAAAACCGTAGCAAAATGCTCTTTCCATCTCTTGAGCTAGTCCTCATCCGAAATGAGCAAGGAACCGTCTAGGCTTTTCACTGGGTGTTGGCTGGAGCTGCGACCACCTGTCAGCTCTTTCGTGATTCTGTAGACAGTCCTGCTATCGCACCTTCGTGCTGCTTCTTCTGCTTCTGTAGCCAGCGCGTTGATGTAGTTGTGCTTGTCACGTCGCACGCTACGCTGAACTTCTCTCATCTGCACGCGATATAGGGACTCTAGCTCGCTTCTCCCTGCTACTGGGGTAGCTGCAATGCGAGCTTTCAGTTGTTTTCGTTCGTCAATCCGTCTCCAGGTATCCTCGGAAAGCCACGCCCTATGTCTTCCCTGCGATCGACCGACAATTCTTTCAGCACCAGATGTAAAAACATTTTTCACAGCACACCAATGGTCTTGGATGGTTGCGGGCATTGAGCTGCTGATTGCTTCCACACCTTGCGAAAAGTGCTCCCTTAATTGTTGGCGCACTGAGGGATCACTAAGTCTATCGATGTTGAACCTGGGCACTCTTGTGTTGTCGTGGGATCTTCGAACTGCAGCAGTGCGTAGTTGGAGAGTGGCTATCATAAGATGGTGATCACGTACTATCCCCACATCTGCCCCTCATCTGTTTCGGACGTCCAGGAGACTACTTCTAAAGCGGCGGCTGATGGCAAAATGGTCAATTTGGTTGGAGGTTGCTTGCCTGTCATTGGAAACTCAGCTGAATTAGTGGCAGGTCTTGTGCTCAAACATGGTGCCACCTATCACAAGGCGGTTGGCATTGCAGAAATCCACAAACCTTTCGCCGTTGTCATTGCGGTTGCCTAGTCCATGCTTCCCGATTACATGCTTGAGCCCTTCGTTGTCGCTGCCTACCTTGGCATTTAAATCCCCCATCACTATGACAATGTCTCCATTTGGTGTTGTGTTGAAGACGGCACTTAAGAGATTGTAGAAGCTCTCCTTTTCGTCCTCAGACGAACTATTCGTCGGGGCGTAACACTGTATGATGGTGACGCGTCGTACTCTAGTCCGGAATCTGGCCGTCAAAATCCTATCACCATGAGGCTGCCAGGAAATCAGGCCCTTGCGTGCTGTTGTTGTTAGCAGTAGTCCGACTCCATACTCCCACGGACTTCCGGATGGTCTTCCAGAATAGAGTAGTACAGTGTTACGCGTTGGAGACTGGTACTCGCCCGCTTCTAACCATCTTACTTCACTTACCCCCAAAATGTCCAGTTTATATCGCATGAATTCCTTTTCCAGTTGGAGGAATCTGGCATTGTAAGGACCTTCTCTTCCCGAGTCGAGGAGCGTCTTTACATTCCAGAAACCTATCTTTGTCCTGGTACAATAGCCAAAAGTCGTCAACATGTGATCAGTCCTTATCCGAGGCATAGTGTCGGTTTCTGTAGCGAGCTGGTTTCAGTAACGCAGGTTGGTGGCCCACGTTACCTAGCCTAGAATCAAGGCCCTAGACAACCCGCACTTATAATTTTGGCCTATACGTATAACGGTTTATACGTATAGTTGCCCGGGGACCACCACTAGGAGGTAAAGTAAGCACTTCATCACGAACTTGATTGTTGCGCTACTGGCCCAAGCCAAGTTTTGGGCAGTCAGTAGTTTCCCGATCAATCGCAATGCAGATCCCCCAACTTCAGGCTTCTGCTTCCGTGTGCGTTGGCCTGTTTACTTTAGTTTTAGGAGATCCCTCTAAAGAAACTAATTCTTTCAATTTTTTTCTTCATTCTCAGACGATGTACCTCGATTGTTGCCCAATCTCTCACCGGCCTAATTGCGGCAATCCGTTCCAACGTATAAGTCCTAGGAGTCCTTCACAGAAGCATGCCGCTTTAATAGCAGCTTGAAGTCTTGCTTGCCATAGTTCCTGGGGAATTTTCATTAAAGGTGTTCTTGCAAAGTCTCTGAGTCCTATGTGCCTTCATTGCCTGATGCCGTCTTTGGCGATTGAAATAACTGCTACATTTGCAGTTCAGTTCTCAGTTAAGAGAAATGAATGATCCAGGAGTACACTTTTGCTGCTATTATACAAGACCTCGTTCCTCCTTTATATGTGTATAAGTTTCTGTAATTTGTAGAGTTACTTTTTTGCCGTTTTCAATGTAAATCTCTCCGTACAATCTGTGCTACAGCAGATGATATTTGGTCCCGATATAATGGCGTACATCCAACCATTATATTATTAAATCACTATACCAAGCCTTTGTTCGGTCTTTGTTTGAATATGCGTCAGTTATTTGGTGTCCGTATTACAAGTTTCATATTACCAGAATCGAAACTTTTCAAAAAATAGATGTCTTCGAAATAACCGCCCAAAGAAGGAGGAATGCTCAGGAGATTCGTTCGCCAAAGTTCATTAACAATGCTCATGGCCAGCTTCTTGTGGATGACGACAAAATTCTGCAGGGGTAGCGGCAGTATTGTAAAGAACTTTTAAATGAACAGTTTTCCCGGCTGTACTTTCCAAGAGCTACCCATAACTGTGAAGAAATACCCGACATTATAGTCGAAGAAGTTAGTGAGGCGGTCAAATACAAAAAAAAAACGAAAAGCCAGACAAGATGCCCTCTGAGTTCTGGAAAGATATGCGAGATGTCGGGTTCAGATGGCTCAGAATTCTCATCTCCAAATTTGTGAGAGGTAATCCAATAACGAATCAATGGAGGGAAAGTTACCTTCTCCCTGTATACAAAGAGAAGGGTGATACGCGAAACTGTGATAACTACCATTCGATCAAGCTGATGTCACACACCATGAAGATCGTTGAGCGGGTTATTAGGTGGCCGACTGCGAAAAATAATACGGCTATCTGATGATCAGTGCGGGTTTGTCTCGGGTAAATCAACCACAGATGCAATCCAAAGTATAAGGATCATAATGGAAAAACATCGTGATTCCTTAAAGGATTTGCATATTGTATTGGTTGACTTTGAAAAGGCATTCGACAGACAACAACGAGATCTGATATAGGTGGCGCTAAGACATCGAGGGGTTCCAGAAACTTATGTACAGATGATCATGGACATGTACGAAGGAGCAAAGACAAGAGTAAGATGCCCCGCTGGAGTAACCGAAGAGTTCCCAATCAAAGGAGGGGTGCACCAGGGAAGCGTTTTAAGTCCTTTGCTCTTTATTACTATTATCTGCTTGAAGGTAAAGTGATGGACCACAAGATACATCAGTTATTCTTTGCTGACGATGGAGCCATCATAAGTGAGGATCCTACATCCCTGCAACGAGCACTTGATGTGAGGGTGGACGTTCTGGAGGGAAATGGGTATCGCATTAGTTCAAAACCGACAGAGTACATATGTTGCCCGTTCTCTGATCCACTCAGGCCTATTCCAGATATTTATTTGAATGGAACAGTGCTTCTCAAGTGCGAAAAGTTCAAATATCTGGGATCTATGATCAATAGCAAAGCAACCTGTGCTGACGACATCAATCATCGCGTAAGCGTAGGGTGGATGAAGTGGCGAGACAATTCTGCTATCTTCGGTGACAGAAAAATGCCACCTAAGTTGAAAGGTAGGCTCTACACCGCAGTTGTACGTCCAGCACTCACATACGGTTCACAATGTTGGACGATGTACAAAAAATATGAGAATAAATTAACGGCAGCTGAGATGAAGATGCTTCGCATGACAGCAGGAGTGACAAAACTTGATCGATTAAGAAGTTCGAAGATCCGTGGAAGCTTTCACATTAAGGAAACCAATGTACAAAAAATAGAGCGCGACCGGCTCAGCTGGTATTGCCATTTTTAAAGAAGAGATCATTTGAACCCGGTTAAAAAGGCAATATCAATACACGTTCCAAAGACATCGCGATGTAGGAAAGGCAGGCCTATAAACGCCTGGATCACATAAACGCGACGACATTGGCATTTCATTGGCCTCAGTAACCGAGTGATCCAAAATCGGTGGGCCTGCCGATATTTTCTGAGGTCAAATAGGAGAACCCCACAGGCGGATCAGTATAAATGCGGTGAAGTGAGAGGGTTATGATCCCTTATTTTCGGATCATAATCTCGCTGATAAAAGAAAGAAGAAAAAGAAGAAGAAGAAGCTGTCCAAAAAAGATTCTTGAGATTTGCTTTATATGGTCTTCCATGGTCCGACATTTAAAACCTAGCGGTTTTTTTTACAGAGTGCTTACAAATGGTATTGATTCCTCTGGAATTTGGAGCTGAATTAACGCTAATGTTTCTTCGGCCAATCTACGTAATAATTTTTTACTATTATACTTTCGCGAAATAACTACGGTCGCGCATCCTCTCTTAATGGGTTATTGCTTACTTACCACGCTAATGCAGATTTGATTGATTTTAATATATCTTTGGCAGCTCTTAAAAGAGATTGTAGGTAATATTCAGTCATGATTGCTAACTCTATGCTTCAAAATATTTTTGTATTTATAACTTATTTGATTTGGTTTGTATTATACATTACTTTTTTTTTTCTTTTTCTTTTTTATACTTTCGTAGAATTCGTTGATCCGTTGATCCGGCGCAATTTCGTTATCTCTTCGACGACACTGGGAATTCCCAGATCCCGATGAATATCTTCGTTACGTACATAACACGGTGCGTTAACGATCGTTCTAAGAACTTTATTTTCAAAAGTTTGTATGATGTTTCTATTGCTTTTCTTAGTACAACCCCATAGTTGTATACCATACGTCCACACAGGCTTTAGCACTTGCTTATAGATAAGCAGTTTGTTATGTAGGCTCAACTCCGAATGTTTTCCGAGTAGCCAGTACATTTGTCGGTATTTATTTTCGAGCTCGTCGCGTTTCTTTCTTACGTGCGATTTCTTTTTAAGCTTAACATCTGAAGTCATTCCTAGATATTTTGCTTCGTTCGCGAACGGTATTTGGGCCGAGTTTAGATATATAGGCAATCTATCCTCTTTTTTGTAGGTAAAGTTGACGTGAGTAGATTTGCTTTCGTTCAGCACAATACGCCAAGAATTCGTCCAAGCGTGGACTTTATTAATAGCATGTTGCACCTTTCCAGTTGCTGTCTCAATAGTATCGCCAGTGGTCAATACCGCTGTATCGTCCGCAAACGTGGCAACGACGCAGTTTCTTCCCTGTGGGATATCACGCGTGTAGAGTACATATAGAAGTGGGCCAAGGACACTTCCTTGTGGAACTCAGTAGAGTACACAAAAGAGTCTCTCGGTAATGTACGATCGTAAGATTAGAAAGAGTTGCCGTGGCAGTAGTCGTTGCAATTTATACTCTAAGCCATCGTCCCAAACCTTATCGAAAGCTTGTGAGACGTCAAGAAATACACCACAACAAATATTTTTTTCTTCCAGAGCTTTCTCAATCACGTCAGTTAATTTGTGGGCTTGGTCGATTGTAGAATGTTTGATTCTAAATCCAAACTGATGGTCAGGAATGAGACATCTTTAGTCGATTACGGGTTGTAGACGTTTGGAAAGTAGTTTTTCGAAATATTTTTGAGATAACCGACAATAGGAAAATAGGCCGATATGATTACTTCTCATTCAGAGGTTTTCTTGGTTTCGGAACCATTTTACTTTACTTTACTTTACTAGGGCCTTGTACGCACTGCGACCTGTAAGGTCTATTGTGCCAGCCCGGTGTTTAGCTGAGAACTTGGTTAAGGCTCTTGATAAACCTCAACAAAGCTCCAGGCTCAATATTCCAGAAGTCAGAGGGACTCAATACAGCCCTTTCGATATGGAGAAGTCTTTTCCTTGCGGCCATGGGGCATTCACAAAAATATGTTCTGCCGTCTCTTTTTGCTCTCCACATAGCCGGCATTGGTCTGTATCTGCTACTCCTATCTTGTGCAGATGGTACCTGAGTGGGCAATGACCGGTCAAGTAGCCTGTTAAGGTTCTTAGGTCTGCTTTCATAAGCTCGAGTAGCTTTTTAGCCTTGCAGCGGTTGAGATTAATGAACTTCTTTGCCTGTCTTTGGCCCTTGAGCTTGGCCCAGTACTCTGCATGATGATCATCTTCCCATTTCTTTATTTTTATGTTAACGCTACTCCGTGCGACTCCAAAATAGGGTTCAGGACCGACTAGTGGGCGACTAGCGCCTCTTCTCGCTAAGCAGTCCGCCCGTTCGTTGCCCTCGAAGCCTTCGTGTCCTGGTATCGAGGCCACAGTGACTATGTTTTTCGATGCGAGATCTTCGAGTAGGTTTAGACAGTCCCATACAAGTTTTGATCCTACCATGTACGATTTCAGAGCCATAAGTGCTGCCTGGCTGTCTGAGAGGATATAGATACGAGTACCCTCGACTCTTCTACGCAGACATTCTCGTACACAGAGCTTGATCGCATGGACTTCCGCCTGAAATATTGTTGGTGATTTCCCAAGCGCAGCCGCACGTTGGAACCTGGGTCCATAAACCCCTGCGCCAGTGCTACCATTTTCCAATTTGGAACCATCTGTGTACCAAGTTTGAGAGTTTGGTAAGACTACAAGTCCTTCATTCCTCCATGTGTGGCGGTCACCTATGACCGCATCGAATTTCCTGGAGAACCGGTATTTCTTGATCATAGTATCTGGGATTTTGAGAATAGGGTCATTTTGAATATAACTTAGAATCTTCAAATTGCCTGTAAAGTTGCCGATTTTAAGGTCCGAGATCTTGGGTAGCCTGAGGGCACTCAGCATAGCTTCTTTTTGTGCTGCAAGGTGCAACGGTGTGAGGCTAAGCATTGCTCCCATTGCTGCCGTAAGGCACGTTCTCATTGCTCCTGTGATACTCAGACAGGCTAGACGATGTATTTTATTCAACTGTTCCTGAGTCTTGGCCTGTAAGGTTTTTGGCCACCAAGCCAACGATGCATAGGTGACCATGGGTTTGATAATGGCGCTGTACGTCCAATATATTATCTTGGGTTTTAGCCCCCAAGTTTTACCATGTAGGCGCTGGCACATAAACATTGCTCTTGTCGCTTTCTCGGTAACCTTGTTCAGGTGTGAATTCCAGGTGAGCGTCTTGTCAAGTATAACACCTAGGTACTTCGCTTCCTTGGATATGTCGATTGGGACGTTTTCCAGTCTAATTTCTTTGAGAGTGTGGTTTCTTTTCCTGGAAAAGGGTACAAGTATAGTTTTTCCGGGGTTGATGGTAAGTCCCTTTGTCCTGCACCAATCAGAAGTTAAATTGAGAAATTGTGTCCTCAAATTTGCCTCTGACGCTGATGACAATGTCGTCTGCGTATCCTTGTACTTTGTAACCCGATTTTTCAAGTAGCTCTAGAAGTTCGTCAATAACTAAGGTCCAGAGCAGGGGAGAGAGGACTCCTCCCTGCGGGCAACCTCTGGTAGCTGTTATAGTTTTATGCGAGCCTCCGCACTCGATTCTTATCTTCCTGCTGCATAGCATGGTTAGGATCCAGTTTATGATCAGAGGAGCCATATTTTTCCTGATCATAGCCTTTTTGATAGCCTCATAGGAAGTGTTGTCGAATGCTCCCTGTATATCTATAAAGGCACATAGGGCTGCTTCTTTGGCAGCTAATGATTTTTCAATCAATAATGTTAAGCTATGAATGGCTGTTTCCGTAGATTTCCCGGGTTGATAAGCAAATTGGTTTGCATGCAGAGGATCATGTATAAGGGAAAAGTCCCTTATATGATGATCGACAATTTTCTCCATCGTTTTTAGGAGAAAGGAACTGAGACTAATGGGTCGCCGCCTTTGGAATGAAGACCACCTTAACCTCCTTCCAACCTTTTGGTATGTAGCCTAGTGTAAGGCTGGATCTGAAAATTCTTATAAGGGTAGGAATTAACAGGTTTGCTCCTTGCTGTAGTAGGCAGGGAAATATGCCATCTATACCTGGTGATTTAAATGGGCTAAAGGTAGAGAGAGCCCATCTAATATGGTTGGCAGTGAAGATTTTGCCAGATAGGCTATAGTCTCGTGTAGAAGCAATGAGAACGTCGTTCCTCAGGTGTTCTGGAGAGACAGCACAAACGGATATACAGCCTGGAAAGTGGGTATCAAGTAAGGTTTGACAGGTTTCCTCCGGACTGCTAGTGTATTCCCCATCTGGTTTCTTTAGGGAGCCAAGATGCTTGGAGTGACTCTTGGCTAGGGCCTTTTGAAGGCGAGCCATTATAATCGGGACCATTATAATCTCGGCGACTTTCCGTTGTCTCGGAACATGGAGCAATCTGAAGGAAGCGTTGGTCTAATAGAGCAGTTTGATAAGAGCTTTATTCGGTATTTCCTTGACTACCTGCGATGTTATCAAGTCGTAACCCGGAGCTTTTTCCGTCTTTAGATTTTTAATCACTTCCCTCAGTTCAATCAATACAGTTTTTTTTACTTAAAAGTTGTCAGATGTCCTGACTGGGGAGTCGTGCGTTAACAAAGGGCCGTCGAACGGCTTAAACATCATTTGAACGATATGATCTTATAACTTCTAGAAGGAGTGTTTCTCCATGCCGCTGTTTGGATTGCTTCCACGAAACGGTCAACTTCGTCCTCTAGTCCACAAGGTGTTAAATAAATAAATAAATAAATAAATAAATAAATAAATAAAGGTACAATAATCGTGGGCGCCGTGGCGCAAGTGGTTAGTGTGTCGGATCACTACGCAGAAGGTTCCAAGTTCGAATCCCAGAAAACACCAAAAAGTTTTTTCACGGTCCCACCTCTCGCGAGCGTCTGACAAACATCCGAGAGTATTGTTGTCATGAAAAAGCTTCTCAAATCGCCGTTCGGATACGGCACTAAACTGTAGGTCCCTTCCATTCGTGTGAAAAATATAACGCACACAACATGAGTGGTTGCGAGAAGCTAGGCCCTGTCAGTTTCAAGAGCTGTTGCGCCAAATATATTTATATATATACAATAATCGGACTTCATCCCTAGGTTTTACCTGCGAGGCCCTTTCAAGCCATGAAAGTTTAGGGTGTTTTTTCGCAATATTTCTACAACTTTTATTCCAAAATACTTTGCTGTGGAAAATGATTCATTGATACTAGGCCTCCAGCTCAATATCAGCTCCTTCCGCATAGGTAGATTTTGAAAATTTGACGTCTAACCTCTTACGAGAACAGCATCACTGAATCGGTATTTAACCCCACCAACTAACACTATTCGCTTCTAGTATTCGCTCGTCATTTTCCACCTGGAAATAGAATCCAAAATGAAATCACATTTTAAATTCGAGTATTTTCTCTCTGACTCAACTTATAATTCATATAAATATTTAAATCTCAATCGAAAGATAGAATAAGGTAATTAAAATAGCGCATAATTCAGTCTGCCAATTCGATTGCCAAATCATTCGCAATTAATTAAAACAAATTGGTCTAATATGCATTCCACATCCCACATTACTCCGACGAACACGATCGATTCGGGGGTCATACCGCATCTAAATTCACCCCCTTCGGGTAGGGGTTAGAATATACCCGAGGTAGGCATGCCTGTCGTAAGAGGCGACTAAAATCCACCCTCCGTATACCGAGTATGGCGTATACAAAAAACATGCAATGAACAAAACAAAAGATTTAAATACCCCAGGTGGCAGTCCAGGTAAACTGGAAAATCCACCCTCTTCGGAGGTCGGCTCTACGGATTCTGGGGAGAGCCATTTATTGCACCTTATAAATCCCTTCTCAAAAAGTACAAGGGTATCTCGATCTCCACCAACAAGATCGAACGTCTCCGGAAAAAGAAGTCCGCCGGAAGCGCAAACGCGTGAAAAACGGGACTCAGCGAAATCTAAAAGCATTGAGGAGGAAAACGACGTACTCCGTACCAAGCTTAGCGAAATGGAGCTACTCTATCGTGAGCTCAAGAAAGAGGTAGATTTACTCAGGCAAGAAAATAATGCCCTAAAAAACACGTACCTACAAAAAGAAAATACAGTTAGCTCACATCGCTCACCTAGTCGCGAATACCAGACGGATGAAGAAGAGCTAACACGCGAAACGAATTGGGTCGAAAAGAAACGACCAAGCAAAAAACGAAAAGCTGGTTCCTCACCGGAAGTCGAGCCACAAAAAGATGAAAAGCGCAAGGAGATGCAAGAAAAGCAACAACAACCAAAATTACGTCCTCCGCCACCGATAAACGTCGTTGGAATTACGGACTATAATAAGTTGCATTGCCTCCTTAAAGGAACTCTGGCTTCGAAGTTTAAGGTGACATCTCTGCGAAACAATACGTGGAAAATCAATGTCGATGATGCCGACGGTTACCGATCAGTATCTAAAAAATTGAATGCCGAAAAGATTCAGTGGTATACTTATGAAAATAAGTTAGAAAGACCACTGCGTGTTGTAGCAAGGGGACTCCACCCCTCGTGCACTAAAGAAGATGTAATGCACGACCTTCAAGACAAAGGCTTTAAAATTCTTGATGCCGTCAATATTATCAAGAAGGAGAAGCAACAGTCGGAGGGAGATCATGAAAAATTGGTAAAGCGCGGTCTTCCACTATTCATGCTTAGTTTTGATAAAGACGAAAATAAAGATATTATATATGGTATCAAGACTATTCTAAACATCGTGGTCAAAATCGAACCCATGCGTAAGACCTCCAGATCGATCCCGCAGTGTAAGCGCTGTCAAGGCTTCAATCACACGCAGACTTACTGCCAGAAAGAGCCGCGATGCGTCAAATGCGCAGGTAAACATCTCTCGGAAGAGTGTCACCTAAACAAGCAAACCCCAGCCACTTGTATAAATTGCAAGGGAAAACATCCTGCGAACTATCGAGGTTGCGAAGTGGCGAAAGAGCTTCAAAAACGCCGCGATACGCTAAAAAATTCGACGCGTCCGAATATGAAACCAATCAAGAACAGACCCAAAATAGCTACGAAAAAAGCAGCGAAAGATAGAAAGTCCGTCAATATTAACTTAAGATCGGTTAATGATAAAAAATCCGAAAGTAATAGAGATAAGGTAACAGAAGCAAAATCTCCGAATATTGGCGTGCAGTCTTATGCTCAAGCGGCGAAGGCAGTTAAGGGTACGTACACGACCGACAACTCACGGGAGATCAAAGCAAGAAACCGTCCAAACTTTAATGTAAAAACTCCTTCTCAAGTTGCGACATTGAAAAATAGTGATAGAGGTAGTTCAGAAGATCATGTATCCAATGTTTTTTCCCTAATTCTTGCGAAACTTGAAGAGCAATGCAAAACAAATAAACTAATTTTCGAGAGACTAGTTGCACTAGAAAACAACATTCATAACACGCGTACTTCAACCAGAATATGAAAGAAACGCTTAAAATTCTTACTTGGAACGCTAACGGGCTCATACAAAGACTCGACGAGTTAGAAATATTTATGCGAGAGAAAGATATTGATATATGCTTGGTCTGTGAAACTCATCTGAAAAAGCAATCGAATATTAAGATAAGGGGATATAGCGGATATCACGCCTTTCACCCATCGGAAAGAGCCAGAGGCGGATCATCTTTGTTTATAAAAGAAAATATCGAACACTCAGCGGAAATAAAAATTGAATTAGAAGCAATGCAAGTAAGCACGGTACGCGTTAGAAATAGACATTTTGCTTTCAACATTTCGTCTATATATTGTCCACTGCGATGTAAACTTGAAGAAAGTGATTTCACAAACATCTTCAACTTCCTTAAACCAAATTTTATTATTGGTGGTGACTTCAACGCGAAACACCCCTTCTGGGGCTCAAGATACGCCTCTCAGAAAGGTAGAAAGCTTTATAATGCGGGTATGCAATTCAGTTGTGATTTTTACTCGACGGGTAAACCAACATATTGGCCAACTGATAGAAATAAGATACCAGATCTGATTGATTTCTTTGTTGTTAAAGGAATATCTAGCAACTGTATAAAAGTTGAAGAAAGCTTTGATCTCTCCTCTGATCATTCTCCAATCATTATGACGATAAGCGAAGCTTTGATTAAAAAAGTAGGACCGGCCAGATTAACTGGCGCGAAAACTAATTGGGACGGCTTTAAAAAAGATATTGAAGCAAATATTGAGCTGAGCGTATCACTTAAAACGCCCTATGAACTTGAAGTTGAAGTAGATCGCTTCGTCGAAATCTTACAGGATGCCGCGTGGAAGAATACTCCCAACCTAAGGAGAACCCCGGCCAGTTACATTAAAATTTATCCGCAGGAAATAAAAGAGATGATTAAGGAGAAGAGAAAAGCGCGTAAAAGATGGCAACAAACTCGGGCTCCGCAACATAAAGCACATCTTAACCGTTTGTGCAACTCACTAAAAAGATCTATTAAAGACCTTAAGAATAATGAAATACAAACTTACCTAGAAAGCTTAACGGCAGAAAAAGATTCTAACTATTCGCTTTGGAAGGCTATAAAAGGTATTAAAAAACCTCAAATTCAAGCCGCGCCAATTAGGAAAAATCAAGACGAATGGGCCAGGCATGATAAAGAGAAAGCGCAAGTTTTTGCCGCCCACCTGGAAGAAACTTTCAAACCGTTTGATGGACAAGCTCTTATTGAAAATATAAATACGTCGTATATAGACAATAGCGTAATAAGAAATGCAACGCTTACCGAACTTAAGGAAGAAATAAAGAAACTTAAACCTAAGAAAGCTCCTGGATACGACCTAATTACGGGAGAGGTTCTTAAAGCACTACCAAGAAAAGCTCTAATTAAGCTTCTGTTCATTATAAACGCCGCGATTAGACTAGAATATGTTCCCAGTCAATGGAAAGTCGCCGAAGTTATAATGGTCCTTAAGCCTGGAAAACCGCCGAATGAAAAAACCTCTTATAGACCGATTTCGCTTCTTCCAATTATATCCAAAGTGTTCGAGAGAATATTGGTTAGGCGAATACAGCCGGTTATAGAAGAAGGGCATCTCATCCCTGATCATCAATTCGGATTTAGAAGTAAGCATTCTACAGTTGAACAAGTACATCGAATAACACATGTAATCGAAAAATCACTTGAAGAAAAAAAGATTTGTTCAAGCGTATTCCTTGACGTTTCTCAAGCCTTTGACAAGGTCTGGCACGAAGGCTTAAAGTTTAAATTACGACAAGTTCTGCCAGAGCACCTATTTAATATTTTGAAGAACTACCTTACGAATAGGCTATTCCGCGTCAAATGTGGAAACGAATATTCAGATTTTAAGGAAATAATGGCTGGGGTGCCGCAAGGAAGCGTTCTTGGTCCAGTCTTATATCTATTATACACTCGTGATATACCGCAAGTAGAAGGCACTGAGCTAGCTACATTTGCCGACGACACTGCTATCTTGACAGTAGGTAAAACGGTCGAAGATACTACAGAAAAACTGCAAGAAGCTTTGAATAGAGTAAATGAATGGACAAAGATTTGGCGAATCGCACTCAACGAGACCAAATCTGTTCATGTAAATTTTACTTATAAAAAAATAAATAATTTGCCGATCTTTTCAAACTCGGTTCAAATCCCGTTTGCAAACGAGGCTAAGTATCTTGGAATGACACTTGATACAAAGCTGAAATGGAAAACGCACGTTAAGAAAAAACGCAAAGAACTAGATAACAAATATCGAGAAATGTATTGGTTACTTGGAAAATATTCCAAGCTTAATATATATAACAAACTGCTTTTATATAAGCAAGTGCTAAAGCCTGTATGGACATATGGTATACAACTCTGGGGTTGTACCAAAATAAGTAATATTAAAATTTTACAAACTTTTGAAAACAAAGTGCTAAGAGGTATTGTAAATGCGCCATGGTATATCAGAAATAGCGATATCCACAGAGACCTTGGCATTAAAACAATCGAAGACGAAATTCAAACCTACGCGAGAAAGCATAGAAGTCGACTAGAAAGTCACGTAAATATTACAGTCCTCCAACTTTTGGAAGAAAGAAATTTACTGCGCCGTCTACAAAGAACCAAACCTTTAGACCTAGCGCGATAAGTAACCGCGTCTAAACTGCGGAGCTGGCAGGAACTTCTAATGGGAAGGTACCTGCAAAACGTCATTATTTCGCGAAACGAAAACTACTTGATAAGTCGAATACTTAGTTGTAGTAAAAATAAAAACAAGTCTGTTTTGAAGGGAGGTTTTTTAGTGGGTAAGAATCCCACACTACTATGAGCACGCGCTGTCGATCCTCATAGTGTCTTGTTGAAGATTTTCACCTACCCTCGGAAAAAAAAAAAAAAAAAAAAAAAAAAATACCGCATCTAAATCATTTTCCGCATGACACATTCTACTATTAGATCATGTGTGAAGGCAGTCTCACTCCTGAGTTCACAAAAATCTATTTTCAGTCTCACTCATTTTCCAAACAGGTACTAATACTGCATACGTGAAGTGTCCACAACGCATGTGCCATTGGAAGGAACAATTTTAGAATGGATTCGGTTTGATCAGCCACAATGGCTGGCGCTCTTTAGGGATATTCTCTGATCTCCATGGGCACAATATTTAATATAAAAATGAGGGGAAACGGAATCTCGCGAAATGCTAATTTTTTTTAAATTCACTTGGTCAAATGTTAGACTAGAGACCAGTTGAACCAAAGGTGAGAGAGGCTGAAAAAAGTACTCTGCTAGGAGAATCTGTTCAGCATATTTGAATTTAAAATCAGTGTATGTGCTAGCGGTCTATACAAAAAGTCATTAATTCCGTTACCTTAGTGGGATTATTCGGGGCGGTTTTAAAGTTCTTAAATCTTGTCCTAGGTATTTACTTAGCACAAGAATAACTTAATGAATTCTAGTTAAATTAAAAGTCTGACTCGATGTGCAGATAATATCGTCTGCAATTTGTCAAAACCTAAATGGGGTAAGATATGAGAAATGCGGTATTAATAAATTGAATTCCCCTTTATCATCTTCAAAAGCTAAAGTTTTTCAATTGGTTGTAGTAACAATTAATTTTGGAAATGATTGAAATCGTGGAAATGGATACCACATATAGGGAGAGGTTTTAAAGAAACTCAATGCATTCACACGACTATCTCAAAAAACTTTTCTTAGACTTTTTCTACTGACGCGAGTATGCTCGTTTTTGTTTGACAAGCATTATCAAAGAATAAAATATATTTTACAGATCTGGAGTCCTTCTGATTACCTTTCATTTGATATGCCACAAGATCGGCATCAAATATATTTATTGCCTTTAGTTTTTTTTTGTCATCTCGTCCGGTGACCTTTCTTCTTTGATTTCTTCTTATTTTTTGCGTCCGCAAGTCTAAAATGAAGCATTCTCGTACAATTTTGAGGTGTTGTCATATAAGGATTAAATTTAAGTCAAAAGTATCAAAGAGTGGATAGAATTGAAAATGTGTATTTCCTTTGCAACTGCTCTGCAATATGTTTGTTCTATGGTGGACCTATGAAATAGCGTGGCACATTTGTTACTGGAAATTTTTGTGGCCGTATGATATGACCAAGCAATTACCACTTTCTTCATTGTATTCCGATAGCTGAGGTGTACATAGGGACGTAATGCCTATGCCGTCGAAGTAGTAGTTTCGTACAATATTGTTGTAATGCTTGCTGATCGCCAATAGAATATCTACGATAGTTCGGTGTTTACAGCTATGAATCGATTGAAACCCAGCTAATCTTGTATCAAGTAAAAGCTGTCCAGAGGAAAATTTTCAAGCAGAAAATTAAATAAAAAAATAAATATTATATAATCTGCACCTTCATATTTGTTTTTACAATTTACTGTTTAACAATGCGGATCTTATTTTTGAAAGGCAATATCATTCAAATGACGATAGTTCCTTTCAAGGCATTCTTGAAACCGGACCTTTACGTTCGCAAATATGCGAGAGCAAAAAGTAGGTGCAATGGCCGCAACTTCACGGCGGATATTTTCCTGTTGAGTCGGAATCGTTCGATTGTTATTGTAAACCATACGAATTTTTTTGTGGGGATCCCTCAAGTCGATGGTATATACATATATTTATACATTTGCGCCAACTCATTGAGTACCAAGGCCTAACACCTTGTCACCACTCGTGTTGTGTGCATTATATTTTTCAAATGGAAGGGACCTACAGTTTGTGCCGTATCCGCAGGTAAATTTTTATTTTGTTTTTGAAAAGCTTTCTCATAACAGCTATACTCTCGGATATTTGTCAGACGTTCGCGGAATTTGAGACCGTGAAAAAACTTATTGGTGTTTTCTGGGATCCTAACCTGAAACCTTAGGCGTAGTGGCCCGACACACTAACCCTTGCGCCACGGCACCCCTCCACACTTGCTAAATTATTTACTTGAAAAAATTGCCCACAACTTCTCCATCAAGACTGTAGCGCTCTCCGGAGTGGCACCATCTTGCTTAAATAGCGTTTTGTTGTTGTATTCGGGAAACAGCTGCAGTTGGGTCAACAGAAAGGCGTTGAACATTCGGCAACACACTTCAGCAGTCACTGCTTCTTCCTGGTTAATGAAATAAAGGCTAATTATCTCTCGGGCAGGAACCGCAAACAAAATTGTGGTTTTTGGACAATGTAAATGTTTTTAATTGTGTTCTCTAGAGTTGTTGAGTCACCAGTAATGCATGATGTTATATTGATTCATATATGTAGTCTCCTGGACGTCCGAAACAGACGTGGAGCTGACGTCGGACAAGAACGAGATCACCATCTTATGGTAGCTCATTTACGCCTTCGTACTGCATCCATCAACAGCAACTGCTTAAACCACCAGGTTTAATATCGACAGGCTCAAGGTTCCCCAAGTGCGCCAACAGTTCAGCGACCATCTCGCCTTAGAAGCAGAAGCAATCAGCAGCATAGAGAACATGGATGACCACTGGAGTGCTGTGAAAAATGCTTTTGCGACTGGGCCACGCACACATGTCGTCAAAAAGCAGAAACACCACCGCACATGGCTTCCTACAGACACCTCGAGACGGATCGATGAGCGTACAGCAATCAAGGCTCGGATTGCAGCGGCCTCAGCAGTAGAGAGAACCGAGCTTGAAGCCCAATACCGTGCGAAGAAGAAAAAAGTGCAGCGTAGTGTGAGACGTGACAAACGTCAATATATCAACTCACTGGCCTCAAGGGCTGAAGAAGCAGCGAACAGGTGCGACAGTAGGACTGTTTACAACACCACTAATGAGCTCATTGGTGGTCGAAACTCCAAACAACACCCAGTGAAGAGTCTTGGCGGTAACCTTCTGATTTTGGATGAAGTTCAGCTCACTAGATGGAGAGAACATTTTGCTATAGTGCTAAATCACTTAGACGATAGTGGTATGATCTTGAATTCGAATGAGCAGATCGGAGCAACAAATTCCCGAATTCGCACCGTACCTCCCAGTAAAACCGAAATAATAACAGCAATCAAGTCCCTCAAGAAGAACATGGCGGTGGGTATTGATGGCATCCCTGCCGAGCTATTTCAAGCGGCGCCAAATACAACGGCAGGTTTGCTGCATCCGTTAATACTGAGAGCTTGGGATAGTGAACAATTTCCACAGGAGTGGAAAAGGGGGACGATCATTAAGCTTCCAAAGAAGGGAAGTTGATGTAGTGCGGTAACTGAAGAGGTATATGCGTTCTTCCAGCCGTAGCCAAAGCAATAGATAGAATAATTCTAGAACGAATTAAAGAAAATTTAGATTGAACTCTCGATGTCGAATAGGCAGGCTTTCACGCTGGATCTTCCTACATCGACCACATAAACACCTTACGGATCATAATCGAACAATGCGTTGAGTATAGGTCTCCACTACATTTACTGTTTATCCACTTCGAGAAGGCTTTTGACAGCTTGAATTGAGATGCTATCTGGTTGGCCTTGCGCAGGAGAGGCATTCTAGAAAAACTTATAGCTATTATCAAGGCTACATACGAGGGCGGTAAGTATCACTTCGTGCGCAATGGTAAGGTGTCGGAGGATTTTGAAGTCCAAAGTGGAGTGCGTCAAGGGTGCATACTGTCCCCACTATTGCTCTTGGTGAATATCAGCGATGTACTCCGTGTAGCATTGACGGAAGCTAATTATGAAATTCGTTGGACGATGACATCTTACCTTAAATACTTAGATTACGCTGATGAAGTTTTGTCTAATTTCACATCGGAAAATGGATCTTTATTTGATGGCCCAAAATCAAGAAGCTGAGGCAAACAAAGTGGGGCTAAAAATAAACACAGCCAAAACAAAAACCCTGAGCACTTCTTCTAACAACCGCGCTCAACTTTACATTGCCGGACAGGAAGTTGAGAAAGTTGATAACTTTCTTTATTTAGGAAGTGTGGTCTCGGCTAATCGCGGTGGTACCGAACTGGATGTGTGCAGCAGAATCGGGAAGGCTAGGGCTGCGTTCGGAATGCTATCCAAAATCTGGAGTAGCAAGGTTATCAGCTTAAGAACCAAGCTACGACTGTTCCGCTCCAACGTAGAATTGGTGCTGCTTTATGGGTGCAGTACTTGGAAGGTGGACACCATTAAAACACACAAGCTGCAAATCTTCATAAACGAATGCTTAAGAATCATCTTGACGATTTTTGGGCCGAACCGCATCTCCAACGAACAACTTTCTCTGAGAACGGGCCAAGAACTTATAAGCATTACTATACGTAGAAGAAAGTGGCAATGGATTGGACACACCCTACGGCGCGAAGACAACTCCATTGCGATATACGCCATGCAGTGGAATCCGCTCACCCAGGCAAGCAGAATAGTGCGCTGCTCTAGGCAAACGTGGCGCAGAACAGTTGAGGAGGAATCGAGCTCTTTAGGAATGAGTTGGAAGCAGTTCAAACGTGTTGCAGAACTTCGAACACGATGGCGCGCAGGCATGGTTGCCACCCTATGCCCCCCGAGGGATTAAGGGATCTAAGTATAAATGTAGCCATCGATAGGAGAATGTGCTTCGACACTGAACAGTATGTTTCCAAGCGTTGTTCCTGTTTGAAAACGTTCTGGTATTATTCTTGCGTATGGGTTTCTCGCAAAAGTTACTTTCCTTAAGACCTTGCACCATCTTGTGTGGGTGGCTTTTAATTTCACTAAATGCCGCAATCTAACTTATCAATGTGCGCGGATTTCATTAGGCCCCAGCTTCATGTGGATGACAACCAAATTCTGCATAGGTGGCGATAGTATTGTGAAGGATGTTTGAGTGAGCTGTTTCTCCGGCTATATATTCCAAAGGACATCCTTGACTGTGGAGAAATACCCGTCCTTATAGTCGAAAAAGATAAAGACTTAGTGAGGCGGTCAAATACTCCGAAAAAGAAAAAAGAAAAAGGTTGGGCCAGACGAAATACCCTCTAAGTTCTGGAAAAAGATGGGAGACATCGGGTTCAGTTGGCTCAGAATTCTCATCTCCAAATATATTATATGTGATCCAATACCAAATCAATGGAGAGAAATTTACCTTTTTCCTGTCTACAAAAAGAAGGGATATACGCGAAACTACGATAACTGCGGTTCGATCAAGCAGATGTCATATATCATGAAGATTGTTGAGCAAGTATTAATGGCCAACTGCGAAAAATAATACGGCTATCTGATGATCAGTCCGTGTTTGTCGCGGGTAAACCAACTACAGATGCCATCCAAAGTATAAGGATCATAATGGAAAAACAACGTGATTTGCATATTGTATTGGTTGACTTTGAAAAATCATTTAGCAGACAACCACGAGATCTGATATGCGTAGCGCTTAAATATCGAGGGGTTCCAGAAACTTATCTACAGATGATAATGGACATGTACGCAAAATTAAAGAAAAGAGTAAGCTGCCACGATTATGTAAAAAAACAAAAAATGATGCCACTCTGGAGTAACCGAAGAGTTCCAAATCAAATTCAGGATGCACCAGGGAAGCGAATTAAGTCCTTGCTCTCTATTACACTCCTTTACTATCTGCTTGAAGGCAAAGTGGCGGACCACAAGGTACATCAATTATTCTTTGCTGACGTTGGAGCTATCATAACTGAGGATCTTCCGTCCCTGCAACGAGCACTTGACGTACAGGTGGACGTTTTTGACGGGAATGGGTATCGCATTAATCCAAAAAATACTAACCGTGCTAACCGTTCTCTGATCCACACAGGCCTATTGCAGACATTTATTTGAATAGAACAATGCTTCCCCACAGGCGGATCAGTAGAAATGCGGTGAAGTGGGAGGGTTGTGATCCCTTGTTTTCGGATCATAACCTCGCTGATAAAACGAAGAAGAAGAAGAAGAAGAAGAATGCTTCCTAAGTGCGAAAAGTTCAAATATTTGGGATCTATTATCAATAGTGCAGCAACATAGGATGACGACGTCAAGGGTGGATGGTTATTGAGTTCAGATCATAACCTTGCCGAAATGGGAAGTTAACTTAGTCATTAGGGCCCATTTACTAGCTCTTAATAGGAAGAATTTAGCTCCTCAAGCGAAAATGATAAGTATTTTAGGAAAAGTAAAAATGCTTTATTTTATTAACTGCATTTATTGGCATTATTAAAAAACAATAAAATGAAATAGCAATGTCATTATTATTTCAGTTAGTAGATAACAAATAATCTTACAGAAATATACGTACATATTTCTGTGGCCACAATGTAAAACCGCCTAAGTCGATTTAAGGATGCCAGGAAGATGCTCTATTATTCGAAGTTTATGCTACCAAAATTTTGCCTTATTATCTATTATCGTTACCGAGTTATAGGCAAAGAACAAGAGTAACATTTCAAATTCCCATCCGTTTTCGAGAAAAACGAAAATTTTAAACTCGTTTTCTGAGAATCTGTCAAAAATCGACATAGGCGGTTTAACCTAGTGACCACAGATTTATGTGCACATATAACAAGTGGGACAAATGTAATATTATCATGTGAATTGAATGTGCCATAATTTTGCAAATGGCGTCAAACATTTATGCTTTGACATTTATGCTGTAGACAGATAGAGAATTAGGTGACAACAAACAATGAAGCGATACACACCTGAAGAAGTCGAAATTATTGTTACTGTTTATTTGACCAATTTCCGGTCTATTGTTTTAACGCAGCGTGAGTTTCGTCGTCGTTTTCCTCGTCGTCCTGCACTCTGTGCGTGAACAATTAAGCGTTTGGCTGAGGGTTTCGTGCAAACTGGGTCCACAAGAGATATCGCAAGAAGCGGCCAGCCCCATATTTCTCGTTCGGCAGAGAATATCACTGCTTTAACAGAGGACGTCCGAGAGAGTCCACAAACGGATGTTAAACGAGTTAAACGAGGGCGGCGTGATCTCCCACTTTGGCGATTTGACCTAACCGGTCAGCTCGCCTGATCTGACCTCACCCGACTTCTTCCTTTGGGGCTTTTTGAAATCTCTCGTTTACCACAACAAACCGCAAACCTTGCAAGTCTTAAAAGTCAACATTGAATAAGAAATCACCAATTTGAAGCCAGATGTTTTGCAAGCAATAATTCAGAATGCCTTAAAACGAGCACAAATGTGCATCTCCTCAAGAGCTGGTCATTTGACCGATATCATTTTTCCAACTTAATGTTATCAATTTTACCAACTTTTCGTGGAAACAGAGCCCAATTTTTTTTTTTTTTTTATTATTTACCAAATCGCAGCCAATTCACATTATGACATTACTTTTGCCCCACCTTTTATGTATGGCGTGTTAAACGCAGTATCATCACATTCTCTACTGAACAGGGATCAAGATCACCAAATTTCCCAGCTCTTTCAATTATGCCTGGAATATGCAGCACTGGAACTGAATGCCTAGTATATCAATTCTCAAAAGGTCAGTATCTGTTGAGTTCCTATACCCATCCTAACTATCTATTGTACGTACATCAATTAGTCATGCTCACCTGATCCAGCCTCGGTCTTTACCCCATTCACTTCCAATGGATTCCATATGATTTTTTCTCAAATGTGCCACTTAACACAACATTTTTCGTGTGTGTGCTCTAATAGAGCGTTTTATCCCCACTTCACCCCTATTTTATGCACCTAGGATCCCCCACTCCCCTAGACTATAGTGTTTGGGGCCAAAAATACAAAATACAGCCACTTTCTGTCGACATCGGACAACTCCTCTCGTTCTTGTTTCGTATTTAGAAAGCAAACATCTAACCGAGAGCGTGCCCCCCGAATCTGAATCTGAAGTGTGAGTGACATTACAAGAAAAGATAATTTTAATAAAAAGAAAAAATAAATCAAAAAACGCAAAAACACATTTCCTATATAACGCCGTATTCTTGTTTCTCGTTTCGTTTCTCCTTTTCTGTGTATCTTCGTTCGGTTCCTTAGAGTTCTATTTTGTTTTTTTTTTTTTTGCTTCTTTTTTGTCTTTTTTTTGTGAACTTTTTGAGAAAGGGAAATCCAATATCCAATTCGGGTGTGTTTCATTTAGAAATATTTCAGTTTTGGCAGTTTAGTTAAAGTGCTTAGAGAACGCGCAGTATTGTGCAACGAAAGTGATTTCATCTATGAGACGCTTTATCTTTTAAAACGGTAAGTGACAACGTGATATATAGATAATTATATGCTACACATAGTGCCATGGACTGTTATGCATTTAAATTGTGTCTGATTAGGAAGTGTGTCGGTGTGTGACATTTTGAACGTGCAAAAGTTCACCACCCTCAACAATGTTTCTGCTGAGTTTCATAAGTTTCTTTCTTTTTCTGAAAATGTTCATTGGTTTTTGTCGATTCGATATGGAAATTCCAAACGGAATGTTATTCTGGGCTTTTGTGTAGGTGGAAAGTGGGTTGTTTAATTTTTTCTCAGATAATTTTCACCTCCAAACCCCTGCCGTACCTCTGCCGTTTGTTCCATCATTTTCATTCGACATACTTACATACGTATGTATGAAAAGAAATAAATGAATTTGCTACAAAAATAGCCGGCATCTCTAAACCACTGGTAACAGCAGTAGCAAAAAAAAAAAATACAGAAAACTAATATCAACAACAACATGCTCGTCTCCAACGCGATGGATGTATCTTTAATTTTATATCGCGTATCTATCGGCATTTTACCTTGTAGTATCATAGAGATTTTTATTTCGATTTTTTTTTTATTTGATTTCGTGTGCACAAGTTGACGCTCTGGAACTGTTAGATACGGTGTATCCTTGTCGTTCTGCACAGTTTGCACTCAAAAGTTAGCTTGAGTGTGTTTTATTTGCAAATCGAATGAATATTTTGAGCTATTTGCCACAACCTGTGTGTGACTTTATTAAACTTTTATTTTAAGAATTCCTGATTTTATTGAACATATGAGTGTATATTTATAAAAATAAAAAATAAAAAAATATGTGGAACGAAGGGTGAAAAATTCGCGCAAATATGCTGGCTTACGTAATAAATGCACAAGATGTCTTGCTGTCAAAGTTTTTTTCTTTTTTTTTCCTGTTTTTATGGTTGCATTCCTTGTCAACATGTTGAAGCTTTTTAATTAAGTAATTAGATTAGATGTTGCAAAAAGTATATTTTAATAAATTTTTTGAACAAGTTGGGCATGGTTTTTCTTTTTAGAACAGACTGCTCGAGATGCTTATGATAAATTTTTAAATATAAAATTTATGCTTGAAAATAAAAATTAACAGGTGGGCGTTTGGATATAGAAGATATACATTGTGTATTTTATTTTTTTCAATAAATCATAAAGGAGGGAAAAATAGAACGACATATCATTGCCAGCCTTGAGACATTCTTTTTTGAAGGAAGCGTGTTAGTCTTGAAAGCATTTTTAAAAAAAAAATTTCGAAAAAATTGTCAGCCGAAAGTTTATTGTAGAGAATTTTGACATCGCGTGCAATTGTTATTGTCTAATGGCACCACAGTCCAGGTTAAATTCAACACCGCGTCCACAATATATGGATGGGACATACCAAAACAGCCTTATTGACAAAAATTCGGGCAAGTAAGTTAACACCAGCCCAACATATTTAGATTCAAGAAATCACTGCAGCAATTAAGGATCTTAAGAACAACGAGTCATCGGGGTCCGGTCCTGTACGAACCGAAAAGCAGGGACAAGTTGATGTTATATACACAGACTTTGTAAAACCATTCAGCCGTATAAACCTTAAAATTTAGTTTTGAATTTGAAGCGGTATGGGTTCGATGGACCAATGTTGAAATGGTTTTCTTCTTACTTGTATGAACGAAAACAAATTGTCAACATAGGTAACTTCTTCTGTAAGGAAAGCAGTGTTGCGTCTGGTGTTCCTGAAGTTAATCATTTGGGACCTTCGTTATTTTTGCTCTTTGTAAAGATTTACCCAGTATCCTTAATAACTGCGGATGTCTTATATTTCAAAAGAAATTGGATAGTTTTCAAGCCTGGAGCCATGCAAACGACCTGGAATTGGATTTCAAAAAATGCACTATCATGACATATGGTATAGTCACAGCTTACATCCGGTCCTAAATAGTTTTAAAATCGATCAACGAATTTGATGACAAAAAAGATTTAGGTGTTCTCTTCAACTCTAAGCTCGACTTTGACCTTCACATAAATGCGATGGTTTCAAAAGCTAACTCAATTTTGGGTTTTGTGAAGAGAAACTCTTCGGATTTCCCTACACAGGGAAGTCTCTTTTTTGTTGTTTAGTACGCCCGATAATTGAGTACTGTTCAGTAGTATGGAATCCAATAAAATTAAACTGCGTTATTCGAATTGAGAGAGTTCAAAAAAGTTTTTTTTTGTAAGATTCGCACTTAGACACTTTGCTATGAATAATGAAGTTACATTAAACTATAAAAGCATGAGCAAACTCTTAGGCATGCAGAATTCAGAGCAACGACGTAAAATTGTTGGCATTATGTTCATTCGCGATATTGTTAGTTCAACCATGAACTGTGGGAATTTACTTTCTTTAATCAATATTTATATATCCTCAAGATTATTGAGATCATGGCCGCGTTTATTTGAAATGCCTCGTAATACATGGTAGGGACAGCGTGATTTATTCGTAAGTAGGGACATGTTTAAGAACAACTTAAGATTAATTTTTTTTTCAATTTGTTGATTTAATCATAATATGTATATTTTAATTTTAATTTAATTTGTATTTTAATTTATATCTGTATCAATATATACAAAATGTAAATTAATTAATCTAATCTGTTGATGTATATATATCGTAGATTGAATAAATAAATAAATAAAAAGCAAGGCATACTCAAAAGAATTTACAAAGCTTTTACACTTAGTAGTTGAAAATAACCTAATGACTGGCTACAAGCAGCAAAAGTATTTAAAAGGGTAACCAATCCCTATGTAAAGAGTAGGAGCCAGCGATGCCAGATATGCGGATTTTTTTTTCATTTTGAGGAGTTTTGCACGGAATGGGGAAAATGGAGAAAGATGCTGCTAAAATAGGGAAAAAACGAAATGCACAAAAATGTATTAATTCGACATATAATATGTATATGTAGTAATAAATAGAACTCAAACAAAAGTCAACAAATTTGTTTCTTGTATACATACTTGTATAACATTACAAGAATTCCTATTAAGTAGCTTAAAAGTGAGTAGTCTAAGTGAAGTTTCTTATTTCTTTTTATACAATACACTTTTTTGTTCGCTTTATTTAATATATACTTGGTACCTGCCTGAAAATGTATAAAGTTTTCCATTAAGAGCGCCCCATTTTGTTTTTTTAAATAAAACAGCTTGTTTTTGAAACAAAAAAAAAAATTTTCAAATTGAAGTTCTATCGATGGCATTAATTATGGAATACAACACCATTCAAATGGACATCGTGGGGCAGTGGTAAGTGTGTCGGATCACTACGCGCGATATTTATTGTTGGAATCCCAGAAAACATCAAGTGTTTTTTCACGGTCCCACTTTTCACGAACATTTGACAAATATTTTATTTTATTTCATTTTCAATGCATTTTTATTTTTAAATTCAGAATATCTTACCTGCTAACAAACACGCTTAAAACTGGCTTAATTAACTTAACTGTCTTATACTAACTTACCGACCCTATGTCGGCGCAATAAGCTAATCCTAACACTTAATCTGTGTCTTTCGACGTAACCTAACTTAATTTATTTAATATCTATATTGACTACCTAAGAATTTTAAAAAAAATTAAGAAAAATGTTTTATTGTGGGAAAAAACTTAGTATATGGACTGATTTTTGTAAAAATAATAAGTAAAACTTACAAACTACCTTAAAATAATATTAAGCTAACTTAACTACGTTGTGTTAGTAAATACACACTTTTGTTGTAAGCGGAGTGCCTTTTTTTTTATTACCGACGTGCTGTGCAATTTTTTATTAAATTACTATATAGACTTAAGACTACCTTAAAGCTATGTAAGCCGGCCATGGCTATTATATAAAACAAATAGACGACCCGCTCTGTCCCATTAAAGGCTAACCCGGATTTGGGTGAATCGATGACGGCGTTCCCTCTTTTTCAGTAAGCCACCAAAATTGGTCGTCTGCCTTGCCTATTAACATCTTCAATTTCGCGGACTGAAACCGCCCTACTGAACCGGAGACGCTCTTACTACCCTGTGCGCCGCCTCGGTCTTAGTTGAGTCGCTTATCCACAGCTTTTCTACCGACGTGGAAGATTAGCGGCACCGCTAACTTATCCTAGATCCGACTTCTCTGACCAAGATATAGGAACGCTCTGGAGTGATAAAGCCGTTAAGACGCACACTATCGTGATAGAGATTGTTGGGGTAATAAGCCCCAAAAATCAAACTATTCATCGAGGTCATTGCTCTTGCAATGTGCCTTCGAATCAACTTGATCAAGAAACGATCTACTGTGATCAGATTCGCCCTGTTGTACAGGACTTCTTCTTCCTCCTATTTCGACGAGGTTATGATCCGAAAACAAGGGATCATAACCCTGCTACTTCACCGCATTTTTACTGATGCGCCAGTGGGGTTCGTCTATTTGACCTCAGAAAATGTCGGAAGGCCTCCCGATTTCGGATCACTCAGTTACAGAGGCCAATCAAACGCTGGTGTCGTGTCGTTGCATTTGTGTGATCCAGGCTCATAAGTGCATTGGCTAAAAGCAGCCGAGCCTTTTTTGGCCCCAGAAATGTTTGTTCGTTGATCATATGTACCTTGGATCGATCACAACAGGATCAATTTGGTTAACTGACTTACGATTCGGAAACTCTACGCCACCTAATTTTTTTTTAGATGTGGGGGCCACTTGCTGTTTACGATAGCATTTTGATCCATTGCAAAGTAATTTTAGCTTGCATCTAGTTATATTATCGAACATTGTGTCCCGTAGTCTCTGCTCTCCGGCTGTGCTACCAAATATGTCCTCTTTACCCTCATGCCTAGGACAACGTTTGTAAATTTTAGTTTAGTTCAGTTCAGCTAGCTGGAGCTATAGTTTTATTCGTATCATTATCTTCTCCACTTACCCAAACCACAAATAAATCTACATCTCCTTCTGAATAGGTTTCAGGTAAAAAAAAGTCCAACTTAGTACATAAATACTTCTTCTCTTCATTTTCTTATCACGTTATTAATTCCCGATTTCTCAACTCTAATAGTTTCTTTATTCAGTGTTTCCTGTACTCCTCTGTAATTCATAAATACAAATTCATTTTCCCAAATCAATTACAATAGAATAAGACTCAATTAATTTACATGTAATTCCCAGCGGAAGTAATTCATCTAACCGTTCTTGGTGTGGTGTTGGCCAATTTATCTATCACTCAAAACTAAAGCCACAACCGGATACCGAAACACCCGAAAACAAAAGAAATGGTATTCAAATTTGAATGACATTTCATACCAGCAATTCACCCATCCCACCGACCCACCACACTTCAATCCTCAACATTACTTAATTTCACAATTCACGGTTCTTAAACGAACCAACAAATTAAAATTCTATTGCGTAAACACATCCAGTCCTTCACAGTTCGAGGCAGTCCTGAAGAACGCGCCAGAGTGCGAAGCGCTCCTAAACCAAACCGGAAGACCCAAAAGAAAACTCACACTGTAGTGCAAATTGTATACAGTTCCGTTATTCTTGGTTCCTTGGTTGTTTTCATTTGGGATAACTCAAATGGGTGCTCCTTCGCTCTGCGCCGCGCAATGCCTCTAATTAATCTTCGTCGACATTAAAGCTTAATTGAGATTTTCTTATTATGCCGCACGCATTCCAATTCCATCATTCACCTTTTGTATTCGCCGCAAAAGATTCAGCAACCAGCCCCAACCGCTACACCCCCCGGGGCTTACCTCTGCAGAACAAATCTCTCTGCGTAAGACCAGGATGCCCTTATCGCACCAAAAACTTGGTGCGCTTAGCAAATTTCCAAATTATTCAAAATATTTTCATTTCATTCGCATTTAGGGCTGTCGAAAATGGAACGGAACAACAGCGTACCGACCCATCCGATGACTAAACATAGAGCACTCACAGTTTTCCCTTTAACACCAACAAAAAAAAAGGAAAATAATTTTTGACTACAAAGGAAAAACAACATTAAAAAGGACGAACAAAACAAATCCGTTTAAGACGTTCCGTAGTTGTTGTCGTCCTCAGCACGACCGATAAATGAGGCGATGGAGGTGGAGGTCTAGTTGTAAACGGGATGATAGAGGTGGTAGGTTATACGCGTCACAGCAGGGTGTTAAGTAACACTGGGCGGGAAAATATTAAATTAGAAAATTGAATCACAAAAGCAGGAAACGTTTTATGAAATCTCTGCGTGCAGAATCCTAACGGCTGCCGGTTGGTGCTGTGCTCTCTCCTGTGTGCTGTTCCTTTGAATTCCTTTGAATTCCTTTACGCTGTTAGAGTTCTGTGCCCACAGAGTGATTCATGCAGCATGTTGGTGTTGTATTTTTGTGTAGATTTGCTTTCTTTTTTTTCGAAAGAAAGTTAGGTAGCTTTTATTAAATTATATCCATTCATGCATTGAGAAGGGTTGGGGTGGTTGTATCTAGTGTATAGAGCGTAAGAAAAATAAAACAAGAATGCACACAGAGGAAAAGTCACCCAAACAAAAACAACAAACATTAATCTAAGGCGTTCAGTGTTTTGGGCAAGCTGGGCACCGTGTGAGAATTTGAGAAAGACAGTCTGTAATGCAAAGATGGGTTCCCATGTACATACACGTATATGATTTTAAGGATGTTAAGATAACTACGACGATTTCGGCAAATGATCATAAAGAATCGCATTTATCAGGGATGAGCGGGATAGCCGTAGCCGAATCCGCGGATAATATCTAGATCTCGTATTCGTATCTTTCGTCATAGAAAATATACAGATATTTTGCATAAAAAAATATTTCCATAATTTTTTCTTCTTTTTCGAGTTGGGCCAAAATCACGGATCATATTTTTTTTAGTTTACGAATTGAAAAGTAAAAAAAAACACGAATGGATCCAGATAATTAGTGCAAGCTATGATGATCTGATTAAATACATATAAGATGAGTGTTTTAAATAGAGGCGAAATTCTAGTTGCAATTACTACTAGTTGTCATTGTAATCTTTTCACTGAGCAGGAAACAGTTGTGATTGTCCTATAATATAGCGGCTACTCTGCTCACTGTACATGGTACTTCTTATACCGCGGAAAACTCAACTTAAAACCTTTACTATTCGTGACTCAAATGTTCAAATGTATTCCCAATTGTAAAAAATTCAAAACCGAAAAGCAGTAGTTTATTTTAATAAATCAGAAAATATTCCAAACCATAAAAACCAAATAAACAAAATAAAGTTGTTTTTCAGTTTGTCTGCAGTGTGCGGTTTTCACAAAAATGGTCAAAACACATTTTGGGCGCCACTTTCTACGATAAAAACAAATAAAAGAAATATTTGGCGCAACAGTTCTTTAAATGCCACCGCCTAGCTTCTCGCAACCACTCATGTTGTGTGCGTTAAATTTTTCACACGAATGGAAGGGACCTACAGTTTAGTTCTGTATCCAAAGGGCTACTCTCGGATGTTTGTCAGACATTCGCGAGAGGCGTGACCGTGAAAAAACTTTTTGCTGTTTTCTGGGATTCAAACTTGGAACCTTACGTTCAGTAGTCCGATACACTAACCCCTTATTCCACGGCGCCCCACTTTCTAGGATTTGCCATCCATCGAAGTCTCATTTTTTTTTTTATTTGAGTGAAATAATCGAATCTTAATATTTAGGATAGAAGTATATTTTTAAATTATAACTTTAATCAGTCCATTTAATATAGCCCTAATATGTAAACAACATCAAATGCGTCTGAAACGCTCAAATTGTGTACCTGTTTCACTGACGACTTGGAAATTCGTGAAACTTTGGTTTTAGTAATGCAAGACAAGTAGAAAATTGCGTATATGTAATGTACAAGGTGGCGCAAAACTAATCACCCTATCGGAACATGTTATAATTTTTGCAAATGGCGTCGTACGTCAATCATATTTGACATTTGTGAACTAGACAACTGCAGTATACAAACAGACAAGCAACAGGGGTTGTAAAGGTCCAAATAAAGATTTCCATCACTCAAAACCATTTTTTTTATTTAGTAAAAAAGTAATTCAAAAACAAAATTTTAAACAACGCCACCTTGTCTACGGTCCATTCCAGATAGAATGTAAGTTTTTATTGTGGTTTTTGGTTTGCGATTCTGTCGATATCAAACCCAGTGATGTTAAGCATGTTTGAGTGGCTTCTATCGACGGATGTAGCAGGGAAGCGTATATGAGCTAACATAAGATAATGATCTCGTTCTTGTCCTATGTTAGCTCCATGTCTGTTTCGGACGTCCAGAAGACATTTTCGAAAGCGGCGACTGATCGTAATGGGGTCTATCTGGTTGAATGTTCGCTGCCTATGAGTTGAGACCCAACTGATCTTGTGGCAGGTGTTATGCTTAAACAGCCTACTCTCAATGACTAGGCGGTTGGTATTGCAGAAGTCCACACACCGCTCGCCGTTGTCATTATGGTCTCCAAGGCCGTGAACTCCTATCACGTGTTTAAGCATAGTGTTGTCGCTACCTATCTTGGCATTGAGATCCCCTTCACCATTACGATATCATCATTAGGCGTTTGATTGTAGACGTCGCCTAATTGGCTATAGAAGTTGTCCTTTTCATCCTCTGTCGCATCTTCAGTCAGAGCAGAACACTGTATGATCGTAACTTTTCTTACTCTACTGTGGAACCTAGCCGTTAATATCCGATCACTGTGAAGACGCCGATGTTGGGTGTCCTTTTTTGTAGGCAGCATGTAATTTGTTTTGCTTTCATTGAACGCTAAACGCATCTTTGCTGCTTCTTCGCAAACACCCCACTGATGGCCCACTGCGTTCTTTCGACTTAAGTGAGCAGTTGTACATACTTGTAAAAGATTGTTCCTCCGGTATTGGGTTGTTATCCCAAATATTTGATATAGAAAAAATAACAGTTTTGACTATTTCTACTGATTCTCTGCGTCAATTCAATATAACTTTCCTAACCCGCTAGTGTCACCCGTACACCGTGTGTTGCTGGTACTTTATTTGGATTAGTAAACTTTTTTTATTACCTCTAAGGAAAAAACCTTATACAAATCATGCTGGCCTTACTCGATTACTTGCTTGTGCCAATTAAGAAAAACTTCTCTACAAATAATCGGACCTTCACAATTCCCTTATTTCATCACATACTGTATGTCGATGTAACTTTCATTACATGATGTTCCGGATGATACCATTGCTCCTTTATTACTTCATCATACGTGATGGCGGTATTGGTGGTGAAGCTGTGCTATGCGAAATGAAAACTAAACTGAAAAATGTTCAAATGTGATGACAGCGACGACGTTGCCAACGACGGTGAATACTGTCCCCTCTGAATAGGGTACCGTTGCTATCAAAATTTATTTTAAGGATGCCCATATACACATGCACACACATACACATATATGTAACCATCATCAGTGGGCGTACCACATTCACTTCCCCAACAGAGACCAAAAGAGACACAGAGAGAATTACGTGCATTCCATGCGAGTTTGCCAAAAAGGGATCATATTTCATCAGATTTTATGGTCCTTTCCATAACATTGAAGATTCCTTATTTTTTACGCTTAGATTAACAGGTTTATTGTAAGAGAAGCCTTAAAATTTGTTTTTATTATTATTGTTGTTGCCGTTATTTAAAATTAGACCCACCACCCGCGTGCTGTTGTTCCTCCCGTTCATTGAATTACCTTTAGCATTCATTTGCCGAAAGTATCTCACATTTTCTTCTTAGAACTGGCGGGTGTGCTATTGAATAGCACACCAACACACGCGAATGTGGGGGGTCCATTATTCAGGGTACAGCGTGTGTGTACCACCGATGATTTATATCCTTTTTCACTTTTTTCCATTTTTTATGGTGTGATGATGAGAATATTGATGTTGAATGTGAATGAGTTAAGGGGATGATCATTTATATTTTTTTAAGATTATCTTTTGATAAATTAACTTTCTTGAAACGGTATGAAGGGGTGGGCGAAGATGGAATCTATCCGAAAGGTAAACAAATTGGAGATACATGCATTGGTAGGGGAGTCAGTTTCTGTGTCATTAAGTAAGGTTGGGAAGGAACACAAACTCGATACATCTAGTCGAAACTTAAGTTCTCATTATCCATAACAGTGCCATCGAAAAGTGAAATTGTGTTTTTTTCGACAAGATATAAGAAGAGTCTATTAGATGAGTTAAGGATGGTCTAGTTAATAGAATTTGAAGTGTACACAGGTCGACGTACGAGTATATTGTACTTAGCTATATCAATATGCCTAGGTGCACTCCTGTGTCGAACGGAAACATGCACAGGTTTCAGGGAAGACTATGATTTCTCGAAATTCGTAATGTATTTAGACTTCCAATAACTTATACCATGGATACTACCTATAGGTACAACTACTCGATAAAAGACGTTAACCCTCTTATCTTTCGTTCACTCCTCAGCTCATCTGAGCCTTCTGGTATTGATAAAATACTTATGTACATTTTTAACTGTCAATTAATCAAGCTTTATTCTGCTAGAAATACATAAATCGGTGGAAATACTCGCTGGTTCTTAATCATAGTTGACGGTTTAAAATTGCTGTTTATGAAAATGTATATTTTCGGTTTACATTCCATGATCTAATAACAACTTAATTGTCGGCTTAGAAAGAGTAAAACCACTTGATATGTTTGTCAATACCAATTGCACTGTAGACAGCCAAAACAAGGGGCTGAGAGCGAAATATGCACAACCGCAGCGGTTCCATTTCAGAACTGGGTAAATAAGCCCTAAATGTTGGCATTAAATAAATAAAGTTCACGATTGGCTCGCATGTAGTTGTACCCTTGAATTCACCTTTGCACCCTTAATCCAAACATAAAAAGCATGTAATGCTGTTTAATGGCAGGGGAAATCTATTGAACATTTCGTTGAAAAGCAAACAAACAATAGTAACATGTTCCAGCATATTTTATGTTTGACTTGAATATCAATAAGTACATACATGCATACATTTTCAATGGCTCGCTAATCCTTCATAGGGTTCGCGGGGGTAGGTGCTCAGGTGGACCCTCCATCCTTCTCGATCATCCGCCACTGACTCCAACTCGGCAGGAGAATCAATTTAAACTCATCAGGAATCATTGAATATCAATTTTAAGCTAAACTGATTCAAAAAAGCGGAAAACAGTCGACTTTCAAAAACTTATCAATGTACCCCTTGCAAAAAAGATACACTTGTCCATTTTACTGTTTTTCATATTTGGAAGTAAATAAAATAAGGCAGATATTGCGTAGTTTTTTATAGCTTTACTTGACAGCAGTGTTAGACCCGCCCAACATTTCTTCGAAGAGGTGAACTTAACAGCGAAGAGACCTTCGAAAATGCTCACCGACACAATTTACACATACGCTTATATCGTGACTGGAATCAAGTTGATTATGCTAATCTATTCCCTGGCTTAGTGCAAAAATTGTTCAACTAATATATACAAGAGATTTAGCTTATTGGAGGTCGAAAAGATTTACGATTGCCGAGTTCCATGATACGTTCCGTATACTTCGAAATCAAGTAAACTCTAAAATAAGAGAAGCTAAAAAAATTTTCTATACCAAGACGTTAAATGCAAATCTGCCAACAAAAACACTTTGGAGAAATTTTAAAGATCTTGGTGTTGGACGGAAAAGAGCAAATGATCTTGATTTCGAGGATCCAGACGATCTAAAGAAAGGATTTATCATAGCTGTGTCACAGATATCGAGTTCTTCCTTTCATACAAGAGAGCTCTCGAATGAATGCATAAATTTGAACTTTTCGAGAATAGATGAATGTGACGTTTTAAGTGCTATTTTAAAAATAAGGTCAAAGTCAACGAGCTTTGATCAAATACACCCTACTTTTATAAAACTGATCTTACCTTATTTACTTTCATCTTTAACACATGTATTAAATACAGTCATCTTTTCCTGCAATTTGAAAAGAAGCTAAAGTCATCTCGCTTGTAAAAAAGAAAGTAACTCGAAGTCTTCCGGCAGAATATAGACTTATTTCAATACTGCCGTTCTTATCCAAAGTAATGGAGAAGCTTCTGCATCAGCAAAAGTCAACGCTCCTAGAAAGGCATAATATGATAAGCTGCTTTCAATCCGGTTTTCGATCGAAGCATAGTTGCATAACATCACTTCTAAAGGCAACAGAGGATCTTAGAAACTCAATTGATGAAGATTTGAGTTCTTTTCCTTAATATTTGAAAGCGTTCGATTTATTAATCACGAGCTGTTGATAAAAAAGTTGCAACATATATTTAATTTCTCCTCGTTTGCTTGAAGATTGATTTTGTCATACCTTTCTGAAAGGAAACAAGCAGTTTTTGTAAATAAAAGGATACCAAAATATTTGAAAAAGCAGAGAAGTGTACCGCAGGGATCAATTTTAGGCCCATTATTATTTTCACTTTTCATTAACGGTCTTCTACTCTGCACAAAAAATTCACCAAAACATAAAAATATACGCTGATAATTATCAGCTTTATGTAAGCTGTAAGTTAGGGTTGATTGAAGATGGGGTTTCAAAGTTAAATTAAGATCTTTAAAGCATATACCGTTGGTCGGAGGAAAACCAAATAAAATAAATCTATAAAATTTGACTCGGATGGCCATATCCGACAAGGCATTGGCAGAATATATGGAGTTCTCAGAAACCTATCAATGTCCAAACAATTTACTCCAATAAGAACAAAACTGCTGCTAGCAAAGTCAATTGTCATTCCTATTGTCATTCTTGCGCTGAAGCAAGACGTAGATTGTTGCCTTCAACAGCTTTGTCAGATATTTTTAAAATCTTAAACGGAGAGATAACATATCCAGGTTCTCCAAGACCATTCTGGGGTGTCACTTACATACCTACATCAACTACCGAGCACTTATATTACTATAAAAAACCATAGTTAACAAACAACCTTTTATAATAGTCTTTCGTTTGCCAGATCATCGCGTTCTACCTATGTGTATATTACTCATACATCCGCGCTTTATTTGTGGCGTAACAGAAATGCAATTTCTCGTTCACGCCATTAGATTGTGGAACTCATTAACACTCAGCATTAGGAACATAAATAACACGGGGAGTTTTAAGAATATCATGTTTAAGTATATGATCAGCAACGAAAATTAGAATCTTATTATACATTTTATAAAGTTTATTTTGTTACATACTCGTATTACATATTAAAAAATGTTGTTTTAATTTACCTTATGAACTTTTAAATTATATTAAGTACCTATATTGCCAGTTTATTATATTATCTAAATGCATCACTCTACAAAACAAAGATTTTATAATTTACTGTAAGAGATGTAAATTAAATAAATAAATACTCGTATCTAAATATCTAAATAATTTTACTTTGAGGAGCAAATACTACTTGCGTTAATATACAGAAATGCATGCCTGTAGTACAAGTTCATTAATTCAGAACCTATATTAGGTGACCAGATAGCAATGATACTTTTTCCAACTGTTATGTTTCAGCAGCTGTCAAAATTACCAATGACATCCAGCTGTCAAAATATTCAGTAAGCTTTGCATTTTCATCATGCATTGTTTCACGCTTGCCGAACGTGCGGAAATTATTAAAAAATATTACCGAAATTCCGGCTCAAATGTAAATACGCAACGTGAATTTCGTCGTGAGGTTGGTCGTCATCATGGCTTCAGTGTGCATTCAATTCGTCGCTCCGTGGAAAAGTTTGAGCACGAGTACATTCTTTTGGACACTAAGCCACCAACTAGATAGAGATTGGTGCGAAATGAAGAAAACATAGGCACCGTAGTGGCCAGTATCCAAGAAGACCCAGAAATGTCGATTCGGCGCCGATCGGCTGAATTGGGCATCGCCAGAGAGTCAACCTGACTTATTTTGCGCTTGGATTTGGGCCTACATCCATATAAGATTATACTGACGTAAGAATTAAAGCGCTACATGCGATAAAAGCGACGAAACGCTCAAATTTGTGAAGGAGAAATTCGGAGACTGGGTCATCTCATGGCGAGCGTTCATCAATTAGCCGCCGCGATCATGCGACTTGACACCACTCGATTATTTTGTCTAAGGCTACGTCAAGTCCTTTGTCTACGCTAACAAGCCAACCACTTTGTACGAGCTCGAGACCAACATTCGAGACGCTATTGCATGAATAACGCCGTACGTATTAGACCGAGTCATCAAAAATTTGACCGACCGCTTGAAGCACTGCCAACGAAGCCGAGGGGGGCATTTAAATGAACCTGTATTTAAATCAACATGTATATGCGTATGTACTTATATAAGGTACTTAATACTTCTATGGTCAACGTGGAATATTTTAGTTTAAAATGAAATATGGGACTTAACGATCTGAACGGCAGACTTGTTCGCTGGTGCCAGCACATTCATAGAAAGGATTATAAAACAAATTATTTCGATGAATGGCGAAAAGAATTTATCTGAGCCGAGATCATCCATTTCAAATCGACCGAATATAATTTCAATTCATCAAATCGTATTGTTTCTTATCTATAGCAATGGGATGAAACTGTTCTTTTCTTATTGTTAGTGTTTCCTAGCGTTACATGCTTTTGCATGCCACTTTTCAATATAAACAAAATGCCACGTAGAACCTTAAAACCTTGAACTATTTGAAGTAATCATACATCTAAATTAACAATAACACTAATCTTGGCCACCATCTTCTGAGCAGTTTCTGAGTTTCTTTTTTTTTTTAAAAAAACTTGGCATGCCAGTTTGGTTCTAAATTATAATACCTAGTAAGGTAACTAAATTTAATCGGAATTTTTTTTAAGAAAGTATGGTGTTTCTCATTTTTGTTACACAGAAATATGCTGTATACACTTTCAATTACACTCCCCTCTATCCCCGAGGCTAGTTACGTTACAGGACTGCATTTTTTGAGGGGAGCTAAGGTTACCAATAAAAAGTGGTTTTTGAAATTTCATACATCTAGGTGGAATAGTTTCCTAGACACGAGTGTCTGAAAATGTCCATAAACAGCAATTTTGGACACTCATTGAATGACTGACTGATAGATCATCTTAAATGCAGGGCACTTTCAATCGAGCTAGAGCTTTGAAATTTGCAACATACTCGTAGATATAATTTGTAGTGAAAATTACGAGGAAAATCAAAAATCAATAAAAGCCGTATACATATTATATTTGTATACATATAATAAAATGCCTATGTATGCACTATACAGGGTGTCCCAGTTAAGCGGTATAATCCTTTAAGAGGAGATACCTGAAGTTCCGCCGAACAGAAAATTGTGTGGCAGGGGGTGTCTATTCTCACCACATTTCAAGTTATAGCCCATCAAAGTGAGAGACCTCTTATTTGGAGGTGTAACCACTTTAAACGCTATAACTTCTAAACTATTATAGGTAAAAAAATTGTTTTATACAATTTGGAAAGACAATTTAGTAGCGCATACATTTCGAATACATTGGGTACAGCTGTGTAGCTACAAAAAAAGTTCTGGCTTTTTAAACTCAAAATAATGAAAATTTGTTGTTCCATTTTTCTACTTAAAATGCATTTTTCTCAAAATTTTTACTTATTATTTTTCTTTTTTTTTTAGGAAGTTTTTATCCCTAAAAAATTTCCTTAAAATTATGTTAAGCAACTTTTTTACGTATGATTAACAGAAATCGAGTAAAAGCCATTTTTTGTCAGAGAAAAAGAGAAAAATGGTCAAAAAGAAGTGTAGGTACCTACTGACTGGTACTAGGGAAACCGAAGCCAAAAGATAATCATCTCCTCTCCAAATCTCCACATCCCAGAACCCACCCAATCTCAACTTTCCCTCCATATCCAACACATCCCTATCTCTCTCTTTTCTATGGGCCGGATGAAGGTGTTACACGACCCGTGCCGATGATCAACCTGGCTGGGGGCCCAAATGCCCAGTCGCGAACGGAGTATCCAAACACCTGCCAACCTTCGGATTAACCAGGCTTATCCACATAACGTGGGACTCCGTGTGGATGGACAGCCTTTTTCCTAGCTACTCGTGGGATCCAAATGAACACAACTATAGAAAAAAAAACAAAAACAAGAAAAAAATTCAAAAAAATATTACCTTAAAGGTGACAACTGAGACGCATGAAGTGGCCGAGGTGACCAGACAGGACCTCTTCCTCGAAGATCTCGCCACGTTGTTGGACCAGGACAAGCAATCCAATCCTCAAAAAGAGGAGATGGTAGACTCTGAAGAAGAAAGGAGGATCTTAGAATAGGATGACTACCAATCATGCTCGAGCTCCGTTGATGACACCATCAGAACAAAAATCCCTACTCCGATTAAGACCATGGGCACGGAAGCCACCACTTACACGCCCCACAGCTCTCGTAAGTTGGCAAAGGATAGCTCCTCTGGCAGTACCACTTTGGTGCCCTCTGTGAACCAAAGATTAGGCCCATTGGCAACAAGGGCGAACATGATCGAAGGTGAGCAGAACCAGAAGAAGCTAACCTTCAGGAACCAGCTAACGCCGGAGGAAAAGAGGGTAGACAACGCCAGAAGAACCATAAGACGGTTTTCTAATACTGAGGCGTCGAAGTTAAACGCGAGGTACCGTAATCGCCTAGACAGAGCCAGGAAAATCATTTCCCACGCTGATAATACAACCCCACCCATCCGGAAGAATAAGAGGGATACTACGTCAAGACCAGTAGATGGTTCCGGAACGTCAAAGACATCTGCCCAAAAACCGCGCCGTCCGGCTAGCAAATCAGTCTGTGACCGACTGATACGCAGCGAAGTGAGAGTGGTAGCTCCGCCAATGCCGAGTGTGTGCACCTCGAAAAGAGGTTGAAACGACGACACCACTACTCCACCTGCGTCGTCTACGAAGAAACAGAAAACCGCAGAATCTTCAACAACTCTGGCAGACGTAGTCAAGGACCATCTTAAGGTGGCCGTTATCATTGACAGCCTGGATAAGAAGCTCACGGATGCACAATGGGCCACAGTCGAAAAATTATTGATCGACAGGCTAATCGAAGCTACCAGTAAACCCTCCGGCCCGGTACCTCTCTTCGGGCAACTGTCCATGGTCAAGGGTTTCAGGATCTTGGACTGTTTGAACGAAGCCACACTCAAATGGCCCAAGGAAATAGTGAGCACGATGCCAGCACCTGATAAGGGTGTGAAATTGATGGTCGTGCCGAAAAGGGACCTACCGATCAGACCCAGAGTAAAGATCTGCATCCCTGGGCTGACGATATCGAAAGAAAACTAAGTTCGACCCTAGTCAAATTAAAACCCAAGAAAGTGCAGTTGTAGAATATAACAGGCTGAGATTGACATTGATATCCCGAAAAGATCTTAAAATGATACACAATTTATCGATGTAGAGCCAGGAAAACCGCAGATAGAGCATGGCCTTTGCGTCCAAATTTTGCAAAGGCACAATCACCCAACACATCTTCTGTGAAAAGAAAAGTGGCTGCGAAACGAAACTGAGTTTCTAAAAGTGATAAAAAAAGAAGGAGACGTCAGTAAGACACATTTTAGATGCTGTCACTGAATCTAATTTGGTTTTATAAGTATTTGCACAAAAATGTGTGCTATCCCACCAAAACATACATGTAACAAAACAGGCCAACAGTCAAAACTGTGTGATTTGTTATATGAAAAAAAAAAAACAAACTGAAATGTCTGTAAATTTATCAATTCAGACAATATTTTTCTGTGCTTATCAAAACACTGCTAATAATGTGTAGGCAAGGAACTTATCATAATTTCAACATTTCAGTTATTTTCTTCATATAACAACAGACACTGTTTTGAGAAGAAGTTGGTCTGTTTTTTTTACATGTATGTTTTTGGAGGGATCTTATTTAACTACTACGATTAGCACTGCTAATGAATGAACGCAACGCTGTTGAATTTTATTGCTGTCACCAAGCAAACAACAAAAATAACATATTCCAAACTGTCACCGACTTAGGAGCTGTGGTTACAGCTATCCACTCATAAGAATGAGTGTGTCTATGCGAACGTAACCACCAACGTATGTCTATGTATTCCTATGTACACTTTCGTTCTGATAAAACATTTCCCATTTTTTTCTTACAATCGAACATGTGTCTATGATAAGATATGCACTCCATTCACATTTTTGTTACACTTCAGTCTACGCTGTGACTTCCGTTCCCATATTTGTTACTTTACTGTCCCGTTTTGATGTTTCTCTTCAAAACTAGATGAATTAAGTCTGGTTTAAGAAATTAGATCAGCATGCACGATTCGCAAACATGAATAATCGGTACCAGAAATACGCCTACGTACTAGCCCATACCCCGCATCATCAACCGCTCTCCCCGCGGGACTGCCATTGGGTAGTACTTCGCGGGGCTGGCTAACTCTGCAGCTGTACTTCTTCTTTTTCAGAATACACCTGCTTGTATGGTTGTATTTTTGCGTTTGCAGGCTCCTGCACTGTATTACATTGTCGCTCCTCTTGTGACTGCTTTATCATAATGATCCAATTGAATAGAAGCTTAAATAGATCACAAGGCTTTCTATTGATCGACTCGTCGATATGTTGGATATCATTTTATGCGCCTACCATCCTTTGTCAGAGCAATTCCTAGTTGTTCTTGTATTATACTCGTATCCTATAGGTAAATATGTTTCCCTGAAACCAACGCAAGCTTCACCTTATATCTATATATCTAATTCCCTACTGTGAAGCGAATAGCTGATATATTCTACAATTGTTTAACAGCATTCACCGCAAACAAATTGACAAATGCTTGTAATAAAAAATGAGAACTGGGTTAGAATACTCCATGTATGATAGGGTCCTAAAAAACTAAGTTAAGGCTTTATTTATATCATGACGATTTGGTATCATATAATTTCTCTTTCTTTGATATATAAAATCTTCTCATATGCACTTGACAAATGCAGGTTAAACTTCATTAAGTTCGCTCAAGATATCCTCATAATTTTGCCCTTTCACCTTTACTAGGCTATGCATCTCCGCCTCCCTCTTGCGTATAAATGAAAGAAGTAACACAAAAATACTAAACTTCCTTCTTCGTTGCCAACAAAGTGCCACCTTCATATATCATTGTCTAGAAGGGCGACACTTGTCTACTACAACATTGGTGCAGCTTTGTAGCCCCACTCAAGGTAGGAAGTACACGTTCCATCATTTCAAATAAAGAAGTGTATTTTTTTCTTTTTCTTCAAGTATAGCTTTAGGTATATTGTGCGATTTGCTAAGCATTCCGCATGCGAGGGAATGAAAAAGCGGAACAAATGTTTTTGGCAAGATGATCTCGTATAATGTTCGACTTAGGCATGCGGACCTTTTATGTTTGCAACTTCTAAGGAGCTTGGCAACGGAACATTATATTAATGACGCATTTTCCGCCAGAGAGTTATTTCCGTATCCTCCTGTATCCTGTTTGTCTGTGTTGTCGCTATGTTGACTGTCCCGAGATGGATTGTTCTGGCAATGTATGGTGCTGTTTCTATGACATTCGGTGTGTTGCTTTTACAAAATAATAAATCACATACATTAGGGAATGCCGAGGTAAATACTCGTAGGTCGAACTTTCAGCCCCTATTAGCATTAAATATATGCAATGGGATTAATTTGTCTGCCCATTCAGTCAGTGGGTGGCTTGTATTGTGAAGCATGTTTAGGAGCACTTGATACCTCTCAGGTGTGTCTTTAAGTAGAGCATGTAATATACTCGTCCTGTTTTGTAAAATTACTTTTAAAGAATTTGCTCTATGAATTATCTGCTACAGGAAGGTTTTCATAACATTCCTCTCACAATAGTTAAAGGAGACTTTTCTGCAATGCATAGCGGTTAGACGATAGAGGATGGTTGATGGTGTTGCATTTCCTCCTTTTTTTAAGTTGAATTCCGCAAAAAGCCACATTGCTTGCCGCCTCGCCCTGTGCACTGAGTAGCAATCCGTTTACAGGAGTTTCGTTTTTATTGTTCGGCATAGGAGTTTCAAAGCTGTTATCTAGAAATCCAACAACCACTTTAGTGGAAGTGGATAAGGTAAAATCAAAAACTTTCAGTTGAGTAGTGAAACATAAAACGGTAAAGTGAAAGAAAGCTCTTTTCACCAGACGTCCTCGTCGTCGTATATAGGTACCTTACTCATACTCGTATCATTGCAATTTGTAGCGTTGCAAAATCGCTGGGGAGGGAAAAATTCTTCGATGATATGAGGAAGGAAGCTGGTCTTGGCTGGATACTTTAAGCAACCGATTTATGTACTCCTTTGTTAGCGTCGTCGCCTTTGGGAAAATTAACGTTCATGGTTTCTTTCAAAAAATGTGCTTCAGACAGATATGGCTTTGCGAGTGTCTGGCTTATTGTCCAAATAACAATTTAGATAAAGGTCTTGCTATTGAGTTTTACTGATAACTTATCGAATGGGAATCTATAGGCTAAACTTAGGATGAATATGATTCATCAAACTTTCAAGGAAATGCAAGTAAAGTGAGATGAGATAATGTTGCATAATGTTATCACATGTCATTATTGGTAATCAAGTTATGACTTTGTGGCATAATGTACGTATTTCAAGACGGTGGGCTTATGTCAGGTAAGGTACGGTTCAGTAGGGTTATGAGATTATGGTAAAGTACTAGGCGCCATAGTGGACCCATCGCGATTCCTAGGGAGTATTCACGGCAGAAAACCTACACCAATTCTCCCATGCACTCAATTTCTCTACACAATCAAATAAATCAGTGCTATGATCCAAAGCCCAAATCACTTCTACTTCTACTTCTATCAAAGAAGTATCTTTCAGTGAGCAGGAGTCTTCAAGCTTTAACGTAAAGACTCCTGCTCAAGCTGTGACATTGGAAAACATTGTTAGAGGTAGCTCACAAGATCATGTATCCAATGTTTTTTCCCTAATTCTTGCGAAACTTGAAGAGCAGTGCACAACAAACAAACTTATTTTCGAGAGACTAGTTGCACTAGAAACCAACATTCATAACACGCGCACTTCAACCAGTATATGAAAGAAACGCTTAAAATTCTTACATGGAACGCCAACGGGCTCATACGACGACTCGACGAGTTAGAAATACTTATACGAGAAAAAGACATTGATATATGCTTGGTCTGTGAAACTCATCTGACAAGGCAATCGAATGTTAAGATAAGGGGATATAGCGTGTATCACGCCTTCCACCCATCGGAAAGAGTCAGAGGCCGATCATCTTTGTTTATAAAAGAATGTATCGAACACTCAGCGGAAGTAAAGATTGAATTAGCAATGCAAGTAAGCACGGTACGCGTTAGAAATAGACATTTTGCTTTCAACATTTCGTCTATATATTGTCCACTGCGATGTAAACTTGAAGAAAGTGATTTCACAAACATCTTCAACTTCCTTAAACCAAATTTTATTATTGGTGGCGATTTCAACGCGAAACACCCCTCCTGGGGTTCAAGGTACGCCTCTCAGAAAGGTAGAAAGCTTTATAATGCGGGTATGCAATATAGTTGTGATTTTCACTCGACGGGTAAACCAACATATTGGCCGACTGATAGAAATAAGATACCAGATCTGATCGATTTCTTTATTGTTAAAGGTATATCTGGCAACTGTATAAAAGTAGAAGAAAGCTTTGATCTCTCCTCTGATTATTCTCCAATCATTATGACGATAAGCGATGCTCTGATTAAAAAAGTAGGTCCGGCCAGATTAACCAGCGCGAAAACGAATTGGGATGGCTTCAAAAAAGATATTGAATCAAATACTGAGCTGAGGGTATCACTTAAAACGCTCCATGAACTTGAAGTTGAAGTAGATCGCTTCGTCGAAATCCTACAGAATGCCGCGTGGAAGAATACTCTGAAACATAAGAAAACGCCGGCCAGCTATATTCAAAATTATCCGCAAGAAATAAAACAGATGATTAAGGAGAAGAGGAAAGCGCGCAAAAAATGGCAACAAACTCAGGCTCCGCAACATAAAGCACATCTTAACCGTTTGTGTAACTTATTAAAAAGATCTATTAAAGACCTTAAGAATAATGAAATGCAAACTCACCTAGAAAGCTTAACGGCAGAAAAAGATTCTAATTATTCGCTTTGGAAAGCTATAAAAGGTATTAAAAAACCTCAAATTCAGGCCGCCCCAATTAAGAAAAATCAAGACGAATGGGCCAGGCATGATAAAGAGAAAGCGCAAGTTTTTACCACCCACCTGGAAGAAGCTTTCAAACCGCTTGATGGACCGGCTCTTATTCAAAATATAAATACGTCGTATATTGACAATCGTATAATAAGAAATGCAACACTAACCGAACTTAAGGAAGAAATAAAGAAAATTAAACCTAAGAAGGCTCCTGGATACGACCTAATTACGGGAGAGGTTCTTAAAGCACTTCCGAGAAAAGGTCTAATGAAGCTTCTGTTCATTATAAACGCCGCGCTTAGACTAGAATATGTTGGCAGTCAATGGAAAGTGGCCGAAGCTATAATGGTCCTTAAGCCCGGAAAACCGCCGAATGAAAAAACGTCTTACAGACCGATTTCGCTTCTTTCAATCATATCCAAAGTGTTCGAAAGAATTTTGATTAGGCGAATACAGCCGGTTATAGAAGAGAGGCATCTCATTCCGGATCATCAATTCGGATTCAGAAGTAAGCATTCTACAGTTGAACAAGTGCATAGAATAACTCATGTAATCGAAAAATCTCTTGAAGAAAAAAGGATTTGTTCAAGCGTATTCCTTGACATCTCTCAAGCCTTTGACAAGGTCTGGCATGAAGGCTTAAAGTCTAAATTACGACAAGTTCTGCCAGAACACCTATATAATATTTTGAAGAACTACCTTACGAATAGGCTATTCCGCGTCAAATGTGGAAATGAATATTCGGATTTCAGGGAGATAATGGCTGGGGTGCCGAAAGGAAGCGTTCTTGGTCCAGTCTTGTATCTATTATACACCCGTGATATACCGCAAGTAGAAGGCACTGAGCTAGCTACATTTGCCGACGACACTGCTATCTTGACAGTAGGTAAAACGGTCGAAGATAGTACAGAAAAACTGCAAGAAGCTTTGAATAGAGTAAATGAATGGACAAAGGTTTGGCGAATCGCGCTTAATGAGACCAAATCTGTTCATGTAAATTTTACTTATAGGAAAATAAATAATTTGCCGATCTTTTCAAACTCGGTTCAAATTCCGTTTGCAAACGAGGCTAAGTATCTTGGAATGACACTTGACGCAAAGCTGAAATGGAAAACGCACGTTAAGAAAAAACGCAAAGAACTAGATAATAAATACAGAGAAATGTATTGGTTACTTGGAAAATATTCCAAGCTTAATCTAGAGAACAAACTGCTTTTATATAAGCAAGTGCTAAAGCCCGTATGGACATATGGTATACAACTCTGGGGTTGTACCAAAATAAGTAATATTAAAATTTTACAAACTTTTGAGAACAAAGTACTAAGAGGTATTATTAATGCGCCGTGGTATATCAGAATCAGCGATATCCACAGAGATCTTGGCATTAAAACTATAGAAGACGAAATCAAAAACTACGCGAGAAAGCATAAAAGTCGACTAGAAAGTCACGTAAATATTACAGTCCTCCAAGTTTTGGAAGAAAGAACTTTACTGCGCCGTCTACACAGAACCAAACCTTTAGACTTAGCGCGATAAGTAACCGCGTCCAAACTGCGGAACTAGCAGGAACTTCTAATGGGAAGGCACCTGCAAAACGTCATTATTTCGTGAAATGAAAACTACTTGATAAGTCGAATACTTAGTTGTAGTAAAAAATGAAAACAAGTCTGTTTTGAAGGGAGGTTTTTTAGTGGGTAAGAATCCTACACTACTATGAGCACGCGCTGTCGATCCTCATAGTGTCTTCTTGAAGATTTTCACCTACCCTCGGAAAAAAAAAATCTTTCAGTGTGTTTAAATCTACTCTGAGCAATGCCTTGGGATTCACAGAGTAGATGTGGTATATCTTCTGAGATATGATATACCACATCTATGTCTCCAATTATATCTTTTTGTGGGAGTTCTGCTCCTTTTTTGCCTAGTGCGTCTTCGCTATAGTTGTCCTCTATACCGCAGTGTCCACGTACCCAACATAATATTATTCGGTTCTGGGTATATTATGCCCTTAGTATTGTGCGGCAATTCCTAGCAATTTTAGATTTTACGACGTAAGACTCTAGCGCCTTTAGCATATGCTGACTGTGAATGAATATGGCGATATTCTTGTCAGATGTTGCTGCCGGACGAAGTGATTCCACAGCTTTGTGTACAGCTAGAACCACTGCATGAAATACACTGCATGTGTCCGGAAGTCTCGGAGCCACCTGTAGGTTTATATCTCCGGAATATAAAGGGTTCACCAATAAGCGCGTCAGAACTTTCAAATGAAACACAATGATAACTAACAGTCATAACCGAGTTGTCTTTATTTTGTTTTGAGAGCAAATAATGGCATAACGAGTATATTTTAAAAATATTATCATTCAAATCTTCTCCTCGGCTTCGTTCAGTTTGCATTCTTAAGACCAAATTTTTGGTTTCACCATATCGAGTAGTAAATTTCCAATGGTTCGTTGGATGTTCTGTTTAACGTCGTGAATCGTTGCTTATTCTCATCGTCGCTTATTCTCATAGAAGCGAGCGTTGCTGCGCCTAACAAAAAAAAAAACAACTGCCAGACAGGCGTCTAGGCCTAAGCCAATTAGAGAACAGTTTTGTGCCGGCCACCAGTGGCTAGGTGGTCCAATCTTAAATATATGTATATATATCATCATTAAAGTACTATAATACTAAAGAAGTGGACCGATTTTGACCACACCTTACAGGAACACTTTCAGTCCATAGCATACAGACACTTTCAGTTTTTCCAGAATTTTTCAATTTTCTGGGCAACTTTTTAAATTTTTCTTTCCATATAGATTATGGAGGAAGGCCTAAATCAAAAATTGTTAAATAGATTTAGTGGAAATTGGGTCTTAAGTTCTCTATGTTTTGCTATAGTTTTCGTATAAAGGACAGAAAATCATTGCCGCAAGTCGTTGGTACTTGTTTTCGACTGTCAGCATTCTGGGTGCCCAACGGAAATTGACATTGCCGTTATTTCTGAAATGGATTTTGCGCTTTTTTGTACAAAAAAACTTTTTTTTTTGCTCTTAATACAAATGCGCTCAAACAAATCATTCTTATCACCATCTTGTGAAGATGTCAGCTTAATACGTCAGACGACTCAAAATGTATGAGTGCGTTACAGACTGGTAGGCGCACATACGAACTCAAAAATGAAAGCAAGTAAATTAAATATTATATATAAGTTCCGTTATTCAGAAATATACGCCTCGAAAACGTTTAAAATATGAACAACTTTTTGAAAAAATTAATAGAGGGCATTGAAGAGTGTTGGAAGACAATAGTTATGTAGATTTTTTTTTTTTTTATAGCTATAACTTATTTTTTTACAATATTCGGTTGTAGAGTTATGATATTCTTTCATACTACTGAAAAATCTCATATTTGTGAAACGAAAAGAGGTTAGAATTGAACAAATAATTCGAAAGGAAAAACTATGCGAAAAAACCTATCTATGTGATTAAGAGAAACAAATAAATAAATAAAAAATTAATAAAAAATTGATGGACCACTTACGTATGTACAATATAATAAATAATGAATAGGAACATTATGAGACGAGTAAATAAATAAATAAAATAATAAATATGTACACAAACAATAAGTAGTTTTACGACTATGAATAAGTATATAAATAAATGGATAAACAAACGAATAAATAAATAAATAAATCAATAAATAAATAAATAATAAATATGTAAGTAAATAAATAAATAATAAAAACATAAGATAGTAAAGAAATAATAAACATATTGTATTGTACATATACATAAACACATAGTTAATGCACAAATAAAGAAATAAGTAAATAAGAACTAAGCTGTTGACTAGAGCATTATCGGACATTATTTTCCGCTATTTGTAGCTTATTGATATGTTTTCAAGCATCACGAGACAGGAGAGGCAGGCCTATAAACGCCTGGATCACATAAATGCGATGACATCGGCATTTCATTGGCCTCAGTAACCGAGTGATCCAAAATCAGGAGGCTTGCCGATATTTTCTGAGGCGAACCCCACAGGCGAATCAGTAGAAATGCGGTGAAGTGGGGGGCGTTATGATCCCGTGTTTCGAATCATAACCTCGTCGAAATAGGAAGAAGAAGAAGAAGATCAAAGTAGTCTTGACAGTGCTTGAGAGCCGATTGAAGATTGCGTTCAATTACGAACCCAGTCTCATCCGATGAATATAACGGGTGCGCCATCTTTTACGTCGGTATGTAAACATCGAATAACTTTAACATTTATTAACCGATTGACTTGAGTGGACATGTTTTTGAAACGTCAATTCGGTATAATTTTAATCATAAATCGCTTCACACCGAATGCGCCAAAATAGTGTTAACTCAACGTGCATATCGTCGAAAATATCGAGGTCAACAAGCAGCGTCTGGCAAGGCTATTTATCGTATGGTGTCCAATTTTATTGTGCACGGGACAGTGGGATATCGTCGACATGCTGTTCATCAACGCCCAAGACGTTCCAATGAATTGGTTGAAGCGGTAAGAAAGAGTGTTTTCGAGAACCCACATGAGTCGTATCGTCACCGCGCTCAGCATTTTGTCGCCAGTGAAACAACCTTGCGGCGCATTTTGAAGGATGATTTGCATTTATTCCCGTACAAAGTGCAATTGACTCAAAGAATATTGACGATAGACCATCCACGTCGCTTGGAATACGACCAAACATTAGCTCGAATGGTTGACACTGAACCTGATTTTTGGAAGCAAATTTTAATGACCGACGAGGCCCATTTCACACTATCTGGCGCCGTTAACAAGCCAAATTGCCACATTTGGGGAACGGAGAATCCACACGAGATCCATGAGACACCATTGCATGACCAAAAAGTGACTGTTTGGACCAGCGTTTGCACCAAAACCATCATTGGGCCATTTTTCTTCAGAGAAGGCGAAACAGTCAATGGGAATCGATATCGGTGGATGTTGGCTCATTATGTCTGCCCAGAAATGTGTGAAAAAGGTCTGGACGGTTACTGGTTTCAACAAGACCAGCCATGGTGCCATGCTACACTGCAAGTCAAACAATGCAGTTTCTGCAACGAAAATTCCCTGGACGTGTGCTGTCAAAAAATGGCAAAATTGACTAGCCACCCAGATTTCCAGATTTGACGACTCCGGACTTCATTTTGTGGGGTTATTTGAAAAGCAAAGTGTACGCCAGCAAGCCCCAGAACATTGACGAGCTCAAGGAAAACATTCGTGCAGAAATCATCGCTACACCGCCCGAGATGCTCGAAAAAGTGATGGAAAACGCAGCAAAAAGGGCCCATTTTGCTTTGGTCAATAGAGGCGACCACTTGATCGATGTTGTATACCAAAACTAGTCCAAATAAATTGTAATCGACTAAATTAAATAAAACATATATGGATATCGGTTTTTTTTTCAAGTTATTCAATATTCACTTATCGACGTCAAAAATGGCGCACGCTACTCCTGTGTCATCTGCACACATTGCAAACTCACAGTTCGGTAGTTGTAGAACATCGGAAGTATAGATATTATACAACACTGGTCCTAATACTAAGCTTAGGGGAAAACCTGCAGAAATATTAATTTCACAAGAGTATGAGTTATGTATACAAACCACAAGTATACGTTCAGAGAAGAAAGTTTTAACCAGTTTTGCGATATACTGAGGGAAACCGAAAGTTAGCATTTTGTATAATAACCCAGAATGCCAAACGGAATCAAGAGGACCAAGCCTGTGGATTTATTAGCTGTAAAAGCATTTTTAACATACTTGGTTATTCTCTGAACTTGGTGTACAGTACTGTGATGATTTCTAAATCCAAATTGTTGCATAGGCAAGATATTCTTTTCGTTCAGTACCTTATCAATCTTAGTTTTAACAATACTTTCGAAAAGTTTGCCAATAGAGCTGAGTAACCTTAGTAACAATATGCCTCCAAAGGAATGAAAATTACCTGAAAAGGAGATCACGCGTTTCTTAGAATTGGCCAATTTAAGTGTCAAAATAACTCTCGCACGGTTTAAGGAATATTTTGAAAGTTCTCTGAACAATGAAAAATTAAAATGCATTAACTACGTCCACAATTAAGGCAAATATAAATATTTAGCCAATTCCTGATTTTACGAGAACCCTCGTTTGAATTCATCGTATACGCTAGGAGCTTCAACTAAGAGGACCTACGACCCTTTTTCGACTGGCAATACTGGGATTGAATCCTGGTTGCTTAAGGACGAGAAACACTGAATTACCAATATAAAGCACCATCTCTATCCCATTCCCTCTTTATAGTGCTGTCGATATTCAAGTCATGACATTGTCGTGTAAACTATGGTATCGTCAAATGTAATCGAGAGCGTATACAGGAGGCAATTGTTGATACAGGGTAACGCGGATTACCTCTCTTGGTCGGGGTCAAATATTCACCGTAGACTGGTCTGGAGTGAAAGAAAAATAGTACCTTACCACGTTACCACTTCTCCGTTTAACTCCAAATTCTATCAGCTTGTAATAAGGAGCCCTTTGTTTATATTACGGGTGGAGGTAACCGCATCTTGTGAAAAACTAATATACATACGAGTACATGTGCCTTGGGTGCATCTAACATCCTCTTGTTCCCTGCTACCGAACTTTAGAAAAGAAACCTGTGACATAAATCCTCTATCTCCATGAATAATTTAAAAGAAAGACATTGGAAAGGGCGTTAAACCCTAAGTATGAGCCAACTATAGTCTAATCGCCCAAATATTTTGAATTCGCAAAACCTCCCTTGGTATAAGAAAAGGTGAAATGCGTCTTCACGCAAACTGGGTCTAACGTCAAAAAAAAACAAAGGGAAACAACAAATAGTGAGTTAACATTTTGTTTACTGAACAACAAAAATTAAAAAAAAAAAAAAACAAATTGCTAATAAAAATTGTGAAAATTGTGAAAGATCCCAAACGTGCTTAGTGTTGTTGCAGAATCAACCGTTTGGTGAGGTCTCACATCCAAGTATCAGAAGGGCAGGTAAATTTCAAAATATCATGTGCATCCTTCTGGCTACGCTATCTCGTCACTATCGAAGCTCAATCGTTATCTTAAAATAATCCTTACTCGACCAGTCACAGTGCCCACAGGATAAGACACCCACAAATTGAATACCTTCTACGAGAGTGCCACCCGGTTTACATGAATGCCCAATGCCATCTGATTAGGCATGAATTTCTAGGTACATTTGTTGTCCAGTTTCATATTATTTTTAAATAACACTGAAGTGAACTTAACATAGTCAAAGATACGTCTACACACTGTGCAACCATTCGAAGTTGATTCTCTAATCGAAATTTTACGGTAAAGATTTAAAAATAATTCGCACAGCCCAATATGAGAAATTCCTCAAATTTTGTCCACTTAACGATGAAAATAACAGAGAAAAAAATATCTGAAGAAAAAAGCTACAAAAACAACACGCTTCGGATATTTATTGAAGCAAGCAAGAATCGACATACGTTGTTCCCATAAATTCCTTCCGTGGGTCACACTCTAGATCCTTCCGAGAAATATTGCCAAATGTGGGAGTAAAATCTTTCATTCGTTATGGCTATGAACTCTCATCGATTTCTATGTAAACATATTTTTCTCTATATATTTTTTTTGTTATTATTAAAAATAAATTTTGTTTGTTTGTAGTTCGCATAAATATGTTCAAAGCAATAAACCAACAAAACAATAGCCTGCCATGTGTAGGGTGGAAAAAAATCCACTTGTTTTTTGGGAAAATATTGGAAAAAAAAGAAGATAGATAGATACTCGTACATCGTACCTGTCAGTATATTTTCTTCATCCCTTCGTTCACTCAAGGTAATATCTTAAGCGTCGTCGTCGCAGCAGTGGTGGAATTTCTGCACTGAATACTTCTTTGATTTTTTTTTTTGTATCTACAATATTTCGACATCACGATTCGTGTACCTACGTTCTATAAAAAATAAAGAAAACAAGGTCAGTGGATCTTGGTACACTGCTGTCGTACTACCTATGGTGGATGCTGTTCCATGCTGGATGACTTATTCGAAATGATATTCGTCTTAAGGATGGATAACTTTGTCTTGGAATTAATGAGTTTTGTTTATACAAGCAGAATCTGAAACGAGGACAGGAGAATGTTGCTATTTTCTAAACAAGATGAAAAAACAAGAAAAAAACAAAAAGTCAAATAGAAAAACAAAACGTTACTGTCTGTTTCGAAGAATGGGGAGGCGGACCATATAAGGGATAAGTATTTCGGGTGTGTGCACGCAAGGGAGTATAACGATTTCATGCCTGAATAATATTTATGACAAATTGCTATTTTGGTTTATTTTGCTCCTTGTCCATGTAATTTGGAGATTTATTCTCAAGTTTTAGGGTTCTTTTTGGAAAACAATGATTACTGGGAGAGCAGCGCCAGGGTTGAACGAGTTGGCATTAGGCTTAACTTGTTGCGGTATAAATGGGAACATCATTATGACTGCGCTGTGACTAAATGCTGGGGGATTTTATGGTTAAGGATATTTTTGGATACTTTCTCTTTATGGCTTTGGTTTGTTGCAATGATTTGATGTGCTATGAAACTGGGGTGATCTATTGACCTTGCAAATTTGCTGAGTGGTACCTAATGCAGGTATCAGAGTGGTTAGATTAGATTATGATAAATATTGATTATGGTAATGCGGTTATAATAAGAAAAGCGAAGGGCGATATTGATACAAATTTACACGTACTTAGTCGCTATAAGGCATTTAAAATATTTTATTATTAAAAGTAGAAATTCTACAACTCTTACCAAACTTTGTTTCCGTGGTATATTTTATTTTGTTGCTTAAGAGACAAAACGAAAGCTAATGAGACCATTGCACATTGGTCCCCCCATAGGTCATAATTACAAAAATTAATGTTTTTTGTTTTTGTAAATAGCTTCGTCTACTACCTTATAAGTATCCATATTTAATTTTTTTTTTTTTTTTTTCGTGGGTAGGTGAAAATCTTCATGAGACTCATAGTAGTGTCAGATTTCTACTGACTAAAAACACCCTTCCCTTCGTTTTGTTTACTACGACTAAGTTAGACCTTATCAAGTAGTTTAAGCTTCAGATGTATATTCGCGTGAGGCAGGTAGATTTTCAATAAAAGCACCTGCTGAAACCGTCATGACATGCGGCTTTTTGTCTTATAGCGCTAATTCGAACGGTTTCGTTCTTTGAAGTCGGCGCGTAAGAGTTGTCACATCCAAAGTTTGGAGTATGGCACAGTTGCAATGGCCATGAAGAGGAATACGAAGCTTGCGAGCGAAGTTTTTTATTTCGTCCTCCACGGTAGCTATCCCTAAGTCTCTGTGGATATCATAGTTTCTGATATACCAGGGAGCGTTCACGATTATTCTTATAATTTTATTTTGGAATGATTGTATGAGATTCCTATTGCTTGGTTTGGTACAACCCCAGAGTTGTATACCGTACGTCCACACGGGTTTAAACACTTGCTTATACAGAAGCAGTTTGTTATATACGCTTAGTTTGGAATATCTTCCAATTAGCCAATACATTTCTCTAAGTCGATTTTCGACTTCGTCACGTTTTTTTTTAACGTGAGGTTTCCATTTAAGTGTCGCGTCTAGTGTCATTCCCAGATATTTATCCATATTTAATGAAAATTTAAAAACAAAAGTCCTGTTAAACCGATTTATTTAATTTTTGTTGCTCAAAGTGAGCTCATTTTCAGTGCAGTGCAATCGAGCAGAGCGGCAACAGTATATTTAATTGTTCTGTCTTGATACGAAGATTCGTTTAAGTTGAAATTATTTGTTTTACAATGGAATATCAGGAAGAAGGTATGTATATTATTTGTATATAGTTGTCAAAGAAAATTTTTTTGAAATATAAAAGTTGTGGGACTATAAAGAAAGGTAAAAATAATACTAAAATATACCGTTTCATTTGTTGATTTTGGAAGCTCTTAACTACGTTCCCCCGCAATTCCCTCCTCGAAATATATCTAAGTCAATAGCTTCGAGATTCTAGTATATAAACCTGTTTGATTTTATTGCAATAACTTACACTTTTGGTTTATATTAGTCTCTAAGTGCTATATGGTATATTCAATTATTTGTTCTTGAGGTTCAATTTGCAAATGCTCTTTTAAGAGGATGCGGTCGACCAAGAAAGGAATTTTCAGACCGCAGTAAGCGATCAAAATGTAGAAGATTAGCACAGTTGTCAAAGGTGGATGATTCTACTGTTATTTTTTTATTGCACAGCTCCAGTCACTAATAAATCTTTCACGCAAGCAAGTCCGGATAAAGTGTTGTCTCTTATTGTGGAGGCTAAATTGACTAAGCACCAATATTTATTATTAAATTTTTTTGTTAATTCCCATGTATCTTTCGATGTTACACCCTCTTACAATAGGGTGTTGAAAGCGAAAAAAAGTGTTATCCTTCAGAGGTAAAAGTTACCGAATCGTCCGCAGAGGTAGAACTACAAAATTTGCTAGATCACACCACGGAGTGTATACTTTAATCCCAAAAATATGTTTTAGAAACTCACCCCAATTCTTCAAGTCGAACGCCCAGTCGTATTTTCTTTCGTATCAAAATTAAATTCCTATTCCTTGATTCATATGCGATGCATACGACAACTCAAAAAAAACAACGCGAATCATCGCAGTTAAGCAAATGTCAAACCATCAGAGAGAATGAAACGAAAATGTAAACATATAGGTTTGGCGGTGTATTTTAAAACAAAGTAAAGTTTTTTGTGAACAAAATAAATCAAAAATATCAACTTGATAACCTCTTTTTCGATTAAGAAGAGAAAGCAGAGAGAAGAAGACGACTCCTGTCAAAAATTACGTACGAGTATGTTCGTAAAGTACGACTTTGTAATAACTAAATGCGACTATGGTCGTGTTCGACTGTCGTATACGAATTGAAGAATTGGGGTGACTATTTCTGCGAATACGTTAAATGACATGACCCTAGTTTTTAGGCGTTTGTAATTAGTAAAGTGAAGTGAAGTAAACCACATGTTAAAAAAAACGATCGGCAACTGCCAGATTTCCTATATTTTAAAATTTCCTATTTACTATAAAAAAAAAACACCAGACCTACCGATATTTCTGTCTTTCAATTAAAAAATAGACGTACATAAATAAAAGAACACAAAATCTTTATCTTTGCCAACTTGGATGAACGAAATAATTGACCTCGCAATCGAGTTTCGAAAAATTCTATACACTTGAATCCGGCTGCTGAACTTATTGGTAGTCATTGGCAGTGGGATATTGTAGTAGATTTACATAACAAATTCTACTTTACTTCACTTCGATGTGCCAAAAAAAACAGGGGTATGGTTATGATAGGAAAATGGAGTTTCGATGGTAGCACGGGGCATAGCGAATATAAACAAAAATTTTCAGACTTAAGTATCGACGATGATGGTAGTTTCTTTGTTAGTTCGTATGTTCCACTTCAGTTAATTTGTAAGTTAGGTCCATCCAATATCGACCCCGTTATCTAAAAAAACCCGCGTCCTCTTACACCCGTTTTTGCAGACCAATTAGTTTTCAGTTTTCAAAAGAGACAATGGAACTCTGTGCAAGAAGATGTGCAAGAAGATGCTTATTTCAAAAATGAAATAAATAACTTACAACCCTATACTCTTCATTTTGATAACCGCGAGTCTAATGTGAAACATTTCTTTCATTTAACTATGGTTCACGGGAAGATCTGTAGCGCTCTAAGTGAAACAGCTTCAAGTAGGTGTTACATATACGGTGCATCGCCGAAAGAGATGAATGCCATAGATAAATGCCTAGAAAAGAGAGTTGATAATTGCAAGTATGAATTTGGCTTATCACCACTTCATTCATGGGTTCGGTTTTTTAAATATTTCATCCACATATCTTACAGATTGTTCAACAAAAAATGGCAGATAAAATCAGATGAAGGTAAGACACTTTTTGCACAGAGAAAGAAATACGTTCAAGATCAGTTCAGACAGAGATTAGGCTTAATCATTGATAGACCATGAAGCGGTGAAAGTGGAACATCAAATGACGGAAATACAGCCAGAACATTTTTCGCAAACTCAACCATATCTGCCGATATTACTGGACTAGATAAAAGTGTTATTGATCGATGTTACACTTTGCTTATTTATATATCTTCTGGCTACAACATAAATAGGGACAAGTTTAGGGACTTTGCGATAGAAACAGGTGGACAACTCGTGCAGAAATATCCATGGTATAGTCTTCCTGCTTCACGCACTTTTGCCAATAGGAGAACTATCTAAAGAAGATGCAGAGTCAACAAATAAAAACATTAAACCGTTCAGACGAGATCATACCAGGAAAATGTCACAAATTTTTAGCAATACCGACCTTTCGAATAGACTTCTTAGTTCTGACCCATTGATAACTGGGTTGAGAAAATTGCCTCGAAAGAAAAAAACTTCCCATCGGCGTCTGTGATTCACCTGCTTGAAATATATATTTGGCGCAACAGCTCTTTAAGTCCCAGGGCCTAGCTTCTCGCAACCATTCATGTTGTGTGCGTTATATTTTTCACACGAATGGAAAGGACCTACAGTTTAGTGCCGAATCCGAACGGCGATTTGAGATGCTTTTTCGTGACAACAATACTCTCGGATGCTTGTCAGGCGCTCGCGAGAGGTGGGACCGTGAAAAACTTTTTGGTGTTTTCTGGGATTCGAACTTGGAACCTCATGCGTAGTGATCCGAAAACAGAAGTTGCCGACCAGATAACAAAACTGATATCGGATTCAGAATCAGCGGTCCCAAATTACCCTACAACCAATTCAATTTATTTCTTTTTTTGTCAGCAAATAATTATGACCGCCTTTGTTCGAGAGTGGAACCACTGTACATTGGTGTCGAGTATTATTTGCAAAGTCGTTGAGAATAAGTCAAAAGTATAATAGAATAAAAAGCTCATGAGTGAAACGGTATGTATTTGAATAAAATGGGTCTGATATTCCCTATACAAATACAACTATAAACTGTGCATAGTTCTGCACATAATTCTTCTGAATTTACTAAAAATAACTTCTTTTATTTTTAAATTCAATAAGCCATTGTTGAGTTAGGATCGTGTGAATGTGATTTTAACCCCGTTTCTCCCACTAAGGCCTCGAATGCTCAGTTCCTGTTTTCAGAAAAAAAAAGTGTGTATTTAATTACACAACGTAGTTAAGTTAGCTTAAGTTTATTTTAAGGTAGTTTGTAATTTTTACTTATCCTTACAAAAATGAGTCCATATACTAATTTCTTTTTCCCCCAAATTAAAGCATTTTTCTTAGTTTTTTCTTTTAATTTCTTAGATAGTTAGTATAGATATTAAATAAATTAAGTTAGGTTACGTCGAAAGACATATATTAAGTGGTACGATTAGCTTAGAGCGCCCGCACAGGGTAAGTAAGTTAGTATAAGAAAGTTAAGTTTATTAAGCTAGTTTTAAGCGTTTTTTAGTAAGATAATATTCTGAATTTAAAATAAAAATGCATTGCAAATGAAATGAAATAATGCTCAGTGGTAAGTGTAAGTGGTAAAGCGATTTTTGCTACAAGAACCTTCCCCGCAAACCGCATAACCGCATCCAAATCCCTTTAGTGGTTTTCGAGATTAGCGCATACATACAGGTTTTGAGGACTCTGTTTTATACTATGTAGTGATGAGTAATAAATAAATGCTTGCTGACATCATGATTTGATCCATGACCCATTAGCGTGGCAATCGGTGACGTTACCACTTCACCACTGCCACCCCAAAGTGAAGCTCTCCAAAGTTGAGCTATACCTTCAGATAGCTAATGGAAGTTAGATTCTCGGATGCCTACCTTATATATCGCCTTATTTGTAGTGGCTGAAAAAGAAGAGAATGAATTACTATGATGCTCACTGTTTTGGAGTAGCTTAATAGATATACATATGTTGCATGTTTTTTTTTGTTTTGTTTAGTAGATCTGTGTCAACAATAGATAAACGTACCCCAAACATGGGAAAGGGAACGCTCTCTGACTTTTTTTTCCTTCTAGCTTCCGGCGTTTCAACATCTAAGAAGGAAAGTACGAGTAGATTCTTCAGTTATGAGCTTACACTACACTGAAACACTCCCATTAAATCAACAGGTTCTAATAATGATTGAAGCTCAGAAAACTACCTAAAAATATGTATATCATGTGATAGATTACTTCAAATGGAATAGGTTGCTACTATTTTAAGCTACGTTGAACTTGAGAAACTCTAGGGGGGTGATAAGAGTTTAAGCATATGCCTGTCGACAGGTTGTTACAAATGGTTTATGGCAGAAAAGATCTCTCATAAATATCCTACTTCATTAATCTTTGGGTTATAGGTTACATCTTAAAATGCCCCTTTTCTTTTAACATCACACAAGACCATCTTTGTATACCTAATCAAATCAGGAAAAATGATATACACCGTTCGTTATATCGATTTTTTTAATTAACCGTGAAGCTAGTATCTCATAATAATCCAAGGTGACAAACCATTCGCTCTTTCAGTACTAAATATACATATACCACATATACAGCACCAACTAAGTTTGAAAGCATTCCAGAAAATCGAAACATTTAAGAACTTTTAAGTCCATATGAGTGAGGGTTTCGTTATTGGAAACCTCTGAGCAATCTCCCTTGAGATATTGACCTCGAAAAAAGGCCTTAAAAGGCTTAAAACGCCATCAGAATTGTCTCCCAATTTTGGCTTAAATCTGTTTCCAGCACACCATTCCCCTCTTAGTAACCGATAAGCCCGATGAGAAGAGAAACGCACTATGAATGATAGAAAATATGGAGGATGGCGCACTAGGACGAACTGCAAAGTTTAGTATGCAGCCACTAAAGTACCGAGGCAACAATGAGACTGCAAATCGAAAGTTACACACTACACATATTTATTAGCAAACTTTGCCTTAAAATCATCCAACTATATTTCAATGCAGTGCTTCAAGCTTATTTTGTGGCGGAGGAGTGGTGTAATACTAGCAAGTTATTCATAAAATCAATCAGAAACGTTCTCTATGTATGAGTGGAGCACAATCCGAGATTACTGCGATTAAATCACATCCACATTCAAAGTCCCTTTCTGCCGTTTTATAGTCCCCATCTCTGTACTGCATAAATCAATTCGCTTCACCAACCCCATGTGGTGGCTATAATTTTAAATAATAGCACTTCACTTATCTACTTATGTATCTTTATTTATTCCAATAAAAAAAGGAAATTCATCTGCTCTCAAAAAGTCAAATAGTCTCTCCACTGTCAGTGACCTTTACGCCTTAATTTCATTAAACAACAAAAAGTATCTATTTGATTGTTATCCGTAAATCCCGTTTCAACGTTCTCCAGATTTAAAAAGCAATTTGCAATTAAAATAACCTCATGTCTTCTTGTCTTCGACCGGCGACGTCGCCGCCGCCATAACAGAGTGCCGAGGCAACAAAAAATCACCCCAATTGTCAATGTGGCAAACAGCAAGCCCCACTGCCATAAATGTCCTTGGATACACAACCGCAAAATACATAAAAAAAAAAAAACAGAAATAACATCAGAAAAAAATACCAGAATACTTAACATTAATTCCGAAAGAAACGGAAGCAAAACGTGGAACCTACCCGACCATAAAGCTTACTGAAAATCTGTGCGCCTGTGTAAATTAAGCCATCCTACAAATACCATAACATTTTATAGGATTAAGTTTACACTACATAAATTTTGTTAGCGAAAAATAAAATTAGCCGCGCCACCCTCGTTGCGCTCCACCCGGTTTTCACAAACTAATCGTCCTCGAAATGCTCCCTGGTCCACCAGCTCTGGCCAGGACTAGTATGACGACGACCGACACGTAACAAGGAAGTGTTGCGTGGTCCTTTGCAGTCCTTTGTTCTCTTGTTAGCGGACCTTGGCGGATTCGGCGATGTGGTTTAGCGTTAACAAAACCAAAAATGTAACTTAAAAGTGAAGAGAAACCAGTACAACAAGGACATCTATTCAAATATGGACTGTCTGTGTGCATTTGCATATTCCATGGACCGATCTGCTAATTGTCCGTAACATACTCGTCACAATTCTCACGAACGGTCTATTGTAACACGTCCATGCTGATGATGATGATAATCATAATAGGAAGGACCCTCACTATTACTATGCACCAGGAGCAAAGCAAATTTTCGTTTCCTAAGAAACTAATCCTTTTCTATTTTTGCCTGGCATTTCTTTTCTTTTCGTTTGCGCTATGGCTTCAGTTCCGGGAAATTAGAGTGTACCAACCATTGATGTAAGGAGGCGTGCCTTCTACTGTCTCTGCCGTCAGGACTACCATTAATTTAATTGGAAATAAGCTCCGTCGGAGAACGTAATGACAACCCTTAGCGTTTCTTTTAGTCCTTAAGTTACTGTACTGTCTGGTTTTACTAGTGAATGGAAAGATGGATGACAAGGGTTGGAGCAAAGAAGATGGGTTTCTTTGAAATATACCCTTGTGCTATGACGAGCCGAGGACAGAACTGATCTACAGGTCCTCTTTTGGATGGGGTGGACGTCTACGAGTTTATGAAAGAAACTACTCGCCCGGCTTAAGTTTAAATTTATTTCAATGAAGTGCTGACAAATTTGTTGAAATTTCTTCGACCGGGGCGGGAAATTCTGTGAAATGTCCCGTCGCACATACTCGTATAGTCAGAAATGTTTTGGTTTTTGTGTGTAGCACAGTTTGTGTTGACAATTTGTTTGGTTAATTAGTTTTAAAGATGTCTCTCTGAGTCGTAATTATAAGTGAGGTACTACTAAAGTACTTAATTCTATTTATGTTAATGGACAAAGTAATTAAAAATAAAATTTAACATAGGGATCTGAATATCCTGTAGCTCCGTCCACTTTCATTTCGGTCTCCAAGAAGTTCTCCAAAATCCCTCTCTAGCTCTAGCGAGTGACGGTGTTGGCGATGCCGTGAAATAAGGTGTAGGTAGATGGAAATAATTTCGATTCATCTTTATTTCCATAAAGTTGGAAGTGATGTCGAATTGGCAACATTTCCTGTTTTCGACTGTATTTCCACAATGAAAGAGTAATTAAAAAAACAAAAATTATCATTCTTTACGTCGATATTCCATCAGTAAGGCTGATTTGTTGATATAATAATTAATTGGGAAATAAGACTTGGACCAGACCAAGCCGCCGGCTTGGTGTGGCGGCTGGTGGTGAGAAAAGAACTGCTTGGTTTAAAACGCCCGGAGTTCAAGAAGCCATCAGAGAGAAGAAGAGAGCCTTTAAGGTGTGGATTCACTTGGGGAACTCCGATTCTCGAAATCGGTACACTGAGGCGCGAAGAACTTGCAAATTAGCTGTGAAAACAGCGAAAGAACAGTCTTGGAAGGAGTTTGGCGAGAAATTGGAACGTGACCACAGATCTGCAAATAAGATGTTCTGGCAGACCGTCCGCCGACTCAGAGGAAAAAAGTTGAATATCGTTGAAGGAGTCAAATCCAAAGACGGTAGACTTCTTTCCAATGAGGAGGACATCTTACGCAGATGGAGCGAGCACTTTTCAGAATTGCTCAATCCCGAACAGGGCACCGAAGATGACAGACCTATGGTCGAGAGTTGGGCGGAAAGTAGTCCTACGGTAGAGGAAGTAACTTTGGCGATCAAATCGCTAAAAGTTGGCAAATCTGCTGGTGTGGACGAAATTCGGCCAGAAATGCTCAAGGCTTTAGGTAAAGAGGGAGTGCAATGGCTCTCGCGTGTCATTAAAGTGGCCTGGGAATGCGGTGAAACACCTGCTGATTGGCAAATGGGGGTGATAGTTCCTCTTTTTAAAAAAGGGGACAAAAGAGATTGCGCCAACTACAGGGGTATATCTCTTTTAAGTCTCCCTGGAAAAGTCTTCGCTAAGGTGCTAGAAAAGCGTTCCAGAGCTGTGGTTGAGGACAGTTTGGGGGATGAGCAGTGCGGTTTTCGTCCCGGTAGAAGCACAACCGACCAGTTGTTCACTCTCAGAATGGTTCTTGAGAAAGCCTGGGAATATGCCAAACTTGTCTACACTTGTTTTGTGGATTTGGAAAAAGCATATGATAGGGTTCCTCGAGGCAAACTCTGGAGTGTTCTGCAGGAGTATGGGATTGATGGTTCCCTGTTAAGGGCGATTCAGTCTTTATATACAAACTGTAAAAGCTGTGTTCGGATAAACGGTATTAAATCAATACCTTTCACTGTGGGCGTTGGACTCCGCCAGGGGTGCGTTTTGTCACCTCTCCTCTTCATTGTATATATGGATTGGATGTTGCAGCGCAGCCGTGGCGGAGAATGTTTCAAAGTGGGAGACCTAAGGATTAGTCATCTGCTCTTTGCGGATGATTTGGTCATCCTTGGGTCCTCTCAAACCGAACTTCAGCGCGCACTCGAAAGGTTTGTAGCCGTTTGTGATGATGCTGGAATGAAGATCAACGTGAACAAATCGAAAGTAATGGTCGTTTCCAAAAAACCCATTCAGTGCACTCTGCATGTTAGTGGAGTCCCACTGAAGCAGGTGGAGAAGTTTAAGTACCTCGGGGTTTTATTCACGAGTGATGGGAGGAGCAATGCCGAGTTATCCTGTAGAATTGGTCAGGCTGGATCAATTTTGAGAGAGCTTGGCCAATCTGTTATAAGGAAGGCCGAACTTAGTATTCAAGCTAAGCTATCGGTTTTTAACTTGGTGTATGTTCCAACTCTCACCTATGGTCATGAAATTTGGGTAGTGACCGAAAGAATAAGATCGCGGATACAAGCTGCCGAAATGAGGTTCCTTCGCGGTGTTGTTGGAATAACTCGTAGGGATCGAGTGCGCAACACCAGAGTACGCGAGGCGCTCAACGTTGAGCAGCTACTTCTCCGAACGGAACGATCTATGCTTCGATGGTTTGGTCACGTAGTGCGTATGCCCCCAGACCGGCTTCCAAGACGCGCCATGGTTGCCGCGCCATCAGGTAGACGACTTCGCGGAAGGCCCAGAAATAGATGGTTGGATCAAGTCCGACATCTCTCTTGGAGCCGCTTAGGGATTCTCCCTGATGAATTGGAGTCAATGGCGGAGGATCGAGAAGGATGGAGAGTCCACCTGAGCATCCTACCCCCGCGACCCTCATGAAGGATTAGCGGGCCATTGAAAATGAATGAATGAAAATGAATGAATAAGACTTGATAAAAAATCAACAAAAAAATGTATGTACCAAAACGCGATTCGAACCTCGAACAACGAGGTGGGAATGGTGAACATGGCGCTGCGCCTTAGCTATCTCGGCAATGTTAGTATTTCGGTAGGCGATGTCAAAGCCTTACTGGTCTTCTACAGTAATAATAATATAATAAAGTTCAGCTAGAAAGTACTAACGGCAATAAAGAAAAAAAACTATCGGCGTCCACTTCATCGGCGAAATGAAATGCATTTTGAAAGCAATCCCAAAGCTGAAATCAGATAGGTAATAATGAAGAAATGAAAGTGTAAGTAAGCTAATTCAGGTTAATGCTATACTAAAAACATAAGCTCCAAACAGATACAAAAGAAAAGTACCCTTTCTCTTAGTAAATAACGTTCTTTCTCTCAGAACTAAGCTAAATTTGCTTTATTTATTGTTATATATACATTTTTTTTTTGCCTAAGGGGTGGTGGAAAATGCTACTGCTCACAAGAAGCAGGACCGCTCAGTTTCAAGTAATCTGGGACTTGGTACTCACTAAGAAACCACCTTTAATCCTTTTATTCTACTTAGCACCATCCACTCTGGAACCGCTTTTGCATTACTTTAGAGTGGTGTCGTTTCCTTTGGCCTTTCGGGGCCGGCTTTTCCATATTTTTCTTCTCTTGCGGATTAATTTTTTCTTGCCTGTAAGGATTACATCAGGCTTACATAAATCTCATGAGGGTGATTATTAGATTTTCCTCTCTCTTTTTTGATTTACGTACTATAAAGGAACGTACTTGATTCCAGATCTGGTCACTCATTGACACTATGTTTTCCGGGGTGATGACGTCGCAGCTTCGCATCTGTTGTCTCGTCCAGTACTGAGTCGCCATATTGGCAGCCCAAGCTCCCTATTTTGTCCATTCCGTGGAGGTAGGCGTTAAAGTAACCATCTCCGGTAAGAATTTGGGTGATGTAATAATTTACTTCCTCGTGTATCCGTCTCTTCCATTAAGCGATGTTATTGATCTGTCTCACGGTCCATCGTCCTCTGCTTTCTGAGCTCCATCTCTCCTGCCATTTATGTTTGGTGAGCTCCTTCGCCTCCTCGGTTGCCGCTTCCACCCCAATTTCCGCCTTTTTGTCGGACGTACTTCCTCTCTGCCGCCGCCCTAGTTCGTATGCCGAGTTCGAGTAGAACTTCCCCTGCCCTTGTTTGGCATACAGCTTTGATTTCCGTTTTAGTGTCGTCAGGGTTGGCCTTACTACGGATTTCTCTTAATATTTTGGCGTAAGTTTTGGTTCCTCTTGGTTTTATGAGAATCGCTTCCGGTCGAGAGTTAGGCTGTCGTTTCTTTTTCTTCTTTCTTTGGCTGTATACCGTGCCATTTGCTAAATCAGTAATGGCCTTCTGCTCCGTCTCATTTTTGTTTTTTTTGGGTAAGATCTCTTCTGCTGTGTTAAGCTGGTCGCTGGTGCGTTGTGCTCTCCATCTCGATGTGTGTCTTTTCCACCTGATTTTTGCACGCGTGATTGTGAGGTCGCATTCATCGGGGTTTACCTCTTCCTCTTCTCTCTTTCCTTCGCAAGGGGGCTCGACGGTGGCCTTTTCTTGGGTTTGGCGTTTACAAGTGGTGTCCCGGCCTTACTCTCTAGTAATTCCGGTTGGTTTACGCCGCCTTGGATAACCTGTGGTGCCTTTTAGATCATTGTCTCCATCTGCAGGGGTCACAGTTCAGTGTGCCATATCCTCTTAAGCGACGCTATTACGCCCAGCGACTCCTCGAGTTTAGATAGGCCATTCTTGACTTCCATGCTGATATTTGTTTGCCTACCTGTAGCACCTTTCATTCTTCTTACAGTGTGCTTGCACTTCTCCATCTCTCTATCCATACCTCTTTTTGCCTTTTGGATATCCGATATGAGAAGATGCTCTCTGCCGTTCGCGACAGATTCCGCTTGGGGAGTATGCACTTCAGTGCCTACAAAAATTCTTCGGGCTGCGTTCGACTTCTTAGATTGCCCAACTTCGAGCTCCGTTTGTATTGCGCTCGGTGGTAACCTCGCCAAGCGCGAGTTCCTTTCAAACGGATCTTCTCTGCGTACACTTGTGGCACATTTCTGCAGTTCTATCTCCACTATTTTCGCGGAGTCATGCTGGCCTTCCTTGACAGCTACTGAGGGGGATTGGGTAACGTTTGTTTCTTAAGCTGCAATGCTTTCCCTTTCCTTTAGGACTGTGGATCCAACTTCAGCATATTTTGCAGATTGTGATTTTACCTGGTTCAATGCGCTCCCTATCTAGGTTGGAGATAGGCCAGTTTCCATTTCCGTGTGCCCCGCTGACTCAGGGGTACTCCTGCTCTCGTTGCGCTGTTCTACAACCACTTGATTGTTAGCTTTTACGGCCAGTGAGCACAGTAGCCTAGACGCCCTCTAAAAAGGTCTTCTACGATCTCCTGGCACGTCGTTTCGACTTCACTTGTATTCTTTTTCTTTTTTTTTTCGTAAATTTTCTTGAATTTGTTTTTGTTTTAGTTCCATTTTTCTTATTTTGATCCCACGAGTACGGGGGAAAATACGTCAGCCGCATCATAGCCCCCACTAATGCGGTAAGGTTTTGTTACAACCAGAGATCACCAATTTGTCTAGAGGGCTCCGTTAGCGATGCTGTATTGATTTTACATCCCCAGCAGCATTCAGACCTCAGCAGGGGTCGCATAACACCTTGCCTTAGGGATAGGACACAGGATAGGCGCAGAACAGTCGAGAAGGAGGCACGGCAGTTGGGAAGAGCTCAGACACATTGCCAGAAACCATACACGATGACGCTTAGGCGTACCCACAAGGGAATACAGGACCTTTGTAAAGTAAGTAGGCCAAGCTTCTCGCAATCACTTGTGTTATGTGTCTTGTAGTTTTTGCACGAATGGAAGGGCAATTTTTATGTTGTTTTTGAGAAGCTTTTTCGTGACAACAATGCCGTGAAAAAACGTTTGATGTTTTCTGGGATTCGAACATTGAACCTCAAGCGCAATGGGTCGACCTAGATTAAGTGTTACGATTAGCTTAGAGCACCCACATAGGACCAGTAAGTTACAATAAGAAGTTAATTAAGCTAGTTTTGAGCGTTTGTTAGCAAGTAAGGTTTATTGATATGAATTAATAAAATACGTTGAAAATGGATTAAAATGTAATAACGCAGTGATTTTGAAATATTGGGGATCCTTTCCATTGTACTTAGTATATAGGTATATACGTAATATAACAGAATGCATTGTTAATAGAATGGCGCTTCATACAGCGCTACATCGTCTCCCAATTGATATTGTTGACAAACAGCGGGCCAAGTAAACTCATATTGTTGGTCGAATAGCTGACAGAAGCAATATTTGGGATCTTCATTTCCTTTTCTATACGGCCTAAGTCAAAATTTACTTCTCATTATAACCTTCATCAACCGTTTAAATACTTTTAGCTACAAGCTAAAGTTGGTAACATCATCTGTCTAAGTTAACATGCGATAACAAATCTTCAGATAATAAAAAAATGTTTGTAGAAGTCATTGAAGGCATCTATTATTTTCAATCTAAGTTCATCGCAGTATTTTAGCTAGCAGATAAAATTCTACTCAATTTGCTTCATGTGCAACTACTAAATGTGTAAGTGAGAGATGCACTAATTTCGCGGTTGATATGAAACTCATGCATGCAGTTAACATCTGAAAAGGTTTCTAAGAGCTTCTTATGAAAGCTTTACCACTCAATCCTCGAGGCCCTTAGAAGAATACCAAGGATCAAATAGATCCGTCACTTATTCTTAATATGAATTGAAAATATGAAGTAGAAATCCAGATAACGGTAACATGACTGCACTATTTGTTATACTTGATTATCATAGGGCAAAGAAGCCCTCTACAAAGAGACGTCTATAATCTCCAATAACATCATTCTTGTAAACGATTAGAATAGTATTTCCACTTAGCTTATTCACGTCAACGAAATTCCTTTAAAAACAGCTCTATCAACATCCGTCTAATTAATGAGAAAACCTATGTACTCATCTGGTAGCAAAACAACACCATTACCTTTTGAAAATGCATGGCATCTTGAAAATATTCCAGCATATCCTGGTGCTGCACTACATATCACCGGCAGAAACACTTGATGCAATAAACGAGTCGGATATTGATTCCCAGGATCTCTTAGTAAGCCTTGGTATACATGCATATGTTCACTGACTTCCGTTGAAAACATTTAAAATTTTAATGAATGTATGAGTTGGAGTAAAAGTGGTGTAGCACTGCTGGTGGAAGGTTCCACCAAGTCAGGGGGAAACCTTATTGAATGTTTACCGAAGTGCGATCTATTTCATACTGCTACTTTGCGCAGTTCTTCTTTCTACTTCTAAGTAACCGTTTGATTTTATTGATGCAATCTTAGTTTTGAAAGAGCAAAAGGGTTGCCAGATAAGTGCTTTTAACTTTTTAAAATAGGTGGAGATTTTGTCCTTTGAACACATTACGATAGTGAGTTCAAAATCTTTTAGTCTGAGGTCCTAATATAAACTATCTATTAGATATGATATCCATGCTTAAAACCTCCGACTTTCTATGCAGTTTTATTTGTGGAATCCCTGAAGACCATTCAGCCTTCTTCAGCCTTCGAAGCATGAAAACTATAGATCGGCTGATCACCTTGTCAACTCAAAGGTCAATAGGTTGTTACAGTACTGACGCTGAATGGAATATCAAAATATAGATAGATAATAATAATTGACTAACGATTTTTACTGCTTAGCAATAAAAATTGGATTTATAATCACATAATGTCATCAGATTAAATGAATGTCTTGAGCTGGAATATGTTGGTTGAACTTTTTCCTCCCAAATTCAGATCTTGGCTTTGCGAAGCCATACTTGTCTTAATCTTGAACAACTTTGACGTATGTGCACCAGTCAAGTTTTAAAAAGTCATCTAAGACTATTCTGACGCGACTTGTTGTCATTCTAAAACCGGTCGCACTAGACATCTCTGATAATCAGATATGCGAACAATTCCTCACAATTAATGAAGATCTGCAGAAAATCTTGCATATTTTCAGAGAAATGAAGTGCTCTAAACCGCCACAATTTCTTCTTTTACATAAAGCACAAGTAAGACTGCTACTTGAGTACCGCTCTCATGTTTGGAGCTCGGCTCCAAAACACTATCTAATTCTATTTGATGGCATTCATTCAGGTGAGCAATTCGCTTAATAGAAGATCCAGTACTTACGTGCAAACTTACGTTGGCTCATCGAAGGCAGGTGGGAGATTTATGCCTATTCTACAGATACTACATGGCAGATGTTCGAAAAATCTCAACAGAATGATCCCTAGAAACTCGGCCAGTAAAATACCATCCTGGCCAGCCAGGCCAGCAAGTTTAGCACGCAACTTTCATGTTCATCTGGCAACCGGAAGGACAGAATTCTATCAAAACTATTTTTGTTACAGAGCAAGCAATGTATGAGACTCAATCCTAGGCGAAATGTTTCGAGAAAACTATTATCTGCAACAATTTAAACGCAGGATCAACAGACATTTGCCGGCATCTCGGGGATTTGTGTTATATAAAAGTGCTTTATAGTTCGAGTCTACATCTGAACCTACGGCTGAAATCAGGTCTTCTATGATATTCTTGATGACGACTATTAACTGGATTGACTGAGGAACTGTGAACGTTCCAAAGACATCGCAAGGCAAAAGAGGCAGGCCTATACACGCCTGGATCACACAAACGCGACGACATCGGCATTTCATTGGCCTCAGTAACCGAGTAATCCAAATTCGGTAGGCCTGCCGATATTTTACGAGGTCAAATAGGTGAACCCCACAGGCGGATCAGTAAAAATGCGGTGAAATGAAAGGTTATGATCTCTTGTTTTCGGATCATAACCTCGCCGAAATAGGAAGAAGAAGAAGACTGAGGAACCGCGAGGCCCTTTTGTGAATATTGGTTTCGTTTCATTTCTGTGGAAGTGATTTTTTGTTTACTATTCCTTCCATCTGTGGTAATAAAGATACCCTTATGCTCATGCCTTTTTTTGGATGCCTGCGGAAGGATTTTCGGTGAATTGAAACACTGCTTAAGAACAAGTTATACTTCGAATAAAATTACGAACAATCAATTTCCACTCAAAAAACAGATGAAGTCTTCTTAAAAAATTTCCGGATATCACTGACGAATCGGACGAAATCCTTGGCACATTGGACTTCGTCACACCGTACGAAGTAATGTATCCTGCTACAGAGGATTGGCAAAGGAAGACAGTCTCTGTCCACAACGAGATTGCAATATACACAGATGGTTCTAATACCAGAGAGGGCACAGGGTCAGGTTTATATTCGACAGATATTAACCTACAGGTGGCCCTGAGACTTCCGAATACATGCAGTGTGTTCCAAGCAGAGGTTCTAACTGTACACAAAGCTGCGGAATTACATGAGATGGGATCAATATCGGACAAGAATATCGCCATCTTCACTGACAGTCAGGCTGCGCGAAGGCGCTAGGGTCTTGTGTCACTAAGTCTGAGATCGTCAGGAATTGACGCACAATGCTTAAGGCTTTATGTACGCAGAACCGTGTCAGATTATGCTAAACTAAGATGACCCAACTTAGATGGTCATAAGGAATCTAAGGCCTTGTGGCCTGTGTTAGACTGCAGAAAATCTGGGGAGATCATATAACTAGAAAGGTCAGGGTTAAGAACAGCGATAGGAATACTCTCTGGCCATTGTCTTCTAAGGAAGTATGCTATGAGACTGGGTTTATCAAATACGGATGTTTGCAGGTACTGCAATTACCTACATGTTTCGGAGGATATAACACCTTACCGTAAGGACATCTTCAAATTCTGTAGAGAAATCAAGTGTATGGGAGAATTGGTTTAGGTATTTTTGCCGTAAAGGTTCCCTAGCCTCACCTTGGTGCCTAGTGTCTTATGATAACCTCATAACCCGACTCAACCTAACTTACCTAACCAATTTTGATGAATTGTGATAGTTCAAAAATGGCGCGAAATTCAAAACGACACCTTTTGTTATATGACCCGTATAAGACAGCGATCGCAGATAATTTGTGTTGTGTTGTGAATCGGTGAAAAATTTGGGAAGAGCAATTTATTCCTCTAAGCAACAATTAGTTTCCAATCTATGATATCTTATTATTTTCTTAGTACTGTAGTGTACACACTACAAATTAATTAATATTGCATAAATGTTTAGTGATCGTCGCCGATAGCAACACACTTCTAAAATGTTCGCTAAAAATTCCCTTAAAAAATGGTATAAAATTCAGTTTTTACGTGAAACTTTAACGCATAAATCTGAATTGTCATCTAGTAATTAACCGTATATAAAGCATCCTTACCAGTTACATAATACATATTTCTAGAAATGCCAAAAAAATAAGAACACTTGAGAACTCATTAAAAAAATAATGCAGTTACTTGTTTTTCGCTAAAACCAAGTGCATGCTGTTAACAAGAAGTGACAATCGACATCGACGAATTGGACGGGGCAGCTACAAGTTCGAACTAGTAAAGGATTTTGTCTACGTTGGCTCTGCTATGAACCTTAACACTGGTATCAGCACTAAAATCAAGCAAAAAAAAGCTCTTGTCAATCGCTGCTTTCTTGCGCTAACAAGGCAATTCAACAGTTAAGCCCTATCCCGAACAACTAAGGAAACTCTATATAAGATACTTATCATCCCAATCCTACTTTACGGCGCTGAAACATGGATTTTATCGAAAGCGGATGAAAATATCCTTCGCCACTTCGAGAGAAAAATTCTTCGAAAGATATTTGGTCCTGTTTGCTTTAACGGGTTTTGGAGGAGAAGATTCAATGACGAACTATACGAGTTGTACAGCAACATCTACGTAGCCCAAACTTACGTAATTGTTGGACGTTTAAGATGGCTAAGATATGCAGGGCGGATGTACAACAACGCTCTGGCACGCAGAGTCTTCGAATTTAACACAGAGTTAAAAGGGATCTCGGCCAACCTTGAGTTCGCAACTGGAGGCAATTAGCAAAAGATCGAGCTAAATGGAGAGGCTTGTTGGTTGGGGCCCAGCCTTTCTTGGTAAAGGGTATTGAATTCCTGTTCAAAATTTACTAAGATTACATATCTCAACATTTGTCATCAATAACTCTACATTCGAATTCCCTTAAAGTTATCCAGCTGGCTTACGTTATTAGGATACTTCTGAGCAGCACACACATATAACTTTCTTAAGAAAAGGATTCTTTGTCGGATACATGTGTTTTCTTTTTCATTTATTTATCTTATGATAAATGTTTATTCAACAACATTGAGTCAGTCATAAAAAGAGTTTCTTCTGATTTATCCTGGAAGAAGAACCAAATAACGATATTTTTCACTAAATTTGCTTAACTCAGTGCAAAAACTGCCATGTTAGTAGCCAAGTTTAACACAATCAAAGTGGCCACATTTACATAATTCACCAAACAATTGTTCCTCTATGATCGCAAGAATTACCGTTGTTATAGCGAAAATAAAATTGAAATTGAATCCTGCTTACATGAAAGGTTCACAATGTACCCTTCTGGTCTAATTGTGTCTGCATCTTGCTACAGACATCAAAGTTTTTAATACTAAAATCCATTAGTACTTGACAACCCTACAATGGCACTAAACTAGTACAAGCATAAGCCAATACCTATTCCCCGGCAGCACCCAATTATTCATCTTCAGGGACGTTACCTTATTCATTTTCTCTGCATGTCGTGGAAAAGTCTTTGACGTGATCTCCAATGTGGTACGCCACTATGTGCGAAGATGTACACATGTGTGAACGGTAATCCAATTGCTTACTCCTCCTTGGTGTGTACCACAGAAGATGCAGCTGTTATTGACGACCTTCGTGTGCAGTGCAGCAATACAATTGAAAAAGTAAAACGCAAAAAGTCATTATAATAAGCCTTCCTGTTCGAAACCACCTTTTCTGCATGCCTATCTTATGTATTCAGCAGGAAACCTTAAAGCCACAACTAACATTTTAGTGCTTCATAAAGACAGAACCAATAGGGCTCCGGAAAGGGATAATTAAATGAGTATTTTGGTCAGTTAAAAATGAATGCTATCCAACAAAAGTAAACAAATGAAATAGGGCCACGATTATCCCTATTGTAGGCTCACACATAATCCGTGAGATTATGACCGCATGCAAGGGCCAACACTATTTGGGTTTTGAGTGTGAGGAGACATTTTAATTTAACGCCTTGGTTTTCCTGCTGTTGGTGTTTGGATTTGGTATTCTATTTGTTTTTGGGAATCTAGTTTATATTCGGAATCTACTAAAACGTGCCAACTACTGAAGCACTACTACTTAATATTATAGTAATGAGAAGACATAAAGAACTTCCGAGAAGGGCTTTAATTGGGATTTTATGAGAGTTTAAGTAAGTGTCCTTTACTCTATTATAAAAGGTATAGCTTGTTTGGTTGAAAGTGGGAGAAAGAAGCTATTTACTTATATTATTGCCGGTAAGATTCGCACGAAGAAGATAATTACTGCTTAATATTTTTATACTTTTATTTTATTTTATTTTTTGTTTAGAATTTGCGTACACTCAAGGGATTATGAATACCCTTAAAGTATTTTACACAATGCGGGCGTTGGAAAGGATAGATAGAGAGAGAGTGGTGAATATTAGTTAGTAGTTTCAAACGCAGATGTCAGGTTATAGAAAAGCTCCAGGTGTGGTGTCCAGATAATTGAGATTTGTTTTATTATTTTGTCTTTGCTTCTGATTTACAGTATTTGTTTCCCTACCACCTGATGTCATAGGTATATAATCATCCAACAGAGCGAATCATTTTTCTAGCCATATGACTAATATACTGCCAGTGTTATGCCTTTAAAAAAGTGTTGACATAAGCTTCCGCAATTGATCGAACTGACAGTAAAATTTCATGAGAAATAAATAAATGCTTGGTTACATCAGGATTTGAATCATGAACCATTAGCGTGCCAATCGATGACGACGCCACCCCAATAGTGCCCCAAAAGAAGGGACAGACGTATTTGGGGCTCTGCATATGCGAACCTAGGTATACAAACGTAACCCCTTCATTAAAATTAAGGCATATCATTGTAGCAGGCAATCTGCAAATTCTTGATAACAAGTTATCTAGTGCAACTAAACAACACACCACGAATTGCCCAATATTTAATTGATTTACTATGTTAAAATCAAACGTTTAGTACGAGTACATATTCACAATTTGCTAAGTTAATTGAAAATGCATTTTACCCTAATTTGGTCGTTGGGCTATTTCGTCTAAATGCAATGTTTTGCTCGATTAATACTATGTTATATAAGCCCCAGCAAACAAAAAATTATCTGCTCAAAACCTAGGACAGAACGTCACTGTTGATCACTACAACTTCGAAGTAGTTAAGGAGTTTACCTTCCTCGGAGCAAACATAAATCCCACAAATGACACCTTCGTGGAGATCTGACGAAGAATAACATTAGCAAACCGTTGCTACTTCGGTTTGGCAAGACAACTGGGTTCAAAACTCCTAACTCGACGGACCAAATGAATGCTCTATAGAACGCTCATCTTACGAGTCTTGCTTTATGGCGCCTAGTGCTGGACGATAAGTAAGAAAGCAGAGCAAATATTGGGTACCTTTGAGCGAAAAATACTTCGCCGGATATTAGGTCCCACATGCGAGGAGGGCGAATGGAGGAGAAGATACAACCGCGAACTCTATGAGTTGTACCAGGATGTGGATATAGTCCAAAAAGCAAACACACGTCGACTACACTGGCTCGGCCACGTCGAAGAACCGCCTGTATAAAGACCAGACCAAGCTATAGCGGATGCCAGAAAACTTGGTCTTTATAACTGGAAGCAGTGTGCCCGGGATCGTAGAGGATGGAAGGCAGCCGTATCTCAGGCAGAGACTCTCCAAGGGTCGGGACCCCTTTAAGTAAGTAAGTATGTATAGTTCATTCGAATTGCTATTTTTGGGCTTGGAATCTTATATATTAATAAATTTTTTTTTTTTTTTTTTTTTTTTTTTTTTTCGAGGGTAGGTGAAAAATCTTCCATAGACACTATGAGAATAGCAAGCGCGTGCTCATAGTAGTGTCAGATTCTTACTGGCAATTTTTCTATCATGAAATAAAAACGTTTGGCAGGTTACTTTCCACTGAAGGATCCTGCATATTCCGCAATCTAGACGCGGTTAATCAATATCTCGCCAAGTCGAAAGGTTTCGTCCTTTGTAATCGGCGCAATAAATTGCTCTCATCCAAAATTTGTAGGACTGTATTGTTGACATGTCCGATAAGTCGGTTTCTATGTTTTCTCGCGAAGCTTCTAGTTTCAGCTTCGATTGTCGGAATTCCGAGATCCCTGTGGATATCGTCGTTTCTACTATACCACGGTGCTTGGACAATTTCTCTTAGCACTTTATTTTGAAAAGCTTGTAAAATATTGGCATTTGTTTTCTTGGTACAACCCCAAAGTTGTATACCGTAGGTCCATACCGGCTTTAGCACTTGCTTGTATAAAAGCAGTTTGTTCTCAGTACTGAGCTGGGAATGTTTTCCGAGTAACCAGTACATTTCTCTATATTTGATTTCGAGTTCTTTACGTTTCATTTTCACGTGCGAATTCCATTTCAGCCTTGCGTCGAGTGTCATTCCCAGGTATTTGGCCTCGTTTGCAAAAGGTATTCGGACCGAGTTTAGGAAAATTGGCAAGTTATTAATTTTCTTGTAAGTGAAATTCACGTGAACAGATTTAGATTCGTTGAGGGCGATCCGCCAGTCCCTCGTCCATTCATTTACATTATTCAGTGCGTTTTGCAATTTTGCAGTCGTTTCTTCGATTGTTTTACCTACTGCTAGGATAGCGGTGTCATCGGCAAACGTAGCAAGGATAGTGCCATCTTCGTTCGGTATATCACGAGTATATAGCAAATAGAGAAGCGGCCCAAGAACACTTCCTTGCGGTACGCCGGCCGAAATTTCCTTGAGCTCGGAGTATTCGACTCCATTTCTAACACGAAAGAGTCTATTCCCGAGATATGATTCTAGAATACCGTATAAGCATACAGGGAGGACTTGTCGTAGTTTGCATTTCAGGCCATCATGCCACACCTTATCGAAGGCTTGCGAGACGTCAAGAAATACGCTTGAGCAAATCTTTTTTTCCTCAAGTGCTTTCTCGATTACGTCAGTAATTCTATGCACCTGGTCAATCGTCGAATGCTTACTTCTGAACCCAAACTGGTGGTCAGGGATAAGATTATTTTCTTCTATAACCGGTTGGAGACGCCTTAATAATATCCTCTCGAAAATTTTCGATATGATTGGAAGAAGCGAAATTGGTCTATACGATTTTACTTCATTTGGCGGTTTTCCTGGTTTTAAAACCATTATGACTTCCGCAACTTTCCATTGGCTCGGCACGTGTTTTAATCTGAGCGCAGCATTTACAATATGGAGAAGCTTAATCAATGCTTTTCTAGGTAAAACTTTGAGAATTTCTCCGGTAATCAAATCATAACCAGGAGATTTCTTGGGTTTTAGATTCTCGATCTCATGTTTGAGTTCCCTTAGCGTTGCACTTGTGAGCGTCACATCGTCAGATGGTAAATCCAGCATATTGCGGTTGTCGTAAACCACTTGACCATCGTACAGTTTAAAGGTCTCTTCCAGGTGCGCCGCAAAGACGTCCGCTTTTTCTTTATCTTCCCTCGCCCATTCATTTTGATTTAATTTGATTGGCGGCGCGGAGTTTTTGGGCCGTTTGGTGCCTTTTACAGCTTTCCAAAGTGAATAATTGGAATCTTTTTTCGCTGTTAAACTTTCAAGGTAAGAGGATATTGCACGATTCTTAAAATCCTTAATAGTCTTCTTCAATAAATTGCACAGACGATTCAAGTGTGCTTTATGCTGCGGAGCACGACTCTGTTGCCATTTTTTACGCGCTTTTCGTTTTTCCTTGACCAATTCTTTTATTTCCGGAGGATATCGCAAACCGTATCTGTCCGGCGTTTTCCTTGGATTGGGCGTATTATTCCAAGAGGCGAGCTGTACGATCTCAACGAAGCGATCAACTTCAACCTCAAGTTCATAGGGTGTCGTAACCGGAACGCTCAGTTCAACATTATCTTCAATTTCGTTCCTAAAGCCTTCCCAGTTAGTTGTTCGACCAGTTAATCTCGCTGGCTCTAGGTTATGGATTAGTTTTTCGCTGATTGTTAAAATAACCGGGGAATGGTCAGACGACAGATCAAAGCTGTCTTCGACTTTTATGTGGTTGGTAGATATTTCTTTCACAACGAAAAAATCGATCAGGTCAGGTATTTTCGAAGTATCAGTTGGCCAGTAAGTCGGTTTACCCGTCGAATAGAAATCACAACTGTACTCCATACCTGCCCCATAAAGCATTCTACCTTTCTTCGAGCTGTATCTTGAGCCCCAGAACGTATGTTTCGCGTTAAAGTCGCCGCCGATGATAAAATTAGGTTTCAGCGATTCAAACAAGTTAGTAAAATCAGATTTTTCAAGCGCGGAACGCGGTGGACAGTAGATAGATGAGATTTTAAGAGTACGCTGACTATTTTTAACTCGAATCGTGCAGAGTTGCAAAGCTTCAAGCTCTATCTTTAGGTCTTCGGATTGTTCGATGCAGTCTTTAATAAACAAGGATGATCCGCCTCTCTATTTTCCCGAAGGGTGACAAGCGTGGTAATCATTATAGCCTTTTATTTTTAAATGCGATTCCTTTTTTACGTGGGTTTCAGAAATCAAGCAAATATCAATATCTTTTTTTTTTTCGCATGAATATTTCCAATTCGTCGAGTTTTTGCAAAAGTCCGTTTGCATTCCAAGTACATATTTTTAACATTCGTTTGTCATTCATATTTTAGTTGAAGTACGCGTTTTCTGAGAATTATTTTCAAGTTTAACCAGCCTATCAAGAATAATTTTATTTATTTTGCTTTGTTCTTCGAATTTTTCGAGAATAACCGACAAAACATGAGAGACAGGGTCCGTCGAAATTTCAACGTTTTCTGGTTTTTCGGATGCCGCGGCCTGAGCGTAAGTCTGCACTCCTGCTGTCCGAGGGCCATTACCTGGCGGCTTTTTTGAAGTTAGCTTTTCAGTACCGTTTCTTTTAAGAACTGAGGTCGAGGACTTTTCTGTTGTCACTCTTTCCCTCACTTTTTTGCGCTCTGAACCCGGTAGCTTTAGTTTAGCTAGTTTCTCCTGTGCATTCTTACGCTTTGGCTTAGTTTGCAGCTTAGATTTTGCATTTAGTGGCTTAAGGAGCACATCTCTCCGTTTTTGCAACTCCTTAGCTACTTCACAGCCTCTATAATTTGCCGGGTGCTTTCCCTTACAATTAGCACATGTTGCAGAGGTTTGTTTATTTACTCCACAGACTTGGGAGAGGTGATTTCCGGCGCATTTCACACATCGCGGTTTTTTTTTACAGTACATTTGCGTATGGTTAAATCCTTGGCAACGTTTGCACTGCGGAATCATCCTTAAATTTCTACGCATGGGCTCGATTTTGACCACGATATTTAGTATGGCTCTAATACGGTAGATATCGTCGATATTATCCGATTTATCGAAGGTAAGCATAAAAAGCGGAAGTCCACGCCTTACCAAGACGTCTTTATCTATTTCCGTTTGTTGCTTCTCCTTCTTGGTGATATTAACGGCATCAAGAATTTTGAAGCCTTTGGCTTGAAGGTCCGTCATAACCTCTTCTTTGGAGCATGAGGGGTGGAGTCCCCTTGCAACGACACGATGTGGCCTTTCTGACTTGATTTCGAAAGTATACCACTGAATCTTTTCGGTATTTAGCTTTTGGGACACAGCTCGGTAGTCATTGTAGTCCTCGACGTTGATTTTCCACGCATTATCCCTCAAAGATGTAACCTTATACTTGGATGTTATTATTCATTTAAGGAGGCTTTGCAACTTATTGTATTCCGTTATCCCGGCGATGTTTATTGGTGGGGGTGGACGAAGTTGCGCTCGACGTTGCTTTTCTTGCGGTTCTTTGTGATTTTCTTGTTTCACGGGCTCGACTTCGGGTGATGAACCGGCTCTCCGTTTTTTACTAGGTCTTTTCTTGGGGACCCGATACGTTTCGCGTGCTAGCTCTTCTTCGTCTGTGTGATATTCCACACTAGCTAAGCGTGCTGGAGTACATTCGCGTTCTCTCTCGAAATGCGTGTTCTTTAGGACCTTATTCTCTTCTTTTAATAAGTCTATCTCTTTCTTAAGATCTTGATAGAGTAGATCCATTTCGTTAAGCTTGATTCGGAGTGTTTTATTTTCTTCCTCAAGACTTTTATATTTCGCTGAGTCCTGAATTTCGCGCGCTGGCGCTTCCGGTGGACTTCTTTTCCCGGAGTTATTCGATCTTGGTGGAGGAGATCGACATACCCTTGCACTTTTTAAGAAGGGATTTATTAACTGCAATAACTGGCTCTCCCCAGAATCCGTAGAGCCGACCTCCGAAGAGGGTGGATTTTCCAGTGAACCTGGGCTGCCACCTGGGGTAGTTAATCGTTTTGTTTTGTTCATTGCATTGTTTGTATACGCTACGCTCGGTACAGGCATGCCTACCTCGGGTATATTCTAACCCCTACCCGAAGGGGGTATTAATACATGAACACGAAATTTATCGTAAGTTTTTTAGTATTTATTATAAAAGGAGGAAGATGAAACTTATATCATTCGTAAGGTATTGTGCCACAGATGTGCAGAAAAAAAAGATCATTCAAACTGGTAATCTATATACACATAATAAAATGATAACTAGGGCTTGAAATGGACAGGTATCACACAAAAACTGCATCACAGATATTAACAAAACTTTGGGATTTTATACCTTAGGATATTGGTCCTTATCTCCAATAAGAGTTATCAAGATACTCCTTAAGGGGATTGAGATATTAAGAGAAATAAACACAGAGATTACAAAGAAAACAGACAAAACCAGGCACTGTAAAACTATATATTCGGAAAGTTTGAGAACTACTGTTTTTTTTCCCATACTTTTGGGTGCAGTATAACAAAAATAAACACATTTATTTCCTGTTGGTTGAGGCCCAGACTTACCTCAAACTGTAGCGCCTTCTAAGTAAGTAAGTGGTTTATTATAAATTTATAGCTATGGTATACACATGTGTATTTTGACGCAATCCTTCTGTTAGCTAAATACATACGTATGCAATATTGTTGTAGGTCCAGAAATGAACACCACACATGCCAAACTATTGCATGAAAATGTGAAGTAAATTAAAATGTTTCTATTTCAAAAACGGATGGTAGCACAAACTTGATAGATAAAGGACAATTTGATATGTAAGTTACAGCGGTGCAAATCTTAAGCTATTAAGCTAAATATGACTTATACCACTAATTTTAAGCGCCTCACATAAAGTTATTATGGACCACGCAGACAAAGTTGCGGGTATCTGCTAGTGGTTTTATAAAAATCTGTTCAGTAGTTTTGCGTGATACGCGCACATCGCCAACACTAGTTATCACTTCATTATATATACAAATATTATTTTCACACAGGATAAGGTAATCAACCGATTAAATTAAAGCGTGGCAGCAAATGTACACGCAGTATTTAGCTTCTGACTCACTTGAAATTCCTGGACAGGAATATTTAAAGTTAGCATGATAATTATGGTCTAATGGAAGTCTTGCTAATTTTGCAAGTAACTTTTTCTTCAATTCTTAAATTCATCCTTGTACGTATACATCCATTCCCTCCTAATTTTTTATAGGTAGAAGATCTTCCTACTATGTAGTTTTCCTCGAATTCATTATTTGCAGCAGAGCAATCATTTTCTAGGTTTCAAAACTTACTTTGCTTTGCCATCATCATTGTCGGATACCGTACCGATTCTTTGCCTTTTTTTGTGGTACTCAAAAAGCTGGTGAAATATAGTACTTTAAACCTGTTGCTCATTTGCGTTTCATATTTATCTATATATGGACATATGTATAAATTTACTCGTCCATTTAGGAAACACATTAAATTAAATTGAGTAGCAGTTCACTGGCAGTTGACTTTTGAACTGAAGTTTTGTTGTTTATGAAGTTTAACATTTAATGTTTCAAATTGAAAACTTTGATGGATGCGTTTGTTATTTGTATAGCAAAATGTAATACGAATATTTTCTTATGATTAGTATAAAGTTTTTGTGTTTTTATGTTAAAAGTTGAAATATGCTAGATTGCATATAGCATATTTTAATAATATTTATATGCAATTCAAGGTTGAAATATGCTAGATTTAGCATAAAAAATGCTAAAATGACACCACTGTTGGCATCGCATTCACAAATAAAGGTAGTGCTTTGGTTAGTATATATTGTTACGCGAGCGCAGAAACACAAGGTAAGCACCTAGAAGCCCTCAGAACTATCAACCCAAATGTACCAGAACTGGACTTTAAAACCTTCAAATCATTCCTGTTACAAACTTAGCTCAAGAAAACATTACGGATTTGAGTCCAATTACGTTTGTGTCCGAAGTGCAGGTATATCGGCTGGAAGTTATCAAGATTAAATTGACCGTATGTTGTGAAGGACGCAGTTTGAAAATCTTAATCTTAAATCTCATCCCCCAAATTCAAGAATGATCTACCGAGTTCTTTCAGGTTTACTTTGTACAATGAGTTCAGATAAGTGCTGTAGAAATTTCGATGTAATTTAAGCTTTTACTTGAGTTTAATATGACGCAACCGTTGAAATCTAATGAAATCAAAGAAGAATATAGTGGGGTCAACAAATACCCTGTTGTTGCCTTTTTGCTTAAAAACATTGTATGCTAGGAGATTTTCTTTAGTTGACTCTTTACCTTCTTCTTCTTCTTCTCCCTTTTTTATCAGCGAGGTTATGATCCGAAAACAAGGGATCACAACCCTCCCACTTCACCGCATTTCTACTGATCCGCCTGTGGGGTTCGCCTATTTGACTCTTTACCTTCTAGTAATACTACGTACTACAATTTTTTTTCGATTTAATTCGGAATATGGAGAGCTGTCGATACTGGGTGTCGAAAAAGGATCACCCAAACAGTTTTTTTTTTCTATCAACATCTTACGCGAACACAAGCAGAATGGTTAAGTACCGAAAATGTCAGAACTTCAGAAACACAGCACATATATGAAACACTTTCACACAGACACTGTGTTGAATCCAAAAGTATTCCTGTTTTACTATTCAAATCCACAATGGGTCAACTCTGACCTGAGTGTGGCAGAGAGCGTCGCTCCCTGCCAAGTGCCAGCCCACATACCTAGGTTAGGTTAGGTTAGGATCGGCCCTCGATGAGGATGTACTTAGACCAAGAAGTAGGTCCATTGTACTGCCGATGTGTAAGGCGGGTGGATCACCCTCTTACTCTTGGAACCATTTGCTTCGTTGAATGAAGTCGAGAATTTTAGCCGTGCAGGCGTTGCCGAGATCATTAAGATCATTGTAGAAGTATTCACCCAGAGGGGCCTTCCTGATGTTGGCGAGCGCAGGACAGGCGCACAGGAGATGACTGATGGTCTCTTCTTCCTCTTCATCTCTGCAGCTTCTGCAGAAGTCGTTGTGAGGGATACCTAATCTCTGGGCATGTCTTCCTATGACGCAGTGCCCGGTGAGGACATTTGTTATTTTTGAGAGGGTTCCTCTCTTGTGCTTCAAGAGTTCGATGGACCTGGATTTATTGAGTATCGGCCAGAGCTGTCTGGCGGTATGACATTGGTCTAGATGTTGCCATCGATGATTGGCTACTTTCTCGGCATCAATTTGAATAAGGTACTTAACATAAGACGCTGGCGCTTCGATGTCGGTGATGCTTATGCTATCTGTACCAGAGGAGCCTTGTCGTGCTAGTTCGTCGGCTGCACAATTCCCCGGTATGTCACAGTGACCTGGTACCCAGCAAAGGGTGAGGTTATACTGACCAGCTATCTCGTTAAGAGATATGCGACAGTCTTTCACTGCCTTAGATCTCGTAGTGCTGGATGCGAGGGATTTGATGGCTGCCTGACTGTCGACATAAATAACAATATCAGGTGTTGATAGTGTGCTAGCCGCCAGCCAGTCAGCGGCTTTGCGAACTGCGGTGATTTCGGCTTAAAAAACGCTGCAGTAGTCTGGAAGGTTAAAGGAGAGGTGTATGTCCAGATCTTCGGAGAAAATTCCGGCACCAAGCAGTTTAGCAGTTCATTGAGAGCACACTGCATGACATCGGCCAACGTCTGCGGGTATTTGCCTGTTGTTAGAATGGCGACATCATCTGCATAGGCAATAACATTGCATCCAGTTTTTTCGATCTTTAGAAGGGCCTCATTGAGCACCAAATTCCACAATAGTGGAGACAGTACACCCCCTTGAGGGGTGCCTCGATGTACATGTCGCTTGACAGTACTACTTCCGAAGGATGCTGTTATCACCCTGTTCTTTAGAATGTGTTCTACGAAACAACAGATGGGTTCGCAGATGTTGAGCCTACGTAAGGCACTGGTAATCGAATTTGTTTCAACGTTGTTGAAGGCTCCCTCTATGTCTAGAAATGACACTAGGGTGAACTCTTTGGTTGGGAGTGATTTTTCGATAGGGTGGTTGATGGAGTGCAAAGCCGTTTCCACAGCCTTACCTTTTTGGTAGGCGTGCTGTGACATGGATAGTAGGGTGCTATCAATAGTGGCCTTGATGTGTAGGTCCAGGATTCTTTCCAGAATCTTGAGAAGGAAGGACGTTAGACTAATAGGTCTTAGGTCCTTTGGGAGGGTGTGCGATGTCTGGCCTGCTTTGGGTATAAAGACCACTCTTACCTCGGTCCAGGCAGTTGGTGTTGTTCCGAGCTCAAGACAAGCCTTCAGAATGCAGAAAAGATACTGCCATACTATATTGAAGGCCGTCTGAATCTGGGCCGGAAAAACACCATCCGGTCCCGGGGATTTGAATGGTTCGAAACTGTTTTCTGCCCATTTCAGCTTATCTTCGCTAATAAGATGAGGAGGTGCCTGTGGGCGTGCAGCAATTACCAGGGCGCGATCATCGTTGGGGGTAGGCGTGCAGCCGGGGAAGTGAGTGTCCATGAGCAGATTGAGCGATGCTTCGTCCGATTCAGCCTAGGATCCATTGGGATTCATGAGGACACTAGGTATAGTTGGTGTTTTGGAGAGGACTTTTCGCAGTCTAGAGGATTGAGACGTGTTGTCAATACTCTGACAAAAACCGCGCCAGGATCTGCGTCTAGCTTTCCGAACCTCTATTTTGAAGTTCTTCAGACTTTCTTTGTAGATCTCCCAGTCCAGTGGTAGCCTTGTTCGTTTGGCTTTATTGAATTGCTTCCTGCTTGTGCAGCGAAGGCTGTTGAGTTCTGCATTCCACCATGGGGGACGATTGCCCACCTTTCTTCTTGTGGTCGGACAGGATTCGATGAAAGCTGTATTAAGTGCAGAAGTTAGAACGGTGTTTAGCTTGTCACATACCTAACCTACTATTCAAATACGGAACAAGTTAAACGGGTAAAACTCCATTTCTTAGTTTGGTAATGAAATTTAGCAAGAACTTTGAATGACAGGTAAAAAGAAAAAAGCCTGAGTTATAGCAATCTGATTTTCCTACTAAACCTATTTCTTCTTATTTCACATACTCCTGACTTTTTTTTTTTGATCCAAAAAGTAAGGAAATGCTGAAAATGAAGTTCAAAATTTACCAATGGTGATGGATCCTTTAACTCACTTAATGCAAACAGAGAAGTATAAACCTTTTCGTCTTATAGGCTGGGGAGAGAAATTCATTGTACTCAAAACACTCGTAGGTATATGGATTTTTTTGCTGCACTGTGATAAGCAATTTCGCAATCTGTGTATTCAAAATATTAACTTTTTTCTAAACCGTATTATAATTTGAAGATTTTAAATGATTTAAGTTTCTGTATGCGAAAATTGCACTTGCAAAGCTCGTAAGATTGTTTTTTCTAACCCAAGTTACAAATTTACAAAATATTTTTTTTATGTTGCCGGATGCTTCTTCTTTCGAAATTTTCTAATAAAAATATTTTTGTAAAGCACTGTTTAAAAAATATGCTACTATTTGCGCAAGGAGATGTGTTGAAGTAATATATATAATAATATATATAATAATATATAAGATAGAAGAGAAATCTCATTTGTAATAACCTGTAAATATTTGGAAAATTAAAAATCATTCATCGTCATCTTTTGATTGACTGCGCTCAATATCAGTACCAGCGGCGCATCATTTGTGCTACCTAGCCGTTTCTCTCATGATCTAGAAATTTCGAGATTTCTTCAGAGTTTTTCTGGGGCCTCGGTCTTTCTCGATCCTTCTTTAACAATAAACTTATAATACCAAACTCACACCAATCGAAAATCACATTTCTCTAGCATCTTTTCTTTCTATATATATGTATATGTATGTATACAGGGTGTCCCAGTTAAGCAGTATATCCTTTAAGAGGAGATACCTGAAGTTCTAACTACAATAGTTTAGAAGTTATAGCGTTTAAAGTGGTTACACCTCCAAATAAGAACTCACCCACTTTAATGGGCTATAACTTGAAATGTGGTGAGAATAGACCCCAACCTGCCACACAATTTTCTGTTCGGCGGAACTTCAGGTATCTCTTCTTAAAGGATTATACCGCTTAACTGGGACACCCTGTATATCAATAATAATGACAGCCGCATGTTAAGGGGTGTTTTTTGAAGAAAAAGTATTATATATATATTTTTTTTATAATTTGCGCGTACTTAAGGGGTTAACATGTTTACACACAGTGCGGGCGTTGGAATGGATAGATAGCGACAGAGAGAAAGAATGTATGTAGTGATTGGAAGCTCAGTCGTTTATACTTCAGAGAAACTGCGGGAGTGGCGTCCAGATAACGAGCGATATTTTTGTTATTTTTTTTTGTCTTTGCTTCTGATTCACAGTATTTTTTTCCCCGATAACCGATATCATAGGCAAATCATCATCAGTAGAGCGAACAGTTTTTTCAGCCATATGACCAATGTACTGCCTGTGTTATTCCTTCGCAGTAGTGTTCACACAAGTTTTCGCAATTGATTGGGCAGACTTTTTATATATATTATGAGAAATAAATAAATACTTGCTGACATCAGAATTTGAACCATGAACCATTAGCTTGGCAATTAACGATGTTACCATTACACCACAGATAATAAGCATACTTATTATTTGTGATTACACTATATATCACAATTATGCGTTGTTTTGTGGCAAATCGAGTCTTTCTCAAATTAGTGCACAATGGAATTAAAGCCGTGGCATAATATTGTCATACTGGCAGCAAGAAAGTTCTTGTCACCTTCACTTAAGCGCTGAAGTCGCTAAACATCTGAATCATTGGCCATAAAGACTAAACGTTTACTTTCGGAAAACAGAAGTAGTCCCTCGAATAAAAGAAAAACCTCAAATCTCCGTAAAGACTAAATGTCTCGAATGCATACTCATCAAATTATGCAGCGGCAAAACTGCTCATTCCTGCTGTACTAGCAAGTAGTAAAACTCAACTACCCAGTGCTAACTGGATATTTGTATACTCCATCCCTTATTATATATTAGTTTTATAACTAAAAAGCAGGTATTTTAAATGATCGGAACCAACAGCCAAGTCAAGGAAGGCATGTTCTTTTGTCCTTCCATTCGGGTTGGTTTAGGAAAAAATCGGATAGGGTATGATTTTTATGATCTATTCCTAACTCTCTTTTAAATTTTGCGGCTATTGTTTCTTATTTATGATTGAAAGCTGAATGTTATTCTTTCGGAAAGGCATCGAGACAGTTTTGGTAAACATATTTGCTGTTCTCTATAAATAATTAGTATTCGAATAGAATTTTGTGATACTTCTTTCATCCCATCCATACGCATATTCCGCTACTTATCATTTTGCAAGAAGTGTGGGGTCTTCCTTTGCACAGAGGCAGTCTCATTGCCACTTAGCATGTCGGTGCATTTGGTGCTTCTGTATCTTTTTACGATATTTTGCCAAATTGCTAATATAAACTGGAGATCGTCAATTTCAAAGCAAAAGCCTCTTAAGTATCAACACGTGTTTGCTTTTCAGCTATATCAATTATGGACACCAAATTCCTTCAGACCGTGACTAAATGCTTCCATTACTGACGAGTAATAAACCTGGATAGACCGTTTTTCATCCTAAACCCTGAACCTTAACAAGGACCTTAATTTTATTTGTCTATATTTTTACTATTCCAACAATTTCACGCTCACCTTGAATTTAACGCAACGTATAATCCGCAATCAAAGACCCTCCCCTGGTTCGGCTCATATCATTTTATTAGCGATGGGTACTCTCTTTTACGGGGATGGTGAAAAAAAAAAAACAGTGTGACTCGTTGCCCTACGGCTGTGCGTCTCAAATGTCCGCATAATACAGAGGCTCCTCTATCCCTCCGGTAATGATACTTACCTAGTTCACCTAATTCCCCCCCTCCATGTGGCTGTGGAAATTATGAGTTTTTCAACGATTATTATTATTATCATCATCCGTCCCAATTCAGTAGTGCTTCATAAGCATCATCATGGTCGCCATTTGCGGAACGAGTGGTTTACTTTAATATTCTGGGCTCCTCTATTTTCAATTCAATTCCATAGATTATGCATAATTTATTACACTGCCAATAAAAGAATGATGAAGCGGCCGGCCGAAGCCGTGCCTTATTCCCCACCAAATACTGCATATAGCGCGTATCTGCGAGGATTAATAAGGGATACCTCAGGTAATGGTAAACTCACGTATCATTGAGATTTCATATACATATATATCTATACAAACCTACGTATATACCTTGGGTTATTTGATTTGGTTCTTAAAATAAAAGGGAGGCTTATAAGCTGGCACGCGAATGAAATTGATATCACTTTCATCGCTAAAGAGGACGGATGTAAATTTTAATTAACTTTCTGAAGCACCCGATTGCAAATTAGACAAGTAGAACGTGCAGTGGACTATAGGATTTGAATTAGAATTTATTATATTTATTTTTATCTTGTGGTCAGCAGAGTGATGTGGGGAATATAGTGGAGTGTACAGTATGGACGAAAAAGTTTGTTTCAGTCAGGTGTTTACGAATATTTAATAGCATACCTACAAACGATGTAGATCATTTCACACAAATACGTATTTCTATAGCCATTTATGGGAATAAAATATTTTAAGCTTCATCTTGATTTTGATATGAAAAAATGAGAAATTTTCAATAAAGTTAATTTAAAAAAAAATCTCTTTTTCTATACCTTGCTTAAGAAGTTTTTTTTTGTAAAGGCTTGAGGTTCCGTTTTTGTTCTTTTCGCTCACTTTCACATTTTGTCTCTTTTCTCTCTTTCATATAATAAATAAATAAATTATTTATATACATAATATTATTCAATATTCTTCTTTCTTTTTAGGTAAGTGAAACTACTTGGCAACTATTTTTCAAAACTAGTAAGTTATCGATAACGTGTATTAACAAATAGAAACCTATAACTATAATATAATGCTTCCATCACCTACATAAGGTTATGCTACGTATTCCGCAATAAACAAAAGTACACCCATTTGCTATTATACAACCAAGGGCAGGACACACAGGAATTGCTTCTCAGTTCTGCCACTGTCTCCACTGGCATTGAGCATTAATTAGTGGTGGCTGTCTGCGCAGCCTTCTTTTACTTGCACTTGTAATATAGGCTTAGTATTTATTTTTCCGGATGTTTTGTCTTGGAATTACTCGTTCTATTATATAGGAACAAAAAAATAAGTGGGTCTTAGAATTCTGCCTGTCCGTCTTTCCGTCAGTTTGCACAAGATAAAATGCATATTTACTTATACTTGTACTCTTTGTATTGAGCGATTTTTGATGATTTTGTTTCTCGGCCATGCCCTGAACGATTTTATTTTAAACTAGCTACACCCGCGGGTCTGATCGCGTTTCAAAAGCGTATTATTCTTGCCACATTCATTTACGTATTTCTCAACTTCAGTGCAATATAGATACAAAAATGATCTATCGCCTTAAATCGTTGGTAAGAAATGCTCTGTTTTTCGGAGATTGACTAAAGCAGAAGTAACATGGGATACTTTTGTACTAATACAAGAGAGGACTGGATTCAGTGATAAGCTCCATATTTTTTCAACAACATCAGATTCTCTCTTGACAACTTGAATTTTCATTTCAACATGTTTAGACCAGTATTGGCATCGTCGATATACATGATAGAATAACCGAGCTATAAAAAGTATTTTTCTAGCTTTGAAAATATAGAAAAGACCAAAGAGTTACATACATACTGTTACAAGAATGACGGGGCCGACGTTGAATCTTACCTAAGGAGGAGAGGAAAATAAAAACTCAAGCACTGATTTTTTGCTGATTCTCGAGAGGGTTTACATTTTTTTTTATTTATTATAAAAAAGCTACTGTAAGGAACTTGTCCTCAAGACTCGAACTTCACCACCAACTACTTTTTGACCTCCTAGCAGCTGATTTTTATAGGCCCATCGCTAACTCCCAACGGCCTTCCAGTCTCCACTGTCATCATTCTGGAAAATTCCGCAATTCTACCATCTTGACTAAGCTTGCCACGCCTGTCTTACCTCCCCCGCAAATTTTTCGCCAAAATCATCACATTTTCCAAATTCCTCGTCCCTTTCATTTGGTATGTGATATGACATGTCCCCAACTTAAGAGGTGTAATCGGAGTGCATAATTTATTCGCTTCGAGCCGCCCGACATCGCCATGTGAGCAGCTGTTAAGGGAATTGGTGATCCTCCATGCGGTTTCGCTGAAAATTTATTTTAGTGGCTCCGGGATAAATGAACTTCGTTCGATAATTTTGTGCTGGCTCCGGGATACGCTGACTTCGTTCGTAACAATACACTTACCTAGAACATGAACAAAAACCTTCGTACAAAAAATAAACGCAATTTTTTTAAATATTTACAAGAGACTGTATTTGAAACCGTTGATCTGATCGATACTACAACTACGTTCTCGAGCTCGAAAAAGATGAAGGTGCGGGCGGTTAGAATTTCGCGTTACCGAAACAAGTTATGCTTTCGAAATAACTTCCATGACCCGGACAAGGACTGACAAAACGGTGACGACTTCTAGTTATCGCACCCACAAGAAAATCAGTTTGTGGAGCGTAAAAGCCCTCGTTGACTCAGAAAAAGTGGGTTCTCAAAATGACATATTCCTACAGCTTGAGAACGATTTTTTTCAGTAGAAATTGACCGACTTGTGACTGCGAAGCGAAATATGGAGGCACAACGCAGGGGAGTTTGAATCCCCATCGCGTAGCACTATCCTGCTCTATTTGGGAGAACCAAAGTGTGCCCAGATTTGGCGTAGGCTTTCTTCTATCATCAAATTCACACAAAGGCTTTATTTCCTTTTAACTTCATAAAAACATATCAAGACTGTTAGTTAGTTCTAAGTTTCAAAGAAGCAGAACTGAATAGAAAATTCTCTAGTAAGACTAAAAAGATAAACTCATGACGCCATCCTTGATACTTGTGCTTATATAGAAATGTGGCCTAAGTGCTGATTTCTTAGACCAGTTCTTCTCGAAGAGGTATAAACGAAAGTTTTGATGAGCACGAGTACGGGAAATTACTGTAATCGAGAAAAAATTCAGTCTTCAGATTTGAATCAAGGGTGATACTTTGATTATAGAAAAACACGAAGAGTGGGGCTCGCAGTTCCGTTCATTTGTCTGTATGTCTGCCTATCCGCCTGTCCGTCTGTATCTTGGTCTACAAGGTAAACGGCTGAACTTAGCACTCCATTGTTGAAGGCTGTGGACTTATATCCTGAAACAAAACCGCATTTTCAATCTACTGCCACAATTAACGATAGTTTACTTGAAACCAAAATAAAAAAAGATTTTCTCGAAAACTGTGATTTTGTTAAAATTTCATGAGTTACATAGGTAGTTTAGATATGCACCACCGAATAGAAAACCACATTTCAACGTTGTTTCAAAAAAATAGCTGCAAAACCGTTGAATTCCATCAGAACGTATCATTTTCATACCAATCGTAAGCCGTAGAAAGAATGTTTATCCTACATTTTGAAACAACACACGACTTTCGATTTACACTGTATCACACTATAAAAATTCACAGAATTCATATCGCATTTGATTTGAGATCAAACACAATCTCATTACTGTGGAATTATTTCTATATGCAAATTTGCTGACTTGTCAAATATTTGCCTTGGAACCTCAAATAAAAATGTTGATTAAGAACAATATTACCATCACCAATTAAGCGATAATTTCTTTGATTATAAACAAAAAGAAACCCTCAAAGAAAAACAAAAAAAAAAACTTGTCATCATTAAAGTTGACTGCAAACTTTAGTCTTACCCATGGTAGTTGAGAAAACGGATAAAGAAATAGTTGCAGTAGTGTCTTCCTTTCATTTAATTGAGCTCATCCTCGAAACTATTGCCGGGGCTTCTCCTTTAGCTATAACTTTTGCACACGAATATTATTCTGATAGCGAATGTGGCAGGTACTACGTGCACTTTTTTCTTCCGTTTCTTTCCCGCTGACGAACAACATCGTACACACAGACACAAAAAAAAGTCTTTGTCGGAGGGGGTGGAAAAACTGAGATGACAAACTTTGCGACACGTAATTCCTTAACACATTTAATTGAAATCCGAGAACATAGTGGGGATACTGTTTTTGCTGGTGATGTTTAATTTAGATGTGTGTCAGCCTCAGAATTTTGGTTCTGTACCTATGTACGTATGTGAATGTATGCGAAGAAGGATAAAAGGTGCGCTATATGAAAATTCATGTATAATGGTAGACTGTTATCGGTGATATCTGTGATCTAGAAAGTATGTATATACAAAAGTTATAATACTTGCGGAATGACCTACCTTAAGTAAAGGTAGTTCGTGTAATATTGTTAAATTTTTAATACAAAAACTAATACTGCTTATACTGGATCTTTCTGGATATCTGAATCTTTGGGCTTTTTAAATATTGTCTACCCACTTTAAATGGATGACATCTTTTCATTGAATTTCATCCACACTACGGGGTGGAAAAAATTAAAAATAAACCAAAGTTAAGATGATTTTGAAGAAATTACGAGTAGTTACATATACAATACAATACAATTCAGGGTGGAGCGAGTGAAATAGTTTCTACTGACATAGAGAAAATAAGGAATAAATCATTGATGCTTCATCAGTCATCAACAAGTTGTCACAAAGTTGATTTCATATTATAACAAGTACAAAAGTGTGCAGAAACTACGCAATGAAACTAAAAAGCAGGAGTTCTACGAAGATTCTTTGAAAAAGTTAAGTAAAATCGCAACATGTAAATGTATGTCAAGAGAAATGTATAAATGTGTGACCTATTGCAGAAGAAGACTTTTTAAAAGACCAACGGGAACATTGTAACATGTACATTGGATCTGTGGATCAGGTAATAACCAAATCTGTCTTAAATAATTCAGGGAGCGAAAATACGAAGAATTTCAGAAAACCACGGCAGTTACTCCAAGTACTTCTACTTTTGCCCCAGTCGTGGGATGTACTTCTGACAGTTCCCCTACCAAAATATCGGAAACTGACCTGACATCAGATTTTATAAAGTGGAATCTTATAAAATGTTGTAAATTGATTTAAGAAATACAAGACCCTTGTAATTCGAATAATAAATAACTTTTGAGTATACTCTCTGGCGTATGAGTTACATTTTTTTTTGTTCCTTATTAGTTTTACTTATGGTAAGGCACCCTGTAGTGCCTTACATCAGATTCAAAGACGAATATAAACATCATTATAAAGCAATAATACACCGATAGACTTTTGGAACGCGTTTTGAGATAACGTCTTTTTTCTTTGCTGTTCTGCAAAAGTGTGGAAAATTACCAAGACATACTCTTACATTACAACAAGTTTATTGTCTCCATTTTTCCTTGCTCTTATACCGGTCTTATTTTCATAATAATGTTAAGCCTGGATGGTTTCAAAAATTATTATCATTACTATTACAGTCCCATCATTTTGAACAGACAAAAATATATATATAATTATGCATGTTTTGAATATGGTTCGGCAGCTAAACCCATATAGTAGAATTCTTCTTCTTCTTCATGTTTCATCAATATTATGATCTCAATTCAAGGGACCATAATCCTTCCACTACATTGAGTTGACCCGCCATGGGGTTCGCCTGTTTAATCTCGGGAAATATCGGCAGGCCTCCCGGTTTTGAATCACTTTGTTACACCAAGTGCTGATGCTTTTAAATTTGTGTGATCCAGGAATTTTCAGACATGTCTCTATTTCGCGAAAGCAGTTAAATTATCATTGGTATTGCCTTTTTGACAAACTAAGCGGGGTCGCTCTATTTTTTGCGAGACGGTTTCTTTGATACTTATTTAAGGCTTTCTCCTATCTTTGAACTTCTTACTCAATCAAGCTTTGGCCTGCTAACATGCTAACATGCGCAGCATCCTCATTTCAGCTGCCGTTAATTTACTCTCATACTTCTTGTACAATGTCCAACATTGTAGATGCTGGATGCACAAATGCGATGTAGAGACTTCCTTTCAGTTTAGGGGGCATATTTTTTCGGCCACAGAGATACCGGAGTTTTCCCGCCACTTCATACACATATCTATGCGATTGTTGATATCATTATCATACATTGCTTTGCTATTGATCATATATTATAATATATGTATGTATTTATATATACTTATATATAATTGGCGCAACAGCTCATTAAGTGCCTTGGCCTAGGTTCTCGCAACGACTCGTATTGTGTGCGTTATATTTTTCACACAAATGGAAGGGGCCTTCCGTGTTGTGCCGTATCATGACAGCAAATACGCTCGGATGTTTGCCAAACGTTCGCTAGAGCTAGCACCGTGCAAAATATTTTTTAATGTTTTCTAGGATTCGAACACGGAACCTCACGCGCAATGCTCCGACACACTAATCACTGCGCCACGGCGCCCGCCTTGATGTTTGGAATAGGTTTTGGACTAATGTGGAACCCATTTTTCTCCAAAACGTTCACCTTTACGTCAAGTGCTCATTGCAGAGACGTAGAATCCTTACTTACGACGGCTTCATCGTCAGCAAAAGATAACTGTTGCGCTTTGGGGTCTGTCACGTTACCTTCAAGCATATAGTCAAGGACTGCAACATAGAGCAAATGATTTAAGTTGCTTCCCTGGTGTACACTGACTTTGATTGCGAACTCTTCGGCGACTCCGGCGGGGCATCCTACTCTTGCCATTGCTCCATCGTACATATCTATAATCATCTATACGTAGTTACCTCTTTTTTTCTTAACGCTGCCCATATTCATATCAGACCTCGTTCTTTTCTGCCGAACTTACAGCCTTCATTCATAAAGACACAGTCAAGGCTTAGAGCATCCACATACCCGAAGGGGATCACTAGCGATGAAAAACAGCTTTAACCATTTTCTTGTTGAAAGCCAATTTTGAGCAAAATAAGCCGCAACTCAACAAAAAAATATATTAAACATTGGGTGTCTTAGCACGCGCCAATTACTTTACTAACCGATATTATTTCAGGGTACACACCATCGCTCAAAAAGATGCAGTGGTATAATGATAAGAGGATTTAATACGAAAAATTCTAGCAGCTGCATAAAAGCATTGCAGCGCAAAAAAAGAGTATCAGGAAATCAATGTATTTGAAAAAGGGTCTGCACGGTCTCCTGGTTCAACGAAGTTGAAGAGACTCCTAAGCGCAAGAAAACTTAAATATTCTACAAGAAAACTGACAGGTTGCGGCTTCGAAAAAGTTGACAGTGTTTGGTGATAGTGGAAAAAGAGGATGTCCGCTCTATTGCAGTATCTTGAAAAAAAGAGAAATGCAATCGAAGAAATGATGTCAGTATCTGAAACATATCTATAATGCAAGTGATACCGTAGATAACATCTACATCGACATCGTCTATCTCCCTGCCTTGCGTTACAGCAGGTTTAAAAGTTCTTAACTCCCTTTCGAAAGTCATTAAAAAAAAAACACCTCAGTCGGATATCGATTCCGTGTGCGAGTAGGGAGAAGAAATAAGGAGGTTCAAGCGCAACTCCATTAGGTGAATACAATGTGGGACACACTAAAAAAAAATAAAAAATAAACTTCCAGCCAAGGCGACAAGGAACACCGAGCTGCCGTATTCAAGACTAAGAAATTGTGGCTGCGCCTTGATCTGGGGAACTGAATTTGAGGGACAAAAAACTGCGGAAGGAAGTAAGGCTTGTAGTTACCGTTACTAAAAAACGTATGACCAATCAAAACGAAATAACTTAATCAGTCAGTGAAATTTAGTAGCAGAAGAATGTCATTAGAAGGACTTGGAACACAGAAAATGTTCAACTTGATTACTAAAAGTTAAATTTTTACTTAAAATATAATATTGTATGTGGCAAATAAACAAATACATATATGCAGGAAAAAATTTAAGGGGAAGGTAATGAAAACAGAAAATGTAAATTATCTCTAGCAATTTCTGAATAACTAATATAGAGACAATTAACTTGAAGTTTGAATTCAAAATTCGTCATGAAATCATTGATGAGAAGATAAATGAAATTTAAATTTAAAAAAAAAATAGATTCAAGACGATTCTTCTACTTTCCTGCATCAGTCATGCAAATTTTCAAATTTTAAAGTAAAACTCAAGGACGAACGAAATCCATCATCTCCAGGAAAACCAGCTGTCATCCATAGCAAAACTGCTCCACCAAAAGAATCTGCAGTGCAATAACAACCAGCCGACCGGAACAGATGGCGGCCACAGAACATTTTTGATCTGAGAATCCTTCCGCTACAGTATCCACAGTGCTTCCATTCATTTTAGAATTCATCCAGAGAATTCATAAAATTCATACATTGAAACGGCACAAAAAAAAAAAGACTTCTGGCATTCGAGAATTGAATCTTCTTCACATCTCTAGCCATTCTGCCATCGCCTACCACAACCATTCTGTTAGCCACCTCTTTGATATGCACCGGAAAGAGAAATCACGTTTGCATCGTAAATCGCGTGAACATCTTTTGCCTTCCTATTTCGATGCCAAAAAATGAATAAAAACTAAACGAAATATTTTCAAGGATACTGATACTTTCACAGTCAGAATGCCAGGGAGAATTCCTTTGACCACTTTCATACAAAATCACGCTACTTGCACTCGTAAACAATTGTGGATGCCAAAAAGGACGAAAAAAGCAAGATGAATATAGCGTGGGCCGATTTGGAAAGGTTAAAATCGGGATTCCTGCAAAGAAATGTCTTGCAATTGTATTCACATTTTTTTATCACTTTTGTTGGGCAGACTTTCTGGTCTACTGCGAGTGATATTTACGTGCAGTAGCTGTACATTGATATGGGTTCAAGAGCACTAAACTTAAAAACAGGATTGTATGTATGTACGCATATCCGAAGTAATTCATTCACGAAAGTCACAGTGGTAATCTGAATTTTTTCGGAATAAAGTCGTACTTGACGAAATGTACAGCAGTTTTCAACTAAAGAATTTATCAGAAAGAAATATATAGATACATCGAAAAGCCGATATTTTTCCATTGTATATCTACAATTATCGGTACAACTAGTTAATTACTAAAATAGATTGGGGCTGTTTAAACTGAACTCTCGCCTTAAAGGTTCTATTTCAGCTCTACAATTACTGACTCCAGCGCCATATTGGAGTTATCAGAAGAATTATTTTTTTCAACTCTCTTAATGAGCTAGGTACTTGCACAACGAAAGTTGGAAATAAAAAGAGAAGATAGGAAAGATGTATGTATATCTTTAGGTATTTAAACCAATATTAAGTATTAAGTTTGATTGCATACTCCGTGGTAGCACTCGAACTGGTTTGAGAGAAGAACTTTTTCGCATGGGTTCTTAATTAGCAGTTCATTTTCAACTTTGAGCTTGATTACGCTAGGCGTTAAGTAAACTATCAGCACTACTCAATAACACACATTACCACTATGTCATTCACAATTGAAGAAGTATTTGGAACAGCACTTAATGCTCAGAGCACCAGATCCATTAAAATGCTGACAGATTTAACTATACATTTATATTGAAATAGTACAAGAATATGGATATTTATTTTCGATATGTGGATCCAGCACGACAAGTGCAGGAACTGAACAATTCTCTGAATTGACAGCAGCACGTATATTTAATAAATGGTGCAACAGGAGCGTGTTTGCTTGTAAATTCATTTTAAATTTATGTAATATTAATAAAATACTTACTTTACTTATATCCTTTACACCCTCGGGGGGCATAGGGCGTCAATCACGCCTGCGCGCCATCGTGTTCGAAGTTCTGCAACGCGTTTGAGCTGCCTCCAACTCATTCCTAAAGAGCTCGATTCCTCCTCAACTGTTCTGCACCACGTTTGCCTAGGGCGTCCCGCTATTCTGCCTGCCTGAGTGAGCGGATTCCACTGCATGGCGTATTTCGCAATGGAGTTGTCTTCGCGCCGTAGGGTGTGTCCAATCCATTGCCACTTTCTTCTTCGTATAGTAATGCTTATAGGTTCTTGGCCCATTCTCAGATAAAGTTGTTCGTTGGAGATGAAGTTCGGCCAAAAAATCGTCAAGATGATTCTTAAGCATTTGTTTACGGAGACCTGCAGCTTGCGTGTGTTAATGGTGTCCACCTTCCAAGTACTGCACCAATAAGGCAGCACTGATTCTACGTTGGAGCGGAACAGTCGTAGCTTGGTTCTTAAGCTGATAACATTGCTTCTCCAGATTTTGGACAGCATTCCGAACGCAGCTTTAGCCTTCCCGATTCTGCTGCACACATCCAGTTCGGTGCCACCGCGATTAGCCGAGACCATACTTGCTAGATGAAAAAAGTTATCAACTTTCTCGACTTGCTTTCCGGCAATATTAAGTTGAGCGTGCGTATTAGAAGTGCTCAGGGCTTTCGTTTTGGCTGTGTTTATTTTTAACCCCACTTTGTTTGCTTCAGCTTCAGCTGTAATATAATATATATAATAATAAAATGGCAGTGAGAATTTCTTTACAAAAAATATGCAATCTTACAATCTTATATTTCTCAGCGCGATAGATAATTATTCACTAAAAAAAACACTTGGCTTTTTCTTATTGACTTCAACTAAGTTAAGTTAAACTAATGTTCGTGTTTGGCAGGTATTATAAGCGAAAGCATCTGCTGACCCCGCCTTTACATACGGATACTCCTTATTAAATCGTTAAATCGACTGGTTTCGTTATTTATAATCGGCGTGAATTTGTTTCATCTAGAATTTGAAGTGTAGCACTGTTACAATTACCATAAAAACGAATGCGGAGTTTGCGAACAAAACTTGTTATTCCTTTTTCCGTAATAGCTATTCCTAAGTCTCTGTGGATATCACCGTTTCTTATATACCATAGAGCATTCACAATTGCTCTTATGTAGTGTTTTCTTTTGGTAAGATTGTAGAATATTGCTATTACCTGGTTTAGTACTATCCCAAAGCAAGGCTCTTATGATACCATATCCCTAATCATCAGACCAGTGAGTAATAAAGTTCACTGGCCTTCTAATTCAATCGCGTTAATATTTTTTTAAATCAGAGGACATCTTTTCTAGTTTAACCCCTCTGCCAATGGATTTTTTAAAACCTTCCCATCAAAAGAATAGATCGGGCTGGACAATCATACATTTTGTATGGAAATTAATGGAACACAACGAAATAATTGAGGTTCTTTTTTGTTATTTTAGACATGTTATTATTTTTGTTTATAATTTGAAGTATAATTTTAATATACATAATAGTGATGTTACCAAGTATTTTCTTGATTTACACATTTATGGCATTTATATAACTGAATACTCTATTGTAAACAGATAGGCTCTTGGCAGGCAGTGCATGCAAATCTGATTTTGTTTTGCGTTTTGTCGCTTATTCTGCAGATTCTACACAGTTTATTCTTGCCCGTTAATGTCTGACTACCGCTGGGCTGTGGAATAATATGTTGTACTGGTGCTCCGAAAAAAGATTCAATGCCATTTCGAATGGATAACACTCCTATTACCCTTAGATTGTTTATTCTTGCTTCGATCTGAGGAGTCACTAACTACTCAAACAAAGAATGCAGAAATTGTCGACGTGCATTGGTTTTGTTCATTGCCCTCGAATTATTAACTTTTCTGTAAATTATGAAAGATGTCAATGCTATGACATCCAACATGTTGTAAAAAAAATGGCCATCGCTTCGTCTGTCGTTTGCATGTAAATTCTTGCAACGCTTGGTCCATGACGTCCACGTCTACTTTATGTTTGTTGTAAAACAGAATAGCTTGTCGCTTTCTTGCTTTTCCAACCAATTCGGTGTCATAGTGAAGTATTGACAGTAGAATTACTGCCTTTGATTTTTCGGCACATAAGACACTGCTTCAGCATTATCCGTAAATCCAAAGATAGTGGATTGTGTTAGGCGACTACGATACGAAACCATTTATTTAGGAATGCATTTCTTATTCAGTCGAATAGTTCCAACAAAAGCCAGTTCAGATTCCCGAAGTTTTTCCACACCTTCAAAATTTGTAAAAAAGTTGTCAGCAACAACAGTCCTCCAGCTGACTCTGTATTTAGTTGTTAGTTCAGTCATCACCTTCTCGCCCAAATTTACAGCTCTCTGATATCCTTTATACGGAATTCCTTTGTAAGGGTATCCAGTTGAATGCGTTTGTTTCGTCAGGGATAATAATTTCCTTTCGTACCACAAGTATGTTGTTCTCAATTTGCCGTCCAACTGAATCAAAAAATAAAGATAATTTCTTTCTCATATGTACGTCCATATGTACCTAAAATGGAACAAAAATAATTACCATATATAGAAATTCACTAAAGAGCTATATACGTAATTACGTAGTAGATGCAGAAATAAACGATTTATAATCAAACGCGACATAAATGCTCAAAGGAACATAAGTATGCATATTTCGGCTAAATACCCTATTGAATTATTTTGTTCATACATAATGCAATAAACAAAACGTTTGTTTTTTTCGGATGCAATGAAAACGTGAAATAAATTCGTTTCTCCCTGCAAAACGTAGCAAGGTCTGGTCAAACCTAAAACCTATTCCATTGATTCTAGGGATTATTGTCCAAAACTTTTTTTTTTCCGCACCCATTTACTTTTAAAAATGTTAGTCCACACTAATGCATAAAAAATGTATATGCTGACAAAGTCAGGAAATTTGGTAAAGATAGCTGCACAATTAATTAGGAAAAATGGTTTTGGAAATGGAAAAGGTCTGGCCAGACCTAGTCATTGGCGGAAGGGTTAAGTGCTTCGGCTCTGATATGTAAAAAAAACACTTACTGTCTCTCTGTATTTCAGTCGATCACGTCCTTGTGACTTATTAATCAACTGACTTAAAAACTCTTGCAAATGTTATGTCACGGTGGCTGCTTTTTACATACCTCTTAAAAGCATTCTTAAAATTCCGTCGTTGAGAACAATTTGATTGTCATAGTTTAGGCCGACTTTAAACCGCCTTCGAGCAGTACATATATTATATAAAGCTCAGAACTTGTAAGAACTCTATTCTAAACCATTCTTTCGCGTATTTTTCCAAGACCCGTTTTCATTACAATACACCTCTGGGTCATGGAAGCAACATGTCAATGAAAATGAGTTTGCATCTACGTCCCCGTCTTTGCTTGATATCCTTTGCTCTTCATGAATTCGCAAAAATATAAGAAAAAAAAAAACATCCTCAGCATCATCTCATCAACCATGCTATCGTGTTACTTTGCTATTATGAGTTCTATTCGTACTTCCGACAGAGATCATTGCTGACCTGGAAAGTATTCACTGAAGATTTTCATTTGCACTATTTATACTCTGTTTCCCTAGAAAGGCATTTCGAATGCGAAGCTAACGGGTGTAGTGTACCGCGTATACAATTAACAACTTTTTTAGCTTCGTTTTGCCCCAATTTCCTCCATCATTCGTGTTTGGGTGGTGCATCCCTTTTTACATCACGAAGTCCATAAGCAAAATTAAAATCGAGCGAAGAACCTCACGGAATGAACTCTTGTCTGCTAATGAAGACGATATTGATCCTACTACAGCTATAATACTACTGATGATGATGAGAGGTCGAGCAGGAAAATATAGAAACATCATTCTGGCGAGGACAAAGTGCAGCATCCTCTGTTTCTTGTTTGATGACTACCGTACGTGGATTATAGATCCTTTGTCGAAATCATCGACATAAGGTAGGATCCTTTGGATACCGCTGTGAGAATTGAGGTTGGTTTTATGTATTTATAAGCTCTGACGAATAACCTTTTTTACCAAAAGCACTATACCGGTGCTGGCCACGAAGGATACTTCTCTTGAAAATTACTTTATTGCACTTAAATGCGATTTCAAATTGGCAACGGCACCACTGTGATGATGCCATTTCAGCTTGTGATGCTCCAACTTTACTCTTGCTGCAAGAATAAAACTCTTGCTGTTGATGCCGCTGTTTGTGACTGCCCTTAGCAGTGTCTGTACACTGCATATGGTGGATGGATGTTATATGTTGAATGGAATTGATTGTTCCAAGTCACGAGCACATACATAGAGGACAGCGTGCACCATCGAACGAAAGTGATGACGAGAACGGTGATGCGCGATGATGATGATGATGATGGAAAAGCCAGTGATCATGGCGATTGGGGGCATGAATGGGAAATATTATTCACATCTATGCGCTCAACTGCCCACGGGTGAATGAGTTCCAAAACGAGTCGAGTACAAGGGCAATTTCCCAAATGCGCCGCATATAACCAACACATCCAGCGAATCGGTAAAGGATCCCAGGACTTTCTTTTTAACTCTGCGGATGCATGAAACTTCGCTCTCGCAATTTCGATTTTCATTTCGTCCGGATATTTATGCACTGCTGAGTAAGGATGTTCCTCCATTGCACTCCCTTTGCCCACAGCCATCCGAGAGTGCATCACAACATCTTTGAGAAAATTAAGGATTAATCAGGATATTACTGCTGCAAGTGGTAGTGGCGCGATGGTTGAGGTGGTGATGGTGTGTTACCTTATGCAATGGTTTCTTCGTGCAGTGCAACTTTCCTGTATTTACAATTAATTTCGGTTGGCGTGGCAATGGTTTTCAGACAGCCAGAGAGAGCTACGGGGCTTCGATTAATTTTGAATTTTGCCGCGATTGCACCGATGTGCGCTTCTTTGCCGTATGGGGAATATTTGAGGATTTCGAATTTAACAGGATTGAAATTGGTGCGCTGCTAGTTGATTCGACGGAAGAGTCTTTTTTACGTTCAGTGGATTTTATTGAAGCGATAAATTACTTGCAGAATATATCTCAAGGGATGTTATTTAGATGAAAATGGTGTTTTCGTTTGTGAATGTGCTTAATTGCATTATATAACGAAAGGCATGATTAATTATCTCCGAAATTGATTTTAGCCATCTTCTGATGCCAAATTTGTGAGATAACTGAAATATAATTCTCCCTTGAAGTATCAGTTGATTTGTGAGGGCAACGGAAACGAAATTTGCTACCTACTTTAGAAAACATGTACTGATGGGGACTGAAAAACGGAAGCCACAACTTTTGCGAGTGGGTATCTTCTTCAAATCGAAAATGATCCCGACTGAAAAGAACAAGGTGGAACCACATTTTTGAGGTGTAATTTTAGTAGACAGTAATGTCCTTCAAAGTAAAGAGGGAGGATTTGAGTTCTGGTTTCAGAGGAGAAACTGATGAAAAACATATAACTAAAGGTTCACATTACATCGACATTTACGAAGGCAAGAGTTAGAGATATATCGACTTTTAGTTCGTAATCAAGTATTAATGGTCTATATCGTGAATTTTAAAATACATAAATGTTTGCGAAGACTTACACTAAGACGAATATAATATTTGAATCATATGTTATAACTAAAAAACATATTTTTTTATGTTTTTTTAGTTTAGACACCCCTGATGTTATAATACCGCTGGTAAGGCTCGGATGGAGCACAGTTCACGTTCTGTGCTCTTGGATGATATTGCGATCTAGTCACCTGGACTAATTAGCATTTTTTTCTGATCTCTATGGTCGTTGTTTTCGATTCAAGAGTTCCGCCCATTGGCTTCTCTCCACAGATGATAGTGTCTTCTTATGTATATAAGTAAGTGTATGGAACATAAGTGGGATTTTATACACTCAAAACGTTGGGGGATATATGTATATATACATATTCTGAAAAATCTTCCGCTTAGGTATGATTCTAAGATTGCAGCATATTGTTTCGCTAGGAGGCATCTTAGTTTATGATTTAGTTCTGCATTGCCAATCCTTGTCACAAGCCTGGCACGCAGAAGGCGTCGAGAAAGCTTTTTCTATGATATAAGCTATTCTGTGGACTTGATCAATTGTTAAATGTTGTCTTCTAAATCCGAACTGATGACTTGGAACTAGGTTTATTCGTTCAATGAAGTGATGAAGTCGTTTAACAAGTAGTTTTTCGAAAAGTTTAGATATGACTGGCAGTATTGAAATTGGCTTGGATGATGACGCTTCGTTCGGTGGCTTTCCGGGTTTAGAGATCATTATTACTTCAGCCACTTTCCATAGGCTAGGAACATATTTCATTCTAAAAGCAGCATTGATTAAATTCGTTAGTTTATTTACAGCTTTTTTGGTAACTGCCTCAATATTTCACCAGTTATATAGGACATTTTTCCGGGTTGATGTTATTTTTAATCTCATTTCTCACTTTGCTTGAAGTCGTAAGTCTTATTTCTTCACTTTCTTGTCCGAGTGTTTCCGCAGGCATATTTATTTCCTGCTCGGCGTCTGGTTGAAATACACTTTTTAAGTACTCTGCGAATATTTTGGCTTTATGTTCGACGTACGGATCTCATATCTGGGGCACAGCTAAAAAGTCAAACATAAACATTATTCAGAGACAACAATCAAAAATTCTGCGAACAATAGTAAATGCTGACTGGTACGCCACAAACTTCGACATACACAATGACCTCAAAATTCCTATGGTTGAGGAAGAAATAACCAATGTAAGCAAACGGCACCTGGCGAGGCTTATTTCTCATACCAACTATGACATCTCGACCCTTCCAGACCAAGAAATTCTAAATAGACGGCGGCTAAAACGAAGAAGACCCATTGATCTCAGTAACCAGTAAAAAAAAAATGTTTAGTGTTAATTGTATATATTTGTATTATTCATTGTACATGTAAGATGAATCTTTTAAATTTACTCAAGTTTTATTGTACTAAAAAAAAATAAAAATTAATTTTATTCAGGATTTATAAAAATCCATTATATATAAAAAAAAAAAGTTAAACAAATGGTATTAGTGGCATTGGTCACATACTCTATTTAACTCACTTTCATCACTTATAAAATATGTACTAAGTGTCAACCGGACAGATGTATAAATTAAACTTGGGAAATAAAAAAAAAAAAAAAAAAAATAAATAAATAAATGTTCGTTACTTCTAGCCTACTTTCCTTCGACTGCTTTGATGGGTGGTATTTATATAATTGGCCTTTTGGTGTTTTTCATTACTCTCCATAACGAATAATCAGTGGTTTTTTCGTTGGTTAATCCTCTAAAATAATGGTTGATTGAGTCTTCTTTTCAACTTCTTTCTGTCTCGAGGGGCTCTAGTTTGCTGCCATATTTTTCTCACTCGTCTTCTATTCGCAACTTCTTCTTCCTTTTATCAGCGAGGCTATGATCCGAAAATAAGGGATCATAACCCTCCCACTTCACCGCATTTCTACTGATCCGCCTGTGGGGTTCGCCTATTTGACCTCAGAAAATATCGGCAGGCCCGCCGATTGTGGATCACTCGGTTACTGAGGCCAATGAAATTACGATGTCGTCGCATTTATCTGATCCTGGCGTTTATTGGCCTGCCTTTCCTACATCGCGATGTCTTTGGAACGTGTATTGATATTGCCTTTTTAACAAGGTTCAAATGATTTCTTCTTTGAACGTGGCAGCTGAGCTGGTCGCGCTCTATTTTTTGTACGATGGTTGATGTGAATGCTTCCACGGATCTTCGAACTTCTTATTCGATCAAGCTTGGTCACTCCTGCTGTCATGCGAAGCATCTTCATCTCAGCTGCCGTTAATTTACTCTCATACGTTTTGTACATCGTCCAACATTGTGAACCGTATGTGAGCGCTGGACGCACAACTGCGGTGTAGAGCCTTCCCTTCAGCTTAGGTGGCATTTTTCTGTCACAGAAGATAGCGGAGTTTTCGCGCCACTTTATCCACTCTACGCTTACATGATGATTGATGTCGTCATCACAAGTTGCTTTGCTATTGACCATAGATCCCAGATATTTGAACTTTTCGCACGTGGGAAGCACTGTTGCATTCAAATAAATGTCTGGAATAGGCCTAAGTGGATCAGAGAACGGGCAGAACAAGTACTCTGTCTTTTTTGAACTAATGCGATACCCATTTCCCTCCAGACCGTCCACCCACACATCAAGTGCTCGTTGCAGGGATGTAGGATCCTCACTTATGATGGCTCCATCGTCATCAAAGAATAACTAATATACCTTGGGGTCCATCACTTTACTTTCAAGCAGATAATCAAGGACTGTAATAAAGAGCAAAGGACTTAAAACGCTTCCCTGGTGCACCTTGACTTTGATTGGGAACTCTTCGGTTACTCCAGCGGGGCATCTTACTCTTGTCTTTGCTCCTTCGTACATGCCCATGATCATCTGTACATAGGTTTCTGGAACCCCTCGATGTCTTAGCGCCACCCATATTAGATCTCGTGGTTGTCTGTCGAATGCCTTTTCAAAGTCAACCAATACAATATGCAAATCTCTTAAGGAATCACGATGTTTTTCCATTATGCTCCTTATACTTGCATCTGTGGTTGATTAACCCGAGACAAACCCACACTGATCATCAGATAGCCGTATTATTTTTCGCAGTCGGCCACCTAATACCCGCTCAACGATCTTCATGGTGTGTGACATCAGCTTGATCGAACGGTAGTTATCACAGTTTCGCGTATCACTCTTCCCTTTGTATACAGGGAGAAGGTAACTTTCCCTCCATTGATTCGGCATTGGGTCATCTCTCACAAATTTGGAGATGAGAATTCTGAGCCATCTGAACCCGATGTTTCTCATCTTTTTCCAGAACTCAGAGAGCATCTCGTCTGGCCCAACCGCTTTTCGTTTTTTGGAGTATTTGACCGCCTCACTAACTCCTTCGACTGTAATGTCGCGTATTTCTTCACAGTTATGGGTGGCTCTTGAAAAGTTGGGGACCTGCATTGCGATTGATCGGGAAACTACTGACTGCCCAAAACTTGGCTTGGGCCAGTAGCGCAACAATCAAGTTCGTGATGAAGTGCTTACTTTACCTCCTAGTGGTGGTCCCCGGGCAACTATACGTATAAACCCTTATACGTATAGGCCATAATTGTAAGTGCGGGTTGTCTAGGGCCTTGATTCTAGGCTAGGTAACGTGGGCCAGCAACCTGCGTTACTGAAACCAGCTCGCTACTGAAACCGACACTATGCCTCGGATAAGGACTGATCACATGTTGACGACTTTTGGCTATTGTACCCGGACAAAGATAGGTTTCTGGAATGTAAAGACGCTCCTCGACTCGGGAAGAGAAGGTCCTTACAATGCCAGATTCCTCCAACTGGAAAAGGAATTCATGCGATATAAACTGGACATTTTGGGGGTAAGTGAAGTAAGATGGTTAGAAGCGGGCGAGTACCAGTCTCCAACGCGTAACACTGTACTGCTCTATTCTGGAAGACCATCCGGAAGTCCGCGGGAATATGGAGTCGGACTACTGCTAACAACAACAGCACGCAAGGGCCTGATTTCCTGGCAGCCTCATGGTGATAGGATTTTGACGGCCAGATTCCGGACTAGAGTACGACGCGTCACCATCATACAGTGTTACGCCCCAACGAATAGTTCGTCTGAGGACGAAAAGGAGAGCTTCTACAATCTCTTAAGCGCCGTTTTCAACACAACACCAAATGGAGACATTGTCATAGTGATGGGGGATTTGAATGCCAAGGTAGGCAGCGACAACGAAGGGCTCAAGCATGTAATCGGGAAGCATGGACTAGGCAACCGCAATGACAACGGCGAAAGGTTTGTGGATTTCTGCAATGCCAACCGCCTTGTGATAGGTGGCACCATGTTTGAGCACAAGACCTGCCACAAAGTCAGCTGGGTTTCCAATGACAGGCAAGCAACCTCCAACCAAATTGACCATTTTGCTATCAGCCGCCGCTTTAGAAGCAGTCTCCTGGACGTCCGAAACAGACGAGGGGCAGATGTGGGGATAGTACGTGATCACCATCTTATGATAGCTACTCTCCAACTACGCACTGCTGCAGTTCGAAGATCCCACGACAACACAAGAATGCCCAGGTTCAACATCGATAGACTTAGTGATCCCTTAGTGCGCCAACAATTAAGGGAGCACTTTTCGCAAGGTGTGGAAGCAATCAGCAGCTCAATGCCCGCAATCATCCAAGACCATTGGTGTGCTGTGAAAAATGTTTTTACATCTGGTGCTGAAAGAATTGTCGGTCGATCGCAGGGAAGACATAGGGCGTGGCTTTCCGAGAATACCTGGAGTCGGATTGACGAACGAAAACAGCTAAAAGCTCGCGTTGCAGCTACCCCAGCAGCAGGGAGAAGCGAGCTAGAGTCCCTATATCGCATGAAGATGAGAGAAGTTCAGCGTAGCGTACGACGTGACAAGCACAACTACATCAACGCGCTGGCTACAGAAGCAGAAGAAGCTGCACGGAGGTGCGACAGCAGGACTGTCTACAGAATCACGAAAGAGCTGACAGGTGGTCGCAGCTCCAGCCAATACCTAGTGAAAAGCCTAGACGGCTCCTTGCTCATTTCGGATGAGGACCAGCTCAAGAGATGGAAAGAGCATTTTGCTACGGTTTTGAACCGTGTATTCGCTAGCGACATGCTCCCAAATCAGACTGAGATGCCCGAGGTGAGAAGTTCCCGAATACGCACCACGACTCCCAGTAAAGATGAGATCATTACCGCGATCAAGGCACTCAAAACCAACAAGGCGGTAGGACTTGACGGTATTCCAGCAGAGCTCTTACGAGCAACGCCAACAACATCGGCTGAGCTTCTGCTTCCACTTATAGATAGAGCTTGGGAAGCTGAGAGCTTTCCTAACGAGTGGAAAAAGGGAATGATCGTCAAGCTTCCTAAGAAAGGAAATTTAATGCAGTGCGGAAACTGGAGGGGTATCTGCGTGCTGCCTGCTGTAGCTAAGATAATAGCTAAAATCATCTTTGAACGAATCAAACAACATCTCGAAGACACACTCGATGCCGAACAAGCAGGTTTCCGCTCTGGATCCTCCTGTGCCGACCACATCAACACCCTGCGGATTATCATCGAACAGTGTGTTGAATATCGATCGCCACTGCACCTGCTGTTCATCGATTTTGAGAAGGCGTTCGATAGTGTCAACAGGGAGTTTATTTGGCGTGCCTTACGCAGGAGAGGCATTCCCGATAAACTAATTGCTATTATCAAAGCTACATATGAAGGCTCCAAATGCCACGTTCTGCACAGGGGAAGGTTGTCTGAGGAATTTGAGATCCAAAGTGGGGTAAGACAAGGCTGTATCCTTTCACCAATATTATTCCTATTGGTGATTAGCGATGTGCTTCATGCAGCTTTGTCGACGGGAAACGGAGGAATTCGATGGACTCTTACATCTCAACTGAAGCATTTTGACTACGCAGACGATGTATGCTTACTCTCCCACAGAATTATGGACCTCCACCAAATGACAGCAGATGTGGAGAGGGAGGCAGGTGTCGTCGGGCTGAAAATTAATACGACAAAAACTAAAATCATCAGCCTTGGAACTAACTCATCGGCTCAAATATGCATTGCTGGACAACCGGTAGAGAGAGTAGAGGATTTCCAGTATCTTGGGAGTATTGTCTCGACCGATGGTGGAACCGAACTGGATATAGCCAACAGGATCGCCAAAGCAAAGTCCGCGTTCGGGATGTTGTCCAAAATATGGCGAAGCAATGCAATCAGTTTGAGCACCAAAATAAGACTGTTCCGCTCCAACGTTGAATCCGTGCTGTTGTTTGGCACGTGCAGAGTGACCACTACTATCACCAGAAAGCTGCAAACGTTCGTTAATAGGTGTCTGCGCAATATCTTAAGGATTTTCTGGCCCAATCGTATCTCTAACGAACACCTTTACGAGAGAACGGGTCAGGAACCAATAGGCACAACTATCCAATGGCGGAAGTGGCAGTGGATTGGTCACACGTTCCGAAAGGGTGACAGCTCCATAGCGAACCATGCTATGCGATGGAACCCTCTAACTCAGGATGGCAGAAGACCTGGCGGTCCGCGGAAAACATGGCGCAGAACAGTCGAGAAGGAGGCACGGCAGTTAGGGAAAAGTTGGGGAGAACTCAGACACATTGCCAGAAACCGTACACGATGGCGCGTAGGCGTAGTAGAGGCCCTAGGACCCACAAGGGGATACAGGACATAAGTAGTAAAGTTGAAAAGTATAGCCGAAGAAAGTGTTCATTTAAAAGTTCTTCACAATACTGTGGCTATATCTGCAGAATTTTGTCGTCATCCACAAGAAGCTGGCCATGAGCATTGTTAATGAACTTTGGCGAACGAATCTCCTGAGCATTCCTCACTGCTTGAAGCTGGGCGCACTTTTTCTTCACTTTTTTCTTGCAACATCTGTACTGCAAGAAGAAAGTGTTCATTTAAAAGTTCTTCACAATACTGTGGCTATATCTGCAGAATTTTGTCGTCATCCACAAGAAGCTGGCCATGGGCATTGTTAATGAACTTTGGCGAACGAATCTCCTGAGCATTCCTCACTGCTTGAAGCTGGGCGCACTTTTTCTTCACTTTTTTCTTGCAACATCTGTACTGCACTTCGAGGCGAGCTTTTTCGTCTCTATTATTAGAGGGGCTTTGAAAGCCGCTTTCTTCTCATTTATCACCTTCTTAGCTTCATCACTCCACCACCATGTTTCTTTGGCGTGTTGATGGTGGCCTTTTGAAGCTCCTAGCAGTGATTTGGCCTTCTTTAAGCAAGTTCGCTGTAGGGAATCCCACATATTTTGTGCTCTGCGCTCTTCATCTTCAGCTCCGTTGATGGTGTGAAAGAGGTAATTTTTCATTACGAAAACAAAAGCCTCGCCATTTTCTTTGTCCAGATTGTACCACTTGATTTTCTCAGAGACCGTAGTTTGTTTGCTTTTCTTTGGTGGTTTCATAAAAATTTCTGTTAGCAGGAGACGGTGTTGCCGAGCTATTGCCTCTCCCAGGATCACTTTGCAATCTTTTATCCGAGGCTTCATGAAACTGCCTACCAACTGGTAGTCAATCTGAGTTTCATCTCCACCACTGCTGTAAGTGATCAGGTGTCGGCTTTGTTTGATGAACATGGTATTTAACACGATAAGACCGTGTGATTTGCAGATGCTTAGGATGTCTTCACCAGGAAGGCTCCTGGTGCCATATCCTAGTCCTCCATGGCAGTCTTCATAGTCTTCGTTTGATTTCCCGACATGTCCATTCAAATCTCCTCCAACAAACAGAAACTCTTCCTTTGAGATGTTCTTAAGGAGATTGTGGAAATCTAGCCAAAATGCATCTTTATCTATCTGATTGCACCCATTGTGGGGAGCATATGCACTGACAACATTCCACACCTCTCCTTGTATTACTAGTTTGAGAGACATCAAACGGTCGCTGGTCATCGAAATGCTCAAGACGTTTCCAAGTAGCTCTGCCGCAAGGATGATACCGATTTCGTTCTAAACCTTTTCCGTTCCGTAGTAGAACATCTTGTAATCTTTTGTTCTAACGTCCAAGAAACTGGCCCGATTTCCGGCGTTTCTCCATTTCGTCTCTTGGACACACAAGATGTCCACCCGCCTTCTATTCATCATCTCTTCCAGCTCGTAACTTCGACCGGTCATGCTTCCAACGTTCCAACTCGTGACCCTCAAATTTCTTCCAAACTGTTTCATTATTTTGCTAGCCCCCGGAATCCGTATAGCTCTGGCCCGAACATTTCTGCTCGGTCCAGGATCAGTACCATGCGCAGCAGTGGTAGTGCCTTTCCTTTTTGCAAGTATTACCATAATGATACAGTTTTGCAATATTACCATATTGCGATGGTGTTTGTTGTTTAACACGTGCATGTTCCTGTTTTAGTATTATTTGATCTTTCTTCTATGACACCGGTGATCTCCAGTCGTGTCAACCCACGGACTCGCATGCACACTTGTGGGAGGGTTTTTAAGGTAGTATATGTATCGCTAGGCTCACTTGAGTGTTTTATTGCCTAGATCTGATTTGTCCCCTTAGTCGCCTTTTACGACAAGCGCTAATTGTTGGGGAGCGCTGCAGCGATATTCTTAACCCGTCCCTGCACGGAGAGTCTTCTATCCGCAACAAGTCCTCTAATTTCCCTGGGATAGTTGTTCCCTTCAATTTTCCTTCTAATTTCTAGTATGTTTATCCAGGCTGATTGTTGTATATCATTAACAAATTTTTCGACTTCTGTTTCCAGGTGTTCAATATTGTGCAAAGCCACGCTTAGTTTAATCCTGTCTCACAAAGTTTTCTTGAAACTATCCCAATCGGTGCGTTTGTTTGTTAGCATTGATCTGCTTTGTTTCTGAATTACAATATATTCTCACTCAACGTAAGTAGGGAATGATCAGAGTTTAGATCATTGAACTCATCAATTTGAAGATAGTTTGCAGATATGTTTTTTATTATAACAAAGTGAATCAGATCTGGTATTTTGTATGTCGGTTTTCCGGTTGAAAAGACTTCGCATCCATAAAGTCTAGTTGCTTTGAATAATTCCATTCCTTTTTCTGACGTCAATCTGGATCCCCAGTGGACATGTTTTGCGATAAAGTCCCCTCCAATTATAAATCTGTTTCGCAGTTTTCTCAGCAGTTTCAGGTAATCGTCTACTTTTAACAAATGTTTTGGTGGGCAGTAGATTGCTTTTATGTTAAAAGAATAAATGTTTGCTTTTATATTTACAGCTGTTGCTTGAATTTCTTCCGTAATATATTTCAATCCTTCATGATGTTGAATGTTATTCCTTATTATAACTGCGCTTCCTCCTTTATCGGTATTTTGGGGGTGAATAGCATGATAGGTAACAACATTTCGAAATTGTATGAATGATTGGTTAGTAAAGTGTGTTTCTGATATAAGACACACGTCAATCTTCTCAATATCTAGGACTGCTTGCAAGTCTTATCGGTGCTGCATTAGTCCATTTGCGTTCCAAGTGAATATTCTAAGATATCTGTTCATTTTTTGGTTTGGGGGTTGCTCCTCTATTGCTCACCCTGCACTCTAATGTTAAGAGTCGCTCGTCTAACGCATTTAACTTATTAATTATAAGATGCAATGTCTGCTTGAGATCATCCTTTAAATCAGCCTTTTGCTGTGTTCGTACTTGGTTAGGTTGGGTTGCATTATTTGCTGTTACTTGAGCATACGCCTGAAATGGATCGTATAATAATCTACCCACTATGGCTTAACCTAGCCCTAAATAAATGATTTGGTGTTGTCAAACAAAAACTAGATACCTAAACGTACTTCCGTAAATATTTCGGGAAATACATTTAACACAGTATTTTGAAGGAAATACAATAAAAAAAAATGCATATGTATGTATATGGAGGCTAGATGAATATACATATATATGCACCTATACGAGTAGGTATATTCAAACTTTGCTTTGCTTGTATACATTTTTTTCCAGAACCTTTTCTTGTACTAGTATACCCTACCACTTAAGTTTTAATACATAATTTGTTACATGGTCAAATAGTGAAGATAACCCTCATAAAATGCATATTTAAATGATCATCACAAACATCCGGGTCAATGGAGCAGCCATTTTCACTTTGTATGTCACCTGTTGTTGGGCCTTAAATTTCGAACTAGAAAGACGAGATACTACATATACGCTTTTGAGAGTCTGATTTAATACAAATATAAACGTTTTTTGAAATCAGCGCAATGGCCCACTCACCATAAAAGTAGTACTCGTATTTGCAAAACAAGTCTTCTTCTGTTGTGTGCCTATGCATTATGTAGAGCCATGCTGACTTTTTGTCGGCATTTTCTTCAAGGAACCAGATGTTAACAAAATTTTTGAAAAGTCAAAGAAATTATATGTATCTGAGCAGAACGACTTTATGCGTTCTTCTCCTACAATTACTTCAACTTTTAAAGGGTAGTTTTTTAAACCCAATTTAAATTTAAAAAAAATAACGCAAACAAATAATGTTTAAACAATAATCGTTTGACCTGTTCTGAGGAAAGGAGACCCTTTGAACTTCACCAACTACAGAGGTATAACTCTTCTCTCATCGCATATAAGATCTTGTCTGCCGTATTATGTGAACGCCTAAAACCGACCGTCAACAACATGATAGGTCCTTATCAGTGCGGTTTCAGGCCCGGAAAGTCCACCATTGACCAAATATTCACACTACGGCATATCTAGGAAAAACCCATAAACATAAAGTCGATACGCACCACCCGCTCATCGATTTTAAAGTTCCCTATAATAGCGTGTATAGAGACGAGTTATACAGAGCCATGTCTGATCCTGGCATTTCACGTCTGTTTGTGCAGAATGGCAATGCAGAACTCTCGCTGCTCCATCAAAGTCGGTAAGAACATCACCGAACCGTTCGATGCCAGGAAAGGTCTTAGACAAGGTAACGCGCTATTATGCGATCTTTCTAACATAGTTCTTGAGAGAATTGTACGAAACACACAAACCAACACTGGAGGTACAATCTTTTAGAAGTCTATACAACTACTCGCTTACGCTTACCGATGACATTGACATATATAGTCGGAAGAACTCAGCGGGCCGTCAGTGTGGCATTTGCGAGTATTGAGATCGAGGCAGCAAAGATTGGTTTAGCTGTCAGTGCAAGCAAAATAAAGTATATGCTGTCTACAAAAAAGGACACCCAGCATCGGCATCTTGGGCAGAAACCCACAAGAGATAGATATAATTTTGAGGTAGTTAAGGACCTTGTCTACCGATGCTCTTTGGTGAGCTGCGCAAATGACATCAGTAGGGAGATCACACGAAAAATTACTCTTGCCAATCGGTGTTTCTATGGGCTAAGAAAGCAATTGTCCAAAAAAGCCCTACCTCAAACTACTAAGGTAACTGTTTATAAGACACTAATCATCAAAAAACAAACAAATATTTGGCGCAACAGCTCTTTGAAGTGCCAGAGCCTAGCTTCTCGCAACCACTCATGTTGTGTGCGTTATATTTTTCACACGAATGGAAGGGACCTACAGTTTAATGCCGAATCCGAACGGCGATTTGAGAAGCTCTTTCGTGACAACAATACTCTCGGATGTTTGTCAGACGCTCGCGAGAGGTGGGACCGTGAAAAAAACTTTTTGGTATTTTCTGGGACTCGAACTTGGAACCTCATGCGTAGTGATCCGAAACACTAACCACTTACGCCACGGCGCCCACTAATCATCCCAGTCCTGCTGTATGACTCAGAGGCATGGACTTTATCAAAATCGGATGAGGATGCACTTGGTTATTTTGAGAGAAAAGTTCTTCTAGTGATCTTTGGTCACATCTGTATAGACGGCAAGTGGAAGAGAAGATACAATATCGAGCTAGACGACCTATACAACGACATCGACTTAGCCAGAGGAGTTGACATACAGCGACTAAGATGGCTGGGTCATGTAGAGCGGATGGAGACCAACGTTCTAGCCAAGAAAGTCTTCGAATCCACACCGGATGGCCGCGCAGTAGAGGAGGAACTCGCGGTAGGTGGCACTAACAAGTGGAGGGAGACCTCAACGAACTTGGCGTGCGCAACTGTAGGCAGCTGGCTCGTAACCGAGCTGGCTGGAAAGGTTTGTTGGTTGAGGCCCAGGTCCAACCCGGACTGTAGCACCACCTAAGGGAGCAAACATAAAGACGTTTTATTCGAAGATCAGTTCATGATAGATATGCGCAACGCATTCTGTGGTTTCGATGCATTTTCTTGAATGTGATGGGGTCTGCAATTTCTTTTTTGATCGGTCTCATTCCATGTGCGACAATTTTTCTTATTACCCAACCTGTTAAGCCAAAAATGATCATCATTGCCGAACACATTTTTTGTGATAAGTCAGCGGGTCAGCTTGCAACCCTTAATTTTGGTGTTATGTGGTACGAAATCTATCCATAGTTTGACGGGTGGCTTTCTCAGATGAACGATTATGCGTGCCATCAAAATGACGAACTCGTCCATAAGTTTCATAAATCGATGACCGATTTTTCAAGTAAATTTGATAATTTCGTAGGGTTCATTTTTCAAAAAGTAAGTCAAGTCTATTCATGATGATTTGCCAGGTTAAACCAAACACAAATGCCAAAAAAGCGGGCAAAATAATAGCTGGGTTTAACAGTTATCTCTGTCGTAAGTTCTATCTAAGCAACAAAAAAAAAGGCCCTTTATATAAGTTTGAGTAAAATCACCGTTATTGCGAGTATTAGCAATGTTATCAATTATAAACTGATTTGATCAACTATGTATTCGTCTCATTTTGCGGTATTATAATGCAGCTATGATAGCTATGCCAACAACTTATATATGCTTAGCTTTCTAATTCCAAAAGATTGAGTATATCCCTCAATTTGTCTAAAGGGATGCGAGTTGGATATGGTGTATCGTGGACAGTGTTTCAAAATATATTTCTTTAGGGTAAAGGCCCAGTCGAATTTGGCAAGAAGAAATAAGTTTATTAATCCCTTTGTCTAGCTATAAATTTTATCTCGACGCGCTCAATTTTAGCATCTTTTCCATCGACTTGCTTTAAAAATCATAAAACTAACAATACAACATATTTCATCTATGTCAACATTCACCCTCAAATTGCAATCAAACATTTCAGTATTCAATTAATTTTAAATCTTCAAGCAATACTCAACAAAAACAATTGTATTGCATTTGGTATTGTAGTACATGTTCCTGTTGCAGTTTATATGTAGATACTTTGCACCTCTATAGAACGTGCAGTGCCTGCCAGTTCCACCCTTTTGTCCTTAATCCTCAAACAACCGATTACAATTGATTTTACATTTTGGGATTTTCCACATTACGGCCCCAAGATATTTCAGCAGGTATCTGTGTGTGCCACCACCGTACTCTGTCGATAGAACTTGGCAATATTGTAGATAAACACGAAAGGCACACAATACACCCAACACAGGATGTAAACAAATGGTAAATGAATGTTTTCAGGAGTCTTTCTTGTCTCGCTTTGATTTGTGTCCCTTTCAGAGGACAAAAGGATTTGCACTGTTATCCGTACGGATCGCATCAATTCAGTTCTAAACAAATGCATGTTCACATCCCCTCAAAACGCACATAAACATTTGCATAGACAAACTCTAAGATGTATTAACCGATTTTCGAATTTCCTTGAGTAGATAGGACAGCAATAATAGCAACTGCAACTGAGTGTAGAATTTACTACGGTAGGTGCAGTTATTGCAACTATCTGTTGGAAGAAGTTTTCGGAAATTATGTCCTTTGATCACAAATGTATGGCTGCTAGCGGAACCGAAAATAAAACACAGGAAAAGAATTCGTTATTTGCCCAATTGGAGATGAAAAGCGTCCTTCGGAGAAGTTGTTCTATTCGATTTCTCATTTCCTGTTTTTTTTTAATAAAAAGTGTAGAGAGAGGATTAAAGTACGCTGGTATGGCATCTATGAGAACCTCTTCTGGTTACGAAGGAAATATACAACTTTTTTTCCTCTTTTCGGTTTTTGAAAGGATATGGTCCTCAAGGTTTGTATTGATAATCCCAGGAGGGTTGCGAAATCTTCTCACGAATTGCATTCGCTAACGGAAATCCATGTAAGCATGTTTACTGTTATCGAAGGATACATCCTTGGATGGATTTCATGATGATATTTACGATTGGCGACATTAGGTGCGCATGAACGAGTTTCATTTTGATATAAATGCACGAAGAAGGAAATGTGCACACGCTTTTCCGTTTCCCCTGCAAACCAAAAAATGTTAAACATGTTTGCACAATGTCAGCGAAATTTCTCATCGCCAGCGATGTGTATAGGATTCAAGATTCAAGAGAATTCGGTTCCTTTTCCTTAGTTATTAAAAGATTTATAATGCGGAAGATTTTGAATTTTTCGAGATATTCGTGTTATTCGGCATATTACCTGTCGCTACTCCAGAAGAATAAAAGTTTTAAAATTGACTTAATGACGACTTGACTAGTTTTGTGTCTCAATATTTGTGAAGAGGGATACGTAGACAAGTTTATGAATAAAGCGAACGGGGAGGTATTATTCTAACTCTCATAATGAATTATTACAATACTTAAATATCGTTGGTTGGATTTTATTCGTACATAAAATTAATTTTTATTTCGTAAAATCGTTATTGCCCCAGTTAGGCCTACGAATGAAGTCAGGGAGCCTTCAATAATGTTACGGAGGAAACTATTGGATTTTTTCGTACGTATCCCTCCCAATATCGTGCTTATATGTACATTACATACATTGTAGTCAGTTAACGAAAATTAATGGAAAAACTAGGCGTTTTATGATCACTTCTTTATGATCCGAAAGTTTTTTGGAAATTTGTAAACAGTAAAAAAAAAGGGTGGGTATCCTGCTAACGTGTCTTACTTAAGCGAATCAAGCAGCAGCCCTCTTGTAGTCTGCAATATGTTCTCTTCATTCTTTGGCCTATCTTTCTGTTCTGACACCTATTCACCTACCCAAAGCAATTTTGCCCACCTTGAAGGTTTCTCTAAGAGCTCAATGGGCCAGATTTCAATAATTGATGAAGACATGAGAGAGCATTTAGCTTTACTTAGTAGCGATACTACATGTGGCCCTGACGGAATTCCTCCGATTGTGCTAAAATATTGTTGCAATACCTTGGCATCACTCTTAGCCGACTTATTTCGGGCATCATTAAAGCAGAGCATTTTTCCTCTTTTATCATTCCAATACACAAAAAGGGAAACCGAGGTGAAATATCTAATTATAGACCTATCGCCAAGCTATCATGTCTGCCAAAACTGTTTGAGGCTATAGTTTGGAAGGGTTTTTATTTTGCTTGCAAACCATTTCTATCAACCAAGCAGCATGGGTTTATGAATAGAAGATCCACTGTTACCAACCTGTTGGAATTAAAATCTTTTACAAACAAATTTCTCGAAGGGGGTGGTCAGGTCGACTGTATTTTTACAGATTTTAGCAAGGCCTTTGACAAACTTTCTCACAGCTTAATTCTGTTTAAAATGACGTCTTTGGCTTTTCCAAATCATTTCGTTCGATGGATATATTCTTATCTTTGAGAACGAACCTATCAAGTTTTATTTCGGGGAATAACATGCGAACCAATCCTCGCTACATCCGGTGTACCCCAAGGAAGTCACTTAGGTCCTCTTTTATTTATAATTGCGATCAACGACGTGGTGGCAATACTTAACAAAGTCACATCAATATGTGATTTAGGAGTGCATTTTTCTCAAAATATCGACTTCGATTTTCACATTGAACAGAGCAAATTCAATGCTTAGCTTTATAAAACGTTGGAGTAAAGAATTCAAATGTCCTCTTATAACATCCACGCTTTATAATACCTTTGTTCGTTCGCGGTTAGAGTATGTATCTAACATTTGGTCTCCAATGTATGCAGTACACTTTAACCGTATTGAATCGGTACAGCGTAAGTTTGTCCGATTTGCACTTTGCCATTTAAACTGGAATGACCCTACACGTCTTCCACCATATTGCGGCCGCCTTCTTCTCTTAAATCTTCATTCTTTGGAGAAACGTCGGGAAGTATGTGATGTAGTATTTTTACACCAACTGGTAAATGGTTTTATTGAGTCGCCGGATCTTCTAAATGAAGTCGGTTAAAACGTAAGATGCTACAACTCCAGAAATACCGAGATCTTCCGCGTAGATTTCCACCGAACGAACTACGGTTCTAATAAGCCTCTTACGCGTATGGCGAAGGAAGTAAATAGTAACCGCGACAAATTTGATTACAACTATAGCAAATTAAATCTTAAACATAAATTATACGAACGATACTAACTTCTTGATGTTGTAAGTGTTTAGTTTAATGTTTGACTTATGTGTGGCATATTCATTTTTAGTTCACACTATTGTTTAGTATGCAATCATTTTTTCTATTTACTTGTGCAGTCTTTTTGTGTAAGGTGTTACGCTTTATAAATATAACAATACTAACAACTAACACCACGCTAAATGATGCCTGTGACCAGCTGGATATTACTTAGTGGCTGATTTGAATTTTTCTCTATAAGTTCAAAGCAATATTCGTCACAAAATACTTGCCCTTAAGCAGTACTGATAGCGTTTAAAAACAGCTGCCAGATAATATAGCGACTTTTCGCGAATTTTGATTAAAAAATCCACACATTTCATAAAATGCTGTCTTCGTCGTCATGATAACTAAATGGTGGGCCACAAACCACAGTGGGGTTTAAAACTTTAATTACTTTGTCGTTAACATTCGTTTTTTTATTTAATTTCATTTTGAAGATTGTATGAATAACATCCGGAGAAAAAATAATGGGGAACAAAGAACCGAAATAAAATGATTGAAGAAAAGACTGAAAATGGCTTTATTCAAATCTGATCATGAACGATGAAGCTCATTCTCATTTGAATTGCATTATTAATAAATAAAACTCAAAGTTTTGGAGCACTGAAAATCCGAAATACATTCACCTGTGTCAATTACGATTCTGTACGGCATAGTGTGGAATTACATCTGAGAGGATCATTGGGCCTTACTTCTTCGAAACTGAAAATGAAAGTGCAGTCACGGTTACTGGAGAGCGGATCGGTTCATGATTGAAATTTTTTTAACATTATGCTGTAGAAAACAATCCTGAGATGTGGCTTCAGCTGGATGGAGTCACTGCTCATACCACCGGAGCCAGAAAGGCACTTCCAATGTTAATTTTTAAAGTACAAATAATTTCAAAAAATGTTTAAATTAATTTTCCACCACGTTCGCCAGATTTAACGGCAGCTTAATCTAAAAATGTGCATTTATGTGAGCAAACTCGAGACAATCGCAGTCTCAAGGCCAACATTGACGCTGAAAATCAGCCAGAATGTTATCATATGTGGGGACCTCAACTGTGATTTGCTGCTACTTGAACTGCTACTTCAGATAAGTTAGTTGATAGCTTCAGGAGTCCAAGTTTACGACCAGTTAATTTGCTGACACCAACTCACTTCACAAAAGAAGCTGAAACTCTTCTAAATGTTTTTTTGTAGGTGATATCGGTAAAGCCGTATTCTACAATCAGTTATCAGTCCCAGGTTTTTCAAAGCATAATCTCATATAAATGTAAGCAGGTCACAACCTTAACAAGAATATAGAGAAAGAGTAAGACGAAGAAGTCATCATGACATTGCGAAGTGTCAAGATGACTTGATTGAAACCATAAAAGAATACCGAAGGAAAGATAACGTTAATCGTAATTTATTTAACTAAAGAACGATTGCTTAATAATGTAATTAGAGAAAAGTCATTGCCAATAATAGATATTTAATGTCGTTTCTCTTATTACAGGTAAATTTTAAAAGTAAATGTAAATAGTGTTTGTAAGAATAGCAAAAGCTCTTATTACAAGAGAAACTCAAAAGTGTCTTTATTGCTGTGCCCTCTGAAACAAATTATAGAAGATTATCTTATACACATATTTGATGTATGACATACCAATAGGTGAAGAACAGAACTTAATTATTTTTAGAAATTTCAAAAAACATAAACTACGAACGTTTTGTAACCAACACTGCTAATGTCGATTGGAAGCAAATTTACTTTGTGCTCAGTTGAACAACAAGTAGCTTTTTTGCAACCCAACATAAAAATGCTCTTCGATCAATACGTTCCATTAAAATCAAAAATTGTAAAATCTAATTCTCCTCCTTGGTTTAGCAATCAAATTCTTGATTTAATCCCACAACGGCATTGCGCATATATTCGTTGGAAACGTTATAAGCTACAGAAGCTTTATGAAATATTGCATATCGATCATTACGTAATTTGGTTGTTTTTCGTATTCAAAATGCGAACCGAGCCTACTACGAGACTTTTCTCTGTCCTAGCAATTAGTCCGGGAAAGATATTTGGAAAAGTTACTTAAACTAGGGAATGGGAAACAACAAGTATCTGGGGATATAGATTGGGATATGCTTAACACGCAGTTTGTTTCTGTTAGAGTACCATTAACGGAATCATCTAACTCCGAATCTCAAGCATCTTGGCATATAGGAGAAGATGATAATAGTGAACAAAACTTAAGATTTAAAAATCTAACGGATGAAGACATAGCACTTTAATGAATTTAATAAAAAAAATATATATATATATACACTCCGTCTCACTTGATTACGAACAGGCAGTTTTTTATTTTAATTTTACAATATTTTTCAAACCTTTCGCTAATCTGGGAAAAACCAATTGCACAAGGAATGAAGGATATATTATGTTTATATTGTAAAAAAAAATGGGATTAAGTTGATAAATGCAACTTTTATGACGCTTTTCCCAAAAAGTTCATAGAATTTACCTGCTTTTTTTGTCTCACTTGATTACGAACAGTAGCTAAATCTACCTGTTAGAAGCTTAAAAGGTAAAAAAACAATACAAAACTTGTTTGTATAAATAAATGTTGGTTTTATTCAAAGAGTAGCAATAGTTTTTAGTAATGGGTACTACCTCCTGATCGCTGAATCACTTCAAGTAGCCTGCTCTGTAGAGATTCATAGAGTGCTGTCAAATAATCTAGCAAAATTTCGGACTAGGCTCGTTTTATGGCTTCAATAATCTGTTCCGTTTCATCATATTGCCTTCCTCCTTCGTAGACTTTTCTTGAAAGCCAACCCCACATGTTTTCCAGATGTTCAGGTCGGGTGAATATGGCGGCTATGCAAGTAGGCTTACATTTGGATTCTGAATCCAGGCTTTTGTTGTCCGTGCGGTATGTACCGGTGCATTGGCTTGTTGGAAAGTCCATCGCTGTCCACCAAACATCTCCGAGAACTGCGGAAAAGCTCTTTCCAGTATCGTGTCGCATTCAATGGTGGTTTCCACTTCATTTTTTCATGGCGAATATGGCTGGCCTTCTGTATCACGCGATGAACAATCGATCTTCTAGCTGTAACTCCAATTTCTGCCTTAATTTTACTTACGGAGAAACGGATGGATTTTCCTTGTTCCCGGTAAGCTCGAATTTGGCATATTTCCTCCTTGGTTAATGTCTTTCCTTTATCGGTAGTTTTGGATTGTATGAAGTTATTTCTTGAACTAAGCTCCCTAATACTCAAAGTATACTTTTATTTGATTTAAAACATGGTAACAGGTAGATTTAGCTACTGTTCGTAATCAAGTGAGACAAAAAAAAAACAGGTAAATTTTATGAACTTTTTGGGAAAAGCGTCATAAAAGTTGCACTTATCAACTTAATCCCTTTTTTTTTTACAATATAAACATAATATATCCTTCATTCCTTGTGCAATTGGTTTTTCCCAGATTAGCGAAGGATTTGAAAAATATCGTAAAATTAAAACAAGAAACTGCCTGTTCGTAATCAAGCGAGACGGAGTGTATATTCAATAATATACTTACTACTTCCGAGTAGCCTCTTTTACGGAAAAAAACCAAAATACTTCCTATATCCATTATCCAGAATACTGACCTATATCCATTTTGCCGTTCTTGTCGAAAGTTTTCGAAAAAAGCCATATTGAAGCAGCCACAAGGGCACCTTTCTACAAACAATCTTTTAAGCTCCGCCCAGTCTGGTTTTCGTGCAGAAAGAGTTGCAAAACTGCGTTGTTGCATGTTGTCGATGACATTCGTAAAGCTAGGATAATAGATGTTGTACATTTTTCACACTGCTTGATTTACCTTGTACTCTGCAAAAAGCAGTCAAATAATTTTGGACTCTCCATTTTCAAGCAATGTGTGGCAGTGGGCAATAGATTGCCTTCATTCCTTAAGATAACAGCAGGTGTACCCCAGGGTTCTGTCCTTGGCTCACTGTTGTTGCCCTTATATGTGAATGAACTTCTTGGACTGATTAGACATTGCTCCTTTCACATGTTCCAGTTATTTCGGAGCTGCCCGTTGACTAATATTGCAAGTACATTGGATAAAATTTATGAGGATTTAAAAGTTATTCAGCAGTGGGCGCTTAAGCACAGCCTGTCCTTAAATCCTTGGAAGTCAAAAATATTATGCATGCACAAGCAGCGTTTAGAGAACTCCAGCTTTTCTCCGGTAATACTAGGAATATCAGCAATAGAATACATCCATACTGCAAAAAACTCGGGTATTGTTTTTAATGAGATTCTAACCTGGAGAGATTACATAGCAACAACAGTTAGACAAGTCTATAATGGTCTTTGGTTACTTTGGTGTACTCAAGAATCTATTCCAACTGCTACCAAAATGCTACTTGTAAAATATGATATCGATATGTAAGTATTTAATAAAATATATTTCAACGATATACCTGCTTACTCCAGGCAAATAACAGGCTTGAGATATGAAGATTTAAATTCATTTAGATCACTTGTACTACTTTATGGCATCATGCAATCACATCAACCTGACTATCTATACAACAGGTTTAATCTTGCTAACTCCCAAAGAATAACCGTTTTAATGCAACCGAGGGTTAACGGTTTAGTGAGCGCCGTGGCGTAAATGGTTAGTGTGTCGGATCACTACACATGAGGTTCCAAGTTCGAATCCCAGAAAATACCAAAAAGTTTTTTCACGGTCCCACCTCTCGCGAGAGTCTGACAAACATCCGAGAGTATTGTTGTCACGAAAAAGCTTCTCAAATCGCCGTTCGGATTCGGCATTAAACTGTAGGTCCCTTCCATTCATGTGAAAAAATATAACGCACGCAACATGAGTGGTTGCGAGAAGCTAGGCCCTGGCACTTTAAAGAGCTGTTGCGCCAAATATTTGTATTTTTTTTTGTATTTGGTTAACGGTTTACAATCCGAACGTACATTTATACCTTAATTTAAATCAAATTTTTCTCTTCACAAATTTGTAAATTCGAAACTAAAATTCACTTGAAAGTAACTTCCTATTCTTGGATATATGTATCTCAAACTGTTTTACTTAAGCCGATCACAGAATATAAGATTAATCTAAATGTGAAATTATACTTTATCCAATATATATCAAATATCAAAGACTTAAAAAAAATGTATCGTAAATGGCAGTCCTTTTGCTGACATTATTTTTCATTTTTAGTGAATGTCCATTTGGTATGTTTGGTAAAGCAGAACAATGAAATTGAATACATATATCAACATAAAAGTTATTAAGTTCTTAAGCCCAAGGATGCCCTATGGCCCACCTTGTAGTATATTTGCATAAATCTTTTCTTAAAACGTAGTGTGTGGAATGTCAGCAGTTTTTTTTTTTAACTAAAATTTAATTTTTTGTAAATTGTTGACGAAAACTTAGAAGGTCATCTATAACAGTAGTATATGCGTAAACTTACCGAAACATGATATAAAAGTTAAATACAATTGTTAAAGCTGATACAATAGAAAAGTACTTCTAGCTCGAAGTACTCTCAATTTTGAAGCTAGAATACAAATTCTCATTTCCTCTCAAATTGTGGCCCCACAACCCAAAGATATGGAGTTTAAGACAAATCGGTTTGTCCGTCTGGGTTACAGTCGAACGTATATGTACAAACACTTCGAATGCTTTAAAGTTTTTAATGCTTGCGAAACCATTTTGTAGGGCTGGGCCTGGTTATGACGTCTCTATTAGTTCGTAGTACTTCACAATCCTTTTATGAGGACGAAAAAACTTGTGCCTACCAAAATGCCCTTCATTGGACCTGAACCAGTCTGCGGAATAGGGTAACAATTCAGGAAAATGGAGAAAGAAGACAGGCAAGAACCTGCAATAACACGAAAGGTCTGAGGCAAGCTGAGAAACTACTAGGATGTTAAAATCGAAAAGGATTCGAAGCCTGGATCTGCCTTAGTAAGAATAACCTATGGATCTTAACAGGCTTCCTAACGGGGTACTGCAAATTCAGGGAGCACTTACGGAAACAAGGATTTACAAGTGAAGGCCTTTGCAGGTTCTGCAACCAGTCAAGCGATACTCCGGAGCACCTTGTGGAATCTTATGGGGCACTGACTCACAAAAATTGAAATACCTGGGCAACTACCAAATATCAGATGAGGATATGCCAACCATGGAACCACTTATCATTCTCAGATTCCTAAAAGAAACTGGTTTGGGGAGAGAACTCTAAGGTGAACTATTCTCGCCAAGGCAAAGTGAGAATGTATGACCTTCAAACACAATTCCGAAGGAGGGGGTAAACCTCTCCGAGGTACGAGCAAGGGGTACAATAGACCACTAGGTCGCAGTCCAAAATAACCCTATACAAATAATAATATTAACTAAATAACTAGTATCACGTACGGTCGAAATTCGACCGACGGGAAATAAATAGCGAGAGAAGGTTAGGTAAGGTTGGCTGTCCACACGAGAGTACGGACACACTTAGACCAGTGAAGGTCCTTTGTGATACAAAACCAACCGGAGTTTTTGACAAAGCGATGGATGCTCATGACGTCCAAGGACGCCAGATCGCAGAGGTCGTCAGCGAGAGAAACAACGCTATATATCTGTTTACATAACTTATTTTTTTTTGTAACATTCTCCCGTGCAGAGAAGGCAAAGGGATTTAAGCTCATACAGCCATGAACGTGATCAAAATGCTTTCATTAATTTGGTTAAAGCATTTTATATGGGGAAATTATGAGTATTATTTTACCTAACTTAAGGGTCACATTCGCATATAATTTTATTTAATTTTTTCTGCACATCTATGGCATAGTACCTTTCGAATGGTATAAATTTCATCCCTTTCCTTTTATAATAAATACTAAAAAACGTACGATAAATTTCGAGTTCACGTATTAATATATAAGATAATATGAGGACGACAAAACCAAAAATGTGTTGCAAGTCTGATGTGTGTGCTCAAAATGGCGCATGTTGATATGACTTCGTTGGGCCTCTGAACTTAGATAAGAAAACCGCCAACTATTTCCTACTTAAAAAAGCTATAGGTGAGTTCCTAAAGCCTATCCGTCATTCTCACAACAGAACACATGTTAAATCAATATTCCACCGTTTTTCCAACCTCCGTTTCTTGTTCAGTTTTCACGACTTCTTCCGAAGTATCTCTTAAACATACACGCCAATTATTCTTATTGGATCACTTAGTACGCATACAATCGTAAAGGATGGTAATTGTGCAATGGATAGTGTGTTTGATCGTTAGCCGATGTATGCAAGTTCAAACCCCAGCGGGGAACAGCAATCATCAGCCACCCGCGTATAAGAAGAAAAACAGCAAGTTTTTCCAACCACTGCACCAAAGAAGGGTTCCTGTCGGGTAGTAAAATGTACCGACAAGTCTAAGTTCTCTAGAACTTGGATTTCTTTTAAAAACTAAAATAAATAAATATATATATATAAACTCGTAATGATAATATTTTTTCTAAAAACTGAATAAAATTGGAATTATTATTTGCTTTTTATTTGATTGTGGCGTGGCTACTTTACGAGAAGCTGTAGAAGCAATTGGTATGGACATGCATATTACAGAAAACTCATATTTACTACTTTGCAAACCTTGAAGACAAAGTAACGTTGTAAGGTTTTGAGTTTTCAGGTACAATGACTAAGCTGAGGTATTATACATACCGAATTTCAATCATATTTGACTTTTGCCATTTGATATGCCCAAGTATACTACCCATCTGATTGTTATTTGACCAAACTAATTCAATTTAAAACACAATCGTTATACATGTTTTCGGGAAAATGATTTTGTTTTTGTAAGGCAGCTTTAAATGATTAATAAATCGTTGGTTTTCGTGTCAAAATAAAAACATAAATTTCACCTCAAACTGCGGCCTGCACAGACCTTAGAGATGAAGTGTCTTGTAGAAGCATCTCACCATCTATACTGCAGATGGGCCTGTATAACCAACAATTGCAAAAACAAAGAATCACTGAGACGGCTTCCTTATGGCGAGTAAAAATGTTAACTCATCGTTTAGCAACGTACATACGTGTTCTCAAGCTACGTCCGTGATGGATAAAGTTACTACCCATCGACGAAATTGCCAAGGGTATCATATGCCAAGCATTTAAACCTTGACGTTGGCCAATGTCACTTAAGAAACTGAAAATTTCGTAAAAGCGTCATAATCCATATTCGGACATTATGCTTAAGGACACAATTATGTGAATAAAATGTCACCATCAATTCTTCACGAATAGAATTCTGAAGGAACTGGAAACAAACAATGACTTATACTTCTGATTGAAATATTATATATTAATACGCGAACACGAAATTAATCGTACGTTTTTTTAGTACTTATTTTAAATGGAAAAGGATGAAATTTATATCATTCGAAAATTACTGTGTTACAGATGTGCCGAAAAAACAATCATGTCATATCATGTCGAATTTCGACCACACGCAGTACTAGTCTAATTTAATCCTTGATCGTTTGTCTTTCAACTTTCTTTTCAAACACCCTTTAATCCCACATGACTACGCATATCTACATATGTATGCATACTTATAAGAACGTACGTATGCATCTACTTTTGAAAGTCCATTCAACACTAATTAACTAAACCCTATCCGTTGGTCCACTACCAAGTCATGAGCATATATATGTATGCATATGTGTTTTTCTGGCCACCTCTTAGTTTCTCGGACTTTTGTTTGACTCTCTAGTTACTCAACTGACAATCAGAAATGCTACATTATGTACAGTCAGAAAAACTATTTTATTGCATAGCACAGTGGACGTGTAAACTTTTCACATTAGCTATGTGCAATGTGCATCCACTATGCACTTGTATTTGTGTGTGTATCCAACCTAAGTCTCACTCTCTAGTAATCTAGTTGAAATTCGGTGCTGTAAATCAAAAAGAAACAAGAATAACGTGAAAGTTAAAAAGAAATGAGACGACAAGCACGACGACGACAAAAAAAAAAGGTAAAAACAGCACAAAACAGCAAATGAAATGAGTGTCAAAGTTTTTCCTTAGCTTTGAGTCAACCAAAAGGATAATAGAATTGAATTTCAAAAATTACAGCGAAAGCGGCGTTAGTAGTGACAGGACAAAAGAACAAAAAGCTGACTCCTGTAAGAGTATCTCCTTCGCCGAACACCACTGCATGGTTGTCATCAGCAGCGTCACCTGTCACATCCGGTACTGCAGTGCGCAACGTAATGGCTCGTCCACTACTTCATCTTATTGCACTGACTGAACACTAAATGCAGAGTTAAGTCCTTTTCCTTTCGTCAGAGACATAAGATAGTAGTGTATTTGAGGTAGTTGTTCTCCTTTTGCTGCCAGCACCTTTACTATATACATATGTAGTTACCTGCAAATTATTGTCAAAGGAAATTTTTAATTAAGACATTCAGCGCGCTCGTAATGGAATTAAAAGAATTTCTCTATCTGACACTTCATCTGAGACCTGGAAGCTGATCAGATCAGGTACCTAGACGTCGTATTTTATCTCACACACACGTTAACTTTATCTAGCGGAAATAATTTTATAATGAAATGGTGTACCTATCTTTTAATTAAATTAAATCCATAAGCAACGCATCGAACTGTAGAAGGTATGTGTATACAAGTATGTACCACTATAGTTTCATTGAAAACCACTCAACAGTGAAAACGAACTCCATGAGCTAAGAAATTAGAGAATAGCATTAGTAGACTTCTTTTCTTTTTAAAGTGTTGAGGTGGTGGTACTCTTTTTAATCGACAAGCTCTCAATCCATTTTTGTAGAACGAGAATTGGGTGTTAGAAAGAAATGTAAACTGTAAAGCAATTTGCCGTGGTGCTTACGCACAGATGGAGTTCTCGCGATATATATGTACATACATATATCATTTCTTACGAGGAAGACGACGACATCGAAACGGTTTACTCCTTCATCTGATGAAGGAATTTCTTGTCGGAACGACGACGATATAAATCATTCAAGAATGTTTGCAATTTTTTTTCCCCCGAACTCAATTGGTGCGATGGTAAGTGAAGATTGTCGGCAGAAATATCTGATAAAAAATAAATTCGCTGACAAAATGAAGTAATAATAGCTTTAAGTGGTAGACAAGATCTTAATTCTATAGTCAGTGCTTTGTTGCTTTTGTTAATTTAGATTAACTGCTAAATTTAGGTCGAATATTTTGGCCTTAAAGTGCTCACAAAGAAACCGAAAACTGTTGCACTATACACATTTGGAAAATAGGGGAAGAGATAATGCTCCTATTTAACGTCTTTTACTCACTACTCATTCAATCATTCAACCATTGTAGCTAGTTAGGTAGAAGTGGCGGATCTTTTAAAAAGAAGAGAAACCCAGTTAGCCCTATGTGCCATTTTGATACCTCAACTAATGTTGAGGTGTATTGCCTGGCCCCAGCTAATACCGGACATGCGCATATGTATAGAGTGGGTAAGAGTCTCTTTTTCGGTGGCGATTTTGCAACTAAAATAGTATGTGCTATGTGGGATACCTAGTCCGGCCGCATGGTCTCCTATCGACCAGTGTCCTGTGGTGATCGCTGTTATCCTGACGATGTCTTTACGCGTTCTTTAATAAGAAAGTTTGAGGAAATTGTTGCCTTGACTGCTCCAAGTGGAATGTGGGCTAATTGTACACGTGAACAGTGGAGAGCTGAGCCTTGTCTGGCAAGTTCGTTTTCAAAAACGTTGCTGTGTGCTGGAACCCAAACCAGGGTAACCTTGCATTGACCATCTAGCGAGACTAGCTCATTTCGGCATTCTTGTACTAGTTTGGTGGATATACAAACCAACACAATTGCTTTGATATTATCTTAGCTATCAATGAATAAGGCGATCTCTTGCATTGGCGTTATATTTGTGTATAGTTTGATCTGGCGGCATGCTTCGCGGATAGCAAGTAATTCCGCCTGAAAAATACTTGCAGTATTCGGAAGTCTATATGATTTTGAGATGTCCAATGATTCAAAAAACACACCTGCACCGACCTCACACTCCATCTTTGAACCGTGTGTGTAGATTATTAGATCCAAAAATTCAATCATCTGTCCGTATTGCTATTATGTTCTTCTGGGAAATTTTACGTTAAAACGTATTGTAAAATTAATTTGGGGATAATATAATCAGTTGAAGTGGATACAAGTTGTCTCGAAAGAGATTCCAGAATATTACTATGGGTGTAGGGTCTCGTAATCCAGCTTCCAGACTCTCTGAGCCTGATTTTATCATGTGTTGTAGTATTTGTTATATGCAGATCTAGGGGTAAAAGGCACAGGAAGATCATTAAAGCATCTGGCGGAGTTGACCGTATAGCGCCTATGGTGCCTATACATACTGCTCTATATACCTTGTTAGGTTTTGTTATGTTGTACTGTTTTCTTAAAGCCGGTCACCTTTCTATTGACCCATACGTGAGAGTAGGACGTACTACGGCTGTGTACATAGGGTAAATTTTGTTTGCAGGCTCCATTTTTTTCTGAAGGTTTTGTTACAGGCGTAGAAAGCTATACATTCTCAATTTATCCGTTGTTCTGTGTTCAGTTTCCAGTTAAGTTAACGATCTAGAATAACTCCTAAATACCTAGCACTGGGCGGTGGGGAGAGTGGTTGACCATTGAATCGAGGAAGTGTGAAGTCAGGTATTTTGGTTTTGGTGGTTCGGTTTTACTCGATTTGACGCCAATGCCACACTTTTTGGCCCAGGTATTTCTTTACTCAGATTATTTTCCATGAGTTCGCTTAACACGGAAGGAATTATTCCTGATACTAGTACCATCCGCATACCCGACTACCTTAATTATTTCTCTTTCTAATCTTAAAAGAGTTTTATTCATGACTACGAGCCATAATACAGATGAAATGACACCGCCCTGAAGTGTTCACCTAGTGACAAATTTAGTTATATTGCTTTATCCTAGTTTTGCCTGAATAACTCTTGTGCTAAGGATAGAAACAATCCAATGACTAAGGTAGTTTTCTATCCCTAGCTTTGGGAGGGACTCTAGAATTGCTTCAGTGTGTACATTGTTAAAGGCTACTTTTATGCCTAGAAAAGTGGCTAAGGTATATAATATTAAGTTATTATTATTTATACTATAACTCTTTATAGTGTACGAATTTTTCTATTGTTCGCACTACTTCATGAAGAGCTCTTTCTACAGATCTTCCAACCATTGTAACTGGTCTTTGTTTTTTTATAAAGCTATAAGTGTATTAGGCCTGCTCCTTTACATCTTTCAAATCAAATCTGTACGATAAGGTCTTAAGATTTTATACTGAATATAAAAGACTACACCTAATTCTGTTTTTACACGACAGATACGTTCCTGCAAAATTCGTGCAAAAAAAATTGTGAAAAAAAATCTGGAGTTTGTATGTACATATATGGGAAAACAAAAGATTGGGTCCAGACTAGCACAAGTAATACAATAACCCAATGAATATTCCTTGCAATTTTATCTTACTTACCCTTATTATCTCGTAAAATTGTATAGGATGTTATAATGAACTGAATTATTGTTGAAAGCAAAAAATAGAGTAATAATTCAAAGGTACAAACGGCGAAATAATTATTATGTGAACGTTTTATTCGTTGTCGCCGTCTGACAACAGAAGCGCAAGAGCATTGCTAACACCAGAAATATCATGTTCATTGTCTTCTTGGTCCATTTGTTCAATCTCGGCGCTGGAATTAGCAGTCGCAACACCAGCTTCAGTGGTTTTATGAACAAATTCGGTTATCAATCGCTGTGTTCCTGTTTTGACTAATCCCTTATATATGTATATATAATTCTCTGTAAGGGGCCTATAATAACATTAGATCACGTTGAAAGCTTTCAGCTCGCTCCTCATTAGGATCGTGTGTTGTAAAATGAGTGCCCAGTTTATTGGCCAAGTCAAGACCATCTTTAATTACACGTGCATTTAGAATGGGTTCATCTTCAGCATCATCGCTTATTTCGTCGGAATCAGCGGTTTTTTTTTGTTTAATTTTTCACTAAAATTAACAAATTAAACTTCCACAAATAAACACCAAATAAAAATACATATGTACTTTTCACGGCAAAACTTAATTCCAATTGTAAACAAAACCAATTCCTTATTGAGCTTACATATGTAAATTAGGGGAAACCCCGAATTTAGAATTGTTTGCCGTTACATTCGTGTTATTTAAAAAAAAGAGATCGTGTAAAAAGTGAATTAAATTCTTTTTCTGATTCGTATAAAAGCAAATTCGTGTAAAAAAAATTCGTGTAAAAACAGAACTGGATATATTTCGCAAATAGATGTATTTTCAAATAAAATGCATCATCTGTCTCAAAAAGTATTGATTTAATCCCAAACATATTAAGTTGCTCACAAGCAAATATCTTTAGAATTCTGAGACGTTGCAATTAGAATAGCATCAACTGCCACATTGGAAACAAAGCTCCATCTTTCTCCTGTTAATATATTTGGATAACGACTAGCTGCAAAAGCAGCGCTGAGACTGATGAAATCCAAACACTTGGTACACCCAAGAACTGCTCATTCGCGTATTCTGCTCAACTAAGCTATGTTATGTCTAGTAAAAGGAGCTACTCGTACGTTGCTCCATATAATGGTTCTTAAATAAAATAAGAAACTGTAAGTCCAAATATACATTTAGAACCTAAAGAGAATCCAATGAATATACAAAATATGTATTTATTCTCCAACTCTTCTGAAATAAAAATAACCACAACAATTTCGGATCATTGCACCGTATTTCAGGTCGAAATCTCGGAAATCCGAGAGGTAGCAGCCTGGCTCTCTATGTTTACAGCCTAGGGTCTTGCTATCGTTATCTACATCCATAGACAGGTCGCAATAAAACCCTTAAAATCGCCAAAAGTGTCGTATTCTGCTCACCAAACCCAAGGGGTTTGTGAAGAAAAGGTAATTCACCATCTTGGGGTTGTCCGCCATATTAGATTTAAAGTGGTTTTACCACAAAATCTGGGAAAATATTTAAAAAAAAAAAAATAGAAAAAAAAACACGAAAGAAAAAATGCGGAAAGAAATTAATTCTAAATTTACTCATATCGCCCCGCGAATAATCGCCCAAAACTCCCAAAAACTTACTTCACATGGAAATTAACTTCACCTCAAGTGCGAATTAAATGCACTTTACGATTTTCCATTCAACAGGCTTTTACAAGAATTATAATATTTTTATTTGTATTGATAAAAAAATGCAAATATGTACCTTTATTAAATCAATAATACCTTAAATTTATTGTAATACAATAAGACAACAACTGTAAATATGAAAAACATCATTAATACCATGTTCCCACTAAATGAAATCGCGAGATTTCGCCAAATCTCTCCAAATCTCGGACGTTTCGCCATACATTTTCGAGATTTCGACGAAATCTACTTGAAATCTCCTTGAGTTCATCCATCCGTGATAGGTTGTCAAACCGAACAAGCCTACAGCATGAACTTTTTTCATTTTGGTGTTCATTTGTAGATGTCAAAATATATATTAGTAGTGCGTTCCAAGTCAAGAGCAATTTGTGGAATTTGTGTTTGGATTTGGAACTCGATCGAGTTAATTTATTAATTTCCCATAAGCTAAAGGCATTTGTCATTTCTCTTTCCTTGTGTTTGTACGTATGTATGCTCGAGACAGACAGAAACAAGAGATTTTTCGCCAACTTTTTAGTTGAATTTCCTCTTTTTTTAAGTAAAAGGCGTCCCATAATTCACGTAAAATGTAATTTTGATAAAATACAGATTTTTAATTAGAAAGCTTTCATTTTTTATTGATTCATAGAGTATACAGATTGGGGTTATGTATGGAATAGCACATCGGATAAATGGCCGCCACGGCTTTGCTGGCAAGTACGTACTCTTTTATTGAAATTTTCTATGACCGTTTCGCATAAATGTGGCTGAATTTCATTAACACACACCCCAATTTCCTCTTTCAAGGCGTTGGTGGTCGTGGGCTTGTTTGCATAGACCTTTGATTTTAAAAAAACCCCATAAAAAAAAGTCCAATGGCGTGAAATCGCAAGATCTGGATGGCCAATTCTGATCGCAAGAACGGCCCGATTACACGATTAGGAAATGACTCATGCAGTAATTGAATCGTTTCTCTGGCTGTATGGCATGTGGCATCGTCTTGTTGATACCGCATGTTGGTCACATCCATATCTTGTAATTTAGGCACTAAAAACTGGGTTATCATGTCACGATAACGAACACCATTAATTGTTACTGCCTGACCAGCCGCATTTTCGAAGAAGAATGGTCCGATAAAGCCCCCAGCACAAAATCCACACCAAACAGTCACGCGTTGTGGATGCATTTGTTTCTCAACAACAACTCGTGGGCTTTCTGAACCCCAAATGCGACAATTTTGAGGATTAACGAAGCCATCAAGATGAAAATGAGCTTCCTCATTTTGTACGAAAATTGCGGACTGTAGCTTTCATAATTCAAAATTAAAATTTTGCATGAATTGGGCGACACCCTTTAGAACAATATTCTCGGAAGGGGATATTGATCTTAAAATCAACATTGGAGTAAGCTGTAAGACACAGAACTATAAACAAAAAAATACAAAAGCCTTATTTGCGTGATAAAAATATATCAACAAAAGAAAAAAATGTTATAAAGTCCACCTCCCTCAGTGGACCACGCTTCATGACAGTTCTCATTTCGACTATCTTTGGGTGTGGCAATGGTGTAGCGGTAACGTCGTCAATTGCCATGTTAATGGTTCATGGTTCAAATCCTGACGTCAGCAAGCATTTATTTAAATAAAAAATAACAAAAATTTCACCAGTTATCTGGATGCCATCCCCGGAGTTTCTCTGAAGCATAAGCAACTGAGCTTCAAAACACTCTACCAATTCTTTCTCTCTCTCTTACTATCTTTTTCAACGCCCGCACTTTGTACAAACATATTGAGGATATTCGTAACCCCTTGAGTGCGGGCAGATTATATTTAAAAAAAAAAATGTTTTTTCTTTGATTGTGGGTGTGAAAACCGATTTTACCTCCACTCCCGAGCTTGATTAAATTGGTTATCTCAGCTGTTCCGAAATGACAGCCACTTGGTATTATTCATAATTTTCGTTTGACTTGGAACGCACTCCAACCACCTCAAAATTGACAATTATTGACATTTGAAATCACTTTAACTCGGTGGAAACGGCTATCGTGATTTCGGTAAAAGTTAATCGAAATCTCCGGATTTCGCTTCGGTGGGAACATGGTATAATTTCGACTCATTATGAAGTCAGTAAATCTACTAGAAATACATAATAGCATAGTTCAATCAAAGATATGTATATTTTTCTATAAAATGAACAGTTCTCTAAAGCGGCCCCTAGACGATCAATATTATTGTACAATATTTGGTATTACACAATATTATTGATGCTCTGTAGACAAAATATTTATTGTGCAAAATCAAAATGGGTTTAATATTTATTGCGCAATATAGAAAAATTGTATCGTCTTTGGGTAATATTGCACAATATTTGTTCAGGTTTTCATGAGTAAACACTTTTTTTTTGCACCACTCTTTCATCCATCTGCGCTTTTTCTTTCTTTCCTTTTTAAGCACACGGCCAGTGAAATGGCCACACAACAAACTTCAGTATCACCCAAGATGTTGTCCACACAAATATCAGCTGTCGAGGCTAGGTTATGTTGAAGTGGCTGTCAGCTAAGAATCGCCAACACACTTAGACCAATAATAGGTCCATTGTGATACCACGGCGCTCATAGGACAAAGTTTCTCTCTACCTACTCGCTAAACCATTTTCAGCTTCTTATGAAGCGTAAGAGGCTCTTAGTGTCTGTGTCTATCAGACGTTGTAGTAGAAGACACCTAAGTGAAGCTTCCTTCTACGGGAGAGAGCTGGACAGAAGCAAAGAAGGTGAGGAATAGTTTCTTCATCCATGCAACTTCTACAAAAGTCGTTCACAAAAATTCCAAGCCTTGTAGCATGCTTGCCTACTAGTTAGTGCCCAGTGATGACACCTATTATAGTTCCGATATGCAATCTATTGAGAGAAATCAAATTATTAGAGTGTTTTAGATCCAGCTTTGGCCAAATCCGTTTTGTCGCTAGATTTGGCCACCGTTGTACCACTTGTTCACCTAAGATTTGTACTCTCGATAGCATCCAGCTTAAGTTTGGGTTTGCAAGTAGCGTTTGGTATACCTAAGAAGCCTTTTTCCGGTAGGGTGGGTATGGGTATAGCTGTTGCTATTCTGGTGAGTTCATCGGCCTTACAATTCCCCAGCACCCAACTGAATTGAACTACTCAGCCCTCACCCCAAGAAGCGATTGGCAGTCTAGAGCTACTAGAAAATTTATAGAGATCGATTCCAGGGATTTGATTACAGCTTGGCTGTGGTTATCTCTAGCGAATATCACGTTTTTCTTAAGCCAAGATAAAACTTCTTTAATCGCCATTATTTCCGCCTGGAGCATGCTGCAAAGATTTGTTAGACGGAAGGAGAGTTTAAAATTAAGCCTGTCAGAGAAAATACCTCCAACAACTCCGTCCTTGGTTTTCGAGCCGTCAGTAGAGAAATGAATCGACTCATCTTCTAAAAATGCATCATCCTTCCAGAGTGATCTGGAGGGGATGGTGACGAGGAAGTTGTTCCTTCAGGTCTGATAGTACATCTGCTATCGCTAATGTATTAACATTATTGAAAGCGCCTTCTATATCCAGAAAAGCAACCATTGTATACTCCTCATAAAACAGGGAATCTTCGATACTGAGCACTAGTGAGTGTAATGCCGTCTCCACTGATTTACCTTTGCAATATGCAAGTTGGGCCACCGACAGTAGTTTCTTATCAATATTATTGCATAAGTGGATATCAACCAGTCGTTATAATGTTTTTAAGAGGAATGATGATAGATCAATAGGTCTGAAAGCTTTTGGATTTGTATGAGAGCATTTACCCTCTTTGGTATGAAGACAACTTTAACTTGTCTCCATATCTTTGGGATATATACCAGATGTAGACAACTTTTTTGTATTGTATCCGCCAACTAAATTATTGGGAAAAATGTTGCACCGTCCAGGGTGCAATGTATTGCACAATAATATTGATCGTCAAAAAAAAAAAATGTTTGCGGCTGCAAGACAAAACTTTTGTTTTCGGGATTATAAGACCATAACATTTTAATAGAGGGATAAGGGGAAATTTATCTGTTGATTTCCATCTTGAATGGAATATTTTTCAAAACTTCCTTTTTGTTTAAAATTATTCGACTGTATATTACGGCTTTGACATGACATATGAATATCTAATCATTTGTTGCCCTTATTAATATTCGTTTTTAATTTTCTTTTTTCAGGTGAGTTCATGGGCTTTTTTCGAAATTAAAATCATCATTCAACCTTGGTAAGAATTCCAATAGCACTGACACGTGCCACATCAACCGAATCAATCAATTAATTACAAATTCAGGACAAAAACTTCCTTTAAACGTTATCGATACTCAAGTAGCGCTCTTAGATTATATCCAAAGAATGCATAAAATTCCAGCAAATAAATATAATAAGCATATCCCAGACAAACACAAAACATAAAAATATTCACATCAAAACATGATTACGTCCTATCGACGGCAATTCAATTAGGTATCAAAAGAATGACAAATCCGAGAGCTACTATCTCCTTTTATTGTATGCGAGTGAGGGGAAGGAAATGGTAATCTGCTCAAAAAACGATAAATTCTTCGTCATCTAGAAGGAAGCGACAACGGAGTCACATTATCTCTCGAGCGAGGAAAAAAAAAATTGACATCCCGGTACCTATTAAAACAGCTCCAAGACGTAGATAAATGGTAGACGAATGCCATGTCTCCTTCACATTATCCAAATATTATTTTCGTCCTTTTTCTTTGGAATATTTTCTTGCTGAATTCTTATTTCTACCGACGACTGAGCGCTTACTGGGTGACATCCTTGCTGCGACACCTGGGTGCAAACGCGTTTCTATGGAATAATTTTCTCCCGTCATTGCTACCGGTGAATGAGTCCAACATATTTGTCATTCGTTTCGGATTGGGTCGGGGGTGGTTGGATTGCTGTATAGGTATATTTCGACGAAATTTGATGATTTAACTTTGTTTCCGGGAAGCGGAAAAGCATGGATATGCTCTGAATCATCCCGTCCTCAGTCAATATCCTAAGTTTCATCACCATCATCATCTTCGTTGTCTTTTTTCTTAAATACATATTCGTCCTTCTTCCCTACACCCGTTCAGGGAATTCAAGTGATTCAAGCATACTCCTAGTTGCCGTTAAGGCAATCAGGATATTGGGGAAACGAAATAAAGACTCCCAGGAAATTTTATCCATTGTTGCCAAATTGAAATTTGATTTAATTGCCGACGAGATTGAGATTGAGCACGACTACGGATTACAGATTGTCTGGGTTCCCATGTATCTTTGTCTGTCTGTTTATTACCAAAAAGGGTAAACATATCAATTACTTTGAGGTGATGTGTGGCTGATTAATTGATTAACTTTATCTGGGTGAGGGGTGAATACTTGGATTGAAGGATGACGGAATGATTGTTAAATCACTTCAGCATTCAAATTGGTTAAACTTAGAGAGAGAAAGGGAGAACAAAACATTGACATAATAGAAATGTGGGTGCACTGATGTCCATCCGTTTCAATTCATATCAACATCATCATCATCTGAGTATCTGAGCGTAAATATGAATAATAAACTTAAGCACATTTATCTTATGCAAATTAATAACGAACAAAAGCACTTTAGTGACCACGCAGATGGGGCGGGTGGATATAGAGTAGATAGTAGTGCATCATTTTGTACGTACGCTTCATTGGGGATGACAACCCAGTTTGTGATGCATGCAAGCGTGCAAATATTCTTGGCAGGCAGTGGGAGGAATGAGGATGCCATCTCGCATGTTGAACATTTTGTCTTCATATCTCATCTCGGCTCATTCATCATATAATCCATTAAAATTAGAGACAAAACCGCAAAGACAGAGGCCAGATGATAAAGCAGGCAAACGACATAGACGATTTATATGACGGCTTAGGGTTAGGACACGTTGCTTGTTGGACCGTAGACAGTTGAATTTGTCTCTCAGTGATAGATTGTGGAAGAAAGTAGCCAGGGAGGCGTAGTGATTTAGAAACTTTTTCCCATCGCACCATATGATGATGATTATTTTCTGTACGGGATTTTACTCCTGAAGGGGACAGTTTGCGCGACAGACATCAGTCAAACGAGACAGTATGGTTATGAAGGCCAATGTCAGGAATGTTAGACGTATATATATGACTTGACGTCTTAGATATTTTCTTATTTATATACTACACACCTTGGATAAGCTTTGTAGATGCATACATGCTATATGTATGTACTAGCTAACCAGTACTCGCTTTGCTTCGCCCGCATTTAAGTTGACAGTTATTTACTTGCCAACTGAATACAATACCGAAAATGTGTAAACTGAATTACAACTTCCCCCGTGGGAATCCCCACAAGAGCACATACAAACCCGCTTATATCACACAATTTATTTTAAATCCATTAAAATATTCAAAAATGTGGACAAATCTAACGATCAACATCTTATCTAACAAAGTAGAAATATATTGCAATGTTTCTATGTTTGTGCATGCATATTTATGAAGATATTTTTATAGCATGTGCATTGTGCATATCCTAATTAATATTGTAAAATTTTAAATGTCTGAGATTTGGCACTGATAACGATTTTTTTTTTTAATTTTTAGAAGAAGATCTCTAGAAGAGAGCACACACTAAAGTTCAAAACACCGCGCCCATATACTAACACACACACACTACTGCAGCGATAGCCATTCCTGCGCGACTGTTTACAGTGGTCTCCACTGAAGGAAATTTGTGGGCGATGATTTGATTAATTGTTTTTAGCATTGCTCAGCTTCGGAATAACGCAGAAAGATGTTTTATACCTTAAATGAATCAGAATCATTTCTTAATTCACCTGTTTTTTTTATTTTTTTAATCCGGAGAGCCAGTACTGATCTACGGCTGTGGAATCAATATTTACAGATGGAAAATTCGATCTCAACCCCCTTTATGCCACTTAGACCTTGAATTTTGGAAAATTCCTTCTTATCTCGCATCTAGGCAAAATAAGGAATTACTGTGGAAAAATTCAAGTACCTACGTCTAGTAGTTTTCGAGAAATTGTGTTCACAAGGAAGATCGACTTTGCTTTATAGTATTTAGGATAAGATTGAAATCCATCGAATGTGGTTTAGTGAATCAATCAAATGTACTTGTTTTCCTAAAACATCTTCTTCTTCCTTTTATCAGCGAGGTTATGATCCGAAAATAAAGGAACATAACCCTCCCACTTCACCGCATTTCTACTGATCCGCCTGTGGGGTTCCTAAAACATATAAACTACAAATAGTTCGATAAACATTCTCAATTCTGAGAATGTATGTATATGATATATACATATACTCGAGGTAATGGTCAGATGATGACTACAAAATAAATATTATTTAAAACACTTATGTATCTACATATTTCTAGTTTTTCGAAAGATGATACAAAAGCATTTACGTTATTGTTTGAAAATCTTCTTAAGGCGGTACCAGTTGAGAATTATTTATGTACAATGTATAAGGTACCTACATCATTTATATATTATCGAAGAACGTTAAACTGTTCAAACATAAGTTCCCAAGGTGTACCCTGTACATGACCATGATTTGGAGTAAAATGTTAAATCAAGGGGTGACAGGAAATATTTTTCCCGATCAGTGCTATGGCTATTTAGAATTACTTGGTTAAAAACGAATTCCAACGATAATCTGGAAAAAGGTAGAAAATAAACACCAATTTCTTTTGTGGATTTTCTGGTAACAACTAAAAGTCACTCTCTACTCTAAACTCCGATCGAATTTGCCTCCTACATAAAAGCTATTAAAATAAGTTATTTATGCCCAAAAATGTACGCAGCTTTTTTCGTTTTGGCGTAATTCCGACGGCCGTATTTCTCAGACCATTCAATCAAAAAAAATTTTAATTTATTGATTCTTATGTCCTAAAAGACAACTAATTTTGAACGCGATCAAGGCATACATGATGGTATAGTTATAAATGCAAGGAATTGTAAACAAGTTAATACAAAAACGTTTGTATATAAAAAAAAAATATTGTACATGTACATGTACATGTTTTTAAAATCGTATGTGCATACCTACATGAACTTTCGGACTTGCCTGTACAATCAATTATTTGTACTATTTGAATGTGTACCCTAGTATAAAACACCTTCCGAATCCATAGCAAGTAACCTATTCTACTAATTCTCTGCATATACCGCATAAATTCTGTGCAAATCTCTACAACTACAAAATGCATACTCAACATAGTCTACGTATATTTCTAGGAATCTATAAACTATTATAAACCAATCGAAATACTATTCACTACACTTTCGATAACATAAATCTCAAATTTTCGAACAATGGCAATCCGACGTCCATTTATTTATTACATATTAATAAAATTCAATTCACTCCACTTTCCTGTCATTCCGACTGAGGTATTCCGTTTCCTGTTCACTACACCTCTAAAGGAAATATCTCTGCACTTCTGGCAAAATGTAATACTCATTTATCTTAGCTAGGATTTTGTGTAAATAGTTCTTCATCGCTGAGCTGCTACTACTCATTGCCACCTCAATATCACTTCAGAAATTCAGTACTGTATCCTTACCTCAGACTACCCCAAATCAACTCAACCCAACTGCATCGAATTGAAGTTAAATAACATCCAACATTCTATTTTGAATTCAATTTAATAATCTATAATTTCTTCACATTACCCCCATTGATTCGATTCTGACCCATTTCGATTCAGCCCTGCCAACCTTTCAAACTCTGTAGAGCCTTTGTTACAATTGTAAATGAATTTCTGTTCCGATACCTGAGGTCATAGAACCATCTTCTTGGAAAAACATGGAATTTACATTGCTCCGGATGCAATAATGGAAATCTTATGAAGCATTGTTTGGAAATGGTATGCTGCTTACTGGGTAGTTGCTAGGACGATGGAAAGAGGTGAATAACTGAATTATAACCGATTGAAATTTAATTCGTAAACTGAAACCAAAGATTTTCTTCAGAATCAGAGAAATCGAAATTAATTCAAGTTACGTTAAGGACATATTTCAGGAATGACATCTTGTGCGGTTGTGCAAGGCGGATGGGAGAAAAAGCGGTAGTATAACGTAAGAGGAATAATTGAGTTTTCTTCAAAAATGTAAATGGAGACTTATTCTACAAACAATATTATATATTTTTATGTTAGTAGAATATATATGTACGGATATATACATAACGCCTTTTCTCTTACTTTCAAACTTACATTATTACTGTTCATAAGATTATTATAAAAGTAAAAGACTTATCTGCAGGAGGTTGTGTTACAAAGTAAATATCTTTTAAAAGTAGTGAGCTCAAGCTTTTTTATGTATACATATTTATATTATAATAAAAAACTAAGATCGAAAGTTTTTTTAGTCTTTTTTTTTGTTTTCTCAAATTCATTCAAAAAACTAAGATCGAAAGTTTTTTTAGTCTTTTTTTTTGTTTTCTCAAATTCATGTTTAACTTGTCTTTTACCATACTAATGGTAGAAACTAGAAATATGGAGGTGATTTTGGGCACGTGTTCTTGTGTTCAACCCGTGAGCAATAGGCAACTGGAACCGCACATCTTTATAATACTCCAGCGCTCCACACTCAGCACATTGAAGGCTACGCTTCCAGGTCGTCTTTTTCGGAATATTGTTCGTAATGCGGAGTTTTGGAGTCTTTGCGAATCGTTTATGTATACGGTTGCTGCGATACCTCAAGCCAAAACACCGTATCTGAGCTTTGACTCTACAAGTGCATAGTAAGGTTATTCTAGCACCAGCATCGTAGAATACCAAATCAAATGCAGCATTCCAAAAGTCGCCTTTTTCAATTCGGATTTTTTTTTTTTTTGTACTTTATTTATCCCATCAGAAGCTTCTATCGATGACTACGCCTAGGTATTTGTATTCATACATAACCTGGATATCTTGCGCCAACGTTTTTGGACAGCTGCAGTTTAGTTTTTAATCGGTTTAAAACTAAACCCATGTCGTGACACCACGAATTCATTAAATTTTTCTTGCATTATTGATGTCGCAGTCTCCAAAGATATGTGTCGTACTATTATAGCGGTCTGCATATTCGGAGCCAATACATTTTTTTAGCACACGTAAAAGTACATTCGTGTACAAAATAAGGAGCCTTTTTAAGCCTAGCTTTGAGCTTTGTACTCTGTGCTTAGCAATCTCTTCTTAGCTACATTCATCTCCAATCTTTACTATGATGTTCCTATAGCTAAGGTAGTCCTGCAACCAGCTAGCTGTGTCCCTCTTATTCCAGTTTGGCTTAAAGCTGCTAATAGTTTTTCATGGTTAAGAGTACCAACCGGTTTACCGAAGTCCAAAAAAGGACTAGGACGTGATGATTTTTCTTCAGGCTTTCATTTATTATGTTTGAAAACTCTCCAAGCAATTTATATGTACTTTTATTTTTTTGGAATCGATACTGGTTTTGATGTATGATTTTGTTTTTCTCTAAAAAGTCCCATAGTCTTCTAACCACAACTTGTTCCAGACACTTATCCCCGACTGATAATATGGAGATCGATCTGTAGTTTGAATTAAGATTTTTAGTAGTACCTCCCTTATAAATTTGTCATACTAGGAGGTTCACTTTTCTGGCTATTATCGGTGCGAAGACATATGCATTGGTTTTAAGATCAACAGCTGTTATTTCATATAGGCCAGATGACTTATTTGTGTTTAATGATTGCAGTATTGTGAGTATTTCCACTTCGCTTGTCTCCTCAACGAATAATGTCTGACAGTTAGTATCCGTTGAGATACTTGATGTCGCGATATTACAGCCATGCATTATTTTGCGGCTTCTCTTGCAAAATATATATTGCGAACTTTATATGCGGACTATATATTTTGCGAACTCGTTTGTCGGTTTGCCATTGTATGCCTATCTCCATGTAACGAAATATTTTTTAACACATCAGTTACACATTTTTTATGAAAAAAAAAAATATTTGTTTCTAATTTACAACACAAGGAAAACGTGAATCCATAGAATTCAAATAATTTATGTATTCGGCAATTTTTGTTCCACCGAAAGACATTGGTGACCCCGAGTTGAAAATAATAACTCATAATTTCGATTGGCATACAAAGAAAATCTTATAGGGGAGCTCGGAATCAAATATATACTTTTCTTTTTTTATGTCCTGTATCCCCTTGTGGGTCCTAGGGCCTCTACTACGCCTATGCGCCACCGTGTACGGTTTCTGGCAATGTGGCTGAGTTCCCCCCAACTTTTCCCTAACTGCCGTGCCTCCTTCTCGACTGTTCTGCACCATGCTCTCCTCGGACCGCCAGGTCTTCTGCCATCCTGAGTGAAAGGGTTCCATTGCATAGCATGGTTCACTATGGGACTGTCACCCTTACGGAACGTGTAACCAATCCACTGCCACTTCCGCCGTTGAATGGTTGTGCCTATTGGTTCCTGACCCGTTCTCTCGTAAAGGTGTTCGTTAGAGATACGATTGGGCCAGAAAATCCTTAAGATATTGCGCAGACACCTATTAACAAACGTTTGCAGATTTCTGGTGATAGTAGTGGTCACTCTGCACGTGCCAAACAACAGCACGGATTCAACGTTGGAGCGGAACAGTCTTATTTTGGTGCTCAAACTGATTGCACTGCTTCGCCATATTTTGGACAACATCCCGAACGCGGACTTTGCTTTGGCGATCCTGTTGGCTATATCCAGTTCGGTTCCACCATCGGTCGAGACAATACTCCCAAGATACTGGAAATCCTCTACTCTCTCTACCGGTTGTCCAGCAATGCATATTTGAGCCGATGAGTTTGTGCCAAGGCTGATAATTTTAGTTTTTGCCGTATTCATTTTCAGTCCGACGACACCTGCCTCCCTCTCCACTTCTGCTGTCATTTGGTGGAGGTCCATAATTCTGTGGGAGAGTAAGCATGCATCGTCAGCGTAGTCAAGATGTTTCAGTTGAGATGTAAGAGTCCATCGAATTCCTCCGTTTCCCGTCGACAAAGCTGCATGAAGCACATCGCTAATCACCAATAGGAATAATATTGGTGAAAGGATACAGCCTTGTCTTACCCCACTTTGGATCTCAAATTCCTCAGACAACCTTCCCCTGTGCAGAACGTGACATTTAGAGCCTTGATATGTAGCTTTGATCATAGCAATTAATTTATCGGGAATGCCTCTCTTGCGTAAGGCACGCCAAATAAACTCCCTGTTGACACTATTGAACGCCTTCTCAAACTCGATGAACAGCAGGTGCAGTGGCGATCGATATTCAACACACTGTTCGATGATAATCCGCAGGGTGTTGATGTGGTCAGCACAGGAGGATCCAGAGCGGAAACCTGCTTGTTCGGCATCGAGTGTGTCTTCGAGATGTTGTTTGATTCGCTCAAGGATGATTTTAGCTATTATCTTAGCTACAGCAGGCAGCACGCAGATACCCCTCCAGTTTCCGCACTCCATTAAATTTCCTTTCTTAGGAAGCTTGACGATCATTCCCTTTTTCCACTCGTTAGGAAAGCTCTCAGCTTCCCAAGCTCTATCTATAAGTGGAAGTAGAAGCTCAGCCGATGTTGTTGGCGCTGCTCGTAAGAGCTCTGCTGGAATACCGTCAAGTCCTACCGCCTTGTTGGTTTTGAGTGCTTTGATCGCGGTAATGATCTCATCTTTACTGGGAGTCGTGGTGCGTATTCGAGAACTTCTCACCTCGGGCATCTCAATTCGATTTGAGAGCATATCGCTAGCGAATACACGGTTTAAAACCGTAGCAAAATGCGCTTTCCATCTCTTGAGCTAGTCCTCATCCGAAATGAGCAAGGAATCATCTAGGCTTTTCACTGGGTGTTGGCTGGAGCTGCGACCACATGTCAGCTCTTTGGTGATTCTGTAGACGGTCCTGCTATCGCACCTCGGTGCTGCTTCTTCTGCTTCTGTAGCCAGCGCGTTGATGTAGTTGTGCTTGTCACGTCGCACGCTACGCTGAACTTCTCTCATCTTCATGCGATATAGGGACTCTAGCTCGCTTCTCCCTGCTGCTGGGGTAGCTGCAACGCGTGCTTTCAGCTGTTTTCGTTCGTCAATCCGTCTCCAGGTATCCTCGGAAAGCCACGCCCTATGTCTTCCCTGCGATCGACCGACAATTCTTTCAGCACCAGATGTAAAAACATTTTTCACAGCACACCAATGGTCTTGGATGGTTGCGGACATTGAGCTGCTGATTGCTTCCACACCTTGCGAAAAGTGCACCCTTAATTGTTGGCGCACTGAGGGATCACTAAGTCTATCGACGTTGAACCTGGGCATTCTTGTGTTGTCTTCGAACTGCAGCAGTGCGTAATTGGCGAGTAGCTATCATAAGATGGTGATCGCGTACTATCCCCACATCTGCCCCTCACCTGTTTCGGACGTCCAGGAGACTACTCCTAAAGCGGCGGCTGATGGCAAAATGGTCAATTCGATTAGACGTTGCTTACCTGTCGCTGTAAACCCAGCTGACTTTGTGGCAGGTCTTGTGCTCAAACATGGTGCCACCTATCACAAGGCGGTTGGCATTGCAGAAATCCACAAACCTTTCGCCGAGTCCATGCTTCCCGATTACATGTTTGAGCCTTCGCTGTCGTTGCCTACCTTGGCATTCAAATCCCCCATCACTATGACAATGACTTCATTTGGTGTTGTGTTGAAGACGGCACTTGAGAGATTGTAGAAGTTCTCCTTTTTGTCATCAGACGACTAATTCGTTGAGGCGTAACACTGTATGATTGTGACGCGTCGTACTCTAGTCCGGAATCTGGCCGTCATAATCCTATCACCATGAGGCTGCCAGGAAATTAGGCCCTTGCGTGCTGTTATTGTTAACAGAAGTCCGACACCATATTCCCGCGAACTTCCGGATGGTCTTCCAGAATAGAGTAGTACAGTGTTACGCGTTGAGGACTGGTACTCGCCCGCTTCTAACCATCTTACTTCACTTACCCCCAAAATGTCCAGTTTATATCGCATGAATTCCTTTTCCAGTTGGAGGAATCTGGCATTGTAAGGACCTTCTCTTCCCGAGTCGAGGAGCGTCTTTACATTCCAGAAACCTATCTTTGTCCGGGTACAATAGCCAAAAGTCGTCAACATGTGATCAGTAACGCAGGTTGCTGGCCCACGTTACCTAGCCTAGAATCAAGGCCCTAGACAACCCGCACTTACAGTTTTGGCTTATACATATAAGATAATATAAGGGATAATAAGGGGACCACCACTAGGAGGTAAAGTAAGCACTTCATCACGAACTTGATTGTTGCGCTACTGGCCCAAGCCAAGTTTTGGGCAGTCAGTAGTTTCCCGATCAATCGCAATGTAGGTCCCCAAGGTCGCATATTCACCACGACTGCGAGCGCAGTAGTCATCGGAATCTTATCAGTATGCATATGTGTGTACACAAGACCACTACTCTTCAACCAACGACATAAGCGAAACGTACATCATCACGTATCAGAGACCATAGGATACCATCGACTAATTTTCGACGTCACATTTTGACCACAACCAAAAGCGTATGTATTCATCGGGAGCTTTTCGGAACACAGTGCATGTGCTAAAGTAAGTTAGATTTCACCTCAGACGTATGGACCTACATGAAGAAGCGACATCACAGGTCGAGCTTATTATTTATATTAGATCATTTTTACACAAAAATCGTTGAGTACTATAAAGCAATAGAAATTGTTTAAGATAATATTAATTTATACAACAAATTTAAGTTTTTATTCTCTTTCTCTTTTTCTTTAATTCTACAACAACATTTATGTATATCAAAACGATTGTCAGCTAAACACGGGGCAAGGGCGATTTTATTTTAGTGCATGTGAGAATATTAAGGCAGAGTATGACTTAGCATATTACGTACATTAAATTGAAAGTTGGTCTTCGTCACTGAGGCTGTCGTGTGCGGTTGCGTATAGGGCTCTAGTTATCTAGTTATTTAGTTATTTGAAATTTGTAATCCAGCAATATTTTAAGTTTACAGAATAAAGTTTATGATCTGAAGTATTTGGACATAGTGCCTTTCCTTCTTAAATAACTACCCCCGCATTGCACTCACGATCCCTAATCTTCTAAATACCAGTAAAATCGGTAGGGATTTAGTGAAGGTAGAAAAGAAGATAAGAAATAAAGAAGATTTTGGTGAAAAGTATGAAACCTCTTATATTCATAACTCCCTATTTGTGAAAAAATGGGCTTATGTTTCTTAATACTTTTAAGAAATATGAATTATGAAAATCTGCTAAAAACTGCTGCTGTATAAATTTTGTCTACAATCTAAGTAGAGGGTGTCTTTTAAGTCAGTACTTACTTCAGACAGTCATTTCCGTCAAATCAATTGTCAGATTGTAACTGTCAGTGTCACTTTTATTTAGTAGTCTTTACAATTTTATTGTGATGACACGCTTCAACAATGTTAGCAAATTTTAGAAATTTAGTTCTATGCGCCTCAATTATAGAGCATTTGCACCATACTAAACCCGACAAAATCGGCCATCTGAGACCGCTATTCGCCGTATTGTTGTTGTTGTTATGCACCGAGACGCATAAGAAGAGTGCGTACTGAAGAGATAATTGCATCTGTTCAGGAGAGTGTTGAAGAAGATCCACATTTATCGATTCAACGTCGTTCACAACAGCTTGGTCTCTGTCCATCCACTTTATGGAAAATTCTACGCAAAGATCTTAGTTTGAAGGCTTACAAAATCCCAGCTCGTGCACGAATTGAAGCCGAATGACCATCGTTTGCGTCGAAATTTCGGTGAATGGACCCGAAATCAACTGGCATTGGATCATTATTCGTGTTATTGAGGACATACGGCCACAAATACTTGAAAAAGTGGTCGAAACTTTGTCTCTCGGATGACATTCATCAGATCCAGCCATGGTGGGTATATGACCGAAGTTGTATTTAAACATTATTTGCAGAATGAGTTCTCTCGATTGAACACAAATAAATGGGTATTTGATGAAATTTCATGTGTTTTGTTCAAAATAAAAGTTAGTACTGGCTTAAAAAAACATTCTTTATATACACAAAAATAGCCTGTTCGTTTATTCGCTAAAAACTCAAAAACTAACCATCCGATTGGGCTAAAGCTTACAAAATATAATTGTTATGAAGTGAGAAGTGAACTTATGTTCATCAAAAGTTTTTACGTTTTCCGATAGATGACGTTGAACACCAAAATCTCAAAATTATTACTACAGCATTCCACGGTGACAACTAACAATAAAATGACATTTCTCATGGCAAAATCAACACATTCACGCGGAATTGCATAAAGTTAATATATTATGATATTATAATAATAAGATTCCATTGTTTGTTTTCTTTGTTTCTTTGTTTGCTTTCGATGAACTTCGAAACTACTCGGCCAATGCAGCTCAAAATTTAGACATGAATTATGTTTTAAAGAGAAGAAGGTTATGCACATAGTACGTTTACTTTACGATAGATGCCGCTAAGCAACAACTAGGAAAAATTTACAAATGAAGCAGAAAATAACAACCAACTTTTCAATGGTATTTCCCACGCGACAAATGAAATATTACCCACATGAATACAAAATTGAAGTTTACTAACCGTTAAAAAAAGCATACACACATTTAAAAAGTGTCAAGAAAATAACTAATAATATGCTTATATTCAAGACACAGTTAAGATGCGATTGGAAAAACCATAAGCATAAAAATAAAACTCAATGACAAAAAATGTAAGAATTGAAGATACATTTAATTTAAGTCAATTTCATCTAAAATGTGATCAAGCATTACCTATACAACATAAAATATGTTATCGTAAATTTTATTAAGCAAAAAAAATGCGTTTACTAATATAGGCCGATACCGAGGACAAATCCGCGAATAAAAAATTCAGAAATATGAAAAACAACAGTACTCGTAAAAAAGAGTAAGAAAGAAAAGAAAGGAAAAAGTTTCGTGTGGTTACGTTATTTAGTTAAGGTCAGTTACGCGTTTTGTCTCTCTTAATGCCATGTATGCTTATAGCGTGCTTCGATCTCTTGGGTGCGTCTGGCAAGGACTTGGCGACAAGTAAAACGTCTTGGACTTATGTAGTTATGTTCACGATGTTTCATTCTATATATAAGTGAAATTTCGTGTGGTTAGATCATTAGTTAAGGTCCAGTTGTATGTTTTGTGTGGACGAATGAGACATCTCGTATCGGATTTCGATCCTTTGAATGCGTCTGGCAAGGACTTGGCGACGAGTTAAACATCTGGGACTGACGTCTTTATAATCAGGACGTCTTGCTCTAAGTTTTTAAAAAAAAATTAAGTGGTTGCACCAATTATTCCAAATTGGCATTTTGTCAATATTTTGAGTTCGTCTGGCAAGTCCTTAGCGACATACAAAACGCATGTCGTACAGAAATTCTATCATTGTACTCTTCATCATATAGACAAAAGTCATATTTGTTATACAAGTACCAATATACGAGTATATATGCATAAGTATATACCGTTCCGTATACCAATTTTTTTTTAAATGTTCCTAGTTTTTAATTTGTTAAGTTAAGATAGTTAAACAATACATACACATACATACATACATTTTCAATGGCCCGCTAATACTTCATGAGAGTGAGTCGCGGGGGTAGGATGCTCATGTGGACCCTCCATCCTTCTCGATCCGCCACCATTAACTCCAACTCATCAGGAGGAATCCCTAGAGAGGAGAGATGTTGGACTTGATCCAACCATCTATTTCTAAGCCTACCGGGGAGTCGCCTACTTTATGGCACGGCAATCATAGCACGTCTTGAAAGCTGGTCTGGGGGTATATGTACTATGTGACCAAACTATCAAAGTATAGACCGTTCCGTTCGGAGAAGTAGCTACTTAACATTAGGTGCCTCGCGTACTCTGGTGTTGCGCACTCTATCCCTACGAATTATTCCAGCAACACCGCGAAGGAACCTCATTTCGACAGCTTGTATCCACGATCTTTTTCTTTCGGTCTCTACCCAAATTTCATGACCATAGGTGAGAGTTGGAACATAGACCGAGTTTAAAACTGATAGCTTAGCTTGAACAAAATGTTCGGCCTTCCTTATAACAGATTGACCAAGCTGTCTCAAAATTGATCCAGCCTGACCAATTCTACAGAATAACTCGGCATTGCTCTCCCCATCACTCGTGAATAAGACCCCGAGCTACTTAAACTATCCATCTGCATCAGTGGGACTCCACTATCATGCAGAGTGCACTTAAAGGATATTTTGGAAACGACCATTGGAAACGGCTACAAACCTTTCGTTTGAGAGGACCCAAGGATGACCAAATTTTCTGCAAAGAACAAATGACTATTCCTTGGGACTCCCGCTTTGAAACGTTCTCCGCCACATCTGCGTTGCAACATCCAGTTCATATATACAATGAAGAGGAGAGATGACAAAACACACACTTGGCGGAGTCACGCCCGCAGTAAAAGGTATTGATTTAACACCGTTTATCCGAACACAGCTTCTACAATTTGTCTATAATGACTGAATCACTCTTAACAGGGAACAATCAATCCCATACTCTTGCAGAACACTCCAAAGTTTTCCTCGGGGAACCCTATCAAATGCTTTCTCCAAATCTACAAAACAAGTGTAGACAGGTTTAGCATAGTCCCAGGCCTTCTCAAGAACCATTCTGAGAGTGAATAACTTGTCGGTTGTGCTACTAGTGGGATAAAACCGCAATGCTCTGGAACGCATTTCTAGCACCTTAGCGAAGACTTTTCCAGGGAGACTTAAAAGAGATATACCCTTGTATTTGGTGCAATCTCTTTTGTCCCCCTCTTTAAAAAGACGGACTATCACCCACATTTGCCAATCACTAGGTGTTTCACCGTATTCCCAGGCCACTTTAATAACACTCGAGAGCCATTGCACTCCCTCTTTACCTAAAGCATTGAGCATTTCCGGTCGGATTTCATCCACACCAGCAGATTTGCCAACTTTTAGTGATTTGATCGCCAAAGTTACTTCCTCTACCGTAGGACTACTTTCCGCCCTACTCTCGACTATAGGTCTGTCATCTTCGATGCCCTGTTCGGGATTGAGCAATTCTGAAGAGTTCTCGCTCCATCTACGTAAGATTGGAAAGAAGTATACCGTCTTTGGATTTGACTCCTTCAACGATATTCAACTTTCTTCCTCTGCATCAGTGGACGGTCTTCCAGAACATCTTATTTGCTAATCTGTGGTCACGTTCCAATTGTTCGCCGAACTCCTTTCAAGGCTGTTCTTTCTCTGTTTTCACAGCTAAATTGCACGTTCTTCGCGCCTCGGTGTACCGATTTCGAGAATCGGAGTTCCCCAAGTGAATCCACAAATTAAAGGCTCTCTTCTTCTCTCTATTTATTTTTTATTTTATTTTATTAGTTTATTAGTTTATAAAAATTATCCTATACAAAAAATTCACTTTTTTACTAATTTTGGAACAAACATAATCTGCATGACACTTAAAATCGAACCTATCATCTATTATTGTACCAAGATACTTAATTTGCTTCACTTTCTCGAGTTTATCATTGTTAATTTTAATTTCTATATCGACTTCACTGTTTATCATACATTTAGATTTATTTACATTTAACTTTAATTTATTACTATTTAACCACGTATTTAGATTGATTAGGTCTTCTTCAATTTTTACTTTTAATTCATTTAAGTTATTACCACTTACATATATGAGTGTATCGTCAGCAAACAGCATTATTTTACAAAATTTCAGAACGCTTGATATGTCGTTTATATACAGCAGGAACAAGACAACACCGAGAACTGAGCCTTGAGGGACACCTAGCTCCACAATGCTCGGACTAGAGATTTCAGTATCAATTTTCGTAAATTGTATTCTATTTTTTAGATAAGTTCTGAACCATTTAAGCTCTTTGTTCTTAACACCATAGCTTTTTAAAGTTTCTAACAGAATCTCGTGATCAACTGTTTCAAATGCTCTCTGGAAATCAAGGAACACTGCACAAATTTTTCTATAATACTTTTCCATTCGTGTACCATCCACATAAGGGCAGTTTCACAAGATCTTCCAGACCGAAAACCCGATTGTTGTTCACATATTATATTATTATGTTCCAGATATTCTATAAATTGCTCTGATACGACTTTTTCGAACACTTTTTCAATAGTTTTTTAAAAGGTTTATTGGCCGGAGCTTGTCAGGGGTTTTCGCGTTTGAAACTTTTTGCACAGGTATTATCACAGATTGCTTTAAACAAGTAGGGAATTCACCTTCGGACAACTATCTATTTAACACAATTAACAACTGGTCACCAAGTACATCTAAGTTTTTTAAAAATATTGCACTATTCACCCCATACATATATATCTTTCTTTTTATTCATTTTATTTAGAATCTTTATCAGTTTGAACTTATTCTCAATCAAAGATAATTAAAAATTGCACGAAACCGGGTTTATTAAACTGTTATATATCACAGATGGAATTGCTTTGTTAATGTCCTTAATACTACTGATAAAATAATTATTTAGTATATTAGCTATTTGCTTCTTATCTCTAATTGTATCACCATTTATAATAGTTTCATTTATTGCACTATTTTCTTGGCCTACCACGAAACGTTTTAACACTTTCCAAAGACCCTTTTGATCACCAGCTCGGACACTTAGTTCATTCTGAATGAATTTATATTTACAATTTTTAACAGTCGTCTTATACCTATTTCTACAGAGTATATAGTCATTCCAGTCATCAATATTTCGCGAATGTATAGCTTTATTATAAACACTAATTTTTATCTTCTTTAGCTGACGAAGATTTTCGTTGAACCACTTATTATTATGTACAGTATTTATTGAACGTTCCACTGTAATTTTTTTAATAACAGTATTGAGTTTATTACTAAAGTATTGCACTTCCTCATTTAAATTGTGATATGTCAAAGACTCAGCTCTCCAAAGCTCTGCAAACTTTCATTTATCGTGCTTAAGTCGTCTAATTATAGTTTTATCTTTCCTATCAATGGCCTTGCAAACAATATCTATAAGTATGGTTTCATGGTCAGTTATTTTAAAACGCTTCTCTATTCTAGCTTTTATTGTCCCATTCCTAACATTCGAAATAGCGTAGTCTATTAACGAACTTGTACTTGAAGTAATCCTAGTAGGCTCCTCCACCAAATGCTTGAGTTTTCTGTCGTTCATAAAGTTAAATGCTTTGTTTTGCTCTCTGATGGCTCCTTAAACTCCGGGCGTATTAAACCGAGTCATTCTTTTCATGCAAAGAAACTACTTTAAAAAAAGAAACAACTCTTTTTGCACCTTTTCCCTTTTTTTGAGACTTTTTGACACTTTTTCGTATAAAAAATATTTTTCCAACAAAAATTCCATTTAGTTACACATCGCAACCGTCAACAAAATACTTGTCGACAAACATAAGATCAAGAATACGATTAAAAGAGTTATTCACATAATTAACTTGAACTAAATCATATTGAGAATTAACTTCTTCTTCCTCTTCCTTTTATCAGCGAGGTTATGATCCGAAAATAAGGGATCATAACCCTCCCACTTCACCGCATTTCTACTGATCCGCCTGTGGGGTTCGCCTCTTTATCAGAATTAACATTAGAAGGAATCACCTTTGGTCAGGTGATATTATGTGGGAGGTTAATAGTGTTTAAAGGGAATAAACACTATTAACCTGCCACCTAATATCACCTGAGCAAAAATCCAACAACTTATCTCCGTTCGCGTCTTGATCAGGATCACCGTTTCTCCCAATCACACTCCCCATATCATAACATCTGCACTCACGTTAGCATTGAACTCACCCATCAGGACAAAAGAATCCATATCCGCAACATTTTCAAGGGCAGCATCACCCCTTGACTCACGTAATGGTTCGCGAGACCATTGACAGGAAGCTCGTAACCATTTTGGGTTTGACCCGGTCGGGACAGGCCGACCACCAAACGCTCGCAAACTGAGACCCATCAGGCCGAGCTCCAAAGGATGCCCGGATTTACCATGTTTGACAATATCCGAGGCCAGTCGTCTTCTTTTAGATTAATTAAATAATTTAAATTAGATTAAGTCGAAAGAGTTAAGATTAACTTAGCGCCTGCATGGGGCAATAAATTATAATATGATAACTAAATTAATTAAACTAGTTTTTTAACGTTTTTGTTAGCGCGTAAGTTATACTGAAATGAATTAATGAAATGCGCTAAAAAAAAGACTAAAATAAATACGTATCGTGTGTACTCCAGCATGTTTCTGCTTCGAATGATTTATGTATAAATTTGAATATTCAATTGAAGTCGTGGTGTCTGGAGAACAATGAGAGTAGAACTGTCTAACCATTTTTGTATCTCATATCTGTGATGATAAAAATGCGAACCATGCTCGTGGCCTTAGAAACAGTACAAGTATATTAATAATCCCTTCGGCCCCCGCAAATTATAAAAAAAGTAGTCCGAGAAATCGAAAGGAGCATTTTGCTATGTACATAAGATGTATGTATGTACAAGAACACTTCTTGCCTCAGGCTAGCTCCCTAGGTTATGTTTTACAATTTTCTCCTAATTTTTTCGGATGAACTTGAAAGTTGTGTTGGCCTACGTGACCGCATTCTAGATGCATGCAAAAAAAAATTAAGACTTCCTTTTACGTTAATCAAATAAAGGAGTATATAGAAGAAGGTAAGCTTTCCTTTAATAAATAGTCCCTTACCCAAGATCTACCCCAACATTACTTTGATACTTTCTTGACGCCAATCCAAAAGGCAATTTCTATCTAAATTTTTTTTCGATTTAAAGATCTATTATCGTCCTGTCATGTCGGTCCTTAAGTCCAATATTAAATGTGCTCAGCCTATATTTGCCATAACTTAGGTCCTTAATGCGAGAAATCCCTTCTAGAAATTTACATTCCTCGAAACTTGGACATTCACAAGAAAAGATTTTCACTTAACCATAGTATAGGCCACATTCCATTGGCAAAATATACGAGTAATGGGCCAATTGGTTATCTACCCCTAAAGCAAATTCCCTGACCGCAATTTTCCTACAACATTCCCCAACCACCTCCCATTTCTTGTTCGCAAACTTTTCATACTGTTTATGTTTTGGATTACATGAAACGATGTCGACGTCTCCCATTCAGCTGCTGCCGCGACCTTCCACAGGCATTACACATGCCCACCTACACCACCTCTGCTGGTACAAAATTTATGCAGATTACATTTTATTTTTGTCAGTTGTGTGCGCCGCTTCAAGGATAAAGAAAAAGGAGACCCTATCCTGAACGTATTCAATCGCAATCGAACCCTCAAATTGAGATATGCGATTGGCCGCGCCACACCCTAGGTAGCTAAGGCCTTGCGGTGGTTTATCTGTCAATTTATTTGGCTGCCAAGTAATTGAAAACCTTTCCAATTCCAAGAAAATATTTTCTTCTCTGCCTTGACATGCCCGCAAGGTGTTACGTTTTCCAAATGAAATTTAAAAATCAAACCGAAAGGATTACATTTGGTTTAGGGTGGCTACATGAATGTGTGGGTGACTATGTGACAATGGGTTATTGCGTTCCATAGAATTTTTAATGGCACTTCATATTGCCGTGACTAAATAATAGATTAAGTGTTAGGACATTCCGTTCTTGGTATAAAGAGTCACTATTGTGCTATGAATTTCATCTGTCAGCTGTTCAATAAATCATCTGAGCCACCTGTGCATGTGCACCGAGGGAGACACCATCTCAACCCATGTCGAAGTGGAAAACTATGGAACAGCATTAGGAACATCGCCAGGAGCAAGATATCTCCACAGATATTATCTTTGGTTGATTTGCACAGTAGTGGTTCGTTCGGTGGATTAATGTCCTTGGCGCGCCAGGAGAGGAATTCAATAAAAGTGCGAAAATGCTAACCATAAGCAACGTGTGCACTATGGCAGTGCCACAGCACCTGTGGCTAAATGGAATTCTGTTATTTTATTCCCACGCGGTTTGGCTCCTCCTTCGCTTGACATCCATCGTGCATTCGCACGCCACTGTACCGCCAGCACTTACCCTCGATATTATTCTATGGAACGTTCAGCTATCCTCCTTTTATTTCGTTTTAATTTTTCGTAGTTTATTGCAATTCATAACCCACCCTGAAGCGGTTTCCGATCCACTTTCTAGCGGAAATTTGCATCGCAGGGGTAAATGGATGTGCACAGTGGGGCAGTGGGGAAGTTCTATTGTGATGATGCATCGGGGACTCTTGTTGCCTTTTAACAAGTTTAATGGGAATTTTGTGGTGGCTTTCGTTCTGTGAAAACAGTCAGAACCGTTCGCCACCTGCAAATTTGAAATGTGATTGGCGGCTACATGAGAAACATGAGGGCAGATCCTTCGATAGAAAACATAATGCACATAGATGTTTCTGTATTTCATTGAAGCAGAATAGACGTCGACGTTATTGGAGCACAAGTTTATAACAGGGCATATATTTTTCTACAAAAATCAAGGAATCTTCAGAAATATTATGTATGGAAGGCTGGCGTTCTCTAAAAAATGTCTGGAGTTAATTGTGAAATAGTCTCTTGGTTTATATACGTACGAGTACATGTATAATTGAATTTAAATTACAGCAATCCTAAAACGGTCATTGGTAGAAATAATATTTATCGTTGGTCATTGCATTGCTGTATCAAAGTAATTAATTGAAATTCTTACATTTTGAAACTTAAGAACTGATAGACATCTTAGTGGATACATAATAAAACATAATAATGGTTAATTTAACATATCGGCAGCTTTTTTATATATAATTTGCCCGCACTCAAGGGGTTATGAATGCCCTTAAAATGTTTTTACACAGTACGGGCGTTGGAAAGGATAGATAGACAGAGAGAAAGATTTGGTGTAGTGGTTTGAAGCTTAGTTGTTTATGCTTCTGTGAAACTTCGGGGGTGGAGATTTTTGTTATTTTTTGTTTTTGCTTCTGATTCACAGTATTGTTCCAAAAATGCAGGGACCAACACCGAATCTGACCTGTAGAGGAGATACTAAAGTCAAAAACCACTAATTTTGCTACCCGAGAGGGTTTAATATTGACTGTATTAATTAAAACTAGCGTTGATAGGTTGTCAAACTTTGACTGCTCGTCGTTCAAACATCCGGATTCCAACTTCCTTCTTACCTCCTTGCAGCGGGTTTTTATGGGTCCATCGCTAGCTTCCAGTCACCTTTTAGTCTCCGCTGTCACTTCTCTGGCAATTTCCATGCTTCCACCATCTTGCCCAAATTTGCCACGCCCATTTCTCTGCATGCCCACTTTTTCCACCAATTTAACCATTTTTTTCATTAACGATTTTCCAATTGTTTGATGGGTCATACGTCCAGGAAACTCCACAGATCGCTTTTCGGCTTAATCCCACTTGGATTACATTTCTTTCCCCTTGATTAAAATGTAATCGAAGCTCCGCGTAATCGAGGCTCACGAACGCAGTCACTTTTATCACACACAGCTGCCAAGAATAATTTTGAATTTATCAACAGCGAATTCTCCCTGATCGGTAGTTTCTGTATTCTGTGCTGTTGCTGTGACAATTCGGCACCTTTCCTGAGTTCTTCCTGGCGACCGAGTCCTTCTAGGTGAGCAATTCCCTATGCTGAGTTAACCCTCGGTGTAACTCATCTTACCTGTCGCCAGTTCTCGACGTAGTGGCAACAATCCTAGAGGCTGTCAATAGGGATGGTTAAGTGATGACAGTGTCGGGCAAGCAAGCAGTGATGGTGTTGTTTGAAAAGTATGGTGGTAATAATTTTGGCAGCACTTAGGCTTAGACATCGGTAGTAGCGTTGGGTGTAATGTGCGTTGGTAGGCGATAACATGCTTGCAGTCAGGTTCGTAACAGTATTTTTTTTCCGACCACCAATGTCACAGACAAATCAATCATCTAACAGAGCGAACAATTTTTCTGGCCATATGACCAAGATACTGCCAGCGTTATTCCTTTGCAGTATTCTTCACACAAGCTTTCGCAATTGATCGAGCTGACTTTATATATTTCATGAGAAATAAATAAATGCTTGCTGACATCAGGATTTGAACCATGAACCATTAGCGTAGCAGTTGACGATATTACCACTACACCATTGCCACCCCCGAAAGCTTTAAGTGAAAATGTGCTAAGACCAAAGTGACAACATTTTCAGGATCGTTTCGTTTATATACACATTTAAAGAAAATTGAAAAGCTTGTTGGATTGTTTTCACTTAAAATATGATTTCATATCCTAACATAAAAATGATCTTCTTGTTAGTTAAAAAAGTTTAAAAAATATATATTTGGCGCAACAGCTCTTTAAATGCCTGGGTTTAGCTTCTTGCAACCACTCGTGTTTTGTGCATTATATTTTTCACACGAATGGAATAGACCTACAGTTTAGTGCCGTATCCTGTTTAAAAAATAGGTCTCATCTCGTAGATCATATCTTAGTTGCGAGTAATACATTCTATGTTAGGAACTCCGAGCATCGTTTACACATCTTTCATATACAGTCATCCACAAAAGTCTGCGTACAGCGACGAAACTTTGGAAAACAGAGGCGTTGTGGCCAAATAGTAAATAATATATCTTTCAAATTGCAATATTTCAGTAAAAGAGCATTAAACCCATTCATTTTGAACAATATTTTCATATTTTTTTTTATTTTCTTAAGAAAAAGTTAACAAAAACAAAAAAAAGTCATTAAATACATTCCACAAAAGTTTTTCGTACAGCACTGAAATAAAATGGAAAACATTAGTTCAATTGAATAAAAAGTAATTATTAATTAAAGTAATTAATTCTTTTTACTTTTATGGTTAATATTTTGTCGGATATCCCTTCTTCTTAATTACCTCCTTCAAACGGTTTTGCATAGAAAAAACTAGTTTTTCTGTACACGAACTAGTAATATTTCTCCATTCTGCTAGTAAGGCTTCCTTAAGTTGCATTTTATTCCGAATCTCACGCGTTCGGATCCTGCGTTCTAATTCATCCCACAGGTGCTCAACGGCTTGAGGTCTGGACTCTGCGGGGGCGTTCGCAGCATGTGGGGAACGTTGAACAAAAGCCACATACGCACATTATGGGCCGTATGTTTTGGGTCATTATCTTGCTGGAAGTAAAAATCATCCGAGACTCCCAGTATTTCAGCACTGTCTCTTAAATTTCTTTTGAGGATATCAATGTAGTTGAACTGGTCCATGATTCCTTCGATTATTTCTAACTTTCCGACCCCCGATGCAGACATACAGCCCCATACCATCAAACCTCCACCTCCATGTTTCACTGTCTTGACGGTATACTTGGGATTTAGTGCATTGTTTTGACGTCGCCAGACTCTCAAGCGGCCATCCGAACCAAAAATGTTATATTTTGACTCGTCCGAAAATATAACCTTGCGCCAGAAGTCTGCAGATTTGTTCACGTATTCCTTTGCGAACATGAGACGAACATCTGACGGTTAATTTTATTCACCAAAGGTTTTTTTTCTGGGTGTGCACGACTTAAATCCCATATCGACGATGACCCTTCGTACTGTTTCTGGATGCACTGTGGTGTTATTGTAAATTTCGAGATGCGAACTTATCTTTTGAGCGCTAATGAAGGGCTCCTGCTCCACAATCCGCTTGATCGCCCGCTTATCAATCAGAGTTAGCTTCGGTGGTTAACTTTTTCTTAAGAAAGTAAAAAAAATGCTCTTTTACTGAAATATTGCAATTTGAAAGATACATTATTTACTATTTGGACACAACGCCTCTGTTTTCCAAAGTTTCATCGCTGTACGCAGACTTTTGTGGATAACTGTATGTCGATTGTTTCATATTTTGTTTTTGTGTCGGGTTCATTTTGATTCACTAATTTCGATAAAGAAGTTGCATTTCAAAAATAATACTTAAATTACCTTATCGCAAAGGATGCAGTGGCTCATGAGAAGAGGCTGACGGAGCACACTAATGACGAGGCATCTAGGCTTATTATTAAAACTGGGATAAGACGAAGACTTAAGTGCACCAAACCGTATAAACTGGTAGTAGTTAACATTAATTAGGAGGCCTTATGAGCTCTATCTAAATTCTTAAATTTTTATATTTAAACATCGATTGAAAGCATATGACAAATTTAAACTGCTTGTTAGTATTCTTAAACTAGTTATAGTGTAGTGAAATGTAATCCAAAATTACTTACGTTATAAATTAAAAAAAAAATTACCTTTATTTACGATTTCGCATGTATTTTTAATCCGTTTTTGCTTAAGTCAAACTAATGAAAGAGAACATTCGTTTAACGAAATTACCGAAAGCCAAAAATGACATTTCGGGGCCTAGATTTGCGAATTATTCTAACACGTAACAACCTCTCGCTCAATGCTCCCGCACACTGTAAGGTGACATGAAGTGGATTAGTTATAACTATCATACTGTGACATCAACCTACTCTATTACAAAAAATGCGCCTAAGAGATCGCCTAAGACGGGCGTTGGTTTTCTTTTTTACCAAAACGTGCATAATGGTCTCGTTTTTCTTTTTGGAATACTTCTAGTGACCGGATAGTGACTCGTAAATATGGCTAGAGTAATCATCAGCGAAACGGAATTGAAATATCGTCACTGTTTCTGTTCGCTATTTTGTGCGACTTGAACGCAAGAGTAGCTGTTGATAACGAACCCCTCAGACATGTTGTGGATAAAGACTCATGGATTTCTACTATATCAATCGTCTAAGCCTTCGGCGACACTATACATATCCTATCACTGGTTTTCAGTTCGTGTGCAATAGTCTTTCAACCCAATTGATGACAGAACTTAACGTCAACAAGAACTAGCAATCAACATCGACGAATTGGACAGAACGTTATACTCTAACTTCGAGAGAGTAAAGGGCTTTGTTTACCTTCGTTCTGTTATTAATTCTGAGAACGACTGCAGCGCAGAAGAATAGCGAATAGCGAAGAATAACTCTTGCCAATCACTGCTTTTTTGGATTAATAAGGCAATTCAGCAGTAAAGCCCTATCTCGAACAACTAAAGAGACTCTATATAAGACCGTGATCATCCCAGTTGAAACATGGACTTTATTGAAGACCGAAGAAGATATCCTTGGTCGCTTCGAGAAAAAAATTCCTCGCGGTCTCATTTGCGTTGATAGGTTTTGGAGGAGTAGAATCAATGGCTGCATATACAGCGACATTGACCTAGTCAAAAAATTGCATATTGGAGGTTTGATATAGCTAGGACATAAAGAGCGAATAGACACCAACGCTCCGGCCCGCAGAGAGATTGGGACATGTACAAAGCATCCCTAGCTATCTACAAAAAAAAACAGAGGAAGAGTAAACGCAATTCTTGGAGACTCTTTTGTGGCAAAATAGAAGAAGTCTCTGAGGCATCTAGGCTAAAAAAAATCCTGGCCACAAATCCAATAATGCCCAGTTATTTCAAGAAATTAGATGGGACTTGGACGACTTCTAGCGAAGATTCGCTAAATCCACTACTTGACACACATTTCCCGGGTAGCTTCCAAGTTATCAGCAACATTGTCTCTAATAGACCAGCTGTAAATTTAAACAACTCGTCTAACTTAATTACACAGAACAAACTCCACTGGACGATACACAGCTTCAAACCATACAAATCCGCAGGACCAGACGGCATAATACCAGCCGAACTACAGAAGTCGTCGGCCCTTATCTTGCAGGTGCTATAAATAATTCTTAAAAGCTGTATAGATCTGGTCCATATACCAAAAGTATGGAGAGAAGTCAAAGTAGTTTTCATACCCAAAGCTGGCAAATATTTTCATACAAGTCCGAAAGATCTTAGACCCATTAGTCTATCATTATTTCTTCTAAAAACATTAGAACGATTGATTGATATCCACTTGCGCAACAGCATTGATACAAAACTTCTGTCAGCGGCCCAACATGCCTATTGCAAAGGTAAATCAGTTGAAACGGCATTACACTCGCTGGTTCGTAATATTGAGTACTCCCTGTTTCACAAGGAATATACAATGGTAGCCTTCTTAGATATAGAGGGTGCTTTTAACATTGTCAATGCATCAGTTTTGCAGATGCACTCTCAGACCTGAAGGTAGACAGCTCAGTATGCGAATGGATCAATTTACTGCTTAATGGTCAGATTATCAACTCAGAGCTAGGTGGGACGTCTTCTATAAGTCAGTAGAGGCACTCCGCAAGGTGGTGTTCTATCTCCTCTTCTTTGGAATTTTGTGGTTAATGAACTATTGACAAAACTGGAGGGTGAGGGATGCATGGTGATTGCTTATGCAGATGATGTTCCTATAGCAGTCTCAGGAAAGCACCTTAATACTCTAAAAGAACTGCTACAAAACGCTTTAAACAGGTTAACGGTTCGGTGTGGGTTGGGTGTAAACCCACATAAAACTGAACTAATACAATTCTCACGGAAATATAAAATTCCGTTCATCGATCCTCCCTCTCTTAATGGTATAAGCTTAACTTTCTCTGATAAAACAAAATATTTTGGTCTTATCCTGGATAGGAAACTGAGCTGGAAACCTAACACTCCAGAAAGAGTCAAGAAAGCTAGAGTAGCACTTTTCTCTTGCAAAAAAGCTATTGGAAATAAATGGGGTTAACAGCCTCGAATAACTTACTGGCTATACATCTCGGTCATTAGACCGATACTTACATACGGGGTGATTGTTTGGTGGACAGCCTTAGAAAAGGTTATAAATCGCGACTATCTAAGCAAGGGCAAGCGTACAGCTTGTTTGTGCATAAGCGGAGCAATACGTACAACTCCCTCTGCGGCACTGGATATTATGTTACATCTGCTACCCCTTGATATATTTAGCAAGCAAATGGCAGCGACTACAGCCGTTCGCCTTGAAGCTACCCAACAGTGGTCAAGGAAAGAACGCCACGCCTCCATTCTGCATAGATTCAGCATTTCTCCCGAAAACACGGACTATACCATCCCACGTCTAAATTTTGAAAAGAACTTCCTTGCCACCATCCCTTCCAGATCACTCTAGTATGAAGAGGCTTTTTTAGATGATGAGTCGATCCACTTCTATACTGACGGCTCAAAAACGAAAGACGGAGTTGGTGGAGGTGTGTTCTCTGACAGGCTTAATCTTAAGCTCTCCTTCCGTTTACCAAATCATTGAAGCGTGTTCCAGGCGGAAATAACGGCGATTAAGGAGGTCTTATCTTGGCTAAAGAAAAACGTGATATCCGCCAAGGACATCCGTATATTTTCAGACAGCCAAGCTGCAATCAAATCCTTGGAATCGATCTCTATAAATTCAGTATTAGCCCTTGACTGCCATTCGTCTCTTGCGGAGATGTCGGAGCAGTTTAATATTCACCTCTGTTGTGTGCCTGGGCATAGGGATATTCCGGGGAATGATAAGGCTGACGAACTCGCCAGAATAGGAACAACTGTATCCATCCTTCCAGACCAGGATAATATAGGTATACCAATCGCTACTTGTATATTTAAATTCAAGCTAGATGCAATTGAAAGAACAAATCTTAGGTAAACAAGTGGTACAGCATGTCTAGCGACTAAGCAGATTTGGCACAAGTTGGATCTGAAACGCTCTAAGAAATTGATCTCTCTCAATCGATTGCATATTGGCTCTATTATAGGTGTAATAACAGGACACTTTCTAATAGGCAAGCATGCAACAAGGCTTGGCGTATATTCAAATGAGAGGAGACACCATTCCTCACCTTCTTTGTGCATATCCAGCTCTCTCCCATAGAAGGAAGCTTCACCTACGAGCTTTCTATTTTAACGATTTAGGCGATCTGATAGATTTAGACATCAGGAGCCTCCTTCGCTTTATCAGAATCTATAATTGGTTCTAACGAGTAGGCTGGGATTACATGATCTTTCGTGGTACCACAACGGACCTTTCTTGGTATATGTGTGTTGGCGTACGCTGGCAGCCACTTCAACCTAACCTAACCTAACCTAACCCGGAGGGGAGGCAAAGTAGTGGGCCTCCTCGCTGTAGGTGGCGCGCACAAGTTCAAGAAGACCTCGACCAACTTGGAGTGCGCAACTAGAGGCAATAAGCTAAAGACCGAGCTAAATGGAGAGTCTTGTTGGTTGAGGGCCAGGTTCACCCCGAACTGTAGCGCCGCTAAGGTAAGTAAATTGATCACATGGCGATCAGCCTTTCAGTCAAAAGACGCAAGATCCTGGATAGAAAAGTAACTAAAGTTGCTGCATTCCAAGAACTTATTCAGTCGCAAGAAGCCTTCCAAGTTCAAAAATATTTTAATACGTGAAATCTAATAGATGCTAGAAGGCTAGAAGGACCTTTATTCGCTAAGTTCTCCGAGAACAGAAATAATTGAAAACTTCGTAGAAGAGCACTAGAGCGCTGTGAAAATGTGTTTATCTCCGCTGTTCATAGTTTTGTCAGCATTCAACGGAACCTTCTTACAACTACCTGGAGGGAGATCAAAGAGTAGAAGCAACTCAAAGTTTGCATTGCTGACACCTTTGCAGAGAGCAGAAGTAAACCTAGATCCCAATACCTTACGTATATATATATATATATATATATTTGGCGCAACAGCACTTTAAAGTGCCAGGGCCTAGCTTCTCGCAACCACTCATGTTGTGTGCGTTATACTTTCCACACGAATGGAAGGGACCTACAGTTTAATGCCGAATCCGAACGGCGATTTGAGAAGCTTTTTCGTGACAACAATACTCTCGGATGTTTGTCAGACGCTCGCGATAGGTGGGATCGTGAAAACACTTTTTGGTATTTTCTGGGACTCGAACTTGGAACCTCATGCGTAGTGATCCGACACACTAACCACTTACGCCACGGCGCCCACTACGTACGCGTATATATAGATATACCTTTTTATTTAAGAGTTGATGAGTCTTGTGGAAAAACGGACATTTTTATAAGAAAACTGACATTTTCATAGGTAAATGGATAGAAGTTACAAAAAACTGCCAAATCCAGTCATATCGAGCTACCTTGGCGCCAATACTGTCTATAATCGACAGTCAGGCAGCCATCAAATTGCCCGCATCCATATATTAAGCAGTAAGAGACTGCTGTACATTTCCTAACTAGATAGCTGGATTGTAGAACCTCACTCTTGGGTAAATACTGACGCTTTTCTTCCTCATATAAGCAGCATAGCTATATTCACTGCGCCAATATCGGTCGACAAATATCTTATCTACTTATCATATGGTAATCTAAAAATACCCATCCAAGAGCACGGTAATCCAAGCAACCAAACTTAACAAATAATGATAAACGCGATAGAAAAAATTTAATTCTTTCAGTCAGACTTTACAAAGTAACTATACTCTCGGCTTCCCATAAGAAATAAAAGCGCCACAAGCATCCCGTGTTCCGCCATAGTAGCAGCATCCATCTTTTTTTATGGAAAATATTTTCAATTGAAACTCCAGAAGCACTGCCGTTACATACTTTATAACTGCACCAAATCCTGCCACAATCACGTCTCGGCAGTTAAAAGATTCCTTGCAACCATTAAGCGGCGCAAAGAATCCCTGATTCAATGCAGTTTGCCTGCATATAAAAATTCATCAGCCTGTAAAATTAACCAATAAAAGCAAACGTAATAATACGTGAAGAAACTTGTTCTCGTTTACACTTAATAGTTGCAAGATGTTAAAAATTCATGATATAATTTCCACCTTCACGAAAATATCCTTACAGCTAGTTAAGCATAAATACGAGCACACTTTCAAACTACAGGACGAATTCGGGGGCTGAGCTCCCTTCCTGCACTATTGCTATATGAATTTGCGTTAACAAAAGAATATGTACGGCAAGCTAAAGCGTACATGCTAACTTGTGCGCCAACTTTTATCCTTAAATTAAGAAGAAGTCACGTTTTTAAAATGGCTTTTTACACTTTCACTGTAATATTTCTTAAAATATGATAGAAATACGAGGAAGAAGACGAAGGAAACCTCGTGCAAAGAGAACTTCCATCTTCAAACAGTGAAGTCCTCGTTAAGCTTCGTTGGCACTGGTCATGTTAAACACAGCAAAAGGCGGCAATAAAAAGGATGTATATGTATACATCCTTTTCACAGACTAGAGCTTCGCTCATATTCCAAGGAGTGGAGAGTTTTGATGGAATGTAATTTGTGAATTTACTATGTTTAAGGTGCAATTTTAGTTTATGCTTACCAACGTTTTGTGAGTGTACTGTACATATGTACGCCTGCTGTATAGAGTTTAAGTTTGCGAAGTGAGAGGATGCATCTTACAAGGCACGAAATGTACACGTGAAGATCAACTTCGAGGGAAGTAAGTGGCAATTTAGATAATGTGTTGTCTTTGAACAACTTTATCTCTCGCGCCCGTCTTTGATGGAAGATATGGATTAAAGAAGACTTCTCTAACATGAAAACTTAAAATGTGATATTCAGGACTAATCCTAATGTACCTTATAAAGAGTTCAGTGCTACGTGGTAAAGTGTAAAATGGGAATACTTTACGTAAGTATTGTTGGCTTAGGTCTAGTTGGAGTCTTGAAGGGAATACGAACAAAGTTATTCTTCCATAACTAAAACCAACAGTATTTTTCACTTTTTAGTGGCATCATTTCACTATTCCTATCACATACTCAGATTAATTCGAGTAGGGATATAGAACATCTCAGACATTAGCAGCTCATGCAGAGGAGTCTATGGGCATGTGAACACCCTATTTTGTTCCGAAATAGGAGGAAAGAGATTCTCCAATTTTTGACACGAAATGAGAATATGTTCAATGAAACCAACTATGCAGCTCCATTGATACTTACAAGGATCATATTTTTTATTTTATTTTTTTCTTTGGAAATAGCAAACCTGTAATTAAAAATGTCTCAGGCGGAAGCTGAGCGTTCATCTACGACGTGTCGTAGGTTACGGAGTGAAGTCATTGGCGAACCTAGGATCTTACGTACTATGGACTAGTTGCGCCATGTTCAAAACAGAACATAATTATATTCCCTGTTCCAGCTGCAGGTCAAGCAGGTTCGTAAGCCCTGTAACAAGTGTACCAGCATACTTATTGTCATTAAACAATTGGAAATACAGTGGACGCTCGATATAGTGAACATCGATACAGTGAACAATCCAATATAGTGAACACCCAATATTTTATACAGGCTATTCTAAATAGTGAACAAAAAAAATCTCGCTACAGTGAACTTATGTTTTTTTTATTTTCTTAGAACTTTACAGCATGCAAAAAACAGTTAAAACAGTGCCATGCAGTCGCCAGTTAGGTCCGCGGGGAAGTACATAGGTTCATAGATATGCCTACCCATATACATACACTCGTCTAAATTAACCGATTGTTCTACTCATCGTGTTGTGCGAGCATTTTGCACGATTACCTATAATGCTACGCAGTTTGGGGCTGCTTGTAGTACAAATGCAAACTGCCTGTTGCTTGTTTTTCTTAAAAATGAATTTATTCTGTTCAATAAATATTGGCTTGTATTTTAGTAACTGCAAAAAAATATGTAATTTTATTCTATTTTCGATGTATTTCATGTGAAAACATACACATTTTGATGAAATTTGCTTCAAGGAAGTCCACGCTCGTCACAGTGAACAATCTCGTTCCAGTGAACAGACCCGGTTTTTATTAGTTCACTATATCGAGCGTCTACTGTATTTACTATGTACCACCACTTTCAGGATAGCAATCAACAAAGTTGTGTGCCCCCACACCAGTAGTTCAAGTTCAAGTTCAAGCTAAAGGCGTGATTTTATTAAATATTCATAAATTCGCATAGTAGTTACAGCATTGGCTTAGCCGTAGAAAGAGAGATTTACATATAAAATTATTTACTCTAACTTAAATATCAGTAATTCGTTTTTATAATAGATACTTACTTAGATGGCGCTACAGTCCGGGGTGGACCTGGGCCTCAACCAACAAACCTCTCCAGCCAGCACGGTTACGAGGCAGCTGCCTCCAGTTGCGCACGCCAAGTTGGTTGAGGTCCCCCTCCACTTGTTTGCGCCACCTGCCGCGAGGTCGTCCTCTACTGCGCGGTCCGTCCGGGGTGGATTCGAAGACTTTCTTAGCGGGAAGGTTGGGCTCCGTCCGCTCTAAATGACCCAGCCATGTATGTGAGTCGCTGTATGTGAACTCTTCTGGCTAAGTCGATGTCCTTGTACAGGCCGTATAGTTCGGCATTGTACCTTCTCCTCCACTCACCGTCTATGCAGACGGGACCAAAGATCGCTCGAAGAACTTTTCTCTCGAAATAACCAAGGGCATTCTCATCCGGTTTTTTCAAAGCCCATTGCCTTTGCGCCATACAGCAGGACTGGTGGGATTAGTCTCTTATAAAGAGTTACCTTAAGAGTTCGAGATAGGGCTTTGCTACTCAATTGCCGTTTTAGCCCATAGAAACAATGATTGGCAAGAGTAATTCTCCGTGTGATCTCTCCACTCATGTCATTTGCGGAGCTGACCATAGAGCCTAGGTAGACAAAATCCTTTACTACCTCAAAATTGTATCTGTCTATTGTGGCGTTCTGCCCAAGACGCCGATGTTGGGTGTCCTTTTTTGTAGACAGCATATATTTTGTTTTGCTTTCATTGACCGCTAGACCCATCTTTGCTGCCTCGATCTCAATACTCGTAAATGCCCCATTGACGGCCCGCTGAGTTCTTCCGATTATGTCAATGTCATCGGCATAAGCGAATAGTTGTACAGACTTGAAGAAGATTGTACCTCCGGGGTTGGCTTGTGAGTTTCGTACAATTCTCTCAAGTACTATGTTAAAGAGATCGCATGATAGCGCGTCGCCTTGTCTAAGACCTTTCCTGACATCGAACGGTTCGGTGATGTTCTTACCGACTTTGATGGAGCAGCGAGAGTTCTCCATCGTCATTCTGCACAAACGGACGAGCTTGGCAGGGATACCAAGACTAGACATGGCTCTGTATAACTCGTCTCTATACACGCTATCATAGGCAACTTTGAAATCGATGAAAAGGTGGTGCGTATCGATTTTATATTCATGGGTTTTTTCCAAGATCTGCCGTAGTGTGAATATTTGGTCAATGGTGGACTTTCCAGGCCTGAAACCGCACTGATAAGGACCTATCAGGTTGTTGACGATCGGTTTTAGGCGTTCACATAGTACGGCAGACAGGATCTTATATGCGATATTTAGGAGACTTATACCTCTGTAGTTGGCGCAGTTCAGAGGGTCTCCTTTCTTCAGGATCGGGCAAACGATGCTGAGGTTCCATTCATCGGGCATACTTTCGTCCGACCAGACCACAAATGACCACAAATATCAACGTCTGGCAGCTGTCTGTTGATACGTTTAGGGGTTCTACTGGATATATGAAAATTTTGTATATAAACTATTTTGTTAAGAATTCAATTTCCTATAAGACACACTTGGTCAATTTTTAAATGCTTCAATAGTTTCGGTGAAAATCGGTTACTAGATACATTTTTTGCACATCGCTTTAGTAGCGACATTCAAACTTTGCTTGCGTCTGGCAGGATGTTAGACCTGGGATCTTCGTCTGGCAGTTGTGAATAATTACTCACGATAATCTCAAATATCGATTAAAAAAAAAATGCCTTGCTATTATGACGCTCCCGACCTTCATTTTGATGCAGGTTTCAGCCTGTCTGGCACCCTTTCGGACCCGACCAAAGTGTCTGGCAGTGGTAAAATATGTTATACAAAAAAGTAAGCTACTCATATACAAAAAATCAACTTTTCTGAAATGACGTGACCACATCCATTTTTTCGACGTCTTTGGGGCCCAGCCCCCCACAAACGCACCAACAGACAGCTGCCAGACGTTGATATTTGTGATCATTAGCTCAAGTTTAACAAAAAAATATATTAATTTCTTGTGCTAAAATGACGTTTCAAAAACGTTTACCAGCTCTCCGACTATTATTGACTACTGCTTAATAGGAGGAGAATGGAACGCTTACGTTACAAATAAGGAGGTTAAGCAACTACCATATTCCAACCACTTGCCGATTGTAGCTACCTTTGGTCATCAAATAACAGATAACGATACAAGGGATATGAATATTCTGCCCAAGCCGATTTGGAATAAGTATGGTATACAGCACACTCATATAAAAGCCTACTGGTGGAGCAATAACAAATGTAACAGAATACAAATTTAGGAAGATCGAAACAATTATAAAAGACGTATATCTGCGTATAACCTCAAGCAATTTCAGAAAGAAAGAGTATTAAGAACCGAATCTTGCAGGACCGGCTATCTACATGGATAAAAGAAAGCAATCTTCTTAAAGAACATCAAGCGGGCTTCAGGCCAGGATATTCTTCTATCGACCATGTATTTGTCTTGAGGAGCATTGTGGAGTTTTACACTGGAAGGGGTAAACTATAAGCGTTTTTTGTAGACTTTAAGTCAGCTTTTGATACAGTAGACTGAAAAGCTCTATTTTATAAACTTAACTGCATGGGCATGTCGAGGAAATTCGGACGCGTCATCCAAAACTTATATGCGGGTACAAAATTAGCAGTGTGGAGTGGTGAGGAGTTGTCAGGATGGTTCCAGTGATTGTCCGGAGTAAGACAGGGATGTTCGCTGAGTTCAAGCTTATTTGCGCTATACATCGAGGACATTGTAGATATTCTGCCTGGGGGTGCAGATCAAAGGTTGCAGATCAGGCTGCTGATCAAAGCACTTCTGTTCGCTAACGATATAGTACTACTGGCGCACTCACCTGCATCCTTACAACTTATGATCAATAGGCTGTATGACTAAGCTATGGAACTTGATCGTAAATCTAAGCAAGTCGAAGGTTATGAAATTTAGGAGAGGGGGTGGAGAGAAGTGCAGAAATGAGAAATGTTACTACAACTGAGAAAGTATTGAAGTCGTTAAGGAAGGACTTTTCCTTCCATTTGACTCTTGGCAATAGTTTCATTAGGGTACTTGTTGTTTGCGGACTTCTCCCATAAGTTAATTTCAACAGCTAGCGGTAGATGATCGGAATAGTTTTCCCCATTCACGCTCAAATCTGTATGCACTCTAGTCACCTTCCACGCGCAATGCAGTAATCTATCGTCGATCATGCTGAATCTCTCATCAAAGTCGCTTTTAGACCGTCTGTTTAATACTGTTAGCCCAACGGATTCACAAATTTCTACGTTTTTTTTTTCCCCCATAACCATCGATTTTATTATCTTTTGCACATCTGACTTCTTTTATTGAGCTTGTCATACCACACCACCAGTATATATTCATAGAACACCTCTAGCAGATTAAGTGAGTATTATATCGACTCGGTTTTGAAAGAGATTTCCTCAGAAAAATATCGTTCTTTGTCGAGAAAACATAAAAGAACAACTTGCCTTTATCTTCTCCATTGTTTAGTTAGGTTAGGCAGATGGATACCTTGTGACGTAAGTTACTGGGCACATGCTCGTAGACTATTAACGCGTTCTTTGTGTCCATTTTAATTTTACGTTTAGAATCTGTAAAGAAAAGTTGCTGAGTTTACAACACATAGATAATATGAATCTCAGAAGGTACATATATCTAGTCAGAAAGGAAAAACCGCTGGTTTGTACGCAGATAGGAATATAAACCTCATTAGGTCTTTCAGCTGAATATAATGTAAATCATCCAACTTAGTGAAAAAGCAACTACCAACAGTTCTTATTCTTCTGTCAGCGAGGTCATGGCATTCATACAGCAGGTGAGGGACAGATTCAATTTTTCCTTGTCCCTTCAGCTTCTGTAGAAGTCGATGTGAGGTACATCGATACGCTCTGCATGAACCTAAATGGGGGAGTGCACCGTCATATTTACATGATGACCCGAGTACTATTACAACTAAGCTTAACCCTAAAATGTGATTTCCTCATATCATAAGCCGACCAGAGAGTTTTAGCAATAGCGCACATATCAAAATGAATCCATCGCCTGTTGACCGCTAATGGCCTTGTCTCCGACGAGCTTGTTTATACAACTTATAAGAACCTGCCAAAAGGGAGGGATTGCTAGACGACAACGCCGATCCCAATCTTGTGAGTTCATCTGCCCTTCATTACCTGGTATATTCATATGCCCTGGTATCAAGCATTAGGTCATCATAATCGCTCGTGATACGTCATTACAAGGCCGTTTGCAGATTCTTATAAACCTTGATATCATTCCTGTGGATTCCAGAGCCTTAACTGCTTTCAGTGTACATAGTGCTTGATTTACCAACGATATTATCTTCGGTGATGATTTTCGCAGCCTGAATGACGGCTGTGATTTTGGCCTGAAAGACGCTGCACTTGTTGGTAATTCTGAAGGAACGATTTACTACTTGTATTTTACAGTAAACCCTAACTCCTACACCGACATCCATTTTGGAATTGTCAAGATAGGAGGCTAGTTTCTTATTACTCATGACTTGTTAGTTACTAATGATTGAGGTCTCCTTTGCCGCTGTAGGTGTTGTTCTTTACTATCCCATGATCCCAATGTAGATTGACCTCTAGATCTTGGTGAAGCTTGCTGGTGCCTCTAGTGCCTTCCACCAGACTAGCGATCAATAAGTTTGAATAGGTCCTCCGTTACAACCCTCACTATTTCTTTTTTGTTTTTATAATTTGCGCGCATTCAAGGGGCTATGAATACCCTTAACATGTTTACACACAGTGCGGGCGTTAGAAAGGATAGATAGAGAGAGAGAGAGAGAAAGAGAGAGAAAGAGAGAGAGAGAGAGAGAGAGAGAGAGAGAGAGAGAAAGACTTGGAGTAGTAGTTTATGCTTTAAAGAAACTCCAGAGGTGGCGTCCAGATAACTGGGGGGATTGTTGTAATTTATTTGTCTTTGCTTCTGATAACAGTTTTTTTTTCCGATATCCGGTGTCATAGGCAAATCATCATCAACAGAGTGAACAATTATTCCAGCCATATGACCAAGTTACTGTCAATGTTATGCCTTCGCAGTAGTTTGCTTTCGCAATTGATCGGACTGACTTTATACATATATTTCATGAGAAATAAATAAATGCTTGCTGGCATCGGGATTTGAATCATGAACCATTAGCGTGGCAATTGCCGACATTACCACTACTTGTAGATTTGCACCATTGCCACCCCACTGCGTCGCTCTTCAGCATTGCTACATTGACATGTTGACCTCTGAGTCGTCTTTTGCTATCCCTCCTAATCATCTACATATGAAGTCCAGATAGAAGCCGTTCAAGACTACGAAGTGACACTAATTTGCCGCTTTACTATGTTGCTCAGTTCATCGGATAATGAAGTTTGAGTTAGCTATGACCTTCACATAAAATTCCAGGTAATTGGAAACTTCTTTTGAAGAATTAAATGAAACTTTTGCCATTTGTAACTACGCAATCTGTCAAATGTTTTCCTTTGTTTGGCTCTGAAAGGAGCTGCACTAGAAAAATGTCAAGGTAAATGCCTACTCCATACTTTTTAGCTCAGGTCTGCACCACTTTGGCATTTGTCGCAACTTAAATACAAGCGCTTTGAGTTTCTATGCAAATTTGAAGCCACGTTATTATACTCTTTTGAAATCCTTCAGTATCATGCAGCGCAGTCAATAAAATAAATGCATAATAATCCTTACACAATTCTATGCGTCTGCGAAATGCACAAAGGATGTGGATTATAAAATGCAAATTATACTCATACATGGTGTGTCTGCAATGCTTCTTGGAATTGAAATTAGCACTACCTCTGCTCATTTGGCTGCGGTAGCAATCGTCCTCCGGAATATTTTTCCTTTATTGGCTCACAGACCCACACACACGCAGACTTGACACCACTCGAAAGCAGATGATTATGATTATGTTTATTCGAAGTGCATGATGCCACATTGCTCGGCATTAATCACAGTGGCTTATATTGCCACCACAACTAGCAACCTATAACCCAGTCTTCCACACTGTACCACACCCTGGTGTACAGGATTTGTAATTAACTTTCCTCTAGAAGCTTTCCTTTAGCATACATTGGTGTATATTGCAAATGCAATGTAATCAGGCGCCTATAGAAATGTCCATGCACACGAATGCGATGCACGTTTGAGAGTCCTGACCCACCCGATGTAGTTAGTAACGTACAGCTTACAGTTCTTCACATTGTCACTGGCGGCACGACGATGACTACGACGAGGACGACGCAGCTCAAGCGTTCATCAACACAAGTGCCACCAGACAGACATATGTACATACTCGTACTCGCACATTTTATTTGAAATTGAAGTTATCCTGTTTGTTATCCTTGTCTGCTTTTCAAGTCCTTTTTTTTTTTTGTTGCTCCTTGCCCGGCTTTTTACTTATTGTTCATGTGGCACTGTGTGTCTATATGTTCTGTTAATTTCATAGCATTCTCGCTGGGATCGCGTGACATTTTGATGAAAGGAGTCTAATTAAAAGTTTGTTGCACATTTAATTCGGAGCATAAAAATGCACAAACACGGGACACGATTTTCCAGGCGCTGCTGATGCTACAATGGATGATCTTTTTAGTCCCAGTAGGTGATGTACTAACTTGACTTTGTTATGTCGCCAGTTGTGTTCAAAAGAGTGCTTAGCCTTGTGGTGCTGACGTACATAGTCGACGTACGAATTTGGGTCACTTCAATGTCTTCCTCACCTTGTCAGCATGCAGGTTGAGTGGCTTTGCATTGTGCACAGTCTGCCAGGCAGTATGACACTGTCTAAAGAACTGTGGCATTGGCTGTAGAGGATTATTTGAATTTAATTTAAATAAATCTAAAGGGTCGCAGGACTGAGGGGCATGGCTTTGCATTTCTGTTGACGTACACTTACTCTGGTATTTTTATTTATTTATTTTTTTTTTAAGTAGCGGATTATATTAATGTGGCAACCTCGAGTCCACCTGTTGATAGGGATTATTTTAATTAGCAAAAGTTTTAATAACGCTCGCGTAAAGAACGAAGTGAATGTGATGGCTCATATGCATTTTATTTGAAGGGTGGTGCTTTGCATTGTGCAACAATTGCTGAATGTGTCATAAAAAAATATAAATGTGAATAAGTTATTGAACATACAAAAAATAAATAAATTGGCCATAATACATCTATGTATTTTTGGCAATGTGTTCGTTAATTGTTCAAGGGCGTGCATTATCTTTAAATATAATTGCAATCAAAACTTTTTATGTTTTTATGTGTTGTTGCGTGGTTTCATGGGTTTAAAAAGTATATGCTTACTAGTTGTTAAATTGTATGCACAAAACGGCTTTGTAGTTTCTGGGAATTTGTATTGTTTAAAGAACAACTTCTCTAGTCCACACGCACTTTAGAGCAGGCGAGTTATGTTGTTCGCAACCACGAAAAGAAAAAAACAATCGTTTTATAATATTATTTGGCCGCTGGGACCTTTCGATTTTAATTTGTAATAATTCCAATTACAATTAAGAATATTAAACTATCTGATACAATCCGCCGCCATAAGCATCGCTGCGGTTGTATCACCTTTCAACGAATTATTCGTCTTTTTGTTCCAGGTAGGTGCCATTTGGTTGACCCATAGTAGCATGGGTGCGTTGATCGAAGTCGTCATTGATTGTTGTTATTGCTATTAATGCCCTTATTGCATTGCTGTTTAGACTGCGGACCGATGCATTGGGTTGACTTCTAGTGTCCCAGTTCTCGGTTGTTTTGGGGGAATGACCACATTTGCTGGTGTCGCAATTTTGTATGTTACTATCGCCTGCAAATAATTGATGGCATTATGCTGGTCGTTCGCAATACAGTTTCCAATCGATCTTGGATGCCTGAATAAGTTCTTATTTCAATAACTAAACTTTGGAAGAGCATGCTGCATAAATACCTTTTACAGCTGTCAGCCACCAAAAGATATTGTGAGTTGAAGCCATTGCATTTTTTTTTCTTAAGCTGCTTTATATCTCAAGCCTACTTCAATAAACTTCGAATGACAGCCCGCCTAAAGGATCTTTCGCTGGCGACTAAATGCATGGAATCGTGGAGGGAATTTGAACGAATTTGTTTAAATGATGTTGAACAATGCTTTTGAAATACTTTCAAAATAACCGCTTATATGCTGTATTTTTTAATTTCATATCAAAGTTATCGAAAATTTAAGAAAAACATTGTGGCATATCTCCACAGCATTGATGAAATGAAGTAGTTCAAGAGTGCAAGTTAAATAAACTCCAGCATACTAGATGCATGTAGAAGATACTAGATTAAAATATTTTTATCCGGGATAGGTGAAAATCTAAATCATTGTGCCTTCTTCTTGTGGAATATCTCGAGAATGAATGGAACACAGAAACCGTCCTTGTGGAACTCCTAATACGATTTCTTTAAATCGGAGTATTGGTTGCCGTGCTTGACATGGAAGAGTCCATTCGCTAAAAAGAGTTCAAGACCTTATATAGATGCTTCGCAAGTGCTTGTTTAAGTTTACACTTCGCGCTTTTATGTCTCTATACCTTAAGGGGGTTGAGAGATTAGATTTTACTCGTACTCGAGTTAGTCCATTCGAAATCGAGTGTTATAAATGATTACAGTGAAAAATTCACAATAGCGTCAAGAAAGGCAACTAAGGCTGGCATTGCCAAATGTCATTCAATTGTAACACATTTGCTTCTTATAGGCTTACTGAGATGTAGCAACAAATGGATGTACCAGTCGTTAAATTGAAGCAAGAAGTACAGATCCGATGGAATTCCACTTTTTTGATGATGGAGAGGCTGAAAGGTACAAAAATTTCCCTTTCAGCTGCTCTCGCAATATTGCCTTCGGCGCCAGAAAAGCGTAGTAGCGCTGAATGAAATGAAAAGGTGACTACATTAATATATTATGACCTACAGAGCAATTGACTACTGATTTTTCGGGTGAAATATAGCTGATGATGTCTTCTGTCATTCCACTTATTAGAAATGTTCAGGCTTGTTTGATGAAGTACACCATGGGAGCTGACCTTTAAATATCATTATTGGGAACAATCTCCAACCGAACTGGATGTTTCAGAAGTAAATAAGACTGCAGCAGAAGCTATATTTTTAGATCCAAGGTTTAAGAAAGCTGGATTTGACGTAGAAAATAACACAATAAAGGCTTATTTTTCTTCAGGTCTTTCTTAATTTCATTGGTTATTTTGTTAGTCTGATCAATTGTGGAATGCTTGATTCTGAAACCTTATTGGTGATTAGATAAGGTATCGACAATTCTTCTTCTATGATCCACTGTAAACGCCTTTAATAGGATTTTTTCAGATACTTTTAATAGCCGTGTTTTATTATCTGATCTGATCCAGATCAGATCACACGACGAAAATAAAACGATCTGGTTCTGGATCAACGAACAATTTTGTTGTGTCATGTGGTGTAGTTATAGTTTCCGCATCGAACTTCTTTCAAAATATGGTTTATTCCGTGCTGAAATTGTGCTTGACTCTTGCCATATGAATCCAGAACAACATTTGTTACTTCTGGCGTACAACTTGTTATTGTTTTCATTCAATAATTAGTTATTTAAAAGTAGCAATTATTTTTTTGTTCCTCTTTTCCATTAGAATTGCACAGCTGAGTTCCTTCAAGAGGAGTTGCCATGCGGTTTATTTTCCCTTATAAAATTCAGAGAATAGGCGATCTTTTTCTTTTACTGTATGTTTTGCCGATCCTAATTCATTCAAATGGTGTACATTCAATCAATAATTATTAATTTAAAATCGTTAGGAGTAAATGGGATAAGTATTTATTCATAATTATTTTTGCATAATTCCAATGCAAAGAAAACATAGAAATCATAGAATAATATTTAGAGTGCAGAAAGTATTTCATATTCTGATCTGGCAACTGGACTTTTGACAATTGTCGACAAAAGCGTAGCCTAGCATGGAATAGGCGAACTAATTTTTGAATCACGAAAACAGATCCAAATGAAAAGCAAGATCTCGTATTGTTATTGTAATGCATACACACCAATGATCTGATCTGGATCATGGGTGATAATAAAACACAGCTAATATTAATGGAAAAATGGTAAACAGATACTGGTAAAGACATGTGTTGTCTACTTATTTATGTTAAAATATAATAGCCATCAACATTCACACAATTATTAGACTAATAACTTTCTGGTCCTTAAGAATGGGAATAACTTCCTTTTTATGTGACTCCCTAAAAATTACATTGTAGGAAAGTCGATATTTACAAAGAATTTAACGCACACTTAAAGCATCTTCTTTTTTTAAAATAAAGTCCTAAATACAAGACAGTCTCGTCAGAACCCAATTCTGAGTTACTAAAAATGGACTACAGGGTTGTGACAAAGTTCTTCTCAAAGACTGACGTGAATTGGGTCCTAGGGCAAACCAAAGAAACACCCGCACTTTGGAAAAAAATACACTTTTTATTGAGATTTAAAATATTCACATCTGGACAATGTTCTTTTTTTAACAATGCAGAGGCTAACTTTTTCCTAAAAATATTTATACTTAACAGTTCGGTATAGCTAAATTTTACTTAACAATCACGAAGATTTATGACGAAAGACAGCTGAGATTCGCAAGTTCGCTTTAGGACAGACTCGGAGCACTAGTCCACTTGATGGGTAGACCCGAACCACAGGTCCGCTTTAAGGGCAAACTCTAACCACTAGTCCGCTTTAAGGGCAGACTTGGAAAGCAGGATCCCTTCATCGGCAGTCCTGGATCACAAGCCCTGCTAAGGGCAAGCTTGGACGATGGCAAATATACCTTGGCATTACAGACGGTTGGATCAAATATGTTACTCCGAATGGGGGAACCTTTGGCAGGTCTTTGCCAGAGTCACCACGAATTATAAAACGGATTCGAGGAGGGACCTTAAAAATAACGTTTGGTGTTTTGTTGGATTCGAACACATGGAACCTAACGGTTCGGCACACTTCCCAAAGAGAGTGAGAGAGAGAGAGACAGAGAGAGAGAGAGAGAGAGAGAGAGAGAGAGAGATTGAAACTTAATCATGGGGAGCAATACACACAACAAAAGCGTACGCCACAGTATAAGCAGACCATCCTAAATTTCATAACAAGAGATGAATAAATCAATCGGCCTTTCAAGTGTAACTCACACATAAAATTCCGATATACTGCCTGGAAATTATGCTAGCTTAACTCAACGAAAAGTTGAGTAAGAGCGGGTATACGATATCGAATGGCGTACCAAGTTTTTGCCATGTGCCATGTTTACTTATTGATCGGTTTTCGAAAATAGCTATTTCTCGACTAATTTTCATTCGTTACGTATTTTTTCATTCAAAATTTCCAAATTATTATTTAAGCAAAGGCTTCACGAAAAAAAAAAATTCTTTGCCTTATTATGGAATTTTATATGAAGTAACCTTTGCTAAGCGCTTTACTGAGTCGTACGTACATGCACCTGTGTGGGTTTTTTTTTCACAAATCTTTTGAATCTATGGAAGTAAAATCGATAAAATGGCAGTTTCTTTAGAAAATTGCCTTACTAGCCAAGGAAAATGTATTTTGACAATTCTCGAAAACTTGGGATGCTCGATCCATATGTCATACATTGCTTAGATTTTAAATTAAGTACCGTTATATGAAGAAAGAAAAAAAGACTGGTATCTAAACAAGCCTAAATATGTATAAAATTCGAACAAAGTCGTTACAGCATTTTTCGAGAAAATATTTTTGTTTTTCAAAATCGGTCTTAGCTAAACTACCATTAATTTTGCGTCTGGAATGAAAACTCCAATTTCACCTCGGCGTATAAGCCCACAGATCGCAGGTATAAATGCTGAAATCTAAATCCACCCAGCCGCTTGAGCTGCAGAATGAGGTACAGACTGACAGAATTGCCTGAGCTACTTTTTGGATGTCCTCCATAATCTTAATATCATTTTGGATTATAATCTCGAGATTGAATTCAGAAGACTTGCCATATAGTTAGAGATGCAAGTAAAAATGTAAGAAGTTTCAGTTACACAATGCTACACCTACTTATATGCATAACACTTTTATATATTGGCAAACAGATGGAGAACCTCGCATAGGCACCGTGTTTTAAGTTACGCGGCAGTATCTGAGTCTTACTGACTATACCCTACCTTTGCTAACTGAAACCCTCACCTCGCGGGACCACCGTCAGCTACTACTTTGCTGGGTGGGTTTTCTGCATTATACGCATTGTTTGTGTTTGCAATATTCTTCTCTGGGCTTCCGCCTGTCTGAGTTCATTTGGTATTCGGGTTAGTAGTGTGCAAAGCATCCCCCAATTACCTACCGATCTTAGTGTCTCCGCTATTGTATTTGGAGCATCAAGTGTGCCATTTTTTCCCTTTTCCTCAGTCTTTTCTACAGGAACCTTGGTCAGTTAAAAGCGACATGTTTCAGGTTTTCGTCGCATGCAGGACATGCTAGGCATTCTGGCGAGTCGTCGAGTCTAAAGCGATGGAGGTACCGGCGATAACTTGGCCTGACAAAAATTGCGCCAATTGATAATTTACCTCCCCATGACTTCTATTTATCCATAGTCCTATCCTGGGGATTAGTCTGTATGTCCAACTTCCCTTGTGTGAGGCGTCCTTTCTTTTACCACATTCTTAGTGATATTCTTTTATCTTGTGGAATCTATGGGGATCATGCCCTTGATGACGTACGCCGCCTCATCTGAAATTGTTCTAAGTCGATATAATTCGAAGGGCGGTTAGTCTATTGACAGCTTTCACCGCCTCTGACCCGACTGGAGATACGTAGAGCATTGTTCAGCTTAAGACTCTAGATAGTAGTATTATCCTGATGCTTCTTGGGCCCCTAACATTTGGCAGCATACTTGAAGGCACCAAGTATACATTTGATGCCTTCTTTGATATGTACTTCATATGTTTACCAAAGTATAGTCTTACATAACGCCGAGATATTTAATGCATCTTTTGGAGTGTATTGCATAATTCCCTTGAAGGTCTCCCTTATTTTATGGTTACTAATAAGAACTGCCATCTAGGCTTGTGTTTTGCCAAAGGTAAACTTTTTGACCCTAGCCATTCTTTTTTACAAATGCAATGGTCTCGTTTGCGTTCAGTACTAACTTGTCTACATGCTTCGTCGAGACCATTACCGCTATGTCGTCAGAGAAACATATAATTTGTTCTCTATTAGCGACTAGTAACCTTAGTATACCATGGTACATTGGAGTGGTCCGAGGACGGATTCCTGTGGAACGGTAGCGGGTACCAAGTAGTCCTTTATCCCTATGTCGGTATCATATAACAGCATCGTTTTGTAAAGATGATTATCAGGATTAATCCTGGTGTATTCATGTTTGTCAGCACATCCATAATATAACCCCAATTTGCTGTATTGAGCACGTTTTTAACATCATGCGTAATCACTCCGCAATATTCTTTGCATTCCCGCCTCCGCTGGAACTCTTTGAACATCAAAACACTTTATCATAGCATGGACTACTGATCGCGTCTTACGGGATTGATATTGTTGGTTCGAGTGACTTTCTTCTGATTCAGTAACCAGAAGTAATCTACTGAACATTAGGCGTTGAAGTACAATTCGCATTATTATATTAAGACAGATTGGGCGATAGGACGCTGGCTCCCCGAGGCTTTTGTGCAGATTTTGGTAATAAAAATAGCATCTACCTTTCTATATTGAGCGAAAGGTACCATTTTCGAGGCATAGCTGAATTGTTTTGATGAATATTGCAGGGTTACATCTTATTCCTCTTGGAACAGCTCATTAAGTGCCTAGGTCTAGCTCCCAGCAGCCAGTCGTGTTGTGTGCGTTATATTTTTTGCACGAATAAAAAGAACTTACAATTTTGTGTCGTATCCGAAAGGCAATGTTTTAGAGAAGCTTCCTCGTGACAACAATACTCTCGGATGTTCGTCAAATGTTCGCGACAGGTGGGACCGTAACAAAAACACACTAACCTGCGCCACGGCACACACGGCCCTATCAGAGGAACTAATTTAATGACGACATTGACGAATGTACTAAAATATTCATGGTACCAACCATAATGCCACCACACTTAAGCAAGTATTTCAATGATACCTCGAAGGTCATAGCCGGAAGATGTTGGAAAACTCAAATTAACAAACCAAAGACAATAAAATTCGTTCACCACTATTTGAAAAAGTGTTCATCAATGATGAATAGCATTTAGGAACCCTTTTTTTAAAGCCAAAATGTCTCGGATTAAATTAGGCGTATGACAAAATAAGAGCAATTTATTGCAGAAATGTATGGTTTGATTAAAGATGTACAATTATAATATGTACGTATAGTGTCTTCATAGATTACATTATTTTATTTAAGACAAATTCTCATGTACAATAGTGAAGAGAACTCCTGTCGCCTCGGCATAAAATGAAATGTTGTTCAGGAAGAACCTCATAATTTAAATCTTTTTAAAACCGCAATCCACCTGCGAATTTGATTTATATTAAAATTACTTAAACATATTTTTTACAATTGACGCCAAGAGTTCGCATTAAAATTATATTACTCGTCTTCAAGAATAAAATTCTCGATTTATATTCTCTATTTCAATGTATATGCACGTGGGTGTTGTGACACTGTCCTCAAAATTTAATTCAAAACAAAAAATATACGGGTATATTTAAACATTTTTGTTTCGCTTAAGTGAAAATATCTTCACCGTATAATAAAAGAAAACAAAATTCTTATAGTTAGAAAATTTAAAAATACATCACAAGAGTGGTCATTAAATGAAAATTTATTAGCTGAAAACCTGAATTCATTTGAGATTATTTATTTTCATGTTCGATAATTTTCGCCTTCGCTTTTGACATCAGTGCGAACTGTTTATAAAAGCGAATTTAATTTCTTGAACTAAACAAAAAAAAAAATAAATAAATAAAGAAATTTAAAGAAATCTGTTAAATGTAATGATTATTTATTTTTGAACTTTCATTCAAACTTGTTAAGGTGCAAAATTAAAACTTTTGTATATTCTCCCACTCTGGAATTTTTTTTTTCATTGTAGCGAAAATATATTTATTTAATGATTACGTTTCATTGTGCGTCACTCTTGATGGTATACGTATACGTTTCCATTAAAATATTTATATAAAAAGCCGTGGAGCAGTAGAATATTTTATAAATATTTGTTTGGACAGAAGTTAAAATTTTTCTTTAATATTACTTAATTATATGTGTCTGATGAGATTAAGAAATTATATAATGCAATATAGTGTAGCAAAAATCGCCGATGACGCAGAGGACTTCCAAGCTTTAGACGGATAGGTTAGGTTGAGTTGGAGTGGCTGCCGACTCGCTAACACACTTAGACCAATAGTAGGTTCATTGTGATACCACGTGGATCATGGGAGAAGTTTCTCTCTACCTACTCGTTAAACTATTTTGAACTTCTTATAACGCGCAGGAGGCTCTTATTGTCGATGTTTTTCAGGTCGCCTTTGTCGTTGTATTAAAGTGCTCCTGGGTGAAGCTTTCTTCTACGGGAGAATGCTGGCCAGAAACAAAGAAGGTGAGAAATAGTTTCTTTCTCTTCATCATCCATGCAGGTTCTACAATAGTCTTTCTGAAAAAGGCCTTGGCTTGCAGCATGCTTGCCTATTAGACATTGCCCAGTGATGACACCTATTGTAGCGCCGATATGAGAGAAATCAAATTCTTAGAACATTTTAGATCCAGCTTTGGCCAAATCTGTTTTGTCGCTAGACATATGGGTACACTTGTCCACCTAAAAATTGTACTCTCGATAGCATCCAGCTTAAATTTGAGTTTGCAATTGATATACCTAAGGAGGCTTTGTCCGGTAGAACGGGTATAGTTGTTCCTATTCTGGCGAGTTCATCTGCCTTACCATTCCCTGGTATGTCCCTATGCCCCGTCACCCAACATAGGTGAATATTGAACTGCTCAGCCATCTCCGCGAGAGACGATCGGCAGTCTAGAGCTGCAAAGGAATTTATAGAGGTTACCAGGGATTAGATTGCTGCTTGGCTGTCTGAAAAGATGTGGATATCTCTAGCAGATATCACATTTTTCTTAAGCTAAGTTAAGACTTATTTAATCGCCATTATTTCCGCCTGGAGCACGCTACAATGATTTGGTAGGCGGAAGGAGAGCTTAAGATTAAGACTGTCAGAGGAAACACATCCACCAACTGCCATTGTCAAACCCATTCTAACATATGGGTACTTTGTCTGGTGGCCAATAGCAGAGAAAGTCACACACCTCAAAGAACTAACAGAGACTTGCTTGCATTGCATCCACTGGTGCCATAAGAACCACCCCGACCGCAGCCCTTGAAACAATTCTCGCACTGATTCCACTGGACTTATACGTTAAGAAATCAGCCGCGATGAGTGCCCTACGCCTAAAAGAATCCAATTTGTGGAGAAGGGGCCACATGGCCAACCGTAGCGTTTCAAGATGGTCACGCCACAACAGACTGTCTTCCACCATCCCCCGACTTCAGCCTAAACGTCAGAACGGAACACTTGGCAGACGATGGCGCTATCAATCCGTGTAGTATTTCTGTCTTTACTGACGGGTCCAAAACAAACTAAGAAGTTGGTTCGGGCATATACTCAGCAGAACCCGATATTGCAATATCACTAAGACTTCCGAACCACGGGAGTGCTTTCCAACTGGAAGTCCTAGCGATAGCTGAGGCGGCATGAGAACTTTCCGCGGAGCTTGTTACTAGAAAAGAGATTGACATTTACATAGATAGTCAAGCTGCTATAAAAGCCATCTCATCCGCGGTAATCAAATCAAAGCTAATAAAACGCTGCCGCAAAGATCTTAAAATGCTCACCGATGACCACCGTGTAACACTCTGCTGAGTCTTGGGACACAAAGGAATTCCAGGGAACGAAATGGTAGACGAACTAGCAAGAAAGGGGTCAGAACAAGAGCCATCAGTGGTCTAAAAATCAGTCCTTCCTCCCCTAGAATTTGTTAAGTCAAACATAACACTTGACTTCAAACAATTAGCAGACGAAAGATGGAGAGCACTTCCAGCTTGCCGCGTCTCCAGAAACATCTGGACAAAATACGACAACATGAAAACCAAGCTCATCTTCACTCAAAGTAGATAAAATTTGGCGCTTTTCATAGGAATCATTACCGGCCACAACCTACTGGCAGCCCACTGAATAAGAATGCAGCTAAGTACAGATGAACATCGCAGAAGCTGCAGAAACACAGACGCAGAAGAAGATACGGATCACTTCCTATGCAAATATTTTGCTGTGTCAGAGAAAGTTAAGCTGATACCATTGAAAGAGGGAGGGTGGACTAACGAAATTTTATATTTCCTGGAGAAGAGTACTAGCTCAGTTTTGGGGGGTTTACACCTAAACCAAACCGAACCGCCCATGTAGTGAGTTTGTTTAAAGCGTTTTGAAGAAGTTATTTTAGAGTATTTAGGTGCTTTCCCGAGACAGCCAAAGCAACGTCATCTGCATAAGCGATCGCTGTGCATCTCTCGCCTTCCATGATTATCAATAGTTCATTGGCCACCAAATTCCACAAAAGGAGGGATAGAACACCTCCCTGTGGAATGCCTCTACTAACAGACGTTCTAGTAGACGCCCCACCCAACTTAGAGTTGATAATACGACCATTAAGCAGTAGATTAATCAATTAGCAAAGTAAGCTGTCGACCCTGCTATCGCTGGTGCATTGACATAGTTGGAAGTGCCTTCTATATCCAGAAAACCAACCATTGTATACTGCTTATGAAATAGTGAGTATTCAACATTACGCACCTGTGAGCGTAATCCCGTCTCCACTGATTAACTTTTGCAATATGCATGTTGGACTGCCGACAGTAGTTTCTTATCGATACGGTTGCGTAAATTAATATCAATCAGACGTTCTAATGTTTTTAAGAGGAATAATGATATACTAATAGGTCTGAAATCTTTTTGGTTTGTATGAGAGTATTTACCCGCTTTGGGTATGAAGACAACTTTAACTTCTCTCCATATCTTTGGGATATATACAAGGTCTAGACAACTTTTTAAAATTGCCTTATGCACTAGCAAGATTATGTCGGATGACTTCTGCAAATCAGCGGGTATTATGCCATCTGGTCCCGTGGATTTATATGGTTTGAAGTTATTTAATACCCAATGGAGATTGCTCTGTGTAATCAATTTTGAGGAGTTGGTTATTTTTGCAGATGGTCTGTTGAAAACCATTTTACTAACAACTTGGGAACTACCTGGCAACTAAGTGTCAAGCAGTAAGTTTAGCGAATCTTCGCTGGAAGTCGTCCAGGACCCATCAGTTTTCTTAAGGTGGGCTAATAGAATGTACGTATAAAGAGAATTTGAGATACCTGTGATCCGGGAATAATAAGGGTTCGCTTTATACTTTCCAATTCCTGATGCGTTGGACGATACTATCGGAGGCAAGAATGATGTCAATACTTCTTGCCTGTTTCTGGTGATGAAAGTAGGTTCGTTACCTATGTATGTTGCATAGAATAAGGTTTTTACTTAGAATAAAATCAAAAAGTAGATCACCTCTTTTGTTGATATCGGAACTGCCCCATACAGTATGGTGAGCGTTAGCATCACATCCTATAAAGAGACCACTTTTCTGCTTCCCGGCATCTGCGATCAGTCTTTTAAGGTTATTCCCAAAAAGAGAGTCCACATTATCATGGGCGAAATACGCCGACACCAAGAAGAACCACTGAATGTTTCTAGTCTTGCTGCAATTGTATCTTGATCGCTGTAATTAGGGAGTAAAGTTACATTTAGGTTACTTTTCACCAGTATACATTTTGGACGGATGCTGGAGGAAGAAACACAATTGCTCTGGTTCGCGAGAGGGTGAACTTCCTTTTTTTTTATTTAAATAATTGGAACTAAATTTTCAACAAAAAATCTAGTACAATTAGTTTTCAGCGCGTCTCTAGTTGTCGCTGTCACTGCTGCCAACAAAGAACTCTTCCTGGGCTTTTGTGGGGAATTCCCTAATTTCCACTTCGCCGCTGGAATTCTGCTATCAAAAATTTAACAAGTTCTAGTACCTTCGCTTTGAAAGGTTCTAGGATTTTCGCGATGTTTCTCGATTGTTTATCTTTCTGTGTTTGCTTTTACTTTGAAGGTGATTTTTTTTTATTCCACCTACGCAACAATATGTATAACTTGCTTATACTTTCACTTACGTCTAATGAACGATGAAAGTTGAAATTATGGCAAAGGATACGAAAGACTGTAGTCGCTTGGAAATTAGGTGATACTAGGTCTAAGTACATGCTTACTCTACAGGTGGTGTCCGAACTACAGGGAGAGAATTTGTAGTGATTTCAGCATCCAGTTATGATTTACAATATTTGTTTCAAGTACTTATTGAGAATCGAAGTTAGAAGCTCAATCGGCAACCACTCAATGACTGAACACATTACCATAACGATCATATTCAACAACCAACATCAACAGCGCCATCAGTACTAGAGAGCCTTTCATTTAGAAATGGGACAGCGCGACGATGATTTGAAAAATTTCGGTCAGTCAACACGAGTCATCAAAATGAACCTCTTAGTTACCTACGAGTCATGTGTAATGACCAATCGGAATGTGTAGTTGAATCTGATATCCACCAGCCATACAAACTATGTAAGTCCCAAATGGAGCTAACTCCCACTGTCCAAAATGAACTAACTCGCACAAAATTTGGGATTTAGTGCATACGAACTTACTCCCACGATTTTCAGGATCTAAGTCCCAATATGGGAATGAATTAAATCGCAAGAGTGGGACTTTGTTCTTTATGAACTAAGTCCCAATTGAACTTACTCCCAAGTTAGTTAAAATAAAAAGAAAATTTACAATTTGAAATGAACTAAGACCCAAAAATGTTTAATCCAGTATGTATACATTTTCTACAAAAATGCGCATCGGCGCCGCGCGACACGTACGCGTGAGCGAATGTAAACCGTATTTTTGCGTCTAGTTTACGTTTGAACACCGACCATTACAATTCTTAGAAATTAGTTAAAGACGATTTTTTTGGCAAAACGAACTAACTCCCACTTTCAAGAAAATTATTTTTTCGTCGAAACAATTAAAATGAACTCACACTTTTCCCAAATTGGGACTAAGTTCACTGGGAATTAGTTCTTAATGAACTACGTCCCAAACTTATGAACTAAATCCCACTGCATATTCGGTGGGACTTAGTTCATTTTGGCTAGTGGGAGTTAGTTCTATTTGGGACTTAGTTCGTAGGGCCCACCCACCAAATAGCTTGAAATATTACGGAGACAATATAGATGCACTTTTCAACTGTTTCGATATTTGCAGAGAATCGTAATGTGGATTCGAAAAATCTTCCGAAACCTTTTCCAAAAACAAAATAATTAGAAGCAATAAACCGGATGCTTTAGTATGCAGAATTTTTTTTAAAATTGGAACTTTTTTCTAGTATCCTTATGGATATACATATATTATTTTACATATTGTACATACAAGCTGTACAGATGGCTCCCGGTGAGATGTCGGACTTGATTCAACCATCTATTTCTAGGCCTGCCTGGGAGTCGCCTACCGATGGTCAAATTATTTTTCAAATATTTTTATTTTTTTTCCTCCAAACTTAGCAGACTCGACTAGGGGAATGATCTTAGGTCTATATGTTCTTACACAGGTGGCTCTTAATCAGATTCTGGACTGGGTGGAGGTGTCTTCTCCAAAAGCCTGAGCATATGCCTATAAATCTGCTTTTGCCTCCCGCCCCATCCACTGTAGCGTTTTCCATGCTGAGATAATTGCCATTAAAGAGGACCTATCGTGGTTGAAATATAATGTGATATTTGAGTGCGGTATCACAACTTTTAACGATAGCCAGCTGCGAATCTGGAATCTCTCACTTCCAATTCAAAAACCGCTCTTAATTGCTTGTTTCTTGGCGAGATGGCTAAATAATTCAAAATTCACCTTATCTGGGTGCCAGAACATAGGGTCATTCTAGGTAACTGTATAACCGACGAACTCGATACGCATGACACAACTTTATCGATTCTACCGGAGGAAGGGAATCTCGCCATGCCTCTTATTACATGCAAAATGTTACTTAAAATGAATGCGAATGACCAAACGCAGATAGACAGATGGCACTAGGTGCCATATCCCTAGGCAGATCTGCCCTGAGTTACATAGCAGATGCTCCAACTGTTTAATTGTACAGAGGTCTATAATCTACCCAGTCTAGCAGTTTTGAATGAAAACCTAGACGGGGACAGGAGCTTTTACCTCGCTTTCTTTTTTTACGATCAGCGTAGCTTTTTTAGCTCCATATTGTCCGGAATATTCCGGAGTACTTTAGTATTTTAGCACTTATTCTAGAGACGTTATGTTATTATAATGTATTAAGCAAACTGATGCTGAAATTTGTTAATTGTCTTGTCTGACCTCACCACCCAGGAAATTATTCCAGGCCGCTATACCATTGCCATCCTCTTATATTTACGGACGCACATACTAATACAATAGACCGTTATTTAATTGCTCTGCACTATGTTAAGTAGTTAATTCAGTTAATCCAAAGCTTAATAATTTCGTATACCTTCTTGTAGTTATTGCAAAATATTTCAACTTTTCTTTTTTGACTTGTAAAACTTAAAGGAAAACAAGAGTATCACTAAAACTTTTTGTCCATTGTCTCACCAACATTCAAATTCGTTCCAGCAAAATTTTTCCAGGAGTATCAACATTTACTGCAGCTGCTCGCAATATTTCTCACTCACTTTTCTACACCGCTTTTGTCTTTCAGTTGTGTAAAGTTTCCTTTGGTCGAAGTTAACGCAGCATTAACATGTTGTTTAGACAGAAAGGAATTTGTGCACCGCCTGGACATTATTACCAAAAGATAAAACTATGTGAAAAGTTGGCTCATGACAAACGACGGAAGAAACGTAAAAGAATGCAAAAAAGAAAAAAAACATATTTCGTGGTCGGTGGCAGATATAAGTGAGGTGCGCGCAGGAGCAAGTGTTATGCAAACTTTTCGCAATGACAGAAGTTGTCCTCGAACTTTTGCAAAATCGTGGGGGTATCGCTTTGGATTCTGATTCTTGAACGTTATGCATAGTAAATGAAATTAAGCATTCTCATTTCTGATTTATTTAGGACTATATAAAACTGGTTGGGTTATAATTATGAACCGTCCGGCCAGCCAACATAGATTCGGAGCATTACCTTATTGTAGCCAAGGAACTGTGAGCAAATGTAACCTCGAAAAGCTACAATCGGAAGAGGCCGCCAGAGTCTTCGCTGAACGCGTATCCCAAAATCTCGCAATCACCCGTATGCCGCCAACAGCAAGTGCCGGAGACCAGTGGAAACACTCACTAATTTGCCGATACTGTGCGATCTCTGTAGGTACGAGAAAATGTGTTACACTTCGTAGGAGTTTGCCCAATACTGAAGGAGATAAGGAGACTGCACTTAGGAAAAAACCAACTATCACATGAAGAAGTACATAGCGTATTGAATACACAGATTGTTTATCGCTATACAAATACATTAAAGCTGCGTCTAGTTATCGTAGACAAATAGTAGATGAAGCCTTTTAATTATATAAACGCCAATATGTTGAACATATTTATTATTGATTCCCTTTAATTGTCACTCTGGCAGACGGCGTTTGGCATGCTGTAAAAAGATTTGTTAACCTGTGTATGTTATATAAAACAAAAAAGGATAATAAAATCTAAAAAAAAAAAAAAAACACTGTCACCATGCTATAAGAAATGCCGGAACTGATATGCTGGGTTTCGCCCGACCAACACTGCGAAACCCCTGGTTTGACGAAGAATGCCGACAAGTGCATGCAGCAAAATAAGAGGCATATAAAGCGGCGCTGCAAAGGAAGACGAGAGCTGATCATGAGCAGAAGAGACGGGAAGAACGTCGGCTTCTACGAAAGAAGAGAAAAGAGGATGAGAAGTGCGCTCTCGAGGATGTTAAACGCTTATACTCCAGGAACAATGTACGGAAATTTTACCAAAAGGTAAAAGAACGTATCAGAGAAACAAAACCGTGCAGAAACATGTAAATATGAAAAACTGTAAAGGGTGAGCCAACAGATGGTGTGGATGTTGGCTGTCAATTACTGTCATTTACTGAATTCATCGTGGCTGATCTTTTTGACAGATGTCAAACACGATCTTTGGCAATTTTAGTGATGGAGTCGTTTACCGCGCAACAAGGCATTTTTTTTATTCCACCTTATTACGAGAATGGACCATCTGTAAAAGTAACATTTTGTAAAATTCGTGAATTTTTCGGTCAACATAATCACCCAAGTGTGTCCAGAATTCGTGCAATGGTGAAGCGTTTTGAATAAACTGGTTCGGTATCGGGTCAAACTCCATATCAGCATGCTCGGCCAGCACGCACATGCCAAAATATCACCACTGTTAGCGAAAGTGTTCAAAACCAGCCAGGCACCTCAATTCGTCGCCGAAGTCAACAATTAGGCCTCAATCATGACACTTCACAGTGAATTTAAGTAAACAATTGATCTTCATTTGCACGCCTATAAAATCCAAATTACATAACAATTGAAGCCTTTGGACCGTTAAGGTCTGTGCCAATAGCCCAGCGACAATTCAGGATCTCAAACATAACATCCAAACTGAAATTGCGGCCATTGACCCACTTATTCTTCAAAAAGTCATCGATAATTTTCACCTTCGGATGGTCGCTTGCAACAGAAGCCGTGATGGTCACATGAACGATGTTGTATTCAGAATTGCCGTGGAGAGAGCTATATTAATCAATAAACTTCTAAATTGATTTCACAACAAATGTGTGTTTAATTTAATGAAAATTCCACACTAGCTGTTGGCTCACCCTTTATAGAAGAACGGCGACGAACACCAACATCCCGCTGTCAGGCAGAATGAACCATTCAACATAGACGACGATAGCAGTAAAAATGTTCATCCACCTGAACAAAGAGAAGTAAGGATAGTAATACCCAGGCTGAAGTCAAACAAGGCTGCTGGACCTGACGGCTTACTGGCCGAAGTTTTTAGGGCAGCTGGTGGTCAATTGAAAGAAAGCATACACCAACTCATTTGGTTAGACGAGCACGATCCACAAGAAAGGAGATCCCCTCAACTGCGTCAATTATAGAGGCATTAGTCTCCTCAACATTGCATACAAGATCTTTTCTGCGATATTGTGTGAATGCCTGAAACCTCTCATTAACAGGTTGATTGGCCCATATCAGTACGTTTTCAGGTTAGAACACTGCACTTCGACAGATTCTGGAGAAAACCCAAGCAGACCAAATCGATACTCATCATATCCTTATCTATTTCAAGGCCGCATATGACCGCATCTATAAAGAGGAGGCATGTCTAGTTTTGACATTCCTGTAAAACTTGTCTGTCTATGCAGGATAATGATGGAGAACGCTCGCTGCTCCATCAAGATCGGTAGTGACTTCACGGAGACCTTTGATGTCAAAAAATGTTTTAAACAAGGTGACACGATGTAATGTGACTTCTTTAATATTATACTTGAACGGATTGTGCAGAACTCAAAAGCCAACACCAAAGGCACAATCTATCAAAAGTACGTACAACTGCTTGCATACGCCGACGATATTGACATTATTGAAAGATTTCACCGGGCTGTCGCTGGTGCGTTTGCAAACATTGAAGCAAAAGCAGCTAAATTGGGTTTAGCGATAATTGAGGGCAAAACCAAGTATATGCTGTCAACAAGAAGGGGCAATCAACACCAATGAATTGGACAGAACGTCACCTTGGACAGCTATAACTTCAAGGTAGTAAGGGACTGTGTCTCCCTCTGCTCTGCTATAAACTCTGACAATGATACCAGCGCAGAAATCAAGCGAAGTATAACCGCTTGCCTGTACTCCGTTATCCTTATAGAAGAAAATAAATTCGTGTGAATTAGAAAGATGTAAACTTTATTCAGTGTTGTACACCAGAAGAAGACTGTGTACAATAGTATCAGTCTTACTACCGCTTTATATGCGGACAGCCACCCCATTTATAGCCATAGGCCCTTTTACGAGCGTATAGTGCAGTAGCGGCCTTCTTAATACGTTTATGGGCGTTCATTTTCCAGGTCTACCTGTCTAATAGTTATAAGACAAAAGTATTTGGAATAGTCAGAGAAACAGGGGTGCATTCCTCTCCCTTTTGGTTGTCTGATCTCTGCAATTCCGTACCTCTTTCACGGTAAGAAGCCATAACTGTAGTGAGAGCACTCATTCCTGTGGTGTACCGCTTTAAAATGGTATACTTGATTTTCAGTAGCCAAATTCTGAAATAATCATCCTAGCATATGGTTAATTCAGTTACGTAGCCAAGGATTATAATTTCTAATTTTTCAAGAGCCTGTGATTTAATATTGACGGGCGTCTACAACCGTCAAATAAGATTCCGAAGAGCTATTTGTAAAATTAAAAAAAAAATGCAACAGTGCTAGTCTAGGTCTTTGATTGAAAAACATAGACATGTTCACATCCATTGAGATAAACGCAAAGAAAAGTCCTGGATATGACCTTATATCTGGTGACGTATTAAAGAATTTGCCTATGAAGGCAATTATTAAAATAACAAATTTAATAAATGCCACATTTAAGCTAAAATTTATCCCTAGTTTGTGGAAGATTGCTGATGTCCTAATGATTCCCAAACCAGGTAAACCGCCAAATGAGGTATCATCTTACAGGCTTATATTGCTATTGCCGATGATATCAAAAGTGTTTGAGAAAGTGCTCGCTAAACGTGTAAATAAAATAATTGAAAGAAAAAAGCTGATTCCGAACTATTAATTTGATTTTCGAAGGTACACAGGTACACAGAATTACACAACAGATACACAGAATAACGGATAAGATCGAAGAAGCAATAGAAGAAAGGAAGGTCTGTTCGGCTGTATTCTTGGATGTGGCGCAGGCCTTTGGTAAAGTATGGTACGAAGGACTTATCTATAAACTGAGATATATGCTGCCAAATCAGTATGCTTCCATTCTTAAACCTTATCTAGATGGAAGACATTTAAGAATAAAACAACAGAATACTTATTCAAAACTAAGAGAAATAAAGGCCGGCGTACCGCAAGGTAGTGTACTGGGCCCTATATTGTACCTTTTATATACTAGTGACATTCCGGAACTAGAAAACCACACTATGGCAACATTTGCAGATGATACTGCAATACTAGCAGAAGGGAAAACTAATGAAGAATCTACAGTAAAACTCCAAATAGGAATAAACAAAATCTGTGAATGGACTAAAAAGTGGAGAATCAAATTGAATGAGTCCAAGTCAGTCCATAATGATTTTACAAATAAAAAGGTTGAACATATACCAATCATTATCAACGAAAAAATATTTCCATACGCTAATACAGCGAAATATTTATGTATGACACTAGATGCTAAGCTGCGATGGTTGCTAGGAAGAAACTCAACTGTATCAATTGGAAATAAAGTGCTTATATATAATCAAATTCTGAAACCAACGTGGACATATGGAATCCAACTATGGGGTTGTGCCAAAAAGACAAACGTAGACATAGTACAACGATTCCAAAATAAGGTGCTTGGAAATATAGTAAATGCACCTTGGTTCATAAAGAATACTGACCTTCATCGAGACCTGAAAATAGAAAGTGTAAGTTCGGAAATTCTTAAACTTTCAAAAAATAACACAAAAAAAAGCTAGAGGAGCATATAGACTTAGATGCGAGAAAACTTTTGAATAATGAAAATCAATTACGAAGAATCAAAAGAATAAAACCTATCGATTTAACTTAACTTAGAAGTATAAAAAAAAAAGTATATACATGCATAACATAGCACATCGAAAAAAAAGATACACCAGATAGTGGATCTCATTCAAAGACGTAGATGTCAGGAAAAAAATGCTTATTATTCCAAATGACTAGATCACAATTAGGCTGTCTCCTCCCCACCTTGCGATGAAAGGCCAAGACGGCGTTACCGCAGGGAAAACGGGAAAAGGGAGAAGGGGTTAGTGGGTAAAAATCATACACTGTTACTGAGTACGGGCTCAGTTTCGTCTTTTGAAGATTACCACCTTCCAGCGTAAAGAAAAAAAAAATCTATAACGCGAAGAAGACAAAAATGTCGAAAAACGGATGGGAAAATATTCAAATCTCGTTTAGAGTAGAACGATTATTTACTTGCTTTCATGCCCTAGTTTGGTTGAGGTCTATTTCCACTTACATATATGCAACCAAAATCAAACCTTTGTCTTATGCGATGCCAGCTTACTTAGTCACCGTTCTGAGTAGATCGATTTTACTATTTCGCTTACCATCCACTACGTCATTGTACCTAGCCTCACTCACTGTACGAGTACATGTAAATAGAACCAACGATAACTCGAGAATTCTTTTAATTTAATTGTAGTGACACTCGCAAAAACGATTTTATCAGATATACGAGTATTGTGATTATTCCAAACTTTTAACAGAAGCACATGCTCGAGGCTGTCATCATTCGTGATAAACATTTACGCGCTTTGGGGAGATACGTACCATAAGCTAAACCATAAGGGAAAGCAAATATACGAGGGTGGAGTGAAAAGTTTCCAACCTCAACATAAAGGTGGCAGCACTCGTCAGCAAAAGCTAGGAAATATATTTGCGCATTTTTGAAAGGTACTCACCAAACTTTCAGCCATTTTGAAGGCGCAGTTGGTTTTTGACAATGGTTTGAGTGAGGCGATGTGATTGTTTTTGTGAAAATGGAAAACATCGAGTATCGAGCTCTCATTCAATATTTGTTTTTGAAAAGCAATACGCCTTCGCAAATCAAAGACTAGTTGGACGCTGTGTGCAGCGAAACTTCCATACACAGTTAGCAAAAATACAATCAAAACATTTGACTACGAAGGGGGTAACAGCTCCAAAAAAAACCAAAAACAATGTTTTCGGCTGGGAAAGTTCTCTTCTTCTTTTGGGATTTTTTTTTTTTTTTTTTATTAAAAGGAAACCCAAATCCCAGAGTACTCAGACTCTCCGATCCATTGTACTACCAGGCAGGAACCTTTCTTCGCATGAGTAATTGACAAGTTGAAGGCAGAAATTACGAAAAAACGGCCATATTTGGAGAAAAGAAAATTTGTTTCACCAAGACAATTCGTCGTTTCACACATCAGCGGTTGCCATGGCGAAAATCGACGAATTACGGCTTGAACCGCTTGAACCCTCCTTACCCACCACATCTAGCCTCTGGCGACTTTTTTTTCCCTACGCTAAAAGTTGCGCTCGGAGGTTAGAGATTTTTGTCAAATGAGAAGCCCATCACCTTCATAAACAATTATTTTACAGAGTACTATTTGGGCGGGTTAAAGAGATAAAAGCATCGCTGGGAGAAGTGTTCAGACGTACAAGGACACTATGAAGAAAAATAACAATAAATTCGAAGAAAAAATCTCCTGTATCTTTGTTAGGTCGGAAACTTTTTACATCATCCTCGTAAGTAGTAAGTTTATGTCCATCTTTTTTGCAAAAGCATCCCCAAAAAAAATGCTGGAAACTGCGTAGGAAAAAATTTTAGAACACAATAAGGCCAACATATTTTTGTAAAGCATCCCGTATGGTGATAAGAATGAACAATTTTAGGTTTCTCCTATCTTAACCATGTCTCCTATGTATATTTCCATTCTGGCATTTCATTCGAAAAGCCGATTCCTTACCTGTCGACAAATAGCCTTCTTTGTCATTTTGATTAGAAGTCAACTGTCGGTCAACCGGTCAGATCAATCCTTTCACCACTGACAATGGAGTCACCAAGGACATATTTTATAGAGGTGGCACTAAGGCCTTTCATTAAATTGACGGTATGTATTTTGTGTTATATCGTGCAAAACTTACTTCAATTTCAAGATGTCACCCACAGTTTCAAACTATTTTATGCCGCTTGGCAGGCAAACTAATATTACTTAAAGCTACAATGCAAAGCAGGACGAAATTAAGTTTTGTTATAAAACTCATAATAACCCAGTTTAGTTGAATCAACTTTACGATACCAGCGCATACAATATGCAGTTAAGACTGAAATTTTAATAAAGGAGGTCTTCGTGCAAGCAACAAACTACCAAGTCACCAATGTAACATAGAGTGGTCACCAAAACCAATGATAACTTTGCCTGTAAACTTTCAAGTTGGTCAGACGGACATAGTCAACAAAATGCCACCGAGATCTAATTCATAATTTGAAAAGTTTTCTCTAATTGGGTTTTATATAAAAGTTCTTCGTAATTTCTCAGCCTCTTCATCCCATTCGCTGAACCGGTGCTAACTTAAGCAGGCGCCTACGGATTGCATTATACAATTTTCTAAAACTAGAAACAGCAAAAGGCCACTTCAGTTTTGGTTACCTCTTGCCACCCAAACTGCTTTGTATGAAGTTTATTTTACTCATCTACCAAAATGTTGCCTTCGGCTAAGGATTTCTTTAAAGCATACCCACAACTCTCATTCAAATCATCTCATGTTTCTTCCCACGGTCTTATTTGTACGCTGTTCTAACTTTAACTAACTGCCAAGATGGGTTGTGTGTGAGTGAAGGTGTAAATGGTGTTGGAAATTTGTAGTCTTCGTAAATACTGTCGAACAAGTGGAGTGTGTCCTTACGGTAGGCAGCAGCCACTCATTTAGAAGCGCACTCTCTTTCCAAAACTTTGTCCGCAAAATTTAATTGACAAAATTTAATGCACAAGGTCTTGGGAAATTCTTACTTTTAGTGCCTTATTAAATTAGTCGGAAAACTTTTAGCCGACACGATGACGAAGAAGAGGAGGACGAAAAAATAAAGAAAATTAATGAACGACAGAAATTTTGTGAGAAAATAAATTCCAATCTGTTTACTTTTCGGCTTTGAGAGCTTCTTCAAATGCGAGGAGAAGGGAGAGGAATTAACTTGACAGACTTGAGTTGGAAAATTTTCAGGATCACAAAATATGTAGGCGTATGTAGACTTGATTAGAAACTAGGGATTATGCAGAATTTTTATTTTTGTTTTGAAAATTTGAATAAGAAAATATGGAAAGCTGTGTAACATTTGAGGCAAAAATAGCTGTCCGTCGAATGCAGCCGTGGAATTTAAGTTGAGGTTCAGCAGTGCACATATATTATTATAAATGTTGGACCAGAAAAAAACAACGCTTTATTGTAAAAGTTTCTTTAAATAATATGATTTGGCAATTGTATCAGGAAAGCGTACTAAAATAAATAAATATTTGGCGCAACAGCTCTTTAAGCACAAGGGCCTAGCTTCACGTAACCACTCATGTTGTGTGCGTTATATTTTCACATGAATGGAAGGAACCTACACTTCAATGCCGTATCCGAAGGGCAATTTGTTTTGAGAAGCTTGCTCGAGACAACAGTACTCCCGGATGTTTGTCAGACGTTCGCGAGAGGTGGGACCATGAAAAACTGGTTGGTTTTTGCTCGGATTCGAACTCGGAACATCACGGGTAGTGGTCCGACACACTAACCACTTACGCCACGGTGCCCACTAGCGAAAGTGTTAGTTACAAATATTTTGAATATTATCATACATAAGAAAACTTCTCTCATCTCTGTGGAACTGGATTGAAGGAAAAACAACGAAAAGATAAGAGGGTGACAACGCAAAAAAATCATTATCTCAGGATGCATACGAGTACATAGAAGCTTATCTCATTTAGACCAAGAACTATGTAGTTCCATTTTGAATTTCTACATCTTTCTACTCTAAATTAGTTGTTTTTAAGCCTTCAGATTATTAAGACTATCAGAAAACTAATTAATAATCGTAGTGATCTTGTTTTAAGTACTGGTGAGACCTGGGAAAGATACCTATGGTTCTTTGATGTGCAAGATAGATTGATTGCTTGGTTGACTATACAGATACTACATAACATATGTAATACTTTTGGGTTATATGATATTAGGGCAAGTAGGTATTGGAAAAAGAAACTACGATGTAAAGTGATCGAGAAAATTCCGATTATGTTTTTAATATGCCGTCAGAAATAGTTATGGTGAACTTCGTTTCGAAGACTTACGTAGATACGAGTAATTGTATCCTTTTGGCTTGCCAATGTTTCGAGCCATCTGATACCCCAGAGTGAAGTTTTACGTCCCAACCTATTGGATATTCTTATTTTGATATTCTCTGATCGACTCAGGCTTATTTCAGACATTTATTTGAATGGAACAGTGCTTCTGAGCGAAAAGCTCAAATATCTGGGATCTACGATCAATAGCAAAGCAACCTGTGATGACGACATCAATCATCGCTTAAACGTAGGGTGGATGAAGTGATGAGGAATCTCGGTTATCTTCTGTGACCGAAAAATGTCACCTAAGTTGAAAGGAAGTGCAGCGTGCGTCCAGCGCTCACATAGGGTTCCCTATGTTGGACGATGTACAAAAAGTATGAGAGTAAATTAACGGCAGCTGAGATGAAGATGCTTCGCATGACAGCAGGAGTGACAAAGCTTGATCGAATAAGAAGATCGAAGATCCGTGGGAGCCTTCACATCAAAGAAACCATCTTACGAAAGATAGAGCGTGGCCGGCTCAGCTGGTATTGCCACGTTCAAAGAAGAGATCATTTGAACTCTGTTAAAAAGGCAATATCAATGAACGTTCCAAAGACATCGCGAGGAGAGGGGAGGCAGGCCTATAAATGCCAAGATCTCACAAATGTGACGACATCGGCATTTGATTGGCCTCAGTAACCGAGTGATCCAAAATCGGGAGGCATGCCGATATTTTCTGAGCTCAAATAGGCGAACCGCACAGGCGGATCAGTAGAAATACGATGAAGTGAGAGGGTTATGATCCCTTGTTTTCGGATCATAACCTCGCTGAAAAAGGAAGAAGAAGGAGTAGCGACGAAGTTCTCTTTTCCTTTGGTTTCCAAAGATATAAGTTGCGCTTTGGACATCGATGAAATTTGAAAGATAACATTCCTTGGTATGTATCGTAGCTTCAAAAGTAACTTTTGTTGTAGCGCTGTACACCTCAATAACAGTTCACGGCCCGGAAAGGTGTCTATTTGGTGCAGTATTAGTGCAAGCGAAACTTCTTCAAGGAAACCGCTGCCAATGACATCACCATCACTGGCCAGCGCTAAAGAGACGTCGGAGAACTTCTCGTTAGCCATAATGGTACAACCGGCTCTTCAATTTTGAGCCAAAATGATGACATTTTATATGAACCTTCTATGCTCCAGTACATGTGTAAAAGTTTTTGAAATTCACATGCATACAGCACATTGCTTGAAAAACACATTCTCTTCAATAATACAGAAATCATTAAAAGTTATTTCCTCCTTGGTGAGGACACGATGTGACGCGAACGAATAAAACCAATTCAATACTTTTTAATTTACTTTATAATTTTATTTCGGCACTATGACAGACTGGGGCGATGGCGGCCAGACATTATAAAATTAAAGATAATCTACGCACCACCTACGCACGGCAAGGAGGTCCTCTACTGCGTCGTTCCTCGGGGTTAGATTCAAAGACTTTGCGGGCCGTAGCGTTGGTGTCCATTTGCTCTACATGCCCAAGCCATCTCAGACGTCCAAAACGCGGTTTTTTGACCAGATCGATGTCGCTGTACAGGTCGTATAGTTCATTATTGAATCTTCGCCTCCAAAACCCATCAACGCACACGAGACCGAAAATCTTACGAAGAATTTTTCTCTCGAAGCGACCAAGGATATCGTCATCCTCTTTTAATAAATTCCATGTTTCAGCGCCGTAAAGCAGGACTGAGATGATCAGAGTCTTATACCGAGTCTCCTTATTTGTTCAAGATGGGGCTTTACTATTGAATTGCCTTATTAGCCCAAAAACAGGGATTGACAAGAGTTATTCTTCGATTGATTTCTTCACTGTTGTCCTTTCAGAGTCTATAGCAGAACCAAAGTTCCTTACTGATGGTTCCTTCTTGTTGACAGCAGATACTTGGTTTTGCCCTCGTTTATCGCTAAACCCATTTTGGCCGCTTCCGCCTCAATGCTTGCAAACGCACCGGTGACAGCCCGCTGAGTTGTTCCAATAATGTCTATATCGTCGGCGTATGCAGCAGTTGTACAGACTTGTGATATATTGTGTCTCTAGTGTTGGCTTGTGAGTTCCTCACAATCCGTTCAAGTACAATATTAAAGAAGTCACATGACAGCGCGTCACCTTGTCTAAAACCTTTTTTGACATCAAAGGTCTCGGTGAGGTCACTACCGATCTTGATGGAGCAGCGAGCGTTCTCCATAGTCACCCTGCACAGACGAACAAGTTTGGCAGGGATGTGAAAACTAGACATGGCTCTATATAGCTCTTCTCTATAGATACTGTCATATGCGGCCTTGCAATCGAAAGTATGAGTATCGAATTGGACTTCTTGGGTTTTCTCCAAGATATGCCGAAGTGTATAGGTTTGATCAATGGTGTACTTTCTTGGCCTGAAAGCACACTGATATAGTGAACGTTTTGTTCTTTTCCCGAGTACTTCGAAAGAGCCCATATATGATATTGTCGGTTAAGACTTTGCTTACTTCGACCCTAACAAAAACGTGACTGCATGAATCTAATTCTTTCGGTCGAATCGGGTCGAACCTGTGCTATTGCTCGACTGATTTCTTTTGCTGATTAAGATGTTAACTGAGTGGTTTTCGTTCTATGGTTTCTGCAGAAAGACGTAGGTTTTGTTCGTACAGTAACTGATTAGGTGTCTTTTTTAAGTCGTCAAGTATTGTAGAATGAATTCCTAGTAAAATCCAGGACAAGTTAGAGAACCAGATCGGTTTGCCTTCATGGGACCTTAAGGCTTCCTTAAGTTGCCTGTGGAATTTCTCCACCTAGCCATTCGCTTGAGGGTGGTACGTTGTTGTTCGGATTCTTTTGATATCCGAGGTTTCTGAGATTTGCTTGAACAATGATGATTCCAACTGAGTACATTGATCCGTAGTAATGGTTTGTGGGATATTGTACCTTGAAACCCAGTTGTGAACGAAAGCCGAGACAACTGTTTAAGAGCTAATGTTTTTTTTAAATGCATGGTCTCAGGCCATGAACTGAAACGATCTTTGATAGTAAGTTAGTATATATAACCCTCCGAAGGGGGAAGGGGTCGTACCAAATCCATGTGAATATATGAAAATCTGCCTTCAGGGACTGAAAACTTTCCATGCTTTGATTTCGTATGTCTGGTGATTTTCGACTTTTGGCATGGAACACAACTCTGCGTCCATCTGTTAATGTCCTTGTTCATTTTTGGGCAAAAATATTTAGATGATATTATTTTGCGCATGGCTTGCGCGTTTGGATGTGAAAGTTTGTGATGATTTTCAAAAATTGTGCGTTTGAAAATATCGGACAAATATGGACGGTTTACTCCGGTCGAAATCTCACACCACAGGTCCACATCGCGAATCGAGATGTGTAGCTTCGAAAGCTTGACTAAGGAATTCGAGGCTCCCGAGAGCAACTTTAATTCTTCATCTGAATCTTGCTCTTTTGCAATACTGGGATTATCGATTTAGTTGAATTTTATAACCTTTATGTGAAATCTCGACAGAGTGTCAGCCACAATCTTTTGTATGCCTTTAATATAGATAGTGTCTGTAGTGAATTCAGCTATACGTATGTATTCCATTGGCGAGTTTGACAAGGCGTTTTTTCCATCATATTGCTTTCGTGAGTTGTTTGTGGTCAAAGAAAATGGTTAATTTCCTTCGATGAAATCGTACCTAAAATGCTTAATGGCTTTGTAAATTGCAAAGAGTTCTCGGTCGAAAGTTGAATACTTTCTTTCAGCCGGACTTAAACGCATTGAAAGAAGCCTAAAAGCTGCAATTGGTTGAAATGGTATTGCTGCAAAACTCCGGCATGGCGTCGTTTGAAACGTCTACTATAATTGATATTTGAGCCATTGGGTTTGGATGAAACCGCATCGTTTGTTGTTCTAAATTCTTCTCCAGGATGATACCTAAAAGCCTCTTCGCACTTTTTAGGAGAATTCACATCTTTTTTGGTGTTTGCAATTTTTAATAATTCGTATAAGCAACTTCCTTTAGCCGCGATGAATCGACGGTAAAAATGAATCGTGTCCAAAAAACGATGTAAATGTTTGATTGATTTAGGACATAAAAAACCGCTAATGGCCTTTATCCTGTTAAACGGTGGGGTAAGTCAATTTTTTGTGATGCCTAAAAAATCGAGTTTTTCGACTCCTAAAACACATTTGGCTAAATTAAAATTAAGTCCGTTTTCTTGCAATCTTTAAAAAACGATACGCAAGTCTTGTTTGTGTTTTTCGATGTATTCGCTTGATATGAGTATGTCATCTACGTAAATGAATACAAAAGGTCACCCAAAATTTTACATATAAAGCGTTCGAAAGATTGAGCTTTATTTTTCATGCCGAATGGTATTCTTAAGAATTCTAAAAGTCCGAAGGAGGTTGTAAATGCAGCGTTATGTATGCCTTAAGGGAATCTGTACGGATCAAATTTGTCTGGTGACCTATAGTTAGAAAAAAACGGTTGTTGGGAATTCAAAGAAATACATACATGTTCAAAATATTAATTACACAACGCCATGCCCACTTATATAGGACTGGGTTAAGCATTTCAGCCGAATTCTAACTTTGCTGCACGTTTTTTGTTTTTTTTTTTTTTTGTTCGGCTTAGGACGCGAGCTGTGTACTGAAACTAGCAATACTGTCTTATATGCTTCACGTGTAGTGAAACTTTATATGAATCACAAAGGTCCACAGAATATCATCTTGAAAAAGTTGATTTAAAGCACACCCTACGTTTGTATTCAAATCTCCTTTTTATCTACCTTTGACGAAGACCTCTGTAGTAACTTGTCAGTAATTCGTAAAAGTAAATACACAATCTTGAGACACACACATATTTTTATTCCACGTCTTTTTACCTCCAAATTACATAATAGTGCCCACAATAGTGACCTCATAATGTTTCCTAAACAAATTCAATGTCTTCAACACGCTGATTGTCGACAAAAGATGTCCTTCTCACTGCTAAATAGCTGCATGAAACGACTTACAAATGACTTCCCTTGCCTTCATCCAGTCACAACCCAAGAATACCGAGTTCGGTGGTTAATGCTAACTGACTTCCTTTGCGTCGATCTGATTTATTTAACTCAATTTGTACGTTAAGTTATTTTCCAATTTGCATCATAAAAATAACTCGTGCCTCGTGCACACCAAGCAATTTACTTACCCAAAGGATAATGAATATATTTCATTGTCTGGCACATCGATCTCATTTCCGCCTCTGGAACCACCTCCGACCAATGGCGCACCCACCCACACACAGAGTCATTCTTTCGCTCACCTTAAACACCGTAATAATAAAGTAATAATGTACCATTAATATCACGGCATTACCTTACAAATCTCACAATTTAATCATTAGGCTACACGAGAGTGGAGTACATAAGGACGAAACAGCCGAAAGGACGATGCTAATACACCGTGGAGACTTAAAAAGCTTCTGGGGTTATGCGTTTACTATTACGGGACATACACACAGCGCAAAAAAAAAAAATTGGAAGACACCAACTATAGGCAGCAGAGCTGAGGAAGAAAAGGAACACAAACACGAAACGCTTGGGTAAATATTTCATTGGTTATCCTTTGGTACTGCGGTGCGGTGCACAGCGCGCCAAGATGTTTATGGCAGTGGCACCGAACAAACAACACCTCCAGCCACACAAATAGGCCTGATTTATGTTTACAAGGCGAACGTGACAATGTTAAAAATACGTGCCAAATCGTGAATAGGACGGAGCAACGATCGAAACACCCGAAGCGGGACGCGCCGTCGGAGCATCGGCTTCCAAAGGGATTGTTTACCCAAGCCATGGGAGAATGTCTCAATGTGGCGCTGCAAAGCCGCTACCACCATTCTCGTCATCCTCATCATCACCAGCGTTGTCGTTGTCGTTCACGTGTTCGTTTCGCAGAATGGCAGAGGAAGAGCTGCTGGCTAATCGAAGCGGCTTACAGAGTTCCAATAAGGGGTATTTACTCATTTTGGACACCGAGCCGGAGCACTTGGGAAGGATATGAGAGTTTGACAGACCTACAAACATTTATGCACACACGCATACGATGCTTTTGAGGGAATGTCACCCAAAGGCGAAAATTAAGGAGGATAATGGAAGAATTCGAAAAAGAATTGAGTTGACTTATTTTTGTGGATTTTTCTCTTATGTGTAGATGTATGCTGCTTGTTGTCCTTTTTATCGTTATGCGTAATCTAAAAGATTTACCGGGTTACCTTAATACCATTGTATTCTCCGCCGAGTCGTGGTGAATCAAAAGAGATTTTCCTTTGGCAAATAAACCAAGAGATACTGGGAGTTTTCAAGGTGATGTTCACATAGCTTCGCTTTTGTGTACGAGACAATGTGTTATCCTTTGGCTTAGGATGTTGTGCGAGTGGCTTTGCTGAGGAATTAAATTGACTGAGATATCAGAGATTTAAACGGAGCTTAACGTATGCTGGATTTAGCGTGCGGGGCTTGAAAGTATATTAAGCGAAATCAAGCGCGTGGTTAATATGAGATTCAAAGATCTACACCAAATGAACAAAGAGCCGGTGTGTTACACAAACAAAGCAAGCACAATATGAATGCAAATAACAATTTGACGAACTCCTTTGAAAGTGGAAATTTGGAATGCAAGTACTTTTACACCGATGGATATATAACAGTTTCAAATAGCCACAACTATCCCCCGTTGTCCATACTTATCCCGCATTCCATAACTAGCTCAAATTGCTTGAGTACGAATAGTACTCCTGATGGGATATAGTCTTTATATTTCACCAAATACATATATATAGCTAGTAAGATGCTGTCTTGCAACGTGTCAAGTTCATAAGATATAATTGCAGTAAAATAGGAACTTAGAACTTAGAATGCTGCAGGTAATTCTAAATATGTTTTAAGGAAAAGATTGCAGGAAGCGCCTTAAGTCGTTGGTTCTCCAGAAGATCGTGAAAAAAAAACTCTTTAAATTCCACAAGCTTGTGCTGTGGCTACTTTGAAACACCAAAGTGAAATAGAGTCCAACCCAGTGGGTCTAGAAAGACAAACGACGACTTAGAAATTACTACTCGATGTCAAGATATCTTCGGTAATCAAAATCTGGTGACTGTTATCTAGTGTAAATCATTTGCTTGTGACATTTCCAATCGAAAGATTTTCTCTCTAACTTCTTAGACGAAACTAAAAATTTTGTCCAAAGTTTTTGAGAAGAATACTTAGCTGTTGCATGGGTCTGCCTTCTTTTGCTAAACTGGATTCTTTCAGAATAATCAAGTAAGCCTCTATGTCAATGGATTGTCCAAAGAATTTGTCAAGATGCTTTAAATCTCCCTTTGATTAACCCCAAGATATCTAGCGTACTTTAACTTTCCACGTCAAAGCAGTTCAATTATAACCCAACCATACACGCAAGGAAAACTATAAACTTTGCCATATATATAAACAAACAAAACCCTATTCCTTCTTGGTATATTAACTTATGGATCACCTTGAGACCACTCGGAGAACACCTTTTCTGTGTGTACGCTTAAAAGCTGAAATTACCTATTTGTTCTATTACCCAGTCTATCCTTAAGCTCATACTCCTGCTAACATCATTGTCCTCGCACAACATAATTGCAACGAGATAGAGGCAACTCCTTCTTATTTCACAAGCATTTTTCCTCATTTTAATCATTTTTCCCATCAAACACATTCCACTACTTCAACTATTTCCTCCTCTACTAGATCCATCTTCGTTCTTCTCGCTATCGTCGTCGTCAACTTGAAGTCAACCGGGCCAATCTATGCAGCATATCCTTTCTCATGTACACCACTCAACCTATGCTCTGTGGTTCTGTACGTATCTGCTGGCTGCATAATGATTAACCTTTGACAACACCACAATGTTTGCCAAGTGGTTCAGTGTAAAGAGTGAAAGAAGACGTCGACTACGGCGGGTTCTCCCTGTCCCATGTAAAAATCATTCAAGAAGCCTTCCGAATGCACATGCTCTGTAAGTATAGAGTACAGCAGAAAATAACAAAATAAGACCTCGTTCTCAATATAAGGCAATTAATTTTTGATAAAAGAAATTGTGTGGATGTGTGAGGACGATGATGTCCTTGACATTTGCTTCAGGCGTTACATTAATTTAAGAACACATTATGCTGCCACTGTTGTGAATGCTCGTCCTGAAAAAGGTGTTGTTATAATCTTCCCTCAAAAGTCCTTGATACAATTTTCCTTTGTCTGCATGTGCGAACATGATTTTCTAATTTTCTTTTGATTTATCTTTTTCTCATTTCAGAAATCGATCCGAACGAAAACGGAACCAAATTGAAAAATAAAAATCAACGAACCTAGAATAGAATTGCCGCACTCTCGGTTGTTAGTTTCTTTTTCTTTGTTTTTGACTAGTGAAATTCGCGTTAGTTTTTTTCTAGATTAAAAAACCGGATAAAACGGATAAAAGGATTTCTCATTCTCAAAAAGGAATACCCAACGCAAAAAAAAATAAAAAAAAAAATCGAACGAAATACGTGGTTGGGGAAACTGAAAAGTAAAGCCCTAATACAAAAAGGAAAATTCCCATTCTAGGCAATTAGAATAGAAACGAATTTATTCAATAAAGTTCAATAGAAATTAAACAAGAACATCAACAATAACTCAAAATGGCAGCTACACAACGTAAACTCGTACACAAACAATTCAACTCCCCAATGGGCCTGTATTCAGCTCAGAATGTTAAGGAGACTCTTCATAGGGAACTCAAGGCTTTCGGCGGAGATGGGTAAGTGGTTTTATATTGTACTTAAGTTCAACTTGTTTTTTTTTATTTGTTGTTATTAAAAATATTGAAATGGATTGGGATACACGATTCAATGATTTTTTTTCATTAAAAAGATCTTTTTACATCCTTATTAATGGCTCCTCTTCGAAAGGTTTTACCGTCAACTCTGGTATACCTCAGGGTAGCCAATTAGGGTAAATTTGTTTACTTTTCTTACTAATACCCTACCATCTATCTTAAAGCAATCGACATATCTTCTATACATATATGTAACATATATACGGATGAAGTTAATTTCTTGAAGTCTATGTCTAATATTGATGATTCTGAGAATTTTCACGATAATCTAAATGGTTTTTGTTTTTATTGGCGTATAAGTAATTATTTATATTTAAGTGTTGATAAATGTATAGTTATAAATTTTAAATGAAAACTACCCATGTGATCCTACAATTTTAATTTTAATGGTTCTCCACTTCCTAATGCTAAGAGTTCGTCTATACTTGGTGTTGCGACTTCGCGCTACCCACCAACTCAACAACACACTTGCCAACACTTCGTTTTAATCGATAATAAACGCTGCCGAAGCCAAAAGCATTGATTCAAATACCATCAGATCAATATGCTCCATACAAAGCAGCAGAATCATCTCTGCCAAGCTTAGTCTAACCTCGATCCCCATTAGTAACGGCTGTGCGAATAACCGCCCAAAACAAAATCGCCCAAATTCCAAAAATGAACAATCGCGCAAAATTTTTGGGCGATTGTGTATAATGAAAGAAAGCCAAAAAAAGGAACAACCGCCCAAAAATTAATGAACAATCGCCCAAAACAGCAGTGAATGGCTGTGCGAATAATCGCCCAAAGAAGAATCGCCGTGGGGACCAACAGCGGGTAAATGGCGCGCTTCGCGCTATTCATTTATTTAAACTCCTCTTTCCGGAGGGGATTCAAATACCATCAGATCAATATGCTCCATACAAAGCAGCAGAATCATCTCTGCCAAGCTTAGTCTAACCTCGATCCCCATTAGTAACGGCTGTGCGAATAACCGCCCAAAACAAAATCGCCCAAATTCCAAAAATGAACAATCGCGCAAAATTTTTGGGCGATTGTGTATAATGAAAGAAAGCCAAAAAAAAGGAACAACCGCCCAAAAATTAATGAACAATCGCCCAAAACAGCAGTGAATGGCTGTGCGAATAATCGCCCAAAGAAGAATCGCCGTGGGGACCAACAGCGGGTAAATGGCGCGCTTCGCGCTATTCATTTATTTAAACTCCGCTTTCCGGAGGGGTTAAGCCGCTCACGCGACTTCGTCGCTCCGCTAAGGGTATGTCAACAACTGTCAGGCGGGCGCCTGGGGCTAAGTCTATTGCAGGATAGTTTTGTGCGGGCCAACATGGGGTAAGTGGAGCGCTTCGCGCGATTCATTTCTTTGAACTCCGCTTTCCGGAGGCGTTTAGCCGCTCACTGGACTTCGTCGCTCCGCTAAGGGTAGGTCAACAGCTGTCAGACAGGCTCCTGGGGCTAATTCTGTTCGTCGCTCTGCTTAGGGTATTCATTTTGGTCTATGGTCGTCCTTTCTTTTTGGACTCTGCGTTGCAAAGAATTGCTTCAAAACTTTTGGTCGCTTGTTCATTTGGGAGTTTTGGGTCATTATTCGCATAATATTTTGACATATTTTCACTTTGGCATTTTGGGCGATCTTTCAGCCCAACATAAAAAAATGCGTAAGCGCCCAAATGAAGATGAATATTCGCCCTACAAATTTTCCAGTTTATTTTTTTCCGATTATACATTTTTTGAATTTAGGCAATTTTGTTTTGGGCTGTTATTCGCACAGCCATTAGTAACACCAAAGGTTGTCTTCAAGGTGGTGTTTTCTCCCCCCTGCTATGGTCTATCGATCGACCAACTCCTTAACGACATAAACAATGATAGATTTCTGACACAAGATTACGCCGATGACTTAATCATAATGATAAATGGCACTCAAGAGTCCAAAATCACTGGACAGATGCAAAATGCCCTTAATAAAATAAATGTATGGTGCCAGTCAGAGGATTAAAAATCAACCCCACCAAAACAGTCATTATTCCATTCACTAGGAGAGCTTTACTAAATCTCCATACGTTATTTTTTAATGGCGGTTAACTTAATTTCTCAAAGGAAACGAAATATCTAGGAGTAAGTCTAGACCAAAAACTGAACTGGAAACATCATCTAGACAGAACCATCGATAATGCAACCAAAGCCCAATGGGCCTGCTCCAAACTTTTTGGTAAAATATGGTATCTAAAGCCTAAAGTGATCTACTTACCTTACCATTGTCACACTAATTATAACGTACGCGTCACTAATTTGGTAAGAAAAGACTAAACAAGTCTATGCCCGTACGTCCCAGCAAAAAATTCAACGAATGACCCGCGTAGGCATTAGGAAAGCAATGCACACCTGTCCAACCGCTGCGTTAGAAGTTCTCCTAGACCACCCACCTCTGCATTTAAGAATAATAAAGACTGCGGCTGCCAGCATCATAAGGATACACCTTCTTAGCAACACTAAAACATTGTATCTAATTGGGCATATGAAGATACTTGAAAAACTTTTGCTGCTCCCCACACCAGCAGACCAAAGAAGGCCCATTGTATTACCACATAAGCATGTCATTTTCGTTACCTTTAGAACCGTTTTGATTTTTAAATTACTTTACATATTTTGTTGATATCCCAGTTGGCGGCAATATATTTAAATTCTTCGAGGAAATATTCGCCAAGCATGCGGTGCTGGGCACCTGCATAATAGGCGATACTCCACTTCATCCATCCAACTGCGACAAAAGTCATTGGCCGCAATCCTAAGTGTCGTACTTGAAGAACCCAGTGCACAATGGCATGTTTTGTAGCAGTCTTCTGCTTTTGCTCCAAATTAACTAAGGCCACGTCCGCTTAATGGTTTCACGTAATAAGATTACACCATCGCTCATTAGCCTGTTACAGTGCTACTATAAGGAGTAAAACTCATTGATATCTTATTAAATGATGCGCTACACTGGTTTACCATTTTCTATCTTTTGTGATCTCATCGACAGCCATGTATGTATGTCAAGCGACAATGTGAACACCTCGGCACTTATACCATCGCAACAGTGTATATTTCCAGTGCAGAATTTATTAAAACATAATTCTCTACTGTTAACTCCCTCTCAGTCGCTACACTGATTTTATTGCAACATGTTTCTCATAAATCTGAAGAAGCATATGCAGCATTGTTTCCAGTACAGTCGTAGGACCGCACGAGTTTTTTAGCCAGAGTCTGTTTATATGAACCTGATAATGTCCATTGCCATGAACCACATGTCTTAAACAACTTGTTTAATTTTAATACCTATAATATTTCAAGAAGAGACATAAAGAACGCATATGTACGTACATACATACTCGTTCATGTATATCATTTTTCCAGCAACACCCACAAGTCGACGGTTTATATATTCATTGAGTGCGTTATGTGTCCATCATTCCCAAATTATAACTCATCAAATTAATATGTCCGGTATATAATTATATTACATGAATCCCAACGAGACATAAATATCTCATAGTACATCAGTGAATGTCCTTCTGCCTAATTAAACAACATCCTTGTGCTGTAATTTACATCCATGTCTACAGAATACTATTAGAAAAATTATAATCCCAATAAACATCCATTCATTGCAGTTCATTGAGAAGTATTCATCAATTCTTTTTTTTTTTCTGCCGTCGTCATTATCCACCAATTAAGTGCTTAAATAATCCTGCTGCTCCTCCGTCTATACCACCCCCACCAAGCTGACAAAAACCAATAACAAGGCTCTAGTGCTGTTGTCAGATGGCGCGACTGTCATTCAAGTTCCTAATCCGCTGTACTAAAAATGATTTTCATTAGATGTCTCATTAAATTATTTCGAAACATTCCATTGTCATTGCGACAGAAGAGGACAGAAATTATGTTCGTTGAATCGGAAAATTATGAGTGATTATCCTTGCGAAATTACGAAACGATGGAAGAGAATCAACGGGAGGTGGATAGATATCTGGGGGCCTTAGAAACATCCTGCTTTTGTTTGTTTTTCTTTTGTTTATTTCCAGGCCGACAAGGACTGCGAAAACAATCTCACTCAATTTTATAATTAAGTTTTAAATTAGTTTCTTGTTTAAGATGCCTATTTGTTCCGACTTGAAGTGGGGGTAAGATAAAGATACTTCTGGGGTTATGGAAATGCAACAAGGTGGATGAAGAACAGAAGTGATGTGGTTTCAAAATTTGAGAAAGGATGGTTAACTTATTTGTTAAGTTGTTCTACAATATTAATTAGATAGGATGCAGTGGTGTTTTGCAACAGGTATTAGTATGTATAAATGTACAAGAATAAATGAGCAACAAGCTTCGCTTGCAAACAATATACGAAGAACAGATGCAACCTTTACGGATGGGGATCATAGCAACTGGTCTGGTATGTGAAATCATCTCTGTGGTTGAGAATGACAACTATCAGCATCATTTCATTCTCAACTGCGCCAACTGAGGCATCAGTCTCCTCAACATCGCGTATAAGATCTTTTCTTTGATATTGTGTGAACGCCTGAAACCTTTTATCAACAGCCTGATTGGACCTTATCAGTGCGGTTTCAGGCCAGGAAAGTCCACCATCGATCAAATCTTCACACTTCGGCAGATCCTGGAGAAAAGCCAAGAAGTCCAAATCGATACTAATCATCTCGTTATCGATTTCAAGGCTGCCTATGACATCTATAGAGACGAGCTTTATAGAGCCATGTCTAGTTTTGACATCCCTGCCAAACTTGTTCGTCTCTGCAGGATGGCGATGGTGGGGAACTCACAAGCCAACACCGGAAGCACAATCTATCACAAGTCTGTATAACTGCTTGCATACGCCAACGATATTGACATTATTGGAAGAACTCAACGGGCTGTCACCGGTGTGTTTGCAAACATTGAAGCGGAAGCGGCCAAAATGGGTTTAGCGATAAACGAGGGCAAAACGAAGTATATGCTGTCAGCAAGAAAGGACAACCAACACCGATAAATTGGACAGAACGTCACAGTCGGCAGCTATAACTTCGAGGTAGTAAGGGACTTTGTTTACCTTGGCTCTGCTATAAACTCAAAAACAAGATCAGCGGAGAAATCAAGCGAAGAATACCTCTTGCCAATTGCTGTTTTTTGGGCTTATAAGGCAATTCAACAGTAAACCCCTATCTGGCACAACGAAGGAGACTCTGTATAAAACTCTGATCATCGCAGTCCTGCTTTACGGCGCTGAAAAATGGACTTTATTAAAAGAGGATGAAAATATCCTTGGTCGCTTCGAGAGAAAAATTCTTCGTAAGATATTCGTTCCTGTTTGCGTTGACGGGTTTTGGAGGAGAAGATTCAATCACGAACTATACGAGCTGTACAGCGATATCGACCTAGTCAAAAAACTGCGTATTGGACGTCTGAGATCGCTAGGACATTTAGAGCGAATGGGCACCGGCGCTCCGGCCCGCAGAGTCTTTGAATCTAACCCCGGGGGACGACGCAGTAGAGGACCTCCTCGCCGTAGGTGGCGCGCACAAGTTGAAGGGGACCTCGACCAACTTGGAATGCGCAACTGGAGGCAATTAGCTAAAGACCGAGCTAAATGGAGAGGCTTGTTGGTTTAGGCCCAGGTTCACCACGAACTGTAGCGCCACCTAAGTAAGTAAGTGAGTAAGCGCAATTTCAAAATAAATACGCGTACGGAAATACTACATGTAGAGTCGTCTAACATCAGTTTGGGCCTCTCCCCTATCGGACCAGGTAATAGTTTTTTTTCCCATCCATAGGACCTCTTAGATGGGGGGCCCTCGTAGTGATGGGATAGATGGCTAGGTGTGGTGGTTCTACTTAAAAAGAAGAACCCAATTAGCACTAGGTGCCGTTTTAATACTACAAACCCATGTAACCTGGATGTGACGGTGTGTTGCTGGGGAGTCTCTAAACCCGACCTATGGAGTTTAAGAAGTTTATTAATTCTTTAATATTTTTCTTTGAGATTTCCTCAAGGTAATTGAAAAAGGGTTTTCCTTAAACTCGTTGCCTGGCCCTAGCTAGTGGCGGATAGGCGCATAAATAGTAGATAAGGGTTTTTTTCTTTGGCCACATCTTCCTAGATATGACACAGTCTGTTAGCCTGATTCACCTCAGGTTGGCTTTTGTAAGGAATTTTGATGAGATTTCTGCTTTGACTGCTCCAAGCGGAATCTGAACCGATTCCGCAATTAAGCAGTGGAGGGCTGAAGTGGAGGGCTGAGCCTGCCAGTTCATCAGAAAATTCGTTTTCATAAACGTTACCGTGTTCATTTCAGCATTCTAGAACCAGCTTGAAGGGGGGAGTAACTGAGGCAATAGCTTTGATGGCAGCTTGGCTGTTAATAAAAATGACGACTTTTTGCCTTGGCGTCATATCGTCACCTGATTTCAAGAACTAGGTAATAGACTCAATGAGTCTGGCCGCGCTATGTGCTGTGGTATTTGTTATGTGTAGATCTAAGGGTAGAGAGCACTTGTCGGGGTCGACCATAGAGCGCCTGTGGTGTCTATACAGTGCTTTGTACCTTGTGAAGTTTAAATATATTATAGGCTTTATTAAGGCCAGACGCTATACCATTGACCCATATGTGAAAATGGGTCGTACCACGGCTGTGTATAATACATCCATAGGGTCAATTTTGGTTGCAGTCCCCATTTTTTACCGATTGTTTTGCTGCACGCATAGAAAGCTTTACATGCCTTCTTTAATCGTTGTTCTATTTTTAGCTTCCAGTTGAGTTTACGATATAGGATAACTCTTAAATACCTAACACTGGACGATAGGGCTGTTGGCGGTTGGCGGTTTAGCCGAGGAAGTGCGAGGTCAGGTATTTTGGTTTTGGTTGTGAAGAACATTAGTTCACTTTTGCTCGAGTTGACACCAAGGCCAAGTGCTTACCTTACGCAGGACATTTTCCGTGATTTCACTTAGCACAGAGGGGTTACTAGAAAATTCTTCATAATTCTTGTCTCGCCATTTTTCGTTAAATGAATGGTTTCTGAGCTTCGAAAGCCACACTTCCATCATAGTTTCTAATTATATAGAGCATTTCAAGACCTTTTCTATCCTATCACACATGTTGTACAGTTCTGTGGGCAGCGATGGAAAATCTGACTAGTCTATCTTACCTTTAAACCGTCGATAATATAAGGTTTCTATCAAGATGTCTCCTGTAGTTTCAGAAATTCAGCTGTTAGAGCCAGAAGTTTTGTGTTATCTGAGCTTATTATCTTATGATTACAAATTTAGTATGACAGGTAGGTAGGTAATTGTGGGTAAACTAAATGGAAAATACAGACAGAAACCTTCAGAAATTGAATTTATGGGAAAATAACTACATCGTCCCTGTTATGGAGTCTATTAGCGCAATCGATTTCGAGCAAAAGAAGAGTTTAAGGTATACGTAAATCTAACTTTTACCATTACCGAGTCATACGAGGATGGATTGAAAAGTTTGCGGCCTGACTAAAAAAGCAAACTCGAAAAATTACAAATCACTTTAATTTTCAACGTAATTTTCTCCTTTAAGGTCAATGCACATCTTCCATCTGGTCTCTAAGCCATTTCACCAGTTTTAAATGATTCTTCAAGACATTCAGAAAATACGTTCAAATGCAGCTTCAACATCTTGATTCGCTGAAAATATCTGTCTTCCCAAATGTTTTTTTTTTTTTTTGTTTTAGATTGATGAGCAGACGAAAGACATACAGAGCCGAATTAGGGGGATGCGGCATTCGCTAAAGCTTACAATTGTGGATCTCAACTATAATTTGACGAGACCTGTGTGGGCATTGTCCTGATGAAACAAAACATTTATCATCTACATTCCTGAACTTTTTTCTCTTATTTCCTTTCACAGAAAACGCAAGGGCAGCAGAAGTAATCGGAGTTAGTTATTTGATTCTTGACAAGGTAATCAACGACGATGATTCCATTTGAGTTTCAAGAAACCCATGCCAATACATTAGCTGCCGATAATTTAGCTTTAATTCTCTTCGGAGCTGATGATCCAGATTTTGATCACTCTTTTCACTGTTGTTTAGTCTGAGTGGTATAGTGGTGGACTCAGGTCTCATCAGACGTCACAAATCTGCCCAAAAATCCGCTGGATCGGCTTGAAACAGCAATGTTTAACTGAAAACAGTTTCGGAACCCATCTTGTAAAATAATTGAAGAATCGAAGTTCGTTCTGAAACCTATTTATGGCTCATTTGTATTAGTTGCCGACGATCCGATACTACTGAATTTCTGATATTTTTATGAAGACTTACCTTCCCAAATGTAATGAAGGCATCAGGTGATTATTGCTGAGGTAAGACAACTTACCCATAATTCCCCTGTTCTCAACAAAATACGGTCCATTTCGATGGATGTCATTCAACATTCAGTAGCTAGTGGCAAATTCAGTGAAAATTACTCGGAATTAGTGGAAAAGATCTTCGACGAATACTCACTTCAGTTTGTACTGAAACGCCTTACCGAATATTGCAACTGAACGTAACTCAGCCATTTCTCTTAAACTACATAGCACTCTTATCTGGAAATAAACCTTTATGGCACAAGAAATAGACAAAAGACCTTTAATTTTCAGTGAAGTAACATTACTCCAGATTAGAGAATTTCTTTGGGGTGCAATTCAAAGAACACTTTGACGTCAAACACAAGCTCTATTTCCGAAACAGCCAAAGGAAAATAAATATGTACGTTAAAGAGCCTCACCTTAGAAAGCCTTTTGAGTCTTCACCAAGCACACGTTTATCCCCACAAAGCCGTCAAATAAATCACCTCGGCTGCCAAAGCTATAGCACGATATACACAATCACTTTTGCTTAGAAATTTGTGGCATTCGTTCAATGCAATGTGACCGAATTTTCATCACACCTCAACGTATAGATTCGCCCACAACATCCTTTCAAGTAGATTTGTGTGGAATTTAACAAATCAATTACGAATCGAGAGATGCAAGCGAGAGCAGCAATTGATCCATCTCCGCATTGCATTAGGCGCATCAATCTCTCTGCTTTCCCGCTTTCCGTTCAAAGATCCACCAACAGCACCGACCATCGACACGATTTATTGCTAGTTGCATGAGTATCCTTGTGCACCTTGCCATCCTTGTGTCAAAGCAAACGATTGGGAATGTACTTCGGACATCCACCTCGATACGATACGATGTAAAGATGGATGATAAATAAAGAAATGCACTCTACTTTGAGTGAATAAATGGTAGATGCAAGGACATCAATTGTTTTTTTTTTTTTGATTTCTTCCTTCGACATTATTATTGTGAATGCCACAAAACGAGATACTTTTATACGCTTGTATGTCGGCTATTCGCTGATGCAGTGTGCGTTTGGTGCTTCCTTTAATTAAACGCAAAATGCAGGATGTTATTAAAACAAAGTACAGAAATGGATGCAAATAAAAAATAAGGCCCCAGGACAAGAGCGAAAAGTGGAAGCGGAACAGAGCGCAAACCAGGCAATGCCATTGGAACGAAGTAATTACACGTAATTGCTATGCAATTATTGGACTTTCGGCGCGGTTTTTCACGTTTTACGTGTATGTTTTCGACTGACGTATAATTAATATGTTTTGCAGTCATTAATTATTGCTATATGGGATTCTGCATTTATAAGTGGCTTTCCCGAAGGAGCAGAAGGGAGGAAATGAACATTTTTCTCTTTTTCTCACTACTATTATATGTGGGACTGATGAAGTTTCTCATATACTCCCTTATTTATAAAGACAGCAAACTCACGGATAGTTAAATTTCCTTATTAATAAAAAAAATTCTTTGGATGGAGTAACTAACTTACTGATGTTTTACTCATTAAGTCTTCTTCTTCCTTTTCTTCATCCTTGTTTTTCAGCGAGGTTATGATCCGAAAATAAGGGATCACAACCCTCCCACTTCACTGCACTTCTACTGATCCTCATGTGGGGTTCGTCTATTTGGCCTCAGAAATTATCAGCAGGCCTCCCGATTTTGGATCACTCCGTTACTGAGGCCAATCAAATGCCGATGTCGTTGCATTTGTGTGATCCAGGTGTTTACAGGCCTGCCTCTCCTCTCCTCGCGATGTCTTTGGAACGTTCATTGATATTGTCTTTTTAACAGGGTTCAAATGATCTCTTCTTTGAACGTGGCAATACCAGCTGAGCCGGTCGTGCTCTATCTTTCGTACGATGGTTTCCTTGACGTGAAGGCTTCCATGGATCTTCGAACTTCTTATTCGATCAAGCTTTGTCACTCCTGCTGTTATAGAAAGCATCTTCATCTCAGCTGCCGTTAATTTACTCTCATATTTTTTGTACATCGTCCAATATTGTGAACCGTATGTGAGCGCTGGACGCACAACTCCCGTGTAGAGCCTTCCTTTCGACTAAGGGGGCATTTTTCGATCACAGGAGATAGCGGAGTTTTCTCATTACTTCATCCACCTTACGCTTACGCCGTGATTTATGTCGTCATCACAGGTTGCTTTGCTATTTATCAAAGATCCCAGATATTTGAACTTTTCCCACTTGTTGTGCTAACAACATTGTAATAAAATGAATGGAACTGGTTCTAAGACATTCAAGACAGATCAGCACAACATCCCAGAGATCAACTTCACCCGGTCAATGTGTTACTTTGTGTATGGTAGGATGATGAGGGGATAATCCACTTTGAGCTGTAGCCTCATAACCAAACTTTCATTGCAAAAGTCTACTGCCAACAGTTGTGCAGATTAAAGTCGTCACTAGAGCAGGAACGGCCAGGTCTGTTTGATCGAAGGGGTGTTTTGCTTCATCAGGATAACGCTCGCACTCATACAGCTAGGACCACCTGATCATAATTGCAGGAGTTTGGTTGGAAAAAAAATGGTGCATTCTCAGATTTTCAGTTATTCCAAAGTCTGATAAAAAAAAGTTAGATCTCGGAATGATGTTCAAGATGCTTGGGTATTTTTTTTTTTATTTTTTTTTGTCAAAGCCAAACAAATATTTAAGTAAAGTCATTAAGAAGTTGCCTGAGAAGTGAGTAGAAGTGTATTCTAAAGAAGAAAATCCTATTGACGACTAAATTTTTGCAATTGGTGCCATTTGTTTAACATTCAACAGACATTAGAAAATCGGGCAATACTTCTGTTACACCTCATACTTCCATTTTGTTTAATAATATAATTATACAATACAATAAACAACTTTTTCGTTTCGTTTTCACTACACGCAAACCTAGAAACCAATTACCCATTGCTTGCATTCATTTAAATGAGTGCAGTCAGTGTACTCAGTGTACTCAGGTATTTGCGACAGTTAATCCTTTGGAGGTTAACTTTTTTGTGAGCGAGCGCTGGAACCACCGTCGCATCATGTTATCTAACATGTTTACCGAAATTTTCCTGTGTTACTGTATAGTACTCCTTATCCAGTTATATGTTACAGTAATCTCGAAGTGAATAGTTCATTTACAAAATAGTGCTAAAAGGATTTTTTAATTTATAAATCTCTACAAGTAAGACATTGTTCGATAACGGTTTAGTGTAAATAATAATTGAGACTTCGTTAAAAACTTCTGGTTCCATAATGGTGCAAACAGTTTTTTTCACGATCCCACCTCTCGCGAACGTCTGACAAACAGCCGAGAGTATTGTTGTCTCGACAAAGCTTCTCAAAACAAATTGCACTTCGAATACGGCACCAAACTCTATATCCCTTCCAGTCGTGTGAAAAATATAACGCACACAACACGAGTGGTTACGAGAAGCTAGGCCCTGCCACTTAAAAAGCTATTGTACCAAGCATTTATTTTTTTTTAAATATGTTTAGGCTCAGTTTAAAGAAAAGTTAGGTTTGGTTGTGGGTAAGCCTCGAAGTGGCGGAAGTATGACGACCAACGACGGAAACACAGCTAGAAAATTGTTAAATAACTCAGTTGTATGAGCTCAAATTACAGGTCTAAGAAAAGGCTTTATAGATCGTTGTGCACAATACTATAGTATTTATCATCGGGAAAAATTATCAATAAATACAAATTTAGAGAATTTGCAGTGAAAACCGCACATCTGCTGGTCAAGAAGTACCATTTTTCTTCCTGCTTTCGTCCATAAAGTGCTCATCCATGGATCAGATGTTATAGATTATGCTTTGTTATGCCTCAAAAGAGTCAACTTAATCAACAAGTAAAAATGTTAAGGCATTCAGGCCCGACCACACTCGAAAAATTTCATGGGAAGTTACAAATGCTGACCTGTTTCACAGACTTTTACTTAGTTACAAATACAAATATTTGGCGCAAAAGCTCTTTAAAGTGCCAGGGCCTAGCTTCTCGCAACCATTTATGTCGTGTACGTTATATTTTTCACACGAATGGAAGGGACCTACAGTTTAATGCCGAATCCGAACGGCGATTTGAAAACACGGAATGTCGAAAAATATTTTGGAATTATTATGCATTTAGTTAGGAATGCTGGTCACAGCAGTATCCTGAATTTGCTACCGAAGAATCTGGTAGCTAATCTGACCGACTATATAACTCCCACAGTGAACTTTAGAAATCACGTCACGCTCAGATTCCCTACCAGGGCGGAACGGGAAACTGGCGTACTGATAAATGAGTTCGAATCAACAATTTTCACCGACGGTTCAAAAATGGACTGCGGGGTAGGGGCGGGGATATTTTCTGATTCCCTCAATATTTCCAGGTCTTACCGGCTTCCTGATTCGTGCAGTGTCTTCCAGGCGGAAGTCTTTGCTGTACGTGAGGCCTGCCGCATACTCAAGCAAACCTCTACACCTCAAAATACTATTGCCATCCTCATTGACAGCCAGGCGGCTATCAAGGCTATAGTATCTGCCACTACATCCTCAAGGCTAGTAGAACAGTGCAAAAAAGAACTCGCCTCGCTTAGTCACCGGCTAAGGATCTGTCTCCTTTGGGTTCCGGGTCACAGCAACATTGTGGGGAATGAGCGGGCTGATGAACTTGCGCGGCAAGGATCTTCCATTGATGCTTCCCTAGGAAAGGAACGTCCCGTTGGGGGTCCTTAAGGGAGGCATCTTCGCGCACTATCTACTAAAGGCGGATATTAGATGGCAGGGGGTGCGGAACTGTGTCATCTCCAGGCAGATGTGGCCCAACTACTCCTTGAAAATAACGCAAGATTAAACAGAAACCGCACAGATATCGCAAGAACTCTGGCAGTTAGTACTGGCCACTGGCCCATCGGGGCTCATGCGGCCAGAAAAGGCATTGCATTTAATGCACACTCTCGCTGTTGCAATACTGCTGATGAAATAGAAACAATCTTACACTTCCTCTGCAAGTGTCCGGCTTTAGGCCAGGCCAGACAGCGCACCTTAGGTAAACTCTTTTTCGACAACCTTATAGAGCTAGCGGAGATTAGCATTGGGGATATTATCAGCTTCCTCAATGTAACGGGGTGGATTTGAATAATCCTTCCCCCATTTTCTTCTTCTTTCCCCTAGTAGTTAACATCCGTCAGGTCACTTGAGTTAAGGTAATAAAACGGCGCTTCTGCGCTAATTAAGTGTCGGCATGGTTTGCTGACCCAACCACTCCTACCTACCTACCTACCATGCATTTAGTTAGCTATATTTCTTTATTTATTTAGTTATTTTATTTCTAAAATGTATATTAAAAATGTATATTTAAAATGTATTTTCAAAATGCATAAGTACAGTATATGACTTTTTTGTTTTTTGTTATTATGTGTTTGTTATTTTTATTTTGTGGATTGTGAAAATAGACTTTAACAAAGATTTTGGTAAAAGTTCTATAAAAATCGGTTGTCGAGTGAAAGCTTTTTAAACATCACCCTAACAAATTCCTAAAAAAAACTTTATGGAATCTAGTACAAAAATATTCTATTTTTGTATTTCTGTTCCTTCGATTACTTTGAAATTTGATACGATGATTTATCCAGTCAGTACAAAATACCTCCAAATTTCAACGGATTCGATGCAGTCGTTCAGATTTTACTGATGTATTGTCTCCGTATGAAAACAACTTGAACCACTGTGCATAGTGAACCCAGCTGCTTTTTTTTTTTTTTTCTTCAAAACCGTTAAAATGGAAATTTTTTAATAATTTTGTGTTCTATTAGTTTATTTTGTATTAAATGTTCTATAAAAACTTTCCTTTTTCACAAAAAGTTTACATCGTCCACAAAGGGTACATGTTTTGTTAACAGCAAGTACCCGCTTGTATTAATGAAACCAAACAGTGTACTGATTTTGGCATTAGGTGATTTAGTGGTGTGCAGTAACTGTCTGCTGTAGTATGGTACTCACTTTTAGGGTACTCTCGTTCGTAGAATTGCAATGAGTGATGTACACGTTTAGAGAAAGCAAATGAATGTATTCATGCAGGCCTTATGAAATAAGCAGATTTACTTAAAAAATTAGGCCCAAAATCTTACACGAACAAATGCGTATCACATTGTAAATTATGGCAAATGCATTTTAAACCACCCCAGTATTGAGACAAATAAAACAAAAAACGAATCATCCAAATCGGTTGAGCCGTTCTCTAGTTTTTGCAAGACTAATGCACGGCAATTGATTTTTATACATGTACTGAAAAACTAAGGTGCGGGAACTTTGTACTAGAAAGATTTTATTTGAGGAGGTTAGCCAAATTTAATTTTTTTTTCTCTCTCTCTCATTGATGAAGTGCAGTGCTGTGAAAAATTATAGACTGAAATCCAAATTGTTATTTTTATTAGAATGAATAATAAACATTTATTATTAGTTTTGTTCCAAATTATTGTCATATATTATAATAATAATTCAGGGATTACGATTCTTGAACTGAATAAAAAGAATTATTTAAAAATGCATTAAGCTAATTATTATTTATTTATTTATTTATTTATTTATTTCATCAATGGATACAATCGGTTGATTGCAAAAAATGCTTACTTAAGATAGGCTAGTTAATGCTTGCTCAACTTAAGGATTAAATAAATTTCGAACAATATTTTTAAAAGTATCCCTTCTCATTGAGAGGTTGACTTCACTACAAATGGAATTATACAACGTTAGGGACCGAGTTACTGGATTATTAAGACCATAATTAGTTCCATGAGTGGGAACATAGAATAGATAATTTCTATTCCTAAGATTTCTTTCCGGAACGTACTAAAGAACTAACGCGAGTAGCTCCTCAGATTTAATATTAAAATTTAAAATATCTTTTATAAAAATAACGCATTGGGCTTGTCTGCGGCTTTCTAGAGTTTTTAAATCTACTAGCGCACATCTTGAAAGATAATCAGGTATTTCATGGGAGCATCTCAGATTTCTTAATGCGAAACGCGTAAATCTTCTTTGTATTCTTTCTATTCTGATAATAGCATTTTCATAAAATGGGGACCAAACCACACAGCAATATTCTAGGACAGGCAGTACCAGGGACAGAAAAATTGTCTTTAATGTATACACGTCCTTAAAAACCGCCAAAGTTCGTTTAAGGAAACCTAATAAAGAACTCGCTTTCGATACAATAAAATCGATATGCGCCGTGAAAGTTAGTTTGGAGTCAAAGATAACACCGAGATCATTGACCTCATTGACTTTTGAAAGTGGTTCATTCCCAAACCTATAAACAAAAGTCACGGGTGACAACGACCTACATGCACTAAAGATTTTACATTTAGAAATGTTTAGTTCAAGATGGTTGTAATTATTTATCTGGTAGATGCAAGCAATAAACGATTTAACGACGAAATAGGAATAATAATCTACCACGAGTTTTTTTTTACTATCATTGACGTAAAAGTTCTGAATGAAATAAGGGAACACAAAAAAACTTCAACAATCAAGATGAATCAAATGATCATGAACATCACTACGAATATGGAATCTCTCTATTACATGCAAGAATCAGGTGCATGGAATTTATTTTGAAACTTGCACATACACTTCGACAAGAGGTAGAAGATATTGATGAATCTATTCGAATCAAGAAGGCAGAAAAAAGAAGAAACCAAGAGATCCAAAAGCATTTTCACGATGTGATTGGGCTCGATGTGGATAGACCAAAGCAAGGATTTTGAAAAAGCAATGATGGAAATACTTCGAGGAGATTTTTGCAAGAATCAGAGGCAACAGCTCGTGTATCTGGGGTCAATAGAGAAGTAATAACGAGGCTTGAAGTCAAACTTAATGTTTTGAATTGCAGGGAAAAAGTTAACACTGTCAAGTTTAGGGAGTATGCCAAGAAAACAGCAAAGTTTTTAAGGCAAAAATATTCCGAAAAACAGCTCACACCTACCCTTCACAAAATTTAGGTTAATAGTCAAAATACAATATAATCCAGTTTCAATCGTTACCACTTGGAGAATTGTCAGAAGCAGCTCAGGAATACAAAAATAAATACTACAGCAAGCATAGATATCAAAATACGTGCAAAGTTTCAAGGATACGGCAGAATAAAGACCTTTTCAGCATGCTTGCGGCCTTATCGGATCCACTCATTTCTTTGTTAAGGCATCTCACAACCGAAAAAGATCTCAAAGCACAATACTCTCCAGAAATGATAAGTTTATTACACATTACCCCAGATGTTAATGAATATTTCCAAGTAATCGGATTATTGTTTATGTCTGTTTACTTTTGCTCCACTGTTTGACTTGAAATGAATCACTGAAATATTTTATTATGCAATCTGATGTGCCACAAAATAAGAAAATGTTGATACACCTAAAAAAAACATTTAAAAAATGGTTTATTTACTTTGCTCACCACTGTTCTGCTCGGATTAGCTTTTAGACACCCTTTTGAATATTTTAAAGGTAAAATATTATGTTTATCCCCTGTGGTGAGAAAGTCTTATTTCAACAAAAGATTGTGGAACACCCTATAAAGTATTTTTCTCAAAATTCACGAATTTCATAGCCCTGAAAATTTCCATTAAGCGGAAAAAAAACTGTCATGATATCTTTATTCGTTTAAGGGTTATGATTTTTGCAAGCAAAAAAGTCAAAATGAGCCACCGTTCGACTTATATTTACATACTCTTATACTTATGTACTTATGTATTTTCTTCTGTTCTTTGTCTGGGAAGAGGTAAAAATATTTCTTCCAAATACTTGACAAATAGTTCAGCTTTTTCAGAAGCAGCGTCTCTCGTTGTCTTCCTTTTTGATCAGTGTATTGTTTGAGTACTTTTGTTGCTTTCTATAATATAAAGAGTAGGTACCCAGTATCCTTTTTTGGCAATCGGCTGCAAAGATATTTGCTAACACTTTCATTTTTAATTCCTTTTTACAAGGCTTTTAGGTCGTTGCAAAACTTTCTTTGTTTTGCGGTGACCGAGAATTTTGCTTTACGGTTCTTTTAATTGTTATTGAGACTTCTAGATTTATTTTCTCTTTGAACAGATAACGAAAGTAGTACCATACCATTTTTTTAGGTAAGTACGAGTATTGCTTGGCAATCTCTATGTATACTTGTTGAATTAATGGTTATGATTAAGGGTGTATGATATGAAGATAGCCCTGCATAAATTAAAATTAAAATCAATTTTTATATATTGTATAGTAGATATTACATAAAAATGTCAACGTTCTTTCCGTTAGCACCACAAAGTTCTATGTTTGTATTACATACATATTTTCAAAACAGACAAAATAGTGTGCCTCTTCCGTCACATTGAATCTTATTATTATATTTGGTAGAAATGGGTCCAATATTATTGGAACTGTAATAGAAAATATATTTATGTAACACATGCATTTATAGTCCTAAGCACCCAATTACATCATACCTTTTTTTTAAATGTCTTTTAAAGTTATAAACCCAGTGATGGAGTGAAAGGAAATGGGATAGGGGAGAAGTATAGATTAGGTAGAGAAGGAAGAAGAGTGAGGTGACGGTGCGCGGTAACTTTGAATCTCTAACTCTACGTACGAGTTGGTGCATTTTTTATGAACTCTATTTTGGTAAGTTCCTGGATCTACTTTCTCCCATCTCTTTTCATCTTAATTTCGAAATATACGACATTGATCATAGCAGTTGAATATCATAACAAGGACTAAAGAGAAAGAATAAAACACTCAGAAGCAATGACCACATTTTTTAGCATCTTCCAACGATGTGACGATTAATAAGCAACTAAATATGCGGATTCTGGGACGACATTAAAGTAACTCCGAATCACATATTACGGAAGTACAGGTCCCTGACTTCTAACAGATTTGAATAAATTAAATAAAGGAGCAGAACCGTTCATCTGAGATGTATTAAAGATTCTTAAATTCCTGAAGGAAACTAAGCTGAAGAATATACTTTTTCTTGAGAATAACGTTAGCTTACACCAGGAGGGCGTACAATACATCTCTTAGGTCATAATAAACATAGCTCCGCCACAATTCATATATCTAAGGGCTAAAGAAAATTGGTCGTTGCCTTCCCGATATATTGTATGATATAAAGAAAACTTTACTGCAATCGAATCTAGGCCTCTCTTAGCATCGCCTGGTCTAAAGACAATGTCTGAGCATTCTTTGAAAATAGAAGGAGATTTCATTATTCTTCAAGCAGGGAGGGTTTTTCGCGGTGAAGGGTGCAAATCCTCAAAAGACATTGATAAACATGTGTCCATAACTATTATTCGTAGTATTCTCTTCACCTTTGCCGTTCCAACTTCCCGGCTAAGCTACTGCTGGAATCAGTGCGCTACTGCTCACTAATTTAGGAAACAGTAGTATTGCACCCTTTTCGATTCTTAGGGAATGTATGACTAGTTATCCAGATAAATCAGATGAAATTGAAGGATTAACAAGCACTTAAATTGTGTTTCGAGCGGAGTTATTAGCTGTGGAATTTGTTAGAAGAAGGAATGAAAACTAGGAACACATCCAGTTCAAAGGGGTTTTAATGAGCAACTAACTAATGTATAAATTAATAGTATATAAGAAATATTACAATGTTCATAAGGCTATTAAATAATCAAGGGAACTGTGCTACCAATGGTGTAATACTAGTATAAGCAGCCAGCTTAAATTTGAGTTTGCGAGTAGCGATCGGTATACCTAAGGTGCCTTTATCCGGCAGGATGGGTATAGTTGTTTCTATTCTGGCGAGTTTATCGGCCTTACAATTCCCTGAAATATCCCTATGCCCCGGCACCTAACACAGGTGAATATTTAACTGCTCAGCCATCTCCGCGAGAGAAGTTCGCACGGTGGTCCAAAATGGCAATCCAGCTGGACAAAATACAAATATTTTGTTGCTCCAAATAAAAAAAAAAATATTAATATTTTCAAGAATGGTCAATTCATAATGTGACAAAGTATTTCGGACCACTCTGTAAAAATAATGGTACTAGGAGAGCCCAAAGTGTGCACTTTGAATGACATGGCTGCAAAGAATAATGTAAGCAAAATCAAACAGTCAGACGTAAGTATGTACATGTGCTAAGTTTTCCAGAGTGATTTGAGTGGAATTTAATTGTGGAATTTATTACTGTGCTATCTAAAAACGTAAATGAATGGAATAAATTAGTTGTTAAAAATTTATTGTGAAACATTTTATATAACACTCTAACATTTGATAAGCACGAATAAAAACCTATGCTATCGTCCAACATCGTCCAGTCAAATTGTATATTTTTAGAAAGCCTGACTAATAAGCTAGTCACACACCAAAAATTTCTTGCATTTTCTTGCGTATTACAAAGTTATGACATTTTGTTTCAGAGGGTAGCCGAATTTCCAGAGGAGAATTATTTGATGAATGGAAAAAATGGGTAACAAACAAAGTGCGTTGCATAATTTTATCCTAGAAAAACTCGATACTGAGAAGTCTCAGCTGACAGTAAGGATACAATTTATTCAATTCTGAAGACATTTAATGGATATGTAGGCAAAAAATGGAAGGAATGTAGCAGGAACTCCACCGTTTTTGAAAAAAAGTAATAAATCGTGGCCGGGTGAAAATATAGTGTTGCCACTCCTTAATGTTTGTGTGCATGCCACTGAAACAGAGCCTGGCTCATCAAATATCTCATCTACAGGCAGACCTCGAAAGGAGTTTAGTGCTGCAAGTGAAAGAACTTAGAGGCGCAGAGTGCAATATTTGTTAAATTCAAGTGATTCCTCTGAATTAGTTTATGCACCAAAAACAAATTTACGTGCGGTTGGAATGAAGGACAGAGCAAGCAGTTTCAGGTTCTCCTGGGAAAGCTACGAAAATAAAACCAGGTATTACAATCACGGTCCATAGAATTGAAGCTTTATTCAACCGAAGAAGCGCTAGCATTTATATTGGATGCTAAATTATCCAAACATGCGTATCAGTTGATTCGAAAAGAGAATTGTCCATGAACAAATGGATTGAGGACAAATTTCGAAGCTTCCATAACAGGGCTGAATGTTGAGCTTACAATACTGCACACAATGTCTAGCGATTGGAGATCAACATTGAAAAGTTTACTAGCCACTGTAAGAAAACCGCAGAATTGTATGTTAGTATTTACCCATGGTATTAAATGCCTGTGACTGTGCACAAGATACTAATTCATGAGCCAGACGTGGTACCGAATTCGATTGTCCCTATTGGACAATTAACAGAGGAAGCACAGGAAGCAAGAAACAAGGACTGCAAATATTTTCGTGAACACCATACAAGAAAAATAAACAGAAGAAGCACAATGCAAAATTTGTTTCACATGCTCCTCGTTTCATCAGATCCTCTAATGAGCTTTAACCGCCAAACACCAAGCAAGAAGATGTATACTTTAACACCAGATGAGGTCCATTTACTTGAAATTCCTCAAAATCTTCAGGAAAGTGCTAAATTAGACTCTGAGAAAGAAGAAGAATGCAGTTTTGAGTCAAATACATCTGTATCTAGTTCGAATTAAATATTAATTTATTATTTTTTTGCTTTAAAATGTATTTTTATTAATTTTTTAACTAGTGAATTTATTATTATTGATAAGAATTATTGAATTAATAAATTAAAAGAAATATAATAACCAATAATTTTCAAACAAAGTGGTTTTTCTAGTATTAACTTATTTATTGAAAAATTTCATACATGTACAATATAATAAAAAAAAATAGAAAATGATTTATTTTAAGGTACAAATGCAAACGAACAGTTTGGCATAATAAAATAATTTTGTCCAGGTAGAATGGTATTTTGGACCACTGTGGATCGGTAGTCTAGAGCTACTGAGGAATTTATACAGGTTGATTCCAAGGATTTGATTGCTGCTTGGCTGTCTGAAAAGATGCGGATATCTCTAGCAGATATCACATTTTACTTAAGCCAAGATAAGATTGATCCATCTTCTAAAAATGCATCCTCATTCCAAAGTGATCTGGAAGGGATGGTGACGAGGAAGTTTTTGTCAAAATTTAGACGTAGGATGGTGTAGTCTGCTAATTGTTCGGCTGTACGTGATCTGTTAAGGGTCCGAACATTCCACGTACACATCCGAAGGTCGTTGTCCTCAATTCGTTTGCTGGGGTCGTCATCAGTTGAATCCTCCTTATCCAAGGCTTGTGGTTGTTTCTTAACCAATGTTTTCTTACGTGGTAGAGAAGTTATCCCATGCAATAGCTACTAACTTCTTAAAGAATTACATTAATAACTGTCGTTTATCCTCAAGGCTAAAAATAGACGTCACTCCGACTTTCAATCACTGGTAAAAATTCTAACGTACTTCCAGTCCAATATATGCAAATAAATACGTGAACGCATAATTCTTGTCTAAAAGGTAATAAATGTCAATGAAGATAAATTTATGATCAAACAGTTGAAAGGATGCACACAATATTGACACCTAAAACTCCTCGAAGCAGTCAATTTTACCTTCTCTAGCGGACTCAAACAAAAGAGGAAAACAAGGACGACACCATATTAGCATATCCCTTCCATACAGACCATAAGACATACTTCACCGGGTATACACGTAAAAATATCACCTCAGAAACATTTGATATAACACTTTCACACTATGCACTAGAAGAAACTATGAAACCTTCTATTGAATTTGTCGCAAGCGCTTTATCTCAAAGTGCATACAGAAAAAATGCATAAAACATCTCACACATGACATTTACTAACACATACGCACACATTTAGGATGAGGAGAGTACTCCAACACTGCAACAACACCACTCCAGCACTTCGAGATAACGACGCTCAAAAGCAAGAAGCAATAACACAAAAGTGCAAGTGGCTCTCGTCGCAGCCATGGCTACAGCTCCAGGACAGAACACCAGAAGCAACACACAACATCAGAAGGATTCAGTTGCAGTGCATTTGTACTCAAATCCCAGCAACCGGCTCAGAGTGAGAAAAATAGAGGAAAAAAAAGGTAACTCCTGTTGGATGGCGAAAATAAAGTGTCATGTTCCCGTGGGGAGCCAGAGTGGGTCGCACTATCACCCACCGCCGCCGCCGTCGCCGCCGACTAGAAGAAAAAGCTCTGCATTAGAAGAGAAGGCACCTCTACTTCGAAACCCAAAACATGAAGGGAATTAATGTTGTACATTATCGTGTGCTGTGCTGCGACACAAAGAAGATATGGCGTGTTGCAATATTTTGCAATTTTTGCACACTCCTCCACCACCCAGCCATCCGAAGCTCAAACACAGAGTGAAACATTGTGACAAACTGGCTTGTATTTGCATATTTTAAATATTTTCTGCATAACTCTCGGTCGCTTGTTCCGTATGCCATTTCGATTCTCTACCTCATGCACATAGATACAGGACTTGAATTTATATTTTCCCTAGATGTAATGCACAACGGGATTTCCATTCAAACACACATCCGTCCGCAGATTTTGGGGGATGTGGGTGCGGTTGCAGTTGTTTCTGTGTGTGCCTGCATGTGAATAGGTGAACACTCGATAAAATGTGAAGTACAATTTCTGTTGCCGTTGCCGTTGCCGCCGTGTCGTCCCTCGTCGTCCTTTTCACATCGATTTCAGGATCTCGTACTCGTTCGTATGCAAATGTCCTACCATTTGATACCTGGTGTTGCATAAACAATAATTTACCACCCTTTCAAAAGACCTCTTTACCGACACTGTCGACAGTTTGGTTGAAATCGGGGAGGATTATGCATATATTTCTGGTGAGAATAATTTTTTTCAGCATTCAAACAATCATTACCGAGTGAGATTCAAATTGTTGCACGTCATTCGATAGTCGGTGTGGTGAGTCAGAGCAGGTGATACGCATCGATTGATGAAAAGTGGTTAAGATTATCACACTGAAACACGCAATTTCCTACTCGACTCTGTGTTATCTGTTGTCTGGCAGTAAAAGGAAGTAGTCTTTCCGAAATCAAAATATGTTTTTCATTTAAATTTGTGTATATACCTAGAATGAAGTACAGATAATAGACACCTGCAATACCAATAATTTTTAATTGACTGTCAATACGTCAGACTACGTAACTGTTAAATAACAGTTTATTTTTCTATTCAACGCCATAGCAATTTTTTCAAAAGTGTTGGTCTCTCTCTGAATAACATCTCTTCGCAGAAGAGCTGCCTTCTATTCTAAACACAATTTCTATGTAGAAGCCAAATATGTTGGTGTTTTTTCATCTTCTACATAGTTTTCACAAACGTCTTTGCATCAGCACACATGTATGTATATTATGATGTTCCTTCACAAATTACATACTACTCGTAAGTTTCGAAATTGGAGCAAAATGATCCAAAAACCAGATTTTTTCAAAAGTTAGAGAAGCTGGGTATTCAATTCTCCTAGAGAACATTTCCGCAAAAATGGAATATTATTTTTAATCCTTTTCTACTAGATTTTGCAGAAAAAACAAATTTCATTCAAGCAAGGGAGTTATAATATCATCCCAGCCCACTGATAAAAATTGTACATACTTCCTATAAAATAAAATTAAGTTGTACTTAGCCCGCTTTCTTCGAAAAATATGGCGAAAATGTGCGTTTTATCTATGTATTTGCTTAAAACCGTCTATTTGATTGAAGGTACAAAACTGCATCGAACTTTTCTTCATGCAAATAAAGTGTGTCCAGTGGAAAATGTTCAAGGTTAAATTGTAACTGCTCAAAAACTATCAGGGTGAGGTTTTTTTTAAAAACAAACTGGTGACCACGCCCATATGGCGTGTAGACACTGCGACCAGAGAGATCTATTGTGCCTGAAGCCACCTATTATGACACCATTACTTCCACATTCCTAATGAAAACAACAATTACGGCTGCGGAGGAGTTTCTTATTTCAGTTGGAGATGTGATCTTCCTAAAGAAAAAGCTTACCCTGATACTACACAGAGCTTCACACTCACATAGTATGTGTTCTGCGGTTTCGTCCTCTTCTGATGCAGATGATGTCGACATTTTCATTTTGTTGAGGTGGTAAAGTACGTGGCAGTGACCGGTAAGAAAGCTCATAAGCCTTCTTAAGTCGTTTTTGCTGTTGGGACAGCTTGGACAGCTCTTTTAGCTTGTCTGAGACCTTGGGAATTATTCCAGTGAGAAATGCACATGCTGCATTCCCAACTATTTAGGCAGAATCAGATATTCCACAAAAAGGTTCGAGGCCAGTGAATAACTCAGAGGAGCCTTTTCTGGCTAGCAGATCTGCAGTTTCGTTGCCGTCAACACCTACATGACCCGGTACCCACCACAATTTTACTTTATTGCATCGGCCAAATTTTGAAAATTGTCGAAGCAACACAGAACTGATTTTGAACTAACCACGTGGGAGATCAGTGGTTTAAGCGTCGCTTGGCTGTCGGTGAGTATGTGAATAGTGGCACCTTTGATGCCTGAATGCAAGTTTATTTAGGCGCAAGTCTCGATAGCGTAAAGCACGGCTTGGAAAGCACTAGGACTTTTTCCAAGTAATTTCGAAATTTTATAATTGAATCCATTCACACCGACGCCAACTCCTGAATCCATTTTTGATCCATCGGTATACCACACGATTCCTTTTGGACCAAGCAGCGGTCCGCTATTATTCCATGCATAATGGAATGATACATGGCTTGAGATCTCGATCTCAAACCTTCTACCAAAGTATAGTGATTTAGTTGTAAAGTCGGAAACCGTGCTGAGCATGTCTAACTCGGGGAAGTGTGTTAATAACTTCATGAGATCCACATGATCCCATGTACCATTAATACCCGACTTTCGAGGGTGAGGTTAGTGGGGGAGGTACCGTTCGATGCACATATTTTACGGATTAAATAGTCGCCACGAGTCACTGGTCTGAAGCGCACGGTGCGTTTGCGGTCGAACAACATTCGAAGAGCAGTGAATCACTGATTCGTGCACGCCGTGCCTCTTGCACTCACTTCAAAAATCGACAATTAAATGAAGGGGCGATTTCGCAACTGATATGGTCGTGGGGACAAAGGTTCAGACAAGAAGGAACAGTGATGAACAGAACTCCTCCGGGACCAGTAACGTCAGCAGCGATGCCAGAACAGAGCCCCATCAAGTTCGAGACTACATTTTGCGGAATCTGAGTGAATTGATAAAGAAGATAGCGGCCCCTACTAGATTTAAAAAATCAATTGTGTATGTTAATTTAAGGGAAACATTAAAATCCCACACATACAAGCTGCAAATCATTCAAGGTCTTAACGAAAGTGACTATATTTCGTGAAAAATCTACGCAAAAACAATGCTGGAACGCTTTCGAATAGAAAAAACGCTTGGAAACATAGTGACGAAGCCTATTTTCATATTGATGGCTATGTAAGTAAACAGAAAATGCGTTCACTGGTGTCTCAGAAATCCGAGAGAACGCAATTAAAAACGTTTACTCGTACATTGTCTAAAAACTACTGGTGTGCGACTACTACTACTACTACTCTGCCTGAGGGATAATTGACCCGTATTTTTTTTTTAACCAGGGAGAAACAGTACTGCTGAAGTGTATTCCCGAATGATCAACGAGTCTTTGTTGCCGCAACTGTAGCTGTTTCCCGGGTATAACAAAAGAATACTATTTCAGCCACTCCGCACACCGCTGAAGTCTCGATGGAGAAGTTGAAGGCAATTTTTCCGAATAAATTAATTAGCAAGTATGGGGACATTCCCTGGCCTCTTCGCTCGCCGGATTTCCCGCCAAGTCACTTTTTTTTTGTGAGGATACCTCAAGTCGAAGGTTCAGAATAACATTCCTCGAATGATTCAGACCCTACAGAAAAATATTCAGCGTGAAGTTACAGCCGTTGCATCTACGCTTTGCTTTCGCATATTTGTAAATATAAATGCCTGGCTGCAAGAATGCCTATCGTCATTTACACGATATTGTCTTTATAAAATCAAATCTGCATTATTAAACTCTAATTTACAAAAATAAGTATTAAGATGCAAATTGTATTTATTTGATTATTCAATTTTAAAGTTGATGTGTTTCCGTTGGACATCCTTTAGTACTGTGAACTTTCTCATTTAGGCCGTGTTTTGTTTTTAGCGCAGTCAGTAAGCGATCAGATGGCCCACAAAGCTAAATACCTACCGACCTCAGAGCATTTTGTGAATTCCTTGAACTGAATTGTTCAATTACGTTGTGTAATTTTCGACACCTTCTAGATACCTCTCATATATAGCTCATTACTGTTAATCATTAGAGTGTAATCTAAAGGTATAACTGCTCAAAGTTTTATTTGGTAATCTAGTGCATGGTAAACAAAAATGTAAATCCACACATTTAATGAAATGTGCAGGAGAATTAACCTCCAAAATACTCAGTGGTACACCCTGTATTTGGAAAACTTAAAGGTCGCGTATTGCAGATTCTATATCGTGACATTTTCTCTTAGGGCGATGGCTCGTGTATAAAGCCAAACATGGAAGTACATTTCTACAAATGTTTTTCAGCGAAGCCATCTCAGACGACTGTCTTTACATATCCATCAAAAACTCTATAGTATGAGTGAAAAATAATACAGCATACGCTGTGCTAAGCTTAATTAGAAATCAGTGCTCTGATACGCTCTGTATATATCTCTAATAAGCTCTAGTCACAAAAGTATATTAAAATATCTTCCATACTGGATAGTTCTTAAATGCTTGTGCGTGAAGAGAACATACTCCAGAGGCCTACAATAGCTCAAAATGTCAATCTAAAATCTTCAAAGCCAGATCTTTAGGTCCAGATGGAATATCTCCCCTTGTTTTGAAGATGTGTTTTTCTGTCCTGGGGAAACGTATCCGTAAGCTATTCCATCTGTCGCACTCTAAATGCATATTTCCGCAGAGACGGAAATAGTCTCATGTAGAGTCAATTCTCAAAAACGACTTAAGGGCCTCCTCTTCTATTTACCGACTCCATGCTTTAAGATCGGTCCTACTAATGTGTATGGTATACCCCAGGGCTTAGTCCTCTCTCTGAGTCTGTTTCTCCTGCTTATCAATGACTTTCTCTCTCACTCGCAATCAAATCCAATCTTTCCCGAATAACAGTACTCTTGGCCTGTTTAACAACTCCACTGCAAAGACTTGGGGACTATGAGTCTCAGCGACATCTCAACTCCAATATTGATGCATTCACCAATTGAAGTATAAAAAAACCGTGTTGAGTTCGACGGGTCAAAAACCATGTGCTTTCTCTTTCCTCTCAAGCAGGACACTAATCTGGCCAAACTAAAAATTAATGAAGTTAACATTGAGAGATCGAATGGCTTATCAATGCTTGGCATGCATGTAAACGCTTAACTTTACTGAAATCAAGAGATTTTAAGTGCTGCTGAAGCTGGTGCTGTTTTTGTATTTCTTAACAGCTGAACATCTTGCTTCACTCCTACAGACTTGACTTCTATTTTAAAACCTTATATTCATCCGACACTTGAATACAACTCTCATATAGAGCAACTGTAGCATATTTGAATTTACTAAATCGTGCTCAGCGAAAAGCATACAACTAACGTCTTGATACGTGTTTCCTCTGCCTGCATATACATACATAATATGTAAGTATATTATACTTTCTCCTTTCAATCCATCCAATAGCCAGACAAATTATTGTCAATGAATTACTGTCAACACCAACGATTTTTGCGAAAGGTTTTGGTAAAGAAGGAATGAAGAAGAGATCACCCCACTTCTATAGTTGGAACAAAACCATGGGGAAGTATTTATTCGAGTAACTAAGCAATCTAGACTAGAAGTTTACATTAAGGAGATTTGTTCTCCTATTTGGTAAAAATTATCATTTATTTCAAGCTAAACTCCGTCAAGACGTTTCCTTGCTTACGACAATTTGATTGCTGTTACACTGTTTGATAGTTGTATATGTGCCAATATCTGGCCAGGGGTATATTTAAAAACAGCTCTGAAATGTCTTATTGTTCCTACTTGTTAAGTTTTATTGGCTTGGCTTCCAATGTGCCTTAAGAGTGCAGCAAATAGTTTTTATTTTCTTCTGGATTTCTATCGCTTTACTTCTCATTCAATATTTTTCTCACTCTTCATAGTCACAGTCAGTCAGTTCAACTCCTGCCATCGACCGGCGCTCACTCATATAACTTCTCATAGAACGTACTTATAAACATTCCGCAAATTGGCAGTCTTTCATAAAAGATTCATCAAGTACCACGGACCGATAGATATTGTGTGAAACTGCAAAGCGGAGAACAACAAGCAGCTAGAAGACAAGCAGTACGCAAAGAAACAAATATATTTTGAGGCATCATCCTTCGACTTGCAGGACACTCTTTCTCAAACAAGGATAATACAAGCATATCTTGAAGAACACCATGTTATTTTCCCTTTATTTTCCATTCCCATAGTTGCATCCAAGGTTTAGTACATGTTTCGTATCTTTTCCAACACCGCTATGAAAAGGATAGAATGAGGCAAAACTGAAAAGACCAACAGCAAGCCACGCGTAACCATGCCACCAGAGATACAAAAAATGTAAAAACCAGCCAAGATATAGTGGGAGAGATTCCTGTGAAAGCACAACGAAACCGTAACAGATCTACAACAAAGATAAATGATTCGTATGGCGGAATCTCGGTTGATAAATGAAACCATCACGAACATTATACTTTATAAATCTAATAATTTAATGTTTATGGCAAAGATTAATGTTGCCAGCACAATAATTGGCAAAGTGGAATCATGTTCTCGGCTCGAGCACGGTCTATCGTCGTCGTTGTCGTCATCGTTTCTTTCATAGTCGTTGATACTAATGAATGATCGATTTATGTAAGTTTGCTGGTTTTGTGTTTTCTCTCGGTCTTCACTCGCATCTGCTGGATGCTCCAGCTCTGTGCCTTGTTCTATTCGTCCTTGGGACGTTTCGATACTATATCTACTTTTTCCTTTTGTCATAATTACTCGAGTATTGGTCGGGCTCGTATCCTAATTTGATACGTCTGCGTTTGTCGTGCATTATTTGCGGCAGTAGTGGAAGTACGGCGGCGATATCGTCGGCATGAATAATTCAGGACATGGAACAATCGAGTAATTTTTATTCATCTTAATTAGGGTTTATTTCTGGAGGTTATTTTGCTTTTTGGTATAATTGGCTACTCGGGACCGATACGCATAAAGAAACATTGTCAGTGGAGAAACGCGCATGGGGGCGGGCCAGTAGTGCCATTAACACTGTCGTGTTCTTCGGTATAATTAATTGGCCACGACATTAACGATTGCATAGTGTGGATTGTAGTCCTTTTTGTTGTGTTAACTCATAGGCGGTAGAAATACGCTAATGACTTTTGTTTGTGGTGTCTAAGTGGTTCGCCTGGTCGATTGGTTCTTAATTTAGCGAGGCAAGGACTGTAGAAGTTGTATTAAAACTCCTTACTACGAGTTCTTATAGCCCTTTTAGTAAGAATAATATTAAAAGAATTAAAATCTTAAAAAATGAAGAAACATATGTATATTTGGATTTTGAAGAAAAACACATTTCTGGTTCACTACATTTTCAGATAACTGTCTCAAAAAGCCATAATACCATCACTTCAATCAAATACCTATTATTCGAGTACAAGACTAGTGTTCGAGATTTTAGATTTTAGATTTTTTAAGTGGTTAGTGTGTCGGATCACTACGCATGAGGTTCCAAGTTCGAATCCCTGAAAACACGAAAAAGTTTTTTCATGGTCCCACCTCTCGCGAGCGTCTGACAAACATCCGAGAGTATTGTTGTCACGAAAAAGCTTCTCAAATTGCCGTTCGGATTCGGCACTAAACTGTAGGTCCTTCCATTCGTGTGGAAAATATAACGCACACAACATGAGTGGTTGCGAGAAGCTAGGCCCTGGCACATAAAGAGTTGTTGCGCTAAATATTTTTTTTTTTTTTTAACGGCTGCTGTACTCAAAGTCTAACGTCGCTTAAGTAGCCACTGACACTTTTTGGTTGATACTTCAAAATTATCTGATATGAAGACTGAAAATGTCCAAGTTTTTTGATTGGCCAAACGGTATCTCCTTAAGAAAATTCTGACTACAAGGTTACATGTTCAAGTACCAGTGTGGGGGAATAACTCTTTTTTTTAAACTGAAAGGTTACTGATAACCATGATATGGGACACACTATACTATCGACTTATTCGAGTTCACTCTATCTTTTTTCAAAGGCAACATTTTTTAGCCGCGCTAAAGAAAATTTGCTTGAGTAGAAAATAATATGAACAGAAGTTATAGCAAAATATGAATGGAAGTTTGTTTTCTAGACGAAAGTGCATAGCATGGGCACATTTCTTCTTTTTCTTCCTACTTCGTCGAGGTTATGATCTGAAAACAACGGATCATAACCCTCCCAGGTCACCGCATTTCTACTGATCCGCCTATGGGGTTCGCTTATTTGACCTTAGAAAATATCGGCGGGCCTTTCGATTTTGGATCACTCGGCTACTGATGCCAATGAAATGCCGATGTCGTCGCATTTGTGTGATCCAGGCGCTTATAGGCCTGCCTTTCCTACATCGCGATGTCTTTAGAATGTTCATTGATATTGCCTTTTTAATAGGGTTCAAATGATCTCTTCTTTGAACGTGGCAATACCAACTAAACCGGTCGCACTCTTTTTTTCGTAAGATGGTTTCCTTGACGTGAAGGCTTCCACAGATTTTCGAACTTCTTTTTCGATCAAGCTTTGTTACTCCTGCTGTCATGTGATGCATCTTCAGATCAGCTACCCCTAATTTACTCTCATACTTTTTGTACATTGTCCAACATTTGGAACCGTATGTGAGCGCTGGACTCACAACTGCGGTGTAGAGTCTTCCTTTCAACTTAGGTGGCATTTATCGATCACAGAAGATAGCGGAGTTTTCTCGCCACTTCATTCACCCTACGCTTCCGCGATGATTGATGTCGTCATCACAGGTTATCATAGATCCCAGATATTTGAACTTTTCGCACTTAGGAAGCACTGTTCCATTCAAATAAATGTCTGGAATAGCCCTGAGTAGATCAGAGAACGGTTGGCACAAGTACTCTGTCTTTTTTAACTAATGCAATACCCATTTTCCTCCAAAACGTCCACACACACATCAAGTGCTCGTTGCATGGACGTAAGATCTTCACGTGTGATGGCTCCATCGTCAGCAAAGAATAATTGATGTACCTTGGAGTCCGTCCCTTTACCTTTAAGCAGATAGTGGGTGCCGTGTCATAAGTGGTTAGTGTGTCAGACCACTGCGCGTGAGGTTCCAAGTTCGAATCCGAGAAAACACCAAACACTTTTCTCATGGTCCCACCTCTCACGAACGTCTGACAATCATTCGAGAGTATTATTGTCTCGAGAAAGCTTCTCAAAACAAATTGCCCTACGAATACGGCATTAAACTGTAGGTCCCTTCCATTCATGTGAAAAAAATATAACGCACACAACATGAGTGGTTGCGAGAAGCTAGGCCCTGGAACTTAAAGAGCTGTTGCGCCAAATATATATATTTTTTTTTAGATAGTCAAGGGCACATTTATTCCATTGAAATGGCTTATTTCAACCACAGATTCTAGGTCGGAAGTAGTTTGAAATACATAAGTATGTTGTACTGGCTGTTGTCTCGGCAAACACGAACGGTAACAGTCATAAAATTCAATAGCCCTGCTTTATTATTGGAATAAGACCTAGCGATGACAGTAAAACAAATTTACGTAATGCGAATGAAATTACGTAATGGAAGGAAATGTGTTGGATTTCCCTTCTAAAAGGTTAAACTGGTCTCTAACAAGTTTTTTACGTCGGGTGATTTTTATATGTATGTATACGCTGCAAAAAAGAATACTTTCGAAAACGTATCGTACCTCAGAAATAACGTTGTAAGTTTGTTACTTGTTAGTTTGTAGTTATCTGCACAATGAATTAAACGATTCTATTAATTGCTTTCTTTTGAACGGTCATTCCCAAACTCTTTCGCGTTCTCCTTTCGAATCGTATCTTGAGATTCCATTTTTCGTTCTTGTTTATTATTCGTAGATCACATCGCTCTTCTTATCAACACAAAATACTGACAAATTGATGTGACTGACTACAGCCGCAAAAAACAAAAATAAAGTAACAATCAAAATCTACGAATAAAGATGTTTTGTACGTAAAACCTACTGAGAACACTAGTGTTCTTTCCTGTTTTCTTCTGTTCATCTATTTTACCTCCGCTCCCCTTTCCGATCTTGAAGAAAGGAGACCCTCTAAACTGCGCCGACTACAGAGGTATAAGTCTCCTCAATATCGCATATAAGATCTTATCTGCCGTAATATGTGAACGCCTAAAAGCGATCGTCAACAACCTGATAGGTCCTTATCAGCGCGGTTTCAGGCCAGGAAAGTCCACCATTGACCAAATATTCACACTACGGCTGATCTTTGAAAAAACCCATAAATATAAAATCGATACGCACCACCTCTTCATCGATTTCAAAGTTGCCTATGATAGCGTGTATAGAGACGAGTTATACAGACACATGTCTGGTCTTGACATCTCTGACAAGCTCGTCCGTTTGTGCAGAATGCAGAGAACTCTCCCTGCTCCATCAAAGTCGGTAAAAACATCACCGAACCGTTCGATGTCAGGAAAGGTCTTAGACAAGGTGACGGGCTATCATGCGGTCTCTTTAACATAGTGCTTGAGAGCATTGTACGAAACTCACAAGTCAACACCGGAGGTACAATCTTTTACAAGTCTGTACAACTACTCGCTTATGCCGTTGACATTGAAGTAATCGGAAGAACTCAGCGTCAGCCCGTCAGTGTGGCATTTGCGAGTATTGAGATTGAGGCAGCGAAGATGGGTTTAGCGGTCAATAAAAGCAAAACAAAATATATGCTGTCTACAAAAAAGGACACCCAACATCGGCGTCTTGGACAGAATGCCACAATAGACAGATATAATTTTGAGGTAGTAAAGGATTTTGTATACCTAGGCTCTATGGTGAACTCCGCAAATGACATCAGTAGGGAGATCACACGAAGAACTACTCTTGTCAATCGTTGTTTCTATGGGCTAAAACGGCAATTGAGTAGCAAAGCCCTATCTCGAACTCTTAAGGTAACTCTTTATAAGAGACTAATCCCACCAGTCCTGCTGTATGGCGCAAAGGCAATGGGCTTTGACAAAACCGGATGAGGATGCCCTTGGTTATTTCGAGAGAAGTTCTTTGAGCGATCTTTGGTCCCGTCTGCATAGGTTGTGAGTGGAGGGGAAGGTACTACGCCGAACTATACGGCCTATATAAGAACATCGACTTAGCCAGAAGAGTTCACATACAGCGACTAAGATGGCTGGGTCATTTAGAGCGGATGGAGACCAACGTTCCTGCCAAGAAAGTCTTCGAATCCACTCCGGATGGACCGCGCAGTAGAAGACGACCAAGTGGTAGGTGGCGCAGACAAGTGGAGGGGGACCTTAACCAAATTGGGGTTGCGCAACTCGAGGCAGTTGGCTCGTAATCGTGCTGGCTAGAGAGGTTTGTTGGTTGAGGCCCAGGTCCACACGGACTGTAACGCCACCTAAATAAGTATGTATCTCACTTCCACTTAGTGAATTTGAAAACATTCGCATCTCTTAAATCAGTGTGAAGTCTATACCTTGAAAGTAGGGATACCAGGTTTTGGAAAATATTTCCACATAGCAGTACTTCTGAAAATATCATATACGAATCATCCATATTCGACCGAAACTTCATATTTTAATTAATTTTAATATATATTTTTTTGTTTTATAAATTGCGCGCACTCAAAGGGTTATGAATACCTTTAACATGTTTACACACAGTGCGGGCTACAATCAGGGTTATTGGCAATTCTGAGGAAATGATTCCTTCTGAATTTTTCAGTTCCCTGGAAATTAATTGTTCTGTCGTGAATTTCCATTGGAATTCATTTCCTGCGGAATCTGAAAATGGTTTTCGAAACTGTGTTCGAAAGTCTTAGCAGTCTACAATCGCCGTTGTTTGGTTGTAATTATAGCTCATATTTGAAGAAATTAGAAAATATCTGTTTTAAGTCAGAAAATTGTGTCGATTGACTCAAAAATAATAAAATGCATCATTATCTAGGTAGGATCGAAATAGTTTAATCAGCCAGGGTCGAAGAGTGCTATATGCATGTCCATCTCCGCTGGGATAACTCCATCTGGTCCTGCTGATTTATATGGAAGGAACATTTTTACCGCCCACGAGAGCTTTCGGTCGTTTATAACTTCACCTGAAATTTTTGGCGCTTCTGATCTGGATGTTTCCTGATTGAAGTCGTCCGCTGTTGTGTTTCCGGGGAAGTGAGAATCCAGCAGTAGGTTTAGCGAGTCTCTACTAGAGGTCGGCACGGTTCCATCCGGAACAAAATAGAACAACAAAGTTCAAATTTCGGAAATATGCAACCATCTGCTGGTGCCTTGAAAGGTTTATATGTATTAATTCCAACAGAACAGAGCCTATTGTTGTTTGAAGCAAACTTCTATACCCTCGCATAACCCAAGACATTATGTACGAGTACGTATGTATATCCTTGATATCGCAACATATATTTTATTCAATCAAGGCCGAGCCGAAGTCATCATAAAGGGTTTACTCTGTTAAAAACTATGCGATGTAATTTGAAAGAAAAATCCTTGATTATATTATACTAATTGAAACCTGTCCCCCTTCTAATTGGGAAGCTATTGCTCACAGTATTCATAAGTTTCCAAGGTGCATTACTTGGGGACCTGCATTGCGATTGATCGGGAAACTACTGACTGCCCAAAACTTGGCTTGGGCCAGTAGCGCAACAATCAAGTTCGTGATGAAGTGCTTACTTTACCTCCTAGTGGTGGTCCCCGGGCAACTATACGTATAAACCCTTATACGTATAGGCCAAAATTGTAAGTGCGGGTTGTCTAGGGCCTTGATTCTAGGCTAGGTAACGTGGGCCAGCAACCTGCGTTACTGAAACCAGCTCGCTACTGAAACCGACACTATGCCTCGGATAAGGACTGATCACATGTTGACGACTTTTGGCTATTGTACCCGGACAAAGATAGGTTTCTGGAATGTAAAGACGCTCCTCGACTCGGGAAGAGAAGGTCCTTACAATGCCAGATTCCTCCAACTGGAAAAGGAATTCATGCGATATAAACTGGACATTTTGGGGGTAAGTGAAGTAAGATGGTTAGAAGCGGGCGAGTACCAGTCTCCAACGCGTAACACTGTACTACTCTATTCTGGAAGACCATCCGGAAGTCCGCGGGAATATGGAGTCGGACTACTGCTAACAACAACAGCACGCAAGGGCCTGATTTCCTGGCAGCCTCATGGTGATAGGATTTTGACGGCCAGATTCCGGACTAGAGTACGACGCGTCACCATCATACAGTGTTACGCCCCAACGAATAGTTCGTCTGAGGACGAAAAGGAGAGCTTCTACAATCTCTTAAGCGCCGTCTTCAACACAACACCAAATGGAGACATTGTCATAGTGATGGGGGATTTGAATGCCAAGGTAGGCAGCGACAACGAAGGGCTCAAGCATGTAATCGGGAAGCATGGACTAGGCAACCGCAATGACAACGGCGAAAGGTTTGTGGATTTCTGCAATGCCAACCGCCTTGTGATAGGTGGCACCATGTTTGAGCACAAGACCTGCCACAAAGTCAGCTGGGTTTCCAATGACAGGCAAGCAACCTCCAACCAAATTGACCATTTTGCTATCAGCCGCCGCTTTAGAAGCAGTCTCCTGGACGTCCGAAACAGACGAGGGGCAGATGTGGGGATAGTACGTGATCACCATCTTATGATAGCTACTCTCCAACTACGCACTGCTGCAGTTCGAAGATCCCACGACAACACAAGAATGCCCAGGTTCAACATCGATAGACTTAGTGATCCCTCAGTGCGCCAACAATTAAGGGAGCACTTTTCGCAACGTGTGGAAGCAATCAGCAGCTCAATGCCCGCAACCATCCAAGACCATTGGTGTGCTGTGAAAAATGTTTTTACATCTGGTGCTGAAAGAATTGTCGGTCGATCGCAGGGAAGACATAGGGCGTGGCTTTCCGAGGATATCTGGAGACGGATTGACGAACGAAAACAGCTAAAAGCTCGCGTTGCAGCTACCCCAGCAGCAGGGAGAAGCGAGCTAGAGTCCCTATATCGCATGAAGATGAGAGAAGTTCAGCGTAGCGTACGACGTGACAAGCGCAACTACATCAACGCGCTGGCTACAGAAGCAGAAGAAGCTGCACGGAGGTGCGACAGCAGGACTGTCTACAGAATCACGAAAGAGCTGACAGGTGGTCGCAGCTCCAGCCAATACCTAGTGAAAAGCCTAGACGGCTCCTTGCTCATTTCGGATGAGGACCAGCTCAAGAGATGGAAAGAGCATTTTGCTACGGTTTTGAACCGTGTATTCGCTAGCGATATGCTCCCAAATCAGACTGAGATGCCCGAGGTGAGAAGTTCCCGAATACGCACCACGACTCCCAGTAAAGATGAGATCATTACCGCGATCAAGGCACTCAAAACCAACAAGGCGGTAGGACTTGACGGTATTCCAGCAGAGCTCTTACGAGCAACGCCAACAACATCGGCTGAGCTTCTGCTTCCACTTATAGATAGAGCTTGGGAAGCTGAGAGCTTTCCTAACGAGTGGAAAAAGGGAATGATCGTCAAGCTTCCTAAGAAAGGAAATTTAATGGAGTGCGGAAACTGGAGGGGTATCTGCGTGCTGCCTGCTGTAGCTAAGATAATAGCTAAAATCATCCTTGAGCGAATCAAACAACATCTCGAAGACACACTCGATGCCGAACAAGCAGGTTTCCGCTCTGGATCCTCCTGTGCCGACCACATCAACATCGAACAGTGTGTTGAATATCGATCGCCACTGCACCTGCTGTTCATCGATTTTGAGAAGGCGTTCGATAGTGTCAACAGGGAGTTTATTTGGCGTGCCTTACGCAGGAGAGGCATTCCCGATAAACTAATTGCTATTATCAAAGCTACATATGAAGGCTCCAAATGTCACGTTCTGCACAGGGGAAGGTTGTCTGAGGAATTTGAGATCCAAAGTGGGGTAAGACAAGGCTGTATCCTTTCACCAATATTATTCCTATTGGTGATTAGCGATGTGCTTCATGCAGCTTTGTCGACGGGAAACGGAGGAATTCGATGGACTCTTACATCTCAACTGAAGCATCTTGACTACGCAGACGATGTATGCTTACTCTCCCACAGAATTATGGACCTCCACCAAATGACAGCAGATGTGGAGAGGGAGGCAGGTGTCGTCGGGCTGAAAATTAATACGACAAAAACTAAAATCATCAGCCTTGGAACTAACTCATCGGCTCAAATATGCATTGCTGGACAACCGGTAGAGAGAGTAGAGGATTTCCAGTATCTTGGGAGTATTGTCTCGACCGATGGTGGAACCGAACTGGATATAGCCAACAGGATCGCCAAAGCAAAGTCCGCGTTCGGGATGTTGTCCAAAATATGGCGAAGCAATGCAATCAGTTTGAGCACCAAAATAAGACTGTTCCGCTCCAACGTTGAATCCGTGCTGCTATATGGTTGCAGCACGTGGAGAGTGACCACTACTATCACCAGAAAGCTGCAAACGTTCGTTAATAGGTGTCTGCGCAATATCTTAAGGATTTTCTGGCCCAATCGTATCTCTAACGAACACCTTTACGAGAGAACGGGTCAGGAACCAATAGGCACAACTATCCAACGGCGGAAGTGGCAGTGGATTGGTCACACGTTCCGAAAGGGTGACAGCTCCATAGCGAACCATGCTATGCAATGGAACCCTCTAACTCAGGATGGCAGAAGACCTGGCGGTCCGCGGAAAACATGGCGCAGAACAGTCGAGAAGGAGGCACGGCAGTTAGGGAAAAGTTGGGGAGAACTCAGACACATTGCCAGAAACCGTACACGATGGCGCGTAGGCGTAGTAGAGGCCCTAGGACCCACAAGGGGATACAGGACATAAGTGAAGTAAGGTGCATTACAATTTAATTACAACACAGAAGACGTCCTTATCTACAAATCTTTATACATCCACTCAGTTTATTAGTTCCCAACAGCTCTTGGACTCCATATCAAAGTCATAACACTAAAAGAAAAGCTACCCTTTTACCTTAAAATACATTTACCTCACCTGTCAGCTGTAAAAAGTAAATTTTAGTTAAGAAAAATCTAGCAAATCTAGTGTAACAGTTCTTACCCCCAGAGTGCATTGCCAAAAGCAATTGTTGCTCCATAAACAACGTCTCCACACACATGCTCAACAATCAGCTACACAAAAAAAAAGAAATAATTCCAACTCGTTACCTGGGAGAAATGATCCGCAGTTACCTAACTTCCCCCAAAAAGTGAGTAAGTAATTCTTATCTTTTTTTCACTCTCTCCCTCTCTGGGAAAGATATATCACCCACCCCCTCGTCCTACCCCATTCCGTTCATGTGTTTATCCTTTTAAAAATATTAATCCTCCGCAATTCCAAAGAAAACGCAAGAAGGATATCGCAAAAAGGACTCTTCTGGTACTTCTGCTGCTGCTGCTGCACACAAAACAGGCACAGCGCTCCCCGGCAATCATATTTCGTCTGTCAGCCGACATCTTGGTACATTTGTTCCCGAGCATTATGATGGAGATATGGAGAAATGCTTCTGCATATTATATATAGCTCTCAATTTTATTGAAATATGCTCGGCATCAGGATTGTAATGCTAGCTCATACACATACACATCTACCAAAGGAGAAGGACTCCCTGAGAAGGAAAAAACGAAAAAAGGATTTTTCTCTGACATTCTTTTTATTTTTTTTTCTTCTTCTTTTCGCCATCACTTTTCATAATGCAATCAGATGACAAATTTCTGCACATTCTATGTTTTTCTTTTCTCTTTACCACTTTCTTTTTTTGCTTGTTCGTTCTCTTCGTTATTTGCATGCATGACGAGTGGGCGGCAAAGTATATGTACTATGTTTCCCACTAAACAGCAGCGTTGCCACAATGCTACTAATGTAGCTAAAGAGCAGCTTCTTTCAAGATTTTTCAGTTCTTGCGTAGCATATGAAGACCTCATACCTTTGCTTAGTGATAGTATCTCTACCATTTTCATTGCACCTGACTTACTTTTAAGGAACTAAAGCCATCCAGCCCTTTTTTTTATCTGTACTAAATTTTTTAAAACAGTTCCCGCACCATGGCAACCATCACCACACCACCCGACTTCATTGTGATAGTGGTTTCGACATTAAAGTTGCATGTGGCATGCAGGCTTGCCACTGAGACTATTCGGAAAGTTTCAGATAACTAATGGCAGTGGTACACGGGTTGAGGAGCAGACCATGAAAGTAACTTTCATTCGGCTTCATATTCAACAATTCTTCGTAGTATTGAAGAAGCTGACTTGTTAGCAATCATTTTCCTTCTAGAGGACTGCAAGTGTATAATGAATGCTGTCGTAGAGTTAGTTTCCTGTGTTTAAGTTGATTTATCTATAACCAGGGCTTGGCAATCATGTACCCAATTTCATTGTAGTAGTGAATGCTTAGTCCAAACGAAATTTAGTTTAGTAGTTTACATTACAACTCACAACCATCTAGAATCCAACAATGTTTTTCTTACTTTTTTGTTTATTTTCGGACCGCACGAATTAAAAACCTAGAGTTTATTGGAAAATGCACCGACTATGTACTTTAAACTGGTCCAAACATTTATGGGCATTCTAGAACGAGTTGTTTCTTTGGTCCGCCACGACTTTGGAATCTAAAACTAATAGTAAGCCCTTTAAACAAACTTAGTATTTAGAGATAGATCAAAGAGCTTAAAACTTATTTCATAGTTTTCAGCGACTTAAAGCACTCTATTTGCAATAACTTTTAAGCTGAATAAGATGTTTCTTAGCAGTGTTCTTTTTTTTTCTTTACCTAACAGTTTAGTATTTTTAAGGGATGATGTTCCTCTAATAAAAGTCAAGCGAATAGCGTCTGAGTTATAAAACGGTGCCAAAACCGTTACTAATTAGTAGCACTTAAGTCGCTAAAACTTAACTAGTTTCAAATAACCTTAACCTACAGAAATATTTACTGAGTCCAATGAGTTTTATGATTGTTCCGCCAGAAGTAAATGAATTAAAAAAAGGAAAAACACATAAATAAAAAAGTCGAACTTACTCTAACTACGACAGTTAGATGAACTTCTATTGTCTTTCAATCTTGATCTCTCTCTCTCTCTTTCATTTGTATTCCGTTATAAACTAATCTATCGTCAACGATTAGAGTGCCGTGGAAACTTTTATTTAAAATGGTAAAAAGGCAAAGCTTAGATAGAACTAAATATATATTTAGTTGGTAAGGGTGGGCGCCGCGCTGTGGTGCATGTGGTTAGTGTGTCGGACCACTGCGCGTGATGTTTCAAGTTCGAATCCCCGAAAACACCAACAACTTTTTTCACGGCCCCATCGAACGTCTGACCAACATCCGAAAGTATTGTTGACACGAGAAAACTTCTCGAAAAAATTGCCTTTCGGATACGGCACTAAACTGTAGATCCCTTCCATTCGTGTGGAAAAAAAAATATATCGCACACAACACGAGTGGTTGCGAGAAGCTAGGCCCAGAAAAGCTGTTGCGCCAAATATTTTTTTAGTTAGTAAGAAGGCAGATAGACTAGAATCCGGTGTTTTACCAACAAAACGGAATGTCTACCTCGGTGCAAAGATGCGTTCGTAACATTGTAGCAGAGTTCTGACTTGTTGTATCAAAAACTTAATGTAACAAATAAAAAGATATCTATACTAAAAACAAACAGAATGATAAGCAACTACAGCTGCAGCTACAACTAACGGGTGCGCCATCTTTTATGTTGGTTTGTATACATTGAATAACTTTGACATTTATCAACCGATTGACTTGAGTAGACATGTTTTTGAAACGTCAATTTAGTATAATTTTAAACATGAATCGCTTCACACCGAAACAACGCGCCGAAATAGTGACGCTGTATATTGAAAACAGTCGTTCAGTTGTGTTAACTCAACGTGTATATCCTCGAAAATATCGTGGCCAACAAGCAGCGTCTGACAACACTATTCGTCGTTTGATGTCGAATTTTGTTGAGCACGGGACAGTGGGAGATCGTCGACATGCCGTTAATCAACGCCCAAGACGTTCCAATAAACTGGTTGAAATGATAAGAGAGAGTTGCCGAGAACCCACATTTGTCGTATCGTCACCGCGCTCAGCATTTTGGCGCCAGTGGAACTACCTTGCTACGCATTTTGAAGGATGATTTGCATTTGTTTTCGTATAAAGTGCAATTGACTCAAAGAACATTGCCGACAGACCACGTCGCTTAAAAAACGGCCAAACAGTCGCTCAACGTGGGCTGTCAAAAAATGACATTGACTGGCCACCCAGATCTCCAGATTTGACCCCTCCGGACTTCTTTTTGTGGAGTTATTTGAAAAGCAAAGTATACGCCAGCAAGGCTCAGATCATTAACGAGCCCAAGGCAAACGTTCGTGCCGAAGTCATCGCTATACCACCCGAGATGCTCGAAAAAGTGATGGAAAACGCAGCAAAAAGGGCACATTTTGCTTTGGTCAATAGAGGCGGCCACTCGATTGATGTTATATTCAAAAACTAGTCCAAATAAATTGTAAAGTTGGAAATTAAATAAAAATACCTCATATATGGAAATGGTTTTTTTTTTTAAGTTTTTCAATATTCACATACCGACGTAAAAGATGGCGCAACCTTTATAACTCCAACTACAACTACAACTGCAATTATAACTACAGCTACAAATAAAACTACGAATAAACCTGCAAATACAACCATAAATACGGCTACAAATATAACTACAAATACAGCTCTAAATATGTGTCAGATCCGTCGGATTTGACGGAAATGTTGAATATATTGGATCTGTTGGATTGACCGTCACTTGAATATTCCTGTTCTTTTCCTTCAGTTATGCAAGACGTTTCACATGTTTATAGAACTTTTTACTTGTGTTTAACGGTTAAGGTTGACAAAATTAACAATAGGGACCCGCCTGCATAATATGCTCATTTATACTGCTGCGAACCAACCATACTTTATTCACCATTCTGTAACTCATTTCTTAAACACTAAAGTAGCTTAGGTAATGATACAGTGAGCGACAAAAATGTAAATCTCCTAGAAATACCTTTTCATCTTTACTCTGATGTTTATGTGGGAACCATAAGTTTATGCTTATAGTAATCTGGCTTTAATCAGTTGTCCGTTACTCTATACGTATAACTTATTAAATTTACTCATTACAATGAGAAGATACCTTACATATGTACATACATCTGCAAACCAATCAATTACACTTAAATTTACTCTTTTCTATAAGCACTGTAATACTCCGGAGCATTAATCCTCCCCTCAATAAACTGCCAACTAATCCCCAACACAAGGACCAAAACCAACCTCATCACAGACAAATGCGAATGTGAACCCGTTCTGGCCAACAAAACAAAATCATTCAAACCAAAAAGGAGAATAAAAATCCTAATTACCTAATAAGCAACTCCCTGCCAAGCATAAAATCATAATTTATATTCACAGGGTCAATCGCACAATAACAAGCGGCGCACAAAATTTATGGCATTCATAAATAGTCATCATCATAATCAGAATGCCTTCCGCCGCCGCCATCGTCGTTTGTCTCTATTTATGGCAAAACCCCAACACCAAACCCCTGCTGACGTTTGGGCAAACTTTGTGCGCCTGCATTACCCTGCAAACGCACGGCGGTCTTGAATCCCTAGAAATCACCCTTTCTCCTCGCCGCATTAGTTAATTAAGACACTATTGCGGGTAAAAAATAATTAAAATAACAGCTTTAGTTGAAATATCCATTTATCCGCAGATAAACTTTTCTGATGGCGCGGAACCGCCAAACGCCGCTCTCCTCCGCCGCATCCTTCGTCGCGTAAACCCACTGCTAAATTAAACAATAAAATCATAAAATTATCACACTTTGCGATGGTTTTCTGCTTCTTTGCAGTTCTTGGCCCTGGGAAGCTATTTGCCTGCCACGTCCGAAGACTTGGAGTCACTCTTCTCTTTCAGCAAGTTCGAAAAGTTCGCTTCGACTTTTGGGTGCCATTTGACTTCGCTTTGTGGGACTAACTGAAACAAAACTGTTCGTCCTGCAAGAAAAAAACGGGACCAAACTGTTCGCCTAAAAAAAAAAACTTTCTACACCAGTGAAAGAGTGGTAGCAGCGGAGTTATTTTGGCTAATTGGCCTCCTGAAGACGAGAATAATTCATGTGGAGCGCGCTAAAAAGGAATAATAATGTCCGTATTCCAGAGAGCTCTGAGAAAGAAAACAACGATCAGCCCAACGACGCGCGAGGTGGTGCGATTTTATTCCGTTTTTTAATCTTTTGGTTGGGGGTTCAAGTGGTACTACTATTTTTTTTTTTTTTTTTTTTTTTTCTTCGCTCAAGAAAATGCCATTCCATCTGCAGAAAGGCGATGATCTAAATAAAATCAGCGAAGAAGGCAATACAACCGAGAATAGAATAAAAAAAAAAGCAAATAAAATGGATATCAATTGTATCCTTTTTGTCTGTACACTGTGGCAAGGAGACTGTAGCGAAATAAATTACCACTTGAATGGGGCTAAAGTTTAAAAAGAGTTTTCCTTTTATCTCTCCCTACTTATGGCATTCCGACTATCTATGGCTTGGAATGTACGAGTTGTCATCGCGTATAGTCTGGGCGAAAGTTTTTTAGCAACGCAATGAAATTAGTTCACGCCAGGAGAGTTATTTCAGTTTCTATAAGGAGTTTTAACAAATAAAAAAGTTTAATATCAAAAATTATAACAAAAGTTTAATAATTTGAAAGTGCATGCAGTTAGTACGGACATAGGGCATGCTGTGCATAAATCAATTTATAATTTTGTTTTGAGAAAAATAGTTCTCCACTTGGGAGAACAGAAATGGTGCACAGTGTTTTTACTCCTTTCATTTAACTTATAAACTAACACAGTATCAGTTGGGGTAAATGTGAAGATTTTTTTGCAGTTCAGATGAAGACCAAATTTCGGAAAAAATAGTATTAGAAAAATGTACTTCCTTTCTTACTTTTAACAAAGGAAGTTGTTTCAAAAGTCCACAAATAATATTGATGACGAATTAATCGTGTTATAATAAATGTATGTGCAGGTAGTAGTGTACTTACTTACTACTTATGTCCTGTATCCCTTTGTGGGTCCTATGCGACATCATGTTCTCCTCTCTCCTGCTATCCTGAGGCCTTATTTTGTATTGCATTTCTATAGCAAATGTATACAAACTCAATTTCCAAGTAATTTAAGTGACGTTTGATAGATGTTTTGACAATCTAACTTTCGGAAATGTTTGATTTTGAGTTGGAAGCACTTACACCCAATCCGAGAACCATACAAAATACTGATTCATTTTAGAATCGGATTACATTTCCGAATGGGAATCCGAACCCGAAAGCAGTACAAAATAAGGCCCCTGAGTTAAAGGGTTCCATTGGATAGCATGGTTCGCTATATAACTGTCACCCTTTTGGAACGTGTGACAAATTCACTGCCACTTCCGTCGTTGGATGGTTGCGCCTATTGGTTCCTGACCCGTTCTCTCGTAAAGGTGTTCGTTAGCGATACGATTGGGCCCGAAAATCCTTAAGATATTGCGCAGGCAGGCGTTTGCAGCTTTCTGGTGATAGTAGTGGTCACTCTCTACGTGCTGCATCCATATAACAGTACGGATTCAACATTGCAGTGGAACAGTCTCAGCTTGGTGTTCAAACTGATTGCATTGATTGCTTCGTCATATTTTGGACAAAAATCCCGAACGCGGACTTTGCTTTGTCTATACCCAGTTCGGTTCCACCATCAGTCGAGACAATACTCCCAAGATACAAGAAATCCTCTACTCTCTCTACCGGTTGGCCAGCAATGCATATTTGAGCCGATGAGTTTGTTCCAAGGCTGATAATTTAAGTTTTTGCCGTATTCATTGTCAGCCCAACGACACCTGCCTCTAAGTAGTGGTCACTCTCCACGTGCTGCAACCATATAACAGCACGGATTCAACATTGGAGCGGAACAGTCTTATCTTGGTGCTCAAACTGACTGCATTGCTTCGCCATATTTTGGACAAGATACCGAACGCGGACTTTGCTTTGGCGATCCTGTTAGCTATATCCAGTTCGGTTCCACCATCGGTTCAGACAATACACCCAAGATACTAGAAATCCTCTACTCCATCTACCGGTTATCCAGCAATGCATATTTGAGACGATGAGTAAGTTCCAAGGCTGATAATTTTAGTTTTTGCCATATTAATTTTCAGCCCCACGACGCTTGCCTCCCTCTCTACATCTGCTGTCATTTGGTGGAGGTCCATAATTCTGTGGGAGAGTAATCAAGATGTTTAAGTTGAGATGCAAGAGTCCATCGAATTCCTCCGTTTCCCGTCAACAAAGCTGCATGAAGCACTTCGCTAATCAGCAATAGGAATAATATTGGTGAAAGGGTACAGCCTTGCCTTACACCACTTTGGATCTCAAATTCCTCAGACAACTTCCCCCTGTGCAGAACTTGACATTTGGAGCCTTCATATGTAGCTTTGATAATAGCAATTAGTTTATCGGGGATACCTCTCCTGCGTAAGCCACGCCAAATAAACTCCCTGTTGACACTATCGAGCGCCTTCTCAAAATCGATGAAGAGCAGGAGTATCCAGAGCGGAAACCTGCTTGTTCGGCATCGAGTGTGTCTTCGAGATGTTGTTTGATTCGCTTCAAGATGTTTGTAGCTATTATCTTAGCTATAGCAGGCAGCACGCAGATACCCTTCCAGTTTCCGCACTCTATTAAATTTCCTTTATTAGGAAGCTGGACTATCATTCCCTTTTTCCACTCGTCAGGAAAGCTCTCAGCCTCCTAAGCTCTCCCTATAAGTAGAAGCAGAAGCTCATGCGTTGTTGTTAGTGCTGCTCGTAAGAGCTCTGCTGGAATACCGCCAAGTCCTAACGCCTTTTTGGCTTTAAATGCTTTGATTGTGGTAGTCGTGCGTATTCGGGCATTTCTCACTCCGGGCACCTCAGTCTGATTTGGGAGCATATCGCTAGCGAATACGCGGTTCAAAAACATAGCAAAATGCTCTTTCCATCTCTTGAGCTGGTCCTCATCCAAAATAAGCAAGGAACTGTTTCGGCTTTTCACTGGATGTTGACTGGAGCTGCGACCACCTGTAAGCTCTTTGGTGATTCTGTAAACGGTTCTGGTGTCGCATTTCCGTGCACCTTCGTCTGTTTCTGTAGCCAGCGCGCTGATGTAATTACGCTTGTCACGTCATACGCTACGCTAAATTTCTCTCATCTTCATGCGAATAGGGACTCTATCTCACTTCTCCCTGCTGCTGGAGTAGCTACAATGCGAGCTTTTAGCTATTTTCGTTCGTCAATCCGTCTCCAGATATCCTCGGAAAGCCACGCCCTATGTCTTCCCTGCGATCGACAGACCAGATGTAAAAACATTTTTCACAGCACACCAATGGTCTTGAATAGTTACGGGCAGTGAGCTGTTGATTGCTGCCACACCGAAAGCTGCTCCCTTAATGATTGGTACTCTGAGGAATCACTAAGCCTATCGATGTTGAATCTCGGTATTCCTGTGTTGTCGTGGGATCTTCGAACTGCAGCAGTGCGCAATTGGAGAGTAGCTATCATAAGATGGTGATCACGTACTATCCCCACATCTGCGTGTTTCGGACGTCCAGGAGACTACTTCTAAAGCGGCGGCTGATAGAAAAATGGTCAATTTGGAGGTTCCTTGCCTGTCGTTGGAAACCCAGCTGACTTTGTGGCAGGTCTTGTGGTCAAACATGGTGCCACCTGACACAAGGCGGTTGGCATTGCAGAAATCCACAAACCTTTCGCCGTTGTCATTGTGGATGCCTAGTCCATGCTTCCCGATTACATGTTTGAGCCCTTCGGTGTAGTTGCCTACCTTGGCATTTAAATCCCCCATCACTATGACAATGTCTCCATTTGGTGTTGTGTTGAAGACGGCGCTTAAAATATTGTAGAAGCTCTCCTTCTCGTCCTCAGGTGAGCCATTTGTTGGGGCATAACACTGTATAATGGTGACGCGTACTCTAGTCCAGAATCTGGCCGTCATAATTCTATCACCATGAGGTTGCCAGGAAATTCGGCCCATGAGTGCTGTTGTTTTAGCACCAGTCCGACTCCATATTCTCGCGGACTTCCGGGTGGTCTTCCGGAATAAAGGAGTACAGTGTTACGTGTTGGGGACTGGTACTCGCCCGCTTTAACCATCTCATTTTACTTACCCCCAAAATATCCAGTTTATACCGCGTGAATTTATTTTCCAATTGAAGTAATCTGGCATTGGAAGGTCCTTCGCTTCCTACGTCGACGGGCGTCCTTACGTTCCAGAAACCTATCTTTGTCCGGGTACAATAGCCAAAAGTCGTCAATATGTGATCATTCCTTATCCGATGCATAGTGTCGGTTTCTATAGTGGTTGATTTTCGATAACGCAGTAACGCAGAATGCTGGCTCATGTTACCTAATCTAAAATCAAGGCCCTACTCCTTCAATATATATATATTTATCCTGCACTTTTTTTTTTAATTCCGGGGTAAATGTGAACAAAGTAAAAAAAAAAATTTTTTTAATATGTACTATCAAAATTAATTTGAATAAACGGAAATAACCGTCGTTTCCATTTACATTCACCCCAACTGACCCTATGTATTTCAATTGGAGCTGCACACATACACTCGTATGCATATCTTACGAAGTACTTGCGAAAACCTGAGGTGTTCTACACTTCGTAGGATAAGACGGCTTAACATGTTTATTGCAGATTTCTACTTGGGTTATTTTTCAAAAACTGATTCATATTTATTCAAACCCAAGAACTAAGAAAAGATCAGATTAAAGCAAGTACGTAGCAAATGATAGATTTCAGAACAATCCAAAAGTTGTGTAAACTTAAAAGACCCCCATCGGCGATTCTACGCCAAGTTTTCGTGTCATTGCTACTTCGATTCTGAGCGAACGCGTTTTAAACACAGAAGCTGATGGTTTCAGATAAGAATGATTCGGACAACTGAATCGGTTTGCTTAGTTCTACGCCAGTGGCTCTATATAAAACGAAAATATTTGGCACAAAAGCTCTTTTTAGTGCCTGGGTCTAGCTTCTCGCAACCACTTGTGTTGTTGTACGTTGTATTTTTCACACGAATGAAAGGGACGTAAAGTTTAGTGCCGTATCCGAAGGGCTACTCTCAGATGTTTGTCAAACGTTCGCAAGAGGTGCGACTGTGAAAAAACTTTTTAGTGTTTTCTTTGATTCGAACTTGGAACCTCACGTACAGTGGTCCGACACACTAACCACTTGCGCCACGGCGCGGATAATATAAAAAGTAATATTCATTCATATGCAGCTCTCTCTGAAATGGGCGCCATGTTACCCAACATAGAAACGGCACTGATAGTGAATGTGCGCAGAGGTTTTCTTTTCTTCCTGATAGAGGAGACACTGTGACTGTTCTAGCTCTTTAAAATTGTATCTCAGGCAGCAATTTAAGACAGCTCTTTTAAGCTCTCCTTACACGTGTAATAATTTTTTTTCAGCAACAACCTTAGTCATTGTAGTCGAAGCATTTCAGACGAGTTGTAAAACTGCACTGAATTGCACCGAAGTAGACTATGTTAAGTTGTCGCTGACTGCCTGATTAGGGATATTTCTCCTTTCTTCTTTCCAAGAGGAAAATATGTATCTCAAACCTTTTTTATAACTGTACTGCGATGCGCTTGGCGAAGCTTTGTAGAGGTCCGAACATTTTTAATTTTTTTTTTTTTTTAGTATACCTCCACACATTATGCCAAATGATACCTCATACATATGTGATAATATTACCGACAGGCTTTTACGCTAAATCTTCCTGCATCGAAAGCATTAACACCTTACGAATCATAATCGAACAATGCTTTGAGTACAGGTCTCTTTCGAGCTTGAATCGAGATGCTATCTGGTTGGCCTTGCGCAGGAAAGTTATCCCAGAAAAACTTATAGCTATTATCAAGGCTACATACGAGGGCGTCTTACATAATGGTACTATGTCGGATGGTTTTGAAGTCCAAAGTGGAGTACGTTAAGAGTGCATGCTGTGGCCACTATTGTTCTTTGTGGTTATCAGCGATGTACTCCGTGCAGCATTGACAGAAGGCATTTATAGAATTCGCTGGGCTATGACATCTTACCTTAAACACCTAGATATGCTGACGATGTTTGTCTACTATCATTTGATGGTCCACAATCTAGAAGCTGAGGCAAACAAAGTGGGGCTAAAAATAAACACAGCCAAAACAAAAGCCTTGAGCACTTCTAACACCCGCCCTCAACTTAACATTGCCTGACAGGAAGTCTAGAAAGTATTGTCTCAGCTGACCGCGATGGCACCGAACTGGATTTGTGCAGCAGAGTCGGAATGTTATCCAAAATTAATGCAATGTTATTAGCTTAAGAACCAAGCCGCTACTGTTCTGATCCGATGTAGAATGGGTGCTGCTTTATGGGTGCAGTACCCGGAAGGTGAATACCATTAACACACGCAAGCTGCAAGTCTTCGTAAACAAATGCTTAAGAATCATCTTGTGGATTTTTTGGCCGAACCGTATCTCCAACGACCAACTACATTTGAGATCGAGTCAGGAACCTATAAACATTACTATTCGAAGGAGAAAGTGGATTGGACACACCCTACGGCTCGAAGACAACTCCATTGAGAAATACGCCATGCAGTGGAATCCGCTCACACAGGCAGGCAGAATAGCGGGACGTCCTAGGCAAACGTCGCGCAGAACAGTGGAGGAGGAATCGAGCTCTTTAAGAATGAGTTGGAGGCGCGGTTGACGCCCTTATAAAAAAAAATAAATAAAAAATAAAAATAAATCTCCCCAGTTGTCTGGACGCCACCCGCGGAGATTTTCTGAAATATAAACAACTAAATTTCAATTTCACTCTACTCTCTTTCTATATATCCTTTCTAACGCCTGCACTACGTAAAACAAACATAATTCTGAGTGAAGCTAAGAATGAATGCGGTACTCAGTCCTCCAAACTCTGCACTTCAAGTATGCAGTGGTGGACACCAAGTCCTTGCGTACTTAGAAACACTACCTCGAGCGATAGTGGCACCCGCTTTAAAGTGATCAATGTGTGTTTCTCTATTTATGTTCAAAGATCGAAATTAATATAAGAGATGAAGATGAAAACCAATATGTTTGAGGGCTTTGTGGATGAACTCATAGAAACAATCTTTTGTTTCACTATATATTCGGTGTTCAATCATTTTCATGCCATTTAACGTATCTACGTTTACTTCAATTGGAATTGGTCCTAATTGCTTCACAAATAAAATTGCAGCTCACTAACATCCACTCATATGCAAGTCAAAATAAATTCTGCAGTCATTCAAAACAAATATCTATACATCTGTGCCAATGCGGAATAAATATGTATCAATTCAAATATTTAAATTGTTTATATCGGATTTTTTTTTTTTTATAATTAAAGCGTGCCAAAGGGATTACTAATACCCTTATACTGGTTCTCAGGGCACGGGCGGAGTACAGTATCTTATTTTCGGTTATATCCATCACTATACTTCAATATTCAAAGGCACCATCGGAAAACAAAATATATATATAAAAGAGGTGTTATTATGTTCACTGTTGCCTCATGTCCCTAGAAATACCAGGCCACTATACCTTACATTTTTCCAATAATATTCATGCAAGTGTATGCACATTGTACATACACGCATGCATTGCCTCCTTAAAAGCGCGTTGAAAAACATGCACTGGTACTCGACAATTTTCTTCCCTGCGGACCTAATTAATTTAAAAGTGTTCAGCACTCTTTCGGTTTCCAAATTTCATCGTTGGTATAGGTATATGAAGCATCCGTCCATACATACTTAAAAACGACTTCACTGAAAAATGCGTTTTTCGTTTTTGGTAATGCAAACCAAAGCATGAACCTGCCGTACAGTAGGACAAAAACTGAAAATTTGGAAAAAAAATGATGCTTTCAACATTCGTGAAGGAATATAAAAAGTTCTTGGAAGTGCTCACAAAATAACAATAATAAGTAAAATAAAAAAATCTATACATACTCGGAAGAAATGCATTTTCTAATGTTAATTAAAATTATAGAATAGAGCTCGAAATTGGAAGACCTGTTATTTTATCTACTGAGATCAAGAGTAAGCAATATTTTAAATAGTTGATTTAATGGACTATTAACTCCATAGTTAGATCTGCTGAGAATTAGTCTAAGAGGAATTTTTCTTCTAACGCTAGCTGGGACAATATTAAAATTCATAAAACTGACGAAGATATGATTGAACCATTGATGATGCCAATCACATGTGTTTAAAAATTAATTGTATTCCCTAAGTTGGGATAACGTAGGTAGCTCTGATAGCTGGATTTTATTAATGTAGTAAGGAGGCAATGCTTAGGAGGCAAAGCTAAAAGTCCAAGGCAGAAAGCGGAGACAAAATCTTATAATATTTCTCGGATGTCCACTGATCTGCTTATATAAATTGTATAATAAGGTGACCATAAAACTCTTTAATTTTTAAACACATGACAAACAAAAGTAATATGGCAATGAGATTTTCAGCAATAAGATTCTTATGGATCTCGATATTTTTTTCTATGATAGCTAGAGTCTATACAAAGGTTTTGTATACTTTTTCCCTGCATAGCTTAGTTGCTCTTCAAAAGTTGGTTTTGAGTTTAATATTGATACGAGTATCAAAAACTTATCAATTGACAAATATAAAACAAGACGATTCAAACGTGTACTCATACATAACAAAATGTTTTCTTCGTGCAGCTTACATTTGCCAATATTCAAAAATGAACGGTTAACCAACTCCAAAATGTCAAAAGCGTCATCATACAGGCCAATTTCAATACTGCCAGTCATATCTAAACTTGTCGAAAAACTACTTGTTAAATTACTTAATTACATCATTGAACGAAAAAACCTAATTCCAAATTATCAGTTCGGATTTAGAAGACATCATTTGACAATTGATCAAGTCCATAGAATGATTAATATCATAGAAATAGCTTTGGAAGTGAAAAAGGTCTGCTCTGCAGTATTTCTCGATGTAGCTCAGGCCTTTGACAAAGTTTGGCATGCAGGACTAAATCATAACCTAAGACGCCTCCTAAGAAAACAATATGCTGCAATCTTAGAATCATATCTAAGCGGAAGATTTTTTAAGAATAAAACAGGAAGATTCGTACTCAGAATTAACGGAAATTAAGGCAGGAGTTCCGCAAGGTAGCCTACTGGGCCCCATTCTATACCTTCTATACACAGGTGACCTCCCAGAGCTAGAAAATAACACTTTGGCCACATTTGCTGATGACACTGTAATCCTATCGGTAAGAACGAAGAACAGTATAGCATCAACGCAGAAACTGCAATCAGACGTGAACAAAATTTGTAATTGGACAGTAAAATGGTGAATAAAGCTTAATGAAAGCAAATCAGTGCACATAAACTTCACTAATAGAAGAATAAGTCATATCCCGGTAACTATCAATCAAAAAGTAGAGCCATACGCGACATCAAAATATCTTGGAATGACCCTGGACGCTAAGCTAAGATGGAAAGAACGCGTAAAAAAGGAAAAAACCGAATTGAAAATAAAATACAGAAACATGTATTGGCTGATAGGAAAGGATTCGCCACAACCAATCTATAATAAGCTTTTGTTATATAAGGGATGTAGCAAAACGAGCATCGCCGACCTCATCCAAAGATTTCAAAACAAAGTGCTAAGGAATATCGTTAATGCACTCTGGTATATAAGGAATAAGAACCTCCACAGGGATTTAGGAGTGGAATGTGTCACAGATGAAACTAGGAAAAATGCACGAAGGCATGAATCAAGGCTTCAACAAAACACTTACACTAAGGTAGTACAACTTTTAGACAACGCAAACATAGTGCGAAGGCTCAAAAGGACAAAGCTATTTGAATTGACCTTAGTGTATTAGAACACACACATTTAGAAATATAGATATAGTAGGTATAGTATGTACCTGGATATCTACCTAACATTCGAAAACAACGGGTGGGCCATCTAGTGTTTTCTTTTTAAATCATAGGTTATTTTGACACTGACAGCTGCTTCCCGCTTGAATTCTCGACAGAAAGTCAGTACCATACCTCCGCGGAACGAAATGAGTCGCTTTGCGCTTGAACAACATTCGGAAATATTGAAAACTTATTTCCAAAGTGAGTGCTGTGTATCCCAAACAGTGCGTTTTTTAAAAAGAAGTTTTGGCCGAAATGAAGCACCCACCGCGCCTGCTGTACGCAAGTTTGTGCAAAAAGTTCGTGAGACTGGTATGCTAGTGGACAACACTCATGGTTCCCGTCATCGTGCGGTGCGCACAGACGAGAATGTGGCTGCTGTAGCCGAGAGTGTGAGACTCAATTCACGAACATCAACTCGTCATCGATCTCGACAGCTCAACATTTCACGCACTAGCCTGAGGAGAATTCTGCACAAAGATCTGGGATTATTCGCTTACAAGGTCTAATTCATTCAGCATTTGAAAGCGCACGACCATCCGCTTCGTTATCGCTTCGCAGTTTGGGCCTTAGAGCAGCTTAAATTGAACAACGATTTTGGGCGAAAAATCATCTTTTCTGACGAGGCACATTTTCATTTCGGCGGCTACGTTAACAAACAAAATTGCCGCATCTGGGGCTCGGAAAACCCGCACGTTATTGTCGAGAAGCCAATGCGTCCACAGAGAGTGACAGTTTGGTGCGGATTGTGGAGTGGTGGCATCATTGGACCATTTTTCTTCGAAAATGAGACTGGGAACAACGTTTCGGTCAACGGTGGGCATTACAGAGCCATGTTAACGACTTTTTTTTACTGAAATTGAAAACATGGATTTGGACGACCTCTGGTTTATGCAGGATGGCGCGCCATGCCACACAGCCCATCCCACAATCGGTCTTTTGCGCACCAAATTCCCAAATCGTGTTATCAGCCGTCTTGGCGATGTCAATTGGCCGCCTCGGAGCTGCTATTTGACCCCTTTGCACTTTTTTATGTGGAGAACCGTGGAGGACCGATGTTATGCCAACAATCTGGAAACGCTTCAAGCACTTAAGGTCAATATCATCCAAGCGATCCGTGAGCTACAGCCCGAAACCATCAACAAGGTCTTGGAAAATTGGAGTGATAGAATGCGCTACTGCGAGGCCAGCCGAGGCAACCACTTGAACGACGTTGTATTCCATAAATAATAGGAATGTTTGCTCTTATTAATAAAGCCATAATACATGAAAAAATTTCATTTTGTTCATTTTATTGCATTTTTAAAAAGAAACTTGTAGTTGGCCCACCCTGTATATATATACGAGTATGATGGAACAACAACAACGAGCGTCGGGGCGCTCGGTGTGAATCTACCCCCAACGTTTTGAGTGGATTAAATCCCACTTATGTTCTATGCACAGATGATTTTGAAAAATTGCAATTTTGTCGAAAGTGCCTGGAATGATTTAATTTTAAATCTACAGAAATTTTACTATTTCTCGGCTTTTTATCAGAAGATTCTATTAATAATTTAAATCTGCACAATATGTGACTTGCATGAAGTTTTAGAAAATTTAAAGCACTTTATTTTTGTTCTGTTTTCAAGGGAATTTTATGTTTAAGGTTTAACTAATTTTACCATACACTTGCAATTACATACGACCCACCCATGTCCTTTATTTTTGTGCAAGTACGTACGACCATATCATCCCCTATATTTGAGGTTCGAAATTCTAAATTCTCTCTGTACAAAATCGTTAAAATTTTCAATATTTCTAACTAAAAGAGAAGTTTATTAATTATTCCGATGCTTTTTCGGACTGAGCCTACTGTGTAAAACACAGTCATACGAGCAACGCACTCACGTAACCCTACATGAGTAATTTTCTAGTCCTCGTTGTAATGAGTTCGCCGTCGAATGTTGAATTAAATTCTAATGAATTTAGTTTCCACGTTTTCCAATTAGTTTTCAGACGCTTTTCCATTACGATGCAGATTTTTTTGTTTATACCAAATATTTGCGAACAGAAAAGTGAAAATACTTTGATGGATCAAGTAGTACCCTTAGGGCTTTTGCAGTGAGAAATCTGTGACTCATGTATTAATTCCCGAAATGAAATAGTGCTTGGTAACTCAAAGTAAAAAAATATGCGTTCAACACCCAGACTAATTTTCAACTTTGAAAACAGGAAAATGAAGTCCAAGCAAACAAGTGATGTCAAACATTTAGGAACTACTCGTAGAGTACGTTTTTGCATTCATGCTGACTAGTTTCAATTAGGATATTAATCCTCCGTCAGCTAATTCCTTTGCTGACATGGCTCAGCACTCTTTAGCTTTCTCCAATGTTTATTTGAAAGCAACAGGTCTTTATGACTTATGAGACATAGTTTTTTGAGTTTCAAGAATATTAATAAGAAAGAAGTACAGTTCAGCATTGCCGTATAGTTCGGCATTGTGCCTGTTAAATCTAAAACCAAACTTGGATTAAATAAGAACCGACCTTCTCGCTTCAACTTCTGACTTTTGATGATCATTGAAATCCATTTACAAGTTTTTATAATGGGTGAAACTGTCAACATAGTCTGCGTATAAGTATGAAGGAATATAATAGGAAATAAGTTTTAATAATAAGTGAAATTGAATACAATAGGAAATATTACGGGTAACTATGCAATATACACAAAAAGCTATTTAATAAAAGCTGCGACTTAACAGTACCTTCTCCCCTACTCACCATCTATGCAGACGGGACCAAAGATCACTGGAATAACTTTTTTCTCAAAGTAACCAACGGCAAAGCCGTTGCCTCTGCGCCATACAGCAGGACTGGGATGTGTCTTATACAGAGTTATCTTAGTAGTTCGAGGTAGGGCTTTGTTACTCAATTGTTTTCTTAGCCCATAGAAACAGCGATTGGCAAAAGCAATTTTTCGTTTGAATCCTTTTTTGTAGACAGCATATATGGTATTTTGTTTTGCTTTCATTGACCGCTACACCCATCTTGGCTGCCTCAATCTCAATGCTCGCAAATGCCCCGTTGACGGCCCGCTGAGTTCTTCCAACTATGTGAATGTAATCGGCATAAACGATGATAACGCGTCCGCTTGTCTACCACCTTTCTTGACATCGAATGGTTCAGGGGTGTTCTTTCCGACTTTGGTGGAGCAACAAGGGTTCTCCATCGTCATTCTGCACAAACGGACGAGCTTGGCAGGGATGCCGAGACTAGACCTGGCCCTGTATAACTCGTCTATGTATACGCTATCATAGGCAACTTTGAAATCTATGAAGAGGTGGTGCGTATCGATTTTATATTCATCGGTTTTTTCCAAGATCTGCCGTAGTGGGAATATTTAGTCAATGGCGGCCTTTCCGGACCTGAAATCGTACTAATAAAAAACTATCAGGTTGTTGACGATCGGTTTTAAACGTTCATATAATACGGCAGACAAAATCGTATATGCAATGTTGAGAAGGCTTTTATCTCTGCAGTTGGCGCACTTCAGAGGGTCTCCTTTCTTCAGGATCGGGCAAACGATGTTGATGTTCTATTTATCAGGCACACTTTCATTCGACCAGGTTTTACAGATGAGCTGGTGCATGCTCTTTACCAGCTCATCTCCTCCTGCCTTCAAAAGTTCAGCTGAATATTGGTCATCATCGCCGTTTAACAATCTGCAGAAATGTTCCTTCCATATCCTCAGAACCGACTGCGATTCTACTGCTTTATTGCCATTTTCGTCCCTGCAGGCTTCTGTTCTGGCTTTGAAACGCTAGCATGTTGTTTTTACCATTTGGTAACATTTTCGAACAGAGCTCGCAAGCAGCTCTAGTCCTTCTATGCAGCGCCGCTTTGTACGCCTCTTATTTTGCTGCAGGTGCTTGCCTGTATTCCTCTTCAAACCATGGGTTTCGTTTTGGTGACCGAGAAAAACCCAGTACATCAGATGCGGTATCTCTGATGACTTGTTGGCAACGCTGCCACTGGTCTTCCGCATTTGCTGCTGGCGGTATAGGTCTTAGATTGCGATTAAAACAAACTCGATCGGCAAAGGCTCTGGCGGTCTCTTGCGATTGTAGCCGTCGACGTCAAATTTCCTCACAGTATTTCATTGATTTCGCTCCGTTGTGGATATCCGCATCCGTACCTTGGCTACAATTAGGTAGTAATCCGAGTCCACGTTGGCTCTTCGGAAAGGCCGGACACCCAGAATACTGGAAGAGTGCCTTGCGTCGATCGCAATGTCATCGATTTGGTTGACAGTTTCTCGACAAAGGGAGAGCCATGTTCCCTTGTGAATATCGAGACGTGGGAACCGCGTACTAGCTAAGACAAAGTTTCGCCCCACCGCAAAGTCGACTAGCCTGAGTCCGTTGTCGGATGTGATGTCGTGCGGGCTCTGCTTTCCGACCACGCTACTAAAGACGTCCTCTCTTCCTAGCTTTGCGTTAAAATCACGTAGGACAATTTTAACGTTGTGCCTAAGGCATTGCTCATACGTCCTATCGATAAGCTGGTAGAAGTCATCCTTCGTCGCGTCGGCCATCTTCTCGTGAGGAGAGTGAGCACATTCTAAGATAATGTTGGCAAATTTAGCCTTGATACGGATAGTCATGAAGCGCTCATTCACATGCCGGAAACCCAAGATTTCTTGCCTAAGTCTGCCTCCAATGATTAATCCGCACCCGAATAGACATTGTCCTTGTTGTCTATAGCAATCGCCGTAGTAGATGTAGCAGTTTTATATCCTCCTTTTGCCCGGCCCATCCCATCGCATTTGTTGGATGGCGGTAATGTCTGCTTTGAAACAGTCTAGGGCTTACGCAAGTCTGAGTGTTCAGCTACACTCACTCAGCATTCACTCATCGTTAGTTCATTATCAGATAGCTATCCAGCGGGCACCACGAGAATGTGATGATGCGATTTCGCCACGCCTTATATTGTTATCTGTACAAAAATATCTAACACAGGTAAGCTACTTTTAGATTTATTTCTATTTAAGGCAATCTCTTACTTCATCCCACCCGTCACACGAAAATATGCTATTTCCTAACGAAAGTCTGTTTTTTTTTTTTAAGAAAAAGTAAATAAAATAAATAAATAAATTTTTCGCAACAGCTCTTTAAGTGCCTGGGCCTAGCTTATCGCAACCACTCGAAGTGACCTACAGTTTAGTACCGTATCCGAAAGGCATACATAGGCATGTTTTGAGAATTTTTCTTGTGACAATAATACTCTCGGATGTTTGTCAGTCTTTCGGGGAAGTGTTCGCCTAAATATGGACAAGAGAACCTTCAGAGTCTTAACTAAAAAAAGCATTGGCCAAAAACCTTTGGAATAACGTTTAAATAGCGTATTCAATGTGCAGATTTGGCCAGGAAAATTGTCTAATTTTTCTGTACATCCTCACCGTATTTTCAGAACCTCCCACGACAATCCCCGTAAAGAAGCTCATTTAGGCAGCATGCTGCTCTCTGCACTAACAAGAGTTTAGACGTTCTGACTTTTTTCTGAGTGTAATAGATACAATAGATACATGTATGTATATAGACCGTCTAAAAGGGTTGGGCAAAATGCTGCTTTAAGACGAGCCTTACCCGACTCGCTAAAACAAAAATTCTAAAAGTAATTTAGTTCTAAGGGAGTAAAAGTAGTACGTTATGAATGAAAGCACGCCTGATCAGCTCGTCTGATCAGCTTAATTAATGCCAAAGTCTACACCAATTAAGAAAATTGCTATACTATGCAATTAGTTTTCGCTCCGAGTCCGATACACCTACCAGATAAACGCTACTCTGATTCCGTTCACCTATACCCTACTACAGTTCTTAAATTTTCATTATTTGGTTACTATCGCTTCATAAACTAAAAGTAATCAAATAATTCTTTGTTTCAATCAAAGACCGCGCTACAATGGTATAGCTATTACCTTGCATAATGATTACGCCTTGAACCATCTGCATAACTTCGCAACAATTTTCGTTACTAATTACAAAGTTTACACACAACCTTCCCATTATTCCCAATTGCATATCCTTTATCCTCACCCACCCCCATCCCAGTCATTCGCTTTGAACTACCTTTAGTTTTCAATAAAGAACATTGTTGTTGCTTACCGTTATAATCATATGTAGGTGGTGCGCGCATAATAATAGTTTGTAATTTCAAACCAAAGTAATAACAATAATAATACTAATCCTTCTATGATTTATGCTATCGAATGGTGGAAAGGGAAACTATTCAGTTCACCAGTCTGACCATCTCTGGCTCCATAGGTACCTCTTCTTTTATACATCGGTACGGTGTGCAAGCGGTATGTATTGTATATGATTCCAAGTTATTTTCATTATCCTATCGTTAGCAATCTCTTCGCTGTGGGTATGGGAAAATAATTACTAAATAATGATGCACAAAGGATTCTAGGATTCGCTGCTTTTTCAAAACAATATTTCTAATTAACAACTTACCCTTACAAGGAGCTCTTAATATCGACTTTTAGTGATTCACATTGCTTCAATAATGAATATTTCCAGTTTTTAGTTTTTAATTGGAAACAGATACGTACATTCAAGTAAATGGTACTATTGTATTTCGGTGAAAAATATCTTCACACTGTGTTCGACATGAAGCGCGTATTGTTATTAGGATACGATTTTGCATGGTCTCCTTTTCTGATTGGTTTTTCAATGCCTCTTGACTGCGATGAATAAATGTAGGTAAATATGTAAGTAAGAATAGATAGCGAGATAGTGTGGATCACCTCTAGAGACACTATTGGTTACAATCAATTTCTCCTGCAAAGCATTTTTTTATGTTCAGATTGATTCTTTTGGCTCAAGATTTCTCTTATATATGTATAACTTCAGGACTTGCCATAGGTACTTATATATAGTCTAATGCTCACAAACTCTTAATATTTATAACCACGCTTTTCCTATCTATGTCTTAGACTCTGTATGGGCGTCTTATTCTCAAGCACTGTTTGTGGAACAATTCTTTAAATCAACTGACATAGACATTCACCCTTAAGCACTATATGTATGAATATATTTGTCATGTACTCTGGAGTTGTAGAACTCCTTACTTACTTACTTAGGTGGCGCTACAGTTCCGGGTGAACCAGAGCCTCACCCAACAAGCCTCTACATTTATCTTGATCCTTAGCTAATTGCCTCCAGTTGCGCACTCCAAGTTGGTTGAGTTCCCCTTGAACTTGTGCGTGCCACCTACGGCGATGATTCCCTCTACTGCATCGTCCCTCGGGGTTAGATTCGAAGACTCTGCGGGTCGGAGCATTGGTGTCCATCCGCTCTACATGTCCTAGCCATTTCAGACGTCCAATACACATTTGTTTTACTAGGTCGATGTCGCTGTACAGCTCGTATAGTTCGTGGTTGAATCTTCTCCTCTAAAACCCGTCAACGCAAATGGGACCGAAAATCTTACGTAGAATTCTTCTCTCGAAGCGACCAAGGATATCTTCATCCTCTTTTAATAAAGTCCATGTTTCAGCGCCGTAAAGCAGGACTGGCATGATCAGGGTCTTATACAAATACTTTTAAAAGTCCAATCATCAAATGCAGACAATTTTAGGAAGAACATAGTTGAATTCTGTACGAAGAAATCCCAATAAGAACAGATTCAAATGGACGAATTGAACAATCAATCTCAAATAGATCGGCCACTTTTTTTCATTTTGCTGCCACTGGTAACATGGCACGACCACATATCGTAAAAATATAGTGATGTGTGAAAACTAGAAAACGTATCGATACATCGAGATATTTCCTTCGAGGATGAAATTATACGAATATATCGCCTGCTTATATCAATACAACAAGTGTTTCCTTTTTTTGTGGAGGACTATTCGAAAGAAGAAGAAAGATGTTCGAGATGAGTGTGTATGTATAATAGCTTCTGAGGGTGTCAGTCTGTTAGCCGATCTTCGAATAGAGGCAAATTTTATTTGTCAGCCGAGAATAGACCACGTAGGGCGAAACTGATAAACCTATGCTGCACAGTTTCATTTCGCGGAGAATGGATCCAGTAATGCAGGGATTTGAAAATCCGTTGGACCAGCGTTTGATGGAACGAGTGCTAGAGGTAGTTATGTTGCTGATATGACCAATGGAAGATTAGCTCTCTGTTGTGGATAATACCTAGATCTTGTTATGCAAGGAAGAGGAGCAAGACGCTTGAACATAGGAGAAGGTTGTAGCCTAACATTTGCTGATGTTTAGCTGTAGGAGATTATGTTTGCATCATGTTTAGAACGAGCTCAAATCGGCATGCAGATTAACTGAATCTGATAGGGAAGAAATTATTTTAATGATTTTCCTTTCGCCCGCGTCCGTAAGTAGATCAGAGTCATTTGCGATGAGACAAGCATTGTTTATTGTTAAGACAAAGATCAGTGATCCAAGATGACTGCCTTGTGGAACCTCGGATGTGGCATTATTGAAATTAGACACTGATAATCTGCACAGGAATCTACACTGGCGTTTCTCTTAACATGACTTGAAATAAAATATGGTGACAAACCAAGCACTTTGAGTATGAGGTGAATTATTTGGTGTGAGATTTTGTCAAAAGCTTTGCTATAATCGGTGGGTAATTAGATCAACTTCATTACCACCCTTTAATGCATGCAGTGCTCGAGAAACCAATTCTGTTAGGTTTATCGTAGTAGATCAACCTTTAAAAAACAATGTTGCACTAGGAGAAAATTGCTTTGGAATAGAAATACATATACTAAATAATGAACAATGCTTTCTTGAGCTTAATGCGATTCATCGTCTGACAAATCCACCTTTGCAAGTGGAAAACGTTAAAGTCACCAAGGATAATAAAGTCATCACTGGGATCAGCGACATCAAACAGGGAGTCAACCGCATCAACAGCTAATTGATATACAGTAACAGGTTGAATAGGGCGAACATAGCAGCATACAATGTAAAAATTGCATTTCGAGATGGGTATTAGAACTGAATGAAGGTGAAGCTCAAGATTCTGATGAGGTAGCCATCGTAGCGATTGTTTATGCAAGTAATACACCGCGACCCTAAGGAGATGATATAATCATCACGGCCGTCGACCTTAGAGAGGTTGAAATCAGAGGTAAATAATTCATAGCTTAGGATATTGAGGGAAAGGTTGGTTTTAATTAGGGTAAATCTGTCGAAAAGAAGCGTTTGTGAGTTCAGATAAATGACTGAGGTTTTGATATGAAACCTGAGAATGTCTGCATATTCACTTTATTGTTTCAGAAAAACCGAACGTTGCAACTCACTCCGAGTACAAAAAATTCCAGAAATTTTCAGTCCACAACATTTCAAGAGAAGAATCGGTTTTCCTTTGTTATATTTGAGGACACGATATTCTCATCAATAAGCAGATACACTATTTAGTGCCCTATTCTTCGTCTATGGTAGATTTTGTCATTCAATTTTTATACCAGCAGACATTACCTGTTGAAAATACTGTTGTGCTTCAATCTTCCGCTCTGCCTTTAAAATTCATCAAAACATAAAATACGAATTTTTTCCCGCCTCGTTATTACTGAAAGGAAGACCAGATAAACTCGACTCGACAATGTAAAACTTTATCTATTATTATTATTAGTTTGTGCCAAACATAATTTAAGTACGCCATCCTTTCTACGATAGTCATCAACGTCCTCATCAACACGAATGCGGGCTGCATTGCAGGCGCCAACAATATCGTTTGTCTTCAAAACTGAATTTGTTTTCTCCTCTCGCTGATGCCCATTACCACACCCAAACGAGTCTTCTCAAACACCGAACCGAAGACCAACATAGGAACGCTAGTATTACTATCACCTTTTTTCCTTCTGTATTTATCCTGGCAAACCGTTTTTCACAGTGAAGGGCACGCAGCCAACTCACCCTTCGCAAAAAAACGTCGATTGCAATGACGGTGCTAGGTATTACTTATTGCAATGGGTTTTCTATACTTTACGACCGGGGGTGGCCAGTGTAATAGAGGATAATCTACGCCAGGATCATTTCGTCCTACCCCTAAAGTTCTTAAGGTAATTGTTCCGTAGAGCACACAACGCACAACTTTATTACCCCATTCTGGAAAGGGAAAAATATTAGTAAATTATTTGGGTGTCTGGCAATACAAAAAATAATTACCGAACCGGAATACATTCTCAAAAATGCCTCTGTGTGGCGGCAGCAGCAGCGCCCTAACTTCAAAACGGATACGGGTAGCACGGAATATAGCTGGGGGTTGAATTGTGGCAAATTGTTCTGTCCATACTTTTGTTTGTTTAATTTGCCGGTCCATTGGAGAGTTCACAGTCCGATATGGCAATCCGTTTAATTATTGGTCTCCCTGGGATCGGAATGTGGGGTGCCCCATGCCCGGTACCAGGTTTTACGATGATTGCTTGTGCGAACGGGCAAGTAAGTTGTATTTTTCGGATCGAATAGCACAATTAAAAGTTTATTAATCCTTATTGGCGATTATTTCATATTGGTAACAGGATGTTGTATGTAGCGATCGGCAGTGAGGAAATTAATTAGTTAATTGTTGGATTTTATGGAAAATTGAGTGAGGGCCAATTGAATAAACGTTTCTCGGTTTTAACGATTTCAATATTTCTAAGTCGTAGTTTGGCCCGAATAATTTTAGTGGAATTTGTTCTTGTTGCTATTACAGGTCATTCGAGAAGTATGAAGTCCATGCAGCTAAAGGTCAAATCGTGTTCAAATGAGACTGTGGAATTTATTTGGTCATTTGTGAAATTAAAGCCAACATATTTATGATACCAGGTCGTGACATTTATGTGAACCGAAAAGCTTTTAAAAGGCTCGCGTGTTTTTATGCCGCTCAAATTGGACCTTATATAAACTTTGATCATGGGACGAATAATTTTGTAGCGTTTGTTAAATTAGTTTTGTATTAACGGTATTTGAACATTGAGTTTAATTAGAGTAACAATTTTAACAAAAACAATAGCAATAAATTAATTTATTGAAGAAATTGATTTTGACAAAGTGGTTATGATAATCACTGCTGAGGACTTTTTTCTTAGTTCTATACAATTGCATTTAATTCTTGAACAGGTTATAAAAAAATATTTTCAAGACCCTAGCAAGCATACTACATTCCTTTTCTAGTGAATTTCATATGGGACCACTTCACCGCCAAATGCAAATGAAAAATGATAATTTCTTAGCCCTCACTGGTTCCAGTAACCATAGTGTTGTTTCTGTGTTAAGAAAATACTACTTATCTTACATGACACCAAAAGTATTTCCGAATAATGAAAATGAACGATGTAAGAACAAAGGAACCAGCTCTTTCATTCAGTTCTGTTAATTTCAATGGAACGATAAACCCACGTAGTCCGACCCCTAGTAGGACAAAGTCAATTAGCAGCATACGAGTCGTAAAAGCAATTAGTTCTGTACATTTCGAGTCGAATATCCAGCGCGACATTTGCGTATGAAAATACGTGCATACATACAAAATTAGATTATTTTCCAAAAAATTAAAGCTAATTTGAGTTGATACAATTTTTCTGCGCACAAGGCATACTTCAGTTCAAACTTACTTACTTCATAGGTGGCGCTACAGTTCGGGGTGAACCTGGGCCTCAACCAACCAGCCTCTCCATTTAGCTCGGTCTTTAGCTAATTGCCTCCAGTTGCGCAGTCCAAGTTGGTCGTGGTCCCCTTGAACTTATGCGGCCCACCTACGGCGATAATTCCCTCTACTGCGTCGTCCCTCCGGGTTAGATTGGAAGACTCTGCGGGCCGGAGCATTGGTGTCCATTCGCTCTACATGTCCTAGCCATCTCAGACGTCCAATACGCAGTTTTTTGACTAGGTCGGTGTTGCTGTACAACTCATGTAGTTCGTGATTTAATCTTCTCCTTCAAAACCTGTCAACGCAAACGGAACCGTATAACTTACGAGGAATTTTTCTCTCGAAGCGACCAAGGATATCTTCATCCACTTTTAATAAAGTCCATGTTTCAGCGCCGCAAAGCAGGACTGGGATGATCATAGTCTTATACAGAGTCTCCTTAGTTGTTCGAGATAGGACTTTACTGTTGAATTGCCTTTACATATAAGCCCAAAAAACAGCGATTGGCAAGAGTTATTCTTCGCTTGATTTCTGCGCTGATGTTGTTTTTAGAGTTTATAGCAGAGCCAAGGTAGACAAAGTCCCTTACTATTATACCTAAACCCATTTTTGCTGCTTCTGCCTTAATGCTTGCAAACGCGTCGGTGACAGCCCGAGTGAGTTCTTCCAATTATGTCGATATCGTCGGCGTATGCAAGCAGTTGTACGGACTTTTGATAGATTATGCCTCTGGTGTTGGCTTGTGAGTACCACACAATCCGTTAAGTACAATATTAAAGAAGTCAAATGACAGCGCGTCACCTTGTCTAAAGCCTTTTTTGACATCAAAGATCTCGGTGAGGTCATTACTGACCTTGATGGAGCAGTGAGCGTTCTCCATCACCATACTGCAGAGACGAACAAGTTTGGCAGGGATTACAACACTGGACATGGCTCTATAAAGCTCTTCTCTATAGATGCTGTCATAGGCGGCCTTGAAATCGATGAAGAGATGATGAGTATCGATTTGGACTTCTTGAGTTTTCTCCTGGATCTACCGAAGTGTGAAGATTTGATCAATGGTGGAACTTTCCTGGCCTGAAACCGCACTGATAAAGGCCAATCAGACTGTTGATGAAAGGTTTCAGGCGTTCACACAATAACGCAGAAAAGATTTTATATGCTATGTTAAGGAGACTGATGACTCTATAATTGCCGCAGTTGAGGGGGCCTCCTTTCTTGTGGATCGGACAAACGATGCTGAGATTCCATACTTCAGTTCAGTTCAAGTAATTGAAAAAAAAATAAAAATCTAAGAGTTCTATAATTTATCGAGATTATTTGGCCCTGAAAAATTAGTAAGAAAGTAGTTTTTCTAAAATATATTTTCAAAGTACCTAACATCCATTTTGCACTTAGCTTTTCGTTTAGGTCTGTAACTTACCCGTTCTCCCTTCTATTCCCATTTTCCCTGCGGTACCGCCGTCTTGGCATTTCATCGCAGGGCGGGGGAGGAGCCAGCCTTCAATCATTGCACCTAGTCGTTAGACCAATCAGCAATTTGTCTTTCATATCTTGAAATGTGTATGATAAATATTTGTCTGTGGAGGATAAAATATTGTTTAGCTTTTTTCTTTTTTGTTTCTACCTATCTAGCTATTTCCATAGGTTTTACTCCTCTTAATCTCCTAGTCAGACTGCTAGTATTAAATAGAGTGCCGTCATTTCTGAGTTGACGTGATTGAGAAGCCTAAGTCGACATATATCTATTAACTACTTCATTTTCAAGCATTTACATTTTTAGATCTCTATGCAGATCAATGTTTCTCATGTACGAGTACCATGGTGCATTTACTATATTCCGTAGTACTTTATTTTGAAATGTTTGTATTTTCTATAAATTTGTTTTGCATGAGCATAGCTCGAGTCCTTAAGTCCATACTTGTTTCAGAATTTGCTTATAAAGTAGTAATTTATTCTTACTGGAGAAACAAGAGTACGAGTATATAAGCGAATAAATTTTACTGTAGCGCATGTTCAGTGCTTCTCATTTTTTCTTTACATGCTTTTTCCAGTGCAGTTTTGCATCTAGTGTCATGCCTAGATATTTGGCTGTGTGTATGTGACTTAAGGTCATTTAATTTGACTTGCCATTTTTTGGTCCATTATGATATATTATTCACTGCCTTCTGTAGGTTTTTCGTCGCTGATTTCACAGTTTCTCCCACAGCAAGGACAGCATTTTCATCACTATTCGGCAAGTCGCTGCTAAATAAGAGATATAATACGGGGCCTAGTTCACTGTCTCGTGGTACACCAGCTTCTATTTCTCTCAGTGTGGAGTAGTCATCTCCTTGTTTCGTTGTAAAAAAAATCGCTATAATACATACGAACATCAATTTTGTGGTTCGGAAAGTACATTTAAATAAAACACATTTATGATTTAGATTTCGATCAAATTTTTATTTCAATATATTGTTTGGGCCTTGCCATTATGAATGGAATATAACATTCAAATGTTATCCACTGGAGTTCTTGCAGGAGTTGATTCTGACAAAGTAATTGTAATTTTGAAGGACTTTTCGACACATATCTGGCAATAACACGGCCATAATTTTACGAGTATTCGTTTTCAAAGCATCAAGTGCCTGTGCATAAACACGATCTTTTGCAAAGCCATACAAAAAGAAATCCAACGGCGACAAATCACATGAATGGGCAGTCCACATCACCAAAACGCGATATAACTCGTCCAGGAAATTTGTCTTCCAATAAAACCAAAACGGGTCATGTAGTGTGAGATGTGGCACCGTATTGTTAAAACTACATGGCTACCATATCCATATCTTCGATTTGAGGTCAAACAAATTCAGTTAACATTTGGCTATAACGATTAGAACTGTCGGTGACGGTTAAACCATCCCCTCGGACCAATGACACCACCAGACCAAATTGCACACCATACAGTGACTTTTTGTGGATGCGATGGTCTTTCGACAGTTACATGTGGATTTTCACTTCCCCATATGCGACAATCTTATTTGTTAACGTATCCACCGAATGAAAAATGAGCCTCATCGCTGAAGAAAATGTTGTGTGAAAATTGGTCATCCAAACGCTGATGTTCAAGCACCCAATCGGCGTATGTTCTACGCATTCCGTGGTCAGCTAGCTTCAATTCTTGCGTAAGTTGAACTTTCTAATGGTGTTGATGCAAATCTAAATGCAAAATACGCCATAATTTGCCGTAAGACAAGCCCAAGGGTTGTACTCGCCGTGAAATCGATAGATTTGGATATTCTTAAACACTTTCACTAGCAGCAGCCATATTTTCTGTAGAGCGTACATTTCGATAATGAACAAGCCTTAAGCCATCTGAAACAAAGCCAGTCTCTTGGACATTTTTTTCAGTTTTGCCTATAGTATGCTCGGATGGACGATTATGTCGACCATAATCTGCTCGTAATGCGCGAAACGTACCTACTACAGAATCACTAGTTTTGTAGTAAGTTTTCTCAATTTTAACACGTTCAACGATTGTTAAACATATACATATATATTGTAAAATGGCAAACCTTAAACTGAACATATACAGTCTCGGATGACAGTTCGAATTGACGTATGTGATTGAAGCAGTTATGTCAAATCCGGACCACGAATTAGATGACCCTATATAAGACTCTAGAATTTCTGAACTTTGCTTTGGCGAATGCTTTTGCAATTTAAGGATCAGTCTTTCTTCCCATACTTTATCGAAAGCATATAGTAGAGCATATCTTCGTGCAGGGACGGGTTAAGAATATCACCGCAGCGCCCCCCCAACAACTAGCGCTTGTCGTAAAAGGCGACTAAGGGGTCAAATCAGATCTAGGCAATATAACACCCAAGTGAGCCTAGCGACACATATACTACCATAAAAACCCTCTCACAAGTGTGCATGCGAGTCCGTGGGTTGACACGACTGGAGATCACCGGTGTCATAAAAGAAAGATCAAACAATACTAAAACAGGAGCATGCACGTGTCAAACAACAAACACCATCGCAATATGGTGCAAAAATTGTATTGCAAAACTGTATCGTTATGATAATACTTGCAAAAAGGAAAGGCACTACCCCGCCAGGCACTACCAGTGCTGTGCTTGGTACTGATCCTGGACCGAGCAGAAATGTTCGGGTCAGAGCTATACGGATTCCGGGGGCTAGCAACATAATGAAACAGTTTGGACGCAATTTAAGGGTCGCGAGTTGGAACGTTGGAAGCATGACCGGTCGAAGCTACGAGCTGGAAGAGATGATGAATAGAAGGCGGGTGGACATCTTGTGTGTCCAAGAGACGAAATGGAAAATCACCGGGAATCGGGCGCGTTTCTTGGATGTTAGGACAAAAGATTACAAGATGTTCTACTACGGAACGGAAAAGGCTAGGAACGGAATCGGTATCATCCTTGCGGCAGAGCTACTTGGAAACGTCTTGAGCATTTCGAAGTCCAGCGACCGTTTGATGTCTCTCAAACTAGTAATAGAAGGAGAGGTGTGGAATATTGTCAGTGCATATGCTCCCCACAATGGGTGCAATCAGATAGATAAAGATGCATTTTGGCTAGATTTCCACAATCTCCTTAAGAACATCCCAAAGGAAGAATTTCTGTTTGTTGGAGGAGATTTGATTGGACATGTCGGGAAATCAAACGAAGACTATGAGGACTGCCATGGTGGACTAGGATATGGCACCAGGAACCTTCCTGGTGAAGACATCCTAAGCATGTGCAAATCACACGGTCTCATCGTGTTAAATACCATGTTCATCAAACAAAGCCGACACCTGATCACTTACAGCAGTGGTGGAGATGAAACTCAGATTGACTACCATTTGGTAGGCAGTTTCATGAAGCCTTGGGTAAAAGATTGCAAAGTGATCCTGGGAGAGGCAATCGCTCGTCAACACCGCCTCCTGCTAACAGAAATTTTTATGAAAACACCAAAGAAAAGCAAACAAACAAGGGTCTCTGAGAAAATCAAGTGGTACAATCTGGACAAAGAAAAAGGCGAGGCTTTTGTTTTCGTAGTGAAAAATTACCTCTCTCACACCATCAACGGAGCTGAGGATGAAGAGTGCAGAGCACAAAATATGTGGGATTCCCTACAGCGAACTTGCTTAAAGAAGGCCAAATCACTGCTAGGAGCTTCAAAAGGCAACCATCAACACGCCAAAGAAACATGGTGGTGGAGTGATGAAGCTAAGAAGGTGATAAATGAGAAGAAAGCGGCTTTCAAAGCTTGGTCAAAATGCCCCTCTAATAATAGTGACGAAAAAGCTCGCCTCGAAATGGAATACAGATGCTGCAAGAAAAAAGCGAAGAAGAAGTGCGCTCAGCTTCAAGCAGAGCGTACGGAGGGCCTGTATTGGGAGCTGGAGAAAATATTTTCCCCCTCGCTGATGCAAACCAGGCTATCCAGGAGCTGCGTAGACACAATATGAACAAGAGTGCCACTATCTTCAAAATAGCCGCCCAAAGAAGGAAGAATGCTTAGGAGATTCGTTCGCCAAAGTTCATTAGCAATGCTCATGGCCAGCTTCTTGTGGATGACGACAAAATTCTGCAGAGGTGGCGGCAGTATTGTGAAGAGCTTTTGAATGAACAGTTTCCCCGGCTATACTTTCCAAGAGCCACCCCTAACTGTGAAGAAATACCCGACATTACAGTCGAAGAAGTTAGTGAGGCGGTCAAATACTCCAAAAAACGAAAAGCGGTTGGGCCAGACGAGATACCCTCTGAGTTCTGGAAAAAGATGGGAGACATCGGGTTCAGATGGCTCAGAATTCTCATCTCCAAATTCGTGAGAGGTGATCATATGCCGAATGAATGGAGGGAAAGTTACCTTCTCCCTGTATACAAAGGGAAGGGTGATACGCGAAACTGTGATAACTACCGTTCGATCAAGCTGATGTCACACACCATGAAGATCGTTGAGCGGGTATTAGGTGGCCGACTGCGAAAAATAATACGGCTATCTGATGATCAGTGCGGGTTTGTCTCGGGTAAATCAACCACAGATGCAATCCAAAGTATAAGGATCATAATGGAAAAACATCGTGATTCCTTAAGGGATTTGCATATTGTATTGGTTGACTTTGAAAAGGCATTCGACAGACAACCACGAGATCTGATATGGGTGGCGCTAAGACATCGAGGGGTTCCAGAAACCTATGTACAGATGATTATGGACATGTACGAAGGAGCAAAGACAAAAATAAGATGCCCCGCTGGAGTAACCGAAGAGTTCCCAATCAAAGTCGGGGTACACCAGGGAGGCGTTTTAAGTCCTTTGCTCTTTATTACAGTCCTTGATTATCTGCTTGAAGGTAAAGTGATGGACCCCAAGGTATATCAGTTATTCTTTGCTGACGATGGAGCCATCATAAGTGAGGATCCTACATCCCTGCAACGAGCACTTGATGTGTGGGTGGACGTTTTGGAGGGAAATGGGTATCGCATTAGTTCAAAAAAGACAGAGTACTTGTGCTGCCCGTTCTCTGATCCACTCAGGCCTATTCCAGACATTTATTTGAATGGAACAGTGCTTCCCAAGTGCGAAAACTTCAAATATCTGGGATCTATGATCAATAGCAAAGCAACTTGTGATGACGACATCAGTCATCGTGTAAGCGTAGGGTGGATGAAGTGGCGAGAAAATTCCGCTATCTTTTGTGACAGCAAAATGCCCCGTAAGTTGAAAGGAAGGCCCTACACCGCAGTTGTACGTGGAAGATCCGTGGAAGCTTTCACATCAAGGAAACCTTCGTACAAAAAATAGAGCGTGACCGGCTCAGTTCGTATTGCCACGTTCAAAGAAGAGAACCCTGTTAAAAAGGCAATATCAATGCACGTTCCAAAGACATCGCGATGTGGGAAAGGCAGGCCTATAAACGCCTGGATCAGACAAATGCGACGACATCGGCATTTCATTGGCCTCAGTAACCGAGTGATCCAAAATCGGCAGGCCTGCCGATATTTTCTGAGGTCAAATAGGCGAACCCCACAGGCGGATCAGTAGAAATGCGGTGAAGTGGGAGGGTTGTGATCCCTTGTTTTCGGATCATAGCCTCGCTGATAAAAGGAAGAAGAAGATAGTAGAGCATATCTTTTTTTCTTCTAACGCGTTTTCCATTTTATCAGTTATTCTATGCACCTGATCAATCATGGAGTGCTTATTGCTAAAACCAAATTGATGGTTAGGGATTAGCGATTTTTCTTCGATTATTTTATACAGACGTTTAATCAACATCTTTTCAAATATCTTGGACAACATAAACAGTATAGATATGGGGCGATAGGAGGTGACTTCACTAGCTGGTGTGTCTGGTTTTGATATCATGATTACCTCCGCGACTTTCCACATGCTAGGTACATATGGTACAATATAATACTTTATCCTGAATGCAGCATTTATAATATGTGCTAGTTTCTTTAAGCCTTTTTTGGGGATTGTTTTGGGATTTCCCCTGATATCAAATCAAAGACTTTTTTCAGTATTGATGCCTTCCTTTATTTTTATGTCAATTCCTCTTTCCGTTACCGGTTGAATATGTCTCTCCTCTTCGCACAATTTGTTCGTTTCTTGACATTCTTTATCTTCATATGGTTGGAAGACGCCTTCAAGATACCCAGCAAATAAATTCGATTTTTCTTGGTTGTTTTTTTCACAGTTACCTTCCCTGTTTTTAACTGGTGGAATGTGTGCAATTGGCCTTTTCATTTTCTTTGCTGCCTTCCAGGGTGAATATTCGGTACTAGCATCATTCGTAAGATTCGTAAGGTATTTTTTAAGGGACTCGTTTTTAAATTCTCTTGTCTATCTTTTAAGCTTACTGTTTAGATTATTCAGTATTGTTTTCTCGATGGGCGCCCATAATTGTTGCCAAAGTTTTCCAGCTCTTCTCTTTTCCACATTTATATCACATATTTCTTTTGGATGAGTTTTGTTTTAGGTGTTGCAGGCCATGCAGCTTTTTGGTTATTAACTATGATATAAATACCTTAATAGCCTTTTCTGATTTAGCTTGTTTTTCAATTGTTTCTAAGAGGTGAATACTATCCTCTAGATTTTGTCTGAAGGAGTTCTAATCAGTCAGCTCATTAGTTAGTCTTGGGCTGTTTTCTTTGTTACTGATTTTACCGCCAAGTGTTAAAAGTATTGTGGAATGATCTGATTCAAGAGCCCCTTCTCCTACTTTTATAATATTTGACCAGATATTCTTTGAAACGAAAAAACGACAAGACTGGGGTTTCCATTCTATCTGTTTACCAATACGTAGATTTTCCCGCCGATTTTTCCTGAGTGATATTTGAAGCTAATTTCTCTTGTTACTTCATATAGTTCATTTCCTCTCGTATGTGTCAATCTAGATATCCAATACTTGTTTTTGGTAAATATAATTTATTAGTTTTTAAAGTTTTAGTTATAACGTATAAGACAGGATGTTAAGATGCAGTTTGCAAAGAAATGTGGAAAATTGAAAAGAAGTTTAGTTTACTTATAACCTCTTGGTTTTTCCTGTAACAATTTTTGACCATTACATTCACTTTCAAATTTGTGCCTCTTTTCGAAATAATAATTATATTTCTAAGTCTCTTTTGTATACAAAATTATTATTTAGGAATAATATTTTATTTGTTCTTTCTTTTCAGGTAAGTGAAACCACTACTGAGAAAAAATCAAATAGGAATCCTAGAACTTAGTAACTAACTTTCAAATACAGTAAACTGACGGTAAACTAATTAATATTTATAAAAAACTTAATTTACTTTTGAGAACTCGGATTCAATATGTGTAAGAAACAAATTTCTCCATCTTCATCCCATAACGAACTTCATCATGTAAGTCTTAAGACTTCTTTTTTAATGTCCCACTCACAACGCGATACAAAGAAACAACACGAATGACGCTGATATACATAAGAAATCCAGAAGCATTCATTTATTGTTTTTTTTTTTCATTCTACAAAGTTCCTCTCCTAACTAGTAATTTTGGAATTTCATCGGAAATTTATTTTATTTTATCTAATACCGGAACTCTAACAAGGAATTATACTCCGTAAATAATTTTGAGAGTGAACCAAAAACGGCTTAACTTTCACTGCAGATACAGAGTCTGCTCCATTTAGATTAGCATATGGTTAAAACTGCAGAATGAGCAATGAAGCCTTACATTGTTGCCCTCTACTCATTACTCACTCTTACACTAATTTTGCAATAATTCTAACCAGAACCAAATTTAAACGAAAAAGTTTCATGAGTGTCGAAGTTCAAGTGTCATTGCTTAAAGATGATATATTCACAAGACTAGTAGTAGTAAATGAAAGATTGTGCTCAAAACGGAAGCTAGCGTTAATTGCGCTAAGTTTAATTTTTGTCCTGCAGTGCATATACGATAAGTAATAATTTCCATTCCATTGAACTGCGGCTGTACATATAACACTTAAAACATACATACATACACCTGCTTCAGTGGGACTCCACCAACATGCAGAGTGCACATTACCTCCGATTTGCTCACGTTGATCTTCATTTCAGCATCATCACACACGGCTACAAACCTTTCGAGTGTGCGCTGAAGTTCAGTTCAAGAGGAACCAAGGATAACCAAATCATCCGCAAAGAGTAGATGACTAATCCTTAAGTCTCCCACTTTGACATATTCTCCGCCACAGCTGCGCTACAACAACCAGTCCATATATAGGTAAAAATAAGAGGGGAGGTGAAAAAATGCGGCGGAGCCCAACGCCTACAGTGAAAGGTATTGATTTAACGCCATTTACCCGTTTACCCAAACGCGATGGCTTGACCTTTGAAGCGAAGTTTCGGTCTTCCTTGTCATCTCGAACCTGGAGGCTGGGATTCGAAGATCCTCTTGTCTGGAGCATTGTTGTCCATTCGCTCGATGTGGCCGAACTAATGCAGTTGACTTTTTGGACTATATCCGCATCTTGATATACTCGTAATGCATTGAGTTCGCGGTTGTATTTTCTCCTCCATTCGCCATCCTCGCACATAGGACCATACATACATACATAATCCGGTCCTCTTGTACCCTAAGGTGTCGAGGTTCTGTCTCTGGTTTCCGTCATCCTTTCTTTAATAAATTTTCTCCACTTCTTCCTGTCCCTAGCTGCTTCCTTCGCCGAGTTCCAGCTTTCTCCTGCAACTTTTAGTACTTTCTCTAGCGCGCTGTTCCATGTTGTCCTCGGCCTTCCCCTTCTGTTCTTCCCTTCAGTTCTAGCCTCCCAAATTTTTTTAACTTGTCTGTTATCTTCCATCCTCAGTAGATGTCCAAACTATCTAAGTTTTTTATCTTCTATAACTTTTTTCACTGATTCCACATTTAGTTCTTTCTCCTTAATCCTATCACTCTTCGAAGGTATTTCATTTCCATGGCCTGTATTTGCTTTTCTTGTCTTTCAGTAAGGATCCAGTTTTCTCCTCCATGCAACAGTACTGGTAGGTACATAGACTTGAAGATTGATATTTTTGTAGCTCGAGTTATTTCTTTTTGGTCTAGAAACTTTTTTTGCAACACCGCATACAGCCTATTTGAAGATTGGATCCTTGCTTTCAATTCCTTCTCTAAGTTACCCTTGCTGTTAATAACCCTTCCTAGATACTTATAATTTTCAACTTGCTCGAAAGTCACTTCGTCCACACTCACTCTTATCATCCCTGTTCTATTACTTACGACCATCACTTGAGTTTTCTCGACATTGAGGTGCAGATTTTGAGATTGCAGGACCTCCTTCCATACTTTTAAATTTTTCTCTAATTTTCTTTCAGAGTTTGCAAATAGTATAATGTCTTCGGCAAAAGCACATGCCCATAAAGAGATTGGTTCTATGCGCATATATCCCACTTTAAAAATTTCCATCCTTTCCTGACACTTTCTGATTGCATCGCCCATGGCGCAGATGAACAAAAGTGGACTTAGTGTACTCCCTTGTCTGAATCCTTCCGATATTTTAAATGCGTCCGACATCCTGTTGCTGGATCTTACTACATTATATGTCTCTTTATATATACTTTTAACTGCCTCTACAAGTTCTTCTTTCACTCCTTTATTTCTTAGACTCATCCAAATTTTCCCTCTACTTATTGTATCGGATGCCTTCTTCATATCTAAAAAACATATGTAAACATCTTTATCTTTGGCTAGTTTTTTCTCTAGAACTTGTTGCACTGTGAAGGTATGGTCTTGTATACTATGTGCTAGTCGAAACCCGCTTTGTACATCCGAAAGTTGTCTTTCCACAGTCCTTCTTAATCTTTTTTCGAGTATTGTTTCGTATACTTTGAGAGCAGTGGAAAGCAGTGTGATGCCTCTATAGTTCCCGCAATCTTTTGCATCTCCTTTCTTATATATAGGCAGAATTACTCCATATTTCTATTCCTGTGGGATTTTTTGACTTATCCATATCATGTTCAGCATCTTTCTCAGTTCATTCTCTCCATCTTCTCCGAGGTATTTAATGTACTCTGGTGCAATTTCGTCGATACCTGGTGCCTTTGCCAGTTTAATTCTTTCGAGTACTGCGGTTATCTCTTCTTTAGATATGAGGCTTTCACGGTTTAACTCTTCCCTGTGTTTTTCATCTGTCTCCAAGATTTCTTCGGAATCCGTACTTTCGCCCATCTCCTTTGAATTCAAAAGCTCCCTAAAGTGTTCCTTCCATCTGCACACGATTTCCTGCTCTTCTGTCAGCACCCTTCCATCTTTTGCTTTAATTGTTTGTAACATAAAGTCTTTTCCATTTTTTAGCGACTTGATCATCCTGTAGAACATCTTTGAATTTTCTTTGCTGTGTTCTTCTACGCGTTTTCCAAAGCTTTTCCATGCTTTTTGCTTGGCTTCTAGCACTGCTTTCTTGGCTTCATTTCTCTGTCTTTTGTAGGTGTTATATTTATCAATGCTTTAATTCTGTAGGTAGTCTTTCCAATTTTTCGACTGTAAGAAAATGTATATTTTGAGTGTTTTATCCCTTTAAAGGGGGCTAGGGGATTATTTGCAAAAATAATGAATTGTCAAATATTTTTATTTTCTGCCAGCGTGCAAGATTTCAATTCAATACGACTAACAGTTTGTGAGTTATGGCGTTTTTCATAAGTATGACAAATTATATCAATCCCAACAATGCCTGTGCTTACAATATGGGTGCTTACGTCATAAAACGTAACAGTGCGGTGCGCAGTCAGTGTCATGTCAGTCAGTCAATTTCTTCATTTATAATACTAGCGGGTACCCGATGTGCGTTGCTGCGCCTAATAAAAAAAAACAACTGTTTAAGTCTATTAGAGAACAGTTTTCTTAGTACTAAAGTACTAAATATGAAAGTAGTGTACCGCTTTTGAGCAAACTTCACACGAACACTCTCGGACCAATACCGAAGATTGGTTTCGGAGACCATAGCATACACACAAACATAGATACACACATTAAATTTTATGTATAGAAATTTATGTCTCTAATATACGTATAAGGTACATATATAGGTATTTTTCTAGCAAAATTAAGTTTTACGTATGTTAGAATTTCAAATAACAATATCTCCCGTTGCAAATCGATTGTAAAATCATTGAAATCAATCAAAATGGAAATAGTTAATCCTATAACTGCTCTCGTAGGTTTTACCAAAGTAGAATTCAGGTTGAATTTATTTAATCTTTACTTACCCCAACATAGGTACTTGTAATAAAAAAAAATCATGCAAAGGTCGGATAGTTAAAATCTACATAACAGTCATTAAGGGCCCGTTGTACTAACGTAGTTTACCTACAGGACCAGATTTGATGTCGATTACATAGCTCGAGAGGCGAAAGCCCTCCTGCGGTATACTCTTCAGAGTTTAGGCAAAAAATAAAGGGTTTTAAGAGGGTATATAGTGAAGCGTACAACAGTGGATTTACTGGTCGTTGGTATACGTATTTGTTTTAAAAGCCTTTTTGCTTAAGCTTTGCTTTTGGTTAGATTTCACCATTCGATCGTGTTGTACCTTAACTTAAGCTCCAAAAATTTTGAGTTTCTGGGCGCTTGCTTTGACTTTGCTGATTTGCAGTCTTACATAATTTATTAACTCCAGTTCAACGTGACATGTTCCTCTCTTTAGCTAAATTTTCAATATAAGTCAGTGAGTTATCATGCCTTTCTCAGAGTCCCTGTTTTCGCTGATCAGATTACTTCACTCCTTATCCGTTTCATTCTTACTGTATTGGTGTTGTTGTTTGACAGCCAAGATGTCTTTTGGAGGTATTGCAATCTGGAATCGTGTCTCCAACGACCGTATTTGGCAATATAATGTATACATAGCCATGTTCGAAATGGCGCTAGAAGAAAAAACAAAGGTCTGCTGGAATTACTACTCATTTTATTCATCTCCCGAAGTACTGTGTTATGTATATTATTCAGTTGTATAGTTTGAAAAGAGCACTGATAGCGTAACATCGCTAAAGAATACATTTTACTATTAAAGCTTAAGAGGGATTCGGCATAAACCGGTCGTTACCTTTTTTTTTCAAATGTACGTTATGTACACAAAGTGCAATCCTCTGGCCCAAAACTAAGCCCGTACCAGGCAAAGTCCATCCAGTTTGTAAAGAAAACTTGAGAACCATTCAATTGTCAACGTTAACGAGTTTTCTCAATTTTTCCTCTACCAGCATCACTTGCTTCTTTTAATTGATTAACAAACAGCAAAGGCATCCATTGAGTTCAAAGATCTCTTCACTACCAGATTGTTACAACAGTTAACCCTATCCGACGAATAGCACCAAAGAAATTCAATTTTTCATTCTATTACCTTTCGGAAAATAATCGCTGAGAAAAGTGAAAAACACTTTACAGTGATTGCAGTTGTCCCAATCTAAAGATGACAACAACAACAGCCAGCAAACAAACGAAGATGTAACAGAGGAAAGAAAACACACAAGAATAAAAAAAGACCGATGAAAGCGAAAAAATCTTCGATGCTCTTGCTGTGATTGGTTTACGTGATGCACCCCGGTCCAGTGACTAATCGCATTGATTGCGATTTTTCCCTTCGAACCGATTGTAAACAGCATTTCCTCCCAAACACATAGCATCGAGAGATTGCAATGAATCTCGGTCCAAGGACTTGTCGATTAAGTGCACACACAAAGGGGGCACCTGGCAGTTTACCTGGCGTATACGTAACACTTTTTTCTTTTTTTTTTACTGCTGTCATCGAATTGTTTTCGCCTTCCCTCCGCCTTCCGATGACGAATGTATATGTGTCTGTTTAACGGTTGGGGGATGATATCTCTGCCAAACAATTATTATTATATTCGTGAAGATATTGTCAATCGACTACTATAGATACGACGGCGACAATGATGGTATCGTTGGCGATGGCGGCGTCCAAGAACGACACCAAATGATTCAATTTGCTGACCTCGAGTGAGCAAACAGAACCCACAATGAAGTTGACAACGTTGCTTTTTTTCATTTTTCTGTATATATGTATGTATATCCTTGGATGTGTCACTGGACATGTGCGGACATAGTCTAGATTTTCTTTTCCTGTTCAGTATAAAAGATGGCAAATATGTGTCCAGGAATCACGACGACAGAAAGCGAACCTCGGGCAGTTTGTTTGTCTGTTGGAATTTAATTGCGATAAATTAAGAGGAGCTGTTGTATCAGCATTTGATAACTGTTACCCATACTAAGCGCAGCGTGTGAATTGATGACATTGCATATTTATTGCCATAGGGTTGAAAATCATGCATGCATATCAATTAAGTTGACACATCACAACGGGAAGTATGAGGAACAGTCCCCGCGTATTGGTGACGGTGTGTTTTGCTAATTAATCTCACGCATAATTGAATGCGCGTTTCCGACGGGATGCCAAAGAAACGTGTTTATTTGTATAGTGTTGAAGAGAGCAATTTGCGTGGATCGCGGGGATATGTGCATGTGTGCAGAAGAGGGCAATTGGAATCAGCGATAATTAGCAAGGATAGCGTGTGGACAATGGCTGACTTAATTGATTGATTGATTTCGTACTGAGTCATAGGGAGATACATATACATATATAGTTGACATAGTGACATGAGGTTGCTTTGGGAATTTGCTGCATTTAACAATAATTTAAGACTGACAAAACTAGAAGTGTCAAGTGTTAATTTGCAAAATGCAATTGCTCGGAAAGCTTTTGGATTTTAAGAATTCACTAAAATCATATCCCTGTGTTCCCTTTTCATCTCATATTGGCTATGGATATGTACATATGTATTCACATGTACCATTCCTCATACAAGTCGGTGAAATTAGACCCAAGTACACCCTTTTAGTGCTTCCCAACATAAGTCATATGGCCACTGGTATGCAACAATTTAGAGTGTTTCATCAAACCTTTTTGTGAGCCATATGCTTTGCTTGATAAATTTTTTTTTAAACAATTGTGTTGTGAAATTATTAATAAAAGAACCTGTAGGTATACTGTCCAATCAAACGGACATATTTTTTTATATTATTAAGAAGATTAGCAATGATGTTAGAGTGGCAGGGTGGTACACAACCCAAAATGTATTTTTATAGTTGTAGAAGTATGGTATAGTAAGATAGTAAGAAAAAGATTCGCGGATATAAATTCATAAAATAAGCATTAGCATTTGCCGTCAGTCAATTGTGCTAATTATAAAAAAAAATACTTCTAACTTAAGTACTATTCGGTGCAGTTTAATCGATTCCAGAGAAGATGCATCAAACATTTTTCTTGAGAACAGTACGGTTTCTATGTCGTTATTCATAACTAAAAATAATACGAATTAAAAAAAAAAACAAGGTTTGAAGATGAAATTTCCCCCTATTTCTTGAGTCCCTGTTTGGTGCCCTTAAATTCAAAAATACTTTGATATCAAGGCCAACCGACCGCACGTACAATATTCATACGTACCACTACGAGCCCTTTTCAGCCCCCGTCTATCTCCGAGGCAAATTACGTTATTGGACTGAATTTTGTAGAGGTATTAAGGTAAAAAGAAGCAGTATTCCCAAATCCATACGTCTAGTAGAATAGTTTCCAAGGTACAAGTGTTCAAAAATCACTATTTTGGGCACTCACTGACTGACTGACTGAGTGAGTGATAGATCATCATAAATCTAGGATGCTCACAATTGAGCTAAAGCTTTGAAATTTACAACGTAGATAGTGATAATCTAATATTTACAATAAAAATCATAAATCAATAACAATCCTATACATTAGCCGTATTTTATTATCACACATGATCCATATGGATCATTGGTTTCCATGCAATATGAGATCTTGCTTTCTACCAGGATTAATTTCGTGATCTAGAATTTTTTTTTTTTATTCCTTGGTAGGTTGCACAACCACACTACAAGACACAAAGAAAATAATTTTGTTGATCCAGATCCGGATCGTTTTATTTTCGTCGTGTGATCTATATGGATCTTGGGTGATAATAAAATACGGCTATTATAAAAATTCTATGTACGTATTTACACTATATAGTGGGAAATAGTTACTTACTTAGGTGGCGCTACAGTTCGGGGTGAACCTGGGTCTCAACCAACAGTGCTCTCCATTTTGCTGGGTCTTTAGCTAATTACCTCCGGTTGTGCACTCCAAGTTGGTCGAGGTCTCCTTGAACTTCTGCGCGCCATTTACGGCGAGAAGGTCCTCTACTGCGTCGTCCCTTTGGATTATATTCGACGACTCTGCGGACCAGAGCGTTGATGGCCATTCTACATGTCTTGGCCATTTCAAACGTCCAGTACGCAGTTTTTTGCCTAGGTCAATGTCGCTGTACTTGTATAGTTCATCGTTGCAGGGGTAAGATGATCAGAGTCTTATACAGAGTCTTCTTAGTTGTTCGAGATAAGGCTTTTTTTAATAAGTTGCGCTCACTCAAAGGGTTATAAATATTCTTAACATGTTTACACACAGTAAGCGCATTGGAAAGAATAGATAGAGAGAGAGAGAGAAAAAAAAGATTTTGCTGTAGTGGTTTTTGAAGTTCAGTTGTTTATGCTTCAGAGAAACTGTGGAGGTGGCGTCCAGATAAGTGGGAAGATTTTTGTTACTTTTTGTCTTTGCTTCTGATTCACAGTATTTTTTCCCCGATAACCGAAGTCATTGGCGAATCATGATCAAGAGAGCGAATAGTTTTTCACACAAGCTATTGTGTGAAATTGATCGGTCTAACTTTTTTTTATATTTCATGAGAAATAAATAAATGCTTGCTGACATCAGGATTTGAACCATGACCTATTAGCATGGCAATCGACGACGTTACCCCTACAGCATTGCCACCAATGTCACTATTACTGTTAAGTTGCCTTATTAGCCCAAAAAAAACAGGGATCGGTAAGAGGTGTTCTTCGCTTGATTTCTCCGCTGGTATCATTGCCACTTCGATTTTACCTTCTTGTTGACAACATATACTTGGTTTTGCCCTCATTTATCGCTAAACCCATTTTGGCCACTTCTGCTTCAGTGCTTGCAAACGTGTCACCGTTGCGTTATTCTAATAATGTCACTAGTTGTATGAACTTCTAACAGATTGCGCCTCTTGTGAGTTCCGCAAAACCTGTTCAAATACAATATTATAAAAATCACATGACAGCGCGTCACCTTGTCTTTGTCAACCGTTTTTGACATCAAAAGTCTCGGTCAAGTCACTACCGACCTTGACGGAGCAGCGAGCGTACTCCATCGACTGCCGAAGTTTGATCGATGGTAGATTTTCCTGACCTGAAACCGCACTGATAGGAGCCAATCAGGCCGTTGATCAAAGGTTTCAGACATCTACAAAATATTGCAGAAAAAATCGGCATGCGATGTTGAGTAGACGGATGCCTCTATAATTGGCGCAATTGAGGGGCTCTCCTTTCTTGTGGATCGGGCAAACGATGCTGAGATTCAATTCATCAAGCATACATTCGTCCGTCCAAATCTTGGAGATGAGTTGGTGTATGCTCTCTACCAGTTCATAACCATCTGCCTTGAAAAGTTCGGCTGGTAAGCCGTCAGCTCCACCAGGCTTATTTGTTCCGAGGTAATGCTTTCGAATTTGCTCATAACATTATTGACGACATCATCTGCATATCTTTGAACTCTGTAGCCGAATATTTCGAGTAAGAATAGGAGTTCGTCAATGACTAAAGTCCAGAGCTGGAGAGAGAGGACTCCTCCTTGCGGACAACATCTGGTAGCTGTTATAGTTTTATGCGAGCATCCGCACTCGATTCTTCTCTTCCTACTTCTCAGCTTGGTTAGGATCGATTTTATAATCAGAGGTGCGATATTTTTCCCGATCACATCCTTTGTGGTAGCCACAACCAACAAGCCTCTCCATTTAGCTCGGTCTTTAGCTAATTGCCTCCAGTTGCGCAGTCCAAGTTGGTCGTGGTCCCCTTGAACTTGCGCGCGCCACCTACGGCGATGATTCCCTCTACTGCGTCGTCCCTCCGGGTTAGATTCGAAGACTCTGCGGGCCGGGGCGTTGGTGTCCATTCGCTCTACATGTCCTAGCCATCTCAGACGTCCAATATGCAGCTTTTTGACTAGGTCGATGTCGCTGTACAGCCCGTATAGTCCGTGATTGAATCTTCTCCTCCAAAACCCGTCAACGCAAACGGGACCGAAAATCTTACGAAGAATTTTTCTCTCGAAGCGACCAAGGATATCTTCATCCTCTTTCAATAAAGTCTATGTTTCAGCGCCGTAAAGCAGGACTGGGATGATCAAGGTCTAATATAGAGTCTCCTTAGCTGTTCGAGATAGGGCTTTTTAATGTTGAATTGCCTTATAAGCCCAAAAAAATAGCAATTGGCAAGAGTTATTCTTCGATTGATTTCTGCGCTGATCTTGTTTGTAAAATTTATAGCAGAGCCAAGGTAGACAAATTTCCATACTATCTCGAAGTTATAGCTGCCCACTGTGACGTTCTGTCCAATTCGTCGGTGTTGGCTGTCCCTTCTTGTTGACAGCATATACTTGGTTTTGCCCTCGTTTATTGCTAAACCCATTTTGGCCGCTTCCGCCTCAATGCTTGCAAACGCACGGGTGACAGCCCGCTGAGCTCGGCCTATAATTCTATATCGTCGGCGTATGCAAGCAGTTGTACAGACTTGTGACTTGCCTCCGGTGTTGGCTTGTGAGTTCCGCACAATCCGTTTAAGTACAATATTAAAGAAGTCACATGACAGCGCGTCACCTTGTCTAAAACCTTTTTTAACATCAAAGGTCTCGGTGAGATTATTACCGACATTGATGGAGCAGCGAGTGTTCTCCATCGTCAGCCTATACAGACGGACAAGTTCGGCAGGGATGTCAAAACTAGACATGGCTTTATAAAGCTCTTCTCTATAGATGCTGTCATAGGCGGCCTTGAAATCGATAAGGAGGTGGTGAGTATCGATTTGGAATTCTTGAGTTTTCTCCAGGATCAGCCGAAGTGTGAAGATTTGATCGATGGTGGACTTTCCTGGCCTGAAACCGCACTGATAGGGTCAAATCAGGCTGTTGATGAAAGGTTTCAGGCGTTCACACAATATCGCAGAAAAGATCTTGTATGCCATGTTGAGGAGACTGATGCCTCTATAATTGGCGCAGTTGAGAGGGTCTCCTTTCTTGTGGATCGGGCAAACGATGCTCAGATTCCATTCATCAGGCATGTCAGGTCCAGCAGCCTTGTTGGGTTTTAGCTTGGATATTGCTATCTTCACTTCGTTTTGGTCAGGTGGACGGAAATGTTGAGTATCATCGTCTATGTTGAATGGTTCATTCTGCCTGACAGCGGGATGTTGGTCTTCGTCGCCGTTATATAGTCTGCAGAAGTAGTTTTTCCATATTCTCAACACCGACTGTGATTCTACTACGACGTTTCCATTTTCATCTCTACAGGTTTCTGAACGGGTATTGCTTCTCTGACACGTTATTTTTGCCCTTTGGTAAAACTTCCGTACATTGTTCCTGGAGTATAAACTCTCCATATTATCAAACGCGCGCTTCTCATACTCTTTCTTCTTCTTTTGGAGAAGCCGATGTTCTTCCCGTCTCTTTTGCTCGTAGAGCTCACGAGCACCTCTCGTCTTCCTTTGCAGCGCCGCCTTATATGCCTCTTGTTTTCCTACATGCACTCGCCAGCACTCTTCGTTAAACCAGGGGTTTCACGGTGGTGGGCGAACGAGACCCAGCACATCAGTCGCGGCGTTTCTGATGGCATGCTGGCAGCGTTGCCACTGGTCTTCGGCACTTAATGCTAGCAGCATAGGGGTGATTGAGAGATTTTGAGATACGCGTTCAGCGAAGAGTCTGGCGGTCTCTTGCGATTGTAGCTTTTCGACGTTAAATTTTCTCACAGTGCTTCTTCTTTGTTGCTTAGTTTGGGATATCCGTATTCGTACCTTGGCTACAACAAGGTAGTGATCCGAGTTTATGTTGGCCGCTCGGAGGGTCCGGACATCCAGTATACTGGAGGCATGCCATGGGTCGATCGCAATATGATCAACTCGGTTGATCGTTACATGATCATTGGACCGCCATATCTGCTTATGAATATCGAGATGAGGAAACCATGTGCTTGCTATGGTGACATTTCGCTCCACAGCGAAATTAATTAGCCTTAGTCCATTATCAGACGTGGTGTCGTGTAGGCTATCCTTACAGACTGCCCTACCAAAGACGCCCAATACGATTTTAACGTCGTATTTAGGACATTGCTCGTATGTTTTGTCGAGGAGCTCGTAGAAACACTCTTTCGTGGTACGGTCCTTTTCGTCCGTGGGGGCACGAACACATATTAGGCTTATGTTAGCGAATTTAGCCTTGATCCGGATAGTCATAATACGCTCGCTCGGAAGCTTAAGACTTCTTGCCTAAGTCTGCCGCGTATGACAAATCCACATCCGAATAAGCGTTGCCTGTTGCCTCTGTAGCAATCACCGTAGTAGATGTCACAGTTTTTCATCCTCTTTTGGCCGGCCCATCCCATCGCACTTCCTGGACGGCGGAAATAGTTGCTTTACAGCAGTCTAGGGCCTCTGCTAGTTGTTCGGCTGCACGAGGTCTGTGAAGGGACAGAACATTCCACGTACAGATCCGAAGGTCGTTGTCCTTATTTCGTTTGCTGGGGTCGTCATCAGCTGAGTCATCCTTATCCGAGGCTTTTGGTTGTTTCGGAACCATAGGCTTTTTACGTGGTAGGGAAGTTACCCTAACGGCACAGCCCCCAACCTAGAGGGCCAGTTCCTTAATTATTTCCCTAGGACAAGGGGCCGGGTACATCGGTGCCAGTAGTCCACTACAGGAGTATGAGCGCTGCCGTTGGCCCATTAAGGGCTCCTCCGCCACCATCTATTTTCTAAGGTCCTGACCAACATTGTAAATTCCTTACCGACCTGTGATCCGAATACGTCGAAGCAGCTCGCGTAAGGTATTCACTAAGTTCAACCTAACTGGAACTACAGACGCCACTGTTGACTCCGTCTAGGGAATTCGTCCGCTGCCGCCTGGAGCAGGAAGAAGTGCTCGAGTGAGAAAGCACTCTTCCCCCCCTCTCTCATCTGATGCCGCCAAGAATCCGCCAAACGGGGTTGGTTACCCATTTCCTGGATTAAGGTACTAGGCATCCGGCTGTCACCGCGTGGAGGTTGAGAGCAGGAGTTGGTAGGCCCCAGCTAAGTGAAGACGCTTGTGTTTTCATATGATCGCATGCACTACCGTTTGACCAGCTGTGTTGTCGAAGGGTCCCTGTATATTTATGAAAGCACATAGGGCGGTTTCTTCAGCAGCTAATAATTTCTTGATTAATAAAGTTAAGATGTGAATGGCTGTTTCAGTTGACTTTCCCGTTTGATAGGCACATTGGTTTGTATGGAGAGGATCATCTAGAAGGAACTTTTCCCTTATATGGTGATCGACAATTTTCTCCATCTTTTTAGAAGAAGGGAGCTGAGGCTAATGGGATGGAAAGATTTAAGCGTTTGCTCCCCCTGTTTGGCCGTCCTAGAAATAAAAACCACCTTAACTCTTTCCAACTGTTTGGTATATAGCCTAGTGTAAGGCTAGATCTTATATTCGTATACTTATTTACTTACTTAGGTAGGGCTCCAGTCTGAGGTGGACTTGGGTCTCAACCAACAAACCTCTCCAACCAGCCCGGTTGTGAGCCAGCTGCCTCCAGTTGCAACGCCAAATTATTTGAGGTCCCACTCCACTTATTTGCGCCACCTACCGCGAGGTCGTCCTCTACTGCGCCGTCTATATGAGATGGATTCGAAGACTTTCTTGGCTGGAACGTTAGGCTCCATCCGCTTTACATGTTTACATGACCCAGCCATCTAAGTGGCTGTATACGAACTCTTCTAGCTAAGTCGATGTTCTTGTATAGGCCGTATAGTTCGGCATTGTACCTTCTTCCCGTCTATGCAGACGGGACCAAAGATCACTAGAAGAACTGTTCTCTCAAAGTAACCATCCTCATTCAATTTTGACAAAGTCCATGCCTCTGCGCCATACAACATGTCTGGGGTGATAAGTGTCTTATAAAGAGTTACCTTAGTAGTTCAAGATAGGGCTTTTTTCTCAATTGCCTTCTTAGCCCATAGAAACAGCGATTGGCAGAAGTAATTATTCGTGTGATCTCCCCACTGGTGTCATTTGCGGAGCTCACCATAGAGCCTAGGTAGACAAAGTCCTTTACTACCTGAAAATTATATCTATGTATCTGTTGTCCAAGACGCCGATGTTTGGTGTCGTTTTTGTAGATAGCATTTTCTTTTTTTTGCTTTTATTGACCGCTAAACCCATCTTCGCTGTCTCAGTCTCAATACTCGCAAATGCCCCACTGACGGCCCGCTGAGTTCTTCCGACTATGCCAATGCCATCGGCGTAAGCCAGTAGTCGTACAGACTTGTAAAAGATTGTATCTCCGGAGTTGGCTTGTGAGTTCCCTACAGTTCTTTCAAGTATTAAGTTAAAGAGATCTTATGATAACGCGTCCGCTTGTCTACCACCTTTCTTGACATCGATGGTTCCCCATCGTCATTCTGCACAAATGGACAAGCTTGGGAGGGATGCCGAGACTAGATTCCTCGCGTGTGGTATGTTCCCCCATTCCGCAAAATGGTTCAGGTCAAATGAAGGGTTCTGCAACCCCTTGTCTTGCCAAGGCGTCTGCTGCTTCGTTACCTTTTATCCCGACATAACCGGGTATCCAGTAAAGCGTAACTTTATTGTTTCTGCCCAATTCATTATGTTTGTATACTCATTCCCACATAAGTTTTGACTTAATGATATAGGAGTCAAGTGCTTTGATAGCTACTTGGCTGTCTGACAGTATTGCTATGTCGCAGTTGCTGTACCTTCTTTTGAGATTGAGTTGAATGCATCTATCTATAGCACATATTTCAGCTTGAAAGAAGCTGGTACTCTTGCCCATGGGTTCTGAGTGGTTCGTCCTTGGCCCAAACACGCCTGCCCCTGTCCCTTCTCCAGTTCTCGAACCGTCTGTATACCACTTTATCGTGTAGTTGCCCAGTCCGTATATCGTGGATTCATTGCTCTACTCTTTCTTGTTACTTAACTTTGTACTAAAATTTTTCCCAAAGTAAAATTTTCTGATACTGTCGTCCCTGCGGACAGCCAGAAGGAGAAGTTTTTTGAGAAGTGCATCGTATTCTCTCGAACCAACGCATTTCTCCCTTCCAATACCTTCTTTTGTCATCCTTAGGGTCAACTGCTGTGCATTTTGCTACACTACGAGATGGAGCGGTGTTAGCTCTAGGAGTACTTCCAGGTGGACGTGTTCTCATGGCCCCAGTGATACAGAGGCACGCAAGCCTTTGCACTTTAGTGATTGTCTCCCTCGTTGTGACTAGTTCTAGACTAGTTCGCTTTGTCCATGCCATTGCTCCATAAGTGATCATTGGACTCACAATGGCAATATGCATCCATCTTAGAATGTTTGGACTAAACTCCCAAGACTTACCCGCTAGGCTCCAAGAGTAAGAGGGTGACCCACCCGCCTTACACATCGGCAGTACAATGGACCTACTTTCTGGTCTAAGTACATCTAAGTACATCCTCATCGAGGGCCGATCCTAACCTAACCTAACCTACCCGCTAGGCTTCTGCATATCGTTAGAGCACGGGTAGCCCTTTTGGACATTTCCTCTGTGGATTTTTTCCACAAGAGTTTACTATCTAGGTGTAGTCCTAGATACTTCACTTCCTTTACCAGTGTCAGTATCGTGCCCGACAGTCGGAATGGCTTCAGTTCAAGTTTTCTCTTTCTCGTGAACGGCACTATTTTTAGACGGGTTTATATTGAGCCCGGCCGTGCTATACCATTCTTGAGTTACTATTATACTGGCAATCAGTACAATGTCAGCGTAGGCTTGATAATTAATTCCAAGGTTTGTTAATTTTCCAAAAAAAAAAAAAAAAATTGTGCTGACCTTGATAATTCTACGTGATGTCTGAGTTTCTACTGATCTTGTTCTCAGCAACTCGTACATCCACATAGATACTGTTCTGCTAACTCCCTTTCTGTCAAGGGCTCGTTTAATAGCTTCATGCGAAGTGTTATCAAATGCCCCTTCGATGTCTAGGAAGACGCAGATTACTATCTCTCTTGTTTCGAGAGCACATATAATAGATTGACAAGGATTTCGTCAACATATAATGTGTTGCTCGTGCCAAAAGCAGAATCACTCTTGGCAAACGGTTTTCCTTCTGACTAAACTTTTTCAAAACTCAGAACTATCTATGATATTGCCTATTTCCTGCATTAACTCTAAGCTTACTGTCTGGGAATAAGCCAACAATTACATCGCAAACTAAACCCTGAACCAAATGAATTACGGAACAACGCCAATAATCTGTTGACTTGTAATGTTGCAAGACTGATTGCAATGCAACACTTCACCTAACACTTTTTACCGACACCACTTCATCAGCCAAGGGGACCCCCTTTTCCGCCTTATATCTCCTCACATCTGACCTATTAAAGCTCAAGAGTGCAAATCTCTATCCGATGAATACTCAATTGAATACGCTAACAATTCGATGTGAAGGCAGGCGCAATCTCGTTTAAATCTTGCTATATATTATCGTCGTCGTCGGCTGGCGTCGTCACCACTAGGTTGATTTAAGACGCCCTCCCCAACCAGTATCTCAAATATCCGATGAAATCAAAATTTCTTTGGCCGACAAAAGCAGAAATGGTGTGTTCGTGCTGCATGTGTGAGTGGGCATCTTTGTAGCGCTAAGCTATTTTTATAATGCCCCATCATCGGTTCGCTCACAGCGCCCGAGAGTATGAGGAAGCCGAAGAAAAACCCCTTAGCCATGCGACTACTTATATAGCGCGACAATCAGCCAGACAAAGACCGACCGACCGACCGACCAAACGAACAAAATGTGGTGCACATTTGTGGAACACGTCTCGCAAATATTTGCCAAGTAGAGCATCATCGGATTTCTTTAGATCTCTTTCTCCCCCTCTCTCGCTAATTTTATAGTTTTGCACTTCTTTTGATTCGGTTTTATCCAGGAAAGCTGACAATTGTCAGCAATTACCTTCGCCGAACAATCTGTGTGCCCTTCGAGAGATGCATTGTTCTTGTGTTACCATTTCCTCAAGATCTTTCCTGTCGCTTTCTGTGGGAATCCATTGGAACATCACTTATCTCTAATTGCATTCGAGATGCATTTTCATTTTCAAAATGAGCTCAGTGGCAGCGGCGCTCAAGTGATCGGTGTGGGGGGAGACATACCCACTATCAATGCACTCAAGTGCATTATGTGTGAATAATAGAAAACAATATAAGATATTAAGCCGGGGGAAAGCAGTGGGAACAATACTCGTACAAAGCGCAGAGAAAAGAGTAAGTATCTGTAATGTACGCACAAGATACAATCTCAAGCAGTTGATGCTGCTTTTCGTCTTCGGTTGGTAATTGGCTGGGTGTGTGAGTGATGGTGGTTAGGTGAGTGTCGCTTGCTACTTCTCTAGACCTGTGCTGACTCAGATTCCATTTGTGTAGTTTTATCTGAAGATATGCATATAACCATAGAGCACAAGTATATCTGTGTAGCAGCAGCTAGCGGTGAGATTCGAAACAGCTGGTATTTGATGGGTTTTCCGGCGCGAGAAGCTTTCAATGAATTTTAGTATTTTATTGTTTATCCATTCGAGTGGGTAATATTCGCGAATGTCGAGGTATTCCTTCAACCGAACGCGATACACTTGAAGGGTTTTTTTTTTGATTAAGTTCTTACCAATTAATTAACACGAAGAAGAAGTACCAAATCGGGATTAGTGAAATAAGTTCACTTTTTTTATAGCGAGACGCACAAATGATGAAAAACGAAACTCAAAACGCAAACATGTACGTACATATCTACCTATCTATCCATGGAGTTTTTTTCTTTTATTGATCATTGTTTTTAGTTCTGTGAATCATTTTGTGAATATATGTTGAATATTCTTAAGAAATTAATTTGGTTCCTCTTTTAATGTGAAAAATCTTATAATCTCAAATATTTATGAAGTTCTTATCTGGACCTTGAATAAATCTATGCGTTATCACTGAACCGCTTTGATGATACTCCCTCTTTATGGAGAGAGATACTATTCATAAGCTTTAAGATAAGAAGTATCTGCGAGTGATTGTATAGTCTAATTGTCAACTCATATGTTAAGTAATATATTACGAACTTTCAATAATAATGCAGGTTTGCACTAATTGGAAATATTATTTACCAATTTATTACAATTTAAATTTTATTTTTTATCACTCAGCACGTGAGCAAAGAGTTTGCAATGAGGTCGTCACTAGTTTATGTAGCTCTGAAATTTTTATTTTGAATTATTTACGTTCTAAATGGAAAGTTGTTAGCGGAGTTATGTCCTAATATGTTAACGCGTGCTATACACTGCAATGTGGTCGAGGTGCAATTTGCGATGTGATGCGAGGCGCCATGTTTTCATCGCATACTCTTTTTTTTTTTTTTTGATTTTGTACATTTACGAGTATTTTAAATTTATATTTTAAGTGGTTTTACTAAATTTATGAGAATGCTTGGTTTTTGTACAGTTGCATCTTTTTTTGCGTTGAAATTTTAAAATGTTTCTATGATAGTTTAATGCATATGCGGCAACTTATAGCTAAAATTATTCGTACTGTTGCTAGTGCAGTTTCTAGCTAGCTGGTGAATTTGTGGTGACTGAAAATTATCGAGAAAAGTGTTCGGCGTATTTCGGTAAGACATCTTTAGGCAGTTGTTACCAGTCAATTAGAATTTAGCTTGCCATAGTAAATTTCATCCCCAGTCAAATGCGGACATGTACAATACATACTTTCGGAATTATTACAAACTAGCTGACCAGTGCTCGCCTTGCTTCGCCCGTATTTTAGTAGGCGGTTATTTAGTTGTTGAGATATAATTGCCAGCTGAATACAATACCGAAAATAATAAATAAACTCAATTATAACTTCCCCGTGGGAATCCCTAATAGAGCATACACCATCCCGCTCAGCCAGTGCAGTATGACTGCTGGCAGTGGTCTCCACTGAAAGAAAATTGTGGGCAATGATTTAATTAATTATTTTTAGCATTCAGGACAACGCAGAAGGAGGACTTATATCTTAAATGAATCAGCGATAAATTTGCTAAAATCACATTTCTTATCTTTTAAATCCGATGAGCCATTACTGAGCTAGGATTATATAACCAACTTTTAGTGACGGAAAATTCGATCTCAACCCTCCTTACCTTGCATCTAGGTAAAATATTGAATAACTGTCCGAAATTTCAAGTACCTATGTCTAGCAGTTTTGGAGAAACCGTGTTTACAAAGAAAATCGCCTTTGCTTTTATAGTATTAAAGATTTGGCGCGGATAAGTTTTTTTTTCAATTTTAAGTCTAGAAGAGATCGCGCGCTGAACATCAAAACGTAATCATGGGATAGCGCGCCCATAGACTCACACACACATACTATTGCAACGATAGCCACTGCTGCATGACTGCTGGCCGTGGTCTCCACTGAAGGAAAATTGTGGGCGATGATTTCATTAATTGTTTTTAGCATTGCTCAGCTTCAGGACAACGCAGAAGAATGTTTTATACCTTAAATGAATTAGCGGCGAATTTACTACATTCATCTGTTTTTTTATTTTTTTAATCCGGAGAGTCAGTACTGAGCTACGGCTGTGGAATAAATATTTACAGATGGACAATTTGATCTCAACCCCCTTTATGCCACTTAGACTTTGAATTTCGGATAATCGCTTTTATGCTCGAATCTTCCAGATAATGTTTTAGAACTTATCCGGTTGAGAAACATGCATAGGATGTGTGCAGGTTCAAGCCCCAGCGGGGAACAGCAATCATGGGCCACCCAAGTATAAAGGAAAAACTTACATCGAAGTTTTTCCAACCACAGCACCAAAGAAAGGTTCCTGCCTGGCAGTACAATGGACCGGAGAGTCTGCGTGCTCTGGGATTTGGGTTTCCTTTTTTAAAAAAAAAAAAAAAAAGAAAACATGCATAGGAGAAACTGACAAAGATACAGGCAACCCATTTCTCAAACCCTACTAAATTTTTTCAATAAATTGGTTACAAATTTTATTCAAAATAATCGTAATGAAGAATGGAACAGAAAACTAAGTTCATTGGATAAATCTTCCAACCCTTTTTAGAATATTATTAAAATTGTTAGAAACAAAAAAAGGCAAATTCCGTTTCTTAAAGACGGCCTTAACACATATTACACTAATACGGACAAAGCTAATGTGCTTGTGATTAGGAAAACAAGTGGGCTGGACAGTATAAGAAATATTTATCTAAAGAAATTACCTAAGATTGGTATAAATATTTAGCATTCATAATAAACGCCTGCCTCAATACTTTCCGACTGCTTGGAAAGTAGCAAAAATAGTGCCTATTCCGAAAGCAGGCGAACCTGCTGATAGACCGGACAGCTATAGGCCGATTAGTTTGCTTAGTAGCTTGAATAAAATTTTTGAAAGGGTGCTTAAGGAAAAATTATTAAGGATAATTGACGAAAAGGAAATATTTCCTAATGAACAGTTCGGTTTCAAGCGTTATCATAGTCATAGTGCATGCCATCAAGTACTTAGAATATGCAACACTATCAGTACAGTACTATAGGAAAATCGACGGGCATGATACTCCTCGACATAGAGAAAGCATTTGATTCCGTCGGCATAACGAACTTCTATACAAAATGCTAAGTTTTAATATTCTTGCTTTTCTCTGCAAAATTGTCCAAAATTTTTTGTCAAATCGTTGTTGTAAAGTGTTTGTCAATAACAGTCCGTCTAGCTTATTAAGTGTCTCCGCTGGTGTCCCCCAAGGCTCAGTCCTCGGACTGTACAACGTATATACATCCGATTTTCCAAACTTACCAGGATGCGAATTTGCAGTATATGCTGATGATACTGCGATACTTTCTTCGCATGAGTTAGGTCTCAACATCGAGATGAATCTTAAAAATGCCGCTGAAAAACTAAACGAGTATTATAAAAAATGGAAAATTAAATTGAATTCGGAGAAGATAAAAGCTATCTTTTTTAGCAGAAAAAGAAAGCATTGTTTTCTTCCACCCAACCAATTAATTGTTAATGGACATCAGATAGCTTGGGATTCAACAGCAAAATATCTAGGTATATATCTAGATAAAAAATTAACCTTTCAAGAACACACAAGGAGAATATTGCATAAAATAGGTTTTGCCACTAGGATGCTATATCCTTTTATAAACAGAAAGTCCTCATTTTCCGATGAAAATAAAATAATCATACATAAAGTTATATTTCAATCACACTTACTCTACGGTTGTCAAGTATGGGGTAGATATGCTAGGTGTCATGTTAGAAAATTACAAATACAACAAAATAAACTTTTGAAAAAGATGCTGAATCTTCCTTGGCATCACTCCACTTCTGATCTACATAGCGTAGCTAATGTTGATCTGATCTCCGATAGAATAGCTTAACAACACATTTCTGATCAGATGTGACCTACCTGATAACCCTCTAGTAAACGAATTAAATGTCAGTTACCACAGGTTGGAATAACATTGTGAAAATTCCACATGTTTTCGCATACCTACCTATAGTGCTAAGTTCTTTATTTGATATATATATATGTTAATTTATTAATTCTGTTTGTTTATATATTTGTTAATTCATTTACTTTATTTATCTTGTTGTTCATTTCATATTGATATATTTATTTTTTTTAGTTGTAATATTATTTATTTATAAATTTATTTTTTGTTTGTTTACTTACTTTTTCATATATTTATTTGTTTCTTTTTTTTTTATTTGTTAATTTATTTATTTATTTGCTAATTCATTTATTTGTCATTTATTTTTTTGCTAATTTATTTATTTGTTAATTTATTTATTCGCTAATTCATCTATTTGTCAATTATTTTTTTGTTAATTTATTTATTTGTTAATGTATTTATTTGTTAATTTATTTGTTTGTTAATATATTTATTTTTTAATTTATTTATTTGTTAATTTATTTATTTGTTAATTTTGTTAATTTAATCATTTACTTTATATTCAAATTCATTCATTTACTTTATACTTATTTATTCCTTAATTTATTAACTTAATTTAATTTAATTCAGCAACAAACTTTAATATATTATATTTTCATTAAGTAGCTATTTCCTATAAAATTATTATTGCCTTAATGATGCAACTTATTCATTTTATCTACTTAACTTTTTTTTGTTCAACCAATCTCGTTGTTTCCCCTCGAATAATAAATTTATCGTAAGAAAATTGTAAATAATTTAAAATTTTGTTCAGTTGAAAGATATACGTATATATGTATATCATATCTCTGTATGTAAATTGTGTGGTGGCAAACCTTTGTAATTTTGAAACGAAATAAATATCTATCTGTCTCGCATCTAGGCATAATAAGGAAGAACTGTGTAAAATTTCAAGTACCTACGTCTAGTAGTTTTCGAGAAACGGTGTTCACAAGGAAATCGACTTTGCTTTTATAGTATTTAAGATTATTTTATAAGAAATCCCTTAAGTAAGTACCTAATCAACGAATAACGACTACGTTCTCATTGACCTGTCAATTCTTAGGAAACTATTTTATCTGGTAATATTTATTTGTCAATCTGACTCATTACAAGTCATCTGGCAGACTACTGAGCCGGTATGAGTAAAGGATGATGTCGAATATTTTCCAGTGAAAAATATATATATATACCGGCCGCACAATTGACATATGCATGTACCTAAATTCGTAACTGTTCCAACGCCTTTTTCCTGTCCCATTGGGATTAACTTTATATTCGAATACCCGTGTCAAGAACCGTATCCACAGGAACACGCTGAGACTATTTTGAGAACACCGTTTCAACTAATATCATTCATCACTATGAATGTTTTTTTGTATACAATCTCTATGAGAAACACAGCGTCTGCACATGCAATATTTATGTGAATATCAATAGCAATATTGGCTCACCAATGGAAAGCGTGATTGCAAAGGCAGTGAGTTTTGTAATAAATTTGGCATTTCAAGAATTTCTATGAGAAAACGCATAGAAAGCAAAATAACTGAACATAAAGCAATTTCGCTTCTCATCGATAAGGCAATATTGCCATTGTTATTGCTGTAAAAATAGCACGTGTATACGCTGTATGATACTTTCTTAACTGAATTGGGTTAGCATCGTATCAACTATTTGAACTTGAGACAGAAATCACAGATTAAAACTGTCAAGCAATGAGAACGACACCTACAGTAGGACTCTAATCTCAACCTGCATCCGTAGTCACTTTTATACAAGCATCAGCGTCTATTAGTGCCGTAGGATTAAGCCAAATAGATGCAATTGGTCATACTACAACCCATTACAGACTACACTACCCCATTCCCACACTTTCCAGACCATTTCAAAGCACTTTAACGAGCAGCGAAGAATTGAAAAACGATAGAATACCTAACGAATAATCCATAGCTGTGTACACCGATGGATCCAAAATGGAAATAGATGAAGGCACAGGTATCTTCTCTGAACCGCTTGGTATCTCCTTTTCAGTTCGGCTTCCGAACTACAGCAGCGTTTTCCAAGCAGAGGTCCTAGCAGGGACAATAGCAGTCCGTCAAACTGCGACGAAGGCAATACCACGGGAGGATATTACCATTTTTATCGACAGCCAGGCAGCGATAAAAGCAATATCTGCTAAGCTCTGCTGAGTCCCTGGACATGAGGACATACCAGGGAATGCGGAAGACGTTGAACTGCCTAGAAGAGACTCAATACTAAACTCGAACCAATCCGACCCCTCAGTGTTCATTCCGCCTTGCACACTAAAGCTCGAAGCAGGGAACAAAAGTCTAACGAAGGCGAACAATAGGTGGACCTCTTTAGATGTTTGTATCACCACGAGGAAGCTATGGCCTGTAATTCACAGCCCATAGCACCATGAACTACTATCTTCTTCTTCTTCCTATATCGGCGAGGTTGTGAGCCGGAAACAAGGGATCATAACCCTCCCACTTCACCGCATTTCTACTGATCCGCCTGTGGGGTTCGCCTATTTGACCTCAAAAAAATATCGGCAGGCCCGCCGTTTATAGACCTACCTTTCCTGTATCGCGATGTCTTTGGAACGTGCACTGATACAGGGTTCAAATGATCTCTTCGTTGAACGTGGCAATACCAGCTGAGCCGGCCGCGCTTTATTTTTCGTAAGACGCTTTAATTGACGAGAAGGCCTCCACGGATCTTAGAACTTCTTACTCGATCAAGCTTTGTCACTCCTGCTGCCATGCAAATGATCTTCTCAGCTGCCGTTAATTTACTCTCATACTTTTTGTACATTATCCAACATGTGAACCGTTTGTGAGCGCTGGATGCACAACTGCGGTGTAGAGTCTTCCTTTCATCATAGGGGGAATTTTTCGGTCACAGAGAACAGCGGAGTTTTCTCGCCACTTCATCCACCCTACGCTTACGCGATGATTGATGTCGTTATCACAGGTTGCTTTGCTATTGATCATAGGTCCCAGATATTTGAACTGTTCGCACTTGGGAAGCACTGTTCCGTTCAAATAAATATCTGGAATATGCCTGAGTAGATCAGAGAACGGGCAACATAAGTACTCTGTCTTTTTTGAACTAATGTGATACCCATTTCCCTCCAAAACGTCTATCAAGTGCTCGTTGCAGGGACGTAGGATCCTCACTTTTACCTTCATCCCCCAACCACAATGTTTCTTTATTGTGTTGGTTATGGCCTTTTAAAGCTCCTAGCAGTGATTTGGCCTTCTTTAAGCAAGTTCACTGTAGGGAATCCCCCGTATTTTGTGCTCTGCACTCATCATTCTTAGCTCCGTTGATGGTAATAAGTAATTTTTCATCACGAAAACAAAAGCCTCCCATTTTTTCTTTGTCCAAATTGTACCACTTGAATTTCTCAGACATCCTTGTTTGTTTGCTTTTCTTCTGTGTTTTCATAAAAAAAATTGGTAACAGGAGAAACGAACTACTAAAGATGTTGCAATCAGTTGGTGCAAGACCAGTGAACTGTCAGCCTATGTTCGGCTTTGGGATGGCGCTTTTAAATTGGGTCATCTCAAAACAGGCTACGTAAGGAAGAGCAAATTAAAATATATTGAGCAGCCTTAACAGAGTTAGCATTGGCGCCATAGTATATGTATAGTCCGAAGCTGTGCACCCAAATGCCTTTAAACATTTTTCCATCTTTTTTTTTTTTTATTCCCTAAAGAACGTTAATAGGCATTTTCAATCTTTTTCGAGAGGAAGTCATTCACTGGAATTTAGCACTATTGTTACTACAAAGGGATCTATTTCATAAAAAAAAAAATTGAATATTTGAGTAGTGAATATAAAGTATGAGTAAATTACAAACTTTTGTTTCATAAAATACTAGCTGACCGCTCGATAAATGATAAATGCCTAAGTAGCAATAAAATGTGATCCACGCACTAAAGTGCACTCAAATCTCTTCAATCTCTTAACATGTTTTTAAGAAACAAAATGACTTCAGGATGACTGTAGAAATATGTAAGAATATAGCCACGTCCATCTCGCATGGAAGAGCAATTATGCGATTAGCCCCTGCTTCAAGCGACTCAGCGGCTACTGTGGTGACACCACAATAATATTTCACCACACATCAGCGATGCAACATGTTAACAGATGCGCGATAGTATCCATCGCTGTGAGAGCCAACCGTTTTGTTCACAACTAGCCCGCCGCCTTTTCCGCCATTCTTTTTCCTGTGTTCACCTCTCTCTGGCTGATAGCGACGGCGACAGCACGTCTTTTAGACATCAGTTGGGCAATACAGTGAAATAGAATCTTTTGTATACCGTTTAATAAAGTTAATTGTTTTACAAATCGTTGAAATTAATTCCCAATAACGTACACTCATTCCAGTACTTTTGACTGAATCTTATGAAAAAAAAAATGAAAACCGAACATTATATAGCATGTACACCTTGTCCAAATTACATATTAGGCTCTATCAGCCGATTAGTATGGTCGCATACCATTTGAAAGGATTTCATTGGACCTGCAGGAACCTTAAGTCGTTACAATAGTCTACATTCAAAAACCAGCAGGTTGGTATGCAGGTAATCTTTAATGTTAAATTATTAAATTCCTTTACTAACAATAATCACACTTTGACAGAACCTCATCGGATACGATATCGCCTCTCCTTCACATATAAACTTTACTACCGAGAAATAATTTTCCAAACTCCCAAGCACGTTTGCATAGCACACAAATTTGTTTTTATGAAAAATATTTGATTTATACTTTAGCGCACACGTACCATAATCGCACATTACCACATCACGATTCAGTGAACAGGCGCGTTAATACCTCCCCAAAGGATAACAGAACAAACCAAACTGAGCACAGATCAAACGACAACGCACCACATTCGTTGAGACAAACAAATCCAAACGAGCATATCCTCCAAAGAGCATCCTCAAATCGAACTCGAACTCCTCTCAGAAAGCCCGTCACGTTCAACACTTTAACTGCACTTCATTGACATTCAATCGTTGGACGCCATCAAAGCATCAAATGTATTTCACTCTCGCATTTAAATCAGTTGTTTACTTTTAATCGAATCAGTTCAAATTCGGTCTCTAGCACGTAAGACCGTATTTCCAGGATTTAAGTGCTCCCACAGCCTACATATCCCTACGGCGACGCTGCAATGCAGCTTTTGAAAACCTACATATGTATGTACACACACATGTAGCCACTCAACTCAGTGGTGAAGGAAATGTCCAACATCCTACTGCGTCAACCCCCCACCCAACCAACCACCCACCGTCAGAGCACGATGCTCTTGGGTGTGTCGCGAATGTTAGTCGGCGACAGAACGGATCGTGACGTTTGGTGAAGAAAATTTAATTCTGTCACGCGTTATCCCTTTATCACCTGCCTTTTGCTAAAATCCTTTTCGGGATCTAAGGGATTCATCTGGTGCTTTCTGCTAACTAAACAAGATGTCATCGTGATCTTTTGTTTCAAGCGAAACGGATGAAGAGCCCCAGGAGATGGGGCAAGGAGTACACACACTTTCGGATGTAAATAGTCATTGGATTGTTTGGATTGCCTTGTACCTGTCTAACGTTCGAGTTTGCAAAGTGGAACGGATTGAAATATCTTTGGCGGGGATAAATCAGTACCTGGTTACATTTAGAATCAAAGGAGTATGGTGGACTGGGTGGCATCAAAAACGATTCACTGCCCTCTTAGAATTTTTAGTTCCAATATGGTGCTTAGGTGTTAATTTGTTCGCTGCATGTTTGGTGTCCAGTTTGTGTTTAGAAAAATTAATTGGAAATGCTTCTCACGCGCGCGGATTAAGACTTCTGGAGAAGTAGTGCATTTATTAATTTGTTTTTTTTTTTAATATTCACGGCTTCCAACTGGCTTTTATTTAGGAACATAACAGGGTCTCTTGGAAAAGTGATATACTAAATTTGGTAGAAATAACTTTTGTACATACATACTCGTATGTATACGTTAATCTGAGTAAGGATGCAAAGAGGTATTTTAACGTGATTGTAGATTGAGCTAGTCGTACTGTATACTGTTGCCACTAATGCATACTTTGTCGGTGAAAAGTGGTATAAACCAATAAAGCCTTCCTGTCTCAAACATTTCGACTACGCCGATGATATTTGCCTAACTCATCGTATATTGGAGCTGCACCAAATGACCATTGGTAGTACTGAATTGTATGTAGAATCGGGAAAGTCAAAGCCAGTTTTGGCACGCTCTTGCAAATCTGGAAAAACATTGCAATTAGCTTATACATACAGTTTCATCTTCTTCATTCAAACATGGGGTCAGTACTTTTTATGGGTGCAGTAGTTGTCCCAAGAAAGCTGCAAGCTTTGGTTAATGGTTGTCTCAGAAACATATCTCAAGCGAACAGCTATATTAGAGAAAGGCTAGAAATATTTCGATTCGGAGGAAAAAGTGGTAATGGATTTGGTCACACTCTCAGAAAGGACGACGAAAACATAGCAAATTAAGCTTTGCTCAAGAAGAAAAAAACAGCTGGTGGCCCTTGAGCTACTTGGAAGAATGCGGTCGAAAATAACGATAGCTTGGGAAAAGCTGGAGAGAATTAAAGGGCATCATCAGAAACTGAATATGATGGCGTAGTATATGCAGTAAGACCCATAAGGGAGCGCAGAACCTACGTAGTAGTATTTAAGAACTAGTACATTGCGCACTGTACTTTATAAATGGCTTCGCACCCCGTGCCGATGGCCAGTAGAATCACGTTTTATGAATCTAGGTATTTCTCTGCCCGTCATTTTATCTTGCAACTTCTGAATTACTGGAACAATCTTAGCAAGATTTTTGTTTCGAAGACGATCTTGAAAGGTCTTAAAGAATATATATTTACTTTTTTGAGTTCGTCCTTCAGATTGAATGACAAAATACGAAAGTCCTTACAAACAGAAGGAATGTTACATCTCGCAAACTGCTCAAAGATATCCTATTGCAGTGGTTTCCTTTCGTATCTGTCAATCAGGTAGTTTCAAACACTGACTGGAGTACGCACATACTCTAAGCCATAAATTTGAAGAAAATGTTTTGGTATTCAACTTGAAAAAGAAAAGGTTACCCCACCTACAAAACTACCTCCATGTTATACAAATTTTGTATAAAAATCACCTACGTGTTTAAGAAGCTAGACGGGTGACATACCATATATAATTAATGTGGTCTATTTACTGTTCTTCGAAACATTACGAGAAGACAATACCTTGAACTTGTGCTAATAACCATTAAAATTGAACTAGCCCGACAAATGATTTTGTTGGAATCGATGAGAATAGAGATTTTTCTGAGACCTATCTATGCGTTACGAACTTTTGGAAAGACACATCTATACAGAGTCAATACCAAGAACCAGTAGAATAAGTGGATGAAGCTGCTCTGATATTTGTGTCTACTGTTTATGTCTATTACTAGACCTATAACCAACCTTCAACACTTGGTAGGTTAATAATATTGCCTAGAATCCTCCTTGCATATCCAAACCGGTTTCTGGTAATGTACCTCAGCTCTCCCCAACTACCGTGCCTCCTTCTCAAGAAATCTGCGCCATGTTTTCCTCGGACCGCCTGCATTTTTGCCATCCTGGGTTAAAGGATGGACCATGCATAGCATGGTTAACTATGGGAGTGTCACCCTTTCGGAACGTGCGACCAATCCACTGCCACTTACGTCATTGGATGGTTGCGCCTATTGGTTCTTGACCCGTTCTCCGGTAGAGGTGTTCATTAGAGATACAATTGGGCCAGAAAATCCTTAAGATGTGGCGCAGGCACCTTTCAACGAACGTTTGCAGCTTCCCAGTGATAGGAGTGGTTACTCTCTATGTTGTGCATCCATATAACAGCACGAGTTCAACGTTGGAGTAGAACAGTCTTAGCTTGATGTTTAAACTGGCTGCATAACTTCTCCATATGTTGGACATCATCCCGAACGCGGACTTTCCTGATGGCTATATCCAATTCAGCTCCCCCATTGGTCGAGACAAGATACTGTAAATCTTCTACTCTCTCTACCGGTTGGCCAGCAATGCATATTTGAGCCGATGAGTTTGTTCCAAGGCTGATAATTTTAGTTTTTGCCGTATTAGTTTTCAGCAGGGCGCGATGACGCCTGCCTCCATTTCAACATATGAGTATGTTGTCATTTGGTGAAGGTACATTATTCTGTGAGAGAGTAAGTAAGCATACACCATCAGCGTAGTCAAGATGATTAAGTTGGGAAGTAAAAGTCCCTCGAATTCCTCCTTTTCTCGTCGACAAAGCTGCACGAAACACATCGCTTATCACCATTAAAAATAGTATTGCTGTAAGAATGCAGCCTTGTATTTCCTCGTTTTGTATCTCGAATTCTTCAGACAGCATTCCTCTGTCCAAAACGTGACATTTGGACCTTTGGGCTTTTGAATATTAAATTAAGATACGTTGATACGGTGTCGATGCGTAAATAGACTTGGTTGAGAAATCAAAAAGAAATCAGATACTACGTTCCTTCTCCGCTAAACGAAACATGGTTGGTGTGGCCAGATCGGCATAAATTCAGTCGATATTACCGGTGCTACTAGATCTCTACCTAGGTGAATACCTCTCCTATATACGGCACGCCTTATACACTCCCTGATGGCACTATCGAACGCTTTATCAAAATCGATAAACAGTCGATTTATTCGTCGGACACTAACCTGTGTCAGTAGTTGCTTCTTCCGTCGAATGAAAGTTCGAATTTTACTTTGAATTGAGACCCCACAGATCCCAGATATGTTATTTGAAACCCTGCTAACCATTTGGGCTGCAGTTGGCTACATAGTACATGCAAACAGATAGAATCAGCAGATCAAGATCGATCAAAATCTCGAAGCCGTAAAATGTTCACAAATAAAAACGATAAGCCTTCAAGGCAATCAACAGTAGCCCGTAAATGGAATAATACCTCATTGGCAGACGTTAAGATACCTCTTAACTTCGAAAGCTAGCGTTCCAACATGACAGATTCCTCCAAGTATGGTGCGAATTTATAACGATAAAGATTCACATCTGCTACTCCAACTCACATGAGTCTCAAACCGGGGATACCTTTTGGCGACCGCACTTCAGTGTAACGTCTCGGCCGAGGCACCTTTTATAGTCAGCTGGACGCCATATACAATATGACACCTAATGGCAATATTTAGTGAAAGATCTGAATGGCTAAGTGGACGGCGGCAGCTTATCGCTCAAGCAGGTGCTGGATAAGCACCGCCTCCTACCTTAAAAACTACAGTCCTCTGTTATACCTTTCCGAACAACAACGCTGGAAAATATTCCAATTGCATGGTATTGTATCACTGTATCTCTGTAATCGCACGGTATTGTTGTGGTTTCCATGCAGCAGTTGGATCAGCCACTACCATTTGGTTCTATGATGAATACCATTTAGCAAAATAATAATTACATATCACCACAGAATCACCCTGTATATGGATTTTGGAATACTCTTATAACCGCAATTCATCGCCATCCATGGTACCACACTCATTGTGCCACAAACTATTGCAACAAAAACAGACCAAACGAGCCTTAAATAATTGGTGATTACAAATTACAGATACCAACGAAACCAACAACAGTGAAAAATAAAAAATAAAAAAATTTAATATTGTTACAAAAATTCTATAGAAATCGTACACCACTACCATAATTGTTTGTAGGTATCTACATAGGGTGCAATTACAGATAAAGCGTTTGTGAAATTTATTCATAATCATCAAAGCGGATGAAATAACAGAAGCCAACTGCAGGGGGACGCTGTCCAGGTCCATTCAATCTCATTCAGTAACATAGAAAGAAGTTTAGTTGCATTTTTATTCCGATACTATACCAGCGGGATTATGACCCGCGATTATTGCGAATAATTTGATTTGTAGATACAATGCTTTACTCTCTCAAGTGAGGATTAAATTTACTATCAATGACTGTGAACCTTTTTTTGTATGCATGTTTGAGAAGCGACTCAAAGCAATCAATATTTCTACAGATTAGATAGCACTATAGATTTGCGCTGCTAGATTTACGCAAAGGTATACAACTTGTGTCAATGTATTCAATAGGTCCAAGAATAATGTCAATCAAAACGCAATATTGATCAAACCGGTAGCATCATATTACTTCACTTGTGGGCGCTGGTTTTCCAAACTACGAGTATGGACTACATGAAATTACACAACGTAGAATAGTCAAAGGAACTTAATCAGAGCGAGAGTTGAAGCTGATGTGGATACAGATGTATGCTTGTGGGGGACCAAATGCACTGCGACCTAAACAGATCTATTGTGCTTTCCAAGCTAGATCTCTAGTCGATGATGTACTTGAATTAGAGATCTTCCACTAGGACAAGTGCTTTGATGAACCTGAGTATCTGAACTAGATCTAACAAAGGTAGATCCGTCTCTAGTAAAAAAAAAAATAGACTCTCAGGTGGTGTATTCTTTTGAGAATGAATGCGTTGCATTTTAGAAAAAGCTGCGTTGGTGTTTCCTTCAAGTTCCTACAGAATCTATACCCGGTTTCCTGATATACTCCTTGAGTCTGTAGCGACCATTAAGCATATCTGTCAGAATGCGAAGTTGATTTTTGCTAAGGTTTAAACAGGTTTTACTTTACTTGGTGGATCTCCTCCCAATGCTGACCCATTTGTTGTTTTCTTGTCTTCACAGTTCTTCCATATTCAGTGCGATCCTAATGCAGACAACAGGATTTCCGAGCTGTTTGTTGCTGTGCCGTCAGCTGCATCATTTTGTTCTAGTACCTAGTAGAGGGTTACTTTATTAGCATGGCCCAGTCTATTGATTCGTAAGTCGTCCCTACAGACATTGAACTTACAGAAGTCAAGATGGTAAAGGTGCAGTGGGTAGTACATTTGTTTGTTCAGGTTCAAACAGCAATGGCGAACAGGAACCAACAGTCACGTAGGAATATAAGGAAAACGAATAACATCTACGTTTTCCCAACCACTTCACCAAAGAAAGGTTCCTACCTGATAGCGCAATGGTCCGAAATGAGACTAAATGCTTTAGGATTTTTCTTTCCTCTTACTTAACACAAAATGGTCCAAATTGGTTTAGGGCTTCGCAGTAACCTTTTCTCAGAAGAGCAAACCTATAACGCTGAAGTAACGTACCGAGGTGGATGTAGATGTCTTTTGATGTTCCTCTTGAATAGATACAGATTGTAAGTTTCCGATAGTACATAGGTCTCTTGGAAGTGTGTTCCTATAATTTTTAACATTTCGTCTTAGACAAGGAGGTGATGAGCCCCAATTTAGTATTGCTGCACTTTCTTACATTACATTCGACTGGTGGAGATTTTACGCTATTGTGGGAGCTTCTACTAGCAAACTGCTTGCTACTGCATGCTTTACGAGTGTGTATAAAATAAGTATCCACTCTAAGCGCGAGAAGAATATTCAAGCCCCGGCTTAGCTGATATTTTGTATAAGGGAAAAAATTGCGTCGATGTGTTACTTCACTTTAAACAGGTAACTCAACTTTAACGTGTGCCACGTTGCATCAGAGTTGACAACTGCCCTACCGCAAGAATTTCTTAGTTCTTCATTTAATGCCAAGAAAATTAATATTTTTTGGCTTAAACATGTCACAGATACTCGTATAAAGCAGAAATACGTGTTAATGTAAAGGCTATGGTCTAAGAAACATTCCAGCCCGTCCTTTATTAAACGGCCGGATGGGACTTGGACGAACTCCTCTAGTGAGTCCCTAGAACTTTTAATGCAAACACACTTTCCAGGATATAAAATGATATTGCTCTCCCACCAGTTTCTCAGACCGCGCAATCTTCTTCCTGGAATGACATAAAGACAACAATTACAGCAGTTAATACCTCCAGGGCTATTAACAGTTTCGCTCCCCATAAACCGGCCGGCCTTGACGGCATTCTCCCTATTATGCTGCAAAAAACACTGGACCAGGTTGTCCTATGGCTAGTACTGATCTACAGAAGCTGTGTTCTCCTAAACCACGTTCCCCTGAGCTGGAGACGTGTTCGTGTTGTGTTTGTCCCGAAAGCTGGAAACCGAGGCTATGAATTCGCAAAGGATTTCAGACCCATCAGCTTATCCTCTTTTCTTTTAAAGACGTTGGAACGCATCTTAGATACACATATTCGAAATACCCTAGATAAATCCCTTCTATCCAAATCTCAACATGCGTACACTAAGGGGCGATCGACAGAGACGACGCTCCACGAAGTTGTGCGAACGATAGAAAAGACAATCCACTTCAAACAATATACCCTAGCTACCTTCTTAGACGTTAAAGGCGCCTTCAATAACGTCAGTACGGTATCGATTCAGGAAGCTCTGATCCAACTGGGTGTGGAAGAGTTTATTAGCAAGTCGATTTTGACAATGCTAAAACTAGAATCATTCAATCGACTTTCGGCAACAGCAGCTCCACCATATCTGTTGTTAGAGGAACTCCTCAAGGTGGGGTCTTATCTCCTCTTCTATGGCTTATGGTCATCAACAAAATCTTGTATAGACTTGACAGAGATGGAGTTAAGGTTGTCGCGTATGCGGATGACGTGGTAATACTGATATCGGGGATGTTTCCATCCGTAATCAGTGAGATTATGGAAGGTGCCTTGGACAAGATCAGCTCATGGGCCACTGGATGTGGACTCAGCGTCAACCCAAGCAAAACTGAACTGATGCTCTTTACCACTAAAACCAAAATACCGACGTTTATGCTTCCACGGCTAAACAATCATCTACTCTCCCTATCCTCCAGTGCTAAGTACCTAGGTGTGGTACTTGATCCAAAACTATGCTAGAAGCTTAACGTTGAGCAGCGGGTAAAGAAGGCCTGTGTGGCTTTCTATGCCTGCAGCAAGACTTCGCCCGAAGATGGTCTTATGGATGTACATTGCCGTGGTGCATCCCATTCTTTCGTATGGATCGCTAGTCTGGTGGCCTGCGTTAAGGAAAGCTTATAACATCAAACTTATCAATAGAGTACAAAGAACTGCGGCTATAGATGCAACGGGTGCCATGAGAACGTGTCCAACCGAAGCCTTGAACGTTATCCTGCACATTTTACCACTCAATCTTCACATTATGCATCTATCATCATGTAGTGCGGTCAGGCTAAGGAAAACAGGATGCTGGTGCGCCAATCCTTATGGTGCGACGGTTCAAAAATGGACGGCGGGGTAGGGGCGGAGATATTCTCTGATTTCCTCAATATTTTCAGGTCTTACCGGCTTCCTGATTCGTGCAGTCTCTTCCAGGCGGAAGTTTTTGCTGTACGTGAGGCCTGCCGCTTACTTAAGGAAACCTCTACACCCCTAAATACCATTGCCATCCTCATTGACAGCCAGGCGGCTATCAAGGCTATAGTATCTGCCACTACATCCTCGAGGCTAGTAGAACAGTGCAAAAAGGAACTCGCCTCGCTAGGTCGTCGGTTAAGGATCTGTCTCCTTTGGGTTCCGGGTCACAGCAACATTGAGGGAAATGAGCGAGCTGATGACTTCGTGAGGCAAAGATCTGCCCTTGATGCTTCCCTTCAAAGGAGGTGAACGTCCCGTTGGGGGTCCTCAAGGGAGGCATCTTCGCGTACTATCTGCTAAAGGCAGGTAGTAGATGGCAGGGGAAACGGAACTGTGTCATCTCCAGGCAGATGTGGCCCAAATACTTCCGGAAAAGAACGCAAGATCTACTAAACAGAAACCGTGCAGATATCGCAATAGTTTTGGCAGTTAGTACTGGCCACTGGCCCATCGGGGTTCATGTGGCTAGAATAGGCATTACATTTAATGCACACTGTCGCAGCTGCAATATTGCTAACGAGAAAGAAACAATCTTACACTTCCTCTGTAAGTGTCCGGCTTTAGGCAGGGCTAGACAGCGCACCTTAGGTAAACCCTTTTTTGGGGATATTATGAGTTTCCTCAATGTAATCGGGTGGATTTGAAAAATCCATACTCTTTTTCCCTTTCCCTACAAGTTAACGCCCTTTTTGCATCCAATAGGTTACTTGAGATGTGGTATTAAAACGGTACTTCTGCGCTAATTAAGTTTCAGCATGGTGCGCTGACACAACCACTTCTACCTACCTACCTAAAGGCTGTAGAAAAATAAACCGCAGTACTACTCCAGGTGAGTGTTCCGCATGGCAACTTGTATTGATCTGTTTTTTGGGCGTAGGACGTAGAAAAGAATTTACGGATAGTTAGTTCAACTCCGTTCTTCTTAAGGCCTACGGCAAATATTCTAGCCGGTCTAGTATATTGGCGTAAAAAGAATTTACAAAAGTGGAAAGGCAGAGTGACTGAAATTGTTGTGCATCACCTTTACTATGCATTCCTATGTATTGACAAGGACGCGACTCACTAGGATGATCATGCAGTTACTTACTTACTCTTGCCTTGTATGAGTTCTCTGATGGCTCGATTTGTTGGTTAGTTGTGTTGTGAAGCCTTGCATGCTCCCCTAGAGGTCCGAGTGGTAAGCGAGTTTACATCTATAATATTTTATTCCAAGAAGCGCGTCAACAACAGCGCGTGTAGATCAACATCTGAACTACCACTCTATGAACAATGATCATGCAGTTACTTACTTACTCTTGCCTTGTTTGAGTTCTCTGATGGCTCGATTTGTTGGTTAATTGTGTTGTTAAGCCTTGCATGCTCCCCTAGAGGTCCGAATGGTAAGCGAGCTTACATCTGTAATATTTTATTCCAAGAAGCGCGTCATCAACAGCGCGTATAGATCAACATCTGAACTACCACTCTCTTAAGCGATACGTGTCGCATACAGTATCCTAATTCCATGCACAGTATTCACGCCCAACTGCTTTGGAATTTTAGAGACTCTTCATCGGACCAAGAGCGAGACTACCTAATGTGTGTGGTACAGAGAATGGTTGGAACTCGCAAATGGCTGTGTCATAGAACTAAACCTAAGTAGCGCTGTGTTCGCAGATTGGAAATCAGAACTCTATCGGCTTATGGCATCGGTGGATCTACATTACAGAGAGCGATTTCTGGGGCTTCTGTACACAGGCAAATATACAGACGATTATGTCACAACCTGCCGCTTAGGAATTATTTCCGAGTGTGGATGAGATATCTATGATTCTTAAATTCGGGGTGAACCTCTACATCTTAACTACATCCCGCATCGCGATGAAGTTCCTGTCTTATGCTGATTATGCAACTTGGAGGAAAGGGAGGATATTCTGCACTTTGTTGGTAGGTGTCCAATCCTGAAAGAAATAAGGAGAATTTTCTACGGCGGCAATACTCTTGCAGATACCCAAACCATGGCCCTGCTCTGTGAGGTAGAAGTTTCCAAGCTGTACAACTATTCCAGACTTGCATTAGGTTACCGTGGAAGGATAATTGATGAAAACCTTTAAGTTTATTTATCTTGTTATTTTGTATGATTTTTTTAACAAATCTTTTACTGCAAACTTTCAAAAAATAATTGTAATAATTGTTAACCAAGCAGGCGGCATTGCCATGCTTTTTGATTTTCTTGTTAAAAATATGTATAAACTGGAAATTGAAACAAATCAAATCGAATGCGTACCTCACGGTAAATTAAGCGAGTTCGACAAATCATGCAAGATATTTCACAATGGTACTCAATTATAATCACGTGTACATAAGGACGCAAAGTTTTGGAACTCAACTTGCAGACATTGAAACGACGGTATATGAGAGTTTCGAAAAACATATTTCACTCGTTGAAACTTCATCATCCCGACATCACATCTCTTGTCAAACCTTCCCTCAAGTCATGACCTAAACTCGCTACGACCAATTTAATTAAAACACGAATTTTCATTATCTCATATAACATACGTATGTCAGACCATATGCAAATGTTTAAGAAACTCCCTCCTTGACTTGAACTCCAAAAACCACTTCGCACAGTCGAAACTATGTATTCACTGAAAAAGTGAAACCCCCCCAAAAAAAGGAAAGTTCTGCACAATTTTTCCAGTCTGAATCCTCTATAGCCCGGCAAAGTGAAAATGTCCAATTGTACGAACAAATTAAAGTATCCTTTCATCCCAGCTCAGTCCATCATTCTCCGCCTACTCCCCACAAATATGCGATGCGCATCGTTGCAGTGAACTTTCGGTCAAAAGTTCTCCTATACTATCTAACCGATCGACTGAACCAAAATAAAAAAAAAAATCGAACGAAATGTTGAAGATGCATCTCGAAAGGGAAAACAGGAAAAAACCGAATGGATTTAAATTTATTCCGAAACCAACCGTTAAAAAAGGACATTCTCCATGGAACAAGTGAGCAGTAGGAACGAAAAGAAAAAAATTGTGAACAAAATCAATTTGTTTGCCGAGGGATATAATATACATACACGTATGATGTTCATTGTTCGCAGCCGCATAATACCAACGTATTCGTGTCTATGTACATGCAGACACATTGTCTCATGCAGCACCTACACTTGAAATTTTACTTTTATGTCGATTCATCGATTGATCCTTTTTTCCGAGTTTAATTGGACGAGCAGATAAATTCATGCTCCACACTTAGTAAGGTTTTGTAAAGTGTGTCCACTTGGGTGGAGTTTTTCCTTTTTTCTTTTTAACCATATTCGAAGGCAGTGCAAGCGGACCACAGTGCTAGATGTGAATGCGATGAAATGTTGGACCTTGTTTAATCGATTCGAATGAATTTAACTGTATTCCTATTGAATGAACAAATAATGCACTGTGATGAGAGTACATACCGGAAAGCTAAGGTTTTTAAATTGGAGGAATATGACTGGTTCAAGGTCTTAACGTTAGAAGATTTATAGACTATCAAAGAAAGGGTGGTAATTACTTTTGTAGTGATCCGTGCCCAAAAAGTAGAAACAAAACACTAATGGATTAAACAAGGTGTCCCCTTGTCGATCTGTCAAGCCCTTAAAATTGCTGAACTGTTTAACTCCGAGAGCTGAAATTTCCAGTACATATAGACTATGGATACAAGTTTTCTTTGAATAGGGGAAAACAAATTGTTACATTAAGCATCATGTGATAAGTCAAATGAAAGATGACGTTACAAATATTCCAAATGTTACTAAGCCAAAAAATGTTTTTTTAACAAAAAAGGTTCAGAAATAATTTTGGATATGATGTCCATTCCTCTATTTACATATGAACAAATTCAATGTATGTATATAAAACTATTATTATACACATTCACGTGTTGCATTAAAAAAAAAACACTAATCTGTATTTTAAAACAAACCTCAACAAAGCTGTTAGTATTTAAAGGATTAAAAAGGCACTTTGCATGTTTAAAACCTTTTACCCATCGGATGTTACTGCCATGCCAGTCTGGTTTTTATAAATTTCAAATGGTTTTAAATGGTGCAAGGCGGAGACTCGGACTCAGTTTCATATGCCAAAAAATTAGATCGTTCTCCGACAGACAGCTCCAACTAGATGGACTTGAGTCAGATCTGAAAGCTCTCTGTCTTACTTAGTTGCGATTAGGATTTCTTAGCTGCAAGGTTAATAAAAAAACTTAAAATATCTTCTGAGAGTGAAATAGAGAGTATGGTTTTCAACAAAGATTTGGATCACTTTAATAAAATTTTTTTTAAAGAACTGAGGGAAAATAAAATTTTGCTTGAAAATCACAATTATCAATGTTTAACGCGCGAAAGAGGGATGCAGTGGTGTTCTTTACTTGTTTGTTTAAATAGTGTCATTAACCAAGGACTAATGACATATCATTCATCGCCCAATAGTATTGCTGATGAATTATTACTCATATGATAAAATAAGAAAAGTTTTTTCTTTAAATGTGGGAGTTGTGAACGGATCCTGCCCAACAAACTTCAATACTGGTAAACATTTTTCTTTTGTGTTGCATGTATTATAGTGTTGTGCCCCAGTTTTGGCACCAGCGCGTGTCTCCGTTTGTTCAACCTGCAAAGTCATTGCACTATGTCCAAACAATATTGCTGTGCACTAATTTGCGGATATTGCCGATTAATCAAAGCCAATGCCCTGGCAATGTTATTGCTCGCTGCAATAACATTGTTTCACTTACGCAGCAATATTTTTCAGTTTCGCAACGACAGGTCAACCAACGGAGAATCGCTGATCTCGCGTCCCGACCTACCTCAAGTTTCGACTAGAACGAAAGGCTAATGTCGAGTCGTAATTTGAACACGGAACGGTGCGGTAGTTTTCTTCGGTTGTCTTTCATTCTTTTTTTTAGCGTTTCACTCCGCGAGGCATAACATTTTTGGCGCAGCCGATAGGATCGATTCGGTTTATCGATCTCTCGTGTGAAAACAGTTTTTTTTTTGTGTTATTAACAACAAATAAAAAAAGAATAGTGTGTGACTAAAGTTGAGAAAAGGAAAGAAAAAAGGCAATAGAAGAAAAAAAAAATCAAACAAGTGAGTGTTTGAAGTTCAAAAGAAAAAGGGTAATAAAGAAAAAGGGTAAATAAAGATAAGCCCTAGTGCAAAAAAAGTAAATAAATAAATAAGGATAAGCCCTAGTGCAAAATTTAAATGAGTGAGTAATCTGGTAGGGTGAGTAATAGCGCATAAGTTTATCATAAGTATAAGACTACTACTAAATTGCCGGGTTTAGGTCGGTTACTTTACCGTCTGTCACAATTCTTGCAAAAGACAAGATTGCTCCCTTTCTAGTTTAGTTCTCTCGATCGTTGCAGTTTATGGCCAACAGCGAAATTGAGGCCAGACTCGACGATATAATAGACGAGAACGAACAGCTGAGGAAGGAACTTAAAGAGCAAAGACAGGAAGTGAAGGAATTAAACGACACCTTACTCTCTGAACTCAAGGATATTTTGAAGTTTGAGGTCTTTGAGTTGGTGCGGTCCCAGTTGAGTTCCCAGTGGGGTAAATTTACTCGCCTGGAAACAACTGACGCGATTCTGACGGAGTACATCAAAGCCGTACAGAATCTGAAACAAAGTTACGCCAACGAAGTGCGGAAGTTCGCTGACAAACTAAGACAAAGCGAGTGCATGCGCAAAGACCTCGAAAAGCACTTAAGGGAAGCCGTCGAAGAAGCTGACCAACAGGTAGGCGAGCTGACGAGTGAGCTCAACCAAAGTTTGACCGTGCTTAAAGAGTTACGGGAAAAGACGAAAGTAAAACCTCAGCCCGTGCTTGACGGTCAAAAGGTCCCGTCACTGATAAACCCTATTGGCCAAAAGTCGATTTCGTCTTCTTCAGGTCCACCGAAGTCCAAATCCATAGCTAAAAGCGGGCTAAGCGTTGAACTGACAAGAGCAAATACTAGTTCACCAAGAGTTTCAACGACTCCATTAGAAGTTTTGCCAAAACCAGCCCGAATTAACAATATTACAATGCCATACGAGGGGATTGCCAAAACGGCTTCTCCTATCATCTCCTATGCGCCCAAGACAGTCGTGGAACTGGAGAAACTTATAAAGAATTTCTTAACCAGAAGAACTCTGGATAGCGTAGTGGCGGAAATAAAGTGCTCATACCAGCTACCAGGTGAAGACATATAGTACTTCACTAGAAGACTGGGAGCTCTGCGAAACAAAGCGACTGAAATTATAGGAGCCACTTACCCAAAATCCGAGACCGGGGAGTTAAAAAATGCCACCATAGGTGCCTTTAAAATGGGTGTGAGTGATCCAGCTCTGCGTAATATTCTCTTGACAAAAGACGAGGCAGACCTACAGAAGCTGGCGGATTTCGCAGAGGCAACTGCACTTATGTTGAGGCCAAGCATACCAGTGCCAGGGTGGTACCCTAGTGAATTCCACACACAGAATCTGTCGTACCCCTCCCAGCAACATCCGTCTTATGGTCACCAACTCCTGCAAAATCCATACAACAACCAGAGTTCTTCCTTCGTCTCTTATAACTCGTACGGCCCCGAAACTAACCCTCATCAACTCAATAGCTTCACAGCGCAGCCCTTGCACTATCTTCCTAACATCTTACATGCAGGACCAACACAACACTCATGTAGTTCCGTTCAAGCGCTCCATAGATTAGACTCCCGCATGCCTACACAAACGCGGAGCGCAGCCCCCAAATTTCAGGTAAAGTGCGGTTTCTGCAACAAAGCAAATCACACTTATGCAGATTGTAGAGAACGCAAAAATACTCCTTACTGCGAGAGTTGCCGCTCCTACGGGCATAGGAATGACGTTTGCCCTACGAAAACAGTGTTTGCTGTCAAAACGTTGCCAAGGCGAACGAAGTGCCTTTGGTGTCAACGGACGACACACTCGGAGGAGGAGTGTCGCAGTAAACAGAACTATTTAAGAGCAAACCAGGGAAACGCGAGGGGGCCCAGTGTAGACTGTGCCCCGCAAGCCTCGTATACAGAAAGGCTTTTAGTAGTAAAAGAACCCGGACAAAAGGCACATTCAGCATTTTCGGACTTGAACATAAACGATTCAGGTCCCAAGACTGATTCAAAGCCTAAGAAACGGAAGCGTCATCAATCCCGGCTAAGACGAACCATACATAACTTCCTCGAAACATCCTCCAAAAAGCATACAGCGACCGGAGAAGGAGAGGTACGGTTTTATGGTATATTTCTTCAGCTTTTTCAACGTAGTAATTGCTCCTTTTATTACGTCTGCATTGAAGGATTCCATTAAGTTCGTTAAGGTACACTACCTACTCTTCGCGCCCACCGTTTTGAATGTCAGGAATTTCGTGAAGAACAGATTAGAACTGGCTATATCAGATGTCACCAATATGGTAAAAAATTAGATGCAACGTTGTACTTCCCTTAAACGCGATCGGTTACTTACGTGTAAGCGGCACGGACACGACGTGTTTGTACAATTGCCGCTGCCCATTACAAAAAATGGTGGGCCACAATCCTAATTGACACTGGTGCGGACGTCAGTTTGCTGAAACAAAAAACACTCCTCAACGCTAACGATATCAGCTCCTCAGAAATGAAGGAGTTAGGTGGAGCATTCGGAGGAGTAATGGAGACACTGGGAATACTGTCGACGACTATCCCACTATCCAACAATTTAAGCCTCAATGCAAAGTTACATATTATAAGTGATTCCAGTGACATACCCGCAGATGGTATTTTGGGTCGTGACGTACTGTGGAATCGCACTGTTATTGACTCAGTGGCCAAGCGCCTGAAATTCCTGGACACTACAAGTAAAACTGTCTTGGCAGAATTGCAACTAAGGTCATTTGAAGCCGCAAAAAGGCTAACCAACGAAGGTAACTCCAATGCTCCGGAAATAAAAACGCGTTCGCAGTCGGTTGTTAGATTAAAAGTTAAGGCCCACAGACAAGCTAACAAGAACCTTCGAAAGGCAAAAATTATATCGAAGGATAGTTACGATAAGCATACCAGGTGCATCTCTTTTCAAGTAGGGCAGAGAGTACTGGTTAGAAACCCGGCAAGGAAAAATAAATTCGCGGGAATGTGGACAGGGCCTTTTGAAGTAGTTTTAATAGATGGGCCTGTCACCACTGGGGTTAAGATAAACAAGGCGGTTAAAAAAATACACAATAACCGACTTAAAGTGTACTATCAATAATCAATCAAACAATTTTCTCTTTTCAGGTAGTGGTAACCCCCCATAAATTACATTAAGTTATTTAAGTAGTTAAGTTTTCTTTTCGAAAAAAAAAAAATCAAAAATATTAAGTTTTCTTAAAAACAAAACACACAAAAATATTTAACTAAAAGCAATTACATAAGTGTGAAAACTAAGAGCCTGTATAAAGATGTACTTCCTGGTACTATTATTATTAGCGCAAAGCTACGCTGAGGCACCGTTTGAAGTCAACCCGTTAAAGGATACGCCTGTGCTGTTCGAGACGATAGGAGAAGCCGTTTTCTACAAGGATAGCTGGACCGTGCTGACAAAGTTCACAACGATGGACTACACAACCGTGCTGGGACTCGCAGAGGCTTGCGACAGGCATATCGAAAAAATGTGTCAAAGCATCCCTGATGACGATTTCCAAAACCACTGCCACGTAATGGTTCAGGAAACTGCGGTAAACCTCGCCAATCTTCGACAAAACGGCATTCGCATGAGGCATACCTTCCAACTCCATCGACAAAAAAGAGCGTTGGAATTTATCGGCCACAAATGGGCATTCGGTACGATGGACAGCGATGACGCGCGTAAAGTCTACCACCAGCTGGAGTTTCTACACAAAAAGAATAAGGGCTCTTTCCAACTGATGCGACGGCAAATATCAGTAATGGGAGCGAATTTTGACAAGCTGACCAAACCCATTCAGCAGTTGGCCGTCGAAGTGGACAGCATAGCGGAAGGCATAAAACAACTGAGCGACTCATTCGTCAACTTCAGCATCTCAACAAATAAGGAGGTCTCTCTGCTGAAAATGAGAAGTGACGTAAACGAATTGGCGTCAACTATCACGTCCAAAGTGGCAGAGATCCAGAACAGACAGTCTATTGAGCTTTCAATCCTTAATGACCTGTACCAATCCAAACTCCATCCATTCATACTGGACGTAGACAACATCACGGAAGTCCTACACACGATGGTATCGAAGGGAAGACCAATTTTTGAAGACCTATTTGTCCTTCATCAAGCAGCCAAAACATCGGTGTTCCCGAACGAAGGAAGTCTGCTGATCAAAATCACCATCCCCTTACCGGAACCCTTACGCTACGAAATTCACAAGGTATATCCGTTACCAACCACCTTCAACGAGCAGTGGGACTTGGTAATCAATACCAAATATGAATACATCGCTGAGTCTGAGAACCACGCGTTTTTCGTAATGCTAAACCACCAAGAGCATTGGCAATGCACAACAGCATCCTACGCAAAAGCGGAGTCTACGATTCAAGTCTGCAGTTACGAGGGCCCAATCCTAACCTCAGGGTCCTCACAGTGTTTGGTCGAGTTTGGTCCTGTCAGTATGTAGCAGTCCCAATCAACGATGGCGTCCTCTTAAAAATGACATCAGCAAACCAATGGCTGTTTAGCTTAAAAAACCCATTGGTCCTGAACATAAATTGCAATGGGGCTCGCTATACCGCTACATTGGAAGGCCCAGGAGTATTTAAAATGACGCAACCTTGTGAAGCCAGCACGAAGGAAATAAAGTTCGCCTACCAACAACACTTTGAAGTCACCGCTGAACTAAAACAACCAGTGGTAAACCATTCAGGATTGGTCGACGCTCTGAAAATGCCATCCAGAAAGCTCAAGCCTTCGGCCACACCAAGACCACTCACCATTAAAGTCGGCAACCACAAAAGCATCGACAGAGACTTGATGGATGGGAAAAGGTCTTTAAAAGAGCTCCAGCAAGACTGGGACAGATTGGATGCAGACAGGACAATTTCTGATCAAGGCTGGGAACTGTCAGTTCATCGGTACTCAATCATATCTTTGGGTACCGTGGCGGTAGCGGTCATTGCTGTCATTGCTCTGCTGAGATTTCTGAGGGCTAGAAGAGGCGTTCGCACCATGCAGCATGTCGATGTCGAGGATCCCAACCCTCCAGTCGAGCAGTTTGAACTGCGAAGAAAAGAACAAGCTCCTGCGACACCATCAAGAAGCAGCTCAGCAAGATTCGCCGTGACCTCTGCCCGCGTTTAAAACAAATGATACCAGGACAGTACAATACATTGAAAAAAAAATAGTTTTAACTTATACAACAAGTATGTGTATTATAACAAATTTTCACGTTAAATGTTTCCATAAAAAAAGTTGAATAAAGAGCAACATATATATGTTTGCATAACTGATGGTACATTAATCCTAAATAAACTCCTAAATATACTCACGATTTAAGACGAACAAGATTAAGAACTTTTAAACAAAATAAAACTGTACTGTTCTCTCTTTTCTTTTGTAATGAACTTTCATTCGTCACAATTTTATGTGTGTGTACTATTTTTGTAAATAAGAAAATAGTATAGCAATTTAACTATGATTAATTTAAACATTAGATAATAGAATTTTTGTAAAGAAATTATTTATTCACTGAAAAACAAAATATGTAAATTTAATTAATAATATTACCATTAAAGATTCGACAAGCATTTGTCTCCAGATCTAGTCGAAACTTTTTCCAAGGGGGGAGGAAATGTTGTGCCCCAGTTTTGGCACCAGCGCGTGTCTCCGTTTGTTCAACCTGCAAAGTCGTTGCACTATGTCCAAACAATATTGCTGTGCACTAATTTGCGGATATTGCCGATTAATCAAAGCCAATGCCCTGGCAATGTTATTGCTAGCTGCAATAACATTGTTTCACTTACGCAGCAATATTGTTCAGTTTCGCAACGACAGGTCAACCAACGGAGAATCGCTGATCTCGCGTCCCGACCTACCTCAAGTTTCGACTAGAACGAAAGGCTAATGTCGAGTCGTAATTTGAACACGGAACGGTGCGGTAGTTTTCTTCGGTTGTCTTTCATTCTTTTTTTTAGCGTTTCACTCCGCGAGGCATAACAATAGCTTGCACATTTATTGAGTAGAATCCTTTGCGATTGACGTACTCGTCATAGCGATTAAGTGGTTTCTTTATACGAATGTCAGTGCAATCAAAATCACGTATTAAATAAATAAATAAATATTTGGTGCAACAGCTCTATAAGTTCCAGGACCTAGCTTCTCGCAACTACTCATGTTGTGTGCGTTATATTTTACACACGAATGGAAGGAACCTACAGTTTACTGCCGTATCCAGTCGGCGATTTGAGAAGCTTTTTCGTGACAACAATACTATCTGATGTTTGTCAGACGTTCGCGAGAGGTGGGACCATAAAAAAACTTGTTGGTGTTTTCTGGGATTCGAACTGGGAACCTCACGCATAGTGATCCGACACACTAACCACTTATGCCACGGCGCCCACGTATATGTTAATACTTCCTTAAAAGATCCGTGGTATTGCCTAATCAAATTGGTAGCGCAATCTGCAGTAAAATTGCACCTATTACGTAAGTAAATTAATACTTACAGCTCCATATCCTTTGTGCTTCTTATATTTGTTCTGAAGTATGTGAGATTAACATCCAATCATTCGCATGGGTTGCGATTTCTACCGCAACTTGCTGAATCACTCTAGATCAGTTGTTCTTAACCTTTTAGTGATCTAATTTTTTGAAAAAATTTCTGTCTTGCCATGGACCATCAACTGCTTAGAGGTAAAATACAGTAAATGTTAATGAATAAAGGGTTGTTCTATCTATAAATAAAACACGCCTACAATTCTTTACATTATAGAGATGAGTATATTATTTTAATGAGATTTTTGTGACTGCATACTCTTTACTAACTTCTAAATTCTGGTTCAGTGTTACTTAAAGTCAAACGCATGTCGGCACTGGCATCCAACCGATTTCGGTGCTTATTTTTAATTATCAGAAGCGCCGAGAACCCCTGCTCGCATAGATATGTCGATGAAAACAAAGTTAGGTGACGTATAGCAATTTCTCGAATCTTTAGAAAAGAAATTGCCTTTTGGGTCCAAAAATCGAATTCTATCTAATCATTCCTATATCGAATGTATCTTTCAAGTTACTTTCGTGTTGCATTTCAATCACTTCTTCTTGAAGGCACCTCAGAAACGTTTACAATGAAAGGATTACGGATCAGTTTCCGATTACCGTTGTCCTCGCAGTCAGGAAAATAGCGATTAAATTCACTTTTTAAGTTTTTCAAATGAAGTGTAATATTATTCTGTATTTCTCCTTTAATCTCAGCACACTGTCCGTCAATAATTTGATTCAGAGTATCAAACGCAGAAAAGTTGTCTCTTTCGACTTCATTGATTCATAGCTCAATTTTCGCGATAAATGCACTGATTTTGTCTTCATATGAAAATATATTGCTGGTGCCTTGCAAAACGTATTTTAAATTTGGACTCACAGAACTGATCCAGCAACTCTTTGCTCTTGTCAGTTAAGAATGCTTGTACTTCCTCTCTCAGTTCGTACAACCTTGACAGCATGTTTCCTTTGGAAAGCCATCGCATTTCCGTGTGAAAAAGCCGAGTTTCGTGTTCAGAATTCATATCAGAGCACAATTGTTTGAAGAGGCGAGTGTTCAGTGCACTATTTTTAATGAAGTTAACTAATTTTATAGCAGTTTTCATCGCAATAGCGAAGCATTCCGGGAGCGTTTTGGCAGCCAGTGCTTGACGATGAATATCACAGTGTGTCGTAATTGCAGCTGGATTTTTTTTTTTTTGTCAGTGTTGCAAGACCAGAGCAAAAACCAAGCATTGCAGGAGAACCGTCCGTACAAAATCCCGCAAGCTTTTGCCAGATAAGTCCACGTTTCTCCATACATAGAATAATTACATCCATAACTTTTGCACCTTTCGACGACGTTTCAAGTTCTTGAGAAAATAGTAACTCCTCTTCAAACTGTTTATTGTCATTCAAAAATCAAATAAACACAAGTAATTGACAACATTGTGAAACGTCGGTAGATTCATCACATTGTAGCGCAAAATAAGGACTAGATTTTATCTTGTCAATAACTTGTTTGTAGGCGCCGTGGCGTAAGTGGTTAGTGTGTCGGATCACTACGCATGAGGTTCCAAGTTCGAATCCCACCTCTCGCGAGCGTCTGACAAACATCCGAGAGTATTGTTGTCACGAAAAAGCTTCTCAAATCGCCGTTCGGATTCGGCATTAAACTGTGGGTCCCTTCCATTCGTGTAAAAAATATAACGCACACAACATAAGTGGTTGCGAGAAGCTAGGCCCTGGCACTTTAAAGAGCTGTTGCGCCAAATATTTGCATTTGTAATAACTTGTTCTTCAATATTATTTGACATTTTTTGAATGCGCGACTTCACTGTGTCGTTTGAAAGTGGTATATCACGAATTTTCTTTTAAGCTTCCTGCCCTAATAGCTCTTCTGCAGCTTTCAGCATACAAGGTTTTATTAGAGACTCACCGATTGTGTGTGCTTTTTTGGATTTGGCAATCAATTTTGATATTTCAAATGACGCAGATAATGTTTTTTCAGATGTTGCATAACTTGTTCCAATGGGTCCAAGTTTCATTTTTTTTAGATTTATTAGTTTGCCTTCGAAGAATTCTCGCGAACGGTCACAATAGTTCGGATGTACGGTCTTTAAATGACGTTCCAACTTGGCCGGCTTTAAAGCATCATTGGCAAGAGCAGTTGTACATATTACACATTGAGGTCTAGTCTCCCCATTTATTTCTATTGAAGTAAAGCCCAATTTAATATAATCGCCGTCATACTTTCCTTTCGGTAGCATTTTTCTGAAAAAAAAAATTATTTATTCCCACCTACTTAGTTATCTATGTACATTAATAATTGAAAATGGTGACAGAACAAATATGGATAAAACACGCATAATTTTAATAACAAACCGCTGGAGATGGGGTACAAAGTAAATCGTAATTAAAAATAACATTGTCAGGTACAATGTGATGTAATAAAGTAAAATATTATGCGTTCTAGTATAAGTAAACGTGTGACATAAACAAAATAAGCGAGATTTAGAATACTTACGTATTAAATTCTGGACTTCTTATAACTATAAAGACCTTCGTAGACCAACGATATTTGCCCTTTGCTGTCGAACTGTAAAATTTAAAAAATAAGCAAGCACTCAGAACAAAAACACGAACGTCGGTATTGAACTCTCACAAACTCACAAAAACAAAAAGCGAACGGAACAAATCAAGTGAGACGCTGTCTGCTCACTGCACGTTCCACGCACATGACGCCAACAACCGGCTTCCATTTGTAATTAGCGCAACTGTGTCGACTCGTTGTCATCTATATATCTATATCTACATATATACATATATGTATATTATAAATGTAATCCCTTTGGGATGAAACTCGATGACGTTATAACTCGATAACCGCTGGGCCGATTTTCATGATTCTTTTTTTGTTTTGTTCGTATTGTTGTATTTCAGGTTTAGGCAGAAAGAATTCTGGAAAATCGATTGTTTCGCATTTTAAGACAATTACTGAGCACTGGCAAAGCCGGGCAGCTCCAACTAGTTTATTTAATATTTTTCGGATGGCTTCGCGGACCACTTCGAGTGCTTCCAGGGACCACCAGTGGTCCGCGGACCACCGGTTAAGAACCACTGCTCTAGATATAGTTGACTGATGCACTTGAGCTTTCAGTCGTGATCGATCTCAACACTTTGAGATCGAGCTCAAAACATGAGATCTAAGTCGGTAACTGAATTTTTGTTTGCATACCGTTTTAAGAAAGACAAAACATATGAGCAGTGTCCTAAATATGACGTTAAAATCGTATTGGGCGATTTTAACGCCAAAATGGGAAAGGAGGGCGTCTTTGGTAGGGCAGTCGGTAAGCATAGCCTACACGACATTACGCTAATTGATTTCGCTGTGGAGCGAAATGTCACCATGACAAGCACATGGTTTCCTCATCTCGATATTCATAAGCAGACATGGCGGTCCAATGATCATGTAACGATCAACCAAATTGATCATATTGCGATCGACGCAAGACATGCCTCCAGTATTCTGGATGTCCGGACCTTCCGAGCGGCCAACATAGACTCGGATCATTACCTTGATGTAGCCAAAGTACGAATGCGGGTATCTCAAAGTGAGCACTTAAGAAGAATCACTTGGAGAAAACTTAACGTCGAAAAGCTACAATCGCAAGAGACTGCCAGACTCTTCGCTGAACGCGTATCCCCGAATCTCTCAATCACGCCTATACCGTCAGCATTAAGTGCCGAAGACCAATGGCAACGCTGCCAACATGCCATCAGAAACGCCGCGACTCATGTGCTGGGTCTCGCTCGCCCACCACCATGAAACCCCTGGTTTGACGAAAAATGCCGGCGAGTGCATGCAGCAAAACAAGAGGCATATAAAGCGGCGCTGCAAAGGAAGACGAGAGCTATCCGTGAGCTCTACGAGCAAAAGACACAAGAAGAACATCGGCTGCTCCAAAAGAAGAAGAAAGAGCATAAGTAGCGTGTGATATAGAAGCTCTACGAGCAAAAGAGACGGGAAGAACATCGACTTCTCCAAAAGAAGAAGAAAGAGCATAAAAGGGTGTGGTCGAGAATATTGAGAGCTTGTACTCCAGGAACAATGTACGGAAGTCTTACCACAAGGTAAAAAGAACGTCTCAGAGAAGCAATGCCAGTACAGAAACCTGTAGAGATGAAAATGGGAACCTCGTAGTAGAATCACAGTCGCTCCTGAGAATATGGAAAAACTACTTCTGCAGACTGATAACGGCGACGAAGATCAACATCCCGCTGTCAGGCAGAATGAACCATTCAACATAGACGATGATAGTGAAAATTTCCGTCCACCTGACCAAAAGGAAGTGAGGATAGCAATATCCAATCTGAAATCCATAAGGCTGTTGGACCTGACGGCTTACCGGCCAAACTTTTCAAGGCAGCTGGTGATGAATTGGTAGAGTGCAACTCATCTCTAGAATTTGGTAAGACGTGTGTATGCCTGATGAATGGAATCTCAGCATCGTTTGCCCGATCCACAAGAAAGGAGACCCCCTCAACTGCGCCAATTATAGAGGCATCAGTCTCCTCAACACCGCATATAAGATCTTTTCTGCGACATTGTGTGAACGCCTGAAACCTTTTATCAACAGTCTGATTGGACCTTATCAGTGCGGTTTCAGGCCAGGAAAGTCCACCATCGATCAAATTTTCACGCTTTGGCAGATCCTGGAGAAAACCCAAGAAGTTCAAATCGATACTCATCATCTCTTTATCAATTTCAAGGCCCTCTATAACAGCATCTACAGAGAAGAACTATACAGGGTGTCCCAGTTAAGCAGTATAATCTTTTAAGATGAGATACCTGAAGTTCCGCCGAACAAAAATTGTATGGCGGGGGGGGGCGGTGGGGGGGGGGTCTTTTCTCACCACATTTCAAGTTATAGCTCATCAAAGAGGGTGACCTCTTATTTGGAGGTGTAACCACTTTAAACGCTATAACTTCTAAACTATTATAGGTACAAAAATAGTTTTATACATTTTGAAAAGACAATTTTAGACAGTAGCGCATTCAAGTTTCAAGCACGTTGTGTACAGCTATTCAGCTACAAAAAATGTATGGCTCCTTAAACACAAAATAATGAAAATTCCATTTTTTCACTTAAAATGCATTTTTTTCAAAGTTCTTACTTAATATTTTTTTTTTTTTGAGATTTTTATCCCAAAAAAATTTCCTTAAAATTATGTTAAGCAACTTTTTTACGTACGATCAACGGAAGTTGTAGTAATAGCCATTTTTTTGTCAGACAAAAATGGTCAAACAAAATTAAGTGAGAATAATAAACTAACGTACCTAAGAGCAATGCAGTTAACAGTTGATTGTGGAATAGGAAAAAAAAGTGAAACAAAGATATATCACTGATTTGCAAATGTACCGTAATTTTGTTTCAACTGATTTACAATCGATAATTTGCTCTGTAAGGTAACAGCCGATCCCCACAAAATGTATTCAAAACGTGAATACGCGGAAATAGTGTTTGCATACAGGCTCTGCAATGGAAACGCTTCATTGGCAAGATTGGAGTACCAACGACGATACCCAAATCGTAGAACACCATGTAGTCGGATGTTTCGCTGATGCGTATCAGCGCCTTGTTGATACTGGGTCAGCTGCACCAAATAAAAGGGAACGGCATTCAGACGCAGCGGCGGTAGAAGTTGAGAGTGGGATTTTGTGTGCTGTGGAAGTTCAGCCTTCAGTCAGCGTCCGCAGACTAGCTATGCAGTTGGAACTTCCCAGAACCAGGATTCACAGAACTCTACAGAGTAATAGACTACACCCTTTCCATTTAACAGCGGTACAGGATTCACTACCAGGAGATGCGCAAAGAAGAGTGGAATTTCGCCAATGGCTACTGCGCAAACAAGCAGAAAACGGGCATTTCCTCAATAACATTCTGTGGACTGACGAAGCGCAATTCACAAGATATGGGGTAACAAACCACCATAATTTGCATCATTGGTCAGACTCCAATCCCCATTTAATACGCACAACATCCTTTCAAAGGTAAGAATTTAATTATTGTGAACAACTTATTAAAAATGTGTTGCTTATTTGAAAGGAGGTTTAGCGTAAATGTTTGGGCTGGATTAATAGGAAACATTTTAGTAGGCCCGCACGTTCTTCCCCGAAGAGTTAATTCTCATTACTACCTGGAATTTCTTGGAGAACGATTGCCGGAGCTGCTTGAAGATGGTCCTCTTGTTCAGATAAGGGCGATGTTCTTTCAACAAGATGGAGCACCTTGTCATAGTAGCAGCGGAGTAACTTCGTTCCTCAACCATACTTTTAACGAACAGTGGATTGATCAATTTTGCCCCAATCCTTGGCCACCCAGATCTCCTGATCTAACACCCATTTCTGGGGTGCTATGAGAGAAAAAGTTTATTTTAGAGAAATGACGAGTCTGGAAGAGTCCCAAGAAAAAATTAGTGCCGTTTCAGAAGAGATGAGAAGAGTTTGCTGCTCGTTAATCTGCCATCCGAAATGCTTAAACGCGCCCGAAAGTGTATTCAAATGGAAGGAAGGCACTTCGAACAATTACTATAAACATTCCATAAACTGTTTTGTTTTAAAACGAATTCAGTAGGTACCTACACTTCTTTTTTACCATTTTTGTCTGACAAAAAATGGCGTTTACTACAACTTCTGTTGATCGTACGTAAAAAAATCTTGACATAAGAATAGGTTAACCGATCCTTCAAAAAACATAGTAATGAAGCTACTACTAAAGATGGCAGCACATATGGTTAGAAAGATTAATTATTATTATTATTCAATGCAAAATAAAAAAAAAATATGTATAGAAGTTTTTGCTTAATATGATTTACTATAACATAATATTTTTTTCTTTTTTTTCTTTTTAGGTAAGTGAATTTTTATGAAGTCAACTCTGTAACAGGTATTTGTATATATTTATATATACCAATATTTCCAAAACAATACTTGATTTATCAAGGGTGATACCATATAACTTTACAGGGTGCTACGAACTATGTTAGTTAAATAGCGCAGAACATTGCATTTTTACCATTCTTGATGCGTTTTAAAATTCATGTACCTCACAATAGAAACTGCATCGGGACGTTTTATCCAAAAAGCTCTGTTAAAACATCTAAAATGGATATTTAGATAAACTTTTAAATCAGTTTATGTGCCGATATTAAAATAACCAGATTTACCGAAACATAGTACGTATGCCCCCAGACCGGATTCCAAGACGAGCCATGGTTTCCGTGCCAACCGGTAGGCGACCCCTTGGTAGGCCTAGAAGTAAATGGTTGGATCAAGACCAACATCTCTCCGGAAGTCGTCTAGGGATTCTCCCTGATGGGTTGGAGTCAATGGCGGAGGATCGAGAAGGATGGAGAGTTCAGCTGATCATCCTATCCCCACGATCCGCGCGAAATATTAGCGGCATTAAAAATGTATGTATGGAGAAGAAGTACTATAAACCTTGAATTGAACTGAAGTTAGAGGAAAAGTGCAGAAGTGGCTGTTTCCGATAGATAGACTCGGAACAAAAAGTCCATAATTCGGCCTGTTATGAAAACGTTAAATTAAGTGAAAAAGTTATTCTGAAATAGGAAAGAAAAAATGTTAAGTACTCTCTGTTTGTTAGTAGTAATAAAAGACCAAACATTTATTGTTGGAAAGAATTTTAATCAGCTATATACTCGCATACGCCATTATTTTCACAAGCTTCCAGCGAGACAACCTTTTTTCCATTGAGTTTTGCAGAGACTGGAATAAACGGTAATCGAGAGGTGCAAGATCAGATGAATACGGCAGGTGGGGTAAGACATCTCATCCAAACTGCACCAACTTCTGCCGAGTCTGCAAACATACCATAAGGTCTAGCGTTGTCTTGATGAAAAAAGACGCCCGTCCGATTAATCAGTTCCGCCGGTTTTTTAATTGATTGCAGCATTCAGTCAGGACAATTGAGAGCAGTACCTATCGGAATCAAAGGTTTGGTTGTGTAGAAGAAGTTCATGGTACACAATTCCTTTCCAATCCCACCAAATACAGAGCATAACCATCTATTGGGATGGCTAAAGGTGGCTCACGTATTTTGTTATATGATCTTTTCCGTTCCACGTTTTTATAAAGAATCGACTTTTCAGCGCCCGTAATCATCCGTTTTAGGAATGGTTCACTTTCGTTGCGTCTCTACAAGGAATCGCTGATGGAAATACGACCCAATAAATTGTTTTCACGCAAGTTGTGCGGGAGCCCTAATATAGGATCGATTTACTTATTGCAGTTTGCCTAAATGATTTTTCACAATTGATTTCGATACATTCAATGTTTTTGCTACGTACCTGGTTGTGTAGTGTGTATTATTTTCGATTAGAGGTTTAATTTGGCCCGCATCAATCTCAATCGTTACTTACTTATGTGGCACTACAGTCCGGGGTGGACCTGGGCCTCAACCAACAAACCTCTCCAGCCAGTTCGGTTACGAGCCATCTGCTTCCAGTTGCGCACGCCAAGTTGCTTGAGGTCCCCCTCTACTTATTTGCGCCACCTACCGCGAGGTCGTCCTCTACTGTGCCGTCCATCCGAGGTGGATTCGAAGACTTTCTTGACTGGAACGTTGGGCTCCATCCGCTCTACATAACCAAGCCATCTTAGTCGCTGTATGTGAACTCTTCTGGCTAAGTCGATGTCCCTATATAGGCAGTATAGTTCGGCATTCTGCCTTCTACTTCACTCACCGTCTATGCAGATGGGACCAAAGATCGCTCGAAGAACTTTTCCCTCAAAATAACCAAAGGCATCCTCATCCGGTTTTGACAAAGCCCATGCCTCTGCATCATACAGCAGGACTGGTGTGATTAGTGTCTTATGAAGAGTTATCTTAGTAGTTCGAGATATGGCTTTGGTACTCAATTGGCCTCTTAGCCCATAGAAACAACGATTGACAAGAGTAATTCTTCGCGTGATCTGCCTACTGATGTCATTTGCGGAGCTCATCATAGAGCCTAGGTAGACAAAATCCTTTACTACTATTGTGGCGTTCTGTCCAAAACGCCGATTGACGGCCCGCTGGGTTCTTCCGATTATGTCAATGTCATCGGCATAAACGATTAGTTGTATAGACTTGTAAAAGATTGTACCTCCGGTGTTGGCTTGTGAGTTCCCTACAATTCTCTCAAGTACTATGTTAAAGAGATCGCATGATAGCCCGTCAATTTGTCTAAGACCTTTCCTAACATCGAACGGTTCGTTGATATTCTTACCGATTTTGATGGAACAGCGAGAGTTCTGCATTGCCATTGTGCACAAACGGACGAGCTTGGCAGGGATGCCAAGACTAGACATGGCTCTGTATAACTTGTCTCTATACACGCTATTGTAGGCAGCTTTGAAATCGATGAAGAGGTGGTACGTATCGATTTTATGTTCATGGGTTTTTTCCAATTGTGGGATATTTGCTATTGATAAGGACATATCAGGTTGTTGACGATCGGTTTTAGGCGTTCACATAATACGGCAGACAAGATCTTATATGCGATGTTGAGGAGACTTATACCTCTGCAGTTGGCGCAGTTCAGAGGGTCTCCTTTCTTCAGGATCGGGCAAACGATGCTCAGGTTCCATTCATCGGGCGTACTTTCGTCCGACTAGATTTTGCAGATGAGCTGGTGCATGCTCCTTATCAACTCATCTCCTCCTGCCTTGAAAAGTTCGGCGGCAAGGTCTTCGGGTCCAGCAGCTTTGTTGGATTTAAGTTTAGATACCGCTATCCGCACTTCATTCTGATCGGGTTGACAGGAATCTTGACTATCATCGTCACTGTTAAATGGCTCATTCTTCTGCGAAATATTGGCCATCATCGCCGTTTAGCAGTCTGCAGAAGTGTTCCTTCCATATCCTCAACAACGACTGCGATTCTACTTCTGTATTGCCATTTTCGTGCCTGCAGGATTCTGTTCTGACGTTGAAATCCTGTCATGCTCCTTTTACATTTTGGTGAAATTTTCGAGCATCATTTCTGCAATAATGTCTCTCAATCTTCTCGATCGAGAGCTTCTCATGCGATGAAGTCGATGTTCCTCTTTTCTCCTCCGCTTGTAGAGCTCGTGAGCAGCTCTAGTCCTTCTATGGGGCGCCGCTTTATACGCCGCTTTATACTCTTGTTTTGCTGGATGTACCTCCCTGTATTCCTCATCAAACCAGGGGTTTCGTTGTGGTGGCCGAAAGAAACCCAGTATACCAGAGGCGGCATCTCTGATGGCTTGTTGGCAACGCTGCCACTGTTCTTCCGCGTTTGCTGCTGGTGACATACGACTTTGATTAAGATTGAAGGAGACTCGATCAGCAAAGCTTCTGGCGGTCTCTTGCGATTGTAGCCGTCCGACGTCAAATTTTCTCACAGTATTTTGTTGATTTCGCTCCGTTCTGGATATCCGCATCCGTACCTTGAATACAACTGGGTAGTGATCCCAGTCCACGTTGGCTCCTCGGAATTCCGAACACCCAGAATACTTCAAGAGTGCCTTGAGTCGATCGCAATATGATCGATTTGAGTGAATTTTTCGATCAAAGGAGAGCCATGTTCCCTTGTGGATATCGAGACATGGGAACCGCGTACTAGCTAGGACAACGTTTCATCCCGTCGCAAAGTCGACTAGACTGAGTCCGTTGTCGGATGTGATGTCGTGCAAGCTGTGCTTTCCGACCGCGTTACTAAAGACGTTCTCCTTTCCTAGCTTTGCGTTCAAATTACCTAATAATGTTAGAGTCGCGGCTAGGACATTACTCATACGTCTTGTCCAAGAGCTGGTAGAAGTCGTCCTTCGTCGCATCGTCCATCTTCTCGTGAGGAACGTGAGCGCAAAGTAAGGTAATATTGGCGAATTTAGCCTTGATACGGATAGTCATGTGGCGCTCGTTCACATGCGGAAACTCCTTGCTGATTTCAACCGTTCGCCTAGAATAAATCAGAGCATGTGAAATCTATATATGTATCTCTGTATAATCACCACCACGAAAACGTTGGAACAGCCCACGAACAGTCCAGGTACCGACAGATATCCCCCTGCATAGCACAAATCTTCTTATGTGTTTGCGCAGCTTTTTTTCCTTTTTGAAAATAAAAGATAGCGGGAATACTTCAATAACGTTGCATTAATTAATTATTAGAGAGATTATTATGGTAGTTAAATAGGAATTAAAGATAAAAAAGGCATGCACATTTTATTGCAATAGAACTTCTTTAACGACAACAGCGTACATTTACTCGATCGAAAATGTGCTGTTTTTTTTTGTTTAAAACGGCTTAAGCACTTTTAGTAAATTTATTTTAAGAGCACGTTCAAAAAGGCATACCTGATTTTTGCTTAAGTATGCCAGCAACAATACTTTCGAAAATCGACTATATCTTAGAAAACCCAAATTGCGAAAGAATTCCAAAAACAATTTTTAATTTATGGTTAAAACTATAACTGCAACCGCTACAGATTCTTTTCTGAATAATATTAATTTTAAAATCCCACTTCCCGCAGAGCAAAAACATGATTTTCCTTTTGCCCCAGTTACAAATGTAAAGCTTATTCAAAATATATTTAGAAAACGTAATACAAGGTATTTTCAATTTATTTTAATTGTGTCAAATACTAAAAATGCATTTCCCTTAAAATATAATTGTTTTAATTAGTCGTCTCACTAGTTCCGCCTAACGCTGTAGACTACTCGTTTCAAAGTCCTTCAAACAGTCTGGACATTTTTTTATCCTTTTGTCAATAAGTATACTTCAGCTATTAAACAATATAATTTGGCACGGCTTTCTGACTCATAATTGTGCTAGTCTACCTAAAAGACCACTCAAATCCAGACATTAATGACAATTTGAGGATGCAACTGTATTCCATGGATACAATCACTATCCAACACTTTACCATCAGAAAGGACTTGTCCATGTCTGCGATGTTGATGTTCCCTTGCATCTATTCCCTCAATTCGACCACTCCTCCCAGAAAAAAAAACCCCTTGACTCGAAAATCGCACAGTATTCGCTATGGATATACTCACAATTTTTATTTCTTTTATTTTTCCGCGCTATACAACATTATCCTTGATCAATGCAAAGAAGACAAGGTAATTGGGGCTTACCGATTATTATTTTATTATCATTCTAAGAGCTTTGTGATCTAGTTGAAACCTAAATTCAGATTTGATCCGCAGGGCAGATGATTCTAAATTAATTCCAATCTTCCACCTTTCAGTAGTTTTCCCCTTCCAATTAAAGGACAACCAACCACACAACCAACCGCATCGGATGAAAGAAGGAAGGTAAATTATAACGAAATAATTAAGCTAATCAGACAGTAGCTATCTGCAGGAACTATAAATGCTAACTTCACATTAACCAAAGTGGTTGAATGGAATTTAAATGAGACAAAGATGGTACGGTTGACATTCAAAGGACACACCCTACGCTTACATACACAATCATTCTATGGAGTTATAGTAGTGGGGAAAATCATGAATTTGTGGGGTTCGAGTTTATAACTCTTAGGGTGATTGTACAATAAGATATGCCACGATAATTTCAATTGAATGTCATCAACTTTTGGCTGTGATAATTTTATTGTATGTATATGGGTATTCCAAATAGGAATGTGTGTGTTTAGAAAATGGAAAATGTACATTGGTTGAGTTATTGTCATTGCTTTGTATTTTATTGAAAAGATATGGATTCTAGAATGTTGCCGTAAATACGTATTTTATTTCCAGCAGTGTTGCTTCTAGATAAAGCCTATTATGCAGATCAATTATAAGTTGTTCCAGCTAATTTCAGGAGCTATCGGGACGTTAATTTGCTTTTCAGGCTCAGGCTCTATACTATCTCAGGATAAATAAGCAGTGGCCATTGATGTGACAGACGAAACTTAGATTTGCTGTACAACATTTATGTTTTTTTCCCCATCTTGCTTTCAAAAACTACCCTGCTTACTCCTTAGAATAGATTGGAACCAGTCAAAAGTTCAAAGGCCAAACAACGACACTTCATACCTAACTTCGGTGAGCAGCGATCCAATGCTGGATTACCAAGTTTTCAATCATCAAGTCGGACAATATTTTTCCAATTTCACGAACCAAATTAGATCTTATCAAAGTTGGGCCCAGCGCCGTTAAAGCCAATTGACTGTTAGAAAGGATGAAGCTGATTTCGAAGCTGGTATTAGCTTATATAGATTAAGCAACATATTTTTTGATCACAAATTTATCTGAGAGAGTTGGTTAAGAGTTTTGCTAGCCTGGGATCGAAATACTAACTCTAGTATCAATACCAAGGACTGTGAGGGTATTGTACGTCGAAAGGTGAGGTGAGCTCGCCGGCTCCATGGTCAACCCAAAGAAGTACCCTAAATTTTGGGAAGAGGTACTTTATTTGTAAAACGTAGCGATTCGATACAATATTTCTTCATTAGCAATTCAAATGGTTCTCTTTCTAACAATTTCTATACTTAAGAATTTATATATAACTTAATTCTAACATTGGCCGTCCTACGGTTGGTTCTGTTACGGGTCGAGGTCGCATGGGTTGTTGCACGGCTCGGCTCGGTGCGGTATTATGTCGGCTTGAAGAGTTCCAGTCCGCGCAAATGGCAGGCTTGGAAAGGGCTATCCGCACTTAGGGCAGGCTCGCAAGGATCCAGTCCGCGCAATGGGCAGACTTGGAAGAGGCAGTCCGCACTTAGGGCAGGCTTGCAAGGATTCAGTCCGCGAAAGGGCAGGCTTGTAAGAAGCAGTCCGCACTTAGCGCAGGCTTGCAAGGATTCAGTCCGCGAAAGGGGCAGGCTTGCGAGAGGTAGCCCGCACTTAGAGCTGGAATATCATCAGGTCCGGGGGCCTTCTTATTTTGCATGGGCCTTGTGACTTGAAGTACCTCTTCTTCGCTGAAATATTACTGTAGAAAGTGTATTTATGGCCAGTAATTTTTTAAGATTTGCTGGTATCTTACTTCTGCCATTGGGCATGTGGCTTTACATTCCGCTTTTTAATATCTTCGCAGATATTTATAATTATTATTATTTTTATGTGTAAGAAAAGTATCTTGCACTGCGACTCAATGGTCTATTGTGTCCCCTACTTATGCCTTTCCTCTTTGGATGTCCTTCCCATTATAGTCTCCCAAGATTATGTTTGTGTGTCCTGTACACTGGCTTAGCTTGAACAAGAATGGTCCACCCTAGGAACACACTCTCTTATCCAATCGTTGAAGAGTCTCGGAATGAGAACTGAGTCCTTTGTTGCATATACTCATTTAATATTTAAAACTTGCCCAAATATTTACTTCTTTTATAAGTCAACGCCACACATGACTCCACAATTTGTCTGAGATTCCCGTCTCGCTAGGCTCACTAACAAATCCGCAAAGACTTTCACCGGCTATACCTAGTATCCTCAGATATGCCTTGGGCTTATATTTATCCAGTAGCCTTTTAAGATACGCAAGTTATTCTTATTTAGCCTGATGCATGACGCGATCTTTTCCGATTCCCTAATAGTTAATACACCTTAAGTTTCATTCTAGGCTCTGGCCGTTTTTGTTCTCCATTTTTCTGAATTCTCCTTTTTATCTGTGATGTCCTATTCCACAGAATGGTTCAGGTCCCATGAAGGTACCCTTATCTTGCTAAAGAGTCTATTGCTTCATTACCCTATATTCTGTCGTAGCCGGATGTTTAGTAAAGAATTACCTTATTGTTCCTGTCCAGTTTGTTAAGTCTTTTGTTGGCGTTCTCACGTGGTCTAACAACGTACAGAGGTACTTGGACTCTATCAAGATAATTTGGACACTTTCTTAGAGTTTGAAGTGCTGCAAGTTTAGGTTCCATATCAATATGTTCCTTTTTAATTATATTTATTCCCACAATGGTTTTAAGATAAAGAGTTGGAGTAGGACGCAGATAGCACGTCATATAAGTTTCAGACTCACTACAGCTCTTTGTCGAAGTCATTCTTGTCCATTAGACTGCCATCAGACTGCAGTGCAAACTTAGGGTACATCTAACAACTAAGGCGGACATTTGTAGCATTTTCTTGAGATTTAGTCAGTAATTTCAAGTGAAATGATAATCATTACAGGTTCCATATCATAATCAGGTTCCATATCAATATGATCCTGTTTATTTTATTTATTCCCAATATGGTTTTGAGATAAAGAGTTGGACTGGAACGCAGATAGCACGTCATACAAATTTCGGACCCACTACAGCTCTCTAACGAAGTCATTCTTTTCCATTAGACCACTGTAGTGCAAGCTAGGATATACGAGTAAGTATAACAACTAAGGCGGACATTTGGAACACTAATTTAAGATTTAGTCAGTAATTTATGCCACAAGTGAAATGATAAATTCAAAATGCTTGCATTTAAGAACAATTTACTGTACCCTATACTCAGGTGTATAGGATACACCTTTCCTTCGGTGACAGGTTCAAATGTTGCCACTCGATGTTGGTCTAAGTGAAAGAAAGTAGTCTATAATTGGACTTGAGAAGTGGGTGTTTAGTAAAAGTCCTGAAGTGATATCAGTGTTTTTTAAGAACAGTTTTTTTGTCAGCTTTGTAATATATTCCTGTTACTGGTGGGCGCCGTGGCGTAAGTGGTTAGTGTGTCGGATCACTACGCATGAGGTTCCAAGTTCGAATCCCAGAAAACACCAGATAGTTTTTTTCACGGTCCCACCTCTCGCGAGCGTCTGACAAACATCCGAGAGTATTGTTGTCGCGAAAAAGCTTCTCAAATCGCCGTTCAGATTCGGCATTAAACTGTTAGTCTCTTACATTCGTGTGAAAATATAACGCCACAACTGGTTGCGAGAAGCTAGGCCCTGGCACTTTAAAGAGCTGTTGCGCCAAATATTTGTTTTTTTTTTTTTTGGTGCAAATATTTTAAGACGCCTATACAATAAACGCCCACCAAAAACAACAACATTTCCGAAAGGAGCCTCAGGACTCATGTTTAGCCTGAAAGGTTTTATATATCCATCAACAATCATAATCGACCGCATGCACATTCATTCAAACATTCAGTTGGAAACAACTATCCCCAAATATTAACACAAACACATTTCAAAACATTTACGAACAGTCATCCTCGCGGAAGGGCTCACGATGCTTATACCCAACGAAAAAATGCAAAAACAAACATCCCATCCGTACCACCGAACAACGGCTGTTAAAATTGTGGACGCGTGTAATATAATCCGCCTAAGGTTTCAAACGCTTGCCAAAAATCAAAGGCAGTTCGAATAGCGCGCAAAAATATCTTTCACAATTCTGTAATGGCAAACAGAACACATCATCCTTAGGCGGCGTTGTGTCATCGCCATATAATCGCATTCGAATCGTCCTAACCAAGCATCCATATGCACATTCGTTACAGTACCGTGTGTGCTATATTTCCAACAACGACGTTGTAGGCGTCACAGCATTGAAGGAGGAAATTGAAAACAGGAAAAATAAATGTTTTTTTTTGGAAATCTCTCAACTTTTTTTCGCTCTCGTCCTTGTGAGCATCGATGATTGGAAAAGCTTAAGAGAAGAATGAATGAACGAATCGAAAATAATTCCAAGTAAAAGGCTGGTTTTCGAAACAAGTTTCTGACATCTGTATAGCGGAAGCTATCGCATCCTTGCCGGGAATTTCCTCAGCAGATAGAAGAATGCTGAAAAGAGTGTGTCCATGTTTCTAATCTGTAAGGTGCAGGAATTTTATAGCAACCATTTCACTTCGTTTTTGTTTCGCATCGAATTCAGTGTCGTCAGATTAAGCAACAAGAAGAAAGTCATCTATTGAACGATTTGATGGAGAAATTTTCTGAGCTGCTCTGTCCAAGGCATGCAAATGTCAATGCTTGTTTTTTCGTTATATTGATGGCATTCCAATCATGTTGTAACACGTTCAAATAACGAGTTCTAGATGTGAGTTATAGGAGGGTATTTGCTTTGTAAGGATATACCTCTTTAGATGAGGTATTAGAGAACTTGCACTTTTCTGGGCTTTTACATCGATTTTCAAGTTGGGAACAGATATATTGGCGGTATGATTTGAGTTTGAAAAAAGAGATGGGAATGTCTTTCCTGTTAATGAAATTGACAGGACTTGCCTGAACCTCAAAGTAGCAAGCCGTTAAAAGGAACTCAACTACGGTGTCGATATATAAGTATGTAGTCGACTGCTATACAACCTCGCAATTGGCAAGCATTATACTGACTTGAATGCTACCAATTTTCTTCGGCGTTAGCCCTATGAGGCTCTTACTTCTTCATTCAAACTCGGAAGGCTTTAACCGAAATTTTCACTAATTTTTTTCATTTCTTTACTTCCCTGCTCTATTCCGCATTGTAAAGCGAAGACAACACTTTAAAATTTTTTTTTTGTTTTAGTAGGCACGCTAGAGGCTGTTAAATTCACCACAATTGCGTAGTCTGGATGTCAAAGACTTATGGGGACTTTTATTGCAAGCCTAGATATGTTAGAATGTGAACGGATAACGCAGTATGGGCATCCTTGTAACATAACCTGAAAAAAAGTGTGCCAATCCATTAAGTTAATCGTATTGGGTGATTTTAACGCCAAAATTGGAAAGAAGGAGGATGTCTTTTGTAGTCTGTCCCACTGTCAGGCAGAATGAACCATTCAACGTAGATGATGATAGTCAAATTTTACCTCCACCTGACCAAAGCGAAGTGAGGATAGCAATATCCATGCTAAAATCTAACAAGGCTGCTGGACCCGGCGGTTACCGGCCGAACAAGGCAGCTGGTGATGAATTGGTAGAGAGCATACACCAACTCATCACTAAGATTTGGTCAGATGAATGTATGCCTGATAAATGGAATCTCAGCATCGTTTGCCCGATCCACAAGAAAGGAGCCCCCTAAACTGCGCCAATTATGGAGACTTTATTCTCCTCAATATTGCATACAAGGTCTTTAATGCAATACTGTGTGAACGCCTGCAACCTTTTACCAACAGCCCGATCAAATCTTCACACTTCCGCAGATCCTGGAGAAAACCCAAGAAGTCCTAATCGATACTCATGATCTCTTTATCGGTTTCAAAGCTGATTATCACAGCATCTATAGAGAAGAGTTATATATGGTAGAGCAATGTCCAGTTTTGACATCCCTGCCAAACTTGTTCGTCTGCGCGGGATGATGATGATCAGAGATCTTTCATGTTAAAGAAGTTTTTAGACAAAGTGACATGCTGTCATATGACTTTTTTTTTTATTGTACTTAAACGGATTGTGTGGAACTCACAAGCAAGCATCCGAGGCACAATCTATCGAAGTCTGTACAACTGCTTGCATACGCCGACAATATTGACATCATTGGAAGAACTCAGCGGGCTTTCACCGGTGCCTTTGCATGGATTGAAACAGAAGCGGCCAAAATGGGTTTTGCGATAAACGAGGACAAAACCAAATGTGTGCAGGGACAATCAACACCGACGAATTGGACAGAACGTCACAGTGAACAGCAATAATTTCGAGGCAGTAAGGGACTTTGTTATTAATTCTGATAATGATATTAGTGCAGAAATAAAGTGAAGAATAACTCTTGCCAGTCGCTGTTTTTTGGGGTAATAAAGCAATTGAGCAGTAAAGCACTATCTCGAACAGTTAAGGAGACTCTTTATAAGACCCTGATCATCCCAGTCCTGCACTACGGTGCTGAGACATGGACTTTATTGAAAGCAGATAAAGATATCCTTGGTCGATGGTCTTGTTTGCGTTGACGGGTTTCGGAGGAGACTAGGCAGGGCCTAGCTTCTCGCAACCACTTACGTTGTGTGCGTTATAATTTTCACACGAATGGAAGGGACCTACAGTTTATTGCCGAATCCGAACGGCGATTTGAGAAGCTTTTTTAAAACAACAATACTCTCGGATGTTTGTCAGACGCTCGCGAGAGGTGGGGCCGTGAAAAAACTCTTTGGTGTTTTCTGGGATTCGAACATGGAACCTCATGCGTAGTGATCGAACGGTAGCACCACCTAAGTAAATAAGTAATTCGTTTAGTTAATGGACGACTACGGATCCACAGTGACCAGCAACCGTATCGAGTTGAAAAATTGCAAGAGGGTATCATGGCGAAAAACACGGAAGAAATAGTATCTAGTGAGCTTAAAGGTTATTCTCAAAAGATCGCTCAAGTAATGGGCGTCTGGTACATAGTATTAAACCCTAAAGCTTTTACTCGCTACATATTTTCCGTCTTCGGGTATTATTAGAAATGTTGTAATTGTTACTGCTAATTTCGCAACCAATTTGGTTAGGCAATACCGGGGATCTCTTAACGATGTCATTAACATATAAGAACTTACCCAATGCTGCATTTCAGATCGTAGGGATATTACAGACCACTGCAAAGCTGACAAACTACTAAGGTTAGGTTAGGATGTCGAATGGATTCATTATACTCCCCTGACGTGGAATCTGCTGACTGAAACCCGAAAAAGTTAGAAAAAGAAGCGAATTATCTAGAGTTCTGTAGTATTGGAGCAGCCCCTCTGAGACCATCCTGAGAAAGTTAAGACGAACTAGGAAACGAGAATACTGGTTGAGAATTCCCTCTGTCTTCCTTCTAGACAAATATCGCAAGACAAAAAAATGTCTCCGATGCTGGAATTTGATAAGAAATTCAATATTCAGAATTTCTGACAGAAATGACTGGAAGAATCAGTAAAGAGGACCTGGTCTACTACACTGACGTTTTCAAAATGGGGTTTGACCATAGATTGTCATTGCTGCATATGATGTTACCTTGAGTGCATGAACATTATTAAAAATTCCAACTTCAGAGGTACATGTATATGTCCTATAAGGACATACAGTAACATAAGATCGCCCCAACAGCTGTTTACGTACGACGTCCAGGGTTCTTCAAGCCGTAATCTAGCCCTTAAATAGAATTGGTCCATGATTTTCTCTTGTGAAGTCTAAGGTTGCGTAACTTAACTCGTTACTCCACCTACATTTCAAGACGTATTGTGCTTGCAAAAACCAAACACAGATTTCCGTATCCCATCCCGCTCCTGAGTCTAAAAAATGCATACACCAAACAAAACAAACAGCACGAATGCGGCAGCCATTAGTTGCATCAAAATAATACGTACTCGTGATTACTTCCATGCCACTAGTCTGTAAAATAGAGAAAACCCGATCAAATCCTTTTAGTGGTTTTTAAGTGATGCGAGGACAACCATAAACTGAATTCAAATCAACTTAGGCAAAAGATGAAACTTAGTTCAGCGTTGGCGGGTATCATCCATGCCCTGTTCCGCTTGGAAGCTAAAATTGTTGTCAAATAAGTCGATGGCTCCGTAGCTTATAGGTATCCATTTCAAAAGTTTTGCTACGCAGTGTGATCTTTCTCTTTTGCAAGTAGTATCCGGTCGCTATAGTACTCATTCCGAGCTGATTCCACTGTCACTGACAGTACTTCAAGGGCTGATCTCTTACGTTTGCGTAAGTGAATACTTTCCTGTAGGATCTTTCAAAGTACCTCACATTTGGATACACAACTAACTACCGTCTTCATTTGAAAACAATTTATCGAACGTAGACACATCCAATTTTTTAACTAAAATAAAATATTCTACACTCCTTACGGACAGCGAAAAAGCCCTAGACATATAAAGTTACATTTTTATCCTAAATTAGTTTTATCGTGTTCATAAAACGACAGACACGCACAGAATAAAGTATCTGTTTTATCCGATGCCAAGCCAATACACGTATATCACAGGAATCCGTTCGAGTTACGTGAACGTCAATTCGTGTCCATAATAAAATTTCGCATAAATATAATAAAACTAATAACATTCGAATATTTGTATTGCATGCACATCGCCAGCAACATGCCCTGTCCCTTCTACCACACGGCATTTATCTATAAGCCACAATTTCCGGCCAAAGTATGCTCCTTTCATTCCTGCGAGCATATATTTTCCAAATTAAATGGCAAAAATAGTTTCGAAATGCCTTACACTGTTGTTCGCATGTGTATGTGTGTGGTAGTGTGTGTATCAGCGTTACTATGATGAGCATCCATAGAAATTGTAATAAATTATTCCAACCCCTAGATACATTGCATTGAGTTCCGATCGAAAAAGAAGCACACCAGCCAAAACCTAACCTATTCGGCAGTTTGGTCAGTCGAAGAAGGCAAAATGAAATTCAAATCGAATAGATGCTTCCCGACATTGTAATGCTCTGCGTCTGGAATATCTATGGGATGAGATTTTTAGAGTTAAATTATGGCTAATGGATTAGTATCTGGTTCTGAAAAGATTGGTTCCAATGAAATATTTTTAATATGAATTAATTATAATATATACAATATATTTTTTTTTTATTGGAATTTGAATAAACTATTATGCAAGAAGATTGTCAAGTAGATTCAGATCCATAGAAAGATGCATCCAATAATAAGATAGACAAGCTGGAGATTTTTGAACATGTCCCTACCGCAGACGAGACGCACAGAGCTATGTAGCTTGATACGTTTCACTCCGACCACGAAAATGAAATGGAAATACAGGGTGGGTCAGAAAGAACTCCCCCATTTGGGATGCTAATATGTATAACAAAAAACAAACAAGATATCAAAGAGATAACTTTATTTCTAAATAATACACATAATGCAGTTTTTAAATTCTCCATTATCGATACACTGAGTAACCCTCTCTCGAAAGTTTTCCATTATGCGGCGAGTTATTTCAGGCGGAATGTTAGCGACTTCCTGTGTTATTGCATTCTTAAGAGCTTCCAAGATATCCCCAGAGAAAAAAATCGCCAGGCGTCAAATCAGGCGAACGCGGTGGCCACCCGATATCACCACGTAATGAGACAATACGCGCAGGAAACATTTCTCTAAGAATCGGTAGTGACTGGCGAGATGTGTGAGCTGCTGCACCATCTTGTTGGAACCACACATGTTCTTGTCCATGTTGATCCAATAGATCATGCAATTTAGGCCGAAGGAAATTCTCCAGCATTGCACAATATCGATCGGAAGTTACAGTTACGGTAAGATCGTTCTCTTCAACAAAGTATGGACCCCATACACCAACATTAAAAACAGCACACCAAACTGTAACCTTGGGACTATGAAATGGTTGTTGGTGAAGTTCCCTGGGATTATTTTGAAACCAATACCATACAAATTTTGCTTATTGACTATGCCTGAAAGATGGAAATGAGCTTCGTCGGTACACATTAAAACATCTCTGCGGGGAATGTTCAGAAGGAGGTCCATCAATAAGCTTTTAAAAAAACTATTCTCGAGGATGACCCTACAAAATTATATTGACATGTACATACATACGTATATAGACAGCAAAGTAGCCATCTACCCCAAATAAATCAAGTCGAGCAAGCGCCACATTCTTCTGAAATCCGACATCAATCTATAAAAAAAAAAAAAAAAGAGAAGATCACTGAACAAGTGAAATCAACCAAAATCTCGTGTCGATCATTCCGATCTGATCCCATGTCACTTAAATAAAATCCACCTTTGTCTGGGATTTTCAAAACCACGCTGATGGACTACACTTTCATACATACATTTACATACATACATTTTCAATTGCCCGCTAATCCTTCATGAGGGTCGCGGGGATAGGATGCTCAGGTGGACTCTCCATCCTTCTCGATCCTCCGCTAATGACTCAAACTCATCAGGAGGAATCCCTAGACGGCTCCAGGAGAGATGCCGGACTTGGTCCAACCATCTATTTCTGTGCCTACCGCGGGGTCGCCTACCTGATGCCACGGCAACCATGGTGCGTCTTGGAAGCCGGTCTGGGGCATACGCACTACGTGACCAAACCATCGAAGCATAGATCGTTCCGTTCGGAGAAGTAGCTGCTCAACATTGAGCGCCTCGCGTACTCTGGTGTTGCGCACTCGATCCCTACGAGCTATTCCAGCAACATCGCTAAGGAACCTCATTTCGGCAGCTTGTATCCGCGATCTTATTCTTTCGGTCACTACCCAAATTTCATGACCATAGGTGAGAGTTGGAACATACACCGAGTTAAAAACCGATAGCTTAGCTTGAACACTAAGTTCGGCTTTCCTTATAACAGATTGGCCAAGCTCTCTCAAAATTGATCCAGCCTGACCAATTCTACAGGATAACTCGGCATTGCTCTTCCCATCACTCGTGAATAAGACCCCGAGGTAAACTTATCCACCTACTTCAGTGGAACTCCACTAACATGCAGAGTGTACTGAATGGGTTTTTTGGAAACGACCATTACTTCTGACTTGTTCACGTTGATCTTCATTCCAGCATCATCACAAACTGCTACAAACCTTTCGAGTGCGCGCTGAAGTTCGGTTGTAGAGGACTCAAGGATGACCACACTTCCATTGTTTTTTTTTTTTTTTTTTTTTATTAATCGCTTATTTTTCACTCTAGCATTAAGATAATTTATACTTCAAATAAACTTAGAACTACATTATTATAAAACCTTAAAGTAACTGACCTGAAGGGTGCTCAATACTTATATTATAATTTTTAGAAAACTTCATTTTTCCGCTTTATTTTAATCGGCATTTTTTTTTTTGTTATTTTAAAACATATGTATATACATTTTTTTATTTCACTTTAAGGCAAAATGTGGTAAATCCTTTAAGAGCACATATTTTTTTTATAAAATTAATCTAAAAAAAACTAAACTAAAAACTAAAACTTAAAATTACCTTACATAAAATCCTGGGCCGGACCCTGATGTGTGATTTCCAACTCGCCACTGGAAAGACCAATCAAATACCAGTTAAACCAGTCAATCGGCCATTCAATGGTATGCGAGAAATCACATATCAGGATCCGGCCCTGCTTAACCTAGATGCTAGCCCCAACCCAGTCAAGCCACCAATATCTCCGCCTATTCAACCTGTCGTCGTTAACTGAATCCCGCTCAGGTATGCTTACGCAGTATCTCAAGTCAGCATTTCCTTCTCCTGAGTCTATCGGCTCATATGGTGTACGTTTATCTGTCGCCCTTCTAGCAAAATGGTGAATAATCGGAACGTTCAGCGAATCTGACAAGTAACCATACGCATCTAGATACAAGAATGCTTCGGGGGGTATGAACCCACTCAACATAGCACTTCGGAAATACCTGGGGTTAGGGTAAAATAAGCCCGGACGTTTTCTGTAACGCTCGCTGACCGCGCGAAATGGTTCCTCACAAGATCCAGAATGACATTGTCGATTCTGGACACACCGGAAGTATCCAATAGGCTCTTATTAGAAACGTAATGCCGAAAGTTGGAATGTGCGCTTCTATACATACGCATGCAGGCTGGAAGACATTTTATTTCAAAATGTATAAGTTTTTCTATATAAGAAGGGCTTATGTTTCACCATACTGGACTCGCATAGGTCAAAATTGGACGAACGAACGCTTGGTAGCAAATGATCTTTACATCGGCTCTAAGATAGTTGGAGTAGGAAAGACGTTTGAGGGACATAATTGCCACTCTCGCTTTTTGTAACTGCATATTCACGTGCACATTGTAGTGCAAAAACTTGTCTAAATGGGCAGCTAAATACTTCACAACAGTTTTCGACCCGATGAGAAGACCATTAGAGCTCACTATTTGCAAGTTTTTCCAGTTGCGTCTCAAATCTGAATTACTGCATCTTACTGGGGTGGGGAACAGTATTGTTTCGCATTTTGCCTCGTTTATTTTGAGCTTCCACTCTGAGCAAAAAGTTTCAAGTTTATCAAAGCTATTCTGGAGCTCTGTCTGCATGTCTTGGATTCTCGACCCGCTTGCATACAATATAACATCGTCAGCGAACGTTATCGAATTATCGTTGTCCCTCAGCATTTCCGAGATGTAAATGTTGAAGAGGAGCGGTGCAGTAACTGTGCCTTGTGGCAGACCGTTAGTGACTTTAAAAAATTTAGTCGTCGTGCATTGTCCACCTGTTACAACAAATTTCTTCTCGTGCACCATAGATGCAATTGTCTTTACGTGGGAATTCATATCAGTGGAGTTTATATAAAAGCCCATCGATCCAAACCGTGTCGAAGGCTTTTTCGGTATTCACCAGACAGGCAGCTGTACATCTTTTGGCGTTAAGATTCCAACTAACGTCAGAAATCAATTTTGTAACAGCGTGCACTGCCGAATGATTTCTCTTGAACACAAATTGGTTCTGCGGTATAATCTCCTTTCTTTCGCAAACGAACAAAATAGACTTACTTATAATACAGTACGTCATAAACCTTCCCGATATTAGTTGGAAGGATCAGAAGGACCCTTCTTCTTTTTGATTATTGGAAAAACCTTCGATGTTTTCCAATAACTCAGAAAGTAGCAGTTGTTCAACAAATTATTATATATAACGCAATATTGCCGTATAATTTCGCCCGGTATATGGTATGCTTTATGATTCGTTACGAATATTATCTCAACCACTTGACTTTTTGTTATTTAGTTTCCTGAATATGTATGTCAGTTTGTCTAGTGTTGTAAAGTAATTGTTAGTCTGTTCGTCTGTTCTGTTCTGCTCTTAATCGCTCAGAAAATCTCAGAAGAGTTTGTATTTTGCCGTTGCGAAACCTTGACAATTCGTCATTTATTTCGCTAGTTTTGCAGCTTGGAAGATCGCTAGCATGGATTGCCTCAAAATGAAAGCCGATTAGGTTTAGCTTGTCTACCCCACTATCAATAACGAAATGGTTGTCGATAATGGGGCAGTGTTGGCTATTGATCTCCGCCTGAGAGAGAAGAGACTGAGAAGACAGTGGAACTTTCAATTTTCAGATCTTGGCAACGTTACGAGGCTTGAAAATCTGATTAATTTTAGGAAACATGTTCCTGGAATCAGACTTCAATATGTTTTCGGCGCGTTGCTTCCAATAATCGTTGCTGCCTTAGCAATGTCTTCACATTTCTTAGGAGAGATTTTAACATTTGTAACTATGAATTGGACGGTTCCTCTAGGAACTGACATCGTATTCGATTTATCTGAGTGATTAAAAAACTTTTACAGGTTTGTAGAGTCTTGATGTCGCGGTTTAGATAACATTCAATTCCGGTTTTGGATTTAATTTTCGGCACTGCCGACTCCGTAGCCAGCAATACCACCGTATTTAAATTCCCAATATAGGTATCATATTCCTCATTAGAAAGATTCCTATTACTAGTAATATTAGAAGAGGAAGGGCAGTTCTTATATTTTCCGATGGCACAACGTTGAAATTTGCATCAATCTGTCTGCCTGAAATTCAATTTAGGAACTTCTTGCTGCGTTGCGAAGCTAAAACTTGAGGCGCCAGCAAATATCACCGGAATAACTATTGCAATATGGTCGCTATCATACGGCAATATAGAAAGCTTATTATCGTGGGCCGTCTGAATTTGCAATCGCGCATTCGCAATGCAAAGATCAAGATATGAATTTACAAAAGGAAAACTTGGTGCAACTGGACTGCATAATTTGATTTTATATTCGACCTGGTTTTACGCAATAAAGCGGTTAAGGAAGTTACCTCTTCCGTTCGCCCTTAAGTTCGGCAAGGCCGCGTGTCTCGCGCTCAAATCCCCCGCTAAGATGAAATAGTTTTTTAAACTATCTAGTCTTAATATTTCGAATATTTTTTCGATTTCGGCTTCAAATGGATTGACGGTACCGTTAGCCGCATATGCTGATTTAAATACAGACAACCAAAATCCCTGAGAGGCAGCGAGATAATAGTTGTCTCAAGACAACTAAAGCTTCTAATATCAGTTCTTTCAATTCTAGTGCATCAAAGTGGTTTCCTGACAAGAATACCGCCACCTTGAATAGTGTCACGTCTGTCTGTCCGTATTACGTCATAGTTAATGAACTCTAAATGATATCTGTCATTTAGCTTTGTCTCGTTTAGATAAAGAATGTCGGGCTTGCGATCAGTCACAAAGCGCAGTAGATCACCGCGCCTACTGATGGCGATTATGGAGTTCACATTTAGAGCAGTTATTTTTAGGGTTGCACAATTTGATCTAATCATGTTTACGACTAAAGATGTTGAGAAGGGCATCAACCTTCGCCGAGAGATCTGCAACAGTTTTGGTCAGACTGTCGTTCGCTTCAATCACTTCCATTGTTTCGCAAATGTAATATCCAACCAAGCCTTAGCAAAACCAGAAACCACTTTGGGATGCTCAGGCTACTAGCAATAACCAGAACTAACTCCACCCGAAACCTATTATTCTTTTACATTCACCTCCAGTGTTCTATATCGTGAAACGCAATGGATCTTACCTTTCACCTACGCAAGAGTAAATACAATATGTCTTTCAAAGCTTTTACTCGTTTGATAACCCCCAAGTTATTAGGGCCTGATCCACATCGAGAGACCAACATTAAAGTGTACCTTACTCCCACCATGTCAGCTAAGTACGAATCGATGTCATATCCGTAACTAAGCCTCTTCAAAACAGTAAGGTAGGCAAACCGTACAGATTTATTGGCTCATTCATTTCCGATTTTACCATCCAGTATTCTATACATACTTAAGTACCTAACACCATACAGAACGCATCCATATTCATGTCATTGTATCGACAACAACGAAAAACTATCCGCTCCCCATCGAATAAGTTATGCACTTCAGCGAAAATATGAGACTTAAAAACAAAAGTACGGATAAAGCACGAAAAACTTAAATCTTCTTTGTGCGATTGTCATCAAAAGCCAACAAAGTCGCGCGTATATCGTTCCAGATTTCCCGGATCAATAATCCATGAATAGCACATCCTTCATAATATCACGCCATGCAGACAGTATAAAATTTACACCCTCTTTGCGGTGTAAGGATTAAGTGCTGTTGGCACTGCAGCAGCACTAGCATACAATTGCAATTTAACGATATTGAGAAGCAGATATTAAAACGGTATCGTTTTTTTTTTAATCTACCAACTCATTATGAATTATCTATTGATCCAAATTTTAAGGCTTCAACTAGGGATTCCCACCCGCTCATCAGTCCCTTGAGTTGACAACGAGGCGAGAAGAAAATAATGAGAAAAATAAAGACGATGGATGATGGAAAGAAAATAATCCTTGAAGATGAAGAGTGCTTCATTCTTCACTTTTATGCTGAACCCCCCGCACACATGACCGATAATAGTGCCATCATCATTGGAAGCTATTCCAAGGCGAGTTGAGTGGATTTTCATTTTGAAGATTTCCAATCAGAGGATCGACTAGAAGATTTTATAAGGGGTTGGCAAATACCAAATGGGATTTAATTTATCCTCAAAGTGTTCATAATCTTTGGCAATTTTTATGAAGTGTACTCGATTGGTAGGGTGGTGTATCGTGTGAGAAAAACAAAAGAGGGTCAGGTCTTGAGTGTTGAAGGTATTATTTAGTTTATTAATATTTAGAATACATACTGTAGGATGGTAAAGAAAAAGCGCAGAAGGATATACATCTAGAAACAGAATGAATATATAAAACTCCTGTGTACAGGCTCTTTAGTCATATTCTACCAAAGATTGTAATTGCGAATAATTAATTACCAGGAACAGCTAGTTCATTTAAGCAAATTTGTAGTTTTGGGGGTTTATAATAAAAAATAAATAAATGAAATAATGACTTTGGGTTTTGAGTTGAAATTTGTACGTTTATTATCTTCGAATATATAAGTCTTGACAATAGATAGACGCAGAACAAAATTATACAGGGTGATACATAAATGAAAGAGGTGAACTTCTGTGTCTTGATAAAAGCATCACAGGCTCGAATAGAAAGATAGCCTTGATATCACTTTTTCTAATGCCAATCACTTTGTACTACTGCTACCTATACCCTTAAGAAGACCAGAGCTTCAAAAATAGTTAAAGCAAACTCTGAGTTTGTTGAATGGCTTAAAGGTCCGACACCTCCATCTGCTACATCATTATGGTCTTCGAATGGAACCAATATTAAAAGAGTCTGACTACCTATGATACCTTTACGAGTTCATACTCTTGGAGGACTCTGCTCACTTCAAATTTTTCTCGTGTTATGGCATGTCGTGCTATAAGATTTGCCACCTGTTTTCATTTGTGGACTACATTCCTTTTTTTTAAAAAGGAAAAATAATTCCCTAGACATAAAGTAAATTCAGACTAATTGTGAAATTGATTTTTGAACATGTTTGGAAATCAAAACTATTTTCTAAATGAAACTTGCTTGAAACGTGACCACAGATCTGCAAATAAGATGTTCTGGCAGACCGTCCGCCGACTCAGAGGAAAAAAGTTGAATATCGTTGAAGGGGTCAAATCCAAAGACGGTACACTTCTTTCCAATGAGGAGGACATCTTACGCAGATGGAACGAGCACTTTTCCGAATTGCTCAATCCCGAACAGGGCACCGAAGAAGACAGACCTATTGTCGAGAGTAGGGCGGAAAGTAGTCCTACGGTAGAGGAAGTAACTTTGGCGATCAAAGTACTAGAAGTTGGCAAATCTGCTGGTGTGGATGAAATTCGGCCAGAAATGCTCAAGGCTTTAGGTAAAGAGGAGGGAGTACAATGGCTCTCGCGTGTCATTAAAGTGGCCTGGGAATGCGGTGAAACACCTGGTGATTGGCAAATGGGGGTGATAGTTCCTCTTTTTAAAAAAGGGGACAAAAGAGATTGCGCCAACTATAGGGGTATATACCTTTTAAGTCTCCCTGGAAAAGTCTTCGCTAAGGTGCTAGAAACGCGTTCCAGAGCTGTGGTTGAGGACAGTTTGGGAAATGAGCAGTGCGGTTTTCGTCCCGGTAGAAGCACAACCGACCAGTTGTTCACTCTCAGAATGGTTCTTGAGAAGGCCTGGGAATATGCTAAGCCTGTCTACACTTGTTTTGTGGATTTGGAAAAAGCATATGATAGGGTTCCTCGAGGGAAACTCTGAAGTGTTCTGCAGGAGTATGGGATTGCTGGTTCCCTGTTAAGGGCGATTCAGGTTTAATATACAAACTGTAGAAGCTGTGTTCGGATAAACTGTGTTAAATCAATACTTTTCACTGTGGGCGTTGGACTCCGCCAAGTGTCCTTTTTGTCACCTCTCCTCTTCATTGTATATATGGATTGGATGTTGCAGCGCAGCCGTGGCGGGGAATGTTTCAAATTGGGAGACCTACGGATTGGTCATCTGCTCTTTGCGGATAATTTGGTCATCCTTGGATTCTCTCAAACCGAACTTCAGCGCGCACTCGAAAGGTTTGTAGCAGTTTGTGATGATGCTGGAATGAAGATCAACGTGAACAAGTTAGAAGTAATGGTCGCTTCCAAAAAACCCATTCAGTGCACTCTGCATATTAGTGGAGTTCCACTGAAGCAGGTGGAGATGTTTAAGTACCTCGGGGTCTTATTCGCGAGTGATGGGAAGAGCAATGTCGAGTTATCCTGTAGAATTGGTCAGGCTGGATCAATTTTGAGAGAGCTTGGCCAATCTGTTATAAGGAAAGCCGAACTTAGTGTTCAAGCTAAGCTATCGGTTTTTAACTCGGTGTCTGTTCCAACTCTCACCTATGGTCATGAAATTTGGGTAGTGACCGAAAGAATAAGATCGCGGATACAAGCTGCCGAAATGAGGTTCCTTCGCGATGTTGCTGGAATAACTCGTAGGGATCGAGTGCGCAACACCAGAGTACGCGAGGCGCTCAATGTTGAGCAGCTACTTCTCCGAACGGAACGATCTATGCTTCGATGGTTTGCTCACGTAGTGCATATACCCCCGGACCGACTTCCAAGGCGCGCCATGGTTGCCGTGCCATCAGGTAGGCGACTCCGCGGAAAGCCTAGAAATAGATGGTTGGGCCAAGTCCGACATCTCTCCTGGAGCCGCCTAGGGATTCCTCCTGATGAATTGGAGTCAATGGCGGAGGATCGAGAAGGATGGAGAGTCCACCTGAGCATCCTACCCCCGCGACCCTCATGAAGGATTAGCGGGCCATTGAAAATGTATGTATGTATGTAAACTTGCTATTAATAAGCTTGCGTCGAATGTCAGTCTGTGTCGAATGACAGTGTGTGCTTTTACTATCCGCTATTCGACTGTGGAACTGGAGCGGCAGCATAAAATTAGCTTATTAAATTCTGAATTTAACAGCCTCTTTTCCGACGTACTGAGGAAGCCGTACAACACAGATGTGGAATGCTTAGCCAAGCTCTATCTTTCCCTGTCATTACAGCTCACAAACATTTAAAACCAATGTACATCGGCATCTCCTCCTAACTTCTCGTAGTTTTTCTACCGCACGCGATGTGTCCTAATATTTGAAGGGCAGTCAGAACCCGCTCAAGGCGGGAGCTAATTATAAAAAAAATCTGTAGAATATCTCTGGAATATATTTTTGAGAAAATATATATTAATCGGATACTGATTCTATCAAAATCCGAACCATTATAAATTTAAAAGGAATATTTTGGATCGCATTCGCTTCCCACACATAAAAATAGATTTATTTAATTACAGAAATCTGCACATAAATTTGAAAGGCTAGGTACATATTTACAGCCATAAAACACTCATTGACACTTCAGATTTTACCCAGAACTTCCACCTCGATGGCACATAAAGCCAAATCCCTCACCATAAATCAAAAACAATTGCCAAAAGCAATTCAATCTATCCCTTCCGATGTTACTCGTTGTGTCTGTCATTTAATACCGAGACCCAGCCCGAAACTCCAAATCAAATAAAAGAAACCTATTTTCATTTAAAAAATTCCTGTTACCACATGGATGGGGGGGTCGAAACGGTATCATCCGGAGGAGCGTCCATTTGCTGTGGCCCGAACAAAAACACACTTAAATCAAATTCCATCAAAAGGAAGTACCTGCTCTGTGGATTCGCTACACTTAAACACACCGAAGGGAACCATCATTTCACATTTCGCACACAAAACTACAGTGCACTTTTGTGGCTTAACATAAAAAAAAATTTCATGTGACACTTAAAACCTGACATTCCGCACACATTATATTGTGTCCTAGAAGAAAAAAAAACCAACGCAAGTACACCATCCTCCCATGCCAGAATGAGTCACATATAAAAATCCTAATTGCAGATCCGTGGAACTATCAGGGAGCGCTTTGTAAAGTTGCAAACACTCTAACTGGCCATTACGTCAAAACAGTAAAAAATTTTCGTAGAAGGACATTCCAGCAAAGAAGCAAACATACTAACACACCTACACAACGAGGCGTAAAATTATCAAAATCAGTTGGAAACCCGTAAAGACCCAGAGTTTCCGGAGATTTCCTTCCTAGATCCTGTGCTCACAATATTAACAGTGCTGTTGGAAAAAAAGGAAGGGGAACGAAATTCTCTCTCCGAGCATAATCCTTTCTATAGCAGGTACACCATATCCCCATCACGCACACAATCACACATACAGAGATACATTTGCCCACATTATATAGCTTAAGTACTCCCTTGTATAAAGTCGGATTGAATTGTATTATCCAGCGTTCTAGTTTGGTTCGTAATTATTTTTTATTAGTTTTCAGAAAGGAAGTAGGAGGGGTACGACGACTAGCAAGGAGGCTTCTCGCCTCGGCAATAGCTACTTGTCTGTTTGTCTCATTGTAAGCCACATGCACAACACACACTTTCACATATGAGAGAGCCGAACTGGGAGGCTGTGGGGTGCGATGAATGGTATGTTTGGATAGACATAAAACCTCACAAGGGATAGATTGGTCTAATAATAATAAATGACTATAGATATGGTGTTGGGATGGCCGTTTTCGAAAACGGGACGAATGGAGTTTGAAACTGGTAGCTTAGTGGTTTTGTAGTACTTTCGCTTGGGGTGATGATAATAGCGGTGGTGGTGTGCAACGCTCAGGTACCTACCCCATGTGGTGGGTACATTTTCCTCTTACTTGGAAGTAGAAGTTGGGTTTTTGAGGTCTTAAGTTATTGGATGACTTTGTAGAGGGAATTTCCCCCGCTATTACCACACCGTCCGCTATGAGCGGAGTAATCGATTTATGCAGATGGCGTATAAACATTTTTGATACCCAAAGAATCGATTTTCAATTTCCCTCTGTTCGCTGCCAAACAGGGAGCATGTGGCGAGTGTAAAAAAAATGGTTTTAAATAGTGTGTTTGGAAAAGATGTAGTCTTAGTTAGTTGTTGGCACTTCTGGTAGTGAGTCGGATGGCTGCTGGGCTGACCCTGTTACTGGAATATTGGAAAGCCGATGAAGCAATTCAGTGACATATCAGCAGTTTCCACATCAGCACCGAGGATCTGCCACCTAATAAAAACATAGGCAGACCAATAATAAAGAAAATCTCCAACAATATCATGACCCTTTCTACAAGCGTCGCAGACTGTAGTGACACATAAGCCTAATACATTGAGATGCTTATCAAAAGCATAATAGCCCATCGGAACCTCAGCAAATTATCTGCAATTTTTTCAAACAACCGACGTATATGCTAGGAACGGTCTCATCATAGCCGGTGATAAGCCTCCTATCTTGCGGAAAGCACCCTTACTCTGCCAGAAAACTGTCAAGATCATTTCTCGTATAAAGAAAAGCCTCAAGTTGCAAGCCCGCAAACCGTAATCACATAGAAAATTTGAAGATACTTCAACTAATTGTATATAGTATCAGTTTTTGTGGCGGGCAAGACTTTCAAATGCACTCTGGTTGCTTAATGTCGTCGAGTCCTAAAGCCAAACAAAGTATAACCCAAGTGTTGGAAAATTTTAAAAGCATTTCCATTGCTGGCTTGCCGGTATCATATGGATATACTTGCAGCCTTGCAACCAAAGACATTTTTTTTTAAAGTGATCGGTTAATTTTATGGGAAGACTAGTTGGGATTAAGCTGTTTGTTCTTACTCCTATGGGGAACGCTATTGCGTGAACACTCTGCTGTACACCCTCAATATGGTATTGCTATGCAAGATCATACCTAACGACTGTCTGTTTTATAGTGAAGATGTCGCTGGATTTGATCAACGAATGATCCACTACGCTTTTAATCAACTTAAGCAGTTCTCTTCACAGAAAGACTACTTCTTCCAGTGTCACAGTCACTATTTCACTCTTAAATGAAGCCAAGTACCTAGGAGACCCCACCCTGCATATTAATCTTTTATGGCCAAGGCTCAATAAGTGGGAGATATTTTGCCAAAGCATTTTATGAAACTGAATTGATACGCAAGGCTCCTGTGATGCATATTTGATGATAAGCTCATGGTCATTGTCACCTTCTGTATACTCTTATTCGTATGAGTATTCCAATTTAATCTTCTGTCTAAAGATCATATATAGATCGTTGGCTTCATTGGGAAAATCAATGTATGCGTATAGTTTTTAGCAACTAATCTAGGGCTTAGATTTCTCCTTTTTGTAAAAATTACTCACACTGTTTTACTAGGAAGCGAGTGTTTATCTGGCCAAAAAATGTTCGAAAAAAGCCGCCCGTTGTGGGGTATTGGCACATATTGAATCCGTTCGTGCTTTTTTCGCCTGGAGTCTTTAGTCTTAGGTGCAAATGGTTAGGTTACATACATGGCTTTACTAAGGTTCTCTGAGACAACTAGTAGTACCATTGGAAAAACGATATCAAGTACTTCTTCCCGGATCACGCTTGCAAAGTACGTTCGTTACCTATATTTGCAATAACTATGTTTTTTTCTTGAATTTTCTTCTAAAGGAGTCTCATTCCTTTAGTGTAAACATTTGATATGTTAGCCTGCTGCGTTTCTTGCTGGCATCTTACTCAATAATTAATTCACTGAATGGCTTGCATTCTGAAGTTGCACTTTATTCAAATATATTGAAAGCAGAAAACGATGCCGAAGGCATATTTGTTGGAAGACCTCAGCATACTAGATCCGTGTGATTATTGGATCTTGTAGCTGCTTTGCAAGCAAAATTCTGAACATTCATACATAAAACAATTTTAAATGTGTCCTCTGTATCATTCACATGAGTGATCTTGTACGAAATCATTCGCATAAACAATAAAAGGGTCATATCACTAAGTTACCATTCCGTTACCGTTTTATTTTTATTTTTTTCAACTTAGATATGTCCATCACTTGAATCTGTAGGACACCTTTTAACTAATACTTGTATCGCATATGGTCGAAATTCGACAAAGGGGAAAAGACAAACTGCGAAAGAAACAATGCTATGTATTTGTTTATAGTATAAGTAACTCTTTTTTTGTAATATTCGCCCGTGCAGGGAAGGCAAAGCTCATACAGCCATGAACGTAATCAAAATTCTTTCATTTAATTGGTTCAGATATTTTGTGTGGGGAAATCATGTGTGCACCTTTACTTTATTTTACCTGACTTAACGTAAGCATACGCACATCTTCTTTTTTTTCTGCACATCTATGGCACAGTTCCTTTCGAATGATATACATACATTTCATCCCCCTCCTTTTATAATAAATACTAAAAAACGTACGACAAGTTTCGTGTTCATGTATTAATATGATGTACAAAATAACCTAATGCTGTTCATAAGGATCTAAGTTTTGGCAAACTAGGCTTAAGTTACACCGCCGTCTGCATGTACCTGTAGAAAAAGTGACTGAAAAAGCACTGCAGGTCAAATTTTTATTTTTTATTTTTATTTAATGAAAAGAAACCCATACACCAAAGCGCTTATATGGTACTCATTGCCGTCCATTGTACTACCAGACGCGAAACTTCTTTTGATGGAGGTTGAAAAAACTTATATTTTATTCGTTTCTTCTTTGTACTTGGGCGGTTGTTGATTGCTGTTCCCCGCTGCTGCTTGTACCTGCACATATCTTTTTCTGTCGTTGTCCTGGTTCTGGAATAAGGAGCAGACTTTTGGTGCTGTTGTAGTCAGAATTACTTCTTAATTTTTATAACATACGAAACAAACTTATGAACAGCAAGTGTTCAAATTTAGGTTAAAAATTAAATACGATTCTTGTCTTATGATGTTATTACAACTAGGACTAAGATTTGACAAAGTAATTAGTCAAAGGAGAGTAATATCGAAGAGGCACACCACACACTGTGTGTTTGTTTAATGAACCAGAACCCAATCAGAACGGTGACTAGACAGCAGACAGCTGCTGTGTATACTTGTGTAGTTAAACACATTTGACTTGAAGGCTGGTGTTGAACAAATATTATCGTCTGTGTGTCTGGACAATATTTGTTCAACACTGGTACTATGTTTCAAATCCTCATGCTGTATCATTTCTTCCATCCGTCACTGTATGTTCACGCTTAAAATTTGTATGTATGTATATCCTTCCATATTAATGATTTTATTTTTCATAAATTACTCGAAACAAACGTGGTCTGATGCTTAACATCCTGTGCTGCCATTCAGAATATCTGAATGAATCCGAAAGTCCTTAAGAGTTATTTATTAAATACACACCACGGTAATGTGCGCACAAAATTATTAAAGACTCATTCATGGATGATCTGCTCTTAGCATCATTATGTTGCGATATTACCAATAAACCTCAACGATGAGGTCATTTAAAGACCATCCAAGTGTCCTCTTACGAGGTTAAGGGTTCAGTACATCCATCTCACTTCTGCGAGCATGAAATATAATTAAATATAACTGAGGAACCATATGCGATTGAATCTGGCAAAATTGATTAATTATAAGTAGCAACACAACAGTACACACGCGCTGGAGGAGTCAATAATATTCCATGTAATCCGGTGAAATTGCATCCTGCTGACTACCTGTTTGCACCGCTCGTCACCCAGCAACGCATTACCTTCATAAATACCAACTGTATTATGATGAATTTGTATATAACCTGCACAGGTGTGTATCAATATTATGTCAAGGACTACCGATCGTGGGAGGCAAACGTAGGACTTAATTCTGGACTGTGTGCAACTGTGAGTGGATTGGAAAAGGAAGTGTCAACCGGTAGAGGCATTGTGTCCAACGTATGTCAACACATGTCGCGATTGGGAAACCATTTCTGTGGTCGATTAGTAAGTCAGTCAGAATGTGGAATTTGCATTGGCAGGATAATGACTTGCATTCATCTCTCTACATAGACACGAACGAGTATACAATATCCACCCTCTGGTCAGGCCATCATGTTGGGTTCATAATAACCCGACAAATTATCATTATTTTATGGGTTAATGAAATAGTCCACATACTCACACACCCCCATACTCCATTTACCTACCGTCCACAAGGTGGAGGTCCTTTTTGCAAGACTGTTGCCAATGGTGATGATGATGACAATGATGACGATTACACGCAGCTAATAGTAATTATTGATTATTGAAGCACGGAATATTGAATTTAATAATTCAGATTGATTGTGTGTACAAGGATGCAGATGTGTTATATGTGTATACTCGTACATCTCCATGTTGGGGACAGGCTAATGTAATTTTAATCAGCGCCAACGGGGATGAGCTCAAGAATATGTTATTAACGGTGTTTAGGGTTGTTGAATGCAATGCATCATAAACACACAGATTAGAAATTTGAGTTCTAGAATTAGTGAATGTCAATCAGTTCGGCATGCTGGAGTTTGTATAAATATTTATTACTGCATATCTGTGAAAACCATCTGTCAAAATTAGATAAACTGTTGCCATAATTTAGAAGCCTCTTTGTGTCGGAACGTAATTAACTCACTGGATATCTAACATGAACTCTGTGGTGCAGTAGGTTATGCCAAATCCCTGTGAATTGGACTATTATTTAGAAAAACATTACGTTAGAGGGGATATGATGCTTTAATAGCTGTCATAGGAACTTGAGATTAACGTGTGGATTGTGTTAGATATTGGGTTAAAGCAACAATTGGTAGCACACTATGCGAAGCTTTGTTAAGAATCGATCAAACACAAATGAGATTGACCCTTATATGATGTTTGGTTCTAATAAGTACTAACTAACAGAGGCCATATGAAGATGATTAAGTTCAAAATCGCCCTAAAATTTCTAGAGTTTTGCATGAGGAGAGACATCCCAGCAAGCCAGGCAATTCGTCTCGCGTTCAAAGCGTTTCTATTTTATGAATATTAACGTTCGTGGTGAGCTTATAAGCGAATATGGTGCAAAGGAGTAGTAGTTTTAAAAGAATGTAGTCATTGCGAACACTACTAAAGGATTGCATACGATTCACCCGATATAAACGCACACGATACAATTGAGGGGAACACCTTTGTGCAGGTCAGGTTTAAAATCGAGTCATCTCTTCTTCTCTCCGTATACTTGAACTTTCAAACGCGTTATTCTCGACCTGGCTGGAAACATAACTCGCCCTACAATCGCTCGATTTTAAATTTTAAAACAAAATATTCGTAAGTTGTTGTTTTTGTTTCAGTAGCTATCGTTGTACGTAGCGGTTTTTTTTTCAATTAGTATTTTTTAGCCCCCTAATGTTAGGAAAAATCGTAAGAGATCGTTAGAACCGTCGTTCGTTCGGTCGGTGAAAGTTTAGGCGGAATATGTTGGTATTGCTGGAGTTGTAGCATCTTACGTTTAAACCTACTTCATTTAAAAGGGACGGTGAGTCAATAAAACCATTTGCTAGTTGGTGTAAAAATGCTATATGACATACTTCCCTATACTTTTCTCCAAAGAACGAAGATTTAAGAGAAGAAGGCGGTCGCAATATGGTGTTATTTCAGATTTAGTGTGCCGAAGTGCAAATCGGACAAACGTACGCTAAACTGGTTCAATACCGTTAATATGTACTGCATACATTGGAGACCAAATGTTAGATGCATACTCTAACTGCGGACGAACAAAGGTATTATAAAGCGTAGATGTTATAAAAGGACATTAAATTCTTCATTCCAACGCTTTATAAAGCCAAGCATTGAATTTGCTTTATTGACAATCTGTTTAATATCAAAATGGATGTCGATATTTTGAGAAAAATTAACTCCTAAATCACATATTGATGTGATTTTGTGAAGTACAGATTCATTGAGGTTGTAATCATAACTTATTAAATGATTTTTTTCTTGAAAAGATCATCGACTGGCATTTAGATATGATATGTTCAAAAATAATTTCTGTTACAACACCACTTGGCGAACGTATCTAAATCATTCTGCATACAATCAGACTGACTGCGGACAATTCTAAAGATTGGTATGTCGTCAGCGCAAATTAAGATTCGAGAACTCTTAAGTACTGCCACCACCTTGTTGATCACAATGATAAATACAATAAAAGAAGGCTTAAGTGACTTCCTTGAGGTACACCGGATGTAGCGAGGATTGTATTGAGTGTTATTCCCCGAAATAAAACTTGGTAAATTCGTTTTTCAAGATAAAAACATATCCATCAAACAAAATGATTTTTTCACGGTCCCACCTCTCGCGAGCGTCTGACAAACATCCGAGAGTATTGTTGTCACGAAAAAGCTTCTCAAATTGCCGTTCGGATTCGGCATTAAACTGTAGGTCCCCTCCATTCGTGTGAAAAATATAACGCACACAACATGACTGGTTGCGAGAAGCTAGGCCCTGGCACTTTAAAGAGCTGTTGCGCCAAATATTTGTTGTATTTGACTACCCTCTTCGACAGCTTTGTTTATAAAAGATGTTTTGATATATACCTACCTAATAATAATTTTGTTAATTTTTTTTTTTTAATAAAAATGAGTATAAGTTTAATATATAGTAATATGCTAACATACATTTTTTCTGAAACCGAGAAAAAGGTTTTTTTCAAATGCCTTCACAGTGGTGCCCCCTTAAGGAAAAGTAAACTGCAAATCGTATAAAAATAACAGGTGTAGTAAAAAGAAATAAACTGGGACAGTCGATTTTCACAAGCCACTCTTGATGCGAATTTTTCACTATCAAAATCGTTCGCCATGGACAGGAAGCGGTGGTATTCACTTGGCGCCAGGTCCGGACAATAAGGTGAATGCATAAGAACCTCCCAACCAAGCTCCCGGAGCTTCTGGTGAGTCGCTATCGATATGTGTGGCCTGGCGTTGTCCTGATGGAATACAATTCCTCTCCTATTGGCCAAAGCTGGCTGCTTCTGGGCGATTGCTTCCTTCAGACGGTCCAATTGTTGACGGTACAGATCCGAACTAAGAGTTTTGCCGTAGGCGAGCAGCTCATAGTAGATGATTCCCTGCCAATCCCACCAAACACACAGCAAAACTTGCCTGGCCCTCAATTCTGGCTTGACCACCGTTTGCGCCGGCTCAGCACGATTCGACCACGACCGTTTTCGCTTTAAGTTTTCAGATGTGATCCACTTTTTATCACCAGCCACCATGCGCTTTAGAAATGGGTCGATTTTGTTGCGATTCAGCAGCTATCTGCAGATTTGCAGTAAGGCTCCCATACATCGAGCTTCCTTTTGTATCCAGCCTTATTCAAATGGTTCCATACGGTTTTTTGTACAATGCTTAGCTCCTGGATAAACGAAACAGTACTTACATGACGGTCCGACTCGAAGATTTCCAGGACTATATTGACATTTTTAACAATTGGTCTTCCAGAGCGGAATTACCGGAATGAAATAGACGAAACCAAAACTGCGCATGATTGGCTGTTACAGTATCAGGACCATAAACACTATTCACATTTTCAGTCACCTAGCTTGCATTTTCGCTTTTATCGAAGAATAACTGTAAAATATGGCGTATTTTCTCTTTGCTGGTGTCCATCTTTGACGCGCGCTCAAACAAAATTGAGTCAACCAATCACAAAACTATAAAATAAGTTTTTTTGTACGAAATGCCATCTTTCTAACGCCATTTAGCGTACGTCCGATAGGACGTATACAACGCGAGATGCAGATTGCTAAAGCCATCTGTTGGAAAAATAATGGATTTCTCTTTGCTACACCTGGTATTTAATAAATTCTTAAGCGAATCCAGAGAAAACTGTTTAGAAGAAAAAATACGAATTCTTTGGCAATAATATTTATATTATTTATTCAGGCAAATTAAATGTGATATGTATGTGCAAATACAAACATAATTGCCTTACACCAAGCACATATCTTGGCACTCATGACGGTTCGGTTGGGTCTTGCTTTCAATCTTGTAAATGGTGTTGTAGCCAACAAAAGACATCGCATAAATTTTCCTTTTTCATTTTGTTCCTAAAATATATTTTGTACTACCTCTGAAAAGGAATGGAAAAGTCATCTAATTAAGTTTTAGATTGAGTTTGTTGGGCAGACAGCCTTGGACCATAAATTGCCAGATAATAAAGTAAACCGAATTTAAATATTAAAATCAAATAAAATCTATTTTGTATAGCCTTGCACTCGCTAACATGAAGTAATTTTAAGGGAATAAGCGTTTGTTGTTGTCGACATCATCCAATATATCATATATTTAATTGCAAATAAAAGGCGAATCATTTTATCTACGATATAGTCTTCTTCTGAATGAAGGCTTTCGCTCATTAGTTTGCTGGGATAAAAAGAAAGCATAATTCTACTATTTTTTGCCATAAATATTCCTTTTTTTAATATCTATTGTATTTGTTTATATACTGTTCTTGTTCTCTTATTTAACTTATACCATATCGTATCATATAGTGGGCGCAGTGGTTAGTGTGTCGGACCACTGTACGTGAGGTTTCATGCTCGGATCCCAGGAAAAACACCAACAAGCTTTCGACGATCCCATCTCTCGCGAACGCTTGAGAAATATCCGAGAGTACTCTAAAACCAAAAAATGGCCTTCGGATACGGCATAAAAACTGTAGTTCCCTTCCATTCGTGCAAAAATATAACGCACACAACACGAGTGGTTGCAAGAAGCTAGGCCTAGGCACTTAATGAGCTGTTGCGCCAAATATATTTACATATCGTATCAAATTTTATACACTTCAACAGTTAATTAATATGGCTTTATAAATGTTACGTACCATTGGTGCCATGCTAGGATGGTACAGCAATTTTTTGTACAATGTCCGTAATTCTTATACAAAATTTTCGAACTTGGTGTACTCATCGTTCACATTTCAAATCCCGATGTCAAGAAATATATATTTATTTATTTACCATGAGATATAGTACATAAAAGTCAGTCCAATCAATTACCTTCATAAATCAGACATAACGCTGGCAGTAGGGTTGGCCACATGGCTGCAAAAATTGTTCGATTGATGTGATATGACGTGGGCGCCGTGGCGTAAGTGGTTAGTGTGTCGGATCACTACGCATGAGGTTCCAAGTTCGAATCCTACAAAACACCAAAAAGTTTTTTCACGGTCCCACCTCTCGCGAGCGTCTGACAAACATCCGAGAGTATTGTTGTCTCGAAAAAGCTTCTCAAAATCGCCGTTCGGATACGGCACTAAACTGTAGGTCCCTTCCATTCGTGTGAAAAATATAACGCACACAACATGAGTGGTTGCGAGAAGCTAGGCCCTGGCACTTAAAGAGCTGTTGCGCCAAATATTTATTTATTTGATGTGATATGACATCAAGTGGTTAAGAAAAAAAATACTGCAAATCGCAAGTAAGGACAAAATCAGAAAACAGTTCTCCCCCGTTCTCATCATCTCAGTTTGAAACCTGTACACCATCCTTTCTCTCTTTCCAACTTACGTCGTGCAATCACATGATTGCATTCATGGGACTGCTCCCTAGACGTAAGTCAATAATAAAAAAATTTAGTTTGCAAGTCGATTGGATAAAGGATGTTATCTGAGCATTACCTCTCTTCTTCAATTGCGACGTTCCTTATACGTTGCTTCTGTACACGAATATTGCGCTTATTTCCGTTCGAATAGTTATAAATGTTGCGCCAAGAGTTTTTTTTTTTTAATTCACGTATTTCCTACCGCTTGTTTTTATACCACACTGCTGAAGATGACTGCTTCCAGGAGAACCAATGGAACTACAAAAGGAGAAAGAAACACTTATGTTGGTTCCCGAAAGGGTTGGAACTTTTTTTTATTTAATTTGACTGATATTTGCAACTCAATTTTCTTTTACGTATTCGCACTTCTCGCACAGCTTCTCTATCCCCAGCCGAACTTGTGTAAACGAAGTTAAAATAGTTCAGAAAACTCGCAAAGATTGCCACGACTTATTGCCGAACGCTTACTAACTCGTCGAAGTCTCCGAAATGTTATTTTTACTAGTGCGCACCGTATATTTATTTTATAGGCTCAGTCACTTCCCAAATCTTTATTTTTCCGCTTTAAAGATCTATCGTTTTCACTGTTCAAAAACAAAATAGAAATTGCCTTTCGGATACGTGACAAAATTGTAGGTCCCTTCAATTCGTGCGGAAAATATAAAGCACACAACACGAATGGTTGCAAGAAACTAAGTCGAGGCCCTTCATAGGCTTTTACGCCAAATATATATGAAGTATGTGCACATGTACATAACACTTGGAGTCAGACTCTAGGTTTTGTATTAATAAAATAACAAGCACATGATTCACGAGTTTTAGTGTAAAACTCTGAAGCATAAACAACTGAGCTTCAAGAACCACTACACCAAAATCTTTATTTTTTAATTTATTTATTTTTTTTAAATTTATTTATCGGATATTTAAACTGATCGGAGAACACGATAGCTTTACCATTGAAAGTTATAGATCCTAGACTCAGATGGTTCTTCATTGTCAAATGTGCTACGATTGGTTTTAACGAAATACTCTGTCTGATGGTACTTTTTGCCGATGATGACAAGGACCCTAGAGATGTACATACAAGGTGTGGCAAAAGTCATGTCATGGCTGGAAAAATTGTTCGTTCTGTTGGATGATGATTTGCATATGATGTCGGTGCTCCAAAAAAATTACTGTGAATCAGAAGCAAGGACAAAAAATAACAAAAATCTCCCCAGTTATCTAGACGCCACACCAGGAGTTTCTCTGAAGCACAAGCAACTGAGCTTCAAACCACCAGACCAAATATTTCTCTTTCTCTATCTATCCTTGATTATCTATCCAACGCCAGCACTGTGTAAAAACATGGTAAGGGTATTAATAACTCCTTGAGTGCGCGCAAAAAAATAATGTGAATTGACTGACATTTTATTAGAAATGAAAATAATTGGCCTCTGTTTCCACGAAAAGTTTATTTGAAGGTGTAAGATTGGTGACATTAAGTTGAGAAAATAATATCGGTCAAGTGACCAGATCTTGACAGGATGCACATTTGTGCTCGTTTTACGGCATTTTGAATTGTTGCTCGCAAAACATTTAGCGCCAAATTGGTGATTTCTTCTTCAATGTTGGCTTTCAGGACTTGCAAGGTTTGTGGTTTTTTTGCGGTAAACGCGAGATTTTAAAATGGCCCAAAGGGTCTGGCGCTCTGGCCGGCCAGTTCAAATCGCCAAACTGGGAGATCACACAACCCGGAAATTGACGATTCAAAATCTCCAGCGTTTGCCGAGCTGTGTGAGTGGTTGCTCCCCTGCTAGAATCAACAATGCTCGAGATCCAATTCAGCAGCTTGCGGAAAAAAAATCTGTCTGTAGAGCTCACCATTAACGGTTACGGTGGTGCTGTCGGTGTCTTCAAACAAATAAGGGTCAATCACCTTTTCACCAAACAGTCACTTTGAGGGGATGCAATGGTTTTTCGTGCATTTCAAGCGGATTCTCCGTGTCCCAGGTCAACTAATTCTCTATCTGTCTACAACATTAATGTCAAAGCATAATGACATTTGACGCCATTTGCAAAAATTATGTCACATTCACATTATGGCATTACTTTTGCCCCACCTTGTATATGAATGAAATCCGATTTTCAAACTTCGCATTAAAATAGTTATTTGAATCACCAATGCCCTTGTTTTCCGTGGCACTCATTACAGGCTCGCATTTCTGCCTGTTTATTTGAGCTTTGGGCAGTTGTCAGCAGTATTAATGCTTAAGAGATTTGGATTTCTATTAATACTTGTATATAAAGCTGAAGAGATCTTGCATGCATTCACAAAATGAGCCAGAAGTTGACCTAAGTAAATCTGGCAATGATCATTATACCTCAAAAATAAGAATTAAAGCATTTTAATACAACCTTGAAAATGTTAAGTCTTGCAAATTCTGTTTTAGTTTTGAGTTATGTTGTTCATCCCGAAGTCTTCTGTAGTCAGTATATGGCATCATATCATATTCGTTTCAAAATACTGTAAAGGACTTCCCAATGGATTTGTGGGTTAACAAAAAAGTCCTTATTTCTTCTGGGCATTAAATGAACATCTTAAAATACGAGGGCAAGGTGAAAAGTTCTCGGCCTGACAATAAAAGACTGCGATTTTCAGTTAAAAAATGATTTTATTTTTCTACATAATCTCCCTTGACTTCAACACACTTAGTCCAGCGTTTCTCCAACATCAGTATTCCTTCTCGGAAGTGAGAGTCTGGAAGGCTGTGAAAATATTCATCTACGTTCCTCTCAACTTCTGCATTGGATGAGAAGCGCTTCCCAGAAACAATTTTTTTCAACTTTGGGAACAGATGGAAGTCTGAGGGTGCCAAATCAGGTGAATAGGGGGGATGGCCGAGCAAATTGTACCCCAAATCCCGCAGTTTTCCCATCGCCAACACACACTTGTGTATAGGTGCATGGTCCTGGTGAAAGATGATTTTTTTCTTCTTCAAGCCAGGCCTCTTCTCGCGAAATTTTGGCAGCCAGCTGGTCAAGAAAGTTGGAGTAATATTCGTCTGTAATTGTTCCGCCTTTCTCAAGGTAATCAATTAACAGGATCCCTTTCGCATCCCAAAACACACTGGCCATGACCTTTCCGGCAGATGTGATCGACTTCCACCCACTGCTTCGACTGCTGTTTCATTTCTGGCGTGTAGTGGTGGACCAATGTCTCATCCATGGTGACAAATCGCCGCACAAAATCGGTCGGATTCCTATTAAATCGGTCCAAAGATTGCCGCGAAAATCGTTTGCGCATTTGCTTGTGATCGGCATTCAGCAAATGCGGCGCCGTGGGCGTAAGTGGTTAGTGTGTCGGATCACTACGCGTGAGGTTCCAAGTTCGAATCCTACAAAACACCAAAAAGTTTTTTCACGGTCCCACCTCTCGTGAGCGTCTGACAAACATCCGAGAGTATTGTTGTCAAGAAAAAGCTTCTCAAATCGCCGTTCGGAGTCGGCATTAAACTGTAGGTCCCTTCCATTCGTGTGAAAAATATAACGCACACAACATGAGTGGTTGCGAGAAGCTAGGCCTGGCACTTTAAAGAGCTGTTGCGCCAAATATTTATTTATTTTTTTAAATGCGGCACCCACCTTGCGCAGAGCTTTCGCATCCCTAAGTTTTTAAGCAAGATGTTTCGCACCCTCTCTTCCGATATACACACATCCTCAGCTATCTCACTCACCTTCACTCGCCTATCGTCCAACACGATATCATACACTTTTTCGATGGTTTCGGGTATGGTTGCGGTTTTTGGCCGTCCTTCATGTGGGTCATCTTCAAGGGAGGTGCGACCACGTTTAAATTCAGCTGCCCACTTTTTAACAGTTGACATGGAAGGAGCAAAGTCGCCGTAAACTTTTGTCAACTTTAGATGAATTTCCTTAACACATTCAAAACGAAGAAACGAAGATTTTTATGGCCGCACGATATTGAAGTTTATCCATTTTAACGAAAAACACGCAAGACGTCTGCTGCAAAAATTCGTGTAAACTAACTACTTGAGAGAACAAGTTGAAACTTGTCTTACGAACTAATGAGAAGTGCACCCAGGCAGGAAACATAATTTTTTGCTGATTGGAACGCTATCTCTGCGCCAGGCATAGAACTTTACACCTTGCCATCGTACTTTGATGAGTCACGTCCATCTTTTACCGTGCAAAGGAAGGGTAAATCTTATTTCGATTCCCACTCCCATCTCGAGTTTCTGAAAGAACCAAATCAGTATTTATATTACTTTCACTGGTGCTTCAGATAGCGCCTTATGTATCGCAGGTCAACATAAAATCAGGAAGATGAGTGCGTGCTCATCCAAATCTGTTTAGTTGTCACCCCCTTCATTTTCTCTAGTTGTTGCTTGCATTCAGCTTGAGCCGCGAACAGAACATGATTTTTCGAAGAAGTGGGTGAGTCAATGTTTCCAATGCCTTGTCAACTGGTTCCCTGTAAATAAGATCGTCCCTAAAGCAATGACCAACCAAACATATCTCTGTGAATGCTGGACGTTAGAGATGGCTAGGATATAAAGAGCGAATTGACACCAACGCTCCGGCGCGCAAGTCTTCGAATCTCACCCGGAGGGACGACGCAGTAGAAGACCTTCTCGCCAAAGGTGGCGCGCACAAGTTCGAGGAGACCTCTACCACCTTGGAGTGCGCAACTGGAGGGAATTAGCTAAAGATCGAACGAAACAAACAGGCTTGTTGGTTGAGGCCCAGGTTCACCCCGATCTGTAGTGTCACCTAAGTAAGTTAGTAGCCAAGCTTATCAGTTCAACACAGAACTTTGCCAGTTTGCCCTTCGTAAGGATCGTCTTAATCGCAGTCTTTACCTGTAAGTTAAATAGTGTCCAACAATGGACAGAGCGGAATGCATTGTATGCAATAAGACATCAAAGAGAAGTCGCTTTACTTGCTGTTACAAAGGTGGTGTCAGCGCATCTATCGATTCAAATCATGGCCATTATCTTGAGATCAAACATACATATTTACCAAGCCAATACTTGTCCTTTTAAAAGCACGTAAAAGTTTAAAATAAAAAAAAACAAGCCGTTCCCTAAATTAGGGCACGCACATAATTCATGAAGTAATGGCAATAATCTCTCACATTTAAGGCGTTTTCCCTTTTTCTTAATCCGCAGCACTTAACTCATTTGCTCGTAACATTCCCTAAGCCCAATACTGGAGCATTGCTCCAGCAGTTACCATTCTCACGCTCCCTTCGCGATGCGATGCGCCAGACTTTTTGTCCCGTCTTTTCTTAACCCACACTTTGCCGTTGGCAATTTCGATTGATTCGATTATAGCTTTCACTCGAAAAGGACTCCACTCCTTCGTTCTCGTGCAACCGAAACGACTAGGACTACAATGCAAATGGGGCAATGGCGCACAGAGGAACTAGTACCGCGAATGAGTAATTGTATATTCCTTCATACGGCTGCTGTGAGGTCGGTGTGGCGAGGCGGCGACGACGGCAACGACCCACACTTGCTACAGTTTTGTCATCGTTGTCGTCATCGTGCGCCGTTTGCCGTCACCCTATCTCCTCCTTCTGTGCCTCTCTGATGATTTATTTAAAATTTCAATGCGATTCCAATTCGCAATCGATAACAATGAGCAAAAGCAATTTCATTTAAATTGATTGCATTTACATAAAGCAACTTTATTTTGTGTTTTCGTCCTTTTGTGTGATCCTGTTTATCATTCATACCCGCGCGGCTACATATGACGTTAAATCGTTGGACGATGAGAAGGGTAACCTGGTGTATGTTACACATTAATGTGAATTTATCACGCCGCCATGCAGTATGCATTAAGCTGCTTTTTACCACTTAACAAGCCGGGCCGAGTTTTTTTTGGTTTTTTTTTCCATTTTTTTAGTGCATATTGTCAATTATCCTGCGAAATTCTGTCTATACGATTTGCAGTGTGAGTGGCAAATCGAATTCATTTTATTTCGATTACTTTGGTAAATTAAGTAATCGAAATAAATTGAAATCAATTCGTTTTTGACTATTTTGAGCTGGAAATATGTATTTCGACTGAACTGAAAGTTTTATTCAAATGCAAAGCTCTTCGTTATCCCCCTCAGTTGAGCGGATAATTTTAAGAACAAAAGTGTTTTGGTGTTTCGTTGAATGGTTTCCGAATAAAATAGATTATTGTGACGGTGGCACTAAATAAACAACAAATTGAGTATCGTTTGGTATTTTTAATACGCGTACTGGATGAGGGCTTTATCCGGATATGTGTGTGATGTAATTAAGTGGAGGAATATTGAGTATGTAAAGTTTTAAGGGAAATTTAATTTAAGTGAGAGTTCAAAGCAAATATAGTCTAGTAATTATTATTTTATAATAATTTTATGGAAGGTGTACTGAAATTGACACAGCCTATAGTATTTATTAGAAGCCTGCTCCATTGAAGTTTTCTCAGGAAAACGACTTCCGAGAATAGGTTTTCTGCTTACGGTGTTTATAGTTTCAAGAGAAGCCCCTTGATATTCCTAGCATCGTGAAAGAATTTGTTATGCGTAAGCCCACGCTATTTACATTTATATCCTTACATCCAGTTGGCATAAATATGCTTGTGAATCAGGATACTAAGGAAATAGAAAAGATAGGTATTTTTGCAAGCTTCGGCCAAATTAGTCGCTCCAGGAAATTTTTGACTAGCGGCGAATGGGCTGACGGGTTTTGTAAAATTGGAAGTGACATCGAACTTAAACACTGGCATTGTGACAATAATAGGTACGGCTAAAACGGTTGTCATACAGCTTGTTGCTTGCCACATACCCCAAAAGTCGCAATGCATAGCTCTCGTTGTTTAATCAAACACATTGGGAAGCTTCTTTTTTATAAGGAAACACCTCCGGACCATTGTACATACTACCAGGCAGGAACCTTCTTTTGCTGGGAAAAGCTTCAATGTTATTCGTTCTTTTTTTTTAATCAGGTGGTTGATGGTTGCTGTTCCTCGATGTAGCTTGAACTTTCATTTCTCGGAAAACGAGGAAGCATACTATCCACTGCACCATTGCCACCCCTTATTGCTGGTTAGTTCATTTTAGAACTGACCTACGAAACGTAACGCTTAGGCCTGTTTCACACATATATATGGTAACCGCCACCGGATACATGGCACCGTGTATCCGGCACAAAGTGTTGTAGCGTTCGGGGCGCTACGATTTAAAACGAGGGAAAACGGTATCCAAAAGAATGACGCACACACACTTGATCTTTAACAAACCCTTTTATTATTTATTAATACAAAATTTTAACTTTATGCTGTTTTTTTTGAGGTACTATGTTGTTCTCCTCGAAGTCAACTGCCAACTGCGACGTCCTTTGTTAGGTCACGTAGGCCCAACTCTATGTACACACTTTCGTGTTTTGAGTGCACGTCGGTGGTGAAAGTGTGGGGTTCACACTTTTTGATGTTCAGTGATCCCTTTTTTTCGGATCATAACCTCGCTGATAAAAGGAAGAAGAAGAAAGCAGCACAAAAAAATTCTCGAGCGCTGATTCGAAGCTTAATGCAGCGATGCAACTCAACTTCATCGTACGATTCTTACTCGCTAAATCTATCTCGCAGACGTTTGTGTTGTCTGAATTTTTTTTTTGTGAAGAGCAGATCAGTACAAATTCTTCACTATACTCACTATACTTCTTTTACATCCAGCTGATTTTGCAGCTCCATGTCAACTTTGGTGCATGCATGGCAGAAAGTGGTTAGTGTGTCGGGCCACTGCGCGTGATGTTCCAAGTTCGAATCCCAGAAAACACCAAAAAGTTTTTTTCACGGTCCCACCTCTCGCGAACGTCTGACAAACATCCGAGAGTATGGTTGTCTTGAGAAAGCTTCTCAAAACAAATTGCCCTTTGGATACGGCACTAGACTGTAGTTCCCTTCGATTCGGGTGAAAAATATAACGTATACTCGTACAACATGAGTAGTTGCTAAAAGCTAGGCCCTGGCACTTAAAGAGCTGTTGCGCCAAATATATTTTTTTCTTTATGTTAACTTAGATATATTGAACTTCTGCTGTTGTACGAAACGTCTTGCTTACTTTTATTGTACATAGTATTTACAGCTTCTGCCTATAAAACTAATCCATAGAACTCTCGTTGAAAGCCACCTTAGACTATATCTTGACTTTCGGTGATTTGACATATCACGCCTTAAGCTTTATTCAATCCCGAGACCTTGCCACAGACACACTTCAGATGCCCTTTGAACGAAAACCTTTTGGCACCCTCTAGCTTAGATGTAGTCTTGTCATGTCTTCTACGCCGCCAGTATCTTTCTAACACACGTAATTACCCTCATATTTTAGAATACTCCCATGATTTACTTCTAGGTTGAGGAGTTGAGTGTGGTTTTTACGTCCAATGTAATGACTGAAAATATCATTTGATACCGTCCCTACATTTTCTAGCTTCATATCTTACAAGTACTTAGCGGTGTCTATTACTCTTTTGGTGGCATATATAAAGAGTTTCAGTTCAATGATGGCAATGATGTGGTGGGTGGTGTATTTGCTTCTCAGCTATTGTGTACAGGCTCAAACCCCAGCGAGAAACAGTAACCAACAGACACATGAGTATAAAAATAAAATAAAACCAAAGAAAGATTCCGCATTACCGCATTCAAATAGTTTGCGGCCGAATGCAGTTGGCTTTCAATCCACGACAGTATGCTCCACGCAAAAGTTCTAGCTATTGACTGAGGTTATGATGAGAAAGAATATGGCCCATTTTTTTATTTGAATGCTTAAGCGAGCACATAAAGAGCGCCTTCAGAGAATACTACTTCCATAATTTGGACAAATTGTAAATAAGTCAATCGAAAACCATTCTAGACTTCATATTGAACTCAGGTTAGTTCAAGAAGTCGGCTTATCGAAAATAGTCTTACAGCTGGGGATCGCAATGGATGCGCGGAAATCCGACTGCAGGCTGTACTACCCTACACCTATATAGCCATACCATCATCATAACCAACTCATCGAAATGGATGCACGGAAATCCGACTGCAGGCTATACCTATATAGCCATACCATCATCATTACCAACTTCTATTAGCGGTTCTGAACATACACCATATTAAACAAGTCACATCAAATTAAATGCTCAAATTGTAAAATGAAGCAGGTTAGGTTAGGTTGAAGCGGCTGCCAACTGAAAATCGCCAAAACACTTAGACCAACAATAGGTCCATTGTGATACCACGTGGATCATAGGGGGACGTTTCTCTCTACCAACTTGTTAAACTATTTTTAACTTCTTATGAAGTATAGAAGGCTCTTAATATCGATGTTTTCAGGTCGCCTATATCGTTATAATAGAAGGTTCCTATGTGGAGCTTCCTTCTGCGGGAGAGAGCTGGGCAGAAACAAAGAAGGTGAGGATCCGCTTATGCATAAACAGGCTATATGCTGGACCTTATTTAAATGATCGCGATTTATAGCTTTTTCTAAGGCTGCCCACCAGGCAATCACCCCGTATGTGTGTATCGGTCTAATGACCGAGATGTTGCGCCGGTGAGTGATTCGGGGTTGTTAACCCCATCTATTCCCAATAGCTTTTTTTGCAAGAGAAAAGTACTATTGTAGCTTTCTTGACTCTTTCATGAATATTAGGTTTCCAGCTTAATTCCTTATCCAGGATAAGACCCAAATATTTTGCTGTGTCAGACAAAATTAAGCTGATACCATTGAAAGAAGGAGGGTCTACTAACGGAATTTTATATTTCCTGGAGAAGAGTACTAGTTCAGTTTTGTGGGGGCTTACACCCAAACCACACCGAACCGCCCATATAGGGAGCTTGTTTAAAGCGTTTTGTAGAAGTTCTTTTAGAGTATTTAGGTGTTTTCCCGAGACGGGCAAAGCAACATCATATGCATAAGCGATCACCGTGCATCCCTCGCCTTCCATGATTATCAATAGTTCATTGAGCACTAAATTCCACAAAGGAGGGCTTAGAACACCTCCTTGCGGAGTGTCTCTACTGACAGCTATTCTAGTAGACGTCTCACCCAGCTAAGAGTTGAAGAAAAAAATAGAAAGTTAATTTCAACTTGTCGAATTCAAAATATTATATAATACTAATGTTCGTACTAATGATATGTGCAGGTTCAGCGCCAGCGGGGACCAGCAATCATGGGCCACTCGAGTATCAAGGATAGACGAATTACAACGAAGTTTTTCCAACCACTGCACCAAAGAAAGGTTCCTCCCTAGTAGTACAATGGACCGGAGAGTCTGAGTGCTCTAGGATTTGGGTTTCCTTTAAAAAAATAAATAAATATAAAAAAGAAAATGTTCGTACATTTAGATATATGTCCGCCGGGAAGGGAATGAAAGAGAATGGATCTTATATTGATAAATGTTTTATTTTATGTCGGCAATTATGTATGGAATACAATATCAGGTAAATGTCCGCCTCTGCTAGTCTCACAAATGCGAGCCCTTTTGAACACATTTTTCATTACATTCTCACACATTTCACGCGGTATTTCATTAATTTCATCACGAATATTTTATTTGAGTTGCTCAAGCGTTTCTGGTTTGTTTGCATAAACCTTGCTTTTCAGATATCCCCACAAAAAGAAGTCAGGAGCAGTCAAATCAGGCGACCGTGGAGGCCAATCAACATCACCATTTTTTGAAATAACTTGTTGTGGAAAGAGGTCTCGCAGTAATTCCATTGTAATCCTGGCTGTATGCGATGTGGCACCGTCTTGTTGATACCACATGTTAATCAAGCATCTTAAATGGAAACAAATGCAAATCCTTGTGCAAAATTGTGGCCAAAGTCGTTCTTTGAAGACCAAGCTGCTGAGCACGGCGTCGAATTGAGGTTGATGGATTGTTTTGAAAACTTCCTTGAACAGCAGTAATATTTTCAGCCGATCTTGCAGTACGTTGTGGCCCATGCTTGGGTCTATCACCTACAGACCCTCTTTCTTCGAAATCATTCACTACACGATAAATAGTGCGTTTTGTTGGCACGTTGTTTCTCCCAAAAATTTCACGTAACTTTCTCATCGTCACAGTAATCGATAATTGATTTTGATAAAATGTTTTAACGATTAAAACACGTTGGTTTATCGAATATTTTTCCATATTAAATTTGCCACGTGTCTACTTCACGACTGCCAAATATGAACTGTCAAGACTAATGTTTACCAAAATGGCGGCAAAACAAAGTAGTATACGTTCCCGGCGGACACCCTGTATATGTAGGTCGCGGTGCCTTAAGTTTTTTTAGGTTTAATTTATGTAAATCCCACCATAAGAAATATTTAACATTTTATAATACTACAACTAGTTTGCACTAACGAGTAGCTTAAATTTAAAAGAAGCAATTCATTATATAATAAACATAAACACAGATACAATTATTTAGTTCTAGTCGTCTCGAAATAGAACAGGAGGTTTAGTACACTTCAATCTTCTGGTAAATCTAACATCTTGTCTCAATTTTTGGTGGTGCACTTCTGCGTGCTCAGCTTTCGTTGCGTTTACCATCTTAATCTCGTGGTAGTTAAGAGGCCTCGTCGCAAGATGATTTTCGTATCGAGGCATTTTTCTACAACCACGGCCAACGACATCCTGAGCTACATTAGCAACAAAAGTGCTATACCAGTTTCATCTATAAATTGCTTCAAGTTTAATTTTAATGAACCTCGTGAAATAGCATCATTCAAGCTATTTACTCCTGATGTTTATTTCAATCTGCTTCTTTCTGCTGACTTCTGGCCTGATGGGACATTGGTGCATGAATATGTTCCTCGAGCTAGACCCGCCTCATCAATGAAGACACCTATACCTGCAGCCGTAACATCGCATTCAAAAAACGATTAAGTATCGCCAAATCTTTAGGTATAAATTCTTAACGTAACTATACTTTATATTATCAAAACGTAGGCGGTATGAAAACTAAATTTAAAAAATTGTACCTTTCATCTTCATCATTTGATTTCGATATTATTATTTTTATAGAAACTTGGCTTTTAGACAGTCATTTTACGGTTGAATTCATGAGTGGTGCCTCCTTTAATGTTTTTCGTAAAAATCGCTGCGTGAACACTACAGGTGTACTCAGAGGCGGAGGAACACTGATTGCAGTTCGTAGTTGCTTTCCTTGTAGACAGCTCGAGCTGCTTTCAAATAACCTAACACCTTCTACCAATTTTGATGTTGATCGATTAATTTTGAAAATTTCCTTTTCATCAGACTTTGATCTTTTTTTGATTGTCAGCTACTTACCTCCTGATAGCCCTTTAGAGCTTTTTAAATTACACTTCGATAATTGTCGTAATCTACTTGATAATTTAGGACCATCTCAACATGTAGTGTTCACCTGTGATTTCAACTTGGCGAATATTGTATGGGAGCTTAATAATTTTGATAGTCATCTAATACCCTATAATGTTACTAGTGAAAGAGAGATTGAACTTATAGACTTTTTTTGTCAGTATGATCTAATACAGGTAAATCCAAATAAAAATTGTTATAATCATGTTCTTGATCTTATGTTTGCTGATAAAGAATTTGTTGTTAATATTGAATTAGCTGATTCTCCCATTCTCAATAACTCTGTTTTCCATTATGCCTTTAGAGTTGATTTCTCAATCTTTCATTAACAGAAACAATGAACAATTACTTGGATTCGGTTTCATGGAATAATATATTATCATCACTTGATTTGGAATCTATGTATGACACTTTCTTTTCTATTTTCAATTCTATTATTAGTCGCTTTGTTCCAATCAAAAAAAGCATTTTGCATGGACACCCGGTTTAATAGGAGGCTTTTGAATCTTAAAAATAAAAAGAATAAGGCCTGCAAGCGTTTAAGGAATGACAGATCTAATATAGAACAAAAATCTTGCTACTTTGCCAAAAGGAATTTGATGTTCTAAACAAATTTTTGTACAAAGGTTACATATTATCGTGTGAAAATAAATTAAAATCGAATAGCAGATTTTTCTGGAACTTCATAAATTTCAAAACAAATACCAATGGGTTACCAAATCTTATGTATTTTAATAACTCTTCGTCTGATGATACTAAGGCGATTTGTTATTACTTTGCTGACTATTTTAGTTCAGTTTATAGTAATTATCATGGAGTTGATTCTTTTTCGAATTTCGAATCTGTGATAAACCTTGGTGATTTGCATTTTGATAGATTAGATATTGAAAAAGCTCTTGTTGACCTTAAGGGTGTAAAAAGTGAAGGTCCTGATGGTATTTCTCCTAACTTACTTAAGAACTGTGCAACTTCTTTATCTTTCCCAAAAGCTAATTACAAACAAAATTTCTTCCTTAGTAAAGAATTTTATTTCTGTTCAACAGCATGGATTTATTCAGGGCAGATCCACATGTATAAACTTGTCGATTTTCTACAATTTTGTAATAAAAAACTTCGAGATCGGCCTGCAAACTGATGTGGTTTTCACTGATTTTGCAAAAGCATTCGATAGGGTTAGCCACAAAACATTATAGTCTAAGAGCTGGTGAACGTTTTTGAAACGTCATTTTAGCACAGGAAATAAATATATTTTTTTGTTAAACTTGAGCTAATGATCACAAATATCAACGTCTGGCAGCTGTCTGTTGGTGCGTTCGGGGGGGGCTGGGCCCCAAAGACGTCGAAAAAAGGGATGCGGTCACGTCATTTCAGCAAAGCTGATTTTTTTTATATGAGTAGTTTACTTGTTTATATAACATATTTTACCACTGCCAGACATTTTGGCCGGGTCCAAAAGCGTGCCAGACAGGCTTCAACCGGTAAAAAAATGAGGGTCGGTAACGTCATAATGGCAAGGCAATTTTTTTTCCTAATCGTTGATTGAGATCACCGTGAGTAATTATTCGCAACTGCCAGACGAAAATCACGGGTCTAACATCCTGCCAGACGCAAGCGAAGTTTGAATGTCGCTACTAAAGCGATGAGCGACAAATGTATCTAATAGCCGATTTTCATCGAAACTATTGAAGCATTTGAAAACTAACTAAGTGTGTTTTATAGGAAATTCAATTCTAAATAAAATAGTATATACGGAAAATTCTCATATACCCAGTAGAACAGAAGATATTTTAAAAAGAGTCAGTAGCCGCTATTCAAATTCTAGCAACTGAAAAAGCCAAGATTCAATGGCCTTTTTATTCATCTAGGCAGCTTCCACATCATGATGGCTTATTTCAAAGCCATCGGAAAGTTTATAGATGATTCTGGATTGGCTTATGTAATGGTGGATAATGAACTTTTAGCAAATGGTTCAGTAGCTTGAAAGCATTATAACACGTACAAGAGACTGCATCCTTTAATGACCTTGGGCTTTCAGATCTTACGTTTTGAAAATTTTATGAAGAAAGAACAAATAGAAATTGGCGATGATATAATCAGTTATCTTAATGGCTTTCAATCTACACAGACATCAAGTCCCACTATTGACCATCCTTACCTTATACAATTGTTTAGAAAATATAACGCATATCAAGAAGCAACGATTAATGGACAATTTGGCAAAACACCACAGTTCTACATGATTTATGTAGATCATGTTAATTATTATTTAATTTTGACAGGAAACATTCGTACTGCAGATTTCGAATTATTTAAATACATATTGCCCAAAATCGGAAATAAATTTCTTATATTCAACCAACCCAACTGCGCACTACGGTGGTTGGTCAAGTAGCATCATAATTTATTAAAAATCAACGAACCTCACCCAGGACTAAGAGAACTTTTTGAGAAAAGCTCCTTCGGTGTGAAAACAACCGAAAATGCATTCTCTAGACAGCCAATAGATTTGACGTTGGAACAGACAATGAATGCAGATGCTGCAAAAAGATTGACAGGAGCTATACATTTCACCAATTCGATATCTGCTCGTCAACGCTGGTCTAAAGGTCACAGCATAAGATCAACGATAATATCGCACGTATTTGAGGAATGTGGATTGCAGCAGACTTGGAAAGAAGTAGAATAGAAAAAAAGTTGCGTGCAGCTTCAGAATTTTATGCATTACATTAAACAAAATATAAATCCTTTTGCACCAGAGCTGAGTAATGATTTCTTATATAACATTGCAACAGGATGAGCAGCACCAAACCCTATAGCAATACCCTGGAACAATATATAGATATTGCAAAAGTTTTATCGTATCCTTTGATGCCTGTTCCGTTATCAATGTGCCATTTAGATGGAGCAGTTTGTAAAACCGATAAATCTGTTCTCATGAAATTGTTGGAGGCAAGAGTTGATAGTCAGGCAGTACGCAATATTGATATCGTAATTATCGATAGCTTATTCATGCTGCATCTCTTAAAGGAAGCTCCAAAAACATTCGGCAACATCTCAAAAAAAATGTTGCAAATGGCTACTAGATATTCTGCATCCAGAATCGTTATCATTTTTGATCGCTATTTTTCACCATCTATCGAAGATAGCGAACATCATCTGAGAGATAGCTTGGACAACCACAACAAATTATGACTTTTGTTACTGTTTTAAAACTGACAATGGAAAAGTGAAAAAAACTGTGGAAGACAATTTATCTTGTGAAAAAAAAGAAGAAGCTGACACCAAAATCGTCTACCATGTTTGCAACATCGATCAAGATGCAAATGTTTTAACAAAATGCTCAGATACAGATGTTATGTTAGGTAACGTGGAACATTAAAAAGAGCTCTCTGAACATTTGGATGGAGGTTGGCGTTAGAAATTCACGACGATTTGTAGATTTATCCAAATTGTTTAATGCTCTAGGAGAGTCTTTGTGTAATTCTTTACCAGGATTTCATGCAGCAACTGGTTGCGATTATAATGCTACATTTTACAGACAAGGAAAACGAAGACCTTTTAAGCAATTTAATGAGTCCCACAAATATCAAAAAGCATTTACTGATCTTGGTACTTTGGATGTACATGTATAAGGCTCAAGGAAAAGTTTTTGAAGTCTTAGAGGAGTTTGTATGTCGTTTGTATAATATCCGTAATATAAATTCCGTCAATAAATCCAGATATGAGATATTTTCAAAAACATATAATGCCTCGAACATGAATGACGATTTCCATAAAAAATTAAAAAAATGTTGACGCTGGAAATTTGCCACCGTGTAAATCAGAGCTGCGTCAACATTTCTTACGGACTCATTATATTTCAAATATTTGGAGAAATGCACATAAAAAATTCAACGAATTTATCCCCAATTGAAAATGGATGGTTGGAATCTAATGGTGTATATGAGTTTCTTTGGTTCGACGGTGATCAATTACCTGCTTTAGTGAAAGACGTTGTAATCCAACCTCCTGATATTTATGATAAAAACGAGTGTTCAGGTACATACCTTATGAATATTATAATGCATTATTTTTATTGCAATATTATTGCATATTGATTATTCCATGCAAACTAAAAAAAATTGTTAAATTCTTTAATTTATGTGATGATGGATCTGAACCTGACGACGAAGAAGATGATGATATACAAGATTAAAATACCGTAATACATTATATAACCATTTATATAACCCAATAAAAAAACCGAACATTATTGAAAGCATTATTGTTTTGTTTTTCCCAGGTAGAACAGCCGAAGGGAGAAGATATATGATGCATTTTGTAGGAACAGATATCTTAATACGAAACAAATGGTTTCGTATCGCGGCTACTGACTCTTGTTAAAATATCTTCTGTTCTACTGGCTATATGAAAATTTTGTGTATACACTATTTTATTTAGAATTTAATTTCCTATAAGACACACTTAGTTAGTTTTCAAATGCTTCAATAGTTTCGATGAAAATCGGCTATTAGATACATTTGTCGCTCATCGCTTTAGTAGCGACATTCAAACTTCGCTTGCGTCTGGCAGGATGTTAGACCCGGGATTTTCGTCTGGCAGTTGCGAATAATTACTCACGGTGATCTCAATCAACGATTAGAAAAAAAAATTGCCTTGCCATTATGACGTTACCGACCCTCATTTTTTTACCGGTTGAAGCCTGTCTGGCACGCTTTTGGACCCGGCCAAAATGTCTGGCAGTGGTAAAATATGTTATATAAACAAGTAAACTACTCATATAAAAAAAATCAGCTTTGCTGAAATGACGTGACCGCATCCCTTTTTTCGACGTCTTTGGGGCCCAGCCCCCCCCGAACGCACCAACAGACAGCTGCCAGACGTTGATATTTGTGATAATTAGCTCAAGTTTAACAAAAAAATATATTTATTTCCTGTGCTAAAATGACGTTTCAAAAACGTTCACCAGCTCTCCGACTATTAATAAGGAAATTTGTTTGGGTTTCCACTCAAATTTACTTGATTGGATTGAGTCTTATTTAAGTAATCGGATCCAATTTGTGAAAATTAATGACACTCTGTCTAAACCTATTAATGTAACTTCGGGCGTCCCACAAGGTAGTCACCTTGGCCCGTTGTTATTCCTACTTTTTATTAATGATCTTCCGGACGTCATTAAGCATTCTGAATGTCTTTTGTTTGCTGATGATCTAAAGATATTTCGTGCAATTAAAACTTAAAACGATTCTTTGCAGGATGACATTAATGCAGTGGACGAATGGTGTGTTGTTAACAATTTGCCCCTGAATACTTCGAAGCGTCAATGCTTCACATTTTCTAGGTCTTTTACTTCCATTTTGCATTGTTATTACATTAAAAACAGTCCACTTGATAGAGTGACCTCAAAAAAGGGCCTGGGTATTTTGCTTGATCCTCGCCTAACTTTCAATGAACTCATTGACTATATTGTCTGTAAGGCTAATTCTCTGCTAGGTTTCCTTCAACGTAACTCAAGAGATTTTACTGATCCCTACACACTGAAAACTCTTTTCATTTCTTTAGTTAGACCCCACTTGGAGTATTGCAGTATTATTTGAATCCTTCTTACAATTTGCACTCCTATCGAATTGAAAGAGTACAGAGAAGTTTTACCAGATTTTTTTTTTCAAACTAAATTGGCGAATCGAAACGCCTTCCTATAAAACCAGATTATTGTTATTTAACTTAAATACTTTAGAGTGTCGTCGTAAATATTTTTGCGTTATGCTGGTCAGAGACTTAATGCATTATCAAATTCAGTGTTCTTCCTTGCTATCTATGCTTGATTTTTATTCTCCTTCTCGAATGCTACGCGCACAGTTCCACTTCCGTGAAAGTATACACCGGACTAATTACGGTCAAAATGAGCCAATTGCTCCTTGAATCACTGAAGTTAACTCTATATTAGCATCAATAGACACTTTTCTTAATTGTTCCAGACTGAAATTTAAAAATAATTTACTATTAATCTTATCTGTTAATGTTTGATTGTTAAGTTTCCTTTCTTATTTATTTAAAATAAAAAAATTGTATGAAAATACTTCTTAATTTTGTTATTTAGTCTGTAAGAGATTATTATACCCTGTTAGATGAAATAAAGAAAGAAAGAAAGTTTAAGGCCACGGTATAGGTCCTCATTCCTTACGAACCATGGTGCATAATCTATATACATAAAAGTAAGTGGCAAAATGCGTATGTTACCGCCCTTAATTTTCAACCAAGTTAGTTGGTTTTTTTTTTAAATGTAGATAATTACGGTACAAAGGTGATAGGCAAAAAAAAATTACAAAAACATTGAAACAAAAAACCCTTAGCCACAGGCGCCTGCTTGACAGTTGTTTTTTTTTTTTCTGTTAGGCTCAGCAACGCAAGCCGGCTAGCTAGTTTTTATGTAATTTTGATTGGAACAACCCCATAGCGTATGTCCATTCAGGTTTCAGTAATTGTTTGTAAATGAGAAGTTTATTATGGATTGATAACTTAGATCTTTTACCGATGAACTAAACTGGCTTGGTTTTCTAAATTTTATGTTGAATTCTTCGGTTTTCTTGTAACATGTCCTTTCCATTTTAATTTTGCATCTAGGCTCATTCCTACAGTGCCATATTCGAGTAAGGAGTTTGTGGTCCGGAGATAGTAATTATAAGTTGTCTAACTGTTTTATTAGTGTAGTTGACATTGGATGATTTCGTGTTATTGTTGCAGTTGACTACTGTATTAACAACATTTTTGGAGAGTCTTTGTCGATGCTTCTTTAAGCTTTTCAGCAGTAAGTATCACCGTATCGTCTGTAAAGGTGGCTAATATAATGTTTTGTGGTACTGGAAATGTTTTGTGGTCCTTTGTAAAAAGAAAGTACAAAGTTGTCGTTGGAGTACTCCCGCTTTGATTTCTATATGTTCTGAATAAATCCCCTGTTGCTTGATACGAAAATACATTTTTGGGGGATACTATTCCAGAACTGCTGCATATTCTTTGGCGAATGCCTGACGACACTAAATTCTTTTACGAGGTTGTATCGTGCAAATAGCAAACGTGTCTTATAAATGACGTCATTATTCCAAAAAATTGTTTTCATGATTGCTAATGTGTAATTTGCTTTATAATTAGCAATAATTAGATCTAACAATCGAGCATATAATAAAATGTTAAATAGTTAATACATTTACAAGCACTAAAAACGGTGTAAAAAGCTCAATTCCATATTGACAAAAAAATTATAATTACGAGTATACTACAAAACACAAAAAGAGAACTTTTTTTTTAATCAATAACGTATATTGATAAAAAAAGAATATGTTATTAATGAAATGCCACTGTGATTGCAATATCGACAAATAATGCAGTTTAATTCACCATCCGTGAGTGAAATTCACTAAATTACTCGTAATTAGCGAACCGCCCTTTGATTACAATTTCTCCCACTTGTATGAGCGTGGTTATTATTAAATAATAAACCACGCATGTAACATAATATGCGCAGTTTTGTTTGCTAAAAATTATGTTATTAATATGTAGATTTCAATAAATTCTTTTATTCATTAATTAAAACAAAAAATAACATTGAGTGCTATAATACTCGTGGGTGTTTGCTTAATATTTTATTTATTTTGTTAAGCGTGGTTGGACTATTAAATAAGTGAAGAGGAAAAGGTTATATTTAATAACAATCTACACAGAGATATGCATAGTAGGCCGTAAAATACAGCACAAGGATAAAACATTTGAGAGAAAGTATTAAACTGATTTAAGTCTAAATCGGATGGATTAATGTCCTAAATATGAATTTAAAAGTGTACTTTAACGAGTGATTTTAACGCCAAAATAGGAAAGGAGGACCTCTTTGGTAGGGCAGTCGGTAAGCAAAGCCTACACAACACCACGTCTGATAACGGATGTCAGGACCTTCCGAGCGGCCAACATAGACTCGGATCATTACATTGTTGCAGCCAAGGTACGAATGCGGATATCCCAAACTGAACAACAAAGAAGAATTTCTGTGAACAAATTTGACGTCGAAAAGATACAGTTGCAAGAGATCGCCAGAGTCTTTGCTGAACGCGTATCCCGAAATCACTCAATCACCCCTATGCCCCCAGAATCAGGTGCCGAAAACCAATGACAACGCGGCCAATATGCCATCAGAAACGCCGCGACTGACGTGCTGGGTTCCACTCGCCCACCACCGCAAAACACCTGGTTTGTCGAAGAATGCTGGCGAGTGCATGCAGCAAAACAAGAGGCATATAAAGCGGTGCTGCAAAGGAAGACGAGAGCTATTCGTAAGCTCTACGAGCAAAAGAGACGGGAAGAACATCGGCTTCTCCAAAAGAAGAAGAAAGAGCATGAGAAGCATGTGCTCGAGGACATTTAGAGCTTACACTCCAGGAACAATGTACGGAAGTTTTACCAAAAGGTAAAATAACGTGTCAGAGAAGCAAAACCCGTACAGAAACCTGTAGAGATGAAAATGGAAACCTCGTAGTAGAATCAGAGTCGATGCTGAGAATATGGAAAAACTACTTCTGCAGACTGTATCACGGCGACGAAGATCAACATCCCGCTATCAGGCAGAATGAACCATTCAATATAGATGATGATAATCAAAATATCCGTCCAGCTGATCAAAACGAAGTGAGGATAGCAATATCCAAGTTAAATCCAACAAGGCTGCTGGATCTGACGACTTGCCGGCCGAACTTTTCAAGGCAGCTGGTGATCAACTGGAAGAGAGCATACACCAACTCATCTCTAAGATTTCGTCAAACGAGTGTATTCCTGATGAATGGAATAGTTTGCCCGATCCACAGAAAGGAGACCCCCTCAACTGTACCAATTATAGAGGCAACGGTCTCCTCAACATCGCATACAAGATCTTTTTCTGCGATATTGTGTGAACAGCTGAAACCTTTTATAAACAGCCTTATTGGCCCCTATCAGTGCGGTTTCAGGCCAGGATAGTCCACCATCGATCAATTCTTCACACTTCGACAGATCCTGGAAAAAACCCAGAAGACCAAATCGATACTCATCATCTCTTTATCGATTTCAAATCCGCCTATGACAGCATTTATAAAGAAGAGCTATATAGAGCCATGTCTAGTTTTGACATCCCTGCCAAACCTGTTCGTCTGTACAGGATAACGATGGAGAACGCTCGCTGCTTCATCAAGGTCGTTAATGACCTCACCGAGACCTTTGATGTCAAAAAAGGATTTAGACAAGGTGACGCGCTGTCATGTGACTTCTTTAATATTGTACTTGAACGGGTTGTGAGGAACTAACGAGCCAACACCAGAGGCACAATCTATCAAAAAGTCCGTACAACTGGTTGCATACGAGTATACGACGATATTGACATAATTGGAAGAACTCAGTGGGTTGTCACTGATGCGTTTACAAGCATTGAAACAGAAGCGGCTTATAAGGAGATTCAAGAGTAAAGTCCTATCTCGAACAACCAAGGAGACTCTGTATAAGACCCTGCTTATCCCAGTCCTGCATTACGGCACTGAAACATGGACTTTATTGAAAGCGGATGAAGATATCCTTAGTCGCTTACTTACTTACTAAGGTGGCGCTACAGTCCGGGGTGGACCTGGGCCTCAACCAACAAAACTCTCCAGCCAGCACAGTTACGAGCCAGCTGCCTCCAACTGCACACGCCAAGTTGGTTGAGGTCCCCCTCCACTTGTTTGCACCACCTACCGCGAGGTCGTCCTCTACTGTGCCGTATATACAGGGTGAATTCGAAGACTTTATTGACTGGAACGTTGGGCACCATTGGCTCTACATGACCCAGCCATCTTAATTGCTGTATGTGAACTCTTCTGGCTAAGTCGATGTCCTTGTACAGGCCATATAGTTCGGCATTGTACCTTCTCCTCCACTCACAACCTATGCAGACGGGAACAAAGATCGCTCGAAGAACTTTTCTCTCGAAATAACCAAGTGCATCCTCATGCAGTTTTGTCAAAGCCCATGCCTCTGCGCCATACAGCAGGACTGGGATGATAAGTGTCTTATAAAGAGTTACCTTAGTAGTTCGAGATAGGGCTTTGCTACTCTGTTGCCGTTTTAGCCAATAGAAACAACGATTGGCAAGAGTAATTCTTCGTGTGATCTCCCTGCTGATGTCATTTGCGGAGTTCACCATAGAGCCTAGGTAGACAAAATCCTTTACTACCTCAGAATTATATCTGTCTATTGTGGCGTACTGTCGAAGACGCCGATGTTGGGTGTCCTTTTTTGTAGACAGCAAATATTTTGTTTTGCTCTCATTATAATGCTAAGGAGACTTTATATAAAACCCTCAACATTCCAGTGCTACTCTACGGTGGATAAAAACCTCTTTCGTCATTTAGAAAGGAAAGTTCTTTAAGTGGTCTTCGGTCTCATTTTAGTAAAGTGAGAGTGAAAAAATAGATTAAGCGACGAACTCTACGAGTTATACAGCGACATCGATCTAGTCAGGAAGATTCGCATCCAGCGTCTAAGATATTTTTTGAACGTAAGGACGCCAGCACACCAGATCGTAAATGCTCGAGTATAATAACCCAGAGAGACAATGCAGTTGGGCAAAACCTCACCTTAGGTCGTGACCAGTTGGAAAGGGACATTAAACAATTTGTCGTGCGAAACCGGAGCCACCTGGCCAAAGATCGAGTTAGCTAAGGAGGTCTATTGTAGCAGCATCTAAAGTTAAAATAGTTCTCAGGACAACAGCAGGGGTACGATCTATCAAAATTCTCTAAAACTACTAGTAATTGAAAGCATAAACAGAGTATCGTTCAAGTTGAAGTTTGCGCTGTGTATAGTTCCATTGCCAATTCTCACGACGAAAATAAATCTAACTTTTCCCACAGGCACAGTACGGAAACCAATCAAGTTACTATATATTAATGGAGATCATATCGTCGACCATGCTTTGGTGCACGTTGTGTTCCTACTTTCTTATAAAACCCTAGAAGTTATTTCCATTCCGTAATTCTTCAACGTCCCCAATCTGGGGGACTGTGTGCATTCTAATCTTCCTCCGCATGGCGTTTCTTTTCCTCCCTTCTTCTGATGGGATAATCTTTCGTAGCTGCTATTTTCGCTTGCACTTGTCTGTCCTCTTCGCTTCACGTACTTATCGTAATACTACGGTTACTTTTTCAGCGGTGACTGATAAGGGTAGCCCCAAGCAGTCTTAGAAATTACTTGGATGTCGGTGTAAGAAAGGCTCCAATAATCGTTGACGTTGGGTGACACGATTTCTAGCTACTATAGGTATGCTTAAGCTACGGTTGCACTGTATGACTACTCTCAAACATTTGACCATTTCCACTAGCAATCAGAGCAATATTTCATCATTTGGTCAAACGACAGAACTGTACTCTGCTTGCCAGCGAGAATGGCCAAACGTTTGACTCTTTCTCTAATGATCAGTAGCGATCTTCTTTTTCGGGCGAGTAGAAGTTTTAAGTCGGAGTCTAAAACTATTACCTTTTTCTGCAGTAGGCAACCTTGACGAGCAGCTCCCTTATTAGAAAGTCAAAACTCCTGCACTGTCAGGTCCGATATCAGCAACCCATGCATAGTGCAACCTCAGCCATTGACCAATCAAGACCTCATCAGCCACCGTACCTTCTCTGTATATGTTCCTCTCATGAATTCTGTCGAGTAGAGACTGAGCTGGGTAATTTTTCATAGAGTGAACTGTGAAATACCATCCTGCTCGCAGATTTTGACAGCTCTTGATTTTTGAATTTCAAGTCGGAAAATACTCTCCAGGTTCGCAGAACCCACCTAGTAGTTCGTAGATTCCCATGCTATGAACTCGTCAAATTATTTCTTTAATATAGGGTGTCCGCCGGGAACGTATACTACTTTGTTTTGCCGCCATTTTGGTAAACATTAGTCTTTACAGTTCATATTTGGCAGTCGTGAAGTAGACACGTGGCAAATTTATTATGGAAAAATATTCGATAAACCAACGTGTTTTAATCGTTAAAACATTTTATCAAAATCAATTACTTTGTTACTTTGTTTGTTTATAATTTTTGATTAAATGAAAGAGAATGGATCTTATATCGATAAATGTTTTATTTAATGTCGGCAATTATGTATGGAATACAATATCAGGTAAATGTCCGCCTCTGCTAGTCTCACAAATGCGAGCCCTTTTGAGCACATTTTTCATTACATTCTCACACATTTCACGCGGTATTTCATTAATTTCATCACGAATATTTTGTTTGAGTTGCTCAAGCGTTTCTGGTTTGTTTGCATAAACCTTGCTTTTCTTGGTCTTCTTGAAGAAGCTCTTGTGTCAACTGAATCTTAAATGGAAACAAATGCAAATCCTTGTGAAAAATTGTGGCCAAAGTTGTTCTTTGAAGACCAAGCTCCTGAGCACGGCGTCGAATTGAGGTTGATGGATTGTTTTGAACACTTCCTTGAACAGCAGTAATGTTGTCAGCCGGTCTTGCAGTACGTTGTGGCCCATGCTTGGGCCTATCACCTACAGACCCTTTTTCTTCGAAATCATTCACTACACGATAAATAGTGCGTTGTTTCTCCCAAAAATTTCACGTAACTTTCTCATCGTCACAGTAATCGATAATTGATTTTGATAAAATGTTTTAACAATTAAAACACGTTGGTTTATCGAATATTTTTCCATAATAAATTTGCCACGAGTCTACTTCACGACTGCCAAATATGAACTGTCAAGACTAATGTTTACCAAAATGGCGGCAAAACAAAGTAGTATACGTTCCCGGCGGACACCCTGTATTTTACACTGCATCTCAAAGGAATCAATTCTGGTGTCTAGTTGACCGATGCCCGGCATCTCCAAGCCTCTCAGTAAAAGTCACTTCAGTTCATCTGACACCCATGAATGCCTTACATGTGTTACAGCAAAACTTTCATAGCCATATCTCACATCCTTTTATAGATTGCCCCATCAAAGCTAACTCAGAACTTCTTGATTGTTGGCATGAAACAAGCGTGCTTCCCTAAAACAGGGATGTGCCCAATACTTACAAAATACTAGCAGATTTATTTAAACACCTACTTAGGGGCTGTTGTGCTCATTCCCACCACTTGGTCAACAAAGATAAATTAACTTTTAAAATAAAGAGGTCAGAGTGGCTAACTTCGAATTACCTCAACCTATTGAAGTTAATTACCCGAAAGAAAAATCGAGTTGACTTTCAGGAATCACTCTTCTGGTTCACAATCTGAAGCCACTTACCACTGCCATCAAACAAACGGCAGAGTCCTTTCACAACCAAAGCTCTACAAAACTCTACTCTCGACAATACATCAACACATACACAAAACACAAACCGAGTGTATCTTTCTGACTAATCTCAAAGAGTGACTTATTTTTATCCCCACAAAGCAAAAAATAAATTACCATGTAATTCTGACTCATTAGTCTCCTTCGTTCCAATGGACGACGAAACAAAGTCAACCGCAAAATCGCCTAACAATGTTACGAGTACGAGTATATCCAAAAACAGGATAACCATTCGATTTAATTAAGAAGCAACATGTCTTCAAAAAGATTCCAAGAAAATTATTTACACATAAATTATTTGGTCAAGGGGCAAAATTAATTAGAGCTCCATACCAACACCCAACACACTCTCTCTCTTTCTCCATCTCGCTCCAATCCACCGCATGATGATCCTTAGGGGAATGGCCAAAGGATATTTATGCGTAACTGGGTAATCATGTTTTGTTTTCAACCAAAATACAGTATTTCGCTCGCTTTCTCTCTTGGTGTGACAACAAATAAAAGAATTGTTATCCTTAAGCAAATTCCTTGACCTAAGTATCCACTTACGGTTGTTTGATCTCAATAGGATTTTGCCATCTCGTATGCCTGTTTGTTTTCTCATCCTGAAGAAACTTTAATTCAATTCCTGTGATGGAATAATTATCCACTTAGAATATATACTTTCACACAGGGACCATCACACACACATACCAGTATTTAGGGGTTGGCCTGAAAATCCTCAAGCAAAAGATGATGTTGATGAGATGAGGGTATCTAGCCCTCCTGCTGCCATCACCATCACTCGGTCCATTTAGTGCCCATCAAAGAATTGCTTTGGCAATGTTCTCTAAGTGATTTTAACAGAAATACTACACGTGTGGATACATTTCCAGCACGGATTAAATGCGATCCATTGCCACAGGGTCATTTGTTTTGACCAGGACTCTGCTGTATGGAGCTAGGTACTTTGTGTGTGGATGTGAGAAGTACAAGTTGGATCATAATTTCCACCCGATTAACCAAATGAATTTCATTTTCATTTTCTAAAAAGGTTAAGATTTCTCCTGTTTCTCTATACCCACGACGGCACACAGTCTGGTATGTGTTTTGTCTTGAATGCCCCTCTAAGCACGGTCCATGCATTGCAGTTGTACCGAGAGGGAGCAAAAAAGAACCTGTGGTTATAAGCTGCCCACTTACCACACATACACACTAGGAGAAATGTAGTGTTCCGACGATTAAAGTTCTGGTCAACCTTTTTATAAAGCATTTTATAGCTGGCTTCACTCCCATTGACACGGGCAAAGAAGGGATGAATGTAATGTTGAAGCATGGTTGATTGTAAATCTCATCAAACTTTTAGTCAAATGAATTTTGTTGGCTAGAGTCATTCTGGACAAAACAAATCACCGAAGTCGAATGCAACAGACCGGCAAATGCTACTTAGTCTCGCCGACTATATTGGGGTGGTGCTATTTATTATTTTCTGGAGTCTTTTATGCCCGTTTGGAGGGATGGGACTTCGTAATGAAAGCTGCTTGCTGCGCGTTGGTTAAAGTTACGCGAATAGAATTTAAATGTGTCTTGTATTGGGGACTCTTGTAAATAAAATCAACGCTTTGAAATTTATTACAAAGACACCTGGTGGTCTAATTAGTCTCAGGTCTCTTGTGGAATTTTTTATTCAGAAATAATTAATTTATTGGAAGTTGGCTTCCCTTCGTTGGTTAGTGGTAATTAGCAAATTGAGTTGTGGACATATTGGGTACAGTTAGCAATATTTAATGAACTTCAAACGAAAAGGGCAGATGGTGGGTGGCACTCTTTTGAAAGCACATTTATGTAGGGAAAATATTTGGAAAAGATATTTAGTTGTGGGTTTAAATGAAACTAAGGTAAATAGTGGCCAAAATGTTATAAAAGCTCAAGTTTTCTACTTGTTTGCCACAAATCTGTTAAGGTTCTAAGGGGACATATGTGCTTAGGAAACTGAGCAGAATGCATGCACTCAAATGTACGTACTTTGCCATGGCTGTGAGAAGCGCCATTGCAGTTGTTTCGCTTTCACAAACAAAGATAACCGTACAAAATAAACAGCATCTAACTTTACATATCCTGTTCAGGGCAGCCAACTTCATGCTAATATGAAGTTTACAATACCTTAACACACACTCTAAAGAGAAAGATGTTAAGTGGTTACAGGTGACAGGTAAATACCAACAGAAACTGGTTAATATTCTACAGTTCGCTTTAGTAAACCTATTTGCATGGACGAAAAGGTGTTAACTAAATACTAATCCGGCCAAAACAGAACTATTGTAGTTCTATTCACAAACAAGTACGAAATTCCAAGCGTGGCACCTTCAAAGATTAAAGGCATTGCTCTTAACGGGAGAATGCTAGCTATCTAGGACTAAAGCTAAAGAGAAAACTCTTTTGAAAGAAAAATTGGTCCTAGATGGGAACCGCATCCAAAGATTATGCACTGATTATATGCTTCAGCTGTAAGACCAATACTCACCTGCCGAATAACTGTATGGCGGCCTGCGTCACAAAGAGATCCACTGCGATGGTACACAAACAAACGGGTAGCATGCATCAATATAACTGGTGCACTGAAAATCTCTCTAATGACTTTTACAGAAACTGCAGACACGAGGAAGAGGAAAAAACCATCGTTAATTTTCTTTGCAGATGTCCTTCCCTTGCTTATATTAGAAAGGCTACTCTAGGAGATTTTCAATGATCTGAACACAATATGTACTCTCAAAATGGGTGGCTTTTTCGAAAGGAATATATGGCTCCAGGCAGGGCCGCTTTTCCCTGGAGGCTAGTAAGGCGATTGTCTCAGAGCCGCCTGCTTCCGGAGGCCACAAAAAAAAAAAGTTGTGAAAAAACAAAAAAAAAGTAGGAAATTGCCAAAAAAAGCGAGAGAAAAGATTTTACACTTAAATAACATTCGTTCGTTAAAATTGAATGGTAAAAGTAGGGGCCCCCAAAAAAATCTTGCCTCAGGGCCTCCGCAATTCAAGAAGCGGCACTGGCTCCAGGAGTAGATAGGGATCGAAATCCATGCTTCAAGTGGTACCACAATGAACATAAGTGCATACAACGAGACACAAAGCAGATGCCATTACAGTAATGTGTGAGCCTGAACCTCAATCATCAAGATCCTTTCTTATCTCGATTTAGTAGGTTGATTTTCTTTTACACTTATACGCCCCACCTAAAGTTAGGACGTTCTGTATTACAACGTCCCTCCGGTAGATATTCGAGGGCCCTCTGCACTTAGTCGTCTTCTGACTAGGTTGGTGTCACTGTTCTCATGACCCAACATAGATTAGATTTTAGATTTTACTGAATTTTATTCCATAAAAAAGAAAGTTGTTACATACATTACCATACGCCGTCTACCAGATTGACAAAATAAATTTTAAAAAAATAAATACTTGGCAAAACAGCTCTTTAACTGCCAGGGCCTAGCTTCTCGCAACCACTCAAGTTGTGTGCGTTATATTTTTCACACGAATGGAAGGGACCTACAGTTTAATGCCGTATCCTAAGGGCAATTGGTTTTGAGAAGCTTTCTCGAGACAACAATACTCTCCGATGTTTGTCAGACGGTCGCGAGAGGTGGGACCGTGAAAAAAACTTTTTGGTGTTTTGTGGGATTCGAGCTTGAAACCTCACGCGCAGTAGTCCGACACACTAACCACTTACGCCACGGCGCCCAATAAATGAACTAAGATAAATTACATGTGAAAATAGAAAATAACAAACGTGAACTAAAGAGTTCGATCAATAATATGCTTTATCTAACGAAATGCGTTAACTGTATATTTATATAACGCGTCCCACCCATATTCTCCATTAAGTATACTCATCGCTTCATCTAGGTCCAATATACACTCCATTTCATAACTATATCACCACCCCTGTATTTGAATTTTTTCAAGATTAAAATCTTTTTTTTGCAAGTAACTGTTTTTACCCGAAAGAGTAATGCAAACGTAATCTATTCTGTAAAAAGTCGAGAAGTTCCGTTATCCTTTCTTAAAGAAAAGACAAGAAAACTGTTCTTTGCATTTTTCATAACTATATCACCACGAGCTGCACATGCGTGATGTCAATAGTTTGAGTTAAAGTTTTTCTCCAAATCGCTTTAACGGTTAAAATGAGAAGTTTTTCGAGTTTTTTCTAACAAAATGCCGCGCGCAAAATATTTATCGGAGGAAGAAAAAGGTAAAATCATTGCTTGCCATGATCAAGGGCTGTCTTTACGTAAAATAGGTAAAAAAAATCGGACGAGATCACGTAACCGTTTCAAATTTTTTGAAAAACCAAGACTTATGGTTTTAAGAAAACTGGTGGTCCGAAAAGAAAGTTATCCTTAAGACAAGAGCGTTGCATTGTCAAGGCAACAAGCCATTCAACAAAGATCTTAAAACAGTTCAAGAATAAACTTAATTTAAATGTGTCCTGTTCAACCATTTACCGAGTTATCAAGAACTGTACGTACCTAAAAATGCAAAAAATTAGGGCTGTATCGCTGTTGACAATGCGTCATAAGGCTGCTCGTCGAGAATTCGCTCGAAAAAACATGAACCGTGACTGGAGCAAGGTAATCAAAAACGTGTTCCCTTTCTACTCTGCATATGCTTATTATTGCTGCTTTTTTAAGCAAAGGTAATTTTTTCTGACGAAAAGAAATTCAACCTTGACGGTCCAGATGGTTTCCAATACTACTGGAGAGATCTGCGAAAAGATCCAGTGCACTTTTCAAGAAGAAATTTTGGCGGTGGAAGTCTGATGGTCTGGGGCGGATTTTCTTTAGCTGGAACATTACCATTAGGCTTCCCATCCACTAGGATGAATAGTGACGAATTCATTGGCGTCATTAAAACACAACTTTGCCATTTTTGGTAAATAATCAAGACACGGAATGGGTTTTTCAGCAGGACAACGCCGCTATTCCCACCAGCAGAGCAACCAAATCGTGGTTTAATCGACATGAGATCAATGTTCTTGAATGGCCTGCTTGCTCACCAGATCAAAACCGGATTGAAAATCTTTGGGGCATACTGGTGCGAAAGGTTTACGCCAATAACAGGCAGTTTAACAGCGTGGCTGACCTAAAAGCAGCAATAAATACTTCTTAGGCCACAATCCCTCAGGATATGTTAAAAAACTTAATCAACAGTATGCCAAATAGGATTTTCTCCTTAGTGGAAAAGAAAGCAGATCCCACCAATTACTGATCATTTAAGAATTATGTGTTTTCAAAGTGTAATAAATTTGTATGCAATTAAAACTGAAGTGGTGATATAGTTACGAAAAATGCAAGAAATTGTTTTCTTATCTTTTTTCTCAGAAAGGATAACGGAACTTTTCGACTTTTTACAGAATTGTTTACGTTTTCATTACTCTTTCGGGTAAAAATAGTTACTTGCAAAAAAAAAGATTTTAATCTTAAAAAAAATTCAAATACAGGGGTGGTGATATAGTTATGAAATGGAGTGTATTTGCGCCGAAGAATCTTCTTCTTCCTTTTATCAGCGAGGCTATGATCTGAAAACAAGGGATCACAGCCCTCCCACTTCACCGCATTTCTACTGATCCGCCTGTGGGGTTCGCCTATTTGACCTCAGAAAATATCGGCAGGCCTGCCGATTTTGGATCACTCGGTTACTGAGGCCAATGAAATGCCGATGTCGTCGCATTTGTCTGATCCAGGCGTTTATAGGCCTGCCTTTCCTACATCGCGATGTCTTTGGAACGTGCATAGATATTGCCTTTTTTACAGGGTTCAAATGATCTCTTCTTTGAACGTGGCAATACCAGCTGAGCCGGTCGCGCTCTAATTTTTGTACGATGGTTTCCTTGATGTGAAAGCTTCCACGGATCTTCGAACTTCTTATTCGATCAAGCTTGGTCACTCCTGCTGTCATGCGAAGCATCTTCATCTCAGCTGCCGTTAATTTACTCTTATACTTTTTGTACATCGTCCAACATTGTGAACCGTATGTGAGCGCTGGACGTACAACTGCGGTGTAGAGCCTTCCTTTCAACTTAGGGGGCATTTTTCTGTCACAGAAGATAGCGGAATTTTCTCGCCACTTCATCCACCCTACGCTTACATGATGATTGATGTCGTCATCACAAGTTGCTTTGCTATTGATCATAGATCCCAGATATTTGAACTTTTCGCACTTGGGAAGCACTGTTCCATTCAAATAAATGTCTGAAATAGGCCTGAGTGGATCAGAGAACGGGCAGCACAAGTACTCTGTCTTTTTTGAACTAATGCGATACCCATTTCCCTCCAAAACGTCCACCCACACATCAAGTGCTCGTTGCAGGGATGTAGGATCCTCACTTATGATGGCTCCATCGTCAGCAAAGAATAACTGATACGATCCACGATCATCTGTACATAGGTTTCTGGAACCCCTCGATGTCTTAGCGCCACCCATATCAGATCTCGTGGTTGTCTGTCGAATGCCTTTTCAAAGTCAACCAATACAATATGCAAATCCCTTAAGGAATCACGATGTTTTTCCATTATGATCCTTATACTTTGGATTGCATCTGTGGTTGATTTACCGGAGACAAACCCACACTGATCATCAGATAGCCGTATTATTTTTCGTAGTCGGCCACCTAATACCCGCTCAACGATCTTCATGGTGTGTGACATCAGCTTGATCGAACGGTAGTTATCACAGTTTCGCGTATCACCCTTCCCTTTGTATACAGGGAGGAGGTAACTTTCCCTCTATTGATTCGGCATTGGATCACCTCTCACGAATTTGGAGATGAGAATTCTGAGCCATCTTCACCCGATATCTCCCATCTTTTTCCAGAACTCAGAGGGTATTTCGTCTGGCCCAACCGCTTTTCGTTTTTTGGAGTATTTGACCGCCTCACTAACTTCTTCGACTGTAATGTCGGGTATTTCTTCACAGTTAGGGGTGGCTCTTGGAAAGTATAGCCGGGGAAACTGTTCATTTAAAAGTTCTTCACAATACTGCCGCCACCTCTGTAGAATTTTGTCGTCATCCACAAGAAGCTGGCCATGAGCATTGCTAATGAACTTTGGCGAACGAATCTCCTGAGCATTCCTCCTTCTTTGGGCGGCTATTTTGAAGATAGTGGCGCTCTTGTTCATATTGTGTCTTCGCAGCTCCTGGATAGCCTGGTTTGCATCAACAACCGGGGAAAATATTTTCTCCAGCTCCCGATACAGGCCCTCCGTACTCTCTGCTTGAAGCTGGGCGCACTTCTTCTTCACTTTTTTCTTGCAGCATCTGTATTCCATTTCGAGGCGAGCTTTTTCGTCACTTTGACCAAGCTTTGAAAGCCGCTTTCTTCTCATTTATCACTTTCTTAGCTTCATCACTCCACCACCATGTTTCTTTAGCGTGTTGATGGTGGCCTTTTGAAGCTCCTAGCAGTGATTTGGCCTTCTTTAAGCAAGTTCGCTGTAGGGAATAGCACATATTTTGTGCTCTGCACTCTTCATCCTCAGCTCCGTTGATGGTGTGAGAGAGGTAATTTTTCATTACGAAAACAAAAGCCTCGCCTTTTTCTTTGTCCAGATTGTACCACTTGATTTTCTCAGAGACCCTTGTTTGTTTGCTTTTCTTTGGTGTTTTCATATATTGCGCCGAAGAATCTTATACGAAATTCTTTTGACACAGAACATCTCGCAAGGAAATGGACTATATATTCTCTCTCTTTAAGGTTACAGATACAGATATGGCACTGAATTGGAAGGTCTGGTCGATGAGGCATATAATGCAAGTTGATTAGTTCTCCTCTTATTTTAAAAATAGTACTTAACAGCTCAGTTGAGTTTGAGTTTAAGAAGTAAGTTCTGTCTTGGGTAGGTTAGGTTATATTTCAAACTGCAATATTAGATCCTGTAGATTGACTGCTGACCATCGGCTATGTACCTATCGTATGTCATATTTGCAGTTCTAGTAGAGTGTTAAATTGTTTCCTTACGGATGAGTACTCCATATCTGGTGTTACGTCCAATTTCAAGCCGCAAGACAAGCAAGCAAGACTTTCCCAGTCTGAGACAAAGCTTGCTTTTGATAGTACAACTTGAGCTAATATTAGTCTCGGCAATCTTTTTTGGTACATAGCCATCATTTTCGCAGCGGAGATATCCCGGTCTCCAGATGCAACATATAGTTAGAAGTGTTACTCGGCAGGTGAATTTGTTTGATAAAAGACGTAGAAACTTTTCGACTTCCTCAAAGGAGCAATACCCCTATATTTGAGCTCCATATAAAAGTATAGACTTAGCAGTTGCGCTAAATATTTTGTGCTTTGTGCTATAATATATGTACTTTTTCATGCAGCGATTCCAAACTGAACAGATTGCACGCTCGGCTTCTGACAATTGTTCATATTCAAGTTTGCTGAGATCAGAACTTCCAGATATTTGTACTCGCGTACTATTTCTATATTCTCTCCCTGATGGCTCCAGTTTTCGCTCCTGGAATATGTGCCACTTCCGTTTCTAAGAATCATTGCAGGTTTTACAGTATTCGTCGAGTCTGTTTATGTAATCGTTCCACAGAATCCGCCAGAAACACTATGTCATCTGCGTACTTTTGACCCAGAATCTTCTTTTATCCAATCTCTATACCACCTCGTACTATGTCCATTAGGTCGTTAATGAATGTAATGAAAAATAGCGCACTGAGGATGCATTCCTGTTTCGCCCCCATTGTAGTTTCGAACTCATCCGATATCAGCTCACCATCCCAAACATAGGCAACACTTTTCGTGTACATAGCTCTCAGGATCTCAATGATTTTACTTGATAATTCAATTCTGTATAGCTTATAGAAGAGTGCATCACGTGCAATGGAGTCGAAGGCTGCACGAAAGTCCATGAAAAACGCATACAGCTTTTTACGTTTTCTCTGTTGAAAAATTTGTCCTACTTCCAGCTTGGAATTCATTCGAAACTTTTTTGCCCTCTATCCATGTATGTAGACGGAACAAAAAGAATTTTTAAGGAATATTCTCTCGAAGTAATCAGGACGCCCGCATCCAATTTTTTTTAAACGACCACTCCTCTGCACCATAGAGCAGAATCTTTTATCGTGTTACAAGTGTTACAAGTGTCAAGCTACTCAAGATCTGTTGTCACAGTCCGTTCGTGAATTAGGAATCACTGAAGCTATGCTTAGCCTACTAGGATGAGGAGTATAACTGATGCTGATCGCTTCGCCATGAGAAAACCCTAAGACGGCAGTACTATGACGTAAAAGGTTTATTTCGTGGGTACAAATACCACACAGTTACTGAATATGACATCAGCTGGATCTTTGAAATATCTCCACCATCCAACTCAAACAAAAAAAACAAAGAAACACGTTCCTCGCTGGATCTCTGCGCTACTTTTATTGCTAGAGTTTACAGTAGAGACCAGTTAGACAAGTGCCTGACTACTTCAGAGTTGTAGCTGTCTATTATAACGCATTGGAAAGATTATACCTACAATTTTTTTTTTAGATCCTAGGAAGTACCTAATGGTACTCGGATGATGCGAAAACTAGACATGTTAACTACTAGTTTTAGGGGGTATCCTTTACGCACTTAGTGACTTTCTACTTGCACCTAAGCAGATTCCTATTTTTGTCTGTGTGTTTGCCTCCCTATCCAGCTGTGTGACTTTACGTTTACCTGCTGCCCAATGTGCTCGCCCGATTTGCATGGAACTTCATGTGTGAAGTCTATAGAAACCCACTGTTTTACGTATTGATGACTCTGAAGTGTATGACAAACTCGCTATTGCTGATGCTTTTAATTGTTATTTTGCTAATGTTGACTACAGTCTACAACCGAGTCCTGTCTAATCATTTTGTTGTACTTGTCCTTCCATTTGTGGATGTGCTGAACCGTTGTATAGTAGTAGTTTTGCTTTTCAGCCCATAACTTCTTTTGAAATCTTGAAAGTTATTGGTACTTTACCTAATACGACTTCGTGCGGAGCTGGTGGTATTTCAAATTGTGTACTTAATAAAATGCATGTTACATAGTGGACGTCTTGGTAAATGTTTATAATCGTTACGTGTTTGAGGGGGTCTCTTCTGAAGGTCTTAAATGTGCAGATGTGATTCCTTTACTCAAAAAACGTTCCGCTGCGGAAATTTGTAACTACAGGCCCATCCCACTTCTTTCTGTTTTTAGCAAAAATTTGTAAAAACTAATGAAAAATAGAATAATGAGTTTTTTAGATAAAACAAAGTTTTTCAATCGAGTTCAATATGGTTTTCTAAAAGGCAAATCGACGGAAGATGCGCTTTTACAGATTTCTTCCCAAATAATGTCACACCTCGATGGGAAAAAATGTACGGCTTGTTTGTTTATTGACATTACCAAAGCATTTGACATAGTCAACCAAAATTTCTTGTTGAGAAAACTGGAAAAAGCTGGATTTCGTGGTTTCATGCTCCACTAGTTTAGGGCGTATCTTGAAAATAGGTCACAAAGAGTGAAAATAGGTGATAGAAGGAGCGAAATAAGATTCTTCAAGCTGGGTGTTCCTTAAGGCTCTATGCTAGGCCCAATTTTGTTTTTGGTCTATATCAATTCACTCTTTGCTCTTAATTTCAAGGGTTCACCAACTGCTTTTGCTGATGATGTTGGTTTCACTTATGGTTTAAACAGTCCCTTGGACCTAGTTTCTGACGTTAATTGGGATCTACGCTTATTGAGACACTGGTTCGCTGAACATAATTTAGTAATAAGCTTAAAAAATGAGATAATGTTCTTCAGCTTATCTTCCTCGTGCAATTTGGAAGCAAATGTTTACTTCCACGCACCTGAGTTTCTTAGATTTAAACTGTCTAACTGCTATTGTTCGTCTGGTTTTTCCTCTCCCTCTTTTTGTTATAATCTAACCTGTAGTGAGAATTACTTTCTAGTTGAGACAGCAGACGAATTTAAATATTTGGGGTATACTCTTGATTCTAGGATGAGTTTTGCTGATATTTTGAAAAAGTATTTCCGATGCACCTGTCTACATTTTCATTATTTACGTAACGTTTGCTCTAAAAAATAAATAAATAAAAAAATAAATAGTTGGCGCAACAGCTCTTTAAGTGCCAGGGCCTAGCTTCTCGCAACCACTCATGTTGTGTGCGTTATAATTTTCACACGAATGGAAGGGACCTACAGTTTAGTGCCGTATCCGAACGGCGATTTGAGAAGCTTTTTCGAGACAACAATACTCTCGGATGTTTGTCAGACTCTCGCGAGAGGTGGGACCGTGAAAAAACTTTTTGGTGTTTTCTGGGATTCGAACTTGGAACCTCATGCGTAGCGATCCGACACACTAACCACTTACGCCACGGCGCCCACGTTTGCTCTACCAAGCTTTTAAAGATAATTTATTATTCTACTAGCTGAGCAGTGCTCGCGTTGCTTCGCCCGTATTTTAGTTGACGGTTATTTACTTGTTGAAAAATTGTATAATTGCCAACTGAATGCAATACCGAAAATGTGTAAACTCAATTATAACTTCCCCCGTGGGAATCCCAGCAGAGTATAGGCAAACCCGCTTCCAACATACAATTTATTTTAAATTTATTAAAACCTTCTAAAATGTGGACAAATTCAACGATCAACATCTCATCTAAAAAAATTGAAATATATTGCAATAGTTTTATGTCTACACATGCATATGCATGTACATATGTACCTACGCGTATATTCCCAAGTCTCTTAATTGCATGAAGTTTTGACAGTACATGGATATCTTAATTAATAAAATTTACAATATCTTAGATTTGGCACTGATAATGTTTTTTTTTTTTAATTTTAACTCTCACACACACATACTATTGCAACGATAGCCACTGCTCCATGACTGCTGGCCGTGGTCTCCACTGAAGGAAAGTTGTGGGCGATGATTTGATTAATTTATTTTAGCATTGCTCAGCTTCAGGACAAGGCAGAAGGATGTTTTATACCTTAAATGAATTCACCTGTTTTTTATTTTTAATCCGGAGAGCCAGTACTGAGCTACGGCTATGGAATCAATATTTACAGATGGAAAATTCGATCTCAACCCCCTTTATGCCACTTAGACCTTGAATTTCGGAAAATACCTTCTTATCTCGCATCTAGGCAAAATAAGGAATAACTGTGCAAAATTTCAAGTACCTATGCCTAGTAGTTTTCGAGAAACGGTATTCACAAGGAAAATCGACTTTGCTTTTATAGTATTTAAGTTTTTCCATTCCAAGTTACAATACGGAATTGCTTGTATGGTGTTGGTGTGCATCGTAATAAAATACAACCACTGTTAATTTTGCTGAAATATGTCCTAAGAAAAATTTGTCGAAAATCTGGTAGACATTCTAGCTTCCCTTTGTTATGTGCCCTGAAAATTCTTCCTGTTCGTCACTTGTATTGTTACAAGGTGTTAAAAATATTCTTTATGAAGTCTGGCAATCGTAATTTTCGTTTAATTTAATTTAAAGATTTTATCTATACCCAATTTTTTTTTCTGTTTTGTCTTATCGACTATTTAATGAACTCCCTCAGTCTATCAGGACAATACCAATGGTTAGGTTAGGTATGTGGGCTGGCAGGGAGCGACGCTCTCTGCCACACTCAGGTCAGCGTTGACCCATTGTGGTACCCATGGGGGAAAAAGTAATCCCTTACCCAATGAAACTAAAAACTACTCAGTCACTTACTTCATTTCTGCATACAAACCACCCTGATGATTTGATGAAATTCAACATCTTTTCCGTTAAAACGCCGGAGAGTTCCTCGAGATCCCGGAAGAAAAATGTACCAAGGAACTTTTTCCTGGAGTGTTGAAGACTCGGGCAGTGGCACAGGAAGTGGGTTGTGTCCTCAAAAACTTCCTCGTCACCACAGCCTCTGATGAGTTCCTCCTCCGTCAGGCGTAGTTTCTTCAAGTGGTACCGCAGAGTGTTGTGCCCCGTGATGATGCCCACGAGGGTGGAAAGGGATTTCCTATCTTTACGGATGATTCTCTCGGTCTTTGCTTTGTCGAAAGATGGCCATAGCTTCCTAGTGATGGCGCAAGTTTCCATGGAGTTCCATCTTGTGTTCGCCTCCTCAGTGGCTTTATTCCCTGCAGCGAGCTTGAGTGTGCAAGGCGGGATACACACAGGGGGGTCAACTTGTTCTGTTGGGGCTGCTGAGCCAATTCTCGCCAGCTCGTCGGCTTTCTCATTGCCTGGGATACCCTCGTGTCCAGGGACCCAACAGAGCAATACCTTGTGCTGTGTTCCAAGAACCCTGAGCTCTTCTCGACAATACTTCACAAGCTTCGATTTAATTTCTATGGCAGTAATCGCTTTTATAGCTGCCTGGCTGTCGATAAAGATGGTGATACCTTCTGGCGGTATTGCCCTTATCGCAGACTCACGGGCGGCTGTTGCCACTGCTAAGACTTATGCTTGGAAAACACTGCTGTGGTCTGGAAGTCGTATGGATTTTGATACACCTAGAGGGTCGGAGAAGATACCTGATCCTACACCAGTGCTCATTTTTGAACCATCCGTGTAGATGGCTATAGATTCGGCATTAGGTATATGACCGCTTTTCCAATCTTCCCTGCTAGGGTAGGCGGTAGAGAAAGGCCTTGTAAAGTCTAAATATGGCGTCATGTAATCCGTTACGGGCATGAGGCCAAAGTAATCGAGTAGGATCATCGAGTGACCTGTTCTGCTTAGTTTCCAGTTCGCTGACTGACTTATTCTCATAGCATTAATGGCTGCTGATGTTCGTATAAAGATGTCTAGCGGCAGCAGATTGAGGATAGCTTCGAGTCCTGCGGTTGGGGTTGTCCTCATTGCACTGGTGATGCCAATGCACGCTAGTCTTTGAACTTTGGTGATTGCCTTTAAGTTGGTGGATTTGTTGACAGCTGGTCACCATACTAGATTGCTGTAAGTCAGTATGGGTCTAACTACAGCCGTATACATTCATAGTATGATTTTGGGGGAGGGTCCCCAGGTTCTACCAAAAATTCTACTACATGAGTAAAAGGCTATTGTTGCTTTCTTAATTCTTTCCTCTATATTTAATCTCCAGTTGAGCTTTTTGTCAAGTACAAGGCCCAGGTATTTTGCGCTATCGGACAATCTGAGTAGGATACCATCAACAGAAGGTATACTAAACTCCGGTATTTTCCTCTTGTTCGTAAAAAGTACGAGTTCGGTTTTTTGGGGATTAACCTTTAGACCGCAGCTCCTGGACCATATGCTAAGAGTATTTAGGGCTCCGTCAAGTTGTTCGCTGAGGGTAGGCAGGAATTTACCTGTTGCAAGCAGCACGACGTCATCCGCGTACGCTGTAGCTCTGACCCCACTGTACCTTAGTTGTTGTAGTACCTCATTAAGAACAATGACCCAGCGCAGTGGGGAGATTACCCCTCGAGGCGTATGCTTCTAGCTTTGAACCCTTAAGTTCGGTGGTTATATGTCGTTCCTCGAGCATGCTAACAATCCAGTTAATTAGACTGATGTCGATGTCGAGGTTTCTTAGGGTTCTTAGGACAATACCAATAATTTGAATGTTGTTAAAATGCGTAAAAATGTTGCTCTTCAGTTTTGTTTATGTTGCGTTAGAATCTTGTATTTGTCTTATCTTTGTTTTTTATCTTTGTTTTCATTCTTTCCTTGCTTTTATAATTTTTTTACAACTACTTATAATTTTTATTATTTTTGGATTATGTTGCTTGTAATGTTTATAGTTCATTTTTTATTTTCTTCTTAAATTAAAATTATTAAAATGTCACCCCACCCAAAAATGTTATATTGTATTGCTTTAGCCAATTTAAGATGGCATTCAACCCTATTTTTTACCTTTATATAAATACTGAATGCCACCAACCTTTCTTATATTTTGTTTCTAAAAACTTGAATTGTTTTATTTGAGTGTTTCATGAATTTATAAGAAATAAATACAAATCTAATCTAAAATCTATGATGTTCGAGAAGAAATCGGAACTTTGATCGAAATCAAAATTTAGAGTAGTTAGGCTCCATTTATATGTTATTAGGTGGCATAGCACGTTAATAACTAACATTTTGTATAACGATCTTTACTAATAATTTCTATTTTCCTGCAAACTTCTATGAAAGGCTATCCGATTCACTTTAAATCTCTTTTATATCATTCAGTTTTAAGTTGTCCTGAAATAATTTTTATTCTCAATTTTCTCATTGCAGGATCGAAGTAGACGAATCACTCCTCAAGCCATCCAACTTGGCTAACTCGGCGGTCTTAAAAGCGCTCGAGGAAGAGGAAAATGAACAATATGGTGGTAAGTAGCGGAACATCTATGTCTCAAATATATTCGCACACATAATATAATTACCCATTCAACACGTAATACGCTCCAAAAACTATGTAGTACCTTCGAAGATGGTCGAAAATTGGATCCAACCATCCTTTTCAAACACACTAATCATCCGCAAAGTTCTTGTCATCAGTTTTCAAGGCAATTTTCGAAAATTATTTAAGGACCACTTACTCAAAATGTTACCCCCAGCGTATACGTTCCCACAAAGCACAAACTTATATCGGTATCTTAAATTTTACTCAAAGAGGACAGACCAAACAAAAAACACTTTTAATGAACTTATTTTAATCAGGATAACACTGCTTTTCCGGCCAATGGAACTCTTCGACAACGACCAAGAGATTACTTTCACTTGAACTCATAAGCTGATGGCTTCTGTTTACATTACAGCACACTAGATAATACATACATATGTGTATTGCACTTAAGACCGAAGGACTTATAGTGAGGTACATGAATATGTACACCGCAACTATATATGTATATGATTAAGGATTAACTTGGCTAATGTACACGTCCAAATGGACCTCACCCGTTCTACCGCAATCTCTTTCAGTGTTGGTAGTCCTTTTTGGAATCTGGCGAATACTATTGCTACGCAACTAAGGATATTCGAGCTTCTGAATCTTAGCATATCCTTCTTGCAGATATCCTGAATGGGTAATCAATAAAACGAGTGTCCATATGCTGGCTGCTGTTGCCAGTGCCGATGGACATTATCAGATTTCCACCAAAATGATGTGCGTGTGGGTAAGCGTGTGCGCCTCATTCGCATCCTTCCAGTACCGAGTAGTATTCATATGTATACGCATCAATGAGTTCGGGGGACTTTTGGCCTTGTTAAATGGTTCGGCTCCACATCTTTCCTTCGCTATGGCTGGGTCAATCTTTAAAGCTCAACACTTAAATGGAAGGATATCCTTAATGGTTAACTCTATCTATCTAAATTTTGTTCGTATCATGTTATACCACGACCATTCGGGGATGTTATTGATTTTCAATGTTACCCAAGGATATGGAGAAGGATTTTACGATCCCAGAAACATATTACATGCGGCAAGAATGAAAGTTTTCCCTTTGCTTGCCGCCTGCTTGGTGGTGTGAGGTCATTTAGTGGTTTCATGAACTTTTCCTTTGCATCGAGGAGGATATTCTATGCAATGGGAAAAGTGGATATCCTTGTCTAGTCCTTTAAAGTTTTCTTAAAGTGTCATTCGTATAGAGTCGAAGAAAATTCGTTGTCATCAAGCATTTTTTCGATTTCCTTTCTGATGACAATGTTCGAGTCCTTTTTTGTCGCCTACTCTGTTTCAGAAGGATAACTCAATTTTATGCGAAACCACAGAATCAACTCGGCACATCCCGATAGTTATTGGTTCGGATGGTGGTGGTATGTTCTGGGTAAACGACTTTTTCATCAACCATCCATTTCCGTTCGGTGGATCTTTCAATTAAGGACACTTCATGTGAAGCCAATCGGTTTCGTGGTATTTTTTTTTTTTTCTCGCCTACCCCTGCTCATGTTTTATATGCTCTGTGTGCCAGTGTGTGCCTATTTGTACACGAGTATCCTTTATGGACTCAAATATTTATTTGGGTTTATAGCACAAGCAGTCCGTAAAGTCATTGATCATATTTTGCGTTGTAGCCAATTTAAAAAGGCACTTGTTTTGGGCGGGCGGGTCCTAATCTACTGGCTCGCACGGTGACCTCGGAGAATTACTTTTATAACTGTTAGTTGGAATTTGATCGAAGAGAGAGGCAATTCAACTACAATTTTCTTAAAAACTTATCGATTTCAATGGAAGGCAATAAATCGTTGGTTTTTTTTTCGTTTTACTTTTATGTACCCAAACCCCTTTGTTGTGGCACACACATGTGACGTGGCAGGCAGGTGTGCAGCTGATTGCTGGGGGAATGAAAAGTTATTAAATGTTTGACTCATGGAATGGTAACACAAATTGCAAATGAATAAAGCATGAGTTCTGGCAGAAGTGGGTGGAGGAAAATGGTAGTATGTTGTTGTTGTTTTTTAAACGAAAAATCAGGTGAAAGGCACTCAAAAGGTGTAGTTTTATATTCAGTGATGTGTCATAAAAGTTTATCGTCAGCCAAATAAAAGGAATTTCCAGTTTAAATCGGAGGTTAGTGAGGTTAATAGCTTTGAGTATTATTAGGACAAATTCAGAGTTGGATGATTGGGTTTAAGTGGGAAGTTTAAAGATATTGATTAGGATTTTACGGATTTTACTTTACCGATGCTACGTGTAGCTTTACTTGTCCTTGTCCATTTATGTAGATTGAATATATTTTTGGCGAGATGAAGCTGCTCTAGGTGAATTCGGCACACGCTCTAGGAATGTAACAAGTCCCAATAAATCGATATGATAAAAGTTTCTTTTACCTTAACCTATACAATCTTTTTTTTTTTTTTTTGCCGAGAGTAGGTGAAAAATCTTCTAAAGACACCATAAGGCCCAACCGAGCGTGCTTATGGTAGTGTGAGATTTTTACTCACTAAAAAAACACCTCTCTTCAAAAGTAATACTACAACTAAGCCGACGCTTATCCAGCAGTTTTATTTTCGCTTACGATACACGTGATTTTTGAGAAAAAAAATTGTTCGTACGAAGTTAAAAGAAATGTAGAACTTTAGGCAGGTTAAATTCCAATGATAGTTCCTGCCTTTGTCGCGACCGGCATATACTATGACGCGAGGTCAAAAGGTTTTGTCCTTTGCAGACGACGAATTGAATTGTTCGCATCAAGTAGTTGAATGACGGTACGGTTACAATGGCCGTGAACACGATCTTTGTGTTTACGGGCAAATTTGTTTATCTCTTCGACGACGGTGGGAATTCCCAGATCTCGATGAATATCTTCGTTACGTACATACCACGGTGCGTTGACGATCGTTCTAAGAACTTTATTTTCAAAAGTTTGTATGATGTTTCTATTGCTTTTCTTGGTACAACCCCATAGTTGTATACCATACGTCCAGACAGGCTTTAGCACTTGCTTATAGATAAGCAGTTTGTTATGTAGGCTCAACTTCAAATGTTTTCCGAGTAGCCAGTACATTTGTCGGTATTTGTTTTCTAGCTTACAATCATATAGTACGACGTTGCGTTCCTACGATGTTATCTCATGCTTCGTCATTCTTTCAAAGAAAGAGCTCAATAAGTTTTCAAGAGGACGTTTACGATACGATGACTGGGGCCCAAGTGCATTGTGCTGGCCCAATGGTTAAACAGAATTAGAAATTGAGGCTCTTAATATACCTCAAACCTGTCTTGGGTTCCATGTTCAAGGTATCCGCTGGGCCCATCGAGACCCGCGTTAGATGGAGTAATCGTTTCTTTGCCGCTCCTGGGCATTCACAAAGAATGCATTCTGCTGTTTCTCTTTGTTCCCCGCAGAGTCTGCACATGGCCGTATCTAAAAGTATAATTTTACTTAGATTGTACCTGAGTGGATAGTGTCCGGTTTGGTAGCCCGTTAGAGTCCGCAAATCGTCTTTGCTTAGTTCAAGTAGCTTGCTGGCTCTATTTCTGTTGGGCTTTATGAACTTCTTCGCTTGTCTTAGGCCCTTTTGGTTGGCCCAATCCCGGATGTGCATATACTAGACACCAGATGCATTGCAATTACTTTATATTGGGTTGTCTTGTTTAGTAGGAGAGCCGTGATATACTAACTTTACTTTGTAATTCTAAAAGCAGCCGCCTAACGTCAACAGGACCTTGAATGACATGCTGACAAAGCAATAATACCTATACACCAAAAAAATTTCTCTAAAAAGATTATGGGTAAACTCTCCAACTTAGATAGCAGTGTTAGATGTGTTGACGATTTAGGCAACTCGGTTCAGAACTCAACCGAGGATATCAAATCCAAACTATGTAACATTGAAAAAAAAATTGCTGGTCTGACGGAGTTATTTCTTGCCAGTCCCACGAAGGAAGAATCCACCTTGCACCATCTCAACAAAGTGTTTTGTGATCTCAAAGCTAATTATACCTCGCAGATCAGTTCTTTCGATAAATTGCGCGAATGTGTAAACTCCCTACGGGAAGACTTTGACATCCTCTTCCAATCGTCAAGCAAGCATTCATCTCCTAGGCAACCTGATCCAATGCTCGACGTAATTTACGATCGAATCAATGGTGTCGGCGACGAAGTCACTGCAACGCGCTCAATCATTGTGAATGGAATTGAATCGGTATGCCACAAAATCGACGACCTACCTATCCATACCCAACATAACCCAAACATCCATTACAACACATCAATTTTGGATGAGTTACTGGATGCAGATGTCGACTCACACTCAACTCCACCTTCCCTTTTACTGCCGACGGACGAATCATCAAAATCTCTCGCTGCTCCTACTGTCCAAGAGTCCGAAACTCCACCCGTCGCTGCCCCCCGGAAACTCATCAAGCATTTTGGAACAACCTGGACACCTTCTGAGTGGCAGCGTAGGCTGAATAAATTAAGTCCTGACAACCTCCAGGTTACCACCTTCCTCATCAAAGGTAGCCCTCGTAATGCTGATGTCTCGTGGATTACGAATTTGTTTTTAAAAAAATACGGTATCACCATCTCCCGATGCGAACTGATCCTGCCTTCTCACCACAGAAGTCTTCGCAACTTTAAATTCGACCTCCCGGCTAGATACGAATGGCTATTCAAAAACCCTGCTAGTTTAAATTTCAACCTCGGAAAGATGCGTATCTGCAAATGGACGGACAAGTCTACTAACATAGATAAGTTAATTAATAATAGACTTAGTAACAACCTCACCCATAGAGATAAGTTAATTAATAATAAGTTGAACCCACTCTCTGTCCACTCTTCGCATAACAAATCCACCATTTCAAACAATGGACCTACCACCCACCAAAAATCCAGCAGTACTCATCTCCCGTCCTTTAACAAGTCTAAACCCGACACAAATTGGTCTTTCAAAATGGGCATCTTTCCTAACTTCAACTTTAAAACGGCAGCCGTACTGTCTAAGTCTGCTACCAAATCGCCGAATATCAAGCGAGTTTCTTTCGATGTCCCGCCGGTCCCCTCTCCCTCTCCAAACACCAAGGCCACTCCCTCAGTCAACTACCCCAATAGGATTTCAAGTAATCGCGTCTCTTTCAATCTGTCACCTGATTCCTGTCTTCCTCCAAGCCATAGCACTTCTTCTAATAACACTCCCCCCACCGTTAATTACCCGAATTTCACCCACTCCCACACTCTCAATCCTTCCTCGTTAACCACTCCCAGTTGCACCTCTGCCCATACTTCGTCCTCGGTCTCTCTTAACAATTCCATCTCGGCCAATTTGCCATCTACTGCATCTCCCCCCACTTTCGATCCAATGCTTCCTCCCACCGTCAAACTCACGTCTAAATTAATAGACCCAACGTCAACAATCAATGACCTCGATGGCCGCTACATTATGTCAAGATTGCGCGATAACCGGCTTTTTGAAAATGTGCGCCTTTACCTAGCCTATTTACATGACAAGCCTGACTCCGTCTGCATCGACGGAAAAACAAAGACTAATGTCATGGTCTTGATCCAAAAAGAAGGCCTCCCAACTAACCCTATAGCCCTTAAGAATATCTACACGCGTTTTCATGAGAGTTTTAATATCTCCTCTTCCACTGTGGCTAAAGACCTATCAACCTATGGCTCTCATATTGGTTCCAAACGTCTCTCGTATCTCCAAAAAACTCGCAGCAATCATAATAAATATTTTCGTCCCTAACTCCATCACAGTCGATCCATCTCACTCCATTGAAATTGCCCCAAAGCTCCTTTCCCTCTACTATCAGAATGTCAGAGGACTTCGCACCAAAACCCCGATGGTGCACCTGAAATCACAATCGCTTCCCTACGACATTTTTGCCCTAACTGAAACCAACCTTTGTCCCAACGTTCTTAACTGTGAATTATTCACTTCTGACTTCGTAGTCTTTCGCGCTGACGGCCAGAAACATGAAGACCTCTCCTTCGGCCGCGGTGTTCTTTTAGCCGTACATAATCGTCTTGATGCAACCCTCGTCAAATTCTCAAATTCCACTTCTTTTGAATTCGTATCAGCTAAATTATCTGTATCCAAACGGAGCGTATATATTGTTTGCTGTTATATTCGCCCTTCTCAACCCGTCCAAGCATACCAGCTGGCCGTTGATACAGTTGACTCTCTGTTAGATATCGCTAATCCTGATGACGATTTTATAATTGTTGGCGACTTCAACCTTCCCCTTTTACAATGGTCTCCATCTGAGGACGAATCATCATTTGTTCCCACTAACTCCTCCTCAGAAAAGGAAACCCTCCTTACTGATCGTCTTTTTGACTCCGGCCTTTTTCAGATCAGTGGCATTACCAACAACTTAGGTAGGCAGCTAGATCTGATTTTCTCATCCGACCCCCATAACTCCTTGGTTACCGCGAGTAACCATCTTCTCTGCACCCTAGACCAATATCACCCTCCTCTAGCTCTTGCCTTTTCGTATGAAAACGTCAACATTACCGTTGATTCTGAGAACTCTCTCTCTTTCAACTTCCGCAAAGCTGACTTCGTTAAACTTAACAACCTACTCAATAGCATAAATTTCAGCCTCTTCCTAAACATTAGCACACCCATTGATATCGCTCTCGTATTCTTCTACACAGCAATCTTTGACTGTCTTCTCCAATCTGTCCCTTATCTGCCTCGTAAAAACTGCTCATCATCACCTCCTTGGTATAATAAGGAACTGCGTACTCTTCGCAACGTCAGAAACAAATTATGGAAAACTTACCTGGTATCCAAATCTGCCTCAGATTACGCATATTACCAGCAAGCTTACTCCCGCTTTTCCATCCTCTGCGAATCCCTCTATCTCGAATACCTCGATAGAATGCAATTTAGTATAATCACTGACCCTAGGCGCTTTTACCAATTTATCAACGTCAAAAGAAAGTCCGACGGCTTTCCTTCCACTCTAAAATTACTTAATATTTCATCTGCTGACCCTAAAGTAATCTCCAACCTCTTTGCAACCTTTTTCAGCCAATCGTATAGTGACCATGTACACGAACCGGACCTAGATTTTTTCTCCTACCTGAATAACTGTCCTCAAACCTCTCTAGCTTCAGTCGACATTAGGTCTGATATTGTGCGAGAAAAAATTAATAGGCTCAAAGATGACTTCTCCCCTGGTCCCGATGGTCTGCCCGCCATCTTACTAAAGCAATGTGTAGATGTCCTGTGTCAGCCCCTTACAACTCTATTTCGTCTCTCACTCTCTCAAGCCGTTTTCCCAAAATTATGGAAGGACTCTTTTATTTTCCCTATCCATAAAAAAGGCAGTAAAAACGACATTTCTAACTATAGACCCATAGCCAAACTTTCCTCTATCCCTAAGCTCTTCGAAAGCATTGTCTACGACTCACTGTATTTCCACTGCAAATCCATTTTTTCCCCACAACAGCATGGTTTCTTAAAAAGTAGGTCCACTACGACTAACCTGACCGAATTCGTTTCCAAAACACTACAAGCATTAGAGAAAGGTAATGAAGTGGATGTCATTACCACCGACTTCAGCAAGGCCTTTGACAAAATCTGTCACCGAACTATTTACCTTAAACTTAAAGCCCTCGGTTTCCCACCCTCTTTCATTTCTTGGCTGAGATCGTACCTAGAAAAACGCCAGTACAGGGTTCTCTTCAGATTTTCAGTCTCTGACCCCATTAACGCCACTTCAGGGGTTCCTCAAGGCAGTCATCTTGGTCCGCTGATCTTTGTCTTAACTATAAACGATGTTGGTCACGTCATAAAAGACTCTGATCTGTCTATTTACGCGGATGATATGAAAATCACTAAGGTAATATCTACCCCCACCGATTCTCTCTTACTTCAAATCGATCTGAATTCATTCCACACATGGTGCGACAAAAACTTTCTAGAACTTAACGTCGCCAAATGTCAATCCATAACATTCTCCCGTAAACGCCTCCCCCCATCCCTCAGAACCTATTACTTTCTTAGCGAGCCCGTTCCCTCAGTCTCCTCTATATGCGATTTGGGTATTATTTGTGACAGGGAGCTAAACTTCCGTTCCCACATTGATCATATTGTACACAAGGCCAATTCTTCTCTCGGTTTCATAAAACGCTGGTCTAAAGAATTTTCAAACCCTTACGTTTCTAAATCCCTTTATATCACCTTTGTCCGACCACTCCTGGAATACGCCAGCCAAGTTTGGTCACCTTATCACAACATACACTCCCTTAGAATCGAAGCTGTGCAGCGTAGGTTTATCCGGTTTGCCTTACGCGGTCTCCCATGGGCCGACAACTATATCTTACCTCCCTATGAAGACCGGCTAAAATTGATTAACCTGCAAACCCTTACAAAACGTCGCGATGTCGCTGACATACTTTTCGTGCACCAATTATTAACCGGTATGATCGATTCCACCGCACTACTGGAAATGATTTCCCTTCGCACTAACCCTCGAAACCTCAGGTCCGTACCGCTCTTTCTTCTCCCTCACCACCGCACCAACTACGGAAATTTCGAACCAATTTCCAGAATGTTACGCCTGGCAAATAACTCACAGAACACCCTAGACTTTCACTCGAGTCTATCCGCCCTTAGAAAGTCCCTGTACACCTCTTCATGAACTAACCAGTCCCAGTTCCCTCTCTAGTTTTTAAGATAGATTTTAAGACCTAGTTTAATAAAAAATTTGTGGGCCCCCTGGGGCCCAACAAAAAAAAAAAAAAAAATAAATAAATAAATATATAAAAAAAAAAAAAAAAAAAAATTAAAAAAAAAATAAAAAATTGTTAAGCTTAGAGTTAAGGTCCCTCGTTGTTAGTTCTTAAGTTTAGATTTAAGCTTGCTTGTATTAAGCTAAATAAATAAATAAATAAATAAATAAATAAATATAATGCCAAAGGGTTTGGAGTAATAAACATTCTGGTCAAATTGTGCAAGATATAACGCAATCGCGCTTTGTGCGCCATGAAGAGTTGGTGTCGTGATCAATTGTATTATATAGATTTCTAATTGGTAGTAGTATAGAGTTGTCAGCCACATTGTTTCTACTGCTTCTGCCCCTGTCTGGGATTAGAGCCATCAGTGGAAAACATGATTATATAATTACCAATCACACCATTTGACTGCGAGCCTTCCCTCTTGGATAATAGAATCAATATGTTCATAGCAAAAGGGGTGATGCAGTCTGATACTGCCATAAGAGTTGTATCTCCTTTTTTATTCCCTTATCGTCCCAAGTGATTTCTTTTAATCTGAGAGCTAATTTTGTTGCCTTTGATGAAAAAGTCTACTGCAAGACAGTGAAGTCTTCCCCGCAGACGATATTAGGGTTATATTATCTTATCATTATCATAACAAAAAATAGAAACTATATATGAAGAAAATACTTCTGATTAGTTTTACAAGTCTACCGTGACGGCTCAAAAACAGAGGACGGAGTTGGTCGAGGTGTTTTCTTTGACAGTCTTAATCTTGAGCTCTCCGTCCGTCTACCAAATCATTGTAGCGTGTTCCAGGCGGAAATTATGGTAATTAAAAAGGTCTTATCTTAGATTAAGAAAAACGTGATATCAGCTAGAGATATCCGCATCTTTTCAGACAACCAAGCAGCAATCAAATCCCTGGAATCGATCTCTATAAATCCCTTAGTAGCTCTAGACTGCCGATCATCTTTCGCGGAGATGGTTGAGCAGTTTAATATTCACCTGTGTTGCGTGCTGGGGCATAGAGAGATTCCAGGGAATTGTAACTCCGATGAACTCGCCAGAAAAGGATACCCATCCTGCCGGACAAAGGCTCCTTAGGTATACCAATCGCTACTTGCAAACTGAAATTAAAGCTGGATGCTATCGAGAGTACAAATCTTAGGTGGGCAAGTGATCCTACATGTCTAGCGACAAAACAGTTTTGGCCAAAGCTGGATTTAAAACGTTCAAAGAATTTGATTTCTCTCAATAGTATCGGCACTGTCTTATAGGCAAGGCTGCTACAAGCCTTGGCCTTTTTGCGAACGACTTTTGTAGAAGCTGCATGGATGAAGCAGAGGAAGAAACCACACCTTCTTTGCTTCTGCCCAGCTCTCTCACATTAAGAGCCTTTTACGCTTCATAAGAAGCTCATAATGGTTTATATATATATACATATATTTTTGGCTCATACATATATTTCAGGCAGAATTACTCGCTGTCCGGGAAGCCAGAACAAAATACACGCTAGTATAATGCCAATGCAAAAGATCGGTATTTTTATTGGTAGCCAGGCAGCTATCAAAGCCATTGCCGCGGTGCATCACAATATCCAAGCTGGTGCTTGAGTGCCAAAATGAGCTAGCTGCGCTAGAGGCCAGTTTATGGTAACCCTGATTTGAGTTCGAGGGCACAGTAACGTTTATGGAAACGAACTTGCTGATGAACTGCTGTGCAAGGCTCAGCCCGCGCACAGCTCTTTTGCGGAATTAGTCCAGATTCTACTTGGAGCAGTCAAAGCAGAAATATCCTCAAAATTCCTTACTCAGATGGACTAGGCTCAGATGGACTCAGATGGACTAGGCTAACAAAATGTGTCATACCCAGAAAGATATGGACAAAGTACAACAAAGAAAAACAACCACGATAACAGCGACCACCACGGGTCATTGGCCTATAGGAGACCATGCAGTCAAACTAGGCATCCTACACAGCACACAGTGTCGCAATTGCAATTACCCAACTGAGAAAGAAACCCTTATCCACTTTTTATGCACCTGTCCGTCACTAGCTAGAACTAGACAACCAGCTTAAGGAAAACCCTTTTTCAATTCCCTTGAGGAAGTATCAGAGAGAAACCTTAATGATTTAATAATCTTCTTAAAGTCCACAGATTGGATCTAGAGACTCCCCACCAACACACCTTCCACATCCAGGTACACGATTTTTGTGATATCAGAACGACACCTAGTGTTAATTGGGTTCTTTTTTTCTAAGAAGAACCACCACACCTACCTACCTACCGATAGTTCACGTTGTGCGCTATGTTGTGAAGATCGATACTTACCATATGTAGCTATCGCAGTTTTGAGGATTTCCTTTCCCCAGGATCGGACAGACGATTGTGAGGTTTCTTCCTTCGGGCATTTTTGTATGGTGTATCAAGTCAACTTCCGGTGCTTTGAAAAGTTCAGCAACTAGAGCGTCCGTCAGCCCCAGCAGCTTTTTGGGTTTAGACTTGTATATGATGCTATCGTCATCAATGTTGAATTATTCTTTCTGCCTTACAGAGGGTTGTTGATTATCGCCGTTAGACAATCTGAGGAAATGATCGCTCACAATTCTTAGCACCGAATATGCCTCTACTGTTATATTCTCCCATTCGTCCAACCTATTCTTCTCTCACCTGCCACAAATACATACATATGTATATATGTCAAGTAGTTATTGCACCACGCGGTGGGATTTAGCTTGCATTGCTTTCTGTAAAGTTTGACTTACCATTTGAAATTCGTTTTGATTTTCTCTGCTTCTTGCTATTGTATTGTTGTAGTATCTTTCTCTACATCCCATATGTATGGCAGCATGTCTTCACCATGTTATCTGATGCTATTACTGTTCCTTTAGGTTTCTACGTACCGCACTAAATTGGAGGCATTAGAAGAATATTTGTCTTACGAGTATAGTTCCTGAGATATCTTCGCAATTAAGACAGGTGCGGGAGTCATTGTATCCAAATCTGTAAAGATAGGCTCGATAGCAGCCGTACCCTGTTAATAATTTACAAAGGAAAAAGTGTGCTCTGGGAGTTCATCTTCTCTTTTTGGACTGCTTTCGTCTCTCTTGCTATTCTTCTTGCATAATGTAGCCTTTTATAAGGTGGGACAAATCCTAGTTGGTATCTCTCCAAAGGACCAATGTGAGGAGCTCAAAGAGTTCTTAAAACGTTGTTACATTTCATACATACATACACATACATACCTTAAGTAGAATTTGGAGAACAATACATATAAGATGCTTTGCCAGTTCTTTGCAAAGCGATTTTAGTCTTAAGACACCATTGCCAATACTAAATTTTATATTTAATGCAGATGTAGGCGAAAAATTCCTTCACGCCTAAACTTGGCTCATTACCTTCTCTGTCTTAAAAACATTTAACAAAACAAAATTCCTTGCAGAAAAATAACATATGCACCTGTTCTTCTTCATACACATCACTCGTGTGATATAACCGAATAAGTCTTACACCGCCCATGTCACGACAGGTATATTCTCTGCATATTTCTCGCGCCCACTCACTTCTGTTTTCATTTGGCAGTATTCATCACTATTAAATGATGAATCACTTATCGTCAAAACAGAAAATCGTCTTTCAATGGTCTCCTTTCGAACAAACACCTTAGTTTATACCCGCAAGACTCTTAAAATAGCGAACAACAGCACAACAACATGAAATGAATCATCCTCGTCCTACTATAAACACACATACAGTATCTTACCGCTTGAAAGAAACAAAAAAATACAATTTTTGCAACAATAATCCAACAGAACTTCTAAATTTACCTCAATGAAAATTTAAAAAAAAAAAATAATAAAAATCTGATTTTCTCTCACAAAGTCCACCACAAACAGGACCGCCGCCATCAACATGAGACAAATAAAAATACCCGTGAAAGTCGTCCACGTCAGCGTATCATTGTTGACCGTGATACGGTTTTAAAAATAAATCGCCGTGGATCACGTCATCAGAGTCGTGACTACAGCTGGCCACCACCACTACCACCCGATCGTTCACGTAGTGCCTCCGATGAGTTACATTTCGATGAGAAGGTCTGCAAGCAACATAGAATCGATAGTATTGCTAGGAAGTATGACCACAGCCAGGACTACGGTAATGAGGAGGAAGTGAGTCATCATAAATCAAGCGACTCCCTCAACGGGGATATGAGTCGAAGAATAAATGAACGTCGTTCTCGAACTCCCGAGTGGCCTCCAATTGAACAGACGGAGGCTAAGAGCACCGAATCAATTGTGAGCAAGACGTTCAGCCTGCCAGAGGATGTGGAACATTTGCATGTTGGCATCGTCGAACCAAGGAGACAGTACTTCGAAGACATTGCCGAAAGCAATAAGAGCTTATCATCTAAAGGATGGGTTAGTTCAGAATCAGTTTATCAAGCGACTAAACCCGCATCACACTTCATTAGTCGACCTCAGACAGCATCACTGGATCGTTACAGTAGGAAACGCCAACTACCCCCAACGAAACCACGCGGCACGAGTAACAGCATATTAACCAGGTCATGCAACAAATCACCGATGAGGAGGGACATAAAATCAGAATCACCCACTGACATTACCACAACAACTTGGCCATCACAAGCAGGCAAAAGCGCTGGCAAAATGGTTACCATACAACTGCCAGCCAGAGTGGGTGGCAAACAGGACAGCAATCAAATTAATTGCGATGCTATTCTCATGAATAATAATCGTGATCACAACAAAACAGCCAAACCAGCCAAACCAGCAGCACCACGTATAATTGACTGCAGTCGCAAAAATTCGACTAATCCGACCCATAGGCATGCAGTATCATCATCATCATCATCATCACCATTGTCGTGCAGGCGTAACAACACGGAGAGAAATTTAAATAACGACAAGCAGCAGCAGGAGCAGCAACATTTGTATCCATCAACGAAAAATTATGATGCCAATTTAACCGTAAGTACCAATGCACCCAGCACTCGTCCAATTGGCAACGGTACTAGTTATAAAGCCAAATTAATCCAACGCAATCACACATCTGCCCGACCGCAATTAAACGTGGATTCAAATTTTACAGTGACACCTAAATCTGATGCAGGAAATGCGAAAGATACTTGCATCAGGTCAATTGATTTGATTGATGACACCACGCAAACCACACCACTGAATACAGTTCAAGTCGTGCAAAGTTCAACCCATCCCACCAGCGACGACGATGAGAAATTACGATCCAAACGAGGAAATATCGCAGTACCACCACCACCTCTATGGCAAGACGGTAACAAGACAATAACAAGAAATGAAAACAAATTTCAAAAAGATACAACCAACAAGATGCGCAGCACTACTACTAATGGTGACAAATACCGTGGGGATGATGGTAAAGATACTGCTCCGACAGTGGATAGTAATAGCAACAAATCTCTATCAGAATGTGAGACAAAGCACGAACGTCGAAAGGGTATTTACTACACCGATGGGGAGTATCTATTCGGTCCATTTGCCGATGAAGAAGATAAAACGGCGACTGTAAAGGAGCACCAACACACACCAAAAGTCACCGTGATACCAATCGAAATTGAAAAATCATCTTCGGATGGAATTGAAATCTCCAGCTTGGAGCAAAAATGCGGAAAGATACAAAAGTCAATCACCGAGGACCTCCGGCAAATCGATAGATACATGATGCAAGCCAAGATGGCACTAAATCGATTGCAACAGGAGCATCAGATTGCCGCCGCGGTGCAGCAACAGCCAGTGGTGGTGGTACCACCCAAAGTTATGATAGTTGAGACACCACTTCAGGCGATGATAAGGCGTGTCTTTCGCAAAACTCACTCACCATCACCAAATCCAACAACTGTCAGCATCGACGACAGGATACACGATTGCATGAATCCGTCGATCAGTCAAGTGGAAAATGTTCCAGTTGTCGAACAGGCTCTTCTTGATTTATCGAATCTGGCAGCGGTGTTAGCCGATGATAATGATGAAGATAATCGCGGTACCCTTCTAGCAACGAATCGTGTGATGTCTCCGGTGGTGTTAACCACCCCATTGCGGGAACCACCGCCACAGAATGTCGTGGTCGATATAACCGAAGCAGACGGCCGTAGTCATAGCAGTCTATCGGAAGGTACAACAGCGACGGCGAATAGCCCCTACACAGTCACAGACAGCGGCACAGAGGAAGGCCATTCGATGGTGGCTAATCAAGCGCGTCACGAGGATGAGATAATTCTGAGTAAAAACATCCTCTCCGGATATATAATAACAAAAAAGGATCAAGAGGAGCTGCTGGAAAAGGCCTCCGCAAGACCGCAAACCAAAATTACCGACACGACGATGGTAGTAAGTCAAGCTGAATCACCACCGTCAAACGATAATCGAGGACAGCTAGTATATGATGTGGAAAATGTCGCAGGACCCTCGAAAGCGGAGGATGCTGCCCAATGGCAATTAGCCACCGCCGTCGGAACAAAGCCATCCAAACAAGCGGGCGAACAAAATTCAATAAATAACCTGAAGTGCACACAATCGAAAACAATACCAAGCATCGTTGGAAGGACGTCGACACCAGCGGGTGATGCACCTCCTCCACCACCACCACCACCTCCTCCCCCACCGCTAGGATATAATTTGAAGTATCACGTGAACGGTCTTCATGGTCACGACGTGGGCCTGGTAACAACAATCATGACAGCCAATGGTGATGATGTTGTTGTTGACTCCTCAAACAGCAGACCTGATCGTCCAGGTGGTCGTGCCAGAAATCGTAAATCAGACACAAATGGAGGCACCAACAAGGTTCGCAGCCTTTCGCAACCACCACCGTTTGAGTATTTGATGGAATCAGTGCCATCGTTGCAATCAATGACAACAAGCACAATCGACTTGGTCGGTGCCTTTGCCGATGATAGCCATAATAATAATGATGTTGATGGTGGCTACAGCGACGTCGTCAATCGGATGGATAATAATGTCTCACCGTGCTTATATTTTCCGGGACCTTTTCATGCCACTACAGGTATTATTGTTGCGAGTCTTCGTCGTCGTCTTCGTCGTCGTCGTTGTCGTCATCCGGTGTCGTTGTTCACGTTCTTTGTTCGTTGTTGAGTGACTTGTTTGTGGTTAGTTTTTTGGTTGCCCATTACTTTACCCATTTGTCCTTTGAATGGGTTTTCTTTTTCTACTTACTACTGTTGTCGTTGTCGTTGCACTTGATATCCCATTTATGATGAAGTGTTTCTTTGGTGTCCACCCTGATGTGTTGATTCTTTGAATGGAGTTTTGTGCTATATGTGGATATTTTTAGATTGCCTTTCTTTGGAAATTCTCTAAGTTAAGAAGCACTTTTGAGTGCTACCTTCAAAGTCAATCAAAAAAAGACGTCTTCTGCTGGGAATTGTGAGTTCGTAGAAGCTAATATTATATTTCTGTTAAGTGGTGAGATTTTATCTCTTACTACTGCGGATGCAAATAGATGTATGTATTTCTATATTATTTTCAGAGAAATGTCAGATTTAACACTGCGTTTGCAGTGGTAATGTGATTGGTCTTTAAGTGAAAGCTTTTCAGTTCAAGTACCAACCATATCCATTTAACTTTTTCAGTAATAAAATTAAATGACACATCATCTAGAATAACTTAACTTGGAGGTAGTCGAAATAAATACAAGAAACCAACACCGAATCAATAAATGCCTTAGTAGCTCCAGATTACCAATCGTTTCTCACAGCGATGGCGGAGCAGTTCAATATTCACCTGTGTTGAGTAACAGGGCATAGGGATATTCCCGGGAATTCACTAAGAAGCTTTCTATTATGACGATTTAAGTCATCTGATAAGCACAGAAATAAGGAGCCTCTTACGCTCCATCAGGAGTTCAAAGTGGTTTTAACGAGTAGGCAGCGATTACATGATCCATGTGGCGTCACAATGGACCTATCTCTGGTCTAAGTGTGCTGACGTAAGCTAGCAGTCACTTCAACCTAACTTAACTTAACACCCAATACAAAAATGACAGTAACTTTCCTTCTACTAGTTCACACATCATCGATGGAGTAGGTCTGCATGAAAGCCGAATATCACCTGCGTTTCAAGCATCTACAACAAAAATTATTTCTCGCTCAGATATTGCATACAAATAGTTAAACTCTTATGCATAAGTTAATATTCAAAAAGAATTATTTAAGCTTGCTACGAGTACGTCAACGCTTTCTACGTGAAAATGAAGCATGTACATATGTGACAAAGTATGTGCTCTGGTATTTTGAATATTCCACTGTCTCATAGAAGTTACTGAACAATGGCCAATAGAATACGTTCTCACATGGCGTATCTGGCATGTGTATTTTAACGTCAGTAACATAGCCTTAGTTTGGCTGAACTACTAAAGTCAAGGGACCCCAAGCTCCAGTGCACCCTACAATCACGGACAAGAAGTGTCCACGTGACCAGTAATTTGTCAAAAGTGTTTATAAATCAGCGGTTAAGAAATCTGTCATGTTTAAATAATTAAATATTTGGCGCAACAGCTCTTTAAGTGCCAGGGCCTAGCTTCTCGCAACCACTCATGTTGTGTGCGTTATATTTTTCACACAAATGGAAGGGACCTACAGTTTAGTGCCGCATCCGAACGGCGATTTGAGAAGCTTTTTCGAGACAACAATACTCTCGGATGTATGTCAGACGCTCGCGAGAGGTGGGACCGTGAAAAAACTTGGTGTTTTCTGGGATTCGAACTTGGAACCTCATGCGCAGTGATCCGACACACTAACCACTTACGCCACGGCGCACACTCTGTCATATTTCTATCCGATATAAAACTGCCAATTTTTTTCGTCATCATTTGCCTGTGGTAGTACAAACATTAAGGCCTTAACAAAACTTATACGCGTTCAGTTCTTTTACTGAAAGATCTAGTTTTATTGACAATTTTCTGGAATTGGAGGCTGTGTCTAATATTTTGATGGTGTTGCGAACTATCAATTCCGTCCATTCTTTACTAATGACTTCACACTTGACTACGCTTACTTTCTACTAAATCCACTGCAAAATTACCTAACTACGAGTATAAAGATCTTGCAGCATTCGCCTTTTATAAAGACAAAATGGTGAACGGAGAAGAAGATGCAACCGTGACCTTTACAGGCTGCGCCAGAATGAGGATATGATCCAAAAATGGTGGTCCCGTCGACAGCATTGACTCGGCCGCATTGAGTAAATGGACAATAAGAGAATCTCTTAACCTCAGCTCCGACCTTCAAAAAGAAAACCAAATCTCTGTATTTAAGACTTGTTGGTGCATACGAAATTAGGCGGTCGGGAAAAAATACTGTAAATCATAAAGCAACGACAAAATAACAAGAAATGTCTCTATACTTTCCAACTTATATCATGCAATTATGTATTTCTTCTTCTTCTTCCTTTTCGGGGAGATTATCATCTGACAACAAGGGATCATAACCCTCCCACTTCACCGCATTCCTACTGATCCGCCTGTGGGGTTCAGCTATTTGACCTCAGAAAATATCGCCAGGCCTCCCGATTGTGGATCACTCGGTTACTGAGGCCAATGAAATGCCGATTTCCTCACATTTGTGTGATCCAGGCATTTATAGGCCTGCCTCTCCTGTCTCGCGATGCCTTTGGAACGTCCATTGATATTGTCTTTTTAACGGAATTCAAATGATCTCTTCTTTGAACGTGGCAATACCTTATCTTTCGTAAGATGGTTTCCTTGACGTGAAGGCTTTCACAGATCTTCAAACTTCTTATTCGATCGAGCTTTGTTACTCCTGCTGTCATGCGAAGCATCTTCATCTCAGCTGCCGTTAATTTACTCCCATACTTTTTGTACATCGTCCAACATTGTGAACTGTATGTGAGCGCTGGGCGCACAACTGTGGTGTAGAGCCTTCCTTTCAACTTAGGTGGCATTTTGCTGTCACAGAAGATAGCGGAATTTTCTCGCCACTTCATTCACCCTATGCCTACGCGATAATTGATGTCGTCGTCACAGGTTGCTTTGCTATTGATCATAGTTCCCAGATATTTGAACTTTTCGCACTTGGGAAGCACTGTTCCATTCAAATAATTGTCTGGAATAGGCCTGAGTGGATCAGATCAGGATCAGGATCTAACGCATATGGACTAATTTTAAATCTAATTAAATTACAGCATTTTTGTCACTTCGCGATTTGTAGCAAATTTTCTTTGTTGGATGAAAAGCCCTATTAAGAGCTTTTTGTTTTTCTTGCTTGCATTTATTAACTGGCGATTTAAAGACACTTTAAATTAATCAAGAATCAAGATATCTACACTAAAACTCCACCATCCAAAATGAAGAATTAGCAAAACTGCTACATATGTAGCAAAACTGCTACATTTTGAAGTGCCATGTTACATATTACAAACTTTCATTCATTATGCTACAGTACTCATGTTGTGTGCGTTATATTTTTCATACGAATGAAAGGGACCTACAGTTTAGTGCCGTATCCGAAGGGCATTTTGGTTTGAGAAGCTTTTTCGAGACAATAATACTCTCGGATGTTTGTCAGACGTGCGCGAGAGGTGGGACCGTGAAAAAACGTTTTGGTTAAGTTGTTGACATGAATTAATATTTTTTGCAAACAGATTGCAACCAGTGGGACCATCCGTCTAAAAGCCTCATGTCAGTGGTCTAATAATCACATTGGGCACTCCTCGGGCCTTGACCTTCTCAACGTCACCCCTGATAACACGGACTACACCCCTCCGAAACTGAGGTTTGACCGAAACTTCCGTAGGAGCATCTCTGAACGGGCTGAATGGATCAAATCTCCCCCTGTCGATGGTAGTTCGGTTCACTTCTTCACATATGGCTCTGAGACCGAAGGTGGGGTTGGTTGTGGTGTTTTCTCCGAAAAGCTCAACATGAGCATCTCGTTCCACTTCCCTGATCATTGTAGTATTTTTCAGGCGGAAATCATGGAGAATAAGGAAGGTCTGCCCTGGATGAAGTGTAATGTACCATCTGTGAGGCATATTAGCATTTTCACTGAGAGTCAAGCAGCAATCAAGTCCCTGGAATCGCGCTACTTCACTTCAAAGATCACCTTAAACTGCCATTTATCTCCTACACAGATGACCGAGCAGTTCAGCATTTACCGATGCTGGGTCCCAGGCCACAGGGGCATTCCAGAAAACTGCAGACAGACAGGGTATAGCTCTAAGGATTTTGCCTAATAGGCAAGCCCTAAGTATGCCCCTCGCTATACGTAAGCGTCTATAAAAGCTGAACGCTATTAGCAAGATCAACTACAGATGGATAAACGGCTCAACGAGTCACATTTCGAGACACATCTGACCTAATCTAGACCAGAAACGTAGTGCCTAGTTGGTCAAGGTAAAGCCATCACAAATCAACTGCGTCGTCGGTGTCCTCACTGGACACTGTTTTATAGGCCTACATGCGAAAAGTCTTGGTCTCTTCCCCAGCGACTTTTGCAGGAGCTGTATGGACGAGGAGGAGGAGGAAACCATCCATTACGTCCTATGCACTAGAAGCTCCTTCCCTTGAAGACCCCGGCGACCTGGCGTCTTTAGACGTCATGAGCATCCATCACTTTATCAAAAGCTCCGGTTGATTATGTTAGTTTCTTAGTGGCGTAATGGTTGATCAATGGTAACACAAAGGACCTTTACTGGACAGCCAGCCTTTACCTGACCTGACGTTAGTTGTTGAATTAATATTTTTTGTTATGTTTTTTTTTTTTTTACAATATTTTGTATTGTTGAAGCTGAATGCTATAAGTTATAACGCAAAATAAAGAAAATTAACAAAAAATTCTAGTTTGCCATATTTTCCTTGAAAATGCTACATTTTTATTGTCAATACGCTTCATTTGCTCTGGAAGAGTGGCAATGCTGATTAGCACAATGGGCACAGTCGAAATGGGACAAAGCGAATTTATGTCATTGAAATGTTAATTTTTTAATGAATTTAGCTATTTATCTGTGGCTTTTTCTTTGTATGAATACCTTCAACTAATAAGCTTCTTGAATTGTTGCAATTTTTATTGCTTTTCAACTACTTTTCTTATTTGGATCCAATTATACCTTCATCCACTTACTTTTATCCAAGACTAGTTTGGACACCACACATGGAATTCTGTACCGTAATACCGCTTGAGTTTCAAACCACTACACCAATCCTATGCAATTGGTTAGTTTGCATTTAAAAGTGGCATACCCTTAGGCGTAAGTTTTGTTCTATAAAAAATGTGACATCCACCAATGAGGAAATTTTTTCAGTAACACTTTCGTTGATCACAATGCCATTAAATGGATATGATACTGGCCCTGAATCCATTTATTCTCCATTCACTTATGCTCTTAATTGCAGAACTTTATTCGGAGCGTCGGTCGGTTGATCTTAATGCAATAGCAAGTGAACCATCTATGATTCGGACTCATGAGGTCCGCCGATAGATCCTTTTATCTCGAATTTGTATTCTCTGTCCCCAATTTTATTCCGTGTTTCACACTCAATAAATCATAGCACAGCACTGACCTCATACTTTCTCGTCAGAATTTTATGTTATTTATGACAAATGTTTCGAAAGTAATGAATCCATATGGACAGAAAGACAGGCATAGAACATACGGAAAGACAGGTAAATTGCCAGACGAACAACTGACTTTCTAAAAAATGAGTTCCTTCTTGCTTCAACTTGAACGTAGCGAGAATCGTTAAAAAAAAAAAACAAATCTTATGCACTCTGTAGCACCTCTCAACTTTCGCAACCAGCATCATTTATAAACAAACAATCCTCTTCTGTAATGTATCATCTACATACCCATCTCATGAGTTAGATCTCAAATATAACATTATAAAAATACTTGATCCATAAAGAAATGAAAGCGATATAATCCCACTAACTGTAGAACGATGATGGATGACCGAAAAGTCTTTCGATTAAAACTTTATGGCCGCAGCATGTGAGTGGAGCATTACACTAAAAATAGTTTTTCGTTAGCTGAAGAGATCTCCTATCCGAGCAAAGATGATATCCAATGCTCATACTTTATTAACACGCAGGAAGCCATGTGAAACTGAAAAGTAAACATTTGAGTTAGAGAAAAAAATTTGTTTAAGGGAGGATAGCATCTCAAAGTTTAGAGAAGGAGCATATTGTAAAAATCATTTTTAATTTTTTAAATTTGATATTTGAATACCACTGCAATGTATACAAAATGCTAAGATGGTTTTAAGTTTGTTTAGATAAAGTGAATTGGAGTATTTATGGATTATCTGCATGATTTGATTCAGAGTTTAGTTGCCATGGGACACTGTATTGAAATCAAACTGTTTCAATGTCCATCATCTTGATTTTATTTATTTTACAAAAAATACATTCATATATGTACTCGTATATCAAATGAAAGAAGAAAATATTTAACAAATACAGTCGAAACTCGATTAACCGGAGTAGTTGGGACCGAGCGTTTTCTGTATATACATGTAAAAAATAGGCCTCTTTACTTGACACCTCTTATTCTCTTACCTAATAAAGCAAAAGGAAACATACAATTCAACCCAATTACATATAATTAATCCATTCCATACTTGAAAAATTTTTAAAACAAAAATAAGTTAATAGGAAGTTTAAAGCAAAAAAAAAATAATAATAATAATAATTCGAATAAGTGGTAAATAGGAAGCTTGAAAAGATCAACAAAACCGGAAAGGTTTACAAATATTCTTGCATGGTTGTCTGTCTAAGTGATTTTACTCTTTTTTTCTCTTTTATTAAATGTTCGTTAATGCGGTGAATTTACATTTTATCCGGTCGCGTTATTCCAGGGCAATTGGAGTCTTCTAAAAAACCCAAAATAGTTGCACTCGATTTGATCGCCTCATCAATTGCGATGTCTACATCTTCTGTTTCATCAGAAAGTACTGCAGGGGATTGTTGATCATTTCAATAATTTCGTCCTCTGTTAAAACAGCAAATGTTGGAGCACTGAGTCCACCAATTTCTAATTTCGTTTGCATCAAAATCTTCTGCAAATTCGAGAATTGCCAAGAAGTCATTACCGTTCTATCTAAAAAAAATAGGGACAATGTCGATGAAGTAAAACATAAATCTACTGAATTCTGATGTAGCTTACCTTCTTCTTTATTTTCTGGGCAAAGCAAATTGTGCCAAACATTTTGCAAAACATTGGTTGTTACAAAATTCCAAGCCTTAGAAATGGCCCATAAAGCAGTCTTGATGTTTAGTGATTTGTGGAAATCATTTCGATTTTGCTGACGAAACCATTCGTACGTTGCTGTATCGACTTTTACATTTTCTGCCTGCTTCAGGTTTTTTCTTTTCTCGAAAACTTTAACCGAGTAGCTCTCTGCAAAGTATTTTAAAATGCTTTCTTTATTTTTTAAAATATCATAAGCTGTTTGTACACCGATTTTATATTTCTGCACCAAGATTTGCACTGGCAAACAGTTTTTACAATGATCATTTATTAATTCCGCCTTTTCTTTTAATGGTTACTCTTTACGTGATCTTATAGGTGCACCAATCGATGAAGGTTCCATTGTTCATTAAAACAAAACACTGTGTAACCTACGAATTTTTAGAATAAACTGATCAAAATCAATCACAAACAATGCAAAACACAACCCGACGAATGAAAAATCCCGTTACATTTCTGTGGGTGCATGTAAAATCCAAGCCAAGGGATACAAAAATTCCATTAGTTTTAGTCTTGTTTCTGCATCGGCGGTGTTCACGGATAGTAGAGGTAATACCGGATAATAGAGTTTTTATAAAAATGATTTACAATTTCCTCGGAATTCAAAGATAGTACATATGTATACAATGCATTAACGATTTTGTTTCTATTACGGATAATAGAGTGAATCCCGGCTAATAGAGTTTTAAACGAGTAACAATTAACTCAAAAAAAATTCCGGTTAATAGAGTATCCCGATTAAAAGAATCCCGACTAATCGAGTTTTGACTGTACTTCAAATCGGATTCCAAAATAATCTGAAAGAATCGAAAATATTTGAAGCAACGAGAAGGTTACCGGAAAGTGCATGCTGTTTTTTGCACAAAATAAAAAATCTGGTGTATTTGTTCACCCCACCATGTTTTACTCGAATTTCATACGATTTGAATGCCTTTTTAGAAAAATTATTTTCATGAAACCCAAATTTCATCACAATTTCTTAAGTGGTTTTTGAAATTTGCGGCATGTCATAACCTACTCCCGCTGCATACAACTTCAACCATTTCTAAGGTGAACTACAACTCTAGCATGAATTCAAAAAAATAAAATCATGTAATACATTTTTTAATTTGGAAAATGGCAAAGGGGACTTAAATTGGAAACCATGAAATTTCAGACCCTCAGATCGGGCAATACGTAAGCCTTCAAGAAATGAACACGTATGCATACAGTGCCATCTTTTTATGGAGAATACAAAATTGGCAATCTGCTGAAATGCTGATTTGGAATACTACCGCATGAAGTCCAAGTCGTACTCTGAAGCCATAACGCTGGGACAGCGAAATGAAGAAGCGCACTGCAGAAATCTTTTAATTTTGATCTTAAATAGCTGAAGACCAAAGGGTACTTGTTATGTAATAAAAAGTATTTGGAATAGCCTTGACGTTACTTGCTTACTTACCTAAGTGGTCCTAAGGTTCGCGGTCAATCAAAATGTCTTTCGGAAATCTTCATCCGCTTTCAATATAATCCATGTTTCAGCGCCATAGGTAGGTCTGGAATCATCAGGAGTCTAAACAGAGTCTCCTAAGCTATTCGAGATGGGACTTTACTGCTTGGTTGCCTTCTTAGTCCAAAAAAAAACAGCGATAGGCAAGAGTCCAATTATGTCAATATCGTCGGCGTATGCAAGCAGTTGTATAGACTCAGATATTGTATTGACTTGTGAGTTTCGCTGAATCCATTCAAATTTGATAATAATAATAATATATAATAATAATTGATTTTTATTTCAGTAACCATTAACAAATTCACAGTTGATTTAAAACGAAATCATATAGCATGGCATTGCCGTCTGCCAGGTTAACAACTAAATAACAATTTTCAGTTTTATAAGTATAAAAAAGGGAAAACAAAAACAAAAGATCAAATAAAAGAAAAATCGGGTTAAAAGTTTTCATTTCTTATTCTTTCACGATATGCTAGGGCTACCTTACAAAAACGGTATAGCTTGGATACGTTCAATTCATTGAGCAGAGCTAAGGTTTCGTGGTCTGTTAGGATGTCCTTACCGAGAAAGTGCCTTGTTGTTTCCTTGAAAATTGGGCAACTGCCAACAAAATGCAGAACGTCCTCTCTTTCCCCAAGGTTGCATAAGTTGCATAATATAGGGAGATCCTCACGATGTGGTATGTAGTTCAGGCATAGGAGTTCCCCTCGTAATTTAAGCATCATAGAAATCTCGTCCACGCTGTTTTCATCCCGAAAATAGTTTTTCAGCCGAAGATTGTGACATAAACGGCTGTAGATCATCCTATGCAGGGAACCCATAGCCTCCTCTAAGAACTGCTCTCTGTACTTTATGTCCACCGTTGAGATTAATTTATAAAGTACCGCTTTCCAGGTGCCAAAATCTGAGCTATTTAGATTTAAATCCATACCACAAAAGTTCGCTAGTTCCAACCACACTGCGTACCAGTGCCAAATTTGATAATACAGAAGTCACATGACAATGCATCACCTTGTCTAAATCCCTATTTGACATTAAAGGTCTCGGTGAGGTCATTACCGACGTTGACAAAGTAGTGAGCGTTGTCCATCGTCATCTTGCCTAGACGGAAAAGTTTGGCAAGCATGTCAAAACAAGACATGATTCTATTTATAATAGCTCTTCTCTATAAATGCTGTTATAGTCGAGTCAGGAGTCGAGTCAGGTTCGAGTTCAGATTTCGATCTGAATATTTCTACACACCGGTTGGTTGAAAGGTCCAAATGTGGTCGAACTGACCGGTGAGTATAGCAGCCATTCTGGTTTTGATTGTGTTAGTTTTCTGTTTAGAATTTTTGCATTTAATAAATATGAAATAACTGAATACACAACTTTACCCGCAGCTCAACTTTACCACGAACTCAATCAAAATAAAGCGATTTTCCCCCGAACAAAAAAAAAATCAAATAAAAATATCAGATGCACACATAGACAACACGCCAGTTCAACCACTCGACCCATCTCTTTTAGCTGAGTTCTGACTCGAACTGCTTTTATATGAATTTGCAACTGGCTTGTAGCTAGTTTCAACTCTACATATAAACATGGTAATAAACGGCCTTGAAATCGGTAAAGAGATGGTGAGCATCGATGTGGACTTCTTGGGTTTTCTCCAAGATCTGATCGTTGAAGTTGAATTATTGTAAATATCGTACAAATATTTCCGTACAGATTATCTTCGAAACATTTGGTATGATAGTACCTAAAGTATAGGCACAAGTGCGCTACAATCCTTTGGTGAGCTAATGATTGAAGATTGGACGCTCGTCTGGGAACTTCTATTACGCGAACTGTTCATCAAGTCGACAATCCTAAGCTGTGCTTTGTATGCGTAAGGGTTTCGTCGAACAAAGCGTTCTGATTTCTGAACGTGGCCACATACTATGTATTGTACTAAAATTTAGAATACCTGTCATACAGAAGGCATTGTGCACAACGCAAATTTTTACAGAAACATAAATTAACTCTGAACGCGGCTTTTCAAATGAACGTGCTCGATTGTGGACATCGTTTAAAATAAATTAAATAATTTTTTAAGCTGGAAACTGAAAGCGTTCAGTAAAAGCGTTGTGTCACGTCTCTAGAACATAGAACGCGGCATTCATTTCAAGTGGGTCTCTGTTTAACAACGCTTTCAGAACACTCTGACACAGAAAGCATATTGTATCAAGGGTTCAAACTATTATCCTAAGGGACATACTACCGTCCTAATGAAGTTGAGTATGCCATTAATAGAGAAGCTCCGCAAACGTAATCATTTCTCTATGTGTCAAACATTTACAAAGCATGTGTTCGTAAGTTTCTTCCGTACTGGGGACCATGGATACCAGCAATAATTCCATTAGTTCGTTTTGACCACAAACTTCTAGTCTTGGTGTATTATTAGATGGTCTAAAATTTATACATCAAATAGCGTACCAAAGTCATACTATCTGCTCGGCAAATCATCCACGGAGCAAAGCTTGACGTAGCAGGTTGGAACGGAAAGGCCTCTTTTTAGAATAAGATATATAAAAGAGTGTGGGTGCCGTGGCATATGTGGTTAGTGTGTCGGATCACTGCGCCTGAGGTTCCAAGTGCGAATCACAGAAAACACCAAAAAGCTTTTTCGCGGTCCTACCTCTCGCGACCGTGTGACAAACATCCGAGAGTATTGTTGTCTCGAAAAAGCTTCTCAAAACAAATTGCCTTTCCGATACGGCACTAAACTGTAAGTCCCTTCCATTTGTACGAAAAATATAACGCACACAACATGAGTGGTTGTGAGAAGCTAGCCCTGACACTTAAAGAGCTGTTGCGCCAAATATTTGTTGTTATACAAAAGAGTGTAAAAATACTTATGTGTAAATTACTTCAAGGTCACATTTTCTAAGGCTTATGGATATTATTCCGTGTATTCTTTACAAATTCGACCGTTTGATTCGTTATCTGAAACCCACCTGGGTTCTGCTACCAACTAAGGGAGACTGCAGCTGGTAGTGGGACTTCTTTTTCTGTCCGCAATTCTGTTGAAGACGCCAAGGATAATCATTTTTGTTGTCTGGTATGGGATCTGTATCCAGTCGATCTTGTTGGAAAAATTTGAAAGTAGTCTGGCCAATTGGTTATCATTTGGAGATAGTGATATTTCAAATTTTACCTAGCAATGATGGACGTAGTTTACCGTGATGTTGTTAACTCTTAGGCCTCTAATCTTGCAAAATGTTATCTATTGTGAGTTTGTTATTATTGACCTTGGTCAACAGACAAGTATGATCATGCGGTTAGTGTTTTATTTTAATATTATTATATCCCTAAAAATAGTCCCTCGGAGATATTAATAAGGGACGCGTTTACCTCCAAAACATTTAATTCCAGGTAGGGACATCGTAAATTTTAGTCCCACTCTGGTTGCACCAAGGCTACTTGACCTATATATGAATGTCGAAGGAGCCTTTGTCTACCGTTTCTACCACCTATTTCGTGTTTTTTCATAAAATGTTGCTATTTAGAATCTCTCCTTGGAGACACATTCGCTCAGACCTTTAGACCTTTAGGTTCACCAAATTACACAAATATTTTGTGTTCTTTAGTATCAAATCACAAGGTGTCTCCTCGAACTTACATACTTACTTTTTACTTATGTCCTGTATCCCCTTGTGGGTCCTAGGGCCTCTACTACGCCTACGCGCCATCGTGTACGGTTTCTGGCAATGTGTCTGAGTTCTCCCCAACTTTTCCCTAACTGCCGTGCCTCCTTCTCGACTGTTCTGCGCCATGTTCTCCTCGGACCGCCAGGTCTTCTGCCATCCTGAGTTAGAGGGTTCCATTGCATAGCATGGTTCGCTATGGAGCTGTCACCCTTTCGGAACGTGTGACCAATCCACTGCCACTTCCGCCGTTGGATAGTTGTGCCTATTGGTTCCTGACCCGTTCTCTCGTAAAGGTGTTCGTTAGAGATACGATTGGGCCAGAAAATCCTTAAGATATTGCGCAGACACCTATTAACGAACGTTTGCAGCTTTCTGGTGATAGTAGTGGTCACTCTCCATGAGCTGCAACCATATAGCAGCACGGATTCAACGTTGGGGCGGAACAGTTTTATTTTGGTGCTCAAACTTATTGCATTGCTTCGCCATATTTTGGACAACATCCCGAACGCGGACTTTGCTTTGGCGATCCTGTTGGCTATATCCAGTTCGGTTCCATCATCGGTCGAGACAATACTCCCAAGATACTGGAAATCCTCTACTCTCTCTACCGGTTGTCCAGCAATGCATATTTGAGCCGATGAGTTAGTTCCAAGGCTGATGATTTTAGTTTTTGTCGTATTAATTTTCAGCCCGACGACACCTGCCTCCCTCTCCACATCTGCTGTCATTTGGTGGAGGTCCATAATTCTGTGGGAGAGTAAGCATACATCGTCTGCGTAGTCAAGATGTTTCAGTTGAGATGTTAGAGTCCATCGAATTCCTCCGTTTCCCGTCGACAAAGTTGCATGAAGCACATCGCTAATCACCAATAGGAATAATATTGGTGAAAGGATACAGCCTTGTCTTACCCCACTTTGGATCTCAAATTCCTCAGACAACCTTCCCCTGTGCAGAACGTGACATTTTGTGCCTTCATATGTAGCTTTGATAATAGCAATTAGTTTATCGGGAATGCCTCTCCTGTGTAAGGCACGCCATATAAACTCCCTGTTGACACTATCGAATGCCTTCTCAAAATCGATGAACAGCAGGTGATGTGGTCGGCACAGGAGGATCCAGAGCGGAAACCTGCTTGTTCGGCATCGAGTGTGTCTTCGAGATGTTGTTTGATTAGCTCAAGGATGATTTTAGCTATTATCTTAGCTACAGCAGGCAGCACGCAGATACCCCTCCAGTTTCCGCACTCCATTAAATTTCCTTTCTTAGGAAGCTTGACGATCATTCCCTTTTTCCACTCGTTAGGAAAGCTCTCAGCTTCCCAAGCTCTATCTATAAGTGGAAGCAGAAGCTCAGCCGATGTTGTTGGCGCTGCTCGTAAGAGCTCTGCTGGAATACCGTCAAGTCAAGGTAATGATCTCATCTTTACTGGGAGTCGTGGTGCGTATTCGGGAACTTCTCACCTCGGGCATCTCAGTCTGATTTGGGAGCATATCGCTAGCGAATACACGGTTCAAAACCGTAGCAAAATGCTCTTTCCATCTCTTGAGCTGGTCCTCATCCGAAATGAGCAAGGAGCCGTCTAGGCTTTTCACTGGGTGTTGGCTGGAGCTGCGACCACCTGTCAGCTCTTTCGTGATTCTGTAGACGGTCCTGCTGTCGCACCTCCGTGCAGCTTCTTCTGCTTCTGTAGCCAGCGCGTTGATGTAGTTGTGCTTGTCACGTCGTACGCTACGCTGAACTTCTCTCATCTTCATGCGATATAGGGACTCTAACTCGCTTCTCCCTGCTGCTGGGGTAGCTGCAACGCGAGCTTTCAGCTGTTTTCGTTTGTCAATCCGTCTCCAGGTATCCTCGGAAAGCCACGCCCTATGTCTTCCCTGCGATCGACCGACAATTCTTTCAGCACCAGATGTAAAAACATTTTTCACAGCACACCAATGGTCTTGAATGGTTGCGGGCATTGAGCTGCTGATTGCTTCCACACCTTGCGAAAAGTGTTCCCTTAATTGTTGAACCTGGGCATTCTTGTGTTGTCGTGGGATCTTCGAACTGCAGCAGTGCGTAGTTGGAGAGTAGCTATCATAAGATGGTGATCACGTACTATCCCCACATCTGCCCCTCGCCTGTTTCGGACGTCCAGGAGACTACTTCTAAAGCGGCGGCTGATAGCAAAATGGTCAATTTGGTTGGAGGTTGCTTGCCTGTCATTGGCAACCCAGCTGACTTTGTGGCAGGTCTTGTGCTCAAACATGGTGCCACCTAACACAAGGCGGTTGGCATTGCAGAAATCCACAAACCTTTCGCCTCGAACTTGCGTCCAAACATAATAATTTATTCCGCAATTAAATGTGGTAGAATCCTAGCTCAATGTAATAGTCCCTCTTATCCCGCCGGTATTTCTACAATTTTTCTACTTAGCATCTCGCACATCCATTTTACAATCATGAAGCTAACCCTTCTACAATGCAGTTAATCTCTGTACCTTCCCCTCGGTTTTAAAGCACCTATTATGGAGCAAAATGTATTTAAATTCGCATAATCTAGTCTTGTAACACAGGTATATGGAAGAATTCCATTCGGATGCAGCTAAAAGTAATTTTCCTTAAGCCGAAATTACCTCAAAATCATCTGGTTCTTAGGAAACTTTCTGTGTCAATGTATAATGCTATGCTTAAGTTCTATTTAAAGAACGAAATCTGCCAAATCTTAGAAAAAGCTACATAGCAGACAAACATTTCATCGCAATCTGTATTTAGTTCTTGAAGAGGTATTATTAAAAATGATTGAGGACGCGGTAAGTACAGCAACAATAAAAGAACACAAAAACATCCACCAACGTTAAGTTTAAAGTAATGAACGGCAAACAAGATTTGCAGACAGCAATTCAGCGTAAAAGGACTTACGACTAGGAAAAAAACTATGAAGTCCACTTTATTAAATTGCCCTTCCTCCGTCATGATATACTTAACCGACTTTCTATTCTCTGTTCTTTCTCAACCAAAAAGAAAAAAAAAAGAAACAAGAACAGCACTAAATTTCCCCAAACAAAGGATTGAAAAAGCAAAAATGAGTCGCAACAAGCGGGTTGGGAAATCTACAAAATTCTCCCCGGCATATTTGCCCTAGTCTCCCTTAAGTTAATGTCTCTCTCTTTCGAAGGAAAAAAGATTGCAAGAAAAAAGATGCTTCCCTTAAAGGCATAAGGAATATTAAAGGGAATTGTTGGTAAAATTTAAGTACCTTCCTGTCCAGATTATTATTAATTTTACCTTTGAAGACGAAGCGTAGTAAAATTACATCTTTTATAGAGGGAATAATTACCTCTAAGGGTAGAGTACTCGTATTGTGACCTAAAGATAGTTTTGCATTAAAGTCCCTGAGAAGATGTAAATCTCCGACGGACGTTTGACAATTGTATGGTTTAATGCTACGAGTACGTCATGAAATTAAAGTAATGTAGGAATACCAACAGGACATAATTTAACTACCCGTAGTAAAATGTTAGCTTTGGCCTTTTATTGTACGCAGTGGGGTGAGGGAATTGCTCATTCCGGTGATTATTATTTGCATAAATTCAGGCTGGTATATTTCATAAGTTATGCAAACTTATGTGGAAATATGTATGATTACCATTACCAAGCTGCAGTATGCATTCGTGGAAATGTGGTTGTAAAATATAAAATTCTTAACATATCTCTTGTAATTCCTAGAAAATCAGCGGAGGTTACTTGCTACTTCGAGCTTAGAAAAGGTATTGGGGGCATCAATTGCTAGCTTAAAACCTTAAAGGAGATATTAACTACAATCACTAACAGAGAGACTTTGATAATTTACAAAAAAGTTGTGATGTGTTGCGTCAATCCAAACTTGCCGACCTCAATGTAAGAGTAGACCAAGAAAGAGGAATGTAAGGCAAGAGGTATGAAACTGTAGGAACTTTGCAGTACTTTCGGCTAGAACTGTAAAATGAAATCATCGAGTGCGGCGAATTTGGTGACTTAACATTTGTGAGTTAACTAGGGGTCTCTGTTATCGACTACAACCTTATAGAAAATGGAGCTTCTACTTTATCCAAGTGCCCTATTCCGATCAGCTCCCTATTGTTGTTACATTTAGACATGCATACATACATATTTGGCGCAACAGCCCATGGAGGGCAGAAGCCTAGCTCCTCGCAACCACTCGTGTTATGTACGTTATATTTTTCGTATGAATAAAAGGGACTTTCAGTTTTGTACCGTATCCGAAGGGCAATTTTTATTTTGCTTTTTCGGGACAACAATACTCTTGGATGTCTGTCAAACGTTCGCGAGAGGCGGGACCTAAAAAAAACTTTTGGTGTTTTCTGGAATTCGAACATTGAACCTCACGTGAAGTTGTCCGATACACTAACTCCTGCGATACGAAGCCCATTTAGGCATGCGATAGTTGATAATGAGAGAGCTAATCATATGCTACTAATTCCTAAGCCAGTGTGGAGAAAAGTCAATAGTTCCGTGTACAGGAGGCAAGTGTACCCAACCTCAGTCATAGTGGATATATTGGAAAATACACAAAGACTGGGTATAATGAATTGAATTGTATACTTCTTGAGCGATCTCAATGATCTAAATGAAACCCGCACTATCGTAATAAATGATTTTTGTAAAGAAAAGTAAATGGTTTCAAAGGTAGATAGGGATCGCAATCCCCTCTTTATAGTGAAATCAAAGTGAATATATGTTGAGCCAGGTGCACCTGAGAATTTGGCATCTATCTATGCGAAATTAACGACTTCCAAAAAAGTAGCAATTCATGCTATACGCATACGTTCCAAAATAGGTTGCTTCAAGACGTAGTTGAGACTAGCAGGACTGTGGGATGAATTTGAATGTCGATAGCAGCAGGAGTTAGAAGTCTGAACTTTAACAACTCGTCTCCAAAATTAGATGAACAAGAAAGGCTAAGGTTCTTAGACGGTGCGTCAACGGTCACTTAAGGCACAATTTGCAGCATAATTATTTTCATGGTGGGTACAAATACATAGTGTTGAAGCTACAACAACTATTGTATATACCGCAGTGGGGATGATTTACCCCCGTTCTGCACTTTAAATGACCTAAAGGAGAGAGAAAAAAAATTGTATTATTTCGGCACTGTAAAACCACATTAGCGTATTGAATGGATATTGAATAGACAAGATTTTGCGTATCTTTTTTTTTATTTTTGGCATTTTGCTTCCAGAGACCAAACCCAGATTAAACCGTTTTATTGAAATTTCCTTGTTTTTCCAAGAAAGCCAAGCAAGCACTTCAGTGATGAGGATAAGCACTACAGTACCAGTGCTCACCACATCAGCACCGAGGATCTGCCACCTGATACGAGCAAAAGCCGGACACTCACAGAGATAATGTTCCGCGGTGTCGTCACCCTCTCCACAAGTGTCGCAGATTGTAGTGTCACTTAAGCACAGCACGTTAAGGTGCTTGGCGAAAGCAAAGTGACCTGTCAAGGCACCAATAAGATGTCTACAGTCTTTTCTGCTGAGAGACAGCAAGAATGCCGCTGATTTCTTACACACGTCCGGGAGCATGCGTTTAGTCAACCTGCATTCTTGAGAGTCATCGCTTACACAATTTTGATCGTGAGAGACCCAATCGTTAATGAAAACTCTAACCGAGGACGCAGGTAGACCCAACGCGGGTTTGGACCTCCTCTGAGCGTTGTCTAGCAATCTCACCGGACATCTCGTTCCCCCAGATCCCAGTGTGACCTGGGACCCAGATAACAGACAGACAATTCAGCCTTGCGACCGAGTTCAATGAGTTTTTGTATTTACGAATTATTTTGGAAGTTGTTAAAGGGTTAAGCAAGGCCTTAAGCAGAGCCTGACCATAACTACATACACAAATACTGTGGCCATTCCACCTGTTCTTCACAACATAGTTCATGGCCCATAGGATTGCATAAGTTTCCGCTTGGAAAATAGACGTATATTTCTCTAACAAGAAAAGAAGTCTAATGTTGTCGACTTCCACGAAAACACCAGCACCAGACCCTTGAGTGGGTTTGGAACCGTTCATGGAAATACGACTGCATTCCATTCCTGGCTCAGACTCGGGCCGAAGCTAGTCCTGAATACAAGGAAAGTCGACTCTGAATTTGCGCATCAGTTTAAGTTCTGGTGTCATTGCGTCAGACGACATATCCGTAAGACCAGAGTCATAAGATAAGTGTTGCGCGAGTTCATCAAAATTCCAGTGTGGAGTATACCAAAAACCACGCCGCCTAAGACGATGGATGACTTTGATAGTGCAGCCTATAATATAAGTATCAAGGGGAGGTAAGTTCAGCAAAACATCTAGAGCAGAGCCAGGCGTACTCGGAAAAGCTCCCGTGCAGCCGAGACAAGCCGTTCTTTGGAGTTTAGCGTAGAAGGCAGCCATATAATTACGCGAAGCCCCTTCCACCAAACAACCGACGCATATATGAGGTATGCTCTTATCATAGCCGTGTAGATCCAAAAGAACCTTCAGAACCTTATTCAATGACAACCCCTGCCAAAAACACCCTTACACCGTCAGAAAATGGGTTTAGCGATAAACGAGGGTAAAACGAAATATTTGCTGTCAACAGGAAGGGAAAGCCGGAACCGACGAATTGGATAAAACCTCAGAGTGGGCAGCTATAACTTCGAGGTAGTAAGGGACTTTGTCTACCTTGGCTCTGCTATAAATTCTACAAACAAGACCAGCGCAGAAATCAATCGAAGAATAACTCTTGCCGATCGTTGTTTTTTTGGGCTTATAAGGCAATTCAACAGTAAAGCCCTCTCTCGAACAACTAAGGAGACTCTGTATAAGACCTTGATCATCCCAGTCTTGCTTTACGGCGCTGAAACATGGGCTTTATTAAAAGAGGATGAAGATATCCTTGGTCGCTTCGAGAGAAAAATTCTTCGTAAGATTTTCGGTCCCGTTTGCGCTGACGGGTTTTGGAGGAGAAGATTCAATCACGAACTATAAGAGCGGTACAGCAACATCGACCTAGTCAAAAAATTGCGTATTGGACGTCTGAAATGGCTAGGACATGTAGAGCGAATGGACACCAACGCTCCGGCCTGCAGAGTCTTCGAATCTAACCCCGAGGGACGACGCAGTAGAGGAAATCATCGCCGTAGGTTGCGCGCACAAGTTCAAGGTGACCTCGATCAACTTGGAGTGCGCAACTGGAGGCAATTAGCTAAAGACCGAGCTAAATGGAGAGGCTTGTTGGTTGAGGAGGCCCAGGTTCACCCCGAACTGTAGCGCCACCTAAGTAAGTAAGTACTGTCAGAAAACTAAGAGCGTCTTGGATGTTTTCGACTCGATGTTGCTTAGACCAATGAAGTTTCTTATCCAAAAGATAAGTATCTTAGCTGCACCCGAAACTCTGTCCACATAAAAACATATTATGCTTACAACATTCATTTGCCTACTCCTTAGCTTCAACACAACGTACGAAAATAGTCTATAGCTTTAGATGTTTGCAAATACCCTAAGCAATAAAACTAATTTCAGTGAAATCTGTAAAGCCATTCTGATGTTATTTTGATTAGTAGCTTGTTTCCTTTTACTGTATGTAGATGATACATACCTAGGATTAATTTTAGGAATGTAAGCTGTATAATGAAAACTCAAATAAATTTGATAAATGATGCGCGAACAATCAAGACAGATCTATGGTTTCATTGTATCTATAGATGGATGGTATCAACGCTGATCATTTTGTCACACTTGTATCAGGTAAATTTGTGCAGGTTTTGAGCAAAAGACTCACTTTTACTAGTAAAAAGTTTAGGCCAGTGGTCGAAGATTGTGAATCTGCTCATCAAAGATAAAAATTTGTTGCTTTAATAAATTGGATGAAGTGTCTTTCAAGCGATTTGTTTGTTAACCGGTGAAGGCATGGACAATGGCAAAGAAAGTAGACTATTTCCTTATTTTGACCGCGACGTCTACAAAAGCCCATTTTAGCCGAAGTTTTTTCATATGATACCACAAATTGCTACAATAATGAATAGGGATTTCCTCTCTTTTTATATAAGTCTGTCGGCTATGCCTCTATTGAACAGCGGGCATAATTGTCTTGCCTTCATGAGACTTTTAGTCTCTGTTTCGTGATTAAGTCTGAGATCTTCACTTTGCCTTTGATTGATTTGGATAGGCCCGGCATTTCAAAAGATACTCATTGGTGTATATGGCTACAGATTACCAGCCGCCTGCTGGAATCTTCAGCAATTCCTGCCTATTTCTGCGATTCTTAAATTCCGGTATCTAGCTCCTTTTGCCACTCCTGCGTAAAATTGAATGTAGAAATAAACAAATATACACACTTGATCGCTTTCCTTAGACTTTGTATAACGCATACATTTCGACTACAATATCATTTCTATTCATGTAGATAATTCAAAATTTTCTACTCTTAAACCCCCGCCTAGATTAAATACATTTTAAGCTGAATTCATAAGAACCCCCTTAAGCCGAACAATACACACAAATCCTTAGTACACTTTTGCATATAAATTTTCGGATCGCATCGTTTCGAGTAATTTTGTGAATCATGTTTCATCCGAAATTATCGCTCAAGCAAATAACCGCAGAAATCCTACCACAACATGCGAACAGTTTGTTATTTTTCTTCTGTTCTTATGAAAAGGATGGTTAGGGTATCCTTCTTAACCATCACTATAAAACTCTACGGAAGCTCAGTCATAAAAATATCCACTCTTGGTGTAATAATTTTCAAAAGAAAACCAAATCCAAACCAGGAGCTGAGTGTTCTGTCTTGCGTTAACAACGATGATGGTCGTGATGGAAGAATACTGGGTGATGCTGTAAAGTCCGGAGAAATATCCGGATACTATGTGCGTGTGAGGGAGAATAACATTAATTAACATTACATGCTAATGAAATTTTAATGTCTTTGCATTTTAATTATGAGGCGAACTCCTTTTTAACGACACGACATACAGTGACATTGAAAGAAAAAAAAAAAAAGAAAAAATTGTCCTATTATTTGAGGGATGCTCGTTTTTTTCTTGGTTTTAAGGCTCCATTTTTGATGACGAGGGATGGAATGGCAGCTTAGTGATGTTTTGGTTTATCACTTTCGCTTCATAAAATTATGTTAATGTACGAGAGGGTGTCTGGTGCTTTCTTTATTCTCAAGCGAGGAACAAGCGATAAATTAGACAGAGTGGTGAACTGCTATCTACGATGTATCTGTGTTGTGTGACTTAGCGCGAAACAGAAGTTCAAGGTTGGATAAGATGTTAGAATAATAGGGACGGATGAGTGATGTAGCGCAGATGATAATGGTGACAGAAACGACGTTGGAAATTGAATTATAATCTAATTGTTGTCGAATTGATTAAAATTATGATTTGTGCGAAAATTTATTACCAAAATTGTAAGAAGTTGAACAGAATGGATTGAATTGTAGCGAGGTTGAGCGGAGGCTATTTTGCTAATTTAGTCTACAGTAGTGAGGGTGGCAGCTTGATTTAGTTTAAGTTAGGGGAGATAGGTGGGTTTCTGCAATTACAGCCATTGCTGGCGTAGACTCACACTTGTGTCCAAGGGTGTCTGGAAAGAGAACCGCTAGTTTATAATCACCAACAATCTCAAGAATTTCCCTGGCTCAAAGTCGCGTAAGTCTTATTACTCGTGGAAGAAGAGGCGTCAGTCTTCTATTAGCTATAGAAGATACTCGCAAATGAGATGCTAAACATATTCTATTTAATTTACATCCCTTTAACTACCACAGAAGTCATTGTGAGCTACCCCGAAATGCTTTGTGAATATCAATGACATAATGGACAGTAAATACACAAGAAAAGATCCACCCATTTCTGCGGCTGGTTTTTCTATCGAACAATAGCCAAAATGTTCTCACATTGAGCATATGTCCAGATTAGTCCAGCATATAAAAAATAAATAAATATTTGGCGCAACAGCTCTTTAAGTGCCAGGGTCTAGCTTCTCGCAACCACTCATGTTGTGTGCGTTATATTTTTCACACGAATGGAAGGGACCTACAGTTTAGTGCCAAATCCGAACGGCGATTTGAAAAGCTTTTTCATGACAACAATACTCTCGGATGTATGTCAGACGCTCGCGAGAGGTGGGACAGTGAAAAAACTTTTTGGTGTTTTCTGGGACTCGAACTTGGAACCTAATGCGTAGTGATCCGTCGCGCTAACCACTTACGCCACGGTGCCCACAAGTCGAGCATATATGTACTAGCTCTTTTTATTGCTTTTTAATAATTTTCGAATCGTTACTATAGTATGAAACATGGAAAAGAGGAATGACATGGAAGTGATTCAGTTTTGACTCTTCTCATACAAGTTCATCAGATTTTTCAATTCCCAAGAGCTGATATCGTGTTGGTTGCTGATATCTCTTTTAGGTATCATTAGCAGAGTTTAACTTGCCTTAAGTCAAAAAAAAGAGGGCTGATCTCCCCGACTATATTAATATCCCCATCTATTTCTCCTATGGAAGCAGTTGAGCCATTTGCACTCAAAGAAGTCTTGAGCCGAGAAATATCCAACAAATCGGTGAATGACATCTGCGGGTTTATCAGAACTTCCCGTTCGTCTGAAATCGAATAAGGGGAGCATAAATTGGTCCGCAAGCAAGGGATTTCCCCAATTGGGATCACAATGAGTTTACATTAACCCGGGTACAGGGTAAAGCAGTATGTCTCTCCTTCACTACACCCATCTACCTAGGCTAACCTGGGTCGAAACCACTACCATTTATTTTTCCCAATCATAAAATGTAACCACTCTACCTAAGGTAAATGTTATAATGCATCTACATTAGGAAAAAAATGCTAGAAACTAAGACCTAAGTAAATGCAAAAAAAACGCATTAATGCTCCACGATTAGTTCGGACACCACCCATAGAGTAGTAAAAAGTAACATCACCTGAGTTCCAAACCACGATACTTGTCTTCGTGTAGGCTGCGACCATTCCATTGGCAGTCTAACTTCTGTATAATCTTTGATTGATATACGGTCGGGCCAAAACAGCTGCAATATTAATCCAAAAGTTCTTACGATCTACAGCTACACACGTAGCAGGACCGACCCCGCGTTTGACTAAAACTTTCGCAACTTGATATTTTAGCTAACTGCAATACTTCTCCCTACGTTAGGGTGTAGGTTTTGCTTAGTCTCTCAACTTATACTATTTTGTACTCTCTCGGCCCTGTAATTACTTACTTCTTAATGATGTCCTGTATCCCCTTGTGGGTCCTTAGGCTTCTACTAAGCCTACGCGCCCTCTTGTACGGTTTCTGACAATGCGTATCAGCTCTCCCCAACTTTTCCCCAACTGCCGTGTCTCCTACTCGACTGTTCTGCGCCATGTTCTCCTCGGACCACCAGGTCTTCTGCCATCCTGGGTTAAAGGGTTCTATTGCATAGCATGGTTCCTTTCGGGACGTGTGACCACTCCACTGCCACTTCCGTCGTTGTTTGGTTGTGCCTATTGGTTCCTGATCCATTCTCTCGTAAAGGTGTTCGTTAGAGATACGATTGGGCCAGAAAATCCATAAGATATTGTGCAGGCACCTATTAACGAATGTTTTCAGCTTTCTGGTGATAGTAGTGGTCACTCTCCACGTGCTGCATCCATATAACAACACGAATTCAACGTTGGAGCGGAACAGTCTTAAATTGGTGTTCAAACTGATTGCATTGCTTCGCCATATTTAAGACAAAATCCCGAACGCGGACTTTGCTTTGGCGATCCTGTTGGCTATATACAGTTCGGTTCCACCGTCGGTCGAGACAATACTCCAAAGATACTGGAAATCATATATACTCTCTACTGGTTGGCCAGCAATGCTTGTTTGAGGCGATAACTTTGTTCCAAGGCTGATCATTTTAGTTTTTGCCGTATTGATTTTCAGCCCGACGACGCCTGCCTCCCTTTCCACATCTGTTGTCACTTGGTGAATGTCCATAATTCTGTAAGAGAGTAAGCATACATCGTCAGCGTAGTCAAGATGTTTAAGTTAGGATGTAAGAGTCCATCGAATTCCTCCGTTCCCCGTCAACAAAACTGCATGAAGCACTTCGCTAATCACCAATAAGAATAGTATTGTTGACAGAATACAACCTTATCTTACCCCACTTTGGATCTCAATTTTCTCAGACAACCACCATCAGTGCAGAACGTGACATTTGGAGCCTTCATATGTAGCTTTGATAATAGCAATTAATTTATTGGGAATACCTCGCCTGCTTAAGCGCCCCAAATAAACTCCCTGTTCGCACTATTGTACGCCTTCTCCAAATCGATGAACACCAGGTGAAGTGGCGATCGATATTCCATGCACTGTTCGATGATAATCCGCAGAGTGTTGATGTGGTCGACACAAGAAGATCCAGAGCGGGAACCTGTTTGTTCGGCACCGAGTGTGTCTTTGAGATGTTGTTCGATTCGCTCCAGGATGACTTTAGCTATTATCGTAGCACTCCATAAAATTTCCTTTCTTAGGAAGCTTGACGATCATTCCCTTTTTCCACTCGTCAGGAAAACTCTCAGCTTCCCAAGCTCTCTCTATAAGTGGAAGCAGAAGCCCAGCCGATGTTGTTGCTGCCGCTCGTAAGAGCTCTGCGGGAATACCGTCAAGTCCTAACGCCGGTAGTTATCTCATCATTACTGGGAGTCGTGGTGCGTATTCGGCCATTTCTCAAACCGGGCATCTCAGTCTTATTTGGGAGCATATCGCTAGCTAATACATGGTTCAAAACCATAGCAAAATGCTCTTTCCATCTCTTGAGCTGGTCCTCATCCGAAATGAGCAAGGAGCCGTCTAAGCTTTTCACTGGGTGTTGGCTGGAGCTGCGATTACCTGTCAGCTCTTTGGTAATTCTGTAGACGGTCCTGCTGTCGCACCTCTGTGCAGCTTCTTCTGCCTCTGTTGCCAGTGCGTTGTTGTAGTTGCGCCTGTCACGTCGCACTCTACGCTGAACTTCTCTTATCTTCATGCGATATAGGGACTCTAGCTCGCTTCTTCCTGCTGCTGGAGTAGCTGCAATGCAAGTTTTCAGCTGTTTTTGCTCGTCAATCCGTCTCCAGGTATCCTCGGAAACCCACGCCCTATGTCTTCCCTGCTTTCAGCCGACAATTCTTCCAGCACCAGATGTAAAAACATTTTTCACAGCACACCAATGGTTTTGTATGGTTGCGGGCAGTGAGTTTTTGATTACTTCCACACCTTGCGAAAGATGCTCCCTTAATTGTTGGCGCACTGAAGGATCACTAAGTCTATCGATGTTGAACCTGGACATTCTTGTGTTCTCGTGGGAGCTACGAACTGCAGCAGTGCGTAGTTGGAGAGTAGCTATCATCAGATGGTGATCACGTACTATCCCCACTATCTGGCGGTCATAATCCTATCACCATGAGGGCCTTGAGTGCTGTTGTTGTTAGCAACAGTCCGACTCTATATTTCCGCGGAGTTCCAGATGGTCTTCCGAAATAGTGTAGTACAGTTTTAAGCGTTGGGGACTGGTACTCGCCCGCTTCTAACCATCTGATTTCACTTACCCCCAAAATGTTCAGTCTATACCGCATGAATTCTTTTTCCAGTTGAAAGAATCTCGCATTGTAAGGTCCTTCGCTTCCCGAGTTGGGGATCGTCTTAATATTCCAGAAACCTATCCTTGTCCGGGTACAATAGCCAAAAGTCGTCAGCGTGTGTGCATTCCTTATCCGAGGCATAGTGTCGGTTTCTGTAGCGGGAAAATGTTTATTAACGCAGGTTGCTAGCTCACGTTACCTAGTCTAGAATCAAGGCCCTAGACTACCCGCACTTGCAATTTTAGCCTACACGTATAAGGGTTTATACATATTGTTTGGCCGAGGACCACCACTAGAGGTAAAGCAAACACTTCATCACGAACTTGATTGTTGCGCTACTAACCCAAGGCAAGTTTTGAGCAGTCAGTAGTTTCCCGATCAATCGCAATGCAGATCCCCAAATCCCGGCCCTGTAATGCTGATTTGTGAGAGCTGTAAATATTTATTCAATCCAGTACATTTGCTATTCGTTCAAATGTTTCATCATATGGCAGACAAAACTCAAAATTTAATTCAGTTGTACAAAATATTACTTCAAAAACCCCCTGTAGCAATTTCTTATTTAAAACGTACGTAAAATATCAAACATACATATTTAATGCTTCCAATACACTTCCTGAAAACATACATATTCAATGTTCTGCATACACTCAACCTTAAGTTCGATATAAGTCTATTGATTAATTATTAATTAATCGTTTTATTCCCCTATCGCTACATGAATGTAATGCCAGGCAGCCATTTCATTTCACATTAATTAACTAAGAATTAATATTTCCCATTGAATATCCCTGAATTCTTCCAATCTCAATGGCTTTTCTTTTACATTCTCATTTTAATTGACTGCGTTATCTTCTATCACCCAATCGTTCGCCCATAACTCAATCTACACATATCAATCGAATTATAATGTTTTTAAGTGCAATTTCACACACTTAAACATTTCGTAAGTCATGTGGAAGATAAATAAAAAACAAATTCATTTGTATCTATTTTTAAACCGAATGTATCTGCATACGCCCTCGGTGTGTGTTGCTCATCCACAAATAACCTTGATTCACATTTCATTTTACCTGAGCGGATTCCAATGGAATTTTAAGTGAAACGAAAATAACCTAATTTCAAATGCGCGAAACTATTTGCAAAAGCATCTCTATTCAGCAAAAAAATATGTTTTAAATATTGAAAACAAATTTCTCTGACAGTAAGCAGGTGCAATATTGGATCAACCCCATCATCCCCCTAGAGAGGCGTTTCTCTCTCTCTGTGTCTATGTACCTATGGGTTTTGTGATTATTTGATTAAAAATAGAAATATGTTGTTTTTATTTTAGAATATGACACTACTGTTCAGCACGGTCATGCCGTCTGTATTATGATTCAGCGAATGCAATTGGGGTGACAAATTTTCAATTCCAACACGTTCTTTTCATATTTTTGTAAACGAGCTGGATGGGCCCACCAATGTGAAATGAGTTATTTTATTGACATTTGTTGTACAAATAGAATTTGAATCCCAAAAAACATCAACAGTTTTTAAGCTGTTTTCTAGTTTGAATATTTTGTGGATAGTGCGTCGCTTTATTGTAATTTGTGTTATTTTTGGAGGAGGTCAACGACTTAAGGTATATTTAGTTCAGTTTTCCAAATTCTTTTGCTTGATTTCTAGTAGGAAGTTTTATGTGTCAATATGACAGGTAAAGGTTAAGTATATATACAATGAAACCGAAAATAATTATTTTTTTTTTTGCCGTTTACAATACAAATGGAAATATTGAGATCAATTTTCGTGCCGTAATTAATTCAATTCGGAGCGATTTGTATACTCTTCCTTGTGAGTTCCAATGAAAGTGAAATGGAAAATCATGAGTAAAATAAAGTTTCAAATATAGGGCATCTTGAGTGCCATGATGAGGGTTTAGAACACCGCGTTTCGAACGCTATGCTCTGCATGCCACATTCTGAATGCTCCGTTCTAAACGCCGCATTGGGCGTCACACTGAGATTGGCCTCTGGTCGGGCAGTTTATTTTTAAAATGAATTGCATTTTTTTTTGGTAATTGTGTTACGAATTTTTTTGTTTTAAATAAAATTCTTGAAAAACTAAAGCATTAAATAAAAGAAATATCGAAGGTACGCTAGTTCCATAATATTAAATTCCAGTAACCTTCTAATACCAGCATTTCCTCAAAGGTTTTCGAACTTGTAATGGCATATACTATAGGGGATTGGTCAAGCCTGTGCTGATCAGAAACGTATCTACCTTCGCTGGATCCAATCAAGATACTCCGGTTCATAGTAACAGCTAGACTGGAGGAAGTGCTCTAGACTGAGTATATCATCGGACAGTGCCTTAGTTTGGGAGGCACAATAGGTCTGATAAAGGCCGCAGTGCACTTGCACCTCATTACAGCTGTATATCAATCTATCTACCTACAATTGATCACAATTTAGGGTGTTTCGTAGTTGTTCAGCATTCCTCAATCAAATCCCCACTTCGCTACCTGTTGCTACAAATGTGATCAAAATTTTTGTTCGATTCTTAAGGTTGTCAAATCGTTTTGTTTGCACATTCGGTGATTTTCTGTTTTCTGGCTGCTTCTATTCTACTCATACACCGGAATTTTCATCGCCAGACTGATACCACATGCCAGAGTTAGCTGTTCTCTGCAATCCAGCAGGATTAACTTGTTATGATGGTTATTTTCTTCATCTTCTTATTCTAAACTGGTTTATCCTCAATTGGTGCTCTGTGATACCTGTAAGCAACACGAGCTATTTATTCCATCCATATCCAGATGCCTTACCGCCGCTTTCTAAATGCTGAATCCTAAAGTCAGAACTTTCTTAGTTTGATGAAAGGGTATAAAGAGAAATAAACCTTTCGACCAAATGCCAAGACATTGAAAAAAGTAACCAAAAGATATACGAATGAATATTAAATTAACAAGGCCAATCTCTTAAACAACTTATCAAAATCGGCGACCAAAGATGGTCGAAGATATCACAACATACGCCATGTAAAGGTAGGTACGTCTGAGCACAGGAATTACTTTTTCAAGTAAGTTTCACTAACTTCAAACCAAACGCTGGTGTCCTTGCATTTCTGTAGTCCAGGAGTTTTTAGCCCTGCCTTACGATACGAGGTTTGGGGCCCAACTGCACTGCGACCTATAAGATCTATTATGCTAGCCACTAGGCCTGCCTTTCTTTCGTGATTACTTTGAAACATTCACTGATATTGCCTTTTTAACAGGGTTCAAATGATCTCTTCTGTGAACATGACAATACTAGCGAAGCAGACCGCACTTTATTTTTCGTGAGATGGTTTCTGCGACGTGAAGGCTTCCACGGATTTCGAACTTGTTATTCGAATAAGTTTTGTCACTCCTCCTGTCATACGAAGCATCTTCATCTCAGCTGCCATTACTTTGCCATTACACGTTTTGTTCACTGTCCAAAATTGTGAACCGTATGTGAGTAGTGGGTGACCCACTGCAATGAAGAGCCTTTCTTTTAGCCTAGATGGCATTTTTCGATCACAGAAGAAAGCGGAGTTTTCCTGCCACTTCATCCACCCTGCGCTTACACGATGATTGATGTCATCATCACAGGTTACTTCGCTATAGATCATAGATTCCAGGTAATTGAACTATTTGCACTTGGGAAGCACTGTTCCATTCAAATAAATGTCTGGAATAGGCCTGAGTGAATCAAGGAACGGGCAGTACAAGAAGTCGGTCTTTTTGGAATAATGCGATACCCATTTCTCTCCAAAACGTCCACCCATACGTCAAGTGCTCGTTGCAGTGATGTACGATCCTCACTTATGATGGCTTCATCGCGATCAAAATATAATAAGAATATTTAGGGGTAAATCACTTTATTTTCAAGCGGGTAGCCAAGGACTGCAATGAACAGCAGAGGACTTAAGATACTTCTCTGGTGCACCCCGACTTTCATTTGATTACTCTTCTGGAACTCCTTAATATCTTAGCGCCACCCATATCTGATTTCGTGGTTGTCTGTCGAATGCTTTTGCAAAATCAACCAGTAAAATATCCAAATCATTTAATCCCTATACTTTGGATGAACTTGTGCGCGCCACCTACGGCGATGATTCCCTCTACTGCGTCGTCCCTCGGGGTTGGATTCGAAGACTCTGCGGGCCGGAGCGCCGGTGTCCATTCGCTCTACATGTCCTAGCCATTTCAGACGACCAATACGCAGTTTTTTGACTAGGCCGATGTCGCTGTACAGCTCGTATAGTTCGTGATTGAATCTTCTCCTCCAAAATCCGTCAACGCAAATGGGACCGAAAATCTTACGATGAATTCTTCTCTCGAAGTGACCAAGGATATCTTCATCCTCTTTTAATGAAGTCCATGTTTCGGTGCCGTAAAGCAGGACTGGGATGATCAGGGTCTTATACAGAGTCTCCTTAGTTGTTCCCGACAGGGCTTTACTGTTGAATTGCCTTATAAGCCCAAAAAACACCGATTGGCAAGAGTTATTCTTCGCTTATTTCTGTGCTGATGTTGTTTTTGGAGTTTATAGCAGAGCCAAGGTAGACAAAGTCCCTTACTACCTCGAAGTTATAGCTGCCCACTGTGAAGTTCTGTCCAATTCGTCGGTAGTGATTGTCCCTTCTTGTTGACAGCATATATTTGGTTTTGCCCTCGTTTATCGCTAAACCCATTTTGGCCGATTCCACCTCAATGCTTGCAAACGCACCGGAGACAGCCCGCTGAGTTCTTCCAATAATGTCAATATCATCGGCGTATGCAAGCAGTTGTACAGACTTGTGATAGATTGTGCGTCCGGTGTTGCCTTGTGAGTTCCGCACAATTCGTTCAAGTGCAATATTAAAGAAGTCACATGACAGCGCGTCACTTTGCCTAAAACCTTTTTTGACATCAAAGGTCTCGGTGAGGTCATTACCGACCTTGATGGAGTAGCGAGCGTTCTCCATCGTCGTTCTGCATAGTAGAATAAGTTTGGCACTGATGTCATAGGCGGCCTTGAAATCGATAAAGAGGTGGTGGGTATCGATTCGGACTTCTTGGGTTTTCTCTAGGATCTGCCGAAGTGTGAAAATTTGATCGATGGTGAACTTTCCTGGCCTGAAACCGCGTATGCACCCACTCGTATGAAGGCCATATCTCAGTGGTCCAGTCGAGGTACAGGACACTCCTCCATTCTCAAAAATTTAGAATTCCTTCAACATGACACCGACTATGTACTTTCACAACTTCTGTGTGATAAGAAATTTGAAATCCGCATCCTTTCCAGACTTGAATGGGAAGGGGAGCTAGGCACACAAGAGGGGTCCATTTGCTTTTACACAGCTGGATCTAAAACGGAGTCGGGGGAGGGGAGGTGTTTTCTCCTAGGAACTAAACATTAATATTTCTTTTCGCATCCCTAATCACTCTAGCGTCTTCCAGGCGGAGATCATGGCAATTAAAGAAGCCTTGTGGTGGCTGAAGTACAATGCGATATCCAGGCGGGATATAACTATCTTCAACCTGCGATCAAGTCCCTGGAATATGTTACCTTCAACTCAAAAACAGCCCTAAACTGTCGCTTGTCTCTTAATGAGATGGTCAAACAATTCAACATTCATCTTATCTGAGAACTGGAGCTCAGGGACATTCCAGGGAACTGCTCGGCTGACGAGCTCGCCAAGCAGGGCGCTTTTCTACCGATCTCGTCGAGCAAGGCGAACCTCGACATGCCTCTTGCTACAATGAAACTGCAACCTAAGCTTAACGCCATTAGCGCGACTATTCGCAGGTAGGCTAGCGGCACTACGTGCCTCATTACTAGACAGATCTGCTCTGAGCTGGATCAGAAACGCTCCAACTGCCTTATCGGCCTAAAAAGGTCGCTCATAGCTATTATAGTAGGTTTCATTACGAGGCACTGCACCATCGGTATACATGCAATTAAGATAGGCATCTTAGCAAATGATTTCTGTATAAGTTGCATGGGCGAGGAGGAGGAGGAAACCATACTGCACCTTCTTTGCACGTGTCAGGCCCTCTTCGATCGTAGAGGGTGACACCTAGGAGCCTACCTCTTCGACAATTTAGGCGAGCTAGCTAATGTCAGCATCGGCAGCCTACAGCACTACATAGACTGTGACTCTTGGAACTCCAGAGTATGCAAAGCAAAAAGAACGGCAAAGTTTTCCTTTTTCTTTTTAATGTATCATGTTGTTTGTACTTTGGTAAAAATATGATTTTGAAAGCGAAATAATATGCTTCAGGTGCAGGAATGCCTATAAAAATCCAGATTTTGGAGTTCTATCGGCTCTGGCTCAAAAAGGGACGAGTAATGTCATTAAATCCTATTTTTGTAGAGACTTATACCTAAAGCAATAAAATATTTGAAGATTTTTCTGCAATATTGAAGCTGAAGGGGACATTCGTGAAAAGCCATACTTCGGTCTAAAAAAACAAATACAAATATTTGGCGCAACAGCTCTTTAAAGTGCCAGGGCCTAGCTTCTCGCAACCACTCATGTTGTGTGCGTTATATTTTCCACACGAATGGAAGGGACCTACAGTTTAATGCTGAATCCGAACGGCGATTTAAGAAGATTTTTCGTGACAACAATACTCTCGGATATTTGTCAAAGGCTCGCGAGAGGTGGGACCGTGAGAAAACTTTTTGGTATTTTCTGGGATTCGAACTTGGAACCTCATGCGTAGTGATCCGACACACTCACCACTTACGCCACGGCGCCCACAAAAGTCTTTTCTCTCTAAAACTGAATAAGTTCTTATAAAAACCTCTATAGGGCGTTCAAGAGAAGAGATTAGCGCAAGAATGTCACGCAAAATTGCGTGGTGCAGAATGTAGTAAATTTGCTGGTTAACGGATGTGTGCAGGCTTAAGCCTCAACGGAGAAGTTCAATTATCAGTCACCCGAGTATAGAAAGGAAAACGAATAGCATCGAAGTTTTTTCCACGACTGGTAATATAATGGACCGGCGAGTTTAAGTGCTCTGACATTTGGATTTCCATATTTTTTTATCGAAATTCCCGAAAACAGTGTGTACGTTTTGGAAACGGATTCTGACATCCATCTAAGTTTCTGCAGCCTTCTTCCTGAGATAGATACGAATAAAATGCTCAGTACTAATACTACATGGCTATACAGGAATTGGAAGAAAGTGACTGCTCTCTTTGACTTAGAAAGTAATTTCGGCCAAGCGTACGCAGCAGAATGGCGAAAGCGAAACCTGCGTTGATTATGCTGTCTGAATTTGAAAAGGCACGCTTTCAGCACAAGATCTTTCGTTATCTGCACATAGAACATACTTTAGCATCATTCTGGCCGAATTTTATTTTAAATGAAGAATTCCACACCAGAATGGGTTAAAAATCTATAGACTTCATAATACGGAGGAAAAAATGGCAGTCAATTTCCCACACTTTACAGCGCAAAGAAAATTCCGTTGCCAAATATGCCATACAGAATCCACTACTCAATTTCGCTGAAGAGTGATCCGTCGAAACTAAACGTTGTGCAGAACGGTTGGCGAGAAATCAATAATGCTGCGAATTAGCAATCCGCATTGCAGATGGCCCTTAGCACGCAGTAGCTGTCGATACTCTAAACCCGACAATTGGTGACAGGATTAACTTACTTATGAAATTTAGTGCACCCTTGATTAAGTGGGTCAAAGAACCCAATAAAGATTTATTGGAATGTTGCGAAAAAATTCTACCTAAAGTAATAGGTTTGTCCTTAGTACCAATCTTTTCTTGGTAAACGTCTATTTATTGTTAAATAATACGTTCATTCTGGGTCTATTTCTTGGGAGTTTAATTGTAGTACCTAAATACTATCCAGATATTAAAACAATAATAATTGCGCAAAATTAAACGAAAATCAGACGTTATAGAAACGTATCTATAAGCTCCTTCCTTTCATAAAACTGACTAATTGCATCTTTAGTTTACGTCATTCAAACGCCACTATCCATATAACATCTAACAACGTGTTCAAATGGAGTAGATATCCAATTATTTATTTATTTTTATTCTCTTTTTTTATTTTTAAATCCATTTCAAGTTGAATGACTTTTTTTATAACCCCGTTCAAGACCATTAAGAAAATATTACAGAAAGGAAAACCACACGAAATGTTGTCTTTGTTTGCTTAAAGTTTCCTATATCTGATATCCCCTAAAATACCGACTTTATTTTATTTGGCAGACCACCAACAAGGCCGTGAGACAAACTGCGTTTTAACCTTTTCCTCAAATTGATTCTTTCGATTGAATTTAAAACATTTTCGCAATACTGAAGCCACACAAAAGGTGGACAACTAAGCACAGCTGCAGTTAATTTTTCAGAATTATTGTAAAAAAAAAATGCAGCTCTTTACAGAATTTTCTTGTAATTTCACGGAAGAAATTCATCTCTATATCGCCCACACTAAAGCAATAAAATGTCCCCTCCCCCCCACTGAAATACCCAAGGAAAGCGTGTACGGCCACCAACACACCCACTCCCCACCCGTCTATCCCTGCATCTTTGATATTTCATTAGTCCGAAAATGCAATTTTCGTTTATGATTCGAGATGTGAAAAAAACGTGTCTGCCACGGTGTATCAGATCTCATCAATACAGCACACAACGCCCGAGTGTGTGAGTATGATCTCAGTCCGATGGAATCCTTTCTATCATTTCCACCTCCTCCATCACCTCCGATTGCTGTGTGGCTCATTTCGGTATGAACTAATCACTGTGAACAATTTTCTATGATTTCGCCGAAGAAAAATAAGATAGACAAAGGAAAATGAGAGAATACTCATTCACAGCGTGGAGAATAGTGTGACCATAGCGGAAATATTTTCTATTGAAATATTTTTTTATAAAATAATCGCGAATAATATTTCTTTCAAAAAGCATACTTTAACAAATTGAGCATATGTGAGTTTCTTAGCAAAACTAAAACTAAAAACGACCTCCTTATGTAATTCAAAAATAAACAAATATTTTATATTTATTGAAGTAAGAATTATGTTATACACAACATTTTTCGTCTGCCAATAGTTGGGTGGAGCTCAAACTACATGATGCGAATCTGAAGTTGGAGAAGAATATATTTCATCCAAAGTGGCGCTTTCCATATTGTGTCCAATTTGATTTTTCATGCACCAATATACCATCACGGAATACCATACTTCAGAAAAATATACTAATATCATGAAATACCATAGCACAAATTGTAGTTGCAATTCTCTTATACTATTTCCAATAGATTTATCTAGAGGTTCATCCAAGTCCAACAATAAATAAAGGGCCTATGGCGTGGTAACTTCTTTTGAGTAAAGTACAAATCATCTTTCGATATTAATATTTTTGAGAGATTTTATCAAAACCTGTAAGAGGATTGAAAGAAATCCGTCCAACCCTTTAGGGAAGCCCGGTTCATAGGAGATATTGGCTAAGAGGCAGAGAGTTGTATGAGTTTTCGAAACATAGGAATCATAGAACCTGTCTGTTTTGTCTCAAAAGTGAAGTTTCGATGGACCCTTAGACTTCGATGTCACTTAAATGACGCGAATCCACTTTTAATTATAATGAAAAAATTGGACTAAGTCGTTCTTGAAGGCTTAAAGTACAAGCGACCACTTTGGTTTCTGATAGAGTAAGTACCCGCCAAAACATTCATTTATTAGCAAATTTCAATTCGGTTACTGCAGTGGAATGATTTTTCTAAATTTGTAACGAGTAGGAACAAAACCATTTTGTAGAAAGCTTCTGGTCATTCTGGTAGGTAAAATGAGAAAACCGAACGAAACATATGTGTCTGGGGCCGGTATGGGCTATCTTCGAAGCGAATCGGGGTGCGAAGAAGATCACTCATTATCACTGTATCTTCTTTTTGTTCTCATTTTTTTCGAATTTTCGTTTTTGGCTATTCTATAGATGAACGTGTGAGTAATTAAGCAGAGAATATTTTTTCCTCCTCCACCATTCGGGAGGAAAAGGAAATCGAAGAGGAAAAAAAATTCTAATGAGAGCACAGCACCTGAAAACAAAATTGCCCCATTTCGCCGGCAAGGTATCCTCTATGTGATTACTCGTCATCGGGTAACAGCAGTGGAAGTAGCAGCAGCAATAGGAGCAGGAGTGATTTAAAAAAAAAAAAGCTGTTGGGGATTTTTTAAGAAAAACAAAAGAATTAAGGTGTGTGTGCATCTGAGTGCGTTCTTCTTTGTTGGTGTATCCTTTCTATCAAGGGATACCAAATGTGTTCACAAAGTTATTTAAATACTATTCCACCACATTTCCTTAAGGATATTGTGCATACAGCTAATTTGATTTTTATTACTGTACCGTACCTTCGTTAAGGATACACGCGGCGGGTGTTCCTGTAAGTCGGTTTTTGTGTTTATTTTTTATGTTCCTTGAGGATATTTTTACTACTTCTTGTACCCAGGGAAATTTTCCATCTTAAGTGAACGGGAAAAAAAAAAACTATGGATAGCTAAATTAAAAGACCTGAAAAATGTCGTAAAAAAATATTTTTTATATGTTTAAGTGTTTATAAAACTTTTAAAGGACTTTAGTGATTTATGTTGATGTAAGAATGAAATACTGCATAAGTTTTTTTTTTGGGTAAATACTCTCGCATTGAATGTGTATTTACTTTTTTATCGAAAGAGATACAGAAAGTGTTCGTAATATCAGCGGTTGTTATGTGCACAGAAATACCTCTGAGTTATAATTAGAATTTCCAAAAAGAATGATGCTAGTCTGTTCGCGCATGTTATTTTCAAATTTTGTTTTGAGAAAGTTTCCACGCTTGCCACGTGGCATTTTTTTTTTAATTTCGACAGAAGTGTGTGTATCTAATAATATGCATTCTGTGGCATTCCAGGGAACACAGTTTCGGAATAGTGCATTTAAGCACCAGGCCGTGTGTGTCAAATGTTCTTGGTATCCGTTATGATCTACTGAAACATGGGATGATTTAAAAAAAAAGTATGGTTTAAAAGAAATTATATTTTTCCCATTTTTGTTGTAACAGTGTTTTTAAGCAAATCATACTACAGAAACACATTTCACGCGTTTTATTGCAGACTTATCCTGGGGCATATCTAGGTCGTAGGAGACTGTTTTAAGTTGTCATATCAAGACTAATGAAGTTTATCGTATACTAAAGTATGAAAATGTTATGTAATTTATGAGTTAAGGTTTCAAAGATCTTGAACAACTATCGAAGTCATATCGTAACAGACTCAAAGACGTTTCCAAAGGACTGGGCCTCGCATTTTTTTACTCCATTAATGGATTCTGAGATTCTGATTAAAAGTAGAGATGAAACTAAGCTTTCTGTACCTCTACCAATAAATATTATATATAATCGGAGTAGAGTATATGTATGTAATAAGAATATCAGTCTAAAACAATTATGTACAATGCAACATTATCCGAATGCAAAATGCTTTTCTTACAGCCTCAATTCTCGGCTTTTTTAGCTTTAATGCAGGTTTTATGCAAAATGAACTAAGACTCAGATCTTAATTTTAATAGCTTTAGCTCATACAAAACACAGCTAGAGTAGCTTAGGAACGCAAGATTGAGCTGCGAAAAAAGGATTTGAGTCTTAATGGATGCATTTCATATGCATAGGACTGCATACTTTGTTTTCTCGTATACAAAAGCAAATAGCAAGGTCTCAAAAATAATGAGACTTTGCTCGTTAAAAGTTAAATCTCTGTGAGTCACATGGCTGCTAAAGAATTTCGCTCCTCAAAAATGAATAAATTAAATGTTTTTAAGATTCTTTGTATACACATACATATGTACATACATTTTCATTGGTCTACTAATCCTTCATGAGGATGTAGGATGCTCAGGTGTATTTTCCATCCTTCTCGATCCTCCGCCATTGACTCCAATTCATCAGGAGGAATCCCTAGACGGCTCCAGAAGAGATGTCAGACCATCTATTTCTAGGTCTACCGAAGGGTCGCTTACATAATGGTACGGTTTCGTTGGATATAGTGGAAAGTAAATACGGTAAAATGATTTCAGATAATAATTTTGGTGAGAAGGGAGAACTAAATAAAGTTTCCTTTGGGTTCAGAAGAAACAAAAGAGACAAGGTCTTTGCGGCGAACAAAGTAGAATGAGTAGGCCTGCGCAACAAAGTGGATAAAATTTATATTAAAAAAGTATCAGCATTTACTACATTTATAAACATTAGTAGTCATGTTATGTTGCAGTCTACCATTTTTTTATAAATGCATGTGTATATGTATACGCATGTGTCTCATGATCAGATATTTTTAGGACTCGGAATAAATAAAAAGCATTGATTTTCTTTAAGCAGAACACTTTTTAATTTATATTTGAATCCATTGGAATTTGAAAAATGCTGTTCGTTATATCGAACAGTTATTTTCATATCGATTTTCATTTAAATTTTAACTACTTATTTTATTTAAACCGAAGACTTCATTACAATGACATTTTTTATAGTAATAACAATAATTGTGTTTAATGAAATCTAAAATGACTTAATTTTTTAAATCTGTTGTACAGGGTGGGCCAACTACAAGTTTCTTTTTAAAAATGCAATGGAATGAACAAAATTAAATTTTTTCCACGTATTATAACTTTATTTGTAAGAGCAAACATTCCGATTAATTATGGAATACAACGTCGTTCAAGTGGCTGCCTCGGCTGGCCTCGCAGTAGCGCATTCTATCACTCCAATTTTCCAAGACCTTGTTGATGGTTTCGGGCTGTAGCTCACGGATTGCTTGGATGATATTGGCCTTAAGTGCTTGAATCGTCCAAAAGTGGTCAAATCTCAGCTCCGAGTCGGCCATTTGAAATCGCCAAGACGGCTGATAACACGATTTAGGAATTTGGTGCGCAAAAGACCGATTGTGGCTGTGGGCATGGCACGCCATCCTGCATGAACCAGAGGTCGTCCAAATCCATGTCTTCAATTTCAGTAAAAAAAAGTCCTTAACATGGCTCTGTGGCGCCCACCGTTGACCGAAACGTTGTTCCCAGCTTCATTTTAGAAGAAAAATGGTCCAATGATGCCACCACTCCACAATCCGCACCAAACTGTCACTCTCTGTGGATGCATTGGCTTCTCGACAATAAGGTGCGGGGTTTCCGAGCCCCAGATGCGGCAATTTTGTTTGTTCATGTAGCCGCCGTGATGAAAATGTGCCTCGTCAGAAAAGATGATTTTTCGCCTAAAATTGCTCTAACGCCCAAACTGCGAAGCGATAACGAAGCGGATGGTCGTGCGCTTTCAATTGCTGAATCAATTGGACCTTGTAAGCGAATAATCCCAGATCTTTGTGCAGAATTCTCCTTAGGCTAGTGCGTGAAATGTTGAGCTGTTGAGATCGATGACGAGTTGATGTTCGTGAATTGAGTCTCACACACTCAGCCACATTCTCGTCTGTGCGCACCGTACGACGACGGGGACCATGAGTGTTGTCCACTAGCATACCAGTCTCACGAACTTTTTGCACAAACTTGCGTACGTACAGGCGCGGTGGGTGCTTCATTTCGGCCAAAACTTATTTTCAAAAAACGCACTGTTTGGGCTACACAGCACTCACTTTGGAAATAAGTTTTCAATATTTTCCAATGTTGTTCAAGCATAAAGCGACTCATTTCGCTCCGCGGAGGTGTGATACTGACTTTCTGTCAAGATTTTGAGCGGGAAACAGCTGTCAGTGTCAAAATAACCTATGATTTAAAAAGAAATCACTAGATGGCCCACCCGTTACATTTGTTTGATGAGACAAATATTTTGCATTGCAATACAATATTATAAAATGAGATCCATTTGTGACAAAAGTTCCGCATACCATATAAAGGGACAAGACCACCCTGGGCAGAGAATCATGGGTATTTTTGAAATTTTTCTCGGAACTATTACTGAATGGAAAATCTCATTATAGGTTTTTATTGTCAATATATTCAAGAGTAAAGACTTATTTTATTTCTTTTTTTATTCAAAATGTGAAAATCACGTATTTTGAAGCTGTTCCAGTATGTCCTTTTTTTCAGTGTATCGGGTATTACATGTAACCCTTGAAACTGGAACCAAAAAAATATATAAATTCGTTTTTTAATGAACTAATCCTAAGAAGAGCGTCTACATTTTCCGTTTTAACAAAATCCTATGCTTTTTGGTATCCAGAGTGGTATATAATATTGTAAATGCTCAATCTATATATATATATTTGGCGCAACACCTATCTAGTGCCTAGGCCTAGCTTTTCGCAACCACTCATATTGTGTCCGTTATATTTTTCGGGCGAATGGAAGGGACCTACAGTTTTGTGCCGCTTGCGAAAGGCAATTTTTATTTTATTTTTGAGAAGCTTTTTCGCGACAACAAGACACTCGGATGTTTGAAAAACGTTCACGAGAGGTGGAACCGTGAAAAAACGATTGGTGTTTTCTAGGATTCGAACATGGAACATCACGCGCATTGGTCCGATACACTAACCGCTGCACCATGGTGCCCACTGTCGACGTTCATTTTTTTCACATCTCAGTCTAGTGAGATTGAGTGAATCCAAAATAATGATGAAACGTGTTTTAAGTCATCGTCAGATAAATGAAGTTCCCAATCGATTACTTCACCGGCTGTGTGTACTGTAGCGCCGTCTTACTGAAACTGCATGCTCTCCATGTCGTCTGCGCCATGCGGGAAGAAGTACTCGTACTGCCAAACCACCTTTTGTATGTTTTACTTGGTGAAAAGTCCATTGTGGTTGCTAGTTATGAGTGATTTTTTCGTTAAAGTTTAGGTTTGGAATGGTATATTATTCCCCGGCGTGGTGCACTGTACCTTCCTAAGAATTGCATCGTACGATGACTAAATTCCAATACTGTGCACATGTATAAACTGTACATATTGTACATGTATATTTCAGATAGATATCATAATTAAGCACTTAATGCCACCATTATGTAGTGACAGTTCCTATGCATATCCTAGTTTGTCATGCGGTATATAATGTGAGTCAAGAATGCAATGTATACTATTTGCTTGTTCAATGGTTGGCATCGTAGATCAAGGAAGTTCGCAGTGGGTTAGATCTTACAGTTTTGATATATATATATAACTATATCCCTCTGTGGGATTGCATTATATGAAAACTACCTAACAATATCTCCTTCTTCCTTTCCTTATTTCTAAAGCATTCTTGGCAACTCGAGTACATACCCGATAATAAATTTCATTCTTCATTCATTTGAAATCTCTCCAAATCTTTCTTTATTAGCCAGGTTTTCTGACATTCTGATTTACAGAGTTTCACTGTACTAACGATGACTTCGTAGTCGCGGAAATGCACAATCATTTCACGTTTATCAGTGCGACTGCCGAGGTGGCAATATCCATTTAATGTTTCAGCGTTTCACTGTCGTAGTCTATGTCTCCCATCTAAAGATCTTTATTTGGTGTGAACTAAAGATTTTTTTAACTGCAGCACTCAGACGCAACTGGACCATTATACTATCAGAGAGCAAATCCTAATTTAACCATTTTATTGGAATTTCCTTATCTTTCTAAGAAAGCCAAGCAAGCACTTCAGCGATGAGAAGCTTACAGTACCAGCACTCACCACATCTGCCACCTGATACGAGCAAAGGCCGAACACTCACACAGAGATAATGTTCCGCGGTATCGTCGCTCTTTCCACAGCATCGCAGATTGTAGTGTCACTCAAGCTCAGGGCGAAAACAAAGTGGCCTGTCAAGGCCCCAATAAGATGTCTACAGTAATTTCTGCTGAGAGACAACAAGAATGCCGCTGATTTCTTACAGACGTCCGGGAGCATACGTTTAGTCAACCTGCATCCTGGAAAGGCATGCCACACACAATTGTGTTCGTGAGAGACCCAATCGTCAGTGGAAGCCCTAACCGAGGACGCAGGGAGACCCAACGCGGGTTCGGGACCTGAGAAATCCCCCTCTGGGCCTCAACGGGAATCTCGTTCCCCAAGATCCCAGTGTGACCTGGGAGCCAGATAAGATACCGAAAATTCGTCCTTGCGACCAAGTTCAAAGAGAGAGAACTATTTTGGAAATGGTTAAAAGGTTAAACAAGGCCTTGAGCGCAGCCTGACTGTCACTACTGACACAAATACTACGGTCCTTCCACCTGTTCTCCACAACATAGTTCATGGCCATTAGGATTGCATAAGTTTCCGCTTGGAAAAGAGACGCATATTTGCCGGAAGTAAAGATAGATCATTTCAATTTTCCTTGCACTACTACTTCACTTCGCAAATATCGGGTGTCCTGGATACGATGTTAGTACCAACTCCACTCTGGCTTCGCATTTATTCCGACTCCTCAGGATATCTAGTTGTTGGTTATCTACATAAGTGCATACATAGGATAATCCTCCGATGGTAACAATTATTTTCTATGGGAGGGTCGTTGTCGATCCTTGGTCAACTTTATAACTAAGTGACTGGCCTAACTTACCCAGGTGAAAAAAAAGCTGTCTGGTGTTAACGGATGAATTTTTTGAGCTGTTTTTTATCCAATTATAAAAATGTCTTTTAGTTTCAGAGTTATAGCCATTCTAAATCATAAAGGTACACTCGTATGTAGATACCCTGATTCCTCTCGGCTTACATTGTTGAAGCCGACACACATGATTGGCATATGCCTTTTTGTATCTCTACCATGCTGACGTTGTCTGAAAATAATGTCACGCGCCACAGAAGCCAATACTACCGAATATTTTCGTGACAGACCCGAGCGTGGGTCCACTATTGCGAAATATTTTACCGATGCATGAAAACGTTTCTTCTTTTTCTTTCGACTATTCTTTTTTTATCACTTTCTATAGAATTCAATCTTGACATAAACAAAAACAAATAAATATTTTGTCGGTACCTATTTGTATTCACATGCGTGGACGAATGTTTAAATCTTTCACTGTTTACTCGGAGAACAGAAGAAGATGATTTACGAAAGTGTTTGTGGGGAGATACCTTACCCAGTATTCATTAAACCCAGAAATTTAAATGACATTTTATTTTTGTTTCCACTCGTACTTTAAAAAAAAAATAAAAAATGAACGTCATCATAGCTTTTATCTATTATAGAGTTCTTACAAACTTTAAGCCAGGATGTACAGTGTTCCTAAAGAAATCGAAAATATTTTCTTAAAAATCAAATGGGGAAAGATTGTGCTTATAGAACATTTGCTTCCTTTTATTAGGCGTCGGTTATAACGATCTGAAATATGAAAATGTAAAAAATTCTTTTCGAATTTTGAGGGACTTAAAATCCCCGACAATTTAGACTTGAATTACTTATGAATTATCAAACGAATTCATCGAAAAATATATTATTCAAACTAAAGTTACGCGTTTTCATTTTTTTTATTGTTTTTCGTGATTTATTTTTCTTGGTTGAGGCCCAGGTCCCCCCCGGACTGTAGCGCCATCTAAGTAAGTAAATAAGTATTTTTCTAAGCAGCTGACACAAAATGGAATAAAATCATTCCACTGAAATGCTCCTTTTTGACAGAAAAAAAAAATCGAATTATAACCTAAAACCTTAGCGATAGTTAGAAATGCAACTTATCTCACTTATGAAATTTTTCTGATTACTGTAACCGCACGGCCATAAAAAATGTTCAGTTTTCCACTGTTCTACGATTTACGGATCGTTATAATCGACGCCTTTTACAGAGCCATTCACTCCTATATAGTATGTGCTGCCCGTTTTCGTTCTGCTTTCGTATTACTCGACATTCAATGTTTTGGATAAGAATCCACTTCCATTTATGATATGTATAATCTTCTTGATATGATATCTTACTTGACAATAACCAGAAGGTAGCTTACCATACTTCTAAAATCATTCGTGCTGACAAGTAAGGTCGTCGGTTGTATCATTTATAACAGAATCGATGATCATTGATATCCATCTACCCTGTATCACATTTTCATTTGGGGGAGATGGATGACTTTCTAAGCCAGCGTATGTCTTTGGGTATTTAAAACTCGTCCATCTGTTTATTATGGCCCTTAACGCAGAGTCTGAAAATCAATAGAAAAGTTCTGAATGCATGTACATGCTACCTGCAAAGCAATTGTTGTACAAAACTGTTGTGAATGATAGTCTACCTACACTACTCACACAAGTCAGATCTAATAAACAATGATTACAATTGATATTTTCTAAGCACATGCTTGAATCTTGAATAAAATTCATACTGTTCACTGTGACTCGCCTGATAGCATTCCTGCGCAAAAGTACGAGTACATATAGTTTTTATGAAGGGGACGAATGAGTCTTTTAGCTTGCCTGAATCACTAGGCATTCCTAGTACACGACCTTTCTTTATTATGAACCCAAAGGCAGGGTCCGAGATTCAAGAAGAAAACTGATCACATGTGCATCTAAAAAAAAGTCTTGCCACTATCTCAGACTTTGATTTGAAGAGTATTGAAGCAATTCATAACAGTGGCAAGTGACAAGCACTAGTCTCTGTCAAAGAAGAGCAATTTGCATCTAAAATTAGAAATCACCTAAGCACCTATAGCTTGGACAAATAAGAAAGTCTCCGTATTTGCAGGTTTCATTTCTTTTTGATTTTTGGAGACTGCATAATAGAGCTGTAGAAGTAACGACAAAATATGTACCCGTATTTATACCTTACTTTGTTACTTTCGCTACTTTCGTTACTGTAATAAAACGAGTATGAATAAAGTAATAAAGGAATTGGTATGGTATCATATATATAGCAAGTAATACTTACTTACAAAAAACCACTCCAGCCAGCCCGGTTACGAGCCAGCTGTTGTCCAGTTGTGCACGCCAAGTTGGTTGAAGTCGCCCTCCACTTGCCACCTACCACGAGATCGTTCTCTACTGCGCCGTCCATCCGGGGTGAATTCGAAGACTTTCTTGGCTGGAACGTTGGGCTCCATCCGCTCTTCATGACCCAGCCATCTTAGTCGCTGTATGTAAACTCTTCTAGCTAAGTCGATATCCTTGTATAAGCCGTACAGTTTGGCATTCTACCTTCTCCTCCAATTGCCGTCTTTGCCGACGGGACCAAATATAACTCGAAGAACTTTTCTCTAAAAGTAACCAAGGGAATCTTCAAAAGACAAATTCCTTTACTACTTCAAAATTAGATCTGTCTATTGTGGCGCTCTGTCCAAGACGCGCCGATGCGTCCTTTTCTGTAGACAGCACATATAATACATTCTTTTTTTTCTTTCTTTTTTTTAACGCTAAACCCATCTTTTCTGTCTCGATATCAATACTCGCAAATGCCCCACTGGCGGCCCGCTGAGTTCCTACCACTATGTCAGTGTCATCGGCGTAAGCGAGTAGTTGTACAAACTTGTAAAAGATTGTACCTATGGTGTTGGCTTGTGAGTTTCGTACAATTCTTTCAAGTATTAACATATGTTAAAGAGAACGCATGATAGCGCGTCACCTTGTTTAAGAAATTTCCTGACATCGACCGGTTTGGTGGTGTTCTTACCGACTTTGATGGAGCAGCGAGAGTTCTCCATTCTCATTCTGCACAAACGGACGAGTTTGGCAGGGATGCCAAGACATACAGATATTGCTCTGTATAACTCGTCTCTGTACAGGCTATCATAGGCAACTTTGAAATCGACGAAAAGTTGATACGTATCGATTTTATATTCATCGGTTTTTTTCCAAGATCTGCCATAGTGTAAATATTTGCTCAATGGTAGACTTTCCGGACCTGAAACCGCACTGATAAGGACCTATCAGGTTGTTGACGATCGATTTTAGGCGTTCACATAATACGGCAGATAAGATGTTTTATGCGATGTTGAGAAGACTTATACCTCTATAGTTGGCGCAGTTCAAAGGGTCTCCTAGATGTAGCAAGTAATACATACATACATACATTTTCAATGGCCCGCTAATCATTCATGAGGGTCGCGGGGTAGGATGCTCAGGTGGGCCCTCCATCTTTCTCGATCCTCCGCCATTGACTTCAATCCATCAGGAGGAATCCCTAGATGGCTCCAGGAGAGATGTCGGACTTGGTCCAACCATCTATTTCTAGGCCTTCCGCGGAGTCGCCTACCTAATGGCACGCCAACCATAGCACGTCTTGCAAGCCGGTATAGGGGCATACGCACTACGTGATCAAAACATCGAAGCGTAGATCGTTCCGTTCGAAGAAGTAGCTGCTCAACATTGAGCGCCTCGCGTACTCTTATGTTGCGCACTCGATCCCTACGAGTTATTCCAGCAACACAGCGAAGGAACCTTATTTCGGCAGCTTGTATCCGCGATCTCCGCGATCTGTAGCAAGTAATAATCCGCATTAATTCTGTATATGTGTAAGTTCCAGACGCAAAATAAAAATTATGAAACACAAGGAGAAGGAACGCAAAACAAATACACAGACGCTGAATAAAGAATGAGACAAGAAACTTCAACTTACAAGCTGAAAAATTCAGCCAGTTGTCAGTGTATAAGTACCATGCAAAGCTAAACAGTGCGCTCATACATATGAAATTGTCACATACGAAGAACGGCGATAAGTTCTATTTACATTCACAATCTGAACCACACACAGAATTATGCGAAAGTAACAATGGCATGTAACGATACTTATTTGAGAGTAACGAAATGTTACTTGGTGTTTCATAGAGTGCCAATTACTAGGTAACGAATACATACGGTTTGCTACAGCACTACTGCATAAATCAAATGTTAGCCTCTGGAGCTGTCGTGAACAAGTGCAGGGAAATAGACATCTTAATCGTTAAGGCCGTCGTGGCTTCGTGAAGGTTACTTTACCCCGATCTCTTGTAATCAATATTTCCATTTTTTGTCCTGTTTATATGTGATGACCTGTCCATATGTTTAATCATTATTTTTTAATCCCCTTCAAATATCTCTTTTACAAATATCTCTGCCCTGGCTTCATGCACGCCTCTTTAGATTTCGTCTCTTTAAAATGAATCTGATATACGTCAAAGGTTTCCTCCCTCTTAAATCCCAATTAAACGATTATCCTGATTTATGTCTACATGAATATAAAAATGAATTCATTGCTCAGCGAAAACTAACTTCTGCTGTCTGCAACTTTTAACGGGAACCTTACTTCAAATTAAAAAAAAAAAAAAGTAGAAAAAAAAAACTTTTTCATCTGTTTATCTTTTTATGTATGTGTGTGCACTTGCGTGTCAAATTAATTGGGAAAAATGCATATTAATACTTTTTTTGTATATACATTTTTTTTTAGGTTATAAACGTGTTGCCTGGCCACCCGTGGCAGAAGGGAGAACAATCAGGGAATTCACCCCGCAACCATCTCCACAGCCACCGTACCAACAGCCTCAGCAGCAGCAGCAGCAGCAGCAGCAACAGCAACAACAACAGCAGCAGCAGCAGCAACCAAACTATCAACGACCCGGAGCATCACCAGTCCAGGCACCTAACCAGGTAAATGCAATTATTTTGTTTTTATTCTTTTTTGTATCATATTTCCAACTTTTGCTTAAATGTTTTCAGTGTAAAATTAAAACAAAAAATAAGGGAATAATTTGTATGCAGGTGCATATATGGAAACAGATAAAGGGGAATGCTAAGTACTCCCAAGGGAGCTTTTCATTAGCCTGCCTGCGACTGTATATGTTTTTGCATACAAAATTGTAATATATGTTAAAAGACTAGCAATGTATGTTTTCTTCCTATTTATATCTATAATATACGAGAGTATCTTGTATAGTTTTTAACCACCTGCAATCAAAAAGGAGCAAAAATATTGTCCTGCATACAGGATGTGATACAAGAAGAAGTGAGCTGTTTATAATCTTATGACAAAGCCAAGGACATTTAATCACGAAACAAAATGACGTATGCAGAGTTTCCCATAAAATGTTTAAGCACGTATGTGTCATTAAGATTATAAATACTCGTATTCTAACTTCGTTTCTTGGTTTGCTTCAAAGCATTGACACCAACACCCTGTGATGTTTGTTGAACTTTGTACTAGTACAACATTCTTTTTTTTATTGTATAGGCCATTTAAAATATTCAAATCAAAGCTCTGACTTGACATTCACGCAGATATGCATATAAGTACTATATGTGAGAAGGGTGTGTGTTACACTGCGACCTAATGGTCTATTATGTCCCCTACTAATGCCTTGTAGAGATTTGTTCTCTCATGAGAATTCCCATCACATTGCAATTCTTTCCCATAATTAGATTTGAGAGTCTTGTACTCTTACTTGTTTTTGGCGAGAATAGACCACACTTAGAGCACCTTCCAGTCCAGCTTCTTTGAGGAATTTAAGAATGAAAGCGGGTCTATGGTTGATGTATCCTCCTCTGATATTTGGTACTTGCCCAGAAATTTCATTCTTTTTTGGGTTAGAGGTCCACAAGGCACCGGAGTCTCACTGGACTCGTTGCAGAATCCTTCTTCTGCTATGCCCAGTTTCCTTAAGTGTTCCTTGAGTTTACAGTGTCCCGTTAGGAAACCTGTTAAAATGCGTAGATAATTCTTATTTAATTTGATATTCGTACATGCTTCGAACCTTTTTCGGTTATAGTTCCTCAGTAGTTTCTTCGCTTGCTTCATACTTCGGGTGTTGATCCAGGTACTTGCCCTGCTTGCTTTTTCTACTTTCTTGAATTCTTCTTTTATGGTATGGTCCCCTATTCCCTACGAAGGGTTTTGCTGCCCCTTGTCTTGCTAGCGAATCCACTCCTTCGTTACCTACTATTCCGACATGTCCCCGTGTCCAATAGAGGGTTACTTTATTCCTTCTGCCCAATTCGTTAAACTTGTGTAGGCATTCCCACACAAGACTTGACGACATGGGCGTTAAATGCTTTAATGGCTAAGTTACGATCGATTTAATGGTAAAGTTACAATCGAATGTACTAAAGCTGTACAGGTCAAAAAAGTCTACATCCTCCTGTTTCGTTCCAATAGTTCGATAGCGGTAAGCCTAATACTGGACTGTTTATCCGCGTATGGGGAATGCTATTTGTTGGTTCTTCGGTGTGAAGGACATCAGCATAACTGCAGTGCTCCATAGAACTCTCAGTACACCAAGTCAGCTAACTGTTCATAATATTTTTTTTATATTTTAAATATGGTATGTACTTTAATAGATCCAATATGGGATATCCAATATACCATATGATATTAACTGTCATAAATTACCGAACTAACAGTTCAAATACAATTTTCGATTATTTAATTGAATTGGTGAGTGGAAGAACAGTAAAAAAATAAATAAAATAAATATTTGGCGCAACAGCTCTTTAAGTGCCAGGGCCTAGCTTCTCGCAACCACTCATGTTGTGTGCGTTATATTTTTCACATGAATGGAAGGGACCTACAGTTTAGTGCCGTATCCGAACGGCGATTTGAGAAGCTTTTTTGAGACAACAGTACTCTCGGATGTTTGTCAGACGCTCGCGAGAGGTGGGACCGTGAAAAAACTTTTTGGTGTTTTGTAGGATTCGAACTTGGAACCTCATGCGTAGTGATCCGACACACTAACCACTTACGCCACGGCGCCCACGTGGAAGAACAGTACATGTACAAAATATGGCTTTAGAGAAAACAGAAATAACTAAAGGCATTCCATACAATCAGCGAAAAGCGTAGTCCATTTTTGTATACATTCGGCTCTCTAACGTATTGTTACTTTGATGATTGGTAGATTTACATATGTAGAACATTTTGGCTATTTCAGTCCAAAATTTAATTTTTGGCGCTTGTACTGTTCTTCCGCTCACCGATTCAATTGATTTTTATGCATTTTATTCACAAAAACTTCAGGAGCTCTTATTTAATCACCCTTTATATATTTACATTAGTTTATATTCACTGTAGAATTTAACAATAAAAACCTCAACCAGCTTCATAGATTCATTCCATAAAATTCTGCGTACACCTGCATAAAAATGTTTATTTAATACAAGTAAAACTAAATGAAATTGTTTGTAGAATATATGAATTTTCAATATTTATTGGGATATCCTTTCGTCTTTAGAACTGCTTATAAGCACGGAGCTTACAAGTCTTGTTGTGTAACAAGTCTTGTTGTATAACAACTCTCAGCATTATTTCATTTTGCCATTTATTCCTTCTTTTGTAAGCTCTAATCCAGACTTTGTGAACAGTTATTAATACAGAGATATAGGGTCGCTGTAAAAGTTATCTGAAAACCCAAGATCTGCAACGCACTCTTTTTGATTGTTTTTGGAGACATTGATGTACATAATAGACACATCGTTCCCTCTACAACTTCTAACTTGGCAGCCCGTGGTTGGGACACACAGTCCAACAAAGTTATCCTGTACGTTGCGCATATTTGTAGCGATTTTTCAGAGAAGCTAAGGTCGACTAAAGTTAATTACACTGCAAGATTTATATTAACATAAAACTTGTTCTCTCATTTCTTTTTTGTAAATAGAAAAAAATTAATACATACAAGATACTCGTATATAGTAAATTATCGAAGACTATAATATATTACGGGCGCAAAAGCTAGCTTATAGCCCGTGGAAAAATCAACGGTATACTATAGAACATACAATAGATCAAACTTATATAATAACTTTCAGCTTATGTTTGATGTCCAGTCTAAAATATTTGAAGAAATATAATGCATCGAGAGCTGAAATTGCAAAGAGGTACATCTCTTCACAAATATGGGGCATCAATACTTTAAAACCAGGAAATAGGAAAACTTTAAAACTTACCAAGTAGAGTTTCTTAATGCGCAGAAACCATCAGGTATTCCTCCTCAAGCTCTTCACGCAAAAGTAGGTTCCTTGGTTATGCTCATAATGAAAGAAATGTTTAAGACACACGTGCATTTCCGCGAGCTAAGAACAATACCTATGTTGACAAAATTCTAGCAGTGAGACTTGTGTGGTGCAATGCAACGAATACAAAAAATACACGGGATATATTGGCCATGGTACAAAGAACAGCTTGCATTGCCATCACGAGTGCTCTACGCACAACACCTACGGCTGCACTCGAAATCTTTTTTATCTTTTAGCACTAGACCTACAAATCAAATTTCAAGCGGGCAACAGTGCACTTCGGCTCACTAACGCTGGTCTCTTCAAGAAGAGTAATGTGGGACATAGCTCCATTCTTAAGGAATCATTTCCCGATATTCCTGACGAATCCTTGGCACTTAAGACTTCGACACACCATACGAAGTAATGTATCCTATTAGAGAGCACTGGCAAAGGAAGACAGTCTCTGCCCATAATGAGATTGCAATATACAATGATCGTTCTAAGATCAGAGAGGGCACGGAGTCAGGTATTTACGCGAGAGATACGAACCTACAGGTGGCCCTGAGACTCCCGGACACACGCAGTGTGTTCCAAGCAGAGGTTCTAGCTGTACTTAAAGCTGCGGATTACTTGAGATGGGATCAATATCCGACAAGAATATCGACATCTACATTGACAGTCAGGCTGCGCTAAAGGAGCTAGAGTCTTACGTCACCAAGTCTGAGATAGTCAGGAATTGGCGCACAATGCTTAGGGCATTATGTATGCAGAACCGAGTCAGATTATGTTGGGTACCTCGACACTGCGATATCGAAGGCAACGAGCAAGCCGACGCGCTGGCCAAAAAAGGAGCGGGGCTCCCACATAGTGACATAATTGGTAGTATTAAACCATCAGAGTGTGTGGCTAAGGGAATTATGAGTATTGGTGAAAGAATCATCAACACGGCTAATCTAAGATAGTCAAACTTAGATGGTCACAGGGTGTCTAAGGCCTTGTGGCCTGTGTTAGACTGCAGAAAATCTAGGGAGATCATATAATTAGAAAGATCGCGGATAAAAACAGCGATAGGAATACTCTCTGGCCACTGTCTCCTAAAAAAGCATGCTATGAGACTAGGATTATCTAACACGGATATTTGTAGGTACTGCAATGACCTGCATATCTCTGAAGACATAACACATATACTCTGTGAGCGCCAAGGCATTGCCAGGACAAGGCTAAAGATACTTCTTGAAGAACCCAGAAGAGGCGAGGTTCTTAAACCACACCATGAACGTTTTCAAATTCTGTAGGGAGATTAATTGTGTGGGAGAATTGATTTAGGTCTTTTGCCGTGAAGGTTCCCTAGGGATCGCGATGGGCCCACTTTGGTGTCTAGTGTTTTATGATAATATCATAACCCTACCTTACCTAACCTAACCTAAGCCTTTTGGTTTTACAGAAATTCTATGCCGATTGTGTGGTCATTTTGAGGGTGTGGAGACCAAGCCAGAGGGGGTATACAATTTTCAAAGTATTCATGCCAAATTTTTCTTGCAAAATTTCAGCTCTCTAATATATTTTTGGCTCGACACTAACTGACAATTATTATATAGTTCGATCTTAATCAGAAAATTTATAGGATGATACTAGTAGGATTCTCTGCAAATTTCTATTGCCTACTATTTGCAGAACATGAGTTCTCCTCATATACCTTGTTCATGAGAGAAGCTCTTTCTTTTTGGACGTATTGTACCACATATGCTTGTGTATGCATCACCAATCATTTGGACATCCTTTTGTGTTGCATATTTCACTATTAACATCCACAGCCTCCACTTTTATGTACTACTACAACAAATCACAAAACACGAAAAAAATCGGAAACACCTCAATAGAATATGTACAGCACATCCTTTTACACTTTTACGTACATATATTATTTTATAAGCTACAGCATTGTTGGTTTGTACGTGATGAGTTCATTACCCATCATGGTGTACTTTTTTGCAAAAAAAAAAAAATAAATAAATACTAAAAAAGGGGAAGGAACTTTAATTTTCTCTACCTGGCTCCGTAATTATTGGTTCGATTCTACGTCCTCTCGCATTTAGCTGTTATTGGTCCATTTTTTTGTTTCACATTCCCCACACGTATCCGTTAAGTTGCTGCAGTTATTATTTTCATTACAGACATTATTTATTTCGTGAATTTCGTTTTCGTGCTTTTCTATTTCCAATGGTGAAGGAAAGAAAATGCATAAATTGATATTAGGATTACGAGTTATTTTCATAATACATAATCTGTTTGTCTATCGTTCACTAAGTAGATCATATTGTCGTTTAACGAAGTGAAATTATTTGTACAAGTCTATGCACCTTGATGCACCATGATTTATTCTCGATTTTTTATTTGCACGTGTATATATTAATCTTATAAATATAAAAATATACTTTATGTGTTTCTCCTTGGTATAAATATAATAAAAATCTCACCTCTTGGACATCGAAATCAAGAAACCGAAACTAAAGTGAAAATAGAATCAAAAGTAAATTCGCCATCAGATTTATTGCGATCATTTATCATGCGACTTAATGGTCGACTCGTAGATAGATACATTGGTCGGTTACCATCTCTTTGTGCCACTCCAGGGAAATAAATTGTTCCTGTTTCCAATGAATATGGCTATACTACACAAATACTGTATCTTCTTGTAAGATCAAATAAACAAAAACCATGGCTACAGGCGTGAAGAAATTTTAAGATTTCTAGTTTAATTTATAATTGGCGCCATGAGAGAAATTATGTATTGCCTTTAGTTGAAAAATGCGTTCATGTGTAGATGGAAACTATTTATGGCTAATGAAAGATACTTTTCGCATTTATGATAATTCTTAAGAATAAATTCTTTAAGTTGTTATAGTTCTGCGTAAGAAGTAGTTATTCAATATTGGCACATAAATTGTTTATGGGTAATTCGATTTCCATGAACGACTTGTTTTAATGTGTGTTATTTCTAGATTTGATGTTTATTACCTATAATTTTTGGAATTTAAAAAGAAAAGGGTTTAATTTATCTAAGTGTATTGTGAGTAAGGATGAAGAATGTAAGGTGAGCTGTCCTACTAATGAAGCGCTGATGTGTGAGTTTCTTTTTTTCTTATTCATTCATCATAGGAGCAATGCTGTAGTGAGTTGTGAACTCGCTTATGATAGATGAACGTCCGACCACCAGCCGGGAACAGTAACACACGGCTACTCGGTCATAAAACAGAAATACTTGAGAAGGGTTTGTATCTGTTGTATAATGGATCGTATTAAGCCTAAGTACTGTGGTTTGGCAAGAATACTATCAATACATACCTCCTCACTTTTATTAGATTTTTGATCAAGGTTAAAGTTCCCAGTACATATTAACACCCATCCAAAATCAGCAGAAAATTCTCTTAGCCTTCTCTGTTCACTGTACTGGGCTTTGAGCACCTATCACTTGCTCCCTGGTTCCTCAGCTTATATAGCTGCCCATTGATGTGGTTACGTTTGTTATACCTTACACTACACCGTACTTCTTTCCAATTCATGTGGTCCTTAAGGTAGTAAAGCTCAACCCAACTTTCTCTACTGCAGCTGCGATTCGAGACATAAATGTTATCTCTAGACAGCAGACCTTGTACTGTTAAACCGCTGCGGTTCTGGGTCCCCTATTTCACTGCACTACTGCCTGCTTTTGAAATGACGTACACTGTAGTTTTTACTACATTGTTCCTTCAAAATGGATATGCAGTCTCTTGATGTCGTACTTGACTGCGCAAAGCATATTCGACCCGGACAGGCATACCGCGAAACGTAATCTGTTCTGATATTGCTATCATATACTATGCTGATACTATCTTCATGGTTGCGTCAGTAGTCTATTGAAATACGCATATCAAGTGGCTTTAGATTCATGTGAAGTTGCTTGGACGCACTGCAGAAGATGAGGTAACCTTTAGTACCCAATCTTAAATGGATTTTAAAGCTCTGAGCGAATATTGGCGTTGGAAAAATCGTATTAAATGTACGTCTCGAGTAGTTCGTTATCCACCATCTCCATTATCTTATCTCCACCATAAATAGTGCTTGTACTTTCATGTGAGTACTGTTTAAGTCAAGTATATTTATTCTCCTCAGCGGAGTATTACTACTAGCCTCCTTTATCTTTTATTCTTGGGCATAAGTTGACCCGTCTTTGATGCCAAACGAACGTGGCCGTAATTGCTCTCTTTGTTTTGTCTGATGCTGTTCTCATAGCCCTTCGTATTAGCTTAAGAGTTCTGGTATAGTAAAAAATTGATCATTATCAATTGTCTTTACATTCCCACTAATATATTTGAAAGCAAATCACCGTGAAATGACTGGGTACTGTGTTGATAAGCCTTCTGTGTCTCAAAGATACTTATTACAATTCCCCAATTGCAACGCAAGGTTGTTACCTAACTCTATGTAAATACAACTGTATTTTGGCTTTCTTTTAAACACCCCATCCCAATCTGTCCTGCTAAAAAGCAACATTTCACAGTCAATTAACGACAAACTGAACCACAAACCGCTAAATCAGAAAAAAAATTGATTTTGCTCAAAAATTAAAAATAAATAAGGTTCGAAATAAAGAGGAAAACCTGAGGCTGGACCTCTCCTATGCAATTAAACATGACAACAGTACAGGTACAATACATCAAACCTTCAACCGTCATCACTCCATCAAACTGCACGTGTCGTCCTCAAACCAAACAAGTTGTACTTTTAAATTAACTTAACAAGTTTGGTAAACTTTTTCCCAAAAATATCAAACCCACGGAAGGTCGTATTCCAAACCTGCATATATATAATTACACCTACATACGAACTGTATATCCATGAATAGGATTATAGAATTGCTATTGTTTCAATTCTTCCTCTCTCTGTTGGAGCGGATAAACCACCGGTCGGTGCCAGCACATTGCACCAAAATGAAAATATTAAAAATGCAACAATATTAATGCGAATAATTTTAATTTTTGCAATAAAATTGCAATTTTTCATGCATAAATCCGTTCTGTCCACGTTTGGAGTCATCAACTCCGGTCACGAATGAATTACCCAAGACAGACGTAACGCACGTATGCCAGTGGAAGTGCATTTATATTGTGTCATACCCACTACCTTTAATGGTGGAAAATAATAATTGTATCTAGATAAAATATGAAGCTTCATATTGTATCCACTCGTACATTTAATTTCAATTATTGCAACCAAGTACAAAGAAAGTGATCTGTCATGGTGTTCATTAAAATTTTTCTGTTCAACTTTAACATATGTATCTACCACACACGTTCTGTATCTGCTGAGGACAAAAAAAAATACTATATCTCTTACATGATAAGGTATTGTATGAATACAAATGGAAGTTAAATATTATAGAGATTGGTGTAAAAATTTATAAAAAAAAAAATGTTTCCAACTACTCGTACTACGGATTGTCAGAAGGAAGTTTTATATTACCCTATGTGTGTATACAAACTCTACTCGTATGAGAGCACATGACCAAAAAAGTGACGAAAAATTCTTCCGACAGATGTTGGTGTCAATTAAGAGCTGTCGGAAATTTTATAAAAACAATTTGGAATCGTTGGATCATGAATGACTAGTCTTTCAGTGGTCAGTACGTAGAAGTATCTACAAACTTCCTGTTAAAATATTTAGCTGTCAAAGATGAGAGATCGAAAAAACAAAAATTCTAGGAAATACACTAAACCTCTCATTGGACTAGAGGAGTTGTACATATGTATTGTATATACCTTTCAAATAGTTAAAGTAGCGCATTCTATTAGATATGTTTTGGAGGTAATCCAAATAGTTGGTACGAAGAAAATGGGATTTCGAAATTCGCATAACGATTTAAATTCGTTGCACGATTTTTTTTTTAAATTGAAATCAAATTTAAACGAAAGGATTCTTAAAATCAATTTTCGTTCTCAAACCTGTAAAGTGATACAGATATTTTCTTAAGCTCCAGAAAAGAGCTTGCATTTTTCTGAAACTATTTGAATACCTTTATTCTAATGTTATTCTCGTGGTATAGAAAAATACAACTGGAGAGATTGGGTGAATAGTTAAATAAGAGGTGAAGCTTAATCTCATTTCCTTAGAGATTGCAGTTCAGTTCACAACTTCTGGCAGCTCTACAAGGATTGCCTAAAAATATATAAGGAGTCCATCAGAATGGCTAAGAAACAGGGCTGAAGAGATTACTGCCAGTCTATCGAGTCCCTCAAAGAATCCGCAAGGCTCAGCATAATTTTGTCCAAAGGGCATAGCAACCCGTCTTTTCTTAAAAAGACGGATGGAAGCTGGACGGATTCTTCTGCGGCATCTCTGGAACTCCTAATGAGTACTCACTTCCCAGGCTGCAGTGAGATTAGAGTAGTACAAGCTAGTTCCACCTGTAAGCCACTGGCAGCTTGGGATAGCATCACAAACATTATTGCGGAGGATAAAGTCTCTTGGGCTATAAATAGCTTCTCTCCCTATAAGTCACGTGGCCCTGACAGCATCATGCCTATTATGCTGCAGAAATTGCAAGACATAGCAATTCCCTGGCTATTACCGATTTATATGAGTTGCTTTAACCTAAACCATGTTCCCGAAACCTGGAGACGTGTCAAAGTGGTTTTCATCCCCAAGGCGAGCCGGCGAGGACATGAATCCGCGAAGGATCTTAGACCCATAAGCCTGTCCTCCTTTGTTTTAAAAACTTTAGAACGTATCCTAGACTTCCATATCCGCGATAACCTGAGTCCTCCACTGTCGAAATCCCAGCATGCGTATCTCAAAGAGCGGTCCACAGAAACTGCTCTTCATGAGGTCGTGTGTACAGTGGAAAAAACTTCACTACAAAGAATATACTCTCGCCACATTTCTTGATATAGAAGGAGCCTTCAACAACATTTCACTGAATCTATTCAGGAATCTCACACCGAGTTAGGTGTAGAAGGCTTTATTAACCAATGGATAGTTTCTATGCTCAGTAATCGTACAATCCATGCAACACTAGGCAACAGTAGTACAACTAAGACGGTAAACAGAGGAACTCCACAAGGTGGAGTCATCTCCCCCCTGCTCTGGTTAATGGCGATTAATAAAATCTTGGTGCGACTTGATAGGGAGTGTTTAAGGTGGTTGCGTACGCGGATGATGTGGTTATACTAGTATCAGGAAAGTTCCTCTCCACGATAAGTCAACTCATGGAGAGGGCTCTGGATAAGGTACACCCACGGGCTACGAGCTGTGGCCTCGAAGTAAATCCGGAGAAGACTGAAATGATGCTGTTTACGACTAAAACTAAGGTACCGGCATTCACCCTCCCCAAACTAGACGGTCAGCCTCTCTCGCTTTGCTCCAGTGCAAAATACCTAGGCACGGTTCTAGACCCGAAAGTTAGTTGGAAACTCAATATAGAACAGCAAATCAAGAAGGCAAGCGTAACTTTCTATGCCTGTAATAAAACATTCGGTAAGAAATGGTGACTCCAGCCAAAGATGACCCTTTGGATGTACACAGCCGTTGTGCGTCCAATTCTTACTTACGGCGCTTTCGTTTGGTGGCCAGCTTTGAGTAAAAGGTACAATATTGACAGAATCAAAAAAGACAGAGATCGGCGTGCGTGGGTATCACAGGAGCAATGAGGTCTTGTCCAACAGATGCTCTCAATGTGATCTTGTATCTGATCCCCCCCGAACTACACATCAAAGACACAGCTATATGCAGCGCAGTCCGGCTCAGGGAATATGGATGCTGGACCACAAGGCCATATGGTCACCGCAAGGTCCTGGAGACGATTCCAAGTGAACTGGTTGCGTCCTCGACCGACCACACGATACCCAAACTCAACTTCAGAAAATCCTTTTTAACAAAATTCCCTTCCAGAGAAAAGTGCAAGAACAGAAGCGTTACCTGCAACTATGATATAGGGATATACACGGACGGTTCGAAGATGAACTGCGGAGTCGGCGCAGGCATCTTCTCTGACCAGCTGAATATATGAAGGTCTTTCCGTCTCCCAGACTCTGCTAGTGTTTTCCAAGCGGAGCTTCTTGCGATTCGAGAAGCCTGCCACCTTCTAAACAATCTTCCAACATCTAACCACAATATCGCTATATTTTTTTTTTGATAGCCAGGCTGCCATTGATGCGGTTTGCATTTCTTCAAAACTGGTAGAGCAATGCCGGTTCGAATTGAATAAACAAAGCACTCACTCGAGAATCACTCTCATCTGGGTCCCAGGGCACAGCAACCATGGGGGTAATAAGCGTGCTGATGAGCTGGCCAGGAGAGGGTCGGCCCTTAACGGCTCTTTAGCAGAAAGAGTCGACATTCCGCTTGGTGCCGTTAAGGGCTATATTCACCTTCACTTCCTCCAGTTAGCCAATCGGTGGAACAGCCTCACAAGCTGTGACATATCTAAAAAAGACGTGGCCCAGTTTCAACAAACCCAGGTCAAAAGAATTACTAGGCAAACCAAGACCAGTTATTGTCGAAATCGTAGCTATCATCACAGGTCACTGGCCAGTTGGAGACCATGCGACCAAGCTTGGTATCCCCCACAACACCTTTTGTAGGAGCTGCAAGCATATTAATGAGAAAGAATCTCTATGTCACCTCCTTTGCAGATGTCCAGCCCTGGCGAGGATCAGACAACAAACTCTTGGCAAACCCTTCTTCGAGGATCTGAGAGAGATAGCGGACAAGAGGATTGGAGAACGAATCCTCTTCCTGAACTCTACGGGCTGGGTTTAAACTTAACATCCCTTTTTTTTAATTAACCACTACAATAGGTATACACGAGTCCGTGGTAAAAAAAAACGGCGCACCCTAAGCGCTAATTGAGTTCTTTTGGACCGCCACTTTACCTACCTACCTACCTCAGTTCATCGTCTTGATTGGAATCACGAAGATAATGAAAACCCCCACAAGGTCCTCAATTTTCTATCTACCAGAGCAGGATACATAGAATATGGCAAATTCAGAATTTTTTCTTCTACGTCATTACAATATCTGAGGTAGGCAGGACACTCCACATAAATACCAATTTCAAGTGCTCAGTCAAGGTTCCAGAGACGACTCATGCGTTATTTCGACTAAACATGAGAAAGGGATATGCAGAAATATCCGGCATGTAGGTTGCTACTTAAGTTTTGAGATAGACAAGTAAAAATAAATATTTATAATCGAAAATGGTTTTATTGTTTTTCAAAATATTCTCCATGAAGATGAATACATACCTAGCATAGGGTCGCCGTATTGGTTTGCCGATACCTCATTTTAGTGCCACTTTCAGAGTTTTACTAACATCGCTCTGATTGCCGCTGATTTTAGGGGTTAAACGACAGGCTGTCAATGTATGTATATACACTTTCCGATGATATGAGCACAATACTGTAGTCATTGCTATGTCTGAGGGAATGCTTTATTCTTACGATTCGCCAATAAACTTCATTCCTAAAATCAATCTCAGAATTTTCGTCTTTTCTAGTCATTTGACAATTATAACCAATTACTACTTGCTTACAGCCTGCTAAATGTATAGAAGGCTACATATACTTTCTTAACGTTTTCATCGATGTTGTCACTTCATTATTATGTAGATTACATCTACAATCTCTTACATAAGAACACAGAAGTTTATCTTTTCCTATGTAGTAAACATCAGTGGTAGTCGTTCTCAATTGATTCTTAGCACTGAAAGAAAAGAAACCTGCTGACCGCGAAGGATAGTTTCGTCACTCATTAACTATCCTTTTTAAAATATCAGTAGCAAACACAAGTTGTTGCATGAGTGCAAGGTTGATTATGATAATGAGCTACCTAAGCATGAATCCAATCCAAAGGCATATACCTTTAATGAACTGATCCCTGTGCATGCTACCGGCAGTGTCCTACAAAAATGGTTAAGATCTATTCTATTCGAGAATGTTAGCAAAAAAATGAAAAAACAAATCGGACTATGACCGGGAAAATGAAAGAGCGCTTTAATCCTTTTACTTCCCGTAGTCGTTTACCATTTTAAAATGAATATGTACATTATTCATGGAATTTTGGATAATAAATAACATACCTACTACGTACAAATGTGTCATTATTCTTAAACAAAATAAATCCTCACCCGCAAATGTAAAGGGTATAAACCGCCCTTACATTAAGCTGCATAAAAAGCATGCAGAAAATTTAAAATCCGTCCAAAATGCTTTGTTAGACACCCTATCCTTTATAAAACATGAGCCAATCTGTAAAATACTGGTTACTCTTAAAATATAATACAAAAAACCTAATTTAACTTTAAATATACCGTAACTTCAGTCATTTTATGAAAATCACTTTTGTTTTCTCTCAAAAAGTGGGGGTGCATTGGTTGCATGCAGGCAAGTAAACGAACGTACAGCTAATGTATACTATTTTTCCGTACCATTACTTTAGAAGATGCTAGAGTCCGGCAAAGCCTTGGTACTTAGCCAACAAGCCTCCCGAAGCGACTGGATACTTAGCTAGTAACCTTCAATCGCTGTCGATATGCGGTTAACCAATAACAATTTTCCCCTCAAAAAAACCGAAAGTATATTCATCCGCCTTTAGTATCGTCCTTTTAATGACAGCCAATCGTCCTTTCTTAGGCCCTTGCCAACATCAAGATCTTCGGTGATTTTAATGTTGAATTTTATGAAATCGACGAATATTTGATCATCCTCTGTAACTCTTCTTCGTCTATATTTGTGTGTTTCATTCACCCTCAAGTGAAACTTCCAAGCATCATTTCTGCTATAGGTACTCTAATTTCTTTTAAAGCTTGAAATAAAAATAATTATTTCGAACAAGTCGATCCTAGGGCCGAGCTCTTCCCAACTAGTCGTATTTTGGCTGTTATATATTTTGACTCAAAAGTAGAAGACGAGCAGCATTATTGCTAAAACTGAATGACGAAATTAAAGATGCCTCATTGCAGCTATACAGTAAAATGCTTATCACACATTCGCCCAAAACGTGTTCCTGTAATTCGAACCTGAACATCATACTTCCGAGTCCAATGGAACGCTAATGGTTCATGGTTCAAATCCCGATGTCAGCAAGCATTTTTTTTATTTCTCATGAAATATATACTCGAAAAGTCAGTGCGATCAATTGCGAAAGCTTGTGTGAACACTACTGCGAAGGCATAACTAGTGATAAGCGCATTCGAATGATAAAATCGATTATAATCGATTCTTCCAATATCTCAAAATATCTCGAAACATCGTCTGGAATCATTCGAATGATTTACTATACCTACATGCTTCCTACGGAGCAGCGATAACCAAGAACGAAAGCAAAGAGGAATAGAACCAACAACCGGTTTTCTCTTTCATATGTACTCGATTCTGCTATGTTTCTGTTCTACCAGCCTTTAAAATGAATCGAGTACTATTTTATTCGGATACACATCTCATATCTCCAATCGTAATATGAGTGGAATCGAGATCTTTTTGTGTGTATTTTATCACTTGGGGATGTTTTCATATGCATATAGCACTCATGTCTCAAATGATCATTCAAGAACCAAGAACTGGGACATGGGAAATGAGACATGAGACACGAATATTTGTGTACCTATACTCTTGGCTTTCAGTCTTGGTTCTCGCTGCTTCGTAGGAAGTAGGTATACATAGTAGATCATTCGAATGATTTTAGACGATGTCTCGAGATATTTATCCTTTCGAGATGTTCACCCTTGGTCTCGTTCTTGGTCCTCGCTGCTTCGCAGGAAGTAGGTATAGTAAGTCATTCGAATGATTTTAGACGATGTCTTGAAAAAGCACTCATATCTCGAATGACCATTCGATTATATGGATCACTCGAGTACTAATGTCTCGATTCTTTAAATCATTCGATTATGCCCATAACTAGGCATAACACTGGCAGTAGGTTGGTCATGTGGCTGGAGAAATTGTTCGCCTTGTTGATGATGATTTGCCGATGACATCGGTTATCGGGGAAATAAATAGTGTGAGTCAGAAGCAAAGACAAAAAATATAAAAAAGTCCAGTTATCTAGATGCCACCGGAGTTTCTCTGAGGCATAAACAACTGAGCTTCAAACCACTACACCAAACCTGTCTCTCTATCTTTCTATCTATCCTTCCCAATACCCGCACTGTGAGTAAACAATATAAACATGTTAAGGGTATTCATAGCCCCTTGAGTGCGTTAAATTATAAAAAATGTACTTATCACTTAAACCACCAGCTTACATCGTTATGAGTGTGTTATTCTACATATCGTCGGCTTAGTGCAAAAAGTCATTAAGTACATTTGCTCAATATTTGGTTATTAACAATTCAAATTGGCAGTGCAGTAAAAAAATATTTATTAAAACATTTTCAAAGATTTTTTTTTGTTTTCAAATGATTATTATCTCATCTGATGCACTTAAAGAATTTTTGCATGGGTGAATAACATTAAAACAAGCACTTAAGTACTTTAAACTGAAAAATGGCAAAAATATACTTAGTAAGTTTTTGCACTAAGCCGACGACATACGAGGATAAAAATGTGTCAAAAGAATTCGCATTTTTTATGTCATACATCAATTAGGACTGCGTCCTTTAAAGTTATAAGGCTCATTGATGGGGCGAGGTGACGATGCGTTCTCATTTTAAATCTTCGCGGAATATACCCTATGGCTATGATATACTTTCACTCCAAAAGAGATGTGAAATTTGTAAATTTGCAATACCACATTTATGTAAATGCACGGTTTGAAAGTATGTGTCTGTTTGTATAAGCTACTGGTACTTTCCGTTATGGATATTTCCGCTGGTTACACGGAGCCGAACGAATGAATCGGAAATGCAAGTAGACTGAATTCGAATGTAATTAATCGTTTATTATTATTACTATTATAATACGACCTGCGTATTTGTGTTGGGGATTTCCTTTCAGGACAGCGACCGATTTCCAGAGGTGTGAAAGTTTTTTTTTTTTTTTGTGTTTTGATTCGAGTTAAAGTTTAAGCACATACATATGTATTTAATCGATTTATTTCAATTTTGCAAGATGAAGGGCCTGATCTGATGACTGCCTGGCTAAGTCAGGTGTATAATCAATGTGAATATGTCCTTTTTCTAAAAGGATAATTTTAAATCAATAAGAGTTGGGGGATTAAGTTTAAAGGAAAATATGCACAGCTTTTATTTTAATGCCACGAATTCAAAGAAATAAAGGGTTTTTCAATAGGGACAGGTAGATGTTATAATTGAATAAAACAAGTTGTGTGTGAGATATAAACGATTTTTTTATTTTATTTGAAAGGCATATCAATGACATTATGGGTGAGATGTAACATTATTCAAATGGCTTAGGCAGCTTCGCTGGGTGGCACGCATCCGAGAAGTCCAATTTCCGATGACTGTGGCGCATAGAACAGGCTGAATTTGAGCGATGGCATGGGTTGTGTTTGACTTTGAGGGCACCGATTGTTTGCGACTTATTGGTGCAGACTGCGACTTAAGGAAACATTGCAAGAAAAAGTCTAACGGGGTAAAATCGCACAATCTCGGTGGTCAGTTCACGTCGCTTCTGCGTGAGATAACCATGCCCTCAAATCGGTCGTGCAGAATGTCCATTGTGGCATCAGCTATGTGGCATCAGCTAGCGCCATCCTGTTGGAACCACATGCCGTTCACATCCATATTATCCAATTTAGGCCAACAAAAATTGGTTATCATCGATAAGTAGCGCTCTCCGTTGATAGTGATGGCAATGACATCGTCGTTTTCGAAGAAGTACGGACCGATGATGCCGCCGGCCCACAATCCACACCAAACAGTGACTTTCTGCGGATGCATTACCACTTGGTGGAACTTGTGTGGCAATTTCGCTTGTTGACCTATCCTTTCATCCAAAAATTAACCTCGTCGCTTAAGTCAGCGAACACACGGCGTTGTCTATGGTCGTTTTCCTTCAGCCATGGTGATTTGTCTTTAGCGTCTGAAAAATTAAAAATAGGAAAATTAACAACAGATGAAACAACATGGCTGCCATGAACTGTCAAAATCGACCCGTCCCTATTGGAAACCATTTAATAATAATAATAATAATAATTATAATAAGTTCTTTATTTCAAAAAAATAGCTAATTTTACATTTGAATACATAAAATTTTAGGTTAATTTACTTAAGATATGAAAAAAGAACAACATACGGCATGGTCGCCGGTAGAGAAGACATTTTACGTTAAAGTAATACATTGACATTTTATTTAATGAAATTCCTCAATTATTAATTTTCTGTAATTCAGTGCGGAAATTATATAATGAATGACATTTTTTCAGTTTTCCTCTAGACTTCCATTTAAAATATACACTAATTCTTCATCTGAAAGTGTGTTTTTAGTAAAGTATTTGCACCTGATCCCTCTAAGTACGGGACATCTACCCATAAAATGCTGAATTGTTTCATCTTCTTTTAAATTACATAGCGTGCATAATTTGGTACCACCGATTTTATAGCTATTTCCATTTAGATGAATAAGATCTGCTCGCGCTTTCTAGATCCACGTTATGTCGCTTTGTACGTTTCTATCGTTACAGTATGCGTTGTCTTTAGTAAAATCCAGATATTTAAATATTCGTGTTTGACTATTCGTGGCTTTATATACATGATGGTGGTATATCTGTTTCTTCATATTGTCTATAGTATATCTACATCTTCAAAACAAGAATACCCCCATACTTGTGCGCCATATGCTTGTATTGATCTACAGGTAGCAAGAAATAATTTTCATTTTGCATTGAGCCCGATCTCTTTCTTATTAATGAAATCCTTCCATGTTGCGTTAATACTAGCTTTCGCCGAAGAAAACCATTTAAATTTAAATAAGCAATAAGCACACGCTGTTTTATTAATACTGCCTATAAAGACGCTCATAATAGCACAGATATTTAAGGTTTTCATCTCTGAAAAAATAAAGTGCAGTTAAAAATTGACAAGCTAATTTGCATAATGAACACTTATTCATAACATTCTAAGAGTCACCTAGTTTCACATCTGCACTTGCGTTTCTCCTAAGGAATAATTTTCTTAAAAATACGTGTTTTTAGAAGTCGATAAAGAATTACTAAGTAAAATTCAATTTTTAGCTTTCGTTGTACAGGATATTCTCTGTGTAGAATTTCTGAATGGGCTTGCCATTTTCTGCACTTATATAGCAGCAATCTTGTGATATAAAAAAATGAGCCAATATTTTTATTTTCGAAACAGAGGGTTGAACGAACTTTAGATTTCAAGTACCAGAAGGAACGTAGGTACTTTAGCTGGACTAATGATCTTGGAAGTACAAGATGTAGGAAAGTACTGTGATCTTTTCTCCTTTGTATAGTTTAAAAAATATTTCTTCCTTCCTGTCCTGCCTTCGTCTAGAAGTCAACGAAAACTGGCGGGAAGATTATAATATACAAACATTTCTTTTTGATTAATACATTATACGAGTATTGCACAAATATTTTCGTCATCCCTAAATACACTTTTGTTTTGAATATACTCATGTCTCCTCAACTCTTTAGAAGCTAAATGATATCTTAAAAGCTGTAACTCCGAAAAGTAGTAATTTGGAAGGGAACATTTTAATCTTAGCTTTAAAAAATATGTTTTTCTTTTACCTCTTTTTTTGTCGTATTCGTATTTTGTCGCACTTTTCAAACGAACCTTTGATACTCACAACACAGCCCTCGAAAAGACATTTTCTTCTAATTCAATTTTATTCGATACATCTATTTTTCCGTATCACTTAAGCATTAAAAAACATCTACCAAAAATATCACCGTGCGCCAAATTAGCAAAACTAAAATTCTAAATTCTACATACTAGGACAAGCTTAAATAAGAAATATCATTTAGGTACACTCATTCAGTGGGTCGTGGCTGGTGAGTTAGGCGCGTATTGCGCTGCAACTTGGAACCCCACCCGACAATCTTCCTCACTCCATCCGAATTCGATGATATTACTTTATAAGCCCAATCAATATAAAAAGTCAAATTTTATTGAAATCTATAATCCCGTTTAGCATGGTCAAAACTAGCAGAAATGTCTGCATTTTCAGGTAGTGTTTTTTTTTATAAATAGATAGATAGGAGATAGGTTAGGTTACGTTAGGTTGACTGTCTGTGAGAGAGTGCGGACACACTTAGACCAGTAAAGATCCTTTGTGATACTTTAGATCAACCATTAGGCCATTCAGAGACTAACAAAACCAACCGGAGCTTTTTATAAAGCGATAGATGCTCATGACCCCTAAGGGCGCCAAATTACTGAGGTCATCAAGAAAGGGGACCCCTAGATGGAACATTATTTTATGCCACAGTACTAGACAAGTGCATAGGAGGTGAAGGATGGTTTCCTCCTCCTCCTCCGATAACGCAGTTGATCTGTGACTGCTTTAGCTTAACCAAATCGGCACTATATTTCCAGTCCAGCTTAGGCCAGCTCTAGCTGAAAATGTGACACGTTGAGCCGTTTTCCCATCAGTGGTTAGTCTTGCTAATAGCGTTCAGCTTTAGTAGATGCTTACATGTAGCGAGGGACATACCTAGGACTTGCCTGTTATGCAGAACTCTTTGGAGTTGTACCCTGTCTGGTATGCTCGTCTGCCATGCAGTTTCCTGGAATGTCGCTGTGGCCTGGCACCCAGAATAGGTGAATGTTGAACTGCTTTGTCGTCTCCGTAAGAGACAAACAGCAGTTTAAGGCGGCCTTTGAAGTGACAGAGCATGATTCCAGGGAGTTGATTGCCGCTTGAGTGTCATCGAATATGCTAATATCCCTGATAGATAGTACATTACACCCCAAGCAGGACAGGGCTTTCTTAATAGCCAAGATTTCCGCCTGAAAAACGCTACAATGATCAAAGGAAGGAAATAAGTATGATTCAAATTTAGAAGTTTATAATAGTGTTTGTTGTAATTGACTAGTCAATTGTATGTAGCCCTCATAGAAAGTACCTTTCTGTCAATTCTCAGTTGCAATGAAAAGATATAATAATAGCAGCTAACTTATTGGAGCAAGATAATAGCGCAAGTTCTTCTTTTCCAGAGAGATGAGTCCAATAGATTTTTTTTTTATCGGGATAGAAAATGCTCGACTGGAGCACTCAGATGCAACTGATCCATTGCTCTTCTAGAGAGCAAACCCTGATTTAACCATTTTATTGGAATTTCCTTGTCTTTCTTAGAAAGCCAAGCAAGCACTTCAGTGATTAGAAGCTTACAGTACCAGTACTCACCACATCGGCACCGAGGATCTGCCACCTGATACGAACAAAGGCCGAACATTCACAGAGATAATGTTCCGCGGTATCGTCGCTCTCTCCACAAGCATCGCAGACTGTAGTGTCACTCAAGCCCTGCACATTAAGGTGCTTGGCGAAAGCAAAGTGGCCTGACAAGACGCCCATAAGTTGTCTACAGTCTTTTCTACTGAGAGACAACAAGAATGCCGCTGATTTCTTACACACGTCCGAGAGCATACGTGTAGTCAACCTGCATCCTGGAGAGTCATGCAACACTCAATTGTGATCGTGAGAGACCCAATCGTCAGTGGAAGCCCTACCCGAGGACGCAGGAAGACCCAACGCCGGTTATGGACGTGAGAAGGCCTCCTCTGAGCCTTGTCTAGCAATCTAATCGGAAATCGCGTTCCCCCAGATCCCAGTGTGACCTGGGATAGAGAATTCAGCCTTGCGACCGCCTTCAAAGAGTTTTTGGTTTCACGAACTATTTTGGAAGGGTTAAGCAAAGCCTTAATTGCAGCCTAACTGTCACTACAGACACAAATACTACGGCCATTCCACCTGTTCTTCACACCATAGTTCATAGTGCAATCCATTAGGATTGCATAAGTCTCCGCTTGGAAAATAGACGCATATTTGCCTAACGAGAAAAGAAAGCTAATGTTGTCGACTTCCACGAAAACACCAGCACCATACCCTTGACTGGTTTTGGAACCGTCCATGAAAATACGACTGCATTCCATTCCTGGCTCAGACTCTGACCGTAACCAGTCCTGAACTCAAGGAAAGTCGACTCTGAATTTGCGCATCAGCTGAAGTTCTGGTGTCATTGCATATGACGACATATCCATAAGACCGGATTCATAAGATAAGTGTCGCGCAATCAATTCAATTCCAGTGTGAAGTATATCAAAAACCACCCCACCTAAGACGATGGATGGCTTTGATAGTGCAGCCCATGATATATGTAAGTATCAAGGGGAGGTAAGTTCAGCGAAGTATCTAGAGCAGAGTCAAATGAACTTGGAAAGCTCCCGTGCAGTCCAATAGATATTCGAATTCAATTGTCTGCCACATTATACCATTATATGCACTTTCGATTCGAACTACGTTCGCTTAGCGCTGGACATTGCATGTAATTTCCGAACCATTCAGCCGACGTCCAGCTATCTGACAACCTTTAGCTCACCCTTTTTATAGCAAGAAAAATTGAAAAAAATACAATATGTAATATAAATAAAAAACAATGTGATAAATATCCGATGGAGTATAATAAAGAAGCGTTTACCCTCAAAATTGCACTTCAAAAGCCCCCAACGTTGTCTAGAATCGCAATAGTAGCAAACGAAAGTTGCTCATTTACAATACTAATATTGAAATATAGAAAACATTACATCGTTCAGGGCTAAATTACTCTTACAACCAAATTTTGAATTTAAATGGACATGAATCTAGCCCCGAAAAGACTAACTTGTCATTCCTGATTGTGCCCGTAAGATATCATCAAACACCAGTTGGTTTGGATATAGTGAAACTAATATCCCGATTGCTGTTGTGATGGCTGAACTAAGAATTTGAAGGAACTACGTATATTCTTTGGGCCTAACTTTTTGCTTTCCAGAATACTCGTATGTAGAGTAACCTGCTTTCCAAATCACATAAACGCACCTCCCTTTAATCCTGACTCTGTAGCGGTATATCCCACTGTAAATCCTCCGTCATTACAGCTATGTCCTCATAATTCCCTTACCACTCACGTCACAAAGCTATTGTTCTCGATGTTAACAACAAAAGCAGAAAAAATCTAGAAGCTTAAGCACGCTTAAAGGATATTTTACTTCACTTTTAATTCGTTACATCGTAAAACCTCCCTCTAACGTTTATCGCAATTTTTTATGGGAAGAAAATTAAACAAAAATTTATACTTATCATGAACAAATGCAATCAACACATTTCTTATACACATGTACTTACATACATCCAAGAGCGCTCTCGAATTGCCTATGTATCCGATGTTTCTTTGGAATTAGTGGGTGTGTGTATGCCTATACCACACACCAGTATGTACACAATTGCCACAGGATAAAACAGTTTATGGCATGCCTTTGAAAGTTATTACAGTTATTATCTTCATTATGATTATGGCTATCATTGTCTGCGATTTTTATCGCTTGTTGCCTGGTGCCAGCTGAAGGGCTAAACCTAAGCTACTGAGCATGCAGCAGTGTGATGTGCGAAAGAACGCCGCCACTCCTTGATGCACATTTTAATAAAGTTTTTCAACCAGGCTCCATTGTTTTGTACCCGCTTCCTGTTGGTGGTGAAGGCGCAAAGGTTTTTTTTAAACTTTATGGAAAATTATAAAAAAAAACCGAATTCCCATTATTATCGTGAAGGTTTACGAGTCTACAAGTGTGTATGGGGGTGCTATACACAATGGAATGCTTAATATTCGCTTCTATTTACTTTTCGACATGTAGCACGCGATTTTAATTTTGATTGTTTTTTATACTGACGCTAGAGCTCGCGGTTTTTCTTCCGCGGCGCGTTTGCGTTTGTTTTTATGTTCTCAAGTAATAATTTCTTTTTACGATTTTTTCCATCAACATTATAATCGACATGGCCATCATCATCATCATCGTAACATAATCATTGCCATCAGTGCCGAGCTGCCGCTATTGCGTGTGCTCGTGGCTGCGTTTTTGTACTTCATTGACAGGAAGCTCGCCTGCTGACACATATGACAGACAATTGTGGCGGCTGTTTTTATATCTCATTGCTAGATGGTTGGAAACTGATGAAAGCTATAATTATTTGACATATGTCCGCCTGATATATTGACACAATAAAATGGCTATTGTTCGGTTTATTGTTTAATTAAATTTTGCATGTTAAGGGCATGAGGCATTTAAAGTGTTTAGCTGGAATGAAGCACTCCTCGTTTTTCTGTTCTACATACGAGTATATCAACAATTAGAGAGTGAAAGTTGTTTAAAAATTAAAATCCATTAACGAACATGGGCACACAATTAGGACAGTAAAAGGGAGATAAATTGCGTCGGCAAACGGATGATAGTACATTTTTTGTATGTGTGTTGAACAATTTTCAACGTGCTGTATTATAAAATGACATTATTAATGCCTACCGGGCGAAATTCCATGTTTTCGTGATGCGTATTGGGATTTAAAATATGGAAACAAGGTGAACAGATTCCTTTTTTTTTATTTCTTCTTTTTTTTTGAAATAATCGAAATTCCAACAAATTCATCACGTGTTGGTGTGAAATATTTACTTGATGAATGGAATTAATTTATTTTATATTAATTACGTACTTATTGTCAATCAGGGGCATCAACCTACAATCCTATCGCGCCAACAATCCTCAGTTGACAAATACCAACTTTGCGTACCAATTTAGTTGATGGTATGCAAGTTTCCTCACGTAAGGCGTGCATTTATTGATACATTCCTAAAAAAAACGGTATCGAATTATTTGAGCTTGAGCATTGATATGACCACTATAGACGAAGAATTCCAATACTTCTGACTAAGCAATATCGCTGAACATCTATAAAATTCGTCTTATCCATACTTTGTCGATACAAATAGTTCAAATAGTGTGTGAAGATTTGATGGATGGTGGACCTTCCTGGCGTGAAACCGCACTGAGAGGGGCCAATCAGGCTGCTAATAAAAGGTTTCAGGCGTTCACACAATATCGCAGAAAAGATCTTGTATGCGATGTTGAGGAGTCTGATGCCTCTATAATTGGCGCAGTTGAAGGGGTCTCCTTCCTTGTGGATTGGGCAAACGATGCTGAGATTCCATTCATCAGGCATACACTCGTCTGACCAAATTTTAGAGATGTTGCCTTGAAAAGTTCGGTCGGCAAGCCGTCAGGTCCAGCAGCCTTGTTGGATTTCAGCTTGGATATTGCTATCCTCAATTCGTTTTGGTCAGGTAGGCGGAAATTTCGACTATCATCGTCTATGTTAAATGGTTCATTCTGTCTGACAGCGGGATGTTGATTTTCGTCGCCGTTATGTAGTCTGCAGAAGCAGTATTTCCATATTTTCAGCATCGACTGTGACTCTACTACGATGTTTCCATTTTCATCGCTACAGGTTTCTGTACGGGTATTGCTTCTATGATACGTTCTTTTTACCTTTTGGTAAAACTTCCGTACATTGTTCCTGGAGTATAAACTCTCGATATTCTCAAACGCGCGCTTCTCATACTCTTTCTTCTTCTTTTGGAGAAGCCGATATTCTTCCCGTGTCTTTTGCTCGTAGAGCTCACGAGCAGCTCTCGTCTACCATTGCAGCGCCGCTTTATATGCCTCTTGTTTTGCTGCATGCACTCGCCAGAATTCTTCGTCAAACCAGGGGTTTCGCGGTGGTGAGCGAGACACAGCACACCAGTTGCGGCGTTTCTGATGGCACTGGTTTTTGGCACTTGATGCTGGTGGCATAGGGGTGATTGAGAGATTTCGGGATACGCGTTCAGCGAAGAGTCTGGCGGTCTCTTGCGATTGTAGCTTTTCGACGTTAAATTTTCTCACAGTGATTCTTCTTTGTTGCTCAGTTTGGGATATCCGCATTCGTACCTTAACTACAACAAGGTAATGATCCGAGTCTATGTTGGCCGCTCGGAAGGTCTGGACATCCAGAATACTGGAGGCATGTCTTGCACCGATCGCAATATGATCAGCTGGGTTTATCGTTACATGATCATGGGACCATCTGCTTATGAGCATTGAGATGAGGAAACCATGTGCTTGCTATGGTGACATTTTGCTCCACAGCGAAATCAATTAGCCTTAGTCCGTTATCAGACGTGGTGTCGTGTAGGCTACGCTTACCGACTGCCCTACCAAAGACGTCCTCCTTTCTTATTTTGGCGTTAAAATCGTCCAATACGATATTAACGTCGTATTTAGGACATTACTCGTAAGTTTTGTCGAAGAGCTCGTAGAAACACTCTTTGGTGGCAGGGTCCTTTTCGTCCTTGGGGGCATGAATACACATTAAGCCTTGATCCAGATAGTCATAATACGCTCGCTCACGTGTCGGAAGCTTAAGACTTCCGTTCCAGTTCCTTTAGTTATACCACTACCGCCACCGTTGACTCCGTCTAGAGAATTCGTCCGCTGCCGCCTGGAACAAGAAGAAGTGCTATAGTGAGAAAACACTCTTCCGCCTCTCTCTCATCTGCTGCCGCCAAGAATTTTCCAAACGGGGTTGGTTACCCATTTCTTGGATTAAGGTAATAGGCACGCAGCTGTTACCGCGTGGACGTTGAGAGTAGGAGTTGTTAGGCTAGGTTGGTAGCTAAGTGGAAACGCTTCTGTTTTCATATAATCGCATGCACTACCATTTGACCAGCCAGAATTACTTTTCCCTCGAAGGAATTTTATCATGAGACGATTTTTAACATAATCGCAATGCCGCAAGTGGGAGGGCTGTGATCCCTTGTTTTCGGATCATAGCCTCGCTGATAAAAGGAAGAAGAAGAAGAAGAAGAAGCAATCCTGGATTCAATGCATGATTACAAAAGTACAAACAAGATAATGTTTACAAAATGAAGAAAAATACATATCTTTCAGTAATAATTAATATTTCAGTATATGGGCCTAACATACATAACATATATGTATGTATAATCTACAAAGTATTTTATGCTTCATCCATTTCCCTTGCCAGTCCATACTGATTACAAAACTATTTTATAAAAATATGTACATTCTGTAATATATTGTAGTAAGTACTTATTAGCTTTCGCACTTAACGCTAAGTACCAACTGATACAACTTTTGAACTTGTACAAAATCAAAATTATATATTTGCACTATAGTGAAAATTAAAAATCCACAAAACATTCCCTTACATTCATGTAACATTGCTTAAATTGTATACACCTACGCCTCAAACAAAACCCCAAAGTAAATCGATAATACTTGAAATTAACTCTCATAATCTCCTTGAAACAAAAACACCGACATCAGAGACTGATATTAAGGAACAAAATGAAACAATATATATTTCCCCAATTAATTGTGATGTCCACCATCACCTGTGTCAAACTGTCCAATATGTCGCAGAAAAAAGAAAAAAAAACACAAAAAAGTCGAAAAAATCATTTTCCCCATTTTTCACAGGGTGGTCATTACATTCAATCTCAGCCGAATTATCAATCTTCATATCCAAATCAGCAACAACTCCAACAACAGCGACAACCATCACCACAGCGACATAATCCACAGGAACAATACTATCAGCAGCAACCATCAGCGTCTGGCAAGCCCATATCAAATTTATACTATCCGGGTGAAGTCGGACAAACAGTTAACAATACACCAAGACCCAATCCCCAGCCACAATACCAATATCCTCCTCAATCCGCACCCCAACAACAACAGCAACAGCTGTACCAACCACCCCCATCCCCGGAACCACAGCAACAGTACCACCAGCAGCAACAATATCAACCTCAAGCCAATTATCCGCTACAAGGCGGCCATCAGCAGCTTGATGAACCACCCCGTGGCCGTTGGGGTCACGTAGCCTCACCCTTACCACAGCGTACTGGCTATGTTCAGAACAGCCCGGTCATCGAACCGCCATTTGGTTCTGAACCTCGGTATGGATCCCAACCGCAGCAGGTATCACCACAAAAGTGCAAGTTATTCTGCACGAAAATATTTCTGGAGATTTTCTAGCGCAAACAGATAGAGAGAGAGAGAAAGAGAAAAAAAAAGCTTTGCCAGATGACGGGAAGATGGCCTTCCCCATAATTGCTTCTAATCGTAGACGCTCTTACCCCCAAACTAACCGTAAATCCTTTCCTCCTTTGGGAGTATGTAGATGTGTGTAAATTACCTTAACTGCTCTACTAACAGCTAAAAGCGCTGCGCATCGCTCGTTTTACTCTCTAACAACCAAAACTAATCCCTGTGTTCAATGAAATTCGAAATCAAACTTTGTTATACTAAGACAATTGTTTATTATCTTTATTTTGTTTCGTCCATTACCACAACCTATCACCACCACCACCACCCTTCTGCACAACCACCAAACACATCCATATTCATCCGTATATATACACACCCCCACACAACATACTCACACATATGTGCACGTGTAGAACGTTTATGGGGCACCATCTGTACCACAAGTGAATCAGAGTTACGATCGTCAACCATCGTACGGACCTCCTCAACAGCAACCAGTTGCTCCTGCTCCTATTGCTCCTGCTACTGCTGCCCCACAGCAGTACTATCAGGCGCATCAACAACCCCAACCGCAGCAATATAGTCAGACATCTCAACCAATTGACAACCAATATAATTACTATTCACAGCCCGAGCCGCAACAGCAACAACACCAACAGTTGCAGCAGCAGCAGTACCGCGGTGAGAGTCCTGGCATTATAACTTTGCGCAAGGAAGCCCCAATCACCCAGCAACCAGCTCCGGTTTATACGTCGCAACCAGCCACAGCCAGCTTCAAAGGTGAGTACGAATAATTTATTGAAATGAAATATTTGTTGCGTATACGTCACAGTGAGTTGATATATTTGAGGTGTGGAATATTATTATTATTAGGGAGTATGACGCATTTAAGATTTTATTTATGTTGGATAGGTGGATTGTTAGCATCTAAATATAGAGTTCGTATCACATCTTATGAAAGACTGAAAAGATAGATTGCTATTTTGAATTGATATTTTCTGAGGTCAAATAGGCGAATCAGTAGAAATGCGGTGAAGTGGGAGGGCTATGATCTCTTGTTTTCCGATCATAACCTCGCCAAAATAGGAAGAAGAAGAAGCTGTCTTGAATTACAAGTGCTATTGTTCTTAATCTATATAATCCACGGGGTCTGAATATTTTTTTCTAAAAGAATGAAAATTGTCTACCAGTAGATCTGGAAAGTGAAATAAATCCCAGCTTACTGTTCTAAAGTTCCTTACATATTTTCTTAGTGCCCTTAGTATTAGGAGTAACTTTATTAATGCAAAAAAATGCTTTCAGTTGTTACAAATATTGACATATTTGTATTTGTAGTCAGGCGAGAGAAGGAAGTTTTGAGTTTAAATATTAATTCTTCTTAATTAGAATTTCACTAAAAGGTTTCGCTTTCGATTTGTAGCCGGCATTTTAGAGTGGATTTAAAAAAAAAATAAACAGGATAGTTCAGTTTTCTCCATTTGAAATGGGAACAACTTCATTTGAAGAAAGAGAGTTTTTTTCCCAATTGGATATAGGACAGGTTCGAAGAAAATGAAGGACACTTCTCTGGTTTTGTGGTTATAAAGAGTACATTCATCACTTCCATCAGTACTATGTGGAATGTAGTTCCAATGCAGTAGTTCGCCGTTGGCTTTGAATACTGTTGAGATTTCATCTAAACTGTTCTGGTCATGAAAGTAGTTTTTCTCTCCAAGGTCATGTTGATAAAGTACTTATAGATGTTTCTTGCTTGACTTTGTTGACTTTGCCTCTTGAATAACTCCTGCGTGTATCCCTCTATCTTAATTAATTACTCCTGCATTGCATTTCCCAAGTTTGTTTCGTTTACGAGTACTTCGTGTAAGGGTACATAGTTCACGGCCCAGCCTTGTCCATCCGGCTAAGAAATGGAGGTTCCTATTTTTGAGGTGCATTGCAATCTTATGGGGGGGGTGATGGGTTGGTCGTGATACAATTTTTAAGACATATGTTAAGTGTAATCTGAACGTAGAAATATACAGCGGAGGTAACCCAGTTTCCAAGTGCAGCATGCACTTTCTGGTAGTCTGAATATTTTCTTGGAAGTATGTTAAGACTTTTTCGACCTCCTCAAACTGCCAGATTCCCCACACTTGTCCCGCATAGCACATGATTGACCTCATGACTGCTTCAAGGATTTTATACTTTACACTCGGTGTGACTCTCATTTTCCCCAGGATACCTTTTCAGTTACAATTCATTGCACGTTTGGATTCTTTTAACTTCTCTTGAGGGTGATTTTTAAAGGATAACTGTGGGGTAGTCAGAACTACGAGATATTTAGATTCTTTGATTTTCTCCATTACCTCGTTTTACCAGGTCTATTTCCTATCCCTTGTGTAATGCCCCCATCCGTTCCGTAAAATCATAATTTTAGATTTGCTGGTGTTAATTTACAAATTCCATGTTTGGCAATATTTTTGCAACTTATTAGGCGGTGGCTATGTAGCAAGCGCGTAATACTAGCGGGAGCTAGCGCTTGGTATGCGTAGCGCGAGCTCGCGATCTCTTGGGCTTTTAAGCTGATCGATTAAAATTTAGCTAGTTAACGCTTCAGTTTCTGTTTGGTTTCAGTGAAGTGCACAACATGTCGCTTTTTTTAGACAAAGAAATTGGTGCGTGGTTGGGATACACATTTTTAAAAAGAAAAAAACAGCGTATCCATCATGTAAACGATTTGCGGTCTCAATTAGGTGAATATCAGCACTTGCACAAAATGCTTAAAGAAGATGGAGATCGGTTCTTCCAATATTACCGAATGAGTCCTTCCACATTCGAATACGTATTAAATAAAATACAGTTATTTATTCAAAAAGGAACAAATAATTTTGTAGAAACGATTTCAGCTGTATTCTTTTGTTCGCATATTCCACAGGCAATACCGTTTCTGCACTTCACTTACTAATTTTGCACAGTCCGTTCTCGGTTGGTAGCACTTTTCGACTAAGCTCGCGCTTGCAACTGAAAATTTAAAAGCGCGAGCTACTTGCTTGCTTGTGCTTGTAAAATTAAGTTACATAACCACAATGCCCAAAATTAATTTAATTTTAAATTTGCGCTTGCTAGCGCTAGTATTACTCATTTGATACATAACCACAGCCTAAATCATGACTAGCAAGCCAAACGGCCGAAATTCCACCGCATTCTAGTTAATCATTTAATGAAAATGCATTTAATGAAAATGCATTATTGCTTAATTTTTAATATTTGCATTATAAAAATATAAATACCATATGTACGATTCACGATATCTGTGGTATAAACATTTTTTTTTAAGTAGTATGTACATTTAAAGATACATACGTGGCATCACTGGTCGCTCTATTTTTAACGTAAGCAACTTTCTGAAAGAGAAACACAACAGCTCAGTGTAACTGTGTGGTTCCTTAAGAGAGTGGTGGCCCTACACTCTACGTGTGATTTGTGTATTTATTTCATGCAAAAAGGCATTTGTATCGACTTACTTTTATAGGGCGATTGCAGCTTTCTTATCAACCTGGCCTTAAAATAAAAAACATTCTGCTCATATGCATAGAAAGAGCTTTCCAATGGTATATAATTTATGAAAATCACTTCAGTAGGAACGCCGTAAAAGGGATCACAAAATTCGTGTTCGCCTATTAGGAGTAGTAGTAGTAGTAGTGTTTGTGATTTTATTTTACGATAAAAAGAACTTAACAAATGTTTGTAATTTCACAAATCTTGACATTGGCATTTGCTGTCAGCCAAAAAAGAGAGATTTAACTGTTATGATTTATAATCTAATTGCAATACATAAGTTAATTAATAATATAGCAGATATGTAGCATGTTTGGGGTTTCGGCAAGTATTACGATGTAATCAGCGTAGAGCAAGAGCTTTATAGACAATCCATCGAAAGATATTCCTCTCGGAATAAATGCAACGAGATCGTGCAGCAAGATTGATAACAGCAGAGGGCTCGAAAACATCCTTGCTTTATTCCAAATTTCGATTGGAACTAGTAGGGCCTTTATTTTAATTTGTAGAAGCCTTACGTGCACATGGCTCAAGGTCCAATACAATTTTGGACCATCCTACCCCTTGCAAATATTTTACAAGCACCCGATTGTATTGCTGTCAATATTGAACTGTAGATCCCTTCCATACGATCAAGAAATATAATAACACAAATGGTTGCTAGGCCCTAAGAATTAAATGGACTATCTCCTTCGAGATCTGATTTTAAGGTAGGATCATAGAACTTCTGAAAAGAATTCTTAACTTTGGATTCCTTACCAAACCGCTCGTGCCGTCATCTCCGAAAAAAGTCTGTGCAATGTCCGTTTTTAAGCAATATCTCCTCTTTAGCACATCATAGCACAAAAATTGTTATGAAAATTTGTTTTCTTATCTGAATTCTTTTTTTGCTTAGATGAGCATTTGGCTTAATTGAATATCGAACTCCCATACTTTTGGCTCCGGTTGACATTTTCGATTAGGATGCATTTCTTCAAACCTCCTCTTTGAATGAGGATTTCTATTAGTGTCATTTGAGTAACAACACACGATGCTTCAAGAGAGGTTGTCTAAAAAGCCTAGTTTACTCTCAACGGAATCCATTGGATCTGGCACTCGAAGTGAATTATAGACCTTGTTATTTCGGCTAGTAGCAGTAGTCTTCGTACCTCAGCCTGCCATGATTGGCATCATAATTTGTTGCTTTCTAATGCATGTATCCCAAATATTTAAGCTTTGACTTTACACCTTTCAATAGGCCAAAGTATTTTAGCGCTTCTTTGAATGCGATTTTTGATTTGCCTGCTATTTATTTAGAATTTTAGTATTTTGAGCCACATGCATGTCAGCCAAGGTTATAGAATTCCAATAGTCTCGTTCCTGAATTGCCTTGCTTCCACTACATTCTGACTTTGTCCACCTTGCCCACTTTTCGAAAATTCATATTTTAGTACTGATTTCGTAAGAACTGAGTTCTATGACTGTGTAAAGAACTTAATAGCTGTCTTCGATCAATCCATATACGACCTATTTATCACTTGCTAATACGCTGTGGTTTCACTTCCTTTTTTTTCCCGTTCCCCCAATATTGTTTTTTAATTTTGACACGGATTGGGATGATTGCTGCGGCTAGTTGTTGTCATTGCTGTTCACCCGTAAGCATTTCTGAGTTTAAAATCAGTTTTAGAATGGCTCTCGGTAGTGTTTCAATATTTCTGTTCATCTAAATTTACATCGTCGTAGTCACTAGTTGATCTACTGAAGTTATTCATGTCACAAGACAATATTTGATGATTCAGGTAATCTTTTGGGACATTCTATGGCTCGTTTATATCCACTAGCAGGTTCTATTGGTTGATTTTGTTGAGCAAGATGGTCTCTAAGTTTTTGAAGCTTTACGGAATTTATGATTAGAATGACGAAGAGGTAGCAACAGAGCAAGAGTAGGAAGGCGGATATATATTTCAAATATCCAAGAAAGAGTTCCTAATCCAAATGGAATTCTTATTTGTCACCATCTAACTTTATAATAGGCCTTATGTGGTTAGGTTAGGTTGAAGTAGCTGCCAGCTAAGAATCGCCAACAGACTTAGACCAATAATAGGTCCATTGCGATACCACGTGGATCATGGGAGAAAGTTTCTCTCTACCTACTCGCTAAACCATTTTGAGCTTCTTATGAAGCGTAGGAGGCTCTTAATATCGATATCTATTCGGTCGCCTATATCGTTGTAATAGGAGGGTCCTGGGTGAAGCTTCCTTCTACAGGAGAGAACTTGGTAGAAACAAGGAAGGTTAGGAATAGTTTCTTCCGCTTCTACAAAAGTCATTCGCAAATATGCCTAACCTTGTAGCATGCTTGCCTATTAGACAGTGTCCAGTGATGGCACCTATTGCGAAATGCGATCTATTGGGAGAAATCAAATTCTTAGAACGTTTTGGATCCAGCTTTGCCAAATCTGTTTTGTTGCTAGACATGTTGATCCACTTGTCCACTTAAGATTTGTACTCCTCTTGACAGCTTCTTCTTCCTATTTCGGCGAGGTTATCATCCAAAAAGAAGGGATCATAACCCTCCCACTTCACTTCATTTCTACTGGTCCGCCTGTGGGGTTCGTCTATTTGACCTCAGAAAATATCGGTAGGCCTCCTGATTTTGGACCACTTGGTTACTAAGGCCAATAAAATGCCGATGTCGTCGCATTTGTATGATCCAGGCGTTTATAGGCCTGCCTCTCCTGCCTCGCGATATCTTTGGAACCTACACTGGTATTACCTTTTTAACAGGCTTCAAATGGTCTTTTCTTCGAACGTGGCAATACCAACTGAGCTGGACGCGCTTTATCTTTTGTAAGATGGTTTGATGTGAAGGCTTCAACGGATCTCTGAACTTCTTAGTCGATCAAGCTTTGTCACTTCTGCAGTCATGCGAAGCATCTTCATCTCAGGTGCCGTTAATTTACTCTCATACTTTTGTACATACGCTGGATGCTAAACTGCGGTGTAGAGCCTTCCTTTTAACTTAGGGGGCATTTTTCACTCACAGAAGAAAGCGGAATTTTCTCGCCACTTCATCCACCCTACGCTTACGCGATGATTGATGTCATCATCACAGGTTGCTTTGCTATTGATCATAGTCCCAGATATTTGAACTTTTCGCACTTAGGAAGCACTGTTCTATTTAAATAAATGTCTGGAATAGGCCTGCGTGGATCAGAGAACGGGCAGCACAAGTACTCTGTCTTTTTGGAACTAATGCGATACCATCAAGTACTCGTTGCAGGGATGTAGGATCTTCACTTATGATTGCTTCATCATCAGCAAAGAATAATTGATGTACTTTGGAATCCGTCACTTTACCTTCAAGCAGATAGTCAAGGACTGTAATAAAGAGCAAAGGACTTAAGACGCTTCCCCGGTGCACCCCGACTTTAATTGGGAACTCTTCGGTTACTCCATCTTACTTTTGTCTTTGCTCTTTCGTATATGCCCATCATCATCTGTACTAAAGGTTTCTGGAGCCCCTCAGCATCCAGCTTAAATTTGAGTTTGCGAGTACCGATTGGTATACCTAAGGTGCCTTTATCCAGCAGAATGGGTATAGTTGTTCCTACTTTGGCGAGTTAATCGGCCTTACAATTCCCTGGAATGTCCCTATGCCCCGGCATATTGAACACCTCCGCAAGAAACGATCGGCAGTGTAGAGCTATTAAGGAATTTATACAGGTCGATTCCAGAGATTTAATTGCTGCCTGGCTGTCTGAAAAGATGTGGATATCTCTAGCAAAGTCAAGATAAGACTTCTTTTTATTCTATTCGCTATTATTTCTACCTGGAACACGCTACAATGATTTAGAAGATAGAAGGGGAGCTTAAGATTAAGCCTGTCAGAGAAAGCACCTGCACCAACTACGTTTCTGGTTTTTGACCCGCCAATGTAGAAGTGAATCGACTCATGTTCTAAAAATGCGTTGTCCTCCCAGAATAATCTGGAAGAGATGGTGACGAGGAAGTTCTTGTTAAAATTTTAGATGCGGGATGGTGTAGTCCGTGTTTTCGAGAGAGATTTTGAATTTATTCAGAATGGAAGCAAGACGAAATTCTTTTCTTGACCACTGTTGAGTAGCTTCAAGGCGAACGGCTGCATTCGCTGCCATTTGCTTGCTAAATATATCGAGGGGTATCAGATGAAATATAATGTCCAGTGCCGCAGAGGGAGTTGAACGTAGTGCTCCTCTTATGCACAGACAAGCTGTACGATGGACCTTACTCAGATAATCACGATTTATAGATTTTTCTAAGGCTGTCTACCAGACAATCACCCCGTATGTGAGTATCGGTCTAATGACCGAGATGTAGAGCGATTCGCGGTTGTAAACCTCATCTATTCCCAATAGCTTTTTTGCAAGAGAATAAATAGTGCTACTGGAGCTTTATTTACTCTTTCTTGTGGCTGTTAGTATATTTTGCCATATTATTGAGCAAAATCTACTACGAAATATCTTCTCATTAAATGTATTTCAAGCAAGAAGCAATAAAAAACCGGAATATTTTTTTTGTTGGATTACCATTATTTTTAAGTATGTTTAATTCCAATATTTAAATTCAAAATAATTTTAAGGAGGTGCAACCATGCGCGGAGATCTAAAGTGGCCACCACCAGAATACAAAGAGCAGGCGGTGGTTGAAAATGAAGAAAGACGCAGAGTAGCCCAGGGACCAGCGTGTCGGCCTAGACGCATCAATAAGGTAACTCAGCTCACTCAAATTTATTCATAATTATTAAATCCTTCACTTCCAGGACTATACACAGTTCTTCGCTAAAAACGCTCTCAGCCACCACTACCCAAGCTACAAAGTTCCACCGGGCACTCAACACATTTATGGCACCTATTAAACGGACAACGATTATGGACGATTTGACTCATCTATCTAATTAACAATAAAAACGAAAACTAACCCAAAAATGCATAATGAAAGAAAAAAAACAAAAAAAAAAATCTGTACTAACGTCACTAACACCTTCGATAATTACTCTTTTTTTCTAATAAACAAATATGTACTTTCGGACATAAAAAATAAGAAATGACTCGGTTGATTGTTGTGCCTCTTGTTTGGTCGAGAAATGGGTTATCCATACCTGATATAAAATATTTATTTACAAGGATCTTGATAACTCCGCTTCTCATCACGGTAATTCTATAAAGTAAGAACATCTACAAAAAAAAGTAAGCGCAGCTATCGACGTCCTTTGAATTAATATGCCCGGCATTTCTCAACAAAATAAAATTCGCACAACCCTCACCCCAAAGTCATTTAACAACAGATCTTCTAATATTATCTTGATGAACTTAAAGTATAGCAATACTTTTTCATAACATTATCTATAGAAAATTATATCTACTTTCATTTATTCATATTTATTTATTATTATATTTTAACCATTTATATATACATATATATATATATTTTGGAGTGTATACTAATTTGTTTGTTATATTATTTTGTTGTTGCATGATGAAAAAAAAATAATAGAAAAAAAACCAAAAAAATATATAGCTAACTTATATAGAAAACGAATAACTAATCACATAACGAGCTTTAAAGAAAAATCGAATTAACCAAATGTAGTAAAACAATTTTAAATAATATATACAAAAGGAAAATTAATGATAAAACTTATTGATAGCCCTTTTTGATAACACCTGAATTAGCACCAATATACAACGAATTAGATCGTAGTTGTTACTAGTTAGAGAAAAGGATAAATCAATAAAGAATTGTAATGTCATTTACAATGCTTAACATCGATTTCGAATGAATTGTTATTTTTTTGTTATGATATTTTTTTTTCAAAGTTTTAAACTCGAAACGAAAAGATGAAAGAAAAAAGAGAAAACTTTCTACATTTTATTTTATTTTTGAGGTTATTTTTATATATACGATTTAGCGAATATCCATATAAACTAATATTATTGGGGAGTTATGTTTTTCAAACTCTTTCGGTTGTTAATTTGGTCGTTGTTTTTCTGTGTGGCTTATTACAACATTTTAAGTATTGATGGCTGAGGATGCTACGTAATAATCATACTGAATCAATGCCATTTCAACCCCAAACACTTTTAATACCGATGGAGGCGGGAACTAATATACTTTTTACTATACAGATAGCAATATATATTTTGAGGAATTTAGTTGATAGAGACGATATAACAGCTTTGTGCCATTTTGAGTTGAATTCAAAATAAAAGCAAACATCACGAAATCATATGAAATAAAAGAGAAAATAAATAAGGAAAATAAATACATAAATATTTTAAGGATAGAAACACCTAAGTCCTGTAATAACACCTTTGTAATAAATTTCTGTTGTTCTTTATTGTAATAAATGTGAAGTTGTAAGCTGGATAGATAATGTGTTTTTATTTCATTCCTCTAAAGTACATAGTCGGGTTTTTTAGTAATATCAACAGCTTCCGATAGTAAGTTCGGCACAGAAACAAAAAAAATCAAATGTTATTTGGTTCTTGTTATCCTTATTCTTTGTAAAATTTGTAATGTTTTTTTAGACAGAAACTTCATTTGTTAGACGGACTAGTGTCACGTTTTATAGTTCACAGAGTCACACGCATAGCAATTCAGCCAGCTTGTACAAAGACGACCGTCTTCTTTATACGCCACCAATATATGTACCTTCATTAGACCGAAATAGTCATTGCTCAGGTTTTGTAGTGAAATCGTTGCCTTTCGGGTTCAAGGCATTTTTTTTTAAACAGGTGCGTGGCCCCTCCCAAATGGCGTGTAGGCACTGCGACCAAGGAGATCTATTTTCCCAGAGGCCACTTTTAGAGCATGAGTACTTCTACTGTCCTCTCGAAAGCTATAATTCCGGCTGCGGAGGAGTCCCTTAAATCTATTGGAGATATGATCTCTTTAAGGAGAAAGCTTCTCCTAGTACTACACAGAGCTACACACTCAGATAGTACGAGTATGTGTTCTGCGGTTTCATCCTCTTCTAGGCAGAGGCGGCAGGTGATATCCTCCGAAATTCTCATTTTGTTAAGGTGGTAAAGAAGTTGTCAGTGACCGGTAAGGAAGCTCACAAGCCTTCTTATGTCATTTCTGTCGTGTTTTAGGATATCAACTGCCTGTCTTTGGAATGGTTGGACAGCTCTTTTAGCATGTCTAAGACCTTGAGAATTATTCCAGTAGGAGATGCACATGTTGCGTTCCTAAATGTTTAGGGTTGGTTTAAAGGTGGAATCAGATATTCCGCAGAAGGATTCAGGTCCAGTGAACAACTCAGAGGAGCCTTTCTTAGCTAGCAGGTCTGCAGTTTCGCAATTGTACTTTATTGTGTCGGGCCAAGTTTTATAAGCTGTCGAAGCAGCTTAGAACTGATTTTGAACTGATCAAATGGGAGATCAGTGCTTTGAGCGCCGCTTGGCTATCGGTGAGTATGTGGATAGAGGCACCTTTGATGCCTGAGTGCAGGTTAATATTAGCACAAGTTTCAATGGCGTAAAGCTCGGCCTAGAAAACACTAGGACTCTTTCCGAGTGCTTTCGAAATTTTATGGTTGGGTCTATACACACGGGCGCCAACTCCTGAATCCATTTTTGATCCATCCGTGTACCACACTATACCTTTTGAATCAAGCGACGGTCCGCCATTATTCCATATATCACGGCTTCGGATCACTATCTCAAACCTTCTACCAAAGTAGAGTGATTTGGGCGTAAAGTCGGAGACCGTGCTGAGCATGTCTAGCTCAGGGAAGTCAGATAATAGATCCATAAGAACCACGTGATCCCGTGTGCTATTAGCACCTGACTTTCGAAGACTTACTGCACTGTCACTTTTTTTATAAATATATGTAACGGAGTGAGACCGATTATGGCTTCAATGGCTGTTGTGGGACAAGTATGCATAGCACCTGTGATACCAAGGCAAGCTAGTCTTGAAGTTTAGTGAGTTTATTAATGGTTGTGACCTCTTTAGTTTTCGTCGGGTTCAAGGCATAAGAAGGAATTAAGATTTTCCTTTCAGAGAGGATATTTTCCATATACGGGGTTTGTATAAAAAGTATCGGGAAAAGTTTCGGAAAAATAGATTTATTTCAGATATTGCTACAAAACAGTAGGCGAACCCCGCAGGCTGATAAAAGGGAGACGAACATTGCTACAAAATAGTAAAAATTTTCAACGTACATCCCTTGAGCGTCGACATACTTTTGCCAGAGGCTTTTCCACGGCTCGAAGGCTTCCTGGTAACCGGATTCCGAAAGGTCCTTAAGGATACGCGTGCAAGCTTCTTTGACAGCACTTATGGCCCCATGGTTGTCCATGTTGTCCTTTGAGGGAGGATTTCACTTTTGGGAATAGGAAAAGTCTGCTGAGGCCAAGTCGGGACTGTAAGGTGGATTGCGAATCTTCGCGACACCGTTTTACGTCAGGTAGTCGGACGAATTTGGCGCAGATCTTCCGCATCGCCAAATTTTTAGTGATAATAGTGTGCACTATCATCTTATCAATGCCAATTCGATTTACGATTATGGGCACACTTAATCGACGATCTGAATTTAGCACTTTAAGCACACGTTGCACGTTGTCGTCGGTTCTTGACGTCGACGGTCGTCCAGCGTGGAGCTCGGCCTCTACACTCTCTCGGCTATCTTTGAAGAGCTTGTACCACTTAAAAACTGCAGTTTGTGACATGCTTTTATCCTTCAACATCTTGCGAATCATGCTCAACCTCTCCATACCCGTCTTCCCCAATCCAACACAAAATTTAATGGCGTACCGCTATTCAATCGTTCGCTGCATTTTGAGCTTGCACCAAGTCACTCAATAAGGGTCCACTAAAAACTCGATCTAGCCTGAACAAACCCTCGCGGGCGACTGACGCTTGGCGCGTTTTGAAGGTCAGACCACCCACCTGCTCATGGACATTCACTTCCCCGGCTGCACGCCTATCTCCAGGGATGACCATGCCCTTGTAAATGTTGCACGCCCACTGGTACCTCCTCATCTAATCAGTGAGGATAAGTTGAAATGAGCGGTGAACAGTTTCGAACCATTCAAAACTCCAAGACCGGACGGTATTTTTCCGGCAAAGCTCCAGACGGCCTTCAACATTGTATGGCAGAATCTTTCCTGCATTCTGACGGGGATAACGGAACAACGCCAACTGCCTGTACCGAGGTGAGAGTGGTTTTTATACCCGAAGCAGACAAGACATCATCACATTGAGGGCGCCGTAGCGTAAGCGGTTAGTGTGTCGGACCACTGCGCTTGAGGTTCTAAGTTCGAATCCCAGAAAACTCCAAAAAGTTTTTTCACGGTCCCACCTCTCGCGAACGTCTGACAAACATCCGAGAGTATTGTTGTCTCGAGAATAGGCACCTACTTGTAGGTCCCTTCTATTCGTGTGGAAAATATAACGCACACAACATGAGTGGTTGCGAGAAGCTAGGCCCTGCCACTTAAGGAGCTGTTGCGTCAAATATTTATTTTTTTTAGACAAGACATCGTACACGCTTTTAAAGGACCTTAGACCAATCAGTCCAACGTCCTTCCTCCTCAAGATTCTGAAAAGAATCCGAGACCTTCACATCAAGGCCAATATTGATAACACCTTTCTATCCACGTCACAACACGCCTACCAAAAAGGCAAATCTGTTGAAACGGCCTTACACTCCATCATCCACCCTATCGAAAAATCACTTTCAATCAAAGAGTTTACCCTAGTGTCATTTCTGAACATAAAGGGAGCTTTTAACAACGTTGAAACAAATTCGATTACCTAGATGCCCTACGCAGGCTTAACATCTGCGAATCCATCTGTCATTTCATAGGGCACATGCTAAAGAACAGAGTAATAACAGCATTCTTTGAAAGCAGCACTGTCAAACTACTCCGCTACTATGAAATCTAATGCTTAACAAAGCCCTTGTGAATATCGAAAAAACTGGATGCAAAGTTATTGCCTACGCAGATTATGTCGCTATCCTAATAACAGGCAAATACCCACAGAAGCTAGCCGATATCATGCAGTCTGCTCTTAACGAACTACTCAGATGGACCGACAAATGATGCCTTTCCGTTAACCCAACGAAAGCTAAGCTGTTTCTATTTACAAGAAAACACAAACTCCCTGACTAAACTCCACCCAAACTAAGAGGATCCACTCTCATACTTTCTAAATCGCTGGCTGCCCTATATATTTCCAAAAATGCAGTAGGCTCCACTTGGGGCCTACAACCAAACATATACATCGGTAATAAAACCGATTCTCATGTACGGAGTATTGGTATGGTGGCCCGCCCTGGAGAAGAAGTCCAACCTATCCATAATGAAAAAACCTCAACGAGTTGCTTGCCTCAGCATGACCGATGTACTTAGAACTTCTCCCACAGCGGCGCTCCAAACAATGCTCCACCTAATTCCAATCGACATCGTCAGTAAGCAATTGGCTGCCAGCTCGGCAGTACTGAGACTGAGAAAAACTCCACTCAGTGGAAGGAGCAACTCACGGTACACGCCAAAATATTTTCGACGTACCGTCATCTCCCCATTTCCACGGATCACCTGCCCACTGAATATGACTTCAACAGGGACTACATGCACTCAATACTGGACAGAACTGAGTGGACGCAACGCGATGTCCTATACAATGAATCGAAGTCAATTTTCACGGATGGGTCCAAAACGAAGGACGGAGTCGGTGGCAGAATCTTCTTAGAAGACCTGGACTTACACCTCTCTTTTGACCTTCCAAACCACTGCAGCGTTTTTCACGCCGAAGTTAAGTTTGCAATCCGCTGCCTGGCTAGCGGCTAACACATTATCAACAACGGATATTGTTATCTACGTCGTTAGCCAGGCAGCCATCAAATCCCTTGCATCCAGCACTACGAGATCTAAGGCAGTAAAAGACTGCCACGTATCTCTCAACGAGAAAACTGGTCAGTACAACCTCACCCTTTACTGTGTACCAGGTCACTTTGAAATACCGGGGAATTGTGCAGAAGACGAACTGGCTCTACAAGGCTCCTCTGGTAAACAGCATAAGCATTATCGACATCGAAGCACCAACGTATTTTTTATTTGCCCTTTTGCAGCAAATTAAATTAAAAAGAAAAATAACCTAAAACAAAAGAAAAATGAAAACATTTAAACAATGTAACAGCTGACTTTGACAGATAGTACACTTCTTAACGGCAGAAATTTGTTGAGTAAGAATTCGTAAGATTTTTCACTGGGGGGAAATTTTTAGTCTCTCGTTGCCTCTCTCTTTTACGAATTTTTTGAGTAAAGGAAAGCTATTGGGCAAGAATTCGTAAAAATTCGTAAACAATTTGTACGAATTTGCAAGTAAAGGAACAGATCTGTAGATAATACCCACAAATGCAACATGCTGTTTTGACAGATCCAATTTCCTTACCCAGGAAAAACCTGGATTAAGTTCAGAACAACTAAAGGTTTCTCAAAAAACAAAGAGTTGTGTTTCAGTGCGACCACAGGTTTTTAAATATCCCTTTAGGGCAATTTGAAAGCGAATCCCGAGCCCGAGATATAAAAAAACAGGCATACTGTAAGATTTGTTTCACTCCATTGGCCATTATATATAGTGTTGCCGTTTCAATTAAAATTAAGTTTTAATTCGGCGTCTTAAAAAATCATAGTTTACTTAAACTTAAGATGTGTAGCAAAGATGCATGCAGTAACGCATGCGAAACGTACAGTGTAATACAATTTTGACATTTCATCGCATAAGTTTGGATGTGGAAAGGCGTGATATATTAAAGAAAATAACTATTTTATTATTAGTTCTGAAATGTTATACGAAATATCTGAATACTGTTACGTGATTGCACCCCAGTACACTGTTTTCTCGATTTGAATTCGCTCATATCAATGTTTATTGCCTATCCCCGTTAAAGTTTTATTAACGCCTAGAATTATAACATCCAATACACTATACTGACAGAACTGAAAAGTTGAAATACTGATTGCATACAGATTGGAGCTTAATTATTCATTGCACCCATAACTATGTCTTAGAACTGTCGATTAGCATAATAGAAAACTCGCAATTTTAATTGCGTACCCATTGGTGGCAGAGTTTTATTAGAAAAGTGCTTCCAAGTCTAAATAAATTTCTAAATAGCGACAAAAGATGCCAACACTAAGAACGATAGCGTTCAGAATCGCAAGAGTCAAAATGTATTCAAATGCAATATTTTAGATATATGTATATTTTGACCTGGAGTGCATAAACGTCGATTACTTTTCCTGCAGACTGAAAGGGTTGTTTATGAAACACAAAAAGATTGTGCGGATTGCAGGCGACAAATTACGTATATATGATTCACCAAGAACTGAAAAGTCGAATACTCATAGAAATACTTAAACTCAACCCAGAAAGACAGCCCCCTGTTGAATCCTAAATGCTCCTTGCTGTATCGAATGTTTCATCTAATGGAAGATATTAATCCAGCAGTCAGTGAGTTAAGAACCATGATTTGCACTACTGCACTTAATAAACATTTTGTTTGTAGAATGGAAGATTGATGATTTCCATCTCGGTGACTTCATACATTTTTAAAACATGGTTTCAATAATGAAGCCAGAGTATAAATCGATCTCATAAACAGCCATGCTTATTTGGTATGATTTAAGATACTGAAAAAGATGGTATGAGTTTTCGTCGAAAATTCGTCAAATCATAAAAACTGTATACTGCTTTTAAAAAGTCTTCTTTCAGTTTTATGGAATCGTATACTCATAAAGAACGTTCGAACTAAATTATGTATCTTGAATATGAACATCTTTCAAGTCTGCGTTCTTTTGGTAACCGAATTCATTTTTAAAAGGTAGCATAGGTGTTCGCCAGACTTTGTATGATTTGTTAAAACATATGTTTTCATGTGTGATTTTTGGGAACATTTACTCCTGATATCACAGAATGGCTTAGGACAAAGAGGAGCACTAACAACCATCATAGGCAAGTGAAGGAATTGAGAGAGGAGGGTTGGCTAAGAGTTTTTGTAGAAAGCAGTTCACTAAATTTGCCGGTTCTAGACGTATTTATTTTATGATAGTTACGTTCATGTACTAGACGAGATAAGGCAGCGAACGAAAGGTCGTTGCAAATTTCCCTGGTATTTCATAAGAGAGAGCAATTATGAGTGATGTGACTGTTCTAGCAAAGCATGTCTTTGATGCTGAAATGATATTTCCGCTCCGTTCAGTTGATTACTAATATAAATATATACATATAACCGTAATATTTATGATCTATTTCTCGTCAGTATTACCGGATTGAAAGAGACTCTGCTGAATGTGCATATATGCAAATATGTGTCAAACTTAGGATCGCATTAAGTGTAGTAGTTTAAATAGTGAATAAATAGCACGTTAAATAAGTGGCACCAGCAGTATACTACAAGCGTTTTGCTCCTATAACGTAGTTCATATAAATTGTACTAAAATGAGTTTGCAATATCACTTCAAAACGAATTCAAATGTTTTTTTTTTAGAAATAACGAAACGAGTTATCCAAAATTTGCAGAGCCGACTGATAGCACTTTCATAGGGGGTATTACGATATCACGCGACTTCATCGCTTCGCTAAGGCTATGTCAACAACTGCCAGGCAGGCGCATGGGCCTAGTTATGTTTTATCCCCTTGTTTTTTGAAGGGATCTATATGAAAATGTCGTCAGTAGGTGGCAACACTGAAATTAGTTTTTTTATTCGATATCTGAAAAACAGCGAAATATTAAAAAAAGTTTTTTTTTTATTTTTTGTTCAGTGCATCGAGATCTATTAGAAGGCATCAAAAATTTGTGGCGTCACAAATATCGTAATCGTGCCTTTAATAGCAATGCCTACGTGAATCGGTACACCAATTAAAACGTACATGTATATATGTATATAAACAATTTGGTACAATTTTTATGTTTTTCTTTCTTTTTTTTTTTCTTTTCCGAACAAGAAACATGACACACAGTATTCAGATATTTCGTATAACATTTCAGAACTAATAATAAAATAGTTATTTTCTTTAATTTATCACGCCTTTCCACATCCATAGCAAATATAAAAGTGTTTTCCGAAATTAATTATCACATTTAACGACAGCAAACTTATGCGATGAAATGTCAAAATTGTATTACACTGTACGTTTCGCATGCGTTACTGCATTCATCAATGCATGCATCTTTGCTGCACATCTGTTCCAGGTTTAAGTAAACCATGATTTTTTAACACGCCGAAATAAGACTTAATTTTAATTGCAACAGCAACACTATATATAATGGCCAATGGAGTGAAACAAATCTTACAGTATGTCTGTTTTTTTTTATATCTCGGGCTCGGGTTTCGCTTTCAAATTGCCCTAAAGCAATATTTAAAAGGCCTGGGGTTGCACTTAAACACAACTCTTTGTTTCTTGAGAAACCTTTAGTTGCTCTGAAGTTAACCTAGGCTTTTCCTGGGTAAGGAAAGTGGAGCTGTCAAAATAACATGTTGCATTTGTGGTTATTATCTACAGATCTGTTCCTTTACTTGCAAATTCGTACAATTTTTGAATTCTTGCCCAATAGCGTTCCTTTACTCGAAAAATTCGTAAAAGAGAGAGGCAACGAGAGAGTAAAAATTTCCCCCCCAGTGAAAAATCTTTCGAATTCTTACTCAACAAATTTCTGCCGGTAAGAAGTCTTCTATCTGCCAAAGTCAGCTGTTACGTTGTTTAAATGTTTTCATTTTCTTTTGTTTTAGGTTATTTTTCTTTTTAATTTAATTTAATAAAAAAAGGGACCCAAATGAAAGCTGAATGTTCTCCTAGGACATTCCTGTCCATTTAAATAGGTAAATTCATATTTAAAAGCAATAAAAAGGAACTTTAAAGTTCAATAAAATGTTTTTACATAGATGTTGAGTACCGAAGAAATAACTGAGAACGTTGACGTCTAATTATTGGCAAGTTTTTTTTTTTGTCTGATGCGTTCCCTTACTTTTTTATAGCTCCTGTCTTTGAGAAAGAATTTAAGTCTTAAAGTTGATAATATCTTTTTTACGAATTTTTGCCCAAAAAGTAAAGGAACAGACCTATTTTACATATCGCGGAAATAGTAGACTAGTTTTTTTCTTTGTTTGCTTTAAATTATTTTTAAATTAACCACAATCTATTTGATATGCAATAAATTAGTGATGCAAATATAGAAATTAAGTTCAGAACGAAAAATTAATTCACAGCAAAATATCCAAATGACAACTCCAATGCGTTTTTTGAGGAATAGAAAACTTCAAGTTTTTTTTTTTTTGACGCAACTAAGAGTTGTCAAAAAAAAACCTGAGTCGACCCTGGAGGGAATCTCAAAAAACAAACCTAGTTTTTATACCATGTTTTTTTTCAAATTTTGTTTGTTGATTTGACCTAGCATGTAGAATTGTGATTTGTTTCTTCTGAAAATCATAACATAAGAAATATATGTATACTTAAAATTGCCTGACAAAATTATTTGCAGAATTGTAACGAAGCATTCCATATTATCAAGGTGGACTACTTTGCATTGAAGGTACTTAAGCACAGAACCCCATCACTAGAAGTCTAAGAATTTATTTTGTAATCTTTAATTCAAAACACAATTCTCTTTATTGTTTCTTGAAACATTTTTATTTAGTTAACTTTCATGTAAAGACAAAAATGTATCAGATGCTTATAAAATTGTTAAATAAATTCACATTATTTGTTTAAAAAATGAAAACTGGGCAATCACAATAGCTTTAAAGATATTTTTCTCATATTCTTTAACAGATACTTGTTTCAATTGAATTTTGTCTGTATTTCTTTTTGTTTTTATTTTGTTCACTAAGTTTGACACCAAATTACAATTAAATGTTATTTTTCGTCTACTCAAAGAAGCACTAACGTGAATTTTATAATTATTTATTAATGTACTTATTATTGGTGTATTATTCATTAAATTTAACATTAGCTGAATCTTAAATTAAACAACCCTATTGTTATTTTAAATGGAGAATGTAATCTACTTTTACTTTTTGTGGTGCAGGAACTAATAAATTAAAAAAAAATGGGAAAAATTTTACAAAATAATCAGTTTTCTCTTGTGTGACCCGGAAGAACGTTATGTAATTTTGCGTTTATTTTAATTTTTATACCTCAATTTAATAAATAAAGAAAAAAATAGAATAACCTTGGTAGGGGAATCTATTACAATTTTTAATTAAGAACATCCAACTTTTTCTCAACAAATTTCATGGTATGATATGTGTAAGCCCTGATAGTATAAGGCTACTAGAAACTGTCTTTTGAATAGTGTAACCAACTTCTTACAAATCTAAAAAATCTATTTCCTAAACTAAATTGTTTCATGTAATTCGAAAAATAAACCAAAACAGAAACCTTCGTATCCAACCTACGAAAACGCGTTGAGATATCAAATGATAAGCTCATCGCTCTAAGCTCATTCGTGGCACTTTTTTCCTTCAGAACTAAATAAATATTAGGGACTTCTACTACTAAATTGTTCAACATTTTATTCTTGCACATATTTTACGTATTATATGTATATATTTCCTTAAATAAATACTTTAAGCACGTTCGCCTCTATCAATGCACCCGAATTACCAAAAACGTTCACACGATTTTGAAGCGAATCTAAATTTGTTCTCTCACTTCTTCGACGACTGCCTCACACTGGTAGGCGTTAAACTATTCCTCATATTAATCTTTTTTTTTCTCAAGTTTAAACCGCCAACGATTCTTGATAGAAACTTACATTAAAATACCTCTTTATATTTTTCAAATCCTTTCTAAACCTTTTCATCTACTGTATGTGTTTCTTCCATTAAAAAACGTACAAAACATGGTCAAATCATAGTCGCTTAAAAGAATAGCAAAATCTACTAGTATACTATGTCCTTTACATCATCTTCTGGTCCTATTGCTCTGAGTTGTTGTTTTTGTTTGTTAATTACAAAAATGTTTAAATTAAAATGATATTTTAAAATATATGTAGTATATACGTTTTGTCTACGTTCAGTTATTAAATGAGATATTTAAAATATATAAGTCCGTTCCTGCAAGAGTTAGGCTCTAAACTAATGCTCGGAAGATGGCGATGTGTTCTGAGCATCTTCTTGTATGTCCACATCCATTTCTTTATAAGTTGTGGAAGGATTTCTCGTGGCACTATTCATATGAGTTGACTGTTTATCTAAATCATCATCCTCATCGTCATCCTCTTCTTCTATGAGTTTACGGGCTAGTCGAACTGCTTCGAACTCGTTGTAGTGAGCCTTTCGACGTTTCTCAAATTCAACTCTTCGAACTGAAAGCATAAATGAATTATGATTAAGTATATGTTAAATTGCTGCGTACGATTAATTGTTATTTAAATAAAGTTTGTACTACACTGAATTGAATTGAGAATATGGTCGTAATATAAGAAGAAATCAAATAAAAAATATTATTTTTACTGTTCATTAGCAAGCAATTAAAATTACATGGTGATATAAAAATAATGAGCCTAGCTACGAAACTATTGGCTCTATGGTAGTCTAATGTTATACAATCGCATTAACAAAAAATACTTATTTTGTAGCGACAGCCTATTCATAATCTCCGTCATCCAAAACATCAACAACAACAACACCAATAATAGAAGGAATTAGAAGGAATCAGGGACAACCTAATCACAAACAAAAGAAAGCTTAAAATGATGTGTGTTCCTGGTTATGTTGGAATCATAGGAAATTAACTAGCCGACAAACCTGCAACAACAGAACCACTTATCACGTTCTATACACACAACAAAAATGACCATCAGAAAAAATTAAAAACTGTGTCGAACAACACAAGACAGGATAGGTGGAAAGAGTACATCCACCATTAGTCAACAATCAACCTCCTTGCAGAAATGGCTTTATACCCGCTAAACTGCTCATTTAACATTATAAAAAAAAATTCTTCGACTTCGCACAAAGTCACCTACTATCCAAAAGTGATCCACCAACTTGCTATTTCTGCCACAGTAACACCATCCTCTCCGCCAAACATCTACTTGAATGCCAGAGCATCAACGACACAACAAAGTGCTTCTCCAACAATCCACTTGCTGAACTATTAAAAATATCGACAGAAACCAAGATAACAAATGTATATAAGATAGATATTAGCAACTCTAAAAATGAATAAATGTATTTAAAAACTAACCCCATACTTTTCAAACTAGCCGATAGCCTTGGTAGCTAGTACTATATTCCGTTATATTATTATTGTAATTTAATTACTTAATAATAAAGAAATAATAAAAATAATCGTAAGAATATTATCAACGTGAATAAGTCAGAAGTAATGGTCGTCTCCAAAAAACCCATTCAGTGCACTCTGCATGTTAGTGGAGTTCCACTGAAGCAGGTGGATAAGTTTAAGTACCTCGTTGTCTTATTCACGAATGATGGGAAGAGCAATGCCGAGAATTGAATCCTGTAGAATTGGTCAGGCTGGATTAATTTTGAGAGAGCTTGGCCAATCTGTTATAAGGAAGACCGAACTTAGTGTTCAAGCTAAGCTATCGGTTTTAAGTCGGTGTATGTTCCAACTCTCACCTATGGTCATGAAATTTGGGTAGTGACCGACAGAATAAGATCGCGGATACAAGCTGCCGAAATGAGGTTCCTTCGCGGTGTTGCTGGAATAACTCGCAGGGATCGAGTGCGCAGCACAAGAGTACGCGAGGCGCTCAATGTTGAGCAGCTACTTCTCCGAACGGAACGATCTATGCTTCGATGGTTTGGTCACGTAGTGCGTATGCCCCTAGACCGGCTTCCAAGACGTGCCATGGTGGCCGTGCCATCAGGTAGGCGACCCCGCGGTAGGCCCAGAAATAGATGGTTGGACCAAGTCCGACATCTCTCCTGGACCGTCTAGGTATTCCTCCTGATGAGTTGGAATCAATGGCGGAGGGTCGAGAAGGATGGAGAGTCTACCTGAGCATCCTACCCCGCGACCCTCATGAAGGATGAGCGGGTCATTTGAAAATGTATGTATGTATGTATAATATTAACATTTATTAATAATTTATTCATTTTATGTATATTTTCAAGATTCGGGTTCTTTAGTAGGTACTCAATTGTGTGTATTGGTGTATCTTTGGAAATGTTAGCATAGTACAATTTTAATAAATTCAATAAGTACAATATTTTGAAATATGAGGTAACGTCACATGAAAAAAAGAAAACAATATACTAAAATAGCTTTACTGTCATTTATTCTCATGTTCAAAGCACACCATCTCGTATATTGTAAGAGGATATTACCATAACAATATCGAATGCTATTCATCATTTCATTGTTCCAGATTAATTGCATGCACTAGTTCACGAAACGAATTTCTACCTGAAATATGGACGAGTGCTTGTTCCGATTAGCGAGGTTTGTTCATTGATAAATTCGTATGTCTTAAGAAGTCCAATATAACCCCAAATTCCTTCTCTAGCATCATTATTTGGTCGAGGTTATTTGAACAAAAGCAGATGTTGTTAGCATCGAATGTCCTGAGAAACCTTAGGATAGCTTTTGTTTGAATATGGGCCTGTATCCGAGTGAATGTCATTCGATGCGATAGGGTTGTTTTTTTAGCAGCTTTCTACTGGCACATAGGCGGTAGATCTATTGGTAGTATGTGTCTGGACGACATACCATCTAGGGCGACTCTAATTTATCTCGTCTTTTACGATACAAAGTAAGGGAAATATTCTTTTATTCCCTTCTTTTTAAAAAATGTCACTGTCGTTGTTTTTGGCGTTTACAGAGTGGGCTTCATTAATACACTATTTGTTTACCTCAGTGCGTATTGTAGCACCTATGATACGGCGCAACATTTGCAGAATAGATTAAATAAGAATGTATCTCTGTTTATGTAACAAAATTACCTAGGTTATGATTGAGTTTCAATCAAAACGAAGCCGCAATCACATGGAGACACTAAAATGGACGGTTATCTTGATCAAGATGCTTGACAACATGAACCAGAATATCAATCGATAGGTGGTCAGGTCCGTCTTGACTTGTGAATGTTTTTATTGAAGATTTATTACTAGGAATATATATTTCCCGCAGGTAGACGGAATCCTTAATATTGTAGTGCTATAAGGAATTGTGTCTATTGAACAACATATACCAATTTTATATGTGGCTCTAGATACAACTTAACTGAACTTATGTTACTACAGGTATATGCTCCATATGAGGTCGTATAAGAATTAGCGTATAAAGAGAAAATATGTATGGACAAAATATGAAACACGCAGTTGAAATCTGGGAGTTGGTCAGGGTACGATATAAAAAATGGGAGGATATACATATTCTTCCAAGAAATGTGTAATTGGATGATCCGTACATATCTAGACAGACACAAGCAAGTTCACTTTCGCCTGAGAGGAGCATCACTTTTGACTTTGGACACTTTAAAGCAGGGTACGGAAACGCACACTCATTAGCGCACATTAAACAGCTCACGTCTCATTTTGGTCTCACGTGCGCGTGCGTTTTTCAAGAACTCATGTGCGTGCGTTGGTCATTGGTATTTCCATTACCACACGCGCACACGAGCGAGTCTTTCTGAATTAGCAAATACTCGCGTGCGCACATGAGACGTATACAGCGCACATGAGTTGAAAATATTTAACGCACCCTAGAAAAGGTATTTTGGCGCAAACTTAAAACAAATATTATTTTAGTATTTTATGGCATCAAATTAATTATTGTTTTTATTTAAATAAAATAAAAAAAATTATCTATTTTAACATTATCTGAAATTCTGTGTTGTTTTAATTTGCCGTACTGTTATGATCGCGTGTTTAGTTTGAAGTAGGGCTATTTGTTACTGTTATTTGAGAGAGTAAAAACATAATAAACTCTACCAAATATCAATAACAGTACGGTAAAAACTGATTTTTTGCCGATTACTAAAAAGTTGTTATTGCATTGAACATCACTCTACGAGTATTTCATTCGGTCAGTAACCATGTACAAAAAACTGTAAAATAAAAATAATAAATAACTCCACTTTAAATCTTTCAATGTGTTATATTTTTGAAACCTTAACAACTCATGAGCTCTTAAATCAACTCATTTGCGACCCACGCAAAGAGCTGTGCGCACATGGGGTGAGTTTCTATAAAGCGCACGCTCGTGTTCATGAGCAAAAATAAAAATGCACACGACGAACAACTCATGAGCACGTGCGATTTATAAATGCACACTAGATAGCGCACACTCGCGAGCAGCTCATGAGCATGCGTTTCCGTACCCTGCTTTGTGAACATCCGCGCATAAAATAGAATTGTTTTGTCTATCCAATTTAATTTCTATTTCATTCACAAACTTCTTCTTCGTCTCTTATGGATTTCGCGAAGGAAATCCGAAAAACTCTTTAACCGAATAACTATGTGCGATAAGTAATTATGTGGCAAAATTAATTTAGGCGCGAAAATAAAATCCATTTTGCATTACGATTACCCCGTAATTTTCAAGACCTGTGGGCTCGCTCATGGCAGTAATTATAAACTCCGAAGTATGGCATTTTCAAGCAGTGGAACCCGGTGCTTAACGAAGACTGTAATCCGTCATTATAAGAGATATTATACTTTTTTTTAACGCAAAAAATCAATTTCATGGTACAAAAATTAAATTGCGACTGGTTTTCTTATCGCACAAACTGAATAGATTAAAAAAAAAATATTTGGCGCAACAGCTCTTTAAGTGCCAGGGCCTAGCTTCTCGCAACCACTCATGTTGTGTGCGTTATATTTTCACACGAATGGAAGGGACCTACAGTTTAATGCCGAATCCGAACGGCGATTTGAAAAGCTTTTTCGAGACAACAATACTCTCGGATGTTTGTCAGACGCTCGCGAGAGGTGGGACCGTGAAAAAACTTTTTGGTGTTTTGTAGGATTCGAACTCGGAACCTCACGCGTAGTGATCCGACACACTAACCACTTACGCCACGGCGCCAACTGAATAGATTAAGTAGTAGATTAGTAGATGAAAACGTCGATGATGTCTACCATGGAATATAATTCTTTTTCTTACTTTGGGATCTGCCCTTGACAGATTCATTGCAGAGGTAGTCCTTGGGAACTGTCAAGAGCGAAATCTTTTGACACTTTCTATCAGTGACAAATAAAAGGTGGAACCCCCTTTAGAGTTGCGTCTTTTCTAAGCAGATCTGGCCGAACTATAACTGGTCCAGAACACAAGAATTGGGAAAAGGACTCGGGAAGACGCTGCAAGAATTGTAGCGTAAAGCACATGTCACTAGCGAGTACGGACGCACGCTTCTAGACGGGGTATTCCTTTTAACAGACACCACCGCAGCTGTAAAAATGCAAATGAGAAGGAAATTATCTCCCACTTCCACTGTGGGTGTCCAGGTAACACGTTTTTTACGAGAGCACTTCTTTCGTGCTTAGTGCGATTGTCATGATGAAGGTTCTTGACATCACCTTTTAGAACAGCAAAAAAAATGTAGTTCAATTCCTTTCATGCGAAAAATTAAACACGACCAACACGAATAGCTGAGAGAATCTACGACATAGGCCATACGTGACCTGCTTGCACCAAGCCTGTGCGATTTTCGCTCTTTTTGAAATAAAATAGTGCAATACGACAGTTCCATGGAAGCATTCACGTCAAAGAAACCATCTTACGAAAAATAGAGCGCGACCAGCTTAGTAAGTATTGCCACGTTCAAAGAAGAGATCATTTGAACCCTGTAAAAAGGCAATATCAATGAACGTTCTAAAAACATCGCTAGGCAGGGGAGGTAGACCTATAAACGCCTGGATCACACAAATGCAACGACACCAGCATTGGCCTCAGTAACCAGGTGATACAAAATCGGGAGGCCGATATTTTCTGAGGTCAAATAGGCGAAACCCACAGGCGGATCAGTAGAAATGCGGTGAAGTGTTAGGGTTATGATCCCTTGTTTTCGTATTATAACTTCGCCGAAATAAGAAGAAGAAGAAGAATACGACAGTTCTAATTGGTTTGATTTTAATTATCACTATTTTGTCGCGAAAACATCTCATGATTGTCGCTCTTTGTATTGTCAATAAGGTGATTGTAGCTTGGCCTCGCGCTATGCATGCAAGTCAGCAGAAAAAATACATTAGAGGTGAATTGAAAAACATTAAGACAAGTATTGTCTGGAACGAATTTCAGAAAATATGTAATTTCCTTTTGACTATGTACCTACATACTAAAATGAACGTTATGCTTTTTTTTACTACACAATGTAATGCCAATAGGAAAACTACTAATGTCGCATACTGTCTGAGAGTCCAACTAATTCGGAATTCTCCTATTACGATCACAAACTCATAAAACTCCTTAATGCAAACTAAAATAGCTAAATTCATAAACATCATTCTACTCTTTGTTTTCCTAATTCGCATTTCACCAAAACCTCTTACAGTTTTTCTAGTAGGCATGTTAAAAAAATTATATAAAAAAGCTTGTCCAACAACGTGTCCATAAGCCATCCCTCTGTTATTATTTTCTAGGTAAAATAAATTTTTACTTCGCTATTGAATCGAGAAGGGCAAGGACTGCTTATTCCGCACATTTTCCCAAAGTTACCCAACACATACCTAATAGCCGCCACCTGTGGACAACGCAACTGGCGCAATCCTAATTAGAGATTACACGAAAATCGATTACACCGCTTTAGTCATGTGTGTATACATTTTTGAAACAACTAAATTTAGAATTAACATTGTACGTTGGATTTACTACCGGAAGGTAGCACGCCAACCTGTAGCAGTACTTTCCACCTACAAAATAAAATCAAGAATAGGTATATTCACCCTCCCGCCCGCGAGAGAGAGTGAGGTATTTTTGGTTAAAATGTCATGACACTCGCAAGCGAGTTGATTACCCAAGGACAATGTGGCACCGCCATAAATTTCAACCAGCGGGCCACCAATAATGAAAGAAATTTGAATAAAAGTCGAATTCAAGCCTACCCTTCTGCTCCTCAGTCTCTTCGGCACCATCGTCTGATGAATCTTCTTCGTTGTAGTCATCAAAGGAGGACGTACGAGCACCCGCAGCTACCCTCAATCTTAAAAAATTACAAACAATGAAAGATGAAACCAATAAACATATGCTGCGCCTCTCCTCACTCGCGCGCTCTCTGACTCACTTTTCGGCCAGCAACTCGGCATCCAATTGGTCACAATGCTCCGGATCTGTTTCGACATAGTTATATGGAGTCTTTGGCTCTTCGATCTTCATGTGACCGTAATCCTTGTCAGGTGGATGATACGTCTGTAATACGTTTAGCTCATCGAATTTAGCACTCTTCCTGTAGCTACAAAGAAGAAATGCAACAGAAAAGCCTACAGAATTGCGTACATTGGTGCATACCTTGCTCCTGACCCTGAATGGCGATCGAAACTGCTTGAGGTTTTAAGAATACCCTTGCAGGGCTTCTTTGCGTCTGGGGAACCTTGCATATTACTGCTGCTGTTGGTGTTACCTCACAACAATTTAATTCTAGTCAATTTCACACTTTTTCTTCTCGCCGTCCGCTGTAATGAAACGAAAACAAATTCATTGTACTGTCGATGACGGAGGGAGAGCGAGCAATGACTTCATCTGCCGCGATGAATTCGAACACTTCCAGGCGGACACCCTTCGCAAACTATGGGTGAGCGCGTAGGTAATTGAGGGACCTCGAACGCAAGGAGGTATAAATAAAACAAAGCGAAATACTCTGCAGATTTCAAGGAAAAATTGGGAAACAAAACCTAAAGAATGCAGCGACTTGCCTGCGTGGATGATGAACTGCCTCGATGTTACTGAGGGGACTTGCAGGTCATACTGTAACGTTAAACTAGTATTGTGTGAATAATTAGGAAGAACTTTATGAGATATTTTTAAAAGAAAATTAAAAAATTCTGCACAAACTAGGAAAACCGACACTCGCCCTTTATTCTCTTTCTTTTCTTTTCTTTTCTTTTTTTTTGGCTTACTCAACTTTTTTTATTTTTCCTCTGTGAATTCTGACACATCCTGTGACAGGTGAAATGTGAGGGGTATGTTCAAACAGTGCGTTTGATGTCGCGAATCTAACGAGTGAGTGTCGCTCGCTCGTTTTCTTAGGGGTCATTTCATAAATCATTAAACAAAAGGATACCAAATTTTTCAGCGGTATTTGTGTAGTCTACAAACTGATTTCCGAAAAAGTAGATATATTTACCCACGTTTCAACATTTTAAAACAAGTATGGGTGAACTTTTCAATGCTCCTTGAAATTGGTGAATTCAGAATAAAACCGGGAAAATGTATTACAAATTTTCAAACTTTAATTTTTTCGTAGGCACAGTGCGCTATTCAAATAATGATTATAAGCATTCGACGAAAGGTTTTAAATTCATCGGCCGGCAGCCAAACGATAATTTCACGAAAAAAATATGTGGAAACCTCACGCAGAAACGTACGAATCGCTTGTAAGAGGCGTTTTCAATTCACAATGGATTCTGATTTAATTGAACTTCTGGAAGGCACTTTCAAACAAACAACCAAGCGGATACAAAAGAACAAACACCAGAGGTTGTCAAATAAAATAAATAAATAGTAAATAGATTTATAAGTCCAAAAAAGTTGGGATTTGAGAAAATGCAACCAGATAAACGAAAATATTTGTATGTGGCAATCGAACACAAAAGTGATTTAGATTAAAAAAAAAAAATTATCCGGATCTGTGCAGATGTTTGTTAAATCAAAATCCACCTTAGTTTTAATAATATTGGTATAGATTATAGAATTCTTTAGTCATTTCTCGTGAATTTGGATTTATGTTCGAAATACACGATACAGCCCTCGTACCGACATCGGCCAAACTGTTGTATGCAGCACACACATTATATAATCTGCGTACGATTTATCATTTTACACATACACACCATATAATTTCCATACAATCTGTGCATGTGACAACGGGTGTACAGTCAAGACCATGCGACCATGTGATATCGGTACAACCTCGGTTATGTAGATACACACGATACAATTATCGTATACAACACCAAAGCTGTCAAAAAAAAAAAAACAAATATTTGGCGCAACGGCTTTTTAAAGTGCCAGGGCTTAGCTTCTCGCAACCACTCATGTTGTGTGCGTTATATTTTTCACAAGAATGGAAGGGACCTAAAGTTTTTAATGCCGACTCCGAACGGCGCTTTGAGAAGCTTTTTCGTGACAACAATACTCTCGGATGTTTGTCAGACGCTCGCGAGAGGTGGGATCGTGAAAAAACTTTTTTAGTGTTTTCTGGGATTCGAACTTGGAACCTCATGTGTAGTGATCCGACACACTAACCACTAACGCCACGGCGCCCTCAAAAGAAAGCTGTCAAACCGTTGGTACAATAGTTGTATAGTGTATTTCCGACTTTAAAAATGTTCTTTACAAGGCGTTGACACATTTCGCAACTTTTGCCGATTTAAAATCCCACGTTTAAAATCCCTTTTTTATAATCCCGTTAAACCACTCCAGAAATTAGAATTTAAATAAAGGAATCGGCCGAAGTGCACCACTTAACTGTTGTTTATTGGCTTAAAACTGTTCATGAATAGACTAAGGGCGCGATAAAGCGATGCGATGCGGGAAGTGAGATAGTGCTCACAGTGAAATGATGTGAGAATCGAGATGGTGCCAAATTCAAGCTATTCAGAGCTATTCTGTTGTTTGTACTTGTTTTTGGTTTTTATTTTGTTGGTTCCAAAGATGGGACCTTTCAAAAACTGCTGAAATTAATTGTTCAGCATCCATTTCTAACTTAAAAAAAACTCGAACTCACTATGAAAATGAAAAATTGAGCGCCTTTTTATTTATTTAATTTAAAGAACAACGAACGTACAGTTCTTTTTTTGCAACACAATGCAAACAATACAAAAAATGTGTTTCTTCTCTTCTTTCTTTTGATTTTCCTTTAAAACAAATTACATTTCATCAGAAGAAACAACACAACCATGCCATGACAATTATCACTAAATTGTACAGTTGTTTCCCTGCAATAAATTGCAAATAACTTCAAAAGAAATGAAATTCAAGATTCTATGTGCAAGAATCCAATGCAATCATTTTCTCATTCTCATCCAACAACAAAAATGCATACTTCTCGCACGGACTCGCTTCAAAATGTGGACAGAAGCGTTTGTATGCGAGAGGCTTGCGACAACCGTGCGAGAAGGAAGCAAGTCTCGCATTGAATCTTGCTTTACTGTGCACACGCACATAAGAATGAATGGAAACAGTTTTGTCGCAACCAATCGCTTCTCGCATCGCATGGCTTTGTCGCGCCACTGTGCGCGTAGCCTTAGTCCCAGACCGCTATTTTTTTCATTTGCCCAACTAGTTTTGTGAAATCGCACACTATGTGGTATATGAAGGTCATTTCCAGACAGCGATGCTAGACGTGGGGATTTTCCCCCATTTCGGGGAATTTTTCACTGGGGAAAAGTGCTCCTAAAAGGGGGGAAAAATGAAACACACTTTTAAATTTGACATATTTGCGTATCAAAAAATAGAGCTCAAACAAAACCCTACGAATTTGTTTCGGTTACATAGTATATAATTACAAGAATTCCTATTAAGTAGTTTAAAAGTAAAGAAAATCTAATTTATTTTTATTCAATAAAAAAAAAATGTTGGGCGCAACAGCTCTTTTAGTGGCAGGACCTAGCTTCTCGCAACCACTCATGTTGTGTGCGTTATATTCTTCACCGTGTTTAGTGCCGTATTCGAAGGGCAATTTGTTTTGAGAAGCTTTCTCGAGACAACAATACTCTCGGATGTTTGTCAGACGTTCGCAAGAGGTGGGACTGTGAAAAACTTTTTTGTGTTTTCTGGGCGCCCAATCCAATACACTTTTTATTTACTCTATTTAACATTTACTTATTACCTGCCTGCAGATATCTATGGTTTTTCATTCAGAGCATCCCATTTGTTGTTTTTTGAAATAAAACAGCTTGTGTTTGAAACATAAATCAGAATATTTTTTTCGAGTTAAAGTACTATGGATGCCATTAATTATGGAGCACAACATCATTCAAATGGGTGTTGTGGCATAGTGGTTAGTATGTCGGACCATTGCGCATGAGGTTCAATGTTCGAATCCCAGAAAACATCAAAGGTTTTTTTCACGGTCTAAACTCTCACGAACATTTGACAAACATCCGAGGGTATTGTTGTTATGAAAAAACTTCTCAGAAACAAAATAAAAATTGCCTTTCGAATACGGTTTAAAACTGTAGGTCCCTTCCATCCGTGAGAAAAATGTGACGCATACAACACGAGTGATTGCGAGAAACTAGACCTAGGTTCTTCATGGGCTACCGCGCCAAATATGTATGTATACACATCATTCAAATTATCTCCACGGAAACGTCTGTACGAGTAAATGCGCTCTGAACCCAATTTCTTACAACTTTTTTACACAAACCGGGCGATATGCCAATAATTTCGCGTTTAATGTTGGTCCTGAGGTCATCTTAAGTCTTTGGCTTATTGACATAGACCATGGACTTGACAAAGCGCCAAAGAAAAGGACCAGAGGCGTCAAATCACACGAACGAGGCAGCCAATTGACTGATCCATTTTTAAAGATAACACTGTCACCAAAAATCGACTTCAATAACTCCATTGTTTTGGCAGTTGTATGGCACCGTCGTATTGAAAACAGATATGATCCAAATCCCCTTCCAATTTATCCCAAAAATAGTCAGTCACAATGATTCGGTAGCGATCTCCATTGACTGTGACTGCATTGCCAGAATCATTAAAGAAGAAGAATTGGCCAATGAGCCGTTCAGCATGAAAACCGTATCAAACAGTAAATTTGTGTGGGTGTAATTGCATTTTGTGAATGGTTTCGGGTTCGTGACTTGCCCAAATGCTTATTAACGAGTCCGGTGAAGGAACACTCCATATGAACAGAAATGGGCTTCATCGCTGAGAATGATTTAGCAAAGTAAAATCACATATAAAGTTGTCGCAACCGAACGCGAACTTTAATGAACAATTGGGATAATTTGTAAACGTTGCTGAAGCGTGTACTTTTTCAGTATAGACGAGTTAAAACACAAAACATACCGGCAGCCAACCTCACGCATAGCCGAGAGACCCTATTAGAAAAATTAAATATTAGAAATGGGGCACCCTAATGAAAAACTATTTACAAACAAATATTATAGACTGTTTTTTTTTTATCATATGGCTTTTAAAATGAATTTTGATTACCCGCAATATTAGCTGTTTAATTTAACTTATAATGCATTCATTTATTTTTATAGAAGAGAAGAAACTTGTTTCTAAATTAATTAAACCTTTTTTTTTTCATTTTTTGCAAAGAATTAAAATGGGAAAAAAGTGGGGAAACTATGGCTATAGAATGGGGAACATTTTCCAAAATTTCCCAAAAATTATGAATTTACCGAAAAAAAATTTAGCATCACTATTTCCAGGTAATTGAGCGATTACTTACTTACTTACTTAGGTGGCGCTACAGTTCGGAGTGAACCTGGGCCTCAACCAACAAGCCTCTCGACTACGAAAAAGTTTTATCGCGACCATCCGAGGAAAGAACGTCAACGTCAGCATCGATCATTATGAAACCAATGTTTATGGCCGAAGAACTTGAAACTATGGGCCTTAGCAGATTACAGAAGTTAAACCGCGGGAAGGTAGTTTCAATTGAAATATCGGTTGTCAAAAGTCAATATTCAAAGTTCGATATCTCGAAAACTAAGCGAGATATTAAAAAATGTTATTTAGTACTTTTTGTGCAGTGCGTCGAGATTTATTAGAAAAAATCATGCCACCAGGGATATCTGAATCGTGCCAAAATGGCAGATAAGGATAAATAGTTTGACATACCTAAATTTGCGCACAGAGGAAGAACTGGAAAACGTAATCCTCTCTCAATTCTCTTCCAATTTAATTACAGCGAGAACGAGGGTTTGAAATTAATCTTGTTTCAACTCAATCCGGTCATGCAAATGGGTACTTGCTAGGTGACTGCACCTCTCTTGACCTACATCTTCTCACCAACAAATCATAGACATAGCAGCATTATACGTAACCATCTAAACGCGATTCTTGACTGATCACCTCGATTTTTATATTTTTTTTGTGACTGCCCCTCCTTTTTTTCCTGACTATCCAATGCAACCAACAAGCTTTGCACATGGCAGCGTCATGAGTAACCATCTAAACACTGTCTTTCCTAAGTGAGGAAGAGATTGACAGATAAGGAATTCCGCGTGATCAGCGTTGCCATATATGCCGCACATTCCTCATCAGAATACAATTCGCCTACTGTCAACACTTAAAGGCGGCATTTCGCAGATTTTATTGCCGAATGCTTTTATTTTGCGGTTTTCCATGTAAAATTTAACATAAAAATGAATTGCTTACAAAAAATTTGGTAAGTACTCAAATTAACCTCCGAAAATATTACATTAACTGGTTCCCCTATTCAGTTCTCCCTTGAAACGCAACATAATTGTCGAGAGAAGTCTCGATCTCCATCTTCGCGCAAAACGTGCCAAAGAATGCCTCATTTGGGGTTCCATCAACATAGTTCTGCTTGCCATCATACTCTTCGATATCGCCAATAAGTGTCCATTTGCTGTGTCCAAGTGGTATTACGTAGAATACGCTGCTGCCATCATTTTGGCCGTAAGTGTCGTGTGCTACTTTCTAAGATACATATTCTACATGCTCAGCAAGGAACCAGTCCAAGGCACGAAGGAGCAAAAGAATCTACTAGGATTCGATGACAATGGTAGGACAGAGTTGGTAGTGCTTTCGTGGATTAACATTGTACTTTCTAGATAATTCGTTCGTGATGGCAACTAAGGCCAAGACAAAGAAGGTCGACACCAGTTCGGCTCCATTGAACTCAACAATACTCAGCTGGCATTCATCTTTTAATGACTGTAAGTCTGATAGCATCTTAAGAAAATATGAACATTTATTATGTGTTCGTTTTCAGCTGCTCGTTCACCAAACTGGAGCTACAGCCGGACAACGCCACCACGTACTAGTCTAAGTCCGGGACAAAATGTGTCGTGGAACTCTTCCATGCAAAATAATTCTTCGCTCAACGCCAGCACGCTCAGCAGTAACGTATCCTTTATGTCGCCATACATGAAATATGCTCGCGATGAGATAATAACTGACGAAAAGGGCCTTCAACATTATCTCAGGTAAGAATTGGAGGCAGCATTCCCGTTATGCTTCGTTATTTGCACGGGGTTTTCTTAATTGCTGTACGGCCAAGAGCCTAAATTTCTCTAATTTAATAGAATTCGATTTGCAAGAGTTCCGTAAATATACTTACTTGGGTGGCGCTACAGTCCGGGGTGATCATGGGCCTCAACTAACAAACCTCTCCAGCCAGCTTCCTCCAGTTGAGCACGCCAAGTTGGTTGAGATCCCACTTCAATTGTTTGCGCCACCTACCGCGAGGTCGTTCTCTACTGCGCCGTCCATTCGGGGTGAATTCGAAGACTTCTTGGCTGGTACGTTGGACTCCATCCGCTCTACATGACCCAGCTATCTTTGTCGCTGTATGTGAACTTTCTGACTAAGTTAATGTTGTTGTACAAGCCGTATAGTTCGGCATTGTATCTTCTCCTACACTCACCGTCTATGCAGACGGGACCAAAGATCAGTCGAAGAACTTTTCTCTTAACGTAACAAAGCATCCGATTTTGACAAAGCCCATGCCTCTGCGCCATGCAGCAGGACTGGGATGATTAGTGACTTATACAGAGTTACCTTAGTAGTTCGAGATATGACTTTGTTACTCAATTAACTTCTTAGCCCATAGAAACAGCGATTGGCAAGAGTAATTCTTCGTGTGATCTCCCCAATGGTGTCATTTGCGGAGCTCACCATAGAGCCTAGGTAGACAAACAAAAGTCACAAAAAGAAATACGGATGTATGCAGAATTTAATATTTAAGTTAGATTGGAATATTGTGGCTGAAATTAAATGGATAGAGGGATAATTGTTATTTTATTCCAAGCAGTCAAAAACAAATCTTGAAGATCCGTGGAAGCCTTTATGCCAAGGAAACCATCTTACGAAAAATAGAGCGCGACCGGCTCAGCTGGTATTGTCACGTTCAAAGAAGAGATCATTTGTGGGAGGGTTATGATCCCTTGTTTTCGGATCATAACGTCGCCGACATAGGAAGAAGATACATTATGTATGATAATTGTTTTAACCAAGAAAGTAGAATAAGATTTTTTTTTTCCGAGGGTAGGTGAAAATCTTCAACAAGACACTATGAGGATCGACAGCGCGTGCTCATAGTAGTGTGGGATTCTTACCCACTAAAAAACCTCCCTTCCAAACAGACTTGTTTTTATGTTTACTACAACTAAATATTCGACTTACTTATCAAGTAGCTTTCATTTTACGAAATAATGACGTTTTACAGGTACCTTCTCTTTGGTAGCTCCGCAGTTTAGACGCGGTTACTTATCGCGCTAAGTGTAAAAGTTTGGTTCTATGTAGACGGCATAATAAATTTCTTTCATCCAAATCTTGGAGGACTGTAATATTTACGTGACTTTCTAGTCGAGTTTTATGCTTTCTCGCGTAGTTTGTTATTTCTGTGGATATCGCTGTTTCTGATATACCATGGCGCATTAACAATATCCTTAGCACTTTGTTTTCAAAAGTTTGTAAAATTTTAATATTACTTATTTTGGTACATCCCCAGAGTTGTATACCATATGTCCATACGGGCTTTAGCACTGGCTTATAGAAAAGCACTTTGTTCTCTAAGATGTAGCTAAAAACGATGACCTGGAACATGCGAAGCCTGACTCGCAAATATAAATAAATACAAATATTTTGGCGCAACAGCTCTTTAAAGTGCCAGGGCCTAGCTACTCGCAACCACTCATGTTGTGTGCGTTATATTTTTCACACGAATGGAAGGGACCTACGGTTTAATGCCGACACCGAACGGCGATTTGAGAAGCTTTTTCGTGACAACAATACTCTCGGATGTTTGTCAGACGCTCGCGAGAGGTGGGACCGTGAAAAAACTTTTTGGTGTTTTCTGGGATTCGAACTTGGAACCTCATGCGTAGTCATCCGACACACTAACCACTTACGCCACGGCGCCCACACAGCCTGACTGGCACTTGACTATTTTTTTAAAGGTTCTTTTGTGCTCTTCGATTTGATATCAACTGGCCTCGTTTTTTTTAGGCTTTCAGGTTTTCGGACACTATTTAAACATTTTTATAATTCTTTCTAACAGGGAGGTGTCCAAACAAAAAGAGTTCAGTGTGACGGAACCACACGAAGTAAGCAGTTCTTTTAATCCAGGTTCGATGAATTCCTTCTGGAATTACTGCAATACCGCAGCGAACTTACTAAAAACTTCGTTGTATCAGTTGGCTCCATCAACCAGTGAGTGGCAGTGCACTTTAAATCCCTTGATATGCATTCACAGTTTAATATTCTACTCGTAGCTCCATCTTCACAGAACAAACAGAGCAACAAAGAAGAAGGCGCCAGTGATTTGGATGGCAACTCAGACCTCATAAAGAAAATATCTTCAGAGAAACTCTCGCAGTATGTCGCCAATTTGAGAAGGGTGAGTTCGGATTTCTCTGCCTTTTAAAATTTTGTAAAGGTTTGCTTTTAGTGGATGTCAATCACTATCCTTCAGCGTCTTGAATGCGAGATCAAGAACATTGACAATGCCTTTAAAATGCGTGGCTTCTCAGACATGCAGATCGGCAGTGTTGGTTTGGAACGTCTAAAGAAAACCGTTGAGAACCAGCAGTTCGTAACGCAATATGTTCCAATGCTGCCACTAATTGTACCTTTTTTGGAAATGTCTACTAATCAGGAGTATGTTGTGCAGAGAATAAAAGGTATTAATGATACCCCAAAACAATTGGATTCACTTACCATTGATCGTACACATTTCAGACCTCGCTAAAGGGACTTGTGTAGCAGATTACCGTTGGAATTGTGGCTCATCTCACCATGGACAACGATGGGATGAACACTTACCCACAGATGCTGCAGTAAGATATTGTAGAATCCATGTACATATATTGATTTAACCTCTCTTCTTTTAGATTCTCTTTCATTTGTTCTGTACATATCTAGATAGTCAGTTGATGCCTCTGCCACAACCTGGTGGTCGCCCATTTTTCAATCGCTACGTTATCATCGGCGATAAAAAGTCGGTCAAGGAAACAATTGCTGATGTTACAAACAAATCACGATGTGCAATTCTTTGTACAAATTTACTAAATCCAAAATTTAATTTTATCAGCGATAAGGAAATACACAACTGTGTCTACGACCGGAATAACTTGTTTTATGTGATCATTCAATTCCTGATTTACATGAAACAAAATCATGAGGGACTACTGGAGGGTGTAAACTTGGGTAAGAGTGGCATCAATATTACGTGTGTCATTGAAGACTGACAGGGGGTTTTGAAGACTAATGATCAAGTGTAGCAGTACTCGTATGTGTAAATTATGTTTGTTAATTATTGATATAATCGCCTTTTAAGCTAATAAACCAATCAAATGAAATGATGACAGCATCGTAGTTATTAATCTGTTGCGTTTGCTATTCCGAGGTAAAGCAATCACATTCTTTTCAATAGGAATAATCGTCCTCGTTCTTTCATCTCTACACATTTGCAATTGAAATGGCAGCAACTGGAAAAGTATAATATATCAGTCTCAGATACCAAGGCTTAGTTTCGAAAGTACTACCACTATGCAAATATCCAGAGATGTTGTGATCAAGAAATAAAACTTTGACAAGAAACCGAGCTTGTATGAAACAGAAGATCTACGACGGATGCCCTTAGCGATGAAGACATAAAATAATATCCAGGCAGATAGAGGACATACGGAGGGACTAACAAAAGTCCGCTTAGTTGGTGTGAATTCAGTAGTTTTTGGAAAAAAAAGCATTTCTGTAGCTTATAATCTTACAGTAAACAAACAGGAAGAAATTCGTTTTGCCATTCTCTTGGGATTTTGACGTCAACTCACGCCAGTCAAAATTCTGCACGAATGCCAAAATGCATACGGAATAAATGCACCATCTTTTGTTACTGTTTCAAAGTGGTTTCGAAGATTCCAGACTGGCCATTTTTCTGTAGAGAATGAATCTCGTGAAGATCGGCCCAAATCCCCGAACGACGATACAAATGTGGCCCTAGTGAAGGCTAAAATTGACGAAGATGCCAGGATGACACAGGAGATGATAGCGGATGAACTGGGCTTGAATGCCATGGCTGTGTCACGAATTTTAAATTATCACATGAAATATTCGAAGAAGTCAGCTCGATGGGTTCCAAATTTTGAATGGAGAGCGAAAAGTTCGTTTTGCTCAATATTTCCTGGATAAGTTCGAAAATGGAGAATCAAGCTGCCTTAATAAGATCGTTACAGGTTACAGCCCAGAAGATGCAAGTCCTCCAGTAAAGGCCAAACAACAAAAGTCCGCGACAAAAGTTATGTTGTCGATGTACTTCACCAGGGTGAAAATGGTCGCCGTCATCCCGCTTAAAACTGATCAGACAGTCACTGCTAATTGGTATACTGAAACTTTCTTACCACAAGTTTTCCAAAATTTACTAGGACACCGACAAAAAGAGTATGCGCGTCGCGCGACTGGGCGAGTCCTCTATTACCAAAACAATTCAATTTTTTACGGAAAACATCACAAATTTATTTTTTAGATCTACATTTATTAAATAAATACACATTTCATAGTCTAAAGAAAACACTTTGGTTTTGCACACTTAAAAATCTAACTAGGCTGAGATTAAGGTTTTATGTATCATATAAAAAAGTTATGCTATATAAAAGACATTGAGGGTTGCAGTATCAAACAATCAAACCTTCGTTAAAGGCACCAACTGAGAATATCAATATATGGAAGCCATACCGCAGCACACAGTAGAAATCGGAATGTTGCTTCAGCTGATACCTTTAGTTGGAAGACATGACCATTCGCGAAAATGTTACAACAAATGATAAAAACAAAACACTTATTACACATTAACGTAAATATGTATAGACATCTAGTTGTAGCTAGTGAGTTTGACCTTCTCTATTTCAAGGATTTCTTTCTTAAATGAGACCGCAACTTGAATAAGTTGCGTTCTTTATTTGTCTAAACTGATTGACGTAAATTGCCTACCTACTGTTTGTATCAGTTTACATATTGTCATGAATGCGATATTGGTCAAGGGGAAGGATAAAATGATTTACACAAAGAGAATACATTCAAAAAGAGTATGTTTGAAGTGGTGATAGATGGGTGCAGCCAACGGTGTTTTAGATCGAGTTGGCTCTCAATCCGATAAATCAGTGCAGATGTTGTCGATCTAAAACTTTCGAATATGCTATTTCACTAAATTGATCATTTCGATGATCTTATTGCGATTCTGATGAACGTAAGCTTTTGCATGCCAAAGCATGTTTATAAGTTTCAGGTCACTCTTTTCATCCATGTTGATGTCCTCAGATAGTTGTGGATTGAATCTGAATATGAAGATAGTATGAATAGGTGAAATTAATTCTATGATAAAAGCTTATAGCTTACCTATAGTAAGGAACCCCGATGGTGCTGCACCAGGCACGTGCTCTGTCGACTACACGACCATCGGAAGCAGTTGCTTGATCCACAAGTAAGTTTCCTAGAAAAAAATCAGATATAATAGCAAATCGGTTTACCAAATTAACTTGTTGTTTACCAATGGTCGATATGCCATAAGCCAGTTTAGCTGTATCCCAGATACTCTCCGGGCGAAACACATCAATGTCTTTTAATTCAGTCACGGGTATCAATCCAGTTCCCAATGACACCACAACGGATACCTTACAAAAATACCTTCATTTTTTGATGAACAGATTAAACTCGTCTCTGTACTTACAGGAACAGCCTCTGCTTCTCTGCCAACGCTTTTGAGAGCCATATTATATTCGTGGATCTCTGTCATGGCATCCAACGTGGGGTTGTTTGCAATCAGTCCTCCATCTAAGAATCTTCCAAAGGCTCTGAGGTACAATTTTATTAGAAAAATTGTAATATTCTATGCATGTTTTGTTGATCCTTACCTAAAATACGACGGTGCTGCACCAGTAGCTCGGGCGGCTCTCCAAACCAATTGAGAGTCTGGTAGAGGTGGTGGAACACGACGATTACCTAAGAAAAACGTACAAAATGAATCCTAAACATTTTTAGACAAACTTTTCCAACATACTTATAGGTGTAACGATTCCCAATAATTCACTAGCACTCGTATAATTCCTAAATAGGTGAAGATCGACTGGTTTCCGATCTGCCATCACTCCAGTTACCATGATCTTCGGATGCTTAATATCAGTCATTATCGTGAATTCGCCTAAATTCTCCTTCAAAATCGCCTCGAAGAGCTCACTGGGATATGGACGCGAACCAACAAAACATTGCTCTTTCATACGCACATAAAGGCCCATGCACTGTCGCATTGTTTTGCCGCATCCCAGACCAAGAGCTAAAATACCACCCGTACTGGTACCAGCAATCCAATCAAACATATGAATGATTGGTGTTTGTGAGAGTTTTTCTATTTCCAGCAACATTTGAACTAGAACCAGTCCACGAATGCCACCACCATCAAGCGAAAGAAGACGACCACGACCGTAGGGCTTTTCACCTTTGTATGATCCAGATGTTGGAGACGCTGGGGATGAACGATTACTTGCCATAGGCGCATCACCAATTTCAACATCTGCAATACTGCCCGATGGAGAGTCTGTACGATGGTACAGATTAGAATTTATTTTGATTGTAAGATTGAGTACGTTTTCTTAGATACCTTTCTTGGGTGGTGTATCAGCTTTCACTTTAGAAGAAAACATTCCGAGCAGAGTATCCATGACACTTTGGCCTTTCTTTTCTTTTTCAGTATCAACCACAACTGGTGGTCTGTAAGACAAATTATTAGTTGCTTAATGAATTCACTTGCGATTAATTAAACTCACTCTGGAGGCTTTCCAGGAAACGGACCAACGCCGTTACCAGTAGTACCAAAAAGACCGATTGCTTGCCGACTTGTGGAAGCAAGCATATTTTCAATATGTTCACGTGATTCTACGGATTCAGGTGCCTCTGGAGGGATGCCATTGTAGCTGCCTTTAGCACTGCAGCCCGCTTGGCAATTTTTACGCGTTTCAGGGCATCTGGTAAGAGAGATTAAAATTGTAAGCAATATATATAAATAGAAGTAGAAATATAACAAACCTCTTTGCACCAACAGAGTGCAAGATGTAGAGAATTTCGTCATCTTTACTACCATTGGCTTCCTTGCCGACCATATGACGTGGCGTTAGACCTGAAAATGATTTTCTTTTAAGTTATGTTCGGTCAACCAGATTAGGTAAAAGCTAAAACTATCTAATTTGCAAAAAACAAATCAGAGGACGAATCGACGTATCCGTAAACGGATGACTGGTCGCGGCTCTTATACCTAGTATTATCATAAATACTGTTACAGATGTAAATAGGTATCAAAAAATAAAGACAAAAGGGATTAATTTAAGTTTTTCCAAAAATGTTTACTGGTTTAATCTAAATATAAAAAAAAAAAAAAAAACAATTCATTCAAAATGACCTCCATTTACTCTTATACAGGCCTTGAGACGAGTTGGCCTCTCATCAATCGCAGCACGCACGACTTCTATTGGAAAATTGTCGACTGCTTCGCTTAAGCAATTTTTTAGCGACTTCAGGTTTGGGTGTCTTTTCGTACAAACCATGATCCGGACTTGCTGATGGTCAATGATCAGTGGTTGTGAAGCGAGGAACATTTTTCATGAGCCATGTCTGGGTAGTTTTTGCCTTATGACCGGGCATAAACTCTGTCATTGTGTTTATTAAATTTTTCTTCTACGATAAAAATTTTTTCATCCGTAAACTGAATTCGATGGTATTCAGCACCCGCATAATCAGCTAGCAGTCCCTTCAATTTTTCCTTTCTTTTCTCCATAAGCGCGTTAGTCAGCAAATGGCCAGTATGTCTTCTGTATGCCTCCAAACCTAAATCTTGTTTGATGATGCGGGACATTGAAATTTGTGAAATGCTCATTTCACGAGACATGATTTTTTGCTTCCGCACTGGATTACGCCTTATTCGCACCTTCCCAGCTTTGATACCTTGTGTTGTTCTAACAGTACGTGGTCTTCCCGTTCTTGGTCTGTCTTTGACATCACCAGTATCTACAAACAATTTAGTGGCACGATAGACAAACTTACGACTAATTCCTAGCGACGACAGCGTTTTAAAAATTAGCCCTTTTCCATCCCGCACTTATGAAGCGCAATAACCGCAATCCTGTTTTCCTTCTCGCTCCACTCCATGTTAAAAACTTAGCGTATGAACAGCCCAAATATAAAACTATAAATGACGCAAGCCTACACAAGAATGCGGGTAATACCAGAGTCTGTAGGGAACCGTTAAAAGTTGTAACAGTATTTATGAAAGTACTAGGTATTATGTTGTTGGTAGATCTAGCAACAAAATACAAATTACGTGACGAGTCATCCGTTCCGATATGGCGATTCGATCGCAGATCATCCACATAAAAGATTGGGGAATCGGTCAAACACAAAACCGGTATGTTCCACTATTAAAGAAAAGAAATAGGACGAGTAAAACGCCGAATTTGACCACCTTCACATCCACTTCCTTCCCCAAATACTTAATAGCGGAATGACATCGCTCATCGCTGCCTCAGCCAGTCATTTTCAGGCACCTTACACCCCTAGAGTCCCTCGGCCAACAGATACATATTTCAACGTACATATTTCTACTTTTTTTTAATTGGATTCGTATATATTCTTTATTTTTTTTTTGTGACTAAACAAAGTTTGCTAAATAGATCAATTAGCTTATCAAGCGAATTGTTTCAGTCTTCGCCACTGCTCCTTTCGTTACGAGCCACTTTATTTTATTTGCATGTTATAAAATGATTAGAATGTTTAGTGCTCCATTGCATAAATTACAGTATAGCGCTGGACTTGGTTTATTTGCATTGAAATGCAAGCAAAATCGTTAAGAGGCCAACATATTAAAATGTAATCAAAAACGCCGATTATGCAAGGCGACGCGGATCGTACTCAATTCGCCTTTTCGTTCGTTTCACTTCGCATTGCTCTAACTTATAAGGATAACCAAAAGGAGCTCCATTTTATATAGTGAAATTCACATCATATGGAAGCGTTCGGATAACGTAGTCAATCACAAATTTGAGAAAATTTGCCTTAGGTATAATTGTATCCAACAATTTAAACATTCGATTTTGCTGTCGCTTTAGACAGACGACAACCGTAAATGTTTGTAAAGAGTTTTTGGGTATAATAGGTAATCTATTTGTTTTCTTAATTCAAAGCATATCAGAGCTAATTTTCTTGTCCAACGATATTTAATATCGTACTTACTTAGACGGTCCTTGGAGAGTATTTCTTCAACCATTCGAGCGACCTGTCTGGAAAGCCACCAACCACCATCATGAAATTCATAACTTCGTCAGGGTGGTTCAGAGGAGGCCGTTCCATTAACAGAACTCTAGCCATTTCGTTTTTCCTCTCTTTTCAGGAAAGTCCACGTCAGAGGAGCACAATGGATCCGTTTGAGATTTCCAGTGCCGGCTGGACTCATTCGTTGCAGCTAACCCCTTTAACCTAACCTAACCTAATATCGTACTTATTGTTAGTCAGGATGAGATTCGGTTTTTAATTTGTAAATTTTAATTGAATACATTTACTTAGAAATTAATGTAGAAATTTGTCGCCTATACTACAAAATGCGTTTCGCCCGGATGTGGTGGTTGGGCTCATCGGTAGACGGACACCACATCTTTACTAGACGCATTGCTTGTTCGATGTTTTCTGCTAAAAGTAGATGTGAATTATACGCTTCCTTACTGTAAAGCGGAAGCCTTTATTGCCAGTGGCCAGGCTTCGGTAATCAAAATTGTGTGTGCATATCAACTATTGCTACTCGTAGTTACTTAAGAAAAGTAACAATACATATTATCAAATAGCGCACTCACCATCTTTGTTCTTCAAATTGATGTCACATCCAAACACTACCAAACACTGCACAATGGGTACAAGTTTCTTTTCAATTGCAATATGTAAAGCCGTATTTCCATCTTTATCCAAAATATCAATGTCCGCATCATGAGCCAGTAGAGTAACCACACATTCAAACCGATTCCTTGCCACCTAAACATAATATAAATCAATCAATAAAAGAAATAACAAAATTCTCTATAAACAATATACCATAACATGAAGTGCGGTTCTTCCGTCAAAATTGGATGCGTTGACATCACATCCAACATTAATCAGAGCCTGCAGTGTTTCACGCGACGAACACCAGTGTAATGGAGTACCGCCATACTTCATATCCTGTGTATATAATTTGTTTGCATTGTTTTTCAAGAAATCAGCTACTGAGCTTGGTGTTGTAGTTTTGTAGATTTTACTGATGTTTTTCGCTGGGAGATTAACGTCAGCTTTAGCTAGCAGGAGAGCTTTAACACATTCAGGTTTATCGGACAGGCACGCAAGGTGGAGAGGTGTAAAACCATCGGCATTGCAATGATTTAAATTCGCTGTACTTTTTTCTGTGAGGATCTATTGAACAAGCGCTATGGTTAGTAACAACAGATGCCGATACTGCTTTAAGGACACAACTCACGTTTATAATTTCTTTTGTTGTACTTGCTGCATAATGAAATACTGAATTGCTATTGTTATCCAAGTGATCGATATTGCAGAATGGAGTAAGAGCTTTAACCATTTCAATGTTACCCATTTTAACAGCCAGCTAAAAATTAAATTAAAAATATTATTTCTGTTTTGATATATTCTACAAAAATGTGTATGAACCTATGTAAAGTGTTTGTTTTCAGACGTCCTTTGACATATTCACCATAATTCAACGACATTCTTCAGTTCTTTTTAAAAACGATTTTCAATATTAACTAATACAACCAACCCTGATTGCGGTAGAATGGCCGACAACGGTGCAGAAATCTGTGTTTGTTTCTGGGCACATGGTTCATTGTTTAAATTGCAATCGCTTACCGCCTTCTTTATTAGCCGTTTTTCTTTATGGGAAGCAGTCACGACTTCATCTCGGAATAGGCATCTTAAGTCTGTTTGATTTTGAATAGAACTTTAAAGGCTAATCTCCTCAATGAATTAAAAAATAAAGTAGAAAAGTAACAATTTCAACAATTTCAAACTGTTCATGTTACAAATCAAAGTGGGTGAGCCAAGTAATTTGCATAAAAAAACAATGAGCATCAAGATGCTATTAAATACCTGAAATTATCCACGGTATAATGGTTATATGCAATATATGATTAGCAAAAAAAAAACAAGACAACAGAATGCCTTTTATAAGCTGTAACCTGACACATGTACCCATGTAAAATACTTTGCGACGAAATATTTATTAATTTTATTTAAATACATAAATTATTCAAAATTAATTGTCTGATGCGTTCATCTTGCAGCAGAAACATATTTAAACTTTGCCGAAAATACTGATAAGAAGGTCGCAAACCATACGCAATCAGCATAATATTAAGTGAACGTGAGCCAATCCAACCATTAAAGAACTCTGTTATCAATACAAAAACTCATGTATTTAATAAAAAAATTCATATTAATATTCAATGAATAGCACGCAAAGTGACGCATGGATAGATTTAAAATCCAGACAGTATATAGGTGCAGGCCTGCCGATATTTTCTGAGGTCAAATAGGCGAACCCCACAGGCGGATCAGTAGAAATGCGGTGAAGTGGGAGGGTTGTGATCCCTTGTTTTCGGATCATAGCCTCGCTGATAAAAGGAAGAAGAAGAAGACAGTAAATAGGTGCCATATTCTAATCAGTTAGTGAGAAACTTTCGAGTGAATACCAAAATACTGAACTTTGTACTAGCACTATTCACCATCATTACACCGATTCTCCTTATGACGTCACAAGGGCTAGAGTGATCAAACCGATCATAGCGCTGAAGTGCAATGCGAATGTACATTAGGCTACGTTGTAATGTATCGATAATGCAAATTTTTCTTAATGACTTGAAAGTCTTGCTTTATCAGACTAAAAGAAAATCATGGGTTCGGAGCACAATAAGTTACCCACTGCCCGCCGGACATGATCTGTTCTAGACGATCCATTTCACGTCACCAGTTACCAAACGATCCGGCATTTCTAATACTTAGTACATGTGGTACATGTGGCGAACCCCACAGGCGGATCAGTAGAAATGCGGTAAAGTGGGAGGGTTATGATCCCTTGCCTTCGGATCATAACCTCACCGAAATAGAAAGAAGTACATGTGGTATCCAATTTGAGTACTTCTAAACAATCGAGGTCTGCAAATGTGATGTGTGTTCGCACATGTTTTCATTATCTCTACCGCAGTTACAGACTTTATTCTCCTCTAATGCATGACGCTAGGCATGACATAAGCCAGTTTGGCCTCCACGATTTATATTACAAGATCTGAACCATCTTTGGATATTACAGCCATCTACAGTACCTAGTCCAAAACTTTTTTTTTTTTTTTTTTTTTTTCATAAAACATAATTATCGGAAATACTGCCTGTCCTGGGTTTTTGTATAAAGAATTGCATTACATGAAGAATCAGAAAATTATCATAAGTTTTCAAATGCGCAATGACACATCTGATTCTCATGAAACACGAAGTAGTGACACATTTCATTAAAACCTTCCTTCTTATTGCTTACCTGAAACGGGGACATATAGGTCTCGTGATCAGCATAATCGATAAATTCCAACACTTTTGGGTTGCTAATATAATCAGGAAAATTGAAATACGCCACCAAATGTGCTATGGACCACGATGGATTCTCCGACAGAATATCGCAAACCTTCTGCAGTCCATTCACGTTGTAGTGCTACAATTAAAACAAAATTTCTTAGATCCCAACATGATGTCCGACTTCATATTCATTTATACCTCCTTCACTATGCTCACATAGATCGGTAGTCTATGCAAGAAAGCATTAAACTTATCTTCAGCCTCTTTTTGCGTAGGTGCTCGGTACAAACTAAACGATGTTGTATTCGGATCAGTGCACGACCGTTGTAATACAATCTCCCAGAGGGTTTTCTTATCTGGCTGATTGAGTGGCGGTGCAAACAACACCATTGCCTCATCCCGATGAATGACTTGCAGCGTTCCCAGCGATTCACTTTTTATTTCGAGAACTTTATTCGGTGGATTATCACCGCCCAGAAGCCGTTGAAGAACTGTACAAGGTAAAAAAAAAAAAACGAGTTACTAAAAAAGGAAACTACACAAAAAAAACTGGTAAAGTAAAACAAAAATAAACAAATGAATTTGCAATGAAAAAGTACCAAAGCCGGAAGCGATTGCTCCTAAGCCCAGCCAAGCCATTCCGCTTGAAATGCTTCTCGTTAGTTGCGGTTAGTAAGTATGGAGGTATGTACTTAATTATATTTCTTGATGTGATGGACTATGGAATGACTTGTGATTCATCTGCTAATGTATCTTTTTCGCGCATCTCGTCTAGCAATCTAGAATAATTACTGTGCTAGATGATGTGTATATTGTTCGGGTGTGTGCTCCCTAAAGATTATACATAATAAGAAGGTAGAGTATTTCTAGTATTATACATCGTTTTACATGCGATAAACATAAAACATTTAAGGAATCAAAGCAATAGCGAGGGCAAATGAGAAACAAAGGCAACTAGGTTCTGGTGCAGGGAGTGGTGCCACGCAACTAGTTACTGCATCTTCATTGCAATTATATGCTCGCACTTGTATTGGATCTTAGGAATTGTGCAACAATATCTAATGAAAAGCTCTAAATACTACACACATCCTTGCCAATTGTATTAGAAAGAAAAAACGACATTAGCTCTAGATAGCGATGAGTTAATAGTAAAGCAAGAGGCAGGGAAGTAGTGTTATTATATGAGGAAGAAATGACATTCATGCGCAAATTGTTAATACACCCATTGTGAAAAAAAATTCCGTTCACTTTTTGTTCTAACCATTCAACATCGTTGTGTTGTTTTATTGCTTTCCTGAGAATAGGTAAATTACTTGTATCACTTCGATTAAATGCAAAAGTATTCAGCTGTATTTTGCTTCGAAACCAAAAGAAAAACTTTACGCCAACAATTCTATGAAAGAAGCAATTGGGGAAAATTGCACTCAACGATATAACGCGATCTAGCGGCTATGCGGGGATTTTGCAAAATAAATTTTATTTTAATCCGCTGACATACGTCAGCTGTTTTTCTTTGTTGTGTCTTCGAAAACATCGAAATCAGAGTACGTCAAATGTTTTGAACCGGGTGTCGAAAATTTAAACGCAAAAGCAGTACTGCCAAACTCTTTTAAAAACTTAGTTCTAAAACAATATGAAATAAAGAGCGTGGAAAAAAACGAAGAGTGTGAAAATGAAGTAGTAATCGCAAACAATTTGACAATTATTTTATTCCAAGTGTTAGAGAAATAAGAAAACTCAATCGAAAACGTTGAATTTGTAAACAACGTAGAACCAACAAGGACTAAGGCCAGTAATTATCAAGCGCTCTTAAATCGATTTTAATTTTATGAAGCTCTTAGTTTTAAGCACTAATAGGTTTGTGTTCATGCTAATTCAAATATCCGAAATCATTTTGACGGAAATGCTGGAGGCATTAAATTCGTCGGCATTTCTTCTTTTGCATTTCGCCAATGCAGCTTTTCCTTTGTTTGGTCCGAGTGAAAGTTCACAGCTGATTTCGAAAATGTTCGAAATTCCTAAGTTATGAGCACTCATAACTTAAGAGTTGGTGGGACCACTCATAAGTCTTATGAGCGCTAATAAATTTGCACTATTATTGGTTGGTGAATAGGTTTATGAAGGTCTTAGTTTAAGATTGGTCGGTGAATACCGGCCAAAATTTACATTTCGACAAATAACTATGATCGAACTAAATGTTTGCAATCGCTATGAAATAAAGTAGACTTCATGAAATTAAGTCCAAGAATAAAATTAGACAACTGGGATTTGTGCTGGAACAAAAATTAGTCGAAGTGTTTAACAAATCACTTTTGGTAAGAGAATTTCCAGGATCGTGGAAAGATTCAATGATAAAGCGGGAAATACGACTTGTGTTGTACCGACATCAACCCAATTGTTGTATGCAGCATACACATTATACAATCTTTTTTTTATATAATTTGCGCGCACTCAAAGGGTTATAAATACCTTTAACATGTTTACACACAGTGCGGGCGTTGGAAGGATGGATAGAGAGAGAGAGAGATTTTGGTGTAGTGGTTCTTGAAGCTCAGTTGTTTATGGGGGGTGGCGGCCAGATAACTGGGGAGATTTTTTTTATTATTGTCTTTGCTTCTGATTCACAGTACTTTTTTCCCGATAACCGATGTCAAGGGAAAATCATCATCAACAGAGCGAACAATTTTTTCCAGCCAATTGACCAAACCAGTGTTATGCCTTCGCAGTAGTTTTCACAGAAGCTTTTGCAAATGATCGAACTGACTTTATATATTTCATGAGAAATAAATAAATGCTTGCTGGCAACAGGCTTTGAGCCATGAACCATTAGCGTGGCAATTGACGACGTTACCACTACACCATTGCCACCCCAACCTGCATATGATTAACGAGCAACCATACATTTTATTCAGCAATTTCATACATACATACCATATAATTTCCATATAATCTGTACATGTGACAGCGGTTGTACAGTCAAGTCCATGCGACCATACGATATCGGTACAACGGTCGGTTGTGTGGATACACACGATATAATGATCGTGTACAACAGTTGCATCGTGTATTTCCTATTTAACACCAGTTGTGAGTATTTAACACACAACTTAAATAAAAAAATCACAAGCGGTGGTGAAACAAGAGATCATATAATATTTGAAACGGAATAGAAATAGAATTCTCTCAGATTATCAACTAGGCTCCAAAAATATCAGGCGGCAGAAAACTATATTTTAAATGAGTGAAAAAATGGAGGAAAGAAAAAAATTATTGCACTGATCCTAAACTTTAAACGGGCATTTAAACACATTGATCGGACGATCCTTTTTCAAAGATTGTGTAACTATGACACACAAGACAAACAGCTTAGGTGGTTTACGATATTTTTAACAAATAGAACACAACAAAGGAATGTTAGTAAAAAACAGTATTTGGTTATGCTGCAGTAGAAGTAGGGATACCTCAAGGTTCAATTTTGGGAGCGCTTTCGTGCTAATGTACATAAATGACATGCTGAAAATGGTAAAGGAATGCAAAATTGTGCTATACTTGTGAGCAGACAAGTGTCACATACGAAATGATCCCTATTCCATTTTATCATTATTTGTTCAATTATATGCAGAGTTGAAAGGATATTCTTCTTGTGTACAAAATTGTGAACTTTAAGAATAAAAATAAAAATCTCTCAATAAAAAAACCTAGATGCTGCATTACATTCATACCACATGAAAATGATTCTTCAAAAGTTGAGTAGAAGCAAGTAACCTTATCGGAATGTCGATTTTTTAGAGAGACTTTTGCCTTATATTTTGACAACCAGTATGAGAAAAAACGAATTTAAACTGCCTCCATTAAATTCTTGAGCATTTAATTTACCTCTCGATTTTGAATCACTTCATAGTGTTCGTTAAACGTCGATAGTTTGAGTTTCCAAGGTATCGATGTTTCTAAATCTAAGAAAACTTAAGAAAAAAGCCATATAATATTAAATCACCAGTAAAGTTTGTAAAAAAAAGAACAAACACAAAGTAAATCTATGTAAGAAGGTATTTATGTACATTTCAGTCACCGACTATCCTCCGAGCCGATAAGTTCGTTGCCCTATAGTGTTCTAATCGCTCTTGCTTCATCGTCGGTGTGATCCCGCTACTTCGTTAGCAAACAACTTTTTCAATCTCTCTTTACTCAGAATCCATTAGTGAATGAAAAAACGATAAGACCAAGTAACAAGTGTACAAACAGTTCATTTAACATGGCCCCCGGGCCAAATAATCTGTCGGGTAACCGGTTTAGCGGTCTTGATTTAGATCCAGCTGCCGAGCCCAAAACAAAAAAAAGGAAAAAACCAGTGTTCTCCTCAATAGATCTTAATAGCCCCCTTCCAACAAATACAGCGTCCACAAACCCCAAGTTCATAATTATCTCCCCAACTGATAGCACAAAGCCCTTCTCAGCTTATAGCATCTTCCTTCTCAAAAAAGCGATCGACGGAATAAGTACCGGTTACGAGTACATTGTTGATGTTGATGCTAGTTAAATCTCAAAAAATTGCTCAACTCTTTCTCTCCAAAAATAAGCTCTCAAACCTCTGTCCAATCTCCGTCCAACTTCACACAAACCACAACTCCTTAAAAGGGACAGTTTATGCCCCCTGTCTTATAAACGTTCCAGAACAAGAAATCATCGATGAAATGAGACCCCAAGGTGTAATCGATGTTTACAAATTTAAGAAACTCGAAGAAGGCAACCAACGCACCACTGGTCTTGTTTTACTCACCTTCGACCTTTTCCGCCCACCAAGCACTGTCAACATTGGTTGGTATAATCTTAAAGTGGAAGAATATTTTCCCAACACCATGCGATGCCGCAACTGCCAGTTGCTGGGACACACCACCAAACGTTGCAGAGGTAATGCTTCCTGCAGCCCTTACAACCTACCACCCCACCCTCCAGCTAATTGCGAACGCGTGTCATGTGCTAACTGCGCTGAGGGGCACCCTTCATCTTCCAAACAGTGCAAACGTTATGTACAAGAAAAAGAAATCCTTAAAATTAAAACTATCAAAAAATGCAGCTTAAACGAGGCGAGACAAATATATAAAGAACAAAATCCAATTCCCATGTTGTCCACAGCGTATTCCCAAGTGGCAAAAAAATGCAACACACCAAGAAAGTGCATCGAGCATAAGCAATTTAATCCCGAACAATAGCTCTAATGAAGGCAACGACCCCCCCCCCCCCCCCCCCGCTCAGGAATTGAACCACCCAGGCTCGATACAGAGCCTGGCGGGGTCAACATCTGGGCTGCAGAGTCATAATCTTACACCTCTTAACTTAACAACCTCTTCACCACACTACCATAATAATTACACAAGCAAATCTTGCACAGAAAATAAATCCGCAATCAAAATTCTGCAGTGGAATATTAAGGGTCATTAAGGAACTCAAACCATCTATTATTTCCCTACAAGAAACCTACGTAAAATACAACTTTCAACCTGCTCCACCTCGCCAATACACTGCTTACTTCCACAACCTGACTTCGTGCACTTTCTCGAAACATGGCACAGGCCTTTTAGTGCATAAATCCATCCCACATAAATTTATAAATATCAACTCAAATTTATCGGCTGTAGCTGTTGAAATAAATTTAGCAATAAAACTTACTGCAATCGCAGTATATATTCCACACGATCAACCCTTTACCTGCAGTGACCTCGATGATATCATAAGCGGTATCAGCACTCACATCATCCTAACAGGAGATTTCAATTCATGGAGCCTCTCCTGGGGCTCGAAGTCCTTAAATACTCGCGGGAAAGCAGTTGAACGTTTTATTGCCAATGCTGGGCTAGCGTTATAAAACGATGGACGCCCTACTCACTTCTCTACAAAAAAAACGTTCACAAATATAGACCTTACAATCGTATCGCCATCCCTTATCCCCACCTCCGAGTGGTCAGTAGCCGACGACCTTCATGGAAGTGACCACTTCCCCATCATAACAACGGTCTCAGTTAATTCCAACTGCAAACACGAAATCCTTCCGCACAGGTTCCTACTGGACAAAGTAGATTGGGCTCTATTTCGAACCAAAGTTGACAGTGAACTCCACAGTAGAGTAATTTCCTCTAATATTAACAAGGAAGCTGCCATCATACAAAATGCGATACGTACCGCAGCAAACATAACGATCCCCCAGTCTAAAGGCAAAATTTACAAAAATACTGTACCATGGTGGAATAAGGAGATAAGTTCTCTCCGGCAAGAAAAACAAAATGCATGGGATGCATGCATGCTAAATTTCGGAAAGCTGTGAAAACAGGTGAAATTTTCAGCTTCGAAAAATTCACTGCTAACATTAACCCTAATTCCTCCTCACAAAGGCTGTGGGCTGACATAAAAACCCCCACAGGTGACTACGTCCCGTATTCGATCAAAAAAATCGAAACCGACAACGGAAGACTTACCTGCCCATTCAAAATTGGTAACTTTTTCGGGAAAACCTGGGAAAGCTCTGGAAGTGACTCAAATTTTCATCCGGAATTTGTGGAAAGGAAAAATAAGGCACAGGCCTTTTAGTGCATAAATCCATCCCACATAAATTTATAAATATCAACTCAAATTTATCAGCTGTAGCTATTGAAATAAATTTAGCAATAAAACTTACTGTAATCGCAGTATATATTCCACACGATCAACCCTTTACGTGCAGTGACCTCGATGATATCATAAGCGGTATCAGCACTCCCATCATCCTAACAGGAGATTTCAATTCATGGAGCCTCTCCTGGGGCTCGAAGTCCTTAAATACTCGCGGGAAAGCAGTTGAACGTTTTATTGCCAATGCTGGGCTAGCGTTATAAAACGATGGACGCCCTACTCACTTCTCTACAAAAAAAACGTTCACAAATATAGACCTTACAATCGTATCGCCATCCCTTATCTCCACCTCCGAGTGGTCAGTAGCCGACGACCTTCATGGAAGTGACCACTTCCCCATCATAACAACGGTCTCAGTTAATTCCAACTGCAAACACGAAATCCTTCCGCACAGGTTCCTACTGGACAAAGCAGATTGGGCTCTATTTCGAACCAAAGTTGACAGTGAACTCCACAGTAGAGTAATTTCCTCTAATATTAACAAGGAAGCTGCCATCATACAAAATGCGATACGTACCGCAGCAAACATAACGATCCCCCAGTCTAAAGGCAAAATTTACAAAAATACTGTACCATGGTGGAATAAGGAGATAAGTTCTCTCCGGCAAGAAAAACAAAATGCATGGGATGCATGCATGCTAAATTTCGGAAAGCTGTGAAAACAGGTAAAATTGTCAGCTTCGAAAAATTCACTGCTAACATTAACCCTAATTCCTCCTCACAAAGGCTGTGGGCTGACATAAAAACCCCCACAGGTGACTACGTCCCGTATTCGATCAAAAAAATCGAAACCGACAACGGAAGACTTACCTGCCCATTCAAAATTGGTAACTTTTTCGGGAAAACCTGGGAAAGCTCTGGAAGTGACTCAAATTTTCATCCGGAATTTGTGGAAAGGAAAAATAATTTTTTAGCCTCTCAAACATTTTCTTACCAAATCGCTCCTTCTGCTGCCATTATTGAGGCACCCATAAAAAAAACAGAACTAGAAAGCTGCTTGTCTTCTGTAAGAGGAAAAACTCCTGGCTTTGACCGTATTTCCTATACAATGCTAAAAAAAAACACCCCTCTGTCGCTAATAAACAGGCTGCTAACATTATTTAACAACATTTTCAGTACCGGCGTAATCCCTAAAGCTTGGAAAATTGCGAATATTATTCCTTTACCAAAACCGGGAAAAGATATATCGGCAATATCCGGATACAGGAAGAAGAACTAATAAATATTAACCAAGTGGCATTTAAAAAAGGTCGAAGCACAATCGACGCTATTCTTCACTTAGACGAGTTTATATCCGCAACTTTATCCGTTCAAAATCATGTCTCCATTCTGACAGTCGATTTTGAAAAGGCTTTTGACCAAATCGGTATTCACGTCATTTTAGAACAACTTTCGCAATGGAAGATAGGACCTAAGATCCGAAATTATATTATATCCTTCCTCTCCAACAGACGGTTTCGCATAAAAGTGAACACGTACTCGTCGACTTTTAAGCTTAACAACGGCATCCCACAAGGATCGCCCTTATCTGTAGTGTTGTTCAAAATTGCTTTTAATGTAGTTAGCAATATTATTAAAAAATACAACCAAGTCCATCATGTCCTTTACGCAGATGACCTAATCGTTTATTCAAAATGTAAAGACTTGACATTTTTAGCAACTGTTTTTTCAAACGTCCTCAAAGCAAGTACTCAGGAGCAAAAATCTCCACCGAAAAATGTGAAACAATACACATATGTAGAAAAAACAGTTGCCCAAAATGTATTTCTGTGCACGTAAATGACAAACTATTAAATAATGTTAGTTCAACAAAAATACTTGGAATTATATTCGATTCAAAATTCAACTTTAAAGAGCACTGTGTATTTTTAAGAAAAAAACTGGCTACCAGGGTGAATATTATAAAGTATCTCTCATCCAAAAAAACAAATGTAATATTAACAGCATTATCAACGTAATTCAATCTGTTATACTGGGTAAAATCGACTATGGCCTTGCAATCTACGGGAAATGCTCCAGATCATCCATCTAGCTAGTAGCAACACCATACCATGAGGCTATCAGAAGAGCTACTAGAAGCTTTCGGACAACACCTATAGCTAATTTACTAACAGAAGCTGGTCTACCCAAACTTGGTGAAAGAGCTGATTACCTTACATCACTCATAATACAAAAAAATCAATTCCCCTGATCCCACTCCAATTCATGATGACGTTAAAAAGATTTTAAAACACAAGAAAGATAGAAAATATCCGTCAACAATTTCAAATGCCCTTTCATGGGCGAAAGATCTCAGCATCCCCATCACCACAAACATGAAAAAAAGATCATCGTTCCCACCCTGGAACCTACCTATCAATTCCACATGCACTGAATACACAAGATACTCCAAATCATCAACCAGTCACGAAGTTTTCCAAGCAGCGTTTTTAGAAATTAAAGACAAACACAAGATCCTAGGATGGCGATTCCTATTCACTGACGCTTCAAAAACGGACGATGGAGTGGCTTATGCCGTTGTGAACGAACATGGCACGGTCATGTCTAAAGGACTTCTCTCCAATTTCACTTCAATATTTACAGCTGAGGCTTTTGCTATACTAAAAGCCCTTCAAATAGCAGATAATGGGAAAACTATCATATTTACAGATAGCTTATCTTCAGTTACTGCAATTGAAAATATTAACAACGGCACAGACATCGTTAATAAGATTCGTGAGAAATTAATTTCTAAAAACGGCAAAATTAAACTCATGTTGATCCCTGGACACATCGGCATAAAAGGGAACGAAGACGCTGATGCAGCTGCAAAGGCAGCGGTAAGGGAGCCGCTGGTAATGTCTTATGTCTACAACAAAAAAGATATTAAGGCCGGTCTTTATCAAGCGCTCTTAAATCCACTTTAATTTTATGAAGCTCTTAGTTTTAAATTTTTGCTGCGTATTTACCAAGCACTAATAGGTTTATGTCCGTGCTAATTCGAATATGCGAAAAATTAATTTTCGGATTTCCAAACCCGTTCTGAAATGAGTTTCCGAACTCTCTTTCGAACTGAGAGAAATGCCAATGAAAAAAAAAAACATTGTATTTGCCTGATTTTAGTCAGAATTAATTACCGCACATTTTATATTTTATTTGGTTTGCAGTTCTTTTGACGGAAATGCTGGAGGCATTATATTCGTCGGCATTTCTTCTTTTGCATTTCACCAATGCAGCTTGTCCTTTGTTTGGTCTGAGTGACAGTTCACAGCTGATTTCGAAAATTTTCGAAATTCCTAAGTTATGAACCCTCTTAACTTAAGAGTGGGTGGGACCACTCATAAGTCTTACTGGCTGAACACAATGCATGCCGCGGCCGCGCCGCGGTAGCGTAGTACGTAGAGATGTCAAATGGTGTGGCGCTGCACTCACAAAATTCGCCCACAATGGTGTAGCGCGTAGTAATGTCAAATAATGCCAGCTGATTAAAATTGTGTTTTTCTTTTTGAGTGTTATTGAGATTTGATTATTTTTGTGAGATTATTGTGCTATAATAATACAATAAAAATAATAAGAAGTGGATAAATTTATTTTCCTTTCACTAGCAAAATAATTTTTTCCACGGCGTGCTCTTCCATTTTGACTGTAACGAATATTTCAAATTTCTTGCGCTACTGCTGAACTCAGTTCAAGAATTCACCACGAAAACATCGTATAGAAAACCAAAACAGTCTTCAACAGTCGCCAATTTCTCTATCTGTCACTTGTGGCGCTGCACAAGTTAAAAGTAAACCAACTTCGTACTACACCACTGCTACCGCCACGCCGCAGCTACCTCATTGTGGGCGCTCTAGTGAGTTCCCATATATTTTAACTCTGTGACAGATCGTACTACGCTACCGCGGCGCGGCCGCGGCATGCATTGTGTTCAGCCAGTTATGAGCGCTAATAAATCTGCACTATTATTGGTTGGTGAATAGGTTTATGAAGCTCTTAGTTTAAGATTGGTCGGTGAATACCGGCCTAAAAGTTTTTTTGACCATAAATTGGAAATACAAGAGAAAAGTGCACTGGAACACGTATGAACATCTATACAAAAAACTAAATCCGTCTGCTGAGAAAGGTATATATCCCAACAATATTCCCCATATGATGATTAAAAATTACATACGATTAAGGATGGGACACACCAACTTCACGCACAAACACCTATTCACCAAGGAGACACCACCACTGTGCCACTTCTGCGAAGCCAAACCACGGTTTACCATTGCTCATCTACTCGAATGTAACTAAGTCAACGAAGCATACAAACAAATCTCAGATAAAAAACTTATTGAACTGCTTAGCGAAATTTCTGAAAAGAACATTAAGACTGTAAATAAAATCATGTTAGCAATTAATCTAGTAAATAATATTTAATTTTTAGTTTAAAGCCGAAGGCCCTGATAGCCAGTGCTTATCCCCTTTGTATTTATATGTAACTTACTTACATGTTAATAAACTTACAATAATAATAATAATAATGTACATTTTATTTTTTTTTATTTTTTTTAATATTTCGAATTTTGCTTTAAAAAAAGCAACATATTTATTTACAAATTTACAAATGTCTTGTTTGTTCCTCTTGTCACTGTGAGGACTGCTGTTAAATAGTTCGCTTGGAACAGAAGTGGCAGGTATGCACAAATAGAGTTGAGCAAACTTCTTCATTTGCTCCAAATTAGAATTCGTTCAATATTCTATAGCACATTTGTTGCTGTCAATCGGTGCTTTTTCTATATATTGGCGAATGTCAGCAATTGCATACGATAAAGGAGTCCGGTGTGTTTCTGGCACCATTGGAGTGAGAATCAATAGTTCCTTTGATTGAGGCAGGGTTTTATTCTTTAATATTCGTTGTACTTTTTCATTCATTGATATTATATTCCGGAGATTTCATTTCCTTTAAAAAGGCTGCATACTTCTTTTGCAAACAAATAACCGCTTTGTTCCCTTCCTCCCCTAGTATACCTCTCACAAAACATTTGCATATAGGTGACCGCCATTTATTTGACAGCTAAAAGAAGGGATTTCGCTAGGCTAGTAGCATGTTTAATTAAAACAAAGTAAAAATAAACTATCTATGTATGTATAAAAAAAAACATCGAGTTTTTCAATAGTTCGATACTATCGATATTATCGATAGTAGTATCGATGTACTATCGATAGTACTATCGATGTTCAACGAACACTCGGGCAGTAACTTCATTAAACTTGGAACAGGTGTGCAGCGCGAAACTGCATGCATTGATGCATGAAGCAACGCATGTGACACAGACGTGCTGTACATTTTCGACATTGCATCGATTTGCTGTATTTGCTGTCATCACACTTACATGAAACGTCAAATTACAAAAATTGCACTTTTTTGCTGTCTTACTACCTTGGGTTTGCATCAAAATTAGAAATAGAGACATCTTGCATCAATTGCATGGCCGTGCAGAAAACACATGTGTCCTCTTACATACATATAAAGCTATGTTCTATAATTTTCCTCCACGGATTTTGATGCACACCTGTTTCAGGAGGATAAAATGAAGTGCTTTGTGGTTGGCTGTGATTCACAATACAGATTGTGATGCAACGAAATCCAAATTCGTAATATTCACCCTTATTGTCGTTGGCGTTTGTCGCTTTTCGAGGATTGTCGTTTTATTCATAGCTACGACCTGCTGACCGTTAAACATTACTAGGCAATTTGTTTGTCATGTAAAATGCTATTACAACTCTTTCACAGTGAAAAAGTTATGAAAACAGATTCGTGCTACATCTGAAGACTAAAACGACAATCGTCGAAAATCGACAAACGCCAACCACAATCAGGGTGATTGTAACTGTAGAAAACAAGAAAATATTTGCAGTGACATCTATGGCAACGAATATTGAAACTATTTGAATGTTAACATTTTTTCACAGCCAGTACACTTGAACAAACACAGATGAACTGAAAACTGAAACAGTGGCGCTGGAGATGCTGGAACACATTTTTTTGCAGACATAGTATGAAAGTGACATTTCACTAGCAGTCCATATATAATACGTTAATGGTTTTATATATTGCCCAACGTTGTGAACCGTATGTGGGTGCTGGACGCACAACTGCGGTGTAGAGCCTTTCTTTCAACTTATGGAGCATTTTTGCATGAGTAGATCACTCGGTCTTTTTTGGACTAATATGATATCCATCTCCAAAACGTCCACCCAAATGCTCGTTACAGGGACGTAGGATTACAATGGCTCCATCGTCAGCAAAGAATAACTGGTGTATCTTGGGGTCCGTCCATGGTGCGCCGACTTTGATTGGGAACTCTTCAGTTACTCCAGCGGGGCACCTTAATCTTATATTTTTCTACATACATGTCCATGAACATCTGTACATAAGTTTCTGGAACCCTTGGATGTCTTAGCGCCGCATATATCAGATCTCGTAGTTATCTGGCAAATGCCTTCACAGAGTCAACAAATATAAGACATATGCCAATCCTTTAAGGAATAACGATGTTTTTCCATTATGATCCTCATACTTTGGAATGCATCTGTGGTTGATTTGCACAGTACAAACCCGCACAGATCAGATAGCAGCATTATTTTTCGCAGTCGGCCAACTTGATAGATATATAGTTGTTGTGAGGTGCAAGTCGGCCAACTAACAGCCGCTCAACGACATTCATGGTGTGCGACATCAGTTTGATCGATCAGTAACTATCTAGTTTCGTGTATCACCCTTCCCTTTATACACGGTATTGGATCACTTCTCATAAATTTGGAGATAAGAATCCTAAGCTATCGGAACCTGATGTTTTCCATCTTTTTCCACAGCAAAGAGAGTCTGGTCCAACCGCTTTCCGTTTTTTCGAATATTTGACCGCTTTACCAACTTTCGTGACTGTAATGTCGGGTATTTCTTCATAGTAAGGGGTGGCTATTAGAAAGTATAGCCGGGGGAACTTTTCATTCAAAAGCTTTTCACAATTCTGTCGCCACATAGGTATGCAGAATTTTGTCGCCATTCACAAGAAGTTGGCCCTGAGCATTGTTAATGAACTTTAGCGAACTAATCTCCTGATCATTCCTCATTCTCTGAGCGGTAATTTTGAAGATGCTTGCTCTCTTATTCATATTTTGTTATCGCAGCTCCTGGATAGACATATTTGTATCAGCAGGCGGGGTAGATATTTCCTCCAGCACCCGATATAGCCCCTCCGCACTCTGTTTGGAGCTGAACGCACCTCTGCAGTTTTATCTTGCAACTTTGACCAAGCTTGGTACAACCAAATAACATTTTACCAAGCAGCTGCAGAAGGTTTAGCTTCTCATCAAACTTCAAACAGGAATCTCTAAATCCACACCAATAAACGAATATCCAACAAAGTATTTCATAAAAAAAAAAAACAAAACAATTGTTTATGTTCAACAGACTTATTTGTTTTTATTTTAATATTTTGTCAACTCTCAGAGAAAATAAAAATATATTTTACATCAAGAGCATTTAACCTAAGACTCCTCCTCTCAGCAGCACATACCATCGCCCAGCCATGTAATGGCGGGAGGTGGTCTGTTGTCGCATGCCGCTACAACGCGGCGGTTAAACAAAAGTGGAACCGTAAAATAGAATTAAAATAGCTTAATTTAAAAAAATTAAATTTAAAGTTTTTTAAAGCGACAGTAGTATGAGTTACCGCAGAGAGCTTAGTCAACCTCTTCCATGTGAGATGCATCTTCAGTGTCGTTAACTAGTGGTGGGGCATCACCAGCACTCTGGATGTCCTCGGTGGCCATGGGCTCATCCTCATCAATGCCAAGTCCCAGCTTGATCATACGATAAATTCTAGAAGCGTGCACTTGTGGACTGTCCAATGAGAAGCCAGATGAGAGTAGGGAGGTCTCGAACAGCAGGATGACCAAATCTTTTACAGCTTTGTCGTTCTTATCGATGTCGGCCTTCTGGCGAAGAGTCTCGATTATAGCATGATCGGGATTGATTTCCAAATGTTTTTTGCCAGCCATGTATCCCATTGTGGACGAGTCGCGTAATGCCTGTGCCTTCATGATACGCTCCATGTTGGCTGACCAACCAAACTGGGATGTGACGATACAGCAGGGTGACTCAACCAAGCGGTTAGAAACGACGACCTTCTCGACTTTGTTGTCGAGGATTGATTTCATCACCTTGCAGAGATTCTCGAACTTAGCCTTGTCCTCTTCACGCTTTTTCTTTTCCTCCTCGTCTTCGGGCAATTCCAAACCTTCCTTGGTCACAGAAACCAGCTGCTTGCCCTTGTACTCCTTTAGGTGTTGAATGACGTATTCATCAATGGGTTCAGTCATGTATACGACTTCGAATCCGCGTTTCTTCACACGTTCAACGAACGCCGAGTTGCTTACTTGATCCTTCGACTCGCCGGTGATGAAATAAATGTGCTTCTGGTTTTCCTTCATGCGGCTAACGTAGTCAGCCAGTGAACAGTAGTCATCTCCAGACGCCGATGTATGGAATCGAAGAAAATCGGCTAGTTTGGCGCGGTTGTTGCTATCCTCGTGGACACCCAATTTCAAGTTCTTGCTGAACTGATCATAGAACTTCTTGTAGTTTTCCTTGTCCTCGGTCAACTCTTCAAACAGTTCCATGCACTTCTTGACCAAATTCTTCCGAATCACCTTCAGCACCTTGTTCTGCTGCAGCATTTCACGAGAAATATTCAACGGCAAATCTTCAGAGTCGACGACGCCCTTCATGAAGTTCAAGTACTCTGGAATGAGATCCTCGCAGTTGTCCATGATGAACACACGGCGCACGTACAGCTTGATGTTGTTGCGCTTCTTCTGGTTCTCAAACAGATCGAATGGAACACGTCTTGGGATGAACAGCAATGCGCGGAACTCAAGTTGACCTTCGACGGAGAAATGCTTCACAGCCAAATGGTCTTCCCAGTCATTAGTCAGGGACTTGTAGAACTCGCCGTATTCCTCTTGAGAGATGTCATCGGGGTTCCTTGTCCAGATCGGCTTGGTCTTGTTCAACTCTTCGTCCTCCGTGTACTTCACCTTGATGGTCTTCTTTTTCTTCTTGTCGCCGTCCTTATCAGCGTCTTCATCTTCGCCAACATCTTCAATCTTGGGCTCATCCGTTTCCATGTCTTTCTTCTCCTTCTCCTCCTTCTCGGCCTCATCGTCGCTGACTTCTTGGTCGCGTTCCTTCTCGACGAGCAACTTGATTGGATACCCTATGAACTGCGAGTGCTTGTTGACAATCTCCTTAATCTTGCTCTCCTCCAAGTACTCAGTCTGATCCTCCTTGATGTACAGCACAATCTTGGTACCACGTCCCAGTGGCTCGGTGCTATCTTGGCGGACTGTAAAAGAACCACCTGCAGCCGACTCCCAGATGTACTGCTCATCATCGTTGTTCTTTGACGTGACTGTAACCTTGTCGGCAACCAGGTATGCCGAGTAGAAACCGACACCAAACTGACCAATCATACTGATGTCAGCACCGGCCTGCAATGCCTCCATGAATGCCTTGGTGCCAGACTTGGCGATGGTGCCCAAGTTGTTGACCAAATCGGCCTTGGTCATACCGATACCCGTGTCAATGATGGTCAGTGTACCGGCCGCCTTATTAGGGATCAACTTGATGTACAATTCCTTGCCGCTGTCCAGTTTTGTTGGATCAGTCAGCGACTCGTAACGGATTTTATCCAACGCATCAGACGAATTGGAAATCAACTCACGCAGGAAAATCTCCTTGTTCGAGTAGAATGTGTTGATGATCAGGGACATAAGCTGAGCAATCTCAGCTTGGAAAGCAAAAGTCTCGCATTCTTGTTCTGGCATCTGTGGAATAGAATGAAATGTGATTCATTAGAATATTGTCGAGAATTTTCCATACATACTGCACTTCAGCAACTCGTCATCATAACGGAAATGAATATATTTTCGAATAAAAAATGGCTAATTTTGAATGAAACCTCACCTTGATTTATTTTTTTTCCGCAATTACTTTGGAGAACTTTATTAATACACACAATTTGATTGTAGAGCACAGAAAAGTAATCCTTTCCCAATGAGAACTTATTCTTCTGCCTCGCTTCGGCTATTACACTTGAACGCTTTTCTATATGAACTGATGAAGTGGGGTGGCAGGTTTGCTGTTTTATATGATGAATGAAAATTTCCCGAAGCTTCGTGAGTTTTCTAGAAGGTACTACTTCGATTTCCGCTTGTTTTCGTGCTGTGGATGTTGTTTATTTTGAATTATTTCAAAGAATAGGTCTTGGAGAGAAAAGTTGATATATGCAAATAAAAGAAGGTAAAAAATAATAATGAACTGGTCTAATGAAATTAAATGTTTTATTCATTTTAATTAAATAAAGATGTAAAAACTTATTATTACACACAATTTGATTAGGAGTACCCACCAGGGCCTTTCAATCTGTAAACTGGTTGACAAATGATTCTAGAAATGTCATTTGTCCGTTTGTTTATCGATTGTTTGTTGCTAGGGTAGGTGTGGTTGTGGTTAATTTTTCGAGAATTCGCATTTTGCGATAATTTACTTAGATATTTCTAGAAATGTTCATTTAATTGACGATGGCAGAAATAATATTGTAAAAGCTGCATATGTTCTATTCATTTGGTAATGCTATTTCGGCTTCCTGATTCTATTTCAATAGAATTTAAATGAGTAGTGAAGTGAGTGCCATGAATCATCTGAACTTCAGGCAGAATCCCCGGTGTTTTCAAAGCAAGCTTATGGGCAAAGGCGCATCATTTACCTACATTGCACATCTAGAGGAAAGTATTTTGTTCTCAAAATATTTTTTTTTTAACGGGTCATGTTAATATTTGGGGAAGCTAGTATCTAGCAGAGCAACCAAAATAATTACCAATTTTTATTACTATGTGGGTAATGAGTATAAAAGCAGTCTTATTATAAATTAAAGTAGTTTTCGGTCTAACTACATAGATAAATATGTATGTGCTAATTGGAGTTTGGAGGTGAATGACTTCTATTCTCATTGGCATAATTAACCGCCCACACTTCTATGGGTTCGAGCTGGTGATAAGAAAAGCAGTTCATTTTTAGGCCAAACAATTGGTCAAAATGCAGTTATTTTCATTTTTGAACTTTTTTTATCAATTGACTCCTAAAATTAATTTCTTTTCCTATGGAAATTCTTTCAGGTGTTGTCCACAGTGGTCAAATGGCGCTCTTACCGCGATTCATCTATTTCAACTCCTTTTTCCGGAGGGGTTTAGCCACACTCGCGACTTCGTCGCTCCTCTAAGGTTATGCCAACGATTGTCAGGCAGGCGACTGGGGCTAAGTCTATGTATGTATATTATATATCCTGCTTTTAAACAGAGATCTATCAGAAAATATTGTCAATAAGTGGCAACACTGAACTTAGCTTTTGTATGTACTTCATAGCCGAAATGCACCGCGGAAAGGTAGTTTCTATTGAAATAGCAGTTGGCAAAATGCATGTGCATTTTCAAAGTTCGATATCTCTTAAACTAAGGGATTAATCAATTTGTTTACTTAATATTTTGTGTTTTTTTCGTCGAGATCTACAAAGCGGCTTTCTCAAACCTTGGCGCGCGGAAACCGTAGAATCCCCTAGAAAATAAATTAATCCAGAATTGGTTTTATGATATTTTGCTTTGATGTCACAAGAAACCCGCAGATGTCTTGTCTCCTGACAACTACACAAGGTGCCTCCACGAGCCATGATTCTGGCTTGGACATGTCAGACAATGCCCAAGCAACTGCAATATTTTAATGGGTGGTCAGTTCATTTCTGAACACTTGATTGAAGATGGAGCTTATAACAGGCAACTACGCCGCATTTTTGAACTCAAAGTTTTAGAGTAACAGTAAAACAAAGAAAGCATTAGGTCTGTTCGAATTCAAATTCAATTTGTCAAATTTCCACGAATGGTGTAAAATTCTCTCAGAGAGAGGAAAAGCGCGCTCTCTTCTGTCAAAAACCACGAAAATTGTCAGTACTCGAACAAGTTTTCGTAAAATTTGGTAACTTTTCTTAAAAATTCGCTGTTTTGGGAGGGTACGCGAACAGACCTATTAATTCAGGCTGAATCCTTGCGTTTTCCATTCTTGACTAAATTTTGTTCGAAATGACAGCTCATGCCAAACTTCAAGACAGACTGGATGGCAACCGACAAATTCAAACATACATGTCAGGCCATGCAAACTTGAATGCGGTCTCACGAGATATGTCATATGTCCATACACGAATCATGGCTCGTGGAGACACTGTGTCACATGGGGGCCAACTGGCAAATTGTATATAAATAATGAAGCTCACTACTTGTATCACAATGGGCTACTTTGTTGTATTACTTTGCTTTGTGTATAAAAAGAAAAATAATAGCTTATTCATTGGCTGGTAATTCAATGAAAAAAAGTGGCCTTTTTTTTATTTCATTGTATTTATTTCATGTACATATGAAATACAATATCCGACAAAGGCGAACCCCACATGCGGATCAGTAGAAATGCGGTGAAGTGGGAGGGTTGTGATCCCTTGTTTTCGGATCATAGCCTCGCTGATAAAAGGAAGAAGAAGAATATCCGACAAATGCCCACCACAACTTCTCTGGCAACATAGGATGCGCGTATCAAAATTTTCTCAAATTCTCCAAAAACGGCAGTATTTATTGTTAATGTACCCATTTAGATCGATAAACACAATTTTGTTCTTTAAATCAGCATCACTGCTTATTGTTCAAGCATCCAGTATACTATATACGGCTCTTCAAATGGGCTGAAGGCTTCAGTTCTTGTAGGTGTGCAACAATAGGTCTTTTGTTAAAACTCTCTAAGTGATTCTGTAGGAAATGTTCATTTGCTGTACACGACAACGAATTGAGGTTGTCGGGCTACATTTTCTTCCACATCAATATTTTCGGTCAAACGAAGCTGAAGACGACGCAAGGGTGTTTCACGCCTTGCGCCGACCCAGCTTTTCGAAATTTCTGCCCCAACGGCTTATTGTTATCTCAGATGGCTGGCTTTGTTGACCGAAAAAATCACGCAATGTGTAAAACGCATTTTCTGCGGGATGACCATTTTCATAAAGCGCTTTGACCACTTTTACGCGTTGTTTAACTAACTATATACTTCTCCATGACTAAATTTGCCAAATTATATACATATTGTAGCATCCATAAAAAGTACAATCGCACTGCATGGTTTGTTTACCAACTATGGCAACCAATATTGAAACTTTAAATATTAACAGTTTTTTACAGCCAGTACACTTAGATGGCGCAAGTTTCTATGGTGGATGTCTATGATGGCGGATATTTTGTTTCTGTTTCATACCGCACTGAAACAATGTCGCTTGAGATGTTGGAACATGCGTGAAGTTCGGCACTAGCAGTCCATATATAATACGTCAATGACAACCACAGTCGACACACAGTTGATAAAAAGGTGACTACAGCGATTAAAAGAGAGATTCAAACGGTGGTAAAAATAAGCGATATTGGGATTGAAAATTTGTAGAGACAGTTTAATTTTATATAAATAAAGAATAAAGTGATTTGAATATCGTGTTAAAGTAAAGTTGATAATTATTAATAAATAAACTGTTTAAATACACAAGAGATGGTTTTATTTGTACGAACCCCAGCAAGGATACTACAATATGTATGTACAATACATAGACGACAGATGAACCCCACAGGCGGATCAGTAGAAATGTGGGGAAGTGGGACGGTTATGATCCCTTATTTTCGGATCGTAACCTCGCTGATAAAAGGAAGAAGAAGAATACATAGATGACTGCTGTCTGAAATAATCGCTGTCAAAGATCGCCGTTACCAATGAATCAGCCGTTACATGAATTCTGGAATCACTATCATCTTCCCTACATACGTTTGACGCTTTCACTAAAAAAGACCTACTGCAAACCATATCCTCAGCTCATCTACGAAAAAAAAGAAAACAATTAACTCTGAATGGTTCCAATCCTGATTACCCAACGCATTGACGTACTATATATCAGTAGTTCTAAACGTTTTAGTGATGAGGGACCATTTGACAAAATTTTTGTCTTGCCATGGACCACCAACTATTTAGAGGTAAAATACAGTAAATGTAAATGAATAAAGGGGTGTTCTATCTATAAATAAAACATGCATACAATTGGTCAAAGCCAACAATATTTTAGTTTTTTTACGACAATTTTGCATTATAGAGATAGGTATATTATTTTAATGAGATTTTTGTGACTGCATACTCTTTACTAACTTCTGAATCCTTGGTTCAGTGTTACTTAAAGTCAAACGCATGTCGGCACTGGCATCCAACCGATTTCAGTGCTTGTTTTTAATTATCAGAAGCGCCGCGAACCCCTGCTCGCATAGATATGTATGTCGATGAAAACAAAGTTGGGTGACGTATAGCAATTTCTCGAATCTTTGGAAAAGATATTGCCTTTTGGCTCCAAAAATCTTCAAGATTAATTCCTGTCTTGAAGGTATCTTTCAAGTTACTTTTGTGTTGCATTTCAATCACTTCTTCTTGAATTTCATCAGGCACCTCAGAAACGTTTACAATGAAAGGATTGCGGATCAGTTTCCGAATACCGTTGTCCTCGCAGTCAGGAAAAGAGCGATTGAATTCACTTTTTAATATTATTCTGTATTTCTCCTTTAATCTCAGCACACTGTCCGTCAATAATTTTGAGGGTATCAAACGCAGAAAAGTTGTCTCTTTCGACTTTATTGATCCATAGCTCAATTTTCGCGATAAATGCACTGATTTTGTCTTCATATGAAAATATATTGCTGGTGCCTTGCAACGTAAAATTTCCTGACCCTTGCAGTTGAAGGTTCAATTTATTTAGTTGTGCGAAAAAATCAACCAAATAAGCAAAACGTATTTGAAATTTGGACTCACAGAACTGATCCAGCAACTCTTTGTTCTTGTCAGTTAAGAATGCTTGTACTTCCTCCCTCAGCTCGTATAACCTTGACAGCATGTTTTCTTTGAAAAGCAATCGCACTTCCGTGTGAAAAAGCAGAGTTTCGTGTTCAGAATTCATATCAGAGCACAATTGTTTGAAGAGACGAGTGTTCAGTGCACTATTTTTTAATGAAGTTAACTACTTTTATAGCAGTTTCCATCGCAATAGCGAAGCATTCCGGGAGTGTTTTGGCAGCCAGTGCTTGACGATGAATAACGCAGTGTGCCGTAATTGCAGTTGGATTATTTGTTTTTATCAGCGCTGCAAGACCAGAGCGGGAACCAAGCATTGCAGGAGCACCGTCCGTGCAAAACCCCGCAAGCTTTTCTTCATATTGTAGTATCAAGTACATCGTCAGGTACTTTGTGCAACGACATCTATTGCCTACTAGTAGTAAATATTCCAACCTGATGTGCTTACGTTCCAACCTGGTGTGCTTACGTTCCACAATTGTTCCACACAATATCCCAATATTCCAGGATCCTCGATTCACCCGGAGAAACATCTAGCATGTTCTAGAACCCCTTACAATTTCCTATAAATACCCATACCACAACCACCGTGGAGACAGTTGTTCATAAGTGAATACAGCGATTACAAGAGATATTCGACCAGTGGTGAAAGCAAGCGACATTGTGAAAATAAGTCTGTAGCGACCGTTTGATTTGAAATAATAAAGTGATTGAACATTGTGTTAAAGTGAAGTTGGTATTTGATAATAAATAAACGATTAAAATACACAAAAGACGGTTTTATTTAAAACGAACCCCAGAAAGAATACTACATTGGTGTCAGAAAAGTGGAATAAAACAAATTTTGTGTATTGCGTTTTGTGTAAGTGAAAAATAAAAATGGTTCGGAAATTGCTAGAAGATTTGTCATTGCCGCAACTAAAGGAAGTACTGAGCCAGCGGGAGCAACCTACGACTGGTACAAAAAGAGAATTGATTATTAAGTTGCGGAAAATAGTGACGGACGAGGGTGCAGATCCTGAAACAGCTTTGTTTGACGTCGAAGAAGAACAAGTAAGTACGACGAGTGACATGTCGGCTTTAATGAAATTGCTATCTGAGAAATTCGACGAACAAAAGAATTCTCAAAATGAAAAATTCGAGAAGCTAGAAAATTCCTTTACTGAACAAAAGAATTCTCTAGACGCCAAGCTCGATGAACAGAACAAACTATTTGAGAATTCTCTAGATGCTAAGCTGGATGTGCAAAACAAGAAGTTCGAGATACTAGAAAATTCTTTGGCTGAGCAGAAGAATTCTCTAGATGCTAAGCTTGACGAACAAAAGAACTCTCTGGAACATCAGCTATTCGATCAAAGGAGTGTTCTCGAAAGCAAATTCGATGAACAAAATAAAAGTTTGGAAACCAGATTCGGGACAATCGATGAGAAAATTGGAAATGTAGAGACCAAAATTGAGACATTTGAAACAAAATTCGAGAACGTTCAAACAAAATTCGAGGCTGTTGAAGGAAGATTCGAGAATTTGGCAAAGGAACTCGAATGCGTGAAGAAACAGAAAGTTCGGGAGTATTCAACCGACTGCCCGAGAAGGAAAGAGATGCAGCCTCCCGTCTTCGATGGACAGACATCATGGCCAATATATAAGAGGCAGTTCGAAGCTGCGGCAATGACGAACATCTGGGACGATGAAGAGAGGTCCATTGCCCTCACGCTTGCGCTTAGAGGATCAGCTGCAGAGCTACTACAAACTATTCCCGAGGACAAACAACGCAACTACGACAGTCTGGTGAAAGCCATTGAGATGCGATTTGGGGACGACCACATGCAGCAAGTATATAGGGTCCAGTTGCGCAGAAGGTCCCAGATGAGGGGTGAGACGCTCCAGCAGTTGCAAGCAGACATCGAGCGACTGGCACATTTGTCCTATCCAAACGCCGGCGAGGAGATCATTAACGAGATGGCAACCGAAGCGTTCACCCATGCCATAGCTGATTCGAAACTACAAATGGCGGTAAGAATGGCTTCAAAGAAAACGCTCGCCGAAGCTTTGGCGTTTGCTCTGACAATGGAGGCCGCAGACCAGGCCTGTCAGGGAATACACCGTGTGAGGGAAGTAGCCGCTATCGAATGCTCTTGCCAGAGGATGGACGTCGAAGACCGAAACAACGCTCGCGGAGGACAAATTCGTTGCTGGAACTGCAACAAAATGGGACACCTACAACGGCAATGTAGAAATCCACCCAGACGTGGAAACTGTCCACATTGCGCGAACAGGCGACGCAACGAAGAACCATCCAACAGGGACAACATCCATCCTGTTGGCCAGGCTCCTCGAAACCAGGAGTCGGGAAACGCCTAAGAGCCAGCTTTGCGGGGCAAAAGTTGGCTAATGGAATCGACGCCCCCAAGACCACCATTCAGGTCTCCCAAACCAAACGATGCAACAAGAGTCTAACAGTGGAAGCATTCATCGGCAAAAACAAGTGCGTGGCTACTATCGATACCGGCGCCACGGCTTCCATTGTAAGAAGAGATCTCGTCCGGAAGTCTTGGCTGCACAACACCAGCTGCTACTGTCTTAGAACTGCGACAGGGGAAGCGGCGAAAGTATACGGAGAAGTTCGCCTCACCTTACAACTAGCAGGGTTGGCCTTTTCTCATGCGTTCCTGGTAGCCGACGTATGTGATGAATGCATCATCGGAGTGGACTTTATGAAAGAACATGACGTAATCATCGACATCGGGATGCAAGTTCTGCGGTACAGGAACGTAGAGATTCCAATGGTGTACGGGAACGAGAATGCAGCACATTTAAGGACAATACTCAGCAAGGACGAAGTCTTACCACCATCTTCCGAGACTATCATTTGGACAAAACTAGAGGGTGATCCTGGGAGTCACCGATTCTATCTGTTGGAGCCAGATTTAGGAAGGAATCCCCCAAACTACATCGTGGGAAAAGTTTTAGTGGAGCCAAAGAACAGCCTGGTCCCAGTAAGGCTCATGAACTTAAAGAGCCATAGCGTCAAACTAAAACAAGGGGAGGTTATTGGTAAATGTGCGCCGATATGTTCAATTTCAACAATAACTGAAAAAAAATCTGTGGGGCCTGTTTCATCAGCCAGGTTGGCCGAAGTAAGGGACATGATTCTCAAGCACTGCGAACTGGATCAGGATCAGCGAGCCATGGCAGAAAATCTAATCGGTGAGTACGCTGATATATTTGCCTCACAAGATGGAGAGTATGGCCGAACACATCTGGTGCAACATCGCATAGACACTGGGGATGCCAGACCAATTCGCCAGCCTGCCAGACGACTACCATTGGCAAAACAGATAGAGGTTGCGGATATGGTGTCGACGATGGAGAAGGAAGGGCTCATCGAAAGTTCTAAGAGTCCGTGGGCCTCACCTGTTGTACTGGTCAAGAAGAAAGACGGTAGCACTCGATTCTGCGTGGACTATCGCAGACTTAATGACGTCACCAAAAAGGATAGCTACCCTCTGCCACGGATCGATGACACATTAGACACACTCTCAGGAGCTCGATGGTTTTCCACCCTTGATTTAAAGAGCGGTTACTGGCAGGTACAGATCGATCCAAAGGACCGAGAGAAAACTGCGTTCACTGCAGGAAATGGGCTGTGGCAGTTTACAGTAATGCCATTTGGATTGTGCAACGCTCCGGCAACTTTTGAGCGCCTAATGGAACACGTCCTGCGTGGATTGACCTGGAAAACTTGCTTGGTGTATCTGGACGATGTGATCGTGATAGGAAAAACATTCGAGGAACATCACGACAACCTGAAGAATGTGCTAGAACGGCTTCGAAGCGCTCACCTGAAGCTGAACCCAAAGAAATGTGACCTCTTCAGACCCGAAGTCAAGTACCTGGGCCACGTTATCTCGTCAGAAGGAGTGCGAACCGATCCAGACAAGGTGGAAGCTGTGACAAACTGGCCAGTCCCAAAAGACAAACACGAACTCAGGAGCTTTTTGGGCCTCGCCACGTACTACAGACGATTCGTAAAGGACTTTGCCGGAATCGCGAAGAGCTTGCACCAGCTGACGGAAAAAGGAAGGCAATTCAAGTGGTCAGGTGAGTGTGACAATAGCTTCAAGAACCTTAAGCAACAACTATGCGAAGCACCAACACTAGCATATCCAATTCCCGGAGAAATGTTCATCGTGGATGCAGATGCAAGTAACGTCGGTGTCGGAGCGGTTCTTTCGCAGGTACACAACGGCCAAGAGAAGGTAGTCGCATACTTCAGCAAAGTGCTCTCCAAGCCGGAAAGAAACTACTGCGTGACCAGGCGAGAACTTCTGGCGCTGCTTCTGGCGACAAAACACTTCCATAAATACCTCTACGGCCAAAAGTTCCTTTTGCGTACAGACCACGCCGCTCTAAAATGGCTGCTGCAGTTCAAGAATCCGGAGGGCCAGGTCGCAAGATGGATTGAACGGCTGCAGATGTACGACTATGAAATACAGCATCGTAAAGGGAAACTTCATTCTAATGCGGATGCCTTGTCCCGGCGACCATGTAAGAGCGACTGCAAGCATTGTGTGCGGCAGGAAGAGAAGAACTTTCTTTCCATCCAAAGGGTAAGAGCTGAGCCTATCGCTGGTTGGAGTGCAGAAGAAATCCGCAACGCTCAGAAAGAAGACCCAGACATCGAGCCGATATTAGCGTGGAAGGAGTTTATGGAAAAGCCAAATGGACAAGATATCTCGAACAGGAGCCCCACTCTCAAGGCATACTGGGCTCAGTGGGACTCCCTTCATGTGCAAGATGGTGTACTGAAAAGGAAATGGGAAAGGCCGGACGGGAAAGATTTCATAATGCAGCTTGTCTTGCCGCGATCAAAAGTACACGAGGTGCTACGGGAGATGCATGATGGAGCATCCGGAGGTCATTTGGGTGCAAACAAGACGCTGGAGAAGGTGCGAGAACGTTTCTATTGGCTCAGCGCAAGGGTAGACGTAGAGAGTTGGTGCCGAAAATGCGTCGTGTGTGCCGCCAGCAAGGGACCCAGAACGAAAACGCGAGGCAAGATGCACCAGTACAACGTGGGCGCACCCTTTGAACGGATTGCCGCTGACATCGCTGGTCCATTTCCAGAAACCGACAATGGTAACCGTTACATCCTAGTCGTCATGGACTACTTCAGCAAGTGGCCGGAAGCGTTCGCCATCCCTAACCAGGAAGCGAAGACCATTGTGGAACAGATCGTCAACAACTGGGTGAGCAGGTTTGGCGTGCCCATGGAACTGCATTCTGACCAGGGACGAAACTTTGAATCGAAGATATTCCAAGAGGTATGTCAACAACTAGGAATCAAAAAGACGAGAACTACCCCGCTTCATCCACAATCCGACGGGATGGTAGAGCGCTTCAACAGAACCTTAAACGAACATCTCTCCAAGGTCGTAGAAGACCACCAGCGCGATTGGGATCGACAAATTCCTCTTTTCTTGATGGCCTACCGAAATGCAGTGCACAGCACTACTGGACATACTCCATCCGAAGTCTTGTTTGGTCGAGCAGTTCGGCTACCTAGTGAGGTGAAGTTTGGATCCCCTAACGATGAGCCCAGATGTGAAGAGGACTATGTGGCAGACCTCAGGGAAAGGATCCGAGACATACATCAGAGGACCAGGACGAGGATAAGGATAGCGAGTGACCGCATGAAAACCAGGTACGACACAAAGGCAACAACGTCCAGCTTCCACGAGGGAGACCTAGTATGGCTGTACAACCCACACCGGCAAAAGGGGAGGTCACCCAAGCTGCAGCAAGACTGGGAGGGCCCTTATAAAGTGGTCACACGCATCAATGACGTCGTCTTCCGGATCCAGCGTGGAGTAAGAGGCAAGATGAAAATTGTCCACCTGGATCGTCTTCATCGTTACCATGGCAGTAATCCAGATGATCTTGTTCGGGACGAACAAGTTTAAGAGGGGGGCAGTGTAGTATCAAGTACATCGTCAGGTACTTTGTGCAACGACATCTATTGCCTACTAGTAGTAAATATTCCAACCTGATGTGCTTACGTTCCAACCTGGTGTGCTTACGTTCCACAATTGTTCCACACAATATCCCAATATTCCAGGATCCTCGATTCACCCGGAGAAACATCTAGCAGGTTCTAGAACCCCTTACAATTTCCTATAAATACCCATACCACAACCACCGTGGAGACAGTTGTTCATAAGTGAATACAGCGATTACAAGAGATATTCGACCAGTGGTGAAAGCAAGCGACATTGTGAAAATAAGTCTGTAGCGACCGTTTGATTTGAAATAATAAAGTGATTGAACATTGTGTTAAAGTGAAGTTGGTATTTGATAATAAATAAACGATTAAAATACACAAAAGACGGTTTTATTTAAAACGAACCCCAGAAAGAATACTACAATATATAGACTTATTCCATCCATAACATCTGCACCTCCAACTAGTTTATTTAATATTTTTCGGATGGCTTCGCGGACCACTTCGAGTGTTTCCAGGGACCACCGGTTAAGAACCACTGCTATATATGGATCGCTAGTAGCCAACTTCCCGTTGGTTCCAACATATATATGAATATTGTGCAACTTATGGGACACTCAAATGCATATATAACGATTTGTTCTTCAAATTTTGTTGGTTCCATCTATCAGTAATTATTTAACTAGCACATTTTGCAGGTGACTTCTGTTGCAAACAATGCCTCAACAATTTGAATTTCAACCGTTCTACTTAGCAAATCCACACAAACCCAACAGGTGTCTCTACCATTCTATGGAAAAATTCAAGATGGTCCGAACCAAGAAGGCTAGTTATGTTGGCGTCATTTTTCTGGCAGAGATTGTATGGAACTGACATTTCACCAGCAGAGAAAAGCGCGTAAAAGATGGCAACAAACTCGGGCTCCGCAACATAAAGCACATCTTAACCGCTTGTGCAACTCCCTAAAAAGATCTATTAAAGACCTTCAGAATAATGAAATACAAACTTACCTAGAAAGCTTAACGGCAGAAAAAGATTCTAACTATTCGCTTTGGAAGGCTATGAAAGGTATTAAAAAACCTCAAATTCAAGCCGCGCCAATTAGGAAAAATCAAGACGAATGGGCCAGGCATGATAAAGAGAAAGCGCAAGTTTTTGCCGCCCACCTGGAAGAAACTTTCAAACCGTTTGACGGACAAGCTCTTATTGAAAATATAAATGAAAAAACGTCTTATAGACCGATTTCGCTTCTTCCAATTATATCCAAAGTGTTCGAGAGAATATTGGTTAGGCGAATACAGCCGGTAATAGAAGAAGAGCATCTCATCCCTTTTTTTTTTTTTTTTTGGTTGCGCCTGGAGGTGCAGGAATCTTCAAAAGATACCAATGGTCCGTACCATTGGTTATGCCCGATTCATATATCTGACAATGCCATCAGTGCTAGTCAGTATATGCCTACGGGCTAAACCTAACCCCCGCAGAGAGGCACTATGAGAACCGGCTGCGCGTACTCATAGTAGTAGGAAATTCGTTCCTCTTATATTTTCATTTTTTGTGATGACTACGACTAAGTTGCCTTAACGAGTAGTTTACGCTTCTGTAGTGTTAATCGCGTTAGGTAGGTAGCTTTCCAGTGAAGGCACCTACTAATACCGTCATTACATGCGGTTTTTCCTTACGGCGCTAGGTCGAACGGTCTTGTTCTTTGTAGTCGGCGCTCAAGGTTTGTCACGTCCATAGTACGGATTATTTCATTATTGCAATGAACATGAAGACGGGTACGAAGTTTGCGAGTAAAGTTTGTTACTTCGTCCCTCACGGTAGCAATTCCTAGATCTCTGTGAATATCACTATTCCTTATATACCAAGGAGCATTCACGATTGCTCTTAGCATTTTATTTTGAAATGCTTGCAGTAGAGCCATATTGCTTGGTTTGGTACAACCCCAAAGTTGTATACCATATGTCCAAGACGGTTTTAGCACTTGCTTATACAGAAGCAGTTTGTTGTATACGCTTAACTTCGAGTATCTTCCGAGTAGCCAATACATTTCTCTAAATCTGATTTCGAGCTCTTCGCGCTTCTTTTTAACGTGTGGTTTCCACTTAAGTTTTGCGTCTAGGGTCATTCCTAAATATTTTGCCTCGTTTGCGTAAGGTATTTGTACCGAGTTAATGGATATAGGTACGTTGTTTATCTTTCTTAACGTAAAATTGACATGCGTTGATTTTGTCTCATTGAGGACTATTCGCCAGGCTTTTGTCCATTCGCATACATTGTTCAAAGCTTGTTGGAGTTTTCCCGTTGATTTTTCGACTGACTCATCCGTTACGAGGATAGCCGTGTCGTCTGCGAACGTTGCTACAACGGTCCCTTCATCTTGTGGTATATCTCTTGTGTAGAGCAAGAACAGGATTGGACCGAGAACACTTCCTTGTGGAACACCGGCGTAGATATCTTTGAAATCCGAATATTCACTCCCGTGTCTAACACGGAAAAGTCTGTTTTCAAGATAAGATTCCAATATTCTGTACAACTTTTCCGGTAAGATTACCCTTAGCTTATACCTTAGGCCTTCGTGCCATACCTTGTCGAAGGCTTGCGATACGTCGAGAAAAGCGCTAGAGCATATTTTTTTCCCTTCTAGAGCTTTTTCAATCTCGTTCGTTATTCGATACACCTGATCGATTGTAGAATGTTTGACCCGAAACCCGAATTGATGATCCGGGATCAAGCGTCTTTCTTCAATTACCGGTTGCAATCGTTTCAGGAGAAGTTTCTCGAAGACCTTAGATATTATTGGCAGAAGTGAAATGGGTCTATATGATTTCTTGTCATTTGCACATTTCCCCGGTTTCGGAACCATAATAACTTCGGCGACTTTCCATTGCCTTGGAACAATAATAGTCTTAAGGAAGCATTTATAATGTAGAGCAACTTAACCAGCACTTTTTTCGGTAGCTCTTTCAAAATTTCGCCAGTGATTAAATCATATCCCGGAGCCTTGTTATTTTTCAATTTTTGTATTGTCATTCGAAGTTCGGACAGGGATACGGTTTTTACTCTAAAGTTGTCGGGTGCCATATTAACATTCGGATCTTCGATCAACGGTTGTCCATCGAACGGCTTGAACGTTTCCTCTAAGTGATCGGCAAATAATTCTGCTTTCTCTTTATCTTCTTTTGCCCATTCCCCGTTAGCTTTCCTAATTGGCAGCGAGTGCATTACAGGTTTCCTTATGGACTTCAAGGCTTTCCATAGAGAGTAGTTTGAATACTTATCAGCGGTCAGACCCTCGAGGTAAGTAGAAGTCTCGTGATTTTTTAGGTCCTGCAGCACTTTTTTAAGCTTGTTACAAAGATGGTTCAGATAAGTTTTATCCGGTGGCGCGCGGGATTGTTGCCATCTCTTGCGCGCTCTTCTCTTTTCTCGTATGAGGTCTTCGATTTCAGGCTGGTATTTGACTTTATTGTTCCGCGCTTCTGTCTTTCGCAAAGGAGTGTTTTTCCACGCTGAGCTCTGAATGGCTTCGACGAGTTTGTCGATTTCTTCTTCTATTTCGAACGGTGTCTTTAGCGGTACATTTAAAGCAACATTTTCCTTGCAGTCTCTTCTGAAAGCGTCCCAGTTAGTTTTGTTACTAGTTAACCTAGGCGGTCCTTCTTTTTTTACTAGACTTCCACCTATTTTCAGAGTGACTGCCGAGTGATCTGAGCATAGATCATAGCATTCTTCGATTTCCGTCAAATTTTTAGTTAACCCTTTTGCGATAAAGAAGTCGACGAGGTCAGGGATTTTATTTTTTGTCAGTTGGCCAATAAGTTGGCTTTCCTGTCGAAAAAAAGTTCACCCCACGTTTCATGCTGGCTTTGTACAATAATCTGCCTTTTGTCGAATTGCATCTTGATCCCCAGAAAGTGTGTTTCTCATCCCTGATCATCAATTCGGATTCAGAAGTAAGCATTCTACAGTTGAACAAGTACATCGAATAACACATGTAATCGAAAAATCACTTGAAGAAAAAAAGATTTGTTCAAGCGTATTCCTTGACGTTTCTCAAGCCTTTGACAAGGTCTGGCACGAAGGCTTAAAGTTTAAATTACGACAACTTCTGCCAGAGCACCTATATAATATTTTGAAGAACTACCTTACGAATAGACTATTCCGCGTCAAATGTGGAAATGAATATTCAGATTTCAAGGAAATAATGGCTGGGGTGCCGCAAGGAAGCGTTCTTGGTCCAGTCTTATATCTATTATACACCCGTGATATACCGCAAGTAGAAGGCACTGAGCTAGCTACATTTACCGATGACACTGCTATCTTGACAGTAGGTAAAACGGTCGAAGTTACTACAGAAAAACTGCAAGAAGCTTTGAATAGAGTAAATGAATGGACAAAGATTTGGCGAATCGCACTCAACGAGACCACTCACCTACCCTCGGAAAAAAAAAAAAAAAAAAAAGTTTCACCAGCAGTCCATATTGTCAATGACCCCACGTCTACCTCCAAGTGCGCTGACACCAATTTCGCAAGGCTTCGCCTGGACCATACTGCTACCAGTCATCAACATCTGCTCCGTTAAGAAAATTCTCCTACCTGTACTACATGCAATTGTACAGTCGACATAAATCACATTTTGGGCCTAGGACACTACAGAATCCCTTCATCTGTAATACGGGACATCTTCAAAAACGTCTCCATACTAGAGATCTTAAAACATCCTATTAAACAAAACATAACCAATATCGAACTTTTTGTAAATAGGTGTAATATTCGATTATAATTCTCTTAGTATATCCACTAATTCTCTGGTGTCAGGTATTAAGGGATTAAGTAAAAAAATGGCAAATGGGATTAAGCCAGTTTATTTTCTTTTCCGAATGGTATTACCAACTTAAGTCTAGCGCAACTGCATTGTAATTCAATTAATTATATTGTTAATAAATAATAATTATTATGATCTACTTTCCCCCCGAAACCCCCTTTACTGGCTGAACACAATGCATGCCGCGGCCGCGCCGCGGTAGCGTAGTACGTAGAGCTGTCAAATGGTGTGGCGCTGCACTCACAAAATTCGCCCACAATGGTGTAGCGCGTAGTAATGTCAGATAATGTCAGCTGATTAAAATTGTGTTTTTCTTTTTGAGTGTTATTGAGATTTGATTATTTTTGTGAGATTATTGTGCTATAATAATACAATAAAAATAATAAGAAATGGATAAATTTATTTTCCTTTCACTAGCAAAATAATTTTTTCCACGGCGTGCTCTTCCATTTTGACTGTAACGAATATTTCAAATTTATTGCGCTACTGCTGAACTCAGTTTAAGAATCCACCACGAAAACATCGTATAGAAAACCAAAACAGTCTTCAACAGTCGCCAATTTCTCTATCTGTCACTTGCGGCGCTGCACAAATTACTGGCTGAACACAATGCATGCCGCGGCCGCGCCGCGGTAGCGTAGTACGACCTGTCACAAAGTTAAAATATATGGGAACTCACTAGAGCGCCCACAATGAGGTAGCTGCGGCGTGGCGGTAGCAGTGGTGTAGTACGAAGTTGGTTTACTTTTAACTTGTGCAGCGCCACAAGTGACAGATAGAGAAATTGGCGACTGTTGAAGACTGTTTTGGTTTTCTATACGATGTTTTCGTGGTGGATTCTTGTCGAAAATAAAACGCGACCAGCGAGTGTAACTTGGCCCATGTAGTACGGACTCGATGAACGCACCCAAACTTTACACTTGGTTAGCTGTCATTTGTACCATTACTCTTAGCTGTCATTTTATCCACGTCCATTTAGGACGCCATTGCATTCGTTACCAGCTTTCCATCGAGTTCGGACGCCAGCCAGCCGAGTTACCCAAATGTAAGTAATCCATATAGTGTGAAGAAAAGAAATGTAATACGCATTACCTATACTGAATTGTATGTACATATTTTATAGAAAATAAACGCTTCCAAAGCCAAAAGGACGTTATATTTATTATCGGCTACCGGACCGAAGGACTGGCGACATCTTTATTTTATTTGGCCGTCCATTTCAATTTGGCCAACCCGAGTGATGCCACTTTCACACAGCCCTAGCGGGGTGACCACGAGGAGCTCTAGGCTTCGAACAGCCACGCCGGAGCAGTCGTCGGACAGCGAGGATGAAAATCTGTCGACGCTAGAAGAATTGCGCACGCAGCTGCACGCACTAAAGGCATCAGCCGCAGCCGAGAAGCAGGAGCGTCAACGCCTTGAAGAGCTGCTTAGTCAACGGCAAGCCAGGGCAAGTACAGTTTTAATAGACGTACCCAAGAGTGTCGCCTCGTCCATAGAAACTGTCCCCATGTCCGTTATGCATGCAGCACAACCACAAGTACCGTTTCGACAGACGTACCCAAGAGTGTCGCCTCGTCAGTTGAAACTGTACCCATGTCTGCTACACAAACAGTTACAACAACAGCAAGTACAGTTGCTGACGCCATCGCAACGGTTCCTGCTGTAACACCGTATAATTCTGCCCTGTACTCTATAGCTGCCGCCAATACATTCAACAACCGTTCTTCGACAGCAATTGCAGCCACGACGGAGCAACGTTTTCCGTATTCTTGGCCTCGAAGCACCCTTCCGCAAACACAGCCTGTGGGCGCAACACCATATAGTTTTACGCCGACGCCATCCTTTCCCACGTTTTTGCCGCCGCTAAGCTCACTTCCAATGTTCGAGCAACAACGTCATCAGCCGCCGCCAACCTTTCCGCCGGCCCAATCAACTCAAGTGCCATCCTCAGCCAGCTTTGGGAATTATCGGAAGCTTCATGACCTGCCGGAGTTTCACGGAAGACCTGAAGAATGGCCCATGTTCTGCACTGCCTACATTGAATCAAGCAACATGCAGGGATACACCAAGGTGGAGAATATGTTCCGTCTCCAGAGGAGTATAAGAGGAGAAGCAAGGGAAGCGGTGGAGTCACTTCTCATCCACCCAAACAGTGTGGACCAAGTGATGGCAACCCTCGAATTTCGTTTTGGACGTCCAGAGTGCTTGATCCAGAGTCAGCTGAAGAAAATTAGAGAGGTGAAGCAGATCCCAGAAGACAAATTGGAATTGGTGATTCCGTTTGCCACCAAAGTGCAGAACCTGTCAACATTCCTGGAGTCGAGCGGCATGTACCAACACCTGGCCAATCCGACGTTGATCGATGAGCTTGTGAGTAAACTCCCCATGAGCAAACGATTGGATTGGGCGCAGTGTAGTGTGAACGTTCATCCATTCGTAACCATTAAAATCTTTAGTGAGTGGTTAAGTCGTCTACCACGTTTGGTTTGCGTAGTCACGACGAATTCATTGCCTCCGCAAACACCAAACAAAGGCGATTCAAGGCTTAGACACGCAAATGTTCTTCACGCTGCGAAGAGTTCAACATCAACCAGTACCGCTGACAACAGATGCCGCTACTGTAAGGGAAGGCAACATCCATTAAATAACTGCAGCAGTTTTACGAAGTTGGATCACCAAGACAAGTGGGAATTTCTGAAAAGAAATAAGCTGTGCTTCGGCTGTCTCAAGTACGGCCATGCCTTAAGGACGTGCAGACTTCGAAAAGAGTGCGGAATCGACGATTGCAGTAAGAAACACCACCCAACGCTACACGAAGAAACTCAAGAGAAGCCATCCGGAACGGGAACCTATGGCAGCCAACGAAACGAAAGACAGGAACCTGTTCTTAGCTGCAGTCTGAAAGTGGGAAAGAAGATCCTATTCAGAGTGTTGCCAGTGCGAGTTTACAATGGCGGTGTAGTAGTGCAGACGTTCGCTTTACTCGATGAAGGATCTTCCGTCACCATGATGAGTCTTGGTCTGGCGAAGCGGTTGCAGTTAAGCGGAATCAAGAAGGATCTGAGTGTGCAGTGGTTCAACAAAGAGACGATACTCAAGAAATCATTCGCCGTCAACGTGGAGATAAGCGCCGATCAGGACGAGGCCGAACGATTCTGCGTGAATGGAGTACAAACCGTGGAAGAGTTGCGCTTACCTAGTCAGACATTCACCGCCGCCGAATTGGATGCAGCAAGTCGTCAGCTACCAACGACAGCTTTAGCCGAATACAGCGATGCCAAGCCAGAGATCCTCATCGGTCTCGACAATAGTCATCTTGGAGCGCCGATAGGATCGGTGCATATCACAGCCAATGGTCCAATTTTAGCACAAACAAAGCTTGGTTGGGTAGTGTATGGCAAGTCAACGTCTAAAGAAGTAACTGACCAACAAGATGTCATCGGGTTATGCAACAGTCAACATCGGGAACAGGATTTACGTCTGCAGCAAATCGTCGAGGAACATTTTCGCATCGAGAACTTTGGCATCAAGCCGCTGAAAGCGAAGCCCATCTCCGATGCTGACAAAAGAGCACTGAAGATCCTGTCAACAACGACGGTGAAAGTCGGAAAGCGTTACGAAACCGGCCTGCTGTGGAGGGAAAATGTCTTAAATCTGCCCGATAGCTACTCCTTAGCCAAACGAAGACTTCTCAGCCTGGAAAACAAGATGATAAAGGATCCTGACTTTGCGCAAAAATACAAGGGAATTGTCAACAGCTACCTGAAGAAAGGGTATGCCAGAAAACTGAGCGACGCTGAAGCACAAGTCAGTACCCCAAGAACTTGGTACCTTCCGCACTTCGGCGTAAAGAATCCTAACAAGCCAGGAAAAATTCGCTTAGTTTTCGACGCAGCAGCCGACGTGAATGGCATCTCTCTCAACTCCGCGCTTTTGAAGGGACCGGATGACTACAGGCCGTTAACAGCCATTTTGTACAACTTTCGAATGAGGCCCGTGGCAGTCACAGGAGACATCAAGGAAATGTTTCATCAGGTGTCAATAAGAGCGGAGGATCAACACTCACAACGTTTCCTCTGGAGAGAGGATCGGACAGATCGTATCGATGTTTACGTGATGGCTGCAATGACCTTCGGGGCTAGTTGTTCACCATGTTCAGCCCACTTTGTGAAGAATTTAAATGCATCACAATATGCAAAGGATAAACCCAGAGCCGTTGAGTCCATAATAAACAATCATTATGTGGACGATTTCGTGGATAGTTTCCAAAGTATCTCAGAGGCCATTGCGGTTACCAAGGACGTCATCTCAATTCATCGTAAGGGCGGCTTCGAGCTGCGAAACTTTAAGTCAAATTCGAAGGAAGTGCTTATTGGGATAGCCGACACCGTGCAGAAAAAACCTTCGGAGATAATGCTGGACATGAACATCGAGGCGACCCTGGGGACTGGAAAAATGCTTGGCATGTGCTGGGACAGTGTAGAAGATGTGTTTGTTTTTCGGCTTAACTTTGCTCGTGTGAGCCAAGACGTCATGATACACGACATTTGCCCAACTAAGAGGGAACTCCTGAGCATAACGATGTCCATATACGATCCTTTCGGAATGATTGCCAACTATGCCTTACACCTGAAGTTGCTTGAGCTTTCGGCCGCTGTACTTGGAGTAAGGCTTTGCAGTTCCATCGCCGATTGCCACAATTTGCCGATTACCAACCGAGTATTTTGGAGTGATTCGAAGACCGTGCTACACTGGCTTCGTACCGATCCTCGCCGACACAAGGAGTTCGTGGCCTTTCGAATAGCTGAAATACTCGAAAGCAGTCAAACAAATCAGTGGCGTTGGATTCCCACCAAACTGAATCCGGCAGATGAGGGTACAAGGGCCCGCTACCCGCCACAATTCGATGTCAATAATGCCTGGATAAGAGGACCTCAATTTCTTAAGCTGGGGGAAGCAGAGTGGCCGAAATTACCGGAAGATATCGCGAACCATGAGCCCAATGAAGAGTTACGTCCGAAGTATATGCTGCTCCTGAATTCGAAGTTCGACCCAATATTCGACGCTGCGAAGTTTTCTTCGTTTTTGAAGTTACGACGAACCATTGCCTGGGTAGGACGTTTCATTGCCGCATGCCAGAGAAGACCTGTCGACCAAGGGGAGCTATCCGCAACAGAGCTCAACAGTGCCGAGCGTATTATATGCCGTCAAATACAGTGGGAAGCGTTCTCCGAGGAAATCGCCAAGCTACGACAAGATTTACCGATCAGTAGGGAGAGCAAAATCCTCAATCTAACGCCGTATCTGGACGAAACAGGCGTTCTTCGAGTCAAGGGACGAATCGACGCCGCAATGACGGTACCTTTTGCTGCCAGACGCCCAATTATCTTGCCAAAGGACTGCAGAGTTACGAAACTCCTCATCGAAGGATTTCATCGACGCTTTCGCCACCAAAATGATGATACCGTAGTTAACGAGATGCGACAGAAATACTGGGTGCCTGCCCTGCGTCCTGCTGTGAGACGAGTGAGAAAGGAGTGCCAGTTATGCAGAATCCGAAATGCCAGACCACTGCCGCCGCTAATGGGTCAACTGCCAGAAGATCGTCTCACGCCATACGTAAGACCGTTCACTTATACAGGTCTGGACTATTTTGGCCCAGTCAGCGTCACCATAGGCCGCCGTCACGAGAAGCGATGGATCTCCCTCTTCACTTGCCTCACGACGAGGGCGGTACACGTCGAGATTGCAGCCGACCTGTCTACGGATGCCTGCCTCCTATGCATTCGTAATTTCGTCAACAGGCGCGGTGTTCCTCTACGAATAAGAAGCGACAACGAAACCAACTTCATTGGAGTCAACAAGCAGTTAAAAGCTGCCAGTATTTTTGATGTCGACGCCTTGAAAGCAGAACTCTCGTCTTCGGGAATCGAGTGGTTGTTCAATTGCCCCTTGAACCCACACGCTGGTGGATGTTGGGAAAGGCTTGTGCAGTCCATCAAGCGAGTCTTGTCATCCACGCTGTCCGAGATTGCGCCGAAGATAGAGACCTTGCAGAGCGCGCTAATTGAAGCAGAAAACATCGTCAACAGCCGGCCTCTTACGCATCTACCAGTATCAACGCAGGAAGAGGAGCCACTTACCCCGAACCATTTCCTGCTGGGGGTGCCGAACTCGACCCAAACGCCGGGTCCGATTGATGATAGGGCGTTGTGCCTCCGAAAACAGTGGAAGGTGTCGCAGCAATTAAAAAACCGTTTCTGGAAGAGGTGGATGCGAGAGTACCTGCCTGTCCTGACCAAGAGGTGTAAGTGGTTCAGAGAAGTGCCACCGATCCAAGTTGGCGCCCTGGTGCTTGTGTGTGACGTCGATGTGCCGAGGAGCCAATGGATCCGAGGACGAGTAACGAAGGTGTTTCCGGGAAGCGATGGCCAAGTAAGATTTGCGGAGATAACGACATCTGGCGGGACATTCCGAAGACCGGCAGTCAAGCTCGCTGTACTAGAAGTTGGTGAGGCTTCTGATCGAGACTCTATCGCCTCACGGGGGGTGGGGTGTCGAAAATAAAACGCGACCAGCGAGTGTAACTTGGCCCATGGAGTACGGACTCGATGAACGCACCCAAACTTTACACTTGGTTAGCTGTCATTTGTACCATTACTCTTAGCTGTCATTTTATCCACGTCCATTTAGGACGCCATTGCATTCGTTACCAGCTTTCCATCGAGTTCGGACGCCAGCCAGCCGAGTTACCCAAATGTAAGTAATCCATATAGTGTGAAGAAAAGAAATGTAATACGCATTACCTATACTGAATTGTATGTACATATTTTATAGAAAATAAACGCTTCCAAAGCCAAAAGGACGTTATATTTATTATCGGCTACCGGACCGAAGGACTGGCGACAATTCTTGAACTGAGTTCAGCAGTAGCGCAATAAATTTGAAATATTCGTTACAGTCAAAATGGAAGAGCACGCCGTGGAAAAAATTATTTTGCTAGTGAAAGGAAAATAAATTTATCTTATTATTTTTATTGTATTATTATAGCACAATAATCTCACAAAAATAATCAAATCTCAATAACACTCAAAAATAAAAACACAATTTTAATCAGCTGACATTATTTGACATTACTACGCGCTACACCATTGTGGGCGAATTTTGTGAGTGCAGCGCCACACCATTTGACAGCTCTACGTACTACGCTACCGCGGCGCGGCCGCGGCATGCATTGTGTTCAGCCAGAAAAGTAAACCAACTTCGTACTACACCACTGCTACCGCCACGCCGCAGCTACCTCATTGTGGACGCTCTAGTGAGTTCCCATATATTTTAACTTTGTGACAGGTCGTACTACGCTTTGTGTTCAGCCAGTGAATCGAAAAATCCTCAAATGATCATCGTTTGAACAGTCTGTGGTTTGCTTCATGTAACTCCGTCGCCTATTATTATTATTTCTGAAGTTATATTTTCTGAAGTTTGAAAGCTACTGCAATTAACCTAAATCGCTGTCGATTTTTTGTTTCTGTGGATACGTTTCTAGTTTAACTAAATATGCAATATTTGCGAAATAATTAAATTAACACAGTTTTAGTATAATATATGGGATTGGATCTAGCACTTGAACTATTTAGTTTCCAGTTAATGGAATGTCGTCATTTTTTCGTTGCATATGTGTGTAGATTTGTTTGACTTACTAAAAAGTATTCGATTTCTACCCTATTCGTTTTACGTTGTTTAACATTCTTCATTTTATGGAGGAGCAATCCATGTTCTACATCGATTCGTGGAAATCAGAGAAAAAATAATTTATAAAAATATATATTACGAATATATTTCGAACCCCGCCATCTTTCCTTCCCAACCGCGCGAGGGAATACTCTTACGCGTGCGTTACCCTAGTCTCCACTGGCAATAATTCATTGCAAGAAATATGCCAAGCAATCGAAGTTTCCAATGGAGACCGCAAAAGAAATAAATTATTTCAAGAAATTTGTGGTCTCCATTGAAAATTTCAATTGCTTGAATTATGCAATGAATTATTGCCAGTGGTGACTAGGGGTTAGCAAGTTATCCGTTTATAAATATGGCAATTTATGCCATTTGGCCAATTTTAAAAATTTCACTATTTCTTCTTTAATTTTTTTCAAATTGTTTATGTTCTTTATTTCAGTCGGGAGACAATAAAACAGTTTCAAACCTTTGTTAAAGTATTCTGAGAACGCGCGGATGATTTCAGTTCTAATCGAAAATTTTGACCACCTCTAAGGTTATATGGCTGACTTTCTATTCTATTTGCTCAAGAAATTCAATGCTGCTGGACTGCTAAGCAAATTGACAAACAGACAGTGAGATGACGATCATTTAAGTACAATCGTTCAGGCGGCAGTATTATAAAATGAATACATGACAGCTCATCTCCTTGCCCAAATGCGGTGCATGGTTGGAATGTGCAGATCAGAGTAACTTCTCACATATTACACCTCGTATTTTCAACTAATACTTGATAGAGTTGGCTCAGTTAGAGGAAGATGCCGATCTCATCTATCGATGAGTAGAGGTCAAGACAATGAATACTATCATTAGCCGCGTTTAATTTTCACACATGATCCTTATAGATTACACGAAGAAAATAAAACGATCTGGATCAACGAAAAATGTTTGATGTGTGTTGTGAATATAATGTTCACGTCCAATTCCTTTCAAAATATGGTTTATTTCGTGCTGAAATTGTGCTTGCCTCTTGCTATATGCATCCAAAACAACATTTGTTTCTTCTGGCGTACAATTTATTATTGTTTTTATTAATAAAGAGTTAATAGTAGGAAATACACGATACAACCGTCGTATCGAGTTGTGTTGTACCGACATCGGCTGAACTAATGTGTGGATTACAAACATTATAGAATCTGCGTACGATTTACGTACAACCAGACATTTTACACATACACATCATTTAATTTCCATACAATCTGTACATGTGACAACGGTTGTATAGTTAAGACCATAGGACCATACGATATCGGTACAATGGTCGGTTGTGTGGATACACACGATATAATCATCGTATAAAACATCAAAGCTGTCAAACCGTTGATACAACAGTTTTATCGTGTATTTCCCACTTAAAAGTACTAATCATTTTTTTCCTCTTTTCTTGATTAGAATTGTATACAGCTACTCGTAACTCCCTTAACGCGGAGTGACTGTGTGACTGATTTTCATTTATAAAATTCGAAGAGAATCCGATCTTATTTTTTTATTTTATGTTGTCCCGATACTAAATCATTCAAAATGGTGTATATTTACTTAATAATAATTAATTTGAAATCATTAGGAGTACTTGGGATAGGTATTTGCTTTCAAGTCATAACCTTGCCGAAATAGGAAGAAGAAAAAATCACTTTCAGGTGCGCTTTTATGTGCATAATTGCAGCGCAAAGAAAATATCATATTCCAATCTGCCAACAGGAGTTTTGACAATTATCAACAAAAGTTGAACCTAGCAAGGAATACTGGGAACTAATTTCTAGATCACGTAAAATGAACCCGTTACAACAGCAAGATCCCATATTCTTGTTGTAATGAAAACAAAGTAATAATCTATTTGGATCGTCCGTGATATTAAGACGCAGCTATTATGTAGCACTGACGTCGAGGAAGAGGTCGTGAGATAAGACTTGAAATTCGTTTATTTATTCCAGAATACATTACTTGCCTATAAAGTAGATACTACATAGAAGATCATTTAAGATTTTCACAAGGAACCAAAAGATTAAAACGTCGTTGTTTTGATTTACTAAGTCAAAGTTCAGTTGATTTCAGAAAACTTCCAAATTCTGGAAACTAGTACTCTTACTTATTCCGCAGTATCCACCAGCCGCTTTTGTTTTAGTGACCAATAACGGTACGTATATTGTTATATTTCAATGGGTTGGGCAGAAACCTTGTGCCCAATTCGTGATTTGCTCGACCGCCTGAAGGGTTTAAAGTTTTCTGGATAAATTTCAGTACTGCAGAGATGTAAAAGAAAAGAAACGACATAACTTCCATAACATAACAAAACTTTTAAATTTGAAAGTAGTCATCACCACTTAAGTCTTATGAGCTCCCTCCACTAATATTCATTAGTGAATGGTTTAATGAAGCTCTTAGTGTGAGATTGTTGTACGAATACTGCTCTTATAACACTTGTTTGGTGAGCAATTAAACAGACAACAAATTTGCGAAGAAAGTCTGGCTATTTTATACACAAAATATTGCTTTTGTTCCGTACATATTTATTTGAATGCAATATTATTTTGTAAAAGAGAATTTATAGATTATGCGCATCGACCTATCCAGAATGGAAAACAATTTTTAAGTGCGAATCGGGCCATGAATAAACCAATATTTGAACTAATTATTTTGTAAACTTCGGTAAGTTTTTAGGTAGTACACTTTGGGAGTTTACACTTGGGAGTACACTTTGGCAAGTTTTTGCCACCCACCTGGAAGAAACTTTCAAACCGTTTGATGGAGAGGTTCTTAAAGCCCTACCAAGAAAAGCTCTAATTAAGCTTCTGTTCATTATAAACGCCGCGATTAGACTAGAATATGTTCCCAGTCAATGGAAAGTCGCCGAAATCATAATGGTCCTTAAGCCCGGAAAACCGCCGAATGAAAAAACGTCGTATAGACCGATTTCGCTTCTTCCAATTATATCCAAGGTGTTCGAGAGAATATTGATTAGGCGAATACAGCCGGTAATAGAAGAAAGGCATCTCATTCCGGATCATCAATTCGGATTCAGAAGTAAGCATTCTACAGTTGAACAAGTACATCGTATAACACATGTAATCGAAAAGTCACTTGAAGAAAAAAAGATTTGTTCAAGCGTATTCCTTGACGTCTCTCAAGCCTTTGACAAGGTCTGGCACGAAGGCTTAAAGTTTAAATTACGACAACTTCTGCCAGAGCACCTATATAATATTTTGAAGAACTACCTTACGAATAGACTATTCCGCGTCAAATGTGGAAATGAATATTCAGATTTCAAGGAAATAATGGCTGGGGTGCCGCAAGGAAGCGTTCTTGGTCCAGTCTTATATCTATTATACACCCGTGATATACCGCAAGTGGAAGGCACTGAGCTAGCTACATTTACCGATGACACTGCTATCTTGACAGTAGGTAAAACGGTTGAAGATACTACAGAAAAACTGCAAGAAGCTTTGAATAGAGTAAATGAATGGACAAAGGTTTGGCGAATCGCACTCAACGAGACCAAATCTGTTCATGTAAATTTTACTTATAAGAAAATGAATAATTTGCCGATCTTTTCAAACTCGGTTCGAATTCCGTTTGCAAACGAGGCTAAGTATCTGGGAATGACACTTGATGCAAAGCTGAAATGGAAAACGCGCGTTAAGAAAAAACGCAAAGAACTAGATAATAAATATAGAGGAATGTATTGGTTACTTGGAAAATATTCCAAGCTTAATATATATAACAAACTGCTTTTATATAAGTAGGTGCTAAAGCCCGTATGGACATATGGTATACAACTCTGGGGTTGTACCAAAATAACTAGTATTAAAATTTTATAAACTTTTGAAAACAAAGTGCTAAGAGGTATTGTTAATGCGCCATGGTATATCCGAAATAGCGATATCCATAGAGATCTTGGCATTAAAACTATAGAAGAAGAAATTCAAACCTACGCGAGAAAGCATAAAAGTCGACTAGAAAGTCACGTAAATATTACAGTCCTCCAAGTTTTGGAAGAAAGAAATTTACTACGCCGTCTACAAAGAACCAAACCTTTAGACTTAGCGCGATAAGTAGCCGCGTCTAAACTGCGGAGCTGGCTAATGGGAAGGTCCCTGCAAAACGTCCTTATTACGTGAAATGAAAACTACTTGATAAGTCGAATACTTAGTTGTAGTAAAAATTAAAACAAGTCTGTTTTGAAGGGATGTTTTTTAGTGGGTAAAAATCCCACACTACTATGAGCACGCGCTGTCGATCCTCATAGTGTCTTGTTGAAGATTTTTACCTACCCTCGGAAAAAAAAAAAAAAAACTTTGGGAATGATAGCAGTGAAATGGAGTGGACGTAAGATATTATGTGTGCATGTATATGGCATGGACCTGTTTTATATTTCTTTGAAAAAACTCCATTGGCCCAGTTTCCATTGTTCGATCTGCACTCCGTACATGAGTAAGTGAAATCCACTTTAAGTTGCAGCATGTGATTTTCAAGAGCTCTCAAAAGTGAGAAAACAATAAACAGCTGTCAGAAGTAGTTGCTCCGTAAAAAGGTTTGCACTCATTTTTGGTAAAAAAATGTTGGTATACAATTTCCTTTAACAATAAATCACACTAATTTCACAAGAAGTCTATTCCTTTACCCTGGTTTTGAATAGCGTGGTCTTTCAAACCAGCATGATATGTGTTTCTGTACTTTTTAGGTAGCCCGTAACCAAGGTCAATTTAACACAAAGAACATAACTTATAGAAAAATAAGCAAACGATGGTATCACTGTATTCATTGACGTATTAATATATGGACTTCACGTATGTTGCAACATCTCAAGCTCCCTTGTTTCAGTGCGGTATTAAACAGAAACAAAATATCCGCCATCATAGATATCCCCCATAGAAACTTGCGCCATCTGTGTTTGTTCAAGTGTACTGGCTGTAAACAACTGTTAACATTTAAATAGTTTCAATATTCGTTGCCATAGATGTCACTGCACATATTTTCTTGCTTCCTACAGTTACAATAGGTGTGTTTTTTTGAGAATAATATCTTGCTCACTTTTGAGTCTCAATAAAACGCTCTATACTCACTTTATTTTTTTTTGGTTTTTAAAGCTGGTACGTGCGTTTACTTTCAAATACTTTATATGTCAAAATGGGGAATTTCACGGCTACGTTTACAAAATAGGTACTCGTATATCGTCGTCTGCACAAAAATAAATTGATTGCAAAGTTGATTAACGTAGATAGTTTAGAAACCTTTTGCCACAAGATAGGTAGGTATAAGGTGTATCTACAGCAAAATCTTACACTGAATTGCAGTACATAGCTTAAGAAATTCCTTTATGTCTTTTGTTTTTAAGTAGGTAGAGGGGATTGTGTGAACAATTTTGAGTGAGTGTTTTTTCAGCATTTTGTCTGCAGTCCCCTTCGTGGACCTATTTTTACTTGCACCTATAAATTTATCGGATTTATCCATACGGTAATCATTTATTTGTTGAAATGCAAACAAACGAGAAAAAACACAAATTTAATTTAGACACCACACGAATGCTATTGTGACACAACTAAAAAGTGGCTAAAAAGTAAAACCGGAACCCTGGTTTTATCGTCAATCAAGGCAGCAAACTAGAAAAGAGTATACAATTTATATTCTCTTATTTGACTATTCATCATTTTCTTACTTTCTTTTTATCGTTTAATATTAACCGCGTTTTGTTTTCCCCGTGAACTGGTTCAGTTCATATTGTTACATAGGATGCAAAAACAACAATTGAGCTGGTTCCATTTTCGTGAACCAGAATTTATATCTTCTACTTTCTTCTACATCACCACTAGATGGCTTTTCACAAAAAAAAAAGAAGAAGATATGTAAAGCTTGGCAGCTCTGGTGAATGGTAGAAGAAAATTATAGTTATTTGTTGTATCCTCACTTTCTGACATAAGTATCTATAAATACTTAATTATTAAACAAATATAAAAATATTAAGCACTTTTCTCACTTCGATTGCTATTTTCCGCCATTTTTAATCCATATTAAACGTCAGTGTGTAGCTGCTGCTACCAACTTGTGAAAATGAAATTTCTATGTGAACCAGGAGCATTTTTTTTATTTTGAGATGAACTAGTTCAGTTCACGGGGAAAACGAAACGCGTCTATTGAAAGAAAAATGTAACCATATGGGCGGGAGTTGAAAATATTATTTTGTGCATATAAAGCATTGAGAAATAAAAAAAAAAGTGTTTGCATATAAAATTTATATGACGGTTGCTTCAAGTTTTCTATGTCCTAAAACCGTTCTTTTTCTTTCGCTCGCGACTTAAAATATCTTACATTTTTTAGCACGAAAAAAAAAACGCAGTATCATGATAGCATAAGAGAGCGAACTGCGAACAGGCAATCAAACTGATTATAATACTTTTGTATAAGGAAATTTCTAAATCTTACATCTAAAATCCCAATACAAGGAAATAACTACCACAGGCTTGTAAAATGACCATTATGAAAGAGAGTTTGGGTTTTAACAAACATTTTCAAATTACATTTTATCCTGAATTCGAATATGTATCTTGGAATATACATATATTTCCAAATGTACATTTCCTATCGCATATCTTTTTGATGAACGCTTTTTTTGGATATTTACTTATTTTATTCAGCATCCACAATAGAAAACGAATTTCGCCTATTTCTTTATAACCTATTATTCATAAATTTTATTTGCAATATTTGTCTTATTTATTTTATTAAAAGCTGAAGTTCTTTCAGTTTTCATTCCGATATGTGAAAATATAAGCATTATATAAAATAAATGTATTTTAACCAATCCGTGAATTGCGGAAAAGGCAGATATCTACAAACACACCCCAATACTAGTGTCAAATAATCGGTGGCTGCCAACCTTTACGAAATAAATAATTTTTCTGAACGTGATTTGGTGCCGCCTGGTATTGAGATTCTTCAACGGCTATGTTCACTTTTGATTACTAACTATTATACTTACTTTTGCTTTGTTTTCATTTTGCGTGTAAATTATAAGAAAAGTGAGTATAGGTTCCCCAAAAAAACACACCTAATATTACGAATTTGAATTTCGTTGCAACACAATCTGTATTGTGAATCATAGCCAACTACATAGCACTTCATTTTTATCTCTATCTTCATTTAATTGTGGAATAAATAATAGCTCTAACTAAAAAAAGGAAGATAGAGATAAGATGAAGTGCTATTTGGTTGGCTGTGATTCACAATAGAGACTGTGTTGCAACGAAATTCAAATTCGTAATATTGTAACTGTAGGAAACAAGAAAATATTTGCAGTGACATATATGGCAAGGAATATTAAAACTATTTTAATGTTAACAGTTTTTTACAGCCAGTACACTTGAACAAACACAGATGGCGCAAGTTTCTATCGGAGATATCTATGATAGCGGAGATTTTGTTTCTGTTTAATACCGCACTGAAACAATGAAATTGGAGATGTTGGAACACATTTTTCTGCAGATATAGTATGAAAGTGACATTTCACTAGCAGTCCATAATACGTCAATGACTATTGAATATCCTTTGAAAACATTGTGTGATGTGGATGGCATACAAAGTACTATGAAAGTCCATTGAACACCATTCTGGGCTGTAGGGGCTGTACCCAGCTTTGGATTAAAAATGAAATTTCCGAGGTTTTATTGCGTTTTTGACAAGCATCCTGGTGATTGTAACATCGAAGTAACTCGTGTTGATTTCTCCTAATGGAAAACCTTTTCAATTCAGCTAAAAATATTTCTCATAATCATTTTCGATTGCCCTTTATGCTTCATGAGAATACCAAGGCAAACGTAAATTCTCGCACCCACTGTAGTTGCAGGGGCATTATCTACCAATTGGGCATTGCGCGTTGGGCATAAATTGCTGCTGTCAACCCACCAAAGACACCGGCGGCGTGTTTTTTTTTTGTTGTTGCGCGTTCCCTCCCTCGCCAAATGTCAAAATCTTAAAAGAAAATTCCATGAACAGAGAGTTTTTCCGTTAGCAAAGTAGGTTTTTCTGGAAATGGTGTCAACCAGAGGCCCAAAGCATAGATTCACCGAAGGCGAGAAAGTCCTCTGCTACGAGCCTGACCCGACGAAAGCCAAAGTTCTTTACGACTCCAAGGTACGTGTTTTTGTTTTGCCAGTGTATTTGTTTTTAACACTGTCGCCATTACTGTTCGTAAGCATATGTTTTTTCTTGTCCCGTCTCCTACTTGTTCTGCATTTTTTTTTGTTTGCGAAAATTATGTGCACTTGACTGAAATGTTTCGCCGGTTTTAGGTGCTCGGTACATACGAGACGAAAGACAAGCGGGGCAGGAAACTCGTTCAATATAAAATCCACTTTCAAGGATGGAGTTCGACATGGGATCGCAAAGTGAATTCTGATTTCGTGCTCAAGGACACCGAAGAGAATCGCCAGTTGCAGAAGGATCTAGCGGAACGGGCACAGTTACAATTGTAAGTACATTGACCCCGAACGGTCGCGTTGGCCGATGTCGGTGTATTTATAAACCGCGCACAACACTTTTTGGGTTGTGGCTGATTTTTTATTTTTTTTTTTCTTTTACTACACATTCTTCGGTCGGCGTAGAGGAGCATATTTGTATAGGAAAGAGCGGAAAAAGCGTGCACGCAAAGAAGACGAGTCGGATAGTTCGCCGAAAATTCGCAATCGTGGCTCATCGGAGGATAATTTTAGTTCCAGCAGCACGTTTGAAAAAAATGAAGGCGATTTCCTGATGAGGGACGGTGAGTGCTGCTGCTAAAGCTAGTGGGTTTGTTTCTCTAATAAACAGTTGTTCTAGATTGCGAAACGGAATCTTGCAGCAGCTCATTGGAGAGCTTCCATGACGATGATCGGGTAATGCTTAAAGTCAGCGAACGGCTAAAGCAGTACCTCGAGTATGATTACGAAATGACGGTACGGAATGGCAAACAGCACATTCTGCCAGCTCGCATATCGGTGTTGGCTATTTTGGAGAATTTCGTCAAGCAAAGTGCCGTTAAATTGGTATTTTCGGCTACACAGAATGAGACCAGTCGACGGCGTAACATCAGCTTAAGACCGGACAAAAAGGAACGAGAATTGGAGAAAATAATGAACACGTAAGCTATATTAGAGGTCGTACCTCGAAATTGGCCTATAGGTAGTATTTTTTTGAATAAAACTTTGAATGCATTAGGTTGGTACATATATAGGACAAGTTTTAAATGGCTAATGCAATTCATTTTCCTCTATAAGTTTACAAGAACAAGGGTCCTTTGGAATAAGTACATTCCTATATCATTTCTTAACATGACTTACTGTTGTCCTACACCGAACGGCACACTTCTGTTGATTCCATTGGCAATGGAATTTTCTTTGTGACGTAAAGCTTTCTATACACCGAGTTAGCGGTAGCAATTGAGGTATACCTCAACACATCAAATGCAGAATACCTACATGTGTTGTGGTATACCTCTACCGCTACCGCCACGGTGTGCACAAGGCTTAAAGGATTAACAATCCACAGCGTTTTTCTTCCTCGTGTGAACTTCGAGATGCTATTCGGCCAGAAAATTGTAAGGACGATATCTGTCGACAAAAATCCTGTAGCCTACGAATGAATAGCGGTGATCTTCCACTAGTAAGTGATTCGGTGTTTGAGTAGCTTTTGCCTTGTGAAATATTGCTTCTCTAAATTTTGATAGCATGCCGAAGGAATTCGGTGCCACCATTGGCTGAGACAATAGTCCCTAATTGAAGAAAGAAAATAATTTTCTCAACCTGCTGTTCAATAATGTTCAAGTTGAATTAGGTCGAAAGGAATGGATCTCTGCGGAACCATTGTATTTCCTGAAGTAGAAAGCTAGGCATTGAAGAACAGATTTCTCGTGGAGTCATTACTGGTTACTGCCGGTAGTATTCCTCATTAATCCCGAGTTCAGAGTGAATTTTAAAGTATGTAGGTACCTTAACCATTGAACGATTTTGGTTTATCTAAATCTGCTATAGCTTCGGCATTGTCAGAGGAAGTGGGACATGTGCTTCTCGTTCACGTTCGCACCTATGATGGTGCCTAATGTCGTGCCGAGCCGTATCCAGAGTTGAATGCGTTCTGCATGATGTGAATTCGTTCCGTCCCGGATCATCGAGCTTTTGGAAGTCTCAAGGCAATGATGAATCATAAAAGGTTGATGGAGGTCAGGATTGAATGTATGAACTTTAATTGATTCAGTTCTGAGCCCTTGTTAGTTGATCGGGTCTTTCGTTTCCGTAAACAGTCCTGTGTTTTCAGAATGAAACACCAGGTACCAGTCAGTTCCCATCTTTTGTTTCTTAGGTTCTTTTTTTAATTCGTTCCAGGTATTTCAATGTCAGCTTCAACGTAGCGTTCTTTTATTCGTGGATAGGGCCATGTTCTTCCTTTTTGGGGGTTTACCTTCCTAGCAGTTCAGTGATGATAACATTGCAAACTTGCTTTACAATTTTAATTGGGTTCATCCTCATATTTTAGAGTCAGTGAGACTGGCACTCGTACACCCCAAACAAATTCAAATTGATTTCATCGCTCTAAAACACATTTGTCCACTGCTTCGTCGTCTAAAAGGGATAGCACAACACATAGCATTGCTTAGGCAAAGCCTTGGGCTTCGATATGCAATTTTTTTTCAATGGAGCACCATTTCCAGGGCTTGACTGTATAGCTTAGAACCTAACAAACTTTAACGAACTGTCACGGCATTTATTTGAAGCACCGGTGCTTGTGCAAGCTCTGGTTGTTGTAAAAGGATTTTTCTGATCAAGACCTTTATTTTAAGTGGATTGCTATTTCTTGGCAGCCAATTTTTCAGGCTGTAACAGAGTAGTTACGCTCTATCAACTATGCAGTTCTTTAGTCAGTTACTCTAAATTTGAAGTCGCGTATGCTTCTGATAAATATGTAGCGTCAAATCTGTCAGAGAATTTGTACCATTCATCGTCCATCATGCGTAGATGACGGATCTTTGACTAGGTCTGTCTCGTTTCCATTTCGGCAGTTTTTGCAATAGACAGGGAAATTTATTGGAAAAGTTATAGGTTTCTTCAATTTCTTTTTGTTTTTTCCCCTTCTCGCCTGATATTCTATTGCTAGCTCTGCAACTAAGAATTAATCATAATCGACTTTGGCTACTGTGCGTTATACTCGACACGGCGTGGCGTTTATGTCGATTTAAACAACGACAATGTCGATTTAAAATAACGAGTGTCGTTGAATGCCATTTGTCGTTAAAAACCTTGTCGAACTCATTAGTGTACGACAAATGTTATGTGAGAAATCTCACTGCTATTCTGGCGTTGAACGCCACAAAACGACCGAAAAAACGGTGGTATTTGTCGTTAGCAAATTAGTGATCGCCAAGAAGTGGAAAGTAGTAGGTATGGTTTGCCTAATTTTTTAATTGTTTCATATAACTGAATTCAATTACTTTACCTACTTTCTAGGGTAAAAATAATACACCAGAAGCAATTTAAGACTTTGGTGAAGTTGATGAGTTGAATAATGCCAACAAGACGCGGTGGTCCCAAATCAAATACGGATCGGACGAGAGCCAATACTCTCAGCGTGGTGTGGTCCTTGACTTAGTAAGTGGAATGTGAACTACTTACCGACGGCGACAGTACAAACCAAGTCTTCGAAGTTACGGACTAACTTCAGTAAAACGAAACGCCTTAAACGACTACAAATGTCGTGCACGTAAAACACCTCTCAGAATAAGGGTGAATAAAATGATTTGGTTGAAAGTTTAACCATCTAGATATAGTCAGGGGTCGAATTGCGTCCTCCATGAACGGATCGGTAATTGTACGAAGAATAATTCCGTCAAACGTCATACGAATGAATGTGTTGGGATTATGTCCTACGAAAGCAGACGGAACGTAATTTCCAATTTGACATGCCGGTTGTACCACATTAAGGGTTGAAATTGTAGTAGCTTAAACTTCAAACACATGCAATTTGGGAGTGAAATTCGGTAAAATAAAATAATTTTCATATAAAACGAAGTGATTCTTCCACCAAATCATCAAAAGCAGTATTTGTGTGCGGTATTGAACTGCTGTCTTCCGTCTCAGGCAACTTCTGGGAACTTCCAAACATCTTAACATTTGGAAGCCCCTCAACTGCTGCTTTCAATCCAGCTGCTTCTATTATTAGCAGCTCATCTCCTGAAAGCGGCTTTTCCTTGCACAGTTTTGTTTTTGCAGCTTTGTTGAATGACAATCTCTTCTTCGCCTGAAATTTTTGGTCTGCGATAACCTAAATTTGGCGTCCTTAATTGGTAGTTCAGTAATGTTTAGCTTTTTTAACAAACAGTCCCCCCAGGTATTTGGAAGCAAATTTTTTGCCAAACTTGGGTGCTCATTCATATAATCCGCCATAATAACTTTTTAGGTTGCGTTTTTCGTGTTTACGTTAGTCCTATTATTTTTTTTTGTGCGTGGTTATGTAATATTGTGTACTCATATTTTTCACTTTATTTATTATGGTTTAACTTACATTCTGTTGATTATTTATTGCATAAATTTACTTATTTCTTCTCTCACACAAATTATGATTGGTGGCGATCAATCGAATGATACTTTGATTGAACGAGCATGTTCACACACTCGTTAACAGAAGTGATGATGCCAAATTACGTTTACGTGCATACGTTCAGGGAATTCGCGATCCCAAATACACACATTCCGTTCATAAGTTACTCGTTTACGGAGGATGCGATTCGACCCCAGGTTCTACTTATAACCGTATTACGTTGTGCTTCAATTTCGATTACCTGGAAGTTGTTGTTAGTTGTGAAGGTGTGCTTTCCAAATAAGTCATAAACTCATGATAGAAACACGTCTTCGGTTGTAATAGTTGTGACAACGTGGCGAACAACATTTTAACATGCTGAAGATCTTGATCCAATAAATTTTGTATGGCGTTTGTTTACAGCGCCGCAAATATTCAAAATATTGGAATATCATGAAGCTGTAATTTCGATTGCGGCATAACAAGACAGGGCATCTGGATACACATGTGTAGTCATTACATTCGAACTTTATCGTTGCTCCTAAAATTCCGCTTCGAATTCATCCCGCCCCCCTTTGGACTAGTACCTAGGTTTTAAGTATATTTCTATTTCCAGAGTTTCTCTTCTAAAAGAAGTCGCCGATGGATTGCGTATTTACTTTGACTTTACATTGGTGAATAATCTTCTCTACAAAGAGGAGAAAGAATGTGCACTGTCTTTACTGTCTGAAGAGAATCTGAAGAATTTTTCATACGTTCCATCGCCGGGACTTTCACCGGATTTCTTGTCTCCAAAATCAGAATCAGATACAACTTTGAATCCAGACAGTGCTGAAGCACAGCCGCCGCCTGATGCACCAACAACTTCTGAAGATCCACAAAAAAGAAAATTACGTTCACATCGGAGTGAGGATTGCGATGCCATGTTGGAAAATTGCTTATCGAGGTAAATGCATAACTGTACATGACAAGATTGAAAATTACTGTCTCTTTTTATAGTATGGCCAGTACTAGTTCGGGTGGTTCTACGCCCTTACAAACAACTGCTGCAACATCCAGCTTAAATTATATTAAATCACTGCAGCCGATGGCATTAAGTATTCCGCCTCAAGCAAAGGACTTTCTACAAAAAGTACTTTCCTGGCAGATTTTACCATCGAATGCTGATCCGGCGCCATCGATGATATATGGAGCAACACATTTAGCTCGTCTTATTGGTAATAATTTCTTATTTACTTGTCACGAATAAGAAAAATCTTTATTTATTTATTTTTACAGTCAAACTACCTGAATTCCTGAACGCATCAGCTTTAACAGAAGAGAAACTAAAGCTGTTGCTGCAGCACTTGGATTCCTTTGTCCAGTAAGTATATGCATAGTATACACCCCTATTATGGTTAGCGAATCGAACGTTCGACTCAAGTCGAACCTCCCGGCGAGTTACTTCTGTCGCTTTATACACTTCACAGATGACATTTAATTGTTTCTTCCTTTGTCAGCACTTATTCTTTAATCGAATGAAAATGTTTGCTAACAGCGATACCACGACAGAAGCAATTCGCTGACAGTTCGACTTGAGTCGAACGTTCGATTCGCTAACCATAATAGGGGTGATAATTTTCATGGACAAATCAGTTAATTTTTGTATTTGCTTGGGTCAAAAATAGACTTAACTTGCATTCCTTACCAATGGTTGAGGGATGGAATTTCAAAAGCTCCATCTTCAATCATCAAGAACTGCCCTAGCTTACTATGTTGGCAACATTACCTTTTTCTCTTCTATCAAAAGTGCATTTTAAGTGCATGGAATAGCTATGCCGTTGCTTGGAAAATTGGTTTGAATTGGTGTCTCAAGTATTTTCAGAACAGACAGATTTATGCGGTTTTAGTACGACAGATTGATTTGCGTGGCTGGGTGGCTGAAGCTGTGACCGCTTAGTCGGTATAATCCGCGTTCCTCTGATATTATTTTCAAAACACGTGCTTACGCAAATTTTTTCACGCTGGCGTTTTTTGCATTAACGTCCTTAGATATAGTTTATTCTCTTTCTCCTGTTATCTTCTTTAAATAAATCTTTCCCTATCTTTCTTTCTAAATAAGGTTCCCCAATTAATAATAAGATCACCGTCATGATTGTTAAACTACTGAACTCCCCTTCGCTAAATATCTCATCACCAACATCCATAAATTAATCTGGTTTAAATCTAAATCGTAATATTAACGACGGTGCAGAAACTTGTTTCACTGTTCCACCTTTCGCAAACGTCTGAACAACAGCCGAGAGAATAGGTAGGTAGAAGTGGTTGTAACAGCAAATTACTGAAACCTAATTAGCGCTTTAGCGCCATTTTAATACCACAACTCACGTGAGGTTATCGGATGTTAACCTTCGAGACAATCGAAATTGGAGTAACCGTCTTTAAATTCACCCTATAGCATTAAAAAAGCGGATTACTTCCTCCAATACTTTTCTCTTTGTCGGAGAAAATGGAAAATCGTTTCTTTCTCGTTAGCAATATCGCAGCAGCGATAAAGTGCATTCCAGTGGGCCAGTGGCCTGTTCTAATCGCGACAATTTTAGCAATATCTGCACTGTTCTTGTTTTGTAGATCTTGTGTTCTGTGCCAGTTGTACGGTACGAGAACCGCCTTCGTAAGGCACCTATCAAGGGCAGATCCCCGTTTTGCAAGTTCATGAGCTCGTTGATTCCCCTATGTTGATGTGTCCCGCCACCCAGAGAAGAGCTATCCCCTTAACCAATGACCCAGTGAAGCGAGTTCCTGTTTGCATTGTTCTACCAGTTTGAAAGCTGATGGAGTGGAAATTATTGCCTTGATAAATGGCAAGTGGCTGTCAATGAAGGGTATGATGGTATTTCAGCAGACGGCAACCAAGTACTTCCGCCTTAAAGACACTGCACGAATCCGATAGCCGGTATGATTTGTATATATTGAGTGTATCAGAGAAAATTCCTGCACCTACCCCACAGTCTATTTTCGAATCATCATACTCATTTATTTATTTGGCTGTTTAGCCAAATCTGTTCGTTTTTTGAGATTGATTTGAATTGAGATTTAAGTCTAAGCGAAAGCAAACATTTCGCATACGATCACTCGGTCTCACTGTTTTTAAGCCCTATTCAGTTATTCGATTATTTTATCGATGGTTTTGGGAATCGCTTTTTTTGTGGTGGTACTTCTAAAAGTCTCCATCTTATACTCAACTCGAATAACTCATAGTCAGTAAGTAGTTTGGACTTTACGCTCCTAAAAAATTACTTATTTTGCCCTTGGATTTCTTTACAGTTACTTGGAATCCCGCAAGGAATGGTTCGGAGAACACAACTACTTCAAAGAGCCCAAAGTTGAAGTCGACAAGTCATCCGAAGAGCCGATGACAACTGATGACGCACCCGCTCCCAAAATATAATTCCAACTCAATTATCTTTAAGGAAATTTATTTTTTTATGTACTTTTTATTAATAATTTTTAAAGCTTTTTTTTTTCAATTTTCTAAATAATATTTTTTTTTTATGTATAAATAATAATCGAATAAATTATCGTATTTCCTTTTTTTTTGTTTAGTAACTGGATTTTCTGTTGTCAAAAACCCAAAAATTGTAATTAATATTTTTAGTTTTAATTTTTTTGAGAATGTAGTAGTCTTAAGTCTTAATTTGTTAACTCAAAATTATGTTAGGAAATAAAACAGTTAATTCATTTTTTTTAGTTATTAAAAGATTTTCAATTTGAACTATATTCAAATGTTAAGCTTTTAAAAACAGTTTCCTTTACATAAAAAATATTTTGTTTAGCAAATTAATTTAAGAATAAACTATTGTAATATTCAACAGACAGCTGATTTTGTTTTGTTCTCTTTTTCTGTTTTATCCTCTTTTAGCGGCACCTTATTTTGTATGTTTTTATTAAAAAATAAATAATTCTAAAATTTAATTTTTGTGAATGTCATTTAGTATTTTGTGTTGCAATTTATTATACATGCATTTTATATAAATTTGTAACAACTTTAAGGAGTTTGTGTGTGCTGCTATTTCTTAAAAAAATAAGAAGAATATCTATAAACTTCCTAGTGAAATGTCAGTTCCATACAATCTCTGTCTAAAAATTCTTCTTCTTCCTTTTTCAGCGAGGTTATGATCCGAAAATAAGGGATCACAACCCTCCCACTTCATCGCATTTCTACTGATCCGCCTGTGGGGTTCGCCTATTTGACCTCAGAAAATTATAGGCCTGCCTTTCCTACATCGCGATGTCTTTGCAACGCACATTGATATTGCCTTTTAAAAGGGTTCAAATGATCTCTTCTTTGAACGTGGCAATACCAGCCTCTGCCTAGAAATTGACGCCAACATAACTAGCCCTCTTGGTTAGAAGCGGAAAAAGGTGGAAAAAACAATGCCAACCATCTTGAATTTCTCCATAGAATGGCAGAGACAGCTCTTGGGTATGTGTGGATTTGCTAAGTGAAACGTTTGAAATTCAAATTGTTGAGACATTGTTTGCAACAGATGTCACCTCTAAAATGTGCTAGTTCAAATAATTACCGATAGATGGAACCAACAAAATTTGAATACAAATTGTTATACATATATGCATTTTACTGCCCCATAAATTGCACAATATTCGTGTATTTATTACGAATCAATTTTTTATGTAATATATCAAATGAAAGCACTGTCATTTCAAACCCAACTGCATCCAAAGAAATTTCAAACAAGTGTGAGTTTCCATTTTTTCCGCTCCGAACCAAGAGAGCTAGCGCTTATGTTAGAACTAACGTGAAGTTGGCTACTAGCAGTCCACATATAGCATGCCAATGCCCCCTGTCGCAGAAATAGGAAGAAAAAGAAAGAAGAAGAATGCTCCTGTCTTTTACACCTCACCCTAATTCTTCAACTCGTATACGACAGTCAAATCCGACCATGGTTGCATTTAGTTATTACAAAGTCGTATTTTACGAACACACTCGTACGTAGTTTTTGACAGGAGTCGTATGCATCGCGACGCATACGAGTCTCGAATTTTTCCGCTATTACGAATCGATGCATTCAATTGGTCGTTAGATGGTCGTATTTGTTTCGTATTTTACTCGTCCTCAAAGTTGGCTACGACTCGGCTTCAACGTGAATGAGAATGGAAAATAAACATTTTAGCCGCGTTTTGTTATCCTCGTGATCATCTCAAAATAAAAAAACGCTCCTGGTTCACATAGAAATTCATTTTCTCAAGTTGGTAGCAGCAGCTACACACTGACGTTTCATATGGACTAAAAATGGCGAGAAAATGGCAATCGAAGTGAAAAGTGCTTAATATTTTTAAATTTGTTTAATAATTAAGTATTTTTAGATACTTATGTCAGAAAGTGAGGATACAACAAATAACTATGATTTACTTCTGCCATTCAGCAGAGCTGCCAAGCTTTACATATAATTTGTAGGGGTTGAAGTCGCGGTTTAATTTTAGAAAAAAAAAACAAACGACACCACTACTACTTAGAGTACTTAATTTAACTCTTATTTAATATAAGATGAGGAAACGCAAGATCGGTTGAGTAGTTGCCGCAGATGGTGAAATCCATCTATAATATTCGGGTCGCAATAAAAGATGATCTCACAGGTTTCGGTTGAGACGAACAGAAATCGAAGTTCGTCTGCTTTCAAACAAACGAGAGTCGAAGAACATTTGCTAGCTAAGGACGTGTGCAGTTGGTTGCAGGAATGGATAAGTTCGATCCCAGTCAAGTGTTCCGCTTACTGAGGGAACGGAGATTACGGAGGAGTTTGGTTTCCACGCGCTCCTAAGGTCCATTCACAGCTCGGCGAATTGCGAATGCCCAAACTGCGAACAAACAGTTTTTAGAACATTTATACGCACGCCATGGGCAATTTTATTATTCCAAAAGAACGGAGCTTAATTTATCTATCGATTAACATATAAAAAGTTGAATTGTAATTAGTTTCTGCGAAGAAATTAACAATTCGCCGATTTTTCCGCGAATAAGCGAATGATTTCTGCGAACTGTCAACTTTTATTCACATTCCACACATGTAAGACGCAATCCACATTCCAGCGACCAAAACATTCGCGAGAGTTTAACCTCACAATTCGTTTGCTTTGTTCTTGGTGGGTAAGATCGTGGTTGAATTTATCGAAAGAATGTAGGATATTACCTTCTGAATGAGAGCTACGCTATGTATTTATGCATTTTTCACGTTTAGGCAATTAGTTATAAAATTAATAACAACTTAAATTCGCGGATTGCTGCGACCACAAAAAAAGCGGCTGTGAGTGAAATGTCAAAATTTGCGAATATTCGCTCATTCGCATTCGCAGGTCGCTGAGCTGTGAATCGACCTCTATAGAGTGTGTGTACCTCGAATGCCTGCGCCACAAATTTTTTTTTATGGAAAGCCATCTAGTGGTGAGATATGGGTTTAGAAATTATGGTTCACGAAAATTAAACCAGCTCAAGTGCTGGTTCAATTGTTGTTTTTGCATCCTGTGTAAAAATATGAACTGAACCAGTTCACGGGGAAAACAAAACGCAGCTATTGTAGCATCGACTCAAAGTACTGCATGGTTTGTGTACCAAATGTAAATGCCGTGTTCCAAATTGTCAAATATTCCGACCAAACCGGGTGTGCCAATGTTCCACAATTACCACACAATGTTCCAATTATTCACAATCATCAATTCAACACCCCTAGTGACATTGTATAAGTACACATACCACAACCACAATCCACAATCTCCTTAAGAACATCCCAAAGGAAGAGTTTCTGTTTGTTGGAGGAGATATGAATGGACATGTCGGGAAGTCAAACGAAGACTATGAAGCCTGCCATGGAGGACTAGGATATGGCACCAGGAACCTTCCTGGTGAAGACATCCTAAGCATGTGCAAATCACATGGTCTTATCGTGTTAAATACAATGTTCATAAAACAAAGCCGACACCTGATCACTTACAGCAGTGGTGGAGATGAAACTCAGATTGACTACCATTTGGTAGCCAGTTTCATGAAGTCTTGGGTAAAAGATTGCAAAGTGATCCTGGGAGAGGCAATCGCTCGGCAACACCGTCTGCTGCTAACAGAAATTTTTATGAAAACACCGAAGAAAAGCAAACAAACAAGTGTCTCTGAGAAAATCAAGTTGTACAATCTGGACAAAGAAAAAAGCAAGGCTTTTGTTTTCGTAATGAAAAATTACCTCTCACATCATCAACGGAGCTGAGGATGAAGAGTGCAGAGCACAAAATATGTGGGATTCCCTACAGCGAACTTGCTTCAAGAAGGCCAAATCACTGCTAAGAACCTCAAAAGGCCACCATCAACACGCCAAAGAAACATGGTGGTGTAGTGACAAAGCTAAGAAGGTGATAAATGAGAAGAAAGCGGCTTTCAAAGCTTGGTCAAAGTGCGCCTATAATAATAGTGACGAAAAAGTTCGCCTCGAAATCGAATACAGATGCTGCAAGAAAAAAGCGAGGAAGAAGTGCGCACAGCTTCAAGCAGAGAATACGGAGGGCCTGTATCGGGAGCTGGAAAAATATCTTCCCCGGTTGTTGATGCAAACCAGGCTATCCAGGAGCTGCAAAAACACAATATGAACAAGAGCGCAACCAACCGACTGCGAAAAATAATACGGCTATCTGATGATCAGTGCGGGTTTGTCTCGGGTAAATCAACCATAGATGCAATCTAAAGCATAAGGATCATAATGGAACAACATCGTGATTCCTTCAATCACCAGACAATCACGAGATCTGATATGGGTGACGGTAAGACATCGAGGGGTTCCAGAAACCTATGTACAGATGATCATGGACATGTACGAAGAAGCAAAGACAAGAGTAAGATGCCCCACTGGAGTAAACGAAGAACTCCCAATCAAAGTCGGGGTGCGCCAGGGAAACATCTTAAGTCCTTTGCTCTTTATAACAGTCCTTGATTATCTGCTTGAAGGTAAAGTGATAGACCCCAAGGTACATCAGTTATTCTTTGCTGACGATGGAGCCATCATAAGTGAGGATCCTACATCCCTGCAACGAGTACTTAATGTGTGGGTGGACGCTCTGGGGGAAAATGGGTATCGCATTAGTTCAAAAAAGACAGAGTACTTGTGCTGCCAGTTCTCTGATCCACTCAGGCCTATTCCAGACCTTTATTTGAATAGAGCAGTGCTTCCCAAGTGCGAAAAGTTCAAATATCTGGGATCTATGATCAATAGCAAAGCAACTTGTGATGACGACATCAATCATCGCGTAAGCGTAGGCTGGATGAAGTGGCGAGAAAATTTCGCTATCTCTGTGACAGAAAAATGCTGTGACAGAAAAATGCCACCTAAGTTGAAGGGAAGGCTCTACACCGCAGTTGTGCGTCCAGCGCTCACATACGGTTCACAATGTTGGACGATGTACAAAACGTATGAGAGTAAATTAACGGCAGCTGAGATGAAGATGCTTCGCATGACAGCAGGAGTGACAAAGCTTGATCGAATAAGAAGTTCGAAGATCCGTGGAAGCTTTTACATCAAGCATACCATCGTACCAAAAATAGAGCGCGACCGGTACAGCTGGTATTGCCAAGTTCAAAGAAGAAATTATTTGAAACCTGTTAAAAAGGCAATATCAATGCACGTTCCAAAGACATCGCGATGTAGGAAAGGCAGGCCTATAAACGCCTGGATCAGACAAATGCGACGACATTGGCATTTCATTGGCCTCAGTAACCGAGTGATCCAAAATCGGCAGGCCTGCCGATATTTTCTGAGGTCAAATAGGCGAACCCCACAGGCGGATCAGTAGAAATGCGGCGAAGTGGGAGGGTTGTGATCCCTTGTTTTCGGATCATAACCTTGCTGATAAAAGGAAGAAGAAGAGATACCACAACCACCGTCAGTACAGTTGTTAATAAAGTGAATACAGCGATTAAAAGAGAGACTCGACCAGTGGTGAAAATAAGCGACATTGCGATTGAAAGTAAATCTGTAGAGACGGTTTATTTTGAAATAAATAAAGATTAAAGTGATTTGAATATTGTGTTGAAGTAAAGTTTGTAGTTGATAATAAATAAACGGTTGAAATGCACAAAAGACAGTTTTATCTAAACGAACCCCAGCAAGAACATTACAATATGTAAGTATATGTATTTGCACTAGAAATATCTAAATTTGTACTTTTGTGTGGTTTTATTGTAGGAAAGTCGCGAATCGTAGTCAATTTAAAAGGCTGATTTCTGCTATGCCAACAACACGCGTTGTTCCCCAGCGGTCCTCCATCTAAGAACTAACCGCGACCGACGCTGCTTGATTTCAGTGATCGGTCGAGAACTGATACTCAGCATGTTATGGTCGTTGGCATAAGTACACAACAAATCTCTTCGAATTGCTGCCAATTCTCAACCGGCACCACTTCGTCCTCTTCTTAATCGAAAAAGAGGTCTATCAAAATGATATTTTTGATTTATTTTGTTCACCAAAAACTTTGCTTTAAAAAACACCGCCAAACTTATACCATATGTTTACATTTTCTCTTCATTCGCTTTAATGGTTTGACATTTGCATAACTGCGATGATACGCGTTGGTTTTTTTTTGAGTTGTCGTATGCATCGCATAGGTGGTATAGGAATTTAATTTTGATACGACTTTAAATACGAAAGAAAATACGACTGGGAATTCGACTTGAAGAATTGGGGTGACTATCTCGTTAAAAGGAATTACACGACAGCTCATCTCCTTGCCCAAATGGGGTGCATGGTTGGATTATGCAGATCTGAGTAACTGCTGAAACACAATTATGTCGCTGTCACTTGAGGTCGCGCACCCTCTCAAAAAATTTGTCCACAATAAAGTCGTATACTTACTTACTTAGATGGCGCTGCAGTCCGGGGTGGACCTGGGCCTCAACCAACAAACCTCTCCAGCTAGAGCGGTTACGAGCCAGCTGCCTCCAGTTGCGTACGCCAAGTTGGCTGAGGTCCCCCTCCACTTGTTTGCGCCACCTACCGCGAGTTCGTCCTCTACTGCGCCGCCCATCCGTGGTGGATTCGAAGACTTTCTTAGCGGGAACGTTGGGCTCCATCCGCTCTAAATGATCCAGCCATCTCAGTCGCTGTATGTGAACTCTTTTGGATAAGTCAATGTCCTTATATAGGCCGTATAGTTCGACATTGTACCTTCTCTTTCACTCAGCGTCTATGCAGACGGGACCAAAGATCGCTCGAAGAACTTTTCTCTCAAAATAACCAAGGGCATCCTCATCCGGTTTTGTCAAAGCCCACGCCTCTGCGCCCTACAGCAGGACTGCGATGATTAGTGTCTTGTAAAGAGTTACCTTGATAGTTCGAGATTGGGCTTTGCTACTCAATTGCCTTCTTAGCTAATAGAAAGAACGATTGGCAAGAGTAATTCTTCGTGTGATCTCCCTACTGATGTTATTTGCGGAGTTCACCATAGAGCCTAGGCAGACAAAATCCTTTACTACCTCAAAATTATATCTGTCTATTGTGGCGTTCTGTCTAAGACGCCGATGTGTGTCCTTTTTTGTAGACAGCATATATTTTGTTTTGCTTTCATTGACCGCTAGACCCATCTTTGCTGCCTCGATCTCAATACTCGTAAATGCCCCATTGACTGCCCACTGAGTTCTTCCGATTATGTCAATGTCATCGGCATAAGCGAGTATTTGTACAGACTCGTAAAAGATTGTACCTCCGGTGATGGCTTGTGAGTTTCGTACAATTCTCTCAAGTACTATGTTAAAGAGATCGCATGATAGCGCGCCACCTTGTCTAAGACCTTTCCTCCGACTTTGGTGGAGCAGCGAGAGTTCTCCATCGTCATTCTGCACAAACGGACAAGCTTGGCAGGTATGCCAAGACTAGACATGGCTCTGTATAAATCGTCTCTATACACGCTATCATAGGCAACTTTGAAATCGATGAAGAGGTAGTGCGTATCGATTTTATATTCATTGGTCCTTTCCAAGATCTGCCGTAGTGTGAATATTTGGTCAATGGTGAACTTTCCAGGCCTGAAACTGCACTGATAAGGACCTATCAGGTTGTTGACGATCGGTTTTAGGCATTCACATAATACGGCAGACAGGATCTTATATGCGATGTTGAAGAGACTTATACCTCTGTAGTTTGCGCAGTTCAGAGGGTCTCCTTTCTTCAGGATCGTATACTTATGTCATTTTAAATATCAACTGGATTCAAAATGTGTTTATTAAATTCAAATACCATAGAATTAATTGAAGGGAGCATTTTTTCAAAATAAATTAGTTGAAGTAATTGATGGAGAAGAAGAAAGTGTATTTTTAAAGACGGCCGGCGGTGAATACGTGTTATTTATCTTACAAATTAAAAAAAAAAAACGAAGGGTGTTATACCGAGAAAGGAGTACTAATTGTTTCTTCCAAACAACATTTGCTTTCATAAAGAAGCGCAATCCTAATTATTTTTTAATCAACTCGAATGAACATGATGCAATACAAATTGCTTTTAAGTTTGGTTAAAAAATCCATACGGAAACCTATAGATCCGGGGTGCAGAATGGTGCTTACGCTAATGTAGATTTTTATTTTTTAAGGTATTTTTTTGAAAGAGTAATGCCACATTACTAAGCCTGGTCTTTTCGAATGGGCGTACCAGCAGTTCGGAAAATAATAGTGGAAACTTGTCTAATGTTTTGGTAATTGTTGTCACCGGTATACGTTTTGTAATATTCTTGCTGGGGTTCGTTTAAATGTTGTAAAACTGTCTTTTGTGTATTTCAACTGCACATTACTAACACAACACTTTATTCTTTATTTATTTTAAAATAAACTACAGATTTACTTTCAATCGCAATGTCGCTTATTTCCACCACTGGTCGAGTCTCTCTTTTAATCGCTGTATTCACTTTATTAACAACTGCGTCGACGGTGGTTGTGATCGGTGTATTTATACCAAATGCAAGAAAGTCTAGAATATGATATTGACAATAGATGTCGCTAGGGGTGGCTTGATTGTAGCGGGTCGACGGCTCTCTGAATGCCGCCTCGCTATCCATTAAATAAATGCCAGTGCACAGTTTAGGAATTTATAAATTAATTTATTTAAAACGAATCACGAAAAAAAAAACAAATTAATTTTTAAAGCATGACTTGCTTAGCTGAAAACTTTAGACGACTAATTTAAAAATGTAATTTTGTTTGCCAGATCAAAGTTCGTGGAATGCTGAGTTTTTCCAAACGCCACACAAACGCCACAGTACTCCCCCTCCAGTAATGCAGTTGCAATTACGGTTGTACTGAGCGAATGCGAGGCGGATGGCGTTTGTTGACGATGTCGGAGGCTTGCTGGGCTGCGTTGAGTCGTGCTGGACCGTGCTGAGCCTATTGGAGGCGTCGGGCCACGTTGGGTCGTGCTCAGAGCTGCTGGGACTGGTTGACCGTGCCAGAAGCGGGAGCGTGTGGGACCTGGTTGGTCGCGCTCAAAGCTGCTGGTCCAGTCGGGTGTGTCGGAGCGTGCTGACCCTAGCTGGGCCGTACTGCAGCGTGCTGGACCTCGTTGGCTGGGATAGGAACGGCAGCGTGCTAAGCTTCTCTAGCCGAGCTGGAGCTTGCTGAGCCTCGTTGGCTGTACTGGGAGCGGGAACGTGCTGGACCTCGTTGGCCATGCTAGAGCGTATTGTGCCATGCCGGAGCGTGTTTGGCCTAGTTGGCCGTGCTGCAGCATCTCGAGCCCTGCAGAAGCGTGAGCGTGCTTCGTCTCGCTGGCCATGCTGTAGCTGAACCGTGGTGTACCATGCTGGATCGTGATGGGTTTAGTTGACGGTGGCGGAGCGTGCTGAGCCTAGCTGACCGTGCTGGAGCGTGCTGAACCTCGTTGGCTGGCCTGGGAACGGCAGCGTGCTGAGACTCGCTAACCGTGCTGGAGCTTGCTGGGCTTCGTTGGCTGTGCTGGGAGCGGAAGCGTGCTGGACCTTGTTGGCCGCTGTAAAGCGCGGGCCATGCTGGAGCGTGTTGGGCCTAGTTGGCCGTGCTGCAGCGTGTTGAGCCCTGTTGAAGCGTGAGCGCGCTTGCCTTCTTTGGATGGGCTGGACCTGAAGCGCACTGTGCCATGCTGGAGCGTGTTGGGCCTAGTTGGCCGTTCTGCAGTATGTTGAGCAGGGCTGGGCCTAGTTGGCCGTGCTGGAGCTTGTTAAACCTCGTTGCCTACGCTGAAGCGTATTGGGCCTAGTTGGCCGTGCTGCAGCATGTTGAGCCCTGCTAAAGCGTGAGCGTGCTTGGCCTCGTTGGCCGTGCTGGCTCAACAAGCGTCGGCTCCAGCCGTGTTCCATCCAGCGGTTGTTGGCCCTGCAGGCGTCGGTCCAGACGTGGTCGTTTGAGCGGTTGCTGCCCCTGCAGGCGTCGATCCAGACGTGGTCGGCTCAGCGGTTGCTGATCCTGCAGGCGTCCGTCTAGCCTCGATCCGTTCATTAGCTGCTGGCTCCACAGGCGTTGGTCCAACCGTGGTTGCTGATTCTGCTGGTGTTGGTCCGGCCGAACGCTTCAGCGGTTGCTGATTCTGCAGTTGTTCATCAGGCGGTGGTTAGTTCAGCGGTTGCTGGTGCTGCAGTGAATCGTCCGGCATCGCTCCGAGAATTGTGCACTGGCATCACGTCGGGGTCACCAAAATGTAGCGGGTCGACGGCTCTCTGAATGCCGCCTCGCTATCCATTAAATAAATGCCAGTGCACAATTAGGAATTTATAAATTAATTTATTTAAAACGAATCACAAAAAAAAAAAAATTAATTTTTAAAGCATGACTTGCTTAGCTGAAAACTTTAGACGACTAATTGAAAAATGTAATTTTGTTTGCCAGATCAAAGTTCGTGGAATGCTGAGTTTTTCCAAACGCCACACAAACGCCACATAATAACTGTGGAATAATTGGTGAAATATGGTATGAGTGAACATTGGCACATGGCCAGGCACCTGCTAGGTTTGGCGAATAGGTGGCACTGTTTCAGTTTAGTGTGGGAGTACTTTAAGCCGATGCTACAATATATTGTATATATGATATATAAATCTGAATGCTTGAGGAGAAGGTCTTATTTTCTGTAATCTTGACTTGAAAGTGGGATTGATATCTGAATTTGTTCTCTCACTTATTATTTTTTTGATGCATTTAATTCTTGACGATAACTCACCACATTCGTGATTTATTCTATTCAGTTGTCTATGATAAATTCTTTTTAGTTTTCTGAGCCAAATGGAACGTATTTTAATCAGTTTCATTGTAAGAGAGGAGATGTTGCTGTACTTAGATTATTTAGGCTGGCATGTTACCAAGTTGGAATCGATACTTGTTATCAGGACAGAATTCATTTCGCCTATGAAGGCGTCTATTTCGACAGGTTCTTATTTAAGGGTATTTTGCCTTTATTCCGCGTGGCGTTTAAGTCGAATTAAACAACGACAATTTCAAATTACGAATGGCGTATTTGTGCCGTTGAACGCCATTTGTCAGACCTTGTGGAACCCATTAGTGTACGACATATGTCATGTGATAAATCTCACTGAAGAGTAGCAGTTGGCGTTGAACGCTACAAAACGACAGGAAAAACGACGGTATTTGTCGTTAGCAAATTAGTGATCGCCCCTCTTATTACGTAAAAAATCAACTGCTCACAACCCTCCCCCGATCATCAAGACGTGAAAAGAATATTGAAACGGAAAAAGAACATTTCCATCTGCAATATACACCGCATTAAAATTTGCAAGAAAATTAAGCATTCCAATCCTCATCAAAGACAAAAAGTAATTGACGCTTCCACCATGGACATTCCCAAGCCACTCCATTTGCATGAACCCAAGCAAATATTCCAAAAATTCGACGGGAAATAATATCTACCGAAAGGTATTCACAGAGGTCATGAAGGAGCGCGAGAAACTAGGGTGGTATTTCCTCTTTACCGATGCCTCCAAATCCAATAATGGAACATCTTTTGCGGTTGTCGACACATCTGGCAAACTCATTTCCAAAGGTGTTTTTCCAAGTTTCACATCTATTTTATCGCTGCGGCCTATGCCATACTTAAGACAATCAAACTTGCAAATAATAGAAAAACGGTCGTTATTACGGACAGTCTACCTTCGATCACCGCTGTACAAAACATCAACAATAATATAGATATCATAGTAGCTATATGTGATAAAAAAAAAAAAAATAAATAAATATTTGGCGCAACAGCTCTTTAAGTGCCAGGGCCTAGCTCCTCGCAACCACTCATGTTGTGTGCGTTATAATTTTCACACGAATGGAAGGGACCTACAATTTTAATGCCGAATTCGAACGGCGATTTGAGAAACTTTTTCGTGACAACAATTACTCTCGGTTGTTTGTCAGACGCTCGCGAGAGGTGGGACCGTGAAAAAACTTTTTGGTGTTTTCTGGGATTCGAACTTGGAACCTCATGCGTAGTGATCCGACACACTAACCACTTACGCCACGGCGCTCACATACGTGATAAACTGATCCTTAATAATAAATATAATAAATATACTCGTTTTACACTTTTAACAAAAATGATCTTTTTTGTACAATTATCGAAAAAAAATATCAATAATAGCCGTATTTTATTATCACCCAAGATCCATATAGATCACACGACGAAAATAAAACGATCCGGATCTGGATCAACGAATATTTTTCCTTGTGTCTTGTAGTGGATCACGAAATTGATCCTGATAGAAAGCAAGATCTCGTATTGTTGTTGTATTGCATAGAAATCAATGATCCATATGGATCATGAGTAATAATAAAATACGACTAATGTATACAGTCTTAAATTAGAAATTAACTTAATTCCTTAAATCATCTTGTTTTTACAAATATACGACATGTTTGACAATGTGAACGCTAACAACGTCGGTCTGCCCGACATCCATCAGATCAAGTCTGTCAGATATGTTCGACCGTGTGAACCCCCCTTTATCAGAGAAAATCCCTGCACCTATCCCATAGACCGTTTCCGAACCATCCGTGAACATCGTGAATTCGTACTCATTTATTTTTTCGCCAGTTAACAAACGCCATTTTACCCACATACCCACGGAGACCACTGACTTCTTGTCCCAATTTTTTTGCAAGTATTTCCCCATTGCTATGAGACTGGGTAGGTTTCTTTTGTTAAAAGATAATGAGGCTTGTGGAAAACGTCTTTGCATACGATGCACCTAAAAGTATGTCATTGCTCCGGTAGAAGTGTTGATGGGGGCGTTGAACTGCTGTTGGTATCTGCTGGGGTTGATGTCCCAACTAAAGAGGCTGGTAAAAGCGGAAGAACCAGAGGGCGTCTGGCAATGTCATAGACAGCGAAGACAAAGACATGAACCCTATAAAACCGATCGGGATAAAAGAAACGCTGCCAGTTAAAGGAGAATGATATCATCCGATAAACGTCCGTAAGCAAGCACAGCAGTAAAGTTATATAAGTTGAGTTCGGTTGAGTGCGATTTATATATATATAATATATATATATATATATATATATATATATATATACATATATATATATATATATATATATATATATATATATATATATATTTACTGGGAAATAATACAAAAAAACTAAAAAACAAAACCCGAAAAGAAAAAAGTGAAGTGAGTGCTTTTTTGACGAATCTATACTCAGTTCACTTTTACTTTACATGCAAAGCAACAACAGCACAAAAATGAGTATAATTTATTCGGTAAATAAAGTGGCTATAGAAAGTGAGCACGGCGAATTCATTTCAATTTCAATTTCATTGGTGACTTTGTTCGTCGAAGTTGATTGCCTTCGATTAAATTATCGACGACAACAACCTTCACGGAACAAAACAGTTTCTTTGAATATACTTTTTTTGCGCTTTGTTTCTCAAAGGTTATTGCCATCGATAAATTTGGCGCCACCTAAATTTCAGATGCTTCTACTCAAGAAATGAGTTAAAAGTGAGTACATGTCGTTTTTTTTGAGATTTTACAAATGAGTACAGTAAACTCCAAACAAAAAAACACATTATTGTTATATTTTTGATCGGTAGCCAACTAGTTTTTTTTGGTACACATACGTTGGTAGGCAGCGGCATGGATTATGCTGAGTAGGACCTGTATAGGGGTTTCCTCCAAAGTCATTAAATATCCATCATGGCGATGAAGGTGTGGTAAGCTCCTATTAGGTGGATGAGGCAGTCCGTAGGTGATCAAGCCTAAGAATAGGTGAGACAATTTAGTGCACGCCTATATTGGAGTGGCGCGAATACTCTTCCGTCGACGCTGCTTGGACTGTGGCCTAAGGAGTCCTGTTGCCTTAGGTAATAATGGTAGCTATGAATGTTGTAATAGTTCTTTGAGAAGGTTATGGGAGTTGGGATTTGAAAAAATTAAAGGAAACTAGGATATGGATGGGACTTAAGGTTGGGATGGGATGGAAAAGAAAGAGAGTGTCGGCTAAGAGGGACGTGGCATGCTTGCTATATGCACAGCTTATTTCGTCGGAAATGGGGTGATTCTTGGCCCCGCAGCACGACCAAACCTACTACAAAAAAACATAAATCATGCCAATCTACTACTTCCTATTTTTTTTACCGGAAGCGGATGGACCTTACCACACCAAGAGGGCGCTCAAGAGCGAAATCAGCGTGGCCGCTTCCCCCCCAACTTGGAAGCTCGAAGGCCATAGTTGAACTTCCCTAAAGCTTGGATGCTGCAGCTGGTCACACCATCTACAAGAGTTACATCATCATCACCTGCTGCACCCCCTGAAAATTTAAGCTCCTAGCACATCACGGCGCTCATGAGCCCACAAAAAGAAATGAAAAGACGAGGTATCGGCCAATCTTCATTTAATATACAATTTATTTAAACTGATCTGACATAAAAAAAATTATAGAAAATATAAATCGGGTTTCACCGTAAGTGTTCGTTGGTACCGGTTCTATATCTTTGTACCATCTATGTATATATTATTAGTTTGTCTACCTGAATAGAGCTCTGTTTAGGTGTATATGGAAAGCAAAGAGAAAACAAACTCTGTGGCAGACACTCGCGACGGGAAGACGAACTTAAGGTCGATTCACAGCTCAGCGACCTGCGAATGCGAATAAGCGAATATTCGTAAATTTTGACATTACTTTCACAGCTACGTTTTTATCTGGTCACGCCAATCCGCGAATTTCAGTTGTCATTAATTTTGTAACTAATTGCCTAAACATGAAAAATGTATGAAATCATAGCGCAGTTTTTATTCAGAAGGTAATACCTTACCTTCTTTAGATAAATTCAACCACGATCTTACCAAGAACAAAACAAAAGAATTGTGAGGTTAAACTCTCGCGAATGTTTTGGTCGCGGGAATGTGGATTGCGTCCTACACGTGTGGAATGTGAATAAAAGTTGACAGTTCGCAAAAATCATTCGCTTATTCGCGGAAAAATCGGCGAATTGTTTATTTCTTCGCAGAAACTAATTACAATTCAACTTTTTATATATTAATCGATAGATAAATTAAGCTCCGTTCTTTTGGAATAATAAAATTACCAAGAGCGTGCTTATAAATGTGCTAAAAACTATTTGTTCGCAGTTTGGGCATTCGCAGTTCGCTGAGCTGTGAATGGACCTTTATTACAAAAAAAAAAAAACAAAAAGGGAATTTAAAAAAAAAAAGAAAAAACGAGATGAAGTAATATGGAAAAAAAGTAAATAAAGAACATTAAGCTACAATATACATATTAACAAAAAAAACGTAAACTTAATTTATGGCCGAAGGTCACACCTATTTCCAGTGATCATTTGCTAGTTCTTTTGATTTTATTTATGTGGTGATATTTATGTTTGTCGGTGATTAATATCTCATGGCGATCTATGTGCATTTTATTATTTCTGTTTTATATATAAATAGTCTATATTTGTATCCGTGAAATGCGAGTGTGCACGGGATGTGAGGGGTTCCATCGATCGCACAAGCTTTATGGTACTTCCGTACTCACGATTAGACAAACGTTACGATTTAAAATTTTGGCGACCACTACCTCAATTTTAGGCGGTATGTGGGCGCCTTAGGACACTATACTCGTATATACAAAAAAAAAAACGTTTAGGGAAATCCCTCCCAAAATACAAAAAAAATACACTGCTGGGTATAGGTATATGGTACATAAAAAAATGTACATTTTAAATGTGGCATTTAAAAGAACTGCACCTTACTAGAGACTTGGAAACGTCTGCTCTGTACTGCACTTGCACCACTTCTGGTGCAATTTCATGGGTAGGTCAGGCTGCAGCATCTCCCCATAATCCCTTTATTCTCAAAATCATCCGATCAAGGTAAGTTTTAAGTCACCCTGTATCTCTACACTTTTTTATTCTAAATAAATGTACTGCCATTGTTAAAATGACAGAAGGCGACAAACAGATAGTGGAAGAGGGACAGAAGGAGTTTGGCAAAAATGTCAACAAAAGGAATATTTACACCGAGGTAATAATATTTCATAACCACCTTTTCTTTTCTTATTTTTCTCTTATTTCTTCAACATTTGTCTTTTTTCTTAAGTGGCTTGGATTGGAAAGATATAACATGTAGCAACAAAAGGAGAGGAGAGGGGCATTAGTCAAAGCAGCATACCGGTGTTGCCAGGAAGCACACTCTGGTAAGTAATTTCTCCAGGTATGCATCCGTAACAAAGTGGAAGGTTCTTTTGATCGGAGCCGTAGTTTAAACATAGAGAGAGATCTTAAAGTAACGTTCGCGGCTGAGGAGGGTAGTCATCACATAGGCTAGCCAGTCGTGGGTGTAACTAGTGTTATTAGTTATCCCTGCTTATTTTATTTCGTTACAGATTTAGCCAAATCTTCTTCTTCTTCCTTTTATCAGCGAGGTTATGATCCGAAAATAAACGATCACAGCCCTCCCACTTCATCGCATTTCTACTGATCCGCCTGTGGGGTTCGCCTATTTGATCTCAGAAAATATCGGCAAGCCCGCCGATTTTGGAATTTTAGCCAAATCTGTTGGTTTTTTGAGATTGATTTGAATTGAGATTTAAGTATAAGTGAAAGAAAACATTTCGCTTATGATCACTCGGTCTCACTGTTTTCATGGTAAATAGTTTACAACCCTATTCAGTTATTCGATCGCTGGTTTTGGGAATCGCCTTTTTTGTGGTGGAACTTCTAAAAATCTGTATCTTATACTCAACTCGAATAACTCATAGTCAGTAAGCAGTTTGAACTTTATGCTCTGAAGAATTATTTATTTTACCTTTGGATTTCTTTACATTACTTGAAATCCCGCAAGGAATGGTTCGGAAAACGTAACTACTTCAAAGAGCCCAAAGTTGAAGTCGACAAGTCATCCGAAGAGCCGATGACAACTGATGACGCACCCGCTCCCAAAATATAATTCCAACTCAATTATCTTTAAGGAAATTTATTTTTTTACGTATTTTTTATTAATAATTTTTAAAGCTTTTTTTTCAATTTTCTAAATAACATTTTTTGTTTATGTATAAAAAATAATCGAATAAATTATCGTATTTCCTTTTTTTTTGTTTAGTAACTGGATGTTCTGCTGTCAAAAACCTGAAAACTGTAATTAAAAATACAATACTTCCTTTTTAATTATATTTTTTTTGAGAATGTAGTCGTAGTGTTAAGTCTTAATTTGTTCACTTAAAATTATGTTAGGAAATTAAATAGTTAATTCGCTTTTTTAGTTATTAACAAATTTTGAATTTCAAGTATTTTTAAATGTTAAGCTATTAAAAACAAATTTCTTTGCATAAGAAATATTTTGTTTAGCAAATTAAGTCTTAATTTTTTCACTTAAAATTAGGTTAAGAAATAAAACAGTTAATTATTTTTTTTTAGTTATTAAACAATTTCGAATTTGAAGTATCTTCAAATGTTTTTATTTAGCAAATTAATTTAAGAATAAACTATTGTAATATTCAACAGATACAGCTGACTTTTGTTTTTGTTCTCTTTCTCTGCTTTATCCTCTTTCAACGGCACCTTATTTTGTATATTTTTATTTTTTTTACTTATATAATAATAAATAATTCTAAAATTTAATTTTTGTGAATGTCATTTGGTATTTTGTGTTGCAATTTATTATACATGCATTTTATATAAATTTGTAACAACTTTAAAGAGTTTGTGTGTGCTGTTATTTCTTAAAAAAAATAAGAAGAATACCTATAAACAGGAGGTCAGCCAACAACACATGAATGCATGAATCATTCGCTAAAAAAAAAAAAACGCAACAGTCATAACAAGACGACAGCACACAACTTGCTGTCCTCCTAACTTATGTGCGAGAAATTCGATTTGTGGACGGTTTCTAATTAACAACGGACATTTTGTTTTGATTTTGTGACTGAGTTTACTTATATACGTATATATGTACCTATTGTAAGATAAAAACTTTTGACTTAAGATTTTGTTTTGCTTTTGTGATATTTAACAATTCTTGTGCAAATTAGTTTTGTTCTGTTATTTGGCTTATACTATTATTTAAATTTTGAAGTTGTCCTCGTTTACATACATACATACATACATTAGTTTGTTTTGTTTTTCTAAAAAGACACGTATACAACGTATAAAATATATTTTCTACATCTTATGTTGCACAACTTTTCGTGGGGTCGTATAAGGGGATTACCTACAAAACGAAGCCCTTCGTTACCCAAATACCAACAAATCAAGCCGACAAGCCTCCTTTCAAAATGTTGACAAAAGAAATAAATATCAACTTTTCAAGTCTAGCTACACTACACTATTCCTGTTACGACAATCCCATCCCTCTGCGCAATTGTCGTTATTCCCATAGTCAAACTGACATTTTGATCTTGACTTTTGAATGTATAAATCGTGAAATGAGAATAGAAATTTGACAACATCACTTTATTTTTTGAGAGAAATTCCGTCCATAATTTCACAGTCGTGTATTCGGAATGTAACGATTTTTTAACTTTGAAGTAGGCCGCGGTAATATGCGTTTTAATTTTACTTGACTACATAAAGTTGGTCAACACTGAAATATTTTCGATTACTTGAACGTGACTGCAGTAATTAGAAAGTTAGGTCAAAATTATTGCTCTGATTATACGAAACGTTAGTCGTCTTATGTGATAAACTATAGTAGCAATTTCTTTTTGAACCACACAGTCACCTAAGCATACACCCTTACCCTACTATCCCCTTCACGTTCACCCACTAAAGAAGTACATTTCAAGAATTTCATTAAAGTTCCACCCTTCTATTTCCCTCTACCGTCGCTCTGAAGGCGTTTAGTTGCACTGGATGCTGTTGGTCTCATGAAACCACTTAAACGTGACGAACCCGAACTTGCAGGTCGCGATGGGCTTCTTTGTCTGTTTATCATTGTCGGTGTGCTACTATGAACATTTGTGATTGAAGCCTTAACTAGCACTGCATTACGGGCCGATGAACTTCTTGATACCGGTACCATTGCAGGTGTACTTCCCAATTGGTTTTCCTTAAAGCTTGTACTTCCGAGGTTCGACGAACTAGCTCTTGTTGACGAAGGTTTTCGAACTGTTGCACCTACACTTGACCCACTAGAGCTACTACGACTAGCTGGTACCCTCTGGTTGCGTGAAGAATTCTGTGCTGCCAGTGGTCGTTTACTGGGCGATGATTCGACCGAATTTGTCAGTAGTGGCTTGACAGGCATACGTCTAACGGTATTAGTTGAAATGCTACTATTCAGCGAAGATCGGGAACTACGAAGACTAGCTCTTGAACTACTACGTTCTACATCACGTTTGCTAGATGTGGCCGCCGACGCGGATTCACTTTTTCTCAGGGAATTGGCACGACGCATTGCAGCTGCCGCCGCAGCAGTAATATTAGATGGCACTGTTAGAGTATTACTCGTCGAAGAGGTGGCCCTTAGCGAACGAGCTCGATCCAAACTTCGTTTGTTTCTTTCTAGAATACTATGAATCTGGGTTTTCTGGGGATTCATAGAAATTCTTGATTTTGTGACGGAAGTATCACGATTAGGATGATGGCTGCTTGTGCTATTAGAAATTGTGACTGGTTCTTTGTTATTGCGACCTTGTGAACGGGTGGACTGTTTTGTGACTGCTTCATTGACATCATTGCACGAGGACGTGCTCTCTTTACCGTGTGACGGAGTATCTGAGACTAGACTTTGGGTTTCTTCAAATCCTTCATCGTTCAGTTCATGATTGTTGGCCGAGACCTTGATCACGGTTGTTGCAGGCTTCTCACAGCTGATAATCTCTCGGGGAGGGCTCCAAATACGCTCAGGTGTACCAGTTGGTGACTTGAGATTCCGAATGGCTTCGCGTACGTCTTCTTGATTGATGGAACTTATGTGGCGCCCAACCTTTTCTAATTTGGCAACGGTCTTTTCAGAAATAGCAGGTTTTTTGGTCTGAGGGTCCTCGTGTTTGCTATGAACGATGGTTTCAGTTCCATTTGGAATGTTTTGGCTCTTGACTGGTTCTTTAGCCGGGCTTTCAGCGACTGGTGGAGAAATATCTTCATTTCCACTGCTGTAGTCTGTTGGTCGTTTATAGCGACGTGTCCTACGCGCTGCTGAGAATCTATCGAAAAGTCCGATTGGTTCGTTGTCAGCTAATTGATCCAGACCTGGACTAATGTTGCCACCACCATCACATTCCGTTGTTGCATTCAATGTGACTGTAGTCGGTGCATATGTAGGCCTCGTTGATGAGTTTTGTATGCTGCGCCTTATAACCGGTGGCGTCTCAATGTTGTCGGAGTCAATTTCCTTGCGGCTGTACTTATCGTTATGTCTATCACGAAGGGTGCTAAACCTATCTACTGCTGTGCTTGCAGTGGGTGATTGGTTTTTGTACGTGGACGGGCTGTTATCATTTTTACTATCAAAGATCAGTGGTGGCAGTTGCTTTGCATCACAAGCGTTTGGTGTAGTTGCTTTGGATTTACTTTCGCTGTCTTCGACGGGTTCCGATGGACGGCGTATATAGATTTGTAGACGATCTGATGCTGGACGTTCTCCCAGTTGTTTGATCATTGACTTACGGCGATGTTCATCAGTTGGTGATGATGCTCCATGGGCGGGTGGTGTTGATGGCGTTGACGATGCTGAGTGCTGGCGTTTGATTTGACGCCCAGATTCTTCTCCGACGAGAACTTCTTCTGAACTATTTGAGACATTTAGGTTGGATTTTCTCCAGGAGGATTTATCACGAGTATTGTTGACATCTAGAAAAGTAAAAAGTACATAGGTGTAAGGATTTTTACCAGCTAAATATTGTATGAAATAAATGTATATGTATATGTGAAGAGTTTGTGTGACAGTCTTACAATCAGAATCATTGGATTAGTGTTGAAGGTAAAATAAGGACGTGATTATCGTTTCAGCTAAGGAACTATAAGAATAAATTGGGGCTTTGTAGAAAAACAACTGTTGCTTTATCAGATAATCAATAGCGGGTCGGGAAGACATTTTTTTTTATTGGTACCATTCATCGGATATTCTTCACTCAAAAACCTTACGAATCTCGAGACTGTTCTAATTCTTTCACCTCTCTAGATCCATTTACGAACTAGTGGGATAGTCGCCAGTGCATAACAAGAAGTCGAAAGCAAATTTTTATTAATCTTCTAAAGACAAGCTTTTAGAGAACATATTTAAAAAAAAATCTTAGACTTGTAGCAGCTCTATCTCAAAAAATATACCCTGTTACGAGAAATATTGTGAAAACCTTATTTGTATGGAATTTTATACTGAAAAATACAGCCTTTGGAAGTTTTTCTGAAAAGTTGACATCGAGTTGACATTCGAGTATATTCGAATTTATGATCCCTACTTCAAACTACCTGTCCGTCTCGCATTTCCAGCATTCATTCTTAAAGAAGATATAAGGTCTGTTCGCGTACCCTCCCAAAACCGCGAATTTTTACGAAAAGTTACGAATTTTTATGAAAACCTGTTTGTGTACTGAGAATTTTTGTAGTTTTTGACAGAAGAAAGCGCTAAAAAGTGTACAACTTTTGTGGTTCAACGTGTTCGTTCACTTTTCCGTAATTTTACCTCTCTCTGAGAGAATTTTACCCCCGCTGGTGGAAATTTGACAAACTGCGAATTTTGGTGCAGAAAGTATGCGAACAGACCTATAAATTTAATATATACATGTGTATATGCAACACGAACACCATAGAGAGACTTGGTAATGTCTTGAGCATTTCGAACTCCAGCGACCGTTTGATGTCTCTCAAACTACTAATACAAGGTGAGGTGTGAAATATTGTCAGTGCATATGCTCCCCAAATTGGGTGCAATCAGAGGAATAAAGATGCATTTTGGCCAGATTTCCACAATTTCCTTAAGAACATCCCAAATGAAGAGTTTCTGTTTGTTGGAAGAGATTTGAATGGACATGTCGGGAAGTCAAACTAAGACTATGAAGATTGCCATGGAGGACTGGGATACGGCACCAGGACCGTTCCTGGTGAAGACATCGTAAGCATGTGTAAATCACATGGTCTTATAGTGTTAAATACCATGTTCATCAAACAAAGCCGGCACCTGATCTCTGACAGTGGTGGAAGTGAAACCCAGATTGACTGCCATTTGGTAGCTAGTTTCATGAAGCCTCGAAGAAAAGATTGCAAAGTGATCCCGGTAGCGACGATCGCTCAGCAACACCGTCTCTTGCTAACAGAAATTTTTATGGAGACACCGAGGAAAAACAAACCAACATGGGTCTCTGGGAAAACCAAGTGGTAGCATGTGGACAAAGAAAAAGGCAAGCATTTTGTTTTCGTGACGAAAAATCACATCTCACAACATCAACGAAGCTGAGGATAAAGAGTGCAGAGCAAAAAATATGTGGGACTCCCTAGAGCGAACTTGCTTAAAAAGGGCCAAATCACTGCTATGAGCTTCAAAATGCCATAACCAACATTCCAAGGATACATGGTGATGGATTGATGAAGCTAAATGAGTGATAAATAAGAAGAAAGCGGCTTTCAAATCTTGGTCAAAGTGCCCCTCAAATAATAGAGACGAAAAAACTTGCCCGAAGCGGAATACAGATGTAATAAGAAAGAAGCGAAGAAGAAGTGCGTCCAGCTTTAAGCAGAGAGTACGGAGGGCCTGTATCGGGAGCTGGAGAAAATATCTTCCCCGGTTGCTAATGCAAGCCGGGCTTTCCAGGAGCTGTGACGACACAATATGAGCAGGAGCGCAACCATCTTCAAAATAGCCGCCCAAAGAAGGACGAATGGTCAGGATTTTCGTTCGCCAAAATTCGTTAATAATGCTCATGGCCAGCTCATTGTGCATGACGACAAAATTCTGCAGAGGTGGCGGCAGTATTGTGAATAAACAGTTTCCTTGGCTATACTTTCCAAGAGGCACCCATAACTGTGAAGAAATACCCGACATTACAGTCGAAGAAGTTAGTGAGGCGGTCAAATACTCCAAAAAACAAAAAAACCGGTTGGGCCAGGCGAGTTGCCCTCTGAGTTCTGGAAAAAGATGGAAAACACCGGGTGATTATGGCTCAGAATTCTCATCTCCAAATTTATGAGAGGTGATCCAATACCCAATTAATTGAGGGAGAGTAAGCTTCTCCCTGTGCACAAAGGGAAGCGTGATACACGAAACTGTAATAGCTACCGCTCGATCAAGCTGATGTCACACACCATGAAAATTGTTGAACGGGTATTCGGTGGCCGACTGTGAAAAATAATACGGCTATCTGATGATTAGTGCGGGTTTGTCTCGGGTAAATCAACCACAGATGCAATCCAAAGTATAAGGGTCGTAATAGAAAAAATCGTGACCCCTTAAAGGATTTGCAAATTGTATTGGTTGACTTTGAAAAGGCATTCGACAGACAACCGCGAGATCTGATATGGGTGGCGCTAAGATATCAAGGGGTTCCAGAAACCTATGTACGGATGATCATGGACATGTACGAAGGAGCAAAGACAAGAGTAAGATGCCCCGCTGGAGTAACCGAAGAGTTCCCAGTCAAAGTCGGGGTGAACCAGGGAAGCGTCTTAAGCCCTTTGCTCTTTATTGCAGTCCTTGACTGTCTGCTTGAAGGCAAAGTGATGGACCCCAAGGTACATCAATTATTCATTGCTGACGATGGAGCCATCATAAGTGAGAATCCTACGTTCCTGCAACGAGCACTTGATGTGTGGGTGGATGTTTTGGAGGGAGACGGATATCACATTAGTTCGAAAAAGACAGAGTTCTTGTGCTGCCCGTTCTCTGGTCCACTCAGGCCTATTCCAGACATTTATTTGAATGGAACAGTGCTTCCCAAGTGCGAAAAGTTCAAATATCTGGGAACTATGATCAATAGCAAAGCAACCTATGATGATGACATCAATCATGGAGTCAGAGAGAAAACCCCGCTATCTTCTGTGACTGAAAAATGCCATTTAAGTTGAAAGGAAGGCTATACACCGCAGTTGTGCGTCCAGCGCTTACATGCGGTTCACAATGTTGGACAATGTTCAAGAAGTATGAGAGTAAATAACGGCATCTGAGATGAAGATGCTTCGCATGACAGCAGGAGTGACAAGGCTTGATCGAATAAGAAGTTCGAAGATCCGTGGGAGCCTTCACGTTAAGGAAATCATCTCATGAAAAATAGAGCGCGACCGGCTCAGACCGGTGGATCACACAAATGCAACGACACCAGCATTTGATTGGCCTCAGAGGAGGCCTGCCGATATTTTCTAAAGTTAAATAGGTGAACCCCGCAGACGGATCAGTAGAAATGCGATGAAGTGCGATTGCACAGACAGACAAATATTGCAAAAATGGATTTTCCTGTTTCTATGGGTTTCAAATAGTCCCCCAAATATATATTTTTTTAATTAAATTCATGTCATGTATAACTTTCTAGCTCAAACGCGTCAAAAATTACAAGTATAGACACAAAAAGATGAACAGGTGAACAGAAAAACAAACATACACCAGACAACATTGTCATGGTTTGACTTTTTGGGTTCGAAACACCCATACTCAGTTTTTGAAAAACATGGCGCAGGGCAATTGAATAAATGTGAATTTAAGAAATCGCGGAAGTTTTATAGATGGGAGCTGGGATGGTCAAGAGATATTGAAGCGTTATGTACTATGATATCGTCGGTAACTTAAGACCCATAAGTGGTAAATAATGCTGTAATAGTCCACAACCAATAGGTCTGTTCGCGTACCCTCCCAAAACAGCGAATTTTTATGAAAAGTTACGAATTTTTACGAACACCTGTTCGAGTACGGTGTTTTTTTTTATAGTTTTTCACAGAAGAGAGCGCTTACGAGAGAGTAAGACATTTTCCCATCATGCGAATTTTAGTGCAAAAAATTTCTTTGGGCTAGTTTGTGAAATATGTCGAATCTGTCAAATCGTTGTATACGTCATTTTTTGTTGGCTTGTTCCTTCTCTTTCTTTCTATTGCGTACAATTGGGTTTGAGGTTTGACGTTTAAAAAGTGGGAAACTTTTGTGGTTCAACCCGTTCGTCTACTTTTTCGTAACTTTCCCTCTCTTTGAGATAATTTTTTTTCTTTGAAATTCGACAATTTCCGAATTTTAGTGCAAAAAGTATGCGAACGGACCTAATGTTGGGCATTACTGCAATGGACATTACTTCACGGTGCTGTCGAAAATCACATACTACAAGTTTTTTATTTCGGACTAGTTCGAACAGAGTTATTAAATTTTCTTACCTTCAATAGCCTGAATGGTTCCAACCACATCGGTTTTTTCTAGCGTTTTAGATGGTCTCCAATCAGAATAGACACGTTTATACGTTTCCACACCGTTTGCATTGATAGCGACCTTTTCCTCAGGCAAAGGATCCAATTTATTTCGTTCGCTTTCTGTTGTTAAATAGTAGACAGAAATTAGTGCTATAGAATGTATGAAGTGCTTTAATAGTTTGTTTACCTGAATCGTTTTCAAGCGACCGCCTGCCATTACTAACAAGACGCCGTTTACGTTTATATTCCTCATTTTGCTTTTCATCGCTCTCGTTTGACTGCAGCCATGATTCAATCTTTTGCCTCCATTCGCGAGATATTCTAAAAATGTATATATTGAATGGCATCGTTAAATATCTGAACCCTAAGATTTTATAATTCTACGTTACCTTGGTTTGGTCTCTTCGCTTGCTGCTGGTGGGGGTTTGGTCTCTGCCATTGGTGATGGTGAATTGGCCCTCTCACGATCGGCTCCAAAATCGATATTTAAAAGCTCTGGACGTTTTCTACTCGCACTACCTGATCTTGCTCTTCTAGCCCATGAACGATCTGAAATTTGTTTAGGGTCTTAATGAGAGTTTTTAAGCATTAAAAAAATGTGATGTTATAGGGGACTACAATGTTATTTGGACATTAATCTGAGTTCAATGCTGATTGTGTGGAAAATACAGATCATGTCTTTGATAGGGCGCATGAAATCCCTAAGGCGTGCCACACAGATCGACAAGTTCCGACTTAAAGTGCAAAAAAAGAAACAAAACTCAATACAGAGTCGGGCTGAGTTACTCTTTCTTTTTCCTATTTCGGCGAGGTTATGATCCGAAAACAAGCGATCAGTCGGGCTGAGTTACTCGTATACGAATTAGAGAGTACAAGTAGACTCATGCATTTAAATATAAGAATCAATTGAGTCTCGAAACACATTATCGTACAGCTCGTAGAAGGAATCACTAATTCATACTTACTGCATTCTAATCACTACAAAGCCTCTTCTAAACACAACTAATCTATCTTTATCCACATATACATTCTTACGTTTTTTACTTGCAAATAAAAATATTCAATTCAAAAACCTACAAATTGTAAAATTAAAATTCACTATATGCGTGTATAATTCAAATTATAATATTATGTCTAGTAATCTTACCCAAACTTCCATAGGAAGATGATTTTCGCTCTCTACTACCATTGTCGTGACCCGAACTTCTAAGGAATTCCATCAGGTCATCTTCTTCGGTTAAAACACGACTTCTACGCCTTCGAAGGCTGCCATTCGGTGTGATATCTGGGGAAATTCCATCCTCTCGCAGAAAGTTGCACTCACCACCGGTATTAAAAGAGCCCATACGCCGTCTTGACAAAGCTGGACTCGCTCTTGGATCGAAAGAGGGATCAAGAAATAAAGGATTCTCAGGATCAGATACCGGTGTTCCACATTGACTTACTGTTAAAAAATAATAAAGAAAAATACTCGTAAGATTTATAAAACAATCTGGAATTTTCTTCAGAAATTGTAAGCGGTATAGGGCATAAAAGAGGTGCCTGAACCTAAAATGCGACAGAACATTTGAGACTATATTTTGGGTTTCTTCGAATCCTTCACCATTTAGTTTTCGATTGTTGGCCAAAACGTTCACCGTGGATGCTGCAGGCTTTTCTCAACTGATAATTTCTCGTGAAAGGCTCCAATTATACTGTAACTTGAGATGCCGAATGGTTTTTGGTTGGAGAGTCTTGGCAGTTAAAATGTTTTATTGACTGATTCTTTAACTGAGCTTTCAGCGAATGGTGAAGAAGTATTTTTATTTTCACCACTGTAGCCTGTTGGCCGCTTGTGGCCACACATAGGACGTGCGTTGCTGAGAGTCTGTCAGAAATTCCATTTGGTATGTTGTCAGCTAATTGCTTCGCTGATTAAAAACCTCTCCATATCCGAAAAGACTGTTGTCATATTTGAGAAGGTTTAGGGCCTCATAAACTCCACAAATCCTAAAGCCTAACATGTTTTTTCCTTTGTCTCTTCTGCACTGCTTTTATATAAAATAATTTATTTAAAAGTATCTTACATTGCCTGGCCCGTCGGGCTAGCTGCTCCTCTCGCTGTTTCCGCCGCAAGGTAGCTTGTTCCTCCTGTTGTTGTCGTCGTTCATTTTCTTTTACAGCCTGTTTGAATTTGTCAGCAAAATTTTGAAATATTTTAAAGCACTCCTCCAATTTGAATGAACCGGGATCTTCACAGAAGAATTCAGATAATTTAGTTCTAACAACTTCGACTTCTTTCATGCCACGTTGCAATATAGCTACCTCACTCTCAGCAGCCTGAAATGAAACTTATTAATAAAACTGACTTCTATAACAAAAGAACCTGAATCCTTACCCTCAGGAACTCTGTCATTTGTTCCTTAATATCTACATCGGTAGTCGGTAATTCTACTTGCCGCTTGATTTTCTTAATCCGAGTATCTAGTGCATTAATCTCATTATTAATTTGCTCTGACGTTGTCCTATAAAATAGAATCAATTTATATATGAAATGATTCATTATCAAAATAAGTCCAGGCTAAACCTACTTGGAAGCATTCTCTAGTGTTGTCAGCTGAGCGGGGAAATTCAGCAACTCCGGGTTACGTTTTTCCGTTTGCATAGCAACAAAATGAATGAGATTCATGCCGGGTTTATTGGCTCGAATATCTGTAAGTTTTTGCAAGGATGACAGCTTAACACCAGCCGCATTTCCGGCATAGCCTCCAGAGTTAAGAAAGTTTCCAGCAACCACCACCATATAGAGAACTTCTTGCAGCATTTTATTATTCATTAGATCTGGAACAAGTAAAAATGCAGAGAATGGAAAGGAAAAGGTCAATTTGCTTTATCCCTACCATCGCCCGCAAATATCATTGCATTGATACAGGGATCCAAGTAGCTGATATTCGCAGCAAATTCTTCCTTCAAAAGCATGCTTTCTATCCGAAGTTTGTAGCTGAAAAGACAAACACATCAGTTAGTCAGGTAAAAGACTGTGACAACAGGGCTTCAACTTACTTTGGTACTTCGAGTAGTTGTAGTAAGAATTTCTCTGCATTACCCAGTCGATTTTTATCACCGTTGTATGATTTAAGCATATCTAGTTCATCTACCTCGGGAAGGATTTTTAGCAAACCACGTAGCTTTTCGGCTCCGATATCGTCGTGTTCGCCGTCCTTTATTAGTTGAATAATGTCTTCGTTGGATCTAGATAAGGTAAATAATAGTTATGTTCTTCTATTCGCCTTAATTCGAATTTTAAAAATAAAAGTACAAATGACTTACGTTCTAAACTGCTTGAGGAATATGTTGACGTTGAGACTTCTCTTGCCGTCCAGCAGCGTTATCTACAAACGATCGTAGAAATTTTATGTAAAAGGATTTAATCAAATTGACATGTGCACTTACAAAAGGCTGCTGAATGCCTTTCATAAGATTTATTTTGGGAATATGTTCCAAATATGGAGAAAAATAAATAACTGAAAAATCATTACCTACCCTATCTGGTCCAGTCCAGTTAGAGAAATTTCAAAAATGAAACACAGAAAGCTAAACGCCATTATTGGCAACACTTCAGTAATCAGATTAAGAGTACGGCAGAATCTGCGAGACTGAAGAAATTCCTATCTAGGGAATCGAAAACTCTAGGATCTCTCAAAGAATCCGACGGAAGGTGGAGTGAATCCTGTGCAGAATCATTAAGATTTCTGCCAGAAACACACTTTGCGGGATGTACGACCCATCTAAACAATAACACCAGAATTAAAGTAGCATGAAAGCGGAAACTCCGACGGATCTAATTAGAGAGGTAAGAATTTAGTGAACAATTAGATCGTTCACTCCCTTTAAATCCCCAGGATCCGACGGGATTACCCCGATCATGCTACAGAAAACCGTAACCACAATTATTCCGATACTCAAAGAAATATTCCTCAACAGCCTCATTTGGGGGTATATACCTAGAGCATGGAGAGAGGCTAAAGTGATCTTCATACCCAATGCCGGTAAGGCAAGCCACACTACCGCGAAAGACTTTAGGCCAATAAGACTCACCTCCTTTGTCCTAAAGACCTTTGAAAGTTTAGCTGATGTATATGTACATTGGTAGCAAACTACGCCCTAGTGATCTATCCCCAGCGCAGCACGCTTATATGAAAGGCAAAAGCGTAGAGACAGCGCAGCACTGCACTGTGCCGTTGACTTAATAGAAAAATCATTGAAAGGCAAAGAATATAGTCGTACATTAGCCGCTTTCTTAGAAATTGAAGGAGCCTTTAACAATGTCAGAACAGATGCGGTATATAGAACTTTTACAAACCACGATTCCCTAATAAACTCGGAGGTACAAAGCTAGAAGCCTACGCCTCTAGAGGCACATCTCAAGTCGGGGTTATATCCCCACGTCTGTGGGTAATTGTATCAAAACCATGGCTTATGTGGACGACATTGTGCTGCTGGCAACAGGAAGGAGCATTAAAAATCATAGATTCCTGGACAAATAGGTGTGGACTAGCGATCAATCCTCAGAAAATAAAGTTAGTACTATTCACATGGGCTCCGTGGCGTAAGTGGTTAGTGTGTCGGATCACTGCACATGAGGTTTCAAGTTCGAATCCCAGAAAACACCTAGGAAACTGAACATTAACGAAAGTGTTAAAAAAGCCACGATAGCTTTCTACTCGTGTAATAGAATATTCGGGAAAACTTGGGGACCAAACCATAAAATCATCCTATGGATGTATACGGCTACAATAATGCCCCTTACGGGTGCCTTGTATGGTGGCAGGTCGCCAGTAAAACTAATAACCTTACTGCCATCACAAAAGGTATAAAAACTAGCGTGCATTGGCAATACAAGTGCAATGATTACGACACCTGCAGCAGGACTCGAGGCCATTCTCAACCTGCTTCCGCTAGACATCTTTATACAAGCATCAACAGCTGGTACAAAGATGTCTCCATTAGATAGCTGAAGACCAAATGCAATAGGTTATACTACGATCCTATGGAGATACATTACGCCATATCTAGACTTTACGAAACCATTTCTAAGCATCTATCCGAGCAGAGAAGAAAGGAAGAACAACAGAGCACCTAACGAACGATCCATAGCTGTGTACACTGATGGATCTAAAATAAAAATATGTGTAGGAGCAGGTATCATCTCTGAATCGCTTGATATTTGCTTGTCAGTTCGGCTTCCGAGCTACAGCAGCGTTTTTTGGGCAGATGTCCTAGCAGTGACTATAGCAGCCCATGAGACTGCGATGAGGGCAATACCACGGGAGGATATTACCTTTTGCATCGACAGCCAGGCAGCGATAAAAGCAATATCTGCTACAGAAATTAAATCGCAGCTTGTGATGTGTTGCTCAAGAGCTAGTGGGCACATCAGCAGGAATTCCACGCAATGGTATAAAAGGTACTCTTAGAACCATAGGGATGGGGTATCATACAAACCATTCTAGACTACTACTTTTTCTTCACTGCTTATCTGATTAGTGCAGCTTAAATTATATCATATCTTGAATTCATCGCTGATTTAATTATAACTACTTCAACATTCTTATTTTTTAAGATAGTAGATAAGCAGTTGAGTACTTACCTCAGTATTCTCTTTCTTCGTCTTTCTATCTAATGTATCTGTTCCGGTATCCCGTCCCAACTTTGGTGAGCCCTGAGCACTAGTTGATTGTAGACAAAACAAACCCTCCATTTCAGTCCAATCGAGATCGGCCATTGGACTGTCTTGATGGTTATCTGCGACAATTGCCCAAATATTCCGCTTCCCAATCACTTTATTGGGTGGGATTTTATTCCAGTTGATTGTTTTCATCTTTGCCTTTGGAGCTGGGGTATCCTGTTGCGGCAACAGTACCGACACCTCATGAAATCCCGGTTCAGGTGTCTTGGGCCTATGCCGGTTGTCTACAGAGTTACTCGACAAAAGATTTGGTGCAGGTGGCGGTGGGGCTGGTGGAGCTCCGGGTATACGATTGCACCCAGTCATGAATGGAGGTGGTGGAGGTGGTGGTACTCCACCCCTGAATGCCGGTATTGGTGGCGGTGGAGGAGGTGGTGGCGGTGCTACAGGTCCACAGGCACGTCCAGTTGGTGAGAGTGGTGTATTCGATAGCAATGGCGGCAGTGGCGCCGGCGGTGACTGGTGAACACTGTTCGGTGTTAGCGGTACTCCAGATTGTTTTCTACTTGGACTAGTAGCGTCGCCACGACAATGTGGACATGTGAATTTTTGTACACTTGGTGAACGTAATAACCGCACCGAATCCTCATGATTCTCAAGAAGTGTTGCTCTATGGACTAGTTTCTCAGTTGTATCCCAAATGATATCACTAACCGCCTCTTTGGGATCGATTCGAAGCAAATGCTGCAGTATACTGAGAAATGGTATCTCCTGAGGTGTGTCAGCTACCTGTTTAAGTGGAGCACATGCATGTAAACTTGTTAGTAGATGGCAGAGTCGCCAGATTAAAATTATTAACATACCTGTCGCAGAATGGCGTAGAAAACATCAAGATGGGAGTTTAAATTTATTCCGTTCGGCCCCTGTAGACTCTGAGCTTCGTCGCATTCTCGCTGTTCGTCGAATACGTCCAATTGCACAATGATATCACCCACACTTTGAGCGACTTTTCTGCAATTTAATGGAAATCGATTAGAATATATGAAACGTGCTACTTTAAAATGCAATACCATAAAAGGAGAACGCATTAGTAAGTTCTACATGAAAATACGGTTGGAAGAGAAGTGGTAGAGTATATATAACTTTGATGTGATTTATTAAAATATTTATGCCTTGGGGGAATTTAAAAGACTAGTGATTAAAAAAAAGTGGTGTACGCCTCACCCATATAAGAGCATGGTTGAAGTGAAATTATAGTTCGATAAAACGTATTATTTAAACGCATAAGCCGTAAACGCACATGGAGCACACAACAGCTGATGCATCGACTTAGTTGATGGTACATGACCGGATTGAGAGATCGGACTGATTTATAAACATTTTCTCTTAGAATCGAAACGAAGGAGGACTGAGTTTGACACTTCTTCCCTGTACGTGAAGTTGCTTTTCTTTCCCTACTCTCTCTTCTTTCTCTATCTGTCAAACTCGATTTTTCGATCCGCGTTTGTATACGAAATCTCAAGTCGATACCAGAAAACTTTGTGTTCGGATCGAGCTAATCCTATTTCAATCCGATCTGCATTTCTATGGTACTCGAACCGTATAGAATCCGAATTCACAGCGGCATGTAAACGTAGTAATCGACATCAAGCTATACTCGTATCTTTCTCTTTTACATCTACTCATCCTCACCCATATTCAAACACAAACTCAAAGGCTCTGGACTTCCACTTTCCAGATGATGGCCCAGATGACTACCTTGTGGGACGCCAAAACTTACTTTTATAACACGAGATGTAAAACTGTTGACCATTACCAATTGCTTTCTATCACTTAAATAATTGAGCATTGAAGAGTGAAAACCCAATGATTTAAGCTTAGCTAACCGTAAAGTGTGATATACTCTATCAAAAGCTTTTGTAAAGTCTGTGTAGAGTATGTATATCAACTTATAAAAGAAACAAAATTAAATGCCAACAACACGCGGCCTAACGCTGCTTGATTTCAGTGATCAGAGGAGCGTGGTTGAAAGTTTCATGTTTGGTTTGTGTTTCGAGGTCATTCCGATTCACAAGTCTCCTTAAAGAAGTTTCACTTCAAAAAGTAAATATTTTACATTATTGTACTGTATCGATGACTTAGAAAATCTACCTTTAGTTATATTCAAATCTCTGGAAAGTTTAGGAGTACATGGTTCTCTCAATTATTTTATTGTATTTTCGGAATTCACGTTTTTTGTAATGCGAACTAATTTTAATATCAAAATCCACGTCTGATCATAACCCACAGATAAGCTACTCAGATAATAATTCTTAAGAAAAACGAAGAAATGTTGACATCTACTTTGGAGATTTCTATTGTAAACGGAGGGACTAACAAAAGTTCTGTTGGTGTCAATTTAGTAGTTTTTGAAAAAAAAAAGATACATTTCTGTAGCTTATCAGAACAATAACAATATTTGTTTCCAAATTTCAGAAGAATAGGCAAAAATGGAGATGAGAAAGACAAAAATTAGTGACGTAAGCTCGGTTGAAGTTCCACCGCCAACACAGGAAGAAATTCGTCTTCGGATTTCGACGTCAACTCACGCCAGTCAAAATTCTGGACGAATGCCAAAATGCATACGGAATGAATGCACCATCTCTTGTGACTATTTCAAAGTGGTTTCGAAGATTTCAGACTGGCCATTTTTCTGTGGAGAACGAATCTCGTGAAGGTCGGCCCAAATCCTCGACCGTCGATACAAATGTGGCCCTGGTGAAGGCTAAAATCGATGAAGATGCCAGGATGGCACATCACGCGGATGAACTGGGCTTGAATGCCATGGCTGTGTCACGAATTTTAAATTATCACCTGAAATATTGGAAGAAGTCAGCTCGATCGGTCTCAAAAATTTTGAATGGAGAGCAAAAAGAGGCTCGTGTTCGTTTTGCTCAATATTTCCTGGATAAGATTGAAAATGGAGGGTCAAGCTGCTTCAATAAGATCGTTACAGGTGATGAATCTTGGTTTTACAAGTACGACCCGGAAACCAAACAGCAGTCCATGGTATGGAGCCCAGAAGGTGCAAGTCCTCCAGTAAAGGCCAAACAACAAAAGTCAGCGACAAAAGTTATGATGTCGATGTACTTCACCAAAATGGTCGCCGTCTACCCGCTTAAAACTGGTCAGACAGTCACTGCTAATTGGTATACTGAACCTTGCTAACCACAAGTTTTCCAAAATTTACTAGGACACCGACAAAAAGAGGAGCTGCGCCGCTACTTTTTGTACCACGACAATGCGCCTGCGCACACTGCTGAAAAAACGAACAACTTTCTTGGGCTCTCGGGCATCAATGAAATTCACCCAGCACCTTATTCTCCGGATCTAGCGCCGTGTGATTTTTGGCTGTTTCCGAAAATAAAGAAAGATTTGAGGGAAAAAGTCTTCACATCTAATGAGGAGATTATTAATGCAGTCAATGTCGAAATCGAAAAGCTCCAAAAAGAGTATTTTGAAAGCTGTTTTGAAAGATGGATCTATCGGCTGAAGAAATGTATTGAAACAAATGTGCATTATGTGGAGAAATTAAAAAAAGATGAAGATTAAATATCTAAAGTTAAAATTATTTTTTGTGTTTTATTATTTAATCAACTAAGCGAACTTTTGTTAGTCCATACGTAAGATCAGCGATTTTGCTGTTAGATGTAATCATCACTTGCACGTATACCCTCCAGATAAAGCTATCAATAGGAACATCTTGGAAAGACCTATCAGAAATGTTCAACAAGCATCTGCTGACAAAACGTTGGTTGATGTAGAAGCGCAAGTACCAAATGTCTGTTATTCGTAGCGATCTCAAGTAATTCAAATACAAACCTTTTACATATAAGCTAAAATTGAAACCTTCTATGTTATTACTAAGGGTACGAAGGTGGGTTACAACAGTGCAGTTGGTAGTGTATTTTCTCGTTAACCGATGTGTACAGGTTCAACCCCAATTGGGAATAGCAATCATCAGTCATAATCGAGTCCTCTTTTATCCTTAAGGTGTCGAGCTCGCATTCGTGTTTCCCGTCTTTCTTTTTCTCTGGGGATTCCTCCACTTGGTGAGGTCTCTTGTTAGTTATTTACCCGTATACCAGGTTTCCCCTGCTTCTTTTAAAATTTTTTCGACATTGGTGTTCCATGTGGTTTTGGGTCTTCCTCTTTTGTTTTGCCTCCTGCTTTTGCTTCACACATTTTCTTCACTTGCCGGTTCTCATCCATGCACACTACTCGTAAGTGTCCAAACCATCTCAGTTTCTTCTCCTCCATTCTCCTCCAGGATGATTTTACTCGCCGTTCCTTTCTAATGTCTTCGTTCCTTTTCTTATCGATTCTTTTGACTCTAAGTACTCTTCTGAAGTATCTCATCTCCATAGATTGTATTTGTGTTCCTTGTCTTCCTGTAAGCGTTCAATTTTCCCCTCCGTTCAGCAATATAGGTAAGTACATTGAGTTCAATATTCATATCTTAGTTGTTTGTTTAACTTCCTTGTGATCAAGAAATTTTCTTCTCAACGCCACATACAATACATTTGCCGATTTAATCCTCGCGTTCAGTTCTTCTCCGAGCTATCTCTGCTGTATGTATATGATGATACAAATCATCAGTCATCTGAGTATAAAAAGAAAAACGAATAGCATTGAAGGTTTTCCAACCAGTGCACAAAAAATAAAAGGCTCATGCCTTACAATAGACCTGCAAGTCTGAGTGCTCTGGGCTTTGGGTTTCCTTTATTAACAAAAAGGAGAGGAAGAGTAGAATTGAGTGGCAAAAGTTCAGATATCTTCTGATGGATTTTCGTTCTTTAAATGACGAGAAAAATATATGTATAAAATTTACAAACAACGTTGTCTTGCTCATTCTGACAAAGCAACCGGAAGCGCTCAGGAGTGTGGTGGGCGTTTGCTGCTAACACGAATCAAACGAAAAGACGTCGTATCTCTGAAACTTCGGTTCTGCAGTCAACTTAAAGTTCACTCATGCGATGGGCTGTCACGGTTTCGAAAAGCACGACAACTATTTACTCAAATACGAGTATATTTCACTAAGAAGTTGATAGGTCTTCGTAGTTTCAAGTACCACCCTGTAAAAATTTTTAGCAGGTTATTGCTGAAAACATATAAATATCAGCTCAGTAGATGCTGCTGCTGCTACAATAATTTAACTGCCGGCGAAATTCTATGCTTCCAACTACAAGTGCAGAAGTCCAGTGGCAGCATTGCCAATGTGCTGAGTTTCTCTTAGCTACCAAAAGAAAATAAGAAGCGTGAACGATGTTCGGAAATATTAACAAGAACTAGAGCGAAATTGTATACAATACACTTTTGGCGACGATGACTAACCAAGTATTCTGCTGTCAGTCAGAATGAACCATTACACGTACACGTTAATGGGCAACAACAAGCTGTTGATACGAGTAGGTGTATCTAAACTTACGTCCAGCAAAACTGGTGGAGCTGTCCTAAAGTATGGCCCGACAAAAGTATTCTCAATGAATGAAATCTAAGAATTACTTGTACAAAACTCCAAAAAGGAGACCCTTTAAGTTGCACCCATTACAGAGGCAACAGTCTTAGCCTAAAGGTTTAAAACAACCTTATTAGTGCGGTCTTAGGCCAGGAAAGTCCACCACCGAATAAATATTCACACTGCGATGAATGTAGTAGATCGGTAGTCATCACTTTGTTTCAAATTTTTAATGCTGCCTATGACAGCGTCTATTGAGACGAAGTAAACAAAACCATGTAAATGTTGGTATCCTTGCCATAATTGGAACAACAGTGTAATGCTTTCAAGAGTATTGAAGCAAATATAGTAAATAGGGGCAGAAGAGGGTACATGCTCGGAATGCCATACAGGTAGTTAAGTTAGGGAATTTATCTACCTAGGCTTAGCTATAAACTGGAGTAAAACCATCTATGCGGAAGTCAAGTGAAGACTCATACTTGCCAATCGTTGTTTTATAAAAAAATACAAATACAAATATTTGGTGCAACAGCTCTTTAAAGTGCCAGGGCCTAGCTTCTCGCAACCACTCATGTTGTGTGCGTTATATTTTTTCACACGAATGGAAGGGACCTACAGTTTAATGCCGAATCCGAACGGCAATTTGAGAAGCTTTTTCGTGACAACAATACTCTCGGATGTTTGTCAGACGCTCGCGAGAGTGGGACCGTGAAAAAACTTTTTGGTATTTTCTGGGATTCGAACTTGGAACCTCATGCGTAGTGATCCGTCACACTAACCACTTACGCCACGGCGCCCACTGTTTTATAGAGCTAAGGAGGTAATTCTTAGCGATAGCAGAGGCGGCACGGGTACTATCCATGAAACTTGTTAATAGAAATTGACATTGAAATTGATAGTTAATTGACATTAACATGGATAGTCAAGTTGCTATAAAGGCCATCTTATCCGTCGTAATAAAATCAAAGCGAATAAAGCTTAAAGCGCTCATCCATAGCCACCATGTAACACTCTTGTGGGTCGAAGGACACAAAGGAATTCCAGGAAAAGAGATGACGGATGAACTGGCAAGGAAGGCATCAGAACAAGACCTGTCAAAGCTCAGTCCTTCCTCCCTAAAACTTGTTAAATTAAACAAAGCACTTGACTTGAAACGACAAGCAGACGAAAGATGGAGAGCGCTCCTTTCATGCCGTGTCTCCAGAAGCATCTGGACAAAACGTGACAAGATGAAAACCAAGCTCATTTTTAATCAAAATAGACAAAACTTGGCGCTCCTCATAGGAATCATTACCGACCACAACCTATTGGCAGGCCACTGGAAGAGAATGCGGCTAAGTGCAGATGAACTCTGCAGAGGATGCGGCAACACAAACGCAAAGGAGGACATAGAACACTTCCCTTGCAAATGCCCTAGTCTCTGCAATACCAGAAAGACGGCCCTTGGAGAGTATTTCTTCCACCATCTGGGCGCCCTGTCTGAAATTAATAAGTTCTTCAGGATGGTTTAGAGGAGGCCGTTCCATTAACACAGAACTTGAGCCATTTTGTTTTTCCTCTCTTTTCAGTACTTTAACCAGGAAACTCCACGTCAGGGGGCACAATGAATCCGTTTGAGATCCGAGTGCAGGCTGCATCTCTTCGATGGAGCTAACCCCTTTAACCTAACCTAATCTAAGAAGGTAATTGACTGAGGTAACTCTGTACAATACCCTAATCACTCCAGTCCTGCTCTAGGGCTTTGTCAAATGACTTTATTAAAAATAGATAATGTGACTTTGAGATAAAAATTCTTCGAGTAGGGGAGAAGATACAATGGTGAACTGCCTGTGTATAAATATCGAACCATGGCTGGGACATGTAGAACAGACAAATATTAATGCTCCGGAGAGTCTTCGAATTCACTCGGAGTTACGGCGCTGTAGTAGAGGAAGGTCTCAATGAGCCAACTTGGTTTGCGGAACTGGAGGAAGCTGCCACGTATGCCAATTTTTAAGTTCGAATCTGAAAGCATTCATATATAGGCACATATGATCCACTATGTTTATACACATATGTACCTATACGTATCATTCACCGAATCCTATTGCATAGTGGGTTTGCTGGCAACAAAGTAATTGATTGCGTGGTCAACGTGTAACAAAGTTCAAGGGGATTTGCGAAATCAGACGAACTAGAAATTTTATTTCAACTGACTCTCAAATCAGCGTGTTAGATGAACTTTCATGTTTTCTTATTTGACCTCACCTACCCTGTGAGAAAGGGTTCATCAATTAATTACAGAGAGAAAAACTAACTGACAGCGGACCAAACATATATTTTAACTGCCAAACACCAATACTGCATAATTAATATCACAAATCTAACAGAGATTGTTTTGCAAATTATTTATGCATAAAACTGAATTCCACAAAACCACCGATTAAGCCCCGATTAAGTTTGACCTAAAATCCCAGCACACGGAAGCAGCGAAAGCGACAGCATGCAAATGTGGTATTTATGACCTGATGCTTATCGTCGAAGTAAATATAAACTAATAACAACAACTCCAAAGTAGTAAATTTGCTTCCTAAAATCGATACAACACAAATAGCGACCGTCAGACACACAGAGTAGCGCAATTTTAAAGCAAAAAAAAAAAAATCTCAAAAACTATTTTTAACACCAATGACACCAGACTCACTTCAGATTTTCTATTAATCCAAAATTTCGTAATCCACTCTTTCTCAAGGAACAACAAAACGACACACAACCAAATGGTCGCTGCTTTAACTCCTCCACGGTCACGGGTCACGGATGCTGAGGGAATCCTTTGAAGGCGACGAAAAAAAAAAAATACAGGAAGAAAATTTATCGCGAAATGTATCTTATGCCGCAGTCCTTGGAGATATCGCGTTGCAAAATTGAAATGTAGTGCTGCACAGTGATTTAAACGTTTTTCACGGTCAGAAGTATTATGTAAAGAGTATTTTTTTTCTCTTGTCGTTGTTTTGTTTTTGCTTCGTCTAGCTTCTATGTTCTGTTGCTGAAAGTCCTGGAGGAATACATATAAATCGCAACCGAAAGGACTTTGTGTTTCTTCCTTATTAGACCATCACATCGTTCGCTTAGCTTACATGTACTCACATACATAACTTATGCGGTATGCACGTGGTGCGTGCGCATATATTTTACTGTCCATCCTTGTATAACTTTTAAAGTTTAGAGTTGAAGAAATAAAAAGAAAAAAAAAACTATTAAAAGCTTTTTAAGTGCACGTGGTGATGCCATATCCTGTGGCTATTGTTCGACAAGGTGATGTTTTTTTTTTGTGGGGGAGTTGATAACGATTTTTATATCCTTTCCGCTTTAAAATACAGTGAAGCAAACGGGTTATCGACAGGTTCTGTTATTTCGAATTTTGAAATAAAAAAATAAAATAAATTTGATTGAGGTGTAGCGATTGCATTTGTGAAAGAATTGTGTTTTTAGAAATTTAAATACGTTTCTATAAAAATTGAACTTTTTTACTAAATGCTGGTATTCAAATGATCTTCATTACTACTATAGAAATTGATTGTTACTGCAATGAGATATAAGATTTCGTTGGATGTGGATTTGTAAAGAGATTGAATTAGGTAAAAACATTGCATAATATGCGTCATGCCCTCCACAGTAGGAAGATGACGGAGTATTAGCTATCTTCTATGAGATTATTCTACTTAGTATACTGCGATGGAGCCATCATAAGTGAGGATTCTAATTTCCTGCAACGTTTTGGGGGGAAATAGGTATCGCACTAGTTGAAAAAAGACAGAGTACTTGTGCTGTCCGTTCTCTGAACCACTCAGGCCTATTCCAGAATTTCTTTGAATGGAACAGTACTTCTCAAGTGCGAAAAGTTCAAATATCTGGGATCTATGACCAATAGCAAAGCAATCTGTGATGACGAGATCAATTATCGCGTAAGTGTAGGGTTGATGAAGTGGCGAGAAAACTCCGCTATCTTCTGTGGCCGAAAAATGTTCCCTAAGCTGAAAGGAAGGCTCTACACCGCAGTTGTGCGTCCAGCGCCCACGTACGGTTTACAATGTTGGACAATGTATACAAAGTATGAGAGTGAATTAACGGCAGCTATGAAGTTGTTTCGCATGACAGCAGCAGTGACAAGAATGGTTCAATAAGTAGTTCGAAGATCCGTGGAATCCTTCATGTCAAGAAAACCATATTCCCAAAAAAAAGCGTTACCGGCTTAGTTGGTATTGCCACGTTCAAATAAGGGATCATTGGAACCCTGTTAAAAAGACTGTTGACATCCCTGATGCTAATGTCGATGTCAACGTCGAAAATGTCGATGTTGGCACCTCTGTGAATACTTCGAATACCTGTACCGACGAAGATAAATCCCAAATCGAAGACACTTGTCAAATCGACCGCCACATGGAGACATAACCCCGCCAAAAAGTGCACACTAGTTCCTTCACAATTTCTACATTATATAATTTTCCTTTTCTTTGTAAAATAGAAGTACCAAAGTAAGTTTGCTATTAACATAATATGTATAAAATAATTTGTAAAAATAACTCCTTATACAGGATTTTGTAACGTGCAAATAAAGAATAATCTACCTTTCTACGTTCACAGAAATTGGTTCAGTTGCCGCAAGTTCGACAACAAAGGCATTATCAATTAACGTTCCAAAGACACCGCGAGGCAGGGTAGGTAGGCCTATAAACGCCTGAATCACACAAATGCAACGACATAAGCATTTGATTGGTCTCAGTAACCCAGTGATCCAAAATCAGGAGGCCTGCCGATATTTTTTAGGTCAAATAGGCGAGCCCCACAGGCGGATCAGTAGAAATGCGGTGAAGTAGCAGGGTTATGATATCTTGTTTTCAGACCATAACCACTCCGAAATAGGAAGAAGAAGTATACTGCGAAGTCAACAGAATAGTCTGCATAAGTTTTAAGAAATTTTCAATCGAGTCCCGCTTAACTTCTTATGATAAGCGGCAACATTGCTAACTTTATCAGGGGTAATGTAACGACTACCACAATGTAACTAACTATTTCGATCAAGTATTTCTACAATCACATTTTTGTTTTAATAATCTCCACAATTTAGGACTGGTACTACTCCACTGAGGACAAGTACTACTTGACTACCTGCAGTTTCCGGCATTAACAGGGTATACAAATTTCGAGTATAGCTTGAACCAAATCACTTGAACGTTTTTCTGAAATGAAAATGAGTAAAACTCGTACAAATAAATGAGACCTGAGCAGAAAAACTATCAAGTGCTATACTGTAGCTTGAACCAAATTACCTGAACGTTTTTCTGCGCAGGTCTCTTTTATTTGTACGAGTTTTACTCATTTTCATTTCAGAAAAACGTTCAAGTGATTTGGTTCAAGCTATACCTATTTCGTTTTGGGAACCCACTTATTTTCCGGTACCCGTTTTGCTTTGATTCGTAAGAGCTATTCGAAAAACCTGGCATGTTTGAGGGAATATAACTTTCTCATACTTTGCGTTGTGTTCCCTCCATTAATTTTTACTAATATGCAGCAAATTGTAGTCGAGAAATAGCGCACTTTAGAAGTATTTCGTTTAAGCTACTTAAAATAAACATTGGGCCAGGCGTCTGTAAAAATAAACAAGTTGAATGTAACCAAACATTTATTTTTATTTTTTCAAAACCTTGTATACCATATGTCATATATTGCTTAAATATTTATTGTGAGTTAAATAGACCGGAAAACAGAAAGGACTTCTCCTTTCATTTTTTTCGGCAAGGTTATGACCAGAATTTAAGGAATCATAATTCCCCACATCACTGCTTTTCTATTGATCCGCCTGTGGGGTTCGCCTGCTTGCAATGCAGCAGTAATCAGGAAGGACAGATTTAAAAAAAATGTCCTATTATTAGGTACACGATTTTTTTTTTTGAAAAACCTGGTACACCAACTTGTAGCATGTGCATGTATATGTACTTGCAACTACATATGTATGTCTAAGCAGGCTCAAATTTGAGAATTCCGATTTCTCCCTGGGGTACAAACCCACAGACCCTAGATATAAAATTTATGATTGGGGTACAGGTAGTTAGACGGACAGACTGACAATGGACCTACTTTTTATTTTCTCTTTAACCGTAATTTTATAGTTACAGGTACAAGTAAAGAAAGTGCATGAAGTGCAAAAGTCTGAACTGAACTTTTGTGGAGTACTCCCAAAACTAAGATAAGCCCGAGTACAATGCGAAAATTATACTTGGGACATTAGCTTATCCCCAAACGCAGTCTGTGAAATGGTTTCCTGACAGGATGCTGTAAAACATCTTAGGTATCTAAGAAGCGATTGATGGTCTGAACAAAGTGAAGGGGTGTTATTTACGATAGAAGTAGAGGTCAATAAGCTTACTAAATGGACGATGAGATGGTTTCGCCTTTCTAATAACCCTGAGCAAACCTTTTAAGCCGTAGTGTGTCTCATTCTCTTTTCACTCATATATTCTTTCTGTAAATCTTCAGATCTGTACTAGGTTAATTCCTAATAGAACGATCTGGTAAAAAAAAGGTTTTTCCTACAGGTGAACAGGATGCTGTAAAACATCTTAGGTATCTAAGAAGCGATTGATGGTCTGAACAAAGTGAAGGGGTGTTATTTACGATAGAAGTAGAGTGCAAAGCAAGAGTTTGTAGCTGTAGCGGCATCTAAAGTAAAGTAAGTAACGAGCAAGTAAGTCGAGAAGAGCTCAGGTATCGCTCTGCTCGGTCACTGGACACGAGGGTATCACAGGCAATAAGGAAGTTGACGAGATAGCAAGAATCAGCTCAGCAGCCTTATCAGAGCAAGTTGACCCCTCTGTGTGTATGCCGCTTTGCACACTCAAGCTCGTTGTAGGGAATAACGCATTAGAGAGGCGAACACAAGACGGACCTCCATGGAAACTTGTACCACCACTAGGAAGCTATGGCGGTCTTTCGACAAAGCAAAGACCGAGAGAATTACTTGGAAAGACAGAAAATCCCTTTCTACCCTCGTGGGTATCCTCACGGGGCGCAACACTCTCCGGTATCACTTGAAGAAACTACGCCTGACGGAGGAGGAAGAGGCTGTAGAGATTGTGGTGACAAGGGTGTTTTTGAGGGCACTACCCACTTTTAGTGTCACTATCCCGGTCTTCAACACTCCAGGAAAAAGTTCCTTCGGATCTCGAGCAGCTCTCCAGCGTTTCGACAGGAAAGATGCTGAACTTCTTCAAATCATCAGGGTGGTTTGTATGCAGAAACGATGCCAGCCCACATACATAACCTAACCTAAAGTAAGTAAATAGAGTCTATCGATATTTTAAGGTTGTGTTTACGAACAGATAGAGATATTGATACAGGCTAACAAATTGGCAATGCAATTGGTTGATCGTATCATAAATACAAAGCAAGGATTTGATCATGTGAAAAGAAGATGACCGTCTATGGTCATACTCTACCCTGACTGTACCTAGACATAGTCTTATATAGATTCCCATTTTTGGTGTGCAATAGCAAACTAGAAAAGTTGTTTATCATTCCCCTGTCTACACAGCAGTAAATGGTGCCTAACCCACAAATTTCGAACTTCTAGTTTGGATAATTTCCTCACAGTCCACACTTAGAACATAAAAAATGTCATCGTCCATCTCCTAGTAAGGGTCTGCTAAGTAAAATATGACTTTCTTATATATGACCTATAAGGTGTCAGTTAGCAGAGCAGAAGAGGGTTCGTAATCGGAGATAATTGAAGTGGTTTTGATCGCTTCATTACAAGTTTGTGAAGAACACATACAGTTTTCTACCTCCTGAGCGTCATCTTGGTAAAAAGACAGGTAAGTGTGGTTTTTTGCGATTATCTCGCTCAATGCTAGCTTTAGGGAACCTTTAACCAAACTTTGACATATTATCTCTACATCTATAAAAGAGAACGTATTTTTTCTGTTTGTCCGCGAATAGAGAGTAAGTACGTAATGGTACCTGAACAATATATATATCAATCGATTTGTCGTAAGAAGAGGAATAACTTAGGATCAATTTTAGTATCCTGAATCCGTTATTGGGCTCTTAAACCCATTTTATATGTTTTTTTTACTGACAAAAATATTTTTTCTATGCTTTACACACATATGACTACGAAATGGCTGAACTGATTTGAATATGACTTAATTCCTTGATTAGTACATTTCCTACTGAAAAGATTGAGGTATAAATCATTATTCTATGATTCTTATAACAGAAATAATATGCAAAACTATAATTATTTGAGGTAAAAAGATATCACAGATATGCGTGGGTCATTGCAATCGATGGCCCACCAGTGGAGTGCACGCATATTCATGTTCATCAAACAAACTACATCGTATAAAAGGAAGTCCCCAAAACGTGAATGACTTCGATAATCTCGGGAGCCACTGAAGGGATTTGGATGCGGTTTTCACTGTTATGATCTGCATTTGCCCGGGGAGATTGTACTAAAACTTGCTCTACCACTTACAGGAACTGAGCATTCGAGTTCTAAGTGGCAGAAAGGGGGTTAAAAATAAATTCACACTGTCCTGACTCAACAATGGCTTATTGAATTTAAAAACAAAAGAAATCGTTTTTAGTAAATTCGTTTAAGATTCATTTGAGCTATATTTCCTTTAGTGGAGACCACTGCCAGCAGCCATGCAGCAGAGGCTATCGCTGCAATAGTGTGTGTATGTGAGTATATGGGAGCGCTGTTTTGAACTTTTGTGTGTGATCTCTTCTGGAGTAAACATTGAAAAAAATTATTGTTTTATGTATTTGGCGAAAGCATGTGTTAGGGTTCCTCGAGGCAAACTCTGGAGTTTCTATTAAGGGCGACGCAATATTTATATTCAAACTATAAAAGTTGTGTTCGGGTAAATGGCGGTAAATCAATACCCTTCCCTGTTGGAGTTGGACTTTGCCAAGGGTGCCTTTCGTCACCTCGTCTCTTCATTGCATATACATATGGGCTGGATGCTGCAGTGCAGCTGTGGCAGAGAATGTTGCAAAGTGAGGGACTTAACGATTAGTCATCCTCTCTTTGGGGATTATTTGGCCATCCTTGGTCGTTTGTCGGAAGTATTGATTGTTTCCATAACGCCTATTCAGTACACTCTGCATGTTTGTAGAGTCTCAATGAAGCAGCTTGATACGTTTAAGTATCTCGGGGTCTTATTCACGACTGATGGAAAAAGCAATGTCGAGTTATTCTGTAGAAATGGTCAAGTTGGATCAATTTTGAGAGAGTTTGGTCTATCTGTTATAAGGAAGGCTGAACTTACCTATAGTGTTCAAACCTAATTATCGGTTTTTAACTTTATGTTCCAACTCTCACCTACAGTCGCGGATACAAGCTGCTGAAAGGGTTTCCTTCGCGGTGTTGCGTAACACCAGAGTACGCGAGGCACTCAATGTAGAGCAGCTACTTTTTCGAACGGAAGGATTTATGCTTCGACGGTTTCGTCGCGCAGAGCGTGTCCCCAGCTGGTTTCCAAGACGTGTCATGATTGCCCACCATCAAGTTAGCGACCCCTCGGTAGGCCTATAAATAGATGGTTGGATCAAGTCCGACATCTCTCTTGGAGCCGTCTAGGGATTTCTCCATATGAGTTGGAGTCGACGGCGAAGGTTCAACAATGATGGAGAGCGCACCTAATTATCCTAGCGACCCTCATAAAGGATTAGCGGGTGAACTATTTTAATGATAAAACGGAGAGTGCTCTGAAGAAGTGTACTTGAAATCGCACATTTAAAAACCCAGCGAAGCGGGTACAACCAGCTAGTAGGTTATATAGTAGTTAAGTTAAGTGCGAATGAAAATAAACATATCCCTGAGTCATTCAATCCCCCGCGCTCAACTTAACACTGCCGGATAGCAAGTTGAGAAAGTAGACAACTATCTATATCTAGGAAGTGCGGTCTCGGCTAACCACGGTGACACTGAACTGGATGTGTGCAACAGAATCGGGAAAGCAAAAGCTGCGTTTGGATGTTATCCAAAGCCTGGAGAAGCAATGTTTTCAGCATAAGAACCAAGTTGTGAATATTTCGCTAAGAAGCAGTACTGCTTTATGCATGCAGTACTTGGAAGGTGGATATCACTATCAAACCCTTATAAACAGAAGTCTATGGATCATATTGAGGATATTTTGGCTCAATCTTTTTTCTAATGAACAACTCTATCAGAGAACGGGCCAAGAACCTGTAGGCACTACTACTCGTATATGGAGGACAAAGTAGCAGTGGATCGGCTACATTGTAAAATACGCCATACAGTGGAATCCGTTCATCCAGGTAGAATAGCGGGACGCGTAAACGCGGCGCACAGTAGTTGGGAGGAATCGAGCTCTTTAGGAATGAATTGAAGGCAGCTCCAACGCGTTGCAGAGCTCCGAAAGAACAAGATGACACGCAGGCGTTGTGGATAGAAGGAATTAAGTAAGTATTGCAGTTAAAGAAAAACTTTGCAAGGGGTTAATCCACATCCCCACCATTTTGAGTTGACTTTGAAAGGCGCAATTCTTTAAAAAACAAAAAAAAAAAATCCTAAATTATGCATTGGTAAAATTGAAATTTGTGGACTGAGTATGCTTACAAAACGAATTGCATTCCCTATTTTGGCAGCTACCTGAAAAAACCCCGTGACAAGCCATAGAACTCTGAAAAGTGGATCTCTTATGAGACAGCCCAAATCTTATTGACATCAATGTGTTACACCTACGTCCATACGTGCATACTCGTATGAACATAAGTAATTTTGTAAATCTAGGCCAATTCGGTATTTGTTTACCTTTCCCGCTTCCCCTGAAGACTGAGCTATATCCTAAATCTTAATTATCACTGGCGCCGCTATATCGGCAAAAAAAAAAAAAACATTCTACTAGCTCGTGTCCACAGGCATATGTAATTTTAAACTGGTTTCCTTACGCAACACATGTCAATGGAATATATTTAGACTGGCTAATGGCAAATATCTGATAAGAATTAAGCGTGCACTAACAATAATACAAAGCACACACGTCTGTATTCTGGCGACCGGTTTTTTTATTCAAAATGGCAAATGTCTTTATTCTTCTATAAACTAATTAACCCCTCGCTGGTCATTTCAATCGAATTAGTCCGAATTAATATTAATATCTGCTAATTGAATGTAAATCAGTTAATCTCTAGAAGCTTACAACTTTATGGATTCATGTTAATTTATTCGCAATCAATTAAAAAAAAAATGTCAAAAAGCATGACTTGTTAACATTCAGTAGTTGACAAATCATATATTTTTCTTTTCTTCAATGAATAATTGAATAGCTTCCTCTTATGTTCACATATTTGGTTAAAAATTTTTGTGAATAATTTTTTTTTAACACAAAAGACTATTGTGAATGGTCTTGCGTATCCGGCATCAGATACGCGACGTCGAATACACTAGCGCTATTATTTTCCACACGTGCATATGTACTCGTATTAACCTATCCGATGTCGGATGGAGAATGTCGGATACTCAGCTAGAGATGTATAAAATTAAATGAGAACTTTAACATAGTTCTGGCATCGGATATGCGACATAAGACGTCGTATAAATTCGTATATTGACGGTCAAATCTGAATCCAGAAGATTGTTCATGTGGTGGGACCACCCACTCCAAGAGGGCCAACCATGATTAATTGGCCGTTTCTTGGCGGGCTTACTTACTTACTTATGACCTGTATCCCCTTGTTGGTCCTAGGCCTCTACTACGCATACGCGCCATTGTGTACGGTTTCTGGCAATGCGTCTGAGCTCTCCCCAACTTCTCCCCAACTGCCGTGCCTCCTTCTCAACTGTTCTGCGCCATGTTCTCCTCAGCATGGTTTGCTATGGAACTGTCACCCTTTCGGAACGTGCGACCAATCCACTTCCGTCGTTGAATGGTTCTGCCTATTGGTTCCTGACCCGGTCTCTCGTGAATGTGTTCGTTAGAAATACAATTGGGCCAGAAAATCCTTAAGATATTGCACAGGTTTGCAACTTTCTGGTGATCGTATTGGTTACTGTCCACGTGCTGCACCCATATAACAACACACATTTAACATTGGAGCGAACCAGTCTTAGCTTTATGTTCAAACTGATTGTATTGCTTCGCCATATTTTGGACAACATTTCGAACGCGGACTTTGCTTTAGTGATTCTGTTGGCTATATCTAGTTCAGTTCCACCATCGGTCGAGACAATACTCCCAAGATATTGGAAATTCTCTACTCTCTCTACCGGTTGTCCAGTAATGCATATTTGACGACGCCTGCCTCCCTTTCCACATCTACTGTCATTTGGTGGATATCCATAATTCTGTGAGAGAGTAAGCATACATCGTCAGCGTAGTCAAGATCTTTCAGTTCCGATATAACAGTCCATCGAATTCCTCCGTTTCCCGTCGACAAAGTTGCACGAATAGTATTGGTGAAAGAATATAGCCTTGTCTTACGCCACTTTCGATCTCTAATTCCTCTGACAACCTTCCTCGGTAAGAACGTGACATTTGGAGCTTTCATATGTGGCTTTGATAATACCAATTAGTTTATCGGGAATACCTCGCCTGCGTAAGGCACGCCAAATAAACTCTCTGTTGACACTGTCGAACGCCTTCTCAAAATCGATGAACAGCAGGTGGAGTGGCGATCGATGTTCAATGCATGTTCGATGATAATCTGCAGGGTGTTGCTGTGGTCGACACAGGAGGATACAGAAGGAAAACCTGTTTGTTCGGCATCGAGTGTGTCCACGATATGTCGTTTGATTCGCTCCAGGATGATTTTAGCTATTATCTTAGCTACAGCAAGCAGCACGCTGTCCCTATAAGTGGAAGCAGAAGCTCAGCCGATGTTGTTGGGGCTGCTCCTAAGACCTCTGCTGGAATACCTTCAAGTCCTACCGCCTTGTTGGTTTTGAATGCTTTGATCGCGGTAGTGATCTCATCATTACTGAGAGTCGTGGTGTGTACATATTCGGGGATTTCTCACCTCGGGCACCTCACTTTAATTTGGGATCATATCGCTGGCGAATACGCGGTTCCATGTCTTGAGCTGGTCCTCATCCGAAATGACCAAGGAGCCGTCTAGCTCATTGGGTGTTGGCTGGAGCTGCGACCACCTGTCAGTGGTGATTCTGTAAACAGTCCTGCTCCTTCTGTAGAGCTCCGTGCAGCTTCTACTGCTTCTGTAGCCAGTGCATTGATATACAATAGTTGCGCCTGTCACGTCGCACGCTACCTTGAACTTATCTCATCTTCATGCGATATAGGACGTCTAGCTCGTTCCTCCCTGCTGCTGGAGTAGCTGCAACGCGAGCGTTCAGCTGTTTTCGTTCGGCAATCCGTCTCCAGGTATCCTGGGAAAGCCACTCCCTATGTCTCCCCTTCGATCGGCCGAGAATTCTTTCAGCACCAGATGGAAAAACATTTTTCACAGCACACCAATGGTCTTGGATGGTTGCGGATAGTGAGCTGCTGATTGCTTCCACACCTTGCAAAAGGTGCTCCCTTAATTGTTGGCACACTGAGGGATCACTAAGTTTATCGATGTTGTTCTTGGCACTCTTGACTTTTAATGACTTTTTGCACTTGACTTGGTATGGTAGGTTTCTGACGTCTATTCGATCTGATATTCATATTTGAATTACAAATTGTATGTATATTCAGTACCCGTTCCCTTAGTTAGATTTATAGCAAGGTTGATTTTTCAATTACCACATATTCGTATCATATCTTACTCCCATATAATCATATACAAATTTCTTATGGGACCATCCGGAAATTATACCAAACCACAAAACTAAATTTCATGCTTGGTCCTTGCCAATGCATATATCATCTATTTTAAGTGATCCTTAGATAAGATCTAATCTTTAAAATTTAATTTAATTAAAATTAGATTTCTGATTTATAAGTTATAAAAATTGTTTGTCTTAAAACGAGAGTTGTAGGATGAATTGTTAGTTCACACCACATAATTTGTTTCCACATCGCATTCGGTTTCAAAGATATTCCTTAGAAACGTTACTATCAAGGCTACATATGCGGGTGCTAAATGTCAGGTCTTGCACAATAGTAGGTTAAGTTAAAGGGGTTAGACGCAACGAATGAGTGAAGCCTGCACTCGGATCTCAAACGGATCCATTGTGCTCCCCTGACGTGGAGTTTTCTGGCTGAAGAACTGTAAAGAGAGGAAAAGCAAAATAGCTAGAGTTCTGTGTTAATGGAACGGCCTCCTCTGAACCACCCTGAAGAAGTTATGAATTTCATCGTGGTGGTTGGTGGCTTTCAGACAGTTCGCCCAAATGGTTGAAGAAATACTCTCCAAGGGCCGTCTTCCTGGTATTGCAAAGATTAGGGCATTTCCAAAGGAAGTGTTCTATGTCCTCCTCTACGCCTGTGTTGCCGCATCCTCTACAGAGTTCATCTGTACTTAGACGAATTCTCTTCCAGTGGGCCGCCAATAGGTTGTGGTCGGTAACAATTCCTATGAGGAGCGCCAAATTTTGTCTATTTTGATTGAGGATGAGTTTGGTTCTCATCTTGTCATGTTTTGAGCAGATGCTTCTGGAGTGGAGACACGGCATGAACGGAGCGCTCTCCATCTTTCTTCTGCTTATCGATTGAAGTAAAATGCTATATTTGAATTTACAAGTTTTAGGGGAGGAAGGACTGAGCTTTGGACCATTGACAGGTCTTGTTCTGATCCCTTTCTTGCCAGTTCATCCGCCATCTCGTTCCCTGGAATTCCTTTGTGTCCTGGGATCCACCAGTGTTACATGGTCGTTTTGGATGAACATATTAAGCTCCTCGCGGCAGCGTTTTATTAGCTTTGATTGCACAATACTAAGGTTTCTGATGATTTTAAAGCCCAAAGTAGTATGCGACAAGGCTGCATTATTGTGCATTATTAGTGATATTCGCCGATGTGATGTGGACGCCTTGGCATAAGTGGTTAGTGTGTCGTACCACTGCGTGTGAGGTTCCAAGTTCGAATCCCAAAAAACACCAACAAGTTTTTTTCACGGTCCCAACTCTCGCGAACATCTGACAAACATCCGAGAGCATTGTTGTCTCGAAAAAGCTTCTCAAACCAAATTGCCCTTCGGATATGGCACTAAAACTGTAGGTCCCTTCCATTTGTGTGAAAAATATGACGCACACAACATGAGTGGTTGCGAGAAGCTAGACCCTGGCACTTAAAGAGTTGTTGCGCCAAATATTATATATTATATATTATTATATATACGGCAAAAAACAGTGGCATAAAATGGACAGTGACATCTTACTTTAAACATCTGCTCTGACAAAATTTGTTTCCATCGCATTGAATTGACTGACATCAAAGGGCCACAGTTTGGAAGCATAAGAAAACTGAATGAGGCAGCGGTTTAATCCGGCCGAGACAAAAGCATTCTGTCTTACCCACTCCGTCACACCTTAAGTTGTCAAACATTTAATCCAACGAAATCTATTTGCTCAATCTAGAAGAGTGGATCGCTCCTTGCAAACGTGGCGCATAACGGTTAAGGGGGAATCAAGAGGGTAAGGAATAAGTAGAGACAGTTAAAACACGTTTGCAGAACTCCGAAAAGGATAGCACGTAGGTGTTATTGACTTCTATGTACCTTAAGAGGTGATAGGACTTAAGAAGTAGTAGAAGTAGCAGCAGTAGTTCTTCTTTTCAATTTCAACATATTTGTTCGGATAAAATACCAAAGCAACACCTCCCATTTCAAGATAGTTAGACGAAGATAATATCTTAACCTAACATCTTAAAAACTTAGCATCATGATCGGACGGTGCAATAATGGAACAGTCATGGTACTAAAATAATAAAGAAACAGATTCGCCGTTCTTTTAACAACCTCTTCCATGCTTCGTTCTTCAGAGTCATTTGATTTTAATCGACTTAAAATATGTTGTAAATAATTTTTACGCGAATTAGGACTATTATCTCTGCAGGTTCGAACATCTAAAACTTCACCTGCATGTCGGAGTTGCCGATAAAATGTCTAATCCGCCATGTCCATTTTAAGGCAATTCCCAGAAGATGAACCGGACATGGCAAATGCTTTATTGCTCCATTAAATAAAATACAAGGCGCACTACATTGTATACATTTTTCCAAAACAGCTTTTACACATTGAAACGGAGTTTGCATTTTATTGACACTTGTCATTCCCATACTCGTATGTACATATGTTCGAACTAATAAACTTAAATTCTTCAATACGAGCGTAATCCATTAAAATATTCACATCAGATTGAAGTTTTAATGTATTTTGTTTGTCTAAATTTATATGTATCACACATTTGTATCTCAGTTGAATGCAAACATTTTTATCGAAATTCATCAGCTATTACGCCATTTCTCTCTTGCAAACAACCTAAATGTCTTGTTATTATCTGAATTGAATCGAGTGTGCCATCGATATTAAAATCAACACAACCATTAATTGGATATAATTAAATTATTAAATATGATTAATGCGAATAGCAATGGATGTAAGAAAGAAAGCTTACTGTACGGCCTCTGATAAGTGAATCAGTGGAAATGTCGGCATACAGACCGCTTAAAGTAGGTAACAAGCTTACAGTTTTGCTTGTTAAATGTTTCAGCCCCGCCTCCTGACGTTCAAATTAACAATCAGCCACCGACATTTTAACAGCAAGTTTAATATAACATACTTATATTTTTTTTTCCAATAAAATACCGATAATTATATGCAAATTAAATAAAATTGGATACATGCATAAAAAGAGGGTGTGTGCTATCGGGAATATGTTAAGAAAATTTATAACTCACCTTAGGTTATTTAAGAGTGGTAACACCTTAAGACCTGTGAAATAGACGAGAAAATTGTTTATATCTTATAAGTATGTTGAAATAAATTATTAGATTTTCTATATGAGATACATATTTGCTGATCAGTGATGATAATGAGGTTGACTTAAAAATAATAAATTACTGATTCATTTAGCTTGATAGCTTATCATATTGAAATGACTTATGAAGCAGATACTTTTAGCTTGAAGGGTTTTTATACCCATCCTGCTGTTAAAAGCGTAGACATACGCAAAACATGAATATTGCAGAAGTTATGTTCTATACTCGTACATGTATGTATATGTACAAATTCAGAATGGATTTTATGCGAATTTATGGAAAAAGATGTGAGTTTCTTTACCACCGATTGCGCACAGTAGCTGTCTATACAAAATAGTAATACAAGGTAGTCCACAAATTAAAAATAAAAGGTTGGTAGATGATTTAGACCTAGTCAATTGCAGCACTCTCTTTACATGCCTTACCCATTGGACCTTGAAATCAATACCTTCAATGCCAAATGTTGTCCCAGAAAATTACAGCACCAAAGAATAATATAGTTCACCACAGCTAATGACTTATATAATACGAATCACCGTCACGTCAAAAAGCGTGATCATAATAAAGGTCTTAATCGTAACCAAACAGCATCAAGTCATGCATTTCCATCCATGGCAAAATCGCAGATCAAATCCTGGTACACTGAAACCCACTGCTGTAGGTCGCGCACATGAACATTACAGTTCTTGTCACAATGCCAAAAGGTTTTCACCATGAATCTATGCTGCTCAGTCAAATTGATTGCGGCACGCTGGGTCACTGCCTTGTTTTGTATCGTCGACGATCGGTACGAGTAGACGGAGAAGGTTTACTCACCTACATTTCCGATCGCAGATCGTATAAACTCAGTGTGACATATTGAGACAATAACACAGCCAGCGCCAGCGGCTGAGAGTAATTTATTTAAGTAGTTGGCGCAAATTGTTTAACCCTTTTGTTGCCAACATTTTAACATCTTATTTGGCTAGGTTCATAATGAGTATAGTGTTGTATTTAAATATATTCAGTAAATACTCGATAGACAATCATATTAAGTGACGAGATTATTGCTTGTACTTGGTTTCTTCGAATTTTGCATTTTAAGTTGGATTTAAACAGGAACCATAAGGCTGGCTTGCAATGGCTGGTCTCATTAGTATTCAGCTTAATCAATTAACATTGATTGCAGTCGATGTTTATGGTAGGATTAGAGTGTGAAGAACTTATCATTTCAATCTGCGGTAAGTTTGTCTTCAGTTGCAGCACTTAGCTTCCTGTTTAAAGATTTATAATTTATTGAGGCAATTTTGCAATTAAATGTATACATGTACATATGGTAATGATTTCTTTTAACTTACTCTCACACCAACCTATGGAAAATGTCATACAAGACGTTTGTGTAATTATTCAATGCCGTTAGGAGCGCATGTCTTAGGGATCGTAAATTCATCATAAATTAAATTGTTTACTATAACCTGACAACTAATCTGTGAATACAACTGTATTTAGTTAGAATAAAGAACAGATTCAACATGAAATGGGAACCTGCTCCTTTTTTTTTATTTATTTATTTATTTATTTATTTAATTATTTATTTCATCAAACAGAGATACAAGTTATACTCTAATAGATTACTTAACGATAAAATTATAGAGTGATAAATAAACTAATTTTCTCCACCAGTAAAAGTAAAACGACATAACTATTTAAACACCAAACTCGAAAGGAAGGCGTTTTAGTCAAAGCTATAGGAAAACATGATCTGCATACAGTTAGCCCACATCGCTCACCTAGTCGCGAATACCAGAAGGATGAAGAAGAGCTAACACGCGAAACGAATAGGGTCGAAAAGAAACGACCTAGCAAAAAACGCAAAGCTGGTTCCTCACCGGAAGTCGAACCACAAAAAGATGAAAAGCGCAAGGAGATGCAAGAAAAGCAACAACAACCAAATTTACGTCCTCCGCCACCGATAAACGTCGTCGGAATTACGGACTATAATAAGTTGCATTGTCTCCTTAAAGGAACTCTGGCATCGAAGTTTAAGGTGACATCTCTGCGAAACAATACGTGGAAAATCAATGTCGATGATGCCGACGGTTACCGATGAGTATCTAAAAAATTGAATGCCGAAAAGATTCAGTGGTATACTTATGAAAATAAGTTAGAAAGACCACTGCGTGTTGTAGCTAGGGGACTCCACCCCTCGTGCACTAAAGAAGATGTAATGCACGACCTTCAAGGCAAAGGCTTTAAAATTCTTGATGCCGTCAATATTATCAAGAAGGAGAAGCAACAGTCGGAGGGAGATCATGAAAAATTGGTAAAGCGCGGACTTCCACTATTCATGCTTAGTTTTGATAAAGACGAAAATAAAGATATTATATATGGTATCAAGACTATTCTAAACATCGTGGTCAAAATCGAACCCATGCGTAAGACCTCCAGATCGATCCCGCAGTGTAAGCGCTGTCAAGGCTTCAATCATACGCAGACTTACTGCCAGAAAGAGCCGCGATGCGTCAAATGCGCGGGTAAGCATCTCTCGGAAGAGTGTCACCTAAACAAGCAAACCCCAGCCACTTGTATAAATTGCAAAGGAAAACATCCTGCGAACTATCGAGTTTGCGAAGTGGCGAAAGAGCTTCAAAAACGCCGCGATACGCTAAAAAATTCGATGCGTCCGAATATGAAACCAATCAAGAACAGACCCAAAATAGCTACGAAAAAAGCAGCGAAATATAGAAAGTCCGTCAATATTAACTTAAGATCGGTTAATGATAAAAAATCCGAAAGTAATAGAGATAAGGTAACAAAAGCAAAATCTCCGAATATTGGCGTACAGTCTTATGCTCAAGCGGCTAAGACAGTTAAGGGTACGTACACGACCGATAACTCACGGGAGATCAAAGCAAGAAAGCGTCCAAACTTTAATGTAAAGACTCCTTCTCAAGTTGCGACATTGAAAAATGGTGATAGAGGTAGTTCAGAAGATCATGTATCCAATGTTTTTTCCCTAATTCTTGCGAAACTTGAAGAGCAATGCAAAACAAATAAACTAATTTTCGAGAGACTAGTTGCACTAGAAAACAACATTCATAACACGCGCACTTCAACCAGAATATGAAAGAAACGCTTAAAATTCTTACCTGGAACGCTAACGGGCTCATACAAAGACTCGACGAGTTAGAAATATTTATACGAGAAAAAGATATTGATATATGCTTAGTCTGTGAAACTTATCTGACAAAGCAATCGAATATTAAGATAAGGGGATATAGCGGGTATCACGCCTTTCACCCATCGGAAAAAGCCAGAGGCGGATTATCTTTGTTTATAAAAGAATCTATCGAACACTCAGCGGAAGTAAAGATCGAATTAGAAGCAATGCAAGTAAGCACGGTACGCGTTAGAAATAGACATTTTGCTTTCAACATTTCATCTATATATTGTCCACTGCGATGTAAACTTGAAGAAAGTGATTTCACAAACATCTTCAACTTCCTTAAACCAAATTTTATTATTGGTGGTGACTTCAACGCGAAACACCCATTCTGGGGTTCAAGGTACGCCTCTCAGAAAGGTAGAAAGCTTTATAATGCGGGTATGCAATTCAGTTGTGATTTTTACTCGACGGGTAAACCAACATATTGGCCAACTGATAGAAATAAGATACCAGATCTGATTGATTTCTTTGTTGTTAAAGGAATATCTGGCAACTGTATAAAAGTTGAAGAAAGCTTTGATCTCTCCTCTGATCATTCTCCAATCATTATGACGATAAGCGAAGCTCTGATTAAAAAAGTAGGACCGGCCAGATTAACCGGCGCGAAAACTAATTGGGATAGCTTTAAAAAAGATATTGAAGCAAATATTGAGCTGAGCGTATCACTTAAAACGCCCTATGAACTTGAAGTTGAAGTAGATCGCTTCGTCGAAATCTTACAGGATGCCGCGTGGAAGAATACTCCCAAACCAAAGAGAACCCCTGCCAGTTACATTCAAACTTATTCGCAGGAAATAAAAGAGATGATTAAGGAGAAGAGAAAAGCGCGTAAAAGATGGCAACAAACTCGGGCTCCGCAACATAAAGCACATCTTAACCGTTTGTGCAACTCACTAAAAAGATCTATTAAAGACCTTAAGAATAATGAAATACAAACTTACATAGAAAACTTAACGGCAGAAAAAGATTCTAACTATTCGCTTTGGAAGGCTATAAAAGGTATTAAAAAACCTCAAATTCAAGCCGAATGGGCCAGGCATGATAAAGAGAAAGCGCAAGTTTTTGCCGCCCACCTGGAAGAAACTTTCAAACCGTTTGATGGACAAGCTCTTATTGAAAATATAAATACGTCGTATATAGACAATAGCGTAATAAGAAATGCAACATTTACCGAACTTAAGGAAGAAATAAAGAAACTTAAACCTAAGAAAGCTCCTGGATACGACCTAATTACGGGAGAGGTTCTTAAAGCACTACCAAGAAAGGCTCTAATTAAGATTCTGTTCATTATAAACGCCGCGATTAGACTAGAATATGTTCACAGTCAATGGAAGTCGCCGAAGTTATAATGGTCCTTAAGCCTGGAAAACCGCCGAATGAAAAAACGTCTTATAGACCGATTTCGCTTCTTCCAATTATATCCAAAGTGTTCGAGAGAATATTGGTTAGGCGAATACAGCCGGTAATAGAAGAAGGGCATCTCATCTCTGATCATTAATTCGGATTCAGAAGTATGCATTCTACAGTTGAACAAGTACATCGAATAACACATGTAATCGAAATATCTCTTGAAGAAAAAAGGATTTGTTCAAGCGTATTCCTTGACGTTTCTCAAGCCTTTGACAAGGTCTGGCACGAAGGCTTAAAGTTTAAATTACGACAAGTTCTGCCAGAGCACCTATATAATATTTTGAAGAACTACCTTACGAATAGGCTATTCCGCGTCAAATGTGGAAACGAATATTCTGATTTTAAGGAAATAATGGCTGAGGTGGTGCAAGGAAGCGTTCTTGGTCCAGTCTTATATCTATTATACACTCGTGATATACCGCAAGTAGAAGGCACTGATCTAGCTACATCTGCCGACGACACTGCTATCTTGACAGTAGGTAAAACGGTCGAAGATACTACAGAAAAACTGGAAGAAGCTTTGGATAGAGTAAATGAATGGACAAAGATTTGGCGAATCGCACTCAACGAGACCAAATCTGTTCATATAAATTTTACTTATAAGAAAATAAATGATTTGCCGATCTTTTCAAACTCGGTTCAAATCCCGTTTGCTAACGAGGCTAAGTATCTTGGAATGACACTTGATACAAAGCTGAAATGGAAAACGCACGTAAAGAAAAAACGCAAAGAATTAGATAATAAATATCGAGAAATGTATTGGTTACTTGGAAAATATTCCAAGCTTAATATATATAACAAACTGCTCTTGTATAAGCAAGTGCTAAAGCCTGTATGGACATATGGTATACAACTCTGGGGTTGTACCAAAATAACTAACATTAAAATTTTACAAACTTTTGAGAACAAAGTGCTAAGGGGTATTGTTAATGCGCCATGGTATATCCGAAATAGCGATATCCACAGAGATCTTGGCATTAAAACAATCGAAGACGAAATCAAAAACTACGCGAGAAAGCATAAAAGTCACGCTAATATAAAGGTCCTCCAAGTTTTGGATGAACGAAATGTACTTCGCCGTCTACAAAGAATCAAACCTTTAGACTTAGCGCGTTAAGTAACCGCGTCTAAACTGCGGAGCCAGCAGGAACTTCTAATGGGAAGGTACCTGCAAAACGTCATTATTTCGCGAAACGAAAACTACTTGATAAGTCGAATACTTATTTGTAGTAAAAATAAAAACACGTCTGTTTTGAAGGGAGGTTTTTTAGTGGGTAAGAATCCCACACTACTATGAGCACGCGCTGTCAATCCTCATAGTGTCTTGTTGAAGATTTTTACCTACCCTCGAAAAAAAAAAAAAAAAAAAATGATCTGCATGCAGCATACTCGTATTTACGAATTTGTAAGTAAGCAAATGATGCAAGTAAGGGACTTTGTCTCCTTGGCTCACATCAGCGCAGAAATCCAGGGAAGGGAATAAGCTAATTCAACAGTAAAGTTCTATCTCTTACAATTAAGGAGACTCTATATAAGACTCTGATCATCCCACTCCTCGACTCCGGTCTCATGGATATGCAGTCCGATGCAATAATACCAGAACTTCAGCTGATACGCAAATGCAGAGTCGATTTTCTTTGTGTTCAGGACTGGCTTCGGCCAGAGTTTGAGCAAGGAATGGAATGCAGTCGTATTTTCACGGACGGCTTCAAAACCAATCAAGGGTCGTCTTCGTGAAAGACGACAACATTACGAGTAGACTTCATTTCTCGTTAAACAAATATGCGTCTGTTTTCCAACCGGAAAATGTGAAGAATAGGTGGATGGGCCGTAATATTTGTGTCTGTAGTGACAGTCAGGCTGCGCTTAAGGCATTGCTTAACCCTTTAACCACTTCCAAAATAGATCGTGAAAAATTCTTTGAATTCTTTGTCTCTTATCTGGGTCCCACGTCACACTGGGATCCTGGGGAACGAGATCGTCTATGAGATTGCTAGACAAGGTTCAGAGGAGGATTTCTCAGGTTTCAAACCCACGTTGGATCTCCGTACGTCCTCAGTTATAATTGTGTGCGGCATGACTCTCCAGGATGTAGGTTGTCTAAACGAATGCTCCCGGACGTCTGTAACAAATCAGCGGCATTCTTGCTGTCTTTCAGCAGAAAAGACTGCAGACAACTTATTGATCTTGGCAGGTAACTTTGCTTTCGCCAAGTACCTTAACGTACTGGGCTTAAGTGATAGTACAATCTGCGGCGCTTGTGGAGAGAGTGGCGACACCGCGGAACACTATCTCTGTGAGTGTCTGGCCTTTGCTCGTATCAGGTGGCAGATCCTGGTGAGTGCTGGTACTGTAAGCTCCTCATCAGTGAAGTGCTTGCTAGCTTTCTTAGAAAGACAAGGAAATTCCAATAAAATGATAAGTCAGGGTTTACTCTGTGGTAGTACAATGAACCAGTTGCGTCAGAGTGTTCCAGTCAAGCGTTTCATATCGCGAAAAAAAACGCAGTCCTGTTTTACGTGCTAAAACATGGACTTTACTGAAAGCGGATGAAGATATCCTTGGTCGCTTTGAGAGAAAAATTCTTCGCAAGATATTCGGTCCCGTTTGCCTTGACGGGTTTCGGAGGAGAAGATTCAATGGCGAAATATACGAGCTGTACAGCGACATCGACCTAGTCAAAAAACTGCATATTGGATATTTGAGATGGCTAGGATATGTAGAGCGAATGTACACCAGTGCTCCGGCCCGCAGAGTCTTCGAATCTAACCCGGAGGTACGATTTAGTAGGTGACCTCCTCGCCCTAGGTGGCACGCATAAATTCAAAGGAACCGCGACCAACTTGGAGTGCGCAACTGGAGGTAATTAGCTAAAGACCGAGCTAAATGGAGAGACTTGTTGGTTGAAGCCCAGGTTCACTCCGAACTGTAGCGCCACCTAAGTAAGTATGTAAATGATGTCAAAAACGACTTTAGTTGGTCGAGTTAATTATAATTTGATCAAACTGAAAGGTGGACAACTTGGTCGCGTGAATTGGCTGCCATTTTGTTAGAAATAAAAAAATTGAGCTCTGTTTTCACGCAAAGTTTATTTGAAAGTGTAAAATTGATGACATTCAGTTCAAAAAATAGTATAGGTCAAATGACAACCTCTTGAGAAGATGCGCATTTGTGCTCGTTTTACATTTTGAATTTTTGCTGGCAAAACATCTGGCTCCAAATTGGTGATTTCTCCTTCAATGTTGGCTTTCAAGACTTGCAAGGTTTGTGGTTTGTTGTGGTAAACATGAGATTACAAAGCTCCAAAGGAAGAACTCTGGCGCCGTCAGATCTGGCAATCTGGCCGGCTAGTTCAAATCGCCAAACTAGGAGATCACGCGGTTAACCTCACTTGAGGGTCAGTCAGCAATTGGTGAACGGTTTGCACTTTATAAGGGAACATCTTCAGACCTTTCACCAAAATTCGACGCAACGAAAGTCTGCTGATGCCAAATTGTTTGACTCTCACGGACATCCTCGGCCACAACAGGGATATTCTCGGCCGATTGAGTAATATGGGGTCGGCCGCTTCTTGTGACATCTCTAGTGGACCCAGTTTACATTAAACGCTACGCCAACTGCTTAATTGTTTGGGCACATGCTGCAGGACGACGAGGAAAACGACGACGAAATTTACGGTGGGTTACAACAACACTGGAAATTGGTCAAATAAGTAGTAACAATAATTTGCGTTCTTCAGGTGTGTATCGCTTCATTGTTTATTGTCAACTTATTTTCTATCTGTCTGCAACATATTAATGTCAAAGCACAATGACATTTGACGCCATTTGCAAAAATTATGGCACATTCACATTATGACATTACTTTTGCCCCACCTGTTAGATTGAAATTTTTTACGAAACCTAGTTTTGTGCATAACTTCTTCTCTAGATCTCTATAATTAGCTTAAAATATCAATAATTATGTACATCGTGTTAATTATTTGTTTGCTAAATGCTTCGTCAAACAAACTGTGTGCGTCACTTGATAAATCTTTTGATTTTGACTTAACTATGTAGGTCAAAAGCTCGTAATAGCATAAAGCCTCAGAAGAAATATATATTTGTTAGCGGAAATGCCACATTGGCATTCATTCGATCTGTTATTGAAATGAATCAAAAGAAAAATATTTACATCAATGGATGAATGCATCCATAAAAGCGATTCTGACGCCAATATTCCAAATACGGATGCACTTGACGCAGGCTTCGGTTGACAGAAAAATGTATAAAACTTCAAGATGGCGCCAATAAAACCATCAAACTACCCGGTTTTCTGTTTTACTTCCATTTTCAATTCTAAACCAGAAATCTTTACATTTCTAAGGAATTCATGGTCAGATCTATCGTAATCTGCATAAATTACTCTTATCCGCAGTACATGCATAACTTTTATTTTCAAAATTAATTCTTTAGGGCGTTGCCGTTAATGGCAACGCGACATTGTTGTGCAATTACCACGGCCAAAGTGTTGGATTTATTTTCTTTTAAATTACCCCTTTGACACTTACCAATGAACTCATTTCGTATTCTGATTCGATCTTGCAAGTTAGCCGCTGAAATGATCACGCAGTTGATGAAAGCCAACAGCGCTACTTGATATTCAATATTTGTCGCTTTTTCTAATTCGTTGATCACAATTTTAAAACGATATCGTTCGTTTTTGAGATTCTAGAACACAAATAAATGGGAGAAACACAGAAAAGAAAGAGAAAATAAATTGATTAGAATCATGTAATAGAGATCGTGACCGATTGCACCGACTTAAGACGTACCTTGTAAAATTCTAATGTCTCTATCGCTCGAGAATAGCCTTCTGAATTGTAAGCACATAGGGCTGACAGCAGTTCGAAAACTTGCTTCTTCACTGTGGTATTGTTGGTGTCTAGGGCTGCACCTAATTTGGAAACATATTCACGATTCTCGACAATGTAGTCCAGACCGATTCGTGAGTCCATCCTGGGCAGCGTCATTTTGTCCAATCTTCGTCTCTTGGTTTTAGATTAGATCCGATGTACTCGTATATTATATTCGATGGATAACAAATTGTGTGTATGTGATCTGGAATGAAAATAAGATGAAGATGTAGTAAAGGGTGTTATTTAGAGCTGTCGTGCTTAAAATAATAATTATTTGTTTATGAGCTTATCGCTCTTACCTTAGATTCCCGCCACTAATCTAATGTGTATGAAAAAACAGATGAATTTTTGAGACAACCCTTTCGTATTTGTTAAATACATATTTGTATACATTAGGTATAAGTTTACATTTACCTATATATTCAATATTATATTTGGCACTGAAGGAATGTATTTATTTATTATATTTATAGCTTAATTCAGGCAACTAACTTAAAGCTAAACTTAAAACTAACAAAAGAGACTTAAAAGTAAGAGTTTAGACTAAGAAAGCGAGGGGAAAGGTACGTATTGAGGGAAGATCGGCTGAGGTGGAAGTCTAGTGCGTTGTGGTATTATTGGAAAAGTGCAATATTCTGCACATGGGTTCGAATAGATCGTAATTGGTGCGGTGGAGATCGAGACGAAAGACGGGTGCAGACCTAAGGTTATGCGGGTTAGTGGTAGATCTTTTGAAGTAAAGCGGGGAAGTACCGACTGACAACTGCTGCACGAAGAGTATCTCGGCAATTTGGGTGCGGTTTTTCAGAGATTCTAAGTTGTCCAGTTTTAACCGGTCCTCGTATGGAGGCAAGTTATATCTGTCAGCCCAGAATAGATCACGTAGGGCGAAACGGATGAACCTACGCTGTACGGCTTCAGTTCTGAGATAATGAGTAATTTGGTAGGGGGACCAGACTTGACTGGCATATTCAAGGAGCAAAGGTACCATAAATGGCTTTAGGGCTCCGAGAATACTTTGGACCAGCGTTTGATGAAACCGTGGGTAGAGTTACCTTTATTAATGGTATGATCAATATGTGAGCGGAAGTTGAGTTCTCTGTCGCAGATAAAACCTAGATCACAGTCTAAATTGACTGAAGGAATGGGTTTGTTGTAGAAGGTACTAGGGGAAGGACGAAGACGCTTGCGTGAGCAGGTAATAGCCTTATATTTGCTGACATTCAGCTCTAAAATATTTGCATCATGTGAAGAACGGGTTCAAATCGGATTGCAGACAGACAACATCTGATGGAGAAGAAATTATCTTAAACATTTTTATCGTCCACGTACAGGGATAGACCAGTATCCTTCAAGATGAGGCCAACATCGTTTATTGTTAAGACAAAGATAAGTGGTCCAATGTGGCTGCCTTGAGGAACACCGGAGGCGGCGTTAATGGGGTTGGACACTGAAATTCGGAAGAGAACACTGTCCAGGCGTTTGTCGAAGTGGATCTACCTTTGAAAAACATTAAGTCATAAGCAATGCTTTGGAAAAGCTTGGGAATGCATGAAAGTTTAGCTATAGGTCGATAATTTGAGATTTCAATATTGAAGGATTGCGACGAATCATTTTTTCATCATATTTTGATTGGCCTCATTTCAGGAAAGGGAAGTGTCACCGGTGCGTTTGCAAGCATTGAAGCAGAAGCGGTCAAAATGGGTTTAGGAATAAACGAGGGCATATGCTGTCAACAGAAGAGACAATCAACACGGACAAATTGGACAGAACGTCACAATGGGCAGTTACAACTTAAAGGTAGTAAGGGACTTTGTCTACCCTGGGTCTGCTATTAATTCTGACAATAATATCAGCGCAAAAATCAAGAAAATAATAACTTCTTTTTTGTGGATAGCGAAAATGTAAGAGTACTTCCACAAGATTGGAAAGACTGCATGTGAGAGCGAAAGTTGAAAATAGGCTTTGAGGGATTGCGACAAGACATTAAACAATTTTTTAAGAACACTTGCAGGCAAGTCGTCGGGCCCGGAGAATAGTCATCCTTGAGTCTACTGATCTTTTCAAGTAGCATACCTGTTGAAGTTTGAGCACAGTTGTTTAGATAGCTGAAGTAATCAGTGTCAGGTTCATGTAAGTGGCCATTATTTGACTCCCGGAAGAACATTGCAAAGATGTTGACGACATTGTCTGTCGAAAATGTGTCGGATAGTTTTAGAGTGGAGGGGAACCCATTGGAATTTTGACTGATGTTGATGAATTGGTAAACGCTCTTGGGGTCTGTAATCAAACTCAGCTACATTGTGTCAAGATACTTCTGATAAATCGATTCACAGAGCTTAGAATGTATGCTCGCAGGTAGTTGGAGTAGTCTGAGACAGACCTAGATTCAAGAAAGTACGCCAAACTTTGTTTCTAATATTAGGGAGAGTTTTTAATTGATTGTTGTACCAAGGAGGTGATGACGTACATTTTCTTTGAGCCATATAAGGGATGGATTGTACCTATATAGGACAGTTAAAAATGTCGGCGTAGAAGAACTCGACAGCAACGTCTGAGAGGAGGTTGAAATTGATGTTGCCGAGCAGGATATTTAGTTTTGCAAAAGTTGAAGGAGTAAGAGTTCTCATTCTCGATGGAGATGATATCATGATCGTAGGAAAAGTTGAGAGATAAGGGAGGGTGATAGCGGTCTAGAGTGGAAAGTAGGTGGTTACTCTTGGTAACTAAGGTGTTGTGGGTTGGGCGAGAAAATAAAGTCTAATTGCTTTCCTAGGTTATTGCATGTATACAATGAAAGTCAACGGTGTATATTAAAGTTGTTGCGTGAAGCTGTACTCACTTTTTTGGCTCAACAATCCAACCATGAATTTTGTTTCTAAAACCAATTAAAAACATCTTCACTGATGTGGACGAAAGACAAACCAATTTTGGTTTAGAACACATTCCTTCTTGGGGAGGTGGTGACATGTTTATGGAAAATGTGATTTCTTTCCTACACTATCAATCATTTTAAGAATAATGTTTTATTGGAAGAGTTCAAAGAGAGAGGTAGGCCAAGTTTCTTGGTATTCGCTTGATTTTGAAGCCGGAATTTCGATCTTCCTTACCATCTCAAACCCTTCCTTACCATCTAATACCCACTTTTGTGGGTTTGTATGGGCGAGCGATTGTGTTTGATTTTTTATGATTCGCAGATCCGAGTTCTGAATGTGGCGAATTAGCTGATATATATGTATTAGATGCATATAAAGTAGTTTAGTTTTTTAGTTTTAGATCTTGTAGCAATCTTTTAGATAAGAAACGGATGTCGTTCATAATAATAGTGCACGGGCCCTGATCCTTGTTGAGCTGTCGTCAAGCATTTAATCTCGAGCGGCGGCTTTAGTCTTATGTCATCGGCTCGCTCATATTTGCATTCTGCTGTTGGTCTACTCACCTTTTGACATTCTTTTCTTAATAAGGCTACAGTGGGGCATATCTCCAATCATTTCCCGATATCCTTGACAAATCGGATGAAATCCATGGTACCTTAGACCTTGGCACACTATACGAAGTAATGCACCCTGCTAGGAGGGATTAGCAAAGGAAGGCAGTCTCTTTCCAAAATAAAATTGCAATACAGTTCCACGACCACTTACAGGTGCGTCTGAGACTTCTGGACACATGCCGTGTGTTCCAAACAGAGGTTTCAGCTGTACTTAAAGCTGCGGAATAACTTAAGATGGGATCAATATTTAATAAGAATATCGCCATTTACATTGACAGTAAGGCTGCGCTAAAGGCGTTAGAGTCTTACGTCACAAAATCTGAAATCTTCAGCAATTGCCGCACAATGCTCAAGGCCTTATGTATGCAGAGCCGTGTTAGATATGTTGGGTACGTAGACACTGCCATATAGAGGGCAAGAAAAGTGTCGATGAACTGACTAAAAAAGGAGTAGAGGTCCCACAAAGTAATTTAATTGGAGGCATAAAACTACCAAAAATAAGAGAACTATTCTCGATAGAACAATCAACATGGCTGAACTAAGGTGTCTATGGCCTTGTGGCCAGCGTTAAATCACAACAAATCTGGGAAGATAATAAAACTAGGCAGATCACGGTTAAGAACAGCGATAGTGATACTATCTGGTCATTGATTTGCGAGAAAGCACGCTATGGGACTAGACTAATCGAATTCGGATGTATGCAGATATTGCAATGACCTACACGTCTTAGAGGATATAATACATCTACTCTGTCAATGCCAAGGCACTGTGCGGAGCAGATTAAAACACCATTAAGTATATGGGAGATTTCGTAGGTTTTCTGTCGTAAAGTTTCCTTAGGGATCGTGGTGGGTCCACTATGGTGCCTAGTGTTTTATGATAACCTCATAACCCTACTAAACCTAACCTATGGCCAGATTTTCACAGTTTTTCTGAGACTTAACCATATGGCTATGTCTTCTGGAGTGATAGCCTCTCCCAATAACTTCCCCACTTGATGCCTTTCGGTTCTGTAGCCTGGGCAATGCAATTCAGTGTATTTCGCATCTTTAATAAAGCATTTGCAGCTTAGGCAAACAAACTTTTGTAATTACGCCCTGTTATGCTAGGGTTCTCCACGTCCCTCGATTTTGGGAACGATTTTGTTTCAGATAAATCACATCTTTGTTGCCTCTTGGCTTTGTGTTTCCTATTCGTTTTACTTTCCAATTTGTCAATCGGACTCAAAAAGGCGCTGATTGCTTTTAGTGCATTGGTCCCGTAAATCCCCTTTGCCTTCCTATTATTGGTCATGGCCTCGGCTCAGATTATGGATTCATAGATGCTGCTGATGCTGCAATTTTTGTCAGAAGCAAATTCTTTCAAATATTGTATTACACGTACGTAGTGTGTCAGCCATTCCCAGGTCATAATAGCTATCGTGCGCTAATCCTTCTAGGCTTTTGTCTACCATTGCAGCTGCAGTATCATCAGCAAGGTCAACCGAACCTTGAAAATCTTTATTTAAGAACGTTGTCAGTGCATTATGTCTCGCAACAAAGAACTTCGATAGGAATTGCTGAGTATTTAGGCGGGATACACATTTTAGAAACAGATTCGTCCCCTTGAAGCTATTGATTGTATTCAAATTCCTATTCTACTTCTTATTACTTTTACGAGATAGTATTCATACCATATTAGTTACAAACAGTGTAGAAGGCTTTTGTTATTTTTACTCGACAAGCAGCTGTGCATCTCCTGGGGTTTAGATAATGGTTTCATCGTTTGCATGTAAGTTTTGATTTACCATATGATATACTCGTAGTCTTTCATCGAACCACGACCCCGAGGCGAACTCATACTTATGTAACTTTAAGTTCCATCATCGTGTGTGTTCTTAGGAAAACATCTTAAAGCCTCTAAAACCCTTAATTAACGTTGTTGACTTAATGTTGTTTTTTTAGCCTTCGTACGTGCTAACCCTCCACCCAACAATTATTCTGATTTTATTGCTTTAAATTACAGTCCGGTCTCAACAGTCATTAACATCAACAGTCCCACAACAGACAGATTATTTTTTATACTCCTATCTCTTCGATATGAATGATCTTGGTGAGCACTTCTCTTCTATCTTAACACTTGCCAAAATAATCTGCGTGGTGAAACGTGTTAGGATGGGCTCTATAGGGAGACACATGGAATGTGTTTGCATAATTAACTTATCCAAGTGACAATTACCATTTCAAGATGCCACACACTATTGGCTTTTTATAGTTCTCAATTTGAAATCGTTATCAATATAAGGCGCCATGAATATTCCAATTCGAACTGAGGGCAATAAAAAACTGACAATCATACTCCATCTTAGGGAGGTTAGATTTTTCTATATTTGTATCTCTTAGCCAGAAAGTAGGGGAGAATTGAATATATCCACTTTAGAAAAGAATTGAATGTCTCAATCAGATAATTTGCATTCGTGTCCACTTAATAAGCATAACCAACACCCGACTCCAAGTGATTATCGATGAAGCTACTCCTCCTCGTTCTTCAGTTTAATTTGAATTGAACAGAACAAACACTTGAGTCAGTCAATTAAGATTCCAACAAGTTGGTGCTGCAGTAATTGAATGCGTGTGCATCCGCATTGCCGAAAATATACTCATGATTATGCGCACTTTTAGTCCAAAAGATCAATGCACCCCAGGACGGAGATAATTGTAAGAAGAGTGTACCACAAAAAGTTATACGAGTATTATGTTCACTTATAGTATGGATATTTTTTGTGTTTGAAGAAAAACTTTTTTCTGATTCACAGGATCACGTATAGGCAATAAAAAAGGATGAAGTAACAAATCACTTACTTACATACTCATAAATATGTGGGAGTATAATGTTTATTTATATCTGTTTTCAGGTAACAAGGAGCGTCATAGTTGTTGTCTTCTTTAGGTAGAGTGAACAAATTTATAGTGGAGAAAATCCCGATGCGATTTTCGGTAATCAAAGGACGAATGGTGTTCTTGCAAGGGAAACGCTGGGAATGAGTTATCAGTTTTATTTGCCAGACAAACAAGCGCCAAACAAAGTGACTAACAGTGAAGTAATTCCAACATTTTATCCTTTCAAGTTCATGGTTCGAAATAGACGCTTACAGTGGAGGAATGTCTAAAAAATGTTTGCCCTGGAGCCCTACCTACTAAAACTCGTAAATGCGGTAGAACTCATTTTTTGGAATTCTCTATCAATTTTCTTGTTAAGGAATATTCACAGAGAGCATTGTTTTCTAATGACTGACAACAGTGTGAGGTTGTATACCGTGAATTTCGTATGGTTTCTTAATTTTTTAAACCGAATCGTCCACAAGTAGTATTTCTTTCGCAGGTAGGTACTTTGTTTTTATACAACAACATAGCATATAAGATTATGTCTGACGTATTATGGGAACTCCTAAAACCGACCGTCAAAAACTTGGTAGGTCCTAATCAGTATGGTTTCAGGCCGGGAAAGTCCACATTGACCAAATATTCACAATACGGCATATCTTGAAAACAACCCATGAAAATAGAATCGATACGCATCACCATTTCATCGATTTTAAAGCTGCCTATGATAGCGTGTATAGAGACGAGTTATATAGAGCCATGTCTAGTCTAGACATTCCGCCAGACTCGTCCGTCTGTGCAGTATGACGATGGAGAACTCTTGCTGCTACCTCAAAGTCGGTAAGGCCATCACCGAACCGTTCGATGTCAGGAAATGTCTTAGATAAGGTGACGCGCTATCATATGATCCCTTTAACATACTCGTAATACTTGAAAGAATTGTACGAAACTCACAAGCCAACACCGGAGGTACAATCTTTTGCAAGTCTGTACAACTAGTCGCTTACGCCGATGATATTGATATAATCGGAAAAACTCAACGGGCCGTCAGTGGAGCGTTTGAGATTATAGAGACAGAGACAGCAAAGATGGGTTTAGCGGCCAATGAAAGCAAAGCAAAATATATGCTATCTACAAAAAAGGACACCCAACATCAGCGTCTTGGACAGAAAGCTAAAATAGGCAGATACATTTTTGAGATAGTAAAGGACTTTATCTACCAAGGCTCTATGGTGAACTACCATTTGTGACATCAGTGGGGAGATTAAGCGAAGAATTACTCTTGCCAATCGCTGATTTTCTAACAAAGCCCTATCTCGAACTGCTAGGATAACTCTGTATTAAACACTGCTAGTACCGCTGTTTGGCACAAAGGCATGGACTTTGTCAAAATCGGATGAGGATGCCCTTGGTCATTTCGAGAGAAAAGTTCTTGGAGTGATCTTTCCCGTCTGCACAGACGGCGAGTAGAGGAGAAGGTACAATGCCGAACTATACGGGATATATAAGGACACCGACATAGCTAAAAGAGCTCATATAAGACTAAGATGTCTAAGTCGTTCATGTAGAGAGGATGGAGCTGAACGTTACAGCCCTGATGGACGGCGCAGTAGCGGACCGCCTCGTGAACAAGTGCAGGGGGATCTCAACCAACTTGTCGGCAGCTGGTTCGTAAAGGCAGCTCGTTAGGTAAAGAGGGAGTGCAATGGCTCTCGCGTGTCATTAAAATGGCCAGGGAATGTGATGAAACACCTGGTGATTGGCAAAGGGGGTGATTGTTCCTCTGTTTAAAAAAGGGGACAAAAGAGATTGCGCCAACTTCAGGGTTATACCTCTTTTAAGTCTACTTGTGGTTGAGGCCAATTGGGGGGATGAGCAGTGCGATTTTCGTCCCGGTAGAAGCACAACCGACCAGTTATTCACTCTCAGAATGGTTCTTGAGAAAGCCTGGGAGTATGCTAAACCTGTCTACACTTGTTTTGTGGATTTAGAAAAAGCATATGATAGGGTTCCTCAAAGCAAACTCTGGAATGTTCTGCAGGAGTATGGGATTGATGGTTCCTTATTAAGGGCGATTAAGTCTTTATATACAAACTGAGAAGAAGAAGAAGCTGTCTTAAATCAATACCTTTCTCTGTGGGCGTTGGACTTCGCCAAGGGTGCGTTTTGTCACCTCACCTCCTCATTGTATATTTGGATTGGATGTTGCAGCGCAGCAGTGGCGGGAAATGTTTCAAAGTGGTAGACCTAAGGATTACTAATCTGCTCTTTGCGGAAGATTTGGTCTTCCTTGGATCCTCTCAAACCGAACTTCAGCGCGCACTCGAAAGGTTTGTAGCCATTTGTGATGAAGCTGGAATGAAGATCACCATGAACAAATCGGAAGTAATGGTCGTTTCCAACAACCCCATTTAGTGAACTCTGCATGTTAGTGGAGTCCCACTGAAGCAGGTGGATAAGTTTAAGTACTTCGGGGTCCTATTGACGAGTGATGGGAGGAGCAATGCCGAGTTATCCTGTAGAATTGGTCAGGCTGGATCAATTTTGAGAGAGCTTGGTCAATCTGTTATAAGGAAGGCCGAATTTAGTGTTCAAGCTAAGCTATCGGTGTATGTTCCAACTCTCACCTATGATCATGAAATTAAGGTAGTGCCCGAAAGAATAATATCGCGGATACAAACTGCCGAAATGAGGTTCCTTCGCGGTTTTGCTGTAATAACTCGTAGGGATCGAGTGTGCAACACCAGAGTACGCGAGACGCTCAATGTTGAACAGCTACTTTTCCGAACGGAACGATCTATGCTTCGATGGTTTGGTCACGTAGTGCGTATGCCCCCAGACTGGCTTGCAAGACGTGCCATGATTGCCGTGCCATCAGGTAGGCCTAGAAATAGATGGTTGGACCAAGTCCGGCATCTTACACCGCGACCCTCATGAAGAATTAGTGGGCCATTGAAAATGTATGTATGTAATTACTATTCTCTACTGTTCACTCGATGCCCCAAGTGAGCGGCCCCAATAGAAACAGGAAACCGGTGTACTGGTGGAACGACGAGATAGCTGCGCTTCGAAGAAGATGCCTACATCTCAGACGCAAAGTCGCCAGGGGTAGAAGAAGACAAGCTGAACCCACGGCATTCTAGCAGAATTTAGAGCCATGAGATCCGAGCTCAAGTAGGCCATCAATTCGAGCAAAAACAAAAGTGGGAGGATCTCCGCCGGGATGTCAACAGCAACCCCTGGGGACTAGGCTTCAAAGTCGTAATGCGAAAACTGGGAACCCAGATGGCTAGCCCTGTCCTCGGCAAAAAAAGGATGGAGTTTATAGTGAACACACTCTTCCCGACGCATCGTGTTCGGCCTCCCAACACCTCTCTGGTCCAAGACCAGAAACCCCGATGTTCAGTGAAGAAGAGTTGATCCTCGCGTCGAAAACTCTACAAAACCGAAAGGACCCTGGACCCAACGGAATACCAGCAGAAGTGGTCAAGACGATTGCCCAGACATGTCCTCAGTTGCTGCTGAACATGTATAATAGCTGTCTCCAGGAAGGGGTTTTCCCTAGGAGCTGGAAGTTAAAGCGCTTGGTACTGTGTATGCTGGACACCGCGGAGAAACCCCTAGAAAAGTTGCTAAAACCAAGGCTGACAGCAGCCGTGCAGAGAGCAGGAGATTTGTCTGAAAGACAGCATGGATTCAGAAAGAGCCACTCTACGATTGGAGCAATTGAAGAAGTGGTAAGGACCGTCCAATTGGCTCAACAGGGCAACCACTATTTAAAAAAAATCGTATTGCTAGCAACTTTGGACGTGCGAAATGCCTTCAATTCAGCCAGATGGAGCGATATGCTGAACGCCCTTGAAAGGTCTTTTGATATTCCCGAATATCTCTTTCGAATAGTGAAGGACTATCCCAAGGACCGGAAGCTGTTATACAACACCGCAGAAGGACCACGAATAAAGGAGATTACTGCTGGAGCAGCGCAGGGATCAATCCTGGGATCCGATCTCTGGAACATCTCCTGCGATGGCATTCTTCGTATGGAAATGCCCGAAGACACCTTCCTGGTAGGGTATGCAGATGATATCGCCGCGTTGATTACGGCAAGAGACACCGAGAGCGCACAAAGAAAACTCAACCAGGTGATGAGGCGGGTGTACCTCTGGATGGAAGAACATGGCTTAGGTTTGGCCACAGAAAAGACGGAGATAGTCTTTTTGACAAAGAAGAGGATTCCAACTATTGTCGACTTTCAAGTCGGGTCTGAGGTAATAACCAGCAACGAAGCGGTGAAGTACCTAGGGATGGCCCTAAACACGAAGCTCACTTTCTGACACCAAATAAGATCTGCTTCGGAACGAGCTACGAAGGTCACAATGTCACTTAGTAGATTAATGGCAAACGTTGGAGACCCAATAGCCAGCAAGAGAAAGCTCCTGATGACAGTCACCCACGCCATTCTCCTGTATGGCTGCGAGATATCGGCCGACGCACTACCACAAGAGAAAAACAGGAAACAAATGGCCGCAGTACAAAGGAGCGCGGCATTACACGTTGCAAGTTTGTACCGAACGGTGTCGGAACCAGCCGTCCTCATAGTCGCGGGAGTGACCCCTATTGATCTCCTTGCAGCAGAGAGGAAGTACGTCTACGACAAAAAGGCGGAAATTGGATTTGAAGCGGCAACCGAGGAGACGAAGGAGCTCACCAAACAGAAATGGCAGGAGAGATGGCGCTCAGAAAGCAGAGGACGATGGACCACGAGGCTGATCAGCAACATCGCTGAATGGAAGGGACGGAAACACGGGGAAGTAAATTATAATGTCACCCAATTTCTTACCGGACACGGTTATTTCAACGCCTGCCTCCACAGAATGGGCAAAACAGGGAGCCCTTTGCCACTATGGCGACTCAGAATTGGACGACGCAAACCACACGTTCTTCGAGTGCAACAGATGGGAAGCTGAAAGGGGGACGCTAGAATCTCTAATCGGCGTCATCACCCCGGAAAACATAGTAACAAAAATGTCAATGAGTCACCAGCGCTGGAATCAAGTACGTTTCTTTATAGAGAAAGTGCTTAAAACAAAAAAGAGAGAGGATGACCTAATAATTACCCTCATGAGATTTATGTAAGCCTGATGTAAGCCTTACCGGCGAGAAAGAATTAAGAATTAAGAAAGAAAAAAACGAGAGCACTCTGAAGGGTAGGTTAAAGGTGGTTTTTTAGTGAGTAGAAAGTCCCACACTACTTGAAACAGAGCGGGCCTGTTTCTCGTGAGCATTAGCGTTTTCCACCACCATTTAGGCAAAAAAAAAAATTCACTACTTCTACAACTACTCACTACTATGTAGAAAAATAAAAATAAATTTGAAGAAAGAAATGCTTATATCTTTGTTAGGTCGGAAACTTTTTAGACTACCCTCGTACTTCCGTTGAGTGAACACGCTTTCAGACAATCACTGCACATACAGTAGAAGTAAAATATCTCCCATCTCATGCACTCAAAACATTAATGTTAAAAGCAAATCTTTTTAAACAGATCGGATGCATAAATTAATTTTAAAGAAATACGTTAACTGAATAATTAAACCTTGATATTTACATGTCTGCATTCAAAAATATGAAACGAATCAATCCATTCAATACGCATTCATAAACAATTAAGCGCCTGTTATTGGCTTCAATGAAATTCAAGCCTGTGGAGTAGCTTGAATAATGCATGAATTCTAGAAGTTAGGTGCAGTTTCAGTCAAACATCAATTGACAACTAATTGACGTATCTGAAGAATATAAAACCACCAACAAAAGAACCAAACGTCAGTTTCACTACGTCAAATGGTATTTAACTATATGTTCTCCTTTCAACCACAAATTGGCCATTAGAAGTAGCAAATCCTAAAATGAATACCAAGCAACTTGAATTCAATGATAAAACTGAAGCACGAACCTAGATACACGCCAGAATGTTAATCGAGTTCTTAAGAAGTCTTAGCACGGGTGCACGCTGAATGCGTTCTACCCACACGGCCACTTGGATAGTGCGGGTGTTAATGTCAATGTTTTAAGAATGCGGCAGTTGTCTTCTTAAAGTCAATAGCATTCCATCGATATTATTAATTTTGAATGCAAATTATGTTTTCATTTTGAGTCCTTGAATTGAGATGGAATTAATTTTCTATATCGCAAAGGACGCAAGTCCGCCTGTTTTCACAGATAATTTGTCATTCTACCATATCCGTTTGTTGAATATACCGCCAAGCTAACTAACTAGAATCGTTAAATTACTTCTTATTAAATATTTGCAATTAAATTGCGCATTATGGGAGTTCAACATGCCAACCATAGCCACACAGCTCAGACACGTCAAGTGCGTTATGCAAATTTGCCGCCGTTCTGTTTAGTGAACAGTTCAGCTGTCAGTCTATCTGTCAGAGTTGTTTGCTGTATGTGTACATATGGAGGAAGGAGATAATTTGTTTTCTGAAATAGAAGCCGTCGCTAAATTGTCGGCATTTAAGAATATCAGTGGTTCAGCTCAAGGAATGGAGAAGCTTCGAGTAGTGTTCCAGACCACCATTATGATAGGTATGCTGAAACTACTCGTAGTATGAAAAACAAATATGTATCTTGGGTCACTGTACTGTCTTTAAGTCTTCCGGTCAAAGTCTAGGTTTTCATCCTGTATTTATCGATCACTTAATGTTTATGTCACATTTAATCACGCAATTGTAATAAATTAAAAAATGATTGAGTTGAGTTTATGCATTTTTTTTATTAATAAATAATGCATTTCACTCGGCTTATAAGAGAACAAATTACATATAAGTTCGCAATGAATATTAACTTTTCTAAAAAAATATTGTTAATGGTTTTATTAAACGCATAGAATAGCATTGTCCAGTGAGCCTATTCTGAATTATCTGGAACAAAAAATTACAGATTTTTGCGTTGACAGAGACAGCTCTCCGTCATAAAGTGTTCTTTTTGTTCAGTGACTCTGTTCTGAACCTTAGGGCACAAGACTTTCTTGCGCTTATACCTGAGGTAAGACACATTCGTGCCAAAATCATTTGTTTCGTGAGATGAGTTTGTGATTGATTTGAAATCAAATATTGATTAGGCTAAGATTTTGGTTATATTATTCATAATTTGAAGCAGAGGCAGCAATGTTCCGTGATGGTTTTCAAGTTGAACAGCGAAAAATATTAGAAACAATCTTGTTTCGCAGCGTCTACTCGTATTTGAAAAATAAAAAGTATTCGGTAACAAACGTAAATGAAACATGTATTAATTTTTTGTTTCGTATAGTGTAATGGAGAAGACCAATATTACATTTTTTGATTAATAACAAAGGAAATGATAGAAAATGTTTTGTTTTAGTTTTGTAACGACTTTAGCTTGAAAAAAAAGAATACGAAGAAAATTAAAAAAACATTTTTATTTGGTTTAGAATTACTTTACAGTAAAAGTGTTTTATCACCATATTATGATAACTACTCTCAAACTACGCATTGCTGTAGTTCGAAGATCCCGCGACAACACAAGAACGCCCAGGTTCAACATTGATGGACTAAGTGAACCCTCAGTGCGCCAACAATTAAGGGATCACTTTTCGCAAGGTGACGAAGCAATCAACAGCTCACTGCATGCAACCATCCAAGACCATTGGTGTGTTGTGAAAAATGTTTTTACATCTGGTGCTGAAAGAATTGTCGGTCGATCGCAGGGTAGACATAGGGCGTGGCTTTCTCAGGATGCCTGGAGACGGATTGATGAACGAAAACAGCTGAAGGCTCGCGTTGCAGCTACTCCAGCAGCAGGCAGAAGCAAGCTAGAGTCCCTATATCACATGAAGATGAGAGAAGTTCAGTGTAGCGTGCGACGTGACAGGCGCAACTATATCAACGCGCTAGCTACAGCAGCAGAAGAAGCTGCATGGAGGTGCGACAATAGGACCGTCTACAGAATCACCAAAGAGCTGACAGGTGGTCGCAGCTCTAGCCAACACCCAGTGAAAAGCCTGGACGGCTCCTTGCTCATTTCGGATAAGAACCAGCTCAAGAGATGGAAAGAGCATTTTGCTAGGGTTTTGAACCGGTGCCCGAGGTGAGAAATGCCCGAATACGCACCACGACTCCCAGTAAAGATGAGATCACTACCGCGATCATGGCACTCAAATCCAACAAGGCGGCAGGACTTGACGGTATTCCAGCAGAGCTCTTACGAACAGTACCAGCAACAAGGGCTGAGATTCTGCTTCCACTTATAGAGAGAGCTCGGGAAGCTGAAAGCTTTCCTGACGAGTGGAAAAAGTGAATGATTGTCAAGCTTCCTAAGAAACGAAATTGAATGGAGTGCGGAAACTGGAGGGGTATCTGCATGCTGCCTGCTGTAGATAAGATAATACCTAAAATCATCTTGGAGCGAATCAAACAACATATCGTAGACACATTCGATGCCGAACAAGCAGGTTTCCGCTCTGGATCCTCCTGTGTTGACCACATCAATACTCTGCGGATTATCATCGAACAGTGCGTTGAATATCGATTGCCACTCCATCTGCTGTTCATCGATTTTGAGAAGGCGTTCGATAGTGTCAATAGGGAGTTTATTTGGCGTACCTTACGCAGGAGATGTATTCCCAATAAACTAATAGCCATTATCAAAGCTACATATGAAGGCTCCAAATGTCACGTTCTGGACCGAGGAAAGTTATCTGAGGAATTTGAGATCCGAATTGGGATGAGACAAGAATATAGCTTCTTACACCAATACTATTCCTATTGGTGATTAGCGATGTGCTTCGTGGGCGCCGTGGCGTAAGTGGTTAGTGTGTCGGATCACTGCGCGTGAGGTTCCAAGTTCGAATCCCAGAAAACACCAACAAGTTTTTTCACGGTCCCACCTCTCGCGAACGCCTGACAAACTTTCGAGAGTATTGTTGTCACGTAAAAGCTTCTCAAAAACACCTTTCGGATACGACACTTAACTGTAGATCCCTTCCATTCATGTAAAAAAACATAACGCACACAACACGAGTGGTTGCGAGAAGCTAGGCCCTGACTCTTAAAAAGCTGTTGCGCCAAATATGTATATATGTATGTACGCAGGAGAGGTTATCCCGATAAACTAATTGCTATTATCAATGCTGCATATGAAGACTCCAAATGTCACGTTCTGCATAGACGAAGGTTGTCTGAGGAATTTGAGATCGAAAGTGGGGTAGGTTAGGTTAAGTTAGGTTGAAGTGGCTGCTAGCAGAGAATCGGCAACACACTTAGACCAAAAATAGGTCCTTTGTGATACCACATAGATCATGGGAGAAAGTTTCTCCTACCTACTCGTTAAACCATTTTGAGCTTCTTATGAAGTGTAGTAGGCTCTTAATATCGATGTTTTTCAGGTCGCCTATATCGTTGTAATAGCGGGCTCCTAGGTAAAGCTTCCACGGGAAAGAGCTGGGTAGAAACAAAGAAGGTGAGGAATAGTTTCTTCCTCTTCTTCGTCCATGCAGCTTCTACAAAAGTCGTTCGCAAAAACGCCCAGCCTTGCTGCATGCTTGCCTATTAGACAATGTCCAGTGATGAAACCTATTATAGCGCCGATATGCAATCTGTTGAGTGAAATTAAATTCTTAGAACGTTTTAGATCCAGCATCGGCCAAATTTGTCTTGTCGCCAGACATGTGGGTCCACTTGTCCACCTAAGATTCGTACTCTCGATAGCATCCAGCTTAAATTTAAGTTTGCAAGTTTCGATTGGTATACCTAAGGAGCCTTTATCCGGCAAGATGGGTATAGTTGTTCCTATTCTGGCGAGTTCATCAGCCTTACAATTCCCTGGAATGTCCCTATACCCCGGCAACCAACACAGGTGAATATTGAACTGCTCAAACATCTCCACGAGAGACGATCGGCAGTCTAGAGCTACTAAGAATTTATAGAGGTCGATTCCAAGGATTTTATTGCTGCTTGGGCTCTCTGAAAAGATGCGGATATTTCTAGCAGATATCACGTTTTTCTTCTTCTTTAATCGCCCAAAATTTCCGCCTGGAACACGCTACAATGATTTGGAAGACGGAATGAGAGCTTAAGATTAAGCCTGTCAGGGAAAACACCTCCACCAACTCCGTCCTTGGATTTTGAGCTATCAGTGAGGAAGTGGATTGACCCATCTTCTAAAAATGCATTATCATTCCAGAGTGATCTGGAGGGGATGGTGACGGGGAAGTTCTTGTCAAAGTTTAGACGTGGGATGGTGTAGTCCTTGTTTTCGGGAGAGAATTTGAATTTATTCAAAATGGAAGCGTGGCCAAATTCTTTTTTGACCACTGTTGGGTAGCTTCGAGGCGAACGGCTGAATTCGCTGCCATTTGGTTACTCAATATATCGAGGGGTATGAGATGAAACAAAATGTGCAGTGTCACAGAGGGAGTTGTACGTAGTGCTCCGACTATGCACAGGCAAGCTGTGCGCTGGACCTTACTTAGATAATCGCGATTTATAGCCTTTTCTAAGGCTGTCCACCAGACAATCACCCCGTATGTGAGTATCGGTCTAATGACCGAGATGTAGAGCCAGCTTAATTTCTTATCCAGGATGAGACCCAAATATTTTGCAGTGAAAGTGGGGTAAGACAAAGCTGTATTCTTTCACCAGTATTATTCCTATTGGTAATTAGGGGTGTGCTTCGTGCAGCTTTGTCGACGGGAAACGGAGGAATTCGATGGACTCTTACATCCCAACTGAAACATCTTGACTACGTTGACGATGTATGCTTATTCTCTCACAGAATTATGGACCAGATGTGAAGAGCGAGGAAGGCGTCGTCTGGCTGAAAATTAATACGGCAAAGACTAAAATGATCAGCCTTGGAACAAAGTCATCGGCTCAAGTACTTGTATGCATTGCTAGACAACTGGTAGAGAGAGTAGACGATTTCCAGTATCTTTGGAGTATTGTCTCGACCGATGGTGGAACCGAACTGGATGTAGCCAACAGGATCACTAAAGCAAAGTCCGCGTTCAGTATGTTGTCCAAAATATGGCAAAGCAATCCACCAGTTTGAATACCAAGCTAAGACTGTTCCCAACATTGAGTCTGTGCTGCTATATGGATGCAGCACGTGGAGAGTGACCATTACTATCGCCAGGAAACAGCAGTAGGTGTCTACGCAATATCTGAAGGATTTTCTGGCTCAATCGTATCTCTAACGAACACCTTTACGAGAGAACGGGTCAGGAACTAATAGGCACAACCATCTAACGACGGAAGTGGCAGTGGATTGGTCACACGTTCCGAAAGGGTGACAGTTCCATAGCGAACCATGCTAGCCAAATGGAACCCTTTAAGGATGGCAGAAGACTTGGCGGTCCGAGGAGAACATGGCACAGAACAGTCGAGAAGGAGGCACGGCAGTTGGGGATAGCTCAGACACATTGCCATAAACCATACACGATGGCGCGTAGGCGTAGTAGAGGTCCTAGGACTCACAAGGAGATACAGGACATAAGTAAGTATTTCACGCCTACTTTACTAAAGGTTGCAATCTTAAAGTTTAGGTATTTCTATAAAAATAATTTATATAAAAAAACTGTTATACAGACCTACTATTTAGGAGTTTTTGTTTGTGATACACAGCCCTGCAAGACGCAAAAAAAAAAATATAAAAGTTTCTGTTCCAGATAAAATATTCCTTTTATTATTTTTATTACACAATTTGCACATACTCAGGGGATTATATTATAATTACCGTTAATATTTTTTACACATGGCGGGTTTTACAAAGAATAGGCAGAGACAGAGAAAGATTATTGTAGTAGTTTGAAACTCAGATATAACGTTTTCAATAAACTCCGGGTGTGGTGTCCAGATTTGGTTTTATTATTTTGTCCGCTTCTGATTCAAAAAATTTGGTTTGAACTAAAAGTTATTCAGCTCCACTCCTACTGGGTTTGAAATGGTGTATCATTAAATTTTCTGTACGTTTTTCCTTGCATTCTAGGTTGCATATTTCTTTTTATACCAAAGCGAGGGCTACAATGAATCTAAGCAAACATGACTCGTTTTATGTATTTATGTTGCTTTCATACGATCATTCCAAACCACAGCCTATATGAGATACATGCGAGTATAATATTCAATCACTCAACGATCGTGCGAATATTTGCGTGACTAAATACAATATAATTGGCCACAATAAGTTAAACCGATTACAAATTACTTTCATCGATCACATCTCATCGCACCGCATATGCATGACCTTTGTACTGTGCGTACACATTTCCCCCAACAAAATATTTCCTGCTCTTTATTGTTTATCTAAAAATACTCGTACCTTGTGGGTTTTTTTTTCTCCCCGATGTTCGATTATCATAACTTCAATACAACCTAGAAATGACCTTAAAATGCGTGAGCTTTCACTTAAAAAAAAAAAAAAACAAAACACAATAACAGAAATCACAAAACGACAGGTGCTCGCACACAGAGCAGTTACTACGCAACTGCGCACTGTCAATCGCCACCCCGTACAGGGAATGACCGAACGACCGACTGAACAATCGAAACCGTCGTTGTCGACCCACTGACGGAACGATCGATCGATTAATTCGATCGATGAATTGTTTTACTTTATTTTCTTTGTCAGATGATCTGCATCCATGAGTAACGCCGGTTCGACATCCGGAGGAGGATGGAGGATGGATAAATGAAAAAAATAAATTATAAAAAAAAACTGGAGGTGGCAGAAGTCGAAAGACCTAGCACACCATCATCGTGGCAATAAGCGCAAGGTCGTTGCTAAGCGTGAACGTGTGCCCGCCACCGTGCTTCACCATCGAAAGGTGTGTCACCCCAGTCACCATAGAGTTGTTGATGTTTTAAAACGTTGTTATTCGAAAAACACGCGCTGGTACTTTTTGAAAATGGAAATTCATTTACGATGCGTATACGACCTGCCTCCCACATCATCATGTAACTAGCAAATTACCAGATTGTGTAATAAGTATGAATAGGTGTTAGTGTGTGACTGGGTATTTGGCATCAATGTTTAATCGCAATAAAACGCTTCTTCACGGCTTGTGAAATGGAAAATGCTTTCAAGCGTCAATTTGTAGTATTTACTCGCTAAGTTGTTTGGTAAACAAAATGTTAGGCTTGAACTCCTTTCGATTGACCGCTATTATGCTAAAAAATTAAAATATTTATTACGCAAAAAAATGTACACATAGCCGAAAGGTGATATTACTTTTCTATGTTATACAACAATAAACAGCGATCTTAAGAATTTCGTGTTGTTGAAACCTGTGTGGAATGCTTGAAGAAGTTAGCCTGGAGCATCTATAGTCTAAATGTTCTAAAGGCATCATCACGGTTTTAGAAATCTGTCAAACAAAAAACAAATCAACTTTGGGTTTGTTTTGGCAATGATAGGTATAGTGAAGCTTCTATCAAAGCAATTGCCTCGGTTTCTATATCCTCCATGCCGAAATGAGCTAGCCTCACTGGTCAATGCAAGGTTCCCCTGATTTGGGTTCCAGGCCACAGCAAAGTTTATAGAAACGAACTGGCCTGGCAAGGTTTAGCTCCCAACTGATGACGTGCAGAATCAGTCTATAATACGTTCCGCTGAGAGCAGTCAAGGCAAAAATCTCCTCAATCTTTCTTATTAAAGCCAACCTCAGATGGATTTACAGACCCTGTGCAGCCGAACAATTAGCAGAGGCCTTTGAATGCTATAAAGCAGATATAACCGCCATCCAGGAAGTGCGATGGGATAGGCCGGACAAAAAGAGGATGAAAAACTGTGACATCTACTACCGTGATTGCTACAGAGGCAAGAGACAGCGCTTATTCAGATGCGGTTTTGTTATGCGCGGCAGATTTCGGCAAGAAGTATTATATTAAGCTTCCGACACGTGAGCGGATCCGGATCAAAGCTAAATTTGCTAACATAAACCTAATATGTGTTCATGCCCCCACAGAAGAAAAGGACCCTGCCACCAACGATTGTTTCTAAATACGGAGTCAAAACGTATTAGGTTATTTTAATGCCGAAATAGGAGAGGAGGACGTCTTTGGTAGGGCAGTCGGTAAGCATAGCCTACACGACACCACGTTTGATAACGGACTAAGGCTAATTGATTTTGCTGTGGAGCGAAATGTTACCATACCAAGCACATGGTTTCCTCATATCGATATTCATAAGCAGACATGGCGGTCCAATGATCATGTAACGATTAACCAAGTTGATCATATTGCGATCGACGCAGTATTCTGTATGTCCGGACCTTCCGAGCGGCCAACATAGACTCGAATCATTAGCTTGTTGTAACCAAGGTACGAATGCGGATATCACAAACTGAGCAACAAAGAAGAATCACTGTGAGAAAATGTAACTTCGAAAAGCTACAATCGCAAGAAACAGCCAGACTCTTCGCTGAACGCGTATCCCGAAATCTCTTAATCAGCCGCATGCCGCCAGCATCAAGTGCTGAAGACTAGTGGCAACACTGCCAACATGCCATCAGAAATGCCACGACGATGTGCTGGGTCTTGCTCGCCCACCACCTCGAAACCTCTGGTTTGACAAAGCATGCCGGCATGTGCATGTAGAGGCATATAAAGCGGCGCTGCAAAGAAAGACGAAAGTTGCCCGTAGGCTCTACGCCCAAAAGAGACGGGAAAAACATCGGCTTCTCCAAAAGAAGAAGAAAGAGCATGAGCGGTGCGCGATCGAGAATATTGAGAGCTTATACTCCAGGAACAATGTACGGAAGTTTTACCAAAAGGTAAAGAGAACATGTCAGAGAAGCAATACCCGTACAGAAACCTGTAGAGATGAAAATAGAAACCTCGTACTAGAATTACAGTCGGTGCTGAGAATATGGAAAAACTACTTCTGCCGACTGTATAACGGCGATGAAGATCAACATCTCGCTGTCAGGCAGAATGAACCATTCAACATAGACGATGATAGTGAAACTTTCCGTCTACCTGACCAAAACGAAGTGAGGATAGCAATATTCAAGCTGAAATCCAACAAGGCTGCTGGACCTGACGGCTTACCGACCGAACTTTTCAAGGCAGCATCTCTAAAATTTGGTCAGACGAGTGCATGCCTGATGAATGGAATCTTAGCATCGTTTGCCCGATCCACAAGAACGGAAACCCACTCAACTACGCCAATTACCAGTGCGGTTTCAGGCCGGGAAAGCGATCAAAGCTTTACGCATCGACAGATCCTGGAGAAAACCCAAGAAGTCCAAATCGATATTCATAACCTCTTTATCGATTTTAAGGCAGCCTATGACAGCATCTATAGAGAAGAGCTTAATAAAGCCATGTCTAGTTTTGACATCCCTGCTAAACTTGTTCGTCTGTGCAGGATGACGATGGAGAACACTCACTGCTCCATCAAGGTCGGTAATGACCTCACCGAGACCTTTGATGTCAAAAAATGTTTCAGACAAGATGACGCACTGTCATGTGACTTCTTTAATATTGTACTTGAACGGATTATGCGGAACTCACAACCCAACACCAGAGACACAATCTATCAAAAGTCTGTACAACTGCTTGCATACGCCGATGTTATAGACATCATTGGAAGAACTCAGCGGGCTGTCACCGATGAGTTTGCAAGCATTGAGGCGGAGGCGCCCAAAATGGGTTTAGCGATAAGTGAGGGCAAAACCACGTATATGCTGTCAACAAGGAGGGACAATTAAAACCGACGAATTGGACAGAACGTCACAGTGGACAGCTACAATTTCGAGGTAGTGAGAGACCTTGGGTCTGCTATAGACACTAAACACCACATCAGCGCAGAAATCAAACGAAGAAAAACTCTTACCAATCTGTATACAACTCTGATCATCCCAGTCCTGCTTGACGGCGCTGAAACACGAACTTTATTAAAAGAGGATGAAGATATCCTTGGTCGCTTCGAGAGAACAATTTTTCGTAAGATATTCGGTCCCGTTTGCGTTGACGAGTTTTGGAGGAGAAGATTTAATAATGAACTATACGAGCTGTACAGCGACATCGACCTAGTCAAAAAACTGCGTATTGGATGTTTGAGTTGGCTAGGATATGTAGAGCGAATGGACACCAACGCTCCGGCCTGCAGAGTCTCCGAGTTTAACCCGGAGGGACGATGCAGTAAAGGACCTCCTCGCCGTAGGTGGCGCGCACAAGTTCAAGGGGACCTCAGCCAAATTCGAGTGTGCAACTGGATAGAGTAAGCTAAAGATCGAGCTAAATGAAGAGGCTTGTTGGTTGAAGCCTAGGTTCACTCGGAACTGTAGCGCCACCTAAGCAAGAAAGTCAGATGGACTAGTCTGATAACTTGTGTCATATCCAGAAAGAGATGGCCAAACTACAACAAGGCAAACACAGACGAATTTCTTAAAGTAACGCATAAAGACATCACCAGAATAACAGCGATCAACACGGGACACTGGCCGATTGGATACCATGCGGCCAGACTAGGTATCCCACATAACGCACACTGTCGTAGTTGCAATGTTGCAATCGAAAAAGAGACTCCTACCCACTATAATATGCGTCTGTCTGGCACTAGCTAGGGCCAGACATCGAGACTCAGGCAACTCGCTTGCGGAGGTCTCAGGGAAAAATATTAATAAAAATATAATAACTTTCTTTTATTCTACAAGTTGGATTTAGAGACTTCTCAGCAACACACCTCAACAGTCAGGTGCTTTGTTAAGTAAAAACATGAATTCCGGTACGAAATTCAAGCTGAATCGTTAAAGCCGCTTTCGAGATATCCGATTTTTTGTAAGGAATCGGCTGGCACATCTTTGGCATGAAAGTCTTGGGTTACCTTACCTTTGCTCGTACGGGAGTTGTTTGCCGCTCGACTGTTTCCAAAGCTCTGTACCGCGTTCGTAAGAATTCCAAAAAGTAAAGTAGCATTATTTTAGGGTCTCTCTAGAAAAGCGGCAGCAGCAGTTATGAATACTCGATAATTCTGGTCCCACATTATTATTTCGACATAGAATAGTAAACTAGAATACCAAGTAGAACCGAGTGGGAATCTAACAGAATTCTAAATTCATCCGCGATAGAGGTGGCGTGGGAACAGGAGTCTTTTGCAGCTCACCTTATATAAAAATTACGAATAGACTTCCGGATAACTGTAGCATACCTCGGGGAATTGTGCAGCTGACGAGCTGGTTCGACAATGCTCCTCTGGTACAAACAACATAAGCATTATCGACATCGAAGCACTAACATCTTATGTTAAGTAACTTATTAAAATCGACGCCCAGAAAGTGGCCAACCACCGATGGCAACATCTAGGCCAATATAACACCGCCAGACAACTTTGGCCAACACTTAGCAAATCTAGGTCCATCGGACTCCTGAAACACAAGAGAGAAACCCCCTCCAAAATAACAAACGTTCTCACCGGACACTGCGTCATAGGAACACATGCCCAAAGACTAGACATCCGCTATAACGACGTTGCAGTGATGAAGAGGAAGAAGTGGCAATTAGGCACCTCCTATGCGCTTGTCCTGCGCTCACCAACATTAGGAAGGTAACCGTGGGTGAATACTTATTCCACGATCCAAATGATCTCGGCAATGCCTGCACCGCTAAAATTAACTCCTTCGTACAGCGAAGCAAATGGTTCCTAGAGTAAGAGGGTGACCCACCCACCTTACAAATCGGCAGTACAATGGATCTATTTCTGGTCTAAGTCTATCATCATCGAGGGCCGATCCTAGCCAACCAACCAACTAACCATGTCAACCGTTCAACTACCAACTATAACCATTACATTTTTGTAGTAATAAAATTAGATTATGCAGTTACACACTACCTAGAGTAATCCAACACGTAGTTGAAACAATTAAAATTCTCATAAAGAGGGAAGTTTACGGGAGGCGATACATTAACACAATGTCGGGCAAGGTAGCCATATTAACTCGTCGCGTTCCCATATGTTTTATTATTAATATGTCTGTATATTTGAGTGTTATACTACCCACCAAAGAGAAACAAAGGTCATTATCATCCACCAGAAGTAAAATGTCCGGCTCTGATGACGAATCCATGACTGAGTACACAGATATCATGCAGCCTGTTACGAGTTACGAATATTATAACACAACGTCCAATCGTTCTATTCAAGGCGATGAATATAGCTTGGGCGCCCCTGTGTATACTTGCATCACCAGTGGAAAATATATCACGCGAGACTACGTCGCCTCGCGTCGCGTGAAATAACACGCTTATTAGAAGTCAAAACCGAACATAAAAGGTCACAGCAAATTCTCCCCTATTAGTTTTGACACCAACCATGGAGTAAATCTGGAATGAGATCCTGTACCACCTGAGTTTTCACTACACTAAATAGGGGCGTGGTTTAGTTCAAAAACAGGTTAGTACTGTAGTAATCTCTGTTTCCAAAAATCCATGCATATCTCAAAACTATTAAACGTAAAAGGTTCTCCAACAGGGGCGGGTCGATTTTGACAGTTCATGGGGGCCATGTTGTTTTATTTGCTGTTAGTTTTCCTGCTTTTTTATTTTTCAGACACTGAAGAAAAATCACAATGGCAAGTTATAGCGTCGAACAACACGTGCAAATGATAAAACTTTATTATCAAAATGGGTGCTCTGTTGTGGCGTTGCGCCCATTTTACGGTTTATATACATGGTTGTCCTTCCAAATGTGAAGCTATGGCTACAGACATAAGGTTTAGAGCTAGCGGACCACAAAACCGAAGCCGTTCTCATAAGCAGCCGTAAAAAAGTGGAGCACCTCACCATACAGGTCGGTGAGCAAACTATCGAATCGAAGCCGTACATCAAGTACCTGGGACTGTTGTTGGACCACAGACTCAGCTTCAGGGACCACCTAATGTACGCAGGCGAGAAGGCCTCCCGGGCAGTAGCGGCACTATGCAGACTTATGTCAAATATTGGGGTACCAAGGCAGTCAATCAGAAATCTCTAACAACCGTGAGTATGTAAATACTCTTGCATGCGGCCCAAATATGGGCATCAGCGACGCATCGTAAGTCATACATTAGAACGGTGAACTCGATGCATAGAATTGCATCTTTAAGGGTATGCTGCGCCTTTAGAACTGTATCAGCGATGCGATAAGCGTAATATCAGGCCGAATGCCCTTCGATCTAGACGCGAAGAAGACTGCGGCCCTACATGACAACGAGCACGATGACGGAACTACAGCTATAGAATCTATAAAAGCAGAGCGGCAACATAGGTGGAACATCACAACCAAAGAGCGATGGATATCCAAATTTATCCCTGAAGTTGATGAATGGATTAGCAGGAAGCACGGGGAGGTAAACTACTAATTAACACTATCGGGGCAGGAATGCTTCCGAGAGCATTTTACAAATACAAGTACGCGGATGACCCATTTTGCCAGCACTGTGAAGGAAAAGTGTAGAACGCAAAGCATGTACTGATGGAATGCCAAAATTATGTAAGGGGCAGGAACATCCTAGAAAGAGCAAATGGCGGGCAAGTGACCCCAAGAAGCATGACCTCATTTATGTTGGCGAGGAGCGAAGGCTAGGAGACTGCAAATGAAGTAATCACGAGTATGATGCAGCAACTGCGTATAGAGGAACGAGAAATGAAGATCCTGCCAGCTGTGGCAGCTAAAAAGCAGTGCCGAAATGTCAAACCTACCCCTGCGAAGGAATGCCTTGACTGGCGGTGCCGCAGTGGAACAACAGGACGGAGAAACGGGAGGGTTTCTTTTTAGCACGTAACCATGCATAAGCATGGAGTCGGGCATAACTCGTAGCACGGGCCACCAGTATTTATAACCGATTTTTACCCCTACCCGCCCATCAAAGGAAAAAAGGTCGTCCTTCCCAACCTACTATTCAAATTTTAGTGGCCAAATTCGAGTCCACCGGTTCAGTGAATAATCAGCCAACCCCTGCACGTCAACGAAAACCAAGATCTGCCAAAATCATCGCCGCTATGAGAGTGTGCAGGAGAACCCGAAGCAGTCAATTCCGCGCCACACACAAGAACTCGCCAAAAGCGATGGCGATGCAGAATCACACGAGGAAACGCTAGAAATGCTACTGTGTACTCACTTTCTCGGATGTACTTCAATCTCCGGAGATGATCTACCCATTCCAGAGACGATATCGGGAATAAGCGCAAAAGAGGTGGAAAATATAATAGATGATGACAAGATAGCTTCTGCAATTAAATCATTTGCTCTATATAAGGCACCAGGAATGGATAACATTCGACTGTGATTGCTGCAAGAGTCAGTCGATATTGCTATTCCATGGCTCAAGCGTATATTCACATATGCGTATATTCATGCCTTAAGCTAGGTTATGTTCCTAAAGCATGGCGGAAGGTGCGTGTTGTATTTATTCGCAAAGCAGGGAAAGCGAGCCACACAAACGAAAAGATCTGAGACCTATCAGTCCGTCGTCTTTTATGCTGAAAACTTTGGAACGTTTAATAAATAAGAAACGTGATCGGCGATGATTACCTATCTAAATCACAACACGCATACATCTGCGACGGATCGGTAAATACAGCCCTCCACCGGGTCGTATCGAGTATAGAAAGATCCCTCCACTTCAAGGAGGCCACTCTTGGGGCGTTCAACAACGTAAGCTCTGAAGCGATCCTGAACAGTCTCCACAGAGCTCATCTCAACACCGGCCTCTGCAACTGGATTGCACAGATGCTTCAATCAAGGATTATATTTTCAACGCGAGGAGATGTAACCATCCGGAGAAGGGTCTGCAGAGGAACACCCGAAGGAGTTCTGTCCCCGCTTATAAGGCTCCTTGTGGTGGATGAGATCTATGTGATACTGAATGAAAACGGGTTCAACGTGATGGCCTTTGCAGACGATGTCGTTATCCTTGTTTCGGGAAAATTTCCTCCAGTCCCAAGTGAAAGACTCAACTTCGCACTAAAACTAGTGGATAACTGGGTCAGCAGCAAACGGCTGGGAGTAAACCCTATAAAGACGGAGATAGTTCTTTTCACTAAGAAGAGATCAATTTCTACCTTCAGACTCCCAGATATCGGTGCCATTGAACTAAGTATCTTAAGTTCAGCTCGATATCTGGGCGTAATTCTAGATTCCAAACTAAACTGAAAGGAAAATATTGCCAAACAAGCGTAGCTTTCTACTCCTGCAAAAAGGTATTCAGTAATACGTGGGGCTTCAAACCAGCTGTGGTGTACTGGATATGCACGGCGGTTGTAAGACCTATTCTCACATATGGTTGACTAGTATGGTGGATGGACCTTGAGAAGTAATACCAGCTTTCAAACCTCACTAAAATCCAGAGGGCGGCGTGCATCGGAGTCATGGGATCAATGAGAACAACATCAACAGCGGCAATGGAAACCATGCTTAGTTTCATTCCGCATGATATTTACTGTAGCAGTCTGGCGGCCAAAACCGCTGTAAGACTAAGAGGAGGCCGATTATGGTCATCAAGCCTTTACGGCCGTGCCTCCATTCTCTCCCGATGGGGAACTACCAGTGGATTGACGGAAACTGATCACATAAACCCGATGCTAGCATTTGAAAGGAGATTCACTACACGAATTCCTGACAGAATATACTGGAAGAACCGAAGAACCATGAAAAAAAAGGAGTTGGCTTCTATACCGACGGTTCTAAGGTGGACGCTGGCACGAAGCCGGAGTTTATTGTGAAGCCCTAGGAATAAACCACTCCTTTAGAATAAACGACGACTGCAGCGTTTTCAGGCCCAGGTCACAGCCATCTTACAGGCTGCTGAAATTATACGCGAGAGTAATATCGTTGGTAAAACGATCACTGTCTGTATAGACAGCCAGGTAGCTGTTATGGCTCTGGACTCTGCTGTAATTGTGGTCGAGGCTTGTGAGAAGCTGCAAATCACTCTTAAACGAGATATCTAGAGCCAATGCGGTGACTTTCTGTTGGGTACCAGGGCATATGGATATCGAAGGCAACGAAAGGGCTGACGAGCTTACTAGGAATAGGCCCTCCCCTCTGTAGCAACCCCAATCAGTTCCTTATGGAAGAAAATAGAGGATGAAGCCACCGGTCGAGCAAACATACACTGGGTTCATCTGAAAACATGCACAACGGCCAGCCTACAGCAAGAAGAGATCAACCTCTCTAGTAAAACTTAATCGTTATAGCGCACGGGTCATTTCTGGCATAATTACTGGACATTCTGCCATTGCCGTTCACGCGAAGCGACTCGGTGTGCTGCATAACGACTATTGCATGAACGAAAAAGAAATTGAATCTGTTCATCACCTGTTGTGCGACTGGCCTGCCCTACCCATCAGAAGAATGGGGACTCTTGGCAGTTACTTCTTCTCTTCTGATTGGGCACAATGGACCCGTACTGTTGGTCTGAGTGAGCAGTGTCTCTTTGTCACCCATCTACCTAAGCTAACCTAACCTTGTTCGTCTCGAACGACACACGGAAGGCGGCCCAGGCTGCTTTCCGCTCGTTACTGTGTGTGGAGTTTTTGGCGAGCTCTGGCTCCTCCGCGGTGCTGAGACCCTTCTCTGGATGCACTCCATGAGCATTTACCGCAAATTTCAGCTCCGAAAGTCAAGCGGTTCAGAAGTTACACCGACTTGACAGACGGACGGATGGACTGAACTTCCAGAAAAAAAAAACTCAGTGCTTCGCTTAAAAAAATCGTTAAAAATTTAAAAGCAATCTGACGAATTTGTCTCGTTAGACAGATCTCCATAATAAAATTTTAAATTTGAGAACCTAATCATGGCATATTCCCATGAAAATGCAACCAACCACTCCATTTGACTCGAACCATAAACGCATTTATTGTCACCATTCCTGGGTGGTAAATTTGTACAATTGAACTTTATGGCATTTAAATTACAACTGACCCAATATGAATGCACCAGCCCTGCCAGTTTAACTGCAGCATTACGAACGTATTCATGCGTTGAAGCATGATGGAGTACTATCTTCAGAAGAATAAAAAAAAAAAAAAACTTGCTACACTTGTGATTGGGAAAATTTTCGAAATTAATTTATTAAGTGTCCATAAATATGGAGGGTGTGAGGAGGGGGAACCCCACACCACAACACCGCATCAGCATAACTGATGCACACATGTCGTTTCAAGATGCAGCAGCGATTTCTGCTGAGCTACATACGTAAGCAAAATGCCTTTGTCTGAGCGCACTAAAACGGACAGAAAAGACCGAATAAGAAGTACGAGTATGGATGACAGAAATGTGTTAACCACGCCAATTCATAATAATTAGTGATTTTATTATTTCTTTCCCTATTTTTCTCATTTATTTGCATTTGTGTGCCTTTTGAGTGTGTTCACAAAGTGTAACGACTTTGTTCAATGCTACAAGTGCTGAATGGCAAACGGCGGTAGTAGCTGCAATGATATACCCGCCAAAGTGACAGATGGAATTTGAAATAAAAACGCACTAAGTTTGAAGCTTCGTGATATATTTTACAGCGGTGGCGCGACGTCGTGAAGGTGCCATTTTTCTTTCATTGTGTTATATTGACGTTGGTTTAAAAAAAAAACTTAACTTTGCTTCATAGATGAAGTCTCAGCTTGGACCTTCACCGATTTGTGCGCTAATGTCCATTGGCATTTGGGTATTAGCGTTATTGACCTTATGGCGCGCTGGAGATTAAAGTTTATATTTTTTAATTTCTACTGGCTATTATTTTATGTGTGGTGTGAGTTTTTCTTTTTAATTCGTGGGATCGTTTGGGTTTTGTTAGTAAAGTTATTATGAGTTATTATATCGTAAATTTGTTTAAATTTATTCCTGCGTAGCGTATGAACTTTGAACTTGTTTAAGTGGATCAGGAACTGACGCAATGTGGCGCTTCCTCAATTATATCATAAAGTTTGTAGTTTCGTGCTCAAGATGTTAAGTGAAATTTGTTTTTAATTTTTTTTTAATGCGTAGATATAGGTATAAGGGGTGGATTGTAACTATAATCTACTAAGCTTTATTCACTTTTATGAATTCATCTGTAGCAATAAGACAAAGTAGATACGTCAACAACGAGTTAACAATTGATTTTCCCCTCAGTTTTTGGCTCGATTTGCCTAACAGCCGCTGAGTTATGAATATAGGGATATCACCGCAATTCGAATGTTCCATACGATTATCAATGAAAACCTTAAAAATGTCTTCTAAAAAATAATAAAAAATATTATCTGTGTATATTCGAGGAACTACTGACCGTCCAGAACTTTCTAAAACTTGGGTGCAAATCCCCCTGTCTACCTAATGAACACTGGTGTATGCATAAATCCTTATCTAGCTATGAGGTTTAAAATTTATTCTTCTGAGGTTTAAATGATCTTCTTCTTCTTCCTATTTCTGCGAGGTTATGATTCGAAAACAAGGGATCATAATCCTCCCACTTCACAGCATTTCTACTGATCCGCATGTGGGGTTCACCTAAATAAATGAATAGTAAAATATCGAATTTCGGCACCCGACTTTTTTGAATGGCGTATGTGCTTTCGAAATAGTTATACCTCGGATAAGAACATTTTGATTCTGGGAAAAAAATTGTCGAAATTATAGATTCCTTCAAGTTTGATATTTTGGGGAGCTTGAGCTAAAAACTCCAAGACGTGGCACTGTTTTATTGTATTCGAGAAAATCGTCTAGAAGTACCCTTGAGTCTGATGTACATATGCAGCTCTACTTTTAACTCCAGATGCACGGAAAATCATCATATCTTGGAAGCCGAGCCGTTCAGGGATCGGGTATTAAAGTTCAGATTTGGATATTAACTGACAACCTAAGAAAATGTACCATTATTCAGTATTAGCTCGGATGAATTCAACCTCAATAGAAAATATTGCAGGACATCGCAAAATAACTGTCAGATAGCCAGGCAGCAATAGAGGCACTAAACTCACATGAGATCAAATTCAAACTGGTATGCCTTAATATGAACTAAAGGCAAAAAAGAGAGAGGAAGATCAAATCATACCCTCACAAGATATATAAGCTTGATGAAAACCTTAGCGGCAAGAAAAAAAGCCCGTAGTAGAAGATAAACATGAAAAATCTGGTCCCCAGAGGGGAAATGGGGGCGCCGCGGCGTAAGTGGTTAGTGTGTCGGATCACTGCGCGTGAGGTTCCGAGTTCGAATCCCGGAAAACACCAACAAAGATTTTTACGGTCCCATCTCTCGCGAGCGTCTGACAAACATACGAGAGTATTGTCGTCTTGAAAAAGCTTCTGAAAATGAATTGGCCTTCGGATACGGCACTCAACTGGGTTAGTATTTAGGTAGATCGCGTGTAGTAAAGCGGGAGAAGCGCAACTACATCAACGCGCTGGCTACAGAAGCAGAAGAAGCTGCACGGAGGTGCGACAGCAGGGCCGTCTACAGAATCACGAAAAAGCTGACAGGTGGTCGCAGGTCTAGCCAACACCCAGTGAAAAGCCTAGACGGCTCCTTGCTCATTTCGGATGAGGACCAGCTCAAGAGATGGAAAGAGTATTTTGCTACGGTTTTGAACCGTGTATTCGCTAGCGATATGCTCCCAAATCAGACTGAGATGCCCAAGGTGAGAAGTTCCCGAATACGCACCACGACTCCCAGTTAAGATGAGATCATTACCGCGATCAAGGCACTCAAAACCAACAAGGCGGTAGGACTTGAAGGTATTCCAGCAGAGCTCTTACGAGCAGCGCCCACAACATCGGCTGAGCTTCTGCTTCCACTTATAGAGAGAGCTTGGGAAGCTGAGAGCTTTCCTAAGGAGTGGAAAAAGGGAATGATCGTCAAGCTTCCTAAGAAAGGAAATCCAATGGAGTGCGGAAACTGGAGGGGTATCTGCGTGCTAATATAATAGCTAAAATCATCCTTGAGCGAATCAAACAACATCTCGAAGACACACTCGATGCCGAACAAGCAGGTTTCCGCTCTGGATCCTCCTGTGCCGGCCACATCAACACCCTGCGGATTATCATCGAACAGTGTGTTGAATATCGATCGACACTGCACCTGCTGTTCATCGATTTTGAGAAGGCGTTCGATAGTGTCAACAGGGAGTTTATTTGGTGTGCCTTACGCAGGAGATGCATTCCTGATAAACTAATTGCTATTATCAAAGCTACATATGAAGGCTCCAAATGTCACGTTCTGCACAGAGGAAGGTTGTCTGAGGAACTTGAGATCCAAAGTGGGGTAAGACAAGGCTGTATCCTTTCACCAATATTATTCCTATTGGTGATTAGCGATGTGCTTCATGCAGCTTTGTCGACGGGAAACGGAGGAATTCGATGGACTCTTACATCTCAACTGAAACATCCTGACTATGCTGACGATGTATGCTTACTCTCCCACAGAATTATGGACCTCCACCAAATGACAGCAGATGTGGAGAGGGAGGCAGGCGTCGTCGGGCTGAAAATTAATACGGCAAAAACTATAATTATCAGCCTCGGAACTAACTCATCGGCTTAAGTATGCATTGCTGGACAACCGGTAGAGAGAGTAGAGAATTTCCAGTATCTTGGGAGTATTGTCTCGACCGATGGTGGAACCGAACTGGATATAGCCAACAGGATCGCCACAGCAAAGTCCGCCTTCGGTATGTTGTCCAAAATGTGGAGAAGCAATGCAATCAGTTTGAGCACAAAGATAAGACTGTTCCGCTCCAACGTTGAATCCGTGATGTTATATGGTTGCAGCACGTGGAGAGTGACCACTACTATCACTAGAAAGCTGCAAACGTTTGTTAATAGGTGTCTGCGCAATATCTTAAGGATTTTCTGGCCCAATCGTATCTCTAACGAACACCTTTACGAGAGAACGGGCCAGGAACCAATAGGCACAACCATCCAACGGCGGAAGTGGCAGTGGATTGGTCACACGTTCCGTAAGGGTGACAGTTCCATAGCGAACCATGCTATGCAATGGAACCCTCTAACTCAGGATGGCAGAGGACCTGGCGGTCCGAGGAGAACATGGCGCAGAACAGTCGAGAAGGAGGCACGGCAGTTAGGGGACAGTTGGCGAGAACTTAGACACATTGCCAGAGACCGTACACGATGGCGCGTGGGCGTAGTAGAGGCCCTAGGACCCACAAGAGGATACAGGACATAAGTGAATAAGTGAGAGCGGGAGAATCAATCGAACCTACTAATAGTTGATGCACGAAGAGTATATCAGCGAGATGACGACAATTTGCAACAGTTTGTAGATTAATCAGTTTTAACCGATGTTCGTATGGAGGAAAATTATATTTATCATCCCAAGAGAGATCACGTAGAGCGAAACGGATAAATCTTCGTTGGACAGCTTCAATTCTCAAGGAATGCTTGAAAAACTTGACTAGCGTATTCAAGGCTGGGTCTGACAAGGGTAACATACAGGGATTTAGTGACATAAGGATTCGAGAATTCTTTAGACCAGCGTTTGATGAAGCCTAGTTGGCTCTGTTAATTATGTGATCAATGTGCGAATTAAAGTTGAGCTCTCGGTCACAAATAATGCCTAGATCGCAGATTGAATTGACTGAGCGAATGGGTTTGTTATCGAAGAAGTAGATCCTAGGGGAGGGAGGAACACGCTTGCGGGAAAAGGTAATTGCTTGGCCTTTACTCACATTCAGCTCTAGGAAGGTAAATTTGCACCATGTGAAGAACAGATCCAGGTCGCTTTGTAGTTGGAGAGAATCCGAAGTGGAGGCAATTATCTAAAAGATTTTTTATCATCCGCGTACAGAGATAGGTCGGACTCCTTTAAGATGGAATCAATGTCATTAATAGTTAGGGTAAAGATCAAGGGTCCGAGATGACTACCCTGGAAGTGGCTTTGATAGGGTTGGATACAGAACATCTGAAAAGGACTCTATAATGGCGACCTTCTAGATATGACCTAAGCCAGGAAATAAAGGAGGATGGAAAACCTAGGGCTTTGAGTTTGAGGTAAATAATTTTGTGTGAGATTTTGTCGAACGCTTTGCTGTAATCTGTAGAAATTACATCAACTTCATTGCCGTTCTCTAAAGCGTGTAATGCTCGGGAAACAAATTCAGTTAGGTTGGTCGTGGTAGATAACATATAAGCCTGATGAAAACCTTAGCGGCAAGAAAAAAAAGCCCATAGTAGAAGATAAACATGAAAAATCCGGTCCCCAAATGGGGAAAGAAAACGAAATCACTCCGAAGTAACACATAAGCGGTTTCGGAGTGGATGGTGTCAAGTTGAAAAGGGGTGAAGGTGGTTTTTTAGTGAGTAAAAAGTCATACACTACTTAAAACAGAGCGGGCCTGTTTCTCGTGAGCAGTAGCGTTTTCCGCTACCCCTGAGGCAAAAAAGAGTGAAGGGAAATGAAGCTGCCAATGCACTAGCAAGAAGTAGCTTGAAAACTTCGTACCCACAATTGTACCCACACACAGATATCCATGCCATCTACTTTAGACATGACCTTGATGACCGGTATGTCAAGGGTTAAACGTTATAGCATTGTTAATATAAAACCTCTCATCAAATCGGTTGGGTGATCGAGTTACAACCAAATTTGCCGCATGCTTAGTTATAAGTCGTAGTGAGTGACCCCACCGCATGCTGGCCTATACATAAGTATATCCGCTTACAAATTGCAATCGATCCAGGAGTGATACTTGTATTGCAGGTGGTACAGATGAGCTTGAGTTCCAGTAGCTCATGAAGTTGAGAGAAGTCCAGCGAAGAGTGCATTGTCACAGAATAAATTTCAACAACTCACTGACGAAGCTAGCAAATGAAATACATAACAAACAGATGCAACTGGTGGCTGTCAATGCCAGCGTCAATACCCGGTGAGGAGTTCGTATGACTCTCCGATGAGCATCGGCTAAGAAGATGGAGGAAGCAGTCTAATACTCTTCAACCACATTTAAGATAGAGGTATCATCTAAAGCACTCTATCCGATGCCCGATGACGTATCGGAAGCACGCCACAAGTATGAGATCATTGCCATGGTTAGACTGTATTAGACACTCCTTGGAGCTCATTTCGATCCATTTTAATATACACGGTCCATTCAAAAATACGTATGTACATAAAAATAAATAAAAATATTTGGCGCAACAGCTCTTTAAGTGCCACGGCCAAGCTTCTCGCAACCACTCATGTTATGTGCGTTATATTTTTCATACGAATGGAAGGTTTAGTGCAGTATCCGAATGGAAATTTGTTTTGAGAAGCTTTTTCGAGACAACAATACTCTCGGATGTTTGTCAGACGCTCGCGAAGGGTGGGACCGTGAAAAAACTTTTTGGTGTTTTCTGGGATTCGAACTCGGAACCTCACGCGCAATGATCCGACACACTAATCACTTACGCCACGGCGCCCACAAAAAAATAAATAAAAGTACGTACCTATTTTGATCAAATTATTATACTTCTTGGAGGTGGCTTTTAAAGCCACTTAATATTAGGTTAGTTAGATGGGTACCTTGTGATGTAAGTCACTGCTTGTTCTAATTTTATATTTACCCTGTGAACCTGCAAACAAAGAAAAACAGTACATCTTCACCCATTGAGATAAGGATATGAATCTCAGAAAGTCTGTCAGCTCGGCAAGAGAAACCACTGCTTTAGAACCACCTAGATATGGATATGGATCTCTGGAGGTCCTTCAGTTCAGTATGGTGTAGGTCCTCCAACTCAGTGAAGAAGTAGCTACCGAGAGTCCACATTTTTCGGTCGGCGATGACAGGGCTTTCGCACAGCAGGTGTCGGATAGATTCATTTTTTTCCTCGTTCCAGCAGCTCCTGATGAAGTCTAATGGCACAGTGCCCCGTGATTATGCCAGAGATGACCTGCGTACTGTTACTACTAAGCCTAACCAGAGAATGTGTTCTCCTCAAAACCAAAGCCGGCTACAGCGTTCTGGCAGTGACGCACGTATCCAGATAGATCCATCGTCTATTGGTTTCACTAGTGGCTTCATCACAGCACAGCCTGCACGACAGCACATCTGACAACGGACTCAGGCTAATCGACTTTACAAATACAAATATTTGGCGCAACAGCTCTTTAAATTGCGAGGGCCTAGCTTCTCGCAAGCACTCATGTTGTGTGCGTTATATTTTTCACACGAATGGAAGGGACCTACAGTTTAATGCCGAATCCGAACGGCGATTTGAGAAACTTTTTCGTGACAACAATACTCTCGAATGTTTGTCAGACGCTCGCGAGAGGTGGTACCGTGAAAAAACTTTTTGGTATTTTCTGGGATTCGAACTTGGAACCTCATGCGTAGTGATCCGACACACTAACCACTTACGCCACGGCGCCCACGACTAATCGACTCTGCTAATCGACTTTGCAGCGGGGCGAAACTTTGTCGTAGCTAGTACGCGGTTCCCCCGTCTCGATCGATCACATTGCGATCGACGCAAGGCACTCTTCCAGTATTCTGGGTGTCCGGACTTTCCGAGGAGCCAACGGGTAAAGGGTAAAAAGAACATGCCAGGGTTTCAAAGCCAGAACAGAAGCCTACAGGGACGAAAATGGCAATATAGTAGTAGAATCGCAGTCGGTGCTGATGATATGGAAGGAACACTTCTGCAGACTGTTAAACGGCGATGATGACCAATATTCCGCTGTCAGGCAGAATGAGCCATTCAACAGTGATGACGATGGCAGTCAAGATTCCCGTCATCCCGATCAGAATTAAGTGAGGATAGCGATATCTAAACTCAAATCCGACAAAGCTGCTGGAGCCGCCGGCCTTGCCGCTGAACTTTTCAAGGCAGGAGGAGATGAGTTGGTAAGAAGCATGCACCAGCTCATCTGTAAAATCTGGTCGGACGAAAGTATGCCCGATGAGTGGAACCTCAGCATCATTAGCCCGATCCTGAAGAAAGGAGACCTTCTGAACTGCGCCAATTACAGAGGTATAGATCTCCTCAACATCGCATATAAGATCCTGTCTGCCGTATTATGAGAACGCCTAAAACCTATCGTCAACCACCTGATAGGTCCTTATCAGTGCGGTTTCAAGCCTGGAAAGTCCACCATTGACCAAATATTCACACTACGGCAGATCTTGGAAAAAAACCATGAATATAAAACCGATACGCACCATCTCTTCATCGATTTCAAAGTTGCCTATGATAGCGTGTACAGAGACGAGCTATACAGAGCCATGTCTAGTCTTGACATCCCTGCCAAGCTCGTCCGTTTGTGTAGAATGACGATGGAGAACTCTCTACAATCTTTTATAAGTCTGTACAACTACTCGGTTATGCCGATGACATTGACATAATCGGAAGAACTCAGCGGGCCGTCAATGGGGCATTTACGAGTATTGAGATCGAGGCAGCAAAGATGGGTCTAGTGGTCAATAAAAGCAAAACAAAATATATGCTGTCTACAAAAAAGGACACCCAACATCGGCGTCTTTGACAGAACGCCACAATAGACAGATATTATTTTGAAGTAGTAAAGGATTTCGTCTACCTAGACTCTATGGTGAACTCCGCAAATGACATCAGTAGGGAGATCACACGAAGAATTACTCTTGTTTCTATGGGCTAAAACGGCAATTGAGTAGCAAAGCCCTATCTCGAACTACTAAGGTAACTCTTTATAAAGCTCTAATCATCCCAGTTCTGCTGTATGGCGCAGAGGCATGGGCTTTGAAAAAACAGGATGAGGATGCCCTTGGTTATTTCGAGAGAAAAGTTCTTTGAGCGATCTTTGGTCCCGTCTGCATAGACGTTGAGTGGAGGAGTGCTGAGCTATACGGCCTGTACAAGGACATCGACTTAGCCAGAATAGTTCACATACAGCGACTAAGATGACTGGGTCATTTAGAGCGGATGGAGCCCAACCTTCCCGCTAAGAAAGTTTTCGAATCCACCCCGGATGGACGACGCAGTAGAGGACGACCTCGCGGTATATGGCGTAAACAAGTGGAGAGGGACCTCAACCAACTTGGCGTGCGCAACTGGAGGCAGCTAGCTCGTAATCGTGCTAAATAAGTAAGTAAGTGACTTTATCTCCAACGAGTTTATTTATAGAGCTAATAGGAACCTTCACGAAAGGGTGGGCCTGCCAGATGTGCAGCGTCGACCCAATTCTAGCGAGTTCACCTGCTCTTTCATTGCTCGGTATGGCCATATGCCCTGGTACCCACATAGGGTCACCTTGTTGGCTTGTGATACCTCATTGAGATGCCGTTTGCAGATTCTTATGATTTTTTGTCTTTGTTTCTGATTCACAGTATTTTTTTTTCTATAACCGATGTCATAGGCAAATCACTATCAACAGAGCGAACAATTTTTCCAGCTATATGACCAAGCTACTGCCAGTATTATGCCTTCGCAGTAGTGTTCACACAAGCTTTCGCAATTGATTAGCCTGACTTTATATATTTCATGAGAAATAAATAAATGCTCGCTGACATTAGGATTTGATTTGATGAACCATTAGCGTGGCAATTGACGACGTTACCACCACACCATTGCCACCCCTATTCATTGCATTCGTTGTTAATTCTGAACGAGTTGTTGACTCCTAGTGTTTTGCAGTAAGCCCCAGCTCCTACACCGACATATGTACATTTTGAAACCGTCAGTGTAGAAGGGCAATTCCCCATTACTAGTCATTTCTGTCAGGAATTCTTATAATGAATCTCTTGTCGATTGTCAGTAACGGAGTCATGAAATCGGTTGCTACCTGCCTACTTGCGACCTCCCGTCTTGAAAGCGTGGAGGCGTGACCGTATGGTGCAGATGACCAGAGTCCTGCTTGTGAATATTTGCAGTTTCGAAACCATAATCCACTCTTGAACTGGTGTTTGCGTTTCCAAAACTGTTTCCCTACTCGAATGCTTCTGGTACCGTCCAGTGTTAACAAAATGTTGGATAAAAGGAAAAGTAAATAGTCTTTGGAGTCAGGATTTCACGTGTTTGGGGACACGAAAATAAATACACTTCCGGCTAGATATGTATGAATATGTAGGGAATAACACTCTCTCTCCTTTAAATCAAGTCAAGTAACCAAATTTGATCAGTATGTCGTTTCCCTGTTTTCAGGCTTGTAAATTTTGTTAAACATTTTACAGACCTTTTATGCAATCAAGGCCGCAGCAGGGTAATCATACATATATGAAAATTTCATGGAAAAAACCAAAACCACATCTCATCGCCATATTACCACCACAAACGTTTCCACTTAGTCCAGCTGACATTTGAATCAACACTATAAGCCCACACGTCTTCCGAGTCAATGCCATTTTCGATAAATTACACCGCAAGCGAGCATATTGTCGACACACGATTTATGTAGGTCTTTTTGCAATATTACACAATTTGGTTGGTGGCGCTGGCGGTTATACCATTTGAACCCGTCATCGTCGCCAATTCAATGTTAATGTCAATTTCCAAAAAAAAAAAAAAAAACATAAGTGTAGACGAATCCACAGAACAATGACATGGCTTACACATGTGCGTTGCCATTGAACTATAGACATTGCTGTGTGCGTATGGTGTAGCTAAATATCAACAATATTCTTCTCATAAATATTTGCCGGGAGCTTAGGGGCTTATACGTATATTTGAACTGATGACCTTTGCAAAATGCTAATAGAGGAAGTGTTATGCAAAAACTGTAGGCGGGTAGGTTTGCTCTTGATGACCAAACTTAAGAGTCATATTAACATCAAATATTTTTATTTCATAAAATTTATTGCGAATGTATTCTATGACTCATGCTAACAGTCTTAAGAGTGACACCAGTACTTCCGGTAGGTAAAATAGCATCTAAGGCCATATTGATCTTCAAACTCGATGAGAATTCCCAAAATCAAATGAGGATAACAAAATTTAGGCACGACCTAGTGACGAACCATACACCAACTTATCTGCAAAGTATGATCGGATGAAAGTATGTCCGATAAAGGAACATAAGCCTGCGACAAAGCCACGCTCTATCATTTGATCGTCTTACAATTATTCTTTAAATGGTTGTAGGAAATTCTGAAGTAACCGTCAGCGGTACGATCCTTCAAATGTCTGCAACCACTGGCCTAGCGCAGTGGGTCCAAACTGCGGTGAATGAGGGTCAAAAAATAGATGTTATCGGCTATGATAACATTACAGAAGTAGTCCAGTTAAGCCCCCACTTTCATTTGGATCCAAGCTGCGTCAAACACTTCCATGCCAAATGGCAAGTGCTTAAACAATATGACGCCAATTGCTAGCTAAAATGATCAAACGTTTAACAGTAAACAGTATAATTGTAGCCTGAGTGCGAATGACATCGGCTTTCTTAATCGAAATCAGTTCATTGGATCTTAGGAAATAACGAACTTAGTAAGCAAGTTTAAAGTGCTCATAGGAGCTTCGATAGTTCGCAAAATAGCGAGATAAAACTGCTTGTGTTGAATATTTTTTTGTTCGGTTAGTAAAACGGACTTGCACTTAACGAAGGCAAATAGCGAGAGAAATGGAGATATTTAAAGTGTGGACTCCCAACAAGGTGGAACTTTGACTTATGTGAAAGACGCGGCACTGCCATCAAGCATTTCATCACGAGGGGGGACTTCAGCCTTAGGCACTCGGCTCGTTCGTGTTGGCAGCCTCCTGTGCTACGGTTCGTTGTCACTCCTTTCTTCGCTGTTCCTTCCTAATGGTTGCTACAGTGTCGCAACTGCTTCCCAGGTATCTTCCCTGCCCATCATCTGTCTGGTGATGTTGTCTGGGGTTAGGTCCTCACCCAGTTTATTCACCAGCAGGTATCATTCTTCCTAGTATCGTGGACAATGAAACATGCTGTATTCCGCATCCTCGACTCCTTCCGTGCACCTTGGGCAGTAGGGGTTGTCATCTAATCCAAACCTATGGAGGTAGGCTCTGAAGCAACCATGGCCAGTAAGCATCTGTGTCAGCTTGAAATTCAGCTCACCATATTTCCTATTTATCCAAGCGTTTATATTTTCGATCAATCTGCCTTTATCAGAGTGATCCTATCTATCCTGCCATCCATTCAGAGTTGTCCTTGGTGGAGCATCAGGACCATTCGACTCGTCGCAGTTTGTGCTGCTGTCCTGCTGGTACGGTATTTCCATTTGGCTTCTTTAGCCAGAAGGTCTATTGGTACCATGCCAGCCACTGCACATGCCGCATCGTAGGAGGTTCTATGGCATACTCTCAACGCGTTGATTCTGTCAGCTGTCTCCGTCTTCCTTCGTCGTTGAGTATTATCGATGCCGCAACTCTTGCTAAGAGCAGTCTCCTCTTGTGCTTTGGTCCGCTGACATTTGGCATGATCTTTGCCAAGGCAGCCATTGCTTTTGCTGCCTTCTCAGCTGCATATTGCAGATGTTGCTTTAAAGTTATCCTTGCATTTATAGTAATGCCAAGGTACATCAGCTCTGATTTAGAAACTACCACGTGATAGTCAACGGTTGCTATTACAGTCTCCATGACTCGCCTGCTGCATATGAGCACTACATCTGTTTTACCTCTGCAAGTTGTAGGCCTATGCGAGCCAGTCCTGAACCATCCCGATAGCTTCATTGCAGTCATGCTCCAAAGTCTTAAGGAGTTTGGTCTCAACGATTTCTATGTCGTCGGCGAAGCCCATTACCACGACCACGTTTTTGAGACACATTCTGGACGTGGGCGAGGGTTTTCGATCAACCTTCAACTTCATCATAAGAACTTGATAGGCTTTCCCCATTGATTTTGGTCAGCTTCGACCCACAATTCGACAAAGCTTCTCTTTTCACTGTCTTCAAATGTAATTTTTAGGGCTCTCCGGGCAGTTATGAATCTCTCATGGAGTTCTCCGTGTTCTGCTATGTTCTCTGGAGCGCTGGTACAATCGGCGCGCCGTGTGATACTCTGCGCGCAGTCTGGGGATTTCATCGTTCCCCCAGTATTCTGGTGGCCATTGCGCGTTTACTGTTTTCCGTTGCATGGATGTATCATATGCACTTTCCAATTCTCTTGTGAGCTGATTCGCCTTGTCTGTGGCTGATCCAGAAAGGGATATATGTATCCTTCATCATCAGCTGGATTACTTCAATGTCTAGAGTTTATGATTTCCATCCTCTTTTCGGTGGCTGCCTTCTATGCTCTCCTCTATTTTCAATGGGACTGGGCCGTAGGTGGAACTTGATTGCCTGGTGATCGCCGCTGTGCGTATACTTAGTGCTAATTCTCCATGCAGCATTTTTTGTCAAACACATGCTCACGAAACTTGATGTCTATTATTGACCCTCTTCCGTTTATGCTGAAGGTCAGCTCGCTCCCGGAATTCGCGAGAACTATGTCCAACGATGCGAACGCCTCCAGGAGTGTTATTCCTATGGCGTTTGTGGTAAACGAATCCCATTCTACCGCCCACGCGTTAAAATCACCAGCAATGACGACGAGGTTTCTTCTTCTTGCAGTGGTTGGATTGTTGTCAACTGTTCGTTCGAATTCTTCATGCTTGATGTTGGGAGGCGCGTAGCAGCTGAATAAGTATATGGCATTTACTTTGGCCCACTTTCTATGTGAAGTGAGCAAGCATAAAGGTATAGTTCTTGCACAAACAATGACGCTATTTAAAGTAAGTAAAAAACCGTACCCCTTAATCATTTCAACAGTTAAATTTTCTGTCGTTCAAGGCACTAAGACTTGCTGGTATACCCTTGGATCTCTTATGTACAGCGCTGAAAATGTTGGCTGAGCGTCTGCACCCATTGGTAAACAGAGCTTGGAGGATTGAGAGCTATACAGACGATTGAAAAAGGGCAAAGGTAAAAACTATAGAGTTATTTGCACGCTGTCTGCATTAGTTAGGGTAGTAGGAGAAATAATCCTCGCACGAATAAAAGAAGACCTCGAGGACACAGTCGATGTCGACCCTGGATCCTCCTGTGTCGACCACATCAACACCCTGCAGATCATCAAGTGCGTTAAATACCGATCGACACTTCACTTGTTTCTCCGTTGACTTTGAAAAGGTATTCGACAGTATCAAAAGGGAATTTGTATGGGGTGGTATCCCCGATAAATTCATAGCTTCCATCAGGATACATACGATAGATCCAAATGTCGCGTTTTGTATAGAGATGGCTGTCTGAAGAATTCGAGATCCAAAGTGAGGTAAGACAAGGCCACTTTCTTTGACAAATATTATTTTCATTGGTGATTAGCGGTGTGCATCGCGGTGTTTTGTTGACCGAGAAGGGAGGAATTCCATGGACTCTTAGATTTCAACCCAAATACTGTGACTGCACTGCCGATGTATACATACATACTCTTCAAGCATTTTGGCGGAGAGAGGGAAGCAGGCATCATGGGGCTAAAAATAAACACGGCAAAAGCTAAAATGATCAACATCAGAACAAACTCATCAGCTTAAGTATGAGTTGTTGAGCAACCGGTAGAGAGAGTGGGAAGTTACCGGTATCTTAGAAATAAGGAAAAGAGACATAGTTTTGCTCGATCTATATGGGTGCAGCACTTGAAAAGGGACCACTGCTATCACGAAAAAGCTGAAACATCCGTTAACAATTGTCTATGAAACCTACTAAGGATTTTCGGGCCCAACCGTATCTCTAACGAACATCTGTACCAGATACTGCGTCAAGAACCAATAGGGATATCCATCCAATGACGAAAGTTGTAGTGAATTGATTATAAGTAGGTAACTACGCGATGCAATGGAGCCTGCTTACAACTGAGCAGCGGATAGACTGTGAAGTATATGTACGTGCCAGAACAGTCGCGGAGTTGTCATAGCAGAAGAGTTGTCAAAGCTCAGACATATTGCCAGAAACCGTACATGATGGCGTAATAGAGGCTCTAAGACCCACAAGGATAAACAGGACATAAGTAATTATTAAAATTTTATGTCAAAATTCAAAACTAAGACAATATTTCACGGGTGTAGTATTACAACTCTAGACAAAGATCTACAAACTTTTTGCTTTCAACCAGTAAAGCACAGATATCCACCTGAAACACAGCATTGCCTGTGACAATAGATTACTTTGTCTCTTAAATATCAAGTGCACATGCCGTTGCACTTGAGGTTTCTAATTGCGATCTTTAGAGGAACGTGCATCCAGTCTGTGACTTGTGGAAACTAATAGACACAATTCATTAAAAATGAAAAAAAACACACTTTGCACTTGGCTGCACATTACATCTCCAACAACAAAAAACTACCACAAAACATACCAATGTGCCATAGTCCACAACACACAACATGAATCTAACCGCTTTTATTATGAAACATCAAGTTCTCACTTACTCATCGCACTATCGGTTGACCTCATGCGAGTCTGAAATAGGCGAAAACCTCTTTTCAAGTTAATTTCAGTTTGTTGTGTCTTGGGCTGGTACCGCAAAAGTCCCACACCACCTCTACCGATTGGGCTCAGTTCATCCGATTTAAATGCATCCAAGGTGGTGTAGTAGTAGTGGACATAACAACAACAACAACATCAACTTAAGCTACTCACACTGGGTGAATGAATGAAATTGTATAATTTTAGATTTTGTCCAAATCGGTCAGACGGCTGGCGTCAAGTTTACTAGGTAAGGCAAGGTAGACGAGGCTTGTTGCCTACCTGACTTTACCAGGTTCGATAATAAAAAAAAAAAAGCGAAAACAAAGCCAACAGTCGATGCTAAAAGCTGTGGAAATCGAAAACAATTTTGTTTTGTTCCAAAACAACAACAACAAAATAAGCCAACAGCAGCAGTGGCAGCAGTAGAAGCAATTGATGTAGCATCGATCAAGACCACGTTCGCTGCGTGTCTTGATTCAAGTTTAAGTTGACAATGTCTATATTGGTGGGATTTATGAAACGTTAAGGTTAGATGAGTAATATATTACCCAGTTTAATTGGCATCATCAGCCAAATTCAGAAAGGCTGAATCTGTATGTGTGTGTGCCTTGGCACCGGCTGGTCCCCCGCTTATGTGAGCGTGAGCTATCTATCTGCATTGATCCCACTAAACTCTAGAGGATTGTACAAAGAAATTAATATGCATTTCAAATTACTCGTATTCATTGATATGTTGTAAATGGTTTTATAAGAAAATTACAACAATGGGCTACTCTGAGCAAAAGAGTGAGGCTCAACAGATTTGTTTTCAACACCCCAAAATGTAACTGCAGCTTTTTTGGGGGGTAAAGTTGAGGTTAGATGATATTTGGACTTAGGTAAGGTTAGTTAGATAGGTGCCTTGTGATAAATGGGTCACTGCTGACTTAGACCAACAGTTCGGGTACATTGTGCCGAATTATTTAACCCTGGAAACACTATAGAAATGGTACGCTGTTAGAATCATGCAGATAGTGATACGACTCTCAGGGGGTCCATCAGCTCAACATTACCTAAGCTCTCCAGGTAATGTTGAGCTATTGTCTGGTTTCTCTGCTATTGTCTGGTGGCCAATAGCAGAGAAAACCACACATCTCAAGGAGTTGACTAAAATCCAGAGACTTGCCTGCATAGCAACCACTGGCGCCAATAGAACGACCCCGACTGCAGCACTTGAAACAATTCTCACACTGATTCCACTAGACTTATTTGTTAAGAAATCAGCTGCGATGAGTGCCCTACGCCTAAAAGAATCCCACCTATGGAGAAGGGGCCACATGGGCCACCGTAGCATGCCAAGATAGACTCGCCTAAACGCCTAAACGAATATATTCCCCCTCCCTCCGACTTCAGCCTAAACGTCAAAACGGTCATCCTATCGAGGAAACACTGGGAAGATGGTGGGCCATTAACCCGCATAGTATTTCAATCTTCAATGACGGGCCCAAAACAAACGAAGGAGTGGGTTGGGGTATGTACTCAGCAGAACCCGATATTGCAATGTCACTATGGCTTCCGAACCACGGCAGTGTGTTCTAGGCAGAAGTCCTAGCGATAGCAGAGGTGGCACGAGAACTATCCACGAAACTTGTTACTTGAAAAGAGATTGACATTAACATGGATAGTCAAGCTGCTATAAAGGCCAGCCTATCCGCTGTAATAAAATCAAAGCAAATAAAACGCTGCCGCGAGGAGCTTAAAACGCGCATGCATAGCCACCATGTAACACTGGTGGTTCGAAGGACACAAAGGAATTCCAGGCAACGAGATGGCGGATCAACTGGCAAGGAAGGGATCACAACAAGACCTGTCAATGGTCCAAAGCTCAGTCCTTCCTCCCTTTAAACTTGTTAAATCAAACAAAGCATTTGACTTCAAACGACAAGCAGACGAAAGATGGAGAGCGCTTTCATCATGCCGAGTCTCCAGAAGCATCTGGACAAAACATGACAGGTGAAAATCAAGCTCATCCTCACTCAAAATAGACAAAACTTGACGCTCCTCATAGGAATCAATACCGACCGCAACCTATTGGCGGCCCACCGGAAGAGAATGCGACTAAGTACAGATGAACTCACGCAGAGGAGGACACAGAACACTTCCTTTGCAAATGCCCTAGTCTCTGCAATATCAGAAAGACGGCCATTGGAGAGTATTTTTTCAATCATTTGGGCGACTTGTCTGAAAAGCCACCAACCAGCATCATGAAATTCATAACTTCTTCAGGATGGTTCAGAGGAGGCCGTTCTATTAACACAGAACTCTAGCCACTTTGTTTGTCCCCTCTTTTCAGTACTTCAACCAGGAAACTCCACGTTAGGTGAGCACAATGGATCCGTTTGAGATCCGAGTGCAGGCTGCGCCCATTCGATGCAGCTAACCCCTTTAACCTAACCTAACCTAAGTCCTCCAGCTCCGAGAAGAAGTAACTACCAAGAGTCTGCAGTCGTCTGACGGATAGGGGAGGACAATCACACAGCAGGTAACGAACGGATTCAATTTCTTCTTCGTCCATGTAACTTCTACAATTACTGTTGTGCAGTACACCCAGTCGTTCCGCATAAATACCGATGGCAAATTGACCAGTAATTATGCCAGAAATGACCCGTGCGTTATGACGACTAAGTTTCACCAGACAGGTAGACCCCTTTTTGCTAAAGGCCGGCCATAGCGCCTTGGTCGTTCCGCAAATGTGCAGATGAACCCAGCGTCTGTTTGCTCGACCAGTCGCTTCATCTTCTATTTTCTTCCATAAGGAACAGATTGGGGTCACTACAAGAAGGAGATCCCGCGATTCATGCAGCGCCCACCCCTTCCTAGCAAACTCTTCAGCCCTGGTACCAGTAGAGGGCCACTGCATTGGCTCTAGATATCTCGTTTAAAAGTGATTTGTGAGTCCCCACAGGACTCGACCTAATTACAGTATAGACAGCCTGGATGTCTAGACAGTGATCGTTTTACCAACGATATTACTCTCGCGTATAAGTTCAGCGCCCCTGAAAGACGCTGCAGTCGCCGCTTATTCTAAAGGAGTGGTTTATTTCTAGGGCTTCACAATAAACTCCGGCTCCCGTGCCAACGTCCATCTTAGAACCGTCGGCATAGACGAAGGCAATTAGCTAAAGACCAAGGTAAATAGAGAGGCTTGTAGGTTGAGGCCCAGGTTCACCCCGAACTGTACCTCCACCTAAGTAGTAAGTAAGTAAGTAAGTAAGCAATGTACACCATGATGGTGAGACCCAGAAGCACTTACATATGTCCCACTGACTTCCACCCCCAATTTGTTCTGCATGAAGGTGTATCCTACTTAAACTCGACAGGAGCAAGAGTGAGCCAGACTACCATCAAAGCAACAAGGTCTTGCGAAATCGGCATTAAGATGGTCAACAATTAGGCGATATCAATAAGGTTATCCTGGACTAATTTCTGCGCCAAGTTGGACTGGTTACAAAGAAAAATCATGTTCGTAGAGCCACAACCTTCCAACGCTGCAAAGAGATGGGATTCAATGTTCAGCAAACTCCTGAAGGTAAAACCAGTAAAATCATGCGTAATGATATTTCAGTTGGGAGTTATCTAAAATATTATAATATGCTGACGTTTGACGGGTGATGTACTAACTGAATTCTCTACAGAAATAATACGAAGAGCCTTGAGAAGTCACCAACAAAGCGGAGCTGGCCGTCGACACTGAAGTTTCCAAATTGGATGTGGATGTAGGACTGGGATTCACTGTGAAATCCTAGGAGTCAACTTCGTAATCATAATCATCATCCAGACTGCAAAAACCATAATAACGGATATACCTCGATAGCAAGGCAATATTTAGATTAAGGCTAGTATCTACAAGCGGCATAAATGGTATATCTAGAGCAAATACGATGATCCCTTACAAGTAAGGGGCAAACGAATTTTCAAGGAAAGAGTCGGTATTACGTACAATAAGTTTTCTCACGGTCCCACCTCTCGCGAGCGTGTGACAAACATCCGAGAGTATTGTTGTCACGAAAAAGCTTCTCAAATCGCCGTTCGGATACAGCACTAAACTGTAGGTCCCTTCCATTCGTGTGAAAAATATAACGCACACAACATGAGTGGTTGCGAGAAGCTAGGCCCTGGCACTTTAAAGAGCTGTTAAATACATACATTTTCAATGGCCCGCTAATCCTTCATGATGGTCGCGGGGGTAGGATGCTCAGGTAGGCCCTCCATACTTCTCGATTCTCCGTCATTGACTCCAACTCATCAGGTGGAATACCTAGACCTAGACCTAGACTTAAGAGTAAAGAAAGCTACAGTAGCACTTTTCTCTTGCAAAAAAGCTATTGGAAATAGATGGGACTTACAACCCCGAATCACTCACTGGCTCTACATCTCGGTCATTAGACGTGGTGGTTGTCTGGTGGACGGCCTAAGAAAAAGCTATAAATAGCGATTATCTAAGTAAGGTCCAGCGCACAGCTTGCCTGTGCATAGCCAGAGCACTACGTACAACTCCCTCTGCGGCACTGGACATTTTGTTTTATCTGATACCCCTCGATATATTTAGTAAGCAAAGGAATTCAGCCGTTCACCTCGAAGCTACCCAACAGTGGTCAAGAAAAGTATTTGGCCGCGTTTCCATTTTGAATAAATTCTAATTCTCTCCCGAAAACACGGACTACACCATCCCACGTCTGAACTTTGTCAAGAACTTCCTCGCCACCATCCCCTCCAGATCACTCTGGAATGATGATGCATTTTTAGAAGATGGGTCAATCCACTTCTTCACAGATGGCTCAAAATCCAAGGACGGAGTTGGTGGAGGTGTTTTCTCTGACAGGCTTAATCTTAAGCTCTCATTCCGTCTTCCAAATCATTGTAGCGTGTTCCAGGCGGAATTTTTGGCGATCAAAGAAGTCTTATCTTGGCTTAAGAAAAACGTGATATCTGCTAGAAATATCCGCATCTTTTTAGACAGCCTAGCAGCAATCAAATATTTGGAATCGACCTCTATAAATTCCTTAGTAGCTCTAGACTGCTGATCGTCTCTCGTGGAGATGTCTGAGCAGTTCAATATTCACCTGTGTTGGGTGCCGGGGCATAGGGACATTCCAGGGAATTGTAAGGCCGATGAACTCGCCAAAATAGAAACAACTATACCCATCCTGCCGGATAAAGGCTCCTTAGGTATACCAATCGCTACTTGTAAACTCAAATCTAAGCTGGATGCTATCGAGAGTACGAATCTTAGGTGGACAAGTGGACCCACATGTCTAGCGACAAAACAAATTTGGCCGAAGCTGGATCTAAAATGTTCTAAGAATTTAATTTCTCTAAACAGATTGCATATCGGCGCTTTAATAGGTGTCATCCGTGGACACTGTCTAATAGGCAAGCATGCTGCAAGGCTAGGCGTTTTTGCGAACGACTTTTGCAGAAGCTACATGGATGAAGAAGAGGAAGAAACTATCCCTTACCTTCTTCGTTTCTGCCGAGTTCTCTCCCATAGAAGAAAGCTTCACCTAGGAGCCCCCTATTACTATGACATAGGCGACCTGAAAAACATCGATATTAAGAGCCTACTACGCTTCATATGAAGCTCAAAATGGTTTAACGAGTAGGTCGGAGAAACTTTCTCCCATGATCCATGTGGTATCACAATGGACCCATTTTTGGTCTAAGTGTGTTGGCGATTCTCTGCTGGCAGCCACTTCAACCTAACCTAATACCTAGACTGCTCCAGGAGAGATGCCGGATTTGGTTCAACCATCTGTTTCTTGGCCTACCGGGGATTCGCCTACCTGATGGCCCGGCAATCATGGCACGTCTTGGAAGCCGGTCTGGGGGCATACGCACTACGTGACCAAACCATCCAAGCATAGATCGTTCCGTTGGGAGAAGTCGCTGCTCAACATTGAGCACCACACGTACTCTGGTGTTGCGCACTCGATCCAGCAACACCGTAAAGGAACATCATTTCGACAGCTTGTATCCGCGATCTTATTCTTTCGGTCACTAACCAAATTTCATGACCATCGGTGTTGCATATTGATCGCTATTAGTTCGTTAAAAAAGTTAATTGAATTGAAATAAAATTATTGGTAAAGCCAATAGGCCCTGCATCCATCTGGATACGTGCATAATAGCGAGAGCCATATGGCCCATCTATGATAGAAAGAAATTTTTTTCTCTGGTTGCCCTTAGTCGCAGTGAGTCTTGGGTCATCTCTAACAACATTACCGGGTACTATATGATTTCTTATTATACTGCACATCTCGGGATATTTGTTTAGTATCAATCTGCATATACGTCAACTCACTTGAATAACATCGAAGAAAATGTATCAATTTTGGTTAGTGTATCGAATGATTCTTTCACTCCACAATGGCTAGTTTTAAAGCACGGATTCCTTTAAAAAAAAACGCGCGTGGGTTGCCCCTTTTACCAAATTCGTTGATAAAGATTAACATGCAAGGCCCCCCAAGAGCTACTACCTCTTCAAAAAAACATGGAACATCACGAAACGTTTGAGTGACTACAGCTTACGACGAAAGCCACTCATCAAAACAATACAGAAAAAAGTGATTAGCCATGCCAAAGATAAAACAATTTACTCGAATAATGAATGACGTGTGACTTGAATTACAATCCCTACAAAAGTCGTAACCATATCTGCTGCTGATTTATCAGATACAACAAAGGGGCAGCAACCATCCGTCACATTCATTGGAATCTTATCCATATCGTTAGTATGAATCAGCTGCAAAATGACCAAAAACTATGCTTGGTACACACATAATGCCTATGTATCGTTGTTATTTGTCTACTTAGAGTGAGAACAACGTCCCACAGCTCGTCGTCTATTTACACTGATATGGTGAGAGTTTCCTCTACCACACCCTGTCTTAGGATTATCCCCCAGATACATTGAGCATACTTAGTCATTCGAGCAAAAATAGCTTCCAATTTCATTCTGCATTCCTTGTGGGAAGTACGAGTACATACGTCAACCTTGCGCGTCCAGCCTTTGTGTGTGTTCGGTTCTCTATTGCCGGCAGAAAGTTCAACAACTCCCAACTCCAGCCGTATATGGAAAACCACTTTTTTTTTGTTATAACAGGCAACTAAGTCAAATTGACACCCGCAAGTGACTAAGCCTAACGACAAAACCTTCACAGATACGAAACAAAAAAGCCGGAAGCACCAATTGTGGAAATTGTGAAAATTCCATTAAATCTTTCTCCACCACCACCATCACCATCACCAGCGCGGCAAATGGGAACATAAAAAAAAAAGAAAAACTTATTTTCATTTAATTAAAAAAGTAAAATCTAAATTCATGGCTTGTCTAGCCTCAGCAGCGAGACGTGTCAGTCTATCTACTGTACTGGCTGCCGGCAAAGTGTCACCAAACCCTTAATAGTGGTGAATGCGCATGCGTGCAATAATTCAATCAGTCGTCGTCGTTGTCGTCCGTCGTCCCTCGCCCATTCTTGATGCGGATCGATAATTGTATTTAGAATGAATTTGTTTTGCTGTTCTTTGAATTATTGTCGTTGGAATTGCTATCACGATCACGGATATCCGTCTTCGATTCAACTTGGCCGTTCTTTTTGCGCTGTGCTCTGCACTTTGGGGTTCGTGATTTCTTAATTGTTTTAAAAAAAACAGTCAGTTGTCAATATGATATTTAGATAGACAAGAGAAACTATTATGATTACAGTAAGGCTGAGTGGATTTGAAGAACTAACAAATCCTAATTAAAAAGAAAAAAAAAATTTAAAGATCCAATGATTTCTATGATCGCACGTACGATCAATCGAACGACATTGCGTCCTTTTTCATTTCAACTCGTCGTTGTCGTCGGCAATGGTGGGGATGGTGATGTTGATGGTGTGGTGTGCTGTCAATTTGCATACGATGTTTGGTTTCCATCTTCATTGAGGTTAGAATGTGTGGATCCCAAGCTGTCAACAGTACACACGCCAATATTTATGGATTCTCAACTTCTTCTAATTTTCTCATGTCGTTCCGTGACGGTTGTGTATTACGTAGGCAATTTCCCGTACTTGTTCTGTCTTTGATTGACAACCATGCACTTATAGTTTTGAACTCAATTTGTTTAGCAAATTTATTGCACGATCGGTTTTGCTGGAATGTACTTTTGGTTTTTGCTTAATTGTGTCAGATGAGGTCAGTGATTTGTGTCAAAAGTATTGGAGGGAATCGCAGAATCAGGGATACTCACACTAGGGCTACCATTGTGCAAATTATGTCCAAGTCTGACGACTTTTTAACTGCCATGACTTTGTTTAACCGTGTCGCCTTTTATAGGCTCTCGCTTTTTTTTTGCAGCAAATTCTAAGCCATTACCAATAAGCCAAAAGCGATGTTCTCCTTGCATCAGTGTCAGAAGGAAACCATGGAATTCAATGACATTTCATCTAAAACACCTTGACTACGCTGTTTGCCTACTTTTACATCGGATTGTTGTTTGAGGTGTGATCAGGTAGTTTTATCGCTGCGGTTACTATTAGGCTTATTGTGAATTTTGATTGTAGGTCGAGGGAATAACATCGGACAATGACCATTCACCTGCTACCCCACAATAAGGAAGAAGCTAAGGCAAATAAATTGGGACTTAAAATTACACAGCCAAAACAAGAGCCATGAGTAGGACAGCAAGTCGATGAAGTAGACAATTTTCTATATCTAGGAAGTGTGATCTCGGCTAAACGCGGTGGCACCGAACTGGATGTGCGTAGCAAAATCTGGAAGGCAAAATCTGCATTGGGAATGGTGTTGAAAATTTGGAAGTAAAAAAAAAAGTTGTCGGTTGAAGAAACTGACTGAACATATTGGAAGCAAATTTCTTAAAACAGCCAAGGATCTTCCGATATTAGTTTATGAATTTGTAATACCACTTCTGTACAAATACAAAAAGCACGCGAAGTATGTAATGCTCCAGTTTACATGGAGCATTACATACTGACAACTCAAGGGTGCAAGAAGCGGAAGAGTTTTCATTCTTTGAATCACCCTGTGTTTCCGAGAAGTCTATAGAGCTCTTTCTCATAATTTGTCTTGTTAGTCCGAAAAGATTCTGTATCAGCGGACTCAATAAATCGTGAACAAGTGTGCAACTAGAACAATGATGTAAAGACCTTACTTGTGTGAATAATCTGTGTGAGTAATGTTTTATTTTGTACTGTTGGAACAGGAAAACGCTTCACTGGTGCACTCAGATGCAACTGGTCCAATGTACTACTAAAAGGGATAAACCACGGAGATTTTTCGTCTTTCGTAGAAAGCAAAGCATGTGCTTCAGTAGTGAAGCACTGATGAAGCACCAGCACTCACCACATCAGAATCGAAAGTCTGTCAACTGATACGAGCAAAGGCGGAGAAAATGTCCGCAAATGTCGCAGACTGTAGTGTCACTTAAGGCTAGCAAGATTCTTAGCAAATGCCTCGTGCTCTGTCATGACGCCAATACGAGTACTCGTTAGTTGTCTGCAGTCTTTTCTGCTGAGATACGAACTTCTTTTGATGTTCGGAAGCATCCGTTTGGATAGCTTGTATCCTGGAGAGTCATGCCATATATAATTGTGTTTATGAGAAACCCAATGGTCAATGGAGCTCTAACCCAGGATGCAGGGAGACCCAGCGCAGGTCCTGAGAATTTGTCCTCGAGCCTTCTCAAGCAATCCCACCGCGGATATTTTTCCCCATGAAACCAGTGTGACCTGTGACCCAGACAAGAATTAGAGAACTCAATCTTGCAGCTGAATTCAGCGAGTTTTTACATTCTCATACTATTTTGGAAGTAGTTAAAGGATTGAATAATGCTCTAAGCGCAACCTAACTGTTACACAGACGCAGATGCTTCACTTGTTCCTTAAAATATACTCATCGCTTGTACGATTGATTTGGAAAACATACGCATGCTTCCGTAACGAGACACGCTTTACGTATACAACCGATCTTAGTTGCTGTATACGCATTCTTCTGGATAGATTGATGTCACTGTGCCGATTGTATGACCTAGAATTCATCATTAAAAGCTGATGAGGATGCCCTTGAATTACTTTAAAGGAAAGGTTCTTCATGTGATCTTTGGTCTCGTCTGTCTGCATAGAGGGATAATCGGAGAGAAGATTCGACGATGAACTATTCCAACTATACAGTGTTTATATAGTAACATCAGTCTAGTGAGAACTCTTATCCAATAGCTTAAACTGATAGAATACGTAGAGTGCATATGCACATAGACACCAGCGCTCCAGTCCAAAGAGCATGTCTTTGCTTCAAGGTAAAAGTTATCTAAATAGCTTCGAAATGTTATGATTATACAGCCAAAGTGATGCAGAATGCACTCTGCTGATTATAATCATTTTCGTTGCACATTCTACATACATACTCGCATGTATATTGTGTATATTATCTTGAGCTATTCTGATAGTAATTTGACGTTTTTTAATCCGAGAGTTTCCAGTTAATAATCCTGATCTGGTAATATTTAACTCCGTTTGTGCGGGCTAGAGATATAAGTAGTTGTAGGCAATCCTATACTAGATTGAATGTGATTTTGAGTGCTAGTGGAGTGACTTCAAGGCTGCCAGAGAGTATATGAATGTTCTTATTTGTTATAGACCTGCTTAAATTTGTTTAGATACATAGTTCTATAGCGGCTGTTTCAAATACATAGGTTAGGCTAGGCTAGGTTGGCTGTGAGCACGTGAATGCAATCTTAGTGAACGTCCTTTGTGATACCATGGATCAACCATTAGGCCACTAACAAAACCAACCGGAACTTTTTATAAAGTAATGGATCATGGCGCCTTAATACGCCAAATCGCCGAGGTCATCAAAGAAAAGGGGCCCTAGATGGAGCATTCTTTTATGCGACATGGCTGGACAAATGCATAGGAGGTGAAGGATGGTTTTCTCCTCGTCGTCCCTACAGCTCCTACAGAAGTCGTTGAAGAAGAGGCCAAGTCTTTTGGCATGTTGGCCAATTAGACAATGTCCAAAAAGAACACCGACAACGCAGCTGATCTATGATTGCTTAAGTTTGACAAACTCGACACCACGTTTTTTGTCCAGCCTAGGCCAGATCTGTCTCGAAATGTGCCACGTTGAACTGTTTTCTAATCTGAGGTTGGTCTTGCTAATAGCGTTAAGCTTTAGTAGATGCTAACATGTAGCGAGAAGCATACCCAGGGCTTGTCTATCAGGCTGAATCCTTAGAGTAGTACACTGTCTGGCAAGCTCGTCCACCCTGCAATTTCCTGGAATGTCCCTGTGGCCTGGCACCCAGCATAGGCGAACTACTCTGTTATCTCCATAAGAGATAAACGACAGTTTAAGGCGGCCTTTGAAGTGAAGTAGCACGATTCCAGGGACTTGATTGCAGCTTAGCTGTCAGTGAAAATGCTAATATCACTGACAGATAGTACATACGTTTCACTTCAACCAGGACAGGGCTTCCTTAATCTCCATAATTTTCGCCTGAAAAACGACACAATGATCAGGGAGGCGGAACGGTCTTAGAGACATCTGTGAACAATGAAGTGAATGGAACTACCATCGACAGGGGGGGAGTTGTCCCATTCATCCCATTCAGGGATGCTCATACGAAAGTTGCGGTCAAATTTCAGTTTCAGCGGGGTGTACTCCGTATTTTCGTGCTCGAAGTTGAGAAGGATCGAGGAGCGGCCAATGTAATAACTAGACCACTGAGAGGAGATTTTTAGACGGATGGCCGCACAGGTAGAAATCTGTTTGCCGTAAATATCTCAGGTTGAACAAAATGTCCAGTGCAGTTTTCTTAGAGCACCACTGATGCAAATGCATGCAGATCTTTGCACCTTAGCTAGTTGAGTGAGGTGAACAGCCCTATCAAGAGCAGGCTACCATACGATTACGCCATAAATTAGTATAGGCCTGATAACGGACACGTACAGCCAATGAGTGATTTGAGGTTTCAAACCCCAGGTCCTACCTGTAGCCCTTTTACAGGAATAGAGAGATACATTGGGTTTCCTAACGCGTTCTAGTAGATTGGCTTTCCAGTTCAATTTCCTATCAAAAATAAGACCAAGGTATTTTGCGTTTTCAGTGAAGGTGAGACTGGTGCCATTTATTTTATAGGGGAACTTAATATTTCCCCGTGAAGAAAACGAGTTCCGTTTTATGAGGATTAACCCTCAGTCCACATTTGGAGGCCCATCTGTTGAGCCAAAGGAGAGCATATTGGTGGATTTCCCTGAGAGTGTCTGGGTGCTTACCGGAGCCAGCAATAGTAATGTCATCAGCATAAGCGATCACTCTGCAGTCTGACCTATCCAGGTCCACCAGCAGCTCATTTACTACTAGAGTCCACAGAAGAGGTGACAAGACTCCACCTAAGGTGTACGCAGCAGACAGACTTCTGGCCGATGCTCCGCCCAACTGTGTGTTAATAATCCTGCAAGTAAGCAATTGATTGATCAACACTCCGAGCGAAGTATCCACTTTCAGATTTGCAAGTGCGTCGGTAATTGCCTTTGATTTGACATTGTTAAAAGCTCTCTCAATGTCAAGGAAAGCCACCATGGTGTATTCTTTGATGCTCAAGGATTTTTCAATGACGCGCACAAGCGAATGCAAGGCTGACTCAACCGATTTGCCTTTGCAGTACGCATACTGGGACGGCGGGAGCAAAGCTGGACTAATGCTTTGCCGAATGTGGACGTCAATTAGCCTTTCTAAAGTTTTAAGTAGAAATGACGATAGACTGATAGATCGGAGATACTTTGGTTCCACGTGCAAGCACTTTCCTGCTTTAGGTATGAAGATGACTTACGTCGGTCCATAGTTTGGCAATGTAGACCAGATTTGGAAAGTTCGACATGATGACTTTGAGCCATGGAAGCGCAATAAAGGGCTTGAAACTGCGCATGGTCCATTCAAATACATAACTCAGTCTATAAAGTTAATTGAGCTTCTCTTGTGTAAGCCTCCATTTTATTTGTTGCCACCATATAAGTGTTGTACTCTTACATCTAATATTCGATCTTACTATCGTATTGAATAGCCACAGTGCCATTTTGGGGTTTATGTCCTAGTTCCTTCAAGATGACTTTTGCTGGTCCACTACGAATACATAGCTTTGTCTGTGGGCTTTGTGAGGTGAGAGTTCTAGGTCAGGGTTTCATACAGCGTTAAACCCAGGTACTTAATTTTTTTGGGTCTCTTTCGCATACGCGTTGCGGTATTGTGAAAATCATTCAAACAATATAAATGAATTGAAAATTAAAATAAAAAAAATTCACTATGTAAAGCTATAATAAAGCTATATTCTTTTTTTTACAATCAGCCTTGTATCAGTAAAAAGATCCTTATGACCCTTAAAATTTAGTTTTGATAGGCAAACTACCATCTTGTCTCTGCAGCACCTAGAGTCAAATTCTAAAATTAGCCCCATTTTCTTCTTTTTTGACAGCATTTGGAAAAGGGTCCAGTGAGGTGTTACATTACTTCAAATAGCTACGACATTTATCTACACATGTACATAGACACCTTGAAGATGGTTCCAAAATAATGGGAAGTTCAAGCTTTAACGACATTGAAAGTCAATTTCAATTTTCAATGTCACGATATCTGTGGGGAAGAATGTTATTATCTTCTTTTGTGTGCGACGACAACCCAACAATCCAATCCGAAACATATTGCACAAAGCAATAATCTTTAGAAAAGTGATTAAACTGTGTTGTATGAAAAACAAAACAAAAACCGACGGTAACATCGCGATTGAATACTGTTTCTGGCAGCCTTTACAAGGTCGGGAGCTTCACCGATGATGAATTTCGGGAAAAAAATTTATCTGAACTACTATTTTATATATACAGGTGACAGATAAGCGAATGCAGGCAATCAGGTTTTCTCTCCACTAGGTGTGTGTGTGTTTTTTTTTTAGAAATAAAACTACACGCATGGAGATTAGGCGCCAACGACGAATTGTTAATTCGCCTCTGTGTGATCTCCATCTGATATCGTAATTGGGCGCCAATTAAATAAAAAAAAAACCAAAACAAATAAATAATGTAAATTTATACAAAAATACATGCCGGTGCTGGTGATGGATACTCTCAGTCAAGAAGTATTTCAACGAAAAATTCAAACTGCTGGCCTTGAACGGAACAAGTTGCATGAACGGATCGTGTACCTATCGGTGGGGAACTTTATTGGAATGCAGTGTTGCACCAAGTGCCACTGGCCACGTACAGAGTGATACATGTTACCATGTCAACTGTGAAGTTAAGAAATATTTCATAAATCTTGTCCAGAAAATTCAACATTCGTGTTGATCAGTTGCGTTTTTTTCATTCACAGTTAATCAACATTCAGTGCTAATGAATTGGAACAAGTTTCAGAGTAAGATTGAGAAAGAACGGTTAGAAAGGATGCAAGGGGTGTTGAATACTCGTATTATACACAAATCTGCTTAGAGTATGAAAGCTGTTGTTTGGCTTAAGATGTTGCATAAGCTCGTCTAAAAAAAATTAAAATTCTAACATTGGGAGGCTGCAGGAACACAACAAGGTACCTGATGTCAAGAAGAAACCCTAAGACTTGCTGATGAAAAATCGGAAGCATTGTACATACATCTCTATGAAATATCCTTAAAGGCAAGTCTACGTCTATAAGTTGTGGATTCAGGACAACAGCACAACACTGACAACACTGACCACTGAGAAGAAGCCTTAGTAAGTTAGTACCTTTGTTCGTTTATAAGGGCATCGAACAAGAGTCAGACAGTAAAGATAAGGAAAATAGGAAAGCAGTTCCGGTGCCATTCCGCAGGCATACAAAGGGATGAAAACATAATTCGGAACGTTCCTTGGTCGCAAATGACAATGTGGCCTTCCGAAGCTATTGTCTAAGAAATAGGTATACATCATACACTAGACGATTCGTCAAATCTCGTGTCCCTAGGCGAAACAGAAATGTACTTGCCAGTACGTTCGTTAAGATTTAAAAATCTGGGCCGAAACAATATCTATTAGAATGAAGCATTTAAAAGACTGTTAGGCACAAAAACTACTGAAACACTTGCAGAACAGAGGACTATTAAGGTTAGTACACCCTGTTTATAGAGATGACCTTCAATTTAAATGTATAGCACTACAATAAATGACTTTCTAGATAGACCAACTATAAGCTGTATGGGTTACGGACACACTTTGATATTCTGTGACTCTCTGAAATAGTGCCTTGTCTGAATATCCCTTTAAGTAAGGACACTTGTAATCATTTATGGGTCCATGTCTCGGCTCAAAAGAAGCACAATGAAGAAAATGTTTTGAGAAGATAACTTATAACCGTGTATTGGAAATAAGGGACAATATTCTCTCTAATTGAAGCTACAATACAAATTTCGCTGCTAAACTGGGCAACAAGGAGAATCTAAGAAATGATTCTCAAAATGATTCTCGCCAAAAGCTATTAGAAATAACAATCTTGACGCACACTGTACATAGGATTGGAGAGAATAACTTAGGCTTACTGGGTAGTTTAGATAGATGTAGTTTACCTACACTAGAGAAAAGAAAGAAATTTACAAATCTAAACGTTGGGAAGAGATTTTCTAAGATGGGATAAACCAGGATACCTTGAGAACTGAATCAACCGAAGCTAAAATAAGTGAAGGTACATATTGCAGACCATCAAACTAATAGTAAACGAAATCAAGCTGGTTCAAGACATATTTAAGATAGTATAGATACTCGAGTTTCTGAAGGACATCCAGACTTGAGTAGGTGTTAGCACTAAGAAGCGACACAACAGAACTCCTCAGGTATACATTAGTAGAAGCACATTCATCAATCTGGTAGATTTAAGTGGGCGGTTTTATTGAGGTAAGCTCCTGTAAGCATTGTGTTGGTATCAGTGGCATGTAAGGAGAAAGATTTAGATTCGGACAATGGGAGGAAAGCGACACATTTGTGGAGCCTTGGCTTGGATCTTAAGTTTTAAGTTTCAGAGTTTGTAATTCTTGACAAACGCCTTAACTGGAATTCACATGTTAAGTCCGCCACAGAGCGTGCTACTAGACCACTGTTGGCCAGTAAACGCCTATACGGCAGAACTTGCGGTCTCTTTCCTAAGATGATACATTGGTTGTACATAATGATGGTTAGACCTATTATGACATCTGCGGCCATCGTCTGGTGGCCAAAAACTCTCCAGCAGACAACGGCAAACAAGTTGCAGAAGTTGCAAAGAATTATCTGTTTTGGCATTACAGGTGCGATGGGCACCTGCCCAACGACAGCTCTGGAAGCTATTGTCGGGCTAACAACACTAATCTTCATTAGGAAGATGGCTGCTAGATATGCCATCGAGCTGCAGCTAGATTATAAGCATAAACCAGCTGACCTTGTGGGACATTTAAAGATACTCAACTCAATCCCTAAAAGAGACATGTTCTGCACTATACCAGATATTACGGTCAGGCAACATTGCTTCGGTAGGTTATTCGAGGTTGAAATATTGGACCGCGGAAATTGGTCCAATGGTGCTCCAACACTGGACCCTAGAAGTCTGGTCTGGTTCACTGGCGGTTCGAAAATGGATTCTGGAGTTGGAGCTGTGGTCTTTGGACCCAACACAAAGATTTCGGTACCTATGGGTTCGACTACCACTGTGTTTCAGGCTGAAATCCATGCCATTGAGATCTGCGCTAGACACAATCTCCGCAAAGGAATCAAGGGCGCTAGAATACATATCTTTTCAGATAGCCAAGCAGCACTTATGGCACAATCGTCCAACCTAATGGACTCCAGAACTGTGAAATGCTGTTACGATGCATTACAAGACCTTGCCCAATACAACAGGGTAAAACTCGATTGGATCCCTGGACACCAAGGGATGTGGGCAACGAATCTGCAGATGAGCTTGCTAGGGCTGGCTCAGAATCTGCGTTCATAAGTCCTGGGCCTTATTGTGGCGTCATCTGGGCAACAGCTACAACGCTGATTAACGAATGGGAAAACAAACTTCGTCTAGACCACTGGACCAAAATCCAAACGATTAATCAAGCCTTATTTCAATAAGGAAATCATTAACTTAGATAGGCAAAGCATTAAGAAGCTCGTGAGCTTCCTAACTGGCCATTGCGGCCTGAGATACCACCTTAACAAGTTGAACCTGTGCCAAGAGAAGGGCTGTTGGCTATGTTTAAAGGAGGATGAAACATCCGAAAACATTCTTTGTGAATGCCCGGCACTGCAGTGGTTAAGGAAACGTATTCTCCACAAGGAGATACTTACTTCAATGGAACTGAAATTCTTCACTACTATAGACATACTCACTTTCATTAGAGAGGTAGTACGTCTGTTAGATTAACTCCAACCCTCCGATGCAATAGATCTTTCAGGTCGCAGTGTCGTTGTCACGCGGGCATGGGTTGCACAAAAAGAAAAAAAGAAACATTTCAGAGTTAAAAGTGTTGGTCCCACGTTTCCACTTTCGGTGACGTTTTTTTGGAGGAACTTAAAAGATCACAAATCTGTCTGTCTGCCCTGTTGTATTTTTTACTATTTTTTTAAAAAATATTTATTATGAATGGCGCATTGGTACTCGACGAGTGTTAAAGTACATTCTTATCCCACTCAACATAGCTTACTATTCTGTTGCATCCCAGGAGCCAAAATTCTTCTGTTGAAGAGAAATAGCTTCATAGTTCTAGCCTATAAACTTCGCAAGTTAAAAAGCAAATACACTTTGCATACGAAGACACTGCTATCTAAGTTTAGTTTCCTTTTCAGGAAATTCCACTAAACCTTTAATTCATTTCAATTATTGTGCAATCTTGCAGTTCCATTCCATAATGACTTACGTAAGTAATTTTTTCCATCTTAAAATGGAAAAACAACCCAAAGCCATTGTTTGCAGTTTTGCTACTCATATTTTGCCTAGACTCATCGTAAATGGAAATGTTAGCATCTCAAATCTATCGAATTAATTTTCGCGCTTTTCCTATCATCATCTACTCAGCAAGTGATGGATTAGTCTATCTGGCTGCCTGCCTGATGGAATTAATGAAGAGGTATGAAATTGCTCCAGGAGGATACCAATTAATTGAAATGTCGTGAATGGCAAAGAGCTCATAATTTTAATACTATCCGATATCAATTCGTTTGGAACAGTGTACACGGAGATACATGCCTGTGGGTGCTTTAGATACACATACTCATACTTGTATGGAGAATAAAGTGATTATTTTCGCAGATGCAGCGATCTTCACGAACACAATATTTAAATGTCAAAACTGACTATGAAATTGAGTTAAGATTGAAACACAGTTTTGATTCGAAAAAGCGAATCGAATTTGGTAACATTTTTGGAATATTTCTAGAAAATAAGTAAGTATACGGGAATGTTTGACGCATTTCGTAAGATATTTCTCTTACTACCTACGCGTTTGGCTTAGTTCTCTAAGTTGCAAACGGTCCGAAAAAGTTACTATACCCTACATGGATAGTATACCATGTATCTAAATATGTAAAAATTCAGTTTAACTTTTCGAAGTTAAGAGACGAAGAGAAAACTTGTTGATATTTGGTTTTTTTTTTTTTATTGTTCCGGGACTTAAATGGTAGTCCAATTCGATCTTCGAAGCCGATAAGTGGTTGAATAGTTTATTAATGATTTCCGAACAAATAATATCGTAATCTCTTCACAAAGAATGAGTGCTTGAGAATATATTGAACTTTCGCTGTGAATGAATTCCATGTGTTTATTTTGAGGTTTAGTTACGCAACGAAATGTTCGACACGTTCCTGATTGGGTTGTAGGTATCGTTGATTAGTGGGATTGATTTACATGTTTATCGTATTGTGGTACCAAACAGGGTGGTTAAAAAATTAATATAAATAAATTGTTAGTTCTCTATTCTATTCTAAGTCATTAACCATATATGAGATTATATGATGAGGTATAGAAGTGGCTTGGAAGAGGGCTCTTCGATTACTCACATAATTAGTCAAGCAGCGCGCCGTAGGTATGAGTAAAAGTTGGAAAGTTTAGAAGCACTCGATTTGGACATTTTTATTTTAAATCGACGACCTTCAATAAGAGCTAAGATAACGGTTGCGCAAAGCATATAAGTTATAAATAAATTAGCTCTTCAGATAAGTTTGCGATAATTTTTGCATAACCTATTGAACATTTGTAGCAGGCTACTGGCCTTCTACTTAAACTGATAAGAGACAGGGTTATGAATCAAATGCTGCTTTTGTGGCTAAATTTAGTGAAATAATGTTTCAGGAACATGGTGGCGTGAGATTGAAAAGACCTGTAAGTTGAAACTTCGTGATGGTGCTATGGGGTAGTGAGAATGATTGTAAACTTTTCGGTGCAATACATGTCTCATGCGTAGGCCCTTAGATTAGGTTGGGTTAAGGGGGTTAGCTGCAGCGAATGAATGCAGCCTGCACTCGGATCTCAAACGGATCCATTGTGCTTCCCTGACGTGTAGTTTCCTGATTGATGTACTGAAAAGAGCAGAATAACAAAATGGCTAGAATTCTGTGTTAATGGAACGGCCTCCTCTGAACCATCCTGAAGAAGTTATGAATTTTCAGACAGGTCGCCCAGATGGTTGAAGAAATGCTCTCCAAGGGGCGTCTCCTGGTATTGCAGAGACTAGGGCTTTTGCAAAGCAAGTGTTCTGTGTCCTTCACCTTGTCGTGTTTTGTCCAGATGCTTCTGAGAGCGCTTTCCATATTTCGTCTACTTATCGTTTGAAGTCAAGTGCTATGTTTTATTTAACAAGTTTAAGGGGAGAAGGGACTGAGCTTTGGACCATTGACAGGTCTTGTTCTGATTCCTTCCTTGCCAGTTCATCCGCCATCTCGTTCTCTGAAATTCCTTTGTGGTCTGGGACCCACTAGAGTGTTTCATGGTGGCTATGGATAAGCGTATTAAGCTCATCGCGGCAGCGTTTTATTTGCTTGGATTTTATTACCGCGGATGAGATGGCCTTTATAGGAGCTGTTTGCCATGTTTTGCCCAGATACTTCTGGAGACTCGGCATAATGGGAGCGCACTCTCCATCTTTCGTCTGCTTGTCGTTTGAAGTCAAGTGCTATGTTTGATTTAACAAGTTTTAGGGGAGGAAAGTCTGAGCTTTGGACCACTGACGGGTCTTGTTTTGATTCCTTTCTTGCCAGTTCATCTGCCATCTCGTTCCCTGGGATTCCTTTGTGGCTTGAGACCCACCAGAGTGTTACATGGTGGCTATGGATGAGCGTTTAAAGTTCCTCGCAGCAGCGTTTTATTTGCTTCGATTTTATTGCCGCGGATAAGATGGCCTTTATATCAGATTGACTATCTATATAAATATCAATCTCTTTTCTAGTAACAAGTTTCGTGGATAGTTATCGTGCCGCCCCTGCTATCGCTAGGACTTCTGCCTTGAACACACTGGCGTGGTTCGGAAGTCTTAGTGATATTGCAATATCAGGTTCTGCTGAGCAGATACCCGAACCCATTCCTTCGTTTGTTTTGGATTCGTCAGTGAAGATTGAGATACATGCGAGTTAATGACCCCATCGTCTGCCCAGTGTTCCCTTGATAGGATGACCGTTTTCACGTTTAGGCTGAATTCGGCGGGTGGCGGAATATAGTCTGTGGTGGCATCTTGATGAGCCCATCTTAAAATAGTATGGTGGTCTATGTGGCCCCTTCTCCATAGGAAGGATTCTTTTAGGCGCTCATCGCAGCTGATTTCTTAACAAATAAATCTAGTGGAATCAGTGCGAGAATTGTTTCAAGTGCTGCGTATGCCCTTAGCTAATAATTGGCGTTAAGCTGCCTTTAGGTATAATAGACTCGTCATAATAAATTATACTTCAAATAAGCAGAGAATATTGAAATAAATCAGTTGTTAAATAAAGGAAGAAAGAGCCATCTCGCAAATTGATAAGCAAGGATTGCGACTGCTTTTCAAAATATTATCAATGCAATGGATTTCTAAAATGTTGATTTTTATAATTTATTTAGTTACTTACGTGGCGCTACAGTTCGGGGTGAACCTGGGCCTCAACAAAAAAGCCTCTCCGTTTAGCTCGGTCTTTAGCTAATTGTCTCCAGTTGCGCACTCCAAGTTGGTCGAGGTCCCCTTGAGCTTGTGTGTGCTTCTAGTGCGTCGTCCCTCCGGGTTAGATTCGAAGACTCTGCGGGCCGGAGCGTTGGTGTCTATTCGCTCTACATGTTCTTGCCATCTCAAACGTTCAACGCAGTTTTTTTTACTAGGTCGATGTCGCTGTACAGCTTGTGTGATTAGTTGAGTTTAATTATAATTTAGACACTCTTATAATATTTGAAGACAACTTCGACTGCTATGGGGTAAAAAGTTTTCTTATGCCCGTTTCACACGCATCAGAATTCTGATACACTGCACCCGATACATGCTACTTAGTGCCGGATATCCACGTGTAAAGAACTCCAAGAGAGCGTTCACATACATATATCCGGCATCGTACATACGGCACAGATGTCATGTATGAGTTCTCCTGATTGCCGGACAAATTTCAGTCCCTTGCTTCATATCTTGTAGTTATTGCATACAATTTTCATAGTTCATGATATTTCATCGCACAGTAGTCTTAATGGGTATACCAGGGTCTATTTAGATATGCGTTCGTCTTCTTCTTTTCTTCGATGTCTCTTTTCTATTTCTTTACAAAAATTCAATTTGCATGCATATCCTTTAAGTTAAGATTACTCAAGGACATTAGGGCATCATTTTTTTTTATTCATAATTTGCGCGCACTCTAAGGGTTATGAATTCCTTTAACTTTGCCCATCCCCCCCGAGGAAGAATTCATTCACGCACAGAGGAAGGAGTGTCAAACTTAATCCTCCTTCAATTCTATTCCAACTCAATTCCTCAATTTGATACGAGTATATTTGTTTGATTATAACCCTGATTCAAAAACTGCTTATCCGATTGCTAATTTCTAATAAGTTGACTACGTCATATGTACGTATAAACATACTTGGCTCAACAACTAGGCCAACAGCCTAGGCCTAGCTTCTCGCAACCACTCGTGTTGTGTGCGTAATATTTTTCGCATGAATGGAAGGGACCTACGGTTTTGTGCCGCATCCGAAGGGCCGTTTTTACTTGTTTTTTGAGAAGCTTTTTCGTGACAACAATACTCTCGGATGTTTGTCCAACGTTCGCAAGAGGTGGGACCGTGAAAAAACCATTCGTGTTTTCTGGGATCCGAACATAGCATTTCAGGTAGAGTCATACTCTTATGAAGACCAAGAATCAGATGAAGATTGAGTTTATGTACCCGCTAGAGAGGCTGATTGATATCCACTTGTGCCAGAGTATTAGCTCAACTATGCTTTCTAAGTATCAACATGCGTACTGCAAAGGAAAATCGGCCGAAACAGCCTTACATTCGCTTGTGCGCACCATTGAAAGATCTTTGAGCATAAAGGAATACACCATAGTGCCTTTCGTTAACATCGATGGAGCTTTTAACAATGTCAAATCAATGGCAATCACCGACGCACTCGGAATGTTGATTAAGCAATTATTTACATGCTAGAAGACTTGCCTGTTGCGGAGCACCCCAAGATGGTATCCTGTCTCCTCTTCTGTGGAATTTAGTAGTCGACTTGTTCGTCGACCTGGAAAGGACTGGATGTAGAGCGAGCCTATGCAGATGACATTGCTATGACTGCCTCAGGCAAAGACCTAGACACCCTCAGAGAAATCTTCTAAAATGCTCTCCTCCTGCTTACCACACGATCCTCAAAATGTGGACTAGAGGTTTCCCACCATAAAACATAACTTGATCTCTTTATGAGGAAATATAAGCGTCCCCTCATAGACCCTCCTACGACAAATGGCATTAGTCTCTCCTTCACAGAAAAGGTAAAATACTTTGGTCTTATTTGGTACAGAAAAGTAAGTAACTTGGGAAGCTAATCTATTAGAACGCGTAAGGAAAGCAAAGCTCTCTATTCATGTAAAAAGGCTATAGGTAGAAACTGGGGTATACAACTTCGAACCACACGCTGGCTGTGCGTGTCCGCTATCAGGCTGTTTAGTGGCCGGCTCTTGATAGGGCTGTTAGCGAAGACGAAAAGATCTCCATGTACATACTAGTATGTGTATCACCGTTGCACTAAGAACTGCCTCTGTGGCAGTGAACATTATGCTTCATCTGCTGCCCTTAGATATTTTCGGCCAACATATGGCTGTCAGCAAAGCCATCAGACTAAAAGCCTTCACGCAGTGGTCCAGTTATCAAGTTGAAAACACCGACTACACCCTAGAACTATCATTACATTTTTTCATAGGCAGAATATATATGTTACACATACATATGTATGTGTTATTATTATATTGTTATAAAAGAAACTTACTTTTATCTAAACAGTTGGGTGTTTTCACTTCCTGCCCAATAATCCATGATAAATAAGTATTAAAATTAAAACACTGGGTGTAGCTCTTCAGGAAACATGTATTATATTTGTTTGTGTCGCAAACTCTGGAAACAAAAGAAAACATTTTAATAAGTTAATTCCATATAAGATATATTTAAGCATATAATAATTTAATAAAATTTAGAAAGAAATCTCCTGGTTATGATTTGATTACCGGAGAAATTTGAGTTTTACCTAGAAAAGCACTGATTAAGCTTCTCCATATTGTAAATGCTACGCTCAGATTAAAACACGTGCCGAGCCAATGGAAAGTTGCGGAAGTCATAATAGTTTTAAAACCATGAAAATCGCCAAATGAAGTAAAATCGTATAGACCAATTTCGCTTCTTCCAATCATATCGAAAATTTTCGAGAGGACATTACTAAGGCATCTCCAACCGGTTATAGAAGAAAATAATCTTTTCCCTGACCACCAGTTTTGGTTCACAAGCAAGCATTCGACGATTGACCGGGTGTATAGAATTACTGACGTAATCGAGAAAGCACTTGAAGAAAAAAAGATTTGATCAAGCGTTTTTCTTGACGTATCGCAAGCCTTTGATAAGGTGTGGCATGATGGCTTGAAATGCAAACTACGGAAAATTCTCCCTGTATGCTTATACTATATTCTAGAATCATATCTCGGAAATAGACTCTTTCGTGTTAGACATGGAATCGAATATTCCGAGCTCAAAGAAATTTCGACCGGCGTAGCGCAAGGTACGCATCCTTGGGCCGCTTCTCTATTTGCTATATACTCGTGATATACCGAACGAAGATGGCACTATCCTTGCTACGTTGCCGATGACACCGCTATCCTACCAGTAGGCAAAACAACCGAAGAAACGACTGCAAAACTGCAAAACGCACTGAATAATGTAAATTAATGGACGAGGGACTGGCGGATCGTCCTCAACGAATCTAAATCTGTTCACATGAATTTCACTTACAAGAAGACTAATAACTTGCCAGTTTTCCTTAACCCGGCCCGAATACCTTTTGCAAACGAGGCCAAATACCTGGGAATGACACTCCACGCAAGGCTGAAATGGAAATCGCACGTGAAAATGAAACGAAAAGAACTCGAAATCAAATATAGAGAAATGTACTGGTTACTCGGAAAACATTCCCAGCTCAGTACTGAGAACAAACTGCTTTTATACAAGCAAGTGCTAAAGCCGGTGTGGACCTACGGTATACAACTTTGGGGTTGTACCAAGAAAACAAATGCAAATATTTTACAAGCTTTTCAAAATAAAGTGTTAAGAGAAATTGTCCAAACATCGTGGTATAGTACAATCGAAGCTGAAACTAGAAGCTCCGCGAGAAAGCATAGAAACCGAGTAATCGGACATGTCAACAATATAGTCCTACAAATTATGGATGAGAGCAATTTCTTGCGCCGACTACAAAGAACGAAACCTTTCGACTTGGCGAGATAATGATTAACCGCGTCTAGATTGCGGAATATGCAGGATCCTTCAATGGAAAGTAACCTGCCAAACGTTTTTATTTCATGATCGAAAAATTGCTTCATAAGTTTATACTTAGTTGCGATATTTTAGTCAGTAAGAATCTGACACTACTATGAGCACACGCGCTTGCTATTCTCATAGTGTCTATGGAAGATTTTTCACCTACCCTCGAAAAAAAAAAAACCTCCGTAGATTGAAAACTTATTTGGCAAGTCATGAGGGCCGCCGGTTTTTGAAATTAGGAAATTTCTGCATTGAATCCGATAACTTGGTTTTCTTGCGAGATGTTTTGACTTCCTTGGCTACATAGATGCCTCTATTTCCATTGCTGATCCTCAGAAGTAAACAAAAATCAAGAAAGCTGTAGTTCAAGGAATCGAAAGAAATTGCCATTTAAAAAAAAAACGTATTATACTTCTTTTAGTGGCTTCTCTAACCGCCCTGAACGCAGCTTTTGCTAATAATTCCGTGTTACTAACGTATCCCCTCTACGACTATTTTCCGGCTTCTAAAAAATTTGTTCTTATAGATATTTCACTATCTAAAGTCGGGTCACGAAAAAACAGAACAGGATGCACTTATAAAATGTGAAATGGGAGGAACAGATTTGTCTTAATTTTTGTCTTAAATGAGTATTAAGTTTGCATTGCAATTACACTAAATAAGGCTCAAAGAGAAGAGAAGCGTTGCAGAGGAACCCCCAAGGCGGAGTTCTGTCTCCTCTAATATGGCTTCTTGTGGTGGATGAGATATTAGTAGTACTGAAGGAAAGCCATTCCTAAATGAAAGGGTCAATCTCGCACTACAGCTAGTGGATAACTCGGTCAGTACCAAAGGACTGGGAGTGAAGCCCTCAACGACGTAAGAAATTCACTAAGAAACGATCGATCCCTACCTTCAGAACCCCAAATATCGGTGGTATTGAACTAAGTATTTTAAGTTCATCTTGATACCTGGGGTATAACATTGCCTAATGCATCAAAAAAGCAAGCGTAGCTTTCTATTGCAAAAATGAATTCAGTAATACGAGGGGCTTCAAGCCAACTGTGGTGTACTGGATATATACGACAGTTGTAAGACAAGAAATGAATACTAGTATGCCTTAACATAATATGATCTAACGACAAAAAAGTGGGCGTAAGTGGTTAGAGTGTCGGATCACGGCGCGTGAGGTTCCAAGTTCGAATCCCAGAAAACACCAAAAAAAGTCTTTTTCACGGTCCCACCTCTCGCGAGCGTCTGACAAACGTACGAGAGTATTGTCGTCTCGAAAAAGCTTCTGAAAATAAATTGGCCTTCGGATACGGCACTCAACTGTAGGTCCCTTCCATTCGTGTGAAAAATATAACGCACACAACATGAGTGGTTGCGAGAAGCTAGGACCTGGCACTTAAAGAGCTGTTGCGCCAAATATATTTTTTTTTATTGTGGAATATGCAGGATCTTTCAGTGGAAGGTAACCTGCTAAAAGTTTTTATTTCATGATAGAAAAATTGCTTGATAAATTGCGATATCTAACAAATTTATATCGAAGGGTTGTGTTTTTTTAGTCAGTGAGAATCTGACACTGCTATGAGCACGCGCTTGCTATTCTTATAGCGCCTATGGAAGATTTTTCACCTACCCTCGGAAAAAAAAATTAAATTTAGAATTCTCCTCCGCAACCTGTTTTTCCTGCTTTGAGCTTCTACGGGGACAAGGTGAAAAGTTCTCGGCCTGACAACGAATGACTGCGATTTTCAGCTAAAAAATGTTTTCATTTTCCTACATAATCTCCCTTGACTTCAACACATTTAGTCCAGCGTTTCTCCAACATCAGTATTCCTTCTCGGAAGTGAGAGTCTGAAAGGCTGTGAAAATATTCATCTACGGCCCTCTCAACTTCTGCATTGTATGCGAAGCGCTTCCCAGAAACAAATTTCTTCAAGTTTGGGAACAGTTTGAGGGTGCCAAATCAGGTGAATAGGGGGGATGGCCGAGCTAATCGTACGTTTGCAGTTTTCCCATCGCCAACACACACTTGTGTACAGGTGCATTGTCCTGGTGAAATATGATTTTTTTCTTCTTCAAGCCAAGCCTCTTCTCGCGAATTTTGGCATCCAGCTGGTCAAGAAGGTTGGAGTAATATTCGCCTGTAATTGTTCTGCCTTTCGCTTTGAAAAATTGAAAAAATTGAAATTTGGCGCTGAACCACCGGCTTCCACCCACTACTTCGACTGCTGTTTCGTTTCTGGCGTGTAGTGGTAGACCCATGTCTCATCCATGGTGACAAATCGCCGCACAGAATCGGTCGGGTCCCTATTGAATCGGTCCAAAGATTGGCGCGAAAATCGTTTGCGCATTTGCTTTTGATCGGCATTCAACAAATGCGGCACCCATCTTGCGCAGAGCTTTCGCATCCCTAAGTTTTTGTGCAAGATCCAGCCTCCGCTATCTCACTCACCTTCACTCGCCTATCGTCCAACACGATATCATGCACTTTTGGATGGTTTCGGGTGTGGTTGCGGGCGTCCTTCACGTGGGTCATCTTCGAGGGACGTGCGAGGGACGTCCTGCTTTACGGCGCTGAAACATGGACTTTATTGAAAGCAGATGAGGATATCCTTTGGTTGCTTCGAGAGAAAAATACTTCTTAAGATATTCGGGCCCGTTTGCGTTGACGGGTTTTGGAGGAGAAGATTCAATATCGAACTATACGAGCTGTACAGCGACATCGACCTAGTCGAAAAACTGCATATTGAATGTTTGAGATGGCTAGGACATGTAGAGCGAATGGCTCCAGCCCGCAGAGTCTTCGAATCTAATCTGGAAGGACGGCGCAGTAGAGGAAATCCTCGCCGTAGGTGGCGCACACAAGTTCAAGGGGACCTCGCCCAACTTGAGTGCGCAATTGGAGACAATTAGCTAAAGACCGAGCTAAATGGAGAGACTTGTTGGTTGACCCCCAGGTTCACCCCGAACTGATCTATGTACTCAGTGAACAGAGTAAGTAAAATCCGGTTCGGTTCAATTGCCGCACTGCTGATATTGTTTGAAATTACTGCGACATTTCTTCTCCATTCCACACCGTAGCTCGTGTACCATTGTATAAGTTTATTACGATTCTGTCAAATTTCTAGCACATGCTAATGCTATATACTCGTAGCTTGTAAATTACTGCAATACGGTCAACCGTATCAAATGTTGTCTTGAAGTCGACAAAAGTCGTATACAATTCTTTCTAGACTCTGCAATGCTCTTCAAGAGAAAAATGTCGTCAATGGTGAACTAACTTGGCCTAAGCTTTGCTCGAAACTCTGCTTTTAAGCTATTTACAATTATCCACGTGTTTAATCGACGTTGCAAAACTTTTGTAAAAACGTTATATGAAGCGTCAAATACTGCCCAATGGCTAGTGGTCAAACGACTGCACGGAACACATGACAATTTATCTCCAATCGTCAGCGATTCGAGAGAAATTAAAATCTATATCTTGAGGAATGCACAGTTTTCTAAAAAATTATACCCCTACCACATAATACCAAAAAAAAATTAAGGCATTTCCTCAAAGCCCGACAGATATAAAAAAATCTGTGGAAACAGCCCATGGGTTGCCCAGAGCCTAGCTTCCAGCAACACTGTTACTTTTGCGAATCCAGTCTGCAGTTCGTCACACTTCCTGACACAAATCCACAGTCACCAAATATGTAGCTACACGAATCAGTACCGCCATATGAAATCGCGAGCGATTTTAACCACAGCTCAGGTTCCATTTTTAATACCTCGCTATGTTAACAAACATTAAACGTCAAAGCAACCTATCAATCTGATTAACATTTATTAGACATATAAAACTGCAGTAAATTAAATTGTGCTTCGCATTCACTATATTTGTATCTCTTAAACGTCAACTGAACGTGTTTGCTTCATTATACTGCAATAAAGCTATAAATATCCTTCCTTGTGGTCTGATACAGTTGCAGTGCTCTCAGATCGAACTGCCACGCTTTTAGTTTTAATTAAAATGTACCCAGGGGTGTAGCTTTTGTAACCACATTAACGCGTTTAATTCCCTAATCAAGCATAATGTGGTCATTCATGGTTATAACACGAGTAACCTTTCATGGAATTAAAAATATGTTTAAACCGCTTTGAGTCAATAAATCATAATTGATGTATTAATTTGTTCATTAGAATGAGAAGTGATATGTTAAACTTCTCACCGATATTTAGTTACCACAGCTGATTGTGGTCAATTTGTCTTAACCACATTCCATGTAACCACAGGGTAATTGAATTCATTATACAAAAACCAACAAATGACATTGTTAAATGAAAAACACAAATGTAAGCTTTTGTAAGCATGGCCTCGCTATTGACTTAATAAATTGAAATGCCGGCATTATCCTTCATATGGTTTTGAGCTTTATGACATCGGAGACCCACAAGAAACCTCATAGACCATTACCATCTGCATGAAATCATTAACAGCCTTAAGGTTGTGATTTGTGGAACGCAAGTCAGTTCATCAACCTTACATATCATCCCTGTACTGGTTCGTAACCAGATCCCGCGTACCCAGTTTGGATTCAAGGGTAGCCTCTAACCCAGCCCGGTATGGGGGGCAATGGTGCAGTGGGTAGTGTGTTTGCTCGTTAACCGATGTGTGCAGGTTCAAGGCCCAGCGGGGAACCAGCAATCATCAGCCACCCGAATATACAAAGGAAAAACGAATTACATCGAAGTTTTTCCAACCACTGCACCAAAGAAAGGTTCCTGCCTGGTAGTACAATGGACAAGAGAAGTCTCTGGGATTTGGGTTTCCTCTTATTTAAAAAAAAACAAAAAACAAGTCAGCCCGATTTAAAGCAGCTGCTTTCAGTTGCGGACGCCAAGTGCGCCGCTTATCACGGGGTCGTCCACTACTCCGCCATTCATCAAGGGTGGATTTGAAGACTTTCTTGGAAGGAGCGTTGAATTTCATCCGCTCCACATGACCCAGCCATCTTAGTCGCTGTATGTGAGCTCTTCTGGCTAAGTCGATGTCTTTGTACAGGCCGTTCGGCATTCTACCTTCTCCTCCACTCGCCGTCTATTCAGATGGGATCAAAGATCACTCGAAGAACTTTTCTCAAAGTAACCAAGGGCACCCTCATCTGATTTTGACAAATCCCATGTCTCTGCACCATACAGCTGGACTGTTAGTGTCTTATACAGAGTTACCTTAGTAGTTCGAGATAGAGCTTTGCTACTCAATTGCTTAGCCCATAGAAACAGCGATTGGCGAGAGTAATTCTTCGTGTGATCTCCATTAATGCTTTTGCCAAGAACCGAACCTATAGACGTTGGCGTAACAATTCAACTGAGCACCGAAATCGTGTCTGCAAGGCTTTGCAACTTATGTAACCAGGCAATCGAGTCAGCGAAGAACATTATAATGTGTGCATCATTGGAATACTAGGCACATTTCTCAGAAACTGTGCAGCAAAACCATCGAACGTTTTCAATGCCATCTGCTTCTGACCAGAAATCCATTCATCATTTTAGAAAATAGCTCGCTTTGATAGAAAGTTACCTTCTTAATGTCGTACTGTCCGTGCCATCCAAAGAGATACAGCCTGATAAGCAACTCCGCAGAGTGGGTTTCCCAGCCGCCTTTCAACTGAAGGCCTGCGGAGACGCACAATACATATGAACAAGCGATGTATAGAGAACTGCTTATGTAGCTTACGGAAATCAAGAGCCAACAGCTCGAAATGGTTCTTACGTCCTAAAATGCACAAAGCGATCACACAGTCAGGCTCAAAGTTATCAAATCCTTAGATTTCTAAGTTATCCCGGAAATTGTATTTTTGAAAATACTCATAAGACATTTATTTATATATTTTTTTTAAGAGGAGAGCACACAAGTGATGGCATGGCAACAATCCCGAGCTCCCCAGAACAAAACTTTTCTATGACATCTGAGTAATGAACTCAAGAGAGGAATCAAAAATTTCAAGAATCGAGTCATCTCTGCGTATCTGGAATGCTTGACTGCCGAAAAAAGTTCGAATTATTCACTATGGAAAGCCATGAAAGGTATTGAAAAACACCAAATGGAATCGCTACCGATAAGAAAAAAAAAAACAATGGCGAATGGGCAAAGGAGACAAAGAGAAGGCGGATTTATTTGTCCTGCACTTGGAAGGCCCGTTAAAGCCATTTGACGGATATGTGCTAATAGAAGATCTTGGAGGTACGATTACGACACCTGACAACTTTAAAATAAAGAGCGTGTCGTTGGTTGTACTTTGCCAGACAATAAAAAATCTTAAAAATAACAAGGCCCCTGGATATGACAGACATATCCTCAAGGATATGATCAAGCTTCTGCATATTATAAATGCCGCGCTAAGATTATTATACGTTCCAAGACAATGGAAAGTCGCTGAGGTTATAATGGTTCCAAAACTGGAAAAGCCTGCAAACAAAGAAAAATCCTACAGGCCCATATCGCTCCTGCGGATAGTTTCTAAGGTATTTGAAAAGCTTTTGTTAAGGCGCTTACATCCGGTGCTTGAAAAAAGACGTTCGATTCCTAACCATCAATTCGGCTTCAGAATAAAGCATTCCACAATTGATCAGGTTTATAGAATAACAAATGGAAGAGAGAAATCCTAAGAGGAGTAAAAGATATGTTCTAGCGCTTTTCTGGACGTCTCTCAAGCCTTCGACGAGGTATGGCATGAGGGCTTGAAGTTTAAGTTAAGAGAGGTTCTTCCGGAACAGTTATATGAGATTTTAGAATCCTACCTTGCGAACAGACTATTCCGTGTTAAACACGGATCGGAATACACCGAATTGAAGAAAATCGCTGCCGGAGTACCGCAAGGAAATGTTCTTGGTCCGGTTTTGGTGCGTTGCTCTCAACAAGATCAGATCAACTCATGTAAACCTTATTACAAAAAAATTAACAACCTACCCATTTTCATTAACTCGGTACAAATACCGTATGCAAACGAGGCAAAGTATCTAGGAATGATACTAGACAAGAAGCTCAAATGGAAGTCGCACGTTAAAAAGAAACGCGAAGAGCTTGAAATAGATTCAGACAAATGTATTGGCTACTTGGAAGACATTCCAAATTAGGCATAAATAACAAACTGCTTTTATACACAGCAAGTGCTTAAACCTGTTTGGACGTATGGTATACAACTTTGGTGTTGCACTAAATGAACCAATAGACATATCCTACAATCTCTTTTCAAAACAAAGTGCTAAGGGTCATAGTAAATGCCCCATGGTATATCAGAACTAATGATATCCACAGACTTAGGAGTAACTACCGTCTATGATGAAATAACGAATTTTGCTCCAAAACTCCGTATTCGTCTTCATGGTCATTGCAAACAACGTTATACTACAAATTGTGGGCGAGATAAACCTTGTGCGCCGACTACAAAGAACAAAACCATTCGATCTATCGTAATAAGGACCACCTGCACTTAATAGCGGGCTTAAGCAGGTGCTTTCGTTGAAAAGCTACGTGTCCAACGCGAATATTTTTGAAACTAAAACTACTTGAAAAGGAAACTTAGTCATGTAAACGCGTCGAACTTAATTCTATTTCGATTCGATTTCAACTCAACTCTCAATTCGATGAGAGTAAAACGAGAATCAAGTTTCGACTCAAGTTCTATTCAATTCTTCAATTTGCACATGTGAACGGGGTAATTGTAATCTTCGCTGTAGTTTACACTGCTATACAGTTTAAGCTTTCTACGTTAGAATTCCAATTCTGAACTATTGAGGAAAGCCAGACATGGGAGAGTAAAAAAAAATAATTTTTTTGCTACACCCTATATATTTAAAATCGAAATTCTTTCAAATTTTAATCTTGCTCGACGTCCATAGTTTAAATGTAAAATGTTTCAATAGCTAGATTCATCCGTGAGTTTGTGCATAGATACGGAAAGGCTATAAATAGCTTTCATTTCAACACCCTGTGTTGTAACAAGAGTTAACCCTAACATTGGGTCTCTTAAACTGTTTTCCAAAGTAAGCTATTTAGCTGTAAGTATGTAAACTTGAATACACTTCGATAAGTGATAAAATGCAACACCCTGTGAATACAGAAACCACTCAAATCTATTTCAATCTGACTGAAATGAAACGTAAGAAAAAATGCTCAACAAAAAACTCTGAATCCACTTTAAAGTGGGCATAAAACTAAATATGAATACATTAGATCGACACAAGTTAACATTGTTACTTTGCCAAATTTGGCAAAGCCATTGCCATGTTTTAGATACAGGTATAGCGAGTGTCTATCTCGAGTTTTCTGTTTTAATTAAAGAACCCATACGTATATGTCATTAGTTTTGTAGAATTAATTTATTTATTCATATATCTTAACTGACATAGATGCGAGTCATGTCGTTGTAATGGAATGACGTGTAGTCTCTTGTTGTTCTCAAGTAAATGTAACACAAACAGAACTAATGGCGATCTTCTAATAGAACCCAAGAAGGGAACAAAGAAATAAAAACAAACATGTCTATAAAACAACAAAACACCTCTCATCCGGGTGACAATTAAATTGCCCTTTGTGTTTATGCCGACGAATTGAGCTTTATGCGCACAAGCTACCATCTAGTGTGTGGTTTATACCAAAACATACGGTGGTATGATACAAAACGAAAAGGTTAAAAGCTTCTAATAACGCGGCTTAGCTTCCGAAAAAGATAACATTACTACCACACCACGACCAACGACCACTTTTAAAAGCCGAAGCGTGGTTCTCTCCGTCTCAATGTCCACCACAGTGAGAGAGTACGCGTTTGAGCGTGACGAAGGTCATTCGAAAAGATACAGATAGAGATAGATACTTGAACACAAAGTAGGTATTAGACTCAGGTAGTTGTTGTGTCTCGCTAGCCACTCTGAACGTATCAAGTTACCAAATTGGAACGGAAAACAAAAAAGACAGAAAAAAATGGAAAAATTGAAGAAAGGTGTTAATGCCGTGAAAATGTTTTCGTTTGTTTGTTTTACCCGCCCAATAAGTTGGACCGCCCACATATTTATTACCATAAACGGCAGTGTACTAATAAAATGTTACACCGTTAAAAATTGATTATCTTAAATTTCCAAATTAAGTAATAGAACAATTGATTGATTGTTTATTCTTATTTATGGAGCAGTGTTCGTCAGATAATAAAATAATTATCTTCTGCTCATAAATGTAAACACCGCCCTTTCGAGATTAAAATGATTTCTGTCAATGCTAGAGCTTGATTCAAAATCCGATAAATATTTGAATATGCATTTGTCAATTTGTCGCTTTTGAAAGAGTTTTGGCTGTCTGCCTTACTGATAGCCAGAATTTCAACAAACAGACTAGCACTGCAAAGCTTAGGCCTTAAACAAACATGGCAGAAACCGCGCTGTCTTCATATTCGTTCACACATAACCGTGTGTATTCTGTATATTACTTTTTCGACTTCCATCTTTGAACTGAGGTGTATGTAACCTCAACCCTCTCCTACATAACCGCGTCATAACCGTAGAACGTAGAATATTTTTCAGCAGTTCAACCGCTCGGTTTCTGTGGTATCTGAAAGAGGACTTAAGGCTTCGCCAAACAGAACGCGGACCAGCGACGCGCTGTTGCCCGCCGCGATCTGTGATATCAAACATAAAGCGGACAGCTTTCAGCATTCCATTTATTAAAGTAATTTTAGGCTCCTCTAGTGACCGGGTCTACAAATTGTTCTTGGGATCCCGAAGCCAGTGGGTATCCTGGCTTGATCTGTTAAACATATTAATACGCCTGCTTCGGACGAATTCAGGTACAAAATGCAGTACGAAATGTAAGTTATAAAAAGATGTATTGCGCAATCGAAATTACATGGTTCCACGTTTGTCTTAGAATTATCATTCTAGAGTCAAATTCAAAATGACCCCATTCTCAAAATCCTAGATACTATGCTCAAGAAATACCGTGGTCATAAGTGACCGCCACACATGGAGGAATGAAGGACTTGTAGTCTTACCAAACCCTCAAACATGGTACACAGATGGTTCCAAATTGGAAATTGGCAGCACTGGCGCAGGGGTTTATGGACCCAGGTTCCAACGTGCGGCAGCGCTTGGGAAACCACGAACAATATTTCAGACAGAATTCCATGCAATCGAGCTCTGTGTACGAGAATGTCTGCGAAGAAGGGTCGAGGGTACTCGTATCTATATCCTTTCGGACAGCCAGGCAGCACTTATGGCTCTGAAATCGTACACGGTAGAATCAAAACTTGTATGGGACTGTCTAAACGTACTCAAAGATCTCGCAGCGAAAAACACCGTCACTGTGGCCTGGAGACCAGGACACGAAGGCTTCGAGGGCAACGAACGGGCAGACTGCGTAGCGAGAAGAGGCGCTAGTCGCCCACTAGTCGGTCCTGAACCCTATTTAGGAGACACGCGGAGTAGCGCAATCATCAAAATAAAGAAATGGGAGGATGATCATCATGCAGAGTACTGGGCTAAACTCAAGGGCCTAAGACAGGCAAAGGAGTTCATAAATCTCAACCGTTGTAAGGCTAAAAAGCTACTCGAGCTTAGGAAAGCAGACCTAAGAAAGAACCTTAACAGGCTACTTGACTGGTCATTGCCCACTCAGGTACCATCTGCACAAGATAGGAGTAGCAGATACAGACGAATGCCGTCTATGTGGAGAGCAAAAAGAGACAGCAGAACATATTCTTTGTGAATGCACCATGGCCGCAAGAAAAAGGCTTCTCCATCTCGGGAGGGCTTCATTGAGTCCCTATGGCTTCTGGAACATTGAGCCTGGAGCTTTGTTGAGGTTTATCAAGAGCCTTAACCAAGTTCTCAGCTAAACACCGGGCTGACACAATAGATCTCATAGGTCGCAGTGCGCACAAGGCCCTAGTATAGTATAGTATATAGATTTATCATTATCAATATGGTTATTTGAGCTAGAAGAAAAATATTTGATAAACGGGTTTCTTAATTTTTGGTAGCAATAGAGCATTCGACTTTTTTTAAACCCATTTCTAAGTCCGTTACTGATGGATAGATAGATAGATAATTTGATTTATTATTATTCTTCAATTTACACATGTATAATAAGTAAGTATTTCAAATTGCATCTGGATAGAGTCTTACGTCTGTCTTGTTTAGGGATCATCGGTGCAATACGGACGATAACTACATGTGCAATGGAAGTGATCCTAGGTATTCTGCCGTTGTGCTTATTTATTAAGAAAGCAGCGGCGTCGACTGCACTTCGTCTGCACCCAGATGCCAACTGGTACTGACGCGAAACTAACATATGCATGTATGGACATAGGTCATAGGTAATCCTGGATCTCGTGAAAAACGAGATTAGGGAGTTGAATATGCCCATGGGTGGAATAAAGAGAATGCGCCTTGCCGAAAGGTACCGTAAAACACTTATCGGGAATAGAACACACACGGAACGGAAGATTAGTGATATAATCATCATTACGGATGGATCCAAGATGGATGTCAGAGCGGTGTCTTTTCAGAAGAACTAGTACAAGCCTGTCATATTAGTTTAGGGAAATGTACTTCGGTTTATCAAGCCGAGATGACTGCCTTGTTGCATGCGTTGGATCACCTGAAAGTTGGTCAGGTTATTGGTAAAAATATTACTATAGTACTGGACAATCAATTAATCGTATCGAACTAACAGATAGGAATACATCTTTGGCATTGGAATGTGTTCAGAAACTCAATGAGTGCTCACTTCGAAATGAAATGACGCTGCTCTGGGTGAGATGGCACCTAGGGACTGAGGGTAACGAAAAGGCGGACCCTCTAGCAAAGCAATGGTCAACCTCTGAGTTCAATGGTCCGGAACCATTTGTTACAAACGGTAGGGGAATGGTAGAGTACCTGATCAATAACTAGGCAGCAGTGGAACAGCAAATAAGATGGTTAACAAAAATGATCGTTAAAATACCGACTGGCACCACTCGTAGAGAATTTCTAAGCCTGGAGCGAGGAACAATGAAATGGGTGGTAACGTTATCTACATGTAATGGGAATTTTTGGTATTACCGGAAGAAGATGGGTCTTCTGAAGAATGACACCTGTGAACTATGCTTGGAAGAAGTTGAGACGCCGGCACATATATTGTGTAAATGTCCGGTACTAGCCAGTAGAAGAAAAGCGATCTTGGGGCGCCACTGGATGGGAAAACCCAGAAGATGAACCCGATATCCGTTAAACAGATGCTAGCGTTGATACGAGAAATCAAAGCCAAAGAAAGGATGTGGCGAAATCTTCTTCGGCTAAGATGGTATCATGGTAGAGTGACGAGAAGGGACCCAACACGGTGGTCTGATTCAAAAATCTCTCGAATTATTTTACATATATGTAAATTCTGTACAATATGAGAAATTCATAAATCTGTAAGACGATCGATGGCTTTGATAGTGCAGCTTATGATATAAGTATCAACAGGAGGTAAGTTCAGCAAAGCATCTAGAACAGCGCCAGGCGTAATCTCACAGCCATTGTGCAGCCGAGACAAACCGTTTTTTGGAGTTTGGTGCAAAAGGCAGGCACATATTTGTGCGAGAGCACCTTCCACCAAACAACCGACGCTTATGTGAGGAATGGTCTTATCATAGCCGTATAGACCCAGAGAAACTTATTCGGTGAGAAGCTCCATGTAAGTGGATTTACTGAAGCCCCCTCCCTGTACCATTCATCGATCATATCTAGTGCCGCCTGTGCGTTAGAACAGACAGTCGCCAGGCATGGTCCAACAGAAAGTACGGCAATTCTAAATATCTAATCTAATCTGGTTTTAATTCCTCGTATGATCGTTAGCTAATGCGTCCTAAATCATAGTCATTCGAATTTTAACGTAAATTTTCCTGAAAAAAATTGTTAAAATGTAAATTTCAGATTTGTGGTCTGAAAATTCTGACATTTATTCCATCAATCGTTGCTTCAATGCAACGCTTATTCAATTACAATATTATATTCTAGGTTTATAGAACCATAGGCATTGTGTAGAACAAAAGCTAGGTTAGGTTAGATATATGGGCTGGCAGGGAAAGACGCTCTTTGCCACACTGAGGTCAGCGTTGATCCATTATGATACCTATAGCGGAAAAAGTAACCCATTGAAGCCTTGTGAAAACCGGTAAAAAACTATTCAAACTCAATCACTTAATTCGTTTCTGCATACAAACCACCCTCCTCATTTGATGAAGTTCAGCATCTTTCCTGTCGAAACGACACGGTGAGCTCCTAGAGATCCTGGAAGAAATATTTACCAAGGAACTTTTTCCTGGAGTGTTGAAGATCCAGACAGTGGCACAGGAAATGGGTAGCATCCTAAAAACTCCCTCGTCACCACAGTCTCTACAGAGTTCCTCCTCCGTCGAAGGACGGCCATAGCTTCCTAATGGTGGCACAAGTTTCCACGGAGGAACATCTTGTGTTCGCCTCTCTAATGGCTTTATTCCCTGTAACGAGCTTGAGTGTGCAAGGCTTGTTCTAGTAAGGCTGCTGACCCGATTCTTGCCAGCTCGTCCGCTTTCTTATTGTCTGGAATACCAGCAGAGCGATACCCTGTGCTGTGATCCAAGAACCCTGAGCTCTTTTCGACAACCCTTCACAAGCTTTGATTTAATTTCTATGGCAGTAATCGCTTTTATAGCTGCCTGGCTGTCGATAAAGATGGTGATACCTTCTGGCGGTATTGCCCTTACCACAGATTCACGGGCGGCTATGGCCTCTGCTAAGACGTCTGCTTAGATGACGCTGCTGTGATCTGGAAGTCATTTGGACTTCGATATACCCAGGGGGTCGGAGAGATGCCGATTCTACGCCAGTGCTCATTTTTGAGCCACCTGTATAGATGGCTATAGATTCGGCGTTTCTGTATGTGACCACTTTTCCATTCTTCCGTGCTAGGGTAGGAGGTGAAAATTGCCCTAAAAAATCTAAATATGGCGTCATGTAGTCCATTATGGACAAAGTAATCAAGTAGGATCATCGAGTGACCTATTCTATTTGGTTTCCAGTTTGCTGACTGGCTAATTCGCATAGCATTAATGGCTGTTGGCGTAAAAGTTTGTCTGGCGGTAGCAGGTTGAGAAAAGCCTCGAGTCCTGTGGTTGGGGTTGTCCTCATTGCACTGGTAGTGCCAATACACGCTAGTCATTGTGCTTTGGTGATAGACCTTAAGTTGGTGGTTTTGTTGACAGCTGGCCACCATACTAGATTGCCGTAAGTCAGTATAGGTCTAACTATAACTGTATACATCCATTCCATAGTATAATTTTGGGGAGGGTCCCCAGGTTTTCCGAAAAATTCTGCTACATGAGTAAAAGGCTATTCTACCTTTTTATTATTCTTTCTTCTATATATAATCTCTAATTGAGCTTTTTGTCCAGTATAAGGCCCATGTAATTTGCGCTATCAGATATTCTGAGTGGAATACCATCAACAATAGGTGTTCCAAACTCTGGTTCTGGTTCCCTTTTGTTCGTCAAAAGTACAAGTTCGTTTATTCGGGGAATAACCTTTAGACCGCAGTTCCTGCCACATGTGTCAAGAGTATTTAGGGCTCCGTCAAGTTGTTCGCTAATAGCAGGCACGAATTTACGCGTTGCAAGCAGCACAACGTCATCTGCGTAAGCTAAAGCTCTGAAGCCACTGTACCTTAGTTGCTTTAGTACCTCATTAAGAACAATGACCCAAAGCAGCGGGGAGATTATCCTGCGAGGAGTTCCCCTAAAAATTAAATTTTTAAAATTAAATTAAAATTTCTCCAAACGATGAACCAAAAATCTTAATTGTTTCTCCTCTCTTTACAACGTGCAGTTGTAATAGAAATAAACCATCGATCACGATGTTGAATTTACTATAAAAACCTATAACGAGTATCCAATTTCCGTTCCATCTTAAGGTATGTAGAACCGGAAATGCCTAACTGACAACTAAGCTACCACGTTGTAAACATCTATTCAACCAAACCAAACTTAACCATCCAACTTCAAAAATACGTGGGCTTACATTAATTCATCGACTTCATTCAACAATTAAGTACGTTCTCTGTGTGCAAAAAGTGTCCCATTCGAGAACTAAAATAATTAGTATCTTCACCCAAATTTGGTCAACACGTTTGTTTACTTTCATCGCGATCTTCTGTGTGATTGTGGAGAAACACACCGGAAAACTCTCTACATACAGCAGCACATCTAACAATTAATTTTTTTATTTTTTTTTTCAAAATAAATTACTTGCATTAGTGGGTAAAGTCGATTTTATCTGCGGGTCTCATCACTATTGATTGAATTTAAATTGACTGATTTATTGCTGTTTGATGATCATCAGGTAGACGGCCATTATAAACGCCCAAGTGAATGCGGGGGCATTCGAAAACCACATTTACACCTACTGATCGTTTTTTGTTTTTTTGTATCTTTTGTTGAATGTTTCTAGTAATTCAGCGCGCAATGTTCTGGCAATACAACAATAAAAAAATTAGATTTGCATTTAATTGTCTGTTGTTTGGTGAAGATCTTATGCTAAATCTGTGGTGAGGAACTCCTACACACGTATGTATATTATGTGGTTTTTATAGCGCTTTTCGACGCATTTTTATTTCATTTTTTAAGTTGAAGGTCTCATTGAAGAATATCAAGTCGGAGCAAGCAGCAGCCAATCAATTGATAAGTTTGCAATGCACGTAGGCTGTTCGATTGAAAAGAATTAACAAAGTCTTTCTATGAATTGTTAAATATTATTCATTTTAGTGTTTATTTTTAGCACAATGATGTGTCTGTGCGTTTATAACACAAAGGATATGTCCAAATAAGACCAGCGAATTCTTTCTTGCTCTATCAAATTCAATTGCTTTAAATTAATCACCGAAAAGAGTGACGCAAAAAGAGAAGAAGAACAAATTATAGCCCCGCGTCTAGACACATCTTTTAAGGTACTAAATCATTAGCTTTTTGCAGAATCAAAGAACAGGACTTGTGCAACCGTCTGCTTGGCCGGGCAGATTGAGACCACTGAACCACTAAGCCACCACGTATCTTGTTAATTTATTCCCCTTTTCGTTGGGTTAGTTCATTTTTTTAATTTTTTTTTTTTTTTGTGTGCAAAGTATCCTCTTTATAGGCACAGATACTCAGTCTTAGATCTTAGACGTTAAAACCCTGAAATTCTTGGAATTTTGCGTCGTTTAACCTTCAGCCGATCAAATTCATCTCATCGTTTTCTTCTTCGTTCGAATGAAGTTAGTTATTGCGAAACGAAATTTTTGTCGGTTTTTGTTTTCATAAATTCTTTGGAATGGCATCAATGGCTTGAGATTCTTTTGAAATTGTTCACGTGCTTGGATTAGCTTATGTTAATTGATGTACAGTTGAGTTATGAATTGATTTCGGCAGCAATAATCATGTCAAATGCTTGACGAGTGGCTGAAAATTTGCATTTTGTTTGGCTTTCTTTTGACACAAGTATAAATCGCCAATGTTTAGTTTTGAAGTATAGTAAGACTCGTTTGGATAACACATATGTATGCTTTCAAATATACACATCTAGTGAGTCAGACTTGGCACCAGGACTTTGAGCAGTTCTTCCAATTCATTACTAGAACTAAGAAAACGAATATATGTAGCTGATTCAACCGCACTACAAGAATATGGTACCAGTCCTTAATCCAAAACCAAAAACCAGGATATGCGGAAAAACAACTTCTTGACTGGACTGGTCAGGGAAGCAGTGAAATACCCCTTCTAGATTATAAGTGAATTACGTACGAAGATACAACTGTAGGGCAATCAGAAGGCGCTTACCATAACCTTAACGAACATCTTCTTCTTCTTCCTATTCGGGCTTTATTATGATGTGAAAACAAGCGATCATAAACTTCACTGCATTTCAACTGACCCGCATGATATCTTCATCCGCTTTCAATAAAGTCCGTGTTTCAGGGCCGTAAAGCAGGACAGGGATGATCAGAGTCTTATATAGAGTCTCCTTAGTTGTTCAAGATAGGGCTCTACTGTTGAATTGCCTTATAATCCCAAAAAAAAAATGCGATTGGCAAGAATTATTGTTCTTTAACATATTATTTGAAAGAATTATATGAAATTCATAAGTCAATGCCTGTAGTACACTCTTTGACAGGTCTGTACAACTACACTCTTACCCCGATGATATTGACATCGTCGGAAGAACTCAGCGGGCTGTCAATGGAGCGTTTCCGAGTATTGAGACAGAGACAGCAAAGATGTGTTAAGCTGCCAATGAAAGCAAAACAAAAAAGGACATCCAACATCGACGTCTTAGACAGAACACCACAATGGACATGTATAATTTTGAGGTAGTAAAGGACTTTGTCCACCTAAGCTCTATGGTGAACTCCGCAAATGTATAAAACACTTCCAGTACTGCTGTATGGCACAGAGGCACGGATATGGTTAAGATCCGATGAGGATGCCCTCGGTTACTTCGAGAGAAAAGTTCTTCGAGTGATCTTCAATCCCGTCTGCACAGATAGCGAGTAGAGGAGATGGTACAATGCCGAATTATACCGCCTGAACAATGACATCGACTTAGCCAAAACAGTTCGCATGCGACAAGGTGTCTGTCTTGGTCATGTAGAGCGGATTGAAAAAAAAATAAAGAATATTTATTTTCTTCCAGATGTTTACAACATTTATTGCAAAATGTTTGCTTCGGTAAAGAAGCCTTTTGGTGACAACTGTCCATTTGCCACTCTTCCTCTTTGTGGCGATCGTGTACACATACGGAATATGTCACTTTAGCTTATTTATCATTGGGATCAGTTGTCGAAAGATTCTGGAAACACAACTATAAACAGCAAACAAATCTCTAAAATAAATTGATAACATGGAGGGAAATCGTTCCCACTAACATATTTTTGCATCGTTAACACTTTACTTCACCATTTAAAAAATTAAATTAGAAAAAAAAAAGAAAACCCGCACTCCTGAGATGAGGAAGATTGATGTTCAGCAGTAGTTTAGCCATTAGAATTGCTCTATGGATAAAAAACATATTTGGAACTAACAGCCCATAAAAGGCCTAGGGCCTAGCTTCTCGCAACCACTATCGTTGTATGCGCTATATTTTTCCCACGAATAGGAGAGGCCTACAGTTTTACGAGTATGTCGTATCCGAAGGACAATTTTTATTTTGTTTTTGAGAAGCTTTACCATGACAGCAATGCGGGTTGTCTACGGCCTTGATTCTAGGCTAGGTAACGTGGGCCAGCAACCTGCGTTACCGAAAATTTCTCGCTACGGAAACCGACACTATGCCTCGGATAAGGAATGATCACATGTGGACGACTTTTGGCTATTGTACCCGGACAAAGATAGGTTTCTGGAATGTAAAGACGCTCCTCGACTCGGGAAAAGAAGGTCCTTACAATGCCAGATTCCTCCAACTGGAAAACGAATTCATGCGATATAAACTGGACATTTTTCTTTTCTCCATTTTAAAATTAATCCATGAAATTATCACATTTATAAAATATGAGATTATCATTATCTTATGTAAATGTAGTTTAACCGATTAATAAATATGAAATATGAAATATGAAATATGAAATAAGTGAAGTAAGATGGTTGGAAGCGGGCGAGTACCAGTCTCCAACGCGTAACACTGTACTACTCTATTCTGGAAGACCATCCGGAAGTCCGCGGGAATATGGAGTCGGACTACTGCTAACAACAACAGCACGCAAGTGCCTGATTTCCTGGCAGCCTCATGGTGATAGGATTTTGACGGCCAGATTCCGGACTAGAGTACGACGCGTCACCATCATACAGTGTTACGCCCCAACGAATAGTTCATCAGAGGACGAAAAGGAGAGCTTCTACAATCTCTTAAGCGCAGTCTTCAACACAACACCAAATGGAGACATTGTCATAGTGATGAGGGATTTGAATGCCAAGGTAGGCAACGACAACGAAGGGCTCAAACATGTAATCGGGAAGCATGGACTAGGCAACCGCAATGACAATGGCGAAAGGTTTGTGGACTTCTGCAATGCCAACCGCCTTGTGATAGGTGACACCATGTTTGAGCACAAGACCTGCCACAAAGTCAGCTGGGTTTCCAATGACAGGCAAGCAACCTCCAACCAAATTGACCATTTTGCTATCAGCCGCCGCTTTAGAAGTAGTCTCCTGGACGTCCGAAACAGGCGAGGGGCAGATGTGGGGATTGTACGTGATCACCACCTTATGATAGCTACCCTCCAACTACGCACTGCTGCAGTTCGAAGATCCCACGACAACACAAGAATGCCCAGGTTCAACATCGATAGACTTAGTGATCCCTCAGTGCGCCAACAATTAAGGGAGCACTTTTCGCAAGGTGTGGAAACAATCAGCAGCTCAATGCCCGCAACCATCCAAGACCATTAGTGTGCTGTGAAAAATGTTTTTACATCTGGTGCTGAAAGAATTGTCGGTCGATCGCAGGGAAGACATAGGGCGTGGCTTTCCGAGGATACCTGGAGACGGATTGACGAACGAAAACATCTGAAAGCTCGCGTTGCAGCTACCCCAGCAGCAGGGAGAAGCGAGCTAGAGTCCCTATATCGCATGAAGATGAGAGAAGTTCAGCGTAGCGTACGACGTGATAAGCGCAACTACATCAACGCACTGGCTACAGAAGCAGAAAAAGCTGCACGGAGGTGCGACAGCAGGACCGTCTACAGAATCACGAAAGAGCTGACAGGTGGTCACAGCTCCAGCCAACACCCAGTGAAAAGCCTAGACGGCTCCTTGCTCATTTCAGATGAGGACCAGCTCAAGAGATGGAAAGAGCATTTTGCTACGGTTTTGAACCGTGTATTCGCTAGCGATATGCTCCCAAATCAGACTGAGATGCCCGAGGTGAGAAGTTCCCGAATACGCACCACGACTCCCAGTAAAGATGAGATCATTGCCGCGATCAAGGCACTCAAAACCATCAAGGCGGTAGGACTTGACGGTATTCCAGCAGAGCTCTTACGAGCAGCGCCAACAACATCGGTTGAGCTTCTGCTTCCACTTATAGAGAGAGCTTGGGAAGCTGAGAGCTTTCCTAACGAGTGGAAAAAGGGAATGATCGTCAAGCTTCCTAAGAAAGGAAATTTAATGGAGTGCGGAAACTGGAGGGGTATCTGCGTGCTGCCTGCTGTAGCTAAGATAATAGCTAAAATCATCCTTGAGCGAATCAAACAACATCTCGAAGACACACTCGATGCCGAACAAGCAGGTTTCCGCTCTGGATCCTCCTGTGCCGACCACATCAACACCCTGCGGATTATCATCGAACAGTGTGTTGAATATCGATCGCCACTGCACCTGCTGTTCATCGATTTGGAGAAGGCGTTCGATAGTGTCAACAGGGATTTTATTTGGCGTGCCTTACGCAGGAGAGGCATTCCCGATAAACTAACTGCTATTATCAAAGCTACATATGAAGGCTCCAAATGTCACGTTCTGCACAGGGGAAGGTTGTCTGAGGAATTTGAGATCCAAAGTGGGGTAAGACAAGGCTGTATCCTTTCACCAATATTATTCTTATTGGTGATTAGCGATGTGCTTCATGCAGCTTTGTCGACGGGAAACGGAGGAATTCGATGGACTCTTACATCTCAACTGAAACATCTTGACTACGCAGACGATGTATGCTTACTATCCCACAGAATTATGGACCTCCACCAAATGACAGCAGATGTGGAGAGGGAGGCAGGCGTCGTCGGGCTGAAAATTAATACGGCAAAAACTAAAATTATTAGCCTTGGAACAAACTCATCGGCTCAAATATGCATTGCTGGACAACCGGTAGAGAGAGCAGAGGATTTCCAGTATCTTGGGAGTATTGTCTCGACCGATGGGGGAACCGAACTGGATATAGCCAACAGGATCGCCAAAGCAAAGTCCGCGTTCGGTATGTTGTCCAAAATATGGCGAAGCAATGCAATCAGTTTGAGCACCAAAATAAGACTGTTCCGCTCCAACGTTGAATCCGTGCTGCTATATGGTTGCAGCACGTGGAGAGTGACCACTACTATCACCAGAAAGCTGCAAACGTTCGTTAATAGGTGTCTGCGCAATATCTTAAGGATTTTCTGGCCCAATCGTATCTCTAACGAACACCTTTACGAGAGAACGGGTCAGGAACCAATAGGCACAACCATCCAACGGCGGAAGTGGCAGTGGATTGGTCACACGTTCCGAAAGGGTGACAGCTCCATAGCGAACCATGCTATGCAATGGAACCCTCTAACTCAGGATGGCAGAAGACCTGGCGGTCCGAGGAGAACATGGCGCACAACAGTCGAGAAGGAGGCACGGCAATTAGGTAAAAGTTGGGGAGAACTCAGACACATTGCCAGAAACCGTACACGATGGCGCGTAGGCGTAGTAGAGGCCCTAGGACCCACAAGGGGATACAGGACATAAGTAAGTATGACAGCAATACTTTCGAATGTTTGTCAGACGTTCGCAAGAGGTGGAACCGTGAAAAAAAAAAACTTGTGTAGTTTCTGGGATTCGAATAGTGAACCTCTTTGGCACACTAACGTCTGCACCATGGCACCCCCTTCTCTGGATACCATTACAAAAAAAAAAACTGTTGTTTCAAGAAAGTGATCTACGGTGCAATTCTATACATTTGATCAAAAGCAGTTCCAGATGCGGAAATTCTCTGAACAATTATATGCAACTCTAATTATGTAACTCTCTGCTGGGTTCCCGGACATAGCAATATAGAAGGGAATGAGATAGCAGATGAATAAGCCAGAAAGGGAACAGCATTCGATATAGAACATACCTAGACATCAATAGAAGTTCCTATTGGAGAACTAAAGATAAAAATCGACCTTAATCCCTTGTTCTTTTAAGTAATTTAGAAGTAATTTGAGCATGGACCTGTTCGATTTTTGCCCACCATATTAGTGAGGTATATGTAATTAAGGGAATGACCATGGTAAGGTAGGTCCAGTGAATCATTTTGGGCTTGAGACCCCTTTTTTCGCCAAAGAGCCTAGAATAGGCCCAAAAGGCCTTAGTCGCCTTTGATGTAATTTTATCTAGATATTTAGATATATTCTTGGATGTGGCGTAGGCCTTTGATAAAGTATTGCACGAAGGACTTATCTATAAGCTGAGATGTATGCTGCCAAATCAGTATGTTTCCATTCGTAAATCGTATCTAGATGGAAGACATTTTAGAATAACACAACAGAATACTTATTCAAAACTAAGAGAAATAAAGGCCGGCGTACCGCAATGTAGAGTACTGGGCCCTATATTATACCTATTATATACTAGTGATATTCCTGAACTAGAAAACCATACTATGGTAACATTTGCAGATGATACTGCAATACTAGCAGAAGGGAGAACTAATGAAGAATCAACAGAAAAACTCCAAATAGGCATAAACAAAATCTGCGAATGGACTTAAAAGTGGAGAATCAAATTGAATGAGTCCAAGTCAGTCCATATTGATTTTACAAATAAAAAGGTTGAACATATACCAATCATTATAAACGAAAAAATAGTTTCATACGCCAATACAGCGAAATATTTAGGTATGAAACTAGATGCTAAGCTGCGATGGAAAGACCACATAGAAAACAAAACGAAGAGTTAGAGGTTAAATATAGAAAACTGCACTGGTTGATAGGAAGAAACTCAACCGTATCAATTGGAAATAAGGTGCCTATATATAATCAAATTCTAAAACCAACATCGACATATGGAATCCAACTATGGGGTTGTGCCAAAAAGACAAACGTAGACATAATACTACGATTCCAAAATAAGGTGCTTAGAAATATAATAAATGCACCTTGGTTCATAAAGAATACTGACCTTCATCGATTCTTAAACTTGCAAAAAAAAAAAAACTCAAAAAAAAAGCTAGAAGAGCATATAAACTTAGATGCGAGAAAACTTTTGAGTAATGAAAATCAATTACGAAGGCTCAAAAGAATAAAACCTATAATTGTGTAATGTCCCATAATTCACGCAAAATGTAATTTTGATACAAAATACAGATTTTTAATTAGAAAGCTTAAATTTTTTATTTATTCATAGAGTATACAGATTGGGGTTATGTATGGAATAGCACATCGGATAAATGGCCGCCATGGCTTTGCTGGCAAGTACGTACTCTTTTATTGAAATTTTCTATGACCGTTTCGCATAAATGTGGCTGAATTTCATTAACACACCCCTCAATTTCCTCCTTCAAAGCGTTGGTGGTCGTGGGCTTGTTTGCATAGACCTTTGACTTCAAAAAACCCCAAAGAAAAAAAGTCCAATGGCGTTAAATCGCAAGATCTGGATGGCCAATTCTGATCACAAGAACGGCCGATTACACGATTAGGAAATGACTCATGCAGTAATTGAATTGTTTCTCTGGCTGTATGGCATGCGGCACCGTCTTGTTGAAACCACATGTTGGTCACATCCATATCTTGAAATTTAGGCACTAAAAACTGGGTTATCATGTCACGATAACGAACACCATTAATTGTTACTGCCTGACCAGCCGCATTTTCGAAGAAGAATGGTCCGATAATGCCTCCAGCCCAAAATCCGCACCAAACAGTCACGCGTTGTGGATGCATTTGTTTCTCAACAATCACTCGTGGGTTTTCTGACACAGCTTTATTATTTTTAAAATATTGCTCAACAATGAAAATGCGTTGTTCTTTCGTATAGCGCTTCATTTTTACTAACCCCGAAATGTCAGCTGTCACATTGTTATCTATTTTTCCATTGGCACCACTGTACTATTAAATGGCGCAAAATTAAAATTTTGCGTGAATTATGGGACACCCTTTACATGCATAACAGAGCACATCAAAAAAAAAAAAAGATACACCAGATGGTGGATCTCATTCAAAGATGTAGATGCCCGGAAAAAATTGCTTATTAGTCCAAATGACTAGATCGCAATTAGACTGTCTCCTCCCCACCTTGCGATGAAAAGCCAAGACGTCGTTACCGCAGGGAAAACGGGAAGAAGGGAGAAGGGGTTAGTGGGTAAAAATCCCACACTATTACTGAGTACGGGCTCAGTTTCGTCTTTTGAAGATTACCACCTCCCAGCGTAAAAAAAAAAATATGACCACCCTATTGCCATTGTTGTGCCTTCGTGATAAAGTTGACACTAGCTTTTGCAATTGAACGGACTGACATCATTTATTTAATTAGAAATTACTAAATATTTCTTGACATCAATATTTGCATCGTGAAGCATTAGCGTGATATTTGATGGGACTACTACTACACCATCACCACCACTTGTTTCTACATAGTTATATCTCTAATCAAGAATCTTATTTTTCCTATATTCTCTCAATCTCTTTCCTTCTATGTTACATTTCTTTCTTTTTCTTTTATTGAATTAAGTAGTTTATGCAATAAGAATTGTAATTTGCTTTGCATTTCAACATCTTTGCAATCAAATAAAAAAGTTTTAAGCCAATCGCCTCTAAAAATATGTTCTTTGTAATTATTTTTCCATCACTGTATATGCACGAGTATTGTATATATGTATGTACATCCATATGTACATATATACAACCTTATCATATCTCTGCACAAGCTATGCAAAACAAAACATGTAAAATGCATGTAATCTATAGAAATCAATATCTATCTTTCTATCTATGTATCTACTTATGTTAATTGTTACCACATACAATCTTTATAATAGTATAGCCTTATGACAAATGATAAGAGTATTAAACTCATGTAGGTTCCTGCTTACGTGGGCATTAAGGGAAACGAGGAAGCGGATAAAACTGGTAAATCGGCAGCATCAACCGAGTCACTTATCAGCTTTTATACACATAGCTACAAAGACATACAAAGTCTAATAACGACACTTTCGAACCAAAAGAAACTGGAGACATGGAAACAATACGTCCACCACTATTCAGCCATCAACACAAAAGCAGAAATAACAAAATATCCCACAAATTGTCATTAAAATATGATCAGATGGTTCCTTCGTCTCCGCATGGGCCACACAAACTTAACACACAGTCATACTATACTCGCCAAGAATGACCCTCCAATCTGCCATCTCTGCGACGAAAACTGCGTCTTAACAATAAGACATCTATTGGATTCCAGAAGATCAACGATACAACAAATAGCCTAGTAAACTCCGCATTCGTCGACCTATTAAAAGCCGCCACAGAAACTAATATAAAAAATATTTTTAAAGTACCTAAGTATCTTTGAAAACTTTTTGTAATTAATACTATAAATATAAAGTTTTATTTACCATTAAGTTTATTTACATAGCCAAAAGCCCAGGTAGATAGTGCTATTATTCATATTGTCATTTGTAATTCATTTACTTAATAATAAAGAAAATAATAATAATATAATAGTTTTTATGGAAATTATTTTTCTTATCTATCCTATCTTATATTCTTAATTTTAAATATTTGGTTACACAAAGATTATTTGCAAAAAAAAACTATGTTAATGTGCTTTCAGAAGCAATTTTTCAAGTCGAGACTTAGGTAGGTAGGTAGGTAGGAGTGGTTGTGTCAGCAAACCATGCCGACACTTAATTAGCGCAGCGCCGTTTTATTACCACAACTCAAGTGACCTAACGGATGTAACAAGGACGTTAACTACTAGGGAAAAGAAGAAGAAAAAGGGGGTAAGGATTATTCAAATCCACCCCGTTGCATTGAGGAAGCTGATAATATCCCTAATGCTAATCTCCGCTAGCTCTATAAGGTTGTCGAAAAAGAGTTTACTTAAGGTGCGCTGTCTGGCCTTGCCTAAAGCCGGACACTTGCAGAGGAAGTGCAAGATTGTTTCTATCTCATCAGCAGTATTGCAGCTGCGACAGTGTGCATTAAATGCAATGCCTATTCTGGCCGCATGAACCCCGATGGGCCAGTGGCCAGTACTAACTGCCAGAGTTCTTGCGATACCTGTACGGTTTCTGTTTAGTAGATCTTGCGTTTTTTTCAGGGAGTATTTGGGCCACATCTGCCTGGAGATGACACAGTTCCGCACCCCCTGCCATCTACTATCCGCCTTTAGCAGATAGTGCACGAAGATGCCTCCCTTAAGGACCTCCAATGGGACGTTCACCTCCTTTGCTAGGGAAGCATCAAGGGAAGATCCTTGCCTCGCGAGTTCATCAGCCCGCTCATTCCCCTCAATGTTGCTGTGAGCCGGAACCCAAAGGAGACAGATCCTTAGCCGGTGACCAAGCGAGGCGAGTTCTTTTCTGCACTGTTCTACTAGCCTTGAGGATTTAGTGGCAGGTACTATAGCCTTGATAGCCGCCTGGCTATCAATGGGGATGGCAATGATATTTAGGGGTGTAGAGGTTTGCTTGAGTATGCGGCAGGTCTCACGTACAGCAAAAGACACGCCTGGAAGACACTGCACGAATCAGGAAGCCGGTTCGACCTGGAAATATTGAGGGAATCAGAGAATATCCCCGCCCCTACCCCGCAGCCCATTTTTGAACCGTCAGTGAAAATTGTTGATTCGAACTCATTTATCAGTACGCCAGTTTCCCATTCCGCCCTGGTTGGGAATCTAACCGTGACGTCATTTCTAAAGGTCGGTCAGATTAGCTACCAGATCCTGCGGTAGCAAATTCAGGATACTGCTGTGACCATACGGATTGGGGCACCAGCATCCTGTTTCCCTTAGCCTGACCGCACTACATGATGATAGCTGCATAATGTGAAGATCGAGTCGTAAAAGGTGCAGAATAACATTCAAAGTCGAGACTTTCTATGTAGAATTTCGTCCCGTTAGAAGCACGACTGACCAGTTATTCACTCTCAGAATGATTCTTGAGAAAGCCTGGGAGTATGCTAAACCTGTCAACACTTATTTTGTGGATTTGGTTCCTGGAGGCAAACTCTGGGAGTATTCTGCAGGAGTATAGGATTGACGGTTCCCTATTAAGGGCGATTCAGTCTTTATATACAAACTGTAGAAGTCGTGTTCGGATTAACAGCGTTAAATTAATATGCGGGCGTTGGATTCCGCCATGGGTGGGTTTAGTTACCTCAAAGTGGGGGACTTAGGGATTAGTCAGTCGATGCATTGATTGGTTCCCTTACGCGATCCTTTGAGAAGTCCTGCCTGGCTAGCAGGCTTAGTGGTAAAAGGCGTCCATCATGGTGGAGCGATAAAATAGCGGGACTCATTCGCATTTCAAGAGTAGGGTGGAACCTCGCTAAGAAGGGGGTAGTCGAGTGGTCCCCCTATAAAGAAAGCAAGAAGCTTCTCAAGAAAGAGATTAGGTCTGCAAAGAGGAACTCTTGGAGGTCCTTTTGCGCATCTATAGAATCAACGAATGAAGCGTCCCGCCTAAGAAAGGTCCTGGCCAAGACACCAAGGTCGGAATCCAATATCAGGAAAGCGATGGCACCTGTGCAGAATCACACGAGGAAACGCTGGACTGCTAATGAGTACTCACTTTCCCGGATGTACATCAATCTCCGGTGATGATCTACCCATTCCAGAGACGATATCGGGAATAAGCGCGAAAGAGGTGGGAAAAGTAGATAATGACAAGATAGCTTATGCAATTAAATCATTTGCTCTATATAAGGCACCAGGAATGGATAACATTCGACCTGTGATGCTGCAAGAGTCAGTGGATATTGCTATTCCATGGTTCAAGCGTATCTTCACAGGATGCCTTAAGCTAGATTATGTTCCTAAAGCACGGCGGGAGGTGCGTGTTGTATTTATTCCCAAAGCAGGGAAAGCGAGCCACACAAACGCAAAAGACCTGAGACCTATCAGTCTATTGTCTTTTATGCTGAAAACTTTGGAACGTTTAATACACATATATATAAGAAACGTCTCGCGAGCGTCTGACAAACATCCGAGAGTATTGTTGTCACGAAAACCTTCTCAAATCGCCGTTCGGATACGGCACTAAACTGTAGGTCCTTACCATTCGAGTGAGAAATATAACGCACACAACATAAGTGGTTGCGAGAAGCTGGGCCCTGGCACTTGAAGAGCTGTTGCGCCAAATATTTATTTATTTATAAGAAACGTGATCGGCGATGATTACCTATCTGAATCACAACACGCATACATCTGCGGCAGATCTGCAGATACAGCCCTCCACCGGGTCGTATCATGCATAGAACGGACGATGTCGTTAACCTGGTTTCGGTAAAATTTCCTCCAGTCCTAAGTAAAAGGCTCAACTTCGCACTACAACTAGTGGATAACTGGGTCCGCAGCAAAGGGCTGGGAGTGAACCTTTAAAGACGGAGATAGCTATTTTCACTAAGATGAGATCAATTCCTACTTTCAGACCCCCAAATATCGGTGGCATTGAACTAAGTATCACAAGTTTAGCTCGATATCTGCTGCAAAAAGTAATCAGAAATACATGGGTCTTCAAACCAGCTGTGGTGTACTGGATATACACGTTGGTTGTAAGACCCATTCTCACATATGCCTCACTAGTAGGATGGACGGTACTTGAGAAGCAATACTAGCTTTCAAACCTCACCAAAATCCAGTGGGCGGCGTACATCGGACTCATGGGATCAATGAGAACAACACCAACAGCGGCAATGGAAGCCATGCTTAGTTTCATTCCGCTTGACATATACGTAAACTGCAGCAGTCTGGCGGCTAAAACCGCTGTAAGACTGAGAGAAGACCGATTGTAGTCATCGAGCCTTTACGGCCATGCTAAGATTCTGTCAGTAACGTAACAATCAAGTTCGTGATGAAGTGCTTACTTTACCTCCTAGTGGTGGTCCCCGGGCAACTATACGTATAAACCCTTATACGTATAGGCCAAAATTGTAAGTGCGGGTTGTCTAGGGCCTTGATTCTAGGCTAGGTAACGTGGGCCAGCAACCTGCGTTACTGAAACCAGGTCGCTACAGAAACCGACACTATGCCTCGGATAAGGACTGATCACATGTTGACGACTTTTGGCTATTGTACCCGGACAAAGATAGGTTTCTGGAATGTAAAGACGCTCCTCGACTCGGGAAGAGAAGGTCCTAACAATGCCAGATTCCTCCAATTGGAAAACGAATTCATGCGATATAAACTGGACATTTTGGGGGTAAGTGAAGTAAGATGGTTAGAAGCGGGCGAGTACCAGTCTCCAACGCGTAACACTGTACTACTCTATTCTGGGAGACCATCCGGAAGTCCGCGGGAATATGGAGTCGGACTACTGCTAACAACAACAGCACGCAAGGGCCTGATTTCCTGGCAGCCTCATGGTGATAGGATTTTGACGGCCAGATTCCGGACTAGAGTACGACGCGTCACCATCATACAGTGTTACGCCCCAACGAATAGTTCATCTGAGGACGAAAAGGAGAGCTTCTACAATCTCTTAAGCGCCGTCTTCAACACAACACCAAATGGAGACATTGTCATAGTGATGGGGGATTTGAATGCCAAGGTAGGCAGCGACAACGAAGGGCAGGTGTGGAAGCAATCAGCAGCTCAATGCCCGCAACCATCCAAGACCATTGGTGTGCTGTGAAAAATGTTTTTACATCTGGTGCTGAAAGAATTGTCGGTCGATCGCAGGGAAGACATAGGGCGTGGCTTTCCGAGGATACCTGGAGACGAATTGACGAATGAAAACAGCTGAAAGCTCGTGTTGCAGCTACCCCAGCAGCAGGGAGAAGCGAGCTAGAGTCCCTATATCGCATGAAGATGAGAGAAGTTCAGCGTAGCGTGCGACGTGACAAGCGCAACTACATCAACGCGCTGGCTACAGAAGCAGAAGAAGCTGCACGGAGGTGCGACAGCAGGACCGTCTACAGAATCACAAAAGAGCTGACAGGTGATCGCAGCTCCAGCCAACATCCAGTGAAAAGCCTAGACGGCTCCTTGCTCATTTCAGATGAGGAGCAGCTCAAGAGATGGAGAGAGCATTTTGCTACGGTTTTGAACCGTGTATTCGCTAGCGATATGCTCCCAAATCAGACTGAGATGGCCGAGGTGAGAAGTTCCCGAATACCCACCACGACTCCCAGTAAAGATGAGATCATTACCGCGATCAAGGCACTCAAAACCAACAAGGCGGTAGGACTTGACGGTATTCCAGCAGAGCTCTTACGAGCAGCGCCAACAACATCGGTTGAGCTTCTGCTTCCACTTATAGAGAGAGCTTGGGAAGCTGAGAGCTTTCCTAACGAGTGGAAAAAGGGAATGATCGTCAAGCTTCCTAAGAAAGGAAATTTAATGGAGTGCGGAAACTGGAGGGGTATCTGCGTGCTGCCTGCTGTAGCTAAGATAATAGCTAAAATCATCCTTGAGCGAATCAAACAACATCTCGAAGACACACTCGATGCCGAACAAGCAGGTTTCCGCTCTGGATCCTCCTGTGCCGACCACATCAACACCCTGCGGATTATCATTGAACAGTGTGTTGAATATTGATCGCCACTGCACCTGCTGTTCATCGATTTTGAGAAGGCGTTCGATAGTGTCAACAGGGAGTTTATTTGGTGTGCCTTACGCAGGAGAGGCATTCCCGATAAACTAATTGCTATTATCAAAGCTACATATGAAGGCTCCAAATGTCACGTTCTGCACAGGGGAAGGTTGTCTGAAGAATTTGAGATCCAAAGTGGGGTAAGACAAGGCTGTATCCTTTCACCAATATTATTCTTATTGGTGATTAGCGATGTGCTTCATGCAGCTTTGTCGACGGGAAACGGAGGAATTCGATGGACTCTTACATCTCAACTGAAACATCTTGACTGCGCAGACGATGTATGCTTACTCTCCCACAGAGTTATGGACCTCCACCAAATGACAGCAGATGTGGAGAGGGAGGCAAGAGTCGTCGGGCTGAAAATTAATACGGCAAAAACTATAATTATCAGCCTTGGAACAAACTCATCGGCTCAAATATGCATTGCTGGACAACCGGTAGAGAGAGTAGAGGATTTCCAGTATCTTGGGAGTATTGTCTCGACCGATGGTGGAACCGAACTGGATATAGCCAACAGGATCGCCAAAGCAAAGTCCGCGTTCGGTATGTTGTCCAAAATATGGCGAAGCAATGCAGTCAGTTTGAGCACCAAAATAAAACTGTTCCGCTCCAATGTTGAATCCGTGCTGTTATATGGTTGCAGCACGTGGAGAGTGACCACTACTATCACCAGAAATCTGCAAACGTTCGTTAATAGGTGTCTGCGCAATATCTTAAGGATTTTCAGGCACAACTATCCAACGGCGGAAGTGGCAGTAGATTGGTCACACGTTCCGAAAGGGTGTCAGCTCCATAGCGAACCATGCTATGCAATGGAACCCTCTAACTCAGAATGGCAGAAGACCTGGCGGTCCGAGGAGAACATGGCGCAGAACAGTCGAGAAGGAGGCACGGCAGTTAGGGAAAAGTTGGGGAGAACTCAGACACATTGCCAGAAACCGTACACGATGGCGCGTAGGCGTAGTAGAGGCCCTAGGACCCACAAGGGGATACAGGACATAAGTAAGTAAGTAACTACCATTCTGTCCCGATGGGGGCCTATCAGTGGATTGACGGAAACTGATCACATGAACCCGATGCTGGCATTTGAAAGGAGATTTACTACAAGAATTCCTGACAGAATATACTGGAAGAACCAAAGAACCATGAAGAAAAAGGATGTGGCTTTCTACACAGACGGTTCTAAGATGGATGCTGGCAAGGAAGCCGGAGTTTATTGTGAAGCCCTAGGAATAAACCACTCCTTTAGAATAAAGCACGACTGCAGCGTCTTTCAGGCCGAGGTCACAGCCATCATACAGGTTGCTGAAGTTATACGCGAGAGTAATATCCTTGGTAAAACGATCACTGTCTATACAGACAGCCAGGCAATTGTTAAGGCTCTGGACTCTGCTGTAATTAAGTCAAGGCTTGTGAGAAGCTGCAAATCACTCTTAAACGAGATATCTAGAGCCAATGCGGTGACTTTCTGTTGGGTACCAGGGCATATGGATATTGAAGGTTACGAAAGGACTGACGAGCTTGCTAGGAAGGGGCCCTTCCCTCTGTAGCAACCCCCATCAGTTCGTTATGGAAGAAAATAGACGATGAAGCCACCGGTCGAGCAAACAGATACTGGGTTCATCTGGAAATATGCACAACTGCCAGGCCCCTATGGCCGGCCTACAGCAAAAAGAAATCAACCTCTCTAGTAAAACTTAATCGTTATAACACCCAAGTCATTTCTAGCATAATTACTGGACATTGTGCCATTGGCGTTCAAGCGGAGTGACTCGGTGTGCTGCATAAAGACTATTGCAGAAGTTGCAGAGACGAAGTCCTGCCCTATCCGTCAGAAGAATCAGGACTCGTGGTAGTTACTTCTTTTCTGAGATGGAGGACTTAGGTAACGTTGAGCTGATGGACCTCCTGAGATTCATATAACTTTCTGGGTGGTTCTAACAGCGGACTTTCTTCACAACGTTTCCAGGGTTAAATGATTGGGCACAATGGACCCGTACTGCTGGTCTGAATGAACAGTGACTCTTTGTCACAAGGCACACATCTACTTAACCTAACCTAAGGATTAGTCATTTGCTCATTGCGGATGATTTGGTCATCCTTGGGTCCTCTCAAACCGAGCTTCAGCGCGCACTCGAAAGGTTTATAGCCGTTTGTTATGATTTTGGAATGAAGATCAACGTGAAAAAATCAGAAGTAATGGTCGTTTCCAAAATATCCATTCAGTGCACTCACTCATATTAAGCGAGTTCAGAGTGCGCGAGGCGCTCAATGTTGAGCAGCTACTTCTCCGAACGGAACGATCTACGCTTCGATGGTTTGGTCACGTAGTGCGTATGCCCCCAGACCGGCTTCCATGACGTGAAATGATTGCCGTGCCATCAGGCAGGTCTAGGAATATATGGTTGGACCAAGTCCGTCATCTTTCTTGGAGCCGTCTAGGGATTCCTCCTGATGAGCTGGAGTCAATGGTGGAGGATCGAGAAGGATGGACGGTCCACCTGAGCATCCTACCCCCGCGACCCTCATAAAGGATTACCGGGCCATTGAAAATGTATGTGTGTAGCTATGACAATAATATTGCAGATTCTTCCATAAATGAATGAATCCGTAGATGATTTGGCCCAACAGATCATAATTCGTGAAACACTGTTTTGAAATAAAAGGCAGACCACACATCTGATGAAATGCATGCTAGAAGACAGAAAAATTAACATCTCACTAGGCAACAATAAACACAGGGTCACTACTGGGAAAGGATTCCCCCAAGTGGGAGTTCTCTTCCCATTACTGTGGTGTATCGTAGTAAATGAACTAGGTACTGAAAATACTTAGCAACGAAGGCTTTTATGTCCAAGGCTACACAGATGATATTGCGATATTAATCAGAGTAAAATTCGAAGAAATAATCTCGGATCTGATCCAGAGGGCTTTGAATGTGGTTGCTGTCCGGTGCCAAAAAGCTGGCCTTAACGTCAACCCAAAAAAGAGCTCCATAGTTATTTTCACCAAAAGAAGAAAGCGACATAGATTAAAAGCACCCACACTCTTTGGTGAAACCATAGAATTCTCTAAGGAGCTCAAATCCTGGGCATAACACTAGATGAAAAACTTACCTGGAATTCCTAACAAATGCCATAGACAAAGTCGAGGATCTCATCATGGACCAGCAAAAGTTTCATTGGTGGAAATTGAGGCCTAACTCCAAAATTAAGCTATGGCTCTACACGCCAAAAGAAGGGCCAATTATCGCATACGCAGCGCCAGTATTGTGGCAAAAAACTAAGAAAAAGTCTGCACAGGACAGGTTCAATAAACTACAAAGACTAGCCTGTGTAAGCCCAAGTGCAGTAAACTGCTCCTACTGAAGATAATCCAAATTCCAAACTAGTTCACTTGTATATTGGGCATGAACTCAACAACAATGAATTACTAGGAATAACAATTATGGAGAAATGTCTGCCAAGATTCAACTTCAGCCACAACTTCAAGGTTACATTCCCAGATCGCAATAACTGGGAACAAAACAAACCAACATTTGCAAATAACTCTCGTGTATAGTACACAGGCGGATCCAAGACAGATGAAGGAGTTGGGGCTGGAGTATCCGGCTACGAAAACCTTCATTCACTCGTGCATGGAAAAAAGTAACTCCGTATTCCAAGCCGAAGTATTCGCTAGAGAACTATGCATCAGATAAAATCTTATATATTAATACGTGAACATGAAATTTATCGTACGTTTTTTTAGTAGTTATTATAAAAGGAGGGGGATGAAACTTATATCGTTCAAAAGGTACTGCGCCATAGATGTGCAGAAAGCAAAAATCATGTGCGTACATATGTTACCGTTAAGTCAGGTAAAATAAAGTGAACATGCACACATGATTTCCCCAAAAAATCAAAATCACAAAAATCACAAAAATCAATTAAATGAAAGCATTTTGATAACGTTCACGGGTCTATGAGCTTAGATTCCTTTGCCTTCCCTGCACTGGAGAATATTACAACAAATGCATAGCGTTGTTTCTCTCGCTGTTTGTTTATTTCCTCTCGGTCGAATTTCGACCACACGCGTTACTAGTATAAACGAATCTATAAGCAAGAAGAACATTTATATTCTTCCAGATAGCAAAGCTGCTCTACTGGCAATCAAGGCTTATAAAATAACATCCAAACTAGTATGGGACTGCCTTCAACTACTCATATGACTAGCCAGCACAAACAGAGTTCATCTCATTTGGGTGCCAGGACACAGCGGTTATGAAGGAAATGGACAAGAACAGGAGCTGCGTCAAACTTTATGAGTACGCCAAAAACCTGTATCAAAAATTGGCGTCATTACTGAATGGAAACTGTAGGTAACAGACAAGCCAAGATCTTTCTGCCAAATACTGATCTTAAAAAAACCAAACAACTCCTACAATTAACAAGGAGTCAGATTCGAATAGCCACAGGTTTCCTTACAGGCAAAGAATCAGCAGAACACATCTAATGTCACTGTAACTGTGAAGACGTCATCGTTATTTAGGTAAATTCTACCTTGAAGCAGAAGACCTATCTGCAAGCTTAATCAAAAATATAGTAGAGTTCATCACCAAATCGGGTATATTGGGTGAGCTTTAAGATCAGAGGAAATCACATAGGTCCAATGTGGCCGCAGTGATAAGGTGACCTAATCCCACCTCTTCAACAATCTACAATCTGCCCATCTGAGACCAAGTTTAGTCAAAAATACGCAAAGGAATAAGCAACAATATATTGATAGTGCGCCCGATTTTTCTAAGAATTTTAACATATTTTTAACAATTTTTTTCTGTCAACACTCAAAGGTAGGTAAACTGCGATTTCAGGTATGTCCGTCCTTGACGGATAACACTTGGCTATGCTCTATTTTTCATTTAAAGTATAATTCACTAGATTATAAGTGCGCTTTATGTAGCACAACACTTCACATCGTACAATGTAATCATACACCAGTTGTTATTACGATAGATAACCCGATGAGCACCAGTATACATAGATCGAAGATTTATCTAATGTTCCGTATTATTGTTTTCCCTTCTCGTATCTATTAGGTACATTACTTTACTATTTATCATTAATTTGCTAAAAACCTCACAAGCATTATAATTAATTGTTTACTTAATGATTGCATCAGTGAAGATACTTCCATACCGATAGGGAAGCCTCTAACAATAAACAGCAATAATAGTAAAATGCGTTTTTACACTGCAAATAAAACAAAGCCGAACCCCATATAACTCTAATGCGTGTGGGGGCAACCCTTTCATACAACTTTTTTTTTTTTTAAACAAGAAAATTAAAAATATAAAAATATAACTAACGAGACGAGAAAATAAAGTAAGTAGACACAATTTTCAAGGTATTTTCTTAGGTGTATCTCGTGTATCTACACGAGAAAAAGATTCAAGATTTACGTATTTATATGCATAATAACGTTCATAGATACCCGTACCTTATGTGCAAAATGTAAGAATCAACAGGTGGGCTGGTAATATATGTATCTATGTTTGTTTTTCAGTGCTTTGCATCCAGTAAGTTGGTGTCACCTCACACTAGAGTATTAATCATCAATTGATATTTAATAAAAAAAAAAGAAACACACACAAACTGCATAGAGTGGGACACATTTCATTACAGACAGAAGAGATTTTTTTTTCGTATTTTTTAAATTAACGATCATTTACATTTTTCACTTTTGAATCACTTGAAATACGTCGAATTGAAACCTTTTCCTTTAAATTATTTGCACAAAACGTCGTAACCACCTCGTAGAATTATTTATGTTCGAACAGAAGGGTATAAATTTGAAAAACAAATTAAAATTTGCTACTTCCACCCACCACAAAGAAAAAAAAAATTAAAGAATAACCCAAATCGATAGAGAGATACAAAATCGCATGGCGCATACGCGCAATTGGACCGCTCGCGAGTAACTAACTTCGCGTAAGAAACGTCGCGGTTTGTTACACGCACAGAACTCTGTACAAGGTACGAGTGCATCCAGTAGATACGAAAACAACTCAAAACAACTCGATAAAGTATCTGTGTACTGCCCACGCTGTTCCGTTGATTTAAAAACAAGAGTGGATCAATTCAATGGAGCTACCAGCCGATGATGACGGTTGTTCCTCATACAGTTTAAGCGGTTAACATTGGTTTTGATTCCGAGTTGTTCCGATCGTGTTTTCTCACTGGTGAGTCCAAATAGTTACTCATACGACTGAGTGGTGTTAATGAATTTCAATTTCATTGCATGTCGAATGAATGGTGAGAATAACAAAATAAATATAATAAATGGAAATGGGATATGAATTAACTTGAATTTGTCGCGGGTAAGGTGGATGAAGCACATGATCGATCCATCAGCGGTAACTGCAAAAAAAAGTGATGTGCTAGATCGAAAAAGTGAACACTTCTTTTACTTTATTTACTTTTATTTTTATTGTAGCAGTAAATTACATTTTTTGCTATAAAACTACTGCACAATTTACAGAGATATGGTATATCTACCTTACAGCTAATAGATATATTATATCAATATCTTCTGGAAATTATCAAGGACTATCTCAAAGACAGGGAACTTCTGTACGACACCGTGGAGGTTACTCTCAGAAAGGAAATCACTGCTGGAGCAGCGCAGGGCTCAATCATTTGACATGATCTGTGGAATATCTCCTATGATGAAATCTTTTATATGGAGATGCTCGAAGACACCTACCTAGCCGAGTAGGCAAATGACATCGGTGCGATGATTACCGCGAGAGGCCCATAAGAAAAAATGTTGCTATGAACTCATAGTAGCCAATATGATAAATAAGTTAAAAACTCTTGGTTAGCTGATAAGCCTTAAAGTCCACTTCTTGCACAACCATCTTGACTTTTTTCCTAAAAATCCTTTAATCAGGACATAAAACAGATGGAGAAACTATACCAGGTACGGTGGAATATCAACATGATGGGTGATTAATGTTGGCCATTTCACAGAGAACAGCAAAACGCATCACATCGGAGAAACTGCTATACAAGAAACTTTACAAAGTAAAGTGATAGGTTAGGTTGGCTGTCCACACGAGAGTGCAGACACACTTAGACCAGTGAAGGTCCTTTGTGATACCATGGATCAAACCACCCACTCAGGGACTAACAAAACCAACCTCAGCTTTTGATAAAGCGATGGATGCTCATGACGTCTAAGGACGCCAGATCGCTGAGGTCGTCAAGGAAGTGGTACCCTAGATGGAACATTCTTTTATACGACAGGTCTGGACATGTGCATAGGAGGTGAAGGATGGTTTCCTCCTCCTCCTCGCCCCTACAGCTTCTGTAGACGTCGTTGGAGAAGAGACCAACTCTTTTTTGTGTTGGCCTATAAGACAGTGTCCAGTGAGAACACTGACAACGCAGCTGATTTGTGTACGTTTTAACTTGACCAGATCGGCACTGCGTTTTTGATCCAGCTTAGGCCAGATCTGTCTCGAAATGTGACACGTTGAGCCGTTTTCCCATCTCAGGTTGGTCGGGCTAATAGTGTTCTTGTAAGTAGATACTTACAAGTAGCGAGGGGCATACCCAGAATTTGCCTGTCAGGCAGAATTCTTAGAGTGGTACCCTGTCTGGCGAGCTCGTCCGCCCTGCAGTTTCCTGGAATGGCCCTGTGGCCCGGCACCCAGCATAGGTGAACGTTGAACTGCTCTGTCATCTCCATAAGAGATAAACGACAGTTTAAGGCGGCCGTTGAAGTGAAGGAGAACGATTCCAGGGACTTGATTGCCACTTGGCTGTCAGTGCAAATGCTAATATCCCTGACAGATAATACACCACATTTCAGCCAGGACAGGGCTTACTTAATCGCCATGATTTCCGCCTGGAAAACGCTACAATGATCAGGGATGCAGAAAGAGATGCTCAGATTGAGCTTTTTGGAGAAAACACCACAACCCACTCCACCCTCCGTCTTAGATCCATCTGTAAAGAAGTGAACCGAACTACTATCGACAGGTGGGGAAGTGTCCCATACATCCCGGTTAGGGATGCTCGTACGGAAGTTACGGTCAAATCTCAGTATCGGCGGGGTGTAGTCCGTGTTTTTGAGTTTGAAATTGAGAAGATCAAGGATCGAGGAGTGGCCAAAGCGATAGCTAGACCACTGAGAGGAGGCTTTTAGGCAGATGGTCGCACAGGCAGCCATCTGTTTGCCGAAAATATCTAAAGGTAGCAGGTTGAACAATATGTCCAGTGCCGCGGAGGGAGTAGTTCTCAGTGCACCACCGATGCAAATGCATGCATATCTTTGTACCTTAGCTAGTTGAGGGAGGTGGACAGCCCTGTCAAGAGCAAGCCACCATACGATCACGCCATAGTGTAGTATAGTCCTGATAACGGACACGTATAGCCAATGAGTGATTTGAGGTTTACTACCCCAGCTCCTACCTATAGCCTTTTGACAGGAATAGAGAGCTACATTAGCTTTCATGACGCGCTCTAGTAGATTGGCCTTCCAGTTCAATTTCCTATCCAAAATAAGATCCAAATATTTTGTGTTTTAAGAGAGGGTGAGACTGGTGCCATTTATCATAGGAGGGTCTATGAGGAGAACTTTATATTTCCTCGAACGAGTTCCGTTTTTTTGGGGGTTAACCCCGAGTCCACATTTGGAGGCCCATTTGGTGAGCCGAAGGAGATCATATAGGAGGATTTCCCTGAGAGTGGCGGGTATTTACCGGAGGCAGCAATAGCAATGTCATCAGCATAGGCGATCACTCTACAACCTGACGTATCCAGGTCTATCAGTAACTCATTTACTACCAGGTTCCACAGAAGAGGTGACAAGACTCCACCTTGAGGTGTACCGCAGCGAGCAATTCTTCTGGCTGATGCTCCGCCCCGCTGTGTGTTAATAATCCTGCAATTTATTGATCAACACTTCGAGCGAAGTATTCACTTTCAGATTTGCAAGTGCGTCGGTAATCGCCTTTGATTTGACATTGTTAAATGCTCCCTCAATGTCAAGGAAAGCCACCATGGTGTATTCTTTGATGCTCAAGAATTTTTCAATAATGCATAAAAGCGAATGTAAGGCTGTCTCAACCGATTTGCCTTTGCAGTACTCATGTTGGGACGGCGAGAGAAAAGCTGGGCTAATACTTTGCCGAAGATAGATATCAATCAACCTTTCTAAAGTTTTAAGCAGAAAGGAAGATAGACTGATAGGTAAGAGATCTTTGGTTCCACGTGCGAGCTCTTTCCTGCCTTATATATGAATATGATTCATCCTCGGTCCAAAATTTGGGAATATAGACCAGATTTAGACAGGCCGACAAGATGACTTTAAGCCATGGAAGCACAATGTCCTCGCATTGCTGAATTTCAGCTGGAAGAATACCGTCAGGTCAGTTTCTTAGGGTTTGAAACTGCGCATGGCCCATCGGATCTTTTCTGCAGTTATCAAGACTAAGGAGTTACTGCAAAGTTGAGGGGGGGAGCTACCAGGAAAGTGAGTATCCAATAAAATGTCAATGGATTCCTCAACAGAGGAGCTCCAGTGACCATCCGGATGCAAAAGGCAACTGGGTATAGAAGGGCTTTTAGAGAGGATTTTCCGCAACCTGGAAGCTTCACCTCTTCAATGCTGTAGCAGAAGAGTCTCCAGGATCGTCGTTGCTCTTTCCTCAGTGAGATTTTGTATTTCCTTAGAGACAGTTTATAGGAGTCCAAATCGGCCGTCTCACGGGAGCTTTTAGCAATATTAAAAATGAGCGTACTGTCTTTCCTAAGAGTACTGAGAGTACTTTCCACTCCACCAGGGTGGTTTCTTTTTACCTCGAGGTTTGCGGAGTGGGCAGACCTCGGACATGGCACCATTGAGTGCCGATGTTGGGGTGTTGACCAGATTGTCAATGTCCTCAGTGCAAGAAGGTTCAGTAGGCAGGTGGAAGAAAATAAGCCTTAATAAACGTTTTCTATAAAGGGACCAGTTGGTTTTCCTGTAATTTCTAAAAACCTTCTGATCAGGCAGATAGTCATCAAGACTAAATAGGATGAAACGATGGTCTGAAAAAGAGTGCTCTTCAGAGACTCTCCAGTCCTTAACCAAGTTATATATGTAAGTGATCGGAGACAAGAGTGATGTCCAGGACTTTTTGTCGATTGGGAGTAATGTAGGTCGGGTTGGACCCCCGGTTACAGATTAAGAGATTAGTACTAAGGATAAAATCAAAAAGTTGCTCACCTCTTTCATTTATGTCGGAACTGCCCCAGATTGAGTGATGGGCATTCGCATCACAGCCAATGATGGGACTAGTATTTAGGCTCTCCGCTTTAGCAATCAAGCTCCCCAAGATGTCCGGGGGGAGTGGGCCCACATGATCGTGACCTAAATATGCCGATACCAGCCAGTAATTTCTTGATCGCAATTCCAGGTTGGTAGCGACTATATCTTGATTGCTAAAATTAGAGAGTAAAAGGATGTTTAGATGGGTCTTCTCAAGGATATAGGATCTCGGTTTACCTTCCTTCCTTGCGTAGATTAATTTGTAGTTAGGAGTCTTGAGTCCACAAACCCGGTTTCCAAAAACCCATGGTTCCCGGATCAAGACTAAGTCTTCACCGATTTAGTTGAGTCGGAGAATAAGGGAGGCCGAAGCCGTGATGGAGTGATGCAGGTTAATCTGAAGAATCCGCAGCATTGGAGCTACTTCTCGGCACAGATACCATTATCACGGTATTGTTGGCTTCCTCTGAATTTGATGACAGAAGGTCATCCTCGAGAGAGAGGCCACTGGGGTCACTGGAGTGATGGTGAGGGAGAAGGAGGACCAGAAAAGTCCAGTCTTAAGAGAGCGTCAACCATTTCGGTGTCTGTTGACGAGGAGTCAACCCCCGAAAGAGATGGATCAGTGCAAGGGAGCGAGGGGAGGGGCTTGGAAGGAGAGATGTTCTTAGCTGGTGCAGGGGGACTGCATCCTGCTTGGGAGGTACTTTCTCGAGCTCCTTCTCGTCACATTTGTATACTTTCAGGGTGATGGAGCTGAATCCATAATTAACTACCTCTTTAGAAGATGCCAAGGGGGCCATAGACTCTTCATTGGTAACAATGATGACACTTCTAATGTCTCCTTTCGGCTCGTCCACTTTGGTTATCTTCAATTATGGGTAGGAAGGGAGCTCTTGTTTGCCAACAGAAAAGTGGCATTTAACATACCACTTATAAATACCACATTGAAATAGCGAGTGTTGAAAATGAAATTATTTACCTGTTACCAACGAAAGATGCTGACTCCAAATTATATAGTCAAAATGGATCGTATGAATGTATACCTACGTAATCAATGCAGCTGATTTCTAAAAATTAAAACACTTATCAACCCCTAAATCCGTTCACGTTTATCGACACAGCCTAATTGTATTAGTTTGCCACAGAAATGGAAAATAGTTGATCATCCCACACAACAAGACAATCAACAGGTCCCACATGTGTGCACTCATTTTCGTTGTGAGTGGGTCTGATCCCAAACAGGAAAACGCCTGGAATCGGAACATTTTAGCGGCTCTACTCACTAGCTATGAGTTATACTCAAACATTGAACTGGAGTGTCGGATTTACGCTTTTGAATTTATCTCGATTAAGATCTAGATATTATGATATTTGAATTTCCAACAATTTGATAAAGCAACTTGCTGATACTGGAATATTAATAAATATTCAAATGGGAAGCAATAAAATTTGTGGTTAAGTGGAACTCGATGGAAAAAAAATTAAAGTTATACCCATCCGTTTGTTTATGCCATGAATTTTGTGGTTAATGGAGAGAAAACGTTTATAACTTTGGTTAGGGTTCTTTGTAAAAATTAGATACCACAGACTATTATACACGAGAACTGCTATCATCAGTTAATTATTCCAGGCACCTATATACATGTTAGGTTAGGTTTAGAGGGCTGCTCGCATAGGGCTAAGAGTATGTGGGATCCTTGGCGCTACCCTTAGCGCCTCGAAGAAGAACATCCATCAGAACAGTCCATCCGGATTTGCTGCAGAACCTTAGGATTGACGAAATGAATACATCGGCCAGCTTGGTTAGGTCTTCAGAATATTCCGTCGGTGTCTGCTACAACTTGGACATTGACACAGGAAGTCTGCAGTATCCTCTTCAACTTTGAGTTCGTGTTCGTGGTGAACCTGGGCCTCAACCAAAAAACCTCTCCATTTAGCTCGGTCTTTAGCTAATTGCCTCCAGTTGCGCATTCCAAGTTTGTCGAGGTCCCCTTGAACTTGTGCCCGTCACCTACGGCCGGGAGGTCCTCTACTGCGTCGTCCCTCCGGGTTAGATTCAAAAACTCTGCGAGCCGGAGCGTTGGTGTCCATTCGCTCTACATGTTCTAGCCATCTCAGACGTCCAATACGTAGTTTTTTGACTAGGTCGATTTCGCTGTACAGCTCGTATAGTTCGTTATTGAATCTTCTCCTCCAAAACCCGTCAACGCAAACGGGAAGGATATTTTCATCCTGTTTTAATAAAGTCCATGTTTCAGCGCCGTAAAGCAGGACTAGGATGATCAGAGTTTTGTACAGAGTCTACTTAGTTGTTCGAAATAGGGCTTTTTTTTTTTTTTTTTTTTTTAATTTAAAGAAGGAAACCCAAATCCCAGAGCACTCAGACCCTCCGGTCCATTGTACTACCAGGCAGGAACTTTTCTTTAGTGCAGTGGTTGGAAAAACTTCGATGTTATTCGTTTTCCCTTATACTCGGGTGGCTAATGAATGCTGTTCCCCGCAGGGGCTTAAACCTGCTCACATCGGTTAACGAGCAAACACACTACCGACTGCACCATTGCCACCCCCCGAGCTAGATAGGGTAGGTAGAGATAGGGCTTTACTGTTGAATTGCCTTACAAGTCAAAAAAAAAAAAAACAGTGATTGGCAAGAGTTCTTCGCTTGATTACTGCGCTGATGTTGTTTTTATAATTAATAGTAGAGCCAAGGAAGATAAAAGTCCCTTACTACCTCGAAGTTATAGCTGCCCACTGTGACGTTCTGTCCAATTCGTCGGTATGGATTGTCTCTTCTTATTGACAGCATATACTTGGTTTTGCCTTCGTTTATCGCTAAACCCATCTTGGCCGCTTCTGCTTCAATGCTTGCAAACGCACCGGTGACAGCCCGCTGAGTTCTTCCAATAATGTCAATATCATCATATCAAGGTCGACGAGGCCATGAAAACACGAAAGATTTCAGATCAATCGGTTTAGCTTCCTTTGTACTGAAGACTCTCGAGCGACTCCTAGACAACAATCTGCGAGCCAAAATAGAAGAACCATTCCTCTCCAAAGCACAGCACGCATATCTCAAAAGTAGATCGACGGACACAGCTTTTCACGAGGTATTGCGAATTGCAAAAAATTCTATACAATACAAGGAATACAATTTAGCTACATTCCTAGACACTGTAGCAATTCTAGAGTCCCTTACGGAGCTGGGGATAGAAAGCCATCTAAGTCAATGGATCATTTCTATGCTTAGCACTAGAGTTATTCAGGTAAAACTAGGCAATAGCAGTATAACCAAATTTGCCAGTAGGGGAACACGCCAGGGCGTTGTTATCTCACCCTACTATGGCTGATAGTCATGAATAAAATCCTTTTAACTTTAGACAAAGAAAGAATCAAGGTAGTCGCTTATGCGAACGACGTGGTGACATAAGTGTCAGGAAGTTCCCCTCCGTGCTAAGTGAAATCACGGAAAATGCTCTGAGTTAGGTAAGCACTTGGGCCAAAAAATGTGGTGTTGTTGTCAACTCGAGGAAAACTGGACTGTTACTCTTCACCACCAAAACCAAAATACCTGACTTCACACTTCCTCGACTAAATGGTCAACCACTATCGTTCAACGCTAGGTATTTAGGAGTTATCCTAGATCCTTATTTCAATGGGTCAAGAGGGCATGTATAGCCTTCTATTCCTGTAGCAAAACATTCGGAAAAAAATGGGGAGTGCAACCGAAATTGACCCTATGGAGGTACACAGCCCTGGTACAACCAATTCTCACATATGGGTCAATAGTATGATGGCCGGCTCTACAAAAGCCCATAATACAACCCCACTTAAGAAGGTACAAAGAACGCCATATATAGGCACCACAGCTGCTCTACGGTCAACCCCGACAAATGCTCTAACAGTCTTTCTGCGACTTCCCAAACACCACAGTACATAGTGTGGTCAGCCTCAGGGAGTCTTGGTGCTGGATTACGAAACCACATAGGCATAGGAACATACTAGACTCTCTGCCAAGAGAACTCGTTTTGCTCACAATAGATTATATTATACCAACATTGAATTTCACAAAGCCCTTCGACGCTCAATTCCCCACAAGATCAGAATGGCAAGATGGACAACTGATTAAGGATTTCGGGAAACAATAGACAAAGAAAATTCAAAGATGGCCTGTGGAGTTGGTGCGAGTGTGTTGTAAAATCCTTAAACATCTCAAAATCATATAGATTTCCGAACATTGTCAGTGCGTTTCAGGCAAAATTACTCGCTGTCCGGGAAGGCTGTTAAGTTACACACAAATATAACGCTAAGGCAAAAGATCGCCATATTAATTGATAACCAAGCTGCCATCAAAGCCATTGTCTCGATTACTACTCGTACATCCTCCAATGCCGAACTGAGGGAGACTCGCTAGAAGGCCAATTCAAGGTAGCCCTGATTTCGGTTCCAGGGCACAGTAACGTTTTTGGAAACGAACTTGCTCATGAACTGGGTAGCCAAGGCTCAGACCTCCACGACTGACTTGCGCAATCAGTTCAGATTCCGCTTGGAGCAGTCAAACCAGAAATATCCTCAAAATTCCTCCTAATGGCTGCAACGTTAGTGTCTGCAAGGTGCTTGCTAATAGACTCACTTCGGGGGTAGTGACGGTACTCCTAATAAGTCATGGTATTTGATGGTTTCGTAACCTAGGCCATAGATGTACAAGTCTGTGTCTGGATCCAACGGTATCTTCAGAGCGTCCCGCATTAAAATCTCCAAGCTTGATTTAAATACATATCATATTTTTGACATTGTTTTCATGTCAAGTTAATGACTTGGTCGCATCATCTGTATCCATTGTGTGGGAAGGGAGTATGCTAAATAGGCTAATTTTAATGAATCATTAAAGCTAACATTGGACCTTTGAAATTCAATACGTCTTGCCGAAGTCTGAATAAAATCGTATATACACATTCAACTACGCTAGATTTCAAACTATCTGAAGAATGCTTACGCTGCCGCGTTGATCTGTTATACTGTATATACTTCCACTGCCTTTCATCGGAACATAAATCTTCAGCAGATTCAGGTAGATTAATATATCTTGAGAATTCAGAATAGCGATTGGGTGAGTATTGCACCCATTAGGCTTAACAATCAAGTGCATGGAATAAACACTTCACGATGTATAGGTACATATGTGTATTTATATTCCTACATGCAGGCCAAATAGCTCATTTCTGTTCACTTACCTGAAGCATAAGAATTAAATTCGATCTATTATAATTTTTCGATGCCAAATGTCTCTCTTGATATTTGTAATCCACCTTGCAGCGCCGCAACAAAAATCTTTCAATGAATCGCAGAATTTGTCTACTGAAATCGGTCCTCAAGCTCCATCAGACGCCTACACCACTCAAGGCTGCTGGAGTACAAGTTTCCGAATAAATACCTACTTACAAATGAAATCGTTCTTCTGTGGACACCACTCTTGTCAAGTTGGTAATCTGATAATGGGAAGTATCAGTTGTAGTTGGTCAATTTGAATATGGGTACATCGAGATAAGCCGCAAACCTAATCCTGTTCGATTTGTCGCTCAGATTTCTAACTCGCATACTGTTTTGGTTCCTTAGATGTAAATATATTACGGCTGCGGAGGATGGATCGGTTTTTTGATACTGTGGAATGGCCAACTGTCGTCTAATTAGTAGACTCCACGATATAGTGCCATGTTATAGCAGTTGCTTTGAATGACAACTTAATGATAGTAGACGTATGAATAAACCATTTCAAATGTTTTTTATTCGAAATATGTATTATGGAATTAAATAATTATCATCACTTGAAATGGAAGCTACAAGTATGTATAACACATTCTTTTCTATTTTAAATCTATTATTAGACGCTTCGTTCCAGTCAAAAAAAAGCATTTTAAATGGACACCCGGTCTGGTTTAAAAGGTGGCTTTTAAATCTTAAAAATAAAGAGAATAAGGCCAACAAGCGTTTTGGGGAGCTCAAACGCGTTGCAGAACTCCGAACAAGATGGCGCGCAGGCGTGGTTGACGCCCTATGCCCCCCGAGGGGTTAAAGGATCTTAGTAAGAGTTTTGGGGAAGACAGATCTAATATGGAACTAAAATCTTGGTACCTGCTTTGCTAAAAGGAATTCGACGTTCCCAAAAATCGAATAGCAAATTTTTTTGGAACTTCATAAATTCCAAAAGAAATACTAATGGGTTACCTAATCTTATGTATTTTAAGGACTCTTCATCCAATAGTACTAGAGCGATTTGTGATTGCTTTGCCTAAAATTTTAGTTCGGTTTATAGCATCTACGATGGACCTGATTCTTTTCCGAACTTGGAATCTATGATAAACCTTGGCGATTTGCAATTTGCTAGACTAGATATGAAAAAAGCTCTTACCGACCTTAAGGGTATAAAAAGTGAAGGTCCTGATGGTGTGTCTCCTATCTTATTAAAAAAACTGTGCAACTTCCAAATCAATCGCGTCTGGAAGTTTCTTAGAGACTTGGAAAATATCTCACTGCTTTTTTTTTTTATAGTTTGCGCACACTCAAAAGGTTATGGGGGGGTGGCGTCCAGATAACTGGGGAGATTTTTGTTATTATTGTCTTTGCTTCTGATTCACAGTACTTTTTTCCCGATAACCGATGTCAAGGGCAAATCATCAGCAACAGAGCGAACAATTTTTCCAGCCATATGACCAAGCTACTGCCAGTGTTATGCCTTCGCAGTATTGTTCACAGAAGCTTTTGCAAATGATCGGACTGACTTTATATATTTCATGAGAAATAAATAAATGCTTGCTGACATCAGGATTTGAACCACGAACCATTAGCGTGGTAATTGATGACGTTACCACTACACCATTACCACCACTAAATGTTGCGATCCATAAATCCGGTCCTAAACAGACTGTTAGCAATTACTTTCCACGGAAATGATTTCTTCCGACGTACGAGTAATTTTCCCCAACTGAATCTTGTGATTGCGCCGAGTATAGGACAGATTTCAGTGAAATGATGGACGTCTTATCTGCTATGGTTACACAAAGAACATTCAGCAATTCTTTTGGATCTGCGTGGCAGATAATTCAAGCATAACAGTTCACCACTGGCTTTAAAAATTGTTGAAATTTTGTATTGTACATCCAAGCTGTTACGATCATTAAAATAGATCTTGTTATAAAGGTCATGTTGAAGAACTGTATACGTATTTCTTGTTTAGCTTTGCTGGCTTTGTGCCCTGAACGTTTCACGCGTGCCTTCCTCGATCTTTATTAATAACTCGTGAAGAACACTTCCTAAGGTATTGGTTGAAGTGTATAAAGGAACGTTATATCCACGTCCCATCCTCACCCGTTCGCCAAAGAGTTGGAGACTTCTATTTTTAAGGTGGGTAACAATCTTATTTGTGAGCCGTTCACTTAGTTGTCCAATAATTTTTAGTATTCATACATATGGTACTCGTACATATATAAGAAATGCAATCTCAGAGTGTTAATGTACAGCGGTGGTATACCAGTTTCCAGATGCAACGTGTAAGTCTGGTTGTTTTCTGGTAGTCTGCAAATTTTCTTAATGAAGTACTTTTTCTACTTCATCAAACTGAAAAATGGCCCAGACTTGTGGCACGTATCACATGATTGACCTGACGAAGGCTTCAAAGATCTTGTACTTCATACTCGGCGCAATATTTCTCCTACTCAGGATACCTTTCTAGCTACAGTTTCATGCACTTTCGAATTCACCCAGTTTCTCTTGAACGTGCTTTTTAAAAGATAACTGGGGTGAATCAGAGCTCCGAGGTATTTGTACTCTTTCAGTTTTTCAAGTTCTTCGTTATGCCAGGTCAGTTTTTCGTCTCTTGCATAGCGTTCCATTCCATTTTTTTTTATAATTTGCGCGCACTCAAAGGGTTATGAATACCTTTAACATGTTTACACACAGTGCGGGCGTTGGAAAGGATGGATAGAGAGAGAGAGAAAGATTTTTGGTGTAGTGGTTCTTGAAGCTCAGTTGTTTATGCTTCAGCTCGTCTCCGGGGGTGGCGTCCAGATAACTGGGGAGATTTTTGTTATTATTGTCTTTGCTTCTGATTCACAGTACTTTTTTCCTGATAACCAATGTCAAGTGGGCGCCGTGGCGTAAGTGGTTAGTGTGTCGGATCACTACGCATGAGGTTCCAAGTTCGAATCCCAGAAAATACCAAAAAGTTTTTTCACGGTCCCACCTCTCGCGAGCGTCTGACAAACATCCGAGAGTATTGTTGTCATGAAAAAGCTTCTCAAATCGCCGTTCGGAGTCGGCATTAAACTGTAGGTCCCTTCCATTCGTGTGAAAAATATAACGCACACAACATGATTGGTTGCGAGAAACTAGGCCCTGGCACTTTAAAGAGCTGTTGCGCCAAATATTTGTATTAATGTCAAGGGCAAGCCATCATCAACAGAACGAACAATTTTTCCAGCCACATGACCAAGCTATTGCCAGTGTTATGCCTTCGCAGTAGTGTTCACAGAAGCTTTTGCAAATAATCGGACTGAATTTATATATTTCGTGAGAAATAAATAAATGCTAAATTATGTAGAAATATTGAAACATAAGTTGGCTCCAAAGACAACCTTGTTTTACTACTGTTTTCGATTGAAATCAGTTCGATAATATGTTTCCGTCACATACCGCGGTTGTGTTTCCCTTGTATAGCCTTTGCAGTACTCTAAGTTGCTTAGTTTAAAGAACAGAACTCTGTCTATGGAGTCAAAACTTACCTTAAAATCTACGAAGAAAGCGTATAATTTCTTCTCGTTGTCTAAAAAATGTTGGGCGACGCTTGTCAATGAGAACATATTATCAACTGTGGAGAATTCTCTGCGAAATCTGGCTTAAAACTCGCTAAGCAGGTCGTTCTATTGTATCCAAGCGCTGCAAGATGATATCCGCAAATATTGAAGTGACCGCATTTAAGAACGATATGCCTCTGTAATCGCTTGGCTCGTTTGGATCTCCTTTCTTAAGAATCAGAAAGATTATGTTTTTCTTGAAACTTTCTGTTACCCCTCTTGGTAAAAATAAAGTTGTACGAGTATGTTTTTTCAGGAAGTCTTCTATCGCTTTTTTTAAGAATTAGTAAGGGATACGATCTTCGCCTGGGTCTTTGTTCAACGCACAACGGTTTATGACTCTGTTGAGATCTAGAAAACTTATGGGTGGGTCTAGAGATACTACTTCGATGAATGGCAGTGTATACGTACAGTGTATTTCATCTTGACTATGAAGTGGGTTCAGCAACGTTTCAAAGTACTCGACTAGTAAGGATGTTTCGCCTTTAATACTTTTTTGCGAAAAGGGGACCGTTAAGTGTTTTGGCCATCTTCCAAAAAGACCAACTGTCTTTTATACTCGTAAGCATTACTGAGAGATTCTGGGTGTATAGTTTTTCTTTATATGCGCATATGTTTTTGTACGTTTTGTTTGCCTCCTTGTACATGAGTTTTGCGTAATTGGTGCCTATACTTCTCAGCAGTCGAAGAGAAGCAAAACATCTTTTCCTTGCTGCCTCGCACTCCCAATCAAATCATAATTGCTTTCCTATTCCTCTAGATCTTGACTGCAGTGATCTTCCAGAGTCCAAAATACAAGCGGTGAGAATATCTGTACCTCTTATAGATTGTAATTCGATTTCGTTTACCGGGCTTATTTCTTTATTCAGATTTGCCCTGTACCTTTTCAGATATTCCTCTTTCCACTGCAGCTTTGGTAACAGACACATCTGCGAAGCGCTAGACGCTTTGTTTCGACAGATGATAGATGATCTGAATATGGTATATCACCTATATCGAAGTCAGCTACGAGTTAAAGCCATTTTCCCTAGACGAAGCACTAATCAATTGTTGAGCAAGCTGTACTTCTTATAAATGTAACATTTACTTTCTCGTCACTTTCGGATCGTCCGTTTAAAAGAGTAAGTCCAATCGCTTCGCACATTTCAATTAGTTTGTTTCCTTTTTCATCAATTTGTATGTGCGTTGCATTTCTCACTTTTTTAAACGATCCTTCTTACGATCGTTCTACATTGATTGAGTATCAACTTTCCTCAACATATTGATGTCGATATTCACCTCCAACAGTTCGTGGGTAAATCCTTATGTAAAAGTCATAGGTCTTACGAAAAAAAAAGATATTAGGGTGGAACGCTATAGGAACGCTCCCCGTATTTTTTTTTTTTCTTATTCTACTTTATCCTATCTCTGACGATCTATCTATACGTGAAAATGTCATCTGTTTAGATGATTGTTCCAATTTATCTATAAGCATTTAAGCAAGCTCATTGAAGACAGATCACACCATGACTATGTTCGTTCAAAACTAAATCAACCTGTAGCTCATGAATTGTTCTGTCCCAAAACAAAGAGCGTTTAGAAAATGTCATCTGCTAAGATGATTGCCCCAGTTCGTCCATAAGGAAGCACCTTAAAGACATATCACATCATGACTTTCTTTTGCACTTTTGCAAATCTCTGGAACGATCGTGCATAATCTGTTCATGCAGCAACGGTAGTAGCTATACATTTGAACAATTGATGAAATATTGGCAAAATTCCAGAAATTTTTCAGAATTAAGTAGCACGCATGTAGTTCCGATTTTGAGTATGCTTGATGGATGCATCGATAAAAACAACAGCGCCATAGTTTCTGTTTGTTAGACATTCAAGATTTCTAGGCTAGTGACTAAAAAATAGGGTCAATTTGTCAACGTGCCGATACTTAACTTTATAAATTGCCGTTTAGGCGTCGATGACCAATCATTCTTATTTTATTTGGTTGATAAAGAATGAGAAATCGAATACAGTAGGAGGAGTAGTGAAATGATTCACTTCATTGCAGTGATCTACAGAACAAAAGAAAATATAAAGTGTATGGCTGGGTTGTAGATACTTGCGGCTGGGTGGTGTTCGTTTCAGTTTTGGCTCAGTCACTGTTGTGAACAGATGTTTCGATTGTCACCGCGATATGTGCAAAATGGAAGAAAACGGTTATAGGGATCGAAAAAATGGTGTAACACTCTAGTCTTTATCACACCGCTTCAGTAGAGTGGAAGGCACAGAAAGTCAAAAGAAAGACTAGGCCTTCCAGATACCTTATCACTGTTTTTTTTTAAATACTGCGGATTTCGGTTTTTCATCATTTTAGCCTTATAGTGCCGGAGTCTGAGCGAGGAATGGAATGCAATCGTATTTTCAATTCAATTCAATTCAATTCAATTCAATTTATTTCTTTATCAATTTATAACATTTGAATAGTCTACAAATAGCAATGGTTAATATTAATATGAGTAAATTAATAAAGAATCTGCAATCTATAGTTCAGAAGGAACTAGAGGCGAAAGCAGCAGGCAAAGCATAAGAAAATAAAAAAAAAAATAAAGTTTAAAATGTAGTGACGACAAGATTTGTATATATAAATACATTTATTTTTCCTTTTGCTATTTAAATACCAGCATATATATAATTATAAATACAATACAACAATGAGTTAAGTAGTAACACGTAAAAGATCATAAATATCTTTATAATCTTCTTCTTCCTTTTATCAGCGAGGCCATGATCCGAAAACAAGGGATCACAACCCTCCCACTTCACCGCATTTCTACTGATCCGCATGTGGGGTTCGCCTCATAAATATCTTTATAATTTACGTCTAAAAGCCATAGTTTAATTTTTTTAAGAAAAATAGATTCAATTCTTATACTTCTAATGCTATAAGGAAGGCTATTAAACAGTCTCGGAGCAATTGACGTAAAAAAATTAAAAAAAATTTGCAAATTGTGATGAGGAGCTAAAGCAAGATTTTGATTGTTTACTCTAAGGCTATAACTAGAAGAGCACCTGTTCAATAGATAGCCCGATCTAGCGAAAAATATTTTCAAAACTTTGTAAAAATATAAGTGCTTTAGAGGTAGAACTTAAAGGTTTCGGAAAAGTATTAAACTATTATATCTACGATTTTTACTACAAATGAGACGTATAACGTGTTTCTGAGAAATTAGAAGCGGGTGGATTTTGTTGTTGTGTGTACCACCCCATGAAACAATGCCATATGCAAGCTTAGAATGCACTACACCGTAATAAATACACTTAAGAAGAATTCGTGAGCAATACGGTTTTAAAAGGTACAATTGCCTTGTGGCAGCCATAAGATACTTCTTTAGTGCATCGGTATGAGCAGACCAACTCATCTTCCAGTCAAGCAAGACTCCAAGATATTTAAACGACTTGACACTTTCAATATTAAAACATTGATCAGAGCATGTGCGTGAGTCAAAAAATGTCTGCGAGGTATCTTCCGAATTGCAAATATACTTACTGTGCTTATATTTGTTGCAGTTAGCACAATGAAAAAAGAAAGGTCCATAGTCAACTTCCTTACCACAAACATTAAAAAACATAATTTTAGTTTTATCACTAATAACCATTTTATGCATTTGGAACCAATGACTTAAGACCTCTAGGTCATGATTTATGTCAGCAGAAAGATTAAGAACAGAGTCACTCTGAAACGCACATGTCATATCATCAGCGAACGCATTAACTTTGCTTCGATATTTTTGTGAGAAAAGCGAGTTAATGAAAATTAAAAAAAGTATCGGACCAAGCACAGAACCTTGGGGAACTCCTATAGAGATCATGCTATTGGAACTGAGTTGTCCATTAACTTTAACCCTTTGCCCTCTGCCAAATAAATATGAACAGAACCAATTATGCATTACTCCCCTAAAACCACATTTATACAGTTTGTCCAAAAGTATTTGATGATCGACGGTATCAAAAGCTTTTGTAATGTCGATAAATAGAGCTGCAGTTAGATTTCTGCTATTAAAACTATTATAAATATTTGAACAGAAATTTAAGAGGGCTCCTTCAGTTGAAAAACCAGTACGAAAACCAAATTGAGACTCACTAAAAAATTTGATTTTCTCTAAATATTTGATCATTCTGTTCTTTATAGCTTTTTCAAATATCTTAGAAAATACTGAAAGTAAAGAGATTGGCCTATAATTATTTAATGAAGTTTTGTCACCTTTCTTAAATAGAGGTAACACTTCGGCTTGTTTTAAGTCGTCTGGGAACACACCATTAAAAATGCTCTTGTTATAAATATGACATAAAATGTCACAAATGTTCAAAGCTATTTTCTTGACGAAGTTGTTAGAAAAGCACCGAGTAGTTTCAGAATTAGAGTTTTTGAGTGAGATAATAATTTTGTACAGTTCATAAGACGTAATTGGATCAAAAAAGAAGGTCTGAGGGGATGCCATTCCATGAGCTAAACATTCGCATTTATTAAAAACAGGACAACTATCTAACACCACTTTAGAGCCGACAGAGGCAAAATAATCATTGAATTTTTCAGCGAAATCCTTTGGGTTGGAGATGATAACATCATTAACTCTTTGAAATTGAAATTGTTCGATTTGATTTGATTTGTTCAGTATTTGTTTGACCAAATTCCATTCTTTTTTTGAATCACCTTTGAACTCTAAAAACTTACTTAAATAAAAATTATTTTTACACAACAAAACATCTTTAGAGATATCCTTACATAATTGTTTATAGGCAGTACAGATTTCTATATTATTTGGATTTTTGACTTTTTTCTTGTGAAGTTTGTTCTTCTCTTTAATTTTATTGATTAACTCAAAAGTTATCCAAGGTTTAAGTTTTTTAATTTGGTCATACTTTTCGCTACTTCTTTCGAACATTGCTTGACATACTTTTTTAAAGTTTCAATAAATGTAGAAAAAGCTCTTGAAGGATCACTTTCACTTAATATGTTATCCCAGTATTCAAAACGAAGTAGATTATTAAGCGCAACATAATCAGTTTTTACGATGGAAGAACAGGAAGGCAAGTTTTTTGAACTTGTACCAGAAACGAATTTAAAGCTCAAGCACGTCATGCAATGATCGGTTAACTGTAAATCTAAAATGGAGCTGCTGAGCAGGAATTTTTGGGAGCTAAAAAAACGCACCATGATGTGATCAATGCAAGTCTGAGTAGAGTCAGAAATACGAGTTGGTCTGTTTATACATGATTCCAAGCCATAAGATGACAGTAAAAATAATTAATTGTCTACTAGAATCGAATTTTGTAAGATGTCTATGTTGAAGTCACCCAATAAAATTATTTCATTAGCAGACTCACTTGATAATAGATTTTCTAATTCCTCATAAAACACGTTAATAGAAGACTCATTAAATCTGTAAATACAAAATAATGTTAACTTCTTATCAATTACCTTCACTTTTAGAACATCACAACTATGCAAATTATAACTGTAAGCTTCCACATTAATCGTATTTTTAATAAAAGCGGCAACACCGCCAGAGGCATATTCATTATTACAGCAAGATATGAAATCATACCCTGCAATACCAAAAAGCGACTTTTCTTCTTCGTAAATCCACGTTTCCGACAAAAAAATAAACTCTGGCTTATTCACAAAAGAATTTAACTGCACAAGAAAGTTATCAAAATTTTTACGCATACTTCTAATGTTTTGATGAATAATAAGAAAATTCTGTAAGTATTTTTGGTTAAAAACGAGATCAAGAGAGTCAACGTCTACGCAGTTGACAGATGGAATATTTAAAAAATTTGTTAAGGGATCTTGCATATTAATTGAGTGCTAAAAGGTCTTCAACAGAGTTGATAACAATGTAGTTATCGTTATCCCTCTTACGCATGAGTACTCTCCCGTTTTTAACCCAAACATACTTATACAATTTTTCTTTCTTAGCCTTCTGTGCAGCTTTTAAAAGATATCTTGTCGCACCACTTAAAGAATCATTTATAAAAATTTTACTATTTTTTTCACAACCAAAAATCTTTGAGGTTAAGTTATTTTTTTTACTAAATTTATTCTTCATTATAACATTTTTTTTTAATTTAGAAACAAATTTAACCACTAAGACATTTGATTCACTTTTATCTGAATTACTGGTTTTCTTTACATTTTTAACGTAGCAATTGTCAATATCGGTTTCAGAAACATCTGCGCATGCACCCTTTAAAAAAACTTGAAGAGCACAGTTAAGAGCATTGCTATTGTTTACGTTTGGTACACCCACTATTTCAACACATTTTTCTCTTCTACCCTGGTGCAAGAAATTCACTTCGCTTTGCAGTTCTCTCACGGTTTGCAAAAGTTTATTTTTCTCCTCTTGTAAAGAGCTTATCAAAGAGAGAGCATAAGCATTTTCCGATCTAAGAGCCACAATTTCGTTGTACACTGTTTCCAAGGTTATCACTTGTTTGTTATGGGTAGAACACTGCTGAAGTTGGTGCTGTTGCTGAATAGAAACCCGTTCCTGAACTAGCTGATGATGATGCTGTTGTTTTTGCTGTTGATGATCATGCTGATGTTGTAATTGAAACCGTTCACCAATAGTTTGTATTGTGAGTGACGATGTTGGCTGCGGATCTGACGTAGAGCTTTTTGATGATTCAGCTGATGAGAGACGAATTGTTGCCATCAATTGTTTGTTGTGGTAGTCGTTCTGGCTGCTGTTTCGTACGATTCGTAGGAGGGGGGGAACGAAGAGAGCCCCTTCGCGCAGCAGAGCAACTCTTACAACGAAATTGCTTATTTGATTTTTGCAAAAACTCAACTTCAGCCGGTTGAATATTAACGCAATTACAGTGGAAATACTCATTGCAACTCATACATTTAGTTTTTGGCTGATTACGTTCAACCTTAGATTTACAAACACAGGGCATTTTATATTTTATATTTTAATTTTAACTGGAGGAAAAAGTAAAACTTTACACGGCCAGATCAGAGTACGTGTTGACCCCACGACACCACGAACGCAATATCGTATTTTCACGGTCGGTTCCAAAACCACTCAAGGGTCTGGTGCTGGCGTCTTCGTGGAAGTCGACATCAATAGACTTCTTTTCTCGTTAGGCAAAGATGCGTCTGTTTTCCAAGCGGAAACTTATACAATCCTAATGGCCATGAACTATGTTGTGAACGGATGGAAGGGCCGAAGTATTTGTGTCTGTAGTGACAGTCAGGCTGCGTTTAAGGCATTGCTTAATCCTTTAACTACTTATAAAATAGTTCGTGAAACCAAAAACTCTTTGAACTCGGTCGCAAGGCTGAATTTTCTGTCTTTAATCTGGGTCCCAAGTCACACTGGGGATCGATATCTCCGATGAGATTCTTAGACAAGGCTCAGAGGTGTCTTTCCCAGGTTCCGAACCCGCGTTGGGTCTCCCTGCGTCCTCGGTTAGGGTTTCCATTGACGATTGGGTCTCTCACGAACACAATTGTGTGTGACATGACTCTCCAGGATGCAGGTTGATTAAAGGTATGCTTCCGGACGTCTGTAACAAATCATCGGCATTCTTGTTGTCTCTAAGCAGAAAAGACTGTAGACAACTTAATGGCGTCTTAAAAGTCCACTTTGCTTTCGCCAAGTACCTTAACGTGCTGGTACTTAAATGACTTAAATGACACTACAATCCGCGACGCTTGTGGAGAGAGCGACTACACCGCGGAACATTATCTTTGTGAGTGTCCGGCCTTTGCTCGTATAAGGTGGCAGATTCTCGGTGTTGATGTGGTAAGTGCTGGTACTGTAAGCTCCTCATCATTGAAGTGCTTGCTTGGCTTTCTTAGAAAGTCAAGGAAATTCCAATAAAATGGGTAAATTAAGGCTTACTCTCTGGTAGTACAATGGACCAGGCCCAGCTCCAGTCGAGCGTTTCCTTCTTCTTCTTCTTCCCTTTATCAGCGAGGTTATGATCCGAAAATAAGGGATCACAACCCTCCCACTTCACCGCATTTCTACTGATCCGCCTGTTGGGTTCGCCTATTTTACATCAGAAAATATCGGCAGGCCTGCCGATTTTGGATCACTCCGTTACTGAGGCCAATGAAATGCCGATGTAGTCGCATTTGTGTGATCCAGGCGTTTATAGTCCTGAATCGCGATGTCTTTGGAACGTTGATTGATATTGTTTTTTTAACAGGTTTCAAATGATCTCTTCTTAGAACGTGGAAACACCAACTGAGCCGGTCGCGCTCTATTTTTTGTACGATGGTTTCCTTGATGTGAAAGTTTCCACGGATCTTGAAACTTCTTATTCGATTAAGCTTTGTCACTCCTGCTGTCATGCGAAGCATCTTCATCTCAGCTGCCTCTAATTTACTCTCATACGTTTTGTACTTCGTCCAACATTGTGAACCGTATGTGAGCGCTGGACGCACAACTACGGTGTAGAGCCTTCTCTTCAACTTAGGTGGCATTTTTCTCTCACAGAAGATAGCGGAATTTTCTCGCCACTTAATCCACCCTATGCTTACACGATGATTGATGTCGTCATCACAAGTTGCTTTGCTATTGATCATAGATCCCAGATATTTGAACTTTTCGCACTTGGGAAACACTGTTCCATTCAAATAAATGTCTGGAATAGGTCTGAGTGGATCAGAGAACGGGCAGCACAAGTACTCTGTCTTTTTTGAGCTAATGCGATACCAATTTCCCTCCAGAGCGTCCACCCATACATCAAGTGCTCGTTGCAGGGATGTAGGATCCTCACTTACCATATGATGGCTCCATCGTCAGCAAAGAATAACTGATGTACCTGGGGGTCCATCATTTTACCTTCAAGCGGATAATCAAGGACTGCAATACAGAGGAAAGGACTTAAAACGCTTCCATGGTGCACCCCGACTTTGATTGGGAACTCTTCGGTTACTCCAATGGGGCATCTTACTCTTGTCTTTGCTCCTTCGTACATGTTCATGATCATCTGTACATAGATTTCTGGGACCCCTCGATGTCTTAGCGGCACCCATATCAGATCTCGTGGTTGTCTGTCGAATGCCTTTTCAAAGTCAACCAATACAATATGCAAATCCCTTAAGGAATCACGATGTTTTTCCATTATGATCCTTATACTTTGGATTGCATCTGTGGTTGATTTACCCGAGACAAACCCGCACTGATCATCAGATAACCGTATTATTTTTCGCAGTCGGCCACCTAATACCCGCTCAACGATCTTCATGGTGTGTGACATCAGCTTGATCGAACGGTAGTTATCACATTATGCAAATGCTTAGTTATCACAGTAAAACAAAGCAATATCATGAAAGCATGGTAAAATTCTTTCAATTTTAAAGCCATGTAAAGCACTCGGTGATCCCCTCAGCTACAGACCTATAAGCTTCTTAAATAGTTTAAGTAAGCGCTTTGTAAAGGCCATTAAACAAACATTTTTATTGCATGTTGAGGAACACAGCATCTTTCCTGCTGATCAATTTGGTTTTCCTTCATATCACAGTACAACCAGGGTCCGCGAATAAAACAGCACATTAAACAACACTTTAATGTAAGTCAAAGTACATGTATGATATTTTTGGATATCGAAAAGACTTTCGATTCAGTCTGGCATAAAGGATTAAACTATAAATTAATACAACTCGACTTTCCCATGCATCTCATAAAAATGATTGAGTCTTTTCTAGATCTTAGAATGTTTCAATTCAGTTTAAATATGAGTCTCGCCAAAAAGTATTGCATCCATGCAGATATTCCCCAAGAATCTGTCTTAGGTCCCATCTTGAATAATACAATATTTACACATCTGACTTCTCCTTAACATCGCATATGGTATAAGATCTTTTCTGCGACATTGTGTGAATGCCTGAAACCTTTTATCAACAGCCTGATTGGACCCTACCAGTGCGGTTTCAGGCCAGGAAAGTCCGCCATCGATCAAATCCTATAGAACCTATAGAAAAGAGCTTCATAGAGCCATGTCTAGTTTTGACATCCCTGCCAAACTTGTTCGTCTGTGCAGGATGATGATGGAGAACGCTCGCTGCTTCATCAAAGTCGGTAATGACCTCACCGAGACTTTTGATGTCGAAACAGGATTTAGACAATGTGACGCGCTGTCATGTGACTTCTTTAATATTGTAGCTTCTACTCAAAGTACTGCATGGTTAGCGTACCAAACTTAAACACTGTGTTCGAAACTGTAAGCGCCAAACCTGCTAGCGGCCTATATTCCCACCAAACCGGATGTGCCAATGTTACAATTATTCACAATCATCAATTCACCACTCCTAGTGACATCCAGCATGTTCTAGAACTCTTGCATTTTGTATAAATATACCACAACCATCGTCGACACAGTTGTTAATAAAGTGTATACAGCGATTAAAAGGAGACTCGACCAGTGGTGGAAAATAAGCGACATTGTGATTGAAAGATATCTGTAGAGACCGTTTGATTTGAAATTAGTAAAAAATAAAGTGATTAAGTGATTTGAAGAGTGTGTTGTAGTAAAGTTTGTAATTGATAATAAATAAACAGTTAAAATACACAAAAGACAGTTCTATTTAAACGAACCCCAGCAAAAAACATTACAATATTGTACTTGAACGGATTGTTCGGAACTCACAAGCCAACACCGAAAGCACAATCTATCACAAGTCTGTACAACTGCTTGCATATGCCGATGATATAGACATTTTTGGAAGAACTCAGCGGGCTGTCACCGATGAGTTTGCAAGCATTGAAGCGGAAGCGGCCAAAATGAGTTTAGCGATAAGTGAAACCAAGTATGGTATATGCTGCCAACAAGGAGGGACAATTAACACCGGCGAATTGGACAGAACGTCACAGTGGACAGCTATAACTTCGAGGTAGTAAGGGACTTTATCTACCTTGGCTCTGCTATAAACTCGAAAAAGAACATCAGCGCAAAAATCAAGCGAAGAATAACTTTTGCCAATCGCTGTTTTTTGGGGCTTATAAGGCAATTCAACAGTAAAGCCCTATCTCGAACAACTAAAAAGACTTTGTATAAGACTCTGATCATCCCAGTCCTGCTTTATGGCGCTGAAGCATTAACTTTATTAAAAGAGGATGAAGATATCCTTGGTAGCTTCGAGAGAAAAATTCTTCCTAAGATATTCGGTCCCGTTTGCGTTGACGGGTTTTGGAGGAGAAGATTCAATTACGAACTATACGAGCTGTACAGCGAAATCGACCTAGTCAAAAAACTACGTATTGGACGTCTGAGATGGCTAAGACATATAGACCGAATGGACACCAACGCTCCGACCCGCAGAGTCTTCGAAGGACGACGCAGTAAAGGAACTCCTCGCCGTGGGTGCCACGCACAAGTCCAAGGGGACCTCGACCAACTTGGAGTGCGCAACTGGAGGCAATTAGCTAAAGACCGAGATAAATGGAGAGGCTTTTTGGTTGAGGCCCATGTTTACACCGAACTGTAGCGCCACCTAAGTAAGTAAGATGATCAGTGCAGAAAACATCGTGATTCCTTAATATTGTATTGGTTGACTTTGAAAAGGCATTCGACAGACAACCACGAGATTTGATATGGGTGGCGCTAAGACATCGACTGGTTCTAGAAACCTATGTACAGATGATCACGACATGTACGAAAGAGCAAAGACAAAAGTAAGATGCCCCACTGGAGTAAACGAAGAGTTCCCAAACAAAGTCGGGGTGCACCAAGGATTCGTCTTAATTCCTTTGCTATTTATTATAGTACTTGACTATCTGCTTGAAGGTAAAGTGACGAGCCCCAAGGTACCAATTCATTGTACCTATACGTAAGCATAGGGTGAATGGATTGACGGGAAAACTCCGATTCTGTGACCGAAAAATGCCACCTAAGTTGAAAGGAATGCTCTACACCACAGTTGTGCCCCCAGAACTCACATACGGTTCACGATGTTGGACAATGTACAAAAAGTATGAGATTAAATCAAAAGCAGTTGAGATGAAGATGCTTCGCATGACAGCAGGAGTAACAAAGCTTGATCGAATAAGAAGTTCGAAGATCCGTGGAAGCCTTCACGTCAAGGAAACCATCTTACGAAAAATAGAGCGCGATCAGCTCAGCTGGTATTGCCAAGATTAATTAACGTTCCAAAGACATCACGAGGCAGGCCTATAAATGCCTGGATCACACAAATGCGAAGACATCGGCATTTCATTGGCCTCAGTAAGCAGGTGATCCAAAATCGGGAGGCCTGCCGATATTTCTGAGGTCAAATAGGCGAACCCCACAGGCGGATCTGTAGAAATTCGGTGAACTGGGAGGGTTATGAGCCCTTGTTTTCGGATCATAACCTCGCCGAAAAAGGAAGAAGAAGATCCGATTTGCATAGACTTGTTGAAAATAAATTTAATAAATTTAATTCCAGATTTGGGAAGATAAATATTCGTTATTTGAATATATTGTAGTAGTTGAACCTACTACTTGGTGGAATATAAGTTGGGTGCGGTGGATGCAGAATCAAGAAATGATTTGTCATGGTTAGGTCGGACAGTATGTTACCGTATAAATTTGAACGGCTACAATTCCAATTGCAATGACGACTATTTAGATCTCCACCAATTATAAACACCAATTATGTATTTTCCATATTGTTAGACCTTAGAATTCCGGGCTATCTTCTGTGTGTGTTTGACCCATTTGGGCTGCAGCCCAACAGACAAAATTGCAAGACCTACTACAATACTTGTAGGTAGCAATGTCTAGTATGACTAAAATCTCGTTATCTTAAATTTTCACGAAAACAATACTATAGCCCTATAGCTAGGGTTTAGGTGCAAGTAAAAATAATTTGGAATTTATTTGATTCCATTAATTTGTCTTTACGTGGGCGCACATTTGTTGGATCAACATTGCTGTGAAATACAAAATGGATTTCTTTGGAAATGAAGGTAGCTTTAAGATTTGTTAATAGAAAGATTATACTTTGCTTGGTGGGTTGATCATGATGTAAATTAACTATTAATTAGAGGTATTTTGATTATATCTAACTAATTTTTAATAAACCAAGCAGTAGACTACTGGAACTAGCGTAACAAAAACTTTTTTGTTTGGAGTTTTCAAATAGTTTGTACGATATTGTGCTAGCGAATGTTTCTATTCTACTCTTACGTTCGGTTACGAATGGAGGATCACTATACAGATTGTGGTGCATAAATTGATCTACAAGTAGGGGGTTCTTGTAGTTTTTAAGTAACACTGAGTATGTATAACTTCTTTTGATCCTTAACGACAACTCGTAGCTAACATATAACATGTTATAACCTGAATATTTAAAAGGTCCGTTCGCGTACTTTTTGCACTAAAATTCGTAAATTGATAAATTTCAAAGAGTGGGCGTAAAATTCTCTCTAAGAGAGGTAAAGTTAGCCCACACGAGCCCACTTTTTAAACGTCAAACCCCAAATCTATTTGTACGCGAAAGAAAGAAAGAGAAGGAACAACCCAACAGAAAACTAAGTATACAGCGATTTGACATACCATATTTCACAAACTAGCCCAACGAAATTTCTTGCACTAAAATTCACACCATGGAGAATTTCTTACTCTCTTGAGAGCGCTCTCTTCTGTCAAAAACTACGAAAATTCTCAGTACTCGAACAGGTTTTCGTAAAAATTCGTAATTTTCGTAAAAATTCGCTGGTTTGGGAGGGTACACGAACGGACTTAGAATTTGTTCCACTATTTTTGTAACAAGTTGTATAACTACATACATATAAAAAGTGTTTAGTTATAATTAGGTCGACGTGTCGAAGTTTAAAACAAAACTTTTTATGTACTGTACATATATACGTACTAACACTGTGCTGTATAGCGCGGACTCATCAAGTTTTTTAAAATAAAATAGCCAACCAAGGGTGAATGAATGATGTTGCTACACAGCATTAATATACCGCTAACAAGTCAATCAAAAAAGAACAGAAGAATGTATAGGATACAGACTAAAAAGTTTTGAAACAATATATTGTTAGAACACAGCGAAACTGTGCAATGGTGTAGCGATAACGTCGTCAATTGCCACGCTATTGGTTGATAGTTCATATCCTGATGTCAGCATTTATTTATTTATCATGAAATACATATATAAAGTCAGTCCGATCAATTGCGAAAGCTTGTGTGAATACTACTGCGAAGGCATAATACTGGCAGTAGCTTGGTCATATGGCTGGAAAAGTTGTTCACTCTGTTGATAATGATTTGCCTATGACATCGGTTATCAGGAAAAATACTGTGAATCAGAAACAAAGACAATAAATAACAAAAGCTCCCCAGTTATCTGGACGCCACCTCCGGAGTTCCTCTGAAGCATAAACAACTGAGCTTCAAACCACTACACCAATATTTCTCCCTTTCTCTATCCATCTATCCTTTGCAACGCTCACACTTTGTTTACACACATATTAGTTTTGTTTGTTTTTAGTTTTGCTATCGTTTCCGAGTGTCGACTGAATATCCATAATTCGCGTTCTTAGCACTGATGCTATCCATTTGCTAATGTACCGCTCTATGCCAATCTCTACGGGAGATTCTTGAATAGCTTTAATGTGAATTTCTCAACTGTATGCACAACCTCATGAAAAGCCGTCTCTGTGGATCTTCTTTTGAGGTACGCATGTTGAGAGTTGGGCATTTGCGATCGTTCGAGATTTTTACGGATGTGAATATCCAGGATCCGTTCCATGGTCTTTAGAACGAAAGAGGTTAGAGTAATTGGGCTAAAATATTTGCGGATTCATATTGAATGGATTATTTGAGGTTGTTAGCCGGTTGTAACTGCCTTCCATTTTCATACACTTTTTGTGCCATTCGTCCCCATAAATTTCTGACTGGGTTCAGATCAGGCGATCTCGACGGCAACGCTAAAACAGGTGTACCTGTCAAACTGAGTTTAGTACTCTTTAACCACTTTAGCAGAATGAAAAAGCGGCATTATCATAGAAAATAAATTCAGGCAAATTCACCCAAAGCATACTCAAGCATTTTCACGTATGTTTTCGAATTTATTTTTTGGTGGAACGTAGAGGATAGGCATAATTCCACCATACCCAAAGGCACCACAATTCATAACACTGCCTCCTCCAAATTTGTGACTCATTCTGACTTCAAGTTTGTTTCGTGAATTATCCCAATAACAGAGACAACCATCTGGTCCATCCAAATTAAACTTTTTTTCATCACTGAAGATAACTTTGCTCCATTCAGTGGTCCAGGACATGTGATTCTTGGCAAACTGTCGATTGTCCATATGGGCGGAAGTCAGCGCAGGCTTGGTGAGGTAAAAACTTGTAAAAACTGTCGTTGTATTCGAATGTAATATTTGTTGCACATGACGTACTCTAATATCCCGTGCAGGGACGGATTAAGATTATCACTGAAGCGCCCCCAACAACTAACGCTTGTCGTAAAGGGTGACTAAGGTGACAAATCAGATCTAGGCAATATAACACCCAAGTGAGCCCAGCGACACATACTGTGAAGGTCTTTTCTATCGAAGGCTGAGGTGAGCTCGCCGACTCCAGGGTCAACCCAAAGAAATACCCTAAAACTTCTGGAAAGAGGTACTTTATTTGTTGAGTATAGGAGTAGTATTACAGTGTTCTCTTTTAACAACGCAAGGTGGTTAACAATTTCTATACTTAACAATAGGTCGATAATGCTTAATATTAATCTAAAATACTTAGTACGGTGTGAGAATACTTAACCCTGAGCTCAGGCTCGGACTGGCCTCCTAGGCGCGTCTCGGGGTCGGCTTGGCAGGGCGTGCGGTTCACACGCGGTATTAGTTCGGGGGCGTCCGTGCAAGGCCCGGACGAGCTGCCAGTCCGTGCAAGGCACTGGCTGGTTCTCAGGAAACGGGAGCCAAGCGTGAGCTTGGAAGCGGGGAGGGCTGGCGGCAAAACTCCGCTAAATGCCGGTCTGGAAGAGTTGTCCCAAAGGGAGGAAGGACACTTATCAGAGGACGGGTCGGCTGTGGTCAAAACGGACCCGTATCAGGATGCTCACTTATTGATGTGAAGGCACAAAAGTCAAAATCAGAAGATCGTTGGAGACCGAATTCGGAGAGATTCTGCTCCAGGTACACTAGATTGGTATACTTCCACCAACGATCAGACTCTGCGAACTGCCACTTACGTTCTCTTACTTATGTGATGTTCTTGTAAGAATGAGATGTGAATTCTTAAAAATCCTTCGTCTTTTGTTGTTGTTGTTTATGTCTCCTTGACTTTATTCATTGTTTCTGGCTCTATTCCAGTGCCATAGAGTATGCAATACTCCATCCTTATGAATTGGTCGTCTTCAGCTTTCGTAGAGGTGCCCGAAAGTATGCAACATTTCTGTTGGCATGGGTCGTCCTCTGCCAAAATGTCTGGCTTTATACCCCGTTTTATTTCTTGGTTGGTAATTAGAGGTAGGGAAACATGTCACTTCGTTACAATATACTACCTTAAAAACTCTCCCACAAGTGTCCATGCGAGTCCGTGATTTGACACGACTGGAGATCACCGGCACCATAGAAGAAAGATCAAACAAACAACAAACAACATCGTAATCTGGTATGGTGATATTGCAAAACTGTATCATTATGGTAATACCTGCGAAAAGGAAAGGCACTATCCCACCAGCCACTACCACTGTTGTACATAGTACTGACCCTGGACCGAGCAGAAATGTTCGGGTCAGACCTATACGGATTCTGGGGGCTAGCAAAATAATGAAACAGCTTGGACGAAATTTAAGGGTCGCGAGTTGGAATGTTGGGAGCATGACCGGTCGAAGTTACGATATGATGAATAGAAGGCCTTAAGGTCTTAAGAATGTGAAGAAAATTTTGAGGCGAGACTAAGAGTAGCTCGAGATCATCAGGCTAGAACTCTCACATCAGAAACTTCCACCCAGCGTGAGTCTCGCCTAAGTACACAACGAGCTCGCATAGCGACCATTCGGAAGCTTCAAAGTTGTGAAAAACGTGAAGAGCGATTAAATGCCGATCGCGAATGTCTCAACTATGCTAGAGCTCTTAAAAGTGAAGACCAATATCAACAACTAGAGAGTATTGTAAAGGTACGCGACGAGGTAACGAAAGTTATTTATTGACTGAAAGGGAAAGAGCAAATGAAATACAACAAGCAGAAACACAAAAACGACACCAATCGCGCTTTGAAGCTCATCGAAATCGACACTTTCTTAATAGAATGCCAATCTCATCAGAAGTTTCTGATGAGTCTCAGGTACATGGCACGGCAATGGTCTTCTTTGGGTCAACAAGGAAAAGGCTGGTGTTATGTATTCGGTTAGAATTGACTATGCTGAGTTCGCTTCCAAAGGTGGTATGATTGTAACTTGCAAGTTTTGCGGCGTTCTCAAATGGAGAAAAGAACCAAATGGAATCTGTTGTTTGAATGGAAAAGTTTATATCAAAAATTTTCAAGAACCTCCAGAGCTTATAAAATCACTTTTAAAAGGTGACCATCCACAATCAAAGCACTTCATACACAGTATACGTTCATATATCAGCGCATTCCAAATAACATCTTTTGGTGAGAAAGAAATTACAGAAGGACCATTATGCCAACCTTTAAGGTGCAAGCACAAATTTATCATCTCATCGGATCTTTGCTACTACAAGATGAGCCTAAATTCCTTCGGATTTATTTCGTTTCAGATTATAATGGACATGCTACATCAGGTGAATCCGTCCGTGCATAGTTTCAAAGCTGCATTGGAATCTATTCCACAGGGATAAAGCAATGCTTACAAAATGATCATCAGCACAGATAGGCGTCCTGCTGCTGAACACCGCGGCCGGTACAACGCCCCGTCGCAGATGAAGTTGCAGTGGTTTTAGTTGATCAAGAATGCGATAGGCGTGACATCGTGTTGCGCACTCGCGACAATCAGCTGTGACGCATTTTCGAAACACACCGAGCTTACGACGCCTTGCAATATACTTTAATTTATTTTCATGGCGAAAATGGTTACAATTTCGGACTCTGCCAAGTTAATCCTACTACTAGGGCTACAAATTTTAATAAAAAAATATCAGCCCTACAATTTTATTCATACCTGCTGCAAATGCTCGTAAGGTGAAATCGTTTTATATATTTGTATCGATTTCGAGGATTGTTCAGCCAATTTATTGTGGGCATGTATGCTAAAATAGAGACGGAGCGTTTAGTGTACATATGGACTAACCAGAGACGCTTACGCTCCGAATATTATGTGCACCTGTGGGACGCCATGCAACAAGATGATAGCGTGGAAAACTTAAGACGATTAGTAATCCTGCCATCGAGTTTTATCGGTATTTTTTATTTTTTTTTGTTGCGCCCAGGGGTGTGGTAATCTTCCAAAGATATTAGTAGCCCGGGTTGTTAGCATGCACGATTCAAAAGCCTGAATAATCGATGCCAGAAATGCGCCTACATACTAATCCACACCCTGCACACTTCTACCACTCTCCCCGTGGGACTGTCGTAAGATATTACTTCGCGGGGCTGGTTAGCAATTAATGGTATGCTTCTTGTAATGCTTCTTCTGCTCTCCTTAAAAATGAGTATTTGGCAATAGCCTGGGCCTAACTTCTCGCAATCACTCGTGTTGTCTGCGTTATATTTTTCACACGAATGGAAGGGACCTGCAGTTTAGTGCCGTATCCGAAGGGCAATTTGTTTTTGAGAAGCTTTCTCGTCACAACAATACTCTCGGATGTTTGTCAGACGTTCGCGAGAGGTGGGACCGTGAAAAAAATATTTTGTGTTTTCTGGGATTCGAACTTGGAACCTCACGCGCAGTGGTCCGACACAGTAACCACTAGCACCACGGCGCCCATAATAATTCTTCTGCTCTCCTTGCTCTCTTAATTATTCGGAGCTCTTTTTGCATATTCGTTATGAGTGTACAAATTTCCAGCCAATTCTCCTCTGACCGCAGCATTTGGTGGAGTTGGCCGGTTATTTCTCCATTCCGTGAAGCGATTGCAATGGAATATTGCGTGCTCTGTATCTTCCTTCTGGTCTGGACAATGTGGACAGAGAAGTGAGTTATCATGTCCAAATCTGTATAAACCTCAATGGAGGGGATCAGCTTGTAGGTCCATCTATCTTTTGTACTGTTATCCCACCTGGCTTGCCACATAGCTAGTGATGTTGCCTTCTCCTCCTCCTTTATTCTTTTGACAAAGCCTGCTGGCAATACCCCTTGGTGACTCGAGGTTTCGTAGACCCTTACCATCTCATTTGCGAGGATGTCGATGGGGATCATTCCGGCTATGACATAGGCTGCTTCGTCCGATATTGTTCGCACAGCCTGTGTGTTGACGATAGTTTTTTCCGTGTTTCTATCGTCGCTAACGCCGCCGCCCAAACCGGTGCACCATATAGGAGAACCGAGCTAACCACTCTGGATAGCAGAATCTTTCTAGCATATCTAGGTCTACCAATGTTTGCCAGTATTCGAGAAAGGGCTACCTGCAGTAGTGAACCCTTCTTGCACGAGTATTCCACGTGCGCTTAGAACCTTAACCTGTTGTCGAGCATTACACCTTAGTATTTGACTGCTTCCTTGGTTGTTATAGTCTGGTTTCCGACTCGAATATTCGCATATTCAACAGCTTTTCGACTTGTTATAAGAACAGCTTCAGTTTTGTGGTCTGCTAATTCTAAGTCGGCGAATCCTAGCCAGTCTTTAATTTTTTCAATTGCTTCGTTTGTTGCTGATTCTATTTCGTGGATGTGTTTAGCCACAATGACTACGGCGTTGTCATCAGCGAACCCAATTATCTTAACTCCTTGTGGCAATGCTAGTCGCAGGACTCCGTCGTATATGATATTCCATAAGAGAGGGCCTAGTACTGATCCTTGCGGGACTCCTGCCGTAACGTTGTAGTACTTTACCTCCTCGTCGGCTTGGTACCTCAACTTCCTGGTGGTGAAAAAGTTTGTAGCTATCCTCAATAGGTAGTGTGGAGTATCCATTCTGGCTAGCGATCTCCTTATGAACGACCAATTTGCCGATTTATATGCGTTTTTGATGTCCAGAGTCACTACTGCACAGTATTTCTTTCTCCTTGGATCGCTCCAGTTGCTGTATCAAGTACCGGGATGTTAAGATGTCTAGCATTGTCTGGTATTCACTCGTCATCCAGCTTGGTCGAGCATAGCAGCTGTTAAAGTTGATACCATTTATTTTTGCCCGTAAAAAGCAATCTACCTGTTCATAAGTTTCTTGGAAGGCATGTCTTCCACATATCTATATTGCAGCTTGTTTAGTTTTGTCAGCATTCCAAATGTTGCGGTCGACATTTTTGAAAGGTTCGCTAATCAATATGATGTCTGCTCCCTTGTCCTTAGCCGTTTGTGTCAGGAAGTCCTAAGCTGTCTTACAGTGGTTCAGATTAATCTGTATTATCTTCATGATGTTTTGCTCGTGATGGCTCTCCTGAAGACCGGGCATTTGTTGCTACCGGCCACGTGTTTTGCATTTTCTGGGTGATCCTTTCTACAGAACACGCATGATGGCTCCTTCTCACAATTCTTTGCAATATGATCTTCTGTTCCACATTTTCTACACAGCTTCGAGCGGTCGTCTCCGTTTTTACATTGCCCGGCTAGGTGACCAAAGTCTAGAAATTTGAAACATTTTGTAAGCAAGATCCGTTCGCGGATGCGACAGTTAACCCAGCCGATTTTTATTCCTCCGGCTTCTAACAGCTTTCTTACGTCATCCGCGGGAAGGCTGATCGTTGCTGTTTGAGTTCCTCCGTACGCCTTTCGCAGGGATAAGATGTCTGCTAGTAAAACTTTCACAATTGCTTGTTTATGGTATCGATTATGTCATACATTGTAGTGACCTCATCGATGTCTTTGACCTCTACCGTAGTAAGGTGCGTGAGTGTCCTTACACTCGCTTGATCCGCTAAAGCTTTGCTGATAACTCCTTTAAGCTCAGAGGTATTGGTTCCCGTCTCCCGTTGTATTAGAAGGTCTCCCTTCTGCGTCCTCCTGATTCTAGAGACCGCCCCTCCAACTGCATCCAGCATCGAGTTTTACCGTTGGTCCGCGTTATATGCATGAACATATGCAAGATGCTTTCTGTTACGTCCGAAAATACGGCCGACCTGACCTTTTCATAACTTTTACAACTAATTCACAGTGCATTGAAATTTCCCAAGAACTTCTCGCAGGACAGGCGTCTTATGATAGGCATGATATATTAGCCAGAGTTTTTCACTTAAAACTAAAGCTGATAATCGACTTGGTCACAAAAGAAAAAGCTTCCGGTTCAGCTGCTTGTTTCATGTACAGCGTTGAGTGGCAAAAGTATGGCTTGCCACACGCTCATATTCTCCTGTGGCTGAAAGAAAAAATTCGTCCCGATGCTGTTGATACGGAAATAAGTGCAGAATTTCCTGACCGGAAGTAGGATTCAGTATTGCACGAGATTATAAAGACACATATGGTTCATGGGCCATGCGGTGCTTTAAATAGAAACTCTCCTTGCATGCAAGAGGATCACTGCTCTAAAAGATACCCTAGAGCACTAATAGAGCACACGGTGTCAGGGGAAAACGGGTATCCATTGTATCGTCGAAGATCACCGCAGCAAGGCGGTTTCACAGCTACAATCAGGTTACATGGTAAATAAATTCTTTTGGACAATAGATGGGTTGTACCCTATTCACATCTGGATGTTCACCTTCAAGGCGGGCAACAGGTGTATTTTAACCCTGAAAATGTGAACGAGCGGTTAGCAAACCCGAGACAAACCAATTTGCTGATATTTTTTCGTCCTTGTGAAAAAAATGATTTCGCAAAAACACTGTTATTCGACGAAGTTCCATCATATCAAACTTATAACAAGCAGCAGGGGAACCTAGCATTTACAAGGACCACGTCATTGGAAGAGTCTACACAGTGCATCCAAACAACTCCGAATGCTATTATTTACGCTTGCTTCTATGTACAGCACGGGGACCTTCATCTTTTGCCGAACTGCGAAAGGTTGACTGCATTAAATATCGCACTTACCAGGATGCTTGCCGAGTGCGTCACTTGCTAGATATCTAACATATATCTCAATCAACACGGTAATGGAACAAGAAGATACTACGAACTATCAGGTTGAATTTTTAAATTCTCTAAATACACCTGACCTTCCGTCACACGAAATTAATTTAAAAGTCGGAGTCGCCATAATTCTGCTTTGAAATTTAAGCCCCCCAAAATTATGTAATGGCACACGACTAAAAGTCACGAACCTGCAACAAACGGTGTTGCCGTCTTTATACCCCGAATCCCTCTCATTCCAAATATTTTCCCATTCTGTTTTAAGCCTGTACAATTTCCAGTTAGCTTATGCTACGGTATGACTATCATCAATGCGTAAGGTCAAACGTTGCGCGTTGCGGGTTTTGACCTCAGTGTCAGCTGATTTTCGCATGGCCAGCTCTATGTTGCTCTATCCCCTGCTAGTGCTCCAGCAATCTTTATCTATACTTCCCTGGTGATTCTACTGCTAACATTGTGTATAGATAAGCTTTGCTTTAATTACTAAAATAGGACTTCATACTTTTAATTGTTTTTGTTTTATATTGCTTTGAGCAAGGCCCAATGGTAGGAATATGGTATATGTATTTATAAAAAACGGCATCGGTGGATATTTATGGGCCGCGCGTACGAAGTCGCGGGCACAGCTAGTATCTAATAAACTTATCATTTCTGGAGAGTATTGTGCTTTGAGATCATTTTCGATTCTGACATGCCATAACAAAGAAATGAGTGTCGCTGCATTTTAAAAGAAACACATTTGCTTATATCAACATCCGCAAACTAAATAGCAATAGAACAAAGTGATGCGAATTCGAATTACTTTGACATTTCGTTTAGCAATACAAAGTGCCAGATTTGGGATAAGAAATTGACATTGAAGTTGGTAACGAAAGTTTGTTCGATTTTTGTAAATTCGGATTTGCGATTCGAATTACAGAGTGACAATTTTGCGAATTCGAATGATTTGACTTTAGAGTAGCAATACAGAGCGCCCGTGGTTTTAGAGTTAACATGATACTACTTAGTATGCACTCAACGTACTTACAATACGGTTACTATATAAATCAAGCTTCTTCTTATATCAACACAATTGAAATATGAGCAAACGTTTACCTCGGAAAAAAAAATCAAAAGCCTGAAACGTCAACAGAAAACACTATCAGCATGGTATCAGCATCAACTGTGTTGCGCATCTGTATCGCAACTAAGCAGTGATGCCGCATCGATTTTTTTTTTTTTTACGTTTCTGAATTTACCCATATTTACTACCGATCAGATCTTTTTTTCGGTTAATGGCGGAAGTGCATTGTGTTAAGGAAACACAAAACTAATAGAAATATACCTGTAAATAAAATTTACCAAACAATAAGACAGCAGTTTTTTTTCCGATTTTTATTATTTTACATGTTTATTTTCTTTATAAACATATACATTTGTTTAACCTATATTAATAATATCACAATAACTTTTCTTAAGTTCATCATTATATTATCATTAGTTAAACCTTAACGGTCAAAATTACATCAAAAGTTGTATATTTCACTCCCATTAACAAAGTGTTCCTAATGAAATACAAGGTACAACGTCACAATAAGAAGAGCTGCCAAGAGTCCATGTTTTATTTTATTTTATTTTTTATATTTTAAATTTATTATTCATTTATTTAAGTACAATAAGAATTTAAAAATGAAATAATAAAAAAACAAATAACACAATTCTTGTCTTTTATTTATTTTTATTTTTTTAAATGAATGAACAAAAATTCCCCGGAAAATGTTTCTTCAATAAAATATTTACATAAATATAACAAAAAAGAAATTATTAAGAAAAAACAAAAAAGATCAAATAAGATGGCAGTTGTCGTTGTTTTTTAATAAGCATTTAAGGAAGGACGATTTTTTCTTGCTTTTATTTTATATGTATTATGTTTTACTGTACAATGTGCTTTCTGTTTTTTTTATTTTTATTTTTATTTCACGGAAAACCTAAATTCCAAAACCAGGCGTTTTTTTTTTAATATTTTTTATATTAGTGCGCGTTTTTTTCAACTTAAATCTAAATAATAATTCTAGCTTAACAGTTTAAAGAAAAAAAGCAAACTAAAGGAACTTTATGTTTAAGATTTATTTTAAGATTATTATAAAAAAACAAACAGAAATAGCTGCCAAATGTTTTTTTTCAGTTTTATTTAGTTAACATCATGAAATGATAAAATGATAATAAAGATGTCTACATACTTCTATACCGGGGCCGTTTATCATATCTATGGGACCCTTGAATTTATTGGGTAAGGATTTTTTTTAAGGACTTCTTTCCAGAAATTGCACTGTTTTGTTTTGAAGTTGAAAATGTTTTTAGTTTGTTTCACAGGACTTTTGTGTTTCATTTAGATGAGAGATTTAGGTATTTGTTAGTCAAAGTTCAAGCTGGTGTAGCTAGTAGCAAGGACGTGGGAAGATTCTCTTCATACTGCACGTAGCTTCTGTCGATTCCGTAAAAGAGTTCAGGGTTAATGAGCGTTATTAAGTTAATTAAGTGCATAAAATAGGTGTTCTTAGAAGTGAAGGGCGCATAAGTTTTGCCAATCTGGAAAAAAAACTAGTGGACGAATTTTAAACTTGGAAAGCCGAACAAATTCATAACTATTGAAAGTTTGTCATCTCTAAACTCTAATTTGTAAGCAAAAAGTTTGATTAACATACTCTAATTCTATTAAGCTTTTGTAACTTGAAAACTATTACGTAGAGTATGGGAGTGATGGGCAATTGTATCAAATGAAAAGAATTAATATTTGATTACGCACTCAGTATAAAAGTTCACTTTAGAAACACCTTATACATTGTTGCTGCCATAAAAATCGGTACCGTGTTTAAAGGACAATCATCGAGAGTTCAAATATTTTAAATATTCAAACCTTTGCCACCTAGATTGTGATATTCATTACTATTAAAATACACGCTAATATTTCCTAATGGCTCATAGTTTGTTTAAGTTCATAGACTTAATTTCGGACACACACAACTTGATTGTCGCTGTATTGATATGTCCCCAGAACCCGACGCTTCAACGTGCTGCTTGTGCTTATCATATCTCCTGACCTACAATGTTTTTAAAGCCAATTTATTATTTTTCAAGCAAGATACATTTTATAATATGTACAAGTAAAGAACTTAGCCAAATGATTCGCAGAACTATGGAGATGTTGGTGAATGGCGTATGTCCCAAGTATTTTCTCTACAAAACAAGTTCGAATGGGTCGTTTCTTGTTTGGTTATACATACTCGTACAAATATGTGTATTCCACTGAATGAACGAAACGTATATCTGCAATCAGCTGCCGTATAAAACTGTTTTATAAAAATAAACATTATTGGTCATTCAACATTAAACCTTATTCTCATTGTCATGTAACCAAACAATAAGATAACATGTGTACAAATTTCTATCCTCATTACTCAATTTAAGATGCCACCATAACTGACTATGAGAGTGTACACAAAATTAGGACCACAAAAGGTGAACTTTATCACGAATAAATTTCATTTCGAATAAATTTGTACGAAATACAAAGTGAAGTGATAACCTTCACTTCGACTACGGGAATAAAGCTGATTAAAATCTATATCAGGAAAAATACATGCATTTTAGAATTCTGACCTAAGTTTTAAGCATCTGCTTTCATTTCTGTTTTTTATGCTAATAACATAGTAGCTAGAAGTTTTTGACTATTGTTTATCCTACTTAAAATCAAACAGTGCAATTTCACTCAAAGACGTAAAAAAAAATCCTAACCTCGATATTTTGCATATTTGCTAGCTAAATTAAAATGTTATTATGCACATAGCCTTTGATTTGCTTTGGTCTCTCTGATTATTGCCTGCATTTCAAGTAGCAAGGTTCTTTGATAGATACCCACGCTTAGTTGATTATTTTTTTTAATAAATATATTTTCTTTAAGGTTTTGTTTTTTAGTGTATCGCTTGCTATATACTAAATAATAGTGCTATCTCTATTCAACAATAGAAAAAAAAATCAATTGATATTTTACTTTTCTTTTACGAAGAAAACTTTCATTGAAAGCCACATAAAAAAATTATTTTAAAGATAAGGCCTCGATTTTTTTCTCCTGTTGTTGTTCTCCTTCTTTACATATATATATATATATAATTTTTTTTTTTTTTTGCGTTGCACGTAACAAACATAAAACGTATGTTTACTTGCTTGGCTTAGGATTGCGTTAGTAGATTTCATTTTCCATATTTTGGATAAGGGTTTGTTTATCTTCTTTTCTAGACTCATTGGCCATATTTTGTTGTAGGAGTTTTGGATCAAAACACGGCTAAAGAAAAGGAGAGAGGGAATATGGTGTTATAAACTTAAAAATTAGTGAATAAAAATGACTTACTGTATCGCAAATATTCATGTTACAGCAATTCTCTATCGTTATCTCACATTGTTCGGTGGAAATTGGTCTAGATGTTAATGGTGTTTGGGAAATTTTCTTTTGAACGACAAATGTCTTCCTGATTCTTGGCCTTGCCGGTTTGTAAATACGTCGGACAGCTTGAATTATTAGATAGATGAGTACTAGACCGCCAAGTAACCCGCAAACAATCACAATAATAGATTTGTTCCATAGACTTCTGCACATTCTCTCTGGAGCAATTTTTGTATTTGGATCGAATTTTTCACACCTAAAATAATAGATAAAAGTTTTTAGTACGGTAGTGCCACTAGCGGTATTTTATTATATACTAGCAGTCAACTATAATATTAACTATATATATGTATATCTATATGTATATATTTTAGCTACATAAAGAAAACATCCATCGCCATTGTTATCGCCCGCGTCAAAATACACATGTAGCTATAAAGTTGCGCCCATAAGTAGACAAGGAAATTAATGCATGTGTTTATTTACTTTATATTGCACCCGATAAGTAAGCAAGGACATTTTTAGTAAACTTTTCAAACTTTTCTAATGCATATGTAGTTCTGCCAGATTTTTTTTCAATCTCTGTGTTTATTTATTTTAATATCCTAATCCCCTTAATGTATATCCTGATAATTCTATTTGGAGAAAAGATCCGAACCTCTAATGTATAGAACGGCAAAGTTTTATTAAAATCTGCCAAGTAGTATTTGCATGATGCGCGCCGGGACACTTTTTATTATATGTATAAATTCGAATACAGGGATACTTCGATTTGCGTCGCCTCAATTTACGTTATTCCGATTTGCGAGTACGTTGTCCGGTTTTTTACTTCCCAGTTTCGATTAACGTCGTTAGAATTTCGCTTTACGTCCTTCCTTGAAATACAATTTTCTCACAAAATTCCCTCTTTCGTCATTCTTATTTAACCGAGATGCACATCTCACCGATTTCGTACAAAATATCATTCGGAGTAAGTCTTTTTCAATCCGTATGGACTGCACGAGTGTTGGATAATTTTATTTTCGATTTACGTTGTTTCGATTTACATCGCATTTTCTCGTTCCCGAAAACGACGTAAATCGAGGTATTCCTGTAGTCCCGAATCACTGGATCGATGAAAGCCACTTAGACTATCTTTAATCCATTTACACTTAGGATATCTTTTGTCGATTCAATCGGTGGAAAAAGAATTTCTCCAGACTGTTGTGTCTACCATTATCAATCCCATATAACATTCACACACCAAGGTGAATGCCATCGAGCTAGATCAAGAACGCAAATCGTTCATTAGTGTGTCTTTGTACTGTTGACCTCAGGTTGATATTTCCAGTTGTGTTCGCCTTGGTGTGTGGAGGACTACACATATTTAGCCTTTCGTAGGTACTGATGGGGAACTGAAATGCGAAGAACTCAGATGCATTATCAAAAACATGGAACTGATATTGCTGGATTTGTTTCTTAATCTCTTAACTGCCTCTTCTTCGCAGGGAAAGACAACAGAAAGACGGCGTATAGCAGTGACTGTTTAAAGAAATAATTATTAGGGCGTCAATAATTAATGGACCACATTTCTCAACGAAAAGAAGCCAATCGAAGCAGTTCCATTACTTCTCAAACATTCGAGGTTGTGAAAAAATGAACCAACGACCGTAACTTAAAAATTGCATGCAGCATTGCAGGAGTCTCAATATGTTGTGCAAAATGAGAGAAGTCCATGCGACGTCACAACAGTGCAAGCAGTCAATTTCGGTAAGAGATTAAGATACAGTGGTGTGCAAAATAATAGGTGTATCGTTTTTTTTTTTTTTTGAATGGGTGTACATTTTCTCCAAGAGCCAAGAGCACATTAATTGAAGTAAGAAAAAGTGGAGAAATATTCTATGGTCTGACTAGTCCAAGATCAATTTATTTGGATCAGATTGTAGGAAAAAATCAGGGTTATCGTGAATAATTTTTCCCTCGGAATTTTTGCCCCGAACAAAAATTAGATATCTTCAAAAAGAACGAAAAGAAAAAAACAGATATCGCGATTGCGTTGAAAATTCTCTTGAATTGTCATTCATGACATTTATTTCTTTTCCAGGGAATCGTTTCCTCTTTTTTAAAGAAACCTAATTTTTGTTCGGGAACAAAATTCCGGGGGAAAATTTATTCACGATAACTCTAAATATGTGCGAAGACCAAAAGGCAAAGAGTTTGAACCACAATATACCGTGATGACAATGAAGCACGGAGGTGAAAGTGTCATGGTTTGGGGTTGTTTCTCTTGGAAGGCCCTATTCAGCAACCGAAAGTTGCATTAACATATTGGAAAATGCGATGCTGTCATTTGCCGAGGAAGATATGCCTCTTCGGTAGACGTACCAGCGGTACAATGACTCTAATCACACTTCCAAAGCAGCCAAAACGTATTTTCAACAAAAGAAAATTAATGTTAATGTAGCCGGCACAGTCCCCTCTTGACATCTGTGGTGATGTCAAGATGGCTCTTGGCGACTCCAAATATAAATATAGGAAAAATCTTGGAGCTATTTGCTTATGAACCAGATTAAACCATGGAAGGCGTATTTTACTACGCTTTCGAACCATGCTTGGCTGACTATATATACTTAAATTAAACTCATTTGCAATTTTCCGAATACACACAATACCATTCAGTAATGAAGAGATCATTACGCGATCTGAGCACTCAAACACGTGATGGTATTGCTGTTAATGTAGTCGAAGTTGGAATATTTGTTCACGTTTTACTATATTTGTCCCACTGTAAAGGCGTACATAATGTGACGATAAACGATCTGCTAGATGCACCTATATAATGAATTTCATCGGACCATCTGATCGAGTGATTAAACTGAGAACTTTCCACTTCTGTGCATGCACGGTTTCTATTCATAAGTTGTGTTCATCATTTAAAAATTAACATTTTTATTCGAATAATAAATAATGAATTATAAAAATTGAATAATGTAAATGTTAACGTAACGTAAATGTTTCGACAATTTATACCAATTACACTTAATAATACTGAACTCTACCATGGGGTATTGTTTACATCTATCATTGTAATTTGCCTTATCTACTAATGTCAGTTTTCCCTTTGGCTATACCATATACTTTTTTCCCGCAATAAATCTCAAACGGCACAGACGTGCATTTTATAACGTTTAAAAGACATAGTTTTGTTTACAAAGAACATTTTATTAAAGATATTAACAGAGAACAAGTTGAATTACGAGTATATATTCAGTTCGTCTTTTTCTATATGCCCACAATAGTTTGACTAAAAGAAATTTGTGTGATCCTCACTGTTGTTTTAGCTAATAGCTAGAGCGAATGAAGGTAAATCTATTCGATGCTGAAAAAAAATTGCTTCGATCACTTTGCTGTATTTTCCATATCCAATAAATACAACAATGCGTTAAATACCGATCGGCACTTTAGTTCAAATTTGCCTCCCACCGTGTGCACAAGCTTATATCATTGCTCTTGATTATTGTTGTTGTGCACTTAATTTAAGAAAAATTGCAAAAATAAAGTATTCATTGTAAGGAAATTTATATATCCAATACATAATGATTGAAACAACAACAACAAGAAAAATTATTTTGTGCACATTAATAACGAAAAAACTAACCCAGTGAAAGGTTGTGGTGACTAAGTACAATACGCCGGCAAGTGTTTAACCTTGAACTTTCTCTCGGACGCAATTCAATCACACTTTTCTACGGTGAGATCCCACTAGATTTAGAACGTAACATTCGGTCGATAGCAGGTGGTTATGTGAAAATGTTATTAGTAGATCAACTCAAGTCGTTGTATGGCATAGCATCATCTTTGTTTTGGAAATCTAACGTTGGAATTTGTCATCACATCCTCACTTAGTGCAGGGTGTGAGTTTGCGTTTTTGTGTCCGTGATTTTTACTGAAAAGTAGATGAAGCAGCGCAGCATGCATCAAATATTTTCGCTGCATATACCCACACTATCGAATATAAACCAAGTGTGTTGGCATTTGATGAAGCAAAGGTAAGTGAGAATTCTGATCTTTCCGAGCAATACCTGCCTAACTGAGTTGGTCGTAATGGTTTAGTTTAGTGACACTTTTTGACTCAAGAGAATATGACCCGACTTTTTTAGATTTGCTTTTTTTCTAATTGGTTGAAGACATAAGGAATTTACTTGCAAATTAAATTCTTGCCCAATAGTGTTCCTCTACTCATGAAATTCGTAAAAGAGAGAAGCAATGAGAGAGTAAAAATGTTTTCTCTGTGAAAAATCTTACGAATTCTTACTCAACAAATTTCTGCCGGTAAGAAGTGTACTATCTGCCAAAGTCAGCTGTTAATTTGTTTGAATGTTTTCATTTTTATTTATTTTTTTATTTTTCATTTTAATTTAATTTGCTGCAAACAAGAAAATACAAAATAAAAAAAAATAAAAGGGACCCAAATGAAAGTTCAATGTTCTCCAAGGATAATCCTGCGCATTTAAATAGGTAAATTCATATTTAAAAGCAATAAAAAGGAACTTTAAAGTTCAATAAAAATGATTTACATAGATGTGGAGTACCGAAGAAACAACAGAGAACGTTAACGTTTAATTATGGACAAGTTTCTTTGTCTAACGCGCTTCTTTACTTTTTTTAGCTTCTCTCTTTGATAGAGAATTTTACTCTTAAGGTTGATAATTTCCCTTTTACGAATTTTTGCCCAAAAAGTAAAGGAACCGATCTACATGACCTTTTTATTTGTATAAATCCGTTCTGAGTGTTGATTAAGCCACCATCGGGGTCACATGCGCTTTCCTTCGTTACGAACAAAAGGAGTAAGAAGAAAAAGCAACTGCGCAACTCTCCACTACACCAGGCAGTGTATAAAAAGCTCAGCGCGTCCCTTTCTCCATCCCTCTCTTTCCGTTCGTTGTTTTTCGGTTCATACGGGGGTTGAATGAGTGTGTATCAACTACAGTGCATTTGTGATCCTAAAGACATAACATTAATAGTAGGATTGTCATTGGATCTCGATTTCTATTCAGGTTGATGTATTCTAGTTTACTCGTTGAAAGTAAGTCTATAACGATTTTGAAGTCAAGTTGATTATCATTCTCGGTCTATGTACCAACTTCACTTATGCTATTGCTCTCTTGTATCAGCACAAATCCAGCGGTGATGACATTGAGTGAAGCTGCACTTGAAAGGTCGGATAATTGCACAATGTCAGCTTCCCAGGCCCACTTCTGCATACACTACAGTTGACAAAAAATATCATAGGATAACATTTTGGCCAGTTGAAGCGGCTTCAATCGTTATTTGTGGATTTTACGCGGGCTCTATATTTCCTCGACAGAGACGTGACTTCAGCCGTTGGTATAGTTACAGATTTTATTTTAGTTGGATTGCACTCCCACATTCCAAGTAAATGAGTAAGCTGAAAATAAAAACAAGAGCGTTGGTTCAAGCCGACCTGTACCTATATAAGATACATTTGCACTGTAGCGCCAAGATCCATCCGAGGAAAACCGATACCTCTACCGCGGACTAGAAATAATATTACAATGTTCTAAGGGCAGTTCACTTTGTTGGTCGTAAAAATTCGTCTACAATGATAAGAAGGTCACGGTTTCCAAAAAAGGAAACTGATTTGTTAACTGTTTTCAGCTTACGATACATCTCTCCCTCCACCTAGTATGTATGCTGAATTCCTTAGGCCAAACATTTTTCCCAACTTATTTAGTAGAAGAGTCTTTAAAAATCCAGTTAATAACAAATCTTTAGGCCTAGATGAGATCCCTCCGTTAGTTTTGAAGAGTTGTTCTTCTGCCCTGGTAAAACCTCTATTTCACCCACCTGTCGTACACCACAAACATTTTTTCAGATGGGTTGAAACTTAATGACCTAACTGTTATAAAATTGGGATTATTCATTATAATCGGATTTTTAGTCTCGCCGATGACAGCACTCTAGCAGCGTCTTGCCTAAACAACATGCACGTGAGTAGCAATATCTCACATAGTCAGAGATGCGAGCAAATCCTCATAATTAAGGAAGATCTGTAGAAAAATCTTGCAAAGGGGAAAAGCAAAGATTGTGGAGTTCAACGCGAAGGAAGATGTAGATGTATATAATAGTAAGGTGCAAGTGCACTGAAACCTTTAAAAGATTCATTGTGCCCCCCATACTACGGCTTTAGCCGATGAGATACTCGGTCTAGAGCACTTCCTCCAGTCCAGTTGCTACAGCAAACCGGAGTATCTTCAGTGGATCCAGCGAAGGAAACATAATCCACCACATTTTCCAGAAAGAAGGCATCTACTGTTATCCAGCTTCAAATGGATAACCAGTTAATCGATCCCAAGGAGACCATGCATTTACTAGATGTCACAGTGAACTCTGGAGTAATGAAATTGAGTTATCTTTTCAGAGCAAAGAATCAATTTACACCGCTGCAACTTCTTCTTTTATACAAAGCACAAGAAAGTCCGGGATTTGAGTACTGCTGCTCTTATAGAGCTCGGCCCCAAAACACTAACTTAATCTACTTGACAGCAGCCAGGGGCGAGCAGTTCGCTTAATAAAAGATCCAGCATTTACGTCTAACCTTCAATCGTTGGCTCATGGAGGACAGGTGGCAGATTTATGCCTGTTCAACAGATAGTACCATGGCAAATGTTCGACAGAATGAACCCTAGCAACTTGATCTTTCAACGTCCTACCAGGCAGGCCACAAGCAAGAATATCTTTGTACCAAAGCTCATTTTGTTACTGGGCAAGCAATCTTTGGAACTCAATCCCAGGCAAAATATTTCCAGAAAACTATAATCTGCAACAATTTAAACGTAGAATCAACAGAATCTGCAAGTATCTCGGGGCGCTGGCTCAACGTTATGGTGTCGCCTTTCCCGAGAGAAGTTAAAAAAAAAAGACAGTGACTATTTGCTATTTTACTGTAGATATCGCTAAGACTTTTGATAGAGTGTAAGTGCCCCTTGACCTTCGCTGGAATCTGCAGATTATTGGTGCTGTAAGGTTGTGCTGGATTTATCGGATTCTTGAAAGCATGTAAACATTTTGTGTTACTCCTGCAGACTTGTCTACAATCTAAAAAGCTAAAATTCGTCCGAAACTTGGCTAGTGTTACATTATTGCCAACTATTAGCTGTATTTTTGCATTCCCTTTTCGAGAGGGTTTGAGAGGCCAAGAGTTTTCGCGATGAGTTCAAGGGGTGAATGACGGTAAAGCTCCTTAGGAAATTTAATTCAGTGCAAAAACTGTAGTGTTTATTGCGGGCTCCCAAGAAACGCTGACGACGAAAACACACTTTTATAGGATCAAACGAAAACAAACTTAGAGAAGGATGTGAACATCTCAAATAACAAATGTAATTAACTTAAGCACCATCTCTACGTTGAGCGTGTGCTGCTATGTAGGATCCCCGAATACTCGGCGTAATCCGTAAACTGTAGAGCTTTGGCGGAACAATACATGGTACTTAGTATTTCTTAACAAATATTTCAAGCTCAACTTTGGAGAAGTTTCCTCAAAAGCAAACTCATTCGTCTGCTTGACGAATTTTATGTATGGCAGACTCCATCAGAAATTTAATTGTCACGAGAAACATCCATGATATGGCTAATGCGATGTTTTCCGCAGATTACGAGTCGATCGATGGAAAAACTCATACTTGTGTTCCTTAAAATTAAATTAAAACTATGTAGTGAATAAAGCACGGTGAATTATAATTAATTAACAGAAACAACTTACGATTGATAGCAATGAGGCGGTATATCCACATTTATGTCCTTCAGCAGCAGCATACAGAACGGCCTGCATGTCTCAGTGACGTTATTTTGACATCGAGCGCCATAAAAGTCAATGTCGCAATCGCAGACCGGCTCACTATTCACTATCCTACACTCTCCATTTATACAGTGGTTGAGGCATTTAGACGTTTGACAACGTTCTCCCGTGAATCCCTGCTTGCACGTACAGTTTGGGGCATCATCAACAATTCCACATGTCCCATGGACACAGTAATTATGACATTCATACGTTTCACAACGGGCCCCACTATAGCCTGCGTAACAAGAGCACGCTTTGCTGACTTCACTATACAAGCCTGTACCGAGACAAATTAAGTCATGATTCTCCTCCCTTTTCTTTAAAATATCAGTTCGATTGTTTTTTGGGAATAGCTTTTTACTAAGTTTCTGAATGACACCTTTGCAAGCTTCATCTCCTTTTAACTTCGAAAGTAGTCCGATGCGAGAAACAATCCCATAAACCTCACCAGAAAATTCTTTTACCTTAATTGGTCGATTATTGGTGCCATTATCCTTTGACACCTTCCATATGGCCCTGTGTACCAAATCTGTCCAATATATGTAATCCTCTGTTACCGTCAAACTAAATGGTACACTATTAATCTCCTTTACGATAATTTGTCTGTCTGTTCCATCTAACTTCGCGCTCTCCACTGTAAAGTGCACACCCGCCTGATCAACAACATAAAAAATACGATCTGTTAATTGATCCACAAAAATGCCATGTGGATAGTAGAGATCAGTGTTGATCAATACTTTATGATCTTCACCACTTAATGACGCTATCTGGATGCTGGGATTCGTTCGATTCGAACTTGTCCAGTACAATTTTCTGCGACAAATATCAACAACTATACCATCGGGTATCGTATCGTTCATGGCGAAATCAAACAACACCTTTGGTTTGGTGTTTTCATTTGCGTCGATCGGAAAGAAGAAAATCTTCTTGTTGTTCTCATCGGTCCAAAAGATATTCCGATTTAGTGGATCGTATGCAATAGCTACAACTCTTTCGTTGGGTGTGCGCGTTACAACAGTCTCAATTGTAGGAGCGTTGCTTTTACTCAGGTCCAGTTTTAAGGAAAATATACTGCCATTGTTGTGCATCTGGTCGTGGAAATAAATTCGTTCTTGTATCTCGTCGAAAGCAATCGCTGTTAGTTGCTCAAACTGATGCGCAGCTGCCTTCACTTCAGACCATTGCTCGTCGTAGAATATGATTTTTTCACTAGTGGTAACAGCGAAATCTAAAAGAAAATATAAGAATTAATATTTAAGTTAAAAATAACTTTATAAGTAATGTTAGTGTACAGAAAAGATTTTTTTTTTTCACAGAAAAAATATTTTTGAATTTTTCAAAACTTGGTGTGGTTTCATGTCGGGAGGGGTTTTAAGGATGTCAGGAAGTCAGTTAAGACCTTCTACGAGTATAAAGAAAAGATGAGAGTATATTTCGTCTGACGGAAACGGAAACAACCATTGCAAACTTCTATAATAATTCAAATAAGGTTTTGATTTCAAACAAACTTATATACAAAAATTTGGCAAATACCATTTTGAATCAAAAGGATAGAAGTTAGTCTTCACAGATGGCTTTAAAATGGTAACCAATGTCTCATTTGCGGTTGTTTTCGCAGACGGTATGGTAATACATGCCGGCATATTACAAGAAGAAGTTTCAATCTTTACTGCAGAAGCTACTGCTATTCTCGACGCAGTCAATATGATGCAAAAATTCAACGAAAAGTATATTGTAATTACGGACAACATATCAGTTATCAAAGCTATATAAAACGATACATATAACACCCCAATAATCAACAAAATAAGAGACATCCTTATTCGTTGTAAGTATAAACTCAAATTGATGTGGGTACCCAGCCACGTAGGAATACAAGGAAACGAGTACGCCGACGAAGCAGCTAGCAACGCTCACAATATGCACCTGCTTACGTTTGACTCTTTCACTAAAAAGGACCTACTCAAAACCATATCCTCAGCCCATCTACATAAGAAACAAGACCTCTGGAAGTCATATCAACACCATTACACGAAAATTAACCCTAAAGGTCCATTCACAGCTCGGCGAACTGCGAATGCCCAAACTGCGAACAAACAGTTTTTAGCACATTTATACGCACGCCCTTGGCAATTTTATTATTCCAAAAGAACGAAGCTTAATTTATCTATCGATTAATATATAAAAACTCAAGTTCGCGGATTGCCGCGACCAGATGAAAAAGTAGCTGTGAATGAAATGTCAAAATTTGCGAACATTCGCTTATTCACACAGCTACTTTTTTATCTAGTCGCGGCAATCCGCGAATTTCAGTTGTCATTCATTTTGTTTGCCTAAACGTGAAAAATGCATAAATACACAGCGTGACTTTTATTGAGAAGGTTATATCTTACCTTCTTTCGATAAATTCAACCACAATGCTATCCACCAAGAACAAAACAAAAGAATAGTTTGTTCGCAGTTTGGTCATTCGCAGTTCGCTGAGCTTTGAATGGACCTTAAATGTTCCAATCCTGTTTACCCCACGTCTACCTCGAAGTGCGCCAACACCATTTTCGCACGGCTTCGCCTGAGCCATACTGCTACCAGTCATCAACACCTACTCCGTAAAGAAAATCCTCCTACCTGCACTACATGCAATTGTACAGTCAACATAAATCACCTTTTGGGCCTACGACACTGCAGATTTCCTTCATCTGTCATTCGGGACATTTTAAAAAACATCTCCATACTAGAGATTTTAAAACATCCTACTAAACAAAACATAACCAATATCGAACTTTTTGTAAATAGATGCAATATTAGATTATAATTCTCTTGGTTTATCCATTAGTTATAATATTAGAGCCGAAAGCCTCTGCAGCTAGTGCTCATTAATTTCTTATATTAGCATTGCAATTCAATTAATTATATTGTTAATAAATAATAATAATCCGGATAGTGCTAGGCTCAAAATCCGTGCAGGGACGGGTTAAGAATATCACTGCAGCGCCCCCCAACAACTAGCGCTTGTCGTAAAAGGCGACTAAGGGGACAAATCAGATCTAGGCAATATAACACCCAAGTGAGCCTAGCGACACATATACTACCTTAAAAACCCTCCCACAAGTGTGCATGCGAGTCCGTGGGTTGACACGACTGGAGATCACCGGTGTCATAAAAGAAAGATCAAACAATACTAAAACAGGAGCATGCACGTGTCAAACAACAAACACCATCGCAATATGGTGCAAAAATTGTATTGCAAAACTGTATCATTATGATAATACTTGCAAAAAGGAAAGGCACTACCCCGCCAGGCACTACCACTGCTGTGCATGGTACTGATCCTGGACCGAGCAGAAATGTTCGGGTCAGAGCTATACGGATTCCGGGGGCTAGCAACATAATGAAACAGTTTGGACGCAATTTACGGGTCGCGAGTTGGAACGTTGGAAGCATGACCGGTCGAAGTTACGAGCTGGAAGAGATGATGAATAGAAGGCGGGTGGACATCTTGTGTGTCCAAGAGACGAAATGGAAAAACACCGGGAATCGGGCGCGTTTTTTGGACGTTAGGACAAAAGATTACAAGATGTTCTACTACGGAACGGAAAAGGCTAGGAACGGAATCGGTATCATCCTTGCGGCAGAGCTACTTGGAAACGTCTTGAGCATTTCGAAGTCCAGCGACCGTTTGATGTCTCTCAAGCTAGTAATACAAGGAGAGGTGTGGAATATTGTCAGTGCATATGCTCCCCACGATGGGTACAATCAGAGAGATAAAGATGCATTTTGGCTAGATTTCCACAATCTCCTTAAGGACATCCCAAAGGAAGAATTTCTGTTTGTTGGAGGAGATTTGAATGGACATGTCGGGAAATCAAACGAAGACTATGAAGACTGCCATGGAGGACTAGGATATGGCACCAGGAACCTTCCTGGTGAAGACATCCTAAGCATGTGCAAATCACACGGTCTTATCGTGTTAAATACCATGTTCATCAAACAAAGCCGACACCTGATCACTTACAGCAGTGGTGGAGATGAAACTCAGATTGACTACCATTTGGTAGGCAGTTTCATGAAGCCTCGGGTAAAAGATTGCAAAGTGATCCTGGGAGAGGCAATCGCTCGACAACACCGTCTCCTGCTAACAGAAATTTTTATGAAAACACCAAAGAAAAGCAAACAAACAAGGGTCTCTGAGAAAATCAAGTGGTACAATCTGGACAAAGAAAAAGGCGAGGCTTTTGTTTTCGTAATGAAGAATTACCTCTCTCACACCACCAACGGAGCTGAGGATGAAGAGTGCAGAGCACAAAATATGTGGGATTCCCTACAGCGAACTTGCTTAAAGAAGGCCAAATCACTGCTAGGAGCTTCAAAAGGCCACCATCAACACGCCAAAGAAACATGGTGGTGGAGTGATGAAGCTAAGAAAGTGATAAATGAGAAGAAAGCGGCTTTCAAAGCTTGGTCAAAGTGCCCCTCTAATAATAGTGACGAAAAAGCTCGCCTCGAAATGGAATACAGATGCTGCAATAAAAAAGCGAAGAAGAAGTGCGCTCAGCTTCAAGCAGAGAGTACGGAGGGCCTGTATCGGGAGCTGGAGAAAATATTTTCCCCGGTTGCTGATGCAAACCAGGCTATCCAGGAGCTGCGAAGACACAATATGAACAAGAGTGCCACTATCTTCAAAATAGCCGCCCAAAGAAGGAAGAATGCTCAGGAGATTCGTTCGCCAAAGTTCATTAGCAATGCTCATGGCCAGCTTCTTGTGGATGACGACAAAATTCTGCAGAGGTGGCGGCAGTATTGTGAAGAGCTTTTTAATGAACAGTTTCCCCGGCTATACTTTCCAAGAGCCACCCCTAACTGTGAAGAAATACCCGACATTACAGTCGAAGAAGTTAGTGAGGCGGTCAAATACTCCAAAAAACGAAAAGCGATTGGGCCAGACGAAATACCCTCTGAGTTCAGGAAAAAGATGGGAGATATCGGGTTCAGATGGCTCAGAATTCTCATCTCCAAATTCGTGAGAGGTGATCCAATGCCGAATGAATGGAGGGAAAGTTACCTTCTCCCTGTATATAAAGGGAAGGGTGATACGCGAAACTGTGATAACTACCGTTCGATCAAGCTGATGTCACACACCATGAAGATCGTTGAGCGGGTATTAGGTGGCCGACTGCGAAAAATAATACGGCTATCTGATGATCAGTGCGGGTTTGTCTCGGGTAAATCAACCACAAATGCAATCCAAAGTATAAGGATCATAATGGAAAAACATCGTGATTCCTTAAGGGATTTGCATATTGTATTGGTTGACTTTGAAAAGGCATTCGACAGACAACCACGAGATTCCAGAAACCTATGTACAGATGATTATGGACATGTACGAAGGAGCAAAGACAAAAGTAAGATGCCCCGCTGGAGTAACCGAAGAGTTCCCAATCAAAGTCGGGGTACACCAGGGAAGCGTTTTAAGTCCTTTGCTCTTTATTACAGTCCTTGATTATCTGCTTGAAGGTAAAGTGATGGACCCCAAGGTACATCAGTTATTCTTTGCTGACGATGGAGCCATCATAAGTGAGGATCCTACATCCCTGCAACGAGCACTTGATGTGTGGATGGACGTTTTGGAGGGAAATGGGTATCGCATTAGTTCAAAAAAGACAGAGTACTTATGCTGCCCGTTCTCTGATCCACTCAGGCCTATTCCAGACATTTATTTGAATGGAACAGTGCTTCCCAAGTGCGAAAAGTTCAAATATCTGGGATCTATGATCAATAGCAAAGCAACTTGTGATGACGACATCAATCATCGTGTAAGCGTAGGGTGGATGAAGTGGCGAGAAAATTCCGCTATCTTCTGTGACAGAAAAATGCCCCCTAAGTTGAAAGGAAGGCTCTACACCGCAGTTGTACGTCCAGCGCTCACATACGGTTCACAATGTTGGACGATGTACAAAAAGTATGAGCGTAAATTAACGGCAGCTGAGATGAAGATGCTTCGCATGACAGCAGGAGTGACAAAGCTTGATCGAATAAGAAGTTCGAAGTTCCGTGGAAGCTTTCACATCAAGGAAACCATCGAACAAAAAAAAGAGCGCGACCGGCTCAGTTGGTATTGCCACGTTCAAAGAAGAGATCATTTGAACCCTGTTAAAAAGGCAATATCAATGCACGTTCCAAAGACATCGCGATGTAGGAAAGGCAGGCCTATAAACGCCTGGATCAGACAAATGCGACGACATCGGCATTTCATTGGCCTCAGTAACCGAGTGATCCAAAATCGGCAGGCCTGCCGATATTTTCTGAGGTCAAATAGGCGAACCCCACATGCGGATCAGTAGAAATGCGGTGAAGTGGGAGGGCTGTGATCCCTTGTTTTCGGATCATAGCCTCGCTGATAAAAGGAAGAAGAAGAAGTGCTAGGCTCAAAATACTTTAACTTTTCTGTGATGAAATTGAGTTTGTAAGTTTAATTTGGCGGTCCATTGAAATCGGATGCAGTGTAAATTTAAGGACCGTGGGGTCTTAATTATTTTTGGTGCCACACCTTAGTAAAGAACAACTGAATAGATTTTAATGAAATTGATAGAGATAGTATTTGGTAATACGTGAAGGATGTGGTTTTGAAAAATTATAAAAAACAATACATATCTGTAATCGAGTTTCACTAAATAGAAATTAATTTCTTTAAAAGCGTAGATATGATGCGATTTGTTTCAACTTTTTTACTTTTTTACTTTTTTACAAAAACCATTTAGAAATTAGTTCACATTATTTCCGCTAGGTTACAGTTTTGTTGATAACTGTCAAGACTCATGTTGCCAGATTAGAATATGAAATACTTTTTACACCACAAATATTAATCTAAGATTTCTAGGCGAACCCCACAGGCAGATCAGTAGAAATGCGGTGAAGTGGGAGGGTTATGATCCCTTGTTTTCGGATCATAACCTCGCCGAAATAAGAAGACGAAGAAGAAGATTAGTCTATGATTTTTATGTTTTCTTTGCGTTGGAATTATGCACATAAAAACGTATTTGAACGCAAATACTTATCCCAAATACTTTCTAATGATTTAAAATTAATAATTATTGTGATTGTTTACTATTTTGAATGAATTGGTATCGGGATATATAAAGTAAAAAGAAAAATATATATCGCATATACTCTTTGAATTTTATAAAAGAAATTCAATTTTAAGTCCTTTGCTCTTTATTACAATCCTCGATTATCTGCTTGAAGGTAAAGTGACGGACCCCAAGGTACATCAGTTATTCTTTGCTGACGATGGAGCCATCATAAGTGAGGATCCTACATCCCTGCAACGAGCACTTGATGTGTGGGTGGACGTTTTGGAGGGAAATGGGTATCATTAGTTCAAAAAAGACAGAGTACTTGTGCTGCCCGTTCTCTGATCCACTTAGGCCTATTCCAGACATTTATTTGAATGGAACAGTGCTTCCCAAGTGCGAAAAGTTTAAATATCTGGGATCTATGATCAATAGCAAAGCAACCTGAGATGACGGCACCAATCATCGCGTAAGCATAGGGTGGATGAAGTGGCGAGAAAATTCCGCCTTCTTCTGTGACAGGAAAATGCCACCTAAGTTGTGCGTCCAGCGCTCACAAACAGTTCGCTATGTTGGACGATGTACAAAAAGTATGAGAGTAAATTAACGGCAGCTGAGATGAAGATGCTTCGCATGACAGTAGGAGTGACAAAGCTTGATCGAATAAGAAGTTCGAAGATCCGTGGAAGCTTTCACGTCAAGAAAACCATCGTACAAAAGATAGAGCGCGACCGGCTCAGCTGGTATTGCCACGTTCAAAGAAGAGATCATTTGAACCCTGTTAAAAAGGCAATATCAATGCACGTTCGAAAGACATCGCGATGTAGGAAAGGCAGGCTTATAAACGCCTGGATCACACAAATGCGACGACATCGGCATTTCATTGGCCTCAAAGAAGTAATCGAGTGATCCGAAATCGGCAGGCCTGCCGATATTTTCTGAGGTCAAATAGGCGAACCCCACAGGCGGATCAGTAGAAAAGCGGTGAAGTGGGAGGGTTGTGATCCCTTATTTTCGGATCATAACCTCGCTGGAAAAGGAAGAAGAAGAAGAAATTCAATCGCATGACAACTCCGCGTTAAGTGTGAAGTGTCAATAATAAGTTGATCGCCAGAAGAAACAAATGTTGTCCTGGATGCATGTAGCAAGGGGTAACCGCAATTAGCACGAAATAAACTATATTTTGAAATGAGTTAAGGTCCATTTACAGCTCAGGCAACAGACGAATATTGGCCAATTTTGACATTTCACTCACAGCCATTTTTTAACTGGTCGCGGCAATCAGCGGCTTTCAGTTGTCATTTATACATTCCTAAACGAAAAAATACATAAATACATAACGTAGTTTTTAATTTATATGGTCTATATTATCTTGCCTTCCTTTCGATAAATTCATCCACGATCTTACCCAAAAGAATTGTGAGGTTAAACTCTAGCGAATGTTTTGGTCACGCGAATGTGGATTCCGTCCTACATGTGTGGAATGTGAATAAAAGTTGGCAGTAGATAAATTAAGGTCTGTTCTTTTGGAATAGTAAAATTGGAAATGGTGTGCTTATAAATGTGGTAAAAACGGTTTATTTGGGCATTCGCAGGTCGTTGAGCTGTGACTGGACCATTAGATGTGGAAACTATAACCACAATACACACAGATTATTTTTAGCTGATCTAGACTGTTTCAACACATAAACCAATAAGCAGGCCATTCAGTTCTATAGAGACGGGTCTAAAATGGATACCGAAACTGGTTCTGGAGTCTTCTGTGAATCACTCAATATCAACGACTCATACAAGCTCCCAGACGACTGCAGTATCTTCCAAGCTGAAGTCTTCGCTATTAAAAGTGCAGCACAGACCATTCGCAGAAAGAAACTTAATCCTTTCTAAATTTCCATCTTTGTAGATAGTCAAGCGGCAATCAAGGCACTAGACAACGTGGAAGTTAGATCAAAAGCAGTTTCCAGATGCCGAAATTCACTGAACAATATGAGGTAACTCTCCGCTGGGTCCCCGGACATAGTAATATAGAAGGGAATGAGATAGCAGATGAACTAGCCAGAAGGGGATCAGCATTGGAGATAGAACACATTTAGACATCAGTAGAAGTTCCTATTGGTGTACTAAAAAGAAAAATCGACCTCAAAACAGGAGAACTGATTAACTCCGCATGGATTGCCAGAGGCGACTGTATCAGATCTCGCAGTTTATGGCCCACACTGAATAAAGGAAGAACCAAAAGCCCGCTGGCAATGAATAAAAAAGAAGTCCGTATCTTGATAGGTGCACTTACAGGACACTGCGCGATAGGGGAAATGACCATTCGAGTAGGCATCAACTCACCCGGACACTGCAAGAGCTGTCAAGACGCGGAATAGATAGAAAGTATCAAACACTTACTGTGTGACTGCCCAAATCTACAAAACCGCCGCCTACACCACTTGGGCAACAGGTTCTTTGAAGATCTAAGTAATCTTGGGCAAGCTCCACTAAAGAATATGATACGATTTATAAAGAGCTCAGGGTGGTCCGCCACTGCAGCGGAGACAAAGAAAGAGTAAGTTTTTACAGGTTTCACAACATAAAGGGAAACACAATCTACCGTTTGGCCCCCGTGAGAAGCACTTGGGTGCTCACGTACGTCCCGGAGTGACTCGAGGACAATACCTCGACCAAGGATCGTCAACCTCAGATGCACAGCTGCTACAACAACAGCAACTACCCTCTAACCTAGCCTAACCTAACTTAGACTGTTTTATTTTCGTCGTGAGTAACGCCAGTGAGTGCGGCGAATTCAATTTTAATCTCAGTCGTAAGTGGTCTTGTTCATGTCACCGGTTAAATTACCTACGACAACAGCCTTTGAAGAACAAAATTTGTTTCGTGAACGGTTGTTGTCATCGATCAAATTCAGCGCCATAGAGTATGCAGTTTTTTTTTCTAGATTTTGAAAGTGAGCACAGCGAATCTCTCTCTCTCGAAAACAAACACCACAAAAATACTCGTATATCCACAGTTATAGAGTATAAAAAATTTAGTTGTCGTTTTCTTCCTCTTTATCAACCAATAATGTTATTTCATGGCGGCAAAATAATAATGCATTCGAAACTTATCACAGCTCCGCGCAATATTGTTTATACTGGGTTGCAGTATCAGTGACTAACGTAACGCAACAATAGGTGCTAATAAGGCTGTTCTACTCTCACATGTCTGCTAAGGTGTTACAACAAATACTTTTTAAACTTGAACATTATCAATAATCTAATAATTATAGGGGTTACGGTTAAGCTTAGTCGCAGTGACGCACGGGTCGTCTCTGGCATCCTTTCTAGACACTGCACCATTGGTATTCAAGCGAAGGGTATTTACCAGTGAGTAGTGCGGAAATGGGGAAGAAATTAAATCTGTATGTAACCTGCTGTATGTGCCGCCTTCGTAATTCACAGAATTGTAGGATTTACCTAAAATTGAACTGAAGTACCTCCTGAGATTCATCTTTATCTGGTTGGTTTTAAATCAATGGACCCAATGTTAAAAGGGCACCCATCTGTCTGTCTACCTATTACAAGAATATTCATGTCACGTTTCAGTTTATTTTACGTACAGCTTGTTCCAATCACGAAGCTAAAGCTCTCAAATTTGAAGTTCACAGTTCCGCAGTTGAATATAAATAATAACAGCTGAATAACTACGAAAAAAATAATAAGTCGACGTTCATGTCAGTCAAACTACAAAACTACAAAGCTACGATCAACTCAAAAGTTGCATGTAGTATGTACAATAATAATATAATTAATAATATTAAATGACATGATAATGTTAATGTGTTTATTTTTTTTTTATAACCTTGTCATGCAATCTACATTCATGTTAGTAAGAAATAGTATTAATAATAAATTATTATTTTTATCTCTACCCCAACACTAACCAAAGCAGAATATCAATGGAGCATTTTGATTTGTTTACGTGAATGGATTCCAGGTAATTTATGGAAGTCAAACATATAATAAATGTTTGTCTATTGCCCTATGGCACCTTATCAAGCGAAGAAAAAGAATTTCATTTTTATTACACACGTGTGAGATACGCCACCAGTGTCCGACGCAAATAACTTTTTGCTTGCAAGCAAGTCTTAGCGACATCAACTTATTTAATTTCAATTTTTGTTGCTTACAATATTTTTTTTTTTGCAATCACAGCACATATCATATTGCCCGATAAAACTGCTACGTATCTAGTCTGTTAAATAATAGTTTCGTATTAAATTTCAATTGCCTGGTGTAATGGTGCACTAGTCGCGATAATGGGCAAGTTTCATTTGTCCACTCGTGGAATGCAGAAATTTATGTCAAGCTTAGGTTTTATCGTATTTTTTCGACAAGTTTAAATTTCTAGAATTGAAAGATTACCGCTCATGCAGAGCGTATGATTGATATACACACTGTGGTGTCAGTTAATGTTGTGATAATTAACTTGTCACAGTGGTTTTGGATGTTTTCATTTTTTGTTACTTTCAAATAAGAGATAAAGCCTCAAAAGCAATTACGTTTGCGTTTTTTTTTTTTTTTTCTTTATTTGTTTATACAATTTATACAACGCGTTAATAGTATTTTTTCACCATTTCCGGTATAGGCGTGTGTCTTTGGTGCACATGCCAGAAAGTTCCGGTTTTTATTTATCACTTACGACGATTGATGTTTTATTTATCCTACTGTGTTTGAATCCGTATTCTATAATTTCGTCTTCTTATCAGAGACATACTAAGTTTAAAAAAAAAATAAATAAATAAATATTTGGCGCAACAGCTCTTTAAGTGCCAGGGCCTAGCTTCTCGCAACCACTCATGTTGTGTGCGTTATATCTTTCACACGAATGGAAGGGACCTGCAGTTTAGTGCCGTATCCGAAGGGAAATTTGAGAACCTTTTTGTGACAACAATATCTCAGATGTTTGTTAGACGCTCGTGAGAGGTGGGACCGTGAAAAAACTTTTTGGTGTTTTCTGGGATTCGAACTTGGAACATCATGCGTAGTGATCCGACACACTAACCACTTACGCCACGGCGCCCACTCAAGTTTCAGAATTGAAATTTATAGGCCCTGAACCCGCTTATGGCTTATCCATCTACCAGTTCAACACCCAGGAACTCAAACAAAATTCTAAACGGTTTGAAACCATGAAGTTCTTGCTTTCAGTGAAGGTGATGCAAAGCTATTAACAATGTCCTAACTATAAGTTAGGCAAATGTAATATCAACACTTTCCTATTTCATCTCGAAAGTATTTTTATAAATTCTAGCAAAATAACTTAGTTAAGAGCTACTACTAGTGACATAGAAGGACCAAGAGCTTTAGGCCAATCAGTTTGAATTCTTTGTTGCTAATAACGGTTGGCCTTAATATGCATGAAGTTGGTTAGAGATTATACTTTATCTAAGAGGCAACAAAACCTACTTGAGAAATACTCTAAGGTGCCTTTAACAATGCTACTTTTAGTAGCATATGCAACTCTGCCAAACAGTATGGCAATGTGTCTCCTGTGCTTTTACTCTCCTTGCTTATGTCCAGGTTCACACGAAATATAATTTCTTCGTCCGAGAGGACAGATAATAATTGGGTTGTAGGTCCAGACTTCTTTTCATGGAGTTTGGTTCCTCGGATGGTTTTAGCTCTCTAAGCGAAAGGGTTTGGGGCGGATAAATGGTCTTATGGCACCAATTTCAGCTGGTGGATCAGTCACTTCAATACCAATACATTCTGTAAACATGCATAGGTTTGGATGCGTTCTTAAAGAAGTGATACGTCAGATTGCAAATTAAGGCATGTTCCAGAGGATAGCTAAAACGATTCTACGGCTGGGTACTATTCTAGAATTACATCCGCCATCCATAACAATCCCATCTGTCCTCCTGGAGGAGAACAATCCTCCTTTTCGACCCGAAACCTTCCAGCCTTTCTTTCGCTTTAAAATCTCCGTTTATCCTCCAATCATCCTCCTTTCATCTCCGAATCATATACTCCGTTTACATGATGAATTGAATTCAAATTAATTCGAATGAAAAATGTCTTTTTTGACAAAAATGAGATGGGTAATTAGTCATCCACCTTGCAAGCGGTTGTATACCATCTAGGTTTGGACTTTAAATACTCTCAAACGTCTCTTGGGAAAGAATTATTTAATAATTTGGTTAAAGGAGTACTTCCGTGAATGAGGGAACAGCATCAGGTATATATTCGAGAGATATTAACCTACAGGTGGCCTTGAGACTTCCGGTCACATGCAGTGTGTTTCAAACAGAGCTACATAAAGCAGCGGAATTACTTGAGATGGGAACGATAAAAAAAATCGTCATCTATTGTACATTGTCAGGATGCGCTAAAGGCGCTAGTCTTACGTAATCTGAAATCGTTAGGAATTGCCGCACAATGCTTAAGGCATTATTTACGCAGAACCGTGTCAGATTATGCCGGTTACCTGGCCACTATCGCAGTGGGGCAACGATAGTGCAGACACACTGTCCAATATAGGACCAGAGCTTCCGAAAAGTCACATAATTGCCTAGATGGCATAGAAATGTGCGTGGCTAAGAGAGTTATTTTCGATAGTATCAACATGACTAACTTAACGGTTTTGATCCCTCAGAGGCCGTGTACACCGCCGGAGGGCGCAAGTTGAATATTTTTGTATGAATATTTTCTGCGCGGCAAATTTTGTACTACGGTAGCAAACGTGTTAAGATCTAATTTAGAAGGACATAGAGTGTCTAAAGTCATGATATGGAGAAGGAGGCAAGTGTCGTCGGGCTGAAAATTAATACGGCAAAAACTAAAATGATCCGCCTTGGAACAAACTCATCGTCTTAAATATACATTGCTGGACAACCGGTAGAGAGTAGAGGATTTCCAGTATCTTGGGAGTATTGTCTCGACCGATGGTGGAACCGAACTGGACATAGCCAACAGGATCGCCAAAGCAAAGTCCCCGTTCGGGATATTGTCCAAAATATGGCGAAGCAATGGGCGCCGTGGCGTAAGTGGTTAGTGTGTCGGATCACTACGCATGAGGTTCCAAGTTCGAATCCCAGAAAATACCAAAAAGTTTTTTCACGGTCCCACCTCTCGCGAGCGTCTGACAAACATCCGAGAGTATTGTTGTCACGAAAAAGCTTCTCAAATCGCCGTTCGGATTCGGCACTAAACTGTAGGTCCCTTTCATTCGTGTGAAAAATATAACGCACACATGAGTGGTTGCGAGAAGCTAGGCCCTGGCACTTAAAGAGCTGTTGCGCCAAATATTTATTTTTTTTTTTTTTTTTTATGGCGAAGCAATGTAATCAGTTTGAACACCAAGATAAGACTGTTCCGCTTCAACGTTGAATCCGTGCTGTTATATGGTTGCAGCACGTGGAGAGTGACCACTATTATCACTAGAAAGCTGGAAACCTTCGTTAATAGGTGTCTGCGCAATATCTTAAGGTTTTTCTGGCCCAATCGTATCTCTAACGAATACCTTTACGAGAGAACGGGTCAGGAACCAATAGGCACAACCATCCAACGGCGAAAGTGGCAACGGATTGGTCACATGTTCCGTAAGGGTGACAGTTCCATAGCGAACCATGCTATGCAATGGAACTCTTTAATTCAGGACGGCAGAAGACCTGGCGGTCCGAGGAAAACATGGCGCAGAACAGTCGAGAAGGAGGCACGGCAGTTGGGGAAAAGTTGGGGAGAACTCAGACACATTGTCAGAAACCGTACACGATGGCGCGTAGGCGTAGTAGAGGCCCTACGACCCACAAGGGGATACAGGACATAAGTAAGTAAGTAAGGTCATGTGGGCTATGTTAAATCGCAGAAAATCTCGGGAGATTATAAAACTAGACAGATCGCGGTTAAGAACAGCGATACTTTCTGGTCATTGTCTTCTAAAGAAGTACACTGCAATGACCTACACGTCTCAAAGGATAAAACACATACTCTGCGAATACCAAATTCGGAGTAGAATAAAACACCTTGGAAGATACTTCTTTAATAACTTAGAAGAGGTTGTAGTCTTTGAATCAAAACAATGATTTATTTAAATTCAGTGGGGAAATTAAGTTAAGTTAGGCGAACCTCACATGCGGATCAGTAGAAATGGGGAAATAAAGTGCTTGGAAGAATTAGTTTAGGTTTTCTTCAGTGAAGGTTCCCTAGGAATAATGATGGACCTCCTATGGTGCCTAGTGTTTTATTATAATCTCATAATCCTGCTCAACCTAACCTATCCTAGTACTTCCGTGGAATATAGTCTCCAATAACAGACTAAACTTCATCTATCGCTTTCTTTAAGCGCCAATTAAACAAATTAATGCAATTCATGCGAAGAATAAAAAATATGTGCCTTTGTAACTGGTTTAGATTTAATATTAAAAAAAAATACAATTGCGTCTTTGTGACTGCTTTGGAGATTCATTTGTTAATACAGATGCCCATACATGGATTACTGCAACCCAGGCCCTGTCTGGATCGATAATCCGTCTTTCGTACCCTCAATTCCAATGCGTCAATGCTTTAAATACTTAGCGGAATATTCTGTTATACCTGGTAGTTTCATTCATATAATTCGTATATGGTATTCATTCGTATTATCGCGTTATGCTGCGCACTTTTTAAACATTCTGTGACTCTTTAAAAATCTGAATCGACTATCTTCATGTACACTGAACTTTGATTTTAAATCGTGAGTTCTACAACAACAAATTTCCCAATCTGTACACCAAGTTTTAGTCAATATAACGACATTTCTCTATCAATTTGTCAATTCATCGATTATAGCGAATGCCATTACCATTTCTGTCGCTATACATACATATGTCTAAAGATTACAGCGAATGATCATTTACATAAGCATCTCTTTTACAATCTCTGCATTTTCTTTCTGATGAAACGACACGACAGTTTTTATATTGCCTACAATTTTACTTCCATCCTTCTATACAAGGGTACTCTGGGTATACCAATCGCTACTTGCAAATTTAAATTCAAGCTGGACTCAATCAAAAGAACAAATCTTAGGTGGACAAGTGATACAACATGTCTAGCGACTAAACAGATTTGGCCCAAGTTGGATCTGAAAAGCTCTAAGAAACTGATTTCTCTCAACCGATTGCATATTGGTGCTACAATAGGTGTGATCACAGGACACTGTCTAACAGGCAAGCACGCAACAAGGTTTGGCGTATATTCGAATATATATATATATATATTCTGGTTCTAGAGATTACATGATTCTTCGTGGTACCACAACGGACCGTCCTTGGCCTATTTATGTTGGCGTAAGCTGGCAGCCACTTCAACCTAACTTAACCTACTTCCATATTCTATTGAAGTGGAATTCAAAATTTGGGGATGGGATCGAAAGATTTTATGCATGATAGCGTCTTAACTACACCATGATCTTTTTCTTTCATTCAACGAAAATATTTTGATGCTAATCAGATTAGAAATTTAGGAAAAACACACAATTTTGGGAAATTTCCCTTTTCCAATACTGAATTTTTACAGGTGCTCTACATACGTGTACATTTATTTACGTAATATATGCGAAGATACGTAAATAATTTGCTAAGTACACCATACCACTTGAACCTTTTGAAAGGAATTTACCATATTACCAGTTCATAGTTACGGATATATGTATTATACTACATGTTCCTTTATTTAAGTTTATATTTCTCCGCAATTCTACAACGTTTTATCACCTTAATGATTAAAAACAGATTACACTAAAACATGCTTATCAATTGATAGTGTTTGGTAAAAAATATGTCCATCATCCTACGTGCGAAAGTGCACTACTAAGTCATGTACTTAAGTGAATCATAAAAGAAATTTAATTTGTTTTATATTCGTATAATCAATCAAACCACTTTAACACCTCCTTTGAATCGTGTAAACCGATATGCTGAATGATATACCCTATCCATGTGCGTCACGAGTTCAGTTCTTAAATTTTATATACGTAATGGTATAATGTTTGTGGACTTCGTCATCATGATATCGTATTTTATTTCGTACAGATTCAATTAAAATATCAGAGAAAGCCTCCAAACGTGAATAGCGTCTGGAAGCATTTTGTACATCACACGAGGAACTCACGTTATTTTTAGGGTGATTCACTTGCCGGTTTGCGATTTCTTCTTGAGATTTTTTATCTCGGCTTATCTATATCAAATGAATTGCCTTATATCTGAATATGCTAAGTATTGTACAAAATACAAAAATAAGGTTAAACTAAGTTAAATAAAAACCTACACTAATTTCTTAGGCTTGCTTCACACATATCTGGCATCGGGTGCAAAAACTGAATGAGCATGTTCACACATATTCAGCGGATATATTGAACAAATGCTAAATATCCGACTTTAAAATGTATCGAGATGCATAAATGAGATCGTTTATACAATTCTTCCGATATCGTGTATCTCATCCCGACATGAGATACATGTTTCATGTGAACCGGGCCTTAGAGTCATTTCAATTTTGCCCTGAATTTGGCATAAGATATAAGAATTGAAGTAAATGCATATATTCACCCATTTATGCTGCAGTTCAGCGTACATACGACCGGAAAGATAAAATTGAGAGATGCATTCGTACTCGAGATCAAATATTTCAGTACTTGCCCTATAAATATTCATACAAATAAAAATATTCACCTTCATGTGACAATTGCTGATTTATGTCCCATTACCTGCGAATTATATCTAACAAATTATGTCCTGCATGATGAATATTCATATTTGCACTTAATTATTTTTATTGGAGAGAACTGTTGCTAGGCAGTTGGTTTTTAAACGATTTAGTGCGTTTGGCGAGAAATACACACAACTCAAACCGCACTAAGTTCTAAAACTTGCGATAGCATGATGCCTGACGCATTGTACGCGATTGTTTTGGCGGGAAACCTTTTATACATATATACTTATGATAGCACCACATCTGATGCATTGTAAGCGACCGGCTTTATCGGTACGCTATCTCGTCATTATTAAATTCATATACATACATATCGCCACATACTGTTGACTACATGTCGCGTAAAAACCATTATGCAAACGAGTGCTGTAACCCTAATCAAGTTACACTAGTACATATGTAAGATATTCTTAGGAGAAATAAAAATATAAGACTGGTAAACAGTGTCTTGGGAAAGATGCATGACCTATGGAAGAGAGCGGTAACTACGGTAAACGAAGAGTCTTTGCAAACACGACAATGCCGTAGTACATTCGTAGTATTAGCAGTCAAGAGATCAGTACTTTCGATGGAGGCAACCCTGTTGAAAAACTCGCACACCGTGACACACCTGAAGGTAATGAGTTGTCCCTTTGATAGTATGCCCAGACGCGACCATTTCGATTTGTCCCCAGAAAGTACCTACAGATTCTTTTTGAGACTAAAGCTAGACTGGATCGAAAATATTGCTTAACGTAACAGAAAATTCCTGATTGCCATACATAGGTACTAGTGCAAAAAAGCACTTTAAGACTACCGTATATCTCGTGAAGAGATGGTAATAGTTTTAAATATATTTGGGATCACTTACTGCATGAATTGTGAAAAATTGTCATAAATACAGACTTACAGAAAACGGGTATCCATAATCTGTGGCCACAATGTCAAACCGCCGAGTTAGGACAAATTGAGTTAAGGATGCTCTACTATTCGAAGTTTATGCTACCAAATTTTTATCTTATTACCTGTTATCCTTATCGACTAATAGGCAAACGAACAAGACAAAAATTCCAAATTCCCGTACGTTTTCGGGAAAAACAAAAATTTTGTGGCCACAATTCTTTAGAAGACTAAATATAACTCGTGATCTTCTTTAGCTTTGCTGAACATCCGTACTTACTCCATGGATTGTGTCTGAACTAATCGGGGATGCTTGGTTGCGCTTTTTTGCATTTGGTTTTAATTTCTGGTATTTGCTTTGGGTGTGTGTTTGCTTACTCTACATGGTGTGCTTCTTCTATATTACTAGAAAAATTTATCAGTTATGATTGATAGTAAAATCCACAACTCAGGAAATTTCTTTCACTGTCCCTGCATTTCGGGATGAAACGACACTTTGTCAACAATTTGTACAAGTTTTATGTATTTACTCGGAAAATGAAATTATCTGTGAAGCCAGTCCTTTCATAATACATGCCAACGATCTGAACAAGTGTTTTATATACTTTTTTGAATAATCTGTGAAGCTAGTCGTCTTTTCGTAATATATGGAGAAACCCTTACATCAGCAAAGTTTGTCTGGATTTTTATCTGCAGTATATCTATACTGTCCAAAGATTTAATAAGTATGCAATAACATTGTCAAGTTCATCATGACCTTGGAACTACGAGTAAGTAGTTTTCCAATTTATTGGTATATACTCATACATACGAGTTAGAAATACAATAACACTGTTTTAGTTTGATTTCTCTACAACTGTAAACTAAATAACCTCTTTAATGATTAATAACTGATTACACACAGCAAAACATGCTTATCATTCGTCAGTACGTAGTAAAAACAACGCCCATCAACCTGCATGTGAAAGTTCACTACTAGGCCAAGTACTTTAACTTTAAATGAATCATAAAATAAATTTAATTTAGTTTGTATGATAAAAACCGCAAAAGAATCAATCAAACCAATTTAACTCTCCATCGAACCGAATGAACCGATATACTAAAAGTAGCTTACCATACCTATGGTGCGGAATTCATGTGCGTCATAAGCACACTTCTTAAATTTAGTGGTAATAAAATGTTTGCGGACTTTATCATCATGATATCGTCATGATATCGTAGGGGGTATTTGGTACAGATTCAATTAATTCGATTCTCTTCGTGTTAACCCGAGAGAAAAACCCCACACGTGGACACCATCTGGTTGTAGGAACTCACGCTATTCCGAAGGTGATTCAAAAGCCGGTTTGTATTTACATTTATATGTGCATTGAATGGTTGTATGACAATAATTTAATTTAGCAGGAAATACAGTCGCACGATGAAATCTTTGTTGTATTTAAACTTTTTGTTTATCTTATCCCGCATAATTAATCTGAGATAAATTTCCTGTTCCGTTGCAGTTTCAACACCTAGCTCTAAATACATTTTCTATCAGAGATTGCAAGCAAAAAATATTCACCTTCAGAAGAGAATTTATAATTGAAGGATGCCATAGTATCTAAGAATTATCTAACAAACCACTTCGTGTTTATTGCAACTGTGAAATATTCATACCATATATGTATATTTACATTTAATTATTTACGTTACAGTGAATTGTTGCCAGGTACTCTCGGTACTTTCCGACTTTGTATGTTTGGCGGGAAATTCTTTACACAATATGTATATACAATTCTTCATAATTGAAACCACATTTGACTTATTAAAGCGCCACATCTGACGTAAAATACGCGACTAGCTTGATTGTGATAGTAATACTGTGCTTCGGTGCGTTTATTTACTTTAGAATGAATGTATACCTCGCCAATAGCGTGCCCACTTTGATATAATTGAATCATTTTGAAACTCGAATAACATACTATGCCGGCAGAACAGTCAAGTTGGGAATACTTAAAACGTATTGAAGAGGTCCGAGATTGGTGAAATGAAGATCTGTACTCGGATTGAGTTAAGTCCATCGGTCCAAGGCTTAAGTGAATATTGAAATCAACTATTGAATTATAATTGCAATTGACGATTGAGCCTTACAGAAAATTATTGAATCCACCAAAAAATAAAAAAAACTTCCTGTGCGGAATTTTTCCCCTAACCACTGTATAAACAAGTTGGCACGCTTATTTTACCTCCACTCTTCTCCCCAACAAAACGATTGAGCAACTGCTTATTTGGGACATGCAATTTTTTGCTAGTGGAGTTTACATATACATATAAGAGATAGAAATATTTTTTGTTTATTTCTTTGGCAAGTTTTTCTTATGACCCACTAGTACGTCACCTTGGTAAGGTCAAACTAGCCATGATAATTATTTATTTATTTTTTTCTTAACTCACCAAGCGGCTTTCGGATTTAAGTTCAATCACATACATACATACACATGCTGAATTTGCTGAATTTACTGATTCGGTGAATAGATTGCTTTTGTTTATGTTTTCAATTTTGTATCGGGTACAGTGCACTTTTTCTTGATAAAGAAACGCACACCATAAATCAATGATACTTTATTCTGATTGAGTTGTGTCTGTCTATAGGAAGTCGTGAATAACCAAACTGGTCACTATGTATGCACATGCCTTATTCTTTTTATAAACGCAAATATATTTTAAATGTAACTCGGTTCAGATTAATTGAAATCTAAGGTCGAAAGCATTTGAGATCGTAGAAGTATGAATTATGCTCCCAAAAGGGCAATATGTAATTTAATTCTTTGATGGTTATTGTTAAATTAATCATTTGCTTGTCTTGAATTTGTCATTTGTTATCAAGAGAGTTTGAACTCGAATCCAGACGAGATGAGTCCGCCAAGATTTCCTGATAAGCTTGAAACATATTTCCATTTTTGCCTTCGCCTTCCTTTTACGCTTCCGGTTAAAGTTCATGCAACTTTAGCGACGAAACGATTTTGCGATTTTAGCAACAAGTGATATTTGGTTACACAGCTAACGATGTGATTTAAATTTCGGTTTGTTCTCTTAATATTTATTGATTTAGTTTCATACGCAGTAGAACTTTCGCAAATCGTGAGAAAAATTGTTTAAGAATAAAACTCGATAGATACGAGTATCAATTTCAACTATTTAAGCGTGGGAGAAAATGCAGTCAAAAGTCTCGTTTGATAATTTTGCACAAAAACGAACGATAGATAGCGGCGAAAAAACTTATTTTCGAAAACCGGTCATTTTAGAGAAAGTATGTGTTTTTTCCTTCAACATCGGCTGTTGTACAACAGTACCAAAAAAACCAAATATTTGGCGCAACAGCTCTTTAAAGTGCCAGGGCCTAGCTTCTCGCAACCACTCATGTTGTATTTTTTTAACACGAATGGAAGGGACCTACAGCTTAATGCCGAATCCGAACGGCGATTTGAGAAGCTTTTTCGTGACAACAATACTCTCGGATGTTTGTCAGACGCTCGCGAGAGGTGGAACCGTGAAAAAACTTTTTGGTGTTTTCTGGGATTCGAACTTGGAACCTCATGGAACCACTTACGCCACGGCGCCCACGTACAACAGTACCGTTGGTTGTAATTTTACAAGTTAGAATCCGTTTTTCCTTCGAGGCATTAACACAGACTTCAGATAGTGATTTAGAAGTAAGTCCGCTAAGACGTTAAGACTGCAGTGAATGGTATAAACCGAAACAGACAAAATTGGGAGACATACTTTTCGAGTAGAGTATCGCTGCAACAAACGCCTTACATATGTAATCATTTTTGTGCAATAAATTACTGTACACCGTTGCATATATTTTTAAATAGCCCGCTTATCCTTCGCTGGGGTAGAATGCTCAGGTGAACTCTCTATTCTTCTCGATCCACCGCCATAGACTCCAACTTATCACGGAGAATCCCCACTCGGGTCCAGGAGAGATGTCGGACTTGATACTAACCATCTATTCCTAGACCTACTAAGAATCGCTTACCTCATGCCACGGCAATCGTGATACATCTGGTAAGCCGGTTTGGGGATATACCCACTTTAGTACAAAATACGTATTGTTCCTACTTCGGCACTAAAATTTAAACCAACACAAAAAATGGGTTCCACATACCTAATTAAATACAGATTTTATCTGTACAGTACAGATTTTCGGCTCGTGGTACAGATTAAAAAAATTGGTACGGATTTGGTACAGATTTTTAATTTTCCAAACGCTCACTCCGTTTACAACATGCAACAGGCAAAGTCTCAATGGAAAAAAGATGAGTTGAAATTTTTAAGTACATGGATACCGCGCAAGTGCCCTATTTGGATTTTTCACTTATCATCGAATTCATTTTGCCATTTCTTTGCCTGCACACGAGCGCGCCGATCGAACGCGTTTTTTCTTCAATCAAAAACATTTGGAAAACCGAGTCGACCAATGTTAACATCGACACACTGAAATCAATTTTATTCTTGAAATGTAATTTAGATTACAATTGCATTGATTTCTACCATTTCCTGAAGAAACAGCCACAACTATTGAGACATATCGCGAGCAAGGACAAATATGTATGCAAAGAGGCTACTGGCTCCAGTAGCATTGCGTCCGGGAATAATGATGAATCTGCTGGTATCAGTAAGATGTCAGTTGATAGCGCACAGGCTGATGACGACGAATCAGTTTCTTGAATATGTTTTCATAAGCAACATTTCATATTATGTATTATTTACCTTTTGATATTTATTCTATTATCTTCTGAATACAAAAAATGGTACAAATTTGGTACAGGATTTTGAGTATGATTTTGAGTACAGATTTCGTGCGATCGAGAGTTGGTAAGCTTACACATATCTGCTGCAATTCTTGTGCTAAATGTCTAAGAAATAGGCTACGTGGCGAAAGCAATCTTTCCGTTTTACTCGTACATTCCTGTTGCAATACTTGTGCTAAAGGTCTAAGAAATTGGCTTAGTGGCAATAAGCCATCTTTCCGTTTCGCAGCACCAATGCAGTAGCGAGAACCCACAAACCATTCAACTGACTATTATTTTTGTTTGACGACACCCATTAAAAAATGTCTACCTAAGTTGTTGACTCAAAAAAGTACTGCTCCCACCTCTGCCTATAAAAATAGGGCTCATGAAGAATTTTGTGAAAGCTATGGACAAATATGGAGAGGCATTTCAATATTTACGTCAAAGATTTCCAAGACTGAGCGAAGCCAAAATCAAGGGAATTTTTGTCGGTCTTCAAATCAGAAATTTATTTAAAGATGAAAATTTTGATTTCGTTTTGGAAGGCAAAGAAAAAACATCTTGCAATGACTTCGAATTGTGGCAAACAACTTCTTAGGAAACAAAAGAGATGAAAACTATGTTACGCTCGTCGAAAACATTTTATAGCCCTACCAAGCACTGGGCAATAAAAAAAATAAAAATATTTCGCGCAACAGCTCTTTAAGTACCTGGGCCTAGCTTTTTGCAACCACTCGTGTTGTGTGCGTTATATTTTTCACACGAATGGAAGGGACCTACAGTGCCGTATCCGAATGCCGCTTTTGAGAAGCTTTTTCGTGACAACAATACTCTCGGATGTTTGTCAGACGTTCGCGAGAGGTGGGATCATGGAAAACTTGTTGGTGTTTTCTGGGATTCGAATTTTGAACCTCACGCGCAGTGGTCTGACAAACTAACCACTTGCGCTGTGGCGCCCACTACTGGGCTGTAACATGTCCTTAAAAATTAATTTCTTACACTCTCATTTAGACTATTTTCCACACAATTGTGGAGTGCTAAGTGACGAGCATGGAGAACGCTTCCATCAAGATACCGCTAACATGGAAAAACGCTATCAGGGTAAATGGAACGTTTTAATGCTCGCGGATTATTACTGGACTATTACTAGAGACATTCCAGAAGCAGAATATAAACGAGCAGCAATAAGAAACGTCAAAATTCGGCACAATAATGAAAATATTATTTTTATTATTTATGTGAAAAAAAAATCAATAAATCATTTTCCCAAAAATTCCAACTAACTTTTTTCTTCGTACTCATTTTCGTATTCAGCGCATCAAAATCCATAAGAAAAGTTACTTCTAAAGAGTACCGTTATTTGTTGTTTAGTTTTATTAATTCAAAAAAAAAATGTGCAGATATTTTTTTTTATTATTTTGTTTTTTTAATTTCTGCATTATAGTAACAAGTACAATATTTGATGAAAAAATATTCTCGAAATCGAAATTTTTCATAAAATACACATACATATGTATGGACATATGGAGGTAAGCCTAAAATCTGTGCCCGAATGCTCATTGAGTTTGCAAGTAAATAGGTGACAAATGAGATGCATTTGTCAATCAATTTGATCCTCTTAAACCAACCTTTTAAACGAAAAAAAAAGTGCAGAAAATAAAAAGTTCTAAATTCAAAGTTTACTATTTCCGAATCAAGGTAAATGATTACGAGAAAATTATCTTCTATTCTGTCCTCCTCATTGCATCACATTCATTTAAAAAAAAAATATCTTTACACAACGAAAGCACACTAAAAAGACATCTACATACTGATTTGTATAGACGGCGGATTCAATTCATTTAAATTGAATATGCTGAAGCAAAATAATTTACTCTATCGTAGATAGGATACAAATATGTTGAATGGACCGCGCTGCCAGTTGATAGACAATCACAGAAGGCACAATATCTTACTCTAAATTAAGCTCAATTAAGTTTCTTTTATGTCTGTTTCACTATACTCACATCTTCGTGCTCTTTCTATATTATGATGTATTTCTCACGTGCTACCGACTAATTTTAGTATTCACTACCAACGAATCACTCATTGAGGTGTTAACAAATCTCAAACACTTTGATAAGGTAGAGAATTTCACCACTAACCGGGACTTTGTATTTACTTAAATAACTTAGCGATAAAAGAGTTAATAAAGCAAGAAAATATTTAAGAAATTTCATTAATAAATAAAGTGAATAAAATGATTAAAGTTTTATAGTTTCTATCGATATAGCAATTTGTTTTAATCGATCAGGGAAAAAGTGTTGTGGTAAACAAAACTTTCCACTTGGGATGTACGAAATTGATAATACAGGCGAAATCATTAATATTTTTTACTCAATCTTGACCTGTGTTAAGGGGGCACCACAATATGGCTACCACATTGTAAAACATTTGCACTCATTACTAATGCTGACGTGTATTTATTATTCTGTAGACGAATGTTTTTATGAGGACAACAAATTTTGGCTTACTAGAAACTCGGAAAGTTGTAGGCGTTTTTTGTATTCAATATACCATTAAATGCATAGTTTATAATATACTACTATCAGTACCACCAGCCACCAGTACAAGATCTTTTCTGCGATATTGGGTGAACGCTTGAAACCTTTTATCAACAGCCTGGTTGGCCCCTCCTCCACAAGGGAGGAGACCACATCAACTGCGCTAATTATAGAGGCATCAGTCTCCTCAACATTGCATACACGATCTTTTGTGCAGGGTTACGATTGAGAACTGCTTACATGCGCCGACGATTTTGATATTATTAGAAGAACTCAGCGGGGTGTCACCTGTGCGTTTGCAAGCACTGAAGCAGCAAAATAGGTTCAGCGATAAACGAGGGAAAACCAAGAAAATGCTGTCAATCACAAGGCACAAGGTACAATCAACACCGACGAATTGGACAGAACGTCACAGTGGGCAGCTATAACTTCGAGGTAGTAAGGGACTTTGTCTACCATGGCTCTACTCACATCAGCGCAGAAATCAAGCGAAGAATAACTTTTGCCAATCGCTGTTTTTTGGGCTTATAAGTCAATTCAACAGTAAAGCCCTATCTCGAACAACTAAGAAGACTCTGTATAAGACTGATCATTCCAGTCCTGCTTTACGTCGCTGAAACATGGACTTTATTAAGAGAGGATGAAGATATACTTGGTCGCTTCGAGAGAAAAATTCTTCGTATGATTTTTGGTCCCGTTTGCGTTGACGGGTTTTGGAGGAGAACATTCAATAACGAACTATACGAGCTGTACAGCGACATCGGCCTAATCAAAAAACTGCGTATTGGACATTTGAGATGGCTAGGTCATATAGAGGGAATGGACACGAACGCTCCGGTCCACAGAGCCTTCAAATCTAACCCGGAGGGGCGACGCACTAGAGGGCCTCCTCGCCGTAGGTGTCGTGCACAAGTTCAAGGGGACCTCGACCAACTTGGAGTGCGTAACTGGAGGCAATTAGCTAAAGACCGAGCTAAATGGAGAGGTTTGTTGGTTGAGGCCCAGGTTCACCCCCCAGTAAGTACCACCAGCCAAGTCGAAGTAGCCAGGCGAACAATACTTAGTACCCAGGTCCCATTATTCTTAGGATTGATATTTCTTCTTTTTTTTTATAAAAAAAAAAAGCCCACAACCTACTTCCTACCTAGAAAACTGCGCCTTCCTACTTAGAAATTAACGCTACATCGACGTAGTTTTAAATCAAAGCCTTATTTGATTTTCGGTCCTTTATGGGTCTTAGCTACTTTGCACGATATATACACCATCGTGTTTCGTTTTTGTCGACATAATTCAGCCTCAACCAACTAGTTGCAACGATTCCTTTTCAGCTTACCTACCAGACCACTCGCAAATGTTTCTCAGATATCGATTTTTTTTTTTTTTAACTATTTTGTGATTTTCTTGGAACTGTATACCCTATATCCCTAATCAGCTAACGCATCCATATGGTTTCTTGATAGCTACATACATTTTGCGATTTTTAAGAGATCATCGATCAAGACATCGCTCCATCCACCCCGATTACCGTTGGCGTTTTTCGCTTTTCGACGATTGTCGTTTTATTTATAGCCACGAACTGCTGACCGTTGGACGTCACTAAATTTTTTTTTTTTTGGCTTGTAGAATACCATTACAACTCGTTCACATTGAAAAAGTTATGAAATGGATTTGTGGTACATCTGAGGAATAAAACGAAAATCGTCGAAAAGCGAAAAACGCCAACGGTAATCGGGGTGATTATGACTCTTTCTTAACAGAAAGTGGGCTATCAATGTTTATAGCCAAAACGTACAAATCCTAATTAAGTCTTTCAAAACATTAATTAGCCGTTGTTGTTGTTGTAGCAGCTGTGTAGCTAAGTTGACGATCCTTGGTCCTCGAGTCGCTCCGGTACGTAGAACCGATCGTTGTGAGAGCTCGTTAGAGCAGTGGTTGGAAAAAACTTCGATGGTATTTTTTCCCTTTTTATACTCGGGTAGCTGATTGCTGTTCCCCGCTGAGGCTTGCACACATCGGCTAAAGAGTAAACATTCTATCCACTGCACCATTGCCACCCTTATTAACAAGTCGTCACCACAAATAGCTCTGAGAAATCAAAAAATTTTTTTTAGGAGAAAACGCAACTTTTCTTTTAGAATTTTTTTTAAAAAAACCGAGGAAATAGCGTCTATTAGACATACATATGGTATGTATGTACGTTCCATACCAAACAGGTTGCATCTTTACGATGAGTATATGTATGTCGAGATAATGATATTTTTCTTTAGGAAATTCACCACCACTCGGGTTATGAATGTCAAATTCTAAACATCGAGTACGTAGAGGTAGAAATATTTGGAATTACCAAACAGATATTTCAATAAATAGATCCTGATAGATAATCAATAAAACTATGTGCGATCTATATTGATTTTGCAATTTGTTTCGATCGATTGGAAAAAAATGCGATAGTAAACAAAAATTCCCATTTGGGATGCACAAAATTGATAATACAGGCGACAACGTATATTTTATTACTTAATCTTGACCTTTGCGGGGATGCCACAATATGGCTACAGCTACGTATTATATTGCAAAATATTTGCACTCATCACTAATAAATGTACTAGGCTGACGTGTATTTCCATTTATTTTGTAAACTGATGTTATGCTGACGAAACTTTTAATTTAATTAAGTAGAAAGTAAGTCTATCTTCGTAAGCTATTTGATCAATAGCTCAGACCTTCATACATTGGCTTACAAAAAATTGGTTATCATCCACCACTGTAAATAAAACTGAGCAAGATATGCTAGTTTTTAATAGTTTTCCACGAGTAAATGTGAGTGGAATCGGTCTAGGCATTGAAATTAGTTTTTCGAAGCCATCGCGCCAACAAGCTTACATTTCTAGTAACTGAAGAAAATGATAGCAAAAGATCAGAAAGTTCAAAAGACTGGAAAGGATTTAGACATTCTAGCCTTTAAATGTTAGAAAGTGCGAACACACCTTCAGAGTAAGGTCTATGAAGATGTACATCACTGTGTATAATGTTAGGACAAATGAAACAGATCCATATATCCTGTGTTTGGACCTCTGATTTGTATACCTGGTTTCTAGCGCCCTTGATTACTCTTCAAAAGATTTGTGTCACATGTGTTTAGGGCAGGCCAATCTTCTGACAAATTGGGTGAGTGTTAGTTGGCAAATGAAATGCAAACTACAAAATCAATGAAGAAGCAAATTGTATTTGATATGAATAAGCTGTTTAGGCCGATCTTCATTATGAAATGTTTCGATAAACAATGAAGTTAAAAACATCATTGCAAGTAGTCCCATTTCATTATTTTCTTGCAAATCGTTACTTTGAGCTAACATTTTCTACCATAATATCCATCAGTAGTACTTTCGACTCGGGATCTATAAGACTTAATGATTCTTAATAAATAAATACTCAAAGTTATCAGTTTCGCTTGGAGAACAGCTCTTTTTAAATGAATTATTACCGCTGTTGGTCACCATACACATGAAATGAGAACATTCTTCCTGTTTCGGCGAGGTTATGATCCGAAACCAAGGCATCATAATCCTCCCACTTCACCCCATTTATACTGATCCGCCTTTGGGGTTCGCCTTAAGGGTGTTCAAACACGCTTTCGTGAACATTTTTCAATATTCCCCTATTGAATAAGCCCCTATTCCATCTGTATTTAAATTGGCTAATAAGCTAATTATTTGCTGAAGGTTTGTTGACTCAAGAAATATGCAGTAATGGCATAAACATTAGTAAGCCCGAAATGCGCTGTTGTGTTGCGTTGTGTCATGGCGATCTCTGACGGTATATGGCGCATATGAGGCACCTCGGTCAAAGAGTGATTGTCGACAATCACAGGTGAATGACCGAATAGCAGTATGGAACGCGTGATTGTTAACATACAACAATTTTGAATATTCGATGACAAATGGGGTCATAATGTGCGAAAAGTTCAAATATCTGGGATCTATGATCAATAGCAAAGCAACTTGTGATGACGACATCAATCATCGCGTAAGCATAGGGTTGATTAAGTGGCGAGAAAATTCCGCTATCTTCTGCGACAGAATTCTGTGAAAATGCCACCTAAGTTGAAAGGAAGGCTCTATATCGCAGTTGTGCGTCCAGCGCTCACATACGGTTCACAATGTTGGACGATGTGCAAAACGTATGACAGCAGGAGTGGCAAAGCTTGATCGAATAAGAAGTTCGAATTTCCGTGGAAGCTTTCACATCAAGGAAACCATCGTACAAAAAATAGAGCGCGACCGGCTCAGTTGGTATTGCCACGTTCAAAGAAGATATCATTTGAACCCTGCTAAAAAGGCAATATCAATGCACGTTCCAAAGACATCGCGATGTAGGAAAGGCAGGCCTATAAACGCCTGGATCACACAAATGCGACGACATCGGCATTTCATTGGTCTCAGTAACCGAGTGATCCAAAATCGGCGGGCCTGCCGATATTTTCTGAGGTCAAATAGGCGAACCCCACAGGCGGATCAGTAGAAATGCGGTGAAGTGGGAGGGTTGTGATCCCTTATTTTCGGATCATAACCTCACTGATAAAAAGGAAGAAGAAGAAGAAGAAATGGGGTCATAATGTGTGCAACTTTTAACTTTGCTAACGACTATATAAACTCATTGAAGGTAAATTTTGAACTAAGAATTTTATTACAATTACACGATGGTCAATACGATGAAGCTAGATACATCAGACAAATTAAAAACGCATATTAAAGTTAAAGCCGCTCCAAAAACTACTTGCAAATTCTACCCCAAAACTTTTTAGAGAAGGTTTTCAAAAAGACTCATTTCACATCTGAGGCCTCAGCATATTCTGCACCATCTAAACTAGAATGTATAGGTACAATACTTTCGGCATAATACATATGTACATGTGTACTTACGTGCTCTTTTCGTTATTACATAACACGTTAAGCAAAGTTTCTATGCGGTAATCGGAATTCCCTCTCAAAGAAAGAATGATCTTACAGCGAGCAGACGTAAGCCTAGCGTACTCGATGATTGTAGCTTTACATGTCTGATAGTAGCTATTATGCAATGCGATAAACAAGAATTATGAAAACAAATAGTGTACTGAAGATAGAAATAAAATGATGAAAGTTCGAAAGAATAGCAAAAAATTGAATTGATTTATGAAGCTGGTGGAGGTGGTTTTGTTGTAGAAACAGTGAATCATATGACTGCAACGTGCTCGAAGAACGTAATCAAGTCGCCGTTGGATTTGATTAAGTTGTGTTTTTTGGGCGCGAAAACTAGTCAATAAACTGTGTAAACAAAAGAATGCATTATTCTTCTGAGGTTTTCTTTTTTTTTTGTTTGAACATCAAGGCACGTCGATAAGATTTCATTCAGAAAAATCCAATGGCTGAGTGTTGATCCGGTCTAAGAGTTTTTAGTTGTTTACTAGATCTTGTCAGAGAAATCACAGAACTTTTTGATAACGGTCAGGTTGGTTAGTTCGATAGCTCCACTCTGAAGACTTGATACACTGCTATTTAGTGCATCGCAAGTTTCTTGAAGGTTTCGTTTAGACTTTGATTTTTCGCAGGAGGAATGCCAACATGAATGGCAAGGACGTTGACCTTATCTATTTCAGAAGGCAATTCTAGATTCGGGTTTTTGAAAATACCTTTTAAGGTGCGGTCACGTCTTATGCATGTAAGAGTGTAAACTTGTTAACGCAAGAGCGCTTTCAGATTTGCAAAATAACAGAGTCTACAATTCAAATAAATAGATATATCGGGAGACAATAATGTTGATTTAAAGAAAATGACTGAATACATTAAGTGAGATCGCTGTGTTGTTTTAATAACGCCCAGTCAAACAGTAAAATATGTAACGTCACTTCAGCAAAAATGGAATTGGTCCTTGGACAGAATGGAGTTACTCCTTTCGGACTGCGCGTATTACATATTTAGGTATAATTCTGGCCAAACTACTGAACTCGATTTTAAACATGCAATGAGTTCAGAAACCTGCGCACCTAAGAATAAATTAAAATATTCATGTATCGCTCGTGTAAACAGAGAGTGGTAGAGAAAGTTCAACGGCAAATAATACGTCTTAGATAGTTCAGATACGTGAAGCAAATGGACAACATCATTCCAGCACGAAGAGTGTTTGATTTCAATACGTTACTTGCAGACCTGGACTTAGATGGCGCAGGCAGTTGGAGAAGGACTTCAAGGTGGCAGCTGGCTAAGAGTGGAACTAGATGGAGAGGTTTGTTTATGGAGGCCACGAACCTTATCAAGTAAGTAAACCTCATAACCTAACCCAACCTTCAACATAATCGACGAAGAAAGTATTTTCATTAAAAAAAAATTTAAAACTTAAAATTGGTAAGTTTTTGTTGCTATCAATTTCTTGGTGGTGTTTAATAGTGTTTTATAGTTTCTGAACGAACACTTAAGAAATGGAAGAGCAACAAGTAATGCATCAGAAGACAGAACAGTATTGTAGTTATCGACAGACCGATACTTAAGATTGTGGAGATCAACTGTTGCTTATCGAATACTTTTACAATAAATTTGTGTGACTGCAATGGTCTGGAATAACCTGACCGGGACCGGCTGGGTAATTGATTGTATTCATCCAGTCACAATATGGAACTGTTTGCAATACAGACGATGCGAGATAAAAGAACAAACATTTTTGAGAATATATATGTACATCGTATAACTACCAATGTATATATTTTTGGATTTGATATGCTATGAACCTTTCATAATAACAGTTGTCGACCTGCTGAACAGCGCCTAGTTATTTAATTTTAATGTAGCAGAAACTAATTCAATATCACCCAAGAGTTGGGCTACTTTTAAACACTACTACGTAAACTTTCGTCGCTTAATAATGCAGCTTGTTTGTTTGGGGTCAATGAAACTGAATAAAATCAAAAGAACCAGTCCGGTAAATATGTGGCTTGCCGGTTGATATGACCTTAGAAGACAGCAAAACAGTTTTTAGTGTGATATTAGCTAGAACTCAAAAGCGTGCATCTAATCAGAACATGTCCCACTGCAGATGTTTCTTTTTAATTTAGATTCGAATAGTAGTGCTACACATTTCCATAGGAATACCTGTTTCAGTTACCACCTGACTGAGAGTTGATTAAAGCAATTCCACGTGAAATCTATGAAATACCAATACAGACAGCTACATGGACATATGTATGTGTATGGTCCGGACGTCATTTGTCGAGTTGTCGTTACTTACTTAGCCAGTTTGTTGTTTAAGCTACGCACTAGCGATTAGTAGCAACGCAAAACACTAACTTGCTCTTGCCTTGTCTGATTTAAGATTTGGATAGTGCACACGCGCTTTTGCGAAAGTGCACACCGCAAATTATGCAGAGACTCTATCAAGATTAGATTAGTTATATCTATCTCTAGATAGGTACCTAGTTAGCTACTCGGAAAATATGGCCATCAGCGCCATCATTTGTGCTGTTAATGGCCAGACTGAAACGCAAAGCGAGTGCAAAAAATACTTTTGTTTATACACTTTGATATTAATTGATTTCCTCCCTGCGGCCGCTTCAGTGCGAGGATGGCCTGGAGAGCTGGCTTTAGGGCAAATTTTGGCGTACGTGACTAAAGATACAGAATGAATGGCGTTCGCCGGTTATAATAGAAAAGTGTAAACTATCGATGACTTTCACACAAATTCTACACACCCTCTGGGGGTGGTCGTGTACTATAACTCGTGGGAGTGTACTGATAGTAAAAATAAAAAAATGCCAAATCGATACAAAAATTGCATAACTAGCGGAGCACTATGGAACTGCTGACAAGCGATTACAGAACTTTTGCTAGCACTGCACAGATGTGGGCGATGATCTGCCTTACACTACATACAACCCAAATGAATAATTAAAGACTAAAATTAGCGCTCAAGTGTGGTAGGTCAAATGACAACCTTTCCTCTGACGAGACTCTTACACCATAGAATTTTATAACCTAAAAGACACTTACCCCAGTGCCATTGGGAAAATGCTATTCGCGTGCACAGCAGCAAACTTAGGAATATTTGGAATATATTTTTTAACATTTTTATTTTTATATTTATAACGGGACTCTAGTTGTATTTGACTATTTTATTTACACGTATTTAATGGGATAGAAAATTCATTCGTAAATCTCCGAGAGTAGGAACACGAATCCCACTCGCAAACGACTACAGGAGTAAACGACTTGTAAAGCGAACTAAACTCCGCGATGCGATGGCAAATGAAATTGCTCAAGCTAAGCAGTGTAGTATGGAAAGTGCTTTCGCTTCTTGCTTCTCGCTTCGCTGATATCGTTCTGTCATTCATTCGTCGGTGAACGCTGTAGACAGCACTGCCAGACACTCAAAATATTTCCCTCCAAACAAATCTTCAAATCTTCTGCCAAATCTGGCACTTTTTTAAAAAAAAAACCTCCTTGCATTTTTTTAGAATCAAAATTCAAAAACAATAAATAAAAAAAGCAATGAATTGTAGTGACTTTATTTAAAAAAATATTTATGTATGTATAGTATACTTTGATTTAATACAATACTTTAACCACTCTCAATTCGCGACAATGCGGGTTGGCGATTGAAACAGAAGAGTGAGAACAACTTCCGCAAACAGCAGGACAACGACGACTGCCGCCGGGCCGGTTAGGTGTTTCAACTGTTCAGCCTATGGCCATATGTCTGAAGGAGAAACGAACTGCCGGGTCATGCTTCCGCTGTGAAGACCCAAGACAGGTCTACTGGAATTGCCCGAGGGCATCTCAGCAGAGACGCATTGGAGCCATTAAGAAGGAAGAACTATACGAGCGTAGCTCTAGTGATGAAGAAATAGCACATGGTTTAGACGCCGCACAATTGGTAAGCGTTGCTTTTTTATCAAGTGGTAATAAGTGCTCAGACTTATGAAATTGTATTACACTTTTGAATACTAGTAGTCCGGTTAGTATTGTACACCGCTCCTTACTGCCTGAAGATACTTCCGCCAGAAGTTAGACCTACTCTAAATATAAGTGATTGGGAGGTATTAAGTTGTACACCTGTGGTACGCTACTAAAAAATAAAATCGTGTAAAAATAGTTCAATTTCAGATAATCAAGATCGGCTTAATTATAAAGTGGAATTAAAAACACGCCAAATTTCCCCTTTCATATTTTCTCACCCTAGATTTTCCCCCGTGCGTCGATCAAAAAGCCCCTAAATCTAGGGAGAAAACCCCCAACTCGGCAGCTCTGGCTGTAGAAAAGCTTCAATTTCAATGTACCCCGTTTACATGTCGAATTGAATTTAGTTTTAATGCTATAAACACGGATTGGATTGAATCGTGATTAACTAAATCCAATCAAAAAATTGTCTGTTTTTGATAGGGAAAGGATAAAGAAATGGAAGTTACTTCTCATGGTGATGTCAGACAGCAAAAAGTGGTTGTTTATTCTCCACGAAGATGCTAGGTGCTCCGATGCTAATTACTTTATCATTTGCATGCATTGAACCGTTTTTTCAACATTTTATGACCTTTTCGTTTATTACTTTTTCATTCGTATGCATTGTTTCCCTTTCTTTTATCATTTTGTCATTACTGTGGCGTCATGAAAATAAAATGGCGGATAAGGATAAATAGTTTGAAATACCTAAATTTGCGCACAGAGGAAGAAGTGTCAAACTTAGTTCTATTGCAACTCAATTACTCAATTTTCATACAGCGAAAACGCAGACTGGGACAATCATTTTTCAACTAAATTTTTCAATCCGGTCATGTAAACGAGGTAATAGACGATGTCGAATCTACCAAATAAACAGATTTGTGTTCGAAATGTTCAGTGTTTCCAATTGATTATTGTCAAGGAACTAATACTATGCAAACACGTTTTATTTTCTTTTGTATACGGCTTCTCTTATATTTAATAGATCGGGTTTCCCTTTGAAATCGCACTGAAGCATTTTTTTTAGGAAATGTGGGATAAGAGCATCGCTCTGAAGCCAACTCAGGTTTTCTTGGGTAAGGAAAGTGGACCTGTCAGACCCGTATGTGCCATTTGTGATTATAATTTATTTTGCATATCGTAGACTATTTTTTTTGCTTTGAATTGTGTTTAAATTAATATGAATTTGCTTGGTATTCAATAAACTGAAGTGTAGAGTAAAAGAATAAATTGTCAGAATGACAGCTCCCTGTGGTTTTTGAGAGCGAAAAATCTGTTTTTATTGCATATCTGGTAGTTTTCAAGAAATCCTTGGTCAATCCTGCGGTGAATCTATGAAAAACAGACTTAATGTTACGTTGTGGGTGTCATTGCGCAGTGGTTAGTGTGTCGGACCACTGCGCGCGACGTTCTATGTTCGAATCCCAGAAAATGCCAAAAAATGTTCTCACGGTCCCACCTCTCGCGAACGTTTGACAAACATTCGAAAGTATTGTTATCACGCAAAAAATTTTCTCAAAAACAAAATAAAAATTGCCCTTCCAATACGGCACAAAACTGTAGGTCCCTTCCATTCGCGCGAGCTGAACTAGTTCATCTCAAAATAAAAAAAACGCTCCTGGTTCACATGGAAATTTCATTTTCTCAAGTTGATAGCAGCAGCTACACACTGACGTTTCATATGGACTAAAAATGGCGAGAAAATGGCAATCGAAGTGAAAAAAGTGCTTAATATTTTTATATTTGTTTAATAATTAAGTATTTTTAGATACTTATGTCAGAAAGTGAGGATACAACAAATAACTATGATTTACTTCTGCCATTCAGCAGAGCTGCCAAACTTTACATATAATTTTTTTTGTGGAAAGCCATCTAGTGGTGAGATATGGGTTTAGAAATTATGGTTCACGAAAATTGAACCAGCTCAAGTGCTGGTTCAATTGTTGTTTTTGCATCCTGTGTAAAAATATGAACTGAACCAGTGCACGGGGAAAACAAAACGCAGCTATTATAACCTTGTAAAAGTCATTTCCCGGTTCTTAAAATTATGAGTAATAGGACCGATTGTAAGGACTGACGAATTTTAAAGCCATAAGACGCAAGATATTCGCAAAATATGTAATGTTTATTAAATATGTACGTAAAATCTGAATTAGGGGATCTGAAAGATTAATAATGTATGTTTTCATAACAAAACATCATATAACAATGCAAATAAAAATAAACTGATTCATTGATTCACTGATTTAACAACCACACATTTTATTCGGTAATTTTACACATACACACGATATAATTTCCATACAATCTGTGCATGTGACAGCGGTTGTTCAGTCAAGACCATGCAACGACACGATATTGGTACAACGGTCGGATGTGTGGATACGCACGATACCATTATCGTATACAAAACTAAAGCTGTCAAACCGTTGGTACAACAGTTGAATCGTGTATTTTCCACTTTATCCTTGTGTCTCTCCGCCTGTCAGCTGATCATCCCGAATAATTTGTCTATAGTTTTTTGGTGAGAAGAGTGAGGAAGAGAGAGCCCCTCACTCTTCTCGCTCAATAACTAAACGACATAGCGCACTCATCAATTAACATCTAAACAGGGTCTATCTCAGCTAAGATTTTTTTTTATCCTAGCTCACAGGGAAATCATGGATTACGTTATGACCGCCTAACGATACATTACGTTTACTTCGTTCAATTTCAGCTAGGACACATCCCTTGTCTTACACATTCGAAAATTGCATACTTTTAGGCTTTTCCGGTCCTTTTAAATTAAGAAAATGAAAAACTCCAGTAAAAATTTTAGAAAGAAAAATGGAATTTCTTCTCTTGTGCTCCACCTTCTTCCTTTTCGGTCACATCCTATTTTCCTGACATTTTCTAATCCCCAATTCCATTGCTTTACTTTCTAGTTATTGCAAGAAGAATGAAATCAATGGACCGCTACGTTTTGTTGTTATGTCTTTGAATTCAACATTTTATTTGAAAGTTTTAGCTGTATAAATGCGTGGGGTAAGAAAACTCCGCCCTCATAACTCCGCCTCGGAGAGATAGGAGCTACCATTTAAAATTCTCAGAGGTCAATATAAACGGTGAATGTTTCTGAGAGTGAAAATTATGTACACATGTATGCATTGTATATATGTATTGTATTTACATGACTAGGTATTTAGAAGCTTAACAACTTTTTAAACAGTATAAATGGGTACAAGACGCCGTATTAACCCTTTGACTCTTGCATTTTTCTGCGTGGGGAAAAAAATATTTTTGCTATGATTTGGGGTCCAATATACTTCATTAAGACAATAAATGTAAACAATTTTCAAAAATCCTTTCTAGGACGAAATAGGACAATGTACACAATTGTGGCCAAACATAGCATGATGATGTAATAAAGACCGTTTTTTTATTTGAATAAGCAACGAAAACAAAAAACAAAATAAATATTTAGTATTTTATGTTAATGCAAAAAAGAATATTATATTAAATTATTAAATATTACATATTAACGCAGTCTTCAATCAGGTAAATGTTAATAATTTTAGGGTTTTTTTTTTCATTTGTATAGTATTTAATGCTGATGAAAAGAGAAAAAAAAGATTATTATATTAAATTATTAAATACTAGGTGGTTGTACCCGCTTCGCTGGGTCTTTAAATGTGCGATTTCATGTACACTTCTTTAGAGCACTCTCCGTTTTGCCATTAAAATAGTTCACCCGCAAATCCTTTATGAGGGTCGCGAGGGTAGGATAATTAGGTGCACTCTCCATCATTTTTGAACCTCCGCCGTCGACTCCAACTCATCTGGAGAAATCCCTAGACGACTCCAAGAGAGATGTCGGACTTACTCCAACCATCTATTTATAGGCCTACCGAGGGGTCGCTAACTTGATGGTGCGGCATTCATGCCACGTCTTGGTAACCAGCTGGGGACACGCTCTGCGCGACGAAACCGTCAAAGCATAAATCCTTCCGTACGAAAAGGTAGCTGCTCCACACTGAGTGCCTCGGGTATTCTGGTGTTACGCAACACTGCGAAGGAACCTCTTTCAGCAGCTTGTATCCGCGACTGTAGGTGAGAGTTGGAACATATACCAAGTTAAAAACCTATAATTAGGTTTGAACACTATAGGTAAGTTCGGCCTTCCTTATAACAGATTGACCAAACTCTCTCAAAATTAATCCAACTTGACCATTTCTACAGAATAACTCGACATTGCTTTTTCCATCACTCGTGAATAAGACACCGAGATACTTAAACGTATCCAGCTGCTTCATTGAGACTCTACAAACATGCAGAGTGTACTGAATAGGCGTTATGGAAACAATCAATACTTCCGACAAACGACCAAGGATGACCAAATCATCCCCAAAGAGAGGATGACTAATCCTTAAGTCCCCCACTTTGCAACATTCTCTGCCACAGCTGCACTGCAGCATCCAGTCCATATATGCAATGAAGAGGCGAGGTGACGAAAGGCACCCTTGGCAGAGTCCAACCCCCACAGTGAAGAGTATTGATTTACCGCCATTTACCCGAACACAGCTCCTGTAGTTTGTATATAAATATTGCGTCGCCCTTAATAAGGAACTCCAGAGTTTGCCCCGGGGAACCCTAACACATGCTTTCGCCAAATACACAAAACAGGTGTATACAGGTTTAGCATACTCCCAGGTCTTCTCAAGAACCATTCTGAGAGTGAATAACTGGTCGGTTGTGCTTCTGCCGGGTCGAAAACCGAAACCATTGCTCATCCGCCAAACTATCCTCAACCAGAGCTCTGGAACACAATTTTAGCGCCTTAGAAAAGACGTTTCCACGGGGACTTAAAAGAGATACCACCTTTAGTTGATTCAATCTCTTTTGTCCCCCCTTTTTTAAATATATATATTTAAATTTTGTTCGGTTTGAGACATGACGAAATCGGTTAAATTGGTGCGTTTTATGTGCCTCTGGGGTTCATTAATGTCAATTTCTGTTTCAGATTGAAGAGGGAAGAGTCTGGGAACTCTATGTCAGACCAATTACTATCAATAAGATCTTCTAGCTCTCTTTCTGATAAAACGTTGTGTCCATTCATTTTCCTGTAGGTTTATTAATCGTATTTTAGTTAGAATCTCCTCTGTCTGGCAACAAACGTGTACATGTACACAATTGCGTACATTATAATTGACTACGTTTGTACGCAATTGCGTCCATCATGTTTTATTTTGGAAATGTTCAATAAATATAGAATATTTACATCAAATATTTTATAAATCAGTAAACGAACTATATTTTTTTCTGAACTAATAGCTTACCAATTTATTTTTTCCACTTTTTCACCTAAAATCACCGCAACACAAACACGGCTTTTACGTACCTGCGCAACTATTTGAAAGTAAGGTAACAAAATGTCAAATAATATCGAAAGTGACCCAATTTTCCCGCCAATTTTTGTTTTTAGAAGAAAGTAAACTACAAAGAGATGCACTGAAGTATATTTTAAGAGAAAAAGAGCTCAAAATTTTGAGTATTTCAATGTTAAAGATCGTGTACGCAATTGTGGCCACCACGAGTCAAAGGGTTAATAAACATGAGTTATCTCTAACTCATGGTATACGCAGTGGATAATTAATCCCAAGTTACAACTGTAACTTGCAAATTACACTCTTAACTTATGCAGTCCACTTAAGACAGTGTGTATCCTGATAAGTGTGCAAGCAGCGAATGCAATGACATCTGATGCTGCACGCAGTGCAGTTATATTTGAAGAAGTTGCTCCGCACAGTACCCAAGTGCCGAGATGGGAATTTAGATTACGGAGTCAAAGCCGTGAAGTACTTGGGACCACCCGGGTGAGTTTGCTTTTCTTTCTCCAACAAGTGGGTCAGAGTTTTTCTATATTTTGCCTTTGATTCAATTCCCTCACGCTTGGGCTTCTTCTCCTTGGGTTTCTTGAGACTGTCCTGGAACTTTCCCAACTTCTTTGACATCACCAATTCCGCGTATGGATCTTCATGAAAATTGTTTTGCTCCAGGGCCTCCAGACACTTCATTGCTCGTCGTTGTGTTGTATCATTGTATATATGTACATCAAGAGGTCAGAACGGTGGAGAAACAACGCGTGGTCTCTTCACAACGACAACGCACCGGCTCACACTTGTACGCGACTATTTGACCAAAAACAACGTTCATACCGTTCCGCAAGCTCCGTATTCATCTGACATGGCTCCTTGTGACTTTTTCCTATTCCCACGACTCAAGTTACCACTTCGCGGAAGGCTTTTTGAGACGATTAAGGAGAATTCGCAGATGGAGCTGAAGGCGATTCCAAATACGGCATATGAAAATTGTTTTGGAGATTGGAGGAAGCGGTGGAATGTGCATTGCTTGCAAAGAAGATTACTTCGAAGGGAATAAAATGAATATCGATGAATAATTGAACTGTTGTCGTTTCATTGAAGAATTCAGGGTACTTTTGGATCAGAAGGTATAGCTTAGGCAAAGTTTGTATTTTTATTATTATTAAATATTTTATAATATCTCCTCTGCATTAATTCATGACTTTTGCTTATTTTTTTTTGTAATTTGCGCGCACTCAAGGGGTTTTGAATACCCTTAACATCATCAACACATTGCAAGCGTAAACGTATTTATGTGAACTACTATCGCGTGTGGTCGAAATTCGACCGAGGTGCAACGAACAAACAGCGAGAGAAACAACGCTATGTGTTTGTTTACATAACTCTTTTTGTGTAGTATTCTCCCGTGCAAGGAAGGCAAAGAGATCCAAGCTCATACACCTATGAACGTGATCACAATGCTGTAATATAACTGGTTAAAGTGTTTTGTATGGGGAAATCATGTGTGTACGTTCACTTTATATTACCTGACTTAACGGTAACATAAGCACAGATTTTTTTTTTTTTTGTGCACATCTATGATACAGCACCTTTCGAATGATATAAGTTTCATTCCCCTCCTTTTATAATAAATACTAAAAAAGCGTACGATAAGTTTCGTGTTCACGTATTAATATATAAAATAATAAAGTTGACTCGTTTCTGTTGCACTGCCTAGATGACAACCAATCTCCGAGGGGGGGATGGATCTGGATGTAGTACTTTGACGTTTCGTGCTAACCGAAATTCAGCGGAAATCCGCTTGCACACGAATAAAATTACTGTCGAGCTGCGTTTCACGTAGTTAGCGTACGCAAATATTGCAGAGCGACAATAATGCCATAATGGGGTCAACAAGAGTGCAACGCTGACCGAACACAAAAAGCTGAATTGATATAAGCGCCCAATGGATTTCCGTTCGACGTTCGAATTGCACGAAATGCAAAGGTCTCGGGTCAGCTAGGTTACGCCACAAGAACGAGTCTTGTACGAAGTTTAGCTAAGAACACATCTTGTATCTTCGTGTTTTTCTCTTGGTTTCTAAATATAGTAGTAAATATTAATACACTGTCATCATCACCGTTGAATGGCACGCTCTGATTGACAGCGGAATATTGGCCATCGTCACCGTTTAGCAGTTTGCAAACGTGTTCTTTCCATATCTTCGGTACCGACTACGATTCTGCTATTATATTACAATTTTTTTTTCTGCAGGCTTCGGTTCTGACTTAGCATGTTTCTTTTATCTTTTGGTAAATTTTCCGAACATCATTCCTGCAATATTGCCTTTCAATCTTCTCGACCGAGCCCGTCTCATGATCCTTTTTCTTCTTCTTTAGAAGTTGATGCTGCAATTATCATCCCAACATATGCTGCCACACTTCATTTCATCAAAAGATGTCAGTTACAAGAGTTTTCTTTAATAAAAGACGAATACTTTCATTTGTAAAACAATACAAAACATAATTTTTATTACTTCGATCACATAAGAAAAATAAAAAAAAAGTAAAACAGATACATAATACCAATTCCGAGGTAATTGTAAACAAATTGTTCTAAGGAATTAAACAGTATTTTTGTTACCTGTATTTAAAGCTTTACAGTTGAATTTAAATAAAATAAAAAAATTAAAAAAAAAAACACATAAAATAAAATAATAAAATAATCCTTCTTGGTGTCATTTTGGTAAATTAAATTATTGTGCTTATAATTAATTTAAAGTCATTTCTATACATTAACAAATAAACGTTATCAATGTCTTTGCTGTCCTAACAATTGTACTATATCTTATTTCAACGCATAAATATTTTCATCTGTATTTAGAGCCTACAACACGATATATTGGTTTCTTAAAATTCTTTTTTCTTATCACTTTTGTTTTTTTTTTCTTTAAATGTTTTCTGTAAAGATACTTTTCTTTTAAAATTTTCTTTTTATTTTACCTATGCAGTACTTTAATGAATATGTAGGGTCTATGATTATTATTTACAGATTTAAAAACATAAAAATGGGAATATTTAATCTAAAACGATAACAAATCTCCAGGATCCGATGGTAGTGTATATTAAACTAGTATTCTTGGTTTCGAAAGTAAATACATAGTGTAGTGTGTATATGTGTGTGTATCGAGAAATTCCTTAATTTGGCCTTTTTTTTAAATAAAGTCTCACTTTGTTACGTAAATTAAATAAAAGAAATAATTTAAGAGTCGGATATGGCGAAAGATATCTAATCTCTCTATAAATCCATTGCGATCGTTGAGTTCAGAGTTGTTGCCTAATGAGCAAAGTTGAAACGATTTGTTTTATGGCAAACCCATCGGAAGAGCTGACGAAATCGTGTCATCATCCAAGAGCAAACGCCTCCAGCCTCCCGTAGTTTTGAACCTAAATTTTTTATGTGATCTGTGTATATATAATTAAGGAGAATAACGCTCAAACGTAAACAATAAATATATATGTTTTTTAAAAAGAATTATAGGGGTTTTAATGTTTCAAAAAGGATATAATAGAGACCAAGGCGGATGACCACCGTTTATATAAGTCACGTAAGTAAATCCATCCTTTCCCTTGCCTCGAATATTGTAGTAATAGGGTAGAAACGCATGTAGATGAAATCTGAAAAAATAAACAAGATCATACTGTTTTTAAAATAAAGTTTAAAAAGCTCTTTCACTGCTAACGCTTTCGGTCAATTTGCACAATTTCGGTGAAAGTTATAGTGATGATCCTCACTATATGATTCGAAAATATGAAGGAAAAATCGCAGTTTTGGATTTATAATGAAAAAATACGTTAAGTATCTCAACAAATTTGCGAGACATTTCGTATTATCTTCACTTCTGGATAAGCACCCAAACAAATAAGTATTACCAGATTTCCTAAGATATTCCTAAATAAGAATTTGGTCTGTTATTGATATTCATTCGAAATCTGAATGCTGAATCTTAAGTACAAGAAAGGCTTACTGAAGTCTTCAAAAACAAGGTCGCCTCTGCAGTCATTGAAAGGAAGACAATTAAGTGCACTGAATCGCAATTGTTAAGGCCACATAGTTAAGTATTTAGTTACTTACTTAGATGGCGCTACGGTCCGGGGTGGACCTGGACCTCAACCAACAAATCTCTCCAGCCAGCACGGTTACGAGCCAGCTACCTCCAGTTGCGCACGCCAAGTTGGTTGAGGTCCCCCTCCACTTGTTTGCGTCACCTACCGCGAGGTCGTCCTCTACTGCGCCGTCCATCCGGGGTGAATTCGAAGATTTTCTTAGCGGGAACGTTGGGGTCCATCCGCTCTAAATCACCCAGCCATCTTAGTCGCTGTATGTGAACTCTTTTGGCTAAGTCGATGTCCTTATATAGGCCGTACAGTTCGGCATTCTACCTTCTCCTCCACTCACCGTCTATGCAGACGGCGCCAAAGATCGCTCGAAGAACTTTTCTCTCAAAATAACCAAGGGCATCCTTATCCGGTTTTGTCAAAGCCCATGCCTCTGCGCCATACAGCAGGTCTGGGATGAAATCATGGATTACGTTATGACCGCCTAACGATACATTACGTTTACTTCGTTCAATTTCAGCTAGGACACATCCCTTGTCTTACACATTCGAAAATTGCATACTTTTAGGCTTTTCCGGTCCTTTTAAATTAAGAAAATGAAAAACTCCAGTAAAAATTTTAGAAAGAAAAATGGAATTTCTTCTCTTGTGCTCCACCTTCTTCCTTTTCGGTCACATCCTATTTTCCTGACATTTTCTAATCCCCAATTCCATTGCTTTACTTTCTAGTTATTGCAAGAAGAATGAAATCAATGGACCGCTACGTTTTGTTGTTATGTCTTTGAATTCAACATTTTATTTGAAAGTTTTAGCTGTATAAATGCGTGGGGTAAGAAAACTCCGCCCTCATAACTCCGCCTCGGAGAGATAGGAGCTACCATTTAAAATTCTCAGAGGTCAATATAAACGGTGAATGTTTCTGAGAGTGAAAATTATGTACACATGTATGCATTGTATATATGTATTGTATTTACATGACTAGGTATTTAGAAGCTTAACAACTTTTTAAACAGTATAAATGGGTACAAGACGCCGTATTAACCCTTTGACTCTTGCATTTTTCTGCGTGGGGAAAAAAATATTTTTGCTATGATTTGGGGTCCAATATACTTCATTAAGACAATAAATGTAAACAATTTTCAAAAATCCTTTCTAGGACGAAATAGGACAATGTACACAATTGTGGCCAAACATAGCATGATGATGTAATAAAGACCGTTTTTTTATTTGAATAAGCAACGAAAACAAAAAACAAAATAAATATTTAGTATTTTATGTTAATGCAAAAAAGAATATTATATTAAATTATTAAATATTACATATTAACGCAGTCTTCAATCAGGTAAATGTTAATAATTTTAGGGTTTTTTTTTTCATTTGTATAGTATTTAATGCTGATGAAAAGAGAAAAAAAAGATTATTATATTAAATTATTAAATACTAGGTGGTTGTACCCGCTTCGCTGGGTCTTTAAATGTGCGATTTCATGTACACTTCTTTAGAGCACTCTCCGTTTTGCCATTAAAATAGTTCACCCGCAAATCCTTTATGAGGGTCGCGAGGGTAGGATAATTAGGTGCACTCTCCATCATTTTTGAACCTCCGCCGTCGACTCCAACTCATCTGGAGAAATCCCTAGACGACTCCAAGAGAGATGTCGGACTTACTCCAACCATCTATTTATAGGCCTACCGAGGGGTCGCTAACTTGATGGTGCGGCATTCATGCCACGTCTTGGTAACCAGCTGGGGACACGCTCTGCGCGACGAAACCGTCAAAGCATAAATCCTTCCGTACGAAAAGGTAGCTGCTCCACACTGAGTGCCTCGGGTATTCTGGTGTTACGCAACACTGCGAAGGAACCTCTTTCAGCAGCTTGTATCCGCGACTGTAGGTGAGAGTTGGAACATATACCAAGTTAAAAACCTATAATTAGGTTTGAACACTATAGGTAAGTTCGGCCTTCCTTATAACAGATTGACCAAACTCTCTCAAAATTAATCCAACTTGACCATTTCTACAGAATAACTCGACATTGCTTTTTCCATCACTCGTGAATAAGACACCGAGATACTTAAACGTATCCAGCTGCTTCATTGAGACTCTACAAACATGCAGAGTGTACTGAATAGGCGTTATGGAAACAATCAATACTTCCGACAAACGACCAAGGATGACCAAATCATCCCCAAAGAGAGGATGACTAATCCTTAAGTCCCCCACTTTGCAACATTCTCTGCCACAGCTGCACTGCAGCATCCAGTCCATATATGCAATGAAGAGGCGAGGTGACGAAAGGCACCCTTGGCAGAGTCCAACCCCCACAGTGAAGAGTATTGATTTACCGCCATTTACCCGAACACAGCTCCTGTAGTTTGTATATAAATATTGCGTCGCCCTTAATAAGGAACTCCAGAGTTTGCCCCGGGGAACCCTAACACATGCTTTCGCCAAATACACAAAACAGGTGTATACAGGTTTAGCATACTCCCAGGTCTTCTCAAGAACCATTCTGAGAGTGAATAACTGGTCGGTTGTGCTTCTGCCGGGTCGAAAACCGAAACCATTGCTCATCCGCCAAACTATCCTCAACCAGAGCTCTGGAACACAATTTTAGCGCCTTAGAAAAGACGTTTCCACGGGGACTTAAAAGAGATACCACCTTTAGTTGATTCAATCTCTTTTGTCCCCCCTTTTTTAAATATATATATTTAAATTTTGTTCGGTTTGAGACATGACGAAATCGGTTAAATTGGTGCGTTTTATGTGCCTCTGGGGTTCATTAATGTCAATTTCTGTTTCAGATTGAAGAGGGAAGAGTCTGGGAACTCTATGTCAGACCAATTACTATCAATAAGATCTTCTAGCTCTCTTTCTGATAAAACGTTGTGTCCATTCATTTTCCTGTAGGTTTATTAATCGTATTTTAGTTAGAATCTCCTCTGTCTGGCAACAAACGTGTACATGTACACAATTGCGTACATTATAATTGACTACGTTTGTACGCAATTGCGTCCATCATGTTTTATTTTGGAAATGTTCAATAAATATAGAATATTTACATCAAATATTTTATAAATCAGTAAACGAACTATATTTTTTTCTGAACTAATAGCTTACCAATTTATTTTTTCCACTTTTTCACCTAAAATCACCGCAACACAAACACGGCTTTTACGTACCTGCGCAACTATTTGAAAGTAAGGTAACAAAATGTCAAATAATATCGAAAGTGACCCAATTTTCCCGCCAATTTTTGTTTTTAGAAGAAAGTAAACTACAAAGAGATGCACTGAAGTATATTTTAAGAGAAAAAGAGCTCAAAATTTTGAGTATTTCAATGTTAAAGATCGTGTACGCAATTGTGGCCACCACGAGTCAAAGGGTTAATAAACATGAGTTATCTCTAACTCATGGTATACGCAGTGGATAATTAATCCCAAGTTACAACTGTAACTTGCAAATTACACTCTTAACTTATGCAGTCCACTTAAGACAGTGTGTATCCTGATAAGTGTGCAAGCAGCGAATGCAATGACATCTGATGCTGCACGCAGTGCAGTTATATTTGAAGAAGTTGCTCCGCACAGTACCCAAGTGCCGAGATGGGAATTTAGATTACGGAGTCAAAGCCGTGAAGTACTTGGGACCACCCGGGTGAGTTTGCTTTTCTTTCTCCAACAAGTGGGTCAGAGTTTTTCTATATTTTGCCTTTGATTCAATTCCCTCACGCTTGGGCTTCTTCTCCTTGGGTTTCTTGAGACTGTCCTGGAACTTTCCCAACTTCTTTGACATCACCAATTCCGCGTATGGATCTTCATGAAAATTGTTTTGCTCCAGGGCCTCCAGACACTTCATTGCTCGTCGTTGTGTTGTATCATTGTATATATGTACATCAAGAGGTCAGAACGGTGGAGAAACAACGCGTGGTCTCTTCACAACGACAACGCACCGGCTCACACTTGTACGCGACTATTTGACCAAAAACAACGTTCATACCGTTCCGCAAGCTCCGTATTCATCTGACATGGCTCCTTGTGACTTTTTCCTATTCCCACGACTCAAGTTACCACTTCGCGGAAGGCTTTTTGAGACGATTAAGGAGAATTCGCAGATGGAGCTGAAGGCGATTCCAAATACGGCATATGAAAATTGTTTTGGAGATTGGAGGAAGCGGTGGAATGTGCATTGCTTGCAAAGAAGATTACTTCGAAGGGAATAAAATGAATATCGATGAATAATTGAACTGTTGTCGTTTCATTGAAGAATTCAGGGTACTTTTGGATCAGAAGGTATAGCTTAGGCAAAGTTTGTATTTTTATTATTATTAAATATTTTATAATATCTCCTCTGCATTAATTCATGACTTTTGCTTATTTTTTTTTGTAATTTGCGCGCACTCAAGGGGTTTTGAATACCCTTAACATCATCAACACATTGCAAGCGTAAACGTATTTATGTGAACTACTATCGCGTGTGGTCGAAATTCGACCGAGGTGCAACGAACAAACAGCGAGAGAAACAACGCTATGTGTTTGTTTACATAACTCTTTTTGTGTAGTATTCTCCCGTGCAAGGAAGGCAAAGAGATCCAAGCTCATACACCTATGAACGTGATCACAATGCTGTAATATAACTGGTTAAAGTGTTTTGTATGGGGAAATCATGTGTGTACGTTCACTTTATATTACCTGACTTAACGGTAACATAAGCACAGATTTTTTTTTTTTTTGTGCACATCTATGATACAGCACCTTTCGAATGATATAAGTTTCATTCCCCTCCTTTTATAATAAATACTAAAAAAGCGTACGATAAGTTTCGTGTTCACGTATTAATATATAAAATAATAAAGTTGACTCGTTTCTGTTGCACTGCCTAGATGACAACCAATCTCCGAGGGGGGGATGGATCTGGATGTAGTACTTTGACGTTTCGTGCTAACCGAAATTCAGCGGAAATCCGCTTGCACACGAATAAAATTACTGTCGAGCTGCGTTTCACGTAGTTAGCGTACGCAAATATTGCAGAGCGACAATAATGCCATAATGGGGTCAACAAGAGTGCAACGCTGACCGAACACAAAAAGCTGAATTGATATAAGCGCCCAATGGATTTCCGTTCGACGTTCGAATTGCACGAAATGCAAAGGTCTCGGGTCAGCTAGGTTACGCCACAAGAACGAGTCTTGTACGAAGTTTAGCTAAGAACACATCTTGTATCTTCGTGTTTTTCTCTTGGTTTCTAAATATAGTAGTAAATATTAATACACTGTCATCATCACCGTTGAATGGCACGCTCTGATTGACAGCGGAATATTGGCCATCGTCACCGTTTAGCAGTTTGCAAACGTGTTCTTTCCATATCTTCGGTACCGACTACGATTCTGCTATTATATTACAATTTTTTTTTCTGCAGGCTTCGGTTCTGACTTAGCATGTTTCTTTTATCTTTTGGTAAATTTTCCGAACATCATTCCTGCAATATTGCCTTTCAATCTTCTCGACCGAGCCCGTCTCATGATCCTTTTTCTTCTTCTTTAGAAGTTGATGCTGCAATTATCATCCCAACATATGCTGCCACACTTCATTTCATCAAAAGATGTCAGTTACAAGAGTTTTCTTTAATAAAAGACGAATACTTTCATTTGTAAAACAATACAAAACATAATTTTTATTACTTCGATCACATAAGAAAAATAAAAAAAAAGTAAAACAGATACATAATACCAATTCCGAGGTAATTGTAAACAAATTGTTCTAAGGAATTAAACAGTATTTTTGTTACCTGTATTTAAAGCTTTACAGTTGAATTTAAATAAAATAAAAAAATTAAAAAAAAAAACACATAAAATAAAATAATAAAATAATCCTTCTTGGTGTCATTTTGGTAAATTAAATTATTGTGCTTATAAATTAATTTAAAGTCATTTCTATACATTAACAAATAAACGTTATCAATGTCTTTGCTGTCCTAACAATTGTACTATATCTTATTTCAACGCATAAATATTTTCATCTGTATTTAGAGCCTACAACACGATATATTGGTTTCTTAAAATTCTTTTTTCTTATCACTTTTGTTTTTTTTTTCTTTAAATGTTTTCTGTAAAGATACTTTTCTTTTAAAATTTTCTTTTTATTTTACCTATGCAGTACTTTAATGAATATGTAGGGTCTATGATTATTATTTACAGATTTAAAAACATAAAAATGGGAATATTTAATCTAAAACGATAACAAATCTCCAGGATCCGATGGTAGTGTATATTAAACTAGTATTCTTGGTTTCGAAAGTAAATACATAGTGTAGTGTGTATATGTGTGTGTATCGAGAAATTCCTTAATTTGGCCTTTTTTTTAAATAAAGTCTCACTTTGTTACGTAAATTAAATAAAAGAAATAATTTAAGAGTCGGATATGGCGAAAGATATCTAATCTCTCTATAAATCCATTGCGATCGTTGAGTTCAGAGTTGTTGCCTAATGAGCAAAGTTGAAACGATTTGTTTTATGGCAAACCCATCGGAAGAGCTGACGAAATCGTGTCATCATCCAAGAGCAAACGCCTCCAGCCTCCCGTAGTTTTGAACCTAAATTTTTTATGTGATCTGTGTATATATAATTAAGGAGAATAACGCTCAAACGTAAACAATAAATATATATGTTTTTTAAAAAGAATTATAGGGGTTTTAATGTTTCAAAAAGGATATAATAGAGACCAAGGCGGATGACCACCGTTTATATAAGTCACGTAAGTAAATCCATCCTTTCCCTTGCCTCGAATATTGTAGTAATAGGGTAGAAACGCATGTAGATGAAATCTGAAAAAATAAACAAGATCATACTGTTTTTAAAATAAAGTTTAAAAAGCTCTTTCACTGCTAACGCTTTCGGTCAATTTGCACAATTTCGGTGAAAGTTATAGTGATGATCCTCACTATATGATTCGAAAATATGAAGGAAAAATCGCAGTTTTGGATTTATAATGAAAAAATACGTTAAGTATCTCAACAAATTTGCGAGACATTTCGTATTATCTTCACTTCTGGATAAGCACCCAAACAAATAAGTATTACCAGATTTCCTAAGATATTCCTAAATAAGAATTTGGTCTGTTATTGATATTCATTCGAAATCTGAATGCTGAATCTTAAGTACAAGAAAGGCTTACTGAAGTCTTCAAAAACAAGGTCGCCTCTGCAGTCATTGAAAGGAAGACAATTAAGTGCACTGAATCGCAATTGTTAAGGCCACATAGTTAAGTATTTAGTTACTTACTTAGATGGCGCTACGGTCCGGGGTGGACCTGGACCTCAACCAACAAATCTCTCCAGCCAGCACGGTTACGAGCCAGCTACCTCCAGTTGCGCACGCCAAGTTGGTTGAGGTCCCCCTCCACTTGTTTGCGTCACCTACCGCGAGGTCGTCCTCTACTGCGCCGTCCATCCGGGGTGAATTCGAAGATTTTCTTAGCGGGAACGTTGGGGTCCATCCGCTCTAAATCACCCAGCCATCTTAGTCGCTGTATGTGAACTCTTTTGGCTAAGTCGATGTCCTTATATAGGCCGTACAGTTCGGCATTCTACCTTCTCCTCCACTCACCGTCTATGCAGACGGCGCCAAAGATCGCTCGAAGAACTTTTCTCTCAAAATAACCAAGGGCATCCTTATCCGGTTTTGTCAAAGCCCATGCCTCTGCGCCATACAGCAGGTCTGGGATGATTAGTGTCTTGTAAAGAGTTACCTTAGTAGTTCGAGATAGGGCTTTGCTACTCAATTGCCTTCTTAGCCCTTACAAACAACGATTGGCAAGAGTAATTCTTCGTGTTATTTCCCTACTGATGTCATTTACGGAGTTCACAATAGAGCCTAGGTACACAAAATCCTTTACTACCTCAAAATTATATCTGTCTATTGTGCGGCTCTTTCCAAAACGCCGAGGACGTCTTTAGTAGCGTGGTCGGAAAGCATTGCCTGCACGACATCACATCCGACAACGGACTCAGGCTAGTCGACTTTGCGACGGGACGAAACTTTGTCGTAGCTAGTACGCGGTTCCCACGTCTCGATATTCCCAAGGGAACATGGCGTTCCTTTGATCGAAAAACTGTCAACCAAATCCATCACATTGCGATCGGCGCAAGGCACTCTTCCAGTATACTGGGTGTCCGGACTTTCCGAGGAGCCAACATGGACTCGGATCATTACCTAGTTGTAGCCAAGGTACGGATGCGGATACCCAGAACGGATCGAAATCAACGAAATACTGTGAGGAAATTTGACGTCGGGCGCCTACAATCGCAAGAGACCGCCAGAACCTTTGGCGATCGAGTTTCTTTTAATCTTAATCTAAGTCCTATGCCGCCAGCAGCAAATGCGGAAGGACTAGAGCTGCTTACGAGCTCTACGTGACAGGAGAAAAGAGGAACATCGACTTCTCAGAAAGAAGAAAAAGTGAATCGAGGAGATTGAGAGACTTTATTGCAGGAATAATGTTCGAAAATTTTACCAAAGGGTAAAAAGAACATGCCAGGGTTTCAAAGACAGAACAGAAGCCTGCAGGGACGAAAATAGTAACATAGTAGTAGAATCGCAGTCGGTGCTGAGAATATGGAAGGAACACTTCTGCAGACTGTTTAACGGCGATGATGACCAATATTCCGCTGTCAGGCAGAATGAGCCATTCAACAGTGACGATGACAGTCAAGATTCCCGTCAACCCGATCAGAATGAAGTGAGGATAGCGATATCTAAACTCAAATTCAACAAAAAATTCAAAAAATCTTTTACAAGTCTGTACAACTACTCGCTTATGCCGATGACATTGACATAATCGGAAGAACAAAGCGAGCAGTTAATAGGGCTTTTACGAGTATTGAGATCGAGGCAGCAAAGATGGGTCTAGCGGTCAATGAAAGCAAACAAAATATAAGTATTTAGTTAGTTTAGTTATTTTGACATTGATTATAAACTAGTCTATAACCTAGAGCCAGGAATTTAACTGGTAAAACAACTAACTGGGAAGACTTTAGGAACGAAATTGAAGATAATGCTGAACTGAGCGTTCCACTAACGACACCCTATGAACTTGAAGCTGATCGCTTCGTTGAGATCGTACAGCTCGCCTCTTGGAATAATACGCCCAATCCAAGTTAAATGCCAGACAAATACAGTTTACGATATTCTCCGGAAATAAAAGAATTGGTCAAGAAAAAAAGAAAAGCGCGTAAGAAATGGCAACAGAGTCACGCTCCACAACATAAAGCACACTTGAGTCGTCTGTGCAATTCGTTGAAGAAGACTATTCAGGATTTTAAGAATCGTACGATAGGCTCTTACCTTGAAAGTTTACCAGCGAAAAAAGATTCAAATTATTCACTTTGGAAAGCTGTTAAAGGCACCAAAAGGCCCAAAGTCCCCGCGCCGCCAATTAAATTTAATCGAAATGAATTGGCAAGGAAAGATAAATAAAAAGCGAAGAGAACTCAAACATGAGATCGAGAATCTAAAACCTAAGATAGCTCCTGGTTATGATTTGATAACCGGAGAAATTCTTAAAGTTTTATCTAGAAAAGCATGGATTAAGCTTCTCCATATTGTAAATGCTGCGCTCAGATTAAAACACGTGCCAAGCCAATGGAAAGTTGCGGAAGTCATAATGGTTTTAAAACAAGGAAAACCGCCGAATAAGGTAAACGCGTATAGACTAATTTGACTCCTTCCAGTCATATCCCAAATTTCCGAGAGGATAATACTAAGGCGTCTCCAACCCGTAATAGATAAATGATCACCAGTTTGGGTTCAGAAGTAAGCATTCGACGATTGACCAGGTGCATAAAATTATTGACGTAATCGAGAAAGCACTAGAAGAAAAAAAGATATGCTCAAGCGTAAGCGTGTGGCAAGATGGCTTGAAATGCAAATTAAGACACATTCTCCCTGTATGCCTATACAATATTCTAAAATCATACCTCGGGAATAGATTCTTCCATGTTAAACAAAGAAACTAATACTCGGAGGTCAAAGGAATTTCGGTCGGCCGGTGTACCGCAAGGAAGCGTCCTTGGGTCGCTTCTCTATCTGTTATATACTCGTGATATACCAAACGAAGATTGCACTATCCTTGCTACGTTTGCCGATCGATACCGCTATCCTAGCAGTAGGCAAAACAATCAAAGAAACGACTGCAAAACTGCAAAACGCACTGAATAATGTAAATGAATGGACAAGGGACTGGCGGATCGCCCTCAACGAATCTAAATCTGTTCACGTGAATTTCACTTACAAGAAGACTAATAACTTGGCAATTTTCCTAAACTCGGCCCGAATACCTTTTGCAAACGAGGCCAAATACCTGGGAATGACACTCGACGCAAGGCTGACATGGAATTCGCACGTGAAAATGAAATGTAAAGAACTCGAAATCAAATATAGAGAAATCGACTGGTTACTCGGAAAACATTCCTAGCTCAGTACTGAGAACAAACTGCTTTTGTACAAACAAGTGCTAAAGCCGGTGAGGACCTACGGTATACAACTTTGGGGTTGTACCAAGAAAACAAATGCAAATATTTTACAGCTTTTCAAAATAAAGTGTTAAGAGAAATTGTCCAAGCACCGTGGTATAGTAGAAACGACGATATCCACAGGGATATCGGAATTCCGAAGCTGAAACTAGAAGCTTCGCGAGAAAGCATAGAAACCGACTAATCGGACATGTCAACAATACAGTCCTACAAATTTTGGATGAGAGCAATTTATTGCGGACGAAACCTTTCGACTTGGCGAGATAAGGATTAAGCGCGTCTAGATTGCGGAACATGTAGGACTTTTCAGTGGAAAGTAACCTGCCAAACGTTTTTATTTCGGGATAAAAAAATTACTTGAAAAGTTATTACTTAGTTGCGATATGTAACAAATTTATATCGAAGGGTGGTGTGTTTTTTTTAGTCAGTAAGAATCTGACACTACTATGAGCACGCGCTTGCCAGACGTTCGCGAGAGGTGGGACCGTGAAAAAACTTTTTGGAGTTTTCTGGGATTCGAACTTGGAACCTCATGCGCAGTTGTACTATCACGTACAAAGTAGATCCTCAGAAAATACCATCCGAAAAGCAATAGCGTCTCAAGTTCTCAAAGAGAATCAGAAGAAATAATTGGATCACTCGTACGTAACATAATAGGAAATTCTCGGTCTAGGCAAAGATGTGATCCAAAATAGAGGGGCCTGTAGAATGACATTAATGTCCGCAAATTTAGCCAACCCCACAAACAGCACGGCAGCAGGTCAGATTCCCAGTATTTTTTTCCCGACCACCTGATGTCATAGCGCATATTAATCATCCAACAGAGCGACCAATTTTTGATATCATGATTTCAACCATGAAGCGTGACAATTGATGACATAACCACTACATATATCAATGCCACTCCCAAATGCCAAAGTCGAACAATGGTTCCTGAAAGTGGTCGACTCTACTTCTAATTTTATGAATTTTGCGAGGGAATAGTTATAACTGTGGAAAAAGAAGCTCATCGAACTCACATTCATAAATTTGAAAAAGCAGTTATAATATAGCTCACATGAGATATGACGACTGTTTCTTTTAAAACAAGAAACATACTCACCTTCTCTTTTCGTAAAATAAAATGGCAGGTTGATTTGTAGTTAGAACATGTAAGAATATCGCCTTGACCTGATGTCTCTCGTCTGTAGTCAAGTGATTTAGTAACGAATCCAGGAGTAGCGAACCGATTCCATTACGCCGATGTTTTCTATGTACACCCAATGACAAGATGTACCCAACTTCAGCGTTACGTCCCATTGACTCGGGTAAAATGCCTTTATCCTGAAAATAAATTTACATAAACAATTGCGCAAACGTTATTCTAAAAATTAACAATGAGACTGATTCTTATTAATTTATAGACAAACTAAATTGTAGGCGAACTAAACTGTGCAGAGATTTAGTTAAGAGATACGTGTCAGTCTTGCAGTATTCTAGATATTATAGTACTGAATATGAGGAATTTTTTGTAACAGCATTTCGATAATGTCTTGTAGAATGGCTTTATTTTATTCCGAAAAACACTGCAACAATTGGGAAGGTTTAAGGAGAAATAAATGCCGAGGATGCATGAGAAAATGCAGAGATTGTGTGTGTCTTAGGGGTATTAAGATTGTGTCTAGCACGGGCTACGAAGGTAATTCTCTCGTTATTTAGAGAAATTATGAAGAACACGATTTAAAGGTTTTCCCCACTTTCGCTAGAAAGGCACTGTGATAACCAGTTAAGCTGTCATCAAATCGCTGAACTTTTACGAAATCAGTTCTAAGATGACATGGAATTGCAAGGTAATGAGCAGGCTCCCTTTTGTGGGATAGCAAGATGCATTATCCGAGAAAAGCGCTGCGAAAGTAGAAGGGTATCAAAAGAGCCAACCTCTTAAGAGAAACCCTAACGCCAAGACAAGCAAAATAACCCCTCGGGAACTTAAATTAAAACCTATAGAAAGGCATTTGTAAGACACTGTGGTTTCAGAAAACATCTCAGGAAGCTAGGCATAGACATTTTGCGCGCACTCAAGAGGTTATGAATATCCTTAACATGTGTACACACAGTGCGGGCGTTCAAAAGGATAGATAGAGAGAGGGAGAGAGAAAGTTTTTGGTGTAGTTGTTTGAAGCTCAGTTATTTTGTACATTGACATACTATATATGGACTGCTAGTGCAATGTCAGTTCCATACTATCTCTGCTCAAAAAATGACGCCAACATAACTAGCCCTCTTGGTTCGGAGTGGAAAAATGTGTAAACAAATTGTCAACCATCTTGAATTTCTACATAGAATGGTAGAGATACCTCTTGGGTTTGTGTGGATTTGCTAAGTAGAACGGTTGAAATTCAAATTGTTGAGGCATTGTTTGCAACAGATGCCACCTGCAAAATGTGCTAGTTCAAATAATTACTGATAGATGGAACCAATAAAAAATCGTTATATATGCATTTTGACTGTCTTATAAGTTGCACAATATTCGTCTATTTACTACGAATCAATTTGTTATGTAATATGTCAGTGAAAACACTGTCTTTGTACAACCAACTGCATCCAACGAAATTTCAAACAAGTGTGAGTTTCCATTTTTTTCCGCTCCGAACCAAGAGAACTAGCGCTAATGTTAGAACTAACGCGAAGTTGACAAATAGCAGTCCATATATAGTATGTCAATGGTTTTATGCTTCAGAGAAACTCCAGGGGTGGCGTCCAGATAACTGGGAAGATTTTTGTTATACAATTGTCTTTGCTTCTGATTCACAGTATTTTTTTCCCCGATGACCGATGTCATACACAAATCATCATCAACAGAGCGAACAATTTTTCCAGCCATATGACCAAGCTACTGTCAGTGTTGACTTCCCAGCAGTGTTTACACAAGCTTTCGCAATTGATCGGTCAGTCCGTATTTCATGAGAAATATATAAATGCTTGCTGACATCAGGATTTGAACCAAATAGGCGAACCCCATAGGCGGATCAGTAGAAATGCGGTGAAGTGGGAGGGTTATGATCCCTTATTTTCGGATCATAACCTCGCTGATAAAGGAAGAAGAAGAAGACATCAGGATTTGAACCATGAACCATTAGCGTGGCAATTGATGACGCTACCACTACACCATTGCCACCCTTCTCGACTCTGTAATAAAACGAAGGATATTCTAAGCTAGTCTTGTGACTCCTGTTTGAGAATTAGACCTTCTCTCTTTAGATGAGATTCAGGCTCTAAAGTTTCGAAGTGGAACAAAGGTAAGGATGCCTGAACGGATGCATTACTATACACAGCAATTGCTGCGTCTCTTCTGTCGAACCTTCGCCAGGAAGACGTGTAAAATGGACGAACACGAGAACAAACTGATTTAGTTGCACCAGTCTACGGTTTGGTATTCGCCTCAAATGCACACTCGCAGTACGGATTCGCATCCGGTTGGGCAGAACTAAAGACAAAACCTATAATGTATTGGGGCATTCAGGTCACACAGAACCTTACCACGAACAAAGATTTCGAAACGAATTCGAAATATCCATGAAAATCACCATCATGGATTCATTATAGGAATGCCACTCTATATTTGCTCTTATTAGTCCGGTATTTAGACAAGTCAGGAATCCCTTAAAAAAAAAATGTTCCTTATATTATCTTTTTTTTTGGTTTTTCTTTTTGATTTTTATAGACGGCGATGGAAAACTCTGCACAGCACCTATACCGCTTGCAATTAATCAAACCGAATGAAACTCATTATTTTGTTGTTCAACTTGCCATACTTACTTCCTTATTCAGCTTAATGTACGGTTTTATTTCAGCTACAATTAAACCTATGATGGCCAAATTATAAACGGCAGCCAAGGCAAAAAATCTCGAACTAGATGTGATATCAATGTACCATGACAGTGGGTAATCGATTGGAAACCAATCTTGGCACAGAGTTCTTACCTAAAATACAGAACAAGAACAATGAACCGATGTCAAATAGTGGTCATATTATTCTTACCTCTCCTAGGTCATCAGGGCAGAGAAATCTTAGTTGAACATCAGTAACTGAACATAGCGGAATATGCTCACTGCCTGGACGAATGTTTTCATTATGCATTTTGGAGTGTTTTTGCTTATTGTACCTAGAAGTATAGAGTGATCAGAGGGTAAAAATATAATAGCTGTATTAACTTAAGTCTTTAAAGTCTTATGTTGATCCCGTTGCGCAAAAGATCTTTATTGGTAGCAGTTATCGTGATTTTAGAGCTTTGTACTTGAACTTCTTCTTCTTTTTATCAGCGAGGTTATGATCCGAAAATAAGGGATCCTAACCCTCCCACTTCACTGCATTTCTACTGATCCGCCTGTGGGGTTCGCCTAGCTTTGTACTTGAACTATACCGACATTATCAGCAGCATAAAATATGTCGATACTAAAGGGTTTGCAAGTAATACGAGTAAACGAAATAAATTACCATGACAGTTGCCACTAAAGCTAAATCGAATTTCAAGTATGAAGTTCAACATACAACGGACCTGGGTACTAGCAATCAGATTAAACATCTCAATACATCACTAGTCACAGCTAACGCATTCTAATATTAAAAAAAATAATTAAAAAATCGAAAGTAAGTAGCAACCTTGAGCAAGCAGGCTTACGCTCTGAATCCTTCTGTGTTGACCATATTAACACCTTATGGACTATTATAGAATAATTCGCTGAGCTGCACTTGCTCTTTATTGATTTCGAGAAGGCGTTCGATAAGGTAAGTTGGCAGTTAATACGGCGCACAGCGGAGCCAAACTGCCAAAATGCGGCCATTCTCCATATCTTGAAAACGGCTTCGAATCCACCCCGATAGGCGGCGCAGTAGATGACGGCATCTTGGCAGGTGGTGCTAACAAGTGTAGGGGACCTCAACCAACTTGGCGTGCGCAACTGGAGACAGCCAGACCATAACCAGACTGGCTGGAAATTTCTGTTGGTTGAGGCCCAAGTCTATCCCGGATTGTAGCACCACCTAAGTATGTACATAAGTAACAATATGTCGCAATACAGCTCTTCGCCTATGGGATAGCTTTCTTTTACTAAAGACCTTTGCCGCCTTCCTTTCTTTCGGCTTTGTTCACTGTAACGTGGTCCAACTCCGCATACTTTATCGATCTTCGCCAGATTGTTTAATTGTTTAAGCACTGCCCTAATGGTAGCCTAATTGTCTGACAAAATTTTGAATGTACTTCTTCGACAGTTTTTCTCGAAGTTAAACTTAAAAAAATATTGTAATTGACTCAGTAACGCCACTTGTAGAGCTAACAAGATCCTAAGCGATGTAATGATGTACATGACCGCCTAAGATAAGCAGGTAATTGGAAGAGGTACTTCTGACTCTGTTGACTCAGAGTATGGAGGCTCCAATGGAGATACTAAAAAATGAAGACGATGCAAAAAATGCTTTTTTCGTCGTGCGTAGTCATGTGAATAACAGTTGTTCTTTTGCACAGAAGCCTGTCTTCTTCTTCTTCTTCCTATTTAGGCAAAAAGAAGGTTTTTATTCACAGTATTTTTTTCCCGATCTCCTGGCGTCATAGGCATAGCAATCAATCAACAGAGAGAACGACTTTTCCAGCCAAATGACCTGCTAGTGCCACGCTTTTGCAACAGTGTTGACATAAGCTTTCGCAATTGATCGAACTGACCATTTATATATTTCATGATATGTTTTCATGATAATAAATAAATGCTCGCCGACATCAGGATTTCAACCAATAGCGTGGCAATCGATGTTACCGCTACACCATCACCACCTCAACTGAAATCAATTTTCAAAAAATAGAAAACCTCTGACTCTTTTCGAATTTTCTGATTTTTGTCTGAATTTTCCTCTTTTTCTAGACCAGTGTCCCCCTTAGGTTGAAGTAGCTGCCAGCTGAGAATCGCCAACACACTTAGACAAACAATAGGTCCATTGTGATAGTGTGTTCATGCTGGAATGCTTTTAAAAATCAGGAAGAGAAACGTTTTAACCTGCGACTGGTTCGGTTCAACGCGGAATCAAAACTTTTCTATAGGTGCAGTAAGTGGAAGGGGAACACCATTTGCCACCTTTCTAAATAGATGTCTGCACATCTTCTTAATGATTTCTTAGCCGAATTGTGTCTTAAACGAACAGCTTGTTAGAGCGCAGGTCAAAATGTGGAATAGATCAACCACACTTTGCCGCGGAAGCACAACTTCACTACAAAATAAGCCATGAAGTGAAATCCCAATCACTCACCCAGTCAGACCGAAGAGTGGATCGCCCTCAGTAAACGTGGAGCAGTACAGTTGAGGGGGAATCGAGGTCTCTACGAATGAACTGGAGAGACGAAACGCTTTGCAAAACTGTAAACAAGAAGCGCGCAGTCGTTGTATAACCATAACTTCGAGATACTCAAAGGATTCTGTCCACTCTAGTTGTTGGTCGGTACCTGGTTTACCTTGGACTGTAGAGTCAGCCAAGCAATCCTGGCACGGCGATCTGGATATATGTATGTAACTTGCACGGGTGGAGGAAGCTGTGTGTTTAGCACCTCTGGAGTCCACTAAACAAGAAAAATGTATTCGAATATTTCTGAGTGAGCTGGTAGCCATCATGAAACGACAAGGCTGTCGATTCAGACGCACAGAATGTGTAAAGTTGGACTACCAAGGCCTCGTCGCACTTTGTACCTGTGACTTGGAAAGCATACAATATCACATGTGTCATGTTGGTTAGTGTATATGGATAGATGATAACCATGACATGCATTTCTTCTTTTCCCACTGGGCATGGTCACCATCTTGGCATTTCAACATCTGAGGGCATTCCAATTTAATTACTAAAATTCGTCGTCCGACAACGTTCAACGTTCCCGCTTAACGCATCAATCATGCACAAGCAAGGAGCACCGTCGTTCCGTTCTATTTTAACCACCACCGCCCCACACACTCTTATCAATCAATCGCTTGACCTTACAAGGCATGTATCATAACCAATTATTTTCGAGTGTTTCATGTCGCCAAGTACTTCACCTAATTCTCGTGCGGGCACTCTCTCGCTTCGAAGGGTTCTCGTCCGTCTTTTCTGGGTCACACTGCTGCTGAGTGCAGAGCGGTCGGTCGAAAAGGGGTCGGGCAGCTTTAACGTACTTACCATGTGAATTGCGCCATGAAGGATGGTGTAACGAAAAGCAAAACGATACAAAAGTGGTAATGAAATTAATTTTGTTAATTTCAGGCCGTGGAAAATGTGATATTTCAACTGATTTCTCCCTCCTTGCGCGTTTATCACATCGCGCGCTTCAAATCTCACTTTCGCGGCGCGGCAAACTCATTTGAACCGAATTCTCTATTGGGTATGATCTGGGAGAATTGTGCGCATCTGATATTCCATCTAATTGAATTAAATTAACTCAGAATATTTGGACAATCGCACTTTATTTGTTTGCGGGTCGAACGAAAAATCCAGCGGACGACGACGATGATGCAAAAAAAAAATAAAAAATATACAGCCAAAAGTGACAACTGACAGATGACAATTGGAGATGACAGTTTGTTTTAGGGTTTGATTTTGGAACAGTTTTGAAAGCACTGCTGTGGACAGTGACACAGAAATACGTTGGATAGCGATGCAAATAATTTAGAGGTCATGTTCTGTAAAGCATAGCGCTACGCTGTTCGAGCAGCGGTTTCCGAACTAGTTAGCATAATGTTGTCCAAATGGCAATCAAAAAGCATTTGTGGAGAGTTATGCATTGAATAGCGGATGCTATTTCAGGTACACAGCAATATGTCATAGTATTTGCTATTGGAAGATCTGGACAGGATGTCACCGGTGCGTTTCCAAGCATTGAAGTACAAGCGGCCAAAATGGGTTTAGCGGTAAATGAGGGCAAAACCAAGTATATGCTGTCAATAAGAACGGACAGTCAATACCGACGAATTGGACAGAACACCACAGTGGACAGCTACAACTTCGAGGTAGAAATGGACTGTGTCTACCTTATAAAAATAAATAAATAAATACTTGGCGCAACAGCTCTTAAGTGCCAGGGCCTAGCTTCTCGCAACCACTCTGGTTGTGTGCGTTATATTTTTTTCACACGAATAGAACGGGCTTACACTTTAGTGCCATATTTGAAGCGCAATTTCTTTTCAGAAGCTTTCTCGAGACAGCAATACTAACGAATGTTGGTTAGACGTTCGCGAGAGGTGGGACCGTGGAAAAAAGAGACTAAAGAGACTCTATATAAGATCCTGATCATCCCCGTCTTACTTAACGGTGCTGAAACCTGAACTTTATTGAAGGCGAATGAAGATATCCTTGGTTGCTTCGGAAGAAAAATTCTCGTAAGATATTCGGTCCCCTTTGCGTTAATGGGTTTTGGAGGAGAAGATTCAACGACGAACTATACGAGCTGTACAGCGACAGCGACCCAAAAAAAACTGCACATTGGACGTCTGAGATGGCTAGGACATAAAGGGTGGGTGAACACCAACGCTCCGGCCCACAGAGTCTTCGAATCTAACCCGGAGGGACGACGCAGTAGAGGGCCTACTCGCCGTAGGTGGCGCGACCAACTTGGAGTGCGCACAGGAGGCAATTAGCTAAAAACCGAGCTAAATGGAGAGGCTTGTTGGTTACGGCTCAGGTTCACCGCAAAATGCAGTGACATTTAAGTAAATAAGTGTTATAGAAAAAAAAAATAACATTTTAGTAATGAAATGTGAATATGCCAACAAAGTGTTGTGCGTTTAGCTGTGGTCCTCGATGAGGTACACTTAAACCACCAAAAAGTGCATTGCGTTACCACTAGGTAGGTATAGGTATGGGTGGATCACGTCGCCTACTTCTAAAACCATACACATTTAGTATTCAATTTTAAAAAGACAAATTCTTCTTCTGCTTACCTGAGGGCATGGTGCAATATCCGATGAGAACGTGTGTGAATCAAAGCATTCCCCTTCTGTGTTTCAGTAGTCCAATAGATCTCTAATGTAGTGAAGGCCAGAGTAGCCTAGTAGTGTTGCATTAGTCTGAGTGGTACCATCGCTGATTTTCTTTTTAAACCGCGTCGGCATGGATGAAGTATTTAGCAAAGGACATTGGGACCTCGATGTCATCAATACTTATGCCGCTTGTATCCGAGGAGCCTTGTCGTGCTAACTCAGCAGCTTTCCGATTCATTGATATGTCATAATGACCAGGTATCCAGAAGGTGAGGTAGCACTGTTCAGCTTTCTCGTTAAGAGCTGCGCGGCAGTTTTTCACTAGTTCAGAATGCAAGGGATTTGGTATCTGCCTTACTGTCGAGGTGTTTGACGATATGCATCTGCGATATAGTATTAACCGCTGGCCTCGACTTGAAAATTGCTTGAAAAACGTTGAAGTGATTTAGAAGGTTAGAAAAGAGGTGAATGTCCAGGTTCTCCGAGAAGACCCCTCACCGATTCCGTCTATGGTCTCGGTCTCATCTGTGAAAGCTGGCAGTACTTTATTGTAGAGGAGATCTTGTCGTACCAACTCTGTTTTGTCCGGTAATGAGTGTTTATAGCCCAGGTTGAAGTCTAAATCGACGGGTAGTCGGTTGGTGGCTCTGAGAAGATGTCGGTACATCAGTAAATTTCTGCCGTGATAAATTAGTTGTTCTCTCTACGCAAGGCAATAGTACGCAATAATGGAATTTGTAGCTTAGGCGAACGCCACGGGCGGATCAGTAGTAATGCGGTGAAGTGCGAGGGTTATAATCCCATATTTTCGGATCATAACCTCGCTGATAAAAGGAAGAAGAGTAGAATTTGTCGCTTAAAACGCAATATTGAAGGAAATATTTAATCAAAATTCATCAGGCGCTGTATTAGTGCACTTTTCTGCAGATAAGTTATTTGAGTAAGTTGGTTGTCTCGAATCATGTTGATGTAAGGCAAATGCCGTGCAACAGAGGTCACCTCTCCCCTATCCACATAATCTAAAACTGTCATTCGAGAACTGAATAGGGCGGGCGAATAGCGCTGGTATTGCATATTTTGCTTTTTCTTGAATAAAGTTTAAAAACTTTAAAGGGTTTTTCCGTTCCCCTAGCTGAAAAGCTACTATTTTGCTAGTTACAACGTTATTCGCGTGACCCATTCATTAACTGTCAAAGTGAAAATGTCTATTAGGTCCGTCAAGTGTATAATAGAAGTGTGGCAGCACTAGTTCATGCCCACAATACTTCACTAATCCCATTCACCGCTAGATGGACAATCTGGGCTCAAATTTCACAACCAATTGCAAGAAACGTCAAAAAGCGCAAGCAAATTACACTACTACACGGCAACTGCACTTCACAATTTCTTGTAATTATGAATGAAAATGAGCTAATATTCCGCTGCAAAGTAACTATTTCCGCAGTATATTATCAGTTCTACCTCTATCCAGTTGGTTAGAAGTAATCTACCTTGACTATGAAATATTGGAGCAACTATCCGGGCGACAAGCATTTATCTGATTCATACAACCCCCTAGAGGAAGAGAGGCGCACCCTCGACTTCTGGACGAAGAAGCAAGCATTTGAGAAGATCCAGGAGAACCGACTCAACGACAACGATGGCACGTTTGCCTTCCACTGTGGGCCGTCCTTCCCCACAGGATCACCACACATTGGTCACATTCTGAATGGCGTAGTGAAGGACATCTTCATGCGGTATGGGTACCAAAGGAAGCTTCAAGTGGTCAATCAGTTTGGCTGGGACTGCCATGGCCTACCAGTGGAGCACGAAGTTGACAAGAAGCTGGGCGTCAGAGCACCAGATGATGTGGTGCGACGTATCGGAATCGCCAGGTACAACGAGGAGTGCCGGAAGTTTGTGCAACGGCACCAAGCTGAGTGGAGCAGCGTCTTCGAAAGGATGGGCAATTGGGTAGATTTTAGTAAGGCGTACTCTACCATGAGTACTGAGTACATGGAGAGTGTGTGGCGGGTGTTTAAGCAGCTCTACGACAAGGGGTTGGTGTACAGGAGCACCAAGGTGCTGCCATATTCAACGGAATGCTTCACGCATTTGTCCCATTTCGAGGCCGAACAGAACTCGAAAGAGGTCAGCGAAGTGGGCGCGACAATTTCTCTGACAATTGTGGACTCTAGTGTGAAGCTGCTGATCTGGACAACCGCTCCTTGGACATTAGTGGCGAATTTGGCGGTCGGTGTCAACCCAAATGCGGTATACGTGAAGGTGAAGCAGAACGAGGATGTATACATCGTGTCGAAGAATCGGCTGGCATTTTTGTTCACAAGTTCCAGTGACTACGTCGTGTTGGAGAAAGTTCAAGGTAAGCAACTTGTGAATCTACTGTGTCAACCTTTGTTTAAGTATCTCAGTGGGAAGACACTACCAGTCCTCGCAGACGAGTGCATACGTGATGATCTCGGCACTGGGATTGTAGCTATGTCCCCTTATTTCTCAGAGGATGACTATCGAGTATGTTCGGAACATGGTATCCAACTTGTCGAAGTCATATGTCCAATAGATGACACTGGTCGCCTTAAAGAACATCTATCTGAGGTGGCAGGACTTACCATCAAGGAAGCTAGTGACTGTGTATTAGAGACTCTCCAACGACTTGGGCATGTGGTTCGTCTTGAGGATATTAAACACAAAAAAGCGCACTGTTGGCGCTCTGATGTTCCACTCATTTACAAAGCTACATCAACCTGGTTCATCGGCGTTGAAGGCTTCCCCATGGAGAGGGACTCCCAAGTTCATGAAGCGATGAACAATCGCCCTAGGGACTGGCCTATAGGTCGGACACGGTACTGGGGAACACCACTTCCCATCTGGGCGTCGCGGAATGGAGATGAAATCCTTTGCATCGGAAGTATTGATGAACTTCTGCAGCTGACCGGTCACACAAGTATAACCGATATACATAGGGAGTTTGTAGACGACTTGGTTATACCGTCGAGAGTTCCTGGAAATCCTCCTCTTCGTAGAGTGCCTGAAGTTTTTGATTGTTGGTTTGAGTCCGGCATTATGCCTCACATCCAAGGGCGTAGTCCAGTGGATCTCATAGTTGAAGGCTCGGATCAAGCCTGCGGATGGTTCTACACTACTGCGATGCTATCGGCAGCACTAAACCAACCGCCACCGGCGGAAAATATTCTCGCGCATAGATTAATTCTAGCTGCGGATGGTACGAAACTCTCCAAAAGAAAACACAATACAAGTGATCCCATTCGTTGGGTCAATAAGTATGGAGCCGATGCGCTAAGGCTTCACCTAGTAAACACTCCTCTGATGGAGGCCGATAATTCCACACTTCACGAGGACGGAGCGAGAGAAATGACCGAGAGTGTGATTAAACCACTTTACAAGATTCTGCTTGGTCTTGTACCCTATTTTGGCAAGCAAGGTTGGGTCACTTATGGTATAATCTCCGACGTTAAATACATTCGTAACATATTCGATAGATGGATGCTATCATGTGCTGAATCACTTTTACAATTCTATGACGCTGAAATGAGAGCTTATCGTTTGCACACTGTGATCCCACGGATAACAAATCTAATTGAACTCCTTCAAGAGTGGTACCTTCCGATAAGCCATGCACAGCCCCGAAATAATAGAGATGGCTATGACCCGTTTGTCCTGTATAATGCCGTTTACAAGATATGCCTAATGTTGGCGCCATTCGCACCGTTTTTCATTGAGCAAATCTATCAAATATTGGAACCGTATGTGGGGCATTGTTTTCGCAGAAATTTCATTCATGAACTTGTGCTAACTGAGAGGTGTAATGCAATCGTTCAGCTGGACGTAGAACTGACAGTAATGCGATGGGTAAAGATTATGGAATTGATTCGTGAGGAGCGAGCGAATCATATTGTTCCGATTAAGTATCGAATTAGTGAGTTAATTATTGTCCATCCAGTGGAGAGTTATCTAGAAGAGAATGAGTTGTTGGATGAAACCATGATGCGGATGGCCAATGTCCATCAAATAAGAAAGACAAGTGATCGTGGCGCGTATGGAGCGACACTTACTGCCGGTTTAAAAGCGAATTCTTCGTTGCATCAAAGGATGAGTCCACTTGAACTTGAAGAGGTCAATTTGAAGGTCCGCCAGCTTAGTGATAGAGAAGTAGAAGAGGTAATTCAGAAGAAGTCCCTTAACATCGGGCAATGCAATGTTCTGTTGGAAGATATTCAGGTATCGTATAAATTCGACAAGGTATTGGATAGGAACTGTGCAATCACTAGTTATGAGGATCTATTAGTCATTGTTCGAATGAACAAGAACTTGGATTACTATGAAGAAGGTACGCGCCTGGAGTTAGTCAGCTCAGTTCAAAAGCTGAGGAGGAGGACGAAAATATTTCCCAGTGAGCTTGTTACTGTGTCTTACTCAACCAAAGACAGTTGTTTGCGGCACGCATTTGAAAAGTACTCTGGCGACTTGCGAACATCTACTAATTCGGTAGTCAAATGTATGGCGAATGAAGAATTCCTAGAGAAAGACGTTGTGCAAGAGTGCGTTGAAATTAAGGGGGCACCTGTGACCTTGTACCTGGTTAAGAATAGCTGATTCATTTGAAAAACGTGTTGTACCTGTAATATTAATTATTAAAAATTTAAGTATTTGTTTTTGTAATTATCAATTTATTGTATTGTTGTTATATGAATTATATTAAAAAAGAGATTTTGTTGGTTTGATTGATTTTTTTATTCGACGCCGGCACTTTAAGATTCATTGGCCTGTACCTTTGAATAGGCTTAGGAAATCTAAAAGCGAATCTTCGAGAACTCACTGTGAACGTATTAAAAGCTTTCCTGTCGCTGCTCGCATTCAAAAGGCCCTAGCCTACAGTCACTCAAAGCACCCCCTGTCAGCTCTTTTTTTTTTTAAGGAAATTCAAATCCCAGAGCACTCAGACTCTCCGTTCCATTGTACTTCCAGGCAGGAACCTTTCTTTGGTGCAGTGGTTGGAAAAACTTCGATGTTATTCGTTTTCCTTTTTATATTTGTGTGGCTGATGGATTGCTATTCACTATTGCCACCAACCCTGTCAAGTCTTACTTGATACTTACTTCCAGGCTGCATATCCGACTGTGCTTTCTCCTCAGAACACCTGAGGAATGACATTCACATCGTTTCTGCACGAGCTATAGCCTATCTGGCGAAATATTTACTGCCAATCGCATTGGATGGACTTTATACACTTTTAGCCCATTCAAACCACTAGGTGTAGATGGCATATTTCCCTGCCTTTTACAACAAGGACAAAACCTGTTAATTCCCACCCTCATAAGAAGTTCAGATCCATCCTAATACTAGAAGAAATGTACAGTCGCTGTCTAGCTCTCGTAGCATAAACATCGTGTTTATTTTCGGCTGCTCATCTCACTGCGAATACCTCTGTCTCTCTCGCTCAAAAGTCTAATTTTCTCCTTTATCTCATACACGTGCTTGTCACTACTTTTTGTGACCAAGAAATGAAAAACAGATTTTTAGCTTAGAACCTTACTTTACACTTTTATTTACCCACTTTCGGGTGCATAAAATTACAGTCCAATTTTCTCTTAAAATAAACTACGTCTGCTTCTGATCGTAGTCGGACAAAGGGTAACGGTAACAGTGAATATTCGGTATGTGTGTAAAAATGGTTTCAACGGATTGCAAGTTAGCTCAATAAAAAAATGGCGGCGCTCAATGGCAGCAGCCGAACTGAGGAAACTGAGCTTAGGTTTTTGGTTGCGTTCAAAGACAATCTATTTATTTTGGATGGCAATTTACATACATAGTTAATTCGGACAGTGCTGGTAACCTTATTTCTTAGCTAATTGATTATTTTTTTCTTACAAAATGGCCCCGGGGCCAAAAATAACACCCGAGAATCGGTTTAGGTTATAGACGGACCCGCCTCCTACCGAACCCCGTGCTAAAAAAACCAAAATCTCATCTTCTCAAATTAATGATTTCCCAAATCTGCCGAAAACTATAGCTGCAAAAAAACCCTAAGGGGCGCCGTGGCGTAAGTGGTTAGTGTGTCGGATCACTACGCATGAGGTTCCAAGTTCGAATCCCAGAAAATACCAAAAAGTTTTTTCACGGTCCCACCTCTCGCGACAAACATCCGAGAGTATTGTTGTCTAAAAAAAGCTTCTCAAATCGCCGTTCGGATTCGGCAGTAAACTGTAGGTCCCTTCCATTCGTGTGAAAAATATAACGCACACAACATGAGTGGTTGCGAGAAGCTAGGCCCTGGCACTTTAAAGAGCTGTTGCGCCAAATATTTGTATTTGTAAAAAACCCTAAGTTTATTCTCATTTCTTCAACGAATCCTGATATTCCAATCACTTCTGTAAGTATTTTCGTTGTTAGAAAAGCCATTGATTCAAACAGTACTGAATATGAGCACATCACCCAACTTAGAGATGGTAATTTACTAATAATTACCAAAAATCAAACTATTGCGGAAAAGTTTATCAAAGTGACTAATCTTGCTAATCAGTGTCCGGTTTCCATCAAACTGCACGAAAAGTTAAATTCTTTAAAAGGCATAGTTTACGCTCCCTGCCTTATAAACGTCCCAGAAGAAGAGATATGTTTAGAAATGAAGTCCCAAAAAGTGACGGAGGTATATAAATTTACCAAGCTCGATAATGGTCAACCACGTGCTACTGGACTCATGCTCTTTACGTTTGACCTATACCAAATCCCTAGTTCAGTTGAAATAGGACGGTATAAAACTAACGTATCGGAATATATTCCGAACCCAATGCGTTGTCGAAATTCTCAGAAACTAGGGCATACAACGAAAAGATGCAATGGCAATCAGATCTGTGTTACATGCAACCTTCCACCCCATTCTCCATCCGACTGTACACGCATAATGTGCGCGAACTGTTCTGAGTCACATCCTTTCTCATCAACCAGTTGTTCTAAATACGTACAAAGCAAGGAAGTTTTGAGAATCAAAACTAAAAACAAATGCAGCATATCCGAAGCCAGGCGCATATACAATCTGCAAAATCCAGTGCAAACTAACGATTCTTCATTATCGTAAGGCAAAACAAGCCGTTCCCTCAACACCTAAAACGGATCCCAAAGAGAAAACAATATTTCCCAATCCACCACCTTCCCCCTCATCTTCAAAACGAACTCCATCTGAAACTAATCTAAAAACAACAAGTACATCGAACCCACCTACTACAGCCACCATACCCATAGTACAACAAAGTCACAACCTTTCTAACACCAATACCAACAAGATCTTCCGATCCAATTCAAACTAAAATACCTGATTCACCACTTAATGCAATATCAAACTCTTTAATCAACAAAAACAATTATTTCTTAAACAACTCCGACACAGATGATAGCATATAAAAGCTCTCTCACTACACCACGTACACTGTCGATGTTTTCGCTGGCGGTGAGGAGAGTGGAGTTAACCGACCTTGGTTCGCTCCACGCTCCTCTCCTCCAGCGGAGATATTGACAGCATCTCGATCACCATACCATACCATCACCCGCTCTTATAATCCCACATATCCTAAAAAAATTCTCAACAATTTTATTGCAATTATGCAATAAAATTATGTTGATTCTATTTAAATCATAATGACCTTCAAAGCTGTCCAATGGAATATAAAAGGTTATATTAACAATTACGACGAGCTAAATGTTTTGATAAAACAGCACTCACCTAGTGTTATCTCTCTTCAAGAGACACACTGTGCGTTTCAATCTAATCCAGTAACTCCAAAACAATTATACCGGATATTTCAATAACTTCCCTAACAATACCTCAGCTAAACAAGGTATTGGCGTTTTAATAAAAAAAAATATTCCCAATAAACAAATTATTATCAATTCCAATATTCTAACCCTAGCTTTGGAAATAAAACTAGCCTCCAAAGTTACCATTACATCTATTTACATTCTGCCAAAGCAAGCATTTTCACCCGCAGATTAGGAAAATATACTTAATCAAATTCATACTCCTGTTTTGCTTGTTGGTGCCGTTAACTCATGGAGCACACTATGGGGTTCTGCATCCACTAATTCAAGGGGGGCTATTGCGGAGGACTTTTTACTCATTCAAACCTTATTGTTTTGAACAATGGTTCAGCAACTCACTTTTCTACACACAACACGTTTACTCATATAGACGTAACTTGCTGTTCACCTGAACTCTACACGAAAATATCGTGGAGTAAGGAATCACATTCTTAAACATATTGCACTGCAAAACGTTACAATCGACATATCAAGGGAAGCAAAATATCTAGGTATTACTCTTGCAAAACGCTCACCTGGAACTCACGCCTGAGGTTGCCGCGTGAGCAAAAAATAAAACGATGGGACTTCAGTCCAGTACTTTACATGCTGATTGTCATGTAGAGTACTGGGTCAAATTCAAGGGCCTAAGATAAGCGAAATAAGTGCAGCAGATACAGACGTATGCCGGCTATGTGGAGAGCAAAAAGAAACGACAGAACAAATTCGTTGTGAATGCCCCATGGCCGAAAAAAAAAAAAACTTTTCCACCTCAGGCGGGATTTACTGGGACCCTCAGACATTTGGAACATTGAGCCTGTAGCTTTGTTAAGGTTTATTAAGACCATTAACACAGTTCTCGGCTAAACACCGGGCTTGCACAATGGATCTTATAGGTCGCAGTGCGCACTAATATAGTGCAGTAGTATTGTTTCTTATAGCTTTTTTTCTCTAAAAAAGGAAAACAAGCGTTTCAGTAATGAGCTTACCGTACCAGCACTCACCAAAGAAGCACCGAAGATCTAGCACCTGATACGAGCAAAGGCAGGGCAATAGTAGAGGAAGCGTTCCTCAGTTTAGTCAACATAACATCGGTTTAGTCAACCTGTATCCTGGAGAGTCATACTACACACAGTTGTATTCCTGAGAAACTCAATGGCCAATGGAAACCCCAGGTGCCTGGCAATTTTATCGGAGATCTCATTCCCTATGATCCCACTGTGGCCTTAGACCTAGAAAAGATTTAAAGAATTTAGCCTTGCGACCGAGTTCAATGACTACATTCACGAACTATTTTGGAAGTGGTTGAAGAATTAATCAAGCACCTAACCGCAGCCTGTCTCTCACTTCAGACTCTTCCACCTGCTCCTTTCAATATACTTACAACACCAAACAAAACCACCTAAAACGATCAGTAATATCGTTTCCACCCACACCGTTAGTGAAGTTGTCAGAGATTACCTCCAGGTTGCCCTAATAGATGAGATGTCTAATAGTGGTAAGCTAGAGGTGAACGCGCGGTGTGAAATCGAGGCTAAACTGTCGCAGAAGTTGCTGTACAAGCTGATCCAATGCCTAAAAACTCACAACCGGACGGTTCCGATGGATGACTGGGCTGGGCAGTCATCAAAGCTGAGCAACCACGAAAAGATAGCATGATTTGCTCTCTATATAAATTCCCTGGCTATGCCATAAGGTAATGCTTATATTTATAGCAGCAGTATATTTTTAAATCATGGTTCTTAAACTTGGAGACGTGTCCGAATGGTTTTCATCCCTAAAGTGGATCAGCGAGGAAATGAATCCCCAAATGATGTTAGGCCTATTAACATTACCTCTTTCGTTCCGAAGACCATGGGACGTGTTCTAGACATTAACATTCGTAAAACCCTGGAGAGATCACCACTGTCTAACTCTCAACGCAAGTACCTCAAACGGAGAGACGGCTCTTTATGAGGCAGTGCGTATAGTGGAAAAAAACACTACACTACAAAGAAAACACTCTTGCTACTTTCTTGGACATTGAGGAGCTAACACATTCACACTGAAGCTATTCTATTATAGGTGTAGAGGAGCATATTAGTATTGATAAGACCTCGAATTATTCAGTCAACACTATACTATTCCGTTCCCATTCTTCAGCTGCCTTGACGTGGCGGAACGGCTTAAGAGTCAATGACCCTAAGGGTCCGAAAGGACCCCAGGTGAGACATCGAACTAAAGGCTGAAGACGTCTTGACTGTGACGCAAAACCTGTTGAAGGTATGATGGAAGAAACTTGTACGGTATCTACTCCAGGTGGTACTCGTGAAAACGATAATCCACCCGTGGTCTTTTTGACTACGGCCGGGACGAGGATTCTGGAGGTCCCAACCACCATACTTTTACCCCCCGCCTCTGGCGTTGAATCAGAAGTAGTAGCGACGCTTGTTTCAGAAGACTCCTGCAGCTCTGTCTCTGACTCGATTGGTAGACTGGGCTGGAATGGCAAAGAAAGTGGCGGAAAGGCTTCGGCTGGAACGTCTAATCTCTGTCTCAATAGAAGGGTAGCTGGTCGAAGTTGTGTCGGTGACGGTTTGACTCGGGAAACCAATAAGGCTGAACGAGCTCCCGAAGCGGCGCACTCCGATGGGCTCCTGACTAAGAGTTAATTGAAAAGGAGAAGAAGGAAGGCGGCGGTGGCGCGGTGCAAAGAGGCTGCAGAGTCAGCTGAAGGCGCAAGCGCCGAAAGCAGTCATCCTTCAGTAGCGACAGGAAAGAAGCCTAGGTCGGCAGAAAGTATTCCAACTGGAGCCGATCAATCCCTCAGACCTAACGCTGGCTCCTTTTCGGTCGGCTCGAACAGGTCCAATCTGATGGAACAAGTTTCGCCTGCTCTTCTTAGTGGAACCGTGTGCGCATCTGATGCGCGCTCTTCTGCCGGGCACACTCTTACCGGTGGCGTTATCTGCGCACAAAATCTGGTGGATACTGGTGCTGTTACCCCTAAAGGTCCCAGCACTAGCGGACAGAAAATGGCTGACGCAAGCAATGCCACGGGTAGGGGCGCTCGCCTCGCCGGAAGCATGTGCGCACCTGGTGCGCGCCGTTCTGCTAATAAAACTGCGACTATATCTTTGATATTTTCGCAGATAAACCTCCACCACTCAAAGGCTGCTACCGCTCTCTTAAGTAGCAGACTTTCCGTGGTGCGTACAAAACCCCACATAACATCTATCCAGGAGCCATACGTGCGGAACAAGCGCATATGTGGTTTTGGGGGTGTTCGTGGAGTAACGGTGCTATGTGACGAGCGATCTGAAAGAGCGAGAGCTTGTCAAATTGTGCCGAATTTCCTCTCGGTAACCAAGCTTGGACAATTTTGTGGACAGGACCTGGTTGCTGCAGCTGTAAGCTACGAAACGACCGGAAGTTGGAAAACCTTCGTCGTTGCGTCGGCTTACTTCCCTTATGATTCGGTAATGCCTCCACCACCGAAGGCGGTTGCCGAACTCATAAAGTACTGTGACACTCAGGAGATGGGACTAGTCATGTGTTGCGACGCGAATGCTCAGAATACAGTCTGGGGCAGCAGCAAATGTAACACACGAGGAAACCATCTCCTAGACTTTATACTATCGTCTGGCATGGTAATTAACAATGTGGGCTCCCAGTCAACTTTTGTTACGGCAAGGAGGCAGGAGGTAATTGATTTGACTTTATCTAATAGGTATTTCAAATCAATTACTAACTGGAGGGTACTGCCGGAGGTTTCCTTGTCAGACCATAGATACATCGTTTTCCAAATCGAATGCGAGGCCATAACTTTGCAGGAGAGGAGGAATCCGAGGAAAACCAACTGGGTGCGGTTTAGGGAAGAGCTAGACAGATCTGTCAAAACTCCAACTAAACTCAGAACGAAACGAAAGGTTGAGGATGCTGTTCAAAACCTGACTAGTGTCCTTACCAGCTGTTTTGAACTGACGTGCCCATTGACAAAAACCCCCTGCAGAACTCCGGTTCCCTGGTGGAGCCCAGAACTGCAGCGACTTAGGAAAGAATCCAGAAAACTTCTAAATAGGTCACTCAAGACAAATTTAGAAGGTGACTGGAATCTTTTTAGATCGAAGCAAAAAGACTACAAGAAGTTAATTCGGTTGTCGAAAAGTGCTTCTTATAGAGATTTTTGTGAAAAGATCGAGACACTCGGTGAAACCAGCAGGTTGGTTAATGTTCTCAAAAGGGGCAAGCCGACCAAACCGGAGTCACTGAGAAAATCTGATGGCAAGTTTACTGAGAGGAAAGCGGAAACTTTTAGTCTTCTGCTGGAGACTCACTTTCCTGGCAATCGGATAATCACTAGGTCGCAGCTTGGCCCGCTTATCCAGGCTGAGCTTGATCTAAGTCAGAAAACTCGGCGCAGCTGGTATATTGCATCAGCCGTGGTAACAGATGAGGCCATCAAATATGCTGTGGCATCTTTTGATGGTTTCAAATCGCCTGGCACCGATGGAATATATCCAGCTATGCTGCAATAGGGTATAGATCAGCTATTGCCAACTCTGAAAAGAATTTTCACCGCTGGCCTGGCGCTGGCATATATTCCTACACCTTGGCGGACAGTCAGAGTAGCTTTCATACCGAAAATTGGTAAGGAAGACTATTCGCTCCCCAAGAGTTTCAGACCTATAAGTTTGACATCCTTCTTACTGAAAAGTATGAAGAGACTGGTAGGATTTCACGTGCGCAAAGTTGCTTTGAAACTGCATCCACTATCGGAGATGCAGCATGCCTATCAGCGTGGGAAATCCTGTGAGACTGCACTTCAAAATCTAGTGGCCAGAATTGAATGCGCGCTTGATAGGAGAGAATACGCGATGGGTATCTTCGTCGACATTGAGGGTGCTTTTGACAATGCGACTTTTGACTGCATGTGCGACCCTGCCAGGCAACACGGGGTAGATGAAACATTAGTGTTGTGGATTAAAGCAATGCTAATGAATAGAACGTTGGTAGTGGATGCGGATTGTGGCCAATATGTTATGACAGGGGTAAACAGGGGCTGTCCGCAAGGTGGCGTTCTGTCTCTATTGTTATGGTGCATGGTGGTCGACTCTCTGTTGAACACTCTAAATAGTTCTAACGTCTACGCTCAGGCATATGCGGATGATGTCGCCGTACTTTCTGTCGGGCCATGCCTGGCGACGGTCTGTGCTAACGCGCAGGCGGCTCTGGACATGATCGATGAATGGTGTACTAGGAGTGGGCTTTCGGTGAATCCTCTTAAAACTGAGGTTGTTCTTTTTACGAGAAGAAGGATTTTGACCGGTCTGACTCAGCCAGTACTAAAAGGCGTCACCATTCGCATTTCCAATGAAGCCAAATATCTGGGAGTGTTTTTAGATAAGAAACTTCATTGGTCCAAACACGTCGAGTCGAAAACATCCAAGGCGCTCTCATTCTTCTGGCAGTGTAAGGGTGCTTTTGGCAAGACTTGGGGCTTATCACCGAATAAGGTTCTCTGGATCTACACGGCTATGATAAGACCATTCCTCGCATATGCGTCGGTTGTTTGGTGGAAGGGGCTCTCGCGTAAATATGTGGTTGCCTTTTGTGCGAAACTCCAAAGAACGGCTTGTCTCGGCTGCTCGGGAGCTTTCCCGAGTACGCCTGGCTCTGCTCTAGACGCTTTGCTGAACTTACCTCTCCTTGATACTTATATCATGGGTTGCATTATCAAAGCCATCCATCGTCTTAGGCGAGGCGGTTTTTGGTATACTCCACACTGGAACTTTGATGAACTTGCGCGACACTTATCTTACGACTCCTGTCTTATGGATATGCCGTCTGATGCAATGACACCAGAACTCCAGCTGATGCGCAAATTCAGAGTCGACTTTCCTTGTGTCCAGGACTGGCTTCGGTCAGAGTCTGAGCCGGGAATGGAATGTAGTCGTATTTTCACGGACGGTTCCAAAACCAGTCAAGGGTCTGGCGCTGGTGTCTTCGTGGAAGTCGACAACATTAGACTTCGCTTCTCGTTAGGCAAATATGCGTCTGTTTTCCAAGCGGAAACTTATGCAATCCTAACGGCCATGAACTATGTTGTGAAGAACAGGTGGAAGGGACGTAGCATTTGTGTCTGTAGTGACAGTCAGGCTGCGCTTAAGGCCTTGCTTAACCCTTTAACCACTTCCAAAATAGTTCGTGAAACCAAAAACTCTTTGAACTCGGTCGCAAGGCTGAATTCTCTGTCTCTTATCTGGGTCCCAGGTCACACTGGGATCTTGGGGAACGAGATCTCCGATGAGATTGCTAGACAAGGCTCAGAGGAGGCTTTCTCAGGTCCCGAACCCGCGTTGGGTCTTCCAGCGTCCTCGGTTAGGGCTTTCATTGACGATTGGGTCTCTCACGAGCACAATTGTGTGTGGCATGACTCTCCAGGTTGCAGGTTGACTAAACGCATGCTCCCGGACGTCTGTAAGAAATCAGCGGCATTCTTGCTGTCTCTCAGCAGAAAAGACTGTAGACAACTCATCGGCGTCTTGACAGGCCACTTCGCTTTTGCCAAGCACCGTAACGTGTTAGGCTTAAGTGACACTACAATCTGCGACGCTTGTGGAGAGAGCGACGACACCGCGGAACATTATCTTTGTGAGTGTCCGGCCTTTGCTCGTATCAGGTGGCAGATCTTCGGTGCGGATGTGGTGAGTGCTGGTACTGTAAGCTCCTCATCACTGAAGTGCTTGCTTGGCTTTCTTCGAAAGTCAAGGAAATTCCAGTAAAATGGGTAAATCAGGGTTTGCTCTCTGGCAGTACAATGGACCAGTTGTGTCTGAGTGCGCCAGTCGAGTGTTTCCTATCCCGACAAAAAAAAAAAAAAAAAATACTCTGTCCAACATAAATTGGCAGTACACGTCTTATGGGGAAGCTTTTCCAAAATCAGTAGCGTGCCATATTTTTGCACCATACTAAATTGAAAGAAACCCCCCATAAAAAGTGTTTGCCCACCAATGAATTACCAATTGCATTTGACGTAGATTAACATGTCCTATTCAGCGCACATCTGAGCACACTGATTAGCTGTGGCCTGCGGCTGCTGCTATTCAACCCCCATTAAATTGATGTGCATTCAGAGTTACCAGTGTCCGTTTGGTAACTCGTTCAGTTTTTTTTCCTTGGGTTTCTGTTGAGGAGCTTTTGGTTTTAGAGCTTTGAAAAAAGTTCTTAATGATATTATCGTGGAGATCTTGTTTTGATCTTTTGCATTTCTTTTAATGTGTGGAAAATACGTTAAAATGCAGTTAAAAAATTGTAAGCTGTTTTCTTTAAGGGAAAGGTTTATTTGCGTAGGTTTTCGTAGCGTGTGATCAGTTTTTTGATGTTACGTGTATTTTTCTAAATTTGGATTGTGATACTAATGTGAAATTAAATGTTTTTATGTAAATTGTATTTTTAAACGGTGTATTTTTCTTTTTAGTATTGTGCAGTTTGTGTTTTTAAGGCGGGTAGTTTTTTAAAAATTGTTTTTTGAAGTGGTGTATTTTTTTTTAAGTTTTGTGCAATTTGTATTTTTTATAAATAAAACAAATTAAATGAAAATTTCAATCTAAAAAGAGGACGCTAACCCTACATAATATTCTTTCAGATTTTGCTAATTTGAAATGCTTACTACGGAAACCCTGTAAAAGCTTTTGTTAGAATAGCACCTTACGGAAAACAAAAGAGTGCGAATGAGAGACAAACATCCCTATCTTCCCTGTACTGCCAATTTATGTTGGACAGATTATAGGTAACAATAGCACAACTAAGACTGCGAAGAGAAGTACTCCTCAATGAGAATGATCTCCTCTCTTTTATGGTCGTGAACAAGATCTTAGTGCGACTGGACAGGAAGGGTTTTAATGTGGTTGTGTACGCGGATGACTTTTTAACTTTAGTGTCAGGAAAGTCTCTCTGAGATAAACCCTGGATTTAGTACATACATGGGCTTGGAGTAAATCCTGATAAAACTGAAATGATGATATTTACCACTAAAATCAAAATACAAAACCTCACCCCACTCAAACTGAATGGTGGGTCTCTTTCCTTATGTTCTAGTTAAAAATACTTAGGCACGATCCTTGACCCAAAATTTAGTTGGAAGCTAAAAATTGAACAGCAAGTGGAGAAAGCTACTCCTGCAAGAACACATTCGGCAAAAAATGTGGCCTTTGGATGCACAGAGCTGCTGTGCGTCCAATTCTTACTTACGGCGCCATCGTTTAGTGGCCCGCTTTAAGCAGAAAGAAAGAATTACTAATTAAAATAGCTAAAAAAAACTCAATTAGAAAAAAATGCAAACGCCATCCCTGCAATCAAAAATTAAAAAAGTATTACCTACAAATAAATGATGAGGTCAAGAAATACGTCAAACTTAGTCGTGATAAGTATTATACTGATAAGTTTCAGAATTATAAAGGCAATGTAAAAGAAGAATGGAGAGTTGTGAATAATATCCTTAACAATCAAAAGGATAAAGACAAGTCTTTAAAATTGAAGTGGAAGGTGCGATAAGTACTAACCCAACGGACATTGCCAACAATTTTAATAAATTCTTTGTATTTATCGCTGCTAAATCGAAACCCTGTCCTCCACAATACAATTGTAGTTGCAATATATATGCAGATGTAGTTGAAGACAGATCTGTAAGCAATAGTTTTGTTTTCAAACCTTTCACTCCATTGGAAATTCACAAATGTATAATGTCTCTTGATAAAAAATATTCCAGTACTTCTGATAAAATAACTGTCTTTTAAAACGTATTTCACTGTATATTGTTGATGTATTGTGTCATTTATTTAATTTAAGTGTTAATTGTGGTATTTTTCCGTCATCGTTAAAAAGTGCTGAAGTTATTCCTGTGTTCAAAAAAGGAAATCGAATTTCAATGACCCAATATAGACCTATCTCTATACTCCCAACGTTCTGCAAACTATTTGAGAAACTAATCAAAGTACGCGTAATATCATTTTTGAACAAAACTAATTTCTATAGTGATCAACAATTCGGCTTTCGTGAGGGTAGATCTACTGAAGATGCCATTCTCAAATTATGTAGTGAAATCTATGATAGCTTCAATAATAATAACACCAGTGTTGTTCTCTTAATTGATATGACAAAAGCTTTCGATATGGTCAATCATGATATACTGCTAAATAAATTATACAAATCTGGAATGAGAGGCGCAATACACAATTGGTTTTCATCTTACTTGACAGATAGAAGTCAACGAGTAAAACTTGACGGAATCTACAGCAATGAGTTAAAAACGACTATTGGTGTACCTCAAGGATCAGTTCTTGGGCCAATATTATTTTTAATTTATATCAACTCGTTATTCTATCAAAACTTCAATGGTCGAATTACTGCTTTTGCTGATGATATGGCATTAACATATGCAAACAACAGCCTATTTGATTCAGCGACAAAATTGCATATGGATCTTCATATATTGCGACAGTGGTTCGCTAAGCATGAGCTACTTATAAGCGAAAAAACAAAGCTAATGATATGTAATTTGAAAGCTCCCTGTCTACTTGATTGTAATGTTATGTTTCACTCCACTTCTTGTATGAAATCGTCCATATGTGTTCATGCATGTGACAAAAAAAACTTTTGCGAAGATTCATAGTGTAATTCCAATTGTTTCAAGGTGTTGAGAGGTACAAGTATCTAGGGGTTGTGATAGATAAGAATTTAACTTGGAAAGCACACGTAGAAGATTTAAAAAATTATATGTTATGTGTTACTCGTAAAATGTATCTTTTAAAACCACATTGTTCAAAGAAAATTTGACTAATGATTTACTATGGACTTGCACACTCTAAGTTACAATATGGTATTGTATGTTAGTTGGGGTGGAACCTGCAATACCACGATCGAAATATTAAATATTGCCCAAAAACATCTTATGAGGATTATACTTAAAGTAAATAGATTAGCCAACAGTTGGCTACTATTTCTTAGCCTACGTGTTCTACCAATAAGACATCTCTATATCTATAAGGTTCTCAAAGTTTTTTTCATGCGAAGTGGTTACAGTGCTACTCTCAGAAGCTCAAATACACACGGACTAAGAATTAATAGTATGGCTTTAGTAAACATCCCTTTAGCTAATAAAACCCATTTCTGGAAATTTTATACTACGGCAGCACGAAGGCTTTTTAACAAACTACCTATTGAATTACGATTAATAACTCAACCCAAAATGTTCTTAAGCGAAGTAAAAAAAAATATTTTTAGTATGGATAGTTATGCAGTCAACATTTTTTTAAACAATTCTCAGTGATTTGTAAATTATGTTTGTAATGTACCTAAAGTAGTCTATTTTCATAATTATTTTTGTTATATCTGAAGTTTTCTTTTAATGTTATTGTTGAATTTACCCCACATAAAACACGAATTATAATATATTGTAATAATTCAATTGAAGGATCATTCGCCTCTAGTCACTTAAGTACTATAGAATGATGCCTATTTATTCGTTTGAAATTGTTAGTAATTTCCGTGCATGTAACTTTAAATATATATTGTCAACAAATTTTGTAAATTATTTATACTAACATTTGAAACACCGAATAAAAATAATAATAATAATAAAAAAAAAAAAAAAAAATATGTACATATGGTATACAATGTCGATACAATATGATGAAAAGCCCAAAGAGCAGCATTGTGTAGGTATCGCAAGCGCTTTAAGATCCTCTTCAACAGATGCTTTCACTGTGATCTTGCACCTAATCCCTCTCGAATTACACATCAAAGACAATAGCTCTCATCTGGATCCCAGGACACAGTAACTGACAGACAAGGGTCATCTCTTAGTGGCTCTCTGGCAAATAGAGCCAATGTTCCGCTAGGAGTCATTAAGGGCAACATTTCCTACAGTTGGTCAATTTCACAGGCTTTCTCGTTGCGCCATATCCAGAAAGACATGGTCCAGCTACAACAAACCAGAATTAAATCAGCTACTAAGCAGATTAACACCAGATATTGCCAGAATTACGAGTATAGCCATAAGTTTGTGACATTGGCCAATAGGAGATCATGCAGCGAAGCTTGGCATTGGATAGCTACACGAATAATAAGCAGAAATAATCTTCTTTTCACTTCCTTTGTAGATTTCCGGTCTAACCGAGAACCAGACAATGTACTCTAGGTAAACCTTTTTTAACGACCCGAAAGAGATATCTGACAAACGGATTGTAGTGCTCATCCTTTATCTGAACTCGACAGGCTGGCTTTAGCACATCTGTTATTATTAATCAAAACCACTTAAATATGGGACAGATTCCTATAGAATGCCTTAGATCCTCTCTCGTCTGAAGGTTGCACAAGGTTGGGTTAGGTTACTTACTTATGTCCTGTATCCCCTTGTGGGTCCTAGGGCATCTACTACGCCTACGCGTCATCGTGTACGGTTTCTGGTAATGTGTCTGAGTTCTCCCCAACTTTTCCCCAACGGCCGTGCCTCCTTCTCGACTGTTCTGAGCCATGTTTTCCTTGGACCGCCAGGTCTTCTGCCATCCTGAGTTAAAGGGCGCCATTGCATAGCATGATTCGCTATGGAACTGTCACCCTTACGGAACATGTGACCAATCCATTGCCACTTTCGTCATTGGATGGTTGTGCCTATTGGTTCCTGACCCATTCTCTCGTAAAGGTGTTCGTTAGAGATACGATTGTGCCAAAAAATCCTTAAGATATTGTGCAGGCACCTATTAACAAACGTTTGCAGCTTTCTGGTGATAGTAGTGGTCACTCTTCACGTGCTGCAACCATATAGCAGCACGGATTCAACGTTGGAGCGGAACAGTTTTATCTTGGTGTTCAAACTGATTGCATTGCTTCGCCATATTTTGGACAACATCTCGAACGCGGACTTTGCTTTGGCGATCCTGTTGGGTATATCCAGTTCGATTCCACCATCGGTCGAGACAATACCCCCAAGATACTGGAAATCCTCTACTCTCTCTACCGGTTGTCCAGCAATGCATATTTGAGCCGATGAGTTTGTCCCAAGGCTGATAATTTTAGTTTTTGCCGTATTAACTTTTAGAATAGAATAGCAAGGCTGAAATGGAATTCGCACGTGAAAATAAGACGTAAATAACTCGAAATCAAATATAGAGAAATGGACTGGTTACTCGGAAAACATTCCCAGCTCAGTTCTGAGAACAAACTGCTTTTATACAAACAAGTGCTAAAGCCGATGTGAACCTACGGTATACAACTTTGGGGTTGTAGCAAGAAAACAAATGTAAATATTTTACAGCTTTTCAAAATAAAGTGCTAAGAGAAATTGTCCAACCGCCGGGGTATATTAGAAACGCCGATATCCACAGGGATCTCGGAGTTCCGACAATCGAAGCTGAAACCAGAAGCTTCGCGAGAAAGCATAGAAACCGGTGTTTTTTTTAGTCAGTAAGAATCTGACACTACTATGAGCACGCGCTTGCTATCTCATAGTGTCTATGGAAGATTTTTCACCTATCCTCGGAAAAAAAAAAAAACTTTCAGCCCGCCGACGCCTGCCTCCCTCTCCACATCTGATGCCATTTGGTGGATGTCCATAATTCTGTGGGAGAGTAAGCATACATCGTCAGCGTAGTCAAGATGTTTCAGTTGAGATGTAAGAGTCCATCGAAATCCTCCGTTTCCCGTCGACAAAGCCGCACGAAGCACATCACTAATCACCAATAGGAATAATACTGGTGAAAGGATACAGCCTGTTGACACTATTGAACGCCTTCTTAAAATCGGTGAACAGCAGTTGGAGTGGCGATCGATATTCGATATTCAACGCACTGTTCGATGATAATCTGCAGGGTGTTGATGTGGTCGTTTTTTCACGGTCCCACCTCTCGCGAGCGTCTGACAAACCTCCGAGAGTATTGTTGTCACGAAAAAGCTTCTCAAATCGCGGTTCGGACTCGGCATTAAACTGTAGGTCACTTCCATTCGTGTGAAAAATATAACGCATACAACATGAGTGGTTGCGAGAAGCTAGGCCATGGCACTTTAAAGAGCTTTTGCGCCAAATATTTGTTGTTTTTTTTTTGATGTGGTCGACACAGGAAGATCCAGAGCGGAAACCTGCTTGTTCGGCATCGAGTCTGTCTTCGAGATGTTGTTTGATTCGCTCAAGGATGCTTTAAGCTATTATCTTAGCTACAACAGGCAGCACGCAGGTACCCCTGCCCTCCATTAAATTTCCTTTTTTAGGAAGCTTGACGATTATTCCTTTTTCTACTCGTTAGGAAAGCTCTCAGCTTCCCAAGCTCTATTCAGCTCAGCCGATGTTGTTGGCGCTGCTCGTAAGAGCTCTGCTGGAATACCGTCAAGTCCTACCACCTTGTTGGTTTTGAGTGCCTTGATCGCGGTAGTGATCTCATCATTACTGGTAGTCGTGGTGCGTATTCGGGAGCTTCTCACCTCGGTTATTTCAGTCTGATTTGGGAGCATATCGCTAGCGAATACACGGTTCAAAACCTTAGCAAACTGTTCTTTCCATCTCTCGAGCTGGTCCTCGTCCGAAATGAGCAAGGAGCCGTCTAGGCTTTTCATTGGCTGTTGGCTGGAGATGCGACCACCAGTCAGCTCTTTGGTGATTCTGTAGACGGTCCTGCTGTCGCACCTCCGTGTTGCTTCTTCTGCTTCTGTGACCAGCGCGTTGATGTATTTGCGCTTGTCACGTCGCACGCTACGCTGATCTTCTCTCATTTTCATGCGATATAGGGACTCTAGCTCGCTTCCCCCTGCTGCTGGGGTAGCTGCAACGCGAGCTTTCAGCTGATTTTCGTTCGTCAATCCGTCTCCAGGTATCCTCGGAAAGCCACGCCCTATGTCTTCCCTGCGATCGACCGACAATTCTTTCAGCGCCAGATGTAAAAACATTTTTCACAGCACATCAATGGTCTTGGATGGTTGGGGGCATTGAGCTGCTGATTGCTTCCACACCTTGCGAAAGGTGCTCCCTTAATTGTTGGCGCACTGAGGGATCACTAAGTTTATCGGTGTTGAACCTGGCATTCTTGTGTTGTCGTGGGATCTTCGAACTGCAGCAGTGCGTAGTTGGAGAGTAGTTATCATAAGATGGTGATCACGTACTATCTGCACATTTGCCCCTCGCCTGTTTCGGACGTCCAGGAGACTACTTCTAAAGCGACGGCTGATAGCAAAATGGTCAATTTGGTTGGAGGTTGCTTGCCTGTCATTGGAAACCCAGCTAACTTTGTGGCAGGTCTTGTGCTCAAATATGGTGACACCTATCACAAGGCGGTTGGCATTGCAGAAATCCACAAACCTTTCGCCGTTGTCATTGCGGTTTCCTAGTCTATGTTTCCCGATTACGCGTTTGAGCCCTTCGTTCTCGTTGCCTACCTTGGCATTCAAATCCCCCATCACTATGACAATGTCTCCATTTGGTGCTGTGTTGAAGACGGCGCTTAAGAGATTGTAGAAGCTTTCCTTTTCGTCCTCAGACGAACTATTCGTTCGGGCGTAACACTGTATGATGGTGACGCGTCATACTCTAGTCCGGATTCTGGCCGTCAAAATCCTATCACCATGAGGCTGCCAGGAAATTAGGCCCTTGCGTGCTGTTGTTGTTAGCAGTAGTCCGACTCTATATTCCCGCGGACTTCCGGATGGTCTTCCAGAATAGAGCAGTACAGTGTTACGCGTTGGAGACTGGTACTCGCCCGCTTCTAACCATCTTACTTCACTTACCCCCAAAATGTCCAGTTTATATCGCATGAATTCGTTTTCCAATTGGAGGAATCTGGCATTGTAAGGACCTTAGCTTCCCGAGTCGAGGAGCGTCTTTACATTCCAGAAACCTATCTTTGTCCGGGTACAATAGCCAAAAGTCGTCAACATGTGATCATTCCTTATCCGAAGCATAGTGTCGGTTTCTGTTCCGGTCGGTTTTCAGTAATGCAGGTTGCTGGCCCACTAGAATCAAGGCCCTAGACAACCCGCACTTACAATTTTGGCCTACACGTACAAGGGTTTATATGTATAGTTGCCCGGGCACCACAACTAGGAGGTAAAGTAAGCACTTCATCACGAACTGATTGTTGTGCTACTGGCTCAAGCCAAGTTTTGGGCAGTCAGTAGTTTCCCGATCAATCGCAATGCAGGTCCCCAAGGGTTAGGTTAGGTGAAGTGAATGTCATGGCAAAGTCAGGGTACACTAAGACTAAGGTCAGGTCCATTGTGATACCGCATATTTTTAAACCGGAAGTTACGGGTACCTTAGGAAACCTTGAGAGATCTCAATGCGTCTGATGTGGCCGAGTAGGGTGACTGATTCAATCGAAACTTGAAAGATTATCTTAAGTGGACCATGAAGGGTGGGTGAGAGTATTAGGCTGGCTGACTGAGGCTATCGAATCCTTGGTGAGGTTGAATAAAGTGCACTAATCATTTTATTTGTCTCCGAGATTGTGTTGGAGACTTTTGCAGAAGCTTCTGGATTCGTTTGCCGCGACTTTTTCGTATATTTAACGAAGATGGAGGCTTGGTGTTCGGTACGATGCTAAAAATTCAATTACAACCAACCAATGAGCGCTAGAAGCAGACCATTGGTAAAATATGCCTAAGGGGACACAATTTCTCACGTTATACAGTCTACAATGCATTTAGAAAGCCAAAAGACACAGAAAAGCATCCACAGCGCATCTGAGCTAGTGGTTTGTGTCTTAAAGCTTTCAGTTTTTACAAAATTGATAAGTATTGTAAGATTCAAAATGGAAATAGATGTAGCCACAGGTATCTTCCTTGAACCGCTTGGTATCTCCTTGTCAGTTCGGTTTTCGAACTAAAGCAGCGTTTTTCAGACAGAGGTCCTAGCAGTGACAATAGCAGCACGTGAGACTGCGATAAAGGCAATACCATGGGAAGAAATCAGCTTTTATATCGAAAGCCAGTCATCAAAAAAAGCAATATCTGTTACAGAAATAAAATCGAAGCTTGTGAAGTGTTGAAGAGAAAAGCTTAAGGTTCTTGGAACACAGCTTAATGTTAGGGTCTGCTGGGTCCCTGGACATGAGGGCATACCAAGGAATGCGAAAGCCGACAAAACAGCTAGAGGACGTTCAGCACTAAACTCGAACCAACTCAGTGTACATCCCGCCTTGCACACTCAAACTCGAAGCAGGGTACACAGCTCTAACGGAGGCGAACAGGTGGACCTCTTTAAATACTTGTATCACCACGAGGAAGCTATGGCCTATTATCGACAGATAAATAACCAATAGACTTATACAGAGGGATAGAAAATCCCTCTCTATTTTCATAGGAGTCATTACGGGGCATAACACTATGCGATACCACATGAAAAAGTTACTGTGGCGAACGAAGATCTTTGTAGGGGCTCTGCTGACGAGGAGGTTCAGGAGGACACTACCTACTTTCTTGGCCTCTACCATCTAGGTTGGGTAAGGTTAAAGAGGTTAACTGCATCGAACTGATGCAGCCTGCACTCGGATCTCAAAAGGATCCACTGTGCTCCTCTGACGTGGAGATTCCTGACTGAAACACTGAAAATTTAGAAAAAAGAAACAAATTAGCTAGAGTTCTTGTTGCGGCCTCCTCGAAACCATCCTGAAGAAGGTATGAATTTCAGGATTATGGTTGGTGGCTTATCAGACAGATCGCCCAGATGATTGAAAAAGCACTCTCCGAGGGTCGTCTTTTTGGTGTTGCAGAGACTAGGAAATTTGCATAGGAAGTGATCCGTATTCTCTTTTGCGTCTGTGTTGCCGCAGCTTCAGCAAAATTCATCTGTACTTAGCCGAATTCTTATTCGGTGGGCCGCCAATTTCTATGAAAAGCTCCAAGTTCTGTCTACACTGAGTGAGGATGAGCTTGGTCTTCATATTGCTGTATTCTGTCCAGATGTTTCTGGAGACTCACCATGCTGGAAGTGCTCTCCATCTTTCGTCTGCTAGTCGTTTGAAGTCAAGTGCTGTGTTTTATTTAACAAATTCTAGGGAAGGAAGGACTGAGTTATTATTATTATTATTATTAATATTCTTTATTGCAATTCATTAAAATATAACATTTTGAATGATAAAAGAATTTATTAGCATGTCTTAAATTTCCGTTTCTCGGGGGTTTGTAGATGTTTACAATTGTTAAGCCAGATACTACGATTGTTACCAGGAACAGGTTACCATAGTCTTAGGTTTCAACAAAGTTTTTATATATGAGGCAATGCCGTAGGCCTGATGGTAAAGAGCCCCTACGAGTGTGAATCCATTGAATTTCCCTCGGGCAGATATATTTGGTTCATGATTGCAGTGTGTTTCTTGGAGGAGTAAGACGTCTATTTTATTCTCCTCGAGTAATCGGTTGAGATGGTCGCATTTTGCTCTACTAATGCTTTCGATGTTTAATTGGCAGTTTCGGACAGAAGGTCCAATATCTTCTGTCAAGTGGCGCTGAGAAGTGCCAGGTTGGGATCCGGTTGAATGTGCATCTGATACATTGAATATATTTTTAATTATTATTGAGGCTAGATTTGCCGGGAGTTCAGGATCTCGTTGAATATGTTCGGCATCCAGATGTGAATAGACTTTTAGAGTTACCCAGGGTGCAGCGCGAGGAGCTTGTCTATTCTTCGCACCACTCTCTCTTTTTTATGAGGACGTAAGTCTAGATTGTGGGTGATAAGGAATCCTAGATATTTCAATAGGTTCATTCTCCAGATCGTGACACCCTCCTATAGCTGCAAAGTAGGTGGACTCTCGGTTAGAACTACGAGATCGTCTGCGTAAAGCAAAACTATAACATCTACACTACCGAAATTGACCCCACCAGAAAATAATCAGACACATCATCAATAAAAAGTGCAAAAAATATAGGACCGAGAACGCATCATTGAGGAACACCTGTATCAGTCTTAAAAAAGGAGGACACGTCGCCTCCATTTGACACTGTAGCTAACGTATTCGTGATTAGTTTTTATATACCCATAGTAATTTTGATGATAAGTCGAGCTTAGCGAGTTTTTGTTGAAGGTGCCGAATGCTGCCTTAAAATCGACAAAAAAGGCATAAAGCTTTTTTTTCTTTATGGTATATCTCCTGGCAATAGTCTGCAACGCAAATATTTGGTCAACTATTGATAGACCTGCACGAAAACCAGCTTGATAAATGCTGAGGTGGTGATTAGTTTCGACCCAGCTGGTTAATCTCTTTTACAAGACCTGAGTAAATACTTTGCGAAGGCTACTAAGTATAGATATCCCCTATAATTACCCGGATCATTGCTGTCGCCTTTCTTAAAATTGGCAAAGATTATAGATTTTAGGAACCGGTTTGGAATTTGGTTCTGAATTTCTTCGGCAAGGATTTTATTGTATAGAGAGCTTCTTGAAAGGCCAGAGTCTTGAAAAATTCCACTGGAATCCCATCAATTCCTTGAACCTTATTATTATTTATGTTTTTAAGAGCACATTGCAACTCTAAAAGTGATATCGGTTCATCCAATTCAGCAATATAAACATTGGGCAATGCATATTGAAAATTTAATTCATCCGATTCGGATGTAAGAAGTCTATTAAAATATGGAGCAAGTGATTCAATGCAAATAGCATGTGAAGAGACCGGCTTACAGCGACCTAATAGGCGCACTTTACGCCAAAACGACTTTGAATCATTGGACATTTTTAGGCTATCCGCTATACTCCTAATAAAGTTGCCTTGTTTTATTTTGCATAGCTGTTTGTATATCCTATTCGCTTCCAAGTAAAGAGACCTGAATAACTCAGCATTCGTTTTCCTAAACAGATTAAGAAGTACAAACGATTTGTTCCTCGAACTCCTGCACTCCCAGTCATACCATTCTGCTAAAAATATCGGCCTATGCGCAGTGCTATTGCTAACAGATAACTCTCCGTGGGGCAGGTAATTCGATGCTTTTAAACGTGAGGGAAGTCGACGTGGGCAGATGTGATGAAAATGTAGCTGAAACTACTTCAAAATCTTTTATATTACTCAACCAGGACTGCGTTTTGGACCATTGACAGGTCTTGTTCTGATCCCTTTGTTGCTAGTTCGGCTGCCATTACGTTCTCTGGAATTCATGTGTGCCCTGGGGCCCACCAGAGTGTAACATGGTGGCTATCGGTGAGCGTTTTAAGCTCCCCGCGGCAGTGTTTTATTAGCTTTGATTTGATTACCGCGGATGAGTAATCAAATCAAAAGGACTATCTATGTAAATGTCAATTTATTTTCTAGTAATAAGCTTCGCGGAAAGTTCTCGTGCCGTCTCAGCTATCGCTAGGACTTCCGCTTAGAACACACTCTACGATCTAAGAAAAAAGTTTCTTGGACAATACTTTTTTAAGGATTTTGAAATTGAATTGGTAAACGACATCGCAAACTTCAATAAATCCTCCAGGAGGGTTGTATTTTGGGCACAGTAAGTACTAAATGCTTTCTACTAGGCTATGTACACATACGTTTATTTTTTACGAGGAATTAATTCGTTCTATCTTTCTTTCCCTCCATGGGTATCACTATGGTTTTATATTGACCTTAGTGTGGTGTAGAGAATTTTTACCAGCTACACCAATCCACTTACCTAACCTAACCTATTGTAATAAACATATAGTCTAATCAGATCCTTTATGTCCATGACCCTGTCCCATTTTTGGTCTTGGCAACTTAACTATCAGGTCTACTATTTCTGTTAAGCGATAGCCATTGCAAACAATAGTTTACAGTTTTGTTTTCTTTAAATTTAAAATAAAACACTTTGAATTCGACTTTTTAGCTAAAAGAAAGAAAATCAATTACTCCTAGTACACTTAACGTCAAAGTCGAGGAAAAAAATTTCCATTTATCTTAAATACATTTAGGCGATCTATATTTTGTGCTTGAATTCTAAATTATAGTGATGTTGAAAAAATTTATTCCGCTGGACGTGGATGTGGGTCCATCCCATACACCCTACAACATAAGAACGTATAAAAGTCCAGCATATGAAGATGTACCAAGACCCCTCAATATAGACCCCTGTTGTTATGGACCCTTAAAGCCATGCAAAACAGGAAAAATTCGCACTCCCAAAACTATGACAACAGAGGAATTAATTTTTCGTTTATTCGAAATACCCCATAAGCCGAGACCCCAAAAGACATGCAGGAAAAAGTGTAGAGAACTGGAACCCTACAACACCTGTGTGATGGATCAAAGAAGTCCAGAAGTATTGAGACATCATGCTGTTACGAGAGAAAAATATTTAAGTACAAAATGGGAACATGAGACAAGAATTCACGATGCTACGGAGCCATCATCGGAGGAGACAAGTTTGATTCAAATGGAAAGTCCAACAGTCGTGGCGGGCAGGGTCAAACCAAAAGCCGCTAGTCCTGCTTGCAGTTTGGATACATTTTATGTGCCATCAAGAAAGTTGGTGAGTTGTTTTAATATTTATATTTTCAATTTAACAAAAAAAAAGCCTTGAGCCTTAATCACTAGTCTTACACTCGTATTTCGCAGTGGATACGCTACGATTCGTTATAACTCACTGTCGCTGAAAACTTTTAATGCGTTTAATCTGAATTTAATTTAGTGGCGTTCTATGCTATACGTCCAGTATTCAATAGTTTCAGGCTTTGAACACTCATCAAATCAAGCAAGTCATCCAAATTGTAGTACGGTTTTTTCAAATTTTTCAAATTTTTGCTTTGCTTGACAGACATATCGTTCAAAGTGAACGCTTGTCGTACAACTTCAGAGCATTTTTAATTTTTGTTTCTGATTTCGATGAGAAAACATCGAAGCTTAATATAAAAATATGGTGTCGGAGAGGAAACAAATAGTTTTGGCAGGAGTTTTTGAACTAGGTTAGGCTAGGTTGGCACTCTCGTGCAGATATACTTTGACCAGTAAATGTCTTTTGTGATGCCATGGATCTACCATTAGATCAGGGACTAATCAAACCAACCAGAGCTTTTGATAAAGCGATGGATGTTCATGACGCCAAATCGTCGAGGTCATCAAGGAAGGCGTCCCCTGGGTGGGCGCCGTGGCGTAAGTGGTTAGTGTGTCGGATCACTACGCATGAGGTTCCAAGTCCGAATCCCAGAAAATACCAAAAAGTTTTTTCACGGTCCCACCTCTCGCGAGCGTCTGACAAACATCCGAGAGTATTGTTGTCACGAAAAAGCTTCTCAAATCGCCGTTCGGATTCGGCATTAAACTGTAGGTCTCTTCCATTCGTGTGAAAATTATAACGCACACAACATGAGTGGTTGCGAGAAGCTAGGCCCTGGCACTTTAAAGAGCTGTTGCGCCAAATATTTGTATTTGTATTTGTCCCCTAGATGGAGTATTCTTTTGCGCGATAGACCTGGACATGCGCATAAGAGGAAACACCGCAGCCCCGTCTTAGAGCCATCAGTGAGAATTGAACCGAACTGCTATCAGTTGGGGGAGAGTTGTCCCATTCATCACGTTCAGTGATACTCGTACGGAAGTCCGTACTTTCACGGGAGAAGTTGAGAAGACCATGGCCAGTGTGATAACTAGACCACTGCGAGGAGGCTTTTAAACGGATAACCGCACTGGTAGCAATCGGTTTGTTGAAAATATCTAAGGGCAGCGGAAGGAACGAAATGTCCAGTGCCGTAGAGGGAGTATTTCTCAGTTCACCACTGATGCACATGCATGCAGATCTTTGTATCTTAGCTAGTTGATTGAGGTGGACAGCCCTATAGAGAAGCAGGCCGCCATGCGATCATGCCATAGAGCAGTATAGGCCTGATAACAGACACGTACAGCCAACGAGTGCTTTGAGGTTTCATACCCCAACTGCTACATATAGGTTTTTTTACAGGAATAGAGAGCTGCATTGGCCTTCCTTACGCGTTCTATTAAATTCGCCTTCCAGTTTAATTTTCTGCCCAAAATAAGACCCAGATATTTTGCGTTTTCAATGAACGTGAGACTGGTGCCATTTATCGTAGGAAGGTCTATGAGGGGAACTTTATATTTCCTAGTGAAGGGAACCAGTTTAATTTTATGAGAGCTATCCCCAATCCAGATTTAAAGGCGCATCTGGTGAGCCGATAGAAAGCATATTGGAGGACTTGAGAGTTTCTGGGTGTTTGCCAGATGCAGTAACAATTTCATTTTTTAACTATACCGGCAATTTCCTGAAGTGTGTATTTTGTCTTTTTATATGAATTGTTATTTTTGTTAATAGTTCCTCATACGTCACCGCGTCCATCCTTAAGTAATTCCGAAAATCGTCAGGCCAATTCGCTCAACCGGTTTACGGATGAAAATGCATTCCTTTTTTTATTCGAGGTGTAACCCACATTCGTTTTTTTTCTTTTCTTTTATTTTCCTAAATTCCTAATATCTTGTCGGTAACAAGAGCCGCAACTAAAATATTCGCCGCCATGTTCACAGTTCGAAATCTATATCACAAATGAAGTCTATCAAGACTACATGCTTGATAGACTTCACTTCGAAAGCTAAGCAATATTTGGTCGTCAAGTAAATCGTATAATGTGAACCCCGCTACTGATCAAACTGACTATTTATGTATTTTATGAAAAATAAATAAGTGCGTTCTGGCATCGGGATTTGAACCATGAACCATTAGCGTAGCAATCGAACGACGTTACCACTACACCATGGCCACCCCAATTGCATAGGTACGGAAATATGCATCAAACTATGTTTTACCATGTTTTATACATTATAGAGATTCTTTAACTTGAATTGTTGACCAGACTCTTAAACTTGTCGCACTAACCCTCTCAATACGCTTTCCATTAGGATCAGGTCTGGCAAGTATGATGGCGACTCAAGTAGTTCCATATTTTGCTCTTTTATCTAAACTTTAACTACCAGCGCTATGTGGACGGGTGCGTTATCCTGCCGGGAAATCCAAATTAAGGGTTCAAAAATATTCAACAATTTCGAAAAACTTTCCAGTATTCCTATCCAAGATACTGTCCTCATTTTTGATGTGTGGAACTCGAGTTCAATAATTCTATAATACGAAATCGTATCCAAAACCGAAACACCCCCTTCTCGGTTATGATGCCGGGCTAAAAACTATTCTTCTTTCCTCAAGTCGTGAAAGTGGTAGTTGAAGTCATCAGGTCCTTCTTCTTCCTATTTCGGCGAGGTTATGATCCGAAAACAAGAGATCATAACCATCACACTTCACCGCATTTCTATTGATACGCCTGCGGGGTTCGCCTATTTGACCTTCGAAAAAATCGGCAGGCTTCCCGATCTTGGATGACTTCGTTACTTAGGCAAATCAAATGCTGGTGTCGTTGCATTTGTGCGATCCAGGCGTTTATAGGCCTCTATCTCCTGCCTCGCGATGTCCTTGGAACGTTCACTGATATTGCCTTTTAACAGGGTTCATATATCTCTTTTTTAAATGTGGCAATACCAACTGAGCCGGTGTTTCGTAACATGATTTCCTTGACATGAAGGTTCCACGGATCTTCGAACTTCTTATTCGATCAAGCTTTGTCACTCCTGCTGCCATGCGAATCATCTTCATCTCAGCTGCCGTTAATTTACTCTCATACTTTTTATACATCGTCCAACATTGTGAACCGTATGTGAGCGCTGGACGCACAATTGTGGTGTAGAGCCTTCCTTTCAACTTAGGTGGCATTTCGCGATCACAGAAGATAGTTGAGTTTTCTGGCCAATTCGTCTACCCCACGCTCACGCGATATTTGATGTAGTCATCACAGGTTGCTTTGCTATTGATCATGTATCCCAAATATTTGAACTTTTCGCACTTGGGAAGCACTGTTCCATTCAAATAAATGTCTGGAATAGGCCTGAGTGGATCAGAGAACGGACAGCACAAGTACTCTGTCTTTTTTGGACCAATGCGATACCCATTTCCCTTCAAAACGTCCACCCATACATCAAGTGCTCGTTGCAGGGACGTAGGAGCGTCACTTATGATGGCCCCATCGTCAGCAAGGAATAATTGATGTACCTTGGGGTCCGTCACTTTACCTTCAAGCAGATAGTCAAGGACTGTAATAAAGAGCAAATAACTTAAGATGCTTCTCTGGTGCATCCCGACTTTGATAGGGAACTCGTCGGTTACTCCAGCGGAGCATATTACTCATGGCTTTGCTCTTTCGTATATGTCCATGATCATCTGCACATTGCTTTCTGGAACTCCTCGATGTCTTAGCGTCACCCATAGCAGAACTCGTGGTTGTCTGTCGAATGCTTTTTAAAGTGAACCAATACAATATGCAATTCCTTTATAACCGTATTAAAAAAAATAAATAAATATTTGGCGCAACAGCTCTTTAACTGCCAGGGCCTAGCTTCTCGCAACCAATCATGTTGTGTGCGTTATATTTTTCACACAAATGGAAGGGACCTACAGTTTAGTGCCGAATCCGAACGGCAATTTGAGAAGCTTTTTTGAGCCAACAATACTCTCGGATGTTTGTCAGACGCCCGCGAGAGGAGGGACCGTGAAAAAACTTTTTGCTGTTTTCTGGGATTCGAACTTGGAACCTCATGCGTAGTGATCCGACACATTAACCACTTACGGCACGGCGCCCACCGTATTATAACCGTATTATTTTTCCCAGCCGGCAACCGAATACCCGCTCAACGATCTTCACGGTGTGTGACATCAGCTTGATCGAACGGTAGTTATCACAGTTTCGCGTATCACCCTTCCCTTTGTAAACAGGGAGAGTTAGCTTTCCCTCCATTGATTCGGTATTGGATCAGCTCTCATAAATTTGAAGATGAGAATTCTGAGCCACCTGAATCCGATGTCTCCATCTTTTTCCAGAACTCAGAGGGCATTTATCACTTCCTTAGCTTCATCACTCCACCACCATGCTTCTTTGGCGTGTTGGTGGTGGTGGTGGCCTGAAGCTCCTAGCAGTGATTTAGTCTTTTTTTAAGTTCGCTGTAGGGAATTCCACATATTTTGTGTCCAGCACAAAAGCTCCGTTGACGGTGTGATAGAAGGAATTTTTCATCACGAAAACAAAAGTCTCGCCTTTTGCGTTGTCCAGATTGTACTTCTTGATTTTCTCAGATACCTTGGTTTGTTTGCTTTTCTTTGGTGTCTTCAAAAAAAATTCAGTTAGCAGGAGACGGTGTTGCCGAGCGATTGCCTCTCCCAGGATCACTTTGCAATCTTTTACCGGAGGCTTTATGAAACTGGCTACCAAATGGTGGGTTTCACTTCCACCACTGCTGTAAGTGATCAGGTGCTGGCTTTGTTTGATGAACATGGTATTTAATGCGATAAGACCATGTGATTCGCACATGCTTAGGATGTCTTCACCAGGAAGGTTCTTGGTGTCGTATCCCAGTCCTCCATGTCAGTCTTCATATTCTTCGTTTGACTTCTCGACATGTCCATTCAAAATTCCTCCAACAAACAGAAACGCTTACTTTGGGATGTTCCTTACTTGAAGCCGTCAGGTCCATCCAAATTAATTTCTTATAAACAGAGCTTCAAACACAAGAAAAATTTGTTTGATTGGATGGGCCGTTTGATTTTTAAAGCTTTTAAAGTTGGACGACTTTGATCTCCGGTAAAAAAAAAAAATATATTATGTGATGTTGTGAAACTGACTCCTTTTAAAATATCTTCTGTTCTACTGGGTATATGAACATTTTGTATATATACTATTTTATTTAAACTTCAATTTCGTATAAGACACACTTAGTAAGTTTTCAAATGCTTCAACAGTTTCGATGAAAATCGGCTATTAGATACATTTGTCGCACATCGCTTTAGTAGCGACATTCAAACTTCGCTTGCGTCTGGCAGGATGTTAGACCCGGGATTTTCGTCCGGCAGTCACGGTGATCTCAATTAACGATAAAAAAAAATATTTCTATGCAGGTTTCAGCCTGTCTGGCACCCTTTCAATGTCTGGCACCCTTTCAATGTCTGGCACCCTTTCAATGTCTGGCACCCTTTCAATGTCTGGCAGTGGTAAAATATGTTATACCATATTAAATAGTAAACCACTCATATACAAAAAATCAGCTTTGCTGATGTGACGTGACCGCATCCCCTTTTTCGACGTTTTTGGGGCCCAGCCCTCCGCAAACGCACCAGCAGACAGCTGCCAGACGTTAATATTTGTGATCATCAGCTCAAGTTTAACAAAAAAATATATTAATTTCCTGTGACGTTTCAAAAACGTTCACCAGCTCTTAGACTATAAGACTTTCTCACCACAGGTGATAAACATAATATTTTATTTTACGAATATTCAAAAGTTTGTGATTGAGGTAATAACAGAGCGTCTAAAAGCTAATCCGAGGAAAACAGTGGTGAATAAAAGTAAACGAAGCATTTTAATGTTTTTTTTTTTGTGTATCAAAGGAACATTTTTTTTATTTTGTGGCACATCAGATTATAGTACATATTAAAATACTTCAGTGATTTATTTCAACTCAAACAGTGAAGAAAAAAGTAAACGGACCAAAAATTGAAATAAAAAAATCAGATTTCTCCAAAACTTTCGCCAACATCCGGAGGTATGTCTAATAAACTTACCATTTTTGGAGAGTAAAAACGACGTACTTCGTACCAAGCTTACCGAAATGGAGCTACTCTATCGTGAGCTTAAGAGAGAATTAGATTTACTCAGGGAAGAAAATAATGCCCTAAAAAACACGTATCTACAAAAAGAAAACAAAGTCAGCCCACATTGCTCACCTAGTCGCGAATACCAGACGGACGAAGAAGAATAAACACGTGAAACGAATTGGATCGAAAAGAAACGACCTAGCAAAAAACGCAAAGTTGTTTCGTCACCGGAAGTCGAGCCACAAAAAGATGAAAATCGCAAGGAGTTGCAAGAAAAGCAACAACAACAAAAAATACGTCCTCCATAAACGTCGTTGGAATTACGGACTATAATAAGTTGCATTGCCTCATTAAAGGAACTTTGCCTTGAAGTTTAAGGTGACATCTCTGCGAAACAATACGAGGAAAATTAATGTCGATGATGCCGACGGTGTGGGAGCCGTGATGTAAGTGGTTAGTGTGTCGGACCACTGCGAATGAGGTTCCAAGTTCAAATCCCAGAAAACACCAAAAAGTTTTTTCATGGTCCCACCTCTCGCGAGCGTCTCACAAACATCCGAGAGTATTGTCACGAAAAAAGCTTCTCAAATCGCCGTTCGGATACGGCACTAAACTGTAGGTCCCTTCCATTCGTGTGAAAAATATAACACACACAACATGAGTGGTTGCAAGAAGCTAGGCCCTGGCACTTAAAGAGCTGTTGCGCCAAATATTTTTTTTTTGTATGATGCCGACGGTTACCGATCATTGTCCCAAAAATTGAATGCCGAAAAGATTCAGCGGTATACTTACCAAAATAAGTTAGAAAGACCACTGCGTGTTGTATCAAGGGTGTCCACCCCTCGTGTACTAAGGAAGATGTAATGCACGACCTTCAAGATAAAGGCTTTAAATTTCTTGATGCCGTCAATATTATCAAGAAGGAGAAGCAACAGCCGGAGGGAGATCATGAAAAATTGGTAAAGCGTGGACTTCCACTATTCATGCTTAGTTTCGATATAGATGAAAATAAAGATGCTATATATGGTATTAAGTCTATTCTAAACATCGTGATCAAAATCGAACCCATGCGTAAGAGCTCCAGAACGATCCCGCGGTGTAAACGCTGTCAAGGTTTCAATCATACGCAGACTTACTGCCAGAAAGAACCGCGAAGCGTTAAATGCGCAGGTAAACATCTCTCGGAAGAGTGTCACCTAAATAAGCAAACCCCAGCCACTTGTATAAACTGCAAAGGAAAACATCCTGCGAACTATTGAGGTTGCGAAATGGCGAAAGTGCTCCAAAAAAGGCGCGATACGCTTAAAAATTCCATGCGGCCTAATCCGAAACCAATTAAGAGCAGACTCAAAATAGCTACAAAAAAAGCAGCGAAAGATAGGAAATCCGTCAATATTGACTTAAGATCGGGTAATGAAGAAAAACTCAAACGTAGTACAGAAAAGGTGACAAAAGCAAAATCTTCAAATATTGACGCACAGTCTTATGCTCGAGCAGCGATGGCAGCTAATGGCAAGTATATGACCGACATCCCACAGGAGATCATGGCAAAAACCCGTTCAAACTCTAACGTAAAGACTCCTGTTCAAGTTGCGACATTGGAAAACGGTGATAGAGGTAGCTCACAAAATCCTGTATCCAATGTATCCTCCCTAATTCTTGCGAAACTTGAAGAGCAACGCAAAACAAACAAACTTATTTTCGAGAGACTAGTTGCACTAGAAAACAACATTCATAACAGGAGCACTTCAACCCGAATATGAAAGAAATGCTAAAAATTCTTACATGGAACATCAACGGGCTCATACGAAGACTCGACGAGTTAGAAATATTTATGCGAGAGAAATATATTGATATATGCTTGGTCTGTGAAACTTATCTGACAAAACAAACGAATGTTAATATAAGAGGATATAGCGTGTATCACGCCTTCCACCCATCGGAAAGAGCAAGAGGCGGATCATTCTTGTTTATAAAGAATGTACCGAACAGTCAGCGGAAGTAGCGATTGAATTAGAAGCAATGCAAGTAAACACGGTACGTGTTAGAAATAGACATTTTGCCTTCAACATTTCGTCTATATATTGTCCACTGCGATGTAAACTTGAAGAAAGTGATTTCACAAACATCTTCAACTTCCTTAAACCAAATTTTATTATTGGTGGCGACTTCAACGCGAAACACCCCTTCTGGGGTTCAAGGTATGCCTCTCAGAAAGGTAAAAAGCTTTATGCTGCGGGTATGCAATACAGTTGTGATTTTCACTCGACGGGTAAACCAACATATTGGCCGACTGATAGAAATAAGATACCAGATCTGAACGATTTCTTTGTTGTTAAAGGAATATCTAGCAACTGTATACAAGTTGAAGAAAACTTTGATCTCTCCTCTGATCATTCTCCAATCATTATGACGATAAGCGATGCTCTGATTAGAAAAGTAGGATCGGTCAGATTAACCAGCGCGAAAACTAATTGAGATGGCTTTAAAAAAGATATTGAAGCAATTATTGAGCTGAGCGTATCACTTAAAACGCCATATGAACTTGAAGTCGAAATCCTACAGAATGCCGCGTGGAAGAATACTCCCAAACCAAAGAAAACGCCGACAAGCTACATTCAAACTTATCCGCAGGAAATAAAAGAGATAATTAAGGAGAAGAGAAAAGCACGCAAAAAATGGCAACAAACTCGGGCTCCGCAACATAAAGCACATCTTAACCGTTTGTGCAACTCACTAAAAAGATCTATTGAAAACCTTAAGAATAATGAAATGCAAACTTACCTAGAAAGCTTAACGACAGAAAAAGAATATAATTACTCGCTTTGAAAGACTATAAAAGGTATTAAGAAACCTTAATTCAAGCCGCCCCAATCAGAAAAAATCAAGACGAATGGGCCAGGCATGATAAAGAGAAAGCGCAAATTTTTGCCACCCACCTGCAAGAAACTTTTAAACCGTTTGATGGACAAGCACGTATTGTTAATGCGCCATGGTATATCAGAAATAGTGATATCCATAGAGATCTTGGCATTGAAACTATAGAAGACGAAATTCAAACCTACGCGAGAAAGTATAGTAGTCGACTAGAAAGTTACGTAAATATTACAGTCCTCCAAGTTTTGGAAGAAAGAAATTTACTACGCCGTCTACAAAGAACCAAACCTTTAGATAGATAGATAGATAAATAGATAGATTTTCATTTATGTACTTCACTATTAGCCGTATTTTATTATCACTCATGATCCATATGGATCATTGGTTTCTATGCAATACAACAACAATACGAGATCCTGCTTTCTATCAGGATCAATTTCGTGATCTAGAATTTTTTTTTTATTCCTTGGTAGGTTACACAACCACACTACAAGACACAAGGAAAATAATTTCGTTGATTCAGATCCGGATCGTTTTATTTTCGTCGTGTGATCTATATGGATCTTGGGTGATAATAAATTACGGCTATTATTACAAAGTTTTAACAAAAAATCAATAAACATGGCTTTGCCGTCTGCCTGATTGACAATATTAAATAAATTAAAAATTAAAAATTGACTAAAATATGTATGTATATTTGTATATTTCTTTTATTTTAAGCGATTTTAGAAATCTTCATTAATGATCCTTTCACGATAATTTAAAGCAATTTTGCAGTACTGGGATAGCTTAAATACGTTTGGTTCGTTAAGAAGCATAGAAACTTGATCCACCGACAGAACATTACTTCCAAAGATATGTCTCCTAATTTCGCTTAAAACTGGACACTTCCCAGCAAAATGTATGACATCTTCTCTTTCTGCTAAGTTGCACAGGTTGCATAGCACTGGTAGGTCTGCTCTGTGCGGAATAGAATTAAGCTTAAGAAGCTCTCCCCATAATTTAAAGACAGTCGCTATTTCCGATATGCTGTATTCATCGCGAAAGTAGTTATTTTCCTGCAGGTTATGACTTAAGCGGCTGTAAATCATTCTATGGAGTGATCCCGAAGCTTGCTCTAAATGCATGAACCAAGCCTTTTCGTCCATACTTGCGATGAGTTGAGAAAGTTGGGGTTTCCAGTCTCCGCTATTACCCAGATCCAAATGTATCCCACAGTCCTCAGCAAGTTCCAACCACTCCCTGTACCATCCTGTCCTGGATTGTATTGCGTGTAGAACAGCTTTTTTCGGCAGTCTGGTATCCGGCATATTCAAAACCTTTAGAATGTAGTCCACATGCAGTTTAAAAGTTTCGATGTACAATGGGGACAAGCCTGTTTCCAGCATTAGCTTATAATTGGGAGTGTTGGGTGGGAGGTAAAATGCTCTCTTAACGTAGTACCGCAGTAATTTCTCAACAGGCTCATACTGCCTTACTCCCCAAACTTGCGCAGCATAGAACATTATGGACTCTGACACCGCTACAAAAACCTTATATTTACTGCTGTTGGCAATGAATTTATTACTGAGACATTTCTTCCATACAACATTGATGGCCGTTTTAGACTTTGCTAGTTTTTCATTTAGATGTCTCTCCATATCTAAATTTTTTGTAAAGTAGACCCCAAGATACTTATATTCCTTAACGACTTCAATACTTTCACCATTGTAGTACCATCTCTCGTTTCTGCAGTCCCATGCAGTAAAGCTTATAAAATAGAGCATTTCGGTCTACCGTGTCAAATGCCGACTTAAATTTTACAAAAAACGCATACAGTTTTTTACCCCTTCCAATGTAAGACTCCACAATGCTCCTCAAAACAAACCCGTGGTCGATAGTAGAGTATCCTGGCCTGAAACCCGCTTGATGTTCTTTAAGTAGATTATTTTCCTTTATCCATGTAGATAGTCGGTCCTGCAAGATCGCTGTGAATATCTTATATGAAGCATTTAAAAATGAAATGCCTATAATTCGCTGGATCTGATGTACTGCCTTTAGACTTAGCGCGATAAGTAACCGCGTCTAAACTGCGGAGCTGGCAGGAACTTCTAATGGGAAGGTCCCTGCAAAACGTCCTTAATTCGTGAAATGAAAACTACTTGATAAGTCGAATACTTAGTTGTAGTAAAAAAAAAAAAAAACTACTGTTTTGAAGGGAGGGTTTTTAGTGGGTACGAATCCCACACTACTATGAGCACGCACTGGCGATCCTCATAGTGTCTTGTTGAAGATTTTCACCTACCCTCGAAACAAAAAAAAAACCTTGTCGTGTTTTCAGTTTCTTTATTTTGTCGAGAAGTGCTCCATCTTTCGTCTGCTTGTCGTTTGAAGTGTAGAGGGAGAAATAGTTACTTACTCACTTCGATGGCGCTACAGACCGGGGTGGACTTGGGCCTTAACCAACAAACATCTCCAGCCAGCACGGTTACGAGTCAGCTGCCTCCAGTTGCGCTCACCAAGTTGGTTAAGGTCCCCCTCCACTTGTTTGCGCCACCTATCGCAAAGTCATTCTCTACTGCGCCGTCCAATCGGGGTGGATTCGAAGACTTTCTTGGCAGGAACGTTGGGCTCCATCCACTCTAAATGACCTAGTCATCTTAGTCGCTGTATGTGACTTCTTCTGGCTAAGTCGATGTCCTTATATAGGCCGTATAGTTCGGCATTGTACCTTCTTCTCCACTCACCGTATATGCAGACGGGACCAAAGATCGCTCGAAAAACTTTTCTCTCAAAATAACCAAGGACATCCTCATCCGGTTTTGTCAAAGCCCATGCCTCTGCGCCATACAGCAAGACTGGGATGATTAGTGTCTTGTAAAGAGTTACCTTAGTAGTTGGAGATAGGGCTTTGCTACTCAATTGCCTTCTTAGCCCATAGAAACAACGATTGGCAAGAGTAATTTTTCTTGTGATCTCCCTACTGATGTCATTTTCGGAGTTTACCATAGAGTCTAGGTAGACAAAATCCTTGACTATCTCAAAATCATATCTGCCTATTGTGGCGTTCTGTCCAAGACGCCGATGTTGGGTGTCCTTTTTTCTAGACAGCATATATTTTTTTTTGCTTGACCACTAAACCCATCTTTGCTGCCTTGATATCAATATTCGCAAATGCCCCATTGACGCCCCGCTGAGTTCTTCCGATTGTGTCAATGTCATCGTCATAAGCGAGTAGTTGTACAGACTTGTAAAAGATTGTACCTCCGGTGCACAGTGGGATGTTTATGCAATCTAGCTGATCAAAATTAATTAAAGATTGATGATCATTTTTTATGTCAACAAAAGTATATTTTTCTGTTGGGTAATTTCAATACAACAAATTTTTCAAACAAAAATAAATCGAACTCAAAGTAAAACAAAAATATGGCGCTATGCTGATTCTGAACTCTCATCGAATTCATTCTCATAATCGCTTTCAATTTCACCTGCATTATCAGGGGTAATTAAAAGTTCCAAAACATCTTCTTTATATTCTAAATAACTCTTCGATTGAGGCAAATGTCGATAAGTGGAAATCAGCAGATCTGAACTAACCAATAAATTGTGCAAAATATCCACATTTGTTCTTTAAGATTTCCTTAAGAAAATCTCACGCATTTTCATATATTCTTTATACCTAATTTCTTGTACATCCTCAGACAGTTATCCAATTGGAATGCGAACATGTTTAATTATAAGCGATCGGTGTATGAGGAGTTTGTGAACGGTCACCAGTATTGGATACCAATTATACAGGTCCACAAATAGTTCTGCGATTTTTGAAACTAAGATTTCAAAAGCGGGTACGTTCATATTTGTGTATTCCAGAGGCGAATGCTTGCAATATTACACTAAATTTGTCAAATTGGCGAAATCTGAGGATCGCCGAAAAATATTCTCGCACTATTTCCATCACTTGTATTACCTCCACCTTACTTGGGGGTGTCAAGTAGAAGTCCAGTCTCACATCTAAATCTGTCTATAATAATAATAATTATTTATTAATTTTTTTTTTTCTTTACACTTTCTCTTCTGAAGTCCGTGCCTGCGATTTTTTGAAGTCCAATATGTAGGCAATATGGAGCAAGCATTCCATAAACGGTATATATATGCATGCAGGGAAGACAACCCCCATTCAACGCAATCTTGTTTGCATGCTTGTTTTTTTTTTATAGTTTGCACGCACTCAAAGGGTTATGAATACCTTTAACATGTTTACACAGTGCGGGCGTTTGAAAGGATGGATAGAGAGAGAGAAATATTTTTTGTGTTGTGGTTCTTTTCTTCTGGCTTCAGCTATTCTCCGGCTATTCCCGATAACCGATGTCAAGGGCAAATTATCATCAACAGAACGAACAATTTTTCCAGCCACATGACCAAGCTACTGCCAGTGTTATGCCTTCGCAGTAGTGTTCACAGAAGCTTTTGCAATTGATCGGACTGACTTTACATATTTCATGAGAAATAAATAAAGGTTTGCTGACAATAAGGATTTTAACCATGAACCATTAGCGTGGCAATTGACGACGTTACCATTACACCATTGCCACCCCCAAATGGTAATTGATTCGACGGTAGACTACTGTCTTTCGAAAAGCATTCCACACTTCTTGCACGATAACCGAGTTTGAAGCGACTGCCATTTCGACGGTATACTACTGTCTTCTGGAAATCGCTTCACACCGGCCTTCCTTTGCTCTACGGTTTTCCCTACATTTTGGCCCTTGGCTGACATTACAGGAGTTTGAGGTGGTAATCAATTCGACGCTACACTACTGTCTTTTGAGAAGCACCTCACACTTTTGCGCGTCATAACCGTGTTTGATGTGAGTACCATTTCGACGGTATACTACTGTCTTCTGGGAATCACATCACTGGCTATCCTTACGCTCCGGCTGACTATTGTTTGTACTCGCTAAAGAGTTTAAATTGATGAACAAAATAAAGTCCCAATAGTAATAAAATAAAACAAAGTCTTTTATTGCACCAAAAGAGGTGTATTTGGAATCGAACGTCCCCTCGTCCTCGTCTCCCCCCCATTTTTGGTGACATTTATTAACTCCACATAGCTGTATAGGTACAAACGAAGAATATATTTAAGATATGGTCCATAGCAATACAGAGTTCATTCAAAGAGCGCTCTTCCACAAGATTTTTATTTTTCGTTTTCTAGCAAGACGACCACCAAGGGTAAAATCTTTCTTAGGGCGACCACGATTTTTCGAACTAGTACTAGGCATACATGGGCATGCACTACAATCTATTATTGTTACTTCTCCGTTCAATTAGTCGCCATGTTTTGAATTAAATAAATCCAATCTTCTGTTACACTGAGTCCAGTAACGCTTCAGTATCACCATAAATATAATTAATCAGGCCAACATTTTCTTTTCCTCTGCTTCTGTTGGTTCCAAAATGTTATATTTCTCTTTAACGTATTCAAAAAGAATATTTCTTCCAATAGCAAAACTAGGGAGGGATTAGCTGCTCCCCCGCAGCCACTGGAACAATTGACTCCGTTTAGCAACATTTTTTCTTTTTGAAAACAATAAAATATTTATTTTTCTTTTAATCGCAGATAATCGGAGATAAAAATAGTTCTGACTGAAATTACGATGATGGTCGAGTGCAGTAATATGCACCTTATGTAGGTACTCTTAGTAACTAAAAAACTGGAGCCTTTGGAAATTGAATAAAAAGAAAAAAAAAAAAAAATAAATATTTGGCGCAACAGCTCTTTATGTGCCAGGGCCTAGCTTCTCGCAACCACTCATATTGTGTGCGTTGTATTTTTCACGCGAATGGAAGGGACCTACAGTTTTAGTGCCGAATCCGAACGGCGATTTGAGAAGCTTTTTCGTGACAGCAATACTCTCAAATGTTTGTCAGACGCTCGCAAGAGGTGGGACCATGAAAAAACTGTTTGGTGTTTTCTGGGATTCGAACTTGGAACCTCATGCATAGTGATCCGACACATTAACCACTTACGTCACTGCGCCCACTTTGGAAATTGAACCCAACGCGAATTTTATGATTTTAATTTCCTCAGACTTCTCAAGTCTTTATTTCCGTAAATGAGAGTACAAACATTTTGACCACGTTGGTAAAATTTTAGAAAACAAATAAACCCACTTGCTTATTGAATGCTAATTAAATAGAAAGCCTCATGTTAAGAGGTGTCATAATCTCTTTTTCATCAACTGTTTATTCGTTTGATGGAATCTCTCCGTTTACTAACGGTTTGTAGTTGGCGTAGTTCAGAGGGTCTTCTTTGTTCAGGATCGGGCAAAGGATGCCGATGTTCCATTCATAGGGCATACTTTCGTCCGACCAGATTTTACAGATGAACTGGTGCATGCTACTTACCAACTCATCTCCTCATGCCTTGAAAAGTTCAGCGGCAAGGCCGTCGGCTTCATCAGCTTTGTTGGATTTGAGTTTAGATATCGCTTTCATTCACTTCATCGGATTGACGGAAATCTTGACTGTCATCGTCACTGTTGAATGGCTTATTTTGCCTGACAGCGGAATACCATATTGGTCATCGTCGCCATTTAACAATGGGAGAAATAAGAACACCAATTTCCAACTCCCTTCAAGATCGTTTATTGACTGTACAAAGTACGTCATCCCTCATACACATAATATGTTAAGCACATACATTTTGATAAAAGAACTGGTTATTACAGATATAGAGACATTTCGGGTAAATCAGACGATTAGGTGGCCAGACTTAGCCTAATACACATAGACGGAGTTAAAATACAGTAGAAATAATGTGGCTAACAAGTTTGGAATTATTCTTCTTCCTTTTATCAGAGAGGTTATGATCTGAAAATAAGGGATCATCACCCTCCCACTTCACCACGTTTCTACTGATCCGCCGGTGGGGTTCGCCTGGGGTTTGGAATTATTATTAATTTAAAAATTCTTCGACTACAGAAGTCAAGTGCTATGTTTGATTTAACACATCTTAGGGGAGGAGGGACTGTGTTTTGGATAATTGATATGTCTTGTTCTGTTCCCTTTCTTGCCAGTTCCTCTTCCATTTTGTTCCCTGGAATTCATTCCTGTCCTGTGACTCACCAGAGTGTTACATGGTGGCTATCGGTGTGCGCTTCAAGCTCCTCGCGGCAGCGTTTTATTAGCTTCGATTTTATTACAGAGGATGAGATGGCTTTTATGGCAGCTTGACTATCCATCTCTTGTCTAGTAATAAGTTTCGTGGATAGTTTTCGTGCTCTACTATCACTAGGACTTCCGCTTGGAACACACTACCGTGGTTCGGAAGTATTCTTCTTCTTCTTCTTCCTATTTTGGCTAGGTTATGATCGGAAAATAAGCAATTATAACCCTCTCACTTCACTGCATTTCTACTGACACAATGGGATGGCAATGGTGTAGTAGTAACATCGTCAAATGCCACGCTAATGGTTCATGGTTCAAATCCTGATGTCAGCAAGCATTTATTTATTTCTCATGAAATATATAAAGTCAGTCCGATCATTTGCAAAAGCTTCTGTGAACACTACTGCGAAGGCATAACACTGGCAGTAGCTTGGTCATGTGGCTGGAAAAATTGTTCGTTCTGTTGATGATGATTTGCCCTTGACATCAGTTATCGGGAAAAAAGTACTGTGAATCAGATGCAAAGACAATAATAACAAAAATCTCCCCAGTTTTCTGGACGCCACCCCCGGAGAATAGCTGAAGCATAAACAACTGAACTTCAAGAACCACTACACCAAAATCTTTCTCTGTCTATCTCTATCCATCCTTTCCAACGCCCGCACTGTGTGTAAACATGTTGAAGGTATTCATAACCCTTTGAGTGCGCGCAAATTATAAAAAAAAAAATACGCCTTTGGGGTTCGCTTGTTTGACCTCAGAAAATATCGGCAGGCCTCCCAATTTTGGATCACTTCGTTACTTAAGCAAATCAAATTCTGGTGTCGTTGCATTTGTGTGATCAAGGAACGAAGTCTTTGGAACGTTTATTGATATTGCCTTTTCAACAGGGTTCAAATGATCCCTTCTTTGAACATGACAATACCAACTGAGACGGTGGCACTCTATTTTTCGTAAGATGGTTTCCTTGACGTGGAGACTTCCACGGATTTTCGAACTTCTTATTTGATAAAGCTTTGTCACTCCTGCTGTCATGCGAAACATCTTCGTCTTAGCTGCCGTTACTTTACTGTCATACTTTTGTACATTGTCCAACATTGTGAATCGTATGTGAGCGCTGGATGCACAACTGCGGTGTAGAGGCTTCATTTCAACTTAGGAGGGATTTTTCTGTCACAGAAGATATCAGAGTTTTCTCCCACTTCACCCACCCTACGCTTACGCTATGATTGATGTCGTCATCACAGGTTGCTTCACTTTTGATCATATATCCCAGATATTCGAAATTTTCGCACTTGGGAAGCACTGTTTCATTCAAATAAATATCTGGAATAGTCCAGAGTGGATCAGAGAACGGGCAGCACAAGTACTCTGTCTTTTTTTAACTAATTCGATACCCATTTCCCTTAAAAACGTCCACTCATACATCAAGTGCTCGTTGCAGGGACGTAGGATCACTCACTTATGATGGCTCCATCGTCAGCAAAGAATTATTGATATACCCTGGTGTCCGTCAATTTACCTTCAAGCAGATAGTCAAGGACTGCACTGAAGAGCAAAAGGACTTAAGACGCTTCTCTGGTGCACCCCTACTTTGATTGGGAGCCCTTTGGTTACTCAAGCGGGCCATCTTACACTTGCCTTTGCACTTTCGTACATGTCCATGATCCTCTGTACACAGGTTTCTGGAACCCCTCGATGTCTTAGCGCCACCCATATCAGATCTCGTGGTTGTCTGTCGAATGCATTTTCAAAGTCAATCAATACCTTATGCAAATCCTTAAAGGAATCATTCGTTATGATCCTTATACTTTGGATTGCATCTGTGGTTCATTTCCCCCCGACAAAGCCGCACTGATCATCAGATAGCTGTATAATTTTTCGCAGTTAGCCACCTAATACCCACTCAACGATCTTCATGGTGTGTGACATCAGCTTGATCGAAGGGTGACCTAACCTAATGTACTTTAACTACTAACCTTAGTGGAGGCGGAACTAGTATCAAATCAGGAGCTAAGATCTGCCTATTATAGACCAGGAAATCTGTATGTATATATGATTTGTAATAAAACAATAATTCTCATCATCGACACCCCAAACCTCTATCCGTAGTAATCTCAATTTTTCTCTGTGAATTCGTTCAAATAGTACACCAGTTTGTGAAATTATATTTAGTAGTAGTAGTAGTTGAAAAGTTAAAAAAAAGAAGATACATTTCCATCGCTGTTGATAAGCATCTATAATTTCCACACATGTACAGCTACATATAAATATGTATGGTATATCAGCGCATAACATCCGGTATGCACGAGTGCAAAAATAGAGCGCAGTTCCATATCACTGAAATTATTTAGAAATCCCCTAAAGCAAATGCATACTGAATGTCTTTCCAGTTTATATGGATGGAACCGGTATACAAAAACGCAAATATACAACATTTTAATTTATTCATTTAAATTATTTAAAAGCTACAATTTTTATTCAATTAAGATGATCTCATCCGCATCAAGAACTCCTTTATTGGTTTGCAGCTCTGACGGAGTGTAGTTCTTTTTGATATGATCTTCGAGTTCTATGAGCATAGACACTGCTCTATGGTCTGAATTTAGCTGTACGAACTGCTGAATTTCGGACAAATATTGAAGAATGTTCTCAACTGGTAATCGATTTGTAGTCTGATCTGGGAGCAAGTTGGTGATTCCCTGGGGGGCAATGTCTACGGTCTCATCAATATAGGGATGCTGTAGCACAATCTGGATGTCTTCTTTTTCTTCTTGGGCAGGTTGAGTTGGAGATCCTTGTTCTGAGATGCCGCTGTCTCGCAAATTATTTGATGTTATATTCGAGATCTCTTGTTGCATAAAGCTCGGCAAATAGTGCTTGTATTCTATAATTATGTCTTCCACACTCTGTGTTCCCTGGGGGTCTTCCGCGCTGCGGGGCTTTGCTAGATCTGCTCCAGTGTATTTAAATTTTTGTCGAAACTTCTCTATCCACCTGGTGGTCGGCCTAAAATCTGGCAAATTTAAGACTGTTGCCATTTTTAAAGCTACCATTTTCAGCGTGTCATTATTGATGACCGTGTTCAACTGTAGATGGCGACACCTATCCACCCATTGATGAAGGATAAACCTGACCGCCTTCATTTCGAATTCTCGTCGCTTCTTGGCCATTTCTTCGTAAAACGCTGATAGGTCTGTTTCACTCATGGTCTGCCACTGAGACAGGAGTTCATCCTTGCGTTCAAGGATTCGACGTATTTGCGTTGTGCAGCATTGAAACATTCGCGACAAGCTATTCCTTGACATTTGATTCGCTTCATAATGGCGAATTACAGCGATCTTCTCGTAGAACGTTAAAGCGTTCCGACCGCGTCTCTTCTTAATCTGTTTTGGATAAAAATATGTGCATGAGCGAAACGGCGCGTGCGGAATAGAAATCTATAAAAACAAAGCCACTTACCTTTGTTTTCTTATCACTCATTGTTGTTGTTGTTTTGAGTTATGATTTCGTGATTTATTCTATCGCACGAAACGAATGCTAAGACTTAGTAAAATACGCCACCACCACCACCACTAGCAAGCAGCACAGGTGCTTTATTCTGCTGAGTAATTCTAGTTCTTCTGTTTCTGGTGTAACTTTACGAATCTCCGAGTGTATTTTAGTGTTGTTGGCTATGGCCTTGTGTGTGGCCATACGCTAATACCACAGCTGTAGCTGATCAGCTTACTAACCAAACTGAGTACAATACACCGATGACGAGGCTACAGAACGATATGCCCACTGCTAAGCAATAAGCACACCGAATACACTAAAACACGCTAGCACATCGATCTGGCTCGGGTTATATTCTATGTGCGTGCTTAGTACAATACTTTAGTACCAAAGCTGTTAGTAGCCGTTGTTGGTGCGGAATAGCGGCAATGTTCAAAGAATGTGTGTGTAGGTGAGTATGTATGGTATGGGTTTTGCAGTGAATTGTGAAGATTCATGAAATGCTCTCTACTTTGGGAGCAATTTTGGACGTCTTGGGGCTGCAACCGATTGACTGATGCTGCAGCCAAAGCTGTGTACATCCAAAACATGGGCATGTGTGTCAAGTGGATCCGTTTGACAAAAAAAAAAACCGTTTTCGATTGACAATCGGAGTGTTGTTTGTTCAGCTAGCTTATGCTACGCCATAGTGACAACAATGTGGCGTTTCTGTTTGAGTTTTTTTTATTTAGATATCATGTAGGTATATGTACTTAGATACATATGTATGGATACTTGCACTACATGATATCAATTGTTTTTCTTTGTAAGGCGGTTTGCTGACATGGTTATCGAACGACGGATTTGGATGGTATTTTGTAAGAATATACAAACATACATGTGTATTTCATGCTTACTTGTTGTACTAAAGAAAAGAAAGTACATACTAAACAATTAAAACAATATTAAGACTCCTTCATACATTACGGCTTCTTAGCCTACATATGTTCATATGTATGTATGTAATAATTGGTTTTCAACGAAACTACATACAATGATGAAATTCGATTGAAGCAAATTTAATTCGCCGTTTCAACATAAAATTATGGAAACTGATTAAAGGTGGCATTCAGGGCGGTGGACTTTGAAGTCTTAAAATTGTCCCCCTAGCATGGGTCGAGAGATGAATTAGTCGTTTAATTATAGATAAACTGGGAGTAAAACACGGGTGCATTCTAAGTGCACTACTATTGAGGCGGTTAAATGTTAGGTGGTGTATGTTAGGTAGGTTAGGTTAGGTTAGGTTAGGTTGGCTGTCTCACTCAGACAATACCAGGTCTCAGGAAGTCCTTTGTGATACCAGGGATCAACTATTAGGCCGCTCAGGGACTAACAAAACTAACCAGAGGTTTTGATAAAGCGATGGATGCACATGATGCCTAGGGACGCCAGATCGTCGAGTTCTTCTCGGAAAAGGGATCCTAGATGGAGCATTCTTTTATGCGACATGGCAGGACAGGTGCATAGGAGGTGAAGGATGGTTTCCTTCTCCTCCTCCTCCTTGTCCCTACAGCTCCTCCAAAGTCTTTGGAGAAAAGGCCAAGTCTTCTGGCATGTTAGCCTATAAGACAGTGCCCTGTGAGAACACCGACAACGCACCTGATCTGTGATCACGTTGGATGTTTTTGGTCCAGCCTAGCCCAGATCTGTATGTCAGGTAATGTTAGAGGGAAGTTCACCTTGGGGCTTTCTCACGGGAGCCAAACGGTCTATTGTGTTTTCCTTTTCGTTTGTGGAACCTGTATACTCTATCTTTCGGTCGGTCCAGTAGCGAACCAATCTGAGCTCTTTATTAATCGTATCATGTTCTTTAGTGGAACTTGCACAAGATCACTTAGATAGATATATAGACAGATATATTTATTTTCGCAAACAATTTTACAATAGGGTTGTTGTCGCACAATTTACACAAGTACAGAGATTTGGTATTACATATACATATATCTTTCTACTGAAATATTAATTTTTGAATTTGAGACAGGTCGTGAGTAAAAGAAATTAAAAATAATTAAAGATAAATTTGGGGGAAAAAAGCGAAAGGAAAACCTCCCATATAATAAAAAAAAAAAATAAAATAAAAAATAAGTACATAAATAAATTGAAGTATAAATATTTGAAGTATAAATAAATAAATAAATTTAATAAATAAATGAGTAAATATACGTATATATAAATAAATAAATACATCGATATAAAAATCAATTCATAAATAAACAAATAATATAAATGTAAATTAATAAATATGTAAATAAATGGTTATAAGACAGATTAATAAATAAATTAATTAACAAATATATAAATAAATGTATATGAAAATAAATTAAAAAAAACAAATAAATAAATAAATAAATAAATCGATATAAACTATAAATAAATATATAATTTTAATGTAAATAAATGGTTATAAAATAGATTAATAAATAAATGAACAAATATATAAATAAATGTATATGAAAATAAATAAATAAACAAATAAATAAATAAATAAATAGATAAATATATAATACAAATAAAAAATAATTTAATAAATAATAAATAGATATACTAATAAGTAGATGGATGATTACATTACATTAATACGTGAACAAAATAAATAACAAGCAAGTGAATAAAGATAAATAAATGAATATAAAAGAAAAAACAAGTAAATACAAATCTGTGTGTATCTAAAGAATGAAACATGCTTAAACATTTAGTCGGTTTATAAGTGCATTGTCTGAATTATCACAGTTCCGTAAAAATGTATCGGTGAGCTTAAGAATTCTATCGAAGATCAATTCAACATTCGCTGTGTGGTGAAAATCTGTAGTAGAATGATATCTAGATAGATTTAGCATCATTTTTAGCAATTTGTTTTGTGGCACTTGGAGTTTCCTTAAGTGGCATATTGCACAACTTCCCTATACTTGACACCCGTAAAGCAATATTGATTGGAATACTATTTGTAAATTATTATTTTATTCGCATTACTTAATTTTGAATTTCTGTTTATGAAGGCGTAAAGCATCTTAATGGCAACGTTCAACTTTTTAGTTGTTTTAAAGATGTGCTCTTTAAAAGTTAATCTCTGATCAAGATGAATACCTAGGTATCTTGCACTTGGTTCCCAATTGACTCTTGCACCGCAGACGTCAAGTTGATTGCTGGGAAGAAAACAATTTTTCCTTTTTCGACTAAAAAAGATTGATTGTACCTTTTAAGCATTTAATTTAATTTTTCATTTATTATAGTATTCGGTTACTATTCTAATCGCATTTTGTAAATTGATCTCAATGTTGAGACCGAGCTCATGCGATGAGAATATAGCAGTGTCATCAGCATAAATAGCGGTTTCACATGCCGGTAGCTTTGGAAAATCGGACGTGTAAATATTATAAAGTATTGGACCAAGAACTGAACTCTGTGGAACACCTGCATTAACATGTTGTAGGACGGATGCACAGCCATTAAAATAGACTTTAAAACAACGATTTGACAGAAAACTTTGAAAAATTTTTACTAAGTACGGATGAAAACCAAATCTACACATTTTGTACACAATGCCATTATGCCACACAGAATCAAAGGCTTTTTCAATATCTAGTAATAGTAAACCGGTTGACTTGCCCATCGAACGGTTCTTTTCACATGTTTACAAATTCTGAGGACTTGGTGAGATGTGCTGTGATGACTTCTGAACCCAAATTGTTCGTCAAGAAATACATGTACGTCATCAACATATCTTATGACTTTTTCACGGATTTTACTCAGACAGCTAAGTAAACTTATGGGACGATAGCTACTAGGGTTTTCGAAAGGCTGTCCTGCCTTTAGAATAGGGACTACCTTTGCGATTTTCTAAGCATTCGGAAAGTACTGCAGTTTCAAGCATGCATTCACCAGGAATGCTAGAAAACGCACTCCTACCTTAGGCAAATGCTTAAGGTATAAATTCTTAATTCTATCAAGGCCATCTGATTTTTTGCGGCTGTAAACTTTTTAATACATCGACAATATCAGCCAGAAAGATGTAGTCATCAGTAGACAGTACAAGGCTTTGTAGATGAATTCTATTAGCAACGTTATTTACCAATGTGTTTGTGACTCCATCACCGAGATGCTGGGATACCATATGATTCCTAATAAAGGAAGAACCAAAAATGTTTGCTTTTTCAATATCCTCGTAAATGTCGTTGCCAGAATCTTGCAGTCCGGGAATTTGCCTATTTTTATTTTTAACTATTCTAACAACATACCAGAAGGGTCTCGCATTTTTATCTAAAGTATTCAGCTTCTTATTCCATTCTTTGTTCCTATGCCTCTGGATTTCAGTAGAAATAAGTTTGTTTGGTCGCGGAGATATAGCTGCCGGTACCTCTGCTATTGTCTTTTTAAAGAGTTCCTGATGCGTAGGTATTCTAAAACATGATGTGGTATCTGAACATAGAAACTCTTCTTGACTGCTTTTGGGACACTTAAGTCTACGGAACTGAGGATGTATCCTGTAAAAGTTTCAACCAGATTGTCAATATTTTCTTTACTAGATACACTTTCTAAGTCAATTGAAGTACTTCTCAGTTTTGCTTTCATTTCCGACCTAAAATTGGCCCAATTAGCATTTTTAAAATCGAGGTAATATTGCTCCCTCTTTCTACCTGATTTTAGAAATAGGCAAAAAACTGGATTGTGATCAGAACTTAATTCATTTAACGCGATTGGTTGCGAGACTAAGCTATATGCGTTGGTTGTAAATAAGTCGAGAGTAGATGGAAAGCCCCTCGAACCAGCAGAATCACTTAGTTCGTCAAAAAAAACTTGTTATCCATGTAGTGTAGGTGGCGGTTTTGTGAATTTGGGCAGTCATACATCAAGTGTTTGATACTTTGTATCATCATTCATTCATTCATTTATTTTGAATTATTTTAATTTCATATATAAAACCAATGTTTGGGTACAATACTCGTATCTATAATATGACATAGCATAAAGCCGCCTTCCAAGTTCTGTAATCTTCTTGTTTTTTCTGACTATATGTATTATGCATTATTATTGTTAATAATTTCAAATTATTGAAAAACTTCCTCAACAATTCTTTATCTGTATGCTAACGCTATTTTGCAGTACAATTCCAATGCTTTTCTGTCGTAACCAGTCAGTTGTTCTAGAACTTCATCAACTGTCAAAGAGGCATTCCGAAAGCAGGACCTTCTTACATAACGAAATATTGGACAGACTCCCAGGAAATGGAGAATGTTTTCCCTTTGCGACAGTTTGCATAAGGAACATACAACAGGTAGATCATCTCTGTGCGGCACGAAGTTTAATGGCAGCAACTCACCCCTTGCGCGAAAAATAACAGATAAAACTTGTACAATTGCCGCCATTAAAGTAGTTCAGCGCACCTAGGTTGAAGTTTAAAGTGCTGTATATTTCTCTGTGGGTCGATGCTTCTGCATCCTCGATATACTTTTGGCGAATATATATATCCACATGTTATAATAAATCATAGAGCTTTCTCTTCCAACTACTCTGCGAATCCCAGTCCATCCATAACTTTCAGCGAAATCCCCAATTTCCTTATACCACAGTACACGATTAATTATTGCGAATTTAACAACTTTCTTTGGCAGTCGCTCCTTTCCTAATTTAATTCTGTTAAGGATGTAGTCGATGCTTAATTGTAGCGTCTGTAAGGAAAGTGGTGCCAGTTCTGTTTCTAGCAACAGCATGTAGTTAGGAGCAGTTGTGGGTATTCGAAATACTCTCCGCAAATAAAGGGTGTCCCATAGTTCACGCAAAATGTAATTTTGATAGAAAATACAGATTTTTAATTAAAAAGCTTACATTTTTTATTGACTCATAGAGCATACAGATTGGGGTTATGTATGGAATAGCACATCGGATAAATGGCCGCCACGGCTTTGCTGGCAAGTACGTACTCTTTTATTGAAATTTTCTATGACCGTTTCACATAAATGTGGCTGAATTTCATTAACACACATCCCAATTTCCTCTTTCAAGGCGTTGGTGGTCGTGGGCTTGTTTGCATATACCTTTGACTTCAAAAAACCCCAAAGAAAAAAGTCCAATGGCGTTAAATCGCAAGATCTGGATGGCCAATTCTGATCACAGGAACGGCCGATTACACGATTAGGAAATGACTCATGCAGTAATTGATTTGTTTCTCTGGCTGTATGGCATGCGGCACCGTCTTGTTGAAACCACATGTTGGTCACATCCATATCTTGTAATTTAGGCACTAAAAACTGGGTTATCATGTCACGATAACGAACACCATTAATTTTTACTGCCTGACCAGCCGCATTTTCGAAGAAGAATAGTCCGATAATGCCGTCAGCCCAAAATCCGCACCAAACAGTCACACGTTGTGGATGCATTAGTTTCTCAACAATTACTCGTGGGTTTTCTGAACACCAAATGCGACAATTTTGACGATTAACGAAGCCATCAAGATGAAAATGAGCTTCAGCATTTTGTACGAAAATTGCGGACTGTAGCTGACAAACCCTCATTATTTTTTAAATATTGCTCAACAATGAAAATGCGTTGTTCTTTCGTATAGCGCTCTATTTTTACTAACCCCGAAATGCCAGCTGTCACATTGTTATCTTTTTTTCCATTGGCACCACTGTACTATTAAATGGCGCAAAATTCAAATTTTGCGTGAATTATGGGACACCCTTTAGAACCGTTGCAGCTTTTCCACTGTTTCGAATCTCATATGACCCCATATTTTTGTGGTCCGTAGAAAAGTATGGACTTAGACACTGCTTCGATGACCCTATACTTAGCACTGTGAGGTATGTCCCGGTTTTGAAAACAGTTCCTCCACGTTGAGCTTAATACTCTCTTAGACACCAAAAGCTTTTCCTTCAAGTGAGGTTCTATGCTAAGGTTACAAGAGGTGATAATTCATCAGTATGTATCTATACTGTTTCGCGACCTCGATTGGTTCACGATTATATGACCACCTTTCCGTCCTTCCCCATCTGCCTTTACCTTTACGGAAGATCATGATTTTCGATTTATTTAGATTTATTTGTAAGTTCCAGAGTACAATGTAATCGTATAGCCAATTAATCATAAGCTGCAATGTGTCGGCGTAAAGGAGAGCTTAGATATGTTTATCTGCAAACATAATGCCACTTGGTAAGCAATCGACAATGCCTTCCATAAAGAGAGCAAATAGCGTTCGACTTGCATTGCAGCCCTGCCTGATTCCTACCTCTGTAGGAAACCATTCCGATAAACCATCTCCGTTCCACACTGCTGCTTTATTGTTGGTGTATAAATTCTCCATTATCTTTCCAAATTTCTGCGACATTCCATATTGGTTGAGTTTGTAAGAGTTTTTGGTGGTCTATGGTACCGAATACTTACTTACTTAGATGGCACTGCAGTCCGGGGTGGACCTGGGCCTCAACCAACAAACCTCTCCACCCAGCCCGGTTACGAGCCAGCTGCCTCCAGTTGCGCACGCCAAGTTGGTTGAGGTCCCCCTCCACTTGTTTGCGCCACCTACTGTGAGGTCGTCCTCTACTGCGTAGTCCATCCGGGGTAGATTCGAAGACTTTCTTAGCGGTAACGTTGGGCTCCATCCGCTCCAAATAACCCAGCCATCTTAGTCGCTGTATGTGAACTCTTCTGGCTAAGTCAATGTCCTTGTACAGGCCGTATAGTTCGGCATTGTACCTTCTCCTCCACTCACCGTCTATGCAGACGGGACCTAAGATCACTCGAAGAACTTTTCTCTCGAAATAACCAAGAGCATCCTCATCCGGTTTTGTCAAAGTCCATGCCTCTGCGCCGTACAGCAGGACTGGGATGATAATAGTCTTATAAAGAGTTACCTTAGTAGTTCGAGATAGAGCTTTGCTACTCAGTTGCCGTTTTAGCCCATAGAAACAACGATTGGCAAGAATAATTCTTCGTGTGATCTCCCTACTGATGTCATTTGCGGAGTTCACCATAGAGCTTAGGTAGACAAAATCTTTTACTACCTCAAAATTATATCTGCCTATTGTGGCGTTCTGTCCAAGACGCCGATGTTGGGTGTCCTTTTTTGTAGACAGCATATATTTTGTTTTGCTTTCATTGAACGCTAGACCCATCTTTGCTGCCTCGATTTCAATACGCGTAAATGCCCCGTTGACGGCCCGCTGAGTTCTTCCGATTATGTCAATGTCATCGGCATAAGCGAGTAGTTGTACAGACTTGTAAAAGATTGTACCTCCGGTGTTGGCTTATGAGTTTCGTACAATTCTTTCAAGTACTATGTTAAAGAGATCGCACGATAGCGCGTCACCTTGTCTAAGACCTTTCCTGACATCGAATGGTTCGGTGATGTTCTTACCGACTTTGATGGAGCAGCGAGAGTTCTCCATTGTCTTTCTGCGCAAAAGGACGAGCTTGGCAGGGATGCCAAGACTAGATATGGCTCTGTATACCCCGTCTCCATACCCGCTATCATAGGCAACTTTGAAATCGATGAAGAGGTGGTGCGTATCGATTTCGATTATATTCATGGGTTTTTCCCAAGATCTGCCGTAGTGTGAATATTTGGTCAATGGTGGACTTTCCAGGCCTGAAACCGCACTGATGAGGACCTATCAGGTTGTTGACGATCGGTTTTAGGCGTTCACATAATACGGCAGACAGGATCTTATATGCGATGTTGAGGAGACTTTTACCTCTGTAATTGGCGCAGTTCAGAGGGTCTCCTTTCTTCAGGATCGGGCAAACGATGCTGAGGTTCCATTCATCGGGCATTTTACAGATGAGCTGGTGCATGCTCCTTACCAACTCATCTCCTCCTGCCTTGAAAAGTTCAACGGCAAGGCCATCGGCTCCAGCAGCTTTGTTGGATTTGAGTTTAGATATCGCTATCCTCACTTCATTCTGATCGGGTTGACGGGAATCTTGACTGCCATCGTCACTGTTGAATGGCTCATTTTGCCTGACAGCGGAACATTTGTCGTCATCGCCATTTAACAGTCTGCAGAAGTGTTCCTTCCATATCCTCAGTACCGACTGCGATTTTACTACTATATTACCATTTGCGTCCCTGCAGGCTTCTGTTCTGGCTTTGAAACCCTGGCATGTTCTTTTTACCTTTTGGTAAAATTTCCGAACATCATTCCTGCAATAAAGTCTCTCAATCTCCTCGATCGAGCGCTTCTCATGCTCCTTTTTCTTCTTCCTGAAAAGACGATGTTCCTCTTTTCTCCTGTGCACGTAGAGCTCGTAAGCAGCTCTAGTCCTTCTATGCAGAGCCGCTTTGTATGCCTCTTGTTTAGCTGCATGTGCTTGCCGGCATTTCTCATCAAACCAGGGGTTTTGTTGTGGTGGCCGAGAAAAACCCAGTACATCAGAGGCGGCAACTCTGATGGCTTATTGGCAACGCCGCGACTGGTCTTCCGCATTTGCTGCTGGCGGCATAGGACTTGGATTAAGATTGGAAGAAACTCGATCGGCAAAGGTTCTGGCGGTCTCTTGCGATTGTAGACGCCCGACGTCAAATTTCCTCACAGTATTTCGTTGATTTCGCTCCATTGTGGATATCCGCATCCGTACCTTGGCTACAACTAGGTAGTGATCCGAGTCCACGTTGGCTCCTCGGAAAGTCCGGACACCCAGAATACTGGAAGAGTGCCTTGCGTCGATCGCAATGTAATCGATTTGGTTGACAGTTTTTCGAATGTCGAGACGTGAGAACCGCGTACTAGCTACGACAAAGTTTCGCCCCGCCGCAAAGTCGATTAGCCTGAGTCCATTGTCGGATGTGGTGTCGTGCAGACTGTGCCTTTCGACAACGCTGCTAAAGACGTCCTCTCTTCCTAGCTTTGCGTTAAAATCACCTAGGATAATTTTAACGTCGTGGCTAGGGCATTGCTCATACGTCTTGTCATCCTTTGTCGCGTCGTCCTTCTCCTCATGATTGGCGGGAACGCGTATTAGGCTAATGTTGGCAAGTTTAGCCTTGATACGGATAGTCATAAGGCGCTCGTTCACGTGCCGGAAACTCCAATGACAAATCCGCACCCAAATAGACGCTGTCCTTTTTGTCTGTAGCAATCGCCGTAGTAGATGTCGCAGTTTTTCATACTCCTTTTGCCCGGCCCATCCCATCGCACTTCTTGGATGGCGATAATGTCTGCTTTGAGACCACTCTAGGGTCTCCGCAAGTTGTTCGGCTGCACGTGGTTTGTAGAGGGACCTAATGTTCCACGTGCAGATACGAAGATCGTTGTTCTTTTTACGTTTGCTTGCGTCGTCAACAGTAAAATCATTCGTATCCGAGGCTGTTGGTTGCTTCGTAACCGAAGGTTTTTTACGTGGTAGGGAAGTTAACCCGACGGCACAACCCCCAACCTGGAGGGCCAGATCCTTTTTTTTTACCCCTAGGACAAGAGGCCGGATACACCCATGCCAGTGACCCACTTCGGGGATATGAGCGCTGCCGTTGGCACATTAAGAGTTCATCCGCCACCATCTCTTTTTCAATACCCTGACCTAGAATTGAAAATCCTTACAGACCTCAGCTCCAAATATGTCGAAGTAGCTCAAGTAAGGTATCCGCTGACCTGTAGACGTCACCGTCGATTCCATCAGGAGAATTCATCCGCCGCACGTCCTCCTTCTGAGGAGCTCTTGCTAGACTTCTGGGACGCATATTTCAGCCAATCAGGTCAACAAGAGATGCCTCGTCCGGTTGAACATATGCGCGCTGAAGTTCACCCAGATGTGCTTACGCAGGTCTGAGTGTTCAGCTACTCATATATCGTCAGACAGACATATGCTCATCGTTATTTCACTATCAGATAGCTATCCAGCGGGCACCGCGAAGAGGTGATGATGCGATTTTGCCACGCCATTCGGATCTTCTGCATTCCCCTTTTTAAAGGTAGGAAAAATTCAACTTTTTCTAAAGCTTGAAAATCAAAATCGTATTATAACATTTTGTAAGGTTTTAGAGGAACTATTAAATAAATTCGTATGGTATGCGGTCTTCTTCTGGCGCCTTGCTTAACTAGTAAACCTTGGTAACTTCCTTCACATCAGGTAATGTGATCATGCGATCCAGCTCAGCTTGTTCAGTATAAGGCAAAGTGAACGTGTATTGATTCGGGTTGCATGGGGGGTTTAATAAATTTCTGAAGTGTTCAGCCAAACACTCAATTTTTATTTTTTATTCCGATACGAACAGCAAACCCGACGTTATTTAGCCTCCTTGCAAGCTTCCAGAAGGCATGTGCCAATTTTTGCCAGTCCTGTCTCTGTACCTATATAATTTTGAAATATTTTCCTATTTATAGCTGGACTTGAAACGCCCGAGAAGTGGTGTCTACATCAATGAAACACCTCGACCCGTTGATAGTGACATACCGTTTGAAACCTATAATCCACGTATATTGCAAGAACGACTTGAGGCTGAGCAAAGAAGAAAATATACCATTTTATCGGATGGTGATAAACTTTATTTCCCATGGATGCAAGGAGCTGGTGATATGGGCGAGGCAATAGCCGAACAACGTGATGGTATACCACGTCGCCGGAACCGCATTTGAGAACCAGTTTTAATTTTATTACATTGATAGAAAATGCTACGCAACAAGAGTGCTTATATTTCAAGCCTGTCATCTTCCCTATACCAAGTGACTTGCACAAAACCTTTACCGCAGCTGTCGTCTTTGGCAATGGAGCCTTGACACCGCACGTAGAAGATGTTGGGTAAATATAATATTATTAAACTCTCTCTCTCTTTCTCTCTATGTACATATATTTCTAAATTTTCTTATACAACAAATCTTATTAGACCGCAACGACCTATGGAGATAGCATGCCTGTATACAGCATATGTGGAATCATTCGCTAAGAATCCCGACTATTGGAGTGCGAAAAGCATGGATTCCATCTTGCAATATGGCGTTGAACTCTGCCAAAAAAGCATCAAAAACAATTACGAAGATAGCAAGGCGGATTACGATATTATTCCAGAATTAACAGAAAAAGACTCTACAGTCGAAATGAAATTGCATCTAACCGGTACACTGGTGGATGAGCCCAACATTCTCAAAGCTCTGTCATTGTTCTTCAATAAATTTAATGCCGGCGTCTTGTGCTCTGAAAGTCTGTACTTTCTTATATGGAAACGCTGTACGAACTCATTTTATATTTTCGATCCCAATGGCCGAGATGTACAGTGCAAGCGGAATTTTGAACAAGGCAAAGCTTCGCTTATGGCCATTCAAACGGTGGAGCACATTGTGCACTTGATCCTCAATTATAGTGGTATCAGGAGTAGATCTGAATTCAACTTGTATGAAATCCACTTGAAAGATTTTGGTAGGCTGTCCAAGCCGATGCATTTTGAAGAGAAGCCGGCGCCCAAAAAGCTCTTCGCTGTTGTGAATCGATTTTATGCTATAATTCCTGCCGTATCGGGTCTACCAGCTATATCGGCGTCAAAGTCAGCACCCGATAATGCTTCAATGATGATAAGTTTTTTGGCCTTGGTTTATAGTCAAATTAATCCGCCCAGGCAATGGTCAATGACGCTCGTTAATGATCTAATTAGGTACGGAAGAAAGTACCACGCCGATTACATTTGTGATAACCGATTGCGAAAATTGAATGTAGCCGATCTTCCGGACGCGGTACTCTTTGGAAACTATCGAGTTTTGGTGCAAAGGCTGGCGTTTGCTAGATCTGGACACGTGGTTGATTGTTGGTCCTACCGGGTGTCTCAATTAACGATGGCTATTATGGACTTTTTCCTTGACTGCAATACAGGTATACTGCAGGTGGACGAGTCTACTTTCGGAATATGGAAAGAAAGAAACATGTATTTTGTATTCGATTCGTTTAAGAGAGGTCCAGCTGGTCAGGCTATATCACATTCGAAAGCGGGAGCAGGATGTCTTCAGATTCATCTAAATATTGACTCACTATGCCGGATCATGTTCATGAATGCAGCCGTCGTCAAGACTGAGGGAAACTTCTTTCTGCATGGGATACGCGTCAAGGCCATTGGGACTTTCAATGTTAACCGAGCAAAGGAGGACGCTGCTGTCTTTGGAACACTTCACATCAAGTATCCCTTCGAGTGTGACAAAGTTAAAGAGACAGATAAAGAGCTACAGGTTGCAGATTGTGGAGTGTCCCTTAAGATGGATAGTCTGAATTGCACTCTAGTGCAGTGTTTATCCGAGTTGAGTGTGCGTCCTTGTGAGAGAACATGCTCTGAGCGTGAATTCCAACAGCAGCAGAAGAAACTGGCCGTTAAAAAGAAACTCACCCAAGCACCTAGTATTCATTCGATACCCGAACAGTTTCAGATTCCAGAATATGATGATGTTGATGTCATCGATGCAGTTGTGGGCGAATTCATATGCGATCTAATGTGTAGAATCGAGCGAAAAGCAGATAAAAAACAAAAAGTTTGCATTGCGGCGTCGAAAATTCTTCTTGCATCGGATAAGGCGCATTTGGAGGATCTAAAATTGCGTGTAAAGCGGGGCGAAGACTACGATAACATATGCGCAGCTTTCAAGACAAAACCGTCGGCTTACAAGGAGTTAACCCTTGAACAGGAATTGGCATTAGAAACGAATTTCATAGAACTACTTGACGGATCGTGGGCCATTTTCGGATTAACTGATGTGGACATCGATACACAACCGTTGAGGGGAATTCTTGCAACAATTACTTCGGCAGCACTTTCATGTAAAATTAAAGTCTCCACCTGGAGCAGTGATGTTATCGAATATGCCCTCGAATCAAGCAATACATTGGAGGAACGTTTCTGGTCATACAATCACACATTGGATTTGATATTCCGCAAACAGATACCGAAACTTCAGCTTGGCAGCACAACTTATCTAATAAAAGTCCTTGCTAACGAAACAGTGGTGCCAGATAAACTGAAAGATACTCTAGAGAGAAGTTTGCTGCATGTTCACAGATTGTTTTTGATTTGTAAAGGGCTGTCGTGCATGATTTTGAGGCGATATAATTTCATTTATATGTTTATGGGATGTCCGTGTGATGTAGTTGGCTTTAGATCGATATCGAGGGGCCCAATGTGTCTATTGAGGTTTATAGATATGAATTTATTGGTGCGACGTATACAGAACGCGTGTGCGCGATGCGCGAAATACGTAGTTGTTCACATAGAGGTTAAGGATATAACAGATCCAAGGCCTGACAAATATGCGCTGCGCACTGCATCACAGGAAGCGATAGTCTATGGTCGAGAATTAACTGAAAAGGAACGACAGAAACAGAGATATAAGGATAAGATGAAGTTTATTGAACATGAAATACGCAAGGAGTCGGCGAGGGTGAAGCGATTCCAAGAGCAGAAGATGGGTGTAAAAACCAAGAGGGACAAAAGCGGAAAGATAATATCAAGTAAGTGTTCTTTTAAATTTTTAGATTTATAGACAGTACGTATACAAGTTAAGGTGACACACCATCCCACTATATAAATGTAAAAAACAGCTTACTCAGCAGCTTGTATTTGTCTATTGACGTTTCCCTTTGAAACAGTCTACTCAGCAGCCAGTAGTTTTCCATGGACCGTTTCTCGTGGGAAAACGCAAGTCCAAATAATATTTTCATAACGTATCATATTACATTTCAAGTTCACACGGACATAGTATTTTGATATAAATAAGATTAGTATGATGAGCTAATTGTTCTTTTTAGTATCACAGTAGGCTCAGGCACAGCTCATGGTAGCTGGTCTGAAAATAAAATCTTTTTAAAAACCTAAATGAATTAGTAATAAATTTAATTTACATGCATGAGCATGCAAGTGCTTGTTGATTTTATTCTTGAAATACTAGAGATTAACGCTTCGGAGAATGTATGTCTTGGGAGCGGGGTTTCCAGTGCATACTTGTTTTCGCAGCGAGGATATATGCACTGTGATCCAGAAGATTGCATTACCTTCTGCTGTTAGCCGAGGTTGCTCTCGAGTTACTGCATCTCGTTCAACTTAGTTTTCATCAACAAAATTGATAGCCGGATGCTAGTCAAGAAGTTGCCAATCTATAATGGCGTACCTATTTGGTGTACTGTCCAAGTGGTCTCATACGTACATACATTTCCAATGGCCCGCTAATCTTTTATGAAAGTCGTGGGGGTAGGATGCTTCGGTGGGCTTTCCATTCTTCTCGATTCTCCACCAGAGAGATGTCGGACTTGATCCAACCATCTATTTCTTCGCCTACGGATTGCTTAAGTTACGGTATTGCATTCATGACACGTCTGGGAAGCCGGTTTGGGGGCATACGCACTACGTGCCCAAAATCATCAAAGCATAAATTGCGCCTCGCGTACTTTGGTACTGCGCACTCGTTCCGTACCAAGTTATTCCAGCAACACCATAAAAGAACCTCATTTCAGAAGCTTGCATCCGCCATACACAATAAAATAAAATTGCATGAAGCTGTCGCAACATATAAAGTGCTTGGATTTATCTGGAAATCTGAGAATCAAGTGACGTAACTGGGGAGGGTGCACTATTAATATGTGAGGACCTCAAGCTCTAGAATGGTCAGAGTCCTAAGCAAGATGTGCCTGTGTGACTGGTCATTCTTCAAAGCTTACTTATTTACTTAAGTGGTGCTACAGTTCGGGATGAACCTGGCCTCAATCAAAAAGCCTCTTCATTTAGCTCAGTCTTTATATAATTCCCTCTAGTTGCGCACACCAAGTTTGTTGAGGTCCCTTTGAACTTGTAAGCACCACCTACGATGATGAGGTTTTCGATGTTAGATTCGAAGACTCTGCGGGCCGGAACGTTAGTGTCCATTCGCTCTACATGTCCTAGGCATCTCAAATGTCCAATACACAGTTTTTTGACTAGGTTGATGTTGCTGTACAGCTCGTATATTTCGTCACTGAATCTTCTCCTCCAAACCTGTCAACACGAATGAGACCGAATATCCTACGAAGAATTATTCTCTCGAAGCGGCCAAAGATATTTTCATGCACCTTCAATAAAGTGCATGTTTCAGCGCCGTAAAGCAGGACTGGGATGTTCAGCGTCTTGTACAGAGTTTCCTTAGTTGTTCGAGATAGGGCTTTACTGTTGAATTGCCTTATTAGCCCAAGAGAACAGCGATTGGCAAGGGTTATTCTTCGCTTGGTTTCTGCGCTGGTGTCGTTTTCAGAATTATTAGCAGAGCCAAGGTAGACAAAGTCTCTCACTACCTCGAAGTTATAGCTATCCTTCCAATCATGTCAATATCGTCGGGGTATGCAAGCAGTTGTACGGACTTTTGATAGATTGTGTCTTTGGTGTTGGCGTGAGTTGTGTGGGTTTCTGGACAGAAAACTGAACTGGAAAGCCAATCTACTAGAACGCGTAAGGAAAGCCAATGTAGCTCTCTATTCCTGTAAAAAGGCTATAGGTAGGAGCTGGGGTATGAAACCTGAAATCACTCGCTGGCTTTACGTGTCTGTTGTTAGGACTATACTACTCTATGGCGTGATCGTTTGGTGGCCTGCTCTTGACAGGGCTGTTCACCTCTCTCAGGTAGCTAAAGTGCAAAGATCCGCTTGCATGTGCATCAGTGGTGCATTAAGAACTACCCGCTCTGTGGCACTGAACATTATGTTCAACCTGTTACCACTGGATATCCTCGGCAGACAGACTGCTGCCAGTGCGGCTATTCGTCTTAAAGCCTCCTCCCAGTGGTCTAGTTATCACATTGGCCACTCCTCAATCCTTGATCTTCTCAACTTTACACATGAACACACGGACTACACCCCACCGAAACTGAGATTTGACCGACACTTCGGTACGAGTATCCCTGAACGGGATGAGTGGGATGGCTCTCCCACTGATGATGGAAATTCGGTGCACTTCTACACAGATGGCTCTTAAACCGAAGGTGGGGTGGGCTGTGGTGTTTTCTCCGATAAGCTCAACCTGAGCATCTCGTTCCGCCTCCCTGATCATTGTAGCGTTTTTCAGGCGGAAATCATGGCGATTAAGGAAGCCCTGTCTTGGTTGAAATGTAATGTATTATCTGTCAGCGATATTAACATTTTCACTGACAATCAAGCGGCTATCAAGTCCCTGGAATCGTGCTCCTTTACTTCAAAGACCGTGTTAGACTGCCATTTGTCTCTTACAGAGATGACAGACCAGTTCAACATTCACCTATGCTGGGTGCCAGGTCACAGAGACATTCCAGGAAACTGTAGGGCGGACGAACTCGCTAGACAGGGTACAACTCTAAGGATTCTGCCAGATAGGCAAGCCCTTGGTATGCCCCTCGCTACGTGCAACCATCTGCTGAAGCTGAACGCTATTAGCACGACCAACCTTAGGTGAGATATTGGCTCTACGTGTCACATTTCGAGGAAGATCTGGCCTTAGCTGGACCAGAAACGTGGTGCCGAGTTGGTTAAACTAAAGCGATTACAGATCAGCTGCGTTATCGGTGTCATCACCGGACACTGTCTAATCGGCCAACATGCCAAAAGACTTGGCCTCTTTTCCAATGACTTCTGCAGGAGCTGTAGGACGAGGAGGAGGAGGAAACCATTCTTCACTTCCTGTGCACATGTCCTGCTCTATTCGACTTAAGTCGAACGTTCGATTCGCTAACCATAGTAGGGGTGCTAATCTAATCTGCTTCTGCCGCTTTGCTGCAGCTCACTTTGCACATTCTAATTTCTTTTACTGCGTGAGTTCACTTGTCATTGTGTGTTGCATTGCATATGTGGGCGTTTTTGTGTAACTTTGTCTACCTTCCAGTGTTTATAAGATCCTTATTTCTCGCTGCTGCTCGTTCCTCCAGACATAGTTATTGCATCATGATTTCATTCGCTGTGTTCCAGGCTTCATTCGTCGTCAGCATGAAGTCCTCTCGGAGTCACTTCGCCGCCAGTTTCTCTCTGTAGAATGTTTTTGGCCGTCGTATACATCCGACATTCCATTAAAACATGCTCCGCGTTCCGGATTTTGCCTTCACGGTGCGGGCAGTATGGGTCATCTACGTGTTTGTATTTGTAGAGATTTTCCCGAAAGCATCCGTGCCCTGATAGGAACTGAGTCATGTACAAGTTTACTTCTCCGTGTTTTCTGCTGATGGTGATGGCCACCGTCGTTTTCGACTATATATTTCTATAGTCCACAGATACCTATTTTGCTAGGAATTACTCAATTATTAAAACATCCTTCATTTATTAATGGAATATTATTGCCAACTGCATGCATACAATACTGAAAATATGCAAACCAGTGGGAATCCCCACCAGAGCACACACAAACCTGTGAAGGACACAGAAAAGGAAACTGAAGAATAAGAAAACACGATCACGTTAGAGCTAGTGATGGGCATAATCGAATGATTTAAATAATCGAGACATTACTACTCGAGTGATACCTTTAATAGAATGATCATTCAAGATATGAGTGCTATATGGATATGAGAACACACCCCCAAGTGTTTGAATACACAAACAACGTTCTTAATTCTACTAATATCAGGATTCGAGATATGTGATGTGTATCCGAGTAAAATAGTACCCGATCCATTCCCTTTGCTACTATCCGCCTTTAAAGTGAATCGGGTACTATTTTACTCGGATACACATCTCACATATCGATTCTTGGGGAGTGTATTCTCATATGTATATAGCACTCATGTCTCGAATGATCATTCGAATTCAGAATTGAGACATGAGACATGAGAGAAAAGACATGAGTTTTTGTTTTGTGTTTACTCTTTGCGCTCGTTCTCGGTTCTCGCCTCTTCGACAGAAGTATTATGTGTAGGTGTATCAAATCATTCGAATGCTTTCAGACGATGTTTAGATACATTTACCATTTCGAGGTGTTTACCCTTTGCGCTCGTTCTCGGTTCTCGCTGCTTCGACAGAAGTATTATATGTAGATACAGTAAATCATTTGAATGATTTCTGACGATGTCTCGAGATATCTCAAGATATTGGAAGAATCGATTATATAATTCGTATGCGCCCATCACTAGTTAGAACGCGAACGCACATATACTCACACATACACTATTGCAACGATACTCACTGCTGCATGACTGCTGGCAGTGGTCTCCACTGAAGGAAAATGCTGGGTGATGATTTGAATAATTGTTTGAACATTGCTCAGCTTTAGGGCAACACAAGATGATTTATTTGCATCTTAAATAAATCAGGGAGAAATTTAATTGTAATCCACCTTTTTGTTTGTTATCTGTTAAGTCATTATTAAGTTACGGCTCATTAATTATGTCTTAGAAATGTAAAATTCAACTCTTTTTCTAATTTTGTTCGCATATCTCCTGAATGAGTAGGCTGATTGCCATAAAAAAAAGCTAGTCCTTCTCCTTGCCAAGCCCGATGTTTTTCTGAAAAATTCGTACAGATTGGGTTAGTAGTTACAACGTGATGCGCGTTCAAATAAACAGACAAACAGATAGAACGTACAGTTTTATTATATGTACTTATATAAAGATAGCTATAGATTTAACTGAATAGAGGATGTTTTTGTTTGTGATAAAATTGGACCATGTGGCGTTTATTAAATTTTTGGACATTGTAAGCCTTTGAGATGGATGCGTTGACCAACACATATTGTGAGTAAAAGTTACCCCTAGGTATTTTTATTTGTTCATCACATTTATTTCGGTTCTATTAAAGAACCATTTTTAATCAGCAACTCTCCGACCTCCATTTCGGAAAATCACTATTTCTGATATGTCCAAATCTACTATTAAATTCCATTTATGACAGTATGCGATAAAACTGCCGAATCATGTTTTGTAAGGAAGCAGCACTGTCAGAAAGTATTACTATATCATCGGCATATACATAGTTATATCTTTATTGTTTGATCTTCAATGATTAAACCGCCAGGAAGTTCAGAGTGCAGATCATTCAAACATAGAATGAAGAGGAGAGTGCTTAAGACGCATCCCTGCTTAATGCCCTTGTTAATAGGGAAGGATTCACATGTGCTTGTTCCATTCTAAACTGCTGCTATGGCATTTTGTGAAAATTCCTAGAGTTTATACATAGCTATTGATGTTATTGAATGCAGCTTTTAAGTCAATGAAAAACGCAAATCTGGTCAACTGTAGAATAGTTGTTTCTACGAGTACATGCCACTTGAAATTCATTAAGGATGCAATTTTCTTCTACCCGTTTACTAAGCCTATTCAAAAGTACCATCTTAAATAGCTTGTGAATAGCATCTAGGAAAGACAGACCTCGGTAGTTGGTGACAACATTAGGATTTCCTTTTTTCAATATGAGGAACATTATCGACTTTTTGAAGGACAGGGGTATGGTCGGTCTCTGTTCTATATATGTCACTTATAAGTCGGTTTATTTCAGAAATTAGGCTTGTAGAATTCGAATCGCATGCCATCGATTTCTGGAGCCTTTTTATCCTTTCCTGATGCGATAGCACGAGTGATTCTATCCATTTCGATGTCACGGTCAAGCACGGGAATATGTATTTCGATAGTTGTGAGCAGTGTTGTATTTATCGGCAAGGTGTAAGTGAACAAGTTTTAAAAGTAATTCATAATAATTCATGACTCCCAGTAGTAATATATACAACATTATAATCTCCAAATATTTAAGAGCAATATCAACAGGCATCTCGAATGCACTCTTAACTTCATTTATTTTCAATCCCTTTTATCGCAAGATGAACAAATTGTGAAGCCCCGGTGGTAGGTTAGGTTAGGTTAGGTTAGGTTGAAGTGACTGCCAGCTGAGAATTGTACAACACACAACACACCTAGACCAATAATAGATCTATTGTGATACCACGTGGATCATGGGAGAAAGTTTATCTCTGCCTACTCGTTAAACCATTTTGAGCTCCTTATGAAGCGTAGGAGGCTCTTGATATCGATATCTATCAGGTCGCCTATATCGGGTTCCTAGGCGATGCTTCCTTCTACGGGAGAGAGCTGGGCAGGAACAAAAAAGGTGAGGAATAGTTTCTTCCCCTTCTTCATCTATGCAGCTTCTACAAAAGTCGTACGCAAAAAAGCCTAGCCTTGTAGCATGCTTGCCTATTAGACAGTGTCCAATGATGACACCTATTGCAGTACCGATATGCGATCTATTGATAGAAATCAAATTCTTAGAACGTTTTAGATCCAGCTTCGGCCAAATCTTTTTTGTCGCTAGACATGTTGATCCATTTGTCCACCTAAGATTTGTAGTCTCAGGGATTTGTACCAGGGATTTGATTGCTGCCTTGCTGTCTGAATACATGCGGAGATCTCTAGCAGATATCACGTTTTTCTTAAGCTAAGATAAGGCTTTTGTAATCATCACTATTTCCGCCTGGAACACTCTACAATGGTTTGGAAGACGCAAGGAGAGTTTAAAATTAAGCCTGTCAGAGAAAACACCTCTACCAACTCCTTCTTTGGTTTTTGATCCGTCAGTGTAGAAGTGAATCGGCTCATCATCTAAAAATGCATCGTCCTTCCAGAGTGATCTGGAAGGTATTGCGATGAGAAAGTTCTTGTCAAAATTTAGACGTGGGATTTTGTAGTCCGTATTTTCGGGAGAGATTGTGAATTTATTCAGAATGGAGGCATGGCCAAATTCTTGTTTTTGACCACTGTTGGGTAGCTTCAATGTGAACGGCTGCATTCGTTACCATTTGCTCGCTAAATATATTGAGTGGTATCAGATGAAACAAAATGTCCAGTGCCGCCGAGGGAGTTGTACGTAGTGCCCCGCTTATGCACAGACAAGCTGATATAGACCTTGCTTAGATAGTCGCGATTTATAGCTTTTTTCTAAGGCTGTCCACCAGACAATAACCCCGTATGTAAGTATCGGACTAATGACCGAGATGTAGAGCCAATGAGTTATTCGAGACTCTAAAGCCCATTTATTTCCAATAGCTTTTTTGCAAGAGAAAAGTGCTACGGTAGCTTTCTTTACTCTTTCTTGAATATTAGCTTTCCAGCTTAATTTCTTATCCTGGATAGGTTAGGTTAGGTTAGGTTAGGTAGGGTTATGAGGTTATCATAAAACACTACGCACCAAAGTGGGCCCATCGTGATTCCTAGGCAACCTTCACAGCAGAAGACCTAAACCCATTCCCCCAAGCAATTAATCTTCCTACAAAATTTGAAGAGATCCTTGTTATGGTTCAAGGACTTCACCTTCTCCAAGTTATCGAAGAAGTATCTACCAAGGTACTTTAACCTTATCCTGGCAATTGCTTGACATTCACAGATTATATGAGTTATATCCTCTGAGACATGTAGGTCATCGCAGTACCTACAAATATCCGTATCGGATAACCCTAGTCTCATGGCATGCCTCCTTAGGAGACAGTGGCCAGAGCGTATTCCTATCTCCGTCCTTAGCCTTGATCTATCTAATTTAATTATTTCCCCAGATTTTCTGTGATCTAACACAGGCCACAAGGCCTTAGACACCCTGTGACGATCTAAGTTTGACCATCTTAGATTAGCCGTGTCAATGATTTTATCCCGAATAATTCCCTTAGCCACGCACCCTGGTGGTTTAATACTACCAATTATATCGGTACGTGGGAGCCCCGCTCCTCTTTTAGCCAGCGCGTCGGCTTGCTCGTTGCCTTCGATATCGCAGTGTCCAGGTACCCAACATAATCTGACTCGGTTCTGCGTACATAATGCCCTAAGCGTTGTGTGGAAATTCCTGATTATCTCAGATTTGGTGACGTAAGACTCTAGTGCCTTAAGCGCAGCCTGACTGTCAATGTAGATGGCAATATTCTTATCGGATATTGATCCCATCTCAAGTAATTTCGCAGCTTTAAGTACAGCTAGAACCTCTGCTTGGAACACACTACATGTGTCTGGGAGTCTCAGGGCCACCTGTAGGTTCGTATCTCTCGAGTAAATACCTGACCCCGTGCCGTCACTGGTCTTAGAACCATCTGTGTATATTGCAATCTGATTATGGACAGAGACTGTCTTCCTTTGCCAGTCCTCTCTAATAGGATACAGTACTTCGTATGGTGTGTCGAAGTCTAAGGTGCCAAGTATATCGTCCGATTCGTCAGGGATTCCGGGAAAAAATTCCTTGAGAATGGAGCTGTGCCTAGGCAAATCAATCCCGGGATCCCGGACCCGGGATCCCGGACGTTTTTTGCTCTTGAACGACCCCGGGATTGCCAGTCACCAATCCCGGGATTTTCGGGATTGAAAGCTGATTTTATTTGGTACTCTCGTCTCTGAAGCAAATAGCTAAGTACTTATAGATTTTTAAAATTTAGATTATTAATTTTTTGTGATCGAAATTAACCTTTGCCTTGCCGTTTTCCAAAAATTATGTACAGAAAAGAAACATATCTAGAATAGGTTAGATTATGGTAGTGCTTGACAGATCCGGCGCCGTTGAAGCGCAAATCAAGGTATGCGTTCATATATTTTATTTGTATTATGGTTTTTTCAGTGCTTATAGATTCCACGAACTACGGATGCATGCAGTACAGTTATTGCGCATGCGCATACGAACTTAAAGTGTATGTTAGAACTTCGAAGGCGTCATTACCACTTCCTAGTCTCACGAAAACCTGTTTTTTTAGAAAAGAAGAAAGTATTCAAGGAAAGGGGAACACGCTTTGAAAATCATGCAATACCTACAGTGATTGCGCAGCGCATGCAACTAAGAGTGGTTTCCACTATCTAGACACATGAAAACATGTTTAAACGAGAAAGAGAAACAAGTATTTTCGAACAAGAAAGAGCGATGTTGCAAGTGCGTCATAAAAATACTGTACGAGAAACAAGTGTAGTTATGGTTTAGTTTCTATTGTGTTTGTGGTGTTCTCGCACGCGTTTTAAATAAAGTACTAGTCTCTATAATTATTGTGTGATTTCAAAAATGTCAAGTGAAACTCATTTTACCAAGCATAAAAAAGATTGTGAATCTGACCCATCACCATCAGTTTGGCATCATTTTTACACATCAAAAGATGGAAAAGGTGCGCAGTGTAAAAAATGTAAGGCTGTCCTGAAGACTTTGGGGCGCCGTGGCGTAAGTCGTTAGTGTGTCGGATCACTACGCATGAGGTTCCAAGTTGGAATCCCAGAAAACACCAAAAAGTTTTTTCACGGTCCCGCCTCTCGCGAGCGTCTGACAAACATCCGAGAGTATTATTGTCACGAAAAAGCTTCTCAAATCGCCGTTCGGATACGGCACTAAACTGTAGGTCCCTTCCATTCGTGTGAAAAATATAACGCACACAACATGACTGGTTGCGAGAAGCTAGGCCCTGGCCCTGGAGGTTCAACTAAAGGCTTACACACGCACTTATTAGCCATCCATAAATCCAAAGTGGGAGGTGAACTGAGTATTGCTTCGACTAGTCGACAATCAAGAGAGAAGCAAACGGCAGGACCACCGGTTAAACGGAAAATGGATGATTTTATTTCTTTTGATTCATTTTAATAAAAAAAAAATGCAGAGCATAATAGTTACGCTGTTTTTTATTTAAAAAGATAAGGCACTTATAATTAATTTCTATATTTTTGTGAGCAATTATCGGAAGTTGATTTTTTTTGTTAAAAACATGATATCAATTTTTTGACCCGTGTATCGGTTTTTGGTTTGATTTCTTTTTTTTTTTACAAAAAAAAAATATTCTGTTCAATCCCGGCAATCCCGGGATTCATTTTTCCAAATCCCGGAATCCCGGGATTGAAAATTAGCTTCGGGATTGAAATCCCTAGCTGTGTCCTATGTTATTAGTCCTGAAGAGACCAACGTTAGTGAGCCGAAGCGCACTATTGCCCGCTTGAAATTTAATTTGTAGGTCTAATGGTAGAAGATACAGGAAGATCTCGAGTGCAGCCGTAGGTGTTGTGCATAGAGCACCTGTGATGGCAATGCAGGTTGTTCTTTGTACCATGGCCAACATATCCCGTGTGTTTTTCGTATTCGTTGTCTTCCACCACACAAGAGCCCCATACGTAAGGATGGGTCTGACTATCATGATGTATAGCCAGTGCATCATTGCGGGCTTCAGGCCCTATTTTTCCCCGCGGTCCGCTTACAGATAAAGAGAGCATTATATGCTTTGCGGGCTCGTTCCTGTATGTTAAGTTTCCAATTTATTTTCCTATCCAGCATTATACCAAGATATCTAGCGCGATGCGAAAGCGAAAGCTCCACCCCTGCTAGCTTAGGCAGTTTGAAGGGTGGTCTCTTGTATTTTCTACTGAAGAGTACCAATTCAGTTTTATCCGGATTGAGTCCACAACCCTTAGCCCATTTTTCGAGACTATTAAGAGCTGATTCCATCATTTCACTTAATGTATCAAGGAACTTGCCCTGAACTAAAATCACCACGTCGTCCGCGTAAGCAGTGACGCTTATGCCTGTATTGCTTAGTTCTTTAAATATCCCATCGATGACTAGAACCCAGAGGAGGGGTGAGATAACGCCTCCCTGGGGAGTTCCCCTGGTAACGGATTTTCTTATTGAACGGTTTCCGATAGTGGAGTTAATGTTTCTAGTGCCGAGCATATTGCAGAGCCAATTTGTAATGCTATGCTCGACATTCATAGATTCTAGCGCCTGTTTGATGGCCCTTCCTTCTACATTAATGAAAGCACCTTCTATGTCTAGGAAGGCTGCTAGTGCGAATTCCTTATGGTGAAGGCTAGCTTCTATCTTCCCTACTACGTCGTGTAAAGCTGTTTCCACCGATTTCCCCTTCAAATATGCATGTTGAGCTTTGCATAGAATGCCGTTGCAGCACTTACTTCTGCTGTGAATATCAAGAAGTCTTTCAAGTGTCTTGAGGAGGAATGACGAGAGATTTATGGATCTGTAGTCTTTCGCTGAAGTGTGGCTTGGTTTACCTGCCTTAGGTACGAATATAACCTGCACTTCCCTCCATGCCACTGGTACGTAGCATGACCTTAAACATTTTTTAAAAGTTCGCCTAAGCCTGTTTCTGACCTTGGCTGGAGCTTTTCGCAGCATAGCTGGCAAAATTCCATCAGGGCCTGGTGCTTTGAATGGTGCGAATAACATAATAGCCCATCGCAGATTCTTCCATGTAATGAGATTTTCTACGTCGTCCCCTATTGACCTACCATTATACGAGTAGCTATTAGTAGTATAATCCATTGGCGATCTACTTCCTGGGAAGTGAGCTTCAATTAACGTTTCTAAAACTTCTTCGCTACTTTCTGCCCACGAGCCGTCAGATTTTTTGATGAAGCTTGGGACAGAAGTGTCTTTAGCTAGCATCTTGCGAAGTCTGGAAGCTTCACTAGTATCCGCAATGGACTGACAAAATTCCTTCCACGACTTTCTTTTTGATAGCCTGATTAAGTACTTAAACTCCGGCTTGCGGTCCAATATATATATTCATCCCATGTAGTACCGTCCCCTATTTCTTTGGCCCTGTTGTAGAAATGCCTAACCTGTCTTTTCTTGGTGTTAATTTCCTTGCTCCACTAAGAAGGTTGGGACCTCTTGGACTTCTTTCTTAGTGGACAGGCCCTTTCGAATGCCATGTTCATTACTTTGCCTAAGTTGTCTACCACCTTATCTATATCTTGAGGATCGCCGTTGCGAATAGGCCTATCCTTAAAATGTTTCCTAACTAGCTCTGTATACATACCCCAGTCTGTACTCTTAGGGTTTCTGTAGCTGTTGCTAGCCCTAGTTTGGAAATTAATATGGAATAATATGGAAGCGTATCCATCTGTGATCAGAAAGCGATGCCTCCTCCAAAACCCTCAATTTTCTACCGTTAGGTGATCAGAACAAGAAGCTAGTGTTATATCAATCACTTCTTGTCTGTTCCTTAATACAAAAGTTTGCGTAGATCCGTTATTGCATATGGTAACCTTGGTCGAAAGAATGAAATCGAAAAGACACACCTCTTGTATTGGTATCACTGCTACCCCATTGCGAGTGATGCGCATTTGCATCGCAGCCCACGATGAAGAGCCAGTTGTCCTTCCTTACCAACCTAGCTCGTACGAGAGATAAGCAGAGACCAGGCACAGAGGTTTTCTTCCCTCTCTTTCACAGGAGACTGCTACTAGATCGCCGTCACTAAAATTATTCAAAAGAAATGCCCTCATATTGTTTTTTAAAAGTATGCAAGCCCTGATTTTACCTTCGTTCGCTTTGTAGAACAACGTATAATGATGTTAATGTTTTTGAGCACTTGGATCTGGTTGTTGTCGTTGATCTATGGCTCTTGAACCAGTATGGCCGAGACGTCATGCTTGATAATGTAGTTGATCAAGCATGCCGTCTCAGCCTTAATCCTGAATAAGACCCAACTTTTTTTTTTGTGTCAGAGAAAGTTAAGCTGATACCATTGAGAGAGAGAGGGTCAACTAACAGAATTTTGTATTTCTTGGCAAAGAGTAGTAGTTCAGTTTTGTGGGGGTTTACACCCAATCCACACCGAACCACCCATCTACTGAGCTTATTTAAAGCGTTTTACAGAAGTTCTTTTAGAGTATTTAGGTGCTTTCCCGAGACAGCCAGGGCAACATCATCCGCATAAGCGATCGCCGTACATCCCTCGCCTATGATTATCAATAAGTCACTGATCACCAAATTCCACAAAAGGGGGGATAGAACACCACCTTGCGGAGTGTCTTTGCTGACGGATCTTCTGGTAGACGTCCCACTTAGCTTAGAGTTGATAATCCGACCATTTTATTATTATTATTTGTGTAGGGTTATTTTGCACTGTAACCTAGTGGTCTATTGTGCCCCCTGCTAATACCTTCGAGAGGTTTGTTCCCTTCGCATTGCAATTCCTTCGGAATTGTGTTTGAAGGTCATATGCTCTTACTTTGCCTTGGCGAGAATAGTTCACCTTAGAGCTCACTCCCCAAACCAGTTTTTTTTTAAGAATCTGAGAATGAGAAGTGGGTTCATGGTTGGCATATCCTCTTCTGATATTTGGTATTTGTCCAAGTATTTCAATCTTTTGTGGGTCAGTGCCCGCCCCATAAGATTCCAGAAGGTGTTCCGAAGTCTCACTTGACTCATTGCAGAATCTGCAAAGGCATTCATTTGTTATACCTAGTTTCCGTAAATGCTCCTTCAGTTTGCAGTGCCCCGTTAGGAAGCCTGTTAGGATTCGTAGGTTGTTCTTGGTAAGGCAGATACAGGCTTCGAATCTTTTCCGGATGTAACATCACAGTAGTTTCTTAGCTTGCCTCAGGCCAGTGGTGCTGTTCCAGGTTCTTTCCCTGTCTTCTTTCTCCATTTTTCTGAATTCCTCACGTATGGTATGTTCCCCTTTTCCGCAGAATGGTTCAGGTCCAATGAAGGGTTCTGCAGCCCCTTGTCTTGTCAAGGCGTCTGCTGCTTCGTTACCTTTTATCCCGACATGACCGGGTATCCAGTAAAGTGTAACTTTATTGTTTCTACCCAATTCATCAAGATTGTATAGGCATTCCCACACAAGTTTTGACTTAATGCCATAGGAGTCAATTGCTTTGACAGCTGCTTGGCTGTTTGAGAGTATTGCTATGTCGCAGTTGCTGTATCTTCTTTCGAGATTGCGTTGGATGCATCTGTCTATAGCACATATTTCAGCTTGAAAGATGCTAATACTCTTGTCCATGGGTTGTGAGTGCTTCGTCGTTGGTCCAAACACGCCCGCCCCTGTGCCTTCTCCAGTTCTCGAACCGTCTGTATACCACTTTATCGTGTGGTTGCTCCACTCTTTCTTGTTACTTAACTTTGTACTAAAGTTTTTCCCAAAGTTAAATTTTCTAATAATGTCATCCCTGGGGACTGCCAGAAGGGGAAGTTTTTTGAGAAGTGCATCGTATTCTCCCTTCCAATACCTTCTTTTGCCATCCTTAGGATCGTCCGCTTTGCATTTTGCTCCACTACAAGATGGAGTGGTGTTAGCTCCAGGAGTACTTCCATGGCTGCAGTTGGACATGTTCGTATGGCCCCAGTGATGCAGAGGCACGCAAGTCTTTGCACTTTAGTGAGTGTCTTCCTCGTTGTGACTAGACTAGTTCGCTTTGTCCATGCTATTGCTCCATAAGTGATCATTGGCCTCACAATGGCAATAGACATCCATCTTAGAATGTTTGGACTAAACCCCCAAGACTTACCAGCTAGGCTTCTGCATATCATTAAAGCACGGGTAGGCTTTTTGGATATCTCCTCTGTGTGTTCCTTCCACAAGAGTTTACTATCTAGGTGTAGTCCTCGATAGTTCACTTTACCGGTGTCAGTATCGTGCCCGACAGTCGGATTGGCTTTAGTTCAAGTTTTCTCTTTCTCGTGAACGGTAATATAGTGGTTTTAGCCGGGATTTTATTGAGCCCAGCCGTGCGACACCATTCTTGAGTTACTATTAGGCCCCTTTGTATAATAACAAATTTCCTCAAATTTCCCCCTGCCAATCAGAACAATGTCATCAGCGTAGACTTGACAATTAATTCCAAGGCTTGTTAACTTTTCAAGAAGCTCATCCACAACAAAACTCCACATTAGGGGAGATAACACTCCTCCTTGTGGGCATCCTCTTGTTGGGTTGACCTTGATAATTCTACGTGATGTCTGAGTTTCTGCTGATCTGGTTCTCAGCAACTCATACATCCACTTAGATACTGCTCTGCTAAGCTCGTTTAATAGCTTCATGCGAAGTGTTATCAAATGCCTCTTCGATGTCTAGGAAGGCGCACATTACTGTCTCGAGAGCGCTTTGGATGGTTTCCGTCAGTTGATAAAGAGCCGTCTCAATGGATCTACCTGCTCTGTATGCATGCTGACGGTAATGCAGTGGGGATGTATTAAGTATATCCTCTCTTGGGTGGTTATCCACAGCTTTCTCCATTGTTTTGAGAAGAAACGATGTTAGGCTGATCGGTCTGTATGACTTCGGCTGTGTTGGGTCTTTTTTCTCCATTTTTGGTATAAACACAACTTTCGCCCATCTCCACTGGTTTGGAATATATCCCAATGCAAGACTACTTTTTATTATTCTGACAAGATGTGGTAGTAGTTTTGTAGTAGTAGTAGTTCTTGCCCCCTTTGCAATAGGGCTGGTATAATACCATCCAAACCTGGTGACTTGAAAGGCTGGAAGGAGCTAATTGCACACCCGATTCTCCCTCTGGAACAGATAGCCCCTGCAATCTCCCAATCTTCCTTCCGAGGTCTGGTCGTGTTGGTCATGCTCCCAGCACAGGTGTTTTGCGAACTTCCGGGGAAGTGAGTTTTTAAAAGCAGTAATGCTCTTTGTTCCACATCTTCAGTAAAACTGCCATCTGTTTTTTTAAGAGATGTTGGCATTCCCCCCGATTTTGCAAGGGCTTTATGTAGCCTAGCTGCAGCAGGAGTGCTGTTTATTGTCTGACCATCCGACCATTAAGCAGTAGATTAATCAATTCGCCTCCACTGTAAACTTATTGCGAAAATAAATATATCTATCTATCTAATCAATTCGCAAAGTGAGCTGTCGACCTTCAGGTCTGATAGTGCATCTTCTATCGCTGATACATTGACATTGTTGAAAGCGCTTTCTATATACAGAACAACAACCATTGTATACCCCTTATGAAACAGGGAATATTCAATATTACGCACCAGTGTGTGTAATGCCGTCTCCACTGATTTACCTTTGCAATACGCATGTTGGGCCGCCGACAGTAGTTTCTTATCAATACTGTTGAGTAAATGGATATCAATCAGTCGTTCTAATATTTTTAAGAGGAATGATGATGGACTAATGGGTCTGAAATCTTATGGATTTATGTGAGAGCATTTACTCGCTTTGGGTATGAAGACAGCTTTAACTTCTCTCCATATCTTTGGGATATACACCAGATATAGACAGCTTTTTAGTATTGTCTCAAGCACCGGCAGGATTATGCTCAATGACTTCTGCAACTCGGCAGGTATTATGCCGTCTAGTCCCGTGGATTTATATGGTTCGAAGCTGTGTAGTGTCCAATGGAGTTTGCTCTGTGTAATCAGTTTTGAGGAGTTGGTTATTTGTGCAGATGGTCTGCTAAAAATCATGTTACCGCCTCTAGGCCGGTCTGACCAAAACATCGTATCGGCTAAATTCTCGTACTCTGACCAATCAGTTAAAGAAAAAAGCTCCCAAAAGACGTTACGAGAAAGCCAATTGGGACGGCCTTTACAGTTTATTTAGGAGTTTTAACTGGTCGCTATGCTTCCTCGATAGCGACGTGGATGCCCCCGCTGATATGATTACTGACACCATCCTCTTAGGTATGGATGCCTTTATTCCTAACAGAATAAAAAGCATCAAACCTAAGGCAAACTCGTGGTTTGACCAGAGCTGCAAAGAGGCTATTAGGTTGAAAGAGGTAAGTTTTCGGTCTTATAAAGCCAACAAATCTGAGGAAAACCGAAATAAGTTTAAACAATCCAGAAATGACTGCAATGCTCACATTCGACGTGTAAAATTCTTACATGACCAAAAATTAAGACAAAAAATTCTACAATGTCCCAAAGGTAGTAAACATTTTTGGTCATTCGTCAAAAATATTAAAAATTATGTCTCGTCTGCCATCCCAACGCTCATTTACAATGACATTACTGTCGGCTCCTTAGACAAAGCCAATCTGCTTGCTGCTCACTTTGCAGCGCAGCGAACTCCACTCTGCCAGATAGTGCTTTGTTTTCGCCTGTACTTGAGAGCGTCAAATTTTCCATGGGACAAGTCCACTTTCGCACTCGTCAGTTGCAGGAGTACTTAAAAGTCTTAACATACACAAATCCGCTGGCCCAGATGGCATCTCCCCCATAGTTCTGAAGAGGTGTTCTTTCACGCTGGCAAAACCTCTGCGTAAGCTTTTCTGTCTATCGCACTCTTCGGGCCTCTTTCCGAGTAGATGGAAAACTGCATTTGTCCAGCCCGTCCCTAAAAAAGGCGAATCTTCCTTCCCGTCTAATGACCGACCCATTGCACTTACGTCCCTTCTTTCCAAGGTCATGGAAACGCTGATAAATCTTCAGCTTATGAAATATCTTGATTCACGAGAACTCCTCAATGACCGGCAGTACGGTTTTCGTGGCAACAGGTCCACTGGTGATTTGATGGCATATCTCACCGAGAAGTGGAACCAATCTCTTCATCACTTCGGCGAAACAAAAATGGTTGCGCTCGATATTTCTAAGGCATTTGACAGAGTTTGGCATCAGGCTCTTTTGTCGAAAATGCGTATGGCATCGATGAGTCTCTTCTTCAATGGATTAGAAATTGCCTTTCGGGCCATTCAATACGAGTTGTCTTAGACGGCTTCAAGTCTGCAATTCACCATATAAATGCTGGTGTTCCCCAGGGCTCCGTTTTGTCTCCGACTCTCTTCCTCATTTTTGTAAATGACCTCTTGTCTGCTACTTCTAATCCAATCCATTCCTTCGCTGATGACAGCACCCGCAGTTTTTCATATTCGTTCCCTAACTCACGTCCGTGCTCTTCGGCCGTAGAAGAGGAACGACAACGTATGTTAAACACATTAAATTCCGCCCTGAACAGCATAACCAAATGGGGTTCAATCAATAGAGTGGAATTTAATGCGTCCAAAACTCAATGCTGTCTTCTGTCTCTCAAGCGAAACAAAGACCCTCAACCATTATCCATGAATGGTACTTGTATCGCTGAATCTGAAAGACTTGTCATTCTCGGTATGTGCATCAATAACCGTCTTCGATGGAACGATCACATATTCGCAGTCGCCAAAAATACTGCAAAATGTCTAGGGTTCCTTAAGCGTTGTAAGAAATATTTTACCCCGTCTGATCTGGCCTCCATCTATAAGGCATTCATCCGCCCAAAGCTGGAATATAACGCCCACATCTGGTCTGGTGCACACAAGACCGTTCTGCACATTCTAGATAGGGTACAGAATGGCACGTTAAAACTAATAGGTGATGGAGACATCGTGAACTCCATAGTCTCACTTGAACATCGTAGAAATGTCTCGTGTCTCTCTCTTTTTTATCGCTTTATTTTATAAAAAATGTTCCAGCAGAAATAGCCAGTTGCATTTCTCCCCTTCAAAACTTCACCCGCAATACGCGTCATGCTTCGAATGCACATCTGTTCACCCTCAAGCCCAACTTCGGACGTATTGTCAAATATAGGGATTCGTTTATAAGCCGAACAACACACTACTAGCCTTTGTATTTCATTCATCTCCTCTGTTCCTCTGTTCCTCTCCCCCCTTTTTCCGTCCGCCCGTGCCCTGAGAACCATAAGGGTATTAATAATCCCTTTGGCACGCGCAAAAAAAAAAAAACTAACTACTTGGGAACTGCCTGTGAAATGAGTGTCAAGCAGTAAATTTAGGGAATCTTCACTGGAAGTCGTCCAAGACCCATCAGTTTTTTTTTAAGGTAACCGGGTGTTATTGGATTTGAAGAGAAAATGTTCTCTATCCTCAAGAGGCTTCTTTTATTTTACCTTTGTATATGTTTAGAGATGCCTTATACAAGTCCCAATCTAGCACGTCTCTCGTACTTTTGGCATTATTGAAAAGTTTTCTACAATTATTTCTTAAAGGACTTAAACCTGTAATCCACCATCGAGGCTTCTTCTTGCCCTGGGTTGAATCAAGCAGGAAGAAGTCAACGCTGTATTTAAGGCTGAGGCTAAATCTTCAACCATGCGATCAAGTTCTTCGGGGTTGCAGTGGGGATTAAGGTGATTTGAGGTAACTAAATTACTTAAAGTTGACCTATACATGAGCCAGTCAGTTTTACGATAATTCCGAAAAACTGGCTGATAGGATTTACTTATAAAGCGAATTGGAAAATCCTGTGATCCGAGAATGAGGGTTCGCTTGACACCTTCCAATTCTTGATGTGTTGGACGATACTATCGGAGGTAAGGGTCATGTCCAATACTTCTTGCCTGTTTCTGTTAACGAAAGTAGGCTCGTTACCTATGTTGCACAAAATATGGTTTGTACTTAGAATCAAATCAAAAAGTAGCTCACCTCTTTTATTGATATCGGAACTGCCGCATATTGTATGGTGAGCGTTTTACTTATGTCTGGAATCGATCCAATCATCAAATGTCATGGAAAAATGCGTTTGATTACTATTAACTGGGCAACGATTCGTAGATCTTTGCTTTGGACTTATTCCACTTTGACGAATAGTCTATTTCTACTTAGACTCTGCCGAAATAGTAGCTGTCAAGAGGTCCTTTGCTAATGCTTCCTTCACAAATTTGTATTAACATTTTTGAACTTTAGGGACTGATGAGGTACCTAAGGTCAGTGCTATCATTGACACCCCATGGCATTTAATACTTCCACAGGCTAGCAATTATGAGAATGAAAGTCCTGCTTTTGCCTCAAATATACATACACTTACCCCACTGAGAGAATCGTATATACAAGATCCTTTTCGTATGTTTGAAACGGGCGTTACGTTCTCATAAATCATAATGCTTAGGGGATACGAATACAATTACAAACAGAAGGCTGCGGAGAATTTATCTATAAATTTTCTTATTGTATATTTTTTAAAATATCTAAAAACATGTCGCCCATTTTCGTTTGCTTTCAAATCATGAACATGAAGACATATTTGCATAGATATGTACACATAGAGCTCTAAAATAGAACTCATGTAACTTTCCATCACTCTTTTTACTTTGATAACTTATTTGGTTTTTTTTTTTAGTTACAATCCCCCAGAAATCATCCTCAAGATTCACTGAAGAAATGGAAGAAGGATTCTATGGCTCCTCTGAAGAAAGTGTTGAATTTAAACACAAGCCTGGCAAGTCACTCGAACACGCAGAAGAAGAAGCCGAAATGGAAGATGAGACGGTTGTAATGCTACAACTTGGCTATCAATTAAAAGATCAAGATATTCTATTCAAAATCCAAGGATCAACTGCTTTGGAACAACGTGGAGATGCATATGTTGATAAAATCAAAACTTGCTATTTTGCGAGTACTATTGCGCTGCTCTATGCCATTTTACGTCCCCTTAACCACTGGGACTCGCAAAGAATTGACAAAGTCATAACTGTGGCTAAAAATATTGCCAAGAAGACAACAAATTTTAATACTGCATCTGAGCGAATCATCAAGAATATCGATGCAGATGAGTTTACGTTTGACGTTAAAGTACAAGCGTTCACTCCAATGGGCACTTTCGGTGGAAATCTGGAGTATAAGATAATGAAAACCATTCAGACACAACGTTACTTTTTAATACAACTGTCGAATACTACATTTGCTGTTTACCACGATGAATATTTTCACCTTTTCGATCCGTATCCCTCTATGGAATGTAGTAATGAAGAGAGAGTCGAGGATGAGGAGGAACCACAATGTCCTGATTTTATACCAAAATATCCAGAGCAAAATACTGCATCGTGGGTTCTGTTTGGAGATCTTGCAACGATGCTGGATTATATAGAGAAGAGAGCAGCTAACCCGAACTGGAAGACAGAGTACCAGATACATACTATTGGTATCATATCGTACAAGACGGCTCCGAAGAGAGTACAGCTACTTAATCTGCTGACGGATGAATTCAGTACATGCCAAAAGAAAACTGAAAATCTCAACCTCTGCACGCATCCAGAAGAGATTGAATGGTTGGATATTTATCCGAATCTGGTTATCTGGAGCCGGCTCAATGCAGTTAATTCTGTGCAGCGAGCTCGTGGCTCCGCTCTCACTAAAGACAAGGGCTTTGATGTTGAAATACCCGATAAATTATATTCGCTGTGGGGTTCTATCCATCCGATGTCCACAATCTTTGGTGAATCTCGGGGCAAACAACATTTGGCTATTAATGTGGTAGCATGTTGTATTGCAAACGTATTCCAATTCAACGAGTGGAATGCACAGATTTTGGACTCGATTGTCATTAACGGTAATGACTATCACAATGACAGTATTGCCACGATAAAACGATGTGACTATGAGATTTCATTGGAACACTTGAACACTGTGTTCAATATGGGCCATTTGCATTTCGAAGTTCATCTGGAGAGCGTAACCTACGGCTATTTGTATGCCAGAGCGCAAAACGAGCTGAACCTTGCAGCAGCACTTACGTTCTTCTTTACTGGTCATCGTTATGGAATAATTCAGTGCATGAAGCGCAGTGTTGCAATTGGCAAACTTGAGAATGGATTTTTCATGTTCGATTGCCAGACTTATGGACTTCCGCTATTCCACACTGGACAGGGTGCAGCTTATGTTCTGCGGGCAACGCATTTGCAAACACTATTGTACTGCATTGTAATGACGCTAAACCTTCCGTATTATAATGCTCAGTTTACGATACACAAGGTTGAGATGATTAATGAGAAAATTGATCTTGATCATAGAGGGGAAGAGGATGAATAAGAGTTCTAGCAATTTATATAATATATTTCTTTTGCGCGGTAAATAAAAATTTTCTTTTTTAAATGTTGTTGGATTTTCCTTAGTTTAATAGATTTTGCCAGCAAAGATTTAGCTATGCTCAGTGCTGGAATTTCTAAACTGTAGAGAAATGGTTAAGTAAAAAAATTAAATAGTGCATGAGATACATGAGAACACAAACACTTAGCGTAGGCCTACCAACTCCTACACTTCACTTCCACGTTGGTGACTGGTGGGTGTTTAGTACGTTGATACGAGATTAGGCAACCACCCGCTTTGGAAGGTCTTGGTGGCAGCAGATGAGAGAGGGGGGAACAGTACCTCTTCTCTAGGGCACTTATTCTTGTTCCAGACTACAGTGGACGAATTCTCTAGACGGAGTCAATGGTGGCGTCTACAGTGAATACATTACTCGAGCTGCTACGACATATTCGGACTACAGGTCAGTATGGAACTTCCATGGTTATTCAGAAACTTGGAACAGAGATAGTGTCGGAAGAGCCCTTATTGGGCAAACGGCAGCGTTCACACTCCCGTAGTGGACTACTGGCACAAGTGTATTCGGTCCAGCGTCCTATAGGTAATCGCAAAGAACTGACCCTCTAGTTTGGGTATGGTTCCACTAGGGTAACTTAATAAAAAAAAAAAACAGACAGTTATGAGAGACACAAGCCTCGGATAATGGATTCCCTCAAATGGCAACACTTAACCTTCACGTGGTGACCGCTGGGTGCCTAATACCTTGATCCGAGAAATGGGTAACTAACTCCGTCTGGAGGATTTTTGGTGGCAGCAGACGAGAGAGGGGAAGAGTGCTTTCTCACTAGAGTAATTCTTGTTCCAGACGGCAGCGGAGGAGTTCACTTGATGGAGTCAACGGTGGCGTCTACAGTTGAAGTTAGGTTGAACTTAGTGAACACCTTTTGCGAGCTGCTTCGACATAATTGGATCACAGGTCGGTGAGAAATTTCCAATGTTGGTCAGGACCTCGCGGATACAAGCTGTCGAAATGAGGTTCCTTCGTGGTGTTGCTGGAATAACTCGTAGGGATCGAGTGCGCAACACTAGAGTAGGCGAGGTGCTCAATGTTGAGCAGCTACTTCTACGAACGGAACGATCGAGAAGGATGGAGAGTTCAACTGAGCATCCTACCCGCACGACCCTCATGAAGGATTAGCGGGCCATTTGAAAATGTATGTATGTATGTATGTCAGTACCTTGGAATAGAGATGGATGGATGGCTCCCGCGTCCTAGGAGTGTAACGAAAGGTACTGGCACTCGGGGTTGTGCCGTCGGAGTAACTTCCCTACCATACAGAAAAAAACAATGCTTCAGAAACTACAAGCCTCGGATAAGTACGATTCAACTGATGACGACCTCGGCAAACAAAATAAGGACAATGGCATTCGGATTTGTATGTGGAATGTTCGGACCCTTAGCAGATTACGTGCAGCCGAATAAATAGCAAAAGCCAAAAACAAAAACAAATATTTGGCGCAACAGCTGTTTAAAGTGCCAGGGCCTAGCTTCTCGCAACCACTCATGTTGTGTGCGTTATATTTTTCACACGAATGGAAGGGACCTACAGTTTAATGCCGAATCCGAACGGCAATTTGAGAAGCTTTTTCGTGACAACAATACTCTCGGATGTTTGTTAGACGCTCGCGAGAGGTGGGACCGTGAAAAAACTTTTTGGTATTTTCTGGGATTCGAACTTGGAACCTCATGCGTAGTGATCCGACACACTAACCACTTACGCCACGGCGCCCACGGCGCAAAAGCCCTAGACTGCTATAAAGTAGATATGACCACCATCCAGAAAGTGCGATGGGATGGGCCGGGTAAAAAGAGCATGGGAAACTGTAACAATTGCTACCGAGACAACAAGCAGCGCTTATTTGGACGCGAATTTGTTGTCGGCAGACCTAGGTAAGAAGTCTTAAGCTTCCGGCACATGAGCAAGCGTATTATGACAATCTGGATCAACACTAAATTCGATAACATAAGCCTGATATGTGCTCATGTTCGCACGGAACAAAAGGACCCTGCCATTGAAGATTATTTCTACGAGCGCCTAGACAAAACATACGCGCAATGTCCTAACGACGGTAAAATCGTATTGGGCAATTTTAAAGCCGAAATAGGAAAGAGGACGTCTTTGGTAGGGCAGTCGGTAAACATAGCTTACACGACACCACGTCTGATAACGGACTAAGGCTAATTGAGCGAAACGTCACCATAGCAAGCATATGGTTTCCTTATCTCGATATTCACAAGCAGGCATGGCGGTGCAATGATCATGTAACGATCAGCCAAACCGATCATATCGCGATTGACGCAAGACATGCCTTTAGTATTCTGGATTTCCGAACCTTCCGAGTGGTCAGTATAGGCTCGGATTATTACCTTGTTGTAACCAAGGTACGGATGTGGATATCCCAAACTGAGCAGCAAAGAGGAATCACCGTGAGAAAATTTAACGCGGAAAAGCTGCAATCGAAAGAGACCGCGAGAGTCTTCGCTGAACGCGTATCCCGAAATCTCCACCACGACAAGTACCGAAGACCAGTGGCAACGCTGCCACCATGCAAACAGAAACGCTGCAACTGATGTACTGGGTTTGGCCGATCAACACCGCGAAACCCCTGGTTTGACGAAGAATGCCGGCGAGTGCATACAGCAAAACAAGAGGCATATAAAGCGGCACTACAAGGAAGACGAGAGTTGCTCGTGAGCTCTACGAACAAAAGAGACCGGAAGAACATCGGCTTCTCCAAAAGGAGAATACATAGCATGAAAAGCGCGCGATCGAGAACATTGAGAGCTTATACTCCAGGAACAATGTACGGAAGTTTTACCGAAAGGTGAAAAGAACGTATTGGAGGAGCAAAACCAACGGAAACCTGTAGAGATGAAAATGGAAATCTCGTAGTAGAATCACAGTCGGTGCTGAGAATATGGAAAAACTACTTCTACAGACTGTATAGGTACAACGGCGACGAAGACCAGCATCCCGCTATCAGGCAGAATGAACCATTCAACATAGACGATGATAGTCTAAATTTCCGCCCACCTGACCAAAGTGAAGTGAGGATTGCAATATCCAAGCTGAAATCCAACAAGTCTACTGGACCGGACGGCTTGCCGGCCGAACTTTTCAAAGCAGGTGGTGATCAACTAGTAGAGGACATACACCAACTCCTCTCTAAGATTTCTTCAGACGAGTGTATGCGTGATGAATGAAATCTCAGCATCGTTTGCTCGATCCACAAAAAATGAGACCCCCTCACATGAGCCAATTATAGAGCCATCAGTCTCCTCAACATCACATACAAGATCTTTTCTGCGATATTATATGAACGACTGAAACCTTTCATTAATAACCTGTTTGGACCCTATCAGTGCGGTTTCAGGCCAGGAAAGTCCACCATCAATTAAATCTTCACACATCGAAGTGCAAATAGATACTCATCATCTCTTTATCTATTTCAAGGCCGCCTACTACAGCATCTATAGAGAAGAGCCATGTATAGTTTTGACATCCCTACCAAACTTGTGCGTCTGTGTAGGATGACGATGGAGAACGCTCGCTACTCCATCAAGATTTGAGACCTTTGATAACAAAAGGTATTAGATAAAGCTGTCGTGTGATTTGTTTTTTTATCGTTCTTGAACGAATTGTGCGGAATCTGTCATGAAGACGAAATCGTGCCCATGGAAGACGGAAGCAACATACTGTAGGGCTTTTCGAGTAACTTCTTGTGGTGAAGTCTGTGTAGTGGCTGGCATGACTGTGTACCTTCTGGCGTAAGAAAAGCACTTTGCTAGCAGAACTACGGATCAACAATGACGGTACACAGCCACATTCTGTTATGACAAGGGTAACACGTTTGCAAAGATGGCAGCAGAGATAGGATCACTCTGATAAGGTAGGTGGACACACAAAGTGATTTCTCATATAGGTAGATGGATGAATCAATAGGAAGCATTGAGAGCTAAATTTCCATTTGACTTAATTGCTTACGGGACATGGATGCCTTAGGGCCTATTTTCCCAGGTTTGGGCACGATTTTAACCCTTATTACCGAAGCTGGATAAAAGCAGTCTCTTCACTAATATCATTTAGGTACCGTACCAAAGCTACCGAAGAGAAGAAAAGAGACTTCAAAAATCAGTACACTGAGGTGTGAAAAACCTACAAGTTAGCTGCGAAAACAGGAGCGAGCACTTTTCAGAATTGCTCAATCCCAAGCAGGGCATCGAAGATGACAGACCTAAGTATGATCGAGAGTAGAGTGGAAAATAGTCCAACGGTAGAGGAAATCATCAGCTGGTGTGGAAGAAATCCAACCAGTGATCCAACAGTGGCAAATGGGGGTAATTGTCCCAAACATTTTAAAAAAGGGGTCAAATAGAATACGCCAACTACAGGGGTATATATCTATTAAGTTTCGCTGGGAAAGTTTTGCTTAGGTGTTAGAATCGCATTCCAAAACTTGTGATTAAAGATAGTTTGGGGGTAATGGAGTAATGGAGTTTTTGTCCCAGTAGAAGCACAACCATGTGGGCGCTGTGACGTAAGTGGTTAGTGTGTCGGATCACTACGCATGAGGATCCAAGTTCGAATCCCAGAAAACACCACCAAGTTTTTTCATGGTCCCACCTCTCGCGAGCTTCTGACAAACATCCGAGAGTATTGTTGTCTCGAAAAAGCTTCTCAAATCGCCGTTCGGATACGGCACTAAACTGTAGGTCCCTTCTATTTGTGTGAAAAATATAACGCACACAACATGAGTGGTTGCGAGAAGCTAGGCCCTGGCACTTAAAGAGCTGTTGCGCCAAATATTTTTTTTTTTTAGAAGCACAACCGACCAGTTATTCATTCTCAGAATGGTACTTGAGAAGGCCTGGGAGTATGCTTATTCTATGTAGAACTTTTTCGAGATTTGGATAGGTTTGTAGAAAGGTTTCCGCGAGGCAAACTGTGGAGTTCAATATTTTGCAGGATTAGCTGATATATACATTAGTATATAGCAAACAAGGCCCTGGTGATCTATTCCCAGCGCAGCACGATTATATGAAAGGCGAAAGCGTAGAGACTGCACTGCACTGTGTCCTCGGCTCAATAGAAAAATCGCTGAAAGATAAAGAATATACATTAGCCGCTTTCTTAGACATTAAAGGAGCCTTTAATAATATCAGAACAAATGTGATATATAGAACTTTGAGGAACCTCAATATTCACAGATCCCTAATAAAGTGGAAGATGAACTCGGAGGAACAAAGTTCGAACTCTACGCCTCTAGAGGCACACCTCAAGGCGGCGTTATATCCCCACTGCTGTGGGTAATTCCCCAGAAAACACGGTTAGTACTATTCGCACCTTCACCTTCTGTAAGGAGTATCCCTCTAAGTATCCCAAGCAGTGCAAGATACCTCGGCCTGGTGCTCTATAAGAAACTGAACTGGAGACCAAACATTAACGATAGAGTTAAAAAAGCCACTATTGCTTTCCACTCGTGTAACAGAATATTCCGGAAAACAGAGATTGAACCACAAAATCATCCTATGAATGTATACGGCTATAGTAAGGTCCATACTTACTTATGACAGCTTTGTATGGTGATAGGCAGCCAGCAGAACTAACAATCTAAGTGCCAACACAAAAGTACAAAGGCTAGCGTGCATTAGCACCACCAATGAGAACGACAACTACAACAAAACTCAAGGCCATTCTCAACCTGCTTCCGCTAAACATCTTTAAACAAACATCAGCCGCTATTAGCGCCGTAAGATAGCTGGAAACCAAATGCAATGGGTCATACTACAATCCTACAGAGGTATCTAGGCAATGTATCTAGTACAGACTGCAGTACAGCAGGGAAGAATGAAAAAACGATAGAACACCTAGCCAACAATCCATAGCTGTGTGTACTGATGTGATCCAAAATGGAAATAGGTCTAGACCCAGGTATCTTCTCTTACGTGACCATCCCGGCCCTGATGTTCCTTGCAGAGATGCTGGCTGGTATCAGGGGCACGTAAAAATCATCGCCTGTGCTGACCAAAGATCTAAGGATCTATACAAAATTGCTGTTTCCAGATTAGGGGAGGTTTGGCCAGGTGCACAGTTGGAGGTCGTGGAAAAAGACGAAATTCCTAACCGACCTAGGACACGTGCAACCATTCCGGTCGAACGCTCCGATCCTAGAGTGATCCTGGATATCCTCAGGATCAGTAACAGCTCCCTTCCTACCCACAACTGGATTGCCAAAGTGGACGAGCCGAGAGGTGAAATTAGAAGCGTCATCATTGTCATCAATGAAGAGTCTCTGGCCCCCTTGGCATCTTCGAAAGGAGTGATAAATTACGGCTTCAGCTCTATTACTCTGAAAATCTATAAATGCGACGAGAAAGAGCCCGAGAGAGTACCTCCCAAACTGGACGCCTCTACCAGTCGCGAGTTTCTCTCCTTCCGAGCCCATTCCCTCGCTCCCTTCCGCTGCTCCACCCCTCTTGGGGTTCGAATCTTCATCGACGGACACGGAAATGGTCGCCGCTCTTCTGAAACCTTTTCCGGTCCCCCTTCCCCCTTACCATCTATCCGTGGGTTCGACTTCGTTTTGACGGACACGGAGATGGACAGTGATCCTAACCTCCTTTCGCTTGAGGATGACCTCCTGCCATCAGATTCAGAGGACACCAACAATACCGTGATAATGGTATCTGAGCAGAGAAGTAGCTCCAATGCTGCCGATCCTTCAGATAAACCTGCATCACTCCATCTCGGCTTCGGCCTCCCTTATTCTCCGGCTTACTAAAAAAGGGGAAGACTTAGTCTTGATCCAGGAACCATGGGTTGTTGGAAAACGGGTTTGTGACATCAAGACCCCAAACTGTTAACTAATCTACGCAAGAATGGAAGGTAAACCGAGATCTTGTATCCTTGCGAAGACCCATCTTAACATCCTTTTGCTCTCTAATTTCAGCAATCAAGACGTAGTCGCTACCAACCTGGAATTGCATTCAAAAAATTACTGGCTGTTTTCGGCCTATTTGGGTCACGATCAAGTGGGCCCACGCCCTCCGGATATCTTGGGGAGCTTGATTGCGAAAGCGGAGAGCCTTAAGACTGGTCTCATCATTGGTTGTGATGCGAACGCTCATCACTCAATCTGGGGCAGTTCCGACATAAATGAAAGAGGTGAGCAACTTTTTGATTTTATCCTCAGTACTAATCTCCTAATTTGTAACCGGGGGTCGGAACCGACCTTCATTACTCGCAACCGACAAGAAGTCCTGGACATCACTCTTGTCTCCGATCACTTATATAACTTGGTTAAGGACTGGAGAGTCTCTGAAGAGCACTCCAATTTAGTCTTGATGACTATCTGCCTGATCAGAGGGTTTTTAGAAATTATAGAAAAACCAATTGGTCCCTTTATAGGAAAAGTTTATTAACGCTTATTCCCTCCGACCTACCTACTAAACCTACTTGCACTGATGACCTTGACAATCTAGTCGACACCCTAGCATCGGCACTAAATGGTGCCATGTCCGAGGCCTGCCCACTCCGCAAACCTCGAGGTAAAAAGAAACCATCCTGGTGGAGTGTATATCTCAGTACTCTTAGGAAAGACAGTAGGCTCCTTTTTAATATTGCTAAAAGCTCCCGTGAGACGTCCGATTGGGACTCCTATAAACTGTCTCTCAGAAAATACAAAATCTCACTGAGGAAGGAGCAACGACGATCCTGGAGACTCTTCTGCGACAGCATTAAAGAGTCCTCGGAAGCTTCCAGGTTGCGGAAAATCCTCTCTAAAAGCCCTTCTATACCCAGCTACCTTTTGCATCCGGATGGTCACTGGTCCTCCTCTGTTGAGGAATCCATTGACATCTTACTGGATACTCACTTTCCTGGTAGCTCCCTTGTTGCTGTATCGCAAGTGGGTAATTCCCCCCCTCAATCTTGCAGCAACTCGCTAGTCTTGATAACTACAGAAAAGATCCGATGGGCCATGCGCAGTTTCAAACCCTTCAAGTCCCCAGGACCTGACGGTGTTAGTCCAGCTGAAATTCAGCAATGCGAGGACATTGTGCTTCCATGGCTCAAAGTCATCTTGTCGGGCTGTCTAAATCTGGTCTATATTCCCAAACTTTGGACCGAGGTTGAAGTCATATTCATACCTAAGGCAGGAAAGAGCTCGCACGTGGAACCAAATGATCTCCGACCTATCAGTCTATCGTCCTTTCTGCTCAAACTCTAGAAAGGTTAATTGATATACATCCTCGGCAAAGTATTAGCCCATCTGTGCTCTCGCCGTCCCAACATGCGCACTGCAAAGGCAAATCGGTTGAGACTGCCTTACATTCGCTTGTGCGCACCATCGAAAAATCCTTGAGCATCAAAGAATACACCATGGTGGCTTTCCTTGACATTGAGGGAGCTTTTAACAATGTCAAACCAAAGGCGATTGAAAGTGGATACCTCGCTCGGAGTGTTGATCAATCAATTGCTTACATGCAGGATTATGAACACACAGTTGGGCGGAGCATCGGCCAGAAGAATTGCTTGCTGCGGTACACCCCAAGGAGTCTTGTCACCTCTTCTGTGGAACCTGGTAGTAAATGAGCTACTGGTGGACCTGGATACGTCAGGCTACAGAGTGATCGCCTATGCTGATGACATTGCTATTGCTGCCTCCGGTAAACACCCGGACACTCTCAGGGATATCCTCCAATATGCTCTCCTTCGGCTCACCAAATGGGCCTCCAAATGTGGACTAGGGGTTAACCCCCATAAAACGGAACTCATTCTCTTCACGAGGAAATATAAAGTTCTCCTCATAGACCCTCCTATGATAAATGGCACCAGTTTCACCTTCTCTGAAAACGCAAAATATCTGGGTCTTATTTTGGATAGGAAATTAAACTGGAGGCGAATCTACTAGAGCTCGTCAAGAAAGCTTATGTAGCTCTCTATTCCTGTAAAAAGGCTATAGGTAGAACCTGGGGTATCAAACCTCAAATCACTCATTGGCTATACGTGTCCGTTATCAGGCCTATACTAATTTATGGCGTGATCGTATGGTGGCCTGCTCTTGACAGGACGGTCCACCTCACTTAACTAGCTAAGGTGTAAAGATCTGCATGCATCTGCATCAGTGGTGCACTGAGACCTACTCCCTCCGGACATCTTGTTCAACTTGCTACCCTTAGATATTTTCGGCGAACAGATGGCTGCCTGTGCGGCCATCCGCCTAAAAGCCTCCTCTCAGTGGTCTAGCTATCGCTTTGGCCACTCCTCGATCCTTGATCTTCTCAACTTCAAACACGAAAACACGGACTACACTCCGCCGAAACTGAGATTTGACCGTAACTTCCGTACGAGCATCCCTGACCGGGCTGTATGGGACACTTTCCCCCTGTCGATGGTAGTTCGGTTCACTTCTTTACAGATGGATCTAAGACGGAGGGTGGGTTGTGGTTTTTTCTCCGAACAGCTCAATCTGAGCATCTCTTTCCGCCTCCCTGACCATTGTAAGCCCTGTCCATTGAAAGCCCTGTCCCGGCTGAAATGTAATGTATTATCTGTCAGAGATATGAGCATTTTCACTGACAGCCAAGCGGCAATCAAGTCCCTGGAATCGTTCTCCTTCACTTCAAAGGCTGCCTTAAACTATCGTCTATCTCTTATGGAGATGACAGAGCAGTTCAACATTCACCTATACTGGGTGCCGGGCCACAGGGACATTCCGTATAACTGCAGGGCTGACGACCTCGCCAGACAGGGTACCACTCTAAAGATTTTGCCTGAAAGGTAAGCCCGGGTATGCCCCTCGCTACATGTAAGTATCTACTAAAGCTGAACGCTATTAGCACGACCAACCTCAGATGGGTAAACGGCTCAACGTGTCACATTTCGAGACAGATCTGGCTTAAGCTGGATCAAAAACGTAGTGCCGATCTGATCAAGTGAAAGCGTACACAAATCAGCTGCGTTGTCGGTTTTCTCACTGGACACTGTCGTGTAGGCCAACATGCCAAAAGACTTGGTCTCTTCTCCAATGACTTCTGCGGAGCTATAGGGAGCTCCTATGCACATGTCCGGCCCTGTCCTATAAAAGAATGCTCCATCTAGGGTCCCCCTTCCTTGACGACCTCTGCGATCTATCGTCCTTGGACGTCATGAGCATCCATCGCTTTGTCAAAAGCTCCGGTTGGTTTTGTTAGTCCCTGAGTGGCCTAATTGGTTTGATCCATGGTATCACAAAGGACCTTCACTGGGCTGGGTGTGTCTGCACTATCGTGTGGACAGCCAACCTAACCTAACCTAACCTAACTCGGTATATGTTCAAACTGTCACATATGGTCATGAAATTTAGGCGGTTGCCAAAAGAATAAGTTTGCGGATACAAGCTGCTGAAATGAGGTTCCCATCGCGCACGTATATTGCTGGAATAACCCATACGAATCGAGTGCGCTACACCAGATAACACAAAACACTCAATGTTGAATAACTGCTTTTCCGAACGGATTTCTCCTGATGAGTCAATGGCCGAAGATCGGGGAGGATAAACGAACCCTCATGAAGGACAAGCGTGCCAATTAAAACGTCTGTATGTATATATTGCCCGTAATCAAGTTGAACAAAGCGTCATACAGCGCTATATCTCATTCGCAGTGGCCGAGTTTGTTCACGGTGTCTTTCTACATATATGTATGTATATGTATGTAATGCTTCAGTATTCGTCAGTTACTTATCCGATTCCGAGTTCTCGACAAAAAAAAAAATAGGATATTTGCTATCCACTTTTCACACTAAATGTTCATATACCTCCTAGTACCAATTTTCATCCAATTAATCTAAAGTAGATCTAGACAATGTGCTATTAACAAACCTCGGGTCACTGCAGACTCAAGAAGCACATTAGGAAACTGCGTATAGAGGGAGAAAGACACTGTAGATTCTGCAGGGACTTGGCAGAAACAACAGCGCTTCTTCTTATGGAATGATCCATAAAAGAAGAAATCACCTAGGTGCCTATCTCCTATCAGAAATGGACTTACCTTCGCTAGATCCCCTCAAGCTACTCCGGTTCGTAGTAGCAGCTGAACTGGAGGAAGTGCTCTTGACCGAGTATATCATCGACTAGACGCCTAATATAGGGGCATAATAGATCTGTTAAAGGTAGCAGTGCACTTCTACCTCACTACAATTGAATATCTATCTATCTATTAACAAACCCACGATTATTACTTGCTTCAAGCCGGCAAATTCGAACAATTCGTGCACCCGCTATCCCAACCATTTCTCAATCGAATTATTAAGGCCCAAGCAACAACGGTATATGGGTCAAACGAAGTCGCTATAATTAGATCGACCTTCATCTTGGCCCTTCGATAGCTAAAGCATGCGGCAAATTACCACAAAGCATTGATAAATCTATCGAACTCCAAATCCGTATCGAAATCCGAAAAAAGTCAACGAGTGCAACCTTAGGCATCAAGTTATTGTTACTTCGCACCACTGCCACCAGCGTGTTTAATTGCCTGATGGAAAAAAGACAATCCAAGCGATTTGGCGTGTGTATGTCCAGTAGTAGTTTTGGAACGATTATTCAGCACTTTTTTTCTTTCTTCGCTTTTTGTTACTTCTTTTCTTTTCATATTTATTTAATTTCTTTTCTCCCCCTTTTTATTTACTTAGCTTTTCGTCTGCTAGCCAAACTTAATCCCTCAATGGAACTGTTTCAACAATTCCTATGACCTCCTACTCAATTGCTTCGATTTGGATTTTCAGATTTTGATTGAGTATATTTACTTAATAATATTTTTAATCAAATCGATCGATTTAATAAGTTTTTTTTTTCCCAAAGTACTCGCACTTATCAGCTAAGAGAGTAGACAAACATAGACAGAGACGCACGCGCAGTGTGAAGCGCGAGAGAAACCTTCGCGATGCAGTGGGTGTTACACAAAGCGGTGGTATCTTTGGCTCAGCCATATAAAAAGGTTTTCATCTCAACGATTCGATATCATTCACAACTCAATCGTTTCTGGATTACCTTTGGTCTCTCAAATAAGAAAACTTTACTCAAAATGGTACGATCATTTGAAATAGTCTTGTATTTTCCAGCTGACAGATTCTTTTGGTGATATTTGCAGAAATCCGTCATCATCCTCTTGGTAGCTGTTGGTGTTGCAGTCGCCGATGTCTCAGAATTGGTCAATAGGTATCTACCACCGGCATTAGTGCAGAATGCTGTTTTGGATGATTTCTCTGTGACTGCGGCACCAACTTTGGCTGAGGCTGAGCCTGAAGTTACTACAACTCCAGCGGGTACCACTGTCGTGGAAATCGAACAGGTGCCACTTGAGGAAGTGCAACAACAAGCAGAAGAACAACAAGAGCAACGAACGACCGAACAGCCCTCGTTGCCTTCGATATACGAACAACCACCTGCATTAGTCTATGGAGTTCCAATTGTTGAGGCCCAAACTGAAGCTGCAGTTGCTCCAACGGAGGCTGCTTCTATCGCCCCAATTACTGAAGAGGCTCCAGTTCCAGCTCCAGTACCTGAAGAAGTCATTGTGGTTGAAGAAGTTTCAATTGTAGAGGAAGCTCCAATTACCGAGAAAGCTTTAATTGTTGAGGAAGTTGTCATTGCTGAGGAACCTGCAGTTTCTGAGGCATCTGTAGTTGTTGAATCAGATACGGCTGAGAATGTGGCCCCCATTGCTGTGGTGGCTGAGGAAGTTCCAGTTGTTCAGGAAGCTGCTGAAGTTCCAGTAGTTGAAGCTGAACCAAAGCCTGCACATGAATTGGCTGAGGACGGTTATCGTTACAGAACGGCCAATCGTTTCCGTTATCGTTTCTAGGCGAATGGTTGCTTGTTCGCTAAATTTGTTGATTGTTATTCGAAAATTTGTTGTTTATTGTGATAGTGCATTTTGAGTTAATAAAGTATACCCGCTGAACTTTTGTAATCCAATATGCTTGAAGATTCTTTTTTGTAACTATGTTAACTACTTTGTAAAGGCAACACAAGAATGTCCCAGTTCAACATCGACAGACTTAGTGATCCCTCAGTGCGCCAACAATTAAGGGAGCACCTTTCGCAAGGTGTGGAAGCAATCAGCAGCTCAATGCCCGCAACCATCCAAGACCATTAGTGTGCTGTGAAAAATGTTTTTACATCTGGTGCTGAAAGAATTGTCAGTCGATCGCAGGGAAGACATAGGGCGTGGCTTTCCGAGGATACCTGGAGACGGATTGACGAACGAAAACAGCTGAAAGCTCGCGTTGCAGCTACCCCAGCAGCAGGAAGAAGCGAACTAGAGTCCCTATATCGCATGAAGATGAGAGAAGTTCAGCGTAGCGTGCGGCGTGACAGGCGCAACTACACCAACGCGCTGGCTACAGAAGCAGAAGAAGCTGCACGGAGGTGCGACAGCAAGACCGTCTACAGAATCATCAAAGAGCTGACAGGTGGTCACAGCTCCAGCCAACACCCAGTGAAAAGCCTAGACGGCTTATGGTCATTTCGGATGAGGACCACCCCAAGAGATGGAAAAAACCGCGTATTCGCTAGTGATATGCTCCCAAATCAGACTGAGATGCCCGAGGTGAGAAGTTCCTGAATACGCACCACGACTCCCAGTAAAGATTAGATCACTACCGCGATCAATGCACTCAAAACCAACAAGGCGGTAGGACTTGACGGTATTCCAGCAGAGCTCTTACGAGCAGCGCCCACAACATCGGCTGAGCTTCTGCTTCCATTTATAGAGAGAGAGCTTGGGAAGCTGAGAGCTTTCCTAACGAATGGAAAAAGGGAATGATCGTCAAGCTTCCTAAGAAAGGAAATCTAATGGAGTGCGGAAACTGGAGGGGTATCTGCGTGCTGCCTGCTGTAGCTAAGATAATACCTAAAATCATCCTGGAGCGAATCAAACAACATCTCGAAAACATCTCGCTCTGGATCCTCCTGTGTCGACCACATTAACACCCTGCGGATTATCATCGAACAGTGTGTTGAATATCGATTGCCACTGCACCTGCTGTTCATCGATTTTGAGAAGGCGTTCGATAGTGTCAATTGGGAGTTTATTTGGCGTGCATTTCGCAAGAGAAGTTTTCCCGAAAAACGAATTGCTATTATCAAAGCTACATATGAAGGCTCCAAATGTCACGTTCTGCACAGGGGAAGGTTGTCTGAGGAATTTGAGATCCAAAGTGGGGTAAGACAAGGCTGTATCCTTTCACCAATATTATTCCTATTGTTAATTAGCGATATGCTTCGTGCAGCTTTGTCGATGGGAAACGGAGGAATTCGATGGACTCTTACATCTCAACTGAAACATCTTGAGAATTACGGATCTCCACCAAATGACAGCAGATATGGAGAGTGAGGCAGGCGTCGTCGGGCTGAAAATTAATACGGCAAAAACTAAAATTATCAGCCTTGGAACTAACTCATTGGCTCAAATATGCGTTGCTGGACAACCGGTAGAGAGAGTAGAGGATTTACGGTATCTTGGGAGTATTGTCTCGACTGATGGTGGAACCGAACTGGATATAGCCAACAGGATCGCCAAGCTAAGTCCGTGTTCGGTATGTTGCTCAAAATATGGCGAAGCAATGCAATCAGTTTGAACACCAAAATAAGACTGTTCCGCTCCAATGTTGAATCCGTGCTATTATATGGTTGCAGCACGTGGAGAGTGACCGCTACTGTCACCAGAAAGCTGCAAACGTTTGTCAATAGGTGCCTGTGCAATATCTTAAGGATTTTCTGGCCCAATCGTATCTCTAACGAACACGTTTACGAGAGAAGAGTATTCTTCCACCCTGCATTCTGTAGGATTTCGACGAAGCGATCAACTTCAACTTCTAGTTCATATGTCGTTTTAAGTGATACGCTAGCAGATGGACAGACTGACAATTACTTTACAACACTAGACGAACTGACATATATATTTAGGAAACTAAATAACAAAATGTCAAGTGGTTTAGATAACATTCCCAATATTATTCTAAAGCATATGCCGGACGAAATTATACGGTAATATTGCGTAATATTTAATAATATGTTAAACAACTGCTACTTCCCGAGTTATTGGAAAACATCGAAGGTTTTCCCAGTAATCAAAAAGAAGAAGGATCCTTCTGATCCTTCCAATTATAGGCCAATAAGTCGCCTGCCTAATATCGAGAAGGTTTATGAAGTTGTTATTAGTAAGTCCATTTTGTTCATGTGCGAAAGAAAGGAGATTATACCGCGGAACCAATTTGGGTTCAAGAGAAACCATTCGGCGGTGCACGCTGCTACAAAATTGATTTCTGACGTTATTTGGAATCTTAACGCCAAAAAAAGTACAGCTGCCTGTCTGGTGGATATCGAAAAAGCCTTCGACACGGTTTGGATCGACGGGCTTTTATATAAACTTATCAGATATGAATTTCCGCATCATCTTATAAAGATGATTACATCTATGGTATATGATAAGAAATTCGTCTTAACAGATGGACAATACACGACGACTAAGGTTTTTAATGTCACCAATGGGCTCCCACAAGGCACAGTTACAGAACCGCTTCTGTTCAACATATATGTTTCCGAAATGCTACAGGGTTTGGATGATTCCCTAGCGTTTGCTGACTACGTTATTCTGTATGCAAGTGGCTCAAAAATACAAGGCATTCAAGGTGAACTTCAAAATAATTTCGATAAACTCCAAACATTTTGCTCCAAATGGAAGCTTAAGATCAACCACGCGAAATGCGAAACTGTACTGTTCCGCACCCCAGTAAGACGCGGTAATTCAGATTTGAGACGCAACTGGAAAAATTTACGAATCACGAGTTCTAATGGTCTTCGCATCGAATCTAAGATTGGTGTGAAATATCTAGGTGTCCATTTGGACAAATTTTTATTCTATACTGAACATATAAATACACAGTTAAAAAAGGCAAGGGCAGCATTTATGTCCCTCAAACGCCTGTTTTACTTCAACTATCTGAGATCCGATGTGAAGGTCATATGTTACCAAGCTTTCGTTCGTCCATACCTGACTTATGCGAGTCCAGTATGGTGGAACATAAGTCCATCGTATATGGAAAAGCTCCGATTATTTGAGAGAAAATGTATTCGAGCATGTATGCGGATGTACAGAAGCGCACATTCCGACTTTCGGCATTATGTCTCCAATAAGAGACTACTCGATGCTTCTGGTGTATCCAGAATCGACAATTTCATTCTGGATCTTGTGAGGAATCATTTTGCACGGTCAGCAAACGTTACAGAGAACGAACTTGTGTCAGGTCTAATTTACCCTAACCCTGGGTATTTCGGAAATACTATGGAGAGTGGATACATACCACCTGAGGCATTCTTGCATCTGCACACGGTCACTTATAGGACTCAACGAACGTACCAATTATCTATCACGTTGCTAGAAGGGCAACAGATAAACGTATTCTCAATAGGCCTATTGACTCGGATGATCGAAATGCCGTCCTGAGATACTGCGTAAGCATACCTAAAAGGGATATAATCAACACCGACCGGTTTAATCGGGAGAAATACTGGTGGCTCGACTGGGTTGAAGCTAATGTTTAGGTTAAGTAGGACTGGGCCCTGGTATGTGATTTTTGGTTCGCCGGTTAAAAGGGGAATGATATTTGTCATTCGCTGATCCTTTGTATAGACGGGCATGAGATCGCATATCAGGGCCCAGTTCTGTCGTGGGTTAAGTTAGGTTTAACCTAGAATAAGTTAGTTTTATTTGTTTTCCTCTCTAATTTAGTTTTCCCCTCTTATACATTTGTATAAGGTTTTTCCACATTTCTCCTTAAAACAAAATATAAAAATAGCATTAAAAAATAAATAAAATAAAATAAAAAATAATGAAAATATACCAACTATATAAAAATCATATTGTAAGTATTGAGAGCACTTCAGGTCAGATACTTTAAGTTATAATTATTGCTGTAGTTTTTGGGTTTATTTAAACAATATAATACGTAATAGTGCAAAAGTGGATAAATAAACAAACAGAAAAAAAAGTGATACGCTCAGCTCAGTATTTGCTTCAATATCTTTTTTAAAGCCATCCCAATTAGTTTTCCCGCTGGTTAATCTGACCGGTCCTACTTTTTCAATCCGAGAAGCGCTTATCGTCATAATGATTGGAGAATGATCAGAGGAGAGATCAAAGCTTTCTTCAACTTGTATACAGTTACCAGATATTCCTTTAACAACAAAGAAATCGATCAGTTCTGGTATCTTCTTTCTTTCAGTCGGCCAATATGTTGGTTTACCCGTCGAGTGAAAATCACAACTGTATTGCATACCCGCAGCATAAAGCTTTCTACCTTTCTGAGAGGCGTACTTTGAACCCCAGAGGGGGTGTTTCGCGTTGAAGTCGCCACCAATAATAAAATTTGGTTTAAGGAAGTTGAAGATGTTTATGAAATCCCTTTTTTTAAGTTTATGTTGCATCGCAGTGGACAATATATAGACGAAATGTTGAAAGCAAAATGTCTATTACTAACACGTACCGTGGTTACTTGCATTGCTTCTAATTCAATCTTTACTTGCGCTGAGTGTTCGATACATTCTTTTATAAACAAAGATGATCCGCCTCTTGCTCTTTCCGATGGGTGGAAGGCGTGATACACGCTATATCCTTTTATCTTAACATTCGTTTGTTTTGTCAGATGAGTTTCACAGACCAAGCATATATCAATATCTTTTTCTCGTATAAATATTTCTAACTCGTCGAGTCTTCGTATGAGCCCGTTGGCGTTCCATGTAAGAATTTTTTGCATTTCTTTCATATTCGGGTTGAAGTGCGCCTGTTATGAATGTTGTTTTCTAGTGCAACTAGTCTCTCGAAAATAAGTTTGTTTGTTTTGCGTTGCTCTTCAAGTTTCGCAAGAATTAAGGAGGATACATTGGATACAGGATTTTGTAAGCTACCTCTATCACCGTTTTCCAATGTCGCAGCTTGAGCAGGAGTCTTTACGTTAGAGTTTGGACGGTTTTTTGCCTTGATCTCCCGTGGGTTGTCGGTCATATACTTGCCATTAGCTGCCATCGCTGCTTGAGCATAAGAATGTGCGTCAATATTTGAAGATTTTGCTTTTGTCACCTTTTCTGTACTACGTTTGAGTTTTTCTTCATTACCCGATCTTAAGTCAATATTGACGGATTTCCTATCTTTCGCTGCTTTTTTTTGTAGCTATTTTGGGTCTGCTCTTAATTGGTTTCGGATTAGAGCGCGTGAATTTTTTAAACGTATCACGCCTTTTTTGGAGCTCTTTCGCCACTTCGCAACCTCGAAAGTTCGCAGGATGTTTTCCTCTGCAGTTTATACAAGTGGCTGGGGTTTGCTTGTTTAGGTGACACTCTTCCGAGAGATGTTTACTTGCGCATTTAACGCATATCGCGGTTCTTTCTGGCAGTAAGTCTACGTATGATTGAAACTTTGACAGCGTTTACACTGCGGGATCGATCTGGAGCTTTTTTTTTTTCTTCTTGTACAACCCATTCCCACGTGGCAACAACACTGCGACCGGAAAGATATATTGTATCGGATCTGGATCTGGAGCTCTTACGCATGGGTTTGACTTTGACCACGGTGTTTAGAATAATCTTAAAGCAATATATAGCATCTTCATTTTCATCTTTATCGAAACTAAGCATGAATAGTGGAAGTCCACGCTTTACCAATTTTTCATGATCTCCGTCCGACTGTTTCTTCTCCTTCTTGATAATATTGACGGCATCAACAATTTTAAAGCCTTTTTGATAAGTATACCACTGAATCTTTTCGGCATTCAATTGTTGGGATAATGATCGGTAACCGTCGACATCATCGACATTGATTTTCCACGTATTGTTTCGCAGAAATGTCACCTTAAACTTCGATGGCAGAGTTCCTTTAATGAGGCAATGCAACTTATTATAGTCCGTAATTCCAACGACGTTTATCGGTGGCGGAGGACGTAATTTTTGATGTTGTTGCTTTTCCTGCAACTGCTTGCGCCTTTCGTCCTTTTGTGGCTCGACTTCCGGTGAGGAACCAGCTTTGCGTTTTTTGCTAGGTCGTTTCTTTTCGATCCAAATCGTTTCACGTGTTAGCTCTTCTTCGTCCGTCTGATATTCATGATTAGGTGAGCGATGTGGGCTAACTGTATTTTCTTTTTGAAGATACGAGTTTTTTAGGGCATTATTTTCTTGCCTGAGTAAATCTACTTCTTTCTTAAGCTCACGATAGAGTAGCCCCATTTCGGTAAGCTTGGTGCGGAGTACGTCGTTTTCCTCCTCAGTGCTTTTCGATTTCGCTGAGTCCCGTTTTTCACGCGCTTGCGCTTCCGGCGGATTTCTTTTTCAGAAGACGTTCGATCTTGTTGGTGGAGATCGAGATACCCTTGTACTTTTTGAGAAGGGATTTATTAGGTGCAATAAATGGCTCTTCCCAGAATCCGTAGAGCCGACCTCCGAAGAGGGTGGATTTTCCAGTGTACCTGGACTGCCACCTGGGGTATTAAAATCTTTAGTTTTGTTCATTGCATGTTTTTGTATACGCCATACTCGGTATACGGAGGGTGGATTTTAGTCGCCTCTTACGACCGGCATGCCTACCTCGGGTATATTCTGACCCCTACCCGAAGTGGGAGGAGGGTGCTTCCTCACTAGAGCACAAGAAAAAGTGCTAAAAAGCACTATTCCAGCCTCCCCTTCGACAGGCTAAGTCCACGATAATACGACAGCATATGCTGGTGTAGGTATCGAGTTTCCAGTTTCTACCACAGATACGCTGTATGGTCCTTATTTGCGTTCTTTGTGGTACGATCTGTGTGAGGGTTCAGAGACAATTCACTGTTTAGGATGACCCCGGTATCTAGGTTCTTTCGATAATTCTACAGTGGGATAGAGGTATACGAAGGGCTAGGTTCTTCTGCTCTCAAATTTACCGCGTACGATGGTGGTTGTATTGTTTTCATATCCAATGGCTTTAATGCCTTGGTTTTTTGTCATATGCAGATGGCGAGCTATGTGCTTTGAGGAATCTATCTATTTACTGAGAGTATAGCGTACATATGCTATCCAATTTCTAGGACAAACTATGTGATGGAAACAGATCAAGGCCTACATACTCGTAAATAGGAGCATCTGTGATACGAAATACGAAGTCGCTGCCTCATAATGCCAATTTAAAATTGGTGGCAATATTTATGAAAAATTTGCTGGACTGCTACTGAATACATCATGATATTTTAGGAAGCATGTACAAAGTTGTTTGTAATTTTTTAATCGAATGTGCCTTGAATGTACTGTTCGGGCAGGAAAAAAAAAATTTCTTTTCGAAATACGAAGCAATTTTGTTGTTTTTTCGTGAAAATTTGAAATACATATAGCCATGAAGGAACATAATCGGAAAGTCTTAGCGTGGGTCTTATTTCTAATTTCCGAGATATTTGCTATTTTGACGATCGTTTTTTTGTTGTCATTCGACGGGCACATACATGTGTTAGTCATGGCAATCACTATGATTGTATTGAATGGTCATGGTAAGTAATCTCTAATGAATATTTCAATTAAACTATGATGTAATCTGAAAATTCAATTATAGGTTTGGTTGTTTTCCGGTTACTGATAGGAGTTGAGACCGCTTTGGTAAAGTATATCCACACAATAATTCAGCTCATTGTGCTAATTGGAGCTATACTTGGCGTTGTCCTTATATTGGGCGATAATGACAAGGGCCTTTCTTTGCATCCTTACCTGGGCTTCGTTATTTTAGCTTTGTATGCTATTCAGGTGAGAGAATGATTTGCAAAACTTTAGAATAATATCTTTCTGTCTTTCCAGGTGATAATTGCTCTTTTTGTATATCTGTATATGTATTCAAATCAACGAAGACGAAAAATTTTTGCCGCCTGTCATAACTTCTTGGGAATCGTTATTCTACAGCTTTCGATAGTTTCAGCATGTATCCAGCTACAGGATTCAGAAAAGGGGTATGCATACGTAGAGCACTGAGAAAGTATAGCTCTTGTTTCATTTTCATCGGTCAGCGCTTATGAGTATCTACGACGAACAAGAATTATCATTGGAAAGGTCATAATCGAGAGTTTAAAAAATGTTCATGGTATTGAGCTTAAAACGTAGTAGTAGTCCATCGAATTTCTTTCACAGCATAATTTGGACTGTAAAAAGATATTCTGGTCAAGAATTATGAATTGACGTACTTCTATTTACAGCCTAAAAAGTTGAGGGTTGTTAAAAAAAATTATTGAAAATTGACATCAATCACAAGTAAGAAATTCATACACTGTCGTGGATTTCAATTCGCATTAATGTTTGTTAGCCAAAGACCGCCAACAGGCATAGTTAATCAGCGTATTTCCAAAATATCGTATACTGATTGAATTTGAAAACACCTAGTCACTTATCAACGCTGTCTCCAAGCCTTTATAAGTTCAGATTCTTTGAGTCTGTGTAACTTGAAAAGATTCCTCATTGCCGCGTACTTATAAAAGCTGATCGAAAAGCGCTGTAGGTTCTACAACTTAGTACCCTATGAATAACAAATTTTGATCTTGACAGAGACACCAACGCCGATATCGCCGTAATCTGCATGGTATTGTATGGAGTGATGATCAATTCAATTGTTTTAAATCCATATACAGAGTGGCGATTGGTGAGTATTACGTCTAGTTGGAACTTTTTAAGGACAATGTCTAACATGTTTCTTTGCAGATCGGCCCTCTTTGAAAAGTGTAGCCAGAGCAAAGGGAGCAAAATATTATTTTATACCTATTTTTTTTTAAATACATAGTATATAAATAAATTATTAATATTAATAAGTAATGCATTCTTTATTGATTCTTTATTTAGTACCTATACAATTGCATAGGTTAGGTTAGGTTAAAGGAGTTAGCTGCATCGAATGGGTGCAGCCTGCAGTCGGATTTCAAAAATATCCATTGCGCGCCCCTGACGTACCATCTGGCTGGAACAAAGATAGAAAAAGAGACGAAGCAGCTAGAGTTCTGTAGTATTGGAGCGACCTCCTGCAAATCTTTCTGAAGAAGTTATGAATTTTAGGATGGTGGTTGGTGGTTTTCAGACAGGTCGCCCAGATGTGATTGAAGAAATGTTTTTAGAGGACCGTCTCTCATATCCTCTTCTGTGTCTGTGTTGCCACAACCTCTGCAAAGTTCGGTTGTACTGAGCCGCATTCTTAGGGGCAAGGTTCTAGGCAAAGGGCCAGAGGAATAGAGGCAAATGAATCTATTTCCTAAGATCGTCCATACGTAGTGAAGAACCACACACTGCACGAGGTGCCCTGCTGAATATGAAATATGGTGGATCTAAAGAGGAAATCTTGAAATACCCGTAAACCCAGATGTATAACGACCGCGCTTAAGGGATGAATGGCACTCCGTAAGTGTGCCTTATAACGATGGACTCCGTAAATCAGGTGACATCCAGTTAAAATTAACCCTCACGTGACATGGAGCTCTACCGCGGATGAACTATCATTCCCCTTTCTTAAAAAAATCCCATGGATATATATTCAAAAAATAAAGATAAGGAATGCACTCGTCCTAACGTACAAACTGGAACCGTTTTGGACCCCTCAGAGATGGCACTTGGTCCCGCTGTGGAGTCTGAACTTATGGAAGTCATTGCAGAGGACGGGGCTTCAGGTGCCATCGACACAACTGACACCATAAATACAGAGGGTGAAGAGACTCTCCTAGCATCACACGGCTCCTCTGCAACGAAGACTGATGCTCATATTGAGGGCGTCAAAAGTCTCTTTTCAGAAATCGTCAAGCTATCTGGAGCTGGATCCACAAGAAAGGAGACCCCACCAATTGCGCCAATTATAGAGGCATCAGTCTCCTCAACATCGCATACAAGATCTTTTCTGCGATATTGTGTGAACGCCTGAAACCTTTTATCAACAGCCTGATTGGACCCTATCAGTGCGGTTTTAGGCCAGGAAAGTCCATCATCGATCAAATCTTCACACTTCGGCAGATGCTGCAGAAAACCCAAGAATTCCAAATCGATAGTCACCACCCCTTTATCGATTTCAAGGCCGCCTATGACAGCATCTATAGAGAAGAGCTTTATAGAGCCATGTCTAGTTTTGACATCCCTGTCAAAGTTGTTCGTCTGCTGCTCCATCAAGGTCGGTAATGATCTCACCAAGACCTTTGATGACAAAAAGGGTTTTAGATAAGGTGACGCGCTGTCATGTGACTTCTTTAATATTGTACTTGAACGGATTGTGCGGAACTCGTAAGCCAACACCGGAGGCGCAATCTATCACAAGTCTGTACAACTGCTTGCATACGCCGACGATATATACTTTATAGGAAGAACTCAGCGGGCTGTCACCGGTGCAAGCATTGAGGCGGAAGCGACCAAAATGGGTTTAGTGATAAACGAGGGCAAAACTAAGTATACCATATGCTGTCAACAAGAACGGACAATCAACACCGACGAATTGGACAGAACATCACAGTGGGCAGCTATAACTTCGAGGTAGTAAGGGACTTTGTCTGCCTTGGCTCTGCTATAGACTCATAACATCAGCGCAGAAATCAAGCGAAGAATAACTCTTGCCAATCGCTGTTTTTTGGGCTTATAAGCCAATTCAACAGTAAGGCCATATCTCGAACAACTAAGGAGACTCTATATAAGACCTTGATCATCCCAGTCCTGCTTTACGGTGCTGAAACATGGACTTTATTAAAAGAGGATGAAGATATCCTTGGTCGCTTCGAGAGAAAAATTCTTCGTAAGATTTTCGGTCCCGTTTGCGTTGACGGGTTTTGGAGGAGAAGATTCAATCACGAACTATACGAGCTGTACAGCGACATCGACCTAGTCAAAAAACTGCGTATTGGACGTCTGAGATGGCTAGGACATGTAGAGCGAATGGACACCAACGCTCCGGTCCGCAGAGTCTTCGAATCTATCCCCGAGGGACGACGCAGTAGAGGGAATCATCGCCGTAGGTGGCGCGCACAAGTGCAAGGGGACCTCGACCAACTTGGAGTGCGCAACTGGAGGCAATTAGCTAAATGGATAGGCTTGTTTGTCGAGGCCCAGGTTCACTCCGAACTGTAGCGCTACCTAAGTAAGTAAGTAGGTTGTTTTCAACGTTCCTGTGATATCTTCGCTCCAGGGTGCTCAGGTGTTGGTATCGTGCTCATTATTTCTTCAAGTCATTTGACCGTGAAATCGAATCAATCGGTCCAAGATTCTGAATCTCTTAACCGTGGTCAGTTGCCCGAAGAGTGGTACAGGGCCGGAAGGTTTGATAATTGCCTCGACAAGCTTATTGATGAAGCGATTTCTCTATCGTCGCATATTGTCCGTCTGGGAGCTTCTTTTCCAGACTATTGTCATTAATGACGGCCACCTTAAGGTAATCCTTTACCACATCTGCCAGAGTGGTTGAATCCCCTGTGGTTTTCTACTCCATTGTAGTCGACGCCGGTGGTGTTGTGGTGTCGTCGTTACGGCCTCTTTCGAGGTGCTGGCCCTTAGTACTGGCGGAGCTGTCACTCTCACCTCGCTACGTATCAGTTGATCATTGACCGATTTGGTGACTGGGCGGCGTGATTGTTAGACAGATGAGTTCGGTGGCTTGACCGGTGTACTTGTGAGTGCTATTTTGTTCTTGTGTAAGTTGTCAGCGTGGGATATGATCTTTGATCAATTCTCTAAAAACAATCATTCTTTACATTGATGATCTTTTTGCCACTGTCTGGGTGATTACGGTCCCTCGCGTCCAACTTGGACTCTTCTGTTTTCGTTAGCCGTCTTACGGTACGTCTTCCACCTCCCCGATCATTGCAGCGTTTTCAGGCGGAAATCATGGCGATTAAGGAAGCCCTGTCCTAGCTGAAGTGTAATGCCAGAGATATTAGCATTTTCACTGACAGCCAAGCGGCAATATCAATGGAATCGTGCTCCTCCAATTCAAAGGCCGCCTTAAACTGCCGTTTATCTCTTATGGAGATGACAGAGCAGTTCAACATTCACCTATGCTGGGTACCAGGCTACATGGACATTTCACAACACTGCAGAGTGGACGAGCTCGCCAGACAGGGTATTACTCTAAGGATTCTGCCTGATAGGTAAGCCCTGCGAAAGCCCATCCCTACATATAAGCATTTACTAAAGCTGAACGCTGGTGGGTAAAATCGCATCATCACGTCCCCGTGGTGCCCGCTGGATAGCTATCTGATAGTAAACTAACGATGAGCGTATGCTGAGTCTGACGATATATGGGTAGCTGAACACTCGGACCTGCGTAAGCACATCTGGGTGAACTTCAGCGCGCATATGTTTAACCGGACGAGGCATTTCTTGTTGACCTGATCGGCTGAAATATGCGTCTCAGAAGTCTAACAAGAGGTCCTCAGAAGGAGGACGTGCGGCGGATGAATTCTCCCGATGGAATCAACGGTGACGTCTACAGGCCAGCGGAAACCTTACCGGAGCTACTTCGACATATTTGAAGCTGAGGTCTGTAAGGATTTTCAATACTACGTGAGAGTATTGAAAAAGAGATGGTGGCGGATGAACCCTTAATGGGCCAACGGCAGCGCTCATATCCCCGAAGTGGGTTACTGACATCGGTGTATCCGGCCCCTCGTCCTAGGGGTTGCTAAAAAAGGATCTGGTCCTCCAGGTTGGGGGTTGTGCCGTCGGGTTAACTTCCCTACCACGTAAAAAACCTTCGGTTACGAAGCAACCAACAGCCTCGGATACGGATGATTTTACTGTTGACGACCCAAGCAAACGTAAAAAGGACAACGATCTTCGTGTCTGCACGTCGAATGTTAGGTCCCTCTACAAACCACGTGCAGCCGAACAACTTGCGGAGGCCCTAGAGTGTCTCAAAGCAGACATTACCGCTATCCAAGAAGTGCGATGGGATGGGCCGGGCAAAACGAGTATGAAAAACTGCGACATCTACTACGGCGATTGCTATAGACAAAAAGGACAGCGTCTATTCGGGTGCGGATTTGTCATTGGAGGCAGACTTAGGCAAGAAGTCTTGAGTTTCCGGCATGTGAACGAGCACCTTATGACTATCCGTATCAAGGCTAAATTTGCCAACATTAGCCTAATATGCGTTCACGCCCCTCATGAGGAGAAAGACGACGCGACAAAGGACGACTTCTACCAGCTCTTGGACAAGACGTATGAGCAATGCCCTAGCCACGACGTTAAAATTATCCTAGGTGATTTTAACGCAAAGCTAGGAAGAGAGGACGTCTTTAGTAGCGTGGTCGGAAAGCACAGCCTGCACTAGAACACATCCGACAACGGACTCAGGCTAATCGACTTTGCAGCGGACCGAAACTTTGTCGTAGCTAGTACGCGGTTCCCACGTCTCGATATTCACAAAGGAACATGGCTCTCTATGATTGAAAAATCGTCAACCAAATCGATCACATTGCGATCGACGCAAGGCACTCTTCCAGTATTCTGGGTGTCCGGACTTTCCGAGGAGCCAACGTGGACTCGGATCACTACCTGGTTGTAGCCAAGGTACGGATGCGGATATCCACAACGGAGCGAAATCAACGAAATACTGTGAGGAAATTTGACGTCGAAAAGCTACAATCGAAAGAGACCGCCAGAACCTTTGCCGATCGTGTTTCTTCTAATCTCAATCTAAGTCCTATGCCGCCAGCAGCAAATGCGGAAGACCAGTGGCAGCGTTGCCAACAAGCCATCAGAGATACCGCCTCTGATGTACTGGGTTTCTCTCGCCCACCACAATGAAACCCCTGGTTTGATGAGGAATGCCGGCAAGCACATGCAGCTAAACAAGAGGCGTACAAAGCGGTGCTGCATAGAAGGACTAGAGCTGCTTACAAGCTCTACGTGCGCAGGAGAAAAGAGGAACATCGACTTCTCAGAAAGAAGAAAAAGGAGCATGAGAAGCGCTCGATCGAGGAGATTGAGAGACTCTATTGCAGGAATAAAGTTCGAAAATTTTACCAAAGGGTAAAAAGAACATGCCAGGGTTTCAAAGCCAGAACAGAAGCCTGCAGGGACGAAAATGGTAACATAGTAGTGGAATCGCAGTCGGTGCTGAGGATATGGAAGGAACACTTCTGCAGACTGCTAAACGGCGATGATGACCAATATTCCGCTGTCAGGCAGAATGAGCCATTCAACAGTGACGATGGCAGTCAAGATTCCCGTCAACCCGATCAGAATGAAGTGAGGATAGCGATATCTAAACTCAAATCAAACAAAGCTGCTGGAGCCGACGGCCTTGCCACTGAACTTTACAAGGCAGGAGGAGATGAGTTGGTAAGGAGCATGTACCAGCTCATCTGTAAAATCTGGTCGGACGAAAGTATGCCCTATGAATGGAACCTCAGCATCGTTTGCCCGATCCTGAAGAAAGGAGACCCTCTGAACTGCGCCAACTACAGAGGTATAAGCCTCCTCAACATCGCATATGAAATCCTGTCTGCCGTATTATGTGAACGCCTAAAACCGATCGTCAACAACCTGGTAGGTCCTTATCAGTGCGGTTTCAGGCCTGGAAAGTCCACCATTGACCAAATATTCACACTACGGCAGATCTTGGAAAAAACCCACGAATACAAAATCGATACGCACCACCTCTTTATCGATTTCAAAGTTGCCTATGATAGCGTGTATAGAGACGAGTTATACAGAGCCATGTCTAGTCTTGGCATCCCTGCCAAGCTCGACCGTTTGTGCAGAATGACGATGGAGAACTCTCGCTGCTCCATCAAAGTCGGTAAGAACACCACCGAACCGTTCGATGTCAGGAAAGGTCTTAGACAAGGTGACGCGCTATCATGCGATCTCTTTAATATAGTACTTAAGAGAATTGTACGAAACTCACAAGCCAACACCGGAGGTACAATCTTTTACAAGTCTGTACAACTACTCGCTTACGCCGATGACATTGACATAATCGGAAGAACTCAGCGGGCCGTCAATGGGGCATTTACGAGTATTGAGATCGAGGCAGCAAAGATGGGTCTAGCGGTCAATGAAAGCAAAACAAAATATATGCTGTCTTCAAAAAAGGACACCCAACATCGGCGTCTTGGACAGAACGCCACAATAGACAGATATAATTTTGAGGTAGTAAAGGATTTTGTCTACCTAGGCTCTATGGTGAACTCCGCAAATGACATCAGTAGGGAGATCACACGAAGAATTACTCTTGGCAATCGTTATTTCTATGGGCTAAAACAGCAATTGAGTAGCAAAGCCCTATCTCGAACTACCAGGGTAACTCTTTATAAGACACTAATCATCCCAGTCCTGCTGCATGGCGCAGAGGCATGGGCTTTGAGAAAACCGGATGAGGATGCCCTTGGTTATTTCGAGAGAAAAGTTCTTCGAGCGATCTTTGGTCCCGCTCGTGGAGTGGAGGAGAAGGTACAATACCGAGCTATACGGCATGTACAAGGACATCGACTTAGCCAGAAGAGTTCACATACAGCGACTAAGATGGCTGGGTCATTTAGAGCGGATGGAGCCCAACGTTCCGCTAAGAAAGTTTTCGAATCCACCCCGGATGGAGGACGCAGTAGAGGACGACCTCGCAATAGGTGGCGCAAAAAAGTGGAGGGGGACCTCAACCAACTTGGCGTGCGCAACTGGAGGCAGCTGGCTCGTAATCGTGCTGGCTGGAGAGGTTTGTTGGTTGAGGCCCAGGTCCACCCCGGACCGTAGCGCCATCTAAGTAAGTAAGTAAGTAAAGCTGAACGCTATTAGCAAGACCAACCTCAGATGAGAAAACGGATCAATGTGTCACATTTCGAGACAAATCTGGCCTAAGCTGGATCAAAAACGTAGTGCCTAGTTGGTCAAGATAAAGCGATCACAGATCAGCTGAGTTGTCGGTTTTCTCACTGGACACTGTCTTATAGGCCTACACGCTAAAAGACTTGGCCCCTTCTCCAACGACTTCGGCAGAAGCTGTAGGGACGAGAAGTAGGAGGAGAAAGCCATCCTCCACCTCTTATGCACTTGTCCAGCCCTGACGTCATGAGCATCCATCGCTTTATCAAAAGCTGCAGTAGGTGTTGTAAGTCCCTGAGTGCCATAATGGTAGATCCATGGTATCACAAAAGACTAAGTGTGTCTGCACTCTCGTGCGGACAGCCAACCTAACATAACCTTGCCTAATCTGAATCAACAACTTTATTCGAACCCCCACTTAGATAAAATAAGCAACAGTCACTTCAACTCTTTGGACATGCTCTACACTTTTTTGCAGGAAATCGGGCTCCAGGCACGTACTTCATGCCGTTTCTCTTCCGACGCATAACAAAATTGAGCTCCAAATCAGAGAGAGTATCAGATGCAATATACTCCTATATATGTACGCGGAGCGCAGGCTTAAAAGCCTTGATTTCCTACTACGTCGAAGATAACGAAATCGCGGATTAACATGCAGGACAAGGACTTCAAACGTCCAGGACATTTGAGATGGCTGGGATATGTAGGGCGAATGGACACCAATGCTCAGGCCCACCGAGTGTTCGAATTTAATCCGGAGGTACCACGCAGTAGAAGGCTTTCTTACTGTAATTGACGCGTATAAGCTCAAGGGGACCCCGATCAACTTGGAGTGCGCATCTAGAGACAATTAGCTAAAGACTAAGCTAAATGGAGAGGCTTGTTGGTTGAGTCCCAGGTTTACCTCGGACTGTAACGCCTCCTAAGTAAATAAAGGCTACGGAGGATAACCACCTAACCTAGATGATACAAGAATGCCTTAATTTTGAGCAGGATTGTACTTTATGGGGTCTACCGCCATTATTTCTCTGTAACTTTATCTTATGGTAATATTATAGAAAATATATAACGTATTCGCCTGGGTATATGCATGTAGTCTGTAGCCTAGAGAAATTATGAAAATGGATTCTTGTAAGGAACTGCAATAGTGGAACAACATTCTTAAAGTTGCTTGTACGTAGGTGGATTAAAAAATTTGCGTCGGCTGCGAGAAAGAATGAAGAAAAGCGTTTAGGAATGTTTAGGGAAGAAGTATTGATTCACCAGGGTAATGTAGTTCATACTTACTTACTTAGGTGGCGCTACAGTTCGGGGTGAACCTGGGCCTCAACCAACAAGCCTCTCCATTTAGCTCGGTCTTTAGCTAATTGCCTCCAGTTGCGCACTCCAAGTTGGTCGAGGTCCCCTTGAACTTGTGCGCGCCACCTACGGCGATGATTCCCTCTACTGCGTCGTCCCTCGGGATTAGATTCGAAGACTTTGTAATGTAATTCATAACTGTGGGTTTAAATTACTACCGCTTCCTCCCTATTCATCTGACCTGACCATTTAGTGGAATAGCTGTTTTCAACGACTGAAGAGGTCGAAACTGCAGTAAACATATTTTTTCAATATCCTTGAGGACACATTTTTCTTAATACTAATGTAATCACTTTAGAGACCAAATGAACTTTAACGAGATTACGCTGAAAAGTTAAAGTAATTTGTAAGCTTCCAAGTTTATTATATTAGTCAGGCCGCGAACTTTTCAATCCACCTTCGTAATTTCTTAATCGAATATGCATTGAATATCCTGCCGGTAGGTAAGGCATAGTTTTTTTTTTTTTGCTGTTGTTGGTTTTATTTGAAATCTTGAAATAAATATCGTGATGAGGAAAAAAAATACCAAAGCCGTGTCATGGGTCTTATTTTTGATTTCCGAGGTGTTAGCCCTTTCGATTATCATTTGTTTGATCCTATTTGGTGGGCATATTCATGGAATGATCACGGTAGTCACAATGATTATTTTGAATGGTCATGGTAAGTTATTCTGAAACTAAACTGTTATGTATATCTAAAATTTGTATTTTAGGAATGGTTATCTTCCGCCTTTTTCCAGGGTTGAAGACTGTTTTTGTAAAGTATATCCATACAGTAATTGAGTTTGCTGTGTTACTTGGGGGAATACTTGGCACCGTCCTTATCATCACTGACAATGATGACGGCTTTTATTTGCACCCTTACCTGGGCTTATTTACTTTAGTCCTAATAGTTATTCAGGTGAGAAGAATTTTTATACAACTATACGAGTAGAATAATAGGGTATCTCATTTTCCAGCTGATAGTTTCGGCGTTTGTATATCTGTATATGTATTCAAGTCAGAGAAGACGTAAACTATTTGCGGGCTTTCATAACTTCCTGGGAATTCTCATTCTACAGCTTTCGATTATTTCAGCAAGTATTCAGCTGCAGGATTCAATCAATGGGTACGTTCACACAGAGCGCTTGTTTTCTATTCCAGTCAGCGCTTATGAGCCCTAACGATGAACAAAAATGTCGTTAGAAACTTGACCCAAACGTTTCAAATATTTCTCTTATTTTATAACTTTTGGCTCTCACTAGGTCTGTTCGCGTAGTTTCTGCATCAAAATTCGCAATTTGTTTATTTTTAAGAGTGGGGGTAAAGTTCTCTGGGAGAGAGGTAAAATTACAAAAAAGTAAACGAACGCGTTGAACCACAAAAGTTGCCCACTTTTAGACATCAAACTTTAAACCCAATTATACGCGAAAGAAAGAAAGAGAAAGAACAATCCAACAAAGACTCACTTATACTGCGATTTGACAGTTTTCACAAGCTAGCCCTCAGAAATTTCTTGCAATAAAACTCGTAGCATGGGGGAATTTCTTACTCTCTGGAAAGCCCTTTCTTCTGTAAATACTATGAAAATTCTCAGTACTCGAACAGGTTTTCGTAAAAATTCGTAACTTTTTGTAAAAATTCGCTGCTTTGGGAGGGTACGCGAACAGACCTACTTTTTGTGTTTGTGTTTCTGTCTCATTTGTCGCTTATAAGCGCTGACTCAAAATTATTGGAAGCTTTGTTTGTATATTCCCTATGAAATGAAAGTCACTGGGTATAACAGTGATGACGTTTAATAAACTTCGATCTTAACAGAAATACCAACGCCGATATGGCAGTGATCTGCATGGTACTTTATGGAGTTATAATCAATTCTATTGTGTTAAATCCATATACAGAGTGGCCTTTGGTGAGTACTAGCCTTAATGGAAATGGTTTGATCTATCTAATATACTTCCTTATAGGTGGGTCCACTTTAAGAATGAGCTCAGAGAAGTAATTTAAATTGGATACAATGTTTTTCTATACCTAATATTGTCTAAGTATATCCATTAACAAATATACTAATTTATTCCTTATTGATGTGTTATTGATTGCTTATTATTATTAATATTATTATTATTATTATTATTTGTGTAGGGTTATTTTGCACTGCGACCTAATGGTCTATTGTGCCCCTGCTAATATCTTTGGGAGGTTTGTTCCCTCGTTAGAGTCCCCCTCGCAATTGCAATTCCTGAGGAATTGTGTTTGAAGATCATATGCTCTGACTTTGCCTTGGCGAGAATAGTTCACCTTAGAGCTCTTTCTCCAGACCAGTTTCTTTTAAGAATCTGAGAATGAGAAGTGGGTCCATGGTTGGCATATCCTCTTCTGATACTTGGTATTTGCCCAAGTATTTCAATCTTGTGAGCCAGTGCCCCACAGGACTCCAGAAGGTGTTTCGGAGTCTCACATGACTCGTTGCAGAATCTGCAAAGACTTTCATTTGTTATACCTCGTTTCCGTAAATGCTCTCTGAGTTTGCAGTGCCCCGTTAGGAAGCCTGTTACGATCCGTAGGTTATTCTTGCTAAGGCAGATGCATGCTTCGAATCTTCCGGTTGTAATATCCCAGTAGTTTCTTAGCTTGCCTCAGGCCTGTGGTGTTATTCCAGGTTCTTGCCCTGTTGCCCTTCGTTGCTCCACTCTTTCTTGTTACTTAACTTTGTACTAACGTTTTTCCCAAAGTTAAATTTTTTGATACTGTCGTCCCTGGGGACGGCCAGAAGGGGAATTTTTTTGAGAAGTGCATCGTATTCTCTCGTACCAACACATTTCTCTCTTCCAATACCTTCTTTTGCCATCCTTAGGATCGTCCGCTGGGCATTTTGCTCCACTACAAGATGGAGCAGTGTTAGCTCCAGGAGTACTTCCATGGCTGCAGTTGGACACGTTCGCATGGCCCCAGTGATGAAGAGGCACGCAAGTGACTAGACTAGTTCGCTTTGTCCATGCTATTGCTCCATAAGTGATCATTGGTCTCACAATGGCAATGTACATCCTTCTTAGAATATTTGGACTAAATCCCCAAGACTTACCCGCTAGGCTCCTGCATATCATTAGAGCACGGGTAGCTTTTTTGGATATGTTCTCTATGTGTTTCTTCCACAAGAGTTTGCTATGACTGCTGCACCATTCTTGAGTAACTGTTAGGCCCCTTTGTATAATATCTCATAGGGTTTCCTCAAATTTCCCCCTGGCAATCAGTACAATGTCATCAGCGTAGGCTTGACAGTTAATTCCAAGTACTGGTGGAGGTCATTGAGTTAGTGCTCGTCGAGGGCTGTTGCCCCACCGTCCGCCAGCAGAATCTCTTCTTCCTCCAGGTTAATATTCAGAGGGAGAGAGATTACTGTACTGTTTATATCCTCCTCAGATAACGAGTCATCTGAGATGAGATGGACAGTTGCAGTTGGTGCTTCGAGTGTCAGCGAAACTGGATGCTCCACTTCCGGTGGTGTCTCCTCAGAGGCCGGTTTCAAGCCGGTACTATGCCCTGCGCTCTCCTCCAGCTTCCTGATTCCACCCACCGTCACTTTGCCAAACCGGTAGCTCAGAGAGCAATTTTGAGCCTTAATGGCTTCAAAAGACTCTTGGTCGATTCCGAGAGCCAGTATCTGCCCAGTCCCCTCGTTGCGACCATACAAAACCTTCCATGCCTTGATGTTCAGGCCATCATTCTGAGCTTCTAGGTGTGCCAAAGAGGTTTGGAAATCCTGATCCACGCTGCGTGGTAGGAAGACGGTGATGGAATGGGCACGTGGTATTTCCGCACTGCCGCATGCAGTAAGGCCCACCCCTTTCCAACCCTTCAGTTTGGGAGTTACGGTCTTTAGCCATTCCACCGTTTGTGGAGTCTCGCAGTCGACCAGTAGCATGCCATTCTTGAAATGAACGCCCTGGAACTTGAGCTTATGCTCCCATCCCAGGATCATTTCCGCCACGATGGCGTTCTCGAGTGCTTTGGGGTCCTCAGCATCGAGAATTTTATGTTGGTAATTCACAGGAAGTACTGCAACCTGCTCAGCCTTTGCGGCCTCAGCATGTCTTCCACCAGCCGGAGCTGTCCCAGCAGCCACAGCATAGCTTCTGCCAGCTGAGACAGCGCTAGCATTTGCAGGCTCTGCCTGGGGCCTCTTAGCGCTTAACCACTTTGCCCAGGGGTCGGGAGGCTAGAGCTTGGCTCTAACCCTCTGTTCTGGCACGTTCCAAAGGTGCTGCTGTTTTTGACGGCTCATGGATTTTCCTTGAGGACATAGCGGCTGTTTGGCTGGTGCTTGGTTGCACTCGCCTAAAGCTTGTTCCTGGCCGACTTCCACCCACTAGGTCGTCTGCACAGAGTCTTTGCTCCATCCGACCCGCTAGCATAGAAGCGGTACCACCCCGCACTCTATCTAGGTTGTTTTTTATTTTTATTTTTTGTTTTGGTTTTTAGTTTTGATACATGGTCCCTCGAGTAGCGCGGGAAAGAAAGGTCAGCTGCGCCAGAGCCCCGCATTAGCGCAGTAAGATCGTGGCTACTCCCTGAGGCGATCCGAAGAAAGAAAAAAAAAAAAAAAACCGCTGTGCCTAGTCTCTGCTTATTTCCCGTACGAGCTGGCGGAGATGCCATCTGTTAAGATGAAGCAGTTGGTAAGGAAGGACAACTGGCTCATCATCGTGGGCTGCGATGCAAATGCACATCACTCGCAATGGGGTAGCAGTGATACCAATACAAGAGGTGAGTGTCTTTTCGATTTCATTCTTTCGACCAAGCTCACCATATGTAATAAGGGATCTACGCCAACTTTTGTAGTAAGGAACAGACAAGAAGTGATTGATATAACACTAGCTTCTTGTTCTGATCACCTAACGGTAGAAAAATTGAGGGTTTTGGAGGAGACATCTCTTTCTGATCACAGATCGATACGCTTCCATATTAATTTCCAAACTAGGGCTAGCAACTGCTACAGAAACCCTAAGAGTACAGACTGGGGTATGTATACAGCAACGGCGATCCTCAAGATATAGATAAGGCGGTAGACAACTTAGGCAAAGTAATGAAGATGGCATTCGAAAGGGGCTGTCCACTAAGAAAGAAGTCCAAGAGGTCCCAACCTCCTTGGTGGAGCAAGCAAATTAACTCCAAGAAAAAACAGGTTAGGCATTTCTACAACAGGGCCAACGAAATAGGGGACGGTACTACATGGAATGAATATATGGACCGCAAGAGGGAGTTTAAGTACTTAATCAGGCAATCAAAAAGAAGTCGTGGAAGGAATTTTGTCAGTCCATTGCGGATACTAGTGAAGCTTCCAGACTTCGCAAGATGCTAGCTAAGGACACTTCTATCCCAAGCTTCATCAACAAATCTGACGACTCGTGGGCAGAAAGTAGCGAAGAAGTTTTAGCAACGTTCACTTAAGCTCACTTCCCAGGAAGTAGATCGCAAATGGTTTCTACTACTAATAGCTACTCGTATAATGGTAGGTCAATAGGGGACGACGTAGAAAGAATCTGCGATGCTATTATGTCATTCGTACCATTCAAAGCACCAGGCCCTAATGGAATTTTGCCAGCTATGCTGCAAAAAGCTCCAGCCAAGGTCAGAAACAGGCTTAGGGAAATTTTTAAACATTGTTTTAGGTCATGCCACGTACCAGTGGCATGGAGGGAAGTGCGGGTTATATTCATACCTAAGGCAGATTCCGAAAATCTAAGGGTAGGCAAATTTCCCTTAATGACGTGGGACTCAATTCATCGAAGCCTATTTACTGCCACGATTGTCTTTCACCCGAAAATCGAAAAGTACTCCAACACACCGTGCAATTAAGAAGACAGCGAAGGATTGAATCAACATTCATCTCTCGTGGGCGAATTTTCATCAAATGTCATAACAATGAAACAGCGTTACCAATCGATAGTGTGGAGACCTTAAATGATGTTGTTGCCAGAAGTAAACAATTAATGCCTCACTGTTCAAAAATGCCTACCGTCATTTAATTAAAATTACATTTTTTTTTTTTTTGTTTTTTTAACTTTTTAATTTTTAATTTTACTTTTTAATCCAATTCGAGAGTTTATCCATTACACATTTTTTATTTCTTTTATAACTTTTCTTTTTTGTTTTTTGCATTTGTATAATTCCTCTCTTTCTTTCAATATTCTTGCCTTTTATTTTTAGCTATAAGAATCATTTTGGTTTCATATTTTTATTTCTCTGCAAATTTATATTAGCTACCTGTGAGATTACTCGTATACTGTGCTATAAAAATTGATTAATTATATTATGAGCTTTCCTGGTTCCAATCACTGTAGTGTGACGAAAGCTTTGATTAACATATTATGTGACAGAAATCAAGGACTACGCATATGTCATCTTAATGCACAAAGCCTCAGCCCAAAAATCGACGAATTTAGGGAACTGTTTGAGGGTTCCTTAATTGATGTTATTTGTGTCTCAGAGACGTGGTTTGTACGGGAAATACCTGATCATTTATACTCTCTTGGTGGCTACAAGTTGCTTAGGAATGATAGATCTGGTAGAATCGGTGGAGGCATTGCTATATACATCCGCAATGATGTTGCGCATAAAGTGGTACTGGCGTCGCAGGGCGATAATCCTATTCATTTTATATTTGCTGAGCTGGTTTTAAAGAAACAGAAATGTTTAATAGGATGCGTTTATAGACCAAATATGTCCATAACTCTTCAGTCCTTTTTCACTGCACTAGAAGAAATCTCATGTAAATACGACAACATCCTTATTGCTGGTGATTTTAACTGCAATCTGCTAGACACCCATTTATCTCAACCATTTATAAATGAAATAGCGGGATTCAATCTTACTCCAGTCAATTCTACTGTCCCTACTCATTTTTTGGCTCAATCTCAAACACTGCTTGATTTATTTATAGTCAATCAGCCCGAAAAAGTCGTCTTTTTTTACCAACTATCTGCCCCTGCCTTCTCCAAGCATGACATGATCTTTTTAACGTTTGACATCCGGCTTGACTCCTGTCCACAGATTGTATCTTTTTGGGATTTTAGAAGTGTTGATTGCAACAATCTGTCACTCAAATTAGATAGTGTACATTGGTATCTGATATATCAAATGCCATCAAGCATAGATCAGGTGGAGTTTCTTCAATATAATATAAGGCGTATCTTTAATGAATGTGTTCCATACAGATCAAAATTACTGAAAAATCCTGGACGCCCATGGATCTCAGATACAATAGTCAATTGGATTAAGCTAAGGGATTGTGCTTTCATACGGTGGAAACGTTTCCGAGTCCCCGAATTATACTTGGTGTATAAAAATCTAAGAAACTCTGTAACAAATCTTATCAAAAAAGAGAAGCGGAAATATTTCTCAAAGAAATTGAATTGTAAACTACCATCGAAAATGCTTTGGAGAAATATAAGAGAATCGTGCACGGGAAAGATCCAAAATACAGCACCAGAATCTGTCGACGTAGATGAGCTAAACAAACTTTTTGCTGATATATCATCTGTATCTCCATCTGGAGTTTTGGATACAACGACTTCAGCAGCGAGCTCAGATATGCGAGCTACTCCTTTATACTTCTCCAGATGTGATGAAACTGATGTGGTTAAGGCAATTCTTAGTATAAAATCTAACGCAATGGGGTATGACACAATACATCCTTTGTTTATAAAAATGATCCTTCCCAAAATTCTTCCTTTTATAACACATATTTATAATACAATTTTCCTTACATCTAATTTTCCGACTCAATGGAAACATGCGAAAGTCATACCCACTACAAAGAAGCGTTCATCACCTTCCGCTGCAGTGGAATATAGGCCTGTAGCGATCCTTCCATATCTTTCAAAAGTCTTCGAAAGGTTAGCATTCTGGCAGATCTCTGCATTTATAAAGCGAAACAATCTCTTATGTACTCTACAGTCAGGGTTTAGAGAAAAACATAGCTGCGTTACTGCTTTGCTTAAGGTGACAGATGATATCCGAGTTTCTATGAACGCCAAGAAAATCTCACTCCTAACACTTCTAGATTTTTCAAAAGCATTTGATACTGTCAATCATGCTAGCCTATCTAATAAACTTCTGAACTCCTTCAGCTTCTCCGATTCGGCAGCAGGTCTTATACACTCCTATTTGACTAACAGGAAACAAAGAGTCTTCGTGGATGATAAGATATCCTCTGCACTGCCATTGACAAGAGGAGTTCCGCAAGGATCCATTCTGGGGCCACTCTTATTTTCAATATATATCAATGATCTTCCAAGTGTTATTAAATATAGTAATGTTCACATGTTTGCCGATGATGTTCAATTATACCTGGCGTCTCCTATTGATAGTATCAATTCTGCTGTTGAACATATTAATTACGATCTTATGCAAATATCGATGTGGGCTGCTAGTAATGGCTTAAGCTTGAACCCTAAAAAGTCACAGTGCATAGTTATTTATAAAAAAATCATTGACACCTTATCATTGACCCCTGTCAAACTTGCCTCATCTGCATTAACTTACGTTAATAAAGCAGTTAATCTAGGTATAGTCGTTGATCGTACGTTGAAGTGGGACGAACATATTAACAAAATCTGCTCCCGAATTTACGCAACCCTGCTCACGTTATACCACTCACAATCGTATACACCTGTTTCCACTAGAGCTATGCTAGCTAAAACTTTAATTGTCCCATTGATAACTTATGGATGCGAACTCTTTCCTAAACGGGACTATGCTTCAAATCGGAAATTGAACGTAGCATTTAATAATGTGACTCGCTATGTATATGGTCTTAGGCGATATGATCATGTATCCACATATAAATGCAAAATATTGGGTTGCTCTCTCGATAACTACTTAGACTTTAGATCGATTATGTTTCTTCACAAATTAATCACTTCAAAGGAACCTTCATACTTGTTCTCTAAGTTACAGCAAACTAATTCGTCGCGAGTAGTGGGTTTAATATTACCGAGATCAACGTCGGCCTCGTCACAAATTCAATTCTTTCATCACACTATTAATTCTTGGAACTATTTACCTATGCGTGTAAAGAGAAGCTATCATCTGAGAAACTTTCGGGACATACTTTTAGAATATTTGCAGACATCGAGATAGTTCATTTTTCTACTGAGTAAACGGGCAAAGAGAAAGAAAAAGAGATAATTTTTTTTTTAAATTTAACTTAAACTCGAAATTTGAATTCTACAATTTTATACATTCTTTTCTTTTTATATAATACTGAATATGTTTTTTGCCTTTTATTTAAAAACTCCTAATTATATGCATCACTAATTATAAGGATTATTTTCTTAATGTGTATGTCACTAATGTTAACAATAAATAAATAAATAAATAAATAAAATAAACCAAGCCACACTTCAGCGAAAGACTACAGACCCATAAGTCTCTCGTCATTCCTGCTCAAGACACTTGAAAGGCTTCTTGATATTCACATCAGAAGCAAGTGTTGCAACGGCATTCTATGCAAAGCTCAGCATGCATATTTGAAGGGGAAATCGGAGGAAACAGATTTACACGACGTAGTAGGGAAGATAGAAGCTAGCCTTCACTATAAGGAATTCGCACTAGCAGCCTTCCTAGACGTAGAAGGTACTTTCAATAATGTAGAAGAAAGGGCCATCAAACAGGCCTTAGAATCTATGAATGTCGAGCATAGCATTACCAATTGGCTCTGCAATATGCTCGGCACTAGAAACATTAACTCCACTATCGGAAACAGTTCAATAAGAAAATCCGTTACCAGGGGGACTCCCCAGGGAGGCGATATCTCACCCCTCCTCTGGGTTCTAGTCATCGACGGGATACTTAAAGAACTAAGCAATACAGGCATAAGCGTCACTGCTTACGCGGACGACGTGGTGATTTTAGTTCAGGGTAAGTTCCTTGATGCATTAAGTGAAATGATGGAATCAGCTCTTAATAGTCTCGAAAAATGGGCCAGGGGGTGTGGACTACACGTCCACCCAGACAAAACTGAATTGGTACTCTTCAGTAAAAAATACAAGATACCACCCTTCAAACTGCCTAAGCTAGTAGGGGTGGAGCTTTCCCTTTCGGATCGCGCTAGATATCTTGGTATAGTGCTGGACAGGAAACTAAATTGGAAACTTAACATACAGGAACGAGTCCGCAAAGCATATAATGCTCTCTTCATCTGTAAGCGGACCGCGGGGAAAAAATGGGGCATGAAGCCCGCAATGATGCACTGGCTATACATCATGGTAGTCAGACCCATCCTTACGTATGGGGCTCTTGTGTGGTGGAAGGCAACGAATACGAAAAACACACGGGATATGTTGGCCATGGTACAAAGATCAACCTGCCATCACAGGTGTTCTACGCACAACACCTACGGCTGCACTCGAAATCTTCCTGTATCTTTTACCATTAGACCTACAACTTAAATTTCAAGCGGACAACAGTACGCTTCGGCTCACTAACGTTGGTCTCTTCAGGACTAATAACATAGGACACAGCTCCATTCTCAAGGAATCTTTTCCCGGAATCCCTGACGAATCGGACGATATACTTGGCACCTTAGACTTCGACACACCATACGAAGTACTGTATCCTATTAGAGACGACTGGCAAAGGAAGACAGTCTATGTCCATAACGAGATTGCAATATACACAGATGGTTCTAAGACCAGTGAGGGCACAAAAAAACAAATATTTGGCGCAACAGCTCTTTAAAGTGCCAGGGCCTAGCTTCTCGCAACCACGCATGTTGTGTGCGTTATATTTTTCACACGAATGGAAGCGACCTACAGTTTAATGCCGAATCCGAACGGCGATTTGAGAAGCTTTTTCGTGACAACAATACTCTCGGATGTTTGTCAGACGCTCGCGAGAGGTGGGACCGTGAAAAAACTTTTTGGTATTTTCTGGGATTCGAACTTGGAACCTCATGCGTAGTGATCCGACACACTACGTGAGGGCACAGGGTCAGGTATTTACTCGAGGGATACGAACCTACAAGTGGCCCTGAGACTTCCGGACACATGTAGTGTGTTCCAAGCAAAGGTTCTAGCTGTACTTAAAGCTGCGGAAAAACTTGAGATGGGATCAATATCCGATAAGAATATCGCCATCTACATTGACAGTCAGGCAGCGCTAAAGGCGCTAGAGTCTTACCTCACCAAATTTGAGATAGTCAGGAATTGCCGCACAATGCTTAGGGCATTATGTACGCAGAACCGAGTCAGATTATGTTGGGTACCTGGACACTGCGATATCGAAGGCAACGAGCAAGCCGACGCGCTGGCTAAAAGAGGAGCGGGGCTCCCACGTAGCGATATAATTGATAGTATTAAACCACCAGGGTGTGTGCATAAGGGAATTATTCGGGATAAAATTATTGACACGGCTAATCTAAGATGATCAAACTTAGATGGTCACAGGGTGTCTAAGGCCTTGTGGCCTGTATCAGATCGCAGAAAATCTGGGGAGATAATTAAATTAGATAGATCAAGGCTAAGGACAGAGATAAGAATACTCTCTGGCCACTGTCTCCTAAGGAGGCATGCCATGAGACTAGGGTTATCGGATACGGATGTTTGTACATGTCTCAGAGGATATAACTCATATACTCTGTGAATGTCAAGGCATTGCCAGGATAAGGCTAAAGTACCTTTGTAGATACTTCTTCGATAACTTGGAGGAGGTGAGGTCATTGAACCATAACAAGGATCTCTTCAAATTTTGTAGGGAGATTAATTGCTTGGGGGAATGAGTTTAGGTCTTCTGCCGTGAAGGTTTCCTAGGGATCGCGATAGGCCCACTTTGGTACCTAGTGTTTTATGATAACCTCATAATCCTCATAACCCTACCTAACCTAATCTAACCTAACCTAAGAGCCAGGAGATAATTCGGTTATTAGGCAGTCATTATACGAGTATATATTTTATTACTCAGATAACTCCGTACATTACAAAGAATATACCCTACCTACCTTCGTAGACATTGAAGAAGCTTTTAATAACGTACACTGGAAATCAATCCTAGAGATCCTTACGGAGCTGGGAATAGAAAGCTATCTAAGTCAATGGAACGTTTCTATGCTTAGCACTAGAATTATTTCGGCAACACCAAGCAATAGCAACATAACCAAATTTGCCAGTAGGGGTACACCACAGGGCGGTGTTATCTCACCTCTACTATGGCTGATAGTCATGAATAAAATCATTTTAATATTAGGCAGAGAAAGAATCAAGGTGGTCGGGTATGAAGTATTGTCAGGAAAGTATCTCCGTCATAAGCGAAATCACGGAAAATGCTCTGAGTAAAGTAAGCGTTTGGGCCAAAAAGTGTGGTCTCGGTGTCAACTCGAGCAAAACTGAACTGATGCTCTTCACCACTAAAACCAAAATACCTGACCTCGCACTTCCTCGGCTAAATGGCCAACTGCTCTCCTTATCACCCAGTGCTAAGTATTTAGGAGATCCTAGATTCGAAACTTAACTGGAAGCTAAACATAGAGCAACAGGTAAAGAAGGTATGTAAAGCTTTCTATGCTTGCAGTAAAACCTTCGGGAAAAAATGAGAACTGCAGTCAAAATTGATCTTATGGATGTACACAGCCATGGTACAACGTAGTATGGTGGCCAGCTCTTTAGCCCGGCGAGAGTGTGGTGAAAAATGTAACATAGAGTATGTGGATGGGTATGAAATACCCGCATACAAAATTACCTGTGAATATTGTTATAATAAATATTAACATTTAATTGTAAATTGTATTTTATTATAAAGAGTATATGTGTTTGTGTGATCAGTTAAAAAAATACAGTTATGTATAGGTAAATAACAGGGTGGGTATGTCATACCCAGCCACACTCTCGCCGGGTAAAGAAAGCTTATAATATAACCAAACTTAATAAAGTACAAAGAACGGCATGCATATGCACCACAGGCGCTGTACGGTCAGTGCCGACCGATGCTCTAACAGTATTTTTGCAACATCTACCTTTAGATCTACACATAATAAACATCAGAGTACACAGTGCGGTCAGTCTCGAGGAGTCTGGGTGCTGGATTGTGAATCCCTAGGCAAGATGGATAGCTGATCAAGGATTTCGACGTAACAATCTACACAGACGGTTCAAAGATGGACTGAATCCTTAAACATCTCTAAATCATATAGGCTTCCGGATTCTACCAGTGTGTTCCAGGCAGAATTGCTCGCTGTCCATACACCAATAGAACTCCGAAGCAAAAGATCGCTATTTTTATTGATAGCCAAGCAGCCATCAAAGCCATTGGTTACTAAAGGGTATCCCATAATTCACGCAAAATTTTAATTTTGCCCCATTTAATAGTACAGTGGTGCCAACGAAAAAAAGATAACAATGTGACAGCTGACATTTCAGGGTTAGTGAAAAATGGAGCGCTATGCGAAAGAACAACGCATTTTCATTGTTGAGCAATCTTCTTCCTTTTATCAGCGAGGCTATGATCCGAAAACAAGGGATCACAGCCCTCCCACTTCACTGCATTTCTACTGATCCGCCTGTGGGGTTCGCCTTCATTGTTGAGCAATATTTTAAAAATAATGAAGGTTTGTCAGCTACAGTCCGCAATTTTCGTACAAAATGATGAAGCTCATTTTCATCTTGATGGCTTCGTTAATCGTCAAAATTGTCGCATTTGTGGTTCAGAAAACCAACGAGTAATTATTGAGAAACAAATGCATCCACAACGCGTAACTGTTTGGTGCGGATTTTGGGCTGGAGGCTGGTCAGGCAGTAATAATTAATGATGTTCGTTATCGTGACATGATAACCCAGTTCTTAGTGCCTAAATTACAAGATATGGATGTGACCAACATGTGGTTTCAACAAGACGGTGCCACATGCCATACAGCTAGAGAAACATTTCAATTACTGCATGAGTCATTTCCTAATCGTGTAATCGGCCGTTTTTGCGATCAGAATTGGCCATCAAGATCTTGCGATTTAACGCCATTGGACTTTTTTTGGGGGGGTTTTTGAAGTCAAAAGTCTGCAAATAAGCCCACGACCACCAACACCTTGAAAGAGGAAATTGGGACGTGTGTTAATGAAATTCAGCCACATTTATGCGAAACGGTCATAGAAAATTTCAATAAAAGAGTACGTACTTGCCAGCAAAGCCATGGCGGCCATTTATCCGATGTGCTATTCCATACATAACCCCAATCTGTATACTATAGGAATCAATACAAAATTTAAGCTTTCTAATTAAAAATCTGTATTTTCTATCAAAATTACATTTTGCGTGAGTTATGGGACACCCTTTACATACTCCAAGCTGGTGCTTGAATGCCAAAATGAGCTGTCTTCGTTAGACAGCCAACTCGAGTTAACCCTGATTTGGGTTCCACGGCACAGTACATTTATAGAAACGAACTTGCGGATAAACTGGCTAGGCAAGACTCAGCTCTCCACAGCTCTCTTGCGGAAGCAGTTCAGATTCCGATTGGAGCAGTCAAAGAAGAAATATCACACGGCAAGAACCGTGTGCCTAAACAGTTGCATCAACGCCCAATGACCAGACCTTAACGCTGCTATCGAGCACATTTGGGATGAATTCGAACGCAAAATCCGTAAATGAACAATCAGCAACAGAGAGTTCCCTAAAGAGCGCTTCACCGAGGACACGGTCCGAAATAACACCGGATGTTACCCAAAGTTAGGTTAGGTTAGGTAGGTGGGTGTCTTGTGACAAAAAGAGTCACTGTTCACTTAAACCAACAGTTCGGGTCCATTGTGTCCAATCATTTAACCCCAGAAACGCTGTAAAGATAGTCCGCTCTAAGAACCACCCAGATAGCGATATGAATCTCAGGAGCTCCGTCAGCTCTACATTGTCTAAGTCCTCCAGCTCCGAGAAGAAGTAACTACGAAGAGTCCTCATTCTTCTGATGGAAATGGTAGGACAATCACACAGCAGGTGACGAATAGATTCAATTTCTTCTTCGTCCTTGCAACTTCTACAATAGTCGTTATGCAGCACACTGAGTTGCTCCGCGTGGATGCCCATGGCACAGTGACCAGTAATTATGCCAGAAACGACCCGTGCGTTGTAACGACCAAGTTTCACCAGAGAGGTTGATCTCTTCTTGCTGAAGGCGGGCCATAGCGCCCTGGGCCGTTGCACATGTTTCCAGATGAACCCAGCGTCTGATTACTCGACCGATGGCTTAATCTTCTATTTTCTTCCGTAAGGAACTGATTGGGGTTATTACAATAGGGATGGCTAGCGATAACAGCAGCGCCAACCCTTTTCTAGCCATCCATCCTGGCACCCAGCAGAGGATGATCGCATTGACTCTAGATATCTCGTTTAAAAGTGATTTGCAGGTCCTCACAAGCTTCGACCCAATTACAGCAGAGTCCAGAGCCTTAACGGCTGCCTGGGTGTCTATATAGACAGTGTTCGTTCTACCACCGATATTACTTCCACGTATAGTTTCAGCAGCCTGTATAATGGCTGTGACTTCGGCCTGAAAGACGATGCAGTCGTCGCTTATTCTAAAGGAGTGGTTTATTCCCACGGCTTCACAATAAACTCCGGCTGCCGTGCCAACGTCCATCTTAGAACATTCGGTATAGAAGGCCAACTCCTTTTTCTGAATGGTTCTTCGGTTCTTCCAGTATATTCTGTCAGAAATTCTTGTAGTTAATCTCCTTTCAAATGCAAGCACCGGGTTCATGTGATCGGTTTCCGTCGATCCACTGATAGTTCCCGCTGCCCTCTGGATTTTGGTGAGGTGTGAAAGCTGGTATTGCTTCTCAAGTACCATCCACCATACTAGTGAACCATATGTGAGAATGCGCCTTACTACCGCCGTGTATATCCAGTATACCACAGCTAGTTTGAAGCCCCTCGTATTACTGAACGCCTTTTGCAAGAATAGAAAGCTATGCTTGCTTTTTTGATGCGTTCGCCAATATTTTCCTTCCAGTTTAGTTTGGAATCCAGAATAACGCCCAGGTATCGAGCTGAAAGTGAGTTACTTAGTTCAATACCAGCGATATTTAGGGGTCTGAAGGTAGGAATTGATCTCTTCTTATTGAAAATAACTACCACTATTTTTGAAGGGTTCACTCCCAGTCCTTTGCTGCTAACCCAGTTGTCCACTAGTTTTAGTGCGAAGTTGAGCCCTTCACTTGGGACTGGAGGAAATTTCCCCTATAGCAGGATAACGCGTCGTCCGTATAGGCCGTCACGTTGAAGCCGTTTTCCTTCAGTATTACCAAGATCTCATCCACCACAAGCAGCCATATTAGCGGGGACAGAACTCCACCTTGGGGTGTTCCTCTGCAAAGCCTTCTCCGGATGGTTATATTTCCTTGCGTTAAAGAAATAATTCTTGATTGAAGCATCTGTGCAATCCAGTTGCAGAGGTCAGTGTTGAGATGAGCTCTGTGCAGTCTGTTCAGGATCGCGTCAGAGCGTACGTTGTTGAACGCCCTTTCAATGTCTAGGAACCCCCCAAGAGTGAACTCCTTGAATTGGAGGGATCTTCCTATGTTCCCTACGACTCGGTGAAGAACTGTATCTACCGATCTGCCGCAGATATATGCGTGTTGTGATTTAGATAGGTATACATCTATTAAACGCTCCAAAGTTTTCAGCATAAAAGACGACAGACTGATAGGTCTCAGGTCTTTTGCGCTAGTGTAGCTCGCTTTCCCTGCTTTCGGAATAAACACAACATGCTTTAGGAGCATAACCCAGCTTAAGGCATCCTGTGAAGATACGTTTGAGCCATGGAATAGCAATATCCACTGACTCTTGCAGCATTACAGGTCGAATATTATCCATTCCTTGTGCCTAATATGGAGCAAATGATTTAATTGCATAAGCTATCTCGTCATCTTTGATTATTTTTCCCACCTCTTCCGCGCTTATTCCCAATGTCGTCTCTGGAATTGATTGATTCTATAGATGCGCAAAAGGACCTCCAAGAGTTCCTCTTTGCGAACCTAATCTCTTTCTTGATTAGCTTCACGCTTTCTTTATAGGTGGACCACTCGACGACCCCCCATTGGCGAGGTTCCAGCCTACTCTGAAATACGAATGAGTTCCACTATTTTATCGCTCTACCATGGTGGACGCCTTTAACCACTAAGCCTGCTAACCGAGCAGGACTTCTCAAAGGATCGCGTAAGGGAACCAATCAATGTAACGACTGCATTGTCAACTGCTTCAATCGAGTTGAGGTCCTTAGTGAGGTGATTCACTGATTTCCTCAGTTCTCTCTTGAATTTTGACCAGTTAACCCTACGCGAATTTCTAAAAGTCCCTTTCCCACGAGTAGAAAGTTGTAGTTTGAAGAGTATCCAACAATGGTCAGATAGTGACGCCTTGTTGGAGACTCTCCAGTTAACAACTTCGACAGAGCTCTGTTCAGAAATAAAAGTAATATCCAAGACTTCCCTTCTATTAAACGTTACAAAGGTGCGATCATTGCCTCTATTACAGATAAAAAGATTGGATTCTAGAATATAATTAAACAAAGCTTCGCCTCTAGCATTGATGTTGGTGCTACCCCACTGAGTATGGTGGGCATTGGCATCACATCCCAAGACTAAGTTTTTCTCACCTTTTTGAGACGCTGATATGAGCGACCTCAGATTTTCCGAGGTGTAACTCGTTTCAATTACGTGCTGCCAAGAAACATTTGTTTCGAGTTGAACGTCGATCAACAATCCTCGATTGTATCAAGTTACGTACTGGCACCCCAGAACTTCACAGACCTCGGATGTTAACCAAAATATACGTATAAATCCGTATAAACCCTTATACGTGTAGGCTAAAATTGTAAGTGCGGGAAAATTGCTCGCTATAGAAACCGACACTATGCCTCGAATAAGGAATGATCACATGTTGACGACTTTTGGCTATTGTACCCGGACCAAGATAGGTTTCTGGAATGTAAAGACGCTCCTCGACTCGGGAAGCGAAGGTCCTTACAATGCCAGATTCCTCCAACTGGAAAAGGAATTCATGCGATATAAACTGGACATTTTGGGGGTAAGTGAAGTAAGATGGTTAGAAGCGGGCGAGTATCAGTCCCCAACGCGTAACACTGTGCTACTCTATTCTGCAAGACCATCCGAAAGTCCGCGGGAATATGGAGTCGGACTAATGCTAACAACAACGCGTCACCATCATACAGTGTTACGCCCCAACGATTAGTTCGTCTGAGGACGAAAAGGAGAGCTTCTACAATCTCTTAAGTGCCGCCTTCAACACAACACCAAATGGAGACATTGTCATAGTGATGGGGGATTTGAATGCCAAGGTAGGCAATGAGAACGAAGGGCTCAAACATGTAATCGGGAAGCATGGTATAGGCAACCGCAATGACAACGGCGAAATGTTTGTGGATTTCTGCAATGCCAACCGCATTGTTATAGGTAGCACCATGTTTGAGCACAAGACCTCCCACAAACTCAGCTGGGTTTCCAACGACAGGCAAGCAACCTCCAACCAAATTGACCATTTGGCCATCAGCCGCGTGGGCGCGAAAGGTTTGTGGATTTCTGCAATGCCAACCGCATTGTTATAGGTGGCACCATGTTTGAGCACAAGACCTGCCACAAAGTCAGCTGGGTTTCCAACGACAGGCAAGCAACCTCCAACCAAATTGACCATTTGGCCATCAGCCGCTTGGGCGCCGTGTGGCGTAAGTGGTTAGTGTGTCGGATCACTACGCATGAGGTTCCAAGTTCGAATCCCAGAAAATACCAAAAAAGTTTTTTCACGGTCCCACCTCTCGCGAGCGTCTGACAAACATCCGAGAGTATTGTTGTCACGAAAAAGCTTCTCAAATCGCCGTTCGGATTCGGCATTAAACTGTAGGTCGCTTCCATTCGTGTGAAAAATATAACGCACACAACATGAGTGGTTGCGAGAAGCTAGGCCCTGGCACTTTAAAGAGCTGTTAAGCCAAATATTTGTTTTTTTATCAGTCGCCGCTTTAGAAGTAGTCTCCTGGACGTCCGAAACAGGCGAGGGGCAAATGTGAGGATAGTACGTGATCACCATCTTATGATAGCTACCTTCCAACTACGCACTGCTGCAGTTCGAAGATCCCACGACAACACAAGAATGCCCAGGTTCAACGTGGATAGACTTAATGATCCCTCAGTGCGCCAACAATTAAGGGAGCACTTTTCGCAAGGTGTGGAAGCAATCAGCAGCTCATTGCCCGCAACCATCCAAGACCATTAGTGTGCTGTGAAAAATGTTTTTACATCTGGTGCTAAAAGAACTGTCGGTCGATCGCAGGGAAGACATAGGGTGTGGCTTTCCGAGGATACCTGAAGACGGATTGACGAACGAAAACAGCTGAAAGCTCGCGTTGCAGCTACCCCAGTAGCAGGGAGAAGCGAGCTAGAGTCCCTATATGGCATGGAGATGAGAGAAGTTCAGCGTAGCGTGCGACGTGATAAGCGCAACTACATTAACGCGCTGGCTACAAAACCAGAAGAAGCTGCACGGAGGTGCGACAGCAGGACTGTCTACAGAATCACCAAAGAGCTGACAGGTGGTCGCAGCTCCAGCCAACACCCAGTGAAAAGCCTAGACGGTTCCTTGCTCATTTCGGATGAGGACTAGCACAAGAGATGGAAAGAACATTTTGCTACGGTTTTAAGCCGCGTATTCGCCAGCGATATGCTCCCAAATCAAACTGAGATGCCCGAGGTGAGAAGTTCTCGAATACGCACCACGACCCCCAGTAAAGATTAGATCATTACCGCGATCAAGGCACACAAAACCAACAAGGCGGTAGGACTTGACGGTATTCCAGCAGAGCTCTTACGAACAGCACCAACAACATCGGCTGATCTTCCTAAGGAGTGGAAAAGAGCTTTCCTAACGAGTGGAACAAGGGAATGATCGTCAAGCTTCCTAAGAAAGGAAATTCAATGGAGTGCGGAAACTGGAGGGGTATCTGCGTGCTGCCTGCTGTAGCTAAGATAATAGCTAAAATCATCCTGGAGCGAATCAAACAACATCTCGAAGGCACACTCGATGCCGAACAAGCAGGTTTTCGCTCTGGATTCTCCTGTGCCGACCACATCAACACCCTGCGGATTATCATCGAGCAGTGTGTTGAATATCGATTGCCACTGCACCTGCTGTTCATCGATTTTGAGAAGGCGTTCGATAGTGCCAACCAAGAGTTTATTTGGCGTGCCTTACGCAGGAGAGGTATTCCCGAAAAACTAATTGCCATTATCAAAGCTACATATGAAGGCTCCAAATGTCACGTTTTGCACAGGGGAAGGTTATCTGAGGAATTTGAGATCCAAAGTGGGGTAAGACAAGGCTGTATCCTTTCACCAATATTATTCCTATTGGTGATTAGTGATGTGCTTCATGCAGCTTTGTCGACAGAAAACGGAGGAATTCCATGGACTCTTACATCTCAACTGAAACATCTTGACTACGCTGACGATGTATGCTTACTCTCCCACAGAATTATGGACCTCCACCAAATGACAGCAGATGTGGAGAGGGAGGCAGGCGTCGTCGGGCTGAAAATTAATACGGCAAAAACTGAAATTATCAGCCTTGGAACTAACACATTGGCTCAAATATGCATTGCTGGACAACCGGTAGAGAGAGTAGAGGATTTCCAGTATCTTGGGAGTATTGTCTCGACCGATGGTGGAACCGAACTGGATATAGCCAACAGGATCGCCAAAGCAAAGTCCGCGTTCGGTATGTTGTCCAAAATATGGCGAAGCAATGCAATCAGTTTGAGCACCAAGATAAGACTGTTCCGTTTCAACGTTGAATCCGTGCTGTTATATGGTTGCAGCACGTGGAGAGTGACCACTACTATCACCAGAAAGCTGCAAACGTTTGCTAATAGGTGCCTGCGCAATATCTTAAGGATTTTCTGGCCCAATCGTATCTCTAACGAGCATCTAAACGAGAGAACGGGTCAGGAACCAATAGGCACAGCCATCCAACAGCGGAAGAGGCAGTGGATTGGTCACAGGTTCCGTAAGTGTGACAGTTCCATAGCGAACCATGCTATGCAATGAAACCCTCTTACCCAGGATGGGAGAAGACCTGGCGGTCCGAGGAGCACATGGCGCAGAACAGCCGAGAAGGAGGCACGGCAGTTGGGGAGAACTCAGACACATTTCCAGAAACCGTACACGATGGCGCGTACGCGTAGTCGAGGCCCTAGGACCCACAAGGGGATACAGGACATAAGTAAGTAAGTATGTTTAACAACTCAAGAACTATTTCTCTATCCATACTGCTGTCGTATCCATGCATTTCAGAGCCAAATGTTAAAAATATTTGTTTAAAGTGCTCTAAACACTTCACGACGAAAGGAAGAATAAAAGAGAGCTGTCAAATTGGAGTCATGGAAAAGAGTCAACATAATAGCGCGAGCCTTATAGAATGGAATTTCAAAACAGAATAGAGAAAAGAGTCATGACTCAAGAGTCACCGTGTAATAGCGGACTTAATTTGTTTATCTTACTATTTCCTTCTATTGTTGTTTTTTCCATTAGTTTTTTTTTTTATTTAGAATGTCTTTTTGTTAAGCAATATATTACATAATAAAGTAATTGAATTTTACGCTGGGTTTTTAGATTCCGAATTTTTCAAGGGTGTATGTAGACTATTGTTCTTTAGTATATTTAAGGTTGAATCACGTACCTACTGCGCCTGCCTGACAGTTGTTGCCCCAGGCGCCTGCCTGATAGTTGTTTTCTCTTTGTTAGGCGCAGCAATGCTCGCCGGGTACCCGCTAGTAAAAATTAAAATAGAAAAAAACAAATGCATTTTGCTTTATTTTGTGCTTAAAAATTCATTCAAACTACATAGCTATGTAACTGAATAATAATAATGCAACATTCTGTATTTTGGATATGAATAAACCCGCAAAAATAAAACTTTTTTTTTTAAATAACTATACACATACATATTGGATTTCCTGCTTCATTTTATTTTTACTTTATTTTGTGAAATTAATTTTGAAATAACTACGAATTTTTACTATACATATTATGAAAAACATAAAGTTAAAATAATTACGCAATATAATAATAATTAGTAAAAAATATTAAAAATATTTTATACAATACAGAAGCGCTAAGCTTTCAATATTCCTGCGGTGTTCCAACAAAGGAATTTAGTTACGACTTTGATTGATCACCGATCAATCTGCATGCTTATTGTCTGCTGCTGTGCTGCGTCTGTTGCTGGAGTTGAAGCATCTGTCGATGGTGTCGGTATGTTGATGATGTTGTCACGGTCGTCTGAGGTGGGAATAATTTGAGCCCAAATCATTCGATTTATCAGTTGATAAAGTCGGGGCATCTGCTGATAGAGTTAATAATATATTTCATTTAATATCTATTTGAATAATTTTGGTGTTGTTAGAAATGTTGTGTCTAACAAAACGAATCTAATGACTTAACCTAAGATGTCAATCAGGCAGACTGTTACGCCATAGTATCACATCAACTTTAAAACCAGGCCCTAACTTTGTATTTAATTATAAACACTTCTTAATCTCCCGCATTGAATTTTAGTCAAATAAACCTAAAAGCTGACAATTTGGGAAAGTCCATACTAAAAGATAATATGGGCTCTCGCTGATTTTAAGTTTAGTACGGGGTGATAAAGGTAAAGTGGGTATTATATTGACTATAATTAAGATAATACAAATTTTGACTTTGGTATGTCCCCGTGCAGGGACGGGTTAAGAATATCACTGCAGCGCCCCCCACCAACTAGCGCTTGTCGTAAAAGGCGACTAAGGGGATAAATTAGATCTAGGCAATATAACACCCAAGTGAGCCTAGCGACGCATGTACTACCTTAAAAACCCTCCCACAAGTATGCATGCGAGTCCGTGGGTTGACACGACTGGAGATCACCGGTGTCATAGAAGAATGATCAAACAATACTAAAACAGGAGCATGCACGTGTCAAACAACAAACACCATCGCAATATGGTAATATTGCAAAACTGTATCATTATGGTAATACTTGCAAAAAGGAAAGGCACTACCCTGCCAGGCACTACCACTGCTATGCATGGTACTAATCCTGGACCGAGCAGAAATGTTCGGGTCAGAGCTATACGGATTCCGGGGGCTAGCAAAATAATGAAACAGTTTGGAAGAAATTTGAGGGTCGCGAGTTGGAACGTTGGAAGCATGACCGGTCGAAGTTACGAGCTGGAAGAGATGATGAATAGAAGCCGGGTGAATATCTTGTGTGTCCAAGAGACGAAATGGAAAAACACCGGAAATCGGGCGCGTTTCTTGGATGTTAGGACAAAAGATTACAAGATTTTCTACTACGGAACGGAAAAGACTAAGAACGGAATCGATATCATCCTTGCGGCAGAGCTACTTGGTAACGTCTTGAGCATTTCGAAGTCCAGCCACCGTTTGATGTCTCTCGAACTAGTAATGCAAGAAGAGGTGTGGAATATTGTCAGTGCATATGCTCCCCAAAATGGGTGCAATCAGGGAGATAAAGATACATTTTGGGTAGATTTCCACAATCTCCTTAAGAAGATCCCAAAGGAAGAGTTTATGTTTGTTGGAGGAGATTTGAATGGACATGTCGGGAAATCAAACGAAGACTATGAAGACTGCCATGGAGGACTAGGATATGGCACCAGGAACCTTCCTGGTGAGGACATCCTAAGCATGTGCAAATCACACGGTCTTATCGTGTTAAATACCATGTTCATCAAACAAAGCCGACACCTGATCACTTACAGCAATGGAGGAGATGAAACTCAGATTGACTACCATTTGGTAGCCAGTTTCATGAAGCTTCGGGTAAAAGATTGCAAAGTGATCCTCGGAGAAGCAATTGCTCGGCAACACCGTCTCCTGCTAACAGAAATTTTTATGAAAACACCAAAGAAAAGTAAACAAACAAGGGAATCTGAGAAAATCAAGTGGTACAATCTGGACAAAGAAAAAGGCGAGGCTTTTGTTTTCGTAATGAAAAATTACCTCTCTCAAACCATCAACGGAGCTGAGGATGAAGAGTGCAGAGCACAAAATATGTGGGATTCCATACAGCGAACTTGCTTAAAGAAGGTCAAATCACTGCTAAGAGCTTCAAAAGGCCACCATCAGCACGCCAAAGAAACATGGTGGTGGAGTGATGAAGCTAAGAAGGTGATAAATGAGAAGAAAGCGGCTTTCAAAGCTTGGTCAAAGTGCCCCTCTAATAATAGTGACGAAAAGTTTTCCTCGAAATGGAATACAGATGTTGCAAGAAAAAAGCGAAGAAGAAGTGCGCCCAGCTTCAAGCCTGTATCGGGAGCTGGAGAAAATATCTTCCCCGGTTGCTGATGCAAACCAGGCTATCCAGGAGCTGCGACGACACAATATGAACAAGAGCGCAACCATCTTTAAAATAGCCGCACAAAGAAGGAGGAATGCTCAAGAGATTCGTTCGCCAAAGTTCATTAACAATGCTCATGGCCACCTTCTTGTGGATGACGAGAAAATCCTGCAGAGGTGGCGGCAGTATTGTGAAGAACTTTTAAATGAACAGTTTCCCCGGCTATACTTTCCAAGAGCCACCCCTAACTGTGAAGAAATACCCGACATTACAGTCGAAAAGTTAGTGAGGCGCTCAAATACTCCAAAAAACGAAAAGCGGTTGGGCCAGACGAGATGCCTTCTGAGTTCTGGAAAAAGATGGGAGACATCGGGTTCACTTACTTACTTAGATCCTTTAACCCCTCGGGGGCATAGGGCGTCAACCACGCCTGCGCGCCATCTTATTCGAAGTTCTGCAACGCGTTTGAGCTGCCTCCAACTCATTCCTAAAGAGCTCGATTCCTCCTCAACTGTTCTGTGCCACGTTTGCCTAGGGCGTACCGCTATTCTGCCTGCCTGGGTGAGCGGATTCCACTGCATGGCGTATTTCGTAATGGAGTTGTCTTCGCGCCGTAGCGTGTGTCCAATCCACTGCCACTTTCTTCTTCGTATGCTTATAGGTTCTTGGCTCATTCTCGTATAAAGTTGTTCGTTGGAGATGCGGTTCGGCCAAAAAATCCTCAAGATGATTCTTAAGCATTTGTTTACAAAGACTTGCAGCTTGCGTATGCTAATGGTGTCCACCTTCCAAGTACTGCACCCATAAAGCAGCACCGATTCTACGTTGGAGCGGAACAGTCGCAGCTTGGTTCTTAAGCTGATAACATTGCTTCTCCAGATTTTAGATAGCATTCCGCACGTAGCTTTAGGCTTCCCGATTCTGCTGCACACATCCAGTTCGATGCCATCGCGATTAGCCAAGACCACACTTCCTAAATAAAGAAAGTTATTAACTTTCTCCACTTCCTATCCGGCAATGTTAAGTCGAGCGCAGGTATTAGAAGTACTCAGGGCTTTTGTTTTGGTTGTGTTTATTTTTAGCCCCACGTTCGTTCCAGAATTATTTTAGCTATTATTTTAGCCACGGCTGGAAGAACGCATATACCTCTCCAGTTACCGCAATCCATCAAGTTTCCCTTCTTTGGAAGTTTAATGATCATGCCCCTTTTCCACTCCTGTGGAAATTGTTCGCTATCCCAAGCTCTCCGTATTAGGGGATGCAGCAAATCTGCCGATGTATTTGGCGCCGCCTGAAATAGCTCGGCAGGGATGCCATCAATACCCACCGCCTTGTTCTTCTTGAGGGACTTGATTGCTGTTATTATCTCGGTTTTACTGGGAGGTGCGGTGCGAATTCGGGAATTTGTTGCTTCGAACTGTTCATTCGAATTAAAGATCATACCGCCATCTTCTAAGTGATTTAGCACTGTAGCAAAATGTTTTCTCCATCTAGTGAGCTGATCCTCATCCGAAATCAGAAGGTTACCGTCTAGACTCTTCACTGGATGTTGTTTGGAGTTTTGACCACCAATGAGCTCCTTAGTGATGCTATAAACAGTCCTACTGTCGCACCTACTCGCTGCTTCTTCAGTCCTTGAGGCCAGTGAGTTGATATATTGATGTTTGTCACGTCGCACACTACGCTGCACTTCTTTCTTCTTTGCACAGTATTGGGTTTCAAGCTCGGTTCTCTCTACTGCTGAGGCCGCTGCAATCCGAGCCTTGATTGCTGTACGCTCATCGATCCGTCTCCAGGTGTCTGTAGAAAGCCATGTGCGGTGGTGTTTCTGCTTTTTACCGACATACGTGCGTGCCCCAGTCGCAAAACCATTTTTCACAGCACTCCAGTGGTCATCCATGTTCTCTATGCTGCTGATTGCTTCTGCTTCTAAGGCAAGATGGTCCCTGAATTGTTTGCGCACTTGGGGAACCTTGAGGCTATCGATATTAAACCTGGTGATGTTAAGTAGGTTTGAGCGGTTGCTGTTGACGGATGCAGTACAAAGGCGTAAATGAGCTACCATAAGATGGTGATCTCGTTCTAGTCCGACGTCAGCTCCACGTCTGTTTCGGACGTCCAGGAGATAATTTCTAAAGCGGCGACTGATCGCAATGTGGTCGATCTGGTTGGATGTTCGTTGCCTATCAGTAGAGACCCAACTGATTTTGTGGCAGATGTTATGCTTAAACAGCGTACCTCCGATGACTAGGCGGTTGGTATTGCAGAAGTCCACAAACCGCTCACCGTTATCATTACGGTCTCCCACGCCGTGAACTCCGATCACGTACTTAAGCATGGTGTAGTCGCTACCCACCTTGGCATTGAGATCTCCCATTACCATTACGATGTCCCCATTAGGCGTTTGGTTGTAAGCGGCGCCTAAGTGGCTATAAAAATCATCCTTTTCATCCTCAGTCGCATCTAGAGTCGGAGCATAACATTGTATGATGGTAATTTTCCTAACTCTTCTCTGCAACCTAGCTGTCAATATCCGGTCACTATGGGGTTTCCAGGATATGAGGCTACTACGTGCTGCTGGAGTTAGCATGAGTCCTACTCCGGAACTCCGTGCACTTCCAGCTGGTTTACCAGAGCAGAGCATGACAGTGCATTTTGTTGGGGCGATGAATTCCCCAGCATCGTACCATCTTATCTCGCTCAGACCTAAGATGTCTATTTTATACCGTGCGAATTCGCGTTCTAATTGGAGGAATCTGGCGTTATAAGGCTCTTCCTTGAGTGAGTCCAGGAGGGTCTTAACGTTCCAAAATCCGATCATTGTCCGTATTCGATAGCCAAAGGTCGTCATCAAATTATCCGTCCATATCCGAGGCGTTGGTTTCCGTTTCGGAGCAAGATTTGTTTTTACGGTTGCGGCTCGCTGGGCCACAGACCAACCGACACTTATCCTGTTTTTTGGCGCAGGAAGCTCGCCATTCGTCCTCTCCCGTTAGCAATTTCGGAAGAAATCCCCAGATGGCACCACGACGAGGTGGGAGTAGGGCTTACTAACAGAGCTGCTACGTTTTCAGCTGCAGTGGCTCTTTCTCGTTACTTAGCGGACCAACACCTATCGGGAGATGCTGCCCCTACGAGGCCTTTCTTAGTCGTTTGCCATCCAAACATCGGGTTCAGATGGCTCAGAATTCTCATCTCCAAATTTGTGAGAGGTGACCCAATGCCAAATCATTGGAGGGAAAGTTACCTTCTCCCTGTATACAAGGGGAAGGGTGATACGCGAAACTGTGATAACTACCGTTCGATCAAGCTGATGTTACACACCATGAAGATCGTTGAGCGGGTATTAGGTGGCCGACTGCGAAAAATAATACGGCTATCTGATGATCAGTGCAGGTTTGTCTCGGGTAAATCAACCATAGATGCAATCCAAAGTATAAGGATCATAATGGAAAAACATCGTGATTCCTTAAGGGATTTGCATATTATATTGGTTGACTTTGAAAAGGCATTCGACAGACAACCACGAGATTTGATATGGGTGGCGCTAAGACATCGAGGGGTTCCAGAAACCTATGTACAGGTGTACATGGACATGTACGAAGGAGCAAAGACAAGAGTAAGATGCCCCACTGGAGTAACCGAAGAGTTCTTAATCAAAGTCGGGGTGCACCAGGGAAGCGTCTTAAGTCCTTTGCTCTTTGCTACAGTCCTTGATTATTTGCTTGAAGGTAAAGTGATGGACCCCAAGGTACATCAGTTATTCTTTGCTGACGATGGAGCCATCATAAGTGAGGATTCCTGCAACGAGCACTTGATGTGTGGGTTAACGCTCTGGAGGGAAATGGGTGTCGCATTAGTTAAAAAAGACAGAGTACTTGTGCTGCCCGTTCTGTGATCCACTCAGGCCTATTCCCGACATTTATTTGCATGGAACAGTGCTTCCCAAGTACGAAAAGTTCAAATATCTGGGATCTATGATCAATAGCAAAGCAACTTGTGATGACGACATCAATCATCGCGTAAGCGTAGGGTGGATGAAGTGGCGAAAAAATTTCGCTATCTTCTGTGACAGAAAAATGCCACCTAATTTGAAGGGAAGGCTCTACGCCGCAGTTGTGCGTCGAGCATTCACATACGGTTCACAATGTTGGACGATATACAAAACGTTTGAGAGTAAATTAACGGCAGCTGATAAAAAGATGCTTCGCATGACAGCAGGAGTGACAAAGCTTGATCGAATAAGAAGTTCGAAGATCCGTGGAAGCTTTCATATCAAGGAAACCATCGTACAAGAAATAGAGCGCGACCGGCTCAGCTGGCATTGCCACGTTCAAAGAAGAGATTATTTGAAACCTGTTAAAAAGGCAATATCAATACACGTTCCAAAGACATCGCGATGTAGGAAAGGCAGGCCTATAAACGATCAGACAAATGCGACGACATCGGCATTTCATTGGCCTCAGTAACCGAGCGATCCAAAATCGACAGGCTTGCCGATATTTTCTCAGGTCAAATAGGCGTGCCCCACAGGCGGATCAGTAGAAATGCAGTGAAGTGGGAGGGTTGTGATCCCTTGTTTTCGGATCATAACCTCGCTGATAAAAGGAAGAAGAAGATAAGGTTCTTTCCAAAAAGTAAAAAGAGTTTGATTCAACATGAAGTCCTGCAAATTTTAGATATACCAACCTAGATAAAACAAGTACTTTGAGGCTTCTTTTCTCCAAAAATATTTACAGTTATACAAATATTGTTGATTAAACTGAATTCCTTATATAATTTCAGTAAACAAATTGAATTGAATTGACTTTAGCACCATGAATTACGAGTAAATCCCGCTGGAAGAGCAAATTCTCACACTGTGCGGCGCCCGCAGATTTGCAGGTATAGTATTGTTTTATAAAAATTATTGCATTGTTTTCTTATTTATTAGTTGGGGAAAATGGAACTGTTTAAAAGTTTGTCACAACTCTTTGGTGAATTACGAAGTCATATGAATAAATATTTTCCCTTATTGGAAAAAAAAAAAAATAACGCATAGTGTATCTAAATTCCGCCTATATGTATACACAGACGAACGTATCCTCGTATATACAAGATTTTAATAACATTAAATGAATTATACAAACTTTGTTTAAGTCAGTAAAGTCCAGTACATACATATTTACTTATTTTTGTAGTAATCACTTTTATGAATATAGTTTATACAATGAATCAACAATCTCAAATATCAATTATCAATACGAATCAATATTAATATTAATAATTACCTATTTAAATAACATTAAGTGTATAAAATCATTGTCCTCGAATTCGGACTACTCTTCTGGGTTCACCATTTATAGAGGGCCGACCTGCAAGTAAGTATATCAAACATTGCTCTTAGGCGATCCCATCAAACCCTTGTACTCACCAAGCGCCACTCTAGAGACGGGTTCAGCACAATAGCATTGATAAATATTCCATAAAGTACTGAGCAAATCACGGCAATGTCGGCATTGGTATTTCTGTTACAAGTATTTGTTTTTAAATAAGCGTCACGGTTTTACTCAGCGACTTAACTTTCATAGGACACAGAACGCTTACTCTCAGAGCTTGCGGGCCAGATCGTATGTATAAGCGATAAGCATTACTATACTTGCTTTAAAAAATCTCCGTGGAAGCAAAGCTCCTATGGACATGGCTCTATGCTACATAGGTACAGAGCAGATCTCGATAGAACTAGTGACTATGTCATACCCTACATAGACTTCTATAAGAATTACTCCACGTTTATTTCCGAAAGACAAGAGTGGGACTGCAATACTACCAATGAATAGGCCATTCAACTCTGCACACATGTGTCTAAAATGGATATAGGAACTCTGGTTCTGGGGTTTTTTGTGAGTTACTCAAAATCGACGACTCATACAGACTCCCGAACGACTGCATTATCTTCCAAGCCGAAATCTTCGCTATCGAAAGTGCAGCACAGACCATTCACAGAAAGAAACTCAATCCTTCCAAGACTACTATCTTCGTGGATAGTCAAGCTGCAATCAAAGCACTAGACAGAGAGGAAGTTAGATCGAAAGCAGTTGCCAGATGCCGAAATTCATTGAACAATTTATGCAACACTCATGATGTAACTCTTTGCTGGGTTCGCGAATATAGCAATATAGAAGGGAAAGAGGTAGCAGATGAACTAGCCAAAAAGGGATCAGCATTAGATATAGAACATACTCAGCCATCAATAGAAGTTCTTATTGGTGTACTAAAAAGGCAAGTCGACCTTAAACAAGAGAGTTGATCAACTTCGCATGCCTTACCAGAGGCAGCTGTATCATATCTCGCAGGTTAAGGCCGGTATTGAATGAAGGAACAACCAAAAGCCTGCTGGCAATGAACAAGAAAGAAGTCCGTATCTTGATAGGTGCACTTGCAGTACACTGCGCGATAGGAGAAATGATCGTAAGACTAGGCATTAATTCACCCGACCACTGCAGGAGCTGTCAAGACTCGGAAGAGATAGAAAGTATCAAACACTTGCTATGTGACTGCTCAAATCTACAGAACCGTCGCCAACGTCACATGGCTAACAGGTTTTTCGACGAACTAAGTGATCTTGTGCAAATTCCACTAAAGAACATGATACAATTCATAAAGAGCTCAGGTTGGTTCGCTACTGGACCGACCGAAAGATAAAGAGCTTTAACAGGTTCTACGAACAAAAAAGGGAAACACAATGGACCGTTTGATGCCCTTGTGAAGCACCTAGGGGCTCTAACCTAATCTTTAAAAAATCTTTCAGTGTCGCACATTTAGGCGATTTGTTTTAGGCCTTTATTTAAAGAGTTCGAGTTTCACCATAAAATAAACCTGAAGCATTTTTTAAGAAACTTAGGGTCGCTCTGACGTACGTTTCCATTGGGTAAGGAAAGTGGAGCTGTCAAAACGGCATTATGACAGCTCCACATTGTGCTAATTGTAATTTTTTGCCTTGAATATGGTAATAAAGTTCAAATGAAAAAACATTCATATTGGCAAAATATCCAAATGACAGTTTAAATGGGGTTTTTTTTAGAATGGAAAACCGAGCTTTTTTTTGTCATAAAACCTGGAATGTCAAGTCAGATTTAGTGTCAAAATGTAGCCTCTGGTTAAAATTTAACCACCGATTGACACACGACAGAAAACATTTAACTGCAGACGTTTTTATTTGACAGTTAAGGTCAACCAAAATTTTCGTATTCGCTCGAATAGGGTATTATGTCCGTTCGCGTACTTTTTGCACTAAAATTCGTAGATTGTCGAATTCCAAAGAGTGGGGGTAACATTTTCTCAGAGAGGGGTTAAATTATGAAAAACTAAATGAACGTGTTGAGCAACAAAATCGCGAAAGAAAGAAAGAAAAGGAACAAGCCAACAAAGAATCACGTAGAAAGCGATTTCATAGATTTCACAAACCACCAAAGAAATTTCTTGCACTAAAATTCGCAGGTACCCTCCCATTTGCAGGTACCTTCCCATTAGAAGTTCCTGCTAGCTCCGCAGTTTAGACGCGGTTACTTATCGCGCTAAGTCTAAAGGTTTGGTTCTTTGTAGACGGCGCGGCGTAGTAAGTTCCTTTCATCCAAAACTTGGAGGACTGTAATATTAACGTGACTTTCTAGTCGACTTTTATGTTTTCTCGCGTAGATTTGGATTTCGTCTTCGATTGTTTTAATGCCAAGACCTCTATGTATATCGTTATTTCTGATATATGTACCATGGCGCATTTACAATACCTCTTAGCACTTTGTTTTCAAAAGTTTGTAAAATTTTAATATTACTTATTTTGGTACAACCTCAGAGTTCCTTGCGTTCTTTCTTTACATGCGTTTTCCATTTCAGCTTTATATCCAGTGTCATTTCAAGATATTTAGCCTCGTTTGCAAACGGAATTTGAACCGAGTTTGAAAAGATCGGCAAGTTATTCATTTTCCTATAAGTAAAATTTACATGAACAGATTTGGTCTCGTTGAGTGTGATTCGCCAAACCTTTGACCATTCATTTACTCTATCCAAAGCTTCTTGCAGTTTCGACCGTTTTACCTACTGCCAAGATAGCAGTGTCGTCGGCAAATGTAGCTAGCTCAGTTCCTTCTACTTGCGGTATATCACGAGTGTATAATAGGTATAAAACTGGACCAAGAACGCTTCCTTGCGGCACCCCAGCCATTATTTCCTTAAAATCTGAATATTCGTTTCCACACTTGACGCGGAATAGTCTATTCGTAAGGTAGATCTTCAAAATATTATATAGGGGCTCTGGCAGAACTTGTCGTAATTTAAACTTTAAGCCTTCGTGCCAGACCTTGTCAAAGGCTTGAGAGACGTCAAGGAATACGCTTAAACAAATCTTTCTTTCTTCATGTGACTTTTCGATTATATGTGTTATTCGATGTACTTGTTCAACTGTAGAATGCTTACTTCTGAATCCGAATTGATGATCCGGAATGAGATGCCCTTCTTTTATTAACGGCTGTATTCGCCTAATCAATATTCTCTCGAACACTTTGGATATAACTGGAGGAAGTGAAATCGGTCTATAAGACATTTTTTCATTCGACGGTTTTCCGGGCTTAAGGACCATTATGACTTCGGCGGCTTTCCATTGGCTGGGAACATATTCTAGTCTAAGTGCGGCGTTAATAATGAACATAAGCTTATTTAGAGCTTTTCTTGGTAGTGCTTTAAGAACCTCTCCCGTAATTAGGTCGTATCCAGGAGCCTTAATTGGTTTAAGTTTCTTTATTTCTTCCTTAATTTTGGTAAGTGTTGCATTTCTTATTATGCTCTTGGCTATATATGACGTATTTATATTTTGAATAAGAGCTTGTCCACCCTACGGTTTGAAAGTTTCTTGCAGGTGGATGGCAAAAACTTGCGCAACTTCAACTTCAAGTTCATAGGGCGTTTTAAGTGATACGCTCAGCTCAATATTTGCTTCAATATATTTTTTAAAGCCATCTCAATTAGTTTTCGCGCTGGTTAACCCTAGAAAGATAATCATATTTTTTATGACGTAAAAGATAATCATACGTCTCAGAGACGTATGGCACTTTTTTAATGTATTAATGGAAACCCATGAGCTTTTTATAAAATATTAATGTTTTATTTATTAATGAAATTCATATTAAGAGAAATGAAGTTATGGTTCAGTAAAAATAAAAATTAATTTAAACAATAAAAACAAGAAACTTAAACTCCATTGCCAAAGGATATTACATTTTTTTGCGCGCTATACGTCTGGCAGACGTAGATTATCTTTCTAGGGTTAATCTGGCCGGTCCTGCTTTTTTAATCAGAGCTCCGCTTATCGTCATAATGATTGGAGAATGATCAGAGGAGAGATCAAAGCTTTTTTCAACTTTTATACAGTTACCAGATATTCCTTTAACAATAAAGAAATCGATCAGATCTGGTATCTTATTTCTATCAGTCGGCCAATATGTTTGTTTACCCGTCGAGTAAAAATCACAACTGTATTGCATACCCGCATTATAAAGCTTTCTACCTTTCTGAGAGGCGTACCTTGAACCCCAGAAGGGGTGTTTCGTTGAAGTCACCACCAATAATAAAATTTGGTTTAAGGAAGTTGAAGATGTTTGTGAAATCACTTTCTTCAAGTTTACATCGCAGTGGACAATATATAGACGAAATGTTGAAGGCAAAATGTCTATTTCTAACACGTACCATGCTTACTTGCATTGCTTCTTTACTTCCGCTGAGTGTTCGATACATTCTTTTATAAACAAGGATGATCCGCCTCTGGCTCTTTCCGATGGGTGGAAGGCGTGATACCGGCTTTATCCCCTTATCTTAACATTCGATTGCTTTGTCAGATGAGTTTCACAAACCAAGCATATATCAATATCTTTTTCTCGTATAAATATTTCTAACTCGTCGAATCTTCGTGTGAGCCCGTTGGCGTTCCATGTAAGAATTTTTAGCATTTCTTTAATATTCGGGTTGAAGTGCGCCTGTTATGAATGTTGTTTTCTAGTGTAACTAGTCTCTCGAAAATAAGTTTTTTTTTTTTTGCATTGCTCTTCAAGTTTCCCAAGAATTAGGGAAAAAACTGTGGATACATGATCTTCTGAACCGTTTCCAATGTCGCAGCTTGAGCAGGAGTCTTTACGTTAAAGTTTAGGTGATTTCTTGCTTTGATCTCCCGTGAGCTGTCGGTCTTGTACTTGCCATTAGCTGTCATCGCTGCTTGAGCATAAGACTGCACGCCAATATTCGAGGATTTAGCTCCTGTCACCTTTTCTCTACTATGTTTGGGTTTTTCTTCATTACCCGATCTTAAGAGAATATTGACGGATTTTTTATCTTTTCGTAGCTATTTTGGGTCTATTCTTAATTGCTTTTGGATTCGTGCCCATGGAATTTTTGAGCGTATCGCGCCTTTCTTGGAGCTCTTTCGCCACTTCGCGACCTCGATGTTCGCAGGGTGTTTACCTTTACAGTTTATGCAAGTGGCTGAGGTTTGCTTATTTAGGTGACACTCATCCGAGAGATGTTTAGGTACCTGCGCATTTTACGCATCGCGGTTCTTTCTGACAGTAAGTCTGCGTGTGATTAAAACCTTGACAGCGCTTACACTGCTGGATCGTTCTGGAGGTCTTACGCATAGGTTCGATTTTGACCACGATGTTTAAAATAGTCTTAATACCAATAACATCTTCATTTTCGTATTTATCAGAACTTAGCATGAAAAGTGGAAGTCCACGCTTTACCAATTTTTCCTGATCTCCCTCCGACTGTTGCTTCTCCTTCTTGATAATATTAACGCCATCAAGAATTTTAAAGCCCTTGTCTTGAAGGTCGCTTATAACAACTTCTTTGGTGCACGAGGTGGAGTGCCCTTGCTACAACACGCAGTGGTCTTTCTAACTTATTTTCATAAGTATACCACTGAATCTTTTCGGCATTCAATTTTTGGGATGCTGATCGGTAACCGTCGACATCATCGACATTGATTTTCCACGTATTGTTTCGCAGAGATGTCACTTTAAATTTCGATGTCACAGTTCCTTTAATGAGGCAATGCAACTTGTTGTAGTCCGTAATTCCAACGACGTTTATCGGTGGCGGAGGACGTAATTTTGTTTGTTGTTGCTTTTCCTGCAACTCCTTGCTCTTTTCATCTTTTTGTGGCTCGACTTCCGGTGACGAACCAGCTTTGCGTTTTTTGCTAGGTCGTTCTTTTCGATCCAAATCGTTTCACGTGTTAGCTCTTCTTCGTCCGTCTGGTATTCGCGACTCGGTGAGCGATGTGGGCTAACTGTATTTTCTTTTTGTAGATACGAGTTTTTTAAGGCATTATTTTCCTGCCTGAGTAAATCTACTTCTTTCTTAAGCTCACGATAGAGTAGCTCCATTTCGCTAAGCTTGGTACGGAGTACGTCGTTTTCCTTCTCAATGCTTTTTGATGTCCCGTTTTTCACGCGCTTGCGCTTCCAGCGGACTTCTTTTTCAGAAGACGTTCGATCGTGTTGGTGGAGATCGAGATACCCTTGTACTTTTTGAGAAGGGACTTATAAGGTGCAATAAATGGCTCACCCCAGAATCCGTAGAGCCGACCTCCGAAGAGGGTGGATTTGCCAGTGTACCTGAACTGCCACCTGGGGTATTCAAATCTTTTCTTTTGTTCAATGCATGCTTTTGTATACACCATACTCGGTATACGGAGGGTGGATTTTAGTCGCCTCTTACGACAGGCATGCCTACCTAGGGTATATTCTGACCCCTACCCGAAGGGGGAGTACTCGAACATGTTTTCGTAAAAATTCGTAGCTTTTCGTAAAAGTTCGCTGTTTTGGGAAGGTACGCGAACGGACCTATTATCTCGCTGCTCTATGTTTGAATGGCAGGTAGAATTGTATGGACTTTTAAGAATTTAGTGAGCTTTGAATCTGTAGGTCTGTTCGCGTACCCTCCTAACATAGATGATTTCTACAAATTTTTACGAATTTTTACTAAAATCCTGTTCAAATACGGAGAAATTTCGTAGTTTTTCGTAGAAGAGAGAGCTCACGAGAGAGTAGAAATTTCCGGTGATGTGAAATAGCGTCCTACGAATTAAGGCCGCATTCAAAATGCGGCCTTATTACCATGGAAAAATAGAAATAACGCCCAGCGGGTATTATTTCCAACACAACTTGGAAACTAAACCACATTTAACCATGGAAATAAGGCCACATTTACGGAAAAATAAAAAAACTAAAATACCATACGGCCTTATTTCGATATTAATATAGAAATAAAGCCACATTTTCCCGTTGTCGATAATAGCCATTAGTAAGAAACGTTGGTATAACTACAACTGTTGGCCTGCATAAATTTGTCCTCGAATAGACTTAGCCCCAGGCACCTGCCTCACAGTTGTTGACATACCCTTAGCGGAGCGACGAAGTCGCGTTAGCGGCTAAACCCCACCGGAAAGCGGAGTTTAAATAAACGAATCGCGCGAAGCTCGCCACTTCCACACTGTTGGTCCACACAAAACTGTCATCGAATAAACTTAGCCCCAGGCGCCTGCCTGACAGTTGTTGACATACCCTTAGCGGAGCGACGAAGTCGCGTGAGCGGCTAAACCCCACCGGAAAGCGGAGTTTAAATAAACGAATTGCGCGAAGCTCGCCACTTACACACTGTTGGTCCACACAAAACTGTCATCGAATAAACTTAGCCCCAGGCGCCTGCTGACATTTGTTGACATACCCTAGGTAGGTAGGTAGAAGTGGCGGTTCTGTAAAACAGAGACCCAACTAGCACAGTTGTGCCGTTTTGATACCACGACTCATGCGACCTTGGATGTTGATGTGTGTTGGTGAGGACTATCTAGAGCCAGCCTGTGGAGTTTAAGAAGAGGGTTAGCTCATTTATGTTTTTACCCGAGATCTCCTCAAGTGAATTGTAGAAGGGTTTGCCTAATGCTTGATGTCTAGCCCTAGCTAGTGCTGGAGAAGTGCACATGTAGTGGATAATTGTTTCCTTTTCGGTGGCTATGTTGCAACTACGGCAGTGTGTATTATATGGGATACCTAGTTTGGCTGCGTGTTCTCCTACCGGCCAGTGTCCCGTGATTATCGCGATTATAAGGGCAATGTCTTTGCGCGTTCTGTTCAATAGGTCGGTAGTTTTCTTCTTGTTTTAGTTAGGCCACATCTTTCTGGATATGACGCAATTCGTTAACCTAGACCATTTAAAGTTAGCTTTTCTAAGAAAGATTGAAGAGATGTTTGCCTTAATTGCTCCGAGCGGGGTGTGGACAGGTTCCGCAAGTGAGCAGTGGAGGGCTGAGCCTCGTCAGCATGTTCGTTGCCATCAACGTTGCTGTGGCCTGGAACCCAGACTAGGGTCACCATGCATTGGCCATCTAACGAGGTCAGCTCCTGTCGGCATTCTAGTACTGATTTCGAGGAAATGGTTTCCGAGGCAATGGCTTTGATAGCAGCTTGGCTATTAATTAAAATAGCGATTCTTTGCCTTGGTAGTGTAATTGTGTGTGACTTGATTTGGCGACAGGCTTCGCGAATGGCGAGTAATTCCGCTTGGAAGACGCTGTCAGCGTCCGGGAGTCTGTACGATCTTGCGATGTTCAGGGACTCCGAGAAAACACCCGCACCAACCCCACAGTCCATTTTTAACCCATCGGTGTAGACTGTTAGATCGAAACCGCTGGTCGCCTGTCCATCTTGCCAATCTTTTCTTGTAGGGGATTGTACATCGAAACGCTTTGTGGAGTTCAATGTGGGGATATGTAGTCTGTTGGAGTCAATACGAGTTCTCCTGGTAGAGAATCTAGGATATTGCTGTGTCCATAGGGTTTCGCAGTCCAGCACTTGGACTCTCTGAGTCTGATTGCGCCGTGCGCTGAGATGTTTGTGATATGAAGATCTAGGGGTAAAAGGTGTAGCAGGACTGTTAGAGCGTCGGACGGAGTCGACCGTAGGGCGCCTGTGGTGCCTAGGCACGCTGCTCTTTGCACCTTATTTAGTTTGGTTATATTATAGGCTTTTTTAAGGGCCGGCCACCATACTATCGACCCGTAGGTAAGGATTGGGTGTACTATGGCTGTGTACATCCACAAGGTCAGTTTTGGTTGCAGGCCCCAACTTTTGCCGAAGGTTCTGTTGCAGGCATAGAAGGCTATACATGCTTTCTTTACTCGTTCGTCTATGTTTGGTTTCCAGTTAAGTTTAGGATCTAGAATAACTCCTAGGTACTTAGCACTGGAAGATAAGAAGAGTATCTGACCGTTTAGTCGAGGAAGATTGAATTCGGGTATTTTGGTTTTTGTGGTGAAAAGCATCAAAATACAAATATTTGGCGCAACAGCTCTTTAAAGTGCCAGGGCCTAGCTTCGCGCAACCACTCATGTTGTGTGCGTTATATTTATTTTTCACACGAATGGAAGGGACCTACAGTTTAATGCCGAATTCGAACGGCGATTTGAGAAGCTTTTTCGTGACAGCAATACTCTCGGATGTTTGTCGCTCGCGAGAGGTAGGACCGTGAAAAAATTTTTTGGTATTTTCTGGGATTCGAACTTGGAACCTCATGCGTAGTGATCCGACACACTAACCACTTACGCCACGGCGCTCACAAGCGAAAAGCATCAGTTCAGTTTTATTTGGGTTGACTCCAAGTCCACACTTTCTGGCCCATGCGGTGACTTTACTTAGAGCACTCTCCATGGTCTCACTTATCACGGGAGGAAAAAGTCCCGACACTAAAATCACCATGTCGTCCGCATACCCAACTACTTTTATTCTTTCTCTGTCTAAGCATAAAAGGCTTTTATTCATGACTATTAGCCATAGTAGAGGTGAGATGACTCCACCTTGGAGCGTTCCTCTACTGGCAAATTTGGTTATGGTGCTGTTTCCTAGAGATGCCTGAATGGTTCTTGTGCTGAGCATAGAGACTATCCATTGGCTTAAGTAGGTTTCTATGCCCAGCTCGGTGAGGGACTCTAGAATTACTTCAATGTGTACATTGTTAAAAGCTCCTTTTATGTCTAGAAAGGTAGCTAGAGTGTATTCCGTATACTGTAGGGATTTTTCTATTATTCGCACTACTTCAAGAAGAGCTGTTTCTGTAGATCTTCCTTTGAGGTATGCGTGCTGGGATTGGGAGAGAGATGACTCCATTGTATCTCGCAGATGGTTGTCTAGAACGCGCTCGAGGGTCTTCAAAACGAAGGAGGTCAGACTGACATACCCTTAGCGGAGCGACGAAGTCGCGTGAGCGGCTAAACCCCTCCGGAAGTGGAGTTTAAATAAATAAACAGCTTGTTTACAACATAAGAAATAATAGTTATTTACTATTATTGACAATATGATTTTAAGAAATTTGGGCGATTCTGTTTTCGGCGGTTATTCGCAAAGCCAATTAAGCGAAATAAGGCAAATTTTTGAAAGTTGGACTTATTTCAATTGACCTGATTTCACGGCGTCGCTTTTTTGTATGTTTTTTCATTAGTTCGAAATTGATTAAAACGTTAAATCTTCGAGAATGTCCAAAAACGAAATAAGACCCACTGGGCCTTATTTCGCAGCAGCTATTGAAATAAGGCCACATCACTCATGTGGCCACATGTGGCCTTATTTCGTAAAACGCTATTTCACGTCACCGAAATTTCCCAATGCCGCGGATTTTGGCTCAAAAAATGTCTGTGGGTAGATTTGTGAGATCTGTCAAATCCGCCAAATCACTGTATATGTAATTTTTTGATGGCTTGTTCTTTCTCTTTCTTTCTTTTGCTTACAATTGGGTTTGAAGATTAACGTTTAAAAAATTGGCAACTTTTGTGGTCCAACCCGTTCGTTCACTTTTTCGTAATTTTACTTCTCTGAGAATTTTACCCCCACTCTTTGAAATTTGACAAACTGCGAATTTTGTCGCAGAAAGTAATAAAAAGAGACCTCGTATATTTTGGATTTGGAAGTAAGTAGGGTCATAGATTTGTTAACGTATGTACATTCTTTAAGTTGATGATGGCTGTACTCGTCTAATTTTCGGACTTTTCATACAAAGATGATGGTATTCTAAGGAAGATATACGTGTATAGTACACGTATTCAATCTTATGGTATAAGCAGTCATAAGTGGTGACAGAAATAAGATGTAAGCGCTCTGTTGTCCAAACTCTACTAGTGCATACCCATCGGCTGAATCCTGTAGCTTAATACATGCTGTAATGATCGAAAGCTGGTGAATGACGACTCCGATAAAGTTGTGGTACGCAGCAAAGCTCTTCCGTCTTCGCTGATTCGAATACATGTGTACGTATACAAGGAAAGCAAGTGCCCACTAATAACCAACAAAATTAATTTTATTCTAGACGACCCATACAAGGAATTTTCTTACCTGAAGAATGCACAAGGCCAAAGTAGTGTATCCAATATAAGAGTGTGCATAAAGATCACCGTTACTGTCATTCATCATCTCCAATGAGCCATATATACCCCCAGCTATCACAATAGTCTCAATTAATGCGTGCAGATATTTTAAAATAGGAGTACTGAAACCTGGCAACAGGCGGAAAAGGACCATTCCTAAAATTTAAGTTTTATAAAAATGTAGTATATTGAATCAGGTATTCATGAGTGCTTACTTACCATGTCCATTCAAAACAATCATCGTGCCTCCCATGATTATCACGTGCATATGCCCGTCAAGCATATTCAGATAAAGTAGAATTAAAATGGCAAACACCTCGGATATCAGAAATAGAACCCACGCCAAGATTATCCGATGCAGGTCCTTCATTGTTATTTTTTTTTTTTTTCAAATTCTGATGAAAAATAAAAAAAAATAAATAAAATGAATATCTTTTCTACCGACAGGATATTCAAAGCACATTCAATATTAACAAGTTGTAAGCAGTTTTGTGCATAAAGTAATCAGGGCTGCCGATATTCTTTCGGTGAGATAATTATACGCTTAATGCATCGCCAACACTACTTTATTCTCCAAAGACCAACTATTTCTATTCCCATTAAAATAGCCTGCAAAATTAAACTTTTTTTTGTCTTACCTTTTTATTAGCATGTTTTTTATTTTACAGCCCCATTCAAAGCTCCCATTCAAAAAAGTGTACGAACTGAAAAATTCACAAAGTAATTCCGCAGATGAGTACGCTGTTCACGAACGAAATTTTTACTCTAAATAGATGGGCCAGCAAAAGTATCCATACATTTTTTATACCGAAACAATTATACAGGACAATATTCAAAGCGAGTATTAACAGGCCGGTAAAAACTTATATGTATTTCGTAGAATATTTGGAAAGTCGGAACATTTTCAATTTTTCAATTTAGCACATCTAACTATGCACAAAAATATTTCGCGACCATCTAATCGTGGAAATCTTCGTTCATTCTAGAAGATGGATAGTTGCAATATTCTTACTTGCATACTTAAGTGACGCTACAGTTCGGGGTGAATCTGAACCTCAACCAACAAACCTCTCCTTTTAGCTCGATCTACTTGACCTTATGCTCGTCGCTTACGGCGAGGAGGGCCTCTACTGCGTCGTCCCTCTTGGTTGGATTCGAAGACTCTGGAGGTCGAAGCGTTGGTGTCCATTCGCTCTATATGTTCCAGCCACTTCAAACGTCCAATATGCAGGTTTTGACTAAGTCGATGTCGCTGTACAGCTCGTACTCTAAATTTCCTCGAATACTTAAGCCTGCAATTGTACGCCCTATCTATAAAGGAGGAACTAAGAGCTTGCGCCTTCGGGCAATCCAAAAACAAGAAAAGAAAAAAAAAACCTAACTTATCCTCAATTAATCTAAATAACACGCTCCCAATACACATGTCTACAAACAATCCTAGATTCACTATCGTCGCCTCAGCTTCCGAAGACAAACCTCTCTCCTATTTCAGCGTATTTTTGCTTTAAAAAGCCATTGACAGTGTAAGTACTTCATACGATTCTATTACTCAGTTACGCGATGGTAACCTACTTATCTTGGTTAAGTCACAAAATCGCTGAGCTATTTCATAGTAAAAAATATCTCTCGAACCTCTGCCCGATCACCGTGGCGCTTCACACAAACTTCACCTCATCGAAAGGTACGGTGTACGCCCCATGCCTCATCAACGTCCCCGAATCGGAAATCATTGAGGAAATAAAAGGCCAAGGAGTTACCGATGTTTTCAAGTTGAAAAAATTGAGTGACTGCAAACTTCTCCCGACTGGTCTCGTTATATTCACTTTAGACCTCTTCTGTCCACCAACTACACTTAATATAGACTGGTATAACGTTAAAGTTGAGGAATATTTCCCTAACCCTATGCGCTGTCGCAACTGCCAGTTGCTAGGGCACACAGCTAAAAGATGCAAAGGAAACCCTTTTGCGAACAGTGCAACCTACCAACCCACAACCCTGACGCGTGCAGACGCACTTCCTACACTAACTGTCTTGAGGAGCACCCGTCAACATCAAAATCGTGAAAAAGGTACATTAAAGCTAAGGAGATATTAAAAATAGAAACCTTAAAAAAATGATCCATGGCAGAAGCCAAACAAATATTTAGCGAGAAAAATCGCATCATCACCTCTTCGCGGTGCCCGCTGGATAGCTATCTGATAGTGAACTAACGATGAGCATATGCTGAGTCTGACGATATATGTGTAGCTGAACACTCAGACCTGCGTAAGCACATCTGGGTGAACCTCAGCGCGCATATGTTTAACCGGACGAGGCATCTCTTGTTGACCTGATTGGCTGAAATATGCGTCCCAGAAGTCTAGCAAGAGCTCCTCAGAAGGAGGACGTGCGGCGGATGAATTCTATCGATGGAATCAACGGTGACGTCTACAGACCAGCGGATACCTTACTGGAGCTACTTCAACATATTTGGAGCTGAGGTCTGTAAGGATTTTCAATACTACGTCAAAGTATTCAAAAAGAGATGGTAGCGGATGAACCCTTAATAGGCCAACGGCAGCGCTCATATCCCCGAAGTGGGTTACTGGCATCGGTGTATCCGGCCTCTTGTCCTAGGGCTAAAAAAAAGGATCTGGTCCTCCAGGTTGGGGGTGATGCCGTCGGGTTAACATCCCTACCACGTAAAAAACCTTCGGTTACGAAGCAACCAACAGCCTCGGATACGGATGATTTTACTGTTGACGACCCAAGCAAAGGTAAAAAGGACAACGATCTTCGTGTCTGCACATGGAAGGTTAGGTCCCTCTACAAACCACGTGCAGCCGAACAACTTGCGGAGGCCCTAGAGTGTCTCAAAGCAGACATTATCGCCATCCAAGAAGTGCGATGGGATGGGCCGGGCAAAAGGAGTATGAAAAACTGCGACATCTACTACGGCGATTGCTACAGACAAAAAGGACAGCGTCTATTCGGGTGCGGATTTGTCATTGGAGGCAGACTTAGGCAAGAAGTCTTGAGTTTCCGGCATGTGAACGAGCGCCTTATGACTATCCGTATCAAGGCTAAATTTGCCAACTTTAGCCTAATATGCGTTCACGCCCCTCACGGGGAGAAGGACGACGCCACAAAGGATGACTTCTACCAGCTCTTGGACAAGACGTAGGAGCAATGCCTTTGCCACGATGTTAAAATTATCCTAGGTGATTTTAACGCAAAGCTAGGAAGAGAGGACGTCTTTAGTAGCGTGGTTGGAAAGCACAGCCTGCACGACATCACATCCGACAACGGACTCAGGCTAATCGACTTTGCGGCGGGACGAAACTTTGTCGTAGCTAGTACGCGGTTCCCACGTCTCGACATTCATAAAGGAACATGGCTCTCCTTTGATCAAAAAACTGTCAACCAAATCGATCATATTGCGATCGACGCAAGGCATTCTTCCAGTATTCTGGGTGTCCGGACTTTCCGAGGAGCTAGTATGGACTCGGATCACTACCTAGTTGTAGCCAAGGTACGGATACGGATAGTCAGAACGGAGCGAAATCAACGAAATACTGTGAGGAAGTTTGACGCCGGGCAGCTACAATCGCAAGTGACCGCCAGAATCTTTGCCGATCTTGTTTCTTCTAATCTTAATCTAAGTCCTATGCCGCCAGCAGCAAATGCGGCAGACCAGTGGCAGCGTTGCCAACAAGCCATCAGAGATGCCACCTCTGATGTACTGGGTTTTTCTCGGCCACCACAACGAAACCTCTGGTCTAATGAGGAATGCCGGCAAGCACATGCAGCTAAACAAAAGGCGTACAAAACGCGCTGCATAGAAGGACTAGAGCTACATACGAGCTTTACGTGCGCAGGAGAAAAGAGGAACATCGTCTTCTCAGAAAGAAGAAAAAAGAGCATGAGAAGCGATCGATCGAAGATATTAAGAGACTTTATTGCAGGAATAATGTTCGAAAATTTTACCAAAAGGTAAAAAGAACATGCCAGGGTTTCAAAGCCAGAACAGAAGCATGCAGGGACAAAAATGGCAATAGAGTATTAGAATCGCAGTCGGTGCTCAGGATATGGAAGGAACACTTCTGCAGACTGTTAAACGGCGATGATAACCAATATTCCGCTGTCAGGCAAAATGAGCCCTTCAACAGTGACGATGGCAGTCAAAATTCCCGTCAACCCGATCAGAATGAAGTGAGGATAGCGATATCTAAACTCACATCCAACAAAGCTGCTGGAGCCGATGGCCTTGCCGTTGAATTTTTCAAGGTAGGAGGAGATGAGTTGGTAAGGAGCATGCACCAGCTCATCTGAAAAATCTGGTCGGACGAAAGTATGCCCGATGAATGAAATCTCAGCATCGTTTGCCCGATCCTGAAGAAAGGAGACCCTCTAAACTGCGCCAACTACAGAGGTATAAGTCTTCTCAACGTCGCATATAAGATCCTGTCTGCCGGACTATGTGAACGCCTAAAACCGATGGTCAACAACCCGATAGGTCCTTATCAGTGCGGTTTCAGGCCGGAAAAGTCCGCCATTGACCAAATATTCACACTACGGCAGATCTTGGAAAAAACCCATGAATATAAAATCGATACGCACCACCTCTTTATCGATTTCAAAGTTGCCTATGATAGCGTGTATGGAGACGAGTTATACAGAGCCATGTCCAGTCATGGCATCCCTGCCAAGCTCGTCCGTTGGTGCAGAATGACGACGGAGAACTCTCGCTGCTCCATCAAAGTCGGTAAGAACATCACCGAACCGTTCGATGTCAGGAAAGGTCTTAGACAAGGTGACGCGCTATCATGCGATCTCTTTAACATAGTACTTGAGAGAATTGTACGAAACTCACAAGCCAACACCGGAGGTACAATCTTTTACAAGTCTGTACAACTACTCGCTTATGCCGATGACATTGACATAATCGGAAGAACTCAGCGGGCAGTCAATGGGGCATTTACGAGTATTGAGATCGAGGCAGCAAAGATGGGTCTAGCGGTCAATGAAAGCAAAACAAAATATATGCTGTCTACAAAAAAGAACACCCAACATCGGCTTTTGGCTTCTTAAACGCCACAATAGACAGATATAATTTTGAGGTAGTAAAGGATTTTGTCTACCTAGGCTCTATAGTGAACTCTGAAAATGACATCAGTAGGGAGATCACACGGAGAATTACTCTTGTCAATCGTTGTTCTATGGGCTACAACGGCAATTGAGTAGCAAAGCCCTATCTCGAACTAATAAGGTAACTCTTTAGAAGACACTAATTATCCCAGTCCTGCTGTATGGCGCACAGGCATGGGCTTTGACAAAACCGGATGAGGATGCCCTTGGTTATTTCGAGAAAAAAGTTCTTCGAGCGATCTTTGGTCCCGTCTGCATAGACGGTGAGTGGAGGAGAAGGTACAATGCCGAACTATATGGCCTGTACAAGGACATTGACTTAGCCAGAAGAGTTCACATACAGCGATTAGGACTAAGATGGCTGGGTTATTTGGAGCGGATAGAGCCCAACGCTCCCACTAAGAAAGTCTTCGAATCCACCCCGGATGGACGACGCAGTAGAGGACGACCTCGCGGTAGGTGGTGCAAACAAGTGGAGGGGGACCTCAACCAACTTGGCGTGCGCAACTGAAGGTAGCTGGCTCGTAACCGTGCTGGCTGGAGAGGTTTGTTGGTTGAGGCCCAGGTCCACCCCGGACTGTAGCGCCATTTAAGTAAGTAAAATCCTACTCCAATATTTTCATCAGCATATTCCTCAATAGTAAAAACGTCCACTCAACCAGAACCTACTTACTCAAACTTTAATCAAGATAGATCCAAGAACCTCAGTAACATTCCCAACTCAAAACCCGCTACATTTAAAGAAATCAAACTGTTTCCTCGCTTCCATGAATTATTCCAAAACAAAAAACTACTCAGATATCTAACGGCCAAAGCTGTCATACAAACCTATTTATTCCACACACTCACACAAAGAGAACACCAAACATTCCTCCACCTAGCTCAAGCCTAAGCACATCAGTTACCCACTCTCAATTATATTCATTTCTTCAAGTTTGGGAACAGATGGAAGTCTGAGGGTGCCAAATCAGGTGAATAGGGTGGATGGCCGAGCAAATCGTACCCCAAATCCCGCAGTTTTCCCATCGCCAACGCACACTTGTGTACAGGTGCATTGTCCTGGTGAAAGATGATTCTTTTCTTGTTCAAGCCAGGCCTCTTCTCGCGAATTTTGGCATGCAGCTGCCAGCTGTTCTGCCTTTCTCAAGGTTATCAATTAACAGGATCCCTTCCGCATCCCAAAACTGGCCATGACCTTTCCGGCAGATGCGATCGTCTTCGCTTTCTTTGGCGCTGAACCACCGGCTTCCACCCACTGCTTCGACTGCTGTTTCGTTTCTGGCTTGTAGTGGTGGACCCATGTCTCATCCATGGTGACAAATCGCTGCACAGAATCGGTCGGATCCCTATTGAATCGGTCCAAGGATTGCCGCGAAAATCGTTTGCGCATTTGCTTTTGATTGGTATTCAGCAAATGCGGCACCCATCTTGCGCAGAGCTTTCGCATCTCTAAGTTTTTGTGCAAGATGTTTCGCATCCTCTCTTCCGATATACACACAGCCTCAGCTACACTCGCATATCTTCCAACTATGATACCACGGAACCATTCGTTTTTTTACGTGAAAGGGAAGTTACTCCGACAGCACAACCCCCAACCTGGAGAAGCAATTCCTTTAGTTATACCAATAGGACGAGGGCGTGGGTACACCGGTGCCAGTATTCCACTACGGGAGTCTGAGCGCTGCTGTTGGCCCATTAAGCGCTCCTCCGCCCTCCGCCACCATCTCTATTCTCAGGTCCCGACCAACATTGCAAATTCCTTACTGACCTGTGATCCGAATACGTCGGAGCAGCTCGCACAAGGTATTCACTAAATTCAACCTTACTAGAACTATTTTTTTTTTTTTTTTTTTTTTCGAGGGTAGGTGAAAATCTTCAACAAGACACTATGAGGATCGACAGCGCATGCTTATAGTAGTGTGGGATTCTTACCCACTAAAAACCTCCCTTCAAAACAGACTTGTTTTTTTATTTTGACTACAACTAAGTATTCGACTTATGAAGTAGTTTTCATTTCACGAAATAAGGACGTTTTGCAGGTACCTTCCCATTAGAAGTTCCTGGTAGCTCCGCAGTTTAGACGCAGTTACTTAACGCGCTAGGTCTAAAGGTTTGGTTCTTTGTAGACGGCGCAGTAAATTTCTTTCTTCCAAAACTTGCAGGACTGTAATGTTTACGTGACTTTCTAGTCGACTTTTACGCTTTCTCGCGTAGTTTTTGATTTCGTCTTCGATTGTTTTAATGCCGAGATCTCTGTGGATATCGCTATTTCTGATATATTGTACCATGGCGCATTAACAATACCTCTTAGTACTTTGTTTCTAAAAGTTTGTAAAATTTTAATATTACTTATTTTGGTACAACCCCAGAGTTGTATACCATATATCCATACGGGCTTTAGCACTTGCTCATATAGAAGCAGTTTGTTCTCTATATTAAGCTTGGAATATTTTCCAAGTAACCAATACATTTCTCTATATTTATTATCTAGTTCTTTGCGTTTTTTCTTTACGTGCGTTTTACATTTCAGCTCTGCATCATTCCAATATACTTCACCTCGTTTGCATACGGGATTTGAATCGAGTTTGAAAAGATGGGCAAATTATTTATTTTCTTATAAGTAAAATTTACATGAACAGATTTGGTCTCGTTGAGAGCGATTCGCCAAACCTTTGTCCATTCATTTACTCTATCCAAAGCTTCTTGCAGTTTCGACCGTTTTACCTACTGCCAAGATAGCAGTGTCGTCGGCAAATGTAGCTAGCTCAGTACCTTCTACTTGCGGTATATCACGAGTGTATAATAGGTATAAAACTGGACCAAGAACGCTTCCTTGCGGCACCCCAGCCATTATTTCCTTAAAATCTGAATATTCGTTTCCACACTTGACGCGGAATAGCCTATTCGTAAGGTAGTTCTTCAAAATATTATATAGGTGCTCTGGCAGAACTTGTCGTAATTTAAACTTTAAGCCTTCGTGCCAGACCTTGTCAAAGGCTTGTAAGACGGCAAGGAATACGCTTGAACAAATCTTTTTTTCTTCAAGAGATTTTTCGATTACATGTGTTATTTTATGCACTTGTTCAGCTGTAGAATGCTTACATCTGAATCCGAATTGATGATCCGGAATGAAATGCCTTTCTTCTATAACCGGCTGTATTCGCCTATTCAATATTCTCTCGAACACTTTGGATATAATTGGAAGAAGCGAAATCGCTCTATAAGACGTTTTTTCATTCGGCGGTTTTCCGGGCTTAAGGACCATTATGACTTCGGCGACTTTCCATTGACTGGGAACATATTCTAGTGTGTCTAAGTGTGGCGTTTATTATGAACAGAAGCTTAATTAGAGCTTTTCTTGGTAGGGCTTTAAAGACCTCTCCCGTAATTAGGTCGTATCCAGGAGCCTTCTTAGGTTTAAGTTTCTTTATTTCTTCCATAAGTTCGGTAAGTGTTACATTTCTTATTACGCTATTGGCTATATAAGACGTATTTATATTTTGAATAAGAACTTGCCCATCAAACGGTTTGAAAGTTTCTTCCAGATCGGCGGAAGCCGATGCGCTTTCTTTTTATCATGCCTAGCCCATTCGTCTTGATTTTTCCTAATTGAGGTTTCTTAATACCTTTTCTAGCCTTCCAAAGCGAGTAATTATAATCTTTTTCTGCCGTTAAGCTTTCTAGGTAAGTTTGCATTTCATTATTCTTAAGGTTTTTAATAGATCTTTTTAGTGAGTTGCACAAACGGTTAAGATGTGCTTTATGTTGCGGAGCCCGAGTTTGATGCCATTTTTTGCGCGCTTTTCTCTTCTCCTTAATCGTCTCTTTTATTTCCTGTGGATAAGTTTGAATGTAACTGGCCGGCGTTCTCTTTGGTTTGGGAGTATTCTTCCACGCGGCATTCTGGAAAAAAAAAATTTCTAATGCGTACCGTGCTTACTTGCATTGCTTCGGTGGATTCTTTTATAAACAAAGATGATCCGCCTCTTGCTCTTTCCTATGGGTCTAGGCGTGATACACGCTATATCCCCTCATCTTTACATTTGATTGTTTTGTCAGATGAGTGAGTCTGTGACCAAACATATATCAATATCTTTTTCTTGTATAAAAATTTCTAACTTGTCGAGTCTTCGAATGAGCCTGTTTGCGTTCCATGTAAGAATTTTTAGCGTTTCTATCATGATCTGGCTGAAGTGCGCGTGTTATGAATGTTGTTTTCTAGTGCAACTAGTTTTTAAAAAATAAGTTTGTTCGTTTTGCATTGCTCTTCAAGTTTCGCAAGAATTAGAGAGAAAACATGGGATACATGATCTTGTGAGCTACCTCTATCACCGTTTTCCTATATCGCAACTTGAGCAGGGGTCTTTGCGTTAAAGTTTAGATGACTTCTTGCTTTGATCTCCCATGAGTTGTCGGTCCTGTACTTGCCATTAGCTGTCATCGCCGCTTGAGCATAAGACTGCACGCCAATATTCGAAGATTTTGCTTCTGTCACATTTTCTCTACTACGTTTGGGTTTTTCTTCATTACCCGATTTTAGGCCAATAGTGACGGATTGCCTTTCTTTCGCTGGTTTTTTCGTTTCGGATTGGTTTCGGATTTGGCCGCATGGAATTTTTAGGCGTATCGCGCTTTTTTTGGAGCTCTTTCGCCACTTCGCAACCTCGATAGTTCGCAGGATGTTTTCCTTTGCAGTTTATACAAGTTGCTCGGGTTTACTTGTGTAGGTGACACTCTTCCGAGGGATGTTTACCTGCGCATTTGACGCATCGCGATTCTTTCTGGCAGTAAGTCTGCGTATGATTGATGCCTTGACAGCGCTTATACTGCGGGATCGATCTGGAGCTCTTAGGCATAGGTTCGATTTTGACCACGATATTTAGAATACTATCCTTATTTTCGTCTTTATCGAAACTAAGTATAAATAGTGGAAGTCCACGCTTTACCAATTTTTCCTGATCTCCCACCGACTGTTGCTTCTCCTTCTTGAAAATATTGACGGCATCAAGAATTTTAAAGCCCTTGTCTTGAAGGTCGTGCATTACATCTTCTTTAGTGCACGAGGGGTGGAGTCCCATTGCTACAACACGCAGTGGTCTTTCTAACTTATTTTCATAAGTATACCACTGAATCTTTTCGGCATTAAATTTTTAGGATACTGATCGGTAACCGTCAGCATCATCGACATTGATTTTCCACGTATTGTTTCGCAGAGATGTCACCTTAAACTTCGATGCCACAGTTACTTTAAGGAGGCAATGCTATTTATTGTAGTCCGTAATTCCAACGACGTTTATCGGTGGCGGAGGATGCAATTTTTGTTGTTGTTATTTTTCTTGCAACTCCTTGCGCTTTTCATCTTTTTGTGGCTCGACTTTCGGTGACGAACCAGCTTTGCGTTTTTTGCTAGGTCATTTCTTTTCGATCCAATTCGTTTCACGTGTTAGCTCTTCTTCGTCCGTCTGCTATTCGTGACTAGGTGAGCGATGTGGGCTAACTGTATTTTCTTTTTGTGGATACGAGTTTTTGAAGGCATTATTTTCTTGCCTGAGTAAATCTACCTCTTTCTTAAGCTCACGATAGAGTAGCTCCATTTCGGTAAGCTTGGTACGAAATACGTCGTTTTCCTCCTCAATGCTTTTAGATTTCGCGCGTTTTTCACTTGTTCACTTCGATCTTGTTGGTGGAGATCGAGATACCCTTGTAGTTTTTGAGAAGGGATTTATTAGGTGCAATGAATGGCTCTCCCCAGAATCCGTAGAGCCGACCTCCGAAGAGGGTAGATTTTCCGGTGTACCTGGGCTGCCACCTGGGTAATAGATCGTTTTGTTTTGTTCTTTGTATTTTTGTGTATACACTACGCTCGGTATACGAAGGGTGGATTTTAGTCGCCTCTTACGACAGGCATGCCTACCTCGGGTATATTCAAACCCCTAACCGAAGGGGGTGGCTGGAACTATATACTATAGACGCCACCGTTGACTCCGTCTAGGAAATTCGTCCGCTGCCGCATGGAACAAGAAGTGCTCTAGTGAAAAACAACGCAGCACGAAATATTCCACTGCAGACGGTTCTCATTGGAGAACAGCATTACATAGCCCATCGTCTGTAATCGATCACATGCTGTTATCAGAAGAGAGTTGGATAGACATTGGCGCGCACATAGCGAATGTGCAAATAGAGCTGCGAAGAATCGAGAAAATTAGCAAAGCAACAGAAGCAGAAGCAACAACAGCTCATCAAAGATGAAAAGCAAGATATGCTAACCAGCCCCGCGAAGTAATACCTAACGGCAGTCCCACGGGGACAGTGTTAGAAGTGTGCGGGTGTGGGTTTGTACTTAGGCGCACTCCTGGCATCGATTATTCGGGGTTGCTAATCGTGAATGCTAGTGGCCCGGGCTACTAGAAAGATAACCCCATATCAAATCTCGTAATTGTCTGCCGAGTGCTTTCTCAATATCAACCAGGCTTTTCCATTATGATCCTTACATGTATACTTTGGCGAACCCCACAGGCGGATCAGTAGAAATGCGGTGAAGTGGGAGGTTTGTGATCCCTTGTATTCGGATCATGGCCTCGCTGATAAAAAGAAGAAGAAGACATGTATACTTTGACTGCAACAGTGATCAGTTACTTTTATTTGTTTTGCTTTATTAAATATTGTATTTGTGTTTAAAAGAATTGTGTAAGTTGGAAATAAATACTAGATCAGACACAATCTATTTGGTCATCCTGCTTAGGACACACTTTCTTCATATTTCCATTAGGATCTATGTGCTGCAAATACGAGTATGCAACGATGTCACCTGCGAACTAAAAAAAAAAAAAGGATTTTAAAAAAAAAATCCTACAAAAATGTCTCTTACCTGAATGGCGTACAAAATAAGAGTGAATATGGTGAAATAAGCAACGTCATAAAGGTCATCGTCAGCTGATAAAATGAAGTAGCCAGATATACCACCAAGTAATACGAACAGTTGAATTGTTGCATGGACATACTTTATTACTATGTCCTTGATTCTTGGCATTAGGTAAAATATAATAATTCCTAAAATTGATTTTTCAAATTATGGCCATCAATTAAATTATTCGTGAGGAGTATACTTACCATGAGCGTTTACAATAATCATGATTCCTACCGCGACTACGTTCTCCTGGCATTCCTCAAAGATGAGAAGGTAAACGAGTCGTAAAACGATAAATTCCTCGACAAATAGATACAACATCCAGTGTACGAATTCTCGCTTTCGCTTCTCCATCACAATATTTGTTTAAATTTTTATTTTTTATTTACTAAATGTGAATGTTTAGTGTTTTTATTTTGTGAATCTTGCCTACTGAGAGAATATTCAAGGAGTATTCGATTACGATACTGCTACGATAGCATTGAGTGGATATTTTTTGTTCATCGAATATAATGTAGAGTACTCGAGGGATAAAGAAAGATACTTGCAAGACTGGGAAAAGTATAAAGATCTGTGTAGCAGGAAAAAGAAAGTGTATCTCCAACAGCTCATCCAGAAAATAAATGCAATTAGGGATAGTAAGGAATGGTGGAGGTGGGCATAAATCCTCTTCTCTAGTCCTCCCCGTGGGCGCCCGCCGGAAATGGCTAATCCTAGTTCGCTAGGTTAGTGTCAGCTAAGACTAACACGCACGCATCAATCGTGCGCAGTGGTCATCGAGAATGAGGTAACAACAGATACCTAACTCCCTGGTGGTGTGAGCTTTAGAACCGTGCCGAGGGATGGAAGACTGGGGGTTAAACCAGTCCTAACGAGCTCCTGTGGGCGCCCTGGCAGGGCCCACAGTAAGTTGCGCCTTATCTTAGCATGCCGGTAAACTAAGATCGACCAGTTGTTCCGTGCCTACTCGTGGGAATCAAAATGAACAATGAAAACCTAAACAAACAAATAACAAATATAAATTTACAAAAAACACAAAAAAATTTAATTTTACCTGGGGAAGTACTCTCTGGACAGACAGGGATGGAACTGGGGGGCGATGTCGTAGTGTCATCCCCACAGTCTTCCGTGTCTGGGCTAGAGAAGGAGTTAGAGGACGTTTTACTGGCTAGCGACAGCGAGGATGCGGACAGCACACTCACTGACGCTAGCGCAGTGGGAGGTGAGCAGGCTAGCACTCTCACTTCTATAATTAAGGGCGATAGTGGGTTGGCTAGTACTCCCATCTTATTAGAACAGGGCACACGTGAGTTGGCTGGTACTCTCACGGTAGTTAGAAAGGGTAGCAGTGAGTTGGCTGGCACTCTCACTAAAGGTGGCAAGGGATCAGTGACCAAAGGGACTAGTAGCGCAGCTGGCGAGAACTCTGCTGCTCCTAGTTTCTCTGAGGTCGTGCGGAAGGGTAGCAGGAAAAACGCACACCAACTGGAGAAGATGCTTGTGCGCAATGCTCGGCGGAAGGTCGAGAGTGCTAAGCGCAAGGTCCAACAGTTCGGGGGGTGTGACGTTAACTCCTTGAGTGCTTGGGATAGGTTGCAGCTTGATCGGGCTAAGGCAGTCTTAGCCGATGAGGCTGCCAGGAAGGTAGCGGTCGCACAGGCAGGTGAGGCTAGAAGTAGGGAGGAGCTGGGGGCCTCTACGAGTGGAGTAGAGCCTCCCAGCAGAACTGAGGGCACAGGCAGGGAGGGGGAGACTTCAGCTGCGGGGGCCAGTAGGGTGGCGTTCCAAAGCAAAAGGAGCAGGTCCGACGATGTCGTGGAACCGAGCGCGGCGAAAAAGGTGAAGGCTGGTATTTCGCCTTCGGCGCGCCCGAACTACGACCCGGAGGATGAGCTCCTTGTTGCTATTGTCAACGAGCAGGAGCCCTGCGGTCGCCTGACCATGGACCAGTGGATTGCCGTCGAGGAGAAGTTTCAGGATGCTCTGTGGAAGAAGATGTCTTCCACTGAGGATAGTGACCTTCAATTCGACGGTGCTGGATGGGAAGGGGGCCGGAAGGTTGTTGCCTGTGGGAACAAAGCCTCTGCTGACTTCCTCAGACAGTTTATTTCGGAGGTTGGGGAAGTGTGGAGCGGGTCTCAGCTCAAGTGCGTGACTATGGCGGAGTTGGCGAGATACACTCCGCCCAAAGCTTGGGTCTGGGTTCCGCTGCCATACACCTACCCAGAAAAACTGCTTGGTCTCCTCCACATGCAGAACAGGGAGTTGAAGGCCAATACATGGAGGGTGCTCAAGACTGGGCCTAGGAAGCAGTTTGGTCAGCACTTCTTGCTGGCCCTAAATAGGGAATCGCTGCCACCCCTTGAAAAGACCAAAGGGATGGTACGATATAGCATGGGGAAGGTCATGCTAAAGATCATGACCAAGGGTGTTGAGGAGGAGGAGGAACCCAAAGATGATGGAGGTGATGCACATAAACTTGCATCACAGTAAGGCTGCGACGGCATGCTTGATCAACTATATCATCAAGCATGACGTCTCGGCCATACTGGTACAAGAGCCATGGATCAGCGACAACAACCAGATCCAAGGGCTCAAAAACAGGAATTACACGTTGTTCTACAAAGCCAACGAAGGTAAAATCAGGGCTTGTATACTTTTAAAAAACAACATAAGGGCATTTCTTTTGAATAATTTCAGTGACGGCGATCTAGTAGCAGTCTCCTTTGAAAGAGAGGGAAGTAAACCGCTGTGTCTGGTCTCTGCATACCTCCCGTACGAGCAGGCGGAGATTCCATCTGTGAAGTTGAAGCAGTTGGTAAGGAAGGACAACTGGCTCTTCATCGTGGGCTGTGATGCAAATGCGCATCACTCACAATGGGGTAGCAGTAATACTAATACAAGAGGTGAGTGTCTTTTTGATTTCATCCTTTCGACCAAGCTCACCATATGCAACAAGGGTTCTACGCCAACTTTTGTAGTAAGGAACAAACAAGAAGTGATTGACATAACCTTAGCTTCTTGTTCTGTTCACCTAACGGTAGAAAAGTGGAGGGTTTTGGAGGAGGCTTCTCTGTCTGATCACAGATGGATACGCTTTCAAATTAATTTCGAGACTAGGGTTAGCAACAGCTACAGAAACCCTAAAAGTACAGACTGGGGTATGTATACAGAGCTAGTAAGGAAACATCTTAAGGATGGGCCTATTCGCAACGACGATCCTCAAGATATAGATAAGGCGGTAGATAACTTAGGCAAAGTAATGAACATGGCATTCGAAAGGGCCTGTCCACTAAGAAAGAAGTCCAAGAGGTCCCAACCTCCTTGGTGGAGCAAGGAAATCAACTCCAAGAAAAAACAGGTTAGGCATTTCTACAACAGGGCCAAAGAAATAGGAGACGGTACCACATGGGATGAATATATGGACCGCAAGCGGGAGTTTAAGTACTTAATCAGGCAATCAAAAAGAAAGTCCTGGAAGGAATTTTGTCAGTCCATTGCGGATACTAGTGAAGCTTCCAGACTTCGCAAGATGCTAGCCAAAGACACTTCTGTCCCAAGCTTCATCAAAAAATCTGACGGCTCGTGGGCAGAAAGTAGCGAAGAAGTTTTAGAAACGTTAATTGAAGCTCACTTCCCAGGAAGTAGATCGCCAATGGATTCTACTACTAATAGCTACTCGTACAATGGTAGGTCAATAGGGGACGACGTAGAGAATCTCATTACATGGAAGAATCTGCGATGGGCCATTATGTCATTCGCACCATTCAAAGCACCAGGCCCTGATGGAATTTTGCCAGCTATGCTGCAAAAAGCTCCAGCCAAGGTCAGAAGCAACCTTAGGGAAATTTTTAAACATTGTTTAAGGTCATGTTACGTACCAGTGACATGGAGGGAAGTGCGGGTTATATTCATACCTAAAGCAGGTAAACCAAGCCACACTTCAGCGAAAGACTACAGACCCATAAGCCTCTCGTCATTCCTCCTCAAGACACTTGAAAGACTTCTTGATATTCACATCAGAAGTAAGTGTTGCAACGGGATTCTATGCAAAGCTCAGCACGCATATCTGAAGGGGAAATCGGTGGAAACAGCTTTACACTACGTAGTAGGGAAGATAGAGACTAGCCTTCACCATAAGGAATATGCACTAGCAGCCTTCCTAGATATAGAAGGAGCGTTCAATAACGTAGAAGGAAGGGCCATCAAACAGGCGCTGGAAACAATGAACGTCGAGCATAGCATTACCAATTGGCTCTGCAATATGCTAGGCACTAGAAACATTAACTCCACTATCGGAAACAGTTCAATAAGAAAATCCGTTACCAGGGGGACTCCCCAGGGAGGCGTTATCTCACCCCTCCTCTGGGTTCTAGTCATCGATGAGATACTTAAAGAACTAAGCAACACAGGCATAAGCGTCACTGCTTACGCAGACGACGTGGTGATTTTAGTTCAAGGCAAGTTCCTTGACACATTAAGTGAAATTATGGAATCAGCTCTTAATAGTCTAGAAAAATGGGCTAGAGGGTGTGGACTACACGTCAACCCGGATAAAACCGAATTGGTACTCTTCAGCAAAAAATACAAGATACCACCCTTCAAACTGCCTAAGCTAGCAGGGGTGGAGCTTTCCCTTTCGGATCGCGCTAGATATCTTGGGATATTGCTAGATAGGAAACTAAATTGGAAACTTAACATACAGGAAAGGGTCCGCAAAGCTTATAATGCTCTTTTCATCTGTAAGCGGACCGCGGGGAAAAAATGGGGCCTGAAGCCCGCAATGATGCACTGGCTATACATCATGGTAGTCAGACCCATACTCACGTATGGGGCTCTTGTGTGGTGGAAGGCAAGGAATACGAAAAACACACGGGATATGTTGGCCATGGTACAAAGAACAGCTGGCATTGCCATCACGGGTGCTCCACGCACAACACCTACGGCTGCACTCGAGATCTTTCTGTATCTTTTACCATTAGACCTACAAATTAAATTTCAAGCGGGCAATAGTGCGCTTCGGCTCACTAACGTTGGTCTCTTCAGGACTAATAACATAGGACACAGCTCCATTCTCAAGGAATCTTTTCCCGGAATCCCTGACGAATCGGACGATATACTTGGCACCTTAGACTTCGACACACCATACGAAGTACTGTATCCAGTTAGAGAGGACTGGCGAAGGAAGACAGTCTCTGTCCATAACGAGATTGCAATATACACAGATGGTTCTAAGACCAACGAGGGCACGGGGTCAGGTATTTACTCGAGAGATACGAACCTACAGGTGGCCCTGAGACTTCCGGACACATGCAGTGTGTTCCAAGCAGAGGTTCTAGCTGTACTTAAAGCTGCGGAATTACTTGAGATGGGATCAATATCCGATAAGAATATCGCCATCTACATTGACAGTCAGGCTGCGCTAAAGGCGCTAGAGTCTTACGTCACCAAATCTGATATAATCAGGAATTGCCGCACAATGCTTAGGGCATTATGTACGCAGAACCGAGTCAGATTATGCTGGGTACCTGGACACTGCGATATTGAAGGCAACGAGCAGGCCGACGCGCTGGCTAAAAGAGGAGCGGGGCTCCCACGTAGCGATATAATTGGTAGCATTAAGCCACCAGGGTGCGTGGCCAAGGGAATTATTCGGGATAAAATCATTGACACGGCTAATCTAAGATGGTCAAACATAGATGGTCACAGGGTGTCTAAGACCTTGTGGCCTGTGCTAGATCGCAGAAAATCTGGGGAGATAATCAAGTTAGATAGATCGCGGTTGAGAACTGTGATAGGAATACTCTCTGGCCACTGTCTCCTAAGGAGGCATGCCATGAGACTAGGGTTATCCGATACGGATGTTTGTAGGTACTGCGACGACCTACATGTCTCAGAGGATATAACTCATATACTCTGTGAATGTCAAAGAATTGCCAGGACAAGGCTAAAGTATCTTGGAAGATACTTCTTCGATAACCTTGAAGAGGTGAGGTCCCTAAACCATAACAAGGATCTTTTCAGATTCTGTAGGGAGATTAATTGCTTGGGAGAATGGGTTTAGGTCTTCTGCCGTGAAGGTTCCCTAGGGATCGCGATGGGCCCACTTTGGTGCCTAGTGTTTTATGATAACCTCATAACCCTACCTAACCTAACCTAACCTAACCTAAGGAATGGTGGAGAATTGTGAAATATCTAGGCAATATAACACCCAAGTGAGCCTAGCGACACATATACTACCTTAAAAACCCTCCCACAAGTGTGCATGCGAGTCCGTGGGTTGACACGACTGGAGATCTCCGGTGTCATAGAAGAAAGATCAAACAATACTAAAACAGGAGCATGCACGTGTCAAACAACAAACACAACATTACAAGATGTTCTACTACGGGATGGAAAAGACTAAGAACGGAATCGGTAACGGAGCTACTTGGTAACATCTTGAGCATTTCAAAGTCCAGCGACCGTTTTATGTCTCCAAACTAGTAATACAAGGAGAGGTGTGGAATATTGTCAGTGCATATGCTCCCCAAAATGGGTGCAATCAGGGAGATAAAGATACATTTTGGGTAGATTTCCACAATCTCCTTAAGAAGATCCCAAAGGAAGAGTTTATGTTTGTTGGAGGAGATTTGAATGGACATGTCGGGAAGTCAAACGAAGAATATAAAGACTGCCATGGAGGACTAGGATATGGCATCAGGAACCTTCCTGGTGAAGAAATCCATCACACGGCCGACACCTGATCACTTACAGCAGTGGTGGAGATGAAACTCAGTTTGACTACCATTTGGTAACCACTTTCATGAAGCCTCGGGTAAAAGATTGCAAAGTGATCCTGGGGGTGACAATCGCTCGGCAACACCGTCTCCTGATAACAGAAATATTTATGAAAACACCAAAGAAAAGCAAACAAACAAGGGTCTCTGAGAAAATCAAGTGGTACAATGTGGACAAAGAGAAATGCGAGGCTTTTGTTTTCGTAATGAAAAATTACCTCTCTCAAACCATCAACGGAGCTAAGGATGAAGAGTGCAGAGCACAAAATATGTGGGATTCCCTACAGCGAACTTGCTTAAAGGCTTCAAAAGGCCACCATCAACACGCCAAAGAAACATGGTGGTGGAGTGATGAAGCTAAGAAGGGGATAAATGAGAAGAAAGCGGCTTTCAAAGCTTGGTCAAAGTGCCCCTTTAATAATAGTGACGAAAAAGTTCGCCTCGAAATGGAATACAGATGTTGCAAGAAAAAAGCGAAGAAGGAGTGCGCCCAGCTTCAAGCAGAGAGTACGGAGGGCCTGTATCGGGAGCTGGAGAAAATATCCCTCGGTTGTTGATGCAAACCAGGCTATCCAGGAGCTGCGACGACACAATATGAACAAGAGCGCAACCATCTTCAAAATAGCCGCCGAAAGAAGAAGGAATACTCAGGAGATTCGTTCGCCAAAGTTCATTAGCAATGCTCATGGCCAGCTTCTTGTGGATGACGACAAAATTCTGCAGAGGTGGCGGCAGTATTGTGAATAACTTTTAAATGAACAGTTTCCCCGGCTATACTTTCCGAGAGCCACCCCTAACTGAGAAATAATACCCGACATCACAGTCGAAGAAGTTAGTGAGGCGGTCAAATACTCAAAAAAACGAAAAGCGGTTGGACCAGATGAGATGCCCTCTGAGTTCTGGAAAAAGATGGGAGGCATCGGGTTCAGATGGCTCAGATGGCTCAGAATTCTTATCTTCAAATTTGTGAGAGGTGACCCAATGCCGAATCAATGGAGGGAAAGTTACCTTCTCCCTGTATACAAAGGAAAGGGTGATACGCGAAACTGTGATAACTACCGTTCAATCAAGCTGATGTCACACACCATGAAGATCGTTGAGCGGGTATTAGGTGGCCGACTGCGAAAAATAATACGGCTATCTGATGATCACTGCGGGTTTGTCTCGGGTAAATCAATCACAGATGCAATCCAAAGTATAAGGACCATAATGGAAAAACATGGTGATTTCTTAAAGGATTTGCATATTGTATTGATGGTCTTTGAAAAGGCATTCGACAGACAACCACGAGATCTGATATGGGTTGCGCTAAGACATCGAGGGGTTGCAGAAACCTATGTACAGATAATCATGGACATGTACGAAGGAGCAAAGACAAGAGTAAGAGGCCCCGATGGAGTACCCGAAGAGTTCCCAATCAAAGTCGGAGTGCACTAGGGAAGCGTCTTAAGTCCTTTGCTCTTTATTACAGTCCTTGATTAGCTGCTTGAAGGTAAAGTGATGGACCCCAAGGTACATCAGTTATTCTTTGCTGACGATGGAGCCATCATAAATGAGGATCCTACATCCCTGCAACGAGCACTTGATGTGTGGATGGACGCTGGAGGGAAATGGGTATCGCATTAGTTCAAAAAAGACAGAGTACTTGTGCTGCCTGTTCTCTGATCCACTCAGGCCTATTCCAGACATTTATTTGAATGGAACAGTGCTCCCCAAGTGCGAAAAGTTCAAATATCTGGGATCTATGATCAATAGCAAAGCAACTTGTGATGACGACGACAATCATCGCGTAAGCGTAGAGTGGATGAAGTGGCGCTATCTTCTGTGACAGAAAAACGCTACCTAAGTTGAAAGGAAGGCTCTACACCGCAGTTGTGCGTCCAGCGCTCACATACGGTTCACAATGTTGGACGATGTACAAAACGTATGAGAGTAAATTAACGGCAGCTGAGATAAAGATGCTTCGCATGACAGCAGGAGTGACAAAGCTTGATAGAATAAGAAGTTCGAAGATCCGTGGAAGCTTTCACATCAAGGAAACCATCGTACAAAAAATAGAGCGCGACCGGCTCAGCTGGTATTGCCAAGTTCAAAGAAGAGATCATTTGAACCCTGTTGAAAAGGCAATATCAATGCACGTTCCAAAGACATCGCGATGTAGGAAAGGCAGGCCTATAAACGCCTGGATCAGACAAATGCGACGACATCGGCATTTCATTGGCCTCAGTAACCGAGTGATTCAAAATCGGCAGGCCTGCCGATATTTTCTGAGGTCAAATAGGCGGATCAGTAGAAATGCGGTGAAGTGGTGAACACCTTTTGAAGGTGAAGTATGATCCCTGTTTTCGGATCATAACCTCGCTGATAAAAGAAAGAAGAACAAGAAGAAGGTGGAGAATTGTGAAAGAGCTACGGAACCAAAGCTACCAAAAAGGTTTGCAATTCTCCGCTGAAGATTTCAAAGTTTTTTTTTATTCTTCTTCTTCTTCTTCTTCTTCCTATTCGGCGAGGTTATGATCCGAAAACTATAGAAGAGTTGTATATATCATTTATGAGCAACTTCTCAATTGTCACTCTATTGTTGTTGTTGTAGCAGCTACTCTGCCGCTGGGGACAAATCAGTTTGTAGGCTCAGGAATCGAGCCACGTCTATGTGTCATTCCCAAAGTGCATCGGGACGCAATCCGGTTGGCTTTGCTGAGCATTTGAAAAGATGGTTGGTGTTTTGTGGGCCATTTCCGCAGTCAGGGCATTTGTCTTCTATGGAGGCGTCGGGACGGTTCTTGTAGCTATTTAGTAGGCGGCACCAACCTGAGCGTAGCTGAGCTAAAATGATTCTTGTTCTTCGAGGCAGGCTACGTTCTTCGTCTGCTATGAGTGATGGGCGGCCTCCGAGGACCACGTTGGGGCAGAGATTCTCCATAGAGTGGGACACAATCTTGTGATGAATGCTTTTCAATACATCTTTGTAGGTCTGTTTGTCGATGCTGGTGCCCTGCATGTAGGCATCGAGGTCGTATTTTTTAGCCATTTGCGCGATTGGAATGGATGATTAGAGTGGTGGCAAGCTAGAAGGAACTGCTTCGAGAGCATGGTGTTATGGTTCCGTATTGGAAGCAACTTCGTCTCAGCATGGAAGTGATCAGCATGTGACATCAGGTGACATCCGGTGATGGTCCCCATGGCTGCGTTTTGGCAGGCTTGAATATGCTGCCAGTTAGTTGAACTCAGCTGCGGTGTCTAGATGGGGGCGGCATAGTTCAGCACGGAGCTACCGATTGCCTTGTATGGCGAGTCTCTTTATCCATTCCCCAAGAAAATGCCGTCTAGGTCAGCTTCTGATGTTTGATGCATGTACGGCGAACGTCATCAAGCTGTTGAAAGTGACGACAAGAAGTATTGGTAGGGTGGAAGTTGGAATTCGACGTCCTGCTATGTCTATGTCTAGGACTGACCTTATTTCCCTTGTCCAGGACGTGAAGAGTGTGGCTGAGGACACAGTTGGCCGACAGTTATAAGTTGCAGTCTCTGAGAAGTCCGTCCAGGACAGAGAGATATGAGTTCAGCGCCGTGCATATTGTTGGCATTTTGGGCCCAGTTATAAGGACCGTACAATCATCGGCATATGAAACAATATTAATTCCGTCCGGGGGCAGGGGTAGTTTGGAGATGTAGAAGTTAAAAAGAACTGGCGATAGGACGCCCTCCTGTGGAACTCCCTGCTTGACTTTCCGAAACCAAGACTTGCCGTTCCTGAACTCCACAAAGAATTGGCGGCCGCATCGGTAGTTGGCCAGCGCTTGTGGGTATTGGGTAGTGGAGACTCCAGGATACCGCGTAGCAGCGTGGCATGATCCACCGTGTCAAATACCTTAGATAGGTCCAGGGCGATAGCAACAGTTCTATGGCAGGGTTGTTTTTAGTTGAGTCCGTTGGTGATCTGCCATGAAATCATGTTTAAGGCTGAGGTGGTGTTGTGTTTTTTTCCGAAAATCGTGCTGGTAGTGCGCTAGCGTAAGGTGTTCGGTGAAATCCGGAAGAAGCAGAGCTTCCAGTATTTTGGCGACTGGTGAGAAAAGCGATATGGGGTGGTACGATCTGCCTTAGTCAGGTGGTTTTCCCGGTTTGGGCAGTGGGATTACCCGAGCGTCCTTCTATATGGCTGGTATTTGCAGCGATTGGAAGGATAGGTTCAGAAGAGGTGTTAGGTAGTCAATTCTTGGTTTGCCGAGTTTTCTTAGCATCAGCATGGAAATCTCATCAGGGCCAAATGCTTTGGAAGGGTTTGCCTTTAGTATGACAGATTTGACTTGCTCCAATGTGAAGTCTTGCTGTGCTTCCTCCCGTGGACGGCTGGTGTTCTGTGGATGTTCGATGAAGTGGTTGTTAAAGAGCTTGGCGCATTTAAGGGAAATAGCTATGTTATTATTGCGTTTGGTGGGGTTCGCAAGATTTTTGATGGTCGACCACAGTTTCTTGGCACCTGAGCCCAGGTTGCATTTGTCTATTTGTTTGTGCCACTTCTTTCTGCGGTATTCGTCCACTAGGCGTCGAATTTCGTTGTTTAGTTGTTGGACTCCGAAGTCTGATGAGTCTAATGGCGTCGCTTGTGTCTGCTAGCTGAGCAGCAGTAGCTGGAAAGTTTGGTCTAATTTTGGAGATCCAGCCTGACGGTAGGAAGCGTGTTGCTGCTTTGTTGATTATTTTGCGGAAGGTTCTTTCTCCTGAAAAGGTGTTCGGTGGGGGTAGTATATTACTGAAGCAGCTATTCGTATAGATGGTAACGTTTCCCAAGTCCGTCTTGTTGTAGTTGATGAAAGTCTTTTTTTCTCTGGGACTAGGAAGTTGTCAGGGGTCTCGATAGTGAGAGTGATTGGCAGGTGGTCGAAGCCCAAGGTGACATCTGTTTTCCAGGTGGTGCAGGTCAGGAGTGGTGTGCTGGCTAGACTTATGTTGGTGGAGCTGCTGCAATTGCTGGAAATTCTGGTTGGTGTGTTCTCATTTATAGTAGCAAAATCCGAGTTATCGAGTTGCTCAGCACGATGCATGCCACATTGATCGGTGCCCAGGGCTGGAAGCCATAGATCGTTGTGGGCGTTAAAGTCGCCTAAGATCAATCTGTTATCTCCATGTAGAAGGTGTTCCATAGATGGGAGGTAGGATAATGCACAGCAACTGGTGGGTGGTATGTACACGGTCACAATTTCTAGTATGGATGAGCCGGAAGTAATGGCAATTTTGTTCAAAGAGGTCATCAGGTGTTGTTGGTGTTTGTAGCATGATGGGGCTGTATTTGATGGTGTGATAAATAGTAAATGCCAAGCCTCCGTCAGTGCCTCTCGCACCTGTCTTCTGGTAGAATATTATAGTCGCCTATCCTGTTAGACCGTAGGCGTCGTGGCTTAAGTGGTTAGTGTGTCGGATCACTACGCGTGAGGTTCCTAGTTCGAATCCCAGAAAACACCAAACGTTTTTTCACGGTCCCACCTCTCGCGAACTTCTGACAAACATCCGAGAGTATTGTTGTCTCGAAAAGCTTGTCAAACCAAATTGCACTAAACTGTAGGTCCCTTCCATTCATGTGAAAAATATAACGCACACAACATGAGTGGTTGCGAGAAGCTAGGCCCTGGTACTTCAAGAGCTGTTGCGCCAAATATTTATATTTTTTATCCTGGTAGACCTGGGCTTAAAAGTTAGAATAAGTTATCCACTCATTATTATGTACATTCAAGTCAGTATTAAACCATTACTCTACATAAGCGGTTGGTTGTATTTAGATTGCTACATGGCGCAGCCGGTATAGTGAGCTTTATGGCTAATTTTAAAAGTAATGTGGTTAAGGTAAAAAAAGTCAATAAATGTAGACAACACATTTGAACAATCAAGTGAAGACGAAACAAGTGGAAATATAGAAACAAGTAAATCAAGTGTAACAAATATAAAAATGGATTTTGTAAAAAGATTAGAGAACTTGAATTTAACAAATAGTCTGACAGGTTTGCCACTTCATTCTGGCTTTCCACTTTTCATTTAACAGAGTTTTGACCTCAAGTGGGCATATATTTTCTCTAGGAAAATAAATATAAAATTTAATCCTAGCAAATTCCAATTCTGTTTTGGAAAAGTTAAAAACTTAGGGTTAGTATTTTCAGGAGACGGAATTGAAATCGATAAAGACAGGGTGAAGAGCATAGAAAAGCTATCTGTACCAAAAAGTAAGGTCGAAATTCAAAAGCTCTTAGGCGTTATAAACTATGTACGAAATTTTATTCCGAATCTAACTGAGATCAGTGCACCACTAAGAGAAATGCTTAAGAAAATAAAACGTTTTTATGGACAGAAACACATACAACAGTTGTAAATAACTTTAAGAAAGGAATTTGCAAAGCACGACTTTAGCATCCTTCAATCCAGGAGAAGAAATTCTATTACTATGTGATTCAAGTCAAGACGGATTGGGATGTTGTTTGATACACAACGATAGAGTTGTATCTTTTGCTAGCAGGGATTTGTCGGGCAGGGAAAAAAGATACCCGCAAATAGAAAAAGATCCACTATCAATTTTATTTGCTATAAAAAATGTCATCACTGGCTTTATGGACAAATTATTACAGTGCAAAATGGCCAGAAGCCCCTACCAACATTAATCAAAAAAGATATATATAAGGTGCCTTCATGCAAATTACAACGCATGCTAATGAAATTATGGAACTACGATATCATATTCGAATCGGTCCCAGGGAAATATATCCATATTGCCGATTATCTCTCAAGACATTAACTAAAATATGGAAAGATGGAAGAGGACGAAAGCATCGTGGGAACCATTTTAAGCATCGATATAACCGAAAATTCGGAACATAAATTGGAATTCGAAACCAAAAATGATAGAGTGCTTAAGTAATTTATTTATTTATTCGAGCTTAATACAAGCAACAACTTAACGCTAAACTTAAAAACTAACAAAAAGGGAAGGGAACTTAAGGCTAAACTTTTTTTTTAATTAAAAAAACAAAAAAGTAAGTGGGTCCCTTAGAGCCCATACATTTTTGAATAAACTAGGTCCTGAAAACTATCTTAAAAACTAGGGAGGGAATGGAAAAGAAGAGGTGGGGAATAGACAGTTGTGGTGTGGTGTACCTAAGAGAAGAGAGGTCATGAAGAGTTGGGAAGGGACTTTCTAAGGAAGGATAGACTGGAACGAAAGTCAAGGGTGTTCTGTGCATTGTTGGCCAGGCGCAACATCCTGAAGATTGGTTCAAAGTGGCCGTTGTTGGTGCGGTGGTAAGGGAGCGGTACAGATGTTGGTCAGGATCTGGGAATAGAGATGGTGGCGGAGGAGCCCTTAATGGGCCAACGGCAGCGCTCATACTGTCATAGTGGACCATTGGCACCGGTGTACCCGGCCCATCGTCCCAGTGGTATAACAAAAGGAGCTGGGCCTCCAGGTTTGGGTTTGTGCCGTCGGAGTAACTTCCCTTCCACGTAAAAAAACGAATGGTTCCGAAGCAACCAAAAGCCTAGGATAAGCACGACTCAACTGATGACAACCCCAGCTAACGAAATAGGGACAACGACCTTCGGATCTGTGAGTGGAATTTTCTGTCCCTTTACCACCACGTGCAGCCGAACAATTAGCAGAGGCCCTAAAACAGATACTGCCATCCAGGAAGTGCAATGGAATGAGCCTTGCCAAAGGAGGATGAAAAACTGTGACATCTACTGCGGTGATTGCTACAGAGGCAACAGGCAACGCTTATTCGGATGAGGATTTGTTATACGCGGCAGACGTAGGCAAGAAGTTTTAAGCTGCCGACACGTGAGCGAGCGTATTATGACTATTCGGATCAAGGCTAAATTCGCTAACATAAGCCTAATACCATATGTGTGCATGCCCCCACGAAAGAAAAGGACCCTGCCACCAAAGAATGTTTCTACGAGCTCCTCGACAAAATATACGAGCAATGTCCTAAATACGACGTTAAAATCGAATTGGGCGATTTTAACGCCGAAATAGGAGAGAAGGACGTCTTTGGTAGGGCAGTCGGTAGGTAAGCATAGCCCACATGACACCACGTCTGATAACGGACTAAGGCTAATTGATTTCGCTGTGGAGCAAAATGTCACCATATCAAACGCATGGTTCCCTATCTCAATATTCATAAGCAGACATGGTGGTCCAATGATCATGTAACGATCGGTCAAGTTGATCATATTGCGAACGACCCAGGGCTTACCTCCAGTATTCTGGATGTCCGGACCTTCCGAGCGGCCAACATAGACTCGGATCATTACTTTATTGTAGCCAAGGTACGAATGCGAATATCCCTAACTGAGCAACACAGAAGAATCACTGTAAGAAAATCGAACGCCGAAAAGCTACAATCGTAAGAGACCGCCAGAGTCTTCGCTGAACGCGTATCCCGAAATCTCTCAATCATCCCAATGCCGCTAGCATCAAGTGCCGAAGACCAGTGGCAACGCTGCCAATATGCCATCAGAAACGCCGCGAAACCGCTGGTTTGAAGAAGAATCCCGGCGAGTGTGTCCCGCAAGACAAGAGGCATATAAAACGGCGCTGCAACGGAAGACACGAGCGAGTTCGTGAGCTTTACAAGTAAAAGAGACATCAACTTCTCCAAAAGAAGAAGAAAAAGCCTGAGAAGTGCGCGATAGAGAACATTGAGAGATGTCAAATGTCAGACAAGAGTAGCTAGTCATTCTGTACCGCTGTGGCAAATTTTTCCAAGTTTTTCCAAAATAAACCGCCCTAATTATCCAAAAAGTGTTTAAATTGGTGTCTTGATTCAGTGTTTATCTGAATTAATAATTTTTTCTGTGGGTTTCTGCAACATCTGAGTAAATTTATCTCCTACTTATTGTCGAGTGCCACTGTTTCGTTCGTTGTTGTTGTTCGTCGTGCCAATTTTCCAAATGTCGGGCCCACCAACTCCAGCAAAAACTAGATTTGGTGCCAGAAACAGTAAGTTGCATCAACAATCACCTGCACTTATCAACAAGGAGGAGACATCGACCAGTAAATTCGAACTACGCCTCACTAAACAACTCGAGGACTATAAAGCTGAACTCGAATCACTGATAATAGAGACACATCGTAACCTGCTGGAGAAACTAAGCCAGATTGTCACTGATTTTAACACCCGCTTCGATGATATCAATCGAACCTTAGCCGCACTAACGGTACGTACTGGGGTGCTCGAGCAAACATCCGAGTCAATCCGATGCTCTCAGTAGGATAATGAAGTATCTATGCTGCATATTAAAATTGACCAAATGGAGCGTGACAAGTTATCCACTAACGCCATACTTCATGGTGTCCCCCAATGAAGGCTTAAGGAAAACGTTCGCAACTCTCTTCTCATCGATTGAATGCGTATCACCGCCTGTACCCAATGATATCTTTCGCGTAAAATCCAAAGAAGCGTCAGAAAATACAGCCATAATTATAAAATTCACCTCGGCGGCTGATAAATCTACAGTACTCAAATACGCAAGCCGGGCATATAAGTTAGTTAGTAAGTTAGATCCTTTAACCCCTCGGGGGGCATAGGGCGTCAACCACGCCTGTGCGCCATCTTGTTCAAAGTTCTGCAACGCGTTTGAGCTGCCTCCAACTCATTCCTAAAGAGCTCGATTTCTCCTCAACTGTTCTGTGCCACGTTTGCCTAGGGCGTCCCGCTATTCTGCCTGCCTGGGTGAGCGGATTCCACTGCATCGCGTATTTCGCAATGGAGTTGTCTTCGCGCCGTAGCGTGTGTCCAATCCATTGCCACTTTCTTCTTCGTATAGTAATGCTTATAGGTTCTTGGCCCGTTCTCAGATAAAGTTGTTCGTTAGAGATGCGGTTCTGCAGCTTTCGTGTGTTAATGGTGTCCACCTTCCAAGTACTGCACCCATAAAGCAGCACTGATTCGACGTTGGAGCGGAACAGTCGCAGCTTGGTTCTTAAGCTGATAACATTGCTTCTCCAGATTTTAGATAGCATTCCGAACGCAGCTTTAGCCTTCCCGATTCTGCTGCACACATCCAGTTCGGTGCCACCGCGATTAGCCGAGACCACACTTCCTAAATAAAGAAAGTTATCAACTTTCTCGACTTCCTGTCCGGCAATGTAAAGTTGAGCGCGGTTGTTAGAAAAAGTGTTCAGGGCTTTTGTTTTGGCTGTGTTTATTTTTAGCCCCACTTTGTTTGCCTCAGCTTCTAGATTTTGGGCCATCAGATGAAGATCCATTATCCGATGTGAAAGTAGACAAACATCGTCAGCGTAATCTAGGTGTTTAAGGTACGATGTCAAAGTCCAGCGAATTCCATAGTTGCCTTCCGTCAATGCTGCACGGAGTACATCGCTGATAACCAAAAACAATAGTGGGGACAGTATGCACCCTTGACGTACTCCACTTTGGACTTCAAAATCCTCCGACACCTTACCATTGTGCACGACGTGACACTTACCGCCCTCGTATGTAGCCTTGATAATACCTATAAGTTTTTCTGGGATGCCTCTCCTGCGCAAGGCCAACCAGATAGCATCTCGATTCAATCTGTCGAAAGCTTTCTCGAAGTCGATAAACATTAAATGTAGCGGGGACCTATACTCAACGCATTGCTCGATAATGATCCGTAAGGTGTTTATGTGATCGATGCAGGAGGATCCAGCGCAAAAGCCTTCCTGTTCGACATCGAGAGTTGAATCTAAATGTTCTTTAATTCGTTCTAGAATTATTTTAGCCACGGCTGGAAGAACGCATATACCTCTCCAGTTACCGCAATCCATCAAGTTTCCCTTCTTTGGAAGTTTAATGATCATCCCCCTTTTCCACTCCTGTGGAAATTGTTCGCTATCCCCAGCTCTCCGTATTAGGGGATGCAGCAAATCTGCCGATGTATTTGGCGCCGCTTGAAATAGCTCGGCAGGGATGCCATCAATACCCACCGCCTTGTTCTTCTTGAGGGACTTGATTGCTGTTATTATCTCGGTTTTACTGGGAGGTGCGGTGCGAATTCGGGAATTTGTTGCTTCGAACTGCTCATTCGAATTCGAGATCATACCGCCATCGTCTATGTGATTTAGCACTGTAGCAAAATGTTCTCTCCATCTAGTGAGCTGATCCTCATCCGAAATCAGAAGCTTACCGTCTAGACTCTTCACTGGATGTTGTTTGGAGTTTCGACCACCAATGAGCTCCTTAGTGATGTTGTAAACAGTCCTACTCTCGTATCTACTCGCTGCTTCTTCAGCCCTTGAGGCCAGTGAGTTGACACTACACTTACACTACGCTGCACTTCTTTCTTCTTCGCACGGTATTGGGTTTCAAGCTCGGTTCTCTCTACTGCTGAGGCCGCTACAATCCGAGCCTTGATTGCTGTACGCTCATCGATCCGTCTCCAGGTGTCTGTAGAAAGCCATGTGCGGTGGTGTTTCTGCTTTTTACCGACATACGTGCGTGCCCCAATCGCAAAAGCATTTTTTACAGCACTCCAGTGGTCATCCATGTTCTCTATGCTGCTGATTGCTTCTGCTTCTAAGTCAAGATGGTCCCTGAACTGTTGGCGCACTTGGGGAACCTTGAGCCTGTCGATATTAAACCTGGTGATGTTAAGTAGGTTTGAGCGGTTGCTGTTGACGGATGCAGTACGAAGGCGTAAGTGAGCTACCATAAGATGGTGATCTCGTTCTAGTCCGACGTCAGCTCCACGTCTGTTTCGGACGTCCAGGAGACAATTTCTAAAGCGGCGACTGATCGCAATGTGGTCGATCTGGTTGGATGTTCGTTGCCTATCAGTAGAGACCAAACTGATTTTGTGGCAGGTGTTATGCTTAAACAGCGTACCTCCGATGACTAGGCGGTTGGTATTGCAGAAGTCCACAAACCGCTCACCATTGTCATTACGGTCTCCCACGCCGTGAACTCCCATCACGTGCTTAAGCATGTTGTTGTCGTTACGGTATCCCCATTAGGCGTTTGGTTGTAAGCGGCGCCTAAGTGGCTATAAAAATCATTCTTTCCATCCTTAGTCGGGTCTAGAGTCGGAGCATAACACTGTATGATGGTAATTTTTCTAACTCTACTCTGGAACCTAGCCGTCAATATCCGGTCACTATGGGGTTTCCAGGATATGAGGCTACTACGTGCTGCTGGAGTTAGCATGAGTCCTGCGCCAGAACTCCGTGCACTTCCAGCTGGTTTATCAGAGTAGAGCATGACAGTGCTTTTTGTTGGGGAGATGAATTCCCCAGCATCGAATCATCTTATCTGGCTCAGACCTAAGATGTCTATTTTATACCGTGCGAATTCGCGTTCTAATTGGATGAATCTGGCATTATAAGGCCCTTCCTTGAGTGAGTCCAGAAGGGTCTTAACGTTCCAAAATCCGATCGTTGTCCGTATTCAATAGTCAAAGGTCGTCATCAAATTATCCGTCCGTATCCGAGGCGTTGGTTTGCGTTTCGGAGCAAGATTTGTTTTTACGGTTGCGGCTCGCTGGGCCACAGACCAACCGACACTTATCCTGTTTTTGGTGCAGGAAGCTCGCCATTCATCCTCTCCCGTTAGCAATTTCCGAAGAAATACCCAGATGGCACCACGACGAGGTGGGAGTAGGGCTTACTAACAGAGCTGCTAGGTTTTCGGCTGCAGTGGCTCTTTCTCGTTACTTAGCGGACCAACACCTATCGGGAGATGCTGCCCCTACGAGGCCTTTATTAGTCGTTTGCCATTTAAGCCGGGCATATAAGAAATCACGTAAACCACTTTGTTTACAAAATCTTGGACTAGCATCTGACAGGCCGATCTACATTAGCGAAAGTCTCACCACAGTCAACCTCTTACTTTACCGCAACGCTTTTCACATGAAGAAGCAAAAAAAGCTTTTTTCTGTTTTCACCCATGGAGAGCGAGTGTATGTGCATCACACACCAAACGGAGAGGCTCTCCTGATCGACCGCAGTCAACGCTTGGATTGTTTTGCCGCTGCCGCTACTCATCATGATGTCGTGCAAAACCAAAATTAAGCCGAAGTTCCAGTCTCTTTTATGTAATGTTTTTAGTCAATCTATTTTCTCAATGCCTTATTATTATTTAGCTATTTTTCTGTCATGTTTTACCTTAGTGTATCTATATCTATTATTCGCCTGCCGCCTGAGAACAAAAAAACATACCTACCGAGATTTTAGAAATTTAAACACTCAAGCATTAGAGCAAGGGTGTCCAACCTTTTTGTTTCCCTGGGCCACATTGGAAGAAGACATTGTGTTTTGGGCCACAAGTATATTACCATAGCTGACGAGCGAAAAAAAAACGTAAAATATATAGTTTTCATGTTTATATATATATATATATTTGGCGCAACAGCTCTTTAAAGTACCAGGGCCTAGCTTCTCGCAACCACTCATGTTGTGTGCGTTATATTTTTCACACAAATGGAAGGGACCTACAGTCTAATGCCGAATCCGAACGGCGATTTTGAGAATCTTTTTCGTGACAACAATACTCTCGGATGCTTGTCACACGCTCGCGAGAGGTGGGACCATGAAAAAACTTTTTGGTATTTTCTAGGATTCGAACTTGGAACCTCATGCGTAGTGATCCGACACACTAACCACTTACGCCACGGCGCCCACAGTTTTCATGTTTAAGTAATTTAAAATTTATTAGTTTATAAATTTTTTCATTATAAAAACAGAACATGAAATTCATTTAACATTGTTTTATACATTTTATATATAAATCCATATCATAAAATTAATCTGATACTTGGCATTGAAGTTGAGAAACTAATGCGTCAATATCTGGTTCGATTGACGTGGTTGCAATTCTCAGGCAGTCCTCAAGGTGTTCATCCAACATGTTGGTTCTAGTTTTACACTTAGTATGTTTCATTCTTGAAAATAGTTGTTCACATACATATGTACGTGCTTCCAAACAATAATGAAATGAATAACGACTGAGCCACTTTGCTTCTGTAAAGTATACGATATCGCCATACTCAGCATCAACATTTTTGAGAAATTTTTTGAATTAAGAAGACAGGTATTGAAACACGACAAATTAAGCAGAGTGCCTTCACCTGAAGAAAAAAGTACGTTTCTGTCCATTTTTCATTAAATAACCTTCTTTCATCGATATATTTCCTTTACTTTTCTTTTTGTTGAGACGTAGAGGCCATGCTAAAGTGAAAATTGTTCAAACTATTAATTTAGTACAGGTTACTAGGATGGTAACCGAAATAAAACATTCATTCATTCATTCATTTTCAATGGGCCGCTAATCCTTCATGAGGGTCGCAGGGGTAGGATGCTCAGGTGGACTCTCCATCCTTCTCGATCCTCCGCCATTGACTCCAATTCATCAGGAAGAATCCCTAAGCGACTCCAGGAGAGATGTCGGACTTGATCCAACCATCTATTTCTAGGGCTTCCGCGAAGTCGATTACCTGATGGCACGGCAACCATGGCGCGTCTTGGAAGCCGGTCTGGGGGCATACGCACTACGTGACCAAACCATCGAAGCATAGATCTATCCATTCGGAGAAGTAGCTGCTCAACGTTGAGCGCCTCGCGTACTATGGTATTGCGCACTCGATCCCCACGAGTTATTCCAACAACACCGCGAAGGAACCTCATTTCGGCAGCTTGTATCCGCGATCTTATTCTTTCGGTCATTACCCAAATTTCATGACCATAGGTCAGAAATAAAACTTAATGTTTATTTTTATTAATGAACAGCAAGAACATAGAAAGCTTATAATGAAGTAAACAAGAATATGTACTTACTTGTCGTAAAATGAAACACTTATCTTACAACGACAGATAAAAACCGATATATGTATCAGGAACCGCTGTTTTATTCACTTAACTCACTTTCAAATTAACTGTTTTACCGTAGCCGACAGGCATACGACCAACTGTACACAAAAAATAACGAAATGTACAACGCGATACCAAAAAAAGGGGGGCTGGAAGAAAAATATCACTTAAGCCGCCAAGTGACAAACAACAGAACAGTGTAGCTGAGCGAGCAACGCAAACAGAAAGAGAATTTACTACAGAACGAAAGAGCTTTCTGTTCTGTTCCTGTTTCTGTTGTTTGTTACTTGGCACCTGTAGTACAAAAGCGCCACAACATTCCTCAGAAAAATGGACATGCTTCAGTAACCCTAAATATTTTCGGGCCGCATTGATACTTGTCGCGGGCCGCGGGTTGGACAGCCTTGCATTAGAGCATGATTTGCAAAGAGTGAACTGGCAGCCTATGTATATACTGTGAAACTTCAAGTGAGAATCAGGTAAATTTCCTACATAGTGTTATACAGCATCTTTTTAATCACCATGTTCCTCTTAAGACCAAGGTTACCAAGTACTCCCATAGTTTGTGGTTTACTCCCGAAATATTCGACCTAAAAAACAAACGCGACGCAGCTTATAAGCGATGGAAACAATTTAGACTTCCTGAATTTTATAATGTTTTCCGTCAGTTAAGGAATCTAGTTAATTCAAAAATCAAGCATGCCAAGCGTGATTACTATGATACGCATTTAAATCACAAACTGCCAACTAAGACCCTTTGGAAAAATTTGCGGGAACTAGGTATCGGTCGCAAGAGTAATATCACAAATGACAACATCGACATTAATCGTTTAAATAGAGAGTTTGTACAAGTCCAAAGGTGCTTCTAGTGCTTGTATTGAACCTAATCGTTTGATGATAAATAACTCGTTCGGGTTCACCTGTATCGAACAAGCGGATGTTGTTAGTGCTACCCTCAAAATTAAGTCTAAAGCTGTTGGTATTGATGGAATTCATCCACTTTTTATTAAAATTATATTACCTTACCTTTTGCCAGCAGTTACCCATGTCTTTAACACAGTCCTAAAAACATCCACTTTTCCTAGTGCCTGGAAAGTCGCCAAGATTGTACCAGTGTTAAAAAAGAAAGCAACATTTAGTTCGCCAGCTGAATACAGACCTATTGCAATCCTCCCTTTCCTGTCAAAAGTCTTGGAAAAGATAGTACACCATCAAATGTCGGTCTATCTCCAGCGCAATAAGTTACTTTGTGAGAATCAGTCAGGATTCAGGCCATTTCATAGCTGTACATCTGCATTGCTAAAAGTGACTGATGATATACGCGCTGCGTTAGATAGAAACCGAATAAGTTTTCTTACTCTGTTAGACTTTTCCAAGGCATTTGACATAGTAAATCATCATCAGCTTTTAGGCGAACCCCACAGGCGGATCAGTAGAAATGCGGTGAAGTGGGAGGGTTGTGATCCCTTGTTTTCGGATCATAGCCTCGCTGATAAAAGGAAGAAGAAGTAATCATCATCAGCTTTTATTAAAATTTGAAAGGCTTTTCGGCTTTTCCTCGTTTGCCTTGAAGCTCATAGAAGCATACCTTGGTGGAAGGAAACAAGCGGTTGTTGTTGATGATAAAATGTCGGACTTCGTTGTAACGTCAGCGGGTGTACCCCAAGGATCCATCTTAGGGCCATTGCTTTTTACCATTTTCATTAATGACCTCCCGACTATAGTTCAGCACTCATCATTGCACATGTATGCAGACGATGTTCAACTTTATATCTGACCTTTTAGAGGATGTGGTTCATGAACTCAACGATGACCTTGGTAAAATTCTAACGTGGTCTGTATAGAACTCATTAATGTTGAATCCATCCAAGACCAAGTGTCTTGTTATTAGCAGAAGCGGTGTTGTTGATTGTGATCTACCCATAGTGTGTCTTGGAGGTGAGCCAATTGAATTCGTAGACAAAGCTAAAAATCTTGGTGTATGGCTCAACAAGAATCTGTCCTGGGAAGACCATATATCCACAGTTATAGGCAAAATCTATTATTCCCTTAGAAATCTCTCAATGTCACAATCCCACACACCGCTGCATACTATGTTAATGTTAGTGAAGACATTGCTTATACCAATCATTACGTATGGCTGTGAAATTTTCTGTTGTTGCAGTGCGCTTATCAGGCGTAAGCTTTACGTTGCATTCAACAATATCACTCGCTACGTTTATGGTTTGACATGATATGACCACATTTCATCATATGTCAAAAATATACTCAGTTGTACGCTAGACAAGTATTTGGAGTTTTGTGTACTCAAGTATCTGCATAAGTAATCTGCATATATTATCAGCAAACAGCCTCCATATTTATTCGAAAACTTAAGATCTCACACTCGCATCGGTCCCTTAGTTTGATCCAGCCGCGCGTATTTTATCAAAACTCAGAGCGACAATTTTCCATTCATCCCACTCGTCTCTGGAATTCCCTTCCTCTTGGGGTGAGAAGGCTTTATAATACGAGTAGTTTTGGAGAATCTCTCTTTCGGCATTTGGCAGGTTAATGGTAATACAAATTGATACATTTAATGTTTATAGATACACTATAGGTAAACTTCATAAATAAATCAAAATCATTTAACATTTTGAATTTTATCCTAAATAATTATTGATTATAGCAAATATCAATTTCCCAAACATATATGGTATACATACATGAATTTAAATTAAAACTATTGTATATTTCGCATTGTATAAATTTCTCATTTATAGCTTAAAGGTGACATAAAGCCTATTATGAATGATGTTAATTAAGTAAATAAATAAAATGATATAAATGAAATGAAAATGAGAGCTTATACTCCAGGAACAATGTACGGAAGTTTTACCAAAAGGTGAAAAGAACGTGTTTGAGGAGCAAAACCCGTACAGAAACCTATAGAGATGAAAATGGAAACCTCGTAATATATATATGGAAAAACTAATTCTGCAGACTGTATAACGGCGACGAAGACCAACACCCCGCTGTTAGACGAAATGAACCATTTAACATAGACGATGATAGTCGAAATTTCCGTCCACCTGACCAAAAGTGAGGATAACAATGTTCAAACTGAATTCTAACAAGGCTGCTGACCGAACTTTTCAAGGCAGCTGGTGATGAACTGGTAGAGAGCATACACCAACTCATCTCTAAGATTTGGTCAGACGAGTGTATGCCTGATGAATGGAATCTCAGCATAGTTTTCCCGATCCATAAGAAAGAAGACCCCTCAACTGCGCCAATTATAGAGGCATTAGTCTCCTCAACATCACATATAAGATCTTTTCTGCGATATTGTGTGAACGCCTGAAACCTTTTATCAACAGAGCTCTGCGGGTTGAAACCGATGCGTTTGGAAGCATTGAAACAGAAGCAGCCATAATGGGTTAAGGGGAGCAAAACCAAATACAGTCGGGAACGGATAAGTGGAAAACGGATTATTGGAAAAATCGCATAGGGGCAACAACTTTAGATGCCCCTAGCTTAGCCATTTCACGCGAATCCTATACAAATTTGTTCGTATAAATGCAAAACGTTTAAGTTCAAGTTTCTCATAAGTGAACAACTTTTCAAAACGCCGAATAAAGATTTCCACTGTTTTTAACACGGATAAGTGCAAACGCAAATTTTTTATTTTTTTACATTAATAAAAAATTAAGTGGCAATATTTAAAACTATATAGTACATACAGTTTCAATGGCCTGCTAATCCTTCATGGGTGTCGCGGGGGTAGGATGCTCAGGTGGACCGTCCATCCTTCTCGATCCTCCGCCACTGACTCCAACTCATCAGGAGGAATCCCTAGACGGCTCCAGGAGAGATGTCGGACTTGGTCCAACCATCTATTTCTAGGTCTACCGGGGAGTCGCCTACCTAATGGCACGTCTTGTAAATAGTATACATACATACATACATTTTCATTGGCTCGCTAATCCTTCATAAGTGTAGCGGGGGTAAGATGCTCAGATGGACCCTCCATCATCTCGATCATCCGCCATTGACTCCAACTCATCAGGAGGAATCCCTAGACGACAGGACAGATGTCGGATTTGGTCCAATCATCTATTTCTAGGCCTACCGCGGAGTCGCCTACCTGATGGCACGGCAATCATGGCACGTCTCGGAAGCCAGCCTGTGGGCATACGTACTACGTGACCAAACCATCGAAGCACAGATCGTTCCGTTCGGGGGAGTAGCTGCTCAACATTGAGCGCCTCGCGTACTCTGGTGTTGCGCACTCGATCCCTACGAGTTATTCCAACAGTACCGCGAAGGAACATCATTTCGGCAGCTTGTATCAGCGATCTTATTCTTTCAGTCACTACCCAAATTTCATGACCAAATCATCTGCTCTTTGCGGATGATTTGGTCATCCTTGGATCTTCTCAAACTGAACTTCAGCGCGCACTCGAAAGGTTTGTAGCCGTTTGTGATGATGCTGGAATGAGGATCAACATGAACAAATCGGAAGTAATGGTCGCTTCCAGAAAGCCCATTCAGTGCACTCTGCATGTTAGTGGAGTCCCACTGAAGTAGTATGTACAAATAAATAAATATTTGGCGCAACAGCTCTGCCAGGGAAAAGCTTCTCGCAAGCACTAATGTTGTGTGCGTTATATTGTTCACACGAATAGAAGGGACCTACAGTTTAGTGCCGTATCCGAAGGGCGATTTGTTTGAGAAACTTTCTCGAGACAACAATATTCTCGGATGTTTGTCAGACGTTCGCAAGAGGTGGGACCGTGAAAAACTTTTTGGTGTTTTCTGGGATTCGAACTTGGAACCTTACGCGCAGTGGTCCGACACACTAACCCACGCCACGGCGCCGCGCTTGTAGTAGTACGTATTAATGTTATTTTGGATATAATATCTACATGAACGTATGTATAAATTTACATACATATACAGATCTGCAATTATATACTTAACTCAAAATGGAATTTGATTTTTTCTCTCTGTCTTGTTTTTATTAATTTTTTTAGTTTTCACTTTTTTTTCCATAAAAGAATTCCAAATATGTAGTATAAATATATGTTGTTTCTTCTTTTGAGTATGTAAATACGGTGCACCTTACTAAGTAAGTACATATAAGTGAAAAAATGTCCACTTACGGATAACTGCAAAAATTTGCCCTTATGGATAAGTACACAGACCGGATAAGTGCACACAAATCGATGGCCGGATGTTGTGCACTTATCCGTTCTCGACTGTATATGGTATGCTTTCAACAAGAATGTACAACCAACACCGACGAATTGGACAGAACGTCACAGTGGCAGCTATAACTTCGAGGTAGTAAGGGACTTTGTCTACTTTGGCTCTGCCTTAAACTCAAAAAATAACATCAAGCAAAGAATAACTTTTGCCAATCGCTGTTTTTTGAGCTTATAAGGCAATTCAACAGTAAAGCCCTATCTCGAACAAGTAAAGAAACTCTGTATAAGACTCTGATCATCCCAGTCCTGCTTTACGGCGCTGAAACATGGACTTTATTAAAAGCGGCTGAAGATATCCTCTGTCGTTTCGAAAGAAAAGATGTTCGAAAGATATTCGGTACCCGTTGCGTTGACGGGTTTTGTAGGAGAAGATTGGATTACGAACTATACGAGGTGTACAGCGACATCGACCTAGTCAAGGAACTGCGTATTGGATGTTTGAGATGGCTAGGACATATAGAGTGAATGGACACAAACGCTCCGGCCCACAGAGTTTTCGAATCTAACCCGGAGGAAGGACGCAGTAGAATGCCTCCTCGTCGTAAGTGGCGTGCACAAGTTCAAGGGGACCACCTCTAACTTGGAGTGCACAACTGGAGGCAATTAGCTAAAGACCAAGCTTAATGGAGAGGCTTGTTGGTTGAGGCTCAGGTTCACCCCGAACTGTAGCGCCACTTAAGTAAGTAAGTAATTTGCAAATAATTAACTCCAACAGTAACGGCACTTGTTCTTCGCTATTTTCACCTCTATCAAATGTGTTTTATCTACTAGTGGTTGGTGTAACAACTTTAAGCGACGTAGCCTAAGATAAGGTACCTACATTTTGTAATTACACGAGTAGTATTTTTGCCTAAGCCCCTAGCGCCTTTCAACAGATCATTACGAAACTGAGCTTCAAATATATCGAAGTGGATTATGACTTCAAACTGTAGACATTGATTCAATCTAGAGAATTTTCCCGCTGTCAGAGTACATTAGAGGAAGTCCTCCGCTTTACCACCGCCCTATTCGCAGTAATTGGAATTATCGGGCATATGCGGAGAGAGTATGAATTGGTAGACAGTGGGTAAGGTGTCGATACTTTTGTATCCACACTGAGCATTATGTCTATAAATTTGCTTGTAATTTCTAAATCAAATATGCCCTGGATACTCTGACAATAGAGATGACACATACTAATAAAAATAATTAAAAATGCAAAGTAAAATTGTTTTATGAAATAAATAATGAGATGAACCGTGTAGCATTCGCTTGGCTCTTATTTTTTATTTCTGAGGTGTTTGCCGCTTTGACCCTTCTAAATTTGTATCACTTTGACGCGCGTATATGGAGTATAGAAGGTGTAAACAAAGAGTCTTGGCACATGCACGTATTAATCATGGGAGGCTGTATGATTATTTTAAACGGTCATGGTAAGCAGACTTTGTATAATTAAATTCACAAAACCTCTTTTAAAAGTTCAACTTTAGGAATGGTTGTTTTCCGTCTATTACCAAGATGCAGGACTTTATTTTTAAAATTTATTCACTTACTAATTCACACTGGAATATTTTGTGGAGCTGCATATGCCATATTCATTGCACACAAATTTATGGATAAACATGAGCACCCCTATTTCTTGCACACTTTTATGGGCTTTTGTACTATGCTTTTGTACTTCATACAGGTGAGAATTAAAAACAAAAATGCAAGTCTTAGATCTTTTTAGGGGTTCCAAGAAAATACCATGAAATCTTTGCTGTCCGTAATGCATCTGTCTGTCAACACCCTCTTGCTCCTGACCTATAACTGCTATGAGTATTTATCTACAGGATTTTTGGGGAAATCTCATCATCAAATAGCGCACACTTTCAGTCTTTTTGATGCAGTGCAACTTGCTTCCAATTTAACTTCAAACAATTGGTTGATGTTAGAATCCGAAGTTTATTCTTTTTACCCGTATCGAACTTCGTTCTGGGATTCGAAGACGCTCTTATCTGGAGTGTTGGTGTATCGACGCTCGTCATATTCAAACCAATGCAGTCGTTAAGCCATTGGCTGCTGGATGAAATACTCGTATGCCCTTATCCGCACCCGTTGTCGCAAATAAGAACATCCTGACTTGGTACAGAATTTCAAAGGCTTGCATCGTCTATGGTCTCCGATTCTGCCTATTCTTACTAAGATTTCGTTTATGGCCAAGAGCCAGAGGAACGACCTATACTATTTTTTTTTCTAATGGAACCCCTTTATGAGTATGCGAACGAAATTGAACGCCTTACCAATTTTTTTGTTTTTTTTTTTTTTTGTTTTCCAGTATTTACTTTCTATCTTTGTATATCTATACTTGTATTCGAATCAGAGAAGACGAAAACTATTTGCCTCATATCATAACTTCCTGGGAGTCGTCATCCTACAGTTTTCAATAGCTACAGCATGTGTTCAGCTACAAGATTTAACCTATGAGGTGTAAGTCGCCAAGTAAGACAGAAACGATGTATAACAAAACAAAATTCTGATCTTCACAGAAATTATGACGATTATCACGGTTTCTACGCAATGGCTAACATGGTGATGTATGGATTGTCTGTCAATAGTATTGTATTGAACCCGTATCTAGAGTGGCGTTTGGTGAGTACAGTTCATATAATCCAGTCCTTTTTGAATATCTAAGAAAACAGATTTCATACCAATCTACTCGTTAAAATTTTATATTTTGGAAAATGACGGTCAAAATGTGGTTTCTGACAATTTTTCAAAAACGATTCACTTTAGTGAAAAATTGTTGAAGAAAAAGTTACTAACCTAAAACTAAAAAAAACCCTAAACACTCAGATATTCAAAATATGCTTCTTTGCAGGTGGGCCCCCTTTAAGAGTGGTTCCAGAGACGCTTGATTAATATTATTTGAGTGCCAAAGTTTAACATTTTTGTTCACTACCTTAATTATCAACATTTTTTGTTTATTGACTAGTTCTTAAATTAAATAATTATTATATAATTTTTATCTAAGGTATTTTAAGAAAATTGGTGTATTAATTTTGTTTTTTATGTTTTCGTTTATGAATGTATCTACACTCACAGAGAGTAGTTGTATATATATATATATTTATTCCAAAAGTAGACTGTTTTTACTGTTCTTAATCTAAGTGACTTAAAACATGTATGTACATATAAATTAATTGAACAAGTTTTGAATAAAAAATTGTATGGAATTTCTTGTCTCCACGAGTATTTTTATGAATAAATAAACAAACGTATGTACTTACATACATACATTTTAAATGACCCGCTAATCCTTATGCTAGGATGCTCAGGTGGACCCTCCATCCTTCTCGATCATCCGCCATTGACTCCAACTCATCAGGAAGAATCCCTAGATGGCTCCAGGAGAGATGTCGGACTTGATCCAACAATCTATTTCTAGGCCTACCGGGGAGTCGCCTACCTGATGGCACGGCAATCATGGCACGTCTTAGAAGCCGGTCTGGGGGCATACGCACTACGTGACCAAACCATCGAAGCATACAACATTGAGCGCCTCACATATGTATGAAGGAGTTGATTTTAACCCCGCGACTGCCATAAAGGATTAGCCGACCATTGAAAATGCTCCTCCGCAGCTCATTCCTTCAATCTGTTGGAGATATGATCTCTTTAAGGAAAAGGCTTCTTCTCATTCTCCACATAGTAGACCCACATAGTAGGTGTCCGGCGGCTTCGTCTTCTTCTAGACAGAGGCGGCAGTTGGTATCACTCGAGATTTTTGTTTTGTTGAAGTGGTTTGTCAACTGGCAGTGACCGTTTCTGTTGTATTTAAGGATATCAACTGCCTTTTATGTTTGGAAGGATCGGAGAGCTTGGGCATTAGGTTAAAGGGGTTAGCAGGATCAAATGAGTGCAGCCTGCACTCGAATCTCAAACGAAAACCATTGTGCTCAAGCCTGAGCGTTACTCCAGTGAGAGATGAACATGTTGCTTTCCCGACTGTTAAGGATATACCATAGGTATGGTATATGAAAGCAAAACCAGAAGGGTTCTGGTCCAATAAGCTACTCAGAAGAGCCTTAAGATTCTTGGCGAAAGCGAAGTGGCTTGTCAAGACGCCAATAAGTTGTCCGCAGCATCTGGGAACTGGGAAGGCGAACCCCACAGGCGAATAAGTAGAAATGCGGTGGGAGGGTTATGTTCCCTTGTTTTCGGATCATAACCTCGCAGAAATGGAAAGAAGAAGAGAAGAAGAGGAAACGCTTCCTGACATCAGGATATGAACCATGAACCATTAGCTTGGCAATTGGTGACGCCATCGCCACCCCGTTGGTATGAACTTCACTGTCAGCTAATTGATATGAAACCAAGGTTAGTTGGTTACGAGCAGTCCTCGATGAGGAAGCACTTAGACCAAAAAAAAAGTCCCTGCCGATGTGTAAAGTGGGTGGGTAACCCTTTCGGTTTAGGAACCATTTGCTTCGTTGTATGAAGGAGTTGATTTTAGCCATGCAGGCGTTGCCGAGTATTCACCCAGGATGGCCTTGCTAATGTTGGCGAGCGCAGGACAAGTCTCTCCTTCCTTTTCACCTCTACAGCTTCTGCTACTGTTGACTATCTTGTACCTATCACTATATTCCAATTGAAATGCAAACCCGAACAAGCGATACTACGAATACGTATCTGGACTTGGCATTCTATCTATCATTCGTTTGCCATCGTCGCCACAGTCTGCAGAAGTGCTCCTCTTTCCAAGTTCTCAACACCAAACAAACCACCTCCAAGTGCTCAGCTAAAGACATTAAGAAACGCATTGCATGTGTTTATGCGACGGAAGCAACTCACAAATCTCAAAAATACAACCCGCACACACGCGAGATACTCGTAGTAGATACAGAAAGAAAGAAAGAAAACTTCAAATCATAGATAGATACACAAATTGTAATCACCGCACATAATCGTAACAAGGGTGTCTCCAGATGGCTACTGCTACAGAAGTAGACTATCTGCTGTAGTGGAAGATGGATGGAAACCCCCCCTCGGCACACGAGGAACAATAGCTCACCACACATACTCAGTTGGCTAGTGAAGGGTTAGTATCTGTAACTCACATAGGGTTACAGATACTAACCCTTCACTAGCCAACCGTATAAAAATATAATATACTACCAACCATATGGTATATTTATTTTTTTTATTTTCTAGTTTAGGTGTGCGCTATACCGTCGTTCTTTGGTGGGTAGTGCGCTTCTGGTTAGTTTGAGATACAAGGCGCACTGGTGGGTCGCACGTACATGCACCTGTTAGTCGCTTGGGAATAGTTGAGATTGGAGACATGGGGATGGTTTGATTCTAGGAAGGATTGACTAGGTGATTTGTTCTCCTCTTTTCCACTTTGTGTTCCAGACCACTGCATAGACGTGATCAAGGAAATATACCTCGACACGTTAACCCATGTCAGAGGACCAGCAGGCACCAACGGAGATTTCAAGATTGTAGTCGAAGTTCACCAAGGCTCAGCACTTAGTCCGCTATTGTCCAATATCGTAATGAACCATCTCACAGGTGAAACTCAAAAACCCACCCATTGGAACATACTTTACGCGGACGACAAAGCGAAAGTGTAGGAGACTTGCCAAAGATGCTTGATAGCATAGAGTCACAGTTTACATGGAAGGCTTCCCAATAAATGAAGTCTCCAGCTTCAAGTATCTAGGTTCGATGTTCTCCAACGCGTTCTCTGACCATCTAGGACGCATAAGGCGAGCAAATGTGCTTCGCTTTAGGTAGGAGCTCGGGTATGAAACCTCGAATCATACGTTGGCTGTACGCTCTAGACATCATCTGCTGCCCTTAGATATCTTTGGCAAGCAGAAGGCTGCCAGTGCAGACATCCGACTAAAAGCCAACTCAGAGTGGTCCACTCATCATGTTGGTTACTCCCTCATCCTTGTTCTTTTCGATTTTACCCATGAAAGCAGCATCATTTCCGATCGAGTGTCAATCAAGGTCTATGACTGCCTTCAACGGCTCATAACGTAAGAGCACGGCTGCTCCTCTATTAGCAATCACGGTCTATGACTGCCTTCAACGGCTCATAACGTAAGAGCACGGCTGCTCCTCTACCAGCAATCTAGGTCTATGGAACTGCCTTTAACAGTTCATAACGTTAGCTAGCACAGGCAGAGTTCATCTCATTCGGGTGTCATGATACAGAGGATATGAAGCTGATCGGCTAGCGAGAATAGGATCTGCATCAAGCTGTACCATGTCAAGACCATTTTGTGGATTATCATTCAGTATGGCATCACTCACTCCTGGTGTTGCGCACTCGATCCCTACGAGTTATTCCAGCAACAACGAGAATGAACCTCATTTCGGCAGCCTGTATCCGCGATTTTATTCTTTCGATCATTACCCAAATTTCATGACCATAGGTGAAAGTTGGAACATACACCGAGTTAAAAACCGATAGCTTACTTACTTATGTACGTAGGTGGCGCTACAGTTCAGGGTGAACTTGGGCCTCAACCAACAAGCCTATCCATTTAAGTCGCTCTTTAGTTAATTGCCTCCAGTTGCGCACTCCAAGTTGGTTGATATTCCCTTGAACTTGTGCGCTCCACCTACGGCGAGGAGGTCCTCTACTGCATCGTCCCTCGGGGTTTGATTCGAAGACTCTGTGGGCCGGAGCGTCCAATACGCAGTTCTTCGACTAGGTCGATGTCGCTGTACAGCTCGTATAGTTCGTAATTGAATCTTCTCCTCCAAAACCCGTCAACGCAAATGCGAACGAATATCTTACGAGGAATTTTTCTCTCGAAGCGACCAATGATATCTTCATCCGCTTTCAATAAAGTCCATATTTCAGCGCCGTAAAGCAGGGCTGGGATGATCAGAGTCTTATACAGAGTCTCCTAGTTGTTCGATATAGGGCTTTACTGTTGAATTCCCGTATAAGCCCAAAAAAACAGCAATTGGCAAGAGTTATTCTTCGCTTGATTTCTGCGCTGATCTTGTTTTTAGAGTTTATAGCAGAGCCAAGGTAGACAAAGTCCCTTACTAGCTATAGTTGCCCACTGTGACGTTCTGTCCAATACGTCGGTGTTGATTGTCTCTGTCCTCGTTTATCGCTGAACTCATTTTGGCCTCTTCCATCTCAATGCTTGCAAACGCACCGGTGCCACCCCCCTGAGTTCTTCCAATAATATCAATATCGTCGGCGTATGCAAGCAGTTGTACAGACTTGTGATAGATTGTGCCTCCGGTGTTGGCTTGTGAGTTCCGCACAATCTTAGGCCTTCCTTATAACAGATTGACCAAGCTCTCGCATAATTGACCATTTCTACAGGATAGCTCGACATTGCTCTTCGCATCACTCGTGAATAAGACCCCGAGGTACTTAAACTTATCCACCTGCTTCAGTGGGACTCCACTAACATGCAGAGTGCACTGAATGGGTTTTTTGGAAACGACCATTACTTCCGATTTGTTCACGTTCATCTTCATTCCAGCATTATCACAAACGGCTACAAACCTTTCGAATGCGCGCTGAAGTTCGGTTTGAGAGCACCCAAGGATGACCAAATCATCCGCAAAGAGCAGATGACTAATCCTTAGGTCTCCCACTTTGAAACATTCCCCGCCACGGCTGCGCTGTAACATCCAATCCATATATACAATGAAGAGGAGAGGTGACAAAACGCACCCTCGGCGGAGTCCAACGCCCACAGTGAAAGGTATTGATTTAACACCGTTTATCCGAACACAGCTTCTACAGTTTGTGTATAAAGACTGAATCGCCCTCAACAGAGAATCGTCAATCCCATACTCCTGCAGATCACTCCAGAGTTTGCCTCTAGGAACCCTATCATATGCTTTTTCCAAATCTACAAAACAAGTGTAGACAGGTTTAGCATACTCCCAGGCCTTCTCAAGAACCATTCTGAGAGTGAATAACTGGTCGGTTGTGCTTCTACCGGGACGAAACCCGCACTGCTCATCCCCCAAACTGCCCTCAACCACAGCTCTGGAACGCGTTTCTAGCACCCTAGCAAAGACTTTTCCAGGGAGACTTAAAAGAGATATACCCCTATAGTTGGCCCAAGCTCTTTTGTCCCCTTTTTTAAAAAGAGGAACTATCACCCTCATTTGCCAATCACCAGAGGTTTCACCGCGTTCCCAGGCCACTGTAATGATACGCGAGAGCCATTGCACTCCCTCTTTACCTAGAGCCTTGAGCATTTCTGGCCGAATTTCATCCACACCAGCAGATTTGTCAACTTTTAGCGCTTTGATCGCCAAAGTTACTTCCTCTACCGTAGGACTACTTTCCGCCCAACTCTCGACCATAGGTCTGTCATCTTCGTTGCCCTGTTAGGGATTGGGCAATTCTGAAAAGTGCTCGCTCCATCTGCGTAAGATGTCCTCCTCATTGGAAAGAAGTGTACCGTCTTTGGTAGTGACTTCTTCAACGATATTCAACTTTATTTCCTCTGAGTCGGCGGACGGTCTGCCAGAACATCTTATTTGCAGATCTGTGCTCACGTTCCAATTTCTCGCCAAACTCCTTCCAAGACTGTTCTTTCGCTGTTTTCAAAGCTAATTTGCAAGTTCTTCGCGCCTCAGTGTACCGATTTCGAAAATCGGAGTTCCCCAAGTGAATCCACACCTTAAAGGCTCTCTTCTTCTCTCTGATGGCTTCTTGAACACCCGGCGTTTTAAACCAAGCAGTCCTTTTCTCACCACCAGCCGCCACATCAAGCCGCTTCACTCCACAAACATCTCCCGCAGAGGCAATAACCGCTGTTGAAAACAGTTGCCATTCTTCCTTTACATTTGATGAAACAGTTGGAATTCGTTCAAACCTTTCAAATATTTGCCGCGCAAATGTCTGCCGTATCTCATCGTCCTGTAACCTCTCCCATCGCATGCGTGTAACCATCCTTGGTTTACGCTTTGGTAGGGGAGGCACTCTGTCACTTAAGATACAATTTGCACAGCACTAAGTGATGATCAGTTGACAGTTCGGCCCCTCTCAATACGCGCGCATCACAAACCATTCTCTTCGGACACGATGATACCATAAAGAAATCTATCAGCGACTTCTGCTAAAGACTCTGGCGGTACCATGTGCATTTGTGAATGTCTTTGTGTGGAAAAATTGTGTTCATGATGAATAAGCCATTTTCACAGCAAAAATTCAGCAACTGCTCTCCGTTCGCGTTTTGAAGAGGGTCACCGTTCCTCCCAATCACACTCCCCCATGTCATAACATCTACACCCACATGAGCATTGAAGTCACCCAGGACAAAAGAATCCATATCCACAGCCTTTTCAAGGGCAGCACCAACTTCATCTAAGAAAGCTGCGTACTCTGACTGAAGATTCGGTGCATACACCTGCACCAATGCCAAAGTTCTTTCAAGCTTGAACTTTAAGATCGCAACTCTCTCTCCTAATGGTATCCACTCCAATACTGTGTCTGTCAACCTGGGACTTGCGAGTATCCCCACTCCCGCCTGAGCAGACATTGAGAGTGCGACTCCTGATAGGAAGAGCTTCCACCCATCCAAAAAGTCCACAGTTTTAGAACCTCTCTGCTTTGTTGAAGAGACGCCAACTATATCTAATCGACTTTTAACAGCCTCCCCAACAAGCTCAAGATCCTTCTCTGTGAACGATGAGACGTTCCATACGCCTACCCTAAGTCGATGCCGTTGGCGAAATTCAGCCCCTATCGGTGCACAGCGCGCTCACCCCTTGACCCCCGTAATGGTTCGCGAGACCATTGACAGGAAGCTCGTAGCCATTTCGGGTTTGACCCGGCCGACCACCAGACGCTCGCATACTGACACCCTTCAGGCCTGGCTCCAAAGGATGCCCTGGTTTACCAGGCTTGGCAATATCCGAGGCCGGTCGTTTTCTTCTTGTCATCATGGGGTGTGTGCTTTGTTAGCTGTAACTGGATTGTATGGATGGGAATAACTATTTAAGTTACCCCATCTGCACATCCCAGTCACGTTGCCCTTAATTTTCCACTCAAAAAACTTCCACTTTGGTGATTTTCAAGTTTCACCAAAAAAACTTCCTAATTCACTTCTGGTGAACACAGTTTTCATTGTCATTCCCAAGGTATTTTGTAGATGACATCTGTGCGTTTACCCTCTTCTGTTTTGGCCGTGAGTTTACTGAATAGGGGTGCAAGCATTCTGTTGGACTTATACGCCAGACTGATATCCTTAGTGTTAATGACGACTGCTTGCTTAAAGCTTTCACCAAGCTTGGGAATGTAGATCATGCTCTTTTAGACCCCGTTTCTTCTTTCAGCTTCGTCATCAGATCTGTAGATTGTTGATCTAGTAGACTTCTTATGACCTCCCCAGGATACCCATTATCCATGCGTGTAACTCTCTGGACATTAGCGGAGTGAAATTTTTGGTCGCTCAACGTAAAATCCTTTCTCACTAGGTTCGAAGAAGTATTTATGACTATATGTCTGGCTTGGTTGGACCGAAAGATGACCAGTCTTCCCTATTCTGAATCTTTTTGGTACCAGAGCAGCCTGGAGCTCTGATGAGGTTTATCGAAATCCTTGATCCAGTTTTCGGCTAAACACAGGGCTGGTACAATAGATCTTTGAGGCAGTGCGTAGAAGGGCCTAGTATAGTATAGTAGTATAGCCCTAGACAACGGCCCTCCTAATTTCATCGACTACATGGACTAATGCAATGTATGCATGTAGGGCTTGAAATGTGCTTTACTTACACCCTACCATCCGCGTTTACAGCTCCATCGGCGATCAGAACCACTTGCATTCCAATACACCAACCCATCAGCACTTCTGCAAAGAAATTTTCTTTTGTTTACGTTTGACATTTCCAGCTGTCATCCCCCAACTGCTCACAGTTTGCAGAAATTCTCCGATGCAAAAAGTTGTCAAATAGTTTTCCCGTTGAAAAAAAAAAAATTAATTATTTCGGAAAAATAAATTTTGTTTTCGTGCATTCATTCCCCGGAAGAATAAATTGCACCACGAACGAGCCTAGAAATCCCGGAAATACGATCTAAATGAAGACGGTCTAGACGCACAGCACAACACCCCGAAAGTAAGAAAAAAAAAAACATCGCAACGCACCCGAAGAAAAGTGGAGAACCCCTCGCAGAATGTGGATCCAACCCAAGGAGTTGCTGCTGCCCCCGGCCCTGTGGTAAGCCCAATCGCCCATTGCACTCGATTCATTTCGAAATTGAATTCCGCTTTGCTTGCGTCACGAGAGACTACCTTCCGCCGAGGCTAATGTATTTTTTTTTTGTTTTTTTCTGTATTTTTGCTCTTTTTTGCGTTCTTATCACGACCACAACACTATTGTCGGCGCAGGGTGGCTGAAATGAAGTCGAAGTACTTCGTGTTGCAGAAGAGACGAGGCCATGGGGAGTCCCGGGGACTATCATCGCTCTTGGTGGGGACGTTCGACAGTGTGTTCGACACACGGCCAGCGCCTTATCGGATTCTACATCAGACGCCATCTTCGGACATTTACTATGGTGAGTACGCAGCGGTGATGGGGAAGTATGCGCTAATGAATGGGACAGGGAGGCTTATTGTTGTTTATTTTCCTTGGTTTCTTGATTGATTGAGGCCGACAGTCGGCCAGCCAACGCAGCGGGAATTGAAAGAGTCTGAGTGCTGCTGGCTGGAGCAAGGGAGGGGTTTCTTTGTTCGGAAAGCAATCCCTTGTGTCTTCGTTATCAATCTAGATCGAGAAGGGGGCCGAGTATTTTCTTTTTTAATTATATTGGCTCAGCATAAGCCGGTTTATTAGGAGGATTCTTTGGTTAGACTAGTGGTTGTCAAATGAAAATTTCCATTGCGCAGACAGAGGCGATCTAGCCGGTGTAAGCTTGTGTAGATCGCTTACATTCGTTCTACGCTCAGCATACCAATAATCTTGGAATTGTCACTTCACTGCCTGTGGGTTTTTCCACCTTCCTAATCAAAGAGCCACTCGGAAACTGTCCACGATAAAACCAATGAAACGCGCTTAAATTCCGTCAAACAAACAACTTCCAGCTCGGAATTTCTCTCCGTCGATGGCAATGAAGATCTAAAAACGATATACCCAGCACTACGACGACAAATCCGATGTCACTCCCATGCGGAGGGTGTCTCAGTCAAAGTTCAGGAACACAATACAGGCCCAAATTCAGGACGATGCCAGGCTACAGGCACTGACACTACGCTTTCATTGCCGCGCCGCCGACATTGAATAAAATTGATAAAGACAAAGAAATTCCCACGCGGAAGGTGGTGAAGATCGCCGTGCTACTGGAGACACTACCAATTGTTCGCAAGAGTGGAAAAACAACAGTCCAAAGCACCGAACAGAATACCCTTGAGGCGGACATTTTTAGCGAAACGCTCCTGGTGGCGTCGGTGAACTCAGGCGGCGACACCATTAACATCTTTTTCCGGTCGAAGCTCGTAAAATTACTGCGGTTGGAGTTCTTGATCCGCCTGATAATACTGTTGTGGGGTAGCAGAAGCAGGAGCAGGAACAACTGGTTGATGTTGAGTAGTTCCGTTCCGATCGTAACACGGATTCACTTGTGGTACAGTTGAGTCCAATGCAGATATCTTCGTCCCAACCAATGTCCGTGAACCACTACTCAGCGAGATTCTAAATGAATCTTATAAGCCAGCCACGACCAATACCCGGACCAACGATATACAAAAAACAAATATTTGGCGCAACAGCTCTTTAAAGTGCCAGGGCCTAGCTTCTCGCAACCACTCATGTTGTGTGCGTTATATTTTTCACACGAATGGAAGGAACCTACAGTTTAATGCCGAATCCGAACGGCGATTTGAGAAGCTTTTTCGTGACAACAATACTCTCGGATGTTTGTCAGACGCTCGCGAGAGGTGGGACCGTGAAAAAACTTTTTGGTATTTTCTGGGATTCGAACTTGGAACCTCATGCGTAGTGATCCGACACACTAACCACTTACGCCACGGCGCCCACCAACGACCAACGATATACCCATGGGATTGTTTGGGATAGGTTAGGTTAGGTTAGGTTAGGTAAGGTGGCTGTCCTGACAGGGTCAAGACTCACTTAGACCACTTGGGTTATTATGATACCACGTAGAGTTGGGACCGGAGAATCACGGGTTACCGGGGGAACCTTAACCTTTCTCAGGAGGGTGTTGGGTGAGAATAACTATGCCTGAAGTGGCTAGAGAGGGTGACTGACTCAATCAACGCTAAGTCGGTGTGTACCGGGAAGGTATAGTGTACAAACAAGTATTGGGGGTGACTGATTCAATCGAACCCCCAGTACTGTTTTGTAAGTAGTATTGGGAAGTCTGGTTGTTTGGGATAAGACTGTGACATTTTTTAGATTAGATAAAGTTTAGCTAGTGTTGACATGTCATGGTTGTGTTTGTTTATTGTATTCTAACGCTTTGTCTCGTCATTTCTCTCATATATACCCTCTACGTAATCCTGGCTACAGCTTTAGATGTATGGTTGGTGAGGTGCAAGGGCACTGGGATTTTTAATAGATCTATTGTGCCCCCCATTTAGTCGATGATACGCTCGATTTAGAGCACTTCCTCTAGTCCAGCTGCTTTGATGAACCGGAGTATCTGAAGCGGATCCAGCAAAAATAGATCCATCTCTAATAGGAAATCTGAACCTAGGTGATGTCTTCTTTTATGGATTAGTGCTTCGCATTCCATAATAAGGTGTGCTGGTGTTTCTCCGAGGTCCCTGCAGAATCTGCAGTTTCCGTTTTCTTTTATTCACAGTTTCCTAAGGTGCTCCTTGAGTCTGCAGTATCCCCTTAGCATGCCTGTTAAGATATGAAGTCGATTCCTACTAACTCTTAGGCAGGTTTTGCTTCTTTTTTGGTTTTAGTTTCCCAGAAGTTTTCGCATGTCCCATTTGGAGTATATACAGGGTTTTCAATAGGGATTTCCAGCTCTATTAGCTGTGTCGAGTCGAGTCGAACTGCGTTTATATGTATTTGGAAGCGGTTTGGAACCAGTTTCGTCTCTACATATAAACGGGGTGATTGTTGAAGCTACATACATCTAACAAATTGGCTGCCATTTATTTAGTCTGTCTTACCAAATCAACATGGAGAGTTATAGCGTTCAACAACATGTGCAAATGATTACATTGTTTTATGAAAGTGGGTCTTCTGTTCGTGCAACATTTCGCGGAAAATAATATTCAGCGACGAGGCCTATTTCTGGATGAATAGGTTCGTCAACAAGCAAAATTGTTGGATTTGGGACATTAACAATCCACACGAGATCCACCAAATTCCAATGCATCCAGAGAAAGTCACTGTTTGGTGTGGATTTTGGGCTGGCGGCATCATCGGTGAGAACGACGTTGGCCAGGCCATCACCGTCAACGGCGAGCGCTATCGGTCGATGATAACCAATTTCTTTAGGCCCGAATTGGACGATATGAACACCGACGACATGTGGTTTCAACAGGACGGCGCTCCGTGCCACACAGCTGGTGCCACGATGGACACTCTGCACGAACGATTTCCGAACATGGTTATCTCACGCGGAGGCGATGTGAATTGGCCACCGAGATCGTGCGATTTGACCCCGTTAGACTTCTTCTCGTGGGGTTTTCTTAAGTCACAGGTCTATGCCAATAAACCACAAATCGCCACTGCCCTGAAAGCCAACATAATCAATGCCATTGGTCCAATTCAGCCTGATTTATGCGCCAGAGTTATGGAAATGTGATGGATGGATTTGAATGATGTTATATTCCATACATAATTTCATACATGGGCCTTCTAAATAAATAAAAAATGTCAATGATATCTTACTACAGTTTGTTTTATTCAAATTTAAAGATAGGAAACGCTTAATGGAAAACCATTTATATCAATGCTTGATCCATTTACTTTCTTCTTCTTCCCACAAAAAGGTTCCGGTCCAAGGAACGGTGTGCAACCGTTTCTTGCGAGTACATCAGCTGCTTCGATTACCTCCACTCCTACATGCCCTAGTATCCAGTAGAGAGTAACTTTATTAGCCTGCCTGTTGATCTTGGTGAGGCACACCCATACCAGTCTGGATGTGATCTCGTGTGAGCTCAGTGCTTTGAATACGGCTTAGCTATTTGACCGTATTGCGATGTACTGCGCTCGATATTACTGTCGAGGTTGAATCGCGCGCATTTTTCGATCGCGTGAACTTCTGCTGGGAATATACCGGGGAACATTTTCAGAAATTATGAGTATCTGGTTCTGGGCCCTGTCGGCACATCGTCAATTAGTACTATGCTCCACTTTAATGGTGATAGTACCCCTCCTTGTGGACAGCCTCTAGTGGTGCTTATTGTGATTGTTTGTTGTCCCGCCTCTATCTTAACAGTTCTAGTTTTTCTGTGGTCTACTCCTTTCATTTCGAATCCCCTCCTTATTGCTTCATGGGAGCTGTTGTTCGCTTGATCTCTGCGCTGATGTCATTTAAGGAGACAATTACTTCAATAATTCAAAATTATAAATGAATCTGGTGTTGTCGTCTCTCTTCGATGTTTTGCTCACCGCTAAACTCGTCCTTGTCGATTCTGACATAATACTCACAATCCATGCATCCTGCTGAGTATTTCAAGGTTATCAACGTATGCAAGTATTTGGATTGAATGATTGTACGTCAGATGTTTGCCTGGGAGTTTTGTACAATCTACTTAAATGTGACGTTAAAAAAAAATATATAAAAGATGGTGCATCACTTTGTTTTGGACCATTTCTGGCATTAAAGTGTTCTGTGGTACCTTTTTGACCTTAATGGAGCACCTAATGGAAAGGAGTCCTATCAGGCTAACTAACAAATTCGCCTCTAGTTTCATAAACGAAATAGAAAATGTTGTATATACATGCTGCATAAAGACATATCATACAGAAGTACCGAGTACAAAGCAATCCATCTATGTACAACCGGTCACAAGGGAAGAAATCCTGAAGACTTGCTTGAACCTAAAAACTAACAAATCGCCAGGAGTGGATGGAATTCGAGCAAAAGATCTTAAATCAAACGCAGAAACTCTAGTGCCGATACTAGACCGCATTGTCAACTTAAGCTTGGAGCAGTCATGTGTTCCAGAAGACCTCAAAGTAGCAACAGTACGACCAATTTATAAGGCTGGGACGAAATCAGACGTCCTCAATTATAGACTCATCTCAATCCTCCCTGCTATTGATAAAATACTCGAACAAGTAATGGCAGATCGGCTTCAAATTATACTGACAAATATAAAATCATAAACAAAAACCCATATGACTTTATAAAAAATAAAAACACAAGTAAACTTCTTGCGGAGTTCGCCAACTTATTAATTAATCTCAATAAAAACTACCATAGTCTCGTAATTTTCATCGACTTTAAAAAGTCTTTCGACACTTTAAGACATGAGAAACTGTTCGAAATGCTAGAGAAAACCGGGATCCGAGGGCATATTTTGGAATGGTTCAAAAGCTACTTGAAAAACAGAGGAATGAAAGTTAAAATTTCAAACACATATAGCCAAGAAGAATATATCAAATACGGGGTTCCCCAAGGCTCTATACTGGGACCTTTACTCTTTATTATATATGTAAATCAAATACTTACTGTGCTACAAGATAGTGTTGGAATTGCTTTTGCGGATGATATAGCGATAGTAGTCAGCCACAGGGATTTACCAACGGCGACCACCATCATGCAAGTCGAGTTTGACTCTATATTACGATGGTGTCACGATTTCGGACTAATCATAAACTCTAAAAAAAAACAAAGTTAATGCACATCAGACCAACACATGTATTAAAAACAAAAATTTGCATCAAATGCCATGAAACAACATGCCTGCATCACAATGCCGACAAGGCAAGTCTAAATTACGACGAACAACAACTTTATCGAAAATGTACAACATCTAAAATATCTCGGTGTGGAAGTTGACTGTTTTTTCAAATGTGATTTACATATAGCGCAGCTATGTAAAAGACTTCGGAAAGCTGTGTATGCTCTTCACCATTTGAGTATCCATACTAGCTACACTGTCCTTAAACAAGTTTATTTTGCATTGGTGGAGTCGGTATTAAGGTATGAAATATTAGCGTGGGGAAATACTACCCGAAATTAATTGCAAGATTTACAAAAAATACAAAATCGAATTGTAAAAATATTAATCAGAGCAAAACATGGAAGAAACAGGCAAGCTAACATCAATCAGCGAAGAACCTATGCAGAGCTATGAACCTATGAGTTCAGAAACTCATACGGCAGACAACAATTACACTGGTCGACAAATTAATATTTTTTTTTGCCACACGAGAAACTATACCTGATTTTGATGCTATAAGGAACTCCTAACAGGACTATAACTTTGAAATTTTTCTGACACGTATCAATTGTTTGTACTCTTCGTTAATTTTTTCCAAATATTTATTAAAAACAATATCAAGATTTTAATGGTTTTAACATTGAAAGGTTATCAGATTATGATTTTCTTGAATATTTAGCTTCCGGAAGATCCGTTTTCAGCGTCCAACAGTAGTCAGCCACCATACTTGGACTCCACTTGCCTTGGTACCGTTTCTCCATGCCAGAAATGTCCTGGTGTAACCTCTTTTCAGCTCATTTTCACGATTTCGGTAACAACAGATTTTTGTTTCACGAGAAAGTAAATTCCAACCTTTCAACCTTTCAACCTGGATCCTAAAAGCTCTGCTTGTTTCTTGGACAACTTCAAATCACGAACTAGGTCGTTAAGTTCTCCTTGTACAATCAAATGGGGCTCACTTAAGGCACTTGTTTCAAAGGTTGAATCATCATCATCAGCATAATTATCATTGTGGCTAGAAACGAGAATTGTTGCATCGTCACTTTCCATATTTTCTGGAGGTACTGGCACAAGTAAGTCTTCATTATGAGGAATTGGTCTCTTTGCAGATGGCAGATCAGGATACTTCAAGGTGTGATTGGACTTAGTTGTAATACCTTTTATATTTGTCAAACAATAGTAGCAATCTGTTAGGTGATTGGTTGGTTCTGTCCAAATCATTGGAACTGCAAAAGGCATATGTCGAGATCCTTTTGCCCACCCCGTAAGATGTTTAACACACGTTGTACAGCAGATATGAGGGGCCCAATATTTGTCCTGGTGACGAACTGGAATACCAAAGTATTCAAAATAACACTTACTTATTAAAGGCGTAAAATTTCGTCGTTGTTTTTTAAAAGTAATTTCTCCACACACATAAGAAAAACTGTTAGGATGGTTTAAACAGTTTCTTGGCATGTTTTTACACTTATACGGCTCTATTAGGACCACAAAAATAAATATTCACCATTTTCGGGTAAAAATAAAGTATAGAGTTCTTAAGCGTGCACAAAACGTATCCAGGCTTTGCAGTGCGACTTTAACTATCTGCCACGAAAAAACTATGCGTGATGGCAAATAAAAAATAACAGTATAATGATAAGGTGACCTAAATAAGCTATAATCGGAAAACGGTTTTCTTGTGGAAAAAATCTTGTTGATCAGTGTTATCTGTCATCGTTCCAAATGTTTTCAACCGACTTCCTAGAGAACTACTAAACATCGTTACAGATGGCTTAAGGAAGAAACTACTAAAGAACTACCTACTACGTCAACAATAAAATCCTAATTAGAATAATAAAAAGAAAAATGAATTCATTGATATGTGTATATTTTATGAATTAAGATGCATTAAATTAACTCTTAACTCTCTCTCAAGAATACTTAAGATTAAATACACAACTATTGTAAAAACAATCTTCTGCAGAAAAGCCTAACAGGCCTTCGCAGATTCTTTTTTGTAATTAATGAATTTTTAAAAGCCAAATAAAAATTGAATTGAATTGGAAATTGAAATTGATGTGAGATTTTATGATGATGCCATGTGCTACAGAGTTTTTTTTTTTTAAAAACGTACCTCGATTTCAATTCCATACATCTTAGGTTAGATTAGGTAACAGGGTTACTGAAGAAGATACATATTGTACTTATATTATTCATCACACTTAGGTTTGTGTAGACCCGTTCTGATGTGCATTGAGTTTTATCCCTGGTATGCGCTTTTAACCAGCCTGATGTCCTCGAAAAACTGTAAAAATTGGAAAGAGAAACATCAGACAGTTTTTCAATGTCTTGGAAGTAGTAACTTCCTAGAATTTTGTTCCTCATGTGACAGAGGATTGGGCAGTGGCAAAGAAAGTGGAGGGTATCTTCATTGACTTTTTCGTCGCTGCACCCTAGTCTTAACGTGTAATTTCTTAGTAGATTGTGACCAGTGAGCACACTTAGTAAGGAGAGGGGTCTCCTCTCTCTCTCTTTGCAGAAATTTTTTGGTTCTATTTTTATCGTACTTTAGCCAAGGTCTACGAGATATATTTTACAGATGGGAACTAATCCATCTGGTCTTTGCTGCCTTTAGGATTTCTTGTTCTACTTTTTTTTTGAGGTTACAGAGTACTAACTGATTGGTCAGCTCATTTAAACTCGAACGCAGACCCTTTCTCGCCAACTCGTCAGCTATTTCGTTACTCGGAATACTTACTTACATTGTACACATTTGGCGCAACAACCAAATGGGCCATGAAAGAGTTAGTCCTAGCTTCTCACACACTCGTGTTCTGGGTTACATTTTTCGCATAATTGGAAAGGACCTACGAGTATAGTTTTGTGCCGTATCCGAATATCAATTTGTATTTTGTTTTTGAAAAGTTTTGTCATGATAACAATATTCTCGGATATTTGTCAAACGTCCGCGAGAGGTGAGACAGTGAAAAAACTGTTAGTGTTTTCTTGGATTCGAACAGGATTCGACACCACTAACCACTGCCCAACGGCGCCCGTATACTTGGTAAGCCGATGTTGTAGCTTACGCAACCCTAATAAGCTCATTACTCTGTATTTTAATAACTATAACTTTGAGAAAAAGAAAGTTGTCTGCGTATGAATTGACAGCAAATCCTCGATGATCTATACCCACCGTAATCTGAACCCCTCCATAATTTAATCAACCAACCTCTTCAACCAAGTTCTTGTTGATGAAAATGGCTTTAATATAAAACAAAAGGAAACACTAAACTTTTCAACTATTGCTGATATGCTGCTTAAGTATAAGAGAACTGCATTTTCTGTTGTCAATGACAATGGTAGACTATTATACAAAGGGCTACTAGCCTATTTCTGTTCGGTTTTCTCTGCTAAGGCTACACCTATTCTTCAACCCGCGTTTAGCTGACAATAAAAATAATATAATCCGTACCGACAGCCTGTCACCAATAGCAGCTATTAAAAACATTAATAACAACCAATCTGTGATAAATTAATTTCCAATGGTCACGTAGGGATTAAAGAGAATGAGGTTGCGGACGGGGCGGCGAAGGCTGCGGTCACAGAATCTCTCCTCTCTCACTGGACCTTCAACTAAAAGAAGATAAAAATAAAAATACAACGCTTCTGCGACGACAGAACAAGGGAAAAGTGGAACAAATACAGCCACCATTACACAAAAATCAACCATGTTGGTCAAAAAGCCATCTATCAGATTGATTGTCACAAGAAAGCTATTAGAGCCTTCATCCGACTTCGATTAGGACACACAATCTTCACATTGTCATCTTTGTGACACTAACGAAATACTATCCATCAAATATCTAGTATATGAATGCAGCACAATTAAAGATAAGTTAAAAAACTTTTTCTTTAAATCAACTTTAGCCGACTTCGTCAAGTTAGAAAATAATTTCTTAATACTTACTTAGGTGGCGCTACAGTTCGGGTTGAACCTGGGCCTCAACCAACAACACTCTCCATTTAGCTCGGTCTTTAGCTAATTACCTCCAGTTGCACACTACAAGTTGGTCGAGGTCCCCTTGAACTTGTGCGCGCCACCTACGGCGAGGAGGTTCACTACTGCGTCGACCCTCAGGGTTAGATTCGAAAACTCTGCGGGCTGGAGCGTTGGTGTCCATTCGCTCTACATGTCCTAGCTATCTCAGACGTCCAATACGCAGTTTTTTGACTAGGTCGATGTCGCTGTACAGCTCGTATAGTTCGTGATTGAATCTTCTCCTCCAAAACCCGTCAACGCAAACGGGACCGAAAATCTTACGAAGAATTTTTCTCTCGAAGCGACCAAGAATATCTTTATCCTCTTTTAATAAAGTCCATGTTTCAGCGCCGTAAAGCAGGACTGGGATGATCAGGGTCATATACAGAGTCTCTTTAGTTGTTCGAGATAGGGCTTTACTGTTGAATTGCCTTATAAGCCCAAAAAAACAGCGATTGGCAAGAGCTATTCTTGGCTTGATTTCTGTGCTGATGTTATTTTTCAAGTTTATAGCAGAGCTAAGGTAGACAAAGTCCCTTACTACCTCGAAGTTATAGCTACCCACTGTGACGTTCTGTCCAATTCGTGCTGGCTGGCTGTCCCTTCTTGTTGACAGCATGTACTTGGTTTTGCCCTCGTTTACCGATTAACCCATTTTGAGATTTTGTATCGACCAACACATTGAGATTTCTTAGCGTAGATAGCCTTTCCGTGGAAGCCTTCACGTCAAAGAACCATCTCACGAAAAATAGAGCACGATCGGCTCAATTGGTATTGTCACGTTCGAAATCATTTGAACCCTGTTAAAAAGGCAATGTCAATGAACGTTCCAAAGACATCGCGATGTAGGAAAAGCAGGCCTATAAACGCCTGGTTCACCCAAATGCAACGACACCAGCGTTTGATTTGCCTCAGTAACGAAGTGATCCAAAATCGGGAGGCCTGCCGATATTTTCTGTGCTCAAACAGGCGACCCCCACAGGCGGATCAGTAGAAATGAGGTGAAGTGTGAGGGTTATGATCGCTTGTTTGCAGATCGAGGTTATCGCGGAAATACGAAGAAGAAGAAGCTGGCCTTTCCTCTGAGTTTTTGAAGAAGGATGTAGAAATTTGGAACGAAGATGAAGTTGACGAAACAAGTAAAGTAGTTGTTTATTCTATGACAGATTTATGAGGGGTGGCGACCTCTAAAACTTATCTGCAGTACTTTGTTGCGATATAGAATATATCTAAGGGGTGCCGCAAACAACTGTCGAATAAAATGTGTTTGGTCTATATAAGAACCACACTAATGCGCAGGAAAGCAAGACAAACTTCGAATAATTAATTCATTTGATTCATTTATATCATCATCATTCATCATATGGAATTAAATTACCCATAAATGAAATGTTGAAAATTAATCAATAATATAAGTATACGCACAAGCAATGTGAATATTCAAGTCGGAACTCAGACTATAAGAAACAAGGAAGCAGTCAAATACTTAGGAGTAATGCTCGACAACAGCTTAAGGTTTAAAACACACGTGGAATACTACTCACTACTGCAGACAGCCCTTTCTAGAATACTGCCAAACATCGGTGGACCTGGATATGCTAAACGGATTCTACTATCCAGAGTGGTTAGCTTGGCTCTCCTATATGCGGCACCGGTTTGGGCGGCGGCGTTAGCGACAATAGAAATACGGAGAAAACTATCGTCAACATACAGGCTATGCGCGATAAGAACAATCAGCGGTTTCTCGAGTCATCAAGAAGCAAATATTGTCAAGAGAATAATCACTAGCTATGTGGCAAGCCAGGTGGGGTAGGAGTACAAAAGGTAGATGGACCTACAAGCTGATCCCCACCATTGAGGTCTGGACCAAGCGAGTGTTTGGGGACTGCAACTACCACCTTACGCAGTTCCTTTCAGGTCACGGCGGCTATCTCAAATATTTACACAGATTTGGACATGATAAATCACCCCTCTGTCCACATTGTCCAGACCAGAAGGAAGATACAGGGCACGCAATATTCTATTGCAATCGCTTCACAGAATGGAGAAATAACCTGCCAAGTCCACCATTCCTTATAGACCAAATGGTGCGGTCAGAGGAGGATTGGCTGGAAATTTGTATACTCATAACGAATGTGCAAAAAGAGCTCCGAATTGAGAGAGCAAGGAGAGCTGAAGCAGCAATACAAGAAGTATAGCATTAATTGCTAACCAGCCCTGCGAAGTAATACCTTAAGGCAGTCCCGCGGGGAGAATGGTAGAAGTGTACAGTGTGTGGATTATTACGCAGGCGCATTCCTGGCATCGACCTTCGAAGATTACCACATACCTTGGTGCAACCAAAAAAAAAAAAAAAAAACCTACAAGCAAAGTATTCGCACAAGCCAAACTGATTGTATTGCTTCATCTCTGATAATACCGACTTCCTTGTATCATCTTATGAATAAGAAATCAAAAGCAATGATTGTGATAAGGGCTCAAAGAAAGATATTATTTAGGCCGGTAGATTACCTTTGAAAGGCAGAAGAGCAAATAACATTCCCAGAAAAGTTCTCCATTTCGTGAACACCTTATGTGGATAGAAGTATGCGAGGCTCAGCTCTGAAAGGATCTCAAAACTCGTTAGGACATTCGAAGAAAGAGAACTTCGCACGAAATTGCGAAATGTGTTACGTATAAAAAATAATCCAAAAATAATAAAAGTTATTTTTAGAACATTAGATAACATTATCGTAACAGCTGATACACAACCAAAACACATCGTCTGATAAGTTGTCATCGAATTATGTTTGTTTCCTGCAACTGACGACGCCTTCTTTTAAATCCTCTTCCAATAGAGAATAATTAGAAATAGTTAAATATTATTATATCAATCAGGGAAGGGTACTCATATCAGCCAGATTATTCAAAACAAACGTGACCTAAGGAACACTACATCCAACAACAAAAAAATGCGTTTAACTATAGAATGACTCATCCTGTGGATTTATATTCGACTGCTGTTTAATGGTAGTTTGTTATCAATTTCGCAATGACTAAGGCCATGAACAACAACACGATTCGCTTGCATACGTCAAAGTCATTGACGAATCAATTATTACAATTTATTATATTATTTAATGAAATGAACCCTAACCTATCGTTTTCAATTGAATTATTATGTTATGTTGAATTGTTTTGTATTATTTTCCAATTAGAGCACTACTCGTACTACTGCCTACGAACTCAGGGTGACAACATTTACGTTTAAGAGAGTGTATATAAATTGTATTCATTCCTTGGACCCGATCAAGCACACAGAGTCGGATACACGCTTTTTAGTAGTTTTCACACATATTCGATGTCGGATACACGACGCTAGGTATCCGGCACGAGATGTTCGGAACTTACTGAGAGTGTTCACACTTATCTGGCATCGCATATACGACACAAATGTCGTGCATAAGTTTGTTTGACAGGTAGATATCGATTCGCTGCTTTATATCTTCTGGTAACTGATGGGAACATCTACATGGTAGGCAAAATAGATAAACTATAATTGATCGGCAGTTTCTTGCCTCTAATGATTAAGTGCCAGGGCCTAGCTTCTCGCAACCACTCATATTGTGTGCGTTATATTTTTCACACGAATGGAAGGGACCTACAGTTTAGTGCCGTATCCGAAGGGCAATTTGTTTTGAGAAGCTTTTTCGAGACAACAATACTCTCGGATGTTTGTCAGACGCTCGCGAGAGGTGGGACCGTGAAAAAACTTTTTGGTGTTTTCTGGGATTCGAACTTGGAACCTCACGCGCAGTGATCCGACACACTAACCACTTACGCCACGGCAAGTCAACATAGGTTAGGTTAGGTTAGGTATGTGGGCTGGTTTAGGGGATAGAAATCCTCCACACCACACATAGACCCATTGTGATACCCATAGGGGGGAAGGAAGATAGATTAGAATCTCTTCCTCGTGAAAAAAAAAAAATAAAAACGTCTTTTGTACATAGCCTAAAGAAAGCATTTAGGTACTTACTGTGTCCGAGATACAAGCCATCCAGAGGATTTAATGAAGTTTGCGATGTCGTTTATCGGTCTGTTGGACAACTCTTCCAAATACTTAAAGAAGTATTTTTCTTAGATGATAGAGGCCTGAGTAGCAGCAAAGAAAGTTGGTAGTGTCCTCTTGAACCTCCTCGTCACCGCAGCCCCTACAAAGGTCTTCGTTCGTCACACGTAACTTTTTCATGTAGCACCGCATAGTGTTATGCCCCGTAATGACTCCTATGAGAGTAGGGAGGGATTTTCTATCCCTCTACCTGAGTCTGTTGGTTCTAGCTCTGTCGAATGTAGGCCATAGCTTCCTCGTGGTGATACAAGTATTTAGAGAGGTCCACCTGTTGTTTGCCTCCGTTAGGGCTTTGTTCTTGCTTCGAATTTAAGTGTGCAAGGCGGGATGTACACTGTACACGGTCGGATTGGTCCGAGTTTAGTGCTGAGCCTCCTCTAGGCAGTTCGTCGGCTTTCTCATTCCCTGGTATGCCTTCATGTCCAGGGACCTAGCAGAGCTTTACCTTGTGCTGTGTTCCAAGAACCTTCAGCTCTTCTCTACAACACTTCACAAGCTTCGATTTTACTTCTGTAGCAGATATTGCTTTTATCACTGCCTGGCTGTCGATGAAAAAAAGGATATCCTCACGTGGTATTGCCCTCATCGCAGTCTCATGGGTCGCTATTGTCACTGCTAGGACCTCTGTCTAGAAAACACTGCTGTAGTTCGGAAGTCGAACTAAGAGGGTAATGCCAACCGTTTCAGAGAAGATGGCTGCGCCTACACCTATTTCTATTTTGAATCTGTCGGTGTACACAACTACGGATCGCTCGTTAGGCGTTTCGTGGTTTTTCCATTCTTCCCTGCTCGGATAGGTGCTTAGAAAATGTCTCGTGAAGTCTAGGTATGGCGTTGTGTAGTCTGTACTAGATACATTGCCTAGATATCTTTGTAGGATCGTAGTGTGACGCATTATATTAGGTCTCCAGCTATCCGTTTGGCTTAATCTAACGGCACTAATACCCGCCGATGCTTGCATAAATATGCCTAGCGGAAGCAGGTTGAGAATGGCCTCGAGTCCTGCTGTAGGTGTCGTTCTCTTTGCACTGGTTGTGGCAATGCACGGTTTGTACTTTTGTGATGGCAGTTAGGTAATTCATTTTGCTGGCGGCTTGCCACCATACAAAGCTGCCATAATTTAGTATTGGCCTTACTACAGCTGTATATAAGATGCTTTTGGGATTCGGTCTCCAAGTTTTCCCGAATATTCTGTTACTCGAGTAGAAAGCTATTGTGGCTTTTTTGACTCTACCTTTTACGTTCAGTCTCCAGTTCAATTTCCTATCGAGCACCAGGCCGAGGTATCTCGCACTGCTAGTGATACTTTGGGGGTACCTCTTACAGAAGGTGTTACGAATTTTGGAATTGTTCTATTGTTTCTGAATAAAACTAACTCCGTTTTCTGATGATTGACCGCTAGTCCACATCTCTTTGTCCAGAAGTCAATGGTTTTTTTAGCACACCTTCAGTTTGCTTGCTCAGGGTTGGGAGGGATTTTCCTGTTGCCAGGGTTGCCAGCAGCACAACGTCGTCCGCACAAGCTATGGTTTTAACACCGCTGTTTCTGAGTTTTAGAAGAACTTCATTTAGGATAATTACCGACAACATTGGGGATATGAAGGAGTGCCCCTTGAGGCGTAGAATTCTAGCATTGATCCTCCATATTGACGATACACTTTATCGGGGAGTTGTGAATATTGAGGTCCGTTAAAGTTCTATGAACCGCATCTGTTTTGACATTGTTAAAGGCCTCTTCAATATCTAAGAAAGCGGCTAATATATATCCCTTGTCTTTCAATGATTTTTTTATTGAGCCGACTACACAATGCAGCGCTACGCTTTTTTCCTTTCATATAAGCGTGCTGCGCTGGGGATAGATCACCAGGACGTGCCTGTCAGCCAATCCTTCAAAGGTCTTTAGGGCAAAGGAGAAGTACTATGCTTGGGTCTTAGAGGACCCTCCCATCACCCCACTCCCTCACTTTAAGGTCAGACTTGCTTTAAATAATTTAAGTACTTCCCATTTCCGATAACAGACTTATCGGCCTAAAATCTTTCGTGATAGTGTGGCTTGCTTTACTGGTCTTGGCTATGAAGACCACTTTAACATATCTCCATGCTCTGGGTATATACCCCCAAATGAGGCTATTGAGGTATAACTCTTTAAGTGCCTTGATAATTGTGGTTACCATTTTCTGTAAAATTATCGGGATAATTTTGTCGAGTACTTCGGAATTTCCGTTACCATGCTACTGTTACTTGCGATATTATTTTCTATGTGGGTCGTACATTCCGGAAAGTGAATTTTTAGCAGAAAACAGTGATTCTGCATAGGACTCAGTCCACCTACCATCGAGTTCCTTGAAAGATCCTAGAGTTTTTGATTCTCTGGAGAGGATTTTCCTCAGTCTCGCAGATTCTGCCGTACCCTTGATCTCATTACAGAAGTGTTGCCAAGAATGGCGTTTAGCTTTCTATATCTCATCCTTGAAGTTTCTCTGACTGGACTTGTATTATCTCCAGTCCGTTTCCAGTTTTGTTCTTTTGGCAACATTTACAATATCTTTTCTTTATTATGCTTCACTAAAGATGGACGCTACAAAAGATCCCTATTGGTTTTTCTGGGGTTTCTGCAGGGTTTAGGTAAGTCATAGTTACTATCCACAAGGGATTCAATAATATTGTGGTCAGAGTAGGATTCTTCCCCCACCACTTTCCACTTCTCGATAGTAAGAGTATTCGAGTTACTGGCTAAAGTTACATATATAACTTCCTGCCTGTTATTAACTACAATGGTTGGGTTGTTTTCAATAATAAACTCAAGTTAAGACTCAACGCGTAGGTTTGTGTCGCTACTTCCCCATTGAGAGTGATGAGAGTTAGCATCGCACCCCAGCAGCAGATCCCATCTTTCCTGCGTCGCTTTTTGTACAAGATATATATAATCAGTGGAGAAAGACCCTTCCGTTCCACCCTTACCACCGTTTGGTCCTCGTCACTGTAAGAAAAAGATTTATCTGTTTCTTAGCTACAATGTACGTTCTATATTTACATTCCACGTTTTGCGGTACAATGCTGTACGTTATTAGATCTTTATGACTTAACCCGCTTATCTTGCCACGGGAAATTAATGACTCTTTTATCAGGCCAACATAAGTGGCATAATATTTCAAAAGTCTGTACAATTACTCGCCTACGCGGACGACATTGACATAACTGGGAGGAGAGTGTGATGTCAATGGTGCGTTCGTGAGTATTGAAGCAGAAGTGGCAAAAATGGGTTTGACGGTGAACGAGGGCATAATAAAGTACATGCTGTCAACAAAAAAAGGACATCGACGCAATGTCACGATCACAACTTTGATGTAGTTAAAGACTTTGTCTACCTACTCGTAGGCTCCGCTAAAAACTCGAGCAATGACATCACAGCGGAAATGAAACGAAGAATCGATCGCTGTTTCTTTGGGCTAAGAAGGCAATTGATTAGTAAAGCCCTCTCACGAACGGCTAAGGTAGCCCTGTACAAGACCCTAATCACACAGTCCTGCTATATGCCACAGAGGTATGGACTCTATCGAAATTGGATGAGAATGCCCTTGGCTACTTTGAGAGAAAAGTTCTTCGAGTGATTTATGGACCCGTCTGCAAAGAGGGAGAATGGAGGAGAAGATATAATCAAGAACTGTATGGGCTGTACAGAGATATCGACCTACCCAGAAAAGTACGCATACAGCGACTGAGATGGCTTGGACATCTAGAGCGAATGGACATCGACGCCCCGGCCCAAAAAGTCTTCAAATCTATTCCCGAGGGACAACGCAAAAGAGAAAGGACTTACCTTAGGTGGCGCGAACGATTGGAAAGGGATCCCAACCAACTTGGCGCGCGCAACTGGAGGCCGCTGGCTAATGACCGAGCGGGTTGGAGAGGTTTGTTGGTAGCGTCTCCAGGATTATGCTATGGCCGCAAAGTATAGCAATCCAGCACCCAGACTCTCTGAGCCGGACTGCGCTGCATAATGCTTTATCCCTGATGTATAGTCCAAGAGGCGTAAGACGGAGGATCAGAGTTAGAACATCCGTTGGACAGGATTTCAGGGCGCCCGTGACACCTACATATGCCGCTCTTTGGACTCTTTTGAATTTAACGACGTTGTATTTTCTAATAAGGGCAGGCCACCAGACGATAGCTCCGTAGGTGAGAAATAGGCGCACAATTGCTGTGTATATCCAAAGGGTTACTTTAGGCTGAAGACCCCATTTCCTGCCGAAGGTTCTATTGCGTGTGTAGAAGGTTATGCTTGCTTTTTTAACACGCTAGAGCATAAAGACATTGGCCGACCATTCAGTTTGGGTGGGGTGAAGTCCTGTATTTAGTGGTTGTTGTTGTTGCAGCAACTATGTTGATTCGTATGGTTCAAACGTTAAGGTGGTGTAGGTAGGTTATCATCAGTAAGGTCGAGGCTCAAGAAAGCGGCAGCTTCGACTGGGTGAGTCCATAAGGATCTTGGTGTAAGTGTTGTGGGATGCGACGGACAACTGAACAAATGGGCGGTGTTATGTGGTGACGAGCCGCAGTCTGGGCATTGATCAATGATACTGTCGCGTAAGTGGTGCATATAATTGCTCAGCATGGAGCTCCAGCCGGATCGCAGTTGGGCAAGTGTGGATCTGGTACGTCTGGGGAGATGTTCTTCACTATGATGTATCGGTGGAGGACGGCCGCCTAAATAAAAAAAAAATAAATATTTGGCGCAACAGCTCTTTAAGTGCCAGGGCCTAGCTTCTCGCAACCACTCATGTTGTGTGCGTTATATTTTTCACACGAATGGAAGGGACCTACAGCTTAGTGCCGTATCCGAACGGCGATTTGAGAAGCTTTTTCGTGACAACAATACTCTCGGATGTTTGTCAGACGCTCGCGAGAGGTGGGACCGTGAAAAAACTTTTTGGTGTTTTCTGGGATTCGAACTTGGAACCTCACGCGCAGTGATCCGACACACTAACCACTTACGCCACGGCAAGCACGGCGTCCACGGCCACGGACGGCCGCCTAGCACGATGTTAATCTTCCGGTTATCAAGCGCAATTTGGACAGCGTGTTGGTGGATAGAGTTCAAAGCCAGTTTGTGACACGCTGGGATAAGTGGTGTATGGGTTATAAACCTATTAACCTCTTCACGGTATGAACGAATGTCAGATCGAATATGCCTTGGAGGTGTAGGGAGGCTGAGTGTTCAGGTGATCGGGACGGTTGCAAGCCAGTAAGAACTGTTTCGATAGAAGTTCGTTATGCTCTTTGATTTTGAGCAAGTTTGTTTCCTGATGGGACATACGGTGACAGCCTGTGATAATGCATCGACCATCATTCTGGCTTGTTTGGAGTTTATGCCATTGAGTATCACTGAGGCGTGGGGTCCAGATTGTTGCCGCATAGTTGAGAACCGATTGCTTGATATGTGGTGAGGAGGGTTTCTTTGTCTTTCCTCCATGTGCTACCGGATAGGGATTTTAAGACCTTATTCTTGGACATGACTCGTTCACTGACATTTCTTGAATGACTAGAGAAAGTCAGCAGGTTGCCAAATGTGACTCCAAGAATCTTTGGATGGTTGGTTGTCGGGATCACTCTACCATGTATCTCAATGTCGAGTTCTAGGTTTACTTCTTTGGCCCAGGTGGTGAATAGGGTGTATGATGATTTTTCTGGCGACAGTTTGAGATTGCGACTGGCGAAAAAGTCTTCCAATTCATTAAGGTAGGCATTGATGTTACGGCAGATTGAACGGATGTCCTTTCCTGAGGCCAGAATGGTGCAGTCGTCGGCATACGATACCAGTTTGACTCCGGGTGGTGGTGTGGGAAGTTTCGCCAGGTATTAGTTAAAAAGGATCGGGGAAAGGACTCCTCCTCGAGGCACCCATTGCTTGACTTTCCTAAATTGGGATTTACAGTTACGGAATTCAACGAAGGACTGTCGGCCATTTAGGTAGTTGGCAAGCCATCGTTTAGTGGAGTTTGAGAGTTGTGAGTCTAGGATGTCTTGAAGTAAGATTCCTAGGTCATCAGTATCAAACGCCTTTGATAAATCCAGTGCAACTAAGACAGTGCGATCGCATGTTCGTTGTTGGTTAAGACCTTGTGTGAATTGTGTCGTGATCTCGGAAAGGGCTGTTGTTATACTTCGCAGTTTACGGAAGCCGTGTTGGTGGTCGGCTAGCTGAAATTCAGAATGAAACTTGGGTAGTATCAAAGCTTCGCAACTGGAGAGAGAAGAGATATCGGCCGATATGAAGTCCCTTGATCTGCTGGCTTGCCTGGTTTAAGAATCGGTATAACTCCGCCCACCTTCCAGGGGTCAGGAATATCCAATGATTGAAGCGAAATATTAAGCAGCTGGGTAAGGTAAGAGATTCCTATAGGCCCAGCTGCTTCAGCATAATCATTGAGATTCCATCCGGTCCAATGGCTTTGGAGGGTTTAGTTTTGCGGATGGCAGATTCCACTTCGGACTTTGGGTAGTAGAGAGCAAGGAGTGGTATCTGGAGTAAGGCAGTGAAGTTTCCTGAGGATGGCACGTTTAATCTTGTTGCAGTTTGTCGGGTGTTCGATGAATTGGCGACAGAATGATGAGGAACATTTCCTGGGATCATCAAACTGTGAGGCGTTGAAGGTGATGGTTGTTAGGCCCCTGCGTCTGGTGGAATTGGAAAGCTCCTTGATAGTAGCCCAGAGCTTCTTGGAGCCTTTATCGCAGGTCTGCAAGTATTCTAGCCATTTTGTCCGTCGATGTTGGTTGACTAGGTGACAAATCTCCCGGTTGAGATGATTAATTCTGGTATTAGCAGGATTTATTCGACGTAATAGGTCGCGTTCGTTGGCGAGCTGGGCTGCTTCGATTGGAAAGTTAGGCCTAAGTTTAGGGATTCTACTTGCAGGAATGAAACGGGGTGCTGATTCTCACGACAATTGGGTCTACGTCCCAGAATCGACCCAGGAATTTCCTGGCCAAAGATTCAGATCTTTTTGCATGAGTTGGCTCATCACAAAGAATGTAACTACCAACAGATTTTTGTAAGAGACTTATGCCATTACTATGGATGTGACTTTTTCAGCCCTAATAGATGGGAGATCATTGGTGCATTCGCAGAATGTTCTCCATGTGAGGTGGTTAGTGAGTGTAGCTAATTGTTTTCGGTATTTATTTTAAGAAACTATGGTAATAAAAAATCATCATCATTCTTTTTCTTTTAGAAATCGCAATTGGTTTAACGCAAGAAGAAATAGTCAAAGACTGGGAATGGCTGTCTGAAAATCTCTTCAGAAACCTAAATGAAATGGAAAACGACGAAGAGATCACAAACTTCACCATTTGCAAAATTCAGTCACTTTATGCTCATAATACACAAGCAAATGATGATTCAGGTGAGTCGGCAAACTTTAAGGTTGTTGCAGCGAAATTCCGCACATACTTCGATATGCCCGAGGAAGAGCAGTTGGTCCACACATATTCGTGCAAGTAAGTTTCATTGCTGCCACACAGCCTGCACCTTTATAATGTATCCCCATTCCTTCAGCTATGTAAAGAATAAAATTCCCCGTCAAGGGCACTTGTATATATCGCTCAATTACATTGGCTTCTACTCCTATATGCTGGGTAATGTGGTTAAATTCGCCATTCGCTTCTCTGAACTAGAAGAAATTCACAAGTTCCGAAATGTTATTTCGCTCAAGACCATAAACAATATGCAATACAAGTTCACGGTATTTTTCGACTCCGGTGAGGCATATGATCTGATGGAGCAGTTGAACAAGATGGCAATTCAGCAAATGATGCAGGTAATGTTTAAAACGTTTTCTTCTATTGTTCCATTTATAAAGTTCTTTTTGTTGATTTGATTAAGGATCCTGAAAGTCCAATAGTGGACCATGAGGCAACTATATTCCAGCGGTTTGGTAGAAAGTCGTCGAAGAAACCTTTTCTCCTACGGGATTTGACTGTGCGTCAGAAGTCAGAAGAGTATAGCATGTACTTTCGATTGCCACAGAGGGAGATAATGGATGGGAAAATTAAAGGTAACTAACTAGATGCTGATGTGGGCGGTGTAAATACTTTTTTTGTTTTAGCAAATCTATGGACACCATATGCGAAACGGTATGTGAACGGAAATATCTATCTTTCGACAAATTTCCTATGCTTCCGAAGTGATGTAATCGATTTGGTTAGCTTGGTAGTTCCCCTGAAGACGATTAAAGTGAGTTGTCGCCGCGATGGCTGTGTTCTATATGTTGTATCGTTTCCTCCTCTAGAGTGCTGAAAAAAAGGAAGATGGCCCAAATCGGTATGATAATCAAATTATTCTCTCCACATCGGAGAATGCTCCCTTTGTATTCGCGCAAATCACCGATAGGGACGTTCTGATACGTAAAATCTCTGATTTACTTGCAAAAATTGACATGTAAGTATTAAGCCTCCCACAAATCGAATGCGGTCTGGATGGGGTCCAGTTTATTGCGACCGAATTCGGTTTGTGTGGGGCTTTATTAAGTCTCCGCTTCAAAGCTAAGTACAACCACTCATCGAATTTAGACCGGTTGGCAGGGAAAGAGCTAAGTATGATATTTCATGGTCAAAGCAAGCCGCTTTAATGCATACCTTCAAGTCTGGCCTCACCGAGGAGATGCAGCGAAAGCAGGAGGAAAAGGTTTTACACAATTTATCTGTCATGTTTGAAGATGTGACTTAATTCTGTTGTTTCAGCTGAATAAATGGGAAAATCACTTTCGTGAATTTGGCCAGGGGATTTCAATGTTTCGTACGACAGACGTTATAAATCTCATAGTCGAGGGCATTCCAGACAAATTACGACAGGAGATTTGGTTAACATTTTCCGGTGCAATACATGAGAAAGAGATGAATCCAGGACTGTATGAGGATCTTGTCGAGAAGGTACTACTACAATTTAAGTACTAAATAGTGTAATGTACTCACATTTTTATTATTACAGTCCGCCTCAATCAAGCAGTGTCCCATTCACGATGAGATCGATCGCGATTTGCATCGATCTTTACCCGAGCATCCAGCATTCCAGCACAAAGATGGAATTAATGCACTGAGGCGTGTTCTACAGGCGTATGCCTTACGCAATCCACAAGTTGGCTATTGTCAAGCGATGAATATAGTTTCGTCAGTCTTTTTGTTATTCTGTGATGAGGAGAATGCCTTTTGGATGTTAGCGAGTCTGTGTGAAAATTTATTGCCTGTTTATTACAATGATAAAGTAGTTGGAGCTCAGGTAAATTCATTTTATAGTCCTGTAAGTCCTGACAACTATATGAAACATATTTTCAGATTGATCAAGGAGTTCTCAATGAATTGGTTGAAACCTACTTGCCTGAACTTCACAGTCACTTAGACGCCTTAGGCCTCATTAAGATGATCTCGCTATCATGGTTCCTCACCATTTTCCTAAGTGTGATTCCGTACGAGAGTTCTTTACAAATCATTGACTGTTTCTTCTATGATGGAGCAAAAATTATTTTTATCGTAAGATTACCCCCTTCCAATCAATCTCCCTTCTTTCACTAAGCAATGGAATTCTTCATTCAGATTGCACTTCAAATTCTCGAATGGAATCGTGATAAACTCCTACAATGCCGTGACGACGGGGAGGCAATGCAAGTGCTCGGAGACTACTTACGTGGCATTTATAATCCCGACTATCAACTGTCGGTACCACGTCAAACGCAAACACACCACAGCCAATCGGTCCAGACGCTGATTCATGAGGCCTATATTCGTTTTGGTGGTCAGATTTCTATTCAAAAAATCAAAGAACTCCGAAACAAACACCGCAGGCTAACCATACGACAATTCGACATTGACAACGAGAAAACAATTGTGAAGCATTATGCAGACAACATGTACTTTGACAAGGACGAACTTCACATGCTGCTGACAATAATACGTGAGGAGAAGATGACTCCTAAAAAAATTCAACAAAAAGCGATCAGCGTTGGAGAGGCACCCATCCTTATATCACACCCAGACGCCTCAGCTGATGAATACCTACGAGACAATTCCAGCCGATCCGAAGCATACAATGTAGACTTTGAGACATTTAGAGTCTTATTCCATGAGCTGACACCCTGGCGGACATGCCATTCGGTCGATTTGGCTGAAAAACTTTTTAGGGTAAGTTATCGTATAGAAGCTTTCATATCAAACCTCATAGCCCAGTAACCAATGGATTCCCGCATTCTAGTTGACAGATAAGAAGAGCACTGGCATTTTGGAGTTTTCGCAAACCATCAACGCCATCGGCATTCTGTGCTCCAGCAAGTACACAGAGAAACTTAAACTGCTGTATATCTTACACCTGCCGCCATTGCTGACCAATTCCGAAATAGAACAAGCGAAGAAACCGCGCAAATGCAAAGACGATGCAGAAGTCGGTATCGAAGCTGAGGACTTCTTTGGGTTTGTTTCCAATTTCTACGATTGGATTCGACCCCAAGTTTCTGATTACCTCTTTGATTCCAGTGATGACCCATCCGAATCTATAGAGGCGTTGCCCTCACCCACAGACAATAATTTCGATGAATGCGAATTTGCAATGATAACAGCTGCCGCAGCCGCACAAGAAGCAGCGATATCAGCACCCGATCGAACCACACCAAACCTATCAGCATCGAATTCGCAGAATTCACAACCAAACGCCAGAGCATCGACATTCTATGTTGATCTGCCAACCGATCAGTTGGCCAATCAGGGACGATTCGAATCAATTGATACGTTCTCAGATATAAGTGATCTCGGAGCGAAGCTGAATCAATTGAATGTGGAGACAATATCAAACTTCTCTCAGATCTCACAGAGTGACTTGGGTAATGCCAAATTTGAAAATCAAATTTCACGCACAGATTCGACGACAGACACCAAGAGTTTGGGTAGCTTGAGGTATTTCTTTGACCAGCCATATGGTAACAATTCACCGAACAAGATGGTACCCAAAATGAAAAAGGCGAACTTCCAGTTTCTTTGGAGAAGTTTGGTTGAGATCATTGGCGATCAGGATCAGGACATGAAAGATGCATGTATGTGGGGAAACGAATTAGATGGGAGATTTCAACAACTGATTTTTGGTTTTCTTACAGATGAGAACCTGATGGATTTGGGAACTCAAAATCAGTGCAATTTGAAAAAGGAAGTCAGCTTGGAGAGTTTCACACAAATTGGATTTGCCGGTAGTAGTGATGAGGTGAGTTCCTTGATTGATCCACTAAAGGGGGCTGGTTCTTAAAAATAACTTATGTTATAACTTGCGTCCGCCTCAGTGTAGCTTTTTTTACTTTCTGTCTGAATCATAAGATTTAGATGTCCTTTCTTGATGATGGTGCGTGTCGAGTGGCTTGATTTCATTTCAATCGATTCATTCATTGAGAATTGAGTCACGAGCATAAATAACGGTACTGTTCACCAATGCACCAATTTAATTAACCACTTTTCCTTAAAACGACCCACTCTAAGCAAGTGGATTCCATTATTATGGCAAAACCTGGGGTCTGTCCCCAAAGGTGACGTTCTAGTTATATGGTATAGCGCGATGGTTATACATATCCTTACATACGCATCCATTGCCTGGTAGAAAAAGAAGGTCACAATCAACAACAAACTCTTTAAACTTCAAAGATTAACTTACCTCGGAATCACAGGTATTTCGCGGAAAATATGGTCGGATGAAAGAATGCGCGATAAATAAGTCCAAAGAAGACAAGCACGTAGACCTGATAGCGAATAAGACTTGAGCACAGTGGTTGTGCACCGAGCCGATAGCTCTCAGCAATCTTTGGCTTTCGAACTATGACTACAGTAGAATTCTGGAACGTGAGGACTCTCCTCTCCTCCTTCCTTTGTCAAGTTACCTTTATGATTATTCCTTCTTTTTTTCAATCCTTCGATATCCCACGTGCACCATATGATTAATTGAAGGAGGTCTGTCAATTGGAAAAGTTCGACAAAAATACCGTGAAACCTATCAAGCTGATTTGTTTTCGCTTTGAATCGAACCTACTCTCGATGTCAAACAAACGGGCTTTTGCTCGAACTCCTGCATCGACCACTGATGATTTTGCAATCACCTCAAGAAACTATAGCGGCATTCAATGGACCATTACACAAAAAATATGGGGAAGATTTTGTTGCAGCACAAAATTAAAACTGGCTGGTCACACGTTGAATCAATACTGCTATACGGAAGAAGTACTTGGACGATCACCACCGATATGATTCTCGCTAAATGTTGGCTTTGCAAGTTTTTTTTTTTGTTTGGATCGCATCTCAAGCAATACGGAGTCGATTGGTCATGTTTTAAGGCCCGAAGAAAACTCCGTTACCGTGTTATAGAATACACTTCTTTTTTTTTTTACATGTTTGAGGCCACGCCCATATGGCGTGTAAGCACTGCGACCAGAAGATCTATTGTGCCAGGAGCCAACTCTTAAGACAGTAGTACATCTACTCTCCTTATGAAAGCGATAATTACGGCTGCGGAGGAGTTTTTCTTAGGGCTGTTGGAAATATGCTTCTCCTAATTCTACACAGAGCTGCACGCTCATATAGTATAAGTTCTACGGTTTCGTCATTCTCTAGGCAGCGGCGGTATATGGTGTCCTCTGAGATTCGCATTCTGTTGAGGTGCTAGAGTACTTAGCAGTGACCGGTAAGAAAGCTCACAAGCCTTCTTAAGTCGGTTCTGCTGTATTTAAGGATATCAACTGTCTTTTTTGGAAGGGTAAGACAGCTCTTTTAGCTTGTCTGAGACCTTGGGAGTTATTCCAGTGAGAAATGCACATGTTGCATTCCCAACTGTTTAGGGTATATTTAAAAGCAGAATCAGATATTTCGCAAAAAGGTTTAGGTGCAGTGAATAACTCAGATGAGCCTTTTCTGACTAGTAGATCTACAGTTTCGTTGCCGTCAACACCTACATGACCTAGTACCCACCACAATTTTACTTTATTGTATCGGGCAAAGTTTTGCAAACTGTCGAAGCGGCTCAGGACTGATTTTGAACTGATCAAGTTGGAGATCAGGAGTGGAATCCTCTAAGGTGATAGTTGATAGTCACACTTTTGACAGTCAAAATTGATGATCACACTTTGTTAGCTCTCCGTAAAACGATCGCAGTCACACAAAAACGATCGCAAAATTGTGATGATCACGCTGTTGGTCACCTTAGAGAGAGCAAAAGGAATGATTGTGATCGTCAACAATCAACTATCACCTTAGAGGATTCCACTCCAGTACTTAAAGCGCCAGTTGGCTGTCGGTGAGTATGTGGACAGTGGCACCTTTGATGCCAACTCCTGAGTCCATTTTTGATCCGTCGGTATACCACACGATTCCTTTTGGATCAAGCATCGGTCCGCCATTATTCCATGTATCACGGCTTCGGATCGCAATCTAAAGCTTTCTACCAAAGTAGAATGATTTAGGTGTAAGGTCAGAAACCGTGCTGAGCATAATCTAGCTCGAGGAAGTCGTTTAATAAATCTATAATGTCCGCATCCCATGTACTATTAACACCCGACTTTCGAAGACTAACTGCACTGCGAATTGCCACTTTTTGATGAATATTTGTAGCGGAGTAAGCCCGGCTATCAGCTCCGGTAACCTTGTTGCATTTGAGCTTGGACATTGGTATCTTCACTTCATTTGGGTCATAATTACTTACTCAAAACGCGCGTGTGGCTTAGGTTGTCAACAACGTCTGCGCGGCATCGTGACCCGAGATCTGCAGCGTCACGTTTGCGACCCATTCTTCTGCCAAATTTGGTGAATAGATTCTATTGCATGGCAGCTGTTCGTCCAAATGTGATTAGGTCTAAAAATATTTTAGCTATCATAGCGTTTTTCATTAAGAGCGCCCTATTTAGTTTTTTCTAACTAAAACAGCTTGGTTTGGATATCACGGGTTAAAATACCATCTTCTCTTCTTCTTCCTTTTATCAGCGAGGTTATGATCCGAAAACAAGGGATCACAACCCTCCCACTTCACCGCATTTCTACTGATCCGCCTGTGGGATCGCGGGTTAAAATACCATCGATGCCATTAATTGCGAAAAACAACACCATTCGAATGTCCTCCACGAAAACGCACGTATGAATGCGCTGAACCCAATTTTCCATAACTTTTACGCACAAATCGGGCGATATATATGCGTTCGATGTTGATCCTGAGGTCGTCTTCCATCTCTGGCTTATTGGCATAGACCATGGACTTCACATATGAAGTCTCAAAGGAAAAAATTCTGAGGTTTTAAGTCACACGAACGAGGCGGCCAATTGACTGATCCATTTCTGGAGATAATACGATCACCGAACTTCGGCTTTAATAACTCGAATGTTTGTCCATCTGTGTGGCGCATAGCCCCATCTTGTTGACACCACCTCCAAGTCATCCACTTCAAATTAATAGTCAATCAACATGGCCCGGTAACGATTTCCATTAACTGTGACTGCGTTGCCAGCATCATTAAAGAAGAAGTATGGAGCATTGACACCCCCAGCATGAAACCCGTACTAAACAGTCAATTTTTGTGCACATGATTGCATTTCGTGAATGCCTTCGGATTGTTAACCATCCCAAATGCGATAATTTAGCAGAAATGAGCTTCATCGCTGAGACGGAGAAAATTGGATTTAGCGTACGTAAAGTTGTCGCAACCAAATGTGAACTTTGATAAAAAATTGTGATAATTGGAACACATTGTAGAAGCGTCTACTTTTCGATGAATGAATGGCAAGAATAGACAAAGTTTAAACGTCAAACAAACCAGCAGCTAACATCACGCATAGCCGCGAAACCCTACTGGAAAACCCTATACCACCTTGATCAAAAAGTTCCCGGAATAAAAACCGTGTGGCGCTCCCATCGTTCCGATTTGAGTTCTGTTTTCTTTGTTAAGTTGGTACATCTGTTGTTGACATTCCCTCTAAATCTTAGCGTCATAGACATTTGCAAAAGTTACGTAGCCAAGAGTACATCTATCTCTGTGTGTGCTGGCGATTTTTTACCAGACCAGAATTGTGGGCAGAAAACTCGTGGATTTTGCACCATGATAACGCACCGTCGCACAGTGCCATCATTATTCGTAATTTTTTGACGAGAAATGCAACAAATACCATCCAACAGCCACCGAATTCACCTGATTTGGCTCCCTGTGACTTCTTTCTGTTCAATCGAGTTAAAAAACCATTACGGGGAACGCGTTTCAGCAGCCCTAAGGGGACCTCGACCAACTTGGAGTGCGCAACTGGAGGCAATTAGCTAAAGACCGAGCTAAATGGAGAGGCTTGTTGGTTGAGGCTCAGGTTCACCCCGAACTGCAGCGCCACCTAAGTAAGTAAGTAAGTTTCAGCAGCCGAGAGAAAGTAATGGAAAAATCGCAGGAAGCACTGATGGACATACCGAAAACCGAATATAAAAAATGTTTCGAAGATTGGATCAAGCGCTGGCGTAAGTGTGTTGCAGTCGATGGGGATTACTTTGAAGGGGACAATATAGATTTAGATGAATAAACTTGTATTTTTAATTTTCTGAATAAATTCCGGGAACTTTTTGATCAAGGTGGTATTTACGAAAGGTTGCAGATCACAAATAACAGGCTGTGATTTTCTAAGTACTCACCCATATATGGTATGTAGTAATACTGACTCCACATTGGAGCGGATTAGCATTCCGAACTCGAAGTCAGCCAAGGTACGAGTAGTGTCTCCTTAGTAAAGAAAGTTGTCAACTGTCTTGATCTCCTGTTCAGCAATGCATGTAGCTCTTGCTTAGACTGAGGGCTTGACCTATTCAGCGTTTTAACGGTCGTTTCAGTCTTCTCAGATTCTAAAATGATTCCTTCTTTAAAATCACTATTGACTACTGCGTTCGTCTTTGCCGACAAACCTGCATACAAGTACAAGCTGCTCCTTTTCCTGCACACTTATGTAAAGTACAATGTCTGTTTAAAAGCATTCAAGAATTCGCCCTTACAACTTGGCTGTTCTTGCCCTTTTAAGAGTTCGAAAATCCCATGTTTCACACCCAAGGTTGTTCTCCTTATTTCAATTCCTGAGTTTGTCATCAGTAATATTGTACCTGCCCATACGTGACTGGCAAATTTTACTTACATATTTCAGTCGTTTATGGGCATCGTGACGCAGTGGTTAGTGTGTCGGACCACTGCTCGTGAGGTTCCATGTTCGAATACCAGAAAGCACCAAACAGTTTTCACGGTCCTACATTTCACGAACGTCTGACAAACATCCGAGAGTATTGTTGTGACGAGAAAGCTTATCAAAAACAAATTGCCCTTCGGATACGGCACTAAACTGTAGGTCGCTTCCATTCGTGTGAAAGAATATCTTCTTCTTCCTTTTATCAGCGAGGTTATGATCCGAAAATAAGGGATCATAATCCTCCCACTTCACCGCATTTCTACTGGTCCGCCTATTTGACCTCAAAAAATATCGGCAGGCCTGCCGATTTTGGATCACTCGGTTACTGAGGCCAATGAAATGCCGATGTCGTCGCATTTGTCTGATCCAGGCGTTTATAGACCTGCCTTTCCTATATCGCGATGTCTTTGGAACGTGCATTGATATTGTCTTTTAACTGGGTTCAAATGTGAAAGAATATAACGCATACAACACGAGTGGTTGCGAGAAGCTAGGCCCAGGCACTTAAAGAGCTATTGCGCCAAATATTTATTTTATTTTTCTTATTTATTTGAGTCGTTAATGACTACATCCCTAAGCATAATCTGGAATACTTATCGTTTGCAATTCTTCTCCTCTAAATATAATAAGTAAATTCAGGGTGCCTAGATTCAGTTAGTCCTGCTTTTCTTCCTGAATCTCTTGCTCTATTTAATTTCTTTTCTTTCTCTTACTTCAGCCCGATTCCAATGGAAATCCAACAACTCCCATGGAACCACAATCGACCAGTCAGCTATTTATGGCTCTTGACAAAGAATTACGTCAAGCTGAAGCTACCCGTTCCACAACCTCTACCACAACAACGACAGCAACAGCGACCGATGGCGACAACTGGGAAATAAGCATAAATCAATTTATTGCCACTGTCTTGGCTGTAACGTCAATTGTCCAAGGATTCTATTCACATACACCTATTAAAGAGAACATCGAACGCATGCAGAAGAATCGCAGAAAGTGTGTGGCATCCAATTATTAGCAGAACACACGGAACTGAGTTTATGATTATTATATGCATTGGAACCATTTTATTTTTTTATCTGTAAAGAAATACGAATCGGATTGAACTTTTCAAAACAATTCCCACACTTACATACATCCCCGCATTCCCCTACAGTTACAGTGTAAAATAATGCAGATACTGCAATCGAAAGCACTTTGGAACGTAAAGAACGAAAAGTAAAAGAAAACAGCCAAAACAATGTGAATGCTAGATATTTGTATGATTTTATATTTTGTTTTCCATTTTCGATTAGATTTTTGAAATTGTATTAATGTTGTTGTTTTCAGTTTTATTAAAAGTTAGATTAGGATAATTATAAATAAACAAATTCTATATATAAATATATGAATGTATCTCTAATCGAAATGAAAGTGTAAACACAAAATAAAATATTTTATCAAATATTTGTAAGTTTCTATTTTTCAATCGTTGACTAGCTTTGAAAGACAAAAAATACTATTTACAAGGGACCGGAACTACAATCAACTCCTTAGGCTAACAACTAAGGCCCTTTTACCATTGGCGCATCGAACAGTGATTAAATTAGTGTATCTGGTGAATTATTCGCTAAAGCCTGAAACAGATGTGCAGCAAAATTAGGGAACACGGATTTACATATAATACGACACATGTGTTTGCTGCCCAGCTATGCATTACTGCAAGACGTCTCTATTTCTAATTTTGATCCAAGCCTCTAGTAGTAGATTAGCAAAATAGTACAATTTGGTACAATTTTTGTGATTTGACGTTTGATGTAAGTGAAAATGGCAGTAAACTAATTTGTGTTAAAAATTTACAGCACGTCTGTTTCACTGGTGTTGCTGCATGCATCACAACATGCAGCTTTGTTGTACATCTGTTTCAAGCTTAAGTGACAATACCCCTGTTTTTTTTGGCGTTTGCAATTAGTAAAGTGAAGTAAAGTAAACCACATGTTAAAAAAACTATCCCCAGCTACCAGATTTCCTATATTTTAAAATTTCCTACTTACTATAAAAAAAAACCTACCGATATTTCTGTCTTTCAATTAAAAAATAGACGTACGTAAATAAAAGAACACAAAATCTTTATCTTTGCCAACTTGGATGAACGAAATAATTGAACTCGCAATCGAGTCTCGACAAATTATCTACACTTGAATCCGGCTGCGGAACTTATTGGTAGTCATTAGGCGTTAAAGCTCGAGCGCATCGAGCGTGCTCTGAACCGAGCGTGCTTTGAGCGCTCTAATTTATTTATGAAACACACTTGAGCACTCTGATGTCATTTGATTAGCAATTATAGGTTGAGCTGTCAAAATATGAATAGAATATCTATTGATAGTTATTTTTTATGTTATATTTACTTTCTGCACCAGAACAACAAATTTCGTCCGCCATTTCAATTGTTTTGCAATTTTTTTTTCTTCGTCTTCTGTCAAACACGAAAAACGACTGTGCTCAGGATTTTGCTCTGCTCGGTCAATTAATCCAGAGCGCATGGAGTGTGCTCAGAGCAGCTCTGAACGAAAAAAGTAAAACGAATTCAGAGCTCTGATGTGTCTGAGTTGAAAAAGAAACACGATTTTTTTTCTACAGTTCAGGCTCTGCTCTGAACGAAAAAAGAAAAACGCCTATTGGCAGTGGGATATTGTAGTAGATTTACATACAAAATCCTACTTTACTTCACTTCGATGTGCCAAAAAAAAAAAACAGGGGTAATGATTGGCCAACTAAGAAATGACTGGTTAAAGTAACGAGTTGCGTGGAATGGCTTTGGTTTGCGCTTGTTTATTCGATATGTATCACTGAAATTTATTTATATTCCTCTAAATGTTTTTCAGTGAGCGAAACTTATTGCAAGAATTGATGTATTTGGCGAATTTTTCGACGCTCAGTATTATGCGAACTAGGGACTCGTACAGACCAAATTAACATATGCGTTAAATCGCCCCCTATTGCGACTATCGATTATCGCTTCAAAAACGAAATTTATCGATAGTCGGTAATCGATTATATTGGGAGAAGTATGTAGACTAAATACCATAACTGTTTTCACAGTAATAGATTCACTATTCACATTAATATAAGGCTTTATCGAATGGATATAACAAAACGAATGCCCCTATTATTTAACACAACTTCAGTTGTAGTTTGGTTGTAAGTACAAAATTCATATTATCGATCTCAACTGTCAACCCGAGACAACTGCAGAATGTTGGTCGTCTGTTTAGTTGTCTTCGCATTTTGGTTATATTATGCATTGACATAATTACATATGTATATGTAGACTGCTAGTAGCCAACTTCGTGTTGGTTCCAACATTACCGCTAGTGCTCGTGGTTCAGAGCTGAAAAAATTGGAAATTCACCATAGGCATTTATTATTAATTCGAACTGTGACTGAAATATACGCAAAAGTAATATTAAATAATATTTGCAAAAAGACCAATGTAAAACAACATAAAAAATTGATTCTCAATAAATATATATATTGCGCAATTTATGGGGCAATAAAATGCATACTTATATTACGATTTTTTATTAAAATTTTTTTAGTTCCATCTATCATTATCTGTTGCAAACAATGCAATGTACATTATAAACAAGTTCATCATCATCTATGGGGCACAGCAGCAGACTCTAACACCGCGAAATTAGAAAGAAGACAATCAAAGATATTTCGTATGATTACTGGTGCTCCATGGTTTGTTAAAAATGCCAACATCCTGCGAGATCTGAAAATCCCTTCCGTCAAAGAAGAAACTTCAAGAAGCACTACCAACTATATAAGCAAATTTGAAAGTCACTCCAATCCACTTGCCAGATCCCTTCTATATAACAACAAAACTTGATTGATAATTAAGCTTAACACCAAAAAATACAATAGGTATAACCAGACATAATATTCGTATCTCACAAACCAACATTACCCGCACACCTCACAATAATATCCGCACCAATACGTACATAATATACAAGGTGACGAAAAATTAATCAACCAATTTTGTTTTTGAATTACTTTTTTACTAAATAAAAAAAAATGATTTCGAGTGATGGAAATCTTTATTCGGACCTTTACAATTTTTTCTGTTAAGTGGAAAAGATGATATCCGCCAAGAGGCTGTCGCCAGTGTTGTTACACATTTGTGCCCGTTTTATCGCATTTTCCATGACTCCGCAAGATTTCCGGTGATAACTGTTCGCATTCCTGTCGAATATTCTCCTTAAGGGCTGCGATTGTCGGAGGCTTGTTGGCATAAACCCGCGACTTCAAGTAGCCCCAAAGAAAGAAATCTGAGATGGTTAAATCGGGCGATCTTGCTGGCCATGCCAAATCGCCAAAACGGGAGATTACGCGACCAGGAAACGCTTCCTTCACAATATCCATTGTGGCTCGTGCTGTGTGTGCGGTTGCACCGTCTTGTTGAAACCACATGTTCACCAAATCCCGATAATCCAATTCCGGCAGTAAGAAGTCGTTTATCATGGCCCTGTACCGTTCGCCAGTAACAGCGTCCCTATTGCCGATGGCGTCCTCAAAAAAATACGGCCCAATCAGTCCTCCCGCGTGAACGCCACACCACACAGTGGCTTTGAGTGGATGTACTGGCTCTTCGTGCATCATACGCGGATTTTCAGTGCCCCAGAAACGAAGATTTTGCTTAAGTGGAAATGCGCCTCGTCGCTCATGATGATTTTCGACACAAAATCGTCCTCTTCGTTGTTGAGATTGAGGATGACTTGACAGTAATTCACACGCTACTGACGGTCAGGAGGCATTAACCGATGCACTGTTTGTACTTTGCACGGGAACATGTGTAAGTCTTTCACTAAAATTCGCTGTAGGGTCCGTCTGGTGATGCCCAATTCCGTGGCCCGTCGTCTGTTTGGTGTTTCTTCGTTCTCAGCGACATCGGCAGCTGCGATATTCTCGCCCGAACGACCAGTCCGGTGGCGGCCACGCCCAGCATGGTCTCCTGTGGTTCCAGTCTGTTCGAATCGAGTAGCTAAGTGCCGGAATGTTTGCCGAGTTGTCGCGACACGATTACGAAATTGCCGTCGAAATTCACGCTGCGCTAACACCACCGACCGATTATTGGTAAAAAAAAATCGACACAATTATTCCACGTTCTTGTGGAGTATAGCGCTCCATTGCTTTTCTGTTTGTATACTGCAGTTCTCTAGTTCACAAATGTCAAATATGATTGACGTACGACACCATTTGCAAAAATTATAACATCGTCCGATAAAGTGATTAATTTTGCGCCACCTTATACATGTACACTACCTCGAAGAGAATTTTTTGTTTATTTTCTCGTCTTTATGCTTTGTCCTTTCGGTTTCGACATACACTTTTCTGGGAGAAGCAAGCACACGCCACCTAGCGAATAAGGACGGTAAGAATAAATTTCGTCTGATAAGAATACTATTAGATGTACAGGGTGGGACAGAGAAAAACTCCCCCATTTGCGATGCTAATATAACAAAAAAACAAACAAGATATCAAAGAGATAACTTTATTTCTAAATAATATACATAATGCAGTTTTTGAATTGTTTTAAAAATTACGTCACTCAAGTGACGGTCTCCATTATCAATACACTGAGTAACCCTCTCTCGGAAGTTTTCCATTACGCGGCGAGTCATTTTAAGCGGAATGTTAGCGACTTCTTCTGTTATTGCATTCTTTAGAGCTTCCAAAGTTTGCGGACGATGTTTGTACACCAGGGCCTTAAGATATCCCCAGAGAAAAAAAATCGCAAGGCGCCAAATCAGGTAAGCGCTGTGGCCACCCGATCTTCTTCTTCCTTTTATCAGCGAGGTTATGATCCGAAAACAAGGGATCACAACCCTCCCACTTCACCGCATTTCTACTGATCCGCCTGTGGGGTTCGCCTGTGGCCACCCGATATCACCACGTAATGAGACAATACACACAGGAAACATTTCTCTAAGAATCGCTAGTGATTGGCGAGATGTGTGAGCTGTTGCAGAGTGCAGAGCCTGTTTCTCTTAAGTTTGACACCCAGAGGCGTATTGTTTTTTTTGTCAGGAACGGAATCACGACGAACGAGTGCGAAATGTTTGCGAAAAGCACTCTGCGACCCGCCACTTTTAATAAATTCTTCGACAACAAACGTACGGTGTACTCCCGTCCAAACTATGACAACTGAAAACCGCACGATTTCCACCTCCCGCGCTTTGCTACCCCCATCTAACCTTATCAACGTTCTCTTTAAATCGGCGAGTTCTTTCCGTCCCACTGTATATGCAATGATAATAAGTCTGTTCGCGTACTTCTGCACCAAAATTCGCAGTTTGTCATATTTCCACGAGTGGGGGTAAGATTCTCTCAGAGAGGTAAAATTACGAAAAAGTAAACGAACGCGTTGAAGCACAAAAGCTGCCCACTTTTTGAACGTCAAACCTCAAATCCAATTGTACGCGAAAGAAAGAAAGAGAAGGAACAATCCAACAAAAAATCACATATACAGCGATTTGACAGATTTGACAGTTTTCACAAACTAGCCCACAGAAATGTCTTGCACTAAAATTCGTAGCATGGAGAAATTTCTTACTCTCTGGAGAGCGCTCTCTTCTGTCAAAAACTACGAAAATTCTCAGTACTCGAACAGGTTTGTTCGCTGTTTTGGAAGGGTACGCGAACATGCCTAATATGTTGCCGATTCGCTGAATTAAACTCGTTTCGCATAGTGATGGGCATAATCAAATGATTTAAAGAATCGAGGGATTAGTACTCGAGTGATCCGTATAATTAAATGATCATTCGAAATATGAGTGCTATATGCGTATGAGAACTCACTCCCCAATTGGTTAAATACACAAAGCTTTCGATTCCACTAAATCGCGATTCGAGATATGAGATGTGTATCCGACGAAAATAGCACTCGATTCATTCGCTTTGCTACTATTTTACTCGGATACAAATCTCATATCTCGTTTCATATGATGTTATATCTCATACAAGTGGTCCTTCGAGCCAGACCAGCAAACCTCTCCAACCGGCCATTAGCCAGCTGCCTCCAGTTGCGCCCGCCAAGTTGGTTGAGGTCTCTTTCCAATTGTTCGCGCCACCTAAGGTGAGGCTTTCCTCTATTGCGCCGTTCCTCGGGAATGGATTTGAAGACTTTTCGGGCCGGGGCGTTAATGTCCATTCGCTCTAGATGGCCCATCTCAGTCGCTGTATGCGTACTCTTCTGGCTAGGTCGATATCTCTGTACACCCCATACAGTTCTTGATTATATCTTCTCCTCCACTCGCTATCTATCTATGCATAACGGGCAAATCTTTTGTATGGGCTGCATAAATTGCATATGACAAGCGTATTTGGACATTTGTTGTGAGCCAAGATTGGGCCAATGAGGCTGTACTCAATTGATAGTGCATGAGATTTCTAACCTTAGCGTCGTAGGCTGGGACATCATGCTTCGTGCTACTGCCACGAACCAGAGGTGGGACCATGTCTTGACAGTTTTCTAGGCTAAAATTCTGTTTCATAGTACTTTATCAAAACTCCAAACATTTACTAAAAGATGTTGAACTTACTTGATAATAGTTTTATTTACTTTTGCTTGGGTAAATTAACATAATAATAGCTACAAGATTATTACAGACTTTACAATTTCTAATTTTGTTTTGCTCTTAAGGGCCAACAATACCGTTGTGTGCGCATATCTCAGGGACGCATTATATACAATTTGACAAAATGTGTATCTTCAACTTTAGACATTTTTGTTTTGAGTAGCTTAGCGGTTAACTCTTATTTGTTAAGAATTTAAATGCTAATTGATTTTTGTTTTTATTTACTTTTTTTTTTAAATAGTGCATGCTATAGTTTAGCTGATTTTTATATTTTGTTTTAAAACTCAGTCTGCTTAGTTACATCCTCTATAAAGCGTCATATATATATACTTTTTTCTATCAGTTTCATTTTCTCTTTTAACTTCGTCTAAACAATTTTGCTCCGATATTTTATATTTTTATTTTTGGTACATACCTACATCTACGATATTCCATAATTTTGTTTCCATTCTATTGCCAACGGGTTTCTAAATACTCAGTCTACTTCATTCATAGGTTTTTGGCTCTATTATCATTCGCGAGTTGAACGGATTTTTGTATACGAATTGCTGCTTTCTGAATGCTTCGCTGGTTGGTATTATGATTGGCAAAAAAAAAAATACAAGATCAAAGTAACGAATTGTTTAAGTAGTGAAATTCGTTTTTGTTTTCAGTTTTTGTGCTACTCGATTAGCACAACCATAAGAGGAAGTAATCAAATTCGCCAGAGTTTTTGTTCTACTCACGAATGGTAATAGGAACCCTTTCATATATTTCTAATAGAGAATGTGGTAGATAGAAAAACGACTAAATCTAGCGCTATCCGATCATTTGAGGTTGTAATAATATTGGCTTTAAACGAGGGTTTAAACAGATTTTTAATTAAAAACAGCATCAGCTTCTAGTTGTTGTTTTAGTCCGTTCCAAAAAGTTGCTTGCTCTAGAATATTACTGAGGATAGATTATTTTTACACCCTTTTGGTATTTAAGTTGCTTGAATCGTAAATCGAATAAAATACGGCTAACAAACCCAAGTCGAAGTACGACTCAAATATATAACTTGCTTAATTGGGGTGTCCAATTTTTGTCAAATAAAGAGTTTTGTCGTTATTTAATTGAATCAGGAATTCAGATAAACTTCTGTGAACAATTACCTCTACTGTCAATGCCATCTCAAAAAAAAAAAAAAAAAAACAAGCTTTGACCGCTTCCGGCTATTGAATGAACCACCGAGTTGGGTCTACAGATTGGGAAAAAATCACCACACGTTAATTATTCATTGATGCCAAGACATTGCCAGGACAAGGTTAAAGTACACTGGAAGATACCTCTTCGATAACATAGAAGAGGTAAGGTCCCGGAACCACAAAATGATCTCTTCGAATTCTGTAGAGAAATTAAGTGTATGGGCGAATTGGTTTAGGTCTTTCCGCCGTGAAAGTTCCCTAGGGATCGCGATGAGCCCACCTTGGTGCCTAGTGTCTTATGATAACCTCATAACCATACTCAACTTAACCTAACCTAATTATTCACTGTGAATGCAAATTCACTTTTTTTCACATCACTTCTCTATATTTGCAGCAACCGATTCACAGCTAACATCCTGAAGAACAAAGCAAAACGTAGTAAACGAAAAACCTTGAGTACACAAACAACAAGTACATAAGAGTACATATCTTTATATATTAATACGTGAGCACGAAATTTACTGTACGTTTTTTTATTATTTATTATAAAAGGAGGGGGATGAAACTAATATCAGTCCAAAGGTACTGTGCCATAGATGGGCAGAAAAAAAAATTATGTGCATATGTTACCGTTAATACAGGTAAAATAAAGTGAATATACACACATGATTTTCCCACACAAAACGCTTTAACCAAATTAATGAAAGCATTTGGATCACGTTCATGGCTGTATGAGCTTATATCCCTTTGCCTATGTAAACAATACATAGCGTTACTTCTCTCGTTGTTTGTTTATTTCCCCTCGATCGAATTTCGACCGCATGCGAAAATAGTGTATATTATTCGCTGAGTGGGTACACTCGAAGCACAAAACACATTTGTTTATTTCGTGCTTTGATATACTATATATGGACTGCTAGCGATATGTCTGTTCCATACTATCTCTGCCCAAAAAAATTACGCAAACATAACAAGCCCTCTTGGTTCGGAGCAGAAAAATGTGCAAACAAATTGCCAGCCATCTTGAATTTCTCCATAGAATGGTAGAGTGGATTTGCTAAGTAAGTTTGTGTGGATTTGCTAAGTAAAACGGTTGAAATTCAAATTGTTGAGGCATTGTTTGCAACAGATGTCACCTGCAAAATGTGATTGTTCAAATAATTACTGATAGATGGAACCAACAAAATTTAAATAAAAAATCGTTATATATGCATTTGACTGCCCCATAAGTTGCACAATATTCGTATATTTATTACGAATCATTTTGTTATGTAATATGTCAATGAAAACACTGTCTTTGTACAGCCAACTGCATCCAACAAAATTTCAAACAAGTGTGAGTTTCCATTTTTTTCCGCTCCGATCCAAGAGAGCTAGCGTTGGAACCAACGTGAAGTTGGCTGCTAGCAGTCCACATATAGTATATTAATGATTTCGTGTCGACGAGTTAGTTAGATGGGCGATTGTGAATTAATCTCACAATCGAATAAATTGACAATTGCCCAAAATGTACCTAATTCGATTGTCCGTTTATTCACTGAAATTAGAAAACAATCGAATCTAATTCTAAACAATTTATTTTATTACACATTACAATCGAGACAATGGCGGGTACTTATAGTCGATTTTATTTTATTTTAATGTATTTCTCGATTTATTCATCTGTTGGCATCAGTGTACTTGTTGAATTACTCCCATACTTATTCATGTTCGCATCATCGTGAATTCACTTTCACAGGTTATATTCGCAGTGAATAAAAAATCATGTTCACAGTCATACCTGCGAACATACATGTACGACTTAGCCCAACTCTAGTCTCTACCCCCGTAGTGGTAAGAGAAACTTTGATTTTATTCGTTTCTGTGGATATTTTTTTAATTTTTTGTTTTTATTATAATATTAATTGGAACCGAATAGACTGAATATTGTGAGATATTAACCATTGAAATGCTTTCGGATAAAAATCATAATGCAACGGAAATTGCACGTGAATTGTCGAAAGTCTATTGCGGACAGGTCATAAGTGAAAGCCAGGCCCAAAAATGGTTTAAAAAATTCGGAGAAGGAAATTATGGGCTCAAAGATAATGATCGCTCGAGGAGGACTAATTGACGCACTTTCCAAACACCTTGGATAAAAACCTTTTCGCATCCGTTCAGGAATTAGCTAGAAAAGTCTCTAAGTTCGGAAAATTAGTTTCGCATGATATGAGCGAACGAAATCTGCAGCAACGAACAAATTTCGAGCTGTTCTTTGACAGGATTGTTTCTGGGGGTGAGAAATGGGTTTCGCACGAGGACATTAAGCCACCCAGGCAGTGGCTGAGTTCTTCAGATAAACCGCAAACAAAAAAAACAAAACAAATATTTGGCGCAACACCTCTTCAAAGTGCCAGGGCATAGCTTCTCGCAACCACTCATGTTGTGTGCGTTATATTTTTCATACGAATGGAAGGGACCTACAGTTTAATGCCGAATCCGAACGGCGATGTGAGAAGCTTTTTCGTGACAACAATACTCTCGGATGTTTGTCAGACGCTCGCGAGAGGTGGGACCGTGAAAAAACTTTTTCGTATTTTCTGGGATTCAAACTTGGAACCTCATGCGTAGTGATCCGACACACTAACCACTTACGCCACGGCGCCCACCGCAGCAAGTGCATAAGACAGTCCGCCACCCGAAGAAAATAATGCTCTCATCTGGTGGGATATCCGTGGTGTTGTTCATTTTGAAATGGTTCCTCCTGGGTAAACCACGACAAAAGAGTATTACAGTCAACAATTAGACCGGGTGAAGGCAGCTCTTGAAGAAGAGTGGGCAGCATTGGTCAATCGTCAAGGGATACTCTTCCATTAAGACAATCCCAGACCACATGTCGCAAGAGACAATCTAGAAAGTCTACAGCTTCAGTTGGGAAATTATGGATCATTCAGCGTACTTTCCTAACATTGCCTATAGCGATCACCATCTTTTCAGGAGTTTGCAAATCATTTAAGCAATCGGAGAATGGGAAATCAGGCCAATGTCGAAAGTGTAATGGACGAGTATTTCACTTCTAAACCAGAGGAATTTAATAAATCTGGCGGAGAACTATTACCAATACGTTGGGATTAGGAGCGACGGAAAATATTCACCCGATTTAAACAATTTCAATTACGAATGGCGTTATTGTGCTGTTGAACGCCACTTGTCGTTGTTGTTGTAGCAGGTGTGTAGCTGAGGTTGACGATACTTGGTCGAGGTATTGTCCTCGAGTCGCTGCGGTACGTAGACCCGATCGTCGTGAGAGCTCGTTGGTGCAGTGGTTGGAAAAACTTCGGTGGTATTTTTTTTTCCTTTTCATACTCGGGTGGCTGATGATTGCTGTTCCTTGAACTTGCGCACATCGGCTAACGAGCAAACATTCTATCCACTGCACTATTGCCACACTGTTTAAAGACCTCGTGGAACCCATTAGTGTACGACAAAATGTCTTGTGAGAAATCTCATTGCTATTCTTTAGGACGTTGAACTCCATAAAAAGGCGGGAAAAACGACGAAATTTGTTGTTAGCAAATTAGTGATCGCCAAGTAGTGGACAACTATTGAAAATGTATATTTTACATTTTTAATTGATTGAATCAACTGAATTGAATTATCTTGCACCCCTATCGTGGAACCTGTCGGGGGAACGATCCACTAATAATGACGAATTTGCATCTTGCATTCTGCAGACGTGAACCATTCACATGTCGGTATCGTGAATAAGATTCACTGTATCGTGGAAAACGAATGGATCGAATCTCCTCATGCATTTGACATCCGCAGCTATTTCATTGCGGATTTGGTTGTTGTTAGTGTTAGTGAAATCTTACATTGCTTCTGGTAGTTCCATAATATTTTCCGTTTTCGCTCTTAACTAAGCGCCTTCTTCTGTCTGAAGATGATCTCTCATTAAAAACCAATGCAACGCTATCCATTTTCACACAAAATTCTTTTTTTTCTTCCGAATTGAATTTTCACAAAGCACATACGTGCTTCAAATGAGCTGTCACAACAGAACTTCCTAATCAACAATAGTGGTCCATAAGGAAGAGTATCAGACGGATCCCACGATAGCGTTTTTATGTTCACGTGAATAAAATAGGTGAAGGGGTGTTACTTTCTAAGATGAAAATAACACACTATCAGCAATTTATTGCTTTGACGGATTCGATAAGCCAACACGCTGTGTTCCCAAGTAGTCCTCCATTAAAACACAAACCGCGCCCGACGCTGTTTGATTTCGGTGATTGGACGAGAACCGATACTCTCAGCGTTGTATGGTTGTTGGCATAGCATGTGGAACTACTTACCGAGGTCTTTATACCATATCGTGGAAGTTACGGAATAACTTTAGTAAAACGAAACGACTCAAATAACGACAAACATCTTGCAAGTGAAACGCCTCTCAGAATAAGGGTATAGGTAAAGGGTATAAATGTAACAGACATTTTTTTTTTACTTGAATTAAATACACGGTAAGCCGCATTATTTATGGCAGGACCTGATGCATTTAAGCCTACAGCTCAGGCCATGTCCACAGAAATTTTTTTTTTACTTTCGACTATATCTATAGGCCCTACATGTAGCAACCCCCGCCCCTACAACCAACTGTCTTCATCACTCTTCGATGTTTTTCATCGTATCGTGCTGTATTTGTATCGTCTAAAAACTATTGCAACTCTATTGCGGTGGAAGTCGTTTTTGAAATCACTTAACGAATAAAACGATAAATCATTAAAAAATCGCTGGCATGCCTTGTTGCTATTATCAATGCAGACTAAAACCTTTACCAACTAATACATGACTCTATTTCTTACTTAACATTCCGATTATGCATGATTTTTTCTACAAATCTTCTTGATTTGTATAGAATAAAACGAACATCTAAACACATTCAAGCAAAAGATACGCGTATACTTTGTAAGCCTCCAATAAAGAGCATAAAAAAAGAAAACAGACGACCACTGATAAGATTATATAATACATGTATGGGCTTGTATCTAATTGTAATTTGTTGTATAACATTTTTTATCTTCTTTTTTTATTTTTGCATATATTACTAAACTTAACGACTATTTACTTTTTTTTTCATTTAAAAGTGTAACAATATTATTTGTGTAATCGATTCAATTCTTTTAACAATTGAATTTAATTTCTGTCATTGCTTCTCTTAGCAACATGCATGAACATATGTATTTACTTTTTTTTTCTATGAATAAAAAAAATAGTATATTTTCTGATTTCATTTGTTATTGGAAAGGACAGATGAGTGTAATGGATGGTTTCCATCCAAAACATAACATCAGTGATCCCACTTTAATACTCCACTGATAAATATTATATATGTATGTACGTATAATGTAGTAATAATATATTTAAATAAATTTTAAGTAAGCTAATTTTAAATATTAAAAAAACGTTTTTATAATTTTATATTTTTCTTTTTAAATTCATTTGGGTTTTCCAGTTCAAAGATATTTGAAAAGGTTTTTTATTTTGATTTTTATTTTAAGCGCATACTTTCTACCTGTGTGCGGTTTGATAGTGAATCACTCGGAAGTATTGGGATCAATAGACGATATTAGGCGATTTTCTTTCTTTGTTTATAGCAGAGCTCGAGCGCGTCGAGCATGCTCTTAACCGAACGTGCTCAGAGTGCTCTGATTTTTTAGGAAACACAATTGAGCACTTAGCTGTCATATGATTAGCATTCATATGGTTAGCTGTCAAAAGAGATGTGCTCAGATTTTCACTAAAGGCTCAACCATAATCAACATTGGGAAACATGAGCTAATGTCATAACTGAACGAAATGCTTTTCTAGGTTCTGTAAATTCCAACCGATGACCATAATACTTTTGCCTGCATACTTATCCGTCAAATCAATCAAACATACGTAAAACATATATTATATAAGAGAGGCAATAAAGTGTCAGGGTAGCCAATTATTTCTTGGAATAAATATGAATGCGGATTCATATTATATGAGAGGCAATAAAGGGTGGAGGTAGCTCATCATTTCTTGGAATTAATTAGAAAGCGATAGGCGGAAAAACGATTGCGCTCTTTCGGATTCGTTTCACAACTGACTTGACTATTGCTGCTACAACGGATGTCGTACACCTAAGTCCTCGACTGCAGTGCAGTGCGTTTGGTGGTGAGACACGACAACTGTCAGATGTACATATGCAATGATCGACTGAGAGCGTTTTTTTAATGTTTCCTCATGTTTGCAAACATGAACATTTTACGAATCGACGCTGGGCTTATTATGTGTTTGATAATAAGATTGTGAGAGTTCGAGGGTTTACATATGCGTACATCCGTAGCCGAATGTTAATTATGTTTCTTACTTAAAATTGCTCAGTCAATTTATTCTGAGTTCATAGAGTGCACACAGCATGGTTTTATTAAAAGCTCTGATGTGTTTCAGCTAAAAAAGAAACACAGTCTTTTTTTGACAACTCAGGCTCTGCTCTGAACTAAAAAAGAAAAACGCATATTTACTCCGTTTTCATGGTCAGATTGAAAGATCGATTTGAAACATTATTGAGTTTCATTCCACATTTTTGTTGTAAATAAATTGAAAAATCGAGTTAGAATCGAATCGAAAGAGCAATGAGTTTGACACTTCCTCTGCGCTTATCCGCCATCTTATTTTCATGGCGCATGGAAATCCCTTCCAGAGTTGTAACTAGTTTTCGTGACGTCAGAACAACAAATTCTTTTCCTTCTCCTCTATTTATCCTCGATATTTGGATCTCAACTCGTTCACAGAAAATTTTGTGATTGGATCGAGTCAATCAACCTTTCAGTTCTATCTGTGGTAATCGATCCGAATTGATTCTGGACGCAATCAGTCATGCAAACAGGGTAATTGCGTACCAGTCGAGCAAATGTACATTTGTTTCAAAAGGAGTAGTGTTGCAATGACTTGTTGAAGCGATTTGTAATGCAATAAAACTTTAACGAAGACTACACTTAAACAATGAATATATACGTGGTCAACATTTGTTAAGCTTTTAATATTGTAGAACTACTCATGATTTGTGTTAAACTTTCGTTAAGCTGAGTTGTAAAACGTTACAAGCAAGCAATGCAAAGTTGCTATGTCTTCGCATTGCTTTGTATCACGATGCACATGATCATTTTCTACGTTATTTTGTCTGTTTTTGTGCAGCCGACACATTTGCATTGCATCGCTGCGTAGTGCTGACGTTTCGGCACATTTGTAGATAAAGTTATATGGGAGTTCTGCGATTTGTAACTCAGTCTAGGTCAAATCGTGATCTATTTTATTGAAATGCACATGTCTCTTACATTATTTGCTAAAAATGGTACAAATGCTATATTTACCGAGAAGTTTCCCCACTTATTTTAATTTCTAGACTAGTCTGGAAATATTCAATCAAAATACACTGATACCAGCTATTTTGACTAGCGCTCGTAATGGCGCATCACAAAAATTGTAGGTATTATATATGTAATTTGTTTGCTGGAACGGCATATTTCAGATCATATGAATCACTGCATACATATGTATGTACTCGTATGCATATCGAAGCTGTACTTAACAAAATGCAAATTGTATGGATTTCGTGCTTTCAAAACAACTCTGCACAGCTCGCTAATAGCGTTACATATGAAGTCTTACAAGTAAAAGCATGTCTTGATCATTTCGTCTTTATTTACATTTTCCTTTCAAATATGGATTCATCACAGAAGAAATGTAATAAAGATAGTGAAACGTAAACAGTCAACGTCGAGAAACCCATTACACCTCGAAAGGGCTGCGTGATGAACTAGTTTAAATCACGTATTTGAGTCCAGTATTTTAGAAAAAGTTTTTACATCTAAAACAGATTTGGTCATCTAACCCAGATTTTGCAGATTTATGTTATCTTTTCACAAGACAATCACATTATCGTGAACAGTTTGTGCATCTACATAACTATATTGAGCCAAGCGTGTCACTTACAACATTTATGCAGTCAGTATGCGACGTGCATATATTTGTGGCTTACAGAATAGCAAACACTAACTGCTGACAGCATACAAAAATCCAGGAAAAACATCAACAGGCTAAAAATAAACTTATCTGAGGGGACCGATTTTTGGGTAAAGATTCTCTGCAGCCATCAGACGGATCATTTTATTGGAAGACTGAGAAGCAGAGAACACTCCAGAGTTCTAATAGATGCAAAAAGGCAGAATATCTATATGAAACACAAAACGAAAATTGATTATACACAAATCTAATTGGATGACACGGACGGTGAGCTATTTTTATTTGCATGCTTATAGCGTGAAACTATTTTATAAACTAAAATCGTTTTTATCGTGGGATGCACGAAAATGCCCACATTCAATCTTTTCACTTATTGTGGGTTTTATAAGATTAGGGTTTCCTTCAAACATGTATACCTGATTATGAGATAAAAGGTGCAAGGCCTTATTTACAGACAAATTTTCAATTCTTTTCTATTTTGGAAACTGTAAGAAATAAGATGGATTTTTGAAAGAAGAACTTCAATACTAATCTGGTACATACGAGCACTGCGAATTGGAAATCTTAAGTGTAATTTTATATACAGTGTTGAGCAAAATAATAAGACCACGTTGCTTCCCAAATCTCCGTCAATTTTACAGTTGAATTACAAAAACAAAACAAATAATACGAACAGAAACAATCTCGGGTTATTAAAATTTGCAAAGGCATTCATTTAACGTTTTTTTATTGGTAAATAGAACAAATGAGTATTGGGGATCAAATTACAATAGAAGTCATGATTGTTGCAGAGAAGAATGGGTCGCAGGAAACATTGCCCTGATGAACGCCTTGAAATAATTCAAGGTCTTAGAAAGAACGGAAAATCCTTAAGGGAAATCGCCGAAATTGTTTCTTGCTCGTTGGGAATGGTGGTAAATGCCTTAAAAGAACAAATGACTGAAGAAACACGAGGTCGAAAACGGATTTAAGCATTGTTCGGCGGAAATCAAAACTGAGCCAAGTCTTTAGGTAGACAGTTCCTTGATAAGACGAATGCCTACATTTCAAAAAATTGAGTCTCTTCTCAAAAAAGAATATCAAGGATCGAATCAATTTCGCCAAAAGCCATCAACACAAAACAGTTGAGAAGCGGCGCAACATACTTTGGTCAGGAGAAACCAAAATCAACTTGTTTGGGCCAGATACTAAAAAGGCCAGGTGGACAAGAATTTGATCTAAGATACTCGTATTCAGTAATAACCGTAAAACATGACGGTGGAAATATTATGGTCTAGAGATGATTTCACTATCATCGTGTTGGACATATTCACTGGATAAAAGAGACTTTAACCAAGGAAAAATACATTGAGATATTAGAAACAGTTATGTATCCCTTTGCTAACGATAATTTGCCTTGGCTGTTTCAACAGGACAATGATCGCAAAAATACGGCCAAAGTAACGAAAAAGTGGTTCGGAGACATGAAAATCCAAGTTCTTGAAAGGCCAGCACAGTCCTTAGTTCATAATCACATAGAAAATTTGTGGGGATTTCTTAAAACAGAGCTTAGTAAGACCACAAAACCAAGAAATAAGATTGAGCTGTGGCAAAATATCCAAAGGGTTTGGTATAATATCCCAAGCACATTTTGTGAAAAGCTCGTTGACTCTATGCCGCGTAGAAGTAACGCTGTATTAAAAGGAAGGAAAGGTATAAAAAGAAGCACAACTAAATATTGATCTTCCTTCATTCTTATTCTATCGATTTATTTTATTTTTTTTTAAGAGAATATTTTCACTTCAAATAATCGAAACTTCTACGTAAATTCGATTCTAGAAAATGAATCATCTCTACTCGCATAGCCGTATCTATTCAGCGACCTATTTGTACATGTGTATTCTCGTGGTAGCATTTGCAAATAAAAGAGAACACGACCCTATTGCACTAACAATTTATCACATACCACTTATAACTTAGCAGCTTATCTTAATTACTTTTGCTGCACCAAAAATAAATTTGAAAAGAACTTATCTAAGTGGTGAAAAGTGAATAGTGCTCAACTTTTGGGATTAGTCTTACACCAAATAGAAAATGAGTGAGTCATAAATATTCAATTGAAGAGTGATAAGTTTATCAAATCAGACCATTTTCTCTTATTTCAGGTGCAACAAATTATTGTGCTCATATCCTATCAAACATAAGTTGATAATTTAAGCAGAAAACAATATTGCAATCAATTGATTTTAAATGTTTCGTTTCGAGAGGTTATTTGAAGAATATTCTGAAAATGAATCGCGAAGGAGGCGTGTAAGAAATTAGCGTATTAATTTTGACTTAAATTTGTGATAAGTGAACGTAGTGCGGGTTTATCGGGTACACAAATTGATTATATATGTACGTGATTTCTGCAAGGTTATATTTTTTTTTCCGGCAACAGTTACCATTATCACTAACCATTATCACCCCACAGGCGGATCAGTAGAAATGCGGTGAAGTGGGAGGGTTATGATCCCTTTTTTCGGATCATAACCTCGCTGATAAAAGGAAGAAGAAGATGAAGAAGAAGTTACCATTATCACTAAGCAAACAAGTGATAATTTGAAAAAGGAGTGAAATCGAACATGCTGTCATGCAACGCTTATAACTTACACTTAGCAAACAAATAATTAAATGTTTATTTGCCAGGTGATATGTGATAAGCTGCTGGTGCAATAGGACCCAGATGCGGGAAGTTTCGCTATTACTTTTTAATCTAAGACAAAAGAAAATATACAAATTATTAATTTTTTATTGTTGGCATCAAGGGAGGACGAATCCTGTGTATTTCTTTATGGATCTCCTTAACTGTGTTCATATTTTTATAATTTCATTTTTATTCTTTCACCGTCGAGTACGTTTGGATGTAGTAAGTGGGTAAGGCAATGTAAAAAACACACCAAGCGCTTGTTCAAGGCAGAATGACACAACGCACCACGAGAGGGGAACAGGATGTACATAAGTCAGCATCTGCATTGAAAGCAGCTAAGGACATTAATTTGGCACTTAACGATTTCTTATGCAAAGTGCAAGATTTTAAATAAAAAAAGAAGTTCACGAATAAAATAATAAACAAAAGTTGAACGTGATTTATCGTCGACTGTACGATAACTTGTAGGGAAATTTTGGAGGCAATTAGCTAAAGACCGGCTAAATGTAGAGGCTGTTGGTTGAGGCCCAGGTTCAGCCCGAACTGTAGCGCCACCTAAGTAAGTTTGCCGATCAGAAAGGGACAATTTTTCGACAAAAGTCTATTTGACAACAAGAAAATCTTAAATTTTCTACGACAAAAGGAATATTTTAAAGTTCTTTCTTACATTTAAAGAAAAACATCTTTATTTGAGGGCACATCAACCATGAGTCATCATATTGGAAAGATCGGTAAGGTATAAACATTCAACAGATGATTACCGCACGAATTGACTGAGATCAATAAGTTACAACGACTACAGACCACCACCAGCTTAGTTAGTCGAGAAGTCCGTTTTAAGTAAAAAAAATTACGCTTGATGAAAAGTGAATCTCGTTCGATGACTGTACATAGTCAGGACAATGTTTAGATGCCGATGAAGCTTATCATGCAAGATCATATATCACCAGAAAAAGATTATGGTAATCGTATGATGGACTGGAGAGGGGGTCTAGCAAACAGCAGGGAAATTGAGTCTATGTATGAAAAACTAAGCCAATTGCAGGCTGCTTGATAGTACTTTTCAATAAAAAAAAGGTCATACTTTTTATTCTGCTGACACGTACGTATGGGATATTTCTCTACACGACTGTTCTGTTTTGGTGAGATCCATGTAGCAAACATTAAATTTATTTCTCGTATTTTTACTCGCAAACACATCTAATTGAACAGGGGAAGCATACAGTCATAACCCCTTCCCTAAAGGAAGAATAATAAGAGCAGACGAGGTGTGGAAGAGCGAATATTGTGTAAACCTGTGGGCGAATATTGTGTAAACCATTTGACAAAGTGTGGAAAGACTCAATGCTAGCTTACATGCGCCTTAATGAACTGTGGCAACGTTGGCAGACTTGGAATATGAGATTCTTATTCATACAGACTACCTTTTTAATCAGAATCATATAAGAAATGCGTTTCAATGAGCTTATATTTGAAATTTAGCTCAGAAAAAGTGCTGCTAAAGGGCTAAGGAAGTGCTGATTTTAAAGTGAAATGACAAACAGAGGTATGGTGATAATCTATTGCTTTGACTTTGGTAATAAGGCCGTACACATAATACTATAATTATGAAGGAACGAGCTCTTAACCCCTGCTTTGGTGGGCAGGCTGATCACCGTATCCTTAGTTCATTCCAAATCAATAACGAATTTATTTACAAGAATAAGTGCACAGCGAGTAAAATATCTATCAACAAGGTATTTACAAAATGTATATGCTAATCTGGGTTTGATCCCAGCCCAGCGTAAAAAGTCGATCGTCAAACCCGCCATAATCTATACTACATTCCCCTTATTTGTAGATATGCCTGTATGTATTTATGAAACTATTCTTTCCTGTTAATTACGAATAAAAGTATTCTCTTCAAAGACTACGACGTTAACTACCACCATTATTCTCGACCTTCTCCGGTGTACATTTGAACCGCCTATCCGAATCCATGTTCCGAGCGAGACACACTTTGCAGAATGTATTGGCTGATTTAACAAAGGGAGTATGTAACTATTTACAGTTTAACGATTTGTTTTTGTCTCACAACTAATAATTTAGAATAAATAAGGGCAAAAAGAAAACCTTAGTCTATTTGCATGTTGAGTGTGATTATGTGGAAAGTCCAGCTTTAGTTCATCGTTCACAGCGCCGCTGCCGCTTTGTGATGATTGCGGTGATTGTGATGATGATTGTGGTGGTTGTGATGACCTTCCTTGTGGCGATTTTTAGCCCGCTTTCAGTTGGCCACATCACTGCTGTTTTTGAGATCCCGCTCACGGAAGAAGCCTCGTTCGGTTTTGCACTCACGAATGGTGACCGTTTCTAGATTCACTGTCACATCAGTGATAACGACTTTGTCGGATATTTTGCATTTGCTTGGAAGCCAAAAGCGTGGTGGTGCTGCCTTCGGCGACAGCGGTGGTGACTGGGAGCGTGATATTTTTAGCGAGTTGTTGCTATGATGATGGTGATGGTGGTGGTGATGATGATGCTGATCTTTGGACTTTGTTTCATTATCATCTTTCTGTTGTGGTGGTAGGGGTGGTGGTGGTGGTGCTGCCGCCGCCGCTGGTAGTTGCGGTGGTGCCTGCTGCAATTGTGGTTGCTGCTGATTAGCATTCTGCTGTGGTTTCTCTGATGGAATGTCCTGTTCGGGGCGTGATGCCGGTGTTTCTGGGGAAAGTGGTGCCGAGTCCGATTTTAGTGGTGTCGAAATGGGAGCAGCTGAATCTAAACAGTAGTTCTTAGCAGGGGGTGGACCATCGGGAGAGGTTTTAATTGTGACTCCAATTTTGCCAGACTCTTTGAGGACCTCAGCTTTGCGTTTGGTCCCAACCGGTGGCTCTTTTCTATTACTGAGAGGTTGGTCTTCGCTGCTGCTGGAATTTGTATCCGCTTCGGGAATGAATGGTGATGCTCGCTGGTGGTTTGGCGACTCAGATCGCTCGGAATTGGTAGGCGCACTGGCACCGCCGGTGCTGCCTTTCTCAGAAGATCCTTTCATTTCTTTGCGTTTTTCTTTATCTGACGATGGTGTAGGTGTGTCGTTTTCATCACCAATCGTGGCATCGTCGTCCTCCTCGGATTCTATATTATTGCGCTCCTTTTCCTTCTTTTTTGGTCCACGTTTAGAAGGTGTACTAGAGGACTTATTGCTTTGTTCGTAAATTTCGATTAGACGACGATCGAGGATGTTCACTTCGGGTTCCCAAGTGTTGTACCGCTGGTTCCAACCTTTCCATTTTACACGATATTCAACAACGCCCTGAAAAAAAGAAAAATATTGATTATTCTATGGTACCGGGTGGTGTCGACATTCATATTTTCTCTCTACAAGTATCACATAGTTGAAAGCGGCCTCTAAGAATCTTTATTTTGCAGAAATTCCACTAACAACGTATTGAATTGATGTATCATAGTCTCTACCTTTTTTATGAACATGCTGAGCCGAAAATATTTACATACATTCATACTTAGTATTCCCGACCTTTCACAAAAAAAAAAATTGTTTTTTCCATTATTTTTTGAAGTCGTTTATGGAAAAATGGTAAAGGATTCATTAGTCAGGTCAATTAGTTGCTCGTCAGTAGTGATTTGAATAAGTATAGTTCTTGAAAAACTGATTAATATTGAATATCGTGCGATAATTAAATTCTTAACAAAGAAAGGATTGACTCCAAAAAAAAAGTAATCACAACAATTTCTTGGGACTGTAAAGCAATTTTTGATTGTTTTTAAAAAGCGGAGTACAATGACTGGTGACTGGTGAATATTAGGATTCATTGCTGCATAAACTTCGGACGGAATATCGTTTCTAAACACTTCAACGAAAATGTTTAGTGCATTACTGTTTAACCGACTTTCGAGGTGGGTTGAAGAAAATAAAGTTTTACTTGAATTCCAAGCAGGGTTTAGAACAAATCATTCAACCGTTGACCAAGTATTCACGCTTCTTAATCTTGCTGAAATATACAAGAAAAGAAATCCGTGCTGCCTTTGATTCCATAGCTCGGGAAGCACTCTTTTATAAATTGCACCATCTGGGACGGGAGTTGTGTGTCAGAAGAATTCTCAAGACCAATGGGCGTTAAACAAGGCTGTATATTAAGTTCGTTGTTATTCATCCTGTTTATCAATGATATTATGGACAATATCAGAGGTGGAAAAGAAATCTACGGGATGGCCGGGTCAGTGAACAACATGCAGCTTATGATAAATAGACTGTCTGAATACTGCAAGACAGGGAACTTGTCGGTTAATCAAGGAAAGACAAAAATGATGATTATAAGAAACGGGTGGGAGGAATTCGAGGAATGAAAAATGGACGTACGAAGAGGAGCCAATAGAAGTGGTAAAAAGAGTATACAGTGAAAGTTGCTTAGTACCACTTCCGCTTATAACGACCGCATATCATCAGTCCTTTCACCGCCGTTTTAAGCGACTTCCACTGTTGGAAGTCGCTTATTACGCCGTCCGCTTAAAACGACCGCATTTGTCGGTCCTTTCACCATCGTTCTAAGCGACTTCCACTGTAAGTATCTGATTAAAGCTAACCTTAGCATAAACAAACACTTTGAAACCAAAATATCAGAAGCAAAACGAGCAATCAGTTCAGTACGGGAAATTGCATCAATAATAAGTTTGTAGAACACAGTTCAAAGCTAAAAATAATACGTGCTACAGCAACATCTATAATGTTGTATGGGGATAGTCCCCATTCGACGCGGTTGAAAAGTTTATGCGTTACTACATTAAAAGAGTATTCAGGCTACCGAATAATACCCCCAATTTAAATGATTTATCTGGAGACAGGTATGGCTCCCCACTTTCTTGAAACATTAAAGCTGCACTTCGATTATGTTATAAAAGTTATGAGGATGGAGCTTCAAAGACTGCCAAAAATAGTTTTCTCTCACCTAATTTCAACAAGAAGCAACTGTATGGATGAATGGAGTAAACTAGCAAGTAATTGTGGTTTCAACCTAAGTATACCAGAAAATGACCAAGCAACAGCTCTGAAAATTCAATCTCACAAAATCCTAGAAAAAAACAGGAAACCTCCTTTACGACTCATATGTTAATGAAGCTCAGTCATTGCAGCACAGAGTTTATTATAGCAATTTAAAATACAATTGAAGAGAAGGAACGTATTTCATAAATAGTAACTCAATTGAGAAAATAAGCGTTATTTTGAAAATGAGAGCTGAATTAACAAACTTAAACTATATACCACACAGGCCTGAACTTCCAATCTTATGTGACCTCTGCAACTTAAGAGAAAGAGAAGAAGTATTCCATTTCATCGCAAAGTGCCCTATTCTCGGAGTTTCGTACGACGTTCATTGGATCTAACATATAAGTGTTGGAGGACACGATTCCCATTTTGAATGATGAATGTGGTTGGGAAGTACTTTATAAATATGCTGTGAACGCATTACGTCATAGGATTATTGATGAAGATTTTAAGAGAACACATCAAAACTATCTACTTCATTTTAACAATATTCTCTCTTCTTTTCGTATACAATTGTGTCAATCTGGTAGACGGTATTAAGCTACTCCACTTAGACTATAAGGTTTATAATTTTTGTAATAAATGTATTCTTGAAAATATATAGTCAATAAAAACTAACTAACTAACTTTGGGGACCTGCATTGCGATTGATCGGAAACTACTGACTGCTCATAACTTGGCTTGGGCCAGTAGCGCAACAATCAAGTTCGTGATGAAGTGCTTGCTTTACCCCCTAGTGGTGGTCCCCGGGCAAATATATGTATAAACCCTTATACGTGTAGGCTAAGATTGCAAGTGCGTGTTGTCTAGGGCCTTGATACTAGACTAGGTAACGTGGGCCTGCAACCTACGTTACTGAAAACCGACCGCTACAGAAACCGACACTATGCCTCGGATACATGTGATAATAATGATCACATGTTGACGACTTTTGGCTATTGTACCCGGACAAAGATAGGTTTCTGGAAGGTAAAGACGCTCCTTGACTCGGGAAGCGAAGGTCCTTACAATACCAGATTCCTTCAATTAGAAAAAGAATTCATGCGTTATAAAATGGACATTTTGGGGGTAAGTGAAATAAGATGGTTAGAAGCGGGCGAGTACCAGTCCCCAACGCGTAACACTGTACTACTCTATTCTGGAAGACCATCCGGAAGTCCGCCGGAATATGGTGTCGGACTACTGTTAACAACAACAGCACGCAAGGGCCTAATTTCCTGGCAGCCCCATGGTGATAGGATTTTGACGGCCAGATTCCGGACTAGAGTCACCATCATACAGTGTTACGCCCCAACGAATAATTCGTCTGAGGACGAAAAGGAGAGCTTCTACAATCTCTTAAGTGCCGTCTTCAACACAACACCAAATGGAGACATTGTCATAGTGATGGGGGATTTGAATGCCAAGGTAGGTAACGACAACGAAGGCTCAAACATGTAATCGGCGAAAGGTTTGTGGATTTCTGCAATGCCAACCGCCTTGTGATAGGTGGCACCATGATTGAGCACAAGACCTGCCACAAAGTCAGCTGGGTTTACAGCGACAGGTAAGCAACCTCTAATCGAATCGACCATTTTGCCATCAGCCGCCTCTTTAGGAGTAGTCTCCTGGACGTCCGAAACATGTGAGGGGCAGATGTGGGGATAGTACGAGATCACCATCTTATGATAGCTACTCCCCAACTACGCACTGCTGCAGTTCGAAGGTCCTACGACAACACAAGAATGACTCGGTTCAACATCGACAGACTAAATTATCCCTCAGTTCGCCAACACCTTCGCAAGGTGTGGCAGCAATCAGCTGCTCACTGCCCGCAACTATCCAAGACCATTGATGTGCTGTGAAAAATGTTTTTACATCTGGTGATGAATGAATTGTCGGTCGATCACAGGGAAGACATAGGCCGTGGCTTTCCAAGGATACCTGGAGACTGATTGACATTAACATTGTGCTAGGCGGCCGTCCTCCACCGATACATCATAGTGAAGATCATCTTCCTAGGCGCACCAGATCCACACTTGCCCAACTGCGATCCGGCTGGAGATCCATGTTGAACAATTATATGCACCGCTTACGCGACAATATCATTGATCAATGCCCACTGATCAAGTGTCCGTCGCATCCCACAGTACTTACACCAAGATCCTTATGGACTCACCCAGTCGAAGCTGCCGCTTTCCTGGGCTTCGATCTCACTGATAACAACCCACCTACACCACCTTAACGTTTGAACCATACGAATCAACATAGTTGCTACAACAACAGAATCGCCAAAGAGCTGATACGTGGTCGTAGCTCCAGTTAATACCCAGTGAAAAGCCTAGGCGGTTCCTTGCTCATTTCGAATGAGAACCAGCTCAAGAAATGGAAGGAGCATTTTGCTACGGTTTTGAACTGCGTATTCTCAAGCGATATGCTCCCAAATCCGACTGAGGTGCCCGAGGTGAGAAATGCCCGAATACGCACCACGACACCCAATAAGGATGCGATCATCACCGCGTTCAAAACACGTCAAACCAACAAGGCGGTAGGACTTGACGGTATTCCCGCAGAGTTCTTACGAGCATCACCAACAACATCGACTGGGCTACTGCTTCAACTTACAGAGGGAGTTTGGGAAGCTGAGAGCTTTTCTGACGAGCGGAAAAAGGGAATGATCGGACATAAGAAAGGAAAGGGTATCTGTGTGCTGCATGCTGTAGCTAAGATAATAGCTAAAATCATCCTGGAGCGAATCAAACAACATCTCGAAGACATACATGTTTCCGCTCTGGATCCTCCTGCGCTGACCACATCAACACCCTGCGGTTTATCATCGAACAGTGCGTTGAATATCGGTCGCCACTTCACCAGCTGTTCATTGATTTTGAGAAGGCGTTCGACAGTGCCAACATGGAGTTTATTTGGCGTGTCTTACGCAGGAGAGGTATTCCCGATAAATTAAATGCTATTATCAAAGCTACATATAAAAATAAGTAAATATTTGACACAAGAGGCCTTTAAGCGCATGATCAGGGCTTTTCGTGTTGTGTGCGTTATATTTGTTCAAACAAATGGAAGGGACCTACAGTTTAGTGCGGTATCCGAAGGGCAATTTGTTCTGAGAAGCTGCATATGAAGGGTCCAAATGACACGTTCTGCAGAGAGGAAGGTTGTCTGAGAAATTTTAGATCCGAATTGGGTTGAGGCAAGGCTGTACTCTTTCACCAATACTATTCCTATTGGTGATTAGCGATGTCCTTAATACAGCTTTGTCCACGGGAAACGGAGGAATTCGATGGACTCTCACATACCAACTCAAATCCCTCGACTACACTTACTCTCTCACAGAACTATGGACCTCCATCAAATGACTGCAGATGTGAAGAGGGAGGCAGGCGTCGTCGGGCTGAAAATGAATACGGCAAAAATTAAAAATATTAGCCTAGGAACAAACTCATGGGCTCAAATAATTGGTAGAGAGAGTAGAAGATTCCCAGTATCTTGAGAGTATTGTGTTGATCGATGATGAAACCGAACTGAATACAGTCTGCGTTTGGGATGTTTTCCAAAATATGTCCAAGCGTTGTAATCAGTTGGAACACAAAGCTGAGACTGTTCCGCTCCAACGTTGAATCCGTGCTGTTATATGAATGCAGCACATGGAGTGAGCATCAATATCACGAGAAAGCTGCAAAGTTTCGTTAGCAGATGCCTGTGCAACATCTCAAGGATTTTCTGGCCCAACCGTATATCTAACGGACACCTGTAACAGGGAACGGGTCAGGAACCAATAGGCACAACCAATCAAGGACGGAAGTGGCAGTGGATTGGTCATAAGTTTCAAAAAGATGACAGTTCCATAGCTAACCATGCTATGCAATGGAACCCTTTAACTTAGGATAGCAGAATATTTGGCGGTCCGAGTAGAACATGAAGCAGAACAATCGAAAAGAAGGCATGACAGTTGGGGAAAAGTTGGGATGAGGTAAGGCACACCGTACAATAAGGCCCTACGACTTCTAACAATTCGACTCAATTTCAATTACTTACTGCGGCCAGTTCTTCTTGTAGATACCGTGTATCCAACACTACTTCTTACACTTTTACTTCACCAGTTAAGGATCGGGCACATCTTCTACAAAATAAATTAAAATTCCAGTTGTGAACATCGGCCCATTCTGTTACTTACACTGGCAAACTTTGAATGAGTTATTGACTTTCAATCTCGGATTTTACGAGCAACTCAGTGCAAACGCACACAACATTGGCACGATTCCCAATCGAGATTCACGTCGTCCCTTCAAGGCATAACAGAATCCCCATAAATTGCCAGTGTCCAGCCCGCGTAAACTTTTTACACTGCTTTCACAAATGGAGAAGCTCACTGCTAACCCTTCCAGCGCCCAGCAACCAGAACCTTGAATTTGTAATTTCTCTCAGCTTTGTCTCTACCCACTGCCATGGGAGGGATAGTGTGATCCATCACTGGAAAATCCCTGACCCCAAGTCAACACAACCAATGGGACGAGATACAGAAAAGGAGGCAAGTTTTTGGATTAATCATCAGCCGTGGGGAGGGAACTCCCTTCGTAACATGCATGAGTGCCCACTCACTCTGTGCATCTGCGGGGGAAGGTCGAATAAACAAAAATGGCGAACCTATCCTGGCAACCCATGACGGACATGCGGAACTCCTACGAACACAACTCGTCCACTGAGAAGGGGGACTTACCTTTCTAACGCGTTTCTGGATTATTCTCTCCGCTGCGTAGACCCGATCGTCGGAGCTGCCCATATTTTCCAGTTTTTATGGATTCGCCTGTCCAACGCTGTGAAAACCTCTGCCACTGTGGGGATCCCCGCGGGCTTATCCACTTTTCTTCGAGGATTTTCCTTCGGCGGCACCAAGTTTCGCTCGTCTACAGGGGTGGTGCGTCTCGCAGGCCGTTCGGGGAGTTGGGTGTCTGTTGGCACTTTTACGCAGTCCTTCGTCCTCTTGTCGCTTGAGGGGGGTTTCCTCGTTCAGTATCCACAGACGATTGGTTGTGGTTACCTGGGAATGCGTGCGAACTTTGTTTACGAATGCTGGGGCGGATTCGAAGCGTGGGGAGCACAGAGAAGCCTTCACGCAATTTGTTTACAAATATTACGTAGTTTAGTCGTCTCCGGTGTTTTCACAGATTTTCGCCATCATGGAAAAATCTCGGGTATGTTTTTTTCTCCGTTTTGCGTCTACTTTCTTCTTTTTGTTTCGTTCTCGTTTTTTTTTTCTTCCTTTTTGTGGTTGGAAATTTCCTCTGGGTAATTTGTGACATATTCACCACGGTGTTGTGTGGTAGGATGGATGAGGTACTGCCAAGTCGAAATTAGAAAATCATTTCCGATTGTCGGAGTTAATGGTCGACTTACATTTAGGGAGACAAAAAAAATAAATAAATAAAAATAAAAGTGCCTGGGCCTAGCTTCTCGCAACCACTCTTATTATGTGCGTTATATGCTATAATAGAAACGCAGCCTTCTGCAGTTCAAATTTTTTAGTATTATAGAAGAAAAGTAATAGGTTGATTACTCTACGTAAATGTGCGTTCAATGCACTGAAAGTAATAACATATATAATTAATTCGGTATTTAGATAATAAAACATATAAAAGAAGATATCATATTTGCAATTGATGTTTCAACGTTATATCCTTTCACACGAATGGAAGGGACCTACAATTAAATGCCGTATCCGAAAGGCAATTTGTTTTTGAGAAGCTTTCTCGTGGCAACAATACTCTCGGATGTTTGTCAGACGTTCGCGAGAGGTGAGACTGGGAGATTAGTTACGCGTTTATAGCTACGTTTTTGTTTTTTTTTTTTTTACCAAAAACAACGCAAATGAAAAACGAAACCAAACGCAAAAATAAGAACAACGAAAACAAGAAACGGCAAATATTTGAAAATCATTTCTTTTTCGAAGTGAAACATTTTTAGCGAGACTAGTGAATCCGAATGACTTCGACATAAAAAAGAAACATGAAACGATCAACCACACTGGTCCGATCACCGAAATAAAGCAGCCTCGGGTGCAATTAGTACTTAGATGGTGGACCGCTTGGGAACACCACGTGTTGTTGGCATTTTATTTATTTTTTTTTGTTTTATAAGTTGATACTCTACATGGATTTTAAAAAAGCCTTTCATAGAGTACATTACGCTTTACTTTTAGCTAATTGTAAGCTTAAGTCGTTGAGTTTTCACTCTTCAACGCGAAGGTGGTTTTCCAATTGCTTAAGTGATAAATAGAAGGCAATTGGTAAAGATAGAAAGTTTTACATCTCGCGTAATAAAAGCAACTTTTGGCGTTCCACAGGGTAGTCATCTGAGCCATCATCTGAAAGGTGGAAGGCCAGAGCCAGCGCGTAAGTTTGAATGTGCGGTTACTGCTTCTTCCAATTTGCAGGCAATACGAGTAACTAGAGAAGACTTTGTACGTATCTATTTCCAATAAAAGGATCGCCAGTCATCCAGCCCTGCAATGAAAACCTAAGTCCAAAAACCCTCTACAGTCAACTCTTCCCGTAACCTGTGAAGAGAGAGCTTTGATTTTCCTGAATGGGGCCCCAATCCGAATTAGTGCATGTGGAGATAACCTTCCCTTTGTTACTGGATATTTGGGTAGTACTCTTTGCCAATTTGTTGTGGATTCCACTGCTATAAAAACCATAGTTCATCCCACCCAGTAACTCAACGACAGCTTCGGTCATTGTCACTTTGTCATACGTTCATTGAAAGCGAATCCGGTAATTTTATTAACGTCAAAGGTAAAAGTTTGCGGCTTACGCAGCGGATATATCGAAAAGCGGATTTTTAGCATAGACTTCATGGTATTTCATGGAAGTGTCATCGACTTTAAATCTGGTTTCTTGCTACTACAAGGCAAACACAAAATAAAGCTTTTTGGATTCAGGAACTCTCAACGGCAGATTACAGGAAAAGTATGAGATAATTACCACCCTTGCTTATACCATGTTCCCATCGAACCGAAATCCAGAGATTTCGATGAACTTTGACCGAAATCTCGAAAGCCGTTCCCACCGAGTTGATTTCAAATGCCGATAATTGGCAATTTTGTATCCTAGAGTGCGTTCCAAGTCATGCAAATATTATGAATAATACCTTACATCTCGGAACAGCTGAGATAACCAAATGAATCAGTTGTTTATGCTTCAAAGAAACTTCGGGGGTGGTGTCCAAATAACTGGAGAAATTTTTGTAATTTTTTTCCTTTGCTTCCGACTCAAAGCATATTTTTTTGCGATAACCGATGTCATAGACAAATCAATCATCCAATAGAGCGAACAATTTTTCCAGCCATATGACCAAGCTACTGTCAGTGTCATGCCTTCGCAGTAATGTTCACACAAGCGTTCGCAATTGATCGGATTGACTTTATGTATTTCATGGGAAATAATGCTTGTGGACGTCCGGATTCGAACCACGAACCATTAGAAAGGCAATTGACGACGTTACTACTATACCATTGCCACCCCCAAAGATAGCCGAAATGAGAACTGTCATGAGACGTGTTCAACTGAGGGAAGAAATAGCTAAACAGTTTTTTGTTTGGTTGATACATTTTTATCACGCAAATAAGGTTTTGTATTTTTATTTCTGTGTCTTACAACTCACTCCCGTGTTGATTTTAAGATCAATATCCCCTTCTGAGAAAATTAAAATTGGCGAAATATCCCTTTTACCTTTGTATATCAAGCATGCTTACGAACACAAGGAAAGAGAAATGGCAAATGCTTTCAGCTTACGTGAAATTAATAAATTAACTCGATCTAGTCCCAAATCCAAACTCGCATATTTCGCAAATTTCACAAATTGCACTTGACCTGGAACGCACTACTAATGTTTTGACATCTATAAATGAACTCCAAAATGAACCGAAGTTCACGCTGTAGGCTTGTTTGGTTTTACAACCTATCACACTGGATGAACTCAAGGAGATTTCAAGTAGATTTCGCCGAAATCTCCTGATTTCGAAATCTTGAATCCTAGATTTGGAGAGATTTGGCGAAATCTTGGGATTTCGTTTGGTGGGAACATGGTATTAAGTTCGTTGCACGTAGATGCGGAATATCCTAGCGACCCAATATTGCAACTTTTATCAGCATCTACTCAAGCCGAAGAAATTGATAAATTAACATCTCTACATCTCTACTAATAAGTCAGCATTTGCTGGGACAGCGGTAACCTTGGAAGAATAGAAACTGGAGCAGCTGGACCAATAAGACGGCTATCCAGGCGGCTACCGATTATGAGAAGAGGGGAAGCGGATCAGCTCGTGCAAGACACGCAGTCCGAAATGTCATATGTCCCTCTAGCAGCCTGTGGTCGTCTCCCGCAGAACTCGCCGTTTCTGTGTGGACTACATGCGTTTCGTCAAAGAAGCACATGGCTTTTACTATTGGTAGGGACTCTGGGAGCTCAATATCATGCCTTTTGGGCGTTTTAATGCCCCTGCCAACCTCCAGCGTCTTATGGACAACGTTTTTCGTGACGTTCCATATAAGGCCTATCAGGTTTACCTTGATGATGTCATCGTTCATTCAGCTAAATTCCAATTTTTAGTTGAAAATCTTCGTCTTGTTTTTCAACGCATTATTGGGACTGGACTGAAAATAGCTCCATAACCACCAAGTCGGTTTTCTGTAGAGAGTCTGTAAGATTACGTGGACATATAGTGCCCGGCGAAGGTATCACCCCGGACCCAGATAAAGTGAACACAATAAGAGACTGGCCAACACCTCGCTGTAAGAAAGATGTTCAACTTTTTTGGGCCTCTTCGCATACTATATACCATGCATCTCTTAGGTGGCTTTGAAATTTTAAGGAACCTGATAGTCAAATTGCCCAGTGGATAAAAAGCAAACTGCGTTTGATTTTTCGGTTGCACATCGCGCTGGAAATCGCCATGGAAATGCAGACGCACTTTCTAGACGCCAATGCATCTCCAGCTATTGACAACACCGTGCACGGAAGGAAGAAGCAGATATCATGCAGGTCAAATTTTCCAGAACCATTGAAGATGTGTGAAATTTTCAGAAACCAGATCATTGTTTGGGATTGGTTCACGAAATAGCTAGGAAAAGGTCGCTGCTATCAACTCGAAAAACTAAGCAGCGCTACGGTATGTAGACCAAGGATCATTCTTATGCAGTTGGAGATAAAGCCTGGTTGTACAAGTTTAAGGGGGGAAAGGGATATAGCTCAAAGTTGCACTTTAAGAAAAACCGAAATAGTGTTTCTACTGTACCGTAAGGTGTAGTTCCCTAAATTTGAGCTCCATGCAGCATTACCGATCTAGAAAGTACCTAGAATATCTTACATTTGATTTCCATGGATAAATGTTTATTCCCCAGGCAATTTTTCCAAGCTGCACTTATAGCTGACTTAGCTTATGCAAGCTTCTCCCTAAAATGCTCTTCCATATTCATTGCGCTGCAGATATTATTACTTACTTGCTTAGGTGGCGCTACAGTCCGGGGTGGACCTGGGCCTCAACCAATAAATCTCTCCAGCCAGCATGGTTACGACCCAGTTGCGAGCCAAGTTGGTTGAGGCCCCCCTCCACTTGTTTGCACCACCTACCACGAGGTTGTCGTCTACTGCGCCATCCATCCGAGGTGGATTCGAAGACTTTCTTAGCGGGAGCGTTGGGCTCCATCCGCTCTAAATGACCCAGCCATCTTAGTCGCTGTATGTGAATTCTTTTGGCTAAATCGATGTCCTTGTATAGGCCGTACAGTTCGGCATTGTACCTTCTCCTCCACTCACCGTCTATGCAGACTGGACCAAAGATCGCTCGAAGAACTTTTCTCTCAAAATAACCAAGGACATCCTCATCCGGTTTTATCAAAGCCCATGCCTCTGCGCCATACAGCAGGACTGGGATGATTAGTGTCATATAAAGAGTTACCTTAGTAGTTCGAGATAGGGCTTTGCTACTCAATTGCCGTCTCAGTACATAAAAACAACGATTGGCAAGAGCAATTCTTTGTGTGATCTCTCTACTGATGTCATCTGCGGAGCTCACCATAGAGCCTAAGTAGACAAAATCCTTTATCACCTCATAATTATATCTGTCTATTGCGGCGTTCTGTCCAAGACGCCGATGTTGGGTGTCCTATTTTGTAGACAACATATATTTAGTTTTGCTTTCATTGACCGCTAAACCCATCTTTGCTGCCTCGATCTCAATACTAGCAAAAGCCCCATTGACGGCCCGCTGAGTTCTTCCGATTATGTCAATGTCATCTGTGTAGGCGAGAAGCTGTACAGACTTATAAAAGATTGTACCTCCGATGTTGGCTTGTTAGTTTTATACAATTCTCTCAAGTACTATGTTAAAAAGATCGCATGATAGCGCGTCACCTTGCCTAAGACCTTTCTTTACATCGAACGGTTCTCTGATGTTCTTACGGACTTTGATGTAGCAGCGAGAGTTTTCCATCGTCATTCTGCACAAACGGACGAGCTTGGCAGGGATGCCAGACATGACATGGCTTTGTATAACTCGTCTTTATACACGCTATCATAGACAACTTTGAAATCGATGAATAGGTGGTGGGTATCGATTTTATATTCATGGGTTTTTCCAAGATCTGCCGTAGTGTGAATATTTGGTCAATGGTGGACTTTCCCGGCCTAAAACCGCTGTGATAAGGACCTATCAGATCGTTGACGATCGGTTTCAGGCATTCAAATAATACTGCAGACAGGATCTTGTATGCGATGTTGAGGATACCGCAGATATAAGTATCCAAATATTTATACGATTTCACTGTATCTATCTCTTGTCCATCAAAAAACACTTTTTATTTCGTGCATGCCTCACTCCTCCTTTTGCAAGTACTATTGTTTTGGATTCAGATATGTTAACTTTTAATCTCCACTCTTCGCAGTATGTTTGTAGCTGATGTATCATTTTCCGTAAGCTCTTCGGTGAGTCCGCAAATAACACTAAATCATCCGCTTACATTAAAACTTTTTTGAGAGTCCCGTAGATCCTGAAACTGCCACAAAGGTATTCCGCAATGTCGGCGATAAACATCACAAATGCTGTTTCACTTCTGCAATATGTAGTTTCGAAAAAAAATTGATAGTTGATTACCGTGCCAAACGTACAACTTTTCAATTAATTTTCCAAGGTTTCTTGCTAAAGCAACTGTTTTTGTTTTAAAGCCAGTGAAAAATTTTACAATTGTTGAATTTTCGACGAAAACTCATACCATCTTCTGCTATGTCTTAAATCTTATCAAATAAGCAAGGCTGTTTAGGAGCTCGACTTAAACTCTGGCTTTGTCGTTGAAACCATGTTTTGAAAAATTACGAAGCCACCGAGATGGAAATGAACTTCAATAATCATCCACAGGTTCTAGAAATAAAATGTCCATTAAGTGCAGTAGTGTTAATCTTGCTTCTTCTGCACATTAGCTGATGTTTAGATATAGCAAGGCGCGTTGAGAATTCAATTGGGACCTGCACCACTGGATTGAGGTTTCAATATTTCTAGGAGTACATTTTAGTTCTTGGTGAACCGAGGCATTTGGCACCTGTAATCCACACAGACCACTAAAATCTCCTTCTTGTGTTTTAGAAACAGCCATTCGAATCGGCAGGAAAAGTGATTGTGCAACAATCTGAAAAGGATATTTGTGACAAAATTGGAAACTCATATCGAAAATTTACTTTGAGCTCGTGTATTTGGTCACCGCTTTAGTTCCTTCACTAACAGCATGCTTGGCAATTTCACCAGGCAATAACAAACGGACGGCAGTTTGGATTTCCCGACTGATGATTGTTGATAGCTTGTTGTAGTGTGCCAAACAAGATGCTTCGGCGGCGAAATTTTTTTTCGAAAATATCATTCACAAAACTGTTCATGATACTCATGGCCTTCGATGAAATACCAGTATCAGTATGTACCTGCTTCAACACTTTGTAGATGTAAACGGCGTAGCTTCCCTTCCTCTTACGCTTCTTTTTCTTGTCATTCTTGGTAACATTCTTCTTCCTTTCCGGCTTTCTTGGCTGCTTTTCTACTAGTCGTAGTGAGCTTAAAGAGTACGGTCGCGTTTCTTTTGAAAAGTTCAATATAGCCAAGTGCTACCTCCATTTTAACTATCTTTTTTTTCACCAGTAGACTGAAAAAGCAGAATACAATATAGTGGCTTATAGATACAAACCCATTCTTAACAGTGAACTGAATATTTTATTTGCAGTTTAAAAAAAATCACAAATAAGCCGGAGTTTCCATTAAATTTAAATTTCGGTTAATCTTAGTATTTTCCATTACCATTGCTACTGCTCTTTTTTCTCTCGAAATATACACCCATACGTACATCTCCCCTCCCCCTGCCCCTGTATATTTTCTTGAAAAATGTACCCCTATGGCAAATGCGGAGATGAACTCCCCTGCGATGGCGACTTCGTTTTATGTGGAGGATGCGCGCGAGGACTGCATTTTGGATGTTCAGTACGTGAAGCAACCTGGAGAAACATGGGTCCAGCCCGAAAGGAGTCATGGAAGTGCCAATTCTGCAGGAATGCCAACGACAACCAAAACACTGTAAACGTAACACAGAAAACTCATGCTAGTCCCAACGTACCCAGCTCCAACTTGCCCAAGGTTATCGTTCCGCTCGACGATAACCCATCAAAGAGACCTCGAGAAGTGAGCAGCCCGGGGAACATCACCACTAACTCACTTGCGAATGCAAAAACAGCTGATGTCTTAGTGGAAATACAGCAGTTGAGAGCCGAGATGAGAGCTGAGATGAAGGAAATAGCGGCCGGATGTGATTATGTGGCAAAAAAATATGATGAATTAAACGAAAACATAAAAAAGAACAATGAAATATTGGAAAAACTATCAAGTGAAATAATATTACTTAAAGAAAACAACAAAAGAAAGGATGAAACAATAGAACAAATGCAAATCCAAATCAATGCACTAGAACAACAGATCATTAAAAATGACATAGAAATCAAAAACATCCCGCCCACCGCTCCGGAAAATCTTTTAGAAAAAATAAAAATAGTGGGAAACACAATCGACTGTGTACTAACAGACACAGATATAACTGACATATATAGAACAAACACGAAATTCCCTGAAAAATCTACAATTGTAGCAACATTCACATCCAACACTAAAAAAATAGCTTTTATTCAAAAAGCACGGGCAGCACGATCAATCAAACTTAATAAAATAATTGAAAACACAAAAAACAAAAATCCAAGAGTAAATACATTGAACGGTGATGCAAACATTTATATAAACAACTATCTGTCAAGGCAAAATAAGAAATTGCTGTGGACGGCCAAAGAGAAGGCGAAGCAAGAGCATTGGAATTTTGTTTGGGAGAGTAATGGCAGAATATTAGCAAAACGAAAGGAAAACTCTCCAGCACTTTTACTTAGCTCAGTTAATGATGTGAGTAAAATAACACAATAGTTGTATTTGAAAAAGAAATAGATGTATAATTCATTCAGTAATACTATGATGGATGAATTAGAAAAATACGTAAGACTAGATTTAGACTTTAAGGTAATACATGGTTTTACTGCCATAGATAAAAATGAATTAAAAAAAATGAATTTTGTTTTTATTTGTTTGAACATACGATCTCTAAGAAAACAATGGGATAGTTTTATCACAAACATTAATAAATTATTAGATGTAATAGATATTATCGTCTTAGTAGAAACTAATATAAAAGATGTAGAAAATGATCTTTATAAAATTGATGGTTTTAATGTGGAGTTCCAGAATCGAGGGCATTCGAAAGGTGGAGGCGTGGCTATTCACGTTAAAAACAATATTGCATACGAAAGAGTTGTAATGGAGACGCATTCGTACGAGAACAATTAAAGTAAACGAAAACAAAACAATGTCAAAATATATTAACGCTGTGTACAGACCTCCTGATTCCAATGTAAATGAATTCACAACGGAAATAAGAAACAATATTGAATCGCTGGGTAGTAATAACCATATAATAGTCATGGGTGACATGAATATCAATACACGTGATGAAGATAAAGCGCATGTAAAGAATTACTTAGAAATGCTGGCTTCAACTAGTTTAACAAACGTTATATTGGATTACACTCGAGTCGATTTGAAAATAGGCAGTACCACCTTAATCGACCATATCTTAGTCAGCATTCCCCGAGAGCGCATGTTTTCGGGAGTTATAGAATGCGATATTTCTGACCATTATGCGACTATGTACGGAACCGGAGAAATAAATAAAGATAACGGCTCACAAAAAAATGCTATGCTGTCCATACGCACAACCCCAGTTAATAACTTAATTAACTCCACTGACTGGAGAAGCTTAATGACTGTAACAGATGTAGAATTACTTTACAACAAGTTCATCGAAAAAATGCAGCAAATATACCAAAAGGCAACTATAAGAAATAGTAACAAGAGCCGTGACCATAAGCCCTGGATAAACGCAGACCTAAGAGAAAAATGTAGACGAAGAGATGATATGTACCGTAGGTGGAAAAACAATCGCCTCAATAGAACCTATGAAAAGGAATATAAACAATACCGACATTTTGTAAACTACGAAATTACATCAAGTAAGTCGCAGTACTATAACAATAAATTAACTAAATCGAAATCGGACCCTAGAAAGACGTGGAAACTTATAAATGAAATTATGGGAAGAAAGAAACCGTCAGTAGATGACACCTTGTTAAAAAAATATTTTGTTACATGGAGATAGGACTACACTAACAAACGAGTTCGCAAAATATTTTGCAAGAGAAGCCTCAAAAATAATCCATGACTGTGATGTCGTGACATCAGATCATTCACCGGATACTAACTGTCAGACAATATTCGTTGAGGAGACAAGCGAGCTGGAAATACTCACCATACTGCAGACACTAAACACGAATAAGTCACCTGGCATAGATAAAATAAGACCTGTTGATCTCAAAAACAATGCAAATGTTCTCGCACCGATAATAGCCAGAATAGTGAACCTCAGTTTGCTCCAATATAAAGTTCCCAGAGTACTAAAATCAGCCGTAGTACGACCAATATATAAAGGGGGTACTAAAAAGCTTATTTCAAACTATAGGCCGATCTCCATACTACCAGTCGTCGACAAATGTTTAGAACAAGTTGTTGTTAGAAGACTATGGGACTTTTTAAAGAAAAACAAAATCATACATGAAAACCAGTATGGATACCAAAAGAATAAAAGTACGAATAAATTGCTTGGTGAGTTTTCAAACATAGTAAATCAAAGCCTGAACAGAAATCATTACGTCCTAGTCCTTTTTTTGGACTTCAGTAAAGCGTTTGATACTCTTAGCCACGAAAAACTATTAGCAGTTTTAAGCCGAACTGGAATAAGAGGGGCACTAGCTAGCTGGTTGCAGAACTACCTAAGCAATAGGAACATAGTTGTAAGGATTGGAGATGAATGCAGCCAAGAAGAGATTGTTATGCACGGAGTTCCACAGGGCTCACAGCTGGGACCAATCCTCTTCATACTGTACACCAATGAACTTCTACGCGTGTTAAAAAAAAGTAATGCTTTCGCTTATGCTGACGACACCGCTATCATAGTAAGTCACAAATCTTTGGAGACTGCAACATCAATAATGCAAGAGGAATTCAATGAAGTGGTAAAGTGGTGCCACGATATGGGTTTAGTTTTAAACACATGAAAAACTAAGCTAATGCACATTGAAGGACCTAGATCCAAAACTGGGAGCATTCGCATAAGGTACGAAAACGGGAGCTGTCCTAAGACGTTGGCGCAAGATATAGGGGTTGTAGATGAGTTCAAATACCTAGGTGTATTTGAGTAGGTATTCTACAGTGCAGGTTCTAAAACAGGTGTACTATGAACGTATAGAGTCAAAGGTCAGGTACGGTGTTTTGGCTTGGGGTAATGGAGCAACTGTGTACATAAAGGATTTGCAAAGACTCCAAACTCCGCACTACGAATTATATCCCGAAAAAGACGACCAGGAAGTGAAGACTTCAATGTGCTGAATGTGGGAAATATCTTCAAGCTGACGGCGGCGCATGAGTATTATAAAGATCAGCGGTTCCAATTGCCTATCACTCACGAGTTCAACACAAGAAGACGTGCTCAAAATCTTCTCCTTATGCCAAGTTTCTACAATGAGTATGGTAAAAGACAATTAGACTACGTAATACCTAAAATAATGAATAGTATACCACCAAACCTAAAAAAATGTCATAAACTTGAATTTGAGAAAACAAATATTAAAAAAACACTTTTTTTCTTAACCCTTTATTAAAAGAAAAATATGTTTATATATAAAAAACTTTAGCTCACTACTTTTTAAAGATATATACTTCGTAATACAACCTCCTGCAGATAAGTCTCTGACTTCGCGGGAAACTAAATTATTGTAATGAATTTTGAAGAAATAAAGGAAGTTCCTGGTGGCATTTTTATTTTCACTTCACTTCACTTCATTGTGTTTGGACTGACGATTGAATAACAAGCTATTCTATTATTTTCAAAAATTCAGAGCAAACTATACGTTAGTGAGAGCATGTGTTAGCATAGATATTTGTAATTATAAATAAACATGAAAATTAAAAATATGAAGTGAAAACAAAAGTCTGGTCTCTGTCAAAAATCCTACTCTCCTAGTCAAAATATACACATATCTTAAATATTGTATTTGAATACATTTCCACTCTTGCGATTCTAACTGAAAGCTGGCGTGTTTAGTATTGGAATATTTTTTCGCAATTTAGAAATTTATTTAGACTTGGCAGCACCTTTTTAATAAAACACTGCCACCAATGGGTATGCAATGAAAATTGCGAATTTCCTATTGCGCTAATCGATAGTATTTAAAACATAGTTATAGGTGCAATGAATAATTTAGCCCCAATTGGTATGCAATCAAAAATTAAACATTTCAGTTGTGTCAACATAGTATATTTGATGTTATAATTCTAGGCGCTTATTAAACTTCAACGCCTGGGAACAGTCAATAAATTTCGATTCGAATTCAAATCGAGAAAACAGCAGTTCGATTCGCAAAACTCCAACAGAAATAAATTTAAAAGGCAATGTACTGCGTAGATATCGATGAAATAAATAAAAAAAATGCAAGTAAACAATTTCTATATTTTGCTTAGTTCTGGAGAAATCGATAATCAAACATTTAATTGAGTGATTGGGTGATTGAATGACTAACGGTCGACTGCTCAAAATGGCATACTGTAGTTTCTAATTTTGGAAAGCAAGAGAAGTGACCTTCTCATACCAATTTAGCATTGGAGTGACTATCTCTCTATATCTCGAAACTTAAGCAAAATATCGAAGGACTTACTTACTTACTTAGGTGGCGCTGCAGTTCGGAAGGTGCCTGTGCCTCAACCAACAAGCCTCTCCATTTTCATTTCCATAGCTCGGTCTTTAGCTAATTGCCTCCAGTTGCATACATCAAGTTGGTCGAGGTCCCTTGAACTTGTGCACCAATGGCGAATAGGTCCTTTACTGTGTCGTCCTTCCGGGTTAGATTCGAAGACTGCGGGCCAGAGCGTTTGTGTCCATCCACTCTATTGTCCTTCTTCTTCCTTTTATCAGCGAGGTTATGATCCGAAAATAAGGGATCACAACCCTCCCACTTCACCGCATTTCTACTGATCCGCCTGTGGGGTTCGCCTCTACTCTATTGTCCTAGCCATCTTAAAAGTCCAATACGCAGTTTTTTTTGACTAGGTCAATGTTCAGCTCGTTCAATTCAATTCAATTCAATTCAATTTTAATTTTAAACGAATTATAACGTTACAAATATAAAGAAAATAATATATATAACGAAATTCTATTTCTATTAAACTCGATAGAATTACAAATTGCATTGGATTCTTTAATACACCGTGTTAATGGCTCATTGAGTCCATAATTTACCCTATGAAATGTAACATAGAAAAAATTACGAACTCGCAGGTCTCTTGTAGGGGCGTATATCCGTATCTGCGACAGTAAAAAGGGGCAATTGATGTGTGAATTTAAAATGTCTCGTACGAAAGTAATGGCAAAATATCTGCGTCGCATTTCTAGTGATTGCAAGCCTATTAACTGGCATTTGGTAGTGTTCGGGGGCATGCGAATATTCCAATGAAGTCGATAAATTACAACTCTCGTAAAACGTTTTTGAATCTTTTCAATTTGCATAGAACTATTATCGTAGAGCGGGTTCCAAATCTCACAACAGTATTCAAGGACTGATCTTACAAATCCAGAATACAATGATTTGAAAGTGTATGGATCCGTGAACTCCTTGGAGTTCCTCATAACAAACCCCAACATAGAGTTGGCTTTGGCCACAGTATAGTCAATGTGGGAAGCAAAGCACAACTTAGAGTCAAATATAACTCCAAGGTCTTTCTTTTCACCTATCCTTAAAAGAGGGACGTTCCCTCTTTTATAAGGGAAGAGAATTGGTGAGCGGTTACGGAAGAAAGACAAGAACTGACATTTGGAAACATTAAGGAAAAGCTGATTTGTATCACACCGTTCTGATAATTTGTCAAGGTCATTTTGCAAAAGCTCGCAATTTGATTGGGATGTTATGCAGCGAGATTTTTACGTCATCTGCATACATAAGACAGTCTGAGTTCAGAATAAAATTAGGTATATCATTAATAAACAAGAGAAAGAAAAGGGGCCCTAAATGACTTCCCTGTGGGACTCCCGACGTAACATATATAGGTTTAGATAGTATGTTGTTGATGCGTACTAACTGTTTTCGCTCCGTTAAGTAGGATTCGCACCATCTTAATAAATTAGAATGAAAACCCAAAACTTCTAATTTTTTGACTAAGATATGGTGATCAACCCTATCGAAGGCTTTGGAAAAGTCAGTATATATGACATCACACTCATACCCAATTTCAAGAAAGTTGATCACCCGGTTGCAAAAAACCGTAGGATTGGATGTGGTCGATTTACCGGAAACAAAACCATGTTGAAGAGGTGAAATTATTTCCTTAAGAAGAAACGTAAATTATTTATAAATTATTTTTTCAAAAAGTTTAGGAATAGCTGAGATTTTGCAAATAGGACGATTTATGGTCCGGATTTATGAATCGGAGAAATAAATGAGATTTTCCACTCGCTGAGAAATTAGCCCTTTTCAATAGAAGCATTAAATAATAATTGTAAAGGCTTCGAAAGAGCTGTGGCAGAAGTTTCCAAGACAATTGGTGAAATGCCGTTCGGACCGGATTGACAATCTAATTTCAAACTATGTACTACTTCTTCAACATCAGAGAGACTTATGTGTAAACCTCCGATATTTACAGAATTGTTTGAGAATGCCGTAGCATCATTACGCTAAAAGGAATTAGAAGTATAGACTGAATGGAAGAAATCGGCAAAAAGGTTGCTCGTATAGTTCGTCGTTGAATCTTCTTCTCCAAAACCCGTCAACGCAAACGGGAACGAATATTTTACGAAGAAATTTTCTCTCGAAGCAACCAAGGATATCTTCATCCGCTTTCAAAAGCGTTTTAGTTTTAGCTTCGTTAAGCAGGACTGAGATGATCAGGGTCTTGTATAGAGTCTCCTTAGTATAATAGTTCGAAGACTTTACTGTGGCTTTACAGTGATTGGCAAGAGTTATTCTTAGCTTGATCTCTGCGCTGGAATCATTGCCAAAATTAATAGCAGAACTAAGGTAGACAAAGTCTTTTACTACCTCGAAGTTGTAGCTGCCCCTGTGTTGATTGTCCCTTCTTGTTGACAGCATGCAAGTATACTTGGTCATTACCGACCTAGATGGAGCAGCGAGCGTTCTCCATCGTCATCCTGCACAGACGAACAAGTTTGGCAGGGATGTCAAAACTAGACATGGCTCTATATAGCTCTTCTCTATAGATGCTGTCGCAGACGGCCTTGAGATCGATAAGAAGATGGTGAGTATCGGCTTCGACTTCTTGGGTTTTCTCCAGGATCTATTGAAGTGTGATGATTTGATCGATGGTGGACTTTCCTGACCTGGAATCGCTCTGATTGGGGCCAATCAGGCTGTTGATCAAAGGTTTCAGGCGTTCACATAAAACTGCAGAAAAAATTTTGTATGCGATGTTGAGGAGACTGATGTCTCTATAATTGGCACAGTTGAGGGTGTCTTGTGGATCGGGCAAACGATGCTGATATTCCATTCATCAGGCACACACTCGTCTGACCAAATCTTCGAGATGGGTTGGTGTATGCTCTCTACCAGTTGATCAAAAGCTGCCCTGGAAAGATCGGCCGGTAAGCAGTTAGGTCCAGCAGCCTTGTTAGATTTCAGTGTGGATATTGCTATCCTCACTTCGCTTTGGTCAGGAGGACGAACATTTTGACTATCATTGTCTATGTTGAATGATTCATTCTACCTGACAGCGGGATGTTGATCGTAGTCGCCGTTATACAGTATGCAGAAATAGTTTTTCCATATTCTCAGCACCAACTGTGATTCTATTATACTAAGACGTTTGCATTTTCAGGTAGGTAGGCAGGAGTGGTTGTGTCAGCAAACTATGCAGACACTTAATTAGCAAAACAAATACCGACAAATGTACTGGCTACTCGGAAAACATTCGAAGTTGAGCCTACATAACAAACTGCTTATCTATAAGCAAGTGCTAAAGCCTGTGTGGACGTATGGTATACAACTATGGGGTTGTACCAAGAAAAGCAATAGAAACATCATACAAACTTTTAAAAATAAAGTTCTTAGAACGATCGTTAACGCACCGTGGTATGTACGTAACGAAGATATTCATCGGGATCTGGGAATTCCCAGCGTCGTCGAAGAGATAACAAAATTTGCGCGTAAACACAAAGATCGTGTTCACGGCCATTGTAACCGTACTATCACTCAACTACTTGACGCGAACAATTCAATCCGTCGTCTTCAAAGGACAAAACCTTTTGACCTCGCGTCATAGCATATGAAGGTCGTGAAAAAGGCAGGAACTTTCATTGGAATTTAACCTGTCTAAAGTGCTACATTTATTTTCAATCACTTAATTAACGCAGAAGCGCCGTTTTATTACCACAACTCAAGTGACCTAACGAATGTAACAAGGATGTTAGCTACTAAGGAAAAGAAGAAGAAAAATGGGGTAAGGATTATTCAAATCCGTTACATTGAGGATGCTGATAATATCTCCAATGCTAATCTCCGCTAGCTCTATAAGGTTGTCGAAACAGAGTTTACCTAAGGTGCGCTGTCTGGCCCTGCCTAAAGCCGGACACTTGCAGAGGAAGTGTAAGATTGCTTCTATCTTGTCAGCAGTATTGCAGCTGCGACAGTGCGCATCAAATGCAATGCCTATACTGGCGGCATGAACCCCGATGGGCCAGTGGCCAGTACTAACTGCCAGAATTCCGACCGTATTTGGGGCACATCTGCCTGGAGATGACACAGTTCCGCACCCCCTGCCATCTACTATCCATCTTTAGCAGATAGTACGCGAAGATGCCTCTCTTAAGGACCCCAAACGGGACGTTCACCTCCTTTGCATTTTCATCTCTACAGGTTGCACGGGCATTGCTTCTCTGACACGTTCTTTTTACCTTTCGGTAAAACTTCCGTACATTATTCCTGGACTATAAACTCTCAATATTCTCGAACGCGCGCTTCTCATGCTTTTTCTTCTTCTTTTGCAGAAGCCGATGTTCTTCCCGTCTCTTTTGCTCGTAGAGCTCACGAGCAGCTCTCGGCTTGCGTTGCAGCGCCGCTTTAAATGCCTCTTGTTTTGCTGCATGAACTCGCCGGCATTCTTCGTCAAACCAGGGGCTTCGCAGTATTGCAAGTCAGTTGCAGCGTTTCTGGTGGTAGCGCTGCCATTGATCTTCATCACTTGATGCTGATATATGGGTGATTGAGAGATTTCTGGATACGCATTCAGCGAAGACTCTGGTGGTCTCTTGCGATTGTAGCTTTTCAACGTTCAATTTTCCCACTGTGATTCTTCTTTGTCGTTCCATGATCATTGGACTGCCATGTCTGCTTGTGAATATTGAAATGAGGAAACCACTTATACGCGTTATAGTGCTATAGTGACGTTTCGCTCCACAGCGAAATAAATTAACCTTAGTCCATTGTCCAAAGACATCCTCCTTTCCCATTTTAGCATTAAAACCGCCCAATATTACTTTAACGTCGTATTTAGGACATTGCTCGTATGTTTTGTCGAGCAGAAACAATCTTTGGTGGAAGGGTTCTTTTGTTTTGTGGGGCATGAGCAAATATCAGGTTGATGTTAGCGAATTTAGCCTTGATCCGGTTTGCCATAACACGCTCGCTCACGTGTCGGAATGCTTAAGACTTCTTCCCTAAGTCTGCCGCGTATAGCAAATCCGCATTCAAATAAACGCTGCTTGTTGTTTCTGGCTGGTCAAACGGTAGTGCATGCGATCATATGAAAACACAACTACCAACCTATCAACTCCTACTCGAGTAGTCGTCGACTTTTGAGTCGGGCGGTTTTTATTTGTTTGTTGTGAAGAAAAAAAAAAAAAGTACAAAGAGTGAAAATTAAAAGGGGAACAAAAGGAAAGTGAAAAAAAAGTTTTGTTTACTATTAACTTATTAAAATACATATATATTTTATAAATAATAGTTACGTCTTAAGCAAAACAAAATAGTGGCAAACACATATACAATAATGGAGTCCTCCGCAAATGCTGGAGACAATGAGGAAATGCCTGTCATAGGCATTTCTTGTAAAGATTTTAATGAGGAACTTAGCCTTGCCAAAAAATATTATGAAGAAGTGTTAATCGTAAGGGAACAACTAAAAAAAAATGAGAGTGATAGTGACGACGGGTTTAAAAAAGATTAAACAAGAGAAAAAAAGTGGTAGAGTGTACCAAAAATGACCAGATTTCAAGTAACTCTTTCGCTTACTTGCTGATGATAAAATTAGTGAAGTGGTTTGTAATAAAAATGAACAACAAAAGGCCGCGACAACAAACTTAATCGCGAATATAAAAAATAGAAACGAAGAGAAAAAAAGGCTGCAGCAAACAGTCCAACATCAAAAATAAATGGCAGTGGTGAAATAAATACATTGCAGAAGAACCCGACTACATCAGAAGCTCCTAAAAAAAACTACCACCAATCAAAATTTACAAGCAGGATAGCCGAGATATCACTAATTTGCTGAATGACATCGTGGGTAAGTGTAACTTTATAATAAAGAACACAGGCAATGACAGCTTATCTGTTAACTTAAACAGCAAGAATGACTGCAACACTGTCAAGAATGACTGACACTGAGTACTTTTCGTACACAAATAAAGAAGACAAGTTGCAGACATTCTTGCTGAAAGGTCTAAGCAATAGCTTCACACCAGAAGAAGTGCTCTATGAACTCCAAGATTTGAAAATGGAAAATCTTAAATTCGAAAAAAATGTTCAGGTATACTACGGTGCGTTCCAACCTAAATAACGAAACCCTACCATTTATTGCGGTACAGCTATCTACAGATAGCAAAGTCCAATTCCTAAGAAACATTAGGTATCTCGCCGGCCACGTCGTCACTTTCGAAAAAATTCGGCGTAGCGATATCTTGCAATGCCATAGATGCCAACGATTCGGTCATAGTGCATCGAATTGCGGCATGATAAAAAGATGCGTAAAGTGCGCAGAAAACCATGAGCCTGGTAAGTGTCTGGTGCAAAAGGAAGCATCAAAAGATCAGCTATTCTGTGTACTTTGCAAGTAGACTGGTTACCCTGCCTCGTTCAGGGGATGCCAAAATTATAAGGGATTTTATCCAGATTTCAGCAAACTAAAAAAGATGCGCGCGACAAATCGACCCGGAAAATAATGATGGTCGAAAACATTGTTAAGAAGGGAGTTTCTTATGCCAATGTTGCTCGAAATGTCAATGGTCCAGACGCTGTTACAGCTTCTACGAACGAAAATCTACAGAAACAAGTAAACAACTTAACCACTGATGTTAGAGACCTGACGGTAAAAGTAAACGCCCTTCTAGACATTTTAAATCGCCAAAATGTCTAGACTACCCAGCGTTGAACTCAAGATAGCTGCTCTGAATGTCAATTCCATAATAACTAATGCTAGACGAGGTGACTTACTGCGTTTTACGACAGATCATAGACCTGACGTGCTTTTTTTAAGCGAAACTAAATTGAACGACCGACATTACTTACTTACTTACTTACTTATGTCCTGTATCCCCTTGTGGGTCCTAGGGCCTCTACTACGCCTACGCGCCATCGTGTACGGTTTCTGGCAATGTGTCTGAGTTCTCCCCAACTTTTCCCTAACTGCCGTGCCTCCTCGACTGTTCTGCGCTATGTTCTCCTCGGACCGCCAGGTCTTCTGCCATCCTGAGTTAGAGGGTTCCATTGCATAGCATGGTTCGCTATGGAACTGTCACCCTTTCGGAACGTGTGACCAATCCACTGCCACTTCCGCCGTTGGATAGTTGTGCCTATTGGTTCTTGACCCGTTCTTTCGTAAAGGTGTTCGTTAGAGATACGATTGGGCCAGAAAATCCGTAAGATATTGCGCAGACACCTATTAACGAACGTTTGTAGCTTTCTGGTGATAGTAGTGGTCACTCTCCACGTGCTGAAACCATATAGCAGCACGGATTCAACGTTGGAGCGGAACAGTCTTATTTTGGTGCTCAAACTGATTGCACTGCTTCGCCATATTTTGGACAACATCCCGAACGCGGACTTTGCTTTGGCGATCCTGTTGGCTATATCCAGTTCGGTTCCACCATCGGTCGAGACAATACTCCCAAGATACTGGAAATCCTCTACTCTCTCTACCGGTTGTCCAGCAATGCATATTTGAACCGATGAGTTTGTTCCAAGGCTGATAATTTTAGTTTTTGCCGTATTAATTTTTAGCCCGACGACACCTGCCTCCCTCTCCACATCTTTGGATCATTTGGTGGAGGTACATAATTCTGTGGGTGAGTAAGCATACATCGTCATCGTAGTCAAGATGTTTCAGTTGAGATGTAAGAGTCCATCGAATTCCTCCATTTCCCGTCGACAAAGCTGCATGAAGCACATCGCTAATCACCAGCAGGAATAATATTGGTGAAAGGATGCAGCCTTGTCTTACCCCACTTTGGATCTCAAATTCCTCAGACAACCTTCCCCTGTGCAGAACGTGACATTTGGAGCCTTCATATGTAGCTTTGATAATAGCAATTAGTTTATAGGGAATGCCTCTCCTGCGTAAGGCATGCCAAATAAACTCCTTCTTGACACTATCGAACGCCTTCTCAAAATCGATGAACAGCAGATGCAGTGGCGATCGATATTCAACACACTGTTCGATGATAATCCGCAGGGTGTTGATGTGGTCGGCACAGGAGGATCCAGAGCGGAAACCTGCTTGTTCGGCATCGAGTGTGTCTTCGAGATGTTGTTTAATTCGCTCAAGGATGATTTTAGCTATTATCTTGGCTACAGCAGGCAGCACGCAGATACCCCTCCAGTTTCCGCACTCCATTAAATTTCCTTTCTTAGGAAGCTTGACGCTCCTCGACTCGCGACATTACTTGGAATTCAAAGACTATAATTTAATACGAACTGACAGGATAAACTCGATTTGAAGCGGCGGTACGGCGATTATGGTTCGGAAACCGCTTAGATTCACAATAACTGAACTAGCTGAAATTAAAAACTTTAGTTGTTTGGAGACAACCATTATCTCACTGCCTTTAAGGGGTAATGGTAGTCTGTATCTTATATCGGCATATGGGGCATCCACATCCGCTAGTCAATTTAACATCGAGTTGGAAAAATTGTTCGAATTACTCAGGCTAGATAGTTTAGACAACTATTTCGTCTTAGCGGGAGATCTGAACGCGAAGCACTCGGCTTGGTTGAACTCAACAACTAATGGAAGAGGCAGATTCCTGAAGCGCTTCCTTGATGAAAACCAGCTCGGGTACAAGTTTAAATTATATAGCCCAGTTACACCCAGTTATCCTTCTGGAAATTCATATCTCGATCTATGCATCGCGGATGCGCGTTTGCAAATCAATACAATCCACGATAATAAAATCCCGCTATTGCCGTATGATAGCGATCATAATGCCATTGTAATAGTAACATATTTCCCTACTGACGCTCTGCTAAGTTTTGCAACGAAAGTTTTGCACGAGTTTCCTTAATTAAATTTTAGGGAAACTGATTGGTGTAAGTTCGCCCGTTGTGCCACTAGAAAATATAGATTTCACCGCACGTCTTCCGAAGTTCCTAACAATAGGAATCTCACGAACGAGGCGTGTGATGTCTACATCGGGAATCTTAATACAGTGGTGCTGGAAGCAGTGGGGTCGACAGTACCAAGGCTTAAAAGCAAAAATAGTATGAAATGCTATCTTAACCGCGATATTCGAACACTTCAGACCCACAAAAGCTTTCTGCTTACTCAGATAAACCGGATACGCCAACGGTTTCAGGATGAATCGCACAATCTGGAGTTGATAAAATTAAAATCCCTTCTAAGAAATGTTAAGTCGCTCATAAATCAGCAATTTCGGAATTCAATCAATGATTACTGGAGGCAACGAGCCGAAAAAATAGTGAAGTCTGATTCTAGGAACATGTTTCCTCAAATAAACAAGATTTTTAAGCCTCGTAAAACCATTCGAGTTCCGAAATTGAAAGTACCAGTACTTTCTGAGCCGCTACTTTCTCAGGCAAGGATTGATAGCCAATATTGTCCCCTCATCGATAACCATTTCGTTATCGATGGTGGGATAGATAAGCTTAATCTGATTGGCTCTCATTTTGAGGCAGTTCATGCAACATACCTCCCAAGTTGCAAAGCTGATGACGTATCTAGGGAGCTGATAAGGTTTTGGACAGTAAACAGAGATTCAGACACTGTGCTCCATATTTCTGACCAAGTAAAGGCAAACGAACTGACGACAGATCAGGCGAACAATTACTATGCGACGCTAGACGAACTGACGCACATATGGTATTCAGGAAACTGAGTAATAAAAAGTCGTCTGGGTTGGATAGCATTCCAAACATTGTGCTGAAGCATATACCAATCGAAATACTGCGTTATTTTTAATAATCTGCTGAATAACAGTTACTTCCCTAGTTGTTGGAAAAAAAAATCCTTCTGGTCTTATGAATTATAGGCCAATCAGTCTCCTGCCTAATATTGGGAAAGTTTTTGAGATAGTTATCAGCTAGTTAATTCTGTTCGCGTGCGAAAGAAAGGAGATATTTCCGCGGAATCAATTTGGGTTCAAAAGAAACCACTCGTCAGTGCATGTTATAACCAAAAATTTCGGATATTAACTGGAATTTTAGCGCAAAGAGATTTACAGCTGCCTGCCTGGTGGATATCGAAAACGCCTTCGACACGGTTTGGATTGAAGGGTTAATTTATAAGCTTATCAGATATGAATTTCCACATGAGCTTATAAAGATGATCAACTCAATGGTTCGCGGGAAAAAAATCATTGTAACAGATAGACAATAGACGACGAGCAGAGTATTTAATATCAGAAATGGTCTGCCGCAGGGTACAGTTACGGCACCAATACTCTTTAATATTTATGTTACTGAAATGCTCAAGGATGTGGATAATTCCTTAGCATTTGCTGATGATGTCGTCCTGTATGCACATGGCTCTAAGATCGCAGATGTACAAAATGAGCTCCAAATTAAATTCAATAATCTCCTGACATTCTGTCGAAATTGGAAGTTAACTGGAAAAACATACAAATAGTTGGTGATAATGGACATCACATCGAATCAAAAACTATTGTGAAATATTTAGGTGTTTATTTGGATAATTTTTTGTACTACAATGACCACATAAATATACAGTTGAAAAAGGCAAGAGCGTCATTTATGTCTCTCAGAAGTCTTTCCTACTCCAATTATTTGAGATCCGATGTGAAAGTCATATGTTACCAGGCTTTTGTACGTCCAATTCTGACCTATGCGAGTCCAGTATGGTGGAACATTACTCCATCTTACATGGAAAAACTACGAATTTTTGAACGGAAGTGTCTCAGAGCCTGCATGCGGATGTACAGAAGTGCTCATTCTGACTTAGATGGCGCTACAATCCAGGGTGGACCTGGGCCTCAACCAACAAACCTCTCCAGCCAGCACGGTTACGAGCCAGCTGCCTCCAGTTGCGCACGCCAAGTTGGTTGAGGTCCCCCTCCACTTGTTTGTGCCACCTACCGCGAGGTCGTCCTCTACTGCGCCGTCCGTCCGGGGTGGATTCGAAGACTTTCTTAGAGAGAAGGTTGGGCACCATCCGCTCTAATCACTGTATGTGAACTCTTCTGGCTAAGTCGATATCTTTGTACAGGCCGTATAGTTCGGCATTGTACCTTCTCCTCCACTCACCGTCTTTGCAGATGGGACCAAAGATCGCTCGAAGAACTTTTCTCTCGAAATAATCAAGGGCATCTTCATCCGGTTTTGTCAAAGCCCATGCCTCTGCGCCATACAGTGAGACTGGGATGATTAATGTCTTATTAAGAGTTACCTTAGTAGTTCGAGATAGGGCTTTGCTACTCAATTGCCGTTTTAGCCCATAGAAACAACGATTGGCAAGAGTAATTCTTCGTGTGATCTCCCTACTGATGTCATTTGCGGAGCTGACCATAGAGCCTAGGTAGACAAAATCCTTTACTACCTCAAAATTGTATCTGTCTATTGTGGCGTTCTGTCCAAGACGCCGATGTTGGGTGTCCTTTTTTGTAGACAACATATATTTTGTTTTTCTTTCATTGACCGCTAGACCCATCTTTGCTGCCTCGTTCTCAATACTCGTAAATGCCCTATTGACGGCCCGCTGAGTTCTTCCGATTATGTCAATGTCATCGGCATAAGCGAGTAGTTGTACAGACTTGTAAAAGATTGTACTTCTGGTGTTGGCTTGTGAGTTTCGTACAATTCTCTCAAGTACTATGTTAAAGAGATCGTACGATAGCGCGTCACCTTGCCTAAGACCTTTCCTGACATCGAACGGTTCGGTGATGTTCTTACCGACTTTGATGGAGCAGTGAGAGTTCTCCATCGTCATTCTGCACAAACGGACGAGCTCGGCAGGAATGCCAAGACTAGACATGGCCCTGTATAACTCGTCTCTAAACATGCTATCATAGGCAACTTTGAAATCGATGAAAAGGTGGTGCGTATCGATTTTATATTCATGGGTTTTTTCCAAGATCTGCCGGAGTGTGAATATTTGGTCAATGGTGGACTTTCCAGGCCTGAAACCGCACTGATAAGGATCTATCAGGTTGTTGACGATCGGTTTTAGGCGCTCACATAGTACGGCAGACAGGATCTTATATGCGATATTTAGGAGACATATATCTCTGTGGTTGGCGCAGTTCAGAGGGTCTCGTTTCTTCAGGATAGGGCAAACGATGCTGAGGTTCTATTCATCGGGCATACTTTCGTCCGACCAAATTTTACAGATGAGCTGGTGCATGCTCCTTACCAACTCATCACCTCCTGCCTTGAAAAGTTCAGCGGCAAGGCCGTCGGCTCCAGAAGCTTTGTTGGATTTGAGTTTAGATATCGCTATCCTCACTTCATTCTGATCGGGTAGACGGGAATCTTGACTGTCATCATCACTGTTGAATGGCTCATTTTACCTAACAGCGGAATATTGGTCGTCATCGCCTTTTAACAATCTACAGAAGTGTTTCTTCCATATCCTCAGCACCCACTGCGATTCTACTACTATGTTGCCATTTTCGTCCCTGCAGGCTTCTGTTCTGGCTTTGAAACCCTGTCATGTTCTTTTTACCTTTTGGTAAAATTTTCGAACATCATTCCTGCAATAAAGTGTCTCAATCTCCTCGATCGAGCGCTTCTCATGCTCCTTTTTCTTCTTTCTGAGAAGACGATGTTCATCTTTTCTCCTGCGCACGTAGAGCTTGTAAGCAGCTCTAGTCCCTCTATGCAGCGCCGCTTTGTACGCCTCTTGTTTAGCTGCATGTGCTTGCCGGCATTCCTCATCAAACCAGGGGTTTCGTTGTGGTTGCCGAGAAAAACCCAGTACATCAGAGGCGGCATCTCTGATGGCTTCTTGGCAACGCTGCCACTGGTCTTCCGTATTTGCTGCTGGCGGCATAGGACTTAGATTGAGATTAGAAGAAACACAATCGGCAAAGGTTCTGGCGGTCTCTCGCAATTGTAGCCGCCCGACGTCAAATTTCCTAACAATATTTCATTCATTTCGCTCCGTTCTGGATATCCGCATCCGTACCTTGGCTACAACTAGGTAGTGATCCGATTCCACATTGGCTCCTCGGAAAGTCCGGACACCCAGAATACTGGAAGAGTGCCTTGCGTCGATCACAATGTGATCGATTTGGTTGACAGTTTTTCGATCAAAGGAGAGCCATGTTCCTTTGTGAATGTCGAGACGTGGGAACCGCGTACTAGCTACGGCAAAGTTTCGCCCCGCCGTAAAGTCGATTAGCCTGAGTTCGTTGTCGAATGTGATGTCATGCAGGCTGTGCTTTCCGACAACGCTACTAAAGACATTCTCTCCTCCTAGCTTTGCGTTAAAATCACCTAGGATAATTTTAACGTCGTGGCTAGAGCACTGCTCATACGTCTTGTCCAAGAGTCATCCTTTGTCGCGTCGTCCTTCTCCTCGTGAGGGGCGTGAACGCATATTAGGCTTATGTTGGCAAATTTAGCTTTGATACGGATAGTGATAAGGCACTCGTTCACATGCCGCAAACTCAAAACTTCTTGCCTAAGTCTGCCTCCAATGACAAATCCGCACCCGAATAGACGCTGTCCTTTTTGTCTGTAGCCGTATTAGATATCGCAGCTTTTCATACTCCTTTTGCCCGGCCCACCCCATCGCACTTCTTGGATGGCGGTAATGTCTGCTATGCAGACACGAAGATCGTTGTCCTTTTTACGTTTGCATGGGTCGTGAATAGTAAGATCATCCGTATCCGAGGCTGTTGGTTGCTTCGTAACCAAAGGTTTTTAACCCGACGGCACAACCCCCCACCTGGAGGGCCAGTTCCTTTTTTTTTTTACCCCTAGGACAAGAGGCCGGATACACCGATGTCAGTAACCCACTTCGGGGATATGAGTGCTGCCGTTGGCCCATTAAGGGTTCATCCGCCACCATCTCTTTTTCAATACCCTGACATAGTATTGAAAATCCTTACAGACCTCAGCTCCAAATGTGTCGAAGTAGCTCAAGTAAGGTATCCTGTAGACGTCACCGTTGATTCCATCGAGAGAATTCATCCACCGCACGTCCTCGTTCTGAGGTGCTCTTGCTAGACTTCTGAGACCCATATTTCTGCCAATCAGGTCAACAAGAGATGCTTCGTCTGGTTAAACATATGCGCGCTGAAGTTCACCCAGATGTGCTTATGCAGGTCTGAGTGCTCAGCTACAAATATATCGTCAGACTTAGAATACGTTCATCGTTAGTTCACTATCAGATAGCTATCCAGCGGGCACCGCGAGGAGGTGATCTATAATCTTTTGCCGGTGCTCAGGTGATTCCGCGATGATAACATCGTCAGCATAGAGTAGAATGTTAATATTTATGAGGCCATCTCAGCACCTTCTAATCCTTTCAAATTCTCCACAATATCGTTTATAAAAGGAATAAAGAGTAGCGAACCTAGAGTACAGCCTTGTTTGATCCCAGCTGTGCTTTTGAATTCAGCTGGTAATGAGCATGCATTTATATATTGCTCTTGTCTACATTGGGAACGTCCAATTATAAAACCTTTATGTCAAACGGCTAAAAAATTACAAACATGGAACCGACATACTTAATCCATTATAATATAATAATAATAATAATAATAATAATAATAATAATAATAATAATAATAATAATAATAATAATAATAATAATAATAATGTGATTTTATTCATAAGTATTTTCATAAAATTACAAAGTTCACAATAATGAGCATTGGCAGTTTACCGTCAGCCGGATAAGAGAGAAAAAAAATTATATATATGGTATATACGAAATATAAAGATTTAAATACTTAAGATTTAAAATAAACGGTATTAACATAAGTGCAATTAAAATCATTCATTGGCTATTTGCTGTCGGTATTTATAGGCAGATTTCAGATAGCTGTATAGAATAGTCCAGTCTTGACCATTTAAACTAAAGATGATTTCATCTTCCGAATTTGTATCTTTTCTCCAATGAGCTTGCCTGATCGCTTTTAGTATTGGACAGATTCCGATAAAATGATGCACGTCTTCCTTCAACCGCAGGTTACATAAAGTGCAGTTCGCATTCTCGACAACTCTATGTGTAACAAAGTTAAGGTTAAGCAATTCACCTCTTGCCTTAAAAATAGTTGAAATCATCTGCAGATTGTAGCGGTCATGGAAATAATTTCTTTCGCCAAGATCATGGTTTAGTACTCGATATATAAGCCCAACTTCACTGTGTTGCGCTCTCTCTATGAATGTTGCACGAATGGAGTCTTCAACAGCAATTAAAAGCTTTTGCGTGGTACACTTCCAAGATTCTGCATTATATTCTGATATAGAGATATTGTGTTCGTTGCTTAGTCAACACCATTCACTGAAGAATTGCTTTTTTCTATGTATTAGATGTTGCGCAACTATATGTGGTAGGCGGTATTCGGGGAGTTGCAATGATTTTAAAATATAAAGGAAGTGTAACCTTAGTGTGTAAATGTACAGTGGTGACAATCCCGTTTCCAAATGCAGCATGTAGTTCGGTGTATTTTCAGGTAATCGAAACATTTTTTTGATAAAGTATCTCAGGAGTTTTTCTACTTCCTCATATTGATATATACCCCAGACTTGAGCGGCATAGCACATGATGGATTTCATGGACTCTTCAAAAATTTAAAATTTTGTGCTTGGTGGGATATTCCTTTTTCCCAATACACCTCTTCAACTATAATTTATCGCCTTTTTCGCTTCTTTAAGTTTTTCTCTTAGATGCTTTGTAAATGACAATTGGGGTGTTAAAGTCACTCCGAGATACTTATACTCTTTTACCACTTCAAGTTTTCCGCTTTCCCATGTCCATTTTTCATCCCTTGAAAACCGTCCAAATCCATTACGGAACACCATTATTTTGGATTTATTTGTATTGACTTTAAGGTTCCATCTCCTTCTTCCTTTTATCAGCGAGGCTATGATCCGAAAACAAGGGATCACAGCCCTCCCACTTCACTGCATTTCTACTGATCCGCCTGTGGGGTTCGCCTCCCCCCGTTGACTTTAAGGTTCCATAACCTACAATATTGCTGTAGCCTGTTGATCATTATTTGCATCATTGTTGGAGATTCAGCCAAAATCACAATATCGTCAGCGTATAGGAGAAGTTTTAGAAGAAGCTCATTAAACACGATTCCTCCTGGTAGAAATGTTGAGAGATCATCCAGAAATATGGAGAAAAGAAGTGGGTTCATCAGACATCCCTGTTTGACCCCCATCTGAGACCGAAACCAGTTAGACAGGTTGTGTTCATCCCATACAGAAGTCCTATTATCGGTATACAAACTTTGAATGACTTTTAGCATTTTCGTTGATACTCCTAGATTACTCAGCTTGTAAAAAAAAAAAAGCGCTTTCCTTACCCGACATTACAGTCGAAGAAGTTAGTGAGGCGGTCAAATACTCCAAAAAACGAAAAGCGGTTGGGCCAGACGAGATACCCTCTGAGTTCTGGAAAAAGATGGGAGACATCGGGTTCAGATGGCTCAGAATTCTCATCTCCAAATTCGTGAGAGGTGATCCAATGCCGAATGAATGGAGGGAAAGTTACCTTCTCCCTGTATACAAAGGGAAGGGTGATACGCGAAACTGTGATAACTACCGTTCGATCAAGCTGATGTCACACACCATGAAGATCGTTGAGCGGGTATTAGGTGGCCGCCTGCGAAAAATAATACGGCTATCTGATGATCAGTGCGGGTTTGTCTCGGGCAAATCAACCACAGATGCATTCCAAAGTATAAGGATCATAATGGAAAAACATCGTGATTCCTTAAGGGATTTGCATATTGTATTGGTTGACTTTGAAAAGGCATTCGACAGACAACCACGAGATCTGATATGGGTGGCGCTAAGACATCGAGGGGTTCCAGAAACCTATGTGCAGATGATTATGGACATGTACGAAGGAGCAAAGACAAAAGTAAGATGCCCCTCTGGAGTAACCGAAGAGTTCCCAATCAAAGTCGGGGTACACCAGGAAGCGTTTTAAGTCATTTGCTCTTTATTACAGTCCTTGATTATCTGCTTGAAGGTAAAGTGATGGACCCCAAGGTATATCAGTTATTCTTTGCTGACGATGGAGCCATCATAAGTGGGGATCCTATATCCCTGCAACGAGCACTTGATGTGTGGGTGGAGGGAAATGGAGGGAAATGGGTATCGCATTAGTTCAAAAAAGACAGAGTACTTGTGCTGCCCGTTCTCTGATCCACTCAGGCCTATTCCAGACATTTATTTGAATGGAACAGTACTTCCCAAGTGCGAAAAGTTCAACTATCTGGGATCTATGATCAATAGCAAAGCAACTTGTGATGACGACATCAATCATCGTGTAAGCGTAGGGTGGATGAAGTGGCGAGAAAATTCCGCTATCTTTTGTGACAGAAAAATGCCCCCTAAGTTGAAAGGAAGGCTCTACACCGCAGTTGTACGTCCAGCGCTCACATACGGTTCACAATGTTGGACGATGTACAAAAAGTATGAGAGTAAATTAACGGCAGCTGAGATGAAGATGCTTCGCATGACAGCAGGAGTGACAAAGCTTGATCGAATAAGAAGTTCGAAGATCCGTGGAAGCTTTCACATCAAGGAAACCATCGTACAAAAAATAGAGCGTGACCGGCTCAGTTGGTATTGCCACGTTCAAAGAAGAGATCATTTGAACCCTGTTAAAAAGGCAATATCAATGCACGTTCCAAAGACATCGCGATGTAGGAAAGGCAGGCCTATAAACGCCTGGATCAGACAAATGCGACGACATCGGCATTTCATTGGCCTCAGTAACCGAGTGATCCAAAATCGGCAGGCCTCTGAGGCCAAATAGGCGAACCCCACAGGCGGATCAGTAGAAATGCGGTGAAGTGGGAGGGTTGTGATCCCTTGTTTTCGGATCATAGCCTCGCTGATAAAAGGAAGAAGAAGTAAAAAAGCGCTTTCCTGTCAACGGTGTCAAAGGTTGCTTTGAAGTCAACGAAAAATGCGTAGAGTCTTTTCCCCTGTCCAGTTAGGTTCTCGCAATACTTGTTAGCGTGAAGATGTTGTCTACTGTTGAGTATCCTTTTCTAAACCCCGCCTGGATCTCGCTCGTCAAATCATTTTCACGTACCCATTGAGTCAAACGTTCTAATATAACACCTGTGAATATTTTCATTATCGAGTTCATGTATGATATTTCTCTGTAGTTATTTGGATCTACCATGTCTCCTTTTTTAAACAAGGGAAATATTATATTCCTTCTGAAGCTATCCGGCACTTCACCCATGTCAAAAATGTAGTTGTATGCTAATGTAAGTTTTTCTAGGTATTCACTCGAAGCAAACTTATAGAACTCGTAAGGAATATGGTCTACTCCCGGTGCTTTATTTAACTTGCAGCGGTGTAACACTCTGCAGACTTCCTGAGGTGTAATTACCTGGTCAAGTGAGTCTACCGCTATGTAAGGCATCGCATAATTCATTTGAAGCGCGCTACTTGGTGGATTTAATAATTGCTCAAAATGCTCAGCTAGTACTGACGTTTCGACTTGTATACTTCGAGCAAACGTCCATCCATTAAGAGTCCTGACCAAATTCCAAAACACTTAATCCATTATCATAGCGTGATACAATTCTTTTTTGTATTCGAGACAAAAATATTATATCCCGAAATGCACGTTAAAAGCAGATACAGATCAAAATTGCATTTATAAATGCGTTCTACTGCATACTTCGCGTTGCCTATCCAGTTCAATTATCTGCAGCAAGAGTAACACAAACGTATATCGAATAATCCTTTGTCGGCAATTTCACAACAGCAAGCACCCCCATTCCGATACATTTCTATAAATAGAACTTTCTTTTTCGAAAATATCATAAGCTACCAATGCTAACCGCTATCTTTAGTTCACATGCATCGCATGTGTCCATTAACCTCCGAGTATCAGATGCACACACACAAATTGGCGTGCGAAGCTTTCACCCAATTTCCCATTTTTCAACCCCAAATTTTTGCACTGTTAAAATCCCACTTCCTGCAAACGTTTTCCACCCCAAAAAAGAGCTTTTTTTCTCCATTTCCGAAAATATACACATATAGGTCGACAAGACATCCCTAACCACTCATCTCCTTCCGCATTTTGTCACATCGGTCACTCAATGCTATTCACTGTTCGCCTACCTACTCACTCCACTATTCGTACTTTCGAAACATATCCACACTCACGCGCAACGGATAGATAATCGTAAATATTTGTTTTTTTTTTTCGGCACTCGTGTTCTTGATGTGACATAATGTGGACTACTTTTGTGAGCAAAAACAAAGATTAAAGTTGAAAATAAAAATAAGGACTCAACGAGGACACTCGAAATTGTAAAACAAAATTCGTAGTTCGAACACTGTGATATTAAAAAAAAATAGAAATAATTTTATTAAATAATTTCTTGCAATAACAGCTTTAACGATTCGAATAGATTTCTAACATACGGAACACCAAACCTCAGTATATTTCAGTTACCAAAGTATTTAGTAAACATAAATTATTCCTCAAGTAGTATTAGATTGTGATTTAGTGCGTGATTAGATGTTAAGGAGTTCATATATATTTACATGCAGTGCTTTATCAAATACACCAATTTATACCCAGCATAGCCTTTAATAGTGGTTTACGTAGTATTAAGTGTTTAAATTGTGTTTTAGTGATAAATTAAAGGTTGAAAACGCATATTTTTAAAGTTGTTTTCCAAGTTAGTTAAGCCTACATTAAGGAGCTGTCAAAACAAACATAATAATACTTTCTGCTGAACCTACCTCCCACCCACTTGAGAGTGACATTGACATAACACAAAGGCAGCTGTCAACTGGCCAAAAAAAAAAAAAAAAAAACAAATCAACGACAACAACAAAAACCCTTGATTTGCAAAACAGAAAAGCTTTTTAAAAGCTCATATTACCTAATTTGACTGATAGATTGCGTTACTGTCAGAAATCAACGGTCGCTCAATATGTCTGGCATTCCCGACGATACAAGTAGCATGAGTGATGACGTCTTTGAGGACCCTGAGACAACAGCGCGACGCATCGAAGAGAAACGTAGTAACGAGTGCGACCAAGAGCAAGGTAACAATTCTGCACACAGTACAGTACTGGCGGTGCCTGATGAGAGCAACAGCAGCACAACGATGAACAATCATCGAACGCCATCGCCCAGCGGATATCCGGGATATCAACCACCACGAGAAGCTTTGCAGTTATACGGTTTGAAAGCCGACACAGATTTGGTTTTGAATACCATAACTAGCAAAACATATCGTGGTGCTGGAGGTATTGTAAATCAAACCATAAAAGATGATGACTTGGACGATGGATGGAAGTCCTACAGGTACGAGGATGAGGACGATGTGCCTGCATTCGATGATACAATAAATCACAAGGTAACTTTGCTACATACTTCCTGTGGGTTAGTTAGGCGTTAATGTTATGTGACCTTCCATTTTCAGACAATCCTGCTTGGTGATTCAGGAGTGGGGAAGACGTCATTTCTAGTGAAATATAATACGGGAGAGTTTAAGGCAGGATCCTTTTCAGCTACGGTTGGAATAGCATTAAATGTAAGTACATGGGCAGGGTGAGAGCTAACTTCTGGTTAATTGCATTGGCACGTGGTGGGGCAGCATTGCTTCAGTTGCTTGTGGTGTAGATAGCTTTATTGTGGCGCCTTTGTGTGATGGTGAAAGCATCAGATTGTTATATTAATTAAGGAGTAATTGAATAACGTGTATTTTGAGATGCATGTAAAGGCATGCTAAGGAGGGGGCACTAATTTGCAGGAAGAATTCATTGCCTGTTTGCATGCATAGTGAAGACAAAATTGCTCTGTTGACATGGTTAATGATAACAAGAAGCAAAATTAATTATTGGGATTGAATTCAGTTTGTTTAATGGGGGGAGGACTTAAGTAAACATACCTACTAAACTCTATGAATTTCTATGTTTGTTTAAAGAGCGTATACGATATTTTTATTTATATACTTACATAATGGGGTTTCCCGGAATGTCCTTGTGGCCTTCCACCCAGTGTAGGTCTCTGTCATCTCCATAAGAGATAAACGGCGATTTAAGGGGGACTTTTGAAGTGAAGGAGCACGATTCCAGGGACTTGATTGCCTCTTGACTGTCAGTAAAAATCGTAATATCCCTGACAGATAGTACATTACATTTAAGCCAGGACAGGACTTCCTTAATCGCCATGATTTCCGTCTAAAAAAAGCTACAGGGGGCGAAAAGAGATGCTCAGGTTGAGCTTTTCAGAGAAAACACCACAATCTACCCTACCTTCGGTCTTAGAGCCACCTGTAAGGTAGTGAACTGAACTACCATCTACAAGAGGGGAGTTGTTGGTATTCGTACCAAAGGGCGACAAATCATCTGAGCAGTCATCGTCGTACAGGCCGTTGTGCATGCTAGATTGCACATGGAGAGTGTTCCAGAAAATTACACGCATACGAGTAGAGCAATACACTGAATGGAACTCAGGGCTTTGTAACCGACAGTTTGGATTCAGAAAGAAGCGAAGTACGAGCCATGCAATATAAGCTGTGTGCGATATGGCACGCGAAGCAATCTTGATGTCAAGTTCCACACAGTACTGTGCTGTTGTGAAACTTGACGTCAATAACGCATTCAATTCAGCCGACTGGAGTTGTATACTAAAAGCACTGAGTGACATGCAGGTACCAAACTACTTACTGCGAATAATTGTAAATTATTTCGAAGACAGAACCCTCTACTATGACACGGAAGAGGGACGAAAGAAGTACCAGATCACCCGAGGAGTTCCACAAGGGTCGGTCCTGGGACCAATTCTTCTTCTTCTTCTTCCTATTTTGGCGAATCCTATGATCGTATGATCCGAAAACAAGATATCACAACTCTCCCACTTTACATGGGACCAATTCTATGGAACAAAATGTACGATGGCATCCTAAGAACACAAATGCCATGTGGAGTAGACATAATCGATTATGCCGACGTAGTAGTGGCCAAAACATTAGAGGAAGTTAGGCAAAACTGCAATCAAACAATCACAAACGTGAAGCTATAGCTACAGAAAACAGGTTTGGAACTAGCGGACCACAAAGCCGAAGCCGTTCGTATGAGCAGCCGTAAAAGAGTGGAACACATTACCATAAATAGTACATGCCGGTGAACAAATCATCGAGTCGAAGCCGTACATCAAGTACCTGGGATTGTTGTTGGACTACAGATTCAACTTCAGGTAACACCTAATGGACGCAGGCGGGAAGGCCTCTCGGGCAGTAGCGGCACTATGCAGACTAATGCCAGTGGGTAGTGTATTTGCCCGGCTTCCGATGTGTGTAGGTTCAAGCCCCAGCGGGGAACAGCAATTATCAGCCATCCGAGTATAAAGGAAAATGAATTGCATCGAAGTTTTTCCGACCATTGCACCGAAGAAAGGTTCCTGCCTGGTAGTACAATGGACAGGAGAGTCTGAAATTTGGGATTTGGGTTTCCTTTTTTTAAAAACAAAAAAAAAAAAAAAATGCCAAATTGGGAGACCAAGGCAGCCAATCACAAGTCTCCTAACAACCGTGAGTAAGTCAATACTCCTGTATGCGGCCTCAATATGGGCATCAGCGACGCACCATAAGTCGTACATTGGAACGATGAACTCGGTGCATAGAATCGCATCTTTAAGGGCCTTTAGAACTGTGTCAGCGGATGCGATAAGTGTATTATCAGGCCGAATGCCTATCGATCTAGACTCGAAGAAGACCGCGGCACTACGTGAAAATGAGCACGATGACAGAATAACAACGGTGGAAGCTATAAAAACAGAATGGCAACATTGGTGGAACATCACAACCAAATGGCGGTGGACAAACAAGCTGATCCCCAAAGTTGATGAAAGTAGAAAGCACGCGGATGTAAACTACTACCTAACATAATTTCTATCGGGGCACGGATGCTTCCGGGAGTATCTCTACAAGTACAAGCACGCGGATGACCCATTCTGCCAGCACTGTGAAGAAAAAGTGCACAACGCGGAGCATGTACTGATGGAATTCCAAAATTATATAAGAGCTAGGAACATCCTAGAAAGAGCAATTGGTGGCCAAGGGACTCCAAGAAGTCTGCAACGAGAACGAGAAGCGTGAGAAACGGAGATCCTGCCAACTCTGGCAGCTAAAAAAGAAGTGACAAAATGTTAAACCTGCCCCTGCGAAGGGATGCCTTGACTGCCGGCACCGCAGGTGAGAAACAGGGTAGAGAAACAGGTGGGGTTTTTTTTTTTTTTTAAACGTAACCATGCAGGAGTGTGGAGTCGGGCATAGCTCGTAGCACGTGCTATTTATAAAAGATTTTTATTCCTACTCGCACATCAAAAAAAAAAAAACTAAAAAGGGGAGGGAGTTGTCCCATTCATCCTGTTCAGGGATACTCGTACGGAAGTTTCGGTGAAATCTCAGTTTCGGTGGGGTGTAGTTCGTATTTTCATGGGTGAAGTTAAGTAGGTCAAGGATCGAGGAGTGGCCAATGTGATATCTGGACCACTGGGAGAAGGCTTTTAGTCGGCTGGCCGCACTGGCTTATGTTGCCTATATTAGCGGCACTTTGGTTTTGGGCATTGCACGTAGATTTTGGTTTCGGGACCGACGTTTTTGAAGTCATTTTTTTTGGAATTTTATGATCTAGGTATTCGTGCTCTATTTTTGTAATTCTGGTTGTACTTTTAAGAAAATCGGAAATATTTCAAACTTCTTTAAATTCACAGTGTCGTATCTTTATGAATTTTTGGAAATTTTTGGAATTTTTGTGTAACAACTCACTCTCAGAATGAGTTGTTACACATACAACCCTTTTCAAAACAACAATTGGTTCACTCAGATTGGACAATTAGTGTGTGAGATATGATACCATTTTCATTTCTTTTTTAACGCAATTTTTATTGTATAACTCATTGATTCTTCTTCTTCCTTTTATCAGAGAGGTTATGATCTGAAAATAAGGGATCGCAATCCTCCCAATTCACCGCATTTCTACTGATCCGACTGCGGGGTTCGCCTATTTGACCTCAGAAAATATCGGCATGCCCGCTGATTTTGGATCACTCGGTTACTGAGGCCAATGAAATGCCATTGTCGTCGCATTTGTCTGATCCAGGCGTTTATAGACCTGCTTTTCCTACATCGCGATGTCTTTGGAACGTGCATTGATATTGCCTTTTTAACAGGGTTCAAATGATCTTTTCTTTGAACGTGGCAATACCAGCTGAGCCGGTCACGCTCTATTTTTTGTACTATGGTTTCCTTGGTGTGAAAGCTTCCACGGATCTTCGAACTTCTTATTCGATCAAGCTTTGTCACTCCTGCTGTCATGCGAAGCATCTTCATCTCAGCTGCCGTTAATTTACTCTCATACGTTTTGTACATCGTCCAACATTGTGAACCGTATGTGAGCGCTGGACGCACAACTGCGGTGTAGAGCCTTCCCTTTAACTTAGGTGGCATTTTTCTGTCACAAAAGATAGCGCCACTTCATTCACCTTACGCTTACGCGATGATTGATGTCGTCATCACAGGTTGCTTTGCTATTCATCATAGATACCAGATATTTGAACTTTTCGCACTTGGGAAGCACTGTTCCATTCAAATAAATGTCTTGAATAGGCCTGAGCGGATCAGAGAACGGGCAGCACAAGTACTCTGTCTTTTTTGAACTAATGCGATACCCATTCCCCTCCAAAACGTCCACCCACACATCAAGTGCTCGTTGCAGGGATATAGGATCCTCACTTATAATGGCTTCATCGTCAGCAAAGAATAACTGATATACCTTGGGGCTATCCCTTTACCTTCAAGTAGATAATCAAGGACTGTAATAAAGAGCAAAGGACTTAAAACGCTTCCATGGTGCACCCCGACTTTGATTGGGAACTCTTCGGTATAGCTCATTGATTCTAACATGCTAACAAAAACGCTTAAAACTAGCTTAATTAACTTAACTACCTTACTCTAACTTACTGGCCCCATGAGGGCGCTCTAAGCTCTTCCTAACACTTAAACTATGTCTTCGACTTAATCTAACTAATAAAACTAATTGCAAAAAACTAAGAAAAATCGTTTTATTTCTTTAAAAAAAAACTTTGTATCTGGTCTTTTTGGTATTAAATATAAAAAAAAACTTAAAAAAAAATGTAACCTAACTTACTGTGTAATTAAATGCACTTTTTTTTTTTGTAAAGTGCTGTGGCTTTTTTTCATTTTGTTTTTTTTTTTTTTTTTTTTTATTTATTTATTTATAGAAACTTAAGACTACCTAAGAAACTATGTAAGCCGGTCATGGCTATTATATAGAAATAATAACACACGACCCGCTTTGCACCATTAGAGGCGGGGCAAACGACGATTGTGTTCCCTCTTCTTCAAAAAGCCACCAAAATTTGTGGCGCTGCTTACTAACGTCTTCAATGTCTCGGTCGGAAACCGCCCTACTGTACTGGAGACGTTCTACACTACTCTGTGCGAGGTCTCGGTCGTAGTTGAGTCGCCTGCCCACAGCTGTTCTGGCGACGTGGAAGATTAGCGGCACCGCTAACTTATCCTGGATCAGACCTCTTTGATCAAAATATAGGAACGCTTCTGAAGGGATGAAGCCGTTAAGGCGCACACTCTCGTGATAGAGATTGTTGGGGTAATAAGCCGCAGAGATCAGGTTATTCATCAAGGCCATTGCTCTTGCAATGTGCCTTCGAATCATCTTGATCAAGAAATTATCTACTCTGATCAGATTCGCCCTGTTGTACAGGACCTCATTACAATCGAATTTTATGTACTCAGATTCTGGTGTTCTGTACAAACGAAGGCAAGCCCTCTCAAACACCCACGTTGAACCACACGGGACATCCATATGCAAGCATAGGCCGAATGAGGGCCATGTAGCAGATTACATTCACCCTCGCATCTAGTTGGCTGCTATAAAACAGTCTCTTTGTAAGGGCGAAAGCAACTTTGGCTCTGGCCAGAGCAGCATCTATATGTTTGTTACAATATAGATATTGATCTAGCCAGATCCCAAGGTACCTGACTACACTTCGACTCGCAAGTGGCTGACCGCGCTGTCCCTCAATAGAGAACTTACCCTAATTCTTTCTGGTGTCCCAAGAGGCCCCAGACAATGGCGTTCTGAACAGGATGGTCTCCAACTTCTGAAAGGTGATTTTCAGCTTCCAGTCGTCGCAGTATCTCTTAATCTTATCGAAATCATGCTGCAAGAGTATTACAATTACCTCGATCTTAGGCCCTGACCTGTACGCGACCAAGTCGTCTGCGTACACTATGGCATGGTGAAGTGAACCTATGAAATCACTCGTGTAAATATTGAATAGGATCGGCGAATTAACCGCGCCCTGTTGCAGACCATTTTTTACCTCAAAAGTTCCAGCAGACGTCACATTGCCATTCTTCACAATGAACTTCTTACCGGTTAGCATGTCATAAAGTATGTACAGCAGTGGTTTACTTATGCCCAGCCTGCTCAACTTGTAGAAGAGTCCTTCTAACCATACGGTATCGAAGGCATTCTCCAAGTCAACCAGACATGCACCCGTGCATTTCTTCTTGCTTTTGTTCCATTGGATATCCGATACTAGTTTAGACGCGGCATATACGGTATCATGCCCTGCCTTGTAACCGAATTGGTTATACGGAATTATGTGCATGTCCTCAACCCACTTAGTGAGGGCTCTATGGATCACTTTTTCGAATACCATGCTGCTGTTCGAAACGAGACTTATCGACCGGAGATTACCCGGATTGGAGCTATTTTTATTTTTCTTTTGAATGCGCTGCACCACCGCTGTTTTCCAATGCGCTGGATAATAGGGACTATTCATTGCATTATTAAACAGAATGGTGTAAATGTTCACCACTTCTGGAGGAAAATATCTTAGTACAATGTTGGGTATGCCATCGATTCCCATGGACTTCTTTTTTCTCTGTCATTCGAGGAAGCTCTGCCTTCGAAATGAACGGGGACTCTACCCTTTCATCGGCGATAGCATTATTTGCCATATTTCTTTCATTGAACACGGTGAAACCAGTGTTCTCAGATCATCAGTGCTCCATGTCATTTCGAAGGTAGAAGTTGTGCACAAGGACCCGATTTTCCAGGTCGTGGTTCTGGCAAACACTATCATTCACCTTATACACGTCCTGGAAAGTCGCTCCTATAGCCTCTACCTTCTCCTGCGGATCTTCGATCACAAAGAAATTGTCATCCTCAGCTGCGTTATCCGGATCTATACCTGCTGTCACTAGTATTTGTATATTCTTTGTAGTTCAGGGGATTTTAAGACCACCGAAATATAATATCTTATTTATATACGGGAACATACTTGGGTTGTTGGATTTCACAACCCGAATTTCCCTCTCCCAGTGCAAATTTACAGAAAGTCTGTAATTTTCTTTAATTAATTTCGAGAGGTTTCTAATCAACGACTTCAGCGTCCTAACCACCCTCGAGTTCTGTCTGTCAGCAAACTGTCTGTACAAGGTTTTTAATCACGAGAGAAGTCTACTTTTATGTTTGTGCAGTGCGTCAATCGTTGCATTGCGGTGTATGTCCACGTTGTCAGTGTATTTATACCGAGGTATCGTACTTTCCATCGTTCGTTTTATTGTCACGTCCATTTGCTTTAGATATCTATCAATCTCTTCATTTGACAGATTCCTATTGGAAGGTAGGTTGAGCAAGTTCAAGTAGAGTGCTCTCGCCAACTGTCTGAAGAAGCGAGTCCAACGCGTTCTACTGTAATTGTAGGCGTGCAATTGGACAAACTCCTCCAATTCCGCAATTTCGTTGGGAATAGTTATTTTGTCACTGAGTCTGCAATGGTCATTGTCATACACAAAAGTGTATGAGCAGTTTATCGTTTGTCGGTCCATGTCGGCCAGTTGTAACCGTGCATCGAACAGCATTAGATCCAGATAAGATCCGCTTCAGGGATACGACGGATTAACCGTCGCTTTTAAATCTAATCGATACTCAACACTGTGCAGACCCCACCAATAGAATAGTAGGTTCCCTCTAGAATTTGGTGTATTATTTCCCCAATCTCTATGCTTGGCGTTAAAATCACCGCCTAAAATAAAAAAATTCTCCTCCGACTCTAGCCTTAGTATTCGAAAAAGTATCTCGAGCTTAGAAATAAAAGAAGTAGTTTGAGTAGCTTCAGGAGTATAGACCGCGACCATTTACATCCTCTTTCCACTGCGCAGGAGGATATACACGATACTTGCTTCCAGCTCCTGGAATCTACGCACTTCACCGCAACACACTACTTTATTACGCAACTCTTTTCTAATGAAGATTGCGACACCTCCGCCTTGTACAGAGCTGGGTCTGTCTCCACTTATAATATTATAACTACTGTGCCTCAACTTGTGTTTCTGGGATAGCTAAGTTTCGCTAACCAAAAGCACATCTGGAGAATAGTCTTCAAGCAACTTGAAAAGCATGGCTCTTCGTTCGATCCTAATCAGTGAATTCACATTCACCACTAGGATCTTAAGTATTGCTCCGCCATGTTCGTACCCATTACGATTGGAGGTGCGTTAGGCCTGGCAGAAGCGCTTAGATCTGGTCCACCTGCGTCGCCTGCTCTTGGATTTGTCCCTGAAGTTGGTTCATCTGCCCCTGGATAGAGAGCAAGATAGCCAACAAATCAGGTTCAGGTCTGTTATGCAATGGGTAACATACAAAATTGTGATTTTTTTGATTTTTATTCCTTGTTAATGCAAAAAGTAAGAGGAAGGAATGCGGCCCTATCCTTTGTAGTTTGGTTTCGGTTGGTTTTTTTTTTTAAGTTTTCTTCAGAGCAGAGACTGTCCATTTGATAGTTTCCGGAGATCTTTTGTCTTTTTAATGCTCTGGTAAGGGAGGAAGAAAGTTAGGGTTATTCAACTCGTCAAAAACGTAGTGCTGTCTGCTCTCTCTGAAGCAGATCACTAATGCGGCCAAATTAAAAATGAATGGAGTTAGCATGGAGAAATTTGATGGCTTGTCAATGCTTGATATGCATGCAAACTCAGAATTTCAGTGGAATCAACCGATTTCAGATGCTAGATGCATCGGTGTCCTCAAAAGAAGCAAACGATTTTTCACTCCTACAGATTTGGCTATTATCTATAAAGCATATCGTCGGCTTAGTGCAAAAACTCACTAAGCACATTTTTCCCATTTTTCAGTTTAAAGTACCTAAGTGCATGTTTTAATGTTATTCACCCACCCAAAAACTCTTTAAGTGCATCAGATGAGATAATAATCATTTGAAAACAAAAAATCTTTGAAAACGTTTTAATAAATATTTATGTTACTGCACTGCCAATTTGAATTGTGAATAACCAAACATTGAGCAAATGTACTTAATGACTTTTTGCACTAAGCCGACGATATATTCGTCCGAAACTTGAATATAACTCACATATTTGGGCGGGTGCTCCTGCCACATAATTGAGTTTACCAGATCGTGTTCAGCGTCAAGCGTGTAGATTGATCGGTCGTAGCCAAATCAATTCACTGGAACACCGCCGGAATGTTGGATGCTTAGCGCTCCTGTATCGCTACTTCCACCATAATTGTTCGGACGAAATCTATAGTTGTGCCCCGCCTGCCCGTAAAAAAATAAAAAAATAAATATTTGGCGCAACAGCTCTTTGAGTGCCAGGGCCTAGCTTCTCACAACCACTCATGTTGTGTGCGTTATATTTTTCACACGAATGGAAGGGACCTACAGTTTAGTGCCGAATCCGAACGGCGATTTGAGAAGCTTTTTCGAGACAACAATACTCTAGGTTGTTGGCCAGACGCTCGCGAGAGGTGGGACCGTGAAAAAACTTTTTGGTGTTTTCTGGGATTTGAACTTGGAACCTCATGCGTAGTGATCCGGCACACTAACCACTTACGCCACGCCCGCCCCCCGCCTGCCCGTAAGTTCAATCGAAATACGCATGCGGCCTCTTCCGCACATCCCTACGTCTTAAAGCATGTTTTCGGGAGCACAGTGAAATATATTTAAACAGTATGGTCCAGTTTTCTCCATTTAAGATGCGAATGACCTCATCGGAAGAGAAAGTGTTTTTCCATAAAAGGATCTTCTGATTGCGCTCAGAATAGGGCAAGTTCCAATGAAATGAAGTCCGCCTTCTCTTGTTTTATGGTTGCACAGTGTACATTCATCACTTCCATCTGTTATACGGGCCATGCAGTTTAATCGCAATAGTTCGCCCCTGGTTTTGAATACTGTTGAGATCAGATCTAAACTGCTACAATCATGAAAATAGTTCAGCTCCCCAAGGTCATGCTTTAAAACTTTATAAATATTCCTTACTTGGCTTTGTTCACTTTGCCTTTGAAAAGACTGCCGTGTGGATCCTTCGATCTTAATTAAAAGTTCCTCCAGTGCCTTTCCTAGGTTTATTTCGTCTACGTGTGCTTCATGTAGGGGTACATTATGGTCACAGCCCAGCCTTGTCCATTCGGCAAAGAAATGAAGGTTCCTATTTTTCAGGTGCATAGCAATTTTATGGGGCAGACGATGACTTGGTTGTGATAGAATTTTCAAGATGTATAGGAAGTGAAGTCCAAGCGTAAACACATGCAGCGGTGGCAGCCCCGTTTCCAGGTACAACATGTAGTTTGGCATACTTTCTGGCAGTTTGAATATTTTCTTTAGAAAGTATCTCAAAAGTTTTCCAACCTCCTCAAACTGCCAGATCCCCCACACTTGTCCCGCATAGCACATGATTGACCTTATGACTGCTTCTAAGACTTTATATTTTACACTCGGCGCGATTTTCATTTTTCCCAAAATCCCTCTCTAGTTACAATTGATTGCCATTTTTGACTTTCTTTACTTCTCTTGAAGGTGTTTTCTAAAAGATAACTGTGGGGTGATCAGTACTCCGAGGTATTTATATTCTTTAACCTTTTCCAGTTCTTCATTTTGCCAGGTCCATTTTTCATTAGTTGCGTAGCGCCCCTATCCATTCCGGAAAATCATAACTTTTGATTTGTTGGTGTTTAGTTGCAAGTTCCATATTTGGCAGTATTGATACAGCTTATTTATCATACTTTGTAGCATGTTCGGTGTTTTCGCGAGTATTACGATATCATCAGCGTAGAGCAAGAGGTTAACACGTAATCCATCGAGAGATATCCTTCCTGCGAGGTATGCAACTAGATCGTCCAGGAAGATCGAAAACAAAATAGGGCTCTGCAGACATCCTTGCTTCACAGATTTCGACTGAAACCAGTTAGACTAGATGTTTCCATCCCAAGCCGCTGTGGTGTTCTCTTCGTACAATTTTTGTAGCACTTTTAGTACCTTTGTCGAGACTCCTAGGTTGCTCAGTTTGTAGAAAAGGGCTTTTCTGTCGATACAATCAAAGGCCGCCTTGAAATCCACGAAGAAAACGTACAGTTTTTTACCTTTATTCAAAAAAGTCTGGGCGATGGTTGTTAGCGGGAAGATGTTGTCCACTGTGGAATAATTTTTGCCGAAACCACCTTGGAACTCGCTAAGTAGGTAATTTTCGTGTATCCAGTTTGTTAATCGTTCCAAGATAATTCCTGTAAAAATTTTGGAAGTCGCATTTAGGAAAGATATCCCTCTATAATTGCTTGGCTCATTTGGGTCTCCTTTCTTGAAAATCGGAAATATTATGTTTTTCTAGAAAGATGATGGCACCTCGCCAGTACTGAAAATAAAATCATAAGTTTCCGTGAGATTCTGCAGGAAGGCATCAGTCGCATTTTTAAAAAAATCGTAAGGAATATGATCTTCCTCTGGAGCCTTATTTGAGCAGCATCTATTTATAACGCTGATGACATCCTGGAAAGTTATAGGTCGGTCTAAAGAATTTACTTCGACGTGAGGTAACGCACATTGTATTTGGATTTGAGCCTGCGGTGGGTTCAGCAGATGTTGTAGAATCTTTATTGAATTAATTGAATTTAAGAATTATTAAAAAAAAATATTGTGAATTGTAAACGCACTCCCGCAGATCTATCTAATGATTGTTATCGAAAACGCTATCGATATTTTGAACGTACCCTAAATTTTGACGTTTTGTTCACGCGCTTAAAATCGAACATTCATTTCTTTATCTAAACCAACTGCGGGAGGACGCACAAAAGCGTAAGTCTTTATTTAAAGAACGCCATTTTTTTAGAAATTATATTTGATGTATATATGTACAATACATAGGAAATAAAACGCTAAAAACGCTCATCAATCGAGCTTATTACAAATCAAGCAGCGTTATTATTTGGACCTCCTCCTGCCTGGGATAAGAAAGAACATCTTTTATTTCGCTTTTACTTTGTACGTGCATTGTGTTATTTCGTTTGCATGTGCATTGCAATTGAGGTTACTACTATCGTATCCTGCTGGAGTGGCAATCAACCTAGACAACAGTAGTCGAAGCAGGCTTCTTGAGAGGAGTTTCTTTTTGGAGAAGACGAGGTACGCGAGCCAACAGTGGTAACGAAAACATCAACTCCGGCGGAGCATTTCACGAAGGGTGAATGAACGTGCCAGCGAAGCGCTAGTGATCTGGTGGTGGCATTTTGTGTGCGGAGGGGAGACGTGAGACTGGTGAGTGTTTGTACCTGTTGAATTTGATTGGGGCTGGGTCTAGTGAGGTGTTGGTGAAGAGATTAGCGGAGAATAACGGTAGCGTAGGCTGGGGAATTTACGGGAAAGGTAACTGTTGCATCACGTCATATTGCATTATGCCAAAAACACGTGCTGCAAGCAAGGCTTCTGATATGCAGGAGGTAGACATCGATAGCGACGAGCCGAATGCAACGATACTTGACTTAAATGCAGCAGCGCCAATTGGTCATTCTACAAAAGTGGGGCTAGGTGCGGCAATGCGAGACCGAGAGGCAGGGACGTCACGTGATGCTTCGGTGGAAGAGAAACTAAACAGTATGATGCAACAGATTCTGGATCTTCAGGCTGAAGTACGACGGAGTAGTCAACGCTTTACGGAAAGCGAACAACGGCGACAACTATTGGAGGAACAACAACGTGAACAAGTACGTAAGCATTTGGAAGTCGAGCAGCGCGAACGAGTAGATGGACAATCGGACAATAATGTTTTAAGGACATCGACAGAAGATGCGAGTGAAGATTCCGGGGCGCCATCGTTGACGGCCGTTCTGGGAGAATTGAGTCGCACATTATCATCATCAAGAGTAGACCATCGTGGTAAGCTGTACGATCTTCCAGAATTTGACGGACGTGCAGAGCGTTGGCCGATGTTCCTGGAGTCGTATAAATTATCTACTGAGGAATACCGATATACGGAGCGTCAAAATCTAATAAGGCTTCAAAAGGCGATTAAGGTTAAGGCGCGAGAAACAGTCGGGTGTCTGCTAATTCACAGCAGAAACGTTCAGCGTATTATTGACACACTACAAGAGAATTTTGGCAGACCGGATCAGCTAGTTAAAAGTCAGATCGAGAAAATTCGAAATGTTCCAATGATTCCTGAGAATCGTATCGACCAACTGGTTCCGTTTGCAGCTAAAGTCCAGAATTTAGTATCCTTTTTGGAATCAGCGCAGAGTGAGCACCATTTGTGTAATCCAACACTCATGGAAGAATTGATTCAAAAGCTCCCGGTGCAGCGAAGGTTAGATTGGGCTAAGCACGCAATTAAGGTCAAACCAAGAGCTACAATTCGACACCTTAGCGAATGGTTGTGTGAGTTGGCGAGTATGGTAAATCTGGCGTGCGTAGGTTTTAACGAACAACAGCAATACACAAGCGCTAAAGGTGTTAGCCGATCTCGTTTATTTTATGTCAATGAAACAGGTAGCGAGGTTCGTTATGAAGGTAGTTGTAGGTTATGTTCTGGACACCATGTGATGACAAAATGTGGACGGTTCTTAGATATGGAGGTCGGGCGGCGATGGCGAATCGTTCGTCAACTACGATTATGCTTCAATTGCTTGCAAAACGGCCACAGAGGTAACAGCTGTGCGCAACAGCATAGTTGTGACGTAAACGGTTGTACGAAACGGGTACACAATTTACTTCATGATCCAATGGAAGTTGTCGACGTGGCTAGACAGAACGTAGGTACGTTACCAAGGGCACCTAAATCGGTTAAGGAACCAATACAACCCAAGCCGAAGGTATTTAGCGGTGTGCTTCCGGAAACCGAAGTAGCCCATCCGAAGCCATCTTTTACTAGTCTGGTTAGGGAATCTTCCCCAACGAAGCTATTATTTAAGATTCTGCCAGTTAAACTATATGCACGTGGTAAAGAGGTTACATGTTATGCGTTTATTGATGAGGGCTCATCGGTGTCTTTAGTTAACGAAAGTTTGGTAAATCGACTGGGATTAGACGGTGAGGATGATGATTTAACTCTTCAATGGTTTGGTAACAACACTGTTACTGAATCATCAAGGCGTGTCAACATGCAGATATCTGGTAACTGGCCAAACAGTAAACGTTTCGATCTTAAGAATGTAAGGACCGTTAAGGATTTGAAACTACCCTCCCAAACATTGGATATTGCTAAGCTGCACGTAAAGTACAGATATAGGAAAAATCTCCCTATCTGCTATTATGCAGATGCGACTCCAGAGCTATTGATCGGGCTCGACTATGCTTATTTGGGAGTCCCACGAAAGATTGCAGCGGATGAATGGAAAGGGCCGGCAGTGGTTCTGACCAAGTTGGGTTGGGTTGTGTACGGCGACGAAAAGGATGGCACACCAAGGCAAAGGCACCACGCATACTTCGCACAAGTCAAAGATGCATCGATGGACAACCTGGAGCAAAGGGTGAACGATTATATCGCCAATGAGAGCTTAGATGTGCGATACGACGTGAAGCATGTACAGTCTTCAGAGAACGTTCGGGCGAAGCTATTACTGGAAGGTACCACTAAACGAAAGGGCCTGCACTTTGAAACTGGGTTGTTATGGAAGCATGATGGAGTGATCCTACCACCAAACAGGGGAATGGCAGAGAAAAGGTTACAAGCCCTGGAAAATAAATTTCAACGGGATGATTCATATCGCAAGGAATATTGCCGCATCATGGATGACTACGAAAAGAAGGGCTATTCGAGAAAACTGAACTCGGCTGAAGCAGCGAAGCTTGGACCACGAACATGGTATTTACCTCATTTTGGCGTGATCAATCCGAACAAGCCGAGTAAAGTACGCCTGGTTTTCGACGCAGCGGCGGAGGCACACGGCACTTCTTTAAACTCTGCCCTGCTAAGTGGTCCTGATCAGTGTCAAGATCTCGCAACAGTGTTATCCAAGTTTAGGGAGAAGCCCATAGGTGTTTGCGCAGATATCGTAGAGATGTTTCATCAGGTGCATATCCTTGAAGAAGACCAGGATTCACAACGCTTTTTATGGAGGGCCAATCGGAGTGAGGCAGTAGGGGAATATGTTATGAACGTCATGATCTTTGGGGCCACCTGCTCGCCTTGTTCTGCACAATTCGTTAAAAACAAAAACGCGGAGCATTTTCGATTGAAGTTCCCAGCCGCCGTAAGGGCCATAGTTGAAAATCACTATGTAGACGATTTTGTGCACTGTTTTGCTGACGAACGTGAGGCTGTAAAGGTTTCTGAAGATGTAGTTTGGATTCACAAGCAGGGAGGATTTGATTTGAAAAGATTCGTTTCAAACTCGATGTTAGTTAATAATAGATTCAACAAAGACCAAGAGAAAACATCGATCTTAAATCTCGAAAAGGGTGAGACTGTGAACTTTCAGAAGGTTTTAGGTATGCACTGGGACACAACACGAGATGTCCTTCAATTCGTTATGGCGTTTGGTAAAATCGATCCTGTGTTGCTGAAGGGAGAGAGAAGACCTACTAAGCGCGAAACGCTAAGCATAACGATGTCAGTTTTCGACCCCTTTGGATTAGCAACGGAATACTCTCTAATGGCGAAGGTAATTCTTCAGATCATATGGCGTGCTCAAATCGAATGGGACGAAAGCATCCCAGACGAAGCCAATGAGATGTGGACGAAGTGGTTACGTAAACTAATGGAGGTTGAAGATATATGTATCCCTCGGTGCTACAGCGCTGTTTTCTCCAGCGTGGCAGTGGAGCTACACGTTTTTGCGGACGCCAGCGAAATAGCGTATGCTGCTGTGGGCTACTGGAGAATCCCGGAGCAAGCTGGTAAATTCCACTTGGCGTTCGTGGCAGGCAAGGCTAAGTGTGCACCGCTTAAGCTGACATCAGTTCCGCGTTTGGAGTTACAATCTGCGGTCCTAGCCACGCGTCTTCGGCAAACAATTCTATCGAGGCATAACATAACACCAACGCGAATTGTGATGTGGAGTGACTCACGAACCGTTTTATCTTGGATAGCGTCCGATCACAGGCGTTATAAACCCTACGTCGCACACCGAGTAAACGAGATTCTGGAAAGTACTGATGAGAAGGAATGGAGGTGGGTCCCTAGTGCATTTAATCCAGCAGACTTTGGCACGCGTTTAAAAAGCGCGACACGCAATTTGTTCTGGATAAGTGGCCCGAAGTTTCTAATGGACGACGAATCTGATTGGCCAATCAATCAGCCTGTTCTGAAAACGAATGAGGAAATACGCAATAAATTTGTACTACTGATTAATATCGTAAGTGATGACTTTTCTAGATTCTCCTCATTTATAAAGCTGAAAAGAGTAGTGGGCTGGATATTGCGCTTTCGACAAAACTGCATATTAGCCCCAACCGAAAGAAAACAAGGAGGATTGACGGCGAAGGAGCTGGATATGGCCGAACTGGCGATTTGTCGCAGCATTCAGATGAGCGCCTTCGCTCAAGATTACAATGCATTGAACATGAAAGGTCATGTGGATAAACACAGTTATTTGTGGAAATTGACACCTTGTTTAAACGAATCTCGAGTGATTTGCGTGAATGGACGCATAAATGATGCCGAAAGAGTTCCCTGTCATACCCGTAGGCCGATGATTCTTCCTAAAACCCATCATGTGACCAATCTTATCGTAAACCACTACCATTGTCATTGGAAACATCAGAACGAGAACACAATCATATCTGAGATTCGACGTCGGTACTGGATTCCACACATTAGAGTTGTAGTTCGACGTGTAGCAAATATGTGTCCAGTTTGTAAAATAGGTAAGGCAAAACCGATCGCTCCGTTGATGGGTCAACTGCCCGCGGATAGGTTAACTCCTTTCGTAAGGCCATTTTCGTATGTAGGCCTTGACTATATGGGTCCATTTCTGGTGGTCAACGGTCGAAGAACCGAAAAAAGGTGGATTGCTCTCTTCACTTGCATGACAACGCGTGCCGTGCACTTGGAAATCGCGAGAGATCTTTCAACCGACACGTGCTTAATGTGCATACGCAACTTCATGAGCTGTCGTGGGACCCCAGTGCGCATCCGCTCTGACAATGGCACAAATTTTGTCGGTGCTGACCGAGAGCTTCAAAGACAACTTAAGGACTTCGACCAGGGCATGATAGCCGATGCCCTCGCTACCAAAAACATAGAATGGGTTTTCAACTGTCCCTTAAACCCACACGCAGGCGGATGCTGGGAGCGTCTCGTAGGAAGTGTGAAAAGGGCAATGGGACATGCCTTGTTCGGTGAGAGTCTTCACGAGCATAGCCTGTATAGCCTGATGTGCGAAGCAGAGAACATTGTTAATTCGCGACCACTGACTCATATTCCGTTAGATACACCCACTGAAGAACCCTTAACCCCCAATCATTTCCTTATAGGTACATCTAATTCAGACCAGACGCCCCACCCACACGAGGAAAAGTTGATGGCAACCAGGAAGCAATGGCGTAAGGTGCAACAAATCCAATATCGTTTTTGGAAAAAGGGGTTATCGGAGTATCTTCCCGATCTCTGTCGGAGGACGAAATGGTACCATCCGGTTGCATCGCTTACAGTCGGTGATCTTGTATTGGTGTGTGACAGCAGTGTCCATCGCTCCAAGTGGCCTATGGGACGAATAATAAAAGTATTCCCTGGAAGAGACCTACAAGTAAGAGCTGCCGAAGTGCGGGGAAGTCTGGTATCATCAAGCGACCTGCCTGTTTGCTGGCCAAGCTGGATGTCGAAGTTGGTGAATCTGAGGGTTAGATTCACGGAGGTGGGGATGTTGTAGAATCTTTATTGAATTAATTGGATTTAAGAATTATTAAAAAAAAATATTGTGAATTGTAAACGCACTCCCGCAGATCTATCTAATGATTGTTATCGAAAACGCTATCGATATTTTGAACGTACCCTAAATTTTGACGTTTTGTTCACGCGCTTAAAATCGAACATTCATTTCTTTATCTAAACCAACTGCGGGAGGACGCACAAAAGCGTAAGTCTTTATTTAAAGAACGCCATTTTTTTAGAAATTATATTTGATGTATATATGTACAATACATAGGAAATAAAACGCTAAAAACGCTCATCAATCGAGCTTATTACAAATCAAGCAGCGTTATTATTTGGACCTCCTCCTGCCTGGGATAAGAAAGAACAGCAGATTTTCGAAGTATTCGGCTAAAATGGGAGCTTCAACCTTAATACCCTTCGCGAAGAGCGAACCGTTTAGTGCTTTTGTCATCCTCCAAAAGGTTCTGCTGTCTTGTTTGTTTGCGAGCGCTGACGAAAGGTTCTGAATGTAGAGCCTTTGTTTTTGCTCGCAGATGCTTTTAAACTTCTTATTTGCAACCTGGTACATACATTTTGCATAATTGGTGTTCACGCTTCTTAGGAGCCGTAGAAAGGCAAACGATTTTTTCCTGGCTGCCTCGCATTCTCAGTCATACCAATGTTGCTTCCCTTTTTTTTCTCGATTTGGGTTACATGGGTCTAGCTGAATTTGAAATACATGTCGTAAGTATATCTATGCCTCTGACGGATCTGAGCTCACTACTATTTAATCCATTTATTTTTATGTCTAGATTCGCTTTGTACCTTTGCAAATTTTCGTTTCTCCAATGTAGTTTCGGAAGTAAGCAATTTGGTGGTGCGGGAGTTTGATCTAGATTCAGCTCTACAGTAAAATACCATATATTATAGAAGTTCGTTTTTTAACCGCTCAACACGAATGTGGAATGATTTGCCCTCCTTAGCACCTCTCTCTCTCTTCTTTCCTTTCCTAATCCTTAAATCTCCTCTATACCATTTCCTTTCACTTCATCGCTGGGTTTGATAACTTTAAAGGACATGGTCCTAAGTACTGCAGAACATTAAAAAAAAAAAAAAAATTGTGCTATCTGATGGGTTCATAGAGTTCTGAGCAAAAGATGTGGGTCAGATTTTCTATGATATATGCCTCTGGTTGGCTTTGTCTAAGAGAGGAATTCCTGAAAAACTCATAGTTATTATCAAGACTGCATACGAGGGTAGTAAGTGGCACGTCTTACACAATGGTAAGATGTCGGAGGATTTTGAAGTCCAAAGTGGAGTACGTCACAGTCACCGCTGTTGTTCTTGGTATTCTTAGGAAGTGTGGTCTCGGCTGACTGCGGTGGCACCGAACTGGATGTGTGCAGCAGAATCGGGAAGGCAAAGCTATGACTATTCCGCTCCAATGTAGAATCAGTACTGGTGTATGGGTGCAGTACTTGGAAGGTGGATACCACTATAACACGCAAGCTAAAACAAATATTTGGCGCAACAGCTTTTTAAAGTGTCAGGGCCTAGCTTCTCGCAACCACTCATGTTTTGTGCGTTATATTTTTTCACACGAATGGAAGGGACCTATAGTTTAATGCCGAATCCGAACGGCGATTTGAGAAGCTTTTTCGTGACAACAATACTCTCGGATGTTTGTCAGACGCTCGCGAGAGGTGGGACCGTGAAAAAACTTTTTGGTATTTTCTGGGATTCGAACTTGGAACCTCATGCGTAGTGATCCGACACACTAACCACTTACGCCACGGCGCCCACGCAAGCTGCAAACCTTCGTAAGCAGATGTCTACGAATCATTTTGATGATCTTTTGCCCCAATTGTATCTTCAACGAACAACTTTGTCTGAGAACGGGTCAAAATCCTACAGATTTTACTGTGCTAAAGAAAAAGTCAAAGTAGATTGGATAGACCCTACGGCGTGATGACAACTCCATTGCGAAATACGCCATGCAATGGAGTCTGCTCACCCTGATAGGCAGCGGGACGCCCAAGGCAAACATTGCGCTTTGGGAATGGGTCAGAGGCAGTTCAAATACGTTGTAGAAGTCCGAACAAGATGGCGTGCAGGCGCTGTTGACGCCCTATACCCCTCGAGGGGTGAAAGGACTTAAGTAAGTAAGTAAGTTTGGACGTACACAGCCTTTGTGCCCCCAATTTTCACCTACGGAGCTATCGTTCGGTGGCCTGCCCTTAGTAGGAAATATAACTTCATTAAACTTAAAGGAGTACAAGGAGCGCGGCATATGTAGGTGTCACGGGCGCTCTGAGATCCTGCCAACGGATGCGCTGACTCGGATGCTCCATCTGACCTCTCTTGAACTACACATCAAGAATATAGCATTATGCAGCGCAATTCGGCTCAGAGCCTGAGTGCTGGACGGCCATAGTAGTATTCTAGCGACGATACTAATAAGCCTGATTGCGTCTTCGACCGGTTACAGAACCCACACATTAAAGAGCTGAGAGGAAAAGCGGTAAAGTTATAAAAGATTTCGACATAACTACCTTCACGGACGGATCGAAAATGGACTGCGGAGTCGGCGCAGGCGTTTTCTCTGACAGGCTGAATGTCTCGAAGTCTTTCCGCTTACCGAATTTCGCCAGTGTCTTTCAAGCGGACCTTCTCGTGAGGCCAACTCTCAATTGGAATCTTGCTATCTTCACTGATAGTTTTTTTTTTTTTTTTTTTGCCTAGGGGGTAGTGGAAAAACGCTAATGCGCACGGGAAACAGTCCCGCTCTGTTTCTAGTAGTGTGAGACTCACTACTCACTAAAAAACCACCTTTAACCCCTTCTTTCTACTTGACACCATCCACTCCGGAACCGCTTATCGCATTACTTCAGAGTGGTGTCGTTTTCTTTCCCCTCTGGGGACCGGCTTTTTCATATTCAGCTCCTGGTGCGGGTTTGTACATTCTTGCCGGTAAGGCTTTTATCTACTTTATGTAATTTGTGAGGGAATGTTGGCGTCTTCCTCTCTCTTTTTGGATCTTAGTACCGTCTCGATAAAGGAAGATATTCTATTCCATGTGTCGGTACTCGAGATCATCTTGCTTATAGCATTTTCCGGGGAAAAATCGCCTATTTCCGACTCCAGTCTACTCCTCTGCTCTGTCCATCTGCTACAGGCGAAAAAGGTGTGGAAAGCGTCGTCTTCCGCTGAGTCTCCATATTGGCAGGCTGCGCTCTCTACTTTACCCATTTTGTGGAGGTATCGGTTGAAATACCCATGTCCGGTTAGAAATTGAGTGACAAAGTAGTTCACTTCGCCGTGTTCCCGCTCTGTCCAAGCCGTGACGTCTGTAATCAGCCTCGCTGTCCACCTCCCCCTCGTTTCAGCGCTACACCTTCTCTGCCAAGCCTGCTTGGTAAGCTCCTTCGCTTCAGCGACTGCCAGTTGAGCCCCTACTTCCGCCTTCTTGTCGTGGGCGTACTTCCTCTCTGTCGCTAGGAGGTCGATGGGGGTCACACCCGCAACTACGAGGACGGCTGGTTCCGACACTGTGCGATAGGAGCTTGCAACTCGGAGAGCTCCTCGCCTTTGTACTGCGGCAATTTGCTTTCTGTACTTCTCCTGTCTAAGTGCGTCTGCCCAGATCTCACACCCATACAGAAGAATGGCGTGGGTGATGGACATGAGGAGTCGTCGCCTACTCATTGTTGGGCCTCCGATATTTGCCATAAGCTTACTCAGCCTTGACGTGACCTTCGCAGCTCGCTCAGATGCGGACTTAATCTGTTGCTAGAAAGAGAGTTTAGAGTCCAGGGCGATTCCTAGATACCTTACTGCTGGTTTGCTAATTATAACTTCTGGACCTACTCGGAACTCGGCAATGGTCGGGATCCGTTTCCTAGTCAGAAGAACTATCTCTGTTTTTTCCGCGGCGAGACTAAGGCCATGGGCTTCCATCCAGGCGAGTATTCGTCTCATTACCTGGTTCAGTTTCAGCTGGGCCCCTTCGATGTCCCTTGCGGTAATCACCGCACCGATGTCATCTGCGTACCCGACTAAGAAGGTATCGTCGGGCATCTCCATGCGAAGGATTCCATCGTATGAGATATTCCACAGATCGGATCCAAGGATTGAGCCCTGTGCTGCTCCAGCAGTGATTTCCTTTCTGTGAGTACCCTCCACGGTGTCGTACAGAAGTTCCCTGTCTTTGAGATAGTCCTTCACAATTTGCAGAAGATATTGCGGTATCCTGAAGGTGTTCTCGAGCGCATCTAACATATCTCCCCATCTGGCCGAATTGAAGGCATTCCTCACATCCAGAGCTACCAGCACGACGATTCGCCTTGAGTAGTGATTTCCCCTTTGGGCGAGGTGAGTGGTTTTGACTACTTCCTCAATTGCCCCTATCGTGGAGTGGCCTTTTCTGAATCCGTGTTGTCGATCGGATAGGCCACCTGCTCTTTGGATTGCTTCTGTGATTCGAGGCTTTAGCATCTTCTCGAGGAGTTTTCCTGCCGTGTCCAGCATACGCAAGTATCTGTGGGCAAGTTTTGGCAACCGTTTTCAATACTTCCGCTGGTATGCCGTCGGGGCCGGGGGCCTTATTGTTCTGAAGAGATTTAGCTGCTAGAATCAGCTCTTCTTCGCTGAACAATGGGATGTCTTGTTGTTGGGCAGGAGAGATCTCCATTGACCTAACAGGGTGGGCCGGGAAGAGTGTGTCTACTATTCTCTTCATTAGCTCTGCGGTCATCGTGGGGGGTGACGCCTGCGCTCCTAAATCTTCACTGATAGTAAAGCTACTATTAATGCCATTGATTTAGCTATCGCATCTTCACAACTGGTAGAGTAAAAAATCACCCTCATCTGGGTTTCTGGGCAAAGTAATTTAGAGGAAAACGAGTGAGCGGACGATCTGGCCAGACAATGTTCAGCCATTGGAGCCCGCATTCTTTACCTAAACTCGACAGGCTGGGTCCAACACATCCATCTTCTTCAACTGAATACTTCATCATACAACCAGGTGTACATGAGTTTTGGAATATCAAAATGGCACAACAGCGCTTATTGGGTTCTTTAATGAACCGCCGCGCCACCTCAACCAACTAATCAAATACCTAAGTAAGTTAGTGTGAATACCATCAAATCTTATGCAGTAGATGTGATCTTTAAGGGATTACTTTGGAGCCCCTGCAGTGGTGGTTAGATCAGACGCTTTCATAAAAAGTCTTCAAGTAAAGTAAGGAAACCGTTCACTACACAGTGCTGTTTCTTCGCTGTATCTCTGCTTCCCCCGCTCCAACACTCTCCCTTCCGGTGTTGGTAGTTTCTGCGCAGAGAAAGCATGAAATACATAAGTCGATAATAAAGTTTTAAATTCCAAAAATATTTCAAAATGCACAAAGACTGTTGAAGAACTATTTAAAAACAAAAGTCCCTTATGTAAATAAAGTGCGCATATAGAACATAGGCATATCGACAGCCCACTTGCAAAACGAACAACGAATACCAATATAACTCACCGACTCTTAAAACTTTGAAAAGGTTCGCAGGTGCTTAGGTTTAATAACCATCAATGACTAATATCCAAAAAGGTTGGTATGAACGTTTATAAATAGCTCTTCACCCTCTTGCTACAAAAAATACCTCACCCATTAGACTGCGAAGGTAGTATCCGAATTCGTATCCACATAAGTTGGTTGTCCTTCACCTAAATATATGTATACCTATGTATATGAAAGAGTCTCAACTCATTCAGTTATGAAACTTTTTTGTCCAAAGAGTACTTTAAAAGGGAGCATCCTTAAAAGGGAATTTTTGAAACACCACATATTTTGGTTACGGTCTCCAGGCAGCAATTCTAATTTCCACGGATTTCAATTTGTATCTCAACCGTAATCAGCTCATTTGGAAAATATTGAATCAAAATTGGTAGGCAGGCATACATTGTATCTGGCAATGTGTTTTCGGCTGAAAATAAGTAGAATACTGTGTGTCGGTGTGCATGTGTAATGAATTTGCCAAACGGATTGAATTTTCCGCCCAATTTAATATGTTGGGTGAACCGTACGTAGTCATCGCTTATCAATCATAGTCAAAATCAGTTTGCCATTGTTGGCCATTGTACTCGTACGTTTGTTGCATGCTTGCTACTTTGAATATGCTCAGTGAAATTATCTCGTCAAATTAATTTTAATGTGATACAGACACGAGTATCTGCTGTTGAATTATGGCACACTTCCCGTATCGTCTATAATTAGGATTTTTCATCTTAGAACAGGATAAACGCTATTGTGGTGATGTCCTAGAAACTAGGTTTATATTTTCTTCTAACGCGAATCTATAATATTTGATGAAAAAGTCGTGGGGATGAAGGTGATTTAAGAAATTGTGTTCAAGATTAATTTCATCCGTAAAGAAATTTTCATCGATTAGGTGGAATTATTTATATCAATTTGAGGAGCTCTTTATATTTTCATAAGTTTTAGAGGGAGACCCGTCAAATGGTTTCCACGTGGATGGCAGACGTCTGTTAGCAGGTGACGAAAATGGATCATATTTGGTACTGTTGCATTGAAGGATTGGTGATTGCTTTTAAATAAATGTTTCTTGGCTACATACTCCAGTTCTACACCGACGGATCAAAAACGAACGACGGGGTAGGTGGAAGTGTTTTTTCTGGCGGGCTTAATCTCAGTCTCTGCTTCCGTAGTCTGTTCTAGACGGGAATAATGGAGATTAAAGAGGTCTTAGGTCTCCCTGGAAAAGTCTTTGCTAAGGTGCTAGAAACGCGTTCCAGAGCTGTGGTTGAGGATAGTTTGGGGGAGGAGCAGTGCGGTGTTTATCCTGGTAGAAGCCCAACCGACCAGTTATTCACTCTCAGAATGGTTCTTGAGAAGGTCTGGGAGTAGATAGATTAGATTAGATTATATAAGATTAATTTCAAATTCATGTATAACTCCAATTGCATGAGTAATAAGATTTAAATCTTTTAAATAACATGGCTAAAGCCGTCCGTCAGAATGACAATTTGTTAATGAAATATGCATGTAGGAAAATTTAGATTTTTATTATTATTACTAGGCTAATTTACATTGAACAAATAAAATAATTGATTTAAACTTGACAAAACAACAATTTTTTTTTTTATTATCGAATTACACATGCCAGTTGTTCGGCGTTACCTACCCCGGTAAGAACCGTGAGTTAGGCTCGGCTGAAGCACAGTCCATGTTCTGTGCCCTTACGAAAGTGTAACGGAGGTGAAAAATCTCAAAAGAAACTTGGTAGTTCTCGGTTACCAAGTAGTGTGGGACTCTAACGCCACTAAAAAACATCTCCTTAATCAGGACCAATCTATGTAAGATCGACAAATGATTTTTCTTTTTTATATTTAAAATCACGTTGAGGAAAGTTTAAAATTTTAAGTACTTTCCATAGCTTTTAGACCATTAGCTCGTGAGGCTTGGTTCTTCTCAATCTCCGGATATTGTCTCGTACATTTAAGACGGTTTCTACCTCGGAGTTGATGTGATTTTGCAGTCGCTGATTGTGAGACACAGCGTGATTTCTAACCACTTAGGTTAGGTTAGGTTAAGATCGGCCCTCGATGAGGATGTACTTAGACCAGAAAGTAGGCCCATTGTACTGCCGATGTGTAAGGCGGGTGGATCACCCGCAGAAGTATTCACCCAGAGTGGCCTTCCTGATGTTGGCGAGCGCAGGACAGGCGCACAGGAGATGACTGATGGTCTCTTCTTGCTCTTCATCTCTAAAGCTTCTGCAGAAGTCATTATGAGGGATACCTAAACTTCTGGCATGTCTTCCTATGACGCAGTGTCCAGTGAGGACATTTGTTATTTTTGAGAGGGTTCCTCTCTTGTGCTTCAAGAGTCCGATGGACCTGGATTTATTGAGTGTCAACCAGAGCTGTCTGGCAGTATGACATTGGTCTAGATGTTGCCATCGATGATTTGCTACTTTCTCGGCATCAATTTGAATAAGACGCTGGCGCTTCGATGTCGGTGATGCTTATGCTATCTGTACCAGAGGAGCCTTGTCGTGATAGTTCGTCGGCTGCACAATTCCCCGGTATGTCACAATGACCTGGTACCCAGCAAAGGGTGAGGTTGTACTGACCAGGTATCTCGTTAAGAGATATGCGACAGTCTTTCACTGCCTTAGATCTCGTAGTGCTGGATGCGAGGGATTTGATGGCTGCCTGACTGTCGACATAAATAACAATAGCAGGTGTTGATAGTGTGCTAGCCGCCACCCAGTCAGCAGCTTTGCGAATTGCGGTGATTTCGGCTTGAAAAACGCTGCAGTAGTCTGGAAGGTTAAATGAGAGGTGTATGTCCAGATTTTCTGAGAAAATTCCGGCACCGACTCGGTCCTTGGTTTTGGACCCGTCCGTGAAAATTGACAGCGATTCGTTGTAAAGGACATTGCGTTGCGTCCACTCACTTCTGTCCGGTATCGAGTGCGTGTAGCCCTTGTTAAAATCATATTCAGTGGGCAGATGGTCAGTGGAATTGGGAAGATCACGGTGCATTAAAGTCTATTGGCATGTCCCGTGTGTTGCTCCTTCCACTGCTTGGAGCCTCTCAGTCTTATTGCCGAGCTGACAGCCAATTGCTTACTGACGATGTCAATTGGAGTCAGTGGTTCTAACCACTTCCGTCACCATGTCTACTTGTAGGTCACGGTGCAAATCGCTATTTCTTATATACCAAGGGGCATTTATTATTCCACGAAGGACTTTGTTTTGGAATGTCTGTATAGTTTGAATATTTGTTTTCTTTGTGCAGCCCCATAATTGGATGCCGTACGACCAGATAAGATAGGCTTCAATACTTACTTATATAGCAAGATTTTGTTCTGGATAGACATATCTGAGTCTCTTCCTAGTAACCAGTACATTTTTCTATATTTAAAGTTTAGTTCTTCTCTTTTCTTTTTAATGTGCTCTTTCCATTTTAGCTGTACGTCCAAAGTCATTCCAAGGTACTTTGCTGTATTGGCATAGGGTACAATTTGATTGTTAATGAATATCGGAAGATTATTTATCTTTTTATTTGTGAAGTTTATGTGAGTTGACTTTGTCTGATTGAGTTTGATACGCCATTGTTGCGTTCAATCACTTACTCTATTAACTGCGTTCTGCAGTTTCTCTGTCGCCGTGCTAATATTGCAGTGTCATCTGCAAAAGTATCTATCATGGCATTATTGTCCACAGGAATATCCCTGGTATACAACAGATATAGGGTTGGTCCTAAGACACTTCCATTTGGAACACCTGCTTCAATTTTCTTTAGTTCTGAATATTCTTGTTCGTATCGGACTCGGAAGAGTCGATCTGAAATATAGGATTTCAGTATTTCGTAGTACTGTCTAGGTAAATCCCTATGCAGTTTATACTCAAGGCCCTCATGCCAAACCTTGTCAACGGCTTGAGCAACATCTAAAAATCGTGCCGAACAGTGTTTTTTCCACTATATCCGCAATTCGGTGTACTTGGTCTATCGTGGAATGTTTATTTCTAAATCCAAACTTATGATTCGGGATTAGACTTCTTTCTTCGATGATTTTGCTAAGCCTTTTCAAGAGTAATTTTTCGAAAACATTTGCCATAGTTGGTATAAGGGATATTGGTCTATAAGAAGTTACTTCTGTTGATGGTTTTCCTTACTTAATTATGTGGGACATATTGGGTTATTAGATATGCGTTTATTATAAATTGGAGTTTTTTTTAAGGCTATTAATGGCATTTCTTTCAAAACCTGGACAGTTATTAAATCGTACCCTGGTGCTTTTTTATTTGACAACTGGTGCTGACACATGCTTCCTACTTCTCTGAGCGTGACAAGGGGGATTTCAGCTTCATTCCTTTTATCAACAAACTCTAGATTTTCAGTAGCTGTACTTGACGAGAATGGTTTGAAAACGTTCAATAGATGTCCTGCGAACAGATCAGCTTTTTGTTTCGGGTTTCCGATCCATTTACCGTCTGGTGCTTTCAAGGGCGGGTTTTGAAACTGAGGTCTCTTTAGACGCTTAGCTGCTTTCCAGAAGGAGTAGTCGGTGGACGCATCTGTGGTTAAGCTTTGTAGAAATCAACTAAGTGACTCATTTTTGAATTTATAGATTCGTTTTTTAAGACCATTGTTAAGACGGTTGAACACAGCCTTATCGCCTGGGAACCTCGTGGTTTGCTATTTTCTACGAGCCCTTCTTTTTTCTAATATCAGCTCCCTTATCACGGCGGGGTATTTTGTTTCAGGTTGCCTCCTGTTCAAATTAGCTAGAGTGCTTTCCTCTGTGGCCTGTTGTACATCAGTAATGAATTGTTCCACTTCATGATCAATTTGCTCTCTTGTTTCCTTAGGAGATCTTAGGTTTATCAAACTTTCTAACTTTTCTCTGAATTCAATCCAGTTCGTTCTTTTGTTTACAAGCTTAGGATAACTTTTTTCTTGTACTTCCGTTTCACTTAGTGACAAGATCACCGGAGTATGATCTGACGATAGGTCATAATTTCCTTCAACACTTATGTATATGATTTCGTCTGATTTGTCTGGTATTTTGTTGGGATCAGATGGCCAGTATGTAGGCGATCCAGAGGAAAAGAATTCGTATTTGCGACCTACTTGGAAAAGCCTTTTTCCTTTTGTTGTTGTTAACCTAGCAACAAATAAGATAATTAATTTAAACTAGAAAAAACGGATTAAATGATTCAAAACTTGACCGCCTTCTTCGCACCACGCACACGACCTCTTCTCCTCGACGGCTTTTCTTGAACTCCCTGTGGCCACTTCTTCATTTTTCCTCGTTGCATCGTCACCGTCGCCCAGTCAGCGAAATCCCACACAGGCAGGAGGTTCAACGACTTGAACCACATCCACAGTACAGCAGACAGAAACCCCACACACAGGATGACGACAACCCATATCGTTTTCCCCATATAGATGTTAGGATGCTGTGCCAACCAGTGCACTGCCCTTTTCTTTACTATGCGATTTTGCCTTCTATGCGATTATATGGGTCATTAATGAAACGTGATCGCGTCTACTGCAGTGGTGGTGAATGAAATCGATCGATCGATGACCTCCCGTCCGACGACTCTCGACGATGCATGAAAATGGATAATGATATGATTAATAAAGAAAGAATGCTTACTTATGGTTTGATACTTCCACATACATACTTAATAAATCTTTCTTAGTGAAGAAAAAGTAATTTCTCTAAAATGCTTCATCTAAGATTTGACACCGATATTGCAAGGCCGCTTTTAAATATTTGTACAAGCAATTCCAATTATTTCCATTTAAAATTTAGTGTACTTCATACGTAGACTCTTGATTTTGGTCTCCTTAGCTCCCTCAGAATTGGACAAGCTTCTAGCAAATGCATTACAATTTTTCTTGCCGACATATTATATAGCGTATATTGTACATTGTCTTTATATATAAACTGTAGAAGGTAGGCCTAGAAATAGATGGCTGGCTCAAGTCCAGTATCTCTCCTGGAGCCGTCTAGCACCGCGACCCTCATAAAGGATAAGCGGGCCATTGAAAATGTATGTATGTATGCAAAGAAGTCTAATCTTACTACGTACTTACTTACTTTGGTGGCGCTACAGTTCGGGGCGAACTGGGCCTCAACCAACAAGCCTCTCCATTTAGCTCGGTCATTAGCTAATTGCCTTCAGTTGCGCACTCCAAGTTGTTCGAGGCTCCCTTGAACTTTTGCACGTCACCTACGGCGAGGAAGTCTTCTACTGCGTCGTCCCTCGGGGTTAGATTCGAAGACTCTGCGGGCCGGAACGTTGGTGTCCATTCGCTCTACAAGCCCTAGCCATCTCAGACGTCCAATACGCAGTTTTTTGACTAGGTTGATGTCACTGTACAGCTCGTATAGTTCGTAATTGAATCTTCTCCTCCGAAACCCGTCAACGCAAACGGGACCGAATATCTTACGAAGAACTTTTCTCTCGAAAAGATGTCCTCATCTGTGAAAAGTCAGTACAACTGTTTGCATACGCCAACGATATTGACATAATTGGAAGAACTCAGTGGGATGTCATCGGTGCGTTTACAAGCATTGAAGCAAAAGCGGTTAAAATGCGTTAAGCGATAAAGGATGACAAAACCAAGTATATGCTGTCAACAAGAAGCAATAACGTCAATAATGTCGAATTAGAAAGAAGGTGACAGTGGGCAGCTACCACTTTCAGGTATCAAGGGTCACTATCAACCTTGGCTCTGCTGTAAATTCTGAAAACGACATACCACCTTTTCATCGACTTTAAAGCGGCTTATGACAGTATTCATCATCTTTAACTCTACCAAGCAATGGCCCAATTCAATCTACCATCGAAACTTATCCAGATATGACGCCTAACTCTGGATAACACGCAATGCTCTGTGCAACTTAGAAACAGCTCTTCCGAACTCTTCCAAATATGCACTGGATTCCGGCAAGGAGATGCTCTATCATGTATCTTCTCCAATATTGTGCTGGAGCAGATAGTGTGTAGGGGAAAGTGTAAACACTGAAGGCACTTTTTTTCACAAGCCCATACAACTGCTGGGATACGCGGACTGTATTGACAACATCGGAAGATCCGGGAAAGTTGTTGTAGAGAAGACTAAGTAAATGTTGCGAACAAACAAGAAATTATCTGCTCAAAACTTTGGACAGAACTATAACTTTGAGGTAGTTAATGAGTTTACCTACCTCGGTACAGGAAACATTCTCCTTCACTGCTTTGATACATATTTCAACAATGTCTGTTACACGTTCACTTAGTTTTCATTCGAGCACATCACTGAAATCAATTAAATTACCTAAGTGTACCCTAAATTAATTGAAAAATCAACCTTATTAATTCATGTATGGCAAACCCCATCCTCCGTGATTTATTAGTTTGTTTCCATCATTTTACAGCCTCTCAACAGCTTGTTGACAACGGCAGCCCCCACAGTACCACATAGTGCTTTCGGTGAGCACAGCTCACGCCCCCCACGCACACGCGCGCACACTGGCGGTTATTTCTATTGCCAAAGCATTAATCTATTTTACCTTCATTGCATGGTCAATGTAAACAAGTATAAACTACCACGGCTATGCTTTGGTGAGTGTTTGCTTCCCTACGTCCATTCGGTCATCAATATTCTGCACAGCTCACGTTCAATTCAAGGTTAGGCGGATAAAATCATGAACAAATACCAGTATCTGCTTTTAATAATAATTTCACCCGTGGACAATCAGTAAATATTGTTTCAACCTCCCCATCCCCATTCCCCTACCGTGGTCCTTGTTTTCTCCATTCGGAAGCTGTAATATCCCTTTTACAAATAAATTTTTGATTTTCATTTACCCAGCATTCCGTAATCTATCTCACATGCAACTACGCAGTTCATAGATGTAAAAGGGATTAAGTATTAATTAAATATTTTAGGACTTTAGTGCAAGGATGCGCAGCATAGATCATCCAAATTAGACTGAAATTTTCATAATTCTGAGAGCTCTGCATAAATTTGAGTTTCCAACTAAACAATGTACCAGATGTACTATATGGTACTGTATGTCCCCTATATGCACTCGTAAGTTCGTGTTGTTTGTCCTTCAATAGGATTCCTGTTAATCAACATCACCCCACTCTAGTAAAGTTGTAAAAGCTTGCAAATGGATTGTCCTTGGATGCCGCTGTTATATCCTCGTTTTTCATATTCCATCCCGATCAATACGTGAAGTTGAAATTCTATTTCTGGAATTTACTGAATAGAGGCGGTCGATAGATGTAGAACTGGTATGTTATTGCAGCTGTGTATAGCTACACATTTACATCAACAAGAATGGCGGGCACCGACAAAGGAGCATCATCGATGTTAATAGGTTTTCGTGTTTATTTCTAAAAATGCACAATTTTGTGACTATTTCTATGAACCGCTCTAACTTAGACTCTTGAAACTCAATTTGTTTGAAATTAAGTTAATTTGGAAAAATATTGCACTTTCTTTAGCAGATTTAATTAGATGGGCTCAAGTTTATACATTCGGGCCATGCTTTCAAAGTGCTGGAATTTCAATAGCATCCAATGCAGATTTTGCTCCTATCATCGAAATAGCAGTAAGGGAGACATTCGACACGACAATATACTCGTATGTACATACATAGAACTTAGCGAGGAGGAGATAGACTCATCTACGCCACATATAGCAAATCAATTATGATACATATTGAGGAAAAGCATGCCCGTCCGCATGTCACATCTTTTAGAGGCTTTAATGTCGAGCTAGGAAGATGAAATTTCACACCTGGGCTTCTGAGAGCTCAAACCAGTAAGGTCGAATTAGGTAAGGGTGGCAGGCTGCAGAATGCAACCTCACTTAGGCTTGACTAGGCCCATTGTGGTACCACATGGATCTATCATCCCCATGGAGAACTATCCCTGGAACCAGTTGGAACTTTTTATGAAGCGCTGGAGCCTGCCGATGCCAACGTTAGCTATCTCGCCTAAATTGTCGAAGAGGTAGGCTCCTAAGTGTAGTCTTCATGGAGCGGAGAAAACCTAACACGTAAAGAAGGTGATGACATGCCTACCGATGATGCAGTCTCCCGTAATGACACCTACTGTGGTTGTGATGAGCGACTTTTCCAGTTGAAGCGTTTCTGATTCAGCTTAGGCCAGATCTGTCTAGTAATGGGGCACGTAGAGTGCCGCTAGCCCACCTTCAGTTGGTCGCGCTAATATAGTTGAGACTTAGTGGCAGTTTCACTGTAGCGAAATACATGCCGAGATTCGCCTTGCTCGATGAAATCGGTAAATAAGTGCCCTGCTTGGCGAGTTCGTCGGCCGAGCAGTTCCCTGGAATGCCCCTGTACCCGGCACCCAGATTAGGCGAATGTTGAACTATTTGACCATCTCGTTAAGAGCAACCAGCGACAATTTAGGACTGTTTTTGAGTTGAAGGTGACAGATTCCTGGGACTTGATCGCAGCTTGACTGTGCGTAAAAATGGTAATATCCCGCCTGGACATCACATTGTACTTCAGTCACGACAAGACTTCTTTTATTTCCATGATCTTCGCCTGGAAGACACTACAGTGATTAGGGAGGCGAAAAGAGATGCTAATGTTTAGTTCTTCGGAGGAAACACCTCCCCCCACTTTCGATTCTGTTTTGGATCCATCTGTATAAAAGCAAATGCATCCCTCTTGTGTCTTTAGCAACCCGTCCCATTCAAGTCCGGAAGGAATGCGGGTTTCAAAGCTTTTATCAAACAGAAGTTGTGGGAGTACATAGTCGGTGTCTTGTGAAAGGAATTCAAGATTATTGAGAATAGAGGAGTGTCCTGTACTTAGACTGGACCACTGGGATATGGCCATCATGCGGCTGGCTGCACATGCTGCCACTATTTGCTAAATATATCTAGAGGAGGTAGATGCAAAAGAATGTCTAGAGCCTCTGTTGGAGTTGTTCTTAGTGCTCCGCTGATGCACAGACAGGCCGTCTTTTGCACACGGCTAAGTGAGGTTAGGTGAACAGATTTCTCCAATCCGTCCGTCAGACGATGACACCGTACGTTAGTATGGGTCTACACGGACGGGTCTAAAGTGGATGTCGGAACTGGCTCTGGAGTTTTCTGCGAGTCACTTAAAATCAACGACTCATACAAACTCTTGGATGACTGTAGTATCTTTCAAGCTGAGGTCTTCGCCATTGATAGGGCTGCACAGACTATACACAGCAAAAAACTAAATCCTTCCAAGATTAACATTTTCGTAGATAGTTAAGTGGCAATCAAAGCATTAGACGGCCAGGAAGTTAGATCACTAACAGTTTCCAGATGCCGTAACACGTTGAATAGAATATGCAACACCCATGACGTAGCTCTCTGCTGTGTTCCTGGACATGGCAATATCAAAGGTAACGAGACAGCAGATGAACTAGCCAAAAAGGGATCAGCATTGGATCTTCAACACACTCGAATGTCAGTAAATACTCCAATTGGTAAACTGAAAAGGAAAATAGACCTAACAGCAAGAGAACTGATTAACTCCGATTGGCACGCCAGAAACGACTGTGTCATATCTCGCAGCTTATGGCCAACAGTGAATGAAAACAGAATAAAAAGCCTTTTTGGCGATGAATAAAAAAGAGATTTGCATCTTGACAGGTGCGCTAACAGGACACTACGCGATAGGGGTGATGGCGGCTAGATTAGGCGTCAACACACCCGACCACTGCAGAAGCTGTCAAGATACAGAGGAGACAGAAACCTTCAAATCGTCACCTCCATCATATGGGAAACAGGTTTTTTGACGAACTAGGGGATCTCATACAAGTCCCACTAAGGAACATGATAGGCTTCATAAAGAGCACAAGCTGGTTCACAACAAAACCGATTGCAAGATAATTTGTTTAGTATAGGTTCCATACTACAAAGGGAAACACAATGGACCGAATGGCCGTGATAAGCACTTATGTACACTTCCCTCCAACCTACCCTAACCTAGTATGAGTCTGATAACGGATACATAAAGTCATGTAATTCGTGGCTGTAGTCCTCAGTTATTATCTATTGCCTTCTTGCAGCAGTACGGAGCTGTAGTTGCTTTCATCACTCGTTCTAGGAGGATATTGGGTTTCCAGCTATTTTTTTTTTGTCCAGAATGAGACCCAAATATAATCTTCGGCTTAGTCTGCAAGAGTCAAGTGAGTGCCACATAGTTTTGGAGGGTTAATATGCGGAACTTAACATTTCCTTGTGAAGATGAACTTTCCATAGAAAAGGAGAGAACACCCTGCATTGCGGAGTGCCCATAATCAAGAGCCTCCAACTACGACGTCGCCCAGCTTAGAGTTGATAACCATGTATGTCAATAACTGGTTAACTAAGGCACCCATTGATCCCATAATACCAAGACTCGTGAGTGCCCATATAATTGCTCTTGTTACAAGTATCCTCTATGTCGAGAAATGCTACCAGAATGTATTCTTTGCAATCGAATGATTTTTCTATGGTGGACACCAGTGAATGCAGGGCCGTTTCTGCTGATTTCCCTTAACTCTACTCATGGTGGAAAGTTGACAGCATGCATGATAGTTAAAGTGTAAACATTTTGGAACTCCGCCGACTGACAATTCATCATATAAATGCTGGTATTCCCAAAAGCTTTATTTTGTCTCCGACTCTCTTTCTCGTTTTTATAAATGACACCTTGGCCGCTTCTTCTAATCCAATCAATTCCTTTGCTGATGACAGAAACCTCATTTTTTATTCTTCGTTCTTTAACCTATGCCCCTGCTCTTTAGTCATAGAAGAGGAATGTCAACGTATGTTAAAAACATTAAATTTCGACCTGGACAGCATATCAAATGGGGTTCAACCAATAGAGTGAAATTGTATGCATCCAAAACACAATGCTGTTTTTTGTCTTTCAAGCGAAACCAAGACCCTCAACCACTACCCATGAATTGTACTTGCATCGCCGAATTCGAAAGACTTGCCATTCTCGGTATGTGCATCAATAATCATCTTCGATGAAATGATCACTTATTTGAGGTCGCCAAAAAACGCTGCAAAATGTCAAGGATCTCTTCAGTGGTTCAGCAAATATATAACCCCGTCTAATCTGGCTTCAATCTATAAGGCATTTATCCGCCTCCCCCCTTCCCATTCGCCCGTGTCATGAGCATCAGTATAAGGGTATAAATAATGCCTTCGGATCGTTGCAGACCAATGGAGTGATCATAACTACCAGAAAAACTGTCCGTGTATCTTAAAGCAGGACCTCAAATCGTTTCCCCTGAAAAACATACCCCTCGGTCTACTCATAGAAAGGAAGTATGCTTTCCTAAAGTAATCCTAGACAAAACCCTTAACTGAAACTCGCACCTGGATAAGGTAACTAACATCGCAACTAGGACTATATTTATGTGCCAACGCCCTTTATGGGCTGCATTGGGATTGATCGTAGAACTACTAAATGCTCAAGACTTGGCTTGGGCCAGTAGCACAACAATCAAGTTCGCGATTAAGTGCTGTCTTGACCTCCTAGTGGTGGTCCCCGGGCAACTATACGTATAAACCATTATAAATTTAGGCTAAAATTGCAAGTGCGGGTTGTCCAGGGCCTTGATTCTAGACTAGGTAACGTGGGACAGCAACTTGCGTTACCGATTCTAGTTCGCTAAAGAAACCAACTATGCCTCGGATAAGGAATGCTCACATGTTGACGACTTTGACTATTGTACCCGGACAAAGATGGGTTTCTCGAATGTATAGACGTTCCTCGACTGAGGAAGCGAAGCACCATACAATAGCAGATTCCTTTAATTGGAAAAAGAATTCATGCGATATATACATATGTAGGTAGATTGGGCATTTTGAGGGTAAGTGAAAGCGGGCGTGTATCAGTCCCAACGCGTAATACTGTACTACTCTATTCCGGAAGACCATCCGAAAGTCCGCGGGAATATGGAGTTAGACTGCTGCTAACAACAACAGCTCACATGGGTCTCATAGTGATGGGATTTTGACGGGCAGATTCCGGACTATTTTACGTTGCGTCACCATTATACAGTGTTTTGCCCCAACGGAGGACTCGTCTGAGGACGAGAAGGAGAGCTTCTACACACCAAATGGAGACATTATCATAGTGATGGGGGATTTGAATACCATGGTAGGTAACGACAACGAAGGGCTCAAGCATGTAATCGGGAAGCATGGACTAGGCAACCGTAATGATAACGGCGAAAGGATTGTGGATTTCTGTAATGCCAGCCGCCTTGTGATAGCTGGCAGCATATTTGAGCACAAGACCTGCTATTGTGAGTTTCGTAAAATTCGTTCAAGTATTATGTTAAGGAGATCGCATGATAGCGCGTCTCCTTGTCTTAAACCTTTCTTGACATCGAACGGTTCGGCGGTGTTCTTACCGACTTTGATGTAGCAGGAAGAGTTCTCTATCGTCATCCTACACAGATGAACGAGCTTGGCAGGAATGGCGAGACAATACGTGCTTCTGTATAACTCATTTCTATACACACTATTATAGCCAAGTTTGAAATAGATGAAGAGGTGATGCGTATCGACTTTATATTCATGGACTTTTTGCAAGATTTGCCATAGGGTGAATATTTGGTTAATGGTGGACTTTCCGGCCTGAAACCACACGGATAAAGACCTGTAAGGTTGTTGACGATTGGTAGGCGTTCACATAATATGGCAGATAGAATCTTAAATGCTATGTTGAGAGACGTATACCTCTGTAGTTGGCGCAGTTCTTCAGGATCGGGCAAACGATGCTGAGATTCGATTCATTGGGCATACTTTTGTCCGACCAGATTTTACTGATGATCTGGTGCATGCTCCTTATCAACTCATCTCCTCCTATCTTCAAAAGTTCGGTGACAAGGCTGCCGGCTCCAGCAGCATTGTTGAATTTAAGTTCAGATATTGCTATCCTCACTTCATTCTGACCGGGTTGATGGGTATCTTGCTTATCTGCATCATTGTTGAACGGCTCGTTCTGCCTGACAGCGGAATACTGGCCATCGTCGCCGTTTAGCAGTCTGCAGAAGTGTTCCTTCCATATCCTCAGCCCCAATGGTGATTCTACTACTATGTTATAATTTTTGTCCCTGCATTCTTCTGTTCTGGCCTTGAAACCCTGGTATGTTCTTTTTATCTTTTCGTAAAATTGATCGAGCGCTTCGTGCTTATATTCTTTTTTCTGAGAAGTCGATGTTCTTCTTTTCTCGCGTAGAGTTCGCAAGCAGCTCTAGTCTTTCTACGCAGCGCCTCTTGGGCACCCAAAATACTGAAAAAGAATCTTGCATTGAACGCAATGTAATCGATTTGGTTGAAGGTGTTTTGATCAAATCAAAGCCATGTCTCCTTGTAAATGTCAAGATGTGGGAATCGTGTACTAGCTGCAACAACATTTCGTCCCTCCGCAAAGTCGTCTAGTCTGAATTCATTGTTGGATGAGGTATCGTGCAGACGATGCTTCCTTCGTCGCGTTATCCATCTTCTGGTGAGGGGCATGAGCGCATATTAGGCTTAAGTTGGCGACTGTCATGAGGCGCTCGTACATATGCAGGAAACTCAACACTGCTTGCCTAAGTCTGCTAGAAATAACAGATCCGCACCCTAATAGCACTGTCCTTGTTGTCTGTAGCAATCGCCGTTTTCATCCTTCTTTTGCCTAGCCCATCCCATTTGTCGTGAATTCTATACAATAGGAAATCCATCAATATATGCTCTTCATGCGAACACATCTCTATAAAACAATCGCTCCTAACTTTGTTCTCGACCAACTGAAAAAAACTTAACGAAAGATAAATATGTAAAGATCATCATATCCTCCTAAGATCGTATCGTTCTTTTGCTTTCGATCCGCCCACCCGAGAGGTTGTCCGAATAAAAGGAAACCCACCACTCCAAAAACGTGGCCATCTCTTCTGCAAAGGTTCTCCGAGACTTTCATTTCTTGAGAGAATTAAAGCCACCAACTTAGTTTGTGTGATACTGACCTTCCAACCTCTATGAGATATCATAGAAATATTCGCCTTTATACCCTGTATCATGTAATTTTTTTTTGTTGTGCACGTTTGCCATAGCCGCGTTTGCTATAACCCTGCTTTTCCTATAGCTTACTGAAGAGTTGCCACGTGGAACGCTAAAGAGGTTAAGTAGATTTATATTTTACTACACATTGCACTTCTTACATGACGGTAATGTCTGCTTTGCAGTAGTCTAGGACCTCTGCAAGGTGTTCGGCTGTACGTGATTTGTAGAGGGTCCTGACTAATCTTGGAAATTTCCTACCGAACTGTGATCCGAATTATCGACGAAGCTCGCGGAAGGTGTTCACTAAGTTCAACTTTACTGGAACTGTGAACGCCACCGTTGACTCTATCTACGGAATTTATCCGCTGCCATCTGGGACAAGGAGCAGTGATCTAGTGAGAAAACATTCGTCCCTCTCTCTTTTCTACAGCCGCCAAAATCTTCCAATTGGGTTGGTTACCCAATCCCCAATCAAGGTACTAAGCACCCAGTGGTTACCAACGTGAATGTGACTAGGCGCATTTTTGGGTAAATGGCTATGTGAACTAACAAAATTGTCGATTTTGGAGTAATGAAAATCCAACACTTTTGTATACCGAAAAACTCACTGTTTGGTATGGATTAAGGGGCAATGGTATAATCGGACTTAATTTTTTCAAAGATGAGCGTGGTCGGGCGCTGACTGTCAACGGTGAGCGGTACCGGGCCATAATAACCGAGTTTGTTTGGCCGGAAATTCATCACTTGGGTATTGGCGGTATGTGGTTTTAACAGGACGGTGCGTCGTTCCATACATCGAACGAAATACCTGGAGATATTGAAGGCGAAGTTTCAGGGTCGTGTAATCTTACGAAGGGCCTGGCTGCCAAGATGGTGGGATTTGACGCACTTTTTCTTTGAGGCAACGTTAAATCTCTAATTTCTACCAATATGCCAGTAGCAATTACCGGCCTTGAGGATAACGTTGTTTGCGTGATTGGCGAGATTGAGGCCAACTTATGTGCTCGAGTCAGCCAAAATTGGACCTCTCGAATGACCGCCGCTAAGCAAAGCCGTTGGGGCCAATTGAACGATGAAAGCACTTACACTTGTACTGCTTCGAATTCTGGAAAGCTTATACTCATATGTGTAGGGAATTTCATCAATTTGGCTTAAAATTGAAGGCTGAACGACTGGTGATAAACAGACAGACAGACGGACCGACGGTTATGGCTCAATCGACTATATACACACTCTATGTGGTCTGTTTTAATCATTTCTCCATGTTACAAGTTATGCGTCAAACTTAATATTTCACATAAAAAATGGTAAAGGTACTATTTACCAGCACCTACATGAACTTTTTCCTTCTCACCAAATATGTTCCAAATATGTCTGCTTTGGCTTAATAAATGCGATAAAAACAACTCCAGCGTATTTAGTTACAATGTCCTACAGTTGTTTCAGAATTTTTACAAAATTTAAACATATTACCCTTTTGGACAGTACGCCTTCAATTCAGACAGCAGTAAACATACATTATGCGGCGCGTAGCACTCCCCGTAGTATCATAAAACTCACTTCCATTATCGTAACTAACTATATTCCGTCATTCCTGATCGATAATGGCATTGTATGTATGCACATCGTAAATTGTCACCCTGACATTAAACGGAAATAAATTCAAAACACCGACACATACGTATGTGGATACATACCACCCCAATGACGGCCAGCAGTCTCCGTTCAAGGTATCTGCAAATTCAATATCCTTTGCAACAAGACCATCGTAACAAAAGGAGTACAGGTATGAGATGTAGTTTATGATATTCAACTGAAAATAGAACTCATATACGAGCACGGAGCTTGAATGATGCGCGCTACCTGAAATCGTCATGACTACAAAAATATGGCGGCCATATTCCAGCATGGAGCTCAAATTAGAAAGTAGAAATACATATCTCCTTGCAACAGGGTCGAACAAACCCAATTAGCGACTGAGAAAGTTTTATTCGCTTTTGAAGTTTGTCCTTGGCAGCAATTATTATAAGCTGCACAAAGCGCTCCTCCAAGCTATGCTGTGACAAATTAAAGCCCCGGCGATTCATCACACTCATCGCTGGCCATTAACGCCTCGACGGTGATGATCCCCGCAAAGGATGTAGAAACTTTTATTGCTTGATAGGAGGTGATTTCTCATTCCTCCGTATAACAGGGCAGTCTGCTCCGCGGGACGTGCGCTGATAAAAAGGGATGTCTCCTTTATTGTTCGGATGTCTCCTGCAGTATGATTCGTATCCCGGATACTGTCAGGTCAGGGTTGGTAGAATAATTCCATTTCCACTTGTATTCAAGGTTTCATCACCTGGCAACTAGTTGTTTTTGCAGGATGAGTGTGTAAGAATACAAGGATGGAGTATTTCATACGGTTTGGTTCAGGTTCAATGCCAAGAGAAAGAAAAGTCAATAATTACTGCAGAGAGCCGTGTGCAGATAATAATGAACTTTTATGGATTCCCATGAGGTGTGTTATTACATGTAATGCAGAGTGATGGTTTCTACCATTTTGAAGAGGATGTGGTACTATAAGAAACATAGTTTCCTGGATTTGTGGTTTGTTTTATAGTTTCCCCTGTGATGTGGTATATCCGATTAGATGTTTATATATGTCTGATGAGTAGCTAGAGAAAAGACTTATCTACTTGATTTGTTTGCAAAGTAGAGATAATTTTTGTTTTCTAAGCGTGAATCTTAAGACCCATAAAGTTCGTTTCGCTCTTCAAACTTAGGATCCTTGCGTGGCCTCAGTCCAGATCTGAAATTACTTTAAACTCTATTTTTTATTTCTTTTTAAATTTATTAATTATAAAAAAAAAGAATCTGCGAAGCCCTTTTAGGCTTTTCTGCAGAAGATTGTTTTTAGAATAGTTGTGTATTTAATCTTAAGTATTCTTGAGAGAGAGTTAAGAGTTAATTTAAAACATCTTAATACATTAAGTATACACATATCAATAAATTCATTTTTCTTTTTCTTCTTCTAATTAGGATTTTATTGTTGAGGTAGTGGGTAGTTCTTTTCCTTAAGCCATCTGTAGCGATGCTTAGTAGTTCTTTAGGAAGTCGGTTGAAAACATTTGGAACGATGACAGATACACTCCGTCTCACTTAATTACCGAACAGGCAGTTTTTTTTTTAATGTTACGATATTTTTCAAACCCTTCGCTAATCAGTAAAAAACCAATGGCACAAGGAATGAAGGATATATTATGTTTGGAATCGCAAACTAAGCTCCTTAAGTAAGGCTAGCAAGCCATTTTGGAATATCGTGAAAATAATAAAAAACAGACATACTTATATTCCACCACTTAGAAATGGAAGCAGTACAGCACTTTCAAACATAGATAAAGCAAATATGCTAGCAAGATCTTTTGAATCCAATTTCATGCTGACATTACATAATAACAGATCTGCTGAAAATTTGGTTGAAACAACTGTTAATGGCGTACGTAACCAAGTTCATTTTCATAATACTCAATTTGTGTCAATTGAAGATGTAAGAGATATTATATCTAACCTTAACAACCGCAAATCAGTAGGACCCGATAAAATAATGAATATTTATCGGAAAATCTTCCCAAATCTGGAATTAAATTTATTCAATTTATTTTCAACAAATGCATGCAAATCGGATATTTTCCAATATCATGGAAGCATGCAAAAATTATTCCAATTTTAAAGCCGGGTAAAGCTCCCAGTGACCCCCTTAGCTACAGACCTATAAGCCTCTTAAATGGTTTAAGTAAGTGTTTTGAAAAGGCTATTAAATACAAACTCTTACTGCATGTTGAGGAGCACAGCATCTTTCCTGCTGAACAATTTGGTTTTCGTTCCTATCACAGTACAACGCACCAGGTCTTGCGAATAAAGCAGCATATTAAACAACGCTTTAGTGTAGGTCAAAGTACAGGTATGGTATTCTTGGATGTCGAAAAGGCCTTCGATTCAGTCTGGCATAAAGGATTGATCTTTAAATTGATACAATACGACTTTCCCGTGTATCTCATAAAAATTGTTGACTCTTTTCTGGATCGTAGAACATTTCAAGTCAATATAAATATGAGTCTCTCCACCAAGTATTGCATACTTATGTCCTGTATCCCCTTGTGGGTCCTAGGGCCTCTACTACGCCTACGCGCCATCGTGTACGGTTTCTGGCAATGTGTCTGAGTTCTCCCCAACTTTTCCCTAACTGCCGTGCCTCCTTCTCGACTGTTCTGCGCCATGTTTTCCGCGGACCGCCAGGTCTTCTGCCATCCTGAGTTAGAGGGTTCCATTGCATAGCATGGTTCGCTATGGAACTGTCACCCTTTCGGAAGGATAGTTTCCGCCGTTGGATAGTTGTGCCTATTGGTTCCTGACCCGTTCTCTCGTAAAGGTGTTCGTTAGAGATACGATTGGGCCAGAAAATCCGTAAGATATTGCGCAGACACCTATTAACGAACGTTTGCAGCTTTCTGGTGATAGTAGTGGTCACTCTCCACGTGCTGCAACCATATAGCAGCACGGATTCAACGTTGGAGCGGAACAGTCTTATTTTGGTGCTCAAACTGATTGCATTGCTTCGCCATATTTTGGACAACATTCCGAACGCGGACTTTGCTTTGGCGATCCTGTTGGTTATATCCAGTTCGGTTCCACCATCGGTCGAGACAATACTTCCAAGATACTGAAAATCCTCTACTCTCTCTACCGGTTGTCCAGCAATGCATATTTGAGCCGATGAGTTAGTTCCAAGGCTGATGATTTTAGTTTTTGTCGTATTGATTTTCAGCCCGACGACACCTGCCTCCCTCTCCACATCTGCTGTCATTTGGTGGAGGTCCATAATTCTGTGGGAGAGTAAGCATACATCGTCTGCGTAGTCAAGATGTTTTAGTTGAGATGTAAGAGTCCATCGAATTCCTCCGTTTCCCGTCGACAAAGCTGCATGAAGCACATCGCTAATCACCAATAGGAATAATATTGGTGAAAGGATACAGCCTTGTCTTACCCCACTTTGGATCTCAAATTCCTCAGACAACCTCCCCCTGTGCAGAACGTGACATTTGGAGCCTTCATATGTAGCTTTGATAATAGCAATTAGTTTATCGGGAATGTCTCTCCTGCGTAAGGCACGCCAAATAAACTCCCTGTTGACACTATCGAACGCCTTCTCAAAATCGATGAACAGCAGGTGCAGTGGCGATCGATATTCAACACACTGTTCGATGATAATCCGCAGGGTGTTGATGTGGTCGGCACAGGAGGATCCAGAGCGGAAACCTGCTTGTTCGGCATCGAGTGTGTCTTCGAGATGTTGTTTGATTCGCTCAAGGATGATTTTAGCTATTATCTTAGCTACAGCAGGCAGCACGCAGATACCCCTCCAGTTTCCGCACTCCAATAAATTTCCTTTCTTAGGAAGCTTGACGATCATTCCCTTTTTCCACTCGTTAGGAAAGCTCTCAGCTTCCCAAGCTCTATCTATAAGTGGAAGCAGAAGCTCAGCCGATGTTGTTGGCGCTGCTCGTAAGAGCTCTGCTGGAATACCGTCAAGTCCTACCGCCTTGTTGGTTTTGAGTGCCTTGATCGCGGTAATGATCTCATCTTTACTGGGAGTCGTGGTGCGTAATCGGGTTCTTCTCACCTCGGGCATCTCAGTCTGATTTGGGAGCATATCGCTAGCGAATACACGGTTCAAACCCGTAGCAAAATGCTCTTTCCATCTCTTGAGCTGGTCCTCATCCGAAATGAGCAAGGAGCCGTCTAGGCTTTTCACTGGGTATTGGCTGGAGCTGTGACCACCTGTCAGCTCTTTCGTGATTCTGTAGACAGTCCTGCTGTCGCACCTCAGTGCAGCTTCTTCTGCTTCTGTAGCCAGCGCGTTAATGTAGTTGCGCTTGTCACGTCGTACGCTACGCTGAACTTCTCTCATCTTCATGCGATATAGGGACTCTAGCTCGCTTCTCCCTGCTGCTGGGGTAGCTGCAACGCGAGCTTTTAGCTGTTTTCGTTCGACAATCCTTCTCCAGGTATCCTCGGAAAGCCACGCCCTATGTCTTCCCTGCGATCGACCGACAATTCTTTCAGCACCAGATGTAAAAACATTTTTCACAGCACACCAATGGTCTTGGATGGTTGCGGGCATTGAGCTGCTGATTGCTTCCACACCTTGCGAAAAGTGCTCCCTTAATTGTTGGCGCACTGAGGGATTACTAAGTCCATCGATGTTGAACCTGGGCATTCTTGTGTTGTCGTGGGATCTTCGAACTGCAGCAGTGCGTAGTTGGAGAGTAGCTATCATAAGATGGTGATCACGTACTATCCCCACATCTGCCCCTCGTCTGTTTCGGACGTCCAGGAGACTGCTTCTAAAGCGGCGGCTGATAGCAAAATGGTCAATTTGGTTGGAGGTTGCTTGCCTGTCGTTGGAAACCCAGCTGACTTTGTGGCAGGTCTTGTGCTCAAACATGGTGCCACCTATCACAAGGCGGTTGCCATTGCAGAAATCCACAAACCTTTCGCCGTTGTCATTGCGGTTGCCTAGACCATGTTTCCCGATAACATGCTTGAGCCCTTCGTTGTCGCTGCCTACCTTGGCATTCAAATCCCCCATCACTATGACAATGTCTCCATTTGGTGTTGTGTTGAAGACGGCGCTTAAGAGATTGTAGAAGCTCTCCTTTTCGTCCTCAGACGAACTATTCGTTGGGGCGTAACACTGTATGATGGTGACACGTCGTACTCTAGTCCGGAATCTGGCCGTCAAAATCCTATCACCATGAGGCTGCCAGGAAATCAGGCCCTTGCGTGCTGCTGTTGTTAGCAGTAGTCCGACTCCATATTCTCGCGGACTTCCGGATGGTCTTCCAGAATAGAGTAGTACAGTGTTACGCGTTGGAGACTGGTACTCGCCCGCTTCTAACCATCTTACTTCACTTACCCCCAAAATGTCCAGTTTATATCGCATGAATTCCTTTTCCAGTTGGAGGAATCTGGCATTGTAAGGACCTTCTCTTCCCGAGTCGAGGAGCGTCTTTACATTCCAGAAACCTATCTTTGTCCGGGTACAATAGCCAAAAGTCGTCAACATGTGATCAGTCCTTATCCGAGGCATAGTGTCGGTTTCAGTAGCGAGCTGGTTTCAGTAACGCAGGTTGCTGGCCCACGTTACCTAGCCTAGAATCAAGGCCCTAGACAACCCGCACTTACAATTTTGGCCTATACGTATAAGGGTTTATGCGTATAGTTGCCCGGGGACCACCACTAGGAGGTAAAGTAAGCACTTCATCACGAACTTGATTGTTGCACTACTGGCCCAAGCCAAGTTTTGGGCAGTCAGTAGTTTCCCGATCAATCGCAATGCAGGTCCCCAAGTATTGCATCCCTGCAGATGTTCCCCAAGGATCGGTTTTGGATCCCATCCTGTATAATATTTACACATCTGACTTCCCGCATTTAACAAACTGTCACTCTGCAATATTTGCGGATGACACATGTGTTTATTCGTCCGATGCTTTTGGTTTAGCGATTGAAACCAATTTGCAATCCGCCTTAAACACGCTTAAAGAGTATTTTATTAAATGGAAAATAAAAATTAACGCTCAGAAATCACAGGCTATCTTTTTCATAAGGAAAAGAAAAGCTTGCTTTTTACCGAGCCGCAACTTAAATATAGATGGGCTTACTATTGAATGGAGCAATTCAGTTAAATATCTTGGGGTGATCATAGATAGAAGACTCACTTTTGGCTCTCACATTCAGTATATAATCGAAAAGTTATTTTTCAAGCTATAATGTTTTATGCAGCCCCAGCTTGGGGAAGTTGCGCAAAAAGTCATATTTTAAAATTACAAAGAGTGCAAAATAAATTATTAAAAATGATCTTCAATCTGCCATGGCATTTTCCCACCAGCCTTCTCCATGACATATCAAATATAGAACTCGTTTCAAATCGCATTACTAACTTAAAAACTAAATTTCATATATCATGCGAGTTTGCAGACAACAACTTAATTGTGAGTCTTGTACACGATTAACGTATTTATAATTACTGTTGTTATTCACATTAGTTTAATCACATACATGAACCTACGTTTACTTTACTATTTATTTATTTGTTTTTATTTATTTACTTATGTATATATTAATATCTTTATTTATTTATTTATTATTTATTTATCTATTTATTTATTCATTTATTTATTTATTTATTTATTTATATATTCATTTATTTATCTTTTATCTATCTAATTATTTATTTATTTATTTATACACATATTTATTTATATATTTATTTATTTATTTAGTTATTTATTTATGTATTCACGTATTTATTTATTTATTTATTTATTTATTTTTTTTTTTTTGTTAATATATTATACATGTTAATTATTCTTTGTTATTTGTTCACTTTTGTATTATTCATGTACTTATTTGTATTTATTATAACTAATTTAATTTCTTTGTATGTTCAACATACAACACTCAACCACTGTGATATTTTTTGAATGAAGGTTTTAAGTAGCTTTTTCCTTCAACTATTTATCTATCTATTTATTTTGCTTGCATTCATTCTATATGTTTTTCATAAGAAAGGTAAATAACTACCCATCTATGTACTTTTATTTTAATATATATCTATGTAAATATTTCTGCTACAAATAAACAAACAATCCAACTTATGTTTATATTGTAAAAAAAAAGGGATTAAGTTGATAAATGCAACTTTTATGACGGTTTTCCCAAAAAGGTCATCAAATTTAGCTATTTTTTTTGTCTCACCTGATTACGAACAGTAGCTAAATCTACCTGTTAGAAGCTTAAAAGGTAAAAAAACAATACAAAATTTGTTTGTATCAATAAATGTTGGTTTTATTCAAAGAGTAGCAATAGTTTTTAGTAATGGGTACTACCTCCTGATCGCTGAATTACTTCAAGTAGCCTGCTGTGTAGAGATTCATAGCGTGCTGTCAAATAATCTAGCGAAATGTCGGACCAGGCTCGTTTTATGGCTTTAATAATCTCTTCCGTTTCATCATATTGCCTTCCTCCTTCGTAGACTTTTCTTGAAAGCCCACCCCACACGTTTTCCATGATGTTCAGGTCGGGTGAATATGGCGGCCATGCAAGTAGGTTTACATTTTGGTTCTGAATCCAGGCTTTTGTTGTCCGTGCGGTATGTATCGGTGCATTGGCTTGTTGGAAAGTCCATCGCTGTCCACCAAACATCTCCGAAAACTGCGGAAAAGCTCTTTACAGTATCGATTTGTAAGTGATTACCGTCATTTTGGAGCTTTGGAAATCCAGCTCCACAGTTCCGTAATAGCTTATTGCTCCCCATACCATTACACCACCTCCTTTGCTGTGCCGCCTTTGAAGATGCATTTCTTCTTTTCTCAAATCATGCAAATAACAGCTGTATCCATCAGGTCCGTCCAAATTAAATTATTTTTCATCAGAAAAGACGACCTGACCACCTGATGTAACTTGTTGCAAATTAAGCCGCTGGATTTTACGTGCCGCATTCAATGGTGGTTTCCTCTTCATTTTTTCATGGCGAATATGGCTGGCCTTCTGTACCACGCGAAGAACAGTCGGTTTGCTAGCTGTAATTCCAGTTTCTGCCTTAATTTTACTTACGGAGAGCATTGAATTTGAAGCAGCTCTCAGTATCGCCCGCCTTTCCTGACATGTTGTTGCTTTGCTGAATCTTCCTTTGCGGTATTTCCATACTTCTCCGGGTCCTTAATAAAGCCGTGTACAACAGTGGTGCCTCTTCCAATCTTGCTGGCTATGAAACGGATGGATTTTCCTTGTTCCCGGTAAGCTCGAATTTGGCCTATTTCCTCCTTGGTTAATGTCTTTCCTTTACCCATAGTTGTAGATTGTATGAAGTTATTTCTTGAACTAAGCTCCCTATTACTCGAAGTATCCTTTTATTTTTTGGGGGTGGCAATGGTGCAGTGGGTAGTGTGTTTGCTCGTTAACCGATGTGTGCAGGTTCAAGCCCCAGCGGGGAACAGCAATCATGGGCCACCCAAGTATAAAGGAAAAACGAATTACATCGAAGTCTTTCCAACCACTGCACCAAAGAAAGGTTCCTGCCTGGTAGTACAATGGACCGGAGAGTCTGAGTGCTCTGGGATTTGGGTTTCCTTTTCTTAAAAAAAAAAAAAAAAAAAAAAAGATCCTTTTATTTGATTTAAAACACGGTAATAGGTAGATTAAGCTACTGTTCGTAATCAAGTGAGACAAAAAAAACAAGTAAATTTTATGACCTTTTTGGGAAAAGCGTCATAAAAGTTGCATTTATCAACTTAATCTCTTTTTTTTTTTACAAAATAAACATGATATATCCTTCATTCCTTGTGCAATTGGTTTTTCCCAGATTAGCGAAGGGTTTTAAAAATATCGTAAAATTAAAAAAAAAAAACTGCCTGTTCGTAATCAAGTGAGACGGAGTGTAATTGTTGTCTGCCGTATGAGTTTCTGAATCTTGGCGTCTGCAGGAAACCGTGTGCTCTTCTTCTAGTGTTGACTTCGTGATCGATTGGACGCTTGTAGTGTTGGTCGTAGTAGTATTCTTCGAGAATGTTTAGTTCGAAAAGTTGAGGAAGGTTTAATAAGCCAAGCTCTGCATAGGTTTTTCGCTGATTGATGTTAGCTTGCCAGTTTCTTCCATGTTTTGCTCTGATTAATATTTTTAAAATTCGGTTTTGTATTTTTTGTAAATCTTGCAAGTAACTTCGCGTAGTATTTCCCCAGGCTAATATTCGATACCTTAATATCGACTCCACCAATGCAAAATAAACTTGTTTAAGGATAGTGTGGCTAGTATGGATACTTAAATGGTGAAGAGCATACACAGCTTTCCGAAGTCTTTTACATAGCTGCGCTATATGTAAATCCCATTTGAAAAAGCAGTCAACTTCCACACCGAGATATTTTAGATGTTGTACATTTTCAATAAAGTTGTTACAGCTATCGTCGTAATTTAGACTTGCCTTGTCGGCATTGTGCAGCAGGCATGTTTTATCATGGCATTGGATGTAAATTTTTGTTTTTAATACATACGTTGGTCTGATGTGCATTAACTTTGTTTTTTTAGAGTTTATGATTAGTCCGAAATCGTGACACCATCGTACTATAGAGTCAAACTCGACTTGCATGATAGTGGCCGCCGTTGGTAAATCCCTGTGGCTGACTACTATCGCTGTATCATCCGCAAAAGCCAATCCAACACTATCTTGTAGCATAGTAAGTATTTGATTTACATATATAATAAAGAGTAAAGGTCCCAGTATAGAGTCTTGGTGAACCCCGGATATATTTTTCTTGGCTATATGTGTTTGAAATTTGAACTTTCATTCCTCTGTTTTTCAAGTAGCTTTTGAACCATTACAGAATATGCTCTCGGATCCCGATTTTCTCTAGCATTTCGAACAGTTTCTCATATCTTAAAGTGTCGAAAGCCTTTTTAAAGGCGATGAAAATAACGAGACTATAGTAGTTTTTATTGAGTTTGACATTAATTAAGTTGGCGAATTCCGCAAAAAAAAAATGAATATCTCAAAGTATACAAAATTCCGAAAAAAAAATTGAATATCTCAAAGTATACATACAAATAAGACATTGATCGAAGTTGATAAAATCAAACAAAAATTGCAAGAAACGCGCTTTTTAATACGTGCACGCTTTATTAGTTTCATTTATTATTCATAAAAACTTAACACTTCTTATAAGAATATTAGCATTAGCAGAATGACGAACTGTTCCCGCTGTGATGATCCGCTACCAGCCGATGGGGAGTACATAACGTGTGCAAAATGTAAGGGAAATTACCATCACGAATGCTCTTCTGTCGCACTGAACACCTGGAGGAAATGGTCAACACGGACGAAGAAATGCTGGGAATGTACGTTCTGCGAGGGTAAGGAGGAACCACGGCAAATACAGCAGGTAGAGGTCCAACAAGCGAAAAGGTCCAGATCATCTGAGTCCCCCAAGGAACGATATGATGAGGGTGCCACCAACTCCAAAAACTTCTCGGAACCACTTGTTGACAACGAACAACAGACTGTTAGCAGTGAGCTAAGAAAAAATAAAAGAAATGCTCAAAGAATATGCCCAAACCGTGGAATTCACAAGCACTAAATACGACGAACTGAACAGTGCACTTGTCAAAAACAACCAGCTGATTCAAAATCTAATGCAGGAAATGAATGAATATAAAAAACAAAACGAACTCAAAGACACAATAATAACTAGTTTACAAAATAAAATATGCACACTAGAACAAAAACAAATCGATAAAAATATAGAAATAAAGAATATTCCGATGAAAGCAACTGATAATGCATATGATGTAGTAAACGCAATAGGTGAAGTACTTAACATTAAAGTAAACGAGAATGACATTGAAGAAATTTATGTTTACACGGACAGAAAAAACAAACAATTAAAAAATCTCTCGGTAAGTTTCACACGCAAACAAACTAAAGTTGAATTTATTGAAAAAGTAAAAACAAAAAAAACAGTAACTTTTGGTGAAATTTCTGAAAAGATAAACAAAGAGAAAAACACGATATATTCAAAACAAATCATATATATAAACAGTCAACTAACCGCTCACTTCAAGAAACTGTTGTGGCTAGCGAAATCAAGAGCAAAGACAGTAAACTGGAAGTATGTGTGGTTTCGGAACAGTAAAGTTCTCGCAAGAAAAAATGATGGAGATAATGTAGTAGAAATAGAGCCAATAAAAGATGTTGAAAAAATAGCGTAATAGATTTTTTTTTATTGCTCAAAGTACATTAACGACAAAAAAATAAAATTACACATGATGGAAAACGATAATAATGAAAATTTAAAAATTAATTTTAAAAAATTAAAAACACAAGAAGACATGAATAACTACATTAAAGAAGTAAATGGATTAGCGTGCTTTTTTTTAAACATAAGATCCATACGGAAAAATTGGGATAATTTCATGCTGACCATTAATGAATTTTTGAAAGCAATCGACGTAATTGTCTTGTCTGAAACAAATATAAAAAAAGAAGAAAATGGTTTATATAAAATAAATGGATTTAACACTGAATCTTATAATAGAGGTAAATCAAAGGGAGGCGGACTTACGGTATATCTGAAGGATGACATTTCATATGAAAAAATTGCAGGTGAATTCATATCCTACCAAAGTATTGCTCTGAATATCAAACGTGGAAATCTTGAAGCAGCATTATTTGCGGTATACAGACCACCAAAACTAAATCCCAATCACTTTATTGCAGAGTTGAGTGAAAACATCGATACAATCGAAAAGAAAAAAACATTAATTATAATTGGTGATATGAACATATACGCGAATAACTCTTATCATCCTACGGTCAATAATTACCTTTCTATGATATCATCGAGAGGAATTGTAAACACTGTATTGTCGGTAACACGGGTAGATTTAGCAAAAAACAGCAAAACGCTTATTGATCACTGTTTGGTTCGTACAACACATACGGAAATCAAATCTGCAGTAGCTGAACTGAGTGTGCCTGATCATTACGGAATATACTGTGCACTTTTATCCAACAATAATATCGACCTCAGTCAAAATGAAACACAGGAATATATTCGCAGCCACATTTTATCCCGAAAAATTGATCAATTCAATTGGGAACAGCTAAATGAAATCAATGAAGCTAACGAACTTTATGAAAACTTCAGAAGCATCATCATTAGTTTAAAGGCATCGTCAACTGTCATAAGAGAAAGGAAGATAAGGAAAAACGAACATAATTGGATGACCCAGGAACTAAAGAACACATGTCAGGAAAGAGATCGACTATATAGAAGGTACAAAAATAATAGAAGAAACCAAGATTATGAAAGAGAATTCAAACAATTTCGAAATGATCTAAACAGAAGAATCAACAACACAAAATTAAGGTACTATAGAGATCAGTTTCAAAAAGGAAGCACAAATCCTAGAGAAACCTGGAAAATTGTCAACACTATACTAGGAAGGAGGTCCACCAATCTAGATGATACCTTAGTCAAAAATTTTCCCAGCGAAACAGACTTTAATAATCTTGTAAACAAGTTCGCGAATAAATTATCATCAGAAATTAAAAACACTCTGGACATATGCGAATACAAATCCTTTCTTGGCCCAACGAATGTTACACAGCGCTCAATGTATCTGGCAGAGGTCACCATGAGAGAAATAGAGAATATTCTTAGCGCACTTAAAGAAAATAAGTCGGCAGGAGGAGACGGCAGAAGACGCAAAGATCTCAAAAATAGTTCTAGAATACTGGCTCCAGTAATATCGAAAATAGTCAACATGAGCTTAGAACAATCAACCATTCCAAAATTGTTGAAAACCTCAATTGTTCGCCCTGTATATAAGGATGGAAAGAAAAATGAGATTTCTAACTATAGGCCAATTTCTATTCTCTCAGCTATAGATAAGGTGTTAGAAGGAGTTGTAGCTAAGAGGCTCTATGAGTATGTTGAGAAATATAAACTCTTGGAAAACAACCAGTTTGGATTAAGAAAGAATAAAAGTATAAATCGCTTGCTAGGAGACTTTGCAAATAGATTAAACAGTAGCCTAGACAAGAACCACAACTCTATTGTTGTGTTCATCGACTTTAAAAAAGCCTTTGATACACTATGTCATAAAAACATACTAAGATCATTAGAAAAAATCGGTGTACGAGGATCCATATTGACATGGTTTGAAAGTTATCTTAATGATAGAAAATTTAAAGTAAAAATTAAGGAGAACTTAAGCGAGGTGGAAGATGCTAAATACGGGGTACCGCAAGGATCGAGGTTAGGCCCTCTTCTTTTTATAATATATATAAATGATCTGCTTTCAGTTTTAAAGAAAAGCACGGGGTATGCATATGCGGATAACACAGCCATCGTAGTGAGTCACAAATATATTGAGGCAGCAGAAAAAATGATGCAAAGTGAATTCGATGCTGTCATGGCTTGGTGTCACGACAATGGGCTTATTATTAACGCCAAAAAGACAAAGGTTGTGCACATTCGTCCCCCACATATCATGAAGTATAAAGTTACTTTAAAAATGCATACCGCGGAGTGTCTGCATAGAGTAGGTAGTCATCTACAGCTTCAAAAGGAGGATGACTGCTCAACAATAATTGAAAACGCATCAACATATAAGTACCTTGGGGTGATCGTGGACTACAATTTGAAATGGAGCTACCACATACAGGCCTTAACAACAAAACTTCGACAGTCCGCATACGCTTTATATCACATGAGCTACAGATGTCCACCAGACGTTCTGCGACAGTGTTATTTTGGACTAGTTGAATCTCACCTGAGATATGGCATATTAGCCTGGGGAAATGCACCGCAGGTTCAAAATCTTCTAGCGATGCAAGCTCGGATACAAAAGATGGTTCACCGATTCAAATTCCACCAACATATCCCTATAAATGAACATCAAGTTGATAACTCAATGAAGCTTCTAACGATAGAACAACTGTACAAATTAGAAATTTTAACACAATTCAAAGATGACACCACTTACAAAATCCCATCGCAGCAAACATTTAATACTAGAAGGAGACAGCAAGACAGATACACCATTCCGAGATACTGGAATGCATATGGTCGGCGGAAATATGATGTTGCAGTCTCAACAATATTCAATGAAATATCCGCAAATTTTCGTAATCTCTCAAAACCAATTTTTTTTAAAAAAGTAAAACAATTATTTTTGAACTCTAACCATTTCAGTATATAAAATTATCAATAATAAGTGTCTGTATAATAAAAGCTGAATTTAATATAATGTTATGTAGAACTCAAAATAAAACTTAACACTTATGCAAATAATCTTCTGCAGACAAGCCCATAAGGCTTTGCAGATACAAACCAATGTAAATATAAAGTTGTAAATTTCCTTAAAGATAAATAAATTGAAATTGAATTGAAATTGAATTGAATTGTGTTTTTATTTTTTATAAAGCCATATAGGTTTTTGTTTGTGATTTTATATTTGTCAGTATAATTTTGAAGCCGATCTGCCATTACTTGTTCGAGTATTTTATCAATAGCAGGGAGGATTGAGATGGGTCTATAATTGAGGACGTCTGATTTCGTCCCAGCCTTATAAATTGGTCGTACTATTGCTACTTTGAGGTCTTCTGGAACAGATGACTGCTCCAAACTTAAGTTGACAATGCGTTCTAGTATCGGCGCTAGAGTTTCTGCGTTTGATTTAAGATCTTTTGCCCGAATTCCATCCACTCCTGGCGATTTGTTAGTTTTTAGGTTCAAGCAAGTCTTCAGGATTTCTTCCCTTGTGACCGGTTGTACATAGATGGATTGCTCCGTACTCGGTACTTCTGTATGATATGTCTTTATGCTGCATGTATGTACAACATTTTCTATTTCGTTTATGAAACTAGAGGCGAATTTGTTAGTTAGCCTGATAGGATTTTTCATACCGAAATTAGTTTGTATAATTTCATCCAGATCTTTAGTCGTTCTTCCTATTATTTCATTGATTAAACCCCACGTCTTTTTTGGATCCATTCGGAATTCGGAAATTTGTCCCGCTAAATATGTAGTTTGGTTTTTTCAATTCTTTTGTTAACGAAATTTCGGTAACTTTTATATTCAGCTTCGTATTGTATGCACGTCCTATTATTTTTCCATCGATTGTATAGAATATCCCTTTGCTTGTACAGTTGACGTATTTCATGATTTACCCAGAAGTTTGTCACATTTCGCTTTTTCATTTTGGCTTTCTGTGTTGAATTTTTATATGCCATCTTAAAAACCTTACTGAATTCTCCATACAGATCATTTGCATTATTGAACAGATCATTTGCATTATTGAATTTTTTGATCTTTAGTGTCATCAATATCATTACCCAAAATCCCGCAGAACATATATAATGATCTGATATGTTGGTTTCAACTACTGTGGGGTATTTCTTTTCGCCTCTCATACGAGCAAGGCAATGATCTATTCTTGTTTACCTTCTTTTGCGCAAATCGACTCTTGTATATGCTTTTATAATATTAGTCAATCCTTTAGAAGCGTACATATTCACACAGTTATTCACTAAAATACTGTCCCGTTTATTGAGATCAATATTCATATCAAAAAATATTTGGCGCAACAGCTCTTTAAAGTGCCAGGGCCTAGCTTCTCGCAACCACTCATGTTGTGTGCGTTATATTTTTCACACGAATGGATTTTCATATCACCTACTATGATTAACTTTTCTCTTGCATTGATTTTGTCAATTTGGCTCTCTAATTCCTCTATAAATTTTGGTACGTTGAATCCTGGTGCGCGGTATAACGCAATAATAGAATATTCGTCTGAGTGACTTTTAACCTCTATTTGGATGTTTTCATAGAATCTGGTTAGGGTAAGATCCAGAACCTCTTGTCTAATGGAGTTGACAAAAGTAGGTTCATTTCCTCTATTTAAAATATCAATATTGAAGCCAATAAGGAAGTTAAGAAGGCACTCACCTCTTTTGTTGATATTGGAACTGCCCCAGATCGTATGATGGGCGTTCGCGTCGCAGCCTTACACGAGTCTTTGCCGATGAATTGCTTTGTTCGAAGCCTGCGGAGATGGTCTTGGTAATACTTAATTATCTGACGGCTTACCGGCTGAACTTTTCAAGGCAGCTGGTGATGAATTGGTAGATTGCATACACCAACTCATCTCTAAGATTTGGTCAAACGAGTGTATGCCAAATGAATGGAATCACAGCATCGTTTTGCCCGATCCGCAAGAAAGGAGACCCCCTCAACTGCGCCAATTATAGAGGCATCAATTTCCTCAACATCGCATACAAGATATTTTCTGCGATATTGTGTGAATGCCCGAAACCTTTTATCAACAGCCTGATAGGACCCTATCAGTGCGGTTTCAGGCCAGGAAAGTCCACCATCGATCAAATCTTCATACTTCGGCCGATCCTGGAGAAAACTTAAGAAGTCCAAATCGATATTCACTACTTCTTTAGCGATTTCAAGGCCGCCTATGACAGCATCTATAGAGAAAAGCTTTATAGAGCCATGTCTAGTTTTGACATCCCTGCCAAACTTGTTCGTCTATGCAGGAAGACGATGGAGAACGCTGGCTGCTCCATCAAGGTCGGTAATGACCTCACCGAGACCTTTGATGTCAGATAAGGTGATGCGCTGTCATGTGACTGCTTTAATATTGCTAGGACATGTAGAGCGAATGAACACCAACGCTCCGGCCCGCAGAGTCTTCAAATTTAACCCAGAGAGATGATGCAGTAAACGACCTCCTCGCCATAGGTGGTACGCAGAAGTTCAAGGGGACCTCAATCAAATTGGAGTGCGCAACTGGAGGTAAATAACTAAAGACCGAGTTAAATGGAGAGGCTTGTTGGTTGAAGCCCAGTTTCACCCAAACTCTAGCGATACCTAAGTAAGTAAGTAAGGTCAATTTACAAGCTTGACGCTGCACACTATCTAGAAAACTCAAGCACGTGAGCTATATTTAAGTTTGGGATGAAAATATGTCTTACAGGTCGTGGTCAAGTGTGTTGGAGTGCAAACACATTTACATCTTTTGAGAAAACCAAGGCATCTAGCACCACATTTTGCAGCATCAGTAATCTGCTGATTTCATCATAGATCTGGGCTAATATGCATCCCGAGTATTGACAAGCCGTTAGATTCCTCTAGATCAGCTTCATTCATTTTTAGTTTGGTCGCGTTGGTGTCACACTTGAGAGACAGGCGACAACACTGAGTTTTTGACGCGTTGAACTCAACTCGATTTTTAGTACCCCAATTAACGATTACATCAATATCAGAGTTAAGACTGTCGGTGGAGTCGTTAAAAAATAAGCGAAGTCAGGAGTGTTGTCATCCGTGAAAGTATGGATTGGATTTCGAAAAAGGGTCGGAGAGAGGACAGAGCCCTGTAGAACACCAGCATTGGTTGAGAATGGGGTAGAAGTATATCCATATAATACAACTTGTATTGATCGATTACTTAAAAAGCTCGCAATCTATTTCGAGAAAATGTCTCTATCGGCATAATCTTGTAGCTTGTTAACCAGGGCAATATGCCATACCCTATCGAAAGCCTTGGAAATATCAAGATCAATTATTCTTCATTCACCATGCTGATGGATGCCATGGTTCCCTTTGTCCGACATGTAAGACATTAAGTCGCCAGTGGAACGCTTTTGCCTGAAACCATACTGTCGATCATTAAGGAGAAGGCTTCTTTTCAGGTGGTAATTGAAAATGCTCTCCATGACGTTAGAAAGCACTGACGTTAAAGCTGTGAGTCGGTAGTCGGAAGTTTTTGGGAATTGGCTGAACATGCGCTAGTTTCCACCTATCCGAAAAGTGCCTGTGGAATAGGATAAGTAATAGATCTTGCCTAGTGGCTTGGCCAGGGTAGAAGAACACCAGATGAACAAACCAACCACTCATTTCATATTCGTTTCATATTCTTACTTTGAAAAAGAAAACATACATATCTCCTTGGTCACGAGTATAGTAAAATTCGTTACGAAGAAGAGTATCGGCTTACATATGAAGTGCGTCATCGACATTTAAACTAAGCATTGATTCTGAAAATGTTAGACGGAAGAGCATCAACGATTCCGTACAAGGATTCTTCCGGGAATAGGACCACGTCTGTAGTGCATTCCTAAGAGATGCCCAAAATATAGTCGAGTAACTTGATTACTTAAGTCCATTTAACAATTTGGTTAAGCTCTTCCTGCCAGTAATGCATCCAAGCGAATAATCTTATTCCAACTAATTTCTATCCGAAAATTACTACCGGCCTCCTTAAGGGCCTCTCCACTTACCCATTTATAGCGAGAGCTGAATATCAAATTATTTTAATGCTACCATTTCCAGCTCGACCAGGGAACATCAAAGATTTGCTTAGCCAACCCACTAACAATAGCACTAAAATCATAATTGTAACCACATGGCAGGATACTTGTCTACATCCGCATCCCCTCATTTTCAATTTAGTGTTGGTACACATACATACATAGCTTCCTGTTCGGACTCTCACGGCTTGTTTGCTTAAGGCTTACAAATGTAGAAAAAACAATCCATCTTTTGTTGCTTTAATGCCCAAGGATGGACTAAGGGGAAACATGGCGCGCTCCTTAGTGTGTCCAAGGTAGCGCCATCATCCAACTTTAAATGCGTTTATTGGTATCTTAAATCAAGTCGTTCCTACAGGATAAAGTACCAATATATCTCCCATGAAACCCTTCCTTAGTTAACACAAACACACTCACACATTCCGCTTCTACCCCTTTCACTATGGTCACCCGCCAGAATCGGAAATCCCTTTGCCTAGAATACCCTCGAGACAGGTTGCTTGTTGTTGCTGCATATAAGCGGCGCTCTGCTCTGGGTGCTGTGTACTTCGTTCGTCCAGTATCCCAGCCAATTTGTCTATACCTATACATAACACAAGAATCCATTCCGCATGTCCTTCCTTGCAGCTGCCACCACCTGTCGTCAACGTCCGTCATCATAACCGACATCATCCCAACATCATCATCATCAACATCATCTGGTCTGGTCTGATGAGAGACTCCACTCTGAGACTGTTTCTACCTTGCTGCGAGTTTACTCATTTTAATGTCGACTGCGCAATGTGTGTTTTTTGAAAATGTTTCCTTCGCACCCTCTATTTGCCTCCTGGTCGCCTGTTATCCTCTGTCAAGGTATTCATAACAACAAAGCAACATACAGCGAAACATGGAGCCAGCATCCTAGCAACTGGTATAAGGACACAACGGGTGGTAGTTAAAACCGAGGATGAAAGTCAGTTTCAGTTTCATTTGGACGTCCTAGATACTCGGTTGCTTTGCTTGTCGTTCGTTTTCATTGGCAGTGAGAGTTTTTCAAGTTTGCATTGGCTTCGATACAGCTTCCTGCCTCGGTGCTTGGTATATTCTGTGTCCTTGGCCCGTGCAGTGTTTCATTTGTGACCGTTGAATTTGAAAAAAAAAGAAAAAATACATATACTTCAACTGAAGGAGAAAAACCTTTTTTAAGTATTATCCTGGTGTGCAGTGCTATTCTAACATTTATCGGGAAATCGAAAAAAGGTGGACAATTGGGATTTTCCCCTGCGCAGATTGTTAGATATATTTTGTGTGTTTTTTGTGAAAGTATTGTTCAGCGAAAGTACGTTACAAAAAAAAAAATAAGGAAAACAGGAGCATCAGGTGGAATACAACTAGTTGATTGTCCTCTTCAAGCCGATTGGTTGTTGAGTTTTTTTCTTTAAGAAAATCGGTAGGTAATTAGAAAATAAATTTCTTTTTAGATAAAATAGGCGAAATTGTGGGAATTGAAAACGTTTTGAGAAAGTCTTTGAAATACTTTTGTTCGGTCTTTCGAGAATTTATAGTAACAACTGCGAGTGCTTATAAGAAATATATGATAATTTTCTTTATATAAAGAATTCAAAATTCTTTTCTAAATACGACTTTTACCAATTTTATTACTCTCCCTTTATTTAATATTGCGATTTCTGACTTTCGGAATAGTTGGGTGATAGTACTCGTTTTAAATATACTCACACATTTTTTTGATTTTTTAAATTAACGTATTAGAAAATAAAATAAGAAAAATTATTGCCATTAATTATGGAGGACATAGATAGGGTGATGGCACCAGTAGTCAGTCCTTTAACTCTTTTTTATATTTGATTTTTTTTTTTTTTTATGAAGGTGAAAATCTCGAAAGACACAGTGGGGTTAGAAACCCAAAGTAGTATGGGACTCTAACCGCACTAAAAACACCTTCTTGATCATGACCAATAAACTAGTGATCGACAAAGATTTTATTTTCAACGTTAAGTCGGGTTTGAGAAGGTATTATAATTTAAATACCTGCTCTCGTAATTGTCAAAAAAGTTCATGGGGTTTGGTTCTTCTTAACCTACGAACATTATTTCGTACATTTAAGACATCGTCTATCTCAGGATTGATATGCATCTGCAAACGCTCGTTGTGACGCATTGCGTACTTTTTAATTGTATCTGCTACGAGGTCGATCTGCAAATCTCGGTGCAAGTCACTATTTCATTCACTATTCCCCGAAGGACCTTATTTTGAAATGTTTCCAACATTTGAACATTTGTTTTCTTTGTGCAACCCCATAATTGGATACCATATGTCCAAACGGGTTTTAATATCTGATTGTATTGTATAATAGGATTTTATTCTCAATGGACAGTGCTGAGTTATATCCTAACAACCAATAAAGTTTTCTATATCTAATATTTAGTTCTTCTACTTTCATTTTCACATGTTCCTTCCATTTCAGTTTAGCAACCAGATTCATACCGAGATACTTAGCTGTGTTAGAGTAAGGAACTACTTGATTATTAATAACCACGGGAAGATTCGTTATTTTTTTATTTGTAAGATTGATATGGATGGACTTTGACTCATTAAGTTTAATTCGCCATCGCTGCGTCCAATCACATATCTCGTTAATTGAATTTTGTAGTTTTTCTGTAGCTTTAGTCACACAACCATCTGTTGATAGAAGAGCAGTGTCGTCTGCAAATGTGGCTATCATGGTATCACTCGCATGCGGTATATCACTCGTATATAATAAATACAGGGTGGGCCCTAGAACACTTCCCTGTGGAACAACTTTTCTTTTTTTTTTTTTTTTTATTTATTTTTATATTACAATCTAGTCTTAGGACTAATGAGCAATTTGATAATCATAAGTTACAGTATAATTACAATTCGAAAAAGGATATAAGATACTATAATATAACATATAATTTATATTTGCCTTTTTCTTTTTTCTCTTTGAGTAATGATTAAGTAATAGTTAATAAAATAATAACTTATAGAAATTTTCAGTAAATGTGAATATAAATAACAATGAGCTAATAACATTAATAATACTCAAGGCATAAGTGGAATTTAGGCCACTCAAGGCGGTGGGGGTTTTATTAACTCCGAGCGCCCCTTGTCGCTCGTTGTTGTCACCTTTCGTATTATCTACGGATCATTTAAATTTACATCCCTTTATCTACCCAGTTCAAGAGGTTTACGCCTTTTTAGTCTTCTGACCGAGTGATTAAGGTTTACAAGTAGAAGAGCCTCAGGGTTTACGTGTTCTCGTAGCCGTTTCTCGTGTCTTTTTGCTGCGTTTTTAATTTCGTTTTGGACCAGCTCCACATTAATATCCCTGTGAAGGTCGCTGTTTCTTATATACCAGGGAGCGCCTAAAATGTTCCTGAGTACTTTGTTTTGGAAGCGCTGAATGATGTCGATGTTACTTTGTTTGGTGCAACCCCAGAGTTGCATCCCATAGGCCCATATTGGTTTTATCATTTGCTTGTAAAGCAGGAGCTTGTTGAATATTGATAGTTGGGAGTGTCGCCCCATAAGCCAATACATTTTTTTATATCGAATGTCTAGTTCTTCTCTTTTCTTTTTAACGTGGGCTTTCCATCTGAGCTTGGCGTCTAAAGTCATGCCGAGGTACTTCGCCATATTTCCATAAGGAACTTCTTTACCATTAATATAGACTGGCATATAATTTATCTTTTTGTTTGTAAAGTCGACGTGCACTGACTTTAATTCATTTAATTTGATTCTCCAGGTTGTCGTCCATTCACTTATTTTTGAGATTGCAGTTTGCAGTTTAGCGACTGAATCTGCATTCGTGTTTGCAACTGCCATTACGGCTGTGTCGTCGGCAAATGTTGCCATGATATTGCTGTCTAAGTGTGGGATGTCTGAAGTATAGAGTAGATATAAAACTGGACCTATTACGCTGCCTTGAGGAACACCAGCTTGTATTTCTTTCAGTTCAGAATACGCGTTTTCATGTTTAATTCTGTAGTATCTATTAGAAATATAAGAATACAATATTGTAGAATATTGCTTTGGCAGGCTTTTTTTAAGTTTGAAAATCAGACCATCATGCCAAACTTTATCAAATGCTTGAGCCACATCAACTGCTTGTATTTCTTTAAGTTCAGAATAAGCTGAGCCATAACGAACTCTAAAGAATCTATTACCTATATAAGATTTAAGGATCTCATAGTACTGTCTAGGTAGATCCCTATGAAGTTTATACTCTAAACCCTTATGCCAAACTTTATCAAGAGCCTGTGCAACGTCTAAGAATATTGCGGAACAAATTTGTTTTTCTTCCAGTGCCTTTTCTATAACATTAGTTGTACGATGCTCCTGGTCTATCGTCGAGTGTTTATTCCTAAACCCGAATTGATGGGTAGCGATAAGCTTTCTTTGCTCTATAATTGAGTCTAACCTTTTAAGAAGGAGTTTCTCGAAAAGTTTTGAAAATAACGGTAAAAGTGAGATTGGCCTATATGAGGTAACCTCTGATAAAGGCTTACCTTGTTTAAGAATAACAATAATTTCTGCTATCTTCCAGTGATGTGGGACATACCTTTGTTTAAAGCAAGCATTAATTATAAGCTTGAGTTTCAACAATGCAGTTGAAGGAAGTTCCTTCAAGATTTGAGCAGTTATAAGATCATAACCTGGCGATTTTCTATTATTTAGTTTATGAATACATGTCTCGATCGCTCTTAACGAAACATAAGGAATTTCCTTTTCGTCTACTCTGTTATAGAAATTTAGATCTTCATTTGCTACCCTTGGTGGAAACGGTTTGAAAACATTTGAAAGGTGCTGAGAAAAGAGTTTAACCTTTTCCTTTGGATCGCCGATCCATTTCCCATTAGATGTTTTCAACGGGGGATCTTGCGCTTGAGGTCTCTTTAAACGTTTAGCAGCCTTCCAAAGGGAGTAGTCTGTGACTTTATCAGCCGTGAGGTTACAAAGGTATTTAGCTAGAGAATCATTTTTGAATTCAGTAATAGTTTTTTTAAGCCTATAATTGAGTCTATTAAAAATGGTTTTATCGCCAGGATATCTTGTCGCTTGCCATTTTCTACGAGCTCTTCTCTTTTCAAGTATAAGTTGCTTGATTTCTGTGGGGTATTTCACCGAAGCCTGTTTTTTTTGTTGATAAGTCGGTGTACTATCTTCTGCTGCCTGTTGCACATCGGCAATGAATTGTTCTGTTTCAATGTCAATATGTTTTGTTGTGACTAGTGGGGACCTAAGGTTAATGAAACCTTCGAAAAGTTCTCTGAATTTACACCAGTTCGTTCTTTTGTTTGTTAGTCGTGGGTTTTTTATCTGTTCTATCCATAAACCATTGACTGATAGAATTACAGGTGTATGATCCGATGACAGATCATCACTGCTTTTAACTTTGACTTCTTTTCTATTAATATCTTTCGTTATGAAGAAGTCGATATCGTCTGGTATTTTCGTTGGGTCAGATGGCCAATAAGTTGGTGATCCAGTCGAAATAAATTCACAGTTAAAATTTCGCCCTAATTTGTAGAGCTTCCTGCCTTTTGTTGTTATTAGTCTTGACCTCCATTATGTATGTTTTGCATTAAAATCACCACCGATGATGAAGTTGTTACCTAACATTTGGAAGAGATCAATTAGGTCTTCCTCTGTAGGCGAGTGCTTGGGTGGGCAGTATATCGCAGCTACTTAAAACTCCTTGCCTTTAGTTTCTATGTTTATTGTCGCTACTTGCATTGTTTGTTTTGCTATTTTTGGCAATTCGTAGTGATCTAAGGTACTTTTCACAATCACAGCATTCCCTGGCCTGGCACTGTCAGCTGGATGAGGAGAGTGAAAACAAAGATACCCAGGAATTCTAATTTTAGTTCCCTGTTTGAAATGAGTTTCAGAAATCAGGCAAACATCAATATCTTCGTTACATAGAAAAACCTGAAATTCAGGGATGTGTTGGAGTAAACCATTTGCATTCCACGTTGCGACATTTAGATTATTTTTAATCATTAATATTTTGTTGTTTTTTTCCTGCTACTTTGCTTAGCAGTTTAATAATTTTATCCTGATTATCCAATCTTTGGATAATAGTAATAAGCATTTCCTTTACCGATATTTCCTCTTCCTTTCGTGTATTTTTCACAATTTGGGAATACGATTTACTTTCTACAGTTGGTATGTTCATTTTGGCAACAATTGGCACTTTGTCTAGTTTCTTGTTTTCAGCGTTTACTTGTTGCTTGCTTTTATTATTGGATGCATTTCGTTGGTTGATTTAAGTAGCTTTACTTTTACTTTCTTGGTATTCTTTTGCCATCGGACAACCCCTATAATTTGCTGGGTGATCACCATGACAGTTGATGGATTTTGCTTTCTCGTCCTTCTTAAGAGGACAATTATTTGTGGGATGTTTTCCTTCGCATTTAACGCAAGCAAAATCTCTTTTACAATAACTTTGCATATGCCCGAAAGCTTGGCATCGTTTGCATTGGGGTATTGAGTTTGAATTCTTTCGAAGTGGCTCGATCTTAACAACAATACCCATTATTGATTTTATGTTATACATATATCTTTTCGACTTCTTCTTGATTATGAAAAGAGAGCATAAAAAGAGATAATTTTCTGTTTCTTGTCATTGGTTGCAAATCGCTACCTTGTGTGGTTTCTTTTTTAAATAGGTTTTTGGCTTCCAAAATCCTAAATTTTTTATTACTCCAGTCTTCGACGATATCGTGTTCATCACACGAGAAGTGAAGACCTCTGGCTACTACTCTAACTGATCTAGTAGCTTTATTTTCATATGAGTGCCACTGGAACTTTGTTTTTGTCAATTCTTCAGTGATTTCTCTATATGTGTCACTGTCATCGACATTTATTTTCCATTTATTGTTATTATAGGATGTGAATTTACAAGCCTTTTCGTTTTTTGTTCTATTACTTTTTTTAACTCACCACATCTGTCCACTCCCGAGATCATTATTGGTGGTGGCAATGGCTGTTTTTTCAAACCAGTGGTTAACTTTCCAAGCCTTTTATCACTTGTCTTACCTTGTAAATTTGCTTGTTTAGTATCCTGTCTTCTTGCAGATAATTCAGGACTGTCTTCTGCCTTGCGCTTTTTCGTAGGCCTTTTCTTTTTCTTTAGATGGCTGTCTGTTTCCAGTGCGAGCTCCTCTTCATCTGTGAGGTATTCCTTTTCTGTATTTTGCTGGGCAGGTTGGGCCGGACAATTGTTAGAGCAGTCCAGAATGGTGACCCTTTTTTCCAGCTCTCTTATTTGGTTTTGCAAACTTGCAACTATTATTTCAAGATTTTTCCTTGCTTCAAGTTCAGCTTGCCATTCATTGTAATAGTTGTTTGTTTTTGTTTTCCCTTGTGAATCTGTTTTAGGTTCACTTTCAATTATATTGGTTTCAGTTCCAGATTTCTGTTTTTGTATTTTCGGAATACTTACAATTATAGCGCTATCTTCGGCTCTAAGGCTTTTTGGCGCTATCATTTTTGGTGGAGTTCTCGGCCTGAGTGAACTCCTTCTTGAGTTTTGTTTGTGTAGCAATAAATGGTCCCCCCCAGAATCAATGGGACCGACCTCCAAAGAGGGTGGATTTTCCAGTTTACCTGGTCTGCCACCTGGGGTATTTATATCATTTGTTTTGTTCATTGCCATATTTGTTGTAACCGTATTAGTGTTATTGGGTAGTACAGTAATTTCTACACACAAACCCCCTGCCAGGAGGACCGGGTCATTTGTTTTTTTATTTCCAAGTTTTGCGAAGTTTTCGTCTCCGCTTTGTGGATTTTAGTCGCCTCTTACGACAGGCATGCCTACCTCGGCATGATGATACTTAAAAATCTGTTATTCAACTGCTTAACCCATATTCTCCTAGTGTTGTCATATGACGACGCAAACGGAGTGTGTCTCAAGTTCGCATAAACTGTAACTGCTCATGTTCTGGTTTGCTCCGAACATCTTGTTAGTGCAAGGGAATATTACTTTAACTGAAAATTTACAGTTAGCCCATAAATTTGACACTGGCTGCACATGCAGTCTGGTTGAAAAGTGGTAATATGTGAATAAGACCTAACAGTATGGCTTCATCATACAATACATTGGAGCAAAAAATAGTTATAATGTTATCTGCACCAGGAAGAAAGAGTATTATTACCAGGATATTGAAAGAAAAATGAATAGTATAAAAGACAGTAAAGAATAGTGGTCACTGGCGAACAAAATTAGACACCAACAATTTCAAACTGGGAAGGTTATTGGAGCCCAAGAGTTCAGGAGCTACTTCAAATCGCTTTTAAACCCATTCAACAATGCTGTAGACATAACGTACGCCCCAAGATTAAATGTAGATGAAGACCTAGATCGACCAATAACAGCAGCAGAAATTAAGCGTTTGTTATCTAAGGTGACACTGAACAAAGCAGCGGGTGTTGACAGAATACCTTATGCATTTTTTATCAACACCTCGGATGAGTTCATAGAAAAGTTAGCTTCAGCGTATGACCTGGCCCTAATTAGAAGCAGTGTAGATGAGACCTTTGGCGTAAGCATTGTGTTTCCTATATTTAAAAAGGAAGATGCTAATCAACTTTGTAACTACAGAGGTATATCCTTTATGAACGGTAAAGCCAAAATCATGATGGGTGTTATAAACGAGCGGTTGTCAGTATGGGTTGAAGAACATAGGAAACTAAACGAATACCAAGCTAGATTTCGCAAACAGTACTCGACAACAGACAACATCTACAACCTAACGGCAATAATCCAACTAAAATTCGCAGAAAACAAGAAAGTGTATGCGTTTTTTGTAGATTTCAAGGCAGCGTTCAGCAAAGTGCCAAGAAAGGTCCTAATGTACAAACTTCTCGAAATGGGAGTGTATTCAAAAATAGTTTGTTTTTTACAAAGTGTATATAAAAACACAAACTCAGTGGTGTGGACTGGATGTGAACTCTCAGACTCTTTTAAAACACATACTGGTATGAAACAAGGATGCTTACTATCACCATTACTTTTTGCGTTGTATCTTAATGATCTGCACGAACATCTGGGAGGAGGACTATATTTAGGCTCACTAAACATAAGGCTACTACTGTATGCCGATGACATTGTGATTTTGGCCGATAATGTCAAAACTTTGCAAAGAATAATCCATAAATTAGATACATACTGCGATACCTGGGGTATGGAAGTTAATATGAACAAGAGCGAAATTATGGCTTTCAGAAGAGGCGGGAGACTAGGAAGACAAGAGAAGTGGACGTACAAGGGTGAACCAGTGAAAATTGCTGCTGAGTACAAGCATTTAGGAGTAATACTAACACCAGGAATGTCCTTTTCAAAGCATGTTAAAAGTAGAAACGCTGCAGCTAAAGCTAGCATAAATGCTACATGGAAAGACTTCTTTAAAAAGAAACAGGTCACGCTTAGATCGAAATGGAAGTTGTTTCTAGCTGCCTGCAGAGCTGTACAAACATATGCAGCGCAAGTACGGGGGTATTCTTGTTTCGAGGAGGTAGATAAATTGCAACGATATTTTGTAAAACGTACATTAAAACTACCTGAGTTTACTCCAAACTATGTGATAGCGCTAGAGCTGGAGCGGAAGAAGGCCATATTTACACCTTGAATCTACATTGCAAAGGCGCTTTTTGAATACGATGTAGAGAAGCTTCCACATAAACTCTCAAACATGATAAAGACTAAAAAGTTATTTTGGTTCAATGAGCTTCAAAGGTTGGGGTCAGACTTAGGCCTAAACTGGGATAATGAACACCTTTCCCAAAATGAGTGGCATAGTAAATACATAGCACTAAGTGAAAATCTGAAGCAGCGTATATATCACCAGCATGTATCAAAAGCCAAAGATAGCGAAACGCGAATCTACAAAAACCTCGATTTTACTAAAGGCAACGCTTATTGAAATGACAACAGCCTCCAAAGCGAGATGAGCTGAATTATTAAAGCGCGAGCAGATCTTAGTCGCCTTAATGAAAATAGCTTCAACACTGGAGATACAAGACTACGCACGCTCTGCAATTTAAGGGAAGAAGAAACAATCCAGCACTTTATGGGCAGATGCCAGGTGCTTAGGGAGTTTAGATGCAAATACTTTAATAAAAATATGCACTCAGAAGAGGAAATAATTAATATTTTAAATGGAGGCTTAGATGAAAATTGGAAAAATGTTGTTAACTATATAACATCCGGTTTAAATTATAGAAAACTAATAACAGAAGAATTTGATTCACTTAAAGAAGAATTTATTTTTTTTTTGTTCCGCAATCTAGACGCGGTTTATCATTATCTCGCCAAGTCGAAGGGTTTCTTCCTTTGTAGTCGGCGCAATAAATTGCTCTCATCCAAAATGTGTAGGACTGTATTGTTGACATGTCCGATTAGTCGGTTTCTATGCTTTCTCGCGAAGCTTCTAGTTTCAGCTTCGATTGTCGGAATTCCGAGATCCCTGTGGATATCGTCGTTTTTACTATACCACGGTGCTTGGACAATCTCTCTTAGCACTTTATTTTGAAAAGTTTGTAAAATATTGGCATTTGTTTTCTTGGTACAACCCCAAAGTTGTATACCATAGGTCCACACCGGCTTTAGCACTTGCTTGTATAAAAGCAGTTTGTTCTCAGTACTGAGCTGTACAGTACATTTCGCTATATTTGATTTAGAGTTCTTTACGTTTCATTTTCACGTGCGAATTCCATTTCAGCCTTGTGTCGAGTGTCATTCTCAGGTATTTGGCCTCGTTTGCAAAAGGTATTCGGGCCGAGTTTAGGAAAATTGGCAAGTTGTTAGTTTTCTTGTAAGTGAAATTCACGAGAACAGATTTAAATTCGTTGAGGGCGATCGGCCAGTCCCTGGTCCATTCATTTACATTATTCAGTGCGTCTTGCAGTTTTGCAGTCGTTTCTTCGATTGTTTTACCTACTGCGGTGTCATCGGCAAACATAGCAAGGATAGTGCCATCTTCGTATATAGCAAATAGAGAATCGGCACAAGAACGCTTCCTTGCGGTACGCCGGCCGAAATTTATTTGAGCTCGGAGTATTCGACTCCATGTTTTACATGAAAGAGTCTATTCCCGAGATATGATTCTAGAATATCGTATAAGCATACAGGGAGAACTTGTCGTAGTTTGCATTTCAGGCGTCAAGAAATGCGCCTGAGCAAATCTTTTTTTCTTCAAGTGCTTTCTCGATTACGTTAGTAATTCTATGCACCTGGTCAATCGTCGAATGCTTACTTCTGAACTCAAACTGGTGGTCAGGGATAAGATTATTTTCTTCTATAACCGGTTGGAGACGTCTTAATAATATCCTCTAGAAAATGTTCGATATGATTGGAAGAAGCGAAATTGGTCTATACGACTTTACCTCATTTGGCGGTTTTCCTGGTTATAAAACCATTATGACTTCCGCAACTATCCATTGGCCCGGCACGTGTTCTAATCTAAGTGCAGCATTTAAAATATGCAGAACCTTAATCAATGCTTTTCTAGGTAAAACTTTGAGAATTTCTCCGGTAATCAAATCATAACCAGGACATTTCTTAGGTTTTAGATTCTCGATCTCATGTTTGAGTTCCCTTAGCGTTGTATTTGTGAGCATCAAATCGTAAGATGGTAAATCCAGCCTATTGCGGTTGTCGTAAACCGCTTGACCATCGTACGGTTTAAATGTTTCTTCCAGGTGCGCCGCAAAGACGTCCGCTTTTTCTTTATCTTCCCTCGCCCATTCATTTTGATTTAATTTGATTGGCGGCGCGGAGACTTTGGGCCGTTTGGTGCCTTTTACAGCTTTCCAAAGTGAATGATTGGAATCTATTTTCGCTGTTAAACTTTCAAGCTAAGAGCCTATTGCATGATTCTTAAAATCCTTAATAGTCATCTTCAACAAATTGCACAGACGATTCAAGTGTGCTTTATGCTGCGGAGCACGACTCTGTTGCCATTTTTTAAGCGCTTTCGTGTTTTCCTTGACCAATTCTTTTATTTCCGGAGGATATCTCAAATCGTATCTGTCCGGCATTTTCCTTGGATTGGGCGTCTTATTCCAAGAGGCGAGCTGTACGATCTCAACAAAGCGATCAACTTCAACCTCAAGTTCATAGGGTGTCGTAAGTGGAACGCTCAGTTCAACATTATCTTCAGTTTCGTTCCTAAAGCCTTCCCAACTAGTTGTTCGACCAGTTAATCTCACTGGCTCTAGGTTATAGACTAGTTTTTCGCTGATTGTTAAAATAACAGGGGAATGATCAGACGACAGATCAAAGCTGTCTTCGACTTTTATGTGGTTGGTAGATATTCCTTTCACAACAAAAAAATCTATCAGGTCGGTTTACCCGTTGAATGGAAATCACAACTGTACTCCATACCTACCCCATAAAGCATTCTACCTTTTTTCGAGCTGTATCTTGAGCCCCAGAACGTATGTTTCGCATTAAGGTCGCCGCCGATGTTAAAATTAGGTTTCAGCGATTCAAACAAGTTAGTAAAATCAGATTTTTCAAGCGCGGAACGCGGTGGACAGTAGATAGATGAGATTTTAAGGGTACGCTAACTATTTTTAACTCGAATCGTGCACAGTTGCAAAGTTTCAAGCTCTATCTTCAGGTCTTCGGATTGTTCGATGCAGTCTTTAATAAACAAGGATAATCTACCTCTCGCTTTTCCCGAAGGGTGACAAGCGTGGTAATCATTATAGCCTTTTAATTTTAAATGCGATTCCTTTTTTACGTGGGTTTCAGAAATCAAGCAAATATCAATTTCGTTTTCACGCATGAATATTTCCAATTCGTCGAGTTTTTGCAAAAGTCCGTTTGCATTCCAAGTACATATTTTTAACATTCGTTTGTTATTCAGGATGACAATGAAGAACGCTCGTTGCTGCATCAAGTTCAGTAATGACGTCACCGAGACCTTTGATGTTAAAAAAGATTTTAGACAAGGTGCCGCGCTGTCATGTGAATTCTTTATTATTGTACTTGAATGGATTGTGTGGACTCACAAGCCAACACCAGAGGTGCAATCTATCAAAAGTCCGTACAACTGCTTGTCTACGCCGACGATATTGACATAATTGGAAGAACTCAGCGGAGGGAGAGCCAACACCGACGAATTGGATAGAACGTCACAGTGGGCAGCTATAACTTCGAGGTAGTACGGAACTTTGTCTACCTTGGATCTGCTACAAACTCGAAAAACAAAATCAGCGCAGAAATCATGCGAAGAATAACTTTCAACAATTCAACAGTAAAGCCCTATTTCGAGACCTTGATCATTCCAGTCCTGCTTTACGGCACTGAAACATGGACTTTATTAAAACAGGATGAAAATATCCTTGGTCGCTCGAAAGAAAAATTCTTCGTAAGATACTCGGTCCCATTTGCTCTGACGGGTTTTGGAGGAGAAGATTGAATAACGAACTATACAAGCTGTACAACGACATCGGCTTAGTAAAAAAAACTGCATATTGGACGTCTGAGATGGCTAGGATATGTAGAGCGAATGGGCGCCAACGCTCCGGCTCGCAGAGTCTTCGAATCTAATCCGGAGGGACGACGCAATAGAGGGAATCTTCACCGTAGGTGGCGCTCACAAGTTCAAAGGGACCTCGACCAACTTGGATTGTGCAACTGGAGGTAATTAACTAAAGACCGAGCTAAATAAAGAGGCCTGTTGGTTGAGGCCTAGGTTCACCCCGAACTGTAGCGCCACCTAAGTAACTAAGTATGTACTGTTTTGACTGTGTTTTTGTTTCTGGGGTATAATGGTGTATTCAAGTTTCATCTACAGTAATTAATCGGTGCCAAAACTCTGATTTATTACGCAAACAGAGCGTTGGAAGTGTTCATTCGAACAAGATTTTGGTCTAACGTGAGCAAACGCGGCACCCAACAATGCTATCGTCAGTGGTTGCAGTTTTTGGACGTTCCGAACGTTCATCGTCTCCCAACTTAGTACGGCGACGTTTAAATTCAGCAGCCTAAAAGTTCGCGGTGGTAAATGATGGTGCAGACTCTAGTGTCCAACTCGTCTTCGATTTACGTACGCGTATTGCCTTTCAAAAACAAATACTTGATGACAGCTCTATACTCGATTTTTTCCATTTTCACAAAAACGCTCACGGCGACTCACTCAAACTATTGCCAAGCAAAAACCCTTTGTCCAAAATGGCTGAAATTTCGGTGAGTTCCGTCCAACAGATGCGCAAACAGATTTCCTGGCTTTTGTTGACGGTAGTCCTATTTATTTCTAAGAATATCCGAAAATAATAGCTAATGCCTTTCAAACAGATCAAGTTACGATTTTAAGACAAGTGGCCTACAGCCACTACAAACTTTAATAACCATCACTCCTTCCCAATCCATTTCCAACCACAACAAGGTAACTTAAACAATCGGCAATTATATCTTATTATCTTGTTGTCCTTGACAGCCAATAGAAACCCCACTTTCCTTACAAAAGATTCTCCTGTAATTATCCTTGATAGCACCATCTCGTTACAATCTGTTGAATGAAATTCAATTCTCTTGCGAACACAAGGCAACTAGATTAGCCACATATTTCTGTATTTTACGTGTTCACCTTGTGAAAACCTCATGTGTGAACCTAATCCACCTTTCAGCATTTTAAATTGCCTGAAAAGTCAGCTTATAAACACAATCTTCCAGGATATTGTAGGGAACAAAACAAAATCACTCATATGGTGTGAGAGGCAGGAAGCAGAGGTAATACTCAAGACACGTTTCAGTTAGTGGTTACACATTTAAATCGCCTGCCATAGGATATCCCATCACCATTCCTAAAAAAAAATCTTATCGGGAATTTCCTATCCTGGAGAACCTCGATTTATAAAAGAAAAAGAAAACAGAGGTGCATTAGCAACTACCTAAAATTTGTTATCGTCCTTTCCAAACGTTTTTTTGTTTTTTTATTTAAGAAGGATTTTCTAAAGTGTTTCTGAGTAAATATTTACTGTTCCGTTGATGAAATTTACTGACCCTAAGTTGTTGAAATATATAGGTAGCTTGTGATTTTATTTTAAAGTAAAAAAATCCTTAAATTTACAGAGGGAGGGCGCCCAAGGAGGACAAAAAAAAAATTTCCCGATTTTTATTGATTTTGTTGTTGAGTCTAGAAATTTCTGTGCAGGATTATACTTCTTTTTTTTTTTGTTTTTTTTTTTTTGCAAAGTTGAATTAAGCTGTCAATGTCTAATACAACACATGTCATAAAATCGAATGTAAACTTCAAACAAATATTTTTGTAGTACTTTCGTGGAAATGTTGGCCTTTAGCTTGAGACAAGTTCCCTCTTGGCAGGGATTGCTTAATTTGATTTTATAGGCGTATATGGTATCATAAAATGTCACAATGCCCAAATATTGTCATATTTGCCAAGAAAATCAAAAGGGGAAATGTCACAACGCCCAAGTGTAATGGCATTTTGCAAAAAAAAACCCTTAATCATAAAATGAAGGAAGTAGTGAAGCGATGCAGTAAATGTAAATGTTAAATTTCTGTGTCATACACATGCTACCAATTGCCATTGATTTGATAACAATTTCTACAGTAATTTATGGAGTCTATATCGTTGCACTGTAATATTCTTCGTGGATTTTAAAAGATAAACGAGCAGATACCCGCGACTTTGCCTGCGTGGTCCACAATAATCATTACTATTATAACTAGGTAGGTAGGTGTGGTGGTTATTCTTAGGAAAAGAACCCAATTAGCGCCAGGTGCCGTTTTGATACCACAAAACTCGTGTACCTGTATATGAAAGGTGTGTTGGTGTGGAGTCCCTAGATCCAGCCTGTGGAATTTGAAAAGGTTATTAAATCTTTAATGTTACTTTCTGAGACTTCCTCAAGGGAATCGAAAAATCCTAAAGCTCGTTGTCTAGCCCTAGCTAGTGCCGGACAGGTGCATAAAAAGTGGATAAAAGTTTCTTTCTCAGTAGCGGCATTGCAACTGCGACAATGTGTGTTGTGTGGGATATCTAGTTTGACCGCGTGGTCTCTTATAGGCCAGTGACCCGTGGTGGTTGCTGTTATATTTGCGATGTCCCTACGCGTTCTCTTTAATAAATCGGCTGTTTTTGATGTGTTGTAGTTTGGCCATATCTTTCTAGATATGACACAGTTTGTTAGCCTAGTCCATCTGAGGTTGGCTTGGGCAAGGAATTTTGAGGATATTTCTGCTTTGACTGCTCCAAGCGGAATCTTAACTATTTCCGCAAGAGAGATGTGGAGGGCTGAGTCTTGCCTAGCCAATTCATCCACAAGTTCGTTTCCATAAATGTTACTGTGCCCTGAAACCCAAATCAGGGTTACCTTTAATTGGCTATCTAGCGAAGCTAGCTCATTGCGGCAATTAAGCACCAGCTTAGAGGATGTAGTAACCGATGCATTGGCTTCGATGGCTGCTTAGCTATCAATAAAAATAGCAATCTTTTGCCTCGGCGTTATATTGTTGTGTGTTTTGATCTGACGGCAAGCTTGTCGGACAGCGAGTAATTCTGCCTGGAACACACTGACAAAATCCGGGAGCCTATTGGATTTAGATAATGTTTAAGGATTCGGAAAACACACCCACACCGACTCCACAGTCCATCTTTGAACCGTCTGTGTAGATCGTTACGTCGAAATCCTTAATTACCTGTCCATCTTGCCATTCTGACGTTGTGGGGAATTGAACGTCGAAGCGCTTTGGGAAATTCAATTTGGGTATCATATAATCAGACCGAGTTTTCTCGGCAGAGAGTTTAAAATGTTACTATGCCCATAGGGTTTCATAAACCAGCATCCAGACTCCCTGAGTCTGACCGAACTGTGTGCTGTGATGTTTATTATGTCTAGATCTAAAGGTAGGAGATGCAAGAAGACTGTTAAAGCGTCAGTCGGGGTTGACCGTAGAGCGCCTGTGGTGCCTATGCATGCCGTTCTTTATACCTTATTAAGTTTGCTTATCCGTAAGGGTGACAGTTCCATAGCGAACCATGCTATGCAATGGAACCCTCTAACTCAGGATGGCAGAAGACCTGGCGGTCCGAGGAGAACATGGCGCAGAACAGTCGAGAAGGAGGCGCACGGCAGTTAGGGAAAAGTTGGCGAGAACTCAGACACATTGCCACAAACCGTACACGATGGCGCGTAGGCGTAGTAGAGGCCCTAGGACCCACAAGGGGATACAGGACATAAGTAAGTTTCCTTATGTTATAAGTCTTTTTTTAGAGCTGGCCACCATACTATATACTACAGTATATAATATATACTGTATATTCATAATGTCAATTTTGGTTGCGGTCTTCATTTTTTTCCAAAGGTTTTGCTACAAGCATAGAAAGCTATACATGCCTTTTTCACTCGTTGTTCTAGGTTTAGCTTCCAGTTAAGTTTAGGATCTAGGCTAACTCCTAGATACCTAGCACTGGACGATAAGGAGAGCGGTTGGCCATTTAGCCAAGGAAGTGCGAGGTCAGGTATTTTGTTTTTAGTGATGAAGACCATCAATTCAGTTTTGCTCGAGTTGATACCGAGACCAGACTTTTTGGCCCAAGCGCTTACTTTACTCAGAGTATTTTCCGTGAATTCGCTTATAACGAAGAGAAACTTTCCTGACACTAGTATCACCATATCGTCTGCATACCCGACTACCTTGATTCTTTCTCTGTTTAATGTTAAGAGAATTTTATTCATGACTGTCAGCCATAGTAGAGGTGAGATAGCACCGCCCTGGGGTGTTCCCCTACTGGCAAATTTGGTTATATTGCTATTGCCTAGTGTTGCCGGAATAATTCTAGTGCTAAGCATAGAAACGGTCCATTGACTTAGATTGCTTTCTATTCCCGGCTGCGTAAGGGACTCTAGGATTGCTTCAGTGTGTACGTTATTAAAGGCTCCTTCTATGTCTAGGAAGGTAGCTAGGGTATACTCTTTGTAGTGTGCAGATTTTTCTATAGTACGCACTACCTCGTGAAGAACTGTCTCTGTTGATCTGCCTTTGAGGTATGCGTGCTGAGCTTTGGAGAAGGATGGTTCTATTTTGCTTCGCAAATGGTTATCCAGGTCTCGCTCGAGGGTCTTCAGTACAAAGGAAGTTAGACTAATTGGTCTGAAATCTTTCGAGTTTTCATGACGGCGTCTGCCTGCTTTTGGGATGAAGACCATTCTCACTCGTCTCCAGAAGGGGGTACATGGTTGTTCAGTAATCAGCTCCTAAAAATCGACGTGAGCCATGGGATTGCTAGGTCTTGCAACCTCTGTAGCATAATGGGTAAAATACCGTCCAGGCCCGGGGATCTATAAGGAGCGAAACGGTTTAAGGCTAAGGAAATTTGTTCCTCTCTAATAATGGGTATGATTAGACTAGATTTCTATTATATAAGGACGAAATATTAAAAAACTTTGGCTGTGGTAATCTCAACAAGGAGCTCTCTACTGCGGAGAAGCGGCTGCATCTACCTCATTCCCTGTTTCATAAGGAGTGTACAATGGTTGCTTTTCAGAAAAAAGAAGGCGCTCTTAACAAAGTCAATACATCAGCGATAGCGGATTCACTTTTAGACCTGGAGATCGACAGCCCACTTTGCGAATATATTAATCTACTGCTTATTGGTCGGATTATTAACTCTAAGCTAGGTGGGACGTCTACTAGAAGGTCTGTCAGTAGCGGCACTCCACAAGGAGGTGTTCTATCGCCCCTTTTGTAGAATTTGGTGGTCAATGAACTATTGATAATCAGGGAAGGTGAGGGATGCACGGCGATCGCTTATGCAAATGATGTTGCCTTGGCTATCTCGGAAAAATACTTAGATACTCTAAAAGAACTTCTACAAAACGCTTTAAACAAGCTCACTAGAAGGGCGGTTCGTTTTGAGTGTAAACTCCCACAATACTGAACTGGTACTCTTCTCCAGGAAATATAAAATTCCGTTAGTCGATCTTCCCTCTCTCAATGGTATCAGCTTAACTTTCTCTGACACAGCAAAATATTTGGGTCTCATCCAACCAACAAACCTCTCCAGCTAGCACGATTACGAGCCAGCTGGCTTCAGTTGCGCACGCCAAGTTGGTTGAGGTCCCCCTCCACTTGTTTGCGCCACCTACCGCGAGGTCGTCCTCTACTGCGTCGTCCATCCGGGGTGGATTCGAAAACTTTCTTATCGGGAACGTTGGGCTCCATCCGCTCTAAATGACCCAGTCATCTTAGTCGCGGTATGTGAACTCTTCTGGCTAAGTCGATGTCCTTGTACAGGCCGTATAGTTCGGCATTGTACCTTCTCCTCCACTCACCGTCTTTGCAGATGGGACCAAAGATCGCTCGAAGAAATTTTCTCTCGAAATAACCAAGGGCATCCTCATCCGGTTTTGTCAAAGCCCACGCCTCTGCGCCATACAGCAGGACTGGGATGAGTAGTCTTATAAAGAGTTATCTTAGTAGTTCGAGATAGGGCTTTGCTACTCAATTGCCGTTTTAACCCATAGAAACAACGATTGGCAAGAGTAATTCTTCGTGTGATCTCCCTACTGATGTCATTTGCGGAGCTGACCATAGAGCCTAGGTAGACAAAATCCTTTACTACCTCAAAATTATATCTGTCTATTGTGGCGTTCTGTTCAAGACGCCGATGTTGGGTGTCCTTTTTGTAGACAGCATACGAGTATATTTTGTTTTGCTTTCATTGACCGCTAAACCCATCTTTGCTGCCTCGATCTCAATACTCGTAAATGCCGCATTAACGGCCCGCTGAGTTCTTCGGATTATGTCAATGTCATCGGCATAAGCGAGTAGTTGTACAGACTTGTAAAAGATTGTACCTCCGGTGTTGGCTTGTGAGTTTCGTACAATTCTCTCAAGTACTATGTTAAAGAGATCGCACGATAGCGCGTCATCTTGTCTAAGACCTTTCCTGACATCGAACGGTTCGGTGATGTTCTTACCAACTTTGATGGAGCAGCGAGAGTTCTCCATCGTCATTCTGCACAAACGGACGAGCTTGGCAGGGATGTCAAGACCAGACATGGCTCTGTATAACTCGTCTCTTTACACGCTATCATAGGCAACTTTGAAATCGATGAAGAGGTGGTGCGTATCGATTTTATATTCATGGGTTTTTTCCAAGATCTGTCGTAGTGTGAATATTTGGTTAATGGTGAACTTTCCCGGCCTGAAACCGCACTGATAAGGACATATCAGGTTGTTGACGATCGGTTTTAGGCGTTCACATAACACGGCAGACAGGATCTTATATGCGATGTTGAGGAGACTAATACCTCTGTAATTGCCGCAGTTCAGAGGATCTCCTTTCTTCAGGATCGGGCAAACGATGCTGAGGTTCCATTCATCGGGCATACTTTCGTCCGACCAGATTTTACAGATGAGCTGGTGCATACTTCTTACCAACTTATCTCCTCCTGCCTTGAAAAGTTCAGCGGCAAGGCCGTCGGCTCCAGCAGCTTTGTTGGATTTAAGTTTAGATATCGCTATCCTCACTTCATTCTGATCGGGTTGACGGGAATATTGACTGCCATCGTCACTGTTGAATGTCTCATTCTGCCTGACAGCGGAATATTGGTCATCATCGCCGTTTAACAGTCTGCGAAAGTGTTTCTTCCATATCCTCAGCACCGACTGCGATTCTACTACTATGTTACCATTTTTGTCCCTGCAGGCTTTCGTTCTGGCTTTGAAACCCTGGCATGTTCTTTTTACCTTTTGGTAAAATTTTCGAACATCATTCCTGCATTAAAGTCTCTCAATCTCCTCGATCGAGCAATTCTCAAGCTCATTTTTCTTCATCCTGAGAAGACGATGTTCCTCTTTTCTCCTGCGTACGTAGAGCTCGTAAGCAGCTTTAATCCTTCTATGCAGCGACGCTTTGTGCGCCTCTTGTTTAGCTGCATGTGCTTGCCGGCATTCCTTATCAAACCAGGAGTTTCGTTGTGGTGGCCGAGAGAAACCCAGTACATCAGGGGCGGCATCCCTGATGGCTTGTTGCCAATGCTGCTGGCGGCATAGGACTTAGATTAAGATTAAGAGAAACTCGATCAGCAAAGGCTCTGGTGGTCTTTTGCGATTGTAGCCGTCCGACGTCAAATTTCCTCACAGTATTTCGTTGATTTCGCTCCGTTGTGGATATCCGCATGGCTACAACTAGGTAGTGATCCGAGTCCACGTTGGCGTCTCGGAAAGTTCGGACACCCAGAATACTGGAAGAGTGCCTTGCGTCGATCGCAATGTGATCCATTTGGTTGACAGTTTTTCGATCGAAGGAGAGCCATGTTCCTTTGTGAATGTCGAGACGTGGGAACCGCGTACTAGCTACAACAAAGTTTCGCCCCGCTGCAAAGTCGATTAGCCTGAGTCCGTTGTCGGATGTGATGTCGTGCAGGCTATGTTTTCCGACCACGCTACTAAAGACGTCCTCTCTTCCTAGCTTTGCGTTAAAATCACCTAGGATAATTTTAACGTCGTTCCAAGTGCATTGCTCATACGTCTTATCCAAGAGCTGGTAGAAGTCATCCTCTGTCGCGTCGTCCTTCTCCTCGTGAGGGGCGTGAACGCATATTAGGCTTATGTTGGCAAATTTAGCCTTGATACGGATAGTCATGAGGCGCTCGTTCACATGCCGGAAACTCAAGACTTCTTGCCTAAGTCTGCCTCCAATGACAAATCCGCACCCGAATAGACGCTGTCCTTGTTGTCTGTAGTAATCACCGTAGTAGAAGTCGCAGTTTTTTATACTCCTTTTGCCCGGCCCATCCCATCGCACTTCTTGGATGGCGGTAATGTCTGCTTTGAGATACTCTAGGGCCTCCGCAAGTTGTTCGGCTGCACGTACTTTGAGAGGGACCTAACTTTCCATGTGCAGACATGAACATCGTTGTCCTTTTTACGTTTGCTTGGGTCATCAACAGTAAAATCATTCGTATCCGAGGCTGTTGCTTGCTTCGTAACCGAAAGCGTTTTATATGGTAGGGAAGTTAACCCGACGGCATAACCCCCAACCTGGAGGACCAGATCCTTTTTTTGCAACTAGTAGGACGAGGGGCCGGATACACCGATGTCAGCAACCCACTTCGGGGAAATGAGCGCTGCCGTTGGCCCATTAAAGGTTCATCCGCCACCATCTCTATTTCAATACCCTGACGTAGTATTGAAAATCCTTACAGACCTCAGCTCCAAATATGTCGAAGTAGCTCCGGTAAGGCATCCGCTGGTCTGTAGACGTCACCGTTGATTCCATCGAGAGAATTCATCCGCCGCACGTCCTCCTTCTGAGGAGCTCTTGCTAGACTTCTGAGACGCATATCTCAGCCGATCAAGTCAACAAGAGATGCCTCGTCCGGTTAAACATATGCGCGCTGAAGTTCACGCAGATGTGCTTACGCAGGTCTGAGTGTTCAGCTACACATATATCGTCAGACTCAGCATACGCTCATCGTTAGTTCACTATCAGATAGCTATCCAGCGGGCACCACGGGGAGGTGATGATGCGATTTTGCCACGCCGGTGGATTGAGGTCAGGGAGGATTAAATTGAAATAGAGAAAGTATCTATCTGTGCCTATAGCCAATATACGAGGGAGCCGAAAGGGAAGTGGTCTGTTTCGATATTTCTCGAAATATACATTGTACCCATACATAACTCACGCTCTTGCAGATGTTGCCTATTTTGCTAAAAGAATGCTTTTCCAGCATGTAATGACTTAAACGTTTATGCAGACCACGCATTATTTAATTTTTTTTTAAACAATGTGGAAGTATTCACTCAGATTTACGAAGCCGCCATGGGTAGCATCTTACGCAGTCAACTCTGTGGGATTTTAAAGTGGTCCTCTTACATGAAGTACTCCAACGCGGTTACTCTCTTAAGAATTCTACTCCCTAGGTTCTTATATCCTTTGTTTCAGGACAGTGCCCTTGTAAAATACCATGCCAGCGAAATTCAATTAAAACTTTTTCGTTACGCCTCTTAGCACGTCTGCCCTTTAAATGCCAAATGTTGTTTTGAAAAGATGAATTTATCACTAATCCACGTTCGATTACTTATCCAGCCGTAAACAGGTCGTAACGCTTTAACGCAAACCCATGACCTCCCACGCCAAACCTCAATAAAACTCTCTTTATGACACAAACAGCCTCTTGATAAACATACTCTGCTTTCGAAAAATAAAATATTTAATAATCCTATCGCGGAAAACACATCATTACAAGTACACTCCCGCGGGCGGACCATCCAACTTAAATCGAATGAAAGTGTTCATAAAAATATCTCCGTCATTATTTGTATTTCATAAAATCAAATATTCCTCTAACTATACGAGCCCCTACTCTCAAATGCCAGAAGGCTCGCTCAATCTTTGAACATAAAAAAGAAGAATCGAAGGCTGTTTTGGAAGAATTTCCTCGAATTTATTGGCTCGCATCGCAGAAGAACGTTTAATTTCACCATCGCATGGTCTTCGTCCTTTTGCTTTCATTAAATCTATAAATGCTTGGAATTTAGGGGCGGGGTGGGGGGGACTCAACAAAACACTTGCAACGTGATAAAATTGCTTTTCGCAGTCAAATGGCTCTTAAGGGCTTTTGATTTCAGCCAAATCTGCTTACGACATCAAATGAGGGAGTGAACTACGAGGGTGTACCAACAACTTATAGCAAATCTTTGATGATCCTGGCAATGCATTTCATTAGCGTGGTAAGGAGCCAGCTTTGCTTGTAGTAGAAGATATGTATATATTGGCTTACTTACTGTAGACAGAATTTACAACCCATATTTTCCTAAGACAAACACAAACAGGTTGATGCTCCTCTGCGTTGGCATGGTACGATGGGAAGCTTGCCAATTCGATTTACCGCCATGGAAAAAGATACTTTACAAGGATTTTTTATTTTGTTTTCTTGTTTCTCAAGTTCTCCTTCCACCCCCTTTAAAAATGTTTGGTTTTGCTGTGGGACTTTGATTTTGCTTTAAAGTTTAAGTCAACAAGGATGGTAGTTGTTTTTATTGAAACTAATGCTCCATCAGGATGGGATAGTGGAGAAAATACTTCGTGCTGGGGCTAAGAAGGCAGTAATTATGCGTCTCAAAGGAATGCAAAATAACGAAGAAAACATCATTGAAGGTTGTTAGGCATGCTCCAGGGATTCATCATATTCAATATGGGCTCAACAAATTAAATACTATGCATTTTTTATCATCACATACATTTGTAGTAGTGTAGTAGATAGGAGTACATACGAGTAGATTGCTAGAAAGAAATATTGAAGAATTTTCTTTTTAATTTTAAATGGATTCATTAAGGATTTCCAGGAATATTTACTTTGAGTATTTGTATCATCTACACGTGGTTTTGGTACTCTTACCTTGAGGGGTGCCAGTAGAGCTTTTTAAACATTTGAACATCAAATTATTACTAGATACCGGCATCCGGCATATGTATACGCATCTGGTCTCTGCAGAGTAAACAAGTCACGTAACTGAGGTTAGGTTATTGAGTTAACGCAGAGGGGAGAAGTTCCTCTTTGCGATACGTATGGGGTGTAGTGTAGCTCCCATAATTGCGGAAACAATTTTTCTTTCTCTCGTACAATCCATGCCCACCTGGCAACGACACTGCGACCTGAAAGATCGATTGTATCGGATGGTTGGAGTTAATCTAACAGACGTACTACCCCCCTTTTGAAAGTGAGTATGTCTTTAGTAGTGCAGCATTTCAGTTCCACTGAAGTAAGTACCTCTTTGTGGAGAATACGTTTCCTTAACCAGTATAGTGTCGGGCATTCACAAAGAATGTGTTCGGATGTTTCATTCTCCTGTAAACAGAACCGACAGTCCTTCTCTTGGCACAGGTTCATCCTGCTAAGGCGGTATCTCAGACCGCAGAAGCTCACAAGCTTCTTAATGCTTTCCCTATCTAAGTTGAGGATTTCCTTATAGGAATAAGGCCTGATTAATCGTTTGGATTGTCTTAGACTTGGTCCAGTGGTCTAGACGAAGTTTGTTTTCCCATTCGTTAATCAGCGTTGTAGCTGTCGCCCAGTTGACGCCACAATAAGGTTCAGGACCTATGAACGAAGATTCTTAGCCAGCCCTAGCAAGCTCATCTGCAGATTCGTTGCCCACAATCCCTTGATGTTTTTTTTTTAGAATGCGCCAAGGATGTGTAATCGAATAGCCCGAGTGGTGCTAGCATGCACGATTCGCAAACCTGAGTAATCGATTCCAGGAATACGCCTACGTACTAAACACACACCCTACACTCTTCAAGCACTCTCCCCGCGGTACTGCCGTTAGGTATTTCTTCGCGGGGCTGGTTAGCAATTATGCTCTAGTCTCCGAGGCCGCCTCTTTGGCTCTTCTTGGGGCTTCTGCTCTTCGCCCCGCGTTCTGCACACATACTATGAATGAGCAGATCTTCACCCACTCGCCCTCTGATCGTGTCATGTGACTTACAAGATTTTCTGGACTTGGCAGGTTTGCTCTACCGTTTGCCGTAGAACACTGCATGCTCCGCCAACTATCGTGTCCAAATCTATGGAGGTATTTCCGGTAGCCGCCGTGTCCGGACAGGAACTGTGTGAGGTGGTAGTTACAGTTCCTCCTCGCTCTCTCTGTCCATGATTTTATAGTGAGAATGAGCTTGTGGGTCCACCTGCCTTTTGTAGAGCTATCCCACCTGGTTTGCCTCCTGCCGGTTCGAGAGACATCTAAAGTATACCTTCTGCATCTCATCCGCAAGGATCTCGATTGGGACCAACCTAGCTAAAACGCTGGATGCATCGTCGGAGATAGTTCGGTAGCCGCTGATCACTCTGATTGCGTAGAGCCTGTGAGCTGATGATAGCTTCTTCCTGCACACATTTGTCGCTAGTGCACCTGCCCTAATCGGGGCAGCGTATAGAAGTACCGAGCTGACCACTCTGGACAGCAAGATCCTATGGGCGTATCCAGGCTCGCCGATGCTCGGGAGCAATCGGGAGAGTGCTGCCTACATCAGCGATGCTTTCTTACTAGAATACTCGACGTGGGCTTTGAAGCGCTGCCTGTTTTCGAGCATGACTCCAAGGTACTTCAAGGATTCTTTGGACCTGATTGTCTGGTTTCCGACCCGGAAGCTGGCATATTCCCCCTTTTTGCGGCTAGTTATAAGGACATCTTCAGTCTTGTGGGCAGCTAGTTCCAGACCGGTAGACTCCAGCCATTCTTTTATTCTTATAACTGCCTCATCCGTGGCAGACTCCACCTCGTGTACGTGCTTGGCTACTGTAACCACTGCGATATCGTCAGCGAAGCCAATTACTTCGACTCTCTCGGGCAGTGTTAGTCGCAGAACTCCATCGTACATAATATTCCACAAGAGAGGTCCCAGAACCGACCCTTGCGGGACTCTTATCTTAGCTTCCTATTGCTGAAGTAGTCCGTGACTATCCTCAGCAGGTAGTATGGTGTATCCATCCTGGCTAGGGATCTCCTAATGGGTTTAGAGCCTTTACTTGAAATATCTATACAACTGCTGACAAGGTATTCTAAAAGACACTCACCCCTGTTGATGTTACTACTACCCCAGACCTCATGATGCGCACTGGCATCGCAACCGATGATGTAGTGGAGGTTGCTACCCTGGCAGTATTTAACGAGGCTCTTGACGTCTTTCGGCGGGATATCATCTTTGTCGTCAGGGAAGTACGCTGAGGCACACATGATGTTCTGTGTACCTCTTTCAGTAGGGATTTACAGTAGTAGGGCCACCAGGTCTCTTGTTATTAATTCTTGAATGGGAAGAAAGTTTATATTATTGCTAATTAAGCAGACCGCTCTCGGCGCTAGCTCTTCATACTTGGAAATCAACTTACTTGCCCTATTCCGGAGAGCTTTACTCTGTCCGCAACTAATCCAGGGTTCTTGGATGAGAACAAGTGTTATATTTTCTTCGGTGAACCGCTTGCTAAGGGTAGCCCTTAGCATGATGCAGGTTCGCCTGTAGCACCTTAACCGTGCTCATCGATCCTCCGCTGAGGATCGAGCTTTACGGTGTAGTTGGCCCTTTTTGGGACCCTTTCCTCTACAGCAAGCGGTCAGGTTGTGATGGCCCAGAGGTCTGTTCCTAACCTCTCCTCGTGCCTTCGAGAGATGTGCCCAGGGGCACCGCAGGCTGTAAACGACAAACAGCCGGAGGCACTGCTGGTAGCAGTTGTTGTACCAATTGCGTCCACCTTCTTAGGACTACCGTGACCAGGCTCCTGACCCTTGTCGGTGGTCTTTGGGATCAGTTTGACCTGATCAAAACGGTAGGTTTTTCAGTACCCTCAAGGAAGCGTCATTAATTGCCAGCACAAGTTGGAGGAGTGCACCTTCCTTCACCCTTTGCACGACCTTCCATACAGCTGCCATTAGGCCTTCATTTTGTGCTTCCAAGGAAGACAGAATTTGGGTCGATTGGAGCTCGAGACTCTGTGGAAAGAAACCGCAGTTAATGTGTGTTTTAGGGAAGTATCCCTCTTTCACTACGTATGAGGTTCCAAGTTCGAATCCCAGAAAATACCAAAAAGTTTTTTAACGGTCCCACCTCTCGCGAGCGTCTGACAAACATCCGAGAGTATTGTTATCACGAAAAATCTTCTCAAATCGCCGTTCGGATTCGGCATTAAACTGTAGGTCCCTTCTATTCGTGTGAAAAATATAACGCACACAACATGAGTGGTTGCGAGAAGCTAGGCCCTGGCATTTTAAAGAGCTGTTGCGCCAAATATTTGTTTTTTTCCCCTCTTCCGCCAGTAAGGGGTTAAGTCCACTTTTGGTTTTAATTGCCGTAAAGTTCGAGCTCATCCACCCAGCATAGCAGTAGCACTGTCTTATGCTGTGAGCCTGAGAATTTCGGCCATACGCCTCTCCTCCTCAGCTCAATTGAGACATCAATTACGGCCTCTTGAATGAGTGTCATCTGCTTTGTTGTTAGGGGCTGGTTCTCCAAGTCAACTGGGACGGTTCCTAACCTGACAACACTAGCCACCTGACTGAAGGTGGGAACATTAGGTGTAGGTCCTGCCTTGGCTTTCTTAGCGGCGGATGCTGGTGGGATATGACCCTCTGATCTACCTCGTTTGGCATCTTTTGCAATAGGAGGGGCTTTGGCATATGCTGGGCACTTTCCCTAGTATCACCTCTGCGAATAGTAAACTTAAACCGCCTCCTTTCGGCAGAGTTGAACTGAACGAAACCATCCGGTTGAATCCGCAGCTCGTCTAACCTCTTCCCAATGGAGGAGCATCCAGATTTCTCTGTGACAACGCTGCATGTATCCACGAGAGTGGATGTGTCAGAGTCAGAGGCAGCGGTATCCGCTTCTTCGATGGCCTCCCCATGGAGGCAGTGAGTCCTCTTGTTGCGGTTACTCAACAAGAAGAAACTTTACCCTAAGGACCCGAACCTGGCCACCATTTTTTGCATAAGTAAAGGGCAGGAGGGTGAGGGTGCCCTAGTGCCTTTGAGTTCTGCCATGACTGTCCTGAAGGCGGTACCCCAAGGATTTACGTTACGTTGATTTGTTTTCTGTATCCTACCCATGTCTAACGCCCTGTAACCAAAACAATGCATACAATGATCACATATGTAGCTCCTTCTTTCGATCGAGGAAGCAACATTAGAATTCAGTTAAAACGGTGGTCCTGAACAGCTTCCAGCATGCACAACAATAGGGTAATGAATAATATGTGAGTGAATATAAATGAACTCTTATGATAGACACATAATTAATTAGCTAAAATAATTTCTTTTCCCAACACTAACTCGCTCTCGATACATCCCTCCATATGAGTTCGCCTAAGAGTTACTTTTCAATGGCAGCATTAACATGGCATCCCGGTTTCATGCAAATTCAAAAGGACGAAGGTAGAATAATTACGAAAAATAAACACTTTCATTACGCTCTACGGGGAAAGTAAATTGAATTGACTGGGGAAACCATACACCTGACGGTATTTCTAAAATGTTCCCTTTGTCTGGCTCAAAACACACATATGTACGTTTGTGCTAAATTTTTTGATGAAAAACATATCTTTGATCATTCAGCTCACCCTTCTCTGGCACGCTTCCACTTAATATCCTAAATAGAAGAATGAATTCTCTCCAAGCGTAGACAGGAGTACGCAAAGAATTAAATTGATCGAGTGGAATGAAGCAATGTAAATCAGGAATTCACCGAAAAGAAGGACGAATAGAAAATCGCTTGCATGTCGTTCCGATTCATGCCCGACAAGGGAAGGATGTCGAAGGGATTACACCTGTAAGGGGTGTTTTTTCTTCTTCTGGCAGCAGGGTGGGTTCAGCCTGTGCCTTTGCATGCAAAGAAAAATGATGATGAAGATGTTTTCATGAGAAAATAATTTCTGCTGCATTGTTCCATCCAGACTACACTGATTAGCTGGGCTGTCGACAAACACGAATTTAAGTAAATATTTGAAAAGGATTAGTGCCAAGGTTCACGTGCTTACAACATTTATCACTTTAGTGTTGAATGGAAAACAACTTGGGCCTATCATGTGGAACGTGATTTTGGTCATGCGAAACCTTAAGCATGTGATTGGAATTACATGCGCTCGAGGGATATAAATGATTTATCGTTAAGGAGACTACCCGCATTTGTGTGTGTTTTATTCTTAAACATACATATGCACTATAAAAGGAAAAATGTGTCTAATTGGTGTGCTCTGAAAAGTGTATCTTTTAAGATCAACAAGGGTATCTTATTGATCATATAATTTCAATTTCATGTTGGGTTACATTAAAAGGCTGCTGAAGTAATTGCAGAAACTCACCTTGTCCCGAAAGTGATACGAGTGTATGAAATAAGGCAGATAAGAAAAGGATACTTTTAGAGATGCTATTGCGGGCTCTAACCTTGCTCAGAATTTCTGAGCAGATGAGAGTGTTGTGTCCGCTGATTCGGACAGTTCTCCAGAGAAAATACTCACAAAAGGACTTCAGTTGGTACAAGCGGTGAAATGTGTTTTTCTCCACCTGAATGTCTCCGCAATATCAGCACGATGACAGCGAGTGAGAGTGCTGGCCACCTTCCATACAGCAGTACTGCATTGACGTGGGAGCAGAACAGTCACAGCTTGGTTCTTTTGCTGAAAACATTGATTCCCCTAATTTTTGATGGCATTCCGAACACAGCTTTTACTTTCCTTATTCTGCTGCACACACTCAAATCAAGGCCACCACGGTGGTTGCCCGATACCACTCTACCTAGGTTTTTTTTTTTTTTTGCCGAGAGCAGGTGAAAAATTTTCTAAAGACACCATAAGGCCCGACTGCGCGTGCTTATGGTAGTATGAGATTATTACTCACTAAAAAAACACCTCTCCTCAAAATTATTACTACAATTAAGCCGACGCTTATCCAGTAGTTTTATTTCCGCTTACGAGAATCGTGATTCTAGAAAAAGATGTTCGTATGTGATTAAAAATAAATGTAGCACTTTACTTACTTACTTACTTACCTACATGGCGCTACGGTCCGGGGCGCTACGGGACCTGGGCCTCAACCAACAAACCTCTCCAGCTAGCACGATTACGAGCCAGCTGCCTTCAGTTGCGCACGCCGAGTTGGTTGAGGTCCCTCTCCACTTGTTTGCGCCACCTACCGCGAGGTCGTCCTCTACTGCGTCGTCCATCCGGGGTGGATTCGAAAACTTTCTTAGCGGGAACGTTGGGCTCCATCCGCTCTAAATGACCCAGCCATCTTAGTCGCTGTATGTGAATTCTTCTGGCTATGTCGATGTCCTTGTACAGGCCGTATAGTTCGGCATTGTACCTTCTCCTCCACTCACCGTCTATGCAGACGGGACCAAAGATCGCTCGGAGAACTTTTCTGGCGAAATAACCAAGGGCATCCTCATCCGGTTTTGTCAAAGCCCATGCCTCTGCGCCATACAGCAGGACTGGGATGATTAGAGTCTTATAAAGAGTTACCTTAGTAGTTCGAGATAGGGCTTTGCTACTCAATTGCCGTTTTAGCCCATAGAAACAACGATTGGCAAGAGTAATTCTTCGTGTGATCTCCCTACTGATGTCATTTGCAGAGCTGACCATAGAGCCTAGGTAGAAAAAATCATTTACTACCTCAAAATTATATCTGTCTATTGCGGCGTTCTGTCCAAGACGCCGATGTTGGGTGTCCTTTTTTGTAAACAACATATATTTTGTTTTTCTTTCATTGACCGCTAGACCCATCTTTGCTGCCTCGATCTCAATACTCGTAAATGCCCCATTGACGGCCCGCTGAGTTCTTCCGATCATGTTAAAGTCATCGGCATAAGCGAGTAGTTGTACAGACTTGTAAAAGATTGTACCTCCGGTGTTGGCTTGTAAGTTTCGTACAATTTTTTCAAGTACTATGTTAAATAAATCGCACGATAGCGCGTCACCTTGTCTAAGACCTTTCCTGACATCGAATGGTTCGGTGATGTTTTTACCGACTTTGATGGAGCAGCGAGAGTTCTCCATTGTCATTCTGCACAAACGGACGAGCTTGGCAGGAATGCCAAGACTAGACATGGCTCTGTATAACTCGTCTCTAAACATGCTATCATAGGCAACTTTGAAATCGATGAAGAGGTGATGCGTGTCGATTTTATATTCATGAGTTTTTTCCAAGATCTGCCGTAGTGTGAATATTTGGTCAATGGTGAACTTTCCCGGCCTGAAACCGCACTGTTGAAGATCGGTTTTAGGCGTTCACACAATACGGCAGACAGGATCTTATATGCGATGTTGAGGAGACTTATACCTCTGTAATTGGCGCAGTTTAGAGGGATTCCTTTTTCAGGATCGGGTAAACGATGCTGAGGTTCTATTCATCGGGCATACTTTCGTCCGACCAGATTTTACAGATGAGCTGGTGCATGCTCCTTACCAACTCATCTCCTCCTGCCTTGAAAAGTTCAGCGGCAAGGCCGTTGGCTCCAGCAGCTTTTTTGGATTTGAGTTTAGATATTGCTATCCTCACTTCATTCTGATCGGGTTGACGGGAATCTTGACTGTCATCGTCACTGTTGAATGGCTCATTCTGCCTGACAGCGGAATATTGGTCATCATCGCCGTTTAACAGTCTGCAGAAGTGTTCCTTCCATATCCTCAGCACCGACTTCGATTCTACTACTATGTTGCCATTTTCGTCCCTGCGGGCTTCTGTTCTGGCCTTGAAACGCTGGCATGTTCTTTTTACCTTTTGGTAAAATTTTCGAACATCATTCCTGCAATAAAGTCTCTCAATCTCCTCGATCGAGCGCTTCTCATGCTCTTTTTTCTTCTTCCTGAAAAGTCGATGTTCCTCTTTTCTCCTGCTCACGTAGAGCTCGTAAGCAGCTCTGGTCCTTCTATGCAGCTTTGTGCGCCTCTTCTTTAGCTGCATGAGCTTGCCGGCATTCCTCACTAAACCAGGGGTTTCGTTGTGGTGGCCGAGAGAAACCCAGTACATCAGAGGCGGCAACTCTGACGGCTTGTTGGCAACGCTGCCACTGGTCTTTCGCATTTGCTGCTGGCGGCTTAGGACTTCGATTAAGATTGAGAGAAACTCGATCGGCAAAGGCTCTGGCGGTCTCTTGCGATTGTAGCCGCCCAACGTCAAATTTCCTCACAGTATTTCGTTGATTTCGCTCCGTTCTGGATATCCGCATCCGTACCTTGGCTACAACTAGGTAGTGATCCGAGTCCACGTTGGCTCCTCGGAAAGTCCGGACACCCAGAATACTGGAAGAGTGCCTTGCGTCGATCGCAATGTGATCGATTTGGTTGACAGTTTTTCGATCAAAAGAGAGCCATGTTCTTTAGTGAATGTTGAGACGTGGGAACCGCGTACTAGCTACAACAAAGTTTCGCCCCGCCGCAAAGTCGATTAGCCTGAGTCCGTTGCCGGATATGATGTCGTGCAGGCTGTGTTTTCCAGCCGCACTTAAAGGCGTCCTCTCTTCCTAGCTTTGCGTTAAAATCACCTAGGATAATTTTAACGTCGTGACTAGGGCATTGCTCATACGTCTTGTCCAAGAGCTGGTAGAAGTCATCCTTTGTCGCGTCGTCCTTCTGCTGGTGAGGGGCGTGAACGCATATTAGGCTAATGTTGGCAAATTTAGCCTTGATACGGATAGTCATAAGCCGCTCGTTCACATGCCGGAAACTCAAAACTTCTTGCCTAAGTCTGCCTCCAATGACAAATCCGCACCCGAATAGAGGCTGTCCTTGTTGTCTGTTGCAATCGTTGTAGTAGAAGTCGCAGTTTTTCATATTCCTTTTGCCCCGCACATCCCATCGCACTTCTTGGATGGCGGTAATGTCTGCTTTGAGACACTCTAGGGCCTCCGCAAGTTGTTCGGCTGCACGTAGTTTGTAGAGGGACCTAACATTCCATGTGCAGACACGAAGATCGTTGTCCTTTTTACGTTTGCTTGGGTCGTCAACAGTAGAATCATCCGTATCCGATGCTGTTGCTTGCTTCGTAACCGAAAGTTTTTTTACGTGGTAGGGAAGTTAACCCGATGGCACAACCCCCAACCTGGAGGGCTAGATCCTTTTTTTTTACCCCTAAGACAAGAGGCCGGATACACTGATGCCAGTAACCCACTTCGGGGATATGAGCGCTGCCGTTGGCCCATTAAAGGTTCATCCGCCACCATCTCTTTTTCAATACCCTGACGTAGTATTGAAAATCCTTACAGACATCACCTTCAAATTTGTCGAAGTAGCTCCGGTAAGGTATCCGCTGGTCTGTAGACGTCACCGTTGATTCCATCGAGAGAATTCATCCGCCGCACGTCCTCCTTCTGAGGAACTCTTGCTAAACTTCTGAGACGCATATTTCAGCCAATCAGGTCAACAAGAGATGCCTCGTCCGGTTAAACATATGCGAGCTGGCCACAGGCCCCTTCAATACCACCAGAGGCAAAGGACTAGGCAATTCTCTACATATCAGGTACTGTCTTCTATAATCCGTGAGGCATACAATTCTATAAAACGAAGTATATGCTACAGACAAAGCACAAACCGCAGCACTGACTCACTAGCTGAAGTGTCACAATGGAAAGCTATAACTTCGATTTGGTCAAGGGCCTTCAACCAACCTGAAGTACGCAACTGGAAATAGCTGGCAAGGGATCACAACGGCACCTCAGTCTATAGCGCCAGATAATCCCTTCGGATTATGCTCTTTTGTTGGCTTCGGTCATCTTCTATAACTCCTTGCTTCTTTCTTTCTTTTTCTAATGGCTGGATTTGAGTATTATCTCATTTTCGTCCGTGCTTCCCAGTATAAAGCGCAAATGTCATTGTTGTTTTGCTTGTTTGTTGATAAAGCCTCGCATGTCAGGAAATGCTGATCATCCATTATTTGATTCGAGTTGCATAGGGACTTCAAACGTACTGCAAAGAGGCACCTTCGTAGGAGTTCAATCAATCACAGAGATGAAAGGATTTCAAATGCAAAAATATAAGAAGGAACTTTTTCCAACCTCCACTTAAGTACTGCCTTTGACTTAGTAAATCTTACCAACACCCAATACGCATGGTAAGAAAAACATTTTATGCTTGAGGCAAAAAAGCTTACATGCTTCTAGAGGCATAATTGGTGTACCATCAATTCTCTTTCAGGCAGTGCTCAGTGTTCGATGGTTCTATTCATTGGATCGACTGACTCAGCGATTAACTACAAGTATCTTGCCTTGCGAAACCTTCTTCCTTTGAAACCTTCATATCTTTGCAATAAAAGAAATACGTAGGTTGCTGGTAACTTTTAAATGTCATCTTCAGTTCAATGTCATAACTGAAATTAATTGAAACACCCACGACTCCTCAGATCTTTTGTAAAAGTAAATTTTAATTTCCGCTCCGCCAAGCTTTTTTTTTTTTTGAAGTTGCTTAGCAGCCTAATGTGCCATCACACCGAACGGCTCTGGTTCACCCCAATTATATAAAAAACTCATTCGTTACTCCTTGGCATTTACAACTTTCCATTTCCGAGGTCCTCATTCACCACCAATTGCTTCTAGCAACCAAGCACACAGCACACCACTGATTGCAAATAAAGTAAACCAAGATTCTCATTAGTTGATGGCCGACAATGTCATTTTTCAAATGGCACCCCACTCTGTAATTATCTCGCGTGTTACCAGCCACTCGACTTTATCTAACATCGAATCAAATTGATTTCTGTTCAGCATCTACATATGTAACTCAGGTGGTCCAACCGCAACAATAACGAATAACAAATTCAATACCAAATGGGCCATCCATCGTCACCACATAACTAGTCACACACATGAAATAACTACCCGGAGGGTGGGTGTCCTTCAGACTTCGTCTCCAATATCGCCTGTTATAGGACCGTGTCATTCAATCAGAAATTCAGGTGAATTCATTGCTGTGAGGACATGTAAAACTGGATCGATGGTCGTGTGTCGTTTGGCAGTATCTACTTCCTGTCAGTCTTTTGGTCGATCTATAATGAAAGCAGATGTATCCGTATGTGTTTGGAGAAAGGACACTGGGCTGCTGACAATGAATATTGATGTAGATTTCTTCGTCGTATGCGTATCTGGTAGATGTTTTCTTCCTGATTACTGCGTTGACATGAGGCTTATGTTTCCCCGTACTCTGGATATATCCAGTTCGGTGATTGATTTTTGAAATTTCCTATCCGATTAAATGGATTTGGAATTTGCAAAGCCACTCCGTCTCCGAGGAAAACTAATTTAATTGGACTTGGATGGAAAGGCGAAGAATTACTCGTGTGACTGCAAAGATTAGTTAGAGAATAGTAGACTAGCGAGTTGCATTTCATGTCATGCTAGTTTGATAGAAGAGTCTTTGACAATATTGAGCTTTGATTGGATGTCAAGGAAAGTTTTGAAGGTTGTAAAGGGCATGGGTTGACAAGGAATTTAAATCTCTGCTCCCTAAACCTCTTAGCCCATGTACCGTCCGAAATCGTACTCTCAATGTTTCGATAGTCTTGTACTATTTCCACCTGTTGTTCAACAATGTATACTTGGTGACGTTGAAGCTAAGAATTGAGCCAAATCTCTCACCAAATGGACTCGCGTTTTGTGCAAGGCTGTTGTTCTGGACAAGAGTAGGCAAACATTATCAATGCAGTCGAGATATTTGGCTTAGGTTCTATTACTCTATTACGTTCTACCACGTTCTTCTGACAATAACCACTAGCAATGCAAACAGTATGCAGCCTTGTCGGATAAAGCTTTGAATCTCACACTCCCTTGATAATCTATGTTCTACTGAACAGCACTTGGCATTTCGCGCCACAATTTTTTCCGGGATACTTCCCTATGAAGGCCATGTACCTATATAATCTTAGTTCACACTTTTTCAAAATCGATGAATCTATGAGTTCCGAAAGTCTGCTGACAAATAGCGAAGCTTTGTAGAACTTTGTGTTCTTGAATTATCTTATCGCGGCTATTATATCTTTAACACTGGGTAATACGATGGGGGTCCATTTTGATAATATTGACGTAACTGGCAAAATTTTTTCTGTCAATGGTACCTGGTATTGCAGCAGAACTAAATATTTTATCTAGCTTGACTTTGCCAACTGTTTCCAACTGCGTACTCTAAGTGAGTTGAGGGCCCTTGACCAAATCGAAGTTATAGCTTTCCATCGTGACACTTCAGCTAATGAGTCGGTACTGCAATTTGTGCTTTGTCGGTAACATATACTTACTTCGTCTTATCCTCATTTATAGAATCGTTGACATCACCGATTAGAGAAAACAGTACCTGATGTGTTGACCTGGAAATTTCACATTATGTTCTGAAGTGCAAGGTTGCGACAAACGTCCTGCTGTTCTGCCGGCCTGAGTAACCTTTTTTTTTTGTTTTGGTTGCTCCAAGGGGTGTGGTAATCTTCTAAAAATACTAGTAGCCCGGGCTATTAGCATGCACGATTCGCAAACCCAAATAATCGATGCCAGGCGTACTAATCCACACCCTGAAAACTTCTATCACTCTCCTCGCGGGACAGCCGTTAGGTATTACTTCGCGGGGCTGGTTAGTATGTCATGCTATTTATCACGTATGAGCTATTGCCGCCTTATGCTTCTGCTGGTTTGCAGCAGCTCAATTTGCACATTCAAATTTCTGTTACTGTGTGAGTTCACTTCTCATTGCGTGCCTTTGACAGGTCACTTTCGTTACATTGCATATGTGGGCGTTTTTTTGTAGGTTAGGTTAGGTAGATGGGTGCCTTGTGACAAGGAGTCACTGCTCACTCAGACCAACAGTACGGGTCCATTGTGCCCAATCATTTAACCCTGGAAACGCTGTAAAGAAAATCCGCCGTTAGAACCACCCAGAAAGTGATATGAATCTCAGGAGGTCCGCTAGCTCAACACTACCCAAGTCCTCCAGCTCCGAGAAGAAGTAACTACCAAGAGTCCTCATTCTTCTGACGGATAGGGCAGGACAGTCACACAACAGGTGACGAACAGATTCGATTTCTTCTTCGTCCCTGCAACTTCTGCAATAGTCATTATGCAGCACACCGAGTCGCTCCGCGTGAACGCCAATGGTACAATGTCCGGTAATTATGCCAGAAATGACCCGTGCGTTATAACGACTAACTTTTACCAGAGAGGTTGATCTCTTCTTGCTGTAGGCTGGCCATAGCACCCTGGCCGTAGCGCATGTTTCCAGATGAGCCCAGCGTCTCTTTGTTCGACCGGTGGCTTCATCCCCTATTTTTTTCCGCAAGGAACAGATTGGGGTTGCTACAGAGGGGAGGGCCCGCGATAAGTGCAGCGCCGACCCTTTCCTAGCAAGCTCGTCAGCCCTTTCGTTACCTTCGATATCCATATGCCCTGGTACGCAGCAGAGGGTCACCGCATTAACTCTAGATATCTCGTTTAAGAGTGATTTACAGCTTCTCTCGAGCCTCGACCTAACTACGGCAGAGTCCAGAGCCTTAACGGCTGCCTGGCTGTCTATATAGACAGTGATCGTTTTACCAACGATATTACTCTCGCGTATAATTTCAGCAGCCTGTATAATGGCTGCGACCTCGGCCTGGAAGACGCTGCAGTCGATGTTTATTCTAAAGGAGCGGTTTATTCCTAAGGCCTCACAATAAACTCCGGCTCCCATCCCAACGTCCATCTTAGAACCGTCGGCATAGAAAGCCAACTACTTTTTCTTCATGGTTCTTCGATTCTTCCAGTGTATTCTATCGGGAATGCTAGCATCGGGTTCATGTGATCAGTTCCCGTCAATCCGCTGGTGATCCCCCATCGGGACAGAATGGAGGCATGGCCGTAAAGGCTTGATGACCACAATCGGCCTTCTCTCAGTCTTACAGCGGTTTTAGCCGCCAGACTGCGGCAGTATATGTCAAGCGGAATGAAACTAAGCATGGTTTCCATTGCCGATGTTGGTGTTGTTCTTATTGATCCCATTTTGCAGGAGTAGAAAGCTACGCTTGCTTTTTCAACGCGTTCGGCAATATTTTCCTTCCAGTTAAGTTTGGAATCTAGAACTACGTCCAGATACCGAGCTGAACTTGAGATACTTAGTTCAGTGCCACCAATATTTGGGGGTCTGAAGGTAGGGATTGATCTCCTCTTAGTGAAGAGAACTACCGCCGTCTTTGAAGGATTCACTCCCAGCCCTTTGGTGTTGACCCGTTTTTGTGTAACTTTGTCTACCTTCCAGTGTTTGTAGGATCCTTATTTCTCGCTGCTGCTCGTTCCTCCAAACGTAGTTCTTGCATCATGCTGCTGATGATCTCGTTCGCTGTGTTCCAAGCATTCATTCATGCTTCATCAGCATGAATTTTATAAGACCTCCCAGTGTCACTTGTCCGGCAATTTTTCTCTGTAGTATGTTTTTGACCGTCGCATACATCCGACATTCCATTAAAAGATGTTGCGCGTTCTGGATTTTGCCTTCGCAGTGCGGGCAGTATGGGTCATCTACGTGTTTGTATTTTTAGAGATATTCCCGAAAGCATCCGTGACCTGATAGGAACTGCGTCATGTAGAAATTTACTTCTCCGTGTTTTCTGCTGATCCATTCCTCTACGTTTGGGATCAGCATATGGGTCCATCTTCCTTTTGGTGTGGTGTTCCATCTCTGTTGCCATTCTTCTTGTATAACCTCGATGGTTGCCGCGGCCTTTTTTATATTCAAATCGATTGGCATGCGACCGGAGATTACGCTAATAGCCTCCGCGGACGCCGTCCGAAAGGCACAACACACTCTTAACGATGCGATTCTATGGGCCGAGTTCTTCCGTCTCATGTACGTTATCCGGTACGTTGCTGGTGTCCATATCGGAGACGCATACATAAGGATCGACTTGCTTACCGTTGCTAGCAGGTTTCTAATTGGCTGCCTGGGTCCTCCAACGTTTCGCATTAATCTGGACAATGCCGCTACTGCCCTGGAGGCTCGCACGCCTGCGTACATTAGGTGCTCTTTGAAGTTTAGCCTGTGGTCCAGCAGCACTCCCAGGTACTTGATGTGTGGACGTGACTCAATGGTTTGCTCACCGGCCTGTATAGTAAGGTATTCCACCTTTGTTTTGTTACTTATTAGCACTGCTTCTGTTTTGTGATCTGCCAGTTTCAGACCTGACGCCTGTAGCCATGCCCTCGCGTTCCTTATTGTTTGGTTGCAGTTTTCGGACACTTGTTCTACCGTATTTCCTACGACGATTACTGCAATGTCATCAGCGTAGCCGATAATTTCTACTCCGGTCGGCCTTGGCGTTCTTAGTATGCCATCATGCATTGCATTCCACTAGACTGGGCCTAATACTGACCCTTGGGGGACTCCTCCCGTAATTATGTATTTCTTAGGCCCCTCTTCCGTGTCATAATGAAGAGTTCTCTCACTGAAGTAGGTGCCTATTATTCCCAGCAGGTAGTTAGGTATATGCAGGTTGCTTAGCGCTCTAACTATGCAACTCCAGCTGGCTGAGTTGTATGCGTTTTTGACGTCGAGTGTTAGACGGCGCAATACTGCTTTCTCCCTCCTGGCCATCTTTGTCCCGCGATAGCTTCGCGTTCAATGTCGCACACTACCCTTATCGCCCATATGGTGCTTCGTAGTAGAGAGCCCCGAGTCTCCTTCCGTGTATGGCTCTAGCCTTGTACGTATTATTTTTTCTAACACTTTCCCCAGTGTATCAAGCATGCACAACGGCCTGTACGACGACGGTTGCTCAGGTGGTTTGTTTCCTTTTGGGATGAGGACTAACCGTTGCCTATTCCACTGTAGTGGGAAATTGCCTTCCTTTAGGCATGCCGTATAAAGGCGTGTGATGATCTCTGGTCTTGCTTTAATGGCTCCTTTTAGCACGAAGTTCGGGATTTCATCCTTTGCCGGCGTCTTGTTGCTCTTCATTGTTGCTGCGGCTTCTAAAACTTCCTCTGTGGTGACTGCCGGTATTGTCTCTGTTTCTTCCACTGCTCCTTGTGGTAAGGAGAATCCATCTTTCCTCGGGAAAAGAGCGCAGACAATTGAGTGCATGATATTCGGGCAAGTCGGTGCAGCTGCCGTGCCATTCTTTAATTTTTTCATGACTATTTGACACACGCCTCCCCATGGATTGTCTTGTAGCTCCTCTCTGAGTGCTTAGAAGCATTTAGCTTTGCTCTTTTTTATCAGCTTGCGGAGTTGTGATCTCTTCCTCTGAAACTGTTCTCTCAGCACCTCATAGTCCTGAGTGCCTCTACCTCGGGCTCTCTGCTGGGACCTCCGCATTTTGTGGCATTTTGCTCGCGTGTTGGCGATGTCGTCATTCCACCAGTACACTGGTGTTCTTCCATTTCTATTGCCCTTCCGTGGCATGGCTGTGTCTCATCCTCGGAATAAGGACCTTGTGACTTCTTTAGTCTGTTCTTCTGCTATACCCCTTGCTATGTCCATGTTGCTTATCATGTACTCGAGTTTCGGTATCTACGTCTTTTATTTTCCAGTCCAGATTTTGTACTTTTGGAGTGGTGTTATGATCGGTGTTGCTCTTCCGTTTCGAATATGATGGCCTGGTGGTCGCTGTTTGTGTACAGCTCTGAGACTTGCCATTTCATTCCCCTTGCTATGGCTCTACTGGTGAACGTCAGGTCGATGAAGGAGCGCGCTCTGCCATTGTCGAATGTGTGCTTGTTACCTCGGTTTAGTAGCACTAGATCGAGGCTAGCGAATGCTTCTAGCAGTGCTTCGCCTCTTTTATTTGTCATGGTGCTATTCCACTCGACTGGCCATGCATTAAAGTCTCCGGCTACAATGGTTGGTGTTTTTCCCCTGACCTCGGCTACAAGGCTGTCCAGCATCTGTTCGTATTCCTTCATGCTCAGGCTCGGTGGTGCGTAGCAGCTGAAGAAATGGATTCCTTTTATTTTGGCGTATACGAAGTTCTGCCGGTGCATGGAATCCAAGCTTTCGAAGGGATAGTTTCCGCATGTCCATCTTGCTGCCTTATTATTCCCGTCTTCTACCCATCTTCCGCTATCGCGTTGGGTTTTATACTGTTTGCAGATGAGGATTACATCTGCCTTTTGCTCTTTCGCCGTTTGTGATAGTAGATCCTGGGCGGCTTCGCAATGGTTCAGATTTATTTGGATGCACTTCATAATTTCATCTTGATTTCACGTATTGCGCTTTTGTACGCTGCACATCTGAAACTTCCAGTGGAGTGATCAGTTCCACTTTTGCATCCTGGGTCACATATGGCGCACCTTGGTTTTTCCGTAAATTTTTTCGCTATATGCCCTTTCCCTCCACATCAAAGACACGCTCCTGTGCGGTGAGTTTTATTTTTGCATTGCCTAGCGACACGTCCGTACTCAACGCACTTGTAGCACTGTGTTGGGGGTAGATGCTCTCGTATACTGCATCGGACCCATCTTACCCGCATATGTCCCGTGGCGATCATCGTCACTTACGGGGAGATTGATGAGGGCGATTTGTGTTCCTCGTCCGTATGGACTTGATTGCGTCCTGTTTGATGCTCATTGTCGATGGGAACTGCTCTGCTATGGCCTTACAGATTTCTTCCGGTGTTGTTACCTCATCTAGGTCGCGACACTCTATAGTTACTTGGTCGTATAGCGCCTTGCGCTTCGACCTTACTGCCTGAGTAAGCGGATTTCACTACATGGCGTATTTCGCAACGGAGTTGTCTTCGCACCGTAGGATGTACCCGATCCACTGCCACTTTCTTCTTCGCGCAGTAGTGTCCATAGGTTCTTGGCTTGTTCTCAGATAAAGTAGATCGTTGGAGATACGATTGGGCCAAAATATCCCCAAGGTGCTTCTTAGACATTTATTTACGAAGGTTTTCGGCTTGTGTGTGATCGTGGTATCCACCTTCCAAATACTGCACTCATACAGCAGTACTCATTCAGCGTTGGAGCGGAACAGTCGAAGTTTGATTCTTAAGCTGAGAACATTGCTTCTCCAGATTTTGGAAAGCATTTCGAATGCTGCTTTTGCCTTCCCGATTCTGCTGCACACATTCAGTTCGGTGCTACCGCGGTTAGCCGAGACCACACTTCCTAAGCATAGAAAGTTGTCTACTTTCTCAACTACCTGTCCGGCAAAATTTTGATTCCACAGTGTAATTGCGACGTTTGAATTTTGTTGTATCAGATCTGCTACACTGCGTAGTGTAGGGTTAAGTTGAGCGCGGGTGTTAGAAGTGCTCAGGGCTTTTGCTTTGGCTGTGTTTGTCTCAGGCCCCACTTTATTCGCCTCGCTTCTAGATTTTAGGCCATCAGATGAAAGTCCACTATCCGTCCCTTATGTTGCCGAAATATATTTCCCAAATCGCTGTTGGGTGTAACTTATTCGTCGACGGAAACAGCGGTAAATCCTTCGGGCTAATTGACAAAATCAGTGTGATCTGTCCTATAACACGAATAATACGTGTGAGATTCCATTTCCTCATCGCCTGAATTCCATGTCGTCAATCAACCTACGAGTTAACAAACGAAAAATACACCCAACGCGTGACTTGAACGTACTCTACATATAGATTCCATCCACGTGCCGCATACAAGATAGATTTATATCACCATATTTTCCGCTTCACAATTTTCATTAAATTCGCTTCATCTGGATGAATTTCATAGGAAAAAACACCCCTCCCACGCAATCAGATCTCTTGAAATTGATTATCCTCCCTCATTATGGCATTAATAAACCAGCAACAGGAGTGCAGATAAAATGCGAGAATCTAAAACGCTCACACATGCTTGAAACTTGAAAGTTTCCTATCTGGTGCCAGCACGTCCTGCCTCAATTAATCACCATTAATACTGGTGTACTCCATTGGCGCGGTGTTAAAGCACACAAACGCACCCGACACTCTGTCGTTTGGTGGTTGAGAAATACTTTACTCACCTTTTGGATTAAATAATAGATTACCCTGTCGGGGAATGTTGGAGGGACGTTGATAAATCACCTTTGCTGCCTTTCGGCTTTCAGTCGCATAGTTACCAATGAAAGCAACAATCAAGATAATTTGTTTGCTTTTCTGTGTATCTCCCTCCGAGCCTTCTTGATTGTCAACGAGGAATAACAATTATCCTCAACCAGGACCTCGCCCAACATTCCTCGAAATCGACAATAGTTTTTGGCACACAATTCTCGGTAGGAGAATCTATTTTTTATATCGACGGCATCGGATCTTAATTGGTGTTAACGGCACAGGATACACCTCCGATGATTACTAGGTGGATTCTGAAAGGGATTTTGAAATACGGAATGGGCAGTTACCTCCTATCCTTCCTGTTGCTTGGTTTTCTTCCTTGCGATGCCCTTTGTTTAGCTCTCGGCGACAGAGACAATATCGATAGATTATTGTGCAATGTCTGGCAGTATTGGTCAGGAAAAGAAATAGGATGAGGAAATTACTGAAAACATGCTGTGATACGTTTAGAGTGGTGGGTTCTAATGGACTTAGGGACGAAAATTATCACATAGGAATAAGAAGTTTAATTGAATTGATTGCCTGCACAAAAATAGACTTCAAAGTCAGAATAATTAATTGACGGTAGCTCTATCTGCAGCTTAATGCAATTAATGCACTTTCAAGTGCAACTGCGGAGGAGTATACAAAGTGGTTTGATAATATTCACATAATCTGAATCTCAAAGTAGCTGACTTTTAATGAAAGATACTTCACGTGAACAACAAATATTGCAATACACACTTTCTAATTAGAAGTATATGTATATACATAATGCACATGGGAATTTGGATAATCCGATTGCGATGAAAATTTTACTGACATGTCAAGTATTGTAAGAGTATTGTACTATTATTGGAATAATGTAGATGTGTGATCACGTTTTATCGAAAAGGGGTTGAAAAATAACGTTAAGAGTAAACCAAACTCTTAACACTTACTTTCTTACTTACTTATATCCTTTAACCCCTCGGGGGGCATAGGGCGTCAACCAAGCCTGCGCGTCATCGTGTTCGAAGTTCTGCAACGCGTTTGAGCTGCCTTCAAGTCATTCCTAAAGAGCTCGATTCCTCCTCAATTGGTCTGCGCCACGTTTGCCTAGGGCGTCCCGCTATTCTGCCTGCCTGGGTGAGCGGATTCCACTGCATGGCGTATTTCGCAATGGAGTTGTCTTCGCGCTGCAGAGTGTGTCCAATCCATTGCCACTTCCTTCTTCCTATAGTAATGCCTAGAGGTTCTTGGTCCGTTCTCAGATAAAGTTGTTCGTTGGAGATGCGGTTCGGCCAAAAAATCCTCAAAATGATTTTTAAGCATTTGTTTACAAAGACTTGCAGCTTGCGTGTGTTAATGGTGTCCACCTTCCAGGTGCTGCACTCATAAAGCAGCACTGATTCTACGTTGGAGCGGAACAGTCGTAGCTTGGTTCTTAAGCTGATAACATTGCTTCTCCAGATTTTGGATAGCATTCCGAACGCAGCTTTAGCCTTCCCGATTCTGCTGCACACATCCAGTTCGGTGTCACCGCGATTAGCCGAGACGACACTTCCTAAATATAGAAAGTTATCAACTTTCTCGACTTCCTGTCCAGCAATGCTAAGTTGAGCGCGGGTATTAGAAGTGCTCAGGGCTTTTGTTTTGGCTCTGTTTATTTTTAGCCTCACTTTGTTTGCCTCAGCTTCTAGATTTAGGCCATCAAATGAAGATCCATTATCCGATGTGAGAGTAGACAAACATCGTCAGCGTAATCTAGGTGTTTAAGGTAATATGTCATAGTCCAACGAATTCCATAATTAGCTTCCATCAATGCTGCACTGAGTACATCGCTAATAACTACCAAGAACAATAGTGGGGACAGTATGCACCCTTGACGTACTCCACTTTGGACTTCAAAATCATCCCACATCTTGCCATTGTGCACGACGTGACACTTGCCGCCCTCGTATGTAGCCTTGATAATAGCTATAAGTTTTTCTGGAATGCCTCTCCTGCGCAAGGCCAACCAGATAGCATCTCGATTCAAGCTGTCGAAAGCCTTCTCGAAGTCGATAAACAGTAAATGTAGCGGAGACCTATACTCAACGCATTGTTCGATTATGATCCGTAAGGTGTTTATGTGGTCGATGCAGAAGGATCCAGCGCGAAAGCATGCCTGTTCGAAATCGAGAGTTGAATCTAAATGTTCTTTAATTCGTTCTAGAATTATTCTAGCTATTATTTTGGCTACAGCTGGAAGAACACATATACCTCTCCAGTTACCGCACTCCATCAAGTTACCCTTCTTTGGAAGCTTAATGATCATCCCCCTTTTCCACTCCTGCGGAAATTGTTCGCTTTCCCAAGCCCTCCGTATTAGCGGATGCAGCAAATCTGCCGATGTATTTGGCGCTGCTTGAAATAGCTCGGCAGGGATGCCATCAATGCCCACCGCTTTGTTCTTCTTGAGGGACTTGATTGCTGTTATTATTTCAGTTTTACTGGGAGGTATGGTGCGAATTCGGGAATTTGTTGCTTCGAACTGCTCTTTTGAATTCGAGATCATACCGCCATCGTCTAAGTGAATTAGCACTGTAGCGAAATGTTCTCTCCATCTAGTGAGCTGATCCTCATTCAAAATCAGAAGGTTACCATCTAGACTCGTCACTGGGTGTTGTTTGGAGTTTCGACCACCAATTACCTCCTTAGTGATGTTGTAAACAGTCCTACTGTCGCACCTACTCGCTGCTTCTTCAGCCCTTGAGGCCAGTGAGTTGACATATTGAAGGTTTCACGTCTCACACTACGCTGCACTTCTTTCTTCTTTGCACGGTAATGTGCTTCAAGCTCGGTTCTCTCTACTGCTGAGGCCGCTGCAATCCGAGCCTTGATTGCTATACGCTCATCGGTCCGTCTCCTGGTGTCTGTATAAAGTCATGTGCGGTGGTGTTTCTGCTTTTTCCCGACATACGTGCGGGCCACAGTCGCAAAAGCATTTTTCACAGGACTCCAGTGGTCATCCATGTTCTCTATGCTGCTGATTGCTTCTAATTCTAAGGCAAGATGGTCCCTGAACTGTTGGCACACTTGGGGAACCTTGAGCCTGTCGAAATTAAACTTGGTGATGTTAAGTAGGTTTGAGAGTTTGCTGTTGACGGATGCAGTACGAAGGCGTAAATGAGCTACCATAAGATGGTGATCTCGTTCTTGTCCGACGTCAGCTCCCCGTCTGTTTCGGACGTCCAGGAAACAATTTCTAAAGCGACGACTGATCGCAATGTGGTCGATCTGGTTGGATGTTCGCTGCCTGTCAGTGGAGACCCAACTGATCCTGTGGCAGGTGTTATGCTTAAACAACGTACCTCCGATGACTAGGCGGTTGGTATTGCAGAAGTCCACAAACCGCTCACCATTGTCATTACGGTCTCCCACTCCGTGACCTCCCATCACGTGCTTAAGCATGGTGTTGTTGCTACCCACCTTGGCATTGAGATCTCCCATCACCATTACGATGGCCCCATTAGGCGTTTGGTTAGGCGGCGCCTAAGTGGCTATGAAAATCATCCTTTTTATCCTCAGTCGCGTCTAGAGTCGGACCATAACACTGTATGATGGTAATTTTTCTAACTCTCTCTCTGGAACCTAGCTGTCAATATCCGGTCAGTATGGGGGTTTCCAGGATATGAGGCTACTACGTGCTGCTGGAGTTAGCTTGAGTCCTACTCCGGAACTCCGTGCGCTTCCAGCTGGTTTACCAGAGTAGAACATGACAGTGCTTTTTGTTGGGGAGATGTATTCCCCAGCATCGTACCATCTTATGTCGCTCAGCCGTGCGAATTCGCGCTCCAATTGGAGGAATCTGGCGTATAAGGCCCTTGCTTGAGTGAGTCCAGGAGGGTCATAACGTTCCAGAATCCGATCGTTGTTTGTGTTCGATAGCCAAAGGTCGTCAAAAAATGATCGGTCCTTATCCGAGGCGATGGTATCCGTTTCGGAGCAATAGTTTGTTTTACGGTTGCGGCTCGCTAGGCCACAGACCAACCGACACTTATCCTGTTTTTTGGCGCAGGAAGCTCGCCATTCGTCCTCTCCCGTTAGCAATTTCCGAAGAAATTCCCAGATGGCACCACGAGGAGGTGGGAGTAGGGCTTACTAACAGAGGTGCTAGGTTTTCGGCTGCAGTGGCTCCTTCTCGTTACTTACCGGACCAGCACCTATCGGGAGATGCTGCCCTACGAGGCCTTGTTAGTCGTTTGCCATCCACACTTACACACACTTACTTACATATTATTATTATTATTATAATATTTGTATAGGGTTATTTTGCACTGCGACCTAGTGGTCTATTATACCCGCTGCTAGTGTCTTGAAGAGGTTTATTCCCTCGTTAGAGTTCTCCTCGCAATACAATTGCCTTAGCAAGCGTAGTTCACCTTAGAGCTCCCTCTCCAAACCAGTTTCTTTTAGCAATCTGAGAATGAGAAGTGGATTCACGGGAGGCATATCGTCATCTGATATTTGATACTTGCACAAATATTTCAAACCTTTGTGAGTCAGTGCCCCACAAGATTCCAGAAGGTGCTCCGGAATCTCGTTTGACTCATTGCAGAATCTGCAAAGGCCTTCATTTGTTATACCTATTTTCCGAAAGTACTCCCTGAGTTTGCAGTGACCCGTTACTAAGCCTATTAGGATTCGTAAGTTATTCTTGCTAAGGCATATATAGGCTTCGAATCTTTTCTAGTTATAACACCCCAGTAGTTTCATAGCGTACCTCAGACCTGTGGTGTTATTCCAGGTTCTTGCCTGTATCCTTTCCCCATTTTCCTGAATTCTTCGCGTATGGTATGTTCTACTATCGTCCCTAGGAGCTGCCAGAAGGGGAAGTTCTTGAGAAGTGCATCTTATCCCCTCGAACCAACGCATTTCTCCCTTTCAATGCCTTCTTTTGTCATCCTTAGGATTGTTTGCTTTGCATTTTGCTCCACTACGAGATGGAGCGGTGTTGGCTCTAGGAGTACTTCCATGGGTGCAGTTGGACATATTCCCCAGTGATGCAGAGGCACGCAAGTCCGTGCACTTTAGTGAGTGTTTCCCTCGTGTGGCTAGTCTAGTTCGTTTTGTCCATGCTATCGCTCTATAAATGATCATTGGTCTCACAATGGTATCCATCTTAGACTAACCTGCTAGGTTCCTACATATCATTAGAGCACGAGCAGCCTTTTTTGGATATCTCATCCGTGTGCTTTTTTCACAAGAGTTTACCATCTAGATGTAGTCCTAGGTACTTCACTTCTTTTACCGGTGTCAGTATCGTGCCAGACAGTCGAATTGGCTTCAGTTCAAGTTTTATTTTGGTCGTGAACGGTACTATTGTGGTTACTTACTTAAGCCGCTCTACAGTGCGGAATGAACCTGGTCCTCAACCAACAAACCTCTGCATTAAGTTCGCTCTTTAGTTGATTGCCTCCAATTGTACACTCCATGTTGGTTTAAGGTTGAGGAGGTCCTCTACTGCATTGTCCCTCTAGGTCACATTCGAAGATCAATTGGGTAAACTTACTGAGGGTATGTTTACTTCCACTTTTTCGATCTGAGTACCGTCTCAATGAATAAAGATATTTTATTCTACATGTCGATACTCGAGACCATCTTGCTTATGGCATAATCTGGAGAAAAGTTGCCTATCTCTGACTCCAGGCTATTTCTTTCTGCTGTCCACTGCTTGCAGGTAAAAAAAGGTGGGATGCCTATCGTCTTCCATGGAGACTCCATATTGGCAGGCTGCGCTCCCTAATTTTCTCATCTTGTGTAGGTACCGGTTGAAGTAACCATGCCCGGTAGGACACTGGGTGATATAATAATTCACTTCACCGTGCTCCCACTCCGTCCATTCAGCAACGTCTCTGATCAACCGGTAGGTCCACCTTCCCCTCGTTTCTGCGTTCCAACTGGTTTGCCATTTTTGCTTTGAGAGTTGCTGCGCTTCTGTAGCTGCTGTTGCCGCAACTACTTCCCTCTTCTTGTGGTGGACGTACTTCCTTACTGTTGCTAGGAGATCAATGGGCGTCACTCCTGCGACTACTAGGGCTGCTGCCCCCGACCCTGTTCGGTATGAACTCGTTATTCGAAAGGCTCCTATACGTTGCACAGCGGCCACTTTCTTCCAGGATATCTCCTTTTTGAGCACGTCAGCCCAGATCTCGGGGCCAAACAAGAGTATTGAGTGCGCAACCGATATCAGGAGTCTTCTTTTATTTACCGTGGGACCTCCTATGTTCGCCATCAGTCTGCTTAGCAATTGGCATATTTTCGTGGCTCTTTCGGATGCGGACTTAATTTGTTGGCAGAACGTGAGCTTTGTATCTAGCCTAACTCCTAAATATTTTACTGCTTCCTTAGTGTGTATGAGCTCGATTATTGTAGGTATCCGCTTCCTCCTCAGCAGGACTATCTCGGTTTTCTCCACTGTTAATCTTAGGCCGTGGTCCTCCATCCATACGTGCACCCGTCTTATGATTTAGCGTCTTCGGTGTCTCGTGCGGTGATCACTGCAGGGATGTGGTCTGCATAGCCGACCAGAAGTATTTTCCGGCATCTCCATGAGAAGAATTCCATCGTAGGAGATGTTCCATAAATCTGGTCCCAGAATTGAGCCCTCTGCTGCTCCGGCCGTTATCTCTTTCCTGCGGAGTCCTTCTGTGGTGTCATAAATTAGCTCTCTGTCGCTGAGGTAGTCCTCTATCACCGTCGATGATACTGTGGTACCCGAAAGCTTATTTCCAGAGCGTTCAGCATGTCGCACCATCTGGCCGAGTTAAAGGCATTTCTTACGTCGAGAATTGCCAACTTAACAATCTTCCTCGAGTATTGGCCGCCGTGATGGGTTATTTGGGCAGCCTTAACCACCTCTTCCACAGCACCTATTGTAGAATAGAATAACCTTTTCTAAATTCATGCTGCCTTTCAGATAGGTCATCTGCTCTCTCTCTACAGAGAGTCGAGGCTTCGGCATTCTCTCGAGTAGTTTTCCTGCTGTGTCCAGCATACACAGGAGTCTGGGTCTCCTAGTCAGTACTAGCCGCTGCGTTTCCACGTCTTGGGAGGGATTTCGTTTAGTAACAGTTTGGGGGCACGCACGGGGGATCACTTTTAACACTTGGGCTGGTAAGGTCAATGTCGTTGTACAGCTCGTATAGCTCACCATTGAATCTCCTCCTCCAAAACCCATCAACGCAAACGGGACTGAATATCTTCTGAAGAATTTTTCTTTCAAAGGAATCGAGGATATCTTCATCCGCTTTCAATAAAGTCTATGTTTCAGTGCCGTAAAGCAGGAATGGGATGATCAGAGTCTTTTATAGAATCTCCGTAGATGTCGAGATAGGGCAGCTATAGGACAGCTATTAGCAGGAGTTGTTCATCGCTTGATTTCTGTGCTGATATGGTTTTCAAAATTTCTAGCAGAGCCAAGGTAGACAAAGGGCCTTACTACCTCGAAGTTAAAGCTGCCCATTGTGACGTTCTATCCAATTCGTCAGTGTCGATTGTCCCTTCCTGTTGACAGCATACAAGTATTCTTGGTTTTGCCTTCGTTTATCGCTAAACCCATTTTGGTCGCTTTTGCTTCAATACTTGCCAACTCGCCGGTGACAGCCCGCTGAGTTCTTCTTCTTCCTTTTATCAGCGAGGTTATGATCCAAAAATAAGGGATCATAACCCTCCCACTTCACTGCATTTCTACTGATTCGCCTGTGGGGTTCGCCTTTGGTGACAGCCCGCTGAGTTCTTAGAATTATATCAATATCGTCGGCGTGTGCAAGTAGTTGTACGGACTTTTGACAGATTGTGCCCCTGGTGTTGGCTGTGAGTTCCGCACAATCCGTTCAAGGACAATATTAAAGAAGTCACATGACAGCGCATCACCTTTTCTGAGACCTTTTTAACATCAATTGCCTCGGTGAGGTCATTACAGATCTTACTGGAGCACCGAGCATTCTCCATCGTCAACCTGAATAGATGAACAAGTGTGGTAGAGATGCCAAAACTAGGCATGGCTCTATGTAGCTCTTCTCTAAAGATGCCATCAGAGACGCCCTTCAAATCGATAAAGAGATGATAAGTATCGACTTGGACTTCTTGGGTTTTCTCCAGGATCTGCCGAAGTGTGAAGATTTGATCGATGGTGGACTTTCCTGGCCTGAAACTGCACTGATGGGGATCAATAAGGCTGTTGATGAAAGGTTTTAGAAGTTCACCCAATATTGCAGAAAAATCTTGTATGCGATGTTGACTGATGCGTCTATAATTGGCGCAGTTGATGGGTCTCTTTTCTTATGGATCTGGCATATGATGCTGAGATTATGAGATATGCTCGATACCAATTCCTCACCAACTGATTTAAAAAGTTTAGCCGGTATTGCGTCAGGTCCAGCAGCCTTGTTTGACTTCAGCTTGGACGTTGTAATCTTCTCTTCACTTTGGTCAGGTGGACGGAAAGTTTAATTATTACCGTGTATGCTGAATGGTGCCTGAGAGCGGGGTGTTTGGTTTCCTTCTTCAAAAAAAGTGTATCTAAAATATATATCTACGTTTCTTAATTACCAATTTGCATGGGTGAATCCACACGCAGCTTTTTATCTGCCGACGGCATGTGGCTGGAATAACAAAAATTGCCAGGATATATACGCTCATGCAGAGTACCATTGATAATTGCCTTCTCTCACAGAAATCAATGAATTTCAAAACAATGCTTCCGTCGATAATCGATCCTGAAGCATCAACCTTCCCCACAATCGACAACGTAAGCACAAACTTCCATCCCTCATGACTCCCACAATTGTGTTTGCAATATCTTCTGCTTGAACTTTCAATTTAACAATGGAAGCTGAACGATAATGTTGTCAGCTGTTAAGAAATTTGCGTATCGAAAAACAAACCTCCACGACTGAGCACAGTAGAGTATAGAACCGCCTCCATCGCCATCATACGCAACATGACACGACAATAATAATTTATTCAACAATGAAAATCTTCCAATTTTCCTTCAGTCGATAATCAAATTGAATTATCTTCGGTTCGAAAAATGAGAAAAAGAAGGATGTACCTATTGTGCATACTCAAAGCAGAGGCGCTCTCCTAGGCCTGCTCACCCTGTGCTCAAACAATAAACACAAAAGAATGTCAATTTCAGAAGTTAGAATAAATTACAGGCGTTCTTTTCTTGAGCAACAAAATAATATTGTGCATAGAGTGGCCCGGGCGGAACCAGTAACCTTTTCCAATTTAAAATTCAAACAGGTCCTTACTGAAGGAGAATGAGCAGCAAAAGTTTATCTGGTTCTGGACCTAAAATGTGTTTTTGTTTGGGCCGCAAACGGTTGGCAGTAAACTTTTACGGAACGCAAAGTTGTTTACACTCAGATAATATTTTAGATTGATTGGATGTCTTACCTGAGGTTTTCCGGATAATCTATGCTACGAAGTGGGTGTGGATACATGCATCATTTGCCATTTCAACAAATAAGGGAACATCCGGGTATAATGTTTACTTTATCCTAATGCGTCCAGAGCCAATCCATTATCCCGAACGATAAAGAGTTTTATTTTAAGGATAAGTGGTTGTACTACGCTTTTAAAGTTCATTTCAATTCTATTCGGTGGGTTTTTTAAGTTGGTGAGCATTAAATGCATTATCACCTGTATAGCAGTTTCATTGTATGGCATTCACATGTTTTAACATATGGAGGTTATTTTTCAGTCTACTTCACCGAGGGCAGTCTGTACTTACTTTCTTAGATAGAGCTACAGTCCGGAGTAGAGTTATGCGCTAACCAACTAGCCTCTCCAACTGGCTCTATCATTAGACAGCTGGATCCAGTTGCGCGCACTAAGTTGGTTGAGATCCCTTTCCAATTGTCCGCGCCACCTAAGCTTTCTACTGCGTCATTCCTCTGGGATGGTATCCACTCTGCATGTCCAAGCCATCTCAGGAGCTGCATGTGATCTCTTCTGGTTAGGTCGATATCGCTGCAACTTATCATTGCATCTTCTCCTCTACTCTCGTCTATGCAGATGGATCCACAAACTACTCGAAGAACCTATCTCTCAAAGTAAGTAAGGGTATTTTCATTCGCTTTTAATAAGGTAATGGCTCTGCGTCATATAGGAGTCATATAGCTTAAAGTGTATACAAAAAAATGCAATGAGTAAAACGAAAAGATTTAATACCCCAGGTGGCAGTCCAGGTTCACTGGAAAATCCACCCTCTTCGGAGGTAGGCTCTACGGATTCTGGGGAGAGCCAATTATTGCAATTGATAAATCCCTTTATAAAAAGTTCAAGGGTACCTCGGTCTCCACCATCAAGACCGAATGTCTCCGGGAAAAAAAGTCCGCCGGAAGTGCAAGCGCACAAGAAACAGGACTTAGAGAAATGTAAAAGCTTTGAGAAGGAAAATAACGAACTTCGCAATAGGCTTGATGAAATGGATCGGCTCTACCAAGAGCTCAAAAAAGAGGTAGACATGCTGAGAGAGGAAACAAGCTTCTAAAGAACTCGCTTTTACAAAAAGAACGCGAAGATTCCCCTCCCCGCGCAGCTAATCCACAATATCACACGGACGAAGAAGAGCTTGCACGCGAAACGAATTGCGTCTTAAAGAAAAGACCTAGCAAAAAACGCAGAGCCGGCTCTTCGCCCGAAATCGAGCCGCGAAAAGAAGACAAGCAAAATGAGCCGAAGCCAAAACAAACTCAAGCTAAAGCACGTCCTCCGCCTGCAATAAACGTCGTTGGCATAACGGACTACAGTAAGCTACATTGCCTTCTTAAAGGTACGACGACATCGAAATTCAAGGTAACGTCACTCAGGAACAATGCGTGGAAAATTAACGTTGATGACTCCGATGGCTACCGAGCAATATCACAAAAATTAAACACGGAAAAAATCCAGTGGTATACTTATGAAAATAAGTCAGAAAGACCACTGCGTGTTATAGCAAGGGGTCTCCACCCCTCGTGCACAAAAGACGACGTAATGAACGACCTCAAAGCTAAAGGTTTGAAAATTCTTAATGCCGTCAATATTCTCAAAAAGGTGAAGCAACAAACGGAACAAGGCCAGGAAATCATGGTCAAGCATGGACTTCCGCTCTTTATGCTTACCTTTGACAGGAGCGAAAATGTAGACGATATTTATAACGTTAAAACTATTCTGAATATCGTAGTCAAGATTGAGCCTATGCGTACGAGTACGAGATCGATACCTCAGTGTAAACGCTGTCAAGGCTTTAATCACACACAGTCGTATTGTCAAAAAGAGCCGAGATGCGTAAAATGTGCTGGTAACCATCTCTCAGAAAAGTGTGACCTAAATAAGCAGGCCCCGGCTACCTGCATTAACTGCAAAGGAAAGCACCCAGCGAACTATCGAGGTTGCGAAGTGGCAAAAGAGCTTCAAAAAAGGCGAGACACATTTAAAAATATTCAACGCCAGAACGCAGAACCGGTTAAAAATAGTCGTGAAATCGCTAAGCCAAGGGTAACGACCGTCAATAAACACGTCAAACTTAAGACGAGAGTCGAGCAAAGTAAAGTTCCTTCGGCAAAATCAAAGGAAAAGCCACAATCTCCAGAGACGCTAACATATGCTCAAGCTGCGTCGCTAGAAACCAAGCAAAGCGGTGTTACGGTAGACCCAGTCTCCCAAGTCTTCTCTATAATTCTTGCGAAACTTGAGGAGCAAACGAAGGTAAACAAAGTCATATTTGATAAATTGAGCAAGCTCGAGTTAAAACCTCGCCAGAAAAGAACTCCCATATGAATATGAATCAGTTACTAAAAATTTTAACATGGAACGCAAACGGCCTTCTACAAAAAAACGCCGAATTAGAAGTATTCTTACGGAATGACAACATTGACATTTGCTTGATCTCTGAAACTCATTTGACAAAGGAATCCGGAGTAAAAATAAGAGGGTATCGTGCTTATCACGCATACCACCCTTCCGGAAGAGCTAGAGGCGGATCCTCCTTATTCATTAAAGACTGCATTGAGCACTCCATAAATACGACGATTGAAATCGATACAATGCAAACAAGCTCAGTTCGAGTTAAGAATAGGCACTCATATTTCAACATCGCGTCCATTTATTGTCCTCCGCGATGCACGTTTCGAAGTAACGACTTTGTACGTCTCCTTGACTCACTTGGACCGAATTTCATTATAGGTGGCGATTTCAACGCAAAACACACCTTTTGGGGTTCCAGATCCAATTCACGGAAAGGCAGACTTCTGTACGAAGCCGGTATGCAATTCGGGGTTGATTTCTTTTCGACGGGGAAACCGACGTATTGGCCCTCTGATACAGCAAAAACACCGGACCTAATAGACTTCTTCGTAGCGAAAGGAGTATCTTCAAATTTTGCGAAAGTAGAGGAAAGCTTTGATCTCTCCTCAGATCACTCGCCGGTAATCTTGACAATAAGTGACCGACTAATGACAGTAGAAGCTGTGCCTAGATTAACTAACAAAAAAACTAACTGGCGCGACTTTAGAACTGATTGCGAAGAAAATATTGTCTTAAATGTATCGCTCAAAACACCCTTCGAAATAGAAGATGAGCTCGGCAAATTTATTGAATCAATACAAAATGCCGCGTGGAAAAATACACCTTTAAGGAGGAAAGAAGTCCCATGCAATGAAGCTTATTATCCGCCGGAAATAAAAGAACTTATTCGAGAAAAGAGGAGAGCACGCAAAATATGGCAACAAACTCGCGCTCCCCAGCATAAAACCCACTCGAATTTCTTATGCAATAAGCTTAAAAAAGCGATCCAAGACCTAAAAAACCGAGAGACTTCAGCTTATCTTGAAGGTTTAACCGCCGAAAAAACTACTAATTACTCGCTCTGGAAAGCTGTCAAAAGAATTAAAAAACCGCAAATACATTCGCCACCGATAAGAAAAAACAACGACGAATGGGCAAAAGGTGACAAAGAAAAAGCGGATCTATTTGCCGAGCACTTAGAAGAAACTTTTAAGCCATTTGATGGAGAAACATTGGTAGACGATTTTACCGGTACGACTACGACATCTGACAACCTTAGAATAAAAAGTGTGTCACTTATAGAACTTTGCCAGGCAATAAAAAACCTGAAGAACAATAAAGCTCCTGGCTATGATTTAATAACCGGACAAATCCTCAAGGAATTACCAAAAAAGGCACTATTAAAATTGCTTTATTTAATAAATGCTTCCATTAGATTATTATACGTTCCAAATCAATGGAAAGTCGCAGAAGTCATAATGGTTCCGAAACCGGGAAAATCTCCAAATGACAAAAAATCGTACAGACCGATATCGCTACTACCAATAATATCGAAGGTATTTGAAAAACTCCTTCTGAAACGGATTCTTCCGGTCATTGAAGAGAGACGCCTAATACCTGACCACCAATTCGGGTTCAGAATCAAGCATTCCACAATTGACCAGGTTTATAGAATAACCGACGAAATTGAAAAAGCCCTTGAGGAGAAAAAGATTTGTTCTAGCGCTTTTCTTGACGTATCTCAAGCCTTCGACAGGGTTTGGCACGATGGATTGAATTATAAGCTAAGACGAATCCTTCCGGAGCAACTTCATAAGATCTTAGAATCGTACCTTAAAAACAGACTTTTTCGTGTTAAGCACGGAACTGAATATTCTGATTTTAAAGAAATCGCCGCCGGAGTTCCGCAAGGAAGTGTCCTTGGGCCTATCTTATTCTTGCTGTACACTCGGGACATACCTCAAACTGAAGGCACTATTGTAGCTACGTTCGCGGACGATACGGCTATTTTGGCAACGGAAAGTTCAATCGAGTCAGCAACCATAAAACTCCAACGAGCCTTGGATAAAATCTGTGAGTGGACAAAAACTTGGCGCATTGTTCTTAACGAGACCAAATCGACGCATGTTAACTTCACTTACAAGAAAATAATCAAATTTCCCGTTTTCATTAACTCGGTACAAATACCGCATGCAAACGAAGCTAAATATCTGGGAATGACACTAGACGCGAAACTTAAATGGAAACCTCACGTTAAAAAGAAACGTGACGAAGTCGAAAATCGACTTAGAGAAATGTATTGGCTAATTGGAAGATATTCCAAACTAAGCGTATATAATAAACTGCTTCTGTATAAGCAAGTGCTTAAACCCGTGTGGACGTACGGTATACAACTCTGGGGTTGTACCAAACCAAGCAATAGGAATCTCATACAATCATTGCAAAATAAAATTATAAGAATAATCGTGAACGCTCCCTGGTATATCAGAAACAATGATATCCACAGAGACTTAGGGATAGCTACCGTGGAGGACGAAATAAAAAACTTCGCTCGCAAGCTTCGTATTCGTCTTCATGGCCATTTCAACTGTGCCATACTCCAAACTTTGGATGCGACAAATCTTACGCGCCGACTTCAAAGAACGAAACCGTTCGAATTAGCGCAATAAGACAAAAAGCCGCATGTCATGACGGTTTCAGCAGGTGCTTTTATTGAAAATCTACCTGCCTCACGCGAATATAAATCTGAAGCTTAAACTACTTGATAAGGTCAAACTTAGTCGTAGTAAACAAAACGAAGGGAAGGGTGTTTTTAGTCAGTAGAAATCTGACACTACTATGAGTACACGGTCTCATAGTGTCTCATGCAGATTTTCACCTACCCACGAAAAAAAAAAAAAAAAAAAAAAAAAAAAAAATAAAAAATAAAGGACTTACTTACTTAAAGGGCCTCCATCTACATTGATAGTCAGGTTGGGCTAAAGGCGCTAGAGTTTTACGTCAAAAAATCGGAGATAATCAGGAATTGCCGTACAATGCTTAGGGCATTATGTACGCAAGACCGAGTCTGATTATGTTGAGTACCTGGACACTGCGATATCGAAGGCAACGAGCAAGCCGACGTGCTGTCCAAAAGAGGAGCGGGGCTCCCACATAGGGACATACAATTGTTAGTACTAAACCATCAGGGTGCGTGGCTAAGCGAATTATTCGTGATAGAATCATGGACATGGCTTATTTAAGATGGTCAAACTTATATGGTCACAGGGTGTCTAAGGCCTTGTGGCCTGTGCTAGACCACAGAAAATCTGGTGAGATCATAAAATTAGAAAGATCAGATCACGGCTAAGAACAGCGAAAGGAATACTCTCTGGCCACTGTTTCTAAAGAAGAAGCATGCTATGAGACTATGATTATCTAACACGGATGTTTGTAGATACTGCAATGCCTTACATGTTTCAGAGGACATGACACATATACTCTGTGAGTGCCAAGAAATTGCCAGGACAAGACTAAAGCACCTTGGTAGATACTCCTTCGATAACATAGAAGAGGTGAGGTCCATGAACCACAAAAAATAAAAATAAATAAATATTTGGCGCAACAGCTCTTTAAGTGCCAGGGCCTAGCTTCTCGCAACCACTCATGTTGTGTGCTTTATATTTTTGACACGAATGGAAGGGACCTACAGTTTAATGCCGAATCCGAACGGCGATTTGAGAAGCTTTTTCGTGACAACAATACTCTCGGATGTTTGTCAGACGCTCGCGAGAGGTGGGACCGTGAAAAAACTTTTTGGTGTTTTCTGTGATTCGAACTTGGAACCTCATGCATAGTGATCCGACACACTAACCACTTACGCCACGGCCCATGAACCACAACAAGGATCTTTCCAAATTCTGTAGGGAGATTAATTTTGTTGGAGAATTTGATAAGGTCTTTTGCCGTGAAGGTTCCCTAGAGATCGCGATGGGCCCACTTTACTTACTAACATACTTATGTCCTGTATCCCCTGTGGGTCCTGGGGCCTCTACTACGCCTACGCGCCATCGTGTACGGTTTGTGGCAATGTGTCTGAGTCCTCCTCAACTTTCCCCCAACTGCCGTGCCTCCTCGAGACTGTTCTGCACCATGTTTTCCTCGGACCGCCAGGTCTCCCGAGTTTAAGGGTTCCATTGCATAGCATGGTTCGCTATTGGACTGTCACCCTTTCGGAACGTGTGACCAATCCACTGCCACTTGCGTCGTTGGATGATTGTGCCTACTGGTTCCTGACCCGTTCTCTCGTTAAGGTGTTCGTTAGAGGTACGATTGGGCCAGAAAATCCGTAAGATATTGCGCAGGCACTTATTAACGAACGTTTGCAGCTTTCTGGTGATAGTAGTGGTCACTCTCCACGTGCTGCAACCATATAAAAGCATGGATTCAACGTTGGAGCGGAACAGTCTTAGCTTGGTGTTCAAACTGATTGCATTGCTTCGCCATATTTTGGACAACATCCCGAACGCGGACTTTGCTTTGGCGATCCTGTTGGCTATACCCAGTTCGGTTCCACCATCGGTCGAGACAATACTTCCAAGATACTGGAAATCCTCTACTCTCTCTACCGGTTGTCCAGCAATGCATATTTGAGCCGATGAGGCTGACAATTTTAGTTTTTGCCGTATTAATTTTCAGCCCGACGACGCCTGCCTCCCTCTCTACATCTGCTGTCATTTGGTGGAGGTCCATAATTCTGTGGGAGAGTAAGCATACATCGTCAGCGTAGTCAAGATGTTTCAGTTGAGATGTAAGAGTCCATCGTATTCCTCCGTTTCCCGCTGACAAAGCTGCATGAAGCACATCGCTAATCACCAACAGGAATAATATTGGTGAAAGAATACAGCATTGTCTTACCCCACTTTGGATCTCAAATTCTTCAGACAACCTCACCTGTGCAGAACGTGACATTTGGAGCCTTCATTTGTAGCTTTGATAATAGCAATTAGTTTAACGGGGATACCTCTCCTGCGTAAGGCACACCAAATAAACTCCCTGTTGACACTATCGAACGCCTTCTCAAAATCGATGAACAGCAGGTGGTGCAGTGGCGATCGACATTCAATACACTGTTGGATGATAATCCGCAGGGTGTTGATGTGGTCGGCACATCCAGAGCGCAAACCTACTTGTTCGACATCGAGTGTGCCTTCGAGATGTTGTTTGATTCGCTCCAGGATGATTTTAGTTATTATCTTAGCTACAGCAGGCAGAACGCAGATACCCCTTCAGTTTCCGCACTCCATTAAATTTTCTTTCTTAGGAAGTTGGACGATCATTCCCTTTTTCCACTCATTAGGAAAGCTCTCAGCTTCCCAAGCTGTCTCTATAAGTGGAAGCAGAAGCTCAGCCGATGTTGTTGGTGCTGCTCGTAAGAGCTCTGCTGGAACACCGTCAAGTCCTACCGCCTTGTTAGTTTTGAGTGCCTTGATCGCGGTATCATCATCATCATCATTATTGGGAGTCGTGGTGCGTATTCGGAAAATTCTCACCTCAGGCATCTCAGTCTAATTTGGGAGCATATCGCTAGTGAATACGCGGTTCAAAGCCGTAGCAAAATGCTCTTTCCATCTCTAGAGCTGGTCCTCATCCGAAATGAACAAGGAACCGTTTATACTTTTCACTGGGTGTTGGCTGGGGCTGCCTGTCAGCTCTTTGGTGATTCTGTAGACGGTCCCACTGTCACACCTCCGTGCAGCTTCTTCTGCTTCTGTAGCCAGCGCGTTGATGTAGTTGTGCTTGTCACGTCGCACGCTACGCTTAACTGCTCTCATCTTTATGCGATATAGAGACTCTAGCTCGCTTCTTCCTGCTGCTGGGGTAGCTGCAATGCGAGCTTTCAGCTGTTTTCGTTCGTCAATCCGTCTCCAGGTATCCTCGGAAAGCCACGCCCTATGTCTTCCCTGCGATCGACCGACGATTCTTTCAGCACCAGATGTAAAAACTTTTTCACAGCACACCAATGGTCTTGGATGGTTGCGGACATTGAGCTGCTGATTGTTTCCACACCTTGCGAAAGGTGCTCCCTTAATTGTTGGCATACTGGGGGATCACTTAGTCTATCGATGTTGAATCTGGGCATTCTTGTGTTGTCGTGGGATCTTTGAACTGCAGCAGTGCGTAGTTGGAGAGTAGCTATCATAAGATGGTGATCTCGTACTATCCCCACATCTACCCCTTGCCTGTTTTGGACGTCCAGGAGTCAACTTCGTTAAAGGTTGCTTGTTCCAGGTCTTGTGCTCAAACATGGTGCCATATATCACAAGGCGGCTGGCATTGCAGAAATCCACAAACCTTTTGCCGTTATCATTGCGGTTGCCTAGTCCATGCTTCCCGATTACATGTTTGAGTCATTCGTTGTCGTTGCCTACCTTGGCATTCAAATTCCCCATTACTACGACTATGTCTCCATTTGGTGTTGTGTTAAAGACGACACTTTAAAGATTGTAGAAGCTCTCCTTTTCGTCCTAATATGAGCCATTTGTTGGGGCACAACACTGTATGATGGTGACGCTTCGTACTCTAGTCCAGAATCTGGCCGTCATAATCCTATCACCATGCGCATGCCAGGAAAAGAGAGAGTTTGACAAAGGTCAAGTGCGGATGTATTTTTTAAAAGTGTCGTGGAGTGCGCCCTTTTTAGTCATTTTATAAAGTACTTCAGTCCAATAACTTATAATCTCTATTGCAAAATGCATTGCTTAATTTGTGATCAAAAAATTGGTCGGAGTGATCCATCTAAAATTGCTTGTGGCGACTACAATTGTATATTTCATTGCGCGTGTGCGAACATTATTCCAAACGATATAGAGTACATGAACTCAAGCAATATTAAATGTCGTTGCGACAAATGTACCTCTCTGCGCCAAAAATCGCTACAACCACAACCAGTAGCCCCAACTAATGCTGCAGCCGTACGAGCGCCTACATTAGACCAACAACAACAGTCTGCGGAAGAGCAAGCTAAACTAAGGCAATCAACAACAATTAACACTGTACGTGAGCAGCGAGAGAGCCCAATTAATCCTCTACAAGTCGATCCCACAAGAGAACGAGTGCCTAGTACGATGTTAAGAGATCAATCACAACCGTGTAGCAGCATTATCACAATTCAACAGCTAAACGAAGAGATTTTAAATATGAAGAAAGTAAACTATGAAATTCTAAGCAATGTCAAGCGGTTGAAGGAGGAAAATGTGTCTCTGAAATTAAAGGTCAACGAACTTGAGAGCAAATTGAATTTTTACGAACAGAAGCAAGTAGATAACGTCATCGAAATTGTTGGTGTACCACAGGTAAACAGCGATAATGCAGAAGAGTGCGCACGAATAATTTTTTGCAATGCACTCAACGTTTCTGTATCTTTGGAAGACATAAAAAAATGCTACGTGAAAAGCTTCGCTACGAAAAATAAGACAAACAATATTCTCTGTGTTCATCTGTCGTCGACTGATGTTAAGAAAAAAATTATGAAAAGCAAAAAAATTGGACGGGAAAACCTTAATACAAAAATATTTGGCGATACCCATGAAAATGGTTCCAGTAATATGTCAACAATTGTTTCACGGAATATACTCGTAGTCTTTTTATGGCAGCTAAAAGTTAAAGGTGGAGAATAAATTTAAATACTTATGGTATAGAAATTCCCAAATTTTGTTAAGGAAAGTTGATGGAGGAAGGGTTTTTGTTATAAGATCATTTAATGATTTATCTTTAATTAAGAACCAATAAAATTGTTATCAAATATGTACCAAAGCTCTGATCTTGTAAACAACATCCTTACCCCAAGTTTCAGAACTAGATGTAATAATAGCAATTTTCATGAAAATATAAACATTTTTCGTAATGCACCAAAATATTAGAAGTCTTGGACGAAATTTTTTATATATTAGTTAACAATCTTGAAGCACTTCAAAACTTGCCTGACATTATTTTTCTATCCGAAATTTGGATTTATTCTTACGAGATCAATGATTATAGTATCCCTGGCTATAATTTCTACGCAAATACCAATGATTCATATTCTGCAGGTGGAGTGGGTGCCTTTGCGAGGGATTTGTATGATGAGTGTGACATAAAGCATTATAGTTTGTCTAGTGCTGACATTATAAAAATATCTTGTTTCATATGCAATGAATCCTTTAGCTCTGTTTGTGCTTATAGATTTAATTCACAATCTTTAAATGTGTTTCTTGATGAATTCTCTAATTTCTGGTCCAATGTGAGAGCAGCTAATCTTGTAGTTTTAGCTGACTTCAACTTGGACTTCTTAAACTCATCCCATTCGTTAGATTGTTACCTTGCAATTATAGGCGAACATGGGTTAACTTCTTTTATTAGTGAGATTACAAGACCTGTCTTGATCACGTATTTGGTCGTTTCTAAAAATTCAGACAAATCAATGTGTTCCTGCTAATTTTGACCTTAACGTTACTGATCACTGTATGACTGGTATTTCGTTTCCTATCTTGCATAGTAAAAAACATACTTTGCCTAGAGTAACAAAAATTAACTTTGATCACCTGAATAGTTTATTAAGCTTTCATAACTGGGAGGAGGTGTACCATATGCTGAAGAAAATGCTCCTAACGCTTATGATTTATTTATAACTTATTTAAAAAACTCCATAGCTGCTTCCAGTAACGTCACCCTTTTGAAAAAATATGAAATAAGGCTTAAGCGCTGGATAACCCAACTTCTCCTTAAAAAATCAAACAGAAACATACACTGCGAAATAGATGGAGCAAACATCCATTAAATGTCCGTTTAAAAAATCGCTAAGATCACTTGTGCCGTAAGATTAATAAGGAAATCCGTTTGTATAGGGAAAGATACTACCATAACCAAATAAGAAATTCCCAAGAAAACCTTAAAAATGAATGGAAAGTCGTTAACAATATTATTAATCGAAATATTAGGAAACAAGATACTACTATAACACTAAGCAACGATAGTGAAGTTATATCGGATCCTTCAGATGTAGCAAACGAATTCAATGAGTTCTTTGCTTCAGTCGGGCAAATGGCATTTCCAAGTGGTTTTTCTAACAATCGTCACGGCGATTCTGGATTGTGCTCTGTGGATAGTGTTCTACACAGCAACAGTTTTTAATTTGAACCAATTTCTGGTCTTGAGTTACTAAAAACTATAAATTCTTTAAAAAATTCCAATTCTTGTGGTAATGATTGTATATCTAACCTCGTGCTTAAAATGGCCCTAAACATAGTTCATATTTTAACATACCTTTTTAATTTGAGTATTATCACTGGTAAATTTCCTGATGAACTGAAATATGCCAATGTCTTTTCAAAAAGGGAAGTAAAAACGAAAAAATTAATTACAGACCGATCTCGTTGTTACCTTCTATTTCAAAAATATTTAAAAAAAATAGTAAAGTGTAGGGTGTTGAAATATCTCAAACATGCAAAATTTTTTTAGTTCATGCCAATTTGGATTCAGATCAGGCATCTCTACTGAGGACGCTCTCTTGGAATTTTGCTCCTTAATACACAAAGGGTTAGATGATAAAAGGTTTTGCAGTGGGGTTTTTGTAGATATAACAAATGCTTTCGACATGGTTGATCACAGCATTCTTTTGCACAAATTGTACAATGTGGGCTTCCGGGGTTGTATCTATGATTGGTTCGGTTCTTATTTGAAGGACAGAAAGCAAAAAGTTAAAATAGGATCGAGTCTCAGTTACCCTACAACTATTAGTCTTGGGGTTCCCCAAGGGTCTGTTCTTGGTCCTATTCTGTTTTTAGTTTATATTAACTCTATATTTGAACAACCATTTGCTGGTAAAGTTAAGGCCTTCGCTGATGATTTAGGAATCGCTTATACATCAGTTAGCCCCTTGAACTTAGTGGCTGATATATATCACGACGTCCTGTTACTATGAATTTGGTTTGCTGGGCATAAACTATTGGTTAGTAATAAAACCAAACTTTTTTTTTTAGCCTTAGTACAGAAGTGCCCCGGATGTTAATGTTATATTTCATGCATCAAATTGCGGAAGGTATAACTTGGATACCAATGCGTCTGTTGTTCTAAACTCGAAGGACTCTTTTGATGCTAACGTGGCTTGTAACGTCAATTGCTTTAAAATTGAAAATGTTGATAATTATAAGTACCTAGGCGTTATAATTGACCGAAATTTCAACCATGTCTGAGCATGTATTGAGTTTGAAGCAATATTTTCTTTCGACAAAAAAAAATGTTTCTTTCGACGACTTGTTGTTTTTATCGTCTTAAAATGTTTTGTTCCAACAATATTTTAAAAGCAATATACCATGGGATTTTTCATTCGAAATTACAATACGGAATAAGCTGTTGCGGGAGCGCATACCTTAATAAACTCCAACAGTTAATTGTTTTACAAAAATGTGCAATTAAGAAAGTTTGTAACGCTACGCGTCCATCTCATACCATGGAGTTATCTAGGCTTACGAGAATTCTTCCAGTAAGACATCTTTTTTATTATAAGGTAGTTAGAATTTTCTTTATGAGAGGTTGATACTTGCAAAGTCCAATCTCTGGCACATATATTTTACGAAGCAATTCCCAGTCTTATGTCTCAATCCCTGCTTTTCGCACAACAAGCTTTAGGAATTCGTACTCCATTGTCTCATGCAAGTTGTTTAACCAACTCCCAGTTGAAATACGAATCATAACAACTCTGTCCTCTTTTTTAAAAAAAGGTAAAATGTTGGCTTCTTGGTTTCGAACATAATGGTATTGAAGTTTTGCTATATTGTTTAGCTATATATTTATTAATTTTTTTTTCTCCTTCTTTTTTTGTCATGAAATTTGCAATTAATAATTAATTTATAATTTCTTATTTCTTCACTTTTGCTCTTAATTACTGTTTGATAGTTTTTGAATTTTCATTACATTTGCTCACCCCACAATGAATTATTAACTTTTGAAGTGGCATTAGCACTATTTTGTATGAAATATAAATGCCACTAACTATTCTCTTTAATGTTATTTATTAAGTTTTGGATAAAAAATGTACATAAAGATTATTATCAATGAGAATAAAGAGTTTAAACTAACTAACTAACTAACTAATTAGGCCCATGCGTGCTGTTGTTGTTAGGAGTAGCCCGACTCCATATTTTCGTGGACTTCTGGATGGTCTTCCGGAATATAGAAGTACGCGTTGGGGACTGGTACTCTCCCGCTTCTAACCATCTTATTTCGCTTACCCCCAAAATATAGCATGAATTCATTTTCCAATTAAAGGAATCTGGCATTGTAAGCACCTTCGCTTCCTGCGTCGAGAAGCATTTTTACATTCCAGAAACCTATCTTTGTCCGGGTACAATAGCCAAAAGTCGTCAATATGTGATTATTCCTTATCCGATGCATAGTGTCGGTTTCTGTAGTGGGAAAATGTTCGGTATCGCAGGTTGCGACGTTAGCTATTCTAGAATCAAGTCCCTAGACAACTCGCACTTGCAATTTTAGTCTACACTTATAAGAATTGATACGTATAGTTGCCCGGGGATTACCACTAGGAGGTAAAGCAAGCACTTCATCACGAACTTGATTGTTGCGATACTGGCGCAAGCCAAGTTCTGAGCAGTCAGTAGTTTCAGGATCATTCGCAATGCAGACCCTTATTCTGCACTGTGCCCAGTATTTAATGCTGCACACTTTATATACTATAGTCCCTATGAGGTGTATCTTCATTATTTATCTGTAAAGAGGGATGTATTAAAATTCTCACACCTTCTTATGAAGTATAATCAAAATCGGGTTAAAAAAAACGTTAGGAAGAAGGAAGAGAATGTCAGCTATGCAAATTCTGCTTGAATTCCAATGCAAACACATTACAGGAATGCTTATTATTGTTCAGCCAACTTCTGTTCATAAAAGTTTCTTTGACAAAAAAAAAAAAAAAAACTCGTTGATACTTATCTAAAAATACTCATAGAGTGACAGTGATCTAATCACGTTGTAGGATGAACAGTGACGCCCACTTCTATATGATAAAAGAAAGGTCAGTAGGATAGCCCACGACAAACCTAAATTCGGAAATTCTTCAAATCATCTCCACTAATGAGGACACTGTAATCTGATGCTCCATATGCTCTACAGCGTAGGTGGGTATAAACTTCCTACGGCCCACAAAAAAAACCTACACACAAATCCAGGACTTAAATTCAATTACCTTATAGAGAAAATGTTGTAAACAAAAATCAATGTTCAAACCTTATTAATAAGTCCTTCAACCCTATGAACACAAAATTTAAACGTATCCTTGACTATCAGCCCCGTCCTGATTTAAATATAAATAACATCAAAGCCAATCGAATTACACAACCGACGAAAGTATCTCTCAAAACGTTCTCAATAAATCCCACGCGCCGATTACACTCATTCAGTGTGACTCAGACTAACTCTGGTAGAAAAGAAATAACAAAATAAAATTCTATTTTTAGCTTGAAACATAATCAATTGCCCAAATCGGAGAGGAAGGCACGAAAATAAAAACAAATAGGACACGTCATCTCAAAGTCTCTGTCAGACTCTGGAGATTACTGCGTGCAACTGGGTTATTGTGTCACAACAGGGCCATTTCTCGAACTCATTACACATGCGAAACGAGCTAAATTCATATTGAAGCACATGCTGCCATCTGTAGACGAAAGCCGGAATCATGCGACGTCAATCAATTCATAGTTTCTCCATAAATCACGGTTCATCGAACCTCAGCAACAGTGCTGGCGGCGGTGGTGGTGGTGGTGGTAATCCATCGGGACCGTCCTCACCTGTCACCAAGGACTTTCATCGCCGAGAGTCCCTAGTGAAACCCACATGGCAAAATGTTTGTCCTGGTCAAGTGTCACCAAAAACCCTGGAACGAGTCAATGGTATCGACAATGGATATGACGATCCGTCCAATGGTATGGGTAGTGTCGGAGCCGGTGGACTAAACTCAAGTGATTCCAATGCCCGACCGCTACTAAGAAATCCCAGCCGGAAGTGTAGCGAGATATATGATATCTTCGGAAAGGTGATTATGTTTTATTGTATTATGGTGTGGTGTGGTATGTGAGTGAGGGCGTGAGTGTCATGGGTGTGAGTATTCAATTGTGAGTGGTTTCCTGCTGTCAGAGTGTGCTTTTTGTATGTGGATGGGTGTGATGGGTGTGATGATACTCAAAATGGATAAAAGTCTCCTTGATGTTGTATCCCATAAACAGGTTAAGTCGATTTGAAAGGGAGTGTTGTAATAATAGAATTTCTTCACTGACAGAGGACATGTCTTTTGAGTTTCTCTTCAAGAAACCTTTCTTCCGAGACATCAGCGTTGATGTGATTAGGATAGAGTTGAGCCATTTTTTTTGTGTTGTCATCGTATCAATGTGATGGGATTTTCGGTTGATGGAAATGTAACATCTGATTCCCAGAAATGTCAGAGGGTGTTACAAGAGAACTTTTTTTGACGGGTGTAAATGACCTGGAAATAAGAAAAAAGGTCTCTGTTGGTGCTTGATGGCATTCTATTCATCACCAGTTTGGCTGTGATCCCCTGGTCAAAGGCTTGCATTAAGCACTTTATTTCGAAAGTTTTTCAGGATATTGATATTACATGTTGATACACATTTTTCTATGTTGGCCTATTTTCGAAGTAACCCATGCATTACTTTGTATTTATTTTCAGGTTTTTAGATTCTTTTTTTCAAGTACGACACATTTCAAGGAAAGATTTCTCCATACCTACTCGTAGAATCAATTGGAGCTTCTGTTGAAGCGTAGGAGACTTCTAATATTAATTTTTTTATCAGATCACCTAGATCTATATAGTAGAAATTTCTTAAGTGAAGTTTTCTCTTGTGTGAGAGAGCAGGGTAGGAACAAATAATGTGGATAATTCGAATTCTGCAGAAATCGTTTGAGTTCACACAGAGTCTGTTGCATGCTTGCCTTCTCCAGGAAATATAAAATTCCATAAATCGACTCTCCTTCTCTCAATGGGTGTGGTGTGATAGCATCATTTGACCACTTTATCATTTATTTTGACCACTTCTGATTCGAAGCTATCAAATGCATCAGTAACCAAATCAGATAAAGTCAATGTCGTCTGCATAGTCATAGCAAAGCTGTTGTACTGACTTATGAGAAGTAGTGCCCTGGAGTTTTGCATCTTTTTTTCGAGCACAAGATTGAATGCCTACACGACAGTTCATATTTAAGGCCTAAAACTGCACTAATAGCTAACAATCACCTCATAACTATAACTTTTAGATGCTCACACTTTATTCATTCATTCATTCATTTTCAATGGCCCGCTAATCCTTCATGAGGGTCGCGGGGGTAGGATGCTCAGGTGGACTCTCCATCCTTCTCGATCCTCTGCCATTGACTCCAATTCATCAGGAGGAATCCCTAAGCGGCTCCAGGAGAGATGTCGGACATGATCCAACCATCTATTTCTAGGCCTTCCGCGAAGTCGCCTACCTGATGGCACGGCAACCATGGCGCACCTTGGAAGCCGGTCTGGGGGCATACGCACTACGTGACCAAACCATCGAAGCATAGATCGTTCCGTTCGGAGAAGTAGCTGCTCAACGTTGAGCGCCTCGCGTACTCTGGTGTTGCGCACTCGATCCCTACGAGTTATTCCAACAACACCGCGAAGGTCCCTGATTTCGGCAGCTTGTATCCGTGATCTAGATATACACTTTATTCTAGAGAGAATTTGTAAGCGATGTTTGGTAGACTAGTCCCTCGGCAATGGGCATAGTTTAGGTGATCACCTGTCTCTGCGGTGCCATTGGTTGGGCCAGATATAATCCACGCACAACATGTTTGACAGTCTTAAATTGTCTAGCTCTTTGACCAACCATCTGAGCGGAAAGAGCATTGCTGTATTTAAGTTTAGCTGTGGTAACTGCAATTCGGCCGGTTAATTGAAGCGATCGGTCATCTTCCAGAACAAAATGATCAGACTTACTGAACCCGAGACTATGGCCTCGGTCGCTGACGTAGTCTCTGCAGATTTTTTTTAGCTTGTCCTTGATGATTCCCCGAAGATGTTTTTTACACAGTGCGGGCATTGGAAAGGATAGACAGATAGAGAGAGATTGATGCAATGGTTTGAAACTCAGATATAGGATTTTGGAAAATCTTCAGGGGTGGTGTCCAGATAACTGGGGAGATTTGCTTTGTTATTTTGCCTTTGCTTCTGATTCACAGTATTTTTTTTCCATCTGATATCATGGCATTCAATAATCATTCAACAGAGCGAACAATTTTTTCAGTCATGTAATCAACCAACTGCCATTGGTATGCCTTCGCAAAAGTGTTGACATAAGCGTTCATGAGAAACAAATAAAGGAATGCTTGCTGACATCAGGGTAAGAATCATGGAGCAATAGCGCAGCAATCGATGACGTTTCCATTACACCATCGTCACCCTAGTATTCCTTAAGAGTAACAGAGACAATCGAAATTCAGAGTCGACTTTCCTTGTATTCAGGACTGGCTTCGGCCAGAGTCTGAGCCAGGAATGGAATGCAGTCTTATTTTCACGGACGATTCCAAAACCAGTCAAGGATTTGGTACTGGTGTCTTCGTGGAAGTCGACAACATTACACTTCTTTTCTCATTAGGCGAATACGCGTCTGTTTTCCAAGCGGAAACTTATGCAATCTTAATGGCCATGAACAATGTTGTGAAGAACAGGTGGAAGGGACGTAGTATTTGTGTCTATAGTGACAGTCAGGCTGTGCTTAAGGCCTTGCTTAAACCTTTAACCACTTCCAAAATAGTTCGCGAAACCAAAAACTCTTTGAACTTGGCCGCAAGGCTGAATTCTCTGTCTCTTATCTGGGTCCCAGGTTACACTGGGATCTTGGGGAACGAGATCTCCGATGAGATTGCTAGACAAAGCTCAGAAGAGGCTTTCTCAGGTCCCGAACCCGCGTTGAGTCTCCCTGCGTCCTCAGTTAGGGTTTCCATTGAGGATTGGGTCCCTCACGAGCACAATTGTGTGTGGCATGACTCTCCAGGATGCAGGTTGACTAAACGTATGCTCCCGGACGTCTGTAAGAAATCAGCGCTTTCGCTGTTTCTCAGCAGAAAAGACTGTAGACAACTTATTGGCGTCTTGACAGACCACTTTGCTTTCGCCAAGCACCTTAATGTGCTGGGCTTCAGTGACACTACAATCTGCGATGCTTGTGGAGAGAGCGACGATACCGCCGAACATTATCTCTGTTAGTGTCCGGCCTTTGCTCGTATCAGGTGGCAGATCCTCGGTGCGAATGTGGTGAGTGGTGGTACTGTAAGCACCTCATCACTGAAGTGTTTGCTTGGCTTTCTTAGAAAGACAAGGAAATTCCAATAAAATGGGTACATGAGGGTTTGCTCTCTGGTAGTACAATGGACCAGTTGCGTCTGAGTGCTCCAGTCGAGCGTTTCCTATCCCGACAAAAAAAAAACAAAAAGCAGGGCACCCAATTGGCAATGGTCCTGACAGTAGTTTATGATTGCCTTGCTTGCCCTCTCGGCTGCTGTCGGCAAAAATCATTCAAACGGGGTTAATTACCCATTTTTCGGATCAAAGTAGTAGGCACCCAGCGAGGTGGGGAGTAGGAGTTGGTAGGCCTCAGCTAAGTGAAAGTGCTTGTATTTTCATATAATCGCATGCAGTACCGTTTGACCACCAATCGCCATTATTTCCGCGTAGACCACGCTATTACGGATATAATTTGAAAGACAGAAGGAGAGCCTGAGAATAGATTTAATCACTTTTCTCTTTCCTTGATTTATGACGGTCAATAGCCCCCTATTCCCAGTCTTTCGTCTTCTTCAAAGGAAATGATTTGATTTCTACAAAAGGCTATCGCTGTTTTGTAGAGGTAGACCCTTTTTCAAGGAAAAATAGATTTGTTTCAGTTAATTTTACAAAGCCGTTGTTCATTTCAAGGTAGCAGCCCCTTTCTGACCCTTTTTCTCGGGATCCTTAGCATCCTTCAAATGGTAAAAGCACATAATTTGTTTGATGTCAACGACTTGATTCCCAATATGTCTTTAATTAATTTAAAACCCATCAAATCCATCGAACAATGCCTCCAAAAATGTATACTTTTCCTGCGCAAAAAAGAGGACCTACGGGGTTAGAAAGAATTCCTTGCTTCGAATTCATCAGATGAAAATAATAAAAAAAAAAAAAATAGAAAACCCCAATCCCAAGTGAACAATATACTAAAAGTGAACTCATGCAAATTAGGGAAATTAATTAAAATGGTAATTCTAATTGAAGCCTACAGGTTACGCGAAGATGTGCGCTCACATCCTTTCCATCGTATACGTATCTAGACTCATTTTTTGAAAAAAAATTTCTTTCATTGGCATCTCACTGCGTATCCATGGGGAGAGTAACGCTTCATTTCTTCGAAAAGCGACGAGCAGAAGACGTTCTGTTTTTTTGTTTTCGCTTACCAGCCCGTGTGTTCTCAGGTACAAGAGGGTGTAATTGGATCGCAAATCGTAACTCGATATTATCCCTCGCCGATAAATGTGCAAAATTCTTATTTCCCTCCCGGTTTACTCCACTAGGGTTCCCCTCTACTATTCGGGGAGTTTATTTAAGAGAAACGTTTACTTAATTGAGTTTCTGGAGCAACCGTTTTATCGAGACTTATTTACTTTGAATTGTAAAGTTGACTTAAGGCTTTCGCCGCAAAATGAGGTTGTCGAGTGGGCGTCATTAATAAATTCGCTATTATTCGACTTACGTTTTGGATTTTTTTTTATTCATTGTTTGTGGCTTATGAGGCAGTTTTTTTTTTACCATCGCTTCATTAGTTTGTAAATTAGCCTGACCCAGGGGCCATTAGAAAGGGAATTTGAAATGGAAGCTACCGTCAAACCTTGATCTTGTTTATATCTGACAATCAGCTACAGCGGTTTCATTGAGGTCAATGTAAGGTTAAGTTGAAGGGTTGCCTACTCGCGAGGGCATATGGGACACCGTGATGTTAACCATTAGATAGATGTATAAAATAGTGAGGTGCAAGAGCACTGCGACCTTTAAGAGATCTTTTGTGCCCCCCATACTACGGCCCTAGCCGATGATATACTCGGTCTAGAGCACTTCCTCCAGTCCAGCTGCTACAGCAAACCGGAGTATCTTGAGTGGATCCAGCATAAGAAGGTGTGGTGGTGTTTCTGTGAAGTCTCTGCAGAATCTGCAGTGTTCGTCTTCTCCTATTCCCAGTTCTAAGGTCCTCCTTGAGTCTGCAATGACCCGTTAACATGCCCGCCAAGATGCGAAGTCGATTCTTACTAACTCTTAGGCAGGCTTTGCTTCTTTTCTGGTTGTATTTCTCCAGAAGTTCTTTTGCCTGTCTTAATTGGGGGATATCATCCCAATGTTAAGCCTTCCCGTATTTTGAGGGGTCTTATCCCACAAAAGGGTTCTGGTCCAAGAAACAAGCTGCTCGAAATATACTGGGGAATATTCACAGTGATTCTGAGTATAAAGTCCTGGGCCCGTACACTTTGGCCCCAGTGCCAGTAGATGTTTTCGATCCGTCGGTATACCGTTTAATTGTGTGTTGTTTGAATTGGTATTTTTTTGGATTAGCTGCTCCAGTCCCTTTTGTTGCCCAGCTTTGAGTCGAATTTCCTTTCAAAGCAGTATTTCTTGACCATATCATCTCTGAGCCTGTCCAGAAGTGGCACTGATTTGGATAGGGTAACTCGCTCTTTGCTTGCGATGAATGTTGCTTTCCCGATGCGCTCTTTGCTGATTCTCAATATGGTCTCCTTGGCGATTCGCTCTAGCACCATGTGTAGCGGAGATATACTTATGATCACTTCTAGTGCTGCAGTGGGACAAGTTCACATGGGTCCTGTTATGCATATGCAGGCTAATCTTTGCATTTTGTTGAGGGATGTCCTCGTCGTGGTTAGTCTAGTTCTGTTAATCCATACCACTGCCCCATAAGTGATGATGGGTCTTACTATCATCAGGTACATCCATCTCAGTGTGGCTGGGCTGCATCCCCAGCTTCTTCCTGAAGTGTTCCTGCACACCATAAGTTCTTTTTTGGCTTTGGTTACCACAGTTTCTAAATGTTCTCTCCAGAGGAGTTTGCTGTCTAGTGTTAGACCTAGAAACTTGACCTGTTTCTGTGGGTCAACCCTGATCACTTCCAACAGGATAGGTTGCATACGCTTTAGCTGTAAGCCTTGTAAGCCTTCTTAATACATCTGTGCTGCTGTAGAATGAGCTACTCGGAAAGTGTGTTTCTAATAGTAGAAGAGCCCTCTGCTCTTCATCTTCGGTATAGCTACCATCTTGCTTTTTCAGTGAGCCTGGCGCACCTGCTTTCTCCTTAGCCAATGCTTTATGTAATCTGGCCGCTGTAGGGGTTGACGCTATGTTCTCACAGAATGCTCTGAAGCTATTTCTTTTAGCTTTTCTGATTTCCAAGTTGTATCTTGTTAATTGCTCGGTGTATGTTTGCCAGTCTCCGTCACGCTTTGCTTTATTTTAGAGCTTGCGCACCTTTGATCTTAGTTCGACTAGCGTTTTGTTCCACCAGGGAGTGTCCTTCGGATCTTGCTTATGGCTAATACCACAGCATCGCAAGTGCATCTTTGATAGCCCTGTGGACCACTTCCACATTGTTTTCCAGTTCTAGGAAGTGGCTCGCCGTTTTCTTTCCTTTCACATTTATTATGTTTCACTCGAGTGTAGACATATACCTCTCGCAGTCAGTTTTGCGGGGGTTCCTGTTCGGTGTAACCTCCTTACTGAGACCTTGTATGTTGAAAGTAATGATCCTGTGGTCCGACATGGACGGCTTGTCAGAGACATTCCAACCTGTACTACAGTTACTAATACTCGGGCTGCCGAATGTGATATCTAGAACCTCTTCCCTTACCCTAGTTACGAAATTTGGAGTAGTCCCCGCATTCAAAATATATAGATTTTCATTAATAATGAATTCGAGAAGGCGCTCACCTCTAGCGTTGTTGTCGCTACTGCCCCATTGCAGACAATGGGCGTTGGCATCGCATCCTAGCAGAAGTGGCAGTTTGTTCTTTCTGCAGTGTCTCACTAGTCTTTGAACTTCTTCTGGTGGTGCTTCCCCGCCTCCGTCGAAGTAGGCCGAAGCAATTATAATGGCGCAGTGGGTGCCTCCTACGTTAATGAGGACCTGGATAGCTGTTAAATCCTGCGTTATGTCCTCTGAAAGACATAAGAATTTTATGTTTTTACTGATTAGTATGCAGGCCCTGGGGAGGTCCTGTCTATTATCACAGATTACCTGTGCATTCTTGCTTGAGAGACCTCTTACCTTTCCCCTGAAGTGACAGCGGATGTTAACCATTACACATGTTGGAAAGAAAACTAAAAATGACTTACTTACTCAGTTACTTAAGTGGTGCTCAATTGGGGGTAAACCTGGGCTTCAACCAACAAGCCTCTTAATTTTTTATTTTTTATTTTTGTTTGTCCTCTTGTACAACCCATGCCCGCGTGGCAACGACACTGCGACCTAAAAGATCTATTGTATCGGAGGGTTGGAGTTAATCTAACAGACGTACTACCTCCCTTAGTAGTGGAGCATTTCAGTTCCACTAAAGTAAGTATCTCCTTGTGGAGAATACGTTTCCTTAACCAGCGTAGTGCAGGGTATTCACAAAGAATATGTTCGGATGGTTTAACCTCCTCTAAGCATAACCGACAGTCCTTCTTTTGGCACAGGTTCAACTTGTTAAGGTGGTATCTCAGTCGCAATAGCCAGTTAGAAAGCGCATGAGCTTCTTAATTCTTTCCCTATCTAAGTTATGGAATAAGGCTTGACTAAAGGTTAGATTGTCTTAGACTTGGTGGAGTGGTCTAGACAAAGTTTGTTTTCCCATACGTTAATCTGTGTTGTAGCTATTGCCCAGTTGATGCCGTAATAAGGTTCAGGACCTATGAACGCAGATTCTGAGCAAGCTCTTGCAAGCTCATTTGCAGATTCGTTGCCCACAATCCCTTGATGTCTAGGGACCCAACCTATACCTTGTTGTATTTGGCAAGGTCTTGTAATGCATCGTAGCAGCATTTAACAGTTCTGGAGTCCATTAGGTTGGACGATAGTGCAATAAGTGCTGCTTGGCTATCTGAAAAGATATGTATTCTAGCGCCCTTGAACCCCTTGCGGAGATTGTGTCTGGCGCAGATCTCAATGACATGGATTTCAGCCTTAAACACAGTGGGAGTCGTACCAATAGGTACCGAAATCTTTGTGTTGGGTCCAAAAACCCCAGCTCCAACCCCAGAATCCATTTTCGAACCGTCGGTGAACCAGACCAGACTTCTAGGGTCCAGTGTTGAAGCACCATTGGACCAATTTCGGCGATCCAATATTTCAGCCTCGCATAACCGAAACAATGTTGCCTGACCATAGTATCTGGTATAGTGCAGAACATGTCTCTTTTAGTGATTGAGTTGAGTATCTTTAAATGTCCCAGTAGGTCACCTGGTTTATACTCTCAATCTAGCTGTGTTAGCCCGACAATAACTTCCAGAGCTGTCGTAGGGCAGGTGCTCATCGCACCTGTAATGCCAAGACAGGCAATCCTTTGCAACTTCTGCAACTTGTTTGCCGTTGTCTGTTGGAGAGTTTTGGCCACCAGACGATGGCTGCATATGTGATAATGGGTGTAACCATCATTATGTACAACCAATGTATCATCTTAGGAGGGAGACTCCAAGTTCTGCCGTATAGGCGTTTACTGTCCCACAGTGCTCTAGCAGCACGCTCTGTGGCGGACTTGATATGTGAATTCCAGTTAAGTCGTTTGTCAAGAATTACACCAAGATATTTGACCTCGCTGGAATAAACTAGTGTGGTGCCTCTGATTGTAATAAGTTCAAGGTTGACCTGTGTCTTTCTTGTGAATGGCACTAGAACGGTTTTACTAGGATTGATGGATAGTCCTTCTTTGTTATACTATTCTACAACTTGGAATATTGTCATGCCGCCAAGGCAACAGCATAACCGACGGTGGTGCAGCCTGATCTGTAAAGATCTACTTACAAGTTGTCGATGTCCATTGACCATACAAGGGGGGGAAGAACTCCTCCTTGAGGACAGCCTTTGGCTGCAGTAATAGACACTGACACTCCCCCGGAGGAACAGGTAATGAATGGACTTATAAGCATGGCCCTAATCCACTGGTTGGTCGATTCTTCGATGCCTCTGCTACTGATCGCCCTTGTGATCGGATCATAACCAGTGTTATCGAATGCGCCCTCGATGTCAAGAAATGCACACATCCTTTGAACTGAGTGTCCCCTCTATCCTTTTGACGAGCACCTTCTTTAGATTTACCTTTCCTGTATGCGTACTGATTCGAGTGAAGAGGGTTAGACAGATCTAATCGGTCTCTAATATGAATATCTATGAGTCTCTCCATTGTCTTAAGGACAAATGATGTTAGACTTATAGGTTTATAAGATTTAGACAGCCCCTTAGGCCTATTGCCCGGCTTGGGATTGAAAACCACATTTACCTGTTTTCAGGAGGGTGGTATGTATCCCCAATTGTAGGTGGCTTTAAATAAAGCTGTCAATCCCGGCAGGATGAGGTCAATTGACTTTTGTAGAAGTGCTGGAAACAGACCGTCACCGCCGGGAGCTTTAAAAGGTTTGAATGTGCCTACTGCCCATTCAACTTTGTCTGGACTGAATATTTTTCCAGATAAACTGTTAAGTCTACTGTCCACATAAACCCTGTGGTTAACTGTGTTCGAGTACACATGAGATGTGTTAAGAGACGAGCCTGGGAAATGTACCTGAAGTCACCTTAGATATAGTTTTATCTGGATGTGGCCTCCGGGTGAGCTTTTGATTAGGAGTTACCCCTAGATATTTGGCTTCACTGGAAAGATTAAGTTGGACACCATTTAGTGTTAGTGTCTGGAGATTTAAATTTCTTTTCCTGGTGAAAGGTATGATGACAGTTTTAAATGGATTAACTTCTAATCCTTCAGTCTGATACCAACGTTTATTTTTGGTAGGACATTTTGAATTCTTCAGAAATAATGGATTTCTGCTTGCCTCTTACGCTGTCTTATAGGCCGAGACGCCAAAAGACTCGGCTTCTTCTCCAACGACTTCTGCAGAAGCTGTAGAGTCGTGGAGGAGGAAACCATCCTTCACCTTTTATGCACTTGTCCAGCCCTGTCGCATAAAAGAATGCTCCATCAAAGGCCCCTTTCCTTGAAGACCTCCTCGACCTGGTGTCCTTAGACGTCATGTGCATCCATGGCTTCATTAAAAGCTCCGGTTGGTTTTGTTAGTGAGTGAGCTAATGGTTGATCCATGGTATCACAAAGGACTTTCACTGGTCTAAGTATTTCTGCACCCTCGTGCGGACAGCCAACCTAACCTAACCTAACCTAGGTCGTTTAGGAGTTGGTCAACTACAATTAATCAAAGAAGAGGAAATAGAACGCCTCCTTGAGGACAACCTTTAGTGCTTTTGATGGAAAGTGAGAATTGACCAAACCTGGCAGAAATAGTTCTGCTCGTTAGCATGTACCAAATCCATTTGGTAGTGTGTTGGTCGATGCCTTTGGTATTGGCTGCCGTTTTTATAGAATGAAACGAGGTGTTGTCAAAGGCTCCAGAGATATCTAGTAAAGCACAAATGCGATGTCTTTGTTCAACAGCGATTTTTCAATCTTTTCAACTAAGTGGTGTAGGGCTGTTATTGTAGACTTGCTTGGTAAGCAAATTGGTTTTCATTCAGATGGTGTTTTGTTAAAGCGTTATCTCTAATATGGAGGTTAATAATTTTCTCCATTAACATGAAGAACACTGGGGTTAGACGAATCGGCCTAAAAGATGCAGCCGCTTTTGGGAATGAAAACTACATTGGCATTTCTCCAGACAAAGGCAGTGTAGTTTAGTTCGAAACTGGCTCTGAAGATCGAGATAAGGGAGTCTATGATGATTTCGATCCCGTGTTGAATTAAAGCGGGGAAAATGCCATTCCAAACGGGTGCTTTGTAGGGCTTTTGGGTTAAGATGGCCCATCTGATAGAGTTGGGAGGGAAGAGTTTTCTAGAGAGACTCCTGGTGTGTCTATTTGGAGGGTGAAGAAGGCGTTCATAGGCAGGTAATGTGGACACGTCAGTAGTCTGAGAGCCTGGAAAGTATGTCTGTAGGACTAGACTAAGCGTTTCAGCGCTGTTATCAGTGTAACTACCATCAGGTTTTTGTAGGAGACCAATGCCAATACTATGGTTTTTAGAGAGGGCCTTGTGGACCCTAATGGCTGACGGAAGATCATTGATGTTTCCACAAAATATTTAAGTACTTTTTTCGTTCAGTGTTGGCCATAAAATGTGGGATACGTATGACACAGTAGCCTCTGGCTGCCTATGAGGCGTTGATACTTTCTCTTGCTTTAAGGTCTATTTTGCTTTTCAGTTCACCAATATGCATAGCCCTTTTAGATGTCTATTTTAAACCCGTTAGGACTTTGAATTTTATACATTTAGCATATTTAAAAGTCTAGCACTATATCTTTCTTATGAAACTCCATTGCCCTCATAGCTTTCCCATTTAAAAATCTATATATCCAGAAGTGGGAGTATCGGCGCCGAAAAGAAAATCCTGGTGCTAATGGCAATCGCTGAATTCCAATAGGTCCTTTTCAACAGGTCGGCTCCGGTTAACAGATTTTTTGTTTCCCCGATCTTTATTCGACCAAAAGTCCATTCATTATCGGACTCCAAAACTCCAAACCCTTGCAGCTGAAACGCTACTTGAAAGATGTGTCATAGTTTGGCTCATTAGCTAAGGTAGTACTGATGCACATTGGGGGTGGCAATGGTGTAGTGGTAACGTCGTCAATTGCCACGCTAATGGTCCATCGTTCTTGACGTCAGCAAGCATTTATTTATTTCTCATGAAATATATAAAGTCAGTCCGATCAATTGCAAAAGCTTATGTGAACACTACTGCAAAGGCATAACACTGGGAGTAGTCATATGGCTGGACAAATTGTTTTCTTTACTGGATAATGATTTGGCTATGACGTCGGTGGTCGCCAAAAAACAAAATCTGTGAATCAGAAGCAAAGACAAAAAATAACAAAAATTTCCCCAGCTATCTGAACACCATTCCCAGAGTTTCTCTAAAGAATAAGCAACTGTGCTTCAATCCACTACACCAAATCTTTCTCCCTCTCTATCCATCCTTTTCAACGCCCGCACTGTATATAAACATGTTTAGAGTATTTATAACCCATTGAGTGCGCGCAAATTATAAAAAAAAAAAAAATAAAAATGGACAGATCTTCATTGCTTGCCACTTAGCCTCAGTTCTGCATTGGGGCAGTCGACTTTCCTCGGGTACTCATCGACAGTTCATCGACTCCGTCGCCCTCTTTCATAATAGATCCTTCTTTCACAATATATACCTTCCTCTCTTGGCGCCTGTACAATCCATTTGTATGTTTTTATTTTATCTGTGTGATACCCAAGAGACTAACATTGTTGGTACTTAGGTTTTTCCAGGAGTACCCATTGAAATTGACTCATCGTCTAATGGGCCTCTTACCGAGATCCCCAAAACAGATTCTTTTTTTTTTTGGGAGCAGATGAATCGCTCTGGCGCTGTGGTCTCTTGGAAAAACTTATTGTGCCGACCCTTTGTTTTGTAGAGCATATTGTTAACTCCAGAGAGTGTTCGAGAAAGTTATTAAGTTTCCCGGGTGTATTGCAGCAAGACAGGACAAGCCAAGTATCTTCTTCCTCACTTGGATAAGATCGAGGTATTCTGTGATTACATATCGAGATTCTCTAGAAACTTAGACTTATTGAGTGATAGAACTGGGAACTTGGAGCATTTCTGACCTGGGATATCAATCCAAATCGAGTTTGACTTGGTTTCGGTCTATCTCATGGTGTAACCCTTGAAGATATCCTTTCTCACGTCACAGAAGGGTTCAGGCCCATCGAATGGAAATGTTGCACCGAGTCAAGTACCTTTGAAACAACTTGACTATCAGAGAAGATAAAAACAGCTTTGCTACGGATGTTGGATTGCCAAGTTCAACCTCTTGCTATCTGTTTGGAGAGCCAAGGAAGCCACGTCAGTGTCGGCATACCCATCAATATTCCACAATTGTAGTAGATCTTGGAAATGTATTGAATTTCTTGGGCATATCTACCTACATTCTTCTTCGGGTTTCCGGCTATAAGATCCGTGTCATCATCTACGTTCGTTATAAAATTTACCTGGAACAGGTTTTCTTGTCTATTTAAGCCACCACGACTGCACCGTTTTTATAAGAAAACGGTTTTTACATCACCATACCAAGATATATATACGAGTATTCTGATATGTACATGTATTTGAAGCATGTACTTCGGGACAGATTAACCAAAAATATCTATTCAAAATTAAGACTTCGAAACTTCATAAGAAATCGTTTTGAAACGAACGACAAACTTTGCTTCAACTCTCCAATGAACCACAAATTTCCTCTTCTTCTACGTACAGCAGTATGCATTCATTGTAAAATTTTCCAGCACCACTGGCCCTGATTCCTCCAATTCGATTCATTCAACCAAGTTATCAAGACCTCAAATCGAAATATCAAACTTAGCACAAAGCTTAAAACTTTTGCCAACTAATTCTCGGTCGTCTCATAACTTGGAACTCACACAAGAGAAAAACAGCAAAAAAAGGTTCTCTTTTCATTTCTCAAACACTCTTCCTCCTAAATCAGAAATTTTCAAAGAAAAAATGTCGTTACCCTCCTTCAAGGGTCATTGGTACTTTAGGTCAAAAGAGATTAACAACAGTACCCATGCCGATGTCTCGAAATTAGATGTCAAAATCCATGACGATATACACGTCCTGTCTTAGAATTTAAATTGACTCCTACCCCTCGGTGCTTTCAAATCCGATTCACCCCCGTCTAGACATCCAACTATCGTGTGTGTGTCTGCACACTGCATGGGGTGCTAGCCCGTTAAATCACATCACAAAATCACAAAATCACATCATCAACGCGAATTTATCCAAATTCAGCAATCAACCTTTCTCAATCATTCCCGAAGTGATTGTCATGCAAATTTCTCCTCTGTCTCATGAAAAAAAAAAAAAAACTGCGGGATTCTTTCTCAGCAAGGATACGCAATTTTCCAATCTTTGTTCAGAATCTTCTGTGTGGGGGGATGTAGTAAAGTAATATCCTCAGGATAAATGTGCGCTTAGATTGAATGTGTGCGGTGTGCAGAGTGTTTGAATGTTTGAATAAGTGCTGCAGAGTAAGGACATCCTTGCGAAAGAGAGAAGTATCTAAAACCCCTTCACATACTCGTACAACAATGAAAGAACGTTTACCGAAAAAAAGAAATAAAAGCTAGAAACACACAATGCCAATAAAAAACAAATAATAATAATTCAACAGGTGATGCTCCTTGGTGACTCGGGCGTTGGGAAGACATGTCTTTTGGTGAGATTTCGGGATGGGACTTTCCTCTCGGGAAACTTCATATCAACAGTTGGAATTGATTTTAGGGTGAGCACTCCGCAACATAATAGATTTAATTTATTTTTTTCCTCTCCTCTCAATGGCTGTCCTTGTTGGTTGGCTTATTGTTTATCCTTGTTGTATATGTGTGTGTACGCTATATGTACGTGTATGCTTTTATATTGTTGCCTGCAAAACGACGGTGAATGTTGATTTGTGTATATTTCTTAGCTTGTATTTGTTTTCGTGGTGTATGCTTCTTAGTGTCATTCAATGTGTAAAATTTGAACTTAATCATTAATTGTCTGTTCACATACTCGTCTTAATAAAAGAAAGCCCTTAGGACTATCGAGGACTTGCAGTCCCGGAAACATAACATTCCGACCTGAAATCTGAAAAACGGGAGATTCCAAAACCAGTAATCATTAGAAACGTTGGGATCTTAGAAACCTGGTTTTCGAAATTTCAGTTTTTATGATACTGTTCGGAACCCGAAATTAAATTGTTTTTGTATGCACTGGAATTTATTTAATACGAGTATTTCCACGAAGTCCTTTCTCTATCTTTCCAAAGACCGCTTGTGGGATAGATCTTATATATTATTACGTGAAGACGAAATTTATCGTACGATTTTTCAGTATTTATTTTAATAGAAGGGGGATGAAACTAATATCAATTGAAAGGTACTGTGCCATAGATATGCAGAAAACGCGTATGATACCGTAAAGTCAGTTTGTTTTTTTTAGGTTGTGCCACGGATGTGTAATCTTCATAGATACTAATAGCCCGAGTGCTACTAGTATGCACGATTCGAAAACCTGAGTAATCACTTCCAGGAATACGCCTACCTACTAAACACACACCTTACATACTTGAACCACTCTCCCCGCGGAACTGTCGTTAGGCATTTCTTCGCGGGGCTGGTTAGCAATTATGCTCTAGTCTCCGAGGCCGCATCTTGGGCTCTTCTTGGAGCTTCTGCTTTTCGCAGCACGTTCTGCACACACACTATGAATGAGCAAATCTTCATCCACTCGCCACTACGAGATTTTTTAGGCCTGGGAGGTTTGCTCTATCTTCTGCAAAGCATCTGCCGTAGAACACTGCATGCTTCGCATCCTACTCCTCGTTTGGAAATTCTGGACAGAGGGGCGAACTATCGTGTAGAAATCTATGGAGATATTTTTCCGATGGAGGAAGTGCGTGCAGCCATAGATGTGTGGCCCAAGCGACATAAGGCCTGTATTACCTCAAAAGGCGACCATTTTGAATGCACTTGCATTTTTTGTATTTGATATTTAATTACAAATTAAAGAAAAAAAAAAGTCAAAGAAAAATATTCGGTCGTTTTAAGGTTATGAAGGAGAACAGTATTTTTGTCACTACTAGATACAGTCCAAGACCTTACCAAAGTACTATACAGTTGCAATGCAAATAAAGCTCCTGGTGAAGACCGTATCCCGTATGAATTCTTTAAGTCTGCATCAGCAGAATTATTAGAAAAGCTCACACAAGTATATAACTACATTTTCGTCTCAGGAGAAGTGCCCGAATGCTTTAGAAAGTGTATAATACTTCCGTTATTCAAAAAAGGAGATGTGACTGACCCAGCGAATTACAGAGGAATTTCTTTTATGAATTCAATAATGAAAATATTTGCTGGGGTTATCCTAGACCGTTTAACGGATTGGGTGCGAGAAAATGATCTTCTAAGCGAATTCCAAACGGGGTTCAGAAAAGGTTACTCCACGGTAGACAACATTTTCACATTGACAAGCATCGCCCGGTCATACCTTGATAAAGGCAAAAAAATGTATGCGTTCTTTGTTGATGTTAAGGCAGCCTTCGACACTATTGACAGAAACGCGCTGTTCTACAAGCTGAGTAACTTAGGGGTATCTTCAAAGGTCCTAAGGGTCATACAAAGTCTTTATGAAGATAATAAAGCAGCTGTTTGGGATGGACACAACCTGTCCAACTGGTTTAAGTCTCAAATGGGAGTGAAGCAAGGTTGTCTCATGAGTCCACTTCTATTTTCAATATTTCTGGATGATCTTGTGACCTTTTTAACAGGTGGAATTGTGTTCGACGGACTCCAACTAAAGCTGCTTTTATACGCAGACGATATCGTCATTCTATCAGAAACTCCAATGATGTTGCAGATGATGATAAATAAGCTCCAAAACTGCTGCAATTTATGGAACCTGAAAGTGAACACCGCTAAGTTTTTAGAAACGGGTTTGGACGATACTCAAGGCAAGAAAGTTGGACTTGGAAAAACCAGGAACTTGAAGTCGTTAAGGAGTATAGATATCTCGGAGTTTTAATTACATCCCTCAAGGCCCACCTGGGAGAAAAACTAAAGGAGGCGAAAAAGGCAATAAATTGCAGTTGGCAGGGATTCTTTGGTAGAAAAAACGTTCCATCGAGCACCAAATTTAAGGTTTTCGAGCGGCTATGAGGTCAATCTGCACAAGTTTGGGGTATATTCGAGTACGAAGAGGTTGAAAAACTTTTAAGATATTTCTTAAAAAAAATCTTTAGATTACCAGAAAACACACCGACATACATGTTGCACCTTGAAACTGGTTTATCTCCTCTCTACATCTTTACATTAAGATTGCACTTTCTCTACATTCTGAAAGTAATGCAACTCCCGAACTTCCGCCTTCCACACATCGTCGCAAAATATTTGGTACAGCGGAAGCTGCAATTCTTTAACGAATGGTAGAGGCTTAGCAGCGAACATAGTATGCAGCTAACGCACTATAATGCAGAATCTTGGCGACGTTCTCTGAACCAGCTGTTATCCATTATTGAGGAGTCTACCCGTGCGAAGTTTAGATTGAAAGCGCAACAAAGTGAGACCAGATGTACGTATCCCTTACTCAACCATGATCTGGCTGCGAAAAATTATTTCCACGATCGGTTCAGCGTTGATGTAATCTCTATCATCTTTAAGGCGAGAGGCGAACTACTTCGGCTGAACTTCGGGCCTCATATAAGCGACGGGAATGAGGAATGCACAGTATGCAACCTTCGAACAAAGGAAGACGTTTTTCATTTTATTGGAGCTTGCCCAATATTGAAAGAAATCAGACGAGCGTACTTAAAGCTGCATTAAAATACCAGCAGCAAATAATGAACGAAGCATTTTAAATCACTACATTTGCATAAAACTTTAGTCTAATTCTCTCTTTTCTTCGGCTGACGGCAATGGCCAAAGTCTTTTATTGTAAATTATTGTAAAAAATTGAATATGAAGTAAAATAAAATTTACTTTACTACTACTTGTCGTGCTTATACTTAAATAAGTACGAACGAAAACATCCATGATCCGTGAGGAACTGCGTTAAGTAAGAATCAAGTTCTCCATGGCGTCTACCAATCCATGGCTGGATTTGGTGTAACAGCCTATGAGTCCATCTGCCTTTCTCAGAAGCATCCCAGCGTTCGTATTATCCTTATTGTCGCATTACTTATCTGTTCCACCTCCTCCAACAGTTTAGCAGTGACAATAAAGGCGATGGCGTCAGCAAATCCCACTATTTTCGCAGTATGCCGTCATACATAAAGTTTCAGAGCAGTGGGCCAAGGACTGAGCCCTATGGTACTTCTCCCTTGGTAGGCTTAGGAATAGGTGGGGGACTGAGGATTTCTCTGATGAGTTTAACTCTATTGAAGAAGATCGAGAAAGCTGAAGAGTTACTCGGTGAGTAACTACCCCCACCAAAGTCATGGAGGATAATACTTTTTTCTTTGCATAGGAAGGTGGAAACCAGACAGAGGCATCGATGGCATAGAGTCTCTCGATAGTGCAGGATTCTTAGTGGCTAAAAACATCTCCCTTGAGCTTCCGCGGACCGTATATAGTCGCTCATGCAACCACCTTCATGAGGGTGAATGTAAGTAGCACCTTCGTGCTTACGAATAATCCAGATGTTGACCCTTGGCATCAGCCATTGTGTCCATCTTCCCTTGTGGCTTGTATTCCAATATTGTTGCCAGACCGCTATACTGTGAATTCTTTCATTTTTTCTTCTATGGGTGTCTACCCGAATGTTTTGTACTCGGTCGTCTTTTCGCTTCTTAAGTGAGGATGTCGATGGGCAACATTCAAAATACGATAAGTACGGCATTATCGGCAACTATTCTAAATACACTGCCAACCCTTTGTGGTCAAAGGACTTTACTTTCGCAGTGTTTGACAATATTTGGGAACCATGCAACTGTACTGCGACCCGTGAGAATTTGTCTCGATCCTCCGATGTTGCTCATAAGCTGTCAGCGCGCATCGACAACGTCTTGACATTTTTTTGTCAGCATATTCCGAATGGTGTTTACACGTTAGTCCAGCATCAGTCATCACCCAAAGGTATTTGATGGATGGCTGAGAAGTCCGATTCCGTGTTGCTCAACTAGAAGTTAATATTTTCCAAAATACCTGTTTTAACTATAACCAAACGTAAAACATGCATTCAACCACATCAAATTGCAATGGGATTTCACGAACAGGACTACACAGCTTATGCCATTGGAAGCAGCAACGACAAATTTCCTTGTAAAAATAAAGTTTGCAAATGTAAAATATTTTATTCTTCTTCGAGTGAGAAAAATAAGAAACACCCCCGCACTTGAGTATGGTGGTATCGAAAGGAAGGTAAATTGTTTATTTTTTCAACCACCATTCAATTGCGAAGAGGTTTCCTCTTATTCAGATTCAATGACTCAAAAATATTTTAAATTGTATATTTGTGTCCTTTTATTACGCAATTGTATGCTGGAGAGGAATTAAAGTTTATTTTTAAAAATTTCTCTTCTGCGAAAAGTAATGAAAAAATCTGATGAAAAGGCAAATTGTATTTACTGGATGGGCAATCAATAGGTTTTTACTGCGATTCTAGAGAAAAACAACAATGGGAAGCATCATAAAGGACCGCTTGCTGTGGGTGTTCACTAGCATCGGCGTTGACCTCCACCAACTATATCACTTCCACGGAGCAGGATAAAAAAAATATATATATTGTTTTAATTCACTTCCGCTGAGGGACACAATAAAGATTGAATTGTAAAAAGAAAAACGTTATTGATCGATACGAAGTCCTTTGAGGAGAAATGTGTAGTAAGATAAATTATGACGAGCAGGGAGAATAGCCTCTTGTACCGTGTTCCACTCCAGGGTATATTAGTTTTAATTAATTTAATTAAAAGAAAAGAATGAGACCGGATTTGTCAAAGTATAATAAAACCAGCAGCCTTCCCGTCTGATATTGATCAGAATTAGAGGGAAACTTGTTTGAGGATATAAACTATGAGTATACTTGCATCTTTTCATTTATTTGCTTGTTTAATTAGAGCTTAACAGACGTTGAAGAGCTTAAAACCAAACAATTATAGAGCTAGACTAAATCTGAAACTGCTGATTGAAAAAACTATGACCGTAACATCACAACTCCAGAGACTGTAGGTTAGTTAGTCTAAGACGATCCACATATGGTGAACGGTTGAAATTATCAGCCCACAACAGACTGCGTAACGCGAACAAATGAACCTGCATAATGGGGCGGCAGTACTTGACTGGCATACGAAAAAAGGGATGCGGTCACGTCATTTCAGCAAAGCTGATTTTTTTTATATGAGTAGTTTACTTGTTTATGTAACATATTTTACCACTGCCAGACATTTTGGCCGGGTCCAAAAGGGTGCCAGACAGGCTGAAACCTGTATAAAAATGTGGTTCGGTAACGTCATAATGGCAAGGCTATTTTTTTTTAATTGTTAATTGAGATCACTGTGAGTGATTATTCGGAACTGCCAGACGAAAATCCCGGGTCTAACATCCTACCAGACGCAAGCGAAGTTTGAATGTCGCTACTAAAGCGATGTGCGACAAATGTATCTAACAGCCGATTTTCATCGAAACTATTGAAGTATTTGAAAATTTACTAAGTCTTATAGGAAATAAGATTTTAAATAAAATAGTATATATACAAAATTTTCATATATCCAGTAGAACAGAAGATATTTTAAAAAGAGTCAGTAGCCGCTATTCAAATTCAAGCAACTGAAAAACCAAGATTGAATGACCTTTTTATTCATCTAAGCAGCTTCAGCATCATGATGGCTTATTTCAAAGCCATCGGAATGTTTATAGATGATTCTGCATTGGCTTATGTAATAGTGGATAGCGACCCTTTAGCTGGATTTATAGCCGGAAAGCATTTTAACAGGTTCTTGCACCTGACAGCATCCTTTAATGACTTTGGGCTTTCAGATCTTACATTTTGAAACTTTTATAAAGAAAGAAGAAATAGAAATTGGCGATGATAAAATCAGTTATCTGAATGACTTTCAATCTACACAGACATCACGTCCCACTATTGAATATCCTTACTTTATACAATTGCTTAGAAAATATAATGAATATCAAGAAGCAACGATTAATGGACATTTTGGCAAAACACCGCAGTTTTGCATGATTTATGTAGATTTTGTTAATTATTTTGACACGAAGCATTCGTACTGGAGATTTTGAATTATTTAAATACATATTGGGCAAAATTTATTTTTTATACTCAACCAACCCAACAACACACGGTGGTTGGTCAAGTACCATGATAATTTATTAAAAATCGACGAGAGAACTTTTTGAGAAAGGGTTCTTCGGTGTGAAAAGAACCGAAAAAGCATTCTTTAGGCAGCTGCAATGCAGATGCTGCAAAAAGATTGACAGGAGTTATACTTTTCACCAATTCGATATCTGCTCGTCAACGCTGGTCTAAAAGTCACATCATAAAATCAACGATAATATCGCTTGTGTTTGAGGAATGTGGATTGCATAAAGCTCTAGATATTACAGCAGACTTGGAAAGAAGTAGAATGGAAAAAAGTTGGGTGCAGCTTCAGAATTTTATGCATTACATTAAACAAAATATAAATCCTTTTGCACCAGAATTGAGTAACGGTTTCTTACATAACATTGCAACAGGACGAGCAGCACCAAACCCTATAGCTGATTTCTTATTGAACATTGGATCCAGCTTTGGACAAATCTGTTTTATCGCTAAGCACATTGTACCAGTTGTCCACCTAAAACTTGTTCTCTGGATAGCATTCAGCTTTAATCTATATTTGCATATAGGGATTGGTATACCTAAGGTACCTTTTCCTGATAAAATTGATATTGTGGTTCCATGTCTGGCGAGTTCATTAGCCTTACAGTTCCCTGGAATATCTTTAAGCCCTGGTATCCAACAAAGGTGAATATTGAACTGCTTTGCCATCTTTATGAGACACGATAGGCAGTCTAGAGCTGCTTCTAAATTATAACAAGAATATTTTAAGGACTTGATTGCTACTTGGCTGCTCGAAAAGATACCGATATCACGTTTTTCTTAAGCCAAGATCTTACTTATTTACTTAAGTGGCGCTTCAGTTCGGAGTGAACCTGGGCCTCAACCAACAATTATTTCCAGTTTCGCACTCCAAGTTGGTCGAGGTCCCCTTGAACTTTTGCCCGCTACTCACGGTAAGGAGGACCTCTACTAAGTCGTCTCTCCGGGTTGGAATCGAAGACTATGTGGGCCGGAGCATTGGTGTCCATCCGCCTCACATGTCCTAGCCATCGAAAACGTCCAATACGCAGTTTTTTGACTAGGTCTATGTCGCTGTATACTCGTAGCTCGTATAGTCCGTTATTGATCTTCTCCTCCAAAACCTGTCAACGCAAACGGGACCGAATATCTTACGAAGAATTTTTTTCTCGAAGCGACCAAGAATATCCTCATCCGCTTTCAATAAAGTTCATGTTTCAGCACCGTAAAGCACGACTGGGATGATTACGGTCTTATATAGAGTCTCCTTAGTTGTTCGAGATAGAGTTTTACTGTTGAATTGCCTTATAAGCCAAAAGAACAGAGATTGGCAAGAGTTATTCTTCGCTTGATTTCTGCGCTGATGTTGTTTTTAGAGTTTATAGCAGAGCCAGGGTAGAAAAAGTCCCTTATTGCCTCGAAGTTGTAGCTGTCCCCTGTGACATTCTGTCCAATTCGTTGGCGTTGATTGTCCTTTTTTTGTTGACAGCATATATAATACTTACTTGGTTTTGCCCTCATTTATCGCTAAACCCATTTTGGCCGCTTCTTCTTCAATGCTTGCAAACGCACCAGTGACAGCTCCCTGAATTGTTCCAGTTATGTCGATATCGTCAGCGTATTCAAGCAGTTGTACGGAGTTTTGATGGATTATACCCCTGGTGTTCGCTTGTGAGTTACGCACAATCCGCTCAAGTACAATATTAAATAAGTCAGATGACAGCGCGTCACCTTATTTTAAACCTATTTTTTTTATACTGTTTCACTACTTTGCTAGGCTCCGGAATCCGTATAGCTCTGACCCGAACATTTCTGAATCCAGGATCAGTATCATGCGCTCATAAATCAGCAATTTCGGAATTCCATCAACGATTACTGGAGGCAACGAGCTGAAAAAATAGTGAAATCTGATTCTAGGAACATGTTTCCTCAAATAAACAAGATTTTTAAGCCTCGTAAAACCATTCGAGTTCCGAAATTGAAAGTACCAGTACTTTCTGAGTCGCTACCTTCTCAGGCAGGGATTGATAGCAAATATTGTCCCCTCATCGATAACCATTTCGTTATCGATGGTGGGATAGATAAGCTTAATCTGATTGGCTCTCATTTTGAGGCAGTTCATGCAACATACCTCCCAAGTTGCAAAGCTGATGACGTATCTAGGGAGCTGATAAGGTTTTGGACAGTAAACAGAGATTCAGACACTGTGCTCCATTTTTCTGACCAAGTAAAGGCAAACGAACTGACGACAGATCAGGCGAACAATTACCATGTGACGCTAGACGAACGGACGGACATATTCAGGAAACTGAGTAATAAAAAGTCCTCTGGGTTGGATAGCATTCCAAACATTGTGCTGAAGCATATATGCACATACCAATCGAAATTATACGGCAATACTGCGTTATTTTTTAATAATCCGCTGAATAACAGTTACTTCCCTAGTTGTTGGAAAACATCGAAGGTTTTTCCAATTATCAAGAAAAAAAAGAATATCCTTCTGATCTTATGAATTATAGGCCAATCAGTCTCCTGCCTAATATTGGGAAAGTTTTTGAGATAGTTATCAGCAAGTTAATTCTGTTCGCGTGCGAAAGAAAGGAGATAATTCCGCGGAATCAATTTGGGTTCAAAAGAAACCACTCGTCAGTGCATGCTATAACCAAACTAATTTCGGATATTAACTGGAATTTTAGCGCAAAGAGATATACAGCTGCCTGCCTGGTAGATATCGAAAAAGCCTTCGACACGGTTTGGATTGACGGGTTAATTTATAAGCTTATTAGATATGAATTTCCACACGAGCTTGTAAAGATGATCAACTCAATGGTTCGCGGGAAAAAAATCGTTGTAACAGATAGACAGTACACGACGACCAGAGCATTTAATATCAGCAATGGTCTGCCGCAGAGTACAGTTACGGCACCAATACTCTTTAATATTTATGTTTCTGAAATGCTCAAGGATGTGGATAATTCTTTAGCATTTGCTGATGATGTCGTCCTGTATGCACATGGCTCTAAGATCGCAGATGTACAAAATGAGCTCCAAATTAAATTCAATAATCTCCTGACATTCTGTCGAAATTGGAAGTTAAAAATAAATATATCTAAATGTGAAACCATATTGTTCTGCACCCCTCTAAGACGCGGTAACTCAGATTTGAGACGTAACTGGAAAAACATACAAATAGTTGGTGATAATGGACATCACATCGAATCAAAAACTATTGTGAAATATTTAGGTGTTTATTTGGATAATTTTTTGTACTACAATGACCACATAAGTATACAGTTGAAAAAGGCAAGAGCGGCATTTAAGTCTCTCAGAAGTCTTTTCTACTCCAATTATTTGAGATCCGATGTGAAAGTCATATGTTACCAGGCTTTTGTGCGTCCAATTCTGACCTATGCGAGTCCAGTATGGTGGAACATTACTCCATCTTACATGGAAAAACTACGAATTTTTGAACGGAAGTGTCTCATAGCCTGCATGCGGATGTGAAAAAGTGCTCATTTTGACTTTCAGCATTACGTCTCTAACAAAAGATTATTGAATGAGTCCGACGTGTCCGGGATCGATAACGTCTTTTTGGACCTTGCAAGAAATCACTTTGTGCGAACGGCAACTGTTACGGAGAATGAATTAGTCTCTGAACTATCTTATCCTAACCCTGAGTATTTTAAAATATACCACCTGAGGCATTTTTGTATCTGGATGCATATGGTTATTTATCAGACTCGTCCAACATTCCTATCATATATCATGTTCCAAGAAGGGCGACGGACAAAAGAATTCTATATGATCCTACATTCTTGAGGAATGGCAATGCTATACTGAGATACTGCGTAAGTGTACCTGATAGGGATATGAAGAAAAATACTGGTGGCTTGACTGGGTTGAAGCTGATGCTTAGATTCGGCGCGTTCCATGCACCCCGCTGGCGCTAGTGGAAGTTGTATCTCTGTACGCGATGACAACTTTTCAGCTAGCGGGTACCAAACTCATTACTGACAGGTTGTCAAGCGGATCCCGGGGTACTGTTTCAACTACCGCTGGCGTGGAATATGGAATGCGCCGATTAGATTAGATTAAGTTAGTTTTAGTTTTTCTGTTTGTTCGTTTTGTTTTTTTATTGTTGTAAATAGTTTTCATTTAATTTTTAAGGTAGACTATATAACAAAAAATTATATGACAGAAAAGATTTGTTAAATTTCCGCATTTTCTTCTCGACATTTTAAAATACAGACATATAAAATATATCTTAATTATAAATAGATAGAATAATAGATAGACTAATATATAAGTTAAGTAACGAGAATTGTCAAAAACAGTCATTTACTTTTATTAAAAGTTATTGTTATTAGTATTTAGCTTATTTATAGTTAAAATGAAAACGATGTTATATATTTACTGGAAAAAAAAAAAAAGGATTAGTATCATGCGCAGCAGTGGTAGTGCCTGGCGGGGTACGATGCGATGTTGTTTGACACGTGCATGCTCCTGTTTTATTGTTGTTTGATCTTTCTTTTATGACACCGGTGATCTCCAGTTGTGTCAACCCATGGACTCGCATGCACACTTGCAAACGTTTTTAAGGATTTATATGTGTCCGTGGGAGCCGTGGTGTAAGTGGTTAGTGTGTCGGATCACTGCGCGTAAGATTCCAAGTTCGAATACCAGAAAACACCGAAAAGTTTGATCACGGTCCCACCTCTCGCGAGCGTCTGACAAACATCCGAGAGTATTGTTGTCTCGAAAAAGTCTTGGATGCGAAGCGCTTCCCAGAATCAAATTTCTTCAAGTTTGGGAACAGATGGACATCTGAGGGTGCCAAATCAGGTAAATAAGGGGGGACGGCCGAGCAAATCGTACCCTAAATCCCACAGTTTTCCCATCGCCAACGCACACTTCTTCTCATCGCCAGCTGCCCACTTTTTAACGGTTGACATGGAAGGACCAGAGTCCTCGTAAACTTTTGTCAACTTTGGATAAATTTCCTTAGGGGTTAACTCATCCAAAACGAAGAATTTTATGACCGCACGATATTCAAGTTTATCCATTTTAACGAAAAACACGCAAGACGTCTACTGCAAAAATTCGTGTAAATAAACTACTTGAGAGAACAAGTTGAAACTTGTCATACGAACTAATGAGAAGGCAGGAACGCTATCTCTGCGTCAGGCCGAGAACTTTTCACCTTGCCCTCTTATATTGCCTAGATCTAATTTGTCCCCTTAGTCGACTTTTTCGACAAGCTTGTTGGGGGCGCTGCAGTATTATACATTGTCCAAGTAAGTATTATGGAATATACGGACAAGCAATGCTATATCTAGCAAATCTGTCATCAGTAAAGTTAGAAAGACCAGCACTCGAGGGATATTTCCTCAGCAATCTGAGTGAAATATAACGAAATCCACAAGGACTATTTAAAAATCATTTTGATGGTTGGGGATGGTTCAAGGACGTGCGTCAACCTCAACTAAACTTTCATCTTTTACTTTCACATTTCATGCTTTTTTTCTATTCACCCCAAATGAATCCATAGAGATCGGAGTGACACGGGACGGTACGCCGGAAATTTGAAATTTTTGTTTCATAGGTACATATCGGGTCACCAAGGGATACTTTAATAAGCTGCTGGTCCAAAGAGAACACCTGAAGTTGACTACCTCATTATAGTTCATCTCAGCTGAAGGGTAGATGCAAAAAAAATATTGTGCTTGACTGTTTCAAACAAAGACATCAAGTGACAAGGGGAGAATTCTTTCTCATTCAAAGGAAAAGCCTGCAATTTTCTCTTTCAAATCTTTTAGCAAGGAGACGGCCACTCAACAATGCCGATTCCTCACATCTCACGAATTTTCAGTGAATTCAGATTAATGACTGGTCTGTCAGAGATATTTGATTCTAACTGCAATGTGAGGTTGGTCACGAACACAGACAACTAAACGGTCACGAACCATTTCATCCAAATTTACAGGCAAGGACCGTGTAAAAAACTCAGATTTTCTGGCCTTTTCATCTCGTATCTTGGGTGGAATTTTTCACCTTCGTAGACAACGTGACCGGTATTTTAATTTCAGCCAATCTTGGCCTACACAATGCGACTATCTACGTCCTCCAGTAGACGGAAATATACATTTTTCATTTACATACAGCATCACTTGCTTGCAACACCGTACAGTGTAATTGGTAGTGAACCCTAGCAATCTACAAACTATGCTCTTAAGCACTGTTCTCCTTAACAGTATCGTTCTTTCCCTCACAACTGATTTTGATTTTTTATTCATGTTACATCCTTTCGCTTCGTTATGCGGGTATCTACAATTTCACTTTAATGAACGCATAGTTCTCAGGGCACACCTTTGTCGTCCTCTATTCTTCGAACCAAACTCCCATAATTTTTCAAATTATTATGCAGATTCACTGGACGCAAAAGGAAATTTGTTTTTTTCTCAGCCTTTTTCTTCGTTTCATATTCCACGCTCTCTTTGGCGAAATTAAATTGAAAATTTGATTTCCCTTCCATGGAAACTGATTAAAAAAAAAAACAAAGCTGGACCTTGAGAGTTTGCTACAGCGAAACAGCAACCACATCAATGACAGGCAGGAGCACACAGAACAGTATGTGTCCTCCCATTTCCGGGCGACATTAAGTCGGCAGTAGTACATGACAGAGATTTATTTTTTCCCTCCTTTTCATTTAAAATTGTTATTAGAAAAATAAACTCTGAGACACAATGTCAAAACCGTGTGTATCATGACGAGTGGATTCGGCACTGATACTTGATGGAGTATGAGATCAAACGTTGAGAATGTGCGCTCGTTATTTCTAGCGTTTTCAGCGGATATCCTCTGAAAAATTCATGGCTCCGATGAGAAATACTTGGAATATTTAAATTTGTTGAAAATTAACATAAAAATGCCAGCAAAGTGTATCAATTTATTATTTTTCAATTCTTAGACAATACTTGTTATTGACTCGAGGACATGAATAGCATCATTCCAGGTGAAATGGTCTCACAAACTCAACCCTAAGATTCGATACCTTGAAGAAGAAGAAGAGCATCGGAGTGATGATATTCTTAGTATAACCGTAATGCATTTGTTTTGGTCGTCTTTTATAAATGACAAAAAGAATCCTCTCTTCCAGGAAGTTCAAGCTTTTCGAAGCTACATTTCAATATTTTTGTTTAGCTCAACTTTATGGGTATTTGAAGTATGTTGATACAGAACGTTATTTATTTTACGTTAAAAGTATGTGAGGCTTTAGGAAAGGGTATTCTAAGGTGGAATACATTTTTAATCTAACATCTACTATAAACCCCATAGGCATATCAGTAGAAATGCAGTGAAGTAGAAGGGTTATGATCACTTGCTTTCAGATCATAACCTCGCCGAAATAGGTAAAAGAGGATCTACTATAAGCCTAAGTTCGAACAGAAGAAAAGCGATTTTGTTGACTTCAGGGCGGCTTCCGGTACAATAACGCGTGAAGCACTGAAAACATCATAATCTTAGTTCGTCGTTTGAAACGAACAGTGTAATGCGAAGCATTTTCAGTAACACCCAATCACCTGTGTGAAAGGAGATTCACTTTGCCAAGTTTTTTGAAACTAAAATAGGTATGAGGTAAGGATGCTTACTAAGTCCATTGTTGCTTTCCCCTTTCATCAATTATTTGTAAGACGAGCTTTCTGAGGGAGTCTAAATTTCAACAAATCCATAAGTTATCTGTTAAATGCCAGTGACATACTCGTAATATTACTTACTTACTTATCAAGAACTTGTGCGCGCCATTTATGGCGAGGAGGTCCTCTACTGCGTCGTCTCTCCGGGTTAGATTCGAAGACTCTGCGAGCCGGAGCATGTCGATTCACTCTTCATATCCTAGCCATCTCAAACGTCCAATACACAGTTTATTCACTAAGTCGATGTCAATGTAAAGCTCGTAAAGTTCGTCATTGAATCTTCTTCTTCGAAGCGCGTCAACGCAAATGGGAGCGATTATCTTACGAAGAATTTTTATCTCGAAACGAACAATGATATCTTCATCCGCTTTCAACAAAGTTCATGTTTTAGCGCCGTGAAGCAGGACTGAAATGATCAGGGTCTTTTTGTTTGAGATAGGGCTTTACTGCTGGAGTGCCTTATTAGCCCAAAAAAGAGCGATTGGCAAGAGTTATTCTTCGGTTGATTTCTGCGCTGATGTTGTTCTCAGAGTTTATAGCAGAGCCAAGGTAGACAAAGTCCCTTACAACCTCGAAGTTATAGCTGCCCCCTGTGACATTCTGTCCAATTCGTCGGTGTTGGCTGTCCCTTCTTGTCGACAGCATATACTTGGTTTTGCCCTCGTTTATCGCTTAACCCATTTTGGCCGCTTCCTCAATGCTTGCAAACGCACCGGTTCTTCGGGAAATCCTTGCAGTTCCTCTTAAGAAATCCCAACATTGAGTTGGCCATTGCAATAATATAATCAACATGAAAATTAAATGTCATTCTCGTGTCAAAAATGTCACCAAGATCTTTGACTTCAGACTGTCTACTAAGGCTTATACTAGAAATAGTATAAGTATATAATGAAGGTGTTAATGTGCGATAGGCAGAAAGAAATTGGCATTTGTTAATGTTGAGTGGTAAAAAATGTTCTACACAGCATTTTTCAATAATACTTAAATCATGTTGTAAATGAATGCAGTCGTCCATATTTTTTATTCTAGCAAAAATCTTTAAATCGTCTGCATACATTGAACATTTTGCAAAACGTACTAGAGAAGGAATCTCGTTAACAAAAATGTTAAATAACAAAGGGCCAAGGTGGCTGCCTGTGGTTCTTCAGATGGGACATTAATAGATTTCGATTGAACACCGTGAATTTTAACTATTTGCTTCCTGTCTATTAAATAGTTAGAAATCCATTTAAGAAGTGAAAAGTGAATGCCAAAGTCTTAAACTTTTCGTATTAATACTTCATGGCAAACAGTATCAAATGCCTTTACAAAATCAGTGTAAACAGTATCTATCTGAAAACCAGATTCCAATGAATTCAGAACATAATTTGTAAGCAACGTTAAATTGGTAGTCGTTGATTTACCAGAGATAAACCCGTGCTGAAAAGGAGATATCAGTTCCTTTATATGAAAACCAAATTTTTGTTTAACTATTTGTTCAAATAATTTTGGAATAGCTGATATTTTGGAGATTCCTCGATAATTTTCAATTGTATGTTTAAGCCCAGATTTAACAATAGGACTTATAAAAGAAACCTTCCATTCATCCAAGGAAACTCCTGAAACAAATACAAAATTACAATTTTGTTGCACTGCTTAAGTACGAAAGATGGAATTTTGTCCGGACCACAGTTCAGATTCACCTTCATTAATGAAATGCCATATGAAACGTCATCTAGGGAAAGAAACAATGCCCCCAAGCTTTCATTAGTAACTATAGGGTTATTTGATCGTAAAATTATATTCGGGTTAACCTTATATACCGATTCAAAGTAGTCAGCAAAAAAATTACATGTATCCGCCAAATCAGTAGAGGTTCGGCCATTATACTGCATATTTTCATAAAAACCAGATAACTTACTTTTTCCATTTATGAATGTCCAAAAAGCCTTGGGATTATGACACAATTCCGATTGAATGTTCATCATATATTGCTTATTCAAAAATCGATTGAGGAAATCAAATTCCCGGCGTAATTGGCAGCATCTGGTTTTATCAGACTCGGCATCGGTTTTTTTAAATAACTTGAATGCCTTATTTTTAACATTTTTTAAATCACTAAGTCGTTGATTAAACCAAGGTAATTTGACCACAGACTTATTTCGTTTACGCGGAACAAAAAGAGTAAAACACTAAGCACAATTTTGGACCATGATAAAATATTTAAATTTAGGGAATTTATAGAGCACCGAAAAAATACGTCTACACTGTAGGTCAGTCTACACCATCTTGTTTTTCTGGATTTTTCTCGATTCAAGCCGTCGAAAGCCTTCTCGAAGTCGATAAACAGCAAATGTAGCAGAGACCTGTACTCAACGCATTGTTCGATTATGATCCGTAAGATTTTTATGTGGCCAATGCAGAAGGATCCAGCATGAAAGCCTGCCTGTTCAACGTCAAGAGTTAAATCTAAATGCTCTGTGATCCGTTCCAGAATTATTTCAGCTGTTATTTTGGCTACGGCTGGAAGAACACAAATATCTCTTCAGTTTCCGCATTCCGTCAAGTTTCCTTTTTTCGGAAGCTTAATGATCATCCCCCTTTTCCACTCCTGCGGAAATTGTTCACTATTCCAAGCTCTTCGTATTAGAAGGTGCAGTAGATCTGCCGATGTATTTGGTGCCGCTTGAAATAGTTCGACAGGGATGCCATTAATACCCACCACCTTGTTCTTCTTGAGGGACTTGATTGCTGTTATTATTTCAGTTTTACTGGTAGGCACGGTGCGAATTCGGGAATTTGTTGCTTCGAACAGCTCTTTTCAATTCGAGATCATACCGCCATCGTCTAAGTGATTTAGCACTGTAGCGAAATGTTCTCTCCATCTAGTGAGCTGGTTCTCATCCGAGATCAGAAAGTTACCGTCTAGGCTCTTCACTGCGTATTGTTTGGAATTCAAACCACCAGTCAGCCCCTTAGTGATGCTATAAACGGTCCTACTGTCGCACCTGCTCGCTGCTTCTTCTGCCCCTGAAACCAGTGAGCTTATGTGCTGACGTTTGTCACGTCTCACAATACGCTGCACTTTTTTCTTCTTCACATGGTATTTGGCTTCAAGCTCGGTTCTCTCTACTGCTGAGCCTGCTGCAATCCGAGCCTTGATTGCTGTACGCTCATCGATCCGTCTTCAGGTGTCTGCAGATAGCCATGTGCGATAGTTTTTCTGCCTTTTACCGATATAGGTGTATACTCCAGCCGTAAAAGTATTTTCCCATTGTCTATGTTATAGCGTACGAATTTGCATTCCATTTGGAGGAATCTAGCGTTATGTGGCGCTTCCTGGAGTGAGTCCAGGACGATTTTGATGTTCCAGAATACAATCGTTGTCCATGTTCGATAGCCAAAGGTTGTCATCAAATTATCCGTTCATATCTGAGACGTTAGTCTCCGTTTCGGAGCAATTATTTTTTTACGGTTTCGGCTCGATGGGCCACAGACCAACCAACACTTATACTGTTTTGTGGCGCAGGATGCCCGCAATTCATCATCTTCCGTTCGCAGTTTCCAGAGAAATTCCCAGATGTCACCACGAGGAGGTGGAAATAGGACTTACTAACAGAGCTGCAAGTTGTTCGGCTGCAGTGGCTCTTTCTCGTTTAGCGGACCAACACCCATTGGGAGATGCTGCTCCTACGACGCCTTTGTTAGCCATTTAGCATCCATCCATCCCTTCTTGTGGATCGGGCAAACGATGCTGAGATTCCATTCATCAGGCATACACTCGTCTGGTCAAATATTAGAGATGAGTTGGTGTATGGTATGCACTCTACCAACTCATCACCAGTTGCCTTGAAAAGTTAGCCCGGTGAGCCGTCAGGTACAGCAGCCTTGTTGGATTTCAGCTTGGGTATTGCCATCCTCACTTTACTTTGGTTAGGTGGATGGAAATTTCGGCTACCATTGTCTGTTCTGAATGGTTCAAGAGTTTACTATGACAACCAGTAAACGCAAGGTCAGCATGGAATCAATTATTTGGTTAACAATTTGAATCTAGGGAACAGTAGATGAATTCTTTCTGAAAAACTTAGTGATTTGTGTTTTCTTCGCGTTCAACTCCACAAGGTTTGCTTTTCCCCACTGCAAGATGTTCTATAAATTTTCGTTAATTTTGAGGATTTGTATTTCCGTAAGGGTTTATTTATTTTCCTTTAAATATAGGAATACAATTATTTTTATATAGAAACAAGAGTATAATGGATATCAAGAATTTTTCAGTATATTTATAATTCAGTCTTCATTAGTAAGTTATTTGTACAATCTCAAACCGCATAGAAATAAATAAATAATATTATTATTATTATTATAAGTTTATTGACAGCGAATTAAATTACATTAAAAACAATTGTATATTTAGCATGGGCGGCTAGGGCCTTCAGCTAAATAAATAATAATTTCGATCGGATGTTCCGATTTGTTGCATATCAGTATGACCACTTTCCACTTCTATTTTTTCTATATCCCACTTTATATACATGGGTTTCATAGCTCTTCAACTTCAACATCGTAGACAAAAAAAGTATTTGTAGCCAATATGATTATTTACATCAATTTGGTTAACGGAGCCAAAAACAAACAATAGAGACAAACAAATTCGCTCCCATCTTAAAATTCTTCAAAGAGAAAATTTCGCAAGAAATACGTAGTTCACGAACGAAAGTTATAATTTGTTCTAGATGAGCGGGTAGAGTCTCTACCTATTTTTTCCTGGAAAAATATCATAATTTTAAAGTGCATTAAAAACAACTTTGGCAGATATGTATGTATAAGTATTTGGCAAATACGAAGTTTGTCATTTTTGAGCTCATCTATGTCCCGCTTAAAAAAAACGTCTGAAGACCAATAATGGAGACTAACGAACAGAGTAGAGCAGAATCGTGACTGAAAGAAAATAGTAGTTAATTGTTAGACGATTTGATTGTGGATTGAATCGAATGACAAATGATAGGAAATTTGGTACGAGTATAAGATTAAAGCTTCTTTTGCTAATTCGAAAAAATCGTGTTCTACCTCGCAAGTCTCGCATCGAATCTCGCTTCACTGTGCGCATGCACATACGAGTAAGAATAAATGTAAACGGTTTTCTCACAGCAAAGCGCTTCTCGCATCGCATCGCTTTGTGGCGTCTCTATGCGCGCAGCCAAAATCATTAAAATTGATGTTCGTTTGTAGATGATGAACTCGAAAGAACAAGATGTTTGCAAAAAAAGAAAAAAAAATTATATAACTGAGTAATGGTAAAAGTTAGACCTACGTTCTGACACTATAGTTCACTCTCAATAAATGCATGGCATTAGCCGTCAGCCGAAAAGAAAGACAGACTTTATATAATTGAATTTAATAATGTGTAGTGATATAGCAGAAAAAAAAATAAAAAATGATTCAAAAGCTCGTTTAAAATTTTAGTACGATACTTCAAAGCTTTAACGTAGCTAACCAGAGTAGACCAGCTGTGACCATTCAAAATGTTTGTAAGATCCTCCTACGTTAAACCAATTTTTCTCCAGTGCGAGCGTCTACTTAAATTGAAGATGGGACAGGTTCCAATGAAATGTATGATGTCTTATTTTGCATGCATGTTTCACAGTGAGCACTCGGCATTACGATCACTTCGATGGGGCATATAATTGAAGTATAGAAGTTCTCCTCTTGTTTTAAGTATAGTAGATATTGTATTATACTGTGACTGTTGTGAAAATAATTGTTTGTTAAATTGTGCTCCAAAGTTCGGTATATGATCCTGTATTCACTTTGCTGTGCACTTTGGTAAAAAACTCAAACTTTACTTCTCTTATTTTACCCCACAATGTTAGCAATGAATTTTTCCACTGTCTAGTTCCATATTGTTTTCCAGGCACAATCTTAACCATTCGCCAAAGAATTGTGTTTATGCTGAACGATGTGGGTAGCCACAATTTTAAGGAGTCTGTGTGGCTGGTACTCCATGATTTTTCTAATGTAGTCGAAGTGTAATTTTAGTCTGTGCAGATCGAGTGGAGGTAGACCAGTTTCCAGGTGAAGCATGTAGGTTGGTGTGTTTTCTGGCAATCGGAATATTTTCTTTAAAAAGTATCTCATCAGTTTATCCACATCATAGTGCTGGGAAACTCCCCAGACCTGAGCTGAGTAACACATTATAGCCCTAACAACCGCTTCAAATAGATTTCATTTCATTTCATTTCATTTATTATCATTGTAATGCCTATACACTTAAAGATATAATATTTTATTAATTAGTGATAAGCTTAGATTACAGATAAAAGCTACAATATTAAATAGAATATACATGAATTAGACAAGATTGAGTTAAGTTAAAATAGATAACATTATTGTTAAACTATCCATTTTGAGATAGATAAATAATTAATACATTTTTAAACCTTGCTGCGTTTTCAATACGTCTAATAGAAGGCGGCAAAGAATTCCATAGCGGATGCGTCTGGAAAAGCTTGACATGGTCATACCTTTGTAGTCCGAAAACGTACCTAATAGCATTGTTAAAGGTGACACACAGTCTTCTTTTACTGACAGAGCTATAAGGTTAGTGTTGGTGAGGCTGCGAAAATTATCACCAAAGGTAGCATTGTGGGTAAATCCATTACTGTGTACATTGACAGCCAGGCAGCCGTTAAGATTCTGGAATCCACACTAATTAGATTTATGGTCATTAGAATCTGCAAACGGCATGTTAATGAGGTATCACAAGCCAACAGGTGAACATATACTGAATACCAGGGCATATGAACATAGCGGGTAATAAAAGAGCAGACGAATTCTCTTAAAAGGGATCGGCGTTGCACATCTCGTAGGCCCTCCCCTGCGTGAAGATTTCTATTTGCTCTATAAGTAAATTCATCAGAGATGAAGCAACTAGCAAAAACAACAGGCGGTGGATCCATCTGGATAGGTGCTTCACTGCCAAAACAGTGTGGTCGGCCTACGAATTGATGAGAACACGATTTCTGGTTGCGTTTAGTCGTAATAGTATGCGGGTCATCTCTGGCATAATCACGGAACCATTGGGATTCATGAAGAGCGTATCGGCATATTTACCTCACAACAACTTCTGAAAGAACTGCTGGGATGAGGATGAAATCGCACCTGTCCGACACCTGCTGTGCGAATGCACTGTCCTCGCCGACAGAAGAATTGGGGCTCTCTATAGTTACTCGATAAAAGGACCTTTGCCACATTAAGCTGAAAGACCTTCTGAGATCTATGTGGTTCTAAACCAGCGGCTCCCCTTTCCAAGCTGACAGTCCTTCTCAGATGCATTACCTTATCTTACTTACTTACTTAGGTGGCGCTACAGTTCGGGGTGAACCTGGGCCTCAACCAACAAGCCTCTCCATTTAGCTCGGTCTTTGGCTAATTGCCTCCAGTTACGCACTCCAAGATGGTCGAGGTCCCCTTGAACTTGTGCGCGCCACCTACGGCGATGATTCCCTCGGGGTTAGATTCGAAGACTAGACCTTACCTTATCTAGACGGGTGTTAATTCATCAATTTCTCTTTGCAGGTTCCCAGGGTAAAAATAGAATAGGTACAATATTCCTAAGAACCCTTAGCGGATATTATATCAATTTAAAATCTGGCAACTCTACTCTGCGACTCTTATAGGTATTCAAGTATACGAATCATTTTTAACAATAAAACGAACATTTCCATTTGTATCAGTTTCAAAAGTTCGTTCTTCTCCCTTTTGTATGTGTACATGGAACAGAGTTCCATTTAAAAAGGATAAGTTCTTTAAATCCCATCAAGCGTATTCCTTTTTGTGTGCTTTATAAAGACGAAAATACCTAACAATGCATAGCTTCAATTGTTGCTTTTGGAGTATTCAATTCAATCGTTAACCACAAAGAAGAAGCCCATCCATCCATCAAAAGACGTATGCCATGGCACTTTTATATACCCAACTCATCTTGTTTTCTCCCCCAAACCATTGTGTTTCTATCCCTTAAATCTCCATCACTGCAAGCAAAAGGAGGGAGTCATATAAAAAAGAACAGCCGCCTCTTTTTATTCAATAAGAATATTGAGAAAGTAATCAAACAAATTTACCGAAAAAGTTTTCTTTTTATTTTATATTTTCGATCCGAAATATTCCCAAATACGCTTGCAACACCTGAGCTTCGGGGATTTACATGCGTTGGGGTTGCGCTACTTTCAGTTCGTGGGTCGCTTTTATATCCTTTTTTTCCTGTATTAAGCAGTTGGGAGTAGCCCTTTCAGTCTCAGGGATTAATGTCCTCGAATTTGAGGGTATCGGGAAGGGAATAAAGATGGGAATAATCAAAATAACCGCGCTGCTCCCTATTTTCAATTGGATGTATCTAAGGGATGATTTGTGCGTAAACCCCTTTTAATGTCATTGTAAAGCGATTAGGTATAACTATAGTAAATGGAAAGGCTTTCATATTTGAATCCATATAATCTTCAGAACTTTGATTAGGCTTTTCTGCGCTTTGAGTAATATTTTGTTGAAGTTGAATGTAAGGTAGCTGCGTACGAATGCCTTTGACAGCTGTTAATATCTGGTAATTACCTGATCGCTTGGTGTTGGCGGCTCCATTTAATCCTTTTGAGATGACTGATGATCCCCCAATGTCCTGTGCTAACAACAATAAATTAAATACCACGCAAAGCAGCCTTAGGATTGGTGACGAATAATACCCCCCCACTTTGTTGTACTTAATCATTCAAACCGCTGCTTCTTGGAATTTCACTTCACCGTGAAGTGTCCCAGTCGGCAACATTGTTTGGTAGAACTCAAGGATATAAATTATTAGCCAGCAAGCCGGTTACCTTTTTTCCAATAAATACCTTACGTTTTAGGGGATGGTAATGCGATTGGTTAAACAAAGGCGGGGTGAAAGAAATAATCCCTTCAATGAACCTGGTGGCTTAAACTTTGCCTACCCCACAAAGCAAATCGTGGTCTATGATGGTGCGTCTTGCATATTATGAATAGAAATTTTCAATGTTTTCCCTCGATTATAATCTGTAATCCTCTTAAAGGTTGTTCCACGGTACTCCTTCTGTACTCAACTCTAATTGCCTTTACATTTAGATGTTGACTGGAATAAATTAATTTTCGTACCGCAAAGACGGGATAGCGATGCGGAGTTGATGTCGCAGTTGGTTGGTCTGGATGGGTTCGATTTTGTCTGGCTTCTTTGGAGAAAAAGAAATTTATGAGAACACCAGTGGGTGGAAGAAACGAATCTAAGAACGGTCGTCTGCAGGCGACGGAGCTGTTAATAGATGCTGCAAATTTAAGCTACCCACGCATATCTACAAATAGGTTGATTACTTTCTAAAGATAGTGGGTGACGACTTTCCAATTTTTCCCGAAGAACCATTTTACTTTACCTTGCCACTAACATACTTAAAGCATAGTTACTCCTGAGAATCTAACTGGATTTACTCGGGTTAATCGAATCTGGCGGGAGATTAAATACAGTATTCAATGAGATTCCCACATTTCAACTTTCATAAGACAACTTAGAGTTCACCATATCAACGGATAGCTTACAAAGCAGATCCGATTGTGATCGATAGAGTGGACACTAATCCGCCAGTAGTATTGGATGTTCAAACGATCCGAGGTGGTAATCAGCTGAAGCCATTACAACTGAGGAGTATGACTAGATACAAAGTATTTATCGATATGGGATATATGAATCTATTGATATATGAATATCCCTCGCACGTAAAACAAGTACGAGTACCACATTACCACTACCCTCTGAGACTGGATAGGTTAGGTTAAAATGGTTAGCTACAACGAATGGGTGCAGCCTGCACTCGAATCTCAAACGGATCCATTATGCTTCCCTGATGTGGAATTTCCTGGCTGAAGTACTGAAAAGAGAGGAAAAACAAAATGGCTAGAGTTCTATGTTAATGGAACGGCCTCGTCTGAACCACCCTGAAGAAGTTATGAATTTCATGATGGTGGTTGGTGGCTTTTCATACACGTTGCCCAAATGAACGCTCTAAGGGCCGTCTCCCTGGTATTGCAGAGACTAGGGCATTTGCAAAGGAAGTGTTCTGTGCCCTCCTCTACGCCTGTGTTGCCGCAGCCTCTGCAGAGTTCATCTTTACTTAGCCGCATTCTCTTCCGGTGGACCACCAATAGGTTGTGAGCGGTAATGATACCTATGTGAAGCACCAAGTTTCGTCTATTTTGAGTAGGGACAAGCTTGGTTCTCATTTTGTCATATTTTAACCAGATGCTTTGGGAGACTCGGCATGATGGGAGCGCTCTCCATTTTTTTTCCCAGACTCCGGCGACCTGCATAAACTGCAAAGGCAAGCACCCAGCAAAGTAGCAAAGGGGCTTCAAAAAAGGCGCGATACTCTCAAGAAACCGATACACCCGAACCCAAGCTTTAGAGATCGTCAAACAGATAAGCCTGAGACCGCTAAGCCAGTCAAAACGACGAGACCGATAAAGGAAAATAAAAAAATTGCGCAAGCGAACATCGCTGGTCCAAGTGCAGTGGAAAAACCGCCACAGGTTGACGCGAGATCGTACGCGCAAGTCGCGTCAAACGAAAACAAATTAAGATCAGCTGCAACAGATCTGATCAGCCAAATATTTACCATTATATTGGAAAAATTTGAGGAGCAAACCAAGGTTAATAAAATTATACTTGACAAATTGAGCAAGCTCGAGTTCAAACCTCGCAAGACAGTCAAAAAAACATGAATATGAAACAGCTTCTTAAGATACTAACGTGGAACACAAACGGCCTTCTGAAAAAAATCGACGAGTTAGAAGTGTTTCTACGGAAAAATAATATTGATATATATTTGGTATCGGAAAAGCACTTAAAAAAGGGACTTAGACCCAAAATAAAAGGTTACAGCGATTACCATGCGAATAATTAACTAAAAATTTGACGGAAGTCGAGGAATGCTATGATCTATGCTCAGATCACTCACCAGTCACTCTGCAAATAGGTGGAAGTCTAGTAAAAAAAAGAAGGACCGCCTAGGTTAACTAGTAACAAAACTAACTGGGACGCTTTCAGAAAAGACTGCAAGGAAAATGTTGCCTTAAATGTACCGCTAAAGACACCGTTCGAAATAGAAGAAGAAATCGACAAACTCGTCGAAGCCATTCAGAGCTCAGCGTGGAAAAATACTCCTTTGTGGAAGACAGAAGCACGGAACAATAAAGTCAAATACCAGCCTGAAATCGATGACCTCATACGAGAAATAGGAGAGCGCGCAAGAGATGGCAACAATCCCGCGCACCACCGGATAAAACTTATCTGAACCACCTTTGTAACAAGCTAAAAAATGTGCTGCAGGACCTAACAAATCAGAAGACTTTTACTTGCCTTGAGGGTCTGACCGCTGATAAGTATTCAAACTACTCTCTATGGAAAACCTTGAAGTCCATAAGGAAACCTGTAATGCACTCGCCGCCAATTAGAAAAGCTAACAGGGAATGGGCAAAAGAAGACAAAGAGAAAGCAGAATTATTTGCCGATCACTTAGAGACGTTCAAGCCGTTCGATGGACAACCGTTGATCGAAGATCCGAATGATAATATGGCACCCGATAACTTTAAAATAAAAACCGTATCCCTGTCCGAACTTCGAATGACAATAAAAAAATTGAAAAATAACAAGGCTCCGGGATATGATTTAATCACTGGCGAAATTTTGAAAGAGCTACCGAAAAAAGTGCTGGTTAAGTTGCTCTACATTATAAGTGCTCCTTTAAGACTATTATATGTTCCAAGGCAATGGAAAGTCCGCGAAGTTATTATGGTTCCGAAACCGGGGAAATGTGTAAATGACAAGAAATCATATAGACCCATTTCACTTCTGCCAGTAATATTTAAGGTCTTCGAGAAACTTCTGCTGAAACGATTGCAACCAGTAATTGAAGAAAGACACTTGATCCCGGATCATCAATTCGGCTTTCGGGTCAAACGCCGTGGGCGCCGTGGCGTAAGTGGTTAGTGTGTCGGATCACTACGCATGAGGTTCCAAGTTCGAATCCCAGAAAATACGAAAAAGTTTTTTTCACGGTCCCACCTCTCGCGAGCGTCTGACAAACATCCGAGAGTATTGTTGTCATGAAAAAGCTTCTCAAATCGCCGTTCGGAGTCGGCATTAAACTGTAGGTCCCTTCCATTCGTGTGAAAAATATAACGCACACACATGATTGGTTGCGAGAAGCTAGGCCCTGGCACTTTAAAGAGCTGCTGCGCCAAATATTTGTATTTTTTTTTGTCAAACATTCTACAATCGATCAGGTGTATCGAATAACAAACGAAATTGAAAAAGCTCTAGAAGGGGAAAAAATATGCTCTAGCGCTCGACGTATCGCAAGCCTTCGACAAGGTATGGCACGAAAGCCTAAGGTATACGTACCCTTCTTCATGTTCACTGCAATAATGAAATAATCCGTACTATGGACGTGACAAACCTTGAGCGCCGACTACAAAGAACAAGACCTTTTGACCTAGCGCCGTAAGGAAAAACCGCATGTAATGACGGTATTAGTAGGTGCCTTCACTGGAAAGCTACCTACCTAACGCGATTAACACTACAGAAGCGTAAACTACTTGTTAAGGCAACTTAGTCGTAGTCATAACAAAAATGAAAAAATGAGAGGGACGAACTTCCTACTACTATGAGTACGCGCAGCCGGTTCTCATAGTGCCTCTCTGTGGGGTGAGGTTTATGCCCGTACTGACTAGCACTGATGGCATTGTCAGATTGTCAGATATATGAATCGGGTATAACCAATGGTACGGACCATTGGTATCTTTTGAAGATTCCTGCACCTCCAGGCGCAACCAAAAAAAAAATTTTTTTCCGCTTGTCGTTTGAAGTCAAGTGCTATGTGTGATTTAACAAATTTTTGGAGAGGAAGGACCTTAGCTTTAGACCATTGATAGGTCTTGTTCTGATCCTTTTCTTGCTAGTTCATCCACCATCTCGTTCCCTTTGTGGCCTGGGACCCACCAAAGTGTTACATGGTGGCTATGGATGAACATTTTAAGCTCCTCGCGGTACCGTTTTATTAGCTTTAATTTGATAGCCGCAGATGCGATGGCGCTTATAGCACTTGACTATCTATGTAAATATCAATCTCTTTCCTAGTTGCAAGTTTCGTGGATAATTCTCGTGCCGCCTCTGCTATCGCTGGGACTTCTGCCTGGAACACACTGCCCTGGTTCTAAGGTCTTATTGATATTGCAATATCGGGTTCCGCTGAGTAGATTCACGAACCCACTCATTCGTTTGTTTTGGACACACCAGTGAAGCCTGAAATACTATGCGGGCTAATGACCCCACCGTCTTCCCAGTGTTCCCTTGATAGGATGACCGTTTTGACGTTTAGGCTAAAGTCGGGGGATGGTGGACGATAGTCTAGGCAAGCCCATCTTGAGATGCTACGGTGGCCCGTGTGGCCCCTTCTTCATAGGCTTGATTCTTTTAGGCGTAGGGCACTCATCGCAGCTGATTTGTTAACAAATAAGTCTAGTGGAATCGGTGCGAGAATTATTTCAAGTGCTGCGGTCGGGGTGGTTCTAATGGCGCCTGTTGTTGCTATGCAGGATGTGTGTTTTTCTTTCCTACTGACACCGGTTAAGTTGTTTCTCAGATACATTAACATCTAGTGTCCTTAAGAAACTCATATATCCGGAGTTGCTCCCGGCCCATGAAAGGTTTCTGCCAGAAACAGGGAAGCCTTTTAATCTCTTCGATTACAACGCAAGCTTCACACTATCGAAACCAAAGACCAAACTTCTTTGTTATCTCAAATCCGGGGACAGTGTTTCGAAAAAATATAATGTCTAAGCTTCTTGGTCTTCATTCACATCTTGATACAGCTCTCTCTTTTTTTGTCGGGATATGAAACACTCGTTTGGAGCATTCAGACGCAGCTGATCCATTATACTACCAGAGTGCAAAATCCTGTATTTACCCATTTTATTGGAATTTCCTTGTCTTTCTTAGAACGCCAAGCAAACAAACACTATACTAAGGAGCTTACAGTTCCATATCGGCACCGAAAATCTGACAGCTGATACGAGCAAAGACAGGGCACAGTGTCGTCATCCTCTCCGACAGCACATTAAGATGCTAGGCGAACGCGAAGTGGCCTGTCAAAACCCCAATAAATTATTTGCAGTATTCTCTGCGAAGAGCCAGGAATAATGTCACTGAGTTTTGACAGATGTCAAATTCGTTTAGTCAACTTACATTCCTAGAGAGTCATACCACACACAATTGTGACCGTGAGAAACGTCAACGGAAGCCTTGACCGGGAACGCAGAAGACCCAACGCAGTTTTCGGTCGTCATTCCCCAAAGTCCAGTATGATCTGGGATTCAGATAAGAGACAGAGAATTCAGCCTTGCAACCGAGGTCAAAGAGTTTTTACATTCTCTAACTATTTTGGAAGTGGATGAAGGGATGAGCAAGACTTTAAGAGCATGTGACTGTTCATTCTGTTCATGGCCATTAGAATTGCATGAGTTTCCGCTTGAAAAACAGACGCCTAACAAGAAGTGAAATCTAATGTTGTTGTATTCCAAGAAGATACCAACACCAGATTCTTGACTGGTTTTGGAGCCATCCATGAAAATACGTTTAGAGAGAAACCCCGCTTTGCTAATATACACCGATGGGTCTAAGACGGAGGATAGCGTAGGGGCAGGCATGTTCTCAGCACCCCTAGATATTCAAAAGTCTTCTAGATTACCAGATTACGGCAGTGTATTCCAAGCGGAGGTTAAGGGTATTCGTGAAGTGGCTAAATGACGATGAGATCGGTATCGAACACGGACATCGTCATTTACACCAACAGCCAGCCAGCTTTAAAGGCACTCGAATCATCAAAAATAAGATGCAAATTGGTAAAGCAATGTCACGCATCGAATTATTGCAATCTCTCTGTGCTAACTGCAGAGCAGAAGAATTAGCTAAAAACAACACAAAAAATGAGCTCTCTACTGCGGAAAGGGTGCTGCATCTACTCATAGAAACGACAAGATACAAAATCTCTATAGCGGCACTGAATCAGACCAATCAGAGATGGCACAATCTTGACACATGTAACCATGCGAAACAAACATGGTCACAATTGAATAAAGAAAAACAAAACGCCTGCTACTGATCAACAGACCACGCATAAATATCCTAGTTGACTGTTTACTGGTCATTACACACTGGGCAGGAACGCCACGAAGCTTGGAATTCCGTCCAATGACTTTTGTCGCAGCTGTATGAACGAAGAGAAGGAGAAGTCCCCCTTTCGTTTGCTCAGCGGCTGCCCAGCACTATCCTCTGCTAGAAAGCAGACTCTTGGGGAATTCTTCTTCGAGGAACTTACAGATATCGCCGACTCGGATACCAACAGCATCTGGAAATTAATCCAAAAATCCAAATGGGTTCAAAGAGTATCGGGCGGAAGTAACCGGCTCACGTGGTAGCGCAATTGACCTCAGTTGATCTAAGTGAATCCTAACGATTACGGAGGATAGCCACTTAATCTAACCTAACCTATGCATAGGTCAGATCTGTTTTAAGACCTGACTGTGCTTTGCATCTTCAATGCTTTTCTAGTTCTTGTGTTCTTAGAGAATCCCTTTGCTTTGAAGAAGTAATTTTTAAAAAAAATGAAGGGATTCATACAGTACTGTAACATACATAAAATCAGATGAGTAAATTTAAACAGCTTAACAAGTACGTACTACTCGTACGTAGCTGGTTTTGATATTACTATACAGGTCACGCTCTTTTTCTAATAGAGATGCCCAATTTTTCTTCGAAAGCGAATCAATAAAATCAAGTTCACCAACCGTCATCATCAGCTTAACTTTGAGGTGACGTACGACGTCCACATCAAAGAGTTAAAATGGGAATACTACGTGACCAATGTGGAAGGATTACCCTCACATTACTTTCTATCGTTCTTTTTGTGTTTACTGATCCCAATTTCACTGTCAAATGCAATTCAGTCGTACCGCAAATCACTGAACCATTTACCTGGTGCACAGTTCATGGTAATATCTGACCAGCATCTCAAACTAATGGTGTCTGTGGTGCTCTTGCCTGGACATATACAGTACCTGTTGGTGGTGTTGGGAATCAAATTGTGACTTTTATACCCACGATACTTTGTGGGTTAAGGTCGTGTTGAATGTGGTGAGAGTGCGGGTTGTGCCAATACTTTTGGCTCATACACATGCAGACATAAAAGGGATCACATTTCATTTGCAGGAAAAAGGTTCAAAAAATAAATGGATGTCTGAGCCAGTTTGATGAGGAATCAAATTGCATACCCTTAAGTTGGTTTTCCTGGCAAAGTCAACAAACGAAAGGAAACTTTAGAGAATTGTATTGGGGGTATGTAAAACGGTGAAACGTCTGCACTTGGATCGGAATTTAAGATTTCATATTAAGTTAACTTTATGCGGCCTTATATTGCTGACAAATGACATGATTGGATTGATGGATTGATTCATTCTTGCTACGGATTGTCATTTGATATTTGAAAATGTAGCGCTTCTTTAGAGGTCACCGAATTATTTTTAAATATAGTATCTATTATTTAATATCAATAATTTAAAATAGTGATATCTAAATTTAAATTCAAAAAAGCTGCTGGAGCCGACGTTCTCGTCGGTGAAATTTTCAAGGCAGGAGGAGATGAGTTGGTTAGGAGCATGCACCAGCTAGTATGTGCGATGAATGGAATCTCAGCACCGTTTGCCTGATTCTGACGCAGTTTTTTGATTAGGTCGATGTCGCTGTACAGCTCATATAGTTCGTGATTGAATCTTCTTCTCCAAAACCCGTCAACGCAATCGGGGCCGAAAATCTTACGAAGAATTTTTCTCTCGAAGTGATCAACCATATTTTCATCCTCTTTTAATAAAGAGCGCCGTAAAGCAGGACTGTGATGATCAGGGTCTTAAATAGAGTCTCCTTAGTTGTTCGAGATAGGGCTTTACTGTTGAATTGCCTTATAAGCTCAAAAAAATAGCGATTGGCAAGAGTTATTCTTCGATTGATTTCTGCGCCGATCTTGTTTGTAGAATTTATAGCAGAGCCAAGGTAGACAAAGTCCCGTACTACCTCAAAGTTATAGCTGCCCACGGTGGCGTTTTGTCCAATTCGTCGGTGTTGGTTTGCCCTTCTTGTTGACAGCATATACTTGGTTTTGCCCTCGTTTATCGCTAAACCCATTTTGGCCGCTTCCGCCTCAATGCTTGCAAACGCACCGGTGACAGCTGAGATAATGTCTATATCGTCGGCGTATGCGAGCAGTTGTACAGACTTGTAATAGATTGTGCCTCCAGTGTTGGCTTGTGAGTTCCGCACAATCCATTCAAGACAGCGCGTCACCTTGTCTAAAACCTTTTTTGACACCAAAGGTATCCGTGAGGTCATTACCGACCTTGATGGAGCAGCGAGCGTTCTCCATCGTCAGCCTGCACAGACAGACAAGTTTGGCAGGGATGTCAAAACTAGACATGGCTCTATAAAGCTCTTCTCTATAGATGCTGTCATAGGCGGCCTTGAAATCGATAAAGAGGTGATGAGTATCGATTTGGAATTCTTGGGTTTTCTCCAGGATCTGCCGAAGTGTGAAGATTTGATCGATGGTGGACTTTCCTGGCCTGAAATCGCACTGATACGGTACAATCAGGCTGTTGATTAAAGGTTTCAGGCGTTCACTCAATATCGCAGAAAAGGTTTTATATGCTATGTTGAGAAGACTGATGCCTCTATAATTGGCGCAGTTGAGGGGGTCTCCTTTCTTGTGGATCGGGCAAACGATGCTGAGATTCCATTCATCAGGCATACACTCGTGTGACCAAATCTTAGAGATGAGTTGGTGTATGCACTCTACCAATTCATCCCCAGCTGCCTTGAAAAGTTCCGCCGGTAAGCCGTCAGTTCCAGCAGCCTTGTTCGATTTTAGCTTGGATATTGCTATCCTCACTTCGTTTTGGTCAGGTGGACGGAAATTTTGACTATCATCGTCTATGTTGAATAGTTCATGGATGTTGGTCCTCGTCGGCGTTATTCAGTCTGCAGGAGTAGTTTTTCCATATTCTCAGCACCGACTGTGATTCTACTACGAGGTTTCCATTTTCATCTCTACAGGTTTCTGTACGGGTATTGGTCCTGTGACACGTTCTTTTTACCTTTTGGTAAAACTTCCGTACATTGTTCCTGGAGTATAAACTCTCGATATTCTCAAACGCGCGCGTCTCATGCTCTTTCTTCTTCTTTTGGAGAAGCCGATGTTCTTCCCATCTCGTTAGATCGTAGATCTCACGAGCAGCTCTCGTCTTCCTTTGCAGCGCCGCTTTGTATGCCTCTTGTTTTGCTGCATGCACTCGCCGGCATTCTTCTTCAAACCAGGGGTTTCGCGGTAGTGGGCGAGCGAGACCCAGCACATAAGTCGCGGCGTTTCTGATGGCATGTTGGCAGCATTGACACTGGTCTTCGGCACTTGATGCTGGCGGTATACGGGTTATTGAGAGATTTCGGGATACGCGTTCAGTGAAGAGTCTGGCGGTCTCTTGCGATTGTAGCTTTTCGATGTTAAATTTTCTCACAGTGGTTCCTCTTTGCTGCTCAATTTGGGATATCCACATCCGTACCTTGGTTACAACAAGGTAATAATCCGAGTCTATACTGACAGCCCGGAAGGTCCGGACATCCAAAATACTGGAGGCATGGCTTGCGTCGATCGCAATATGATCAATTTGGTTGATCGTTGCATGATCATTAGACCGCCATGTATGCTTATGAATATCGAGATGAGGAAACCATGTGCTTGGTATGGTGACATTTCGCTCCTCAGCGAAATCAATCGGCTTTAGTCCGTGATCAGACGTGGTGTCGTCTAAAGACGTCCTCCTTTCCTATTTTGGCGTTAAAATCGCCCAATACAATTCTAACGTCGTATTTAGGACATTGCTCATATGTTTTGTCGAGGAGCTCGTAAAAACACTCTTTGGTGGTAGGGTCCTTTTCTTCCGTGGAGGCATGAAAACATATTAGGCTTATGTTAGCGAACTTAGCCTTGATCCAGATAGTCATAATACGCTCGCTAACGTGTCGGAAGCTTAAGACTTCTTGCCTAAGTCTGCCGCGTATGACAAATCCGCATCCGAATAAGCGTTGCCTGTTGCTTCTGTAGCAGTCATCATAGTAGATGTCACAGTTGTTCATCCTCTTTTTGCCCGCCCCATCCCATCGCACTTCCTGGATGGCGGTAATATCTGCTTTATAGCAGTCTAGGACCTCTGCTAGTTGTTCGGCTGCACGTGGTCTGTAAAGGGACAGAACATTCCACGTACAGATCCGAAGGTCGTTGTCCTTATTTCGTTTGCTGGGGTCTTCATCAGTTGAGTCATCCTTATCCGAGGCTTTTGGTTGTTTCGGAACCATGCGGTTTTTACGTGGTAGGGAAGTTACCCCGACCACTAAGTTCAACCTAACTGGAACTATAGACGCCAGCGTTGACTCCGTCTAGCGAATTCGTCCGCTGCCGCCTGGAACAGGAAGAAGTGCTCTAGTGAGAAAGCACTCTCCCCCCTGTAAAGGTTTTTTTTTTAATTTTTATTCTACAGTTTAGTATTATACATCCTATGGAATAAAAATCGATGAGTCAATCCAAGGCTTTTGACAAAAACAACAAGATACTATAAATCTCCATTACTATATGGCTAGGTTTTGAATTGGCGGCCACTCTTACTCCTAGACACTATTTTATTGGACAACTTTTAAATTACCCAAAGGCCATCTGATCAGATTCTTAATCTTCTGAAATCCCAGCTAAAGACTATTGTATCATGGGCGGCATAATTGTGCTCGAATCAGATATCATCACAACCACTTAACAAAGCAATTTCAGCTGTTCAACCTCGGGTCGTTTCTATTCCTCAATCTGTCATTTACGTCAGTAGGAATCCTTGAAATACATTACTATCACAACGAAATGAATATTTAATTTTTCCCTCATGCATATTAATTCTATTACATCAAGCTTTTCAAAAAAAAATGGACAAACACCATCCTACTTTTTCGAGTTAGAAAAAAAAAGAAGATATTTAATTCAAAGACTTCCATTGTAATAAATTCCCATCACCTAAGGGAATTAAATGTATTTGTTACACATTCGCATTTATTTTTATATCTTCCTCTTATCTCCTTCTTAACATGACATCTGCGAAGGATAATCCTGCGGTAATAATCATTACATGTCGTCAAATTGAAAAGATGAACACAATTTCATTTTTGAAATCTTCCCCAAAAGGTGTACAATTCTATAAGTCGTAGCCCGAACAAAAGACGAAAACATAAATGGTTGACAACCCATTCTTTTGTGTACGGGTTTTGGGTTTTCTTTCTTATTTTCGAAATTTTATGTTTCTTTCAAGAGATAACAATCGAAGTGAAAACAGCATGAGATAATAATTTGATGTTTTACTGTGACACGTGCGACAAAGCCAAGCAGAGGTCCTTAAAGTTGGCAAGCGTAACATGCTTGTGCACACTTTGGGTAAAGGGGTAACCTAGTTCTGCATGGAGTGAGGTCAACAAAATAGAAAATCCTTACTTTGTGCATGTGAAAATGAATCTCTGTTAAAATCTTAATGATGTTTACATTTTATATCATTTGAATTTGTAATTAACATGCCGTTTGTCATAAAAAGTACTGCGTATGATTTTAACGATTTTTTCAAAGGCTTCAAGAGATGTAGATATAGATCGATATTTTTGCCTTGAAATAACAGACAGATGAAGTTACACATTTATATCCATCTCCGATGGAAGGATATCTTTTTCTTTCAGCGGCTTATTTACATGTAGGAAAATTCATATTTATCATAAATATTGATGAAGGATACTGAAAATAAAGGCACATGAACGTAAATGATTGAAAAAGCTGGCCAGCAAAGAGATCTTCTTTCGTTTCAATTTAAAGCTATATGAGAAGGAGCAGGAGGCTCTTTAGTGATTAATGGAGTATTAATGTTCATGAGAGCTCTGACTGACTGGTTGTAATGTATTTTTGAATATTTTTTCCAAAGTTTGGGGGAACATATTTTAAAACAGATGCGCGCTCTTGAGGCGGGGAGAAATTTGGTTACGTATACGACACAGTATATGCAGCACACTGCGTAGTTATTTGGCAATTAACATCAAAATATTTCTTTTACTAGGCAAAAGAGTTTTTTTTTTTTTAAACAAGTTGGTGACCACACCCATGGTTGGTTGGTTGGTTTAGGATCGGCCCTCGATGAGGATGTACTTAGACCAGAAAGTAGGTCCATTGTACTACCGATGTGTAAGGCGGGTGGGTCACCCTCTTACTCTTGGAACCATTTGCTTCGTTGAATGAAGGCGTGAATTTTACCCGTGCAGGCGTTGCCGAGATCATTAAGATCATTGTAGAAGTATTCACACAGAGTGTCCTTCCTGATGTTGGCGAGCGCAAGACAGGCGCACAGGAGATGACTGATGGTCTCTTCTTCCTCTTCATCTCTGCAGTTTCTGCAGAAGTCATTATGAGGGATACCTAAACTTCTGGCATGTCTTCCTATGACGCAGTGTCCAGTGAGGACATTTGTTGTTTTTGAGAGGGTTCCTCTCTTGTGCTTCAAGAGTCCGATGGACCTGGATTTATTGAGTGTCGGCCAGAGCTGTCTGGCGGTATGACATTGGTCTAGATGTTGCCATCGATGATTGGTTACTTTCTCGGCGACAATTTGAATAAGGTACTTAAAATAAGACGCTGGCGCTTCGATGTCGGTAATGCTTATGCTATCTGTACCAGGGGAGCCTTGTCGTGATAGTTCGTCGGCTGCACAATTCCCCGGTATGTCACAATGACCTGGTACCCAGCAAAGGGTGAGGTTGTACTGACCAGCTATCTCGTTAAGAGATATGCGACAGTCTTTCACTGCCTTAGATCTCGTAGTGCTAGATGCAAGGGATTTTATGGCTGCATGACTGTTGACGTAAATAACAATATCAGGTGTTGATAGTGTACTAGCCGCTAGCCAGTCAGCGGCTTTGCGAACTGCGGTGATTTCGGCTTGAAAAACGCCGCAGTGGTCTGGAAGGTTAAATGAGAGGTGTATGTCCAGATCTTCTGAGAAAATTCCGGCACCGACTCCGTCCTTGGTTTTGGACTCGTCCGTGAAAATTGGCAGCGATTCATTGTAAAGGACATTGCGTTGCGTCCACTCACTTCTGTCCGGTATCGAGTGCGTGTAGCCTCTGTTAAAATCATATTCAGTGGGCAGATGGTCAGTAGAATTGGAAAGATGACGGTGCATCGAAAGTATATTGGCATGTCCCGTGTGTTGCTCCTTCCACTGCTTGGAGCCTCTCAGTCTTATTGCAGAGCTGACAGCCAATTTTTTACTGACGATGTCAATCGGAAGCAGGTGGAGCATGGTTTGGAGCGCCGCTGTGGGAGAAGTTCTCAGTGCACCGGTAATGCTGAGACATGCAACTCGCTGAGTTTTTTCCATTATGGATAGGTTGGATTTCTTCTCCAAGGCGGGCCACCATACCAATACTCCAAACATGAGGATCGGTTTTATGACCGACGTGTATAGCCAGTGCATAATGCTTGGTTTAAGGCCCCAGGTGGAGCCTACTGCTTTCTTGCAGATGTATAGGGCAGCCAGCGATTTCCTGGCCCGTTCGACGACATTCTCTTTCCAAATAAGCTTGCGGTCAAGCTTTAGGCCTAAATAGCTAGCACTATGTGAAAGCTTGAGGGTGGATCCCCTTATCTTGGGAGGAGTGAAGTCAGAGAGCTTGTGTTTTCTTGTGAATAGAACTAGCTCGGTCTTCGTCGGGTTAACGGAGCGGCCGCATTTGTCGGTCCATCCGAGCAGTTCATTAAGAGCAGACTGCATGACATCGGCCAGCGTCTGCGGGTATTTACCTGTTATTAGAATAGTGACATCGTCTGCATAGGCAATAACATTGCATCCAGTTTTTTCGATCTCTAGAAGGGCCTCATTGAGCACCAAATTCCACAATAGTGGAGACAGTACACCCCCTTGATGGGTGCCTCGATGGTACATGTTGCTTGACAGTGTTCTAGTTCCGAAGGATGTTGTTATTACCCTGTTCTTTAGAATGTGTTCTATGAAACAACAGATGGGTTCGCAGATGTTGAGCCTGCGTAAGGCACTGGTAATCGAATTTATTTTAACGTTATGGAAGGCTCCCTCTATGTCTAGAAATGACACTAGGGTGAACTCTTTGATTGAGAGTGATTTTTCGATAGGGTGGATGATGTTGCACTCCATCATCCGAACAAAATTGGGAGGGTGTACGATGTCTTGCCTGCTTTGGGTATAAAAACCACTCTTACCTCGGTCCAGACAGTTGGTGTTGTTCCGAGCTCAAGACAAGCCTTCAGAATGCAGGAAAGATACTGTCATACTATGTTGAAAGCCGTCTGAATCTGGGCCGAAAAAATACCGTCCAGTCCCGGGGATTTGAATGGTTCGAAACTGTTTACTGCCCATTTCAGCTTATCTTCGCTGATCAGATGAGGAGGTGCCTGTGGGCGTGCAATATTTACCAAGGCGCGATCATCGTTGGGGGTAGGCGTGCAGTCGGGGAAGTGAGTATACATGAGCAGGTTGAGCGATGCTTTGTCCGATTCCGCCCAGGATCCATTGGGATTCATGAGGACACTAGGTATAGTTGGTGTTTTGGAGAGGACTTTTCGCAGTCTAGAGGATTGAGACGTGTTGTCAATACTCTGACAAAAACCGCGCCAGGATCTGCGTCTAGCTTTCCGAACCTCTATTTTGAAGTTCTTCAGACTTTCTTTGTAAATTTCCCACTCAAGTGGTAGCCTTGTTCGTTTGGCTTTATTGAATTGTTTTCTGCTTGTGCAGCGAAGACTGCTAAGTTCTGCATTCCACCATGGGGGACGATTGGCCACCTTTCTTTTTGTGATCGGACAGGATTCGATGAAAGCTGTATTAAGTGCAGAGGTTAGAACGGTGTTTAGCTTGTCTAATTCCAATTGTGTAGTTGGTGTTGTGTACACTTGATTGGATAGTTTAGCAGAGAGGTATTTATTGTATAAGCACCAGTCGGTTTTCCGTCGATTGCGGAAGACCAAGGGTGCGGTACTGTGACAAATTTCCAGTTTGTACTCCAGATAACGGTAATCGGAAAACGAATGACTGTCAGATACAGTCCAGTTGAAAATTGCAGAATAGATACTTTGGGAAGCAAAGGTGACGTCAAGCACCTCTTGCCGGGTCTTAGTAATAAAAGTAGGACTATTTCCTCTATTACAAACTACTAGGTCGGTATCTACTAAATACTCGGAAATAGACCTACCTCGAGGTTTAGTGTCGGTACTACCCCATAGATCATGGTGCGCGTTGGTGTCGCACCCTAATATGATGGCTTCTCTTCTCCTCCTTGCTTCATCTACCGCTTCTTCCACTTCTCTGGATGGAGCAGATTCGGGGTCTTCATAGGGTAGGTATCCTGACTCCAATCAGATGGTGGTATTTTTTGATTTAAGCAATGTTACTGCTAGGTCTCTTGTGCTATGGTGGGGAAGAAAAGTTAAGCTTAAGGAGGTTTTAACAAGAATGCAAGCTCGGGTTCTACCTACATCCTTCGCGTAGTATAGCGTATGTCCTGGAGCCCTCAACCCTATGACGGTGTCATCTCTTATCCAAGGTTCTTGGATCTGGGCAATGTCAAAGCCTCGTTCACGGCGAAGTAGCAGGTTAGCGGATGCTAAGGAAGAATGGTGGAGATTAATCTGTATCAGGTGTAGGCACTACGACCAGAGAGATCTATTGTGCCAGAAATCACTTATTATGACAGGAACACTTCTATTTACCTAATAAGAGCAATAATTTCTGCTGCGGAGGAGTTTTTTAGGTCAGTTGGAGGTATGATTTCATAAAAGAAAAAGTTGATGATACTACACAGAGCTCTTCTACGCAGAGGCGGCAGATGATATCCTCCGAGATTCTCATTTTGTTGAGGTAGTAAAGTACTTGGCAGTGACCGGCAAGAAAGCTTACACGCCTTCTGAAGTCTCTTCTACTGTATTTAAGGATATCAACTGCCTTTTTGAAGGAAGGGTTGGACAGCTCTTTTAGCTTTCCTGAGACCTAGGGAATTATTCCAGTAAGAAATGCACATGTTGGGTTCCAAACTATTTAGAGTATATTTAAAAGCACAATCAGATATTCCGCAAAGGGGTTCAGGTCCACTGAACAACTCAGGGGAACCATTCCTCTCCAGAACCAGATCTACAGTTCCGTAGCCGCCAATGCCTACATTACCCGGTACCCAGCATAATTTTACTTTATTGTGTCGGGCGAAGTTTTATAAACGGTCAAAGCAGCTTACAACTTATTTCAAGCTGAGCAAGTGGGATATCAGTGCTTCGAGCGCCGCTTGGCTGTCCGTGAGTGCAAGTTTATGGCAAAGGAGTTACATATATTAAGGAAAAAAGAATGCCAATAGTTTACATACATACACTTTCAATGGTCCACTTAATGGGTGCGGCTGGGACAGGATGCTCAAGTAGACTGTCCATCCTTCTTGATTCTCCGCCATTGACTCCAACTCATCAGGAGGAATCCCTAGACGGCTCCAAGAAAGATGTCGGACTTGGTTCGACCATCTACTTCTAGGCCTACCGGGGACGCTTACCTGATACCACGGCAATCATGGCACCTGGTATGAAGGCATAGGCATTATGTGACCAAACCATCGAAGAATAGATCGTTCCGTTCGGAGAAGTAGCTGCTCAACATTGAGCGCCACACGTACTCTGGTGTTGCGCACTCGATCACTACGAGCTATTCCAGCAACACCGCGAAGAAACCTCATTTCGGCAGCTTGTATCCGCGATCTTATTCTTTCGGTCACTACCCAAATTTCATGACCATAGGTGAGAGTTTGATCAATCTTGACCAATTCTACAGGATAATTCGGCATTGCTATTTCTATCACTCGTGAATAAGACCCCGGGGTACTTAAACATGTCCACCCGCTTCAGTGGGACTCCACTAGCATGCAGAGTGCACTGAATGGGCGTTCTGGAAACAACCATTACTTCAAGTTTGTTTACGTTTCTCTTCATTCCAACATCATTACAAACGGCTACAAACCATTCGAGTGCGCGCTGAAGTTCGGTTTTAGATGACCCAAGAATGACCATATGAGCATATGACTATCCCACTTTGAAATATTCTCCACCACGACTACGCTGCAACATCCAGGCCATATATACAATGAAGAAGAGAGGTGATAAAATGCACATTAGGCGAAAGGTATTGATTTAACGCCGTTTATCCGAACACAGCTTCTACAGTTTATGTATAAAGACTAAATCATCCTTAGCAGGGAACCATCAATACCATACTCCTACAAAAAACTCCAGAGTTTCCCTCGAGGAACCCTATCATATGATTTATCCAAATTCACAAAACAGATATAGATAGGTTAAGCATACTTCCAGGCCTTCTTAAGAACTTTTCTGAGAGTGAATAACTGGTCGGTTGTGCTTCTACCGGGACCAAAATCGCACTGCTTCTCCCCCAAAATATCCTCAAGCACAGCTTGGAACGCTTTTCTACCACCTTAGGGAAGACTTTTCCAGGGAGGCTTAAAAGAGTTATACCTCTATGGTTGGTGCAGTCTCTATGGTCCCCATTTTAAAAAGAGGAACAATCACTCCCATTTCCCAATCATTAGGTATTTCGCCACATTTCCACGTCACTTTAATGACACGCGAGAGCCATTTCACCCTCTCTTTACCTAAAGCCTTCAGCATTTCTGGCCGGATTTCATTCACACTGGTAGATTTGTTAACTTTTAGCGATTTGATCGCCAAAATTACTTCCTCTACGGACTACTCTCCGCTCTACTCTCGACCATAGGTCTGTCATCCTGGGTACCGTGTTCGGGATTAAGCAATTCTGAAAAGTGCTCGCTCCATCTGTGTAAGATGTCCTCCTCATTAGAAAGGAGAGTACCATCTCTGGATTTGTCTCCTTTCACGATATTCGACTTTCTTGCTTTGAGTTGGCGGTCGGTCTGCCAGAACAACTTTTTTGCAGATCTGAGATAATGTTACAATTTCTCACCAAACTCCTTCCAAGATTGTTCTTTCGCTGTTTTCACAGCTAATTTGCAAGTTCTTCGCGCCTCAATGTACCGATTTCGAGAATCGGAGTTCCTCAAGTGAATCCACACCTTAAAGGATCTCTTCTTCTCTCTGATGGCTTCTTGAACTCCGGGCGTTTTAAACCAAATAGTTATTTTCTCACCACCAGCCACCACACCACACCGCTTTACTCCACAAACATCTCCAGCAGAGGAATTAACCGCTGTTGAGAATAGTTGCCATTCTTCCTCTACATTTGATGGAACAGTTGAAATTCATTCAAACCTTTCAGATATTTGCCGCGCAAATGTCTTCCGTATCTTATCGTTCTGTAACTTCCCCCATCGTATGCGTGTAACCATCCTTGGTTTGCGTTTTTCTAATGGAGGCACTGCATTGCTAAGACACAATTTGCACAGCGCTAAGTGGTGATCAGTTGACAGTTCGGCCCCTTCAGACACGATGTTATCACAAAGAAATGTATCGGTGACTTCTGCTGAAGACTCTGACGGTACCACGTGTATTTGTGAATGTCGTTGTGTGGAAAGATATTATTGATGATGGATAAGCCATTTTCACAGCAAAAATACAACAACTTCTCTCCCTTCGCATTTTGGTCAGGTTCACCGTTCCTTTCAATCACACTCCCCCATATCATAACATCTACACCCACGTGAGCATTGAAGTCACCCTTGTGAGGGTATCTTTCTTCAAAGGCTGAGGTGGGCTTGCCGGCCCCAGGGTTAACCCAAAGGAACACCCTAGACTTTGGGAAGAGGTACTTTATTTATAATTGGATTGGTTTTATACAATATTATTGCGTTAACAATGCAAAATGTTCTGAGCTAACAATACTTAACGCTAATACTTGGATAACTTAACGCTAATGTTGGTCGTCCTGCGGCTGGTTCTGGTACGGGCCGGGGTTATGCGTGTGGTTGTCTGGCTCGGTTCGGTACGACGGCGGGCAGGAGCTTCAGTCTGCACTTAGGGCAGGCTTGGGAAGGATCCAGTCCGCACTTAGGGCAGGCTTGGAATGTAGCCGTCCGCACTTAGGGCAGGCGTGCTGTGACCCAGTCCGCACTTAGGGCAGGCTTGGGAAGGATCCAGTCCGCACTTAGGGCAGGCTTGGAATGTAGCCGTCCGCACTTAGGGCAGGCGTGCTGTGACCCAGTGCGCACTTAGGGCAGGCTTGGGAAGGATCCAGTCCGCACTTAGGGCAGGCTTGGAATGTAGCCGTCCGCACTTAGGGCAGGCGTGCTGTAGCTCGACAAAGGGCGGCAAATCCGCTGTAATTTACTTAATTTGTTTCCCTCAGAAGGGGAGAAACCTATCGGATTGGCCGGCTATGGCTAGTAGCAGACCCGTGGATTATTGCCCTATCACCGAGGTGAAGGCAGAAAACTTGTGGAAAGTCGTAAGACCAATTCCGAGAGGCTGTCAAGAGTACACCAGATTGGTACTTTCACCACTTGAGCAGACTCTCCCGACTGACTCTCATCCACACTCCTTTATGGAAAAGTCCTGCAAGACGAGAATGTGAATTTTGAGCCAATGCAAAATTTCCTCCACATTCTCGTCTGCGACCTTTGTGTTTACATTTTCTCCTCTTGTTTGACAGGAGATTCGGAGAATATTCTCCGTTTCCTTCGTTTCCTCTTGTTTGACAGAAGATTCGGAGAATACTCGCCGTTTCGCTACCTGCCAACAGATGGCGGCCTCCGCATTAGGTGGTTAGTGAGTTGCGCGTGGAGTGTGGATGATCGCTTCTGGGGTGGTGGATTATGTCACTTCGTTACACCCTTCAGGACAAAACAATCCATATCCGCAACCTTTTCACGGGCGACATCAACTTCATCTAAGAACCGCATACTGCGATTGAAGATTCGGTGCATATACCTGCACTAATGTCAGATTCGATCTTTCAGGCTTAATCTTTAAGATCGCAACTCTCCCTCCTAATGGCATCAACCCCAATACTCTATCTGCCAACCTGGGACTTGTGAGTACCTCCCACTCCCGCCTGAGCAGATATTGAGGGAGCGAGTCCTGACAAAAAGAGCTTCCACCCATCCGAAAGGTCCACAGTTTTAGAACCTCTCTGCTTTGTTAAAGAAGTGCCAACTATATCTAGTCGACTTTTAACACCCTCCTCAACAAGCTTAAGGTCCTTGCCTATGAGCGATGAGACGTTCCATGAGCCTATCCTAAATCGATGCCATTGTAGAAATTTAGAGAATCCATCTGCGCCCCTATCGGTGCATAGCGCGCTCACCCCTCGACCGTCGTAATGGTTCACGAGACCATTTACCCTTCAGGCATCTTACCCTAGGCATCTCACATAACACACACTGTCGCAGTTGCAATGTTACAGGTGAGAAAGAAACCCTTATCCACTTCTTATGCGCCTGTCCGGCACTAGCTAGGACCAGACAACGAGCTTTAGGAAACCCTTTTTCAATTCCCTTGAGGAAGTCTCAGAGAAAAACCTTAAAGATTCAATAATCTTCTTAAACTCCACAGATTGGATTTAGAAACGCCTCACCAACACACTTTCACATCCAGGTACACGAGTTTTGTGGTATAGAAATGGCACCTAGTGCTAATTGGGTTTCTTCTTTAAGAAGAACCACCACACATGCCTACCGACACCCTTCAGACTTCGCTGCAAAGCATGCCCTGGTTTACCAGGTTTGGCAATATCCGAGGCCCGTTTACGTATTCTTTTCACCTTTGAGTGTGCGCTTTGTTAGCTGTGACTGGATTGTATGGATGGGAATAACTATTTAAGTTACCCCATCTGCACATCCATTCGCGTTGCCCGCCCCCGAACACGAGGAGGTCAGCTGCGTATTTGTCAAACTTTTTTAATCAAAATCAATTACACTGGAATCCTGTTAAACTTTATTAATTTGCCATAATCGCATTAAAATTTATTTAATAACTAAGAAATTAAAAAACGGAAGGTAATGAAATGAAATTGTATAAAAATAATAGTTAAATTTACGTCAATTGAATATGAAAACCCCATAATCGTCTGTAGGTGGAATGGAACCCTCCAAATACTGTAATTAAAAAGAACTACATATTTATTTTTTATTATGTACGTATATATCAATGTTAAATGTAAAAATAAAAACAACGCATGCAACTAAATGTGTATTTCTGTAAAAAATATTCCGCATCTGTGCATTTTATGTGTCGTATATGTAAATATCTGTGATTTTCATAGATATCATATTTTTTTCCAAATTAAATATTCATTTATGTGTATTTTTATTTGTGCTTACATTTAAAACAGAATAAAGTTGTTGCTGTTGAAAACACAAGGGTGAAGTTGCAAATTTGGGACACAGCTGGCCAGGAGCGATTCCGAAGTGTGACTCATGCTTATTACAGGGATGCTCATGGTAAGTGTTTATGGAATACATATATTTTTTGGAACGGGGATGAATTATTTTTAAATACAGAGAGCGAAGAGTTTATATATTTTTTTTTTGTACCATTTCATACCATCTGCTCACGTAGTTAGCAAATCTAACCCTTGATATGCTTGACCGGAAATCATGCCCTTTTGTCCTCCTGCTGACAGCAGCAGTTTTTTACGAGTCTTGTTTTTGATATACTCGTACATATACAACAGTGTCTGATCAGTTAATTAAAAATATATTAGTTACTAGCTGACCCACCCGGCTTCGCTCGTGGCCATAAATTATTTTAATTGCAAAGTCTTAGATATGTACATTTTATTTTGTTATGCATTTTAGTCGTACATACCATTAATTTATTTTATTGAATCTCTACAATACGTTTTCTGAAAAATCCAATTAAAGGAATAAAAACTGAACAAATAAAGGCTTCTACAGTAATTATTCAGAAAACTTGTAAATTAATTAAAAAATCAGTAGTGGTTAAATCTATTGCGTCGTTTATCCCTTGTATGATATAGTGAAGTACGAGTATAAGTTTTCCAAAATAGATCGCTGATTTTTAGTTGTAGTTGACAGGTGGTTCAGCTGATACTAAGAGCTCAACTTGGTTTTTTTTTTTTGTATATTCGGCCAAACTATCATTTTTATAAACTGTGTAACTATTTAGTTCGAAGACGTACTAATGAAGCAGACAATTTTAGTGTTAACCAGAACGCACCACGAGGAGGTAAAGTCTGCGTAGCATTCCGCACCCTTGGCAGGTACTTTTCTAAGCCCCGGTATTTATATGAATACTAATGGAGCTGTCAAACAACAAACACCATCGAAATAGCGTAATATTGCAAAACTGTATCATTATGGTAATACTTGCCAAAAGGAAAGGCACTACCCCGCCAGGCACTACCACTGCTGTGCATGGTACTGATCCTGGACCGAGCAGAAATGTTCGAGTCAGAGCTATACGGATTCCGGGGGCTACCAAAATAATGAAACAGTTTGGAAGAAATTTGAGGGTCAGTTTAGCCTTTGTCCAAAGGCGAGGCTTTTGTTTTCGTAATGAAAAATTACCTCTCTCACATCATCAATGGAGCTGAGGATGAAGAGTACAGAGCACAAAATGTGTGGGATTCCCTAGAGCGAACTTGCTTAAAGAAGGCCAAATCACTGCTAGGAGCTTCAAAAGGCCACCATCAACACGCCAAAGAAACATGGTGGTGGAGTGATGAAGCTAAGGAAGTGATAAATGAGAAGATAGCGGCTTCTCAAGCTTGAAATGGAATACATACCATATATTGCAAGAAGAAGTTTTTTTTTTTTTTTTTTCGTGGGTAGGTGAAAATCTTCATGAGACACATGAGACCGTGTACTCATAGTAGTGTCAGATTTCTACTGACTAAAAACACCCTTCCCTTCGTTTTGTTTACTACGACTAAGTTAGACCTTATCAAGTAGTTTAAGCTTCAGAAGAGAATATTCGCGTGAGGCAGGTAGATTTTCAATAAAAGCACCTGCTGAAACCGTCATGACATGCGGCTTTTTATCTTATTGCGCTAATTCGAACGGTTTCGTTCTTTGAAGTCGGCGCGTAAGATTTGTCGCATCCAAAGTTTGGAGTATGGCACAGTTGCAATGGCCATGAAGACGAATACGAAGCTTGCGAGCGAAGTTTTTTATTTCGTCCTCCACGGTAGCTATCCCTAAGTCTCTGTGGATATCATTGTTTCTGATATACCAGGGAGCGTTCACGATTATTCTTATAATTTTATTTTGGAATGATTGTATAAGATTCCTATTGCTTGGTTTGGTACAACCCCAGAGTTGTATACCGTACGTCCAAACGGGTTTAAGCACTTGCTTATACAGAAGCAGTTTTTTATATACGCTTAGTTTGGAATATCTTCCAATTAACCAATACATTTCTCTAAGCCCATTTTCGACTTCGTCACGTTTCTTTTTAACGTGAGGTTTCCATTTAAGTTTCGCGTCTAGTGTCATTCCCAGATTTTTTTTTTTTTCCGAGGGTAGGTGAAAATCTTCAACAAGACACTATGAGGATCGACAGCGCGTGCTCATAGTAGTGTGGGATTCTTACCCACTAAAAAACCTCCCTTCAAAACAGACTTGTTTTTATTTTTACTACAACTAAGTATTCGACTTATCAAGTAGTTTTCGTTTCGCGAAATAATGACGTTTTGCAGGTACCTTCCCATTAGAAGTTCCTGCCAGTTCCGCAGTTTAGACGCGGTTACTTTTCGCGCTAGGTCTAAAGGTTTGGTTCTTTGTAGACGGCGCAGTAAATTTCTTTCTTCCAAAAGTTGGAGGACTGTAATATTTACGTGACTTTCTAGTCGACTTCTAAGCTTTCTCGCGTAGGTTTGAATTTCGTCTTCGATTGTTTTAATGCCAAGGTCTCTGTGGATATCGCTATTTCTGATATACCATGGCGCATTTACAATACCTCTTATCACTTTGTTTTCAAAAGTTTGTAAAATTTTAATATTACTTATTTTGGTACAACCCCAGAGTTGTATACCATATGTCCAAACAGGCTTTAGCACTTGCTTATATAAAAGCAGTTTGTTATATATATTAAGCTTGGAATATTTTCCAAGTAACCAATACATTTCTCGATATTTGTTATTTGTTATCTAGTTCTTTGCGTTTTTTCTTAACGTGCGTTTTCCATTTCAGCTTTGTATCAAGTGTCATTCCAAGATACTTAGGCTCGTTTGCAAACGGGATTTGAACCGAGTTTGAAAAGATAGGCAAATTATTTATTTTTTTATAAGTAAAATTTACATGAACAGATTTGGTCTCGTTGAGTGCGATTCGCCAAATCTTTGTCCATTCATTTACTCTATTCAAAGCTTGTTGCAGTTTTTCTGTAGTATCTTCGACCGTTTTACCTACTGTCAAGATAGCAGTGTCGTCGGCAAATGTAGCTAGCTCAGTTCCTTCTACTTGCGGTATATCACGAGTGTATAATAGATATAAGACTGGACCAAGAACGCTTCCTTGCGGCACCCCAGCCATTATTTCCTTAAAATCTGAATATTCGTTTCCACATTTGACGCGGAATAGCCTATTCGTAAGGTAGTTCTTCAAAATATTATATAGGTGCTCTGGCAGAACTTGTCGTAATTTAAACTTTAAGCCTTCGTGCCAGACCTTGTCAAAGGCTTGAGAAACGTCAAGGAATACGCTTGAACAAATCTTTTTTTCTTCAAGTGATTTTTCGATTACATGTGTTATTCGATGTACTTGTTCAACTGTAGAATGCTTACTTCTAAATCCGAATTGATGATCAGGGATGAGATGCCCTTCTTCTATAACCGGCTGTATTCGCCTAACCAATATTCTCTCGAACACTTTGGATATAATTGGAAGAAGCGAAATCGGTCTATAAGAGGTTTTTTCATTCGGCGGTTTTCCAGGCTTAAGGACCATTATAACTTCGGCGACTTTCCATTGACTGGGAACATATTCTAGTCTAATCGCGGCGTTTATAATGAACAGAAGCTTAATTAGAGCTTTTCTTGGTAGTGCTTTAAGAACCTCTCCCGTAATTAGGTCGTATCCAGGAGCTTTCTTAGGTTTAAGTTTCTTTATTTCTTCCTTAAGTTCGGTAAGCGTTGCATTTCTTATTACGCTATTGTCTATATACGACGTATTTATATTTTCAATAAGAGCTTGTCCATCAAACGGTTTGAAAGTTTCTTCCAGGTGGGCGGCAAAAACTTGCGCTTTCTCTTTATCATGCCTGGCCCATTCGTCTTGATTTTTCCTAATTGGCGCGGCTTGAATTTGAGGTTTTTTAATACCTTTTATAGCCTTCCAAAGCGAATAGTTAGAATCTTTTTCTGCCGTTAAGCTTTCTAGGTAAGTTTGTATTTCATTATTCTTAAGGTCTTTAATAGATCGTTTTAGTGAGTTGCACAAACGGTTAAGATGTGCTTTATGTTGCGGAGCCCGAGTTTGTTGCCATCTTTTACGCGCTTTTCTCTTCTCCTTAATCATCTCTTTTATTTCCTGCGGATAAATTTTAATGTAACTGGCCGGGGTTCTCTTTAGTTTGGGAGTATTCTTCCACGCGGCATCCTGTAAGATTTCGACGAAGCGATCTACTTCAACTTCAAGTTCATAGGGCGTTTTAAGTGATACGCTCAGCTCAATATTTGCTTCAATATCTTTTTTAAAGCCGTCCCAATTAGTTTTCGCGCCAGTTAATCTGGCCGGTCCTACTTTTTTAATCAAAGCTTCGCTTATCGTCATAATGATTGGAGAATGATCAGAGGAGAGATCAAAGCTTTCTTCAACTTTTATACAGTTGCTAGATAGTCCTTTAACAACAAAGAAACCAATCAGATCTGGTATCTTATTTCTATCAGTTGGCCAATATGTTGGTTTACCCGTCGAGTAAAAATCTCAACTGAATTGCATACCCGCATTATAAAGCTTTCTACCTTTCTGAGAGGCGTACCTTGAGCCCCAGAAGGGGTGTTTCGCGTTGAAGTCACCACCAATAATAAAATTTGGTTTAAGGAAGTTGAAGATGTTTGTGAAATCACTTTCTTCAAGTTTGCATTGCAGTGGACAATATATAGACGAAATGTTGAAAGCAAAATATCTATTTCTAACGCGTACCGTGCTTACTTGCACTGCTTCTAATTCAATTTTTATTTCCGCTGAGTGTTCGATATTTTCTTTTATAAACAAAGATGATCCGCCTCTGGCTCTTTCCGATGTGTGAAAGGCGTGATATCCGCTATATCCCCTTATCTTAATATTCGATTGCTTTTTCAGATGAGTTTCACAGACCAAGCATATATCAATATCTTTCTCTCGCATAAATATTTCTAACTCGTCGAGTCTTTGTATGAGCCCGTTAGCGTTCCAAGTAAGAATTTTAAGCGTTTCTTTCATATTCTGGTGTCATTCCCAGATATTTAGCTTCGTTTGCATGCGGTATTTGTACCGAGTTAATGAAAACGGGAAATTTGATTATTTTCTTGTAAGTGAAGTTAACATGCGTCGATTTGGTCTCGTTAAGAACAATGCGCCAAGTTTTTGTCGACTCACAGATTTTATCCAAGGCTCGTTGGAGTTTTATGGTTGCTGACTCGGTTGAACTTTCCGTTGCCAGAATAGCCGTATCGTCCGCGAACGTAGCTACAATAGTGCCTTCAGTTTGTGGTATGTCCCGAGTGTACAGCAAGAATAAGATAGGCCCAAGGACACTTCCTTGCGGAACTCCGGCGGCGATTTCTTTAAAATCAGAATATTCAGTTCCGTGCTCGACACGAAAAAGTCTGTTTTTAAGCTATGATTCTAAGATCTTATGAAGTTGCTGCGGAAGGATTCGTCTTAGCTTATAATTCAATCCATCGTGCCAAACCCTGTCGAAGGCTTGAGATACGTCAAGAAAAGCGCTAGAACAAATCTTTTTCTCCTCAAGGGCTTTTTCGATTTCGTCGGTTATTCTATAAACCTGGTCAATTGTGGAATGCTTGATTCTGAACCCGAATTGGTGGTGAGGTATTAGGCGTCTCTCTTCAATGACTGGAAGAATCCGTTTCAGTAGGAGTTTTTCAAATACCTTCGATACTATTGGTAGTAGCGATATCGGTCTGTACGATTTTTTGTCATTTGGAGATTTCCCCGGTTTCGGAACCATTATGACTTCTGCGACTTTCCATTGATTTGGAACGTATAATAATCTAATAGAAGCATTTATTAAATAAAGCAATTTTAATAGTGCCTTTTTTGGTAATTCCTTGAGGATTTGTCCGGTTATTAAATCATAGCCAGGAGCTTTATTATTTTTCAGGTTTTTTATTGCCTGGCAAAGTTCTATAAGTGACACACTTTTTATTCTAAGGTTGTCAGATGTCGTAGTCGTACCGGTAAAATCGTCTACCAATGTTTCTCCATCAAATGGCTTAAAAGTCTCTTCTAAGTGCTCGGCAAATATATCCGCTTTTTCTTTGTCACCTTTTGCCCATTCGTCGTTGTTTTTTCTTATCGGTGGCGAATGTATTTGGGGTTTTTTAATTCTTTTGACAGCTTTCCAGGGCGAGTAATTAGTGGTTTTTCCGGCGGTTAAACCTTCAAGATAAGCTGAAGTCTCTCGGTTTTTGAGGTCTTGGATCGCTTTTTTAAGCTTATTGCATAGGAAATTCGAGTGGGTTTTATGCTGGGGAGCGCGAGTTTGTTGCCATATTTTGCGTGCTCTCCTCTTTTCTCGAATAAGTTCTTTTATTTCCGGCGGATAATTAGCTTCATTGCATGGGACTTCTTTCCTCCTTAAAGGTGTATTTTTCCACGCGGCATTCTGTATTGATTCAATAAATTTGCCGAGTTTATCTTCTATTTCGAAAGGTGTTTTGAGCGATACATTTAAGACAATATTTTCTTCGCAATCAGTTCTAAAGTCGCGCCAGTTAGTTTCTTTGTTAGTTAATCTAGGCACACCTTCTACTGTCATTAGTCGGTCACTTATTGTCAAGATGACCAGCGAGTGATCTGAGGAGAGATCAAAGCTTTCCTCTACTTTCGCAAAATTTGAAGATACTTCTTTTGCTACGAAGAAGTCTATTAGGTCCGGTGTTTTTTCTGTATTAGAGGGCCAATACGTCGGTTTCCCCGTCGAAAAGAAATCAACCCCGAATTGCATACCGGCTTCGTACAGAAGTCTGCCTTTCCGTGAATTGGATCTGGAACCCCAAAAGGTGTGTTTTGCGTTGAAATCGCCACCTATAATGCAATTCGGTCCAAGTGAGTCAAGGAGACGTACAAAGTCGTTACTTCTAAACGTGCATCGCGGAGGACAATAAATGGACGCGATGTTGAAATACGAGTGCCTATTCTTAACTCGAACTGAACTTGTTTGCATTGTATCGATTTCAATTGTCGTGTTTATGGAGTGCTCAATGCAGTCTTTAATGAATAAGGAGGATCCGCCTCTAGCTCTTCCGGAAGGGTGGTATGCGTGATAAGCACGATACCCTCTTATTTTTACTCCGAATTCCTTTGTCAAATGAGTTTCAGAGATCAAGCAAATGTCAATGTTGTCATTCCGTAAGAATACTTCTAATTCGGCGTTTTTTTTGTAGAAGGCCGTTTGCGTTCCATGTTAAAATTTTAAGTAACTGATTCATATTCATATGGGAGTTCTTTTTTTGCGAGGTTTTAACTCGAGCTTGCTCAATTTATCAAATATGACTTTGTTGACCTTCGTTTGCTCCTTAAGTTTCGCAAGAATTATAGAGAAGACTTGGGAGACTGGGTCTACCGTAACACCGTTTTGCTTGTTTTCTAGCGACGCAGCTTGAGCATATGTTAGCGTCTCTGGAGATTGTGGCTTTTCCTTTGATTTTGCGGAAGGAACTTTACTTTGCTCGACTCTCGTCTTAACTTTGACGTGTTTATTGACGGTCGTTACCCTTGGCTTAGCAATTTCACGACTATTTTTAACCGGTTCTGCGTTCTGGCGTTGAATATTTTTAAATGTGTCTCGCCTTTTTTTAAGCTCTTTTGCCACTTCGCAACCTCGATAGTTCGCTGGGTGCTTTCCTTTGCAGTTAATGCAGGTAGCCGGGGCCTGCTTATTTAGGTCACACTTTTCCGAGAGATGGTTACCAGCACATTTTACGCATCTCGGCTCTTTTTGACAATATGACTGTGGGTGATTAAAGCCTTGACAGCGTTTACACTGAGGAAGAGCAAGAAGAAGTGCGCCCACTTTCAAACTGAAAGTACGGTTGGCTTGTATCGGGAGCTGGAGAAAATATCTTCCCCAGTTGCTAATGCAAACCAAGCTATCCAGGAGCTGCGAAGACACAATATGAACAAGAGCGCAACCAGCTTCAAAATAGCCGCCCAAAGAAGGAGGAATGCTCAGGAGGAGGCCAAAGTTCATTAACAATGCTTATGGCCAGCTTCTTGTGGATGACGACAAAAATCTGCAGAGGTGGCGGCAGTATTGTGAAGAACTTTTAAATGAACAGTTTCCCCGGCAATACTTTCCAAGAGTCACCCCTAACTGTGAAGAAATACCCGACATTACAGTCGAAGAAGTTAGTGAGGGGGTCAAATACTCCAAAAACGAAAAGCGGTTGGGCCAGAGGAGATACTCTCTGAGTTCTGGAAAAAGATGGGAGACATCGGGTCAGAATTCCGGTCTCCAAATTTGTGAAAGGCGACCCAATGCCGAATCAATGGAGGGAAAGTTACCTTCTCCCTGTATACAAAGGGAAGGGTGATACGCGAAACTGTTCTACCGTTCGATCGAGCTGATGTCACATACCATGAAAATCGTTGAGCGGTTATCTGATGATTAGTGTGGGTTTGTCTCGGGCAAATCAACCACAGATGCAATCCAAAGTATAAGGATCATAATGGAAAAACATGGTGATTCCTTAAGAGATTTGCATATTGTATTGGTTGACTTTGAAAAGACATTCGACATACAACCACGAGATCTGATACGGGTGGCGCTAAGACATCGAAGGGTTCCAGAAACCTATGTACAGATGATCATGGACATGTACGAAGGAGCAAAGACAAGAGCCCCGCTGGAGTAACCGAAGAGTTCCCAATCAAAGTCGGGTGCACCAGGGAAGCGTTTTAAGTCCTTTGCTCTTTATTGCAGTCCTTGATTATCTGCTTGAAGGTAAAGTGATGGACCCCAAGGTATATCAGTTATTCTTTGCTGACGATGGAGCCATCATAAGTGAGGATCCTACATCCCTGCAACGAGCACTTATGTGTGGGTGGACGTTCTGGAGGGAAATGGGTATCGCATTAGTTAAAAAAAGACAGAGTACTTGTGCTGCCCGTTCTCTGATCCACTCAGGCCTATTCCAGACATTTATTTGAATGGAACAAAGCTTCCCAAGTGCGAAAAGTTCAAATATCTAGGATCTATGATCAATAGCAAAGCAACCTGTGATGACGACACAAATCATCGCGTAAGCGTAGGGTGGATGAAGTGGCGAGAAAATTCGGCTATCTTTTGTGACCAAAAAGTGACCCCTAAGTTAAAAGGAACGGTTCACAATGTTGGACGATGTACAAAAAGTATGAGGGTAAATTAACGGCAGCTGAGATGAAGATGCTTCGCATAACAGCAGGATTGACAAGGCTTGATCGAATAAGAAGTTCGAAGATCCGTGGAAGCTTTCACATCAAGGAAACCATCGTACAAAAAATAGAGCGCGACCGGCTCAGCTGGTATTGCCACGTTCAAAGAAGAGATCATTTGAACCCAGTTAAAAAGGCAATATCAATGCACGTTCCAAAGACATCGCGATGTAGGAAAGGCAGGGCTATAAACGCCTGGATCACACAAATGCGACGACATCGGCATTTCATTGGCCTCAGTAACCGAGAGATCTGAAATCGGCAGGCCTGCGATATTTTCTGAGGTCAAATAGGCGGACCCCACAGGCGGATCAGTAGAAATGCGGTGAAATGGGAGGGTTGTGATCCCTTGTTTTCGGATCATAACCTCGCTGATAAAAGGAAGAAGAAGATGAAGATGAAGAATGAAGTGTCACGTTCTGCACAGAAAAAAATTATCTGAGGAATTTAATATCCAAAGTGGGGTAAGACGAGGATGTATCCTTCCACCAATACAATTCCTGTTGGTTATTAACGATGTTCTCCATGCAGCGCTGTCGACGGGAAACGGAGGAATTCGATGGACTCTTACATCTCAACTGAAACATCTTGACTACGCTGATGATGTGTGCTTACTCTCCCACAGAATTAAGGACCTCCACCAAATGGCAGCAGATGTGGGGAGAGAGCCAGGCGTCGCGTCGTTGGGCTGAAAATTAATACGGCAAAAACTAAAATTATCAGCCTTGGAACAAACTCAGCGGTTCAAATATGCATTGCTGGATAACCGGTAGAGAGAATAGAGGATTCCTAGTATTTTGGGAGTATTGCCTCGGCCGAAGATGGAACCGAACTGGATATAGCCAACAGGATCGCCAAAGCAAGTCCGCATTCGGGATGTTGTCCAAAATATGGCAAAGCAATGCAATCAGTTTGAGCACCAAACTAAGACTATTCCGCTCCAGGGTTTAATCCGTGCTGTTATATGGATGCAGCACGTGGAGAGTGATAACTACTATCACCAGAAAGCTGCAGACATTTGTTAATACGTGCCTGCACAATATCTTAAGGATTTTCTGGCCCAATCGTATCTCTAACGAACATCTTTACGAGAAAACGGGTCTGGAACCAATATGCACAACCATCCAACGACGGAAGTGGCAGTGGATTGGTCACACGTTCCGAAAGGGTGACAGTTCCATAGCGAACCATGCTATGCAATGGAAACCTTAACTCAGGATGGCAGAAGACCTGGCGGTCCGAGGAGAACATGGCGCAGAACAATCGAGAAGGAGGCACGGCAGTTGGGGGAAAAGTTGTGGAGAACTCAGACACATTGCCAGAAACCGTACACGATGGCGGTTAGGCGTAGTAGAGGCCCTAGGACCCACAAGGGGATACAAGACGTAAGTTGTCCCATTATTCTGCCAGGCAGCTTTAGCCTTCCCCAATCTGCTGCACACATCCAATTCGGTGCCGCTGCGGCAACCTGCTAATCATTCACTGCTAATGAAAATTCGCATTCGCAACCTGTTAACAGCTTATAAATAGACTACCCTTTTTGCACATTATCTGCTGGACGTCTCATCCAGTTTTCTTTTCAAATATGTGCCATTGTGTGTGCGAATCTTTTTATAATACGCCAAAGGTAACCGTCTAGGCTTTTCACTGGGTGTTGTTTGGAGTTCCGACCACCAATGAACTCCTGAATGCTATAAATAGTCGCACCTGCTCGCTACTTCTTCAGCTCTTGAAGCCAGTGAGTTGATATGCTGACATTTGTCACATCTCACACTACGCTGCACTTCCTTCTTCTTCGCTTGGTATTGGTATATTCTAGCTCGGTTCTCTCTACTGCTGTGGCGGCTGCAATCTGTTATACCTACCCTGTATTTTTCGAGCATCTTCGCTAGTCTCTCTGCGACAAGGTCGTTCCAGGTACGAATATTCCGTGTTTCGATTCGTAAATTAGTGCCATTTATACATTTTCAGTGGTAGAGGCTAAGGGGTGGCTTGTTTTTGTTTCATCACTCATTGCCATACCTTTCTTTGTCAACAATTAAGGCATACGTCATACGAAGTGTGGTGGTTTAGATGGTTATTCGTGCGTACGTATTGCCCTTTTTTACCTTCTTCCTACGAAGAAAACTCAAATGGCTCAGCTCAGCTACTGAGTCACACATAACGAAATGTCCTCGAATATTATTTAAAAAAAGGTATCTACTCGTATCTAGTATCCATCCAGGTATCTAGCATCCATTACCAATTCCAAAACTATTCGCTGACTATATTTGGGGTTCATTATTCTAAAAACTTCTTCCTATTCCATTCAAAACCAAATTTAAATTTTATTTTATTCATTAAAAAACTTTTCCTTCACTTCGACCTTCTGAGAGAAAAAAAATAAAAATAATTTATATATCCATATCCGTGTGTTTGTATAGCTCTTCTACTTCTGTACGATGTGACTAACAAAGTGAGTTTTGACAACATTCGAGCGTGGCTGGTGGAGATTAGAGAATACGCACAAGAGGATGTTGTGATAATGCTTCTAGGTGAGTAAGTTCCTAGGAATGAAGTAAATAGGTATCCTTCCAGAGGATTCCTGTGGTTTTCATAATTTTTACTTTCAGTTCCTTTCGAACTAATTACTTACTTGTTGTATACTATGTTACGAATTAGAAACTTATACTTTGAATTGGTATTCTTTTTGATTGGTTGCCAGGTAACAAAGCTGATTGTGGTAGCGACAGACAGGTGAAACGAGAGGAAGGCGAACGGCTGGCTCGGGAGTACAATGTTGCCTTCATGGAGACATCAGCAAAGACGGGACTCAATGTGGAACTGGCATTTTTAGCTGTCGCTAGGTAATTAATTTTTTCTCTCCTTCCTATGGGGGTGTATAGAATTTTCTTCTTTTTTTTTCTGTATCCCTCTGCTGTCCATCCAAGTTGATAATAATTAATTAACTATAGATACATATATATTTTGCAAGAGATTTTCTTTTCTTTTGTTTTATACATAATTATATTTCTTAGAACTAATTTTCATTTGTGATGTTGGTTTTACTTTATATTTACTCATTACCAGGCAACTGAAGAGCAGACGAAATGAGTCCATTGATGAGGCAAAATTCAATGTACAGGACTTTGTGCGAGAACAAACGCAACCGAAGCAATCCTGTCCGCAGTGTAATATGTAACGAAAATGTTGGTGTATGTAAGCATGCTTTATAGTATATTATTTTTTTTTTTTTTTTTTGGTACACCATTTTGTATGAAATGAATTCAAAGTGAAAAGAACTATTTAGAAAAAAAAGTGAATTTAACAAAAATGTATTAATAAATGAAAAGCATAATTTTACAATGAATTTGAAGCGAATTATTGTTGAATGTGCAATGTAGGTATGTGCAGTGGAATTTTAACTATGCATAATTGAAGAGGTTAAATCGATAAAATTACAATGAAATCGAGGATTCATCCTTGAAGTTGTATTAAAATTCTTTCAATTGAATTTAACATTTTACGAAGGATGAATTCTCTTTAAAAACAAACATTTGTTGTGTTTAAAAAAGAAGACTAACAATGATGTGTAGAACGAGGATTTATTTGAATTTATTGAGCTATGTACACTATTCATAAAAGATATACAGTGCGCACTCGATTTCAAAGTTAGGTAAATAGGATATGCATTTTCACTGAATCTATTCAGGAATCTCTCACCGAGTTAGGTATAGAAGGCTTAATTAGCCAATGGATAGTTTCTATGCTCAGTACTCGTATAATCCATGCAACACTAGGCAACAGTTGTACAACTAAGACGGTAAACAGAGGAACTCCACAGGTGGAGTCATCTCCCCCTGCTCTGGTTAATGGCGATTAATAAAATCTTGGTGCGACTTGATAGGGAGGGCTTTAAGGTGGTTGCGTACGCGGATGATGTGGTTATACTAGTATCAGGAAAGTTCCTCTCCACGATAAGTCAATGGAGAGGGCTCTGGTACACTCATGGGCTACGAGCTGTGGCTTCGGAGTAAATCCGGAGAAGACTAAAATGATGCTTTTTACCACTAAAACGAAGGTACGGATGTTCAAACGATCCGCGGTGGTAATCAGCTAAAGCCATTACAACTGAGGAGTATGATTAGATACAAAGTATTTATCGATATGGGATATTTAAATCTATGGATATATGAATATCCCTCGCACGTAAAACAAGTACGAGTACCACATAATTACTGCCCTCTGAGACTGGCTAGGTTAGATTAAAGTGGTTACCTACAACGAATGGGTGCAGCCTGCACTCGGATCTCAAACGGATCCATTGTGCTTCGCTGATGTGGAGTTTCCTGGCTGAAGTACTGAAAAGAGAGGAAAAACAAAATGGCTAGAGTTCTATGTTAATGGAACGGCCTCCTCTGAACCACCTTGAAGAAGTTATAAATTTCATGATGGTGGTTGGTGGCTTTTCATACAGGTCGCCGAAATGAACGCTCCAAGGGCCGTCTTTCTGGTATTGCAGAGACTAGGGCATTTGCAAAGGAAGTGTTCTGTGCCCTCTTCTATGCCTGTGTTGCCGCAGCCTCTGCAGAGTTCATCTTTACTTAGCCGCGTTCTCTTCCGGTGCACCGCCAATAGGTTGTGGCCGGTAATGATACCGATGTGAAGCGCCAAGTTTTGTCTATTTTTAGTGGGGATGAGCTTGATTTTCATTTTGTCATGTTTTATCCAGATGCTTTGGGAGACTCGGCATGATGGGAACGCTCTTCATCTTTTTTTCTGCTTGTCATTTGAATCAAGTGCTATGTTTGATTTAACAAGTTTTTGGAGATGAAGGACTGAGCTTTAGACCATTGATAGGTCTTGTTCTGATCCCTCCCTTGCTAGTTCATCCACCATCTCGTTCCCTGGAATTCCTTTGTGGCCTGGGACTCATCAAAGTGTTACATGGTGGATATGGATGAGCATTTTAAGCTCCTCGCGGTACCGTTTTATTAGCTTTAATTTGATAACCGCGGATGCGATGACGCTTATAGCAGCTTGACTATCTATGTAAATATCAATCTCTTTCCTAGTTACAAGTTTCGTGGATAGTTCTCATGCCGCCTCTGCTATCGTTAGGACTTCTGCTTGGAACACACTGCCCTGGTTCTAAGGCCTTATTGATATTGCAATATCGGGTTCCGCTGAGTAGATGCACGAACCCACTCCTTCGTTTGTTTTGGACACACCAGTGAAGACTGAAATACTATGCAGGTTAATAGCCCCACTGTTTTTCCAGTGTTCCCTCGATAGGATGAGCGTTTTGACGTTTAGGCTGATGGGGATGGCGGACGATAGTCTAGGTAAGCCCATCTTGAGATGCTACGGTGGCCCGTGTGGCCTCTTCTCCATAGGCTGAATTCTTTTAGACGCAGGGCACTTATTGCAGCTGATTTCTTAACAAATAAGTCTACTAGAATCAGTGCTAGAATTATTTTAAGTGCTGCACTCCTTAATGTGTTTGCTTTTCTCTGCTATTGGCCACTAGACGATGCACCCATGTGTAGGAATGGGTCTGACTATGGCTGTGTCCATCCAGTGGATGATGGCAGGTTCGGGTCGCCATTTTTTACCATAAATTCTACGGCAAGCATAGAACGCAATGTACGCTTTCTTTATTCTTTAATTTGCGTTATTTCTCCAGCTCAGTTTGTGGTCATGTGGGCACCCTAGGTACCATGCTTTATCCAAGAGTTGGAGTGCAGTGCCGCCGAGTCGTAGGGGTCCGAAAGCTGCGATTATTCTTTTGTTGGTGAAGAGGACCACTTCTGTTTTCGCTTAATTAACGTTCAGTCTACATCTTCTCGTCCAGTTTTGGAGGGTATCCAGGGCCGACTGCAGAAGTTTGGTGATAGTGTCGGCGAAATTTGCCGGACATAAGTAGGATGATGTCATCTGCATAATCAACAACTTTTACTCCGCTATGTCAAAATTTCAAAAGGATCTCATTTGCGACTAGAGCCTATAGTAGAGGAGATAGGACCCCTCCTTGCGGTGTTCCTCGAGAGGTAAATGCATTTACTTAGCTGTCACCCAGCTTCGAGTTATATGTCTCGTCTTGAGCACATATTATATTCTATCCAGTCGGAGAGTGTGGAGTCTACTCTGAGTCGGTCTAGTGATAGTCTTATTGATTATAAAACTTTACTATCTTCTCCATACATCTCGAGGTTTATATTTGCATCGCCGAATATCCGTCTTTGATTTTTCATCGATTCTCGTTCATCAGTCCTATGTCACGTAAATATTTTACACGGACTAACCAATGTACAAATTAATTTTTTTTTTTTTGCGAAGAAAAAGGTTGCGTATACGCCTCAGTTTGTATTACAAATTTGTTTCGAAATTTGAAACCGAAAATACGCAAAGCTTTTCTTCAAAAATACTTGTATTTACATATACATAAGTGCCAAATTAAATACCTTTAAACGATTTTGGTTAGAAACGGCCCTCAATGAGGATGCACTTAGACCAAAAGTCGGTCTACTGTAGGATCCCTGGCCTGAAAAGTCTATTTTTTGATAACATGGCTGAGTGCTTTATGGTTGGTTGGTTTTTTTTAGAGTGGAGTGGTTCTCGATAAGATACAGATAGATATAAAGTATGTCCATTGTGCTACTAATAATAAATCACACCTTCTACAGGCGTTGCTGAGATTACTTAAATTTTTAAAAATGTGTGTACCTTGGACAGCTTTTCTGATGTTGGTACTAAGTAGCCTAGAGGTATTTCATTGGTCGATATGGTGCCATCTGTGATTTACTCTATTTAAAGTGTCGACATGGTCAATCATCAACGCTAGCCAGATCTACATTGCACATCACAAAAATGCATATAAATTTTGTACATAACCCTTGGAAGCATTTTTTTATAATGAAAACCAGTCATAATATTGTTAGTAAATAAAAAAGTTGAATAAAACAGTAAGAAACCCAAAATTAGAAACAACAACAAAAGTATTTGTACGAAATTGGAAAATAACATTTGAATTTAGAAAAAAAAAAATAATTATAACTTGTAATGTTGTAACACAACAAATATACACCAAACATAATAATCAAATCATTCTACACATATTGTAATGTAAACAAATTAAAAATATATATACTTTCATAAACTGCATATCTCCTGTTCTCAACACAATTCTTACTCATAAAAAACCTTAACTGACCAATTGTTATATACTAAATCAAGTTAAAATGAAAATACTATTACCTTCTCATCTCTCTAGGTTGTCATGAAACAAATATTTCCACAATTCATTTCTGTCAATTCTAAACTTTGTAACTTCATGCAAATAAAATAAAGATAAATAGATCTATTAACTATAAACAAAAACAAAAGAAAAAAAAAACAAAAGAAAAAAAAAACAAAAACTCTACAAAACTAAACATTATGTAAAATGGTAAAATAAAATGCTGTCGCATACAATAACGTAGGGAAAATATATTTATAACAAGAAAAATAAAATATATTTGCTAAAATAATAAATATCAATTTAACTGAATTGTTGTATAGCAGAATTATGTGGAACATGTTTTACATTTAGTTTTCACATATTGACAATTATTGTGGTAGCTTTGAATGAAATGGTAGAAATATATAAAAATTTAGTAAACGCCTATAAAATGGAATGAAAACGTATCAAGTATTTATGACTGTTGATTTCTTTTACTTTTCTCATGATTCTCTAAAACTTTGAAGTTGATGAAATGCTTTAAGACATACATATACTTTAGCTTCCCTCAGTAAATGAAAGTACCTAAGGGAATAAAACAAAAGAAAATTATAAAACAAAACCTTGAGTGAAAGTACAAGGTGGGGCAAAAGTAATGTCATAATGTGAATGTGCCATCATTTTTGCAAATGGCGTCAAATGTCGTTGTGCTTTGAGATTTATATTAGGCCCGCTCGCGTACCCTCCCAAAACAGCGAATTTTTACGAAAAGTTACGAATTCTTACGAAAACCTGCTCCAGTACGGAGAGTTTTCGAAGTTTTTCACAGTAAAGAGCGCCATCGAGAGAGTAAGAAATTTCCCCATGCTGTGAATTTTAGTGCAAGACATTTTTTTTGGGCGGATTTGTGAAACCTGTCAAACTGCTATCTTCTTCTTCCTTTTTCACCGAGGTTATGATCCGAGAATAAGGGATCATAACCCTCCCACTTCACCGCATTTCTACTGATCCGCCTGTGAGGTTCGCCTATTTGACCTCAGAAATATCGACAGGCCTGCCGATTTTGGATCACTCGGTTACTGAGGCCAATGAAATGGTGATATCGTCGCATTTGTGTGATCCAGGCGTTTATAGGCCTGCCTCTCCTGCCTCGCGATGTCTTTGGAATGTTCATTGATATTGCCTTTTTAACGGGGTTCAAATGATCTCTTCTCTGAACGTAGCAATACCAGCTGAGCCGGTCGTGCTCTATCCTTTGTACGATGGTTTCTTGATATAAAGGCCTCTACGGATTTTCGAACTTCTTATACGATTAAGCTTTTTCACTCCTGTTGTCATGCGAAGCATCTTCATCTCAGCTGCCGTTAATTTCCTCTCATACTTTTTGTACATCGTCCAACATTATGCACCGTATGTGAGCGCTGGACGCACAACTACGGTGTAGAGCCTTCCTTTTAACTTAGGGGTCATTTTTTGGTCGCAGAAGATAGCGTAGTTTTCTCGCCACCCTACGCTTACGCGATGATTGATGTCGTCATCACAGGTTGCTTTGCTATTGATCATAGATCCCAGATAATTAAACATTTCGCACTTGGGAAGCACTGTTCTATTCAAATAAATGTCTGGAATAGGTCTGAGTGGAATAGAGAACGGGCAGCACAAGCGCTCTGTTTTTTTTTTTTTTTTTTGACTAATGCGATACCCATTTCCCTTCAAAATGTCCACCCACACATCAAGTGCTCGTTGCAGGGATGTAGGATCCTCACTTATGATGGCTCCATCGTCAGTAAACAATAACTGATGTACCTTGGGGTCCATCACTTTACCTTCAAGTAGATAGTCAAGGACTGCAATAAAGAGCAAAGGACTTAATACGCTTCCATGCTGCACCCCGATTTTGATTGGGAACTTTTCGGTTACTCCAGCGGGGCATCTTGCTCGTGTCTTTGCTCCTTCGTACATGTTGTTATGAACATCTATACATACGTTTCTGAATCCCCTCGATGTCTTTGTGCCACCCATATCAGATCTTGTGTTTGTCTGTCGAATGCCTTTTCAAAGTCAACCAATACCATATGCAAATCCTTTAAGGAATCACATTGTTTTTCCATTCTGATCCGTATACTTTGGATTGCATCTGTGGTTGATTTACCTGCGACAAACCCACACTGATCATCAGATAGTCGTATTATTTTTCACGGTCGGGCACCTAATACCCGCTCAAAGATCTTCATGGTGTGTGACATCAGCTTGATCGAACGGCAGTTATCACAATTCCGCATATCACCCTTCCCTTTCTACACAGGGAGAAGGTAGCTTCCCTCCATTGATTTGGCATTGGATTACCTCTCATAAATTTGGAGATGAGCATTCTGAGCCATCTGAACCCGATGTCTCCCATCTTTTTCCACAACTGAGAGGGCATCTCGTCTGGCCCAACCGCTTTTCGATTTTTGGAGTATTTAACCGCCTCACTAACTTTTTCGACTGTAATGTCAAGTATTTCTTCACAGTTAGGAGTGGCTCTTGGAAAGTATAGCCGGGGAAACTGTTCATTCAAAAGTTCTTCACAATACTGCCTCTGCAGAATTTTGTCGTCATCCACAAGAAGCTGGCCATAAGCATTATTAATGAACTTTGGCTAACGAATCTCCTGAGCATTCCTCCTTCTTTGTATGGCTATTTGAAGATGGTGGCGCTCTTGTTCATGTTATGATTTCGCAGCTCCTGGTTTGCATCAGCAACCGGGGTAGATATTTTCTCCAGCTCCCAATACAGGCCATCCGTACTCTCTGCTTGAAGGTGGGTGCACTTCTTATTCGCTTTTTTCTTGCTACACCTGTATTCGACTTCGAGCGCGAGCTTTTTCGTCTCTATTATTAGAGGGGCACTTTGACCAAGCTTTGAAAGCCGCTTTCTTCACATTTATCACCCTCTTAGGTTCATCACGAATCTGTCAAACTGCTATATATGCCATATTTTGTTGGCTTGTTCCTTCTCTTTTCGCGTACAATTAAGTTTGAAGTTTGACGTTTAAAAAGTGAGCAATTTTTGTAGTTTAACGCGTTCGTTCTCTTTTTCGTAATTTTACCCCCAATCTTTGAAATTCATTCTTTGAAATTTAACAATCTACGAATTTTAGTTCAAAAGGTACACGAACGGACCTAATGTGAATGTGCCATAATTTTTTCTAATGGCGTCAAATGTCATTGTGCTTTGACATTTATGTTGTAGACAGGCAGAGAATTAGTTGGCAACAAACAATGGAGCGATACACCCCTGAAGAACGCGAATTATGGTTACTGCTTATTTAACCAATTTCCGGTCTGTTTTTTTAGCACAGCGTTATCGTCATCGTTTCCTTCGTCCTACATCATGTGCGCGAACAATTAAGCATTTGGCTGAGCGTTTCATGCAAACTGGGTCCACTAGAGATATCACAAGAAGTGGCCGGCCTCATATTGCTCGTTCAGCCGAGAATATCACTGCTGTGGCCGAGGACGTCCGAGAGAGTTCACAAACAGATTTTAAATGAGTTGTTTTTTTTTGCTGCAAGTTGCTGAATTGGGTCCCGAGCATTGTTGGTTCCAACAGGACAGAACAACTACTCACACAGCTCGGGGAACGATGGAAATTTTGAATCGCCAATTTCCGGGCCATGTGATCTCCCAATTTGGCGATTTGAACTGGGCGGCCGGATCGCCAGACTTCTTCCTTTGGGACTTTTGACATCTCGCGTTAACCACAACAAATCACAAACCTTGCAAGTCTTGAAAGCCAACATTGAAGAATAAATCACCAATTTGGAGCCAGATGTTTTGCGTGCTACAATTTAAAATGCCGTAAAACGAGCACAAATTTGTGCATCTCGTCAAGTCATCTCCATTGGCCATTTGGCCGATATCATTTTTTCAACTAAATGTCATCAATTTTACACCTTCAAATTAACTTTTCGTGGAAACAGAGCCCAATTTTTTTTCATTTGTAACAAAGTAACAGCCAATTCACATTATGACATTACTTTTGCCCCAACTTGCAGTATCCTTTCAAATCGAGAACAGTAGACCTAAATTTCGATACGAAGGTCCAACATTCTTTCATTGTCACTGCTTTCAAATAAACCTTAAATTCTTTCTTTACTTAAAAAAAAGACCCTAAGTGAAAACTCAACTAAATAAATTGCCAAACAATATACCCACTAAAAACCAAAATATTATATTTATGTGAAAAATTATATATAAAAGAAAATTGAAACCAAAAAAAAAAAAAAACAACAAAAACAAAACCTTAAACCCACGTGATAAAACTATTTATGACAAATACCTATAAACACCTAATATACTCGTATAAACAATCACATTTACCCAACAAAATAGTATATATATATATATTTATGTTAAAAAAATAATTGGATATTGATATATACAGATACATATTGTGTAAATAAATAAGAAAAATATTTATCAAAATAAATGTATTATAAAACGAAAAGAGTATTTATCAGCTGCTTGTTAAATGAACCAAAAACTGAGTAATAAATATATTTATGCATAGAAAAAAAAGAAATTATGGAATAAGATAAGTTACAAACATTATTGTGTCTAAGAATGAAAATATGTTCCCAACATGCTATAGAGACAATATATAAAAATAAAAGCTCTACAAGAATCTGGTGTTTGATTTACTATACACTTACTTACTTACTTAGTTCGCGCTACTGTCCGGGGTGGACCTGGGCCTCGACCAACAAACCTCTCCAGCCAGCACGGTTACGAGCCAGCTGCCTCCAGTTGCGCACGCCAAGTTGGTCCCCCTCCATTTGTTTGGGCCACCTACCGCGAGGTCGCCCTCTACTGCGTCGTCCATCCGGGGTGGATTCGAAGACTTTCTTGGCGGAATCGTTGGACTCCATCCGCTCTACATGACCCAGCCATCTCAGTCGCTGTATCTTCTGGCTAAGTTGATGTTCTTATATGGGCCGTATAGTTTGGCATTATACCTTCTCCTCCACTCACCGTCTATGCAGACAGGACGAAAGATCGCTCGAAGAACTTTTCTCTCGAAATAATCAAGGGCATCCTCATCCGGTCTTGTCAAAGCCCATGCCTCTGCGCCATACAGCAGGACTGGGATGATTAGTGTCTTATAAAGATTTACCTTAGTAGTTCGAGATAGAGCTTTGCTACTCAATTGCTGTTTTAGCCCATAGAAACAACGATTACTTACTTACTTAGGTGGCGCTACAGTTCGGGGTGAACCTGGGCCTCAACCAACAAGCCTCTCCATTTAGTTCGGTCTTTAGCTAATTGCCTCCAGTTGCGTACTCCAAGTTGGTCGAGGTCCTCTTGAACTTGTGCGCGCCACCTACAACGATTGGCAAGAGTAATTCTTCATGTAATCTCTCTGCTAATGTCATTTGCGGAGTTCACCATTGAGCCTAGGTAGACGAAAGCCTTTACTACCTCAAAATGATATCTGTCTATTGTGGCGTTCTGTCCAAGGCGCCGATGTTGGGTGTCCTTTTTTGTAGACAGCATATATTTTGTTTTGCTTTCATTGACCGCTAGATCCATCTTTGCTGCATCGATCTCAATACTCGCAAATGACCCATTGATGGCCCGCTAAGTTCTTCCGATTATGTCAATATCATCGGCATAGTAGTTGTACAGACTTGTAAAAGATTGTACCTCCGGTGTTGGCTGTGAGTTTCGTACAATTCTCCCAAGTACTATGTTAAAGAGATCGCAAGATAGCGCGTCACCTTTTCTAAGACCTTTCCTGACATCGACCGGTTCGCTGATGTTCTTACCGTCATTCTCCGTCGTTCTCCATCGTCATCCTGCACAAACGGACGAACTTGGCAGGAATGTCAAGACTAGATATGGCTCTGTATAACTCGTCTCTATACACGCTATCATAGGCAACTTTGGAATCGATGAAGAGGTAGTGCGTATCGATTTTATATTCATGGGTTTTTCCCAAGATCTGCCGTAGTGTGAATATTTGGTTAATGGTGGACTTTCCAGGCTTGAAACCACACCGATAGGGACCTATCAGGTTATTGATGGTCGATTTTAGGCGTTCACATAATACGGCGGACATAATCTTATATGAGATATTTAGGATATATTTTTTTTGATATTTAGGAGACTTATACCACTGTAGTTGGGGCAGTTTAAAGGGTATCCTTTCTTCAGGATCGGACAAACAATGCTGAGGTTCCATTCATCTGGCATATTTTCATCTGACCAGATTTTACAGATGAGGCGGTGCATGCTCCTTACCAACTCATCTCTTTCCGCCTTGAAAAGTTCAGCGACAAGGCCGTCGGCTCCAGCAGCTTTTTTGGATTTGAGTTTAGATATCGCTATCCTCACTTCATTCTGATAAGGTTGACGGGAATCTTGACTATTACCATCACTGTTGAATGGCTCATTCTGCCTGATAGTGGAATATTGGTCATCATCGCTGTTTAACAGTCTGCAGAAGTGTTCCTTCCTTATACTCAGTACCGACTGCGATTCTACTACTATATTGCCATTTTCGTCCCTGCAGGCTTCTGTTCTGGCTTTGAAACCCAGGCATGTTCTGTTTACCTTTTGGTCAAATTTTCGAACCTAATTCCTGCAATAAAGTCTCTCAATCTCCTCGATCGAGCGCTTCTCATGCTCCTTTTTCTTCTTTCTGAGAATTCGATGTTCCTCGTTTTTCCTCCGCTCGTAGAGATCGCGAGCAGCTCTAGTCCTTTTATGCAGCGCCGCTTTGTACGCCTTTTGTTTTGCTGCATGTGCTTGCCGGCATTCCTCATCAAACCAGGAGTTTCGTTGTGGTGGCCGAGAGAAACCCAGTACATCAGAGGCGGCATCTCTGATGGCTTGCTGGCAACGCTGCCACTGGTCTTCCGCATTTGCTGCTGGCGGCATAGGACTTAGATTAAGATTAGAAGAAACGCGATCGGCAAAGGCTCTGGAGGTCTCTTGCGATTGTACCCGCTCGACGTCAAATTTCCTCACAGTATTTCGTTGATTTCGCTCCATTCTGGATATCCGAATCCGTACGTTTGCTACAACTAGGTAATGATCCGAGTCTAGGTTGGCTCCTCGGAAAGTCCGGACACCCGGTCTACCCATACTGGAAGAGTACCTTGCGCCGATCGCAATGTGATCGATTTGGTTGACAGTTTTTCAATCAAAGGTGAGCCCTCTTCCCTTGTGAATATCGAGACGTGGGGACCACGTACTAGCTACGACAAATTTCGTCCCGCCACAAAGTCGACTAGCCTGAGTCCGTTGTTGGATGTAATGCCGTGCGGGCTGTGCTTTCCGACCATGCTGCTAAAGACGTCCTCTCTTCCTAGCTTCGCGTTAAAATCACCTAGGACAATTTTAACGTCGAATGGGCAAGGGAAGATAAAAAAAAAAGCGGACGTCTTTGCGGCCCACATGGAAGAAACCTTTAAACCGTACCATGGTCATGGTTTTCGACAACATCACTAGGCTGGATTTACCGTCTGACGATTTAACCCTAACAGTGCAACGCTAACGGAACTTAAACATGAGATCGAGAATCTAAAACCTAAGAAAGCTCTTGGTTATTATTTGATTACCGGAGAAATTCTCAAAGTTTTACCTAGAAAAGTATTGATTAAGCTTCTCTATATTGTAAATACTGCACTCAGATTAAAACACGTGCCGAGCTAATGGAACGTTGCGGAAATCATAATGGTTTTAAAACCAGGAAAACCGCCAAATGAGATAAAACCGTATAGACCAATTTCGCTTCTTCCAGTCATATTTAAAATTTTCGACGATTGACCAGGTGCGTAGAATTACTGACGTAATCGAGAAAGCACTTGAAGAAGAAAAGATTTGCTCAACCGTATTTCTTGACGTTTCGCAAGCCTTTGATAAGGTTGGCATGATGGCTTGAAATGCAAACTACGACAAGTTCTCCCTGTATGCCTATACGATATTCTAGAATCATATCTCGGAAATAGACTCTTTCGTGTAAGACATGGAATCGAATACTCCGAGCTCAAAGAAATTTCGGCCGGCGTACCACAAGGAAGCTATCTGTAATATACTCGTGATATACCGAAAGAAGATGGCACTATCCTTGTTACGTTTGCCGATGACACCGCTATCATAGCAGTAGGTACAATAATCGAAGAAACGACTGCAAAACTGCAAACCGCACTGAATAATGTAAATGAATGAACGAGTCAACGGCGCATCGCCCTCAACGAATCTAATTCTGTTCACGTGAATTTCACTTATAAGAAAACGAATGACTCGCCTAAAACTTTTAAACTCGGTCGGAAATACCTTTTGCAAACGAAGCCAAATACCTGGGAATGACACTCGACGCAAGACTGAAATGAAACGTAAAGAACTCGAAATCATATATAGAGAAATGTACTGGCTACTCGGAAAACATTCCCAGCTCAATACTGAGAATAAACTGCTTTTATATAAGCAAGTGCTAAAGCGGGTGTGGACCTACCGTATACAACTTTGGGGTTGTACCTAGAAAGCAAATGCCAATATTTTACAAACTTTTTAAAAATAAGGTTCCTCGCGAGAAAGCATAGAAACTAATCGGACATGTTAAAAATACAGTCCTAGAAATTTTGGATGAGAGCAATTTATTGCGCCGACTACAGAGGACGTAACCTTTCGACTTGGCGAGATAAGGAGTAACCGCGTCTAGATTGCGGAACATGCAGGATCTTTCAGTGGAAAGTAACCTGCTAAACGTTTTTATTTCATGATAGAAAAATTGCTTTATAAGTTATTACTTAGTTGCGATATCTAACAAATTTATATCGAGGGTGGTGTTTTTTTAGTCAGTAAGAATCTGACACTACTATGAGCACGCGCTTGCTATTCTCATAGTGTCTATGGAAGATTTTTCACCTACCCTCGGAAAAAAAAAATGTTAAGGACGCCGTGGGTAACATTGTTACTGTGACTGGTGAGCAATACAGAACCATGGTCAGCGAGTTTTTATTACTGCAAATTGATGAATTGGGAGTGGAAGACATGTGGTTCCAACCACACGCACAGCTGGCACGATAATGGACATTTTGAAGTATGCGTTTCCGGCGATTTGCACTGGCTGGGAAGATCGCCGATTTGACCGCTCCAGACTTCTTTCTCTGAGGTTTTTCGAAGTCACGGGTCTATGAGATTAAGCCACAGACTCTGGAAGCTCTCGAAGAGAATATCCGACAGGAGTGCGAGAACTTATCGATCGAAGTTCTCGAAAAAACGATTGTAAATGCTGTAAAAAGAGCCCAAACGGTCATCAACAATGGCGGCGCCCTCTTGACCGATATCATCGTCGAAAAGTAGTGAAAAGAAATTAAAGGTCCAGATAAACATTTGAAAAAAAAAATTATGAAATTCTGTCATTTCATTTTAAAGATATAGCAAAACAACATCGAGTGAGTGTTTTTGGCCCATCCTGTACTTCTGGTCGGAGTTAAGTCAAGAATCGTTAGCACTGTTAATGGAAACACACTTCCCAGAGTGCAGTGGCCTCATGCCAAAGGCTACTACGCTTCAGTTCGTTCCAAAGTTCTAAACTCAGTAACAAATGATGATGACGACAATGATACCATTACTAGAGAAGTCGTGAATTTGCATTCGCAGTTTTAACTTTGAATTCGATTTCTTATTCACTGTGAATGGAAACTGCTAATGCAAATCATATAGGTACACCTGTCTGTCTAGTTTGTTTTTTGTTTGTTTGATTACAGAATTCATAATCTTATATGAGTATTAAGAAATATTTGCATAGTCAACAATTTTGACTTTATCATGACAGATAACGAAAATTCTAGACGAAGAATCTACCCTTCTCTGGACCTACATAAATTTAGGCAATAAACCAAAATCTGACATTTACTTGACCGAGGTCAAGTGATTATTCAATGAATATTATTGCACTCTATGGCTGAAACAAAAGTGAGAAATATTCATTGACTTAAATAAAAATTCAATTGGCGCGGTGCCCAATTTACTAACATACTTCAATATAACGCTGGCTTTATGCAATTTCCCTTTTCTGGACACAAATTTCCCTTGTGCAATCTACTCACCTTAAAGGTTCTCAAACTGTCATCCGTTTGTTTTGACATTTCGACTGTCAAAAATTTCTTTCAAAACACATGTGCTCCATGTGAAGCACAAAAGTTATAAATTTTCCCCGAAAATTCATTCAATTCACAGATTTGTCGTGAAATTACAGCAAAATGGGACTAGATCAGCCCTTTCATCGGCCAGGGGCTCTAAAGCAAACCAACAAAGCCCACAAAACCGGTCGGCATCGCTCCAAGGGCGCAGTCGACGTCGCCACCAAAGGTAAGTCCACTTCCACCGACCAGAGCAGGACAATTCTAATCACTATCCTTTGAAATTCCAGGTAAAGTAGACCTTAAGTCCGCATCCCATCGCCACAAACCACAACAGAGGCGTGAGCAACGCCGGAACCAAATGAATCAGGTAAGCTGCGCGTTCGGGCAAATCGTCTTTACCGTTCTAAGTCCTCCTCTTCCCATAGATTCGCAGGAACAAGCGTGAGGAAGCCATCTCCAAGAAGCGCCAGCTGGGCGGACAGCATACAGCGCCCTTCCTCGTCTGCATTCTGCCGCTGCACTCGCAGATCGACCCGAAGTCGGCATTGGCCATCCTTGAGGGATGCGACGAAGATGCCATCGTGGACAGAAGCGCAGCCGGAGTGACTTATATGAATATCCCTCGGTTCAAGCAGAGGTTTGCATTCATAATACCACCCCACGGCCGTGGGAATGAGCTGACAGTGCTGGACTACCTGAAGGTCTGCGACACAACGCTCCTGCTGACATCGGCGGCGATGGGCGAGGACGACGTGCTAGACAAGTGGGGTCACAAGATGTTCAACATGATTGTGGCTCAAGGCCTCCCCACTCCTGTCGTCACTATCATGGATCTGGAGTCCATAAACCCCAAGCGGAGGCAGCAGAGCAAGGCCGCCATCCAGAAGTTCATCAGCAAGCTACTGCCCGAGGAGAAATGCGTGCAGTTGGACACGAATCCCGAAGGGATCAACGTCCTTCGTCGCATTGGCGGTCAGAAGAAGAATGTTCTCCACAACAAGGCCAATCGGCCACACCTCTTCGCCGAGAGAGTCGAATATCAGCCGAATGCGTCCCAGGAGGAGGCAGGCATACTCAAGGTAACCGGCTTCTTGCGTGGTACACCTCTGGACGTCAACGGATTAGTGCATATCCCCGGTCTAGGTGACTTTCAAATGAAGCATATCGAAGCGCAGACTGATCCCTATAAGCTGGAGAAGAACAGTCCGGACTTGCCCGACATACGGGTCGTAGCCGTGGCCGATCCCTCCAAGCAGATGAGCCTCCAGTCGGAGAACGTCCCCGATGCTATGGACGCCGAGCAGACGTGGCCCACAGAAGAGGAGATCACTCAGGCCAATGAGGAGACAAAGAAGACGAAGGTGATCAAGCGGATGCCCAAGGGCTGGAGTCGGTATCAGGCGGCTTGGATTCCCGATGTGGAAACGGTCGAAGATAAGGACGATGACGAGGATGAAGATAGCGACGGAGATGATAATGATGAGGATGAGTTCATGTCATGTGAGAACAACTCAGACGACGACGTGGACAAGGAAGACAGTGAAACTGAGGAGTTTGTGGAGACTGCTTCGGTGTCCGACGGCGTTGTGAACGATGAGAAGTACGATCAAATGATAGACTTCCAAGAAGAACGCGAAACAATGAAGAAAATCAAAGAAGCACGCGCCGATCAAATGTGGCCCGATGAAATGGACACGCCTCTGAACGTGGCCGCGAAGGAACGTTTCCAAAAGTTCAGGGGATTGGAGTCATTTAGGTAAGTGGGAGGGGTGTATGTATATGAGACGAATTCACTGTCATACTGGTTTTTTTTTTTAGGACTTCGCCGTGGGACGTAACAGAGAACCTACCCAGCGACTATGCAAGGGTCTACCAATTCAAGAACTTCGACCGCACAAAGAGGCGCTTCATTGAGGAGGCTAAAGAGATTGGCGGGGCTGTGGTAAGTTTCAATTCAATTTTTTTTCGTTGGCTGCTTGAACCTAAAGCTATGGGTTCATGTACAGCTGGGGGCAATAGTTTGCCTTTATCATTTGCCTGGTTAAAACCAGACTGACTGGTGTCTTCACCTTACTCTGACCCCTTCTCGAGACACGATTAGGCCAGGAACTCCTTAGTATGACAGCGGAACAGTTTTCTGCTAAAAACATTGCTTTCCAAATTTTCGACAGCAAACCGAACGTATGTAGCTTTTCATTCCCGATTCTGCTGCCCTCAAGCTGTCCCTTTCCATTGTCGACCGCAACAATAGATCCTAAACAGAGCAAGCTGTTGGCAGTTTTTATATAATGACCAGCAGCGCTTGCATGATCAGTGGTCTTTCCCGTTTTACAGTCTTGGTTTTGCAAGTGAAGCACACTGCTCCGTTGTATCCTCACTTTCAAGACAAGTGGCTGCAATGATACTTATGTTAGTTATGTGGTAACCACATGCATCGTGTCCTGTGATTAGCGCAACAGTTCTAGAACTGACTGAACCTTACCTCCGCTTGCTGCGCAAGTTCTCACGCCACCGAGCGATGGTAGAAATCACAAGAAGAAGCCGAATAAGCAACGAAGAAGTTTTCCGAAGAACAAGAGTTTCGGACCTAACACGCAATGAATCGGCAAAGGAAAGATCGGCAGCCCACGTAGCTCGTACAACAAGACAATAGATGGACAAAAGGACTGTATGGAGACCAAAAGGAGCTTTAAGGAGCAGACGAAGAGAGGAAGACCACATTCACGTTCGAGCGACGATATTAACAAAATAGCTGGAGACTGGTTGGTTGTTGGTTACGGCCCTAAACCGAACCCGATTGAAAAACTTAGAAAAGGCCTATGTCCAACGTTGGACACCATAGGCTGCTTGATGATTATGATGATGACGACTTGTCATTGCCTATGTTTTATTCTTCTCTGGCTTTCCACCGGTCTAAGCTCGATTTGTATTCGGATTAGTAGTGTGCAAACCGCCTCCCAATATCCATGAGCTCCTTGATAATTCTGTTGTTGTTGTAGCAACTATGTTGATTCGTATGGTTCAAACGTTAAGGTGGTGTAGGTGGGTTATCATCAGTATGGTCGAGGCCCAAGAAAGCGGCAGCTTCGACTGGGTGAGTCCATAAGGATCTTGGTGTAAGTTTTGTGGGCTGCGCCGGACAAATGGGCGATGTTATGTGGTGACGAGCCGCAGTCAGGGCATTGATCAATGATATTGTCGCGTAAGCGGTGCATATAATTGTTCAGCATGGAGCTCCAGCCGGATCGCAGTTGGGCAAGTGTGGATCTGGTACGTCTAGGGAGATGTTCTTCACTATGATGTATCGGTGGATGTTAATCTGGCGGCTATCAAGCGCAGTTCGGAAAGCGTGTTGGTGGATAGAGTTCAAAGCCAATTTGTGACACGCTGGGACGAGTGGTGTATGCTTTATAAACCTATTAATCTCTTCACGGTATGAACGGATGTCAGATCGAATATCCCTCGGAGGTGTAGGGAGGCTGAGCAAATCTCTGTTCGGGTGATCGGGACAGTTGCAAGCCAGTAAGAACTGTTTCGATAGAAGTTCGTTATGCTCTTTGACTTTGAGCAACTTTGTTTGCTGATGAAGGTGATCTTCATGGGACATACGGTGACAGCCTGTGATAATGCGTAGAGCAGCATTCTGGCTTGTTTGGAGTTTATGCCATTGAGTATCACTCAGGCGTGGGGTCCAGATTGGTGCCGCATAGTTGAGAACCGATCTTCCGATTGCTGATATGTGCCGAGGAGAGTTTCTTTGTCTTTCCCCCATGTGCTACCGGCCAGAGATTTTAAGATCTTATTCCTGGACATGACTCGTTCACTGATATTTCTTGAATGACTAGAGAAAGTCAGTAGGTTGTCAAATGTGACTCCCAGAATCTTTGGGTGGTTTGTTGTCGGGATCGCCCTCCCATGTATCTCAATGTCGAGTGGTAGGTTTACCTCTTTGGTCCAGGTGGTGAATAGGGTCGATGAGGATTTATCTGGGGACAGCTTGAGGCTTGGATGTTCTTTCCCGAGGCGAGAATGATGCAGTCGTCGGCATACGATACCAGTTTGACTCCGGGTGGTGGTGTGGGGAGTTTCGCCAGGTAGTAGTTAAAAGGGATCGGGGAAAAGATTCCTCCTTGAGGTACCCTTTGCTTGATTTTCCTCATTTTCGATTTACAGTTGCGGAATTCAACGAAGGACTGTCGGCCATTTAGGTTGTTGGCAAGCCATCGTTTAGTGGAGTTTGATGGTTTGATGGAGTCTAGGATGTCTTGAAGTAAGATTCCTAGGTCAACAGTATCAAGCGCCTTTGATAAATCCAGTGCAACTAGGACAGTGCGATCGCATGGTCGTTGTTGGTTAAGACCTTGTGTGATCTGTGTCGTGATCTCGGAAAGGGCTGTTGTTGTACTTGGCAGTTTGCGGATGCCGTGTTGGTGTTCGGCTAGCTGAACTTCAGAATGAAGTTTGGTTAGTATCAAAGCTTCGAGTATTTTCGCAACTGGAAAGAGAAGAGATATCGGACGATATGAAGTACCTTGGTCTGCTGGCTTGCCTGGTTTAAGAATCGGTATGATTCTGCCCACCTTCCAGGGGTCAGAAATATCCAATGATTGAAGCGACAGATTAAGCAGCTGAGTAAGGTAAGAGATTCCTATAGGCCCCAGGTGCCTGAGCATTATCATTGAGTTTCCATCCGGTTCAATGGCTTTAGAGGGTTTAGCTTTGCGGATGGTATATTCGACTTTGGACGGTAGCAGAGAGCAAGGAGTGGTATCTGGAGTAAGGCAGTGAAGTTTCCTGAGGATGGCACGTTTAATCTTGTTGCAGTTTGTCGGGTGTTCGATGAATTGGCGACAGAGGGATGAGGAACATTTCCTGGGATCATCAAACTGTGAGGCGTTGAAGGTGATGGCTGTTAGGTCCTTGCGTCTGGTGGAATTGGAAAGCTCCTTGATGGTAGCCCAGAGCTTCTTGAAGCCTTTATTGCAGGTCTGCAAATATTCTAGCAAGTTTGTCCGTCGATGTTGGTTGACTAGGTAGTAAATCTCCCGGTTAAGATGATCAATTCTGGGATTATCAGGATTTGTTCGACGTAACAGGTCCCGTTCGTTGGCGAGCTGGGCTTCTTCGGCTGGAAAGTTAGGCCTAAGTTTAGGGATTCTGCCTGCAGGCATGAAATGGGCTGCTGGTTTGGTTATGATCTGTCGAAAGAGCTTTTCCCCTGAGTGCACATTAAGGGGAGACTGGAGTTGTTCCGGTTTTCGATCAACGAGCCGTTCAAAGCCTGACCAATCAGCCTTGGTTGACAAACGTGCGGTTGTCAGCTGATATGAAGTCGTCAGGTCTATCCACAGTGATGATGATCGGGATATGATCAGAGTTGAGCGTTATGTCGGCTCTCCAGGGTGTATTGTACATGGGCGCAATGAGGCACTCATGATGCTGATGTCTGGTAAGCTGGAGCAGGTGGCACAAATTCTGATAAGAAACTCTTTGTTGATGACTCCGAAACTTGACTCATCGATTTGCCAGCACTCATGGTGAGCGTTGAAGTCTCCTATAACCATGTGGTCATTGCCCGTGAGAAGATGATCTAGTGATGGAAGGTAACCAGAAGTGCAGCTAACTGGCGGCGGGATGTACACATTTGTTATGTCAATCAAGATGTTATTCGATCTGACAGCAATAGTTTATGTTTCTAGAAGAATTTTTCTCTCGAAGCGACCAAGGATATCTTCATCGTCTTTTAATAAAGTCCATGTTTCAGCGCCGTAAAGCAGGACTGGGATGATCAAGGTCTTATATAGAGTCTCCTTAGTTGTTCGAGATAGGGCTTTACTGTTGAATTGCCTTATAAGCCTCAAAAAAACAGCGATTGGCAAGCATTAATCTTCGCTTGATTTCTGCGCTGATCTTGTTTTTAGAGTTTATAGCAGAGCCAAGGTAGTCCCTTACTACCTCGACGTTATAGCTGCCCTCTGTGACGTTCTGTCCAATTCGTCGGTGTTGATTGTCCCTTCTTGTTGACAGTATATTCTTGGTTTTGCCCTTATTTATCCGCTAAACCCATTTTGGCCGCTTCCGCCTCAATGCTTGCAAACGCACCGGTGACAGCCTGAGTTCTTCCAATAATGTCAATATCGTCGGCGTATGCTGCACAGACTTGTGATAGATTGTGCCTCCGGTGTTGGCTTGTGAGTTCCGCAAAATCCGTTCAAGTACAATATTAAAGAAGTCACATGACAGCGCGTCACCTTGTCTAAAACCTTTTCTGACATCAAAGGTCTCGGTGAGGTCATTACCGACCTTGATGGAGCAGCGAGCGTTTTCCATCGTCATCCTGCACAGACGAACAAGTTTAGCAGGGATGTCGAAACTAGGCATGGCTCTATAAAGCTCTTCTCTATAGATGCTGTCATAGGCGGCCTTGAAATCGATAAAGAGGTGGTGAGTATCGATTTGGAATTCTTGAGTTTTCTCCAGGATCTGCCGAAGTGTGAAGATTTGATCGATGGTGGACTTTCCTGGCCTGAAACCGCACTGATAGGGTCCAATCAGGCTGTTCATAAAAGGGTTCATGTTGAGGAGACTGATGCCTCTATAATTGGCGCAGTTGAGGGGGTCTCCTTTCTTGTGGATCGGGCAAACGATGATGAGATTCCATTCATCAGGCATACACTCGTTTGACCAAATCTGAGAAATGCGTTTGTGCATGCAACTCTACCAATTCATTCCCAGCTGCCTTGAAAAGTTCGGCCGGTAAGCCGTCAGGTCCAGCAGCCTTGTTCGATTTTAGCTTGGATATTGCTATCCTCACTTCGTTTTGGTCAGGTGGACAGGAATTTTGATAATCATCGTCTATATTAAATGGTTCATTCTGCCTGACAGCGGGATCTTGGTCTTCGTCACCGTTATACAGTCTGTAGAAGTAGTTTTTCCATATTCTCAGCACCGACTGTGATTCTACTACGAGGTTTCCATTTTCATCTCTACAGGTTTCTGTACGGGTATTGCTCCTCTGACACGTTCTTTTAACCTTTTGGTAAAACTTCCGTACATTGTTCCTGGAGTATAAACTCTCGATATTCTCATGCTCTTTCTTCTTCTTTTGGAGAAGCCGATGTTCTTCCCGTCTCCTTTGCTCGTAGAGCTCACGAGCAGCTCTAGTCTTCCTTTGCAGCGCCTCTTGTTTTGCTGCATGCACTCGCCGGCATTCTTCGTCAAGCCAGGGGTTTCGCGGTGGTGGGCGAGCGAGACCCAACACATCAGTCGCCCCGTTTCTGATGGCATGTTGGCAGCGTTGCCACTGGTCTTCGGCACTTGATACTGGCGACATAGGGGCGATTGAGAGATTTCGGGATACGCGTTTAGCGAAGAGTCTGGCGGTCTCTTGCGATTGTAGCTTTTCGACGTTAAATTTTTTCACAGTGATTCTTCTTTGCTGCTTAGATTGGGATATCCGCATTCGTACCTTGGCTACAACAAGGTAATGATCCGAGTCTATGTTGGCCGCTCGGAAGGTCCGGACATCCAGAATACTGGCGGCATGCCTTGCGTCGATCGCAATATGATCAATTTGGTTGATCGTTACATGATCATTAGACCGCCATGTCTGCTTATGAATATCGAGATGAGGAAACCATGTGCTTGCTATCAGACGTGGTGTCGTGTAGGCTATGCTTACCGACTGTCGAACCAAAGACGTCCTCCTTTCCAATTTGGCGTTAAAATCGCCCAATATGATTTTAACGTCGTATTTAGGACATTGCTCGTATGTTTTGTCGAGGAGCTCGTAGAAACACTCTTTGGTGGCAGGGTCCTTTTCTTCCGTGGGGGCATGAACACATATTAGCCTTATGTTAGCGAATTTAGCCTTGATCCGGATAGTCATAATACGCTCGCTTACGTGCCGGAAGCTTAAGACTTCTTGCCTAAGTCTGCCGCGTATGACAAATCCGCATCCGAATAAGCGCTGCCTGTTGCCTCTGTAGCAATCACCGTAGTAGATGTCACAGTTTTTCATCCTCTTTTTGCCCGCCCCATCCCATCGCACTTCCTGGATGGCGGTAATATCTGCTTTATAGCAGTCTAGGGCCTCTGCTAGTTGTTCGGCTGCACGTGGTCTGTAAAGGGACAGAACATTCCACGTACCGATCCGAAGGTCATTGTCCTTATTTCGTTTGCTGGGGTCGTCAATCGTTGAGTCATCCTTATCCGAGGCTTTTGATTGTTTCGGAACCATGAGTTTTTTACGTGGTGGGGAAGTTACCCCGACGGCACAACCCCCAACCTGGAGGGCCAGTTCCTTAATTATTCCCCTAGGACGAGGTGCCGGGTACACCGGTGCCAGTAGTCCACTACGGGAGTATGAGCGCTGCCGTTGGCCCATTAAGGGCTCCTCCGCCACCATCTCTATTCCAATGTCCTGACCAACATTGGAAATTCCTTACCGATCTGTGATCCGAATACGTCGAAGCAGCTCGCGCAAGGTATTCGCTAAGTTCAACCTAACTCCGATGTCTCCCATCTTTTTCCAACACTCAGGGGGCATCTCGTCTGGGCCAACCGTTTTTCGTTTTTTGGAGTATTTGACCGCCTCACTAACTTCTTCAACTGTAATGTCGGGTATTTCTTCACAGTTAGGGATGGCTCTTGGAAAGCATAGTCAGTGAAACTGTTCGTTCAAAAGTCCTTCACCTCTGCAGAATTTTGTCGTCATCCACATGGCCATGAGCATTGTTAATGAACTTTGGCGAACAAAACTCCTGAGCATTCCTCCTTCTTTAGGCGGCTATTTTGAAGATAGTTGCACTTTTGTTAATATTGTGTTGTCGCAGCTCCTGAATAGCCTGGTTTGCATCAGCAACCGAGGAAGATATTTTCTCCAGCTCCCGATACAGGCCCTCCGTACTATCTGCTTGAAGCTGGGCGCACTTCTTCTTTTTTCTCGTCTCTATTATTAGAGGGGCACTTTGACCAAGCTTTGAAAGCCAGCAGTGATTTGGCCTTCTTTACGCAAGTTCGCTGTAGGGAATGCCACATATTTTGTGCTCTGCACTCTTCATCCTCAGCTCCGTTGATGGTGTGAGAGAGGTAATTTTTCATCACGAAAACAAAAGCTTCGTCATTTTCTTTGTCCAGATTCGACCACTTGATTTTCTCTTACTTACTTACTTATGTCCTGTATACCCTTGTGGGTCCTAGGACCTCTACTACGCCTGCGCGCCATCGTGTACGGTTTCTGGCAATGTGTCTGAGTTCTCCCCAACTGCCGTGCCTCCTTCTCGACTGTTCTGCGCCATGTCTTCCTTGGACCGCCAGGTCTTCTGCCATCCTGAATAAAAGGGTTCCATTGCATAGCATGGTTCGCTATGGAACTGTCACCCTTTCGGAACGTGCCACTTCCGTCGTTGCATGGTTGTGCCTATTGGTTCCTGACCCGTTCTTTCGTAAAGGTGGTCGTAAGAGCTATGATTGGGCCAGAAAATCCTTAAGATATTGCGCAGGCACCTATTAACAAACGTTTGCAGCTTTCTGATGATAGTAGTGGTCACTCTCCATGTGCTGCAACCATAAAGCAGCACGGATTCAACGTTGGAGCGGAACAGTCTTATCTTAGTGCTCAAACTGATTGCATTGCTTCGCCATATTTTGGACAACATACCGAACGCGGACTTTGCTTTGGCGATCCTGTTGGCTATATCCAGTTCGGTTCCACCATCGGTCGAGACAATACTCCCAAGATACTGGAAATCCTCTAACTCTCTCTACCGGTTATCCAGCAATGCATATTTGAACCGGTGAGTTAGTTCCAAGGCTGATAATTTTAGTTTTTGCCGTATTAATTTTCAGTCCGACGACGACTGCCTCCCTCTCCACATCTGCTGTCATTTGGTGGAGGTACATAATTCTGTGGGAGAGTAAGCATACATCGTCATCGTAGTCAAGATGTTTCAGTTGAGATGTAAGAGTCCATCGAATTCCTTCGTTTCCCGTCGACAAAGCTGCATGAAGCACATCGCTAATCACCAACAGGAATAATATTGGTGAAAGGATGCAGCCTTGTCTTACCCCACTTTGGATCTCAAATTCCTCAGACAACCTTCCCCTGTGCAGAACGTGACATTTGGAGCCTTCATATGTAGCTTTGATAATAGCAATTAGTTTATTGGGAATACCTCTCCTGCGTAAGGCACGCCAAATAAACTCCCTGTTGACACTATCGAACGCCTTCTTAAAATCGATGAACAGCAGGTGCAGTGGCGATCGATATTCAATACACTGTTCGATGATAATCCGCAGGGTGTTAATGTGGTCGGCACAGGAGGATCCAGAGCGGAAACCTGCTTGTTCGGCATCGAGTGTGTCTTCGAGATGAGCAGTGTTTAACATGAGTCGGGAGATCGTTCATGTACAGGGAGAAAAGTAAGGGTCCTAGTATAGATTCCTGATGCACGCCGCTGGTGTTAGGGAGAAATCCAGAAAAAATGTAATTTATTTTCACAACTTGCTTTCTGTTTGTTCGGTAAGAGGATAGCAAGTTAACAGCACAGGTCGAAATGTCTTCAGAAACACGTATAACTGCAGTGATACAGCTATGTTTTTGTCGAAACCCTGATTGTTTGGAAGACAGAATGTTGTTGATTGTTAGATACCGAGCAATCTGCTTTTGCATAATTTTTTCAAACACCTTCGACAAAAATGGCAGTACGGAAATCGGTCTGAATTCGTCGCTTCTAGGTGACTTGGAAATGGGTATGACTTTGGCGGATTTCCATTGCACCGGAAAAATCCCTTTGGTTACTATTGAGTTAAAAATATGCGTTATATAGGGCAATATAACGGGCAAGACAATTTTAAGAAGAGAGAGGTTTTCTAACAATAGAGGAATACGATTGTTGTCACCAATAGTCTGTGAGGATATAAATCGATGATGAAGTGCATCAGGGTGTATTCCATCAACATTATGATTCTTCGATTTTCCAATGCCAGCTTGACGAAGATTTCTCCACAAAAGTTTACCACCCATAGAAGCATTAAATCGACTGGAATAGATACGCAATTTTGCTGCGCGTATCTCCAATACAACTTTGTTACGGAGCAAACAGTAAGCAAGTCGATGCTCTTCCAGGCGAAAACGCTTCCAACGTCTGTATGCAAGATCTCGCTGTAGCATAAGTAGCCGGATTTGAGTGGTGAACCAGGGTGTAGTGTTGGAGTGTGTGTTGGTTTTAGTTCTTATGGGAACGTGCCTATTATAGAGGTGCACAATATTAGCATTAAGGAATTCAAGTTGGTCATTAGGAGAAAGAAAGCTGTAAACGATGTTCCAGTTAATACTTCAAGCATGCTCCTCTAGAAAAGAATAGTTGATATTCTTGAAATCCCTATAACTAAATGAGTTTGCAGAGGCTGCAGTGTCAAAATCAAAGGTAAGGTAGATTAGATCATGCCTTGAGAAAGCTGGTGCCGATAGTTGATCGTACAAAAGGACTTTATTTCTGTGACTAACTAAGAAAAGATCAAGTAGTGAAGAGGATTGTTCAGAGAAATGAGTAGGAACAGTTGTATTGCCTGGAAACAAGTCTAGCGAGCCCATTTCAACTGTGAGAAGGTTATCGTTGAGGAGGTTGCTGTTAAAGTCACTACAAAGGATAGTGTTGGGACAAGTAATACAAATTTCTTCTAATGCAGTGAAAAAAGGGAGCAAGTTGATATACTTATTTGGTCTATAGGCAACACCCATTAGAAGCTGGTCTAGTTTTTGTGATATTCTCGCCTCAGTATCAGATATTTGGCTTATTATAAAATCACTTTGTTTACGTAGCCGCTCGTCCAGTTTCGCTCACATACTGTTGTCCTCTTCTGTGCGTTTGTTCTGTTTGGTGAAGCCTTTCAAGTAAATTTCATCAAAGGTTTACAACCATACATAATTTTAGTATGTTGTCTTGCAGCTGATAAATACACAAACGAATATGGAAAGCGCAATACATTTTTAAACGCGACCAGAGCCGCGGGTACAGCTAGTAATTACATAAAATAAAATCATTTATGGTACTACTTGACGGAATGTCTTTTGTCTTGCGCCGCTTGTAACCAACCACAAAATTGTAACGTTAATCTCATAACTATAATCAATGCAATCACTTTTAATCGGTTTTCCTCATTTTGAAGTTCACAGTAAATAAGTAATAGCAAGTTCAATAAAACAACATCACCACAATTTTCATTTAATAAATCAGTTTACAAGTTGGAAACAACATTCCACAATTTTTACAAGGATATAAAAGCTGGTACGCTCAGTACAGATGTATGCACTGCCATGCAGTCTAGTCTAGTTCCTGTAAAGATATCTTCTTTTATTGTCTGTCTGAGTAAAGCAAACAAAATGCATAGTTTATCTACTCCTTTGATAATTAGCGACTTAACTTAAAGTAGAACCCTTAACAAAATCAGTTTGTAAACTTTTGCTATTCGACGTTAAAGATTAGATTAGCATTTTACTTCAAAAGAATCTTTCTATTCCCCTTGGAATCGAACATCATAAAATCTTTACGATTGCAATATACATATGTAGTTCTCTAGTTCAATTGTAAATTGTGATGGTTTTTCTAAAGAAAAAAAAAAACACATATTTAGCCAAAACTTTGGTACAGTTTAGATTAAGAAATCTAGAAACTGTCCGACACGGAAACGCAAGATGCTTGTTGTTGTTGTAGGTTAGGTTAGGTTATATTGCCTGTCTGCACCACGATGCAGACACACTTAGACCAGTAAAGGTCCATTGTGATGCCAAGGATCTACCATTAGACCACTCAGGGACTAATAAAACCCAACCGGAGCTTTTGATGAAGCGATGGATGTTCATGACGTCTAAGGACGCCAAATCGCTGAGGTCGTCAAGGAAGGGACCTCCTTTTGCGTGATAGAGCAGGACATGTGCATAGGAGTGAAGAATGGTTTCCTCCTCCTCCTCCTCGTCCCTACAGCTCCTGCAGAAGTCATTTGAAAAGAGGCCATTTTTTTTGCCATGTTGGCCGACTAGACAGTGTCCGGTGATGACACCGATAACGCAGCTGATCTGTAATCGCTTTAGTTTAACCAACTCGGCACTACGTTTCTAGTCCAGCTTAGGCCAGATCTGCCTCGAAATGTGAAATGTGATATCCCACCTAAGGTTGGTCTTGCTCATAGCGTTCAGCTTCAGTAGATGCTTACATGTAGCGAGGGCATGCCAAGGGCTTACCTATCTGGCAGAATCCTTAGAGTAGTACTCTGTCTAGCGAGTTCGTCCGCCCTACAGTTTCCTGGAATGTCTCTGTGACCTGGCACCCAGCATAGGTGAATGTTGAACTGGTCTGTCATCTCTGTAAGAGACAAACGGCAGTCTAAGACGGTCTTTGAAGTAAAGGAGCACGATTCCAGGGACTTGATGGCCACTTGACTGTCAGTGAAAATGCTAATATCGCTGACAGATAATACATTACACTTCAGCCAAGACAGGGCTTCCTTAATCACCATGACTTCCGCCTGAAAAACGCTACAATGATCAGGGAGGCGGAACGAGATGCTCAGGTTGAGCTTATCGGAGAAAACACCACAGCCCACCCCACCTTCGGTCTTAGAGCCATCTGTGTAGAAGTGCACCGAATTTCCATCATCAGGGCGAGAGCCATCCCACTCATCCCGTTCAGGGATACTCGTACGGAAGTGTCGGTCAAATCTCAGTTTCGGTGGGGTGTAGTCCGTGTTTTCATGTGTGAAGTTGAGAAGGAGTGGCCAATGTGATAACTAGACCACTGAGAGGAGGCTTTAAGACGAATAGTCGCACTGGCAGCAGTCTGTCTGCCAAGGATATCCAGGGGTAACAGTTTGAACATAATGGTCAATGCCGCAGAGGGGGTAGTTCTTAGTGCGACACTGATGCACATGCAAGCGGATCTTTGCACTTTAGCTACCTGAGAGAGGTGAACAGCCCTGTCAAGAGCAGGCCACCAAACGATCACGCCATAGAGTAGTATAGGCCTGACAACAGACACGTAAAGCCAGCGAGTGATTTCAGGTTTCATACCCCAGCTCTTACCTATAGCCTTTTTACAGGAATAGAGAGCTACATTGGCTTTCCTTACGCGTTCTAGTAGATTGGCTTTCCAGTTCAGTTTTCTGTCCAGAATAGTTGTTGTTGTAGCAACTACATATTTGTGTTGTTCGATTGCCGGTCAGTTGTTTCTAGGCCCAGCGAAAGAGCCATGTCGATGGGTTGGTTACACAGCGGTTCCAGAAGAAGTGTTGCTTGTTCATACAGTCTGGACACTTATCTTCGATACTAGGATCAAGACGTGATTGGTAGCTACTTAGTAGTCGCCACCATCTCGAACGTAATTAAGCTAAGATTGCCATAGTTTGGCGTGGGAGGTGATGTTCCTCATTGGCTATGGGCAGAGAGCAGCCATCTTGGGCAATATTCGGGCGATGATTTCCTACTGCGTTTGCTACCACCGTGTGGTTGTTATTGTTGCAGTTCCGCTGGAGACAAGTCAGTTTCTAGACTCAGGAATCGAGGCACGTCTATGGGTCGTTCCCAAAGTGCATCAGGGCGGAAGTCGGTTGGTTTTGCTGGGCGGTTGTAAAAATGTTTGGTGTTGTGCGGGCCACTTCCGCAGTCAGGACATTTGTATTCTATGGTGGCGTCGAGACGGTTCCTGTAGCTGTTTAGTAAACGGCACCAACCTGAGTGTAGCTGAGCTAGGGTGGTCCTTGTTCTTCGCGGCAGGCTACATTCTTCGTCTGCGATTGGTGGTGGGCGGCCTACGAGGACCACGTTGGGGCAGAGATTTTCCATAGAGTGGAACACAGTCATGTGATGAATGGTCTTCAATGCATCTTTGTAGGTCTGTCTGTCGATCCTGATGCCCTGTGTGTAGGCATCGAGGTCATATTTGTAGATTTGGAGCCCTTTGCGAATGGAACGGGGCGGTTGTGGTTTCATCGTCAGCGGATAATTGGGGTGGTCTTGGAGGTGACAACCTAGAAGGAATCGCGACCTCGTCATCTATACCGACGCTCATTCATAACGACCTACCAACTGTCAGCTCCTTAGACAAAGCTTATCTGTTTGCTGCTCACTTTGCAGCAAACTCCACACTGCCAGATAGTGCTTTGTCTCCACCTGTACTTGAGGTCGTAGACTTTTCCATGGGACAAGTTCACTTTCGAACTCGTACAGTTGCAGGAGTACTCAAAGGTCTTAACATACACAAATCCGCTGGCCCAGATGGTATACCCCCTATTGTTCTGAAGAGGTGTTCTTCTTCGCTGGCAAAACCACTGCGTAAGCTTTTCCACCGATCCTACTCTTCAGGTCTCTTTCCGAGTAAGTGGAAAACAGCATTTGTCCAGCCCGTACCTAAAAAAGGCGATTCTTCTTCTCTCTCCAACTACCGCCCCATTGCACTAACGTCCCTTCTTTCCAAGGCCATGGAAACGCTGATAAACCGTCAGCTAATGAAATATCTTGAATCACGAAAGCTCCTCAATGACCGACAGTATGGCTTTCGTGGCAACAGTTCCACACTTATCTCACCGATAAGTGGAACGAATCTCTGCACCACTCCGGTGAAAGTAAGATTATTGCGCTTGATATTTCAAAAGCATTTGACAGAGTTTGGCATCAAGCTCTTTTGTCGAAAATGCGTGCATTTGGGATCGATGATACTCTTCTTCTTTGGATTGGAAACTACCTTTCGGGCCGTTCAATTCAAGTTGTTTTGGACGGCTTCAAGTCTGCAATTCACCATATAAATGCTGGTGTTCCCCAGGGCTCCGTTTTGTCTCCGACTCTCTTTCTCATTTTTTATAAATGACCTCTTGTCTGCTACTTCTAATCCAATCCATTCCTTCGCTGATGACAGTACCCTCAGTTTTTCATATTCGTTCCCTAGCTCACGTCCCTGCTCTTCGGCCGTAGAAGAGGAACGACATCGTATGTTAAACACATTAAATTCCGACCTGGACAGCATAACCAAATGGTATGTGTATGTGTGTCAACAACAAACTCTGTTGGAACGACCATGTATTCGAAATCGCCAAGAATGCAGCGAAATGTTTAGGTTTCCTAAAGCGGTGTAAGAAATATTTCACCCCTTCTGATTTGGCTACAATTTATAAGGCGTACATTCGCCCTAAGTTAGAGTATAACGCTCACATCTGGTCTGGTGCACCAAAAACCATATTGCACTTGCTAGATAGGATTCAAAAACGCGCGATAAGACTCATCGGAGACACGAATATTACAAGCAATTTTGCTTCGCTCGAACACCGTCGTAATGTCTCCTGCCTATCCCTGTTTTATCGATATTTCCACAGAAAATGCTCAGTTGAAATAGCCAATAGCATTCCTCCCCTTCTTCGTTTTAACCGCAATACTCGCCATGCCTCGAATGCTCATCAGTTTACCCTTAAGCCTATCTTCGGACGTACCGTGAAATATAGAGATTCTTTTATGAGCCGCACAACACGTCTGTGGAATGCTCTCCCCGAGTCTGCTTTTCCTCTCCATTATAACCTACAGTCATTTAAGACCAATGTGCATCGGTGCCTCGTTTCCCCCTAACCCCTCTTCCTTAACGCTCACGCTATGTATAATACATAAAAAGGGCAGTCATAACCCCTTTAGCGCGAGTAAATTATAAAAAAAAAAAAAAGAGAATGCTGTTATGGTCCCTTACTGGAAGCAACTTCGTCTCAGCATGGAGGTGATCAGCATGTGACATCCTGTGATGGTCCTCATGGCCGTGTTTTGGCAGGCTTGAAGATACTGCCAGTTTGTCTCACTCAGCTGCGGTGTCTAGGTGGGGGCCGCATAGTTCAGCACTGAATGGCCGATTGCCTTGTATGTGGCGAGCAGCGTCTCTAGCACTTGAGTACATTGTTTCGAGCTCTAAGTCGGCTTCTGATTTTGATGCATCCGCGGCGAACGTCATCATGCTGTCGAAAGTGACGCCAAGAAGTCTTGGTTCGATGGAAGTTGGAATTCGATTAGGCTATGTTTATGCCTAGGACTGACTTTATCTCCCTTGTCCAGGACGTAAAGTGTGTGGCTTAGGACTTTTCGGCCGACAGTTGTGGGTTGACTTACTTACTTAGGTGGCGCTACAGTTCGGGGTGAACCTGGGCCTCAACCAACAAGCCTCTCCATTTAGCTCGGTCCTTAGCTAATTGCCTCCAGTTGCGCACTCCAAGTTGGTCGAAGTCGCCTTGAACTTGTGCGCGCCACCTACGGCGATGATTCCCTCTACTGCGTCGTCCCTCGGGGTTAGATTCGAAGACTCTGCGGGCCGGAGCGTTGGTGTCCATTCGCTCTACATGTCCTAGCCAGTTGTAGGTTGTGGTCTCTGAGAAATCCATCCAGGACAGAGAGATAGGAGCTCAGCGGTGTGCGTAGTGTTGTCCGTGCAGTCGTCGGCATATGAAACAATATTGATTCCGTCCGGGGGAGGAGCAGTTTGGAGATGCAGAAGTTGAAAAGAAGTGGATATAGGACACCCTCCTGTGGTAGTCCCTGTTTGACTCTCCGGTACTGAGACTTGGCGTTTCTGAATTTCACAAAGGATTGGTGGCGTCAAAGGTAGTTGGCCAGCCAGTGCTTGTGGATATTGGGTAGTGGAGACTCGAGGATATCGCGTAGCAGCGTGGCATGATCCACCTTATCAAATGCCTTGGATAGGTCCAGGGTAACGGCATCGTTGTTTTTGGTTGAGTCCGTTGGTGATCTGCGATCATATCATGTTTAGGGCTGAGGTGGGGCTGTGGTTTTTCCGAAAACCGTGCTGGTGATGCGCTAACATAAGGTGTTCAGTGAAATCCGGAAGAAGCAGAGCTTCCAGTATCTTGGCGACTGCTGAGAGAAGCGATATGGGTCGGTGCGATTTGCCTTGGTCAGGTGGTTTCCCAGGTTTGGGAAGTGGGATTACCCGAGCGACATTCCATATGCCTGGTATTTGCAGCGATTGGGAGGGTATGTTCAGGAGAGATGTTTGGTAGTCAATTCCTGGTTTGCCGAGTTTTTTTTTTTTAACATCAGCATGGAAATCTGGATCATCATCAGGTCCAAGCGCTTTGGAAGGATTTGCCTTTAGTATGACAGCTTTGACTTGCTCCGATGTGAAGTCTTGCGGTGGTTCGTCCAATGAATAAAAAAAAATAAAAAAAATATTTGGCGCAACAGCTCTTTAAGTGCCAGGGCCTAGCTTCTCGCAACCACTCATGTTGTGTGCGTTATATTTTCACACGAATTGAAGGGACCTACAGTTTAGTGCCGTATCCGAACGGCGATTTGAGAAGCTTTTTCGTGACAACAATACTCTCGGATGTTTGTCAGACGCTCGCGAGAGGTGGGACCGTAAAAAACCTTTTTTTGGTGTTTTCTGAGATTCGAACTTGGAACCTCATGCGTAGTGATCCGACACACTAACCACTTACGCCAGGGTGCCCGTGGAAGGTGGTTTATTTTTCTGACAGTAATTCTCTTGTGTCGACTGGTGTACTGTGGATGTTCGATAAACTGCTTGTCGAGGTGCTCTCAGGATGATCGGTTCTACACACCATAGCAACTCGAAGGTAACACCAACCAATTTTCGACCAAGGATCGTCAACTTCAGCTACATATTTAAACGCATGATGGTAGATAAACCAGGTACGTCATCTGCAAATTCGTACGTCTTTCAGGTCTATTTAGCTCGTTCCACTCTTTTCAAACACTGTTCCTTTGGGTTAAGAGCGAAATGAAAGATTAACACTATCTCTCGAACAACTTAGGTATCTGTGTACAAAACTCTAGTCATCCCAGTCATGCTCTATGGCAGGACTGCACTTGACACCCAGTCTAAACTTGTGTGGGAATACCTAAACAAGCTTAATAGCTTGGGCAGAAGAAATAAAGTAACATATTCTATTGAATGCCAGATTTAAGCATGTATCAACCTAAATAAGAATAATTTACCCATCCTAACTCAAGGAACACCTCAGGAAAGTAGAAGACTACCGATTCTGCAGCAAGTCCAGCGCTACTCCGGAGCGCATTCTGGAGTCTTGTGCGGCACTAACCCAAAATAGAAGGAAATATCTGGGGAAGTACCAAATATCAGATTAGGATACACAAACCATAGACCTGCTTCTCATTCTCAAATTCCTCAAAGAAGCTGGACTGAAGAGGGTGCTCTAAGGGTGGTCTATTCTCGCCGAAAACAATTAAGAGTACAAGACTCTCAAATCTAATTCTGGAAAGAATTGTATTGCGAGGGGAACTCTAATGAGGGAACAAACCACTGCAACGCATTAGTAGAGGACACAATAGACCATTAGGTCGCAGTGTAACACAACCTTCTCACAAATCGTAAGGGATCTTCCATTAAATTCTTGTATCCTGCGGAGTAAAATAAGAGAATGTCCAGCTCCACTATATATTGGGCAATGAGCTGCGACAATGTAAATTGTTTTTCTGCTGCACTTCTGTTACATGAGTCTATGACGCCAAAATAATGCTTTGTCTGCTTGAGTTTGATAATTCGTTCCTCCATCTGAAGTTCAAATACGAGTTGGTGACCTGGGTTATCTTGCGCAGAAGTCAATTACATAAGTGCTTGCATTCATGGGCATAGGTTAGGTTAGGTGGTTATCCTCCGTAATCGTTATGATTCACTTAGACTAAATGAGGTCCATTGTGCTACCACGTGAGCCGGTTACTTCCGCTACTCTTGGAACCATTTTGATTTTTGGATTAATTTCGAGATGATGTTGATATCCGAGTCGGCGATATCTGTGAGTTCCTCAAAGAAGAATTCCCCAAGAGTTTGTTTTCTAGCTGAGGATAGTGCTGGGCAGACGCAGAGCAAATGAAAGGGGGATTCCCCTTCTTCTTCGTCCATACAGCTGCGATAAAAGTCATTGGCCGGAATTCCAAACCTCGTAACGTGCCTGCCTAGTGCGCAATGAGCAGCAAACAGTCCAACTAGGATACTTATCCGTGGTCTGCTGATTTTTCTTTTATTCAATTGTGGCTATGTTTGTCTCGCATGGTTACATGTGTCAAGATTGGGCCATCTTTCATTACCCTGATTGAGTGCCGCTATAGAGATTTTGTATCTTGCCGTTTCTGTGGGTAGATGCAGTACCCCCTTCCGCAGTAGACAGCTCGTTTTTTGTGCCATTTTTACCTAATTCGTCTGCTCTGCAGTTACCTGAAAAGTCCGAACGACCAGGAACCCGGAGAGATTGCAATAATTCGATATCCTATTTAGGGATGTGCGACATTGCTTTACCAATTTGAATCTTATTATTCGTGATTCGAGTGCCTTTAAAGCTGGCTAGCTGTCGGTGTAAATGACGACGCTTCACGAATAGCCTTAACCTCCGCTTGGAATACACTGCCGTGATCTGGTAATCTGAAAAGCCCTGCACTTACGCCATCCTCTGTCTTAGACCCAACGGTGTATATTTCCAAAGCGGATTCTTTTAGGATAACATTCTCCGCCCAATTCTGTCGACTGGGAATGTTTCATTCACGGACATAATGTAGCAGACTATTATCACGGTGCACAAGTACACTGTGTTTGAAGATAGAATAGACACTTGTACAGCAATGTTGTTGGAAAGCAAACTATTTACTATAATTTGAACTGATATCTTCTGAAGATCCGTAGAGTATTTCATAGAAAGGAAACTTCCTTAATAGGATTTTAAAGGTACGTCCGGATGATTTCCATGTTGTTCAATAGCTGACATTTATAAAGGGCTAGCATATGTAGCTTAGCAGATCTTCAGTGGAACGGCGCTTGGATGTTTTGATGGAAGTACTTCTTTCATTACATGGAAACTGGTTAAATCAGTGAATCACAGGAGGCCACATCCTTACATCATAGTATAGTTGATGACGTGTGGTGTCTATGTGGGCATATCGAAAGATCGGTTTTTCCTTAGGTGGAGTGGCTAGTGATATGTGAGGAAGAGTGGAATTACAGAAATGATTACTTGTCAGCTTCGGTAATAGCCAGATAATACGCCAGGCACAGTTTTGACCGTTTGGTGGACATACGCTTCGTAGGCTCACGAAGCTAGATGTCAGCAAACACTTCCTCACACTCTGCTAAACTAAGGTTTGCTGGTGGCTGATGTCTTACTGATGTGAGGAACGTATTATTCGTTATCACTATTACTCATTCGAGGAGTATTATCTCGGTGACATCTTTTGCACAAGATCTTACATATAGGTACTCCTAAAACATATGGTCGATCTACAGAAATGACTCTAAAAGTCCTGCAGGCTCTCTCAATCAGCTACTTCGTATATTGTGCTCTTTCATTAGAGTCCGTAGTACAGATTTCCCATAATGAGGTAGTCAACTTCGGGGTCGTGTCTTTTTCAACCTGTAAACTGAAAAATCAGAGTATCTATCAGTGTATAGACTGACGTAGTTTGCGTTAATCAAATACCAACTCTCTAATGTTACAAACATTACCTACGAACTTGTCTTTGTTGGTTTTGACTTCAGATAGATGTGTAAATCCATCTGTTTTACACTGGTTATTATCTGCATGTTGTACCTCGCTGGGGTAGCCTTCCTCGCAGATCAGAGTGGGAGACTACTGCAATCCAAGAAGAGACTTCATGACTTTTGTTCCCACCTTAGTTTTCCCGTCTTCTTCCTATTTCGGTGAGTTTCTGATCCGAAAACAAGGGATCATAACCCTCCCACTTCACCGCATTTCTACTGATCCGCCTGTGGGGTTCGCCTTCGTGGTCTTCCCTATTTCTACTAATAAAGCTTTGATTCTTTTTACATCCAGATCATATCTATCAATTTACATATGTTCTTTTCTTTTAGCCCGGCTGGTACATAACCATTCACATTCAGAACGTGTCTGCAACCAAATGGAATATGTACAAGTCTGCTCAACAAACCAACAATCTCGTCGTATATGGAATTCTTCCGCATGAACATCAGATGTCGGTCATGAATGTCGTTCTCAAACGCATACCAGACTCCGAGGTGCCTATCAGATCGAAGGAGAAGCTAATCATTCAATGTGGGTACAGGCGTTTTGTGGCAAATCCCATTTTTAGTCAGCACACGAATGGTGATAAACATAAAGTGAGTCAACTAGAAATTATCGCTTATCCCAATGACTTATGTCAAAATTTTACCTTTCCAGTTTGAACGGTATTTCCGACCAAACTCAACTGTGGTTGCCACTTTCTATGCCCCCATACAGTTTCCCCCGGCACCAGTATTGTGCTTTAAGGAAAATCCCGACTCTACACTGGCTTTGGTAGCGCGTGGATGTGTATTATCATGCAACCCCAATCGAGTGATTCTCAAGCGTGTTGTTCTCAGTGGGCACCCGAAACGAATTAATCGTAAGTCAGCAACGATTCGTTACATGTTCTTCAACAAAGAGGACGTGGAATATTTTAAGCCGATAAAACTACGCACCAAGTGTGGACGTGTGGGACATATTCGCGAATCACTCGGAACACATGGGCATATGAAGTGTCACTTTGACGGTCAACTTAGGTCATATGATACAGTGTTTATGTATTTGTTTAAGAGGGTATTTCCCAAGTGGACCTACGAAGAATGCCTGGTATCGTGTGAAGACAAGGATGACAATGCAATGGTGGAATAGAGTTCGGAGCAATGTATACAGTTTTTTTTTTAGAAAAATTTAAATAAATGAAACTATTTTCAAAAACATGAACTCTTTTCTTTATGAACAGCAAGCCTTATAATCTTTTTTCTGCCCCAATCGTATCTCTAACGAACACCTTTAGGAGAGAACGGGTCAGAAACCAATAGGCACAACCATCCAACGACGAAGTGGCAGTGGATTGGTCACACGTTCCGAAAGGGTGACAGTTGCATAGCGAACCATGCTATGCAATGGAAGCCTTTAACCCAGAATGGCAGAATACCTGGCGGTCCGAGGAGAACATGACGCAGAACAGTCGAGAAGGAGGCACGGCAGTTAGGGAAAAGTTGGGGAGAGCTGAGACACATTGCTAGAAGCCGTACACATGGCGCGTAGGCCAAACCTTATAATCTTCTTCTCAATTTGTCTGAGGTTTTTGGGCCTGGTATTCATTTCAGATTTCCTTGCTTCTCTCGAGTTTTCCGTATACAAAGCGCTAAGACCACCATTCTGCAAGGCACTCAAAAGCTGTTCTATGGTTTAAGAAAATTCTCCAATTGCCTTGTTTGTACGAGTATGAACTGCAATCTTGTGGAAAAGTCGATGTCATTTTCATATCTGAAGTGTGCTCACCGTGTCCGCCTAAATCGGAAATAACTCCCAGATCATTCATCAAAAGATTCAAAATATAATAAATAAATGCATTCGTATTCCCGCCAAGCTAAATGTAAAAGACTTCCCACTTGCCCAACACGCCTACAAGAAGGCAAATCGGTAAAAAATAAGTCTTCCTGGGGGTTAACAGCTCTAGTAAGTTCAGTTTCAGATTACCTAAAACACCCAATTCCCTCGGACTGGGTGAAATGCATACTCAAAACGTATAACATAAGCTCAGAGCTGAGAGGGCATCAAACACAAGCTAAGCGATTCAGAGGCATCCCTTAATAAAGTGCACTATTACCAATACTGTGGAGATCATGTTTTACTCATGCCCACCATCACAATACTACTAGGTCAACACTAAACACCTTGAGCAATTGGTAGAAGGATGCCGACTGAATGAAAAAACTCAATCCCGAAAAATAATAAAAATCCAGAACTTATAGCTACAGACCAATCTCACTTACATCCATCCAACCTGTCAACGACTTACCAAGTTACGAAACAAGTAAAGAATGCATTCGACAACAACGAAAGCATCTTGGCAGTATATATCAACTTCAAAGCAGCGCACGGTAAAGAAGAAAACTAATCTACAAATTGCAGCAAATAGGAATCAAGCATAATTATGTTAACGTGGCTGAAGGACTTCATTACCCAAAGATGGATCGCAGTCAAATTCAGAAACCAACAAACAAAATGTAGGCAAATACGAGTTGGGCTACCACGAGGCTCACTCCTCAGTACAACACTGTTTAAAATATTTATAAACGATTTACCAGGCACACTGAAATTAAACACCTTACCTAAGGTACCAATGTTCGCAGACAACGTAGTTTTCTGGGTAAAGACACGTAACGACAAAAAAATAATCACAAAATACTAGAAGATGAAATAAACAAGGTAATCGCGAATTGGGACAGATGGGTGACTGAAAACAAGATGGCATTCCACCATTGTTTTTAAAGAAAACAGCCGAAACTATTGCCAAACCGTCGGTCGAACTTTTTAATCATTCACTTTCCAATGGGATTTTTCCTAACACTTGGCGAAATTCGTATTTTACGCCAATCTTTAAAAACGAAGATAGGTCAAATAATAACAATTGCCGGGCTATTGCAATTTTGTCGGCTATACCCAAGCTTTTTTGAAAAATAGTCACAAATTGAGTGTTGAACTGAAGTCTGTCATAAGTGATCATCAGCATGGTTTCTTTAAGGGTAGATCTACAACTACAAACCTTGCTTACATTATTCTAAAAATGGAAGGAGGGAACCAGGCTGATGCGATCCACACCGACTTCAGCAAAGCTTTCGACAAAGTTGACCACGGTCTATTAGTATTTGAATTAAAAAAGTATGGCATAGATGCTGTTTGCCCGGTTTTGTGATATTATTTCTCATCAAATTTATGTCACCTCTGGAGTACCTCAAGGTAGCCATCTTGGCCCCCTCTTATTTTTACTATTGGATAGGATAAATAGAGAGAGAGAGAAAGATTTGGTGTAGTGGTGTGAAGCTCTGTTGTTTATATTTCAGAGAAACTCCGGGGGTGATAACTGGGGAGATTTTTTGTTATTTTTTATCTTTTGCATCTGATTCACAGTATCTTTTTCGCGATGACTGATGTGATAGACAAATCAGCATCAACAGAACCATTTTTCCAGCCATATGACCAAGCTACTGCCAGTGTTATGCCTTCGCAGTAGTGTTCACACAAGCTTTCGCAATTTATCGAACTGACTTTATATATTTCATTAGAAATAAGTAAATGCTTGGTGATATCAGGATTTGAACCATGAACCATTAGCGTGGCAATTGACGATGTTACCACTGCCACCATTGCCACCCCTTTACTCATAAAATACACTCAGCGTGCGAGGAACTTCAACTAATACATAAAGCCGACCACAAAATTCCGCAGGTAAATCCACCCGAATCATAACAGGAGAAACCAACACAAATATTAAACATATAAGGAAAAAGTCAGACGACCCCCAGGGCGAACCCCACAGCCGGATCAGTAAAAATACGGTGAAATGGGAGGGTTATGATTCCTTGTTTTCGGATCATAACTTCACCGAAATAGGAAGAAGAAGACGAATGGAAAAAGTCAGGCCATCGAACAGAAAAACTACAACAATGTACACTGAAAACACTCAACAAAAGATACCCGAAAGACGAATGGCTAGAATAGAAGCTAAAACGCCTGAGCAGGTGTCTATAGCGAACTATATAGTCATTACACTCCCTTAGGGAGAAATAATACTGCATTCGACGGCGAAGTTCCGGCAATAAGCACGGCACTCCCAGGAGTAATAACAAGAACCCATAACGTACAAAAAACAGTAATACTAATAGACTCCAAAGCAGCAATTGAAGCGATAACGTCAAACTCACAAACAGCGGACAGAACGGTAGCAGACATTAAACAAAAACTGCGATTTCTTACCCGTGGTCTCCACAGGCAATACTTCATTGCAAGAAATATTTCATGCAATCGAAAGTTCCAATGGAGACCGCAAATTTCTTGAAATGACTCATTTCAAGAAATCGATTTCTGCTTTCATTTCTTGCCATCTCTGTGGAAATAAACCCTGAAATAAATTTGACAGGGAGTGTCAATTTGAGTTTTACTACGAAGAAAACATGGCTGATTGGTGCCTGACATGAAGTCTGAAATAAATATGTCTCGTGGAGACTCGGCCAAGTAAGAATTGGTCGTTGCTTGCTCTTACGTGATATGGTTGTAAATGAAGCAACGATTTCCTTCAAAGAAGATAGAGCCAACGAAAGGTTCATAACTCTGACCAACATATGTACATATACATATGTAGATCTGCCTCCACAGACAGTTGAAAAATAATAATAATACATCAAAATGTATACAGAAGAACCCACCACTGCCCTTTAAAAAAGGCTTTTATATCAATACAGTATCTTCCAATCGTACTAGGACTGTCCTTGCTTACATCTACATATAAGGAGAGATATTAACATCCACATAAGACAAGGCAGCCATCTTATCTGCAGAAATAAAATTGAAATTAATTAAACCCTGCTGCCTTGAGCATCTTCAAATGAAACGAGAATATCACAGGTGCACGGCGAGTATCTCCAAAAAACAGGTCGGTTCCTAGGCTTCATATAATGCCGCATTTCAAAGCTGCTAGGAAAACAGTGCAACAAAAAGAAATCAAAAGACATCGCATATACGTATAGTTAGCCTCACTATCTAATATTCAAATATTCGTACTGCATGTATGAATATTCAAACTTCAGAAATATCTGAAAAGAGACCATCGAGAAATGCTCTTGTTCTGATCGATAGGATGCAAGTCCTAGGTTTATTACTAACCTGGCTTGTGGTCTTGTAGAAACTGTTGTAACGGTTGTCCTTGAGCCCTTTTATGGAAGAACCCTTCACCCAGGGTTCCTGTACAATGCCGAGGAAGACAAGCAAATTATCTGACGCACTCGCCGAGTGCTGCATTGGTGATAGGTGGAATGATGTCGACCCCCATGTCCTCCGACATCCTGTTGAAACCATCGATTTCGCCTGAATCTTCATCAGGACCAGAGGGGATCTTGAGTTTAGCATGCCTTATGCCAAAACGCAGCTTATGATCGGTTTTTTCGAGTGCCACCAGGCTAGCCTCGTTTATCAGCAGCAAGAGGAGCTATTTTTCTTAGGTTCCTCTGCCTTGATGACTGCCCAGTCATCCATCGGAACCGCCGGATTGTGCAATTTCAGACATTGGAGAAGCCTTCCTCCATCAATCTGCATATTGGGCAGCCAGATGCGGGCCCTAGGTCTCCTGGGGATATCGTTAGCGGAGATAAGCTTGAGCTTCGAGCCCTCTCAGGCGTCACTAACTTTAGTGACACACTCGCTAAGCAAATCCTTGGAAAACTGGTCCTCGCATCTGATAACCCGGTAATCCCTGACCAAATGGTTGTACATTGAAGATATTTTTTCAAAACTTTTAAGCGCTTTGCAGGCCATCTGCACAAATAACCAACTCTTCAAAATTTAATTACACAGACCAAACTTCATTGGGCACTCAATAGCTTCAAACAATATAAATCCGCAGGACCAGACGGCATAATACCTACCGCGTTGCATAAGTCATCGGACATAACCTTGCCGGTGCTTGAAACAATACTAAAAAGCTGTCTAGATCTGGTACATGGTATATCCCAAAGATATGGAGAGAAGTTGAAGTTGCCTTCATACCCAAAACGGGTAAATGCTCTCATACTAATCCAAAAGATTTCACACCTATTAGTCTATTATCCTTCCTCTTAAAAGCAATAGACCGTCTGTCTGATTTATGCAACAGTATTGATAAGAAACTACTGTCGGCGGCCCAACATGCATACTACAAAGGTAAATCAGCGGAGACGGCATTACACTCACTAGTACGTAATGTCCAATATTCAATGGTATACAATGGTTGCTTTTCTGGATATAGAAGGCGCTCTTAACAAAGTCAATACATCAGCGATAGCGGTTGCACTATCAGACCTGAAGGTCGACAGCTCACTTTGCGAATTGATTAATCTACTGCTTAATGGTCGGATTATTAACTCTAAGCTGGGTGGGACGTCTACTCGAATGTCCGTCAGTAGAGGCACTCCACAGGAGGTGTTCTATGCGCCCTTTTGTGGAATTTGATGGTCAATGAATTATTGATAATCAGGGAAAGCAAAGGATGCACGGGACTACGTACAACTTCCTCTGCGGCACTGGATATTATGTTTCATCTGATAACCCTCGATATATGGGGCAAATGGCTGCAAATGCAGCCGTTGGAGCTACCCTACAGTGGTCAAGAAAAGAATTTGGTCACGCTTCCATTCTGAATAAATTCAAAATCTCTGCCGAAAACACTGACTACACAATCTCACGTCAAAATTTTCACAAGAACTTCCTCGTGACCGTTCCGTCCAGATCACTCTAGAATGATGATACATTTTTAGAAGATGGGTCGATCCACTTCTACACTGATGGCTCAAAAACCAAGGACGGAGCTGATGGAGATGTTTTCTCTGACAGGCTTAATCTTAAGCTCTCCTTCCGTCAATCAAATCATTGCAGCGTGTTCCAGGCAGAAGTAATGGCGATCAAAGAAGTCTTACCTTGGCTTAAGAAAAACGTGATATCCGTTAGAGATATCCGCATCTTTTCAGACAGCCAAGCAGCAATTATATCCTTGGAATCGACATCTATAAATTATTATGTAGCTCTAGACTACCGATGATTTCTTACGAAGATGGCTGAACAATTCAATACTCACCTGTGTTGGATGGCGGGGCAAAGGGACATTCCGAGGAATTGAAGGAAATTGCACCTAGGATCCCCCTATTACAGCGACATAGGCGATCGGTTTTAGGCGTTCACATAATACGGCAGACAGGATCTTATATGTGATGTTGAGGAGACTTATATCTCTGTAGTTGGCGCAGTTCAGAGGGTCTCCTTTCTTCAGGATCGGGCAAACGATGCTGCGGCTCCATTCATCGGGCATACTTTCGTCCGACCAGATTTTAAAGATGAGCAGGTGCATGCTTCTTACCAGCTCGTCTCCTCCCGCCTTGAAAAGTTCAGCGGCAAGGTCGTCGGCTCCAGCAGCTTTGTTGGATTTGAATTTAGATATCGCTATCCTCACTTCATTCTGATCGGGTTGACGGGAATCCTGACTGTACATCAGAGGCGGCATCTCTGATGGCTTGTTGGCAACGCTGCCACTGGTCTTCCACATTTACTCCTGGCGGCATAGGACTTAGATTAAGATTAGAAGAAACTCGATCGGCAAAAGCTCTGGTGGTCTCTTGCGATTGTAGCCGCCCAACGTCAAATTTCCTCACAGTATTTCGTTGATTTCGCTGCGCTCTGGATATCCGCATCCGTACCTTGGCTACAACTAGGTAATGATCCGAGTCCGCGTTGGCTCCTCGGAAAGTCCGGAAACCCAGAATACTGGAAGAATGCCTTGCGTCGATCGCAATGTGATCGATTTGGTTGACAGTTTTTCGATCAAAGGAGAGCCATGTTCCACTGTGAATATCGAGACGTGGGAGCCGCGTACTAGCTACGACAAAGTTTCGTCCCGCCGCAAAGTCGATTAGCCTGAGTCCGCTGTCGGATATGATGTCGTGCAGGCTGTGCTTTCCGACCACGCTACTAAAGACGTCCTCTCTTCCTACATCGTGTGTAGGGCATTGCTCATACGTCTTGTCCAAGAGCTGGTAGAAGTCATCCTTTGTCGCGTCGTCCATATTCCCGTGAGGGGGGTGAGCGCATATTAGGCTAATGTTGGGGAATTTAGCCTTGATACGTATAGTGATGAGACGCTCGTTCACATGCCGGAAACTCAAGACTTCTTGCCTAAGTCTGCCTCCAAAGACAAATCCGCACCCAAATACGAGTAGACGCTGTCCTTGTTGTCTGTAGCAATCGCCGTAGTAGATGTCGCAGTTTTTCATACTCCTTTTTCCCGGCCCATCCCATCGCACTTCTTGAATGACGGTAATGTCTGCTTTGAAACACTCTATGGCCTCCGCAAGTTGTTCGGCTGCACGTGGTTTGTAGAGGGTCCTAACGTTCCACGTGCAGACACGAAGATCGTTGTACTTTCTACGTCGTCAATAGTAAAATCATCCGTATCTGAGACTGTTGGTCGCTTCGTAACTGTGGGGTCACTTAAGCCTTGCATATTAAGATGCTTAGCAAATCAAAGTGTTGTATAAGGACGCCAATAAGCTGTCTGCAGTCTTTTCTATTGAAGACATCTTCGAGATTTTCCATTTTTTTTTTATCGTGTGTAGGTGCTCATAGTAGCGTGCCCGGTGCTCATAGTAGCGTGAGACTTTTACTCAATAAACAACACGTAGATTCTACTGGTGTAGTACGACTAAGTTTCCTTATCAAGCAGTTTTAGTTTCAAAAATATTCGCGTTCGGCAGGTGGCTTTCCAGCAAAAGCACCTGCTAAAACCCGCCATTAAATGCGGCCGGTCCTTATTGCGCTAAAGCGAACTGTTTCGTTCTTTGTAGTCGGTTTCGTTCTATTCTCGTCCAGAATTTGGAGTACAAAGTTGTTACAATGACCATGAAGGCGAATTCGTTATTTCGTCATCGACGGTAGTGGATATTATTTTTTCTGATATATTGTACCATGGGGCATTTACTGTGACTCTTAGCACTTTGTTTTGAAAAAATTGTAGGATATCTCCATTGCTTCATTTAGTACAACCCCAAAGTTGTATACCATACGTACCAACCACGTCTAAGCACTTCCTTGTATAAAAGCAATTTGTTATATGTTTAATTTGGAATGTCTTCCAAGTAGCCAGTACATTTGTCTGAATCTGTTTTCAAGCTCGTCGCGTTTCTTTTTAACATGCGACTTCCATTTGAGTTTCGCATCTAGTGTCATTCCTAGAAACTTTGCCTCGTTTGCATACGGTATTGGTATCGCGTTTGATGAAGATGGGTAGGTTGTTAATTTTTTTAAAGGTAAAGTTAACATGAGTTGATTTGGTCTCATTGAGAGCAATGCGTCAAATCTTTGTCCACTCGCAAATTTTGTCAAAACCTCGTTGGAGCTTTACAGTGGCTGACTCGAGTGATTTATCTGTTGTTAATATAGCCATATCGTCCGCGAACGTAGCTACGACAGTGCCTTCTTCTCCTGGTATATCTCGTGTGCAGAGTAAGAATAAGGCCGGACCAAGAACACTTCCTTCCGGTACTCAGGCAGCGATTTCCTTAAATTACGAGTATTCCGATCCATGTTTAACACGGAATAGTCTGTTCCCAAGGTAGGATTCTAAAATCTCATATATGTAATTGCTCCGAAAGAACCTGTTTTAACTCAAACTTCAAGTCTTTAAGCTTTGGCGCCATACATCCTAAAGCTGTCCGCGGTCATCCGTTTAGTCAACGAAAGCCTTAACCGAGGATGCAGGAAGGCCTTAAACAGATTCCGTTTCTGAGAAAGTCTTCTCTGAGCCTTGTCTAGCATTCTCATCGGAGATCTCGTTCCCAAGATCCCAGTATGAATGGGGACCCAGATAAGAAACAGAGACCCAGTGCGAATTATACCAAAAACCACCCAGCCTAAGAAGATGGATGACTTTGATAGTACTACATACCTATACTTCGTATCCGAATCTTTTTCGTGACGAGAATACTCTCGGATGTTTGTTCGCGAGAGGTTTGACCATGATAAAACTTCTTGGCGTTTTCTAGGATTCGAACATTGAACCCCAGTGGTCTGGCTTTGATTAAAAAAAAATTATTTGTTTTATTTTATAATTAAATCCGACGCACACTTTGGGACTATCCAATTAGGTGGTCTATTCTCCAAAATCTACCTGGGCTCTCTCATCGAGACTACGTAGAATGCTGTCCAGTGCTGACTTCCATCTTAGCGATAACTCCACATTATATTGCTGACAGCTGATCACTCGTACTTCCAAATGTGTCCTTTCTTCTTTGATGATTACCTTTGCAAGGACAAGAGACATAAAGCAAACATTCTTAAGAGCACGAAAGATATTTTCAACAAACTGACATTAAACTTTTATTTATTCAAAAACTTAAATTAATAAAGGATTATGTTAATATAATGCACTCAACCGTTGCCTTCATTCAGGTCTATACTTCATTATAAAAGGATTTATAATATCAGCTATCTTCCTTGGTTCGTTTAAATGCACATGATGCGTTCCGTCAACTTCGTAATGCTCAAATTGGGGATTCTGATTTAGCAAACTTATCATGTTGTTATAATACTTCTTGTCCTCGTAGTATGGCGCTTGTAGCGCTTTAATAAATAAATATGGACACGTTATCCTGCCGGCCAGATCAGTAGTTACAGGCTCTGGTAGGTCAAAGAAGAGCGTTGGTTTCAGCCGTCTGTCTAGACTAAAGTGATACTTCTGCGGTTCTCGTGTCGATGGTTTTATGTTTCTTTTTAAAATAAACTGACAGCAGTCCTTGTCAATGGATTTTTCCGATCCTACGTGCAACTTATCGATTAATTCATCGAAATAATAGCAAGGCGGTTCCGTTCCGCTGCGGTTCATTTCATCGTATTTATGGAAACTACCCAATCGCTTAGTCATTCTGCCAATGACTTCGTCTACTCTCCACTGTAGTGGCTTTAGGACATCTAAGCCAACGCACAAATCACATTTATCAGGAAACAAGGCGCAGAACGTAAATGCATTAATGGAATTCATCGAATGACAAATCATTGAGATTTTGTCCCAATTAAATTCGTTCATCACAGTCAACATAAATTTCAAATAATCAAGCGTATGGTATGTACAACCATCTGGAAGCCAAGAGGAGAAGCCATGACCAGGCAGATCAATGGCTAGAAAGCCAATGTGTGCAGGTAATAATGGAGCGATTGTGTCGAAACTGCCGGCGTTATCCTGCAAGCCGTGAAACCCGACTATGGGTCGCTTATCCTTCGGACCGTACCACTTGCCAGATACGTGTCCCCATGGTACGTTGAATTTAATTTCCTCAAACTGAAAACGCGTTCGCACATCAGTTTTGGAATTGTTTATTGCACTGCACGGAAAACTCACCTCCTTTGTGGCGAATTGTGTTGAGAAAGACTTGGTGTTCTCCCTCAGTAATCCTTGAAGGGATGTTCGTAGAAATTTAGAGGTACACGATGCAGCTTTCATTTCCAGCAAACTATACTCGGAGCTAGGTTGTAACTAGATTGTAACTAATGGATAATGCGACCGAAGCGCAATGCGATTGAATACTAATACCTTTCACCTTCGGCAGTACAATAGACCTCTGATCGCACTAAACTGTGCAATGTAAAGATAAAATCAGGCCATATAGATCGGCTAACAGATCGCGGGGATTTCCTCGTAACGTTAATAAGTTGTAAATGTATTTCAGCGCTATATACTTGCTGAACTTGTCTTGGTAAGTATCTCCAATAATATAGTTACGTGGAAAGGCATTGGATGCATGTGTGTGGGAACTAGAGTATCTGTGATGTGCTTTAAAGACCTAATTGTATCATCTGTTTCAAAGTTGGTATACGATGTAAATTGCGTCACGCAATAAACCAGTAGAGTACGTACATATATATTATATTAAATTATTATTATTAACTTGATTTTTGAATAAAAACGTTTAGCAATACATACTTGTTTCAATATACAGGTAGGTATACATATACAGTGAAGTTGGAGGGTTATGATCGCTTGTTTTCAGATCATAACCTCGTCCAATTAGGAAGAAGTTTAGGTAGGTACACTCATCATTTTAAGTGAAAAAGTTTTTTTTTTTAATACAAGTAGGTCTGGCTCTGCTCTAGGTGCACTGTTGAACTTACCTTCTCTCAAGCCTATGCTGGTTACATAGTATTGATCGTTAGAGGTAAGTTTTGAGAAATCCCATATCATGCAAATGGACCTGAAAAAAACTCAGGAATGGTGCCACTCAGCTGGGCTAAACATTAACCCGGCTAAAACAACGATAGTACCTTTCACGAGGAAAAGAAAACCCGAGCGACTGTAACCTATCACAGTCAGACACGATCCTAAATCTAGTCAAAGAAGTTAATTATCTAGAACTGTACCTAGACAGTACACTCATCTGGAAAAAAAAAACATACGAAAGAGATATTTATGAAAGCTACACGCATTCTTATGATATGCAGAGACCACGTTGGTAAACCTTGGGGATGCGTCCAAGCATTTTAAGATGGATGTACCTAGCCATTGTGAAGCCAATGATCATCTTTAAGTCACAATGAGGAGACAATAAAGTGCAACGACTGCGGTGCCTCTGCATTATTGGAGCCATGAGAACTTACCCAACTGCAACCATGGATGTACTTCTGGAACTCACTCCCTTGTACCTTGTGGCTGAGGATTGCGCAAACTGAACGATCCTAAGGATGGCGAAAGAATGAGTTGGAAGAAAGAAGTGCATCGGATCAAGAGAATGTGGGCGCCGTGGCGTAAGTGGTTAGTGTGTCGGATCACTACACATGAGGTTCCAAGTTCGAATCCCAGAAAACACCAAAAAGTTTTTTTCACGGTCCCACCTCTCGCGAGCGTCTGACAAACATCCGAGAGTATTGTTGCCACGAAAAAGCTTCTCAAATCACCGTTCGGAGTCGGCATTAAACTGTAGGTCCCTTCCATTCGTGTGAAAAATATAACGCACACAACATGAGTGGTTGCGAGAAGCTAGGCCCTGGCACATTAAAGAGCTGTTGCGCCAAATATTTGTTTTTGGATCAAGAGAATTCGAGGTGTTTAGTTAATACCTTCCTTGGGGTACACCGGATGTAGCAAAAATTATATCCAAAGTTATTCCCCGAAATAAAACTTGCTAAGTTCGCTCTTCAAGATAAGAAGCTATCCATCGAACGAAATGACTAGGAAAACCCAAAGATGTCATTTTAAACAGAATTAAGCTGTGAAAAAGTTTGTCAAACTTTGTCAAAATTTGCCTTGATGAAATCTGTATGAATAAAGTCGACGTGACTTTCGTCTTCGACAGCTTTTTTTTGAAAAAGACGTAAATTCCAATAGGTTTGTAACAATGTATCTTCTATTCATAAGCCCATGCTGCTTGGTTAAGAGAAACAAACTATAGCCACGAACAGTTTGGTAGACACGGTAGCTTGGCAATAGGTTGGATACTTCACCTCAATCTCCCTTTTTGTGAGTTAGAATCAGTCGATCGGGCTTCTAAGTCAGTAGAAAATACTGCTAAGCAGACTGACCGGGCTCGTAAGCCAGTTGTACAGACTCCTGAGCCGACTGAAAGGTCGCTCGAATCAGCTGTGCAGATTCTTAAACCAGTCAATCAGCCTTTTAAGCCGATTAAACGCACGTCGAAGTCGTCCACTAAAAGACTGAACGAAAAATAACTTCGGATAAGCCAGCGAACACCAGTTCTCCGACGTATTCTCAGACTGCAGTCAAAGCAACCAAACGAGATGACGGTGCACCCTCTGATCCATTGAAGGAAATTCTGAACTGCATCTACGCTAAGTTTGAGGAACAACACGAAACGATCAAACGAATTCTCGAAGATCTCAGTAACGTCGAAAGCTTTTGTATGGCTAACCTTATATCTAAATCTAGGTAGATATGGACTCTTTGCTTAAAATATTAACATGGAATGCAAACGGACTTTTACAAATGCTTCTGATAGAGCGCGGGGCGGTTCGTCCTTATTCATTAAAACTAACATCGAACACTGGCTCGATATAAGCATAGAGCTGGAAAAACTCCAGTTGTGCGCCGTAAGGGTTAACAGTAAACACCTGAGCCACAATATAGCGACTGTTTACTGTCCGCCGCGATGCTCGCTAGAAAAAGACTACTACTTCCGTTTCTTCAATTCAGATTTCAACGCGAGACACACCTTCTGGGGTTCAAGATGTACATCTTCTAAAGAAAAATTTCTCTACAAAGTCGCAAATGAATACGACTGTTGTTATTATTCGACAGAAAAACCTATCTATTGGCCAACCGACACAGGAAAAATTCCCGATCTTATCGATTTTTTTCGTTACAAAAGGCATTTACGAGAAGTTTATTACAGTCGAAGAAAGTTTTGATCTCTTTTCTCACCCTCGCCGGTAATTTAATTACTTGGAGAATCGTTGATCAAGAAAAAAGGACCTCCAAGACTAACTAGCAATAGAACAAACTGGGAGGGCTTTAGAAATGATTGCGAAACAAATATCGCCTTAAATGTATCACTTAAAACATCTTGTGAACTGGAGGACAAAGGCGATCGTTTCATGGAAGCAATCCAAAGAGCGGCATGGAGAAACACTCCTTCTAGAAGCTATAAGATCAACCGCAACGAAAAGTATCCCAGAGAAATCATTGAACTGGTGAGGGAGAAAAGAAAAGCACGAAAGAAATGGCAAATCACTCGTGCACCGCAGCATAAAACGGTCCTTAACTGACTATCCTTAACTTCCAATCGCCATAGTGATAGTATTCGGGAATTTAAAAGCCATAAGATAGTGACCTACCTTGAAAATCTTTCCAGTGAAAGAGATGCTAAAATGCATCCGGAAACCCCAAATGCAAGCGCCACCAATTCGGAAAAACGATGAAAACTGGGCCAAGAGCGACAAAGAAAACGCAGAACTTTTTGCTTTGCACTTAAAAGAAACGCTTAAGCCATTCGACGGCCCTTCGTTAACGCCCGACTCCCCAGTCACGACATCTGATAACTTTAAAGTAAAAAAAGTTGCATTGATTGAAGTGAGGGAAGTGATTAAAAAATTAAAGACGAAAAAAGCTCCGGGTAACGACTTGATAACGGCGCAGGTAGTTAAGGAATTGCCGAAAAAAGCTATTATCAATCTGCTCTATTTGATCAACGCTTGGTTCAGATTGCTCTACGTTCCGCGACAATGGAAAGTCGCCGAGATTATAATGGTCCCGAAACCAGGCAAACCGCTAAATGAGAAGAAATCTTATCGCCCTATTGTCGGTTATCCCAAAAATATTTGGAAAACTACTTTCCAAACATCTACAATCCTGACCATCAGTTCGGATTTAGAATAAAACATTCTACAATCGACCGAGCCCACAAAATAACTGACGTGATTTAGAAAGCTCTCGAAGAAAAAAGATTTGTTGTGGTGTATTTCTTGACGTCTCACAAGATTTCGATAAGGTTCGGCACGAAGTCTTGGAGTATAAATTGCAACTACTACTACCACGGCAGCTCTTTCTAATCTTACGATAGTACCTCACTGAGAGACTCTTTCGTGTTAAGCAGGGAAATGATTAATCTGACTACAAGGAGATTGCGGCCAGAGTCCCTCAAGAACGTGTCCTTGGCCCATTTCTATATGTACTCTACACACGTGATATCCCGCAGGAAAGAAACTGCGTCATGGCCACGTTTGCGATACGGCGATATTGACAACGGGCGATACTATTGAAGCAGCAACTGGAAAGCTTCAACACGCTATTAATAAAGTCCACATTTGGGCGAATTCTTGGCGTATTGTGCTGAATGAAAGCAAATCTACTCACGTCAACTTTACCTACAAAAAAGTGGGTAGATCACCTGCATAGCTAAACTCGGCTGAAACATCATTCGCGAACGAAGCAAAATATCTAGGAATGACTCTAGATGTTAAACCTAAATGGAAGTCGCACGTAAAAGGAAACGCGACGAGCTTCAAAACAAATACCGACAAATGTATGGGCTACTCGGAAAACATTCGAAGTTGAGCATACATAACAAACTGCTTATCTATAAGCAAGTGCTAAAGCCAGTTTGGACGTATGGTATACAACTATGGGGTTCTACCAGGAAAAGCAATAGAAACATCCTACAAACTTTTGTAAATAAAGTTCTTAGAACGATCGTTAGCGCACCGTGATATGTACGCAACGAAAATATTCATCGGGATCTGGGAATTGCCATCGTCGTCGAAGAGATAGCAAAATTTGCGCGTAAACACAAAGATCATGATCACGGCCATTGTACAAAGTACAAAACCTTTTGACTTCGCGTTATAGTATATGCCGGTCGAGAACAACGCAACAACTTTCATTGGGATTTAACCTGTCTAGAGCGCTACATTCGATCCTGAAGAAAGGAGACCCTCTGAACTGCGCCAACTACAGAGCTATAAGTCTCCTCAACATCGCATATAAGATCCTGTCTGCCGTATTATGTGAACGCCTAAAACCGATCGTCAACCACCTGATAGGCCCTTATCAGTGCGGTCTTAGGCCGGGAAAGTCCAGCTTGACCAAATATTCACACTACGACAGATCTTGGAAAAAACCCATGAAACCCATGCCGGGGGTGGCAATGGTGTAGTGGTAACGTCGTCAATTGCCACGCTAATGGTTCATGGTTCAAATCCTGATGTCAGCAAGCATTTATTTATTTCTCATGAAATATATAAAGTCAGTCCGATCATTTGCAAAAAGCTTCTGTGAACACTGCTGCGAAGGCATAACACTGGCAGTAGCTTATTCATGTGGCTGGAAAAATTGTTCGTTCTGTTGATGATGATTTGCCCTTGACATCGATTATCGGGAAAAAAGTACTGTGAATCAGAAGCAATGACAATAATAACAAAAAAAAATCTCCGCAGTTATCTGGACGCCACCCCCGGTGAATAGCTGAAGCATAAACAACTATTGTGGGCGCCGTGGCGTAAGTGGTTAGTGTGTCGGATCACTACGCATGGGGTTCCAAGTTCGAATTCCAGAAAATACCAAAATGTTTTTTCACGGTCCCACCTCTCGTGAGCGTCTGACAAACATCCGAGAGTATTGTTGTCACGATAAAAGCTTCTCAAATCGCCGTTCGGATTCGGCATTAAACTGTAGGTCCCTTCCATTCGTGCGGAAAATATAACGCACACAACATGAGTGGTAGCGAGAAGCTAGGCCCTGGCACTTTAAAAAGCTGTTGCGCCAAATATTTGTATTTGTATTTGTATTTATAAACAACTGAGCTTCAATACCCACTACACCAAAAATCTTTCTCTCTCTCTGTCTCTATCCATCCTTTCCAACGCAAGCACTGTGTGTAAACATGTTAAAGGTATTCATAACCCTTTGAGTGCGCGCAAATTATAAAAAAAAAATATATAAAATCGATACGCACCACCTCTTCATCGATTTCAAAGTTGCCTATGATAGCGTGTTTAGTGACGAGTTATACAGAGCCATGTCTAGTCTTGGCATCCCTGCCAAACTCGTCCGTTTGTGTAGAATGACGATGGAGAACTCTCTCTGCTCCATCAAAGTCGATAAGAACATCACCGAACCGTTCCATGCCAGCAAAGGTCTTAGACAAGGTGACACGCTATCATGAGATCTCTTTAACATAATACTTGAGAGAATTGTACGAAACTCATAATCCAACACCGGAGGTACAGTCTTTTACAAGTCTGTACAACTACTCGCTTATGCCGATGACATTGACATAATCGGAAGAACTCAGAGGCTGTCAATGGGGCATTTACGAGTACTGAGATCGAAGATGGGTCTAGCGGTCAATGAAAGCAAAACTAAATACATGCTGTCTACAAAAAGGACACCCAACATCGGCGTCTTGGATAGAACGCCACAATAGACAGATATAATTTTGAGGTAGTAAAGGATTTTGTCTACCTAGGCTTTATGGTGAGCTCCGCAAATGACATCAGTAGGGAGATCACACGAAGAATTACTCTTCCCAATTGTTGTTTCTATGGGCTAAGATGGCAATTGAGTAGCAAAGCCCTATCTCGAACTACTAAGGTAACTCTTTATAAGACACTAATCATCCCAGTCCTGTTGTATGGCGCAGAGGCATGGGCTTTGACAAAACCGGATGAGGATGCCCTTGGTTATTTCGGGAGCGATCTTTTGTCCCGTCTGCATATACGGTAAGTGGAGGAGCGGTACAATGCTGAACTATATGGCCTGTACAAGGACATCGACTTAGCCAGAAGAGTTGACATACATGCGTTGACGGGTTTTGGAGGAGAAGATTCAATCACGAACTATACGAGCTGTACAGCGACATCGACATCAAAAAACTGCATATTGGACGTCTGAGATGGCTAGGGCATGTACAGCGAATGGACACCAACGCTCCGGCCCGCAGAGTCTTCGAATCTAACCCCGAGGGACGACGCAGTAGAGGGAATCATCGCCGTAGGTGACGCGCACAAGTTCAAGGGGACTTCGACCAAATTGGAGTGCGCAACTGGAAGCAATTAGGTAAAGACCGAGCTAAATGGAGAGGCTTGTTGGTTGAGGCCCAGGTTCACCCCGAGCTGTAGCGCCACCTAAGTAAGTAAGTAAGTCATTTAGAGGGGATGGAGCTCAACGTTCCCGCTAAGAAAGTCTTCGACGGCGAAGTAAAGGACGACCTCGCGGTAGGTGGCGCAAACAAGTGGAGGGGGACCTCAACAACTTGGCTTGCGCAACAGGAGGCAGCTGGCTCGTAACCGTGCTGGCTGGAGAGGCTTGTTGGTTGAGGCCCAGGTCCACCCCGGACCGTAGCGCCATCTAAGTAAGTAAGTACATAAGTAAAGTGCTACATTCCTTTCAGATTACATATGAATATCTTTTTCCAAAAATCACAAGTCTCGTAAGCGAAAATAAAACTGCTGGATAAGCGTCGGCTTTGTTGTAGTATTAATTTTGAAGACAGGTGTTTTTTCACACTACAATAAGAACGCGCGGTTGGGCCTTATGGTGTCTTTAGACGATTTTTCACCTGCTCTCGGCAAAAAAAAAAGAAAATGTATGGTCTACATGCTGATGCTGCATCGCTGAAGCTCACGACCTGAAATGCTGATGGTGCATCACTGGAGCTCATTTGTTCGTTTATTTATTTTGCATTCAATAATAATGTCATTCAATTATTTTGATTAAGCAATTTGTTTCTTTGTTAAGCAATTTCTGTATATAAAAGTCGTAATTAATGAATAATAAGATGTAGTATTCACTTTAGCCTCAAGGTTGGTCTCTGGTTTATTACACTACTTTACAGCAACATCAATAAAGTGAACAAGTTTAACTGCTTTCACATCATCATATTCATACCAAGTTTATCAGCTTGGTATCACTGTTCAGGAAAACGAGCCTGAACAAGCGTTAAGTTCCCTTTTTCTTAGTATTAAGTTTAGATTAAGTTTTATTAAGCTCAAATAAAATAATTAAATAAAATATCTTCATCAGTTATTAACATCTGGTCCATTGAGCTGTTAGAGAAACCTTCAAGGTGGGCAAAATTTCATTGGGTAGGCGAATAGTTGTCAGAGCGAAAAGATAGGCCCAAGAGTGAAGAGGACATATTGCAGACAACAAAAAGACTGCTGCTTGATTTGCTTAAGTAAGACATGTTAGCAGAATAACTTAATTAATTATGGAAAACGTTTGTATATAAGAAGGATAACACGACGATAAACGGAAACACGACTACCTTCGTTCGAATTCGTTTCACAACTGACTTGCTAAAACGGATGTCGCACACCACTCAAGTCCTCGAATGCAGAGCACGGTGTTTGATTGTGACACAAGTATAAGTACAAGACTCTCAAATCTAATTGTGGAAGGAATTGCAATACAAGGGGAGCTCTAATGCGGGAACAAACCTCCACAAGGCATTAGTAGGGGATAGAGTAGACCATTTGGTCGCAGTGTAACACACACTTCTCATAAATAATAATAATATACATCCTCTTGATATTTATGTATACCATTCGCAGTGCTACTTTTTTCAACCCCTTCCGGTCAGAGACGTCAGAGTACCTTTAACGTACTTTCTTTTTTAGCATAATGGAATGTTCCTACAAATTTTCCAGCCAATCGGAGGGTTCCGCTTTTCGCAACTCCAGCCGAAAAGTGTTCCGTTTTCACAGTTCAGACCTGGGACGCTTAAAGCACCTATTTTATGATAAACTGTAGATATACCCATTTAAAATAATTGATTCTATAGTACAAGAGGTATTAGTAAATAAAACGTAAAAGCTGTTATAGCTCTCAAAGTTCTTATACAATAGCGCATACAATCATGGCTGGCCTTCGTTTGTCAGCAACTACCTACCACTGCACTTTGCCAGCTATCGCCTATTCTGCTTTGCGCCGGCAATTTCCCACTAAATCCATTAATAGCTGCACATTCGTAATATCATCAACCCACTCAATGACAATCACAAATTCAACAAACCGGGGAAATTCTCAAGCTGCCACACTTCCTAAGAATCGTGTGCCACACGTACGAGGAGTGCACTGTGTAGACTTTGACCGGTTGCAAAAATGACGTCGTCTTCCCCAGACTCCCCACCTCATGGTGATCTGTAACATCACGTTGCTTGTATGCTAATTTTACTATGTCTGTCACACTTAAGCAATTATGTGTAATACCGAGAATCGCTAGACACTAGTGATCACCAAAAATAAAGTGGCAAGGTGCCAGCTTGTACTCGGAATCAATTTTGGACTATGGACCCGATAATGAGATCACGCTTCTGTTGTAATAGCTATTCAACCAAAGAGTTTTATTAGATTGGCTGATAATAGTTCTTAGAACTTAAGATAAAGATAGAAACAGTTTGAAAGAATATTAAGAGAACATTTAGATTGAGATATGCTGACGTCTTGGGTTTAAATTATAACACGGCATCAGGGAAAACCATAGGGTTGTTACAAAACGTAAGTCTGAGATGTGGTTTTTGCTGAATCATTGCCGATGCATTGAGAGATTGAGAAGATAAAAAGCAACGCGTTGCTTGTTCGGTACTAACAGAATCAAATAGACATGGTGGCACTGTTGCTTAGGAGCAAGAACTACACTAAGTCTAACTTTGGTAAGCAGTTTTCAAAATAAATAATGTACGTCTACGTTAGGTTAGGTTGAAGTGGCTGCCAGTTTAGAAATACCAACACACTTATACCTGCAATAGGTCCATTGTGATACCACTTGGATCATAGAAGAAAATATCTCTCTACTTACTCGTTAAACCATTTTGAGCCTCTTATGAAGAGCAGGAGTTTCTTAATGTCCATGTTTTTCAAGCCGTCTTTGTCGTTATAATAGGGGGCCCCTAAGCGAGGCTTTCTTTTACGGTAGAGAGCTGTATAGAAACGAAGAAGGTGAGGAATAGTTTCGCCTCTTCTTCATCCATGCAGTTTCTATAAAAGTCGTTCGCAAAAAGGTCCAGCCTTGTAGCATGCTTGCCTATTAGACAGTGTCCAGTGATGGCATCTATTGTAGCGCCGATATGCAATCTGTTTTAGATCCAACTTTGGTCAAATCTCTTCTGTTGCTAGATATGTAAAATAGGTCCACTTATCCACCTAAGATTTGTAATCTCGATAGCATCGAACTTAAATTTAAGTTTGCAAGTAGCGATTGGTATACCTAAGGTGCCTTTGTCGGGCAGGATGGGTGTAGTTGTTCTAATTCTGGTGAGTTCATCGGCCTTACAATTCCCCGGAATGTCCCTGTGCCCTGGCACCCAACACATGTGAATATTGAACTGCTCAGCCATCTCCGTAAGAGGCGATCGGCAGTCTAGAGCTACTAAGACTAATTTAAAGACGTCGATTCCAAGGATTTAATTGCTACTTGGCTATCTGAAAAGATGGCTATATCTCTAGCGGATATCACGTTTTTCTTAAGCCAAGATACCATGATTTGGTATACGGAGGAGAGCTTAAGATTAAGCCTGTCAGAGAAAACTTCTGTACCAAGTCCGTCTTTGGTTTTAAACCCATCAGTGTAGAAGTGAATCGACTCGTCTTCTAAAAATGCATCATGCTCCCAGCGTGATCCGGAAGGGATGGTTACTAGAAAGTTCTTGTGAAAATTTGGACGCGGGATGGTGTAGTCCGTGTTTTCAGGAGAGATTTAGAATTTATTCAGAATGGAAGCGTGGCCAAATTCTTTTCCTGACCACTGTTTAGTAGCTTCAAAGCGAACGGCTGCATTCGCTGTCATTTGCTTGCTAAATATATCGAGGGGTATCAAATGAAACATAATGTCCTGTGCCGCAGAGGGTGTTGTACGCAGTGCTCCGCTTATGCACAGAGAAGCTGTACGCTGGACATTGCTTAGATAAATCGCGATTTATTGCTTTTTCTAAGACTCTCCACCAGACCAAGATGTAGAGCCAGTGAGTTATTTGAGGTTGTAGACCCCATCTATTACCATTAGCTTTTCTATAAGAGAAAAGTTCTACTGTGGCTTTCTTGATTCTTTCTTGAATGTTAGGTTTGCAGCTTAATTTCCTATCCAAGATGAGACCCAAATAATTTGCTTTATCAGAGAAAGTTAAGCTGAGCTCTCGAGGCCTGCTAACGGAATTTATATTTCCCGGAGAAGAGAACTTGATTAGTTTTGTGGTGGTTTACACCCAAAGCACAAAAAACACTCCAACTAGCTAGCTTGTTTAACACATTGACTGCCAAACCAATTTCAAAATAAATTTCTCATTACCTGCATTGTTTTAGACACAAACCAACAAATAGAGACCGTATCATGTTGGTTAGCAAAGGCACTCACGGAAACAGCAAAGGCATCCACTGGCTATCATATTTGATAGCCATGGCAGTCAATGCGTTAAAGAGTTTTGCGGAAGCTCTTTTAGAGTATGTGCATAAGCGATCGCCGTACATCCCTCGCCTTTCAGGATTACCAATAGTTCATTGGCCACCAAATTCCAAAGAAGAGGAGATAGAACACATCCTTAAGGAGTGCCTCTACTGGCAGATCTTCTAGTAGATGTCGTAGATTAATCACTTCGCAAAGTGAGCTTCGAGTGAGATACATATATGCCAAAAAAGTCAGAAAATCTTATCTACGTTGAACTCTGTCGCACAGAACTACGTTCGGGTGTTATTGAAACTGCAACCGATTCAACAGCCTTCTAATCTAAGCAAGTTATATTACATTACGGGAATATACCATATAAGCATAGCAAACTAGAAAGATTTATTATGCTGGCTTTGCATTTAACCGAGAGCTCGATTGCGGCTCCTAACATTCTTAAGCAGCTCTTTTGGCTCCCTGCTTCAAATGTCAGGAGAAACAAACAAAATCTTACTTTATCCAACCGCTATGCAAGAAAAAATGAAGAAGAGACGAGAAAGGATCCGAAACAGTAATCTGATTCGATATCTTCTATTTTCTCCTTTTTGTTCTTTTTTTAAGCCGGCAACATTCTGTCAAATAGCCGGTTAAAATCCCTAATTCTGCCTTATTTGAGCTCCATTCACTTTTCCAAAGGAGATTGTGAATTGTACCTAATAAGTTCATCCACAATCTTGTCGCCTTCGATTTCTTGGATAACAATCTGTTTTAGGATATTCATATTTGAGCATTCAGCGCAGCTTGTTTATTCACAAATAAGCTTCTTATCGGATCTACAGAGGTGGTTTCTGTATTCTCTGGCATATAGCTCTGACTGACAAAGTAAAACCTGAGAATGCAATGCAATGCAGGCAGGTGAAAAATGTATCGGAGAAGTCAAATACAAAAGAAACACAAAAAAATGAAAAATCGTTTCCAAATCGGTCCCGCTTTGAAGACTAAAGTAAAAGAGCCGACAGGTACCAATTAAAACAGATGGTAATCTGGTTTGGATTTGAAGTATTCTCAGAAAGTGAGAGGGGCGGCGAGGGCCGGGGATGGGCGGCTTTGTGTGGGCCCAGTATTAACTACTGAAGTCCCTTAGAACTTTCTTAGTATGTATCTTCCACATAAATTAATAAATTCGATAAGTAGATATCCAGACGTTTGGTTTTGCTGACAATAGCAAAAACAAGACCCCTCTTGTGAAAGCAAGCGGAATTCTACCAGATACTTATTTTTATATGACACTACAGACAGGGGTGGACCTGGGTCTCAACCAACAAACCTGTCCAGCCGGCTCGGTCATTAGGCAGCAGTCTCCAGTTGCGCGCGCCAAGTTGGTTGGGGTCCCTTGTACAGGGCTACCTTAGTCGTTCGGGAGAGACGTTTCAAAGAAACAGCGATTGGAAAGATAGATTCTTGTTTGATTTACGCGCTAATGTCATTGCTCGAATTTATAGCGAAGCCTAGTTAGACAAAGTCCTTGGTTGGTTTGTTAAGATCTACCTTCGATGAAGATGCACTTAGACCAGAAGTAGGTCGATTCTTCTTCTTCCTTTTATCAGCGAGGTTATGATCCGAAAACAAGGGATCACAACTCTCCCACTTCACCGCATTTCTACTGATCCGCCTGTGGGAACAGAAATAGGCCCATTATACTGACGATATGTAATGTGGGTGGGTCATCTTCTTACTCTATGAAGCATGCAATCGTTGTATAAAAGCGTTAATTTAAGCCATGCAGGCATTGCTAAAATCACTAAGATCATGAAAAAAGTATTCACCTAGGGTGGCCTTCCTAATGTTAGTGAGCGCAGGATAAGCACATAGGAAGTGACTAATGGTCTCTTCTTCCTCTTGATCCCTACAGCTTCTGCAGAAATCGTTGTAGGGGGTGGTTAGTCTTTGGGTATGTATTCCTATGACGCAGTGTCCGATGAGAACGTTTGCTATTTTGGAGAGAGCTGTCTTGTGTTTCCAGAGCCTAATGGACCCAGATTTGTTAAGTTTTGGCCAAAGTTGTCTGGCGTTGTTGCATTGACCTAGATATTGCCATTGAAGATTGGGCACACTTTCCAGATGCCGTAACACGTTGAACAGAATATGTAACACCAATGACGTAACTCTCTGCTCTGTTCCCGGACATAGCAATATAAAAGGAAACGAGACTGCAGATGAACTAGCTAAAAAGCGATCAGCATTTCATTTTCAACACACTCGGATGTCAGTAAAATCGCCAATTGGGGAACTGGAAACGAAAATAGACCTAAAAGCAAGAGAACTGATTAACTCCGCTTGGTACGCCAGAAACGACTGTGTCATATCTCGCGGCTTATGCCCGACAGTAGATGAAAATAGAACAAAAAGCCTTTTCGCGATGAATAAAAATGAGATTCGCATCTTGACAGGTGCGCTAACAGGACACTGCGCGATAGGGGTAATGGCTGCTAGATTAGGCGTCAACACACCCGACCACTGCAGAAGCTGTCAAGATATAGAGGAGACAGAAACCATCAAGCACCTGCCATGCAATTGCCCAAATCTGCAAAACTTCCGTCATATGGGAAACAGGTTTTTTGATGAACTAGGGGATCTCATACAAGTCCGACTAAGGAACATAATAGAATTCATAAAGAGCACAGGCTGGTTAACAACAGAACTGACCGCAAGATAATAATTCAAAATTAAACTACAAAGAGAAACACAATGGACCGAATGGCCCCCGTGATAAGCACCTACGTGCACTTCCCTCCAACCTAACCTAACCTAACCTAGTCAGTCAGCGGCCTGACGAACAGTGGTAACTTCGGATTGAAAATGGTTTGGAAGGTTAAAACAGAGGTGTATGTCCAGGTCTTCTGAGAAGATTGCAGCACCAACTCCGTCCTTGATTTTGGACCCGTCCGTGAAAATTAAAAGCGATTCGTTGTATAGGACATCGCTTTGCATCCACTCAGCTCTGTTCGGTATTGAGTGCATGTAGCCCCTGTTGAAGTCATAGTCAGACAAAGTACTTAACTACCTCAAAGTTGACACTGCGTATAGTGAGATTCTGTCAATGGCGATTTTCCTTTTTCTTGATAGCATGTACTCTGTTACCCTCGTTTTGCATCTGCTTCAGTAGTCACTCACACGGCGCAGGTTTTGCTCTTATGCAAATCATAGTTAGACCGAAACTTGAATATTATTCACACGTTTGGAATTATGCTCCAGAATATTATCTTCATATGCATCTCTACTTGACGGCTCACAGAGACGAACAGTTTGCCTAATAGAAGATACCACACTAACACCCGAGCTCCAATGGCTCACCGAAAGCCGGCAGCAGATTTATGCCTATACTGCTGACTCTACCACGAAATATGTTCAAAAGAACTTCGCACAATGATTTACGATTCCTATAAACACGCCATAGATGTCCTTCCAAAGAGCACGCTAGGGCACAAGCAGTATCTGTCAAGCAGCAACACTCGGTTGCAGTGACAGCACATCTTTTAAACTATACTGCAAGCTCATTTCCGTAAACTAGAAGGAAAAATAATGCTGCTTGATCTCAAGGCATGTGAACAAAATCTGGAGGCCTTTCAACCATCGGAGACAAATCTAATCTTCATCTTCCTATTTCGGTGAGGTTATGATCTGAACTTAAGGGATCATAAACCACCCACTTCAATACATTTTAACTGATCCGCCTATGGGGTTCGCCTTAGCGATAGATCTACTTTCGCTTAATATATTATACTTCCGATACTCGGTTTCTTCAAAGTAGTTGAAGTGAAGGAAGTCCCCTTACTCAAGTATTCGCAGTCACAATATTTAGATCTGTTAGCTGTCCATGTGTCTAATTATTCGATCAAACAACTTATCTACATCACAAATTGTTTCGCATGAAATTAATAGAAATGAAAGAGCCGAGTTGTAAATTAACTTAAAATCTATCATTATATTTATTCAGGTCTATATTTGTTTATAAACGGATTTATAAGATCAGCTATCTTCTTTGGTTCGTTCAAATGGACATGATGTTTGCCATCAACTTCGTGATACTCAAACGTAGGCTTTTGCTTCAGCAAACTTACCATTTCATCATAGTTTGCCTTTTTTTCGTAGTAAGGTCCTTGTAGGGCTTTAATAAATAAATGCGGACACGTTATCCTCCGCGCTAGATCAAGAATCACATTGTGTGGCAGGTCATAAAACAGTGTCGACCTAAGCCGTGTGTCTCGACTAAAGTAGTACTTCTCTGGATCATGTGTCGACTGCTTGATGTTCCTCTTCAATATGTACTGACAATAATCTTTTTCAATCGACTTTTGCGTTCCTTCGTATAGTTTCTCCACCAATTGATCGAAATCATAGCAGGGCGGTTCAGTCTTACTGCGGTTCATTATATCCACTTTATGAAAGGTTTCCAATCGGTCAGCCATTTCATTGATGACCACGTCTGTAGAGCGCACAACTGGCTTTAGAATATCTAAACCAATGTACATATCACATTTATCAGGAAACAAGGCACAAAACACAAATCCATTGATTGAGCTCATCGAATGGCAAATCATTGAGATTTTGTCCCAATTGAACTCCCGCATGAGAGTGAGCACCAAGGTCACATAATCAACAACATGATAGGTGCAACCATCCGGAAGACAGGAAGACAATCCATGGCCAGGCAAATCGATGGCTAGGAATCCAACATGTGATGGCAACATCGGAGCAATTGTGTCGAAGGTGCCGGCATTATCCTGCCAGCCGTGTAGACCAACGATGGGTCGTGTGTTCTTTGGACCATACCACTTGCCCGAGATATGTCCCCATGGTACGTTGAATTTAATTTCGTCAAACTGAAAGAATTATTCAAACTTTATATTCTGGTTTTTTCCAAGCTCAGCATTAGTAGAACTCACCTCCTTTGCAGCGAGTTGTGTTGAATAAGATTTTCTCCTTTCCCTCAGTACTCCTTGGAAGGATCTCTGTAGAAGCCTTGCAGTAGCCGATGAAACTGCCATTTCTGTCCGTTTGAACGAGTAGTATTGTTAAATAAAGTTGCAACTAATAAGATGCAATCAGAGAGCTGTGTATTTGAGTGCTACCAGTTCGCGATTGCCGGCAGATCTTGGTCGTGCGAATTATAAATAGGTACACAAACAACCCGTTTGCTTGCCAACTCGTTTGAGCATTTTCATCGGAAACGTTAATGAATTGTAACCCGAAAGCGCTACTATAATCGTGGCGATTGAGTAAATAGAATTTCCCCGACTCTAGTTCAACGATGAAATGATGCATAACAGTGTGTTGGTGGTATACTGTGGTGGTTAATGATTCATTTAAAAAGTCCAACTTTGTTTATATCGTCGCGGGTATTCTGTGTAAGCAGTACTGTGCAAACAATTAAAACTAATGTGGACAGGCGGCGATCAAATTGTGAGATCTGAACTCAAGGAATCCTAACCCTCCCACTTCATTGCATTTTTACTGATCTACCTGTGAGGTTCGCCTGTTTAGCCTCCGATAATAATGGCAGGCCTCGCGATTTTAGATCACTTCATTACTGAGGCAAACCAAATGCTAGTGTCGTTGCATTTGTGTGATCCAGGAGTTTTTAGGCCTACATGTCTTTTGCGATATCTTTGTAAGGTTCATTAATATTGTCTTATTAATGGGGTTTAAGTGACATCTCTTTGAACATGGCAATACCAGCTGGGCCGGTCGCGATCTATTTTTCGTTAGATGGTGTCTTTGATGTGAAGGTTTCCACGGATATTCGAACATCTTATTCAATCAGGCTTTGCCACACCTGCTGTCATGTGAAGCAACTTCATTTCAGCTGCCGCTTATTCACTCTCAACCGTATATGAGTACTGGATGCACAACTGCGATGTAGAGCTTTCCTTTCAGCTTATGGAGGAATTTTCGCGGTTTTCCCGCCACTTCATCCTACGCTTACGGGATGAGTTATGTCAGCATCACAGGTTTTTTCACTATTGATCATAGCTCCCAGATATTTAAACTCTTCGCACTTAGGAAGCACTATTCCATTCAAATAAATGTCTGGAATATGTCTGGAATATGCCTGACAGGATCAGTGAACGGGCAGCACAAGTACTCAATCATTTTTGACTAATATTGTACCCATTGCCCTCCAAAACGTCCACCAATACATCAAGCGTATGGACGTAGGATCCTCTCTCATGATGGTTCTATCGTCAGCAAAGAATAACTGATGTACTTTGGGCTCCGTCACTGTACCTTCAAGCAGATAGTCAAGAACTGCGATAAAGAGCAAATGACTTAAGACGCTTCCCTGGTGCACCCCGACTTTGATTGGGAACTCTTCGGGTACTCCATGGGACATATTACTCTTGTCTTTGCTCGTTCTTACATGTCCATGTTCATCTGTACATTGGGGTCTGGAGCCCCTCTGTTTCCTAACGCCACCCATATCAGATCTCGTGGTTGTCTTTCGAATGCTTTCCGAAAGTCAGCCAATACAAATCCTTTAAGGAATCTCGATGTTTTTCCATTCGGCCACTTAATGCCTAATACCCCTCAACGTTCTTCATGGTGTGTGACATCAGCTTTATTGAACTGTAATTATCACACTGTTGCGTATAACCACTTTCCCTCTACTGATTCGGTATTAGACCGAAATAAAATAAATATTTGGCGCAACAGCTCTTTAAGTGCCAGGGCCTAGCTTCTCGCAACCACTCATGTTGTGTGCGTTATATTTTTCGCACGAATGGAAGGGACCAACAGTTTAGTGCCGTATCCGAAGGGCAATTTGTTTTGAGAAGCTTTTTCGAGGACCATGAAAAACTTGTTGGTGTTTTCTGAGATTCGAACTTGGAACCTCACGCGCAGTGATTCGACACACTAACCACTTTCGCCACAGTATTGGATCACTTCTCATAAATTTTGGAGATGAGAATCCTGAACCATCTGAAACCGATGTCTCCCATATTTTTCGACAACTGGGAGGGTATCTCGCCTGACATCCCATTCCTGGGGTGATTTTTATTTAGAAATAGAAATTGCACAATTTGGTCAGTGTGCTATCATAGCAACAGATTCATTCTATGGCTCATTTATTGACACGCTGGGACTCCAAATCAAATTTTTATGACGGTACAGATTTCCACACTATCAATGGATAACGATCTGAATAATTTAATGGTCTGCCAGTTTTGCATTCGGCAATTAGTTTCCATATGATAACTCATACAGCTATCTGGCAGCTAGCAAGAGAGGAAGTTAGTAAATCCCCCATGTTCATTATACCATGTGAATAACTAGGCACCCATTCAACGTTCTTAATGTACACACTTTCAAAGGGGGAAACGTCGACTTTATTCATTCAGGTTTATGCTATAGCTTCATTCAAAGGTCTACTGTCTTTCGAGAGGAAGCTACGAAGTTAAAAGTTTGGCGTCTGTAACTATACATAAAGCTAACGTAGAGCGCCTGAGTGCGTTTGCCAATCGCAAATACCAGTGACTGCAGCGTCACACTGACTTCATGAGTTAGACGGTCTCCACCGAAACAAGCCTTTGGTTGTGGTATTATGATGCAAAAAATGTAACATAAGATGAGAAGTAAAATGAGAAGGTTTTGAGGGTAATTAACCAAGTACCCGTTCACCACATAGCTATTGATATGATTATGACTTCAAAGTACCTAAGAACCAGCTTCTTCAGACTGTGTACGCTCATTAAGATTCGACGAAGAATTACTCCCATGAACTTTATTAAAAGAGGATGAAGATATCCTTGGTCGCTTCGAGAGAAAAGTTCTTCGTAATATATTTGGGCCCATTTGCGTTGACGGGTTTTGGAGAAGAAGTTTCAATCACGAACTATACGAGCTGTACAGCGACATCGACCTAGTCAAAAAACCGCGTATTGGACGTCTAAGATGGCTAGTACATGCACAGCGAATGGGCACCAACGCTCCGGCCCGCAGAGTCTTTGAACCTAACCCCAAGGGACGACCCAGTAGATGACCTCCTCGCCGTAGGTGGCGCGCACAAGTTCAAGGGGACCTCGACCAACTTGGCGTGCGCAACTGGAGGCAATTAGCTAAAGACCGAGCTAAATGGAGAGGCTTGTTGGTTGAGGCCCAGGTTCACCCCGAACTGTAGCGCCACCTAAGTAGAAGAATTACTCCAAGAAAGCGTTAGTCAAAACCTAACCAAAGCCCACAACTAAAACAGGACAATAAATAGGAAACCGGGAGAAGTTACTACTTCGACAGAAAAATTTGTTGGTTGGGTACTTGGTCCTGTGTGCGAGGAAATGGATAGAGAAGATTCAGCTGCGAAGTATTTCAAAATATGGATGTAATCCAAAAACGGAAGATGCGTGAGCTACGTTGGCTCGTTTTAAAAAACAAGTGAGCTCTGATGCCAAATGATTTGATTATATTATATATTTTAGCTGTTTAAATACCTTTGCGCGCCTGCATGTACTATTGATCTCACAACTCGGCCATACTTACTCGATCGTGTCCTCACGATACGAACTCTCGGTGCCGCTCATGCCTTCCGAGAAGCCCTCTTCCGAAAGTTCGCACCAGTGTTTCATCTTGTCGGATGCTAGGACCATATTCAGCTTCCGCTGGTTTCGCTGCATACCGGGAACATCTTCCACATATCGGTCGTTTGGCAGCATCTTCGTGACGATATATGGGCCGCGGTATGGCGGTTCCAGCTTTCTTGACTCACCCGTGGTAGCTGGCTCGTTCTCGAGGTCCCCAGACTGGTACTGCGTTGGCGGCTGCCGTTTGGAGTTAAACCTTGTCTTTTCGTAGGCTTGGCCCTTTCGATGTTCGCCAGGGCCTCGTTTCGCCGCTTCTTGCTCTCTCAACTCTAATAATAGCTTATCAGCCAAAATGTTCCTCGAAATGTAAGCGAACAGGAGTTCGTGCGGGCTCGACTTCGTCGTGCAGTTCAGTGTGTTTAGTCCCCACTGGACCGCTCGCAGACGACTTGCCCGGTCTTCACCCTTCCCCGGCACGTGCATGCATTTGAGAGATGGGAGAATGGTTCGATCTGGCTGGTCAAACGGTAGTGCATGCGATCATATGAAAACACAAGCGTTTTCATTCAGCTGAGGCCTACCAACGCGGTCCAATGATCATGTAACGATCAACCAAATTGATCATATTGCGATCGACGCAAGGCATGCCTCCAGTATTCTGGATGTCCGGACCTTCCGAGCGGCCAACATAGACTCGGATCATTACCTTGTTATATATATAGATATTCCAATCTGAGCAACAAAGAAGAATCACTATGAGAAAATTTTACGTCGAAAAGCTACAATCGCAAGAGACCGCCAGACTCTTCGCTGAACGCGTATCCCGAAATCTCCCAATCACCCCTATGCCACCAGCATCAAGTGCCGAAGACCAGTGGCAACGCTGCCAACATGCCATCAGAAACGCCGTGACTGATGTGCTGGGTCTCGCTCGCCCACCACCGCGAAACCCCTGGTTTGACGAAGAATGCCAGCGAGTGCATGCAGCAAAACAAGAGGCATACAAACCGGCGCTGTAAAGGAAGACGAGAGCTGCTCATGAGCTCTACGAACAAAAGAGAGGGGAAGAACATCGGCTTCTCCAAAAGAAGAAGAAAGAGCATGAGAAGCGCGCATTTGAGAGTATCGAGAGCTTATAAGTAAGGTAAAAGGTAAAAAGAACGTGTCAGCAATACCCGTACAGAAACCTGTAGAGATGAAAATGGAAACCTCGTAGTAGAATCACAGTCGGTGCTGAGAATATGGAAAAACTACTTCTGCAGACTGTATAACGGTGACGAAGAACAACATCCCGCTGTCAGGCAGAATGAACCATTGAACATAAACGATGATAGTCAAAATTTCCGTCCACCTGACCAAAATGAAGTGAGGATAGCAATATCCAAGCTAAATCCAACAAGACTGCTGAACCTGACGGCTTACCGGCCGAACTTTTCAAGGCAGCTGGGGATGAATTGGTAGAGTGCATACACCAACTCATCTCTCAGATTTGGTCAGACGAGTGTATGCCTGATGAATGGAACCTCAGCATCGTTTGCCCGATTCACAAGAAAGGAGACCCCCACAACTGCGCCAATTATAGAGGCATCAGTCTCCTCAACATCGCATATAAGATCTTTTTTGCGATATTGTGTGAACGCCTGAAACCTTTTATCAACAGCCTGATTGGACCCTATCAGTGCGGTTTCAGGCCAGGAAAGTTCACCATCGATCAAATCTTCACACTTCGGCAGATCCTGGAGAAAACCCAAGAATTCCAAATCGATACTCACCACCTCTTTATCGATTTTAAGGCCGCCTATGACAGCATCTATAGAGAAGAGCTTTATAGAGCCATGTCTAGTTTTGACATCCCTGCCAAACTTGTCCGTCTGTGCAGGCTGACGATGAAGAATGCTCGCTGCTCCATCAAGGTCGGTAATGACCTCACCGAGACCTTTGATGTCAAAAAAGGTTTTAGACAAGGTGACGCGCTGTCATGTGACTTCTTTAACATGGTCCTTGAACGGATTGTGCGGAACTCACAAGCCAACACTGGAAGCACAATCTATTACAAGTCTGTACAACTGCTTGCATACGCCGACGATATAGACATTATTGGAAGAACTCAGCGTGCTGTCACCGGTGCGTTTGCAAGCATTGAGGCGGAAGCGGCCAAAATGGGTTTAGCGATAAACGAGGGCAAAACCAAGTATATGCTGTCAACAAGAAGGGAAAGCCAACACCGACGAATTGGACAAAACGTCACAGTGGGCAGCTATAACTTCGAGGTAGTAAGGGACTTTGTCTACCTTGGCTCTGCTATAAACTCTGAGAACAACATCAGCGCAGAAATCAAGCAAGATTAACTCTAGCCAATCGCTGTTTTTTGGGGCTTATAAGGCAATTCAACAGTAAAGCCCTATCTCGAACTACTAAGGACCTTGATCATCCCAGTCCTGCTTTACGGCGCTGAAACATGGACTTTATTAAAAGAGGATGAAGATATCCTTGGTCGCTGCGAGAGAAAAATTCTTCGTAAGATTTTCGGTCCCGTTTGCGTTGACGGGTTTTGGAGGAGAGATTCAATCACGAACTATACGAGCTGTACAGCGACATCGACCTAGTCAAAAAACTGCGTATTGAACGTCTGAGATGGCTAGGACATGTAGAGCGAATGGACACCAACGCTCCGCCCCGCAGAGTCTTCGAATCTATTCCCGAGGGATGACGCAGTAGAGGGAATCATCGCCGTAGGTGGCGCGCACAAGTTCAAGGCGACCTCGACCAACTTGGAGTGCGCAACTGGAGGCAACTAGCTAAGGACCGAGCTAAATAGAGAAGCTTGTTGGTTGAGGCCCAGGTTCACCCCGAACTGTAGCGCCACCTAAGTAAGTAAGTAAGAATGGTTCGGTTGCATCTCTCCACCTAACCATTCGCTATGGGCGTCCTGCCAGCAGCCTTGTATGCTGCATCCCATTCTTTTCGCAGAACTGCTTGAACATCCCAGATGTGAAGGCGGTTCCTCGGTCAGTAACGACCCTTCGGGGCAATCCAATATAGTCGGCCACCTCGTTCAGCACACCAAAAATCCCGCTACTGTTGGCGGTTTTTACGGCTCGCAGTATAAGTGTAATTGGTGAAGTTGTCGACAAAGGCCAGAACGTATCTGGTTCCGCCTTTCCCCTTTGTAAATTGCCCCAGGTGATCGAAGTGAACGGTGTCGAAGGGGAGGGGAAAGCGTTCTATGTTGTGGAGTTCGCCCTCAGACCTTCCCACTTTCCTCTTTGCGTGGACGCACTCAACACACGACTTGATGTAGCTCCTTGTGGAGCCTCTCATCTTCGGGAACCAAAACGTCTGTTTTATCCTCTCTAGCGTCTTTTCGTCAGCAAGGTGCCATATCGTCGTGACACACCATTAAAATCCGCCATCTTATGGCCTTGGGGACCACCCATCTCTCAGCATTACCCACCTTTCGGAACGGTCGATACCCCCTAACCAGATTCTGCAGCTGCTTTTTCCCCGGAGTCTTCTCCGCTGCCTTCAACGTGGAAATTACGTTTTGTAGCTTCCGGTCCTGCCACTGCATGGTAGCCACCCAATCCTCGTCAGAAATATTCACATTCAGGATGAATGCAGACGCCTCCTCCACTGAATGCTCGCCTTCCGCAGAAAGTGTATGTATGTATATGTTATGTATGTACTTGGAAGGTGAATAATATTGTACTATCGCACGCAAGCTGCAAACCTTCGTAAGCAGATGTCTATGATTTATCTTGAGGATCTTTTGGCCCAAACGTATCTCTAATGAACAGCACTATCAGAGAACGGGGCAAGACCCTATAGGACTACTATATGGAGGAGAAAGTGGTAGTGGATCGACCACACACTACGGCGCGGCGACAAATCAGCACAGAACAGCAGAACAGCTGGACGCCCGGCCTTAGGCAAACGTGCCGTAAAAGAATCGAGGAGAAATCGAGCTTCTTAAGAATGAGCTGGAGGCAGCTCAAACACGTTGCAAAATTCCGAACAAGGTGGCACGCAGGCGTTGTTGACGCCCTATTCTCCCCGATTAGTAAAAGGAATTAAGCAAGCATGCTGTTGGGGCGATCGGAAGTCAACAGATCGACGACATTGCTATCCGTAGAAAGATGTCTGAACCACAGATCAGTCAACTCTCAATACTTTCTAGTCATGGGTAAACAAAATGAAAACTTTGAATAAAACCACTTGACTTACATAACTGGCAAATGACTCTAGACGTGCTCTTTTTTCAAATATCTATAAATACATTTGCCTTCATCTGTGCACTTTATTATTCTCTGCTTTATGCACTCAATTTAGCACTAACTTGACTAATAGATACACTAACCAGCCAGCTGCCAATTCAACGAACCGGGGAAATTCCGACACACTTCCGACGAATCATTTGCCGCACAAAGCACACTTCGGACTTTGATCAGTCGTACAAATGACGTCGTCATGCTACATGCTAGTATACCGGCTAGTTTGGACTTTCCCCCAAGCCCAGCGATCGACACGTAAATAAACAAACGAACGAATAACAAGAATCTGTAGACACTTGTGCGCCAATGATTTGCCAAAAATAAAATGTTCAGGAAATGTAATTATACGTTGCCAGGTATTCTACGGAAAGCTTGAATATGTTATCGTCTACTTGGACTATGGACCTATTCATGAAATCATACTTGTATGGCAGAAACGCTAGCAATGACTAGGAGTATGATTAGGCGCGCCTTCGTAATAATTGCATTTCTAAGAATCTAAGAGAATAGAATTGGGTTGATAAATAATTCTCTAGAAGATTAGGAAAATATGCCTTTGGGGGGGTATATACCCTGACCATCCCAGTCCTGCTTTACGGTGCTGAAATTAGCACTCTAACCCGGAGGGACGACGCAGTAGAGGGGCTCCTCGCCGTAGATAGCGCACACAAGTTTAAGGGGACCTCGATCAACTTGGAGTGCACAACTGGAAGCAATTAGGTAAAGACCGAGCTTATTGGAAAGGCTTGTTGGTCACGGGCCAGGTTCACCCTGAACTGTAGCGCCACCTAAGTAAGTAAGAATGTAAAAGTTGTTTATGCATACAGCATTGAGAGAATAAACCGATATGAATTGAAAACCATACCCACCCCACCATAAAAACGAAATGCGTACATAGTAGCATCCAATTGTGAAATGCATACAACTCCATCAATTCTGAACTTTGATGAAGGAACGAATAGAAGACAAAACTTGTTTTGTAACTGACCTAGGTATCAATATTCATATTCCAGATTGACGTAGTCGTCAGATCGGGGATTCATCTATAACTGACTTATTGGGTTTAATGGACTATACCAGGGTAAACCAAGATTAGGTGAATGAAGTGCATGACTCGTTCTATTTGCATTGAGGAATGCTGATGACACAAGTTATCTTAATTGTAAGGCAACTACGTGTACAACTTAAAGTCATAGGAAAACTACGTCACTTTACTGTTAGATCATATTACTCACATGCTGAGTTGGACCAATAGACATGACTTAATAAACAAGCCGTATTCCGCTAGCTTGATCCTCACCTAACAACCAGATTTTCCAAGTTGATAGGCATTGCTACTAACCACTTAAGTCAAGCACGTATCGTGTTGAATTGTAACACTCATTTCAGTTCGTCACCGACACCGTAACTGCACCAATGAATCAGAATCTCAGCGCCACCGCATCTGCACTGCAGCAGCACCACAATTACACCGCAACTACACCGCAGTGGCACCGCAGCCGCACCGCAACTGCACCGCAGCGGCACCGCAGCAGGAGAACAGCGGCTCCGCAACAGCACAGCAGGTGCACCGCAAGTTCACCGCAACTGTACCACATCAGCACCGCAACTAGACTGCAGTAGTACCGCAAATGCAAAGCGGCGGCACCGCAGCATCCCCGCAACAGCACCGCAATCACACCGAACAATACCGCAACTGCATCGCAGCGGTACCGCAGAAGCACCGCAGCCGCATTGCAACTGCCAGCGACACCGCAGCGGCACGGCAGCAGTACCACAGCGGCACGGCAGCAGTACCGCAGCCGCACCGCAACCGCACCGCAACTACACCGCAGCCGTACCGCAACTGCACCGCAACTGCACCGCAACTGCACCGCAACCGCACCGCAACTTCACCGCAACTTCACCGCAGCCACACCGCAACCGCACCGCAACTGCACCGCAACTACACCGCAACTGCACCGCAACGGCACCGCAACTACACCGCAGCCGCACCGCAACTGCCGCACCGCAGCCGCACCACAGCCGCACCGCAACTGCACCGCAACCGCACCGCAGCCGCACCGCAACTGCACCGCAACCGCACCGCAGCCGCACCGCAACTGCACCGCAACCGCACCGCAGCCGCACCGCAACCGCACCGCAACTGCACCGCAACTTCACCGCAGCCGCAAAGCAGCCGCACCGCAACTGCACCGCAACTACACCGCAACCGCACCGCAGCCGCATCGCAGCCGCACCGCAACTGCACCGCAACTACACCGCAATCGCACCGCAACCGCACCGCAACTACACCGCAATCGCACCGCAGCCGCACCGCAGCTGCACCGCAACCGCACCGCAGCCGCACCGCAACTGCACCGCAACTACACCGCAATCGCACCGCAGCCGCACCGCAGCCGCACCGCAACCGCACCGCAGCCGCACCGCAGCCGCACCGCAGCCGCACTGCAACTACACCGCAACCGCACCGCAACTTCACCGCAGCCGCACCGCAGCCGCACCGCAGCCGCACCGCAGTCGCACCGCAACTACACCGCAGCCGCACCGCAGATGCACCGCAGCCGCACCGCAGCCGCACCGCAACTGCACCGCAACTACACCGCAATCGCACCGCAACTGCACCGCAACTTCACCGCAGCCGCACCGCAGCCGCACCTCAACTGCACCGCAGCCGCACCGCAGCCGCACCGCAGCCGCACCGCAGCCGCACCGCAACTGCACCGCAACTTCACCGCAATCGCACCGCAGCCGCACCGCAACTGCACCGCAGCCGCACCGCAACTGCACCGCAACTGCACCGCAACCGCACCGCAGCCGCACCGCAGCCGCACCGCAACTTCACTGCAGCCGTACCGCAGCCGCACCGCAGCCGCACCGCAGCCGCACCGCAGCCGCACCGCAGCCGCACCGCAACTGCACCGCAACTTCACCGCAATCGCACCGCAGCCGCACCGCAACTGCACCGCAACCGCACCGCAGCCGCACCGCAACTGCACCGCAACCGCACCGCAGCCGCACCGCAACCGCACCGCAACTGCACCGCAACCGCACCGCAGCCGCACCGCAACTGCACCGCAACTTCACCGCAGCCGCACCGCAACTGCACCGCAGCCGCACAGCAGCCGCACCGCAATCGCACCGCAGCCGCACCGCAGCCGCACCGCAACTGCACCGCAACTACACCGCAGCCGCACCGCAACTGCACCGCAACTGCACCGCAACTTCACCGCAGCCGCACCGCAACTGCACCGCAACTGCACCGCAACTTCACCGCAGCCGCACCGCAGCGGAACCGCAGCCGCACCGCAACCGCACCGCAACTGCACCGCAACTACACCGCAACCGCGCCGCAGCCGCACCGCAACTGCACCGCAACTACACCGCAACCGCACCGCAGCCGCACCGCAACTGCACCGCAACTTCACCGCAGCCGCACCGCAGCTGCACCGCAGCCGCACCGCAGCCGCACCGCAATCGCACCGCAGCCGCACCGCAGCCGCACCGCAACCGCACCGCAGCCGCACTGCAACTACACCGCAACCGCACCGCAGCCGCACCGCAGCCGCACCGCAACTGCACCGCAGCCGCACAGCAGCCGCACCGCAATCGCACCGCAGCCGCACCGCAGCCGCACCGCAACTGCACCGCAACTACACCGCAGCCGCACCGCAACTGCACCGCAACTGCACCGCAACTTCACCGCAGCCGCACCGCAGCGGAACCGCAGCCGCACCGCAACCGCACCGCAACTGCACCGCAACTACACCGCAACCGCGCCGCAGCCGCACCGCAACTGCACCGCAACTACACCGCAACCGCACCGCAGCCGCACCGCAACTGCAAAGCAACTACACCGCAATCGCACCGCAACCGCACCGCAACTACACCGCAATCGCACCGCAGCCGCACCGCAACCGCGCCGCAGCCGCACCGCAACTGCACCGCAACTACACCGCAACCGCACCGCAGCCGCACCGCAACTGCACCGCAACTTCACCGCAGCCGCACCGCAGCTGCACCGCAGCCGCACAGCAGCCGCACCGCAATCGCACCGCAGCCGCACCGCAGCCGCACCGCAACCGCACCGCAGCCGCACTGCAACTACACCGCAACCGCACCGCAGCCGCACCGCAGCCGCACCGCAGCCGCACCGCAGCCGCACCGCAACTGCACCGCAGCCGCACAGCAGCCGCACCGCAATCGCACCGCAGCCGCACCGCAGCCGCACCGCAACTGCACCGCAACTACACCGCAGCCGCACCGCAACTGCACCGCAACTGCACCGCAACTTCACCGCAGCCGCACCGCAGCGGAACCGCAGCCGCACCGCAACCGCACCGCAACTGCACCGCAACTACACCGCAACCGCGCCGCAGCCGCACCGCAACTGCACCGCAACTACACCGCAACCGCACCGCAGCCGCACCGCAACTGCAAAGCAACTACACCGCAATCGCACCGCAACCGCACCGCAACTACACCGCAATCGCACCGCAGCCGCACCGCAACTGCACCGCAACCGCACCGCAACTGCACCGCAACTACACCGCAGCCGCACCGCAGCCGCACCGCAGCCGCACCGCAGCCGCACCGCAGCCGCACCGCAACCGCACTGCAACTACACCGCAACCGCACCGCAGCCGCACCGCAGCCGCACCGCAGCCGCACCGCAACTACACCCCAGCCGCACCGCAGATGCACCGCAGCCGCACCGCAGCCGCACCGCAACTGCACCGCAACTACACCGCAATCGCACCGCAGCTGCACCGCAACTACACCGCAATCGCACCGCAGCCGCACCGCAACTGCACCGCAACTTCACCGCAGCCGCACCGCAGCCGCACTGCAGCCGCACCGCAGCCGCACCGCAGCCGCACCGCAGACGCACCGCAACCGCACCGCAGCCGCACCGCAGCCGCACCACAACTGCACCGCAACTTCACCGCAATCGCACCGCAGCCGCACCGCAACTGCACCGCAGCCGCACCGCAACTTCACCGCAACTACACCGCAACCGCACCGCGGCCGCACCGCAACTGCACCGCAACTACACCGCAACCGCACCGCAACTACACCGCAACTGCACCGCAACCGCACCGCAGCCGCACCGCAGCCGCACCGCAACTACACCGCAGCCGCACCGCAGCCGCACCGCAGCCGCACCGCAGCCACACCGCAACTGCACCGCAACTACACCGCAATCGCACCGCAGCCGCACCGCAACTGCACCGCAACCGCACCGCAGCCGCACCGCAACTGCACCGCAACCGCACCGCAGCCGCACCGCAACCACACCGCAGCTGCACCGCAACCGCACCGCAGCCGCACCGCAACTGCACCGCAACTTCACCGCAGCCGCACCGCAACTATACCGCAGCCGCACCGCAGCCGCACCGCAGCCGCACCGCAGCCACACCGCAACTGCACCGCAACTTCACGGGAGCCGCACCGCAGCCGCACCGCAGCCGCACCGCAGCCGCACCATAGCCGCACCGCAACCGCACCGCAACTGCACCGCAGCTACACCGCAACCGCACCGCAGTCGCACCGCAACTGCACCGCAACTACACCGCAGTCGCACCGCAACTGCATCGCAACTACACCGCAACCGCACCGCAGCCGCACCGCAACTGCACCGCAACTACACCGCAATCGCACCGCAACTGCACCGCAACTGCACCGCAACTACACCGCAACCGCACCGCAGCCGCACCGCAACTGCACCGCAATTGCACCGCAATCGCACCGCAACCGCACCGCAACTGCACCGCAACTACACCGCAATCGCACCGCAACCGCACCGCAACCGCACCGCAACTACACCGCAATCGCACCGCAGCCGCACCGCAACTGCACCGCAACTACACCGCAGCCGCACCGCTGCCGCACCGCAGCCGCACCGCAGCCGCACCGCAGCCGCACCGTAACCGCACCGCAGCCGCACTGCAACTACACCGCAACCGCACCGCAACTGCACCGCAACTTCACCGCAGCCGCACCGCAGCCGCACCGCAGCCGCACCGCAGCCGCACCGCAGCCGCACCGCAACTACACCGCAGGCGGTGCGGCTGCGGTGCGGCTGCGGTGCATCTGCGGTGTAGTTGCGGTGCGACTGCGGTGCGGCTGCGGTGCGGCTGCGGTGAAGTTGCGGTGCAGTTGCGGTGCGGCTGCGGTGCGGCTGCGGTGCGGCTGCGGTGCGGCTGCGGTGCGGCTGCGGTGAAGTTGCGGTGCAGTTGCGGTGCGGCTGCGGTGCGGCTGCGGTGCGGTTGCGGTGAAGTTGCGGTGCAGTTGCGGTGCGGCTGCGGTGCGGCTGCGGTGAGGCTGCGGTGCGGTTGCGGTGTAGTTGCGGTGCAGTTGCGGTGCAGTTGCAGTGCGGCTGCGGTGCGGTTGCGGTGCGGCTACGGTGCGGCTGCGGTGCAGTTGCGGTGCGGCTGCGGTACGGCTGCGGTGCAGTTGCGGTGCGGCTGCGGTGCGGCTGCGGTGCGGCTGCGGTGAAGTTGCGGTGCAGTTGTGTTGCGGCTGCGGTGCAGTTGCGGTGCGGCTGCGGTGCGGTTGCGGTGCAGTTGCGGTGCGGCTGCGGTGCGATTGCGGTGTAGTTGCGGTGCAGTTGCGGTGCGGCTGCGGTGCGGCTGCGGTGCGGCTGCGGTGCGGCTGCGGTGCGGCTGCGGTGCGGCTGCGGTGCAGTTGCGGTGCGGCTGCGGTGCGGTTGCGATGCGGCTGCGGTGCGGTGTCGGTGCAGTTGCGGTGCGGCTGCAGTGCGGCTGCGGTGCGGTTGCGGTGCAGTTGCGGTGCGGCTGCGGCTGCGGTGCGGCTGCGGTGTAGTTGCGGTGCGGCTGCGGTGCGGCTGCGGTGAAGTTGCGGTGCGGCTGCGGTGAAGTTGCGGTGCGGCTGCGGTGAAGTTGCGGTGCAGTTGCGGTGCGGCTGCGGTGCAGTTGCGGTGCGGTTGCGGTATAGTTATGGTGCGGCTGCGGTGCGGCTGCGATGAAGTTGCGGTGAAGTTGCGGTGCGGTTGCGGTGCAGTTGCGGTGCAGTTGCGGTGCAGTTGCGGTGCAGTTGCGGTGCGGCTGCGGTGTAGTTGCGGTGCAGTTGCGGTGCGGCTGCGGTGCGGCTGCGGTGCAGTTGCGGTGCAGTTGCGGTGCGGCTGCGGTGCGGTTGCGGCTGCGGTGCGGCTGCGGTGCGGCTGCGGTGTAGTTGCGGTGCGGCTGCGGTGCGGCTGCGGTGTGGCTGCGGTGCGGCTGCGGTGCGGCTGCGGTGCGGTTGCGGTGCAGTTGCGGTGCGGCTGCGGCTGCGGTGCGGCTGCGGTGTAGTTGCGGTGCGGCTGCGGTGCGGCTGCGGTGAAGTTGCGGTGAAGTTGCGGTGCAGTTGCGGTGCAGTTGCGGTGCAGTTGCGGTGCAGTTGCGGTGCGGCTGCGGTGTAGTTGCGGTGCAGTTGCGGTGCGGCTGCGGTGCGGGTGCGGTGCAGTTGCGGTGCGGTTGCGGTATAGTTGCGGTGCGGCTGCGGTGCGGCTGCGGTGCGGCTGCGGTGCGGCTGCGGTGCGGCTGCGGTGCGGCTGCGGTGCGGCTGCGGTGCGGCTGCGGTGCGGTTGCGGTGCGGCTGCGGTGAAGTTGCGGTGAAGTTGCGGTGCGGTTGCGGTGCAGTTGCGGTGCAGTTGCGGTGCGGTTGCGGTGCAGTTGCGGTGCGGCTGCGGTGTAGTTGCGGTGCGGCTGCGGTGCAGTTGCGGTGTAGTTGCAGTGCGGCTGCGGTGCAGTTGCGGTGCGGCTGCGGTGCGGTTGCGGCTGCGGTGCGGCTGCGGTGCGGCTGCGGTGTAGTTGCGGTGCGGCTGCGGTGCGGCTGCGGTGTGGCTGCGGTGCGGCTGCGGTGCGGCTGCGGTGCGGTTGCGGTGCAGTTGCGGTGCGGCTGCGGCTGCGGTGCGGCTGCGGTGTAGTTGCGGTGCGGCTGCGGTGCGGCTGCGGTGAAGTTGCGGTGAAGTTGCGGTGCAGTTGCGGTGCAGTTGCGGTGCAGTTGCGGTGCAGTTGCGGTGCAGTTGCGGTGCGGCTGCGGTGTAGTTGCGGTGCAGTTGCGGTGCGGCTGCGGTGCGGGTGCGGTGCAGTTGCGGTGCGGTTGCGGTATAGTTGCGGTGCGGCTGCGGTGCGGCTGCGGTGCGGCTGCGGTGCGGCTGCGGTGCGGCTGCGGTGCGGCTGCGGTGCGGTTGCGGTGCGGCTGCGGTGAAGTTGCGGTGAAGTTGCGGTGCGGTTGCGGTGCAGTTGCGGTGCAGTTGCGGTGCGGTTGCGGTGCAGTTGCGGTGCGGCTGCGGTGTAGTTGCGGTGCAGTTGCGGTGCGGCTGCGGTGCGGCTGCGGTGCAGTTGCGGTGCAGTTGCGGTGCGGCTGCGGTGCGGTTGCAGTGCAGTTGCGGTGCAGTTGCGGTGCGGCTGCGGTGCAGTTGCGGTGCAGTTGCGGTGCGGCTGCGGTGCGGTTGCGGCTGCGGTGCGGCTGCGGTGTAGTTGCGGTGCGGTTGCGGTGCAGTTGCGGTGCGGCTGCGGTGCGGTTGCGGTGCAGTTGCGGTACGGCTGCGGTGCGGCTGCGGTGTAGTTGCGGTGCAGTTGCGGTGCGGCTGCGGTGCGATTGCGGTGTAGTGCTGTGCGGTTGCGGTGCAGTTGCGGTGCGGCTGCGGTGCGATTGCGGTGTAGTGCGGTGCAGTTTCGGTGCAGTTGCGATGCAGTTGCGGTGCGGCTGCGGTGCGGCTGCGGTGCAGTTGCGGTGCGGCTGCGGTGAAGTTGCGGTGCAGTTGCGATGCAGTTGCGGTGCGGCTGCGGTGCGGCTGCGGTGCAGCTGCGGTGCGGCTGCGGTGCGGTTGCGGTGCAGTTGCGGTGCGGCTGCGGTGCGATTGCGGTGTAGTTGCGGTGCAGTTGCGGTGCGGCTGCGGTTTAGTTGCGGTGCGGTTGCGGTGCGGCTGCCTTGCGGCTGCGGTGCGGCTGCGGTGCTTCTGAGCGATCTTTAAGTGGGAAATACACGATACAACTATTATTATTATTAACGGTTTGCCAGCTTTGGTGTTGTAGACGATAATTATATCGTGTTTATCCACACAACTGACCGTTGTACCGATATCGTATGGTCGCATGCTCTTGACTGTACAACCGCTCTCACATGCACAGATTTTATGGAAATTATATGGTGTGTATGTATAAGACGACTGAATAAAATGTTTAGTTGTACGTAAATCGTACAACAGTTGGACCGATGTCGGTACAAAGCAAGTCTGTACGACGGTTGTATCGTGTATTTTTCACTTAAAGCGAAACTGGAGCCACCTGAGCTCTAAAAAACAACACACCTACATATTTTTCACCATTTGACAGCAAAACAAGAAAATCGTCTCTGACATATTTCAACCGCCATCTTACATAGCGGTACAAATTTGTACGAATTCTTGTCTAATAGCGCTCTTTTAGTCAAAAATTCGTAATAGAGTAAAATATTTTCTCTCAGGACATATCGTACGAACTCTTACCCACAAAATTATAGTGTGCAAGAATTGGCAATCTGTCAAACTAATCAGCTGACTTTTTTTTGCTTTGGGCACATTCAGGTTTCCAGATATCACGATTTTACGCGCTCGTGATTAGATAACCGCCTCAGAAATCTAGATGACATTTAAACAGCTGACTCAGGCGACCTTAGAGGAAACCTTTTTCGTGGTTTCTTTCTTTGAGAGAGAATGCTCTTGAACATACAACCTCAGTTGCATGCGACAGATTGTATGGAATCCTATAGTGTGTTTTCGCGTATACAACCGTCGTACATATTTTAGTGATGTTTTAACATTGGGAGAATGTAAAAGAAGAAAAAAAAGTGTAAGCACTTTTATTATACATTTTTATCTGTTCTAGTTGAACGCATTCATTCGTGTGAGCGCCATCTATGTGTCATTGTATTGTATTGTTTAGCACCCAGCTTCGGGTCGATCCAACTCTGTTCACTTGAACAAAATCAGCGGAAGAGTGAAAAGGCATTCAGCCCATTTTAAAACGAAAAAATTGTAATCGTTTGGCATCGAACAATAAACCTACTATTTTTGTACTTTAAAACTCAGATGTGGGGTCAGGACAAGCTGGCCCAAATTGTACTAAAAGAATTTTTCGGAAAAACTGTTTCTTTTAACCTATTCTGATGATATCACGTGTGACGAGACGAACCACCAGGAAAGCTGACGATGACGTGTCGGCCGCAAACAACGAAATAGACGCTGCCGCTGATGCCACTCCAAACGAACTCGCCGTAAATGCCGCAAATAACGACAATATCGATAATGCCGTAGGTGCCGAAGACATGCAGGGTGCTGCTCTGGACGAAGAGCTGAATAATCTACGTAAGGAGATAGAAATCCTAAAGCTTCGAAAGGAGATACGTGAACTAGAAGGGGATGCAGTTTCATCCAGCCAAAGCAAGACGGATTTCGGGGACGTCGAGTACGCACTGCCGAAGTTTACTGGAGACGACTTGGGCCATTCCGTACAACATTTCCTCTGCGATTTTGAGGCAATTATGGCTACAATCAAAGCAGACGACCATTTGAAGTTGCTGAGCCTACGTCGTTCTCTGGTTGGAACTGCTCGCGTCTTTTTAGCGTCGACTGCCGCTTTAAACTACAGCGAATTGAAGACAGCATTTGTCAAGGAATTTGATATTGCCGTTTCCTGCCACTACGTTTACAAAATGCTGAGCCGCCGACGATGGAAGAAGAACGAAGAGTCGTTACACTGCTATATTCTCACTCTGCAGGCGGTTGCTAAACGCTCCGATATTAGTGAGTTGGAGATAATCAATTTTATAGTCGACGGAATGGGAGATGTGCCGAACGTAAGTCTACTGTTGGGAGCTCGCACCATTGAGGAGCTGAAGCGGTTGATCAACCGGTACCAACGACGGTACCTTTGCCAAAATGCCGTAGGACGTGATCCAGATGCCGCCACGAGAAAATTTGCCGCTACGACGAAACATGCCGCTACAGTGAAGATGAATGCCGAGAAGAAAGTGCCGTTATGCTTTAATTGTTCACAAATGGGACATATTAAGCGGTACTGCCCACATCCGCTGCGCCCGAATGAATCCTGTTTCCGATGTTGGAAAATGGGAGATGACTATCGGTCGTGCCCAAATCCTAAGAAGTTGCCGCATCGAGTTGCTGCCGTAAGTGCCGAGAAACAAGTAGCTGCCGTCTCCGTAGACGCCCCCGACGATTCCGATGAAGACGATAAGGCCGTAATTGGTGCTGTAAATTGGGTAAGTGTTGCTTTTAGGGTTGATTTGTTAAAGGGCGCAGAATTCATCGAATTTCTCTCCCTTTTCGATACGGGAAGTCCAATTAGTCTCATAAAGTTGTCGTGCGTGCCGAATAGTTTGCTGAAAACCTTGATTACAGCTAGATTACTCTATTACGGGATAGGTGGGAATAAGTTAAAAGTTCTAGGCAAACTTGTATGCCGAGTAAAGTTTGGTAATAAAGAAAAGTTGATTCAAATTGTTGTTTTGCCTGACGAAGCCATGTTCATGCCGTTAATTTTGGGACGGAACTTTTTACATGCTTTTAACATTCACTTGACTAAAGTAAAACTTAAATATTGTAAAGAATATACTGCTTGCTTTAAATCGCAATAATGAATTCTGTGCCCTGCCAGATGAATCTTATACGGTTCTTGATAAATTCAGTCTTTTGAAAAATGATTACGTATCTGCCGCTATTAATGAATGTGAAACGACAAGACCAGTCTTGGGAGTTGGGTCAACTTGGATTAACGAGGAACCTTGTTCAGTGCCATATATATTTAATATTGAAATTGCCGCTAGTGAAGTTGAGTTGAATATTGATTTTAAGTTAGATAAACCTTGCCGTGCCGAATTAAATAACTTAATTATAGATTCTTATATTTCTCCGAAAGACGTTAAAATAGAGCCTTTAGATTATGAAATGAAAATACATTTAAGCGACGATATTCCGTTCCATTGTGCCCCCGACGACTCTCTCACTTTGAGCGTACGAAGGTACAGTCAATAGTTAGTCAGTTAGAGAAAGATGAAATAATTAGACCAAGTAGGTCACCTTATGCTTCCGCTATCGTATTAGTTAAAAAGAAGAACGGAGAGACTCGAATGTGTGTCGACTATCGAGGTCTTAATAAGAAGACTATTCGAGACAATCAACCCCTGCCGCTTATTGAGGATTGTATAGAATACCTAGAGGGAAAGAAATACTTCTCACTTTTAGATTTGAAGAGCGGGTTTCACCAAGTTAAAGTTTCTGAGGAATCTATACCTCTCACTGCGTTTGTAACTCCCAGTGGAATGTGGGAATACCTTAGAATGCCGTTTGGACTGAAGAATGCGCCAGCTGTATTTCAGCGGTTCATCAATGTTATTTTTCGCGATCTGATTGATTCAGGTAAAATAGTTGCCTATATGGACGATATATTAATTGCTACTGCCGATTTTGACGAACATTTGATTTTATTACGAACTGTGCTGAGACGAATTACGCAACGAAATCTTAAATTAAATCTTGCGAAGTGTAAGTTTTGCTATACAGAGATAGAGTACCTAGGGTATGCCGTTGCACCTCATGGTATTGCGCCGAGTGACTCTCATTTGCCGCTATAAAGAGATACCCAGTTCCGACAAACCAGAAGCAATTGCATTCCTGTCTAGGGTTGTTTTCTTATTTTAGACGATTTGTGCCTTCATTTTCCCGAATTGCAAAGCCGTTGCAAAATCTATTAAAGAGAAATGCCGATTTCGACTTTGATGAACAATGCCGTATTGCGTTTATGGAACTGAAGTCTAGACTGGTCGAGGCGCCCGTCCTTGCCATCTATGACCCTACGAAAGAGACGGAACTACATTGTGATGCCAGCTCAATTGGATTTGGAGCCGTTCTGCTGCAAAGACAGAACGATGAGAAACTCCACCCGGTATCATACTTTTCGAAAACTGCCTCTGCTGCCAAATCTAGATACCACAGCTTTGAGCTCGAGACGCTTGCAATAATTTATGCACTGAGACGATTCCGAATTTATTTAGAAGGATTACCCTTTAAAATTGTGACGGACTGTAGCTCATTAGCAATGACGTTAGATTAAAAACAAGTTAATCCACGGGTTGCCCGCTGGGCCTTAGAGCTTGAGAATTATAACTACAAGATTCAGCACCGTAGTGGTGTTTCCATGGGGCACGTCGATGCCCTGAGCCGATGCCAGATTGCTGCCGTTTGGGATGTTGACGACGTAGATTTTCAAATTCAGATAGCACAAGGCCGAGACGAGGCAGTTAAAAGTCTGCGAGATCGTATGGAGATTGAAGAAGTTAAGGACTTTGAGTTGACGGGCGGACTTGTATTTAAAGTTAGGAAAAATGGTCATAAGGCGTTATATGTCCCGAATGAAATGGAGGGTAATGTCATTCGGTTGGTCCATGAAAAGTTCGGGCATCAGGCGGTTGATAAGTGTTTTGATAAGATTGTCACTTGTTATTGGTTTCCGAATATGCGCCAGAAAATAGAAAGGTTTATCCAAAACTGCCTCAAGTGTATTATGTATGCCGCTCCTGTTCGCTCTAGCGAAAGGAATTTGTACAATATACCTAAAAAGCCGCTGCCGTTTGATACCATCCACTTGGACCATTTTGGTCCGCTGCCGTCCGTAAATTCGAAAAGGAAACATATCCTGGTTATCGTAGACGCCTTTACGAAATTCGTTAAATTGTACCCGACAAGGTCCACCAGCACGAGAGAAGTACAAGCCGCACTGGAAAAATACTTCCAGTATTACAGTCGCCCTAGGCGAGTTGTGACTGATAGAGGTACGTGCTTTACGTCACTTGAGTTTGAGGAATTCTTGCTGAAACGAAATATAGGGCACGTGAAGGTAGCAGTGGCTTCACCCCAGGCGAATGGGCAAGTAGAGCGAATCAATCGGGTGATTAAAGCCATGTTTGGGAAATTATGTGAACCCGTCAATCATGCCGATTGGTCTTGTAAGCTTCTACAGGTAGAATTTGCCGTTAATAATTCTATTCACAAGGCGACGAGAAACTCCCCCAGTATGTTGCTGTTTGGCGTTGAACAGCGAGGGGAGTTAATAGACGAAATTACGGAACATTTGAACGATAAATTGGGTTCGGATACTCCGCGTCAATGCCTCAAAGGGAATTGATAGTTCTCAGGAATATAATTTGAGTTATTTTCTTAGGCACAGCAAGGAGGTAAAAAATTATCAGGTTGGCGATTTTGTTGTCATGCTAAATGTCGATACTACGACGGGAACAAATAAAAAGTTGTTGCCGAAATTCCGTGGACCTTATGTTGTACATAAAGTTTTAGGAAATGATAGATATGTACTACGAGACGTTGAAAATTGCCAGTTGACTCAGCTACCTTACGATGGGGTCGTTGAAGCCAATAGAATGCGGAAGTGGCTTTCGAAACCCGACAACAAGGCTGTAGATATCAATAACCGGGCAACACTCCCGATGTAGACCTTAAGTAATATATAATTTAAACTTAAAATGTTGTACCATTGTTAAAATTTGATTGTTCGTGGTCGACCAATTGTCAGATCGGCCGAGTTGTAAGCACTTTTATTATACATTTTTATCTGTTCTAGTTGAACGCATTCATTCGTGTGAGCGCCATCTATGTGTCATTGTATTGTTTAGCACCCAGCTTCGGGTCGATCCAACTCTGTTCACTTGAACAAAATCAGCGGAAGAGTGAAAAGGCATTTAGCCCATTTTAAAACGAGAAAATTGTAATCGTTTGGCATCGAACAATAAACCTACTATTTTTGTACTTTAAAACTTTAAAAAAGGAATGGTTTCCACTAAAGAACTCAGAAAAGTCCAGAAAAGATGTCGGATTTGACCAATCATATACGTATCCATGTATGTAATTCTGCGCCAAACTCAAACGTTAAGTAATGATAATGTCGACCATTTCTTTACAAGAAGAACAGTGGAGGTTCCATATAAACTCTAGAGGAAAGCCTTCTGTAGGTGATGCGTTGGTAGGTAAAGTAGTGCCAGTGGCACTTCAAGTCTCATTACTAAACAAATTTGGCCTAACCTGGATCAGAAACGCTCCAATCGCCTTATCGCAACTACAGTAGGTGTCATTACGGGGCACTGCATCATTGGTAGGCATGCAGAAAGGCATTGCAGCAAATGACGTCTGCAGAAGTTGCATGGACGAGGAGAAGGAAACCATACCATACCTTTGTACGTGTCATGCCCTCTCTGCTCGCAGAAAACTACACTTAGGAACCTACCTCTTCGACAACTTGGCGAGCTAGCTAATGCCAGCATCAGTAGCTTCCAGCGCTTCATAACAAGCTCCAACTGGCTCTAGGGGTAGCTCTCCCTGGGAATGATAGATCAATGTGGTACCACCATGAGCCTGATCTGGCCTAAATGAGGTTACATTCTGAACCCTGCCACTCTAACCTAACCTAGATGAGTTTAAACACTGAGGGAAAACATCTATTGCCAACATTAAATTTGGATCAACCTCTACAAATATAATTAGCACTCGGGCTTTTTTATGCTTGGAGAGGTTGGTAATCTTCGAAAGATACAAGTAGCCCGGGCTACCAGCAAGCACGAATCGCAAACCCGAATAATCGAAGCTAGGAATGCGCCTACGTACTAATCCACACCCAGCACACTTCCACTAATTTCCATGAGGGTCTGCCGTTAGGTATTACTTCGCGGGGTGGTTAGCAGTTCATGTTATACTTCTATTGCTTGGAGAGGTTGGAATATGGGATTGTTCCCACCAAAAGACCGCCTTCATAATCTGCCTCATTTGTTTCCCCCAGGGTGCTACCGTCAAGTATTTTACCGTGAGTGGGCTTCAGTTTCAGCTTTCTCTTTCTCAGGTTTGATCTACTATCTGCGGTTAATCTTCATTTCCTCTCCATTCGACGAATCTATTTTACTACATTCCATACGTTCATCACGTACAGTATGATTCACGATATTTTCTGTCGTTTATTGGTTCTTCCATTTTATCTTCAAGTTTCTACGGTCCGTGTTTAAATGCGAGCATTGGAAGAATACATCTTCTGCATCTTGAGCACCTCAGCAGTTTAGATAGATGAGTCAGTCATAATGTCTGAATCTGTAAAGATAGGCTCGATAGTCGCCGTACCCTGCTAATAACTGACGAAGATAGAAATTCACTTTTCCGTGTTCCCGGTATCATTTGGTGGATTCATGTTCCCTATGTGGAAATTGTTAGGTTAGGCATATGTATAGGCGAAGGGGAGGGTAAGGAATAGCCTGCATTGGCGCGACCAGTGCAATTAGAACCACACCTACAGCAGGATTCGAAGCCATTTTCAACCTGCTTCCGCTAGACATCTTTATACAAGCATCGGCGGCTATTAGTACCGTTAGCTGGCGACTAAATGCAGTGGGTCATACTATGATCCAACACAGATACCTGGGCAATGTATCTAGCACAGACTACACAACGCCACACCTAGACTTCACAAGACCATTTTGAAGCACCTACCCGAGTAGAGAAGAATGGAAAGCTGGCAGAACACCCAACCAGAGAACTATAGCCGTATACACCGATCGATTCAATGTGGAAACGGGTGTCGGCGCAGGCTTCTTCTCTGAAACGCTTGGTATCTCCTTGTCTGTCAGGCTTCCGAACTACAGCAGCATTTTCCAGGCGGAGGTCCTAGCAGTGACAATAGCGGCCCGCGAGACTGCGATGAGGGCAATACCACGTGAGGATATCATCTTTTTCATCGACAGCCAGGCAGCAATAAAAGCAATATTTGCTACAGAAGTAAAATCGAAGCTTGTGAAGTGTTGTAGAGAAGAGCTCAATGTTCTTGGAACACAGCACAAGGTAGAGCTCTGCTGGGTCCCTGGACATGAAGGCATACCAGGCAATGAGAAAGCTGACGAACTGGCTAGAGGAGGTTCTCTGACACTGCCCACCTTAGAAATAGATATCTTGGACAATGCTTCTTTAAGGATTTAGAAGAATTGTCCAACAGACCGATCAACGACATCGCAAACTTCATCAAATCCTCTGGATGGTTTGTATCTCGGGCACAGTAAGTACTATGTGCTTTCTACTAGGCTACGTACAGAGACGTTTATATTTTTTTCTTCACGAGGAAGGGATCTTTTTCTCTTTCTATCTTCTTTTCCTCCATGGGTATCACAATGGGTCTATACTGACCTGAGTGTGTTGTAGAGGATTTCCGTCCCTACACCAGCCTACAACTCTAACGTAACCATAGGCGAAGGGGTAGTAATCAATAACGCCAAACTCGGGTTAATGTAGGCCCATTGCGATACCCATAAGACAGTGAAAAAGATGTCTCTTGTCCATTGTGTAACTTTGTTCTACTGCTGATTTAGGTCCTTACTGTGATAAAAATACAAAATTTGATAAAAATACAAAAATGTTAACTGCTCTACTGGATAAATCTTCTAGGTCCTGGAAGAAGTCTTAAAGAGACCGCATGAAAGCGCGTCACCTTGTATAAGACCTTTTCTAGCATCGAACGGTTCGGTGGTGTTCTTACTGACTTTGATGGAGCAGTGAGAGTTCTCCATCGTCATCCTGCACAGACAGACGAGCTTGGCAGGGATGCTGAGATATGGTTATGTATAACTCGTATCTATACACGCTATCATGGCCAACTTTGAAATCGATGAATAGGTGGTGCATATCGATTTGGACTCGAGCTTTTCAAAGATCTGCCTTTGTGTGAATATTTGGTCAATGGTTGACTTTCCTGATGTGAAACCGCTCTGATAAGGACCTATCAGGTTATTGACGATCGGTTTTCACATAATACCACAGACATTATCTTATATGCGATAGTGAGAAGACTTACACGTGCCCCTCTATTTTTAGGATCGGGCAATCAATGCTGAGGTTCCATCCATCGTACATACTTTCGTCCGACCAAATTATACTGGTGCATTGTCCTTACTTACTCCTTCCTTGAAAGTTAGGCGGCAAGGCCGTCGGTTCCAGCAGTTTAAGTTTGGATATCGCTATCGTCATTTCATTCTGGCTGGGTTGACGGGAATCTTAACTATCATTGTCACTGTTGAATGCCTCATTCTGCCTGAAAGCGGAATATTGATCATCGCTGCTGCTTTTGCTTCTGTTCTGACTTCGAAGCCCTAGTATGTTCTTTTTACCTTTTGATGAACTTTCTGAACAACATTCCTGCAATAAAGTCTCTCACTCTCATCGATCGAGCGCGTCTCATGCTTCTTTTTCTTCTTTCTGAGAAGTCGATACTCCTCTTTTCTCCTCCGCCCGTAGAGCTGTGGGCATCTCTGCTCCTTCCATGCAGCGCCGCTTTGTACGCCTCTTGCTTTGTCACATGTTATTGCCGGCATTATTCACCAAACCAGGGGTTTCGTTATAGTGGCCGAGAGAAACTCTGAACATCAGAGGCGGTAGGCGTGTATAGTTCACTCGCGAATAATAATAGAACCTTACAGCTTATTCTGTACTGTGTTTCTGTACAATAGCAATGGACAAGAAGCCCGACAAAACCGAACGAGCACAGAGGATGATGGATTGCAGCAGAAATCTACTGACTAGTATCGAGCACAGAGAGAAAGATAAACCGAATAAATCGTCATCAAAAAGAAGTAAACTTCTTACCCACGTCAACAACTAACCAGGCATGGGTACTTTCGTGTGTATTCATACAGAAACGCACATGCCGACTGTGCATTCTTTCCTAGTTATAATGAAAAACAAGAAAATGTGGAACTTCTCTTATTCCACTGCTCAAGATTCGAGCGGACGCGAGCGAATTGAAGTTAAAATAGAACAGTTAGACTCTTTGATCGCAGTAGATACATCTGTGGCAAAAAGGGATAACAGCATAAGTGCCTTTACACATTCCAAAAAACGTATTTAAAGATGTCTTTATCGTATCATTTCCCTGCCCCTAATTCAGTAACCGCTTCAGATAATAAATTCCAGACATATCGAGGCAATGTTTCAGCGTTATAGGTTCGCCTTTCCTGAGAGAATATTATACAAAAAATGTTAAAAACAAAAAATATTTCAATAACGACATAAGTATACTTATGCTGTTATGCCTTGTTGCCACAGACATATGAAGTCGCAGTCACAGCAACGACTATTTTGAATATAAAGGTGAAAAAGCTGAATGAGTAACAGCAAATGCTAGATCCCACCCCGCGAAGAAGTTCCTAGCACTGGTACCGGGGGTAAGTTGGAAAAGCGACATGAGGAAGAAGCCCAGTTTCGTGGGTGAGGCTCAACGCATACTGTAGCTGACAGCAAAATAACAAAAACAAGTTTTTCAGATTTCAAGTCAGAGCCCACATACTGAAGCACAAATTGAAGATAGAGCTAATCAGTAGCACGAAACATTTTGCTCCTTGCACTTTCCCTCACAAAAACAAAACACTTGCTAATGCAAAAAGAAAAGCACATTTCCCCCCAAAAGAAAGTTCTAGATACCCATTTTCTCCTAAAACAACTACCAAATGATGCCTTACCCCAAATAGATCGAAGGGAGCATGCGGAAATCTGTTTGAAGAGCAAAAGTCACCAACTCCAACCAATCTGTGTATCATGCAATAGGGTGATTCTGCACTTACTTTAGTTCGTCGCCGTTAAGTAGCACCGAGTCATGTACCAGTGAGAAAATCTTTCAAAATTTCTCCTTGGAATGGAGCCAGTCAACTCATTTCCTACATGACCCACTCAATTCGGTTCAGTTCTAGAGACACTCCATACAAATTAACAAACACAGAATTTTTATAATTTAAATAAATAATAAATAAATATCTTTATTCCGGTCTATACTTGTTTATAAACGGATTTATAATATCAGCTATCTTCTGCGCCTCGTTCAAGTGCACATGATGGGTGCCATCAACTTCGTGAAACTCAAATGTGGGCTTTTCCTTCAGTACATCTATCACTTCGTTAAAGTACGCCTTGTTCTCATAGTATGGTGCCTGCAAGGCTTTAATAAATAAATGCGGACACGTTATCCTACGTCCCATCTCGACTACAACATCCTGCGGCAGGGCATAGAAGAGCGAAGATTTCAGTCGACTATCTCGACTGAAATAGTACTTGTGCGGTTCGCTTATTGATGGTTTGATGTTTCGCTTCAGTAAGTACTGGCAATACTCCTTCTCGATCGATTTGCCCGAACCCTCGTACAATCTCTCCACCAGTTGATCGAGTTCATAGCAAGGCGGTTCTGTTTTACTGCGATTCCTTTCGTCAACTTTATGGAACGCTTCCAATCGTTCAGCGACGGAGGTAATTACTTTGTCTTTCGACCTCACCAATGGCTTCAGCACATCCAAGCCAATGTACATATCACATTTGTCGGGGAACAAGGAACAGAACACAAATCCATTAATCGAACTCATCGAATGGCAGATCATTGAGATCTTATCCCATTTGAACTCCCGCATGAGGGTGAACAGGAAAGTCACATAGTCTATGGAATGATACGTGCAACCGTCCGGAAGCCAAGACGACAGTCCATGGCCAGGCAAATCGATGGACAGGAAGCTAATGTGTGGTGGCAGCAACGGTGCGATTGTGTCGAAAGTGCCGGCATTGTCCTGCCAGCCGTGTAAGCCCACTATCGGACGTGTGCTCCTTGAGCCATACCACTTGCCCGAGATGTGTCCCCACGGTACGTTGAACTTTATTTCCTCAAACTGAAAGAAACTTTAGATTTCGCACACTGTATTCTGCAGAGTAACTCACCTCTCTTGTAGCCAAGTGTGTTGAGCAGGATTTCTTGCTTTCCCTCAGTACTCCTTGTATGGATCGCTGTAGAAGCCTTGAAGTGCTCGATGTGGTTGCCATTTCTATCAATATAAACAAATAATTAATTGCAACCGGCCGGTATGAGATGTAATTAAGAACTAACATTTTACAGTTGAGAATTGTAATTTATGTTAATTCCCTTCGAGTTACTATACGTATGTATATGGCTGTCGGTCACACTTATCGGTGCCAAAGCTGATTACCTAATAGACCGACACGTTTTCCTACAAAGCGTCAATGAATTGTAAACGCTTATTCGAGCTGCAATTGACTAAATCAAATTTCCCGATAGATTGCGTACTTAAATGAGGAAGCTATGCATGACTGTGCTCGGGCTAATGATTCACTTCTGAAAGTCCAACCGACATAGTGGGTTTCGGCGCTGCGGTTCTGCGTAAATTTTTGCTGTGTAATGGAGTGATACAAACAGATGGACATTCTCGTAGATTTCTAAGATTTCGGTTGGCACTCTCGTGCTTAGTGGCATTGGAACATATGATTCCAAAGAAACGTCAAGCTTGTGCGAGAGACCAAAATAGTTTTCTCAAGATTTTTGATTTCGTGGTTGCCATGTGCATTCAATTTTGAACACGGTCGAGTTGATAAATAGCCGTTAAAGCTTATTCAGTGCTTTCACTTTACGTAAAACTGAAAACAGTATCAACTAAGGGGAAGTAATTATTTAAAAAAAAAATCTATTGAAATGCTTTTAAAGCTTAAAGGTAACAGATTTTTGTGCCTTTTGATTAGATCGAATTCTTACAAAGGAACGAGATATTTGTTAAACTATGTTCAGACGATTGCCAGATCTGACAACATTATCAGATCTGTTAGTCAAAAAATGTCCCAAATGTCTTACAACCGTGTGAACCTACAACTTTGTTTGACAATATTTGCAGAAAACGCATTGTCAGATCATTGTCAAACCGCCATCTGACCATGAAATTGTCAGGTATCTGGCAATCGTCTGAACACACAACTGTACTATTATCAGACCATTGTCAGACGTTAAGGACATTTGCTATTATCAGCTGTGTAGTGCTTATGACGTCTGACAGTTTCTTCATTGTCAGATAATTATTTCTCATATCTGAACGAGCAAAACGAAGTTTCTGTGCTATTTTGTTACATTTTCGACTTGGATTTCTTTGTGAAGATAAGTCAACTAAATTGTGAATACGTCGGGGTAAAAAACGATCCAATATTTCGGCCGGTTAAAATTCCACCACTTTCGCAGTCGCCGACAAAGTCTACCTGCAAAAAAACCAAACATTCAAAAATACTATCGAAAAAAATTGAAAGTGGGTCCCAGGAACAAATTTTAAAACTGATTCAGGAAAACGAGACGCGAAGCAGTTTGTGGGATGCTTACTTACTTACTTAGGTGGTGCTACAGTTCGGGGTGAACCTGAGCCTCAACCAACAAGCCTCTCCATTTAGCTCGGTCTTTAGCTAATTGCCTCCAGTTGCACACTCCACTTGGTCGATGTCCCTTTGAACTTGTGCGCGTCGTCCCTCGGGATTAGATTCAAAGACTCAGCGGGCCGTAGCGTTGGTGTCCATTCGCTCTACATGTCCTAGCCATCTCAGACGTCCAATACGCAGTTTTTTGACTAAGTCGATGTCGCTGTATAGCTCGTATAGTTCGTGATTGAATCTTCTCCTCCAAAACCCGTCAACGCAAACGGGACCGAAAATTTTACGAAGAATTTTTCTCTCGAAGCGACCAAGGATATCTTCATCTTCTTTTAATAAAGTCCATGTTTCAGCGCCGTAAAGCAGGACAGGGATGATCAAAGTCTTATATAGAGTCTCCTTAGTTGATCGAGATAGGGCTTTACTGTTGAATTGCCTTATAAGCCCAAAAGCAGCGATTGGCAAGAGTTATTCTTCGATTGATTTCTGCGCTGATGTTGTTCTCAGAGTTTATAGCAGAGCCAAGGTAGACAAAGTCCCTTAATACCTCGAAGTTATAGCTGCCCACTGTGACGTTTTGTCAAATTCGTCGGTGTTGGCTTTCCCTTCTTGTTGACAGCATATACTTGGTTTTGCCCTCGTTTATCGCTAAACCCATTTTGGCCGCTTCCGCCTCAATGCTTGCAAACGCACCGGTGACAGCCTGCTGAGTTCTTCCAATAATGTCTATATCGTCGGCGTATGCAAGCAGTTGTACAGACTTGTAATAGATTGTGCCTCCAGTGTTGGCTTATGAGTTCCGCACAATCCGTTCAAGTACAATGTTAAAGAAGTCACATGACAGCGCGTAACCTTGTCTAAAACCTTTTTTGACATCAAAGGTCTCGGTGAGGTCATTACCGACCTTGATGGAGCAGCGAGCGTTCTCCATCGTCAGCCTGCACAGACGAAAAAGTTTGGCAGGGATGTCAAAACTAGACATGGCTCTATAAAGCTCTTCTCTATAGATGCTGTCATAGGCGGCCTTGAAAAGAATAAAGAGGTGGTGAGTATCCATTTGGAATTCTTGGGTTTTCTCCAGGATCTGCCGAAGTGTGAAGATTTGATCGATGGTGGACTTTCCTGGCCTGAAACCGCACTGATAGGGTCGAATCAGGCTGTTCATAAAAGGTTTCAGGCGTTCACACAATATCGCGGAAAAGATCTTGTATGCGATGTTGAGGCGACTGATGCCTCTATAATTGGTGCAGTTGAGGGGGTCTCCTTTCTTGTGGATCGAGCAAACGATGCTGAGGTTCCATTCATCAGGCATACACTCGTCTGTCCAAATCTTAGAGATGAGTGGGTGTATGCACTCTATTAATTCATCCCCAGCTGCCTTGAAAAGTTCGGCCGGTAAGCCGTCAGGTTCAGCAGCCTTGTTGGATTTAGCTTGGATATTGCTATCCTCAATTCGTTTTGGTCAGGTGGACGGAAATATTGACTGTCATCGTCTATGTTGAATGGTTCATTCTGCCTGACAGCGGGATGTTGTTCTTCGTCGCCGTTATACAGTCTGCAGAAATAGTTGTTCCATATTCTCAGCACCGACTGTGATTCTACTACGAGGTTTCCATTTTCATCTCTACAGGTTTCTGTACGGGTATTGCTCCTCTGACACGTTCTTTTTACCGTTTGGTAAAACTTCCGTACATTGTTCCTGGAGTATAAGCTCTCGATATTCTCAAACGCGCGCTTCTCATGCTCTTTCTTCTTCTTTTAGAGAAGCCGATGTTCTTCCCGTCTCTTTTGATCGTAGAGCTCACGAGCAGCTCTCGTTTTCCCTTGCAGCGCCGCTTTGTATGCTTCTTGTTTTGCTGCATGCACTTGCCGGCATTTTTCGTCAAACCAGGAGTTTCGCGGTGGTGGGCGAGCGAGACCCAGCACATCAGTCGCGGCGTTTCTGATGGCATGTTGGCAGCGTTGCCACTGGTCTTCGGCACTTGAGGCTGACGGCATAGGGGTGATTGGGAGATTTCGGGATACGCGTTCAGCGAAGAGTCTGGCGGTCTCTTGCGATTGTAGCTTTTCGACGATAAATTTTCTCACAGTGATTCTTCTTTGTTGCTTAGATTGGGATATCATATCTTTTATACTCTCCGCGTTAGAACTATAAGATGTCTTCTTTTTTCCTGCAAGGTGGTAGTCAACTGAAAACTTTAAACGCATTTTCTGCAAAATCGCTTTTTTTAAGTTATGACAGTCTTCTAGTAAATGAGCGATATGTACATCCATTCGAACTTCGTGGAGAACAAAGGTAAATACTTTCCCCGTAAGACAAAGTAATCAGTGACTATGTTTATTGTATTATTAGTACACGTGTTATTGTCACGAATTCACTTTTTAATTACAGGGAAACAACACACTAAGAACAAAAGCATCTCCAAGTTTTCATCCCCAATCGTCGCGTCGTCGTAGTCGTCGCCACCAAACCACAATCAAACTCGAATCCAATCAATCAGGCTGAACTAGCTGCAGCTCCTGCTGTCCCCGGAAGAACTATCAGTGAGTATTACTCGCATACTTACTTGAACATTGATTATTCGTTATTCCGAGGAATAAATTTTATTTTGTCCTGTGTGTAGCGAAGGTACTCTGGAAACTGGTGTATTGCATGGAACTATGTCGACATTGACGACCGACAACTGGGTAGGAAGACTTGGAATCGTTATGTTCTTGTATTTCTGTAATTTAAATGTAATTTTAGTAACAATTTTCGTTATAATATAAACAAATGTACCTACGTCTGAGATGTGTTGTCTGATTGTAGCTTGTTTTATTACCCATCAGAGCGCGTTTTACAACATTACCATTCGTCAATTAAAAGCGATCAGAAAAATTAGTTTCTATGTACATTGACATATTATATATGGACTGCTAGTAGCAAACTTAGCGTTCGTTCCAACATTAGCGCCAGTGCTCTCGGTTGAGAGCGGAAGAAATTGGAAACTCACACTTGTTTGAGGTTTCGTTGGATGCAGTTGGGTGTACAAAGACAATGTTGTCATTGACTTATTACATACAAAATTGATTCGTAATAAATATGCAAATATTGTTCAATTTATGAGGCAATAGTATACATATACAACGATTTTTTCTTCAAAATTTGTTGGTTCCATCTCTCGATAATGATTTGAACTAACACATTTTGCAGTTGACATCTGCTGCAAACAATACCTCAACAATTTGAATTTCAACCGTTTTACTTAGCAAATTCACACAAACCTAAGAGATTTCTCTACCATTCTATGGAGAAATTCAACATGATTGGCATTTTGTTTCCACATTTTTCCGCTTTCAACCAAGAGTGCTAGATATGCTGGCGTCATTTTTTGGGCAGAGATTGTATGGAAATGACATTTCACTAGCAGTCCATATATAGTATGTCAATGGCTCTATGTATAGTGGTCACCAAAAAAATTCGAGGAGCTGTCACTTAAACACTTTACTTTTCAGAACGTCAAAATTGTGTCATTGTTCATTGTGCAGTCTAAATTAACTTAAAAAAAAAAATTCAATTTCAATTTCATTTATTCGCCATCGATGGTAACTATAAAGTAAGGATTTGATTCGGCTGGAAAAGTGTAAGTAAATGATATGTTGATTAGTATGCAAATATATTAAGTAATATAAGTATGCAAATATATTAACATCGTTAGGTTTCAAGCGAATAAAGCACAAATAGCTCGCATATGCTGCAAAGACGCACACTCTAATAACTTTCTTTGTCCTCGTCATCACTGCTTGAACTCAAAAATAATTTCATTGAGGTAAAACTTTTGTTGGTTTCTGGACTTAAGATAATTGCGGAAAAATAATTCAATTCTATGAAAATGACACCTCTTCAGCTGTCACAAGAAAACGATCACTAATGTCGTTTTCTATTGGGCCACAAGGAGTACTCTTTTTGTGTTCCGCACAGAAAAAGCACTCTCAATAATGTTCCATTGGCTGTTTGGAGTGCTGCTACGGGAGTGTTTTTCTGTTCCGGATTTCATTTGGGAGTGCTCTCAAATACAAATACAAAGAGCAAAAGAAGCAATTTTTTGGTTTGTTTTTTTATGAAAAATGTAAACAAAAAATCAGACATTCACCAACACACGCAGAAGTAAGCAGAAGACGATTTCACATGTTCCATTGGAATCAAAAAGGAGTGAAATCAGGAGTGAAACCAAAGGAAAACGACATAATAGAAATGTTTCGCCATGCAATAGCTATCTGACGTTTTAATTATATCTAGAGTTTGCAAATGGCAACAACTGTCCTTAATTGTACCAAAAAGAAAGCAAAATCTACTAAATTCTATTTAAACGTCACAATAATTACCCAGGTTATGTAGAATGTGTAGAGCTACAATGAGAGTTTTCACATTCTCCAAAGAAATCTGGCCTTCCAAACACCAAAGGTTCGTCCAACCGTATTTGGAGTAGGAATAAGAGCAATATTGCAGGATTTCTGTGATTTAAAATGGACGTAAGAAGATGGTTGGTGCATACTTAACAACCATCTCCTAAAAGACGACCCCTGAACTCCCCCTTTCTAAATGATCTTTTATCCTGCTCTCTCTGAAAATTCGAGAACCATGAGTACTTCCATACCAATGAGCAGCAATATCACTTATTCTTAAGTGGGATTCGCACACAACTTGAGTGTTCATAGAAAAGTAACGTTTTCTATATACATAGTACTGCCCTGATTCTCCTACCTGCCTCCGAATTTTTGATGATAAACCATTTTTGAAGAATCTTCTTTGTAGTAATTTTACACACACGCAAAGTTATCAACTCGTTAGCTCGCGAAATCGGCGAGTTAACCACAAGCTAACAAACGTCAGTTAAGTCTGATTTATTTTTTAGTAATAAGGATTTGAACATATCCACTGCGTAAACCATGAGTTAGAGATAACTCATGTTTATTAATGCGGCTGTTAGTCTTTAAGTATTTCTCTTTCCTTTTTATGTTTTTTTTTTTTTTTTAATAAAAAACCGAGAAGTAGTTTAGTTTTAGGAAATCATTTGTTTTTATTATTTTATTACTATTACTATAAGAAAATAATTAAAAAAAAGATATTATTTTAAAAATTAATGCTTTTTTTTTTTAATTTGCATTTACAAATCTGGTAAGGATGTTTCATATGGTTGTAGATGATCTTCCACCATACTGATGAGTACGACCCATCGGTCGCGCCGATACAATTGGACATATTCCATATATTCAAAAAGTCGGCGCAGATCTGCATGTAGTCGTCAGTGTGTGACTCAGATACGTAAATGGGGGAAAGGGTTTTCCATAATATGTCTCAATATAATTGACCAGACAGTTTCCTTTCCGAGCTTAAAAGACCAAGCCAGCCCTTTTAAGAATGAGGCATTTGGTTGGCCACAACCACCAAATTGTGGTTTAGGTACATACCTTCGCAAAATGGGCCAGCATGTGGCCTGTGTGAAAAGGATAATTCATCACATCACATCATTAAAGAAACCATTTGGGTTTCGGTCTCGGTTTATGCGGCGTACACAACAGGATCATTTTCTTTTTTTTCTCTTCTAAATCATGCATCTCTGTAAGTGGCGTAAGTGCCTGCATCGCAAGATGCATCAATTTTAAATCCGCAAGTACCGATCTATTTACACCACTCATTTTACAATACAAGTAAAAAAAATATTTCCAATGCAACACAATAGCTTAATTGACAGGCAAACCGATTTAGCAGTTGCTTCTAATTGCTTCCGATGGGCACTTGAGCAATTGACAGTTTGGAAGGAAATTTAACGAATAATTATGACATTAGCTTCCGATTGCTTCCAACTATTATGTCGTTTTCCATTGGGCCAAAAGGTGTACTCTTTTTGTGTTCTGCACAGAAAAAGCACTCCCAATCATGTTCCATTGGCTGTTTGGAGTGCTGTTCCGGGAGTGTTTTCCTGTTCCGGATTTCATTTGGGAGTGCTTTCAAAATGCACTCACACATATAAACCCTTACATCGGACTACTTGTCAAAGTCATATGGTACAAGACGCATTCCTTTGTTTATTTTATTTTCTTAGTTGGGGCAAGTTAATAGAAACAAATTTTACATAGATATAATTAATAATTTGATAATATGAGCTTCGCGACACGATTTCTTTTTTAAATTCTTCAAAATCCGTTTGAAGTTCTTCAAGACTTTTGTCTTGAATTTCAATGTATTTGCATAGTTTAGACATTTTACAAATAAATTTGCACTAGCACTTGGTTGATTTTTTATTTAGGATAAAGTATGGGCGTTATAAGTTGATTTCAATTCACTTAAATTGCTTAAATCTTAATTTATTTAAATGTATGTTTGTGTACAATTGGTAGAAAATAAGTTGAAATTCCTACCTTGATATTTCAGTTCAATGAGTTGAAAACTGTATTGATTGCCACTCCGTTGTTGCTGGATGCAGCTACTTGATCTCCGTTGTAACCGCTTGGTGTCTTCAATGCTGTTCTGGTACTCCTACACGTTGCTCCAGTACTTGCCGCAACCAGATTCCGTTGCTCCAGGTTTCCGTTGAACCAGTTCCTGCTCCGTTGAACCAGTTTCTGCTTGAACCGGACTCGTACTCCTTTTTCTGCTCCGTTGAAACGGTCTCCTTGATGTGGAGTGGTATCCTTAAGGCAAAATTCCTTAAGGCTTCGCAGGACCAAAGCTTCGCTGGACCAATACTCGAAGGACCAATGATGGGATTGCTAATATCCTTTTCCATTGGGCAAAAAGAAGCCATTTTTTGCTGTAAACAAAAAATCAGGCATTCACCAACACACGCAGAAGTAAGCAGATGACGATTTCACATGTTCCATTAAAATCAAAAAGGAGTGAAATCGGGAGTGAAACCAATGGAAAACGACATTATAGTTGGGCCTTAAGTGTGACTTCACCATTAGGCAGAATAAGTGCGACATTACCATTAGGCAGATTCCACTGTTCTGTTCTGACAGTAGAAAACGTCACCACTGACAGTTCTCGGTCACGAGTTACCAACTCTAAATACCCGAATGGATTGATAAAAACAAAATCCTACCCCACCAGCGATAATGGTTACGTTTTCCAAGTGCACATGAATTAATTGCATTAACAAAGCTTTCCTGGCTTTTTCGACGACGTCATCCACTGGAGAATCATAAGACACCAACTCCCCATGTAAGTTTTGCTTAAAAATTAGCTTGACAAGCCAGTATTAAGCTGTCTTTCGTCTGAATCTCACTCGTCTACACCTCCGCAAATGTTCCCATGCAAGAGTAAGAATCGTGTTGCTTCCAACTGAACTCAGATAAAGCCAAAGTCCAACAGTACGGCCAATCAGATTCTTAATCAAAGTCTAACCGTGTGTGATATGGCCTTATCAGTTGGTCGCCTCTCAGCCATTTCGCCGCGTTGTAAGGAGTTTTTCTTTCCAGACGATCCCAGTGAAAACGCCGCGATGAAGGGCGGAAACCAAGAAGTCCCAGTGCCCAAGCGATACACACATGCCGGCGAATTGACGGGAGAGAAACCCCTAAGGGAGGTGAGTCACTGTCAGATGCGTCTGTTTGAGAATTCTTCTTGAATCGTACTTTCCAGTTCGCAGAGATCACAATTCCAGTGCCATGGGGTCATGTCTCGGGGAAATGGTTTGGTCCGCAGAATGTGAGACCCATTCTCGGTCTGCACGGGTGGCAGGATAACGCTGGCACCTATGACACACTGGCTCCGCTATTGCCTCCGGATGTAGCGCTGTTGTCCATCGATTTGCCTGGTCATGGACTGTCGTCTCGCCTGCCCGACGGGTGCTACTACAACATGAACGACAGCCTGGTAGTCATACAGCTCATAATGAACCAGTATCGATGGAATAAGGTCTCAATAATCGGTCACTCCATGTCGGCCATTATCGCGTTCATCTTTGCTGCTGTATTCCCCGACAGAGTGGACATGATCATTTGCATCGACGCCCTAAAGCCACACCAGCGGCCGCTGGAAAAGACCCTGATCTCGACAGCTACCCGCTTGGATGAGTTCCTTAAGGAAGACCAACGCAATCGCGGTGATATCGAACCGCCCAGCTACACATATGACGAGCTGATTGAGCGACTGTATCATGGTTCCTTCCATTCGGTCAGTAAGGACCGCTGCAAGTACATGCTTGCAAGGAATATCCAAAAATCCGAAAAGTACCCGGAGAAGTACTTTTTTTGTCGAGATCGCCGCCTAAAGTACTACAACTATGCCATAGCATCGCAGGAGATGTGCATAGAGATGGCAAAACGGATTACCGCTGCACATATGTTCATAAAGGCCAGCAGTTCGAGTTACTTTGAAGACAAGAAGTATTATGATGAAGTGCTGGGCATTCTCTCGCAGAAGGAGAACTTTGAGTATTTCGAGGCGGACGGATCGCATCATTTGCATTTGAATAATCCCGAGGACATAGCTGATGCCGTCAACAAGTTTATTGAGAAGTACGGGCCAAAGCCGGAAGAGAAGAAGCCCAGCAAGTTGTGAACTCTGGAAGTGAGCGTGGTTAAAGGTTTATGTTTTTTATTGTTGGGGGGCTAGTTTAAGTATTTATTATTATTTTTTTAATTGAGGACATGTGGACGGGGTCAACTTAATGTTCTTGTGATTTAATAAACAACTTTATGTACGTAGTCTGGTTTTAAGTATTTGAAGTCAAAGGTCTCCAAGGCCAAGGTATGTCTTTGTTAACTGCTGGTTGAATGAGAACCTGACTCATAATTAGGATTTTTTTTTTATTACAAACATACATCTATATAAATAAAAATGAAATGCTGTTCGTTGGTCATCGTATCACTTGAGAACGGCTGGACCGATGCGGCTGTTTTTTTTTTTTTAATGGTCGTAATAGTCCAGATAAGGTTTTTACGGAAAGAAAAATTGGAAAAGTTGCCCGGAAAATTCACACTGATTGTCGTTGGCGTTTGTCGCTTTTCGACGATTGTCGTATAATTCATAGGTTCGACCTGCTGACCGTTAAACATTACTAAGCAATTTGTTTGTCATGTAGAATTTTTATTTTTTTTTCTCTTGTACAACCCATGCTCGCGTGGCAACGACACTGCGACCTGAAAGATCTATTGTATCGGAGGGTTGGAGTTAATCTAAGAGACGTACTACCTCCCTTATGAAAGTGAGTATGTCTTTAGTAGCGGAGCATTTCAGTTCCACTGAACTAAGTATCTCCTTGTGGAGAATACGTTTCCTTAACCAGTGTAGTGCCGGGCATTCACAAAGAATGTGTTCGGAAGTTTCATCCTCCTCTAAACAGAACCGACACTCCTTCTCTTGGCACAGGTTCATCTTGTTAAGTTGGTATCTCAAGCCGCAATGGCCAGTAAGAAAGCTCACAAGCTTCTTAATGCTTTCCCTATCTAAGTTAAGGATTTCCTTATAGGAGTAAGGCTTGATTAATCGTTTGGATTGTCTTAGACCTGGCCCACTAGTCCGGTGGTCTAGTCGAAGTTTGTTTTCCCATTCGTTAATCAGCGTTGTAGCTGTCGCCCAATTGACGCCACAATAAGGTTCAGGACCTATGAACACGGATTCTGAGTCAGCCCTAACAAGCTCATCTGCAAATTCGTTGCCCACAATCCCTTGGTGTCCAGGTACCCAACCGAGTTTTATCTTGTTGTATTTGGCAAGGTCTTATAATGTATCTTAGCAGCATTTCACGGTTCTGGAGTCCATTTGGTTGGACGACAGTGCCATAAGTGCTGCTTGGCTATCCGAGAAGATATGTATTCTAGCGCCTTTGATCCCCTTGCGGAGATTGTGTCTGGTGCAAATCTCAATGGCATGGATTTCAGCCTGAAACACAGTGGGAGTCGTACCCATAGGTACCGAAATCTTTGTGTTGGGTCCAAAAACCCCAGCTCCAACTCCAGAATCCATTTTCGAACCGTCGGTGAACCAGACCAGACGTCTAGGGTCCAGTGTTGGAGCACCATTGGACCAGTTTTCGCGGTCCAATATTTTAACCTCGAATAACCTACCAAAGCAGTGTTGCCATACCATAATATCTGGTAAAGTGCAAAGCATGTCTCTTTTAGGGATTGAGTTGAGTATCTATAAATGTCCCACAAGGTCACCTGGTTTATACTCGTGATCTAGCTGCGGCCTGATAGCATATCTAGCAGCCATCTTCCTAATGAAGATTGGTAAGGGTGTAAGCCCAACAATAGCTTCCAGAGCTGTCGTAGGGCAGGCGCGCATCGCACCTGTAATGCCAAGACAGGCAATTCTTTGCAACTTCTGCAACTTGTTTGCCGTCGTCTGCTGGAGATTTTTTGGCCACCAGACGATGGCCGCGTATGTGATAATGGGTCTAACCATTATTATGTACAACCAATGTATCATCTTAGGAGAGAGACCCCAAGTTCTTCCGTATAGGCGTTTACTGGCCCACAGTGCTCTAGTAGCGCGCTCAGTGGCGGACTTGATATGTTAATTCCAATTAAGTCGTTTGTCAAGAATTACACCAAGATATTTGACCTCGCTGGAATAAACTAGTGTGGTGCCTTTGATTGTGATAGGTTCAAGGTTGACCTGCGTCTTCCTTGTAAAAGGCACCAGAACAGTTTTACTAGGATTGATGGATAGTCCTACTCTGTTACGCCATTCTACTGGAGATATTGCACTTTGCATGGCGTTGGAAATTGTCGTGCTGTGTTTACCTCTGATAAAAACCGCCAAGTCATCAGTATAACCGACGGTGGTGTAGCCTGATCTGTGAAGATCTACTAACAAGTTGTCGATGACTATAGACCATAACAGGGGGGAAAGAACTCCTCCTTGAGAACAGCCTTTGGCTGCAGTTATGGACACCGACACTCCCCCAGAGGAGGAAGTAATGAATCGATTTACCAGCATGGCCCTTGTAACCGAACTTGGCAGCACCGATTTAGTTGGGCAGAACTTGGCAGCACCGATCTAGTTTGGAAATAACTCAGCAAAATGGCGGAGATGGGAAAAACCAAAAACGCGGAAAATTGAATAAGGATGACGGCCGTTCTTTTGACTGAAAGCAATCAAGCAGACTGGACTTAACACCTATACGGATAAATAATTATCGAGCAGCACAAATGTAACTAATATAATTACATATGTATGTATTTAAAACAAATAAACTCCTAACTTTATTTGTAGGAAATTTTATGGTCATTTGGACCCATAAAATACAGAAAGCTGTGTTTTTTATTTCGCCATTGTTGGTGGAGCCAACAAAATAAAATTTCATTTTTGATTCGGACGATTGCCACCGTACATCATCACCTGAAGTGATCAAAAGCCCGACACATACCATTGTGCAAGTACAACGCAGAGCATCGTTAGATTCCGATCTTCCAAATACCGCAACCACGCGGTCCACATCAATCGTCCTTCTACCACTACGACAGGTCACATTGATCTCGTGCATTTGACGCCAAAGTAACCCCGACATCGATCGTCCAAACATCGCAATTTTCCATCTACTATCCCGCCAGTTCACATCGATAGTGCAATTTAGGCTGCCAAGTTCGGTCACACATCAATCCATTTGATACCATCTACCATCTACCGACATTCAATAGCTACAACCCTAAAAGGCTGTCAGACCGTCAGTCAGGTAAGTGAGCATGCCACGTAATTAAAAAAAAAATACTGAGTCAAGCGATTACAATGCCAATTCACACTCGGGGCCCAATAGATCCCCGACCATATCGACCTTGGTGCCCAATGAACCCCCTATTGAATCGCCGTCGATGCCTTTCAATTGCAACAAGTAACAAGTGTATAAAACCCGATAACTTTGATAATATGGTTCAATGTGACGGCTGTAACCATTGGTACCATTACAGCTGCGTAATGGTCGACGACACAGTCGAACTCAAGCGTTGGGTTGCGAAAATTGTCAGCCCCAACAAAACAAAGCGTCGAAGAAAGCAACTAAAGCAGTCGGTCAGCCAGATACTTCCAAAACCCTTAGACCGTCTAATACCACTCCACAACAGTTATCAACAGCACTTGCCCATACGATTCCAATTATAGCAACGACCCAACCCTCTCCTGATCTTGCCACGGTAGGGATGCCCGATACAGTAGCGAATATTTCCAATTCAAAGGCTAACTCCAAGCACTCGTCGCGAAAGCAGAAGGACCTCTTACTGAAAAGGTTAGAAGAGGAAACAAACTTCGAGAGCAACGAGATCGCGATTACATTACTAAGAAATACGACATACTGGAGCAGCTTACGTCGGATGAGGAGAATGAGTCCGATTTTGCCGAATCCTTCACGGAAGAGCGCGTCGCTAAATGGGTAAATAATTCTAAACAAAATTGCCTGAAACCAAATACAAGGAAATTAGGAAACACAGTTAACCCGTTACCACTTAAAACGCAGCAGGTAGATCTCTCTCTTGAATCCCCACATACCGCAATGCAAATACCCGTTACCCACCAATTGAATAAGAGTCATCTGGCAGCTAGGCAAATTATGTCAAAAGACATAGTAAGATTCTCTGGTCTATCCGAGGAGTGGCCACTATTTATTAGTTGGTTTGAAAACTCAACATAGACATGCGCGTATAGTGATCACGAGAACCTCCAACGTTTGCAACGCAGCCTCACAGGCAGAGCATTAGATATGGTTAAGTTTCGTCTGACGCATCCAGAGCAGGTAGACCAAATAATATCAACACTTAGAATGCTGTACGGCCGTCCAGAAACAATTATTCAGACACTATTAACGAAAATACGAAGTCAGCCCTACCCCAGATCTGACAAATTAGAAACCCTTATCAGTTTTGCGCTCTCTGTGGAAAATGTATGTAGTACGATACAAGCGTCTGGACTCGTGTCGCATTTAAACAATCCTTGCTTGGTACAGGAGTTGGTAGATAGACTACCTGCGGACTTAAAATTGAATTGGGGAACGGTTAAGCAAAACATTTGTGGAGATGATCTCAGTCTAGTTAAGTTCAATGATTGGCTCTCGCAGATAGCTAAAGCAGCGGCCGAGGTTACAATTACGTTTCCAGTTGCAAATCCGAACCAGTGTAGGATAAACAGAAAGGCGAAAGGGTATGTAAATGTACACGAGAAAGAAGAAAGGACAGCGGCAGCGGCGAGAAAGGGTGCAAATCGTTGTCAGTGTGTGCACAGTTTTTGAACATGACACTAGAAGATAGATGGACAGTTATAAAACGATTGTACATTTGCCGTACTTGCCTTCGTTAACATGGTAACAGACGGTGCTTATCATCACAGACCTGTGGTATCGATGGATGTACGTACAGACACCACACACTTCTGCATAAAAAACAAATCGAACAACGGAGTGCAAAAAACCAGCTCACTGTCAGGCCATCCGGTACGCAAATCAACTGTATTTTAAATAGCGCTGCACAACAGGAAGGCGGACAAGAACAGAGAGTAATAACCCAAGGCAATTGCGTGACGTCTGGAACGCATCTCAGTTGTGTTTCGAATTGCGACAGAAGAACCACGATGCTGTTTAAGATTATCCCCGTTATCTTGTATCATGGGGATAGAATGTTGGAAACATTCGCATTTTTAGATGATGGTTCATCGGTTAGCCTAATAGATGAAGAACTCGCAGAGGTGCTGGGTGTTGTGGGAGAACCCGATCCGCTGTGCGTTAAATGGACAGCAAACACACAACGGAATGAAGATAAATCGAAGCGTATTAGTTTGGAAATTGCTGGACTAGGAAAGCGAAAAAGATTCTTGCTGTCGGATGTTCGAACTGTGAATGCATTGGAGCTACCTACACAAACAATTGATGTAGAAAAGTTGGTTAAGGAATATCAGCATCTGAAAAAAGCCCCGCCTACCTCTTACGAAAAGGAGAGACCTCGTTTATTACTCGGAGTGCAGCATTGGAATGTTGCAATTCCCCTTAAATCGATTGAAGGTAGGGAAAACCAGCCAGTCGCGATTAAAACCAGACTGGGCTGGACTGTGTTTGGTCCAGTGTGCACTGATACGCGTTTAGTCAATCATCATTATCACATTTGCGAGTGCCAAAACAGTATCGCAGCTGAAATACATAGAATGATGAAGGACTTCTTTTCAATCGATACAGCGGGAATAGACAAATTTAAAAGAGTGCTTTCAATAGACGATGAAAGAGCTTATCCGATCTTAGAAGCGTAGACAACCTTTGATGGTAAGAATTACTCAGTCCCTCTTCTTTGGCGGTACGAAACAATCACATTGCCAGATAGTAAAAAGATGGCAGAAAGTCGCTTAAGGTGCTTAGAAAAGCGATTGTTTCGAGAACCGGACATTTTTGCTAAGCTTGATCATACTATAAAGGATTATGAAAGGAAAGGCTATGCAACAAAATTAAATCAAGTCGAAATCATAAGTGAGCATGAACCGATCTGGTATTTACCTATTTTTCCCGTGTGAAATCCAAACAAACCAAATAAGGTCCGTATAGTATGCGATGCTGCAGCAAAGATAGGGGGAATTTCCCTCAACTCTGTTCTTCTTACGGGTCCTGATGAAGTCCCATCTTTGATTTCCATTCTTTTCCGCTTTAGAGAGAGGAAGTTCGCTCTTGCTGGAGACATCAGTGAGGTGTTCCACCAGGTTAAGATAATCGAAGCCGATCAAAATGCGCAAAGATTCTTGTGGCGGACCGAAACTCAAATCAGGTGGAGGAATATAAGATGAACGTAATGACATTCGGTGCAACCTGCTCGCCATATTGCGCTCATTATATTAAAAACAGAAATGCAAGGAAGTTCACTGGTCAGTTTCACCGAGCAGCCAAAGCAATTATTGCGAACCATTACGTCGATGATTATTAAGATAGTGTTGACAGTGAGGAGGAAGCTATTAGGTTAGTAAAAGAGGTAATGCATGTATACATTCGCAAGCAGGATTTCGAATCCGGAATTTTCTTTCGAATTCGGATAGAGTGATGGCTTCACTATCAGAAAAGGCTGCTGATATGAACATGAAATCAGCAAATTTAAATTGCACAGACAGCGCTGAAAAACTTCTTGACATGTGGTGGATGCCCAAAGCTGATCAATTCTTATTCACTTTTGCAACATGCAAGATAGGAAGAGAAGTCCTTCTTGGGAATACTGCTCCTACTAAAAGGGAAGTAGTAAGGGCGCTGATGAGTGTGTTTGATCCGCTGGGGTTAATAGCCCATTTTACAGTCATACTAAAAATTCTTCTTCAAGATATTTGGCGAACTTCTGTTGATTGGGATCAGAAGATTGAGGATTCGCATTTCATCCGATGGAAGGAGTGGATAAGTCTAATCCCAGAAATACGAAAAATTTGCATAAGAAGACCATACCTCCGGCAAGCAAGCTTCAATGAAAGTGATCGTGTGCAGTTGCATATATTTGTGGATGCAAGCGACTCTGCATACGCGACGGTAGCCTATTTTAGGGTCTCCCATGGATCGCTGACGGAATGCGTCCTAATAGGCGCAAAAACTAAGGTTGGCCCTATCAAACCAATATCCATTCCTCGGATGGTGCTGGAAGCTGCTGTTCTAGGCACCAGGTTTGCCAAAACAATTATCAATAGCCACACGATTCTGGACAGATTCGCGCATAGTTCGTTGCTGGTTAAAATCAAGTCACCGTAAATACAAACAACTCGTCACTTTTAGGATCGGAGAGATTCTTGAGTCAGCAGATATGAAGGATTGGGGATGGGTACCCACAAAGGAGAATGTAGCTGACGATGCAACAAAGATAAAGGATAATAGTGAGTTTATCTCAGACAGCAGATGGTTCAACGGCCCCGAATTTCTCCATAGGGGAGAGAAAGAATGGCCTCGAGAGAATTTGGAAGCCTGCCATGAACCTGCAGAAGATCATGAGGTTAAGCCATGCTGTCTACAAATAATAGGCAGTAAATCTATCATTGATTGCACGCGTTTTTCACGGTTGATCAGGATGTTACGTACTGTAATGTACGTGCAACGCTTTATTGAGATTAGGTGTAAGAGGACCAGCATCAAAGGATCCGACCTGTTTACAGAAGAAGACCGGCGTCGTGCAGAAAACTTTTTATATCGCGAATGTCATAAGAATGGTTTCAAAGAAGAGTATCAACTGCTCCGAAGAGGAAAGATCTCATCGACGGATGTGAAATTGGGTGAAACTAGTGCCTTATACAAATTGTCCCCCTATATGGACGAGCATGATGTCATCCGGGTAAAAGGTCGTATAGATGCAGCGCCAAATATTCCATACCAGGCAAAGAGACCAGTTATATTACCAAAGGTGCACCACATAACAACTTTAATCATTCGTCATTTTCATGATAAGTTCTATCACATGTACAACGAAACAGTTGTTAACGAGTTATGGCAGTGGTATTACATCCCACATTTAAGAGTACTGTTAAAGAGCTATCAAAGAAAATGCAATCACTGTGTGAAAAGGCGTGGAGTACCAGCGCCACCACCCATGGCTCAACTTCCATCTGCCAGGCTCATGTCTTATACGAAACCATTTTCATATGTAGGAATCGACTATTTTGGGCCTCTCTATGTGAAGGTGGGCAGGCACAAAGAGAAGCGATGGGGAATGTTATTAACGTGTTTGACGGTGCGTGCAATCCACATTGAGGTAGTCTATAACCTCACCAGCGATTCGTGCATCTTGGGAATAAAGCGCTTTATAGCAAGGAGAGGTATGCCGGTAGAAATATTCTCTGATAATGGGACACATTTTCGTGGGGCAAGCGAGGAGTTGCGAGAAGCAGTAGGAAAGTTAAATCAAGATGAGTTGGCAAGCGAGTTTGAGACAAAGCTTAAATGGAATTTCATACCCCCACTTTCACCACACATGGGTGGTAGTTGGGACCGGTTAGTTCGCTCGGTCAAACAGACTTTGGCAGAGATGACACCAACAAGTAATCCTAGTGATGAACTCCTGGTTAGCATGATGGCGGAAGTAAAATGCATAGTGAACTCACGTCCACTAACATATATTCCTATCGATATCCAAGGGGCTGAGGCTCTTACCCCCAACCATTTTTTACTGGGCTCTTCTAGTAGCTTTGAGTAGTTTTGAGAAGAAATTGGTTAATGAGCGAAAAATATGCGAACGTATTTTGGAGGCGATGGGTTCCAGAATACTTACTTAATTAACACGAAGGAGTAAGTGGTTTGGGCTAGCTAGGATGGTGAAGAAGGATGATATCGTTGTAATTAATTGTAGACCCAAACAGTCCTCGAAACACTTGACCAAAGGGTAAGGTGATTGAAACCTTAGAAGGCAAAGATGGAATCGTACGCAGCGCAGTAGTACGAACCTCATCGGGAATATACACTCGTCGAGCAGTCAAACCAGCAGTCTTGGACCTACAGAAGTTCGGCGATAGCGGTAACCAGGGTAAACAACCTGACTTACCAGGGGGAAATGTAACCGAACTTGGCAGCACCGATTTAGTTGGGCAGAACTTAGCAGCACCGATCTAGTTGGGAAATAACTCAGCAAAATGGCGGAGATGGGAAAAACCAAAAACGCGGAAAATTGAATAAGGATGATGGCCGCTCTTTTGACTGAATTCAATCAAGCAGACAGGACGTGTGGACTTAACACCTATACGGATAAATAATTATCGGGCAGCACAAATGTAACTAATATAATTACATATGTATTTAAAACAAATAAATTCCTAACCTTATTTGTAGGAAATTTGGTGGTCATTTGGACCCATAAAATACAGAAAGCTGTGTTTTTTATTTCGCCATTGTTGGTGCAGCCAACAGCCCTGATCCATTGGTTGGTCGATTCTTCGATACCTTTGCTTCTAAGCGCCCTTGCGATCGAGTCGTAACCAGTGTTATCGAACGCGCCCTCGATGTGAAGAAAAGCACACTAGGCTATCTCCCTTGAACTGAGTGTTCCCTCTATCTTTTTGACGAGATAGTGAAGCGCACCTACTGTAGATTTGCCTTTCCTGTATGCGTACTGATTCGAGTGCAGAGGATTAGACAAATCTGACCGGTCTCTAATATGGATATCTATGAGTCTCTCCATTGTCTTAAGGACGAATGATGTTAGACTTATAGGTCTGTATGATTTAGGCAGCTCGCTAGGCCTATTGCCCGGCTTGGGGATGAAAACCACATTAACCTGCCTCCAGGTGAGTGATATGTATCTCCAATTGTAGCTGGCTCTAAATAAAGCTGCCAACCCCGACAGGATGAGGTCAATTGACTTTTGGAGAAGTGCTGGAAACAGACCGTCACCGCCGGGGGCTTTAAAAGGTTTGAATGTGCCTACCGCCCATTCAACTTTCTCTGGACTGAATATTTTTCCATATAAACTATTAACTCTACTGTCCACATAAACCCTGTGGTTAACTGAGTTCGAGTACACATGAGATGTGTTAACAGACGAGCCTGGGAAATGTACCTGAAGTAAGGTTCTAAGTGTATCCACACGATCCGTCGTGTAGGTTCCGTCATTTTTCTTCAGTAACCCTACACAGTTGACATGATCGTTTGCGAGCGATTTATGGATTCGTGCCGCTGTAGGCATGTCAGCGATTGTTTCGCAGCATTTCCTCCAAGCAGTTCGCTTAGATCGTCTCAATACTAGATTGTATTCTTTGAGAGCAAACCTGTATTCGTCCCACCTCTTCGTCCGCTTTGCAGAGTTGAAGAGTTTTCTGACTTTCGTCCTAAGTTCCACCAGTTTGTCATTCCACCAAGGCACTTGCGTTTGCTAACATGTGTCTTTGGGACACAGCTGTCGTGGTAGGAATCAAGCAGTATATTGTTAAGCTGGTATGCAGCTTCATTCAGGTCTTCTTTGGACTCGATAGATGTGAGAAGTATATCTTTTTTTGAGAACACTAGTTCACGATAGCGATGCCAATCCGTAGATTTGGGATCGTATCTATTAGAGACATATGAGAGTTGGCCAGGTCAAACCTGATGTGCTGATGGTCTGACAGAGAGGCCTCATCTGATACGTGTCAATTTGCAATAAAATTAGAAATAATTATTTTTTTTTTTTCCGAGGGTAGGTGAAAAATCTTCCATAGACACTATGAGAATAGCAAGCGCGTGCTCATAGTAGTGTCAGATTCTTACTGACTAAAAAAACACCACTCTTCGATATAAATTTGTTAGATATCGCAACTAAGTATAAACTTATCACTTTGGCAGCTTACTTTCCACTGAAGGATCCTGCATATTCCGCAATCTAGACGCGGTTAATCATTATCTCGCCAAGTCGAAAGGTTTCGTCCTTTGTAGTCGGCGTAATAAATTGCTCTCATCCAAAATTTGTAGGACTGTATTGTATTGTATTGAAATAAATGGACTAGCGAGGGTGAGGTCAAGTACCTCCTCGCGAATCGCATTTATAAAGGTAGGTTTAGAGCCTTTGTTCAAAATATCTATTTGTCTACTTACAAAGTAGGTATTCTTAAAGACACTCACCCCTTCTGTTGATGTTGCTACTACCCCAGACCTCGTGATGTGCGTGGGCATCGCATGCAATGATATAGTGGAGGTTGTTCTCCTGACAGTAGTCAACGAGGCTCTGGACGTCTGTCGGCGGGATATCACCACTGTCGTGAGGGAAGTACGCTGAGGCACACACGATGTTCTGTGTACCTCCTCCAGTGGGCATTTCCAGTAGTAGGGCCACCAGGTCTCTTGTTATAAATTCTGGAATAGGGAGAAGTTTAGATTATTGCTAATTAAGCAGAACGCTCTCGCCGCTAGCTCTCCACACTTGGAAATCAACTTACTTGCCCTATTCCGGGGACCTTTAACCTGTCCGCAAATAACCCAGGGTTTCTGAATGAGACCAAGGGTTATATCTTCTTCGGCGAACCGCTTGCTAAGGGTAGCGGATGCGCCCTTTGCATGATGCAAGTTCGCCTGTAGCACCTTGATTGTGCTCATCGGTCCTCCGCTGAGGATCGAGTTTGTCGGAGTAGTTGGGCCTTTTTGGGACCCTTTCCTCTACAGCAAGCGGTTAGATTTTGATGACCCAGGGGTCTGTTCGCAACCCACTCCTCGTGTCTTCGAGAGACGTGCCTAGGGGCACCGCTGGCCGTTAACGACAAACCGGCCACGTTGCCAGTCTTTAACAAGTCTAGGGACTAATGTGCTGTGGCGGGCTGGATCCTTTGATCGGATTCCCGCAGTGCTGGTACTATCTTTAGGACCACTGGTGCTACTTAGAGACTCACTAGTCGTAGCAGCGGTTTTGGCAGTGGAACTGCTGTTCGGGGTAGGCCCGGAGGCACTGCTGGTAGGGACGGATGATGAGGGGTCCGTCGCAGTAGCAGTTGTAATGCCAATTGCGTCCACCTTCTTCGGGCTACCGTGACCAGACTCCTGTCCCTTGTCAGTGGTCCTTGGGATCAGTTTGATCTGACCAAAACGGTAGTGCACTTTGTTATTGAGGTCCTTCAGTACCCTCAGGGAAGAGTCATCGATCGCCAGCACAAGATGGAGGAGTACACCTTCCTTCACCCTTTGCATGACCCTACATGAAGTTGCCATTAGGCCTTCGTTTTGAGCTTCCAATGAAGCCAGAATTTTTGTCGACGGGAGCTCGAGACTTTGTGGGAAGAAACCGCGGGTGATATGGGTTTTAGAAAATGATCCCTCTTCCACCAATAAGATGTCCAATCCACTTTTGGCTCTTATTGTCTCAAAATTCGAGCTCATCCACCCAGCAGTAGCACTGTTTGAGCAGACGAAAACCAGCCATCCCGCCTTGTGCTGTGAGCCTGAGAATTTCGGCCATACGCCTTTATTCCTCAGCTCAATTGAGACATCGATGACGGCCTCTTGGATGAGTGCCATCTGCTCCGTTGATAGGGGCTTGTTCTCCAAGTCCGCTGGGACGATACCTAACCTGACAACACTAGCCACCTGACTGAAGGTGGGAACATCAGGTGTAGGTCCTGCCTTGGCTTTCTTAACGGCGGGTGCTAGTATGATCCTCTGATCTACCTCGTTTAGCATCTTTTGCAATACGAGGGGCTTTGGCATAAGCTAGGGCACTCTCCCTAGTATCGCCTCTGCGAATGGCAAACTTGAACCGCCTCCTTTCGGCAGAATTGAACCGAATGAAACCATCCGGTTGAATTCGCAGCTCGTCTACCCTCCTCCCAATGGAGGAGCACCCAGATTTCTCTGTGGCGACGCTGCACGTATCCATGAGAGTAGATGTGTCAGAGTCAGAGGCGGCTGTATCCGCTACTTCTGGATGGACACATGTTGACGGCAAGGATTGGGCCCGCTTGGCTCCATCATCCAAACCATCCGAGGACTTGGGTTGCTCGTCAGCAAGCCGAGTGGTTATCGCCGAAGATGAAGTGGTCATCGGAAGCTCTATAGCATCGCGACAAGGTGCAACTGTATGCTCGTCAGCAGTAACAGAAGCTGGTGTGATTTGAGATACACCAGTCTCATAGTTTTTTTTAAAGTTTGGAATTATGGACCCACGAGTAATCGAGAAATTGATAGCACCCATGGCAGAGCCCGATATACCATGGGAGGCTGGATTGAAACCGAAGGTCGCCAGGGTATTCGGAGTCCGCATACCAGCGACTAAGCACTCTCTTAGCCATGCATCCCTCGGCGTATGCTGTTCTACCTTAGATTAGAGGTTTTTCTAGAGGTTTACTCCTCACGTCATGTAGAATACTATTACAACTCTTTCGCAGTGAAAAACTAATGAAAATGAATTCGTACTACATCAGGAGAATAAAACGACAATCGTCGAAAAGCGGCAAACGCCAACGACAATCGGGGTGATTGGAAAATTTGGGAAAAACTGAAAGTGCTTTTTTCCATGGGAACAAAATGTGTGTACCTATGTTTATGTGCCATGGACTCCGAAGCCACGTCACCGATTGAGCTCAAATTTTCAGGTAATCATCGGTATTGGCCCCAGAGTGTTCCTGTCAGGTTTGGTCAAAATCGATCGACTACTTTAGTATTATCGTACTTTAGTACTAAAAAATTATCTTTTGTTAGTCGCAGCAAAGCACGCCGGTTACCATCGCTCCAACAGTTTGCCCACTACGTTAGTATTATAGTACTTTAGTACTTAAAATATTTTGATATACCATATGGTACGTATTTAAGGTTGGACCAATTACCCACTGTTGGCCGGCACAAAACTGTTCTCTAATAGACTTAGCCCCAGGCGCCTGCCTGACAGTTTTTTTTTGTTATGCGCCCGTCGGGAACCCGCTAGTATGTAATAAATTACAAATGTTTGTTAACACTGCGACTATTTGTATAACTAACGAACAGTTTGCTTTTCAGCGCTAGTAGTGAAAGACAAGTAAATGGCTAACAGTTTGCTATATTTCATACACTAAGGTGTCGAGGTGTTCTCGATTATTCTCTTCTTTTTATCTTCTCCTGAAGTTTCTCCACTGGGTCCTGTCTCTTGCTATTTGTTTAGCCGAATGCCAGCTTTCCCCTGCTTCTATCAGGATTTTTTCAACGGTACTGTTCCGTGTGGTCTTGGGTCTTCCGCTTTTGTTTTTTCCTCCCGGTCTTGTTTCCCAAATTTTCTTCACTTGTCGGTTCTTTTCCATGCGCACTAGGTGTCCAAATCATCTTAATTTCTTTTCCTCTAGGGTTAGCTTAGCCGCTTTGACATGTAGTTCCTTTCTAATATCTTCCATTCTTTTCCTGTCTATTCTCCTGGCTCCTATGACTCTCCTGAGGTATTTCATCTCCATATCTAGTATTTGTTTTTCTTATCTTTTTGTGAGTATCCAGTTTTCACTTTCATGTAATAGCACTGGTTGAAAATTCGTTGAAATCGTTGAAAATTGATATTTTTGTTTTTTGTGTGATTTCTTTGTGGTCTAAAAATGTTCTTCTCAATGCTGCATACAATCTATTTGTCTTCCGAATTACCTCTGCTGTTGATATACTACCTAGGTACTTGCATCTTTGCACCTGCTCAAGGACTTCTCCATCCACCGTTACTCTTGCTACTCCTGTCTCATTTCCGATCACCACCACCTTTGCCTTTTCGACACTGAGCTCCAATTTCTGCATTACTAATGTATCTTTCCATTGTTTTACACTCTTCTGCATACCTCCCTCACTATTTGCAAACAGCACTATATCATCCGCAAACGCAGAAGCTTGGAGATAGATATGTTCTAGCTGTCTGTACCCAACTCTGAACTTTTCCATCCTTACTTGACAATGTCTGATGGCATCGTTTTCGCGGTGGTGGGCGAGCGAGACCCAGCACATCAGTCACAACGTTTCTGATGGCATGTTGGCAGCGTTGCCACTGGTCTTCGGCACTTGATGCTGGCGGCATAGGTGTGATTGAGAGATTTTGGGATACGCGTTCAGCGAAGAGTCTGGTGGTTTCTTGCAATTGTAGCTTTTGGACGTTAAATTTTCTCACAGTGATTCTTCTTTGTTGCTCAGTTTGGGATATCCGCATTCGTACCATGGCCGCAACAAGGTAATGATCCGAGTCTATGTTGGCCGCTCGGAAGGTCCGGACATCCAGAATACTGGAGGCATGCCTTGCGTCGATCGCAATATGATCAATTGGGTTGATCGTTACATGATCATTGGACTGCCATGTCTGCTTATGAATATCGAGATGAGGAAACCGTGTGCTTTCTATGGTGACATTTCGCTCCACAGCGAAATCAATTAGCCTTAGTCCGTTATCAGACGTGATGTCGTGTAGGCTATGCTTACCGACTGTCCTACCAAAGACGTCCTCCTTTCCTATTTTTTGCGTTAAAATCGCCCAATAGGATTTTAAGGTCGTATTTAGGACATTACTCGTATGTTTTATCAAGGAGCTCGTAGAAACACTCTCTGGTGGCAGGGTCCGTTTCGCCCGTGGGGGCATGAACACATATTAGACTTATATTAGCGAATTTAGCCTTGATTCGGATAGTCATAATACGCTCACTTACGTGTCGGAAGCTTAAGACTTCTTGCCTAAGTCTGCCGCGTATATCAAATCCGCATCCTAATAAGCGTTGCCTGTTGCCTCTGTAGAAATCACCGTAGTAGATGTCACAGTTGTTCATCCTCTTTTTGCCCGGCCTATCCCATCACATTTCCTGGATGGCGGTTATATCTGCTTTATAGCAGTCTAGGGCCTCTACTAATTGTTCGGCTGTACGTGGTCTGTAAAGGGACAGAACATTCCACGTACAGATCCGAAGGTCATTGTCCTTATTTCGTTTGCTGTGGTCGTCATCGTTTGAGTCATCCTTATCCGATTCTTTTGGTTGTTTCGGAACCAATAATTTTTTTTACGTGGTAGGGAAGTTACCCCGACAGCACAACCCCCAACCTGGAGTGCTTTAGTTATACCCCTAGGACGAGAGGCCGGGTACACCGGTGCCAGTAGTCCACTAAAGGAGTATGAGCGCTGCCGTTGACCCATTAAGGGCTCCTTCGCCACCATCTCTATTCCAAGGTCCTGATCAACATTGGAAATTCCTTACCGACATGTGATCCGAATATGTCGAAGCAGCCCGAGCCTTACTTACTGGAACTATAGACGCCACCGTTGACTTCGTCTAGGGAATTCGTCCGCTGCCACCTGGAACAGGAAGGGGTGCTCTAGTGAGAAAGCACTCTTCCTCCCTCTCTCATTTGCTCAATAGCGGTTTCAGTATTAAATTGGTTTTGTGCATATTGTGGCAATTGGAAATTAACAATATTATAAAAAACGCCGACGGTAATCATTCAAAAAAGCAGTTTTAAACTTCATTTAAGTTAAGAGGTTGGAAAAAACCTCAAGACTATGTTTCCCAGGAAATAACTACTGAATACGAGGCTCATGTATGTACACAAAGTTTGAAAATGTGGGCATGATATATGTGATTACGTGCGGTGTAAACTTTTCTCTTTCAAAACATCTGAACTCCCCATATTTATCCGAAGGTCACTTATAATGACCCTTGGTACTGCTAGTACAGATACATGTTTCTTTCAGTTCTAACATAAACTCCACAAATATTAAAAATTCAATTGTGACTAACTAAACCGGATTTCGTAAGCTGTGAACTATGTCCGACTTTATTTATCACCTCTTTTATTATGCCCAGTTTAATATCATTTGATTGTCTTTTTCAGTATCACTGCGATGCAAGGTTCTTATAATTGCGTTGTAATCGGCTTTTTAATTACTTCGTCGACATTTGTATAAGCCAAATACAATACCTTATATTGTTGATTGTTGTTTTCAATGTCTTAGTTTTTTTAAGAATTGTATTTAGTAGGTGGGGTCTGAATTCCCAGTAGTCCACTTCCAAATTTACCCTGTCAATCGATATCTTTTCGCCTGATTATGAAACCCCACGTTAGCCCACCAACAATTAGTTGGGATTGTAAAATTTGGCTTTTTAATTCCTTGTGAGTAAATGATGTTGGATTACGTGAAGGTGTTGAAAAGTTCGTTGCGTACTCTTCCATCGTTCACGGTGGCGGTTTAGATGGTATATTCAAAGATATTGACTGTTGGTCCTCCGGCAGATGCCAGAAATCTGGAACAGAATTTTTTCCTCGAAGACGTGGGGACATATGGTCGGCGAGCAAAACAGCTATTATTTTTTTTTTTTGTCGGGATAGGAAACGCTCGACTGGAGCAGTCAGACGCAACTGGTACATTGTATAATACTCCCAGGGAGTAAACCCTGATTTACTCATTTCATTGATTTACCAATATTATTTTTTTAATTTCTTCGTCTTTCTAAAAAAGCCAAGGAAGCACTTCAATGATGAGGAGCTCAAGCCCAACTCGTTAAGGTGCTTGGCAAAAGCAAAGTGGCCTGTCAAGACGCCAATAAGTTGTCTACAGTCTTTTCTGTTGAGAGACAGCAAGAATACCGCTGATTTCTTACAGATGTCCGGGAGCATGCGTTTAGTCAACCTGCATCCTGGAGAGTCATGCCGCCCACAATTGTGCTCGTGAGAGACCCAATCGTCAATGGAAGCCCTAACCGAGGACGCAGGGAGGCCCAACGCGGGTTCGGGACCTGAGAAACCCCCCTCCTCTAGCAATCTCATCGAAGATGTCGTTCGTCAGGTTAAAGGGTTAAGCAAGGCCTTAAGCGCAGCCTGACTGTCACTACAGACATAAATACTACAGCCATGCCACCTGTTCTTTACACCATAGTTCGAAACTTTCGAAGTTGAATGCCATGTGTGATACTAACTAGACGTGCGTGAGTGAGTGGTACAATAAAACGAAGTTTTAGGCATTATTTTGAACACGCCAATGTTATTCAACTTATGGCAATAGACTTAAATAAATTTTCTTTAATCTGAAATCGTAATTGCCTCGTTGATTGGAACTTTTCTTTTCAAAATATGAAGCTCATATTTCTAATATTAAGCAAATTGTCACATTGTTAGATGAAAATTCGTATGCTGTTGTATTAGGGGATTTTAATTTATCAGATTTAAAATGGACTTTTTCTGAACATGAGAAATGTATTATGCCGTTTAATGTTTTGAAAGATTTTGAGTTCGAGGTTGTTGATAACATGTCAGCTTTAAACTTAATTCAATTAAATTTGGTTCGTAATTCGATGGGCAAGATATTAGATTTAGTGTTTGTTGATAAAGAACTTGAGACTTCTGTTACCGAAGTAGACTTTCTTATGTCAATAAATAGTATTTTTCACAAAGCACTATATGGTTCTTTTAACCTGTCATTATTGAATTGCTTTATTTCTGATAATTGTAGTAATAACTTTAAATTTGATTTTACCAAAGCGGATTATGACGCAATTAACTCATATTTATCTGTAATTAACTGGCACGAAGCTCTTGATTCTTCTAATTTGTATAATGCTTACTCTACGTTTGGAAACATTTTAGAAACAGTCATTTTTTAACAAATTTTGTACCAACTAAGAGAGTAAAATTTTCTAATAGGCCCATTTGGTTTAATAAAAGTTTATCTAGACTTAAAAATGCTATGCTGAAGGCTTATAAAAAAAGTAAAACTACGATTTCTTCAAGAGGCAAATTTATTCGGTTAAGAAATGAGTATGAATTTCTAAAGAAATTTGTATATAGGCAGTACATTTGGTCTGTTGAATCTAATATCAAAAAAGACTCTAAAACGTTGTGGGCATTTTTAAATAGCAAACGTAAATCGTTTGGAATTCCTTCTAGTATGCTATACAACGAAATTTCTTCCGACATTTTAAAGGAAGTATGTGATATGTTTGCTACATTTTTCCAATCGAACTTTGTAAATGAATCAATTGTTTGCAGTTTGCTCCCATGCAACACAATCACTGATTTGGTCCTATTATCTGTAACCGAGGATGAGGTTCTCCATGAATTATCATCTCTTGGATCAAATACGAGTATTCCCCCTGACGGATTTCTATCTCTATTCCTAAAATTAATCAGGCTTAATATAGTTCGGCCACTGTGCATTATTTTTAACGACTCTTTGAATCGCGGCGAATTTTTAGATTGCTGGAAGAGTTATTTTATTACTCCAATCCATAAGTCTGGGTCAAAGAGAGCTATCGAGAATTATAGACCTATAGCTAAGATTCCACTAATTCCCAAAATATTCGAAGCTATTCTGAAAAAGAAGTTGTATGATATTGTGCGTAATCACATTTCTGAATGTCAGCATGGATTTGTTACCGGAAGATCCACAACTACGAATCTAGTAGTTTTTACTAACTACTGTCTTCGCAACATGGAACAGCGTCTTCAGGTTGATTCTATTTATACAGATTTTTCTAAGGCATTTGATCGTGTTCAACATAATGTTCTTGTTAAGAAGTTGGAATTGATTGGATTTCATTCAAATATCCTAAGCTGGATAAGTAACTACTTTACTAACCGTAGGCAGTATGTGAAGATTGGTTCCGTCATTTCTAAATAGATTTTAAATTTGTCTGGGGTACCACACGGTAGCCATTTAGGGCCATTATTATTCGTTTTACTTATGACTTATGACTTACCCTCATATATATCAAACTCCAGCTGTCTTCTGTATGCGGATGACTTAAAAATTTACAAGTCTATTAAGTCTTTTTCGGATGTGCTTCAACTCCAAGAAGATGTTGATAATATAACACGTTGGTGTATAGCCAATGGTTTCATCATACTATAGAATTAGATCACCTATAATATATGAATATACGATTCTCGGCTTCAAATTGCAAAGGAGCTCTAACCAAAAAGACCTTGGTGTAATTTTCGACACACAGCTATGTTTCTCTGCACACATTGATTACATTATTTCTAAAGCCAGTTCTATGATGGGTTTTGTGTCTCGCAATTCAAAAGACTTTCAGGATCCATATACTCTGAAGTCATTATATATTTCTTTAGTTCGCTCATTACTTGAATATTGTTCTGTTGTATGGAATCCATATTATTGCAATAGTACGATACGTATCGAAAGAATTCAAAGACGATTTACTAAATTTGCTTTTAGAAACTTATCGTGGGGTGATAATAATTTGCCCACTTATGAAGCTAGATGTGCTTTAATTAATGTTAAATCTCTTGAAAAGAGAAGGGTGTACTATTTTGTTCTTTTTGCTCGTGATGTCTTAACTGGTCATATTGAATGCCCTATGCTACTCTTATTATTTAATGACTATGTTCCTGCTCGTAATTTGCGACCCAGAGATAATAACTTCTTTTATGTTTCCAGACATAGAACCAATTATGCTGAAAACGATCCGATAAATGTTGCATGTATTAATTATAATGAACTCGATATTGTCATTGACTTCAATTTAGACAAAAATGTTTGTAAAAATATGATTATGAATCTCTTATAATTTTTCATATTTTTTATTTTTTATTTTTTTAATTCAATTAGTTGCTTATATTATCATATATTATTATTATTGTAGTCTATAAAGTTTAAATTACTTGGAGATGAATAAATAAATAAATAAATACCCGGTGTTAAATCCTACATTTTTGCCGCTATTATATTTATTTTGCCTACTCACATTAAAATCATAAATTGAGTGCAATACTTACAAACAATTTCCCTGACAACACCTACAAGCAACAATACATTAACAGCCTACTGACATGTCTGGAAAACGGAATAGACAATCGCTCTCACCATCCGAAAAGAAGCAGTTAATGGTACACGTACAAACCCCAAAACAGCAGAAAAAACTCTCTTCAAATGATAGCATGGGAGATATATGGATAAAACTTGAGGCTGCTCTTCTTAAGCAAAGTGAGTATATAACATCTCTTCTCACACTAAAAATTCCAGAATCCGAAGAGCGATTATCGAAAATGATTGACGCCGATATTGCCTCATTGAAATTTTTAATTAACGATGTAAATAAACGTTTATCCATACTGGAATCAAACCAAGATGCAATTGAAGCTGTACGACAAGAAAATGTAGATCTTAATATGCAAATAAAACAGCACGAGGAAAAATTAATAACATCATCACTTGCTTGGAGCGTAATGAAGATAAACATCAACAAAGGGAAATAATGAGCCACGCACTTTTTCACGGTGTTCCTTTGCTACCGACGGAAAACCTCAAGTTGATTTTTAACAATCTTTGCGTAAACATCTGCGGGTATCAACCACCATCACTTCTAAGTATTTTCCGTCTTAAGTCGAAAAGCACTTCTTCACACCCGCCAATTTTAATAAAATTTTTGTCACCGCACGATAAAAGTTCTATGCTTCGCTCTATTGCTAATTATCGAAAGACTACTAAAGAGCAACTCTGTCTCCGCGATCTTGGTTTTGATGACCCCGAAAAATCTGCCGTCTACATACATGAGTGTTTAACGGTTAAAAATCGCTCTCTCTTGCAGTATGCATTGAAAAAGAAAAAAGAAAATAAACTGTTCTCTGTGTACACAATGCGTGGACGAGTTTACGTAAAAAAATCCCGCAATGAGAATGCGATTTTAATTGAGAATGCTGAAGACCTGACTGTTATTGCTACCACCACGAAGATGACAACAATTGCAGCTGATATAGAACGGTGTGACCCACAGCTGATGGAAACAAACAACATTTTCATTCAATTCTTTCACTTTTTTTTTTTCATTTCTTAATTTCCACTCTTCTTATTTTACTTGTTTTTATTTTACATAATTTTTATTTTTTTAATTCCTTTTTTTTTATCTTTTTATTAAATTACTACATAATTATAATGAATCAAATATGCTTGTTTGTCTGTATTTAAAAAAAAATCCAATCATCATTATTTTTGGGTCTTTTGTTGTGTGGTCTCCAACACCAGCTGGTTTTGCGGCTTGTTTTCTGGGAGTGCGGTGCACCTCATTAGGTGCCATTTATTATCAAACTACTTTAATGGTTGGTCCTAATGAGAACAATAGGGAATCAATAGCCGTAGTTAGTAATGACACAACGCGTTTAACGGTAAATGTTTTGTGTAAGCAGCGTGCTGGATTACAGATCTGCCTTATTAATATACAGAGTTTGTCCCCAAAAATTGACGAATTCAGCTACTTATTTGAAGGTTCTAAGGTTGATGTAGTTTGTGTGACCGAATGATATGAGTGATCCTCTATGCGGCCTTCGTGGCTACAATCTGTTTAGGTGTGACAGAGTGGGGTGTATTGGAGGAGTCATCTGAACAATGTTATTCACTACAATCAACTCTCCGCTTCTTGTTTTTCCCATCATGACCTTATTAATTTAACTTATCAGTGTGAACCAGCTATTTCAGATACAAGTTACAGTTTTAGAGATTTCAGAAATATAAATATGAATCAATTAGAAGATTTCAGGTCAGTCGAGTGGTTTCGAATATATACCATGGCGTCTGTTGATGATGAAGTATCTTTTATTCAAGATAATATCAAACATCTTTTTAACACTCATGTTCCTCTAAAAACAAAGACAGTGAGAGCCAAACAACACCCCTGGTTTACAAGTGTTATTAGATCCTTAATCGCTAAGCGCAATCAGGCTTATACGGCTTGGAAGAGATTTAGACTTGATGTGCTTCTTAACGTATACCGTGTTTTGAGGAATAGGGTTATATTCGAGATACGTGAAGCTAAAAAACGCTATTATACCCCAAGACTAGATTCTTCTCTGAATGGACGTAAGCTTTGGAAAAATCTGAGAGATATCGGCATGAGTAAACGTGTTAACAGAAATGTCCTTAATATTGACTGCAATGAGTTGAATCAGAATTTTACTTCTCTTTCCTTCTTAGGTATTGTACAATATAACTTGGCCCCTTCGTGTACTCAGCATTACATTACTGATGAGCTTAAAAACGTACATCTCAAGAAAGGTAATAATTCTAACTTGAATCACTTTTCGAAAAGCTTAGAAAAAACCGGTAGAAGGGATATTGGCCTATAATTATTTAATATTTTGCGGTCATCTTTATTCAAGATGGGTATAACCTCAGCAAACTTTAAACTGCTAGGAAAAATACCACCATAAACGCTTTTGTTGAAAATATGTGCTAAGACATCCACAACGTTATTGTCACGAAAGAGCTTCTGAAATCGCCGTTCGGATTCGGCATTAAACTGTAGGTCCCTTCCATTCGTGTGAAAAATATAACGCACACAACATGAGTGGTTGCGAGAAGCTAGGCCCTGGCACTTTAAAGAGCTGTTGCGCCAAATATTTTTTTTTTTTTATCCACAACGTTCAAAGAAATGTTTTTTAGGAAAGCATTTGAAAAGCTGTTCTTTGTAAACGAATTAGAATTGTTAAATAGCAAGATATGCCTATACAGTTCGAAAGACGAGATAGGTTCGAAGAAAAAGCTGTTTAGCCAGTCGCTTTCCTTGATAAAGTATTGTTCAGTACAAACATTTTAAGACAAAGATGTTAAACCTGCATTTGAAAGGGTATCAGTGTCAACACTAATGAAAAACTTATTAAAAATATTGCCCATTTCAATTGGAGAATGGATTTCCTTGTCCTTGTAGGAGATACATGATGGACCATCAGAAGAGTTATTTCTAGAAAATATCTCATTAACGATTCCCCATTCTTTTTTGAGATTGCCTTTTGCTCTATGAAATTTTCCAATATAGAAATTATCTTTACAAATAGGAACATTCGCGGCAACTTCTTTGTAAATTCTTTCATAGGCCTTGCGAATTCGTTCATTATTTGGCTGTTTATTGGATTTAGAACGCAGTACATTTCTCTTATGAGAAAAAAAAGACATCCAGGGCTGCAGTTTCTTCAATTTACTTTTCTTGTTAACAGATGGTGCCGAGCAATTCCTAACGTGGTCATTTAAGACCCTACAAAACATATCAAAAGCCAGAGAAGGATCATTTTGGTAGTAGATATCTGACCAGTCTTCCAAGAACAAGCTTGAGTTCAAGCTCTCATAGTTAATTTTATTTGCTGTTTGAAAAGCACCAGCATTTTTTTTTCTGTAGGATACTGTTGTTGAAAAACGAGACAAGTCATGCAATGATCAGAAATTTCAAAATCAGGTATTGCACTGGTGAGCGAAATATCAACCTTCCTATCAAGCCTAGCAAAAATATGGTCAATGCATGTTTCAGACGTATCAGAAATCCTAGTTGGGTTATTTATGCACGACTCAAAACCATTAGCAGACATTAGGGTAATGTATCTTTCAGTGACCAAAGATATCAAAATTCATATCACCTAGTAAAACCACATTTTTCGAATGTTCATCCTTCAAGAGGAAAGATAAACCATCAACAAAAACATCTTTACTTTTATCATGAAGCATATAAAAACACATAAAAATAAATCTATTAGTATGGTGCAAGTGACCTTAACCATATCAGCAGAAAACAACACAATTTTCAAAAATGCTATCACTTATATACACCGCACCCCTATCTGACTGCACACCTCGCCGTGGTGTAGGGGCCTAGTAAAGGTCAAGGATTCGCGGGTACCTATCCCCAGATGAGACATGAAGCCAAGTTGCAGTCGTCCTTATCCCCCCTGTCAAATCCTATCCATTCCCCTCTCCCCTCCGGTGGCCTGGATCAAGGTGTTACACGACCCGTGCCGAGGATCAGCCTGGCTGGGGGCCCACTCTAAATAATAGCCCAGTCGCTAACGGAGTATCCGGATATCTGGCGACCTCCGGATTAGCCTGTCTTGCCTGCAAAATGCGGATCTCTGTGCAGGTCGACTTTCCCATTCTCCGCCACTCGTGGGTCCTAATTATGAACAAAACAAACAAAGAACCAAACAACCAAAACAATTAAAAAACAAAAAAAAAATATTCAAAAAGAGGATGGTCCTCTTAAAAAACCGTCTTCCAGCCTCCTGGAAAGCACACCTGCAAGCTCTGCTATTGCAACTCCTTCTGGCGCATTGGCTTTGAAGCCTAGCACTAGCTATGCGAGCAGCTACAAGCAAGTGGTCGCTCCCAGGATTGCTGAACGCGCGTCTGGTACGCTGGCGGATAGGACAGTGGTTTCAACACCTGGTCCCATCGTAAAGCCAGACCATGTAACCATGGTCAACCCCCACAATGTCTCTGCACCTTCAGGAACAGCTAACTGTTCGGCCTCGAGCTTACAGCACGCTGCTCCCTCCTCCTCGAACGATCCACATCCCCTTCTTAAATCTCTCTCAGGGGCGACGGACAGCTCGGCTTCGAGCTTGCGGAACGTCGCTCCCTCCAAGATCTCTTACCAAGATCGACGGCTAGCCTACAAGCTAATTCGCCGCATTCAGGCTATCCCTGAACGAGAGAGAACTCAAAAACACAAAACCTCCTTAAGCTGGGCAACTAAACGTGTCCAGCTCCCCTCCGACTCATCCAACAAGGACTTATCGTCCAAACGTCAAAGATCTCAGGATGAGTCTCCCACCTTAGCAAAGAAGACCAAGGTAGTACTTACCAACACTACCTCCAAGCCCTTCAACCAAGTACTTGAGGCACACTCGGAGATCGCGGTCGTTGACCACAGCGATCCGGATGGTAGCATCACAGCTGACAAATGGAGGAAGGTGGAGATAAAGCTCGCCACCAATTGTCTCCAAGTCTTTCGTGACCATCCCGGCCCTGACGTTTCTTGCAGAGATGCTGGCTGGTATCAAGGGCACGTACAAATCATTGCCTGTGCTGACCAAAGATCTAAGGATCTTTATAAAATTGCTGTTTCCAGATTGGGGCAGGTTTGGCCAGGTGCACAGTTAGAGGTCGTGGAAAAAGACCAAACTCCTAACCGTCCTAGGACACGTGCTACCATTCCGGTCGAACCCTCCTATCCTAGGGTGATCCTGGATATCCTCAGGATCAGTAATAGCTCCCTTCCTACCCACAACTGGAAGATTGCCAAAGTGGACGAGCCGAGAGGTGACATTAGAAGCGTCATCATTGTCATCAATGGAGAGTCTCTGGCCCTCTTTGCATCTTCAGAAGGAGTGACAAATTACGGCTTCAGCTCTATCACTCTAAAAATCTATAAATGCGATGAGAAAGAGCCCGAGAGGGTCCCTCCCAAACTGGATCGCATGATAGCGCGTCGCCTTGTCTAAGATCTTTCCTGACATCGAACGGTTCGGTGATGTTCTTACCGACTTTGGCGGAGCAGCGAGAGTTCTCCATCGACATTCTGCACAAACGGACGAACTTGGCAGGGATGTCAAGACTAGACATGGCTCTGTATAACTCGTCTCTATACACGCTATCATAGGCAACTTTGAAATCGATGAAAAGGTGGTGCGTATCGATTTTATATTCATGGGTTTTTTCCCAGATCTGCCGTAGTGTGAATATTTGGTCAATGGTGGACTTTCGCGGCCTGAAACCGCACTGGTAAGGACCTATCAGGTTGTTGACGATCGGTTTTAGGCGTTCACATAATACGGCAGACAAGATCTTATATGCGATGTTGAGGAGACTTATACCTCTGTAATTGGCGCAGTTAAGAGGGTCTCCTTTCTTCAGGATCGGGCAAACGATGCTGAGGTTCTATTCATCGGGCATACTTTCGTCCGACCAGATTTTACAGATGAGCTGGTGCATGCTCCTTATCAACTCATCTCCTCCTGCATTGAAAGGTTCAGCGGCAAGGCCGTCGGCTCCAGCAGCTTTGTTGGATTTGAGTTTAGATATCGCTATCCTCACTTCATTCTGATCGGGTTGACGGGAATCTTGACTGAATTGTCACTGTTGAATGGCCCATTCTGCCTGACAGTGGAATATTGGTCATCATCGCCGTTTAACAGTCTGCAGAAGTGTTCCTTCCATATTCTCAGCACCGACTGCGATTCTACTACTATGTTACCATTTTCGTCCCTGCAGGCTTCTGTTCTGGCTTTGAAACCCTGGCATGTTCCTTTTACCCTTTGGTAAAATTTTCGAACATTATTCCTGCAATAAAGTCCCTCAATCTCCTCGATCGAACGCCTCTCATGCTCCTTTTTCTTCTTTTTGAGAAGTCGATGTTCCTCTTTTCTCCTGCGCACGCAGAGCTCGTACGCAGCTCTAGTCCTTCTATGCAGCGCCGGTTTGTACGCCTCTTGTTTAGCTGCATGTGCTTGCCGGCTTTCCTCATCAAACCAGGGGTTTCGTTGTGGTGGCCGAGAGAAACCCAGTACATCAGAGGCGGCATCTCTGATGGCTTGTTGGCAGCGCTGCCACTGGTCTTCCGCATTTGCTGCTGGCGGCATAGGACTTACATTAAGATTAGAAGAAACACGATCGGCAAAGGTTCTGGCGGTCTCTTGCGATTGTAGCTTTTCGACACCCAGAATACTGGAAGAGTGCCTTGCGTCGATTGCAATGTGATCGATTTGGTTGACAATTTTTCAATCAAAGGAGAGCCATGTTCCTTTGTGAATGTCCAGACGTGGTAACCGTGTACTAGCTACGACAAATTTTCGCCCCGCTGCAAAGTCGATTAGCCTGAGTCCGTTGTCGGATGTAATGTCGTGCAGGCTGTGCTTTCCGATCACGCTTCTAAAGACGTCCTCTCTTCCTAGCTTTGCGTTTAAATCACCTAGGATAATTTTAACGTCATGGCTAGGGCATTGCTCATACGTCTTGTCCAAGAGCTGGTAGAAGTCATCCTTTGTCGCGTCGACCTTCTCCTCATGAGGGGCGTGAACGCATATTAGGCTAATGTTGGGGAATTTAGCCTTGATACGGATAGTCAGAAGGCGCTCGTTCACATGCCGGAAACTCAAGACTTCTTGCCTAAGTCTGCCCCCAATGACAAATCCGCACCCGAATAGACGCTGTCCTTGTTGTCTGTAGCAATCGCCGTAGTAGATGTCGCAGTTTTTCATACTCCTTTTGCCCGGCCCATCCCATCGCACTTCTTGGATGGCGGCAATGTCTGCTTTGAGACACTCTAGGGCCTCCGCAAGTTGTTCGACTGCACGTGGTTTGTAGAGGGACCTAACATTTCACGTGCAGACACGAAGATCGTTGTCCTTTTTACGTTTGCTTGGGTCGTCAACAGTAAAATCATCCGTATCCGAGGCTGTTTGTTGCTTCGTAACCGAAGGTTTTTTACGTGGTAGTGAAGTTAACCCGACGGCACAACCCCCAACCTGGAGGACCAGATCCTTTTTAGCAACCCCCAGGACGAGGGGCCGGATACACCGATGTCAGTAGCCCACTTCGAGGATATGAGCGCTGCCGTTGGCCCATTAAGGGTTCATCCGCCACCATCTCTTTTTCAATACCCTGACGTAGTATTGAAAATCCTTACAGACCTCAGCTTCAAATATGTCGAAGTAGCTCCGGTAAGGCATCCGCTGGTCTATAGACGGCGCCGTTGATTCCATCGGGAGAATTCATCCGCCGCACGTCCTCCTTCTGAGAACCTCTTGCTAGACTTCTGAGACGCATATTTCAGCCAATCAGGTCAACAAGAGATGCCTCGTCCGTTTAAACATATGCGCGCTGAAGTTCACCCAGATGTGCTTACGCAGGTCTGAGTGTTCAGCTACACATATATCGTCAGACTCAGCATACGCTCATCGTTAGTTCACTATCAGATAGCTATCCAGCGGGCACCATGGGGAGGTGATGATGCGATTTTGATTGGGGGTTAACCCTCATAAAACAGAACTCGTTCTCTTCACAAGGAAATATAAAGTTCCCCTCGTAGACCCTCCTTTGATTAATAGCATCAGGCTCACCTTCGCTGTTAATGCAAAATACCTGGGTCTTATTTTGGACAGAAAACTGAACTGGAAAGCTAATCTACTTGAACGCGTAATCCAGCTCTTACCTATTCTTGTAAAAAGGCTATAGGTAAGAGCTGGGGTATGAAACCTGAAATCACTCGCTGGCTTTACGTGTCCGTTATCAGGCCTATACTACTCTATGGCGTGATCGTTTGGTGGCGTGCTCTTGATAGGTCTGTTCAGCTCTCTCAGGTAGCTAATGTGCAAAGATCCGCTTGCAAGTGCATCAGTGGTGCACTAAGAACTACCCCCTCTGCGGCATTGAATATTATGTTCAACCTGTTACCCCTGGATATCCTTGGCAGACAGACTGCTGCCAGTGCGACTATTCGTCTTAAAGCCTCATCTCAGTGGTCTAGTTATCACATTGGCCACTCCTCGATCCTTGATCTTCTCAACTTCACACATGAAAACACGGACTACACCCCACCGAAACTGAGATTTGACCGACACTTCCGTACGAGTATCTCTGCACGGGGTGAGTGGGATGGCTCTCCCCCTGATGATGGTAATTCAGTGCCCTTCTATACAGATGGCTCTAAGACCGAAGGTGGGGAGGGCTGTTGTGTTTTCTCCGAAAAGCTCAACCTGAGCATCTCGTTCCGCCTCCCTGATCATTGTAGCGTTTTTCAGGCGCAAATCATGGCGATTAAGGAAGCCCTGTCCTGGCTAAAATGTAATGTATTATCTGTCAGGGATATTAGTATTTTCACTGACAGTCAAGCGACAATCAAGTCCTTGGAATCGTGTTCTTTCACTTCAAAGGCCGTCTTAGACTGCCGTTTGTCTCTTACGGAGATGACAGAGCAGTTCAACATTCACCTATGCTGAGTGCCAGGCCACAGGAACATTCCAGGAAACTGTAGGACGGATGAGCTCGCCAGACGAGGTATTACTCTAAGGGTTCTGCTAGATAGGCAAGCCCTTGCTATGCCCCTCGCTACATGTAGGCATCTACTAAAGCTGAACGCTATTAGCAAGACCAATCATAGGTGCGAAATTGGCTCAACGTGTCACATTTCGAGGCAGATCTGGCCTAAGCTGGACCAGAAACGTACTGCCGAGTTGGTTAAACTAAAGCGATTACAGATTAGCTGCGTTATCGGTGTCAACATGCCAAAAGACTTGGCCTCTTTTCCAATGGCTTCTGTAGGAGCTGTAGGGACGAGGAGGAGGAGGAAACCTGCTCTATCACGTAAAAGAATGCTCCATCTAGGGGCTCCCTTCCTTGGCGACATCAGCGATTTCGCGTCCTTAGGCGTCATGAGCATCCATCGCCATCAAAAGCTTCGATCGATTGCTCTCCGACGCGATCACACGTGCTTCCTCGCAGTCACCGTAGTGATAGTCCCCTCGGTTCCCCCCACAAAACCGTAATAATATAAAAAGTCTCCAACTTGCCCAACCACCCATATTTTTTTTTTAAAAAACAAACAAACAAACAAATAATTAACCACCGCGCGGTTAAAACAATTCAGTGCAGTGCAGTCCATAAAAAAAAATAAAAGTGCATAGTGTGCGTGGGTTTCCATCTCGCTCACTCCCCTCCCTTACCGCTGCTGAACTTGATCATTGTGAGTGCTGTATGATCTTTTTTCCATGCGTGCACCCACAATGACCGAGTAAAGCACCGTCTGGTGGATAGCGGGATGCGTGTGCAGATTTTTTGTTGGTGGACCAAAACAAATTGTCGTTTGGGCATAACACCTGCGATAATCTGTTTTGGGAAACTAACGTTGGATCTACACTTCACAACTCGGCTTAGTTAACGTCGGAGTTGTATTTTTTATAACGGTAAGGAATTTTAGAGTAGATCTGAGCAACATTCGTGGGCTCAGATCGAATTTTTTTTTTTTCTGTGTATGTCCACGCCGCCAAGTATAGACCAGCTGTTTTCGCTCTTTGTGAAACACCGATACTCTCGTACTCCAACCACAAAGAAACAGTTTGGCTATACGAGAACGCCAATTGGAATGAATTAAATAAGTTCTATAAGAATTTAAACTGGTCGCTATGCTTCCTCGATAGCGATGTGGACGCCGCGGCTGATATGATTATTAATACAATTCTCCTAGGTATGAGAACTTACATCCCTCACAGCATAAAAGCTATTAGACCCAAGGAAAACGCGTGGTATGACTCGAGCTGTAAAGAAGCTATTAGGTTAATGGAATTAAGTTTTCGGTCTTACAAGGCCAACCCAACTGAGGAAAACCGAAAAAAGTTTAAACGAGCCAGAAAAGACTGCAATGCCCTCATTAACCGAGTTAAATTCTCCCACGACCAAAAGTTGAGGCAAAAAATACTACATTGTCCCAAGTGGAACTTTTGGTCATTCGTGAAAAACATTAAGAATTCGGCCTCGTCATCTATACCGACGCTCATTCATAACGACGTACCAACTGTCAGCTCCTCCAAAGCTAATCTGTTTGCTTCTCACTTTGCAGCAATCTCCACACTGCCAGATAGTGCTTTGTAACCACCTGTACTCGAGGTCGTAGAATTTTCCATGGGACAAGTCCACTTTCACACTCGTACAGTTGCAGGAGTACTCAAAGGTCTTAACATACACAAATCCGCTGGTCCAGATGGTATACCCCCTATTGTTCTGAAGAGGTGTTCTTCTTCGCTAGCAAAACCACTGCGTAAGCTTTTCCACTGATCCTATTCTTCAGGTCTCTTTCCGAGTAAGTGGAAAACAGCATTTGTCCAGCCCGTACCTAAAAAAGGCGATTCTTCTTCTCTCTCCAACTATCGACCCATTGCCCTTACGCCCCTTCTTTCCAAGGTCATGCAAACGCTGATAAACTCTCAGCTAACGAAATATCTTGGATCACGAAAGCTCCTCAATGACCGACAGTATCGCTTTCGTGGCAACAGGTCCACTGGTGATTTGATGTCATATCTCACCGATAAGTAGAACGAATCTCTGCACCACTCTGGTGAAAGCAAGATTATTGCGCTTGGTATTTCAAAAGCATTTGACAGAGTTTGGCATCAAGCTCTTTTGTCGAAAATGCGTGCATTTGGGATCGATGATACTCTTCTTCTATGGATTAGAAACTACCTTTCGGACCGTTCAATTCAAGTTGTTTTGGACGGCTTCAAGTCTGAATCTCACCAAATAAATGCTGGTGTCCCCCAAGGCTCTGTTTTATCTCCGACTCTCTTTCTCATTTTCATAAATGATCTTCTGTCTGCAACTTCTAATCCAATCCATTCCTTGGCTGATGACAACACCCTCAGTTTTGCATATTCGTTCCCAAACTCACGACCCTGCTCTTCAGCTGTGGATGAAGAACGACAACGTATTTTAAACACATTAAATTCCGACCTTGACGGCATATTTAAATGAGGCTTAACCAATGAAGTGGAATTTAATGCATCCAAGACTCAATGCTGTCTTCTGTCATTAAAGCGAAACCCTACTCATCAGCCATTATCCATGAATGGCACTTGCATTGTAGAAACCGAAAAACTTTCCATGCTCGGTATGTGTGTCAACAACAAACTCTGTTGGAACGACCATGTATTCGAAATCGCCAAAAATGCAGCGAAATGTTTAGGTTTCCTAAAGCGGTGTAAGAAATATTTCACCCCTTCTGATTTGGCTTCAATTTATAAGGCGTACATTCGCCCTAAGTTAGAGTATAACGCTCACATCCGGTCTGGTGCACCAAAAACCATATTGCACTTGCTAGATAGGATTCAAAAACGCGCGATAAGACTAATAGGAGACACGAGTATTACAAGCAATTTTGCTTCGCTCGAACACCGTCGCAATATGGATTCCGGGGGCAAGCAAAATAATGAAACAGTCTATAAGGAATTTGAGGGTCGCGAGTTGGAACGTTGGAAGCATGACCGGTCGAAGTTACGAGCTGGAAGAGATGATGAATAGAAGGCGGGTGGATCTCTTGTGTGTCCAAGAGACGAAATGGAAAAACACCGGAAATCGGGCGCGTTTCTTGGACGTTAGGACAAAAGATTACAAGATGTTCTTCTACGGAACGGAAAAGGCTAAGAACGGAACCGGTATCATCCTTGCGGCAGAGCTACTTGGTAACGTCTTGAGCATTTTGAAGTCAGAGGGATAAAGATGCATTTTGACTAGATTTCCACAATCTCCTTAAGAACATCCCAAAGGAAGAGTTTCTGTTTGTTGGAGAAGATTTGAATGGACATGTCGGGAAATCAAACGAAGACTATGAAGACTGCCATGGAGGACTAGGATATGGCACCATGAACCTTCCTGGTGAAGACATCCTAAGCATGTGCAAATCACACGGTCTTATCGTGTTAAATACCATGTTCATCAAACAAAGCCGACACCTGATCCCTTACAGCAGTGGTGGAGATGAAACCCAGATTGACTACCATTTGGTAGCCAGTTTCATGAAGCCTCGGGTAAAAGATTGCAAAGTGATCCTGGGAGAAGCAATCGTTCGGCAACACCGTCTCCTTCTAACAGAAATTTTTATGAAAACACGGAAGAAAAGCAAACAAACAAGGGTCTCTGAGAAAATCAAGTGGTACAATCTGGACAAAGAAAAAGGCGAGGCTTTTGTTTTCGTAATGGAAAATTACCTCTATCACACCATCAACGGAGCTGAGGATGAAGAGTGCAGAGCACAAAATATGTGGGATTCCCTACAGCGAACTTGCTTAAAGAAGGCGAAATCACTGCTAGGAGCTTCAAAATGCCACCATCAACACGCCAAAGAAACATGGTGGTGGAGTAATGAAGCTAAGGAGGTGATAAATGAGAAGAAAGCGGCTTTCAAAGCTTGGTCAAAGTGCTTGGTCTAACAATAGTGACGAAAAAGTTCGCCTCGGAATGGAATACAGATGTTGCAAGAAAAAAGCGAAGAAGAAGTGCACCCAGCTTCAAGCAGAGAGTACGGCGGGCCTGTATCGGGAGCTGGAGAAAATATATTCCCCGGTTGCTGATGCAAACCAGGCTATCCAGGAGCTGCGAAGACACAATATGAACAAGAGCGCAACCATCTTCAAAATAGTCGCCCAAGGAAGGAGGAATGCTCCGGAGACTCGTTCGCCAAAGTTCATTAACAATGCTCATTGCCAGCTTCTTGTGGATGACGAGAAAATTCTGCAGAGATAGCGGCAGTATTGTGAAGAACTTTTAAATGAACAGTTTGCCCGGCTATACTTTCCAAGAGCCACCCCTAACTGTGAAGAAATACCCGACATTACAGTCGAAGAAGTTAGTGAGGCGGTGAAATACTCAAAAAAACGGAAATCGGTTGGGCCAGACGAGATGCCCTCTGGAAAAAGATGGGAGACATCGGGTTCAGATAGCTCAGAATTCTCATCTCCAAATTTGTGAGAGGTGACCCAATGCCGAATCAATGGAGGGAAAGTTACCTTCTCCCTGTATACAAAGGGAAGTGTGATAAGTGAAACTGTGATAACTACCGTTCGATCAAGCTGACGTCACGCACCAGCGGGTATTAGGTGGCCGACTGCGAAGAATAATACGGCTATCTGATGATCAGTGCGGGTTTGTCTCGGGTAAATCAACCACAGATGCAATCCAAAGTATAAGGATCATAATGGAAAAACATCGTGCTTCCTTCAAGGATTTGCATATTGTATTGGTTGACTTTGAAAAGGCATTCGACGGACAACCACGAGATCTGATATGGGTGGCGCTAAGACATCCAGGGGTTCCAGAAACCTATATACAGTTGATCATGGACATGTACGAAGGAGTAAAGACAAGAGTAAGATGCCCCGCTGGAGTAACTGAAGAGTTCCCAATCAAAGTTGGGGTGCTTCAGGGAAGCGTCTTAAGTCCTTTGCTCTTTATTACAGTCCTTGATTATCTGCTTGAAGGTAAAGTGATGGACCCCAAGGTACATCAATTATTCTTTGCTGACGATGGAGCCATCATAAGTGAGGATCCTACATCCCTGCAGCGAGCACTTGATGTGTGGGTGGACGTTCTGGAGGGAAATGGGTATCGCATTAGTTCAAGAAAGACAGAGTACTTATGCTGCCCGTTCTCTGATCCAATCAGGCCTATTCCGGACATTTATTTGAATGGAACAGTGCTTCTCAAGTGCGAAAAGTTCAAATATCTGGGATCTATGATCAATAGCAAAGCAACTTGTGATGACGATATCAATCATCGCGTAAGCGTAGGGTGGATGAAGTGGTGAGAAATTTCCGCTATCTTCTGTGACAGAAAAATGCCCCCTAAGTTGAAAGGAAGGCTCTACACCGCAGTTGTGCGTCCAGCGCTCACATACGGTTCACAATGTTGGACGATAACGGCAACTGAGATGAAAATGCTTCGCATGACAGCAGGAGTGACAAAGCTTGATCGAATAAGAAGTTTGAAGATCCGTGGAAGCTTTCACATCAAGGAAACCATCGTACAAAAAATAGAGCGCGACCGGCTCAGCTGGTATTGCCACGTTCAAAGAAGAGATCATTTGAACCCAGTTAAAAAGGCAATATCAATGCACGTTCCAAAGACATCGCGATGTAGGAAAGGCAGGGCTATAAACGCCTGGATCACACAAATGCGACGACATCGGCATTTCATTGGCCTCAGTAACCGAGTGATCCAAAATCGGCAGGCCTGCCGATATTTTCTGAGGTTAAATAGGCGAAACCCACAGGCGGATCAGTAGAAATGCGGTGAAGTGGGAGGGTTGTGATCCCTTATTTTTGGATCACAACCTCGCTGAAAAAGGAAGAAGAAGAAGAAGAAGAACACGTTTGTGGATTGCTCTCCCCGAGTCTGCTTTTCCTCTCCATTATAACCTAGAGACATTTAAGACCAATGTGCATCGGTGCCTCCTTTCCCCATAACCCCTCTTCCTTAACACTCACGTTATGTATAATGCATAAAAATGGTAGTCATAACCCCTTTAGCGCGAGTAAATTATAAAAAAAAAATTAAAGAAATTAAAACCCCCGGTTGGTTTTATTAGCCCCTGAGTGGTCTAATGGTAGATCGTTGGCATCACAATGGACCTTTATTGGTCTAAGTGTATCTGCATCGTCGTGCAGACAGCCAATCTAACCTAACCTAATCTAAGCCCCTCTTCCATGTCATAATGAAGGGTTCTCTCACTGAAGTAGCTGCTGAGAATATTATCAGCAGGTAGTTAGGTATATGCAGGTTGCTTAGCGCTCTAACTATGCAGCTCCAGCTGGCTGAGTTGAATGCGTTTTTGACGTGTCGAGTGTTACGACGGCGCAATACCGCGGAGAAGATGGCCAACCACCGATGGCAGCATCTAGGCCAACGTAACACCGCCAGACAACTTTGGCCAACGCTGAACAAATCTAGATCCGTCGGACTCCTGAAACACAAGATAGGAACGCTCTACAAAATAACAAACGTCCTCATAGGACACTGCGCCATAGGAAGACATACCCAGAGACTAGGTATCCCGTACAATGAGTTCTGCGGAAGCTGTAGGGATGAAGTGGAAGAAGAGACCATCAGTCACCTCCTATGCTCTTGTCCTACGCTCGCCAACATTAGGAATATCGTGAATACTTTCTCAACGATCTAAATGATTACGGCAACGCCTGCACGGCTAAAATCAACTCAAATGGTTCCTAGAGTAAGAGGGTGACCCACCCACCTATTTCTGGTCCAAGCGCATCATCATCGAGGGCCGATCCTAACCAACCAACCAGCCAAGGAAAGAGAGACTGTTGTGCATTTTTTATACACTTGAATGTTTATGCAAATCTAGCATTTAAAAGTCTGTTTTCCCGGTGTTACGGTTCCTTTAAATGGCTTCAGCAGAATATTCAAAATATATCTGTTAACACATCAGTGGCTTTATATAGGAAATCAAATGCCTTATTGGTTTTTAACAACCTGTTGTAGGTTGATAAAATCACATTAATTTGCATACACAGAAGAGTGGGTCATTAATGCTCATCGCAAACGTATCCAAACCAAATTGCTATTTTTGTACAATTCTTGCGCAGTTGCCTCCATTATCTATAGTCAGGCAATAAACTTACTTTCGCGAATATGCCATACACAAGATCTAACAACAAACTAATTGGAACACGTTTTTTTTTTTTGATGCAATCTAATCGAGTTGGAGTCATCTGTCAAATCCAGTTTCTTCTCTTCTTTGCGGTTGGGAAAACATGGCTGGCGGCGAAATCCCAAAGTTGGAAGAATCCATTGGTTTGATATGCTTACGAACGACCTTGGAGACATGATCTTTAAAGATCGTAAAACCACTGATTTATGAAGTATTACTTCAAATTCATGGAACTAAAGACCCATTGGAATTTTTTGTTATCTAAACAACATGAATTGCATTTATTTTTACCATCGCCTGAGTAGAACCGATCAATTGACAATTTACAATCTAACCGTGCAGTGGCTCTGGGGCAGGTGGATGGGCAGCAATGTAGGCTAGAGCGCGAGCAACATATTCTGGCTGTGGTGGTGGTGTTGGCAAATGTTCACCCACTGGATGGAAACCGTTCTCGTCAGCGGTGTAGGACAAATGCACGGCTTCACCGCCAGGTGAAACGTAGTTGTAATTTCCATTAATGGCATGCTCATCACCAGCTGAATCGACATCAATTCCATTTGAGGTTTGGAAAGCATAATGGAAAACGCCCTCTGGTGAGATTGTGTTCTCCAGACTCCTAGTTTCAGCGGTGACTTCGCTTTCTACGGGAAAAGCAGCCGCCATGCCAACAATGGCAGCGAGAACGACCTAAAAAACAAGAAGCAAAACCGTTATATTTCGTATAATATTTACGAGTATGTTGAAAAGTGTGAACTTACGAATTTGAACATGTTGATTACTGAAGTATTCCAAGGAAACTGATAATTTATCCTGTCAAGATGGGGCTTTTTATACCCAAAAATTCAAATGATCCTTAATGTTAGAGGTAAAACCGCCGTTAAGTAAATTTTTGTGAGCTAACTCGTAGATCTGGTCTGCATCCCCGTACAGATGATTTTGTTAAGCACATCCGAAGCTTAGATTCGAAGGAAAGCAGGTTTGTCCGTTAGAACAAACGCAGTTGCGGATATTTTTATTTTTATGACAGTAAAATCTCTCATTTTTTCTTGGTGAGGACTGGTACTAACCCGTTTTTGACGTAATTTATTGGATAAAAACAGCATTATTCGGAGAAATTTGTTACCAAGAATGTTATTTTGTTTTATTTTTCTAATCTTATTGATCAAGTACTAAGTATGATAGCACGTAAACGTACTTTGAAGTGAAACATTTTATTCAGTTTAAATCCACTGGGTTTAGTTGCCTTTTTAGCAGAAGAAGTACTGTGAGTTTGGATTTGATTTTGCTCTATTAACTTGCAATGCGAGTTTTCAAATTTCACAAGGAAATTACAAAGGTGCTCTTCATGTAGATAAATTTGTCAAGATAATCGAATTGTACATGCAGCAGCACTTTCGATTAATTGTTTGTCTGGGCACTTTATTTACTGAAGAATAGAATGTCTTACATTAGTACGTTAGGAAGTTTGCACGTCATCGGACGTAATCTTGCCGGTGCTTGAGATAACACTAAAAATTTGTCTGGATCTGGTATATATTCGAAAGATATTTAGAGAAGTTAAAGCTGTCTTCATACCCAAAACGGGTAAATGCTCTCATACCAATACAAAAGATTTCAGACCTATTAGTCTATCATCATTCCTCTTAAAAACATTAGAGCATCTGATTGATATCCATTTACGCAACAGTATTGATAAGAAACTACTGTCGGCGGCCCAACATGCATATTGCAAAGGTAAATCAGTGGAGACGGCATTATTCTCACTGGTGCGTAATGTTGAATATTCCCTGCTTCATAAGGAATATACTATGGTTTCTTTTCTCAATATAGAGAGCACTTTCAACAATGAGCGATAGCGGATGCACTATCAGACCTGAAGGTCGACAGCTCACTTTGCGAATTGATTAATCTACTGCTTAATGGTCGGATTATCAACTCCAAGCAGGGTGGGACCTTTGGGGACCTGCATTGCGATTGATCGGGAAACTACTGATTGTCCAAAACTTGGCTTGGGCCAGTAGCGCAACAATCAAGTTCGTGATGAAGTGCTTACTCTACATCCTAGTGGTGGTCCCCGGGCAACTACCTTATACGTGTAGGCTAAAATTGTAAGTGCGGGTTGTCTAGGGCCTTGATTCTAGGCTAGGTAACGTGGGCCAGCAACCTGCGTGACCGAATATTGCCCGCTACAGAAACCGACACTATGCCTCGGATAAGGAATGATCACATGTTGGCGACTTTTGGCTATTGTACACGGACAAAGAAAGGTATCTGGAATGTAAAGACGCTCCTCGATGTAGGAGGCGGTCCTTCCAATGCCAGATTCCTCCAATTGGAAAAAGAATTCATGCGATATAAACTGGACATTTTGGGGGTAATTGAAGTAAGATGGCTAGAAGCGGGTGAGTACCAGTCTCCAACGCGTAACACTGTACTACTCTATTCTGGAAGACCATCCGGAAGTCCGCGGCAATATGGAGTCGGACTAATGCTAACAACAACAGCACGCAAGGGCCTAATTTCCTGGCAGCCTCATGGTGATAGGATTTTGACGGCCAGATTCCGGACTAGAGTACGACGCGTCACCATCATACAGTGTTACGCCCCAACGAATATTTCGTCTGAGGACGAAATGGAGAGCTTCTACAATCTCTTAAGTGCCGTGTCTTCAACACAACACCAAATGGAGACATTGTCATAGTGATGGGGGATTTGAATCGGGAAGCTTGGACTAGGCAACCACAATGACAACGACGAAAGGTTTGTGGATTTCTGCAATGCCAAGCGCCTTGTGATAGGTGGCACCAAGTTTGAGCACAAGACCTGCCACAAAGTCAGATGGGGTTCCAATGACAGGCAAGCAACATCCAACCAAATTGACCATTTTGCCATCAGCCGCCGCTTTAGAAGTAGTCTCCTGGACGTCCGAAACAGGCGAGGGGCCGATGTGGGGATAGTACGTGATCACCATCTTATGATAGCTACTCTCCAACTACTCACTGCTGCAGTTCGAAGATCCCACGACAACACAAGAATGCCCAGATTCAACATCCATAGACTTAGTGATCCCTCAGTGCGCCAACAATTAAGGGAGCACTTTTCGCAAGGTGTGGAAGCAATCAGCAGCTCAATGCCCGCAACCATCCAAGACCATTGGTGTGCTGTGAAAAATGTTTTTACATCTGGTGCTGAAAGAATTGTCGGTCGATCGCAGGGAAGACATAGGGCGTGGCTTTCCGAGGATACCTGGAGACGGATTGACAAACGAAAACAGCTGAAAGCTCGCGTTGCAGCTACCCCAGCAGCAGGGAGAAGCGAGCTAGAGTCCCTATATCGCATGAAGATGAGAGAAGTTCCACGTAGCGTACGACGTGACAAGCGCAACTACATTAACGTGCTGGCTACAGAAGCAGAAGAAGCTGCACGGAAGTGCGACAGCAGGACCGTCTACAGAATCAAGAAAGAGCTGACAGGTGTTCGCAGCTCCAGCCAACAGCCAGTGAAAAGCATAGACGGCTCCTTGCTCATTTGGGATGAGGACCAGCTCAAGAGATGGAAAGAGCATTTTGCTATGGTTTTGAACCGTGTATTCGCTAGCGATATGCTCCCAAATCAGACTGAGATGCCCGAGGTGAGAAGTTCCCGAATACGCACCACGACTCCCAGTAAAGATGAGATCATTACCGCGATCAAGGCTCTCAAAACCAACAAGGCGGTGGGACTTGAAAGGATTCCAGCAGAGCTCTTACGAGCAGCGCCCACAACATCGGCTGAGCTTCTGCTTCCACTTATAGATAGAGCTTGGGAAGCTGAGAGCTTTCCAAACGAGTGCAAAAAGGAAATGATCGTCAAGCTTCCTAAGAAAGGAAATCTAATGGATCGCGGAAACTGGAGATGTATCTGCGTGCTGCCTGCTGTAGCTAAGATAATAGCTAAAATCACCCTGGAGCGAATTAAACAACATCTCGAAAACACACTCGATGCCGAACAAACAGGTTTCCGCTCTGGATCCTCCTGTGTCGACCACATCAACACCCTGTGGATTATCATCGAACAGTGTGTTGAATGTCGATCGCCACTGCACCTGCTGTTCATCGATTTTGAGAAGGCGTTCGATAGTGTCAACAGGGAGTTTATTTGGCGTGCCTTACGCAGGAGAGGTATTCCCGATAAACTAATTGCTATTATCAATGCTACATATGAAGGCCTCAAATGTCACGTTCTGCACAGAGGAAGGTTGTCTGAGGAATTTGAGATCCAAAGTGGGGTAAGACAGGGCTGTATCCTTTCACCGATATTATTCATATTGGTGATTAGCGATGTGCTTCATGCAGCTTTGTCGACGGGATTCCTCCGTTTTCCGTCGATGGACTCTTGCATCTCAACTGAAACATCTTGACTACGCTGACGATGTATGCTTACTCTCCCACAAAATTATGGACCTCCACCAAATGACAGCAGATGTGGAGAGGGAGGCAGGTGTCGTCGGGCTAAAAATGAATACGGCAAAAACTAAAATTATCTGCCTTGGAACTTACTCATCGGCTCAAATATGCATTGCTGGACAACCGGTAGAGAGAGTAGAAGATTTCCAGTATCTTGGGAGTATTGTCTCGACCGATGGTGGAACCGAACTGGATATAGCCAACAGGATCGCCAAAGCAAAATCTGCGTTCGGGATGTTTTCCAAAATATGGCGAAGCAATGCAATCAGTTTGAGCACCAAAATAAGACTGTTCCGCTCCAACGTTGAATCCGTACTGCTATATGGTTGCAGCACGTGGAGAGTGACCACTACTATCGCCAGAAAGCTGCAAACATTTGTTAACAGGTGCCTGCGCAATATCTTAAGAATTTTTTGGCCCAATCGTATCTCTAACGAACACCTTTTCGAGAGAACGGGTCAGAAACCAATAGGCACGACCATCCAATGGCGGAAATGGCAGTGGTATGGTCACACGTTCCGAAAGGGTGACAGTTCCATAGAGAACCATGCTATGCAATGGAACCCTCTAACTCAGGATGGCAGAAGACCTGGCGGTCCGAGGAGAACTTGGCGCAGAACAGTCGAGAAGGAGGCACGGCTGTTAGGAAAAGTAGGGGAGAACTCAGACATATTGCCAGAAACCGTAGACGATGGCGCGTAGGCGTAGAAGAGGCCCTAGGACCCACAAGGCGATACAGGACATAAGTAAGTAAGACGATTCGAGGATACCAAGTCACCTGGATTGGATGGCATACCGAACAAGGCCCTTAAATTAGCCATTAAAACAAATACGCAACCATTTGTGGAACTCTACAACAAGTGTCTAACAGAAGGAGTTTTTCTAGACCAATGGAAAAAGCAACGTCTAGTGCTGCTGTCTAAAGGGGAAAAAATCACCAGACGAGCCCTCGTCATACCGTCCCATATGCCTGTTAGACACATATGCAACCGATTAGAAGTGGCAATTGATGATGCAGGGGGAATCTCCAACCAACAGTTCGGTTTTAGGAAAGCTCGTTCTACAGTAGACGCAATAAGAAGGGTAACTACAACCTTGGAAGAAGCTATTCAGGGCAGGAGATGGAGAGGCGGTGCAAAGAAATACGGTGCCGTAATAACATTGGACGTCAAAAACGCGTTCAATTCTGCGAATTGGGGACTCATAGTGCAATCGCTTAGGTCAATGATGGTGCCATGGTTCTTAGTTAAAATAATACTGAGCTACTTCGAGAAACGGTTTCTGCTCTACGATACCGACGATGGAGTAAAGCAGTACCACATATCTGGCGGAGTTCCATAAGGATCGGTATTAGGCCCTATCCTTTGGAATATTATGTATGATAGGGTTCTAAGGCTTGGAATCCCAAATGAGGCAAAAATCATAGGCTTTGCCGATGATATTGCAATTGTCGTGGTTGCAAAACATCTAGAAGAAATAGAGGATATTGCAAATGAATGTATCCGAAAAGTCAAATGTATATGGCAGCAGTCGGGTTAGAGCTCGCCGAACATAAAACGGAGGCAATATTGGTAAGCAGCCGCAAGAAAAGAGAGGAAATCACTATCAGAATAGGAGATCATAATACGACATCAAAATCGGTTATCAAATACCTAGGTGTGATGATCGACGCGAGGCTCACTTACAAGGAGCACCTTGAAAGAACGTGTGACAAAGCGGCTCGGGTGAGCGGTGTCTTATCAAGAATAATGATAAATATAGGAGGACCTAGGCAACAAAGGATACTTATTCTATCAAGGGTGGGGCTGTCCATCCTTATGTATGCGGCACCCATATGGGCCAAAGCTTTGACGAAAAAGACCTACGCAGAAGGAGAAACTCTGTCAACAGATTATGTGCGCTGAGAGTATGCTGTGCCTTTCGTACGGTGTCAGACGAGGCAGTATGTGTCATCGCGGGAATGCTACCAGCGGATATCTTGGCTATCGAGCTACAAAGGACCTACGACGACAAAAGGAACCTCAAGCGTCAGTCAGAAATATCAAGCTAGAAGAAAGATAGCGAAGCATTAGAGCATGGCAGGAGCGATAGAACCAGTCCTCAAAGGGAAGATGGTCCCATCGACTTATATCGGATATCCAAAAATGGATGGACCGGAAACACGGAGAGGTTTCTATCTTAGCCAGTTCCTAACCGGGCATGCTGCTGCATGGCCAGTAGCTCGGGCTACTGGTATCTTTAGAAGATTACACACCCTTTGGCGCAACCATAAAAAAAGGACATAAGTAAAGAAGTAATTATATTGAGTGGTATACCATATTCTTAAGAGTGAGATTAGACATGCCATTATCGCCATGTGAATTTGAGTTGTCTAATGAGTATATAAACCGTAAAAGTTCTAGACCAGAAATTTAGTTAAAAAAGAAACTCCCACTACAGAATGTGTCATACACTAAAGGAGGGTTTACGCAATGTGCACAGTTCGAAACACTAGCACTTGGAGACGACCGTTGGCCAATAGAAGCAAAGATGTCAACGAATATATTGGCATTCGTTGTAGGATCTACTACACATTTATGACTTAAAAAAGTAGGGCTGGGTATATTGGAAGAATTAATATTAATAATACTATTAATTACCTTCCATTTCTTACTAGGATTGCTAGGTGAGTTATGTACCATGGAGAAATAATATCTGTCACGGCACAATTTAATTTCCTTGGTTACTCATTTTCTTAAAAAGGGTCTTCAAGTATGAATTAAGTGGATGTTTAAAGCATTTTTTACGTAATTCATTTTTAAGTTTAATTTTTTAAAGTAAATAACTATTTATCCAAGACTTAAGTCTTACGTAGCATTTTTTTTAGCGCAGTGGTCTGAGTATAAAATTCTATATACCTTTGTAGAGTTATTAAAAATTTGTCGAAAGCCTTAGAAGGATTACGTTTTTTTATAGAGCTAATCGCATTCATTTTTAGTAACAGTTTGCATATAGCAAAAGGCATGCCAAGATTCCGCATCTCTGGTAGAATCGATAGTCCGTTAGCAGTTTAAATCGCTAACAGCCTACAAAGCTGCTATACTGTTAACATGTCTCTTGATACACTGACTAACAAATGAATGATTCATACTATATGCAAGTCGCTAATTTAATTATTTTCTCATATCAATTAATAGATACCCATCATGCAAACTCATCATGAAGCTTACTGTATTAATACTTATCATCCAATTTACAAAATGATGAATGACAACTTTGTAATTCACATTGTTTCATTCACTAAAATCATATAAAGTTCAATAGAGATTGACTCTTTTTTTTTAGCATTAAAACGTGTTACTCCCAAATGCTCAACAGTAGGCCAACATCGTTAAATAAATAATTAAATTAACAACTACGTCAACCAATGACTTCTCTTGCTCTCGTTTGCTATTGACGCAACTGATTTTCATGGATGCAAAACGAAATACTAACCTCAATGTGAATATGTTTATTGATCAAATATTTTGTAATTCATCAATTGGAGGAGGATTACCAAATGAGGGTTGTCTTGTTGTTAGGTTGTTTGCATTCAGATAAACTGACACGAGTAATGAAATACAGATGAATTCTACATACTCGTATGAAGCGATTAAAGTCATAGTTTACACAACTATGCAGAAATGATACACATGCCTAACTGTTGTATGAAAATGTGAAGTACATACGTCAAAATTTTACTACTCCGTCAACAGATGGCCGAGGAATACTTTTACACAATGTACTTGAGGCCGGCAAAAATCATCATCCTAATCCTTCACGTTGGTGCCAGCCTGTAATAATCGCCACAGTAATCATGTACGTTGTCAAGATGGGGTTAGCCAAGGTCAAAAAGCAATGCATATGATTGATAACTCCTTAATAGTTTAATCCATTCAATATGCTTTTGACCATCGGATTAAGATACCAGATTTCAGTGGTGGTGTGAGCGCTTTTAAAGCACGAAAGTGCAAGGCTGGGTGTTAAACCAGCCGCTAACGAGCTTCTTCAGATGCACAGGCAGCGTCTGTCGTACGCCTTATTCTGATATGGTGGCTCTGTCAAGACGAATCTTCCCTTCCGCACATAATCGTGGAAACCTAATCCAAATAAAAAATGAACAAAAAAAATTAACTAAATATAAAAAATGATACAATTAGCACTTCACCTGAAGATGAGCAGCTTGCCTCAAGCCAGGAGGCAGCAGAAACTTCAGACAACGTAGAAGGTACCAGCCATAGTACACTACCGCTGCCACAACCATCCACTTCCTCAACGGCTGCAGTTGCAAAGGTCACTAGCTAAAGTGCCCCTAGTCAACCAAGCTTCTTAGGAAGCTTGACGATCATTCCCTTTTCCACTCGTTAGGAAAGCTCTCAGCTTCCCAAGCTCTAGCTATAAGTGGAAGCAGGAGCTCAGCCGATGTTGTGGGTGCTGCTCGTAAGAGCTCTGCTGGAATCCTTTCAAGTCCCACCGCCTTGTTGGTTTTGAGAGCCTTGATCGCGGTAATTATCTCATCTTTACTGGGAGTCGTGGTGCGTATTCGGGAACTTCTCACCTCGGGCATCTCAGTCTGATTTGGGAGCATATCGCTAGCGAATACGCGGTTCAAAACCATAGCAAAATGTCCTGCCATCTTTTGAGCTGGTTCTCATCCGAAATAAGCAAGGAGCCGTCTATGCTTTTCACTAGCTGTTGACTGGAGTTGCGACCACCTGTCAGCTCTTTGATAATTCTGTAGACGGTCCTGCTGTCGCACCTCCGTGCAGCTTCTTCTGCTTCTGTAGCCAGTGCGTTGATGTAGTTGCGCTTGTCACGTCGCACGCTACGTTGAACTTCTCTCATCTTCATGCGATATAGGAACTCTAGCTCGCTTCTCCCTACTGCTGGAGTAGCTGCAACGCGAGCTTCCAGCTGTTTTCGTTCGTCAATCCGTCTCCAGGTATCCTCGGATAGCCACGCCCTATGTCTTCCCTGCGATCGGCCGACAATTCCTTCAGCACCAGATGTAAAAATATTTTTCACAGCACACCAATGATCTTGGATGGTTGCGGGCAGTGATCTGCTGATTGCGTCCACACCTTGCGAAAGGTGCTCCCTTAATTGTTGGCGCACTGAGGGATGTCTAAGTCTATCGATGTTGAACCTGGGCATTCTTGTATTTTCGTGGGATCATCGAAATGCAGCAGTGCGTAGTTGCAGAGTAGCTATCATAAGATGGTGATCTCGTACTATCCCCACATCAGCCCCTTGCCTGTTTCGGACGTCCAGGAGACTACTTCTAAAGCGTCGGCTGATGGAAAAATGGTCAATTTGGTTGGATGTTACTTGCCTGTCATTGGAAACCCAGCTGACTTTGTGGCAGGTCTTGTGCTCAAACATTGTGCCACCTATCACAAACCGTTCGCCGTTGTCATTGCGGTTGCCTAGTCCATGCTTCCCGATTACATGTTTGAGCCCTTCCTTGTCGTTGCTTACCTTGGCATTCAAATCCTTCATCACCATGACAATGTCTCCATTTGATGTTGTGTTGAATACGGCGCTTAAGAGATTGTAGAAGCTCTCCTTTTCGTCCTCAGACAAACTATTGCCCACGTTACCTAGCCTAGAATCAAGGCCCTAGACAACCCGCACTTACAATTTTAGCTTACACGTATAAGGGTTTATACGTATAGTTGCCCGGGGACAACCACTAGGATGTAAAGTAAGCACTTCATAACGAACTTGGTTGTTGCGCTACTGGCCCAAGCCAAGTTTTGGGCGATCAGTAGTTTCCCGATCAATCGCAATGCACGTCCCCAAAATGCAGGCCCCCAAAATGCAGGCCCCCAAAATGCATGGGCATACAGTACTATCTATTATTGTCAGTTCTCTGTTCATGTCGGCATGTTTTGAATTGATAGTCGGAGAGCTGGTGAACGTTTTTGAAACGTCATTTTAGCACAGGAAATAAATATATTTTTTTGTTAAACTTGAGCTAATGATCACAAATATCAACGTCTGGCAGCTGTCTGTTGGTGCGTTTGGGGGGGGCTGGGCCCCAAAGACGTCAATAAAAGGGATGCGGTCACGTCATTTCAGCAAAGCTGAATTTTTGCATTTGAGTAGTTTACTTGTTTATATAACATATTTTACCACTGCCAGACATTTTGGCCGGGTCTAACATCCTGCCAGACGCAAGCGAAGTTTGAATGTCGCTACTAAAGCCATGTGCGACAAATGTATCTAATAGCCGATTTTCATCGAAACTATTGAAGCATTTGAAAACTTACTAAGTATGTCTTATAGGAAATTAAATTCTAAATAAAATAGTATATACACAAAATTTTCATATATCCAGTAGAACAGAAGATATTTTAAAAAGTGTCAGTAGCCGCGATACGAAACCATTCGTTTCGTATTAAGATATCATCATATGTTTTCTCCCTTCGGCTGTTCTACCTGGGAAAAACAAAACAATTATGCTTTCAATAATTTTCGGTTTTTTTATTGGGTTATATAAATGATTTGGAAGAATATAATTTCCTGTATTACGGTATTTTAATCTTGTATATCATCGTCTTCTTCGTCGTCAGGTTCAGATCCATCATAACATAAATTAAAGAATTTAACAATTTTTTTTAGTTTGCATGGAATAATCAATATGCAATAGTATTGCAATAAAAATAATGCTTTATAATATTCATAATGTATGTACCTGAACTCTCGTTTTCATCATAAATATCAGGAGGTTGGATTACAACGTCTTTCACCAAAGCAGGTAATGATCACCGTCGAATCAAAGAAACTCATATATACCATTAGATTCCAATCATCCAATTTCAATTGGGCATAAATTAGTTGAATTTTTTAAATGTGCATTTCTCCAAATATTTGAAATATAATGAGCCCGTAAGAAATGTTGACGCAGCTCTGATTTACACGGTGGCAAATTTCCAGCGTCAACATTTTTAAATTTTTTATGGAAATCGTCATTCATGTTCATTGCATTACATGTTTTTTTAAATATCTCATATCTGGATTTATTGACGTAATTTATATTACGGATATTATACAAACGACATACAAACTCCTCTAAGACTTCAAAAACTTGTTCCCTTGAGCCTTATACATGTACATCCAAAGTACCAAGCAAGATCAGTAAATGGTTTTTGATACTTGTGGGATTCATTCAATTGTATAAAAGGTCTTCGTTTTCGTTTTCTGTAAAATGTAGCAACGATATTACGTGTGTATTATGTGTAAAGAATTACACAAAGACTCTCCTAGAGCATTAAACAATTTGGATAAATCTACAAATCGTCGTGAATTTCTAACGCCAACCTCCTTCCAAATGTTCAGAGAGCTATTTAAATGTTCCATGTTACCTAACATAATCACAATAACGTCTGTATCTGAACATTTTATTAAAACATTTGCATCTTAATCGATGTTGCAAACATGGTAGACAATTTTGGTGTCAGCTTCTTCATGTTTTTCACAAGATAAATTGTCTTCCACAGTTTTTTTCACTTTTCCATTGTCAGTTTTAAAACAGTAACAAAAGTCATAATTTGTTGAGGTTGTCCAAGCTATCTCTCAGAAGATGTTCGCTGTCTTCGATAGATGGTGAAAAATAATGATCAAAATGATATCGATTCTGGATGCAGAATACCTAGTAGCCACTTGCAATATTTTTTTTGAGATGTTGCCGTATGTTTTTGGAACTTTCTTTAAGAGATGCAGCATGAAAAAGCCATCGATAATTACAATATCAATATTGCGTACTGCCTGACTATCAACTTTTGCCTCCAACAGTTTCATGAGAACAGATTTATCGGTTTTACAAACTGTTCCATCTAAATGGCACATTGATAAAGGAACAGGCATCAAAGGATACGATAAAACTTTTGCAATACCTATAAATTGTTCCAGGGTATTGCTATAGGGTTTGGTGCTGCTCGTCCTGTTGCAATGTTATATAAGAAATCGTTACTCAGTTCTGGTGCAAAAGGATTTATATTTTGCTTAATGTAATGCATAAAATTCTGAAGCTGCACGCAACTTTTTTCCATTTTACTTCTTTCCAAGTCTGCTGTAATATCTTGAGCCTTATGCAATCCACATTCCTCAAATACCTGCGATATTATCGTTGATCTTATGCTGTGACTTTTAGACCAGCGTTGACGAGCAGATATCGAATTGGTGAAATGTATAACTCCTGTCAATCTTCTTGCAGCATCTGCATTTATTGTCTGTTCCAACGTCAAATCTATTGGCTGTCTAGAGAATGCTTTTTCGCTTCTTTTCACAACGAAGGACCTGTTCTCAAAAAGTTCTCTTAGTCCTGGGTGAGGTTCGTCGATTTTTAATAAATTATCGTGGTACTTGACCAACCACCGTGCGTGCGATTTTGGGCAATATGTGTTTAAATAATTCGAAATCTGCAGTACGAATGCTTCGTGTCAAAGTTAAATAATAATTAACATCATCTACATAAATCATGTAGAACTGCGGTGTTTTGCCAAATTGTCCATTAATCGTTGCTTCTTGATATGCATTATATTTTCTAAACAATTGTATAAGGTAAGGATGGTCAATAGTGGGACTTGATGTCTGTGTAGATTGAAAGTCATTAAGATAACTGATTATATCATCGCCAATTTCTATTTGTTCTTTCTTCATAAAACTTTCAAAACGTAGGATCTGAAAGCCCAAAGTCATTAAAGGATGCAGTCTCTTGCACGTGTTAAAATGCTTTACAGCTATAAATCCAACCATTTGCTAAAAGTCCACTATCCACCATTACATAAGCCAATCCAGAATCAGCTATAAACTTTCCGATGGCTTTGAAATAAGCCATCATGATGTGGAAGCTGCCTAGATGAATAAAAAGGCCATTGAATCTTGGCTTTTTCAGTTGCTTGAATTTGATTAGCGGCTACTGACACTTTTTAAAATATCTTCTGTTCTACTGGATATATGAAAATTGTGTGTATATACTATTTTATTTAGAATTTAATTTCCTATAAGACACACTTTTCAAATGCTTCAATAGTTTCGATGAAAATCGGCTATTAGATACATTTGTCGCACATGGCTTTAGTAGCGACATTCAAACTTCGCTTGCGTCTGGCAGGATGTTAGACCCGGCCAAAATGTCTGGCAGTGGTAAAATATGTTATATAAACAAGTAAACTACTCATATGCAAAAATTCAGCTTTGCTGAAATGACGTGACCGCATCCCTTTCTTTGACGTCTTTGGGGCCCAGCCCACCCCAAACGCACCAACAGACAGCTGCCAGACGTTGATATTTGTGATCATTAGCTCAAGTTTAACAAAAAAATATATTTATTTCCTGTGCTAAAATGACGTTTCAAAAACGTTCACCAGCTCTTAGACTATGAATAATTCCAATCTTCAGTTATACTGAGTCCCAGCATTACTGGACGACAGTGCCATAAGTGCTGCCCAAAGGCGCTAGAATACATATCTTCTCAGATAGCCAAGCAGCACTTATGGCACTGTCGTCCAACCAAATGGACTCCAGAACCGTGAAATGCTGCTACGATGCATTACAAGACCTTGCCAAATACAACAGGGTAAAACTCGGTTGGGTACCCGGACACCAAGGGATTGTGGGCAACAAATCTGCAGATGAGCTTGCTAGGGCTGGCGCAGAATCTGTGTTCATAGGTCCTGAACCTTATTGTGGCGTCAATTTGGCGACAGCTACAACGCTGATTAACGAATGGGAAAACAAACTTCGTCTAGACCACTGGACTAGTGGGCCAGGTCTAAGACAATCCAAACGATTAATCAAGTCTTACTCCTATAAGGAAATCCTTAACTTAGATAGGGAAAGCATTAAGAAGCTTGTGAGCTTTCTTACTGGCCATTGCGGCTTGAGATACCAACTTAACAAGATGAACCTGTGCCAAGAGAAGGAGTGTCGGTTCTGTTTAGAGGAGGATGAAACTTCCGAACACATTCTTTGTGAATGCCCGGCACTACACTGGTTAAGGAAACGTATTCTCCACAAGGAGATATTTAGTTCAGTGGAACTGAAATGCTCCGCTACTAAAGACATACTCACTTTCAAAAGGGAGGTAGTACGTCTGTTAGATTAACTCCAACCATCCGATACAATAGATCTTTCAGGTTGCAGTGTCGTTGCCACGCGAGCATGGGTTGTACAAGAGGAAAAAAAAAAAACGCTTCAGCATCACCATAAATATAATTAAGCAGGCAAAAATTTCTTTTTCTCTGCTTCTGTTGGCTCCAAAATGTTATATTTCTCCTTAACATATTCAAGACGAATATTTCTTCCAATAGAAAAACTGGGGAGGGATTAGCTGCTCCCCCGCAGCCACTAGCGCAATTGACTCCGTTTAACAACAATTTCTTTTTGAAAACAATAAAATATTTATTTTTCTTTTAATCGCAGATAATCGCAGATGAAAATAGTTCTGACTGAAACTACAATGATGGTGGAGTGCAGTAATATGCATCTTATGTAGTTACTCTTAGTTACTAAAAAACTGGAGCCTTTAGAAATTGAACTCAACGCGAATTTGATGATTTTAATTTCCTCCGACTTCTCAATTCTTTATTTCAGTAAATGAGAATACAAACCTGTTTTCAAAGAATCCATCCATGTTTTGATCACGTCGGTAAAATTTTAGAAAACAAATACAACTCTTTGCTTATTGAATGCTAATTAAACAGAAACTGCCTCATGTTAAGAGCTGTCATAATCTCTTTTTCATCAACTGTTTATTCGTTTGATGGAATCTCACAGTTTACTAACGGTTTACTTGCTCTCCAAAATTTGCCAGCGATCCTGTCCTGTCTTTCGCAGATCAGTGAGTTCATAGGTCACAATTAGAAGTAGTTAAAAATTAAATCAAGCGGTATCATTTTTTTGGTTTTTGATCAGCTAGGTTGCTCTAAACGACCCACTGTGCGTAGTCTGCAAAGGATAAAACCTTTTGAACTCGCGTCATAGTACGTAAATATACCATATATACCAGTTGTGATAAACGGAGGAACTTTCATTGGAATTTAACATGTCTAAAGTGCTACATTTCTTTTTAATTATGTTACATACGAACATCTTTTTCCAAAAAATAAAAAAAAATAAAAAAAAACTGCTGGATAAACGTCGGCTTAGTTGTAGTATTCATTTTGAAGAACGGTGTTAGTGAGTAAAAATCTCACACTACCATAAGCACGCGCGGTCGGGCCTTACGGTGTCTTTAGAAGATTTTTCACCTGCTCTCGGCAAAAAAAAGTTATTTAATGTTAATTTAATAATAATAAAAGAACAACGATTAAAAATAAACCTAAAAACCAACCGGCCAAAGAAATCGTTCAGAATAAAAGTATGGAAAATAGGAAATCCTATTCCCAAATTGTTAAAAATGTACGGAAAGATGAGGAAATTTCCATGAAAGAAATGCTGGCGCTTATCCTTAAAAGAATAGATAATCAGGATTTAACAATAAAACAGTTATGCGAAAGTGAGTTTAGATATCGCTATCCTCACTTCATTATGATCGGGTTGACGGGAATTTTGACTGCCATCGTCACTGTTGAATGGCTCATTCTGCCTGACAGCGGAATATTGGTCATCATCGCCGTTTAACAGTCTGCAGAAGTGTTCCTTCCATATCCTCAACACCGACTGCGATTCTACTACTATGTTGCCATTTTCGTCCCTGCAGGCTTCTGTTCTGGCTTTGAAACCCTGGCATGTTCTTTTTACCCTTTGGTAAAATTTTCGAACATTATTCCTGCAATAAAGTCTCTCAATCTCCTCGATCGAGCGCTTCTCATGCTCTTTTTTCTTCTTTCTGAGAAGTCGATGTTCCTCTTTTCTCCTGCGCACGTAGAGCTCGTAAGCAGCTCTAGTCCTTCTATGCAGCGCCGCTTTGTACGCCTCTTGTTTTGCTGCATGTGCTTGCCGGCATCCCTCATCAAACTAGGGTTTCGTTGTGGTGGGCGAGAGAAACCCAGTACATCAGAGGCGGCATCTCTGATGGCTTTTTGGCAACGCTGCCACTGGTCTTCTGCATTTGCTGCTGGCGGCATAGGACTAAGATTGAGATTAGAAGAAACACGATCGGCAAAGGTTCTGGCGGTCTCTTGCGATTGTAGCTTTTCGACGTCAAATTTCCTCACAGCATTTCGTTGATTTCGCTCCGTTGTGGATATCCGCATCCGTACCTTGGCTACAACTAGGTAGTGATCCGAGTCCACGTTGGCTCGTCGGAAAGTCCGGACATCCAGAATACTGGAAGAGTGCCTTGCGTCGATCGCAATGTGATCGATTTGGTTGACGATTTTTCGATCAAAGGAGAGCCATGTTCCTTTGTGAATATCGAGACGTGGGAACCGCGTACTAGCTACAACAAAGTTTCGCCCCGCCGCAAAGTCGATTAGCCTGAGTCCGTTGCCGGAAGTGTTGTCGTGCAGGCTGTGCTTTCCGACCACGCTACTAAAGACGTCCTCTCTTCCTAGCTTTGCGTTAAAGTCGCCTAGGATAATTTGAACGTCGTGGCTAGGGCATTGCTCATACGTCTTGTCCAAGAGCTGGTAGAAGTCATCCTTTGTCGCGTCGTCCTTCTCCTCATGAGGGGCGTGAACGCATATTAGGCTAATGTTGGCAAATTTAGCCTTGATACGGATAGTCATGAGGCGCTCGTTCACATGCCGGAAACTCAAGACTTCTTGCCTAAGTCTGCTTCCAATGACAAATCCGCACCCGAATAGACGCTGTCCTTTTTGTCTGTAGCAATCGCCGTAGTAGATGTCGCAGTTTTTCATACTCCTTTTGCCCGGCCCATCCCATCGCACTTCTTGGATGGCGGTAATGTCTGCTTTGAGACACTCTAGGGCCTCCGCAAGTTGTTCGGCTGCACGTGGTTTGTAGAGGGACCTAACATTCCATGTGCAGACACGAAGATCGTTGTCCTTTTTACGTTTGCATGGGTCGTCAACAGTAAGATCATCCGTATCCGAGGCTGTTGGTTGCTTCGTAACCAAAGGTTTTTTACGTGGTAGGGAAGTTAACCCGACGGCACAACCCCCAACCTGGAGGGCCAGATCCTTTTTTTTTGTACGCCTAGGACAAGAGGCCGGATACACCGGAGTCAGTAACCCACTTCGGGGATATGAGCGCTGCCGTTGGCCCATTAAGGGTTCATCCGCCACCATCTCTTAACAATGATCTTAAAAAACGAATCTATGAATTCAAAAATGTGAAGCGCCGTGGCGTAAGTGGTTAGTGTGTCGAATCACTACGCATGAGGTTCCAAGTTCGAATCCCAGAAAACACCAAAAAGTTTTTTCACCATCCCACCTCCCGCGAGCGTCTGACAAACATCCGAGAGTATTGTTGTCACGAAAAAAGCTTCCCAAATCGCCGTTCGGAGTCGGCATTAAACTGTAGGTCCCTTCCATTCGTGTAAAAAATATAACGCACACAACATGAGTGGTTGCGAGAAGCTAGGCCCTGGCACTTTAAAGAGCTATTGCGCCAAATATTTGTATTTTGAATTCAAAAATGAGTCACTTAGTAGATTTCTACAAAGCTTAGTGACGGATGCGTCCACCGACTACTCTTTGTGGAAAGCAGCTAAGCGTCTAAAAAGACCTCAGTTTCAAAACCTGCCCTTGATAGCACCAGACGGTAAATGGGTCGGAAACCCGAAACAAAAAGCTGATCTGTTCGCAGGACATCTACCGAACGTTTTCAAACCATTCTCGTCAATTACAGACAAAACATTAGACAATTTATAATAAACGCATGTCTTATGACCCGATATGTCCCTCATCATTGGAAAATTGCTGAAGTAATTGTAATACCAAAACAAGGAAAACCACAAACAGAAGTAACTTCTTATAGACCGATATCCCTTATACCAATTATGGCAAAGGTTTTCGAAAAATTACTCCTGAAAAGGCTTAGCAAAATCATCGAAGAAAGAAGTCTAATCCCGAATCATCAGTTTGGATTTAGAAATAAACATTCCACGATACGGATATAGTGGAAAAAGCACTGGACGAAAGACAAGTCTGTTCGGCACTATTTTTAGATGTTGCTCAAGCCTTGGCAAGGTTTGGCATGAGGGCCTTGAGTATAAACTGCATAGGGATTTACCTAGACAGTATTATGAGATACTGAAATCCTATATTTCAGATCGACTCTTCCGAGTCCGATACGAACAAGAATAGTCGGAACTATAGTCCTGTGGACAACAATGCCATGATGGCTACTTTTGCAGATGACACTTCAATATTAGCACGTGATAAATGCACTGTGAAGGCGACAGAGAAACTGCAGAACGCAGTTAATAGAGTAAGTGATTGGACGCAACAATGGCGTATCAAACTCAATCAGACAAAGTCAACTCACATAAACTTCACAAATAAGGAGATAAATAATCTTCCGATATTCATTAACAATCAAATTGTACCCTATGCCAATACAGCAAAGTACCTTGGAATGACTTTGGACGTAAAGCTAAAATGGAAAGAGCACATTAAAAAGAAAAGAGAAGAACTAAACATTAAATATAGAAAAATGTACTGGTTACTAGGAAGAGACTCAGATATGTCTATCCAGAACAAGTATTGACGCCTATCTGGACGTACGGCATCCGATTATGGGGCTGCAAACAAATATTCAAACTATACAGACATTCCAAAACAAAGTCCTTCGTGGAATAATAAATGCTCCTTGGTATATAAGCAATAGCGATTTGCAGCGTGACCTACAAGTAGATATGGTGACGGAAGTGGTTAGAAAGCACGCTGTGTCTCACAATCAGCGACTGCAAAATCACATCAATTCCGAGGTAGAAACCGTCTTAAATGTACGAGACAATATCCGGAGATTGAGAAGAACCAAGCCTCACGAGCTAATGGTCTAAAAGCTATGGAAAGTACTTAAAATTTTAAACTTTCCTCAACGTGATTTTAAATATAAGAAAGAAAAATCATTTGTCGATCTTACATAGATTGGTCCTGATTAAGGAGGTGTTTTTTTTTTTTTTGTGGAGTTAGAGTCCCACACTACTTGGTAACCGAGAACTACAAAGTTTCTTCCGAGATTTTTCACCTCCGTTACACTTTCGTAAAGGCACAGAACATGGACTGTGCTCCAGCCGAACCCAACTCACGGTTTTCACCGGGGTAGGTAACGCCGAACAACTGGCGTGTGTATTTCGAAAAAAAAAATGAAATAATTTTAGTTTCAATTGTATCTCGCCGTACGCTAAATAATAAATAATCGTCATTCTAAAACGTTATTATTTTCATATTTGCATAAAGAAGTTTATTCAGAAAAGTAAGGCGAAGAAGTATTTGTTTTCAATAGTTGACACAGAAATACATAAGTCTTAAATGTCAATCCCCTATGGGTGGCGAACACGAAGAAAATTTATTAAAATATGTTAATTTAATTTTCGTTAAATAAAAAAAAACTCGCAATATAATCTTATGCATTTAGAGTGTTAAGAATCACTGCAGTTTTTATAGTTTGCATAAAAATTTGTTTATACATATCTAAACAGAAACAAACAGAAACCAGACACAATTAAAATTCTAATTTTATTTAATGATATTTCCAAAACAAAAACAAAAACAGTCAAACTATAATCTTCATTATGTCTGATGGAATATTTTCATAAATTTTGCAAATGAAATGCAAATTAAACCAGTCATTTGGCAGCAATGTGACATAAATATTGTCACACATTTTCTAAAACCAACCAAAAAATAATGTCAGCATGGTACTGGGCGTTTATGAATGATTATTCAAATCGAACAGACCTATTGACTCCCAATGAGTAAAATAATTACCTATAATAAGTTTTGGGACAGATAATACATAATATGATGGATTGTTGATACTGAAACTGTTCGCAGAATATCACTGTGAAATTTATTCAAATCGAAATCTAGGTTATCAAATTATTTCCGCAACAATTTGCATAATTCCTAAAAGAATTCAAATTGAAATGTTAGTAGTCCAAGATTATAGGACCACTAATATGTCATGGTTCTTCTTATGGGAAAGTTGTTTCCGTTTTTATGAGAAATATATATAACGGAAGTATTTTTCATCCTTGGATGTATAATAATGCATGAACACGAAACTTATCGTACGTTTTTTAGTATTTATTATAAAAGAAGGGGGATGAAACTCATACCATGCGAAAGGTACTGTGCCATAGATGTGCAGAGAAAAGGAATGATGTGCGTATAATACCTTTAAGTTAAGAAATCCTACAGAGAAAGATCAAAACTTGTATGGGACTGTCCCAATCTATTCGAAGATCTCGCATCGAAAACCACCGTCACTGTGGCCTGGATAGCTGAACATGAAGGATTTGAGGACAATGAACGGCTTAGCAAGAAGAGGCGCTAGCCGCCCACTAGTCGGTTTTGAATCCTGTTTTGGAGTTACACGGAGTAACACAAATCCCAAAATTAAGCAATGGAAAGCTGAGCGTCATGCATGAGTACTGGGCCAAATTCAAGGGCCTAAGACAAGTAAAAATGTTCATCAACCTCAACCATCTTAAACCTAAAAAGCACTTGAGCTCAGCAAAGCAGACTTAAGTAGCAGATATAGACGTATGCCGGCTATGTAGAGAGCAAAAAGAGACGGCAGAACATATTCTTTGTGAATGCCCCATGGCCGCAAGAAAAATACTTTTCCAGCTCGGGAGGGCTTTATTGAGCCCGTCTGGCTTTTGGGATATATAGCCTAGAGCTTTGTTGAGGTTTATCAAGAGCCTAAACCATTTCTCGGCTAAACACCGGGCCGGCAAAATAGATCTTATAGGTTGCAGTGCGTACAAGTCCCTAGTATAGTATAGTACCGTTAAGTCAGGTAAAATAAAGTGAACATACACACATGATGTCCCCATACAAAACACTTTAACCAATTGAAACAAAGCATTTTGATCACGTTCATAGCTGTATGAGCTTAGATCCATTTACCTTCCATGCACGGGAGAATATTACAAGAAAAAAGTTATGCAAACAAATACATAGCGTTGTTTCTTTCGCTGTTTGTTTATTCACCTCGGTCGAATTTCGACCACACGCGATACTAGTTATAATTAATTGATGCATCAATACTTTTGGTTGCCAGTGCCGAACTCAAGCGAGTCTTTCAACCTAACTAGTTTATTGTTCGGAACAGATCAGTTAATGTATTTATGTATCAAATACCAACCGGGTTTTGAGAGTTCTCTCTTAGGAAATATGAATTGACACTGCGTTAGCACATGCCGAACTCGAACCATGGACTGTGAGATCATCAGAGCAAAATGTTACCATACCTATTGACTCATGCCAACCTCGCCAGCAAGCTATTCAATGGGGTGTGCCAAACCAGTTTCAAAACAGTTATTTTTAAATTCCTGATACACGTCAACAAGGATTGTAGAAAATATTTGCCCCCGCTTTGTAGTATTAGTATTATATGCAGTACTTCCCCGTGCAGGGACGGGTTAAGAATATCACTGCAGCGCCCCCCAACAAATAGTGCCTGTCGTAAAAGTCGACTAAGGAGACAAATCAGATCTAGGCAATATAACGCCCAAGTGAGCCCACCGACACATACACTACCTCATAGACTCTCCCACAAGTGTGCATGCGAGTCCGTGTGTTAACACGACTGGAAATCACCGGTGTCATAGAAGAAAGATGAAACAAACAACAATAAAATAGGATGCACGTGTCAAACACCATCGCAATGAAATTGCAAACTGTGTCATTATGGAAATACTTGCTAAAAGAAAAGGCACTACCATTGCTGCGCATGGTGCTGATGCTGGAACGAGCAGAAATGTTCGGGTTCCGGGGGCTAACGTTATGAAACGGATTGGACGAAATTAAAGGGTCGCGAATTGAAACGTTGGAAGCATGACCGGTCGAAGTTACGAGCTGGAAGAGATGATGAATAGAAGGCGGGTGGATATCTTGTATGTTCAAGAGACAAAATGGAAAAATACCGAAAATCGAGGTCGTCCTCTACTGTGCCGTCCATCCGGGGTGGATTCGAAGATTTTCTTAGCGGGAACGTTGGGCTCCATCCGCTCTACATGACCCAGCCATCTTAGTCGCTGTAGATTTAGATTAGATTTAAATGTGAATTTATTTTACAACATTTTCTTAGTTTTACAAGTTTCACAATTTAAGCATTGGCTATTGCCGTCAGCCAGGAAGAGAGTTTTAAAGAAAATTTAACTAATATATAATACAAATAGAACATAAAATACCAATTAGTTTTCTACTTAATGCAATCTTCTTCTTCTTCCTTTTATCAGCGAGGCTATGATCCGAAAACAAGGGATCACAGCCCTCCCACTTCACTGCATTTCTAGTGATCCGCCTGTGGGGTTCGCCTATTTGACCTTAGAAAATATCGGCAGGCCTGCCGATTTTGGATCACTCGGTTACTGAGGCCAATGAAATGCCAATGAAATGCCGATGTCGTCGCATTTGTCTGATCCAGGCGTTTATAGGCCTGCCTTTCCTACATCGCGATGTCTTTGGAACGTGCATAGATATTGCCTTTTTAACAGGGTTCAAATGATCTCTTCTTTGAACGTGGCAATACCAGCTGAGCCGGTCGCGCTCTAATTTGTGTACGATGGTTTCCTTGATGTGGAGGCTTCCACGGATCTTCGAACTTCTTATTCGATCAAGCTTGGTCACTCCTGCTGTCATGCGAAGCATCTTCATCTCAGCTGCCGTTAATTTACTCTCATACTTTTTGTACATCGTCCAACATTGTGAACCGTATGTGAGCGCTGGACGTACAACTGCGGTGTAGAGCCTTCCTTTCAACTTAGGGGGCATTTTTCTGTCACAGAAGATAGCGGAATTTTCTCGCCACTTCATCCACCCTACGCTTACACGATGATTGATGTCGTCATCACAAGTTGCTTTACTATTGATCATAGATCCCAGATATTTGAACTTTTCGCACTTGGGAAGCACTGTTCCATTCAAATAAATGTCTGGAATAGGCCTGAGTGGATCAGAGAACGGGCAGCACAAGTACTCTGTCTTTTTTGAACTAATGCGATACCCATTTCCCTCCAAAACGTCCACCCACACATCAAGTGCTCGTTGCAGGGATGTAGGATCCTCACTTATGATGGCTCCATCGTCAGCAAAGAATAACTGATGTACCTTGGGGTCCATCACTTTACCTTCAAGCAGATAATCAAGGACTGTAATAAAGAGCAAAGGACTTAAAACGCTTCCCTGGTGCACCCCGACTTTGATTGGGAACTCTTCGGTAACTTCAGCGGGACATCTTACTCCTGTCTTTGCTCTTTCGTACATGTCCATGATCATCTGTACATAGGTTTCTGGAACCCCTCGATGTCTTAGCGCCACCCATATCAGATCTCGTGGTTGTCTGTCGAATGCCTTTTCAAAGTCAACCAATACAATATGCAAATCCCTTAAGGAATCACGATGTTTTTCCATTATGATCCTTATACTTTGGATTGCATCTGTGGTTGATTTACCCGAGACAGCCAATTAGTGCTGTCCAATTTTGATCTCCATTTAGCATTGCAATGACTTCACTTATTGGCAGAATATTTTTTTCCAGATGAAGTCTTCTTATCTCCGTTAATACCGGGCAGATTCCTATAAGGTGGAGGACATCCTCTTTCGCCCGTAGGTTGCAAAACGAGCATTCCACATTGTGCACTGTTCTATGTGTCATGTAGTTTAGATGTAGGAGTTCTCCTCTAGCCTTAAACATAAGAGAGACTGCATCTAGACTATTGAGATCACTAAAGTAATTGTTTTCTCCAAGGTCATATTGAAGAATTCGGTAGATGCTACTGCTTTCGCTTTGTCGCGCTTTTTCTATATATTTATCACGTATGGAGCCGTCGATCCTGACCAACAAAGCCTGTAGAGCGCTCTTCCAGTGTGAAGTGTTCTCTTCTAGTATTCGGACATCATGCTCGCCACTTAGCCTCGCCCATTCGTTAAAAAATTGCAGTTTTTGGCGGAGAAGGCACTTTACAATTATTTTGGGAAACCGATGGTTTGGTAATTCGCAGACTTTGCAGATGTAATTGAAGTGCATCCTTAAAGTGAACATATATAGCGGAGGTAACCCTGTTTCGAAATGCAACATGTATGTTGGTGTGTTTACCGGTAGACGAAATATTTTCTTGATGAAGTATCTCAACAGCTTCTCAACATCCTCGTACTGCAAAAATCCCCAAACCTGAGCCGCGTAACACATAATTGATCTCGTTACCGCTTCAAACAGTTCATATTGCACACTATGGGCCATATTCTTCTTCCCTAGAATGCCTTTCCAGTTACAATTGATTGCTTTTTTCGCCTCCTTCAGCTTTTCTTGCAGATGTTTACTAAACGATATACGAGGTGTGATAATGACCCCAAGGTACTTGTACTCCTTCACCTTCTCAAGCTCTACATTTTCCCAATACCATTTTTCTTCTCGTGCGTATCGCCCAAACCCGTTTCTGAATACCATTATTTTGGATTTGATGATATTAACTTTTAAGTTCCACAATCTGCAGTACTGATGCAACTTGTTGATCATGATTTGCATCATCGTTGGAGTTTCCGCGAGTAACACAATGTCATCAGCGTACAGCAGGAGCTTAATGTTAATACCATTGAACACAATCCCTCCAGGCAAACAAGTTGTGAGATCATCTAGGAATATTGAAAACAGCAAAGGACTCAAGAGGCAACCCTGCTTCATTCCCATTGTTGACTCGAACCAGCTGGACATTTTCTTTCCATCCCACACCGTCGTTTTGTTTTCCTTATAGAGACCTCGTATCAACTCCATAATCTTTGTCGATACTCCCAGGATACTAAGCTTATAAAATAGAGCATTTCTGTCAATGGAGTCGAAAGCCGCCTTGAAATCTACAAAGAATGCGTATAATTTACTGCCCCTGTCTAAATAGGATCGCGCGATGCTCGTTAGCGTAAAACGTTGTCTACTGTAGAATAATCTTTCCTAAAGCCGGCTTGGAATTCGCTGAGCAAATTATTTAGGCGTATCCACTCTGTCAGGCGTTCTAGAATTATTCCCGTAAATATTTTTGTTACCAAGTTCAGGAACGAGATGCCTCTATAATTGTTTGGATCTTCTGGGTCTCCTTTCTTGAAGATAGGGAAAATTATATTTCTTCTAAAACCTTCTGGCATTTCACCCGTAATAAATATATAATTATACGCTTCGGTGAGATTTTCTAAGAATTCTTCAGTAGCATATTTAAAAAACTCATAAGGTACACGATCTACTCCAGGGGCTTTGTTCAAACTGCAACGGTGTATGAGCATATTGACCTCCTGTATTGTTATTACCCCTAGAGTGGTGTTTTCATGATATGGCAATGCATAGCGTATTTGTGTTAAGCAGCCTGGTGGATTTAGTAGACTTGCAAAATGTTCTGCCAATACAGGAGCTTCAATTTGAATACCCTTTGCGCTAAAAGTGCCGTTGAGAGCTCTTACTAATTTCCAGAAACAACGACTGTCTCGAATTCCTGATAGAGTGCGCGCGAGATGCGGAGAATATAATTGCTGTTTCCTTATGCATATATTTTTGTACGCTTTGTTTGCCTCTTGGTACAGTTGTTTAGCCAGGTTTGTTCTCGTACATCTGATCAAACGCAGGTAACCGAATGATTTTTTTCTAGCATCCGCACATTCTCTGTCATACCATGGCTGCTTTTTCTTCCTCCCTCTTGCCACGAGCTCACAGGAGATCGCCGCATCCGAGATGCAAGAGACTAATTTGTCTGTGCCCCGTATGGAATTCAATTCACTTGCATCAACAGAACTGATCGCACGATTCAAATTTAATTTGTACCTTGTTGAAAAACTTTTCCTCCACTGCAATTTCGGCAAAAGTTGCATGTCACGCGATTGAGATTCCGGGAATGCCATCAGGTTTACCGTAACAGTTAATGGTAGGTGATCTGAGTGAATCAATTCACTTACTTGCAGGTCTAATACACACTCTAGCCAAGCTCCGCGAACAAGACAATAGTCTATAGTTGAAGCCGCAGTTCCCCTGATAAAAGTAAGATGACCCAGTTTGTCGCTATTGGTTCGTCCGTTCATCATCGTAAATCCAACAGATTCGCACAATTCAATTAACTTCCTTCCATTTCCATCCATTTTCTTATCTGTGGCGTATCGTGTAGCGTTTATAGATGTGGGTATGAGCTCGGGCTCCAGATTTAAAAGTTGTGCTGTCCCAATTCTTGCATTCAGATCACCAATAACCATTATGTTTTCTTGTCCAAACTCTAGTAGCAGGTCGTACAAGCCCTCAAAATCCTCCAGCCATGAGTTGCAATTAACGTAGATAGGAACTATGTAGTATTTAATCTTCTTCGTATCTATTTCAACCAAAGTTCTGTTAAACACATTTACGTAACGACATCCAATAGAGCTCCTTATATGTCTTCCGATACCAAATACACATCCTCCGCTTGCTCTGCCATGGTTATGTATTCTCGTAGCAGGGATCCAGTGCAGTATATAATCATTAAAGTACTGGTCGAATCTGGACATGTTTTCCTCCACGAAAGTTTCGCTGTATGCGAACTCTTCTGACTAAGTCGATGTCCTTGCACAGGCCGTACAGTTCGGCATTATACCTTCTCCTTCACTCACCGTCTATGCAGACGGGACTAAAGATCGCTCGAAGAACTTCGCTCTCGAAATAACCAAGGGCATCCTCATCCGGTTTTGTCAAAGCTCATGCGTCTGCGCCATACAGCAGGACTGGAATGATTAGTGTCTTATAAAGAGTTACCCTACTAGTTCGAGATAGGGCTTTGCTACTCAATTGCCGTTTTAGCCCATAGAAACAACGATTGGCAAGAGTAATTCTTCGTGTGATCTCCCTACTGATGTCATTTGCGGAGTTCACCTGACAGCCTAGGTAGAGTAAAACCTTTACTACCTCAAAATTATATCTGTCTATTGTGGCGTTCTGTCCAAGACGCCGATGTTGGGTGTCGTTTTTTGTAGACACCATATATTTTGTTTTGCTTTCATTGACCGCTAGACCCATCTTTGCTGCCTCGATCTCAATACTCATTGCCCCATTGACGGCCCGCTGAGTTCTTCCGACTAAGTCAATGTCATCGGCATAAGCGAGTAGTTGTACAGACTTGTAGAAGATTGTACCTGCGGTGTTGTCTTGTGAGTTTCGTACAATTCTTTCAAGTACTATGTTAAAGAGATCGCACGATAGCGCGTCACCTTGTCTAAGACCTTTCCTGACATCGAATGGTTCGGTGATGTTCTTACCGACTTTGATGGAGCAGCGTAAGTTCTCCATCGTCATTCTGCACAAACGGACTAGCTTGGCAGGGATGCCAAGACTAGACATGCCTCTGTATAACTCGTCTCTATACACGCTATCATAGGCAACTTTGAAATCGATGAAGAGGTGGTGCGTATCGATTTTATATTCATGGGTTTTTTCCAAGATCTGCCGTAGTGTGAATATTTGGTCAATGGTGGACTTTCCTGGCCTGAAACCGCACTGATAAGGACCTATCAGGTTGTTGACGATCGGTTTTAGGCGTTCAAATAATACGGCAGACAGGATCTTATATGCGATGTTAAGGAGACTTATACCTCTGTAATCGGCGCAGTTTAGAGGGTCTCCTTTCTTCAGGATCAGGCAAACGATGCTGAGGTTACATTCATCGGGCATACTTTCGTCCGACCAAATTTTACAGATGAGCTGGTGCATGCTCCTTACCAACTCATCTGCTCCTGCCTTGAAAAGTTTAGCGGCAAGGCCGTCGAGTCCAGCAGCTTTGTTGGATTTGAGTTTAGATATCGCTATCCTCACTTCATTCTGATTGGGTTGACGGGAATCTTGACTGTCATCGTCACTGTTGAATGGCTCATTCTGCCTGACAGCGGAATATTGGTCATCATCGCCGTTTAACAGTCTGCAGAAGTGTTCTTTCCATATCCGTAGTACCGACTGCGATTCTACTACTATGTTGCCATTTTCGTCCCTGCAGGCTTCTGTTCTGGCTTTGAAACCCTGGCATGTTCTTTTTACCTTTTGGTAACATTTTCGAACATCATTCCTGCAATGAAGTCTCTCAATTTCCTCGATCGAGCGCTTCTTGTGCTTTTTTTTTTCTTTCTGAGAAGTCGATGTTTCTCTTTTCTCCTGCGCACGTAGAGCTTGTAAGCAGCTCTAGTCCTTCTATGCAGCGCCGCTTTGTATGCCTCTTGTTTAGCTGCATGTGCTTGCCGGCATTCCTCATCAAACCAGGGGTTTCGTTGTGGTGGCCGAGAGAAACCCAGTACATCAGAGGCGGCATCTCTGATAGCTTGTTGGCAACGCTGCCACTGGTCTTCCGCATTTGCTGCTGGCGACATGGGATTTAGACTAAGATTAAGAGAAACTCGATCGGCAAAGGCTCTGGCGGTCTCTTGCGATTGTAGCTTTTCGAAGTCAAATTTCCTCACAGTATTTCGTTGATTTCGCTCCGTTCTGGATATCCGATTCCGCCCCTTGGCTACAACTAGGTAGTGATCCGAGTCCACGTTGGCTCCTCGGAAAGTCCGGACACCCAGAATACTGGAAGAGTACCTTGCGTCGATCGCAATGTTTTCGATTTGGTTGACAGTTTTTCGATCAAAGGAGAGCGATGTTCCTTTGTGAATGTCGAGACGTGGGAACCGCGTACTCGCTACGACAAAGTTTCGGTCCGCTGCAAAGTCGATTAGCCTGAGTCCGTTGTCGGATGTGATGTCGTGCAGGCTGTGCTTTCCGATCACGCTTCTAAAGACGTCTTCTCTTCCTAGCTTTGCGTTAAAATCACCTAGGATAATTTGAACGTCGTGGCTGGGGCATTGCTCATAGGTCTTGTCCAAGAGCTGGTAGAAGTCATCCTTTGTCGTGTCGTCCTTCTCGTCATGAGAGGCGTGAATGCATATTAAGCTAGTGTTGGCAAATTTAGCCTTGATACGGATAGTCATAAGGCGCTCGTTCACATGCCGGAAACTCAAGACTTCTTGCCTAAGTCTGCCTCCAATGACAAATCCGCACCCGAATAGACGCTGTCCTTTTTGTCTGTAGCAATCGCCGTAGTAGATGTCGCAGTTTTTCATACTCCTTTTGCCCGGCCCATCCCATCGCACTTCTTGGATGGCGGTAATGTCTGCTTTGAGACACTCTAGGGCCTCCGCAAGCTGTTCGGCTGCACGTGGTTTGTAGAGGGACCTAACATTCCATGTGCAGACACGAAGATCATTGTCCTTTTTACGTTTGCTTGGATCGTCAATAGTAGAATCATCCATATCCGAGGCTGTTTGTTGCTTCGTAACCGAAAGTGGGAGGGATATGTTTTCTTGTTTCGGACCATAACCTCTACGAACAGGAAGAACCACCACTGGAACTGTATACATACATACACACATACATACATACATACATTTTTAATGGCCCCCTAATCCTTCATGAGGGTCGCGGGTGTAGGATGCTCAGGTGGACTCTCCATCCTTCTCGATCCTCCGCCATTGACTCCAATTCATCAGGAGGAATCCTGGAGAGATGTCGGACTTGATCAAACCATCTATTTCTAGGCCTTCCGCGGAGTCGCCTACCTGATGGCACGGCAACCATGGCGCGTCTTGGAAGGCGGTCTGGGGGCATACGCACTACGTAACCAAACCATCGAAGCATAGATCGTTCCGTTCGGAGAAGTAGCTGCTCAACATTGAGCACCTCGCGTACTCTGTGCTATCATATGCTTTTTCCAAATCCACAAAACAAGTGTAGACAGGTTTAGCATACTCCCAGGCCTTCTTAAAAACCATTCTGAGAGTGAATAACTGGCCGGTTGTCTTTCTACCAGGACGAAAACCGCACTGCTCATCCCCCAGACTGTTCTCAACCACAGCTCTGGAACGCGTTTCTAGCACCTTAGCGAAGACTTTTCCAGGGAGACTTAAAAGAGATATACCCCTATAGTTGGCGCAATCTCTTCTGTCCCCTTTTTAAAAAGAGGAACTATCACCCCCATCTGCCAATCACCAGGTGTTTCACCGCATTCCCAGGCCACTTTAATGACACGCGAGAGCCATTGCACTCCACACCAGCATATTTATCAACTTTTAGCGCTTTGATTGCCAAAGTTACTTCCTCTACTTTCCGCCCTACTCTCGACCATAGGTCTGTCATCTTCGGTGCCCTGTTCGGGATTGAACAATTCTGAAAAGTGCTCGCTCCATCTGCGTAAGATGTCTCCCTCATTGGAAAGAAGTGTACCGTCCTTGGATTTGACTCCTTCAACGATATTCAACTTTTTTCCTCTGAGTCGACGGACGGTCTGCCAGAACATCTTATTTGCAGATCTGTGGTCACGTTCCAATTTCTCGCCAAACTCCTTCCAAGACTGTTCTTTCGCTGTTTTTACAGCTAATTTGCACGTTCTTCGCGCCTCAGTGTACCGATTTGGAGAATCGGAGTTCTCCAAGTGAATCCACAACTTAAAGGCTCTCTTCTTCTCTCTGATGGCTTCTCTAACTTCGGGCGTTTTAAACCAAGCAGTTCTTTTCTCACCACCAGCCGCCACACCAAGCCGCTTCACTCCACAAACATCTCCCGCAGAGGCAATAACCGCTGTTGAAAACAATTGCCATTCTTCCTCTACATTTGATAGAACAGTTGGAATTCGTTCAAACCCCTCAGATATTTGCCGTGCAAATATCTCCCGTATCTCATCGTCCTGTGACCTCTCCCATCGTATGCGTGTAACCATCCTTGGCTTACGCTTTGGTAGGGGAGGCACTCTCTCGCTAAGATACAATTTGCACAGCACTAAGTGATAATCAGTTGACAGTTGACAGTACTGTATACATTTTAGCTAATTTCGTAAAAGATCTGTAGGTGGTTAATTAATTAAAAATTATGAAAAAAGGATTGAACCGATTTTATGATTGACAGTTTATTATAAACGTAATATTGATGAACTTGTAAATTGACATCATTTACTCGTAAAATATGACAAATGCGTTTTGGTACAAATAATACTTTAAACAAATAGTGTGGGTTCTATGAAAGTAAAATACATTTTCCTAAGCAATTTTACTATGCTTGTTATGCCAGTGCAACTATGCCTGAAAAATCTACACACACGAGCATGTATATAATTTGTTCACATTTCTTTATTTCGAAGAGATCATTCCGCAAGCTGCTACGAGTATTTGGCATTTTCAGATCGCATTTTGATTAAGTAGCAACTCTGCTGATTCGCTTCCCATTAATTGGCATATTCTTATTTTATCGTATCTTATATGGCATTGTATTATTTCCCTTGTTCAATTTTATGGCTTGCTGTTTATGACATGTTGATGAAATTTAGTGCGACATTGTCACATGTCGCATTAAACATCAGGAGTTTAAGTGCTGTATTGATATTCCAAAAAGTTTTATTATGAATAACATTAAATTTATGAAAAGAATTAAGAATTTTGTTTTTTTACAATTTATTTATTTATTTTTATTATCAATGTAATTTACATGATTTATATTTATAGAAAATTAAGATGCCAATCTACACGGTCCACCAAGTGGCAATGCATCCGCATAAAGTCTGTGGATTGTGGGCCGGTGGCATCATCGGTCCGTACTTCATCGAAAAAGACGATGGCATGGCCACCACCATCAACGCAGAGCAGTACCAATCGATGATAACCAATTTCAACAGGACGGCGCTCCATACCACACAGCTGATGCCACAATGGATATTCTGCAGGAACTATTTGAGGGCATGGTTATCTCACGCAGAGGCGTCGTGAACTGGCCACCGAGATCCTGCGATTTGACCCTGTTAGACTTTTTCTTGTGGGGTTTCCTTAAGTCGTTTGTGGCTTATTGGCTATCTATGCCAATAAGCCACAAACGACCGGTGCCCTTAAAGTCAACATAACCCGTGCCATCATTTAAATTTAGCCTGATCCATGCGCCAGAGTAATAAAAAATTGAACGTCTCGAATGCGCGCCACCCAGCGAAGCCGCAGTTGCCATTTGAATGATGTCATATTCCACATAAAATGTCATTGATAGACCTTTCAAAATAAAAAAATCGGGGATATCTCACACGCAACTTGTTTTATTCAATTTTAATATCTACCTATCCGTATATATGAGAAACCCCAACAAATTCGACTGGGCCAAGTTTGGTCAAGTCATAAATTCAAAGCTCCGTAAAACCCCCAAGCTAAGGATAACCTCAATTATAGAGCTCGACAACAAAGTAGAGACTTTCAAAAAAGCTTTTAATACGGCGTATAAAGTCTCGTGTCCAGTGAAATACACCAAGAAAACATTTCCAGCACCCATTTTCCCGGATGCACAGATAATAGTGCAGAGCCTACAAACTCTCACCACACGGAATCTAATGCCTGGGAAAACAATATACTCATTATTACAGGGGAACAATTTCCTGGGCCATAGACAGTTTCGCTCCTTATAAATCCCCAGGCCTGGACGGCATTCTAACCATTATGCTATAGTGGTCGCAAGTCCTAGCAATTCCATGGCTCACGTCGATTTTCAGGAGCTGTCTACTGAACAACCACGTACCCCCTTCAGTTCACGTACGAGTGAGAGTGCTTTTCATCCAAAGGCAAGCGAAAGATTTCAGGCCAATCAGTCAAACTTTCTTTGAACTAAAGACTCTCGAGCGACTCCTAGACAACCATTTGCGAAACAAAATAGAACCATCCCTCCCCAAAGCTTAGCACGCATACCTCAAAGGTCAACAGAGACAGCTCTTCACGAGGTAGTGCGCACTATAGAAAACTCCATACACTACAAAGAATAGAATAGAATCTAGACATAGAAGGAGCTTTTAATAATGTACACACTGAAGCAATCCTAGAGTCCCTTACGGAGTTGGGAATAGAAAGCAATCCAAGTCAATGGATCGTTTCTATGCTTAGCACTACAATTATTCAGGCAACACTAAGCAATAGCAATGTAACCACATTTGCCAGTAGGAACACCCCGGTGGATTAAAAATGCATTTAACCTGGACTTAAAATAGTTTAACCTCGTTTTGAAACCGTTTTAAGCCTACGTATTGTCAAATTTCACGGAAAATTACATTTGAGATGTGTTACCATTTTTTTTTTTTGCTTGTTGATTGTACTCTTCGTGCATGTCACTCGAAATTAATTTAAAAGTAAGAAAATTGAATTTGAAATTGATGTGATTTGTATGTTCTCACTTATTTGTTTGTGTGTATGAATGCAATGCAACGTCTATTACCATCTAATTTCTGTCCAATTAACGAATGTAGCCGCCAAAATAGCTCTTTATTTAGCTGAAAGTACTTGCGAAAATCCACTTCATCGTAATCGTCGACGCAAGCCCGCAAGCAAGAGGAGGAGGGTGGTTCACCATCTGCTGTTCTATCAGCTCTTCCAGATATTCGTCTTCTGACGATGAACACATCAATAGTGTACACTCCCTAAATAGCGAATTTTTACGAAAACTTACGAATTTTTACGAAAGCCTGTTCGAGTACGGAGAATTTTCGTAGTTTTTCACAGAAGAAAGCGCCAAATTAGCCCAAGAAATTTCTTTGGGCAGATTTGTGAAATCTGTCAAATCGCTGTATATGGCATTTTCTGTTGGCTTGTTCCTTCTTTCTTTCTTTCGCATAAAATTGGGTTAGAGGTTTGACGTTTAAAAAGTGCTAAACTTTTGTGGTTCAACGCGTTCGTTTACTTTTTCGTAATTTTACCTCTCTCTGAGAGAATTTTACCCTCACTCGTTGAAATTTGGCAAACTGAGAATTTTGGTGCAGAAAGTACGCGAACAGACCTAACATTTCATCAATTTCACGAATGAAATCCATTGTTTTTGTGGTTCTTGCTACTTCTTATATTTATTTCACATTTCCTACCTCCTGCGAACAAAGAAATGTTAAATGTGACTCGAAGAAAACGAGTCAATATTATGAAATTGTGTTATAATCCCAGTTAAGGTACTTAAACTGCACTGGTGTATTGATTCGTCGTTGGTAGCAGAAGGACTCTGTCCACCACGTGGAAAATTTTGCGCAAAGATCCATCATTTACGTCGTTCTTTCGCAAATTGAGCTTTAGAGCAGTTGCAAGATGATCCGTTGTCGCAGCGCAAATTCGTGTCTAGCGATTAGCGTCATTTTTAGCTTAACAAAATAAGCTAAATTTTCGGATATGGAATGAGAGCAATCCAGAGGAATTCCTACAGATCCCCTTGGAGCCAGAAAACCACACCGTTTGGTGGAGTTTCCACGCTGGTGGCATCGTCAGACCTTACTTTTTTTTTTTAAATCAGGCAAGACCTCGCTTTACGCTCATTGGAAATGGAGATCATTACCAGACTGTGAAATATGAGAACTTCTTTGAAAATAAGGGTCTGGATTCCACCACCGATGCTTTTCTGAAACAATATCTAAGTTTCAATCCTCTACATAAATCTTTCTCTCTCTATCTATCCTTTCCAATGCCCGCAGTATGTAAGAACACTGCCGTTCCCATTCTTCAGCTGCCTTGACGTGGCGGAACGGCTTAAGAGTCAATGACCCTAAGGGTTCGAAAGGACCCCAGGTGAGACATCGAACTAAGGGCTGAAGACGTCTTGACTGTGACGCAAAACCTGTTGACAGTATGATGGAAGAAACTTGTACGGTATCTACTCCAGGTGGTACTCGTGAAAACGATAATCCACCCGTGGTCTTTTTGACTACGGCCGGGACGAGGATTCTGGAGGTCCCAACCACCATACTTTTACCCCCCGCCTCTGGCGTTGAATCAGATGTAGTAGCGACGCTTGTTTCAGAAGACTCCTGCAGCTCTGTCTCTGACTCGTTTGGTAGACTGGGCTGGAATGGCAAAGAAAGTGGCAGAAAGGCTTCGGCTGGAACGTCTAATCTCCGTCTCAATGGAAGGGTAGCTGGTCGAAGTTGTGTTGGTGACGGTTTGACTCGGGAAACCAATAAGGCTGAACGAGCTCCCGAAGCGGCGCACTCCGATGGGCTCCTGACTAAGAGTCAACTGAAAAGGAGAAGAAGGAAGGCGGCGATGGCGCGGTGCAAAGAGGCTGCAGAGTCAGCTGAAGGCGCAAGCGCCGAAAGCAGTCATCCTTCAGTAGCGACAGAAAAGAAGCCTAGGTCGGCAGAAAGTATTCCAACTGGAGCCGATCAATCCCTCAGACCTAACGCTGGCTCCCTTTCGGTCGGCTCGAACAGGTCCAATCTGATGGAGCAAGTTTCACCTGCTCTTCTTGGTGGAAGCGTGTGCGCATCTAATGCGCGCTCTTCTGCCGGGCACACTCTTACTGGTGGCGTTATCTGCGCACAAAATCTGGTGGATCCTGGTGCTGTTACCCCTAAAGGTCCCAGTACTAGCGGACAGAAAATGGCTGACGCAGGCAATGCCACGGGTAGGGGCGCTCGCCTCGCCGGAAGCATGTGCGCACCTGGTGCGCGCCGTTCTGCTAATAAAACTGCGACTATATCTTTGGTATTTTCGCAGATAAACCTCCACCACTCAAAGGCTGCTACCGCTCTCTTAAGTAGCAGACTTTCCGTGGTGCGTACAAAACCCCACATAACATCTATCCAGGAGCCATACGTGTGGAACAAGCGCATATGTGGTTTTGGGGGTGTTCGTGGAGTAACGGTGCTATGTGACGAGCGATCTGAAAGACCGAGAGCTTGTCTAATTGTGCCGAATTTCCTCTCAGTAACCAAGCTTGGACAATTTTGTGGACAGGACCTGGTTGCTGCAGCTATAAGCTACGAAACGACCGGAAGTTGGAAAACCTTCGTTGTTGCGTCGGCTTACTTCCCTTATGATTCGGTAATGCCTCCACCACCGAAGGCGGTTGCCGAACTCATAAAGTACTGTGACACTCGGGAGATGGGACTAGTCATGTGTTGCGACGCGAATGCTCAGAATACAGTCTGGGGCAGCAGCAAATGTAACATACGAGGAAACCATCTCCTAGACTTTATAGTATCGTCTGGCATGATAATTAACAATGTTGGCTCCCAGCCAACTTTTGTTACGGCAAGGAGGCAGGAGGTAATTGATTTGACTTTATATAATAGGTATTTCAAGTCAATTACTAACTGGAGGGTACTGCCGGAGGTGTCCTTGTCAGACCATAGATACATCGCTTTCCAAATCGAATGCGAGGCCATAACTTTGCAGGAGAGGAGGAATCCGAGGAAAACCAACTGGGTGCGGTTTAGGGAAGAGCTAGACAGATCTGTCAAAACTCCAACTAAACTCAGAACGAAACGAAAGGAATCTTTTTAGATCGAAGCAAAAAGACTACAAGAAATTAATTCGGTTGTCGAAAAGTGCTTCTTATAGAGATATTTGTGAAAAGATCGAGACACTCGGTGAAACCAGCAGGTTGGTTAAGGTTCTCAAAAGGGGCAAGCCGACCAAACCGGAGTCACTGAGAAAATCTGATGGCAAGTTTACTGAGACGAAAGCGGAAACTTTTAGTCTTCTGCTGGAGACTTACTTTCCTGGCAATCGGATAATCACTAGGTCGCAGCTTGGCCCGCTTAACTCGGCGCAGCTGGTTTATTGCATCAGCCGTGGTAACAGATGAGGCCATCAAATATGCTGTGGCATCTTTTGATGGTTTTAAATCGCCTGGCACCGATGGAATATATCCAGCTATGCTGCAACAGGGTATAGATCAGCTATTGCCAACTCTGAAAAGAATTTTCACCGCTGGCTTGGCGCTGGCATATATTCCTACACCTTGGCGGACAGTCAGAGTAGCTCTCATACCGAAAATTGGTAAGGAAGACTATTCGCTCCCCAAGAGTTTCAGACATATAAGTTTGACATCCTTCTTACTGAAAAGTATGGAGAGACTGGTAGAATTTCGCTTTGAAACTGCATCCACTATCGGAGATGCAGCATGCCTATCAGCGTGGGAAATCCTGCGAGACCGCACTTCAAAATCTAGTGGCCAGAATTGAATGCGCGCTTGATAGGAGAGAATACGCGATGGGTATCTTCATCGACATTGAGGGTGCTTTTGACAACGCGACTTTTGACTGCATGTGCGACTCTGCCAGACAACACGGGGTAGATGAAACATTAGTGTTGTGGATTAAAGCAATGCTAATGAATAGAACTTTGGTAGTGGATGCGGATTGTGACCAATATGTTATGACAGGGGTAAACAGGGGCTGTCCGCAAGGTGGCGTTCTGTCTCCATTGTTATGGTGCATGGTGGTCGACTCTCTGTTGAACACTCTAAATAGTTCTAACGTCTACACTCAGGCATATGCGGATGATGTCGCCGTACTTTCTGTCGGGCCATGCCTGGCGACGGTCTGTGCTAACGCGCAGGCGGCGCTGGACATGATCGATGAAAGGTGTACTAGGAGTGGGCTTTCGGTGAATCCTCTTAAGACTGAGGTTGTTCTTTTTACGAGAAGGAGGATTTTGACCGGTCTGACTCAGCCAGTACTAAAAGGCGTCACCATTCGCATTTCCAATGAAGCCAAATATCTGGGAGTGATTTTAGATAAGAAACTTCATTGGTCCAAACACGTCGAGTCGAAAACATCCAAGGCGCTCTCAGTCTTCTGGCAGTGTAAGGGTGCTTTTGGCAAGACTTGGGGCTTATCACCGAATAAGGTTCTCTGGATCTACACGGCTATGATAAGACCATTCCTCGCATATGCGTCGGTTGTTTGGTGGAAGGGGCTCTCGCGTAAATATGTGGTTGCCTTTTGTGCGAAACTCCAAAGAACGGCTTGTCTCGGCTGCTCGGGAGCTTTCCCGAGTACGCCTGGCTCTGCTATAGACGCTTTGCTGAACTTACCTCCCCTTGATACTTATATCATGGGTTGCACTATCAAAGCCATCCATCGTCTTAGGCGAGGTGGTTTTTGGTATACTCCACACTGGAACTTTGATGAACTTTCGCGACACTTATCTTACGACTCCTGTCTTATAGATATGCCGTCTGATGCAATGACACCAGAACTCCAGCTGATGCGCAAATTCAGAGTCGACTTTCCTTGTGTCCAGGACTGGCTTCGGTCAGAGTCTGAGCCGGGAATGGAATGTAGTCGTATTTTCACGGATGGTTCCAAAACCAGTCAAGGGTCTGGCGCTGGGGTCTTCGTGGAAGTCGACAACATTAAACTTCACTTCTCGTTAGGCAAATATGCGTCTGTTTTCCAAGCGGAAACTTATGCAATCCTAATGGCCATGAACTATGTTGTGAAGAACAGGTGGAAGGGACGTAGCATTTGTGTCTGTAGTGACAGTCAGGCTTCGCTTAAGGCCTTGCTTAACCCTTTAACTACTTCCAAAATAGTTCGTGAAATCAAAAACTCTTTGAACTCGGTCGCAAGGCTGAATTCTCTGTCTCTTATCTGGGTCCCAGGTCACACTGGGATCTTGGGGAACGAGATCTCCGATGAGATTGCTAGACAAGGCTCAGAGGAGGCTTTCTCAGGTCCCGAACCCGCGTTGGGTCTCCCAGCGTCTTCGGTTAGGGCTTCCATTGACGATTCGGTCTCTCATGAGCACAATTGTGTGTGGCATGACTCTCCAGGATGCAGGTTGACTTAACGCATGCTCCCGGGACGTCTGTAAGAAATCAGCGGCATTCTTGCTGTCTCTCAGCAGAAAAGACTGTAGACAACTTATCGGCGTCTTGACAGACCACTTCGCTTTTGCCAAGCACCTTAACGTGTTAGGCTTAAGTGACACTACAATCTGCGACGCTTGTGGAGAGAGCGACGACACCTGTGAGTGTCCGGCCTTTGCTCGTATCAGGTGGCAGATCTTCGGTGCGGATGTGGTGAGTGCTGGTACTGTAAGCTCCTCATCACTGAAGTGCTTGCTTGGCTTTCTTCGAAAGTCAAGGAAATTCCAATAAAATGGGTAAATCAGGGTTTGATCTCTGGCAGTACAATGGACCAGTTGTGTCTGAGTGCTCCAGTCGAGTGTTTCCTATCCCGACAAAAAAAAAAAAAAAAAAAAAATGTAAGAACATTTAAAGTGTATCCATAACCTGTTGAGTGCGCGCAAATTATAAAAAAAGAATGACATTGATCCAGATGAGACAGGATGGCACTAAAAAGTGATCAAAATTTGGACGGCTAGAAAGCGTTAAGAACAGCCGCGGTGGCCATTACACCCAAAATCATTTTCAAATATTAATGCCATGAAATAATCTTTCGCATATAAAAACATTTTCGACCAAACGTTAATTTATGGAGATTTTTTTTTTTAATTTAAATTTCTATCGGGCTTAAAGAAAAAACCCTCTTTGCACAATGTTGCACAATTTCATATTAGAGTTAAGTAAAAAAAAAAAAGCAAACAACATCCTGATTGGTTTAAAGAATTTTCTGAAACTGCCCATTTTGTGCAAAGTACATACAATATGTTGACTGCTGGCTAAGTAAATGATACAGTGGCTTCAAAACCATAGCTTTTGCGGATGACGTTGTACTGTGGGCAATGGGCATATTCCTCCCAACGTTTAGCGAGCAATTCGATGGGGCCCTAAAAATCTTAGATACCTGTACCAGGAATTGTGATAATGGAGATAAGTAATCTCTGACTTTAAGATTGAAATTTTAAAAAATTTTCATGTGGCCAGTTTGTGAGTTTGACCACTGTAGAGATTCTCTGAGTCTTAGTGTTGCTTCAGAGGCTGACAATTTCCCGAAGATATCAATAGTGTAGTAGTCACTAAGGCGGCTGTGGGAGTGGACCTGAGAGTCCGTGTGATGCACATATGTACATGCTAATCGTTATACTCTTTCAATAGAGTTGGTGTTGCACTTTATCTCAAGTGCAGGCCACCAGACGAGAACACCATAAAGCAGGATTGGTCTGACCAACGCCAGGTACAACCAGTGGACTATTTTTGGTTGAAGACCTCATTTAGAGCCTATAGCTTTTTTACATGTCTAGAATGTTCTGTGTTCAATTGAGTTTACTATCAAGTGTTAGCCCTAAGTATTTTGCTTTGTCCGTAAAGCTAAGTTCCGTGTTTCTAAGCTTAGGTGGAGCTATGATCGGGATTTTATATTTCCTAGTTAATAGTACTAGTTCAGTTTTGGACGGACTTAGGTTAAGCCCAACGCTATCCATCCATTTTGTTATTATTTAGCGCTGAGTTCATTAGATCTCCTGGGGAAATTGTCCTAAAATGGCTATCGCGATGTCGTCCGCATATGCAACGACTTTATGGCCCTTATTTTATAATGAAGTGAGTAGTTTATTCACTACTAATATCTAATATAAGTAGCGGAGAGAGAACACCCCCCTGTGGTGTGCCTCTGTGCGCTGACCTCTTGGTAGAATAGTACCCGAGCTCGAACAGAATTTGTCTGCAATTCAGCATTCATTCTATTCAGGTTCGCAGGCAGTAATCAACCTCCAGGTCTACGAGTGGTCTTATTATGGATACTGTATTGACGTTATTAAAAGCGCCTTCTATGTCAAGAAATTATACCAATGTATATTCTTTAACGGCAACCGATTTTTCAATGGTGCCCATTAGCGAGTGTAGAACCGTTTCCACTGAAAATGTTTTCCGATTAGCATGCTGGGAATTAGATAAGATTTTTACCTTAAGTTTTGAGCGAATATAATTATCAACTAGTCTTTCTAGAGTTTACAGAAGGAAAGAGGAAAGGCTAATTGGTCTGAAATCTTTTGGAGTGTAGTGTGAGGCCTTACCGCCTTTCGATATAAAGACCAAGCCAGCTGGTTAAACGGTAGTACATGCGATCATATGAAAACACAAGCGTTTTCACTTAGCTGAGGCCTACCAACTATTACTCTCAACCTCCACGCGGTGACAGCTGGGTGCCTAGTACCTTAATCCACGAAATGGGTAACCAACCCCGTTGGAGGATTTTTGGCGGCAGCAAATGAGAGAGGGGGGAAGAGTGCTTTCTCACTAGAGCACTTCTTCCTGTTCCAGACAGCAGCGGACGAATTCCCTAGACGGAGTCAACGGTAGCGTCTATAGTTCCAGTTAGGTTGAACTTAGTGAATACCTTGCGCGAGCTGCTTCGACGTATTCGGATCACAGGTCAGTAAGGAATTTCCGATGTTAGCCAGGACCTTGGAATAGAGATGGTGGCGGAGGAGCCCTTTATGGGCCAACAGCAGCACTCATACTCCCGTAATGGAGTACAGGCACCGGTGCACCCGGCCCCTCGTCCTAGGGGAATAATTAAGGAACTGCCCCTCCAGGTTGGGGGTTGTGCCGTCGGGGAAACTTCCCTACCACGTAAAAAACCTATGGTTCCGAAACAACCAAAAGCCTCGGATAAAGATGACTCAACTGATGAAGACCCCAGCAAACGAAATAAGGACAACGACCTTCGGATCTGTACGTGGAATGTTCTGTCCCTTTACAGACCACGTGCAGCCGAACAACTAACAGAGGCCCTAGACTGCTATAAAGCAGATATTACCGCCATCCACGAAGTGCGTTGGATTGGGCCGGGCAAAAGAGAATGAAAAACTGTGACATCTACTACGGTGATTGCTACAGGGGTAACAGGCAGCGCTTATTTGGATGCGGTTTTGTCATACGCGGCAGACTTAGGCAAGAAGTCTTAAGCTTCCGACACGTGAGCGGGCGTATTATGACTATCCGGATCAAGGCTAAAATCGCTAACATAAGCCCAATATGTGTTCATACCCCCACGGAAGAAAAGGACATTGCCACCAAAGAGTGTTTCTACGAGCTCCTCGACAAAACATACGAGCAATGTCCTAAATACGGCGTTTAATTCGTATTGGGCGATTTTAACGCCAAAATAGGAAAGGAGGACGTCTTTAGTAGGACAGTCAGTAAACATAGCCTACACGACACCACGTCTGATAACAAACTAAGGCTAATTGATTTCGCTGTGGAGCAAAGTGTCACCATAGCAAGCACATGGTTTCCTCATATATTCATTAGCAAACATGGCGGTCCAATGAGCATGTAACGATCAACCAAGTTGATCATATTGCGATCGACGCAAGGCTTACCTCCTGTATTCTGGATGTCCGGACCTTCCGAGCGGCCAACATAGACTCGGATCATTACTCGAAAAGCTACAATCGCAAGGGACCGCTAGACTCTTCGCTGAACACGTATCCCGAAATCTCTCAATCACCCCTATGCCGCCAGCATCAAGTGCCGAAGACCAGTGGCAACGATGCCAACATGTCATCAGAAACGCCGCGACTGATGTGCTGGGTCTCGCTCGCCCACCACCGCGAAACCCCTGGTTTGAGGAAGAATGCCAGCGAGTGCATGCAGCAAACAAGAGGCATACAAAGCGGCGCTGCAGCGGAAGACGAGAGCTGCTCACGAGCTTTTCCAAAAGAAGAAGAAAGAGCATGAAAAGCGCGCGTTCGAGAACATCGAGAGTTTATACTCCAGGAACAATGTGCAGAAGTTTCACCAAAAAGTAAAAAGAACGTAACAGAGAAGCAATACCCGTACAGAAACCTGTAGAAATGAAAATGGAAACCTCGTAGTAGAATCACAGTCGGTGCTGGGAATATGAAAAAACTACTTCTGCAGACTATGTAATGGTGACGAAGACCATCTCAAACATCTCGCTGTCAGGCATAATGTCCCATTCAACATAGACGATGATAGTCAAAATTTCCGTCCACCTGACCAAAATCAAATGAGGATAGCAATATCCAAGCTGAAATCCAACAAGGCTGCTGGACCTGACGGCTTACCGAGCGAACTTTTCAAGGCAGCTGATGATGAATTGGTAGAGTGCATACATCAACTCATCTCTAAGATTTGGTCAGACGAGATGAATGGAATCTCAGAATCGTTTGCACGATCCACAAGAAAGGAGACCCCCTCAACTGCGCCAATTATAGAGGCATCAGTCTCCTCAACATCGCATACAAGATCTTTTCTGCGATATTGTGTGAACGCCTGAAACCTTTTATGAACAGCCTGATTCGACCCTATCAGTGCGGTTTCAGGCCAGGAAAGTCCACCATCGATCAAATCTTCACACTTCGGCAGATCCTGGAGAAAACCCAAGAATTCCAAATCGATACTCACCACCTCTTTATCGATTTCAAGGCCGCCTATGACAGCATCTATAGAGAAGAACTTTATAGAGCCATGTCTAGTTTTGACATCCCTGCCAAACTTGTCCGTCTGTGCAGGCTGACGATGGAGAACACTCGCTGCTCCATTAAGGTCGGCAATGACCTCACCGAGGCCTTTGATGTCAAAAAAAGCTTTAGACAAAGTGACGCGTTGTCATGTGACTTCATTAATATTATACTTGAACGGATTGTGCGAACCTCACAAGCCAACACCGGAGGCACAATCTATTACATGTCTGTACACCTGCTTGCATACGCCGACGATATAGACATTATCGGAAGAACTCAGCGGGCTGTCACCAGTGCGTTTGCAAGCATTGAGGCGGAAGCGGCCAAAGTGGGTTTAGCGATAAACGAGGGCAAAACCAAGTGTATGCTGTCAACAAGAACCGACAATCAACACCGACGAATTGGACAGAACGTCACAGTGCGCAGCTATAACTTCGAGATAGTAAGGGACTTTGTCTACCTTGGCTCTGCTATAAATTCTACAAGCAAGATCAGCACAGAAATCAATCGAAGAATAACTCTTGCCAATCGCTGTTTTTTTGGGCTTATAAGGCAATTCAACAGTAAAGTCCTATCTCGAACAACTAAGGAGACTCTATATAACACCTTGATCATTCCAGTCCTGCTTTACGGCACTGAAACATGGAATTTATTAAAAGGGGATGAAGATATCCTTGGTCGCTTCGAGAGAAAAATTCTTCGTAGATTTTCGGTCCCGTTTGCGTTGACGGGTTTTGGAGAAGAAGATTCAATCACGAACTATACGAGCTGTACAGCGACATCGACCTAGTCAAAAAACTGCGTGTTGGACATCTGAGATGGATAGGACATGTAGCGCGAATGGACACCAACGCTCCGGTCCGCAGAGTCTTCGAATCTAACCCCGAGGGACGACGCAGTAGAGGGAATCATCGCCGTAGGTGGCGCACACAAGTTCAAGGGGACCTCGACCAACTTGGAGTGCGCAACTGGAGGCAATCAGCTAAATGGAGAGGCTTGTTGGTTGAGGCCTAGGTTCACCCCGAACTGTCGCGCCACCTAAATAAGTAAGTAAGTAAGCACTCTACTTTTAAAAGCTTTTTCAAAGACGTTTGAAATAGGAGGTAATAAGGAAATTGGCCTGTAATTGTTTTTGTCGCTTTTACTACCCTTTTTAAAAAGAGCTATTACATTACATACTTAAGTTAAATATTTGGGCAAGAATGGCCACTATATTCAGTGCTATTTTTTTAAGGATAAGATTGAAAATACCATCATTACCACAGGAGATAGAGTTATTAAGGGAACCTACGTATAATTTTGAAAACGTCTAAACCTATAATTCCAAAAAAGCTACTATTCCTAATATTATGTTCAATTAAATGAGTCCTAGCACAACGGTGTAGGAGACTCACTACTAGACATCAGACCGACCGTGGAAAAGAAATTATTAAAAAGATTTGATACTGTTGTAGGATCATACAGTAGAATAGTGTAATAGTATAGTGATATTATAGTCAACGAAAGCTTTCGAAAAACTTTGGGAAGCAACACGAGCACGGATTTCCTAGTCTTCTATATTCAACATGTAGGCAAACTTTAAAATTGAGCCACTGCGTTAAATTTAAACTTTATTGACATAGCTGGTTATGACACATGTATATGTACGAGTAACAATCATTGCGCATCTTTTCCCGGTAAATGGATTTCGTCGACACGATTACACATTAAAGTTAGTACATCAATTTATTTTTTGTCCACGGCCACTCCTTAAGCACAATTTATTTAAAAACTCCTTTCAGTTGAAATCACTTTTTTTCTTTTTATTATATCAATTTCAAGGTCGCCCAAATCAAACAGTTATCGCATATCTAACAGACATGCTATACATTCCACGCGAGTGCCAATTATAGCAACACATAACAAAAAGGGCTTGACACAACCACTTAGCTCTGATCTCACAAAATCTTAATCCGGTTATCGGATGATCAAGCAGCTGTTACAATTTCGGATGGAGTAGTCTAGAAATGAATAAATCATTATGCCGCCTCAACGGAACAATATTACTATTCATCAGCCTTGACCTTAATTTGTTAACTTTATAATTTATTTATATGTATTAATGTGATTTACAAGATCAGTTATTAATATTATCTGTCACATGGTGGACAAACGGGTTTAGTGAGCCATAGCTGTAATACTCGTACAAACGTTATCCAATGTATTTCCAGTTTTCATTCGATCGAAGTAGAGTATTATCCATCCGATAGCGTTAATCAAGTGCAACTTTATTGAAAAGGTCGAAAGCATTATGATATACTTGTATGTATAAAATTTAGAATGCAATTGGCGTATAAAATAACGGTTTTGGTTCTTAAAGCATTGTGATATAAAATTGCGGTATGGTTTAATCGTGAATACCAGCAAGCTAAAGTGAATAAAGTTGGTTTATAAAAAAAATGTTATACCATATAATAGCGTACAAGACTGAGTAGCTTATTGTCAATATAGAAGATAAGGTTACGTTAGGTTGGCTGTCTGCATGATAGTGCAGACACACTTAGACCAGTGAAAGTCCATTGTGATGCCATGGATCTACCATTAGGCCACTCAGGGACTAATTAAAACCAACCGGAGCTTTTGATAAAGCGATGGATGCTCATGAGTCATGACGCCAAATCGACGAGATCATCAAGGAAGGGGGCCCTTAGATGGAGTATTCTTTTCCGTGATAGAGCTGGACATGTGCCTAGGAGGTAAAGGATGGTTTCCTCCCCTGTCTAGTGAGCTCGTCCTCCCTACAGTTTCCCAGAATGTCACTCTGACCTGGCACCCAGTACAGGTGAATGTTGAACTGCTCTGTCTTCTCCTTAAGAGACAACCGACAATTTAAGCCGACCTTTGAAGTGAAGGAGCACGATTCCAGGGGCTTGATTGCCGCTTGACTGTCAGTGAAAATGCTAATACATATCCCTGACAGATAATACATTACATTTTAGCCAGCACAGGGCTTCCTTAATTGCCATGATTACTTATTTACTTACTTACCTACATGGCGCTACAGTCCGGGGTGGACCTGGGCCTCAACCAACAAACCTCTCCAGCCAGCGCGGTTACGAGCCAGCTGCCTCCAGTTGCGCACACCAAGTTGGTTGAGGTCCCACTCCACTTGTTTGCGCCACCTACCGCGAGGTCGTCCATCCGGGGTGGATTCGAAGACTTTCTTAGCGGGAACATTGGGCTCCATCCGCTCTAAATGACCCAGCCATCTTAGTCGCTGTATGTGAACTCTTCTGGCTAAGTCGATGTCCTTGTACAGGCCGTATAGTTCGGCATTGTACCTTCTCCTCCACTCACCGTCTATGCAGACGGGACCAAAGATCGCTCGAAGAACTTTTCTCTCGAAATAACCAAGGGCATTGTCATCCGGTTTTGTTAAAGCCCATGCCTCTGCGCCATACAGCAGGACTGCGATGATTATTGCCTTACAGAGAGTTACCTTAGTAGTTCGAGATAGGGCTTTGCTACTCAATTGCCGTTTTAGCCCATAGAAACAACGATTGGCAAGAATAATTCTTCGTGTGATCTCCCTACTGATGTCATTTTCGGAGTTTACCATACTCACCATTACTACCTCAAAATTATATCTGTCTATTGTGGCGTTCTGTCCAAGACGCCGGTATTGGGTGTCGTTTTTTCTAGACAGCATATGGTACATTTTGTTTTGCTTTCATTGACCGCTAGACCAATCTTTGCTGCCTCGATCTCAATACTCGTAAATGCCCCTTTGACGGCCCGCTGAGTTCTTCCGACTAAGTCAATGTCATCGGCATAAGCGAGTAGTTGTACAGACTTGTAAAAGATTGTACCTCCGGTGTTGGCTTTTGAGTTTCGTACAATTCTCTCAAGTAGTATGTTAAAGAGATCGCACGATAGCGCGTCACCTTGTCTAAGACCTTTCCTGACATCGAATGGTTCGGTGAAGTTCTTACCGACTTTGGTGGAGCAGCGAGAGTTCTCCATCGTCATTCTGCACAAACGAACGAGCTTGGCAGGGATGTCAAGACTAGACATGGCTATGTATACCTCGTCTCTATACACGCTATCATAGGCAACTTTGAAATCGATGAAGAGGTCATGGGTATCGATTTTATATTCATGGGTATTTTCCAAGATCTGCCGTAGTGTGAATATTTGATCAATGGTGGACTTTCCCGGCGTGAAACCGCACTGATAAGGACCTATCAGGTTGTTGACGATCGGTTTAGGCGTTCAAATAATACGGCAGACAGAATCTTATATGCGATGTTGAGGAGACTTATACCTCTGTAATTGGCGCAGTTCAGAGGCTCTCCTTTCTTTAGGATCAGGCAAACGATGCTGAGGTTCCATTCATCGGGCATACTTTCGTCCGACCAGATTTTACAGATGAGCTGGTGCATGCTCCTTACCAACTCGTCTCCTCCTGCCTTGAAAAGTTTAGCGGCAAGACCGTCGGCTCCAGCAGCTTTGTTTGATTTGAGTTTAGATATCGCTATCCTCACTTCATTCTGATCGGGTTGACAGGAATCTTGACTGTCATCGTCACTGTTGAATGGCTTATTCTGCCTTACAGCGGAATATTGGTCATCATCGCCGTTTAACAGTCTGCAGAAGTGTTCCTTCCATATCCTCAGCACCGACTGCGATTCTACTACTATGTTACCATTTTCGTCCCTGCACGCTTCTGTTCTGGCTTTGAAACCCTGGCATGTTCCTTTTACCTTTTGGTAAAATTTTCGAACATTATTCCTGAAATGAAGTCTCTCAATTTCCTCGATTGAGCGCTTCTTGTGCTTTTTTTTCTTCTTTCTGAGAAGTCGATGTTCCTCTTTTCTCCTGCGCACGTAGACCTCGTAAGCAGCTCTAGTCCTTCTATGCAGCGCCGCTTTGTATGCCTCTTGTTTAGCTGCATGTGCTTGCCGGCATTCCTCATCAAACCAGGGGTTTCGTTGTGGTGGCCGAGAGAAACCCAGTTCATCAGAGGCGGCATCTCTGATGGCTTGTTGGCAGCGCTGCCACTGGTCTTCCGCATTTGCTGCTGGCGGCATGAGATTTAGTTTAAGATTAAGAGAAACTCGATCGGCAAAGGTTCTGGCGGTCTCTTGCGATATTGCTTTGTGAATGTCGAGACGTGGGAACCGCTTACTAGCTACGACAAAGTTTCGCCCCGCTGCAAAGTCGATTAGCCTGAGTCCGTTGTCGGATGTGATGTCGTGCAGGCTGTGCTTTCCGACCACGCTACTAAAGACGTCCTCTCTTCCTAGCTTTGCGTTGAAATCAACTAGGATGATTTTAAAGTCGTGGCTGGGGCATTGCTCATACGTCTTGTCCAAGGGCTGGTAGAAGTCATCCCTTGCCGCGTCGTCCTTCTCCTCATGAGGGGCGTGAACGCATATTAGGCTAATGTTGGCAAATTTAGCCTTAATACGGATAGTCATAAGGCGCTCGTTCGCATGCCGGAAACTCAAGACTTCTTGCCTAAGTCTGCCTCCAATAACAAATCCGCACCCGAATAGACGCTGTCCTTTCTGTCTGTAGCAATCGCCGTAGTAGATGTCGCAGTTTTTCATACTCCTTTTGCCCGGCCATCCCATCGCACTTCTTGGATGGCGGTAATGCCTGCTTTGAGACACTCTAGGGCCTCCGCAAGTTGTACGGCTGCACGTGGTTTGTAGAGGGACATAACATTCCACGTGCAGACACGAAGATCGTTGTCCTTTTTACGTTTGCTTGGGTACAAATACAAATACAAATATTTGGCTCAACAGCTCTTTAAAGTGACAGGGCCTAGCTTCTCGCAACCACTCATGTTGTGTGCGTTATATTTTTCACACGAATGGAAGGGTCCTACAGTTTTAATACCGACTCCAAACGGCGATTTGAGAAGCTTTTTCGTGACAACAATACTCTCGGATGTTTGTCAGACGCTCGCGAGAGGTTGGGACCGTGAAGAAACTTTTTGCTGTTTTCTGGGATTCGAACTTGGAACCTCATGCGTAGTGATCCGACACACTAACCACTTACTTTGCTTGGGTCGTCACCAGTAAATTCATCCGTATCCGAGGCTGTTGGTTGCTTCGTAACCGAAGGTTTTTTACGTGGTAGGGAAGTTAACCCGACGGCACAACCCCCAACCTGGAGGACCAGATCCTTTTTTAGCAACCCCTAGGACGAGGGGCCGGATACACCGATGTCAGTAACCCACTTCGGGGATATGAGTGCTGCCGTTGCCCCATAAGGGTTCATCCGCCACCATCTCTTTTTCAATACCCTGACGTAGTATTGAAAATCCTTACAGACCTCAGCTCCAAATATGTCGAAGTAGCTCCGGTAAGATATCCGCTGGTCTGTAGACGTCACCGTTGATTCCATCGAGAGAATTCATCCGCCGCACGTCCTCCTTCTGAGGAGCTCTTGCTAGACTTCTGAGACGCATATTTCAGCCGATCAGGTCAACACGAGATTCCTCGTCCGGTTAAACATATGCGCGCTGAAGTTCATCCAGATGTGCTTACGCAGGTCTGAGTGTTCAGCTACACATATATCGTCAGACTCAGCATACGCTCATCGTTAGTTTACTATCAGATAGCTATCCAGCGGGCACCACGGGGGGGTGACGTTGCGATTTTGCCACGCCTGTGTTTAAAAATTCTTGGTAAAGTTGTTCACTTTCAGTACTCCAACCAGGTACGTATTCCTTGCGAAAACCTCTGGGTATGTGTTTCTTAGCAGTTGAAAGAACGATGCCCACAAACCGTTCGTATTAGGCAACTGATGGAGGTATCCATCGAATATTGGCGTCCAGTTCTTTGGAAAAGTCATTCCAAGCAGCTTTGTGGAAATTCCATCTGGAGCGGGGAATACTATTGGTAAGGTGAATTTTGATGCCCGTATCAATTATAATTGGTCGGTGTTGGCTATGTGGAAAGTTTGATAGGACGTTTCTAGATGTTTGCAACGGTTGGAACTCAGAGTTGCTTGTTACAAAGCAGAGGTCAAGATTATACCCTCGTTGCTACTTTCCTGAACGGAAAGTGTCCCTGTCTTTTGCGTCGAAATTTAGAAACATGTCATTAGCTTCTGCCTATTCAACAAGTCTTTCTCCATTGTCATCACGTATCTCGTACTTCCACAGACTATGGTGACGTCCCCTATATATATAGTTGGATGCTCATGTTTTAGGAGAGTACCGGGAGGCCAAACAGCATTTGGTGGCTTGTAAATATTTGAAATTTTTAGCTCAACTATTTCGACGGAGATTAAATTGATGCCATTATCTTCTTTGATTTCGATCAACCGAACATTCTCTATAGATGATTTCGTGTACGTTGCTATACCGTATGAACGGTGGTAGTGTGCACCAATCAGTGAGAAATCATTAAACTTCCTTCGGGATAATAGTTGGGCATCGCGCTCGTCCGCGCAATGGATTTCTTGAAGTGCAATTACGTCCACGTTATTTGCTCTCAATAATCTCGCTTATTGGTCAGGCTTAGATCTGCTAATACCCTCAATATTAAGTTGACAGATACGGACTGATGGTCCAATATCCCTAATCGCATGGGTCTGGAAAGTGCCGGTTTTAGGATGATTGTGTTGAAAAATGTTCATATTATATTATATTATATTATTATTATATTATATTATATATATTGCACTGGAGTTCACAGGTGTATTATTTTCGAAATGTTTGCAACCATCTGTAGATAGGTTAGGTTAGGTTGAAGTGGTTGCCAGCAGAGAATCGCCAACACGCTTAGACCAAAAATAGGTCCATTGTGATATCATATGGATCATGGGAGAAAGTTTCTCCTACCTACTCGTTAAACCATTTTGAGCTTCTTATGAAGCGTAGGAGGCTCTTAATATCGATGTTTTTCAGGTCGCCTATGTCGTTGTAATAGGGGGCTCCTAGGTGAAGCTTTCTTCTACGGGAGAGAGTTGGGCAGAAACAAAGAAGGTGAGGAAAAGTTTCTTCCACTTCTTCGTCCATGCAGCTTCTACAAAAGTCGTTCGCAAAAAAGCCTAGCCTTGCAGCATGCTTGCCTATTAGACAGTGTCCAGTGATGACACCTATTATAGTACCGATATGCAGTCTGTTGAGAGAAATTAAATTCTTAGAACGTTTTGGATCCAGCTTCGGCCAAATTTGTTTTGTCGCTAGATATGTGGGTCCACTTGACCACCTAAGATTCGTACTCTCGATAGCATCCAGCTTAAATTTGAGTTTGCAAGTACCGATTGGTATACCTAAGGAGCCTTTATCTGGCAGGATGGGTATAGTTGTTCCTATTCTGGGGACTTTATCGGCCTTACAATTCCCTGGAATGTCCCTATGCCCCGGCACCCCCGGCTGTCTGAAAAGATGCGGATATCTCTAGTAGATATCACGTTTTTCTGAAGCCAAGATAAGGCTTCTTTAAACGTCATTATTTCCGCCTGGAACACGCTACAATGATTTGGAAGACGGAAAGAGAGCTTAAGTTTAAGCCTGTCAGAGAAAACACCTCCACCAACTCCGTCCTTGGATCTTGAGCCATCAGTGAAGAAGTCGATTAACCCATCTTCTAAAAATGCGTCATCATTCCAAAATGATCTGGAGGGGATGGTGACGAGGAAGTACTATCTGTAGATAGACTTTTAGCATTACCCAGGATGCAGCGCGTGGAGCTTGTCTATCCTTCGCACCCCGGGGTTTATAATATCTTACCGGTAAGGCTTTCATCTAGTTTACGGCATTTTCTCGAAAAAGTAGCCTATCTCTGACTCCAAGCTATTTCTTTCTGCTGCCCACATGTTACAGGTAAAAAAATGTGTGATACGCATCGTCTCCCAAAGAGTCTCCATATTGGCAGGCTGTGCTCCCTACTCTTCTCATCTTGTGAAGGTATCGGTTAAAGTAACCATGTCTGGTTAGGAACTGGGTGATATAATAATTCACTTCACCGTGCTCCCGCTCCGTCCATGCAGCAAAGTCTCTAATCAACCGGTAGGTCCACCTCCTCCTCGTTTCGGCGTTCCATCTGTTTTGCCACTTCTGCTTCAAAAGTATTTACAAATAATAGATCTTATATTCTATTTAATGAATTGTGAGAGGCTTAAAAGATGGAAATAGTCAACAAAGCTGTATTCACAATCGGACCTAAGATCCGAAGGAACTAACAATTAATCCTCATCTGACCAAGACCACTTAACTTCGCCTGTATCAAAATCTCCTAACACATTTACGTATATACTGAAATTTATTATTGTAAAAATGTGAAACATGATCAATAGTATCAATATGTTTCAAATAAACACTTGCTACACTACCAGAAGATACATAGCTTACTACTAAGATAAGTTTGGATTCCTATTCCAGAGAACAGACAATTGTTCAACATCATTATCTGGCAGTGTTATTTGCTTACATGACAAAAATGATCGAACAGCAATAATAACTCAAAGTATTACAACAAAAAAATATATATTTATAACAAGTTAACTATTAAGAGAGGTCACAGACTAGAACATTCTTTGTCTCCTTAAAATGCTTAACCCCTGAATGGGACGGCCTTAACTGGTTCCTCCTTTTGTGGATGAGTCCTGATGTATTCCAAAGCCCTGACAATAGCTTCTGGGATTGGTGGTGGAACTGGCAAATGGGCACCAGATGGTTGGTATCCGTTCTCATCAGCAACGTAGGACAATTCGACTTTAACACCTTCGGGTGATACCCATTTAGCAGAACCGCTTACACCGGCAGGGTTTCCGCTCTCTTGAACTTGGATTCCATTGGTGGTATCGAAAGCATAGGCGAAGTTGCCCAATTCATCGGATGGGTCGTTCTTGAAGCTGCGGACTTCAGCATTCTTGTCGATGTTATCAGCAGCGGCTAATCCCAAAAGGACGGCAACGAGGACCTATTTAAGGAAACAAAACCGCTGTTGTGTGATATATCCAAAGATGAGGCGATGTAAACTTTGTGATACTTACAATCTTGAACATTTTGATGTTTTTTTTTTTCTTTTGTGGATGATATTCCAAGAGAATCGAGGAAGATACTGTTGATGATCTGCAATGTTGCCAATGCTTTTATACCGAAAAAAAACTCGAAAACTCGATCAAGGCGGTCAAGACAACGTGCAGAGATCTGCGATCATTGCTAATGTTACCACAGATGCGGCTAGTTATGGCAATTCAAGATCGCAAAAGCCGGCTAAACGGTCGTTTTACATTAGCATATACACGCACTTGATTAGCATATGCACATGTATATGTATATCAATGCAAATAATCGGAGGTGTGATCGATACATGGTAGGGTGCCACCCATGACCGCAGACATCGAGTAGAATCGAAAAAAAAGGCTGGAATTACTTAATTTATTTTCTCTTTCTGCTATTACTTCAGTTTGGGGTAGCCACATTTATGACTGGATAGCAGTTTCTCCTACACGTTGACGAGGTTCTCCCATTCCATCATTTATGTGTTGAATAATGAATAACGGCGAACCCCACAGGTGGATCAGGAAAATCCCTTATTTTCGGATCATAACCTCGCTGATAAAAGGGAGAAGAATGTATTGAATAATTTGAATTGAGTGCAACATAGATGTTTCAATTTCAAGAATTTAAAAATGCTAAAGTGTGTCACTAACTTTAATTGGACCAATTCGTCAAAGAACAATAAATACATCACTATATCCAGAATCTTGAAAAGAATCGTTCGTAATCCCTGTAAAAAAAATGCAAACCCAAAATTATTCAGTAATTATACACCCATAACGACGCACGCCTAGGTTAGGTTAGGTGGCTATCCTCCGTAATCATTAGTATTCACTTGGACCAAATGAGGTCATTTGTGTAACCACGTGAGCCGGTTATTTCCATTACTCTTGGACCATTTTCATATTTGGACTAATTTCCAGATGGTGTTGATATGCGAATCGGCGATATCTGCAAGTTCCTCAAAGGAAGAATTCCCCAAGAGTTTGTTTTCTAGCTGAGGATAGTGCTAGGCAGCCGCAGAGCAAATGAAAGGGAGACTCCTCCTCTTTTTTGTCCATACAGCTGCGACAAAGTCATTGGCCGTAATTCCAAGCCTCGCTGCATGCCTGCCTAGTACTGCTGACTAGTAAACAGTCCAAATAATAGGATACCTATGCTTGGTCAGCTGATCAGTAGCAGGCGTTTTGTTTTTATTTTATTTAATTGTGGCCATGTTTGTCTCGCAAGGTTACATGTGTTAAGATTGCACCATCTCTCATTGGCCTGATTCAATGCTGCTACAGAGATTTCATATCTTGCCGTTTCTATAGGTAGATGCAGCCTCTCTTCCTATTTCGTACCATTTTTAGCCAATTCGTCTACTCTTCAGTTACCTTAAATGTTCGAATGACCACGAACCCAGCACAGAGTGAGATTGCAATAATTCGATATCCTATTTAGGGATGCGCGACATTGCTTTACCAATTTTGATCTTATTATTAGTGATTCAAGTGCCTTTAAAGCTGGTTTACTGTCGGTGTAAATGACGATGTCCGTGTTCGATACCTATGTCATCGAAAGCCATTCAGCCGCTTCACGAATAGCTTTAACCTCGCTTGAAATACACTGCAGTAATCTGGTAGTCTAAAAAGACTTTTTGCATATCCAGGGGCACCGAAAACATGCCTGCCGCTATGCCATCCTCTGTCTTAAGCCCGTCGGTGTATATTTCCAAAAAGGCATCTTTTAGGATAACATTCCCCGCCCAATTCTGTCGACTGGGAATGTTTGTATTGCATTTAATATTGAAGCCCAGAGATGGTGTTGAGTAGTCAGTGACTTCTACCACGTTGCTACGTAAGCTTAGGATTTTAGAATGCCCTGCATCATTACTGATCCACTGTAATGATTCCTTTAGTCGCGAAGCCGGTTTTGTTGCTACCCCCTTATGCGTGCGACTCAATCGCATTCGATCCAATTACGGTGTTTGGGCAGACACGCTGATTATAAGTGGAATATTTAAAGTTCATCGATGTGCGACTGCGGAGCAGAACGACAAAACAATACACACCGTTACAGAATGTTGTCCACGAAGATGCTACCCTGGAAACCTTTCCGATTTCGTCGAAGTACCGCCTAGCGTCGTTGAATGAATAGCTGAAGAATCTTGACATTAATTTGTTATACAAAAAAAAAAAAAACATGTATCATGTATCTTTGTTATTGTAAATTGTTTATACCAACGATAAATAAATAAAAAAAAAAAAATTTGGTAGAACAGCTCGTGCAATCTTCTATGTTCAATTGATTTGATAGATATGTTATGCAGGCAAAAGTATTATTAGGTCATCGGTTGGAACTTACAGAACATTCAGTTTGGGACATTGGCTTATGCTTCCCAATCCCAATGTTGGTTATTGTTGAACCTTTAGTCTAATTGTGGCTACAAAAACTAGTTTTAATAATCAGAAATAATAAAAAAAAAAAAAAACGTCCGTTTCTATTTACCCCTCTAAAACTAACCTTAATTATTTACATATATACATACATTTTAAATGGCCCGCTAATCCTTCATGAGAGTCGCGGGGGTAGGATGCTTAGGTGGACTATTTATCCTTCTCGATCCTCCGCCATTGACTCCAATTCATCAGGAGGAATCCCTAGGCGGCTCCAGGAGAGATGTCGGACTTGGTCCAACCATCTATTTCTAGGCCTTCTGCGGAGTCGCCTACCTGATGGCACGGCAACCATGGCGCGTCTTGGAAGCCGGTCTGGGGGCATACGCACTACGTGACCAAACCATCGAAGCATAGATCGTTTCGTCCGGAGAAGTAGCTGCACAACATTGAGAGCCTCGCGTACTCTGGTGTTGCGCACTCGATCCCTACGAGTTATTCCAGAAACACCGCGAAGGAACCTCATTTCGGCAGCTTGTATCCACGATCTTATTCTTTCGATCTACCGAAATTTCATGACCATAGGTGACAGTTGGAACACACACTGAGTTAAGAACCGATAGCTTAGCTTGAACACTAAGTCCGGCCTTCCTTATAACAGATTGGCCGAGCTCTCTCAAAATTGATCCAGCCTGACCAATTCTGCAGGATAACTCGGCATTGCTCCTCCCATCACTCGTGAATAAGACCCCGAGGTACTTAAACTTATCCACCTGTTTCAGTGGGACTCCACTAACATGCAGAGTGCAGTGAATGGGTTTTTTGGATACGACCATTACTTCCGATTTGTTCACGTTCATCTTCATTCCAGCATCATCACAAACGGCTACAAACCTTTCGAGTGCGCGCTGAAGTTCGGTTTGAGAGGACCAAAGGATGACCAAATCATCCGCAAAGAATAGATGACTAATCCTTAGGTGTCCCAGTTTGAATCATTCCCCGCTACGGCTGCGGTGCAACATCCAATCCATATATACAATGAAGAGGAGAGGTGACAAAACGCACCCCTGGCGGAGTCCAACGCCCACAGTGAAAGGTATTGATTTAACACCTTTTATCCGAACACAGCTTCTACAGTTTGTATATAAAGACTGAATCGCCCTTAACAGGGATCCATCGATCCCATACTCCTGCAGAGCACTCCAGAGTTTACCTCGAGGAACCCTAACATATGCTTTTTCCAAATCCACAAAACAAGTCTAGACAGGTTTAGCATACCCCCAGGCCTTCTCAAGAACCATTCTGAAGTGAAAAACTGGTCGATTATGCTTCTAGCGGGACGGAAACCGCACTGCTCATCCGCCAAACTGTCCTCAACTACAGCTCTGCAACGCGTTTCTAGCACCTTAGCGAAGACTTTTCCACGGAGACTTAAAAGGGATGTACCCAGTGATGCCGTTTGCCAATTTTTTAGTGAAATGTTTTCAGGAAAAAATGGAAGTGTTTTGCTGAAAAGTGAAGTGTCATTATAAAAGTTGAATTTCTTATATTAAACGACTATTTATAGGAAAAAAAAAACATAATATTTTTTAAATTAGAGAGCTTTAATCTAAGCTTTGTGGTATCTTAATACAACATCTTTTGGCGATACCCAGTTCTTGAAACCGCTTTCAGAAGCAATTCCTTTCACAAGCATTAGTGAATTAACAGTGCTTACCTTTAAGTTGTCTCGGACTAAACTCTTAATCAATTTAGTTTAGTAAAATACCCTATCAGTAGTTGCACTACTATGAGGAGGACACAACAAGGCTCATATAAACTCTTTTAAATGAGGGTACATAATCTGCCCCAAAGTATTTTTGAGGCAGAAGACAGAATGCCAGAAGACTTAAAGACTTTCTTCTTTGGATAGAATTGTAGATTTGCAGTTATCGATGTAGTTATCGAATGGATGTGTTCGCGTATACGATTTTTGGCTACTTTATGGAAGAGCTCATTAATGAATATATAATGCAATTTCCCAATTAAGACGCAATATATAAAGTCTACAAAAATTGAAATGTTTTTGCGAAAGAGGAAGTTTCGAAGTGTTGTCTATGAAAACGAAGTAAGATACTTCGATTGAAGTATAAACGGCAACGCTGGATGTACCCCTATAGTTGGCGCACTCTCTTTTAAGTGTTTCGCCGCCTTCCCAGTCCACTTAAATGACACACGAGAGCTATTTCACTCCCTCTTTACCTAAAGCCTTCAACATTTCTGGCCGAATTTCATCCACACCAGCAGATTTACCAACCTTTAGCGCTTTGATCGTCAAAGTTACTTCCTCTACCGTAGGACTACTTTCCGCCCTACTCTCGACCATAGGTCTGTCATCTTCGGTGCCCTGTTCGGGATTGAGCAATTCTGAAAAGTGCTCGGTTCATCTGCGTAAGATGTCCTCCTCATTGGAAAGAAGTATACCGTCTTTGGATTTGACTCCTTCAACGATATTCAACTTTTTTTCCTCTGAGTCGGCGGACGGTCTGCCAGAACATCTTATTTGCAGATCTGTGGTCATGTTCCAATTTCTCGCCAAACTCCTTCCAAGACTGTTCTTTCGCTGTTTTCACAGCTAATTTGCAAGTTCTTCGGGCCTCAGTGTACCGATTTCGAGAATCGGAGTTCCCCAAGTGAATCCATCCACACCTTAAAGGCTCTCTTCTTCTCCCTGATGGCTTCTTGAACTCCGGGCGTTTTAAACCAAGCAGTCCTTTTCTCACCACCAAGCCGCTTCACTCCACAAACATCTCCCGCAGAGGCAATAACCGCTGTTGCAAACAGTTGCCATTCTTCCTCTACATTTGATGGAACAGTTGGAATTCGTTCAAACCTTTCAGATATTTGCCGCGCAAATGTCTCCCGTATCTCATCGTCCTGTAACCTCTCCCATCGTATGCGTGTAACCATCCTTGGTTTACGCTTTGGTAGGCGACTCTGTCGCTAAGATACATACCCCGTTTATATGCAGAGTTGAGTAGTCGAGTCAGGTTCGAGTCCAGATTTCGATCTGAGTATTTCTACACACCGAGTCGAATGGTCCAAAAGTTTTGATTGTGTTAGTGTTGTGTTTAGTTCTATTTTTTGGATTTAATAAATATAAAATAACTGAACAGACAACCTTATCCGCAGCTAACTATGAACTCAATCAAAACAAAGCGATTTCCCACCCCGAACAAAAAGAAAAAAACAAGAAAGAGATCTCACACACACAGAGACAACATGTCAGTTCAACCACTCGACCCAGGTATACATGCATTTTTCGGACTCGACCCAGCTCTGTTAGCTGAGTCGAGTCCAGTCGAACCCATTTGGACTCGAAAGGCGTTTATATGCATTTGGAACCAGTTCCGACTCTGCATATAAACGGGGTAACAATTTGCATAGCACTAAGTGATGATCAGTTGACAAGTTCGGCCCCTCTCAATACGCGAACATCACATCACAAATTCACAAACCATTCTCTTCAGACACGATGGTGCACCACAAAGAAATCGATCAGCGACTTCTGCTGATTTCTCAACACTAAAAACGTAGAAGAAAAACTCTGTCATTAGCGCAGCAATACAAAACGTCAACTAAACTTTTGCCCTGTTGCGAATTTACAATTTTATACGTTCAAAACGTTTTACTCTTAAATTAATATGTAGAGAAAGTTGTATGAGATTATTTATTGGGCCGATCCCGGCGGTACTGCAATACCGGGCCAACCCGCGACAGAGGTGGAGCAAGCTCCTAGCACTCCGTCTGGTTACAAAAATCAGTTTAACATTTGTTGTCCCCCGATGGAGGATCTATCAGATGTTAAGCTGATAAGAACAGATACTACACTTTGATCTTAGCCATAAGGCCGAGAAGCGATAACTATTCCCTACCACACTCTTTTACTTATCAAATTCTCTGCAAGAATTGAGTGTGAACTAGAAGCCATATGAAATCACCCCATGTATTTTGTTGTTGCTTTTCAGTTGCTTTTTTTTTCTCTCTGTCGTACGTAAGTGGTGGTGGTGGTGGCTGGTGGGTATTTTTTTTTTTTTTTGCTGCGGCTACTGGACAATGAATTGCAGTTGGTTTGTTCAGTTCACACTCATTGTACTGGAAGTTCGTTTCAGTGGAGTGATACATACTATGAGGAAGTATCTATAAAACATTCTAATTACCTACTTACAGCATTAAAAATCTGGAACCAGATCCCTTGTGGCAGCAATCATCGCCATAGCCATCCGGACGTTTACCACAGATGCCACAGAACAGAGCACATGTTATCGCAGTTAGTACCTAGAATTGAATTAGTCCCCCCCCCCCCCACATGAATGAATCATTTTTATTTTTTTTAGATTTCGCTAATTAACTTTACCAACAACAAAATCGAACTGATAGCTATGCCAGCATAGAATCTATAGATACTGTATTCTTCTAGATACAATTCGGCAGTTCTAGTTGCTGAATTTGTCTGTTCACCGATTACATTCGAGTTGCGTGTGAATTGTGTGTTAATTCCTTGAGATGCTTTGTTGATTGCTTGTCCTGGACGGAAAAGATAGTAGTAACCGATTTATCGATGGAGCGTAGCAGTGTGTACTTACCAACTGTATTTATGGATTTAATTATCTCAGGAATATGAAGCTGGATGGTCTCGTTGATGCGTTTTCGCATTTCATTTAGAGCATCACTACCATCTTGACCGGCCGTTGAGAGATGCCTTCATTGATTAGCGAATCAACACTCTCAATGATGCTTGAAACATCAGGAAACTATGGTATAAGGATAAAGGGTTTGATTGTAGAACATACAATTCGTAGAAATTAAATAATAATTTAACGCAAAACAGACAAACAAACAATTAATTGAAATAATAATAAAAGCATTCAGTAAATTAATTGAAATAAAAACTTTGTAAGATTCAGTTTAGGAATTCAGAGGCAAAACGCCTTAAGTTTCAAGGATGAGAATGAAGACTAAGTAGTTCATTCCCCCACAGAACATTATCCATTAAGATCCAATGTTACAATTGCTCGTGGACTGTCTATTATTGGAATTGTGGCGTCGATTGGCACATTGATAAACCATCTACTCACAAACAGTATTATCAACTCAAGGCTGGACGACCACTGGTCTGAGGTTCGTCAGTAGGGCCGCATCATGGGGTGGAGTACCTTCTCTTCTTTGGAACCTGGTAGTAAATGAGCTACTTTCAACCATGGATGAGGATTGCTATTATCAAAGCTACTACATATGAAGGCTCCAAATGTCACGTTCTGCACAGAGAAACGTTGTCTGAGGAATTTGACAACCAAAGTGGGGTAAGGCAAGGCTGTATCCTTTCACTAATACTGTTCCTATTGGTGATTAGTGCTGTGCTTCGTGCAGCTTTATCGATGGAAAACGGAGGAATTCGATGGACTCTTACATCTCAACTGAAACACCTTGACTACTCTGACGATGTATGCTTACTCTCTCACAGAATTATGGACCTCCACCAAATGGCAGCAGATGTGGAGAGGGAGGCAGGCGTCGTCGGGCTAAAAATTAATACGACAAAAACTAAAATGATCAGCCTTGGAACAAACTCATCGGCTCAAATATGCATTGCTGGACAACCGGTAGAGAGAGTAGAGGACTTCCAGTATCTTGGGAATATTATTTCGACCGATGGTGGAACCGAACTGGATATAGCCAACAGGATCGCCAAAGCAAAGTAAAAAAATGGAGAAGTAATGCAATCAGTTTGAAGACCAAGCTAAGACTGTTTCGCTCAAATGTTGAATCCGCGCAGTTATAAGGATGCCGCACGTGGAGAGTGACCATTACTATCACCAGAAAGCTGCAAACGTTCGTTAATAGATGCCTGCGCAATATCTTAAGGATTTTCTGTCCCAATCGTATCTCTAACGAACACCTTTACTGGAGAACGGGTCAGGAACTAAGAGGCACATCCATCCAATGATGGAAGTGGCAATGGATTGGTCACACATTCCGAAAGGGTGACAGTTCCATAGCGAACCATGCTATGGAATGGAACCCTTTAACTCAGGATGATACAAGACCTGGCGGTCCGAGAAGAACATGGCGCAGAGCAGTTGAGAAAGAGACGGCAGTTGGGGAAAAGTTGGGAAGAACTCAGACACATTGCCAGAAACCGTACACGATGGCGCGTAGGCGTAGTAGAGGCCATAGGATCCGCAAGGGGATACAGCCTCGAAGAAATACCTCGGAGATCTTCCGCAAAACGCTCTGTATAAGCTCTCTTAATGGACTATTGACTGCGGTGTTGGCGTTAATCCTAAACTGAACTAGTTTTCACTTTGAAATACAAAATTCGTCATTTTGATCCTTCCAAACTATGTCTTGCACTGGCAGATAAGATTAAATATTTGACTCCCATTGTAGACAAGAAACTCAGAGAGTAAAGAAAGCCGGTTCAGCTCTATAGGTACTGCTGCAAACAAATCTATAGGAAGTGGCAGCTTCAGGCACAAATTACACACTTGCTGATCGTCTGGTGGACGGCGTTGAACAAAGCCTTTGTGGAAAATCATAAAAAAAAAAAACAAAGTCTGAGGGATTTAAAGCAGCGAATCGAAAGGTATTGAGGATTATGCACTCTGTAGTAGCGATGCCAGAAAGTTCGGAAATGAAAAGATAAAAACTAAGATTTCAATCAGTCATTTCAAGACAATAGTTGTAAGTACAACTCAAGGGCATAGTCAATTTTAGATGTGATATGAAAACGATATGCCTTTTCAAAGACCATTATACGTACTGTCTCGAGAGAGTTTTCTGCTCTCTTTTGAAAAAAAAAAAAAACCGTCACACAACCCTACATGCTTTTGGGGCTGAGGTCGTGGAGAGTTTCAAAGCCGCAGTAAGAGGTGGCGAATGTAGAATTAAGGGTGAGCCAACAGATGGTGTAGATGTGTGGATGTTGGCTGTCAATTACTGTCAATTACTGTCATTTACTGAATTCAATGTGGTTGACCTTTTTGACAGATGTCAGTACAATCGTTGGCAATTCTAGTCATGGGGTCGTTTACCACGCAACAACGGATTTTTGTTATTCAATCTTATTACGAAAATGGGCGATCTGTAAAAGTAACATTTCGTAAAACTTGTGAATTTTTCGGTCAACATAATCGCAATAATCGAGAAGTTGATTGGCCTCCAAGGTCAGGCGATTTGACACTTCTTCTTGTGGGGTTATTTGAAGAGTAAGGTCTATACCAATAACCCAGCGACAATTCAGGATATCAAACTGAAATTGCGGCCATTGACCCATTTATTCTTTAAAGTCATTGGTAATTTTGACCTTCGGATGGTCGCTTGCAACAGAAGCCATGGTAGTCATATGAACGATGTTGTGGTTCATTCATAATTGCCATGCACCGAACTTCATTAATCAATTAAGTTCTACATTGATTTCACAATAAATGTGTGTTTAATTTAATTAAATCTAACTGTTAGCTCACCCTGTATAATACTCAACCAGTAGTGCATTTTGAAATACAGATTTTGCTTCAGAACACCGGCAGTACTGTGATCGAGGAGGAGTTTCAATTGAAGGTTGAGGTCGAGGTAGGTTTCAGCAGCAAAGTTAGAGAAAAAGTCTAATAACATCCTTGATGTCAACACCTCAATCGAATGACGTGAAGGAAGTTCTCACATACCTACTCTAAATTCAAAAACCTAATATTGGATCGATTCTCGATCCCCACAGGACAGCTGGTGTGCTGAGCCGTAGTAGGGATTCATAGTGTTATACCATGGGTAAAGCAAACCAATTCATTAACAACGACGAAGACGCTCAACAAAATGCAGCAATTGACGTGTCTCTGTATTACTAAAGCCATGAGAACATGCCCATTCGCAGCCATGGAGGTACTCCTGGAACTCACTCCCTTGCACCTTGTAGTCCAGTATTGTGGAAACAGAATGATCTTAAGGATTGCGAAAGAAGGAATCGGAAGAGAGAAGTGCAGCGGACCAGAAGAATTCGGGGTGTTTAGTAAAAAAGACTTCCTCTCCTGGCAATCCCTAGGAACGACAGCATTAGAAAATTCAACTTTGAAAAGAATTTCCTATCGGAGCTCAGCAACAAAAAGAACTGAAGCAATGCATACGAGCACATAGTCTACGGGCTGAGCAACCACACGATAAACTGGTATACAGACAGATCAAGAACTAAGAAAGGAACTGGTGCAATAGAAATGTCGTCAAGTACAAACTTGTGTTGGAATGCCTGCGCAAACTAAACGAATTGAGCAGAGGAAATAAAGTAACCCTCTATTAGATACCGGGAAATGTCGGAATAGAAGGTAACGAAGCAACGGATGCGTTAGCAAGACATACTATAGATTCTAAACTATTCTGCAGAATAGAGGACCATACCCTAATAGAAGAATTCAGGAAAACAATGAAATCAAACACGGCCAGCACGAGGAGTAACACTCAAAGTCTGAGGCAAGCAAAGAAACTACTAGAAAACTATATGGAGGTATAATTGAATATAGGAACAGCCAACGCATCCGCATAGGCTTCATAAAGGAGCATTGTAGACTCAAGGAACACCTAAGGAAACTGTTTTTTTTTTAGGTTGCGCCAAGAATGTGTAATCTTCATAGATACTAATAGCCCGAGTGCTACTAGCATGCACGATTCCCAAACCTGAGTAATCGATTCCAGAAATACGCCTAGGTACTAAACACACACCCTACACACTTCAACCACTCTCCTGCGGTACTGCCGTTAGGTATTTCTTCGCGGGGCTGGTTAGCAATTATGCTCTAGTCTCCGAGGCCGCCACTTGGGCTCTTCTTAGGGCTTCTGCTCTTCGCAGCGCATTCTGCACACATACTATGAATGAGCAAATCTCCATCCACTCGCCCTCTGATCGTGCCATGTGACTTACAAGATTTTCTGGACTTGGCAGGTTTGCTCTATCTTCTGCAAAGCGTCTGCAGTAGAACACTGCATGCTCCGCGTCCTCTTCTTCGTCTGGACATTCTGGACACAGGAGCGAACTATCGTGTCCAAATCTATGGAGGTATTTCCGGTAGCCACCGTGTTCGGACAGGATCTGTGTGAGGTGGTAGTTACAGTTCCCCCTCGGTCTCTCTGTCCATGATTTTATAGTGGGAATGAGCTTGTGGGTCCACCTGCCTTTTGTAGAGCTGTCCCACCTGGTGTGCCACAGCGTTGCCGATGCTGCCCTTCCTCCTTAATCCTTTTTGCCTCTTGCCGGTTCGAGGGACGTCGAAGATATACCCTCTGCATCTCTTCAGCGAGGATGTCGATTGGGACCATCCCAGCTAAAACGCAGACTGCATCGTCGGAGATAGTTCGGAAGCCGCTGATCACTCTGATTGCGCAGAGCCTGTGAGATGAATATAGCTTCTTCCTGCACATATCGGGGCAGCGTATAGAAGTACCGAGCTGACCACTCTGGACAGCAGGATGCTGCGGGCGTATCCAGGACCGCCGATATTCGGGAGCATTCGGGAGAGTGCTGCCTGCATCAGCGATGCTTTCTTACTAGAATACTCGACGTGGGCTTTGAAGCGCAGCCTGTTGTCGAGCATGACTCCAAGGTACTTCAAGGATTCTTTGGACCTGATTGTCTGGTTTCCGACCCGGAAGCTGGCATATTCTACTTTCTTGCGGCTGGTTATTAGGACAGCTTCGGTCTTGTGGGCAGCTAGTTCCAGACCGGTAGACTCCAGCACTTCCTTTATTCTTATAACTGCCTCATCCGTGGCAGACTCCACCTCGTGTACGTGCTTGGCTACTGTAACCACTGCGATATCGTCAGCGAAGCCAATTACTTTGACTCCCTCGGGCAGTGTTAGTCGCAGAACTCTGTCGTACATAATGTTCTATAGGAGAGGTCCCAGAACCGACCCTTGCGGGACTCCCGCGAAAACACTGTAGTGCTTAACGCCATCGTCAGTATGGTATCTTAGCTTCCTATTGCTGAAGAAGTCCGTGACTATCCTCAGCCTTTTCCTCCGCCAAGCAGTCTGTCATAGATGATACGCTCTAGGATCTTTCCAGCGTATCGAGCAGGCATATTGGGCTATACGATGATGGTTGTCCGGGCGGCTTATTGCCCTTTGGAAGTAGCACTAAATGTTGCAATTTCCATGGTGTAGGGAATACCCCTTCCTCTATGCACCTTGCATCGTTGTTAGAAATATGTCCGGTCTCGTCTTAACAGCCGCCTTGATTGCCCTATTCGGGATGCCATCCGGTCCAGGTGCTTTGCTGTCTCCGATTTTTCTGCATGCCCCAAAGAGTTCTTCTGACGTGATTGCCGGGATATGCTCCATGCTGATCTCCCTCGTGATGGAGATCATAGTAGCTGGTCTATGGGGGAATAGGTGCTCTACTATAGTCCTTAGCATTGCCGGGCATGTTAGTTGTGGAGACCTGCTGCTTTTAAGCTTCTTCATCACCACTCTATACCCTAGGCCCCAGGGGTCTAGTTCGGCCTCGTCACAGAGCCGCCTAAAGCTCCTTGACTTACTCTCCTTAATGGCTCTTTCCAGTTCTCGCCTCGCCAATTCAAATGTGGTTAGCCACTCTTGGAAATCTTGTCTGCCACTGGATCTCTGAGAAACTGGGTATCGTTGCATCTTTGTAGATTATGCATCATGTCCAATTAGACTCTGGAACACATTCTGGAGTCCTGTAAGGGTCTCTTCTTCTTCTTCTTCTTCTTGTGGAGCATTGATCCACAAAATATCAGATGAGGATACACCTCCCATAAACCCGTGTCTCATTCTCCAATTCCTTAGAGAAACTGGATTGACCGGAGAGGGCGGTTTAAGGTTGACCTACTCTCGCTGTGGTCAAGCCATGATTGGTAGCTATTTAGAAGTCGTCACCATCCCAAACATAGTTGGGCTAAGGTTGCCCTAGTTTAGCGTGGTAAGTTACGTTCCTCATTGGCTATGGGAGGAGGACGACCATCTAGGACAATGTTTGGGCGATGGTTTCCTTCCGCGTTAGCTACCGCCGTGCGGTGAATGCTTTTGATGGCATCCTTGTAGCACTGCAGGTCGAAATCTAGAAGTTGAGTGTAGGTGTCGATATCTCTTTGGAACATTGTGAGGTTTTTGCGGAGAATGTTGGGAGAGCATGGTGTTGTGCTCTTCCTCCGCGTGGAGGCGATCACTTTATAGGTGGCTAGTAGCGTTTCTTTGTATCTGCTCGCCAGAGATTTTAACACATTGTTGCGTGATCTGAGATGGCTGCGGCAGTTTGATGCGAGTGCGGAGAAATATAGTATGCTATCAAAAGTAACACCCAAAGTTTTGGCTGTGTGACTGTGGGTATGCGTAGGTCTACGACTGATATATTGAGCTGTAACTTCACTTCCTTTGACGATGACAGTCAAGATTCCCGTCAACCCGATCAGAATGAAGTGAGGATAACGATATCTAAACTTTAATCCAACAAAGCTACTGGAGCCGACGGCCTTGACGCTAAACTTTTCAAGGCAGGAAGAGATGAGTTGATAAGGAGCATGCACCAGCTCATTTGTAAAATCTGGTCGGACGAAAGTATGCCCGATGAATGGAACCTCAGCATCGTTTGCCCGATCCTGAAGAAAGGAGACCCTCTGAACTGCGCCAACTACAGGGGTATAAGTCTCCTCAACATCGCATATAAGATCCTGTCTGCCGTATTATGTGAACGCCTAAAACCGATCGTCAACAACCTGATAGGTACTTATCATTGCGGTTCCAGGCCGGGAAAGTCCACCATTGACCAAATATTCACACTACGGCAGATTTTGGAAAAAACCCATGAATATAAAATCGATACGCACCACCTCTTCATCGATTTCAAAGCTGCCTATGATAGCGTGTATAGAGACGAGTTATACAGAGCCATGTCTAGTCTTGGCATCCCTGCCAAGCTCGTCCGTTTGTGCAGAATGACGATGGAGAACTCTCGCTGCTCCATCAAAGTCGGTAAGAACTTCACCGAACCATTCGATGTCAGAAAAGTTCTTAGACAAGGCGACGCGCTATCATGCGATCTCTTTAACATAGTACAATACTTGAAAGAATTGTACGAAACACACAAGCCAACACCGGAGGTACAATCTTTTACAAATCTGTACAACTACTCGCTTACGACGATGACATTGACTTAGTCGGAAGAACTCAGCGGGCCGTCAATGGGGTATTTACGAGTATTGAGATCGAGGCAGCAAAGATGGGTTTAGCGGTCAATGAAAGCAAAACAAAATATATGCTGTCTACAAAAAAGGATACTCAACATCGGCATCTTGGACAGAACGCCACAATAGACAGATATAGTTTTGAGGTAGTAAGGGATTTTGTCTAACTAGGCTCTATGGTGAACTTCGCAAATGACATTAGTAGGGAGATCACACGAAGAATTACTCTTGCCAATCGTTGTTTCTATGGGCTAAGACAGCAATTGAGTAACAAAGCCCTATCTCGAACTACTAAGGTAACTCTTTATAAGACACTAATCATCCCAGTCCTGTTGTATGGCGCAGATGCATGCCTTTGGTTATTTTGAGAGAAAAGTTCTTCGAGCGATCTTGGGTCCGTCTGCATAGACGGTGAGTGGAGGAGAAGGTACAATGCCGAACTATACGGCCTATATAAGGACATCGACTTAGCCAGAAGAGTTCACATACAGCGACTAAGATAGCTGGGTCATGTAGAACAGATGGAACCCAACGTCCCAGCGCAGAAAGTCATTGAATCAACCCCGGATGGATGGCGTAGTAGAGGACGATCTAGCGGTACGTGGCGCAAACAACTGGAGGAGGACCTTAACCAACTTGGTGTGCGCAACTGGAGGCAGCTAGCTCGTAACCGTGCTGGCTGGAGAGGTTTGTTGGTTGAAGCCCAGATCCACCCCGGACTGAAGCGCTAAGTAAGTAAGTAAGTAAATAAGTAAGTAATGTTTAAATCAAATAAAAATAAATGCAATGAAGATATATTTTTAAAGGATTTACATGTTTGGTTTGCAATGTTTGTTTTTTGTACTCCCCTCGGACAACAAATACTTCCCTGTGAACTTCTAAAATACTCCCATTAATAAATTTAAAATGATAGCCCTGCTTCCTTCCTATAAATGTCTAGCGAAATAATATCATAGGTAATATTCTTTTCAGGCGGTAACGTAGACGCATGCTGACTTCTGAGTTGTACTTTGGCAGTAAGGTACCTTTTCCAGTGCAGTCCGCCAGACTAAGATTCCATACATGAGTACTGGTCTTACTACCGCTGTATACAGCCAGTGCATTATTTGCGGAGGGACACCCCACTTATAGTCAAAGGCTCTTTTACAGGCGTAGAGTGCCGTAGCGGCCTTCTTAATACTTTCATGAACATTCATTTTCCAGCTTAGTTTCCTGTCCAGTATAAGGTCTTTTTGGCGTGTTCAGAGAAACTTAGGTGTATTTCTTTCATTTTTGATGGTATGATCTCCAGAATTCAGTGCCTTTTTGTAAATGGCACTAGCTTAGTTTTCGCCGGGTTGACATTAAGTCGGCATCTGTCAGTCCACTTGACTAAGGTTAGGTTAGGTTAGGTTAGAGTGGCAGGGTACAAAAGGCAGCCTCACTTAGCCCAGACAAGGCCCATTGTGATACCACATGGATCTATCATCTCCTGGAGCCAGTTGGAGCTTTTTATGAAGAGCTGAAGTCTGTCGATGCAGACGATAGCTAGCTCGCCTAAACTTTCGAAGATGTAGGCTTCTAAGTGTAGTCTTCTGAGAGCGGAGAGGACCTTGTACAAAGCAGGTGTAGTATGGTTTCCTTCTCCTCCTCGTCTAAGATGCCTAGGCTGTAGTTGCGATGAGCGACCTTTTCCGCCCGATAAGACAGTTAGGGCGTTTCTGATCCAGCTTAGACCAGATTTGTCTAGTAATGAGGCACGTAGTGTCACTAACCCACCTGCGATTGGTCGCGCTAGTGGTGTTGAGCTTAAGTATTGTAGTAATTTAACTGTAGCGCGAAGCATGACGAGATTCGTCTTGCTCGAAGAAATCGGTAGGTACATAAGTGCCCTGCTTGACGAGTTCGTCGGCCGAGCAGTTCTCTGGAATGGGTCTGTGCCCCAGCACCCAAATTAGTTGAATGTTGAACTGTTTGGCCATCTCGTTAAGAGACAAGCGACAATTTAGGGCTGTTTTTAAGTTGAAAGTAACAGATTGCAGGGACTTCATTGCAGCTTGACTGTCAGTAAAGATAGCAATATCCTGCCTGGATATCACATTGTACTTCGGCCATGATAAGCCTACTTTAATTGCCATGATCTCCACCTGGAAGACTCCACAGTGATAAGGGAGGCGAAAAGAGCTATTAATGTTTAGTTCTTGGGAGAAGACACCTCTTTCCACTTGCGACTCTGTTTTGGATCCATCTGTGTAGAAGCAAATGGATCCCTCTTGTGTCCCCAGCTTCCCCATTTAAGTCTGGAGGAGATTCGGGTTTCACAGCTTCTATCAAACAGAAGTTGTGGAAGTACGTGGTCGGTATCTTGTGGAAGGAATCAGAGTGTCCTGTACCTAGACTGGACCACTGAGGCATGGCCTTCATGCGGGTAGCTGCGCACGCTACCACTTGTTTGCTATAGATATCTAGAGGAGGCAGGTACAAACAAATTTCTAGACTCTAGAGCCGCTGTTGAAGTTGGTCTTAGTGTTCCGCTGACGCACAGGCAGGCTGTCTTCTGCACACGGCCAAGTGAAGTTAGGTGTACAGCTTTCTCCAAAACCTTCTACCAGACGATCACGTCATACATTTGTATGGGTCTGATTGCGGATACATAGAGCCAGTACGTAATTCGTGGCTGTAGTCCCCATTTATAACTGATTGCTTACTTACAGCAGTTCAAAGCTGTGGTGGCTTTCTTCACTCGTTAGGCTGGAGAGGATCTAGAGTTAAATCCTGCAAGTACCTAGGAGTAACATTATCGCATAACCTCTCGCTGAAAAAACACTTAGTGCTAAAAGTTGCGGAAACAAAAAAAGCGATCAAGAGCACTTGGAAAAATCTCTTATCCAATCCGAATGTTCCGATTCCTGCCAAATTAAATGCGTTCGAGGCAGTGATGCGATACGTGATGTGCTGCAGAGCTCAAGCAGGGAGGAGCAGAGAATATGATTATGTGGAAAAGATTAAGATTTTTCTTTAAAAAAAACCGTTTCGTCTTCCGTCCAATACACCCAACTACATGCTTAATATTGAAACTAATTGCTCTCAACTCTTCATATACACGCTAAGGATAAATATTCAATATATTTTAAAAATTATGAAATTAGAAGACAGCAGCCGCCTAACAAAAATGCTGGCTCTAAAAGCAGTTAGGACGACATGGCAGCTCTACAAGCATTGGGAGGAGGTTGTCTCGAAGTATAATATAATGTGAGCTTATGGTTACTTAAATCCTTGAACCCCTCGATGGGCATAGGGGGTCAACAACGCCTGCGCGCCATCTTGTTCGGAGTTCTGCAACGCGTTTGAGCTGCCTCCAACTCATTCCCAAAGAACTTGATTCCTCCTCGACTGGCCTGCGCCACGTTTGCCTAGCGCGTCCCGCTGTTCTTTCTGAGTGGGTAAGCGGATTCCATTGCATAGCGTTTTTCGCAATGGAGTTGTCTTCGCGCCGTAGGGTGTTTCCGATCCACTGCCACTTTCTCCTTCGCACAGTAGTGTCAATAGGTTCCTAGCCCGTTCTCAGATAAAGTTGTTCGTTGGATATACAATTTGGCTAAAATACCCTCAAGATGACTCTTAGACTTTTATTTACGAAAGTTTGCAGCTTGTGTTGGATAGTCTTATCCACCTTCCAAGTATTGCACCCATACAACAGCACTACTGATTCAACGCTGGAGCGGAACAGTCGCAGCTTGGTTCTTAATCTGATAACACTGCATCTCCTGACTTTCGATAGCATTCCGAACGTAGCTTTTGCCTTCCCGATTCTGCTGCACACATCCAGTTCGGTCCCACCACTGTTAGCCGAGACCACACTTCCTAAGTATAGAAAGTTCTCTACTTTCTCGAGTATACCCGGCAATGTTGAGTTGAGCGCGGGTATTAGAAGTGCTCAGTGTTCAGGGCTTTTGTTTTGGCTGTGTTTATCGTAAGCCTCACTCTATTTACCTCAGCTTCTAGATTTTGGGCCATCAGATGAAGGTCTATTATCCGATGTGAAAGTAAGCAAGCATCGCCAGCGTAGTCGAGGTGTTTAAGGTGAGTTGTCATAGTCCATCGAATTCCATTCTTACCTTCTGTCAATGCAGCACGGAGCACATCGCTGATGACCACCAAGAACAATAGCGGAGATAATATGCACCCCTGACGTACTCCACTTTGGACTTCAAAATACTCCGACAGCGACAGACGTGACACTTACTTCCCTCGTATGTAGCCTTGATAATAGCTATGAGTTTGAGATCCGAATGCAGGCTACGCTCATTCGTTGCAGCTAACCCCTTTAACCTAACCTAACCTACAACTTGAACACCACGATCTACTCGGATTCGTAATTTAAAGAAACATACATATGTAGATGCTTCGCATGACAGCAGGAGTGACAAAGCTTGATCGAATAATAAGTTCGAAGATCCGTGGAAGCTTTCACATCAAGGAAACCATCGTACAAAAAATAGAGCGCGACCGGCTCAGCTGGTATTGCCACGTTCAAAGAAGGGATCATTTGAACCCTGTTAAAAAGGCAATATCAATGCACGTTCCAAAGACATCGCGATGTAGGAAAGGCAGGCCTATAAACGCCTGGATCAGACAAATGCGACGACATCGGCATTTCATTGGCCTCAGTAACCGAGTGATCCAAAATCGGCAGGCCTGCCGATATTTTCTGAGGTCAAATAGGCAAACCCCACAGGCGGATCAGTAGAAATGCGGTGAAGTGGGAGTGTTGTGACCCCTTGTTTTCGGATCATAGCCTCGCTGATAAAAGGAAGAAGAAGAATGCATATGTAGATGAAGTTTCAATCATATTGCGATGAAGAGGTGAACTTTTGAAGCTGCATTTTATGCCGCATCGCATCGACCTTCGTACACAATGTAACCTGTGTAATACCAGAGAAAAACAAGACGTCCTAAATTGTATTGGTTCCTCTCCTGTGCTAAAGGAGATAAGAAGAGCTCATTTCGGGGAAAACTCACTTATAACAAAAGTTGTATTGGATCTGTTAAATGTGCTAACGGGCAGACATTAGCATCGTACTGCAGAGAAGCCTACGAGTGAGTTTGAGAATTGTGCAGTGAGATTCTTGATTAGAATATTAAATGAATAATCTTTCAAAAATTAAAAACCTGTTAATCTGCGGTAGACGGCAAAGCCATTGCTTAAATGGTACAAGACATTTATAAATATCTTTTTGGAAACATAAAGTACACTTATGATTATATTATTATTAAATAAACACTTGCTACACTTCCAGAAGATACATAGAAGTTTGGATTTGTATTCCAGCTTGAGCTAATCAGAACAGACAATTGTTCAACATCATTAACTGGCAGTGCTATTTGCTTACATGATAAGAATGATCGAAGAGCAATAATAATTCGAAGTATTACAACAAAAAAATATATATTTATAACAAGTTAACTATTAAGAGAGGTCACGGACTTGAACATTTTTCTTCTTTTCAAAATGTTTAACCCTTGAATGGGACGGCCCTGATTGGTTCCTCCTTTTGTGGATGAGTCCTGATGTATTCCAAAGCCCTGACAATAGCTTCTGGGATTGGTGGTGGAACTGGCAAATGGGCACCAGATGGTTGGTATCCGTTCTCATCAGCAACGTAGGACAATTCGACTTTAACACCTTCGGGTGATACCCATTTAGCAGAACCGCTTACACCGGCAGGGTTTCCGCTCTCTTGAACTTGGATTCCATTGGTGGTATCGAAAGCATAGGCGAAGTTGCCCAATTCATCGGATGGGTCGTTCTTGAAGCTGCGGACTTCAGCATTCTTGTCGATGTTATCGGCAGCGGCTAATCCCAAAAGGACGGCAACGAGGACCTATTTAAGAAAACAAAACCGCTGTATGATTACCCATCTCTTGTTGTGTAATATATCCAAAGATGAGGCGATGTCCACTTTGTGATACTTACAAGCTTGAACATATTGAAGTTTTTTTTTTTTTGTGGATGATATTCCAAGAGATTCGAGGAAGATACTGTTGATGATCTGCAATGTTGCCAATGCTTTTATACCGAAAAAAAGATATCGAAAACTCGATCAAGGCGGTCAAGACAACGTGCACAGATCTACGATCATTGCTAATGTTACCACAGATGCGGCTAGTTATGGCAATTCAAGATCGCAAAAGCCGGCTAAACGGTCGTTTTACATTAGCATATACACACACTTGATTAGCATATGCACATGTATATGTATATCAATGCAAATAATCGGAGGTGTGATCGATGCCTGGTAGGGTGCCACCCATGACCGGAGACATTGAGTAAAATCGGGAAAAAAAGGCAAGAATTACTTAATCCATTAACCATCTCCTAATTCTAATAATACTTGACATTACTCCTTCTGCTATTACTTCGGTTCGGGTTAGCCATCTATATGATTTGTTGTTGAAGTTCATCTCTTGATGCCTGGATAGCGGTTGATTGAGGTTTCTCTTATACGTTGACGAGTTTCTCTCATTCTTCTTCTTCTTCCTTTTATCAGCGAGGCTATGATCCGAAAACAAGGGATCACAACCCTCCCACTTCACTGCATTTCTACTGATCCGCCTGTGGGGTTTCTCTCATTCCATTCGATTATTTTATGTATTAAATAATTTGCAAATAATGTAAATAATTTGGTGATTATGTAAATTTAATTGATGAGCGGAACATAAATTTTTCAATTTCATGAATTCAAAAATGCTAAACGACTCACTGCTTCAAGTTATGTAGGGAAATTAAGTGTATGGGAGAATTGGTTTAGGTTTTTTACCGTGAAAGTTCCGTAGGTATCTCGATGGACCCACCTTTTACTTTACTTTACTATGGCCTTGTACGCACTGCGACCTGTAAGATCTATTGTGCCAGCCCGGTGTTTAGCTGAGAACTTGGTTAAGACTCTTGATAAACCTCAACAAAGCTCCAGGCTCAATATTCCAGAAGTCAGAGAGACTCAATACAGCCCTTCCGATATGGAGAAGTCTTTTTCTTGCGGCCATGGGGCATTCACAAAGAATATGTTCTGCCGTCTCTTTTTGCTCTCCACATAGCCGGCATTGGTCTGTATCTGCTACTCCTATCTTGTGCAGATGGTACCTGAGTGGGCAATGACCAGTCAAGTAGCCTGTTAAGGTTCTAGATCTGCTTTCCTAAGCTCGAGTTAGCCTTGCAGCGGTTGAGATTAATGAACTTCTTTGCCTGTCTTTGGCCCTTGAGTTTGGCCCAGTACTCTGCATGATGATCATCTTCCCATTTCTTTATTTTTATGTTAACGCTACTCCGTGCGACTCCAAAATAGGGTTCAGGACCGACTAGTGGGCGACTAGCGCCTCTTCTCGCTAAGCAGTCCGCCCGTTCGTTGCCCTCGAAGCCTTCGTGTCCTGGTATCCAGGCCACAGTGACTATGTTTTTCGATGCGAGATCTTCGAGTAGGTTTAGACAGTCCCATACAAGTTTTGATCCTACTGTGTATGATTTCAGAGCCATAAGTGTTGCCTGGCTGTCTGAGAGGATATAGATACGAGTACCCTCGACTCTTCTACGCAGACATTCTCGTACACAGAGCTCGATCGCATGGACTTCCGCCTGAAATATTGTTGGTGATTTCCCAAGCGCAGCCGCACGTTGGAACCTGGGTCCATAAACCCCTGCGCCAGTGCTACCATTTTCCAATTTGGAACCATCTGTGTTCCAGGTTTGAGAGTTTGGTAAGACTACAAGTCCTTCATTCCTCCATGTGTGGCGGTCACCTATGACCACATTGAATTTCCTGGAGAACCGGTATTTCTTGATCATAGTATCTGGGATTTTGAGAATAGGGTCATTTTGAATATAACTTAGAATCTTCAAATGGCCTGTAAAGTTTCCGATTTTAAGGTCCGAGATCTTGGGTAGCCTGAGAGCACTCAGCATAGCTTCTTTTTGTGCTGCAAGGTGCAACGGTGTGAGGCTAAGCATTGCTCCCATTGCTGCCGTGGGGCACGTTCTCATTGCTCCTGTGATACTCAGACAGGCTAGACGATGTATTTTATTCAACTGTTCCTGAGTCTTGGCCTGTAAGGTTTTTGGCCACCAAGCCAACGATGCATAGGTGACCATGGGTTTGATAATGGCGCTGTACGTCCAATATATTATCTTGGGTTTTAGCCCCCAAGTTTTACCATGTAGGCGCTGGCACATAAACATTGCTCTTGTCGCTTTCTCGGTAACCTTGTTCAGGTGTGAATTCCAGGTGAGCGTCTTGTCAAGTATAACACCTAGGTACTTCGCTTCCTTGGATATGTCGATTGGGACGTTTTCCAGTCTAATTTCTTTGAGAGTGTGGTTTCTTTTCCTGGAAAAGGGTACAAGTATAGTTTTTCCGGGGTTGATGGTAAGTCCCTTTGTCCTGCACCAATCAGAAGTTAAATTGAGGGCACCTTGCATTAGTTGAGAAATGATGTCCTCAAATTTGCCTCTGACGCTGATGACAATGTCGTCTGCGTATCCTTGTACTTTGTAACCCGATTTTTCAAGTAGCTCTAGAAGTTCGTCAATAACTAAGGTCCAGAGCAGGGGAGAGAGGACTCCTCCCTGCGGGCAAACTCTGGTAGCTGTTATAGTTTTATGCGAGCCTCCGCACTCGATTCTTATCTTCCTGCTGCATAGCATGGTTAGGATCCAGTTTATGATCAGAGGAGCGGTATTTTTCCTGATCATAGCCTTTTTGATAGCCTCATAGGAAGTGTTGTCGAAAGCTCCCTGTATATCTATGAAGGCACATAGGGCTGTTTCTTTGGCAGCTAATGATTTTTTAATGGGCCCACCTTAGTGCCTAGTGTTTTTTATGGTAACCTCATAACCCTACTCAACCTAACCTGACCTAAACTACTTAACGGGCTCCTGACCCATGTCTCTGCCTGAGACACAACAGCCTTTCATCTTCGCCGATCCCGGACACGTTGCTTCCAGTTGAACAAATCAAATTTTCTGGCATCCGCGATTACTTGTCCTTATACCGGAGGTTCGATGGTTTTCGTCGTCTCAAACCTGGGGGCTGTGATTCGAAGATTCTCTTAGCGGAAGCATTGTAGTCCATCCACTCGATGTAGCTGAGCCAATGTAGTCGATGTATGTTAACTTTTTGGACTACATCCACATCTTGGTACAGCTCATAGAGTTCGCGGTTAAGTCTCCTCGCCCATTCGCTCTCCTCACATATGGTACTCAATATCCAACAAAGTATTTTGGTCCCGAAGAGTTCAATAGTAGCTGCACTTTATTACTTATCGTCCAGCACTCGACGTCATACAGCAGGGCTGGCAATATTAGTGTTCTGTAGAGCATTAATTTAGTCCATCAAGTTAGGAGTTTTGAGCCCAGTTGTTTTGCTAAACCGAAGTAGCAGCGGTTTCCTAGGGTTATTCTTCGTCGAATCTTCAAGAAGGTGTCATTTGTGGTATAAGCGCATACAATCGGTCATTGAAGAAAATCGTTTGATTCCTGACCATCAATTCGGCTTCAGAACAAAGTATTCAACAATTGATCAGGTCTATAGACTAACAAATGAAATAGAGAAATCTTTAGAGGAGAAAGATATGTTCTAACGCTTTTCTGGACGTCTCTCAAGCCTTCGACAAGGTAGGGCATGAGGGATTGAAGTTTAAGTTAAGACAGGTTCTTCCGGAGCAATTATATGAGATTTTAGAATCTTACATTGCGAACAAACTATTCTGTATTAAACACCGATCAGAATACTCCGAACTTAAGAAAATCGCTGCCGGAGTATCGCAAGGAAGTGCTCTTGGTCCGGTCTTGTTCTTACTCTACTCTCGAGATATACCGCAAGAGAAGGCACTGTCGTAGCTACGTTCGCAGACGATACGGCTATATTAACAACAGATAAATCAGTCGAGTCAGCAATTGTAAAGCTTCAACGAGCTTGGACAAAATTTGCGAGTGGACAAAGATTTGGCGCATTGCTCTCAACGAGACCAAATCAACTCATGTTAACTTTATCTATAAAAAAAATAATGAACAGCCTACCCATTTCCATCAACGCGGTACAAATATCGTATGCAAACGAGGCAAAGTATCTAGAAATGACACTAGGCGCGAAACTCAAATGGAAGTAGCACGTCAAAAAGAAACGCGACGAGCTTGAAAACAGATTCAGACAAATGTATTGGCTACTTGGAAGACATTCCAAATTGAGCATATATAACAAACTGCTTTTATACAAGCAAGTACTTAAACATGTTTGGTACATATAGCATACAACGTTGGGGTTGTACTAAACGAAGCAATGGAGATATCCTACAATCTTTTCAAAACAAAGTGTCATAGTAAATACCCCAAGGTATATCAGAAACGGTGATATCCACAGACTTAGGAGTAACTACCGTCGATGGAGAAATAACGAACTTTGCTCGAAAACTCCGTATTCGTCTTCATGGTCATTGAAACAACGTTATACTCCAAATTCTGGACGAGATAAACCTTGTGCGACCACTACAAAGAACGAAACCGTTCGATCTAGCGCAATAAGGACCAGCCGCATTTAATGGCAGGTTTTATCAGGTACTTTTGCTTGAAATCGACCTGCCCAACGCGAATATTTTCGAAACTAAAACTACTTGATAAAGAAACTTAGTCGTAGTAAACCAGTAGAAGGGAGGTGTTGTTTAGTGAGTAAACATCTCACACTACTATGAGCGCCGGGCACATAATGTCTATGAAGATTTTCCACCTACCCACGAAGGCGTTTGTTGATAATATAACTTGGTTTTGTCCTTATTTACTTCAAGACCAACTCTTTTTGCTTGATTGCCGGAAATGCCTCTATGAAGGCACGTTGAGATCTTCCGATGATGTCAATGTCATCTGCATACTCCAGCAACTAGACGCACTTGTGGAAGATAGTGCCTTCCGTGTTGACACCCGCTCTGCACACTATCTGCTCCAGCACGAGATTGAGGAAATCACATGACAGCGGGTCTCTTTGCTGGTGTTCCGTGAAAGATCGGCATAGTTCAGATGGGCTGTTTCCAAATTGCACAGAGCACCGCGTATTTAAGCCTTCCGCGACATAGCTGGATCAGTTTTGACGGGATCCCGAATTCAGCCATCGCATTGTAGAGCTCAAGACAGTGAATGCTTTTATACATATGCGACCTGAAAGAGTTTCGAGATATTCGAGAAATTCCACCAATTTAGAATCAAAGCGTGATCATCGGGACTCGCTACCCAGAGACCGGCAGCCATTAGACTTAGTACAGTCTTAGCTGCCGAGTTGCGGCAACAGCCACAATGAGTCTGTGGTAAGGGCAATACCGCCAGAAGGTAACACCATCTTTATCGACAGCCAGGCAGCTATAAAAGCAATTACTGCCGTATAAATTAAATCGAAGCTTGTGAAGTGTTGTCGAGAAGAGCTCAGGGTTCTTGGAACACAGCACAAGGTATAGCTCGGTTGGGTGCCTGGACACGAGGGTATCCCAAGCAATGAGTAAGCCGACGATCTGGCAAGAATCGGCTCAGCAGCCCTACTAGAACAAGTTGACCCCCCTGTGTGTATGCTGCCTTGCACACTCAAGCTAGTTGCATGGAATAAAGCGAACACAAGATCTCCATGGAAACTTGTGCCATCACCAGGAAACTATGGCCATCCTTCGACAAAGCAAGGAGCGAGAGAATTACTCGGAAAGATAGGAAATCCCTTCCACTTTCGTGGGCATCATCACGGGGCACAACACTCTGCGGTACCACTTGAAGAAACTACGCCTGACGGAGGAGGAACTCTGTAAAGGCTGTGGTGACGAGGAAGTTTTTGAGGACACCACCCACTTACTGTGCCACTGTCCGAGTCTTCAACGCTCAAGGAAAAAGTTCCTCGGTAAATATTTCTTCCACGATCTCGAGGAGCTCTCCGGCGTTTCGACAGGAAAGATACCGAACTTCTTCAAATCATCAGGGTGGTTTGTATGCAGAAACGAAGTAAGTGATTGAGTTTGAATAGTTTTTAGTTTCAATGGGAAAGGGATTACTTTTTCTCCTATGGGTATAAAAATGGGTCAACGCTGACCTGAGTGTGGCAGAGAGCGTCTCTCCCTGCCCACATACCTAACCTAACCTATCTGCCGAATTCCACAATATGCACTATGTCTAGTGGAAGAAGATTCAGTATCGTTTCCAAAGATATCGTTGGTGTTGATCTCATCGATCCCATCGCCCCCAGGCCAGTAGATCTTGGTGATGCTCTTAAGATAGATAGTTATAGGCTAGGGTATTTGTACGTTGCGATAAGAAGGTTCCTCAGTTCTAGTTGGTCCAGGCATGTGAGAATCTATGTAGCGACAGATTCATCTACTAAAGAAGTTCTGTCATGATTCTGTTTGAAGCTTCTGAATTGAAGCAGTATTTTTCAAATCCATTGAAACACACTGCACATGCTGTGGTTATTTTTAAACATCTAGTCGTATGTTAGTTTAGGTTAGCGGGGTAGACTGCATTGGATGCACATGGATCTATCATCCCCAGAAAAAATTAACCTTAGAAACAATTGGAGCTTGTTATAAAGCACTAATAGTTCTTGATGTTGGCGTTAGCTAAATTGCCTAAACAGTCGAAGAAGAAATCTCCTAAGTGCAATCTTCTACAAGCGGAGAGAGCCTAGCATGTACAAAGGGCATGTAGTATGGATTCCTTCTCTTCCTCGTCCATACAGCTTCTGAAGAAAACATTTGCGACAAGGCCAAGGCTGATGGCATGTTGTCCAAAATGTGGCGAATCAATGCAATCAGTTTTTGTGGGCGCCGTGGCGTAAGTGGTTAGTGTGTCGGATCACTACTAGTGAGGTTCCAAGTTCGAATCCCAGAAAACACCAAAAAGTTCTTTCACGGTCCCACCTCTCGCGAACGTCTCGCACACATCCGAGAGTATTGTTGTCTCGAAAAAGTTTCTCAAAACAAATTGCCCTTCGGATATAGCTGTTGCGCCAAATATTTATTTATTTGTAATGCAATCAGTTTGAACACAAAGCTAAGACTGTTCCGCTCCAACGTTGGATCCGTGCTTTTATGTGGATGCAGCACGTGGAGAGTGACCATTACTATCACTAGGCTTAAGCTTCTCAATCACGTCAACTCAGAAATGACGGAACTATTAAATACTGACAATCTGACTAGGAGATTAAGAAGAGTAAAGCCTTTTGAACTAGCTATATAGGTAGAAAAATGGAAGGCTGGCTCCCCCCCACCCTGCAATGAAATGCCAAGACGGCGGTACCGTAGGGGAAACCCGAAGATGGGCGAAGGAGTTAGTGGGTAAAAATCCCACACTGTTGCTGAGTACGGGCTAATTTTTTTCTTTTTAAGATTACCACCTCCCAGCGTAAAAAAAAAGTGGATGCAGCACATGGAGAGTGACCATTACTATCACTAGAAAGTTGCAAGTTCGTTTATGGATTTTCTGGCCCAACCGAATCCCTAACGAACACCTCTTCCAGAGAACGGGTCAGGAACCAATAGGAACAACATTGAACGACGAAAGTGGCAGTAGATTAGGCACACGTTCCGAAAATGTGATAGTTCTACAGCTAACCATGCTATACAATAGAACCCTTTAACACAGGATAACAACCTGGCGGTCCAAGGAGAACATGATGCAGAACAGTCGAGGCACGTATTCAGAAACCGTACACGATGGCGCGTAGGCGTAGTAGAGCTCCTAGGAGCCACAAGGGGATATAGCACATAATCTTGCCTGATGGCATGCCTTCCAATGATGCCATTCCCCCTTTTCTGTCTAATAAGGCAGTTGGAGCATTTCTGATCCAGCTTAGGCTAGTTCTGTCTAGTAATGAGGTACGTAGTGCTGTCTACCTATCAACGTAACCAGTTGATAGCATTGAGCTTACGCAGCTGTTTCACTGCTACGAAAAGCGTGCCAATATTCACATTGTTCGGTGAAATTGGTAGGCTAGTATCCTGCCTGGCGAGTTCGTCGGTGATGCAATTCCCTGGAATGTTTCTGTGTCCGATTACGTAAATGAGGTGAATACTGAATTGTTTAGCCATCTCGAGACAGGCGACAATTTAAGGCAGTTTTTTAGTAGGAGGTGACAGATTCCAGGGATTTGATCGCGGCCTTGACTGTCAGTAAAAATGGTGATATTCCGACTAGATATCACATTGTTTCTTAGCCACAATCTCCGCCTGGAAAACGTTGCAGTGATTGGGAAGGCGGAAAGCGGAAAGAGGTACTTATGTTTAGTTTGTTAGAGAAGACACTCTCCCTACTCCCAAATCTGTTTTAGATCCATCTATATATTATAGAAGAACACCTAGCCTTAGCCTATTAAAAAATTTGAGTCACTCAAAATTATACAGTCGCTGTCACTGAAAGTGATTCTCTTCGCCGGTATCTTAGACGTTACAGACCACAAATTATTCAACGCTTATGGTTCTCTTTTGTGTTAATGGCGTTGTCCGACGATTTTTTAATTAAAACTAAATTGCATCACCTAAAAAGTGAATGGAAATTCTTAAGATAATTCAGAAGCTTGATCATCATCAACATCAAAGGAATCTCAATGGCAATGCACCTATTCATCCGGTGACACAGATTCCTATACCACCGACCGAAAAAAGTATTAAAAAAAAAATGCTAAAACAAGATCTTTTGTCCATGAATTAGTTAATAGGTTATTAAGTTTTATAGCCCAATCGGTGTTCATGTCTACTTCCTACGCCATAAAAAAGTGCCATCATCCTACAATACCGCAAAAAACAAAAAGCGAAAGTAAACCGCAGACTTAAAAAACCGTGAAACGAAAATAAACACTTTTGACTTCACTTCATCCTACAACAGTAGGTATTCACATTTCTTTTTTTTTTATTGACTTTTCGAAATTATACAAATAATTAGCGTTAAAACAAAAAAATATATATAACAAGTTAACTATTAAGAGAGGTCACGGACTTGAACATTCTTCTTCTTCTCAAAATGTTTAACCCTTGAATGGGACGGCCCTGATTGGTTCCTCCTTTGGTGGATGAGTCCTGATGTATTCCAAAGCCCTGAGAATGCCTTCTGGGATTGGTGGTGCGACTGGCAAATGGGCACCAGATGGTTGGTATCCGTTCTCATCAGCAACGTAGGACAATTGGACTGGAATACCTTCGGGTGATACCCATTGGGCAGAACCGCTTACACCGGCAAGGTTTCCGCTCTCTTGAACTTGGATTCCATTGGTGGTATCGAAAGCATAGGCAAAGTTGCCTTCAGCATCGGCTGGGTCGTTCTTGAAGCTGCGGACTTCAGCATCCCTGTTGATGTTATCGGCAGCGGCTAATCCCAAAAGGACGGCAACGAGGACCTATTTAAGGAAACAAAACCGCTGTAGTAATCCATCCCTTGTTGTGTGATATATCCAACGATGAGGCGATGTCAACTTTGTGATACTTACAAGCTTGAACATTTTGACGTTTTTTTTTTTTTTTCTTTTGGTAGATGATATTCCAAGAGAAACGAGGAAGATACTGTTGATGATCTGCAATGTTGCCAATGCTTTTATACCGAAAAAATCGAAAACTCGATCAAGGCGGTCAAGACAACGTGCAGAGATCTACAATCATTGCTAGTGCTACCACAGATGCGGCTAGTGATGGCATTTCAAGATCCCAAAAGCGGTCTAAACGGCCGTTTCGCATTAGCATATACACACACTTGATTAGCATATACACATGTATTATATACAAAAGATCGGAGGTGTGATCGGTACATGGTAGGGTGCCACCCATGACCGCAGACATCGACTAAAATCGGAAAAAGACTAGAATTACTTAATCCATTAACCGTCTTCTAATTTACACATTTTTGGGCAATTTAAATTCATTTTATTTAGTTTAAACAAAAAGAAAAATCAAATAAAATCATTTAATTGAATTTATGACCTTCTTCAGATCGATGGTTGCCGGTCGGCTAAATATACATTATGTACCAGTATGTGGTTTGTGGCTTAGAACGGAAGAAATTGAAAGTGGAATGAATCGATCGGTTTAGGGGAAGACTGCATTTGGGGGTTACCTTGATTTCAGAGCGCTGCCTTTATTTGGCTAATTATGATTATTAATGCGCTCAATTATTATAGCGGAGGTGTTTTCAACCGGTGTGATGGATGCGTCGTGTCGTTAAATGGTATACATGTGTTTGCCGGATTCGAATCGTTAATTTATTAATATTTTGGACCAATTTGAAAAGTTTAAATGTTACTTTATGCTAATGGTATAATTTGAACGCTTGTATGGATGACATTTCAAAGGTTGACAGCAATATGGGTTTATATGAATGCAAATGTATTCAATGCGAAAGCGGGTGAGGGAGCTGAACGACCGGAATTAGAACTTTCTATCTATAACAGAGTATGTGGTTCTATAAATTATCGTGTACTCTTAAATCACACCTACATGGATTGCTTAATGATAATGAATTCACTTAACTGACTGAGATGAGTGAATAAGATAAAGAAACCAGTAGCAGTACTAAGTAGCTTGTGATGTAATTCATGGTATGCGAGTTTTGTCGTTGCAAAAAAAAATAAAAAATGGAGTTATGATATAAAAAGTAATTCAACGTGCATGCTTTGAATCTCAAGGTCGTTGTCTTATACAGCGATTGAAGATTACGCATTCAGTTGTATCGTGTTTCAAAGGTCTTTATTTATTAAATAAATGTAAGCTTAATGCAAGCATCTAATAACTCAAAGCTTAACTTAAAACTAATAAGAAGATAATACTTAAACTGCTTACTTACAAGCTGAGGTAGATAATGAAGAAGTGTAAATGTAGCTAGCTTCTGAGGGTTGATCTGTTGATGTGAAAATCTAGGGTGCTTGAAATGAAGTTAAGTTTATTGATAGCAGTTACAATTTTTCTTTACAACTTACACAGAATTACAATCTTATCTTTTTTTTTTTTTGCCTAAGGGATGGTGGAAAACGCTACTACTCACGAGAAACAGGCCCGCTCTGTTTCAAGTAGTGTGGGACTTTCTACTCACTAAAAAACCACCTTAAGCCCTTCTTCAACTTGACACCATCCACTCCGGAACCGCTTTTGCATTACTTCAGAGTGGTGTCGTTTTCTTTCCCCTGTCGGGGCCGGCTTTTTCATATTTGTCTCTTGCTTGTGGGTTAATTCTTTCTTGCCGGTAAGGCTTTCATCAGGCTTACATAAATCTTATGAGGGTGATTATTATGCCTTCCTCTCTCTTTTTTGTTTTAAGCACTTTTTCTATAAAGGAACGTACTTGATTCTTGTCACTATGTTTTCCGGGGTGATGACGGCGATTATAAATTCTAGCGCCCCTCTTTCAGCTGTACTGAACTGCGGCCATTTGTTTCCTGTATTTCACTTGTGGTAGTGCGTCGGCCCATATCTTGCACCCATACAGGAGAATGGCGTGGGTGACTGTCATCAGGAGCTTTCTCTTGCTAGCTGTTGGGCCTCCAACGTTTGCCATTAATCTGCTCAGTGACATTGTGACCTTCGTGGCTCGTTCCGAGGCAGATCTTATTTGATGCCAGAAAGTGAGCTTCGTGTTTCGGGCCATCCCTAGGTACTTCACCGCTTCCTTGCTAGTTATTACGTCAGACCCGACTTGGAAGTCGACAATAGTTAGAATCCTCTTCTTTGTCAAAAGGACTATCTTCTGTCTTTTCTGTGGCCAAACATAAGCCATGTTCTTCCATCCAGAGGTGCACCCGCCTCATCACCTGGCTGAGTTTTCTTTTCGCGCTCTCGGTGTCTCTTGCCGTAATCACCGCGGCGTTATCATCTGCATACCATACCTGGAAGGTGTCTTCGGGCATTTCCATACGAAGGATGCCATCGTAGGAGATGTTCCAGAGATCGGGTCCCAGGATCGATCCCTGCGCTGCTCCAGCAGTAATCTCCTTTATTCGTGGTCCCTCTGCGGTGTTGTATAACAGCCTCCGGTCCTTGAGATAGTCCTTCACCATCCGCAAGAGATATTCGGGAATATCAAAAGTGCTTTCGAGGACGTTCAGCATATCGCTCCATCTGGCTGCATTTCGCACGTCCAGAGTTGCTAGCAATACGATTTTTCTTGAATAGTGGTTGCCCTGTTGAGCCAATTGGACGGTCCTTACCACTTCTTCAATTGCTCCAATCGTAGAGTGGCCCTTTCTGAATCCGTGCTGTTTTTCGGAAAAATCTCCTGCTCCTTGTCCAGCATACACAGAGGCCTGTACGCTGATGGGGAATCAGGATCTCCTTTGCCTTTGCTGATCAGTACCAAGCGGTGTAACTTCCAGCTCCTAGGGAAAACCCCTTCCTGGAGACAGCTATTGTACATGTTCAGCAGCAGCTGAGGACATGTCTGGGCAATCGTCTTGAGCACCTCTGCTGGTATTCCGTCGGATCCAGGGGCATTTCGGTTTTGTAGTGTTTTCGACGCGAGTATCAACTCTTCTTCACTGAACATCGGGGTTTCTGGTCGTTGGACCGGAGAGGTGTCGGGAGGCCGAACACGATGCGTTGGGGAAAGTGTGTTCACTATAAACTCCATCCTTTCTTCGCCGAGGACAGGGTTAGCCATCTGTGTTCCCAGTTTTTGCATTACGACTTTGAAGCCTAGCCCCCAGGTGTTGCTGTTGACATCCCGGCGGAGATCCACCCACTTCTATTTTTTGCTCGAATTTATGGCCCTCTTTAGCTCGGATCTCATGGTTCTAAATTCTGCTAGAATGTCTTCCGTGGGTTCAGCTTGTCTTCTTCTACCCCTGGTGACTTTGCGTCTGAGATGTAGGCATCTTCTTCGAAGCGCAGCTATCTCGTCGTTCCACCAGTACACCGATTTCCTGTTTCTATTGGGGCCCCTCACTCTGGGAATCGAGGCATCACATGCCAGCCGTATGAGTTGCATCGTGGCCTCAACTTTTGTTTCAGCAGCTCCCGCTGTTTCTAGGACCGCGCTTTTTCCTTCCTCGATTGCGGATGTGAGAAGGTTTTCCTTGAGTCTGCTAACGTTCCATCTCGGCGTTCGGCTTTGGTTTTAGTTCGGAACGTGTTGCCTTTCTCGTAAGTCAAAAACGATGTACTGGTGATCGCTGTTGTCCGTGTAGTCTTCGATAACTCTCCAGTTTTTAACCCTTGCGGATGTCAGTTCGGATGCGAATTTTACGTCCGGGATAGTCTCTGCGTAACCAGGGCTCCTAAATGTGGATGTGTTGCCTATGTTCGCAGTGTTAAGCCCGCGTCTTGCAGCCATCTCGAGAATTTGCTTTCCTCGTGTGTCTATGGTCGGCATTCCCCACTCCTGTGCTCTTGTATTAATGTCTCCAGCGACCAGGATCTCCCCTCGGTCTCTTGAATGAAGTGCTCTAGTCGGTCCAACTGTTCTCGGAACTCGTTTATTCTTTCGTTTGGCGTGAAGTAGCACCTGATTATCGTCCCGCGCATTTCACCAAAACGAAGCCTCTTTCTGCGCCTTGGCTTTTCACGGGGAATGTCCTTGCGCCTGGGATCCAGATAGCAGCTGTACCTAGCGTGTCCGCCACCCAGCTATGCCCATCTTTATTCTTGTACTGTTCGCTGATGATAACAATATCTGCTTCCAGATCTATTCTGAGTTTAACGAGGAGGTCGCCTGCCGTTCGACTCCTGTGAAGATTTCTTTGGAGTATTCTGGTCATTGGACGCTGTCTTTCTTCGCCTTCTCAAGTGCCTCCCTGAACACTTGGCAGGTTCCCGACCCCGGCATATGAGACAGCAGAGCTGGTGTGAGATTCCGCTCCGCACATAAGCAGCACTTTGCGCTTGCTTTGCACTCTACTTTGTTGTGTCCTTGTGCTCCGCAATTGAAACATAGGCCCTTGCTTCTCCTATCCGTTTCTTGCAGGTGTTTTGCTGGTGTCCATAGCCGAAGCATTTGTAGCAGCGTGTAACCTCCACTCTTCGGCGCACTCTGCAATGGACCAACCCGATTTTTATTCGTGAGGTCTTCAGCACTTCATTTGCGGTTCGTGCATTGAGTTGAACCATTTTCTGTGCTCTTGTGTTTGGCTTCATTAGAGTCACCTGGGCCTCCACTGCTGGGTCATTAAGTTTTTGTCTGACGGCTTCCTTTATTGCCTCTATGTAGTCAATTCGTCCATGTCCCGAATCTCAAGCGTAGCTTTGCTCTCCAAGTTGCGGATGGTTGCCTTTTCCCCCAAAATGGTTTTCAGTGACGTGCTGAAACTCTCCTTGTCCTTGGTTCGTGCGCCGAGTTCGAGTAGAACTTCCCCTGCCCTTGTTTGGCGTACAGCTTTGATTTCTGTTTCCGTATCGTCAGGGTTGGCCTTACTTCGGATTTCTCTTAAAATTTCGGCGTACGTTTCGGTTCCTCTTGGTTTTATGAGGATCGCTTTCCCTTTCCTTTAGGAGCGAGGATCCAACTTCAGCATCTTTTGCAGGTTGTGTTGTTACCTGGTTCAATGCGCTCCTTTTTCGGGTTGAGGATAAGCGGATTTCCACTTCCTTGCGCCCCGCTGACGCAGGGGTACTCCTGCTCTCGTTACGCAGTTCTACAACCACTTGAGTGTTTGCTTTTACGGGCGGTGAGCACTGTAGTCTAAACGTTCTTTTAAAAGGGTCTTCTACGATCTCCTGGCGCCTCGTTTCGACTTCATTTATTTTTTTGCAAATTTTTTTGATTTTCTTTCTGTTTTGGTTCCATTTTTATTATTTTTGTTTCCACGAGTACGGGGGAAAATATGTCAGCCGCAATCATAGCCCCCAGTAATGCGGTAAGGCTTTGTTACAACCAGAGGTCACCAATTTATCTGGAGGACTCCGTTAGCGATGCTGTATTGATTTTACATCCCCAGCACCATTCAGGCCTCAGCACGGGCCGCATAACAGCTTGCCTTTGGATAGGACACCTATTTAAGGGGTGGCATCTATTCGCCCCGTCACAGAAACTTCACCAGGCTCATGCGTTTTTTTCTCTCTTGGTCGGGGACTGCTTATTGGTTATTCGCAGCAAACATACATGGCTGCAGACCGTTTAACGATCCGCCACCTGTTGACCCCCCTGGTAGCCTGAGCCCGGCCCCAGGATAATCTTATCTTACTTATGAATAATGTTACAATATTGTAGCATCCACAGAAAGTACTTTTCGCACTGCATTACCAACAAGCACGGTGTGGCAGTACTACTGCCATCTGTCAAAACTGCCATCATGCGCATTAATTTGTTTCACATGTAGCGGGTCGACGGCGCTCTGAACGCCGCTTCGCTATCAATTATATAAATGCTAGTGCATAATTATATTTATTTGAAAAAACCAAAATAAGAAAAATGATAATTTTTTAACAAACTACCTCCTTTGCTTAAATCTTTAGATGACTCAATTAAAAATACAATTTTGTTTTCCACATTGCACATTCGAATTTAAAAAGAACTAAGATTACCCCGAAAACTAAGTTCACATAAGTGTCTTATGCCAAACACAATTCACCCCTTTTGATATCTAGCATATTCGAAATGTTCGTGTATTTGGTATAAATAACCACCAGAAGAGAAGACAGCCGACAGAGGTGAAAATAGCGAAGAACAAGTGCGATTACTGTGAGAGTTAATAATTTCCAAATTGGTGATATTGTGATTAAAAGTAGATTTGTACATACAGTTTAAGTTGAGATTAATAAATAATAAAGTGGTTTGATTATTTCGTACCATATATTCGAAGTATAACGAAAGTGAAGTTAATAGTTGTTTGTAAATAAACAATTTAAATACACAGAAAACGCGGTTTTATTATTACGAACCCCAGCAAGTGTGTAATACTATGTATTACAAAATACACAAATAATTTACTAGGCGAATTCCAAGTCAGCTTAAGGCCGGGATATTCCACCGCAAATCATTTTTTTTCTCCTGGGGAGCATAGCAAATTCATTTATCAGGAAAGAAAAAAAGTTGTACGTCTCTTTTGTCGACTTTAAGACAGCGTTTGATACAGTTGATCGCAATGCTCTTATGTGCAAGCTGTATGGCATGGGAATGTTTCAAAAATTTGGAAGAGTAATATGGAACCTTTACAGAGAAACAGTAGCGCACCGGTATGGAAATGTGAGACGTTATCCGAATGGTTCCACACAAAATCTGGGATGAGCCAGGGATGAACATTGAGTCCATTCTTATTTGCTTTGTTCATTGAAGACATAACTCATTGCCTGCCTAGAGGCGGGTCTCCTCATCAAAGCGTTACTACTTGCTGATGACATAGTTTTGCTTGCATACACGCCTGAGTCCCTTCAATTGATGATAAATTGGGCTGCATCAGTATTGTAAAATGTGGAACTTAGTAATTCGAAGACCCGTGAAAGCCTTCTTGTCAAAGAAACCATCTCAGGAAAAATAGAGCGCGACCGGCTCAGCTGGTATTGCCACGTTCAAAGAAGAGATCATTTGAACCCTGTTAAAAAGGCAATGTCAATGGACGTTCCGAAGTCATCGCGAAGGATGGCCTATAAACGCCTGGATCACACAAATGCAACTACACCAGCATTTGATTTGCCTCAGTAATGAAGTGATCCAAAATCGGGAAGCATGCCGATATTTTCTGATGTCAAACAGGCGAACCGCACAGGCGGATCAGTAGAAATGCAGTGAAGGGTTATGATCGCTTCTCTTCAGATCGTAACCTCGCCGAAATAGGAAGAAGAAGTGGAACTTAGTAGTTAATCTAGTTAAATCCAAAATATTTACTTGTTTTCAAGAGAGGTGGTTTAATGTATTGCGCTGATGAAAGGTGGTGTTATAATGGTGAGTGGATAGAAGTGGTTAAACTTACTTACTTTCCTTAGACCCTTTAACTCCTCGGAGGCTACAGGGCGTCAACCACACCTGCGCGCCATCTTGTTCGGAGTTCTGCAACGCATTTTAGCTACCTCCAACTCATTCCTAAAGAGCGCCACGTTTGCCTAGGGCGTCCCGCTATTCTGCCTGCCTGGGTGAGCGAATTCCACTGCATGGCGCATCCACGTCCAATCCACTGCCACTTTCTCCTTCGTATAGTAATGCTTATAAGTTATTGGCCCGTTCTCGTATAAAGTTTTTCTTTGGAGATGCGGTTCGGCCAAAAAATCCTCAAAATGATTCTTAAACATTTGTTTACGAAGACTTGTAGATTGCGTATGTTAATGGTGTCCACCTTCCAAGTACTACGCCCATAAAGCAACACTACAATTCTACGTTGGAGCGGAGCAGTCGCAGCTTAGTTCTTAAGCTGATAACATTGCTTCTCCAGGCTTTCGATAGCATTCCCAACGCAGCTTTTGCCTTCCCGATTCTGCTGCATACATCCAGTTCGGTGCCACCGCGATTAGCCGAGACCACACTTCCTAAATAAAGAAAGTTATGAACTTACTCGACTTCCTGTGCGGCAATGTTAAGTTGCGCGCTGATATTAGATGTGCTCAGGGATTTTGTTTTGGCTGTGTTTATTTTTATTTCAACTTTATTTGCCTCAGCATCTATTACAGACATTGGGCCATCAAATGAAGATCCATTATCCGATGTGAAAGTAGACAAACATCGTCAGCGTAATTTAGGTGTTTAAGGTAAGATGTCAAAGTCCAACGAATTCAGTACATCGCTGATAACCACTAAGAACAATAGCGGCGACAGTATGCACTCTCCTTCAAAATTCTCCGACACCTTACCATTGTGTAAGACGTGACACTTACCGCCCTCGTAAGTAGGCTTGATAATAGCTACATATAAGTTTTTCTGGGATACCTCTCTTGCTCAAGGCCAACCAGATAGCATCTCGATTCAAGCTTTCGAAAGCCTTTTCGAAGTCGATAAACAGCAAATGTAGCGGAGACCTGTACTCAACGCATTGCTCTATTATAATCCGTAAGGTGTTTATGTGGTCGATGCAGGAGTATCCAGCACGAAATCCTGCCTGTTCGACATCGAGAGTTAAATCTAAATGTTCTTTAATTCGTTCTAGAATTATTTTAGCTATTATTTTGGCCACGGCTGGAAGAACGCATATGCCTCTCCAGTTACCGCAATCCATCAAGCTAAGTGATTTAGCACTGTAGCAAAATGTTCTCTCCATCTAGTGAGCTGATCCTCATCCGAAATCAGAAGGTTACCGTCTAGACTCTCCACTGGATGTTGTTTGGAGTTTCGACCACCGATGAGCTCCTTAGTGATGCTATAAACAGTCCTACTGTCGCACCTACTCACTGCTTCTTCAGCCCTTGAGGCCAGTGAGTTGACATATTAACGTTTGTCACGTCTCACACTACGCTGCACTTCTTTCTTCTTCGCACGGTATTGGGCTTCAAGCTCGGTTCTCTCTACTGCTGAGGCCGCTGCAATCCGCGCCTTGATTGCTGTACGCTCATCGATCCGTCTCCAGGTGTCTGTAGAAAGCCATGTGCGATGGTGTTTCTGCTTTTTACCGACATACGTGCGTGCCCCAGTCGCAAAAGCATTTTTCACAGCACTCCAGTGGTCATCCATGTTCTCTATGCTGCTGATTGCTTCTGCTTCTAAGGCAAGATGGTCCCTGAACTGTTGGCGCACTTGGGGAACCTTGAGCCTGTCGATATTAAACCTGGTGATGTTAAGTAGGTTTGAGCGGCTGCTGTTGACGGATGTAGTACGAAGGCATAAATGAGCTACCATAAGATGGTGATCTCGTTCTAGCTCCACGTCTGTTTCGGACGTCCAGGAGACAATTTCTAAAGCGACAACTCATCGCAATGTGGTCGATCTGGTTGTATGTTCGTTGCCTATCAGTAGAGACCCAACTGATTTTGTGGCAGGTGTTATACTTAAACAGCGTACCTCCGATGACTAGGCGGTTGGTATTGTTGAAGTCCACAAACCGCTCACCGTTATCATTACGGTCTCCCACGCCGTGAACTCCCAATCACGTGCTTAAGCATGGTGTTGTCGCTACCCACCTTAGCATTGAGATCTCCCATCACCATTACGATGTCCCCATTATTCATTTGGTTGTAGGCGCGCCTAAGTGGCTATAGAAAGCATCCTTTTCATCCTCAGTCGCGTCTAGAGTCGGAGCATAACACTGTATGATGGTAATTTTTCAAACTCTACTCTGGAACCTAGCCGTCAATATCCGGTCATTATGGGGTTCCCAGGATATGAGGCTACTATGTGCTGCTGGAGTTAGCATGAGTCCTACTCCGGAACTCCGTGCACTTCCAGCTGGTTTACTAGAGTAGAGCATGACAGTGCTTTTTGTTGGGGAGATGAATTCCCCAGCATCGAACCATCTTGTCTCACCCAGCCCTATTGATGTCTATTTTATAGCGTGCGAATTCGCGTTCCATTTGGAGGAATTTGGCGTTATATGGCCCTTCCTGAAGTGAGTCCAAGAGAGTTTTAACGTTCCAGAATCCGATCGCTGTCCATGTTCGATAGCCAAATGTCGTCATTAAATGATCCGTCCGTATCCGAGGCGTTTGCATTTCGGAGCAATGTTTTTTTTACGGTTGCTGCTCGCTGGGCCACAGACCAACCGACACTTATCCTGTTTTGTGGCACAGGGTGCTCGCCATTCGTCCTCTTCCGTTCGCAAATTCCAGAGAAATTCCCAGATGGCACCACAAGGGGATGGAAGTAGGACCTACTAACAGAGCTGCAAGTTGTTCGGCTGCAGTGGCTCTTTCTCGTTATTTAGCGGACAAACACCTTTCAGAAGATGCTGCTCCTACGAGGCCTTTGTTAACAGTTTACAATCCAAAGTAACCAAGAAGTGGTTAAAGGAGTATAAATATACCAAGAGCTTATGTATGGAAAGGCATCTAAAGGATAAACTCTCTAAAGCTAAGAGCGCAATCAGTGCCACCTGGAAGAGATGCTTCGCTAATCGGAACGTTGCACATACCATAGTGGTAAATTTATAGTTAAAGACTGACTTGACTGCGAGTTTAAATTTATGAGAATATGCTGTACTTATGCGTGGCGTTCGATAAAAATAAATTCTGCCTACTACATTCGTGCTTAAATTATAATCACTGTGGTTGTAATAGGTGACCACATAACATCTATCCAGGAACCATATGTGCGGAAAAAGCGCATATGTGGATTTGGAGGTGTTCGTGGAGTAACGGTACTATGTGACGAGCGATCTGAAAGACCGAGAGCTTGTCTAATTGTGCCGAATTTCCTCTCAGTAAGAAAGCTTGGACAATTTTGTGGACAGGACCTGGTTGCTGCAGCTGTAAGCTACGAAACAAACGGAAGTTGGAAAACCTTCGTCGTTGCGTTGGCTTATTTCCCTTATGATTCGGCAATACCTCCACCACCGAAGGCGGTTGCCGAACTCATAAAGTATTGTGACACTCGGGAGATGGGACTAGTCATGTGCTGAGATGCTAATGCTCAGAATGCAGTCTGGGGCAGCAGCAAAGGCAACATACGAGGAAACCATCTCCTAGACTTTTTACTATCATCTGGTATGGCTCCGAGCCAATTTTTGTTACGGTAAGGAGGCAGGAGGTAATTGATTTGTCTTTATCTAATAGGTACTTCAAGTCGATTACTGACTGGAGGGTACTGTCGGAAGTGTCCTTATCAGATCATAGATACAGCGTTTTCCAAATCGAATGCGAAGCTATAACTTTGCAGGAAAGGAGGAATCCGAGGAAAACCAACTGTGTGCGGTTTAAGGAAGAGCTAGACAGATCTGTCAAAACTCCAACTAAACTCAGAACGAAACGAAAGGTTGAGGATGCTGTTCAACACCTGACCAGTGTCTTTACCAACTTTTTTTTTTGTCTAATGACAAAAAACTCCTGCAGAACGCCGATTCCCTGGTGGAGCCAGGAACTGCAGCGGCTTAGGAATTGAATTGAATTGAATTGAAAACTTCTAAAAAGGTCTCTCAAGACAAATTTAGAAGCCGACTGGGATCTCTTTAGATCGAAGCAAAAAGACTATAAGAAGTTAATTCGGTTGTCGAAAAGTGCTTCTTATAGAGATTTTTGTGAAAAGATGGAGACACTCGGTGAAACCAGTAGGTTGGTTAAAGTCTTCAAAAGGGGTAAGCCGACCAAACCGGAGTCACTCAGACGGTCTGATGGCAAGTTTACTGAAACGAAATCGGAAACTTTTAGTCTTCTGCTGGAGACTCACTTTCTTGGCAATCAGATAATTACTAGATCGCAGCTTGGCCCGCTTACACAGACTGAGCTTGATCTAAGTCAGAAAACTCGGCGCAGCTGGTATACAGCATCAGCCGTGGTTACAGTTGAGGCCATCAAATATGCTGTTGCATCTTTTGATGGTTTCAAATCGCCTGGCACCGATGGAATATATCCAGCTATGCTGCAGCAGGGTATGGATCAGTTTTTGCCAACACTGAAAATAATTAAATTGGTAAGGAAGGCTATTCGCTCCCCAAGAGTTTCAGTCATATAAGTTTGACATCCTTCTTACTGAAAAGTATGGAGAGACTGGTAGAATTTCACATGCGCAAAGTTGCTTTGAAACTGCATCCACTATCGGAGATGCAACATGCATGCCTATCAGCCTGTGAGACCGCACTTCAAAATCTAGTGGCCAGAATTGAATGCGCGCTTGATAGGAAAGAATACGCGATGGGTATCTTCATCGACATTGAGGGTGCTTTTGACAATGCGACTTTTGACTGCATGTACGACTCGGCCAGTAAATACGGGGTAGATGAAACATTAGTGTTGTGGATTAAAGCAATGCTATTGAATAGAACTTTGGTAGTGGATGCAGATTGTGGCCACTATGTTATGACAGGGGTAAACAGAGGTTGTCCGCAAGGTGGCATTCTGTCTCCATTGTTATGGTGCATGGTGGTTGATTCTCTGTTGAATACTCTAAGTAGTACTAACGTCTACACTCAGGCATATGCGGATGATGTCGCAGTACTTTGTGTCGGGCCATACCTGGCGACGGTCTGTGCTAAAGCGCAGGCGGCGCTGGACATGATCGATGAATGGTATACTAGGAGTGGGCTTTCGGGGAATCCTCTTAAAACTGAGGTTGTTCTTTTTTCGAGAAGGAGGATTTTGACCGATCTTTCTCAGCCAGTGCTAAAAGGCGTCACCATTCGCATTTCCAATGAAGCCAAATATCAGGGAGTGATTTTAGATAAGAAACTTCATTGGTCGAAACACGTCGAGTTGAAAACATCCAAGGCGCTCTCAGTCTTCCGGCAGTGTAAGGGTGCTTTTAGCAAGACTTGGGGCTTGTCACCGAATAAGGTTCTCTGGATCTACTCGACTATGATAAGACCATTCCTTGCATATGCGTCGGTTGTTTGGTGGAAGGGGCTCTCGCGTAAATATGTGTCTCGGCTGCACGGTAGCATTCCTGAGTACGCCTGGCTCTGCTCTAGACGCTTTGCTGAACTTAGCTCCCTTCGATACTTATATCATGGGTTGCACTATCAAAGCCATCCATCGTCTTAGGCGGGGCGGTTTTTGGTGTACTCCACACTGGAATTTTGGTGAACTTGCGCGACACTTATCTTACGACTCCTGTCTTATGGATATGCCGTCTGATGCAATGACACCAGAACTCCAGCTGATGCGCAAATTCAGAGTCGACTTTCCTTGTGTCCAGGACTGGCTTCGGTCAGAGTCTGAGCCGGGAATGGAATGTAGTCGTATTTTCACGGATGGTTCCAAAACCAATCAAGGGTCTGGCGCTGGTGTCTTCGTGGAAGTCGACAACATTAGACTTCTCTTTTTGTTAGGCAAATATGCGTCTGTTTCCCAAGCGGAAACTTATGCAATCCTAATGGCCATGAACTACGTTGTGAAGAACAGCTGGAAGGGACGTAGCATTTATATCTGTAGTGACAGTCAGGCTGCGCTTAAGGCCTTGCTTCACCCTTTAACCACTTCCAGAATAGTTCGTGAAACCAAAAACTCTTTGAACTCGGTCGCAAGGCTGAATTGTCTGTCTCCTATCTGGGTCCCAGGTCACACTGGGATCTTGGTGAACGAGATCGCCGATGGGACTGCTAGACAAGGCTCATAGGAGGTTTTCTCAGGTTCCGAACCCGCGTTAGGTCACCCTGCGTCCTCGGTTAGGGCTTCCATTGACGATTGGGTCTCTCAAGAGCACAATTGTGTATGGCATGACTCTCCAGGATGCAGGTTGACTGAACGCATGCTCCCGGACGTCTGTAAGAAATCAGCGGCATTCTTGATGTCTCTCAGCAGAAAAGACTGTAGACAACTTATTGGCTTCTTGACAGGCCACTTTGCTATTGCCAAGCACCTCAATGTGTTGTGCTTAAGTGACACTACAATCTGCGACGCTTGTGCAGAGACACCGCGGAACATAATCTCTGTGAGTGTCCGGCCTTTGGACGTATCAGGTGGTAGATCTTCGGTGCGGATGTGGTGAGTGCTGGTACTGTAAGCTCCTCATCACTGAAATGCTTGCTTGGCTTTCTTAGAAAGTCAAGGAAATTCCAATAAAATAGGTAAATCAGGGTTTGCTCTCTGGTAGTACAATGGACCAATTGCGTCTGAGTGCTCCAGTCGAGCGTTTCCTACATCGACAAAAAAAAATAAAAAATCTGCTCCAGCTGTGCGTTGTTAATCCATCTTCGTAGTTAGTTGTTTGCGTTACGATTTTAAAATTGGTTTGTTCCTAAAATTGTTTGTTTTGTTTTTTAATTAATAATAAGATTATTTTTTGAAAAAAAAAAACATTCAACATTTTGTTCTTCCTTTGGGAGGATAAAAATGTTGGCACCGTCGCTGTCCGCCTAAGGGAGACTTCATTGTATTTGTTTTTGTTGCGACTTTATTTTGCGACGTCACACTTTTTTTCCGACTTTTTCAAATTTACAGCGGCAACCCTGGTCGTGGATCACACAAATGCAACGGTATCATCGTTTGGTTTACCTCAGGATGCGTTGCCACTTCTTCCAGAGCAAATGTAGAGTACTAACAATAAAAATGTAGCATTTTCTAAGAAAATGTAGCAAAATAGAAATTTTTGCTATACATACATACGCACATTGCTAATCCTTTATGAGGGTCGTGGGAATCAGAATCAGAATCAGAAGGAATCCCTAGACGGCTCCAGGAGAGATGTCTTACTTGATCCAACCATCTATTTCTAGGCCTACCGGGGGATCGCCTACCTATGGGCATGGCAATCATGGCACGTCTTGGAAGTCGGTCTGGGGGCATACGCACTATGTGATCAAACCATCGAAGCGTAGATCGTTCCATTCGGAGAAGTAGCTGCTCAACATTGAGCGCCTCGCGTACTCTGGTGCGGCGCACTCGATCCCTACGAGCCTGACCCATTCTACGTGGAAAAGACCCCGAGGTACTTAAACTTATCCACCTGCTTCAGTCGGACTTCACTAACATGCAGAGTGCACTGACTGTGTATTCTGGAAATGACCATTGCTTCCGATTTGTTCATGTTAATCTTCATTCCAGCGTCATCGCAAATGGCTACAAACCTTTCGAGTGCGCGCTGAAGTTCAGTTTGATAGGGCCCAATGATGACCAAACCATCCGCAAAAAACAGATGACTAAGCCTTAAGTCTCACACGTTTAAACATTCTCCGCCAAGGCTGCGCTGCAACATTCAGTCCATATATATAATGAAGAGAAGAGGTGACAAAATCCATCCTTGGCGAGGTCCAACGCCCACAGTGAAGTTTATTTACACGAACGCAGCTTCTACAGTTTGTGGCTATTTATACAGACTGAACAGCCCTTAATAGGGAATCATCAATCCCATACTACTGCAGAACACCCCAGATTTCTCCTCGAGGAACCCTATCATATGCTTTTTCCAAGTCCACAAAACAAGTGTAAACAGGTTAATCATACTCACAGGCCTTATCAAGAACCATTCTAGGAGTGAATAACTGGTCGGTTGTGCTTCTACCGGGACGAAAACCGCATTGTTCATTCCCCAAACTATCCGCAACTACAGCTCTGTAATGCGTTTCTATCACCTTAGCGAAGATTTTTCCAGGGAGACTTCAATGAGATATGCCCCTGTAGTTAGTGCAATATTTTTAGTCCCGTTTTTTTAAAAAGAAGGAAAATTACCCCCATTTGCCCATCGCTAGTTGTTCACTGCATTCCCAGCCCACTTTAATGACACTGGAGAACCGTTGTACTCCCTCTTTACCTAAAGCATTGAACATTTCTGGTCAAATTTCATCGACACCGGTAGGTTTGCCAACTTTTAGCGATTCGATCGCCAAAGTCCTCGACCGTAGGACTATTCTCCGTTCGCCAACTTTTAGCGACTCGATCGCCAAAATCCTCGACCGTAGCACTATTCTCCGCCCTACTCTCGACTATAGGTTTGTTGTCTTCGGTGCCCTGTTCGGGATTTATTTTTTTTAGAATTTGCGCGCTCTCAAAGGGTTATGAATACTTTTAACATGTTTACATACAGTGCGGGCGTTGGAAAGGATGGATAGAGAGAGAGAGAAGGAAAGATTTTGGTGTAGTGGTTCTTGAAGCTCAGTTGTCTATGCTTCAGCTATTCTCCGGGGGTGGTGTACAGATAACTGGGGAGATTTTTGTTATTATTGTCTTTTCTGCTTCTGATTCACAGTACTTTTTTCCCGATAACCGATGTCAAGGGCAAATCATCATCAACAGAGCGAACAATTTTTCCAGCCACATGACCAAGCTACTGTTATGCCTTCACAGTAGTGTTCACAGAAGCTTTTACAAATGATCGGACTGACTTTATATATATGACGTGAGAAATAAATAAATGCTTGCTGACATCAGGATTTGAACCATGAACTAATAGCGTGGCAATTGACGAGGTTACCACTACACCATTGCCCCGTTCGGGATTGAGCAATTCTGAAAAGTACTCGCTCCTCAGAAGTGTACCGTCTTTGGATTTGACTCCTCAACGATAATCAACTTTCTTCCTCTGAGTCGGCGGACGATCTGCCAGATTATCTTGTTTGCAGATCTGCGGTCACGTTTAAAACCTTACCAATTCGGCAGAAGGCTCCAATTAAAAACTAATTCCACAGTATCTGAACTTAACCTATTTTTCAAATAGTCCTTTATTATGTTTAACATATGAAAGTTAATAATATGAGTTAAAAGCAAAAAACAAAAACCTAAATAAAAATTAAGTAGACTGTTCGCAAAATGTAGCATAATGGGAGAAAGATGTAGCATGTAGCATGGCACTTCAAAATGTAGCAGTTTTGCTACATATGTAGCAATAGTGGCAACGCTGCTCAGGAATGAAGTGATTCAAAATCGAGAGGCTTGCCGATAAATTCTGAGGTCAAACAGGTGAGCTCCACAGGCAGATAAGTATTATATAAATGCAGTGATGTGGAAAGGAAGGTTACGATGCCTTGAGTTCAGATCATAACCTCGCCAAAATAGGAAAAGAACAAGCTTGTAGCTGACAACGTCAATTAGGTTGTAGCCAATATTGAAATGCCGGTGTCCTAGTGGTCTAAAACCCCTTCCCACTTAAGAATATCATTAAAACTTGCCTCAGACTTATCGAAACACGTCGTTAGCATTTTAACCAAATAAAATATGAATACATTAAAAAAAGCCGAATGTCCGATCTTGATTTCCGTCCATTCAATGATGCGTTTTGCGTCAAAGAATTAAATATTTTTCTATAATAAATTATAACATACAACACCGGTCTGCAAATAAAAATCTATTCAAACATTTTTGCCAATTTGTTGTTTTATTTATTATTATGCCTCCCTATTCTGACCTTTGAATTTAATCAGCTGTTGGCTTGTTTTACTTGAATCCAACACGCTTATCTTACGCACATATTCGACTATAAGAAGTCTATTTAAGTCTTAAATAAGTTTAAGGTCAGTTCAAGACTAGAAAGATGGTAATGGTCATTTAAGGTGGGTGTTAGTTTATTGAAATTTTATTCGATTCTAAAAATTTGCATTGGAATATCATGTTTCGTTAATAAGGTGACTGTCCATGTTCTGGACGACGACTGGCATTTCGGACTAATTTTTTTTTTATAAAAATTGAAGCAAACCATATAAAAGAAATTTTTTTTATGGTAAAACATCGCATCATCGTAGTTTTGCGAGCTGATAGAAACAATGAACTAATTCGTATATCTCAAATGCGTTCGATATGCTGGAATGTACGATTTTTATTATTTTTATTAGATTTTGGCGGTCAAACGGTAGTGCATGCAATTATATGAAAACACAAGCGTTTTCACTTAACCTAGGCCTATCAACTCCTACTCTCAACCTTCACGTGGTGACCGCTGGGTGCCTAGTACCTTGATCAGAGAAGTGGGTAACCAACCCAACTATAGCACTTCTTCTTATTCCAGGCGGCAGCGGATGAATTCCATAGATGGAGTCAACGGTGGTGTCTAAAGTTCCAGTTAGGCGAGCTGCTGCGACAGATCCGGACCACAGCTGAGTAAGGAATTTCCAATGTTAGTCAGGACATTGGAATAGAGATGGTGGCGGAGGAGCCCTTAATGGGTCAACGTAGCGCTCGTACTCCCGTAGTGGACTACTGGCACCAGTGTACACGGCCCCGCGTCCTAGAGATATATCAAAAGGAATTGGCCCTCCAGGTTGGAGGTTGTGCTGTCGGGGTTGCTTCCCTGCCACGTAAAAAAAGCACCGTTTCAGAAACAACCACAAGCCTCTGATAAGGACGATTCAACTGATGACGACCCTAGCAAACGAAATAAGGACAACGACTTTCGGATCTGTACGTGGAATGTTCAGACCCTTAACAGACCACGTGCAGCCGAACAATTAACAAAATCCTTAGACTGCTATAAAGCAAATATAACCGCCGATGGGATGAACCGGCCAAAAAGAGGATGAAGAACAGCGACATATACTACGGTGATTGCTACAGAGACAACAAGCACTGCTTATTTAGATGCAGATTTGCTATACGCGGCAGACTTAGGCAAGAAGTCTTAAGCTTCCGACACGTGAGCGAGCACATTGTGGCTCAATAAACTAACATAAGCCTGATATGTGTTCATGTCCCACGGAACAAAAGGACCCTGCCACCAAAGATTGTTTCTAAGAGCTCCTTGATAAAACATACGAGCAATGTTCTAAATACTCGTATGACGAAAAAATCGTATTGGGCGATTCTAACGGCAAAATAGGAAAGAAGAACGTCTTTGGTAGGGCAGTCGGTAAACATAGCCTATACGACACCACGTCTGATAACGGAAGGCTGATTGGAGCGAAACGTGACTATAGCAAGCACATGGTTTCCTGATCTCAATATTCATAAGCAAACATGGCGGTCCAAATTGAACATATTGTGATCGACGCAATGTTTTAAATTCTGGATGCCCGGACCTTCCGAGCGGCCAACATAGACTCGGATCATTACCTTGTTGTAGCCAAGGTACGAATGTGGTTATCCCAAACTGAGCAACAAATAATAATCACTGTGACAAAATTTAACGTCGAAAAGCTACAATCGCAGGAGACCGCCAGACTCTTCGCTGAACGCGTATCCCGAAATCTCTCACTCACCCCTATGCCGCCAGCATCAAGTGCCGAAGACCAGTGGCAATGCTGCCAACATGCCATCAGAAACGCCGCGACTGATGTGCTGGGTCTCGCTCGCCCACCACCGCGAAACTTCTGGTTTGACGAAGAATGCCGGTGAGTGCATGCAGCAAAACAAGAGACGTATAAAGCTGCGCTGCAAAAGAAGACAAGAGCTGCTCGTGGGCTCTACGAGCAAAAGAGACGGGAAGAACATCGGCTTCTCCAAAAGAAGAAGAAAGAGCATGAGAAGCGCGCGTTTGAGAATATCGAGAGTTTATACTCCAGGAACAATGTACGGAAGTTTTACCAAAAGGTAAAAAGAACGTGTCGGAGAAGCAATACCCGTACAGAAACATGTAGAGATGAAAATGGAAACCTCGTAATAGAATCACAGTCGGTACTGAGAATATGGAGAAACTACTTCTGCAGACTGTATAACGGCGACGAAGACCAACATCCCGCTGTCAGGCAGAATAAACCATTCAACATAGACGACGATAGTCAAAATATCCGACCGCCTGACCAAACGAAGTGCAGATAGCAATATCCAAGCTGAAATCCAACAAGGCTGCTGGCCCTGACGGCTCAGGTTCACACTTAGACCAGTGAAGGTCCTTTGTAATACCATGGATCAAAACCATTAGGCAACTCAGGGACTAACAAAACCAACCGGCGCTTTTGATAATGCGATGGATGCTTATGACGTCTAAGGACGCCAGATCGCCGAGATCGTCAAGAAAGGGGGACCCTAGATGGACCATTCTTTTATGCGACAGGGCTGCACATGTGCATAGGAGGTGAAGGATGGTTTCCTCCTCCTCCTCGTCCCTACAGCTTCTGCAGAAGTCGTTGAAGAAGAGGCCAAGTCTTTTGGCGTGTTGGCCTATAATATAGTGTCCAGTGAGAACACCGACGACGCAACTGATTTGTGTTCTCTTTAGCTTGACCAGCTCGGCACTACGTTTTAGATCCAGCTTAGGCCAGATCTGTTTCGAAATGTGACACGTTGAGCCGTTTTCTCATATGAGGTTGGTCGTGCTAGTAGCGTTCAGCTTTAGTAGATACTTACATGTAGCGAGGGGCATACCCAGGGCTCGCCTGTCAGGCAGAATCCTTAGAGTGGTACCCTGCCTGGTGAGCTCGTCAGCTCTGCAGTTACCTGGAATGTCCCTGTGGCCCGACACACAGCAAAGGTGAATGTTGAACTACTCTGTCATCTCCATAAGAGAACGATTCCAGAGACTTGATTGCCGCTTGGCTGTCAGTGAAAATGCTAATATCCCTGACAGATAGTACATTACATTTCAGCCAGGACAGGGCTTCCTTAATCGCCATGATTTCCGTCTGGAAAACGCTACAATGATCGGTGAGGCGGAAAGAGATGCTCACATTGAGCTTTTCGGAGAAAACACCACAGCCCACCACACCCTCCGTCTTAGAGCCATCTGTAAAGAAGTGAACCGAACTACCATCGACAGTGTCTCATTCATGCCGATTAGGGGTGCTCGTACGGAAGTTACGGTCAAATCTCAGTTTCGGCGGGGTGTAGTCCATGTTTTCGTGTTTGAAGTTGAGAAGATCAAGAATCGAGGAGTGGTCAAAGCTATAGATAGACCACTGAGAGGAGGCTCTTAGGCGGATGGCCGCACAGCCAGCCATCTGTTTGCCGAAAATATCTAAAGGTAGCAAGTTGAACGAAATGCATCCGTGTCCGGATAGAAATTGTGGTAGGTAGTGGTTTACCTCTCCGTGCTTTCTGCTAATCCATTCATCAACTTCAATTTGTATGTCCATCGCTCTTTGGTTGTGATGTTCCACCTATATTGCTATTCTGTTTTATAGCTTCTATAGCTGTTGTTCCGTCATCGTGCTCGTTTTCGCGTAGGATCGCACTCTTCTTCGCGTCCAGATGGGGCATTCAGCCTAATATTACGCTTATCGTATCCACTGATACAGTTCTAAAGGCGCAGCATATTTACCCTTGAAGATGCGATTCTATGCGCCGAGTTCATCGTTCTAATGTATGACTTACGATGCGTCACTGATGCCCATCTTGGAGTCGCATACAGGAGTATTGACCTACTCACGGTTGTTAGGAGATTTCTGATTGGCTGCCTTGCTCCCCTAATATTTGGCCTTAGTCTACATAGTGCCGATGCCCGAGAGGCCTTCTCGCCTGTGTACATAAGGTGGTCCCTGAAGCTGAGCCTGTGGTCCAGCAACACCCTCAGGTACTTGATGTACGGTTTCGATTCGATTTTGTTTGCTCACCGACCTGTATGGTGAGGTGCTCCACTTTTTTACGCTTGCTTATGAGAACGGGTTTGGTTTTGTGGTCCGCTAGCTCTAAACCTGATGTCTGTAGCAATAGCTTCACGTTCGCGATTGTTTGATTGCAGTTTTGTACAACTTCCTCTAATTTTTTGGCATGGATATTGTCGGCATAACCGATGATGTCTACTCCGTTCGGCCTTATGTTCCTAGAATGCCATCGTACATTATGTTTCATAGAATTGATCCCAGCACCTACCCTTGTGGAACTCCTCCCGTGATCTTTGGTGGTTCTTCTGTGTCATAGTATAGGGTTCTGTCTTCGAAGTAATTCACAACTATCTGCAGTAGGTGGTTTGGTACCTGGATATCACTCAGTGCGTATACTGCTCCAGTCGGCTGAATTGAACGAGTTCTTGACATCAAGTGTCACCACAGCACAGTACTGTTTTGTTCCTCCGAGCCATCTTTCTCCCACAATTGCCTCACGTGCTGCATCGCACATTGGTTGTATTGCATGGTTGGTGCTTCGTTTCTTTCGGAATCCAAACTGTCGGTTTGGCCCTGTGTCCCATTCCGTGTATTGCTCTAGTCTTGTCCGTATAATTTTCTCGAGCACTTTGCCCAGTATATCTAGCATGCACCACGGCCTGTATGACAATGATTGCTCAGGTGGTTTGTCGCCCTTTGGTGCAAGGACTAGTCTTTGCCGTTTCTACTGCGACGGGAATTTTTCTTCTGTTAGGCATGCTGTGTAGAGGTGTGTAAAGACATCTGGTCTGGTTTTGATCGCGTCCTTCAGAACAAAGTTCAGAAACCCGTCCATCCCTGGCATCTTGTTGCTTTTGATAGCTGCTGCAGCTTCTATAACTTCCTCAGTTGTAACTGGTGGTATCGTCTCCGTTTCATCTGCTGTGTCTCGCGGCAGTGTGAATCCATCTTTCTCCGGGTGGCTTCTTTCCGTGTATTCGTGTGTTCATGTATCATTGTTTGTCTGAGCATGTCCCTTGTGTCACCTGTGCATAAGCGGGCGTATTTGTGCAAGTTAGTCTACCTGTTTGTAAGTTTCTAGTTTATTATTTGTGCACATTTAACATTCCGCGCTTTCGTTATCTCAGCTTCCAGTGTTTGTAGGGCCATCTTTTCTCATTGTTGCTCGTTCCTCCAGACGTAGTTGCTACATCATGATGGTGATGCATCTTGACTTCGACTCCCCACTTATGGATTACAATAATGGGAGTGATTTTAGATAAGAAACTTCATTGGTCTAAACACGTCGAGTCGAAAACATCCAAGGCGCTCTCAGTCTTCTGGCAGTGTAAGGGTGCTTTTGGCAAGACTTAGGCCTTATCACCGAATAAGGTTCTCTGGATCTACACGGCTATGATAAGACCATTCCTCGCATATGCGTCGGTTGTTTGGTGGAAGGGACTCTCGCGTAAATGTGTGGTTGCTTTTTGCGCGAAACTCCAAAGAACGGCTGATCTCGGCTGCACGGAGCTTTCCCGAGTACGCCTGGCTCTGCTCTAGAAGCTTTGCTGAACTTACCTCCCCTTGATACTTATATCATGCGTTGCACTACCAAAGCCTTCCACTGGAACTTTGATGAACTTGCGGGACACTTATCTTACGACTCCTGTCTTATGGATATGCCGTCTGATGCAATGACACCAAAACTCCAACTGATGCGCAAATTCAGAGTCGCATTCCTTGTGTCCAGGACTGGCATCGGTCAGAGTCTGAGCCGGGAATGGAATGTAGTCGTATTTTCACGGATGGTTCCAAAACCAGTCAAGGGTCTGGCGCTGTGGTCTTCGTGGAAGTCGACATTAGACTTCACTTCTCGTTAGACAAATAGGCGTCTACTTTCCAAGCGGAAACTTATGCAATCCAAATGGCCGTGAACTATGTTGTGAAGAACAGGTGGAAGGGACGTAGCATTTGTGTCTGTAGTGACAGTCAGGCTGCGCTTAAGGCCTTGCTTAAGCCCTGTATCCACTTCCAAAATAGTTGATGTCGAGTGTTTCCTATCCCGACAAAAAAAAAAAAAAGATGGTGATGATTTCCTCTGCTGTATTCCAGGCTCTGTTCTTCGTCAGCATGAATGTTATAAGTCCTCTTGGAGTCACTTGGCCGCTAGTTTCTCTCTCTAATATGTTTCTGACCGTCGTCGCTCGTATTCATCCGGCATTCCACCAAAACATGTTCCTCGTTCTGGATTGTGCCTTTACAGTGCGGGCAGTATGGAGCATCCACGTGTTTGTATTTGTAGAGATACTCCCGGAAGCATCCGTGTCGCAATAGGAAATGTGTCAGGTAGAAGTTCACTTCTCCGTGTTTTCTGCTGGTTCATTCCTCTACGTTGGGAATCGGCGAATGGGTCCATCTTCCTTTGGGTGTGGTATCCCACCCGTGTTGCCATTCTGCTTGTACAACCTTGCTGGTAGTTCTCGTTTATTGCGTTTATTGCTGCGGACTTTTTTATTTTCAAATCTATTGGCATTCGACCGGACGCTAATTGCTTCCGCGGACACACTTTTAACGATGCTATTCTGTGTGCCGAGTTCATCCGTCTCGTGTACGCTATCCGATACGTCACTGGGGCACATAACGGGGACCGACTTGCTAGCAGGTTTCTAATTGGATGTCTGGGTCCTCCAACGTTTGGCATTATTCTTGACAGTACCGCTACTGACCTGGAGGCTCTCTCGCCTGCGTACATCAGGTGTGCGAACCCATGGTTAAGAGCACCAGTGCGGCTGCAGTGCCAATGCAGTGCGGCTGCATCGGCAGAATATACGGCTGCTTCGATTAGGTGTGTCCATAAGGATGTTGTTATTAGTATTGTTCTTGTCGAACAGATGAGCAATGTTGTGTGATGATGAGCCGCAGTCTGGTCATTGATCAATGATGCCGTTACATACATATGCGATGCGTAGATCTCCAGCCGGATATTAGTTCTGCCAGTGTGTATCTATGGTACGTCTCCCATTGTTCAGTTTGAGGTATTGGTGGTGGACGACCGTCTAGCACGATGTTAACCTTACGGCTATCAAGCGCGGCTCTTACTGCATCTTGGTGGATTGCATTCATCGCCAATTTATAGCTTACTGGACCCAGTGGTGTATAGATTATAAACCGATTTACCTCTTCACGGTATGTACGAATGGCGGATCGAATTTGTCTTGGTGGTGTGATGAAGCTAAGTCAATCTCCGTTAGGCTGATTAGGACTGTTGCACGCTAACAAGAACTATGTTCTTTGACTTTTAGCAACTTGGTTTCCCATATATGTACGTGATCCTAATAAGACATAAAATCACAACCTGTGATAATGCGTAGAGCAAGGGTGCCAGCACGTAACTTGATACAATCAAGTTTTATCGATACAATCGACAGTTGACAGCACATATTTTGGTTCAATCGACTATCTTGGATTGTATCGTCAGATTTGGTAGCACACAATGTTGAATATGACGTTTGAAACAAAAAAACGAGTCGACAGAAAATAGTTATCAAATTCAAAAAATAGTTATCGTCTGCGGGAATTTTATTGGAAAAAAAAAATGGAACCTATATTTTATTTATATATCCATTACCAAAACACAGATTGAGATTTTGGCAATTTTTATGAGTGGTCATCAAGACTTGGCAAAAGGGGTACTTAAAACTGCCCAAGGAAGCAAAAACACTTAAAGGGCACGGACGAAGGCCACTACTTGCAAAAGAGCATCGATGAACTGGAGGAAAAAATTATAGAATACGCCGGCCTGAAAGCTCCTTTTTCATCCTCACTTTTCGACTCAAAGAATATAATTTTTTATTTGGACTTGGAAAATGATTTACGAATTTTGGATTAAAAAATACCAATTTGACACTTCACATTATAGTTCACAATGAAATTTTAAAATACAAATCACAATCAAACTCGTTTCAATTACGTGCTGCCAAGAAACATTTGTTTCGAGTTGAACGCCGATCAACAATCCTCGATTGTATCAAGTTACGTGCTGGCACCCCAGCATTCTGACTTGTTTGGAGCTTCTAATCATCAACCCTACTGTATTTGCTTTGACTTACACCTGACTATGGACCGTTTGGTGCAGATCCATAACTCTATGCGAGAACAAGCAAATCTTGTCAGCATGGTCCAGGTGTTTAAGGTAAGTTGTCATTGCGCAATTTATGCCAGGGCTGCATGAAGGGCATCACTGATTACAATCAAAAATAACAGTGGTGAAAGTATGCAGCCTAAAAACCGTACCCCATGATCGTACATAAAACGTACTCACGGTTCTCAACGTTCTCTGAAACCTTTTGCGAAAGCCCTAGCTCTTAAGATAAAAATGAAAAACACCGTTTTATATGAATAGTTGTTTCCTGCACATAAATATAAATAAATTATGTAAAATATATATACTTAATCTAGTAGCTTTCGAAAAGCTTCTCAGATGGTGTCCTACAAAATGGACAGTGACCCTTTTGCAACACTTGCAGCTCAAAGTCCTCTGCATAAAATAACTGAAAACATCACGAATTAAATAAAGCAGTTTCGAATACAAGGCCCAATATATGGTACACACCAATAGACATTCTGGACAGAATGTGACTTGCAGGTCTGGGAGAATATTTCTATAAAAAATATTCCTCGTCTGCTTTTCACGTCGCTTAACAATTAGAATGTGATTTGGGTCCATAGCTCGGAGTGCGTTTCGATCCAGGCTTAGCGGCAAGGCACCAGCAACATCCTAAAGCAAATAATATTAAAAATAAAAATAATTCGAAACAATTGCAGCGCACCTCCGAGAAGGGGTCATTTTCGTCAGGAGACTTTGGTGGAGCCATTAGAAGTCTCTCAGCTTCCGCATCACTGATGTCCATCTCCGGATGAAATTCAACCAGTGGTAAGATTTCTAGTACAATAAACAGGAATTTTTAAGAACCTTTTTATGGATTTCAATGACTCACCAAAGGACACAAAAGAAAAGATGTAATCCTGTTTGCATGTGGGACAACTGTTTCCATTCAGGTGTGCGCTATAATTGGAGCACTTATAGCAAAGAGGCAGCAATTCTTCGGGGTCGTTAAAGCCACCCTTGCATGCTTTGCTATTCAAGTAGTTGATCTAGAAGAACTCAATTATATTAAACGACGAACTTGTAACATACACATGTATGTTAAGTCTACCTACATCAATCTGTTCTTGAACACCTGTTGGAGGCTTCAATGATTGCAGCTTCTTGTTAACTTGAAGGCACAATTTATTTGCTTCTAGGATTTTCGCTTGCTTCGAAAGGGTATAATAAAGCGCACTAAAGGAGAAGATAAAATTTACTAAACGCATCTGTGATGGTTTTCTATACTTACAACATGCTTACACCTTTCGGTGGTCCTTTATGCTCAATCTCATTGGCTATGTATCGACTCGCATTAAATAGACTCACCGGCGAGTAGCTTGTGAATGGTTCTTTAAGGTAACTGTGTATAATACCATATGCGTAGTAGACTTTTGCTATACGCATATGATTTTTGTACTCTTTTAAGTGGTGGTCCATGGGAGACTGCTCTCTGAAAAGAAAACAAACAATTTATTTACTATCTTTGAGAAGACTGGGTAAATATTTGAAGACAGATGAGCAAGTGCTACGAGCAAAAGAGACGGGAAGAACAGCGGCTTCTCCAAGAGAAGAAGAAAGAGAATGAAAAAGCGCGATCGAGAATATAGAGAGAGCTTGTACTCCAGGAACAATGTCTGGAAGTGTTACCAAAGGGTAAAAAGAACGTGTCAGAGAAGCAGTACCCGTACTGAAACCTGTAGAGATGAAAATGGAAACCTCGTAGTAGAATCACAGTCGGTACTGAGAATATGGAAAAACTACTTCTGCAGACTATACAACTGCGACGAATACCAACATCCCGCTGTCAGGCAGAATGAAACATTCAACATAGACGATGATAGTCAATCATCTCCTTCGACCTGACCAAAACGAAGTGAAGATAGCAATATCCAAGCTGAAGTCCAACAAGGCTGCTGGACCTTACGGCTTACCGGTCGAAATTTTCAAGGCAGCTGGTGATGAACTGGTAGAATGCATACACCAACTCATCTCTAAAATTTGGTCAGACGAGTGTATGCCTGATGAATGGAATCTCAGCATCGTTTGCCCCGTCCCCCAAAAAGAAAGGAGACCCCTCAACTGCGCCAATTATAGAGGCATCAGTCTCCTCAACATCACATACAAGCTCTTTTCTGCGATATTGTGTGAACGCCTGAAACCTTTCATGAACAGCCTGATTGGCCACTATCAGTGCGGTTTCAGGCCAAGTCCAACATCGATCAAATCTTCACACTTCGACAGATCCTGGAAAAAACCCAAGACGTCCAAATCGATACTCATCATCTCTTTATCGATTTCAAGGCCGCCTGTGATAGCATCTATAGAGAAGAGCTATATAGAGCCATGTCTAGTTTTGACATCTCCGCCAAGCTTGTTCGTCTGTGCACGATGACGATGGAGAACGCTCGCTGCTCCATCAAGGCCGGTAATGACCTCACCGAGACTTTTGATGTCAATAAAGAGTATAGACAAGGTGACGCACTGCCATATGACTTCTTTAATATTCACCCCTATCGTGGAATCCGTCGGATCACTCTGATCACCCCAGTCTTACGACGCTGAAACATGGACTTCATCCTTGGTCGCTTCGAAAGAAAAATTTTTCGTAAGATATTCGGCTCCGTTTGCATTCACCAGTTTTGGAGGAGAAGATTCAATCACGAACTATACGAGACTTTACGATATCTGTACAACGGTCGGTTGTGTGAATGCACACGACACAATTATCGTATACAACACCAAAGCTGTCAAACCGTTGGTACAACAGTTTTATCGTGTATTTCCCACTTCACTCATTCTATCCACTGCTACCTTCATTTGATTTTTGGTGGACTACCTTCATGTTTTAACACACGTTTTAGTCAAGTAATTTCACAAAATTATTTTATGTATATCACTTTCATTGTATTTTAAGTTGAAAATAAGATTTTATGTCATAAAATACTTACATTTTAAAAGAAACACAATTGCTTACCTCAACATCCGCAAACCAAATAGCAATAGAACAAAATGATGCGAATTCGAGTTACTTTGACATTTCGTTTAGCAATACAGAGTGCCAGATTTGCGATAAGATATTAACATTGAAGTTGGCAACAAAAGTTTGTTCGATTTTCTTAAATTTGGATTTGCGATTCGAATTACAGAGTGTCAATTCTGCGAATTCGAATGATTTGACTTTAAAGTAGCAATACAGAGTGAGGGCCCTGAACAGAGCTCGAGCACATCGAGCGTGCTCTGAACCGAGCGTGCTCAGAGCGCTCTGATTTGTTTATAAAACACACTTGAGCACTCTGATGTCATTTGATTAGCAATTATAGGTTGAGCTGTCAAAATATGAATAGAATATTTGTTGATAGTTATTTTTTATGTTTATTTACTTTCTGCACCAGAACAACAAATTTCGTCCGCCATTTCAATTGTTTTGCAATTTTTTTTCTTTGTCCTCTCCTGTCAAAAATGGCTGTGCTCAGGATTTTGCTCTGAACGCTCGGTCAAATTATTCAGAGTTCATACAGTGCGCTCTGAGCATACTCTGAACGAAAAAAGAAAAACCAATTCCGAGCTCGGATGTGTCTGAGCTAAAAAAGAAACACAACTTTTTTTTTGACAACCCAAGCTCTGCTCTGAACTAAAAAAGAAAAACGCCCAATAAAAAGCGCACGGTAATGTAACACGGTGTCTTCACGAGCCACGAGTCATGCTTGGGCATATGTCCGACATCTGTCAGACGATGCTCAGACAGCTGCCACATTTTAACGGGTGGGCAATTCATGTCTGAACATTTCACTGAAGCTGGAGCTCATTTTTGCACTCAAAGCCTTAGAGCAACTGCAGAATAAAGAAGAAAAAGAGCAAAAACAAAGAAAACGTCGATTCTGGGCAAATCCTCACGTTTTCAACTCGGTTGTGACTGAATTTTGTTCCAAGTGCCTGCTCATGCCCACTATGCAAAAATAAACGTTTTGTTTTGGTAAACGATATACGAGGAGATTTGGAACTACATTGGCGTCAACCAACGTGTGTTCTTCCGAGTTAGTTTCACAAAAAAATCGCCAGATGGCGTTGAAATTAATATAAAAAAAATCCGGAAGAGGTGGTTAGTAGTACAAACCACCAAGATTTTGGAAGTTTCCCCGTCTCTAATATTTTCGAGAACCATGCTTTAGGAATTCTGGACATATGGTATGTATATTGTTGATACCAACTGCTTTACCCATCTTCAGAGAAGCTGCAACTATATCAACGGTTGTGATTGGGTTGAAATACTGAGAGCTTTCTGAGCACCTTGTTTTTAACCTCTTTAGATCCCGCTTGATTATAATCGTGTGCCGTTTGTCCGATGGTGTTCGAGACATTTTAATATAATATTAAATATATTTAATATGGTTGGCAGTATCGTTGGAATTTATTGTTGAATTTCCAATGCTGGTTGTATTTCCGCCATCAAGTTTTCTCAGCAAACACCATGCTTTTCTGCTTGAGTGAGTAAAGTCAAGGCCTTCCAACGCAGTTTGCCACTTATCCTGGCGACTTTTAAGATCCATATCTCTGACAGTGAAGCACAATTTGTCTAACTTCAGACATCAATTGGAAACAATTCACAAAGCACTGGGAACAACTCCTTAGAAAGAGTTCAATTTTACCAAATATCTCCACGGGTAGAATTTATTCAAATCAGATATAGACAATGAATAGAAGAAGAGACTAATACTTACTCTTTTGAGATGTACACTTCCAAGAACTGCTTCGCCATAAGCCAATAAAAATAACTGGTATCCAAGAAACGTTCCTCAGATATTGCAGAGGAACTAAGACTTCTTAAAAGGCGATTTGCATCCTTGCTTCGACCAGCCTTAAGATATGCTACAAGATACATTATATAATGAATATGACAACGGCAACCATTCTTTACCACACTTACCCTCGTGCGCTTCAATAAACTGATCCGATTCGGCTAGCCATTGTGCATGTTGAAAGTGAACCGTTGGTAACATTTCAGGTATGTTCTCAGCCAGTCGAAATGCCTCATACCAGTCCCTTGCTTCAACATGCAACTGTATGACTTGTGATTCATCACCCAACTTCTTGTACACCTCAGCGGCTAATGGTAGAGCTTTGAGTCGCTTTAAATGGGACGCGACTAACTCCAAAGAGTTCCTATCATTCAAACTCAACCGACGGCCAATGTCATAGAGGCTGTAATAGAACTCCATACAGTCGTATTGGAAAAGATGACTTTTTTTCTGACTTACACATCAGCCCACCCCTGCTGTGAAACAATCTCGATTGCCCTTTCGTTTTCTCCTGCAGTTAAAAGTAGCTCAGCGGCAGCCCTTGGTTCGTGCACAGAACAAGCCCATTCCGCGCGTTTTCTTATTAATTCACGTTTTTCATCCTCGTCGCCATCTCGAAGAAATTCTTGAGCCAAATCAAACATTCGCAAATCACTGTACATGGTCAGCGCACGATCTTTTTGTCCACATTTCTGGTAGAGTCGTGCGGCTTCCTTGAATTTACCAGCAAATGCAAAGTTTTCAGATTGAAGCACTTCCTTGGGAACTTCTGAGCGCTTTTGCTTATCCACTAGACTGTGAATCAATTGTAACCATGGAAGGTTTCGTACTTTGACGTAGGCATCCTTCGCGATATTTAAATGAAGCGATTCAAGAGCTGCCTGTGCCAGGCCTTCCCAATCGGCTGTGGTAACACCCAAACACGCCACTTGGTAGGCTTCCCTTCAAATGCAAAAAAAAAAAAAACATTTTAATGTAATCCAAAGGATTCATACTGTCTTCTATGAGTTTACTCAAAAAATCCAGCTTCGATGAATTGCCACATGGTAGCGCCCAAAGCTAAGGGAATGTTGTGCATCACATTGCCGCGCAAACAGAAGGCAGTTGCTCCGCATAATCCCACAACCACACCCATCATATTCTGAGGACTTCGAGGTGGTAAATTACCAACTCGAACACTCAGACCACCTGTCGTATGGGTGTAGCAAAGCATTGTATCTAGATGTGTGTTCCAAGCCACAGAGTTTACTCCAGAGTCCTACAATATAAAAATAAAACCATAGAAACCTATTAAAATTGTGAATTACTGCCGCTTCTTACCTGATAGAGCATTGAATCGTTCACCACGTCCCGAACGACCAACCTGCCAGCATCATCTACTACTGCTATCCGACTCCGGGCTGCGTTCAGATCCAAACAACGCACCGCCGACATGACTGTCGTTATCAAAATCGGCAGAGCATTGTCCAGGAAAATTCTAAACACCTTCAAAAGCAAACAGTTTTACAAAACCATCTCTCTCGGTCGGTAATCACTTACCTGCCCACTTTTAAGGCCGATCATGAGTCCCTCCCGCCCTGCAGGACCTCCAGTCACCTTAATATACCTTATGAAGCTATCCATAATCCACTCCCTCTGCAGAACACCACTGAAATCTAAGCTTTGTAGACGTTTCTCCTGGCATAGGACAATGTGTTGAGCACAAACCACCAATAGGCTGCACTCGAACTTCTTTGTTATCTTTTCCTTCACCTTATAGTGCATTGGTTGATCTTCAGCTGAGCTCAACTCATAGAGTACTACTCGCTCAGGTAGCTGCACAGCCAAACGATTCCGATAGATGGCGATCTTTTGCACCAAGTCTCGGCATTTAATTCGGACCTTCTGACCCGATATCAAATGCTGAATGATCACGTCGCACATATTCTCACGAAATGCGTACCTCTCACGGTACAACGCATGCACTGTACTCGAAGCAATGCTATAGCATGCCAACGTCCCATCCTGACATCCAACTGCGTAGGTGAATCCATTCGGATGTAGTGAAACTGACCAAACCCATGAATCAAAAGCTTCACCCAGTGTACCCAAGCGAACTCCTTCTTTTGTGAAAATCTGCAGCGAACGACAACATCCGCTGACTATAAGAAATTCTCCATTTGGAAAGTATGTAAGGCAAAGTGGATCGAATCCTAAGGCACGTTCTTTTCCAATCATCTGACCACCGAGGGTATGAAACGAAAGTGTTTGACTCCAGTCAACTACTGCAATTGTATCAGTATTGGACGAGTTTACTGTCGGACTGCACTGGACGCCAAAAATAGCACTACTTGGGCCACCAGTGCGTTCAATGCGACCTTTTTCCTCACCAGACTAGAGAAGGTATGATTTTAAAAAGCATGGTTTGTAAGCACGCCAACAGCTTACCTTATTTCTAATTGAGATCGTTCCATTAGATAACCCCAAGACCAGGTATTGTCCATCGTTGGTCCATGCGCATGAGTTAATACGGGCGGCGATTTTATACTTTTGTACAGCTTTTTGCTCCGATGACCAGTATGCGAAATCGGAGGAGGAACACGAAGCCAAATGGTGTGACACAGGGTTAAACGAAAGGCACTGAATGATATCGCTATGGCTACACAAAATATTGGACAAAGGTTATGCTTTTATCGAAATTAAATTGTAAGTCTTCATGTGAATCTTGATTTTGTCTTCCTTGTCTCCCACTTTCTCAGGATTTAGAAATGCCAAATCATAATCTCGAAAACAAAAATTCAAAAACAAAAATTTTCAAATAGGAAATCTTCACATGTGTTCAATATTTCATCAGCCGGGGCTCTTTATATTAGCCGGGAGTTCTATCTAAGTACATACATAGGTGCAGGTATAAGTCACTGAGTCAATGGAGCTATGTCAATCCGTTCGCCTTTCCGTACATCACCAATATTAGGCCATTACATACAGGCATACGGAGCTGCACAACCACAACTGAGTGAACTTTACCGTACACGTATCAAACGAACGAGGAACTTGTTGTTGACGTGACTGGTTGTTATAAGGGCCATAGGGGTCTCGCAAAATCACTTCAGACTAAGGACGGGCGACAGAAGAGGGACGTGTGGGTGCAATCAACGGTGGCGTCTTCAATCAGGATGGATGGTGATGGATGAGCGAGTTCAACATATGCGGAGCTCAGATCAAAACTAGTTTTCCAAAATAAGTCAAAGTGTCGGGAAAGAGACGATGGTATATATATTTTTTTTTTATAGTTTGCGCGCACTCAAGGGGTTATGAATACCCCTAACATGTTTTTTTTACACAGTGCGGGCGTTGGAAAGGATAGATAGAGAGAGAGAAAGATTTGGTGTAGTGGTTTGAAGCTCAATTGTTTGTGCTTCAGAGAAGCTTCGAGGGTGGCGTCCAGATAACTGGGGAGATTTTTCTTATTTATTATTGCCTTTGCTTCTGATTCACAGTATTTGTTTTCGCGATTACCGACGTAATAGGCAAATCAATCATCAGAACAGAGCGAAACATTTTTCCAGCCATATGACCAAGCTACTGCCAGAGTTATGCCTTCGCAGTAGTGTCCACACATTGACAAACGCAGCATCAGCATCCCCAAAATGGGTTCCTGGCATCGGTTAACAGTCCTTTCACCGAAATGGTAAATTGGTCCTCTGGTTTGGGGATTATATCGCCCCCAACTTAATCAAATTAGTCTACGAAAAAGAACATCTTTCGTAGTACAATCGAAAAATAAGGCCTACAACCACGCCCAGAAACGGACTCAGGCTAATCGACCGCGACAATGAGGCGAAACATCCTTATTGCAAGCACCCGACTCTTAAATTTTGAAATCCAAAGGCGTCAAATCTACCCAGAAGAATATTCATCACATTGCAATCGAGTCGGACCATTGCTCGATTACAGCGAAGTTACGCTTTTGATTAGGAGCAGATCTTGAGTGTGTTGATGATCACAGCCAACTTCAGAGATGTGAGTCGATTAGTCTACGGGCTGATAAAGTTTGTTTAACTCAACACATATTTCTGTGGCAACGTTCAGGTACTGATAATCTGCAATGACGAAACCAAATAGTATTGTCGACATTTGTATCTCCGCAACAATGATTTAGGTTATAGAATCGTGGGAAAGCTGGCCAAATTTTAAAATTTCCAAAGAAGTACGCTAAACTATGTTGTAAAGATTATGTTGATCACGGTTGAACATACATACATAGATATTTTTTTCTCGAAAACGTGATCTCTGTGCTTTTTCCACAACAACAGGGAATAGAGGAACAAACGGAGAGAAGAACCACGACGGAGGCGTTACCAATATCTCTCTTCACAGCAACAGAAGTCCTACAAGTCTGCAAAAACATCAAGGATCAAAAAGCACCTAGAGTCAATGGAATCCCAAACATTGCATTATAAGCAACAATTAAATGGCGCCCCCACATCTTTGCAGACGTATACAACGCCTGCCTCAAGGAAGGAGTATTCCCCGATCAGTGGAAGAAGCAAAGACTTGTCCCCCTACCAAAAGGTAAAAAAACCACCGCAGGATCCTTCATCGTATAGGCCTTTATACATGCTGGGCACTATGGGTAAAACACTGGAGCGCATAATAATTGACAGATTGGAAAACGCGATCGATGAAGTCGTAAATACAGCCAAAAAAGCCATCAAAGGAAGATGATGGAAGGGCGGAAGTAAACAGTACTGCACAAGCATAACGCTGGATGTTAAAAACGCCTTCAACTCCAAAATGGAGTAACATTCTGCGAGCACTTACCGCCAAGAGAGAACCGGACTACCTGCAGAAAAATAATGATGGACTATTTTAGAAATATAATACTGCACTATTGCACCGAAGACGGAATGAGGCAGTATAACATCATAGGCAGTGTCCCCCAAGACTGTGTACTAGGTCCACTAATGGGGAATCTAACGTACCATGACATCCTCAGACTTCGAATCCCGAGGTCCTCGAAAATATGTTAATTGGCTTCGTCGACGACATAGCGATCGTTGTAGTAAACAAATTTCTTGAAGAGCTAGAGCACGACCGTAATGAAGCTATCGGGATAGTACAGGACTGGCTAGTACATGGACCTAAAACTAGCAGAAGAAAAACCAAAGTATTGCTCATCACCGTGGGCGCCGTGGCGTAAGTGGTGAGCGTAAACGTGATGTTCAAAGTTCGAACACCAAAAAGTTTTTTTTACGGTCCCACCTCTCGCGAACGTCTGACAAACATCCGAGAGAATTGTTGTCTCGAAAAAGCTTCTCAAAACAAATTGCCCTTCGGATACGGCACTAAATTGTAGGTCCCTTCCATTCGTGTGAAAAATATAACGCACACAACATGAGTGGTTGCAAGAAGCTAGGCCCTCGCAATAAAAGAGTTGTTGCGGCAAATATATATATTTTTTTTTATTGCTCATCACTAGAAAGACGAGGTATGTAGATTATAAGAGTAACCGTGGGCGATCACGTTGTAGTTTGCAAAGCAGAACTGAAGTACCTTGGCGTTACTATAGATGCAAGGTTAAGTGTTAAGCTAAATCTGCTACACGCAGCTGAGAAAGCAGAAAGAACAACGGCTGCCCTGGCAAGGATCATGACAAATATTGGAGGACAAAAACAGAAGAAAAGACTGCTCTTAGCAAGAGTTGCGACGTCGATGATGCTTTACGGCTCCCAAATATGGGCAGGTGCCACGAAGACAAAATCATACAGAAGGAAGACGGAGGCAGTCTACAGAACCAATGTCTTGAGAGTATGCAGTGCCTTTCGAACAGCCTCCTAGGATGCGGCGTGCGTAGTGGCTGGAATGGTGCCAATGGACCTCCTCGTTAAACATGCCGAATGGAAATATCGTACCATCAAGACAATGGTGTCAACAGCGATGAGTCCAAGTGACACTGAAGTACCACCAAGAACAAGCCTCGAAGAATGGAAAGAGACATGGAACTTTTCTCACAAAGGCAGATGGACGCAGAGATTGATCCCCAATATAGTCCTTTGGATCAATAGGAAGTATGGAGAGCTGAACTTCTACCTGACGCAAATGCTTACTGGTCATGGATGTTTCAAAACCTATCTCCACAGATTTGGACACGAAGACAACCCTTATTACCCGACGTGCACGGAAGCAGTTGAGGAGGCGGAACACATCATGTTCATCATGTTCATCATTCTGCACGATATCACGAAGAACATAACTTGCTGGCGAACAGACTGGGTGTGGACTTAACACAAGAGAACATTACCAGACAGATGCTGAGCACGCAAGAAGCTTGGGAAGCAGTAAGCGAAACTGTGGCTACCTTCATGAAAGAACAACGAAGACGGGAGCGTCAGCGAAACGTGTCGCAGATGGCTGCCAACACGAACGAGGGGAGTACGTAAGGCTGAAGCCCACCCTCGCGATGAAATGCTTGACTGCAGTACCCCGAGGACCAAAGGTAGGAGGGGAGGTGGGTTTAGTAGGTGGAAATCCCACACTGTTACTGAGTACGGGCTTGGTTATTTTGGTTTTAAGAAGATTTCTCATGACAACAATACTCACGGATGTTTGTCAAACGTTCGCGAGAGGTGAGACCGTGAAAAACCTTTTTGGTGTTTTCTGGGATTCGAACATTGAACCTCACGTGTAGTGGTTCTACACACATAAACCACTGTGTCACGGCGGCCGTTCAGGGTTGAAACTGAGCTGAAAGTCGATATTGCTTAGGGTACCATTCATCAATATCGTTAGAGACCAGCTCAAAGGAAAAACTTGCAGATGACTTATGTAAAATTCAAACTATGGGTCTAGATGTCCTCTGTTCAATATGCAAACAGTCATCAAAAGTATCGATCTACGGTACATAGGTAGATAGCAAGACAAAGAAGAGTATAGTCTATGACTTCAGATAATATTCCGTGAAGTTAAGAATCTAAGGGACCTCTTGAGATTCAAGTCTTTATCTGGTGGTTTAAATCGGCGATTATCTTATACAGGTTCCCGGGTTAATTAAAAAATGGCATAATGGACTCAATTGTTGGTCTACGTGAGCAGTGACTAACGTCACAAGACATCCATCTACCTACCTGCTTAAGGAACACTAGGAGGCAGGTTATAAACCCAACATATTCCCTGAATCACATTACCCCCAAAGCCTTCGAATCATCCGTAAGAAAGTGGATACTTGTTTGTTCTGGAAACTTTCAAGATGTTTTCTATGCTGGTGACAGCTCACATGGACAAGATTGTCAAGGCTCAGGCAGATTGCCTTGTACAGAGGAAGCTACAAAATTTAGAATATTCTAAAGGATGTAAATACAGTACTGTGTAGGTTTTGCCTCCCTACCGAGTACTTAGCTACCCCACAATTCTTGAAAGAGATCGTTGCGATAGCGTGCTGCATTTTAGATTCTAAGAAGATTTTTGACTCCCCGCTGTTTGCATGTCGTAAATGTAATTCTGAAAAACTTTAGTGGGACGGCGCAAGAGGCTACTTACAGAATCCTGAGCTACGTAGACACTTTTAATGTAATCTGGTCTAACAAACGGTTTTAGTCATGAAGGTCCTGCGATTTCATTAGAAAGTAGTACAAGGACTACCGTACCTGCAACGCTGAGATAATTTAGATCATTTAAAAGGTATACACAAATGATAGATTGTTGGCCAGAGCAGGACACATACTCTTCGTTTCTGCAGATCCTGCAGAGATCATTATATGGAATGTCCAAGCTTGCGCATGTCTACCAGAGCACAGTGTCCAGTGATAAAATTTGTTATTTTAGGGAGTTTCTGATCTTCACAAGTTCGATAGATATTTTCTGATTGAGTACCGGACAGACTAGCCCAGCAATATTGCATTGGTCTAGAAGATAATGTCAGCGATTCGCTCTATTTACCGCATCGGTATGAATAAGACGATTAGCATAGGACATTCGCGCCTATGTGTTTGTAGCAAAAGCACCTTGTCGAGGCAGTATAGGGTAGCTATCATGTTAAGAGATACGCTTCAGTATTTCACTGCCTTAGATCTTATGCTGATGGGAGGTGCGTAAGAAATTCATGGTATTCTTGCTGTCTCAGATAAAAAGATTGCAGACAACTTTTTAGCGTCACTGCACTTTTACTAAGAATCTTAATATGGCAGGCTTCACTGGAGTCTGCAACGCTTGCGGAGTGCGAAGACACTACGGAACATTTTCTCTGCCAGTATTCTGCCATTGCTCGCATAAGGTAGCAGATCTTCGGTGCTGATGTGTTGAGTACTGAAGCGATTACATGGCTTTCTTAGAAAGACAAGGGAATTTCATTGAAATGGGAAAACCAGATTTTCTGTTTCTTGGTAGCACAATGGACCAGTTGCGTCTAAGTACTCCAATGAAAGTAAACGAAAAAAAAGTGGCGGTGGTTACAAAGGACTGACTATCGATATATACGACGATATCTGGGTGCGATAAGTATTAATACAGTCAGCGGCTTAACGAAAAGCCGTGACTTCGGCTTGAAAAGCACTGCAGAGGTTGAAGAGTTGAAAGAGAGGTGCATAGAAGAACCGAGAAAACTGTGGCAACGACCCCGTTTATGGTTTTGAACCTACAGCGGAAAATTGTGAGCAATTTGTTGTACAGGGCTCTAATCACAACTTTTCAGACGATCATCATTTGAACGATGGCAACCGACGAATGGTAAAAGTGGTTGCATATTTATAAGTGTTAACATCTCTCTAATAGACTTCAACTTCAGGCGTCTGCCTGACAATTATTAACATACCCTTAGTGGCTAAACTCCTCCGGAAAGTGAAGTTTAAATGAATCGCGCGCGACGCGCCCCTTACTACAGTTGGTTGTATAACGCCTAAATGCATGTAAACTACAGACGATAGCAGTTTTTTTCTATCACCCTTATCGTGGAATCCGCCGGGGGGAATTATTCACCGAAAAAAATATTTCGGTATCGTCAAATCCGCAAAGCGAACAGTTCCCCGTGTCGGTAATGTGAACGAGTTCCACTGCATCGTGGAAAACGTTCGGATCGAATCTCCCCATACATTTCATACCCGCAGCTATTTCATTGCGGATTTGGTTGTTAAGGTCGATTCACAGCTCAGCGACCTGCGAATGCGAATAAGCGAATATTCGCAAATTTTGACATTTCTTTCACAGCTGCTTTTTTGTGGTCGCGGCAATCCGCGAATTTGTGTTGTCATTCATTTTATAACTAATTGCCTAAACGTGAAAAATGCATAAATACATAGCGTAGCTTTCATTCAGAAGGTAATATCCTACATTCTTTCGATAAATTCAACCACGATCTTACCCACCAAGAACAAAGCAAACGAATTGTGAGGTTAAACTCTCGCGAATGTTTTGGTCGCGGGAATGTGGATTGCGTCCTACATGTGTGGAATGTGAATAAAAGTTGACAGTTCGCAGAAATCATTCGCTTATTCGCGGAAAAATCGGCGAATTGTTAATTTCTTCGCAGAAACTAATTACAATTCAACTTTTTATATATTAATCAATAGATAAATTAAGCTCGGTTCCTTTGGAATAATAAAATTGCCAAGGGCTTGCTTATAAATGTGCTAAAAACTGTTTGTTCGCAGTTTGGACTTTCGCAATTCGCTGAGCTGTGAATGGACCTTAAGTGTATGAAATCTTACGTTGCTTCTGGTAGTTCCATTATATTTTCCGTGTTTGCTCTTAATTGAGAGTGCCTCCTCCTGTGTGAAGATGATCTTTCATGAAAAACCAATGAAACGCTATCCATTTTCGCACAAAATTAATTTTTCGTTTCCCAATTGGGTTTTCACAAAGCACACATGTGTTTCAAACGAGCTGTCACAACAGAACTTCCTAATCGACAACAGTGGTCGGTAAGGAAGATTATCCGACGGATTCCACGATAGTGTTTTTATGTTCGCGTGAAACGAATAGGTGAAGTGAAACTCAGATCCGTCGGATTCCACGATAGGGGTGTATCGTTCAAACGATGCATTTAGGCGTTATACACCCAACAGTGCGCAACGAACTACCACGCTGCGCGCGCGATTAATTTAATAACCTCCACTTCTTGGATGGGTTTAGCCGCTAAGGGTTTCGTCGCTTCGATAAGTTTATGTCAATAATTGTCAGCCAGGCGCTTGCAGCTGAAGTCTACTAGAGAAATGTTAGCACCTACAAATATGCAACAATTTGTGTTTCTATTCGTCGGTTGCTATCGTTCAAACGATGATCGTCTTAAAAGTTACGTTATTAGATCCCAGGACATCACGATGCGTCCATACTGTTTTGTCTGTCAAAAGCCTCAAATTAAAATCTAGTTCGAAGAGTAGGTAGTCGGTGCAGCTGGGACTATGTCGAAGCATCGATAGAATTCTGGCAATTCCATTGCGTTGTTCTTTCCATTGCTTGGAGCCTTCCTGTTTTGTTGCTGAGCTGATAGCCAGTTGTTTGCTAACGATGACAATAGGAAGAAGGTGAAGGTATCTACATCAAGATCTGGAGCGCAGATCCAGTTTACCAAACCCGTACACCAAGACCGAACAGGCCGTGCAAGCTTATAGACAGAAAGGATAGAAGCATTCTGAGTTAAGTTGGACTTAACCTCAGGTGGGGAATTGAAAGAATTGGTTGATTGGTTGAGGTAGCGATTCATTAAAGAACCCAATTAGCGCTATTGTGCCATTTTGATACCAGAAAACTCATGTACACCTGGTTGTATGATGGAGTATTCGGTTGAAGAAGATGAATGTGCTAGACCCAGGCTGTCGAGTTTAGGTAAAGAATTAGGGCTCCAATCCTTTTATCAGATATTTTTCCAAGGTCGTCGAAGAAGAGTTTACCTGGGGTACGCTGTCTGATTCTCGCTAGGGACGGGCATCTGCCAAGGAAGTGAAAAAGATATCCTCTCTCATTAGCATCTTTGCAGCTACGGCAGGCGTTATGGGGGATGCCAAGCTTGGCTGCATGGTCACCTATCGGCCAATGGCCTGTACTGATGGCTACAATTCTGGCAATATCTGGTCTTGATTTGCTAAGTAGGAGTAGCTCGTTTGATTTAGGTTTGTTATAGCTGAGCCATGTCTTCCTTGATATAGCGCAGCTAGAAAGCGATTTCCACCCGTGGGTAGCTAGCTTAAAAAAGTGATTGTGAATGTTACCCTTGACGACTCCCAGCGGAATATCGGCTCTTTCTGCCAGAGAATCGCTAAGGGCTGACCCTTGTCTGGCCAGATCGTCCGCTCGCTTATTCCCCTCAAAGTTACTGTGCCCAGGGACCCAGATGAGAGTTATTTTTGAGTGAGCGCCGTGTATTTAGCTTTCTGGCATTGCTCTACCAGTTTTGAAGATGTGACAGCTGAATCAATGGCTTTGATAGTAGCTTAGCTATCAGTGAAGATGGCAAGATTGCGGTTGAGAGTTAGGGCGGCCATTCAGTATGCGGCAGGCCTCACAAATCGCGAGAAGCAGTCGGAAAGACTTCGAGACATTCAGCTTGTCAGAGAAAACGCTTGTGCCGACTCCGTAGTCCATTTCCGATCCCTCCGTGTAGGTGGCTTTTGTCGAAATCTTTTATCACTAAGTTCTTGTTGGGAAGCTTACTGAGAAGAGTTTGATGAAGTTTTTGAACGACTTATACTTATGTAAACATGAATTCCATGAAGTTTATCGATCCAGACTTACGAGTACTTGAGAAGCCCCTCCAGTTTGTTGGTCCATATTATCACTGACTTATCCGCCCCGCCAGTGGCAAATTTCTTTCCATCTCTAGCGTAAGCCACACAGTGGACCGTGTCCTTGTGCGCCTTTAGCGTATTCAGTACGCTTCCATCGGTGGGATCGTACACCAACACCCGATCTCCAGCTGCAACAATCAAGTGCTGACCCTCCGGATGGTAGCACACTGCATGAACACTGGAAAAACCAACCGATATATGCACATTTCTCTATCCAACCAAATACCACCGCAACCTACCTCACATCGTCCTCCTTGGTGTTCGGAATATTTATCTTCTCCACCCACTTAAGGACGCCTCTCATTTTGAGATCTCTAAATATAAATTAAGTAAAATTTATCATTTCCCCCGGGAAAATATTCTTCTCTCGCGACCTCCACAACCGGTGCACTCTTTTGTTGTGGCTTCCCTTTTTTTTCATTTTGTTATTTGTTTACGGTTTCTGGTGGCTGTCATGTTGCTCGGGTAACTCCAACAACACTTTCATGTGCTTGTGTAATGACCCAGCGAAAAGTCCCATCTGCACATTAGAGCAGGACGGAGATGCTGATATCGAAGCTTTGTTAGAGAGGGGAAATTTCCCTCTTAGGGTCTACTGCGACTTTAGTAAACTTAGCGGCAGACGACTGAGAGTAGTTATGATACCTTTTATTGACGGAACACTATGGTGTGGATGTAGCATTACTGCTGGAACACAATTACCCCGTTTATATGCAGAGTCGAGTCAGGTTCGAGTCCAGATTTCGATCTGAGTATTTCTACACACCGAGTCAAATGGTCCAAAAGTCCAAATGTGGTCGATCTGACAGATGAGTATAGCAGACACACTGGTTTTGATTGTGTTAGTGTTCGGTTTAGTTCTATTTTTTGGATTTAATAAATATGAAATAACAGAACAGACAACCTTACCCGCAGCTAACCATGAACTCAATCAAAACAAATCGATTTCCCACCCCGAACAAAAAAAAAAAAAAACAAGAAAGAGATCTCACACACACAGAGACAACATGTCAGTTCAACCACTCGACCCAGGTATACATGCATTTTTCGGACTCGACCCAGCTCTGTTAGCTGAGTCGAATCGACTCGAACCCATTTGGACTCGAAAAGCGTTTATGTGTATTTGGAACCGGTTTGGAACCAGTTCCGACTCTGCATATAAACGGGGTAAGTAGGTATTTTTAGACATGATTATAGATAAATGTATTAAAAATAGCACGAAATACTTATATACTTATATGTATGCTAAATAAATGAATAAATACAAATACAAATACAAAGTGATGTCGCTGTCGTACGACCTGTCAAAAGTTGAAATACACGTATGAATAGAAGTGAAAAAATACAATGAGTCGATGTCGCGTGAGTTAGGCAACTTTTAATGTTGTACTTTCTGAGCTAAAACTAATCTATCAAATATGACACGATGAGAATAAAAATTCTCATAAAGTGGAAAATCTAAACAAAAGCCCACGAATGAAAAGCGAGCCATTTCGAGCCAACTGTCATAAAACAAAAATTAGAATGAAAAAACTAAACTCGTGTGAAAACCAACATATTAAGTTAAAAATAAATGTTTTGGGAGAACATTCACACATCACAGCATTTTGTTCAAGATACTTTGCATCTATTTTTATGTCTATTGACTTTTTAAAATACCCGGCTATACTTTCCAAGAGCCACCACTAACTGTGAAGAAATACCCGACATTACAGTCGAAGAAGTTAGTGAAGCGATCAAATACTCCAAATAACGAATCGGGTTTAGATGGCTCAGAATTCTGACCTCCAAATTTATGAGAGGCCGAATCAATGGAAAGAAAGTAAGCTTCTCCCCGTATACAAAGGGAAGGGTGATATGCGAAACTGTGATAACTACAGTTCGATCAAGCTGATGTCGCACACCATGAAGATCGTTGAGTGGGTATTAGGTGGCCGACTGCGAAAAATAATACGGTTATCTGATGATCAATGCGGGTTTGTCGCGGGTAAATCAACTACAGATGCAATCCAAAATATAAAGATTATAATGGAAAAACATCGAGATTAATTAAACGATTTGCCTATTGTATTGGTTGATTTTGAAAAGGCATTCGACAGCACGAGATCTGATATGGGTGGCGCTAAGACATCGAGGGGTTCCAGAAACCTATATACAGACGATCATGGACATGTACGAAGGAGCAAAGAGAAGAGTAAGAGACGATGGAGCCATCATAAGTGAGGATCCTACATCCCTGCAACGAGCACTTGATGTGTAGGTGGACGTTTTGGGGGGAACTGGGTATCGCATTAATTCAAAAAAGGATAAATACTTGTACTGGCCGTTCTCTGATCCACTCAGACCTATTCCAGACATTTATTTGAATGAAACAGTGCTTCCCAAGTGCGAAAAGTTCAAATAACTGCGATCTATGATCAGTAGCAAAGCAACCTGTGATGACGACCTCAATCGTCGCTTAAGCGTATGGTGGATGAAGTGGCGAGAAAATTCCACTATCTTCTGTGACTGAAAAATGCCACCTAAGTTTAAAGGAAGGCTCTACACCACAGTTGTGCGTCCAGCGCTCCCATACGGTTTACAATGTTAGACGATGTACAAAAAGTATGAGAGTAAATTAACGGCAGCTGAAATAAAGATGCTTCGCATGACAGCATGAGTGACAAAGCTTGATCGAATAAGAAGTTTGAAGATCCGTGGAAGCTTTCACATCAAGGAAACCATCGTACAAAAAATAGAGCGCGACCGGCTCAGCTGGTATTGCCACGTTCAAAGAAGAGATCATTTGAACCCTGTTAAAAGGGCAATATCAATGCACGTTCCAAAGACATCGCGATGTAGGAAAGGCAGGGTTATAAACGCCTGGATCACACAAATGCGACGACATCGGAATTTCATTGGCCTCAGTAACTGAGTGATCCAAAATCGGGATATCTGTCGATATTTTGTGAGGTCAATTAGACGAACCCCACAGGCGGATCAGTAGAAATGCGATGAAGTGGGAGGGTTATGGTCCCTTGTTTTCGGATCATAACCTCGCCGAAAAGGAAGAAGAAGAAGTTTGACTATTTGAAATGGAAACAAAGTATTTCATTTTTCATTTTAAAAACGAATACTAAGACGTTTAGTTTGATTTGCTGAATTGTCTTACGCCCCTAAGAATTATCTTCATGGCTTAATCTTGGAGCCTTTGCTAAATCCTTGTTAAATCTCCTTCCGTCGAAAAATATAGCATTGTTGAACAATATTAGAAATGCGAAATCTTATCATCGCATTATATATTCTTATCGCTGTAATAGTAGATATTGTTTGCCGTATTCTGCTAAGGAAATATATTTTCTTGGACACTTTCTTACATATATCTATATCTATATACATATAAAAAAATGATAACAAGGGCTGTTGTTGGGCACGTATTATGCAGAAACTACTGCACATATTTAACGAATGTTTAGGCATTCTATACCTTAGGATATTGGTCCTTATTTCCAATAAGAATTATTACGTTACTGCTTAAGGGGATTAGGATATTAAAAGAAATAAACACTGAGATTAAAAAAAAATAACAGGCAAAACCAGGGGGCAAATCACGTAAATTTTCAGAAAAAATGAAAATGTAAAAAATGGTTACATATTATAGCGGTTAATATTTCCCTACCACAGTTGGTTGCGCACTGTTGGCTGTATAACGCCTAAACCGCCTCACATAAAGTTATTGTGGACCACGCAGACAAAGTTGCGGGTATCCGCTAGTCCGGTATATGGTTAAGCATTATACTAGGAATGTTATGTAAACTACTGGACTTTTTGTTATTTAGTTTCCTGAATATGTATGTCAGTTCGTCTAGTGTGTTGTTAAGCAACTGTTAGTCTGTTCGTCTGTTAGTTGGTCTGCTCTTAGACCCGTTGCTGAAACGTAACAAAAATATTTATGTTCAACATAAACTCTTAAGGGGCACATATTGCTTTGCACCAAACTCAAACCTAAACATAAATTTTGTTAAGTCCAACATAACTTATATGGGGGAAGAAGTGTCTCATAAAATATTTAAGTACGACATAAGCGATTGGCGTATTCATTAATAATAATTTTCATGTGTTATTTCTTAACTAATATAAACTGATTACAACAAAATTAACATAAAAACTAAATAAAAACGAACTTCGGAATTCTGGATTTGTCTGAAGATGACGTGGAAGTGCTTGAAATTCCAGAAGTAGGAGGTCCTCATCAAATTTATGAGAGAAATTAATATTTTTCTTCGATTGATGAGCTATCTTTTTACAAAAGTTTTCGCTTAAAAGGTTAAATAACAATTCTTGTTTTAGAGAAAATAGAGAGCTTATTAGAATATCCTTTAAACAGGTACAGCAATGATAAGTGTGATTTAAACTTCTTCTTCTTCCTTTTTATCAGCGAGGTTATGATCCGAAAATAAGGAATCACTTCACCGCATATCTACTGATCCGCCTGTGGTGTTCGTCTATTTGGCCCCAGAAAATATCGACAGGCCCCTCCGATTTTGGATCACTCGGTTACTGAGGCCAATGAAATGCCGATGTCGTCGCATTTGTGTGATCCAGGCGTTTATAGGCCTGCCTTTCCTACATCGCGATGTCCTTGGAACGTTCATTGATATTGCCTTTTTAACCGGATTTACGTGATCTCTTCTTTGAACGTGGCAATACCAGCTGAGTCGGTCGCGCTCTATTTATTGTACGATAGTTTCCTTGATGTGAAAGCTTCCACGGATATTCGAACTTCTTATTCGATCAAGCTTTGTCACTCATGCTGTCATCCGAAGCTGCCGTTAATTTACTCTCATATTTTTTGTACATCGTCGAACATTGTGAACCGTATGGGAGCGCTGGAAGCACAACTGTGATGTAGAGCCTTCCTTTAAACTTAGGTGGCATTTTTCAGTCACAGAAGATAGCGGAATTTTCTCGCCACTTCATCCACCCTACGCTTACGCGATGATTGATGTCGTCATCACAGGTTGCTTTGCTATTTATCATAGATCCTAGTTATTTGAACTTTTCGCACTTGAGAAGCACTGTTTCATTAAAATAAATGTCTGGAAAAGGCCTGAGTGGATTAGAGAACGGGCTGCACACGTACTTTGTCTTTTTTGAACTAATGCGATACCCATTTCCCTCCAGAACGTCCACCCACACATCAAGTGCTCGTTGCAGGGATGTAGGATCCTCACTTATGATGGCCCCATCGTCAGCAAAGAATAGCTGATGTACCTTGGGGTCCATCACTTTACCTTCAAGCAGATAATCGAGGACTGCAATAAAGAGAAAAAGGACTTAAAACGCTTCCCTGGTGCACCCCGACTTTGATTGGGAACTCTTGGGTTACTCCAGCGGGGCATCTTACTCGTGTGATTTAAACTATATAAATTAAATGTATATTTACGTTCTCAGAAACAACTCCATCGCTCCTATTTACCAACTTTTGGTCGCCTTGCGATTTTTTGCAACGGGAAACCATCTTCTAAGCATAGCTGATTTCGGAAGGAAGCATGTCTCGACTTCAGTGATGAAGATCTAGAACGTGTTATCAGCGCTGGACAGATAGGTTAAGTTAGGTTAGGTTGAGTAGGATTATGAGGCTATCATAAAACACTAGGCACCGAGTTGGGCCCATCGCAATCCCTAGGGAAGCTTAACGGCAGAAAGACCTAAACCAACTCTCCCATACGCTTGATTTGCCTACAGAATTTGAAGATGTCCTTATTATGGTTCCGGGAACTTACCTCTTCAAGGTTATCGAAGAAGTATCTTCCAATGTGCTTTAACCTTTAGAGTATATGTATGTGTTATATCCTCCGAAATATGTAGGTCATTGCAGTACCTGCAAACATCCGTGTTTGTGAAACCTAGTCTCATAGCATGCTTCCTTAGAAGACAATGGCCAAAGAGTATTCCTATCGCTGTTCTTAGCCTAGATCTTTCTGGTCTTATGACTTCCCCAGATTCCCCGCGTTCTAACACAGGCCACAAGGCCTTAGGCACAAGAATGGACAGATAGATATTGAACATTCTTCTCAACAAACCGATTCTAAAACAAATTCTCCAATTAAAACATAAAAAAACATATGAATTTGATAAATATCTATTTTGCAAGATTGTAAGTATTTTTTTTTTACTGAAAACTGCTTCTCTGCTAAGTCCAACATAAATTTGTATATGCAGCTTAAATAAACTTATGTATTACTTAAAATTTATGTGGAACTTAGCTAGGAACAGGATTTGTGTTTCGTTTTAGCAAATGGGCCTTAATCGCTCAAAAAATCTCGGAAGAGTTCGTCATTTACTTCGCTAGTTTTGCAGCTTGAAAGATCCCTACCAATTTATATAAAGCGAATATAGAAATGCACTCAATATCGAACCTTGGGGTAATCCTATTTTTATTTGGATTGGATTCGCGATACTATCATTTACCATTATACATTGAGTGCGGCCGTTTAAATATGACTCAAACCATTTTAGTTCATTGCCATTGACTCCGTACCTAATCAGTTTTTTTATTAGAATTTCCCGGTTCTCCGTCTCAAAAGCTCTCATCAAATTCGGAAACACTGCTACAATTATTTTCCGTTCATCCATTTGTCTTTTCCAGCTTTCTATCACCCAATTTAGAGCCATGCCACATGAGTATCCTTTTCTAAATCGTGACTGATGTTGCATAATGTAATCATTTTCCTCAATATAGCTCCTTAACTGCTTGTCTACAAGTGTTTCGAATGACTTTTCATATAAAGGCAACAGGTGAATAGGTCTGAATTCCTCACACAAGACAGTATTTCATACTTTTTGAATACGTCGAACAGTAGATGCTTTCCATCCATCAGGAAACATCCCTGCCCTCATGCATTTGTTGAAAAGCTCCCGTAGGATCGAGCCGATTATCTCAATGCCATACAGGAACATACCTCCGCTCATAAAGTTAAAGTCCTTCTTTTTATTAACATTAATTGGTTGGCAATGAGTGAGTTATAAGTTGGCTGGCAGTAAAACAAATAGCGGTAATTATTTAAAAAATCTCATGCACCCACGATTTGGATGGAATTATTTGATGAAATATTATAGAAGGCTATTTTCTGAGAATTATTAGTAAAGAACGTAAGTTAATTCAAAGGAAAACCGTTTTACTTAAAAACATGATTGCTTATTTCCAGGCGAATCTTAAATTACAAGTTGCATTTTGTATGCGATCTTTGGAGGCTTACCATATATCTTCGAAACTAGACAAGTCCGACCTTAAATATATGTATATATCAAAATTCTAGTCGATTTTCCACAACAGGGTGGTTGTAACACAAACGATGGAAACACTGCCAGGACATTTTTCACATTTTTCCACACAAAAACCGCCAGAATAATTGGAATCGAGCAAAAACTCGTAGAACGCTTCGCGATAATAATTGAAACTATATCATCTAGTTTAAGAATCGGCACAACCAAATTCTGTAAATACAATTTGGATACCGCAAAATTATTTGTCGATAAATATAAGTGGATAGGTTGCCAGTGAGCATTCACAAAATCATGCTTCATGGTGCCGATATTATTGAGACGTTGCCAATACCTATTGGCCAACTATCGGAGGACGTGTTAGAAACTAGCCAAAAAGATTAAAAGGCATACAGAGTAGCATTTCAAGAAGGATGTCTCGAATCTCCACCAATACTGATGTTTTCATAAATTGCTAATTTCATCTGACCCAATTATAAGCGGCATATGTACATACGTGATCTTCTAAAGAGACATAGCAAACCCCTGCCTGCTGAAGTGTTAGAAATGGCTTTAGAAACTATATAAAATAATTCGAATAGTCCACAAAGTTGCATGTATTTTATTTATGACTAGCGGGCACCCGACGTGCGTTGCTGCGCCTACGAGCCCAAACGCAAAATAGTTGGTCTACCAAGAAATTGTTACTTACACGTGCTCATCCTTTGCAGTTTTGAAGCAAATAACACACTATTTAATGATTAACGTAAAGTTTAATTCAGTTTAAATAAAATAAGCAACAAATAAGGAAGTAACCTAAATAAATACATGACGAGGAGTGATCTTATGGAACAAAATCACCTTTCCAGTACTTTTTTGAACGCAAAATAGTTGGTCTAAATTAATTTTAAATTTTAATTTTAGCACTCTGTTACGTCACCTTTTTCCTTAATTACTGCTGCTATTCTTCGTGGCATAGTATCAACTAGTTTTTCACGTTCTTCAGCAGTAAATGATTGCCAAATAGTAATTTATTATTTTTTAAGTCCTGAAAAGTCATAGCCGGCTTTTGTCTCAGTTTCTGCTTCATCTTGTGTCAAACAGTTTCGACTGGTGAAAGTTCAGGGCTGCTGGAAGGCCATTCCATTAAAAGAATACCTGCAGCAGATAACCATCGCGTTGTGGACCTAGCCGTATGACAAGAAGCGCCATCTTGCTGAAATATGTAACTTCCGTCCCTTGATTAAAGCCGTGGTATTGATGGAAGAAGTTGCCTTTGCAGGATATGTTCGTACTTCACAGCATTAACCAATCCATCAACAAAGTGTAAATTCCCATCACCACGCCCAGACATGCATCCCCATACCATGAGAGATGCTGGGAACTTGACTGTTCGCTTCAAACAATCTTTATAAAAGGGTTCTTTGGAGATTCGAATCACACGTTCGCGTTCGTCGCCAACGCAAACCTCAATTTGCCATTGACTTAATGTCCAGTTTTTACGTTGTTTCGCCCAATCAATCCGGCTTTTCTTATGTTTAGGCGTGAAAAGTGGCTTTTCTTTCGCCTGAGTTTTGCATGAATGAAGTTATTTTGAAATTTATGATATTAAATTATTTTAAAACCTTATAAAAACGGTAGCCCATTTTTTCATTGCTCTTTTGCATGTATCGACGGAAATGTTTTTCTTAATGCCACTTTTCCATTCAACAGTTAAGGCAGCGGCAGTTTGGCGTCGGTTTTCTTTAATAATTTTTTTTTAACACACGACAATCACGAGGTTTTGCTATCGTTGGACGTTCCGTTTTTTTTACCTATTTCCACATTTCCGGAATTTTTATATTTTGTAATTATGTTTTGCACTGATGATCGCGGCAAACTAAATTTTTTAGCAATTTTATAGCTCGATAATCTCGTTTGGAATACCTTAATTATCGACTCCCTAAGATCTCGCGGAAGTGCAACGCCACGCGCCATGTTTGACCAAAAACTGTTACTAACTTTGCATAAACAAAATGGTCTGCAGCAATAAAAATCATGTCCCTCAATTTTTTTCGTAACGGTTTAACAGATCACTATTAAAATAATACTAGACCAACTATTATGCATCCCGAAGAGAGCAGACTAACTATTATGCTCTTATCTTTGTTTCAGTAAAACTTACATTGCTACCGTATGTTTCAAATATTTTGTTTCCTTTGCTCTAATTTTATTAAGAATAATTACTTTATTACTATTCTCATATATTTTTTTTATAAATTACTGCTACCAACCAATTAATTTCAGCATAGGAAAGAATATTTGTAGGCGAACCCCACAGGCGGATCAGTAGAAATGCGGTGAAGTGGGAGGGTTGTGATCCCTTGTTTCCGGATCATAGCCTCGCTGATAAAAGGAAGAAGATAGGACAGAATTTTTGTGTTAAAAAGCTAAGTAGACCAACTATTTTGCGTTTAGGTCGTAATAGAAAAAAAAACAACTGTTAGGCAGGCACACGGGGCAACAACTGTCACACAGGCGCCTGGGGCTAAGTCTATTAGAAAACAGATTTGTACCGGGCAATAGTGGGTAAGTGGTCCAACCTTAAATTTTATATATAATTTTTTTTTAGTAGTAAAGTACTATAATATGAAAGTAGTGGGCTGTAGTGCTGGACCAAGGGTACCCGGTGGCATGTGTTGCTGCACCTAACAAAAAAAATTGTACTACTAGAGTACTTTACTACTAAATCACTACTAAAGTAGTGTGCCGATTTTTACCAAATTTCACAGGAAAATACCGAAGATTGCCTGAAAATTTGACCTCAATCGGTTTAGTGGTTTCCGAGTCCATAGCATACAAACAAACAAGCATACATTGTATTTTATATATAAGCTTAAGTCCAGCTACTGTCATCAAAACGGTTGCATCGTGTATTTCCCACTTAACAAGATTTTTAAACGGTTGCAATCTCACAGTATCACAGCAACACTACCTGCCGTTGCGGTCTTTCAAAAATATCCAACTACTTCTACCCGTGCGTCGGCGAGTGCCTTTAGTTACCTCTCCTACCCAAAAAGGGGTATCATTTCCCCTTCGTAACATTACAGCATACAGCCATGTAGGTCTCTTTCTCTTGAACAAACATGACGCACAGTACGAGAAGTACCACGTCGTTGCTCCCATCGTCAGTACTTTTCATTCGGCATCGGCATTTTTCGCTTTAATTTAGAGCACAACGGTTCCGGTGATTCGGCAAAAACCAACTCAATCCGCACCTACTTCCCCTTTCTTGCTATCGTAATTCGATGTTTTTTTTCTTTGCCAACTCACAAGTAAAACAATTCGGCCGATTTGCATCTAAAATAAAACAATTTTGGATAGAAAATCCCTTTTTTTGAATTTTCATAGTGTTCGCAACGCAACCCTGTTATCGCAATTATAACCATAAAAAGAGAAGGCAAACCAGAGGGGCAAGCGATTCTCCATCTCGTCACCACACTCTAATCCTCTCGGTCTAACCAACGCGTCTGTTGGCGATGCACAAGTGAGAGGGCACTACACAAATTGAAAGGCAAACTGCACGAAGCAGTAGCAGCAGAACACGAACAACGAGATGCCGCCATTTTCATTTATTCCACATTCTTTCGTCGATTCTTCTCTTTCAGTTACGTTTCGTCGGTGAGACTCGCGAGTGTTGTTGAATTGAGTGTTTTTTTTTTAAGAAATTTTTTTTTCCGATGCGCGATATTTCGTTGCTGTTTTGCCCCCGCAGTCTCGGTGTGAAATTATCATAACAAGCGCAAGACCCAGCAAATAAATAAATAATAAAACTTATAACGGTCACAGCAAGAGAGTACTACAATTCCCTTTGTATTAATTAGTTCGCGCCGCTGAGAGCGCAATCATTTTCAGCATAGACTAGGTTTTTTTTCTTTTTTTTTTTTTTGTTGGTTCAATGATGAAGAGAATAGTTCAAACGACGACAGCGACTAATAATCGAAAGGTAATGGAGTCTAGAAACCCCTTATTTTCTTTCACTCTTCGTTTTTTCCTTGATTTTCTTTCTTTTTTTTTTGTGTGTGTTGCTTTTGCTGGCATATCGGATACGCCGCCATTGCATATTAAACCAAGAAGAACATTCAATTTCTCGACGAACGAAAGATAAAGCGAAAAATCGTGTGAAATATATTTTGGCGCGGCTGCGGGTAATATCGCAATGATAAAAAAAAAAAGTATTTTTCTCGTCTGATAGTGTTGCCAGGGTGTGTGAAGAAAAGAGTAGGACAATTCGATAGATAGTGCCCTGCTACTTTCTATTCAGACCGATTTCAGTTGTCTCGGCTTTTTGACGATTGTCGCTTGTTATTTTCGTAGCTTATTTGATTTGTAACAGTATTATAGAAATGATAGTTGACAGTGTAGTGCCATGTAGATCGCAATCAGCAAAAAGCTAAAAACGATAACCGAAGTCGTTATACCGAATAATTTGTTTTCTGCAAAATTATCGCCTCTATGGCGAAGCAATTTTCTCGTGGAATTTGACTGGGGAACATTACGATATCCGTGGTGCCACGATTTTTTTTGATGTTTTCTAACGTATATCGATGTACTGGAATATCAGTTGTCAAAAGTCAATTTTCAAAGTTCCATATCTCAAAAACTAAGCGAGATTTTTGTTCAGTGCGTGAGAGATCTATTAGAAAACATAAGAAAACCGTGCCTTTGGCTAGATTTTTTGCTTAGTCCTTTGGGAAGCCAGCGAAAGGCTTCTAAATCTAGAAAAAAAAATAGGCGCTGTCTTTTTATAAAGGCGTAACCCGACCCCAAAGTTAAAAAAAATCCATTCGGATTTCTACCAGTATCTTGGGTATGTTTCCTAAAAAAATTTATAATTATGGATTCTTTGCATAGACAAGAGTGCATTAATTAAAAAAAAATATATATCAAAATCGGTTGACATCAATCGGAGGCAATCATAATTATGGAATTCGTACGGAGCATATCGTAGATATTGAAACCAATTTCTATGTTTTTTTTGTTTGCCCTTTTGGGCTTAGCGTACGCTATTCTATGCGATTATTGTTGCATTTTGAACGCTACAATTTTTTTAACAAAAAATAGGCAAATAATAGGTTTTTTTTTCAAAAACTAACAAATTATGCGAACTTTTTGACGCTTTCACGATACCTAGCTTTTTTTTTTTCTTTTTTTTTCGGCTGAAAGAGAAACTCCGGGAGGAAATTCACTAACGGTATAGATATATGTATGGTATAGGTAAAAGTGCAGAAGTCGTTAAATTTGTAGCATATTACATTTACAAAAAGGTTAGATGTCCGTCGTGCCAATTTTGACAGTGATTTGTGGTAGATCGTGAAATAAACGAAAAATACTAAGAAAACTTCCATATTTAGTTTAGTTTTCTATATATCGAGAAGTTCTAATGACAATTTCTGATCGGATCGCTTCCCTCGCATTCATGGATTAAGAACTACATTTTTGGTCAATCGCCAGCTTATCAGTCACTCAAATTGAATTCTAATACAGAACTAGAAGTAGAACTTTAATAGGAAAGTAGTCAATTTTTTATTTGTTCATCAATATGCACAAAAATCGATTGTCAAATTATGGCACCTTGAAACTGCAGAATCCCTTTTCTTCAGCCACTTTTTATAAATGATTACAAAAATTTTGTAAATATTTCTGAGTACTTTTGCAGCTCTATCGCGGTAAAAAAAAATTCTGAAATTAGATTCAGATGTCCGTGTGTTTCGAAGAGAAATGTTGACAGATGCGATTCCCTTTTATTTGGGTGTGAAATAGAAATGTACAAAATTTCATATTATTGAGCGCATCTATATACTGTTCAAAAATTGTCAACATTAATCCATGTGAAGAGGAGTTTCAGATTTGCTAATTAAATTTTGTACAATCATGACTAGGGCCCTTATATTTGTAGCAGCAAACATTTAAAAGTATGCATGCTTTCTGACTCATTTTCCAACATGTATGCCAGGCACAGAGTATGTACCAGAGAGCTGCATGACTCCACTCAATTGCCCTTTGTGGCATTCACTAAAATTCGAGCCATCCACAGTCTAAAACACAAGGTATGAATCGACACTCATGAATATTTGAATGCGTAGTAGGCTCGCACTCAAAGCATTCACTCATTCAGAGAATTCACAAATGTATAAGTGATTCAAGAGCTTTTGAATGGTTTCGAATAGCTCGTATTGAATAAGTGTAGAATTTTCAGGATAGATATTCACTAGACAATATTCACCGTTTTGATTTTGAACCTCTGCAAACATATCCCATGTCTTGCTCCATCCTTGTCTTTTTGTAAGTATATTGAAAACACCACTCGCGATTTTATTAATTCCATTTTCAAACAACAGGGTTATCGCGAATAAATTTTCCCTCAGAATTTTTCCCCCGAACAAAAATTAGGTTCCTTTAAAAATAGGGAAAAAATTCATCGGGTAAAAATGAAGTATCGCGATTGGGTTGAAAATGCTCCCGAATTGCAATTCATGATACCTAAAGGTACCTAATTTTTGTTCGGAGGAAGAATTCCGAGCGAAAATTTATTCACGATAATCCTGATTGATTGCCTCGTTAAAAAAACATTGTAGCAGATGTTTCGCCTCCGCTAAAAAGATATTCACCCTGATTATCGTTGGCGTTTTATGCTTTTCGACGATTGTCGTTTTATTCACAGCTACGACCTGCTGACCATTAAACGTTACTAAACAATTTTTTTTTGTCATGTGTACTACTATTACAACTCTTTCACATTGAAAAATTATGAAAACGAATTCGTGGAACATCTGATGACTAAAACGACAATCGTCGAAAAGGCAACAACGCCAACGGTAATCTGGGTGAGCACTGCACTGCAAGTATGCACATACTCGAAACATCAATTCCAAGAAATGATTAGCTACTTTCACACTTTATTGCCTCTCATATAATTATATGAGATTCGATTCTATGAGAGGCAGTAGTGTGAGGGTAGCTAATCATTTTTTCGAATGAATGTGAATGAATTGAATACTTTGAAGGCAGTGAATTTTTCGAGTGGCTCATAAAACGGGCTTATTTCTGCAGTTCTCTGGTATGCACCTTTTCTCAGAAATGCATTAGCATTTTTTAATTCAGACGTGTTTTCCTTTGTATTAAAAGCTTTTTAAAAATTACACTAAAACGTCAAAATAATTCTCTTGAATAACTTTTTCATATATGCATACCCAAATAATACGCTTGTAGAAGTAGTATTTGGCAGCATTGGTTTATCTACCAGTTAAATGACGTCTAAACTGTCACAGCCGTAAAGTTAGAAAATGAAGAAAGAATTAATTGACTGAATACAAATAATTCAATGACAAAGCCAAAGAAACCGCATTGTTATTTGGGTCAATTGTGCATATTATGTTATTGACCCATTTTTAAGTTTATTTTTCAAATTGGAAGTGTCAGATTGTTTCATTTTATTGTAATTTTTTTTATTACGTTTTCTGAGAATTGGTAGTCTGGTAGCACAGCAAATATACTACCAACGTAGTGATACAACAACGGTGATACCAAACTGCTATTAATTTAGAAGGTAGTCGATTTTTTTTAACTTATTCTATTTTCCAAAATTGTTCAAACTTCCTCCTGCTTCTTATCTGTTCCATTGTCTTGTTCTTTTATATATATATATATATATATCTTGAGATACGAGTACATGTGTGTTTTATGGGTTGCTCATTTTTTTCGATTATTCCTTGTAAATAGTTTACTTTTTCATATCGTTATGACCTGCTAAATGATTATAGAAGTATAATCTAATCTACAAAAGAAAAATTAAGAATTATTGACAGTCAAATTATTTCACTTTGTTTATCTGGTGTAGTGCCGTTTGTTCGTCAGATCCAATGGCTATGAGTTTTAGTTCAAATAGCTTCCTGGTTACGGTTAGACTGCCACTGGCGATATTATGAAATACGAATAACAATGCATTTCCATTTAGGGATTGCCGTGCTAAGGGTTCGTGATTCAAATCCTGATGTCAGCAAACAATTATTTCTCAAGAAATAAAGAATCAGTTCGATCAATTTCGCAGGATTTTGTGAACACTATTGCGAAGGCATAACTTCAGCAGTGGGTTGGTCATACGGCTGCAAAATTGTTCGCTCTGTTGGATGATTGATGTGCATATGACATCAGGTCACCGGAAAAAAAATACGGTGAATCAGAAGCAAAGACAAAAATAAGAAAAACCTCCCCTTTTATCTGGATGTCACCCCGGAGTTTTTATGAAATATACCTAACATCTGAATTTCAAAACGCCAGTTTCTCTCTCTGTCTATCCTTTCCAGAATCCGCACGGGGCAAAATATTTTAATGGTATTCATAACCCCTTGAGTGCGTGCAAATTATAAACAAAAAAAGAACCCCACACCAAAAAAAAAAATTGAATAGGTACCTAACACGGAGGCAGGATTACATTTGGCACCCTTTGGGGTCAAAAAGAACCTTTTTTGATGCACGACCCCGTTAAAAAAAAAAAAACGTCGAAATCAGACCCCTTTTTGAAATTGGCATTCAATTGACACATTCTTTTACTTCTTTTATCAGACATCCTTATCGACAGCAATCTCGCTTTCGCATTTAGCTGATTTGTATTTATGTGTTTGCGCCAACGCCAAATAATATACATTTCCGCTGTAAACAGAAAATTAAAATTAAAACTTTAAAAAATAAGCTTAATGAAGACCTGTCAATTCTATGCTATTCATTAAATGTTTTTGAAGTAGAGGAACCAGAAGAGTGGATGTCTAACTCGATTTTAATTCATAAGTTTAGGGCGTCCATTCCTAACAATTGAGTATTTGAAATAACAACTTTCTGTTTTGTTCCTTTTCTTCATTTCTTTTATAAACTTTATTTATTTTTTAACAAATGAATTACTTTTCAAATAAAAAATATTCACCCCGATTACCGTTGACGTTCTACGCCTTTCGACGATTGTCGTTTTATTCATAGCTACAACCTGCTGACCGTTAAATGTAACTTAGCATTGTTTTTGTCATGTGGAATACTATTACAACTCTTTCCCATTGAAAAAGTTATGAAAATGAATTCGTGGTATATCTGAGGAATAAAACGACAATCGTCGAAAAGTATAAAACGCCAACGGTAACCAGGGGGAATATTACTAATTTTTATAATAAATAAGTAATCTAAAGAATTCGCTAATATTATATGTGACCCTTTCTGAAAAATTTCGAAGATAACTTCACGATGGTGTGGTTTAATATTTGTCTCCCTCTTTTTGTCTGACGACCCTTTTATTGCGAGATGAACCCTACAAAACTTCAACGTTGGCTTTAAATGATTGGCGTCGGTACTTAAGCTTATTACAGACATTTAATATTTTTGATTGAACAAATTAAGGAAAAATTTACAAAAGTTTAAATTAAATTTCGAGACACCTTACATTTTTCTTTCAATCTTTCCATCCTGTGTCGTCACACAGAAACTGAAAAGGTCAGTTTGAATTTAAAAAGCACATATTTAAAAGTGTCTTCAATCAGAGGCATTTCGTTGACCAACATTTGAATTTTCTGTTCGCATAACCTAGCTCTTTTTTTTCATCTGAAGAAAGATCTATGATGTAAACAATGCTTAAGGCTGTAAGTAGCTTGGCCTTGGTAAAACTTTTAAACTAAACTTTGTATAATCATATAGTCGTACATACGAGTATGTGGAAGCATGTTTACCCTTGTCGGCTGCCAATTTTCGACGACTGCCTTTTTATTTATTACATTATCCAGTTACACTCTAGAAACGATTATAGCATTTGTTCGTCTTCTAGGATACTGTTGCAACTCTGTTGTACCCATAAGTTGTGAAATGCCATTCAGAAGTCGCTTGTTTTCCCTTCGAGTCTCAAGAAACTTATGAATTAATGGGTTACAAGCACCCTTGGCGCTTTAGAAAACCAGAATAAAGTTCTTTTTTTTTAACGTAATTTTGAAGTTTGAATCTATTGTTTAATCATCACCAATTAGTATATATTTGTGAATGTATTTACATGAAAAAATATTTCAAAATGCCGGGGGTATAAGTTGTTCTGTGGAACGCCTTTGACGGGATGGTTGACACTATGGCCGGTATTCACCGACAAATCTTAAACTAAGAGCTTCATAAACCTATTCACCAACCAATAATAGTGCAGATTTATTAGCGCTCATAAGACTTTATGAGTGTTCCCATCCACTCTTAAGTTATGAGTGCTCATAACTTAGGAATTTCGAAAATTTTCGAAATCAGCTGTGAATTATCACTCAGACCAAACAAAGGACAAGCTGCATTACCGAAATGCGAAAGAATTTCCGCCAAAAGAACTGCCAACAAAAAAAAAAATAAAATGTACCGTGATTAATTCTGTCTAAAATCAGGAAAATACAATGTTTTCTTTTTCATTGGCATTTCTCCCAGTGCGAAAGAAAGTTCGGAAACTCATTTCAGAACGCGTTTGGAAATCCGAAAATTATTTTTTCGCATATTCGAATTAGCACGGGCACAAACCTATTAGTGCTTGCTGAATACGCAACCGGTCAACCGATTTTAATGAAATTCACACAATATCTTCTTTATACTATTATCTATGATGTACTTTAAGCTTTTTCCCAAATAAATGATTTCTTAACTTAAAATATTGAAATTTAAAAAGAAAAATTTGTTAAAAAAAAATGAATGAAGCCTTCAATCGAATAAAGCGCCTACCCCAAATCATAGATAATAGTATGAATAAGATATCGTGTATGTTTCATTAAAATCGGTTAAGTAGTATTCGAGATGTAGTGTTCACCACTTCGAAAAGAGTGGTCTTGAGAAAAACTCCAAAGAAAATAACGAGCTTCAACTACCTGATACGAGTCTATTCTATGACACGCTCACTTCAAACTGCTATAACTCGGGTAATATTCGGAATGTTGGCAAGGTTAAGCTCTTAAAATATTCTAAAAGTATTAATAAATTTAAGCCAAAGAAAAATGCCGATTTATCAAAAATCTCAGGATGATTTAACTCCTAACTCACTGACTTCAATAATTGAATTGAGCTTAGAGCTTTAAAAAAGAAAAATCAATTTTTTTCACAGTCGATTCTGAATTGAAATTTAAAATCTGGGCGATAGACTGATTTCGGGAACTTTTCCCTATCTTAGTGTATGAGTGGAAAAATAAATTATTAAAAAAAGGGACTTTCCCCAAAAATCTTCCAATGAATGAACAGTAATATGTACTAACCTAGATTTCTGTGCAGATACGTAGCAAAGTATTTTTCTAATACCTAATATGCCCTTTAGCAAAAAAGACAAATTAAAATGAATCGATGGCAAGTCCGTCCATAAAACCATGTAAAATGTTGCAGTCTCTATCTAGGAGCTACTTAAAAAAAGAACACTCACCCGAAATTACATTTGTAAGAACAAACTGGCAATACTGGTTTATGCTGCACTATTTAACGAGAGAAAGAGAAAAAAACTACATTTCGTTTAGTTTTTACCCCAAGCAGAGCAAATCTTTTATGTGCGTGTGTTTGTGTTATTTCCCCTTCCGCTCAACATAACGAAAGGGAAATATTTCCTTCCACCCCATTCGTCTTATGTCTTGCTTGTCTGCTTGTTGTATGTTCGACTGAGCTGAACGAAAAAAAGACGCGGCTTTCCGCGTTGCAAGTGTCAATATATTAAATTAATCTGCCCCCCTCCACTCCCACACGAAGAAAAGAAAGAATTTCATAAATACATAACGAAATTGCAGTTTGTTTTGTCCTCAACATCTTCCAATAGATGATGAAACTTATCGTTCTTGTTTTCAGGTATACGGTGTATCACCACAACAAACAGTCAACTCGTCACCAGACATGAACCCAATGAACAGTGCAGTACGTAAGATTCATAATTTGTTGTCGAGTGGCGCTGTCACAGTGACTGGACCGAATCAGCCGCGAATCCTGAAGCAAAAAGTCGGCACCACCATAGTATCGTCGACAACAAATTCCACAAACAATGTACAACAGCAGAACAGCAGCAATAGCATCATGGGCAGATGCTACATCTGCGACGATGCAACAAATGGAACCCAAAACCAGATGCTAACCGATATGGTCACCTCACACACCAGCACCAAGTTTCCCAATAAAATTGGTCAATTGGTTGGCGATGCGTTTATGGTGATTGTCAGCGTCGAAGATGTGGTATGCCCGAGGTGTAACAATCTGATAAACTACTTGGATCGACTGGAGAACGATGTAGAACGGGTCCGCAATAATATAATGAATTTATTGCACAAGAAGTACGGATTGAATGATGAATCGTTGTCGTCGTCGTCGGCCGCAGCAATGGCATCCACAGGGACCACGACAATGTCCAGTGAAGCTGGCACCGGCACTAGCGGTTTAGTGAGTCAGCATACCGCGTCAGCATCACCGCCGATTAAAATGCAAAAACTAAACAGTGGGAATGCAGTGAATCGTGTTATTAACATGAACGATGAGGGAGCAGATGCAAGGTCTAGAAAAGGTGAGTAGTTTTTTTTTTTTTTTTTTAGATTCTGGACGTAAGGTTTATTGTACGATAGAGCCACGGCGCATATGTGCTCCAGAAATGAAGTACAAACTTGGACCTTGGACCGTTATCTATGAGGCAGCAATTTTTATTACAGATTAAGCTATCAAATTTCAAATACGATGACTAATTGATTGCGAACATAATAATTCTTCACTGATGTAGAATAAAGTTAAGCGAATGTGATAGACATAACTCAGGTCGTGCTGAAGTCCGGGGTGGACCTGGACCTAAAAATCAACAAACCTCTTGAAGCATCTACCTCCAGTTGCCATGACCCAACCATCTTATTCGATGTATGTAAACTCTTCTGGCTAAGTAGATGTCCTTGTATATGCCTTATAGTTCGGCATTGCACCTTCCCCAATCTCCGCCGTCTATGAAAACAGGACTAAAGAGCACTTGACGAACTTTTCTCTCAAAGTAACCAGGGGCAACCTCATTCGATTTTGACAAAGTCCATGCCTAAGCGCCATACAGCCGAACTGAGATGATTAGTATCTTATACAGAGTTACCTTAGTTATTCGAGATTGGGCTTTGTTACTCTTTATTTGTTTGCCTTCTTAGCCCATAGGAACAGAGATTGGCAAGAATAATTCTTCGTTTGATCTCCCCACTGTTATCATTTGCGTAGTTTACCGTAGAGGCAAAGTAGACAACGTACTTTACTAAGTCAAAATGATATCTGTCTAATGCGGCGTTCTATCCAAGAACTCGATGTTGTGGGCCCCTTGTACAGACTTGTAAAAGATTGTAGTTTCGGTGTTGGCTGGTTGGCTGGTTGTTAAAGAGATCACATGATACCTTGTCTAATGCTATGTTCAGATGGTTGTCAGATCTTACAATATTGTCAGGTCTACCAATGAAAAATGTGTCCCAAATACAACCGTCTGAACTGCCGATTTTGTTTTGACAACGTTGCCAGAAAAGCTTTGTCAGAGCGCCATCTAACAACGAGATTGTCAGGCATCTACCAACCGTGTGAACACCCTCTTGTAACATTAGGTGCGTTTTGGTGAGAATTATGATAGATACTTATACTCATACTTCAATTTGTTACATATGTATGTACATTTAAAGTTTACAAAGATCAAAGACATGGCCTATGCCGTTTGCCAGATTGACTACATTGTTAACAATTAATATACCTATTGCGCTTTTAAGATAGTAAATTTACATAATTACTTTACAACAGAGAAATACCCGAATTTTTTTATTTAATTTTTTACATTTAGATTTATTATAAGCTTTCGTTTAATATTCGGTCCCTATATGCTATTGCTGTTTTACAGTATGGATAAAGCTTGTAGACATGCAGCTCGAGGAGTTCAAAAACATGATCATCTGGCAAAAAATCAGCTCCAAAGATTTGTCTTCTTATTTCTCGTAGGGTACGACACCTGCCCATGAAATGAATTACATCTTCCCTCTCTGCAACGTTACATATACCACACAAAATTGGGAGGTCATTCCGATGAGGTACGTAGTTTAAGGGAAGAAGTTCTCCTCGCAGTCACCATCATAGATATTTCGTGAATACTCAGCTCATCTCGAAAGTAGTTATTGTTAGGTTGCAAGTTATGATTTAGCCTGCTATAGATCGATCTATGTAGAGAGCCCGAAGCGTTCTCTAGGAATCCGTTTCTGCATTGTTCGTCCACTTTTTCTATTAGAAGATATAAGGCAGCTTTCCAGCTTGCAGTATCTGCTTCGCTGTAGTTTAGAACCAATCCACATTTTTGTGGTAGCTCCAGCCATTCACCATACCAGCTGCTCCTATTAGATATAGTTTTAAGGACTGCGATCTTGGGAAGTCTCTCATTTGGCATGTTTACTACCTTGAGTATATAATCGACTTGCAATTTTAAGGCCTTGGTGAGAATTATGCAAAGCCAAGCGAAAGCTTCTCCACAAAACGATCCCCAGTCAATCTGGTTTACAACTTTTTTTTTTTATTATTGAAGATTGTTCATTGAATTGAAAAGTATGAACAAGTTGTGCTTAAATTTGTGAAATACTACTGAATCATTCACCTTGAATCAAATTGAATGAAAAAGCTCTTTTCAGCGCCCTCTGAAATTTAGTAGCGCAAACTAAACATCCCAACTCAGTTTTGGCTGGGAAAAAAAAGCTAAAGTGGTTCCCAGCCACTTTTTGTTGTTGCACTCCGTGCTAAGTCTTACTTCACTGAAAAGCGACGTCTCACCAAAACGTACCTATTGTCAGATTTGTGGGACATCGGCAGACTCATTAGAAATTGTCAGATGTACGAAGCTATTGACATCTGACAATGGCATCATTGTCATTGATGTCAATTCAGTGAAATATTTTGGACGCGTACGACGAATATCTGCTTCTTCAACGGTTTTTTATTTATTTTTGTTTTGAATTGAAAATGACTAGTAATAGGAGACAGCGTGAAGCAGATTTTGAAAAAAAAAGTACCCGTTCCCACATTTCGGCCGATCGACGTTGAACCACTTTCGTAGACGCCGACGGACTCTCAAGTCGCGAAAGAAAAAGAAAATTGCTCCTCAGCACACAATTCGATGAGTAGTTTCGCGTAAAATCCCTCATGCTGATGGCGGCCCACCCAATCCTTCGTCCAAGCATTACGACATTCGTCTTCCTCCTCGCTGCTTTCCAATACGTACGCAGCCATTTTGATTTATATTTTTAAAATTTCAGACTATAGTTCAATGCAGCACGAAAAAAAAAGTTTTGTCATATGCTATAAGTCTGACAACGGATCTACCGATTTTTTGTGAGCAGTCATCGACCAATCGTATCAACTAACAATTTTTAGTCAAACAACTTGTCACAAAAAGCACCAGCTGTCAGAAATTGGGACAAAATCTGACAACCGTGTGAACTGACAATTTAACGTTGGAAGATAGTTTGTTATTGTCAGATCATCGGCAGCTAATTCTCGCACATTGGTAGACCTGACAATATTGTAATGTTTGATAATTGTGTGAACATACATATGTAGCTTAAGATCTTTCCCGACGTCGAACGGCTCGGTGGTAGACTAAACATGGCTCTGTAGTTTTAGTAGTATGTAGTATACCCCCGTAGCTGGCGCAGTTTACGCTCTCCTTTGATGCTGATCTTTCATTCATCGGTTAGACTATCGTCCGATCAGATTTTACAGATGAACTGATGCATGCTCCTTACCAACACATCTCCTCCTGCCTTGAAAAGTTCAATGGCAAGGCCGTCGCGTCGGCTCCAGCAGCTTTGTTGGATTTGAGTTTAGATATCGCTATCCTCACTTCATTCTGATCGGGTTGACAGGAATCTTGACTATCATCGTCATTGTTGAATGCCTCATTCTGCCTGACAGCGGAATATTGGTCATCGTCGCCGTTTAAAAGTCTGCAGAAGTGTTCCCTCCATATCCTCAGCACCGACAGTGATTCTACTACTATATTGCCATTTTCGTCCCTGCAGGCTTCTGTACTGGCTTTGATACCCTGGGATGTTCTTTTTACTTTTTGGTAAAATTTTCGAACATCATTCCTGCAACAAAGCCTCTCAATCTCTTCGATCGAGCGCTTCTCATGCTTCTTCGTTCTATGAAGTCGATGTTCTTATTTTCTGCTCTACTCGTAAAGCTCGAGAGCAACTCTTGTCCTTCTATGCAGCGCTGCTTTATACGCCTCTTGTTTTGCTGCATGTGCTTGCCGGCATTCCTCATCAAACCAGGGGTTTCGTTGTGGTGGTCGAGAGAAACCCAGTACATCATAGGCGGCATCTCTCATGGCTTGTTAGCAACGCTGCCACTAGTCTTCTGCATTTGCTGCTGGCGGCATAACACTTAGATTGAGATTAAAAGAGACTAGATTGGCAAAGGCTCTGACGGCGTCTTGCGATTGTAGCCGTCCAACATCAAACTTCCTCACAGTCTTGATGATTTCGCTTTGTTCTGGATATTCGCATTCGTACCTAGGCTACAACTAGGTTATGATCCGAGTCCACGCTGGCTCCTCTTAAAGTCCGGACACCCAGAATATTGGAAGAGTGCCTTGCGTCGATTGCAATGTCATGGATTTGCTTGACGGTTTTTCGATCAAAAAAGAGCCACGTCCTGTTGTGAATATCACGACATGAGAACCGCGTACTAGCTACGACAATGTTTCAACGCGCCGCAAAGTCGACTAGCCTGAATCCGTTATCGGATGTGGTGTCGTGCAGGCGGTGCTTTCGGACCACGCTACTAAAGACGTCCTCTTTTCCTAGATTTGCGTTAAAATCACCCAGGACAATTTTAACGTCGTGGCTAGGGTATTGCTCATACGTGTTGTCCAAGAGCTGGTAGAAATTATCCTTAGTCGTGTCGTCCATCTTCTCATGAGGGGCGTGAGCGTATATGAGGGCTAATGTTAGCGAATTTGTCTTGATACGGATAGTCATAAGGCGCTAGTTCACATGCCGGAAACTTTTGCCTAAGTCTGCCTCTAATAAATCCGCACCCAAATAGACGCCGTTCTTTTTATCTGTAGCAATCGCCGTAGTAGACGTCACAGTTTTTTCATCCTTCTTTTGTCCGGTCCATCCCATTGTATTTCTTGGATGGCGGTAATGTCTGCTTTGTAACAGTTTAGGGCCCCCGCAAGTTGTTCGGTTGCACGTTGATTTTTAAAGAGACCTAACATTCCACGTACAGACGCGAAAATCATTGTCCCATCATCCGTATGACTGACAGAGAAAATGCGATGTAATCCCTGGTTTGGAATACCTTTTGTCTTTCAACTACTATTCAATATTCATGCCTCTTTCTGCATAAAAAAAAATACATCTGGGAGTTTTTCTGGCATTTGCGGATTATAGGTGCTTCATTTGTACATCCAGATGGTTTTGCTTACACTCATTGTTCCAATTTATTGTTTGTATTAAAATTAATTACACAATAATATTGTAGTAATATTGTAACATTAACAGAAACTTAAAATACATTCGTGATCCGCTTAAGGTATGGACGACTGCATACAAATAATTACAATTCGTTTGGAATGTCGACTTTCTACATATACCTCAATCTATTTGCAGTATGTAGATCAATTTGTCATGCAAATTTCATAGATGTTACTCTACATACATTCAGTATATAATTTATTGCTTGACTAATTATGCACATATTCGCAAAAAAAAAATAAAGCCGGTAAATATGGAATAGTTCGTGCGTGTGCATTATAAGTGCATCATCGAGCGTGCGTTGGCTTTTAGGAATATCCAACTTGTTATATAGAATACCATCCATTTGTTATCATTTACATATTTTCGTGTCCTTGCATGTACATATAATTACTGTTGCGGCCACTTATTAAAGACTGATGCTACGAACAATAGCAGCGATTGCTTATTTATTTACAAAGGTAAACATGCTCAGGAGACATTCTTACGACCAGCTCAACAATGACCCGTATCGAGACTAAGTGGGATTTGGACACTAGTCTCAGATAGATTATGCATTAAGGAATCAAGTGAGGTACTGCAACGGATTCAGAGAAAAACAAAAAAACGTCTGCCTGTAATCTTTACATGCATACATTTCTAATGGCTCGCTTATGCTTCATGAGTCTCGCGGGGGTAGGATGCTTAGGTGGCCTCTCTATCATTCTCGATCGTCCGCCTATAATCTTTGTTAGTGCAGAACATACGATTCAACTTTCGACAGTCGGTTGCAAAATATTTTAGGTTAGGTTAGGTAAGGACACACTTAGACTACTTGGTGGGTCCATTGCGATACAACATAGAGTAGGACCGGAGGAATCACCGGTTACTGGGGAACCTTAACCTTTCTCAGGAGGATACTGGCTGAGAATAGCTGTGCCTGAAGTGGCTGGAAAGTCTGACTGACTTAATTAACCCTAAAGTCAAGGTGTACCGGGGAGGTATACTGTACAGCCAAGTATTGGGGGTGATTGACTCCTTCGAACCCTCTGTACTGTTGTGTAAGTTATTGGCAAGTACTACAAGTACTACTACACCGTGCAGGTGTAGATATGCATAAGCGTAATGAAGTGACTAATTCAATCGAAATCTAAGTACTGCTGTGCATAAGGTGTTGACTATATAGGGTGACTGTTTCAATCGAACCCTTCATACCTAGGTGGACCGTGGATGTAGTGGGGGGTACATAAGAGAAACGAGGTGACTAATGCCATCAAACCTTGCACTATTATGCAGTCGAACTATGGGTAATTGGTTTGGCTGGTAGGGTGACTGAATCAATCGAACCCTTAGTACCTAGTTGCACCGTGTAGGTGGGGTGCATGGGAGTAATAGAGTTGATTGACTCAATCAATCTCTGTTACTCTTATGCGTGTAATCTGTGTTTACTAGTGTTGGTAGTATTTGAGAGGGTTAACTATCGATCTTGGGGGTGTCTATTACAGTACCTCTTGAGGGTCGATAGTAACCAATACGGGGTGGGGAGGGTTGGTGACTAGTTTAGTCGATATTGTTTCAGCTAAACCAGTTGGGTTTTAATATAAATCTATATAAATTTATAATGTCTATGTTATACAGATCGCCAAGGTCGTCAAAGAAGTATTCACCTAATAATTTCTTCCTCAGAGTAGCTAGCGCTGGGCATGTGCCGAGGAGATGGAGACTGTTCTCCTCCTCCTCTTCATCTCTGCAGCTTCTACAGAAATCATTTGTTGGGACTCCCAATCTAGTGGCGTGTCTACCTAACATACATTGGACTGTGATTATTCCTACTGTGAGGCTTATGTTCCTTCTACTTACTTCATAAAATGAGTTTTTTTTTGGTTTTCTTTACGCCTAGTAGAGGGCAGATCTTTCTGGTCGATACACACGTAGCTAGATTACTCCATCTTTTGTTTACAATTGGTTGGGCTTAGTTAAACATGCGAAATTTCATCATTTGTATTGGGGGTGCCGGTACCTCTCTATTAGCAGCAAGTATCAAAATGGCACCTAGTGCTAATCGGGTTCTTTTCTTAAGAAGAACCACCACACCTACTTATTAGCAGCTAGAGGTAGTACGGTGCCTTGTTTTGCTAGTTCATCTGCTTTGTAATTGCCTGGAATATCTCTGTCCCGGGACCCAGCACAGAGTAATGTTGCATCTGTTCGCAATCTCGTTAAGCGATTCGCAGCAATTTTTGACCAACTTAGATGTTATTGTTGGCGTTTCCAGAACTTTGATCGCTGACTGACTGTAAAGGTTGATAGACTTACCATCTATCGGGTGCATAGAGTCTGCGCACTGCTGCACGAACAGCCGAACAGTCATCAAAGGTACTTCGGAAAATATACCCAATCCTGTACCCTCCGATGTTTTGGAACCATCTATATAGATCTCGATTGCGGCGTCATTTAAAATGATACCGTCATCCCATGCGGATCTGTCAGGGATGGTGGTGTTATATTTGATATTGAAATCGATAAATGGGGATGCGGATATGTTATCTGTTTCTCTGAGATTGGAGTTTAATTTTCATGTGGCCGATTTGTGAGCTTGACTGGAGAGATTCTCTAAGTCTTAGCGCTGCTTTAGATGCTACCATTTTCCCAAAGATATCAATGGGAAAAATGTTAAGTAGAGTTTCTATGGCGACTGTGGAAGTGGACCTGAGCACCCCTGTGATGCACCTGCATGCTAATCGCTGTACTCTTTCGATAGAGTTTGTGTTGCACCTTGTTTCAAGTGCAGGCCACGAGACGAGAACGCCATAAAGCAGGATTGGTCTGACCACCGTCAGGTACAACCAGTGGACTATTTTTGGTTAGGATCTATAGCCTCTTTGCAGGTGTAGATGGCGATTTCTGCTTTCTTGGTTCGGTCTTGGATGTTCTGTTTCCAGTTAAGTTTACTATCAAAGGTTAGCCCTAAGTATTTTGCTTTGCTCGAAACGTACGAAACGAGGATGCGGTGGACTTGGCTCGACACACAGGTTCGCTTGTAATGTCCTTCTCTCCACTCAGCTTCCATATTTCGATGTTTTTATTCGCTTTCGTGGATGGAGAAACATTCCGAGCAAACAAAAAAATAAAAAATAAAAAATCGGCAAAGTCAGCGTTCGGTATATAATGCAAGCAGCTTAAAACCCAAGGTACGACTGTTCCTCTGTGATAGTGGAAGAGTTAAAGAGAGCTGAGTTGTTGCTAGAAACCGTACACGATGGCAGGTAGACGTAATAGAGCCCTTAAGACCCACAAGTGGGTATAATTCATACATAAGTAAAGTAATCAGGAAGCGATACTAATATCATACAAGCGGTAACCTGGCGTCCTAGCTCAAGGAAATCGAAAAGTCTCACGTAGCATAACCAAATGGGGTTCAACCAATAGATTGGAATTTAATGCATCGAAAATATAATGCTGTCCTCTGCCTCTCAAGCGAAACCAAGACCCTCAATCATTGATAGATTGTTTGCTCGTTAACCGATTTGTGCAAATTCAAGCCCAGCAAGTGGGGAGCAGTATAAAAAGGAAAAGAATATATCGAAGTTTTTCCAACCACTGCACCAACGAGTTCTCACGACGATCGTACCGGAGCAACTCGAGGACAATACCTCGACCAAGGATCGTCAAGTTGAGCTACACAGCTGCTACAACAACAACAAGAACCATTATTCATGAATGGTACTTGCATCGCTGAATCCGAAAGACTCCATTCTCGGTATGTGCGTTACTCGTAATAACCATCTTCGACGGAACGATCACATATTCGAAGTCGCCCAAAATGCTGGAAAATTTCTAGGATTCCATAAGCGGTGTAAAAGATATACTACCCCATCTCATCTGGCCTCGATCTATAAGGCACTCATTTGCCCAAAGCTGGAATATAACACCCACATCTAGTCTGGTGCACCCAAATCGCTCTACACATTCTGGATAGGGTGCAGAATAGCGCGTCAAAATTGGTGATAGGGATCATTGTGAACTCCACAGTCTCACTTCAACACCGTAGAAATGTCTCTCCCTATTTTATCAATTTTTGTATAAAAAATGCTCCAGCGAAATAGGCAGTTGCATTCCTCCCCTCCTAAACTTCACCCGCAAGAAGCATCATGCTTCGAATGCACATCAGTTCACTCTCAAGCCCAACTTCGGACGTACTGTCAAATATAGAGATTCGTTCATAAGCCGTAGAGCACGTTTGTGGAATGATCTACCAGACTGTGTATTTCCTAATCATTACAACCTTCAAACATTTGAAACCAGCACATCTCCGTTCCTCACCCCCTTTTCCCATCCGCTTGTGCCTGAGCATCAGTATAAGGGTATTAATAATCCCTTCGGCGCGCGCAAATTATATATAAAAAAAAAGACGAAATCGTGATCGATGACCTAGTATCTTCCTCTATATCGGCGAGGTTATGATCACAACTCAAGACATCATAACCCTCCCACTTCACTGCATTTCTATTGATCCTCCTGTGTAGTTTATTTGGAAAGGGTACAAGGCCTGGCCCTTTTCCTCGATCTCTCTTTGCGAAATGATTTGTAATTGGATCCCATGAAAGTTTCCATCAATATGATTGTTAATTCTATCGAATGTAAAGCTTTGAATGTATTACAACACGGGTTGACCTACAGATTAGTGATTCGACACAGATTAATCCTATATTTTGTCTTGTCTTTAATTCCAGTGAGTGCAGTACAACAAATAAAGATAACACCACCACAAATTCAACAACAGCAGCAGCAGCAGCAACAACAACTGTTACAGAAAAAGCCTACAACAAAAGTCTACAAATGTATGGCATGCGACTTTAAAACACCTGATTTGAAGCTATTCAATCCGCATTATGAAACATGCAAGCAACAACAGAATTTCAATTGCAAACTCTGCAAAAAAATCTTTGCCAATTTGCTCGGCTTGAAACAGCACATGACGGAGAAGCATGGCGCTACACCAACAAACCAAACAGCCAACACATCCTTATCCAATACAATGCAACAATCCAATGATTTGCACTCCTGCCAGCTCTGTCAGGTGAACTTCACCAGTGAGTTGGCCCTGAAAAAGCACATGGAAGTGAATCACAATGAATACAAACAGGGCGAAACAACAACCCAACTCTACACATGTAATCACTGTCAGTATAAGTCGACAGACAAATCCATCTTTGACGAGCATATGCGGAAGCACGTTAAACCGAAACCGTTTAAGTGTCGCCTCTGTTCGACTAGATTTGAAACTCGCGAACAAGCCACCATTCATGCAAAAGCCCACCAGCCGAACTACTTTAAATGTGGAACATGTTCTTTGTCGTTCCCTAAGCGCGAGATGCTTGTAAAGCATTTTGAAGTTCATCAAGCAAAGCCACAGCAGCAACAGCAACAGCAACAAACACAGCAGGTGACCCAAATAATCACCCAACAGCAACAGCAGCAGCAGCCACAGACGACTCAATCGCAGCCGCATGTGATGACCACACAAAAACTTCTGCAGGAGACTATTGATGAGGCTCTTAGCGAATCGGCAGAAGCCGGAGTCGATTCTAAGGCAATTCGATTCTTTACGTGTCACATATGCTCGCTGACCTTTATACAGGAGAACTACTACAATCAGCACATGGAGACTCATAAATCGCAAACGCAAAAGAAAACCACCTCTGCGTCTCTAACATCAACAGTAACAAGTGCGGGCATTAGTACATCATCCACAACAGCGGTAAGCATAAGCCAAAGTCTGATTCGAGGCGATGGCAAGGATTCTAACGACACCAGCAGCCTGGTCATGAGTGGTGGCGCCAATAACACAGCATCGATATCAGAGGCGGACATAGAGAGCATTTTCGAAAAAATGCATTCCGACAAGTCTGATAATGATGTGGGCACTGGAACAGGCACTGGCGATAGTACGACTGGCTCTGGCGATAATTTGGTGATTACAAGTCAAGAGAATGCGGTCGGTGGTATCACATTCAACATAACCATCCCACAACCAGATGCTGCCGATCAGGGCAACGAGGTAAGTTCTCTTTCATAGAATTTATTAAGAACCCGTAAACAGTGGAGTTTTCCTTTTATTTTATTTTTCAGGCTGGTTCCAAACAGCAACAACAACAGCAGCAACAGCAAAGAAGCGGAGACAGTTCTGCAACGCCTGTGTCTGTGAGCATTGATATGCCCGTATTAGATCACCCAGATGAGGGAATGGATAAAGGCGGATCGTCAACAGATGGCGGACACTCCAGTGAAAAGTTATCAGCCTCTGGCGAGAATGCGAAAAAATCCAACAGCCCCACAAGCGCCACGGGATCAGCCGCCCATCCAGTTAGCATGCCGAGCCTAGACGACGATAATGAAGGCCAAGACAGCAATAGTCAGCATTCGAGCGCAACACTCGATCAACAATCCCAACAAGAATCATCAGCCACAGGAGTAAACCAAGAAAATGAAGATCAACATGATGTCCAGCAACAGCAAGGCGATCAAAATCAAGATGATGAAAACCAACAAAACATGGCGGGTGGTGATCAAGTTCCAATGGATTTGGAAGACATGCAAGCCGGCGTAGATGGTGGCCAAATAAAGTTCATTCTCAACGAGAACGGCCAACTCCTGCAGCTAGACAACCACATCATCACAGACGCCGATGGCAATCAGATTCTAGTGCAAGGTACTGATAGTGAACAGATACAGCAGCTGCTTCAGAGTGTTGGTGTGCTACAGACAAGCGATGGTCTGGATGGTGAAACTCTCCAAATGATCGGCGACAACAATCAAATGGTAATTGTCCAGCAAGGCGACAATGAACCACAGCTAATCGACGCATCACTACTGAATGCAGACGGACACATTGTCATCCAGCAGGGACAGGACGGCGAATTGGGTGAGGGAGCACATGTAATTGGCGAAGGAGGTGTTCGAATTCCAGTTTCTGTATCGTATACTGCCGATGGTCAGCCAATTGTTCAGGTTACCCAACAGCCCGAGAGTGTAGATGGAAAGGACATGGATGGCACAGTAATTACAACAACAGCCGGTGGTGAAACAGCCGTCACTCAGAGTCTGTCACAAGCGCCGGGAAGCTATTTCGCGCTAGAGGACCTAATGCAACAACCTGATCAATCAAAAGCATCAGACTAGAAGCAACAGACGCATTGAAATGCAAAGTCCACATTCGACGTCTTGATGACAAAAGGCGAATGAATGCTGGTTAAGAATTGCTTCTTCACTTAACTGGCGCCCAACCAACCGCAACCGTTGGTATTTCTTGTAAATTTAAACAACATAGCGTAATGTATACGGCACATACCATCATCACTACTACCACCACCACAACCAGTACCGTTATATACAAACAAACTCCCATTCTAAGTTGGAGTCACGACGCTGTTAGGATATTTTCGATATTTTTAAAATACAAAAATCCATCTTTCTTGTAATATACATATATATACACAAATATGCTTAAGATGTTCAGTTTAGAATTTTCAATACAAAAACAAAAAGCTGTGTGGGAAATGGTAAACGGAAATTGGTATCCCGTAGATAGACCCCACGACACAGAAAATACTGCGCACTTACACAAATTGTCGTTTTTAAGCAACAACAGCAGTGACTAATGCAAAAGTAGAAATTGTTTTAACATAAAAACAAAACAAAATATCCCCTAAACCACACCCCTTTTTATCATCTAATCTTATTTTGTAATTAAGATAAACTAAACAATTTAATTAGGCATTTGTTTTTTTGAGAAATTTAACAAATGATTAGGAAAAAACAAAAACAAAATTAAATCTAAACAGTAAAATCAGTTAGACCGTTATTTCAAGAGTACATAAGAGACAAACAAAAAAAAAAAGAAGATATATATAATTATAATTATATTATGTTAAATATAAGTAGTCATTATATAGAATATAATCCAAATAATAATAATAAACAAAACAATAAATTTCAAGAAAAAAAAAAAACAAATTTAAAAAGAATAAAACGAAAAGTAAATTAAATATTCTTATAAACATGTTTATTTTGATTCCAAAAAGAAAATAGGATTGGACGCTGTGTATACAATTTATTTAAATGTGTAAAAGGTTTTCTATCCTCATTTTGTCAGCCTCCCCTCCCCCACCCAGAGCAAAACAATTTTTTAACAAATTTTTTTTTGCTTTGTTCTACATTTAAATTTCTACCGTAAATATAAATCTTTTTTTTTCTGATACACTAGCAAACAGCTATATATACATACATAAATATATATATATATATAAAAAAAATAATAATTGTTAATTTATGTATGCAATTATAATTCTTTTTTTTTTCATTTTATTATTATAATAACAGGTAAGATAATTAAAACAAAAAAAAAAGTGGAGAATAAAAGAAAAAAAAGAAAGGAGTGTTGTTTTTATTTCGAAACATTTTTCAGATGTAACGGACCGGATAGTCGGAAATTAGTTCGAGTATCGAATGGTGTAGAGGTTAGATGGGTGTGGTATAGGTAAGTTCGACAGGAGCTTGTTCAGAAACGTGAGACTTTTGGGGTTAGTATAGTGGCAACACTGCCTCAAGAAAGTTGATTCGGTTCATTGATACTAAGCCTACGTTCACACAGAGTTATGGGTATTGACGGTCAGCCTAACCACGAATAAAAATTCCGCGAGAATTTTTTTACTATTCTGGGGTCGAATCGCGTCCTCTGTGAACGGATAACTCGTCACGTAATTTGTATGTATGTTGTTGCTAGATCTACCAACAACACAATACAAATTACGTTACCAGCCATCCGTTGACGGAGGACGCGATTCGACCCCTGAATAATATGACAGCGGGAAATTTGTCCGTTTTCACTTTCCTCCTATCCCAAACAAACTTCAAAAAAAAAAAAAAAACAAACAAACTTCGAAAAAGGGAAAAAATCCGTACGAGAAAAGTAGGTATCACAAGCGTTTAAAAATTTGCGGTTTAGCGGTCAATGAAAGCAAAACAAAATATGCTGTACAAAAAAGGACATCCAACTTCGGCGTCTTGAACAGAATGCCACAATAGACAGATATTATATAATTTTGAGGTAGTTAAGGGGCCTCACTCTGTATTGCTACTCTAAAGTCAAATCATTCGAATTCACAGAATTGTCACTGTAATTCGAATCGCAAATCCAAATTTATGACAATCGAACAAACTTTTGTTGCCAACTTCAATGTCAATTTCTTATCGCAAATCTGGCACTCTGTATTGCTGAACGAAATATCAAAGTAACTCGAATTTGCATCATTTTGTTCGATTGCTATTTGGTTTGCGGATGTTGAGGTAAGCAATCCAGCCCAATCACGAAAAAAAATTCCGCTAGAATTTTTTCACTTTTCTCTACTTTCCTATTCTGAATAATATGACAGCGGGAAATTTGTCCTTTTTCACTTTCCTCCTATCCTAAATAAACTTCGAAAAAGGGAAAAAATCCGTACGAGAAAAGTAGGTATCACAAACGAGTAAAAATTAGCGGAATGTAATCACATTTCTCAAAAATCTTTCTCCAACGTTTCAAGTGAAAAATTTGATGAAAATGAACATTTGAGTAATAAAATATACTCCTAATTAATTTGGAAAGACGGGTTTAGCGGTCAATGAAAGCAAAGCAAAATATATGCTGTCTACAAAAAAGGACACCCAACATCGGCGTCTTGAAGAGAACGCCACAATAGACAAATATAATTTTGAGGTAGTAAAGGACTTTGTCTATCCAGGTTCTATGGTCAGCTCCGCAAATGGCATCATTGCGTGCGGGTTTCATAGAGGAAGCAAGGAAGAAGTGATACGCTTTTGGAAGAAGGCAGAAGCAGAACTCAGCTCAGCAGGACCGTCACCAAAATCTATTTGCGAGTGGAAAAAGGGGTGGACCAATAAAAAAATATGTACCCCAGAAAGCAGCCATAAATCTTAAAAATAAAACCAACACCGGCGGTGGACCAAATGCTGACTACAACTTTTCCAAACGTTTGGCTTATGCTCTCAACCAAAAACGAAAATTGGTAGAGGATAAAGAAAATGTGGATATCCCACATCTCCTTGTTAAGAAAATTGTTAAAAATGCAGTATAAAAGCTTAAGATAACGATTTATTTTTTATTCTTTTGACAAAATTCGCAAAATGACACTTAATTCTCTTAAAGCGCTGATTTCGAAACTCAAGAAATTCGTTCTCCCCGTTTCGAAGTGAAAATAATTTCCCCGTTGATTCAGAATAGGAGGATTTAATTCTCGAGAAAAATAAAATTCTCGAGAAAAAATTCCCCGGGAGTATTCATAATTGGACTGATTGTGTTTCTTTTAAAATGTAAGTATTTTATGACATAAAATGTTACTTTTAACTTAAAATACAATGAAAGTGATATACATAAAATAGTTTTGTGAAATTACTTGATAAAAACGTGTTTTAGAACATGAGGGCAGTTCACCAAAAATCAAATGTTAATGCTCCACCTTAACTTCTCTTGAAGGAAGCAGTGGATAGAATGAGTAAAGTGGGAAATACACGATACAACTGTTCTACGAACGGTTTCACAGCTTTGGTGTGGTATGCAATAATTGTGTCGTGTATTCACACAACTGACCGTTGTAGCGATGTCGTATGGTCGCATGGTTTTGACTGTACAACTGGTGTAACATACACAAACTGTATGGAAATTATATGGTGTGTAGGTGTAAAATGTCTGGTTGTACGTAAGTCGTATGCAAATTGTATGTGTGTGCTGCATACAACAGTATGCCGATGCCGGTATTTCGGTTGTATCTTATATTTCCACCTAATACTCTCAGTTTCGGGTTGAACCAACCACTCCTATATTTTCCTTCTACTTTTTATCACTTAGCTCCATTATATTCTACCTATTTCTAATTCGCCTGCGTTCTATTCTTTCCTCTTTGTGTGTCATCTTGATGAAACCACAATTCGACAGCATCCATTTCCATTTCTTAACATATATTTAACTTTCTTTCTCAAATATAAATAAAACACAAAATTCTTTGGAACGAAATTTGCTTCAAAGTGACATTTCAGCGTTCGATACTCGAAGCTGGATTCGCACATTTCATAGCCCCAGTTGGCAATAGGCGTTTTTCTTTTTTAGTTCAGAGCAGAGCCTGAACTGTCAAAAAAAAAATCGTGTTTCTTTTTTAGCTCAGACACATCAGAGCTCGGAATTCGTTTTTCTTTTTTCGTTCAGAGCATTGTCTGAGCGCACTCTATGAGCTCTGGATTAATTGACCGAGCGTTGAGAGCAAAATCCTGAGCACAGTCGTTTTCGTGTTTGACAGGAGAGGACGAAAAAAAAAAAAAATGCAAAACAATTGAAATGGCGGACGAAATTTGTTGTTCTGGTGCAGAAAGTAAATAAAACATAAAAAATAACTATCAATAGTTATTCTATTCATATTTTGACAGCTCAAGCTCTAATTACCAATCAAATGACTCAGAGTGCATAATTGTGTTTCATAAACAAATCTGAACGCTCTGAGCACGCTCGGTTCAGAGCACGATCAGAGCGCGCTCGATGTGCTCGAGCTCTGTTCAACTTCAAGCAGCGATGCAAATTTGACGTTTATGTTTTTGTGCACAAAAAAAGTTGTTTCAAAAAATCCTCTTTCTTTTCTTTCCTTATAAAAGGGACGAACCCACCACCTGCGTTTCCTTTTCCTTACTATTTTTAGTGCTAAGCAACACATGTGCGGAACACACATGATAGAAGCAATTTCTTCTCGATCGTCCATAAAAAATAAAAATTTCTTTCACAATGTACATATTTTTAAGAAGTAAAAACACAAGACGCAAATTTGACAGTCGCTTTCATTGTGTTTACTCTAGCCGCAAACAACGCGGCAAATTTTGACAACGATGCAAGACTCAGACGCAGATGCACAATTCTGTTCACCTCTTAACTGGCTGAACACAATGCATGCCGCGGCGGCGCCGAGGTAGCGTAGTACGACCTGTCACAAAGTTAAAATATATGGGAAGTCAGTAGAGCGCCCACAATGATGTAGCTGCGGCGTAGCAGTAGCAGTGGTGTAGTACGAAGTTGGTTTACTTTTAACTTGTGCAGCGCCACAAGTGACAGATAGAGAAATTGGCGACTGTTGAAGACTGTTTTGGTTTTCTATACGATGTTTTCGTGGTGGATTCTTCAACTGAGTTCAGCAGTAGCGCAATAAATTTGAAATATTCGTTACAGTCAAAATGGAAGAGCACGCTGTGGAAAAATTTATTTTGCTCGTGAAAGGAAAATAAATTTATCCATTTCTTATTATTTTAATTGTATTATTATAGCACAATAATCTCACAAAAATAATCAAATCTCAGTAACACTCAAAAAGAAAAACACAATTTTAATCAGCTGGCATTATTTGACATTACTTCGCGCTACACCATTGTGGGCGAATTTTGCGAGTGTAGCGCCACACCATTTGACAGCTTTACGTACTACGCGGCATGCATTGTGTTCAGCCAGTAAGGCTGAATTCCTAAACGTCAAAATAGTGCGCATCGTGAATGCATTACTGCCGTTGTGATGCGATGTTATGATGCTTTCGTTATGCGATGCTTTGATGATGCGTTGCAATCTTTAACGTTTTGGAACGATATGAATCAAAACAAAAACTATTATCAAAAAAAAAAAAATGTTCTGGTAGTACTTAGTGAATTTTACAAAATTTAGTATGTAATAAATAATTTAAAACAATAATTTCTTACGAATCTGGTGAGGACGCTTCCATTTTGGCGAAATAAAAAAACAATAAAATATCAAATGATATTTGCATCACATCAGTACATTATGCGCTCTTTGCTTTTGTTTGCGCAGTAGATACATTCACGATGCGTTTTGGAACGGTATACATTGCATCACCGCAACCTATTGACGTTTAGGAACGCTTGACTTCGCACTACTGCATTTAGGAATTCACCCTTACTCTTACCAATCGCTATTGTTATGGGCTAAGAGGGCAATTGAATAACATATCGACCTACTAAGGTAGCTCTTTGTAAGACACTAATCATCCCAGTCCTGCTCTATGGCGCTATATGGTGCAGAGGCATGGGCTTTGAAAAATCGGATTAGGATGCCTTGGTTACTTTGAGAGAAAAGTTCTTCAAGCGATCTTTGGTCACATCTGCATAGACGGTGAGTGGAGGAGAAGGTACAATGCCGGCCTATACCGCCTATATAAGGACATCGACTTAGCCAGAAGAGTTCGCTTACAGCGACTAAGATGACTGGGTCATTTAGAGCGGATGGAGCCCAACGTTCCCGCCAATAGGATGGATGGGCGATGCAGTAGAGGATGACCTCGCGGTAGGTGGCGCAAACAAGTGGAGGGGGGACTTCAACCAACTTGGCGTGTGCAACTGGAGGCATCTGGCTCGTAACCGGGCTGTTTGGAGAAGTTTGCTGATTGAGGCCCAGTCCCACCCCGGACTGTAGCGCCACCTAAGTAAGTAATTTATTTTAAATGTTAAGGACGAAAACTGTCAACAAGGAGCAAGCGAAGATTTTGATGAATCTTATGGAAGCTCATCGCATCATTGCGTGCGGGTTTCATAGAGGAAGCTAGGAAGAAGTGATACGCTTTTGGAAGAGGGCAAAAGCAGAACTCAACTCAGCAGGGCCGCTACTAGAATCTATTTGCGAGTGGAAAAAGGGGTGGATCGATAAAAAAAATGTGTACGCCAGAAAGCAGCCATAAATCTTAAGAATAAAACTAACACCGGCGATGGACCAAATACTGACTACAGCTTTTCCAAACGTTTGACTTATGCTCCTTCAACCAAAAACAAAAATTGGTAGAGGATAAAGAAAATGTGGATATCCCACATCTCCTTGTTAGCAAAATTGTTAAAAATGCATTATAAAAGCTTAAGATATAAATTTATTTTTTATTCTTTTGACATGGAGCTGATTTCGAAACTCGAGAAATTCCTTCTCCCCTATTCGAAGTGAAAATTGTTTCCCCGTTGATTCAGAATAAGAGGATTTAATTCTCGAGAAAAATAAAATTCTTAAGAAGAAATCCCCGGGAATATTCATAATTGGGCTGACTACCTATACATAAGCCGCCCACTTGCCAAATCGATTAACTCCATAAAACAAAAAGCGTCGAAATGTGATAGAATAATATTTATATAATTATTTATTATTCGATGGCCAACGAAATTTTGTCATTCACCCTGATTGTCGTTGGCGTTTGTCGCTTTTCGACGATTGTCGATTTATTCTTTAGATGTAGCATGAATCCATTTTTATAACTTTTTTTACTAACAAATAAAAAACTAACAAATTGCTTAGTAATGTTTAACGGTCAGCAGGTCGTAGCTATGAATAAAACGACAATCGTCGGAAAGCGACAAACGCCAACAACAATCGCGGTGATTATCATGACGCTAATACTTGCCATTAGGGAAATTTATTATGAATATTTATTATTATTATTATAATTTATTAGAGACATAATCACAAATTAATATCGTAATACTAAAGAGCACCAGCTGCAGAGGCCTCCGCTCTGATATGACTTAAAACTATGTTAAATTGGATTAAATTATATAGTTGGACGTATTTATAAAGTTATTAACGATGTATATGTTTTCTTGAGAAGGGTTCCGAAGTATAGAGTAGGGTGATGTTATGGTGGTTGAAGTTAGTATGTTTGATGTGCAGGTTCCAGATACTCCTATGCCTAGTATGTGGTTGACATCTATCTTGGCTTTACAAATTTGGCATATTAGTGGATTTTCTTTCCTGAGAAGATGTTTGTGCGTAAATGCCGTGTGGCCTAACCGAAGTCTGACGAAAACGGAGTTCATGGCTTTTGATGTGTTGGTTGGATAGAGCGGATGTGATCGGTCTGTGTTGATGGCAGAGTAATGATGTTTATAGCTGGACCATTCTAGCAGTTGTTGGGATTTGAGATGCAAGTTGATGTTTTGAAGCAAGTCCCTTTTAGTGTAATTTATAAATGTGTGGACTGGAGAGTTATGAGCAAGGTTAGCAGCTGCATCGGCATGATCGTTGCCAGTTATCCCTGTGTGACTGGGGACCCACATTAGTTTAATTTTATTAGGCGATTTTATAATGTAGTCCCTAACTCTGTTTATAATGTCAGAGTCATGGTTAGGGGTTTTAATGGCGTTTAGTACATAGTTATGACTCTATGAAGTGCTTTAACACATAAATTTAAAAAAAGTTAAAAAAGTGGAGTTAATCGATTTGGCCTGTGAACGGCTCATATATGGACTGCTAGTAGCCAAAAACACGCAGGCTTCAACATAAGCGCTAGCTCTCTTGGTTCGGAGCGGAACAAAATTGAAACTTACTTGTTTGAAATTTCATTGGGTGTACAAAGACAGTGTTTTCTTTGACATATTACATACAAAATTGATATAATAAATATATTATACGAATAATGTGAACTATGGGGCAGTCAAATGCATATATAACGACTTTTTATTTAAATTTTGTTGTGTGCCTATTATGAATCACAACTCAACTTGGTTCTTTCACACAACTCAACTTCAATACAACCGAACTAATTTTTGGAATTATCGAACACAACCATTTTCAGTTGAGCTAATGCAGCCAATTTGAAATACGGAAATTGAAAATTTACTCTGACATTTCGGCGTAAACAGAAGAATATTCAAAAGTATCCGGTAATCTTTGAATAGTACACGAAATAAAAAAAAAATGGAAAGCAGTTTTGAGCTATTTTTTGATGATGTCCATGAATAGAAAGACGCTACTAATGTTGCGCGCATCCGAAAAAGTATTTTATACCAATCCAACCCTTCGGAACTTCCAAGTACCAAGCAAGTGAATATAGTTATTCCCAAAGGTTCAATTCAAATATCCTTTCCTTTATTAATAGATTCATTAGTTATTTCAGACTAAACGAATCATTTTTGTACATTTTAAATGAAGTAAAGGATTTATTCAGAACTACTGTGCGCTCTTCGTCAATACCATCGATCTTGGAACCGGCTGCTGCTCGTCTTTTTCTTTTTTTTTTCTGAAGGGATCTATCAAAATTCAAGTGTTTGTTTATAACTTTCAGATTGTAAAAATACTGTTAAATTATCCCCATTTTTATTTATTTGCACTTCTCCATTTTTTTTTTCAACAAAACCTAACCTCTTTTTCCCAAACAAGCAACTACAAATGCAAAATCGAGGTTGTGTGCTTTCGACAGTTCAAACAACCAATACACAATTGAGTTGTGTATCCTAATACAAACAAAATGCGCAAACAATGACAGAGACAACCAACAATTTGCAGTTGTCTCGGATTGACAGATGACAGACAACTGGTTCTCACAATGAGATCGATAATACTAATTGTGTATTTACAACCAAACTACAACTGAAGTTACGTTCCATAATAGGGGCATAAGCCTACGTTCACATGGAGTATTTTTCCCATATACCGTATTCGAGATTTTCTCGAATTTAGTAGTGGCAGTGAGTATTGTATAACGTTGTTTACACGAAGCTTGTGCGAGAAAGTCTATTTATATATTCGTATTCGAGAAACTTATCTTTCGAGTAATCTGGCATTCATTTTATCTAAAAAGTGACGCAGTGTTCAAATTGTGTCGTTCACACGAGGCAGTGTCTGAGTCGTGGTCCGTTCTACCGAACGTTCTACAGTATGCGTCACATATGAGTTTCAAAGTGAAGAATGACTTTAAGCAGCGAACATTCTATAAGGTTTCATGTAACTACAGGCACTTGTTCCGATTTAAGCCAAGTGAGGCGTTAGTCGATTCCGGTAAAGAGGTGGAAGTCGAAATAGTCAATCAACAGGAGAAGCCGGGGATTTTACCCACCGAACAGATTGAAATTTGGGTCTACATTCAGAATGAGCCGATTTCCATTCTAGTTAAGGTTAACAAGAATTACTACCCATGGAACTGTAGATGAAGTACGCCAGCTGCTCTTAGGTGTTGTTTCCTTTTTAATTTTTTTTTTTGTAAACGTTTTAACATCTACAAGGTGTAGTATGGCTGCTAGAATATATTTTTGTATAAGTTCGTGTTTTAAAAAGTTTTCTCTCGAATTCGTTAGGTAGTCGGTATTTTGGTAGTTGTATGGCGGTCTTGTATAGTCAAAATGAAAGACGAATTCCTGATATCAGTTGAATTATTCAATTCAATTATCATTAATTGAAGAACGACGTATTTTGTGGGATAAGGCATTGGACAATTATAAACATAGAATTAGTACGGACAATTCGTGAAAAGAAATTTTAATATTTGTATATTTATCCAGACTTTGAGACTTGAAATGAAAAAAAAGATGAATATGGTAAGTAAAACGAAAGCTGCCTGTGCTGTCGAGCTACATCCCTCAATGAAACCGTATATACGTGAAAAACTTGAATGAAGGCGTCATGTGAAATACTGTCTCGTATTCGATAATTCTCGTACATGAAATATCGAATCGAATAAGCTTCGGTTGTTAAATATCAAAACGATAATTGATAGTTATCAAATAATTTGTTAAATCGGTATTATCGTGATCAATTATAAACATTTTTTAACAGCTGTGAATTTGTAGTGAATTTTAGATCTACTGTCAATAGTTCCATTGATAAACTTGGTATTATCGTTGTCAAAAGTTCTGATATCTATCAAATATTCAGTCAATCAGAAATGTCTCGTTGACAAATACATCTTATTCGTTGTTTTTGTTTGAAAAGAAGATTTTTTTTTATAACAAAATGCTCCAGCGAAATAGCCAGTTGCATTCCTCCCTTTCAAAACTTCACCCGCAATACGCATCACACTTCGAATGCACATCAGTTCACCCTCAAGCCCAACTTCGGACGTACTGTCAAATATAGGGATTCGTTAATAAGCCGAACGACACGTTTGTGGAACGAACTACCAGCCTCCGTATTTCCTAATCATTACAACCTTCAAACATTTAAGCCAACGCAAACCGGCATCTCCTCTGTCTCTCTCCCCCCTTTTCCAATCCGCCCGTGCCCTGAGAACCAGTATAAGGGTATTAATAATCCCTTTGGCACGCGCAAATTATTAAAAAAAAAAAATTTAAAACGAAATGTCAACAACAAAACGGCCATATTGCGAGCGTCAATTATCAATTTGATTTTCCTGTCAATCATGACGCAAAATAACAGGAGGGTAAACAAAGTGCCAAAGTTCCACAAATAAAGTTCAGGCTATAAGCATCCAGGAGTTAATTCGAGTGCATTTAGCGTAGTTTTTGTTTTTAAGTAATCAAGTCCTCGAATCTAACCTTGCCGTAGGTGGCGCGCACAAGTTCAAGGGGACCTCAACTAACTTGCAGTGCGCAACTGGAGGCAATTAGCTAAAGACCGAGCTAAATGGAAAGAGTTGTTTATTGAGACCAAGGTTCAGCTATAACTGTCAATTTTCAAAAGTTAAACTTTAAAATGAAGCAATTTTAAAGTTAAACGACCATTTTTCAACCCTCTAAACTGTGCCAACTACAGAGGTATAAGTCTTTCAAGATCGCATATAAGATCCTGTCGGTCATATTATGCGGACGCCTAAGACCGATTGTCAACAACCTGGTCCTTACCAGTGCAATTTCAGACCGGGAAAGTCCACCGTTAAGCAAATATTAGCCCTGTTTCATTATCTGATCTGATCCAGATCAGATCACACGACGAAAATAAAGCGATCTGGATCTGGATCAACGAACAATTTTTGTTGTGTCTTGTGTAAGGTGACCATACGTCCCGCTTTCGGCGGGACAGTCCCGCTTTGTGTCCCGCTGTCCCCGAAGAACGCAAAATGTCCCGCTTTGGAAAAAGGCCACCCCATATGGATGCATGTTTCGTTCATTAAACTCATTCTCAGTAAATGTATATATTAAAAATAATTTTGCTCACAGATCAAAAGAAAAAAAAGAAAAACTAAAAACAAAAACACAAAAAAAACAGACTTGAAATTGAAATACATAACTGGGTAGTTAATAGGTACTTTGTGCTCTGTCGCTCCGTGTACCGTGTCTGTATCTGTCTCTATAATGTATCATTTGTTTGAGAATAAGAAAAATGATGAACGAACGAAGCATACTTTGATCGTTTTAAAACTAAATCGATTGGATTCGGTTTGAGAGAGTTCATAGGGCGTTTTAAGTGCTACGCTTGGCTCAATTTTTTTTTTTAAAGCCATCCCAATTAGTTTTCGCGCTGGTTAATCTGACCGGACCTACTTTTTCAATCAGAGCTTCACTTATCTTCATGATGATGGGAGAATGATCAGAGGAGAGATCAAAGCTTTCTTAAACTTTTATACAGTTGCCAGATATTCCTTTAACAACAAAGAGATCGATCAGATCTGGTATCTTATTTCTATCAGTCGGCCAATATGTTGGTTTACCCGTCGAGTGAAAATCACAACTGAATTGCATACCCGCATTATAAAGCTTTCTACCTTTCTGAGAGGCGTACCTTGAACCTCAGAAGGTGGGTTTCGCGTTGAACTCGCCACCAATAATAAAATTTGGTTTAAGGAAGTTGAAGATGTTTGTGAAATGACTTTCTTCAAGTTTGCATCGCAATGGACAATATATAGACGAAATGTTGTAAGCAAAATGTCTATTTCTAACGCGTTTCGTGCTTACTTGCATTGCTTCTAATTCAATCTTTACTTCCGCTGAGTGTTCGATACATTCTTTTATAAACAAAGATGATCCGCCTCTGGGTCTTCCCGATGGGTGGAAGGCGTGATACACGCTATATCCTCTTATCTTAACATTCGATTGTTTTGTTTCACAAACCACGCATATATTAATATCTTTTTCTCATATAAATATTTCTAGCTCGTCGAGTCTTTGTATGAGCCCGTTAGCGTTCCAAGTAAGAATTTTAAGCGTTTCTTTCATATTCTGGTTGAAGTGCTCGTGTTACGAGTGTTGTTTTCTAGTGCAACTATTCTCTCGAAAATTAGTTTGTTTGTTTTGCATTACTCTTCAAGTTTCGCAAGAATTAGGGAAAAACCATGGGATACAGGATCTTGTGAGCTACCTCTATCACCGTTTCGCAATGTCGCAACTTGAGTAAGAGTCTTTGCGGTAAAGTTTGGATGGTTTCTTGGTTTGATCTCCTGTGAGTTGTCAGCCATGTACGAGTACTTGCCGTTAACTGTCATCGCCGCTTGAGCATAAGACTGCACGCCAATATTCGAAGATTTTGCTTCTATCACCTTTTCTCTACTAGGTTTGGGTTAATCTCGAATTAATACTGACGGATTTTCTATCTTTCGCTACTTTTTCGTAGCTATTTTGAGTCTATTTTCAATTGGTTTCGGATTCGCGCCTTTTTTGAGCTCTTTCGCCACTTCACAACCTCGATAGTTCGCAGGATGTTTTCCTTTGCAGTTTATACAGGTGACATACATAGGTAACACTCTTCCGAGAGATGTTTACCTGCACATTTCTCGCATCGCAGTTTTTTCTGGCAGTAAGTCTGCGTATGATTGAAGCTATGACAGCGCTTATAATGCGAGATCGATCAGGAGCTCTTACGCATAAGTTCGATTTTGACCACGACGTTTAGAATAGTCTTAATACCATATATTAGATCTTTATTTTCGTCGTTATCAAAGCTTAGTATGAATAGTGGTCCACGCTTTACCAATTTTTCCTGAACTCCCTCCGACTGTTGCTTCTCCTTCTTGATAATATTGACGGCATCAAGAATTTTGAAGCATTTGTCTTTGAGGTCGTTTATAACATCTTCTTTAGTGCACGAGGGTTGAATTCCCCTTGCTACAACACATAGTGGTCTTTCTAACTTATCTTTATAAGTATACCACTAAATCTTCTCGGCATTCGATTTTTGAGACACTGCTCGGTAACCGCCAGCATCATCGATATTGATTTTCCACGACATCGGGGAGTCGTCACCTTAAACTTCGATGCCAGTGTTCCTTTAAGGAGGCAATGCAACTTATTATAGCCCGTAATTCCAACGACGTTTATCGGTGGCGGAGGACGTAATTTTATTTGTTGTGGCTTTTCTTGCAACTCCTTGCGCTTTCCATCTTTTTGTGGCTAGACTTCCGGTGAGGAACCAGCTTTGCGTTTTTTGCGTTTCTGTTCGATCCAATTCGTTTCACTTGTTAGCTCTTCTTTATCCGTTTGGTATTCGCGACTAGGTGAGCGATGTCGGCTAACACTATTTTCTTTTTATAGATACGTGCCGTAAACAAGATGGTCTCGAGTATCGACATGTGGAATAAAATATCTTTATTCATTAAGACGGTACTCAGATCGAAAAAGAGAGAGAAGGAAGTAAATATTACCAAATTGATGAAAGCCTTGCTGGCAAGATATTATAAACCCGCACCAGGAGAAAAATGTGAAAAAGCCGGTCCCCTTTAACTTTAACTTTTGAGCGCAAAAAAAAAATACTTTCATTTTTTATCTAATTCATGTGAAATATACATTAACATTACTTCCCATATTTTGAATAATTCATATTAAGAAATAAAATAATTTAAAAAAAATATTATGTGTTTTGCCGAAAGAAATGTACAGGTGTCCCGCTTTGAGAGGAAAAAATTATGGTCACCTTAGTCTTGTGGTGTGGTTAAAGTTTTCGCATCGAACTCCTTTTGAAATATGGTGCATTTCGTGAATGAAATTGTACTTAACTCTTACCATATGCATCCAGAACAACATTTGTTTCTTCTGGCGTACAACTTGATATTGTTTTCATTCAATAACTAGTTATTTAAAAGTAGCAATTATTTTTTCCCCTCTTTTCCACCACAATTGCACAGTTGAGTTCCTTCCTTCAAATAGAGTTGCCCTGCGATTTATTTCCCCTTATAAAATTCAGGCAATATTCGATCTTTTTCTTTTACTGTATGTTTTGCCGATCCTAATTCATTCAAATGGTGTATTTGCAGTCAATACATAATTATTAATTTGAAATCATTAGGAGTAACTGGGATTAGGATTTACTTTTAGATTAGCTTTTATGTGCATAATTCCAATGCAAAGAAAACATAGAAATCAGAATAATATTAAAAGCGCAAAATGTATTTTATATTCTAATTTGTTAACAGGAGTTTTGACAATTGTCGACAAAAGAGTAAGACAAGCAAGGAATAGGCGAACTGATTTTTGGATCACGAAAATAGATCCAAATGAAAAACAAGTATTGTTATTGTAATGCATACACACCAATGATCTGATCTGGATCACGGGTTATAATAAAACGCGGCTAGTCATACCATAGTAGTCCTTGGCATAAACCCATGAATCCTAAATCCATACGCATCACCTCTTCATCGATTTCAAAGTTGCCTATGATAGCGTGTATACAAGCAGAGACAAGTTATACAGAGCCATGTCTAGTCTCGGCGTCTCTGCCAAGCTCCTCTGTCTATACAGGATGACGATTGCGAACTCCCGCTGTTCCATCAAAGCCGGTTAGAACTCTTCGAATCTTTCAATGTCAGGAAAGGTCTTAGACAAGGTGCTGCGCTATCATGCGATCTCTTTAACATAATACTTGAAAGAATTATACGAAAATCAGAAGGCAGGTACAATATTTTACAAGTCTGTACAACTACTCACTTACGTCGATGACATTGGCGTAGTCTGAAGAAATCAGCGGGCCCTCAGTGGGGCATTAAGGAGTATTGATATCGAGGCTGCAAAAATGGGTTTAGCGGTTAATGAAAGCAAACTGTCTACAAAAAAGACACCCAACATTGGTGTTTTGTACAGAACACCATAATAGATAGATATAATTTTGAGGTAGTAAAAGGACTTTATCTACCTAGGCTCTATGGTGAGCTCCGCAAATGACATCAGTGAGGAGATCAAACGAGGAATTGTTCTTGCCAATTGCCATTTTTATGGGCTAAGAAGGCAATTGAGTAACCAAGCTCTATCCCGAACTACTAAGATAACTCTGTATAAAACACTTATCATACCAGTCTTGCTGTATGACGCATAGGCCGCAGAGGACTTTGTCAAAATCGGATGAAGATGCCCTTGGTTATTTTGAGAGAAAAGTTCGTTGAGTGCTCTTTGGTCCCATTTGCATAGACGGCGAGTGGAGTAGACGGTACATTGCCGAACTGTACGGCCTATACAATGACATCGACTTAACCAGAGTTTGTGGTTTTTTCCCATTGAAATTATCCACATACAGATAGCGCTTTCATCTGTTCTAGTGGGTATGTGAACTTAAGTCTACACACACCCTTGGAAAGAGCGGAATCTAAAAACTTGCGCAAAATTCAATATCGATTAGTTTATTATAAAACAACAATAGAAGAAGAAAGTAAAATAACCAAACAAATTGACCGCACATACAGTACAAGAAAACATGGAAAATATTATTTTAAAAATCTGCAAAGGGTATTTAATATATTGTCGGCCCTTCATTTGCTTCTATGACTGCTTGCAACCTTCTAGGCATCGAAGGAATGAGATTTTGGGTAACATCCGGTGTTATTTCGGACCGTGCCTTCGGTAAAGCGTTCGATGACGCCTGCCTCTCTCTCCACATCTGCTGTCATTTGGTGGAGGTCCATAATTCTGTGAGAGAGTAAGCATACATCATCAGCGCAGTCAAGATGTGTAAGTTGGGATGTAAAAGTCCATCGAATTCCTCCGTTTCCCGTCGACAAAGCTGCACGAAGCACATCGCTAATCACCAATAGGAATAATATTGGGGTAAGAATACAGCCTTGTCTTACCCCACTTTGGATCTCAAATTCCTCAGATAACCTTCCTCTGTGCGGAACGTGACACTTGGGCCCTTCATATGTAGCTTCGATAATAGCAATTAGTTTGTCGGGAATACCTCTCCCGCGTAAGGCACGCCAAATAAACTCCCTGTTTTAACAACAAATCTACAATGGTGGTGCCCATGGCCATTGACAGGCTATATATGGACCGCTAATGACAAGCCAGTTCGATACAATCTCTTCCCAAAAAATTAACTAGCCCTCTTGGTTCGAAGCAGAATGTGGAAACCATCAACGAACCATCTTGATTTTTTCCATAGAATCTTAGAGACATCTCTTGGGTTTGTGTGGATTTGCTAAGTAAAACGGTTGAAATTCAAATTGTTGAGGCATTGTTTGCAGCAGATGTCACCTCGAAAATAATTACCGATACATGGAACCAACAATATTTGAATAAAAAATCGTTGCATTTGACTACCCCATAAATTGCACAATATTCGTATATTTATTACCAATCAATTTTTTATCTAAAATGTCAATGAAAACACTCTCTGCACACCCAACTGCTTCCAACGAAATTTCAAACAAGTGTGAGTTTCAATTTTTTCCCGCTCGGAACCAAAAGAGCTAGGGCTAATGTTGGAACCAACGCAATGTTGACTTCTAAGAGTCCATAGGGGTGTTCATACGGTCCAACATATCTGATAGACTTGGTCGGATGGATGTCGGACAGACCGTTGTCGATAGCGTTCACATTGTCAAACGTCAAACATGTCGTCGGACTTCACTTTTCAAGTGAATTTCAATGATGTTGGACGTACGCTTGTAATAAATAAAATTTTAGAAGAAGGAGAAATCGATCTTTATACTCTTCACTTTTGATCTTTCAAGTCTGCGGTACCCTTCTGTATATTTAAAAAAATTCTTTGCAGAATTGTACATTTCGCAAACAGCCATTTTTTACTTCAGTTTAATTTTCCGCGAACAACAATACAACATACAACATATGAAATTTCCTCCAGATCGGACAGACATTCGCTCACACTATCAGATATGTCTGTCCAACCACCAAAATATCAAAACAATTTGAAAACCATCCGGCATGTCTGACAGACCATCGTTCTTGCGTTCACACGATCAGATTTGAGTCTGTCAGACGATGTCTTTCGATATGTTGGACCGTGTGAACACCCCTCATATGAGTGAGTGAGACTTGGTATTAGTAGTAATTGTAGTAAAATGTGATTCATTGTACAATAAAGAATTTTATTTGCTACAAAGTTCACAAAATATAGCATGGTATTTGCCGTCAGCCAAGCAAGTGAGATTTACAATTTCTAACACACATATCTTTTTTTTTTTTTTATAAATTGCGCGCACTCAAAGGGTTATGAATACCTTTAACATGTTTACACACAGTGAAGGCGTTGGAAAGGATGGATAGAGAGAGAGAAAGATTTTGGTGTAGTGGTTCATGAAGCTTAGTTGTTTATGCTTCAGCTATTCTCCGGGGGTGGCGTCCAGATAACTGGGGAGATTTTTGTTTTGATTGTCATTGCTTCTGATTCACAGTACTTTTTTCCCGATAATCGATGTCAAGGGCAAATCATCATCAACAGAGCGAACAATTTTTCCAGCCACATGACCAAGCTACTGCTAGTGTTATGCCTTCGCAGTAGTGTTCCCAGAAGCTTTTGCAAATGATCGGACTGACTTTTTATATTTCATGAGAAATAAATAAATGCTTGCTGACATCAGGATTTGAACCATGAACCATTAGCGTGGCAATTGACGACGTTACCACTACACCATTGCCACCCCCATATGTATGTAGCTATTGAAATTAAGCTCAAACACAAATTTAAAAATGTTAATATTATTCGAAAAGCTTTATCTAATATTTGCTGTCGATATTTTAAGGATGTCTTTAAATAACTAGCTAAAATACTCCAGTTTTGCCCATTTAATATATCAATGACTTCATTTGCCGATAGCGTGATCTTTCCCCAATGTACTCTTCTAATTTCTTTTAATATTGGACATACTCCTATAAAGTGGTTGACGTCTTCAATTGCTCGTAAATTGCATAAATTTCATTCCGCATCCACATCGCGATCAGTTATATGTGGACTGAAATTTAAATGCAGAAGCTCGCCTCTAGCTTTGAAAATCGTCGAGATTATACCCAAACTGTTTCGGCCATGAAAGTAATTATTCTCCCCTAGGTCGTATTTAAGTACTCGATAGTATACCGAGATTGGCTTTGTAGGGCTTTCGTTCTGAAAGTCGGACGAGTGGCTAACTCTATCTTTATCAATAAATCCTGTAGAGTTTCCTTCCATGCTGTTGTATTATGCTCCATTAGAGGGATACCATGTTCGCTACATAACCTAACCCAGTCATTGAAAAACTGAAACTTAAAGGGTATTTGGTGCATCGCAACTAAATGCGGAAGGCGCTGACTGGGGAACGACTTTACTATCAAAATATATAGAAAGTGCAATTTTAGTGTAAAAATATACAACAGTGGCAGTCAAGTCTCCAGGTAAAATCAATCGTATCCAAATTAAAAAATAAAATATATTTTTATGTACTTTTCCTGTGTTAACTGAACTGCATGGAAGTAAGACCCCTTTGACATCAAAACTAGCCTTTTTTCCATGTTATTTGCATAACAAAAGTAGGTGTTGCTTCCAAAATGCATCTTATCCACTATAACGTCTGCATCAAGACTTCTCCCTCTACTGTTATTTGGCTTAATTGTCGGCGTTAAATCATAAATTGATCATGGAAAATGGATAGTAAATTTATTCCCACATTGACTGAGGGAAAAGGGAGAGAACAAAAAAAATGGTTTTTAGTAGAATAGAAAAGGAGCTTAGAAAAAACGACACGATTAGTCAGCCCGAGGAATACAAGCATGTTTTTTCAAAGTATTGTCTGGTGAAAACCGTAGGTGAAGATGTCCCTGTACTTGATTTTAAAACTTCTATGGCTGAAAACATCAAAGCATCAGGTGTGCTACAATTTGCGTTCGTTCCTTCGAAACGTGTGACTCTTAAAGAAGAAGAACACTGTTTTCTTAAAGGGTGAAATCAACTAAAAATAGAATTCAAGTGTCTTTAAGCCGATAACAAAGAAAAGTAAGAGACTGACCTTAATTCAACCATATCAAATTTCGTCGAAAATTCCAGTAAAAAGAGAAAGACTCAGGAGTTGAACAAGTTGCTCGTAAAACATTTTGGAGGAGAATAGAAAATTAGACCAGACGTTCTCTTCTATAAAAGTGTGGTTTTCGAACATCAGCTACAAGTGTCTGAGAGTAATAAGTCAGATGAAGGAGTACCTCCGGAAGAATATGGCGCGTTAACGATTTGAAAGAACAACTCAGACATTTTTGGAATTCCTATTACAAAACCTTTGTATAAGAAAAAACATTTTAATAACCTTTAGGCCGGTAATTATCAAGCGCTCTTAAATCCATTTTAATTTTATGAAGCTCTTAGTTTTAAATTTTTGCTGCGTATTCACCAAGCACTGATAGGTTTGTGACCGTGCTAATTCGAATATGCGAAAAATTAATTTTCGGATTTCCAAACCCGTTGTGAAATGAGTTTCCGAACTCTCTTTCGAACTGAGAGAAATGCCAATGAAAAAAAAAACATTGTATTTTTCTGATTTTAGTCAGAATTAATCACGGCACATTTTATATTTTATTTCGTTGGCAGTTCTTTTGACGGAAATGCTGGAGGCATTAAATTCATCGGCATTTTTTCTTTTGCATTTCGCCAATGCAGCTTGTACTTTGTTTGGTCTGAGTAACAGTTCACAGCTGATTTAGAAAATTTTCGCAATTCCTAAGTTATGAACCCTCTTAACTTAAGAGTGGGTGGGACCACTCATAAGTCTTATGAGCGCTAATAAATCTGCCCTATTATTGGTTGGTGAATAGGTTTATGAAGCTCTTAGTTTAAGATTGGTCGGTGAATACCGGCCTTAATATTTTAATTCTTATCTTCTTTCGTTATTATTTCGGAAGGTAGATAGACCCCGATCGCTTTATCCACAACTGGTCTTATTCACGTTTGGGTAGTAAAGCTCGCCTTATCCAATTACAATTGCTTAATTATTCCTAAATTATTAATTGTATTTAACTTTCATTTAAATCCTGATGTCAGTGCTACATCAGCTTTAATTCGGGATAAAATTAAGTTTTATATTTTGAAATCGTTTCACCGCATGAAGTTGGTATGATTGGTTTTGATTCTCACTCACTCATATATACGTGGTAATGCAAAAGTATGTGCATTTGTGGCGTTCCATTTATTTTCAAAGCACATTATATTCTTTCAGACGGTTTGCTTTACAGTTGACTATTTCACATCCGGTATCTTATCTCGAATGATAACGATATTTTATTTTCAAAATGTTAAACATTCCACTCATCTATCGAGACTCGTGAATGCATTTCCACTCATCACGCGAACGTCAAAATTTTGTCCACTCAAAACAAACGAAATCAGCTGATTATGATGACAACCGCTGCGACCAACCCGTGAAGTCAAGTGAATGTAGAGCAGAAGTGCTAAAAACTATTTCGTAAGAAGAATTACTATTAGCGTTTTATTAAGTTAAAATGTTGCAACTATCGGCAGTCTTAATACGACGCCCACTGATCCTGTCAAGTCTTATTAAGCTAAAATCTACGCAACTACAGTACATTTCGATTGGCAGCCGGCGTTACTTGGCGCAAAAGGCCAACGAACCACTGGTCTTGCGGCCGAATCTACGACAACCGGATGACAGCAAGAAGATCACACCCCTGGCATGGTTCCTATTGGTAAGACTCCCAGTTTCTATTTCACCACTTGGTGTTATTGTAAAGATGTTGTCGTTAAAAGTTGATTCCTGCTACAAGCTTCGGCCTTGGATGCTGGCAGGTGAAGCGTAAGGCATGGAAGGAAAATCTCATCAAAGAGCTGGAGGAGAAGACTCATACCGAACCAGTGAATTTGCCTGAGAAGTACATAATTAGTGGGGAAGTAGAAGAAGTCAAGAAGTAACTACATCGGGAGTTTATTTGCAGTTTGGAGGAGCTCAACCAAATGGAATATCGACTGGTGAAGGTTCGTGGGGAATTCCAACACGACAAGGAGTTGTACTTAGGTCCAAGGTCTTTCATTCGACCAGATGGTGCCGAATTGGGTGGCGGACTCTTCTCCCATCGTGACAGTTCATCTGGATACCTTGTTATTACACCATTTAAACTAGCGGACAGAGAGTAAGTAAATTGCATGTCTGATGTGTAGCTTATAGATCTTGTTCGTTCAATTTTTGATAAATGACGATTCACCGATCGCATTTGATTAACGAGCTCTCGTCGCTCAAAGAGGAACTGCCTAAGATACAGCAGCCTTTCATTTTTCTTCTCTTCACAGTTTTGTAGGCTAAGTCGACTAAGGTTCATTCTTACTTGGCTCCGCAGTCAAAAGATAGGTCTTCCTCTACCGTGTTGACACTTCAGGTTGAATTCAAAGAATATTCGTTCTCATTTTTTCATATTCAACACATTTTATCAATTCATATCTACCCTGGATTGGGGGGAAACGACGACGGCGTTCCCTCTCGTTCAAAAAGCCACAAAAATTGGTCATGTTGCCTACTCACGTCTTCAATATCGCGATCTGAAACCGCTCTACTGTACTGGAGACAGTCTACACTAATCTGTGCAACGTCTCGGTCGTAGTTGAGTCGCCTATTCACAGCTGTTCTGGCGACGTCGACAATTTGCGGCACCTCTAATTAATCCTGGATCACACCTTTTGATCGAGATATACGAATACTTCTGGAGGGATAAAACCAATTAGGCGCACACTCTCGTGATATAGATAGTTGGGGTAATAAGCTTGATCAAGAAATTATCTACTCTGGTCAGATTCGTTCTGTTGTACAGGACATCATTAGGATACAATTTTATGTACTCCGACTGTTGTGTTCTGTACAAACGAAGGCAAGCCCTCTCAAACACCCGCATCTTTTCCAACAAGCTTGGCCCCCCGTTGAACCACACGGGACATCCATATGCGAGCATAGGCTGAATGAGGGCCATGTACCAGATTACCTTCACCCTTGCATCGAATTGGCTGCTATAAAACAGTCTCTTGTAAGAGCGAAAGCAACTTTGGCTCTGTATCTACGAGTATATATTATATATATATATATATATATTTGGCGCAACATCTGTTTAAGTGCCAGGGCCTAGCTTCTCGCAAGAACTTATGTTCTGTGCGTTATATTTTTCACACGAATGGAAGGGACCTACAGTTTAATGCCGTATCCGAAAGGCAATTTGTTTTGAGAAGCTTTCTCGAGACAACAATACTCTCGGATGTTTGTCCGACGTTCGCGAGATGTGGGACCGTGGAAAAACTTTTTGGGATTTCTGGGATTCGAACTTGGAATTTCACGCGCAGTGGTCCGACACAATAACCACTTACGCCACGGCGTCCACATTATATGGTTGTTAAAAGGGCAGGAACTTTCAATCAAACATTTTACAAAAGAACTTTTGATGCACAATGCGTTCGCGTACTTCTTTGTGCTTTCGTCTCTCTCTCCCTCTGTTAAATTTGTTCACTCCTCTTAACAAATTGACTATAAACCTATTTTTTATGCTAGTTTCTATTTATTTTTAAGCGGAACACTACGTACAAGTCCCTCTCCGGCACTGGACATCACGTTTCATCTGATACCCCTTGATATATTTAGTAAGCACATGGCAGCGAGTGCAGCCATTCGCCTTGGAGCTCCCTTACAGTGGTCAAGAAAAGAATTTGGACACGCTTCCATTCTAAGTAAATTCAAAATCTCTCCCGAAAACACGGATTATACCATCCCACGTCTAAATTTTGGCAACAACTTCCTCGTCATCATCCCTCCCAGATCATTTGCCGATACATTTTTAGAAGATGGGTCGATCCACTTCTACACTGACGGCTCAAAAACCAAGGACGGGGTGGATGGAGGTGTTTTCTCTCAGAAGGCCTAATCTTAAGCTCTCCTTCCATCTACCAAATCATTGTAGCGTGTTTCAGGCGGAAATAATGGCGATTAAAGAAAATAGCTCAAGAAAAACGTGATATCCGTTAGAGATATCCGCATCTTTTTCATACAGCCAAGAATCAATCAAATCCTTGGAATCAACAACATTCAATTCTTTAGTAGCTCTAGACTGCCGATCGTCTCTTACGGAGATGGCTAAGCAGTTCAATATTCACCGGTGTTGGGTGCCGTTGCATTGGCATTCCAGGGAATTGTTAGCCCGATTAACTCGTCAGAATAGAAAGAACTATACCCATCCTGCCGAATGGAGGCTCCTTAGGTATACCAATCGCTACTTACAAATACAAATATTTGGCAGCTCTTTAAAGTGCCAGGGCCTAGCTTTCTCGCAACCACTCATGTTGTGTGCGTTATATTTTTCACACGAATGGAAGGGACCTACAAGTTTAATGCCGAATCCGAACGGCGATTTGAGAAGCTTTATCATGACAACAATACTCTCGGATGTTTGTCAGACGCTCGCGAGAGGTGGTACCGTGAAAAAACTTTTTGGTATTTTCTGGGATTCGAACTTGGAACCTCATGCGTAGTGATCCGACACACTAACCACTTACGCCACGGCGCCCACTCGCTACTTGCAAACTTAAATTTAAGCTGAATGCTATCGAGAGTACAAATCTTAGGTGGATAAGTGGACCAACATGTCTAGCGACAAAACAGATTTGGCTAAAGCAGAATCTAAAACGGTCTATCATATAGTGCATATCGGCACTACAATAGCTGTCGTCTAATAGGCAATCATGCTTGTAGCATGGCTGGGCCTTGCAAACGATTTTTGTAGAAGCTGCATGGATGAAGAAAAGGAAGAAACTATTTCTCACCCTCTTTGTTTCTGCCGAGCTCTCTTCCGCAGAAGGAAGCTTCACTTAGAAGCCTTCTATTACAACGATATAGGCTATCTGATAAAGATAGGTGTTAGGAGCCTCTTACGCTTCATCAGAAGATCAAAATGGTTTAACTAGTAGGCAGAGAAACTTTCTCCTATGATCCACGTGGTCTCACAATAGCAGCTACTTCACCCTAACCTATTTCTTTTCTAACTTGAACTCATTTTTATGCTAGATGTATGTCGAATGTAATTTTTTTTTTATTCCAGAGAAACAATTTTAATAAATCGAGGTTGGATATCAAAAAAATTTCTAAAATCAGAGACCCGTCAACAAGGGCAAATCGCTGGTGAAGTTGAACTTACTGGTGTGGTGCGATTGGGTGAGAATCGACCACAATTCACACCAGAGCATAAAGGAGACGTCTATTTGTACAGGTATGTTGTATTAACATTTGATAAAAGCAATGTCTATGCGACTGTATAATTGGCAAGCGAATAGCTAACAAAAATACGCTCCTTGTTACCTTAAACTGTCATATTCCAGTTCCGCTAACCATAATTCCGAAGGGAGAAGACCAAGTTCTGTTCGTGCAACATGTTTTTCTCGCGAATGATATACAGTGGATTTTTAGTATAACGAATGCCGACATAACGGGGTGGATTGGAATATTTTCCGGGCTGAAAAGTTCGGCTCCAATCGACGTCTATGCAGACGGGACCAAAGATCACTCGTAGAACTTTTTTCTCAAAGTAACCAAGGGCATCTCATCCGATTTTAACAAAGCCTATGCCGCTGCGCCATACAGCAGGACTGGGATGATAAGTGTCTTATACAGAGTTACCTTAATAGTTCGAGATAGGGCTTGGTTACTTAATTGCCTTCTTAGCTCATAGAAACTGCGATTGGCAAGAGTAATTCATTAACAGCTAAACCCATCTTTCCTGCCTCTGTCTCAATACTCGTAAACGTCCCACTGATGTCCTGCTGAGTTCTTCCAATCGTGTCAATGTCATCGGCTTAAGCTAGTATTTATACAAACTTGTAAAAGATTGTACCTAATACGATGTTGGCTTGTAAGTTTCATACAATTCTTTCAAGTATTATGTTAAAGAGACCGCATGATAGCGCTTCGCCTTGTCTAAGACCTTTCCTGACATCGAACGGTTCGGTGGTGTTTTTACTGACTTTGATGGAACAGCGAGAGTTCTCCATTGTCATCCTGCACAAACGGACAAGCTTGGCATGGATGCCGAGACTAGACATGGCTCTGTATAACTCGTCTCTATACACACTATCATAGGCAACTTTGAAACCGATGAATGGTGTGCATCGATTTTATATTCCTGGGTTTTTTCCCAGATCTGCCGTAGGATGACAATAGCAACCCTTGAGACTGTGATGGGGGCAATACCACGGGAGGATATCATCTCTTTCATCGACAGCCAGGCAGCGATAAACGCAATATCTGCTATAGAAATAAAATCGAAGCTTGTGAAGTGTTGTAGAGAAGAGCTCAAGGTTCTTAAAACACAGCACGGGGTAAAGCTCTGCTGGGTCTCTGGTCATGAAGGCATACCAGGGAATGAGAAAGCCGACGAACTGGCTAGAGGAGGCTCAGCACTAAACTTGGACCAATCAAACCTCTCAGTGTACATCCCGACTCGAAGCAGGAAACAAAGCCCTAACGGAGGCAAACAACAGGTGGACCTCTTTAGATACTTGTGTCACCACGAGGAAGCTATGGCCCACATTCAACAAAGCAAGAACCAATAGATTCATGTAGAGGGATAAAAATCTCCTCTCTACTCTAATAGGAGTCATTACGGGGCATAACACTACGCGATACTACATGAAAAAGCTACGTGTGACGAACGAAGACCTTTGTAGTGGCTGCGGTGACGAGGAGGTTTAGGAAGACACCACCCACTTTCTTTGCTACTGCTCAGGCCTCTATCATTTGAGAAATAAGTTCCTTCGACAATACTTCTTTAAGGATTTAGAAGAGGTTTCCAACAGACGATAAACGACATCGCAAACTTCATCAAATCCTCTGGATGGTTTGTATCTCGGTCACAGTAAGTACTAAATACTTTCTTTGGGATATGTACAAAAGACGTTTCATTTTCTGCTTTTCATGAGGAAGGAATTCTCTTATCTATCTTCTTTCCCCCATGGGTATTACAGTGGGTCTATATTGACCTTAGTGTGGTGTAGAGGTTTTCTATCCCCTACACCAGCCCACATACCTAACCTAACCTAAGATCTCCACCAGCTGATCATTAGCATTCGCCTTCCCTATGTCCACGCGTGCGTTAGCGTATTTGTAAAATTTTGGTATTCCATCTGCTCCAGGAGCCATGCGATCTCTGCTGTAATGTAGCCAAATTTGAGCTTCATCTTCAGAGATAGTCTTGTCCAACAGTTCAATTTTGGTGTCCTGTACTGCATCTTGAAAACTTAATTGATCTCTCGGGCCTATCTGTGGTACGTCCTATACTTTCCAATGGATCGCTAGATTGGTGGCCTGCGTTAAGGAAAGCATACAACATTAAACTTATCAACAAATTGCAAAGATCTGCCGCTCTAGTCGTAACGGGGGCCATGAGAACATGTCCAACAGAAGCGTTGAAAGTAATACTGCACCTTTTACCACTCGATCTTCATATCAGACTAAGAGAAACAGGATGCTGGTGCACCAATCCTTATAGTCACAGCAGCATCCTGAATCTGTTACCACGGGATCTGGTAGCTAATCTACCGAATATAGAACTCCCAAAGTGAACTTCAGAAATAATGTTACGGTAAGATTCTCAACCAGAGCGGAGTGGGAATTAGGCGTAGCGACAAACGAGTTCGAAACAAGAATCTTCACCGACGGTTCAAAAATGGACTTTGGGGTAGGGGCGGCGATATTCTCTGACTCCCTTAACTTTTCTATGTCTTACCGGCTTCCTGACTCGTGTAGCGTCTTCCAAGCGGAAGTTCTCTCTGTACGTGAGGCTTGTTGTCTACTCCAACAAACCTCTACACCCCTAAACACCATAGCCATCATCATTGACAGCCAGGCCGCTATCAAGGCTATTGTATCAGCCACTACAACCTCCAAGCTTGTAAAATACTGCAAAGAGGAACTCGCATGGCTGGGTCTTCGGTTCAGGATCAGCTTCCTTTGGGTGCCGGGTCACAGCAATTTTGAGGGTAGTGAGCGAGCTGATGAACTAGCAAGGCGGGGATCTGTCCTTGATAGTTCCGTTGCAGATACGGTGAACGTCCCGCTTAAGGGTAGAATCTTTGCGCACTACCTTTTTATGCTGATGGTAGATGGCAGGTGGTGCTGAACTGTGTCATATCCAAGTAGATGTGGCCCAAATACTCCTCGGATAGACGAGAAGAACTAGTAAATAGAAACCGTCCGGATATTGCAAGAGTTCTGGCAATCACTACTGACCACTGGCCAGAATAGGCATTACGTTTAATGCACATTATCGCAGCTGGAAGAATACTACTTATTTACTTACTTATATACTTTAACCCCTCGGGGGGCATAGGGCGTCAACCACGCCTGCGCGCCATCTTGTTCGGAGTTCTGCAACGCGTTTGAGCTTCCTCCAACTCATTCTTAAAGAGCTCGATTCTCCCTCAACTGTTCTGCGCCACGTCTGCCTAGGGCGTCCCACTATTTTGCCTGCCTGGGTGAGCGGATTCCCTTGCATGACGTATTTCACAATGGAGTTGTCTTCGCGCCGTAGGGTGTGTCCAATCCACTGCCACTTTCTCCTTTGTATAGTAATGCTTATAGGTTCTTGGCCCGTTCTCGTATAAAGTTGTTCGTTGGAGATGCGGTTCGGCTAAAAATCCTCAAGATGATCATGCAAGAATACTAACGAAAAAGAAACAACCCGAGGGGTCCATTCATAAATGCAATATAGCACAATCTGTGCTAAGCAATTTTGAGCGCAATCGTGCAGCTGTCAGAGTCGTATTGCGTATTGCCTTGTCGTAGACTTAAATTTGCATTTGCGCAGCTTTTCCTGCTTTGCAAATCTTGCATTTATGAATGGGCCCCTCTTCACTTCCTCTGCAACTCTCCGGCTCTAGGCAGGGCCAGACAGCGGACACTAGGTAAAGCCTTTTTTGATAACCTAACAGAGTTAGCGGAGATAAGCATTGGGGACATTATCAGTTTCCTCAACGTTACGGGATGGATTTGAGCAATCCCCACACGCCCGTTTTTACATCCGTTTGAGCACTTGAGTTCTGGTACTAAAACGGTGCTTTTGCGCTTATTATGTTTCAGCATGGTTTCAACAACTTCTACCTACCTACCAAGGGAGTAGTTTGCCTGGTTTGCAGTGGGGTTCTGAGAGGTACCAATTCTTCCACTAAAATCATCTGTAAACAAGCATGTCCGTTTGGTATTGCATGTCAATGCACAAACAAAAGATAATTCGTGGCCACAGTGCCAGATATACCTACTTAAAAGCTGCACTAATGGATGTATTCATCAATCGTATCGAATGTACGTGATATTTTCCTAGTTTTGTAGTAAACAAAAACATAAAATTGACTTAAAACTATTGTGTAAAGAAAAGCTGGCAAATTGATGCAATTTGTTGGGCAATTTAGATTGTTCGACTGACTCGTCTGTATGGGGCAATTAAAAACTGTAGGGTTGGGTAGGCTAATTAACTCGTAACATGAATGGAAATAGATTATACAGATTTCTAGATGCAACCGCTAAGTGACATTGCTATTCCTTATATATATTACATAAATTGCCTCTTAAACTATGTACATGTTTCCACAGAGATCTGGCAAAAATGTGCGCTCAAACCGGAGCCTCGCCGTACTTCCTCGATGCAAATTACTCGTCCAGCATACACTTGGGACCAATCGGTGGACAAACTCGTGTCACCCTACGCAATGAGCATTTATCATACATCGTAACGTGGTTCTCCTTATCACTGGCCACCTCCATGCTATGGTATCGTCAAATAATAAGAAGAAAGGCATTCTAGTCTGATTTTGTTTTTGTTGTTCTTAATGAAAAATAAAATTATTTATTTTTTTTATTTAAGTCTTAAATGTTTATATAATCGTTTTTCTCTTTCGCACTTAATCTCTACTAAAGTGAATATGTATACATATTGCTAGATAAATGATTTCAATTCAATTGAATACAGTTAAAACTTGATTTGAAAATTATTCAAAAAAGATAGACATGATACGAGTACACGAACATTAAAAAAAAAAAAAAAAAAAATATTGCAAAGTGTCCCGCTTCCACAGGACGTAACACAAAAAGAATAAAAAAAATAAAAAATGCTCTTTAGTAATCTTAAATAAATACAAAACGCAGTAAGTAATAAATTCTCGTTAAATAGAAATACTGTGTGTGGGTGTTTTGAGTATGTGGAGTGTAGCCAGTAAATACTTTCTCGGGAGAGTAGAGCGCGAATGTGGCAGGAAGCACAGCATTTTGAAATAATTACGCCCTACAGCTGGGGAATACTTCCCCAGGATCTCATCAAACTAGAACGATTATATCGCTTGCCAATGGTTTGTACATGAAAACCAATTTGTAATAGTTTGTCATGGTCCAGAATTTTTCGGCCATCAAATATGTAGGCTGGCTTCATCATTGATTGGTAAATGCGTTTGTAGTCGAGAGTCTGAAATGAGAAACTCATTAGGATGCGGAAAGATTGTGATTTTAGTGTCTCTAGTAGCTTACGATAAACTCATCCCATTCGGTGCAAAGAACAATAGCATGCGTGTCACGTACCGCACTATATGGATCGCTGTGAATTTGTACGGCCTGCTTGACATCCTCTGGCGAATCAGTTACTGAAGGATGTGTCAGGTCATCGATGATTTGTTCAGGTTCTACTTTTGGATCGTAAATATCTAATTTGGCACCTTCTTCCAGGAGAGTCTTGCACACTGTGATTGCTGGCGTTTCTCGAGTATCGCCAGTATCTTTCTTGAAAGCGAATCCAAAGATTGATATTCTTTTGTCCGATACTGTGTTGAAGAGACTCTCAATTATCTAGAAACAAAATAAACAAATAACTTTCCCATTTCAAGATTTCAGAAGAAGTTTTGCCTACCTTCTGTGAGAACCTTGATTTTTGATACTCATTCATGTTGATCACCTGTTGCCAGTATGCAGATACTTCTGGTAAATTTAAACCCTCACAGATGTAGACTAAGTTGAGAATATCCTTTTGGAAACAGCTTCCACCAAAGCCTACTGATGCCTGAAGAAATTTCTTACCAATTCGTGAGTCTAAGCCGATTGCACGTGCTACCTCTGCGACATCGGCTCCGGTGGCCTCACAAACAGCCGACAGAGAATTGATGCTAGATATACGTTGCGCGAGGAATGCGTTGGCAGCCTGAAATGGAGTTTGTAATGATTTATTTTTTTAACTAATTTTTGTTTGAAATAATTTATTTTTTACCAATTTGGAAAGTTCAGAACTCCATGTATTTGTTGTAAGAACATTCTCTTTTGGTATCCAATGCTCGTAGATCCATGAGAGTTTTTCCACAGCTTTATGACCCTCGGGAGTCTCTTCACCTCCAATGAGTACACGATCAGCATGTAACAAGTCTTGTATAGCCGTACCTTCGGCCAAAAATTCCGGATTCGAGAGAATATCGTAACGTACACCTGGAAATTTCAAATATATACTTTAGTGGTGGACTTAAATGGACTGGAAAATTACTATACGAGTAGTAATCAATCTTCTGAGGTAAGTTAAATGTATTATTGCCGCTTCTCTGGCTGTTGGGCCTAAATTAAATCTTGGTAAAATAAATAGGAACGACAGGAATAAGACTGTGTCTCCTACTTTGGATGGGTTGTGGGATTTCACCTGATGGTACGAGGACAAGGTGAAAAGTTCTCGGCCTGACAATGAAAGACTGCGATTTTCAGTTAAGAAATGTTTTTATTTTTCTACATAATCTCCCTTGACTTCAACAAACTTAGTCCAGCGTTTCTCCAACATCAGTATTCCTTCTCGGAAGTGAGAGTCTGGAAGGCTGTGAAAATATTCATCTACGGCCCTCTCAACTTCTGCATTGGATGAGAAGCGCTTCCCAGAAACAAATTTCTTCAAGTTTGGGAACGGATGGAAGTCTGAGGGTGCCAAATCAGGTGAATAGGAGGCATGGCCGAGCAAATCATATCCCAAATCTCGCAGTTTTTCCATCGCCAACGCACACTTGTGTACAGGTGCATTGTCCTGGTGAAACATGATTTTTTTCTTCTTCAAGCCAGGCATCTTCTCGCGAATTTTGGCATCCAGCTGCTCAAGAAGGTTGGAGTAATATTCGCCTGAAATTGTTCTGTCTTTCTCAAGGTAATCAAATAACAGGATCCCTTTCGCATCCCAAAACACACTGGCCATGAGCTTTCCGGCAGATGCGATCGACTTCGCTTTCTTTGGTGCTGAACCACCGGCTTCCACCCACTGCTTCGACTGCTGTTTCGTTTCTGGCGTGCAGTGGTGGACCCATGACTCATCCATGGTGGCAAATCGGCGCACAAAATCGGTCGGATCCCTATTGAATCGGTCCAAAGATTGCCGCGAAAATCGTTTTGCATTTGCTTTTGATCGGCATTCAGCAAATGCGGCACCCATCTTGCGTAGAGCTTTCGCATCCCTAAGTTTTTGTGCAAGATGTTTCGCACCCTTCCTTCCGATATACACACAACCTCAGCTATCTCACTCACCTTCACTCGCCTATCGTCCAACACGATATCATGCACTTTTTCGATGGTTTCGGGTGTGGTTGCGGTTTTTGGCCGCCCTTCACGTGGGTCATCTTCGAGGGACGTGCGGCCACGTTTAAATTCAGCTGTCCACTTTTTAACGGTTGGCATGGAAGGAGCAGAGTCCCTGTAAACTTTTGTTAACTTTGGATGAATTTCCTTAGGAGTTAACCCATCCAAAACGAAGAATTTTATGACCGCACGATATTCAAGTTTATCCATTTTAACGAAAAACACGCAAGACGTCTACTGCAAAAATTCGTGTAAAGAAACTACTTGAGAGAACAAGTTGAAACTTGTCATACGAACTAATGAGAAGTGCACCCAGGCAGGAAACATAAATTTTTGTTGATTGAAACACTATCTCTGCGTCAGGCCGAGAACTTTTCACCTTGCCCTCATATCAGTGAAATGTAGCAAAGTGTAGTGAATGAACTGGCGAAATGGGACAGAAACGTTTATGAACGAATGCCTGTATTTGACAGTAGGTCCGAAGTTGGGCTTGAGGGTGAACTGATGTACATTCGAAGCATGACGCGTATTGCTGGTGAAGTTTTGATAGAGAGGAATGTAACTGGCTATTTTGCTGGAGCATTTCTTATAAAAAAAAAAAAAAAACAATAAAAAAGGGAAAGACACGAGACATTTCTACGATGTTCAAGTGGAAGTATGGAGTTCACAATGTCCCTATCACCTATAAGTTTTAACGCACGATTCTGCACCCTATCTAGAATGTGCATAACGGTCTTGGGTGCACCAGACTTACTTACTTACTTACTTAGGTGGCGCTACAGTTCGGGGTGAACCTGGGCTTCAACCAACAAGCCTCTCCATTTATCTCGGTCTTTAGGTAATTGCCACCAGTTGCGCACTCCAAGTTGGTCGAGGTCCCCTTGTACTTGTGCGCGCCACCTACGGCGATAATTCCCTCTACTGCGTCGTCCCTCGGGGTTAGATTCGAAGACTCTGCGGGCCGGAGCGTTGGTGTCCATTCGCTCTAGATGTCCTAGCCATCTCAGACGTCCAATACGCAGTTTTTTGACAAGGTCGATGTCGCTGTACAGCTCGTATAGTTCGTGATTGAATCTTCTCCTCCAAAACCCGTCAAAGCAAACGGGGCCGAAATAGCCTGAAAGACGCTGCTATCGTCGCTTATTCTAAAGGAGTGGTTTATTTCTAGGGATTCACAATAAACTACGGCTCCCGTGGCTTTCTTCTTCATGGTTCTTCGGTTCTTCCAGTACATTCTGTCAGGCATTCTTGTAGCAAATCACCTTTCAAATGTTGGCATCAGGTTCATGTGATCAGTTTCCATCTGTTTCCGCCAGACTGCTACAGTATATAACAAGCTGAATGAAACAATGCATGTTTTCTATTGCCGTTGTTGGTGCTATTCTTATTGATCCCAGTACTCCGATGCACACCGACCTCTAGATTTGGTGAGGTTTGAAAGCTGGTATTGCTTCTCAAGTACCATCCACCATACTAGTGAACCATATTTAAGAATGGGTCTTACAACCGCCGTGTATATCCAGTACATCACAGCTGGTTTGAAGCTCCACGGAATTTATTTATGTATTTATTTTTTTTTTAAGAGAGAATACATTATGCACCGTCAGGAGGCTGTGGCCAATCATCCCCCCGGGATGTATCGGACTCTAACCGACTAAAAACTCTCCATCTTCTGGCAAACCCACACTGTGACTGTTTCTGGCATTATTTCAGAGTGGTGCCACTTTCTATGGGCTCATTTTTTCATTTGGCCATTCTTCCCTCTTCGTTGTCTTCAACACTGACTCGATGAATGGCCAGATGCGGTTCCATCTGTTGTTACTCATCATCATTTTTCTTACGATGTTCTCTGGGGTGATGTCACCAACCTCCGATTCCAGCCTACGTCGTTTTGTTGCCCATCTTCTGCAGCTGAAGAATGTGTGGTTTGCATCGTTTTCTGGGGAGTCACCATATTAGCAAGCTGATCGTTGAAATACCCATGACTGCTTAGAAACTGGGTGACATAGTTATTTATGCCGCCATGCTCCCGGTTCGTCCATTCAGCGACGCTCCTGATCAACCTCTCCGTCCATCTGTCTCTTCTTTCGGAAATCCACTGTTGTTTGGTGAGCTCCTTCGCCTCTGCAGTCGCCGTTTCCACTCCTATTTCCGCTTTCTTTTCGTACACGTACTTCCTATCTGTTGCAATGAGATCGATTGGGGTCACTCCCGCGATTACCAGGACAGCTGGTCTCGAAGCCGTTCGGTAGGAGCTTGCCACTCGAAGGGCTCCGCGTCTCTGTACTGCAGACAACTGCTTTCGGTTATTTTCTTGTCTGAGTGCATCGGCCCATATCTCACAACCATATAGCAGAATGGCCTGTGTGATCGACATGAGAAGTCTTCGCTTGCTAGCCGTTGGCCCACCCACGTTCGCCGTAAGTCTGCTGAGTGATGAAGTAATCCTCGACGTTCGCTCCGACGCGGATTTTATTTGCTCCCAAAAAGTAAGCTTAGGTACTTTACTGCTGTCTTGCTGGATATTACTTCTGCGCCTACTCGGAATTCGGCGGTGGTTGGGATTTGTTTCCTAGTCAGAAGGACTATCTCAGTTTTTTCCGCCGCTAGACTTAGGCCATGGTCTTCCGTCCAAGCATACACGCGTCTCATGAATGCCATGTATTACTGAATGCCTTTTCGCAAGAATAAAAAGCTACCCTTGATTTCGACAATGCGTTCGACAATGTTATCTTTCCAGTTTAGTTTGGAAATTACGCCCATGTATCGAGCTGAACTTGAGACACTTCCCTCATAGCATACCATATCATATCAGAATGACAGTGAGATACAATTTGATGAGTGTTCACATTGATGACAGATGGGAATTACAAACTTTCATTATGTCTACAGAGGTTGTGGAGACCCTAAGCTGGAAGAAGGCCCCTATTACTTCATGTCGCAGTGATGAATGAGAAACGTTTAAACAGTTTAAAAATTAAAATAAGTTCATTCGCAAACTATTTCCTTACTTCAACAAGAACGGACGTAATTTTGTTCATGATGTTGGTCTAGGCTTTAACCAATCTAATGAAAGAATTATGACCTTACCCTGGAACTCTTTATTTTTAATGTCTTACCTGGCTTCTGATTGGCACGCAATATATGCATTATACTCTCGGCAGCACGCACTGGCACTGTGCTCTTTTCCACAACAACTTTATTAGATTGTGCAATTTCGGCAATCATTCGAGCCGCACTCTCCACATACTTCAAGTCAGCAGCTCGACCTGCAATATGTGCAAACATATTGATCAATAATACCACTCAAGCAGCATTACAAGTGAACTCTCAAACAGACCTTTTCCATTTCCAAATGTCTTCGTAGGAGTATTTACCGAGATGAAGATTAGATCAGCCTCCTTGATGGCAGTCTCAATGTCAGTCGAGAAGAATAGGTTAACGTTGCGGCACTTCTTCACCACATCATCCAAACCAGGCTGAAAAAAGGGGAAACAGAATACACAATCAAATTATTATTTATTTTCAGTTTGTTATCAAAAGCGATTTGGATCGCGTTGAAGCTATCCACTTGAGTTCAAGTTCATCACACTTGTTGAGTCATCAAATTGGATTTTCGGTTAAATCAGGTATTCGGAGTGGTACGAGTAAATATAGAAATATAAACTCACCTGAACTCATGATGAATTCTAATTAATTCCGCAATTGCTTGGGAATTTTCTTCTTCGAAACCGGTTTTAGGACACTAGCAGAGAACATGTTTTACGGAATCATTGGCAAAAGAATTTTATAGTATTCCAATGCCGAATGTATTGAGAACAGGTACCCATGCTATTATCAGATGTTATCGACATCGGTGAAGAAACAAACTTCATGATTATGTAGCTTGAGTATTTGAGCGAACAAAGAACGACTTAGATTGATCCGATAGAAAATACGTGAAGTACATGGCCTTCAGAATAGAGTAATCACGTCCAATACGCATGTTCAGACTTGGACCTTGGACAAGATGAGGTTCTGGAGAGAAAAAACCCTTGGATGTGGTGTATCTTCTACTAACGATCTAATGCTTGACGATGATATACCTAATGTCGCCAATTGCAAAAAGTACGTGCTACTCTTATGACACGCAAAATCTAGTTTACTATTCCATATCCATCTGGATATGAACAATCCAATGCCTAACAAGGAGTACGTGCCAGTTGTATGTCGAGTAGAATTGATGGAATTCTAGACAAGTGTACGTTAGTTCTTGAACCAAATTTGAATAAAACAGACATTTTGACGGTGTTTGCTTGAATTGTTAAATCGGTGAAAAAATATTCACCCAGTGTAAATTTGTTAATGTTGGTAGCGCACGTGCATTGGAAAGAGGATATGGTATCTCCTTCTCCTCACTATATATCCCCGTAGAAAAATTGTTTTGAGTCAGAGTGCACACAGTGGCGGCTCATGGCGTTGGTAACTGTACAGAGGGTTCCTCTCCTGGACACTAGTATACAGTTAGACTTTCTCTGCAATGCTCTAGATTCCATTGCCTAAGCCCTGTGTAACGCGTCACGGTGGATAACTTACTTACTTAATTCCTTCCACTCCTCGAGGGGCATAGGGCGTCAACAAAGCCTGCGCGCCATCTTGTTTGGAGTTCTACAACGCTCTTGAGTTGCCTTCAACTCATTCCCAAAGAGCTTGATTCCTCCTCGACTGTCCTGCGCCATGTTTGCCTAGGGCGTCCCGCCGTTCTGCCATGGTGAGCCGATTCCACTGCATGGCGTATTTCGCAATGGAGTTGTTGCCGCACTGTATAGGGTGTGTCCAATCCACTGCCACTTTCTCCTTCGCCCAGTAATGTCTATAGGAGATTTGGAGATACGATTGGGCCAAAAGATCTTCAAGATGATTCTTAGACATTTATTTACGAAGATTTGTAGTTCCCGTGCGATACTGGTATCCACCTTCCAAGTACTACACCCATACAGTCGCAGCTTGGTTCTTAAGCTCAGAACATTAGTTCTCCAGACTTTCGATAGCATTTCGAACGCAGCACACGATTCTGCTGTGCACATCCAGTTTGGTGCCACCGCGGTCAACCGAGACCACATTTCGTAAGTATAGAAAGTTGTCTACTTTCTTGACTACCTGTCCAGCAATGTTGAGTTGAGCGCGAGCATTAGAAGTGCTCAGAGCTTTTGTTTTGGTTGTGTTTATTTTAAGACCCACTTTGTTTGCCACAGCTTCTAGATTTTGTGCTATCAGATGAAGGTCCATTATCCTATGTGAAGGTATGCAAACATTGTCAGCATAGTCGAGGTGTTTAAGGTAAGTTGTCATAGTCTATCGAATTCCATTATTACCTTCCGTCAATGCTGCACGGAATACGTCGCTGATGACCAGCGTCAATAACAGCGGTGACAGTATGCACTCCTGAGGTACTCCACTTTGGACTTCAAAATCCTCCGACACCTTACCATTGTGTAAGATGTGACATTTTTTTCCCTCATGTGTAGCCTTGATAATAGATATAAGGTTCTCTGGGATGCCTCTCCTGCGCAAGGTCAAACAGATAGCATCTCGATCCAAGCTATCGAAAGCCTTCTCGAAGTCGATAAACAGTAGATGTAGCGGAGACCTGTACTCGACGCATTGCTATATTATGATCCGTAAGGTGTTTATGTGGTCAATGCAGGAGGATCCAGCACGAAAGCTTACCTGGTCGACGTCGAGAGTTGAATCTAAATGTTCCTGAACGCGACCTAATACGATTCTAGTTATTATATTGGCTACGACCGGTATACCTCTTCAGTATCCACAATCCATCAGATTTCCCTTTTTCGGAAGCGATGGATAAGGCTCTTAACAAATGACATTGGAACAATGCTACTGCCGCAGTTTTTATGGCAGCCCGACTTTCGATATCAATTTGCCAACTAATCAGCGGCGGTGTAGGGCCATGTAGAACCTACCGCTATTTAGCGTAAGTACATACCTACTCGTATATTCACTTCAGTTAAGTTTCTGGTCCAAATAGTTGGTACTATTCTAGAACATAAGGGTAAGTCCTATTAGCTTAAGGGAGATGTAGCCCAAGATTTTATGATTTTTAGTGAACAGGACGAGCTTATAGATCAGACCTATTTGTCGAAGTAACTAGTATGTCAGTATTAGTCAAAGTTAATGCTTGGTGTCAACTAGGTAGATTGGGTTAGAAGTTAACCCTAAAACAACCATCAGTCCAATTAGAAGGAGAAGAAACTTAAAACCTAAACCATATCTCTAAGTGGCATCCAAGTTAATTTCTCAAGGGAAGCGAAATACCCAAGTCTAATTCTAGATCAAAAACTTACTTGGAAACCTTATTTAGACAGAACTATAGAAAAGGGCTTTATCCACTTTTAGCGCATTCAAATCACCAGGTGTAGATGGCATATTTCCTTGTCTTTTACAACAAGGACAAAACCTGTTAATTCCCACCCGCATAAGAATTTTCAGATCCAGCCTCACACTAGGCTATATACCAAAAATTTGGAAGGAAGTTAAGGAGGTCTGCATTCCAAAGGCGGCAAAGCAGGCGGAACAATCGCTTAAATCCTTTTGACCCATTAGTCTCAGTTCCGTTCTCCTAAAAACGATGTAGAAAATTGTAGATCATCATACAGTCTGGGGCAGAAAGAACTCACCGATTTAAAGAGAATATAGATAAGGTTACGGTGGGGATAGGAAAGCGCGGCAGGTGGCGATAGACAGCGGCAATCGTGCGGTTTTCAGTTGTCATAATGGTTTGGACGGGAGTACACCGTGCGTTTGTTGTCGAAGAATTCATTAAAAATGGCGGGTCACCGACTGCGACGCAGCGTGCTTTTCGCATACACTTCGCACTGGGTCGGCGTGATTTCGTTCCTGACAAGAAAACAATACTCTTTTGGGTGTCAAACTTAAGAGAAACAGGCTCTGCACTCAAAAAGAAGTCTCCTGGATGACCTCGTACTTCAACAGGAGCGGAAAATGTGGCCGCCGTCAGGGCTTCGGTTCAGCAATCTCCAAGGCGTTCTGCACGCAAACACGCGGCGGCATTGAGCTTATCAAATCGAAGTGTTCACAGAATTCTTCACCGTGAATCCTACAAAATTATGTTTGCACAAGAACTGAATGAAAATTCCACCTGAAATGACTCGCCGCGTAATGGAAAAGTTCCGAGAGAGGGTTACTCAGTGTATCGATAATGGAGGCCGCCACTTGAGCGAGGTAATTTTTAAAAATAAATTTAAAAACAAGATCTTGTGTATTATTTAGAAATAAAGTTATCTCTTTGATATCTTGTTTGTTTTTTGTTATATCAGCATCCCAAATGGGGGAGTTCTTTCTGCCCCACGCTGTATAAAGGAAAAGTTTGCTTATAACCTGGGAAGTCTACTGAAATGGCCATTCACAGCTTAACGTTATTGATTAACAAATCGTTAGGTGCCAACAAAAATAGCCATATGTGGCTTCATAGATATACAGGGAGCCTTCGACAACACTGCGATTGCTACAAATCACCCGAACAGCATTTATTTGGACGTAGATTCGTCATTAGAGGCAGACTATGGCAACAAGTCTTACGCTTCGTGACAATCCATATCAAGGCTAAGTTCGCCAACATTATAAAATGCGCTCACGCCACCACAGAGAAGAGCGATGACGACGCCAAAGATGACTTTTACCAGATTCTCGACCAAACCGATGATCAATGTCTCAACCATTGTTCTTGCCGACTTTAACACAGAAATGGGAAAGGAAAGTGTCGTTGGCGGTGGTAAAGTCAGAAAGCACGACGAGACATCCGACAAAGGATTTAGGCTAATCGACTTTGCGGCGGGTCGAAACGTTGTAGTAACAAGCACGCGGTTCCTTCATCTCAGAATCCACAAGGGAACCTAATGATCATGCAACCATTAACCAAATTTATGGTATTGCGATCAATGTAATGCACTCATTCAGTATAATAGTAGTGTTTTTTTGAAACCTAGCCAGCCAGTCGTACATTTAAACGATTTGCCAGCCAGCCAAAGCCAGCCGATTTTATACGAACATATCTCTAGGAACCAAGCAACTTCGCAGTTATTTGTTGTTAATAACTAAAAAACATTCGTTTTTGCGCCGCCTGAAATTAGGCATCACACAATTCCCAGTCAGTCATTTTTGGCTGGGGATTAAATCAAGAGTAGTAGTCGGTGTTTGTATTTGCTTTATGTGTGAAATTTGACTTTACTAGCAACTACAGGGTGGCTAGGTTTAAAAAAAAACTCGACTATTGTATGTTCGAGGAGTCAATGTAGACTCGGCCCACTACTTGATTGCAGCCAATGTACGATTGCGGATATCCAGTGAAATACTGTGAGCACGTTTGACACAGAGCGGCTGCAATCGCAAGACACCGCCAGAGACTTTGCCGATCGAGTATCCCTCAATCTGCAGCAAGTGCAGATAACCAGTGGCAATGTTGCCAGCAAGCAAACCGCTTCTGATGTGCTGGGTTTTTCCAGACCATCACAAAGAAACTCCTGGTTTGATGAAGAATGCCGGCAAGCACATGCAACATATAAAGCGGCGCTGCACCGAAGGACCAGAGCGGCTCGCGAGCTCTACGAATAGAGTAGACGGGAAGAAGATCGACTTCTCAGAAGAAAAAAGGAAGGAGCATGAGAAGCGCTCGATCGAAGAGATATAGAGGCTAAAATGCAGGAATGATGTTCGAAAATTGTATCAAAAGGTAAAAAGGACATGCTAAAGCTTTAAGGCGAAGAAATGAGGCCCACAACTGCGCCAGTTATAGAGGCATCAGTTCCCTCAACATCGCATGCAAGATCTTTTCTGCGATATTGTGTGGACGCCTGAAACATTTCATCAACAGTCTGATTGGCCCCTATCAGTGTGGTTTCAGGCCAGGAATGTCCACAATCGATCAAATCTTCAAACTTCAGCAGATCCTGGAGAAAACCCAAAAAGTCCATCATCTCTTATCGATTTCAAGACCACCTATGACTGCATCTATAGAGAGTAGATATATATAGAGCTAGATCCATGCGAAACCTGTCCGTCTGTGCAGGATAAAGATGGAGAACGCTCGCTGCTTCATCAAGGTCGGTAATGACCTCACCGAGACCTTTGATGTCAAAAAGGTTTTAGATAAGGTGACGCGCTGTCATGTGACTTCATTAATATTGTACTTGAACGGATTGTGCGGAACTCATAAGCCAAAGCCAGAGGCACAATCTATCAAAAGTCGGTACAACTGCTGCATACGCCGACGATATTGATATTATTGGAAGAACTCAGCGGGCTGTCACCGACCGGTGCGTTTGCAAGCATTGAAGCATGAGAGGCCAAAATAGATTTAGCGATAAACGAGGGCAAAACCAAGTATATGCTGACAACAAGAAGGGACAATCAACACCGACGAGATGGACAAAACGTTACAGTGGGCAGCTATAACTTCGAGGTAGTAAGGGATTTTGTCAACCTTGGATCTGATATTAATTATTAGTAATCCTGATAACGACGATAACTGATAACGACGTCGGCACAGAGATCAAGCGAAGAATAACTCTTGCCCATCGCTGTTTTTTTGGCAAATCTCTATCTCGAGCAACTAAGGAGACTCTATACAAGACCCTGATCATCCCAGTCTTGCTTTACGGTGCCGAAACATGGATTTTATTGAAAACGGATGAAGATATCCTTGGTCGCTTTGAGAAAAAAATTCTTCGTAAGATATTCGGTTCCGTTTGCGTTGACAGGTTTTGGAATAAATTCAACGACGAATTATACGAGCTGGACAGTGACATTAGCCTTGTTAAAAAAAACTGCGTATTGGACGTTTGAGATGGCTAGGACATGTAGAGTGAATGGACATCAACGCTCCGGCCCGCAGTCTTCGAATCTAACCCAGAGGGACGGCGCAGTAGATAGCCTCCTCGCCGTAGGTGTTGCGCACAGTTTAAGGGGACATCAACCAACTTCGAGTGCGCAACTGGAGGCAATTAGAGAAGAACGACCTAAATGGAGAGGATTGTTGGTTGAGGCCCAGGTTCACCCAGAATTGTAGCCCCACCTAAGAAAGTAAGTAAGAACCAAAAAAGGAAAGCCGGATAAAGATAGAAATGTGAGGAGGCGTTTCTGCAGAACTATACGTAAGTTGCAAGCATGTATCAAACAAATTCTGTTACTTCTTCGCCCCTACAGCAGCCACTTTGCCTTTGATTTGTTTTCCAAACGTAGTCATGTATGAAAATCAATCGAATTCATAAATCTGACCGCAGCTGTCATATATAATGACGTTGGATGGTATAGTAATCGTTTATCTATTCAGATAATTGTCGACACATTGATTGTAGGCAACGTATCTTCTATTATCAATCGTGAGTGTGTGCTTGTGTCACTTATTGATTGTTTCAAACAAAAGTGTTCATCGTATCTTCATGAATAAATCCAAACAATAACCAACCTTGTATCAATGCATAGTAACTTGCCCATTTCCGGTTAATAGTTCTTTACCTCACCCATGACCAAGCACAATGGAATTCCACAAATGTGGCTTCACGTAGAAAACTCTAAACTGAACAATTATCGAAAAAGAAAATAAAATTTTCCATCCACAACTTTCATGTACATATGTATATTGTATACTAAGTCAAAAAAAAAAAAAGAAAAACAAATGTTGTACGCTTTCCAAAACGTGCTATAAACAGAAAATTCGCTGAAATACAATTCTACGCATAGAAAAGGAAAAAACCTGTATAAGCGATTTCCGAAAACGCGCGGAATGTTCGTTTCGGATAATCATTTAGAAAAGTATAAAACCTAAATAGGCACGCATACACAGACTATTGCTTATCGACCTTCCTCTTTCCGCTACGAGGCAAATCTGCTAAGTGACTTGATAACGAAACCTAAGCTACCACTGGACACTTCTGAGACTTGTACTATGTACATGTGATCCATTAGTATGGCAAATTATATCTAAGAGTAATAAAAATAAAACTCCATTCGATAACCATTCGATTGATTGACGGCAAACACATGCCAGTTAGTGGAGACCTTGTACTATCGTAAATATTAAGTCATGAAAATGACTACAATTAACTGGAGGTGAGTCATGATGGACTTCAATTCACGAAGGCAGATGTTCTCAACATTTGCAACTGATTAAATAAAAAAAAATCATCCGGACCTTCACACAAATCTGAGATAAAAGTGTCTAGGTGTCTAAGTACAGTACAAGGACAAAAAAGATGTTGCATAGTCTTCCCATAAAAGTTTAAACAGCCGTTTTAGACTGGTTAAAGAAAAACACAGTAAAAGTTGTTACACAACCTGTTGATAAGGGAAATTAACGCGTTTCAGACAATAAAGCAAGTTAAATTAGAATTGCTATTAGACATGCTATGCTGGCAATTGGCGTGGAGAGAAATTAACGTGATCTTCATACCAAAAGCAGGTAAGCAAGGTCATACCATGAGGGGCGTGGGCGCCGTGGCGTAAGTGGTTAGTGTGTCGGATCACTATGCATGAGGTTCCAAGTTCGAATTCCAGAAAACACCAAAAAGTTTTTCCACTGTCCCACCTCTCGCGAGCGTCTTACAAACATCCGAGAGTATTGTTGTCTCGAAAAAGCTTCTCAAATCACCGTTCAGATACGGCAACAAACTGTAGGTCCTTTCCATTCGTGTGAAAAATATAACGCACACAACATGAGTGGTTGTGAGAAGCTAGGCCCTGGCACTTAAAAGAGCTGTTGCGCCAAATATTTATTTAAGGTCATACCATCATAAACGATTTTAGGCCCCCTATGTCTCTATGTCTCTCAAAGCCTGCAGGGACGAAAATGGTGATATAGTAGTAGAATCGCTGTCGGGGTTGAGGATATGGAAGGAACACGTCTGCAGACTGCTAAACGGCGACGATGACCAATATTCCGTTGTTATGCAGAAGGAGCCGTCAACAACAATGATCTTGGAATAGAGATGGTGGCAGAGGAACCCTTAATGGGCCATCGGCAGCGCTCATACTCCCGTAGTGGACTACTGGTCCAGGTGTACCCGGCCCCGCGTCCTAGGGGTATAACAAAAGGAACTGGCACTCCAGGTTGCGGGTTGTGCCGTCGGGTTAACCTCCCTACCACCGTACAAGATGTATGGTAACGAAGCAACTAATAGCCTCGGACACGGATGATTTTACTGTTGACGACCCTTGCAAACGGAAAAAGGATAACGATCTTCGTGGCTGAACGTGGAATGTTAGATCCCTCTACAAACCACGTGCAGCCGAACAACTTGCGGGTGCCCTAGACTGCTGCGAAATAGACATTACCGCTATCCAATAAGTGTAATGGGATGGGCCGGGCAAAAGGAGGATAAGAAACTGCGACATCTACTACGGCGATTGCTACAGACAACAAGGACAGCGTCTATTCGGGTGCGGATTTGTTATTGGAGGCACTTAGGCACTTAGGCAAGAAGTCTTAAGTTTCTGGCATGTGAACGAGCGGCTCATGACTAAATTCGCCAACATTAGCCTAATATGCGCTCACGCCCCTCACGAGAAGATGGACGACGCGACGAAGGATGACTTCTACCAGCTCTTAGACAAGACGTATGAGCAATGTCCAAGCCACGACGATAAAATTAATTGTCCTAAGTGTTTTGAACGCAAAGCTAGGAACGGAGGGCATCTTTAGTAGTGTGGTCGGAAAGCACAGCCTGCACGATATCACATCTATCAACAGACTCAGGCTCGTCGACTTTGCGGCGGGACGAAACGTTGTCGTAGTTAGTACGCGATTCCCACGTCTCGATATTCACAAGGGAACATGACTCTTCTTTGATCGAAAAACTGTCAACCAAATCAATCACATTGCGATCGACGCAAGACATTCTTCCAGTATTCTGGGTGTCCGGACTTTCCGAGGAGCCAACGCAGACTCGGATCACTACCTAGTTGTAGCCAAGGTACGGATGCGGATATCAAGAACGGAACGAAATCAACGAAATACTGTGAGGAAGTTTGACGTCGAACGGCTACAATCGCAAGAGACCGCCAGGGCCTTTGCCGATTGAGGTTCTTTTAATCTTAATCTAAGACCCATACCGCCAGCAGTAAATGCGGAAGACCAATGGCAGCGTTGCCAACAAGCCATCAAAGATGCCGCTCTAATGTACTGGGTTTCCATCGACCACCACAACGAAAACCCTGGTTTGATGATGAATGCCGGCAAGCACATGCAGCAAAACAAGAGGCGGACAAGGCGCTGCATAGGACTAGAGCTGCTTGCGAGCTCTACCAGCGGACGAGAAAAGAGGAACATCGACTTCTCAGAGAGAAGAGAAAGGAGCATGAGAAGCGCTCGGTCGAGGAGATTGAGAGACTTTATTGTTCGAAAATTTGACCAAAAAGTAAAAAGGACATGCCAGGGTCTCAAAGCCAGAACAGAAGCCTGCAGGGACGAAAATGGTAATATAGTAGTAGAATCGGTGCTAAGGACGTGGAAGGGACAGTTCCGCAGACTGCTAAATGGCGACGATGACCAATATTCTGCTGTTAGGCAGAAAGAGCCGTTCAACAGTGACGATAATACTCAAGATTCCCATCAACCCGATCAGAATGAAGTGAGGATAGTGATATCTAAACTTATATCCAACAATATAATATCCAAGGTGGTGGAACCTTGTCACCGAATTTTTCAAGGCAGGAGGAGATGAGTTGGTAAGGAGCATTCACCAGCTTATTTGTAAAATCTCGTCAGACGAAAGTATGCCCGATCCTGTCTGCCGTATTATGTGTACGCCTACCTATGTGTACGAAACCGATCGTCATAATATGAAGAGATAACGTTCTTTGGTTAAGCTTAGTTGTACCAGTAGGCGGGTCGTCTCTGGCATAATCACGGGATTCGGCACATATTGGTGTACATCGCAATTGCAAGGCTACAGGAATGAAGAAGAATTGAATTTGTCCGTCACCTGCTGTCCGAATGTCCTGCCCTCGCCGACAGAAGAATGAAGACTCTTGGTAGTTACTTCTTCACTGACCTGGAGGACTTACTTATGTCCTGTATCCCCTTGTGGGTCCTAGGGCCTCTACTACGCCTACGCGCCATCGTGTACGGTTTCTGGCAATGTGTCTGAGTTCTCCCCAACTTTTCCCTAACTGCCGTGCCTCCTTCTCGACTGTTCTGCGCCATGTTCTCCTCGGACCGCCAGGTCTTCTGCCATCCTGAGTTAGAGGGTTCCATTGCATAGCATGGTTCGCTATGGAGCTGTCACCCTTTCGGAACGTGTGACCAATCCACTGCCACTTCCGCCGTTGGATAGTTGTGCCTATTGGTTCCTGACCCGTTCTCTCGTAAAGATGTTCGTTAGAGATACGATTAGGCCAGAAAATCCTTAAGATATTGCGCAGACACCTATTAACGAACGTTTGCAGCTTTCTGGTGATAGTAGTAGTCACTCTCCACGTGCTGCAACCATATAGCAGCACGGATTCAACGTTGGAGCGGAACAGTCTTATTTTGGTGCTCAAACTGATTGCATTGCTGCGCCATTTTTTACAACATCCCGAACGCGGACTTTGCTTTGGCGATCCTGTTGGCTATATCCAGTTCGGTTCCACCATCGGTCGAGACAATACTCCCAAGATACTGGAAATCCTCTACTCTCTCTACCGGGTGTCCAGCAATGCATATTTGAGCCGATGAGTTAGTTCCAAGGCTGATAATTTTAGTTTTTGCCGTATTAATTTTCAGCCCGACGACACCTGCCTCCCTCTCCACATCTGCTGTCATTTGGTGGAGGTCCATAATTCTGTGGGAGAGTAAGCATACATCGTCTGCGTAGTCAAGATGTTTCAGTTGAGATGTAAGAGTCCATCGAATTCCTCCGTTTCCCGTCGACAAAGCTGCATGAAGCACATCGCTAATCACCAATAGGAATAATATTGGTGAAAGGATACAGCCTTGTTTTACCCCACTTTGGATCTCAAATTCCTCAGACAACCTTCCCCTGTGCAAAACGTGACATTTGGAGCCTTCATATGTAGCTTTGATAATAGCAATTAGTTTATCGGGAATGCCTCTCCTGCGTAAGGCACGCCAAATAAACTCCCTGTTGACACTATCGAACGCCTTCTCAAAATCGATGAACAGCAGGTGCAGTGGCGATCGATATTCAACACACTGTTCGATAATAATCCGCAGGGTGTTGATGTGGTCGGCACAGGAGGATCCAGAGCGGAAACCTGCTTGTTCGGTATCGAATGTGTCTTCGAGATGTTGTTTGATTCGCTCCAGGATGCTGGAGGACTTACGTCATATTGAACTGAAAGACCTCATGAGATTTATATCCCCATCTAGGTGGTTCTAAACCAGCCGTTTCCCTTTCCGATGCGATAGGCCCTCTGAGACTCATATCCTACTGTGCATTAGTTATCTGTATACATAGCTCCTCAGTAGATATCATATAATTAAAAAAGTGTTGGAAATCGTATCTCAATGCGGATTGTGTATAGCACCTACGACCTTTCAAATTGGAATCCATAAAGGCGATCATATAGTTCTATGTACGCCGAACTTATCAGTGAATGTAAGTCAATGGGTCACTTCGAAATGTTTATAACTCAAGTCCATAGGTTAAGTTATTTTAAGACCGCTTAATTTTTTGTTAAATGAGGTCATAATGTATAAACCAAAGTTATCAGTTAGTTATTGGTACACTACTAATGTGGGCAATTCAGAGATGAGCTAAAGTGTGATTTTCAGTGAGCAGTGTTGTTCATAGAGAACAATTAACGAACAAATTATAATAGTAAGCCTCCTCTCAGGGGTCTAGCTATCACGTTGGCCACTCGTCGATCCTTGATCTTCTCAAGTTCAAGCACGAAAACATGGACTACACTCCGCGATACTGAGATTTGACCGTAAATTCCGTACGAACATCCCTGTACGCGATGAATGGGACATCTTCCCCCTGTTCGGTTCACTTCTTTACAGATGACTCTAAGACCGAGGGTGGGGTGGGTTGTGGTGTTTTCTCCGAAAAGCTCAATATGAGCATCTCGTTCCGCCTCCCTGATCATTGTAGCATTTTTCAGGCGAAAATCATGGCGATTAAGTGTGCCCTGTCCTGGCTGAAGTGTAATGTACTATCTATCAGGAATATTAGCATTTTCACTGACAGCCAAGCGGCAGTCAAGTCCCTGGAATCGTGCTCCTTCACTTCAAAGGCCGCCTTAAACTGCCGTTTATCTCTTACCCCTAGTCTCCACTGGCAATAGTTCATTGCAAGAAATATGTCAAGCAATTCAAATTTCCAATGGAGACCGCAAATTTCTTGAAATAATTCATTTCATTTGCGGTCTCCATTGGAAATTTCGATTGCTTGACATATTTCTTGCAATGAATTATTGCCATGGAGACTAGGGGTTATGGAGATGATAGAGCAGTTCAACATTCACGTATGCTGGGTGCCAGGCCACAGGGACATTCCAGGAAACTGCAGGGCGGATGAACTCACCAGACAGGGTACTACTCTAAGGATTCTGCCTGATAGGCAAACTCTGGGTATGCCCCTCGCTACATGTGAGTATCTACTAAAACTGAACGCTATTATCAAGACCAAACCTCAGTTGGGAAATTGGTTCAATGTGTCACATTTCGAGACAGATCTGGCCTAGGCTGGACCAAAAATGTAGTGCCGAGTTGGTCAAGCTAAAGCGATCACAGATCAGCTGCGTTGTCGGTGTTCTCACTGGACATTGTCTTATAGGCCAACACGCCAAAAGACTTGGCCTCTTTTCCAAAGACTTCTGCAGAAGCTGTAAGGATGAGGAGGAGGAGGAAAGCATCTTTCACCTTCTATGTACTTGTACAGCCCTGTCGCTAGTTAGTTAGTTAGTTTCAGTTTATTTAGCTAGAGAGCCATTTTTGGATACATTAATAGGTATATACAAATTTTTAATAGTGAACATTAAAGAATGCTCCATCTAGGGTCCTTAAAGACCTCGGCGATTTGCCGTCACGTGCATCCATCGCTTTATCAAAAGCTCAGGTTGGTTTTTTTAGTCCCTGAGTGGTCTAATGGTTGATCCATGGTATCACAAAGGACCTTCACTGGTGTAAGTGTATCTGCACTCTCGTTCGGACAGCCAACTTTACCTAACCTAACCTATCCATGTGTATCTTACGAGGAGTTTTCTGCGTTGTTTGAACCAGTAAATCACAGTGAACAGCCGAGCAAATGTACTCCAGGGCAATCACAAATGTTTTTTGCTCAGTGAGAAGAGCAGAATGATGGCTAACAGTGATCACAATCACAGTCTCACCTCGAGGGGAGTTTCAAAGGCTTATAGTATTGTTAAGGAGAGTAATCTGCACGTATAACATACTGGAATGGGACGAAACTGTTCTGTCAGACCTTTTTGTAAAAGCTTTTATAACGGGGCTTGAGAATTCGTTAATGGATATAAGAAAACAAAAAATGTATAGCAATTCCAAATACGCTATGCAGCGATAGGGACTTGAGAATTTCAGATTTTCGAACGGTATCAACACATGGAATGTCTCATCGCTCACGAAGTACAATCAAGGAGAGTAACCCAGGAACGCCTGCCAAAGAAGGTACAACGAATGGGATGAAAAACAAGCACACTGGACGAAGACACTTTTGCCCTGATCTTTGGAGAATCTACAATATACTCAGGAAGAAAAAATACGATGACTGCTGAGGTTACTAAACAAGTAACTAGGGTTTGCGACGCATCCATGGTCCGGAAAACGTCAACAAATCGCTGGCCACCAGTATTTTTTTTATTTTTTTTCTTATAAAAGGAAACCCAAATCCCAGAGCACTCAGACTCTCCACCAGTATACTGGTGGAACCAAGAGATAGCAGACCTACGCAGCAAGTGCCATAGAGCTAGAAGATTATTCCAGCGAACCATAGCCCTGCCCTCCCACCAGGATCTACAGGTGCATACAAAGATAGGCGTAGGCACTTGAAACTAGCCATCCCAGTTGGGAATGCCGACCACAGACTCAGTAGGAAGGCAAATACTCGAGATGGCTGCAAGACGAGGGCAGGGGAACAATTTCCGACATAACCTTCGCATCGGAATTGAAATTGATAAGGTTTGAAAACTGGAGAGTTATAGAAGACTACACGGGCAGTGATCATCAGCACATCGTCTTCGACATACGACGAAAACAACGCTTTTCTAACCGAAGCCAAAGCCGAACACTGAGGTGGAACGTTAACCGAATCAAACAAAACTATCCCACGTCTGTGATCGAGGAAGGAAAAAACGCTGTTCTAGAAATAGTGGGAGCTGCTAAAACAAATATTGAGGCCACGATGCAACTCATGCGGACAGCATGTCCTATGCCCCGAGTGAGTGGTTCCAGCAGAAGCAGGCAATCGGTGTACTGGTGGACAGACGAGCTAGCCGCGCTTCGAAGAAGATGCCTACATCTTAGACGTAAAGTCACAAGGGGAAGGAGAAGGCACGCTGAACTTACGGAAGATATTCCAGCGGAGTTTAGAACAATGAGATCCGAGCTCAAGAGGGCCATCAAGTGAAGTGGGAGGATCTACGCCGGGATATCAACAGCGACCCCTGGGGACTAGGCTTCAAGGTCGTTATGCGAAAGCTGAGAGCACAGACAGCCAGCCTTGCCCTCAACAAAGAAAGGATGGAACTCATAGTGAACAACATCGACCAAGGATCGTCAACCTCAGCACACAGCTGCTACAACAACAACAACAACTCATCCTTTTAGGGCGCCCGACACCATTTTGGCCCAACGGCAAGAAATCTCCGAAATCACCGAAGAAGAGCTGATCCTTGCGGCGAAAACACTGTAGAGAAAAAAATCCCCATGGGCCTGACGGAACACCAGCAGAAGTGCTTAAAGTGATTGCCCAGACATGTCCTCAGGTGCTGCTGTGCATGTGCAATAGCTACCTCCAGGAAGGAGTTTTTTCCCAGGAGCTGGAATTTACAACGTTTGGTGTTGATCAGCAAAGGAAAAGGATACCTGGATTCCCCATTAGCGTACAGTCCTCTGTGTATGCTGGACATAGCAGGGAAACTTTTGGAGAAGATGCTGAAACTAAGGCTCACAACAGCGGTGCAGAGAGCAGGAGACTCCGCAAGACAGCACTATTTCAGGAAGGACTACTCTACGATCGGACCAATTGAAGAAGTGGTCAGGACTGCCCAAACGGCTCAACAGGGCAACCACTATTCAAGGAAGATCCTATTGCTAGCAACTCTGGACGTGCGAAATGCCTTCAATTCAGCCAGGTGGTGCGACATGCTGAATGCCCTCGAAAATTCCTTTGATATTCCCGAATATCTCTTGAGCGTGGTGAAGGACCGGAAGTTGCTATACAACATCACAGAAGGACCTCGAAGTAAGGAGATTACTGCTGGAGCAACGCAGGGCTCAATCTTAGGACCTGATCTCTGAAACAACTCCTACAATGGCCTCCTTCGTATGGAGATGCCTGAAGACACCTTCCTGGTGGGGTATGCAGACGATATAAAATACATTTGGATATCGTTTGCATATGTATAAATGAAATGATACGTGCTTACAAACTTTCGGCAAGCCATTAACGTATATGCAGAAGAGAATAGGGCCTAGTATGGAATCTTGAGGTACCCCAGCCAAAATACCTCTCGCTTCTGAAATAGTTCCGTTTACAGCAACTGTCTGTGTTCTGTCTTGTAAGTAATTCTCTATTAGACGAGCTGCCGAGATACAAAAACAAGAGACAAGTTTACTAGATAGTACCTTGCGATTGACTCTGTCAAAAGTCGTAGGACAAATTAAGAAGGCAGGCATAGAGCTGTCACGCAATCTTCATCAAATTGGACTCAATACCATTCTGAACCTTTACTACCATAGTGATACAGCGGCCATGAAATCGCTCTGAAACCAGACTGGTACTGTGATATTAGACAATTTTGATTCAAGATGCCGAAGAAAGTGCCTAAGATTTTCTTCAAGATCTTTGATAGGCAAGCCAAAATGCTAATTGGACGGTAGTCACAGTTACTCTGGTCGAAGATAAAAAATAAAATAAATATTTGGCGCAACAGCTCTTTGAGTGCCAGGGCCCAACCTCGCAACCACTCATGTTGTGTGCGTTATATTTTTCACACGAATGGAAGGGACCTACAGTTTAGTGTCGTATCCGAAGTGCAATATGTTTTGAGAAGCTTTCTCGTGATAACAATATTCTCGGATGTTTGTCAGACGTTCGCGAGAGGTGGGACCATGAAAATACTTTTTGGTGTTTTCTGGGATTCGAATTTGGAACCTCACGCGCTGTGGTCCGACACACTAATCACTTGTGCCATGGCGCCTACGAGCTCTGGATGTAGGGAAGTATTAATTTGATAAACCAAAGAGGTATGCCATCTTCTCCCAATAGCATTTGATTTTAATGCTTGAACAGTTGCAAGTACTTCGCCTCAGAAACAACAGCTTCATAGCCAAAATTGTACTGTGAATCGCCTAATAGCGGGTGTTTTTTAAGTCAGTACTAACATCAGACAGATTGTCAGATTGCAAACTGTCAGTGTAATTTTTACTCAGTAGTCTTTGCAATTTTATCGTGGTAACATACACGCTTCAACAGCGTTACCAAATTTTAGTTATTTGGTTCCAAAATTATCGTTCTGTGTGCCTAACTTATAGAGCACTTGCACCATATTACACCCGACATAATCGACCATCTGAGAGCGCTATTAACTGTATTTTTGACCGTTTTCGCACAACAATTTCTTTGCAGGTTCAGTGGCACCGAGACGCATAAGAAGAGTGCATACTGAAGAGAGTATGGCATTCGTTCAGAAGAGTGTTGAAGAAGATCTAAATTCATCTATTCGACGTCGTTCACAACAGCTTAGTCTTTGTCCGTCCACTTTATGGAAAATTTTAAGCAAAGATCTTGGTTTGGAGGCTTACAAGATCCAGCTCGTGCAAGAATTGAAGCCGAATGACCATCTTTTCAGTCGAAATTTCAGTGAATGGGCCCGAAATCAACTGGCATTGGATCCGCTGTTTTATCGATAAATTGTGTTCAGCGATGAGGCTCATTTTCCGCCCAATGGGTATGCCAATAAGCAAAATTGTCCCTTTTGGAGCGAAGATAATCCACATGAGATTATCGAAACGCCATTACATCCCGACAAAATGAACAATTTGGTGCGGTCTGTGGGCTTCTGGAATCGAACCATGTTTTTTTTTTTTTTTTTTTCAAAAATGAGGCTAATCAGCGTGTTACGGTCAACGGTATTCGCTATAGAGGCATGATTTATGAATTTTTCGTTCCCCGATTGAATGGCATGAATGAGGAAGAGATGTGGTTCCAGCAGGATGACGCTCCGTGCCATGCAGCTACCGACACAATTAATCAGAGCAATACACGGAAGGGAACTCTGGGCTTTGTAACCGACAGTTTGGATTCCGAAAGAAACGAAGTACTAACCATGTAATACAAGCTGTGTGCGATACAGCACGTGAGACAATTGCGGCAGAAAGATGGCTCGGAAGAACAAAACAGTACTGTGCTGTGGTGACATTTGACGTCAAGAACGTGTTCAATTCAGCCGACTGGAGCTGTATACTAAAAGCATTGAGTGACCTGCAGGTACCAAACTACCTACTGCGGATAATTGTGAACTACTTCGAAGGCAGAACCCTTTACTATGACACAGAAGAGGGACCAAAGAGATACAAAATCACGAGACGAGTTCCACAAAAGTCGGTCCTGGGACCAATTCTATGGAATATAACGTGCGACGGCATTCTAGGAACACAAAGGCCGAACGGAGTAGACATCATTGGTTATGCCGACGATATCGTAATTGTAGTAGTGGCCAAAAAATTAGAGGAAGTTGTGCAAAACAGCAATAAAACAATCGCAAACGTGAAGCTATGGCTACAGACATAAGGTTTAAATCTAGCGGACCACAAAACCGAAGCCGTTCTCAGAAGCAGTCGTAACCATACAGGTCAGTGAGCAAATTATCGAATCGAAGCAGTACATCAAGTATCTGGGAGTGTTGCTGGACCACAGACTCAGCTTCAGGGACCACCTAATGTACGCAAGCGAGACGGCCTCCCGGACAGTAGCGGCACTATACAGACTAATGCCAAATATTGGGGGACTAAGGCTGCCCATCAGAAATCTCCTAACAACCGTGAGTAGGTCAATACTCCTGTATGCGGCCTCAATATGGGCATCAGCGACGCATCGTAAGTCATACATTAGAACGATGAATTCGGCGCATAGAATTGCATCTTCAAGGTTAGATATGCTGCGCCTTTAGAACTGTATCAGCGGATGCGATAAGCGTAATATCAGGCCGAATGCCTATCTAGACGCGAAGAAGACTGCGGCCATACGCGAAAACGAGCACGATGAGGGAACAACAGCTATAGAAGCTATAAAAGCAGAATGGCAACATAGGTGGAATATCACAACCAAAGGGCGATGGACATACAAATTGATCCCCGAAGTTGATGAATGGATTAGTAGAAAGCACGGGGAGGTAAACTACTACCTAACACAATTTCTATCGGGGCACGGATGCTTCCGGGAGTATCTCTACAAGTACAAGCACGCGGATGACCCATTCTGTCAGCACTGTGAAGTAAAAGTGCAGAACGCAGAGCACGTACTGATGGAATGCCAAAAATACACAAGGGCTAGGAAAGAGCAATTGGCAGGCAAGTGACCCCAAGAAGCCAGACCTCATTTATCTTGGCAAAGAGCGAATGCTGGGCGCCGTGGCGTAAGTGGTTAGTGTGTCGGATCACTACGCATGAGGTTCCAAGTTCGAATCCCAGAAAACACCAAAAAGTTTTTTCACAGTCCCACCTCTCGCGAGCGTCTGACAAACATCCGAGAGTATTGTTGTCACGAAAAAAGTTTCTCAAATCGCCGTTCGGATTCGGCATTAAATTGTAGGTCCCTTCCATTCGTGTGAAAAATATAACGCACACAACATGAGTGGTTGCGAGAAGCTAGGCCCTGGCACTTTAAAGAGCTGTTGCGCCAAATATTTGTATTTGAATGCTGGGAGACTACAAATTAAGTAATCACGAGTATGATGCAGCGTATAGAGGAACGAGCAACGAGAAACGCAAGAAACGAAGATCCTGCCAGCTCTGACAGCTAAAAAGAAGTGACGAAATGTTAAACCTGCCCCTGCGAGCGAATGTCCTGACTGGCGGTGCCGCAGGGGAACAACAGGACAGAGAATTCGGAGGGGCTTTTGCGCGTAACCATGCAGGAGTATGGAGTCGGGCATGACTACATAACTCGACACCCTTTAGTTCATTGAGTGAGACACAACTTAGTTCGCTCGAAGTATTGACAAGGAATTCATCATTTAAAACAGTAGGGTCAAGCACGCAGTTAAACTTTTCCCCTTCACTTGCACCAATTGCTCGAAGACTCGACCATAGCTGCTGTGGGGACAGCAACTTTGATGCAGAATACTTTCTTGCAGTTTGACGTGCTTGGCAGTACGTTTCCGAGTTTCGAGAGGTAGGATTACTGCTTCACCTGCGATAATGTTTACAACGCTAGACGACGAGTATAACCACATTCAATGCGCAACCCAATTCTATTTTTAGCCCGCCAAACCAGCGGTAGACTCTTTCCTGTTGGTAGTGTATAATCTATAAATCAAATTCTTCTAATCGCCACCGGCCATGGGGCATCCCCAGATAGCCGATTTCAAAGAATCAACGACCCAGCTGTCGATGGAAATCTTATCAACTAGTTTCCGTTCCCCAAGCAAACCCGCTTATCTGACCGTAACTCCATCGAGATGTTCTCATTCCGCTGAAAAGAGTTTTCGAGGTAAACCCATTCAGGATACACTAAGTCCACTTGTATATTTGTTTGGACAGCGAGTGCCCACACACACACACACAGTCACAGCCGAGAGCTGAACACTTGTTTCGCTACTCAAGTCGGCACTTGTTCGCCCGCGGAGGCGAATAGCATAGCAGACGTGCTCAGGTGCCCATCATCCATGTCGTCTTCCTCTGTACGTCTGACTAAGTGTACCTTGGCGCTTTGGGTTGCGGTTTCCATGACCACAAAGGCAGCCATTCAAGGTGGTTGCAGACTATCGATATACATATGTAAATTCCAAGCGCCAACCTTGTCGTCGGTGGCTGATACCGTGGCTAATGGGACGGCAAACAGTGTTTGGTATGCTCACCTCGTAGATTGGCAGCTTGTCCGAGTTCCACTGGGCGATACGCTCGACGCTTTTGTCCACCACTGTGACCGTGATTCCCGGGCACTTGTAGGCCATTACACTGCACGTTGGACCGCCAACGTAGCCCGCTCCGATGCAACACACTTTGGACACTCCGACGACGGCTTGCGACATGATTTGCGCTCGCGATTAACTGTGCTAAACCAATTAGAAGGAAATTCACTAAATGACGAGGCTGGACAAGACGGCTGCGTTGGGGGCGGATGGGGCGAACGCGACACACATTTGCGAGGAATTTATGAATGAGACCGAGTATCCTGGACTGGCGGGGGTAGTACTGTGGCTGTTTGCGGGGGAGTCGTGCGCGTGACGGTGGATGGCAAGTTAGGCTTTGTTCGGGAGGAAATAACGAAACACTTCGGATTTAATTTGGAAGTTCGCGGAACGATTTAACGCGGTGATGTTGCGCGGATGGCTGTGGAATGAGCGATGGATGGCAGTTCTTTGACTTTTCATAGGAATTTCGTTTGACACATGGTATTGGATGACAGCTAGTGATGTGTAGTGCGGCGTTGGCAACGAGTAATGACGGTACAGCGGCTCGCTGGTTCATGAATACAGGGTATTCCAGCGGAGTTAATGGAATAATTGAAGATTTTTTTTTTTTCGGAAATCGTGAAAACTTCCTGCGGTCAAACGATTTCAAAATATAAAACAAATTTTATCCCGAATTAGAAATTATTTATTTATTTATTTATTCGTCTCCAAGTATTATAAACTTTTTATACTATTTACAAGATCAAATATAATATTTACAAACTATAGTAATAGTATCCATCGCGATGTATGGTGGGCAAAAATCCTCTTTTCTAGTCCTCCTCGTGGGCGCTGGAAATGTCTAATCCTAGTTCTCTAGGTTAGTGTCAGCTAAGACTAACACGCATGTATCAATCGTGCCCAGTTGTCTTCGAGAATGAGGTAACAACGGATACCCAACTCCCTGGTTGTGTGAGCTTTAGAACCGTGCCGAGGGATGGAAGACTGGGGGTTAAACCAGTCCTAACGACCTCCTGTGGGCGCCCTTGCAGGGCCCACAATAAGTTGCGCCTTATCTTAGCATGCCGGTAAACTAAGATCGACCAGTTGTTCCGTGCTTACTCGTGGGAACCGAAATGAATAGTGGAAACTTAAACAAACAAAAAACAAAAAAAAAACTACAAAAAACACAAATAAATTTAATTATACCTGGTGTTCAGGTGAAATGTCTAAAACCTATTACAAAATCATACTTTTATATCAATATGAAATAATAGATGGCACTCTGCTATATAAGATGTAAACTCCCCAAAATATCCACAAAATATCCCCAAAAAATTCCCTATTTCCTCTTTTCTAAGTTAAGCTAAGTGGCTTAACCTAAGCTCTCTTCCTATTCGTTTCCCGACTCGCATAGAGGTAAGACCTACTCTTTAATAAAGAAATTTGTTCAACCCAAAACGCTTTTTTTCTTACTCATCTCTCTTTTCTTTGATTTTTTCCCAACACATAATTTTCTCCAATTGTGCCCTCCAATTGGCGACCCTCAAATTATATCGAAGAAACCAGCACACTTCCATCGAAACCAACAAATTTTCGAGCTACCCTAAAACCCCCCGCAACATTTGGTCCATCAACCCGGATCTTCGAACAAACAAAAAATTATAGAAGAGAATATCAAGACACACTTTTTCTACACGAGCATCATTGGCATCGGTCCCCACGCTGCCCAGGCTCCCCACGCTACACACTTCAACACATCGCTGTTACATTCCGAGAACACGACAATCAGTCGAAATTGGAGTTAATCAGGTGCGTACAGTATTTTTCCTTATCAGTGCGAGTATTACCGCGTGTATTTTTTTGTTAAAGTAGTTTTTTCGTCGCGTTTCAATATTATACGATATAATTTTACTTAAAATATCATGTGCATATTTCAAACCTACATATATCTATGAGAAGAAATATATTAAATTTGCCTAAAAGTGAGTGATTTTCCATATCCATTACATAGTTCAAATTTCTCCCATATTGACCCATATTCACCATCCCCTTTATTTGTCAATATGAGCAATTTAGATGCATTCATTTTAACCGCAGATCAACTAGTTGAGTTTCGCGCCTCTTTTAAAGAAAAACCAATAGTTGATCATACTGTTTCGTCTTTGAAAGGCTATAAGATCGAACTTCGAGATCTGTGGCTTGAAGTGAAAAAGCATTATTTACAGTGTGTGCGTTCTGACGAGGCTACAAATGAAAGCAAAGAAGATTTCGTAGAGATCGTTAAGGCCAAATATCGTTCGTCTTCGGATACGTATGTAACGTGTCTTGGTGAAATACTCAGCTCAATCGAAAAGTTAGAAGCAATAAAGGAAAGCCCAGTAAGCCCAATTGCGCCATCTCCAATCGATAACAGTTCCTCGCATTCCATAAAGTTACCCCCGTGTGACGCCGAAGTGTTTTTTGGCAGTTATCTCGAATGGCCCTCCTTTAGGGACATGTTTACCGCGGTGTACATTAAGCATGCCAAGTTAAGCCCGGTACAAAAGCTTTTCCACCTCCGCGCAAAAACAAAAGGTGACGCGTTCCATATTGTGAGCAAATTTCCACTCGTGGACGAAAATTTTGATGTTGCTTGGAAAGCATTAAGGGATCACTTCGAAAATAAAAGAATCCTGGTGAATAATCAAATAAAAATTCTTCTCAATTTACCCTTTATTCAAATTGAATGTGGTAGACTAATAAAGAAGCTACAAGCCGACTGCTTAGCTGCTCTTAAAACGCATGGTATAGCCACTGATTCTTGGGACTCTATCGTTACTTTTCTTTGCTCAAGTCGCCTTCCAGAAGCGACGTTATCCCTTTGGGAACAGTCATTGACGTGCCCCACCGAAATTCCCTCATGGAAAGACATGAGTACTTTCCTTTCCAATCGCTACCACGTTCTTGAGACTGTTTCGGATATGGCAATTGGTAAGAAATCTAAACCAGTTGTTACCGAAATGCAGCAATCCGAAATCAACCCTCGTTCAAAGAACGTAAAAACTTATCACAACAAACCCAACATACATAACTGCAAGGTCTGCATAGGTCAACATGCCCTCCGTCTTTGCCCCGAGTTTTTAAACATGAGTATTGACCGTAAAATTTCAACGGTTCGAAATTATAACTATTGCTCTAATTGTCTGGCCATAACCCAATACACATGAGGCATGCAAGAGTAACAATACATGTTTCAAATATAAGAATCGACATCACACATTGTTACATCTAGACAACGCCCCTTCTGCTTCCCTCAGTGAACCCTCAACTTCAAGGTCGACTCCAGCTTCTCATGCTGTCCCATCCCCAAATATACAGTCCACTCCAAATACGAATCACCAATCCCATTTTTCATCTAACCATCGGCAAGTTATTTTGGCTACCTCAATGGTGAAAATATCCCATCACGGGACCCAGTTGAATGCGCGGGCTCTAATTGACCCCGGTTCAGAGGTATCGTTTATTTCTGAAGAGATTCAGAATATATTGAATTTATCCACCCAGCCCATACACGCACAAATTTCGGGTATGAGTAAAACCATCACCGAAATTATGCTCGTTCACTCTTTGTTGAAGCCATAGGAATGATTTCACTCTCAATGTCCAAGCGTTGGTCCTCAAACAATTAACAGGTAATCTCCCTTCACAATCGCTTAACGTTGTTGATCTCGAAAGTCAAATTGATTTTCCCTTAGCTGACCCGTTTTTTAATCGACGGTCCAAGATAGATATGCTCATTGGAGCAGATTTGTATCCATCTATAATACTAGATGGTGTGAAAAATAAGATATTAAACACCCTTATGGCGCAGAATACCATTTTCGGCTGGGTATTATTAGGTCCGGTTGTTTGTTCAACAGCGCATAACTCTTTTTACTCTACGTTTGTATCTTATTTCAATGAAATTTCGCTCGATAAGCAAATCGAGAAATTTTGGAAGAGAGGAATTGCCACGGAATCCCTCGCTATCTCCGGCAGATCAATTTTGTGAGAGTTTGTATGCAAAAACCACTCGGCGAGACTCTACAGGGCGTTACATTGTGTCTCTGCCATTTAAAGAAAGCTTTCCCAATGAGATCGAAATAGGAACTTCAAGAGACATTGCATTGAAGCAATTCCTTAGGACTGAAAGGCGCTTACTATCCAAACCTCAATTCAAAGATCAGTATTATTCAGTGATCCAAGAATACCTCACCCTTGATCATATGGAACCCACAGATTCATCTGAAGTTTCAGAATTCAATAAAATTCACTCTTATTACTTACCCCATCACACTGTGATCAAGCCCTAAAGTACTACTACAAAGGTAAGAGCTGTATTCAATGCTTCAAACCCCTCTTCCAATGGAAGGAGTCTCAATGACATTCTTTACTCTGGTCCCATATTACAGTCCGACATAACCCTACTACTTTTAAATTGGCGATGCTTCAAATATGTGTTTAATAGTGACATCGAAAAGATGTATAGGCAGATGCTTGTCAACCCTAAACATACATCTTTTCAAAGAATTTTGTTTCGTGAAACGCCACATGATCGCATAGGCGATTTTCAACTCAAAACTGTTACATTTGGAGTGAATTGCGCTCCGTACCTAGCTATTCGAACTCTACGACATCTTGCTGATGATATTAAGAATTCGCACCCTCTCGCTTCGACCATTCTGCGGCGAGATTTTTATGTAGATGACGTACTATCAGGTGCTCATGATATCCAAACCGCACTATCTGCTCAGCATCAACTAGTATCCGCTCTTTGTTCAGCTGGGTTCAGTCTCCGAAAGTGGACCTCTAATTCGCCAGAGTTGTTAAGCCACATACCAAAAGAGCATCTTTTTGATGAAGACTTTCTCTTAATTGATTAAAAGAGTTCAGCGAAAACTTTAGGTATTTGTTGGGAGGCCATTTCAGACACTTTTTCTTTCTCAGTCCCTTCAGACACTTTGCTGGGCCCTATTACCAAACGATCGGTCCTCTCTGTCATTGCGAAATTATATGATCCAGCAGGATGGCTTGCTCCGGTTGTGATTTCAGCAAAAATAATCATGCAACAGATCTGGAAAAATCAGACAGAATGGGATCAAAATCTCAAACCCTTAACACTACAAATGGTTCGTGTGGGATTCGAAAAATTGCACTTTATTCAAAACCATGAGATATTTGTGTGGACGGATTCCACGATTGTTTTGTCATGGCTTAGTAAACCACCATGTACTTGGAAAACGTTCGTGGCCAACAGAACTTCCGAAATTCAAATTAATATGAATAACGCTTCTTGGCGCCACATTTCTTCTGCTGACAATCCTGCAGATCTGGCTACTCGTGGTTTAACACCTGACGATTTACGTGAAAGCGAGCTGTGGTGGCATGGTCCAAGTTGGTTGCGAGAGCCCTCAAGTAACTGGCCAATTTCAATCCCATCTCCCCCAGAAGAGTCATTGCTAGAGCCAAAACCTCTTAAAACATTTGCGACCACCACAGATGTTGACTTCGAGCTCATGCTTCGTAGATTTTCTACATGGCATAGAGCAGTTCAAACGGTAGTGCATGCGATCATATGAAAACACAAGCGTTTTCACTCAGCTGAGGCCTACCAACTCCTACTCTCAACCTCCACGCGGTGACAGCCGGGTGCCTAGTACCCTAATCCAAGAAATGGGTAACCAACCCCGTTTGGCGAATTCTTGGTGGCAGCAGATGAGAGAGGGGGGAAGAGTGCTTTTCTCACTAGAGCGCTTCTTCCTGTTCCAGGCGGCAGCGGACGAATTCCCTAGACGGAGTCAACGGTGGCGTCTATAGTTCCAGTTAGGTTGAACTTAGTGAACACCTTGCGCGAGCTGCTTCGACGTATTCGGATCACAGGTCGGTAAGGAATTTCCAATGTTGGTCAGGACATTGGAATAGAGATGGTGGCGGAGGAGCCCTTAATGGGCCAACGGCAGCGCTCATACTCCCGTAGTGGACTACTGGCACCGGTGTACCCGGCCCCTCGTCCTAGGGGAATAATTAAGGAACTGGCCCTCCAGGTTGGGGGTTGTGCCGTCGGGGTAACTTCCCTACCACGTAAAAAAACGCATGGTTCCGAAACAACCAAAAGCCTCGGATAAGGATGACCCAACTAATGACGACCCCAGCAAACGAAATAAGGACAACGACCTTCGGATCTGTACGTGGAATGTTCTGTCCCTTTACAGACCACGTGCAGCCGAACAACTAGCAGAGGCCCTAGACTGCTATAAAGCAGATATTACCGCCATCCAGGAAGTGCGATGGGATGGGCCGGGCAAAAAGAGGATGAAAAACTGTGACATCTACTACGGTGATTGCTACAGAGGCAACAGGCAACGCTTATTCGGATGCGGATTTGTCATACGCGGCAGACTTAGGCAAGAAGTCTTAAGCTTCCGACACGTGAGCGAGCGTATTATGACGATCCGGATCAAGGCTAAATTCGCTAACATAAGCCTAATATGTGTTCATGCCCCCACAGAAGAAAAGGACCCTGCCACCAAAGAGTGTTTCTACGAGCTCCTCGACAAACCATACGAGCAATGTCCTAAATACGACGTTAAAATCGTATTGGGCGATCATATTGCGATCGACGCAAGGCATGCCTCCAGTATTCTGGATGTCCGGACCTTCCGAGCGGCCAACATAGACTCGGATCATTACCTTGTTGTAGCCAAGGTACGAATGCGGATATCCCAATCTGAGCAACAAAGAAGAATTACTGTGAGAAAATTTAACGTCGAAAAGCTACAATCGCAAGAGACCGCCAGACTCTTCGCTGAACGCGTATCCCGAAATCTCTCAATCACCCCTTTGCCGCCAGCATCAAGTACCGAAGACCAGTGGCAACGCTGCCAACATGCCATCAGAAACGCCGCGACTGATGTGTTGGGTCTCGCTCGACCACCACCGCGAAACCCCTGGTTTGACGAAGAATGCCGGCGAGTGCATGCAGCAAAACAAGAGGCATACAAAGCGGCGCTGCAAAGGAAGACGAGAGCTGCTCGTGAGCTCTACGAGCAAAAGAGACGGGAAGAACATCGGCTTCTCCAAAAGAAGAAGAAAGAGCATGAGAAGCGCGCGTTTGAGAATATCGAGAGTCTATACTCCAGGAACAATGTACGGAAGTTTTACCAAAAGGTACAAAGAACGTGTCAGAGAAGTAATACCCGTACAGAAACCTGTAGAGATGAAAATGGAACCTCGTAGTAGAATCACAGTCGGTGCTGAGAATATGGAAAAACTACTTCTGCAGACTGTATAACGGCGACGAAGACCAACATCCCGCTGTCAGGCAGAATGAACCATTCAACATAGACGATGATAGTCAAAATTTCCGTCCACCTGACCAAAACGAAGTGAGGATAGCAATATCCAAGCTAAAATCCAACAAGGCTGCTGGACCTGACGGCTTACCGGCCGAACTTTTCAAGGCAGCTGGGGATGAATTGGTAGAGTGCATACACCAACTCATTTCTAATATTTGGTCAGACGAGTGTATGCCTGATGAATGGAATCTCAGCATCGTTTGCCCGATTCACAAGAAAGGAGACCCCCTCAACTGCGCCAATTATAGAGGCATCAGTCTCCTCAACATCGCATACAAGATCTTTTCTGCGATATTGTGTGAACGCCTGAAACCCTTTATCAACAGCCTGATTGGACCCTATCAGTGCGGTTTCAGGCCAGGAAAGTCCACCATCGATCAAATCTTCACACTTCGGCAGATCCTGGAGAAAACCCAAGAATTCCAAATCGATACTCACCACCTCTTTATCGATTTCAAGGCCGCCTATGACAGCATCTATAGAGAAGAGCTTTATAGAGCCATGTCTAGTTTTGACATCCCTGCCAAACTTGTCCGCCTGTGCAGGCTGACGATGGAGAACGCTCGCTGCTCCATCAAGGTCGGTAATGACCTCACCGAGACCTTTGATGTCAAAAAAGGCTTTAGACAAGGTGACGCGCTGTCATGTGACTTCTTCAATATTGTACTTGAACGGATTGTGCGGAACTCACAAGCCAACACCGGAGGCACAATGTATTACAAGTCTGTACAACTGCTTGCATACGCCGACGATATAGACATTATCGGAAGATCTCAGCGGGCTGTCACCGGTGCTTTTGCAAGCATTGAGGCGGAAGCGGCTAAAATGGGTTTGGCGATAAACGAGGGCAAAACCAAGTATATGCTGTCAACTAGAAGGGAAAACCAACACCGACGAATTGGACAAAACGTCACCGTGGGCAGCTATAACTTCCAGGTAGTAAGGGACTTTGTCTACCTTGGCTCTGCTATAAATTTTTGTAACAAAATCAGCGTAGAAATCAATCGAAGAATAACTCTTGCCAATCGCTGTTTTTTTGGGCTTATAAGGCAATTCAACAGTAAAGCCCTATCTCGAACAACTAAGGAGACTCTATATAAGACCTTGATCATCCCAGTCCTGCTTTACGGCGCTGAAACATGGACTTTATTAAAAGAGGATGAAGATATCCTTGGCCGCTTCGAGAGAAAAATTCTTCGTAAGATTTTCGGTCCCGTTTGTGTTGACGGGTTTTGGAGGAGAAGATTCATTCACGAACTATACGAGCTGTACAGCGACATCGACCTAGTCAAAAAACTGCGTATTGGACGTCTGAGATGGCTAGGACATGTAGAGCGAATGGACACCAACGCTCCGGCCCGCAGAGTCTTCGAATCTAACCCGGAGGGACGACGCAGTAGAGGGAATCATCGCCGTAGGTGGCGCGCACAAGTTCAAGGGGACCTCGACCAACTTGGAGTGCGCAACTGGAGGCAATTAGCTAAAGACCGAGCTAAATGGAGAGGCTTGTTGGTTGAGGCCCAGGTTCACCCCGAACTGTAGCGCCACCTAAGTAAATAAGTAGAGCAGTTCGTGTTCTTAGCTACATGTTTCATTTTTTCAACGCATCCCGATTCCGTCAAAGAAAATATTCATCTCATTTGCTCTCCCCTGAAGAAATAATATTTACTAAAAATAAAATGATTATGCTTTCTCAACAAATATACTTTTCCCTAGAATATAAATCTTTACTTCAAAGAAAGCCCCTCAAACCCACTAGCTGTTTATTGACACTTAACCTTTTTTTGGATTCTAAACAAATCCTTCGTGTTAATGGAAGATTAACTTCTTCTACATTAACGTATAATGAGAAGCATCCTATTTTACTTCCATATAATGGTTACTTCTGGAAACTATTTATTGCATTTGTGCATCAACTTTCTTTGCATGGTGAAATACAGCTAATGGTTCGCATACTACGATCCGAATTTTGGATACCTAAGCTAAAAAATTTGGTAAAGAAATGTATCCATGATTGTAAAGTATGTATTTTGCACAAAAAGAAAATGCGTACTCAACTAATGGGTGTGCTACCCTTGGAAAGAACAACATTTACTCTGCCATTTACGAATGTTGGTATTGACTTTGCAGGTCCCTTTCTTATTAAGAATTACTGTGGAAGGACTTGTCGATTGGAGAAAGGCTATGTGTGTCTGTTTGTCTGCTTTTCAACGAAAGCAATACATTTAGAAGCAGTAAGTGATCTGTCAACTCCCGCTTTCCTTGCATCTTTTTCTCGTTTTGTTGGCCGAAGAGGTATGCCTGATCACATATTTTCCGACAACGGAACCAATTTTGTCGGTGCATCGAAATCACTTCTGCTAGATTTTCAAAATGCCCTCAAAACTTACCCAAATACCAACTTTACTCAAATAAAATGGACATTCATACCTCCTGGTGCCCCGCATATTGGTGGGCTATGGGAGGCAGGAGTCAAGAGTTTTAAGGCACATATTCGCAAGACACTAGGTAGTACTAAACTCACATTTGAGGAGTTTTCAACGTTTCTTGCACGCGTAGAATCTTGCCTTAATTCCCGACCTAGTTTGTTAGCATCTTATCCCTAATTAATATTATACTATTGTAATTTATAAGGAGTGAGTGGAGTCCCTCCATAACCAAAGGTTCCCCCCTAGATTTAAGTTAGGTTAAGTTACTTTCTTACCACCGAGTCTATTTTTACTGTACTGTTTAGCAGCGGATGCTGCAAGGCGGCCGGTAATGTTCAGGTGAAATGTCTAAAACCTATTACAAAATCATACTTTTATATCAATATGAAATAATAGATGGCACTCTGCTATATAAGATGTAAACTCCCCAAAATATCCACAAAATATCCACAAAAAATTCCCTATTTCCTCTTTTCTAAGTTAAGCTAAGTGGCTTAAACTAAGCTCTCTTCCTATTCGTTTCCCGACTCGCATAGAGGTAAGACCTACTCTTTAATAAAGAAATTTGTTCAACCCAAAACGCTTTTTTTCTTACTCATCTCTCTTTTCTTTGATTTTTTCCCAACACATAATTTTCTCCAATTGCGCCCTCCAATTGGCGACCCTCAACTTATATCGAAGAAACCAGCGCACTTCCATCGAAACCAACAAATTTTCGAGCTACCCTAAAACCCCCCGCAACACCTGGGGAAGTACTCTTTGGACAGACAGGGATGGAGCTGGGGGTCGATGACGTAGTGTCGTCCCCACAGTCTTCCACGCCTGGGCTAGAGAAGGAGCTAGAGGACGTTTTACTGGCTAGCGACAGCGAGGATGCGGACAGCACACTCACTGACGCTTGCGCAGTGGGAAGTGAGCAGGGTAGTACTATCACTTCTGTAATTAAGAGCGATAGTGGGTTGGCGGGTACTCCCATCTTATTAGAGCAGGGCACACGTTAGTTGGCTGGTACTCTCACGGAAGTTAAAAAGGGTAGCAGTGAGTTGGCTGCCACTCTCACTAAATGTGGCAAGGGAATAGTGACCAAAGGAACTAGTAGCGCAGCTGGCGAGAACTCTGCTGCTCCTAGTTTCTTTGAGGTCGTGTGGAAGGGTAGCAGGAAAAACGCACACCAACTGGAGAAGATGCTTGTGCGCAATGCTCGACGGAAGGTCGAGAGTGCTAACCGCAAAGTTGAACAGTTTCGGGGGGGTGTGACGTTAACTCCTTGAGTGCTTGGGATAGATTGCAGCTTGATAAGACTTCAGCTGCGGGGGTCAGTAGGGTGGCGTTCCAAAGTAAAAGGAGCAGATCCGACGATGTCGTGGAACCGAGCGCGGCGAAAAAGGTGAAGGCTGGTATTTCGCCTTTGGCGCCCCCGAATTACGACCCGGAAGACGAGCTCCTTGTTGCTATTGTCAACGAGCAGGAGCCCTGCGGTCGCCTGACAATGAACCAGTGGATTACCGTCGAGGAGAAGTTTAAAGATGCTCTGTGGAAGAAGATGTCTTCCACTGAGGATAGTGACCTTTAATTCGGTGCTGGATGGGAAGGGGTCCGGAAGGTTGTTGCCTGTGGGAACAAAGCCTCTGCTGACTTCCTCAGACAGTGTATTTCGGAGGTTGGGGAAGTATGGAGCTGGTCTCAGCTCAAGTGCGTGACTATGGCGGAGTTGGCTAGATACACTCCGCCCAAAGCTTGGGTCTGGGTTCCACTGCCATACACCTACCTAGAAAAATTGCTTGGTCTCCTCCACATGCAGAACAGGGAGTTGAGGGCCGATACATGGAGAGTGCTCAAGACAGGGCCTTGTAAGCAGTTTGGTCAGCACTTCTTGCTGGCCCTAAATAGGGAATCGCTGCCATGCCTCGAAAAGACCAAAGGGATGGTGCGATATAGCATGGGGAAGGTCATGCTAAAGCTCATGACCAAGAGTGTGGAGGAGGAGGAGGAGCCCAAAGATGATGGAAGTGATGCAAATAAACCTGCATCACAGTAAGGCTGCGACGGCATGCTTGATCAACTACATCATCAAGCATGACGTCTCGGCCATACTGGTACAAGAGCCATGGATCAGCCACAACAACCAGATCCAAGGGCTCAAAAACAGGAACTACACGTTGTTCTACAAAGCCAACGAAGGTAAAATCAGTATACTTTTAAAAAACAACATAAGGGCATTTCTTTTGAATAATTTCAGTCACGGCGATCTAGTAGCAGTCTCCTGTGAAAGAGAGGGAAGTAAACCGCTGTGCCTGGTCTCTGCATATCTCCCGTACGAGCTGGCGGAGATTCCATCTGTGAAGATGAAGAAGTTGGTAAGGAAGGACAACTGACTCTTCATCGTGGACTGCGATGCAAATGCGCATCACTCGCAATGTGGTAGCAGTGATACTAATACAAGAGGTGACAGACACTTGAAAGACTTCTTGATATTCACATCAGAAGCAAGTGTTGCAACGGCATTCTATGCAAAGCTCAGCATGCATATTTGAAGGGGAAATTGGTGGAAACAGCTTTACACGACGTAGTAGGGAAGATAGAAACTAGCCTTCACCATAAGGAATTTGCACTAGCAGCCTTCCTAGATATAGAAGGCGCGTTCAATAACGTAGAAGGAAGGGCCATCAAACAGGCCCTAGAAACTATGAATGTCGAGCACAGCATTACCAATTGGCTCTGCAATATGCTCGGCACTAGAAACATTAACTCCACTATCGGAAACAGTTCAATAAGAAAATTCGTTACCAGGGGAACTCCCCAGGGAGGCGTTATCTCACCCCTCCTCTGGGTTCTAGTCATCCATGGGATACTTAAAGAACTAAGCAACACAGGCATAAGCGTCACTGCTGACGCGGACGACGTGGTGATTTTATTTCAGGGCAAGTTCCTTGACACATTAAGTGAAATGAAGGAATCAGATCTTAATAGTCTTGAAAAATGGGCTAGAGGGTGTGGACTACACGTCAACCCGGATAAAACTGAATTGGTACTCTTCAGTAGAAAATACAAGATACCATCCTTCAAACTGCCTAAGCTAGCAGGGGTGGAGCTTTCCCTTTCGGATCGCGCTAGATATCTTGGTATAATGCAGGACAGGAAACTAAATTGGAAACTTAACATACAGGAACGAGTCCGCAAAGCATATAATGCTCTCTTCATCTGTAAGCAGACCGCGGGGAAAAAATGGGGCCTGAAGCCCACAATGATGCACTGGCTATACATCATGATAGTCAGACCCATCCTTACGTATGGGGCTCTTGTGTGGTGGAAGGCAACGAATACGAAAAACACACGGGATATGTTGGCCATGGTACAACGAACAGCTTGCATTGCCATCCCATAGGACACAGCTCCATTCTCAAGGAATCTTTTCCCAGAATCCCTGACGAATCGGACGATATACTTGGCACCTTAGACTTCGACACACCATACGAAGTACTGTATCCTATTAGAGAGGACTGGCGAAGGAAGACAGTCTCTGTCCATAGCGAGATTGCAATATACACAGATGGTTCTAAGACCAGTGAGGGCACGTGCTCAGGTATTTACTCGAGAGATACGAACCTACAGGTGGCCCTGAGACTTCCGGACACATGCAATGTGTTCCAAGCAGAGTTTCTAGCTGTACTTAAAGCTGCGGAATTACTTGAGATGGGATCAATATCCGATAAGAATACCGCCATCTACATTGACAGTCAGGCTGCGCTAAAGGCGCTAGAGTCTTACGTCACCAAATCTTAATTAATCAGGAATTGCCGCACAATGCTTAGGGCATTATGCACGCATAACCGAGTCAGATTATGTTGGGTACCTGGACACTGCGATATCGAAGGCAACGAGCAAGCCGACGCGCTGGCTAAAAGAGGAGCGGGGCTCCCACGTAGCGATATAATTGGTAGTATTAAACCACCAGGGTGCGCGGCTAAGGGATTTGGGATAAAATCATTGACACGGCTAATATAAGATGGTCAAACTTAGATGGTCACAAGGTGTATAAGACCTTGTGGCCTGTGTTAGATCGCAGAAAATCTGGGGAGATAATTAAATTAGATAGATCAAGGCTAAGAGCAGCGATAGGAATACTCTCTGGCCACTGTCTCCTAAGGAGGCATTATAACTCATATACCCTGTGAATGTCAAGGAATTGCCAGGACAAGACTAGAGTACCTTGGTAGATACTTCTTCGATAACCTTGAAGGGGTGAGGTCCCTGAACCATAACAAGGATCTCTTCAGATTCTGTAGGGAGATTAATTGCTTGGGAGAATGGGTTTAAGTCTTCTGCCGTGAAGGTTCCCTAGGGATCGCGATGGGGCCACTTTGGTGCCTAGTGTTTTATGAAAACCTCATAACCCTACCTAACCTAACCTAACCATCCATCGCGATGTAGGAAAGGCAGGCCTATAAACGCCTGGATCACACAAATGCGACGACATCGGCATTTCATTGGCCTCAGTAACCGAGTGATCCAAAGTCGGCGGGCTTGCCGATATTTTCTGAGGTCAAATAGGCGAACCCCAGGCGGATCAGTAGAAATGCGGTGAAGTGGGAGGATAAAAGGAAGAAGAAGAAGAAGAAGAATAGTATCCATTTATATTTATAATGAATTCGTGATTAAACTTTAACAAACAATTCTACTTATATAAGTCAGTGGCAATTTCAAGTTCATTGTAATTAATACAAGCAATACTTATTGGATAATTTTCACCATAATTTGTTCTATGTTTGGAAACATACAAGAAATTGTTTTCTCTAGGTCGTAAACTGCCAGCCGGGACATAAACATTAAACAATGGGAGTAAGATTGGACAATCAATGTAGGCAGATAAAACATCATGAGCAAAAAGAGCTGAATAATAGATTCTTCTTTTCTTAAGAGGCTTAAGCTTAATTAAGGTACATCTGGCTTAATAATTGGGTACGTTATTATTATCCCATGAAAGCTTTCTGAAGCCAATTCTTGTAAATCGCTTTTGAATCCTTTTAAATACGAATCTCACTGTTGTAGTAGTATGGATTCCATACTATACAGCAGTACTCTAGTACAGGGCGAATTAATGAAATATATAATGATTTCACAGTATATGGATCCTGAAAATCTTTTGAGTTTTGAGATATGAAACCCATCATAGAGTTAGCTCTAGAGATAATGTAGTCAATGTGAACAGAAAATGTAAATTGTTCATCAAAAATTACTCCTAGATCCTTTTGATTAGTAACCCTTTTCAGACAAGAGTTTAGAATCATATAATCAAACATTATAGGAGTCCTGATTCTAGAAAATGTTACAATTGTACACTTACCAATATGTTGTTGTTGTTGTTTTCCAATGGAGAAACCTGGCCTAGGCCATTTTTCCTCGAGCAGTCCAGTAAAGATGGGAGATTTTTGTGCTTTGCTTCCAAGCTTGATCCAACGCCGGGCATTTTGATAGATGGTCTTCGTCTTGTATTTCTTTTGTTGTGCAAAGGCTGCATATGTCGGATTCAAATGTTCCAACTCTTTTGAGGTGTGAAGCTAGGCAGCTGTGTCCAGTTTTTAATCTTATCAGTGCAACTGCTTCCTTCCTTGGTGCATGAGAGGGTTCGTACGTGGTGGTATCGGGGCGATTTTTGGCGAGGGACCGATCTGGTCGAGGATGTTTTTGGCTGTTTGCGAGAAGTCCGGGTATGTCTTAAGATGGAACATAGAGAGGTGATTTTTCAGCCATGGAAAGTTCTCTTGTTGAAGTTTAGTTTTCTCGTACAGTTGTGCGGCTTGTATATTGTGCTCTGTTTTTACTGTCGCGTTTCCTGTGAATCTTCTTCAAGCTATTACTGGTGTGGTTTTGACGGCTCCTGTAATTATTCTGAGGACGTTGTTCTGTGCTGTTTCTAGGTTTTCTCTTTTTTGATTTGAAAGAGTTGTCAGTAGCTCTCCTCCGTATTTTATAATTGGTTCCATGTATGCTTTGTACGTCCGATTTAGTAAGTCTATAGTCCCGCCCCATTTGCACGCTGCTAGTCTCTTAAGTGTGTTTGATTTTTGTTGGATCTTGGTTCTTGTTTTTTCAATCTGTTCATTTAGGTTTAGTTTCGAGTCGAAGAAGATCCCGAGATAGGTGGTGGAATACTTTCGTTCTATTGGTTTGTTGTCGATTTGGATTTCGATGTCGTCCAATTTATGTTTTAATGTGAAGAGTTGGTAAGAAGTTTTTCTCAGTGTTGATTGTCATGTTGTTTTCTTTGGACCAGGTTGTTAGTTTTTCTGTAGCTTTTAGTATTTGCGTTTTTAATTTTTGAGTGGTGTCCTTCTTGTTTTCCGCATCCGTCCAAATAACCACGTCATCTACGTATATGGCTATGTTGTTGCAAGTGTCTTTTATTTGTCTAATTATGTCATTTATATATATATTAAAGAGGATGGGACTGGAGACACAATCTTGTGGAACACCTTGGAACACCTTCCCTGATTTGTTTCCAATTTGAAGTGGTCTTATTCCACCTGACTGAGACCCAGCGATGTTTGGTGAATCATTTGATCCATCTTAGAATTTTGCTCCCGATGTTCATATTTTAAATTTTTTTGTACAGTTTTTCCCTCCATACTCCATCAAAAGCTCCTTTAAAGTCAATGAAAAGGGCAATTACGCTTTTTCTGTTGTTAAAAGAATTTGTTATGTTTTGCTTTGGATTGGTTACTTGGTGTATGGTGGAGATATCTTTACGAAAGCCGGCTTGTTCTGCATGTAATAGTTTTTGTGTTTCTATGTGGTAGAAACCCCCTGTGGGTTAGGGGTCAGAATATACCCACGGTAGGCATGCCTGTCGTAAAAGGCGACTAAAATGCCAACCCGCCGTCTTTCTTTAGATTACGGTACTAAAATTTTATGCAATGAACACAACAAACGGTATTAATACCCCAGGTGGCAGCCCAGTTCAACTGGAAAATCCACCCTCGCAAGAGGCATGCTCTACGGATTCTGGGGAGAGCTATTTATTGCACCAAAATTTAATGAACCCATTTAGGAAAAGCTCACGGCTACAAAGATCTCCGCCTCAAAACACTTCTCCTAAAGCGCAAAACGAAAGTATCGCAAACCCGGATGTGTTAATTCGGGAAACGCAAACCTTGGAAGAGAGTACTCTGAAAAAGGAAAACGCCGTGCTCCGTAAGAGGCTCGACGAAATGGAGCTGTTGTGTCGGGAGCTCAAAAGCAAAGTTGAGAAACTTGAATCAGAGAATAAAGTTTCTTTGCTTCAAAATGAGTCTTCAAAAACTCATACGCTTACTCATAGTGAGCCTTCTCCGGGTAGCCATCACTACAGTACGGACGAAGAAGAACTCGCTCGCGAAACGGATTGGATACTTAAACGAAGACCATCTAAAAAACGCAAGGCCGGCTCATCGCCTGAGATTGTTCAACAACAACACGAACTTAATCGGAAAGCGCAGCCAAAATCTGATAAGAAAATTGAAAGCAAACGCGCACCTCCACCAATAAATATAACAGGGGTTGCGGACTACAATTCTTTGAGGACAATTTTAAAAACAACGATCGCTACTGAATTTAAAATAACTTCCTTGCGAAACGATGCATGGAAAATCAGGGTTAATGACGCTGAGGGCTATCGGGCTGTATCTCAAAAGCTTAACAACGAAAAAATTCAATGGCATACTTACGAAGACAAGTCTGAGAGACCCTTGAGGGTCGTAGCTAGAGGACTTCATCCATCATGCGCTAAAGAAGACGTTATAGGTGATTTACGCGATAGAGGTTATAACATTCTCGACGCCGTGAACCTTTTAAAAAAGGAGAGAAAACGACCCGAGCGTGGAGAAGAACCTATAGTGAAACGTAAACTTCCGCTTTTTGTGCCGTCATTCGATAAAACGGAAAGCCAGGAAAAGATACATATATAACATTCGTACAATCATGAGTATGGTCGTTAAAATCGAGCCGCTACGTGTCAACACGAAGACAATCCCTCAATGTAAGCGTTGCCAAGAGTTTAACCATACACAGGCGTACTGTCGGAAAGAGCCGCGCTGCGTTAAGTGCGCTGGAAAACACTCTTCGGAAAATTGCAGTTTGAGCAAAAATGAAAAAGCAACTTGCGTTAACTGCAAAGGAAGGCACCCAGCAAATTATCGCGGTTGCGAAGTCGCTAAGGAACTACACATGCGACGGAAAAAATCTACAACGCCGATCGTACGGGGAACAAAATCAATCGATCGGGCTCCTAAGTCTATAGAACGTATTGCTAAGCAGACTGAGCGGGCTCGTAAACCAATTGTTCAAACTACTAAGCCGACTGAAAGGACCCTTGAATCAGCAGGGCAGACTCTTACAACAGTCAACCAGCCTTCTGAGCCGATTAAACGTACGTCAAAGTCGTCCACTAAAAAGGCTGAACGAAAAATAACTTCGGATAAGCAAGCGAACTCCGTACGTCTGACGTATTCTCAGGCTGCAGTCAAAGCAACCAAACGAAACGACGGCCCACCCTCTGATCCGTTGAATGAAATTCTGAACTGCATCTACGCTAAGTTCGAGGAACAATGTGAAGTTAACAAACGGATTCTCGAACGTCTTAGTAACGTCGAAAGCTTTTGTATGGCTAACCTTATATCTAAATCTAAGTAAATATGGACGCTTTGCTTAAAATAGTAACATGGAATGCAAATGGACTCTTACAAAAATCTAAGGAATTAGAAATGTTTCTAATAAGAGAAAATATCGACATATGTTTGATCTCCGAAAGCCATCTAACAAGGGAGTCGCAAATAAAGATAAGAGGCTACGCTGGTTATCACGCCTACCATCCTTCTGATAGAGCGCGGGGCGGTTCGTCCTTATTCATTAAAACTAACATCGAACATTCGGCCGATATAAGCATAGAGCTGGAAAAACTGCAGTTGTGCGCGGTAAGGGTTAAAAATAAACACCTGAGCTACAATATAGCATCTATTTACTGTCCGCCGCGATGCTTACTAGAAAAAGATGACTACTTCGTGTCTTCAATGACCTTGGTTCAAATTTCCTTATTGGTGGAGATTTCAACGCGAAGCACACCTTCTGGGGTTCAAGATGTACATCTTCTAAAGGAAAAATTCTCTACGAAGTGGCACATGAATTCGGTTGTTGTTTTTACTCGTCTGGAAAACCGACCTATTGGCCAACTGACTCACAAAAAATTCCCGATCTTATCGATTTTTTTGTTACAAAAGGCATTTACGAGAAGTTTATTACAGTCAAAGAATGTTTTGATCTCTCTTCTGACCACTCGCCGGTAATTTTATTACTTGGAGAAGCGCTGATCAAGAAAAACGGACCTCCAAGACTCACTAGCAATAGAACAAATTGGGAGGGCTTAGAAATGATTGCGAAACAAATATCGCCTTAAATGTATCACTTAGAACACCTTGTGAACTAGAGGACGAAATTGATCATTTCGTGGAAGCAATTTAAAGAGCGACATGGAGAAACACTCCTTCTAGAAGCTATAAGATCAACCGCAACGAAAAGTATCCCAGAGAAATCGTTGAACTGGCGAGAGAGAAACGAAAAGCACGAAAGAAATGGCGAAGCACTCGCGCACCGCAGCATAAAACGGTCCTTAACCGACTATGCAATCGCCTTAAAGATAGTATTCGCGAATTTAAAAGCAAAAAGATAGCGACCTATCTTGAAAATCTCTCCGGTGAAAGAGAATCAAATTATTCGCTTTGGAAAGCGCTAAAAGGCATCCGGAAACCTCAAATGCAAGTACCACCAATTCGCAAAATCGATGGAAACTGGGCCAAGAGCGACAAAGAAAAGGCAGAACTTTTTGCCTTACTTACTTACTTAGGTGGCGCTACAGTTCGGGGTGAACCTGGGCCTCAAACAACAAGCCTCTCCATTTAGCTCGGTCTTTAGCTAATTGCCTCCAGTTGCGCACTCCAAGTTGGTCGAGGTCCCCTTGAACTTGTGCGCGCCACCTACGGCGATGATTCCCTCTACTGCGTCGTCCCTCGGGATTAGATTCGAAGACTCTGCGGGCCGGAGCGTTGGTGTCCATTCGCTCTACATGTCCTAGCCATCTCAGACGTCCAATACGCAGTTTTTTGACTAGGTCGATGTCGCTGTACAGCTCGTATAGTTCGTGATTGAATCTTCTCCTCCAAAACCCGTCAACGCAAACAGGACCGAAAATCTTACGAAGAATTTTTCTCTCGAAGCGACCAAGGATATCTTCATCCTCTTTTAATAAAGTTCATGTTTCAGCGCCGTAAAGCAGGACTGGGATGATCAAGGTCTTATATAGAGTCTCCTTAGTTGTTCGAGATAGGGCTTTACTGTTGAATTGCCTTATAAGCCCAAAAAAACAGCGATTGGCAAGAGTTATTCTTCGATTGATTTCTGCACTGATTTTGTTAGTAGAATTTATAGCAGAGCCAAGGTAGACAAAGTCCCTTACCACCTCGAAGTTATAGCTGCCCACGGTGACGTTTTGTCCAATTCGTCGGTGTTGGTTTTCCCTTCTAGTTGACAGCATATACTTGGTTTTGCCCTCGTTTATCGCCAAACCCATTTTGGCCGCTTCCGCCTCAATGCTTGCAAACGCACCGGTGACAGCCCGCTGAGATCTTCCGATAATGTCTATATCGTAGGCGTATGCAAGCAGTTGTACAGACTTGTAATAGATTGTGCCTCCGGTGTTGGCTTGTGAGTTCCGCACAATCCGTTCAAGTACAATATTGAAGAAGTCACATGACAGCGCGTCACCTTGTCTAAAGCCTTTTTTGACATCAAAGATCTCGGTGAGGTCATTACCGACCTTGATGGAGCAGCGAGCGTTCTCCATCGTCAGCCTGCACAGACGGACAAGTTTGGCAGGGATGTCAAAACTAGACATGGCTCTATAAAGCTCTTCTCTATAGATGCTGTCATAGGCGGCCTTGAAATCGATAAAGAGGTGGTGAGTATCGATTTGGAATTCTTGGGTTTTCTCCAGGATCTGTCGAAGTGTGAAGATTTGATCGATGGTGGACTTTCTTGGCCTGAAACCGCACTGATAGGGTCCAATCAGGCTGTTGATAAAAGGTTTCAGGCGTTCACACAATATCGCAGAAAAGATCTTGTATGCGATGTTGAGGAGACTGATGCCTCTATAATTGGCGCAGTTGAGGGGGTCTCCTTTCTCCTTTTTGCCTTGCACTTAGAAGAAACGTTTAAGCCGTTCGACTGCCCTTCGTTAACGCCCGACTCCCCAGTCACGACATCTGACAACTTTAAAGTAAAAAAAGTTGCATTGATTGAACTGAGGGAAGTGATTAAAAATTTAAAGACAAAAAAAGCTCCGGGTTACGACTTGATAACGGCGCAGGTAGTCAAGGAATTGCCGAATAAAGCTATTATCAAACTGCTCTATTTAATCAACGCTTCGTTCAGATTGCTTTATGTTCCGAGGCAATGGAAAGTCGCCGAGATTATAATGGTCCCGAAACCAGGCAAACCGCTAAATGACAAGAAATCATATCGGCCTATTTCCCTATTGCCGGTTATCTCAAAAATATTTGAAAAACTTCTTTCCAAACGTCTACAGCCCGTAATCGACGAAAGACGTCTCATTCCTGACCATCAGTTTGGATTTAGAATTAAACATTCTACAATTGACCAAGTCCATAAAATAACTGACGTGATTGAGAAAGCTCTGGAAGAAAAAAAGATTTGTTGTGGTGTATGTCTTGACGTCTCACAAGCTTTCGATAAGGTTTGGCACGAAGGCTTGGAGTATAAATTGCAACGACTTTTGCCACGGCAACTTTTTCTAATCTTACTGTCGTATCTCACCGAGAGACTCTTTCGTGTTAAGCACGGAAACGATTACTCTGACTTCAAGGAGATTGCGGCCGGAGTTCCACAAGGAAGTGTCCTTGGCCCGCTTCTATATGTACTCTACACGCGTGATATCCCGCAGGAAAGAAACTGTGTCGTCGCCACGTTTGCGGACGATACGGCGATATTGACCACGGGCGAAACTATTGAAGCAGCAACTGGAAAGCTGCAACATGCTATTAATAAAGTCCACGCTTGGACGAATTCTTGGCGTATTGTGCTGAACGAAAGCAAATCTACTCACGTTAACTTTACCTATAAAAAAGTGGATAGATTACCTCTATATCTTAACTCGGCTCAAATACCGTACGCAAACGAAGCAAAATATCTAGGAATGACTCTAGATGTTAAGCTCAAATGGAAATCACACGTGAAAAAGAAACGCGACGAACTTCAAAACAAATACCGACAAATGTACTGGCTACTAGGAAAACATTCGAAGTTGAGCCTACATAACAAACTGCTTATATATAAGCAAGTGCTAAAGCCTGTGTGGACGTATGGTATACAACTATGGGGTTGTACCAAGAAAAGCAATAGAAACATCATACAGACTTTTGAAAATAAAGTTCTTAGAACGATCGTTAACGCACCGTGGTATGTACGTAACGAAGATATTCATCGAGATCTGGGAATTCCCAGCGTCATCGAAGAGATAACAAAATTTGCGCGTAAACACAAAGATCGTGTTCACGGCCATTGTAACCGTATCGTCATTCAACTACTTGACGCGAATGCGAATAACTCAATTCGTCGTCTGCAAAGGATAGAACCTTTTGACCTCGCCTCATAGTATATGCCGGTCGCGAAAAAGGCAGGAACTATCATTGGAATTTAACCTGCCTAAAGTTATACATTTCTTTTTACTTCGTCCGAACATATTTTTTTTTTTTTCTTAAAAAATCACGTGTATCGTAAGCGAAAATAAAACTGCTGGATAAGCGTCGGCTTAGTTGTAGTATTACTTTTGAGGAGAGGTGTTTTTTTAGTGAGTAAAAATCTCACACTACCATAAGCACGCTCGGTCGGGCCTTATGGTGTCTTTAGAAGATTTTTCACCTACTCTCGGCAAAAAAAAAAAAAAAAATTTGGTAATTTAGTCGGTTTGTGACGATTTTTTCCATCGATTTAGCCGGAATTGGAAAACTTACCAATATTGAAACTCAAGCCATTATCATTACACCATTTCGCAACATTATTAACGCCGTTTTGCAGTTCTAGAACGTCCGACATTGACTTTACGGACTTGAATATTTTCAAATCGTCAGCATATAAGAGGCAGTTTGAATTAGAAATGTATGAGGGTAAATCATTGATGAATAAGAGAAAAAGTAATGGACCTAGATGGCTACCCTGGGGTACTCCAGAAAAATTTAAAATTTCATCTGAGAGAACAGAACCAACTTTTACATACTGTTTACGATTAGTTAGATAACTACTGATCCAGCTTAAAATGTTTGAAGGCAACCCAATCATTTCCAACTTCTTCACCAGGACATTGTGTTGGACACGATCGAATGCCTTGGAAAAATCGGTATAAATCGAATTGATTTGAAGACGCATTTCCATATTACGAAGGCAATAATTCGTAAAAATGATCAAATTCGTTGTGGTGGACCTGACCTTCCTTATTGGTCTGTAATTTACCACAGCTGTCTTCGATCCAGATTTATAAATAGGTGTAATAAATGAACTCTTCCAGCGGTCTAAAAACTCACCGCGGCACAAGGATATTTGAAAATAATGCATAACGGCTTCACGATATTAGACTTGCATAGTTTTCGAAATACGGGTGGAATATTATCTGGTGGAATGCTCGTACTTGAATCGAGAGCCGACAATTCCATGAAAACTTCATTCTCAGTATGGATAACAAGCTCAAATCAACCATTTCTTTACAAAAAGGTATTCTACTGCAGTCAATTGACTCATTGACGAAATTTGATTGAAAAAATACAGCAAACATATCACATACATCTTTTAAATTGTCACAGGAAATGCCATTATAAACCATGTTGGACGGGATTCGAAACGATTTACGTTTAGTGTTAATAAACGAGCAAAATGTTTTAGAGTCATGTTTAATTTTGGATTCTATTGACCATATATACTGCCTATACACAAATTTCTTCAGGAATTCATATTCATTTCTCAGCCGACAAAAATTGCCTCGCAAAGCTATCATGGATTTACTCTTTCTATAAGTCTTAAGCATAGCGTTTTTTAATCTCGATAAACTTTTATTAAACCAGACGGGCAAACAAATTGCACTTTCGGTCTCATCTGGTATGACTGAGCAAATTTGTGTATGCGAGTCCAATTGAAATATATTTTTTTTTGTCTTATATTCGACCAGACTCTGATAGTGCAATTTATGAAGCTCATGTTTCTAACATTAAGCAAATTGTTGATTCACTAGGCAGTAATTCTTACTACTTTCTACTTACTTAGGTGGCGCTACAGTTCGGGGTGAACCTGGGCCTCAACCAACAAGCGTCTCCATTTAACTCGGTCTTTGGCTAATTGCCTCTAGTTGCGCACTCCAAGTTGGTCGAGGTCATCTTAAACTTGGGCGCGCTACCTACGGCGTAGAGGTCCTCTACTGCGTCGTCCCTCGGGGTTAGGTTAGGTTAGGTTAGGTTAGGTAGGGTTATGAGGTTGTCATAAAACACTAGGCACCAAAGTGGGCCCATCGCGATCCCTAGGAAACCTTCACGGCAAAAAACCTAAACCCAATCCTCCAAGCAATTAATCTCCCTACAAAATCTGAAGAGATCCTGTTATGGTTCAAGGACCTCACCTCCTTCAAGTTATCGAAGAAGTATCTACCCAGGTACTTTAGCCTTATCCTGGCAATTCCTTGACATTCACAGGGTATATGAGTTATATCCTCTGAGACGTGTAGGTCATCGCAGTACCTACAAACATCCGTATCGGATAATCCTAGTCTCGTGGCATGCCTCTTTAGGAGACAGTGGCCAGAGAGTATTCCTATCGCTGTTCTTAGCCTCGATCTATCTAACTTAATTATCTCCCCAGATTTCCTGCGATCTAACACAGGCCACAAGGCCTTAGACACCCTGTGACCATCTAAGTTTGACCATCTTATATTAGCCGTGTCAATGATTTTATCCCGGATAATTCCCTTAGCCGCGCACCCTGGTGGTTTAATACTACCAATTATATCGCTACGTGGGAGCCCCGCTCCTCTTTTAGCCAGCGCATCGGCTTGCTCGTTGCCTTCGATATCGCAGTGTCCAGGTACCCAACATAATCTGACTCGGTTCTGCGTACATAATACCCTAAGCATTGTGCGGCAATTCCTGATTAACTGCGCCTTTAGCGCAGTCTGACTGTCAATGTAGATGGCGATATTCTTATCGGATATTGATCCCATCTCAAGTAATTCCGCAGCTTAAAGTACAGCTAGAACCTCTGCTTGGAACACACTGCATGTGTCCGGAAGTCTCAGGGCCACCTGTAGGTTCGTATCTCGCGAGTAAATACCTGACCCCGTGCCCTCATTGGTCTTAGAACCATCTGTGTATATTGCAATCTCGTTGTGGACAGAGACTGTCTTCCTTCGCCAGTCCTCTCTAATAGGATACAGTACTTCGTATGGTGTGTCGAAGTCTAAGGTGCCAAGTATATCGTCCGATTCGTCAGGGATTCCGGGAAAAGATTCCTTGAGAATGGAGCTGTGTCCTATGTTATTAGTCCTGAAGAGACCAACGTTAGTGAGCCGAAGCGCACTGTTGCCCGCTTGAAATTTGATTTGTAGGTCTAATGGTAAGAGATACAGGAAGATCTCGAGTGCAGCCGTAGGTGTTGTGCGTAGAGCACCTGTGATGGCAATGCAGGCTGATCTGTGTACCATGGCCAACATATCCCGTGTGTTTTTCGTATTCGTTGCCTTCCACCACACAAGAGCCCCATACGTAAGGATGGGTCTGACTATCATGATGTATAGCCAGTGCATCATTGCGGGCTTCAGGCCCCATTTTATCCCCGCGGTCCGCTTACAGATGAAGAGAGCATTATATGCTTTGCGGACTCGTTCCTGTATGTTAAGTTTTCAATTTAGTTTCCTGTCCAGCATTATACCAAGATATTTGGCGCGATCCGAAAGGGAAAGCTCCACCCCTGCTAGCTTAGGCAGTTTGAAGGGTGGTATCTTGTATTTTCTACTGAAGAGTACCAATTCAGTTTTATCTGGGTTGACGTGTAGTCCACACCCTCTTGCCCATTTTTCAAGACTATTAAGAGCTGATTCCATCATTTCACTAAATGTATCAAGGAACTTACCCTGAACTAAAATTACCACGTCATCCGCGTCAGCAGTGACGCTTATACCTGTATTGCTTAGTTCTTTAAGTATCCCATCGATGACTAGAACCCAGAGGAGAGGTGAGATAACGCCTCCCTGGGGAGTCCCCCTGGTAACGGATTTTCTTATTGAACTGTTTCCGATAGTGGAGTTAATGTTTCTAGAGCCGAGCATATTGCAGAGCCAATTGGTAATGCTATGCTCGACATTCATAGATTCCAGGGCCTGTTTGATGGCCCTACCTTCTACATTATTGAAAGCACCTTCTATGTCTAGGAAGGCTGCTAGTGCATATTCCTTATAGTGAAGGCTAGCTTCTATCTTCCCTACTACGTCGTGTAAAGCTGTTTCCACCGATTTCCCCTTCAAATATGCATGTTGAGCATTGCATAGAATGCCGTTGCAACACTTGCTTCTGATCTGAATATCAAGAAGCCTTTCAAGTGTCTTGAGCAAAAATGACGAGAGACTTATGGGTCTGTAGTCTTTCGCTGAAGTGTGGCTTGGTTTACCTGCTTTAGGTATGAATATAACCCGCACATCCCTCCATGCCACTGGTATGTAGCATGACCTAAAAAAATGTTTAAAAATTTCCCTAAGCCTGTTTCTGACCTTGGCTGGAGCTTTTTGCAGCATAGCTGGCAAAATTCCATCAGGGCCTGGTGCCTTGAATGGTGCGAATGACATAATAGCCCATCGCAGATTCTTCCATGTAATGAGATTTTCTACGCCGTCCCCTATTGACCTACCAATATACGAGTAGCCGTGAGTAGTAGAATCCATTGGCGATATACTTCCTGGGAAGTGAGCTTCAATTAACGTTTCTAAAACTTCTTCGCTACTTTCTGCCCACGAGCCGTCAGATTTTTTGATGAAGCTTGGGACGGAAGTGTCTTTAGCTAGCATCTTGCGAAGTCTGGAAGCCTCACTGGTATCCGCAATGGACTGACAAAATTGCTTCCACGACTTTCTTTTTGATTGCCTAATTAAGTATTTAAACTCCCGCTTGTGGTCCATGTATTCATCCCATGTAGTACCGTCCCCTATTTCTTTGGCCCTGTTGTAGAAATGCCTGTCCCTCGGGGTTAGATTCGAAGAATCTGCGGGTCGGAGCGTTGGTGTCTATTTGCTCTATATGTCGTAACCATCTCGAACGTCCAATACATAGTTTTATTTGACTAGGTCGATGTCCCTGTACAGCTCGTATAGTTCGTGATTGAATCTTCTCCTCCAAAACCCGTCAACGCAAACGGGACCGAAAATTTTACAGAAGAATTTTTCTCTCGAAGCGACAAAGGATATCTTCATCCTCTCAGGACTGGGACGATCAGAGTCTTATATAGAGTCTCCTTAGTTGTTCGAAATAGGGCTTGACTGTTGAATTGCCTTATAAGGCCAAAAAAAACAGCGATTGGCAAGAGTTATTCTTCGCTTGGTTGGCTCTATAAAGCTCTATAGATGCTGTCATAGGCGGCCTTGAAATCGATAAGAGATGATGAGTATCAATTTGGACTTCTTGGGTTTTCTCCAGGGTCTGTTGAAGTGTGAATATTTGATCGATGCCGGACTTTCCTGTCCTGAAACCGCAGAGATGATCTTGTATGCAACGCTGAGGAGACTAATGGCTCTATAATTGGGACAGTTGAGGGGTTTCTTGGGGATCAGGTAAATGATGCTAAGATTCCATTCATCAGACATTCACTTGTCTGATCAAATCTTAGAGATGAGTTGTTAGGTATGTCTGCAATGGATTTTCCCAGTCATCCTGAAGAAGCCATCTCGATTTTCTAAGATCGTTCCAAAAGGTCCAGACTAATAAAAGAAAAAGACCGACACATTCATCTATTAGAACCCCTACATGTGAACACACTTGACGATTTTTCTCCAATTACTGATCAAAGTTTAAAATTAAATTTTGCCCCGAGAAGTCACTTTTCCCAAAAAAAAAAAAAAAAAAACAAAACTTGAAGGCGAACAAAACAAGACAACCAAACAAGAGGATGCCTAAGCTAGCCTCATTCCAGCATGGGTTTCATAAACTGATACAAAATCTGTTCGTCATGAAATCTGGCAGCTTTTTGAAAGCCAAGGCTGCAGCAAAGGGTTCAAAGGGTAAAACTCCTCCGCCAAAAGGCCCTCCGCCAAAGAAACCACCACCACCACCGCCAGGAACTAAGAAGAAAGTTTCCAGACACGGTAAAACAATTTACGATAAATCGGGCATAGATTCTACTGATGGTATTTACTTTAATTATTTGAAGCAAAAAAGGTTATATTGTGGAGGAACATCAGTCTTTTGGGCGCTTTTCCAACAGTAGGTGGCGTAGCTGCTTATATATATATCAGCCATAGGGATGAGCCTGAAAAAGAACGTCCGCCATTCATCCCGTATACGTATCTGCGGCTACGAAATAAAAGATTCCCTTGGGGTGACGGAAACAAGACACTTTTCCATAATCCAAAGAAAAATCCTTTGCCCAATGGATACGAGGATTAGCTAAAATTTAATGAATGTATGCTTTCCTTTTTCTATTCCGGTGAAATAAAATGCCAGGAGCTTGCATTTCACCAGTTACAACTTATTTTTGTTTTTAATACAAAATGACAACTTGGGGGTCTAAGGTCATTTAGCATTCATCCTGGCCATTCATTCGGTTTTCACTGCATGGCCTAGTAGCTAATGCTCATTGTTATATCTGCTCCTAATTTTTTTCTTTTCCATTGTACTACCTACCTTTTTATTGAAATTTTCTTGTCTTTCTAAGAAAGCCAAGCAAGCACTTTAGTGATGAGAAGCTTTCAGTACCAGAACTCACCACATCTACCACCTAATACGAGCAAAGTTATCTGTAGACTTTTCTGCTAAGAGACAGCAAGAATGTCGCTGATTTCTTACAGACGTCCGGGAGCATTCGTTCAGTCAGCCCCGCCTAACAAACAATACGGAGATTAACCAAGAGGTCATGACCCTGACCTCAGCCCTCAAAGTAGCCTTTGAAAGGTCCTGCGCTCTAAGCAAAGGCAAAAGGAAGTTCAACTCCGCATGGTCTAATGGTCTAGTGAGCTCTCAACCTTGCGTACTAATACCAAAAAACATTATAATATAGCAAAGCGCACCAGGAATCCCGCAGACTGGAACCGCTACAAAGAAAGTAAGGGGATTTTCAAGAAAAAGACGATCTACGCAAAAAGAGCCTCTTGGAGAAAATTTTGCAGCAAGATTGAATCCACCAAAGACGCAGCGAAACTCCAGAAAGTCCTGTTAAAGATCACTTGGTCCCAAGATTCATCAAGAAACTAGACGGTACCTGGACAAAATCATGTGCCGATACACTATAACTCCTCTTTAGGATACACTTCCCAGGGTATAATATTGTAGATCCCAATACAGAGACAACAACAATACAGGACTCAGGAGCTAACGCAAATCACACTCTATTCGCCGAAATTGTGGATGAATATAAACTGAAATGGGCAATTGATTCCTTTTCTCCATACAAGACGCTAGGCCCAGATGGTATCTTCTCCATGATGCTACAAAGCAGCAGGGAATACGTCATTCCGCGGCTAGAGAACATTTTTTGCGGGTGCCTAAACTGTAAATATGTACCTAAAGCCTGGAGGAAAGTTAAAGTCATCTTTATACCTAAAGCTGGTAAGCCGACTCACATGAACCCAAATCACTTCAGGCCGATCAGCCTGTCTTCATTCATTTTGAAGACCTTCGAAAGGCTAATAGATCTGCACATTCGCTCCTAATTAAGCCCTAGAGATATGTCCATAGCACAACATGCCTATACGAAGGGCCGATCAATCGAAACAGCCCTGCACGAAGTGGTAGAAATAATCGAGAAATCACTGTACCACAAAGATTTCACATTAGCGGCCTTTTTAGACGTGGAAGGAGCCTTTAACAATGTGAAAACCGAATCAATAAGACTATCGCTAGACCGACTCAGAGTAAATTCCACACTCTCCGACTGGATAGAAAGTATGCTCAAGACGAGATACATCAACTCGGAGTTGAGTGACAGTCAATTAAATGCAGTGGCCTCTAGGGGAACCCCAAAAGGAGGGGTCTTATCTGCTCTACTGTGGGCTCTAGTCGCAAACGAGATCCTTTTGAAATTAGGACATAGCGGAGTAAAAGTTGTTGCTTATGCAGATGACATCGTCCTATTAATGTCCGACAAATTCCGTGACACAATCACAGAACTTCACAAAATCCTAAACAATCTCCATAACTGGGCGAAAAGTTGTGGACTCAATGTCAACCCGGCGAAAACAGAGGTGGCCCTTTTCACCAATAAAAGAAAAATTCCAGCTTTCGATCCCCTACGACTCGATGGCACTCCAATCCGAGTCTCGGACAAAGCACGGTATTTAGGGTGCATACTTGCCCCCAAGCTGAGCTGGAGAGATAATACAGATGAAAGAATAAAGAAAGCGTGCATTGCATTCTATGCATGCAGCCGAATTTTTGGGAGAAAATGGGGACCCAAACCTGCCACCAACCACAAAAAATCCAGAGACTTGCTTGTATAGCATCCACTGGCACCATCAGGACCACCCCGACCGCAGCCCTTGAAACTATTCTCGCATTGATTCCACTAGACTTATACATTAAGCAATCAGACGCGATGAGTGCCCTGTGCCTAAAAGAATCAAACTTGTGAAGGAAGGGCCACATGGGCCGTACTATTGCACGGTGGGCTCACCTAGACGCCACCACAGACTATCTTCCACCATTCCCGACATCAGCCAAAACATCAGAACGGTCATCCCTTCAAGGGAATACTGGGCAGACGATGGGGCCATCGACTCGCATAGTATTTCAGTCTTCACTGACGGGTCGAAAACAAACGAAGGAGTGGTTTCGGGCATCTACTCCGCAGAACCCGATATTGCAATGTCACTAAGACTTCCGAACCACGGCAATGTGTTCCAAGTGGAAGTCCTAGCGATAGCTGAGGCGGTACGAGAACTTTCCGCGAAGCTTGTTACTAGAAAAGAGATTGACATTTACAGAGATAGTCAAGCTGCTATAAAAGCCATCTCATCCGTGGTAATCAAATAAAACACAGGACACAAAGGAATGCCAGGGAACGAAACGGCAGACGAACTAGCAAGAAAGGGATCAGAACAAGAGCTGTCAATGGCCCAAAAGTCAGTCCTTCCTCCTCTAGAATTCAAGAATAGCACTTGACCTTAAACGACTAGCAGACGAAAGATGGAAAGCACTTCCATCATGCCGCGTCTCTAGAAGCATCTGGACAAAACACTACAAGATGAAAACCAAGCTCATCCTCACTCAAAGTAGACCAAACTTGGCGCTTCTCATAGGTATCATTACTGGCCACAACGTATTGGAGGCCTACCAATAAGAATGCGGCTAAGTACAGATGAACTTTGCAGAGGCTGCGACAACACAGACGCAGAAGAGGATACGGATCACTTCCTATGCAATTTTTTATTATTTCTTCAAACATCTGGGCGACCTGTCTGATAAGCCACCAACCACCATTCTGAAATTTATAACTCTTTCAGGATGGTTTAGAGGGAGCCGCTCCAACACCACAGAACTCTAGATAATTTGTTTCTTTTTTCTAACTTTTCAGTGTTTCAGCCAGGAGTTTCCACGTCAGGGGAGTACAATGGATTCTTTTGAGATCCAGCTGCATGCTGCACCAGTTCGATGCAGCTAACCCCTTTAACCTAACATAACCTAACCTAGATCCTGTAGAGTTTTGCCACACACAAATGTTTTCGTAAGAAACCCAATCGTCAATGAAAGCCCTAACCGAGGACGTAGGGAGACCCAACGCGGTTTGGGTCCTGAGAGAACCTCCTCTAAACCTTGCTAGCAATCCCTTCGGAGATCTCGTTCCCCTAGACCCAGATAATACTTACTTAGATGGCGCTACGGTCCGGGGTGGACCTGGGCCTCAACCAACAAACCTCTCCAGCTAGCACGATTACGAGCTAGCTGCCTTCAGTTGCGCACGCCAAGTTGGTTGAGGTTCCCCTCCACTTGTTTGCGCCACCTACCGCGAGGTCGTCCTCTACTGCGTCGTCCATCCAGGGTGGATTCGAAAACTTTCTTAGCGGGAACGTTGGGCTCCATCCGCTCTAAATGACCCAGCCATCAAAGATCGCTCGAAGAACTTTTCTCTCGAAATAACCAAGGGCATCCTCATCCGGTTTCGTCAAAGCCCATGCCTCTGCGCCATACAGTAGGACTGGGATGATTAGTGTCTTTTAAAGAGTTACTTTAGTAGTTCGAGATAGGGCTTTGCTACTCAATTGCCGTTTTAGCCCATAGAAACAACGATTGGCAAGAGTAATTCTTCGTGTGATCTCCCTACCGATGTCATTTGTGGAGTTCACTATAGAGCCTAGGTAGACAAAATCCTTTACTACATCAAAATTATATCTGTCCAAGACGCCGATGTTGGGTGTCCTTTTTTGTAGACAGCATATATTTTGTTTTGCTTTAATTGACCGCTAGACCCATCTTTGCTGCCTCGATCTCAATACTCGTAAATGCCCCATTGACGACCCGCTGAGTTCTTCCGATTATGTCAATGTCATCGGCATAAGCGAGTAGTTGTACAGACTTGAAGAAGATTGTACCTCCGGGGTTGGCTTGTGAGTTTCGTACAATTCTCTCAAGTACTAAGTTAAAGAGATCGCATGATAGTTCGTCGCCTTGTCTAAGACCTTTCCTGACATCGATTGGTTCGGTGATGTTCTTACCGACTTTGATGGAGCAGCGAGAGTTCTCCATCGTCATTCTGCACAAACGGACGAGCTTGGCAGGGATGCCAAGCCTCTGCCTCTGTATACCGCGTCTCTATGTACGCTATCATAGGCAACTTTGAAATCGATGAAGAGGTGATGCGAGGCAGACAGGATCTTACATGCGATGTTGAGGAGACTTATACCTCTGTAGTTGGCTCAGTTCAGAGGGTATCCTTTCTTCAGGATCGGGCAAACGATGCTGAGGTTCCATTCATCGGGCATACTTTCGTCCGATCAGATTTTACAGATGAGCTGGTGCATGCTCCTTACCAACTCATCTCTTCCTGCCTTAAAAAGTTCAGCGGCAAGGCCGTCGGCTCCAGCAGCTTTGTTGGATTTGAGTTTAGATATCGCTATCCTCACTTCATTCTGATCGGGTTGACGGGAATCTTGACTGCCATCGTCACTGTTGAATGGCTCATTCTGCCTGACAGCGGAATATTGGTCATCATCACCGTTTAACAGTCTGCAGAAGTGTTCCTTTCATATCCTCGGCACCTACTGCGGTTCCACTACTATCTTGCCATTTTCGTCCCTGCAGGGTTCTGTTCTGGCTTTGAAACTCTGGCATGTTCTTTTTACCTTTTGGTAAAACTTTCGAACATCATTCCTGCAATAAAGTCTCTCAATCTCCTCGATCGAGCGTTTATCATGCTCTTTTTCTTCTTTCTGAGAAGTCGATGTTCCTCTTTTCTCCTGCGCACGTAGAGCTCGTAAGCAGCTCTAGTCCTTCTATGCAGCGCCGCTTTGTACGCCTCTTGTTTTGCTGCATGTGCTTGCCGGCATTCCTCATCAAAGCAGGGGTTTCGTTGTGGTGGGCGAGAGAAACCCAGTAAATCAGAGGCGGCATCTCTGATGGCTTGTTGGCAACGCTGCCACTGGTCTTCCGCATTTGCTGCTGGCGGCATAGGACTTAGATTAAGATTAAGAGAAACTCGATCGGCAAAGGCTCTGGCGGTCTCTTGCGATTGTAGCCGCCCGACGTCAAATTTCCTCACAGTATTGCATTGATTTCGCTCCGTTCTTGATATCCGCATCCGTACCTTGGCTACAACTAGGTAGTGATCCGAGTCCACGTTGGCTCCTCGGAAAGTCCGGACATCCAGAATACTGGAAGAGTGCCTTGCGTCGATCGCAATGTGATCGATTTGGTTGACAGTTTTTCGATCAAAGGAGAGCCATGTTCCTTTGTGAATGTCGAGACGTGGGAACCGCGTACTGGCTACGACAAAGTTTCATCCCGCCGCAAAGTCGATTAGCCTGAGTCCGTTGTCGGATGTGATGTCGTGCAGGCTATGCTTCCGACCACGCTACTAAAGACGTTTTCTCTTCCTAGCCTTGCGTTAAAATCACCTAGGATAATTTTAACGTCGTGGCTAGGGCATTGCTCATACGTCTTGTCCAAGAGCTGGTAGAAGTCATCCATTGTCGCGTCGTCCTTCTCCTCATGAGGGGCGTGAACGCATATTAGGCTAATGTTGGCAAATTTAGCCTTGATACGGATAGTCATAAGGCGCTCGTTCACATGCCGGAAACTCAAGACTTCTTGCCTAAGTCTGCCTCCAATGACAAATCCGCACCCGAATAGACGCTGTCCTTTCGTCTGTAGCAATCGTCGTAGTAGATGTCGCAGTTTTTCATACTCCTTTTGCCCGGTCCACCCCATTGCACTTCTTGGATGGCGGTGATGTCTGCTTTGAGACACTCTAGGGCCTCCGCGAGTTGTTCGGCTGCACGTGGTTTGTAGAGTGACCTAACATTCCATGTGCAGAGACGAAGATCGTTGTCCTTTTTACGTTTGCATGGGTCGTCAACAGTGAGATCATCCGTATCCGAGGCTGTTGGTTGCTTCGTAACCAAAGGTTTTTTATGTGGTAGGGAAGTTAACCTGACGGCACAACCCCCAACCTGGAGGGTCAGATGCTTTCTTTTTGTACCCCTAGACAATGAGCGCTGCCGTTGGCCCATTAAGGGTTCATCCGCCACCATCTCTTTTTCAATACCCTGACGTAGTATTGAAAATCCTTACAGACCTCAACTCCAAATATGTTGAAGTAGCTCCGGTAAGGTATCCGCTGGTCTATAGACGTCATCGTTGATTCCATCGAGAGAATTCATCCGCCGCACGTCCTCCTTCTGAGGAGCTCTTGCTAGACTTCTGAGACGCATATTTCAGCCAATCAGGTCAACAAGAGATGCCTCGTCCGGTTAGACATATGCGCGCTGAAGTTCACCCAGATGTGCTTACGCAGGTCCGAGTGTTCAGCTACCCATATATCGTCAGACTCAGCATACGCTCATCGTTAGTTCACTATCAGATAGCTATCCAGCGGGCACCACGGGGAGGTGATGATGCGATTTTGCCCACCCAGATAATACACAGAGAATTAAGCCTTGCTACCGCGTTCAAAGAGGTTTTATACTCTCGAGCTATTTTGGAAGTGTTTAAAGGGTTACTCAAGGCCTTAAGCGCAGCCTGACTGTCACTATAAACACAAAACGCCAATATGGATTATACCAAAAACCACCCCGCCTAAGACGATGGATGGCGGTGATAATGCAGCCTATGATAGGGGTATCAAGAGAAGCTTTTTTTTTTAAGGTAAATAGGGAGGAAGACAGAGAATGGCCCCTGGAGCACTGAGACCTAAACCGATCTTTTGTGCTATCCCCTCTGATTGTTGATTGTTTTGAATTTGTCAACTAGCTGAAATCAAGTTTATTAATGAAACTAAGAATAGTTCGAGCTGAAGAAGAGGTAGCGTCAGAAGGTGATGTGACGCCTTTATTAAAGTGCTTTACCCTAAGTCTGGCTATGGCTGGGCAATCACAGAGTATGTGATGGGCTGTTTCGGTGTCTTCAGGACAGAGACGGCACGTTTCCGATTGAACACGGCCCATTTTCTTGAGATGGTTGTTTAGACAGCAATGCCCAGTTAGGAAGTCAGTAAGCATCTTAGCATTCTGTTTGCTTATTGATAGAATATCTCTAGTTCAATTTTCTGAGAAGTTAATAAATTTCTTGGAATGCCTAGGCCGGATTGAGCATTCCAGTGAGAGAGCATTTGTTCGCGTTCCCAGCGGAGTAGGTCTATTTTAATCTGGCTAGTGGGTAAACCGCAGAAGGGTTCAGGTCCAATGTAAAGAGATTGGGCACCTAGTCTGGCAAGCTTATCAGCCGCTTCATTACCATGAATGCCTTTGTGACCGGGGACGAACATTAGTGTGATTTTATTGTGTGCAACAAGCTGCAAAAGCGTCTAGAGGCAATTCCAAACCAGCTTAGACTTATAGTCAATGGACGTGAGAGCCTGCTTGGCTATCTGACATTATATTAATATGTAATCTTCGGAGGTTTCGTCTAATGCATTCTCTGGCGCAGAGTTCGATGGCATAGACCTCTGCTTGGAAGATAGTGGATTGACCTAATGGTGTAAGGAGTTTGTAGTTGGGGCCAAAGATACCAGCTCCAACCCCATTTGACATTTTTGAACCATCAGTGTACCATTTGATTTGACGATAGTTCCAGTAACTGCGGTCAGGTATGTTTACTGTGAAGGGGTGATTGAGGTGAATTATTTTAGGCATGAAGTCTGACATGCATACTGCTGGAAAGGTAAGTAGCGGAATTTTCTCAAGGATCTTCATGTGGCCAACTAATTCTGAATTTGTTTTGTTGCATAAAAGGTGAAGCTTTAGAGCACTGGCAGCCGCAGTCTTCATAATATTTATGTGTAGGGGTGGTAGGTTTAAGAGAACTTCTAGCGCAGGTGTTGGGCAGGTGCGCATTGCGCCCGTAATACCTACACAGGCTAGTCTCTGCACCTTCTGGAAGGCGGAGCGGGTAACGGTTTGATTAACTTTATCCCACCATACTAGCGAAGCATAAGTTATTATCGGAACGTTGATTGTGGTATACCATAGGTCCCCATTTTTTACCGAAAAACCTAGAACAGGCCCAGGGTTAACCGTTAGACTTTCTGACTGGCACCAGTTATTTACTTTATTTAGGGTATGTTGCGTTTGTTCAGAAATGCTGGATTCATCCTTGCCCTTAGCTATTATGACTACGTCGTCAGCGCAGCCCTGGGTGATAAAACCAGAACTATTGAGGTCATTTATGATATTGTCCACTACAATGGACCATAAAAGGACACCCCCACGGGGACAACCTTTAGTAGTTCTAACGGAGATTGAGATTTCTCCAAGCTTGGATGTCCAGGAAAGGAGCATAAGGCTATTTCCTTCTTTGACTAGACGGTACTTACTTACTTATGTCCTTTTTTTTTTTTTATGGTTGCGCCAAGGGTGTGTAATCTTCTAAAGATACCAGTAGCCCGAATGTCAGGAATACGCCTACGTACTAAACCACACCCTGCACACTTCAACCACTCTCCCCGCGGGACTACCGTTAGGTATTACTTCGCGGGGCTGGTTAGCTATTTATGCTCTTCATTCGCTGTCTTCCGCTCCTTGTTCCAAAAGTGTTGCCGGTTGGACTTGGTTGCTCTTTCTGACTCTTTCCAGCCGCTTAAGTTCCTGCACGATTATCGCTGCAACTTGTTTCACCGCGTCCCATATTGCATTCGATGCTATCATATGGTGCACAATATTTTCGGGGGTTGGTATTTCTCCAATTTTTTCCTCCAGTTCTCTGTGCTCTATATAAAAACGTGGGTACTGAAAAAATACGTGCTGAGCGTCTTCAAAGGCCTCTCTGCAATTTGGACAGTTGGGAGATTCATCGAGCCCAAACCTGTTGAGATACACTCGAAAGCAGCCATGTCCGGTTAGGAACTGGCTAAGATAGAAATCTACCTCTCTGTGTTTCCGGTCCATCCATTTTTGGATATCCGGTATAAGTCGATGGGTCCATCTTCCCTTTGAGGACTGGTTCCATCGCTCCTGCCATGCTCTAATGCTTCGCTGTCTTTCTTCCAGCTTGATATTTTTGACTGACGCTTGAGGTTCCTGAATTTTGGCGTCGTAGGTCCTTTGTAGCTCGATAGCCAAGATATCCGCTGGTAGCATTCCTGCGATGACACATACTGCCTCGTCTGACACCGTACGGAAGGTACAGCATACTCTCAGCGCACATAGTCTGTTGACAGAGTTTATCCTTCTTGCGTAGGTCTTCTTCGTTATAGCCTTGGCCCATATGGGTGCCGCATACATAAGGATGGACTGCACCACCCTGGATAGAATAAGTCTCCTTTGTTGCCTAGGTCCTCCTATATTTATCATTATTCTTGATAAGGCACCGCTTACCCGAGCCGCTTTGTCACACGTTCTTTCAAGGTGCTCCTTGTAAGTGAGCCTCGCGTCGATCATCACACCTAGGTATTTGATAACCGATTTTGATGTCGTATTATGATCTCCTACTCTGATGGTGATTTCCTCTCTTTTCTTGCGGCTGCTTACCAATACTGCCTCTGTTTTATGTTCGGCGAGCTCTAACCCGACTGCTGCCATCCACCGTTTGACTTTTCGGATACATTCATTTGCAATATCCTCTATTTCCTCTAGATGTTTTGCAACCACGACAATTGCAATATCATCGGCGAAGCCTATGATTTTTCCCTCATTTGGGATTCCAAGCCTTAGAACCCCATCATACATAATGTTCCAAAGGATAGGGCCTAATACCGATCCTTGTGGAACTCCGCCAGATATGTGGTACTGCTTTACTCCATCATCGGTATCGAAGAGCAGAAACCGTTTGTCGAAGTAGCTCAGTATTATTTTAATTAAGAACCATGGCACCATCATTGACCTAAGCGATTGCACTATGAGTCCCCAATTCGCAGAATTGAGCGCGTTTTTGACGTCCAATGTTATTACGGCACCGTATTTCTTTGCACCGCCCCTCCATCTCCTGCTCTGAACAGCTTCTTCCAAGGTTGAAGTTACCCTTCTTATTGCGTCTACTGTAGATCGAGCTTTCCTAAAGCCGTACTGTTGGTTGGAGAGTCCCCCGGCTTTACCAATTGCCACTTCTAATCGGTTGCATATGATTCGCTCCAGTATTTTACCCATTGTGTCTAACAGGCATATGGGACGGTATGACGAGGGCTCGTCTGGTGGTTTTTTCCCTTTAGACAGCAGCACTAGACGTTGCTTTTTCCATTGGTCTGGAAAAACTCCTTCTGTTAGACACTTGTTGTAGAGTTCCACAAATGGTTGCGTATTTGTTTTAATGGCTAATTTAAGGGCCTTGTTCGGTATGCCATCCAATCCAGGTGACTTGGTATCCTCGAATCGTCTGCATACATCCAGGAGTTCCCTTTGCGTGACAGTTGGGATGTCCTGTACTTTCGGAGGTGGCTCTATACGCTCTGCTGGTATTTGAGGTGGAAACAACCCCGATACAATTTTCTGCATAAGGAGAGGGCATGAGGGGGAGGGTGCCCTAGTGCCTCTGAGTTTTGCCATTACTGTTCTATAGGCGGTGCCCCAAGGATTTACATCTGCTTGCTCGCAGAGTTCCTTAAAGCTATTGCTCTTATTTCTGCGGATGGCTAGTTTTAGCTCTCTTCGCCTATCTTTGAATTGCACCCGTAGGTCCTGATGTGTGGACAAACCTCTGGATCACTTACTTATGTCCTGTATCCACTTGTGGGTCCTATGGCCTCTACTACGCCTACGCGCCATCGTGTACGGTTTCTGGCAATGTGCCTGAGTTCTCCCCAACTTTTCCCTAACTGCCGTGCCTCCTTCTCGACTGTTCTCCGCCATGTTCTCCTCGGGCCCCCAGATCATCTGCCATCCTGAGTTAGAGGGTTCCATTGCATAGTATGGTCCGCTATGGAACTGTCTCCCTTACGGAACGTATGACCAATCCACTGCCACTTTCGCCGTTGGATGGTTGTTCCTATTGGTTCCTGACGCGTTCTCTCGTAAAGGTGTTCGTTAGAGATACAATTGGGCCAGAAAATCCTTAAGATATTGCGCAGGCACCTATTAACAAACGTTTGCAGTTTTCTGGTGATAGTAGTGTTCACTCTCCACGTGCTGCAACCACATAACAGCACGGATTCAACTTTGGAGCGGAACATTCTTATTTTGGTGTCCAAACCGATTGCATTACTTCGCCACATTTTGGACAGCATCCCGAACGCGGACTTTGCTTTGGCGATCCTGTTGGCTATATCCAGTTCGGTTCCACCATCGGTCGAGACAATAAGCCCAAGATACTGAAAATCCTCTACTCTCTCTACCGGTTGTCCAGCAATGCATATTTGAGCCAATAGGTTTGTTCCAAGGCTGATAATTTTAGTTTTTGCCGTATTAATTTTCAGCACGACAACGCCTGCCTCCCTCTCCACATCTGCTGTCATTTGGTGGAGGTCCATAATTCTGTGGGAGAGTAAGCATACATCGTAGCGTAGTTAAGGTGTTTAATTTGGGATGTAAGAGTCCATCGAATTCCTCCGTTTCCCGTCGACAAAGCTGCACGGAGCACATCCATAATCAGCAATAGGAATAATATTGGTGAAAGGATACAGCCTTGTCTTACCCCAAAAAAATTAGTTTATCGGGGATACCTCTCCTGCGAAATGCACGTCAAATAAACTCCCTGTTGACACTATCGAACACCTTCTCAAAATCGATGAACAGCAGGTGGAGTGGCGATCGATATTCCCCTTTCCCACCCGTCAGGAAAGCTCTCAACTTGCCAAGCTCTCTCTATAAATGGATGCAGAAGCTCAGCCGATGTTGTTGGCGTTGCTCGTAAAAGCTCTGCTGGAATACCGTCAAGCCCTACCGCCTTGTTGGTTTTGAGTGCCTTGATCGTGGTAGTAATCTCATCATTACTGGGAGTCGTGATGCGTATTCGGGAGCTTCTCACCTCGGGCATCTCAGTCTGATTTGGGAGCATATCCCTAGCGAATACGCGGTTGGAAATCGTAGCAAAATGCTCTTTCCATCTCTTGAACTGGTCCTAATCCGAAATGAGCAAGGAGCCGTCTAAGCTTTTTACTGGATGTTGGCTGGAGCTGCGACCACCTGTCAGCTCTTTGGTGATTCTGTAGACGGTCCTGCTGTCACACCTCCGTGCAGCTTCTTCTGCTTCTGTGGCCAGCGCGTTGATGTAGTTGCGCCTGTCACGTCGCACGCTATGCTCAACTTCTCTCATCTTCATGCGATATAAGGACTCTAGCTCGCTTCTCCCTGCTGCTGGAGTAGCTGCAACGCGAGCTTTCAGCTGTTTTCGTTCGTCAATCCGTCTCCAGGTATTCTCGAAAGCCACGCCCTATGCCTTCCCTGCGATCGACCGACCGACCGACAATTCTTTCAGATGTAAAAACATTTTTCAAGGCGCACCAATGATCTTGAATGGTTGCGGGCATTGAGCTGCTGATTGCTTCCACACCTTGCGAAAGGTGCTCCCTTAATTGTTGGCATACTGAGGGATTACTAAATCTATCGATGTTGAACCTGGGCATTCTTGCGTTGTAGTGGGATCTTCGAACTGCAGCAGTGCGTAGTTGGAGAGTAGCTAGAGAGAGTAGAGTAAGACGGTGATCTCGTACTATACCCGCATCGGCCCCTCGCCTGTTTCGGACGTCCAATAGACTACTTCTAAAGCGGCGGCTGATGGCAAAATGGTCAATTAGGTTGGAGGTTACTTGCCTGTCGTTGGAAACCCAGCTGACTTTGTGGCAGGTCTTGTGCTCAAACATGGTGCCACCTATCACAAGGCGGTTGGCATTGCAGAAATCCACAAACCTTTCGCCGTTGTCATTGCGGTTGACTAGTCCATGCTTCCCGATTACATGTTTGAGCCCTTCGTTGTCGTTGCCTACCTTGGCATTCAAATCCCCCATCACTATGACAATGTCTCCACTTGGTGTTGTGTTGAAGACAGCACTTAAAAGATTGTAGAAGCTCTCCTTTTCGTCCTCAGACGAACTATTCGTTGGGGCGTAACACTGTATGATGGTGACGCGTCGTACTCTAGTCCGGAATCTGGCCGTCATAATCCTATCACCATGAGGCTGCCAGGAAATTAGGCCCCTACGTGCTGTTATTGTTAACAGGAGTCCGTATTCCATATTCCATTCCCCCGGACTTCCGGATGGTCTTCCAGAATAGAGTAGTACAGTGTTACGCGTTGGAGACTGGTACTCGCCCGCTTTTAACCATCTTATTTCACTTACATCCAAAATGTCCAATTGATATCGCATGAATTCTTTTTCCAATTGAAGGAATCTGGCATTGTAAAGACCTTCGCTTCCCGAGTCGAGGACCTATCTTTGTCCGGATACAATAGCCAACAGTCGTCAACATGTGATCAGTCCTTATCCGAGGCATAGTGTCGGTTTCTGTAGCCAGCTGGTTTCAGTAACGCAGGTTGCTGGCCCACGTTACCTAGTCTAGAATCAAGGTCCTAGACAACCCGCACTTGCAATTTTTGCCTACACGTATAAGGGTTTATACGTATAGTTGCCTGGGGACCACCACTAGGAGGTAAAGCAAGCACTTCATCACGAACTTGACTGTTGCGCTACTGGCCTAAGCCAAGTTTTGAGCAGTCAGTAGTTTCCCGATCAATCGCAATGCAGGTCCCCAAATTCCATTCATCAGGCATACACTCATCTAACCAAATCTTAGAGATGAGTTGGTGTATGCTTTCTACCAATTCATCAATTCGGCCGGTAAGCCGTCAGATCCGGCAGCCTTGTTGGACCCCAGCTTGGATATTGTTATCCTCACTTCGCTTTGGTCAGGTGGGCGAAAATTTTGACTATCATCGTCTATGTTGAATGGGACATTCTGCCTGACAGCACGATCTTGGCTTTCGTCGCCGTTATACGGTCTGCAGATGTAGTTTTTCCTTATTTCCATCAGCGCAGAATGTGATTCTACTACGAGGTTTCCTTTTCCATCTTAACAGGTTTCTGTGCCGGTTTTGCTTTTCTGATACGTTCTTTTTACCTGTAGTTAAAACTACCGTACATTGTTCTTGGAGTATAAGCTCTTAATGTCCTTGATTAGCACTTCTCATGCTCTTCCTTCTTCTTTTGGAGAAGCCCATCTTCTTCCCGTATCTTTTGCTCGCAAATCATACGAAAAGGCCTCGTTTTCCGCGCCGCTATACATGCCTCTTGTTTTGCTGCATGTACTCGCCGGCATTCTTCCTCAAACCAGGGCGAAGTACAGAATATCGGTTGCGGAGTTTCTGATGGAGTGTTGGCAGCGTTTTTTGTTTGCATTTGTGTATCGACTCCTTTTTAGAATAACACACGGACCATTCAAAGTGTTACATTCTCTCTTAAGCCTTCTCTCCTCTATTGAGTGCGTGCATATTATGCAGAAAGAAATTAAGCAATAAATCGACCCATCCGCCAGCTGTAAGTCAATCACCCGCAAAGGTTTTATCTACGACCCCTGTGTTGGGCATTATCCTGACAACCAAAGTAATAAACCATTATTCCATAATTATTGCAAGCGTTTGTCGGTTCAGTAGACATTCAACCCCAAGTAAGTGTGAAACTGAATTCCAACCCTGCTTCGATAATAACTACCCCACAACCGGAAACCGTAGCAACAAACAATTTACTTCAAACTCACAAACAGCTCATATCTAATCAAACAAAAGGCAAAAGCCCTCATTGCAGGACGTAATTTCATCAGTTCCTAATACTAAACATATTTTGAAACTTATCTACACAACAAAATGGCGGAGACTGAACAAGCGGAAGTGGAAATGATTAAGCTTAAACCGCGTGCGGTATTTGGCTTCGATGGAAACGTCCTTTTTGGCATAAACTTGCATCCAGACGGATTGCACACCCTCATCCCACTAGGCAATAAGGTGGTTATAACGAATACAAAAACAAATGAACAGGAGTTCTTGAGTGGACACACGAATTTGGTATCCTGTTTGCGTGTAGCTCACAGGTATGTTATAAAAATCGTTTTTAGCTTGAAAATAATTCAGAAATGTTGCTTTGTCAATAGCGGTAAGTTCGTAGCATCTGGCCAGATGAATCACATGGGATTCAAGGCGTATGTCATTCTTTGGGACTACAATGAAAGGAAAGAAATTGCAAGGCATGATCTTCATAAGGTAAGCTCATGGAAATACCCGAGATTTAAGATTATTTTCGAGCCTCTTGCATTAGGTTCGCTGCGAAAGTGTGTGCTTTACCGCAGAAGATAAATATGTTGTCAGTATTGGTGGTATAGATGATGGCGGTGTCATTGTATTTGATGTTGAATCACGGTAAGTTTGAATTGTTTGAAGTCGAAACCAGTGATTTAAAAAGCTTATCTTTCAATTAGCACACCAATTTGTCGAGCAGTGGCTGTCAATAGTACGTCGGGGAATCCAACGTATGTTTGTCCATTAAACAGGCGAGGATCGGTCTTTTTAGTGTCGGGAGATCGTAAGTTTTTCTAGAATTTAAGCTCAAATACGTTGTATTTCCGTGCCTCTCGGTTTTTTTTTTCTTTGGTTGCGTCAAGGGATGTGTTGTGTCTGCTTGTGTCTGCTACTTCTGTTTCTCTTCTAAGTTTTTATATTCTCTGCAGATCATTTTGAAGAGTTGTTACGAAATTGCATATTGCTATCCAATTCTCTTCCGATTGCAGCACATGGTCGTCGAGAAGTAACGACGGACTAGACAGAATAATTATCCATGCCGTGAAGCATGTGCAACAAAATGCTCTGTGCCCTGTATCGTCATCTGGACAGGATGGTGAGCCGTTGTGCGGTAACTGCCCAGAAATGAACTGCGTAAGATGATAGTTGCAGTTTCCAAGTTTTCGACTTATCCAGTCTTGGATTGTTGGCATCAGTTTCTATGTACATCTACCCCTTGTTATATTTGTCCAAAGGGCTTGTCACATACTCGCAGCTGCTGACGCTGCCTTTTCTTCAATTCTGATCATTTTGATACCATGGGCCTCGTGTTGGCTCAGGTCTTTCTGTTAATATATTAACATATCGTCTGCAAGGGTATCACTGCGGTCATTAGGTCTAGCGTGTACCCTACTAGTATCCTGAAGAGATTTGTACCCTAATCCATTGGGATACAGTCCCAGGACTTAGACAATTATTATTATTATTATTTCATTTTTTTACTTCCAAACTTAAGGAATAGTGATCATTCTGTAACTTAAAAAGTGTGGAATGACACATGAATTTTTATTTTAACAAGTTTACAGATCTAATGTGGGGTGACAATCAATTCTACATTAAGTCCATTCGCGTACACAATCTAAAGCGCTTTAAGATGCTTTCAAGTGCTCTAAAGTGGTCGAAGGGTATTCGCGTACTGAGTGAAGGTGACAGATGAAGAGAAAAAATGATAAGTAACGAGTAGCGAGTATTTCCCCTCTGTGCTTGAATGTGCTCGAAGAATTTCTGCCGGCAGGAACGTAAAAACTGCCAAGTGGAATCAGCTGATTGTCAAATGAGTAGAGTTTGTGATTCCATTTCAAAACGTAAATATACTCGTACATAACATAACTATTATGCGAATATCATACATCGACTTTCAACAGTAACATCAACCAGAGAAAGCTAGCCAAATCAATACGCAGCAGCGCTCCTCGTACAATGACTGATATCACAGCTTTTGATTGTATGGTTTATTTTTAAAGTCTACTTACCCATACGTTGCCGATATATACATCACTCCCATTAGCTGCTGAAATACGTATTACCACCCTTGACCGAGAAATCGAGATGGACGAAATCTTGTTGGCTATTGCGTCAGGAAAAGATAACAAGGCTCCAGGGATCGATGGGATACCTTACGAATTTTATAAAAATGCCACTTCAAGTTTGGTTGCTAAAATTCATCGCCTACTAAGTGATATATTTAGAACAGAGACTATGCCCGCCTCCTTTAAAAAGTCAATAATATTCCCCGTATTGAAAAAAGGGGATCCTAATGTTGTAGGTACAAAATATTTACAACTGTACTTATGAATGCATGGATAGAAGAAAATCACATTCTTAATGAATTTCAAGCAGCATATAGATACAATTATTCTACCGTAGACCAAATTTACAACATCTCCTGCCTTATTCAGATTCAATTGTGCCGAAAGAAAAAGTTGTATGTGTTTTTCGTCGATTTAAAAGCTGCATTTGATAATATCAATAGAGAAGCCCTGTTTTATAAACTGTCGATTTTAGGAGTCTCCTCAAAGATGATATCTATCATAAAGGCTCTATACCATAACACCGAAGCAACAGTTTGGAATGGAAAAAGTATGAGCGACTTTTTCCTCATTAACAAGGGCGTAAAGCAGGGATGCGTTCTAAGTGCTTTGCTCTTCATTCTTTTTTTGAACGATCTCCACTCCGAACTTCCAGGCGGAATAACCATTGAAGATCTGATGATAAAGGTTTTACTATATGCTGACGACATAGCAATACTTTCTGACAGCGCTGCTTCCTTACAAACCATGATTAATAGCTTCACCAACTACTGCCACAAGTCAGAAATAGTCATTTTCAGAAATGGAGGTCGCAGAGGGGCAGATGAAAAATGGTTTTTCAACGGCACTGAAATAAATGTTACGAACAAATACAAATACTTGAGAGTAACTCTTACGTACAACATGTCTTGGTCGGAACATCTATACCAAAGACTCGCAATGTCCACAAACTCAATAAACGCCACATGGTCCAATCTCATCAAAAACAAAAATATCCTCCATTCAGCAAAACATAAAATACACGAAGCCGCTGCGAAGTCAATAATGAATTACTGCGCTCAAGTGTGGGGGTATTCCGAACACATCCAAGTCGAAAAACTTCAGCGCTTCTTCATAAAAATATGCTTCCTTCTCCCAACCAACACACCCAACTATGTCCTTAATATAGAAACAGGCCTCTCTAAAGCGTTCCTTACAACTCTAAAACTGCATTTCGGATATATTCGGAGAGTCGCTGAGCTCCCTCAAAATAGACTGCCACGTAAATTGACGGATATAATAATAAGCCATAATATCTATTGGGTCAAGGAATGGTCTGCGCTTTTCCAGGGAACTGGTATCGAATTCAATTGAACTTTGATGTCTGAATGGAACAGAGTACACAATACACTTCTTATTAAACTTAAGGAAAACCACTGGGCGGAATTCACCAACCGCGCACTTCAGTCACAGTTTCATGACGAGTACTGCAATGTATCATACGCTGATATTCCCAACTACTTCGAAGACACCAATCCCCGCGATATGATCAGCCTTATTTTGAAGTCCCGCTGCGGGCTACTCAAGCTAAATGCCAGGGCCTTTAAGAGCGATACAGTTGGTATATGTACAATCTGCAACCTTGATGCAACCGAAAATACATTCCACTTCGTAAGTGTATGCCCTATGTTCAAATCATACAGGAGACAATTTCTTGGTAGTAATGAACTCGACCGCATTCAATTCCTTAGGATCCTAAATGGAAAAAATTACCTCCAGTTATACAATTTCCTGAAAAACGCTCTTAAGTGCCGTACCTTGTTAATTAATGAATACCTTTAAATAATTCTCACTAAGCTTAAAGTAATAAAATAGAACCGCTTTAACCTGACAGGCAACTTTTAAAGTTATTGTCATGTATTTAATTTTTGAATATTTTGAATTAATTTGAATACTGTTTTTATAAAAACTTTATGAAGAAAATAAAATTATTTTATCTATCTATCTATCTATCATAACAAACTAGATACAAAGTATCTTAAAGAAAATGCTGTGATATGTGAATGTTCTCGCAAAACATTTCTTTTTAACTTGATATGAATCTGTCGGTTTTCACACGAGTTTAATTTGTTCATTATGATTTTTTTTTAATGACAGTTGGCTGGACATGTCTCGAAATGGCTCGCTTTTCATTCGCGTATTTTTGCTTAGATTTTCCGCTCTTTCAGAGTTTTTACTCTCCTCATGTCATGGACCTACGAGTATTATAAATGATTAAGCTTTAGACATAAAACATATTGTAATTTCAAACTTCAAAGTGATAAATATAACAATTCAGGCAATACAAAACATACATCATCAATTTGTGGTGATGATTAACATACACTTATCAATACTAGCATAGTCAATCGTGAATAACTAGACTTTAACTCGGTTTTAGTAAGGAATGCAAATTTAAAGTTGCCGGACAAAAAATGACTTTTTTCCATGAAGTAAGTTTTCAACACTTTAAAACAATAGAGATGACGGACTGGGAGAATTTTTAGATCACGAAGCAACGGATAACTAGGATGTCGACGGTGCTTTCGGTATATAATTCTTAAGACTTATTTTTTGCAAGAATTAAAAGTGGTTTAATTTTATTTAAATGAGTTCTATCCCAACATGAGATACCATATTGGGGTTTTGAATATAAAATTCCAAAATAGGTAATTCTAAGTAGTTTGTTAGAATAAATATGTTTTAGGTAAAAGATTCTAATGACGGAGAGTATAACGAAATAGTCCCTCAGGGACTCCGTATGTATAGCAAAAATCATCCTAGAACCAATAGTTAGCCCTAAGTACTTGAACTCCTTCACATTCTCTATCGAGAAATACTTTTCACAGTAACTGAGAGTACTACAAAAAGTAGGAAAGGAAGGAGCAGAGAGAGGCACACGAACAATTTGCCAGTTTAAATTTTAGGCAATCTGGTGTGCGAAAGTAAACTTCAGGATTGGTGCCGATCTGCTTGGATAAATTGAAGAACATAATTTTTGTTTTAGAGCTGATTCGCAATCCATGTTCGGAGAACCAGACCCTTAACAAATTTAGGTCCCAGTTGATATCCGATACCAAATTTAAAGCACTATCAGAACCATAAGAACAGCCTATACCATCAGCGAAGGCAGGAAGTGTTCCTTTGAAGCATAATCCGAACAGAGAATTTATATAAATAAGAAACAAAGTAGGTCCCAGAACAGAGCCTTGAGGAACTCCCAAATTATAAGACCGGAATTCACTCCTGGTTTCGCCAATCTTCACTCTTTGAGATCGATCAGAAAGGTATGACTTAAAACCAGGAGAACATGAAGCCACGAAATACAGCTTTTTCAAGTTTATCCAACAAGAAATTTCAGAAACTTTAGTGAATTACTCGTTAAACTTATTAGAAATGCTAGCCGAATAAATGAAATTTACACCATCAATTTCTAAACTGTCAATTTCTATAAGCTGTTTACTTTTACCCAAAATGCTATCAACCACTTTCCATTCTTCTCTTACATTACCCCTAGCTAGCTCGAACGAATCAGAATAAAACTTATTACACATTTCCTCAATATCTTTATGAACTGTTTTGCACAGCTCGCCATAATCTATCTACATCTATGTACAGTGGACTCTTCCGAAGTCGAAATTCTCTCTAACTCGAATTTTTTCGCCATATTTTAGCATTCCCCTCAATTTTCCATACAAAAGCATCCTCTAAGTCAAACTCCCTCTAAGTCGAAACTCCCTCTAACTCGAACAAATCATGGTATCCCGTGAAAATTCGACTTAGGGGGAGTCCACTGTATATCTATATCTATTATATATATATGAGGAAAATCGACTTTGCTTTTATAGTATTTAAGGAAAACTAAGTGGCAAAATGCGTGTGTTTCCCTCCACCGCCCGTAATTTTTAACCAATTTAGTTTTTTTTTTTTTTACATACATACATACATACAGGTGGACACTTCATCCTTCTCGATCCTCCGCCGACCCCAATTCATCAGGAGGAATCCCTAGACGGCTCTAGGAAAGATGTCGGACTATTCTAGGCCTTCCGCGGATTCGCCTACCTGATCGCACGGCAACCATGGCGCGTCTTGGAAGCCGGTCTGGGAGCATACGCAATACGTGACCAAACCATCGAAGCATAGATCGTTCCGTTCGGAGAAGTAGCTGCTCAACATTGAGCGCCTCGCGTACTCTGGTGTTGCGCACTCGATCCCTACGAGTTATTCCAGCAACACCGCGAAGGAACCTCATTTCGGCAGCTTGTATCCGTGATCTTATTCTTTCGGTCACTACCCAAATTTCATGACCATAGGTGAGAGTTGGAACATACACCGAGTTAAAAACCGATAGCATATCTTGAACACTAAGTTCAGCCTTCCTCATAACAGATTGGCCAAGCTCTCTCAAAATTGATCCAGCCTGACCAATTCTACAGGATAACTCGGCATTGCTCTTCCCATCACTCGTGAATAAGACCCCGAGGTACTTAAACTTATCCACCTGCTTCAGTGGGACTCCACTAACATGCAGAATGCACTGAATGGGCTTTTTGGATACGACCATTACTTCCGATTTGTTCACGTTGATCTTCATTCCAGCATCATCACAAACGGCTACAAACCTTTCGAGTGCGCGCTGAAGTTCGGTTTGAGAGGACCCAAGGATGATCAAATCACCCGCAAACAGCAGATGACTAATCCTTAGGCCTCCCACTTTGAAACATTCCCGCCACGGCTGCGCTGCAACATCCAATCCATATATACAATGAAGAGGAGAGGTGACAAAACGCACCCTTGGCGGAGTCTAACGCTCACAGTGAATGGTATTGATTTAACACCGTTTATCCGAACATAGCTTTTACAGTTTGTATATAAAGACTGAATCGCCCTTAACAGGGAACAAACAATCCCATACACCTGCAGAACACTCCAGAGTTTGCCTCGAGGAACCCTATCATATGCTTTTTCCAAATCTACAAAACAAGTGTAGACAGGTTTAACATACTCCCAGGCCTTCTCAAGAACCATTCTGAGGGTGAATAACTGGTCGGTTGTGCTTCTATCGGGACGAAAACCGCACTGCTCATCCCCCAAACTGTCCTCAACCAGAGCTCTGGAACGGGTTTCTAGCACCTTAGCGAAGACTTTTCCAGGGAGACTTAAAAGAGATATACCCCTATAGTTGGCGCAATCTCTTTTGTCCCCTTTTTTAAAAAGAGGAACTATCACCCCGATTTGCCAATCACAAGGTGTTTCACCGCATTCCCAAGCCACTTTAATGACACGCGAGGGCCATTGCACTCCCTCTTTACCTAAAGCCTTTCTGGCCGAATTTCATCCACACCAGCAGATTTGCCAACTTTTACCGCTTTGATCGCCAAAGTTACTTCCTCTACCGTAGGGCTACTTTCCGCCCAACTCTCGACAATAGGTCTGTCATCTTCGGTGCCCTGTTCGGGATTGAGCAATTCTAAAAAGTGCTCGCTCCATCTGCGTAAGATGTCCTCCTCATTGGAAAGAGTCGGCGGACGGGCTGCCAGAACATCTTATTTGCAGATCTGTGGTCACGTTACAATTTTTCGCCAAACTCCTTCCAAGACTGTTCTTTCGCTGTTTTCACAGCTAATTTGCAAGTTTTTCGCGCCTCAGTGATTTCGAGAATCGGAGTTCCCCAAGTGAATCCACACCTTAAAGGCTCTCTTCTTCTCTCTGATAGCTTCTTGAACTCCGGGCGTTATATACCAAGCAGTCCTTTTCTCAACACCAGCCGCCACACCAAGCCGCTTCACTCCACAAACATCTCCCGCAGAGGCAATAACCGCTGTTGAAAACAGTTGCCATTCTTCCTCTACATTTGATGGCACAGTTGGAATCCGTTCAAACCTTTCAGATATTTGCCATGCAAATGTCTCCCGTATCTTATCGTCCTATAACCTCTCCCATCGTATGCGTGTAGCCATACTTGGTTTACGCTTTGGACGGGGAGGCACTCTATCGCTAAGATACAATTTGCACAGCACTAAGTGATGATCAGTTGACAGTTCGGCCCCTCTCAATACGCGAACATCACAAACCATTCTCTTCAGACACGATGGTACCACAAAGAAATCGGTCAGCGACTTCTGCTGAAGACTGACGGTACAACGTGTATTTGTGAATGGCTTTGTGTGGAAAGATAGTGTTCATGATGGCATGATGGATAAGCCATTTTCACAACAAAAATCCAACAACCTCTCTCCGTTCGCGTTTTGATCAGGATCACCGTTTCTCCCAATAACACTCTCCCATGTCAAAACATCTACACCCACATGAGCATTGAAGTCACCCATCAGGACAAAAGAATCCATATCTGCAACCTTTTCAAGGGCAGCATCAACTTCATCTAAGAAAGCTGCGTACTCTGACTGAAGGTTCGGTGCATACACCTGCACCAATGCCAGAGTTGATCTTTCAAGCTTGAGCTTTAAGATCGCAACTCTCCCTCCTAATGGTATCCACTCCAATACTCTGTCTGTCAACCTGGGACTTGTGAGTATCCCCACTCTCGCCCGAGCAGACATTGAGGGTGCGACTCCTGACAGGAAGAGCTTCCACCCATCCGAAAGGTCCACAGTTTTAGAACCTCTCTGCTTTGTTGAACAGACGCCAACTATATCTAGTCGACTTTTAACAGCCTCCCCAACAAGCTCAAGATCCATCCCTGTGAGCGATGAGACGTTCCATGTGCCTATCCTAAGTCGATGCCGTTGTCGAAACTCAGAGAGTCCATCTGTGCCCCTATCGGTGCACAGCGCGCTCACCCCTTGACGACCGTAATGGTTCGCCAGACCATTGACAGGAAGCTCGTAGCCATTTCGGGTTTGACCCGGCCTGCTGCCGAGCGGGACAGGCCGACCACCAGACGCTCGCATACACCCTTCAGGCCTGGCTCTAAAGGATGCCCTGGCTTGCCAGGTTTGGCAATATCCGCGGCCCGTTTCTGTCGTCTTGTCATCAAGGGGATGTGCGCTTTGTTAGCCGTGACTGGATTGTATGAATGGGAATAACTATTTAAGATACCCCATCTGCACATTCTAGTCACGTTGCCTGCCCCCACCACGAGGAGGTCAGCTGCCAGGGAGGCTGGTTTTTTTTAAATGTAGATAATTACGGTACAAAGGTGATAGGCAAAAAAAAAAAAAAATACATAAATATTCAAAAACATTGAAAAAAAAACTTAGGCCTATTTGGTGAAACGAAACATAAATCCTATTTCTAGCTAAGTTCCACATAAATTTTAAGTGATACATAAGTTTATTTAAATTTCACATACGAATTTATGTTGAACTTAGCAGAGAAACAGTTTTTAATAATAAAAATGCTTACAATCCTGCAAAATAGTTATTTATCAAATTCATACGTTTTTGGAAGTTTGTTTAAATTCGAGGTATTTGCTCTAGAATTGGTCTGTTGCGAAGAATGTTCAATATCTATCTGTCCAGCCTTGTGCATAAAGCCTTGTGACCTGTGCTAGACCGCAGGAAATTTGGAGATATCATAAAACTAGAAAGATCAGGGCTAAGAACAGCGATAGGAATACTCTTCTAAGAAGTATGCTATAAGACTGGGTTTATCAAATACGGATGTTTGCAGGTGCTGAAATGACCTACATGGTTCGGAGGATATTACACATTTACTCCGTGAATGCCAAAGCATAGCCAGAATAAGGTTAAAGCACTTGGAAGATACTTTTTCGATAACCTTGAAGAGGTAAGGTCCCGGAACCATAATAAGGACATCTTCAAATTCTGTAGGAAAATCAACTATATGGGAGAGTTGGTTTATGTCTTTCTGCCGTTAAGGTTCCCTAGGGATCGCGATGGGCCCAACTTGGTGCCTAGTATTTTATGATAGCCTCATAACCCTACTCAACCGAATCTAACCTAACCTATCTGTCCAGCGCTGATAACACGTTCTAGTCGAGACATGCATCCCTCCAAAATCAGCTATGCTTAGTAGATGGTTTCCCGTTGCAAAAAATCGCGAGGCGACCAAAAGTTGGTTAATAGGAGCGATGGAGTTGTTTCTGAAAACGTAAATATACATTTAATTTATATAGTTTAAATCACACTTATCATTGCTGTACCTGTCTAAAAAACATTCTAATAACCTCTCTATTTTCTCTAATACAAAATTGTTATTTCCCGTGTTAAGCGAAAACTTTTGTAAAAACAGAGCTCGTCAAACGAAGAAAAATATTCATTTCTCTCTTAAATTTGACGAGGAACTCCTACTTCTAGAATTTCAAGCACTTCTACGTCATCTTCAAACTAATCCAGAATTTCGAAATCCATTTTTATTTAGTTTTTATATTAATTTCGTTGCAATCGCTTAGAAAATATGTGGGATTCTCTACAGCGAACTTGCTTAAAGAAGTTCAAATCCCTGCTAGGAGCTTCAAAAGGCCACCAACAACACGCCAAAGAAACATGGTGGTGGAGTGATGAAGCTAAGAAGGCGATAAAGGAGAAGAAAGCGGCTTTCAAAGCTTGGTCAAAGTGTCCCTCTAATAATAGTGACGAAAAAGCTCGCCTCGAAATGGAATATAGATGTTGCAAGAAAAAAGCGAAGAAGAAGTGCGCCCAGCTTCAAGCAGAGAGTACGGCGGGCCTGTATAGGGAGCTGAAGAAAATATCTTCCTCGGTTGCTGATGCAAACCAGGCTATCCAGGAGCTGCGAAGACACAATATGAACAAGAGCGCAACCATCTTTAAAATAGCCGCCCAAAGAAGGAGGAATGCTCAGGAGATTCGTTCGCCAAAATTCATTAACAATGCTCATGGCCAGCTTCTTGTGGATGACGACAAAATTCTGCAGAGGTGGCGGCAGTATTGTGAAGAACTTTTAAATGAACAGTTTCCCCGGTTATACTTTCCAAGAGCCACACCTAACTGTGAAGAAATATCCGACATTACAATCGAAGAAATTAGTGAGGTGGTCAAATACTCCAAAAAAACGAAAAGCGGTTGGGCCAGACGGGATGCCCTCTGAGTTCTGGAAAAAGATGGGAGACGTCGGGTTCAGATGGCTCAGAATTCTCATCTCCAAATTCGTGAGAGGTGATCCAATGCCGAATCAATGGAGGGAAAGCTACCTTCTCCCTGTGTATAAAGGGAAGGCTGATACGGGAAACTGTGATAACTACCGTTCGATCAAGCTGATGTCACACACCATGAAGGTCGTTGAGCGGGTACTAGGTGGCCGACTACGAATAATAATACGGCTATCCGATGATCAGTGCAAGTATGTCGCGGGTAAATCAACCACAGATGCAATCCAAAGTATAAGGATCATAATGGAAAAACATCGTGATTCCTTAAAGGATTTGCGTGCTGTATTGGTTGACTTTGAAAAGGCATTCGACAGACAACCACGAGATCTGATATGGGTCGCGCTAAGACATCGAGGGGTTTCAGAAACCTATGTACAGATGATCATGGACATGTACGAAGGAGCAAAGACAAGAGTAAGATGCCCCGCTGGAGTAACCGAATAGTTCCCAATCAAAGTCGGGGTGCACCAGCGAAGCGTCTTAAGTCCTTTGCTCTTTATTACAGTCCTTGATTATCTGCTTGAAGGTAAAGTGATGGACCCCAAGGTACATCTGTTATTCTTTGCTGATGATGGAGCCATCATAAGTGAGGATCCTACATCTCTGCAACGAACACTTGATGTGTGGGTGGATGCTCTTGAGGGAAATGGGTATACAAAAACAAATATTTGGCGCAACAGCTCTTTAAAGTGCCAGGGCCTAGCTTCTCGCAACCACTCATGTTGTGTGCTTTATATTTTTCACACGAAAGGAAGGGACCTACAGTTTAATGCCGAATCCGAACGGCGATTTGAGAAGCTTTTTTTCGTGACAACAATACTCTCGGATGTTTGTCAGACGCTCGCGAGAGGTGGGACCGTGAAAAAACCTTTTGGTATTTTCTAGGATTCGAACTTGGAACCTCATGCGTAGTGATCCGACACACTAACCACTTACGCCACGGCGCCCACGGTGCTGCCTGTTCTCTGATCCACTCAGGCCTATTCCAGACTTTTATTTGAATGGAACAGTGCTTCCCAAGTGCGAAAAGTTCAGCAACTTGTGATGACGACAACAATCATCGCGTAAGCGTAGGGTGGATGAAGTGGCGAGAAATCTCCGCTATCTTCTGTGACAGAAAAATGCCACCTAAGTTGAAGGGAAGGATCTACACCGCAGTTGTGCGTCCAGCACTCACATACGGTTCACAATGTTGGACGAGGTACAAAATGTATGAGAGTAAATTAGCGGTAGCTGGGATGAAGATGCTTCGCATGACAGCAGGAGTGACAAAGCTTGATCGAATAAGAAGTTCGAAGATCCGTGGAAGCTTTCATATCAAGGAATCCATCGTACAAAAGATAGAGCGCGACCGGCTCCGCTGGTATTGCCACGTTCAAAGAAGAGATCATTTGAACCCTGTTAAAAAGGCGATATCAATGCACGTTCCAAAGACATCGCGATGTAGGAAAGGCAGGCCTATAAACGCCTGGATCAGACAAATGCGACGACATCGGTATTTCATTGGCCTCAGTAACCGAGTGATCCAAAATCGGCGGGCCTGCCGATATTTTCTGAGGTCAAATAGGCGAACCCCACACGCGGATTAGTAAAAATACGGTGAAGAGGGAGGCTTATGATCCCTTATTTTCGGATCATAACCTCGCTGATAAAAGGAAGAAGAAGTGTCCAGGAATTTGACCTGGACTAAATTAACCTTGTCGTCCGCGTAAGCGTTATCGTTTACGCCTGGATTGCTTAGTTCTTTAAGTATCCCGTCGAAGACTAACACCCAGAGGAGAGGTGATATAACGCCTCCCCAGAGAGTCCCCCTGGTAACAAAAAAAAACAAATATTTGGCGCAACAGCTCTTTAAAGTTCCAGGGCCTAGCTTCTCGCAACCACTCATGTTGTGTGCGTTATATTTTTCACACGAATGGAAGGGACCTACAGTTTAATGCCGAATCCGAACGGCGATTTGAGAAGCTTTTTCGTGACAACAATACTCTCGCGATAGGTGGGACCGTGAAAAAACTTTTTGGTATTTGCTGGGATTCGAACTTGGAACCTCATGCGTAGTGATCCGACACGCTAACCACTTACGCCACGGCGCCCACCCCCTGGTAACGGATTTTCTTTTTGAACTATTTTCGATAGTGGATTTAATATTTCTCGAGCCAAGCATATTGCAGAGCCAATTGGCTGTGCTATGCTGGACATTCATTGTTTCTAGAGCCTGTTTGATGGTCCTTCCTTCTACATTATTGAAAGCACCTTCTATGTCTAGGAAGGCTGCTAGTGCAATTTCCTTATGATGAAGGCTTGTTTCTATTTTCCCTACTACGTCATGTAATGCTGTTTCCACAGATTTTCCCTTTAAGTATGCATTTAGGTATGAACATGACACGCACTTCCCTTGATGGCATTGGTACGTAACCTGACCTTAAAAAATGTTTAAAAATGTCCCTAAGCCTATTTCTGAACTTGCCTGGAGCTTCTTGCAGCATAGGTGGTAAAATTTCATCAGGGCCTGGTGCTTTGAGCGGGGCGAATAACATGATAGCCCATTGCAGATTCTTCGATGTAATGAGATTATCTACCTCGTATCCCATTGACATACCAGTATACGAGTTGGAAAATGAACATCAACTAACGTATCTAAAACTTCTTCGCTACTTTCTGCCCACGTGCCTTCAGATTTTCTAATGAAGCTTGGAACAGTGGTGTCTTTTGCCAGCATCTTGCGAAGTCTGGAAGCTTCACTAGTATCCGCGATGGACTCACAGAACTCCTTCCACGACTTAATTTTCGGTCGCCTGATTAAGTACTTAAACTCTCTCTTGTGCTCTATGTATTCATCCCATGTAGTACCGTCCCCTACTTTCATAGCCATGCTGTAGAAATGTCGGACCTGCATTTTCTTGGAGTTGAATTCTTTACTCCACCATGGAGGTTGGGACCTCTTGGACTTCCTCCTCATTGGACAGGCCCTTTCGAGTACCAGATTCATTACTTAGATTATCTACTGCCCTATCAATTCTTGAGGATCGCCGTTGCGAATAGGCCTATCTTAAGATGTTTCCTTACTATTTCTGTATACCTGTTCCAGTCTATCCTCTTAGGGTTTCTGTAGCTGTCACTAGCCCTGGGTTGAAAGTCTATAGGAAATCTTATCCACCTGGGATCAGAAAGAGATGCCTCTTCTAAGAACCTCCATCTCTCTACCGTTAAGTGATCAGAACAAGTAGCCAGAGTTATGTCAAGCACTACTTGTCTGTTCCTTACTACGAAAGTTGGCGTAGATGTCTTGTTGCATATGGTGAGTTTAGTAGATAAAATGAAATCAAAAAGACAATCACCACGTGTGTTTGTATTATATCACTGCTTTCCCATTGCGAGTGATGCACATTAGCATCGCAACTCACGATGAAGAGCCATTTGTCCTTTATGATCAACTGCTTCATCTTGAGATCAGGCACAGCAGAGATCGCCGTCACTGAAATTATTCAAAAGAAATGCCCTTATGTTGTTTTTTAGTAGTATTCAAGCCCTGATTTTACCTTCGTTAGCTTTGTAGAATAATATGTTATTCCTATTATTGAGCTCTTGGATCCGGTTGTTGTCGCTGATCCATGGCTCCTGTACCAGTACGGCTGAGACGTCATGCTTGATAATGTAATTAATCAAGCACGCCATCGCAGCCTTGCTGTTTATTTGAGTCACTTCCATCCTCCTTGGGCTCCTCTTCCTCCTGACCACCCTTGGTCATGAGCTTTAGCATGTTCTTTTCCATGCTATGTCGCAACATTCCTTTGGTCTTTTCAAGAAATGACAGTGACTCCCCATTTAAGACCAGCAAGGTCTAGTTTAAGAAGTTTCTTTCTAATAGCCCTAGATGCCCGACAGTATGATTAGCTTCAGTTGAAATTTTCTTGAGTTACTTTAAATCCCTTTTGGATGATGTCACAGAAAGTTTCTTCGAACATTCTTTCGGAAATCAATATTGAAACACCAGCACAAGCTTGATAGTTGATACCCACGTTGGTTAACTTCCACAACCAGGCTCTATCTTAATAGATATAATAAACCGCCTTGCCTCTCTTTAGTAGCGCCTACCAAGTATGCTATGTCCCTTTTCATTTGCACGCCCCTTAATTTTTGAAGGAAGGACTTCACTACTCTGCTACTTGGCCCAGAGAACAGCAAACCCTAAAAGTTTAGTTCGTCAAATGCTAAAAAGTTAAGGGACATGGGATGCAGTAGTTGAGAATGCAACCGTCATAATGATCTGACCAATCCGATAAATCAAACAAATCCGACAGATTCGACAAATGCGACAGATCCGACAAATCTGACAAATCTGAAAAATCAAACAAATCCGACGTATCTGTCGGATCTTTTGGATTTGTCGGCTTTGTCGGATCTGGACAAATCCAGTAGCAATTGAATTGAAATCCTTTGCAGGTCATCTACGTCTGTGGACAATTGAGAGAGAACGTCGAAAGCTAAGTGTCCAGGAGGTCCAGGTTGGACGGCATCAACGCCGATATAATTCCATGGTATTGGACGACGACGATGAAAACATCTACATTGGCACGTCGACAGGTGATGCGGCTCACGTAAAGATTAGTCACGGTGAGCACGGTGTATCAGCTGTTATGGTGGGACTATACGGCAAGCACAATCCCAGAAAGCCCATAGGAAAAGACTGTGAAAAGTACGTCAACGGTATTCGAGAAATAGTATGCACAGGCAGTGGCTTATTGATTGGAGCTGGTGATGGCACAGTAGAACTAGTGGAATTTCGAGATGCTTGCTTCAAAAACTATCCAAATCCAACATGGCCCAAGCTTAAGACAGTAAGTAGAGAGATATTGACGGTTGAACTTAAAAAAACATTAAACGATAATTCCAGGTTAAAACAGCCAAAGTGAATGGCGCAGTGACCAGCATAGCGAAGAGCAGTGATACTACTTATTTTATTGGAACAGATAATAGTGAAATATATGTACTGAACACTGCTACATTCGTTCTAAGGCTAAGGACAACTTGTCATAAGGAATCGATTAACGAACTAATCTTTCCCAAGTAAGCCTTGATTAGTGCAGAAAGAGCTGTGGATTTCAACGAATTTTGTTTGTTTTCTTTTAGCAAACTATCTACAGTGTTTGCTACGGCTGGCTACGAATCCATCCGCATTTGGTCAATGAAACTTTTCAAGGAGCTCCTGCGAATAATGGTGTATAATTTCCATTGCACGTCAATTGTCTTCACTCACGACGGATCAAGTATTATATCAGCATGGAATGATGGTGTTATACGTGCATTTACTCCAATTACGGGGAAACTGATTTTTGCTATACCGAATGCCCACAACAAAGGTGATGAGTATTTTGTTTAATCCAAGAACCATGTGCTTAGTGTTCCTTAATATGCAGGTTGCAGCGCATTGGCTCTATCGACTAACGACAGACTACTGGTGAGTGCAGGATTCGAGGGACAAGTTCGTGTGTGGAAAATCGAACCATTTCGTCAGAGTTTGATTGGTGTTTTGAAGGATCACGCCGGGCCGATAAGCTCGTTGAATTTTAACAAATTTGACACTGAAGTAGTCTCGGCAGGTACCGATGGTTCGTGTGTAATATGGGACATCACGTAAGTTCTAAGATATTCTGATAGTCATGATTTTCTATTCAAATGAAATTTATGTGAATGTAGTTCTAAACTTAGCTTGGCCTTGGTTTAGGCATCCCGGCTATCTCTAACTTATTTATAGCTTTCGTCATTCCTTCTCAACTGTTTGAGATAAGTTGTTAGCGTAGTCTAAGGTGTTTCCTATAAGATGCGGCGAAGTTGTGCGAAGAAATCGGCAATTATCATTAAGAACAGTAGTGGCTGTATACATCAGCCTTGTCCTATCCCGTTGTGGGCTTCGAAGTCTGCTAACACCTTACAATTACTTAAACGTTTTTGGGAACCTGCCTTACTGGTTTGCGAGCCAGTTTATGCTTCATAAAAAATGTTACTAGTGATGCTTTCAAGGCATATGGAGTCTAGTCTACTTGCGAATCATCGGGAATCAATAGACTTCGTTTTGTAAATCAAATAAAACCATAGGATATATGGTATGCATAGGCAATGTAGTCGCTCCTGAAGAACCATAGAGAGTTGTTATTTTTTTATTTAGGGGTATAGGGCGTCAACCACGCCTATGCGCCATCTTGTTTGGAGTTCTGCCACGCGTTTAAGATGCTTCCATCTCATTCTTAAAGAGCCCGATTCTTCCTCAATTGTTCTGCGCAACGTTTGCCTAGGGCGTCCCGCTATTCTGCCTGCCTGGGTGAGCGGATTTCACTGCATGGTGTATTTTGCAATGGAGTTGTCTTCGCGCCATAGGGTGTGTCCAATCCATTGCCACTTTCTCCTTCGTATAGTAATGCTTATAGGTTCTTGGCACGTTCTCATATAAAGTTGTTCGTTGAAGATGCAGTTCGCTCAAAAAATCCTCAAGTAGATTCTTAAACATTTGTTTACGAAGACTTGCAGCTTGCGTGTGGTAATGGTGTCCCCCACGTACTGCACCCATAAAGCATCACCATTCTACGTTGGAGCGAAACAGTCGCAGCTTGGTTCTTAAGCTGATAACATTGCTTCTCCAGATTTTGGATAGCATTCCGAACTCAGCTTTAGCCTTCCCGATTCTACTGCACACATCCAGTTCGGTGCCACCGCGATTAGCCGAGATCACACTTCCTAAATAAACAAAGTTATCAACTTTCTCAACTTCCTGTCCGGCAATGTTAAGTTGAGCGCGGCTATTAGAAGTGTTCAGGACTTTTGTTTTACCCCACTTTGCTTGGCTCAGCTTCTAGACTATGGGCTATCAAATGAAGATCCATTATGCGATGTGAAAGTAGACAAACATCGTCAGCGTAATCTAGGTGTTTAAGGTAAGATGTCATAGTCCAGCGAATTCCATAGTTGCCTTCCGTCAATGCTGCAGAGAGTAAATCACTGATAACCGTCAAGAGCACACACTTTTGATGAAGTCCACTTTGGACACCTTACCATTATGTAGGATGTGCCACTTACCGCCGTCATATGTAGCCCTTATAATAGCTATAAGTTTTCTTTGGGATGCCTCTCCTGCGCGAGGCCAACCAGATAGCATCTCGATTCAAGCTGTCGAAAGCCTTATCACAGTCGATAAACAGCAAATGTAGCGGAGACCTGTACTCAATGCATTACTCGATTGTGATCCGTAAGGTGTTTATGCGGTCGATGTAGGAAGATCCAAGGCGAAAGCCTACCTGTTCGACGTCGAGAGTTGAATCTAAATGCTCTTTGATTCGTTCCAAAATTATTCTAGCTGTTATTTTGACTACGGCTGAAAGAACGCAAATATCTCTCCAGTTTCCGCATTCCTTCAAGTTTCCCTTTTTCGGAAGCTTAATGATCATCCCCCTTTTCCACTCCTGCGAAAATTGTTCACTATCCCAAACTCTCCACATTAGAGGATGCAGCAAATCTGCCGATGTATGTATTTGGCGCCGCTTGAAATAGTTCGGCAGGGATGCCATCAATACCCATCGCTTTGGTTTTCTTGAGGGACTTGATTGCTGCTATTATTTCGGTTTTAATGGGAGGTCCAATGTGAATTCGGGAATTTATTGCTTCGGAAGACTTATTAGGGTTCGAGATCATAACACCATCGTCTAAGTGGTTAAGGACTGTAGTGAAATGTTCTCTCCATCTAGTGAGCTGGTCTTCATCCGAGATCAGAAGGTTACCGTCTAGGTTCTTCACGGGGTGTTGTTTGGAGCTCCGATCACTAGTGAGCTCCTTAATGATGCTATAAACAGTCCTATTGTCGCACCTGCTCGCTGCTTCTTCAGCCCTTGAAGCCAGTGAGTTGATATGCTGACGTTTCTAACGTCTCACACTATGCTGCACTTCTTTCTTCGCACGGTATTGTTATTCTAGCTCGGTTCTCTCTACTGCTGAGGCTGCGGCAGTTCGAGCTTTGATTGCTGTATGCTCATCGATCAGTCTCCAGGTGTCTGCAGTTAGCCGTGTGGGATGGTATTTCTGTCTTTTACCAACAAAGGTAAGGGGCACGCAAAAGCATTTTTCACAGGATTTCAGTGGTCATCCATGCTCTCCTGCATTGTGTTCCTGATTGTTTCTGCTTCTTAGACAAGGTGGGCCCTGAACTATTGGCGCACTTGGGGAACCTTGAGCCAATCGATATTCAACCTGGGGTGCCAGCACATAACTTGATACACTCGAGTTTTATCGATACAATCGACAGTTGCCAGCACATATTTTGGTTCAATCGACTATCCTCGATTGTATCGTCAGATTTGGTAATGCACAATGTTGAATATGACGTTTGAAACAAAAAAATCAGTCGACAGAAAATAGTTATCATCTGCGGGAATTTTATTGGAAAAAAATGGAAACTAAACAAAATATGTCCACTACCAAAAAACAGACTGAGATTTCGACAATTTTTAGCAAAAGGAGTACTTAAAACTGTCCAAGGCAACAAAAACACTTAAAGGGCACGGGCGGAGGCCCCTACACGCAAAAAAATCATCGATGAACTGGAGGAACAAATTATAGAATGCGCCGGCCTGGAAGCTCTTTCTTCATCCTCACTTTCCGACTCAAAGAATATCATTTTTTATTTAGACTTGGAAAATGATTAACGAATTTTGGATTAAAAAATACCCATTTGACACTTCACATTATAGTTCACAATGAAATTTTTAAGTACAAATCACAATCAAACTCATTTCAATTACGTGCTCCCAAGAAACATTTATTTCGAGTTGAACGTCGATCAAAAATCCTCGATTGTATCAAGTTACGTGCTGGCACCCCGGTGATGTTGAGTTAGGTTACGTTAGGTTAGGTTAGGTTGGCTGTTCACACGAGAGTGCAGACACACTTAGACCAGTGAAGATCCTTTGCGATACCATGGATCAAACCATTAGGCCACTCAGGGCCACTAACATAACCAACCGGAGGTTTTGACAAAGCGATGGATGCTCATGACGTCCAAGGACGCCAGTTCGCAGAGGTCGTCAAAGAAGGGGGACCCTAGATGGAGCATTCTTTTATGCGACAGGGCTGGACATGTGCATAGGAGGTGAAGGATGGTTTCCTCCTCCTCCTCGTCCCTACAGCTTCTGCAGAAGTCGTTGGAGAAGAGGCCAAGTCATTTGGCGTGTTGGCATATAAGACAGTGTTCAGTGAGAACACCGACAACGCAGCTGATTTGTGTACGCTTTAACTTGATCAGATAACCAAACCATGCCCTAAAGTTCGACTGCATACTAGTGCAAGATTGACTGCATCAGTCACCTCGCTCTACTTTGCATTCCCCACTATTTCCACGGTCCACCTAGGTATGGGTTCGATTGAAACAATCACCCTACCTAGTCCACACTTTATGCATAGCAGTACTTAGAGTTCGATTGAATCAGCCACTCTATGTACGCTTATGCTCCTCTACACCTACACGGTCCACCTAGGTATGAAGGGTTTGACTGAATCAGTCACCCCACCTAGTCAATACCATGCATAACAGCAATTAGAGTTAGACTGAATCAGTCACTTCTTCTTCTTCTTCCTTTTATCAGCGAGGCTATGATCCGAAAACAAGGGATCACAACCTTCCCACTTCACCGCATTTCTACTGATCCGCTTGTGGGGTTCGCCTATTTGATCTCAGAAAATATCGGCAGACCTGCCGATTTTGGATCACTCGGTTACTGAGGCCAATGAAATGCCGATGTCGTCGCATTTGTCTGATCCAGGCGTTTATAGGCCTGCCTTTCCTACATCGCGATGTCATTGGAACGTGCATTGATATTGCCTTTTTAACAGGGTTCAAATGATCTCTTCTTTGAACATGGCAATACCAACTGAGCCGGTCGCGCTCTATTTTTTGTACGATGGTTTCCTTGATGTGAAAGCTTCCACGGATCTTCGAACTTCTTATTCGATCAAGCTTTGTCACTCCTGCTGTCATGCTCATCTTCATCTCAGCTGCCGTTAATTTACTCTCATATGTTTTGTACATCGTCCAACATTGTGAACCGTATGTGAGCGCTGGACGTACAATTGCGGTGTAGAGCCTTCCTTTCAACTTAGGGGACATTTTTCTGTCACAGAAGATAGCGGAATTTTCTCGCCACTTCATCCATCCTACGCTTACGCGATGATTGATGTCGTCATCACAAGTTGCTTTGCTATTGATCATAGATCACCGATATTTGAACTTTTCGCACTTGGGAAGCACTGTTCCATTCAAATAAATGTCTGAAATAGGCCTGAGTGGATCAGAGAACGGGCAGCACAAGTACTCTGTCTTTTTTGAACTAATGCGATACCCATTTCCCTCCAAAACGTCCACCCACACATCAAGTGCTCGTTGCAGGGATGTAGGATCCTCACTTGTGATGGCTCCATCGTCAGCAAAGAATAACTGATGTACCTTGGGATCCATCACTTTACCTTCAAGCAGATAATCAAGGACTGTAATAAAGAGCAAAGGACTTAAAACGCTTCCCTGGTGCACCCCGACTTTGATTGGGAACTCTTCGGTTACTCCAGCGGGGCATCTTACTCCTGTCTTTGCTCCTTCGTACATGTCCATGATCATCTGTACATAGGTTTCTGGAACCCCTCGATGTCTTAGCGCCACCCATATCAGATTTCGTGGTTGTCTGTCGAATGCCTTTTCAAAGTCAACCAATACAGTACGCAAATCCTTTAAGGAATCACGATGTTTTTCCATTATGATCCTTATACTTTGGATTGCATCTGTGGTTGATTTACCCGAGACAAACCCGCACTGATCATCAGATAGCCGTATTATTTTTCGCAGTCGGCCACCTAATACCCGCTCAACGATCTTCATGGTGTGTGACATCAGCTTGATCGAACGGTAGCTATCACAGTTTCGCGTATCACCCTTCCCTTTGTTTACAGGGAGAAGGTAACTTTCCCTCCATTGGTTCGACATTGGATCACTTCTCACGAACATGGAGATGAGAATTCTGAGCCATCTGCACCCGATGTCTCCCATCTTTTTCCAGAACTCAGAGGGTATCTCGCCTGGCCCAACTGCTTTTCGTTTTTTGGAGTATTTGACCGCCTCACTAACTTCTTCGACTGTAATGTCGGGTATTTCTTCACAGTTAGGGGTGGCTCTTGGAAAGTATAGCCGGGGAAACTGTTCATTTAAAAGTTCTTAACAATACTGCCGCCACCTCTGCAGAATTTTGTCGTCATCCGCAAGAAGCTGGCCATGAGCTTTGCTAATGAACTTTGGCGAACGAATCTCCTGACCATTCTTCCTTCTTTGCGCGGCTATTTTGAAGATAGTGGCGCTCTTGTTCATATTGTGTCTTCGCAGCTCCTGGATAGCCTGGTTTGCATTAGCAACCGGGGAACATTTTTTCTCCAGCTCCCGATACAGGCCCTCCGTACTCTCTGCTTGAAGCTGGGCGCACTTCTTCTTCGCTTTTTTCTTGTGACTGAATCAGTCACTCTACTATACTTATGCACCTCTACGCCTACACGGTTTATGGGACGTGCCAATATAACTTGCACACACAGTATAGGGGGTTCGATTGAATCAATCACCCCCCATCACTTGTTGCACACTATACCTTCTTGGTACACTTTGACTTCAGGGTTGACTGAGTCAGTCACCCTCTCTACCCTTTTCAGTCAGCATTCTCTGCCAGCACCCTCATGAGAAAGGTTAAGGTTCCCCCGGTTACCGGTGACTCGACCGGTCATTACTCATATGGTATCACAATGGACCCAAGCGGTCTAAGTGTGTCCTGACCCCGTCAGGACAGCCACCTTTATCTAACCTACCTAACCTAACTTGATCAGATCGGCACTACGTTTTTGATCCAGCTTAGGCCAGATCTGTCTTGAAATGTGACACGTTGAGGCGTTTACCCATCTGAGGTGGGTCGTGCTAATAGCGTTCAGCTTTAGTAGATACTTACATGTAGCGAGGGGCATACCCAGGGCTTGGCTTCAGGCAAAATCCTTAGAGTGGTACCCTATCTGGCGAGGTCATCAGCCCTGCAGTTACCTGGAATGTCCCTGTGCCCCGGCACCCAGCATAGGTGAATGTTGAACTGCTCTGTCATCTCCATAAGAGATAGACGACAGTTTACGGGGGCCTTTGAAGTGAAGGAGAACGATTCCAGGGACTTAATTGCCGCTTGTCTGTCAGTGAAAATGCTAATATTCCTGACAGATAATACATTACATTTCAGCCAGGACAGGGCTTCCTTAATCGCCATGATTTCCGCCTGGAAAACGCTACAATGATCAGGGAGGCGGAAAGAGATGCTCAGATTGAGCTGTTCGGAGCAAACACCACAACCCGCCCCACCCTCGGTCTTAGATCAATCTGTAAAGAAGTAAACCGAACTACCATCGACAGGGGGGGAAGTGTCCCATACATCGCGTGCAGGGATGCTCGTACGGAAGTTACGGTCAAATCTCAGTTTCGGTGGGGTATAGTCCGGGTTTTCGTGTTTGAGGTTGAGAAGATCAAGGATCGAGCAGTGGCCAAAGCGATAGCTGGACCACTGAGAGGAGGCTTTCAGGCGGATGGCCGCACAGGCAGCCATCTGTTTGCCGAAAATATCTAAAGGTAGCAGGTTGAACAAGATGTCCAGTGCCGCGGAGGGAGTAGTTGTCAGTGCACCACTGATGCAGATCTTTGCACATTAGCTAGTTGAGTGAGGTGGACAAGAGCAGGCGACCATACGATCACGCCATATAGTAGTATAGGCCTGATAACGGACACGTATAGCCAATGAGTGATTTGAGGTTTAATACCCCAGCTCCTACTTATAGCATTTTTACAGGAATAGAGAGCTACATTAGCTTTCTTGACGCGCTCTAGTAGATTGGCCTTCCAGTTTAATTTCCTATCCAAAATAAGACGCAGATATTTTGCGTTTTTAGAGGAGGTGAGACTGGTGCCATTTATCATAGGAGGGTCTATGAGGGGAACTTTATATTTCCTCGTGAAGAGAACGAGTCCCGTTTTATGGGGGTTAACCCCCAGTCCACATTTGGAGGCCCATTTGGTGAGCCGAAGGAGAGCATATTAGAAGATTTCCGTGAGAGTGTCCGGGTGTTTACCGGAGGCAGCAATAGCAATGTCATCAGCATAGGCGATGTTGAGTTAGTTTAAGCGGTTGCTGTTGACGGATACAATACGAAGGCGTATATGAGCTAACATGAGATGGTCATCTCGTTCAAGTCCGATGTCAGTGCCACGTCTATTTCGTGCACGCCCGTGCACTTGCAGCTGCTTTACCAGAGTAGAGCATGACAGTGCTTTCTTATCTCGCTCAGCCCTAAGATTTATATTTTATAGCGTGCGAATTCGCGTTCTATTTGGAGGAAACAGGCGTTATATGGCCCTTCCTGAAGTGAGTCCAGGAGGGTCTTAACGTTCCAGAATCCGATCGTTGTCCATGTTCGATAGCCGAAGGTCGTCATCAAATTACCCGTGCGTATCCGAGGCGTTAGTTTCCGTTTCGGAGCAATGATTATTTTTACGGTTGCGGCTCACTGGGCCACAGACCAACCGACACTTATCCTGTTTTGTGGCGCAGGAGGTTCGCCATTCGTCCTCTTCCGTTTGCAATGTCCAGAGAAATCCCCAGATGGCACCATGAGGAGGTGGAAGTAGGACTAGTAGGCTGCAGTGGCTCTTTCTCGTTATTTAGCGAACCAACACCTATCGGGAGATACTGCTCCTACGAGGCCTTTGTTAGTCGTTTACCATCTAAAAGCTTATAGTGGCGTAATTAAAAGGTTGTTGCCAAAAATGACAAAATACCACAAGCCACGCATCTCGAGAGCACGTTGTAAGGTACATGGTACATATAGCCTCATGAGTTGCTGATGGATACACACTCTTTGCTGACTTTCAGTCACCTCGGGTATGGTAAGAGGAAACTCCCTATTTTAGAAAGCGTCTATCTGAAAAAACTAAGAGCCAGAGAAACTTTCGGGAAAGAGGCATGAGACTTGAACAGGTGTTCAACCACTCGTTCCTTGCCTCCACTTCACTCAATTTTAATGATTCCAAGCCATCTACACATACGAACAAACTTAATTTAATCGACGTACTGAAATGAATAAATTGTACTCCACCCATACATTCGTATATATATCCGGCATTGGATACGTGTGAAGACATTGTCGTGTATCCGATGCCGGATGAATAGTGTAAAAGCGTCTTCTTTAGTTCTGTACACTTTGATGTTGCGGCGTTCGGCAGAAAGAAAACGTCGTGTATACGACATTTATGTCGTGCATCCGATGCCGGATGAATAGTGTAAACGCTTCCATTTAGTTCTGTATACTTTGATGTATCCGGCGTCCGGCGTCCGGCAGAAAAAAACGTTGTGTATCTGACACTTAACATATGTCGTGTAGCCGATGTCGGATAAGTGTGAATGCTCTCATTTAGTTCTGTGCACTTTGAATCAGACACACGTTGTCGTGTATCCGATACCGGATGAATAGTGTAAAGGCTTCTTCTTTATCTGTACACTTTGATGTATCCGGCGTCCGACAGAAAAAAAACGTCGTGTATACGACATTTATGTCGTGCATCCGATGCCGGATGAATAGTGTAAACACTTCCACTTAGTTCTGTATACTTTGATGTATCCGGCGTCCGGCAGAAAGAAAACGTCGTGTATCCGATACTGGATAAGTATGAACGCTCTCATTTTGTTCTGTGCACCTTGAACCAGATACACGTTGTCGTGTTTCCTATACCGGATATGTATGAAACGGGCCTGATGCGTTCTTCAAGTTGTGAAGTTGAATCTGCTGTTAAATATCTCGTTTATCTATTGTATGACGAAGTTTAGGTTCTTCGAATCTCTTTTTTTACTTTGTTGGAGGCTCCTTCTATGTCAAGAAAGGTTACCAGGATGTAATTTGTCAACGTATTCTTTACAGTTTTGGTCAGTTTTGATGTTTTAAAACTCTGATCTTGGTACACTTTCAGTCGAATGACAAGAAAGCAAGTTATAACCGCCAACACACAATTCACCTGCGCTCGATTCTTCCCTACCGGGGTTCAATTACTGACTGTTGGTTCGGATGGTAGAATTAGTTATTGGATGGTAAGTTATTGTAAAACCAAAATTATTAGATGAAACCTGATCTACTTCCTTTTAGGTTTTCAATGGTAGCCTCCTAAGGGAATTGGAAGGTTCCGAGAAGGAGCCAGTGAATTTTGTTGCTTTCAGCCCCACAGGTGACTACTTCCTTTCCGTTGGCACTGACCAAATCGTTAAGGTAATACAAATCAACAAATAACAATGAATTTTACTAAAAAAAATGTTTTTTAGTTGTGGGACTATCAAAATGGTGTAACAGTTGGCACTGGTATGCAACATGCCTGTCCAGTCACGAGCTGTGCGTATAGTCCATGCGGGAAGTATTGCATTACAGGAAGTTCAAATGGATCCGTGATCATTTGGAATATACCTGAGGTACTTTAACTATCTGAGTCAGGGACAGTTGTATGTATTTTTTCATTGTCTGCAGCAATATTGGCCAGTGTCGAAACCAAAAGAAGCTAGCGACACCCACGCACATCATAAATCGAATGAAGTGGAATCTAAAGTTGTGACGAATTCACGTCCTAAGGCGACAAATAAGGAAAATATTACTGGATTGGAGAAAAGTCGCAACGATAAAGATCCCCTTTGTGCCGAGTGTCCACCGGTTGATAATAAGAAAGCGCCGGATGTAAATGAAACATGTAATGTATTGCCTGATGCTAAATGAGGCTTAAAATAAATACTTAACTATTCGTTGTACAGAGTGAAGTTTTTATTGGAAGACGCACTTCTTTTGGAACACTATAGGACTACAGGTTTTGTCACCGCGATTTCAGCCTGCATCTTGAATATTTACTTGGCTTGTATTAAGGAAATTATATCAGGAAAATTCATGCATACACTTTACAAGGACCTCTCGAGAATTCTACGTCTCTAAATCGAATACTTTGTTAAGATGGGTACCCACCATGTCTATCAAAGGGGCGGGACATCAGTAGAACTGGTTCTGTATTCGATGATATTCGATGATGAATGTGTTTTCGAAATAGGTATTCGGAAAACCCGCCCGGAAGTATGCGTGACCTTGGAGTAAGGTTACTTTTAATTCCAAATGGACGCAAAGGCCTCATATCCCAGAAACCTTTCAGCGAAAGAATACTGTCCGCCAGAGTGAGGACAATAGTAAGAAACTTCACGATCATTCAATGTTACGCTGCCTGAAGAAGACCTTGAGAACTTCCATAGCAAATTATGACCAGCTTATAATGTAGATATCGCCTGAGTTCTCTCCAACTTTTCCCTAAAAGACACATTGCCAGAAACCGTACACGATGGCGCGTAGGCGTAGTAGAGGCCCTAGGACCCGCAAGGGGATACATGACATAAGTAATTAAGTAGATATCGCCATCTTGATGGGAGACTTCAATGCAAAGGTAGGTACAAAAAAATAATAACCTCCGACGATCTGTAGAATGACATCGACTTAGCCAGAAGAGTTCACATACAGCGACTAAGATGGCTCGGTCATATAGAGCGGATAGAGCCCATCTTTCCAGCCCAAAAAGCCTTCGGTTCCACCTTGGCTGAACAGCGCAGTAGAAGACGGCCTCGCGGTAGGTTGCCCGAACAAGTGGAGGGGGACTTCAACTTACTTGGTGTGCGTAACTGAAGCCAGCTGGTTCGTAACCGGCTGGATGGAGAGGTTTGTAGGTTGAGGCTGAGATTCACCCCGAATTGTAGTGCCACGTAAGTAAGTAAGTAACCCCCGATATAACATCGGCTCACCGATTTCCGCAACATCATTCGCCTTCTTTTAAAGGGGCACCCTATACGAACGTAAGAAGTCAGCTGGGTGTCCGCGGTAGAGAACTTCCAATCACATTGACTATATTGTTAATAGCTGGCGTTTAAGAGGTTCTCTCCATAGTATCCGAAGCAGGCGTAGAGCTGACTTTGGGCCGGAACGAGATCATCAACAGGGAGTAGGTGTGATACCGACAGACTACGGGACACCGTAGTCCGCCATCAACTTAGGGAGAACACATCGTTCAAGGCACAACAGCAATTAAAAGCGCCATGCCGACGAACATAAATGAGCAATGCAATGTTGTGAAAAATGTACTCGTATGGAGAGAGATCTGCTAAAACCTGGAGCTGGATGAAAGAGTTGATCAAAGAGAGCTGGATGATGGGCGAAGCTTTGCCCCAAAATGAAGACGAGTTGTCCAATGCACAGAATTTCAAGATTCGCAACATGCCTTTCAACAAGAACAAAATTATTAAAGCGGTTTAAACAGTCAAGTCAAACAGGACGTCAGGACTCGTTGGCCTTCCCGTGGAGCTCTACAAGGCTTCACCTACAGTAACTGCCTACTTATTGTTTCGATTAGTGGTGAACGCTTGGAACAGAGAAACCTTCTCTGAGGAATGGATGAAAGGAGTGATTGTCAAGCTCCCAAAGAAAGATAACCTAAAAGAGTGAGGAAACTGTTAGTAATAAAACCCAACATAATCCTCGAACTTCGAGGCAGTAACGGACTTTATCTACCTTGGTTCTGCTTTTAACCCTGACGATGATATCAGCAGAAATCAAGCGAAGAATAGCTCTTGTCAATAGCTGTTTCTTGGGCTAACAAAACAAAAGCTCCATCTCGACGAGACTCTATATAAGACCCTGATCATCCCAGTTCTACATTACGGCGTTGAATCATAGACTCTTTGACGGCTAATAAAGATATCCTTAATTGCTCCAAGAAAAAAATTCTTCCCAAGATATTCGGTTCCATTTGCGTTGACGGGCTTCGGAAGAAAAGATTGAATGACGAACTATATGAGCTGTACAGCGACATTGACCTCGTCAAAAAACTGTGTATTGGACGTTTGTGATAGTTAGGACATTTAGAGCGAATGGACACCAAAGCTCCGGCCGCTAGTCTTCGAATCCAACCCAGATGAACTTCTCGCCTTAGGTGATGCGCACAAGTTCAAGAGGAACTCAACCAAATTGAAATGCGCAACTGGATGCAATTACCTAAAGTCTGAGCTAAATGCAGAGGCTTGTTAGTTGAGTCCCAAGTTCACCCCGAGCTGAAGTAAGTAATTAATCCTCGAACTTATTAAAAAAAAGCATCTAGAAAGTACTCTCCACAATGAACAAGATGGCTTCCGCTCTGGCTCCTCGTGGATTGACCACATTAACACCTTACGTATCATCGTCGACTTTCGGGCACGATACTGACACCAAGTAAGGAAGTGAAGTACCTGGGACTACGCCTAGACAGTAAACTCACGTGGAAAAAGCACACGGAGGAGGTATCCAAAAAGGCTACTCGTGCTCTAATGATATGCAGGAGCCTAGCGGGTAAGTCTTGGGGATTTAGTCCAAACATTCTAAGATGGATGTATGGTATATTGCCATTGTGAGAGCAATGATCACTTATGAAGCGATAGCGTGAACAAAGCGAGCTAGTCTTGTCACAACGAGGGAGATACTTACTAAAGCGCAAACACTTGCGTTCCTCTACATCACTGGGGCTATGAGAACATGTCCAACTGCAGCTATGGAAGTACAAGCACTCCTAGAGCTAACACCGCTCCATCTCGTAGTGAAGCAAAATGCAAAGCGGAGGATCGTAAGGATGGCAAAAGAAGGTATTGGAAGGGAGAAATGCGTTGGTTTAAGGGAATACGATGCACTTCTAAAAAAACTTTCCCTTTTAGCAGTCCATAGCGACGATAGTATCAGAAAATGTATCTTTGGGAAAGACTTTTGTACAAAGTTAAGTAACAAGAAAGAGTGGAGCGACGAATTTTCGACATATGGACTGGTCAGCCATACAATAAAGTGGTGTATAGGCGGTTCGAAAACTGAGCAAGGAATAGGGGCAGGCGTGTTTGGGCCAAAAACGAAGCACTCAGACCCCATGCGCAAGAGTACCAGCATCTTTCAAGCTGAAATATGTGCTATATATACAAACTCGTAGATGTATCTAACTCAGTTTTGAAAGAAGACACAGCAATTGCGGCATAGCAATACTGTTAGATAGTCAAGCAGCTATCAATGCACTTGACTCATATGTCATTAAGTCAACACTTGTGTGGAAATGCTTACACAAACTACGCAAACTTAATGAACTGGGTAGAAACAACAAAATTACGCTTTACTGGATACCCGGTAAAATAATCTTCGAATCTTAACAGGCTTTCTAAAGGAGCACTGCAACTCGAGGAGCACTTACGGAAACTAGGTATAACAAATGAAGGCCTTTGCAGATTCTGCAATGAGTCAAGCGAGACTCCGGTGCACCTTTTGGAATCTTGTGGGGCACTGACTCACAAAAGATTGAAATACTTGGGCATCCCAAGCCATTTAGAAACCCTAAGAGAATTGGCTGGAAGAAGTTTGGTCAGGTTATTAAATGAAAACTAAACTAAAGCATAGAATACCCGACCTGAAGATTGAATCAGTCGAGGAACTAGACGCCAAAATTAGGACCCTCGAAACAGCTTTTAAGGTTTCGGGTCCTATTTAATACAACAAGAAAAAATTCCACCTTTGGTGGAACGAAGATCTATCCAATCTGAGGAAGATTACTAGAGAGATCTTCAATATCTGCTTTAAACACAAGTTCTGGCAACCATATAAGGATTGTCTGAAGGAATATAAGAAATTCATTAAAAATGCCAAGCCTCTTGGCTGGAAAGACTACTGTCAGTCCATTGAGACCATAAAAGACTCTGCCAGGCTGAGTAAAATTCTGTCTAAGGAACATTCCAGCCCGTCCTTTATTAAACGGCCGGATGGGACTTGGACGGACTCCTCTAGCGAGTCCCTGGAACTTTTAATGCAAACACACTTTCCAGGGTGTAAAAATGAGATTGCCCTCCCACCAGTTTCTCAGGTAGCGCAATCTTCTTCCTGGAATGACATTAAGACAACAATTACAGCAGTTAATACCTACTGGGCTATTAACAGTTTCTCTCCCTATAAATCGGCCGGCCTTGACGGCATTCTCCCGATTATTCTGCAAAAAACATTGGACCAGGTGGTCCTATGGCTAGTACCGATCTACAGAAGCTGTATTCTCCTAAACCACGTTTCCATGATCTGGAGACGTGTTCGTGTTGTATTTATCCCGAAAGCTGGGAAGCGGGATCATGGATCCGCAAAGGATTTCAGACCTATCGGCTTATCCTCTTTTCTTTTAAAGACGTTGGAACGCATCTTAGATACACATATTCGAAATAGCCTAGATAAATCCCTTTTATCCAAATCTCAACATGCGTACACTAAGGGGCGATCGACAGAGACGGTGCTCCACGAAGTTGTGCGAACGATAGAAAAGACAATCCACTTCAAACAATATACCCTAGCTACCTTCTTAGACGTTGAAGGCGCCTTCAATAACGTCAGTAGGGAATCGATTCAGGAAGCTCTGATCCAACTGGGTGTGGAAGAGTTTATTAGCAAATGGATATTGACAATGCTAAAAACTAGAATCATTCAATCGACTCTCGGCAACAGCAGCTCCACCATATCTGTTGTTAGAGGAACTCCTCTTCTATGATGGTCATCAACAAAATCTTGTGTAGACTTGACAGAGATGGAGTTAAGATTGTCGCGTATGCGGATGACGTGGTAATACTGGTATCGGGGATGTATCCATCCGTAATCAGTGAGATGGAAGGTGCCTCGGACAAGATTAGCTCATGGGCCACTGGATGTGGACTCAGTGTCAACACAAGCAAAACTGAACTGATCCTCTTTACCACTAAAATCAAAATACTAACGTTTACGCTTCCACGGCTAAACAATCATCTACTCTCCCTATCCTCCAGTGCTAAGTACCTAGGTGTGGTACTTGATCCAAGACTAAGCTGGAAGCTTAACATTGAGCAACGGGTAAGGAAGGCCTGTGTGGCTTTCTATGCTTGCAGCAAGACCTTTGGTAAGAAGTGGAGACTTCGCCCGAAGGTGGTCCTATGGATGTACACTGCCGTGGTGCGTCCCATTCTTTCCTATAGGTCGCTAGTCTGGTGGCCTGCGTTAAGAAAAGCTTATAACATCAAACTTATCAACAGGGTACAAAAAACTGTGGCTATAGGCGCAACGAGTGCCATGAGAACATGTTCAACCAAAGCCTTGAACGTTATCCTACACCTTTTACCACTCGATCTTCACATTATGCATCTATCATCATGTAGGGCGGTCAGGCTAAGGGAAACGGTCCGTATGGTCACATCAGTATCCTGAATCTGCTCCCGCAGGATCTGGCAGCTAATCTGACCGAATATATAACTCCCACAGTGAACTTTAGAACTGACGTCACGGTCAGAGTTTTCAACCAGGGCGGAATGGGAAACTGGCGAACTGACAAATGAGTTCGAAACAACAATTTTCACCGACGCGATGGTTCACAAATGGACTGCGGGGTAGGGGCGGGGATATTCTCTGATTCCCTCAATATTTCCAGGTCGTACTAGCTTCCTAATTTATGCAGTGTCTTCCAGGCGGAAGTTTTTGCTGTACGTGAGGCATGCCGCCTACTTAAGTAAACCTCTACACCCCTAAATACCATTGCCATCCTCATTGACAGCCAGGCCGCTATCAAGGCTATAGTATCTGCCACTACATCCTGGAGACAAGCAGAACAGTGCAAAAAGGAACTCGCCTCGCTAGGTCATCGGTTAAGGATCTGTCTTCTTTGGGTTCCGGGTCACAGCAACATTGAGGGAAATGAGCAAGCTGATGAAGTCACGAGGCAGGGATCTGCCCTTGATGCTTCCCTAGCAAAGGAAGTGAACGTCCCGTTAGGGGTCCTTAAGGGAGGTATCTTCGCGCATTATCTGCTAAAGGCTGATAGTAGATGGCAGGGGGTGCGGAACTGTGTCATCTCCAGGCAGATGTGTCCCAAATACTTCCGGAAAAGAGCGCAAGATCTACTAAACAGAAATCGTGCAGACATCGCAAGAGTTCTGGCAGTTAGCACTGGCCACTGGCCTATCGGGGTTCATGCGGCCAGAATAGGCTTTACATTTAATGCACACTGTCGTAGCTGCAATATTGGTAACGAGATAGAAACAATCTTACACTTCCTCTGGAAGTGTCCGGCTTTAGGCAGGGCCGGACAGCGAACCTTAGGTAACCCCTTTTTCGACAACCTAACGGGGTGAATTTGAATACTTACTTATACTTACTCTTTTTCCCTTTCCGTACAAGTTAACGTCCTGTTTCATCACTTGCGTTGTGGTATTAAAACGGCGCTTCTGCGCTAATTAAGTTTCTGTATGGTTTGCTGACACAACCACTTCTACCTACCTACCTACCTGGGCAAGTACCGATTATCAGATAAGGATATGCCTACCATAGATCCACGTCTCGTTCTCAGATTCTTAAAAGAAACTGGTTTGGAGAGAGAGCTCTAAGGTGAACTATTCTCTCCAAGGTAAAGTAAGAGTGTATGACCTTCAAACACAATCCCGAAGGAATTGCATTGCGAGGGGAACTCTAATGAGGGAATAATCCTCTCCAAGGTACTAGCTTGGGGCACGGTAGACCACTAGGTCGCAGTGAAAAATAACCCTATACAAATAATATAATAATAATCATCGTCGAACAATGCGTCGAGTATAAATCTCCGCCACATCTGCTGTTCATTGATTTCGAAAAAGCGATCGACAGTGTAAACAGAGTTTATATAGCGTAGGGTACGCATTTCGAACTTAGGCAGGTGCGGTCTAGGTGTATCATATACCATATGACTTCCAGACCACAGCAGTGTCTTCCAAGCAGAGGTCTTAGCAGTGCCAACAGCCGCCCGCGAGTCTGCGGTAAGGGCAATACCGCTAGAAGGTATCACCATCTTTATCGACAGCCAGGCAGCTATAAAAACGATTACTGCCATAGAAATTAAATCACAGCATAAGGTATCGCTCTGTTGGGTCCCTGGACACGAGGGTATCCCAGGCAATGAGAAAGCCGACGAGAATCAGCTCAGCAGCCCTACCAGAACAAGTTGACCCTGTGTGTATCCCGCCTTGCACACTCAAGCTCGCTGTAGGGAATAAAGCCATTGAGGAGGCGAACATAAGATGGAACTTCATGGAAACTTGCGCCATCACTAGGAAGCTATGGCCATCTTTCGACAAAGCAAGGACCGAGAGAATTACTCGGAAAGATACTCTGCGGTACCACATGAATAAACTACGCCTGACGGAGGAGGATCTCTGTAGAGGCTGTGGTGACGAGGAAGTTTTTGAGGACACAACCCTCTTCCTGTGCCACTGTCCGAGTCTTCAATACTCCAGGAAAAAGTTCCTTGGTAAATATTTCTTCCAGGATCTCGAGGAACTCTCCGGCGTTTCGACAGAAAAGATGCTGAACTTCATCAAATCATCAGGGTGGTTTGTATGCAGAAATGAAGTAAGTGACTGAGTTAGTAGTTTTTAGTTTCATTGGGTAAGGGATTACTTTTTCCCCCCATGGGTACCACAATGGGTCAACGCTGACCTGAGTGTGGCAGAGAGCGTCCCTCCCTGCCAGACCACATACCCAAACTAACCTAGGCAGGTGCGAAAGGTTACGTACTGCATAGGGGTAGATTGTCGGAATAATTTGAGGTCCGAAGCGGCGTTCGAAAACGTTGCACTATCACCACTTTGCCAATGCGAATTGCTGGAATCCAATGATGCCTTCCAACTTTTCTGAAACACCTCATTTGTCTGCTATCGCATAGAATCATAGAGCTGCAGTAAATAACCATTGGTTTAGTGGCTAAGGTAAACTTGGTAGGTAGGATTGAAGATCAACTCCGTCAAAACTAAGATCCTTAGTCTTCCCTCATATCAGCATTGCAGGGCAACTGGCCGAGAGAATAGACAACTTTCGTTACCTTGGAAGTATCGTTTTGATCTACTGAATTAGACCGCATATCTTATGCAAAGGCTGCATTCCGTATGCTCTTTAAATACGTCAAGCTGCAACTGTTCCGCGCTAACGTAAAATCGGTGCAGTTATATGGGTGCAGTACCTGAAAAGCGACCGCCATTGTCACAAAAAAGCTACAAACTTTGGTAATCTGACCAAAAGTGGCAGTGGATTGGTCATGCCCTACATAAAGTTAAAAATTGACATGCCATGCAATGGAATCCGCTAACTCAACAAGGGCGAATGCAAGAGGTTCTCGTATGATGTGGCGCAGAACAGTCGGAAATTGCTCTCGACAACTGAGAAAGACCTGGAGAGTATTGAAGCACATCGCCAAGAACCGAACATGATCATGCGTAGGTGTAGTTGATGCCTTAAAACCCATAAGAAGACACAGTAATTTCGTAAGTAAGTAAGGAAACAGCGTACAACAATGCTAATAATGATACGATCATCAAAAATTTGTGGACGTTAAGAATTTTGTGATCTAGTCCGCTGCATGGTAAGCTACATGCTTAAAATCTGAGGTGGTAAATGCCACCATACAAAAAAATTACTCCTCTGAACAGCACAGCCATACGCCTTCTCATCTTTTTGTCTGCACACGAAAGTTAGTGTTCAATGCTCCACTGGGATTTCAGTGAAATTTATATGCAAAACCGGAGGCAACTATCTACAGAGGAGCTAGGTGAAGAGTCTTGTGAAACAACCATGTCCATCTTCATCTGCAAGAGCACCATTTAGAGTAAAGTAAGGATATAATCGCATTAAGTAACTTTATATCCTTATACAAAAGAAAGCTGGAAGAAAAAAAAAATATTATTTAGTTCAGAGACTAAGTACATATTTACCATAATCTACGATCATGGGCAATAGAAGAATAGCCGCATCCTAAGCAAAATGAAAGCGAATTGTATATGCAGATACGAGTAAGTAAGTATGGACTGCACATCGTTATAACCATCCAAGTGACAGAGCTGTTGTTTTTGCTGAGTTGGTAACCTAAGCTAGACGTCTCGACTTGTAAACATGAGTAAATGGGCAACAATACTCCAGCCGAGTATTATTTGAATCACAAGCGCATGTTCAAGGCTTGACACGGCCACGTGTGTCGCAAATATGTACGTTTCGCGGATTGACATGTCTATTGATAATTTAACTCAACACCGTGCTGCGCGCTTAAAGACTCTAAAGTCCTTCTAACTCGAACAATACAGAAAACGGTATGAAAACCACAAGTTGTATAATGACGAAGACTTCAACACTTCTGCACACTGCACGGTACACTTGCTGTCTGTTATAGTAGCTCACATTTCATAGTATTTTTTGACAAATAACTTCCGTAAAATATTCAATATACATACATATATATACGAGTACATATATATAGGGTAAGCAAGTGTGGCATGAATGATAAGGAACCAAAAAAAAAAAAAAACAGTAAAACAATCAAAAAAAGGTGATCACGGAAATCCCACGAGAAACCAAGACTTTAGTGGATGGATTTGTAAACTTGTCTTTTAACAATTTTACACGAACCTACCACAATTAGGGGATGGGGTCAACCCATGATTTGTGAGACACTTGACCACCGATTGCAGAATAGATTACTTTAAACTTAGCTCAGGGTTAATTTGAAAAAAAATTAACGAATTACAAATAAATTGCAAAATAAAACAGCACATTTGGTAAACGCATTTAGACACGAACCGGGTGAATTTCAAAATAACAACTAGACTATAGAAATGAAGAAACAAGAAAATAGCATACAAACGCACTGCCATCTATTGAAATGAAATATAAAATACCCTACATTTGTTTTATTTATTTATTTATTTCAATCTACGATTTACATGAATCCACAGATATAGCATAATTATGATATAAAAAATATATGATACATTTAGCTTTGATTAAAAATTAACATAAGATCTGATTTAACCCATTAAAGGCTGCCCATAGGCTCGTACGATTTTGATGAAATTTTGAAATATGTGCCTGGGGACCAAAGAAGTTTATATATAAAAAAAAAAGAATTACCCGCGCACACACCTAAGATATGACGTGGGTATTTAAATATCCGACAGGCATTCGTGTGATGTTTTCACTTTTACTTTAAGTAGTTGTAGTAGTAGTAGTAATAGTAATTTTTATTAATTCAAAAAGTTAATTTGTTACAAAATTTACAATAAGCATTGGCTTCTGCCGTCAGCCGAAAGAGAAAGTTTTAACCTTTAATAATTATTATTTCATTTGAATTGATTGACAATTTGAATTTAGAAAGCTTCGCTTATAATTTGTTGCCGGTATGTTAGAGCAGATTTCAAAAAGTTGTACAGAATGGCCCAGTTTTCTCCATTTAGATAACGAATGACTTCATCCGAAGAGAGAGTGTTTTTTCCAAAGTTGTGCCTTCTAATTGAACTCAGTATAGGGCAGGTTCCGATAAAATGTAGGATGTCTTCTCTAGATCCATGATTACACAGAGTACAGTTATTATTTCTATCAATTCTATGTGGCATGTAGTTCAAGTGTAACATTTCACACCTCACTTTGAATATTGTTGAAATTACATCTAGTCCGTGCCGGTCATGAAAGTAGTTTTTTTCCCCAAGGTCGTGATGAAGTATGTTTCTAGCTTAATTTTGTTGGGCTTGGATCCTAAATGTCTCCCGTGTTGAACCATCAATCATAGTGAGTAACTCATGTAATGCATTTCCCAAGGCCGCTCCATTGACAAGATTTTCGTGCAGGGGGACATTATGCTCACGACCCAGCCTTGCCCATTCACCAAAGGAATGAACGTTCCTGGTTTTGAGATACATGGCAATCTTATGGGGGAGACGATGACTTGGTTGTGACATTACTTTCAAAATGTATTGGAAGTGTAATCTAAGTGTAAATATGTACAGTGGTGTTAGTCCAGTTTCTAAGTGCAGCATGTATGTCGGTGTATTTTCTGGTAATCTAAACATTTTCTTGACCAGGTATCTTAGAAGTTTCTCAACCTCTTCAAACTCCCAAATTCCCCACACTTGTGCCGCGTAACACATTATCGATCTCATGACTGCTTCAAAAACTTTATACTTTGTACTCGGGGCAATATTCTTTTAAGCTTAAGACACCTTTCCAGCTGCAATTAATTGCGCGTTTCGATTCCCTTAGTTTCTCTTGGAGGTGGTTTTTGAACGATAACTGGGGGGTAATCAGAACTCCGAGGTACTTATATTCTTTGACTTTCTCTAGTTATTCATTTTGCTACATCCATTTTTCATTTCTTGGGTAGATTTGACCCCGTCCGTTCCGAAAAATCATAATTTTCGATTTGCTGGTATTGAGTTGCAATTTCCACATGTGACAGTATTGTTGAAGCTTGTTTATCATGATTTGCATCATGTCTGGGCTTTCCGCAAGTATAATGATGTCGTCAGCGTAGAGTAACAGCTTTATAGACAAACCTACGAAAGGTATTCGTCCCGGTAGGAACTCAACAAGATCGTCCAAAAAGATTGAGAATAGGAGGGGACTCAAGAGGCATCCTTGCTTTAAAAAAACCGAAAGACATCGTTGGCTGCTGTGTTGACGCGCTAGTGTGAATACGCGCCTTTATTCGCCAATTTTTCGTCATTCTATTTACCGTCCATCATGGCACGCTTCGTTAGAATGAGTTCTTCAGCTAAGCCGATAAAATCCGCTAGAAAATGTGTATGCAAGAATGTAATAGAAAACAAATCAGTTTATTGGTGCTCGTTACGGATTGTAAATGCTAAAACTTAAGAATGATTCGCCGACAGAAAGTTCTTACTGCTGCCGAGCAGCATCTACTTACTTAGATGGCGCTACAGTCCGGGGTGGACCTGGGTCTCCAACAACAAACTTCTCCAGCCAGCACGGTTACGAGTCAGCTGCCTCCAGTTGCGCACGCCAAGTTGGTTGAGGTCCCCCTCCACTTGTTTGCGCCACCTACCGTGAGGTCGTCCTCTACTGCGCCGTGCGTCCGGGGTGGATTCGAAGACTTTCTTAGCGGGAAGGTTGGGCTCCATCCGCTCTAAATGACCCAGTCATCTTAGTCGCTATATGTGAACTCTTCTGGCTAACTCGATGTCCTTGTACAGGCCGTATAGTTCGGCATTGTACCTTCTTCTCCACTCACCGTCTATGCAGACGGGACCAAAGATCGCTCGAAGAACTTTTCTCTCGAAATAACCAAGGGCATCCTCATCCGGTTTTGTCAAAGGGCATGCCTCTGCGCCATACAGCAGGACTGGGATGATTAATGTCTTATAAAGAGTTACCTTAGTAGTTCGAGATAGGGCTTTGCTACTCAATTGCCGTTTTAGCCCATAGAAACAACGATTGGCAAGAGCAATTCTCCGTGTGATCTCCCTACTGATGTCATTTGCGGAGCTGACCATAGAGCCTAGGTAGACAAAATCCTTTACTACCTCAAAATTATATCTGTCTATTGTGGCGTTCTGGCCAAGACGCCGATGTTGAGTGTCCTTTTTTGTAGACAGCATATATTTTGTTTTGCTTGTTAGACAAATCTTTGCTGCCTCGATCTCAATACTGGTAAATGCCCCATTGACGGCCCGCTGAGTTCTTCCGATTATGTCAATGTCATCGGCGTAAGCGAGTAGTTGTGCAGACTTGAAAAAGATTGTATCTCCGGTGTTGGCTTGTGAGTTTCGTACAATTCTCTCAAGTACTATGTTAAAGAGATCGCATGATAGCGCGTCACCTTGTCTAAGACCTTTCCTGACATCGAATGGTTCGGTGATGTTCTTACCGACTTTGATGGAGCAGCGAGAGTTCTCCATCGTCATTCTGCACAAACGGACGATCTTGGCAGGGATGCCAAGACTAGACATGGCTCTGTATAACTCGTCTCTATACACGCTATCATAGGCAACTTTGAAATCGATGAAAAGGTGGTGCGTATCGATTTCATATTCATGGGTTTTTTCCAAGATCTGCCGTAGTGTGAATATTTGGTCAATGGTGGACTTTCCAGGCCTGAAACCGCACTGATAAGGAACTATCAGGTTGCTGACGATCGGTTTTAGGCGTTCACATAGTACGGCAGACAGGATCTTATATGCGATATTTAGGAGACTTATACCTCTGTAGTTGGCGCAGTTCAGAGGGTCTCCTTTCTTCAGTATCGGGCAAACGATGCTGAGGTTCCATTCATCGGGCATACTTTCGTCCGACCAGATTTTACAGATGAGCTGGTGCATGCTCCTTACCAACTCATCCCCTCCTGCCTTGAAAAGTTCAGCGGCAAGGCCGTCGGCTCCAGCAGCTTTGTTGTATTTGAGTTTAGATATCGCTATCCTCACTTCATTCTGATTGGGTTGACGGGAATCTTGACTGTCATCGCCGTTTAACAGTCTGCAGAAGTGTTCCTTCCATATCCTCAGCACCGTCTGCGATTCTACTACTATGTTGCCATGTTCGTCCCTGCAGGCTTCTGTTCTGGCTTTGAAACCTTGACATGTTCTTTTTACCTTTTGGTAAAACTTTCGAAAATCATTCCTGCAATAAAGTCTCTCGATCTCCTCGATCGATCGCTTCTCATGCTCTTTTTTCTTCTTTCTGAGAAGTCGATGTTCCTCTTTTCTTCTGCTCACGTAGAGCTCGTAAGCAGCTCTAGTCCTTCTATGCAGCGTCGCTTTGTACGCCTCTTGTTTTGCTGCATGTGCTTGCCGGCATTCCTCATCAAAGCAGGGGTTTCGTTGTGGTGGCCGAGAGAAACCCAGTACATCATAGACGGCATCTCTGATGGCTTGTTGGCAACGCTGCCACTGGTCTTCCGCATTTGCTGCTGGCGGTATAGGACTTAGATTAAGATTAAGAGAAACTCGATCGGCAAATACTCTGGCGGTCTCTTTCGATTGTAGCCGCCCGACGTCAAATTTCCTCACAGTATTTCGTTGATTTCGCTCCGTTCTGGATATCCGCATCCGTACCTTGGCTACAACAAGGTAGTGACCTGATTCCACGTTGGCTCCTCGGAAAGTCCAGACACCCAGAATACTGGAAGAATGCCTTACGTCGATCGCGATGTGATCGATTTGGTTGACAGTTTTTTGATCAAAGGAGAGCCATGTTCCCTTGTGAATATCGAGACGTGGGAACCGCGTACTGGCTACGACAAAGTTTCGCCCCGCCGCAAAGTCGATTAGCCTGAGTCCGTTGTCGGATGTGATGTCGTGCAGGCCTTAGCCTTGATACGGGTAGTCATAAGGCGCTCGTTCACATGCCGGAAACTCAAGACTTCTTGCCTAAGTCTGCCTCCAATGACAAATCCGCACCCGAATAGACGCTGTCCTTTTCGTCTGTAGCAATCGCCGTAGTAGATGTCGCAGATTTTCATACTCCTTTTGCCCGGTCCATCCCATTGCACTTCTTGGATGGCGGTGATGTCCGCTTTGAGACACTCTAGGGCCTCCGCAAGTTGTTCAGCTGCACGTGGGTTGTAGACTAACCTATCATTCCATGTGCAGAGACGAAGATCGTTGTCCTTTTTACGTTTGCATGGATCGTCAACAGTAAGATCATCCGTATCCGAGGCTGTTGGTTGCTTCGTAACCGACGGTCTTTTACGTGGAAGGGAAGTTAACCCGACGGCACAACCTCCAACCTGGAGGACCGGGCTGCCCTAAAAAGTGGCCCTAAATTCTGACTTTAGTTTCTAATTCATTATGCCTAAACCATAATGTAGCAATCGGGCACTCGCGCATTACTAAATTAGGTGTGGTTACACTTTGGGGTAAACTTTGGCCTCAACCAACAATCCTCTCCATTTAGCTCAGTAAATTTTAGCTTCTCCAGTTGTGCACTCCAAGTTGGTCGAGATCCCCTTGAACTTGTGTGTGCCACCTGCGGCGAGGAGGCTCTCTACTGTGTCGTCTTTCCGGGTTAGATTATGGATTAGGAGTGTTGGTGTCCGTTCGCTCTACATATCCAAGCCATCTCAAACCATTGTTTACAAAAAGAATTAATTATTAGATTCTAATATTCTTCGTAAAAAAAAAAAGGTACAGTAAGATTCTGCTTCAAGCCCATGGCAATAAAATAAAGTTATTTATATCAAAAGAGAAAAAAAAAAATAAAAAATTTACAAAATAGGCGATCACGGTCATCCCTCTACGATTTCAATTTCAAATGAAATTCAGACTTGTCGAAGCACAATATGCATCTTGGCTTCGACTCCCCACTTATGGATTACAATAATACCACAATCATATTGGATGCGGCCAACCCAACCGTAAATTACGAGATATCAGACCGCCTGACGGTGCCCACCATGGATTGAGATATAATATGTGCTCGCGCTAAAAAGAAATAGTGAACTATAAGTGAATGTTAAAATGGAACAACAAGTCTATAAGTTTATTTGGACATGAACCATAAGGTTGCTGGTATGAAGAGGACAGTTAAATCACTACAACAGCTTAAGCTATACAAAAGCCGATATAAACAAAACAAAAAAAAAAATATGAAAAATCTACTATCTGACGTCACTGAGTGAATTTTGCTATAAATGAAAATGTGTACATATCGGGTACTCAACCACTCAACCACTTTTAAGACACTCCCTCCCGCCTGAGCAATTTTTTTGTATTGTATTGAGACAAACTTGGCATGCACACCCACAAAAATAAGAAAGCAGATTGGGGTTCCCCAAATACCCTCCACCCTATAACCACCTCTAAAGCCCTCCCTATTTCAAGTCTTGCCAGGCTTGATATGCATAAGTCTAGACGCCAGATAAAAACCGATGCCCCACACCCCGTCAAGGCAAAAATCCCATCAATTGCGCACGCAGCCAGTAGTGTAATTTTGTTTTTGGAAATGCTTTGTTTTAAAAAACATAGTGTAGCTTACCCTATACATGTACACTAGTAACGGATATGCACTAGTAACGGATCATGTAGAAATTGAAATGTATTCGGTTGTTGAGAGATTACGTCTTAGGGTACATCAATGTTGGCTCTTAGTTTGCAGCACAAGGAACTTACACGAAACTATGTACTTAGTCCGAAGGCAATTTTGTTTCGTTTTTTTTTTTTAACTAGGCCTTACCCAATGGCTGATACTGCGTCACTGCGACCTGAAAGATCTATTGTGCCAAGGGTACCTATACGTTCAAGCTTTTTGTTTTTTATTAGGTTGAATATCAGGTTTTTGTTTTTAGGTTGATAGGCAGGTGGTAAGCAAGACGAGAGGCAACTGGATAGTCATACGGAGCACTTCGACCTCATTGAGATCTTTTGTGTGCCCCTTTAGGCATTGCGTGAATTTGTTTCCTAGCTGAAATCAAGTTCACGTAGGTCAGGTTAGTTTGAAGTGTCTGCCAGCTAACGCCAACACACTTATGGTATACCAGAGATACTTAGGTCCGTTGTAATATCACATGGATCCTTTATTTTTATTTTTTTTTTCGGGATAGGAAACGCTCGACTGGAGCACTCAGACGCAACTGGTCCAATGTACTACCAGAGAGCAAACTCCGATTTACCCATTTTATTGGAATTTCCTTGTCTTTCGAAGAAAGCCAAGCAAGCACTTCAGTCATGAGGAGCTTACAGTACCAGCACTCACCACATCAGCACCGAAGATCTGCCACCTGATACGAGCAAAGGCCGGACACTCACAGAGATAATGCACCGCGGTGTCGTCACCCCCTCCACAAGCTTCGCAGATTGCAGTGTCACTTAAGCCCAACATGTTAAGGTGCTTGGCAAAATTAAAGTGGCCTGTCAAGACGCCGATAAGTTGTCTACAGTCTTTTCTGCTGAGAGACAACAAGAATGCCGCTGATTTCTTACAGACGGCCCGGACATACATTCTGAAGAGTCATGCCATAAACAATTCTGCTCGTAAGAGACCCAATCGTCAATGGAAGCCCTAACCGAGGACGCAGCGACACCCAACGCGAGTTTGGGACCTGAGAAATTCTCCTCTGAGCCTTGTCTAGTAATCTCATCGAGATCTCGTTCCTCAAGATCCCAGTGTGACCTGGGACCTACATAAGAGACAGAGCATTAATCCTTGCGACCGAGTTCAAAGAGTTTTTGGTTTCACGAACTATTTTGGAAGTGGTTAAAAGGTTAAGCAAGGCCTTTAGCGCAGCCTGACTGTAACTATAGACAAATGCTACGTCCCTTCCACCGGTTCTTCACAACAAAGTTTATGGCCATTAGGATTGCATAAGTTTCCGCATGGAAAACAGACGAATATTTGCCTAACGAGAAAAGAAGTCGAATGTTGTCGACTTCCACGAAAACACCAGCGCCAGACCTTTGACTGGTTTTGGAAGGAACCGTCTGTCAAAATACGACTACATTCCATTTCCGGCTCTGACCGAAGCCAGTGCTGAACGTATGGAAAGTCGACTCTGAATTTGGGCATCAGCTGAAGTTCTGGTGTCATTGCATTAGACGGCATATCCATAAGACCAGAGTCGTAAGATAAGTGTCGCGCAAGTTCATCAAAATTTCCGTGTGAAGTATGCCAAAAACCAACCCGCCTAAGACAGTGGAAAGCTTTGATAGTGCAACTCATGATATAAGTATCGAGGGGAGGTAAGTTCAGCAAAGCATCTAGAGCAGAGCCAAGCGTACTCAGAAAAGCTGCCATGCAGCTGGGACAAGCCGTACTTTGGAGTTTCGCGCAAAAGGCAACCACATATTTGCGCGAGAGCCCATTCCACCAAACAACCGACGCATATGTGAGGAATGGTCTTATCATAGCTGTATAGATCCAGAGAACCTTATTCGACGACAAGCCCCATGGCTTTCGAAAGGCACCCTTAAACTGCCAGAAGACTGAGAGCGCCTTGGATGTTTTCGACTCGACATGCTTAGACCAATGAAATTTCTTATCTAAAATCACTGGAAATGCGGATAGTGACGCCTTCTAGCACTGACTGAGTCAGACCGGTCAGAATCCTCCTTCTCGTAAAGAGAGCAACCTCAGTTTTAAGAGGATTCACCGAAAGCCCACTCTTAGTGCACCATTCATCGATCATGTCCAGAACCGCCTGTGCATTAACACAGGCATGGTCCGACAGTAAGTACGGCGACATCATCCGCATATGCCTGAGCGTAGACGTTAGAACTATTTAGAGTGTTCAACAGAGAGTCGAGCACCATGCATCATAACAGTGGAGATAGAACGTCACTTTGTGGACAGCCCCTGCTTACCCCAATATATCGGCCACAATCTGCATCTACCACCAAAGTTCTGTTTATTAGTATTGCTTTAATCCACAATACTAATCTTTCCTCTACCCCGTGTTGTCTGGCTGAGTCGTACATGTAGTCAAAAGTCGCATTGTCAAAAGCACTCTCAATGTCAATGAAGATACCCATCGCGTATTTTTTCCTATCAAGTGCGCATTCAATTCTGGCCACTAAATTCTGAAGTGCGCTCTCGCAGGATTTTCCACACTGATCTCCATTAGTGGATGCAGCTTCAAAGCAACTTTGCGCACGTGAAATTCTACCAGTCTCTCCATACTTTTCAGTAAGAAGGAGGTCAAACTCATAGGTCTGAAACTCTTGGGGAGCGAATAGTCTTCCTTACCAATTTTCTATATGAAAGCTACTCTGACTGTCCGCCAAGGTGTAGGAATATATGCCAGGCCAAACCAGCGGTGAAAGTTCTTTTCAGTGTTGGCAGCAACTGATCTATACCCTGTTGCAGCATAGCTGGACATATTCCATCGGTGCCAGGCAATTTGAAACCATCGAAAGATGCCACAGCATAATTGATTGTTTCAACTGTTACCAGGGCTGATGCAATATACCAGCTGCGCCGAGTTTTCCGACCTATATCAAGCTCAGCCTGGGTAAGCGGGCTAAGCTGCGACCTAGTGGTTATCTGATTGCCAGGAAAGTGAGTCTCCAACAGAAGACTAAAAGTTACCGCTTTCGTCTCAGTAAACTTGCCATCAGACCTTTTGAGTGACTCCGGTTTAGTCGGCTTGCCCCTTTTTTAGGACTTTAACCAAGTGTATCGATCTTTTCACAACAATATAGGAGGCACTTTTCGACAATCGAATGAACTTCTTATAGTCTTTTTGCTACGATCTAAAAAGATCCCAGTCACCCTCTAAATTTGTCTTGAGTGACCTATTTTGAAGTTTTCTGGATTCTATCCTAAGACGCTGCAGTTCTGGGCTCCACCGGGGAACCGGTGTTCTGCAGGGTTTTTTTTTTTTATTTGGGCACGTCAGTTCATGGATTATTGTAATCCTACCTTCTCGTTAGAACCATTTTGAACTTCTGATGAAGAGTAAGAGGTTTCTACTATTTATGTTTATCAGACCACCACAATCTTAGTAGTGGAAACCTAAAATTGAACCTTTCTTCTGTGGGAGCAAGCTGGGCATGATGAATGATTTCTTCCTCTTCTTTGTTCATACATCCCCTACGTGACTGCACACCTCGTCGCTGTGTAAGGGCCTGGTAGAGGTCAAAGACTCTTGGGATTTTCTCCCTAAATGAGATTCGAAACCAAGATGCAGTCGACCCTAATCCCTCCTCTCGCATCCCTCCTTTCCCCTCTCTCCCCGGTGGGCTGGATCAAGGTGTTATACGACCCTTGCCGAGGATCAACCTGGCTGGGAGCCCATCCCAAAAATAGCTCAGTCGCGAACGGAGTATTCGGATACCTGGCGACCTCCGGATTAGCTAGCCTTATCTGTGTATTGCTGATCTCTGCACAGACGGACATTCCTTTCTGTCTACTGGTAAGGCTTCTGAAAAGCTGGTTAGTAGGAAGACTGTGGCTATTCATGGTCCTATTGCTTCCAATAGCCGCGTGGAGCCTCAAGGTACTAGTACCCCCTCACGTTCCACTAGGGACTCTACGGGAACAAGGCCCACCCCGCCGCACAGCTTGCCGGATTCTGGAGCACTTTGGCAGTATACCGGAGTGCAAAAGAACGGAGAAGGTGAACGTCCGTGTAGAATAGGCCAAAAAGATCGTCAGCGTAGATAAAGCTGGGACTAGCGGCGACTCCACGTCAAAGCGTTATCGATCGTTGGAGGAATCCGTGCCGGATCCAAAAAGAGCCAAGGTACATAACGCCAGTACCTCTTCCAGGCCATCCAACGTCACATCGAAGTCCTACAGCAATGTTCTTAAGGAAAAATTAGAGCTGGCGGTCATCGATAAAAGTGATGCGGACGGATCAATCGCCGCTGAAAGATGGAAATTGGTTCCTTCACGGATACTTTCCGTGTTCCTGGATATTATGAAGGAGAATCCCGGTCCTCCTCCTAGATGCTGCGATGGCGGATGGCACCAGGACCATGTCAAGCTAGTCGCTTGCGAGGATCAAAGATCATACGACCTCTACAAGCTAGCCATAAGCAAATTAGAGGAGGTATGGCCAGGTGCTAAGCTCGAGGTTGTTGCGAGGGAAGATATTCCGAGTAGACCAAGAACTCGTACCTGGATCCCAGCCGAACCCTCCAACCCGGATACGATCCTTCGTATCCTTCAAGTCAGCAATCCCGAACTTCCGACGCACAATTGGAAAGTCGCTAAGCTGGACGAGCCAAGAGGTCTATACAGATGTGCACTTATTGTCATCAATAAAGAATCTCTTGGTCCGTTGGTGATGACTGGAGGTGTCGTCTACTACGGCTTTGACCCTATTACTCTCAAGGTCTATAATTGTCTGACATGGAGACGGATGATAATTTTGACAAACTTCATCCACTGCTTTTAAGTGAGGACGAACTATCCGAATCGTCCTCAGACTTGGAAGCCTTGAATACCACAGTGGTGGAGGTTTCTCTGCCTGATTGTAGCGCTAATGCTGCAGTTTGTTCAGATTAACCTCCACCACTCCATTACGGCTTCTGCCGGCCTTCTTCTCCGTCTCTCAAAGGACAGGGAAGATATAGTCTTGGTCCAGGAACCCTGGGTTGTGGACAACTTGATACGTGGACTCAAGGCTCCTAACTACTACACCCTGTATGTGCGTGACGAAGGTAAACCCAGAGCGTGTATACTGGCGAAAAGTAACCTAAATGTAACTTTACTCCCTAATTACAGCGATCGAGGTACAACAGCAGCAAGAATAGAAACACCCAGTGGCTCTTACTTCTTGGTGTCGGCGTATCTCGCCCATGACAATATGGACTCTCTTTTTGGGGATAACCTGCAAAGACTGATCGCAGATGCGGGGAGGCAAAAGACTGGTCTCATTATAGGATGTGCTCACCATACTGTATGGGGCAATTCCGATATCAACAAAAGAGGTGAGCTACTTTTTGATTTAATTTTAAGTACAAACCTTATTTTGTGCAACATAGGTAACGAGCCCACTTTCGTCACCAGAAACAGGCAAGAAGTATTGGGCATCACCCTTGCCTCCGACAGTATCGTCCAACGTATCAAGAATTGGAAGGTGTCAAGCGAACCATCATTCTCGGATCACAGGTATCTCCAATTCTCTCTATGCGTAGATTCTATTAGCCCGCCAGTTTTTAGGAACAACCGCAAAACTGATTGGCTCAAGTACAGGTCAACTTTAAGCAATTTAGTTACCTCAGATCACCTTAATCCCCCCTGCAACCCCCAAGAACTTGATCGCGTGGTTGAGAACTTAACCTCAGCCTTAAATATAGCAATGACTTCTTCCTGCCCCTTGATTCAACCCAGGGGCAAGAAGAAGCCACATTGGTGGATTGCAGGGTTAGGTCCTTTAAGAAATAATTGTAGAAAACTTTTCAATAATGCCAAAAGTACTAGAGACGTGTTAGATTGGGACTTGCACAAGGCATTCCTAAACATATACAAAAAAGAATTAAGGAAAGCCAAACGTAATTCTTGGAGACTCTTCTGTGGTAAAATAGAAGAAGCCTCTGAGGCATCTAGGCTGAGGAAAATTCTCTCTTCAAATCCAATAACAGCCAGTTACCTTAAGAAAACTGATGGGTCTTGGACGACATACCGACTTGTTGCAGCAATCAACGCTGCATGCCGAACCCCAAAAGGTATTTAAAGAATTACTGCTGCTAAATTCGGAGGTCAATCACCGACAGTCGCGATAATGGTAACAATTGTTCACCGCGTCTTAATAATTAAATAAAAGAGTACGCCTGTCATAATTACATTGCGTTGTTGTTGTTATTTCGCTGCCGATTTCTCTATCGTTTCTCTCTCGCTTAACACTACTATCAAGCCGTTGATTTCAACAACATCGTCTTCCCAGCTGGTGGGACATTGTAGGAAGACCTTTCGTCACTCAGTGGCGGGACTAAAATCAGTCTTCTCTGAGTGCCAGGGCATATCAGTATAAAGGGGATTGAATGGATCGACGAGCTGGCGAGGAGGGGGTCTGCCCTAGACAGATCCCTTACAGGGGTAGTCCTCGTTCCGATCAGAACTATCATGAGCGAAATCTTTTCACACTTTATATGGTATCATTGGCAAACAAAAGGTGGAATAGTCTACAGAGTTGTGTTATTTCTACGCGGATCTGGCCTAACTATAACTAGGCCAGAATACAAGAACTTGAGAAAGGGACCCGGCCAGACGCTGCGAGAATTGTAATGATAAGCACATGCCATTGGCGAGTAGGGACGCATGTATCTCTTTTAACATACACTGCCACAGTTGTAAAAATGTAAATGAGAAGGAAACTCTCTCCCACTTCCTTTGTAGATGTCTGCTTGCTTTAAGTAGAGCCCGATATCGAACCCTTTTTCGACTACATTAAGGAAATTTCAGAGAAAATTATAACCGAGTTCATCAGTTTCTTGAATGCCACAGGATGGATTTGAAGCTCTTTCTATCTAAATCTAACACTAGCAAACACTATCTTACAAACAAGGTCACGTGAGTTGTGGTACCTATTCAAAATGGCGCTTAAGTGCTGATTGGGCTGCAGTGTAGTGCTGAGCAGCAACCACCTCTACCTACGTACCTATCAATACATCCTGTTGATCCAGCCATCTATGCTTTTTTTTATTTTTTCGGAGGGAGGTGAAGAATCTTTAAAATATGAAACTAAGCTCGTACTCAGTAACAGTGTGGGATTTCTACCCACTAAAAAAACCACTTCCACTTCTTTGCCCTTTTCCCCACGGTACCACTACCTTGTTATTTCTTGGTGTGGGGGGTAAATAGCATTACTTGCTCACAGTCTTATTGGTGATTCATCACTCTATCGCCTTTCTCATTCGAGGTTTCTTAGTTGTGTCCTAATACGAGTATGCTTTGCATAATCACTCACAGCACTCCATATCTCTTGGGATTGGATCATAAGATGGACTATGTTTTCGGCAGTTCGTATTTCCCCAAGCTTATTTCTTAACGATTGTCTCTCGGGTTCAAATCGCGGACAGTAAAAGAAGACATGTTCCTCATCTTCCTCAGGGTGTATGCAATTCGGACAGTAGGAAGAATTGCCGTGCTTGAATCTGTAGAGATACGCACGAAAGCATCCATGTCTACTTGCGTTGTATAGAAATCTATCTCGCCGTGCTTGCGGTGTGTCCATGCCTTAAGAAGCGGAATGAGACAATAGGTCCATCGGCCTTTGCTTGACACTTGCCATCAATGTTGCCATTTCGCTATGCTGTTTGCTCTTTCTGGTAAGTTCGATTCTGCGTCGATTAACACTTGTTCCTATCTCCTCATTTCGTATGTGTCTTGAAACTCCTTGGCATCTCCTGATATTGTACGAAATGCACTGCTTACTCTAATTGCACAAAGTCGGTATGTCGACTCAACGTTACGTCGGTATAACTGGACTTTCATAGCTTTGGCTCATATTGGTGACCCGTAGATCATCACAGATGTAACCATACTGGCCAAAAGCCGCAGTCTACTGTATCTCGGTCCTCCATGATTTGGCATGATGCGTATGATTGCGTTAGTTACTCGCAAGGCTTTGACACTAGCATATTTCATATGTTAGTTAAACGAAAGGGTTGTGTCAATCATGACGCCTAGGTAATTGATGGAGTGCTTCGACGTAATCTGACGCCCCTCTGTGGGTAGACAGGTAGGTGTGGTGATTCTTCTATGTGGCATTTTGATACCACAAACTCGTTTAACCTGGATGTAAAAGGTGTGTTGGTGGCGAGTCTCTAGATCCAACCTGTGAAGTCTAAAGAGTTTGATGTAGTTTTAATTAAACCTTTCAGGTTTCACTCTGAGACTTTCTCAAAGGAATTGAAAAAGGGTTTTCCTAAAGCTCTCTGTCTGATCCTAGATATTGCCAGACAGGCGCATAAGAAGTGGATAAGGGTTTCTTTCGCAGTTGCGGCATTGCAACTGCGACAGCGTGTGTTGTGTGGAATGCCTAGTCTGACTGCATGGTTTTCTATAGGGCAGTGACCCGTGATGGTCGCTGTTATTCTGGCGATGCCCCTACGCGATCTGTTTAGAAAATTGTGCCCCCCTATAGTCAGATTTATCGTTTCCCTCACCTTTCTGCTACTGATTAGTACCGTTTCTATTTTATGTTCGGCTAAATTTAAGCCCACAGATTCAAACCAGCGTTGAACGGTCCCGATTGTGTTGTTGCTTATTTGAACCACTTCTTTCAGTAGCTTGTCCTCCACGACCATCCGCAAGCCTTACGATCGTAGCTTCTTCTCGTGTAGGTAGATTGAGTACACCGTCTTACATGACATTCCATGGAAGTGTCCGCAGCACGGAACCCTGTGGCACCCCTCCTCTGACGTTATACTCCTTTGGAACATCGTCTGTGCCATATATCAGGATCCCAGAAAAAAGATCCATCTATGTGGGAGATCGCTCTGTGGGTCCCCCTGCCTTTTCAGAGTGATCGCATCAAAAAAACACTTGTTACCCTTGCTCATAACAGGATATGCCAGCGTTGTTTTTCTGCTGGCGCAGTACATCTCTTGTGCTTCATTCTCCAGAATGCCGATTGATATCATACCAGCCACTGCACAGACCGCATTGTAGGAAGTTGTTTGAAAAGCGCCACATACTCTCAACTTTATGATTCTGTATGTTGTTTCCGTCTGCCTTCTATACGATTTGGTCTTCATGGTACAGTTTTCATGTATGCAGCATTTTATTTATGCTGGTGGAAGAAACTACTTATATCATTTGTGGTTCTGTAGTAGGGTGCTGTACTTAGTTTTCGGTTATTGTAGTCTCTTTGTATATTTCTTTATGGCTTCAATTCAACAACAACACTCAATCGACTGTTCAGTTATTTTCTCTAAGTAGACATTCATTAAATTGTGTCTAAATAAGTTCAGCAAAAATTGGTTGCATATTTTACTTCACTTATAGTTCACAGATCTCTTTTTACGTGGTTGTAAGGAAAAGCAACACGCATAATGGGCATAACGGGGCGGTTCAAAATCTCTCAGCAGGGTTAGGTTGGCCACATCCATTCAATTGTGGTATATAATGTACCTTATTCACAAAATGGCCCCAAAGGGTGACCTGAGTGAAAGCCAATAATCATCACATCCCTCTTTGTGCACGGGTGAACAAAGGGGGATTGTAAAGGGATCACCGTGATCGCCCCCTTTATTTTGCAGAAATAAATGATTTTTTTCTTTCGCAATTAGAATTATTTTTATTAAAGGCCATTTTCGAAAACGTCAAATCAAAGTCAATTTTACTGGCAATTGATCGTCATTTTACGTATATAACGCAAAAGTTGCAATTGTCAAATATGCAGTCGTCTCGCTTGCACAAATGGTTTTTGATGAACGTCAAATCATTTTTTTTGCAAGCGCATTTGACGTTTTCGAACAAAAAGTAAAACCAAACAAAATGCATCAAGTACGAAAATGTTTGATGAGTTTGAGTTGAGTTTGATGAGCGAGCGAGAGACAAGTATAAAATTGTTCGCTATCACCTCGATTTTTTTCAGGACAAACTACAACTACACCTTACATCACAAGTTCGTAGACTCAAACAGAAGAAGCAAGCATCAAAACAACATCAACCAACCGCTCTAAAGAAGATATTACAACCCCAAATTCGAACGATAAACGAACAAGAAACTCACCAAACAAAACAGCTGACGTATCAAACAAAAAACTTAAAACAAGAAATCAGCCAAGTATCAACTATTGGCTAAGCAAACCCAGACAAGACAACCCTTCAAACCGCTTTGACATCCTTGCTGTAGATGCTGACGACGACGACGAAAACCCCAGTAACGAAAAAAAAGAAAACATAATGAAACCTACGCTAAAAACAAACAATCCACCGCCAATTTACGTTCAAGAAGTCGAATGCATAAAGACTCTAACTAAAGCTCTTGACATGGAAGCAAAACAGGAATATGAACTTAAGGTCCTGATAAAAAACCAAATAAGAGTTCAAGCAGCCGATTCCACCTCTTACAGAAAGATAGTTAAAATGCTAAAACAAAAAGGAACAACATAATTCACATACACACCAAAAGAAGATAGAGGCTTTAAAGTAGTATTAAGAGGCATGCATCCATCAACCGAACCAAACGACATTAAACAAGAACTTGAGGACCTTGGACATAAAGTACTCAATATACATAACATTCAACAAAGAGGTACAAAAAAACCACTTCCTCTCTTCACAATCGAGTTTGAAAACAAGAACAATAACAAGAACATTTACCAAATTACAAATTTATTAAACTGCAAAGTATCCTTTGAAACTCCCCACTACAGGAGAGTAATATCCCAATGCGCAAACTGTCAAAGGTATGGGCACACTAAAAATGTTTGCGAAATGGACCCAGTCTGCGTCAAATGCGCCGGCAAACACAAGACCATCGAATGCCAACTAACAAAAGAGGACAATAAACCCAAATGTGCCCTTTGTGGAGGAAATCACACCGCAAACTATAAGGGATGCGAAGTCTACAAAGCTCTCAAGATTCAGCGTTTGCAATAATAGTCAATAAGCAAATTAAATACACCGAACTCAACGACTTTCAAACTGATTACATTCAATCTACGTCCATTCTATTGGAAGATAAATAAGGGCCTATGGTCATATCCTCAATCTACTGCCCACCAAAGCCCCAAATCACCACTTCTCAATTTGACCACTATCTAAAATCTCTAGGCAATCGTTTTCTAGTGGCAGGCGACTTTAATGCGAAGAACACAGACTGGGGCTCCAGACTAATCACCAAAAAGGGTAAAAACCTACTAGACGCAATCATAACAAATAAGTACAAGCACATCAGCACGGGAGAACCCACCCACTGGCCTACAGACTTGACGAAGAAACCTGATCTTATTGACTTTTGCATTGTCAAGAACATCAACATTAATAATATAAAAATCAAGTCTTCTTTTGACCTTTCTTCAGACCATTCACCTATAACCATCGAATACTCCACGCATCCAACAAAAGCAACAGAACCAACCAAGCTCTACAACTCAAAAACCGACTGGGACACTTTTCGACAACATATAGATAACTCCTTATCAACGAACATTCCCCTCAAATCACAAAACGACATTGAAAGTGCGATAATACACTTGAATGACACAATCAACGAAGGTGCTCATAGAGCAACACCTAAAATGGAATATAAACCAAACAAATTTTCATCGGTTCCAGTTATTAAAGAACTCATACAGACGAAAAGAAAACTAAGGAAAAGATGGCAGATGACTCGAGCACCAAGTGACAAAACCAAGCTATCAAGATTACCAAAGACCTCAAACAGAAACTAAAGGAAATCCAGGACAATAACCTCTCCAATTACTTAAAAAGCTTGACGCCAACATCCGAGACAAACTACTCCCTATGGAGGGCTACCAAGCATATGACAAACAGGACCCAGCATCACCCACCTATTAAAAAACCGGATAACACATGGGCTAGGGACAACATGGACAAAGCGACACTCTTAGCCAACTACTTCGAGACCACCTTTACAAACACCGATGGCGATGGGGACTCATCGTCACTTCATTACAACAACAATACAGACAATAAACGCATAAATAGAATGACAGTCAAAGATATAGAGCTCTGCATCAAAATTTAAATAAACAGCAAGAAAGCACCTGGCTATGACCTCTTGACTGAGTGGTAGATTACTAAAAGAATTACCGCGATTAGCCTTCATCTTCCTATGCAATGTCTTCAACAGCATAATTAGACAAAAGCACTTTCCAAAACTCTGGAAAGTCGCAGAGGTAATAGCTATTCTGAAGCCAGCTACAAAGCCAAACTCGTATAGACCTATCACTGTGCTTCCTCTCATATCCAACGTCTTCGAAAAACTCCTAACGAAAAGACTTCAACCAATATTGACACAATCCAAAGCTGTTCCCAATCACCAGTTCGGGTTCAGAAGACAACACCCAACTATTGAGCAAAACACAGAGTGGCAAACAAGATATCAACCTCCATGGACGAAAAGCAATTCTGTGTTACAGTGTACCTGGATTTTATTTATTTTTTTTTTCCTAGGGTAGGTGAAAATCTTCAACAAGACACTATGAGGATCGACAGCGCGTGCTCATAGTAATGTGGGATTCTTACCCACTAAAAAACCTCCCTTCAAAACAGACTTGTTTTCATTTTTACTACAACTACAGTCGAATACTTGACTTATCAAGTAGTTTTCATATCACGTAATAAGGACGTTTTGCAGGGACCTTCCCATTAGAAGTTCCTGCCAGCTCCGCAGTTTAGACGCGGTTACTTATCGCGCTAAGTCTAAAGGTTTGGTTCTTTGTAGACGGCGCACTAAATTTCTTTCTTCCAAAACTTGGAGGACTGTAATATTTACGTGACTTTCTAGTCGACTTGCTTTCTCGCGTAGGTTTGAATTTCGTCTTCTATAGTTTTAATGCCAAGATCTCTATGGATATCGCTATTTCTGATATACCATGGCGCATTAACAATACCTCTTAGCACTTTGTTTTCAAAAGTTTGTAAAATTTTAATATTAGTTATTTTGGTACAACCCCAGAGTTGTATACCATATGTCCATACGGGCTTTAGCACTTGCTTATATAAAAGCAGTTTGTTCTCTATATTAAGCTTGGAATATTTTCCAAGTAACCCATACATTTCTCTATATTTATTATCTAGTTCTTTGCGTTTTTTCTTTACGTGCGTTTTCCATTTCAGCTTTGTATCAAGTGTCATTCCAAGATACTTAGCCTCGTTTGCAAACTTCTTATAAGTAAAATTTACATGAACAGATTTGGTCTCGTTAAGTGCGATTCGCCAAACCTTTGTCCATTCATTTACTCTATCCAAAGCTTCTTGTAGTTTTTCTGTAGTATCTTCGACCGTTTTACCTACTGTCAAGATAGTAGTGTCGTCGGCAAATGTAGCTAGCTCAGGGAAAATCTGAAATCTGAATATTCATTTCCACATTTGACGCGGAATAGTTTATTCGTAAGGTAGTTCTTCAAAATATTAAATAGGTGCTCTGACAGAGCTTGTCGTAATTTAAACTTTAAGCCTTCGTGCCAGACCTTGTCAAAGGCTTGAGGGACGTCAAGGAATACGCTTGAACAAATCTTTTTTTTCTTCAAGTGACTTTTCGATTACATGTGTTATTCGATGTACTTGTTCAACTGTAGAATGCTTACTTCTGAATCCGAATTGATGATCCGGGATGAATTCCCTTCTTCTATAACCGGCTGTATTCGCCTAATCAATATTCTCTCGAACACGTTGGATATAATTGGAAGAAGCAAAATCGGTCTATAAGAGGTTTTTTCATTCGGCGGTTTTCCGGGCTAAAAGACCATTATGACTTTGGCGACTTTCCATTGACTGGGAACATATTCTAGTCTAAGTGCGGCGTTTATAATGAACAGAAGCTTAATTAGAGCTTTTCTTGGTAGGGCTTTAAGAACCTCTCCCGTAATTAGGTCGTATCCAGGAGCCTTCTTAGGTCTAAGTTTCTTTATTTCTTCCTTAAGTTCGGTAAGTGTTGCATTTCTTATTACGCTATTGGCTATATAAGACGTATTTATATTTTCAATAAGAGCTTGTCCATCAAACGGTTTGAAAGTTTCTTCCAGGTGGGTGGCAAAAACTTGCGCTTTTTCTTTATCATGCCTGGCCCATTCGCCTTGATTTTTCCTAATTGGGGCGGCTTGAATTCGAGGTATTTTAATACCTTTATAGCCTTCCAAAGCGAGTAATTGGAATCTTTTTCTGCCGTTAAGCTTTCAAGGTAAGTTTGCATTTCATTATTCTTAAGGTTTTTAATAGAACTTTTTAGTGAGTTGCACAAACGGTTAAGATGTGCTTTATGTTGCGGAGCCCGAGTTTGTTGCCATTTTTTGCGTGCTGTTCTCTTCTCCTTAATCATCTCTTTTATTTCCTGCGGATAAGTTTGAATGTAGCTTGCCGGCTTTTTTTTTTTGGTTTAAAGCGATCAACTTCAACTTCAAGTTCATAGGGCGTTTTAAGTGATACGCTCAGCTCAGTATTTGCCTCAATATCTTTTTTAAAGCCATCCCAATTAGTTTTCGCGCTGGTTAATCTGACCGGTACTACTTTTTTAATCAGAGCATCGCTTATCGTTATAATGATTGGAGAATGATCAAAGGAGAGATCAGAGCTTTCTTCAACTTGTATACAGTTGCCAGATATTACTTTAACAACAAAGAAATCGATCAGATCTGGTATCTTATTTCTATCAGTCGGCCAATATGTTGGTTTACCCGTCGGGTGAAAATCACAGCTGTATTGCATACCCGCTTTATAAAGCTTTCTGCCTTTCTGAGAGGCGTACCTTGAACCCCAGAAGGGGTGTTTCGCGTTGAAGTTGCCACCAATAATAAAATTTGGTTTAAGGAAGTTGAAGATGTTTGTGAAATCACTTTCTTCAAGTTTACATCGCAGAGGACAATATATAGAGGAAATGTTGAAGGCAAAATGTCTATTTCTAACGCGTACCGTGCTTACTTGCATTGCTTCTAATTCAATCTTTACTTCCGCTGAGTGTTCGATACATTCTTGTCTAAACAAGGATGATCCGCCTCTTGCTCTTTCCGTTGGGTGGAAAGCGTGATGCACGCTATATCCCCTTATTTTAACATTCGATTGTTTTGTCAGATGAGTTTCACAGACCAAAGATATATCAAAATCTTTTCCTCGTATAAATATTTCTAACTCGTCGAGTCTTTGTATGAGCCCGTTGGCGTTCCATGTAAGAATTTTTAGCATTTCTTTCATATTCGGGTTGAAGTGCACGTGCTGTAAATGTTGTTTTCTAGTGCAACTAGTCTCTCGAAAATAAGTTTGTTTGATTTGCATTGCTCTTTAAGTTTCGCAAGAATTAGTGAGAAAACATTTGATACCGGATTTTGTGAGCTACCTCTATCACCGTCAAAGAAACAAGGAGGAAACTTACATTAGCCTACAGACTCTGCGCTATAAGGACCATCAGTGGTTTTAGAACTATCTCTGACGAAGCAGCCTTTGTCATAGGAGGAATGGTTCCTATCGACATCCTCGCGAACGAGACGCAGAGAATCTACAATCGGAGAGGCTCGAGCCATCAAGAGGCTAGCGAAAGAAGAAGGGTTATAGAAGAAGAAAAAGCAGCTTCAAGAGCTGTGTGGCAAGATCGATGGGATAATGCGGTTAAAGGCAGATGGACCTATAAATTAATCCCCACCATCGACATTTGGATAAACCGAGCACATGGGAACTGCACCTAGCACCTCACGCAGTTCCTGTCTGGCCATGGAGGTTATCGCAAATATCTTTACCGGTTTAAACACGATAGCTCTCCGTTGTGTCCAGAATGTCCAGACCAGGAGGAAGATACGGAGCATGCAGTCTTCTACTGTAGGCGATTTGAAAACTGTAGAAACGAACTTCCCAGTCCTCCATTCCTCATAGATCATATGGTACAATCTGAGGAAAAATGGATGGAAATTTGCGCGTTTATTACGCATGTGCAAATGCAGCTTCGAATTCAAGAAAAAATACGTCGAGAAGCAGAAAGTACAGCATAAATTGCTAACCAGCCCCGCGAAGTAATACCTAACGGCAGTCCCGCGGGGAGAGTGGTTGAAGTGTGTAGGGTGTGTGTTTAGTACGTAGGCGAATTCCTGAAATCGATTACTCAGGTTTGCGAATCGTGCATGCTAGTAGCACTCGGGCTATTAGTATCTATGAAGATTACACATCCCTGGCGCAACCTAAAAAAAAAAAAAAAAAACCTCTATCAGCGTTTTCCAAAGTCGCAACTTGAGCAAGAGTGTTTACGTTAGAGTTTAGACGGTTTTTTGCCTTGATCTCCTGTGGATTGTCGGTCATATACTTGCCATTAGCTGCCATCACTGCTTGAGCATAAGACTGTGCGTCAATATTCGAAGATTTTGCTTGTGTCACCTTTTCTCTACTACGCTTGGGTTTTTCTTCATTACCCGATCTTAAGTCAATATTGACGGATTTCCTATCTTTCGCTGCTTTTTTGTAGCTATTTTGAGTCTGTTCTAAATTGGTTTCGGATTAGGGCGCATGGAATTTTTAAGAGTATCGCGCCTTTTTTGGAGCTCTTTCGCCACTTCACTTCGCAACCTCGATAGTTCGCAGGATGTATTTCTTTGCAGTCTATACAAGTGGCTGGGGTTTGCTTATTTAGGTGACACTCTTCCGAGAGATGTTTACCTGCGCATTTAACACATCGCCGTTCTTTCTAGCAGTTAGTCTGCGTATGATTGAAACCTTGACAGCGTTTACACTGCGGGATCGATCTGGAGCTCTTACGCATGGGTTCGATTTTGACCACGATGTTTAGAATAGTCTTAATACCATATATGGTATAGCATCTTTATTTTCATCTTTATCAAAACTAAGCATGAATAGTGGAAGTCCACGCCTTACCAATTTTTCATGATCTCCCTCCGACTGCTGCTTTTCCTTGTACCTGGATGCTGCAAAAGCATTCGACTCGGTTTGGCACAAGGGACTACTATACAAACATAGCAACGTCGTTCCGAAGGACTACTTCTAACTCCTAAAAAGTTATTTAGAAAACCGATGCTTTTATGTACGATTCAAAGACAGATGTTCCCAAATCCACCCAATCAATGCTGGAGTATCCCAAGGCAGCATCTTAGGGCCGCTCCTCTATCTACTCTTCACAGCAGACATCAACTCCGCTACCAGAGAAAGGGCCATGATTGCAACATTTGCTGACGATACAGTTCTACTCAACTCCGGTAACCATCTCCAAACTGTAACTTGCCAACTACAAAAAATACTTAACAAAGTGCTTGAGTGGTTCTCAAAGTGGCACATGAAGATCAACGAAGACAAAACGATACAAGTTATCTATACTACCAAAACAAAATTCACACCCTTACCATTAACAATAAACAACACACAAGTGTCCATCCAACCAGTAGCAAAATACTTGGGGAGGGGATTCATCTAGACAGCAAATTGACATGGAAGTACCACATTCAACAAAAACGCACCCAAAAAAAACAAAAATTTAGACAACTTTATTGGCTATTACGACCTCAATCCAAACTTTCGCCAAACAACAAGTTACTCATCTATAAGAGTATAATAAAACCAAAATGGACGTACAGCATTCAAATTTGGGGAACCGCGAAGAAATCGAATCTCAACATCATACAAAGACAGCAATCAAAAATTTTAAGAACGATCATCAACGTTGAGTGGTATATCTGCAATGAAGATATCCATCGCGACCTACAAATTAACACAGTCGACCAAGAAATAGAAAAAAACCGGTTAAAACACATGGAAACAATTCTAACACATTGTAACAACGACGTCAAGACTCTACTCGACCAAGAAACCACAAGAAGAAGAAGACTCAAACGAAGAAGACCCACCGACCTAATTCAGAACTAAAACTAAACTAAAATGACCCACCTGTGCCATACCAACAACAAAGGTGACGAAATTTTAAGGACAAAGGTCCACAATTTACTTAATGTTATTACTTAGACAGTTGTAACTCAAACAAGGAAAATAACAAAAAAAAAACCTCGAATTTTTTAGTGCACAGCTGCAGATGATGTTTTCGAACATGTGACTTTAGCAAACTGCATTATCGAACTCGTATTTGCGTTTTCTAAAAGTTGACTTTTGCAGTTTGCGTTTAAGAACATGCCTTTTTTTTCCGAGGGTAAGTGAAAAATCTTCCATAGACACTATGAGAACAGCAAGCGCGTGCTCTTAGCAGTGTCAGATTCTTACTGACTAAAAAAACACCACCCTTCGATATAAATTTGTTAGATATCGCAACTAAGTATAAAGTTATTAAGCAATTTTTCTATCACGAAATAAAAACGTTTGGCATGTTACTTTCCACTGAAGTATCCTGCATATTCCGCAATCTAGACGCGGTTAATCATTATCTCGCCAAGTCGAAAGGTTTCGTCCTTTGTAATCGGCGCAGTAAATTGCTCTCATCCAAAATTTGAAGGACTGTATTGTTGACATGTCCGATTTGTCGGTTTTTATGCTTTCTCGCGAAGCTTCTAGTTTCAGCTTCGATTGTCGGAATTCCGAGATCCCTGTGGATATCGTCGTTTCTACTATACCACGGTGCTTGAACGATTTCTCTTAGCACTTTATTTTGAAAAGCTTGTAAAATATTTGCATTTGTTTTCTTGGTACAACCCCAAAGTTGTATACCGTAGGTCCACACCGGCTTTAGCACTTGCTTGTATAAAAGCAGTGTGTTCTCAGTACTGAGCTGGGAATGTTTTCCGAGTAACCAGTACATTTCTCTATATTTGATTTCGAGTTCTTTACGTTTCATTTTCACGTGCGAATTCCATTTCAGCCTTGCGCCGAGTGTCATTCCCAGGTATTCGGCCTCGTTTGCAAAAGGTATTCGGGCCGAGTTTAGGAAAATTGGCAAGTCTGTTTAGTTTTTTTTTTTAGTTTTCTTGTAAGTGAAATTCACGTGAACAGATTTAGATTCGTTGAGGGCGATCTGCCAGTTCCTCGTCCATTCATTTACATTATTCAGTGCGTTTTGCAGTTTTGCAGTCGTTTCTTCGATTGTTTTACCTACTACTAGCATAGCGGTGTCATCGGCAAACGTAGCAAGGATAGTGCCATCTTCGTTCGGTATATCACGAGTATATAGCAAATAGAGAAGCGGCCCAAGAACGCTTCCTTGCGGTACGCCGGCCGAAATTTCCTTGAAATTTCGGAGTATTCGACTCCATGTCTAACACGAAAGAGTCTATTCCCGAGATATGATTCTAGAATATCGTATAAGCATACAGGGAGAACTTGTCGTAGTTTGCATTTCAAGCCATCATGCCACACCTTATCAAAGGCTTGCGAGACGTGTCAAGAAATACGCTTGAGCAAATCTTTTTTTCTTCAAGTGCTTTCTCGATTACGTCAGTAATTCTATGCACCTGGTCAATCGTCGAATGATTACTTCTGAACCCAAACTGGTGGTCAGGGATAAGATTATATTCTTCTATAACCGGTTGGAGACGCCTTAATAATATCATCTCGAAAATTTGATCTATACGATTTTACTTCATTTGACGCTTTTTCTGGTTTTAAAACCATTATGACCTCCGCATCTTTCCACGTGTTTTAATCTAAGTGCAGCATTTACAATATGGAGAAGCTTAATCAATGCTTTTCTAGGTAAAACTTTGAGAATATCAAAGTCAAATCATAACCAGGAGATTTCTTAGGTTTTAGATTCTCAATCTCATGTGTGAGTTCCCTTAGCGTTGCACTTGTGAGCGTCAAATTGTCAAATGGTAAATCCAGCCTATTGGGGCTGTCGTAAACCACTTGACCATCGTACGGTTTGAAGGTTTCTTCCAGGTGAGCCGCGAAGACGTCCGCTTTTTCTTTATCTTCCCTCGCCCATTCATTTTGATTTAATTTGATTGGCGCCGCGGGAACTTTGGGCTTTTTGGTGCCTTTTACAGCTTTCCAAAGTGAATAATTGGAATCTTTTTTCGCTGTTAAACTTTCAAGGTAAGAGCCTATTGCACGATTCTTAAAATCCTTAATAGTCTTCTTCAACAAATTGCACAGACGATTCAAGTATGCTTTATGCTGCGGAGCACGACCTTGTTGCCATTTTTTACGAGCTTTTCTTTTTTCCTTGACCAATTCTTTTATTTCCGGAGGATATCGTAAAACGTATCTGTCCGGCGCTTTCCTTGGATTGGGCGTATTATTCCAAGAGGCGAGCTGTACGATCTCAACGAAGCGATCAACTTCAACCTCAAGTTCATAGGGTGTCGTAAGTGGAACTCTCAGTTCAACATTATCTTCAATTTCGTTGCTAAAGCCTACCCAGTAAGTTGATCGACCAGTTTATCTAGCTGGCTCTAGGTTAGAGACTAGTTTTTCGCTGATTGTTAAAATAACCGGGGAATGATCAGACGACAGATCAAAGCTGTCTTCGACTTTTATGTGGTTGGTAGATATACCTTTCACAACGAAAAAATCGATCAGGTCAGGTATTTTCGAAGTATCAGTTGGCCAGTAAATCGGTTTACCCGTCGAATGGAAATCACAACTGTACTCCATACCTGCCCCATAAAGCATTCTACCCTTTTTCGAGCTGTATCTTGAGCCCCAGAACGTATGTTTCGCATTAAAGTCGCCGCCGATGATAAAATTAGGTTTCAGCGATTCAAACAAGTTAGTAAAATCAGATTTTTCAAGCGCGGAATGCGGTGGACAGTAGATAGATGAGAATTTAAGAGTACGCTGACTATTTTTAACTCGAATCATGCACAGTTGCAAAGTTTCAAGCTCTATCTTTAGGTCTTCGGATTGTTCGATGCAGTCTTTAATAAACAAGGATGATCCGCCTCTCGCTTTTCCCGCATGAATATTTCCAATTCGTCGAGTTTTTGCAAAAGTCCATTTGCATTCCAAGTACATATTTTTAACATTCGTTTGTTATTCATATTCTAGTTGAAGTACGCGTTTTCTGAGAATTATTTTCAAGTTTAACCAGCCTATCGAGAGTAATTTTATTTATTTTGCTTTGTTCTTCAAATTTCTCAAGAATAACCGACAAAACATGAGAGACAAGGTCCGTCGAAATTTCAAGGTTTTTTGGTTTTTCGGATGCCGCGGCCTGACCGTAAGTCTGCACTCCTGCTGTCCGAGGGCCATTACCTGGGGCTTTTTCGATGTTAACTTTTCAGTAGCGTTTCTTTTAAGAACTGAGGTCGAGGACTTTTCTGTTGTCACTCTTTCCCTCACCTTTTTGCGCTCTGAACCCGGTAGTTTTAGTTTAGCTAGTTTGTCCTGTGCATTCTTACGTTTTGGCTTAGTTTGCAGCTTAGATTTTGCATTTAGGGGCTTAAGGAGCACATCTCTTCGTTTTTGCAACTCCTTAGCTACTTCACAGCCTCTATAATATGCCGGGTGCTTTCCTTTACAATTTGCACATGTTGCAGAGGTTTGTTTATTTACTCCACAGACTTGGGAGAGGTGATTTCCGGCGCGTTTCACACATCGTTGCAACGACACGATGTGGCCTTTCTGACTTGATTTCGAAAGTATACCACTGAATCTTTTCGGTATTTACCTTTTGGGACACAGCTCGGTAGTCATTGTAGTCGTCGACGTTGAAAGATGTAACCTTATACTTGGATGTTATTATTCCTTTAAGGAGGCTTTGCAACTTATTGTATTCCGTTATCCCGACGATGTTTATTGTTGGAGGTGGACGATATTGCGTTCGAAGTTGCTTTTCTTGCGGTTCTTTGTAATTTTCTTCTTTCACGGGCTCGACTTCGGGCGATGAACCGGCTCTCCATATCTTACTAGGTCTTTTCTTTGGGACCAGATACGTTTCGCGTGCTAGCTCTTCTTCGTCTGTGTGATATTCCAGACTAGCTAAGCGTGCTGGAGTACATTCGGGTTCTCTCTCGAAATGCGTGTTCTTTAGGACCTTATTTTCTTCTTTTAATAAGTCTATCTCTTTCTTAAGATCTTGATAGAGTATATCCATTTCGTTAAGCTTGATTCGGAGTGCTTTATTTTCTTCCTCAAGACTTTTGTATTTCGCTGAGTCCTGAATTTTGCGCGCTGGCGCTTCCGGTGGACTTCTTTTCCCGGAGTTATTCGATCTTGGTGGAGGAGATCGACATACCATTGCACTTTTTAAGAAGGGATTTATTAGTTGCAATAACTGGCTCTCCCCAGAATCCGTAGAGCCGACCTCCGAAGAGGGTGGATTTTCCAGTGAACCTGTGCTGCCACCTGGGGTAATCAATCGTTTTGTTTTGTTCATTGCATTTTGTGTATACACTACGTTCGGTATACAAAAAAACAAATATTTGGCGCAACAGCTCTTTAAAGTGCCAGGGCCTAGCTTCTCGCAACCACTCATGTTGTGTGCGTTATATTTTTTACACGAATGGAAGGGACCTACAGTTTAATGCCGAATCCGAACGGCGATTTGAGAAGCTTTTTCGTGACAACAATACTCTCGGATGTTTGTCAGACGCTCGCGAGAGGTGGGACCGTGAAAAAACTTTTTGGTATTTTATGGGATTCGAACTTGGAACCTCATGCGTAGTGATCCGACACACTAACCACTTACGCCACGGCGTCCACGTTCGGTATACGGAGGCTGGATTTTATCGCCTCTTACCACAGGCATGCCTACCTCGGGTATATTCTGACCCCTACCCGTATGGGTAGGGTCTGCGTTTTTGACGCAGACGACGTTTTCGAAAATGACCAAACTTCGCTTTCGGTTGCGATTTTATGTGCGCTAATTCTGATTTTCTGTCATTGTACTGGTCCTCGTTTCTGGCTCAATGGCGCCATTCACGAAACTCTCAACTACTTCATACAACGAAGCAAATGGTTCCTAGATTAAGAGGGTGACCCACCCACCTTACACATCGGCAGTATAATGGGTTTTATTTTTAGTCTAAGTGCCTTCTCATCGCTAGTCAAACGGTAGTGCATGCGATCATATGAAAACACAAGCGTTTTCACTCAGCTGAGGCCTACCAACTCCTACTCTCAACCTCCACGCGGTGACAGCCGGGTGCCTAGTACCTTAATCCAAGAAATGGGTAACCAACCCCGTTTGGCGGATTCTTGGTGGCAGCAGATGAGAGAGGGGGGGAAAAGTGCTTTTCTCACTAGAGCACTTCTTCCTGTCCCAGGCGGCAGCGGACGAATTCCCTAGACGGAGTCAACGGTGGCGTCTATAGTTCCAGTTAGGTTGAACTTAGTGAATACCTTGCGCGAGCTGCTTCGACGCATTCGGATCACAGGTCGGTAAGGAATTTCCAATGTTGGTCAGGACATTGGAATAGAGATGGTGGCGGAGGAGCCCTTTATGGGCCAACGGCAGCGCTCATACTCCCGTAGTGGACTACTGGCACCGGTGTACCCGGCCCCTCGTCCTAGGGGAATAATTAAGGAACTGGCCCTCCAGGTTGGGGGTTGTGCCGTCGGGGTAACTTCCCTACCACGTAAAAAACGCATGGTTCCGAAACAACCAAAAGCCTCGGATAAGGATGACCCAACTAATGACGACCCCAGCAAACGAAATAAGGACAACGACCTTCGGATCTGTACGTGGAATGTTCTGTCCCTTTACAGACCACGTGCAGCCGAACAACTAGCAGAGGCCCTAGACTGCTATAAAGCAGATATTACCGCCATCCAGGAAGTGCGATGGGATGGGCCGGGCAAAAAGAGGATGAAAAACTGTGACATCTACTACGGTGATTGCTACAGAGGCAACAGGCAACGCTTATTCGGATGCGGATTTGTCATACGCGGCAGACTTAGGCAAGAAGTCTTAAGCTTCCGACACGTGAGCGAGCGTATTATGACTATCCGGATCAAGGCTAAATTCGCTAACATAAGCCTAATATGTGTTCATGCCCCCACAGAAGAAAAGGACCCTGCCTCCAAAGAGTGTTTCTACGAGCTCCTCGACAAAACATACGAGCAATGTCCTAAATACGACGTTAAGATCGTATTGGGCGATTTTAACGCCAAAATAGGAAAGGAGGACGTCTTCGGTAGAGCAGTCGGTAAGCATAGCCTACACGACACCACGTCTGATAACGGACTAAGGCTAATTGATTTCGCTGTGGAGCGAAATGTCACCATAGCAAGCACATGGTTTCCTCATCTCGATATTCATAAGCAGACATGGCGGTCCAATGATCATGTCACGATCAACCAAATTGATCATATTGCGATCGACGCAAGGCATGCCTCCAGTATTCTGGATGTCCGGACCTTCCGAGCGGCCAACATAGACTCGGATCATTACCTTGTTGTAGCCAAGGTACGAATGCGGATATCCCAATCTGAGCAACAAAGAAGAATTACTGTGAGAAAATTCAACGTCGAAAAGCTACAATCGCAAGAGACCGCCAGACTCTTCGCTGAACGCGTATCCCGAAATCTCTCAATCACCCCTATACCGCCAGCATTAAGTGCCGAAGACCAGTGGCAACGCTGCCAACATGCCATCAGAAACGCCGCGACTGATGTGCTGGGTCTCGCTCGCCCACCACCGCGAAACCCCTGGTTTGACGAAGAATGCCGGCGAGTGCATGCAGCAAAACAAGAGGCATACAAAGCGGCGCTGCAAAGGAAGACGAGAGCTGCTCGTGAGCTCTACGAGCAAAAGAGACGGGAAGAACATCGGCTTCTCCAAAAGAAGAAGAAAGAGCATGAGAAGCGCGCGTTTGAGAATATCGAGAGTCTATACTCCAGGAACAATGTACGGAAGTCTTACCAAAAGGTAAAAAGAACGTGTCAGAGGAGCAATACCCGTACAGGAACCTGTAGAGATGAAAATGGAAACCTCGTAGTAGAATCACAGTCGGTGCTGAGAATATGGAAAAACTACTTCTGCAGACTGTATAACGGCGACGAAGACCAACATCCCGCTGTCAGGCAGAATGAACCATTCAACATGGACGATGATAGTCAAAATTTCCGTCCACCTGACCAAAACGAAGTGAGGATAGCAATATCCAAGCTAAAATCGAACAAGGCTGCTGGACCTGACGGTTTACCGGCCGAACTTTTCAAGGCAGCTGGGGATGAATTGGTAGAGTGCATACACCAACTCATTTCTAATATTTGGTCAGAGGAGTGTATGCCTGATGAATGGAATCTCAGCATCGTTTGCCCGATCCACAAGAAAGGAGACCCCCTCAACTGCGCCAATTATAGAGGCATCAGTCTCCTCAACATCGCGTACAAGATCTTTTCTGCGATATTGTGTGAACGCCTGAAACCTTTTATCAACAGCCTGATTGGACCCTATCAGTGCGGTTTCAGGCCAGGAAAGTCCACCATCGATCAAATCTTCACACTTCGGCAGATCCTGGAGAAAACCCAAGAATTCCAAATCGATACTCACCACCTCTTTATCGATTTCAAGGCCGCCTATGACAGCATCTATAGAGAAGAGCTTTATAGAGCCATGTCTAGTTTTGACATCCCTGCCAAACTTGTCCGCCTGTGCAGGCTGACGATGGAGAACGCTCGCTGCTCCATCAAGGTCGGTAATGACCTCACCGAGACCTTTGATGTCAAAAAAGGCTTTAGACAAGGTGACGCGCTGTCATGTGACTTCTTCAATATTGTACTTGAACGGATTGTGCGGAACTCACAAGCCAACAGCGGAGACACAATCTATTACAAGTCTGTACAACTGCTTGCATACGCCGACGATATACACATTATCGGAAGATCTCAGCGGGCTGTCACCGGTGCTTTTGCAAGCATTGAGGCGGAAGCGGCCAAAATGGGTTTGGCGATAAACGAGGGCAAAACCAAGTATATGCTGTCAACTAGAAGGGAAAACCAACATCGACGAATTGGACAAAACGTCACCGTGGGCAGCTATAACTTCGAGGTAGTAAGGGACTTTGTCTACCTTGGCTCTGCTATAAATTCAGCAAACAAAATCAGCGCAGAAATCAATCGAAGAATAACTCTTGCCAATCGCTGTTTTTTTGGGCTTATAAGGCAATTCAACAGTAAAGCCCTCTCTCGAACAACTAAGGAGACTCTATATAAGACCTTGATCATCCCAGTCCTGCTTTACGGCGCTGAAACATGGACTTTATTAAAAGAGGATGAAGATATCCTTGGTCGCTTCGAGAGAAAAATTCTTCGTAAGATTTTCGGTCCCGTTTGCGTTGACGGGTTTTGGAGGAGAAGATTCAATCACGAACTATACGAGCTGTACAGCGACATCGACCTGGTCAAAAAACTGCGTATTGGACGTCTGAGATGGCTAGGACATGTAGAGCGAATGGACACCAACGCTCCGGCCCGCAGAGTCTTCGAATCTAACCCCGAGGGACGACGCAGTAGAGGGAATTATCGCCGTAGGTGGCGCGCACAAGTTCAAGGGGACCTCGACCAACTTGGAGTGCGCAACTGGAGGCAATTAGCTAAAGACCGAGCTAAATGGAGAGGCTTGTTGGTTGAGGCCCAGGTTCACCCCGAACTGTAGCGCCACCTAAGTAAGTAAGTAAGCCTTCTCATCGAGGGTCCATCCTAACCAATCAACCAACAAACCAAATCCCCTTTAAGATACCCTTCCCTCATATCATACCATATCGTCAGATGAATTCAAAACGTGGGCTTGTAAGATGGTCCCTGTTTATCGTATAGTTTTCTCCATTTATTTATTCCAGCAGTTTCCAGAAATCTGCTTATCTATTGCAGTACTCTAGTCTTCGAGCCTCTGATTCGTAGTATACTCTCATTTTACTTTGAAAAATTCCTTAAATTCCATATTTGCCTGAAAACATATGCATACGCTTCACTTATTTATAAAAGTGCGGAATAACTTCAAACCGCCGAATGATCTCTGTCTAGCCTTTTCGCTTAAACTCTTTTTTTTTCCTGTTCTTCTAACAATGTGTTCAATACTAGTAGCCTTCCATACACAGAAGCTTTAACATTGTTCCAACCCAGTTTCGGGGGAAGATTCACGCCCCTGTGCCCAAACCACAAGTTACTTTGAGCACAGATGTAGGTTTGGTCGAAATAAAACAGCATCGCCACAAAATTTGTCACTTCGCAGACACCTAACAAAAACTACGAATGTACAATAAATGAATATATACCCTATAGTATGTGAAAAACCATACACTCACGATAAAACCAATTATTTGTGTGTGCCGTTACAAGAGTTGTTATAGCGTGAGTTAGCATTTATCTACAATAATGTTGGTCAAAACCTCAAACTTCAAAATGCTAGAGTTTGACTGAAAATTTAAAACCAAAATATAGACATGCATGTGAACATGTATATGTGTTATGTATTCTATATATAGAACATTTTATTTTAGATGCTGGAAGACACTGTAGCATTTGTGGTTCTGTAATAGGGTGCTATACATAGTTTTCAGCTATGAAAGACTTTGTATGTTTCTTTATGTTACATTCGACTGTTCAGTTATTTTCTCTAATCAGACATTCACCTGGTTTGTGTCTACGAAAGTTTAGCACAAATTGGTTGCACACTTTCCTTGACTTATAATTCATAAATCTCTTTTCAGGTAGTCGTAAGGGAAACCAGCATACAGAGTAGGCACAATCGGGCGGTCCGATATCTCACAACACGGTTGGGTTGGCCACAACCATCAAATTGTGGTTTAGGCACATACCTTCTTCGCAAAATGGGCCAGCATGTGGCCTGAGTGAAAAGGATAATTCATCACATCCCACATTGCATTTGAGTGAACAATTAAGATCGTAGTGAGATGACTGTGATCGCCTCTTTTTATTTTTATTTCTTTTTTTTTTTTTCTTTTGGAAAAATTGGTGTCTCTTATTTTCTATTTGCCATAGAACTGAGGCCATAAACTCAGCCAACAGTCATAAGACATCCAGCTTTGGACTTAGTCTAATAGACTTTGCAGCGGGGCGAAACGTTGTAGTAACAAGCACGCGATGCCGTCTGACGCAATAACACCAGAACTTCGGTTGTTGCACGAGTTCAAAGTCGACTTTCCTTGTGTCCAGTACTGGCTTCGGCCAGATTCTGAGCCAGGAATGAAATGTAGTCGTATTTCCACGGATAGCTCTAAAATCAGTCAAGGGTCTGATGCTGGTGTCTTTGTGAAAGACGACAACATTATGTTTCATGCGTCTGTTTTCCAAGCGGAAACTTATGCAATCTAATGGCCATGAGCTATATTTTGCAGAGCAAGTGGAAGGGTCGAAGTATTTACGTCTGTAGTGACAGTCAGGCTGCACTTAAGACAGCGCTTAATTCTTTGTTCACTTACAAAATAAATCGTGAGTGTAAAAACTCTTCGAACTCAGTCGCAAGGCTGAATTCCCTGTCTCTTATCTGGGTCCCAGGTCACACTGGGATCAGGGGAAATGAGATCTCCGATGAGATTGCTAGGCAAAGCTCAAAGGAGGTTTCGCAGGAACCGACCATGCGTTAGGTCCCCTGTGTCCTCAGTTAAGGCTTCCATTGACGATTGGGTTTCTCATGAACACAATTGTGTGTGACATGACGCTCCACGATAAAGGTTGACTAAACGAATAGGAATATTCGTTTAGTCAACCTTCGACGTCTGTAAGAAATCAGCGATATGTCTTGCTGTCTCTCATCAGAAAAGACTTCAGACAACTTGCTGGAGTCTGCTCAGGCTACTTTGCTTTCACCAAGCATATTGATGTACGGGTACTAGGCTTAAGTGACACTACAGTCTGCGACATTTTTGGAGAGGGCGATGGCATTGCAGAGCATTTTCCCTGCGAGTGTGCTGTCTTTGCTCGTATCGGGTGGTACGTTTTTGGTGCTGATGTGGTGAGTACTGGTACTGTAAGCTCCTATCACTGAAGTGCTTACTCGGTTTTCCTAGAAAGACAAGAAAATTTCAATAAAATGGGAAAAACAGGGTTTTACTCTCTGGTAGTACAATGGACCAGTTGCGTTTGAGTGCTCCCGTTGAGAGTTTCCCATAAATATATATATATTCGTCTAATATTTTAAGGAGCCAATATAGATTCAGATCAGTACTTGATTGCCGCAGAAGTATGCGGATATCCAATGCAGAGCTGAACCAGTGATATACTGAGGGAAAGTAATACGTACAACAGCTGCAATCGTAAGAAACCGTCAGAGCATTTACCTATCGAATATCCTTCAATCTCCAAAGATGTCCCATGATGCCAGCAGCAAGTGCAGTGGCAATGTTGGCAGAAAGCCATAAAAGAAGCCACTTTTTAAGTACTGGGTTTCTCCTGATTACCAGAAAGAAGCTTCCAGTTTAATGAAGAATGCCGGCAAGCTCATGCAACTAAAAAGGAAGCATTCTAACGCCACCTTGTATAGAATGACCAGAGCTGCTCATGAGCTCTTCAAACAAAGGAGAAGGGAAGAGCATCCGCCTTCCAAAATGAAGAAGAAGGGAAACGCTCGATCAAGGAAATAGAGAGACTCAAGTGCAGGAATGAAAATTGCACACAATAATTGGCACGAACCAGTGTGGTTTTGGGCCCAGCAGATCGACGATGGTATTATTCATTTTGAGCTCTTCAATGCGATGGCTGCATTCGGGATGCCGTTCAAAAAAAACCCAGTTGTGGCGCGTAACGTGACAAAATACACGATGCTCTGTACAAATTGGAAACAGATCATCTAAACTATTCCGAACTTTCACCAGATTTCGGCATGGAGATGCGTTGTTATGTGATTTATTCAATCTCGTGCTGGAACAGATAGTGCGCAGAGCGAGTGTTAACACGAAAGGCACTACCTTGCAAAAGTCCGTCCAGTTTCTAGGACACGCAGATGATATTGACTTCATCGGGAGTTCTCATTGCGTCACCATAGAGGCATTTATGGCAATTAAAGATCAGACGCGACGAGTGGACAACAACACCAAGTTATGTTATCGAGAAACAAAAATCCATCTGTCCGAAACGTAGGACAGAATGCCATTGTTGATGACTTTAACTTCAATGTTGTTAAGGAGCTTACCACCTTAGAGTAAATATTGATCCCACAAATGACACCTAGCCCTAAGAAACCCCTGCTACCTCAGTTTAGAAAAATAACTGAGCTCTACAGAATGCTAATCTCACCAGACCCCCTATATGGCACCAAGTGCTGGATGATGATTAAGAAATCTGACCCAATATTGAACTCTTTCGAGAGAAAAATAGTTCGTCTGAATGAGGACATTTAACCGCAAAATCTAGGAGGTGTATCAAGATGTAGATGTAGTCTAAAAAGCTAAGGTACGTCGACTAAATTGGCTCGGTCACTCTGAGCGAATAGACAACAATGTTCCAAGTCAAGAGAATCTTGAGTCACAGCCCCTACGTTTGAGACGACAAAAATTACCGAACCTCCGGTATAAGATCAAGTTATCGTGGATGCTAGAAAACTCTGTCTGCGTAGCTGGAAGCAGCGTGCCCGTGATCGACGAGGAAGGAAGGGTGCAGGGACTCTACATAGGTCAGGACCCCGCAAGGTAAGTAAGAAGAACATGTCATTTAAAGACAGAACAGAGGCCCACAGGGATGAAAATAGAAAGCGGAAGAAACGCAGTCAGTGCTGAGGATATGAATGCAACACTTCTGCAGAGTGGTATATGCCGACGATGACCAAATAGCAGTAGAATAACGTTCAATCTGTACGATGACGTATATACATTTACCTTGACAAGCTGTGGGTAGCAATATCCAAACTTAATCTAATAAACGAGCTGAAGCAGACGGCTTAGTCGCCAAACTCTTTAAGGCAGCGGGCGATGAATTGATAGGGAGCATACTATACTATGGGTATACTATACTAGGGCCTTGTACGCAATGCGACCTCAAACATCTATTGTGCCAGCCCGACGTTTAGCCGAGAACTGGGTTAAGGCTCTTAAAAAACATCAACAGAGCTCCAGGCTCAATGTTGCAAAAGTCATAAGGGTTCAATAAAGCCCTTCCGAGGTGGAGAAGTCTTTTTCTTGCGGCTATGGGGCATTCATATATTCTGCCATTTCTTTCTGCTCCACATAGTCTGCCATGCGTCGTCTGTATGTGCTACTCCTATCTTGTGCAGATGGTGTCTGAATGGGCAATGGCCAGTCAAGTAGCCTGTTAACGTCCTTAAGTTTGCCATCCTAAGCTCAAGTAGCTTCCAAGCCTTACAACGGTTGAGGTTGATGTGCTTCTTTTCCTGTCTTAGGCCCTTGAATTTGGCCCAATACTCTGTATAACGATCAGCTTCCCGTTGTTTTATTTTGAGGTTAGTGATACTTCTTGTAACTCTAAACTAGGATTCGGGACCAACTAGTGGACGACTGGCGCTTCTTCTTGCTAAGGAGTCCGCCCTCTGTTCGTTGCCCTCGAAGCCTTCGTGTCCTGGTATACAGGCCACAGTGACGGTGTTTTTCGATGCGAGATCTTCGAGTAGGTTCGGACAGTCCCATACAAGTTTTGATTCTACCGTGTAGGATTTCATAGACATAAGTGCTGCCCGGCTGTCCTAGAGGATGTAAATACGGGTGCCCTCGACCCTTCTTCGCAGGCATTCTTGTATACAGAGCTCGATTGCAAGGACTTCCTCCTAAAATACTGTTGGTTATTTCCGAAGCGCTGCTGCAAGTTGAAACATGGGTCCATAAACCCCTGCGCCCGTGCTATCATTTTCCAATTTGGAACCATGTGTGTAGCAAGTTTGAGAGTTTGGCAAGACTCCAAGATCTTGATTCTTCCATGTGTGGCGGTCACCTATGACCACATTAAATCTTCTGGAGAACCGGTATATTTTGAGCATGGTTTCTGGGATTTTTGAGAATAGGGTCATTTTGGATGTACTTTAGAATTCAGATGGCCTGTAAAATTGCCGATTTCTGGGTCAGGAATCTTGGGCAGCCTAAGAGCACTCAGCATAGTTCCTTTTTGTACTGCAAGGTGCAGCGGTGTGAGGCTAAGTATTGCTCCCATTGCTGGCGTTTGGGGATGTTTTCGTTGCACTTGTGATACACAGACAAGAGGGGGCATACACCAATTTATCTATTGTACTCCTATATAATAATTATGTGATTGGACGAATGTATGCCCGATGAGTGGAACCTGAGCATCGTTTGCCTGATTCAAGAAAAGGGTCCGCCTAAACTGAGCCAATTACAGGGGCTTCAGTCTCTTAACCATAGCCTAAAACTATTTGCAGCAATCTGATTAGTCTATATCAGTGCGGTTTTAGACCAGAAAAGCCGACCAACAACAAAATCTTCGATTTCGACCGCCTATGACAGTATCTTTAAAGAAGGGCTATACAAAGCTGTGTCTAGTTTCCCTGCCAAGCTTGTCTGCCTATGCAGAATGATGTTGAAGAACTCATGCTGCTCCATCAAGGTCGGTAATAATTTTACTGATACCTTGGATTTTAAAAAAAAAGCTTTGAATAAGGCGGTGATAATTCAACATCATATTTGTATTGTGCGCAACTCTCAAGCCAACATAAGAGGCACAATTTTTCATAAGTCTGTTCAATTAAAATGGCAGTTATGACTTGGAGGTAGTTAACGACTTTGTCTACCAAAGGAAGAATCGATCTTCACAATCGGCGTTTCTTGGATCGTCAATATGTTAAAGGAAACATATATTGAAGTTAAACTCGAATGAATAAAATTAGAAGCCTACGCTTCTGGAGGCACACCTCAAGGCGGGGTAATATCCCCACTACTGTGATTAATTGTTCTAAATGAATTACTTCTAAAACTCAGATCCAGCGGCGTCAAAACCATAGCTTTTTTAACTTTCTATTCGTGTAACAGAATATTTGGGAAAACTTGAGGACCGAAACCCAAAATCATCATCTGGATGTATACGGCTATAGTAAGGGTCATATTAACATATGGCAGCCTTGTGTGGTGGCAGGCCGCCAGCAAAATTAACAACCTAACTCCCATCACAAAAGTACAAAGACTAGCGTGCATTGCCACAACCAGTGCGATGAGAACGACACCTACAGCAGGACTCGAGGCCATTCTCAATTCCTATTCTGGCGAGTTCATTGGCCTTATAATTCCGTGGAATATCCCTATGCCCCGGGACCCAACACAGGTGAATATTGAGCTGCTCAGACATCTCCGCAAGAGACGATCGGCTACTAAGGAATTCATAGAAGTCGATTCCAAGGATTTGATTGCTGCTTGGCTGTCTGAAAAGATGCGGATATCGCTAGCAGATTTCACGTTTTTCTTAAGCCAAGATAAGACTTCTTTAATCGCCATTATTTCTGCCTGGAACACCCTACAATGCCCAGCCCTCTAACATCTAAGAAACAAGTTCCTTGGACAATGCTTCTTTAGAAATTTAGGAGAATTGTCCAACATACCGGTAAACGACATCGTAAACTTCATTAAATTGTTCGGATGGTTTGTATCTCGGGCACAGTAAGTTTTAAATACTTTCTACTAGGCTATATACCTATACATATACCTTTATTTTTTAACGTGGAAGGGATTCATTTTACCTTATTTCCGCCCCATGGGTGTCACAATGAGTCTATATTGATCTAAGTGTAGTGTAGAGCATTTCTACCCCCTACACCAACCCACTTACATAACCTAACCTATCCCTGTTTCTTTGGGCAGAAGGTAAATCTCTTTCTCGAACATCCAAGGTAAGTCCGCGCAAAACCCTAATCACCTCGGTCCTAGTATAAGGCGCTTGTTAAAAACGGATGAGGATAGCCTTGATTCTTTGAGTGATCTTTAAGCCCTTTGCGCCTCTCTCCATGGACGGTGGAGGAGAAGATACAATGATTTGATATCGAGGAGTGTGCCTACAGTGACAACAACAACGTGGAAGACAACAACATTAGAGTTCACTTCTCCTAAGGCAAATATGCGCCTGTTTTCCAATCTTATGCAATCCTAATGGCTATGAACTATGTTGTGAAGAACAGGTGGAAGGTTCGTAGTATTTACATCTCTAGTTCCCTAGTGAAAGTCAGGCAGCGCTTAAGGCCTTGCTTAGCACTTAAACTACTTCCAAATTAGTTCCTGAATGTAAAAACTTTTCGAATTCGGTCACAAGGCTGAATTCTCTGTCTCTTATCTGGGTCCCAGGTCACACTGGGATTTTGGGGAACGAGATTGCTAGACAAGGCTCAGATGAGGTTTTCGCAGGACTCGACCCTGCGTTAGGTCTCTCTCAGTCCTCGGTTAGGGCTTCTATTGACGATTGGGTTTCTCACGAACATAATTGTGTGTGGCATGACTCTCCAGGATGTAGCTTGACTAATCGAATACGTATACTCCCGGACATCTGCAAGAAATCAGTGGCATTCTTGCTGTCTCCCAGCAGAAAAGCAGAAAAGATTCCAGTCAACTTGTTGACGTCTTGACAGCCCACTTCGATTTCGCCAAGCATATTGATGTACTAGGCTTAAGTGACACTACAGTCAGCCATGCTTTTCGGGAGGTAGATGTGCTAATGTGTTGACTGTTGGTACTGTAAGCTCCTCATCACTGAAGTGTAACCAGGATTTTGGATCTTCTTCAAACAGCTCGCCGCAGTTTTCATCAATAGTCAAAATTTTAAGCAAAAAAACATCCGTCTTTCTTCCTCTCACCTTTAATGAAAGACAACACATCACTAGTCAGAAGAAAAAACGGATCAGCAAAAACATTTTCAGGTACTTGGCGCGGTCTTTCAACTGGAGACCTGCAGAACCCTAAGATCTTATTTCGCTCTTTACATCCTGTATTGGCATCCAACCTCCAACCATTGATCTCTTGACGGTGAGTAGTTGAATTATGCATAGCAAATATTACAAAACGGATTTTTCAAAGATCTCAATAAAAGGATTCCCAAAAGTAAAACATTTGAACATCCTACCAGGCAGCCCGCTAGAATACAGTGGGACTGTCTCCATGTACATCTGGCAACCGCGCGGATGCTCACACAGCATTATTCGGTCGCCTCTCCCTATCGAAAATTATTCCAAAAAATATGTATCTGAGCAATAGATATACGTATATCTATTCATAATCACATTCACTATAAATTTATTAAAAAAAAACTTATTTTCTTCTTCACTTATACAATCCAGTTTATGCGAAATTGAAAATTGCAAAAAAGCGATCACTGTCATCCCACTACGGTTTCATTTTGAGGAATAAATTCCAATTACGAGTTTCATTTGAAAGGTAAGCCACCGTACATGTTCAAAGGCAAGGATATAAACAACAAGACGACTGGCATTACAGTACACCATAGACAAGGAGAGGCATTAACATATTTAACATTTCAACAAATTTAACATAATTTAACAAACGTCATATGGTCATACTACTACTCGTGCCACAATTACGTTGGTTGTGGTCAACCCAACCGTAAGTTGTGAGATAATGGACCGCTCGATTGTGTCCATGATTTATTTAATCCTCACTCAGCGATTAGCCAAAAAAAATCAATGAATTTTAAGTGAATGATAAAATATGCTCCACATGTGCTGGAGTTATTTAGACTCAAACCTGTTGAGTGTCAAAATAGAAAGAGAGAGGAGAAACTACAGAACAACTATAATTGTATAAACATGTTATATCAAAGTTGTCATATAACATACAGTACAACTACTGCCCGTAAAAATTCCATAGCGCATTAAAGAATCATGTATTATATAAAACTAAATAAAATACCGTATAAGTGCAAGTTTTTGTTACATAAGTATATCTACATATGTAGTAAACATATACATACTATAGTTCTGTGGAGTTAGACTATATGATATTTTATTATTTTGATAAATTTTATTTTTGAAAACATACACTAGCTTACGCTATAAAAACTCGAGTAACGGGTGAAATAAGTCATGGAAATTTTTATGAGAGTATGTAGTTGTTAATAGCGTACAATCAGTTTGTTTTATTATTTTCACCACATTCAAGTTCAAAGTTAGTGTAAGACAAAACTAAATGCGTTTATAGAAAAATGTTTAATATCGAAAGTTTTTCTCTTAATTTTCTTCATTCTCCATTTGCTGTTAGGCGTCGGAGTAACCTCGGTGTATCCATTCCTTCCACTGGTTCCGGTCACGGCAATCTCTCCTCATTTCCGTCAGGGTCTTACCTCTCTTTTTTCCTACCACTTGGAACCAGTCACCCCAAGTGTTGCGTGGTTTACCTCTTGGTACAGTTCCTCAACCTTCATAACAATATCAGCTATTTATTTAGCTTTTCTTCTCTCGTCCATGCGCTGCACGTGTCCAAACCATTAAAGTTGTCTTTCCTCTATTATCCCTATGGTGTTTCTTTTTTTTTTACCAACTTCTGCTCTTATTCTGTCTCTTCTAGTTTTCCCTGGGACAAATATGACATGTGTCTCGTTGATCACAAGAAAATGTGAACCGTATGTTAGAAACGCTGTGATATTTATTTCACAAAACAGCTTAGATTTACGATTCAAAAGAACTTAACATTGAGAGGGGCCGAACTGTCAACTGATCACCACATAGTACGTAAATTGTATGCAAAATAGTATGCAAATTGTATCTCAGCGACGTAGTTCCTCCCCCACTAAAGCCGAAATCAAGGATCGTTACATGCATACGATGGGGGAGGTTACTGAACGATGAGATACGGAAGACATTTGCGCGGCAAATAACTGAAAAGTTTGAATGAACTCCAACTGTTCCATCAAATGTAGAGGAAGAATGGCAACTGTTTTCAACAGCGGTTATTGATTTGTGGAGTGAAGCGGCTTGGTGTGGCGGTTGGTGATGAAAAAAGAACGGCTTGGTTTAAAACGCCTGGAGTTCAAGAAGCCAGAGAGAAGAAGAGAGCTTTTAAGGTGTGGATTCATTTGGAGAACTCCGATTCCTGAAATCAATACACTGAACAACTGTAAAAACAGTGAAAGAACAGTCTTGGAAGGAGTTTGGCGAACAATTGGAACGCGACCACAGATCTGCTAATAAGACGTCCTGGCAGACCGTCCGTCGACTCAGAGCGAGAAAGTTGAGTGTCGTTGAAGGAGTCAAATCCAAAGACGGCACACTTCTTTCCAATGAGAAGGACATCTTACGCAGATGGAGCGAACACTTTTCAGAATTGCTCAACCCCGAACAGGGCACCGAAGATGACAGACCTGTGGTCGAGAGTAGTGCGGAAAGTAGTCCTACGGTAGAGGAAATAACTTTGGGGATCAAAGCGCTAAAATTTGGCAAATCTGGTGGTGTGGATGAAATCCGACCAGAAATTGTCAAGGCTTTAAGTAAAGAGGGTGTGCAACGGCTCTCGCGTGTCATTAAAGTGGCATGGGAATGTGGTGAAATACTTGGCGATTGGCAAATGGGGGTGATTGTCCGTCTTTTTAAAAAATGGGACAAATAACATTGCGTCAACTACAGGGGTATATCTCTTTGAATAAAAAAAAAAAAATATTTGGCACAACAGCTCTTTAAAGTGCCAGGGCCTAGCTCATGTTGTGTGCGTTATATTTTCCACACGAATGGAAGGGACCTACAGTTTAATGCCGAGTCCGAACGGCGATTTGAGAAGCTTTTTCGTGACAACAATACTCTCGGATGTTTGTCAGACGTTCGCGAGAGGTGGGACCGTGAAAAGAACTTTTTGGTGTTTTCTGGGATTCGAACTTGGAACCTCATGCGTAGTGATCCGACACACTAACCACTTGCGCCACGGCGCGTAAGTCTCTTTGAAGTCTTCCTGGAAAAGCCTTCGCTAAGGTGCTAGAAACGAGTTCTTGTGGTTGAGGATAGTTTGGGGGAAGAGAAGTGTGGTTTTCGTCCCGAAAGAAGCACAACCTATCAGTTATTCACTCTCAGAAGGGTTCTTGAGAAGGGAGTATTGACAGTATGCTAATCCTGTCTACACTTGTTTTGTGGATTTGGAAAAAGCATATAATAGAGTTCCTCGAGGCAAACTCTGGAGTGTTCTGCAGGAGTATGGGATTGATGTTTCCCTGTTAAGGGAGATTCATTTCCTATATACAAGCTGTGTTCATATTAACGGTTAAACCAATACCTTTCACGTTGGACTCCGCCAAGGGTGCATTTTGTCACCTCTCCTCTTCATTGAATATATGGACTGGATGTTGTAGCGCAACCGTGGCGGAGAATGTTTCAAAGTGGGAAACTTAAGGATTAGTCATCCGCTCTTTGCGAATGATTTCGTGGGTCCTCTCAAAGCGAACTTCAGCACACACTCGAAAGGTTTGTATCCGTTTGTGATGATGCTGGAATGTAGGTAAACGTGGGTAAATCGGAAGTAATGGTTATTTCCAGAACGTCCATTCAGTGCACTCTGCATGTTAGTGGAGATCCACTGAAGCAGGTGTATAAATTTAAATCTTATTCAGGAGTGATGGAAAGATAATGTCGAGTTATCCTGTAGAAATGGTCAGGCTGGATTAATTTTGAGAGAGCTTGGTCAATCTGTTATAAGGAAGGCCGAACTTAGTGTTCAAGCTAAGCTATCGGTTTTTAACTCGGTGTATGTTCCAACTCTCTACTATGGTCATGAAATTTGGGTAGTGACCGAAAAAATAAGATCGCGGATACAAGCTGCCGAAATGAAGTACCTTCGCGTTGTTGCTGGTATAACTCGTATGGATCCAGTTCACAATATCAGAGTACGCGAGGCGCTAAATGTTGAGCAGCTACCTCTCCGAACGGAGCGATCTATGCTTCGATGGTTTGGTCACGTAGTGCGTATGCCCCCATACCGGCTTCCAAGGCGTAGCATGGTTTTTGTGGGATCAGGTAGGTGACCCCCGGTAGGCCTAGGAATAGATAGATGGGTTAACTCCGACATCTCTCCTGGAGCCGCCCATCTAGAGATTCCTCCTGATGGGTTGGAGTGAATGACGGAGGTTCTAGAACGATGTAGGGTCCACCTGAGCATCCTACCCCCGCGATCCTCGATTAGCGATTAGCGATTAGCAGGCCATTGAAAATGTATGTATGTAAGAACTTAACATTTTGCTTTGGCGATGTATGCTTTCTATGTTATGTACAATACATGTCTGATCCTTTTGGAAGACGTATACATTTTTGAATTTTAGACTTAAAGTTTCCATTTCCGTTTCAAGGGAATACTTTTGACTCAAAAATTGTTAGACGGGTTTGCACTAAACTTCATATCTGAGGTGTGTTGGACCACAATTCGAAATTAAATCGGAATTTTCATTATAATCCATATATAGACGCATAAATGTTTTTTTAAGAATTTTATGCGTAAAATTCGATTATCAGAAAAGCTGAGCTCGCAGACTGCTGTGCCATATTTTCCTCGGACCGTCAGGTATTCTGAAAAAGCTGAACTTTTTGCAAACATGTTTTCAGGCAATTTAACACACACCAGATATTTTTTACTTACTTCGGGGTGAACCTGGGCCCTGAACCAACAAGCGTCTCCATTTAGCTCAGTCTTTAGCTAATTGCCTTCAATTGCGCAATCCAAATTGGTTGAACTTGCGTGCGCCATTTACGGCGAGGTGGCCCTCTACTGCGTCATCCATCTGGATTATATTCGAAGACTCCTCGGGCCGGAGGGATGATGTCCATTCGCTCTACATGTCCTAGCCATCTCAAATGTCCAATACTAAGCTTTTTGATAAGCTCGATGTCGCTGTATAGCTCGTATGGTTCGCCATTGAATCTTCCCGTCCAAAACCCGTCAAACCAAATATCTCCTGAAGAACTTTTCTCCCGAATCGAGCAAGGATATTTTTATCCGCTTCCTATAAAGTGCATATATCAGCGCCGTAAAGCGGGACTGGGATGATCAGGGTCTTATATGGAGTCTCCTTAGCTGTTCGTGAAGAAAACAATGATTGGAATAAATAAAACATCGATTGTCTGAATTGAAAGTAGGGCCAAGGTAGACAACGTCTCTTACTACATCGAAGCTACTCCAAAGTTGTAGCTAACACCACATCCGGCGCAAGAAGATCCACCAGTCTTACCGGCTGTACTTACATCGATGCATGGAGTTAAGTTTAGGCTTCGTCTGATTCGTCGCATTCTTGAAAACATCGGCTCCAAAAAAGCCACCGGGTTAGACGAAATACTAGCTACATAGTCCTCAAAACTGTGCACTGGAACTAGCACCGATTCTATGCTAACTTTGCTCTTCATCCTACTTACAGTTTTCCGTTGTGTTGGAAAACCGCCCGCATCCAATCTAGTCCCAAAAAAAGAAAGAAGTCCCTGTCGCCAAATGACCGCCTAAAAGCCCTGCTATCTATGATTTATAAAATTATGGAAACTGCCATAACCACTGATATTATCAAATATGTAGAGGGTTATGGACTAACGAGAGACATGGTTTTCGTAGATGCGTCCAACAAGGGAGTTGCTGAGTTACGTAACCCATCTATGGACCTCAGCTTCTTAGACTACCACAAAAAGTCTGCGGGTGGATGGAAAGTTGTTGAGAATAATTTGAATAATAGTTTGGCAATACTGTCAGTTATGGGAACAAGTATAGCATTTTGTACCTTTATATAACGACCATTTTCCTTTAAGTACAATGTAAAACTGAACTTTTATTACATAAAAGGAATAAGATCGTTACATAGAAATACAAAGTGTTATACTTGTTCCCATAACTGACAGTATTGCCAAACTATTATTCAAATTATTCTCAACACTCCCACTTTTGAATAAGAAATTAAAGTTAAACAAAGTAATTGAAAGTAACTTCAAATATATTATTACCATAATTCATTTACTTAACTCCAATTGATAAGCGAAAATTTTCAAATTTGTCTTTGCTAAGAGCTTTTGTGAATATATCAGCGTTTTGGAATTCAGACGGCGCATAATTGATTGAAAAATCACCCCTTTCGTATCTTTCACTAATGAAGTGATAACGGACGTCTATATGTTTCGTCCTCTTGTGAAACTCCGGGTTCTTAATAAGCCGGATTGCCCCTTGATTGCCCATATTCAAGACCGAGTTACGAACTCCTCCTGGAACCATCTCAGAGAGTAATCGCTGCAACCAAATCATCTCTTTAACTGCCTGTGAGGCAGCCACGTATTCTGATTCTGTGGTTGAAAGTGACACACATTTTTGCCTCTGCGATGACCAAGACAACGGCCCATTACCAATGGTAAAAATAAAACCAGAGGTAGAACGCCTAGTAGTAGAATCACCAGCATAGTCAGCATCACAGAAACAGATTAAAGAAAAACATTTACTTTTTTCAAATAGTATACCAATGTGTCTGGTTCCACTGATGTACTTCAGGATTCTCTTAACAGCATTGACTTGAACTTGGGTCGGTGCATCTAGGTATCGAGAGACCACTCCGACTGCAAATGCAATGTGCGGGCGAGTAGCCACTGCCAAGTACATTAGGCATCCCACAGCTTCTCTGTATGGAAACTTCACGACTTCTGGAGACAAGGATTCTGCATGCGAACAGGTCTCAGCAGGAGTTGCAACTGACTTACAGGAATCCATGTTGAATCGCCTTAAAATACTGTCCGCATACCATCAATCGCACCATCAAGTTTTCTTGTCACTTCCATGCCTAGGAACCACGGAGCATCCAATGTGGTAATCTCGAAATGCGATTTCAAGAAATCAATCAGGTTCAAAGCATCCTCTTTCTTCTGTACAGCAACTAAACCATCGTCGATGTATATTGCAAGGATCAGACGGCTGTTAACATCATTCGACACAAACACACACGGATCCATCACGGTGGGTTTCAGGTTAAACTTCACTAGAACTGCAGTAAATTTCTTATTTCAGCACCGGGAAGCCTACTTCAACCCATAGAGGCTCTTTCTGAGTCTGCAGACCCTCCCGGAATCATCATTAAAACCTTCGGGTTGTTGCATGTATAGATTTCTTCGCTAAGATCCCCGTTCAAAAAAGCAGTTCTAACATCAAATTGGGTGAGATTGAATCTCTCATATACCGCAATCGCGAATATACATATATTCTCCAGAGTCTTCAACCCAAATATCCTTGCACTGATAATCCTTTTGTTCCGTTTCTCTAAATATGACATCTCTGACCACCTCTACTTTTCGTGTTGTTGGAACCCAAACCCGGTAACCTTTTGTGTTTTCAGAATACCCCATAAATAGTCCTTTTTTCCGCTTTTTTGTAAAATTTTCTACGATTTTGTTTAGGTATATGGACAAACGCTTCAATGCCAAAAACTTTAAAGTCTTGTGCCCTAACTTTACCACCACACCACATTTCGTACGGAGTCTTGCCACCTAGAAAATGGTCACTAGTTCGATTTAAAACGAAAACAGCCGTGTTCACCGCCTCAGCCCAAAATTTCTTCCCTAAGGACATGGCATGAAGGATCGTTCGAGCCGCTTCCACCACTGTACGATTCTCCCGCTCAACTTTACCATTTTGCTTTGGTGTGTATGCTGTTGTGGTCTCATAACGGATGGAATTTTTCTTAAGGAGAGACTTAACTCTTTCGTTGAAAAATTCTGATCCATTGTCAGAACGGATTGTTTTCACTGGATGGCGAGTTTCACAATTGGTTCGGTCTGGGAAATTTTCTATGGAAGAGCAAACTTCAGATTTGTTTCTTAAGAAGTATACAACCCAGATCGCGCGAGAAGGTCATATTAAAGTCAAAAATCCGAAAACCGTTTTTTGTAGAACTAACTTCCTGGAAGTCCCTGCCTGAGTTTTTTTTTATAATTTTGCCGGTTGCGTAAAAAAAAATATATATATAATAATAATAAATAAATAAAATAAAATAAAATGGAATCTGAAATGTTTAAAGTGGACAAGTTACAAAACTCAGAACAGTACTCTGTCTGGTAGTTTCAAGTGAAAATTTTATTCAATGCTAACGATCTAATTCCTTTTATGTAATAAAAGTTCAGTTTCACTTTGTACTTAAAGGAAAACGGTCCTTTTAATTTACATAAGTTTAACAAAAACTTCGCATGACAGCAGGAGTGACAAAGCTTGATCGAATAAGAAGTTCGAAGATCCGTGGAAGCCTTCACATCAAGGAAACCATCGTTCAAAAAATAGAGCGTGACCGGCTCAGTTGGTATTGCCACGTTCAAAGAAGAGATCATTTGAACCCTGTTAAAAAGGCAATAACAATGCACGTTCCAAAGACATCGCGATGTAGGAAAGGCAAGCCTATAAACGCCTGGATCAGAGAAATGCGACGACATCGGCATTTCATTGGCCTCAGTAACCGAGTGATCCAAAATCGGCAGGCCTGCCGATATTTTCTGAGGTCAAATAGGTGAACCCCACAGGCGGATCAGTAGAAATGCGGTGAAGTGATAACCTAGTTTTCGGATCATAACCTCGCTGATAAAAGGAAGAAGAAGAAGTTTAACAAAAATATTCTTCAGAACAGATCAGTTCAAGTTGTTGCCCGTGTCCGTTACATTTGGTAAAAAAAAAAATTGAAGACAGAATGCAACCAGAGCTTAAGTATAAATCAACAATTCTATGCGGCACTTGAAGATACATGCAAACCTGCACTCGGAACACAAAGGATCCATTGTGCTCCCCTGATGTGGAATCCCCTGGTTGAAAAACTTAAAAGAAAGAAAAAGAAGAAACAAAGTATCTAGAGTTCTGTGGTATTGGACCGGCCTCCTCGAAACCATCATGAAGAAGTTATGAATTTCAGGATGGTGGTTGGTGGCTTATCAGACAGATCGCCCAGATGATTGAAGAAGTACTCTCCGAGGGCCGATTTTCTGGTATTGTAGAGACTATGGCACTTGCATAGAAAGTCTTCCGTATCCTCTTCTGCGTCTGTGTTGCCGCAGCTTCTGCAAATTTCATCTGTACTTGTACTTAGACGCTTTTCGGTGGGCCGCCAATAGGATGCGGCTGGTAATGATTCCTATGAGAAGCCCCAAGTTTTGTTTACTTTGAGTGAGGATCAACTTGATTTTCACCTTGTCGTGTTTTGTCCAGATGCTTCTGGAGACGCGGCACGATGGAAGTGCTCTTCATCTTTCGTCTGCTTGTCGTTTGAAGTCAAGTGGTATTTTTGTTTTAACAAATTCTAGAGGAGAAAAGACTGAGTTTTGGACCACTGACAGGTCTTGTTCTGATCCCTTTTTTGCCCGTTCGTCTACATGCAAGGCTTAATGCGCAAGAACAAATTAACCACCGAAACCGCATCAGCATCCAGTCGTAGGAAAGGGTGGAGGATATTAAAAAAAAAAAAAAGCGCTGTGTCAGTTGTGTCAGACCGCATCAGCATCTAGTCGTAGGAAAGGGAGGAGCATATTAAAAAAAAAAAAAAAGCACTGTCTCAGGGTTTAAGTGGAAACGTGACGATCTCCGAATTATTGGCTTCTTTGCGGGATTTAGTCAAAGAAATACAAGTGACCAAACACATTCGCTTTTAACGACACGACGGAAATGGCGCACACCGCCTACGTCGGGGCTATAGCTCCTCCATGGTGCTGAAACCCTTCTCTGGGTGCACTCCATCGTCTTTGTTGGTCACTTTCACGCTTGCACAAATCGAAGTTGCTCCGCTGGTAGGGGTAAGAACCCGCTGTGTGCGCTGGCAATGCAATTTGTCTCCGCCGTAGTTCCCTCGATCGCGCGGTGCAAGTTTTTGTGTCTTTTTGGATTCTCATTTATCCGCTCTTTCTTCTAATTGTCGTTTCCTTTTCGTAATATATATGCCGACATTCATGTAAAATTTTCATTTTCCAACTTTGCAAAACTATGAAATATTAATTATTATTGTTGAAGCAATTATCGAGGTCCAAGTAGAGTCTATCCAGTGCTTTCTAAGTACACCTGGATCGGTGTTCTAGCTTTACCCGTTTGCGGGATATACTATCTGCAAAGTGCAGAAATATTAACGTCTCTTGCGCACGCGCCCGCCACGCCCGGAGATTGCGTCAGTTGCCGCAATGGCCTCGCTGGCCTCTTATATGTATAAGCTATCTGCATTTGGCCGATTACTTGCTGTCAGTCTATTAACATTACTGCGATAATGAATGTGAGAATGGCTTCAAAATGATCTTCTCCGTTTGTAAAGTCGAAAACTATAACTTGGAGGTGATTTTCTTGAATTATAATTATGTGTCTAGATATATTCTCTTTGATTAGTTTTAGCACAAAAAAATAAAATAAAATCTTAGCATTAAAACGGCTCAGGCATTTAGAGCAGTATGTACTGCAAAAAGTTGAGCAATCACTCTTAACCTCACTTATTATCGAGGCGAATTGACACACTTTCCTATTCGGTGATTCTCTTTTGGAGAATCGCAAGCACATCTTCATCTCTCAAACTCTACCGTGTAAAACCACAATTATAAGGTTGTGGCCAACTCGAGAAATGTGAGGTTCGTGGACTGCCCGATGCGTTAACAATTAATTCAAGCCCTACTCAGAATTGAGTAAGGAAAAAAAATCCATGAATTATGAACAAATTGTACAATAGAATACGTTTGTGGTAAACGAGCGTAGGCACAAACCTAATATTAACAGTTGATCAAATAAAAGCACGACTGAACTTGCAGTAATGTGAAATTTAACAAAAACATAATGAAAGACTACGATCCATCTTAACGAATATTAAGTTACCCTATAATTAGAAGCTACGGCGGAAAATGCGAAGTACGAGTAGAAAAATATTTTTTAAGGTTTAATGGTATTTTTATACGCTGTATGTGTAAGTGCATATGGTGGCCAGGTGCGGACTCTTAGGGTAAAGTTTTTGTACGATCCCTATTGAGTAACCGTTACAAGAAGACTCACTGCCTCCTCGGGGCGGCCGCCGGGCAACGAATGCTACAGCATGATAATCTGCCTACTGGTCCCGGGACGCCCAACTGGACTATGTGTTCTCTTGCGCCTCCCTGGACTATGCGGCTCGAATTCATTACTGTGGTATTCGGCCTGAAAGGGGTACCGAGGTGAAGCGAATGCGATCCGAGGAGTCTACCCCTTCTGCTCCGCAGAAGAAAAAAGCCAGGACCGAGACTGTCACACTCGACAAGACCTCGTACAGGGACAAAGTAGGTATTTTCAAACCGGGTGTGGTTCCCGCTGATCTGGCGCGCTGTCCTTTTAGTGCTGAGCAAGTGGCCGGCGTCCAAAATAGCATCATGGACACCATTATTGAGCTAGTAGACGAGGTCGCTAAACCACAATTTCATGGTTTGTTTCACAAATCAGGCTGGCTCCTTATTGTTTGCTCAGACCCCTCCACTGCAGAGTGGATGAGGGTCAATTTCGACAAAACCAGAGGGAAATGTGGTTTCAACATGATGCTTGTGGATGAGGATTCATTTCCAAAACCACATATCATCCGTGGGTTCTTTCCACAAAGTACCGGCTTTGCCACTAGTAAAATTCTGACGCTTTTGTACGCTCGGAATACTGATTTGTTCGCTAGGACCTGGAGGACACCGTAGAGCGTGATCTTGTTCATCTGGTACTTGGTGTCACGGACTGCTCGATGGATCGCCTAAAGCTGCTAAAAGGCAATGTGGCATATTGTTTTGGCAGAGTTAGGCTGATCCTTGCGAGCTCAGACAAGGCCCCAGGAGGAGCAGTTACAGATGATGCCACCCGTCCTAGGGGCGTAGCTCCGCTGGGCATTGTGGAACGTTGTACACCTGTGTCTACACCTTCCACCTCAGAAGTCTCTAATGAGGTTGCACGAAGTACACTTGAGTCTAGTGCAGCCACATTGCAGAGTTCAGTGACTTGCGATGCTAGTGCCTCGACGGTGACACCATCTACTGCTCAGATGGCGGGTGCGGCACCTGTGCCCACTCTTTTAAACAATACGGCTTCTGCTGTGAGGGATAGGCTTGCTGGCCACTCTCGTTGGGATGATGAACTTAAGAAAACAGGCATTAATACGTCTGCCAGTAATAAGGAACCATCCCACGAAAAATAATAATGCACTGAGGATGAAAGACGACATCAACGTGCTGCAGGGCAACCTGCATCATGCTAAAGGTGCCTCGGACATCTTTAGCCAACAGTTCATCCGGGATAAAACCGCCCTTGGTCTCATTCAGGAGCGAAACGAACTAATTGGGCACTTATTCGCGAAAACCTCGCCGTCAAGGATGACATGCTGCTCACATCTCTAAGATCTAAATGTGATGTTGATGTGGCAACCTGCCAACTAAATGACAACCTAATCTCTTCCTTCAGGAGTAGCTGTGTCCCGAAATGGCAATATAGGTAAACGAAGCGTACCGTGGTGAAATGACCAGCTGGACCAGCTACTCCCCAAAAGGGTGAGAAAACTTTTCAACACCGCAAAACGCAATAAAAATTGGGACGAATATAGGTCCGCGTTGACTAAATTCAACATAGAGTTGAGGAAATCCAAGAGAACTGCGAAAATATCGAGTCCCTTCCAGTAGCAGCCCGTCTCCAAAAGGCTCTCTCAAACGATCATTCCAATGGGGTGGGATTGCTCATCAAACCTGATGGCTCCTACACCGCCAGTCGAAGGCAAGCCCTGGAAACTCTGCTCGAGGTTCATTTCCCTAGCTCAACACTTCTAAGCGATCACGTACTTGTTGCTCCTGAAGGCTCCACATGTGGCACCTCCAGAAGAGTCAAAAGCTTGTCTGGAAAGCTGTTCAGTCAAGAAAAAATTAAATGGGCAATCGGTTCATTTAAACCCTTTATGGCACCTGGCAGTGATGGTATTTTTCCAGCTCTCATACAGAAAGGTCTGGATTACATCTTGCCTGTCTTGGTAGCTCTATTTAGAACAAGCTTCAACCTGGGATACATTTCACTAACTTGGCGGGAGGTAAGTGTGATGTTTATCCCTAAGCTAGGTAACAAACCCAGCGAGCTACCCAAATCCTACCGTCAAATCAGCTTGACATCGTTTTTCTTGAAAACCATGGAAAGACTGCTAGACTTACACATTAGAGGCATTCTTGAAAAGACTATACCTCTACACTCTAGTCAATTTGCATACAGGAAAGGTCGATCTACGGAAGGCGGCCTTCACCATCTCGTCACAGAAATCAAAGCTGCCTACCGCTCCAAAGAAATTGGCCTTTGTGCATTCCTTGACATAGAAGGTGCTTTTAATAGCACTGGTTATGAATCCAACACTAGTGCTATGAGATGCAGGGGGATAGACGAACCTACTATCAGATGAGTTAGGAACATGCTCCATAGCCGCATAATAACATCATCGTCTGGATAGGTCTCTGTGACGGTCTCCGCGGCCAAAGGCTGCCCCCAAGGCGGCGTCCTCTCGCCTCTATTATGGTCACTCGTGGTGGATGACTTACTGAATACACTTAATAGTTCAGGTTTCACAACCATAGGCTATGCAGATGATCTGGTGATCATCATTAAAGGCAAACATGAAGACAATTTGTGTCAACTCATGCAAAATACACTCCTTGTAGTCTCGGGCTGATGTGCTGGGGAGGGCCTATCGATTAACCCCAGCAAGGCAGTCGTTGTACTGTTTACAAGAAGAAGAACGCTGAATATTGGCTCAGTGACTCTAAACGGCACAAACATCAATTTTTCCGATGAGGTCAAATATCTAGGAATTATCCTGGATAAGAAGCTTAACTGGAACTCCCATATTAAGCATAAAACTGTCAAGGCGACTACTGCGTTGTGGGCCTGTCGCCATATGTACGGCAAGACCTGGGGCCTGTCTCCAAAGGTCATTTTCTGGTTATAAACCACGGTTGTAAGACCCATTCTATATAACTTCGAGGTAGTAAGGGACTTTGTCTACCTTGGCTCTGCTATAAATTCTACTAACAAAATCAGTGCAGAAACCAATCGAAGAATAACTCTTGCCAATCGCTGTTTTTTTAGGCTTATAAGGCAATTCAACAGTAAAGCCCTATCTCGGACAACTAAGGAGACACTATATAAGACCTTGATCATCCCAGTCCTGCTTTACGGCGCTGAAACGTGAACTTTATTAAAAGAGGATGAAGATAACCTTGGTCGCTTCGAGAGAAAAATTCTTCGTAAGATTTTCGGTCCCGTTTGCGTTGACGGGTTTTGGAGGAGAAGATTGAATGTCGAAGTATACGAGCTGTACAGCGCCATCGACCCAGTCAAAAAACTGCGTATTGGATGTCTGAGATGGCTAGGACATGTAGAGCGAATGGACACCAACGATCCGGCCCGCAGAGTCTTCGAATCTAACCCCGAGGGACGACGCAGTAGAGGGAATCATCGTCGTAGGTAGCGCGCACAAGTTCAAGGGGACCTCGAGCAACTTGGAGTGCGCAACCGGAGGCAATTAGCTAAAGACCGAGCTTATGTAGAGGCTTGTTGGTTGAGGCCCAGGTTCACCCCGAACTGTAGCGCCTCCTAAGTAAATAAGATATCAGAAGTACATAAACGTTTTATTTCTCAATTTTCATTTCGATGGACCTCAGTTCATAGAATCAAAAGTATTTTTGAAAATAAATACAAGGATTGGCTCAAAGGAGTTTTTGAAGTAGAATTCACCCAAAATGTACTGCACAAAACGTCAACTAATACTGGAAGACCGCGAAAGAGTTTTAAGAATGCTGTGATCGAGCTAAAAGGTATAAGAGAGACGAAATTAGAAATATATTTCCTCAAGAAGAGATAAACTATGCAGGAACATCAGAAAGCTTTTCCTCTTCACATTTTCATCTAGATAAGGCTCTTGCATTATTTATGCAAGCGGAATTGTCGAAACGCCAATATGAAGTATTGAGACATGCCCTTAAAGACGAAGGACATGATGTTTTTCCACCTTATAATAAATTGCTAGAGGCAAAGGAAAGGTGCTATCCTTTAGAGATAAACATTACGGAAAGCTTAGCAAGTGTGAAACTACAAGAATTGTAAGACCACACTGCAACAAGGTTATTAGAAAGAAAGACAGCAGAAGAGATAACCAGAATTGAAGGAGAGTCTTTAACACTATACACTAAATGGGGATGTGATGGTGCCTCAGGACAACCCCAGTACAATCAAAAATTTTACCATGAGGAAACTTCGGACGCTAATATGTTTATGACATCTTTGGTACCAATTCAAATGACTATGAGGAATAATAAGGATACCATTGTGTGGAATAACGATCGACCATCCTCTACAAGATACTGCAGAGCCATCCAATTTTCTTTTGTTAAAGAAACTGCAGAAATCATACGAGACGAGAAACAAAGAATTGACATGGAAATCAGTAGTTTATCTCAGAATGGGAGATCTTCAGTTCACAATCAACCACGAACTCATGTTCACAATGCTAGACGGGAAGACAGGCCAATCTGTAATAGGAACACCTGCAGCTTCTTCCTGTTTCGTATGCGGAACTACAACTTCGGGAATGAATAACTTGACACAAATATAAAACAAAACTGTAAACAGTGAAGCTTTGGAATTCGGAATGTCTCCTCTTCACGCTCGTATAAAATTCATGTTGCCTACGATTTGCCATTTAAAGCATGGAGAACAAACAGTGAGACCCGCCAAATTAGAGACGCAGAAGAAAGAAAGTCAGCAGGAATTTAATGAAAAACTGGGCATCATTGCTGATGTTGTAAAACAGGGTACGGGGACAAGTAATGACGGCAACACATCCCGGAGGTTCTATGCCAATCCAACAATGACTTCAGAAATCACTGGAGTCAGTGCAGACCTAATTCGGTGGTTTGCTGGTATTCTTGAAGTAATAACATCGAGTGAAAAAGTAGATTTAAAAAAATATGCAGAGTACGCGTGGGAACTGCACAACTTTTTGTTGAAAATTATAAATAGTACAATATGCCAGCAACCGTACATAAGGTTTTGATCCATGGAGAAGAAATCATTCAAAATTGTACGTTTTCTGTTGGATCACTCTCTGAGGAAGCCCATGAATGCCGAAATAAAGATTATAAAGTCCACCGCAGTTTTGACTCGAGACAATGCAGCCGAATTGCTACGAATGAAGATGTGATGCATCGTATCCTTATATCCTCAGATCCACTAATAACAGGCTTAAGGCCACAGGCAAAAAAGAAAATACTACCAATCAGCACAGAAGCTAGAAACCTCATTTTAGCATTATAAGATAGCTACTACTACTTTTGTTTTCATACTATTTACTAGCGGGTGCCCGGCGAGCGTTGCTTCGTCTAACAAAAAAGAAAACAACTGTCAGGCAGGCGCCTGGAGCAGCATTTGTCTGGCAGGCGCCTGGACCAACAACTGTATGGCAGGCGCCTGGACCACCAACTGTCAGGCGGGCGCCTGGAGCAACAACTGTCAGGCAGGCGCCTCGGGCTAAGTCTATTAGAGAACAGTTTTGTACCGGGCAATAGTGGGTAAGTGGTGCAACCGTATGAGTATGAGTAGTAAAGTACTAATATTAAAGTAGTCGGTAAACTGCTGGATCAATGGCACCCGTCGTGCTTTGCTGCGATGCGACTAACAAAAGAACATTTTTTTTAGTACTAAAGTACTATAATACTAAAGTAGTCGACCGATTTTGACCAAACTTCATAGGAATACTCTAGAGCCAATACTGAAGATTGCCTGAAAAAATGATTGCTGACATCAGGATCTGAACCATGAACCATTAGCGCGGAAATTGACGACTTTACCACTACACAATTGCCACCCTCGAGGGAACAATCTATCTATAAGCAAACTGACGTATTATCATGGTTAGGAGGGAGCAAGCAGTATTGCGCCGTCGTAACAAATACAAATACAAATATTTGGCACAACAGCTTTTTAAAGTGCCAGGGCCTATCTTCTTGCAACCACTCATGTTGTGTGCGTTATATTTTTCACACGAATGGAAGGGACCTACAGTTTAATGCAGAATCCGACCGGCGATTTGAGAAGCTTTTTTGTGACAACAATACTCTCGGATGTTTGTCAGACGCTCGCGAGAAGTGGTACCGTGAAAAAGCTTTTTGGTATTTTCTGGGATTCGAACTTGGAACCTCATGCGTAGTGATCCGACACACTAACCACTTGCGCCACGGCGCCCACCGTCGTACACTCAACGTCAAAAACGCATTCAACTCAGCTAGCTGGAGCTGCACAGATAGAGCGCTAAGTAACCTGCATATACGTAAATACCTGCTCAGAATAATAGGCAGCTACTTCAATGAGAGAACTCTTCATTATGACACGGAAGAGGGGCCTAAGACGTACACAATTACGGGAGGAGTCCCCCAGGGTTCAGTAAAAGGTCCGGACGCACGTAAACTTCTACATGACACAGTTCCTATCAGGGATCCTTTCGGGAATATCTCTACAAATACAAGCACGTAGATGATCCATACTGCCGGCACAGTGAACGGCGAACATGTTTTAATGGAATGCCGGATGTATACGACGGCCAAAAACATACTACAGAGAGAAACTGGCAGCCAAGTGACTCCGAGAGGACTTATAAAATTCATGCTGACGACGAATGAAGCCTGGATACCCGTGCAGGGACGGATTAAGAATATCACACACCTCCCCCCACCAACCAGCGCTTGTCGTAAAAGGCGACTAAGCGGGACAAATCAGATCTAGGCAGTATAACACCCAAGCGAGCCTAGCGACACATATACTACCTTAAAAACCCTCCCACAGGTGTGCATGCGAGTCCGTGGGTTGACACGACTGGAGATCACCGGTGTCATAAAAGAAAGATCAAACAAAACTAAAACAGGAGCATGCACGTGTCAAACAACAAACACCATCGCAATATGGTGCAAAAAATTGTATTGCAAAACTGTATCATTATGGTAATAATTGCAAAAAGGAAAGGCACTACCCCGCCAGGCACTACCACTGCCGTGCATGGTACTGATCCTGGACCGAGCAGAAATGTTCGGATTCGGGGGGCTAGCAAAATAATGAAACAGTTTGGATGCAATTTGAGGGTCGCGAGTTGGAACGTTGGAAGCATGACCGGTCGAACCCCTACATGACTACACACCTCGCCGTGGTGTAGGGGCCTAGTAATGGTCAAGGATTCTCGGGTATTTCCCCAGATGAGACACGAAGCCAAGTTGTAGTCGTCCTAATCCCTCCCCGTCATATCCTTTCCCTCCCTCTCTCCTCTCCAGTGGGCCGGATCAAGGTGTAATACGACCCGTGCCGAGGATCAGCCTGCCTGGGGGCCCACTTTAAATAATAGTCCAGTCGCTAACGGAGTATCCGGATACCTGGCGACCTCCGGATTAGCCTGCCTTGCCTGCACAATGCGGATCTCTGTGCAGGTCGACCTCCCATTCTCCGCCACTCGTGGGTCCAATAATGAACAAAAAAAACAAAAACATACAAAATATAAAAAAGACAAAGAAAGAGGACGGTCCTCTTAAAAAACCGTCTTCCGGCCTCCTGGGAAGCATACCCGCAAGCTCTGCTGTGGCAATCCCATCTAGCGCATTGGCCTTGAGGCCTAGCACTAGCGTTGCAAGCAGTTGCAAGCAGGTTGACGCCCCCAGGATTGCTGAACGCGCGTCTGGTACACTGGCGGATAGGACAGTGGTGTCAACACCTGGTCCCATCGTAAAGCCAGACCATGAAACGCGAGGGGGCAAACCCCTTAACATCTCTGCCCCTTCAGGGACAGCATACTGTTCGGCCTCGAGCTTACAGCGTGCTGTGCCCTCCATTTCGAAGGATCCACATCCCCTTCTCAAATCTCTTTCGGCGGCGACGGATGGCTCGGCTTCGAGCTTGCCGAATGTCGCTCTCCCCAAGATCTCCTACCAAGATCGCCGGCTAGCTTATAAGCTAATTCGCCGCATCCAGGTAATTCCTGAACAGGACAGGACCCAGAAGCATAAGACTTCTCTAAGCTGGGCACTCAAACGTGTCCAGCTCCCCCCTGACTCATCCAGCAAGGACTTGCCGTCCAAACGCCAGAGGTCTCAAGATGAGTCTCCCACCCTTGCCAAAAAGACCAAGGTAGTACAGTCCATCGCTACTACTAAGCCCTTCAACCAAGTGCTTAAGGCACACTTGGAGATTGCGGTCGTTGACCACAGCGATCCGGATGGCAGCATTACGGCGGATAAGTGGAGGAAGGTGGAGATTAAACTCGCCACCAACTGTCTCCAAATCCTACGGATTTGGTGTTTCCTGCAGGGATGGTGGCTGGCATCAAGGGCATGTCAAACTCGTTGCCTGCGCTGACCAAAGATCGAAGGATCTCTATAAACTTGCTGTCTCCAGATTAGGACAGGTTTGGCCAGGTGCACAGTTGGAGGTCGTGGAAAAGGACCAGATTCCTAACCGACCAAGAACACGTGCTACCATTCCGGCTGAACCCTCTGATCCTAAAATCATCCTGGATATTCTGAAGGCTAACAACAGCTCCCTTCCTACCCATAATTGGAAGATTGCCAAAGTGGACGAGCCGAGAGGAGACGTCAGAAGTGTGATCATTGTCATCAATGAAGAGTCTCTGGCCCCCCTGGCATCTTCTAAAGGGGTAGTAAATTATGGTTTCAGCTCCATCACCCTGAAAGTCTACAAATGTGACGAGAAGGAGCTCGAGAAAGTACCTCCCAAGCAGGTTGCAGTCCCTTCTGCACCAGCTAAGAATACCTCTCCTTCCGAGCCCCTTCCCCCACTCCCTTGCGTCGATCCATCTTTTTCGGGGGTTGACTCCTCGTCGACAGACACCGAGATGGTTGACGCTCTTTTGAAACTGGACTTTTCTGGTCCTCCCTCTCCCTCTCCATCACTCCTGGACAGTGACCCATGTGGCCTCTCTCTCGAGGATGACCTTCTGTCATCAGATTCAGAGGAAGCCAATAATACCGTGGTAATGGTATCTGTAGCGAGAAGTAGCCCCAATGCTGCGGATCCTACAGATTAACCTGCATCACTCCATCACGGCTTCGGCCTCCCTCATTCTCCGGCTCAGCAAATACGGGGAAGACTTAGTCTTGATCCAGGAACCATGGGTTGTTGGAAACCGGGTTTGTGGACTCAAGACTCCAAACTACATATTAATCTACGCAAGAAAAGAAGGTAAACCGAGATCCTGTATCCTTGCGAAGACCCATCTAAACATTCATTTACTCTCTAATTTCAGCAATCAAGACATAGTCGCTACCAACCTGGAATTGCGATCAAGAAATTACTGGTTGGTATCGGCTTATTTAGGTCACGATCTTGCGGGCCCACTCCCCCCGGACATCTTGGGGAGCTTGATTGCTGTAGCAGAGAGCCGAAACACTGGTCTCATCATTGGCTGTGATGCGAATGCCCATCACTCAATCTGGGGCAGTTCCGACATAAATGTAAGAGGTGAACAACTTTTTGACTTTATCCTTAGTACTAAACTCCTAATCTGTAACAGGGGGTCCAAACCGACCTTCATTACTCGAAACCGACAAGAAGTCCTGGACATCACTCTTGTCTCCGATCACTTATATAACTTGGTTAAGGACTGGAGAGTCTCTGATGAGCACTCTTTTTCAGACCACCGTTACCTCCAATTTAGTCTTGATGACTATCTGCCTGACCAGAAGGCTTTTAGAAATTATAGAAAAACCAACTGGTCCCTTTATAGGAAACGTTTATTAACGCTTATTCCCTCCCATCTGCCTACTGAACCTTCTTGCACTGAAGACCTCGACGATTTAGTCAACACCCTAACATCGGCACTAAATGGTGCCATGGCCGAGGCCTGCCCACTCCGCAAACCTCGAGGTAGAATGAAACCTCCCTGGTGGAAAGCAAATCTCAGTACTCTTAGGAAAGACAGTAGGCTCCTTTTTAATACTGCTAAAAGCTCCCGTGAGACGGCCGACTGGGACTCCTATAAACTGTCTCTCAGAAAATACAAAATCTCACTGAGGAAGGAGCAACGACGCTCCTGGAGACTTTTCTGCGACAGCATTGAAGAGTCCTCGGAAGCTTCCAGGTTGCGGAAAATCCTCTCTAAAAGCCCTGCTACACCCAGCTTCCTTTTGCATCCGGATGGTTACTGGACCTCCTCTGCGGAGGAATCCATTGACATCTTACTGGATACCCACTTTCCTGGTAGCTCCCCTGTTGCTATATCGCGAGAGGGAAATCCCCCCCCTCAACCTTGCAGCAACTCGCTAGTCTTGATAACTACAGAAAAGATCCGTTGGGCCATGCGCAGGCCCCTTCAAGTCCCCAGGACCTGACGGTGTTATTCCAGCTGAAATTCAGCAATGCGAGGACATTGTGCTTCCATGGCTCAAAGTCATCTTGTCGGGCTGTCTAAATCTGGTCTATATTCCCAAACTATGGACCGAGGTTGAAGTCATATTCATACCTAAGGCAGGAAAGAGCTCGCACGTGGAACCAAAGGATCTCCGACCTATCAGTCTATCGTCCTTTCTGCTCAAAACGTTAGAAAGGTTAATAGATATCCATCTTCGGCAAAATATTAGCCCAGCTCTGCTCTCGCCGTCCCAACATGCGTACTGCAAAGGCAAATCGGTTGAGACTGCCTTACATTCGCTTGTGCGCATCATCGAAAGATCATTGAGCATCAAAGAATACACCATGGTGGCTTTCCTTGACATTGAGGGAGTTTTTAACAATGTCAAACCAAAGGCAATTACCGACGCACTTGTAAATCTGAAAGTGGATACCTCGCTCGGAGTGTTGATCAATCAATTGCTTACATGCAGGATTATTAACACGCAGCTGGGCGGAGCATCGGCCAGAAGAATTGCTCGCTGCGGTACACCTCAAGGTGGAGTCTTATCACCTCTTCTGTGGAACCTGGTAGTTAATGAACTACTGTTGGACCTGGATACGTCAGGTTGTAGAGTGATCGCCTATGCTGATGACATTGCTATTGCTTCCTCCGGTAAACACCCGGACACTCTCAGGGATATCCTCCAATATGCTCTCCTTCGGCTCACCAAATGGGCCTCCAATTGTGGACTGGGGGTTAACCCCCATAAAACGGAACTCGTTCTCTTCACGAGGAAATATAAAGTTCCCCTCATAGACCCTCCTTTGATAAATGGCACCAGTCTCACCTTCTCTGAAATCGCAAAATATTTGGGTCTTATTTTGGATAGGAAATTAAACTGGAAGGCCAATCTACTAGAGCGCGTCCAGAAGGCTAATGTAGCTCTCTATTCCTGTAAAAAGGCTATATGTAGGAGCTGGGGTATTAAACCTCAAATCACCCATTGGCTATACGTGTCCGTTATCAGGCCTATACTACTATATGGCGTGATCGTATGGTGGCCTGCTCTTGAAAGGGCTGTCCACCTCACTCAACTAGCTAAGGTGTAAAGATCTGCATGCATCTGCATCAGTGGTGCACTTAGAACTACTCCCTCCGCGGCACTGGACATCTTGTTCAACCTGCTACCCTTAAATATTTTCGGCAAACAGATGGCTGCCTGTGCGGCCATCCGCTTGAAAGCCTCCTCTCAGTGGTCTAGCTATCGCTTTGGCCACTCCTCGATCCTTGATCTTCTCAACTTCAAACACGAAAACACGGACTACACCCCGCCGAAACTGAGATTTGACCGTAACTTCAGTACGAGCATCCCTAACCGGGATGTAGGGACACCTCCCCCCCTGTCGATGCTAGTTCGGTTCACTTCTTTACAGATGGATCTAAGACGGAGGGTGGGGTGGGTTGTGGTGTTTTCTCCGAACAGCTCAATCTGAGCATCTCTTTCCGCCTCCCCGATCATTGTAGCGTTTTCCAGGCGGAAATCATGGCGATTAAAGAAGCCCTGTCCTGGCTGAAATGTAATGTATTATCTGTCAGGGATATTAGCATTTTCACTGACAGCCAAGCGGCAATCAAGTCCCTGGAATCGTTCTCCTTCACTTCAAAGGCTGCCTTAAACTGTCGTCTATCTCTTATGGAGATGACAGAGCAGTTCAACATTCACCTATGCTGGGTGCCGGGCCATATAGACATTCCAGGTAACTGCAGGGTTGACAACCTCGCCAGACAGGGTACCACTCTAAGGATTTTGCTTGAAAGGCAAGCCCTGGGTATGCCCCTCGCTACATGTAAGTATCAACTAAAGCTGAACGCTATTAGCGCGACCAACCTTATATGGGGAAACGGCTCAACGTGTCACATTTCGAGACAGATCTGGCCTAAGCTGGATCAAAAACGTAGTGCCGATCTGATCAAGTTAAAGCGTACACAAATCAGCTGCGTTGTCGGTGTTCTCACTGGACACTGTCTTATAGGCCAGCACGCCAAAAGACTTGGCCTCTTCTCCAACGACTTCTGCAGAAGCTGTAGGGACGAGGAGGAGGAGGAAACCATCCTTCACCTCCTATGCACATGTCCAGCCCTGTCGCATAAAAGAATGCTCCATCTAGGGTCCCCCTTCCTTGACGACCTCTGCGATCTGGCGTCCTTGGACGTCATGAGCATCCATCGCTTTGTCAAAAGCTCCGGTTGGTTTTGTTAGTCCCTGAGTGGCCTAATGGTTTGATCCTGGTATCACAAAGGACCTTCGCTGGTCTAAGTGTGTCTACACTCTCGTGTGGACAGCCAACATAACCTAACCTAACCTATGACCGGTCGAAGTTACGAGCTGGAAGAGATGATGAATAGAAGACGAGTGAACATCTTGTGTGTCCAAGAGACGAAATGGAAAAACACCGGGAATCGGGCGTGTTTCTTGGACGTTAGGACAAAAGATTACAAGATGTTCTACTACGGAACGGAAAAGGCTAAGAACGGAATCGGTATCATCCTTGCGGCAGAGCTACTTGGTAACGTCTTGAGCATTTCGAAGTCCAGCGACCGTTTGATGTCTCTCAAACTAGTGATACAAGGAGAGGTGTGGAATATTGTCAGTGCATATGCTCTCCACAATGGGTGCAATCAGAGAGATAAAGATGCATTTTGGGTAGATTTCCACAATCTCCTTAAGAACATCCCAAAGGAAGAATTTCTGTTTGTTGGAGGAGATTTGAATGGACATGTCGGGAAATCAAACGAAGACTATGAAGACTGCCACGGAGGACTAGGATATGGCACCAGGAACCTTCCTGGTGAAGACATCCTAAGCATGTGCAAATCACACGGTCTTATCGTGTTAAATACCATGTTCATCAAACAAAGCCGACACCAGATCACCTACAGCAGTGGTGGAGATAAAACTCAGATTGACTACCATTTGGTAGCCAGTTTCATGAAGCCTCGGGTAAAAGATTGCAAAGTGATCCTGGGAGAGGCAATCGCTCGGCAACACCGTCTCCTGCTAACAGAAATTTTTATGAAAACACCGAAGAAAAGCGAACAAAGAAGGGTCTCTGAGAAAATCAAGTGGTGCAATCTGGACAAAGAAAAAGGCGAGGCTTTTGTTTTCGTAATGAAAAATTACCTCTCTCACACCATCAACGGAGCTGAGCATGAAGAGTGCAAAGCACAAAATATGTGGGATTCCCTACAGCGGACTTGCTTAAAGAAGACCAAATCACTGCTAGGAGCTTCAAAAGGCCACCATCAACACGCCAAAGAAACATGGTGGTGGAGTGATGAAGCTAAGAAGGTGATAAATGAGAAGAAAGCGGCTTTCAAAGCTTGGTCAAAGTGCCACTCTAATAATAATGACGAAAAAGCTCGCCTCGCGCCCAGCTTCAAGCAGAGAGTACGGAGGGCCTGTATCGGGAGCTGGAGAAAATATTTTCCCCAGTTGCTGATGCAAACCAGACTATCCAGGAGCTGCGAAGACACAATATGAACAATAGCGCCACTATCTTCAAAATAGCCGCCCAAAGAAGGAAGAATGCTCAGGAGATTCGTTCGCCAAAGTTCATTAGCAATGTTCATGGCCAGCTTTTGTGGATGACGACAAAATTCTGCAGAGGTGGCGGCAGTATTGTGAAGAGCTTTTAAATGAACAGTTTCCCCGGCTATACTTTCCAAGAGCCACCCCTAACTGTAAAGAAATACCCGACATTACAGTCGAAGAAGTTAGTGAGGCGGTCAAATACTCCAAAAACCGAAAAGTGGTTGGGCCAGACGAGATACCTTCTGAGTTCTGGAAAAAGATGGGAGACATCGGGTTCAGATGGCTCAGAATTCTCGTCTGCAAATTCGTGAGAGGTGATCCAATGCCGAATCAATGGAGGGAAAGTTACCTTCTCCCTGTATACAAAGGGAAGGGTGATACGCGAAACTGTGATAACTACCGTTCGATCAAGCTGATGTCACACACCATGAAGATCGTTGAGCGGGTATTAGGTGGCCGACTGTGAAAAATAATACAGCTATCTGATGATCAGTGCGGGTTTGTCTCGGTTAAATCAGCCACAGATGCAATCCAAAGTATAAGGATCATAATGGAAAAACATCGTGATTCCTTAAGGGATTTGCATATTGTATTGGTTGACTTTGAAAAGGCATTCGACAGACAATCACGAGATCTGATATGGGTGGCGCTAAGACATCGAGGGGTTCCAGAAACCTATGTACAGATGATCATGGACATGTACGAAGGAGCAAAGACAAGAGTAAGATGACCCGCTGGAGTAACCGAAGAGTTCCCAATCAAAGTCGGGGTGCACCAGGGAAGCGTTTTAAGTCCTTTGCTCTTTATTACAGTCCTTGATTATCTGCTTGAAGGTAAAGTGATGGACCCCAAGGTACATCAGTTATTCTTTGCTGACGATGGAGCCATCATAAGTGAGGATCCTACATCCCTGCAACGAGCACTTGATGTGTGGGTGGACGTTTTGGAGGGAAATGGGTATCGCATTAGTTCAAAAAAGACAGATTACTTGTGCTGCCCGTTCTCTGATCCACTCAGGCCTATTCCAGACATTTATTTGAATGGAACACTGCATCCCAAGTGCGAAAAGTTCAAATATCTGGAATCTATGATCAATAGCAAAGCAACTTGTGATGACGACATCAATCACCGTGTAAGCGTAGGGTGGATGAAGTGGCGAGAAAATTCCGCTATCTTCTGTGACAGAAAAATATCCCCTATGTTGAAAGGAAGGCTCTACATCGCAGTTGTACGTCCAGCGCTCACATACGGTTCACAATGTTGAACGATGTACAAAAAGTATGAGAGTAAATTAACGACAGCTGAGATGAAGATGCTTCGCATGACAGCAGGAGTGACAAAGCTTGATCGAATAAGAAGTTCGAAAATCCGTGGAAGCTTTCACATCAAGGAAACCATCCTACAAAAAATAGAGCGCGACCGTCTCAGCTGGTATTGCCACGTTCAAAGAAGAGATAATTTGAACCCTGTTAAAAAGGCAATGCACGTTTCAAAGACATCGCGATGTAGAAAAGGCAAGCCTATAAACGCCTGGATCAGAGAAATGCGACGACATCGGCATTTCATTGGCCTCAGTAACCGAGTGATCCAAAATCGGCAGGCCTTCCGATATTTTCTGAGGTCAAATAGGCGAACCCCACAGGCGGATCAGTAGAAATGCAGTGAAGTGGGAGGGTTGTGATCCCTTGTTTTCGGATCATAGCCTCGCTGATAAAAGGAAGAAGAAGAAGAAGCCTGGAATATAGCGAACGAAATCATCACCAGCGTGATGCAACAACTACGTCTGGAGGAACGAGCAGCAGCGAGAAATGAGGATCCTACATACACTGGAAGGTAGACAAAGTTACACAAAAACGTCCACATATGGAATACAATGCAAGTGACATGTAAAAGACACACAATGACAACGAACACACACAGTAACAGAAATTGGAATGTGCAAATTGAGCAGCATTGGCTCATGTGTGATGAAGAATAGCATGACATGCTAACTAGCCCCGCGATGTAATACCTAACGGCAGTCCCGCGGGGAGAGTGGTTGAAGTGTGCAGGGTGTGGATTAGTACGTAGGCCCATTCCTGGCTTCGATTATTCGGGTTTGCGAATCGTGCATGCTAATATCCCGGGCTTTTAGCATCTCTAGAAGATTACCACACCCCTTGGCGCAGGCAAAAAAAAAAAAAGGGTTGAAATTACAAAATGCTTAGCAAGTTCAGACTAGCGGCTGGGGTAAGCTGGACATTTTCTAGTGCATTTCCAGGGCTGACTCAGCCTTTAGCCTCAGCGTATCCCTGGATACGGCCCTGTATGACAGTTAAGTTCTAGTTCTTCTGAGAAGATAACTGCCCCCGCTCTGCGATCCATCATGGATACATCCGTAAAAATGATTATATCACTAATCTTCCTTTCCGGAAGTGTTCTATTCCCGATAAGAGGTTTGTGATAACTTTCGGTAACACGCATTTTCTCTCTATTCTCGTTTTTCATGGGATCCAGAATTTTCCTATGCCAAAGATAGTGTCAGTTGGCATCTCGGTGCAAACGAAGAGTAGTCGATGCCGCCGCTTTCTCGATAAATAAGTCTGTCGGCAGACTACCTAGGATCATGTCCATTGGGCATGTGCATATGTATCTTCACAGTTTTCTGGGAGATTTGTTGCCACCATACAACGGAAGCATATGGGGTAATTGGTCTAATTATCATCATATGTATATATACATTATGCTAACATACCCGCTTGCAGTGATGATGCACTTTTTCCGCCTTCGGGATATTCTTCTCTGCATGAAAGTTCCAAGCTATTCCACTATTTGCATGGGTACACACCCAGATACTTAACTTTCCTGGTCAGCTTTAGTTTCAAACGTTAAAACTCGATCTTTCTACTTCCTTGTTAAGATGATCAGATTTGTTTTGTCGTGTTAATGGAGACCTTTTTCTGACACCACCGCTCCACCACTCGAAGAGCATTCCTCATGGTGTCTGCTGTGACATTCATAAAATTGCCTCTTGCCATTATTGCTATGTCATCGGTATATCCCACAACGTGCATGCCACTCTCATCAAGTCTTTTTAGGAGACAGTCCACAGTTATGTTCCACAGATTAGGCGATAAGACTCCTGCCTGCGGGAAGCCTCTGCTAGTCCTTCCTTCAAGTCTTAAAGTTTCCGCCCTATTTTTCATCATATTATCCACCTATCTTACCACCAATTGGTTAACCCTGCGTTTTTCTAAAGCTAATCTCACATTATCGAAGCATATTTTATCGAAGGCACCTTCAATGTCCATTATTGTGGTTAATGTAATACCTCCGGTATGTATCTCTTTTCCGCAATGCGTAAAACCTGATGTAGTCCTGTTTCCGTAGACCTGCCGGTTCTATACGCATGTTATTTGTTGTTGAAAGGATCCAGTTTCAGTGCAGTTCTCTCCATATGGTCCACCAAAACCTTTTCCATTGTTTTCAACAGAAACGATGTTAGGCTGACCAGTCTGAAGGACTTCGATTCGGTGTAGTCCTTCTTTCCCGGTTTTGGAAGAAACACCACATTTGTTTCTCTCTATGTTACGCGTAACGTATATAACACTACCCGTAAAGTGCAGTCGGCCCCCATTCCATCAAAGCTGCGAAAAAACCATCCGGCCCTGCGGCCTTGTAAGGAGAAAACGTTTCTGTCGCTCCTCTAACCGCTTCTGCAGTTATTATCCGTGTTACTTTTGCCCTATCCAACCTGTTTGCCCCTTGCTTTTTCTTCCCGGAAAGCGCATTTCCATGAGGACCTCATTCTTATGGTCCAGTGTCTCCACTATCTCCTCCGTTCTATCCCGAATGAGTTCGACTTTGGAAACTGGATCCCTGGAGAATTATAGTCGCAAAAAGTGCACTTTAGAAGGATTTTAACACGTAACAAAGTCAATATTAGTGTTTTCCTATTTATAGTCGACATAAAACCAACTTTATAGTTATCACATCGAGCTAACTTTAAAACCACCAAAAGCACCTTTTACTTTTAAAGTGGGCTTTTAACCATCTGTCATCCACCATTCTTTTTCACTTTTTCAGATTCAAATTTCAGTCAAGCAACGGCTGAAATTCATATACGACATTGTTCCCTAAACTGTGTTTTTGTTCTCAAACTTTAAATTTTTGGGTTTGGGTCGATACTAGTTGTAGGTAGGTTAACAATTGTTTATAATTCAATTCAAAGTTAAGTACCGGCTTTAAAGTTAAAGAGATGATAGTTAGTGGCTACTAACATTCTTTAAAATCAGATGACTATGATTTTGCACCATTGACTTCAGATATGTTCCTCGTATTGAAGCAAAATTCCATCCAGACTTTCTTTTGTGTCGTTGTAAAGTTCCTTTTAACTTTTACTTCTTTGCGTTATACTCGTACTTATCCCATGATTCAGGGTGGTCCCTTCTCATGGCATAGCTAGAGGCTTTCCACTCCTCCTTTTTTAGGGTTTTCAGTTCCTTACACCAGCAAAACGTAGAGTCCTTTTCATCTACCCGAGTAGGAGTACACGCCTCTTGGTATGCAATTACAACAGCTGATTGTAAATGCTTTAGCTACGACTCTACATCCCAAGTGCTCTTCGGTATTTTGGGTACTCTCCCAATCAGTTTATTCCGTAGCACTTCATCGTATTTTACCATATCCGTGTTCCTGATATGAGCTCAGTCAGTTAAGTGGTTTCGGAGTCCATAGCATACAAACATATATACACACATTTTTTCCAATGGAAAAACACTTTCAGTTTTTCCCGAATTTTCCAATTTTCCGGGCAACTTTTTCAATTTTTCATTCCGCAAGAACCTTATTCAGACTATTACGAAGATTTTGAAAGTAAAACGAGCCAAATTGGTCTAGCCGTTCTCAAGTGATGCGATGACCAACGAACAGCATTTGTTTTATTTATGTTTTATATATTATTTTGGAAGTATTTGTTTTTGTTTATGTGTATGATATACATAGTTTATAATATTTTATTCAAAATAAAAAGTTCAGACTTTCCTAAAAAAAAACATCAAAACCCTGAAATTTTAGAAAAATGTCAATAACTTTTTTTCTAACTCTTTTTTGTTAACCAAATTTATACCAAATACGTATAAAACTGATGCTAACATGTGTGCCAAATTTCATTAAAATCCGTTAAATAGTTTAGATTTAACAGACTTTTTTCCGATCTCCCATACAAACCAAACCACTGTGCGACGATGCAACCACACACACAGCGCCAGCGACAGTTAACATTCTGCCGCAAGCATTTCCCGGCCGTTCAATATTTCGTTATAACAACTTGCACTGGCCCCCAACATCGCCCTATTTAACCGTTTTAAGCTTCTTTCTTTAAGTTTTTTTTTTAAAGTCACGAGCTTATACAACCAAGTTACAGACCTTGGTGGTCCTAAGGGGGAACATCCGACAAGAAGTGGAGAACCTAGCGCCCAGAGTTTTGAAAAAAGTTATGGAAAATGCTGTGGAACGTACCTGAATGTGCATCAATTCTACGGACGGCCACTTGACCAGATAAACAGAACCAATTTTCTTTATTTACAAAGAATAGCTGAAGCATAAACAACTGAGCTTCATGAACCACTACACCAAAATCTTTCTCTCTCTCTCTCTCTATCCTTTCAAACGCCCACACTGTGTGTAAACATGTTAAAGGTATTCATAACCCTTTGAGTGCGCGCAAATTATAAAAAAAAAAATACTGATTGAAGAAACCAGAGCCAGAACTTTTGCGCCACGTTATACAATTTCTTTAATTTTGAGTTCAGTGTCTGTAATGGTTGCCGAGTTGTTTGATTTTCCATACAATTTTCGAATAAATGAAAACTTTGAAGCCCTATTCCTGGAAAACTTAAAAAAAATCAACAAGGACTTAAGCTATTATGACATTATTAACATATGAACCTATTAAATTATATTAGTAGGCCATTTCCTATAGAAAAGTGCTAAGGTATTATAAAATCTATATGTGGGTTGTATATACGTAGCTTCCCTTTATATCTTTTTTTTATACGTCACTTGGTTTGTGTCCAAATATGCTTATAGAGAAATTTCCTATTTTTTTTAGTTGCTTTGTAATTCATGAACATTTTTTCCACTTAATTCAGAGTCAGGGGTCTTAGTACTTTGCTAACTATTAGGCGGTCCCGATCTTACACATCCGGGGGTTGTCCACAACCTCTTACCATGAATGAATGAAAACGTCCAGTCATTCATTCAGCCTCTGCTTGTGGAGTGCTTATGTATATATCCTTATATTGTAAGTCTCTCGGAATAGAGGTTTACAAGTTCTTTCTAGTGCATATTGCGCTGTCTGTAACTTCCGATTTATGGTTTCAGTGGTAAGAAGTTCTATGTGATCGTCTCTTTTTTTATTATTTTTTATTTTTAATTTTTTGAATCAACATGAATAGAAGTGGGCTCTTGAAGGCATTAGATTACGCTTGTATTTTTAGAACAACGTCTTGCTACATCTTCTTCTTCGTATTTCGGCGAGGTTATGATTCGAAAACATGAGATCATTACCCCTTCCACTTCACTGCAGTTCTACTGATCCGCCTGTGGGGTTTGCCTCGTCATCTTGCTGCATACGAGTACATAGAGAACTCTGTCTAGCAGCAGGTATAATCGAATGTAACATACTATACATGTTGTATTAGTCCGTTAAATTGTCAACGCTTGTAGCGTAAGCTAGCATATGTTTACCTTAAGACTTTTTAAAGAATTTGTAACCACCTTGTAATGCTAGGGGTTTTTTTTTTGTATATCTCAAAGATTTTATTATTTTTTACACATAGAGTACACAAATCTGACGTTAGTCGCTCTTCAGCAGTTAGGTCACGTTAGGTAGATGGGTGGCTTGTGACAAAACTGCTCGCTTAGACAATTTTTTTTATTCGTAAAATCTAGTATGGATACTTATAGGCCGTGTTACGAGTTATGTCCGATTCCATGCTCCTGCATTCCCTCCTATTTATCTGTCCTGTTGTTCCCCCGCGGCACCGCCAGTCAAGACATTCTTTCTCTGGAGCAGGTTTGACATTTCGTCATTTCGCATCACCTTGTTCGTTGCTTTAAATATTTGCGTGTTGTTATGTACGCATGCATGTGCGTATGTTAATCTGCCTGTGCGTTTGCTTAGGTATATTTTGGTATATACCTACGTTACCTGCGTGCCTACTCGCGTTCATGATGTTACTTCGTGTGTTTTCCTGACTCTCTCTCTTTTTTCGCTCTAGCCGCCTCAACTCTTGGCATAAGCCTTAGCATACGAACTCACTACATTCCACTTATTTTCGAAATCTAGCATGTGATGTACTATCTTCTCAGGAGTTGGTGTTTCTCCGAGCACTCTTTGCACTGATTCTCTTTGTAGCTGGAATTGTGGGCAGTGTGCTCCACATCTTCGGGGGTATCACTGGATGATGGACAATTGGAGGAGTTACCATTCTTAAAGCGGTATAGACCGGAAGCAACCATTTCCCGTTAGTACTTGTGTTATGTAAAAGTTTACTTCACAATGTCTGCGGTTTATCCAAGTCTCAATTATTGGGATAAGATGGTAAGTCCATCGGCCCTTAGACGAAAGGCTTCAGCGCTTTTGCTACTCCATCAGACTTGTGTTTCCTTCTGTTGTCTCCACATCAGTGTGGGGTAGCCGTTTCTCCTGTCCATTCTTTAGAAACTTTCTCTGCAGTTCTTACACCAGTAGTTCTGGCCCACTGTACCCAATTCTTTAAGCATGGAAACACTGTAGAGATGGTCCGCTGTTAGAACCGCCTAGACAGTGATATGAATCTCAGGAGGTCCATCAGCTTAACATTGTCTAAGTTTTCCAGCTCCGAGAAGAATTAACCACTAAGAGTCCTCATTCTTCTCACAGATAGGGCAGGACAACACACAGCAGGTGACGAACAGATTCAATTTCTTCTTCGTACCTGCAGCTTCTACAATAGTCGTTATGCAGCACACCGAGTCGCCCCGCGTGAGCGCCAATGGCACAATGACCAGTGATTATGGAGGAAACAACTTGTGTGTTATAACGACTAAGTTTTACCAGAGAGGTTAATCTCTTGTTGCTGAAGACCGGCCATAGTGCCCTGGCCGTTGCACATGTTTCCAGATAAACTCAGCGTCTGTTTGCTCGACCGGTGGCTTCAACTTCTATTTTCTTCCATAAGGAACAAATTAGGATCACTACAAAAGGGAGATCCTGTGATACATGTAGCGCCGACCCTTTAATAGCAATCTCGTCCGCCCTTTCGTTTTCTTCGATATCCATATGCCCTGGTATCCAACAGAGGGTCACCGCATTGGCTTTAGATATCTACTTTAGAAGTGATTTGCAGGTTTCCACAAGCCTCGACCTGATTACAGCAGAGTCCAGAGCCTTAACGGCTGCCTGGCTGTCTATATTAACAATGACCATTTTACCAACGATATTACTGCTGTGATTTCGGCCTGAAAGACATTGCAATCGTCGTTTATTCTAAAGGAGTGGTTTATTGCTAGGGCTTCACAACAAACTCCGGCTCCCGTGCCAATGTCCATCTTAAAACCGTCGGCATAGAAGGCAAGTTCCTTTTTCTTCATGGTTCTTCGGTTTTTCCAGTACATTCTGTCAGGATTTCCTATAGCAAATCTCGTTTCAAATGCTATCATCAGGTTCATGTGATCAGTCTCCATAGATCCGCTGACGGTCCTCCATCAGGACAAAATAAAGGCATTGCCTTAAGGTCTTGGTGACCACAATTGGCCTTCTCTCAGTCTTATAGCGGTTTTGGCCGCCAGACTGCTACAGTACATATCAAGCGGAATGAAACTAACCATGGTTTCATTGGTTTATCGGCGGTTAGTTCTTCATGACGTACAACTATAAATCTTACGCAAACAGTTTGGCTATTTATTTATGCTTATTACTTCTGTTTTAATATACACTTAATTGCATTGCTAATAATTAATGCGGGATTGTTTACTCCCTCTCCTCTCAATAGCTAAGTTGTTAGCCCAGTTGTGATGTTCTCTGGTGTTAAGTCCACACGCAGTCTGTTTGCCAGCAAGTTATGTTCTCTTCTTCTTCCTTGTATCAGCGAGGTTATGATCCGAAAATAAGGGATCATAACCCTCCCACTTCACTGCATTTCTACTGATTCGCCTGTGGGGTTCGCCTATTTGACCTCAGAAAATATCGGCAGGCTTGCCGATTTTGGATCACTCGGTTACTGAGGCCAATGAAATGCCGATGTCGTCGCATTTCTCTGATCTGGGCGTTTATAGGCCTGCCTTTCCTACATCGCGATGTCTTTGGAACGTGCATTGTTATTGCCTTTTTAACAGGGTTCAAATTATCTCTTCTTTGAACGTGGCAATACCAGCTGTTATGTTCTCCATAATAACATATCGTCCACAGCGGATCATGATTTGCCTATGACATCGGTTATCGTGAAAAATATACTGTGAATCAGAAGCAAAGACAATAAAAAATAAAAAAAATAGCAAAAATCGAACCAGTTATGTGAACGCCACCCCAGGAATTTCTCTGAAGCATAAACAACTAAGCTTCAAAACCACTGCACAAAAAAAAATTTTTCTCTTTATCATCTATCCTTTCCAAAGCCCGTATTGTGTGTAAACATGTCAAGGGTATTCATAACCCCTTGAGTGAACGCAAATTATAAAATAAAAAAAATGATGTGCTCCGCATATCCTCGACTGCTTCCGTGCACGTTGGGCAATAAGGGTTGTCTTCGTGTTCAAATCTGTGGAGGCAGGCTTTGACCAGCAAACATTTGCGTCAGGTAGAAGTTCAGCTCTCCATGCATCCCATTAATCTAAGGGTTTATATTGGGGATCAATCTCTGTGTCCGTCTGCCTTTGTCAGAAAAGTTCTATATCCCTTGCCATTCTTGGATACTTGTTCTTAGATTAGATTAGATTTAGATTTAGATTTATTTCATACAAAATTATAATACATAATAAATAGGTTCTAGTAATAAGAATTTCAGAAAGAATTTATATTTATATATACTTCAAGTATTTAAATAGTATCAAATGCCACTTCAATTGGGTTTACAGCAAATATATTCAGTTGTGGGTGGGGTGACCCTTAAAAACGAAAATTATGCAATAACGAAAAAGTGAAAGATAGTATGTGATTAGATGTGATAAGAAGGAAGCAAGATCCAAAAAACAAGAGAAAAATGCCAAAAAAATAAAAAAAAAATTAAAATAGAGATAATAAAAAGAGAGTACACGTAGTTACACCAGAACGTCAGATAATATGGATTCTAAACTAGCATAATCTAAATCTAAGAGCCATTGCTTTACACATTTTTCAAACCTTCCAGAAACCGTTAGAGCTCTTAAGGACTGTGGGAGCTTATTAAATAAGCGGCACGATGAAACCAAATAAAAGTTTCAAAGGGCGTTGGTGCGATAGATCGGTATATTCGAGAAATTTCCACGTAGATTATGGTCAGAAATTATTCTGTAGTTACGATTTCCCGATCTCATGAAGAACGTTTTTAACACTTTAAAACAATAAAGATGACGAACTGGAAGAATTTTTAAATCACGAAACAACGGATAACTAAGATGTCGACGGTGCTTTCGGCATATGGTATAATTCTTAAGACTTTCTTTTCCAGAATTAAAAGTGGTTTAGTTTTATTCAAATGAGTTCCACCCCAACACGAAATAACATATTGGAGCGTTGAATGTAAAATTCCATAATATATAGTTCTCAGTAGTTTGTTAGAACAAACATTTTTCAGGGAAAATAAATGACGAAAGTAGTTGCTCAGCGACTCTGTATGTTTAGCAAAAGTCATCCTAGAATCAATAATTAGCCCCAAGTACTTAAACTCCTCCACATTCTCAATCAAAAAACACTAATCACTGCAGCTGAGAGTACTACAAAACGTAGGAGGAGAGGCACAGGAACAATTTTCCAGTTTAAATTTTAGGCAAACCGGTGCGTGAAAGCAAACTTCAGCATTAGTGCGGATCTGGTTGGATAAATTGAAGAACATAATTTTTGTTTTAGAGCTGATGTTCAATCTGTGCTCGGAAAACCAGATCCTTAATAAATGTAGGCCCCAATTAATATCCGATACCAAATCTGAAGCACTTTCAGAACCATAAGAACAGCCAACATCATCAGCGAAGGCAGTAAGTGTAACTTTGAAGCATAATCCGAACAGAGAATTTATATAAATGAGAAACAAAATAGGACCCAGTACAGAGCCTTGAGGAACTCCCAAATTAAAAAACTGGAATTCACTCCTGGTTTCGCCAATCTTCACTCTTTGAGATCGATTAGAAAGGTATGACCAAACTCAGGAGAGCATGAAGCCACGAATTTCAGCCTTTTCAAGTTTTTCCAGCAAGGTAGCGTGATTCACCATATCGAAAGCTTTTGTAATATCTACAAAAAGCCCAGCAGTGCACCTTTTTGAATCGAGATTAGAGAGAATACCAGAACAAAAACGCAAAAGGGCGTCTTCAGTGGATTTCCCCTGTTGAAAGCCAAACTGCACCGCGGTAAAAAAAACATTGATTTGTTTAGGAAAGATAAAGTCCCCACTTTAACTGTTTTTTCGAAGATTTTGCTAACCACAGGAAGAAGTGAGATTGGTCTATAATTACTCAATACTTCTGCGGAGCCTTTTTTAAGGAGAGGAACTACGTCGGCACATTCGAGTTCGTCAGGAAAAACACCTAGAAATATGCTGCGGTTAAAAATAACAGCTAAAACATCCACTACAAAGTAACCAATGCGTTTTAAAAGAATATTCGAGATGCCATCACAACCGCAAGCATTAGAGTTTTTTTAGCGAACTAATTGCCTTTAAAAGTTCGAAGGCAGTTATAGGCTCAAAAGCAAAACTATTCCTCTGCAGCGGTTCACAAAAACTTCCAACAACCGGGCAAATACCACAGCTACGTTGGCCTGCATGCGCTGGTAAATAACTAGCTATTGAGGTAAAGTAATTGCTGAAGGAATTATCAATGTCAAATGCATCAGTAATTATACAGACATTTACACGAATAGCAATGGATTGCTTAAGAAGATGAGGATTGGTTCAGAATATTGTTGACTACCTGCCATTCACATTTTATATTGCCATTAGCAAAAAGAAACTGATTACGATAATAATTGTCGCGACAGATGGGAAACTCTTTTTTAAGTTGGGAGTTACTTTCTTATACCTATCACTCAGCCTGAGGCTGTTAAGATGCTTCGAACACTTGATTCTAAGCTTATTTTTGTACCTTACCTTGTTAAGAAGTCCCATGGAAATCCAAGGTTTAAGTCGTTTATGAAATGTTTTCAAGGACACAACGGAAGTCCACTTGGAAATATGCTTAGAGAGACGATCAATAAAAAGTGAATAGGCAGCTGATGGATTGCTTTCCGAATAAACGTCAACCCAAAACTCAAAGGAAAGATTTTTTTTTAGCTCTACGAGGTCAATTTTTGTGGCTCTTTTGGATAAAATTTGAATTCTATTCTTTTTCTTCATACGGGTGGAGTCTATCAACAACCCTGTCATAGAGTGATCAGAAATTTTGAGATCGAATAAAAACTTCTCACAGTTGCTTAAGGAGAAATTGGATAAACGTCCATAAATGTGATCTAGGCATCTACCTGACACCATCCTCGTAGGTTCATTTATGAAGCTGGAAAGACCGTGTGATGCCAAAAGAGCCAAATAGTTCGCAACAGAATCACTGTTTTCCAATAAGTTTAAATTAAAATCACCCAAAATAGATACATTTTTGGATTTTAGGTTGTTTAACAGATAAGAAAATTCTTCTACGTACGTCACAACACTAAACATGTGCAGCCTATAGACACACAGAAAAACATATTCGATATTGTTAAATTGAATAGAAACTTTTAGAATGTCTGCACTATTAAAATCTACACTCTTTGCTTCAATAACTCTGAGTTGTTCATTAATAAAGCACCCGACACCACCTGCAGCGTAACTTTCATTAGGGTTCGCAAAGAATTTGAGACCTGGCAAATGGTAATCATTTATTTCGAAGCCATAAATCCAAATTTCAGAAACAAAAACGATATCTGGAATGCATAAAAAGCAATCGAGATAGGTAACAAGAGAAGAAAAATTCTCTCTCAAACTTCTCACGTTCTGGTGCACAACAAAAAGTTTATTATTACAATAAGTGCTGTTAGTAAATACCTTATCACAGTTCGATTTGTTATGATAGAAAATGAAAGAGTAATCGTTTAGATTATTATTAATATTCATTAAAACAAGAAGAAGCAAATATGTTGATGTTTATAAACACTAAAGAAGTGTAAGATCATTAAACGATCTAATTGAAAGCACTCTTCCACCCTCCACCTTCCTCATAAGTATTTGGTTATTTTTGAACCAAACATGTTTATAGTTTTTTCGCTTTTTAACATCTTTTGCCTGCATTAGGAGAGCCTGCGTGTACTTGGTCATCACATCGCTGATGAAAATGCCACTTCCCTTGCTGCTGCCACTGCTCTGACCACTCCCGCCGATAACGTTACGGTTGATGTTTTTTTTTCTTCTTAGCCTTCTCTGACATTATTAGCTGCTTGGTTGATGGGTCAGTGACCCTTACGCAGATAATCGACTTATTGGAAGAGCTGTTATTTCCTTCTTCGTTCCGCACATTCTTCATGAAGCATCTCTCAATTTTCGCGTCGGGCACATCAACCGATAAGGTGTTACTGAAGATTTGCTTGGTTTTGTCAGCTGCATTATTGTTGTTGACATCTGGCACACCAACAATTTCGATGCAATTGCTGAGATGTTGTTGTTGTTACCAATTTAGTCTATTCTCCAGTAAAGCAACTTTTGCCTTCAGCTCTCAATTTTGCGTCCATAGCTCGTTAAGTGATGACAGGAAACGATTGTTGGTTTCCTCTAACTTTGAAAATTTCAAATATATCATTTCAAGAGTGCACATAGTTTCATTATCATCAAAATTAGTAGCCAATTTAGCTGTTGTAGATTGACCAATAGTGCCAGCTTAGTGGTACTTCAGTACCACTTCGACTCGTTGCTGTTGACAGCACTATCCTGCTGGCACGATATTTCCGTTCAACTTCTTTAACGAGGTCTATTGGCACCATTCCAGCCACTACGCATGTCGCATCGTAGGAGGTTGTTCGAAATGAGCTGCATGCTCTCAAGGCATTGGTTCTGTAGACCGCCTCCGTATTTCTTTTTTTTTTTTGTTTTTGTCGGGATAGGAAACACTCGACTGGAGCACTCAGACACAACTGGTCCATTGTACTGCCAGAGAGCAAACCCTGATTTACCCATTTTATTGGAATTTCCTTGACTTTCGAAGAAAGCCAAGCAGGCACTTCAGTGTTGAGGAGCTTACAGTACCAGCACTCACCACATCCGCACCGAAGATCTGCCACCTGATACGAGCAAAGGCCGGACACTCACAGAGATAATGTTCCGCGGTGTCGTCGCTCTCTCCACAAGCATCGCAGATTGTAGTGTCACTTAAGCCTAACACGTTAAGGTGCTTGGCAAAAGCGAAGTGGCCTGTCGAGACGCCAATAAGATGTCTACAGTCTTTTCCGCTGAGAGACAGCAAGAATGCCGCTGATTTCTTACAGACGGCCCGGACCTGCATCCTGGAGAATCATGCCACACACAATTGTGCTCGTCAGAGACCCAATCGTCAATGGAAGCCCTAACCGAGGACGCAGGGAGACCCAACGCGAGTTCGGGACCTGACAAACCCTCCTCTGCGCCTTGTCTAGCAATCTCATCGGAGATCTCGTTCCCCAAGATCCCAGTGTGACCTGGGATCTACATAAGAGACAGAGAATTCAGCCTTGCGACCGAGTTCAAAGAGTTTTTGGTTTCACGAATTATTTTGGAAGTGTTTAAAGAGTTAAGCAAGACCTTAAGCGAAGCCTGACTGTCACTACAGACACAAATGCTACGTCCCTTCCACCGGTTCTTCACAACATATGTAGTTCATGACCATTAGGATTGCATAAGTTTCCGCTTGGAAAACAGACGCATATTTGCCTAACGAGAAGTGAATTCTAATGTTGCCGACTTCCACGAAGACCCCAGCGCCAGACCTTTGACTGGTTTTGGAACCGTCCGTGAAAATACGACTACATTCCATTCCCGGCTCAGACTCTGACCGACGCCAGTCCACAAAGAAAGTCGACTCTGAATTTGCGCATCAGCTGGAGTTCTGGTGTCATTGCATCAGACGGCATATCCATAAGACCAGAGTCGTAAGATAAGTGTTCCGCAAGTTCATCAAAGTTCCCGGGTGGAGTATACCAAAAACCGCCCCGCCTAAGACGATGGATGGCTTTGATAGTGCAACCCATGATGTAAGTATCAAGGGAAGGTAAGTTCAGAAAGCGTCTAGAGCAGAGCCAGGCGTACCCGGGAAAGCTCCCGAGCAGCCGAGATAAGCCATTCTTTGGAGTTTCGGGCAAAAAGCAACCACATATTTACGCGAGAGCCCCTTCCACCAAACAACCGACGCATATGCGAGGAATGGTCTTATCATAGCCGTTTAGATCCAGAGAACTTTATTCGGTGATAAGCCCCAAGACTTGCCAAAAGCACCCTTACACTGCCAGAAGACTGAGAGCGCCTTGGATGTATTCGACTCGACGTGTTTAGACCAATGAAGTTTCTTATCTAAAATCACTCCCAGATATTTGGCTTCATTGGAAATGCGAATGGTGACGCCTTTTAGCACTGGTTGAGTCAGACCGGTCAAAATCCTCCTTCTCGTAAAAAGAACAACCTCAGTTTTAAGAGGATTCACCGAAAGCCCACTCCTAGTACACCATTCATCGATCATGTCCAGCGCCGACTGCGCGTTAGCACAGACCGTCGCCAGGCATGGCCCGACAGAAAGTACGGCGACATCATCCGCATATGCCTGAGCGTAGACGTTAGAACTACTTAGAGTGTTCAACAGAGAGTCGACCACCATGCACCATAACAATGGAGATAGAACACTACCTTGCGGACAGCCCCTGTTTACCCCTATCATAACATATTGGCCACAATCCGCATCCACTACCAAAGTTCTATTCATTAGCATCGCTTTAATACACAACACTAATGTTTCAACTACCCCGTGTTGTCTGGCAGAGTCGCACATGCAGTCAAAAGCCGCATTGTCAAAAGCACCCTCAATGTCGATGAAGATACCCATCGCGTATTCTCTCCTATCAAGCGCGCATTCAATTCTGACCACTAAATTTTGAAGTGCGGTCTCGCAGGATTTCCCACGCTGATAGGCATGCTGCATCTCCGATAGTGGATGCAGCCTCAAAGCAACTTTGCGCACGTGAAATTCTACCAATCTCTCCATACTTTTCAGTAAGAAGGATGTCAAACTTATAGGTCTGAAACTCTTGGGAAGCAAATAGTCTTCCTTACCAATTTTCGGTATGAAAGCTACTCTGACTGTTCGACAAGGTGTAAGAATATATGCCAGCGCCAGAACAGCGGTGAAAATTCTTTTCAGTGTTGGCAGCAACTGGTCTATACCCTGTCGCAGCATAGCCGGATATATTCATCGGTGCCAGGCGATTTCAAACCATCAAAAGATGCCACAACATATTTGATGGCCTCAACTGTTACCACGGCTGAGGCAGTATACCAGCTGCGCTGAGTTTTCTGACATAGATCAAGCTCAGCCTGGGTAAGCAGGCCAAGCTCCGACTTAGTGATTATCTGATTGCCAGGAATGTGAGTCTCCAGCAGAAGACTAAAAGTTTCCGCTTTCGTCTCAGTAAACTTGCCATCACACCGTCTGAGTGACTCCAGTTTGGTCGCCTTACCTCTTTTGAGGACTTTAACCAACCTACTGATTTCACCGAGTGTCTCGATCTTTTCACAAAAATCTCTATAAGAAGCACTTTTCGACAACCGAATTAACTTCTTATAGTCTTTTTGCTCGATCTACAGAGATCCCAGTTGCCTTCTAAATTTGTCTTAAGAGACAAAGTTTTCTGAATTCTTTCCTAAGCCGGTGTAGTTCCTGGCTCCACCAGGGAACCGGCGTTCTGCAGGAGTTTTTTGTCTTGGACACGCCAGTTCAAAACAGTTGGTAAGGACACTGGTCAGGTTTTGAACAGCATCCTCAACATTTCGTTCCGTTTTGAGTTTAGTTGGAGTTTTGACAGATCTGTCTAGCTCTTTCCTAAGCCGCACCCAGTTGGTTTCCTCGGATTCCTCCTCTCCTGCAAAGTTAAAGCTTCGCGTCCCATTTGGAAAACTATGCATCTATGATCTGATAAGGACACTTCCGGCAGTACCTTCCAGTTAGTAATCGACTTGAAGTACCTATTAGATAAAGCCAAGTCAATTACCTCATGCCTCCTTGCCGTAACAAAAGTTGGCTAGGAGCCAACATTGTTTATTGCCATACCAGATTATAGTATAAAGTCTAAGAGATGGTTTCCTCGTATGTTACATTTGCTGCTGCCACAGACTGTATTCTGAGCATTAGTATCGCAGCATATGACTAGTTCCGTCTCCCGAGTGTCACAATACTTTATGAGTTCGGCAACCGCCTTCGGTGGTGGAGGCATTACCGAATCATAAGGAAAGTAAGCCGACGCAACGACGAAGGTTTTCCAACTTCCGGTCGTTTCGTAGCTTACAGCTGCAGCAACCAGATCCTGTCCACAGAATTGTCCAAGCTTGGTTACTGAGAGGAAATTCGGCACAATCAGACAAGCTCTCGGTCTTTCAGATCGCTCGTCACATAGCACCGTTACTCCACGAACACCCCCAAATCCACATATGCGCTTGTTCCGCACATATGGTTCCTGGATAGATGTTATGTGGGGTTTTGTACGCACCACGGAAAGTCTACTACTTAAGAGAGCGGTAGCAGCGACGAATAGTTCGTCTGAGGACGAAAAGGAGAGCTTCTACAATCTCTTAAGCGCCGTCTTCAACACAACACCAAATGGAGACATTGTCATAGTGATGGGGGATTTGAATGCCAAGGTAGGCAGCGACAACGAAGGGCTCAAACATGTAATCGGGAAGCATGGACTAGGCAACCGGAATGACAACGGCGAAAGGTTTGTGGATTTCTGCAATGCCAACCGCCTTGTGATAGGTGGCACCATGTTTGAGCACAAGACCTGCCACAAAGTCAGCTGGGTTTCCAATGATAGGCAAGCAACCTCCAACCAAATTGACCATTTTGCTATCAGCCGCCGCTTTAGAAGTAGTCTCCTGGACGTCCGAAACAGGCGAGGGGCAGATGTGGGGATAGTACGTGATCACCATCTTATGATAGCTACTCTCCAACTACGCACTGCTGCAGTTCGAAGATCCCACGACAACACAAGAATGCCCAGGTTCAACATCGATAGACTTAGTGATCCCTCAGTGCGCCAACAATTAAGGGAGCACTTTTCGCAAGGTGTGGAAGCAATCAGCAGCTCAATGCCCGCAACCATCCAAGACCATTGGTGTGCTGTGAAAAATGTTTTTACATCTGGTGCTGAAAGAATTGTCGGTCGATCGCAGGGAAGACATAGGGCGTGGCTTTCCGAGGATACCTGGAGACGGATAGACGAACGAAAACAGCTGAAAACTCGCGTTGCAGCTACCCCAGCAGCAGGGAGAAGCGAGCTAGAGTCCCTATATCGCATGAAGATGAGAGAAGTTCAGCGTAGCGTACGACGTGACAAGCGCAACTACATCAACGCGCTGGCCACAGAAGCAGAAGAAGCTGCACGGAGGTGCGACAGCAGGACCGTCTACAGAATCACGAAGGAGCTGACAGGTGGTCGCAGCTCCAGCCAACACCCAGTGAAAAGCCTAGACGGCTCCTTGCTCATTTCGGATGAGGACCAGCTCAAGAGATGGAAAGAGCATTTTGCTACGGTTTTGAACCGTGTATTCGCTAGCGATATGCTCCCAAATCAGACTGAGATGCCCGAGGTGAGAAGTACCCGAATACGCACCACGACTCCCAGTAAAGATGAGATTATTACCGCGATCAAGGCACTCAAAACCAACAAGGCGGTAGGACTTGACGGTATTCCAGCAGAGCTCTTACGAGCAACGCCAACAACATCGGCTGAGCTTCTGCTTCCACTTATAGATAGAGCTTGGGAAGCTGAGAGCTTTCCTAACGAGTGGAAAAAGGGAATGATCGTCAAGCTTCCTAAGAAAGGAAATTTAATGGAGTGCGGAAACTGGAGGGGTATCTGCGTGCTTCCTGCTGCAGCTAAGATAATAGCTAAAATCATCCTTGAGCGAATCAAACAACATCTCGAAGAAACACTCGATGCCGAACAAGCAGGTTTCCGCTCTGGATCCTCCTGTGCCGACCACATCAACACCCTGCGGATTATCATCGAACAGTGTGTTGAATATCGATCGCCACTGCACCTGCTGTTCATCGATTTTGAGAAGGCGTTCGATAGTGTCAACAGGGAGTTTATTTGGCGTGCCTTACGCAGGAGAGGCATCCCCGATAAACTAATTGTTATTATCAAAGCTACATATGAAGGCTCCAAATGTCACGTTCTGCACAGGGGAAGGTTGTCTGAGGAATTTGAGATCCAAAGTGGGGTAAGACAAGGCTGTATCCTTTCACCAATATTATTCCTATTGGTGATTAGCGATGTGCTTCATGCAGCTTTGTCGACGGGAAACGGAAGAATTCGATGGACTCTTACATCTCAACTGAAGCATCTTGACTACGCAGACGATGTATGCTTACTCTCCCACAGAATTATGGATCTCCACCAAATGACAGCAGATGTGGAGAGGGAGGCAGGTGTCGTCGGGCTGAAAATTAATACGGCAAAAACTAAAATTATCAGCCTTGGAACAAACTCATCAGCTCAAATATGCATTGCTGGACAACCGGTGGAGAGAGTAGAGGATTTCCAGTATCTTGGTAGTATTGTCTCGACCGATGGTGGAACCGAACTGGATATAGCCAACAGGATCGCCAAAGCAAAGTCCGCGTTCGGGATGTTGTCCAAAATATGGCGAAGCAATGCAATCAGTTTGAGCACCAAAATAAGACTGTTCCGCTCCAACGTTGAATCCGTGCTGCTATATGGTTGCAGCACGTGGAGAGTGACCACTACTATCACCAGAAAGCTGCAAACGTTTGTTAATAGGTGTCTGCGCAATATCTTAAGGATTTTCTGGCCCAATCGTATCTCTAACGAACACCTTTACGAGAGAACGGGTCAGGAACCAATAGGCACAACTATCCAACGGCGGAAGTGGCAGTGGATTGGTCACACGTTCCGAAAGGGTGACAGCTCCATAGCGAACCATGCTATGCAATGGAACCCTCTAACTCAGGATGGCAGAAAACCTGGCGGTCCGAGAAGAACATGGCGCAGAACAGTCGAGAAGGAGGCACGGCAGTTAGGGAAAAGTTGGGGAGAACTCAGACACATTGCCAGAAACCGTACACGATGGCGCGTAGGCGTAGTAGAGGCCCTAGGACCCACAAGGGGATACAGGACATAACCTAGCAGCCTTGGAGTGATGCAGGTTAATCTGCGAAAATATCATAGATATAGTCGGTGGTTTTTGCCCATTACTTGCACTCATTTGGAAGCTAAGCGGAAATGAATCCTTCCAAGATGCAGGTAAGGACGCATGTCATACCCAGACTTCAAGACTTCCACAGAGCCAAGATCTAAACCCACAACAAGCGAACAGCCTTCCACATTTCCCCAATTCTTGCACTTGCCGTGAGAGTAGACGAAGCATTCGCTCGTGTCGAGGCCAGGATTCTGGGTGCGGAGACGCGTCAGCACATTCCCCGTTTTCCTGAGTTTCCCCGGGATAAAGCAAATGTAGCGCGTTCTCTTGCTAGGCATGAGAACCACAAATAAGTGGTCCCCAAGGGTGGTATTTTCGGCACCGCATTGCTTAGCCATTCAAGGGTTTGCTGCGAGGAGCACTTCACCATGAAGGTTCCGCTCTTTAACGCACAGCCCTCCACTTGAATGCAGGCATTTGCTACCGAAGCCAGCTCTCACAGACGATCTTCGCAGTGTTTGCACTCCGTGTCGGTCATCTTGTGATCATTGCTAGCTCTTGCGATTCGTAACGTAAGAGCAGAGGAAGTAGTTTCACTAGACAGAATCTGCTCCCTTAGCTCCTTCGATCCGGATTGCTTCTTACCGAGGGTCTTATCCGCGTCAGCCAATTTCTGGCCGCAGGTGCTAGAGCTTTTAGAAGTTCCAGCACGCGCAACACCCAGATTTTGTGCCCGGGTAATACCTCCGGTTTGAGGCTTCTTGGTAGAAAGGCGAGCACCTGATGCACCCACGCTTCCGCCGAGACGAGCACCCTTACCCGTGGCTTTGCCTGCGTCCGCCATTTTCTGTCCGCTAGTGCTGGGACCTTTAGGGGTAACAACACCAGCATAACTCAGATTTTGTGCGCAGATAACGCCACCGGTAAGAGTGTGTTCAGCAGAGGGGCGCGCATCAGATGCGCACACGCTTCCACAGATGAAAGTAGGCGAAACTTGCTTCGTCCGCTTTGACCTGTTCGAGCCAACCGAAGGGGAGCCGGCGTTGGGTCCGAGGGATAGATCGACTCCAGTTGGAGTACTCTCTGCCGACCCAGGCCTCTGTCCCGCCGCCATTGAGGGATGACTGCTACCGGCGCTTGCGCGTTCAGCTGACTCTGCAGCCTCTTTGCACCGCGCCATCGCCGCCTTCCTTCTTCTCCTCTTCAACTGACTCTTAGTCAGGAGCTTATCGGAGTGCGCCGTTTCAGGAGCTCGTTCACCTTTTTCGGTATCCCGAGTTAAACCATCACCAATATAACTTCGACCAGCTGCCCGACTATTAAAACACAGATTAGACGTTCCAGCCGAAGCCTTTCCGCCACTTTCTCCGTCATTCTAGCCCAGTCCACCAAACGAGTCGGAGACAGAGCTGCAGGATTCTTCAGAAGCAAGCATCGCTACTACTTCCGGGTCAACGCCAGAGGCAGGGGGTTTGAGTATGCTGGTTGGGACCTCCAGAATCCTTGTCCCGGCCGAGGTCGAAAAGACCACGGGTGGATTGTCACTTGCGCGAGTACCACCTGGAGTAAATACCGTAAATGTTCTTTCTAGCCCAGTCCACCAAACGAGTCGGAGACAGAGCTGCAGGATTCTTCAGAAGCAAGCATCGCTACTACTTCCGGGTCAACGCCAGAGGCAGGGGGTTTGAGTATGCTGGTTGGGACCTCCAGAATCCTTGTCCCGGCCGAGGTCGAAAAGACCACGGGTGGATTGTCACTTGCGCGAGTACCACCTGGAGTAAATACCGTAAATGTTTCTTTCATCATACTGTCAACAGGTTTTGCGTCACAGTCAAGACGTCTTCAGCCTTTAGTTCGATGTCTCACCTGGGGTCCTTTCGGACTTTTAGGGTCATTGGCTCTTAAGCCGTTCCGCCACGTCAAGGCAGCTGGAGAATGGGAACGGTAACGAGCGTTGCTTCGCCTACCAAAAAGAAAACAACTGTCAGGCAGGCGCCTCGAGCTAAGTCTATTAGAGAACAGTTTTGTGCCGGCCAATAGTGGGTAAGTGGTGCAACCGTATGAGTATGAGTAGTAAAGTACTAATATTAAAGTAGTCGGTAAACTGCTGGACCGATGGCACCCGTCGTGCTTTGCTGCGATGCGACTAACAAAAGAGCTTTTTTTGTACTAAAGTACTATAATACTAAAGTAGTCAACCGATTTTGACCAAACTTCTTCATAGAAATATTCTAGAGCTGATTGCGTGAAAATTTGAGCTCAATCAGTTAAGTAGTTTCGGAGTCTATACAAACATAGATACACACATTTTTTCCAATAAAAAAAAAACACTTTCAGGTTTTCCCGAATTTTCTAATTTTCTGGGCAAATTTTCCAATTTTTCTTTCTTTCCGTAAGAACCTTATTCAGACTATTACGAAGATTTTGAAAGTAAAACGAGCCAAATTGGTCTAGCCGTTCTCAAGTGATGCGATGACCAACGAACAGCATTTGTTTTATTTATGTTTTATATATAATTTTGGAAGTATTTGTTTTTGTTTATGTTTATGATATACATAGTTTCTAATACTTTATTCAAAATAAAAAGTTCAGACTTTGCTAAAAAAGAACAACTTTTATTTCAGTACAACATCAAAACCCTCCAATTTCAGAAAAATGTCAATAACTTTTTTTCTAACCATTTTGTCTTAACCAAATTTTGACCAAATACGTATAATACTAATCTTATCAAGTGTGCTAAATTTCATTAAAATCCGTTAAATAGTTTAGATTTAACAGATTTTTTCCGTCCTCCCCGTACAAACCAAACCACTGTGCGACGGTGCAACCACACACAGAGCGCCAGCGACAGTTGACGTTCTGCCGCAAGCATTTCCCGGATGTTCAATATTTCGTTTTAACAACTTGCACTAGCCCCCAACATCGCCCGATTTAACCGATTTAACCGTTCTAAACTTCTTTCTTTAAGTTTTTTTTTTTTAAAGTCACGAGCTTATGCAACCAATTTACAGACCTTGGTGGTCCTAAAGGGGAACATCCAACAAGAAGTGGAGAACCTAGCGCCCAGAGTTTTGAAAAAGTGATGGAAAATGCTGTGGAACGAACCTGAATGTGCATCAATTCTAGGGACGGCCACTTGACCCGATAAACACAACCAATTTTCTTTATTTACAAAGAATAGCTCTCTCTCTCTCTATCCTTTCCAACTCCCACACTGTGTGTAAACATGTTAAAGGTATTCATAACCCTTTGAGTGCGCGCAAATTTAAAAAATAAAAAATAAAAATACTGATTGAAGAAACCAGAGCCAGAACTTTTGTACAATTTCTTTAATTTTGAGTTCAGTGTCTGTAATGGTTGCCGACTTGTTTGATTTTTTCCATACAATTTTCGAATAAATGAAAACTTTGAAGGCCTATACTGGAAAATTATAATAAAAAAAAACAAGGACTTAAGCTATTATGACATTATAACATATGAACCTATTAAATTATATTAGTAGGCCATTTCCTATAGAAAAGTGCTAAGGTATTATAAAATCTATATGTGGGTTGTATATACGTAGCTTCCCTTTATATCTTTTTTTATACGTCACTTGGTTTGTGTCCAAATATGCTTATAGAGAAATTTCCTATTTTTTTTAGTTGCTTTGTAATTCATGAACATTTTTTCCACTTAATTCAGAGTCAGGGGTCTTAGTACTTTGCTAACTATTAGGCGGTCCCGATCTTACACATCCGGGGGTTGTCCACAACCTCTTACCATGAATGAATGAAAACGTCCAGTCATTCATTCAGCCTCTGCTTGTGGAGTGCTTATGTATATATCCTTATATTGTAAGTCTCTCGGAATAGAGGTTTACAAGTTCTTTCTAGTGCATATTGCGCTGTCTGTAACTTCCGATTTATGGTTTCAGTGGTAAGAAGTTCTATGTGATCGTCTCTTTTTTTATTATTTTTTATTTTTAATTTTTTGAATCAACATGAATAGAAGTGGGCTCTTGAAGGCATTAGATTACGCTTGTATTTTTAGAACAACGTCTTGCTACATTTTCTTGTTCGTATTTCGGCGAGGTCTGGCGCTGGGGTCTTCGTGGAAGTCGACAACATTAGACTTCACATCTCGTTAGGCAAATATGTGTCTGTTTTCCAAGCGGAAACTTAAGCAATCCTAATGGCCATGAACTATGTTGTGAAGAAAAGGTGGAAGGGGCGTAGCATTTGTGTCTGTAGTGACAGTTAGGCTGCGCTTAAGACCTTGATTAACCCTTTAACCACTTCCAAAATAATTCGTGAAACCAAAAACTCTTTAAACTCGGTCACAAGGCTAAATTCTCTGTCTCTTATCTGGGTCCCAGGTCACACTGGGATCTTGGGGAACGAGATCTCTGATGAGATTGCTAGGCAAGGCTCAGAGGAGTGTTTCTCAGGTCCCGAACCCGCGTTGGGTCTCCCTGCGTCCTCGGTTGGGGCTTCCATTGACGATTGGGTCTCTGACGAGCACAATTGTGTGTGGCATGACTCTCCACAATGCAGGTCTGGGCCGTCTGTAAGAAATCAGCGGCATTCTTGCTGTCTCTCAGCAGAAAAGTCTGTAGACATCTTATTGGCTTCTTGACAGGCCACTTCGCTTTTGCCAAGCACCTTAACGTATTAGGCTTAAGTAACACTACAATCTGCGACGCTTGTGGAGAGAGAATGGTGCCAATAGACCTCGTTAAAGAAGTTGAGCGGAAATATCGTGCCAGCAGGATAGTGCTGTCAACAGCGACGAGTCGAAGTGGTACTGAAGTACCACTAAGAACAAGCCTCGAAGAATGGCGAGAGATATAGAACTTTTGTGACAAAGGCAAACGGACACAGAGATTGATCCCCAATATAGACCCTTAGATTAATGGGAAGCATGGAGAGCTGAACTTCTACCTGATGCAAATGTTTGCTGGTCAAAGCCCGCCTCCACAGATTTGGACACGAAGACAACCCTTATTGCCCAACGTGCACGGAAGCAGTCGAGGATATGCGGAGCACATCATTTTTTTTATTTTATAATTTGCGTTCACTCAAGGGGTTATGAATACCCTTGACATGTTTACACACAATACGGGCTTTGGAAAGGATAGATGATAAAGAGAAAAATTTTTTTTTGTGCAGTGGTTTTGAAGCTTAGTTGTTTATGCTTCAGAGAAATTCCTGGGGTGGCGTTCACATAACTGGTTCGATTTTTGCTATTTTTTTATTTTTTATTGTCTTTGCTTCTGATTCACAGTATATTTTTCACGATAACCGATGTCATAGGCAAATCATGATCCGCTGTGGACGATATGTTATTATGGAGAACATAACAGCTGGTATTGCCACGTTCAAAGAAGAGATCATTTGAACCCTGTTAAAAAGGCAATAACAATGCACGTTCCAAAGACATCGCGATGTAGGAAAGGCAGGCCTATAAACGCCCAGATCAGAGAAATGCGACGACATCGGCATTTCATTGGCCTCAGTAACCGAGTGATCCAAAATCGGCAAGCCTGCCGATATTTTCTGAGGTCAAATAGGCGAACCCCACAGGCGAATCAGTAGAAATGCAGTGAAGTGGGAGGGTTATGATCCCTTATTTTCGGATCATAACCTCGCTGATACAAGGAAGAAGAAGAGAACATAACTTGCTGGCAAACAGACTGCGTGTGGACTTAACACCAGAGAACATCACAACTGGGCTAACAACTTAGCTATTGAGAGGAGAGGGAGTAAACAATCCCGCATTAATTATTAGCAATGCAATTAAGTGTATATTAAAACAGAAGTAATAAGCATAAATAAATAGCCAAACTGTTTGCGTAAGATTTATAGTTGTACGTCATGAAGAACTAACCGCCGATAAACCAATGAAACCATGGTTAGTTTCATTCCGCTTGATATGTACTGTAGCAGTCTGGCGGCCAAAACCGCTATAAGACTGAGAGAAGGCCAATTGTGGTCACCAAGACCTTAAGGCAATGCCTTTATTTTGTCCTGATGGAGGACCGTCAGCGGATCTATGGAGACTGATCACATGAACCTGATGATAGCATTTGAAACGAGATTTGCTATAGGAAATCCTGACAGAATGTACTGGAAAAACCGAAGAACCATGAAGAAAAAGGAACTTGCCTTCTATGCCGACGGTTTTAAGATGGACATTGGCACGGGAGCCGGAGTTTGTTGTGAAGCCCTAGCAATAAACCACTCCTTTAGAATAAACGACGATTGCAATGTCTTTCAGGCCGAAATCACAGCAGTAATATCGTTGGTAAAATGGTCATTGTTAATATAGACAGCCAGGCAGCCGTTAAGGCTCTGGACTCTGCTGTAATCAGGTCGAGGCTTGTGGAAACCTGCAAATCACTTCTAAAGTAGATATCTAAAGCCAATGCGGTGACCCTCTGTTGGATACCAGGGCATATGGATATCGAAGAAAACGAAAGGGCGGACGAGATTGCTATTAAAGGGTCGGCGCTACATGTATCACAGGATCTCCCTTTTGTAGTGATCCTAATTTGTTCCTTATGGAAGAAAATAGAAGTTGAAGCCACCGGTCGAGCAAACAGACGCTGAGTTTATCTGGAAACATGTGCAACGGCCAGGGCACTATGGCCGGTCTTCAGCAACAAGAGATTAACCTCTCTGGTAAAACTTAGTCGTTATAACACACAAGTTGTTTCCTCCATAATCACTGGTCATTGTGCCATTGGCGCTCACGCGGGGCGACTCGGTGTGCTGCATAACGACTATTGTAGAAGCTGCAGGTACGAAGAAGAAATTGAATCTGTTCGTCACCTGCTGTGTGTTGTCCTGCCCTATCTGTGAGAAGAATGAGGACTCTTAGTGGTTAATTCTTCTCGGAGCTGGAAAACTTAGACAATGTTAAGCTGATGGACCTCCTGAGATTCATATCACTGTCTAGGCGGTTCTAACAGCGGACCATCTCTACAGTGTTTCCATGCTTAAAGAATTGGGTACAGTGGGCCAGAACTACTGGTGTAAGAACTGCAGAGAAAGTTTCTAAAGAATGGACAGGAGAAACGGCTACCCCACACTGATGTGGAGACAACAGAAGGAAACACAAGTCTGATGGAGTAGCAAAAGCGCTGAAGCCTTTCGTCTAAGGGCCGATGGACTTACCATCTTATCCCAATAATTGAGACTTGGATAAACCGCAGACATTGTGAAGTAAACTTTTACATAACACAAGTACTAACGGGAAATGGTTGCTTCCGGTCTATACCGCTTTAAGAATGGTAACTCCTCCAATTGTCCATCATCCAGTGATACCCCCGAAGATGTGGAGCACACTGCCCACAATTCCAGCTACAAAGAGAATCAGTGCAAAGAGTGCTCGGAGAAACACCAACTCCTGAGAAGATAGTACATCACATGCTAGATTTCGAAAATAAGTGGAATGTAGTGAGTTCGTATGCTAAGGCTTATGCCAAGAGTTGAGGCGGCTAGAGCGAAAAAAGAGAGAGAGTCAGGAAAACACACGAAGTAACATCATGAACGCGAGTAGGCACGCAGGTAACGTAGGTATATACCAAAATATACCTAAGCAAACGCACAGGCAGATTAACATACGCACATGCATGCGTACATAACAACACGCAAATATTTAAAGCAACGAACAAGGTGATGCGAAATGACGAAATGTCAAACCTGCTCCAGAGAAAGAATGTCTTGACTGGCGGTGCCGCGGGGGAACAACAGGACAGATAAATAGGAGGGAATGCAGGAGCATGGAATCGGACATAACTCGTAACACGGCCTATAAGTATCCATACTAGATTTTACGAATAAAAAAAATTGTCTAAGCGAGCAGTTTTGTCACAAGCCACCCATCTACCTAACGTGACCTAACTGCTGAAGAGCGACTAACGTCAGATTTGTGTACTCTATGTGTAAAAAATAATAAAATCTTTGAGATATACAAAAAAAAAACCCCTAGCATTACAAGGTGGTTACAAATTCTTTAAAAAGTCTTAAGGTAAACATATGCTAGCTTACGCTACAAGCGTTGACAATTTAACGGACTAATACAACATGTATAGTATGTTACATTCGATTATACCTGCTGCTAGACAGAGTTCTCTATGTACTCGTATGCAGCAAGATGACGAGGCAAACCCCACAGGCGGATCAGTAGAACTGCAGTGAAGTGGAAGGGGTAATGATCTCATGTTTTCGAATCATAACCTCGCCGAAATACGAAGAAGAAGATGTAGCAAGACGTTGTTCTAAAAATACAAGCGTAATCTAATGCCTTCAAGAGCCCACTTCTATTCATGTTGATTCAAAAAATTAAAAATAAAAAATAATAAAAAAAGAGACGATCACATAGAACTTCTTACCACTGAAACCATAAATCGGAAGTTACAGACAGCGCAATATGCACTAGAAAGAACTTGTAAACCTCTATTCCGAGAGACTTACAATATAAGGATATATACATAAGCACTCCACAAGCAGAGGCTGAATGAATGACTGGACGTTTTCATTCATTCATGGTAAGAGGTTGTGGACAACCCCCGGATGTGTAAGATCGGGACCGCCTAATAGTTAGCAAAGTACTAAGACCCCTGACTCTGAATTAAGTGGAAAAAATGTTCATGAATTACAAAGCAACTAAAAAAAATAGGAAATTTCTCTATAAGCATATTTGGACACAAACCAAGTGACGTATAAAAAAAAGATATAAAGGGAAGCTACGTATATACAACCCACATATAGATTTTATAATACCTTAGCACTTTTCTATAGGAAATGGCCTACTAATATAATTTAATAGGTTCATATGTTATAATGTCATAATAGCTTAAGTCCTTGTTTTTTTTTATTATAATTTTCCAGTATAGGCCTTCAAAGTTTTCATTTATTCGAAAATTGTATGGAAAAAATCAAACAAGTCGGCAACCATTACAGACACTGAACTCAAAATTAAAGAAATTGTACAAAAGTTCTGGCTCTGGTTTCTTCAATCAGTATTTTTATTTTTTATTTTTTAAATTTGCGCGCACTCAAAGGGTTATGAATACGTTTAACATGTTTACACACAGTGCGGGCGTTGGAAAGGATAGAGAGAGAGAGAGCTATTCTTTGTAAATAAAGAAAATTGGTTGTGTTTATCGGGTCAAGTGGCCGTCCCTAGAATTGATGCACATTCAGGTTCGTTCCACAGCATTTTCCATCACTTTTTTAAAACTCTGGGCGCTAGGTTCTCCACTTCTTGTTGGATGTTCCCCTTTAGGACCACCAAGGTCTGTAAATTGGTTGCATAAGCTCGTGACTTTAAAAAAAAAAACTTAAAGAAAGAAGTTTAGAACGGTTAAATCGGTTAAATCGGGCGATGTTGGGGGCTAGTGCAAGTTGTTAAAACGAAATATTGAACATCCGGGAAATGCTTGCGGCAGAACGTCAACTGTCGCTGGCGCTCTGTGTGTGGTTGCACCGTCGCACAGTGGTTTGGTTTGTACGGGGAGGACGGAAAAAATCTGTTAAATCTAAACTATTTAACGGATTTTAATGAAATTTAGCACACTTGTTAAGATTAGTATTATACGTATTTGGTCAAAATTTGGTTAAGACAAAATGGTTAGAAAAAAAGTTATTGACATTTTTCTGAAATTGGAGGGTTTTGATGTTGTACTGAAATAAAAGTTGTTCTTTTTTAGCAAAGTCTGAACTTTTTATTTTGAATAAAGTATTAGAAACTATGTATATCATAAACATAAACAAAAACAAATACTTCCAAAATTATATATAAAACATAAATAAAACAAATGCTGTTCGTTGGTCATCGCATCACTTGAGAACGGCTAGACCAATTTGGCTCGTTTTACTTTCAAAATCTTCGTAATAGTCTGAATAAGGTTCTTACGGAAAGAAAGAAAAATTGGAAAATTTGCCCAGAAAATTAGAAAATTCGGGAAAACCTGAAAATGTTTTTTTTTTATTGGAAAAAATGTGTGTATCTATGTTTGTATAGACTCCGAAACTACTTAACTGATTGAGCTCAAATTTTCACGCAATCAGCTCTAGAATATTTCTATGAAGAAGTTTGGTCAAAATCGGTCGACTACTTTAGTATTATAGTACTTTAGTACAAAAAAAGCTCTTTTGTTAGTCGCATCGCAGCAAAGCACGACGGGTGCCATCGGTCCAGCAGTTTACCGACTACTTTAATATTAGTACTTTACTACTCATACTCATACGGTTGCACCACTTACCCACTATTGGCCGGCACAAAACTGTTCTCTAATAGACTTAGCCCGAGGCGCCTGCCTGACAGTTGTTTTATTTTTGCTAGGCGAAGCAACGCTCGTTACCGTTCCCATTCTCCAGCTGCCTTGACGTGGCGGAACGGCTTAAGAGCCAATGACTCTAAAAGTCCGAAAGGACCCCAGGTGAGACATCGAACTAAAGGCTGAAGACGTCTTGACTGTGACGCAAAACCTGTTGACAGTATGATGAAAGAAACATTTACGGTATTTACTCCAGGTGGTACTCGCGCAAGTGACAATCCACCCGTGGTCTTTTCGACCTCGGCCGGGACAAGGATTCTGGAGGTCCCAACCAGCATACTCAAACCCCCTGCCTCTGGCGTTGACCCGGAAGTAGTAGCGATGCTTGCTTCTGAAGAATCCTGCAGCTCTGTCTCCGACTCGTTTGGTGGACTGGGCTAGAATGACGGAGAAAGTGGCGGAAAGGCTTCGGCTGGAACGTCTTATCTCTGTTTTAATAGTCGGGCAGCTGGTCGAAGTTATGTTGGTGATGGTTTAACTCGGGATACCGAAAAAGGTGAACGAGCTCCTGAAACGGCGCACTCCGATAAGCTCCTGACTAAGAGTCAGTTGAAGAGGAGAAGAAGGAAGGCGGCGATGGCGCGGTGCAAAGAGGCTGCAGAGTCAGCTGAACGCGCAAGCGCCGGTAGCAGTCATCCCTCAATGGCGGCGGGACAGAGGCCTGGGTCGGCAGAGAGTACTCCAACTGGAGTCGATCTATCCCTCGGACCCAACGCCGGCTCCCCTTCGGTTGGCTCGAACAGGTCAAAGCGGACGAAGCAAGTTTCGCCTACTTTCATCTGTGGAAGCGTGTGCGCATCTGATGCGCGCCCCTCTGCTGAACACACTCTTACCGGTAGCGTTATCTGCGCACAAAATCTGAGTTATGCTGGTGTTGTTAACCCTAAAGGTCCCAGCACTAGCGGACAGAAAATGGCGGACGCAGGCAAAGCCACGGGTAAGGGTGCTCGTCTCGGCGGAAGCGTGGGTGCATCAGGTGCTCGCCTTTCTACCAAGAAGCCTCAAACCGGAGGTATTACCCGGGCACAAAATCTGGGTGTTGCGCGTGCTGGAACTTCTAAAAGCTCTAGCACCTGCGGCCAGAAATTGGCTGACGCGGATAAGACCCTCGGTAAGAAGCAATCCGGATCGAAGGAGCGAAGGGAGCAGATTCTGTCTAGTGAAACTACTTCCTCTGCTCTTACGTTACGAATCGCAAGAGCTAGCAATGATCACAAGATGACCGACACGGAGTGCAAACACTGCGAAGATCGTCTGTGAGATCTGGCTTCGGTAGCAAATGCCTGCATTCAAGTGGAGGGCTGTGCGTTAAAGAGCGGAACCTTCATGGTGAAGTGCTCCTCGCAGCAAACCCTTGAATGGCTAAGCAATGCGGTGCCGAAAATACCACCCTTGGGGACCACTTATTTGTGGTTCTCATGCCTAGCAAGAGAACGCGCTACATTTGCTTTATCCCGGGGAAACTCAGGAAAACGGGGAATGTGCTGACGCGTCTCCGCACCCAGAATCCTGGCCTCGACACGAGCGAATGCTTCGTCTACTCTCACGGCAAGTGCAAGAATTGGGGAAATGTGGAAGGCTGTTCGCTTGTTGTGGGTTTAGATCTTGGCTCTGTGGAAGTCTTGAAGTCTGGGTATGACATGCGTCCTTACCTGCATCTTGGAAGGATTCATTTCCGCTTAGCTTCCAAATGAGTGCAAGTAATGGGCAAAAACCACTGACTATATCTATGATATTTTCGCAGATTAACCTGCATCACTCCAAGGCTGCTACCGCTCTCTTAAGTAGTAGACTTTCCGTGGTGCGTACAAAACCCCACATAACATCTATCCAGGAACCATATGTGCGGAACAAGCGCATATGTGGATTTGGGGGTGTTCGTGGAGTAACGGTGCTATGTGACGAGCGATCTGAAAGACCGAGAGCTTGTCTGATTGTGCCGAATTTCCTCTCAGTAACCAAGCTTGGACAATTCTGTGGACAGGATCTGGTTGCTGCAGCTGTAAGCTACGAAACGACCGGAAGTTGGAAAACCTTCGTCGTTGCGTCGGCTTACTTTCCTTATGATTCGGTAATGCCTCCACCACCGAAGGCGGTTGCCGAACTCATAAAGTATTGTGACACTCGGGAGACGGAACTAGTCATATGCTGCGATACTAATGCTCAGAATACAGTCTGTGGCAGCAGCAAATGTAACATACGCGGAAACCATCTCTTAGACTTTATACTATAATCTGGTATGGCAATAAACAATGTTGGCTCCTAGCCAACTTTTGTTACGGCAAGGAGGCAGGAGGTAATTGACTTGGCTTTATCTAATAGGTACTTCAAGTCGATTACTAACTGGAAGGTACTGCCGGAAGTGTCCTTATCAGATCATAGATACATAGTTTTCCAAATGGGACGCGAAGCTTTAACTTTGCAGGAGAGGAGGAATCCGAGAAAACCAACTGGGTGCGGCTTAGGAAAGAGCTAGACAGATCTGTCAAAACTCCAACTAAACTCAAAACGGAACGAAATGTTGAGGATGCTATTCAAAACCTGACCAGTGTCCTTACCAACTGTTTTGAACTGACGTGTCCAAGACAAAAAACTCCTGCAGAACGCCGGTTCCCTGGTGGAGCCAGGAACTACACCGGCTTAGGAAAGAATTCAGAAAACTTTGTCTCTTAAGACAAATTTAGAAGGCAACTGGGATCTCTGTAGATCGAGCAAAAAGACTATAAGAAGTTAATTCGGTTGTCGAAATGTGCTTCTTATAGAGATTTTTGTGAAAAGATCGAGACACTCGGTGAAATCAGTAGGTTGGTTAAAGTCCTCAAAAGAGGTAAGGCGACCAAACTGGAGTCACTCAGACGGTGTGATGGCAAGTTTACTGAGACGAAAGCGGAAACTTTTAGTCTTCTGCTGGAGACTCACATTCCTGGCAATCAGATAATCACTAAGTCGGAGCTTGGCCCGCTTACCCAGGCTGAGCTTGATCTATGTCAGAAAACTCAGCGCAGCTGGTATACTGCCTCAGCCGTGGTAACAGTTGAGGCCATCAAATATGTTGTGGCATCTTTTGATGGTTTGAAATCGCCTGGCACCGATGAATATATCCGGCTATGCTGCGACAGGGTATAGACCAGTTGCTGCCAACACTGAAAAGAATTTTCACCGCTGTTCTGGCGCTGGCATATATTCTTACACCTTGTCGAACAGTCAGAGTAGCTTTCATACCGAAAATTGGTAAGGAAGACTATTTGCTTCCCAAGAGTTTCAGACCTATAAGTTTGACATCCTTCTTACTGAAAAGTATGGAGAGATTGGTAGAATTTCACGTGCGCAAAGTTGCTTTGAGGCTGCATCCACTATCGGAGATGCAGCATGCCTATCAGCGTGGGAAATCCTGCGAGACCGCACTTCAAAATTTAGTGGTCAGAATTGAATGCGCGCTTGATAGGAGAGAATACGCGATGGGTATCTTCATCGACATTGAGGGTGCTTTTGACAATGCGGCTTTTGACTGCATGTGCGACTCTGCCAGACAACACGGGGTAGTTGAAACATTAGTGTTGTGTATTAAAGCGATGCTAATGAATAGAACTTTGGTAGTGGATGCGGATTGTGGCCAATATGTTATGATAGGGGTAAACAGGGGCTGTCCGCAAGGTAGTGTTCTATCTCCATTGTTATGGTGCATGGTGGTCGACTCTCTGTTGAACACTCTAAGTAGTTCTAACGTCTACGCTCAGGCATATGCGGATGATGTCGCCGTACTTTCTGTCGGGCCATGCCTGGCGACGGTCTGTGCTAACGCGCAGTCGGCGCTGGACATGATCGATGAATGGTGTACTAGGAGTGGGCTTTCGGTGAATCCTCTTAAAACTGAGGTTGTTCTTTTTACGAGAAGGAGGATTTTGACCGGTCTGACTCAAACAGTGTATCACCGAATAAAGTTCTCTGGATCTAAACGGCTATGATAAGACCATTCCTCGCATATGCGTCGGTTGTTTGGTGGAAGGGGCTCTCGCGTAAATATGTGGTTGCTTTTTGCCCGAAACTCCAAAGAATGGCTTATCTCGGCTGCTCGGGAGCTTTCCCGGGTACGCCTGGCTCTGCTCTAGACGCTTTCTGAACTTACCTCCCCTTGATACTTACATCATGGGTTGCACTATCAAAGCCATCCATCGTCTTAGGCGGGGCGGTTTTTGGTATACTCCACCCGGGAACTTTGATGAACTTGCGGAACACTTATCTTACGACTCTGGTCTTATGGATATGCCGTCTGATGCAATGACACCAGAACTCCAGCTGATGCGCAAATTCAGAGTCGACTTTCTTTGTGGACTGGCGTCGGTCAGAGTCTGAGCCGGGAATGGAATGTAGTCGTATTTTCACGGACGGTTCCAAAACCAGTCAAAGGTCTGGCGCTGGGGTCTTCGTGGAAGTCGGCAACATTAGAATTCACTTCTCGTTAGGCAAATATGCGTCTGTTTTCCAAGCGGAAACTTATGCAATCCTAATGGTCATGAACTACATATGTTGTGAAGAACCGGTGGAAGGGACGTAGCATTTGTGTCTGTAGTGACAGTCAGGCTTCGCTTAAGGTCTTGCTTAACTCTTTAAACACTTCCAAAATAATTCGTGAAACCAAAAACTCTTTGAACTCGGTCGCAAGGCTGAATTCTCTGTCTCTTATGTAGATCCCAGGTCACACTGGGATCTTGGGGAACGAGATCTCCGATGAGATTGCTAGACAAGGCGCAGAGGAGGGTTTGTCAGGTCCCGAACTCGCGTTGGGTCTCCCTGCGTCCTCGGTTAGGGCTTCCATTGACGATTGGGTCTCTGACGAGCACAATTGTGTGTGGCATGATTCTCCAGGATGCAGGTCCGGGCCGTCTGTAAGAAATCAGCGGCATTCTTGCTGTCTCTCAGCGGAAAAGACTGTAGACATCTTATTGGCGTCTCGACAGGCCACTTCGCTTTTGCCAAGCACCTTAACGTGTTAGGCTTAAGTGACACTACAATCTGCGATGCTTGTGGAGAGAGCGACGACACCGCGGAACATTATCTCTGTGAGTGTCCGGCCTTTGCTCGTATCAGGTGGCAGATCTTCGGTGCGGATGTGGTGAGTGCTGGTACTGTAAGCTCCTCAACACTGAAGTGCCTGCTTGGCTTTCTTCGAAAGTCAAGGAAATTCCAATAAAATGGGTAAATCAGGGTTTGCTCTCTGGCAGTACAATGGACCAGTTGTGTCTGAGTGCTCCAGTCGAGTGTTTCCTATCCCGACAAAAACAAAAAAAAAAAAGAAATACGGAGGCGGTCTACAGAACCAATGCCTTGAGAGCATGCAGCTCATTTCGAACAACCTCCTACGATGCGACATGCGTAGTGGCTGGAATGGTGCCAATAGACCTCGTTAAAGAAGTTGAACGGAAATATCGTGCCAGCAGGATAGTGCTGTCAACAGCAACGAGTCGAAGTGGTACTGAAGTACCACTAAGCTGGCACTATTGGTCAATCTACAACAGCTAAATTGGCTACTAATTTTGATGATAATGAAACTAAGTGCACTCTTGAAATGATATATTTGAAATTTTCAAAGTTAGAGGAAACCAACAATCGTTTCCTGTCATCACTTAACGAGCTATGGACGCAAAATTGAGAGCTGAAGGCAAAAGTTGCTTTACTGGAGAATAGACTAAATTGGTAACAACAACAACATCTCAGCAATTGCATCGAAATTGTTGGTGTGCCAGATGTCAACAACAATAATGCAGCTGACAAAACCAAGCAAATCTTCAGTAACACCTTATCGGTTGATGTGCCCGACGCGAAAATTGAGAGATGCTTCATGAAGAATGTGCGGAACGAAGAAGGAAATAACAGCTCTTCCAATAAGTCGATTATCTGCGTAAGGGTCACTGACCCATCAACCAAGCAGCTAATAATGTCAGAGAAGGCTAAGAAGAAAAAAAAACATCAACCGTAACGTTATCGGCGGGAGTGGTCAGAGCAGTGGCAGCAGCAAGGGAAGTGGCATTTTCATCAGCGATGTGATGACCAAGTACACGCAGGCTCTCCTAATGCAGGCAAAAGATGTTAAAAAGCGAAAAAACTATAAACATGTTTGGTTCAAAAATAACCAAATACTTATGAGGAAGGTGGAGGGTGGAAGAGTGCTTTCAATTAGATCGTTTAATGATCTTACACTTCTTTAGTGTTTATAAACATCAACATATTTGCTTCTTCTTGTTTTAATGAATATTAATAATAATCTAAACGATTACTCTTTCATTTTCTATCATAACAAATCGAACTGTGATAAGGTATTTACTAACAGCACTTATTGTAATAATAAACTTTTTGTTGTGCACCAGAACGTGAGAAGTTTGAGAGAGAATTTTTCTTCTCTTGTTACCTATCTCGATTGCTTTTTATGCATTCCAGATATCGTTTTTGTTTCTGAAATTTGGATTTATGGCTTCGAAATAAATGATTACCATTTGCCAGGTCTCAAATTCTTTGCGAACCCTAATGAAAGTTACGCTGCAGGTGGTGTCGGGTGCTTTATTAATGAACAACTCAGAGTTATTGAAGCAAAGAGTGTAGATTTTAATAGTGCAGACATTCTAAAAGTTTCTATTCAATTTAACAATATCGAATATGTTTTTCTGTGTGTCTATAGGCTGCACATGTTTAGTGTTGTGACGTACGTAGAAGAATTTTCTTATCTGTTAAACAACCTAAAATCCAAAAATGTATCTATTTTGGGTGATTTTAATTTAAACTTATTGGAAAACAGTGATTCTGTTGCGAACTATTTGGCTCTTTTGGCATCACACGGTCTTTCCAGCTTCATAAATGAACCTACGAGGATGGTGTCAGGTAGATGCCTAGATCACATTTATGGACGTTTATCCAATTTCTCCTTAAGCAACTGTGAGAAGTTTTTATTCGATCTCAAAATTTCTGATCACTCTATGACAGGGTTGTTGATAGACTCCACCCGTATGAAGAAAAAGAATAGAATTCAAATTTTATCCAAAAGAGCCACAAAAATTGACCTCGTAGAGCTAAAAAAAAATCTTTCCTTTGAGTTTTGGGTTGACGTTTATTCGGAAAGCAATCCATCAGCTGCCTATTCACTTTTTATTGATCGTCTCTCTAAGCATATTTCCAAGTGGACTTCCGTTGTGTCCTTGAAAACATTTCATAAACGACTTAAACCTTGGATTTCCATGGGACTTCTTAACAAGGTAAGGTACAAAAATAAGCTTAGAATCAAGTGTTCGAAGCATCTTAACAGCCTCAGGCTGAGTGATAGGTATAAGAAAGTAACTCCCAACTTAAAAAAGAGTTTCCCATCTGTCGCGACAATTATTATCGTAATCAGTTTCTTTTTGCTAATGGCAATATAAAATGTGAATGGCAGGTAGTCAACAATATTCTGAACCAATCCTCATCTTCTTAAGCAATCCATTGCTATTCGTGTAAATGTCTGTATAATTACTGATGCATTTGACATTGATAATTCCTTCAGCAATTACTTTACCTCAATAGCTAGTTATTTACCAGCGCATGCAGGCCAACGTAGCTGTGGTATTTGCCCGGTTGTTGGAAGTTTTTGTGAACCGCTGCAGAGGAATAGTTTTGCTTTTGAGCCTATAACTGCCTTCGAACTTTTAAAGGCAATTAGTTCGCTAAAAAAACTCTAATGCTTGCGGTTGTGATGGCATCTCGAATATTCTTTTAAAACGCATTGGTTACTTTGTAGTGGATGTTTTAGCTGTTATTTTTAACCGCAGCATATTTCTAGGTGTTTTTCCTGACGAACTCGAATGTGCCGACGTAGTTCCTCTCCTTAAAAAAGGCTCCGCAGAAGTATTGAGTAATTATAGACCAATCTCACTTCTTCCTGTGGTTAGCAAAATCTTCGAAAAAACAGTTAAAGTGGGGACTTTATCTTTCCTAAACAAATCAATGTTTTTTTTACCGCGGTGCAGTTTGGCTTTCAACAGGGGAAATCCACTGAAGACGCCCTTTTGCGTTTTTGTTCTGGTATTCTCTCTAATCTCGATTCAAAAAGGTGCACTGCTGGGCTTTTTGTAGATATTACAAAAGCTTTCGATATGGTGAATCACGCTACCTTGCTGGAAAAACTTGAAAAGGCTGAAATTCGTGGCTTCATGCTCTCCTGAGTTTGGTCATACCTTTCTAATCGATCTCAAAGAGTGAAGATTGGCGAAACCAGGAGTGAATTCCAGTTTTTTAATTTGGGAGTTCCTCAAGGCTCTGTACTGGGTCCTATTTTGTTTCTCATTTATATAAATTCTCTGTTCGGATTATGCTTCAAAGTTACACTTACTGCCTTCGCTGATGATGTTGGCTGTTCTTATGGTTCTGAAAGTGCTTCAGATTTGGTATCGGATATTAATTGGGGCCTACATTTATTAAGGATCTGGTTTTCCGAGCACAGATTGAACATCAGCTCTAAAACAAAAATTATGTTCTTCAATTTATCCAACCAGATCCGCACTAATGCTGAAGTTTGCTTTCACGCACCGGTTTGCCTAAAATTTAAACTGGAAAATTGTTCCTGTGCCTCTCCTCCTACGTTTTGTAGTACTCTCAGCTGCAGTGATTAGTGTTTTTTGATTGAGAATGTGGAGGAGTTTAAGTACTTGGGGCTAACTATTGATTCTAGGATGACTTTTGCTAAACATACAGAGTCGCTGAGCAACTACTTTCGTCATTTATTTTCCCTGAAAAATGTTTGTTCTAACAAACTACTGAGAACTATATATTATGGAATTTTACATTCAACGCTCCAATATGTTATTTCGTGTTGGGGTGGAACTCATTTGAATAAAACTAAACCACTTTTAATTCTGGAAAAGAAAGTCTTAAGAATTATACCATATGCCGAAAGCACCGTCGACATCTTAGTTATCCGTTGTTTCGTGATTTAAAAATTCTTCCAGTTCGTCATCTTTATTGTTTTAAAGTGTTAAAAACGTTCTTCATGAGATCGGGAAATCGTAACTACAGAATAATTTCTGACCATAATCTACGTGGAAATTTCTCGAATATACCGATCTATCGCACCAACGCCCTTTGAAACTTTTATTTGGTTTCATCGTGCCGCTTATTTAATAAGCTCCCACAGTCCTTAAGAGCTCTAACGGTTTCTGGAAGGTTTGAAAAATGTGTAAAGCAATGGCTCTTAGATTTAGATTATGCTAGTTTAGAATCCATATTATCTGACGTTCTGGTGTAACTACGTGTACTCTCTTTTTATTATCTCTATTTTAATTTTTTTTTTATTTTTTTGGCATTTTTCTCTTGTTTTTTGGATCTTGCTTCCTTCTTATCACATCTAATCACATACTATCTTTCACTTTTTCGTTATTGCATAATTTTCGTTTTTAAGGGTCACCCCACCCACAACTGAATATATTTGCTGTAAACCCAATTGAAGTGGCATTTGATACTATTTAAATACTTGAAGTATATATAAATATAAATTCTTTCTGAAATTCTTATTACTAGAACCTATTTATTATGTATTATAATTTTGTATGAAATAAATCTAAATCTAAATCTAATCTAATCTAAGAACAAGTATCCAAGAATGGCAAGGGATATAGAACTTTTCTGACAAAGGCAGACGGACACAGAGATTGATCCCCAATATAAACCCTTAGATTAATGGGATGCATGGAGAGCTGAACTTCTACCTGACGCAAATGTTTGCTGGTCAAAGCCTGCCTCCACAGATTTGAACACGAAGACAACCCTTATTGCCCAACGTGCACGGAAGCAGTCGAGGATATGCGGAGCACATCATTTTTTTTATTTTATAATTTGCGTTCACTCAAGGGGTTATGAATACCCTTGACATGTTTACACACAATACGGGCTTTGGAAAGGATAGATGATAAAGAGAAAAATTTTTTTTTGTGCAGTGGTTTTGAAGCTTAGTTGTTTATGCTTCAGAGAAATTCCTGGGGTGGCGTTCACATAACTGGTTCGATTTTTGCTATTTTTTTTATTTTTTATTGTCTTTGCTTCTGATTCACAGTATATTTTTCACGATAACCGATGTCATAGGCAAATCATGATCCGCTGTGGACGATATGTTATTATGGAGAACATAACAGCTGGTATTGCCACGTTCAAAGAAGAGATAATTTGAACCCTGTTAAAAAGGCAATAACAATGCACGTTCCAAAGACATCGCGATGTAGGAAAGGCAGGCCTATAAACGCCCAGATCAGAGAAATGCGACGACATCGGCATTTCATTGGCCTCAGTAACCGAGTGATCCAAAATCGGCAAGCCTGCCGATATTTTCTGAGGTCAAATAGGCGAACCCCACAGGCGAATCAGTAGAAATGCAGTGAAGTGGGAGGGTTATGATCCCTTATTTTCGGATCATAACCTCGCTGATACAAGGAAGAAGAAGAGAACATAACTTGCTGGCAAACAGACTGCGTGTGGACTTAACACCAGAGAACATCACAACTGGGCTAACAACTTAGCTATTGAGAGGAGAGGGAGTAAACAATCCCGCATTAATTATTAGCAATGCAATTAAGTGTATATTAAAACAGAAGTAATAAGCATAAATAAATAGCCAAACTGTTTGCGTAAGATTTATAGTTGTACGTCATGAAGAACTAACCGCCGATAAACCAATGAAACCATGGTTAGTTTCATTCCGCTTGATATGTACTGTAGCAGTCTGGCGGCCAAAACCGCTATAAGACTGAGAGAAGGCCAATTGTGGTCACCAAGACCTTAAGGCAATGCCTTTATTTTGTCCTGATGGAGGACCGTCAGCGGATCTATGGAGACTGATCACATGAACCTGATGATAGCATTTGAAACGAGATTTGCTATAGGAAATCCTGACAGAATGTACTGGAAAAACCGAAGAACCATGAAGAAAAAGGAACTTGCCTTCTATGCCGACGGTTTTAAGATGGACATTGGCACGGGAGCCGGAGTTTGTTGTGAAGCCCTAGCAATAAACCACTCCTTTAGAATAAACGACGATTGCAATGTCTTTCAGGCCGAAATCACAGCAGTAATATCGTTGGTAAAATGGTCATTGTTAATATAGACAGCCAGGCAGCCGTTAAGGCTCTGGACTCTGCTGTAATCAGGTCGAGGCTTGTGGAAACCTGCAAATCACTTCTAAAGTAGATATCTAAAGCCAATGCGGTGACCCTCTGTTGGATACCAGGGCATATGGATATCGAAGAAAACGAAAGGGCGGACGAGATTGCTATTAAAGGGTCGGCGCTACATGTATCACAGGATCTCCCTTTTGTAGTGATCCTAATTTGTTCCTTATGGAAGAAAATAGAAGTTGAAGCCACCGGTCGAGCAAACAGACGCTGAGTTTATCTGGAAACATGTGCAACGGCCAGGGCACTATGGCCGGTCTTCAGCAACAAGAGATTAACCTCTCTGGTAAAACTTAGTCGTTATAACACACAAGTTGTTTCCTCCATAATCACTGGTCATTGTGCCATTGGCGCTCACGCGGGGCGACTCGGTGTGCTGCATAACGACTATTGTAGAAGCTGCAGGTACGAAGAAGAAATTGAATCTGTTCGTCACCTGCTGTGTGTTGTCCTGCCCTATCTGTGAGAAGAATGAGGACTCTTAGTGGTTAATTCTTCTCGGAGCTGGAAAACTTAGACAATGTTAAGCTGATGGACCTCCTGAGATTCATATCACTGTCTAGGCGGTTCTAACAGCGGACCATCTCTACAGTGTTTCCATGCTTAAAGAATTGGGTACAGTGGGCCAGAACTACTGGTGTAAGAACTGCAGAGAAAGTTTCTAAAGAATGGACAGGAGAAACGGCTACCCCACACTGATGTGGAGACAACAGAAGGAAACACAAGTCTGATGGAGTAGCAAAAGCGCTGAAGCCTTTCGTCTAAGGGCCGATGGACTTACCATCTTATCCCAATAATTGAGACTTGGATAAACCGCAGACATTGTGAAGTAAACTTTTACATAACACAAGTACTAACGGGAAATGGTTGCTTCCGGTCTATACCGCTTTAAGAATGGTAACTCCTCCAATTGTCCATCATCCAGTGATACCCCCGAAGATGTGGAGCACACTGCCCATGATTCCAGCTACAAAGAGAATCAGTGCAAAGAGTGCTCGGAGAAACACCAACTCCTGAGAAGATAGTACATCACATGCTAGATTTCGCAAATAAGTGGAACGTAGTGAGTTCGTATGCTAAGGCTTATGCCAAGAGTTGAGGCGGCTAGAGCGAAAAAGGAGAGAGAGTCAGGAAAACACACGAAGTAACATCGTGAACGCGAGTAGTCACACAGGTAACGTAGGTATATACCAAAATATACCTAAGCAAACGCACAGGCAGATTAACATACGCACATGCATGCGTACATAACAACACGCAAATATTTAAAGCAACGAACAAGGTGATGCGAATAGAAGAAATGTCAAACCTGCTCCAGGGAAAGAATGTCTTGACTGGCGGTGCCGCGGGGGAACAACAGGACAGATAAATAGGAGGAAATGCAGGAGCATGGAATCGGACATAACTCGTAACACGGGCTATAAGTATCCATACTGGATTTTATGAATAAAAAAAAAAATTGTCTAAGCGAGCAGTTTTGTCACAAGCCACCCATCTACCTAACCTAACCTAACTGCTGTTCAGCGACTAACGTCAGATTTGTGTACTCTATGTGTCAAAAATAATAAAATCTTTGAGATATACAAAAAAAAAAAAAACCCCTAGCATTACAAGGGGGTTACAAATTCTTTAAAAAATCTTAAGGCAAACATATGCTAGCTTACTCTACAAGCGTTGACGATTTAACGGACTAATACAACATGTATAGTATGTTACATTCGATTATACCTGCTGCTAGACAGAGTTCTCTATGTACTCGTGTGCAGCAAGACGACGAGGCGAACCCCACAGGCGGATCAGTAGAACTGCAGTGAAGTGGGAGGGTTATGATCTCTTGTTTTTGAATCATAACCTCGCCGAAATACGAACAAGAAGATGTAGCAAGACGTTGTTCTAAAAATACAAGCGTAATCGAATGCCTTCAAGAGCCCACTTCTATTCATGTTGATTCAAAAAAATAAAAATAAAAAAATAATAAAAAAAGAGACGATCACATAGAACTTCTTACCACTGAAACCATAAATCGGAAGTTACAGACAGCGCAATATGCACTAGAAAGAACTTGTAAACCTCTATTCCGAGAGACTTACAATATAAGGATATATACATAAGCACTCCACAAGCAGAGGCTGAATGAATGACTGGACGTTTTCATTCATTCATGGTAAGAGGTTGTGGACAACCCCCGGATGTGTAAGATCGGGACCGCCTAATAGTTAGCAAAGTACTAAGACCCCTGACTCTGAATTAAGTGGAAAAAATGTTCATGAATTACAAAGCAACTAAAAAAAATAGGAAATTTCTCTATAAGCATATTTGGACACAAACCAAGTGACGTATAAAAAAAGATATAAAGGGAAGCTACGTATATACAACCCACATATAGATTTTATAATACCTTAGCACTTTTCTATAGGAAATGGCCTACTAATATAATTTAATAGGTTCATATGTTATAATGTCATAATAGCTTAAGTCCTTGTTTTTTTTTATTATAATTTTCCAGTATAGGCCTTCAAAGTTTTCATTTATTCGAAAATTGTATGGAAAAAATCAAACAAGTCGGCAACCATTACAGACACTGAACTCAAAATTAAAGAAATTGTACAAAAGTTCTGGCTCTGGTTTCTTCAATCAGTATTTTTATTTTTTATTTTTTAAATTTGCGCGCACTCAAAGGGTTATGAATACCTTTAACATGTTTACACACAGTGTGGGAGTTGGAAAGGATAGAGAGAGAGAGAGCTATTCTTTGTAAATAAAGAAAATTGGTTGTGTTTATCGGGTCAAGTGGCCGTCCCTAGAATTGATGCACATTCAGGTTCGTTCCACAGCATTTTCCATCACTTTTTCAAAACTCTGGGCGCTAGGTTCTCCACTTCTTGTTGGATGTTCCCCTTTAGGACCACCAAGGTCTGTAAATTGGTTGCATAAGCTCGTGACTTTAAAAAAAAAAAACTTAAAGAAAGAAGTTTAGAACGGTTAAATCGGTTAAATCGGGCGATGTTGGGGGCTAGTGCAAGTTGTTAAAACGAAATATTGAACATCCGGGAAATGCTTGCGGCAGAACGTCAACTGTCGCTGGCGCTCTGTGTGTGGTTGCACCGTCGCACAGTGGTTTGGTTTGTACGGGGAGGACGGAAAAAATCTGTTAAATCTAAACTATTTAACGGATTTTAATGAAATTTAGCACACTTGATAAGATTAGTATTATACGTATTTGGTCAAAATTTGGTTAAGACAAAATGGTTAGAAAAAAAGTTATTGACATTTTTCTGAAATTGGAGGGTTTTGATGTTGTACTGAAATAAAAGTTGTTCTTTTTTAGCAAAGTCTGAACTTTTTATTTTGAATAAAGTATTAGAAACTATGTATATCATAAACATAAACAAAAACAAATACTTCCAAAATTATATATAAAACATAAATAAAACAAATGCTGTTCGTTGGTCATCGCATCACTTGAGAACGGCTAGACCAATTTGGCTCGTTTTACTTTCAAAATCTTCGTAATAGTCTGAATAAGGTTCTTACGGAAAGAAAGAAAAATTGGAAAATTTGCCCAGAAAATTAGAAAATTCGGGAAAACCTGAAAGTGTTTTTTTTTTATTGGAAAAAATGTGTGTATCTATGTTTGTATAGACTCCGAAACTACTTAACTGATTGAGCTCAAATTTTCACGCAATCAGCTCTAGAATATTTCTATGAAGAAGTTTGGTCAAAATCGGTTGACTACTTTAGTATTATAGTACTTTAGTACAAAAAAAGCTCTTTTGTTAGTCGCATCGCAGCAAAGCACGACGGGTGCCATCGGTCCAGCAGTTTACCGACTACTTTAATATTAGTACTTTACTACTCATACTCATACGGTTGCACCACTTACCCACTATTGGCCGGCACAAAACTGTTCTCTAATAGACTTAGCTCGAGGCGCCTGCCTGACAGTTGTTTTCTTTTTGGTAGGCGAAGCAACGCTCGTTACCGTTCCCATTCTCCAGCTGCCTTGACGTGGCGGAACGGCTTAAGAGCCAATGACCCTAAAAGTCCGAAAGGACCCCAGGTGAGACATCGAACTAAAGGCTGAAGACGTCTTGACTGTGACGCAAAACCTGTTGACAGTATGATGAAAGAAACATTTACGGTATTTACTCCAGGTGGTACTCGCGCAAGTGACAATCCACCCGTGGTCTTTTCGACCTCGGCCGGGACAAGGATTCTGGAGGTCCCAACCAGCATACTCAAACCCCCTGCCTCTGGCGTTGACCCGGAAGTAGTAGCGATGCTTGCTTCTGAAGAATCCTGCAGCTCTGTCTCCGACTCGTTTGGTGGACTGGGCTAGAAAGAACATTTACGGTATTTACTCCAGGTGGTACTCGCGCAAGTGACAATCCACCCGTGGTCTTTTCGACCTCGGCCGGGACAAGGATTCTGGAGGTCCCAACCAGCATACTCAAACCCCCTGCCTCTGGCGTTGACCCGGAAGTAGTAGCGATGCTTGCTTCTGAAGAATCCTGCAGCTCTGTCTCCGACTCGTTTGGTGGACTGGGCTAGAATGACGGAGAAAGTGGCGGAAAGGCTTCGGCTGGAACGTCTAATCTGTGTTTTAATAGTCGGGCAGCTGGTCGAAGTTATATTGGTGATGGTTTAACTCGGGATACCGAAAAAGGTGAACGAGCTCCTGAAACGGCGCACTCCGATAAGCTCCTGACTAAGAGTCAGTTGAAGAGGAGAAGAAGGAAGGCGGCGATGGCGCGGTGCAAAGAGGCTGCAGAGTCAGCTGAACGCGCAAGCGCCGGTAGCAGTCATCCCTCAATGGCGGCGGGACAGAGGCCTGGGTCGGCAGAGAGTACTCCAACTGGAGTCGATCTATCCCTCGGACCCAACGCCGGCTCCCCTTCGGTTGGCTCGAACAGGTCAAAGCGGACGAAGCAAGTTTCGCCTACTTTCATCTGTGGAAGCGTGTGCGCATCTGATGCGCGCCCCTCTGCTGAACACACTCTTACCGGTGGCGTTATCTGCGCACAAAATCTGAGTTATGCTGGTGTTGTTACCCCTAAAGGTCCCAGCACTAGCGGACAGAAAATGGCGGACGCAGGCAAAGCCACGGGTAAGGGTGCTCGTCTCGGCGGAAGCGTGGGTGCATCAGGTGCTCGCCTTTCTACCAAGAAGCCTCAAACCGGAGGTATTACCCGGGCACAAAATCTGGGTGTTGCGCGTGCTGGAACTTCTAAAAGCTCTAGCACCTGCGGCCAGAAATTGGCTGACGCGGATAAGACCCTCGGTAAGAAGCAATCCGGATCGAAGGAGCTAAGGGAGCAGATTCTGTCTAGTGAAACTACTTCCTCTGCTCTTACGTTACGAATCGCAAGAGCTAGCAATGATCACAAGATGACCGACACGGAGTGCAAACACTGCGAAGATCGTCTGTGAGAGCTGGCTTCGGTAGCAAATGCCTGCATTCAAGTGGAGGGCTGTGCGTTAAAGAGCGGAACCTTCATGGTGAAGTGCTCCTCGCAGCAAACCCTTGAATGGCTAAGCAATGCGGTGCCGAAAATACCACCCTTGGGGACCACTTATTTGTGGTTCTCATGCCTAGCAAGAGAACGCGCTACATTTGCTTTATCCCGGGGAAACTCAGGAAAACGGGGAATGTGCTGACGCGTCTCCGCACCCAGAATCCTGGCCTCGACACGAGCGAATGCTTCGTCTACTCTCACGGCAAGTGCAAGAATTGGGGAAATGTGGAAGGCTGTTCGCTTGTTGTGGGTTTAGATCTTGGCTCTGTGGAAGTCTTGAAGTCTGGGTATGACATGCGTCCTTACCTGCATCTTGGAAGGATTCATTTCCGCTTAGCTTCCAAATGAGTGCAAGTAATGGGCAAAAACCACCGACTATATCTATGATATTTTCGCAGATTAACCTGCATCACTCCAAGGCTGCTAGGTTATGTCCTGTATCCCCTTGTGGGTCCTAGGGCCTCTACTACGCCTACGCGCCATCGTGTACGGTTTCTGGCAATGTGTCTGAGTTCTCCCCAACTTTTCCCTAACTGCCGTGCCTCCTTCTCGACTGTTCTGCGCCATGTTCTTCTCGGACCGCCAGGTTTTCTGCCATCCTGAGTTAGAGGGTTCCATTGCATAGCATGGTTCGCTATGGAGCTGTCACCCTTTCGGAACGTGTGACCAATCCACTGCCACTTCCGCCGTTGGATAGTTGTGCCTATTGGTTCCTGACCCGTTCTCTCGTAAAGGTGTTCGTTAGAGATACGATTGGGCCAGAAAATCCTTAAGATATTGCGCAGACACCTATTAACAAACGTTTGCAGCTTTCTGGTGATAGTAGTGGTCACTCTCCACGTGCTGCAACCATATAGCAGCACGGATTCAACGTTGGAGCGGAACAGTCTTATTTTGGTGCTCAAACTGATTGCATTGCTTCGCCATATTTTGGACAACATCCCGAACGCGGACTTTGCTTTGGCGATCCTGTTGGCTATATCCAGTTCGGTTCCACCATCGGTCGAGACAATACTACCAAGATACTGGAAATCCTCTACTCTCTCCACCGGTTGTCCAGCAATGCATATTTGAGCTGATGAGTTTGTTCCAAGGCTGATAATTTTAGTTTTTGCCGTATTAATTTTCAGCCCGACGACACCTGCCTCCCTCTCCACATCTGCTGTCATTTGGTGGAGATCCATAATTCTGTGGGAGAGTAAGCATACATCGTCTGCGTAGTCAAGATGCTTCAGTTGAGATGTAAGAGTCCATCGAATTCTTCCGTTTCCCGTCGACAAAGCTGCATGAAGCACATCGCTAATCACCAATAGGAATAATATTGGTGAAAGGATACAGCCTTGTCTTACCCCACTTTGGATCTCAAATTCCTCAGACAACCTTCCCCTGTGCAGAACGTGACATTTGGAGCCTTCATATGTAGCTTTGATAATAACAATTAGTTTATCGGGGATGCCTCTCCTGCGTAAGGCACGCCAAATAAACTCCCTGTTGACACTATCGAACGCCTTCTCAAAATCGATGAACAGCAGGTGCAGTGGCGATCGATATTCAACACACTGTTCGATGATAATCCGCAGGGTGTTGATGTGGTCGGCACAGGAGGATCCAGAGCGGAAACCTGCTTGTTCGGCATCGAGTGTTTCTTCGAGATGTTGTTTGATTCGCTCAAGGATGATTTTAGCTATTATCTTAGCTGCAGCAGGAAGCACGCAGATACCCCTCCAGTTTCCGCACTCCATTAAATTTCCTTTCTTAGGAAGCTTGACGATCATTCCCTTTTTCCACTCGTTAGGAAAGCTCTCAGCTTCCCAAGCTCTATCTATAAGTGGAAGCAGAAGCTCAGCCGATGTTGTTGGCGTTGCTCGTAAGAGCTCTGCTGGAATACCGTCAAGTCCTACCGCCTTGTTGGTTTTGAGTGCCTTGATCGCGGTAATAATCTCATCTTTACTGGGAGTCGTGGTGCGTATTCGGGTACTTCTCACCTCGGGCATCTCAGTCTGATTTGGGAGCATATCGCTAGCGAATACACGGTTCAAAACCGTAGCAAAATGCTCTTTCCATCTCTTGAGCTGGTCCTCATCCGAAATGAGCAAGGAGCCGTCTAGGCTTTTCACTGGGTGTTGGCTGGAGCTGCGACCACCTGTCAGCTCCTTCGTGATTCTGTAGACGGTCCTGCTGTCGCACCTCCGTGCAGCTTCTTCTGCTTCTGTGGCCAGCGCGTTGATGTAGTTGCGCTTGTCACGTCGTACGCTACGCTGAACTTCTCTCATCTTCATGCGATATAGGGACTCTAGCTCGCTTCTCCCTGCTGCTGGGGTAGCTGCAACGCGAGTTTTCAGCTGTTTTCGTTCGTCTATCCGTCTCCAGGTATCCTCGGAAAGCCACGCCCTATGTCTTCCCTGCGATCGACCGACAATTCTTTCAGCACCAGATGTAAAAACATTTTTCACAGCACACCAATGGTCTTGGATGGTTGCGGGCATTGAGCTGCTGATTGCTTCCACACCTTGCGAAAAGTGCTCCCTTAATTGTTGGCGCACTGAGGGATCACTAAGTCTATCGATGTTGAACCTGGGCATTCTTGTGTTGTCGTGGGATCTTCGAACTGCAGCAGTGCGTAGTTGGAGAGTAGCTATCATAAGATGGTGATCACGTACTATCCCCACATCTGCCCCTCGCCTGTTTCGGACGTCCAGGAGACTACTTCTAAAGCGGCGGCTGATAGCAAAATGGTCAATTTGGTTGGAGGTTGCTTGCCTATCATTGGAAACCCAGCTGACTTTGTGGCAGGTCTTGTGCTCAAACATGGTGCCACCTATCACAAGGCGGTTGGCATTGCAGAAATCCACAAACCTTTCGCCGTTGTCATTCCGGTTGCCTAGTCCATGCTTCCCGATTACATGTTTGAGCCCTTCGTTGTCGCTGCCTACCTTGGCATTCAAATCCCCCATCACTATGACAATGTCTCCATTTGGTGTTGTGTTGAAGACGGCGCTTAAGAGATTGTAGAAGCTCTCCTTTTCGTCCTCAGACGAACTATTCGTCGCTGCTACCGCTCTCTTAAGTAGTAGACTTTCCGTGGTGCGTACAAAACCCCACATAACATCTATCCAGGAACCATATGTGCGGAACAAGCGCATATGTGGATTTGGGGGTGTTCGTGGAGTAACGGTGCTATGTGACGAGCGATCTGAAAGACCGAGAGCTTGTCTGATTGTGCCGAATTTCCTCTCAGTAACCAAGCTTGGACAATTCTGTGGACAGGATCTGGTTGCTGCAGCTGTAAGCTACGAAACGACCGGAAGTTGGAAAACCTTCGTCGTTGCGTCGGCTTACTTTCCTTATGATTCGGTAATGCCTCCACCACCGAAGGCGGTTGCCGAACTCATAAAGTATTGTGACACTCGGGAGACGGAACTAGTCATATGCTGCGATACTAATGCTCAGAATACAGTCTGTGGCAGCAGCAAATGTAACATACGAGGAAACCATCTCTTAGACTTTATACTATAATCTGGTATGGCAATAAACAATGTTGGCTCCTAGCCAACTTTTGTTACGGCAAGGAGGCATGAGGTAATTGACTTGGCTTTATCTAATAGGTACTTCAAGTCGATTACTAACTGGAAGGTACTGCCGGAAGTGTCCTTATCAGATCATAGATGCATAGTTTTCCAAATGGGACGCGAAGCTTTAACTTTGCAGGAGAGGAGGAATCCGAGGAAACCAACTGGGTGCGGCTTAGGAAAGAGCTAGACAGATCTGTCAAAACTCCAACTAAACTCAAAACGGAACGAAATGTTGAGGATGCTGTTCAAAACCTGACCAGTGTCCTTACCAACTGTTTTGAACTGGCGTGTCCAAGACAAAAAACTCCTGCAGAACGCCGGTTCCCTGGTGGAGCCAGGAACTACACCGGCTTAGGAAAGAATTCAGAAAACTTTGTCTCTTAAGACAAATTTAGAAGGCAACTGGGATCTCTGTAGATCGAGCAAAAAGACTATAAGAAGTTAATTCGGTTGTCGAAAAGTGCTTCTTATAGAGATTTTTGTGAAAAGATCGAGACACTCGGTGAAATCAGTAGGTTGGTTAAAGTCCTCAAAAGAGGTAAGGCGACCAAACTGGAGTCACTCAGACGGTGTGATGGCAAGTTTACTGAGACGAAAGCGGAAACTTTTAGTCTTCTGCTGGAGACTCACATTCCTGGCAATCAGATAATCACTAAGTCGGAGCTTGGCCTGCTTACCCAGGCTGAGCTTGATCTATGTCAGAAAACTCAGCGCAGCTGGTATACTGCCTCAGCCGTGGTAACAGTTGAGGCCATCAAATATGTTGTGGCATCTTTTGATGGTTTGAAATCGCCTGGCACCGATGAATATATCCGGCTATGCTGCGACAGGGTATAGACCAGTTGCTGCCAACACTGAAAAGAATTTTCACCGCTGTTCTGGCGCTGGCATATATTCTTACACCTTGTCGAACAGTCAGAGTAGCTTTCATACCGAAAATTGGTAAGGAAGACTATTTGCTTCCCAAGAGTTTCAGACCTATAAGTTTGACATCCTTCTTACTGAAAAGTATGGAGAGATTGGTAGAATTTCACGTGCGCAAAGTTGCTTTGAGGCTGCATCCACTATCGGAGATGCAGCATGCCTATCAGCGTGGGAAATCCTGCGAGACCGCACTTCAAAATTTAGTGGTCAGAATTGAATGCGCGCTTGATAGGAGAGAATACGCGATGGGTATCTTCATCGACATTGAGGGTGCTTTTGACAATGCGGCTTTTGACTGCATGTGCGACTCTGCCAGACAACACGGGGTAGTTGAAACATTAGTGTTGTGTATTAAAGCGATGCTAATGAATAGAACTTTGGTAGTGGATGCGGATTGTGGCCAATATGTTATGATAGGGGTAAACAGGGGCTGTCCGCAAGGTAGTGTTCTATCTCCATTGTTATGGTGCATGGTGGTCGACTCTCTGTTGAACACTCTAAGTAGTTCTAACGTCTACGCTCAGGCATATGCGGATGATGTCGCCGTACTTTCTGTCGGGCCATGCCTGGCGACGGTCTGTGCTAACGCGCAGTCGGCGCTGGACATGATCGATGAATGGTGTACTAGGAGTGGGCTTTCGGTGAATCCTCTTAAAACTGAGGTTGTTCTTTTTACGAGAAGGAGGATTTTGACCGGTCTGACTCAACCAGTGCTAAAAGGCGTCACCATTCGCATTTCCAATGAAGCCAAATATCTGGGAGTGATTTTAGATAAGAAACTTCATTGGTCTAAACACGTCGAGTCGAATACATCCAAGGCGCTCTCAGTCTTCTGGCAGTGTAAGGGTGCTTTTGGCAAGTCTTGGGGCTTATCACCGAATAAAGTTCTCTGGATCTAAACGGCTATGATAAGACCATTCCTCGCATATGCGTCGGTTGTTTGGTGGAAGGGGCTCTCGCGTAAATATGTGGTTGCTTTTTGCCCGAAACTCCAAAGAATGGCTTATCTCGGCTGCTCGGGAGCTTTCCCGGGTACGCCTGGCTCTGCTCTAGACGCTTTCTGAACTTACCTTCCCTTGATACTTACATCATGGGTTGCACTATCAAAGCCATCCATCGTCTTAGGCGGGGCGGTTTTTGGTATACTCCACCCGGGAACTTTGATGAACTTGCGGAACACTTATCTTACGACTCTGGTCTTATGGATATGCCGTCTGATGCAATGACACCAGAACTCCAGCTGATGCGCAAATTCAGAGTCGACTTTCTTTGTGGACTGGCGTCGGTCAGAGTCTGAGCCGGGAATGGAATGTAGTCGTATTTTCACGGACGGTTCCAAAACCAGTCAAAGGTCTGGCGCTGGGGTCTTCGTGGAAGTCGGCAACATTAGAATTCACTTCTCGTTAGGCAAATATGCGTCTGTTTTCCAAGCGGAAACTTATGCAATCCTAATGGTCATGAACTACATATGTTGTGAAGAACCGGTGGAAGGGACGTAGCATTTGTGTCTGTAGTGACAGTCAGGCTTCGCTTAAGGTCTTGCTTAACTCTTTAAACACTTCCAAAATAATTCGTGAAACCAAAAACTCTTTGAACTCGGTCGCAAGGCTGAATTCTCTGTCTCTTATGTAGATCCCAGGTCACACTGGGATCTTGGGGAACGAGATCTCCGATGAGATTGCTAGACAAGGCGCAGAGGAGGGTTTGTCAGGTCCCGAACTCGCGTTGGGTCTCCCTGCGTCCTCGGTTAGGGCTTCCATTGACGATTGGGTCTCTGACGAGCACAATTGTGTGTGGCATGATTCTCCAGGATGCAGGTCCGGGCCGTCTGTAAGAAATCAGCGGCATTCTTGCTGTCTCTCAGCGGAAAAGACTGTAGACATCTTATTGGCGTCTCGACAGGCCACTTCGCTTTTGCCAAGCACCTTAACGTGTTAGGCTTAAGTGACACTACAATCTGCGATGCTTGTGGAGAGAGCGACGACACCGCGGAACATTATCTCTGTGAGTGTCCGGCCTTTGCTCGTATCAGGTGGCAGATCTTCGGTGCGGATGTGGTGAGTGCTGGTACTGTAAGCTCCTCAACACTGAAGTGCCTGCTTGGCTTTCTTCGAAAGTCAAGGAAATTCCAATAAAATGGGTAAATCAGGGTTTGCTCTCTGGCAGTACAATGGACCAGTTGTGTCTGAGTGCTCCAGTCGAGTGTTTCCTATCCCGACAAAAACAAAAAAAAAAAAGAAATACGGAGGCGGTCTACAGAACCAATGCCTTGAGAGCATGCAGCTCATTTCGAACAACCTCCTACGATGCGACATGCGTAGTGGCTGGAATGGTGCCAATAGACCTCGTTAAAGAAGTTGAACGGAAATATCGTGCCAGCAGGATAGTGCTGTCAACAGCAACGAGTCGAAGTGGTACTGAAGTACCACTAAGCTGGCACTATTGGTCAATCTACAACAGCTAAATTGGCTACTAATTTTGATGATAATGAAACTATGTGCACTCTTGAAATGATATATTTGAAATTTTCAAAGTTAGAGGAAACCAACAATCGTTTCCTGTCATCACTTAACGAGCTATGGACGCAAAATTGAGAGCTGAAGGCAAAAGTTGCTTTACTGGAGAATAGACTAAATTGGTAACAACAACAACATCTCAGCAATTGCATCGAAATTGTTGGTGTGCCAGATGTCAACAACAATAATGCAGCTGACAAAACCAAGCAAATCTTCAGTAACACCTTATCGGTTGATGTGCCCGACGCGAAAATTGAGAGATGCTTCATGAAGAATGTGCGGAACGAAGAAGGAAATAACAGCTCTTCCAATAAGTCGATTATCTGCGTAAGGGTCACTGACCCATCAACCAAGCAGCTAATAATGTCAGAGAAGGCTAAGAAGAAAAAAAAACATCAACCGTAACGTTATCGGCGGGAGTGGTCAGAGCAGTGGCAGCAGCAAGGGAAGTGGCATTTTCATCAGCGATGTGATGACCAAGTACACGCAGGCTCTCCTAATGCAGGCAAAAGATGTTAAAAAGCGAAAAAACTATAAACATGTTTGGTTCAAAAATAACCAAATACTTATGAGGAAGGTGGAGGGTGGAAGAGTGCTTTCAATTAGATCGTTTAATGATCTTACACTTCTTTAGTGTTTATAAACATCAACATATTTGCTTCTTCTTGTTTTAATGAATATTAATAATAATCTAAACGATTACTCTTTCATTTTCTATCATAACAAATCGAACTGTGATAAGGTATTTACTAACAGCACTTATTGTAATAATAAACTTTTTGTTGTGCACCAGAACGTGAGAAGTTTGAGAGAGAATTTTTCTTCTCTTGTTACCTATCTCGATTGCTTTTTATGCATTCCAGATATCGTTTTTGTTTCTGAAATTTGGATTTATGGCTTCGAAATAAATGATTACCATTTGCCAGGTCTCAAATTCTTTGCGAACCCTAATGAAAGTTACGCTGCAGGTGGTGTCGGGTGCTTTATTAATGAACAACTCAGAGTTATTGAAGCAAAGAGTGTAGATTTTAATAGTGCAGACATTCTAAAAGTTTCTATTCAATTTAACAATATCGAATATGTTTTTCTGTGTGTCTATAGGCTGCACATGTTTAGTGTTGTGACGTACGTAGAAGAATTTTCTTATCTGTTAAACAACCTAAAATCCAAAAATGTATCTATTTTGGGTGATTTTAATTTAAACTTATTGGAAAACAGTGATTCTGTTGCGAACTATTTGGCTCTTTTGGCATCACACGGTCTTTCCAGCTTCATAAATGAACCTACGAGGATGGTGTCAGGTAGATGCCTAGATCACATTTATGGACGTTTATCCAATTTCTCCTTAAGCAACTGTGAGAAGTTTTTATTCGATCTCAAAATTTCTGATCACTCTATGACAGGGTTGTTGATAGACTCCACCCGTATGAAGAAAAAGAATAGAATTCAAATTTTATCCAAAAGAGCCACAAAAATTGACCTCGTAGAGCTAAAAAAAAATCTTTCCTTTGAGTTTTGGGTTGACGTTTATTCGGAAAGCAATCCATCAGCTGCCTATTCACTTTTTATTGATCGTCTCTCTAAGCATATTTCCAAGTGGACTTCCGTTGTGTCCTTGAAAACATTTCATAAACGACTTAAACCTTGGATTTCCATGGGACTTCTTAACAAGGTAAGGTACAAAAATAAGCTTAGAATCAAGTGTTCGAAGCATCTTAACAGCCTCAGGCTGAGTGATAGGTATAAGAAAGTAACTCCCAACTTAAAAAAGAGTTTCCCATCTGTCGCGACAATTATTATCGTAATCAGTTTCTTTTTGCTAATGGCAATATAAAATGTGAATGGCAGGTAGTCAACAATATTCTGAACCAATCCTCATCTTCTTAAGCAATCCATTGCTATTCGTGTAAATGTCTGTATAATTACTGATGCATTTGACATTGATAATTCCTTCAGCAATTACTTTACCTCAATAGCTAGTTATTTACCAGCGCATGCAGGCCAACGTAGCTGTGGTATTTGCCCGGTTGTTGGAAGTTTTTGTGAACCGCTGCAGAGGAATAGTTTTGCTTTTGAGCCTATAACTGCCTTCGAACTTTTAAAGGCAATTAGTTCGCTAAAAAAACTCTAATGCTTGCGGTTGTGATGGCATCTCGAATATTCTTTTAAAACGCATTGGTTACTTTGTAGTGGATGTTTTAGCTGTTATTTTTAACCGCAGCATATTTCTAGGTGTTTTTCCTGACGAACTCGAATGTGCCGACGTAGTTCCTCTCCTTAAAAAAGGCTCCGCAGAAGTATTGAGTAATTATAGACCAATCTCACTTCTTCCTGTGGTTAGCAAAATCTTCGAAAAAACAGTTAAAGTGGGGACTTTATCTTTCCTAAACAAATCAATGTTTTTTTTACCGCGGTGCAGTTTGGCTTTCAACAGGGGAAATCCACTGAAGACGCCCTTTTGCGTTTTTGTTCTGGTATTCTCTCTAATCTCGATTCAAAAAGGTGCACTGCTGGGCTTTTTGTAGATATTACAAAAGCTTTCGATATGGTGAATCACGCTACCTTGCTGGAAAAACTTGAAAAGGCTGAAATTCGTGGCTTCATGCTCTCCTGAGTTTGGTCATACCTTTCTAATCGATCTCAAAGAGTGAAGATTGGCGAAACCAGGAGTGAATTCCAGTTTTTTAATTTGGGAGTTCCTCAAGGCTCTGTACTGGGTCCTATTTTGTTTCTCATTTATATAAATTCTCTGTTCGGATTATGCTTCAAAGTTACACTTACTGCCTTCGCTGATGATGTTGGCTGTTCTTATGGTTCTGAAAGTGCTTCAGATTTGGTATCGGATATTAATTGGGGCCTACATTTATTAAGGATCTGGTTTTCCGAGCACAGATTGAACATCAGCTCTAAAACAAAAATTATGTTCTTCAATTTATCCAACCAGATCCGCACTAATGCTGAAGTTTGCTTTCACGCACCGGTTTGCCTAAAATTTAAACTGGAAAATTGTTCCTGTGCCTCTCCTCCTACGTTTTGTAGTACTCTCAGCTGCAGTGATTAGTGTTTTTTGATTGAGAATGTGGAGGAGTTTAAGTACTTGGGGCTAACTATTGATTCTAGGATGACTTTTGCTAAACATACAGAGTCGCTGAGCAACTACTTTCGTCATTTATTTTCCCTGAAAAATGTTTGTTCTAACAAACTACTGAGAACTATATATTATGGAATTTTACATTCAACGCTCCAATATGTTATTTCGTGTTGGGGTGGAACTCATTTGAATAAAACTAAACCACTTTTAATTCTGGAAAAGAAAGTCTTAAGAATTATACCATATGCCGAAAGCACCGTCGACATCTTAGTTATCCGTTGTTTCGTGATTTAAAAATTCTTCCAGTTCGTCATCTTTATTGTTTTAAAGTGTTAAAAACGTTCTTCATGAGATCGGGAAATCGTAACTACAGAATAATTTCTGACCATAATCTACGTGGAAATTTCTCGAATATACCGATCTATCGCACCAACGCCCTTTGAAACTTTTATTTGGTTTCATCGTGCCGCTTATTTAATAAGCTCCCACAGTCCTTAAGAGCTCTAACGGTTTCTGGAAGGTTTGAAAAATGTGTAAAGCAATGGCTCTTAGATTTAGATTATGCTAGTTTAGAATCCATATTATCTGACGTTCTGGTGTAACTACGTGTACTCTCTTTTTATTATCTCTATTTTAATTTTTTTTTTATTTTTTTGGCATTTTTCTCTTGTTTTTTGGATCTTGCTTCCTTCTTATCACATCTAATCACATACTATCTTTCACTTTTTCGTTATTGCATAATTTTCGTTTTTAAGGGTCACCCCACCCACAACTGAATATATTTGCTGTAAACCCAATTGAAGTGGCATTTGATACTATTTAAATACTTGAAGTATATATAAATATAAATTCTTTCTGAAATTCTTATTACTAGAACCTATTTATTATGTATTATAATTTTGTATGAAATAAATCTAAATCTAAATCTAATCTAATCTAAGAACAAGTATCCAAGAATGGCAAGGGATATAGAACTTTTCTGACAAAGGCAGACGGACACAGAGATTGATCCCCAATATAAACCCTTAGATTAATGGGATGCATGGAGAGCTGAACTTCTACCTGACGCAAATGTTTGCTGGTCAAAGCCTGCCTCCACAGATTTGAACACGAAGACAACCCTTATTGCCCAACGTGCACGGAAGCAGTCGAGGATATGCGGAGCACATCATTTTTTTTATTTTATAATTTGCGTTCACTCAAGGGGTTATGAATACCCTTGACATGTTTACACACAATACGGGCTTTGGAAAGGATAGATGATAAAGAGAAAAATTTTTTTTTGTGCAGTGGTTTTGAAGCTTAGTTGTTTATGCTTCAGAGAAATTCCTGGGGTGGCGTTCACATAACTGGTTCGATTTTTGCTATTTTTTTTATTTTTTATTGTCTTTGCTTCTGATTCACAGTATATTTTTCACGATAACCGATGTCATAGGCAAATCATGATCCGCTGTGGACGATATGTTATTATGGAGAACATAACAGCTGGTATTGCCACGTTCAAAGAAGAGATAATTTGAACCCTGTTAAAAAGGCAATAACAATGCACGTTCCAAAGACATCGCGATGTAGGAAAGGCAGGCCTATAAACGCCCAGATCAGAGAAATGCGACGACATCGGCATTTCATTGGCCTCAGTAACCGAGTGATCCAAAATCGGCAAGCCTGCCGATATTTTCTGAGGTCAAATAGGCGAACCCCACAGGCGAATCAGTAGAAATGCAGTGAAGTGGGAGGGTTATGATCCCTTATTTTCGGATCATAACCTCGCTGATACAAGGAAGAAGAAGAGAACATAACTTGCTGGCAAACAGACTGCGTGTGGACTTAACACCAGAGAACATCACAACTGGGCTAACAACTTAGCTATTGAGAGGAGAGGGAGTAAACAATCCCGCATTAATTATTAGCAATGCAATTAAGTGTATATTAAAACAGAAGTAATAAGCATAAATAAATAGCCAAACTGTTTGCGTAAGATTTATAGTTGTACGTCATGAAGAACTAACCGCCGATAAACCAATGAAACCATGGTTAGTTTCATTCCGCTTGATATGTACTGTAGCAGTCTGGCGGCCAAAACCGCTATAAGACTGAGAGAAGGCCAATTGTGGTCACCAAGACCTTAAGGCAATGCCTTTATTTTGTCCTGATGGAGGACCGTCAGCGGATCTATGGAGACTGATCACATGAACCTGATGATAGCATTTGAAACGAGATTTGCTATAGGAAATCCTGACAGAATGTACTGGAAAAACCGAAGAACCATGAAGAAAAAGGAACTTGCCTTCTATGCCGACGGTTTTAAGATGGACATTGGCACGGGAGCCGGAGTTTGTTGTGAAGCCCTAGCAATAAACCACTCCTTTAGAATAAACGACGATTGCAATGTCTTTCAGGCCGAAATCACAGCAGTAATATCGTTGGTAAAATGGTCATTGTTAATATAGACAGCCAGGCAGCCGTTAAGGCTCTGGACTCTGCTGTAATCAGGTCGAGGCTTGTGGAAACCTGCAAATCACTTCTAAAGTAGATATCTAAAGCCAATGCGGTGACCCTCTGTTGGATACCAGGGCATATGGATATCGAAGAAAACGAAAGGGCGGACGAGATTGCTATTAAAGGGTCGGCGCTACATGTATCACAGGATCTCCCTTTTGTAGTGATCCTAATTTGTTCCTTATGGAAGAAAATAGAAGTTGAAGCCACCGGTCGAGCAAACAGACGCTGAGTTTATCTGGAAACATGTGCAACGGCCAGGGCACTATGGCCGGTCTTCAGCAACAAGAGATTAACCTCTCTGGTAAAACTTAGTCGTTATAACACACAAGTTGTTTCCTCCATAATCACTGGTCATTGTGCCATTGGCGCTCACGCGGGGCGACTCGGTGTGCTGCATAACGACTATTGTAGAAGCTGCAGGTACGAAGAAGAAATTGAATCTGTTCGTCACCTGCTGTGTGTTGTCCTGCCCTATCTGTGAGAAGAATGAGGACTCTTAGTGGTTAATTCTTCTCGGAGCTGGAAAACTTAGACAATGTTAAGCTGATGGACCTCCTGAGATTCATATCACTGTCTAGGCGGTTCTAACAGCGGACCATCTCTACAGTGTTTCCATGCTTAAAGAATTGGGTACAGTGGGCCAGAACTACTGGTGTAAGAACTGCAGAGAAAGTTTCTAAAGAATGGACAGGAGAAACGGCTACCCCACACTGATGTGGAGACAACAGAAGGAAACACAAGTCTGATGGAGTAGCAAAAGCGCTGAAGCCTTTCGTCTAAGGGCCGATGGACTTACCATCTTATCCCAATAATTGAGACTTGGATAAACCGCAGACATTGTGAAGTAAACTTTTACATAACACAAGTACTAACGGGAAATGGTTGCTTCCGGTCTATACCGCTTTAAGAATGGTAACTCCTCCAATTGTCCATCATCCAGTGATACCCCCGAAGATGTGGAGCACACTGCCCACAATTCCAGCTACAAAGAGAATCAGTGCAAAGAGTGCTCGGAGAAACACCAACTCCTGAGAAGATAGTACATCACATGCTAGATTTCGAAAATAAGTGGAATGTAGTGAGTTCGTATGCTAAGGCTTATGCCAAGAGTTGAGGCGGCTAGAGCGAAAAAAGAGAGAGAGTCAGGAAAACACACGAAGTAACATCATGAACGCGAGTAGGCACGCAGGTAACGTAGGTATATACCAAAATATACCTAAGCAAACGCACAGGCAGATTAACATACGCACATGCATGCGTACATAACAACACGCAAATATTTAAAGCAACGAACAAGGTGATGCGAAATGACGAAATGTCAAACCTGCTCCAGAGAAAGAATGTCTTGACTGGCGGTGCCGCGGGGGAACAACAGGACAGATAAATAGGAGGGAATGCAGGAGCATGGAATCGGACATAACTCGTAACACGGCCTATAAGTATCCATACTAGATTTTACGAATAAAAAAAATTGTCTAAGCGAGCAGTTTTGTCACAAGCCACCCATCTACCTAACGTGACCTAACTGCTGAAGAGCGACTAACGTCAGATTTGTGTACTCTATGTGTAAAAAATAATAAAATCTTTGAGATATACAAAAAAAAAACCCCTAGCATTACAAGGTGGTTACAAATTCTTTAAAAAGTCTTAAGGTAAACATATGCTAGCTTACGCTACAAGCGTTGACAATTTAACGGACTAATACAACATGTATAGTATGTTACATTCGATTATACCTGCTGCTAGACAGAGTTCTCTATGTACTCGTATGCAGCAAGATGACGAGGCAAACCCCACAGGCGGATCAGTAGAACTGCAGTGAAGTGGAAGGGGTAATGATCTCATGTTTTCGAATCATAACCTCGCCGAAATACGAAGAAGAAGATGTAGCAAGACGTTGTTCTAAAAATACAAGCGTAATCTAATGCCTTCAAGAGCCCACTTCTATTCATGTTGATTCAAAAAATTAAAAATAAAAAATAATAAAAAAAGAGACGATCACATAGAACTTCTTACCACTGAAACCATAAATCGGAAGTTACAGACAGCGCAATATGCACTAGAAAGAACTTGTAAACCTCTATTCCGAGAGACTTACAATATAAGGATATATACATAAGCACTCCACAAGCAGAGGCTGAATGAATGACTGGACGTTTTCATTCATTCATGGTAAGAGGTTGTGGACAACCCCCGGATGTGTAAGATCGGGACCGCCTAATAGTTAGCAAAGTACTAAGACCCCTGACTCTGAATTAAGTGGAAAAAATGTTCATGAATTACAAAGCAACTAAAAAAAATAGGAAATTTCTCTATAAGCATATTTGGACACAAACCAAGTGACGTATAAAAAAAAGATATAAAGGGAAGCTACGTATATACAACCCACATATAGATTTTATAATACCTTAGCACTTTTCTATAGGAAATGGCCTACTAATATAATTTAATAGGTTCATATGTTATAATGTCATAATAGCTTAAGTCCTTGTTTTTTTTTATTATAATTTTCCAGTATAGGCCTTCAAAGTTTTCATTTATTCGAAAATTGTATGGAAAAAATCAAACAAGTCGGCAACCATTACAGACACTGAACTCAAAATTAAAGAAATTGTACAAAAGTTCTGGCTCTGGTTTCTTCAATCAGTATTTTTATTTTTTATTTTTTAAATTTGCGCGCACTCAAAGGGTTATGAATACGTTTAACATGTTTACACACAGTGCGGGCGTTGGAAAGGATAGAGAGAGAGAGAGCTATTCTTTGTAAATAAAGAAAATTGGTTGTGTTTATCGGGTCAAGTGGCCGTCCCTAGAATTGATGCACATTCAGGTTCGTTCCACAGCATTTTCCATCACTTTTTTAAAACTCTGGGCGCTAGGTTCTCCACTTCTTGTTGGATGTTCCCCTTTAGGACCACCAAGGTCTGTAAATTGGTTGCATAAGCTCGTGACTTTAAAAAAAAAAACTTAAAGAAAGAAGTTTAGAACGGTTAAATCGGTTAAATCGGGCGATGTTGGGGGCTAGTGCAAGTTGTTAAAACGAAATATTGAACATCCGGGAAATGCTTGCGGCAGAACGTCAACTGTCGCTGGCGCTCTGTGTGTGGTTGCACCGTCGCACAGTGGTTTGGTTTGTACGGGGAGGACGGAAAAAATCTGTTAAATCTAAACTATTTAACGGATTTTAATGAAATTTAGCACACTTGTTAAGATTAGTATTATACGTATTTGGTCAAAATTTGGTTAAGACAAAATGGTTAGAAAAAAAGTTATTGACATTTTTCTGAAATTGGAGGGTTTTGATGTTGTACTGAAATAAAAGTTGTTCTTTTTTAGCAAAGTCTGAACTTTTTATTTTGAATAAAGTATTAGAAACTATGTATATCATAAACATAAACAAAAACAAATACTTCCAAAATTATATATAAAACATAAATAAAACAAATGCTGTTCGTTGGTCATCGCATCACTTGAGAACGGCTAGACCAATTTGGCTCGTTTTACTTTCAAAATCTTCGTAATAGTCTGAATAAGGTTCTTACGGAAAGAAAGAAAAATTGGAAAATTTGCCCAGAAAATTAGAAAATTCGGGAAAACCTGAAAATGTTTTTTTTTTATTGGAAAAAATGTGTGTATCTATGTTTGTATAGACTCCGAAACTACTTAACTGATTGAGCTCAAATTTTCACGCAATCAGCTCTAGAATATTTCTATGAAGAAGTTTGGTCAAAATCGGTCGACTACTTTAGTATTATAGTACTTTAGTACAAAAAAAGCTCTTTTGTTAGTCGCATCGCAGCAAAGCACGACGGGTGCCATCGGTCCAGCAGTTTACCGACTACTTTAATATTAGTACTTTACTACTCATACTCATACGGTTGCACCACTTACCCACTATTGGCCGGCACAAAACTGTTCTCTAATAGACTTAGCCCGAGGCGCCTGCCTGACAGTTGTTTTATTTTTGCTAGGCGAAGCAACGCTCGTTACCGTTCCCATTCTCCAGCTGCCTTGACGTGGCGGAACGGCTTAAGAGCCAATGACTCTAAAAGTCCGAAAGGACCCCAGGTGAGACATCGAACTAAAGGCTGAAGACGTCTTGACTGTGACGCAAAACCTGTTGACAGTATGATGAAAGAAACATTTACGGTATTTACTCCAGGTGGTACTCGCGCAAGTGACAATCCACCCGTGGTCTTTTCGACCTCGGCCGGGACAAGGATTCTGGAGGTCCCAACCAGCATACTCAAACCCCCTGCCTCTGGCGTTGACCCGGAAGTAGTAGCGATGCTTGCTTCTGAAGAATCCTGCAGCTCTGTCTCCGACTCGTTTGGTGGACTGGGCTAGAATGACGGAGAAAGTGGCGGAAAGGCTTCGGCTGGAACGTCTTATCTCTGTTTTAATAGTCGGGCAGCTGGTCGAAGTTATGTTGGTGATGGTTTAACTCGGGATACCGAAAAAGGTGAACGAGCTCCTGAAACGGCGCACTCCGATAAGCTCCTGACTAAGAGTCAGTTGAAGAGGAGAAGAAGGAAGGCGGCGATGGCGCGGTGCAAAGAGGCTGCAGAGTCAGCTGAACGCGCAAGCGCCGGTAGCAGTCATCCCTCAATGGCGGCGGGACAGAGGCCTGGGTCGGCAGAGAGTACTCCAACTGGAGTCGATCTATCCCTCGGACCCAACGCCGGCTCCCCTTCGGTTGGCTCGAACAGGTCAAAGCGGACGAAGCAAGTTTCGCCTACTTTCATCTGTGGAAGCGTGTGCGCATCTGATGCGCGCCCCTCTGCTGAACACACTCTTACCGGTAGCGTTATCTGCGCACAAAATCTGAGTTATGCTGGTGTTGTTAACCCTAAAGGTCCCAGCACTAGCGGACAGAAAATGGCGGACGCAGGCAAAGCCACGGGTAAGGGTGCTCGTCTCGGCGGAAGCGTGGGTGCATCAGGTGCTCGCCTTTCTACCAAGAAGCCTCAAACCGGAGGTATTACCCGGGCACAAAATCTGGGTGTTGCGCGTGCTGGAACTTCTAAAAGCTCTAGCACCTGCGGCCAGAAATTGGCTGACGCGGATAAGACCCTCGGTAAGAAGCAATCCGGATCGAAGGAGCGAAGGGAGCAGATTCTGTCTAGTGAAACTACTTCCTCTGCTCTTACGTTACGAATCGCAAGAGCTAGCAATGATCACAAGATGACCGACACGGAGTGCAAACACTGCGAAGATCGTCTGTGAGATCTGGCTTCGGTAGCAAATGCCTGCATTCAAGTGGAGGGCTGTGCGTTAAAGAGCGGAACCTTCATGGTGAAGTGCTCCTCGCAGCAAACCCTTGAATGGCTAAGCAATGCGGTGCCGAAAATACCACCCTTGGGGACCACTTATTTGTGGTTCTCATGCCTAGCAAGAGAACGCGCTACATTTGCTTTATCCCGGGGAAACTCAGGAAAACGGGGAATGTGCTGACGCGTCTCCGCACCCAGAATCCTGGCCTCGACACGAGCGAATGCTTCGTCTACTCTCACGGCAAGTGCAAGAATTGGGGAAATGTGGAAGGCTGTTCGCTTGTTGTGGGTTTAGATCTTGGCTCTGTGGAAGTCTTGAAGTCTGGGTATGACATGCGTCCTTACCTGCATCTTGGAAGGATTCATTTCCGCTTAGCTTCCAAATGAGTGCAAGTAATGGGCAAAAACCACTGACTATATCTATGATATTTTCGCAGATTAACCTGCATCACTCCAAGGCTGCTACCGCTCTCTTAAGTAGTAGACTTTCCGTGGTGCGTACAAAACCCCACATAACATCTATCCAGGAACCATATGTGCGGAACAAGCGCATATGTGGATTTGGGGGTGTTCGTGGAGTAACGGTGCTATGTGACGAGCGATCTGAAAGACCGAGAGCTTGTCTGATTGTGCCGAATTTCCTCTCAGTAACCAAGCTTGGACAATTCTGTGGACAGGATCTGGTTGCTGCAGCTGTAAGCTACGAAACGACCGGAAGTTGGAAAACCTTCGTCGTTGCGTCGGCTTACTTTCCTTATGATTCGGTAATGCCTCCACCACCGAAGGCGGTTGCCGAACTCATAAAGTATTGTGACACTCGGGAGACGGAACTAGTCATATGCTGCGATACTAATGCTCAGAATACAGTCTGTGGCAGCAGCAAATGTAACATACGCGGAAACCATCTCTTAGACTTTATACTATAATCTGGTATGGCAATAAACAATGTTGGCTCCTAGCCAACTTTTGTTACGGCAAGGAGGCAGGAGGTAATTGACTTGGCTTTATCTAATAGGTACTTCAAGTCGATTACTAACTGGAAGGTACTGCCGGAAGTGTCCTTATCAGATCATAGATACATAGTTTTCCAAATGGGACGCGAAGCTTTAACTTTGCAGGAGAGGAGGAATCCGAGAAAACCAACTGGGTGCGGCTTAGGAAAGAGCTAGACAGATCTGTCAAAACTCCAACTAAACTCAAAACGGAACGAAATGTTGAGGATGCTATTCAAAACCTGACCAGTGTCCTTACCAACTGTTTTGAACTGACGTGTCCAAGACAAAAAACTCCTGCAGAACGCCGGTTCCCTGGTGGAGCCAGGAACTACACCGGCTTAGGAAAGAATTCAGAAAACTTTGTCTCTTAAGACAAATTTAGAAGGCAACTGGGATCTCTGTAGATCGAGCAAAAAGACTATAAGAAGTTAATTCGGTTGTCGAAATGTGCTTCTTATAGAGATTTTTGTGAAAAGATCGAGACACTCGGTGAAATCAGTAGGTTGGTTAAAGTCCTCAAAAGAGGTAAGGCGACCAAACTGGAGTCACTCAGACGGTGTGATGGCAAGTTTACTGAGACGAAAGCGGAAACTTTTAGTCTTCTGCTGGAGACTCACATTCCTGGCAATCAGATAATCACTAAGTCGGAGCTTGGCCCGCTTACCCAGGCTGAGCTTGATCTATGTCAGAAAACTCAGCGCAGCTGGTATACTGCCTCAGCCGTGGTAACAGTTGAGGCCATCAAATATGTTGTGGCATCTTTTGATGGTTTGAAATCGCCTGGCACCGATGAATATATCCGGCTATGCTGCGACAGGGTATAGACCAGTTGCTGCCAACACTGAAAAGAATTTTCACCGCTGTTCTGGCGCTGGCATATATTCTTACACCTTGTCGAACAGTCAGAGTAGCTTTCATACCGAAAATTGGTAAGGAAGACTATTTGCTTCCCAAGAGTTTCAGACCTATAAGTTTGACATCCTTCTTACTGAAAAGTATGGAGAGATTGGTAGAATTTCACGTGCGCAAAGTTGCTTTGAGGCTGCATCCACTATCGGAGATGCAGCATGCCTATCAGCGTGGGAAATCCTGCGAGACCGCACTTCAAAATTTAGTGGTCAGAATTGAATGCGCGCTTGATAGGAGAGAATACGCGATGGGTATCTTCATCGACATTGAGGGTGCTTTTGACAATGCGGCTTTTGACTGCATGTGCGACTCTGCCAGACAACACGGGGTAGTTGAAACATTAGTGTTGTGTATTAAAGCGATGCTAATGAATAGAACTTTGGTAGTGGATGCGGATTGTGGCCAATATGTTATGATAGGGGTAAACAGGGGCTGTCCGCAAGGTAGTGTTCTATCTCCATTGTTATGGTGCATGGTGGTCGACTCTCTGTTGAACACTCTAAGTAGTTCTAACGTCTACGCTCAGGCATATGCGGATGATGTCGCCGTACTTTCTGTCGGGCCATGCCTGGCGACGGTCTGTGCTAACGCGCAGTCGGCGCTGGACATGATCGATGAATGGTGTACTAGGAGTGGGCTTTCGGTGAATCCTCTTAAAACTGAGGTTGTTCTTTTTACGAGAAGGAGGATTTTGACCGGTCTGACTCAAACAGTGTATCACCGAATAAAGTTCTCTGGATCTAAACGGCTATGATAAGACCATTCCTCGCATATGCGTCGGTTGTTTGGTGGAAGGGGCTCTCGCGTAAATATGTGGTTGCTTTTTGCCCGAAACTCCAAAGAATGGCTTATCTCGGCTGCTCGGGAGCTTTCCCGGGTACGCCTGGCTCTGCTCTAGACGCTTTCTGAACTTACCTCCCCTTGATACTTACATCATGGGTTGCACTATCAAAGCCATCCATCGTCTTAGGCGGGGCGGTTTTTGGTATACTCCACCCGGGAACTTTGATGAACTTGCGGAACACTTATCTTACGACTCTGGTCTTATGGATATGCCGTCTGATGCAATGACACCAGAACTCCAGCTGATGCGCAAATTCAGAGTCGACTTTCTTTGTGGACTGGCGTCGGTCAGAGTCTGAGCCGGGAATGGAATGTAGTCGTATTTTCACGGACGGTTCCAAAACCAGTCAAAGGTCTGGCGCTGGGGTCTTCGTGGAAGTCGGCAACATTAGAATTCACTTCTCGTTAGGCAAATATGCGTCTGTTTTCCAAGCGGAAACTTATGCAATCCTAATGGTCATGAACTACATATGTTGTGAAGAACCGGTGGAAGGGACGTAGCATTTGTGTCTGTAGTGACAGTCAGGCTTCGCTTAAGGTCTTGCTTAACTCTTTAAACACTTCCAAAATAATTCGTGAAACCAAAAACTCTTTGAACTCGGTCGCAAGGCTGAATTCTCTGTCTCTTATGTAGATCCCAGGTCACACTGGGATCTTGGGGAACGAGATCTCCGATGAGATTGCTAGACAAGGCGCAGAGGAGGGTTTGTCAGGTCCCGAACTCGCGTTGGGTCTCCCTGCGTCCTCGGTTAGGGCTTCCATTGACGATTGGGTCTCTGACGTGCACAATTGTGTGTGGCATGATTCTCCAGGATGCAGGTCCGGGCCGTCTGTAAGAAATCAGCGGCATTCTTGCTGTCTCTCAGCGGAAAAGACTGTAGACATCTTATTGGCGTCTCGACAGGCCACTTCGCTTTTGCCAAGCACCTTAACGTGTTAGGCTTAAGTGACACTACAATCTGCGATGCTTGTGGAGAGAGCGACGACACCGCGGAACATTATCTCTGTGAGTGTCCGGCCTTTGCTCGTATCAGGTGGCAGATCTTCGGTGCGGATGTGGTGAGTGCTGGTACTGTAAGCTCCTCAACACTGAAGTGCCTGCTTGGCTTTCTTCGAAAGTCAAGGAAATTCCAATAAAATGGGTAAATCAGGGTTTGCTCTCTGGCAGTACAATGGACCAGTTGTGTCTGAGTGCTCCAGTCGAGTGTTTCCTATCCCGACAAAAACAAAAAAAAAAAAGAAATACGGAGGCGGTCTACAGAACCAATGCCTTGAGAGCATGCAGCTCATTTCGAACAACCTCCTACGATGCGACATGCGTAGTGGCTGGAATGGTGCCAATAGACCTCGTTAAAGAAGTTGAACGGAAATATCGTGCCAGCAGGATAGTGCTGTCAACAGCAACGAGTCGAAGTGGTACTGAAGTACCACTAAGCTGGCACTATTGGTCAATCTACAACAGCTAAATTGGCTACTAATTTTGATGATAATGAAACTAAGTGCACTCTTGAAATGATATATTTGAAATTTTCAAAGTTAGAGGAAACCAACAATCGTTTCCTGTCATCACTTAACGAGCTATGGACGCAAAATTGAGAGCTGAAGGCAAAAGTTGCTTTACTGGAGAATAGACTAAATTGGTAACAACAACAACATCTCAGCAATTGCATCGAAATTGTTGGTGTGCCAGATGTCAACAACAATAATGCAGCTGACAAAACCAAGCAAATCTTCAGTAACACCTTATCGGTTGATGTGCCCGACGCGAAAATTGAGAGATGCTTCATGAAGAATGTGCGGAACGAAGAAGGAAATAACAGCTCTTCCAATAAGTCGATTATCTGCGTAAGGGTCACTGACCCATCAACCAAGCAGCTAATAATGTCAGAGAAGGCTAAGAAGAAAAAAAAACATCAACCGTAACGTTATCGGCGGGAGTGGTCAGAGCAGTGGCAGCAGCAAGGGAAGTGGCATTTTCATCAGCGATGTGATGACCAAGTACACGCAGGCTCTCCTAATGCAGGCAAAAGATGTTAAAAAGCGAAAAAACTATAAACATGTTTGGTTCAAAAATAACCAAATACTTATGAGGAAGGTGGAGGGTGGAAGAGTGCTTTCAATTAGATCGTTTAATGATCTTACACTTCTTTAGTGTTTATAAACATCAACATATTTGCTTCTTCTTGTTTTAATGAATATTAATAATAATCTAAACGATTACTCTTTCATTTTCTATCATAACAAATCGAACTGTGATAAGGTATTTACTAACAGCACTTATTGTAATAATAAACTTTTTGTTGTGCACCAGAACGTGAGAAGTTTGAGAGAGAATTTTTCTTCTCTTGTTACCTATCTCGATTGCTTTTTATGCATTCCAGATATCGTTTTTGTTTCTGAAATTTGGATTTATGGCTTCGAAATAAATGATTACCATTTGCCAGGTCTCAAATTCTTTGCGAACCCTAATGAAAGTTACGCTGCAGGTGGTGTCGGGTGCTTTATTAATGAACAACTCAGAGTTATTGAAGCAAAGAGTGTAGATTTTAATAGTGCAGACATTCTAAAAGTTTCTATTCAATTTAACAATATCGAATATGTTTTTCTGTGTGTCTATAGGCTGCACATGTTTAGTGTTGTGACGTACGTAGAAGAATTTTCTTATCTGTTAAACAACCTAAAATCCAAAAATGTATCTATTTTGGGTGATTTTAATTTAAACTTATTGGAAAACAGTGATTCTGTTGCGAACTATTTGGCTCTTTTGGCATCACACGGTCTTTCCAGCTTCATAAATGAACCTACGAGGATGGTGTCAGGTAGATGCCTAGATCACATTTATGGACGTTTATCCAATTTCTCCTTAAGCAACTGTGAGAAGTTTTTATTCGATCTCAAAATTTCTGATCACTCTATGACAGGGTTGTTGATAGACTCCACCCGTATGAAGAAAAAGAATAGAATTCAAATTTTATCCAAAAGAGCCACAAAAATTGACCTCGTAGAGCTAAAAAAAAATCTTTCCTTTGAGTTTTGGGTTGACGTTTATTCGGAAAGCAATCCATCAGCTGCCTATTCACTTTTTATTGATCGTCTCTCTAAGCATATTTCCAAGTGGACTTCCGTTGTGTCCTTGAAAACATTTCATAAACGACTTAAACCTTGGATTTCCATGGGACTTCTTAACAAGGTAAGGTACAAAAATAAGCTTAGAATCAAGTGTTCGAAGCATCTTAACAGCCTCAGGCTGAGTGATAGGTATAAGAAAGTAACTCCCAACTTAAAAAAGAGTTTCCCATCTGTCGCGACAATTATTATCGTAATCAGTTTCTTTTTGCTAATGGCAATATAAAATGTGAATGGCAGGTAGTCAACAATATTCTGAACCAATCCTCATCTTCTTAAGCAATCCATTGCTATTCGTGTAAATGTCTGTATAATTACTGATGCATTTGACATTGATAATTCCTTCAGCAATTACTTTACCTCAATAGCTAGTTATTTACCAGCGCATGCAGGCCAACGTAGCTGTGGTATTTGCCCGGTTGTTGGAAGTTTTTGTGAACCGCTGCAGAGGAATAGTTTTGCTTTTGAGCCTATAACTGCCTTCGAACTTTTAAAGGCAATTAGTTCGCTAAAAAAACTCTAATGCTTGCGGTTGTGATGGCATCTCGAATATTCTTTTAAAACGCATTGGTTACTTTGTAGTGGATGTTTTAGCTGTTATTTTTAACCGCAGCATATTTCTAGGTGTTTTTCCTGACGAACTCGAATGTGCCGACGTAGTTCCTCTCCTTAAAAAAGGCTCCGCAGAAGTATTGAGTAATTATAGACCAATCTCACTTCTTCCTGTGGTTAGCAAAATCTTCGAAAAAACAGTTAAAGTGGGGACTTTATCTTTCCTAAACAAATCAATGTTTTTTTTACCGCGGTGCAGTTTGGCTTTCAACAGGGGAAATCCACTGAAGACGCCCTTTTGCGTTTTTGTTCTGGTATTCTCTCTAATCTCGATTCAAAAAGGTGCACTGCTGGGCTTTTTGTAGATATTACAAAAGCTTTCGATATGGTGAATCACGCTACCTTGCTGGAAAAACTTGAAAAGGCTGAAATTCGTGGCTTCATGCTCTCCTGAGTTAGGTCATACCTTTCTAATCGATCTCAAAGAGTGAAGATTGGCGAAACCAGGAGTGAATTCCAGTTTTTTAATTTGGGAGTTCCTCAAGGCTCTGTACTGGGTCCTATTTTGTTTCTCATTTATATAAATTCTCTGTTCGGATTATGCTTCAAAGTTACACTTACTGCCTTCGCTGATGATGTTGGCTGTTCTTATGGTTCTGAAAGTGCTTCAGATTTGGTATCGGATATTAATTGGGGCCTACATTTATTAAGGATCTGGTTTTCCGAGCACAGATTGAACATCAGCTCTAAAACAAAAATTATGTTCTTCAATTTATCCAACCAGATCCGCACTAATGCTGAAGTTTGCTTTCACGCACCGGTTTGCCTAAAATTTAAACTGGAAAATTGTTCCTGTGCCTCTCCTCCTACGTTTTGTAGTACTCTCAGCTGCAGTGATTAGTGTTTTTTGATTGAGAATGTGGAGGAGTTTAAGTACTTGGGGCTAACTATTGATTCTAGGATGACTTTTGCTAAACATACAGAGTCGCTGAGCAACTACTTTCGTCATTTATTTTCCCTGAAAAATGTTTGTTCTAACAAACTACTGAGAACTATATATTATGGAATTTTACATTCAACGCTCCAATATGTTATTTCGTGTTGGGGTGGAACTCATTTGAATAAAACTAAACCACTTTTAATTCTGGAAAAGAAAGTCTTAAGAATTATACCATATGCCGAAAGCACCGTCGACATCTTAGTTATCCGTTGTTTCGTGATTTAAAAATTCTTCCAGTTCGTCATCTTTATTGTTTTAAAGTGTTAAAAACGTTCTTCATGAGATCGGGAAATCGTAACTACAGAATAATTTCTGACCATAATCTACGTGGAAATTTCTCGAATATACCGATCTATCGCACCAACGCCCTTTGAAACTTTTATTTGGTTTCATCGTGCCGCTTATTTAATAAGCTCCCACAGTCCTTAAGAGCTCTAACGGTTTCTGGAAGGTTTGAAAAATGTGTAAAGCAATGGCTCTTAGATTTAGATTATGCTAGTTTAGAATCCATATTATCTGACGTTCTGGTGTAACTACGTGTACTCTCTTTTTATTATCTCTATTTTAATTTTTTTTTATTTTTTTGGCATTTTTCTCTTGTTTTTTGGATCTTGCTTCCTTCTTATCACATCTAATCACATACTATCTTTCACTTTTTCGTTATTGCATAATTTTCGTTTTTAAGGGTCACCCCACCCACAACTGAATATATTTGCTGTAAACCCAATTGAAGTGGCATTTGATACTATTTAAATACTTGAAGTATATATAAATATAAATTCTTTCTGAAATTCTTATTACTAGAACCTATTTATTATGTATTATAATTTTGTATGAAATAAATCTAAATCTAAATCTAATCTAATCTAAGAACAAGTATCCAAGAATGGCAAGGGATATAGAACTTTTCTGACAAAGGCAGACGGACACAGAGATTGATCCCCAATATAAACCCTTAGATTAATGGGATGCATGGAGAGCTGAACTTCTACCTGACGCAAATGTTTGCTGGTCAAAGCCTGCCTCCACAGATTTGAACACGAAGACAACCCTTATTGCCCAACGTGCACGGAAGCAGTCGAGGATATGCGGAGCACATCATTTTTTTTATTTTATAATTTGCGTTCACTCAAGGGGTTATGAATACCCTTGACATGTTTACACACAATACGGGCTTTGGAAAGGATAGATGATAAAGAGAAAAATTTTTTTTTGTGCAGTGGTTTTGAAGCTTAGTTGTTTATGCTTCAGAGAAATTCCTGGGGTGGCGTTCACATAACTGGTTCGATTTTTGCTATTTTTTTTATTTTTTATTGTCTTTGCTTCTGATTCACAGTATATTTTTCACGATAACCGATGTCATAGGCAAATCATGATCCGCTGTGGACGATATGTTATTATGGAGAACATAACAGCTGGTATTGCCACGTTCAAAGAAGAGATAATTTGAACCCTGTTAAAAAGGCAATAACAATGCACGTTCCAAAGACATCGCGATGTAGGAAAGGCAGGCCTATAAACGCCCAGATCAGAGAAATGCGACGACATCGGCATTTCATTGGCCTCAGTAACCGAGTGATCCAAAATCGGCAAGCCTGCCGATATTTTCTGAGGTCAAATAGGCGAACCCCACAGGCGAATCAGTAGAAATGCAGTGAAGTGGGAGGGTTATGATCCCTTATTTTCGGATCATAACCTCGCTGATACAAGGAAGAAGAAGAGAACATAACTTGCTGGCAAACAGACTGCGTGTGGACTTAACACCAGAGAACATCACAACTGGGCTAACAACTTAGCTATTGAGAGGAGAGGGAGTAAACAATCCCGCATTAATTATTAGCAATGCAATTAAGTGTATATTAAAACAGAAGTAATAAGCATAAATAAATAGCCAAACTGTTTGCGTAAGATTTATAGTTGTACGTCATGAAGAACTAACCGCCGATAAACCAATGAAACCATGGTTAGTTTCATTCCGCTTGATATGTACTGTAGCAGTCTGGCGGCCAAAACCGCTATAAGACTGAGAGAAGGCCAATTGTGGTCACCAAGACCTTAAGGCAATGCCTTTATTTTGTCCTGATGGAGGACCGTCAGCGGATCTATGGAGACTGATCACATGAACCTGATGATAGCATTTGAAAGGAGATTTGCTATAGGAAATCCTGACAGAATGTACTGGAAAAACCGAAGAACCATGAAGAAAAAGGAACTTGCCTTCTATGCCGACGGTTTTAAGATGGACATTGGCACGGGAGCCGGAGTTTGTTGTGAAGCCCTAGCAATAAACCACTCCTTTAGAATAAACGACGATTGCAATGTCTTTCAGGCCGAAATCACAGCAGTAATATCGTTGGTAAAATGGTCATTGTTAATATAGACAGCCAGGCAGCCGTTAAGGCTCTGGACTCTGCTGTAATCAGGTCGAGGCTTGTGGAAACCTGCAAATCACTTCTAAAGTACATATCTAAAGCCAATGCGGTGACCCTCTGCTAGATACCAGGGCATATGGATATCGAAGAAAACGAAAGGGCTGACGAGATTGCTAGGAAGTGGTCGGCGCTGCATGTATCACAGGATCTCCCTTTTGTAGTGATCCTAATTTGTTCCCTATGGAAGAAAATAGAAGTTGAAGCCACCGGTCGAGCAAACAGACGCTGAGTTTATCTGGAAACATGTGCAACGGCCAGGGCACTATGGCCGGTCTTCAGCAACAAGAGATTAACCTCTCTGGTAAAACTTAGTCGTTATAACACACAAGTTGTTTCCTCCATAATCACTGGTCATTGTCCCATTGGCGCTCACGCGGGGCGACTAGGTGTGCTGCATAACGACTATTGTAGAAGCTGCAGGTACGAAGAAGAAATTTAATCTGTTCGTCACCTGCTGTGTGTTGTCCTGCCCTATCTGTCAGAAGAATGAGGACTCTTAGTGGTTAATTCTTCTCGGAGCTGGAAAACTTAGACAATGTTAAGCTGATGGACCTCCTGAGATTCATATCACTGTCTAGGCGGTTCTAACAGCGGACCATCTCTACAGTGTTTCCATGGTTAAAGAATTGGGTACAGTGGACCAGAACTGTTGGTGCAAGAACTGCAGAGAAAGTTTCTAAAGAATGGATAGGGGGAACGGCTACCCCACACTGATGTGGAGACAACAGAAGGAAACACAAGTCTGATGGAGTAGCAAAAGCGCTGAAGCCTTTCGTCTAAGGGCCGATGGACTTACCATCTTATCCCAATAATTGAGACTTGGATAAACCGCAGACATTGTGAAGTAAACTTTTACATAACACAAGTACTAACGGGAAATGGTTGCTTCCGGTCTATACCGCTTTAAGAATGGTAACTCCTCCAATTGTCCATCATCCAGTGATACCCCCGAAGATGTGGAGCACACTGCCCATGATTCCAGCTACAAAGAGAATCAGTGCAAAGAGTGCTCGGAGAAACACCAACTCCTGAGAAGATAGTACATCACATGCTAGATTTCGCAAATAAGTGGAACGTAGTGAGTTCGTATGCTAAGGCTTATGCCAAGAGTTGAGGCGGCTAGAGCGAAAAAGGAGAGAGAGTCAGGAAAACACACGAAGTAACATCGTGAACGCGAGTAGTCACACAGGTAACGTAGGTATATACCAAAATATACCTAAGCAAACGCACAGGCAGATTAACATACGCACATGCATGCGTACATAACAACACGCAAATATTTAAAGCAACGAACAAGGTGATGCGAATAGAAGAAATGTCAAACCTGCTCCAGGGAAAGAATGTCTTGACTGGCGGTGCCGCGGGGGAACAACAGGACAGATAAATAGGAGGAAATGCAGGAGCATGGAATCGGACATAACTCGTAACACGGGCTATAAGTATCCATACTGGATTTTATGAATAAAAAAAAAAATTGTCTAAGCGAGCAGTTTTGTCACAAGCCACCCATCTACCTAACCTAACCTAACTGCTGTTCAGCGACTAACGTCAGATTTGTGTACTCTATGTGTCAAAAATAATAAAATCTTTGAGATATACAAAAAAAAAAAAAACCCCTAGCATTACAAGGGGGTTACAAATTCTTTAAAAAATCTTAAGGCAAACATATGCTAGCTTACTCTACAAGCGTTGACGATTTAACGGACTAATACAACATGTATAGTATGTTACATTCGATTATACCTGCTGCTAGACAGAGTTCTCTATGTACTCGTGTGCAGCAAGACGACGAGGCGAACCCCACAGGCGGATCAGTAGAACTGCAGTGAAGTGGGAGGGTTATGATCTCTTGTTTTTGAATCATAACCTCGCCGAAATACGAACAAGAAGATGTAGCAAGACGTTGTTCTAAAAATACAAGCGTAATCGAATGCCTTCAAGAGCCCACTTCTATTCATGTTGATTCAAAAAAATAAAAATAAAAAAATAATAAAAAAAGAGACGATCACATAGAACTTCTTACCACTGAAACCATAAATCGGAAGTTACAGACAGCGCAATATGCACTAGAAAGAACTTGTAAACCTCTATTCCGAGAGACTTACAATATAAGGATATATACATAAGCACTCCACAAGCAGAGGCTGAATGAATGACGGGACGTTATCATTCATTCATGGTAAGAGGTTGTGGACAACCCCCGGATGTGTAAGATCGGGACCGCCTAATAGTTAGCAAAGTACTAAGACCCCTGACTCTGAATTAAGTGGAAAAAATGTTCATGAATTACAAAGCAACTAAAAAAAATAGGAAATTTCTCTATAAGCATATTTGGACACAAACCAAGTGACGTATAAAAAAAAGATATAAAGGGAAGCTACGTATATACAACCCACATATAGATTTTATAATACCTTAGCACTTTTCTATAGGCAATGGCCTACTAATATAATTTAATAGGTTCATATGTTATAATGTCATAATAGCTTAAGTCCTTGTTTTTTTTTATTATAATTTTCCAGTATAGGCCTTCAAAGTTTTCATTTATTCGAAAATTGTATGGAAAAAATCAAACAAGTCGGCAACCATTACAGACACTGAACTCAAAATTAAAGAAATTGTACAAAAGTTCTGGCTCTGGTTTCTTCAATCAGTATTTTTATTTTTTATTTTTTAAATTTGCGCGCACTCAAAGGGTTATGAATACCTTTAACATGTTTACACACAGTGTGGGCGTTGGAAAGGATAGAGAGAGAGAGAGCTATTCTTTGTAAATAAAGAAAATTGGTTGTGTTTATCGGGTCAAGTGGCCGTCCCTAGAATTGATGCACATTCAGGTTCGTTCCACAGCATTTTCCATCACTTTTTTCAAAACTCTGGGCGCTAGGTTCTCCACTTCTTGTTGGATGTTCCCCTTTAGGACCACCAAGGTCTGTAAATTGGTAGCATAAGCTCGTGACTTTAAAAAAAAAAACTTAAAGAAAGAAGTTTAGAACGGTTAAATCGGTTAAATCGGGCGATGTTGGGGGCTAGTGCAAGTTGTTAAAACGAAATATTGAACATCCGGGAAATGCTTGCGGCAGAACGTCAACTGTCGCTGGCGCTCTGTGTGTGGTTGCACCGTCGCACAGTGGTTTGGTTTGTACGGGGAGGGCGGAAAAAATCGGTTAAATCTGCACTATTTAACGGATTTTAATGAAATTTAGCACACTTGTTAAGATTAGTATTATACGTATTTGGTCAAAATTTCGTTAAGACAAAATGGTTAGAAAAAAAGTTATTGACATTTTTCTAAAATTTGAGGGTTTTGATGTTGTACTGAAATAAAAGTTTTTTTTTTAGTAAAGTCTGAACTTTTTATTTTGAATAAAATATTATAAACTATGTATATCATAAACATAAACAAAAACAAATACTTCCAAAATTATATATAAAACATAAATAAAACAAATGCTGTTCGTTGGTCATCGCATCACTTGAGAACGGCTAGACCAATTTGGCTCGTTTTACTTTCAAAATCTTCGTAATAGTAAGGTTTTTGCGGAAAGAAAAATTGGACAAGTTGCCCGGAAAATTGGAAAATTCGGGAAAACCTGAAAGTGTTTTTTTTCCATTGGAAAAAATGTGTGTATCTATGATTGTATGCCATAGACTCCGAAACTACTTAACTGATTGAGCTCAAATTTTCACGCAATCTTCAGTATTAGCTCTAGAATATTTCTATTAAGAAGTTTGGTCAAAATCGGTCGACTACTTTAGTATTATAGTAGTTTAGTACAAAAAAAAAGCTCTTTTGTTAGTCGCATCGCAGCAAAGCACGACGGGACCATCGGTCCAGCAGTTTACCGACTACTTTAATATTAGTACTTTACTACTAATTTTTTGTTATATATATACTAACGGTTGCACCACTTACCCACTATTGGCCGGCACAAAACTGTTCTCTAATAGACTTAGCCCGAGGCGCCTGCCTGACAGTTGTTTTATTTTTGCTAGGCGAAGCAACGCTCGTTACCGTTCCCATTCTCCAGCTGCCTTGACGTGGCGGAACGGCTTAAGAGCCAATGACCCTAAAAGTCCGAAAGGACCCCAGGTGAGACATCGAACTAAAGGCTGAAGACGTCTTGACTGTGACGCAAAACCAATTGACAGTATGATGGAAGAAACATTTACGGTATTTACTCCAGGTGGTACTCGCGCAAGTGACAATCCACCCGTGGTCTTTTCGACCTCGGCCGGGACAAGGATTCTGGAGGTCCCAACCAGCATACTCAAACCCCCTGCCTCTGGCGTTGACCCGGAAGTAGTAGCGATGCTTGCTTCTGAAGAATCCTGCAGCTCTGTCTCCGACTCGTTTGGTGGACTGGGCTAGAATGACGGAGAAAGTGGCGGAAAGGCTTCGGCTGGAACGTCTTATCTCTGTTTTAATAGTCGGGCAGCTGGTCGAAGTTATGTTGGTGATGGTTTAACTCGGGATACCGAAAAAGGTGAACGAGCTCCTGAAACGGCGCACTCCGATAAGCTCCTGACTAAGAGTCAGTTGAAGAGGAGAAGAAGGAAGGCGGCGATGGCGCGGTGCAAAGAGGCTGCAGAGTCAGCTGAACGCGCAAGCGCCGGTAGCAGTCATCCCTCAATGGCGGCGGGACAGAGGCCTGGGTCGGCAGAGAGTACTCCGACTGGTGTCGATCTATCCCTCGGACCCAACGTCGGCTCCCCTTCGGTTGGCTCGAACAGGTCAAAGCGGACGAAGCAAGTTTCGCCTACTTTCATGGGAGCGTGTGCGCATCTGATGCGCGCCCCTCTGCTGGACACACTCTTACCGGTGGCGTTATCTGCGCACAAAATATGAGTGATTTTGGTGCTGTTACCCCTAAAGGTCCCAGCGCTAGCGGACAGAAAATGGCGGACGCAGGCAAAGCCACGGGTAAGGGTGCTCGTCTCGGCGGAAGCGTGGGTGCATCAGGTGCTCGCCTTTCTACCAAGAAGCCTCAAACCGGAGGTATTACCCGGGCACAAAATCTGGGTGTTGCGCGTGCTGGAACTTCTAAAAGCTCTAGCACTTGCGGACAGAAATTGGCTGAGGCGGATAAGACCCTCGGTAAGAAGCAATTCGTATCGAAGGAGCGAAGGGAGCAGGTTCTGTCTAGTGAAACTGCTTCCTCTGCTCTAACGTTACGAATCGCAAGAGCTGGCAATGATCACAAGATGACCCACACGGAGTGCAAACACTGCGAAGATCGTCTGTAAGAGCTGGCTTCGGTAGCAAATGCCTGGATTCAAGTGAAGGGCTGTGCGTTAAAGAGCGGAACCTTCATGGTGAAGTGCTCCTCGCAGCAAACCCTTGAATGGCTAAGCAATGCGATGCCGAAAATACCACCCTTGGGGACCACTTCCTTTGTGGTTCTCATGCCTATCAAGAAAACGCGCGACATTTGCTTTATCCCGGGGAAACTCAGGAAAACGGGGAATGTGCTGACGCGTCTCCCCACCCAGAATCCTGGCCTCGACACGAGCGAATGCTTCGTCTACTCTCACGGCAAGTGCAAGAATTGGGGAAATGTGGAAGGCTGTTCGCTTGTTGTGGGTTTAGATCTTGGCTCTGTGGAAGTCTTGAAGTCTGGGTATGACATGCGTCCTTACCTGCATCTTGGAAGGATTCATTTCCGCTTAGCTTCCAAATGAGTGCAAGTAATGGGCGAAAACCACCGACTATATCTATGATATTTTCGCAGATTAACCTGCATCACTCCAAGGCTGCTACCGCTCTCTTAAGTAGTAGACTTTCCGTGGTGCGTACAAAACCCCACATAACATCTATCCAGGAACCATATGTGCGGAACAAGCGCATATGTGGATTTGGGGGTGTTCGTGGAGTAACGGTGCTATGTGACGAGCGATCTGAAAGATCGAGAGCTTGTCTGATTGTGCCGAATTTCCTCTCAGTAACCAAGCTTGGACAATTCTGTGGACAGGATCTGGTTGCTGCAGCTGTAAGCTACGAAACGACCGGAAGTTGGAAAACCTTCGTCATTGCGTCGGCTTAGTTTCCTTATGATTCGGTAATGCCTCCACCACCGAAGGCGGTTGCCGAACTCATAAAGTATTGTGACACTCGGGAGACGGAACTAGTCATATGCTGCGATACTAATGCTCAGAATACAGTCTGTGGCAGCAGCAAATGTAACATACGAGGAAACCATCTCTTAGACTTTATACTATAATCTGGTATGGCAATAAACAATGTTGGCTCCTAGCCAACTTTTGTTACGGCAAGGAGGCAGGAGGTAATTGACTTGGCTTTATCTAATAGGTACTTCAAGTCGATTACTAACTGGAGGGTACTGCCAGAGGTGTCCTTATCAGATCATAGATACGTCGTTTTTCAAATCGGATGCGAAGCTTTAGCTTTGCAGGAGAGGAGGAATCCGAGGAAACCAACTGGGTGCGGCTTAGGAAAGAGCTAGACAGATCTGTCAAAACTCCAAATAAACTCAAAACGAAACGAAATGTTGAGGATGCTGTTCAAAACCTGACCAGTGTCCTTACCAACTATTTTGAACTGACGTGTCCAAGACAAAAAACTCCTGCAGAACGCCGGTTCCCTGGTGGAGCCAGGAACTACACCGGCTTAGGAAAAAATTCAGAAAACTTTGTCTCTTAAGACAAATTTAGAAGGCAACTGGGATCTCTGTAGATCGAGCAAAAAGACTATAAGAAGTTAATTCGGTTGTCGAAAAGTGCTTCTTATAGAGATTTTTGTGAAAAGATCGAGACACTCGGTGAAACCAATAGGTTGGTTAAAGTCCTCAAAAGAGGTAAGCCGACCAAACCGGAGTCACTCAGACGGTCTGATGGCAAGTTTACTGAGACGAAAGCGGAAACTTTTAGTCTTCTGCTGGAGACTCACATTCCTGGCAATCATATAATCACTAAGTCGTAGCTTGGCCCGCTTACCCAGGCTGAGCTTGATCTAAGTCAGAAAACTCGGCGCAGCTGGTATACTGCCTCAGCCGTGGTAACAGTTGAGGCCATCAAATATGTTGTGGCATCTTTTGATGGTTTGAAATCGCCTGGCACCGATGAATATATCCGGCTATGCTGCGACAGGGTATAGACCAGTTGCTGCCAACACTGAAAAGAATTTTCACCGCTGTTCTGGCGCTGGCATATATTCTTACACCTTGTCGAACAGTCAGAGTAGCTTTCATACCGAAAATTGGTAAGGAAGACTATTCGCTCCCCAAGAGTTTCAGACTTATAAGCTTGACATCCTTCTTACTGAAAAGTATGGAGAGACTGGTAGAATTTCACGTGCGCAAAGTTGCTTTGAAACTGCATCCACTATCGGAGATGCAGCATGCCTATCAGCGTGGGAAATCCTGCGAGACCGCACTTCAAAATTTAGTGGTCAGAATTGAATGCGCGCTTGATAGGAGAGAATACGCGATGGGTATCTTCATCGACATTGAGGGTGCTTTTGACAATGCGACTTTTGACTGCATGTGCGACTTTGCCAGACAACACGGGGTAGATGAAACATTAGTGTTGTGTATTAAAGCGATGCTAATGAATAGAACTTTAGTAGTGGATGCGGATTGTGGCCCATATGTTATGACAGGGGTAAACAGGGGCTGTCCGCAAGGTAGTGTTCTATCTCCATTGTTATGGTGCATGGTGGTCAACTCTCTGTTGAACACTCTAAGTAGTTCTAACGTCTACGCTCAGGCATATGCGGATGATGTCGCCGTACTTTCTGTCGGGCCATGCCTGGCGACGGTCTGTGCTAACGCGCAGTCGGCGCTGGACATGATTGATGAATGGTGTACTAGGAGTGGGCTTTCGGTGAATCCTCTTAAAACTGAGGTTGTTCTTTTTACGAGAAGGAGGATTTTGACCGGTCTGACTCAAACAGTGTATCACCGAATAAAGTTCTCTGGATCTAAACGGCTATGATAAGACCATTCCTCGCATATGCGTCGGTTGTTTGGTGGAAGGGGCTCTCGCGTAAATATGTGGTTGCTTTTTGCCCGAAACTCCAAAGAATGGCTTATCTCGGCTGCTCGGGAGCTTTCCCGGGTACGCCTGGCTCTGCTCTAGACGCTTTCTGAACTTACCTCCCCTTGATACTTACATCATGGGTTGCACTATCAAAGCCATCCATCGTCTTAGGCGGGGCGGTTTTTGGTATACTCCACCCGGGAACTTTGATGAACTTGCGGAACACTTATCTTACGACTCTGGTCTTATGGATATGCCGTCTGATGCAATGACACCAGAACTCCAGCTGATGCGCAAATTCAGAGTCGACTTTCTTTGTGGACTGGCGTCGGTCAGAGTCTGAGCCGGGAATGGAATGTAGTCGTATTTTCACGGACGGTTCCAAAACCAGTCAAAGGTCTGGTGCTGGGGTCTTCGTGGAAGTCGACAACATTAGAATTCACATCTCGTTAGGCAAATATGCGTCTGTTTTCCAAGCGGAAACTTATGCAATCCTAATGGCCATGAACTACATATGTTGTGAAGAACCGGTGGAAGGGACGTAGCATTTGTGTCTGTAGTGACAGTCAACCTGCGCTTAAGGCCTTGATTAACTCTTTAACCACTTCCAAAATAATTCGTGAAACCAAAAACTCTTTAAACTCGGTCGCAAGGCTAAATTCTCTGTCTCTTATCTGGGTCCCAGGTCACACTGGGATCTTGGGGAACGAGATCTCCGATGAGATTGCTAGACAAGGCTCAGAGGAGGCTTCCTCAGGTCCCAAACCCGCGTGGGGTTTCCCTGCGTCCTCGGTTAGGGCTTCCATTGACGATTGGGTCTCTGACGAGCACAATTGTGTGTGGCATGACTCTCCAGGATGCAGGTCCGGGCCGTCTGTAAGAAATCAGCGGCATTCTTGTTGCGTCTCAGCAGAAAAGACTGTAGACATCTTATTGGCGTCTTGACAGGCCACTTCGCTTTTGCCAAGCACCTTAACGTGTTAGGCTTAAGTGACACTAGAATCTGCGACGCTTGTGGAGAGAGCGACGACACTGCGGAACATTATCTCTATGAGTGTCCGGCCTTTGCTCGTATCAGGTGGCAGATCTTCGGTGCGGATGTGGTGAGTGCTGGTACTGTAAGCTCCTCATCACTGAAGTGTTCGCTTGGCTTTCTTTGAAAGTCACGGAAATTCCAATAAAATGGGTAAATCAGGGTTTGCTCTCTGGCAGTACAATGGACCAGTTGTGCCTGAGTGCTCCAGTCGAGTGTTTCCTATCCCGACAAAAACAAAAAAAAAAAAAAGAAATACGGAGGCGGTCTACAGAACCAATGCCTTGAGAGCATGCAGCGCCTTTCGAACAACCTCCTACGACGCGGCATCCGAAATGGCTGGAATGGTGCCAATAGACCTCGTTAAAGAAGTTCAACGGAAATATCGTGCCAGTGACACTGAAGTCCCACTAAGAACAAGCCTCAAAGAATGGCAAGATACCATATATAGAACTTTTCTGACAAAGGCAGACGGACACAGAGATTGATCCCCAATATAGACCCTTAGATTAATGGGAAGCATGGAGAGCTGAACTTCTACCTGACGCAAATGTTTGCTGCCTCCACAGATTTGGATACGAAGACAACCCTTATTGCCCAACGTGCACGGAAGCAGTCGAGGATATGCGGAGCACATCATTTTTTTTTATAATTTGCACTCACTCAAGAGGTTATGAATACCCTTAACATGTTTACACACAGTACGGGCTTTGGAAAGGATAGATGATGGAGAAAAAGATTTTTTTTTGTGTAGCGGTTTTGAAGCTCAGTTGTTTATGCTTCAGAGAAACTCCTGGGGTGGCGTCCAGATAACTGGTTCGATTTTTGCTATTTTTTATTGTGTTTGCTTCTGATTCACAGTATATTTTTCACGATAATTGATGTCATAGGCAAATCATGTTCCACTGTGGACGATATGTTATTATGAAGAACATAACTTGCTGGCGAATAGACTGAGTGTGGACTTAACACCAGAGAACATCACAATTGGGCTAACAACTTAGCTATTGAGAGGAGAGGGAGTGAACAATCCCGCATTAATTATTAGCAATGCAATTAAGTGTATATTAAAACAGAAGTAATAAGCATAAATAAATAGCCAAACTGTTTGCGTAAAATTTATAGTTGTACGTCAATGAAGAACTAACCGCCGATAAACCAATGAAACCATGGTTAGTTTCATTCCGCTTGATATACTATATACTGTTGCAGTCTGGCGGGCAAAACCGCCAGAAGACTGAGAGAAGACATAAACCTGATGATAGCATTTGAAAGGAGATTTGCTATAGGAAATCCTGACAGAATGTACCTACTGGAAAAACCGAAGAACCAAGTAGAAAAAGGAACTCGCCTTCTATGCCGACGGTTTTAAGATGGACATTGGCACGGGAGCCGGAGTTTGTTGTGAAGCCCTAGCAATAAACCACTCCTTTAGAATAAACGACGATTGCAATGTCTTTCAGGCCGAAATCACAGCAGTAATATCGTTGGTAAAATGGTCATTGTTAATATAGACAGCCAGGCAGCCGTTAAGGCTCTGGACTCTGCTGTAATCAGGTCGAGGCTTGTGGAAACCTGCAAATCACTTCTAAAGTACATATCTAAAGCCAATGCGGTGACCCTCTGCTAGATACCAGGGCATATGGATATCGAAGAAAACGAAAGGGCTGACGAGATTGCTAGGAAGTGGTCGGCGCTGCATGTATCACAGGATCTCCCTTTTGTAGTGATCCTAATTTGTTCCCTGTGGAAGAAAATAGAAGTTGAAGCCACCGGTCGAGCAAACAGACGCTGAGTTTATCTGGAAACATGTGCAACGGCCAGGGCACTATGGCCGGTCTTCAGCAACAAGAGATTAACCTCTCTGGTAAAACTTAGTCGTTATAACACACAAGTTGTTTCCTCCATAATCACTGGTCATTGTCCCATTGGCGCTCACGCGGGGCGACTAGGTGTGCTGCATAACGACTATTGTAGAAGCTGCAGGTACGAAGAAGAAATTTAATCTGTTCGTCACCTGCTGTGTGTTGTCCTGCCCTATCTGTCAGAAGAATGAGGACTCTTAGTGGTTAATTCTTCTCGGAGCTGGAAAACTTAGACAATGTTAAGCTGATGGACCTCCTGAGATTCATATCACTGTCTAGGCGGTTCTAACAGCGGACTATCTCTACAGTGTTTCCATGGTTAAAGAATTGGGTACAGTGGACCAGAACTGTTGGTGTAAGAACTGCAGGGAAAGTTCCGAAAGAATGGATAGGAGGGACCGCTACCCCACACTGATGTGGAGACAACAGAAGAAAACACAAGTCTGAGGGAGTAACAGAAGCGCTGGAGCCTTTGGTCTAAGGGCCGATGGACTTACCATCTCATCCCAATAATTGAGACTTGGATAAACCGCAGACATTGTGAAGTAAACTTTTACATAACACAACTACTAACGGGAAATGGTTGCTTTCGGTCTATACCGCCCTAAGAATGGTGACTCCTCCAATTGTCCATCATTCAGATGTGGAGCATACATTATTTTACTGCCCACGATTCCAGCTACAAAGAGAATCAGTGTACTCGGAGAAACACCAAGTACTGAGAAGATAGTACAACACATGCTAGATTCCGAAAATAAGTGGAATGTAGTGAGTTCGTATGCCAAGGATTATGCCAAGAGTTGAGGCGACTAGAGCGAGAAAAGAGAGAGAGTCAGGAAAACACACGAAGTAACATCGTGAACGCGAGTAGTCACACAGGTAACGTAGGTATATACCAAAATATACCTAAGCAAACACACAGGCAGATTAACATACGCACATGCATGCGTACATAACAACACGCAAATATTTAAAGCAACGAACAAGGTGATGCGAATAGAAGAAATGTCAAACCTGCTCCAGGGAAAGAATGTCTTGACTGGCGGTGCCGCGGGGGAACAACAGGACAGAGAAATAGGAGGAAAATGCAGGAGCATGGAGTCGAACATAACTCGTAACGCGGGCTATAAGTATCCATACTGGATTTTACGAATAAAAAAAAATTGTCTAAACGAGCAGTTTTGTCACAAGCCACCCACCTACCTAACGTAACCTAACTGCTGTTCAGCAACTAACGTCAGATTTGTGTACTCTATGTGTCAAAAATAATAAAATCTTTGAGATATACAAAAAAAAAAACCCTAGCATTACAAGGGGGTTACAAATTCTTTAAAAAATCTTGAGGCAAACATATGCTAGCTTACGCTACAAGCGTTGACGATTTAACGGACTAATACAACATGTATAGTATGTTACATTCGATTATACCTGCTGCTAGACAGAGTTCTCTATGTACTCGTGTGCAGCAAGACGACGAGGCGAACCCCACAGGCGGATCAGTAGAACTGCAGTGAAGTGGGAGGGTTATGATCTCTTGTTTTTGAATCATAACCTCGCCGAAATACGAACAAGAAGATGTAGCAAGACGTTGTTCTAAAAATACAAGCGTAATCTAATGCCTTCAAGAGCCCACTTCTATTCATGTTGATTCAAAAAAATAAAAATAAAAAAATAATAAAAAAAGAGACGATCACATAGAACTTCTTACCACTGAAACCATAAATCGGAAGTTACAGACAGCGCAATATGCACTAGAAAGAACTTGTAAACCTCTATTCCGAGAGACTTACAATATAAGGATATATACATAAGCACTCCACAAGCAGAGGCTGAATGAATGACTGGACGTTTTCATTCATTCATGGTAAGAGGTTGTGGACAACCCCCGGATGTGTAAGATCGGGACCGCCTAATAGTTAGCAAAGTACTAAGACCCCTGACTCCGAATTAAGTGGAAAAAATTTTCATGAATTACAAAGCAACTAAAAAAAATAGGAAATTTCTCTATAAGCATATTTGGACACAAACCAAGTGACGTATAAAAAAAAGATATAAAGGGAAGCTACGTATATACAACCCACATATAGATTTTATAATACCTTAGCACTTTTCTCTAGGCAATGGCCTACTAATATAATTTAATAGGTTCATATGTTAATAATGTCATAATAGCTTAAGTCCTTGTTGATTTTTTTTAAGTTTTCCAGGAATAGGGCTTCAAAGTTCTGGCTCTGGTTTCTTCAATCAGTATTTTTTTTTTTATAATTTGCGCGCACTCAAAGGGTTATGAATACCTTTAACATGTTTACACACAGTGCGGGCGTTTGAAAGGATAGAGAGAGAGAGAGAGAAAGATTTTGGTGTAGTGGTTCATGAAGCTCAGTTGTTTATGCTTCAGCTATTCTTTGTAAATAAAGAAAATTGGTTCTGTTTATCTGGTCAAGTGGCCGTCCGTAGAATTGATGCACATTCAGGTACGTTCCACAGCATTTTCCATAACTTTTTTCAAAACTCTGGGCGCTAGGTTCTCCACTTCTTGTCGGATGTTCCCCCTTAGGACCACCAAGGTCTGTAACTTGGTTGTATAAGCTCGTGACTTTAAAAAAAAAACTTAAAGAAAGAAGCTTAGAACGGTTAAATAGGGCGATCTTGGGGGCCAGTGCAAGTTGTTATAACGAAATATTGAACGGCCGGGAAATGCTTGCGGCAGAATGTTAACTGTCGCTGGCGCTGTGTGTGTGGTTGCATCGTCGCACAGTGGTTTGGTTTGTATGGGAGATCGGAAAAAAGTCTGTTAAATCTAAACTATTTAACGGATTTTAATGAAATTTAGCACACATGTTAGGATTAGTATTATACGTATTTCGTGTAAATTTGGTTAACAAAAAAGAGTTAGAAAAAAAGTTATTGAGATTTTTCTAAAATTTGAGGGTTTTGATGTTTTTTTTTTTTTAGGAAAGTCTGAACTTTTTATATTGAATAAAATATTATAAACTATGTATATTATAAACATAAACAAAAACAAATACTTCCAAAATAATATATAAAACAAAAATAAAACAAATGCTGTTCGTTGGTCATCGCATCACTTGAGAACGGCTGGACCAATTTGGCTCGTTTTACTTTCAAAATCTTCGTAATAGTCTGAATAAGGTTCTTGCGGAATGAAAAATTGAAAAAGTTGCCCGGAAAATTGGAAAATTCGGGAAAAACTGAAAGTGTTTTTCCATTGGAAAAAATGTGTGTATTTATGTTTGTATGCTATGGACTCCGAAACCACTTAACTGACTGAGCTCATATCAGGAACACGGATATGGTAAAATACGATGAAGTGCTACGGAATAAACTGATTGGGAGAGTACCCAAAATACCGAAGAGCACTTGGGATGTAGAGTCGTAGCTAAAGCATTTACAATCAGCTGTTGTAATTGCATACCAAGAGGCGTGTACTCCTACTCGGGTAGATGAAAAGGACTCTACATTTTGCTGGTGTAAGGAACTGAAAACCCTAAAAAAGGAGGAGTGGAAAGCCTCTAGCTATGCCATGAGAAGGGACCACCCTGAATCATGGGATAAGTACGAGTATAACGCAAAGAAGTAAAAGTTAAAAGGAACTTTACAACGACACAAAAGAAAGTCTGGATGGAATTTTGCTTCAATACGAGGAACATATCTGAAGTCAATGGCGCAAAATCATAGTCATCTGATTTTAAAGAATGTTAGTAGCCACTAACTATCATCTCTTTAACTTTAAAGCCGGTACTTAACTTTGAATTGAATTATAAACAATTGTTAACCTACCTACAACTAGTATCGAACCAAACCTAAAAATTTAAAGTTTGAGAACAAAAACACAGTTTAGGGAACAATGTCGTATATGAATTTCAGCCGTTGGTTGACTGAAATTTGAATTTGGAAAAGTGAAAAAGAATGGCGGATGACAGATGGTTAAAAGCCCACTCTAAAAGTAAAAGGTGCTTTTGGTGGTTTTAAAGTTAGCTCGATGTGATAACTATAAAGTTGGTTTTATGTCGAATATAAATAGAAAAACACTAATATTGACTTTGTTACGTGCTAAAATCCTTTTAAAGTGCACTTTTTGCGACTATAGTTTTGCGCCAATAGATTTCAGAGAATCATCTCCAGGGATCCAGTTTCCAAAGTCGGACTCATTCGGGATACGGAACGGAGGAGATAGTGGAGACACTGGATCATAAGACTGAGGTCCTCATGGAAATGCGCTTTCCGGGAAGAAAAAACAAGGGGCAAACAGGTTGGATAGGGCAAAAGTAACACGGATAATAACTGCAGAATCGTTTTCTCCTTACAAGACCGCAGGGCCGGATGGTTTTTTCGCAGCTTTGATGGAATGGGGGCCGACTGCATTTTACGGGTAGTGTTATATACGTTACGCGTAACATAGAGAGAAACAAATGTGGTGTTTCTTCCAAAACCGGGAAAAAAGGACTACACCAAATCGAAGTCCTTCAGACTGTTCAACCTAACATCGTTTCTGTTGAAAACAATGGAAAAGGTTTTGGTGGACCATATGGAGAGAACTGCGCTGAAACTGGATCCTTTCAACAGCAAACAACATGCGTATAGAACCGGCAGTTCTACAGAAACAGGACTACATCAGGTTTTACGCATTGCGGAAAAAGAGATACATATCGGAGGTATTACATTAACCACAATAATGGACATTGAAGGTGCCTTCGATAAAATATGCTTCGAAAATGTGAGATTAGCTTTAGAAAAACGCAGGGTTAACCAATTGGTGGTAAGATAGGTGGATAATATGATGAAAAATAGGGCGATAAATATTCAGACGGAAACTTTAAGACTTGAAGGAAGGGCTAGCAGAGGCTTCCCGCAGGCAGGAGTCTTATCGCCTAATCTGTGGAACATACCTGTGGACTGTCTCCTATAAAGACTTGATGAGAGTGGCATGCACGTTGTGGGATATACCGATGACATAGCAATAATGGCAAGAGGCAATTTTATGAATGTCACAGCAGACATCATGAGGAATGCTCTTCGAGTGGTGGAGCGGTGGTGTCTGAAAAAGGTCTCCATTAACACGGCAAAACAAATTTGATCATCTTAACAAGGAAGTAGAAAGATCGAGTTTTAACGTTTGAAACTAAAGCTGCAAATAGTGGAATAGCTTGGAACTTTCATGCAGAGAAGAATATCCCGAAGGCGGAAAAAGTGCATCATCACTGCAAGCGGGTATGTTAGCATAATGGATATACAGTGGATTCCGCTTATTTGGGACATCGCTTTATCGGGACAGCCGCTTAATTGGGACAAATGAACAAGAACGGAAACAAAAAAGAGATGATTTTGTTCGTTTATTGTGGACAGCAGCCGTTTATTCGGGACATATTCATCGCACATCTTACACACATCATCTTACAGCAGCAAAAGCCACACTATCGTTTGCAGTAATAATGACGATGAAGACGAGAAAACAAATTGAGCCAATGCCATTCAAGTAACGGTACTATCTCGTGGTGTTGCGCTCCGTTTTACCTTTGCAAAACAGTTTCATAGGTGTGTGTAAAACGGTTTCTTGTTGTTTCAATTTGTTATTCACTTTGATGTTTCTAGTTTTGTTGTGATACGACGTGGCGTGCTTTTGGTTTCGTTTCAGAAAGTGCCGAGATAAAATTAATAAGTCGCGTATCCGTGCCTACTGACCCAGAAGATTGTTGCATTTGGTTGAAATGTCCAGAAAAGATTTAACATTAGCTGATAAAATAGCTTTGCTTGATAAATTTAAAAGCCAAGCCCCGAACACTTCCTATCGTGATCTGGAAAGGATCACTGATGTTCCTAAGTCTACAATAGCACGGGTCAAAAGCCAAGAAGTTAAACTGCGTGAGGAATGGGGAAAAGGGGAAGGAAAATCAAGAAAGCGGAAACGAGGAGGAAAGGACCCAGATGTTGATAAGGCACTGAACCAATGGTTTTCTATTGTAACTGGAAGAGGAGTTTGTATTAGTGGCCCAATGTTGAAAGCTAAGGCAGACGAGCTTGCGGCAAAGTTGGGTCATGCCAATTTCAATGCTACGGATGGTTGGCTATCGCGATGGAAAACCAGACACGGGATCAAGTTTAAGAAAGCACATGGGGAGAAAGCTAGTGCAGATTCTTCCAGCGCAGATCACTGGAAATTGTGTAAGCTTCCGGAACTACTACAGATGTGGAGTCCTAATGACATTTATAACCCCGATGAAACGGGGGTATTTTACCGTGCCACGCCAGATGGTTCTTTAAGCTATAAACAACATGAACTCACAGGTTCAAAAAAAGCAATGGATCGTGTCACTGTGTTATGCTGCTGTAATATGTCGGGAAGTGATAAACGGAAGCTCTTAGTTATTGGAAAAGCCGTTAAAACTAGGGGCTTTAAAGGTCTTAGAATGGACAGTCTACCAGTACTATATTACGCCAATAAGAACGCGTGGATGACAGCCAACATTTTTTCTAAATGGCTTTCCAATTGGGATGCGGAGTTGCAACTAACTTCAAGGAGAATTCTGCTACTCATTGACAATTCGGCTGCACATCCTCCTTCAGTCAATTTAAAAAATATTAAAATAGAATTTCTTCCACCAAACACCACATCTTTGATATAACCACTGGACGTGGGAATCATAAAAAACTTAAAGACTTTTTATCGAGGAAGATTGGTGCAGTTTATCCTTGAAGCAATTGAAGAAAATCTCTTGACAACATCTACAAATGCTAGAGAAGTTAGCGCAAAGGTGAATGTTCTACAGGCTATACAATTTGTTGCGGATAGTTGGAGACAAATTAGCTGATCGACAATTCAAAACTGTTTTTCTCGCTGTGGTTTCAAAAAATCAAATCAAGAAATCATACCATGTCCAACTAATATTGAAAGCAACTATCCACTGGAGCGCGTTACAAACCATCAAGAGTTCTTATCCTTTGATAACGACCTGCAATGCCACTGCGAATACGAGGATGTTGAGGATGACATTATTGAGGAAATTGCAAGAAAAAATAACGCAGAAGATCCTGGAAGTGATGTGAAGATTGATGAACCTGCTCCAGTTCCAGTTACCACTCGAGAGGCGAGGAAGTATTTACAAGAATTGCGGCGATACTTCATGCAGGACGGCAGTGAAGGCAGCCCATTATCAGCATTAGAGGTTTGTGATGATTTTATAACATCACAAAGAACTCAAAATATTCGCCAGGCGACAATCTACCAATATCTGGAACATAAGATATGAAATCAATTTCTTTTTTATACCTTTTTTATATTTTTTCAATAAAATATGAATTCTAAATGTAAATAAGCAGTAGTTTTTTTTTACTTTCTATTCCACTGCGTTCTTTTTTACATACTATTTGAATCGTTTTGCATTTTCTTTACTTGATCATCACTTCGCTTTTTTGGGACAGCCGCTTAATTGGGACTAAACCATCTAGCCCGATGTGTCCCAAATAAGCGGAATCCACTATATACATATGATGATAATTAGACCAATTACCTCATATGCTTCCGTTGTATGGTGGCAAAAAGTCTCCCAGAAAACTGTGAAGATACATCTCTATAAGGTCCAACGTCTGGTTTGCTAAGGGATCATCGGTACAATACGGACGACACATACATGCCCAATGGACATGATCCTAGGTATTCTGTCGACAGACTTATTTATTGAGAAAGCGGCGGCGTCGACTACTCTTCGTTTGCACCGAGATACCAACTGATACTATCTTTGGCATAGGAAAATTCTGGATCCCATGAAAAACGAGAATAGGGAGTTGAATATGCCTATGGATGGAATAAAGAAAATGCGTGTATCACAAACCTCTTATCGGGAATAGAACACTTCCGGAAAGGAAGATTAGTGATATAATCATTTTTACGGATGGATCCATGATGGATGGCAGAGCGGGGGCAGCTATCTTCTCAGAAGAACTAGAACTTAACTGTCATACAGGGCCGTAGCCAGGGATACGCAGATGCTAAAGGCTGAGCCAGCCCTGGAAATACCCTGGAAAATGTCCAGCTTACCCTAGCCGCTAGTCTGAACTTGCTAAGCATTTTGAAATTTCTAGGTTTTTTTTTTTTTTTTTTTTGCTTGCGCCAAGGGGTGTGGTAATCTTCTAGAGATGCTTATAGCCCGGAATATTAGCATGCACGATTCGCAAACCCGAACAATCGAAGCCTGGAATGGGCCTACGTACTAATCCACATCCTGCATACTTCGACCACTCTCCCCGCGGGACTGCCGTTAGGTATTACTTCGCGGGGCTAGTTAGCATGTCATGCTATTCTTCATCACACATGAGCCAATGCTGCTCAATTTGCACATTCCAATTTCTGTTACTGCGTGTGTTCGTTGTCATTGTGTGTCTTTAACATGTCACTTGCGTTATATTCCATATGTGGACGTTTTTGTGTAACTTTGTCTACCTCCCAGTGTGTGTAGGATCCTTATTTCTCGCTACTGCTCGTTCCTCCAGACGTAGTTGTTGCATCACGCTGGTGATGATTTCGGTCGCTATATTCCAGGCTTCACTTGTCGTCAGCATGAATTTTATAAGTCCTCTCGGTGTCACTTGGCTGCCAGTTTCTCTCTGTAGTATGTTTTTGGCCGTCGTACACATCCGGCATTCCATTAAAACATGTTCCGCGTTCTGGATTTTTCCTTCACTGTGCGGGCAGTATGGGTCATCTACGTGCTTGTATTTGTAGAGATATTCCCAAAAGCATCCCTGATAGGAACTGTGTCATGTAGAAGTTTACATGCGTGCGGGCCTTTTACTGAACCCTGGGGGACTCCTCCCATAATTGTGTACGTCTTAGGCCCCTCTTCCGTGTCATAATGAAGAGTTCTCTCACTGAAGTAGCTGCCTATTATTCTCAGCAGTTAGTTAGGTATATGCAGGTTGCTTAGCTCTATCTGTGTAGCTCCAGCTGGCTGAGTTGAATGCGTTTTTGACATTGAGTGTTACGGCGGAGCAATACTGCTTGCTCCCTCCTAACCATGATAATACGTCAGTTTGCTTAAAGATAGGTTGTTCCCTCGAGGATGGCAATTGTGTAGTGGTAAAGTCGTCAATTTCCGCGCTAATGGTTCATGGTTCAGATCCTGATGTCAGCAAGCATTCTTTCAGGCAATCTTCAATATTGGCTCTAGAGTATTCCTACGAAGTTTGCTCAAAATCGGTCGACTACTTTAGTATAATAGTACTTTGGTATTAAAAAAAAATGCTCTTTTGTTAGTCGCATCGCAGCAAAGCACGACGGGTGCCATCGGTCCAGCAGTGTACCGACTACTTTAATATTAGTACTTTACTACTCATACTCATACGGTTGCAACACTTACCCACTATTGGCCGGCACAAAACTGTTCTCTAATAGACTTAGCCCGAGGCGCCTGCCAGACAGTTGTTGCTCCAGGCGCCTGCCAGACAGTTGTTGGTGCAGGCACCTGCCAGACAGATGTTGCTAATTGCTTCCAGTTGCGCACTCCAAGTTGGTCGAGGTCCCCTTGAACTTGTGCGCGCCACCTACGGCGACGATTCCCTCTACTGCATCGTCCCTCGGGGTTAGATTCGAAGACTCTGCGGGCCGGAGCGTTGGTGTCCATTCGCTCTACATGTCCTAGCCATCTCAGACATCCAATACGCAGTTTTTTGACTAGGTCGATGTCGCTGTATAGCTCGTATAGTTCGTGATTGAATCTTCTCCTCCAAAACCCGTCAACGCAAACGGGACCGAAAACCTTACGAAGAATTTTTCTCTCGAAGCGACCAAGGATATCTTCATCCTCTTTTAATAAAGTCCATGTGTCAGGGCCGTAAAGCAGGACTGGGATGATCAGGGTCTTATACAGAGTCTCCTTAGTTGTTCGAGAGAGGGCTTTACTGTTGAATTGCCTTATAAGCCCAAAAAAACAGCGATTGGCAAGAGTTATTCTTCGATCGATTTCTGTGCTGATTTTGTTTTTCAAATTTATAGCAGAGCCAAGGTGGACAAAGTCCCTTACAACCTCGAAGTTATAGCTGCCGACTGTGACGTTTTGTCCAATTCGTCGGTGTTGACTTTCTTTTGTTGTTGACAGCATATACTTGGTTTTGCCGTCATTTATCGCTAAACCCATTTTGGCCGCTTCCACCACAATGCTTGCAAACGCACCGGTGACAGCCCGCTGAGTTCTTCCGATAATGTGTATATCGTCGGCGTATGCAAGCAGTTGTACAGACTTGTAATAGATTATGCCTTCGGTGTTGGCTTGTGAGTTCCGCACAATCCGCTCAGGTACAATATTAAAGAAGTCGCATGACAGCGCGTCACCTAGTCTAAAACCTTTTTTGACATCAAAGGTCTCGGTGAGGTCATTACCGACCTCGATGGAGCAGTGAGCGTTCTCCATCGTCAGCCCGCACAGAGGGACAAGTTTGGCAGGGATGTCAAAACTAGACATGGCTCTATAAAGCTCTTCTCTATAGATGCTGTCATAGGCGGCCTTGAAATCGATAAAGAGGTGGTGAGTATCGATTTGGAATTCTTCTTCTCCAGGATCTGCCGAAGTGTGAAGATTTGATCGATGGTGGACTTTCCTGGCCTGAAACCGCACTGATAGGGTACAATCAGGCTGTTGATAAAAGGTTTCATGCGTTCACACAATATCGCAGAAAAGATCTTGTATGCGATGTTGAGGAGACTGATGCCTCTATAATTGGCGCAGTTGAGGGGGTCTCCTGTCTTGTGGATGGGACAAACGATGCTGAGGTTCCATTCATCAAGCATACACTTGTCTGACCAAATCTTAGACATGAATTGATGTATGCTCTCTACCAGTTCATCGCTAGCTATCTTGAAAAGTTCATCCGGTAAGCCGGTAAGGTCCATCATCCTTATCAGATTTCAGCTTGGATATACAGAGCTATTCTCACTTCGCTTTGGTCAGGTGAACGGAAATGTTGACTATCATCACCTGTGTTGAATGGTTCATTCTGCCCGACAGAGGGATGGTCTTCGTCGCCGTTATACAGTCTGCAGAAGTAGTGTTTCCATATTCTCAGCACCGACTGTAATTCTACTACGAGGTTTCCATTTTCATCTTTGCGCCTAATCTCTGGAACACCAATTCAATGGCTCCCAATTTTGACAAAAAATTCAAAACAATTCGAATCTTTTAATCCACACATACTGCTAAGAAAAAGACGCATATCGGTTGAAATCGCGAGATCCACTTCTAAGGACAGTGACTAGGCTTCGGATATCAAACTTTAACATTAATGAAGAATGGAAAAAAGACTGGAGGAATTTTTCCCCAAATACCAACAGAAACTTAGCTGACCCTACTATTCGCGTACCAGTCTCAACACATGTGAACTCAACTCAATATGATAAGGACACGGTACGGCCGATGCAGAGTTTCTGTTTATATGGGAAGCAACGGCATCTAGCGCATGCGACTGCGGAGAACCTAACCAAACGATAAAACGCATCGTTTCCAGCTGCCCCCTCACCATGCTCAAGGGCAACCTTAACGACATCCACCATGTCACACCCGATGCCCTTCTCTGTCTGACTCTTTGAAGCTAAATCTATATTTTTCGTTTACGTTTTATGTTTCAAGAAGAAGAACAAAATACACATAATTCAATGCGGAAAAAAAATAATACAAGTAAAAAAAGGAGTAAAGTAACAAGTAACCCTCAACCCTTCTCAAACAAATATGCTGCAAAAAAAAGGGGACGATCAAAATCCAGTTCAAGTACACAAACAAAAACGAGAGGGATTATGTATCTAAATGAGAACCAAAGAAGTATATACCATATTTGCAATAAAAAAAGGCGATCACGGCAATCTCACGACGATTTTTTATCTTATCTTCCGAAATTACGAAAGTTATACACCGCTACAATTACACGAGCTCAAAAGTCTCGGATTTCTGCAAACACCGGTAAGAGAAGATGAACTCTTACAGAGGTGAGTACAATTGAAAACCACAATTTGCTGGTTGTGGCCAACCTAACCGTACATTGTGAGATTTTGGACCGCCCAATTTTAATTTCAATTCATTTAGATACCATTCAGAACTGCATCGAAATATAGTTGGTGAACTATAAATAAAGGATGAAAAGGGTTAAAATTGTGTTGAATTTATTTAGACACAAACCAGTCAAATGCTCGACTTATAACGAAAAACTCAATCACAGCTTTAAGAGTGTTATACAATATAACAGAAAGCATGCAATGAGACTGCAGTTCATCCTATTTAGTAAAAAAAAATGTCTTTCTGTCGCTATGATGCTGAAGAATCATGCGCTGTAAAGCCATCATTCCAAATTGAATGCAGTTGTAATCTTTTGGTTATATACACGCGCATTTGTATGGCTTTTTTCAGTTGGTTAAAAAAAAAAAAACAACTTGTTTGCCCAGTCTCAATATAATTGCTTTAGTAAAAGGGTAAGCAAGCAATCGTTTTGTCCGTGAGTGTATATGGTTTATTACAATGTGCATATTATTTACCCTCGAGTATATTAAATTGATCAATAACACTGGTCAACACGATTTTTTGCCATTAATTAAATTATACATTTTTTGAATCGTACATGCATAAGTATTAACAAAAAAATATCAGAAAAAGTTTACTACATCGAATTATCTAAATATACGACAAAATTTATACTTGACATTGGTTAGGTAGGTAGGTAGGTAGGAGTGGTTGTGTCAGCAAACCATGCCGACACTTAATTAGCACAGAAGCGCCGTTGTATTACCACACTCAAGTGACCTAACGGATGTTAACTACTAGGGCAAAGAAGAAGAAAAAGGGGGTAAAGATTATTCAAATCCACCCCGTTGCACTGAGGAAGCTGATAATATCCCCAATGCTAATCTCCGCTAGCTCTATAAGGTTGTCGAAAAAGAGTTTACCGAAGGCGCGCTGTCTGGCCTTAACTAAAGCCGGACACTTGCAGAGGAAGTGTAAGATTGTTTCTATTTCATCAGTAGTATTGCAGCTGCGACAGTGTGCATTAAATGCAATGCCTATTCTGGCCGCATAAACCCCGATGAACTGACAGAGTTCTTGCGATATCTGTATGGTTTCTGTTTAGTAGATCTTGCGTTCTTTTCAGGGAGTATTTGGGCCACATCTGCCTGGAGATGACACAGTTCTTCACCCCCTGCCATCTGCTATCCGCCTTTAGCAGATAGTGCGCGAAGATGCCTTCCTTAAGGACTCCCAACGGGACGTTCACCTCCTTTGCTAGGGAAGCATCAAGGGAAGATCCTTGCCGCGCGAGTTCGCCCGCTCATTCCCCTTAATGTTGCTGTGACCCGGAAGCCAAAGGAGACAGATCCTTAGCCGGTGACCAAGCGAGACGAGTTCTTTTTTGCACTGTTCTACTAGCCTTGAGGATGTAGTGGCAGATACTTTAGCCTTGATAGCCGCCTGGCTGTCAATGAGGATGGCAATGGTATTTTGGGGTGTATAGGTTTGCTTGAGTATGCGGCAGGCCTCACGTACAGCAAAAACTTCCGCCTGGAAGACACTGCACGAATCAGGAAGCCGGTACGACCTGCAAATATTGAGGGAATCAGAGAATATCCCCGCCCCTACCCCGCAGTCCATTTTTGAACCGTCCGTGAAAATTGTTGATTTGAACTCATTTATCAGTTCGCCAGTTTCCCATTCCGCCCTGGATGGGATTCTGACCGTGACGTCATTTGTAAAGTTCACTGTGGGAGTTATATAGTCGGTCAGATTAGCTACCAGATCCTGCGGTAGCAAGTTCAGGATACTGCTGTGACCATACGGATTGGTGCACCAGCATCCCGTTTCTCTTATCCTGATCGCACTACAAGATGATAGCTGCATAATGTGAAGATCGATTGGTTAAAGGTGCAGAATAACGTTCAAGGCATCGGTTGGACATGTTCTCATGGCACCCGTTACGCCTGTAGCCGCAGTTCTTTGTACCCTATTGATAAGTTTGGTGTTATAAGCTTTCCTTAGCACAGGCCACCAGACTAGCGCTCCATAGGAAAGAATGGGATGCACCACGGCAGTGTACATTCATAAGACCATCTTCGGGCGAAGTCCCCACTCCTTGCTAAAGGTCTTGCTGCAGGCATAGAAAGCCACACAGGCCTTCTTTACCCGTTGCTCAATATTAAGCTTCTAGATCCAAAACTAGTACCACACCTAGGTACTTGGCACTGGAGGATAGGGAAAGTAGGTGATTGGAAGCGTAAACGTCGGTATTTTGGTTTTAGTGGTAAAGAGCATCAGTTCAGTTTTGCTTGGGTTGACGCTGAGTCCACATCCAGTGGCCCATGAGCTAATCTTGCCCAAGGCACCTTCCATAATCTCACTGATTACGGATGGAAACATCCCTGATACCAGTATTACCACGTCATCAACAACGTGGTAACTAACTCCATCCCTATCAAGTCTACATAAAATTTTGACATTGGTTACTGACAGTTTATCGCGTAGGAGTATTAGAAATACTGGACACTTTATTCAATAATCTTTCCAGTTACATAGAAAATAAAAGAATTTCTCATACAAAATATAAAAGAACTAACGGATATAAATGCATTCAACTCTTGGGAGGGGGAGGAGGAATTATACACAAAACTTTAAGGCAACTATGTGGTTAGATTAAGATTAGATTAGATTAGATTCGATTTTTATTTGTGTAATTCAAAGTTCATTACAAAAAAACGTTAACGAAAAATCATTTTGCATGGCATTGCCGTCTGCCTGATTGACAATATAATCAAATACCTATGTATGTACATAACTTTCCAAATCTCATTTAATATGAAGTAGCGAAGTAAAGTGGACTAACATTGATTAAAAATGTCCAGTCAATATTCTCTCGCGATATTGTAGTGCAATTTTGCAATATCGAAATAACTTAGGAACATTAACATCGTTGAGGAGTGCTATGACTTGATTCTCCGACAGGGCCTCGCTTCCCAAGATATGTCTTCTTATTTCCCGTAAAACTGGACACTTGCCAATGAAATGCAGAGTATCCTCCCTCTCTGCAAAATTGCACAAACTACATTGAAGAGGTAAATCTTCTCTGTGAGGTATATAATTAAGTTTTAGGAGTTCGCCCCGCAGCCTGAAGATCATCGCTATTTCATCGATGCTGTATTTATCCCGGAAATAATTCTTCTGCATCAAATTGTGATTCAAACGGCTATATATCATTCTACACAGAGATCCAGATGCTTCCTCTAAATACCCTGCCCTAGCCTGAACGTCGGCTCCTTCGATGAGCTGATAAAGTTGGTTCTTCAAACACCTTAAGTCCTCGTGATTAATTTCAATACCACAGCTGCGGCCTAATTCCAACCACTATTTGAACCATCCAGTTCTCCAACGTATAGCTTGTACAGCTGCTATTTTTGGAAGTCGGTAATCCGGCATGCTAAGAACCTTAAGAACATAATCCACTTGGAGTTTCAACGTTTTTGCGAAAAGTGGTGATAAGCCTGTTTCCAGCATAATCATGTAGTTTGGCATATTGGACGGGAGATGAAATATTCTTTTAAGGTAATATTTTAGTAGTTTTTCAACGGATTCATATTTTTTACATCCCATACTTGTGCTGCGTAGAACAGAATGGACTCCGATACCGCTTCGAAAACTTTATATTTAGCACTGTGGGCAATGAATTTGCTGTTGAAGCATCTTCTCCATGCTAAGTTTTTTTTTTTTTTGGTTGCGCCTGGAGGTGCAGAAAACTTCAAAAGATACAAATGGTCCGTACCATTGGTTATGCCCGATTCATATATCTGGCAATGCCATCAGTGCTTGTCAGTATATGCCTACGGGCTAAGCTTCACCCCTCAGAGAGGCACTATGAGAACCGGCTGCGCGTACTCATAGTAGTAGGAAATTCGTTCCTCTCATTTTTTTCATTTTTGTGATGACTACCACTAAGTTGCCTTAACGAGTAGGTACCTACTAATACCGTCATTACATGCGGTTTTTCCTTACGGCGCTAGGTCGAAAGGTCTTGTTCTTTGTAGTCGGCGGTCAAGGTCTGTCACGTCCATAGTACGGATTATTTCATTATTGCAGTGAACATGAAGACGGGTACGAAGTTCGCGAGCAAAGTTTGTTACTTCGTCCCTCACGGTAGCAATTCCTAGATCTCTGTGAATATCACTAATCCTTATATACCAAGGAGCATTCACGATTGCTCTTAGTATTTTGTTTTGAAATGCTTGCAGTAGAGCCATATTGCTTGGTTTGGTACAACCCCAAAGTTGTATACCATATGTCCAAGACGGTTTTAGGACTTGCTTATACAGAAGCAGTTTGTTGTATACGCTTAACTTCGAGTATCTTCCGAGTAGCCAATACATTTCTCTAAATCTGATTTCGAGCTCTTCGCGCTTCTTTTTAACGGGTGGTTTCCACTTAAGTTTTGCGTCTAGGGTCATTCCTAGATATTTTGCCTCGTTTGCGTACGGTATTTGCACCGAGTTAACGGATATACATAGGTAAGTTGTTTATCTTTCTTAACGTAACATTGACATGCGTTGATTTTGTCTCATTGAGGACTATTCGCCAGGTTTTTGTCCATTCGCATACATTGTTCAAAGCTCGTTGGAGTTTCCCGTTGATGATTCGACTGACTCATCCATTACGAGGATAGCCGTGTCGTCTGCGAACGTTGCTACAACGGTCCCTTCATCTTGTGGTATATCTCTTGTGTAGAGCAGGAACAGGATTGGACCAAGAACACATCCTTGCGGAACACCGGCGTAGATTTCCTTGAAATCCGAATATTCACTCCCGTGTCTAACACGGAAAAGTCTGTTTTCAAGATAAGATTCCAATATTCTGTACAACTTTTCCGGTAAGATTACCCTTAGCTTATACCTTAGGCCTTCGTGCCATACCTTGTCGAAGGCTTGCGATACGTCGAGAAAAGTGTAGAGCATATTTTTTTCCCTTCTAGGACTTTTTCAATCTCGTTCGCTATTCGATACACCTGATCGATTGTGGAATGTTTGACCCGAAAGCCGAATTGATGATCCGGGATCAAGTGTCTTTCTTCAATTACTGGTTGCAATCGTTTCAGCAGAAGTTTTTCGAAGACCTGAGATATTATTGGCAGAAGTGAAAGGGGTCTATATGATTTCTTGTCATTTGCACATTTCCCCGGTTTCGGAACCATAATAACTTCGGCGACTTTCCATTGCCTTGGAACATATAATAGTCTTAAGGAAGCATTTATAATGTAGAGCAATTTAACCAGCACTTTTTTCGGTAGCTCTTTCAAAATTTCGCCAGTGATTAAATCATATCCCAGAGCCTTGTTATTTTTCAATTTTTTTATGCCATTCGAAGTTCGGACAGGGATACGGTTTTTACTCTAAAGTTGTCTGGTGCCATATTATCATTCGGATCTTCGATCAATGGTTGTCCATCGAACGGCTTGAACGTTTCCTCTAAGTGATCGGCAAATAATTCTCTTTGTCTTCTTTTGCCCATTCCCCGTTAGCTTTCCTAATTGGCGGCGAGTGCATTACAGGTTTCCTTATGGACTTCAAGGCTTTCCATAGAGAGTAGTTTGAATACTTATCAGCGGTCAGACCCTCGAGGTAAGTAGAAGTCTCGTGATTTTTTAGGTCCTGCAGCACATTTTTTAGCCTGTTACAAAGGTGGTTCAGATAAGTTTTACCCGGTGGCGCGCGGGATTGTTGCCATCTCTGGCACGCTTTCCTCTTTTCTCGCATGAGGTCTTCGATTTCAGGCTGGTATTTGACTTTATTGTTCCGTGCTTCTGTCTTCCGCAAAGGAGTGTTTTTCCACGCTGAGCTCTGAATGGCTTCGACGAGTTTGTCGATTTCTTCTTCTATTTCGAACGGTGTCTTTAGCGGTACATTTAAAGCAACATTTTCCTTGCAGTCTCTTCTGAAAGCGTCCCAGTTAGTTTTGTTACTAGTTAACCTAGGCGGTCCTTCTTTTTTTACTAAAATAAATAAATATTTGGCGCAACAGCTCTTTGAGTGCCAGGGCCTAGCTTCTCGCAACCACTCATGTTGTGTGCGTTATATTTTTCACATGAATGGAAGGGACCTACAGTTTATTGCCGTATCCGAACGGCGATTTGAGAAGCTTTTTCGAGACAACAATACTCTCGGATGTTTGTCAGACGCTCGCGAGAGGTGGGACCGTGAAAAAACTTTTTGGTGTTTTGTAGGATTCGAACTTGGAACCTCACGCGTAGTGATCCGACACACTAACCACTTACGCCACGGCGCCCACTAGACTTCCACCTATTTTCAGAGTGACTACTGAGTGATCTGAGCATAGATCATAGCATTCTTCGATTTCCGTCAAATTTTTAGTTAACCCTTTTGCGATAAAGAAGTCGACAAGGTCAGGGATTTTATTTTTGTCAGTTGGCCAATAAGTTGGCTTTCCTGTCGAAAAAAAGTTCACCCCACGTTTCATGCTGGCTTTGTACAATAATCTGCCTTTTGTCGAATTGCATATTGATCCCCAGAAAGCGTGTTTCGCGTTAAAGTCACCACCTAAGACAAAATTAGGTCCGAGTGAGTTAAAGAGACGAACGAGGTCGTCTTCTACTAGCTTATATCCCGGAGGGAAGTAACTAGATCCGATGTTGTAGTCTAAGTGGTTTATTTTTACGGAGACTGAGCTTATTTGCATAGAATCAAATTCTATTTCTATGTTTTCGGAGTGCTTAATACAGTCTTTGATGTAAAGAGAGGACCCGCATTTTCCGAAGGATGATTCACATGGTAATCGCTGTAACCTTTTATTTTGGGTCTGAGTCCCCTTTTTAAGTGCGTTTCCGATACCAAACAAATATCAATATTATTTTTCCGTAGAAACACTTCTAACTCGTCGATTTTTTTCAGAAGGCCGTTTGCGTTCCACGTTAGTTGCTAAGTTGATGGCTGCTTCTGATTTTACTAATTTCTCCTCGATGTGGATATTCATACTAAGATTTTTCGTAAGGAACTCTCCAAGGTACTTATATTTCTCTACCAGTTCAATCATTTCACCATTGTATTTCCACTTCTCGTTAGCACCGTATCTACCACCTCCTTTCTTAAACACCATTACTTTAGACTTATCTAAATTGAGTCCTTCATGCCGGCTAAATGTTGAATAGCGCCAGAGATTGCAACAGCGATGTATAGATCAGAAGCAACAATTTTTCCAGTTTGACCAATCTGCAGATCATTGGGTACATAGCCAGCACCCACAGCAGTGCGGGAAGCACCAACAGCGGCTGAGAACTTATCAGCCAGATCGTACAAAGGTTTAAAGTTATCACCGGACTTCAAGCCACGTCCACCGGACACAATAACTTTAGCGCCAGCCAATTCTGGGCGATCTGACTTGGTCAGCTCCTGGGATACAAATTCAGACAAGTTACTTTTATATTCACCAGCTGGTGCTTGTTCAATGGTAGAACTGCCATCAGCAGCTGCGGCTTCGAAGTTGGTTCCACGGACAGTGATGACTTTGACGGTGTTCTTGAATTTAAGGGTGAGGATGGCGTTGCCTGCATAGATGGTTCTCACGAAGATATACTCTGACTTGACATCGATAATTTTCGAAATTGGCGACACATCCAACTTGGCGGCAAAGCGTGGCGGGACATTCTTCCCGAAAGCCGTGGCTCCAGCCAGAATATGCGTGAGCTTGAACTGATTTTGCGCCGCCAAAACCAGTGGAGTTATACTCTCAGCGGTGAGTCCCTTGAAAGCCTCATTCTCGGCAACAATAACTTTACCAACTCCCTGGATCTTTGACACAGCTTCAGAGGCTGGGCCATACTTGGTGCCAGCAACCAAGACAGTAACATCGCCACCGATTTTCTTGGCAGCGGTGATTATATTCAAAGTAATGGAATTTAGAGCTTCATTCTTGTGTTCGGCAACGACAAGGGTGCTCTTGCGACGGTGCAAGATGTTGGATCGAACAAAAGTCCTTGTGCTGGAGAACATCTTTGTACAAGCAGGGGATACGAAGGAAAGAGTTCAAAACTGTTATTTAACAGACAAGTGATAACCTGTTAAGATTAATAAATAAATTGTTCAACACCTCACCACTGGGAGATTTGAAGCAGAAAGTCCAAAAGTATAACTACCTTCACTAAAGAACTAGCGATAACTATGTTCAAATAGACGACCTATAACCATATACATTTAACATAGTACAATGAATTTTCGATTATTCGAATTTCATTGAACCAGAGAGAAACTTTGAATTGCCGAGGCTTTCGAATTGTGGAGGTTTCAGAGAAGGAGGTTTCAGAGAACACCGAAGGAAACTGGACCGAGTCTTATTTGGAATCCCTTGAATTGCTCAATAAAACGTGCACCATACCATGTAGCAGTACTAATGACAGCAATCACAGCGAATCGGAAACCCCTGCGGATTTGGTAACAGAGGATAGAATAGAGTGGGCAATAAGGTCGTTCTCCCCCCTTAAATCCACAGGACTTGATGGGATTATACCGATCATGCTGCAAAAAACTACACCAATTATTATCCCAGTTCTCAAAAAGCTATTTGCCAGTAGTCTTAAACAATGTCACATACCAAGAACATGGAGGGAGGTAAAAGTGGTTTTTATACCCAAGGCGGGCAAGGCTAGTCGCATCACCGCGAAGAACTTCAGACCAATAAGCCTTACCTCTCTCATCCTGAAAACACTTGAAAGATTGCTCGACATTTATATACGTAGTAGAATACGCCCGGGGAACTTATCCCCAGCCCAACACGCATGCACGAAGGGTAAATGTGTGGAAACTGGAAACCCTACGTCATGTTGTCGGCTCTATAGAAAAATTACTTAAGGATAAAGAGATCACACTGCTGCTTTTTTGGACATTGAAGGAGCCTTCAATAATGTAAATACCGAAGCGGTTAAAAGAACCCTAAGAAACCTAGACATCGACATCAGTCTAATTAACTGGATTGTTAGCATGCTCGAGGAAAGACATATAACCACCGAACTTAAGGGTTCAAAGCTCGAAGCATACGCCTCGAGGGGTACCCCTCAAGGCGGGGTAATCTCCCCACTGCTTTGGGTCATTGTTCTTAATGAGGTACTACAACAACTAAGGTACAGTGGGGTCAGAGCTATAGCGTACGTGGATGACGTTATGCTGCTTACAACAGGTAAATTCCTGCCTACCCTTAGCGAAGTGGGCGCCGTGGCGTAAGTGGTTAGTGTGTCGGATCACTACGCATGAGGTTCCAAGTTCGAATCCTAGAAAACACCAAAGAGTTTTTTCACGGTCCCACCTCTCGCGAGCTTATGACAAACATCCGAGAGTATTGTTGTCACGAAAAAGCTTCTCAAAACGCCGTTCGGATACGGCACTAAACTGTAGGTCCCTTCCATTCGTGTGAAAAATATAACGCACACAACATGAGTGGTTGCGAGAAGCTAGGCCCTGGCACTTTCAAGAGCTGTTGCGCCAAATATTTATTTTTTTTTTTTTTTACCCTTAGCGAACAACTTGACGGAGCCCTAAATACTCTTAGCATATGGGCCAGGAACTGCGGTCTAAAGGTTAAAACCCAAAAACCGAACTCGTACTTTTAAGAATAAGAGGAAAATGCCAGAGCTTAGAACACCTTCTGTTGATGGTATCCCACTCAGATTAATGCTATGAGAATTAGTCAGTCAGCGAACTGGAAACCATATAGAACAGGACACTCGATGATCCTACTCGATTACTTTAGCCTCGTGCCCGTAACGGATTACATGACGCCATATTTAGTCTTTGTAAGGCCTTTCTCTACCGCCTACCTTAGCAGGGAAGATTGGAAAAGCGGTCATATACCTAATGCCAAATCTATAGCCATCTACACAGATGATTCAAAAATGAGCACTGGTGTAGGTTCAGGTATCTTCTCCGACCCTCTAAGTGTATCAAAATCCATACGACTTCCAGACCACAGCAAGTGTTTTCCAAGCAGAGGTCTTAGCAGTGGCAATAGCCGCCCGTGTGTCTGCGGTAAGGGTCATACCGCCAGAAGGTATCACCATCTTTATCGACAGCCAGGCAGCTTTAAAAGCGATTACTGCCATAGAAATTAAATCGAAGCTTGTGAAGTGTTGTCGAGAAGAGTTCAGGGTTCTTGGAATACGGCACAAGGTACCTGGACATGAGGATATCCCAGGCAATGAGAAAGCCGACGAGCTGGCGAGAATCGGCTCAGCAGCCCTACCAGAAGAAGTTGACCCCTTGTGCGTACACTCAAGCTCGCTGCAGGGAATAAAGCCATTAAGGAGGTGAACACAAGATGGAACTCCATGGAAACTTGCGCCATCACTAGGAAGCTATGGCCATCTTTCGACAAAGCAAGGACCGAGAGAATTACTCGGAAAGATAGAAAATTCCTTTCCACCCTCGTGGGCATCATCACGGGGCACAACACTCTGCGGTACCACATGAAGAAACTACGCCTGACGGAGGACGAACTCTGTAGAGGCTGTTGTGACGAAGAAATGTTTGAGGGCATAGCCCACTTCCTGTGCCACTGTCCGAGTCTTCAACACTCCAGGAAAAAGGTCCTTGGTAAATATTTCTTCCAGGATCTCGAGGAACTCTCCGGCGTTGCAACAGAAAAGATGCTGAACTTCATCAAATCCTCAGGGTGGTTTGTATGCAGAAATGAAGTAAGTGACTGAGTTAGTAGTTTTTAGTTTCATTAGGTAAGGGATTACTTTTTCCCTCATGGGTGCCACAATGGGTCAACGCTGACCTGAGTGTGGCAGAGCGTCCCTCCCTGCTAGCCCACATACCTAACCTAAGATTCCAGCAATGGAATTTACTGCATCCGAGCACACAAATTTCAGCGTATCGATAACGCGATGGTGAATTTGTTTATTTTTTTTGAAGAAGAAAGTGACCTTGTATATTCTAGTAATGTAGATGGGCTTATGAGCAAGTTGGGCTATGACTATTCACCAGACCAATGGAGACTATTTATTGATTCATCTAAATTAAGTTAGAAAGCAGTCTTACAATGGCAATAACCTTCATTCTGTACCAATAGCACATGGAATCCATGTTAAGGAAACGTATACTAATATAAAAAATCTGAATCAAACGGTAGTGCATGCGATCATATGAAAACACAAGCGTTTTTACTCAGCTGAGGCCTACCAACTCCTACTCTCAACCTCCACGTGGTGACAGCCGGGTGCCTAATACCTTAATCCGAGAAGTGGGTAACCAACCCCGTTTGGCGGATTCTTGGTGGCAGCAGATGAGAGAGGGGAGGAAGAGTGCTTCCCACTAGAGCACTTATTTCTGTTCCAGGCGGCAGCGGACGAATTCCCTAGACGGAGTCAACGGTGGCGTCTATAGTTCCAGTTAGGTTGAACTTAGTGAATACCTTGCGCGAGCTGCTTCGACGTATTCGGATCACAGGTCGGTAAGGAATTTCCAATGTTGGTCAGGACCTTGAAATAGAGATGGTGGCAGAGGAGTCCTTAATGGGCCAACGGCAGCGCTCATACTCCCGTAATGGACTACTGGCACCGGTGTACCCGGCCCCTCGTCCTAGGGGAATAATTAAGGAACTGGGTAACTTCCCTACCACGTAAAAAAGCTATGGTTCCGAAACAACTAAAAGCCTCGGATAAGGATGGCGTGCTGCTAACATAAGCCTAATATGTGTTCATGCCCCCACGGAAGAAAAGGACCCTGCCACCAAAGAGTGTTTCTACGAGCTCCTCGACAAAACATACGAGCAATGTCCTAAATACGACGTTAAAATCGTATTGGGCGATTTTAACGCCAAAATAGGAAAGGAGGACGTCTTTGGTAGTGCAGTCGGTAAGCATAGCCTACACGACACCACGTCTGATAACGGACTAAGGCTAATTGATTTCGCTGTGGAGCGAAATGTCACCATAGCAAGCACATGGTTTCCTCATCTCGATATTCATAAGCAGACATGGCGGTCTAATGATCATGTAACGATCAACCAAATTGATCATATTGCGATCGACGCAAGGCATGCCTCCAGTATTCTGGATGTCCGGACCTTCCGAGCGGCCAACATAGACTCGGATCATTACCTTGTTGTAGCCAAGGTACAATTGCGGATATCCCAATCTGAGCAATAAAGAAGAATCACTGTGAGAAAATTTAACGTCGAAAAGCTACAATCGCAAGAGACCGCCAGACTCTTCGCTGAACGCGTATCCCGAAATCTCTCAATCACCCCTATGCCGCCAGCATCAAGTGCCGAAGAACAGTGGCAACGCTGCCAACATGCCATCAGAAACGCCGCGACTGATGTGGTGGGTCTCGCTCGCCCACCACCGCGAAACCCCTGGTTGGACGAAGAATGCCGGCGAGTGCATGCAGCAAAACAAGGGGCATACAAAGCGGCGCTGCAAAGGAAGACGAGGAGGAAGAGCATCGGCTTCTCCAAAAGAAGAAGAAAGAGCATGAGAAGCGCGCGTTTGAGAATATCGAGAGTTTATACTCCAGGAACAATGTACGGAAGTCTTACCAAAAGGTAAAAAGAACGTGTCAGAGGAGCAATACCCGTACAGGAACCTGTAGAGATGAAAATGGAAACCTCGTAGTAGAATCACAGTCGGTGCTGAGAATATGGTAAAACTACTTCTGCAGACTGTATAACGGCGACGAAGACCAACATCCCGCTGTCAGGCAGAATGAACCATTCAACATAGACGATGATAGTCAAAATTTCCGTCCACCTGACCAAAACGAAGTGAGGATAGCAATATACAAGCTAAAATCCAACAAGGCTGCTGGACCTGACGGCTTACCGGCCGAACTTTTCAAGGCAGCTGGGGATGAATTGGTAGAGTGCATACACCAACTCATCTCTAAGATTTGGTCAGACAAGTGTATGCCTGATGAATGGAACCTCAGCATCGTTTGCCCGATCGACAAGAAAGGAGACCCATTCAACTGCGCCAATTATAGAGGCATCAGTCTCCTCAACTTCGCATACAAGATCTTTTCTGCGATATTGTGTGAACGCCTAAAACTTTTTATGTACAGCCTGATTGGATCCTATCAGTACGGTTTCAAGCCAGGAAAGTCCACCATCGATCAAATCTTCACACTTCGGTAGATTCTGGTGAAAACCCAAGAATTCCAAATCGATACTCACCACATCTCTATCGATTTCAAGGCCGCCTGTGACAGCATCTATAGAGCAGAGCTTTATAGAGCCATGTCTAGTTTTGACATTCCTGCCAAACTTGTCCGTCTCTGCAGGCTGACGATGGAAAGCGCTCGCTGCTCCACCAAGGTCGGTAATGACCTCACCGAGACCTTTGATGTGAAAAAAGGTTTTAGACAAGGTGACTTCTTTAATATTGTACTTGAACGGATTGTGCGGAACTCACAAACCAACACCGGAGGCACAATCTATTACAAGTCTGTACAACTGCTTGCATACGCCGGAAGAACTCAGCGGGCTGTCACCGGTGCGTTTGCAAGCACTGAGGCGGAAGCGGCCAAAATGGGTTTAGCGATAAACGATGGCAAAACCAAGTATATGCTGTCAACAAGAAGGGAAAGCCAACATCGACGAATTGGACAAAACGTCACAGTGGGCAGCTATAACTTCGAGGTAGTAGGGGACTTTGTCTACCTTGGCTCTGCTATAAATTCGAAAAACAAGATCAGGGCAGAAATCAATCGAAGAATAACTCTTGCCAATCGCTGTTTGTTTGTATTTATAAGGCAATTCAACAGTAAAGCCCTATCTCGAACAACTAAGGAGACTCTATATAAGACCTTGATCATCCCAGTCCTGCTTTACGACGCTGAAACATGGACTTTATTAAAAGAGGAGGTCGCTTCGAGAGAAAAATTCTTCGTAAGATTTTCGGTCCCGTTTGCGTTGACGGGTTTTGGAGGAGAAGATTCAATCAAGAACTATACGAGCTGTACAGCGACATGGACTTAGTCAAAAAACTGCGTATTGGACGTCTGAGATGGGTGGGACATGTAGAGCGAATGGACACCAACGCTCCGGCCCGCAGAGTCTTCGAATCTAACTCCGGGGGATGACGCAGAAGGGGGAATCATCGCCGTAGGTGGCACGCACAAGTTCAAGGGGACCTCGATCTAAAAATACAGTTCTTCTCCTTCTTCTTCCTATTTCGGCGAGGTTATAATCCGAAAACAAGGGATCGTAACTCTCTCACTATACTGCATTTCTACTGATCCGCATGTGGGGTTCGCCTCTTTGATCTCAGAAAATATTGGCAGGCTTCCCGATTTAGGATCACTCCGTTACTGAGGCAAATCAAATGGTGGTGTCATCGCATTTGTGTGATCCAGGCGTTTACAGGCCTGACTTTCTTTCGCGATGTCTGCGGAACGTTCATTGATGTTGTCCTTTTAACGGGGTTTTAATGACCTCGTCTTTGAACCGGAGCAATACCAGTTGATCCGGCCGCGCTATATTTTTTATGAGATAGTTTCTTTGAAGTGGATTTTCGAACTTCTTATTCGATCAAGCTTTGTCACTCCTGCTGTCATACGAAGCATCTTCAAATAAACACCGACAAATGTACTGGCTACTCGGAAAACATTCGAAGTTGTGCCTACATAACAAACTGCTTATCTATAAGCAAGTGCTAAAGCCTGTGTGAACGTATGGTATACAACTTTAGGGTTGTACCAAGAACAGCAATAAAAACATCATACAAACTTTTGAAAATAAAGTTTTTAGAACGATCGTTAACGCACCGTGGTATGTACGTAACGAAGATATTCATCGGGATCTGGGAATTTCCAGAAAAAGATCGTGTTCACGGTCATTGTAACCGTACCGTCATTCAACTACTTGACGCGAATAATTCAATTCGTCGTCTGCAAAGGACAAAACCTTTTGACCTCGCGTCATAGTATATGCCGGTCGCGAAAAGGACAGGATCTTTCATTGGAATTTAACCTGTTCAAAGTGATACATTTCTTTTTAACAACATACGAATATCTTTTTTCCAAAAATCACGTGTCTCGTAAGCGAAAATCAAACTGCTGGATAAACGTCGGCTTAGTTGTAGTATTAATTTTGAAGACAGTTTGTTTTTTTAGTGAGTAAAAATCTCACACTACCATAGGTTAGGTTAGGTTAGGTTGGCTCCACACGAGAGTGCAGACACACTTAGACCAGTGAAGGTCCTTTGTGATACCATGGATCAAGCCATTAGGCCACACAGGGACTAACAAAACTAACCGGAGCTTTGGACAAAGCGATGGATGCTTATGACGTCCAAGGACGCCAGATCGCCGAGGTCGTCAAGGAAGGGGGACCATAGATGGAGCATTCTTATATGCGACAGGGCTGGACATGTGCATCCAGGTGAAGGATGGTTTCCTCCTCTTCCTCATCCCTACAGCTTCTGCAGAAGTCGTTGGAGAAGAGACCAAGTCTTTTGGCGTGTTAGCCTATAAGACAGTGTCCAGTGAGAACACCGAAAACGCAGCTGATATGTGTACGCTTTAACTTGATCAGATCGGCACTACGTTTTTGATCCAGTTTAGACCAGATCTGTCTCGAAATGTGATACGTTGAGCCGTTTACCCATCTGAGGTTGGTCTTGCTAATAGCGTTCAGCTTTAGTAGATACTTACATGTAGCGAAGGGCATACCCAGGGCTTGCCTGTCAGGCAAAATCCTTAGAGTGGTACCCTGTTTGGCGAGGTCGTCAGCCCTGCAGTTACCTGGAATGTCCCTGTGGCCCGGCACCCAGCATAGGTGAATGTTGAACTGCTCTGTCATCTCCATAAGAGATAGACGACAGTTTAAGGCGGCCTTTGAAGTGTAGGAGAACTATTCCAGGGACTTGATTGCCTGGCTGGCTGTCAGTGAAAATGCTAATATCCCTGACAGATAATATATTACATTTCAGCCAGGACAGGGCTTCCTTAATCGCCATGATTTCCACCTGGAAAACGCTACAATGATCAGGGAGGCGGTACGAGATGCTCAGATTGAGCTGTTCGGAGAAAACACCACAACCCACCCCACCCTCCATCTTAGATCCATCTGTAAAGAAGTGAACCGAAGTACCATCGACAGGGGGGGAAGTGTCCCATACATCCCGGTTAGGGATGCTCGTACGGTAGTTACAGTCAAATCTCAGTTTCGGCGGGGTTGTAGTCCGTGTTTTCGTGTTTAAAGTTGAGAAGATCAAGGATCGAGGAGTGGCCAAAGCGATAGCAGGACCACTGAGAGGAGGCTTTCAGGTGGGTGGCCGCACAGGCAGCCATATGTTTGCCGAAAATATCTAAAGGTAGCAGGTTAAACAAGATGTCCAGTGCCGCGGATGGAGTAGTTCTCAGTGCACCACTGATGCAGATGCATGCAGATCTTTGCACCTTAGCTAGTGAGGTGAACTGCCTTGTCAAGAGCAGGCCATTATACGATCACGCCATATAGTAGTATAGGCCTGATAACGGACACGTATAGCCAATGAGTGATTTGAGGTTTAATACCCCAGCTCCTACCTATAGCATTTTTACAGGAATAGAGAGCTATATTATCTTTCTTGACGCGCTCTAGTAGATTGGCCTTCCAGTTTAATTTCCTATCCAAAATAAGACCCAGATATTTTGCGTTTTCAGAGAAGGTGAGGCTGGTGCCATTTATCATAGAAGGGTCTATGAGGGGAACTTTATATTTCCTCGTGAAGAGAACGAGTTCCGTTTTATGGGGGTTAACCCCCAGTCCACATTTGGAGGCCCATTTGGTGAGCCGAAGGAGAGCATATTGGAGGATTTCCCTGAAAGTGTCCGGGTGCTTACCAGAGGCAGCAATAGCAATGTCATTGCTATGTCAATGTCTACAACCTGACGTATCCAGGTCCATCAGTAGCTCATTTACTACCACACTACTATAAGTACGCGCGGTCGGCATTATGGTGTCTTTAAAAGATTTTTCACGTGCTCTCGAAAAAAAAAAATGCTAAGCATCTTCATTTCAACTGCCGTTAATTTACTCTCATACTTATTGTACATTGTCCAACTTTGTGAACCGTATTTGATTGCTGGACGCACAACTGCGGTGTAGAGCATTCCCTTCAACTTAGAGAGGTCACAGAATATAGCGGAGATTTCTCGCCGCTTCATCCACTCTACGCGTATGTGATGATTGATGTCGTCATCACAGGTTGCTTCGCTATATATCATAGATCCCAGATATTTGAACTTTTCGCACTTGGGAAGCACTGTTCCATTCAAATAAATGTCTGGAATAGGCCTAAGTGGATCAGAGAACGGGCAGCACAAGTATTCTGTCTTTTTTGAAATAATACGATATCTATTTCCCTCCAAAACGTCCACCCACACATCAAGTGCCCGTTGCAGGGATGTAGAATCTTCATTTATGATGGCTCCATCGTCAGCAAAGAATGATTGATGTACCTTGAGGTCCGTCACCTTACCTTCAAGCAGATAGTCAAGGACTGCAATAAAGAGCAAATGACTTAAGATGCTGCCCTGGTGCACCCCGACATTAATTGGGAACACTTCGATTACTCCAGCGCGGTACTTTACTCTTCTCGTTGCTCCTTGGTACATGTCCATGATCATCGGTAAGTAGGTTTCTGGGTCCCCTCGGTGGCTTAGTGCCACTCATATCAGATCTCGTGGTTGTCAAGGATAGTCAAGGACTGCAATAAAGAACTTAAGACGCTTCCCTGGTGCACCCCGACTTTGATTGGGAACTCTTCGGTTACTCCAGCGAGACATCATACTCTTGTCTTTGCTCTTTTGTACATGATTATCTGTTCATAGGTTTCTGGAACCCCTCGATGTCTTAGCGCCACGCATCAGATTTCGTGGTTGTCTGTTCGATTAATGCTATTTCGATGTTTGCAACAGGGTCGTGTTTCCATCTCGATAGTGCACTGTATTATTTGAATTCAGTGTGAAATTTTCCCAAAGTAACACTTTAACAGCTCAAAAAAGCGATTGAGCTCTAAAAGGTGTCATACACCAGTGTAACAAAAGTAACCGAGCATAATCGTCAATGCATAGCTAGAGCTATTACTACGTATTTTCTCTTTTTCTTAAAAAAAAAGAAGAAACTCCAATCAAGACTGTTTTTTGTTTGCAGGAATAAAAAAATAAAAAAAAAAGGCGATCACGAACATCTCAACACCACAAATTTGTTTTGAAATCAATTTACGATTTTAAATTACGATTTTATTGGTTGGTTTTGTAAGCATTGGTTGCTACTTAACTTTTGTTGTTTACCTCGCTTTAGGGGGTTTTACACTTGTATCGATGCCACAATTAAGGAATGCGGTCAACCTATGAGGTGTGAGATATCAGACCGCCCGATTAAATTTGTTCTTGATTTGAGTCTGATTCGAAGCTTCAGCATAAAAGCTACTATGAACTATATACAAATGGTAAGTGAGTTTAAATCCTTGACGAATTTATTTGGACTCAAACCTGGTGAATGTCGAAATTCATATAACAGTTAAAACAACAATATAAACTCGGAAGAGAGATATGAAACATTCTCAATAAAAAGCTTTAAGTATTTCTTCAAGCGAAAGCTCTAAAAATAAACAGCAAGAAACCTTATTATATTACGTATTCGATTTTCGCATTTGAGTGGAAACCTGCCGCAGAGTGGCTTACTTTGACTTTTTGCTTGCAAAAATCATAGCTCTTAAACGAATATAGATATCGTGACAGTTTTTTCTCTTCTGCATAAATGAAGTTCCCAGTGCTATGAACTTTGCGAAAAATGTTTCAGAATCTTCTGCTGAAATAAGACCACCACCACCACCACCACAGGGGATAAATTGTTGTACGAAATATCCATTTTTACTTTTAAGCTAATATTTTCTAATACAACCGTTTGCTCGACTGATTCACTTTTAACTATTCGCATTTGAGGAGTAGGGTGGAACCTCGCTAAGGAGGGGGTCGTCGAGTGGTCCACCTATAAAGGAAACGTAAAGCAAGCCCCGTGCAGGGACGGGTTAAGAATATCACTGCAACGCCCCCCAACAACTAGCGCTTGTCGTAAAAGGCAACTAAGGGGAAAAATCAGATCTAGGCAATATAACACCCAAGTGAGCCTAGCGACACATATACTACCTTAAAAACCCTCCCACAAGTGTGCATGCGAGTCCGTGGGTTGACACGACTGGAGATCACCAGTGTCATAGAAGAAAGATCAAACAATACTAAAACAGGAGCATGCACGTGTCAAACAACAAACACCATCGTAACATGGTAATATTGCAAAACTGTATCATTATAGAAATACTTGCAAAAAGGAAAGGTACTACCCCGCCAGGCACTACCACTGCCTGGACCGAGCAGAAATGTTCGGGTCAGAGCTATACGGATTCCGAGGGGTAGCAAAATAATGAAACAGTTTCGTCGAAATTTGAGGGTCGCGAGTTGGAACGTTGGAAGCATGACCGGTCGAAGTTACGAGCTGGAAGAGATGATGAATAGAAGGCGGGTGGATCTTGTGTGTCCAAGACGAAATGGAAAAACACAATAAATCGGGCGTGTATCTTGGACGTTAGGACAAAAGTTTACAAGATGTTCTACTATGGAACGGAATCGGTATCATCCTTGCGGCAAAGCTACTTGGTAACGTCTTGAGCATTTCGAAGTCCAGCGACCGTTTGATGTCTCTCAAACTAGTTATACAAGGAGAGGTGTGGAATATTGTCAGTGAATATGCTCCCCAAAATGGGTGCAATCAGAGAGATAAAGATGCATTATGGGTAGATTTCCACAATCTCCTAAAGAACATCCCAAAGGAAGAGTTTCTGTTTGTTGGAGGAGATTTGAATGGACATGTCGGGAAGTCAAACGAAGACTATGAAGACTGCCATGGAGGACTAGGATATGGCACCAGAAACCTTCCTGGTGAAGACATCCTAAGCATGTGCAAATCACACGGTCTTATCGTGTTAAATACCATGTTCATCAAACAAAGTCGACACCTGATCACTTACAGCAGGGGTGGAGATGAAACCCAGATTGACTACCATTTGATAGCCAGTAAAAAGCCTCGGGTAAAAGATTGCAAAGTGATCCTGGGAGAGGCGATCGCTCGGCAATACCGTCACCTGCTAACAGAAATTTTTATGAAAACACCAAAGAAAAGCAAACGAACAATGGTCTCTGAGAAAGTCAAGTGGTACAATCTGGACAAAGAAAAAGGCGAGGCTTTTGTTTTCGTAATGAAAAATTACCTCTCTCACACCATCAACGAAACTGAGGATGAAGAGTGCAGAGCACAAAATATGTGGGATTCCCTACAGCGAGAGGAGGAATGCTCAGGAGATTCGTTCGCCGAAGTTCATTAACAATACTCGTGGCCAGCTTCTTGTGGATAACGAACAAATTCTGCAGAGGTGGGGGCAGTATTGTGAAGAACTTTTAAATGAACAATTTGCCCGGCTATACTTTCCAAGAGACACCCCTAACTATGAAGAAATACCCGATATTACAGTCGAAGAAGTTATTGAGGTGGTCAAATACTCAAAAAAATGAAAAGTTGGGTTGGGCCAGACGAGATGCCCTCAGAATTCTGGAAAAAGATGGGAGACATCGGGTTCAGATGGCTCAGAATTCTTATCTCCACATTTGTGAGAGGTGATCCAATGCCGAATCAATGGAGGCAAAGTTACCTCTCCCTGTATACAAAGGAAAGGGTGATACGCGAAACTGTGATAACTACCGTTCGATCAAGCTGATGTCACACACCATGAAGATCGTTGAGCGGGTATTAGGTGGCCGACTGCGAAAAATAATACGGTTATCCGATGATGAGTGCGGGTTTGTCTCGGGTAAATCAACCATAGATGCAATCCAAAGTATAAGGATCAAAGTGGAAAAACATCGTGATTCCTTAAAGGATTTGCATATTGTATTGGTTTACTTTGAAAAGGCATTCGACAGACAACCACGAGATCTGATATGGGTGGTGCTAAGACATCGAGAGGTTCCAGAAACCTATGTACAGATGATCATGGACATGTACGAAGGAGCAAAGACAAGAGTAAGACGCCCCGCTGGAGTAACCGAAGAGTTCCCAATCCATGTTTCTGCAACAACAAATATCGTCTCTCTTTGAAAAACACGTACCCCTAAAAACTATAAAAAAACATCCTTCATCACCGAAGTGGTTGACCACTAACATACAAATTCTTATGCAAAAACGGGATGTTGCTAACAAGAAATGGGGGCAAATACCGTTTACATGAATTTGTAAACAGCTATCGCCATCTGCGCAATAAAGTGGTTACCAAAATAAGGTCCGCTAAGTTCAACTATTTTAGCGCTAAGCTCGGGTCTTTTACGTCAGGGGAAAAACTCTCGAAACAGCTTCGTTAACTTGGTTATGGTAAACAAAAACTCGAGACTCCGACTGACATTGATTGCGACAAGCTCAATTTTGAGTTTATCACCCTTCCCGCGTTGCCTTCAAGTTCGGCATTTACTCCTGATATTGATCCTGAAGGTGAAAATGAAAACCTTTTTAACTTTAAAAGGATACGCGAAGAGTATATTGTGCAAGCAATTCTATCTATAAAATCCAATGCTGTGGGACTCGATGGCTTAAGCCCAAAATTCATCAAACTATTGTTACCCTTCATACTTCCATACATTACGTATATATTTAACAATGCTATAACGATGTCAGTTTTTCCATCTGAGTGGAAAAAAGCCAAGACCGTCCCTATACCAAAGAAAGCAAGCGGTAATGTAAAGGAATATAAGCCAATAGCTATTCTTCCGTTTTTGTCAAAAGTTTTTGAGAAAGTAGTCCTGTCGCAAATATGTGAGCACCTAACAACAAAACATCTTCTTTGCTCTAATCAGTCTGGTTTTCGCCCAAAGAGAAGCTGTAAAACAGCATTAATTCATGTAGTCAATGAAATTAGGAGGGCCCTAGACAAAAACCACCCCATATTTCTAACTCTACTTGACGTCTGCAAAGCATTTGATACTGTTGACCATTCCATTTTGTGCAAAAAATTAAGTAAGGAGTTCAAGTTTTCGACTTTTTCTACAAAGCTAATTTTTTCTAATTTGGACGGAAGGACACAATGTGTTACAACTGGAGAGCGGTCGACGGGATTTCTTAGTGTCCAATGTGGAGTACCATAAGGATCTATCCTTGGGCCCTTACTCTTTTCACTATATGTGAATGAACTACCCGGCGTAGTAAAACATAGCTCTGTACACATGTTTGCAGACGATGTCCAACTGCTGGTGAGCTGCCCTCTAAATGCGATTGATACCACAATATCCTCACTAAATGAAGATCTCTCAGGCATCTATGAGTGGTCGCTTAAGCATAACTTACGGCTCAACCCAAAGAAATCAAAAGTTCTTCCAATTCATAGGAAACCTATTGATGTCACAGTTGTTCCGAAAGTTCAGCTTGCACTGTGCCCAGTAGAGTGGTTTGTTTCCTCCAGAAACCTCGGTATCGTTTTTAATAGAACCCTTTCATGGGATACTCATATTAATTCTACTATCGGTAAGGTTTATGGTGGGCTTCGTACTCTTTGGGCAACTCAGCGCTTCCTACCAACTACCACTAAATTATTGTTAGCCAAAACACTACTTTTACCGGTTCTGCTCTACGGATGCGAAATCTTCTTCACCACGGATTATTATAGCAGGAGAAAACTTAATGTTATATGGTATATAATAATATCGCTCGTTACATTTTCAATTTAAAGAGATGTGACCATGTTTCCTTCTTTTCAAAACAAATAAGCGGATGTACCTTCGATAATCTTTTAAAATATAGGTCAATATGTCTCCTAAATGACATCATACAAATGCGACAGCCCGATTATCTTTTTGATAAATTAGAATTTTTCCAATCACGTAGGTCGCTAATGTTAATTCAGCCTAAATATTCCTGTGTTCCCTCTGAACGTCAGTTTTTCGTACAAGTTACTCAATTGTGGAATTCCCTGCCACCATATCTAAGAAGGATCGGAAACATGAACAGTTTTAAATCTTCTCTTTTAATGCATTTGGCCTTGTAGTAGAGTGTGCAATCAAACGTACAATTAAATTTATTGCTTTATTATTATTATTATATATTTTGTGTTATTTTTTTCTTTTTTTTCTTCAATGTAAAGTCTTTATCACTTAGTTTTTGGAAGCATTGTAATAGTTGTCTAATCTGTCTTAAACTTTCCTGACATAAATCTTAAAACTTGCTAAATTGTTAATGTCTTACGAAAATTATATAAGATTTGTATCTTTAATTGTAAGAAAGAAGTAAAATAAATACAATACAATACAATACAATACAATCAAAGTCGGGGTGGACCAGGGAAGGGTTTTAAGTCCTTTGCTCTTTTTTACAGTCCTTGATTATCTGCTTGAAGGTAAAGTGACTGACCCCAAGGTACACCAGTTATACTTTGCTGACGATGGAGCCATCACAAGTGAGGATCCTACATCCCTGCAACGAGCACTTGATGTGTGGGTGGATGCTCTGGAGGGAAATGGGTATCGCATTAGTTCAAAAAAGACCGAGTACTTGTGCTGCCCGTTCTCTGATCCACTCAGGCCTCTGCCAGACATTTATTTGAATGGGACAGTGCTTCCCAAGTGCGAACAGTTCAAATATCTGGGATCTATGAGCAATAGCAAAGCAACTTGCAATGACGACATCAATCATCGCGTAAGCGTAGGGTGGATGAAGTGGCGAGAAAATTCCGCTATCTTCTGTGATAGAAAAATGCCACTTAAGTTGAAGGAAGGCTCTACACGGCAGTTGTACGTCCAGCGCTCACATACGGTTCACAATGTTGGATAATGTACAAAAAGTATGAGAGTAAATTAACGGGAGCTGAGATGAGGATGCTTCGCATGACAGCAGGAGTGACAAAGCTTGATCGAATAAGAAGTTTGAAGATCCGTGGAAGCTTTCACATCAAGGAAACCATCGTACAAAAAATAGAGCGCGACCGGCTCAGCTGGTATTGCCACGTTCAAAGAAGAGATCATTTGAACCCTGCACGTTTCAAAGACATCGCGATGTAGGAAAGGCAGGCCTATAAACGCCTGGATCAGACAAATGCGACGACATCGGCATTTCATTGGCCTCAGTAACCGAGTGATCCAAAATCGGCAGGCCTGCCGATATTTTCTGAGGTCAAATAGGCGAACCCCACAGGCGGATCAGTAGAAATGCAGTTAAGTGGGAGGCTTATGATCCCTTATTTTCGGATCATAACCTTGCTGATAAAAGGAAGAAGAAGAAGGGAGTTAACCCGACGGCACAACCCCCAACCTGGAGTACCAGATCCTTTTTTTTACCCCTAGGACAAGAGGCCGGATACACCGATGCCAGTAACCCACTTCGGGTATATGAGCGCTGCCGTTGGCCCATTAAGGGTTCATCCGCCACCATCCCTTTTCAATACCCTGACGTAGTATTGAAAGTCCTTACAGACTTCAGCCTCAAATATGTTGAAGTAACTCCGGTAAAGTATCCGCTAGGCTGTAGACGTCACCGTTGATTCCACCGAGAGAATTCATTCGTCCTCCTTCTGAGGAGTTCTTGCTAGACTTCTGAGGCGCATATTTCAGCTAATCAGGTCAACAAGAGATGCCTCGTCCGGTTAAACATATGCGTGCTGAAGTTCACGCAGATGTGCTTACGCAGGTCTGAGTGTTCAGCTACTCATATATCGTCAGACTCAGCAAACGCTCATCGTTAGTTCACTATCAGTTACTCGTAGCTATCCAGCGGGCACCGCGAGGAGGTGATGAGACGATTTTGCAACGCCATTCATTTATCATCAGAGTCAATAAAAACCCCCTGGACAACACGAGCGCCGATTTAACGCATCCACTATCGATGAAGTTACGATTGCTATTTTTGGAGACCAATCAAACGCCGCAATGCTGGATTACAAAGAGTGGTGGAAACACATCACTTATACGATGCACTGCAATATCCGGTAATCTTCTGGCAAGTTGCAGATGGATATCACGTCAGCATCAAACAAGTCAATCCATATACCAGTGACTGAAATAATTATGAACACACTTCAAACGTTATTATTTTTTTCATTTCGATTCGATTGCAAATAATGAAAACATTATCATTGATGTTTCTGTGCCACAGATATGAGAAAAAGAAAAAATAAACAAAAAAAAAGTAAGTATTTCAACCAAGCGTCAATATTAACACAATAAGTTTAGTTTTATTTTTTATTGACTATGTAATTCATAAAAAGAAAGTGTATTACATGATAGCTTAATTAGTTTAAATTAAATATGAGCAAAAAATCGCAACCTGCTAATCAGTCACTGCTAATGAAAATTCGCATTCGCAACCTGTTAGAAACTTATAAATAAACTGCTATTGTTAATGATAATTTATCTGGCTTCAACTCACGAGTCACAATTTCTCATGCCTCATAAGTCATACTCAATTTGTCTCATACGAAAAACGTGAAGAAGAAGAGGTAGGTATAATAAAATTATAAAACTAAACTACCCTTTTTGCACGTTATCTACTGAACGTCTCATACAATTTTCTTTTCGAACATGTGCCATGTTTGTGCGAAGCTTTTTATGATACGCCACGCCAACAAGCACCAAACCAACTCATAAGGTTGCAAATCGTAGTCGCAGCTGGTTTGAAAGTTTGGTTGGATGGTATATGGTATGTATAGCAGCACAGGATTTATACTTGTTATGTTGCTATTGATGCTATTGCTGCTATCGCAGTCGCAGATGGTTTGTATTGGATCATTGCAAAAGCTCGCGCCCGATCTTCATACGTGGCGGAAAGTTTGCGGTATTACGCAACCATTGTTTGTTTTGTGGACTTGTTGTATACAGTGTTGGGACTTAAGAATTCAAAAGTGTGGTAGATTTAGGAAAAAAAGGGTGGTAGATTTTAAAAAAGAGTGGTAGATTTGAAATTTAACTGGTTCGATTCGAATCTCCGTGTGCAGTGTGAAATTATTGCAATCAGCACAATTTTCATAAACGAAAGGCAAACAACTTATATTCCTATTGTGTTCTTAATTTTTGTAATAGTATGAGTACTGTGTCATCAGAGAACAGAAGAACGTTCTATGATTCTGTTTATGTATTGTAATATCAAGTACATCATCAGGGATTGTGTGGTTTGTGTAAGCAACGACATCTATTGCCAAAACCTGCTAGCAGTAAATATTCCCACCCGATGTGCTTACATTACACAATTGTTCCACACAATATCCCAATTATTCCAGGATCGCCAATTCATCCCGAGTGACATTTAGTATATTCTAGAAGGTCTTGTATTTTATATAAATACACATACCACAACCACCGTGGACACAGTTGTTTATAAGTGAATACAGCGATTACAAGAGAGATTGGACCAGTGGTATAAACAAGCGACATTGTGAAAGTAAATCGGTAGCGACAGTTTAAATTGAAATAAATAAAGAATAAAGTGATTGAATATTGTATTAGTAATAAACGGTTAAAATACACAAAATACGGTTTTATTTAAACGAGCCCCAGCAAGAATATTACAGTATTATTTCCATTGGAAATTGTGAGAAAGAAAAAGGAACAGGAATAAAATGTGTAAAAAAATATGGAGATGTATGTCCATCTCCATATTTTTTTTATTTGGAAAAATTTGGAAGTGCGAAAAAAATGTAATGAAGAAGAAATAAAAAACGTGGTAGATTTTTTGCTTAGAGTGGTAAACGTGGTAGATTCAAAATTTATTGGAAATAGTGGTAGATCTACCACAATTGTGGTAAAGTCCCAACACTGGTTGTATACCAATGGATAGGTCGTGGCATCAGAAGTCATTTTATCGCTAGACCCCGTTGAGTTAAGTCAAATTGTGTGTGAAAAAAAAATTCTTAAATGGGAACGAAAAATTATACCTTCGCCATGTAGTGCTGCACGAGTTTCGAAAAGAAGTGAGTGTTGGAATTACAACAGAAAACATTCAGAGCGTTTATTCGGATCGTGTTCCTGCTCTTAGAACTCTTAAAAAGTGGTTTGGCAGATTTCGTAACGGTTATATGACCTTGGACGATCAAGCTCGTTCTGGATGGCCTTCCGAAATTGATGACGACATTTTGCGAACGTGGGTGCCGCATTATTTGACGGAAAAAAATAAGCTGAACCGCGTCTCCGTGGCCATATCTCTGCTTAGACGCAATGAAAATGAACCTTTCTTGGATCGAGTTGTAACAGGTGACAAAAAGTGGACTCTGTACAACAAAATGCAGCGAAAAAGAAGCTGGAAACAAACAGGTGAAGGTACAGAACCCGTGGGAAAATCTGGCTTTTATCCAATGAAGGTACTGTTATCTGTTTGGTGGGATTCCAGGGGTATAATTTTTTTTCGAACTTCTTTCACCTGGCGAATAAGTACTGTGAGCAACTCTCTAAGCTTAATGAGAAAGTTGAAGAAAATCGTCCGGTTTTGGCAAATCGAAAAGGCGTCATCTTCCATCATGATAACGCCAGGCCACATGTCGCCCGACAAACGCTGCAAAAACTGAAGGAATTAAAACGGGAAATTCTTCAGTATCCACCGTATTCCCCAGACCTTGCTCCTTCAGATTTTCATGTGTTTCGGTCCCTTCAGAACGGTTTGAATGGAAAGAAATTTGGTTCCCCTGAAGCTGTCGAAAACTACCTTACGACATTTTTTGAAGGACAACCACGCAGTTTTTATGAAAACGAAATCCGTAAGCTTGTAAAACGTTGGGAGACAATTGTAGAAAATAACGGGGACTATATAATCGATAAATAAAATTGTTTTCTTTAAAGTGTAATCGCTTGTGTTTCATTACAAATCGGGCACGAAATTTTGAAATGGTCAATAAGTTTGGTTGGTTGGTATATAGCAGTACAGGAGTTATACTTGCTGTGTTGTTATTGTTGTTATTGCTGCTATTGCAGTCGCAGCTGGTTTCCAAGTTTGGTTTGCTGCTGTATAGCAACACAGGGGCTATACTTGCTATGTTGCTATTGTTGCTATTGCTGCTATCGCAGTTGCAGCTGGTTTGTAAGTTAAGTTGGTTAGTATATAGCAGCACAGGGTTCGCAGCTGGTTCATCGAAGCCAGACGTGCGAGTAAGTTTTTTTTATGAAAGGATTTATGTATGTACTGTACATACATACATACGTGCATAAATAAGTACATAGATAGGAATTTAGTAGTTGTAAAATGGTTTGGGGCACTTGCATCATAAAATGAAAATTGGCCTATGGAAGAAAATTTAATTTTGTCTGACTCAGACAAAATAGCCGGTCAGGTGTACCTGTATGACTCCATTACGAATTCGCATTAGCAGTTTACATTCACAGTGAATGAGAAATCGCATTCACAGTTATAACTGCAAATACAAATTCACGACTAAGCCCATCTCTAGTCTAAATACGTTTGGCTGAAGCCCGGCTACCAGATTGGCAATCAATTGACATATCTTACTGCATTTATGGTGAACTTGTACAGTACTCGTACAAGCTATGTTTCTATTTAGAATATCTATAGTTTCTTCCATCTCTAATACGCGCTCTCCAAAGAACTGCTCGTGAAAATCCTTAAGGATGGGATATAGTGCAATGAAGTGGAACACACCCTCTCTTTCGTTTAGGTTGCAAAGGTTACATAGGATAGGGAGCTCGGGGCGATGAGGTGTATAATTAAGTTTTATTAACCCTGTTCTTGCCTTGAAGATTGTGATTATTTTTTGAGTAGTGTTGTTAGCCAGGATGTATGATTTTTCGTTTAGGCAATGATTCAGTTTGCTATAGTATTGCGATGTCTGAGCTTCATTTATGAAATCATCGTACATTTTGTGTCCTAGTTTCTCTAGCAGGGTGGTGGGTTTTGGTTAAAGCCATACGCACTGTTCGTTGGATGTCAGCGAAATGTTGAAATTAAATTCAGATGATAATTTTTCCCATTGCTCCGCAAACCCTCCTCTGGTTCGTAGCATATGCACCACCAGTTTTGGTATTCTATGCTCCTCCATCGCCATAACTTTTAGCACATAGTCGAAGCGAAGCTTAAGAGTGTCAATGAAAACAGGTGCAATTCCGGTCTCCAGATGAAGCATATAATTCGGTGCGTTGTTTGGTAATCTGAAGGTTCTCCTAATGAAATACCGAAGACATTTTTCAACATCTACAAATAGACTATATCCCCATATTTCGTTAAATTTGGTCGAGTACAATGGAGCTCAAACTTAGACATAAGATTAGGTTAGGCAAGGTTATGAGGTTATCATAAAACACTAAGTAACATAGTGGGCCCATCGCGATCCCTAGGGAACCTTTACGGCAAAAGACCTAAACCAATTCTCCCATACAATTAATCTCCCTACAGAATTTGAAAAGGTCCTTGTTGTGGTGCAAGGACCTCTAGCTTATCGAAGAAGTATCTTCCAATGTGCTTTAGCCTTGTCCTGGCAATGCCTTGGCACTCACAGAGTATATGTGTTATGTCCTCTGAGACATATAAATATGTCATTGCAGTACCTACGAACATCCGTGTTAGACAATCCTAGTCTCATAGCATGCTTCCTTAGGGGACAATGGACAGAGAGTATTTCTATCGCTATTCTTAGCCGTAATAATTCTAATTTTATGATCTCCCCAGATTTTCTGCAGTCTAACACAGGCCACAAGGCCTTAGGACACCCTGTGACCATCTAAGTTTGACCATGTTAGATTAGCTATGTCGATGATTCTATCACGAATAATTCCTTTAGCCCTGGTGGTTTAATACTACCAATTATGTCACTATGTGGGAGCCCCGCTCCTCTTTTGGCCAGCGCGTCGGCTTGCGCGTTGACTTCGATATCGTAGTGTCCTGGAACCCAACATAATCTGACTCAGTTCTGCATACATAATGTCCTAAGCATTGTGCGGCAATTCATGATTATCTCAGATTTGGTGACGTAAGACTCTAGCGCCTTTAGGGCAGCCTGAAATATGCATATTGAGCTTTGCATAGAGTGCCATTGCAACACTTACTACTGATGTGAATATCAAGAAGTCTTTCAAGCGTCTTGACGAAGAATGACGAAAGACGCGGCTATAGTCTTTCGCTGGAGTGTGGCTTGGCTTACCTGCTTTGGATATGAATATAACCCGCACTTCCCTCCATGCCACTGGTATGTAATAAGACCTTAAACAGTGTTTAAAAATTTCTCTAAACAGTTTAATGCCGTATCCGAAGGGCAATTTGTTTTGAGAAGCTTTTTCGTGACAACAATATTCTCGGATGTTTGTCAGACGTTCGCGAGGTGGGACCGTAAAAAAAACTTGTTGGTGTTTTCTGGAATTCGAACTTGGAACCTCACGGGCAGTGATCCGATATACTTATCACTTACGCCACAGCACCACTGTTGCGAACCTTGGCTGGAGCTTTTTACAGCATAGCTGGCAAAATTCTATCAGAGTCTAGTGCTTTGAGCGGTGCGAATGACACAATAGCCCATCGAAAATTCTTTCATGCAATGAGATTTCTTACATCGTCCCCTATTGACATACCAGTAAACGAGTAGCCATTATTCCCCTATTTCTTTGGCTCTGTTGTAGAAATGCCTAACCTGTTTTTTCTTAGAGTTCATTTCTTTACTTCACCATAGAGGTTGGAACCTCTTGGACTTCTTTTTTTGTTATTGGACAGACCCTTCCGTATGCTATGTTCATTACTTGCCTATGTTGTCTACTGCCTTATCTATATCTTGAGGATCACCGTTGCGAATAGGCTCATCTTTAGGAAGTTTCCTTACTAACTCTGTATACCTACCCCAGTCTGTTCTCTTTGGGTTTCTGTAGCTGTTGCTAATCCTGGGTTGGAAATTATTATGAAAGCGTATCCATCTGTGATCAGAAAGAGATGCCTCCTCCAAAACCCTCCAGTTCTCTACCATTAGGTGATCAGAACAAGAAGCTAGTGTTATATCAATCACTTCTTGTCTGTTCCTTACTACAAAAGTTGGCGTAGATCCCTTATTGCATATGGTGAGCTTGGTCGATAGAATGAAATCGGAAAAACACTCACCTCTTGTATTAATATCACTGCTTTCCCATTGCGAGTGATGCGCATTTGCATCGTAGCTCACGATAAAGAGCCCATTGTCATTCATTATCAACTGCTTCATCTTCATAGATGGAATCTTTGCACTCTCGACCTTGCGTCGGGCATTGCGCATAAGCACCTTTTCCAGCTGGTGTGCATTTTTCCGACTACCTTTCAACACGACCTCAGAGAAACTGGGAGCAGCAGAGTTCTTGCCACCTGCGCTACCAGTTTCTTTGGTCACTTTATCCTTAACTTCGTCATATAGTATGTTTTAAAGAGAGGAAGGTTATGCGCATAGTACGATTAATTTACGATAGATGGCGCTAAGCAACAACTTGGAAAAATTTACAAATGAAGCGGAAAATGATAACCAACAGTACAATGGCATTCCTCACGCTACAAATGAAATATTAACCACATGATAGCACAAATAAAATATTAAAGTTTACTAATCGTTCAATACAAAAACATACACACAAAAAGAAAAACATCTACTTCATTTCATTAGATGGCGTTGCAGCGCACGCAAGACATCCCTTAGTACGAAATAAAAATAAAACTTTTCAGGTTCAGAATTAAATAAAATTAAAATAATCATCCTCCTGATTAGTTGCTAGTCAATGGCGGAGGATCGAGAAGGATGGAGAGTCCACCTGAGCATGTTGCCCCCACGACCCTCATAAAGGATTAGCGGGCCATTGAAAATATATGCATGTACGACTATGTATGAAGCATTGACATACCAGATCTGTTCGCGTACACTTCTAAAACAGCGAATTTTTATGAAAATTTACGAATTTTCACGAAAACCTGTTCGAGTACGGAGAATTTTCGTAGTTTTTAACAGAAGAGAGTGTTCTCGAGAGACTAAGAAATTTCCCCATGCTGCGAATTTTAGTGCAAGAAATTTCTGTGGGCTGGTTTGTGAAAACTGTCAAATCGCTGTATATGTGATTTTTTGTTGGATTGTTCCTTCTCTTTCTCTCTTTCGCGTACAATTGGGTTTAAGGTTTGACGTTTAAAAATTGGGCAACTTTTGTGGTTCAACGCGTTCGTTTACTTTTCCGTAATGTTATCTCTCTCTGAGAGAATCTTACCCCCACTCATGGAAATTTGAGAAACTGCGAATTTTGGTGCAGAAAGTACACGAAGAGACCTACTAGTATATAGACTGCTAGTGAAATGTCAGTTCCATACAATCTCTGCCCAAAAAATAACACCAACATAACTAGCTCTCTTGTTTCGGAGTGCAAAAATGTGGGAACAAAATGCCAACCATCACCTTCAAAATGTGCTAGTTGAAATAATTACCGCTAGATGGAACCAACAAAATTTTAATAAAAAAATCGTTATTTATGCATTTTACTGTCCCATAAATTATAGAATATTGGTACATTTATTATAAATCAATTTTTTATGTAATTATGCGGATGAAAACACTGTCTTTCCACACCCAACTGCATCCAACGAAATTTCAGACAAGTGTGAATTTCCATTTTTTTCCGTTCCGAGCCAAGAGAGCTAGCGCTAATTTTGAAACCAACGCGATGTTGGCTACTAGCAGTTATAGTATGTCAATGGGATGGAGAGTCCACCTGAGCATCTTGCCCCCACGACCCTCATAAAGGATTAGCGAGTCATTGAAAATGTATGCATGCACGAGTATGTATGAAGTACAAAATAAAATAAAATGGAACAGTTTGACAGTCGATGTTGTATCTTTTTGAGCAGATTGCCGTCAAAGAGCTTGAGCTATTTTCTCTGACAAAACCACTCAATTGACTCGCTCTTCGACTCAAACTGAATTTAGCACAGTTATAATGATTAATTTTGCCAATCTGAGCGCGAATCTAATTCGAGCTTTGATAGAGTTGTCCGTAGATTCTGTCCAATCGTCTGCGTGTTAAGTTTTTGTTTAATGGTAACGAAAAAATAAAACAAAACTTATTTGATACGAATTCACTGATAACACTTAGCCTCGCATTGATCTGTTTTTTTCCCCGATCCAGTGTTGTTAACTGTGCGTTGAGATAGCAAATAGCGGACCGTAAATGATGCGTTATTCCATCTGCCTACTGCTAGTGTGTCTAGCAATTTCTATTCCGGATTCCACTGGGATGAGATTGTTCTCAAACGGATTCCTTGGTGGGCCCAGCAAAGTGCCACTAGTCTATCGTGGCAAGGAGCCCGAGGAACATTGGTTCAACCAGATACTCGACCATGACAATCCGTCGAACGGCACCCTCTGGAAGCAGGTAATTTTTTAAAATCCTAGCCAGTGGCCATTGAACAGTGTAACTCCAATCGTAGAGATATTTCGTTAACACCGAGTACTTCAGGCCGGGCGGACCGATATTCATCATGATCGGTGGTGAAGGCAAGGAGACGATGAAGTGGGTGACCAGCGGCGCTTGGGTTCAATACGCCTCCGAGTTCAATGCTCTGTGCTTCTGCTTGGAACACCGGTTCTATGGTGCAAGTCAGCCAACTAAGTAAGTGTTGCTCTCGTGGAGAAATGCGGATTCAGTCTGTTGTTTGCTTTCAGAGATATGTCGACGGAGAACCTTCGGTACCTCACATCGGAGCAGGCACTCGCCGATTTGGCCAACTTTGTAACTTCAATGAATGCGGAGATAAAGCTGGATAAATCGCAGAAGTGGATCGCATTTGGTGGGTCGTATCCTGGCTCTTTGGCCGCGTGGGCTCGAGAGAAGTATCCGGAGTTGATTCATGGTGCCATAAGTTCCAGTGGACCCTTGTTGGCCGAGGTCGACTTCAAGGAGTACTTTGAGGTGGTCCAGAACTCATTGGCATCGTATTCGGAGGAATGTGTCACAGCGGTGCGAAGATCATTTATGCAGCTGGAGATCTTGCTGAAGCATATGATTGGGCAACGCGAAATCAATGAAAAATTCCAGTAAGTTTGTGTTTTTTTTTTTTTTTGTTGTGCCAAGGGATGTGGTAATCTTCTAAAGATACTAGAAGCTCGGGCTACTAGTATGGACGATTCGCAAACCAGAATAATCGATGCCAGGAATGCGCATACGTACTAATTCACACCCTGCACATTTCTACCACTCTATACATGGGACTCATGCTATTCATCTTGCATGAGCTGTTGCTGCTTCTGCTGTTTTGCGAATTTTCTCGATTCTTCGCTGCTCAATTGTGCATTAGCTATGCATGCACCAATCTCTGTCCAACTTTTTTCTGATAACAGCAGGTGATTGATTACACACGATGGGCTATGCTGTTCTCCCATGTGAGAGCCGTCTGCAGTGGAATATTGCGTGGTCCGTTGTTTCATCTTCTTGTGGACATGGAGGCCAAAGCCGCGACGTATTGTGTCCAAATCTCGATGTCCTCTGGATAGGAACTGTGTAAGGTGTTTTTTTTTTTAAACAAGTTAGTGGCAACGCCCATATGGCGTGTAGGCACTGCGACAAGAGATCTATTGTACCAGAAGCCACCTTTTATGACAGCAGTACTTCTACTCTCCTAATGAAAGCGATAATTACGGTGGCGGAGCAGTTCCTTAGGTCAGTTGGAGATATGATCTCCTTAAGCAAAGGTTCAGGTCCAATGAACAACTCAGAGGAGCCTATTCCGGCTAGCGGGTCTGCAGTTTCGTTGCCGTCAACGCCTACATGACCCGGCACCTACCACAATTTTACTTTATTGTATCGGGCCAAGTTTTGTCGACTGTCGAAGAAGCTTAGTGCTTTAAGTGCCGCTTGGTTGTCGGTGAGCATGTGGATAGAGGCACCTTTGATCCCTGAGTGCAAGTTTCGATAGCGTAAAGCTCGGCCTGGAAAATGCTAGGACTCTCGAAATTTTGTAATTGGGTCCATACACACCGGCGCCAACTCCTGAATCCATTTTTGATCCGTCGGTATACCACACGATTCCTTTTGGATCAAGCAGCGGTCCGCCATTATTCCATGTATCACGGCTTGCGATCTCAGTGTCAAAGCTTCTACCAAAGTAGAGTCATTTGGCGGTAAAGCCAGAAACCGTGCTGAGCATATTTAACTCGGGGAAGTCGGTTAATAGATCCACATGTTCCCATGTACTGTTAAAACCCGATTTTCGAAGACTAATTGCACTGCGAATTGCCACTTTTTTTGTGAATATATGTAACGGAGTGATAGTTACAGTCTCCGTGCTCGCGATTTGTCCCAACATCGATTCTTGGTATAACTTTGTAGGTCCATCTGCCTTTTGTGGTACTCTCCCACTTGTTCTGCTAGCTGGCTAGTGATGTTGATGACCTTTCTTCTTCTTTTATTGCTCTCGCTGCAGCTGCATCTTGCGGATGGGGGAGTCTCCATATATAGATTCGCAGCATCTCATTTGCGAGAATGTCGATGAGGACCATTTCGGCTATGACAAATGCAGCTTCATCTGAGATTGTTCTAAATCCACTTCCACTGGTTCTTAGAGCACAAAGTCTGCATACGGAAGTGAATTTTGTTCGTATCGCCTTTGTTGTAATGCCTTGGGAGTAGAATTCGCCTCGCGTAACCGGGTCCCCCGATATTTGGGAGGATCCTGCAGATCGCTGCCTGGATTCCCGAGGCTTTTTTACTTATGAATTCTACTTCTTCTTCCTATTTCGGCGAGGTTATGGTCTGAAAACAAGCGATCATAACCTTCCCACTTCACTACATTTCTACTGCTCCGCATGTGGGGTTCGCCTACTCATGGATTCCACTTGACTCTTAAAGCTCAGTCGGTTGTCTGAACTTTGAACTTTATTTTACTGATTCCAGCTAAATGTTGACGTATTCTGGAACTTTTCAATTGGCTATAAGGGCGGTCTCCGTTTTATGATCAGCTCGTTCCAGACCAGCTGTCACTAACCAATTTTTAGTGAGGCATATTGTTTCATTTGTGACTGTCTCTACCTCGTAACGGGAAACACCACGCGTCTTCGAATCTAACCCGGAGGTACGACGCAGTAGAGGACCTCCTCGTCGTAGGTGGCACGCACAAGTTCAAGTGCGCAACTGGAGGCAATTAGCTAAAGACCGAGCTAAATGGAAAGGCTTGTTGGTTGAGGCCCAGATTCACCCTGAACTGTAGCGCCACCTAAGTAAGTAATTAACCACCGCGATATCATCAGTAAGTTTGTGTGTAGAAATGAATGATTAAATCCATGTACATAAATCCATTCTATTTAGGAGGCACTTGGTTGGTTGGTTAAGAGTGGCCCTTGATGATGTAGACTTAGACCAGAGAAGGTCCATTGTGCCGCCTCTAGCTTGATTTTAGGTGTTGTATAGGACCCTTAGATAATTAATGATGTATTCCTTCAATGTGGCGCTACAGTACGGGGTGAACCTGACCCTTAACCAACAATCCTCGGCCTTTAGCTAATTGGCTAAACTCTAAATTGCGCACTCTAAATTGATCGAGATCCCCTTGAACATGTGCGTGCCATCTACGGCGAGGAGGCCCTCTACTGCGTTGTCCCTACGGGCTAGATTCGAAGGCTATGCAGGTCGGAGCGTTGGTGTCCATCCGCTCTACATGTCTTAGCCATCTCAAACGTCAGTTATTTGAGTAGGTCGAATAAAGTCCGCCGTAAAGCAGGACTGGGATGATCAGGGTCTTATATAGAGTCTCCTTTGTTCGAGATAGGCCCTCCAATGTATCCGTCCTAATGTTGGCGAGTGCAGGATAGTGCAGAGGAGCTAACCAATGGTCTGTTCTTCATCTCTGCAATTTCTGCAGAAACCGTTATGGGGAATGCTTAACCTGTCGGCATGCCTTCCTATGGTGTAGAGTTCGGTGAAGACGTTTGTAAGTTTTGACTGGGTTCCCCTTCCGTGTTTCAGAATTCCGACAGATCTTCTCTTTTTTTTATAAACCTCTCGGGAGAGGTGAATCTATAACGCCAGCGCCTCGAGATGCCCGCAGATGTCTTCTAATTCTGCGCTTACAAGTTGCTGCAGTTTATAGCTTTCGCCTGAGAGTGAGTTCCAAGGACTGCTTGTCCTGTAACAAAAAGAATGTTTTTCCTCTAAGTAGTTCTCTATGCTTACATTTTTTTAATTTAGTTTAGTTTAGTTTAGTTTATTTCATCTACCTTTTCCCCCATCGAATGTTTAATTCTCATTACTACAGTTCCTTCCTCCACCGATTTTAAAAATCATCACATTTGATTTCTCCAAGTTCACTACGAGGCTCCATAAGCTGTAATATTCCGCCAAATTTATCATCAGTTTAAAGATTTAGGGGAATGTTATTATTATTATTTGTGTAGGGTTATTTTGCACTGCGACCTAATGGTCTACTGTGCCCCCTGCTAATACCTTGGGGAGGTTTGTTCCCTCGTTAGAGTCCCCTTCGCAATTGCAATTCCTGTGGAATTGTGTTTGAAGTTCATATGCTCTTACTTTGCCTTGGCGAGAATAGTTCACCTTAGAGCTCTTTCTCTAGACCAGTTTCTTTTAAGAATCTGAGAATGAGAAGTGTGTCCATGGTTAGCATATCCTCTTCTGATACTTGGTATTTGCCCAAGTATTTCAATCTTTTGTGGGTCAGTGCCCCACAAGACTCCAGAAAGTGTTCCGGAGTCTCACATGACTTGTTGCAGAATCTGCAAAGGCCTTCATTTGTTATACCTAGTTTCCGTAGATGCTCCCTGAGTTTGCAGTGCCCCGTTAGGAAGCCTGTTAGGATCCGTAGGTTATTCTTGCAGGCTTCGAATCTTTTCCGGTTGTAACATCCCAGTAGTTTCTTAGCTTGCCTCAGGCCTGTGGTGTTGTTCCAGGTTCTTGCCCTGTCTTCTCTCTCCATTTTCCTGAATTTCTCGCGTATGGTGTGTTCCCCCATTCCACAGAATGGTTCAGGTCCAATGAAGGGTTCTGCAGCCCCTTGTCTTGCCAAGGCGTCTGCTGCTTCGTTACCGTTTATCCCGACGTGACCGGGTATCCAGTAAAGTGTAACTTTATTGTTTCTGCCCAGTTCATTAAGCTTGCATAGGCATTCCCACACAAGTTTTGACTTAATGACATAGGAGTCAATTGCTTTGATAGCTGCTTGGCTGTCTGACAGTATTGCTTTGTCGCAGTTGCTGTATTCCTTTTCAAGATTGAGTTGGATGCATCTGTTTATAGCACATATTTCAGCTTGAAAGATGCTGGTGCATAGGTTCTGAGTGCTTGGTACTTGGCCCAAATACGCCCGCCCCTGTTCCCTCTCCAGTTCTCGAACCGTCTGTATACCACTTTATCGTGCGGCTGCCCAGTCTGTACATCGTGGATTCGTTGCTCCACTCTTTCTTGTTACTTAACTTTGTACTAAAGTTTTTTCCAAAGTTAAATTTCCTGATACTGTCGTCCCTGCGGACGGCCAGAAGGGGAAGCTTTTTGAGAAGTGCATCGTATTCTCTCGAACCAACACATTTCTCCCTTCCAATACCTTCTTTTGCCATCCTTAGGATCGTCCGCTGTGCATTTTGCTCCACTACAAGATGGAGCGGTGTTAGCTCTAGGAGTACTTCCATGGCTGCAGTTAGACACGTTCGCATGGCCCCAGTGATGCAGAGGCACGCAAGTCTTTGCACTGTAGTGAGTGTCTCCCTCGTTGTGACTAGACTAGTTCGCTTTGTCCGTGCTATTGCTCCATAAGTGATCATTGGTCTCACAATCGCAATGTACATCCATCTTAGAATTTTTGGACTAAACCCCCAAGACTTACCCGCTAGGCTCTTGCATATCATTAGAGCACGGGTAGCTTTTTTGGATATCTCCTCTATGTGTTTTTTCCACAAGAGTTTGCTATCTAGGTGTAGTCCTAGATATTTCACTTCCTTTACCGGTGCCAGTATCGTACCCGACAGTCAGATTGGCTTCAATTCAAGTTTTTTCTTCCTCGTGAACGGTACTATTGTGGTTTTGGCCGGGTTTATATTGAGCCCAGCCGTGCTGCACAATTCTTGAGTTACTGTTAGGCCCCTTTTGTATAATATCACATAGGGTTTCAGGGGAATAAGCTAGAAGCACAATATCGTCCACAAATAGAAGAACCTTTATGGAAACACCCTCATATTCAATGCCTCCTGGTAAAGAGTCAACAATGTCTTCGATGAAGAGCGCAAATATGACAGGGCTTAGCGAGCAACGTTGCCTGACTCCTGTTTTTGTCTGGAACCACTCCGATAAAGTGTCCCGATTGCATACCGCTGCCCGAGTATTTTCATATAAATTTTGAAGTACCCTTCCAAATTTAATGAAATTCCCATATTAAAAAGTTTGAGCAGGAGTGCTTTTCTGTCCACCGTATCAAATGCAGCCTTAAAGTCGACAAAGAACTCATACAGATGTTTACACTTAACCAGGAAGGACTCTGCAATGCTTCTTAAGACGAAAACATGGTCGACGGTTGAATATCCGGGTCTAAAACCTGCTGGGTATTCCTTAAAAAGCTTGTTTACTTCAATCCAAGTAGTTAGCATTTTCCGAAGTACCGCCGTAAAAACTTTGTAGTAGGCGTTTCAGAAAGAAATCCCGCGATGGATCTGCCGTACTTTCTTTCTTGTGAATCGGCAAAATGACTACACCATACTCCAATTATTATTGACAAGATTGCTAAGTTCGTCAGATCCGTATTTGTAAAATTGAATTGGAATGCGATCTGATCCTGGAGCCTTTCCATCTGCTGCAACTATTTCTTGGGATGTTATCCGTGTATCGAATATATTATTTTCCAGGCCCGGGGCAGCGTAATGAAAGGCACTTCTGCTTGCTGTCGGGTTTAATAGTTTTTTTTAAAATGTGATAACTGTACATTGGGGTATAATCCGCTATTGATGATATACTTCACACCATTGAGTTTTCTATCTAGTTTTCAGAACTGTACTGCGTTGTTACACTGTGCTAATCTTAAGGCCTCCGATTCATAGAAGCGTTTTCTCTTCCTGTTGCATAACACCCTAAAATATTTATTAGCGTCCATGTACAACTGCCTAAATACTCCTTCGTTCATGTTGCGAAATAGCCTTAGCCAGGCAAACGATTCTTGCCTTGCTCTTTCATGTTCTTTGTCGAACCAAGGTTCTACATGTTTAACAATGTTCCTTCTGTAATTAGTGCGGCTCAGGCTAGATAGACATCTTTATGATTTCTGCATGACGTCGAAGTTTACCTCTTGATGTCTAGATAGCTGTCCTGAGATTTCTGAGCTGACTGAGATTTCTCCTATATGCTTCCAAGTTCCTTTCATTCCTCAGTAGTTTCGGTAGTAGCTTCATAATTCTTAATCTTTCCTACTCTCTAACTTCTAGGTCAAAAGATATAATTAAAGGAAGGTGAAGTCCCTTGATGTCCAATAAATGTGAACGGCAAGCTTATTTCCACACTGCTTATTCGCTGCGTGATTTAGGTGTTATCTGTGACAGAGAACTCAATTTGCGTTCCCAAATGGATAACATTACCAGCAGGGCCAACTCTGCGCTCAGTTTCATTAAACGCTCGTCTAAGGAATTTGCAAACCCATCGCTTTACATTACATTCGTTTGACCTCTATTTGAGTATGCTAGCCATGTATGGTCAGCCTACTACGAAATTCATATATCTCGTATTGAAGCTGTCCAACACAGGCTGTGGGCGCCGTGGTGCGGTGGTTAGTGTGTCGGACCATTGCACGATAGGTTCAATGTTCAAATCCCAGAAACCAACAATTTTTCACAGTCCCACCTCGTGAATATTTGACAAACATCCGAGAGTATTTTTACGAAAAAGCTTTTCGAAGACAAAATAAAAATTGTCCTTCGTATGACACAAAACTGTAGGTCCCTTCCATTTGTGCGAAAAATATAACGCACACAACACGAATGGTTGCGAGAAGCTAGGCCTAGGCCCTTCATGGGCTGTTGCGCCAAATATGCTTTGCCGTACGAGGCTTTGTTTGGTATGATATATACAACTTGCCACCTTACGCAGATCGTCTGAAACTAATCAACTTACATTCTCTCGACAAACGTCGGGAACTTAACGATGCATTGTTTATTCATCAGCTATTAGCTGATAACATTTATTGGCCCACGTTGCTTCAAATCTCCTTTAACACTCACCCCAATTCTTCAACTCGTATACGACAGTCGAATCGGACCATGGTCGCATTTAGTCGCACACTCGTACGTAATTCGTACGTAAAATACGACTTTGTAATAACTAAATGCAACCATGGTCAGATTCGTATAAGAGTTGAAAAATTGGTATTAGGTCTGTACCCCTTTTCCGTCTTATTTTTTTACCGCGTCAATGTCCAGAATTCTTCGAATAGCTAACCGCTTACAAACAACGTTTAACGTTTTAGAACTACACTTAGAAATGCCCTTCACCGCTACAACTCATCTTCCTGACATCACCTCCTTCTTTACAGCCCTTTGCTACTTTTAAGTTTAGTTTTAGTTTTTAGTTCTTTTAAGTTTCCAGCTTGTCTTAAGCTAAATACTGCCTTCGATTGAAAAGAAAATCCCCTTACTCTTTCAGGCTCTGTGATCCAGTAGAGAAGTCCATCGACAATCAGTTGGATATTGCTAATTTATTTGAAAACATCGCTAGTAACTTTGCCGGTGTTGTGCAGTACAACAAGGACAATTCTCCTCATGCCTCGAAGACCATCGATGAGGTATAAATCTATGTTATATCCTAACCAATCTTTCTTCACATTCTTAGTTTAGATCTGTGATGTGATGTTGAACACCACTTTTGGGACACCTGTTCAGCGATTGGGCGAAGTGAATCGCCTGCTATTGGCCGACAACAAATTGAAGTGCCTAGACTTTAAGTACGACAAGATGATTGCCGATATGAAGAATACAACATGGGATGAGGACAAAGCTATGCGCCAATGGACCTATCAGACATGTAATGAATTTGGCTTCTATCAAACCTCCGACCAGAAAGACAATCTCTTTGGCGATCGATTCCCAGTGGATTTTTTCATCAAACAGTGCATGGACATTTACTCGGACAAGTAGGATCAGTAACGGCATTTAAAACTGCTTTATATAATTTTTTTCTTACCCCTAGAATGGACTCAAAGTACTTGCAAGCTGTGGTTGAACAAACGAATAAGTATTATGGAGCATTGAAACCTAACACAACAAACGTTTTGTATGTTCATGGATCCATTGATCCATGGCATGCATTGGGATTGATTTCTTCCGCTAATCCAGATACACCAACTATATACATTGAAGGTGGACTATCTTTCAATTGCTAGGTCTCTTTTTTTTACAATTATTCATTTTGATTTCTAGGAACTGCCCACTGTGCTAATATGTACCAGCCAAGTGAACATGATCTTCCAGCGCTGACTGAGGCACGCAACAAAATTCGGGACTACCTCCGCAAATTGCTGCCGAATAATGACAGTAACGATACGATGTGCGTCCGACAACAGCTGTTGAATCAGCTCATGCTTAGAGGCTCCGATTGGATGTGCAACCTTTAGAATTCAAATAAACATTTCATTTTATTTTGGTCAATCGAATACATAAATTTTTGTGGATCGCGTCCCAAGTTCGAATTTATCTACTAGTGGTGGATAGTAGTTGTCTTTGCTCTTCGTTCGTCCTGTTAGGTTGCCTTTTTTTTTTTTTTTTTTAATAATTTTTGTAAGCAACAAGCTTTAACTTTCGTTTCTTAGACTAAAATGAACTTGGAACACTCTCAGTTTTTAGTTAATACGTTTGTGAAGAGAAATGCTACATAAATTAATGAAATCATTGTGTGCAGACCCCACTCCAACCTTAGTTCTTCCTCGCATCTTCCAGCTTCGAATTGAACGTCTTCCAATAGGACTGGACTTTGGAGTTATATACTATCTTGTTCTTGAACATTAACCAACACCACGTAACTAACGTCCATGTCAGATCCCATAGAATAACAGTTATTTTAAAGAACATCTTTTCCACCTCACCTTTCGATGGTAGTTTCGGTTGATTCGTAGAATACGACCTGGAGGTGATGAAATTTAAATTTCTCGAAGGCAATGCATAGTCGACTGTAACAAAATGGAAATGAGAATACACTTTCGGCATGAATATGCACTCACCACCAGTTGCAGTGCCGGTGAATCGATTTGGTTCCACTCCAGTTGGGCATGTTGATAATTTTACTGTCGTTATGGAGGATTGCATCAAGACCGGCTGGTATGAAGCATACCGTAGTTGGGCGTATTTTGCTAGCGATGGAGCTACGCGAGCTGACAACATTTTTGCACAAAATTCAAATATTTTGTTTAATAGTTCACGGAAATATAAAACAGAATGGGATATGAGTGAATGGGTATATTTTGGTTCTCGCCACGATGACTTCACTCGAGTTTGTTTTGGTTCTAAGTAGCTTTTCTCAGCGATAGTTCTCACACCCGGTTAATTTTTTCAATTGTATGCCAAATAATTGCGTCATGCTACATAGTCGAAAGAATGAAACAGAGTAAAAGCTTTCCTTTTGGTTTATATGACAATAGAGCTTTGAATAATGAAATTCATTTAAAAGCCATCTTGGATTATTTGATTTACAGTCAGGTTCAAAAGTAGTGGTTTCGTTTATTATTTTTGTTGGTATGAAACTTTTTTTAATGATTAATTTTGTGTCTACGTCTATTTAGGTTCATTTACAGCTCAGCGACCTGCGAATGCGTGGACTGCGAACAAACTATTTTTAGCACATTCATAAGCACACAATTAGCAATTTTGCTATTCCAAAAGAACGGAGCTTAATATACTCAGTTTATTGTAGAATACTTTTTAATAATGCTAAAAGTACGAGAGACGCGCTGGATTGGGACTTGTACAAGGCATCCCTAAACATATACAGTTGTGTTCAAAATAATAGTAGTGCGCTTAGTCGTATGGGTTTTAATATTCCCGTGGTCAAATAATAACTTATTTGTTAATTCTAAAGGCTAGGATATAACAAGTGTATGTTTATGTTTTATTTCATTTTTATTTTATAGCGTTTAAGACTTTAAAATTTAAAATATACCCAAAATAAAAAAATACCTAAAAAATCCACTGTTCAAAATAATAGTAGTATTGCCTTTCATTGAAAAAAAAATAAAATATATTAGAAATTCTTCTCTACTTCTTTTTCTTTGCCGCTAAAGCTCTTGTTTATTTGTCGGTTTTGCATACCTTACTACTATCTTTACGTCACACCATAAGTTTTCTATGGGATTGAGGTCAGGTGACTGTGCGGGACACATCATTACCTTAGCCCCATTGACCTGAAACCATTCATTAGCCTTTTGCTGGTATGTTTCGGGTAGTTATCCTGCTGGAAGACCCATTACCATTAACGGCATTTCATACTATGCTTAAGGCAACATCGTTCCTACCAAGATGTCATACCATGTCCATTATCCCAGAAAGAAGATGGATGGGGCCTACACCTTGGTTGTAAAAATAGCCCCAAACCATTATTTTCGAACCGCCGTGCTTTATGGTCTTAGTTGTATATCTTGGCAAATATTCGGTATTAGAGGGACGGCGAACATATTGTCGGGAGCAATTTTGCTCTCATTGGTCCATAATATGCTGCGCCATTTCTCCACAGGCCAGGTGACATGTTCCTTTGCACATTTTATGTGAGCCGCAATGTGTTTTTTGGTGAGCAGTGCAACCTAACGGGGACTCCGAGCATACAATTCTTTTTCTAACAGTCGCCTACGGACTGTGCCAGCACTAATAGCCAGCTCCAACTCTTTTTGGATATAATTCGAGAGTGCATAAGGGTGCATTTGGCAGTATCTAATAATCTTCCGGTCGTCTAATTCCGATGTTTTTCTTTTCCGTCCGTGAATTTCGGACTTCAAATCGTACTTAATTGCATTAGCAATCATTGACGCTGTGCATCCTATTATTTTTTCTATGTCTTTTTCCATCTGCACCTAGTTTTAAAATTAATTTTCTTTGTTCATCAGTACAAGGGTCGCGGGGGTAGGATGCTTAGGTGGACTCTCCATCCTTCTCAATCCTCCGCGATTGACTCCAACTCATCAGGAGGAATCCCTAGACGGCTCCAGGAAAGATGCCGGACTTGGTCCAACCATCTATTCCTAGGCCTACCGCGGGGTCGCCTACCTGATGCCACGGCCACCATGGCACGTCTTGGAAGCCGGTCTGGGCGCATACGCACTACGTGACCAAACCATCGAAGCATAGATCGTTCCGTTCGGAGAAGTAGCTGCTCAACATTGAACCCCTCGCGTACTCTGGTGTTGTGCACTCGATCCCTACGAGTTATTCCAGCAACACCGCGAAGGAACCGCATTTCGCCAGCTTGTATCGATATTGACTTAACACCGTTTATCCGAACACAGCTTCTACAGTTTCTATATAAAGACTGAATCACCCTTAACAAAAAAAAAACAAATATTTGGCGCAACAGCTCTTTAAAGTGCCAGGGCCTCGCAACCACTCATGTTGTGTGCGTTATATTTTTCACACGAATGAAAAGGACCAACTGTTTAATGCCGAATCCGAACGGCGATTTGAGAAGCTTTTTCGTGACAACAATACTCTCGGATGTTTGTCAGACGCTCGCGAGAGTTGGGACCGTGAAAAAACTTTTTGGTATTTTCTGGGATTTGAACTTGGAACCTCATGCGTAGTGATCCGACACACTAACCACTTACGCCACGGCGCCCACCCTTAACAGGGAACCATCAATCCCATACTCCTGCAGAACACTCCAGTGTTTGCCTCTAGGAACCCTATCATATGCTTTTTCCAAATCTACAAAACAAGTGTAGACAGGTTTGGCATATTCCCAGGCCTTCTCAAGAATCATTCTGAGAGTGAATAATTGGTCGGTTGTGCTTCCACCGGGACGAAAACCATACTGCTCATCCCCCAAACTGTCCTCAACCACAGCTCTGGAACGCGTTTCTAGCACCTTAGCGAAGACTTTTCCAGGGAGACTTAAAAGAGATATACCCCCATAATTGGCGCAATCTCTTTTGTCCCCTTTTTTAAAAGAGGAACTATTACCCCTATTTGCCAATCACCAGGTGCTTCACCGCGTTCCCAGGCCACTTTAATGACACGCGAGAGCCATTACACTCCCTCTTTACCTAAAGCGTTGAGCATTTCTGGCCCAATTTCATCCACAGCAGCAGATTTGCCAACCTTTAGCGCTTTGATCCCCAAAGTTACTTCCTCTACCGTAGGACCACTTTCCGCCCAACTCTCGACAATAGGTCTGTCATCTTCGGTGCCCTGTTCGGGATTGAGCAATTCTGAAAAGTGCTCGCTCCATCGGCGTAAGATGTCCTTCTCATTGGAAAGAAGTGTACCGCCTTTGGATTTAACTCCTTCAACGATATTCAACTTTTTTCCTCTGAGTCCGCGAACGGTCTGCCAAAACATCTTATTTGCAGATCTGTGGTCACGTTCCAATTTTTCGCCAAACTCCTTCCAAGACTGTTCTCTCGCCTCAGTGTACCGATCTCGAGAATCGGAGTTCCCCAAGTGAATCCACACCTTAAAGACTCTCTTCTTCTCTCTTATGGCTTCTTGAACTCCCGGCGTTTTAAACCAAGCAGTCATTTTCTCACCACCAGCCGCCACACCAAGCCGCTTCACTCCACAACCATCTCCCGCAGAGGCAATAACCGCTGTTGAAAACAGTTGCCATTCTTCCTCTACATTTGATGGAACAGTTGTAATTCGTTCAAACCTTTCAGATATTTGTCGCGCAAATGTCTCCCGTATCTCATTGTCCTGTAACCTCTCCCATCGTATGCGTGTAACCATTCTTGGTTTACGCTTTGGTAGGGGAGGTACTCTCTCGCAAAGATACAATTTGCACAGCACTAAGTGATGATCAGTTGACAGTTCGGGCCCCTCTCAATACGCGAACATCACAAATCATTCTCTTCAGACACGATGGTACCACAAAGAAGTCGATCAGCGACTTCTGCTGAAGACTCCGACAATACCATGTGTATTTGTGAATGTCTTTGTGTGGAAAGATAGTCACCCCTATCGTGGAATCCGACGGATCTGAGTTTCACTTCACCTATTCGTTTCACGCGAACATAAAAACACTATCGTGGAATCCGTCGGATAATCTTCCTTACCGACCACTGTTGTCGATTAGGAAGTTCTGTTGTGACAGCTCGTTTGAAACACATGTGTGCTTTGTGAAAATCCAATTGGGAAACGAAAAATTAATTTTGTGCGAAAATAGATAGCGTTTCATTGGTTTTTCACGAAAGATCATCTTCACACAGGAGGAGGCACTCTCAATTAAGAGCAAACACGGAAAATATAATGGAACTACCAGAAGCAACGTAAGATTTCATACACTAACAACCAAATCCGCAATGAAATAGCTGCGGGTGTGAAATGTATGGGGAGATTCGATCCGAACGTTTTCCACGATGCAGTGGAACTCGTTCACATTACCGACACGGGGAACTGTTCGCTTTGCGGATTTGACGATACCGAAATATTTTTTTCGGTGAATAATTCCCCCCGGCGGATTCCACGATAAGGGTGAGTGTTCATGATGGATAAGCCATTTTCACAACAAAAATCCAACAACTTCTCTCCGTTCGCGTTTTGAACAGGATCACCGTTCCTCCCAATCACACTCCCCCATATCATAACACCTACACCCACATGAGCATCAGGACAAAAGAATCCATATCTGCAACATTTTCAAGGGCAACATCAACTTCATCTAAGAAAGCTGCATACTCTGACTGAAAGTTCGGTGCATACACCTGCAGAGTTGATCTTTCAAGCTTAAGCTTTAAGATCGCAACTCTCCCTCCTAATGGTATCTACTCCAATACTCTGTCTGTCAACCTGGGACTTGTGAATATCCCCACTCCCGCCTGAGCAGACATTGAGGGTGCGACTCCTGACAGGAAGAGCTTCCACCCATCTAAAAGGTCCACAGTTTTAGAACCCCTCTGCTTTGTTGAAGAGACGTCAACTATATCTAGTCGACTTTTAACAGCCTCCCCAACAAGCTCAAGGTCCTTCCCTGTGAGCGATGAGACGTTCCATGTGCCTATCCTAAGTCGAAAGTCTTGGGGACTCTTCTGTGGTAAAATAGAAGAAGCCTCTGAGGCATCTAGGCTGAGGAAAATTCTCTCTACAAATCCAATAACACCCAGTTACCTTAAGAAAACTGATGGGCCTTGGACGACTTCCAGTGAAGATTCGCTAAATTTACTGCTTGACACTCATTTCCCAGGCAGTTTGCAAGTTGTTAGCAATACGGTTTTCAGCAGACTATCCGCACAAAAAACCAACTCATTAAAACTGATTACATAGAGCAAGCTCTACTGAGCACTACACAGCTTCAAACCATAATATAAATCCGCGGGACCAGACGCCATAAAACCTGCCGAGTTGCTGAAGTCATCGGATATAATCTTGCCGATGCTTGAGACAATTTTTAAAAGTTGTCTAGATCTGGTATACTCGTATATCCCAAAGATATGGAGAGAAGTTAAAGTTGTCTTCATACCCAAAGCGGGTAAATGCTCTCACATAAATCCAAAAGATTTCAGACCTATTAGTCTATCATCATTCCTCTTAAAACATTAGAACGACTGATACTGTTGGCGGCCCAGCATGCATATTGCAAAGGCAAATCTGGTGCGTAATATTGTATATAATCTACTCCTTAATGTTCGGATTATCAACTCTAATCTCTCTATCTTATTTGTTTTGATTTGTCGTAGAGAGAGTTTTCAATTAATTAGTGCTCATTCAATTTTAAACTGTCTGAAGGATTTGTGCAAACAGCGGTTATTTTTGTATCTATCGGGATGACAGTTACGAATAAATCGCAATTTAGATTCCTTGTGAAAGAAATGGAAACAAATATTTCTTTGGCCAAAGCGTTTACGAAGGGCTTATCTAAAAGTGATGTTGCCGGGCAATGGGAGGAAATAGCTTTCCAGCTGATAGTCTTGCACCCCGTAGTAGGAGGGGGGTTGAATGGCACAAACTTTGTCCAGAATTTGTTATAATCTTCTTCCTCGGCGCTGCTCGAAAAAAACGTTTCCACACTGTTAATATTCTATTTATTTTTTATTGTTACTTATTCCCAAAAAAAACTTTGAAATATTTTTTTTTTTTCCCGAGGGTAGGTGAAAATCTTCAACAATACACTATGAGGATCGCCAGCGCGTGCTCATAGTAGCGTGAGATTCTTATCCACTAAAAAATCTCCCTTCAAAATAAACTTGTTTTCATTTTTACTGCAACTAAGTATTCGACTTATCAAGTAGTTTTCATTCCACGAAATAAGGACGTTTTGCTGGTATGTACATTCCCATTAGAAGTTCCTGCTAGCTCCGCAGTTTAGACACGGTTACTTAACGCGCTAAGTTTAACGGTTTGATTCTTTGTAGACGGCCTAGTAAATTTCTTTCATCCAGAACTTGAAGGACTGTAATATTAACGTGACTTTCTAGTCGACTTTTATGTTTGCTTGCGTAGTTTTTGATTTCGTCTTCGATTGTGTTAATGCCAAGGTCTCTGTGGATATCGCTATTTCTGATATACCATGGCGCATGTACAATACCCCTTAGCACTTTGTTTTCAAAAGTTTGTAAAATTTTAATGTTACTTATTTTGGTACAACCCCATAGTTGTATACCATATGTCCATACAGGCTTTAGCACTTATGTCGTTTTCTTTTGGTTTCACTCCCGATTTCACTCTTTTTTGATTCCAATAGAACATGCGAAATCGTCCTCTGCTTACTTTTGTGTGTGTTGGTGAATGTCTAATTTTTGTTTACATTTTTCACAGAAAAATAAAGCAAAAAATAGCTTCTTTTTGCCTAATGGAAAACCACATTAGCAATTCTATCATGTTTTTATTAATATATTATAATTTTTTTTTAATTATATCTATGCAAAATTTGTTTCTACTAACTTGCCCCAACTGAAAAAATAAAATAAACAAAAGAATGCGTATTGTACCATATGACTTTGACAAATAGTCCGATGTAAGGGTTTATATGTATGAGTGCATTTTGAAAGCACTCCCAAATGAAATCCGGAAGAGAAAAACACTCCCGGAACAGCACTCCAAACAGCCAATGGAACATGATTGGGAGTGCTTTTTCTGTGCGGAACACAAAAAGAGTACTCCTTTTGGCCCAATGGAAAACGACATTATATAGAAGCAGTTTGTTCCCTATATTAAGCTTGGAATATTTTTCAAGTAACCAATACATTTCTCTATATTTATTCACCCTGATTGTCGTTCTGAATTCGAATTGATGATCCGGAACGAGATGTCTTTCCGGGCTTAAGAACCATTATGACTTCGGCGACTTTCCATTGGCTGGGAACATATTCTAGTTTAATCGCGGCGTTTATAATGAACAGAAGCTTAATTAAAGCTTTTCTTGGTAGTGCTTTAAGAACCTCTGCCGTGAATAGGTCGTATCCAGGAGCTTTCTTAGACTTAAGATTCTTTATTTTTTCCGTAAGTTCGGTTAGTGTTGCATTTCTTATTGCACTATTGGCTTTATACGACGTATCTATATTTTGAATAAGAGCTTGTCCATCAAATGGTTTAAAAATTTCTTCCAGATGGGTGCCAAAAACTTGCGCTTTCTCTTTATCATGCCTGACCCATTCGTATTGATTTTTAATTGGTGTGGCTTGAATTTGAAGCTTTTTAATACCTTTTATAGCCTTTCAAAGCGAGTTATTAGAATCATTTTCTGCTGTTAAACTTTCTACGTAAGTTTGTATTTCATTATTCTTAAGGTCTTTAATAGATCTTTTTAGTGAGTTGCACAAAGGATTAAGAAGTGCTTTATGTTGCGGAGCCCGAGTTTGTTCCAACGACTACTTTTTACACGCTTTACTCTTCTCCTTAATCATCTCTTTTATTTCCTGTGGATAAGTTTGAATGTAACTGGCTGGCATTTTCTTTGGCTTGGGAGCATTCTTCCACGCGGCATCCTGTAAGATTTCAGCGAAGCGATCAACTTCAACTTCCTAGGGCGTTTTAAATGATACGCTCAGCGCAATATTTGCTTTACTATCTTTTTTGAAGCTATCTCAACTAGTTTTCGCGCTGGTTAGTCTGGTCCTACTTTTTTAATCAGAGCATCGCTGATTCATCGATATTCACTGGGAACGAATTTTTAAACTCAAATGTCAAATAAAGTAAAATATCCTTATGAAATCTTGTAGATTATATAGTACTTTTTGTGGGAAGTATGTGGAATGTAAAGATAAAGGCCCATTCACAGCTCTTCTTCTTCTTATGGTGTCTCTCTTCTTAGGAGGTTGTTTATCATCCTTCTGATCCCTTCGCGTGAGCTAGCGTTCTTGATTATTTGAAATGATGAACGTCCAAACCAGTCTTGTGAATTCTTCATCCATGATGTTCTTTGTCCGCCTACTGTTCTTCTTCCTTCGACTTTATCTTGAAGAATTACCTGCAGCAGCTGCTACTTCTCATTTCTATTTACATGTCCCAGAGGGACGAGTTTGTACAAAGAAATCACTTTTTCTGGTGTGCAAAATAAGAGGCACAGAAGAGAGTTCGGGTTAGTTTTTTTGTACAATTTATTTTTTTTTTGTGTTTTTCCATTGTAGGTATAAAAAAACATCTAAAAAGGTTAATTTGACAATAGAATTTGTTAATTGATTTTATAGAGAAATGGGTCGAAATAAGCATTGCTCGGCAGAACTGCGGGACATAATAAACAAGTTAAGAAATGAAGGACAATCACTAAGAGATGTTGCCAAAATTGTTTCGTGCTCTTTAGGAATGGTAAGGAATGCATTAAAATATCATTATTCTAAAGAAACTCGGGGTCGTAAACGTAAAACATCCATTAAAACAGACCTTCGTGTAGTTAGGTGTGCTAAAAAGATCCATTTATAACATCGAATCAGATCAAAACCGACTTAAATCTCAACATCGATGCATCGGTAATTAGGAGAAGGTTAATAGAGTACGGTGGGCAAAATCCCATCATCACCTCCTCGCGGTGCCCGCTGGATAGCTATCTGATAGTGAACTAACGATGAGCGTATGCTGAGTCTGACGATATATGTGCAGCTGAACACTCAGACCTGCGTAAGCACATCTGGGTGAACTTCAGCGCGCATATGTCTAACCGGACGAGGCATCTCTTGCTGAATGTTAGGTCCCTCTACAAACCACGTGCAGCCGAACAACTTGCGGAGGCCCTAGAGTGTCTCAAAGCAGACATTACCGCCATCCAAGAAGTGCGATAGGATGGGCCGGGAAAAAGGAGTATGAAAAACTGCGACATCTACTACGGCGATTGCTACAGACAAAAAGGACAGCGTCTATTCGGGTGCGGATTTGTCATTGGAGGCAGACTTAGGCAAGAAGTCTTGAGTTTCCGGCATGTGAACGAGCGCCTTATGACTATCCGTATCAAGGCTAAATTTGCCAACGTTAGCCTAATATGCGTTCACGCCCCTCATGAGGAGAAGGACGACGCGACAAAGGATGACTTCTACCAGCTCTTGGACAAGACGTATGAGCAATGCCCTAGCCACGACGTTAAAATTATCTAATAATTAATTTAATTATTAAAATGTCTTTAGTAGCGTGGTCGGAAAACACAGCCTGCACGACATCACATCCGACAACGGACTCAGGCTAATCGACTTTGCAGCGGGGCGAAACTGTGTCGTAGCTAGTACGCGGTTCTCGGGTCTCGACATTCACAAAGGAACATGGCTCTCCTTTGATCGAAAAACTGTCAACCAAATCGATCACATTGCGATCGACGCAAGGCACTCTTCCAGTATTCTGGGTGTCCGGACTTTCCAAGGAGCCAACGTGAACTCGGATCACTACCTAGTTGTAGCCAAGGTACGGATGCGGATATCCACAATGGAGCGAAATCAACGAAATGCTGTGAGGAAATTTGACGTCGAAAAGCTACAATCGCAAGAGCCTGCCAGAACCTTTGCCGATCGAGTTTCTTCTAATCTTAATCTAGCAGCGTTGCCAACAAGCCATCAGAAATGCCGCCTCTGATGTACTGGATTTCTCTCGCCCACCACAACGAAACCCCTGGTTTGACGAGGAATGTCGGCAAGCACATGCAGCAAAACAAGAGGGGTACAAAGCGGCGCTGCATAGAAGGACTAGAGCTGCTTACGAGCTCTACGTGCGCAGGAGAAAAGAGGAACATCGACTTCTCAGAAAGAAGAAAAAGGAGCATGAGAAGCGCTCGATCGAGGAGATTGAGAGACTATTGCAGGAATAATGTTCGAAAATTTTACCAAAGGGTAAAAAGAACATGCCAGGGTTTCAAAGCCAGAACAGAAGCCTGCAGCGACGAAAATGGCAACATAGTAGTAGAATCGCAGTCGGTGCTGAGGATATGGAAGGAACACTTCTGCAGACTGTTAAACGGCGATGATGATCAATATTCCGCTGTCAGGCAGAATGAGCCATTAAACAGTGACGATGGCAGTCAAGATTCCCGTCAATCCGATCAGAATGAAGTAAGGATAGCGATATCTAAACTCAAATCCAACAAAGCTGCTGGAGCCGACGGCCTTGCCGCTGAACTTTTCAAGGCAGGAGGAGATGAGTTGGCAGAAAACATTCGCTTATTCGCGGAAAAATCGGCGAATTGTTAATTTTTTTGAAAACAAACACCCGGACACTCTCAGGGAAATCCTCCAATATGCTCTCCTTCGGCTCACCAAATGGGCCTCCAAATGTGGACTGGGGGTTAAGCCCCATAAAACGGAACTCGTTCTCTTCACGAGGAAATATAAAGTTCCCCTCAAAGACCCTCCTATGATAAATGGCACCAGTCTCACCTTCTCTGAAAACGCAAAATATCTTATAAATATGCTAAAATGGGTTTGCTCGCAGTTCGGGCATTCGCAGGTCGTTGAGCTGTGAATGGACCTTAAGAGTCGTCTCGTTTCTGTTACGCAATGCTAATTCAGAAACGATACGACTCGACAAATCGCTTATGAGTTATGACAGTCTTCAAGTAAATGAGCGAAATGTCGTCTGTCGTTTTCATCAAACAACTTTCGCAATAAGGGCGAGTGTGTTTCCTCGTTCACCGATATGTCTAGATTCAAGGTCTAGTGGGGAAACAATAACCCGCAGCCACCCTGAGTCTGAGTGCTCTAAGATTTGGATTTGCTTGCAACGGTTTATTGTGCCGTCAAGCGAAAATGAATTTCAACGCGAAATATAAAACAAAGTATAAATATTTATTTTTTAAAAGCATATTTTAATTTTATTTTAAATTTTTATTTACTTTTGTACATTAACCTATAACTTACATTTTACAAGTACATAATTATAGTTAGACAAAAATCAATCAATAATTGTTGCATTTTTTCTTTTTCATTTTTATATAAAAAAAAAACTAGGCATTTTCCAAAATATGTGTATATACGTTGTTTTTGTCGCTGATAAAGCACTTATAAAAAAATATATAATATATTTCTATACATATACGTGATTCGTATATCGTTAGTTGTTTTTGTTTTTACGTTATTCACTTGAGCTATAAGAGTACGTTCATGTAAAATTCATAATGTAATGGATAAACTTAAAATTCAAACAGGAATAAGGGGGAAAATAAAATGTTAAATGCTAAAATAAGTTTTATTTGCATGGAATTGTATCGAGTAATACGTTGGTATTTTCTTTAAGCAGAGAAAATGAAATGCTATGTTGTGTTCATGTTGCAATAACTCGATGGTCACTTGTCTTGGAAAGAGGAAAACATTTCATTCTCTCCTGCTTTGTGTGTACGTAATAGCATATGTGATATCATTGGAATAAATATATAACTAACAGTAACATGGAATTACTATTCATCCCGATTCCGGGTGTCGATTTTCGTTTTTCAGCGATTGTCGTTTGAATTGATTTGTATATTTTGTAAGACTCAACAGACGGTGTTCTAACCAACTAGAATCGAAGACAATCATCGAGATACAAGAAGCGATAACGGGAATAGGGGTGATTAGAAGTTTTTTTTTCTTTTTTTATGAAGCTCCATAGTTTAGTGGAATAGATGTTACATGATTTTAGAATTTAGAGTTGGTGTCTAAACCCGATGAATACAGTTTTTGTATTTGTCTTCAATCTCAGCAGATGTAACACTTATATCCGCCAAACAAAATCGAAAATTGTGCATTTAAAAAGCCCAAAGTATAAAATAATCTCAAACAAAGGTACTGCTCATCGTTAATTTAATTTTTTTTTGTTGTAATTATGGCGTGTGCTTGTGCTGCAAATTCTCAGTCTTGAAAGCTTGGAGCCATTTCACATCTGCGTTGCAGATATAGATTTCTAGATACATAATGTAAAAAAATATCATTATCTTATTGAATACAAGGAAAGGCATTTTAGCAATTGTCACAATCGTTTCGTTTTCTTCTTCTTCTTACTTTTTTTTTTGTCGTTCTAAGGCTGTTATCTATTATACTGTGTACATTATTCTATACAACTAAATATTAGTATTAGCTTGTGCGTTGGAAATGTGCATTTAAATTAAATTTCTGTGAAATAGTTTAGCGCAGAGTACAGACAATGCAAAGGAAATAATGTTGAGCAAGAAGAGATAGAATGTGTTTATAGAGCTAGGTATAGAGAAAAAAAAAGAAATAATAATTTAAAATAATCCACAATCTTTAAGATTGTTCTTAATGATAACATCTGTAACAGCATCGAATACGAATTGAATATTATTTGTGTCTGTGGCGCAGGTTAAATGCGTGTAAATCTCTTTCTGGTCTTTCCGTTTGTTAAGATTTTCAAATTTCATTCTAATGTAATTGGAAGCCTCCTCAAAGGTATTGGAACCTAAAAGAAAAACACACAATTTTGTTGAATGTTTATCCAGCAAGTGAAGTTATCATTTCTTACCTGTGTATTCTGGGAAGCATATCGTCAAAGGAGATCTGGTTATCTTCTCTTCGAATAAATCCTTTTTATTCAGGAATAGTATTATTGATGTCTCCACAAACCATTTTGAATTACAGATGGAATCGAAGAGTTTTAGAGATTCAATCATTCGATTCATCTCCTCGTCTTCTGCTAGAACCAAGTCATATCCTGTAAAAAAGAGAAAGTTAGGAAAACGTTGTCAGTCTAAAAACATAAGTAGAGGTTAAGCAGAATTTTCTCGTTCAGCAGAATCTAAACTAGTGCTTACTGTCTGTTCTATATGATAGATATATTGGAGACAGCCACAGAGGAAGCAGAAGGGCTTGTGCAAACCGCACTCTAAATTTGACGTTATGAAGTGATCGGTACAGCCCAAGTGGCCGAAAAACAGAGGGGAGAGATGGAGAGAAGGCTCCAAAAAGCATGTACTGAAGTGTGCAACTTTTAACATAAAGAATGTCTTCAATTCTGCAAACTGGAACCACATCCTGAAATCGCTACGCAATATGAATGTGGAAGGGTGCGTCATAAGAATTGTATCAGACGCAGAATGGTACTTTATGAAACGACAAGGGTCGACACTTGGTCTTTTTTTTTATAGAATATCATGTAGATACAATGAGTTTATAGTTATATAATTACAGTTTTTGCAGAGCTTGTACTGTCATGGAAAGTGTAACAACCCGAACACAAAGCAGAGGTCATCCTGATTAGCCGTAGGAAGGTGATGAAAACTATCACATTTTGGGTAGGAGAAATTACAACTTTACAACCAGGCATCTATCTTCTTCTTCTTCTTCTTCATATTTCGGCGAGGTTATGATCCGAAAACATGGGATCATAACCCTCCCACTTCACCGCATTTCTACTGACCCGCCTGTGGTGTTCGCCTACAACCAGTCATTCATCGATACGAAATTAAAGTTTAAGGACATGTACAATACTCTTGTACCAAAGTTGAATATAAGAGTGCCAATGTATAATCGGCAATGTATATAAAGCGGCATTGTAAAGGAAGGCTTCCCAAAAAAGTGTAGGTCCCTTCCTTTCGTGCGAAAAATATAACGCACACAACACGAGTGGTTGCGAGAAACTAGGCCCAGGCCCTTCATGTGCTATTGCGCCAAATATCTATGGATGTAACGCAAATCAGCAGTAAAGCTCTATCTCGAACAACTAGGGAGACTCTATATAAGACCCTAATCATCAGAGTCCTACTTTACGGCGCTGAAATATGGAGTTTATTGAAAGCAGATAGATACTCGTATCCTTAGACGTTCCGAGAGAAAAACTCTTCGTAAGATGTCACGTTTGCGTTAAAGCATTTTGTAAAAGACGATGGACTTGTATAAAGTAAATGGGTTGCTCTTAAATCCCGCAAAATGTCAAATTATACCCATTTCTAACAAAACTTTTAGTCTTGTGCCCGACGTATGGCTATCCCACAATAAACTGCAGCATCTGTTAGCAGCATCGGATTCAGAATAAATCGGAACTTATCGGGATGTAATCATATCAATAGTGTTATTGGTCGTGTCTATGGATGTCTACGCAAACTTTGGTTGAGTGCTAATTTTACCCCAACTGAGACAAGGCGAAGACTAATTAAAACTCTGGTCTTACCAATCATAACCTATGCCGAAGTTGTGTACGGTAACCTTGATTCATTGTCTCAGAACAAACTGCAAGTTGCTTACAACGATGCGGTACGATATGTTTATGGCATTCGTAGGCATGACCACATTACTGAATACTCTAGAGACTTTCCTGGGTTGTACCCTGAAACAGTACATAAACGCTAGAAACTGCATATTTTTACACAGAATCATTAATAGTAAATCTCCGTCATATTTGTTTGACAAACTACAGTTCGCCCGTTCAGCCAGATCCTTAACCGTAATTCAACCGCGTTCTAAATATTTAAATTCCTCTCGTCTATTTTTCGTTCACGTCACTAGATTATGGAATTCACTGACCTTCCACGTAAGGGGTATTTCAAATGCAGCAAGCTTTAAGAATGCAATTCTCCTACATTTTTCGATGCAATCTTGAACTTATATTTCTGAACTTTAACTTTCTCTTTTGCTCTATCTCTTGTTTAATTTGATTTTTATTTATTTTGTTTTTTAATGTACATATGCAATTTGTTTTTATTAATACAATTCATCTTAAATCCATTTTTTATAATTTAAAAATCTGAATTCTAAATATCTATCTACCTTGGTTATTCGTACTATAAAAGATTAAATCTTAATGTACATTCCTATCTTGAAAATAAATTGAAATTGAATTGAAACGATGAACGGCTGTATAGCGACATCGGCCTGATCAAAAAACTGAGTATCGGAGGTAATTAGCTAAAGACCGAGTTAAATGGAGAGAATTGTGGGTTGAGTCCCAGGTTCACCCTGGAGCTAGAGCTATTTAAGTAAAGGTAATATATTGGACTTGGAAGAGTCCAAAACGTACTGGAGAGTAATAAGGAGGCTGTATGGTGTAAAATGCATCGAAGGTTTGAAGTTAGATGCTAATGCTTTAGCAGTCCATTTTCAAAATCTGCTGAATGCTAATAACCTCGTAACTGTGCACCAATATGCTTTGCCATGGATATCAGTAGAATCAATGGATCAAGAAATCTCATTTGCGGAAGTACAAAAGGCAATCATTGGAAGCAAAAACAACAAAGCACAAGGGGAGGACAGGATTACCTTCGAGTTTTTTTTTTAAATGCGTCAACGAGCTTTATGCATCTGGTTACGGAAGGTTTCAACATGAATTATAACGCAGGTACAGTTCCGGAAAGCTTCAAGAAGAATATAATATTCCCCCTATTTAAAAAGGTAGATGGTAACAACCCAGGTAACTACAGGTGTATTTGCTTCCTGAACACTCTTCTGAAACCGTTTACGAGTGTTTTGTTGCAATGGTTGTCCACATGGGTAGAATCAAGAGGACTTTTGAGTGAGTTTCAGGCTAACTTTAGAGCGAACTACTCAACGTTCGACAACATATTTGTATAAACCAACTTAGCAAAATTGTATCTCGGCAAGGGGAAAAAACTGTATGCATTTTTTGTGGATTTTCGTGCTGCCTTTGATACGGTACGGAGGCAATCGCTTTTTTATAAGCTAAGTTTACTGGGTATATCGTCAAAATTGTTAAGGATAATACAAAGCCTATACAACGATAATCAGACAGCTGTATGGGACGGATCCTAGGAGTAACACTTACATCAAGACTGTCGTATGCATGTCACCTAAAGGAGAAGCTGAAAGAGTCGAAAAGAGTCATAAGCAGCACCTGGAAAAGGGTTTTCGGAAGAAACGATGTATCAACGAAAGCAAAGTATAAACTCTTTGAAGCCACAGCTAAATCTATTATGTGTTACGCAAGCCAAGTATGGGGTTATGCGGACTATGATGAAGTCGAGGCGCTGCAAAGATATTTTTTAAAGCACATCTTCAAACTTCCGCTAAATACCCCAAATTATATGCTATATGTTGAGACAGGACTGCCTATGTTGAGCCTATATGCCTTGGGATTGCACTTCAAATATATACTAAAAGTAGGAGATATGACCATCGACTTCCAAAAATAATGCTTCGCTATCTTCTCAACAAAAAAGCTTTACTGTTCCGTAAGTGGGAAGAACTTAGTGAATATTGCAGTGTGGATATGTCATTAAGATGGGAAGATAAAAGTAGCTGGAGTGCAGCTATGAATGTTATATTAAGGACCCTTGATGAAAGGAAACATGCAGCTTTCATGGAAAGGGCTACTCAATCCGGGAATCACAATATATATAGAGTTCTGAATCATAGCCTGAAGGAGAGAAACTATTTCAACGAAAAAAATACGGTACAGCAGATGAGCGTAGCTTTTAAAGCGAGAAGAGCGTTGTTGCCACTGAATTTCAGACCTCACCGGAACGATTTGCCAATCTTTTGCTCACTCTGCAATTTAAAGGAGAGAGAAGATGTATACAACTTTCTGGGAAGATGTCCTATTTTGTAGGAACTGAGGAGACTATGGAATCAGCCAGTGCTATCGTAGGAGGAGGTAATTCAAATCTTGAATGGTAGTAACTGGAAAGTACTATTCTACTACGTCTCGGCTGCATTGGAGTACAGAAAGCAATATTTAGAAATATAGTTCTACACATTCAAATTTATTTTTATGTTATTATTTTTTTTTTCTTTTAACCGATTTGTATTATTATAACTGTTATTCTGGCTGACGGCTTTTGCTATTGCTTTAAAAGAATTTGTAAACCGATGTACATTAACATAATTCAGTGAAAATAAAATTCATTCCTACATTATGTACATACAAAAAAAAAAAAAACAAAACAAAAAAGGTACAAATTGAACATGTCATACAAGTGAATACAAACCTCAATCAAGCATCAATCTGGGTAGAATATGACCTTAATCTTGAATTAAACAACGACTTACCTGAAAGAGCTACGCAGAAAATGATTGCTGTTACGCCTTCAAAGCAGTGAATCCACTTCTTTCTTTCCGATCGCTGGCCACCAACATCAAACATTCTACAAAAAAAAAAAAAAAAAATAGTCAATCTATGCGTTCGTACATATTGGGCCTACTCCCTTAGCCAAGTAACTCACTTGAAATGTACTCCTTTGCAGGTGAAATGTGTTTCCACAATACCAGTGGTTTTGACTCGCGTACGCAGCACATCTTCTTGTAGTGGAATGTAGTTTGGCTGAGAAATCCTATCTAGAGAGTTTAAATAATAAGCCGCCGAATCGTTCAGCTGGTATTCACGAGATCTAAAAACCAAAAAAACACTTATTAAGATCCCTTCTGGGCTTTTGAGGTGTCCTTCCAATCTTACCTCGCAAATGATTGTTGAACTCCAGCATCAGTCCAGAGTTTCTTTATGAGAAGGACAATTTCTGGAATAAGAATCCCCTCCTCAGCGGCAGAGGCATATGTGAAGAACTGTCGTGCAATTTCCTGCAAAAAAAAAAAAAAAATATTTATTACCATTCGTACGGCGTTTGCTTATTTTATCCTCATACCGTTTTGGAAGGGTCAGCAAAATCGATCTTAAGGTGTCCCATCGCTCGTATAATTGCCATGAAACTCTGGATTGTATTACTGTACACCACGCGACGATATTGTTCGCATTCTTCTTGAGAGTATCCGGTTTCGTGGATGATTTTCATTTGTTTTACAATCGTCGACTTTCCCGATTCACCGGCACCTGCGAGGGCGAAAGAAAAACATTTTCATCAATTGAGTCTTATGAATTGGCTACTTTATTAGTTAATAGAAGAGGGCTGCATGTGAAGAGGAAACTTTGGGTGGAATGGACAATACGACCTTGGCAATAGAGTAAACAGACAAATTTCTCATAAACACTGTGGGTGGATGAAAAATTGAAAACATTTTAATTAGCTGTTGGAGTGGTTCGTGGAAATTTTAAATTGATTTGTTGCTTGAAGTTAATATTCCACCAAAACGAGTGGGTTTAAGTGAATTAGCAGAAAAATGAGTAAGACAGGAGGACATAGGTTAAGTAAAAAGAAAGTTTGCTAAAAGTAAGACCATAATATGACTGATCCTGTAACAGAATAATCCAGATTAAACTCTTAACAATGACCGAAGCGTAAATCTGTTTAACATTTTGAACTGGTTTGGAGCAATTTCTCAACAATCCTGCTAAGCGTAGTCCTTCTGCTTAATCAAAATCTGTATAGTTGGATGAACACATTGTATTGACAAAGGATCACATTCGGCAGCTATAACTTCAATATTTTTGCAGCGATCTAAATGATCTCAGCGACGTCTATATACTTATGTCCTGTATCCCCTTGTGGGTCCTAGGTACCCTACTACGCCTACACGCCATCGTGTACGGTTTCTGGCAATGTGTCTGAGTTCTCCCCAACTTTTCCCTAACTGCCGTGCCTCCTTCTCGACTGTTCTGCGCCATGTTTTCCTCGGACCGCCAGGTCTTCTGCCATCCTGAGTTAGAGGGTTCCATTGCATAGCATGGTTCGCTATGGAACTGTCACCCTTTCGGAATCCACTATATGGCTAATATTAACACTATGATCCTACGAATTATATGGTTCCAGAAGTACATAAGTGGTGTAATTCACCCGTTCGTACTTAGTGGCAGCATTATGAAGCTTTTCCTTGTCTAGCTGTGCTTCATCGAGGGCTACTTCAACCAACCAACCAACCAAGAATCTACATATGTATAAGTATGCATGGTGTATGTATCTGCAATATTTAATTACAAAATGTGAACATTTTTGATTTGTGACCGTTAAGAATTCGATCATTTTCATCTGTTCGTCAGTCTGTTTGTTTGTTCAAAGTTGTTTCAATACGCCTGATACACATTATTCCTGATGAAAAGGTTCCTGAATCAGTCCGGGGTAAGTAGGTATCATAAAGACCAAGCACAAATCCATGCCCGGGTTTAAAGACGTAATCGAAGTTCAAATCCGAGTCCAAGCCAATGTTCAAGTACAAGTGGAGTTGTAAGTTCAAATCCAACTGCAATTCTAAATTCAGATTCATGTTCAAGTCCAAGTCCAAACACCATCTTAACTCCAGGTCCAAGTCAAAGTTTGGATTTAAATTCAAGCCCCGGATTAAAATTAAGTTTGAGTTCAAGTCTAATCCTGAATTTCAAGCATCAAATCCGAGCTCGGTCGAATATCAAATCCGAGCTTCGTCGAATATCAAATCCGAGTCCAAATATACATATGCTCAATGTGCAAATCCAACTGCAACTCCAAATTGATGTCTAAATTCAAATGCAAGTCCAAGCCCAAGTCAATGCTTGGATTCAAACTCAAGCCCAGGATCGAAATAAAGTTTAAGTCTATATCCAAGTTCAAGCCTTAACTCTTAGCTCGGTCGAAGTTCAAATTCGAGTATAAGATTATGTCCAAGTGCAAGTTGAATTTCAAATTCAACCGCAACCCCAAATTGATGTGTAAGTCCGAGTTCAAATCCAAGTCTGAGTCCAAGTCCAAGCCACAGTTTGGATTTAAATACAAGCTCAGGATCATATGATATTGAAGTCTATATCCAAGTCCAAACCTGAATCGAATTTCAAGCCAGCATTAGATGCCGGTTCACATAGAACAGTATAGATCCATTGTGAAACCACAAGGACCTGCGTATTTTCGAGAGCTACCCACAGAACCAACCCGAGCTTGCTATAAAGCACTGGAGGCTACTGATATTCATATTTGGAAGTTCACTGTGGTTATGGAAGAAGTTGGCTCCAAGGTGTATTCTTCTTAGATAGGAGAGGGCCGGACACGTGCAAAGGAGGTAAAGGAACACTTCCTCCTCCTCTTCGTTTAGGCAACTTTTGCAGAAATCGTTTGAGCCTATTGTTCTGAAATGACATCTAAGATATCACTGACGCATTCGTGAAAAATATAACGCACACAACATGAGTGGTTGCGAGAAGCTAGGCCCTGGCATTTAAAGAGCGTTTGTGATATAGCTCAGGCCAGATCTGTCTAGTGATGTGGTGTCAATCTCGTTCAGTTTGAGCAATAGTTTGCGCGTAGCGAGAGGCATGACGAGCCGAGATTCCATTTTCCGGTAGAATCGATAAAATTGTGCCATGGCGAGTTCATCAGTCATACAGTTCCTTGGAACTTTTCTAGTCCCCGATACCCACATAAGGTAAATTTTAAATTGTTCAGCCATCTCGTTAAGAGACAAGCGGCAATTAGACAGATTTCAGGAACTGATGATATCCCGCTTAGGTATCATTATGCCTCAGCCACGACAGGGTCTCTTTGATCTCCATTATCTTTGCCTGGAAAACGGTACAATGTTTGTGGAGGCGGAAGAAGATATTTATATTTAAGTCTTTGGAGAAGATACCTTCACCCATCTCAAATTTTCTTTTAGAGCCATCTGTGTAGAGGCATATAGACTCCCTTCGTAACATAAGATCATCCTTTCAGTCGAGTCTGGAGGGAATGTTGGATGCAAAGTTTTTGAAGAATAGGAGTTGCGTTAGAGTGCACTCGGTGTCATGTGGGAGGGATTATCTTTGAGAATTGTGGAGTGTCCGGTATGTAAACTAGACTACTGAGATATGGCTTTAATGCGTATGACTGCAATTGTTTGCCATATTGCATGTGCTCCCACGGCAATTTATAAAAAGGCCACTCCTACCCCGTCGTTCCTACAAGATGGATCGAATACCTTCAAGACTGGATACTAGTAGGTTAGATTAGGTTGAAGTGGCTGCCAGCTAAGAATCGCTAACACACTTAGACCAGCAATAGGTCCATTGTGATACCACGTGGATCATGGGAGAAAGTTTCTCTTTACCTACCCGTTAAACCATTTCGAGCTTCTCATGAAGCGTATGAGGCTCTTAATGTCGAAGTCTATTAGATCGCCTATATCGTTGTAACAGAAGGCTCCTAAGTTGAGCTTCCTTCTACGGGAGAGAGCTGGGCAGAAACAAAGAAGGTGCGGAATAGTTTGTTCCCCTTCTTCACCCATACAGTTTCTGCAAACGGCGTTTTAGTTTCAGCTTTGGCCGAATCTGTTTAGTCTCTAGACATGCTGGTTCACTTGTTCATTTAAGATTTATACTCTCAATCGCATCCAGCCCGGTTACTAGTAACTAATATTCAATTCAAGTGAGTGTAAGGCTCATGCAGTCTCTCGAAACAGAACTGTGATTCCATATGTTTCTATGCATGATTATCTATTCGCTGTTTTTGAAGAGAGCGGTTGAATAAATTATAAGGTCTAGCTTGATTAGCCTACACAGTAGATCACTTTTCTGCAGCATCTTTGGATCTTTATACATTGCTGTCATCTTAAGTGTTACCATTTCTATTCTTTTTACATTGAACTACATTGAATTTAGCCGTAAGTGATTAATATGTATATTTGCTCTAATCTGTAATCGGTCTTCCACGAACGACATTATCCCGGGAAAACTCAATTCGACCAAACAAAAACCCCCCAACTGCAGATTATCTGTGGGCGCCGTGGCGCAGTGGTTAGTGTGTCGGATTGCTGCGCATGAGGTTCCTTGTTTGAATCCCAGAAATACCATGGTTCCACCTCTCGCGAACTTTGGACAAACATCCGAGAGTAATTGTTGTCACTTCTCAAAAAATTAAAAAATGCCCTTCAGATACGGTACAAAAATGTAGGTCCCTTCGTGCAAAAAATATAACGCACACAACACGAGTGGTTGCGAGAAGCTAGACCCAGGAACTTAATGAGCTGTTGCGTCAAATAAAAGTAAAAAAAAAAAACTACAGCCCATCTATGCGATGCTATCAACTATTGCTAGGTTAATCAGTAAATAACACTAAATAGCGCCGTTCTCACAGAAAATGCATTTTTTTTGCACAGCTCCTTATCTACAATAGGAAGCAATCGCCATTGAAGGTCTGATAAAGTCAACCGTCAGCTAATTGGTCCACATAGTTACTTCATAATAAATTCACCGCGTAACACCCGGGCTTGGAAAACAGTGATCATCGTCTCAGTATCAGAATTCATCTCCCAATCTGGGTAAATTCAAAAATCGAAATATAGCTGAACTGGCAATCAGCATTGCTCTCTGAAAAGGTCTAAAGCATAAATTAAGCAAATGAAATACGGTCACACCCTGGTACAGCCCCTAATAAGCGAGTTGTCACAGCTGAGGAAGACTTACTGAATGAATCAGCTGTTTGCTGATGAGCCCCTCTTCTGTATTACACCCATTCACAAACATACTCGGTTCGTATTCAAATTATTCTCATTCTCGCGTAATTTATTCAGCAAAGAGCACACCACAAAGCCCGGAGACAGTTTTTGTGTGCAAAAAAAAAATTCACAAACACTTGGAAGGTATACTTCCTAAGAAATTCGAGCGCATTTGAGCACGTAGACTAGACGCGACAGGCAAATATGGTACGGCCAGAGTTTGAGAAAGTTTTGCGCGGTACTGTGAACTTGAAAATTTAAAAAAGAAAGAAATAGTAGAGAAAAGCGAAAAAGAAGAATTTGAAATAAAAATAGAACGTGCATCCGGCGAATTTTTCACACACACACTGTAATCTTATCAAAAAATCATTTTGTTTAACCAACAGCGCGCTTACTGCGTCATAGTACGAAGCGTAGCTCGTATTCATTCATTTATTCGAATGGCAGATTGGCGGTCGGCTCACGAAATTATAGTACCGACGACACCTACTTTTGTTTTTTTAATATTTGCTTATTGTTTAAACGAAAGTGATAGCATTGGCACAGATTTTGTATTGTTTGCCGTTCCTAGTAAGGTGAAGCCCATCTTGACTGATTACGGATGAACTTAATGGCAGAAGAGAAAAGATGCAATTCAAGTGCATTGACTTGATCACACAAGAGGATATGATGGAACTTTTAGATCAATCCTGTGTATCCACCAGGATCCTATAGATGAGAGGAGATTTCTGGCAAATCTTTTTGGCCATTAGCAATAGACATTTAAAGAGTAATTTCTAAGTAAATCTACGGTCACAACCTTACACAATCTAGACAGTTTTATATACGTATTCCTTCCTGGACATCGCTGGAGCCTTCGATAAAACATTTTTTCAATCAATTAAGTCTGCTGCTGATGCCAAAGGTATTGACCCGCAAACTACCAAATGAATATGCTCCATGCTCAGTAGCAGATTAACTACTGCCAAGCTTGGACAAATTTCGATCTCCGTTAGAGCTACTAAGGGTTGTCCTCAAGGGGGAGTCCTATCCCCTTTTCTATGATCCATTGTAGTGAACGACCGTAGTCCTAAACGACCTCAATAGTTTTAAACTTCTTACCCAAGGCTACGCAGATGATATAGTCGTAATAGCTAGGGGCAAGGATAAATCCAGCATTACTGACCAAATGCAACATAAAGTAAATAATTGGTGCAAGTCAGAAATTGAAGCCTTCAAGCACTATCACTAAACAACGTACAAATTGATTTTTCAAAAGAACCACATATCTTGGTGTTAGTCTAGACCCCAAATTAAACTGGAAACATTATATAGACAGAACCATTGAGAAGGCGACAAAAGACTTCTGGACCTGTTCTAGGTTTTTCGACAAAAAATTAAATGAACGATAAAGAAACACATAGTTGGTTGGTTAGGATCGGCCCTCGATGAGGATGCACTTAGACCAGAAATAGATTCATTGTATTGCCGATGTGTAAGGTGGGTGGGTCACCCTCTTACTCTAGGAACCATTTGTTTTGTTGTATGAATGAGTTGATTTTAGCCGTGCAGGCTTTGCCTAAATCATTTAGATCATTGAAATAGTATTCACCCAGGGTGGCTCGCCTAATATTGGCGAGCGCAGGCTAAGCGCATAGGAGACTGAAAGTCTCCTCCTCCTCTTTACCCCTACAGCTTCTGCAGAAGTCGTTGCAGGGGATGCCTAGTCTTTGGGCATGTCTTCTTACGGTGCGGTGACCGGTGACAACTTTTTTTATTTTGGAGAGGGTTCCTCTCTTGTGTTTCAAGAGTTCAATGGACCTGGATTTGTTAAATATTGGCCAAAGTTGTCTGGCGGCGTTGCATTGGCCTAGATGTTGCCATCGGTCGGTCTGAATAAGGTACTTAACATAAGACATTGGCGCCTCGATGTCGGTAATGCTTACGCTATTTGTACCAGAGAAGCCTTGTCGAGCCAGCTTGTCAGCTGCAGAACTCTCCGGTATGTCGGTGACCTGGTACCCAGCAAAGGGTGAAGTTGTACTGTCCAACTATCTCGTTAAGAGATACGCGGCAGTCTTTCACCACCTTGGAATCTCGTAGTACTGGATGCGAGGGATTTAATGGCTGCCTGGCTGTCGACATAAATAACAATATCCGATGTTGATAGTGTATTAGCCGCTAGCCAGTCAGCGGCTTGGCGAACTGCGGTAACCTCAGCTTAAAAAACTCTGCAGTGGTTTGGAAGGTTAAAGCAAAGGTGTGTATCCAGGTCTTCCGAGAAGATTTCGGCAGCGACTCCGTCATTGGTTTTGGACCCGTCCGTGAAAATTGACAGCGATTCGTTGTATAGGACATCGCGTTGCGTTCACTCAGCTTACTCCGGTATTGAGTGCATGTAGCCCCTGTTGAAGTCATACTCAGTGGGCAGGTGGTCAGTGAAATTGGGGAAATGACGGTGCATCGAAAGTATTTTGGCGTCCCCCGTGTAATGGTCTCTCCATTTCTTGGAGCCTCTCAGTTTTATTGGTGAACTGACAGCCAATTGTTTACTGACGATGCCAATCGGAAGCAGGTGGATCATGGTTTGGAGCGCCGCTGTGTAAGAAGTTCTCAGTTGACCGGTAATGCTGAGACATGCAAACACATCGTTAATCTCCACCAATAAGAATCTGACTAAATCAACCTGGGATCGATAGAAGAAAGAATTTACATTGACAATAGGATGAAAACAGACCTCAAGAAGAGAGAAAAATTAATTGACTAATCACCCTTTGAGGGCATTGGAAATTCCGCATCTTCGACATATGCTGTTCCAAATCTATTCAAATTAAAGTCAAATTAACGGAGTGGAAAACACTGTTCTATTAATATGAAAACGAATTTTTCGTGCAGATGCAATTAGCGGTGAATAAATCAAGAAACGTGTTTTTTGTGTGTTTAAAGTGAGGTAAAGGCTGGAAATACTCTGCCAACATGTGTTTTAGTCCATAGAGCACGAATTTGAATTCTTTAATAATTAACTAAGTCAATCAAATTTAATGTGGTGTTCCACTATGACAATTTTCAGGCAAGCAGTGTTTATATTAATAAATACATATGTTTCAGTCTCTTAGGACAACTCGCACTAACTTCATATAAAGCTGTTTACATATTTATTTAACCATAACAATTTTCTAGCTAGGAGTGGCGATGGTGTAGTGGTAACGTCATCGACTGCCACGCTAATGATGCATGGTTCAAGTCCAGATCTCAGCAAGTACGGAGGGACTAACAAAAATTCGGTCAGTTGGTGTCAATTTAGTAGTTTTTGAAAAAAGAAGATGCATTTCTGCAGCTTATAATCTAATAATATTTATTTCCAAATTTCAGAACAATAGGTAAAAATGGAGACGAGAAAGAGAAGTGACCTAAGGTTGAAGTAGTGACGTAAGCTCGATTGAAGTCCCACCGTCAACACAGGAAGAAATTCGTTTTGCCATCCTCTTCGGATTTCGACGTCAACTAACTCCAGTCAAAATTCTGCACGAATGCCAAAATGCATACGGAATAAATGCACTTCAAAGTGGTTTCGAAGATTCCAGACTGGCCATTTTTCTATGGAGGACGAATCTCGTGAAGGTCGGCCCAAATCTTCGACCGACGATAAAAATGTGGCCCTGGTAAAGGCTAAAATTAACGAAGAAGCCAGGATGACATAGGAGATGATAGCGGATGAACTGGACTTGAATGCTATGGCTGTGTCATGAATTTTAAATTATCACCTGAAATATTCGAAGAAGTCAGCTCGATGGGTTCCAAAAATTTTGAATGGAAAACAAAAAGAGGCTCGTGTTCGTTTTGCTCAATATTTCCTGAATAAGTTTGAAAATGGAGTCAAGCTGCTTCAATAAGATCGTTACAGGTGATGAATCTTGGTTTTACAAGTACGACCCGGAAACCAAACAGCAGTCCATGGTATGGTGCCCAGAAGGTGAAAATCCTCCAGTAAAGGCCAAACAACAAAAGTCAGCGACAAAAGTTATGATGTCGATGTACTTCACCAGGGCGAAAATGGCCGCCGTCATCCCGCTTAAAACTGGCCAGGCAGTCACTGCTAATTAGTATACTGAAACTTGCTCACCACAAGCTTTCCAAAATGTACTAGGACACCGACAAAAAGAGGAGCTGTTCCGCTACTTTTTGCACCACGACAATGCGCCGCAATACAACTTACTGCCGTTCTCGGGCATCAATGAAATTCGCCCAGCACCTTATTCTCCAGATCTAGCCCCGTGTGACTTTTGGCTGTTACCGAGAATAAAAAAAGATTTGAGGAGAAAAATCTTCACATCTAATGAGGAGATTATTAATGCAGTCAATGTCGAAATCGAAAAGCTCCAAAAAGAGGATTTTGAAAGATGGATCTATCGGCTGAAGAAATGTATTGAAATTAATGGGAATCATGTGGAGAAATAAAAAAAACAATGAAGATTAAATATCTAAAGTTAAAATTATTTTTGTGTTTTATTATTCAATCAACTAAGCGTACTTTTGTTCATCTGGGTGAACTTCAGCGCGCATATGTTTAACCGGATGTGCAGCCGAAGAACTTGCGGAGGCCCTAGAGTGTCTCAAAGCAGACATTACCGCCATCCAAGAAGTGTGATGGGATAGGCCGGGCAAAAGGAGTATGAAAAACTGCGACATCTACTACGGCGATTGCTACAGACAAAAAGGACAGCGTCTATTCGGGTGCGGATTTGTCATTGGAGGCAGACTTAGGCAAGAAGTCTTGAGTTTCTGGCATGTGAACGAGCGCCTCATGACTATCCGTATCAAGGCTAAATTTGCCAACTTAAGCCTAATATGCGTTCACGCCCCTCACGAGGAAAAGGACGACGCGACAAAGGATGACTTCTACCAGCTCTTGGACAAGACGTATGAGCAATGCCCTAGCCACGACGTTAAAATTATCCTAGGTGATTTTAACGCAAAGCTAGGAAGAGAAGACGTCTTTAGTAGCGTGGTCGGAAAGCACAGCCTGCACGACATCACATCCGGCAACGGACTCAGGCTAATCGACTTTGTAGCGGGGCGAAACTTTGTCGTAGCTAGTACGCGGTTCCCACGTCTCGACATTCACAAAGGAACATGGCTCTCCTTTGATCGAAAAACTGTCAATCAAATCGATCACATTGCGATCGACGCAAGGTACTCTTCCAGTATTCTGGGTGTCCGGACTTTCCGAGGAGCCAACGTGAACTCGGATCACTACCTAGTTGTAGCCAAGGTACGGATGCGGATATCCACAACGGAGCGAAATCAACGAAATACTGTGAGGAAATTTGACGTCGGGCGGCTACAATCGCAAGAGACCGCCAGAACTTGTGCCGATCGTGTTTCTTCTAATCTTAATCTAAGTCCTATGCAGCGTTGCCAACAAGCCATCAAAGATGCCGCCTCTGATGTATTGGGTTTCTCTCGGCCACCACAACGAAACCCCTGGTTTGATGAGGAATGCCGGCAAGCACATGCAGCAAAACAAGAGGCGGACACAGCGGCGCTGCATAGGACTAGAGCTGCTTACGAGCTCTACGTGCGCAGGAGACTTCTCAGAAAGAAGAAAAAGGAGCTTGAGAAGCGCTCGATCATGGAGATTGAGAGCCTTTATTGCAGGAATGATGTTCGAAAATTTCACCAAAAGGTAAAAAGAAAAGACCAGGGTTTCAAAGCCAGAACAGAAGCCTGCAGCGACGAAAATGGCAACATAGTAGTAGAATCGCAGTCGGTGCTGCGGATATGGAAGGAACACTTCTGCAGACTGCTGAACGGCGATGATGACCAATATTCCGCTTCATTCAACAGTGACATTCAAGATTCCCGTCCACCCGATCAGAATGAAGTGAGAATAGTGATATCTAAACTCAAATCCAATAAAGTTGCTGGAGCCGGACGGCCTTGTCGCTGAACTTTTCAAGGCAAGAGGAGATGAGTTGGTAAGGAGCATGCACCAGCTCATCTGTAAAATCTGGTCGGACGAAAGTATGCCCGATGAATGGAACCTCAGCATCGTTTGCCCGATCCTGAAGAAAGGAGATCCTCTAAACTGCGCCAATTGCAGACGTATAGGTCTCCTCAATATCGCATATAAGATCCTGTCTGCCGTATTATGTGAAGGCCTAACACCGATCGTCAACAACCTGATAGGTCCTTATCAGTGCGGTTTCAGGCCGGGAAAGTCCACCATTGACCAAATATTCACACTACGGCAGATCTTGGAAAAAACCCATGAATATAAAATCGATACGCATCACCTCTTCATCGATTTCAAAGTTGCCTATGATAGCGTGTATAGAGACGAGTTATACAGAGCCATGTCTAGTCTTGGCATCCCTGCCAAGCTCGTCCGTTTGTGCAGAATGACGATGGAGAACTCTCGCTGCTCCATCAAAGTCGGTAAGAACATCACCGAACCATTCGATGTCAGGAAAGGTCTTAGACAAGGTGACGCGCTATCATGCGATCTCTTTAACATAGTACTTGAGAGAATTGTACGAAACTCACAAGCCAACACCGGAGATACAATCTTTTTCAAGTCTGCACAACTACTCGCTTACGCCGATGACATTGACATAATCGGAAGAACTCAGCGGGCCGTCAATGGGGCATTTACGAGTATTGAGATCGAGGCAGCAAAGATGGGTCTAGCGGTCAATGAAAGCAAAACAAAATATATGCTGCCTACAAAAAAGGCCACCCAACATCGGCGTCTTGGGCAGAACGTCACAATAGACAGATATAATCTTAAGGTAGTAAGGGATTTTATCTACCTAGGCTCTATGGTGAACTCCGCAAATGACATCAGCAGGGAGATCACACGAAGAATTACTCTTGCCAATCGTTGTTTCTATGGGCTAAAACGGCAATTGAGTAGCAAAGCCCTATCTCGAACTACTAAGGTAACTCTCTATAAGACACTAATCGTCCCAGTCCTGCTGTATGGCGCAGAGGCATGGCCTTTGACAAAACCGGATGAGGATGCCATTGGTTATTTCGAGAGAAAAGTTCTTCGAGCGATCTTTGGTCCCGTCTGCATAGACGGTGAGTGGAGGAGAAGGTACAATGCCGAACTGTACAAGGACATCGACTTAGCCAGAAGAGTTCATATACAGCGACTAAGATGGCTGGGTCATTTGGAGCGGATGGAGCCCAACATTCCCGCTAAGAGAGTCTTCGAATCCACCCCGGATGGACGACGCAGTAGAGGACGACCTCGCGGTAGGTGGCGCAAATAAGTGGAGGGAGACCTCAACCAACTTGGCGTGCGCAACTGGAGGCAGCTGACTCGTAACCGCGCTGACCACCCCGGACTGTAGCTCCATCTAAGTAAGTAAGTAAGCGGACTTCTGTTAGTCTCTACGTACATCAAAATATCGGTATGTCTACGACCCAATTTCAACAGAAAACTGTCAGAAAAAAGGTCTTATATATACGTAACAGTGCATGAAAGGGTTTATAGGGGTGCTTGACTTATGGGAGAAACGACGGATCTTCGAAAGTAAGCTGTCATTCTTCGAGGAAATTCATTTGTCATCGTTGAAATATTGCTGTTTGGATTCAAAAGATTGAAGAATAGAGTACAAAAATATCTTGTTTTTGAAATCTAAAAAAAGTCTGCAATTTCTTCTGAAAGTGACTGCTCTCTTTCGGTGGTATTTTGTTGTTCCTGCAAATCAAACACGCCTAGTTTACTTTGACATATCAACCAACTATTTAACTGCGCGGTGCATAACCATTACAATTGAGCAGTGATGCCACATCGATCTGCGCACTTTGTTGACGATTCTGAACTTAGCCATCAAAAGTCTCTTTTTGAATTTGAAGGGGTTTTCTCTATCTCCATGTCCATCAGATTTTAAATCTTTTTTTTTTTTTGGTTCTTAGGTTAAGCAATCTTCTTGATTGCCGCTAACTATATATACATGGTCAAAGTGATTTGCCAAAGAGATTTTCAATGTATCCAATCCCTCTCAAATCATTACTTTTCCTTTTCTTCTATTATGAAGGTCAGTCGAAAAGTTCATCGGCCTAGCTAAAGAAATGACGGACGAAGCGTCTTTTTCTTTTATTAGTTTTCATTGTGGTATTTGATCTCTCATAAGTCTACTTGAATCACTTTAAAATGAATTAGTTAAGCCGATTCGATTTCACGGTTGACTATGTATTCAAAATGAAAAAGTACGCCGAACATCGATTCAGCAACGAGTGCCCGTCTGGAATCCGAGCATTACTTTGCGAGACTTTTGAGTCCCATTTATTTATACAAAAAGACGACTTGCAATAAAAAGTTTGACCATGTAGGAGTGCGTCAACAATGTAGCAGCAATTTTATTTATCCATTATTTTTTTTCTTTAGAAACCTTAAAAAAGCGCACTACAAAGGCAAACTAGTTGTATTTAAGATGTAAAAGAATCGCTTCTAGAATCGATTATCGAAACATTGTTTTTGCTAACAGAAATGCTATCGGAAAACACATAACGAGTCCTGCCAACTATACTTTATTATAAAAAATACAAATATAAATATTTGGCGCAACAGCTCTTTAAAGTGCCAGGGCCTAGCTTCTCGCAACCACTCATGTTGTGTGCGTTATATTTTTCACACGAATGGAAGAGACCTACAGTTTAGCGATTTGAGAAGCTTTTTCGTGACAACAATACTCTCGGATGTTTGTCAGACGCTCGCGAGAGGTGGGACCGTGAAAAAACTTTTTGGTATTTTCTGGGATTCGAATTTGGAACCTCATGCGTAGTGATCCGACACACTAACCACTTCCGCCATGGTGCCCATTTTATTATAAAGCTTTCCTTTTTTTCGGATCTAGATCCTTTTGATTTCACTCCTTGTACTTTTTCGATCCTTTTTTTCAACCCAAAAAAATACAAAAAACACAAGTCCAATCGTACGTATTGTCTACATCAAACGCATCCATTCACTTTAAACGACTTTACAGGTCGGTGAGCGAATCATTGAGTCGAAGCCGTACATCAAGGACCTGTGAGTGTTGCTGGACCACAGACTCAACTTCAGGGATCACCAAACGTACGCAGGCGCGAAGGCCTCTCGGGCAGTAGCGGTACTATGCAGACTAATGCCAAATAAAAAAGGGACCAAAGCAAACAATCAGAAATCTTTTAACGACTGTGAGTAAGTCAATACTCCTGTATGCCGCCCCAATATGAGCATCAGCGACGCACCGTAAATCGTACATTAGAACGATGAACTCGGCGCACAGAATCGCATCTTTAAGAATAGATATGGTGTACCTTAAGAACTGTGTCAGCGGATGGGATGAGTGTAATATCAGGCCGAATGCCTATCGATCTAGACGCGAAGAAGACTGCGCCACTACGTGAAAACGAGCACGAAGACAGAACAACAACTATAAAAGCAGAACGGCAACATAGGTGGAACATCACAACCAAAGGGCGATGGACATACAAATTGATCCCCGGATTTGATGACTACTACTCGTACCTAACACAATTTCTATCGGGGCACGGATGCTTCTGGGAGCACGTGGATGATCCATTCTGCCAACACTGTGAAGGAAAAGTGCAGAACGCAGAACGCAGAACATGTACTGATGGAATGCCAAAATTATACATACAATGGCTAGGAACATCCTAGAAAGAGCAATTATCAGGCAAGTGACCTCAAGAAGCCTGATTTCATTTATGTTGGCCAGGAGCGAAGGCTGGGAGACTGCAAATGAAGTAATCACGAGTATGATGCAGCAACTGCGTATAGAGGAACGAGCAACGAGAAATGGGAGAAACGAAGATCCTGCCGTTTGCAAGCATTGAGGCGGATGCGGCCAAAATGGGTTTAGCGATGAACGAGGGCAAAACCAAGTATATGCTGTCAACAAGAAGGGACAGGCATCACCGGAGAATTGGACAGAACGTCACAGTCGGCAGCTATAACTTCGAGGTAGTAAGGGACTTTGTCTACCTTGGCTCTGCTATAAACTCTGAGAACAACATCAGCGCAGAAATCAAGCGAAGAATAACTCCTGCCAATCGCTGTTTTTTTGGGCTTATAAGGCAATTCAACAGTAAAGCCCTATCTCGAACAACTAAGGAGACTGTATAAGACCCTGATCATCCCAGTCCTGCTTAACGGCGCCGAAACATGGACTTTATTAAAAGAGGATGAAGATATCCTTGGTCGCTTTGAGAGAAAAATTCTTCGTAAGATTTTCGGTCCCGTTTGCGTTGACGGGTTTTGGAGGAGAATATTCAATCACGAACCCCACAGGCGGATCAGTAGAAATGCGGTGAAGTGGGAGGGTTGTGATCCCTTATTTTCGGATCATAACTTCGGTGATAAAAGGAAGAGAAGAAGAAAAAGATTCAATCACGAACTATACGAGCTGTACAGCGACACCGACCTAGTCAAAAAAACTGCTTATTGGACGTCTGAGATGGCTAGGACATGTAGAGCGAATGGACACCAACGCTCCGGCCCACAGAGTCTTAAAATCTAGCCGCCGTAGGTGGCGCGCACAAGTTCAAAGGGACTTTAATCAAATTGGAGTGCGTACCTGAAGGCGATTAGTTTAAGACCGAGCTAAATGGAGAGGGTTGTAAGTTGAGGCCCAGGTTCACCCCGAACTGTAGCGCTACGTAAGTAAGTAAGTAAGTAAGTAAGTAAGTAAGTAAGTAAGTAAGTAAGTAAGTAAGTAAGTATGTAAGTAGGTAAGTAAGTAAGTAAGTAAGTAAGTAAGTAAGTAAGTAAGTAAGTAAGTAAGTAAGTAAGTAAGTAAGTAAGTAAGTAAGTAAGTAAGTAAGTAAGTAAGTAAGTAAGTAAGTAAGTAAGTAAGTAAGTACTTACGGCGAGGAGACCCTCTATTGCGTCGCCCCTGCAAGCTAGATTCAAAGACTATGCGGGCCGGAGCGTTGGGTCCATTCATCCTACATGTCCTAGACACCTGAAACGTCCAATACGCAGTGTTTTTTTAACTAGGTCGATGTCGCTGTACAACTCGTATAGTTCGTCGGTGAATCTTCTTCTCCAAAACCCGTCAACGCAAATGGGACCGAATTTCTTGCCTAGGATTTTTCTCTCGAAGCGACCAAAGAATATCTTTACCCGCCTTCAATAAAGTCCGCTTGATTTCTGCGATGGTATCTTTGTCAGAATTAATAGCAGAGCCAAGGTAGACAAAGTCCCTTACTACCTCGAAGTTGAAGCTTCCCACTGTGACGTTCTGTTTAATTTGTCGCTACTTGTGGACAGCATATACTTGGTTTAGCCCTCGTTTATTGCTAAACCCAATTTGGCCGCTTCTGCTTCAATGCTCGCAACCGCGCCGGTGACAGCCCGCTGAGTTCTTCCAATATCAATATCGTCGGCGTATGCAAGCAGTTGTACGGACTTTTGATGATTTCGCCTCCGGTGTTGGCTGGTGAGTTCCGCATAATCCGTTCAAGTACAATATTAAAGAAGTCACATGACAGCGCGTCACCTTGTCTTAAAAATTTTTTTGACATTAAAGGTCTCGGATAGGTCATTACCGACCTTGATGGAGCAGCGAGCGTTCTTCATCGTCATCCTGCAGAGACGGCCAAGTTTGGCAGGGATGTCAAAACTAGACATGGCTCTATATAGCTCTTGTCTATAGATGCTGTTATAGGCGGCCTTGAAATCGACGAAGACATGCTGAGTATCGATTTGGACTTCTTGGGTTTTCGCCAGGATCTGTCGAAGTGTGAAGATTTGATCGATGGTGGACTTTCCTGACCTGAAACCGCACTGATAGGGTCCAATCAGGCTGTGGATAAAAGGTTGCAGGCGTTCACACAATATCGCAGAAAAGATCTTGTATGCGATGTTGAGGAGACTGATGCCTCTATAATTGGCGCAGTTGAGGGGGTCTCCTTTTTTGTGGATCGGGTAAACGATGCTGAGATTCCATTCATCAGACATACATACACTCGTCTGACCAAATCTTAGACATTAGTTGGTGTATGCTTTCTACCAATTCATCACCAGCTGCCTTGAAAAGTTCGGCCGATAGGCCGTCAGGTCCAGTAGCCTTGTTGGATTTCAGCTTGGATATTGCTATCCTGACTTCGCTTTGGTCAGGTGGACGGAAATTTTGACTATCATCGTATATGTTGAATGGGTTATTCTGTCTGACAGCGGAATGTTGATCTTCGTCGCCGTTATACAGTCGGCAGAAATAGTTTTTCCAAATTCTCAGCACAGACTATGAACTTAACATCCATCCTTGGCCGTTCGTTTAATTTTCTTCTCCGGTCTACCATCGTTTGACCCCTTTGACATTTTCGTTTTTCGTAAAATGTCAAACGGTCAAAAGGTGTCAAACGCTGTCAATTCGACACTATTTGACATAACGTCAAATTCTCGTTTGCTGCCAAACGCGGTCAAACGTATTGACACAAAAAATTTGACAGTTACATTGTTTGACACAATTTGCAACGATAAGTGTCAAAGGTTTGACCATTTGTCATAGAGTGAAATTACAGCGTTAGGTTGCCAAAATTCGCGATCCAGACAAGACACCTAATATCGTTCATTCGCACTAAATAGGGGCAATAAAAACTTTCTTATTCCCCAATTGTACCCACACAATCCTACAATTTTAATCGCACTCCGCCACCACAAAAACATTTTCGTCATTGCAATCTTTGGGTTAATTGAAATTTATGTTCAATTCGTCCGTACAAATGAACCAATCAATCTTTGCGCTACCCAGCCGCCTTGTACATGATGATCATGTGCTGTTGATCCGAAGAGGCAAGAGGCGCTTACACACATAATCCTCCTGGCTTACCTCATGATGTTGATGGTTAAAGTTATTTTTATTTTTTGATCGGTTACAAGAAATCACGATGGCATGCGACTGAGTCATTTTGCGGTCGTTGCGAACAGATACATTTTGTTTTTTTCTTTCGACACTCATTCGGTGTTTTTGTTTCTCATCAAAAACGGAAAGGAAAGTAAGTTTGCCTTTATTTTTTTGTTTGTACTCTTTAGAAACTCCGCCGAATTTTGCCGTAATGAGACATCTAATTACGAAGTGAAAACGAGACTTGGCCGTCCAAACGAACGTTTAATTACCCCATAAACGTACGACAGCAGTTGGTCATTAGGTCGCCTTTTAGCATTTGCAATGTAATGTCAAAGCCACCGATAAATGCGTTCCACAATCCACAGCTGAGTGATAAAGCAAAACCTACGCATCACCAGAGGAAGAAAAAACAAGTATAAAACCAAGCAAATATGAAAAGCGACAAGGCGGGGTGCTAAATTTACACATTCCCCGGCACTTTGGATCATTTTATTTTCCTCTTAATAAGAATGAGTAATTTTGAACTCCACAGAAACGTAGTATGGGTACAAATTGAGTCACACTGTCGCTGCCGCCGCCAATGGCAAATATCCGACACGAAGCGCCTCACTCCGCACTTCGTCTACAGAACCAGCATCAACAGAACCATGTAAAGAAGCCTCATCGCGGTTAACTGTGAGTCTTATTTTGAAGGGAGACAGAGGGGAAGATGCCACAGTGGACATGGTTGGGTGGGGGTCACCACCAGAAGAGCTGGATCACCTATTATCGTGCCGTTGACAGTCGATTCAAGGGGAATTCATTTAATCGCGGCGGTGATGTTGTGATACCATCCCTCCCCTCTCCTATAATAAATATCTGATAACGACATTAAAGCGAGTGTGTGAGAGAGAGAGAGAGAAGGATATAGTGAAAAACTTTGATTAATGAACTATTACGTTAATGTTTATCAGTGGAATACAAAGGAATCCGATGATTGAGTGGAATTATGCAAAATTACGGTAATTAGACTGATAATGGTGTGCCGGAGAGGCAGTAGCGTTTCACGGTGGGACGGTAGGCTAGTGGGGAAAGCACAACACGATGTTCCAGAGGAACAATGCATTCGCTTTTTATGCAGTCACTGTCACTCAATTTATTTGATTAACGAGATACATGGGGTATTGTGAGGAGGAACATGCCATCAAGTTTATATGTGGTACGCGCGGTGTAGCTGTGCAGCGGAATCGGGTAAATGGGAGAAGTTGTTTCTTTTTCTTTTTTTATCCGGGGGTATAGAGAAAGTGGTCGGATTCCAACGAGTGTGATGGATTTTTTTTTGTCAGAAATATGGGTGAAGGAAAGGAAAATTCTTTATTAAATAGAATGATATACGAGACTTGATACAAGTACATTAACGAGTTTTTCATGAGGTAGGAGCGATGATGTTCTTTTGCATGTGAGGACAGATACTTTTGGTGCAGAATTTATCAGTAATAGATATTATTATTATCTAGTGATTTGTTGGCAACTGCTGGAAGAGAGTTCTTCGTTTAAAATCTATCCCTGCAGTAGAAAGACGGCGCGAAAATGATTAAATGCCACCAAAGACGCTTTTAAATCAACGTTTTGTGGTAGGCTTTGATGACATATAGACTTCCGAACAATGGCAGTGCTTTTAAGAAGGAATTACTTGCTATCCACAAAGCATGTCACCAGGTCAAACTATAGAGCTGCTATCAAAGCCAACGCCTCGGCGAGCTAGCCTCGCTTGACGATCAATTGAAGATAACCCGGATTTGGGTTCCAGGACAAAGTAACGTTTATGAAAACGAACAGGCCGACGATGTCCTCTGTTCACGTGCAGAATTAGTCCATATTCCGCTGGGAGCAGTCAAGGCAAAAAACCGCTCAAACTTTATTATTAAAGCCAACCTCAGATGGGCCAGGCTGACAAACTGTGTCATATCTAGAAAGATGGGGCCGAACTGCAACAAGGCAAAAACGGGCCAAAACGTCTGGGCTCTTATAGGAAAGAAGATCCAAGCAAAAAGGCCAAAAAAACATTGGATCCAGAGGATCAGAAGTGTTTAACAAACTGAATTTAATGGACGTACTGCATAAATTGTACTCCACCTCACATGGGTATAGGATGTCGGATAGAACTGAGATTAGTCCGGCAGAGAAAAGTCGCGTATCCGGCATTTGTATGTTGTATCTGAGCCATCAGAGGTGCCGCCTCTGATGAACTGTGTTTCGCTCGGGCACCACAACGATATCCCTGGTTTGATTAGGAATGCCGGCAAGCACATACAACAAAACAAGAGGCATACAAGGCGGCACTGCATAGATGGACTAGAGCTGCTCGCGAGCTGTACGAGTGGAGAAGAAAAGAGGAACGTAGACTTCCAAGAAAGAAGAAAAAGGAGCATGAGAAGCGCTCGATCGAGGAGATTGAGCGTCTTTATTGCAGGAATGATCTTTGAAAATTTTACCAAAAGGTAAAAATAAGATGCCAGGGTTTCAAAGTCAGAACAAAAGCCTGCATAGACGAAAATAGTAGTAGAATCGGAATCGGTGCTGAGGATATGGAAGGAACACTTCTGCAGACTGCTAAACGGCGGCGATGACCAACACACATACCACTGTCAGGCAGATTGAGCCATTTAACAGTGACGATGATAGTCAAGAATCCCGTCAACCCGATCAGAATGAAGTGAAGATAGCGATATCTAAACTTAGATCCAACAAAGCTGCTGAATACGACGACCTTGCCGCAGAACTTTTCAAGGCAGGAGGAGATGAGTTGGTAAGGAGCAAGCACCAGTTAACACGTTCGCGCACGGTATTTATTTTTGATGACTTGCGGTGGTACATTTCGATTAGACTTTTGAAGTAATATTGTTAAATATTTATGATTTTTACAGGCATAATATCGGATATGATTACTGCTGCTGGTGCGTATAAAATTAGGTTTCCTTTAAACTCAGTGTGATTTAAGACATGTATATACGCCTTGCTGAAAAAATGAGATTTTTACATGACATGTATGAACGTCATGCACCACCGAGAGAGCCGACGAAGACGTGTATACATGTTACGTGCGCGAACGTGTTAATCTACAAAATCCGGTCGGACGAAAGTATGTCCGATGAATGGAACTTCAGCATCGTTTACCCGATCCTGAACAAAGGAGACCTTCTGAACTGCGCCAACTAAGGACGTATAAGTCTTCTCAACATCGCATATAAAATTCTGTCTGCCGTATTATGTGAACGCCTAAATTCGATCGTCAACAATCTGATAAGTCCTTATCAGTGCGGTTTCAGATCGGGAAAGTCCACCATTGACTAAATATTCACGCTACAGCTAATCTTGGCGAAAACTCATGAATATAAAATCGATACGCATCACATTTTCACGATTTCAAAGTTGCCTTTGATAGCGTGTATAGAGACGAGTTATACAGAACTATGTCTAGTCTCAGCATCCCTGCCAAGCTTGTCCGTTTGCGCAGGATGACGATGGATAACTGTCGCTGCTCCATCAAAGTTGGTAAGAACCCCACCGAACCGTTCGATGTCAGGAAAGGTCTTAGACAAGGTGACGCGCTATCATGCGATCTCTTTAACATAGTACTTGAGAGAATTGTACGAAACTCACAAGCTAACACCGGAGGAATAATCGTTTACAAGTCTGTACAACTACTCGTTTACGTAGATGACATTGACATAATCGGAAGAACTCAGTGGGCCGTCAATGGAGCTTTTGCGAGTATTGAGGTCGAGGCAGCAAAGATGGGTTTATCGGTCAATGAAAGCAAAACAAAATGTATGCTGTCTACAAAAAAGGGCACGCAACATCGGCGTCTTGCACAGAACGCCACAATAGACGGATATAATTTTGAGGTAGTAAAGGACTTTCTCTACCTAGGCTCTATGATGAGCTCCGCAAATGACACAAGTGTGGGGAGATCAAATGAAGAATTACTCTAGCCAATCGGTTCTAACAAACCCCTATCTCGAACTACTTAGGTAACTCTGTATAAGACACTAATCATCTCAGTCCTGCTGTATGGCGTAGAGGCATGCATTTTGTCAAAGTCGGATGAGATAGACCTTGGTTACTTTGAGAGAAAATTTCTTCGAGTGATCTTTGGTCCGGTCTGCATTGACAGCGAGTAGAGGAAAGGTACAATGGCGAACTATAAGGCCTCTACAAGGACATCGACTAAGACAGAAGAGTTCACATACAGCGACTAAGATGGCTGGGTCATGTAGAGCGGATGGAGCCCAACGTTCCAACTAAAAAATTCTTCGAATCCACCCCGGATGGACAGCCCAGTAGAGGAGGACGTCGCGGTAGGTGGCGCAAACAAGTGGAGGGGGACCTCAACCAATTTTGCGTGCGCAACTGGAGGCAGCTGGCTCGTAACCGGGTTGGCTGGAGAGGTTTGTTGGTTGAGGCCCAGATCCACCCCGGACTGTAGCGTCACCTGAGTAAGTAAGTAAGTATCTGATGCCAAATAAGTGTGAAACGAGCCTAAAGTTTGTACTATCCTGAATATGTCCTAAATTCGTTTGTAGATGTGCTAAGGTATTTGCGTCTTATACAGGCAGCTTTCCAAATACAATTTGATTGTACTGAGCTACTGATTGCTTCAGTTCCTTTTGTTTGTTGGTATTTAAATAGCAGCTTATGCGAGAGGTGAAGTACGAAGGCGAACTAAACACACAGTATGCAGTTTCTAAACTAAGAATTCTTTAACGTTCCTTTACAGTCATTTAATTTATAATTAGCATGACAAATATTGGCGACACAAAAGAATTATAAGCCGGAATCGATGAAACATCCATGACTAACATCAAAAAATGGATTTCTCCAGATTGCCACCTGCGGATACAGGTTTTCATAAATCTTTTCAAAACCCTTTCAATCACTCTTCTCAATTGAGAACAACGAAACTTGAGACGAATCAAAACGAAGCCCCAGTGCAAAACCGCAAAGTGTGTAAGCTTTGATTGTTTGATTCAGGGTCACAGCTTCCTCAGCTACCGCTAATCTTACGTAATTCATTTTTCATCACAATATGCAGTAAACTTTAGTTCCCGCAAAACCTTCGACTGCCCATTTAAAACGCCAACTGCACCATTATGTCCCCCCATTATTATTTTTCCATGTATAACACTGACCTTTCATTTCCTGACAAATATACAATACCCGCGCGGATGACTAAGATCCACTATAACAGAAAATTAAAAAGCTTTCAATTGTTTTTTCCATGCCATGAATGAATGGGGCCCATAATGATGGCGACGATGACAGACCCCAATACATCAAGTCAGCGACCAAGTCATGGGGTTAACTCTCGCAATAAAATGTGGTACTCTTGGGTGGGGGGGAAGACGCACGTCGTCATCCCCCATAAACGTGGCGACGGATCGTTTCAATGGGGAATCGTACACCACCTTATTTGTTTGGTTAATTAAATATGAAAAGATAGAGAAAAACAAAAACGAAGAATCTTTCTGAATGAATGCGGCATTGTTGTAATAGTCTACAATGTAATGCATAGGAGAACTCCGGCACACTATTGTGGTGAATACCGATGAGATTTGTGGTGAAGATAGTTGCTTTGGCATGAACAAGAGGGGATACTTGTGTATGATCTTGTTTCTATGCAGTTTTTAGTGTTGGCAACTGAAAAGATGTTGAAATCGCAATTACACATGTTCACGCATTCAACAGGTTATTAGATGTCATGCTGAGTATATGGAAGAAGTTCATCAACCTCTTTCTATGGAGTTTATGTATTCGTTTCTGTCCCAGTTAGAGATTCTACGTGTTTATGTCTGTTGAGCAGTTGAGCGGTCATTGTCATAAACTCTCTTGAATTTGGACTGTAGACACTCCTTGTGAAGTCATAAAATCATCCATCATGACCATTATTGTTTACATCCATCTTCGTACGTTTAACGGTCAAGTGTCGGAGTTGTGTTTAGTGCTACGTGTCATCGGTCCATTGAAGTGGATAATGGCGTTCTATTGACTGCTGACACTGTACGAGTATCTTCATCTTTGGCGAGCATACATTTGCTTCAGATGAAACGCCTTAGATTTTCACATGCGCGTCGAATGATGGAAACATATGATGATAGGAACTACCCTTAAGAGTTTTTGACTTTTTTTCCATAGAAATGCCCCAACCTCAAGACACAAACTGTCAGCTTGTGGATAGGCTACGAGTTGACTCTACAAACTGAGTGAAAGTATATCTAAATTATGCTCCTTTAGTTACAATTTGCCATTAAGCAGCACTTGAAGCTGTCAACAAGGAAGAGTTCTCTCACCGCTAATGTGGAGCCTAGCTGTAGATGATTTACTACAAAAACTGACAGACATCAACATAAACTACGAAGGATACGTCGACCCATACAGAAGTGGTGTTCAATGGTAGGATTCAGAGTAAACTCGACCAAAAGCATACTATTCACTAAGAAAATGCAAATGCAACACATGTAATCATTCCTACTATAAGGGGTTAGAGCCGCTCGGTAAAAGCAACTCAAGTATCTAGGTATAACACTAAATAGTAAACTTCTCTGAAAGGAACACAAAGAAGCTGTGGTGTCAAAGCCACTCAAGCACTTGAGCACGTGAGAGCAGGAATCTCTCAGGCAAAGTCTGGGGATGTACCCCAGCTCATGTTGAGAATATAATCAAAGAGGGTGTGAGGAAAAGAAAATTCATTGCACATAAGGAGCAAGAAACAAGCGGAGCAAGTTCTGGACGCGCCCAGGGACTCTATATTTAAGAAACACTTCTTTGAGAGAAGATTTGGCGCAAAGCTAAGTAACACTGAGTTTGATTCAAACAACACATCAGAGAATGGTACAGGAATAGATTTAAAACATCCACAGGAACTGGGGCAGGAGTATACGGTCCCAGAATTAGATAACCAGAATCTCTGGGAATATTCCCCAACTTTATATCCAAGTAGACGTTCGCGCGATCGAAAGATGATCTCAAGATGTCGCGTTACTGTCGGATAGATTGATATGCCTAAAATCGATAAGCTGGACCAATCCATTAAACAGTTGATGCAGTTGCAAGATACGGTTCGGAAACCTTGTTCTTTGGAACGGAACCATTCAGCGGGTTAGGACCGCTAAAAACACGGAAAGACTTGAAAAAGGAAGAAGAGAAGCACTTCTGGGAAATTATAGCCGGAAGAAGAAATATCTATGTAAGCTAATGCTAAGGCTAATGCATCACGGTAGACTTAATAAGCATCTCAGGGAAGTGAGTATAGAAAGGGATGGGTACTGCAGATTCTCTTGGGATTTCTAGAGTACACCAGCAAACATTTTTGTGGAATGCCTTACACATTGATTCACAAAAGTGAAATGCCTCATGTGAGCCTATTTTTTATCATAGATAGATCTTCCTTCGCTGGATCCCCTTCTGGTACTTCGGTTTATCAAAGCAGTGGACTGAAGAAAGTGCTGTAATTCGAGTCTGGCATCGATTAGAGCCTAAGCTCCGGAGCACAATAAGCCCCATTGCACTTGTACCCCGTTTACATATTAACTTGCCATTTAGGAGAAATTGAGGAACTAGGAGAGACATCTCAAAAGATAAAGTTAACAAAATTGGAACGTAGTAATTAGTAGGTTGGAAGTATATATTGTTTTTAAGCATTGACGGGCTCATCGATTCACTGACTTATTAAGACCTGGGTTTAGAGAACATGAAGTTGCTATCTGCCGACTGGACAGGTTGGGTTTCATGGTGAGTTTTCCTCTCGAGAAAGTACTGCAGATACAGAAAAGGGTGATAGTCGCAGTGCAGGGATGTAACTCTACGAGTCCGATTCGGTGTGCTGCATAACGACTATTGCAGAAGTTGCAGGGACGAAGAAGAAATTGAATCTGTTCGTCACCTGTTGTGTGACTGTCCTGCCCTATCCGTCAGAAGAATGAGAACTCTTGGTAGTTACTTCTTCTCGGAGCTGGAGAACTTGGGTAATGCTGAGCTGATATTCATATCAGCGGACTTTCTTTACAGCGTTTCCAGGGTTAAATGATTGGGCACAATGGACCCGTACTATTGGTCTGAGTGAGCAGTGACTCTTTGTCACAAGGCACCCATTTACCTAACCTAACTCTACAAGTCACAGTCACTTTCTTGATTTTACCATTCAAAACATTTATTAACCAGTGAACTAGCATTCGTATCCGTAGGACTGAATAATCTTATTGAAGTGTTCGGCAGCCTTCGCGATGTTTTCACATCCCTTGCCTGTCAATTTTTTCAAGATTTTGCTGTGTCTGAGTGTGAGGCGCAACCTAGCCGTGTGCTTCCTCTCCAATCACAACTTCACAACGTCCTGGTAGTGCCATTCAATGTCGTGTGAGAGGCGATCGACCTGGCAATATTTTGCGGAGTGTCAGAATTCCCTCGTGGTACAATCAACGTAAAAACTAAGGCTTTGAAAAGATATAAAAGATTGCATGCCACTATGGATTATGCTCATTTTTGTTCTTTAAGGAAACAGTTCAGCGTACTTAATAAGTTTTTACATAAAAATTACATCATGAACATTGAAAGTAAGCTTGAAACTGATAACAAATATTTTTGGACTTTCATAAAATCGAAACGAAATACATATGGCATTCCGGAGATTATGGAATACGAGGGTTATGAATCAATTCCTCGTGTGAATTGTTTGCTCGATTTTTTGAATCAGTTTATTCCAAAAGTAATCCAGTGCTCCCTCTCCCCAGCATCAATGACTCGAAAGTTAACATTGGTTCTATACCTATAGATTTAGAAAGCGTCAATTTTGCTCTCCGCTGCTTGAAGCCATCATTAAATGCTGGAGTTGATGGTATTCCTGCAATTGTTTTAAAGAGCTGTAGTGATAGTATTTGCCACCCATTGTCACTTATTTTCAATATATCACTGAATCAGGGCACTTTTTTAGATAACTAGAAGATATCCTTTCTAGTTCCCATCTTTAAAGTCGGGTCCAAAACTACAGCGGAATCTGCAAACTATCAGCCATCCCTAAGCTTTTTGAAAGCATAGAGAAAGAAAAGCTAGAAAAACATATATCTGAACTTCAACACGGATTCATTTCAGGGAGATCTACAACCCCCAATCTAACTTACTTCACATCATTTGTACTGAATTCATTCGAAAGGGGCTACCAAGTGGATACAGTTTATACGGATTTCAGCAAGGCATTTGACTCTGTTCAATCAATCAATCACACTGTCTTGATACACAAGTTGCAATGTTTTGGTTTTCATTCATCTCTGTTGAAGTGGATCTCATCTTTCTTAGTCAATCGGGTGCAGTTGATAAAGCTAGATTCCGCTTATTCGAAACCATTTATATATAGCTCAGGTGTGCCTCAAGGTAGTCATCTTGGACCATTACTCTTCAATCTCTTCATCAATGATATAACTTCTGTTATAAGGTACTGCCAGTGCCTTCTTTATGCTGATGGCATGAAACTCTTTTTAAGAGTTCTAAGCTTAACAGATTGCTTTAAATTGCAGTTCGATATCGATGCTGTATTTTTATGGTGCAAGGAAAATTGCCTTCTTTTAAATGTAAAACAATGTAACGTTTCCTCTTTTAGCAGGCGCTTAACCCAATAATTCAACGTTACCCAATTGATTCTGTTAAACTTACCCGGGTTCATACGGTCAAAGATCTCGGTATTGTATTCGATCAGGCATTGGTGTTCTCTGACCATGTAGACTATATTGTTTCTAAAGCAAATGCAATGGCTGGGTTCATCAAAAGAAATACGGTTGAATTTTCCAATCCTCATTCTCTGATATCTTTCTATGTCTCACTAGCTAGATCTCTTGTCCGCAAGAAAGGAGACCCCCTTCACTGCGCCAATTATAGGGGCATCAGTCTCCTCAACATCGCATACAAGATCTTTTCTGCGATATTGTGTGAACGCCTGAAACCTTTTATCAACAGCCTGATTGGACCGTATCAGTGCGGTTTCAGGCCAGGAAAGTCCACCATCGATCAAATCTTCATACTTCGGCAGATCCTGGAGAAAACCCAAGAATTCCAAATCGATAGTCACCACCTCTTTATCGATTTCAAGGTCGCCTATGACAGCATCTATAGAGAAGAGCTTTATAGAGCCATGTCTAGTTTTGACATCCCTGCCAAACTTGTCCGTCTGTGCAGGCTGACGATGGAGAACGCTCGCTGCTCCATCAAGGTCGGTAATGTCCGCACCGATACCTTTGATGTCAAAAAAGGTTTTAGACAAGGTGACGCGTTGTCATGTGACTTCTTTAATATTGAACGGATTGTGCGGAACTCACAAGCCAACACCGGAGGCACAATCTATTACAAGTCTCTACAACTGCTTGCATACGCCGACGATATAGACATTATCGGAAGAACTCAGCGGGCTGTCACCGGTGCTTTTGCAAGCATTGAGGCGGAAGCGACCAAAATGGGTTTAGCGATAAACGAGGGCAAAACCAAGTATATGCTGTCAACAAGAAGGGAAAGCCAACACCGACGAATTGGACAAAACGTCACAGAGGGCAGCTATAGCTTCGAGGTAGTAAGGGACTTTGTCTACCTTGGCTCTGCTACAAAATTCTACAAACACGATCAGCGCAGAAATCAATCGAAGAATAACTCTTGCCAATCGCTGTTGTTTTGGGCTTATAAGGCAATTCAACAGTAAAGCCCTATCTCGAACAACTAATGAGACTCTATGTAAGACCTTGATCATCCCAGTCCTGCTTTATGGCGCTGAAACATGGACTTTATTAAAAGAGGATGAAGATATCCTTGGTCGCTTCGAGAAAAATTCTTCGTAAGATTTTCGGTCCCGTTTGCGTTGACGGGTTTTGGAGAAGATTCAATAACGAACTATACGAGCTGTACAGCGACATCGACCTAGTCAAAATACTGCGTACTGGACGTCTGCGATGGCTAGGACATGTAGAGCGAATGGACACCAAAGCTCCGGCCCGCAGAGTCTTCAAATCTAACCATCGCCGTAGGTGGCGCGCACAAGTTCAAGGGGACCTCGACCAATTTTTTGGAGTGCTCAACTGGAGGCAATTAGCTAAAGACCGAGCTAAATGGAGAGGCTTGTTGGTTGAGGCCCAGTTTCAGCCCGAACTGTAGCGCCACCTAAATAAATAAGTAAGCTAGATCTCTATTAGAATACTGTGCCATAATTTGGTGCCCTTCGTACCAAGTTCATATCGATCGGGTGGAGAGAATACAAAGAAAAACTGGAATTTTTCACCTGGAAATGATGCTAAGTGTCAACTTCTCGGTCTATCAAAGTTGTCAAAAAGAAGGAAAATTCATGAGGTGATGTTTATTAGAGACCTATTATTATGCTATCATGTAAAAAGTCCAAGTTTACTTGCTTTAATTCCTCTAAATGGACCCGAGAGACCGTTAAGGCAAAGAGAGCTTCTTTTTCGCGCGCGACATAGAACTAAGTACGGGTTGAATGAACCTATATCTCGGGCTATTTCTAATTTTAACTCGGTTTGGATGGAAATAGATTTAAGCTTATCTAGAACGAAGTTTAAAAGTACATTGTTTTCATTTAATGTTTAAAAGCATACTTATTTTCTTTCTTTATTTTTTTTATATATTTACATACATACTTATTTGTAAAGCTTTTGAATCTAATCTGTAAAGCTTTCTTGCTTGTAGATAATAATAATAATAAATGAATAAATTCGCACGGCGATGGGCACACAGACACGTCTCTTGTCGTATGGTGGTGGAATACAGTCAAACACATGCAGGCGTGCTAGAGCAGCCTTGGTCTTGTGTGAAATCATACCTCTTACAGGATTGTAGAAGATCATTGATGCAGAGCGGAGGTGGAAGGCTGGATCCACATTATACCTCTTCCTCAGGTAGGCCAGGTTCTTTATTTTATTCCAGTGGAAGTGTCCGGAGAGGTTAAGGTATTTGCATGGTACAACAGCAACCTTGCCGCTTCGCAGCAGTTATTTAGCAACAGATGACCAAATAGCCACGAGCATCGACAACAACGGCCCTGTTATTTAAACCAACCATGTTGTAAAGAAGTTACGAAGTGAGCAATAGCTTCGCAGTATCCCACTTCGTTTGTACAGATATGGAATTGTGAATCACTTAATTAGTTACACAACGTAAGTTTTTTTTTTTTTTCGTTAACGGGGATTCCTCTTAAGTTTCTTAGATGGTTTCCGACTGTGGTAGGTGTCATCAAATATCTTTCCGGTGTTGAAAAGGGATCCTCTAAAACAATTCTTTTCAGAAAGGCATCATTCAAGATGCCGGGCCTTCACTAGAGACTTTCGTCTTTAAGCGCCCTACACCCGATCAATGTTACTTGGCAATATTGTATGAATCAGTCACGTTTTAAGTAAAATTGATCGTTTCTTCTTCCTTTTATCAGTGAGGTTATGATCCGAAAATAAGGAATCATAACCCTCCCACTTCACCGCATTTCTACTGATCCGCCTATTTAACCTCAGAAAATATCGGCAGACCTGCCGATTTTGGATCACTCGGTTACTGAGGCCAATGAAATGCCGATGTCGTCGCATTTGTCTGATCCAGGCGTTTATAGGCCTGCCGTTCCTACATCGCGATGTCTTTGGAACGTGCATTGATATTGCCTTTTTAACTGGGTTCAAATTATCTCTTCTTTGAACGTGGCAATACCAGCTGAGCCGGTCACGCTCTATCTTTTGAACGATGGTTTCCTTGATGTGAAAGCTTCCACGGATCTTCGAACTTCTTATTCGATCAAGCTTTGTCACTCCTGCTGTCATGCGAAGCATCTTCATCTCAGCTCCCGTTAATTTACTCTCATACGTTTTGTACATCGTTTAACATTGTGAACCGTATGTGAGCGCTGGACGCACAACTGCGGTGTAGAGCCTTCCTTTCAACTTAGGTGGCATTTTTCTGTCACAGAAGATAGCGGAATTTTCTCGCCACTTCATCCACCCTACGCTTACGCGATGATTGATGTCGTCATCACAAGTTGCTTTGCTATTGATCATAGATCTCAGATATTTGAACTTTTCGCACTTGGGAAGCACTGTTCCATTCAAATAAATGTCTGGAATAGGCCTGAGTGGATCAGAGAACGGGCAGCACAAGTACTCTGTCTTTTATGAACTAATGCGATACCCATTTCCCTCCAGAGCGTCCATCCACACATCAAGTGCTCGTTGCAGGGATGTAGGATCCTCACTTATGATGGCTCCATCGTCAGCAAAGAATAACTGATGTACATTGGGGTCCATCACTTTACCTTCAAGCAGATAATCAAGGACGATAATAAAGAGCAAAGGACTTAAGACGCTTCCCTGATGCACCCCGACTTTGATTGGGAACTCTTCGGTTACTCCAGCGGGGCATCTTACTCTTGTCTTTGCTCCTTCGTACATATCCATGATCATCTGTACATAGGTTTCTGGAACCCCTCGATGTCTTAGCGCCACCAATATCAGATCTCGTGGATGTCTGTCGAATGCCTTTTCAAAGTCAACCAATACAATATGCAAATCCTTTAAGGAACATCGTGTGTTTTCCCATTATGATCCTTATACTTTGGATTGCATCTTCATGGTGTGTGGCATCAACTTGATCGAACGGTAGTTATCACAGTTTCGCGTATCACCCTTCCCTTTGTATACAGGGAGAAGGTAACTTTCCCTCCATTGATTCGGCATTGGGTCACCTCTCACAAATTTGGAGATGAGAATTCTGAGCCATCTGAACCCGATGTCTCCCATCTTTTTCCAGAACTCAGAGGGCATCTCGTCTGGCTCAACCGCTTTTCGTTTTTTTGGTGTATTTGACCGCCCCACTAACTTCTTCGACTCTTGGAAAGTATAGCCGGGGAAACTGTCCATTTAAAAGTTCTTCACAATACTGCCGCCACCTCTGCAGAATTTTGTCGTCATCCACAAGAAGCTGGCCATGAGCATTGCTAATGTACTTTGGCGAACGTAAAATTGATCGTTTGTAGGGTCATTTATGTTCAGTGTCAAATAAAAAGTTCTAATTGACAAAAAAATATCGATTTGATTTATTTCAATGTTCCTGACAATTCTTGACAACAATGAAACGACTGAATATAATTTACATATGCAAACATTGTCAACATTCATTGTTACGTGTGTAGGCACAAGTTCGTCAATGTTAACTGATGCGAGGGTATTCTTCAATATTACTTGCCAAGTAATATTGATTGTGTGTAGGGCGCTTAAGATACATATGAATTACCGGTCCTAAGCCTAGTGATCATCTGTGGATGGAACAATTCCGCAACGAGTTTCTTAGTTTTCTCATAAGATCTTTGGATGTTGCTGTTAAATTCGTTGGTACCTGCGGCTGTTGGCAACAAACTCAAGTCTACTTACTTACTTACTCAGCAATTTGCTTGAGATCATGCTAAATATTACGTCCTACACAATGGTTAGGTATCCGAGGACTAAGTCAAGAGTGTGGTTACACAGGGCTGCGGATCGTTCATTACCGGGTTCGGCAATTGAAGTGATAGGTTATGTTTGCGCAGCTATAATTTCCAAATCGTTTATCGGACTACACTCAAATTCAGAACGAATGTTCTTTAACTTATTGTCTGTTAAAAAGCAAAATCATTTTGTTGTGAGTCAGATGGCATTCAAGGCGCGAGAGCTGAATGTGAGTGATCGAATTGTGCGTCGCATACTAAAAGAGAAGTTGAATACCAAGACTCTCAAGGGATTCAAATCGCAGGAACTTATCGCATTGCAAAGAACGAAGCGATGGAAAAGATCGAATGTGTTGCTTCGCATGCGCCGCAGAAGCGAGTTGCCCAATTTGGTGCTCTCCCGGGGAAATTTGCTTGAGCTCGGCTTGCTGCCGTGGCCACATTCGGAGCATGGACATTCCAAGAAGACTCGACGCCATCGCATTAGGCAAAAGGAACCCAAAATTGGCTAAAAGAAAATGTTCCAGCGTTTATCACGAGCTTTGGCCGTCATCCTCGCCCGATCTGAACCCGCTTTATTTCTGCGTTTGGGGTATTTTCCAGGCCAGGGCATGTGCTAACATTTTTTTCAAATATAACCGATTTTTGTAATCTTCAATTGCCAGACATAGTATGTATGTTTGGATACAGATTGCGAAATACCGATTTTTACTAGACTGGTCTTGACCTAATCTACAATAACCTTCTTCTAGGAAATACTATGATTCATGACCTATTGTAAGAAGAAAACATTTTCTCAGAATGACGAGGATATGACGGTATTATGCACTTAATTGTTATCATCAAGTTGTTTTCTATAATAAGGCATGCGTCATAGATACAACTTTTTATTCTATTAATGATTTGACTACAAACTTGAAATTGATGCTGAAGAAAGTCAAGCGATTACGGCTTGCTCTGTTATGTAAACCCCATAATGCAAATTCAGCCTTATCAGCGAGGCTTTAGGAAAGCCCACCGCCGAATATTTATTTTCAGACAAATCTCGCAGAGTATTAATAAGTTGAGGGGTATTGGTATACTTGTTATGTGACTCGCAATTTCTTTTCTGATAAGGTGGTTGATAACCGCTATCGACATTAAAGAACGTCATCTTGTTTGGGGAAATACTGATATAGAGGGCAAAGCACTTTTAAGTTAATTGTTTCGTTTCTTTAGTTTAAATTTATAAATATTTGGCGCAACTGCTCTTCAAGTGCCTGGGCCTAGCTTCTCGCAACAATTCGTGTTGTGTGCGTTATATTCTTTCACATGAATGAAAGTGACATTCTTGTGCCGTATACGAAGAGCAATTTGTTTTTGAGAAGCGTTCTCGTGACAACAATACTGTCGGATGTTTGCCAGACGTTCTTTGTGTTTTCTGGGATTCGAACATGGAACCTCACCCGCAGTGATCCGACACACTAACCATTGCACTACGGCGTCCAAGAAGCTGTCACCTGCATGTGGTGTAAATGTGTCCTCTAGAACTATAAGGCGTCGCTTTAATGATACAAACTTGTGCGGGTGCATGCACAGCGAAAGCCACTTGTGAAAAGAAAAATTGAAGGCCAGGTTAGAATTAGCTAAGGACCACTAAGACCAATCGTTAAATTTTTGGAGACATTTACTTTTAAGGAAAATTTTTATCTGACGGGAAAAATATGTGTGGCGTTCTCAAAATATGCAACATCATCCACTGTAAAGCAAGGTAACGGTAGCGTGATGTTCTGGGTTGCCCTTTCCTGGCATTGTGCTGACCCCATAGTTAGGATCGATAGCAAAATGAACGTTTTCTGTTGTTCAGAATCACACATGGACACAACATTTTAAGAATCCCGCAGCACAAAATCAGCCAGCAGGTGCCTGCCAGACAGCAAGCACTTTATACAAAACCCTGAGCATACCAGTCCTGCTTTACGGCGCTGAAACATGGACTTTATTGAAGGATATCCTTTGTCGCTTCGAGAGAAAAATTCTTCGTAAAATATTGAGTTCCATTTGCGTTTATTAATTTTGAATGAGAAGATTCAATGACGAACTTTACGACCTGTACAGCGACATCGGTTTAGTCAAAAAACTGCATTTTGGACGTTTGAGATGGTTGGACATGTAGAGTGAATGGACACTTACTCTTCTGCCCGCTAAAATTTTGAATTTAAGCTAGGGGGACAACGTAGTAGACGGCCTCCTGAATATCCCAAAAAAAGTCGGCATCACTTTCTCAGCCGAAAAAACAGTTCTTGCTTTTTTTTGGAGCCCTTCGCAGTCCACTGTTTTGACTTTTTTTTGTTTCTGTGGTTGATTTATTGCGCCTAAACTGTGCCAAACGTTTTTGGTCTAACGTGAGCAGACGCGGCAACCAACGCGCGGTCAGCTTTCTCATCACCGCTGTCGGAAGGGCTCCTCTAGTAGTTTTTGGCTCCTTTGCTGAGCATTGCGCTCCCCATAAATCAAAAACGTTCTCCAAATTTTAAAGTTAAATTTGCAAAGAACAAAAATAATAAAGAATATTTCAATATCTTCTTCTTCTTCCTTTTATCAGCGAGGTTATGATCCGAAAACAGGGTATCATAACCCTCCCACTTCACCACATTTCTACTGATCCGCCTGTGGGGTTCGCCTATTTGACCTCAGATCATATCGGCAGGCAGCCGATTTTGGATCACTGAGGCCAATGAAATTCCGATGTCTTCGCATTTGTCTGATCCAAGCGTTTATAGGCCTGCCTTTCCTACATCGCGATGTCTTTGGAACGTACACTGATATTGCCTTTTTAACAGGGTTCAAACGATCTCTTCTTTGAACGTGGCAATACCAGCTGAGCCGGTCGCGCTCTATTCTTTGTACGATGGTTTCCTTGATGTGAAAGCTTCCACGGATCTTCGAATTTCTTATTCGATCAAGCTTTGTCACTCCTGCTGTCATGCGAAGCATCTTCATCTCAGCTCCCGTTAATTTACTCTCATACGTTTTGTACATCGTCCAACATTGTGAACCGTATGTGAGCGCTGGACGCACAACTGCGGTGTAGAGCCTTCCCTTCAACTCAGGTGGCATTTTTCTGTCACAGAAGATAGCGGAATTTTCTCGCCACTTCATCCACCCTACGCTAACGCGATGATTGATGTCGTTATCACGAGTTGCTTTGTTATTGATCATAGATCCCAGATATTTAAACTTTTCGCACTTGGGAAGCACTGTTCCATTCAAATAAATGTCTGGAATAGGCCTGAGGGGATCAGAGAACGGGCAGCACGAGTACTCTGTCTTTTTTGAACTAATGCGATACCAATTTCCCTCCAGAGCGTCCACCCACACATCAAATGCTCGTTGCAGGGATGTAGGATCCTCACTTATGATGGCTCCATCGTCAGCAAAGAATAACTGATGGACCTTGGGGTCCGTCACTTTACCTTCAATAATCAGATAATCAAGGACGGTAATAAACAACAAAGGACTTAAGACGTTTCCCTGGTGCAGCCCGACTTTGATTGGGAACTCTTCGGTTACTCCAGCGGGGCAACTTACTCTTGTCTTTGCTCCTTCGTACAAGACCATGATCATCTGTACATAGGTTTCTGTAATCCCTCGATGTCTTAGCGCCACCCATATCAGATCTCGTGGTTGTCTGTCGAATGCCTTTTCAAAGTCAACCAATACAATATGCAAATCCTTTAAGGAACATCGTGTGTTTTTCCATCATGATCCTTATACTTTGGATTGCATCTGTGGTTGATTTACCCGAGACAAACCCGCACTAATCATCAGATAGTCGTATTATTTTTCGCAGTCGACCACCTAATACCCGCTCAACGATCTTCATGGTGTGTGACATCAGCTTGATCGAACGGTAGTTATCACAGTTTCGCGTATCACCCTTCCCTTTGTATACAGGGAGAAGGTAACTTTCCCTCCATTGATTCGGCATTGGGTCACTTCTCACAAATTTGGAGATGAGAATTCTTGAACCCAATATCTCCCATCTTCTTCCAGAACTCACAGGGCATCTCGTCTGGCCCAACCGCTTTTCGTTTTTTGGAGTATTTGACCGCCTCACTAACTTCTTCGACTGTAATGTCGGGTATTTCTTCACAGTTAGGGGTGGCTCTTGGAAAGTATAGCCGGGGAAACTGTTCATTCAAAAGCTCTTCACAGTACTGCCGCCACCTCTGCAGAATTTTGTCGTCATCCACAAGAAGCTGGCCATGAACATTGTTAATCCTTCTTTGGGTGGCTATTTTGAAGATGGTTGCGCTCTTGTTCATAAAGTGTCTTCACAGCTCCTGCATAGCCTGGTTTGCATCAGCAACCGGAGAAGATATTTTCTCCAGCTCCCGATACAGGCCCTCCGTACTGTCTGCTTGAAGCTGGGCGCACTTCTTCTTCGCTTTTTTCTTGCAACATCTGTATTCCATTTCGAGGCGAGCTTTTTCGTCACCATTATTAGAGGGGCACTTTGACAAAGCTTTGAAAGCCGCTTTCTTCTGATTTATCACCTTCTTAGCTTCATCACTCCACCACCATGTTTTTTTGGCGTGTTGATGGTGCCCTTTTGAAGCTCTTTAAGCAAGTTCGCTGTATGGAATCCCATATATTTTGTGCTCTGCACTCTTCATCCTCAGCTCCGTTGATGATGTGAGAGAGGTCATTTTTCATTACAAAAACAAAAGCTTCGCCTTTTTCTTTATCCAGATTGTACCACTTGATTTTCTCAGAGACCCTTGTTTGTTTGCTTTTCTTTCAATATTTCAATATCTATACTAAACAATATTCGTTGCATACATAATTTGGACACCCCTATTTCTTGTTACAAGCTTTGATCGTCTTGATAACTTTGGTCGTAAGCCAAGGACAGCTGTTATTTCGAACTCTAACCGTGTTAACTGGTACATATTGATTATATAACTCTGTAACCATTTCTTGAAAAAAGTTCAGTTTGGCATCAAGGTCAGCATTCAAGTGGCAGACATTCTAAGGTGCTGAATAGGCCGCATAATGGAGGTAATAAATATTTTTTCACCTAAAATCCTTAAATGTAAATGTCAATGGAACAGCAGAGTGAGGGAAGTGAATATTTGTAGGTAGATCATGATCAGAGATACAATCAAACGAAAGTTGTTTGAAGAGAATGACAAGTGAAGAATCAGATACAATTGCCAGACCGAGGAGGCTAGGAATGCAATCTTTTGCAAATCGCGTTGAATAGTTGACATTAAGGGCCTTACCAACAACGAATCATTAGTCGTGACTTAAAAAAGATGTCGACTTAAATTAATACACAGTTAAGTATAAAGTGTACCAATAGTAAAAACAAACAGCGAATTTTTCCAAAAATTAAGGAATTTTTACGAAAACCTGTTCGAGTACTGAGAATTTTCGTAGTTTTTGACAGAAGAGAGCGCTCTCGAGAAAGTAAGAAATTTTTAGTGCAAGAAATTTCTATGGGCTAGTTTGTGAGAACTGTCAAATATATCAAATCCTTGTATAATGTGACTTTTTGTTGGATTGCTCCTTCTCTTTCTTTCTTTTGCGTACAAATGGGTTTGCAGTTTGACGGGTAAAAAGGGGGCAACTTTTGTGGTTCAACGCGTTCGTTTACTTTTTCGTAATTTTTTAACTCCACTCGTGAAAAATTGACAAACTGCGAATTTTGGTGCAGAAAATACGCGAACAGACCTACAGCCATATTAATAAACACGAGTTATCTCTCTGGGCGCCGTGGCGTAAGTAGTTAGTGTGTCGGATCACTACGCATGGTTCCAAGTTCGAATCCCAGAAAACAGCAAAAAGTTTTTTCACGGTCCCACCTCTCGCGAGCGTCTGACAAACGTCCGAGAGTATGGTTGTCACGAAAAAGCTTCTCAAATCGCCGTTCGGATTCGGCATTAAACTGTAGGTCCCTTCCATTCGTGTGAAAAATATAACGCACACAACATGAGTGGTTGCGAGAAGCTAGGCCCTGGCACTTTAAAGTGCTGTTGCACCAAATATTTGTATTTTTTGTATTTGAGTTATCTCTAACTCATGGTTTACGCAGGGGATATGTTCAAATCTTTATGAATAAAAAAAATTCAGACTTAACTGACGTTTGTTAACTTTTGGTTAACTAACTCGTCAATTTCGCGAGTTAACGAGTTGATAACTTTTCAAAATAGTGCCTGTGTGTAAAATGGCTGCAAAGAAGATACACAAAAAATGGCTTATCATTAAACAACAAAAGACAGGTAGGATAATCAGTACAGTTCTATGTAAATAGAAAAGGTTACTTTTCTATTAACACCCAAGATGTTTGCGACTGCCACTTAAGAAAATATCCTTTTTCTGTTGTTGTTGTTGTTGCTCACTGGCATGGAAGTACCCATGATTCTCTAATTTTCAGAGAGAGCAGGATAAAAGATCATTTATAATGGGGAATTTCAGGGGTCGTCTCTTAGGAGATGGTGGTTATGCATGCACCAACCATCTTTTTACGCCCGTTTTAAATCCCAGAAATCCTACATAGGATTGCTACAATATTGCTCATATTGCTACAGCAAAAGCGGTTGAACGAACCTTTGGTGTTTGGAAGGCCAGATATCTTTGGAGAATGCAAAATCTATCATTGTAGCCCAAGGAGTTCGACATAAACTGGCCAATTACTATGTCGTTTTAATAGAATGTAGTAGATTTTGCTTTCTTTTTGGTACAAATAAGGACAGTTGTTGCCATTTGCAAACTCTAGATATAATTAAAACGTCAGATAGCTATTGCATGGAGAAAACATTTTTATTAATAAGAAAATTTAACTAATGGATAACCTCGCTAACTACGAGTTAGTTAACTCATTGGTTATCGGTGGTTTGCGATTTTTTATTAATACGGCTGCTAATGTCTTAATAGTCAGCTTTTACTTAAACTTCACTCATTCAACGAATCTACTACATTTTTACTGAATCTAGTACATAACATTTTGACGTGTAAATAAAATCACCTGATTTTTTCGTTCGTACATATAAAACGGTGATGCCAATGTACTCAAAATAATGTTCTTTGTTGGTTCATTTTGCCTTCCTAAATAGAAACTGGATTCCATAACAGTTCTTTTTAAAACTCTAATATAATATTATTTTCATGAATAAATAACTTTGTATAAGGAGAAACGTAGTAATTAATTGTTCCATTGAAACATTCACGAAAAACACATTTTTACTGGAAAGTAATTTCAATGAATTATAATGAAGGTAAAGGAATTTTTAAAATTCATAATTAAATAACGCTGATACAATTTCCACAATTCTATTACCATTTTTCGCATAATGTTAGTATTTTAGATACCAAATCTAGTACTTTTTAGTATTGTTTTACTATTAAATTAGTACATTGGCATCACTCTATTCTTTAATGTCATATTTGAAAAATTAGATATGGCTTTCTGTACATTAAAATTTAGCTCCATACTAACACTAAAGCCGATTTTTAAATTCGTTATTGGTACACACAGTTTGGTAAGTGTGGAGATTATACTTAAGCTGTATACTTTATTTGGTTGTTAGTAAGGCCCTAAATATTTGGAGTCCTACAGAGGAAGCTAAATCTTTTATTTGGAAAATCATTTTTAAGCAAGTTTGCATTGAAATCCCCACACGATTACATGTTCAGAGGTGGGAACTCTGAAAGAACAGAGAAGAACGATTGAGGAGAACAGCTCTGGTCCGGAATATAGGCACAAGTATCCAAGCATTTGGTGCAACCATCATGGATATAAACAATTACGAATTCAGTATCTAAACCAACAGATTTACAAAATAATTTTACATTTTAGAGACGATTTGCAGTAAATTGCTATCCCACCTCCCCACGTATGAGTTACTCTATCATTTCTATTCATTGCATAATTGGGAATATTATACTGCGAATGTTCTCCAGGTAGCCAATACATTTGTCTGAATCTATTTTCAAGCTCATTGCGTTTCATTTTAACGTGCGACTCCATTTGAGTTTCACGTCTAGTGTCGTTTCTGGCCTCGTTTGCGTACGGTATTTGGATGGGTAGGTTGTTAATTTGTTTGTAAGTAAAGTTAACATGAGTTGATTTGGTCTCGTTGAGAGCAATGCGCCAAATATTTGTCCACTTGCAAATAGTGTCCAAAGCTCGTTGGAGCTTTACAGTTGCTAACTCGACTGATTTGTCTGTTGTTGATACAGCCGTATCGTCCGCGAACCTAGCTACGACAGTGCCTTCTTCTTGTGGTATATCTCGAGTGTAAATTAAGAACAAAACCCGGACCAAGGACACTTCCTTGCGATACCCCGTGATTGATTTCCTTAAATTCGAAGTATTCCAAACAACGTTTAACACGGAATAGTCTGTTCACATGGTAGGATTTTAAAATCGCATATAATTGTTCCGGAAGAACCTGTCTTAACTTAAACTTCAAACCTTCATGTCATCTTCTTCTTCCTATTTCGGCGAGGTTATGATCCGCAAAACAAACCACATGTTATGATACACAAACTTTGCCGCATTTCTACTGATCCGCCTGTGGGGTTCGCCTATTTGACCTCAGAAAATGACCTTCATGCCATACCTTATCGAAGGCTTGAAAGACGTCCAGAAAAGCACTAGAACATATCTTTTTCTCCTCTATTTCATTTGTTATTCTATAAACCTGATCAACTGTGGAAAAGTCGAAGATTTTCCAGCCGCACTTATACCAAACCGTGGTTCAAAATTTTGTCAAAAGAACGCAAATGTGCCAGCAAAGCCGACGAGGGCATTCGTGAGAAACCCAACTGTCATTGGTAAGCCTAGCCGAAGGAAAATTGGGTCTAGATGCATCTGATGTCAATTTTTGACAGGACTCTCGAGGCTCTTGAAGAGAAATGCTTTGAGATGGAGTGATCGTCTTTTACACACAACTACACAAAAAAATGGATTAGTAATTCGTCCCTACGTTTGAAAATATGCCAAACCTGTTGTTGCATAGCCTGATCGTTAAAGCACAATCACCCAATTATATCAGAGAGATTCATCTTAGGCCAGATAGTACTCCCATTGATTGGCTTTGCTGATTGCATATAGCTTGACTGGATGATTTCAAGTAAACTGGCCTCGAACAAGGCATAGGTGAATGTGAATTTTTTCGTATTTCCGTGCAAAAAGAGTGACAATATAGAGCAGAATACAGTGCGTGAGTCTGGCAAAGTGAGGCGCGCTTCAAGAAGGTTATGCTTTACGACCAAACACTCCAACATCTTATACTGCCACAAGTGTGAACAGACTCATAGCGTGACCAGACCCGGTTTTTTCTGGTTAGCTCTATCACTGAACCCTTTATAACTGCCAGTAGGTCTCGCTGATCTGCAAAATTCCCCATCAAATGGTTTTCATAATCAAATTAGCGAAAAGCACCGATTAGACAGCGAAATGTGTACGCTTCGTCGGAATTCAGACGTTAATCACTTTCCCGTGAACGCCGAATTACACAAGTAACCCTCCCTCAGCATTGGGGTGGAAATGGAAACGAAAAACTGTTGATATGTACATCTGCCGGTCTCCCCTCTGATGATGCACGTAGGCAGACAGGTACCTGGCTCGCACGATGCCTATTCATCCGTGGAACGTTACAAAAACTTACAGCGTCGCGCGTTCGAAATCGAAAAGAAGTGGCATTCTCTCACAAGACTGCCGCAGCACCTAATTAACGCGACCACCGCCGCTACCTCTCCGATGGCTAATTGCAGGGAATTTTCAAAATTTTAACATAATTCCGTCCACGAACGGGGACATTTGAAGGGAAAAAACACTGAAAACGAAGCAAAAAGAAAGAAAAATCAAGAAAGACGCACCCAGTAGCAAGAGTTTCACTTCGGAGGCGGCTCGCTCGCCTTCGGCACGCAGCGCCCGATCGATGTTTTTCGATCGTTCGATCGCTTCCTTATCTCTAGCTGTACTGACTGCACAACCCATGGTATATTTTCGTGTTTTTTTCTTCGGATTTCTTTTGAATTTACGATTCACACACTCGAACTCCACCCGGGGGGAGGAAGACACACACTTTTGGTGACGAAAATTTGAATTAATCCAGCGCAGGTCGGTCGAACACTTGTTGCACTCCGATGGATTGGGGCTGCGGGAACCGAAGGAAATGAAAAGCGAAACAAAAAATAATTAAAAACTAGGGAAAACGATTAAAATGAAATTTTCTCGTCGCTGGATTGTATGATTCACTCTTCCGCGGACAGCATCACAAAAAAAACTAAACAATGGTATTTTAACGAAGAATGAAGACACTCGGTGGAACTTGACGAAGGAATCCAAGTTGCTGCCTGCTGAAGTTGGCTGTGGTTGCCAATGGGAGTGGAGATGAGTGCGATCAAAGTTGAAAGTCGATGAGTGCGCTCAGCAGTGAAGATTTGTTGGATCTACTATGCTTGTTGGACGTCGCCAACTTATGATTTTCTAAAGAACTTTACTTTGTTGTCGAAGCCGATTTTTTTAGTTAAACTCAACAATATCCATTTATTTATTTATTTCTTTTATATGAATTGCTTACACAGCAATTTCTTATAATTAAGTGATAACCATAAAAAGAACGTGAGAGAAGGGAAGCTTTTAAGTTACAAATGTTATTCATTGAGGTTAGGAATACTAATTAATTAAGAATTACAGAAAAGTAATGTTTTTAATTATTATTTTAATCTAACTTTGATATCTATTCTTCAGTTGATTTTGTACAAGTAAGACCGAGTCTTTTATAGTACTAACTTTCAATATAATGATATCTTTAATACAAAAATACAAAGAAGAAGAAAAAACCAAAAAACCTTGGTTCGATCTGACATGCCACGTTGCAAGAAAAAAATGCCTTCAAATTTTTAAAAAAACTTCAGAAGGTATAACCTTGTGATTTTCAGAAAAAAAATATCTGGAGATTAGCAAGAAGTACAAAACTTTGTAACATTCTAAGCAGCATGAGTATTATGCGAATATTACACATCGACTTTCAATAGTAACATCAAGCAAAGATTGGTGGAAGCTAGCCAAAGCAATACGCAGCAGCGCTCCTCGTACAATGACTGATATCACAGCTTTTGATTTTATGGTTTATTTTCAAAGTCTACTTACCCATACGTTGCTGATATATACATCATTCCAATTAGCTGCTGAAATACGTATTACCACCCTTGACCGAGAAATCGAGATGGACGAAATCTTGTTGGCTATCGGGTCAGGAAAAGATAACAAGGCTCCAGGGATCGATGGGATACCTTACGAATTTGATAAAAATGCCACTCCAAGTTTGGTTGCTGAAATTCATCGCCTACTAAGTGATATACAATATTTAGAACAGAGACTATGCCCGCCTCCTTTAAAAGTCAATAATATTCCCCTTATTGAAAAAAGGGGATCCTAATGTTGTAGCTAACTATCGAGGTTTGTCGTTTTTGGACACCATCTACAAAATATTTACATTTAGAAGAAAATCGCATTCTTAATGAATTTCAAGTAGCATATAGACACAATTATTCTACCGTAGACCAAATTTACAACATCTCCTACCTTATTCAGATTCGATTGTGCCGAAAGGAAAAGTTGTATATGTTTTTCGTCGATTTAAAAGCTGCATTTGATAATATCAATAGAGAAGCCCTGTTTTATAAACTGTCGATTTTAGGAATCTCCTCAAAGACGATATCTATGATAAAGGCTCTATACCATAACACCGTAGCAGCAGTTTGGAATGGAAAAAGTATGAGCGACTTTTTCCCCATTAAGAAGGGCGTAAAGTGATGCGTTCTAAATGCCTTGCTCTTCATTCTGTTTTTGAACGATCTCCACTCCGAACTTCCAGGCGGAATAACCATTGAAGATCTGATGATAAGGGATTTACTATATGCTGACGACATAGCAATACTTTCTGACAGCGCTGCTTCCTTACAAACCATGATTAATAGCTTCATCAACTACTGCCACAAATGGAATTTGATAGTAAATCTGACTAAGTCAGAAATAGTCATGAAAAATGGTTTTTCAACGGCACTGAAATAAATGTCACGAACAAATACAAGTACTTGGGAGTAACTCTTACGTACAACATGTCTACATCTATACCAAAGACTCGCAATGTCCACAAATTCAATAAACGCCACAGGTCTAATCCCATCAAAAACAAAAATATCCTCCATTCAGCAAAATATAAAATATACGAAGCCGCTGCGAAGTCAATAATGAATTACTGCGCTCAAGTGTGGGGGTATTCCGAACACATCCAAGTCGAAAAACTTCAGCGCTTCTTCATAAAAAGATGTTTCCTTCTCCCAACCAACACACCCAACTATGTCCTTAACATTGAAACAGGCATCCCTAAAGCGTCCCTTACAACTCTAAAACTGCATTTCGGATACATTCGGAGAGTCGCTGAGCTCCCTCAAAATAGACTGCCACGTAAATTGACGGATATGATAACAAAAAAAAAAAACAAATATTTGGCGCAACAGCTCTTGAAAGTACCAGGGCCTAGCTTCTCGCAACAACTCATGTTGTGTGCGTTATATTTTTCACACGAATGGAAGGGACCTACAGTTTAGTGCCGTATCCGAACGGCGATTTGAGAAGCTTTTTCATGACAACAATACTCTCGGATGCTTGTCAGACGCTCGCGAGAGGTGGGACCGTGAAAAAACTTTTTGGTGTTTTCTGGGATTCGAACTTGGAACCTCATGCGTAGTGATCCGACACACTAACCACTTACGCCATTGCTTTACAAGCAATGCAAGATTTTATTTTTAAATAATTTAGAACTATTTAAATTCAATATCAACAAGCAGATCATTCCAAAGCTTAGTGATGCATGCAAGGAACAGTCGTGATGAGTTCAGATATTCACAAGTTGGAACAATAAGGTTTAAAGTTGTTTGAGACTGCGCAAACTGCAATTTCTTAAATAGATATGTAGATTTTTTTTTGTAAAAAATAGATTTTGCAGAAAAATAAATTTTCTTCGCTTTAAAAACTGTGTTAATGAGCAGGCTAAGCCAAGTAAGTTATATTGAGTAATATGATCATATCTACCAAGACCATACACATATCCAAGCGAATTATTAAATGCAACTTGGAGTTTATTTTGCGACACCGATTCCAGCTTACAATACACAGTTTCAGTATAACTTATGAGTGGAAATATAAGCGTTTTAAGTAGCTTCAGTCTAGTTTCTTGAGGAGTAAATGTCGCCGACAGTCATAATTTGCGAAGACCACCATAGATTCGGCCAACAATGTAGTTTATGTGGTTTCTGCAGGATAAGTTACGATTCAACTTAAAGCCAAGAGTGGTGGGGTTAACAAATGGTAGTCTGTTGTTTGGCAAGAAAATCGGAGGTATAGTTTCCGTATTAAAGCTCCTACTAGAGATTAATATTAGTCGAGTTTTGGCTGCATTTAATGTAAGTCTATTAGCAATGGACCAGTCATATGTAGCCGAAATATCCTCATTGATTCTACTCACTAGATCCTCAATAAGACCAGGTGGCCGCGACAAATAAATGAAACATACAAATGAATAGAAACAATCGCGCATATTTTTGGCAGATCATCAAGATACATGCAAAAAAGCATGGGGCCCAAAATAGATCCTTACTTACTTACTTAGGTGGCGCTACTGTTCGGGGTGAACCTGGGCCTCAACCAACAAGTCTCTCCATTTAGCTCGGTCTTTAGCTAATTGCCTCCAGTTGCGCACTCCAAGTTGGTCGAGGTCCCCTTGAACTTGTGCGCGCCACCTACGGCGATGATTCCCTCTACTGCGTCGTCCCTCCGGGTTAGATTCGAAGACTCTGCGGGCCGGAGCGTTGGTGTCCATTCGCTCTACATGTCCTAGCCATCTCAGACGTCCAATACGCAGTTTTTTGACTAGGTCGATGTCGCTGTACAGCTCGTATAGTTCGTGATTGAATCTTCTCCTCCAAAACCCGTCAACACAAACGGGACCGAAAATCTTACGAAGAATTTTTCTCTCGAAGCGACCAAGGATATCTTCATCCTCTTCTAATAAAGTCCATGTTTCAGCGCCGTAAAGCAGGACTGGGATGATCAAGGTCTTATATAGAGTCTCCTTAGTTGTTCGAGATAGGGCTTTACTGTTGAATTGCCTTATAAACCAAAAAAAACAGCGATTGGCAAGAGTTATTCTTCGATTGATTTCTACGTTGATTTTGTTAGAAGAATTTATAGCAGAGCCAAGGTAGACAAAGTCCCTTACTACCTCGAAGTTATAGCTGCCCACGGTGACGTTTTGTCCAATTCGTCGGTGTTGGTTTTCCCTTCTAGTTGACAGCATATACTTGGTTTTGCCCTCGTTTATCGCCAAACCCATTTTGGCCGCTTCCGCCTCAATGCTTGCAAAAGCACCGGTGACAGCCCGCTGAGATCTTCCGATAATGTCTATATCGTCGGCGTATGCAAGCAGTTGTAGAGACTTGTAATAGATTGTGCCTCCGGTGTTGGCTTGTGAGTTCCGCACAATCCGTTCAAGTACAATATTGAAGAAGTCACATGACAGCGCGTCACCTTGTCTAAAGCCTTTTTTGACATCAAAGGTCTCGGTGAGGTCATTACCGACCTTGATGGAGCAGCGAGCGTTCTCCATCGTCAGCCTGCACAGACGGACAAGTTTGGCAGGGATGTCAAAACTAGACATGGTTCTATAAAGCTCTTCTCTATAGATGCTGTCATAGGCGGCCTTGAAATCGATAAAGAGGTGGTGAGTATCGATTTGGAATTCTTGGGTTTTCTCCAGGATCTGCCGAAGTGTGAAGATTTGATCGATGGTGGACTTTCCTGGCCTGAAACCGCACTGATAGGGTCCAATCAGGCTGTTGATAAAGGGTTTCAGGCGTTCACACAATATCGCAGAAATATCTTGTATGCGATGTTGAGGAGACTGATGCCTCTATAATTGGCGCAGTTGAGGGGGTCTCCTTTCTTGTGGATCGGGCAAACGATGCTGAGATTCCATTCATCAGGCATACACTCGTCTGACCATATATTAGAAATGAGTTGGTGTATGCACTCTACCAATTCATCCCCAGCTGCCTTGAAAAGTTCGGCCGGTAAGCCGTCAAGTCCAGCAGCCTTGTTGGATTTTAGCTTGGATATTGCTATCCTCACTTCGTTTTGGTCAGGTGGACGGAAATTTTGACTATCATCGTCTATGTTGAATGGTTCATTCTGCCTGACAGCGGGATGTTGGTCTTCGTCGCCGTTATACAGTCTGCAGAAGTAGTTTTTCCATATTCTCAGCACCGACTGTGATTCTACTACGAGGTTCCATTTTCATCTCTACAGGTTTCTGTACGGGTATTACTTCTCTGACACGTTCTTTTTACCTTTTGGTAAAACTTCCGTACATTGTTCCTGGAGTATAGACTCTCGATATTCTCAAACGCGCGCTTCTCATGCTCTTTCTTCTTCTTTTGGAGAAGCCGATGTTCTTCCCGTCTCTTTTGCTCGTAGAGCTCACGAGCAGCTCTCGTCTTCCTTTGCAGCGCCGCTTTGTATGCCTCTTGTTTTGCTGCATGCACTCGCCGGCATTCTTCGTCAAACCAGGGGTTTCGCGGTGGTGGTCGAGCGAGACCCAACACATCAGTCGCGGCGTTTCTGATGGCATGTTGGCAGCGTTGCCACTGGTCTTCGGTACTTGATGCTGGCGGCAAAGGGGTGATTGAGAGATTTCGGGATACGCGTTCAGCGAAGAGTCTGGCGGTCTCTTGCGATTGTAGCTTTTCGACGTTAAATTTTCTCACAGTAATTCTTCTTTGTTGCTCAGATTGGGATATCCGCATTCGTACCTTGGCTACAACAAGGTAATGATGCGAGTCTATGTTGGCCGCTCGGAAGGTCCGGACATCCAGAATACTGGAGGCATGCCTTGCGTCGATCGCAATATGATCAATTTGGTTGATCGTTACATGATCATTGGACCGCCATGTCTGCTTATATCGAGATGAGGAAACCATGTGCTTGCTATGGTGACATTTCGCTCCACAGCGAAATCAATTAGCCTTAGTCCGTTATCAGACGTGGTGTCGTGTAGGCTATGCTTACCGACTGCCCTACCAAAGACGTCCTCCTTTCCTATTTTGGCGTTAAAATCGCCCAATACGATTTTAACGTCGTATTTAGGACATTGCTCGTATGTTTTGTCGAGGAGCTCGTAGAAACACTCTTTGGTGGCAGGGTCCTTTTCTTCTGTGGGGGCATGAACACATATTATGCTTATGTTAGCGAATTTAGCCTTGATCCGGATAGTCATAATACGCTCGCTCACGTGCCGGAAGCTTAAGACTTCTTGCCTAAGTCTGCCGCGTATGACAAATCCGCATCCGAATAAGCGTTGCCTGTTGCCTCTGTAGCAATCACCGTAGTAGATGTCACAGTTTTCCATCCTCTTTTTGCCCGGCCCATCCCATCGCACTTCCTGTATGGCGGTAATATCTGCTTTATAGCAGTCTAGGGCCTCTGCTAGTTGTTCGGCTGCACGTGGTCTGTAAAGGGACAGAACATTCCACGTACAGATCCGAAGGTCGTTGTCCTTATTTCGTTTGCTGGGGTCGTCATTAGTTGAGTCATCCTTATCCGAGGCTTTTGGTTGTTTCGGAACCATGCGGTTTTTACGTGGTAGGGAAGTTACCCCGACGGCACAACCCCCAACCTGGAGGGCCAGTTCCTTAATTATTCCCCTAGGACGAGGGGCCGGGTACACCGGTGCCAGTAGTCCACTACGGGCGTATGAGCGCTGCCGTTGGACCATTAAGGGCTCCTCCGTCACCATCTCTATTCCAGTGTCCTGACCAACATTGGAAATTCCTTACCGACCTGTGATCCGAATACGTCGAAGCAGCTCGCGCAAGGTGTTCACTAAGTTCAACCTAACTGGAACTATAGACGCCACCGTTGACTCCGTCTAGGGAATTCGTCCGCTGCCGCCTGGAACAGGAAGAAGCGCTCTAGTGAGAAAAGCACTCTTCCCCCCCCCCCTCTCATCTGCTGCCACCAAGAATCCGCCAAACGGGGTTGGCTACCCATTTCTTGGATTAAGGTACTAGGCACCCGGCTGTCACCGCGTGGAGGTTGAGAGTAGGAGTTGGTAGGCCTCAGCTGAGTGAAAACGCTTGTGTTTTCATATGATCGCATGCACTACCGTTTGACCAACCGATCCTTGCGGTACGCCAGATTGAACATCTTTGAGACCTGATTGATTACTTCCAACAACTACACTTTGCAATCTATTGCTCAGGTAATCTTTTATCAGATTAACTGCTCTCTAGCTGAAGCCGAAATAATATCGCAGTTTGCAACATAGATTGTAATGGTCAACTCTATCAATGGCCTTTGATAAGTCTACCAAACAAACTATAGTCAAATCCCCCTTGTCAAGATTGAGCCTTATATCGCCCATAATTTTTACCATAGCCGTAGAACAGCTGTGATTTGTCCTAAGACCGGACTGGTTTCTTCGATCAAGATGACCAACAACCTGTTCTGCCATGACTTTCTCAAAGACCCTTGATAAACACGGTAAAATACTAATGGAATGGAGATCACCAGGTAACGAGGCTCGTGGATTTTTAGCGACAGGTGTAATTCTTGCGACTTTCCAATTGACAGGGAAAGAGGATGAGGTAATACAAAAGACTTAATGACATGTGTAGGAGAGCTCAGAAAATATGGAATTATTATTTTTAAAAAACGAAGTGACAAACCGCCCTCGCTGATAGCATTTGATTTTAAAGCACAAATAATTCTTGCAATGTCACTATCATTAACTGTTTCAAAGTCAAAGTCAAAGACATTAAAAAGTTCTGAACTAGGATCAAGATTTACGTTAGTCCCATCATCTGAAGTGAAACAGTCATTGAGAACATTGGGATCTACCGTTCAATTCAAATTATTTGCCTTGCCTATCCCAATTTTGCGTAAATTAATCCACAAGCGGTTGGAACCGAGTCGCGGATTGAGCTTAGACAAATAATAGTCTTTCTTAGCTCTCGTAGCCCAAGTAGCAAAATTGTGGGCTTGACAATTTCTATCACTATGATGGCAGATGGCGGTATATAGTTTTCAAAGGTGAAGCTTTTATGTTTATTGTAAGGCAGAGATTATTAAACATAACTTTGAGGTTTTCTTCAGAAGAGTGTGCAACCTTATGGATTAATGCGTCAGCTGCAACGGCTCTGTTCTCTTGAGCATCAACTATTTTTTTAACTCAGATATTTCATATTTAAGAGCATCAAAACCAACGACAGTTTTACTATTTTCAAGTGTAGTTACTCTTTCCTCAATTTTAGCAATAGCAGATTTCATGGAAGTTGTTTCTCGATCAATATGTTCGATTCGGTTTAAAATTCTTTGTTCGGATTCAGCTACCATATTTTAGACGACAAGAGACTAACAATCAACTCACTTTGTTTAGAGCACTGATCATTTGAACTTTCCATCTTGTCAATGGTGATCTTTTTGGCAGAGTTTATGAAGGTCAGCCGAGGTGAAGAGCGAGATGAACATGGTGAGAGTTCCTTGTTGCGAGAGTTCGATCGGAGTGTCTTTTTATTTGACATTTGAGAAATTTTGTTATTGTCCAAATCGAAAAGTTTACAAAGCATCGAAAAATGCCTTTGTTTTTACCAATAGTTATAATTGATTTTCAATCCTCTAACACCAAAGAATTATTTGCAAAATGCACTTGAAAAAAAACTGAACTGTTTACTTGAAAAAAACTAAGGAACACGGGGAGGCGACACAAACCACGTCTACTCGATAGCTAACATTTCCTACATGCTTCATATAGAATAGATTAGAATAGAATAGAATAGTCTAGGTACAATTATCTGACCGGATCTGCTTGAAGAGGGAAATCTTATTTTTTCTTAAAGATTGGCAGGTTGATGTGTACGAAACTGGAGAAACTTGTCAAATGTCATACCGTACAAATACATACAATACTTTGAATGGAAAGAGACTTGATCGAATCTACACAACCCGAAAACGTAACGTACAATGCTATTAAAAGAATTTAAATTATTAATTAATTAAAACGAATTTTACTTCGTTGCAGCAGATTTTTTTATAGTTTGCGCGCACTCAAGGGGTTATGGATATCCTAAACATGTTTACACACCGTGCGGGCGTTGGAAAGTATAGATAGATAGATAGATAGAGAGAGAAAGAGAGAGTGTGTGTGAGAGAGAGAGAGAGAGAGAGAGAGAGAGAGAGAGAGAGAGATAGAGAATGAGAGGTTTTAGTGTAGTGGTTTTTGAAGCTTAGTTGAAAAACTCCGGAGATGGCGTTCAGATAACTGGGGAGATTTTTGTTATTTTTTGTCTTTACTTCTCATTCACTGTATTTTTTTTTCCGATAACCGATGTCATAGGCAAATAATCGTCAACAGAGCGAACAAGTTCAAGTTCATTTCGAGAAGCTTCTGAACCCATCTGGCAGTACGCTTAGTATGCAGTATGCTATGCCTGGGTTCCAAAACGAAATTCTGGATAGGGTAATTGTATTGCAGGACGTTGTTAAGGCGCTTAATGGTCTTAAGGATGGTAAAGCTGATGGATCGGATGGGATACCAGCCGAGTTCTACAAATATGGTACAAACGAACTGAACACCAATCTTACCTACTTATTCAACAACATTTTCGAAAATGGCATAATACCACAGCGCTTCAAAAGCCCTGATCTTTCCGATTCACAAAAAAGGTTGTATGACAGACCCAGGGAACTACCGAGGTATTTCCTTTCTAAATGCGACATACAACATTTTTACAGCGATACGGCAAAGTCGGTACCGACAATCTGCTTAAGGAATATCAAGCGAGTTTCCGGCCAGGATATTCCACTGCCGATCACGTGTTTGTCTTAAATAGTATTGTGGGGTCCTTTCTCTTGAGGAATAAGAAACTATATGCATTCTTCGTTGACGTTAAGGCAGCTTTTGACTCAGTGGATCGAAATGCTTTATTCTACAAGCTCTTTGGCTGGGCATGTCACTAAAGTTTGGACGAGTAATTAAAAATTTGTACGTGGATACCAAGGCAGCTGTATGCCATGGTGATGTCTTATCAGAATGGTTTCGTTCGGGATCAGGGCTAAGGCAAGGTTGTGCTCTGAGTCCAAGTCTATTTGCACTATTCATTAAAGATATAGTGGATTTCTTACCTGGAGGCGTTGAGTATGGAGGTGTGCTGATTAAAGCCCTCCTGTTTGCAGACGACGTAGTCCTTTTGGCGTACTCACCCGAATCGCTACAGCTTTCAATAAACCGACTCTCCGAATACCGTAAAATGTGGAATCTAGTGGAAAATTTGAGCAAGTCGCAAATAATGATTTTTAGAAGAGGTTTTTTTTTTTTTTCCGAGGGTTGGTAAAAAATCTTCCATAGACACTATGAGAATAGCAAGCGCGTGCTCATAGTAGTGTCAGATTCTTACTGACTAAAAAAACACCACCCTTCGATATAAATTTGTTAGATATCGCAACTAAGTAATAACTTATCAAGCAATTTTTCTATCACGAAATAAAAACGTTTGGCAAGTTACTTTCCACTGAAAGATCCTGCATGTTCCGCAATCTAGACGCGGTTTATCATTATCTCGCCAAGTCGAAGGGTTTCGTCCTTTGTAGTCGGCGCAATAAATTGCTTTCATCCAATATTTGTAGGACTGTATTGTTGACATGTCCGATTAGTCGGTTTCTATGCTTTCTCGCGAAGCTTCTAGTTTCAGCTTTGATTGTCGGAATTCCGAAATCCCTGTGGATATCGTCGTTTCTAATATACCACGGTGCTTGGACAATCTCTCTTAGCACTTTATTTTGAAAAGTTTGTAAAATATTGGCATTTGTTTTCTTGGTACAACCCCAAAGTTGTATACCGTAGGTCCACACCGGCTTTAGCACTTGCTTGTATAAAAGCAGTTACTTGTCAGTACTGAGCTGGGAATGTTTTCCGAGTAATCAGTACATTTCTCTATATTTGATTTCGAGTTCTTTACGTTTCATTTTCACGTGCGAATTCCATTTCAGTCTTGCGTCGAATGTCATTCCCAGGTATTTGGCCTCGTTTGCAAAAGGTATTCGGGCCGAGTTTAGGAAAATTGGCAAGTTATTAGTTTTCTTGTAAGTGAAATTCGCGTGAACAGATTTAGATTCGTTGAGGGCAATCCGCCAGTCACTCGTCCATTCATTTACTTTATTTAGGGCGTTTTGCAGTTTTGCAGTCGTTTCTTCGATTGTTTTACCTACTGCTAGGATAGCAGTGTCATCGGCAAACGTAGCAAGGATAGTGCCATCTTCGTTCGGTATATCACGAGTATATAACAGATAGAGAAGCGGCCCAAGAACGCTTCCTTGTGGTACGCCGGCCGAAATTTCTTTGAGCTGCGAGTATTCGTTTCCATGTCTAACACGGAAGAGTCTATTCCCCAGATATGATACTAGAATATCGTATAAGCACACAGGGAGAACTTGTCGTAGTTTGGATTTCAAGCCATCATGCCACACCTTATCAAAGGCCTGCGAGACGTCAAGAAATACGCTTGAGCAAATCTTTTTTTCTTCAAGTGATTTCTCGATTACGTCAGTAATTCTATGCACCTGGTCAATCGCCGAATGCTTACTTCTGAACCCAAACTAGTGGTCAGGGATAAGATTATTTTCATCTATAACCGGTTGGAGACGCCTTAGTAATATCCTCTCGAAAATTTTGGATATGATTGGAAGAAGCGAAATTGGTCTATACGATTTTACTTCATTTGGCGGTTTTCCTGGTTTTAAGACCATTATTACTTCCGCAACTTTCTATTGGCTCGGAACGTGTTTTAATCTGAGCGCAGCATTTACAATATAGAGAAGCTTAATCAAAGCTTTTCTAGGTAAAACTTTGAGAATTTCTCCGGTGATTAGATCATAACCAGGAGCTTTCTTAGGTTTTAGAATCTCGATCTCATTTTTGAGTTCCCTAAGCGTTGCACTTGTGAGTGTTAAATTGCCAAATGGTAAATTCGGCCTATTGATGTTATCGTAAGCCACTTGACTATCGTACGGTTTACAGGTTTCTTCCAGGTGGGCCGCAAAGACGTCCGCTTTTTGTTTATCTTCCCTTGCCCATTCATTTTGATTTAATATAATTGGCGGCGCAGGGACTTTGGGCCTTTTGGTGCCTTTTATGGCTTTCCAAAGTGAATAATTGGAATCTTTTTTCGCTGTTAAACTTTCAAGGTAAAAGCCTTTTGCACGATTATTAAAATCCTTAATAGTTTTCTTCAACGAATTGCACAGACGATTCAAGTGTGCTTTATGTTGCGTGCACGTTGCTATTTTTTACGTGCTTTTCGTTTTTCCTTGACGAATTCCTTTATTTCCGAAGGATATCGTAAGCCGTATTTGTCCGGCGTTTTCCTTGGAATGGGAGTATTATTCCAAGAGGCGAGCTGTACGATCTCGACGAAGCGATTAACTTCAACCTCAAGTTCATAGGGTGTCGTAAGTGGAACGCTCAGTTCAACATTATCTTCAATTTCGTTCCTAAAACCTTCCCAGTTAGTTGTTCTACCAGTTAATCTCGCTGGCTCTAGGTTATAGACTAGTTTTTCGCTCAATGTCGAAATAATTGGGGAATGATCAGACGACAGATCAAAACTCTCTTTGACTTTTATGTGGTTGGTAGATATTCCTTTCACAACGAAAAAATCTATCAGATCAGGTATTTTTGAAGTATCAGTTGGCCAGTAAGTCGGTTTACCCGTCGAATGGAAATCGCAATTGTGCTTCATACCTGCCCCATAGAGCATTCTACCTTTTTTCGAACTGTATCTTGAGCCCCAGAACGTGCGTTTCGCATTAAAATCGCCGCCAATAATGAAATTAGGTTTAAGCGATTCAAACATGTTAGTAAAATCACTTTTTTCAAGCGCGGAACGCGGTGGACAGTAGATAGAAAAAAATTTGAGAGTACGCTGACTATTTTTAACTCGAATCGTGCAAAGTTGCAAAGTTTCAAGCTCTATCTTTAGGTCTTCCGATTGCTCGATACAGTCTTTAATAAGCAAGGATGATCCGCCTCTCGCTTTTCCCGAAGGGTGACAAGCGTGGTAATCATTATAGCCTTTTATTTTTAAATGCGAATCTGTTTCGATGTAGGTTTCAGAAATCAAGCAAATACCAATATCTTTTTGGCGCATAAATATTTCCAATTCGTCAAGTTTTTGCAAAAGTCCGTTTGCATTCCAAGTACATATTTTCAACAGTCGTTTGTCATTCATATTCTAGTTGAAGTGCGCGTTTTCTGTGAATTATTTTCAAGCTTAACCAGCCTATCGAGAATAATTTTATTTATTTTGCCTTGTTCTTCAAGTTTCGCGAGAATAACTGAGAAAACATGGGAAAAGGGGTCGGTCGAAATTTCAAGGTTTTTTGGTGTTTCGGAAGCCACGGCCTGAGCATAAGACTGCATTGCTGCTGTCCGACGGCCATTACCCGGTGGCTTTTCTAATCTTAACTTTTCAGTACCGTTTCTTTTAAGAGCACAGGTCGAGGGCTTTTCTGTTGTCAATCTTTCCCTCACCTTTTTGTTTGCCTACTTTCTCCGGGGCGATCTTACGCTTTGGTTTAGTTTGCAATTTTGATTTTATATTTAGTGGCTCAAGGAGCGCATCTCTCCGTTTTTGCAACTCCTTAGCTACTTCACAGCCTCTATAATTTGCCGGGTGCTTTCCCTTACAATTAACACATGTTGCAGAGGTTTGTTTATTTACTCCACAAAGGGAGAGGTGATTTCCGGCGCATTTCACACATCTTGGTTCGTTTCCTCGCCTTCCAATTTTTGTTTTTCCCGTTTAATTAAATTTACTGCATCGACGATTTTAAAGTTTTTGTTTTTCAAATCGTGAACAACATCTTCCTTTAAGCATGAGGCATGAAGTCCTCTAGCTACGACTCGTATCGGTCTTTCAGATTTATTTTCGTAAGTATACCACTGAATTTGTTCAGTATTCAGTTTATTAGATACTAAGCGGTAACTGTCTGAGTCCTTTACGTTTACTTTCCATTTGTTGTTGTTGAGCGATGTTACTTCAAAATCGGATAGCAACAGAGGTTTAAGAATAGAATGCAGTTTATTATAGTCTGCAATTCCAATTACGTTTATTGGCGGCGGTAATCATACTTTAGTTCGTGGATTTTCTTCGAAACATGTGTTTATTTTGTCACGCTATTCGTTATCTTTTCGCTCATTTTGCGTGTTTACTTGCCTCGTTACCATTTCGGGTGAAGAACCAGCTTTTCGTTTCTTAACTGGTCGTTTTCTTAGGATCCAGTTAGTTTCCCGAGCAAGTTCTTCTTCATCCGTTTGATAATCAGTGTTATCGGGGACGTTTGAACTCGCAGCAAACTCATTACGAGGTTTCTTTATATCCTTAAATGCTTTATTTTCTGCTTTAAGTACATTTAATTCTTGTCTTAGTTCTTCGCAGAGAAGTTCCATTTTACTTAGCCTGGTCCGGAGTTCCATATTTTCGTCCGTAAGGCTTTGAATTTTCGTTGAAGTCCGTTGTTCGTGCGCCGACACTATCGATGTCGCCGGACTTCTAGTTCCGCACGTTTTTATGGCAGATCTTGATGGTGGAGATCTAACTACCCTGGTATCTTTTTTAAAAGGGTCAGATGAACGCAATAAATGTCTCCCCCCAGAATCCGTAGAGCCGACCTCCGAAGAGGGTGGATTTTCCAGTGTACCTGGACTGCCACCTGGGGTATTTATATCTTGTTTTGTTCATTGCATACTTTGTATACACCATACTCGGTATACGGAGGGTGGATTTTAGTCGCAACTTACGACAGGCATGCCTACCTCGGGTATATTCTAACCCCTACCCGAAGGGGGTTTTTAGAAGAGGTGGAGCAGAAACTGCGCAAATGAAAAATGGCATTTCAATGGGGAAACTATCCAAGTGGTGAAAGAGTATAAGTACCTTGGAGTGTATTTTACAAGAAATCTCAACATGGAAAGGCACGTTAAAGAGAAATTGTCGAAGTCGAAAATAGCCATCAACGTTGCCTCGAGAAAATGTTTCACCAACAAATATATAGCTCATAGCAGCAAATATAAAGTTTTTGAATCAGTTTCGAAATCCATTCTCTTCTACGCTGCACAGGTATGGGGAGGAAAACAATTTGAGACGGTGGAAAAACTACTCAGGCTTTATATAAAAAGAGCATTTCATCTTCCACCGAACACGCCAAATTACATGCTCATGTTGGAGACAGGCTTATCACCACTCTTCGTAAAAACCCTAAAACAACAGGTGGATTACGTACTTAAAGTACTAAACATGCCGGACTATAGACTACCTAAGAAAGCGGCTTTACATTCTATATGAAATAAAACTGTATGGTACAAAGAATGGCTGGGACTAGCTAGTGGATGTGGAATGGAGCTTAGTGTGGAGGATGCGAGGAGTTGGAAGCCAAAACTTTACCAATTGATCGCCCGTGTGGATAAGCAGATCAGAGAAAAATTTCTGGAAGAGGCAGCAGGGTCACTCCATAGAGCAGTCTACAGTCGGTTATGTCACAATTTGGAGCAGAATAATTACTTCCGGGATGAGTACAGCATAGAAGAAATAGCAACGGTCCTAAAACTGCGTGGAGAGCTCCTGAAATTGAATTACATACCCCACAGGGATAACCTACCGCTAGTCTGCAGCATGTGCAATTTGTCAGAGAGAGAAGATACGTTTCATTTTCTTGGCAGGTGCCCAATTTTGCGAGAAACAAGGATATCTGTGTTTTGAAATGATTTCTTGTCAGAAAACCAAGTCCTGCAAATCCTCAATGAGATTGACGTCACAACACTAAGCAGGTACTGCAAAATTGCTTTACAATATAGACAGAGAGTCTTGGATGAACACTTCTGAAAAAAATTGTAAACGAAATAAGACAAATAACGAATTAACTTATCACTGTGCTATTAGACTACAATTAATTAATGTTTTACTTTTTGTCAACCAGGGAGACGGCAATGCCAATGCTAACTGATTTTTGTTTGATTTTGATTTTCTAAATATTTTAGTATAAAAATAAAAATTTAAAGTAATCTAATCGAAATCAGAGCGAACAATTTTTGCAGCCATATGACCAAGCTACTGTTAGTGTTCACACAAGCTTTCGCAATTGATTGGATTGACTTTATCTATCATATTTCATGAGAAATAAATAAATGCTTGCTGACATCAGGATTTGAACCATGAACCATTAGCGTGGCAATTGACGACGTTACCACTATACCATTGCCACCCGTGATTTGAACTGTAATGTGTAAGAAAAAGTATTTTCACTCATATGCTTTCAACAATTTGCAAAATGAAATGAAAAGCTATTACTTCCAGCAGGGTAAAAAAGACACCACCTATTTGGTTTCGAGGAAGTCAGAAATCGAATGCAATAATTTTTAGTTTCAGAAAATAAAAAAAAATAAATCTTTTTATATGAGGAATTTTATTAAGCTTATGAAGAATACAGTGTACTAAAGTTAAATAGATACAAACAACTTAAATAACATACATAACTTGTAAATATAAAGGACATGCATTTTATTAAAGATTAATATCTAAATAGTTAATGCAGTCGATTGCTTCAATGGGGCCATTATTGAAGTCTGACTGTTTCCGTTTGTAGGCTCTTAGAGGCAATTTGGACACAATGTGCTGTATGATCTGGGTCACCGCACCGCGCCGTGCCACAGTCACACTCTGGAGTTGGTATCAAGCCCCATTTAAACAAATTGTGTCTGCAGCGACCCTTGTTAGTCCGGATGCGGTTAAGCGCAACCCATAATTTTCTAGGCAGGTCGAGTGCTGGTATTTCGACGGTGGGATATGTGATATTGACAATGTTGAAGAGTGGGGAATTTTGCGAAAAAGGCGAACCCCACAGGCGGATCAGTAGAAATGCAGTGAAGTGGGAGGGTTATGATTCCTTATTTTCGGATCATAACCTCGCTGATAAAAGGAAGAAGAAGAAGAGTGGGGAATTTTGCCAGGTTGTTTTCCAAACTGGACCAACATTCAAGTTCGCATTTAACAGGTCAGCCGCTATTTTTAATGTGGGTTTTCTTGACCTAAGTCTGGACGAATTGCTTGATGGGATGTCTGCGTGGACTGGGAGATTGTTGTTGGAGAAGTTCTTTACATATTCTCGGACCAGCCCTTTCTTGCGTCTTAATGCAGGAGGGGCTATGTTGCTAAGTGTTGGTAGCCAGTCAGTTGGTGTTGATTTTATGGCACCCGTAATTATTCACACTATGGCGTTAAGTGAGGGGTGTTTATAAATGAAAAAAATATATGAAACTGTGGAGTACACCTAGCCAATTGATGCACGCCGCAGTGCTTTAGCCGATGCATCCCAGGATGATCCAGGAAGTTTGTGGATGATGTTGTTCCGCGTTTTGATTTTATCAGCTGTATTCGTGATGTGTTTATTAAAAGAAAGAGTGCGGTCAAGCGTCACACCGAGGTACTTTGGCTGTGGGTTATGGTTTACTGAAACTCCATTGAACTGCACAGTGAGGCTGTAATTTGCCAAGTGGCTATTAAAGTTGTATGTTTCCGTTTTGCTTATGCTGGGGCACAACCTTCATTTCTTGAAGTATTGACCAAGGGTAGACAGGTCCGAGTTTCGGCGACACCCAATTCGCTGATTTGTGTTGCAATGTCGTCAGCATACCCAATTTTTATTGATGCGATCAGGGGCAGATCAGATATATTTATACAGATTAAAAAAAGTAATGGGGCTAAAACTGACCCCTGGGGTAGACCGTTACTCAGTTTCCTAGGTTTGCTACGTGCGTCGTTGAGGCATACTTGAAAAATGCGGTTAAAGAGCATGTTGTCGATAAGATTAGAAATCTTTCGCTGCAGTTAAGTCAACGAACATAGTGAACGTTTTTAATTTGTCCGGAACCCCGCTTCGATATGGGTAGTCAAGGCAAGGGCCTGGTTAGTGCAACTGCGAACGCTCTAAACCCAGCTTCTTCGATCGGGACTTGCGCACTGGCGAGTGGTTCGATAAACCACTCCGGAAAGCGGAGTTTAAATAAATGAATCGTGCGAAGCGCGCCACTTTGCCGCTGTTTGCCGGCACAAAACTGTTCTCAACATTTCATTTCAAATAAAACAACTAGTTTTGATTGGAAAAGTGGGATTTAAAAAAACGGGACTATAAGAAACAAGATTATGAAAACGGGGCTTTAAATGCGGGAAATCGAACCCAACCCTGTTCAAAATCGTTAGTTGGACTGGTATATTATAGATAGATAGAGAGATAAATAGATTGGCTACCATTTGGTGGTGGTGGTGGTGGGCGCCGTGGCGTAAGTGGTTAGTGTGTCGGATCACTACGCATGAGGTTCCAAGTTCGAATCCCAGAAAACACAAAAAAAGTTTTTTCACGGTCCCACCTCTCGCGAGCGTCTGACAAACATCCGAGAGTATTGTTGTCACGAAAAAGCTTCTCAAATCGCCGTTCGGATTCGGCACTAAACTGTAGGTCCCTTTCATTCGTGTGAAAAATATAACGCACACAACATGAGTGGTTGCGAGAAGCTAGGCCCTGGCACTTAAAGAGCGCCAAATATTTATTTATTTTTACCATTTGGTAGCAGCCAGTTTCATGAAGCCTCGGGTAAAATATTGCAAAGTGATCCTGGGAGAGGCGATCGCTCAGCAACACCGTCTCCTGCTAACAGAAATTTTTATGAAAACACCAAAGAAAAGCAAACAAACAAGGTCTCTGACAAAAATCAAGTGGTACAATCTGGACAAAGAAAAAAGCGAGGCTTTCGTTTTGATGAAAAATTACCTCTCTTCCATCATCAACGGAGCTGACGATGAAGAGTGCAGAGCAGAGGGATTCCCTAAAGCGAACTTGCTTAAAGAAGGCCAAATCACTGTTAAGAGCTTCAAAAGGCCACCATCAACACGCCAAAGAAACATAGTGGTGGAGTGATGAAGCTAAGAAGGTGATAAATGAGAAGAAAGCGGCTTTCAAAGCTTGGTCAAAGTGCCTCTCTAATAATAGTGACGAAAAAGCTCGCTTTGAAATGGAATACAGATGTTGCAAGGAAAAAGCGAAGAAGAAATGCGCCCAGCTTCACGCAGAGAGTACGGAGGGTTTGTATCGTGAGCTGGAGAAAATATATTCCCCGGTTGCTGATGCAAACCAGGCTATCCAGGAGCTGCGAAGACACAATATGAACAAGAGAGCAACCATCTTCAAAATAGCCGCCCAAAGAAGGAGGAATGCTCAGGAGGTTCGTTCGCCATAGTTCACTAACAATGCTCATGGCCAGCTTCTTGTGGATGACGACAAAATTCTGCAGAGGTGGCGGCAGTATTGTGAACAACTTTTGAATGAACAGTTTCCCCGGCTATATTTTCCAAGAGCCACCCCTAACTGTGGGGAAATACCCGACATTACAGTCGAAGAAGTTAGTGAGGCGGTTAAATACTCTAAAAAACGAAAAGCGGTTGGGCCAGACGAGATGCCCTCTGAGTTCTGGAAAAAATGGGAAACATCGGGTTCAGATGGCTCAGAATTCTCATCGCCAAATTTATGGGAGGCGATCCAATGCTGAATCAATGGAGGGAAGGTTACCTTCTCCCTGTATACGAAGGGAAGGGTGATACACGAAACTGTGATAAATACCGTTCGATCACCGTATTAGGTGGTCGACCGCGAAAAATAATACAGCTATCTGATAATCAGTGCGGGTTTGTCGCGGGTAAATCAACCACATCGTGATTCCTTAAAGGATTTGCATATATTATTGGTTGACTTTGAAAAGGCGTTCGACAGACAACCGCAAGATCTGATATGGGTGGCGCTGAGACATCGAGGGGTTTCAGAAACCTATGTACAGATGATCGTGGACATGTACGAAAGAGCAAAGACAAGAGTAAGATGCCGTGCTGGAGTAACCGAAGAGTTTCCAATCAAAGTCGGGGTGCACCAGGGAAACGTCTTAAGTCCTTTGCTCTTTATTACAGTCCTTGACTATCTGCTTGAAGGTAAAGTGACGGATCCAAAGGTACATCAAATATTCTTTGCTGACGATGGAGCCATCACAAGTGAATGGCAATGGACATCGCATTAGTTCAAAAAAGACAGAGTACTTGTACTGCCCGCTCTCTGATCCACTCAGGCTTATTCCAGACACTTATTCGAATGGAACAGTGCTTCCCAAATGCGAAACGTTCAAATATCTGGGATCCATGATTAATAGCAAAGCAACCTGTGATGATGACATTAATCATCGCGTAAGCGTATACTGAATGAAGTGGTGGGAAATCTCCGCTATCTTCTGTGACCGAAAATGCCTCCGAAGTTGAAAGGAAGGCTCTATACAGTTCACAATGTTGGACAATGTACAAGAAATATGAGAGTAAATTAACGGCAGCTGAGATGAAGATGCTTCGCATGACAGCAGGAGTGACAAACTTAATCGAATGAAAAGTTCGAAAACCCGTGGGAGCCTTCACGTCAAGGAAACCATTTTACGAAAAATAGAGCGCGACCTGCTTAGTTTGTATTGCCCCGTTCAAAGAAGAGATCATTTGAACGCTGTTTAAAAGGCAATATCAATGAACTTTTCAAAAACATCGCGAGGCAGGAGAGGCAGGCCTATAAACGCTTGGATCACGCAAATGGAACGACATCAGCATTTGATTGAGCTCAGTAACCCAGTTATCTAGAGTTGGGAGGCCAGCCGATATTTTCTGAAGTCAAATAGGCGAACCACACAGGCGGATTAGTAGAAATGCGGTGAAGTGGGAGGGTTATGACCCCTTGACCTGGCGGAAATAGAAAGAAGAAGAAGAAGCGAGGATCCTTGAATGCTTCGAGCCGAAAATCCTTCGCAAAATCTCAACCCTGTACTATCATCGAGTATTCTATCAATGTCGTATTGCCTCAGAGCAAATTCAAGGTAGAATCCTGTTTTAACTGATCAAACTTTCGTTCCATGAATAAGAGAAGCACATCAGGCATGTACCTGAACGCATTGACTACAAAGTTAATGTTGAAACATTCCCGTAAATACACCGCAATTTACTCATTTAATTTTAAAATATTACTTTTCAAAAATAGCATCGTACCACTTACATGTATCACTCTTGGATATCCTAAATTAAGAAACTACGAACGAATACCGCAATTCATCATCGCAATCGTGTAAATATTTACGCTATCTCCTAAAAATTATGATTTCCCTCCACGAATAACTCATTCGTATCCCGCCGGGATCATCACCGGAAGAATGATGCACCGCATCGCAATCGCAACTGCAGCCAAATGTTTTGTGAAAATTCCAAAATCAATATGTAATCTGGAATGAAAGTCTGGAGCTAGGAAAACAATAGAAATCTACCTATCGGTCGGACTATCAGGAGATAATGAGATCCCACCATCGGGCGATGCTCTGCAGCGATCACTTAAATTAGCCGCAGGCGATATGTCCGTTTTGGGTGTGTGTTTATTGTTCTAAGAATCTTTTCTTTTTTTTTTTCTTGGTTCGCCTTCTCGGGATTGTTATAAATGTCTCAAGTGTAAATAAACACGAGCAGCATTGTGGAGTAACGATCGATCTGGAGCGCTGATCTTTGGCATTCGGGGCGAGCGGGATGTGTTGCGCCCTTTGACTGAACGACAACACTCTCATAATGAGTAGAAGACCTTCGGCCATATGGTCATGAAAAGCAGCAGGAATTAATAGGAGATATAAGCAGATATGAAAAAAAAAGACCCAGATGAGCTTAAGAAGATACAATTGTACAAACAAACAATTTATAACCCGCTTATGAGAGGTTTGAATGAAATGGTTTGAGGGTTGAGCGTTATAGATATGTGTTATGAGAAAAAAAAGTCAATAAGATCTCAATTCTACTAAGAAGATAGATACAGCGGATTCATCCAAATTTTATAGCTATGCTGAATTGTTATTGAGAGAAGCATTGGTAACTAGCAAGTAAATAATTCATTCATAAAGTTTTTCAAGAGAAATGATTTTTTAAAGCTATGTCATTGCCGTCGCCCCGGTTGGCAACATTTAATTTAAATATTTTAACATACATACATGCATTTTAAATGGTCCGTTAATCCTTCATGATGGTCGTGGGGATAGGATGCTCAGGTGGACCCTTCATCCTTCTTGATACTCCGCCATTGACTCCAACTCATCAGGAGGAATCCCTAGAATCCCTACGCATTACGTGACCAAACCATCGAAGCATAGATCGTTCCGTTCGGAGAAGTAGCTGCTCAACATTGAGCGCCTCGCATACTCTGGTGTTGCGCACTCGATCTCGACGAGCTATTCCAGCAACGCTGCGAAGGAACCTCATTTTAGCAGCTTGTATCCGCGATCTTATTCTTTCGGTCACTACCCAAATTTCGTGACCATAGGTGAGAGTTGGAACACATACCGGGTTAAAAATCGATAGTTTAGCTTGAACAGTAAGTTCGGCCTTCCTTATAACAGACTGACCAAGCACTCTCAAAGTTGATGCGCTCTGATCCATTCTACAGGATAACTCTTCATTACTCTTTCCATCACTCGTAAGTAAGACGCGCTCTAGTAGATTGGCCTTTCAGTTTAATTTCCTATCCAAAATATGACCCAGATATTTTGCCTTTTCAGAGAAGGTGAGACTGGTGCCATTTATCATAGGAGGGTCTATGAGGCGAATTTTATATTTCCTCGTGAAGAGAATGAGTTCCGTTTTATGGCGATTAACCCCCAATCCACATTTGGAGGCCTTAGATATGAATATGACTTCAACCTCGGTCCAAAGTTTGGGAATATAGACCAGATTTAGACAGCCCGACAAGATGACTTTGAGCCATGGAAGCACAATGTCCTCGCATTGCTGAATTTCAGCTGGAATAATACCGTCAGGTCCTGGGGACTTAAAGGGTTTGAAACCGCGCATGGCCCATCGGATCTTTTCTGTAGTTACCAAGACTGAGGAGTTGCTGCAAGGTTGAGAGGGGAAATTTGCCAATTGCGATACAGCAACAGGGGAGCTACCAGGAAAGTGAGTATCAAATAAAATGTCAATGGAATCCTCAGCAGAGGTGGTCCAGTGACCATCCGGATGCAAAATACAGCTGGGTATAGAAGGGCTTTTAGAGAGGATTTTTCGCAACCTGGAAGCTTCCGAGGACTCTTCGATGCTGTCGCAGAAGAGTCTCCAGGATCGTCGTTGTTCCTTCCTCAGTGAGATTTTGTATTTCCTGAGAGGCAGTTTATAGGAGCCCCAATCGGACGTCTCACTGGAGCTTTTAGCAATTTTAAAAAGGAGCCTACTGTCTTTCCTAAGAGTACTGAGATTTGCATTCCACCAAGGTTTCTGGTTGTGGTTTCTTTTTACCTTGAGGTTTGCGGAGTGGGCAGGCCTCGGACATGGCACCATTGAGTGCCGATGTTAGGGTGTTGATCAAATTGTCAAGGTCCTCAGTGCAAGAAGGTTCAGTAGGCAGGTGGAAGGGAATAAGCGTTAATAAACGTTTCCTATAAATGGACCAGTTGGTTTTTCTATAATTTATAAAAACCTTCTGATCAGGTAGATAGTCTTCAAGACTAAATTTGAAGTACCGGTGGTCTGAAAAAGAGTGCTCTTCAGAGACTCTCCAGTCCTTAACCAAGTTATATAAGTGATCGGAGACAAGAGTGATGTCCAGGACTTCTTGTCGATTGCGAGTAATGAAGGTCAGTTTGGACCCCTGGTTACAGAATAGGAGATTAGTACATACTAAGGATAAAATCAAAAAGTTGCTCACCTTTTTCATTTATGTCGGAACTACCCCAGATGGAGTGATGGGCATTCGCATCACAGCCAATGATGAGACTAGTATTTAGGCTCTCCGCTTCAGCAATCAAGCTCTCCAAGATATCCGAGGGGCCCACTTGATCGTGACCTAAATATGCCGATACCAGCCAGTAATTTCCTGATCGCAATTCCAGGTTGGTAGCGACTATGTCTTGATTGCTGACATTAGAGAGTAAAAGGATGTTTAGATGGATCTTCGCAAGGATACAGGATCTCGGTTTACCTTCCTTCCTTGCGTCGTTTAATTTGTAGTTAGGAGTCTTGAGTCCACAAAGCCGGTTTCCAACAACCCATGGTTCCTGGATCAAGACTAAGTCTTCCCCGTTTTTGTTGAGCCGGAGAATAAGGGAGGCCGAAGCCGTGATGGAGTGATGCAGGTTAATCTGAAGGATCTGCAGCATTGGAACAACTTCTCGCTACAGATACCATTATCACGGTATTATTGGCTTCCTCTGAATCTGATGACAGAAGGTCATCCTCGAGAGAGAAGCCACTAGGGTCACTGTGCAGGAGTGATGGTAAGGGAGAAGGAGGACCAGAAAAGTCCAGTTTTAGGAGAGCGTCAACCATTTCGGTGTCTGTCGACGAGGAGTCAACCACTGAAAGAGATGGATCGGCGCAATGGAGCGAGGGAAGGGGCTCGGAAGGAGAGATGTTCTCAGCTGGTGCAGGACTGTAACCTGCTTGGGAGGTTCTTTCTCGAGCTCCTTCTCGTCACATTTGTATACTTTCAGAGTGATGCAGCTGAAACCATAATTGACTACCCCTTTAGAAGATGCCAGAGACTCTTCATTGATAACAATGATGACACTTCTGACTTCTCCTCTCGGCTCGTCCACTTTGGCAATCTTTCAATTATGGGTAGGAAGGGAGCTGTTGTTTGCCTTTAGAATATCCAGGATAATTTTAGGATCAGAGGGTTCAGCCGGAATCGTAGCACGAGCTCTTGGTCGGTTTGGAATCTGGTCTTTTACCACGACCTCCAACTGTGCACCTGGCCAAACCTGTCCTAATCTGGAGACAGCAAATTTGTAGGGATCCTTCGATTTTTGGTCAGCGCAGGCAACCAATTTGACATGCCCTTGATGCCAGCCACCATCCCTGCAGGAAACATCAGGGACGGGATGGTCACGTAGGATTTGGAGACAGTTGGTTGCGAGTTTAATCTCCATCTTCTTCCACTTATCCGCCGTAATCCTACCATCCGGATCAGATGTGCCTTAAGCACTTGGTTGAAGGGCTTGGTAGTAGCGATGGAAGGTACTACCTTGGTCTTTTTGGCTAGGGTGGGAGACTCATCCCGAGACCTCTTGCGTTTGGGCGATAAGTCCTTGCTGGATGAGTCAGGGGGGAGCTGGACACGCTTGAGTGCCCAGCTTAAAGAAGTCTTATGCTTCTGAGTTCTGTCCTGCTCAGGAATTTCCTGCATGCGGCGAATTAGCTTATAAGCTAGCCGGCGATCTTGGTAGGAGATCTTGGGGCGAGCGACATTCGGCAAGCTCGAGGCCGAGCCGTCCGTCGCCCCTGAAAGGGATTTGAGAGGGGGATGTGGATCCTTCGAAGTGGAGGGCACAGCGTGCTGTAAGCTCGAGGCCGAACAGTTAGCGGTCCCTGAAGGTGCATAGATATTATGGGGTTTGACCCCTAGCGTTTTATGGTCTGGCTTTACGATGGGACCAGGTGTTGAAACCACTGTCCAATCCGCCAGCGTACCAGTCGCGCGTTCAGCAACCATGGGGCGTCCACCTGCTCACAACTGCTCGCAAGGCTAGTACTAGGACTCAAGGCCAATGCACTAGATGGGATTGCCTTATCAGAACTTGCGGGTTTGCTTCGCAGGAGGCCGGAAGACGGTTTTTTAAGAGGACTGTCCTCCTTTTTTACTTGTTTTTTTAATATATTTTTGGTTTTTATTGATATTGTTTTTCATCATAATTGGACCCACGAGTGGCGGAGAATGGGAGGTCGACCTGCACAGAGATTCGTATTGTGCAGGCAAGGTAGGCTAATCCGGAGGTCGCCAGGTATCCGGATACTCTGTTAGCGACTGGACTATTGTTTAAAGTGGGCCCCCAGCCAGGCTGATCCTCGGCACGGGTCTTATTACACCTTGATCCGGCGCATCGGAGAGGGGAGAGGAAAGGATAGGATATGAAGGGGAGGGATAAGGACGACTTGGCTTCCTGTCTCATCTGGGGAAGTACCCGAGAATCCTTGACCTTTATTAGGCCCCTACACCACGCCAAGGTGTGTAGTCATGTAGGAGTGCATTCGTACTAGCCTTTGACGAGTTTCAATAGGTGTAAACCTAGCAGTCATCCAAAGTTTGCGCAAACATCAGTAAACGCGACGTATGACCAAGTTTACATGATTGCAGCAGGACAGGCTATGATTAATTACAAACCCGAGTGTCGTAGCAGACTCTACGTACTTTAATTAAGTATCAGAAAGCCATATGTCTTGAACAAGATTATGTTCGAATGATCTATGGGAGATAGCTATGGCTTGAGACTTAGTTGGGTTTAAAAGTAGTCCGTTATTCACGGTTCAGTTACTGATAGAAAGTAAATACTTATTAAGTCGTAATGCCAGTTCATCGACGTTATTCATAGGTTGGGAAAGGTAGAGTTGGACATCATCTGCATATAGATGAACGGAGACATGAGTGCATACCAGAGGCGAATCGTTGATGAACATACAGAACAAGATGGGCTCCAGGGTTGAACCCTGGGGCACACCTTGTTTGAGGGACTTTAGTTTCGAGCATTTTTCTCCAACAACGACTCTCTGTGATCTGTTAGACAGGAAGCTACTGTAGCCTCACCGCCCTTTCACAGAAGCCAAAATAATGTTGCAGTTTCCAGCAGAGAATACGATGATTAACTTTGTCAATACCCTTTGAGAAATCCAGCAAGCAAAGCAAAGTGTCTGATGTCGTCCAGGATATTAACCATTGCAGTCGAGCAGCTATGGCTACTTCTAAATCCAGATTGAAACGGATTCGAAAAGGAATTCGCAGATAAGTGATTTTGTATTTTCTTTGCCAGCACTCTCTCAAAGACCGTCGACAAGCACGGCAAAATACTAATGGGTCTAAAATCTGAAGCCATGGTAGAACTTGAGTTTTTAGCAATGGGAAGCACATTTGCAAGCCTGGGGAAAAGTTGATGTCATGATGCAGGAGTTGATAATAGGCGTCAGATGGTTTATGATTTGAGGTAAAATAATTTTCATAAAGCGAAGTGGCACGCCGTCTTCACCAATAGCATTAGACTTAATAGATGCAATGATGCAAACAACTTCACTCTTCGTTACAACATCAAATTTAGCTTGTTGTTGTACGGGAATAACAGGCCTGGCGTCAAAATCAAAGCTATTAGTGCTACATTGCTCGAAAGAAAGTAGTTTTTGAGATCGCCCGGATCTAAAGCACAAACTTTACTGTTCTTAAAGCTGATCCCAATCTGTCGAAGATTTCTCCATAGTGCTTTGGGGGTAGTGCGGTGTTTAACTTACTTACTTACTTACTTAGATCGCACTACAGTCCGGGGTGGACCTGGGCCTCAACCAACAAACCTCTCCAGCCAGCACGGTTACGAGCCAGCTGCCTCCAGTTGCGCACGCCTATTCCTCTACTGCGTCGTCCATCCGGGGTGGATTCGAAGAATTTTTTAGTTGGAACGTTGGGCTCCATCCGCTCCAAATGACCCAGCCATCTTAGTCGCTGTATGTGAACTCTTCTAGTTAAGTCGATGTCCTTGTACAGGCCGTATAGATCGGCATTGTACCTTCTCCTCCACTCACCGTCTATGCAGACGGGACCAAAGATCGCTCGAAGAACTTTTCTCTTGAAATAACAAAGGGCATCCTCATCCGGTTTTGTCAAAGCCCATGACTCTGCGCTATACAGAAGGACTGGGTTGATTAGTGTCTTATAAAGAGTTACCTTAGTAGTTCGAGATAGGGCTTTGCTACTCAATTGCCATTTTAGCCCATAGAAACAACGATTGGCAAGAGTAATTCTTCGTGTGATCTCCCTACTGATGTCATTTGCGGAGTTCACCACAGAGCCTAGGTAGACAAAATCCTTTACTACCTCAAAATTATATCTATTGTGGCGTTCTGTCCAAGACGCCGATGTTGGGTGTCCTTTTTTGTAGACAGCATATATTTTGTTTTGCTTACATTGACCGCTAGACCCATCTTTGCTGCCTCGATATCAATACTCGTAAATGCCCCATTGACTGCCCGCTGAGTTCTTCCGGTTATGTCAATGTCATCGGCATAAGCAAGTAGTTGTACAGACTTGTAAAAGATTGTACCTCCGGTTTTGGCTTGTGAGTTTCGTACAATTTTCTCAAGTAATATGTTAAAGCGATCGCATGATAGCGCGTCACCTTGTCTAAGACTTTTCCTGACATCGAACGGTTTGGTGATGTTCTTACCGACTTTCATGGAGCAGAGAGTTCTCCATCGTCATTCTGCACAAACGGACGAGCTTGGCAGGGATGCCAAGACTAGACATGGCTCTGTATAATTCGCCTCTATACACGCTATCATAGGCAACTTTGAAATCGATAAAGAGGTGGTGCGCATCGATTTTATATTTATGGGTCTTTTCCAAGATCTTTCCCGGCCTGAAACCCCACTGATAAGGACCTATCAGGTTGTTGACGATCGGTTTTAGGCGTTCACATAGTACGGCAGACAGGATCTTATATGCGATGTTGAGGAGACTTATACCTCTGTAGTTGGCGCAGCTCAGAGGGTCTCCTTTCTTCAGGATCGGGCAAACGATGCTGGGGTTCCATTCATCGGGCATACTTTCGTCCCACCACATTTTACAGATGGGCTGGTGCATGCTCCTTACCAACTCATCTCCTCCTGCCTTGAAAAGTTCAGCGGCAAGGCCGTCGGTTCCAGCAGCTTTGTTGGATTTGAGTTGGAGGAGATGTTTAACTTAGAGGAGTAGTAATATCTTTTAGACTTCCAGACAATGTGTGTCGCGTTATTGCGTGCAATTTTGTACGAGTTCCAGTTTGTTGTGGAGCTGTTTTGTTTCCATTTCCTGTAAAACTTCCAAGACTTCTATAACCTTTTATTTGAACGATAAAGCCATATTAGATAAAATCAAAAAGAAAGAAAAACACCAAGACGACATTGATCAAGAGAAGGTCTTGGTTGAATAGTTCTAGCTCGATATAAATTCATTTTAATTACTTAAATTAAGTTCGATCTTTATATTAATCAATTTATTGAATTTGAATTTAATTGATTTTTATTTTCATCTTTTTCATCTTCATTAACTTATAAAACCAAACCAACATAACATGGCTTTGCCGTGTTTAAAAGACTTATTACTACGTATTTTTTTTTGTTATTTTGTAATTTACTTATTTATTCACTTAAGTTTAATTGTTTGTTAAATAATGAATTGAAATCTTTTTGTTTAATAAAAAAAAAATATTTTTGAAGTTGTGTTTTATTTGTATATTTCTGGGGTCTCTTTTTTGGTCTCTATTTTTTTTCTTGAAAGTTCTCTTTTTCATAGTTTTGAGAGGAAAATGTCCTCTTTTAGTAAAGATCCTAGATGGAAACCCTACCCCTGTAAGACTTTATGCCCTTGGGAGCATTGTCGGAAAATGGGGTTGGAAGCATAGGTGGTTTTAGTTAGGGTGTAAGTCCCACACTCTAGTTTTCGATAAATAAATAAATAAATATTTGGCGCAACAGCTCTTTAAAGTGCCAGGGCCTAGCTCCTCGCAACCACTCATGTTGTGTGCGTTATATTTTTCACACGAATGGAAGGGACCCACACTTTAGTGCCGTATCCGAACGGCGATTTGAGAAGCTTTTTCGAGACAACAATACTCTCGGATGTTTGTCAGATGCTCGCGAGAGGTGGGACCGTGAAAAAACTTTTTGGTGTTTTCTGGGATTCGAACTTGGAACCTCATGCGTAGTGATCCGACACACTAACCACTTACGCCACGGCGCCCACAGTCTAGTTGTCGATGCTTACCACGTTTTTTTTTTTTTTTTTTGTCGGGATTGGAAACACTCGACTGGAGCACTCAGGCACAACTGGTCCATTGTACTGCCAGAGAGCAAACCCTGATTTACCCATTTTATTGGAATTTCCTTGATTTTCGAAGAAAGCCAAGCAAGCACTTCAGTGATGAGGAGCTTACAGTACCAGCATTCACCACATCCGCACCGAAGATCTGCCACCTGATACGAGCAAAGGCCGGACACTCACAGAGATAATATTCCGCAGTTTCGTCGCTCTCTCCGCAAGCGTCGCAGAATGTAGTGTCACTTAAGCCTAACACGTTAAGGTGCTTGGCAAAAACGAAGTGGCCTGTCAAGACGCCAATACGTTGTCTACAGTCTTTTCTGCTGAGAGATAGCAAGAATGCCACTGATTTCTTACAGACGTCCGGGAGCATGCGTTTAGTTAACTTGCATCCTGGAGAGTCATGCCACACACAATTGTGCTCGTGAGAGACCCAATCGTCAATGGAAGCCCTAACTGAGGACGCTGGAAGACCCAACGCGGGTTCGGGACCTGAGAGAGCTTCCTCTGAGCCTTGTCTAGCAATCTTATCGGATATCTCGTTCCCCAAGATCCCAGTGTGACCTGGGACCCAGATAAGAGACAGGGAATTCAGCCTTGCGACCGAGTTCAAAGAGTTTTTGGTTTCACGAACTATTTTGGAAGTGGTTTAAGGGTTAAGCAAGGCTTTGAGCGCAGCCTGACTGTCACTACAGACACAAATGCTACGTCCCTTCCACTTGTTCTTCACAACATAGTTCATGGCCATTAGGATTGCATAAGTTTCCACTTGGAAAACAGACGCATATTTGGCTAACGAAAAGTGAAGTCTAGTGTTGTCGACTTCCACGAAAACACCAGCGCCAGACCCTTGACTGGTTTTGGAACCATCCGTGACAATACGACTACATTCCATTCCCGGCTCAGACTCTGACCGAAGCCAGTCCTGGACACAAGGAAAGTCGACTCTGAATTTGCACATCAGCTGGAGTTCTGGTGTCATTGCATCAGACAGCATATCCGTCGACAGGAGTCGTAAGATAAGTGTCGCACAAGTTCATCAAAGTTCCAGTGTGGAGTATACCAAAAACCGCCCCGCCTAAGACGATGGATGGCTTTGATAGTACAACCCATGATATAAGTATCAAGGGGAGGTAAGTTCAGCAAAACGTCTAGAGCAGAGCCAGGCGTACCCGGGAAAGCTCCCGAGCAGCCGAGAGAAGCCATTCTTTGGAGTTTCGGGCAAAAAGCAACCACATATTTACGCGAGAGCCCCTCCCACCAAACAACCGACGCATATGCGAGGAATGGTCTTACCATAGCCGTGTAGATCCAGAGAACTTTATTCGGTGATAAGCCTCAAGACTTGCCAAAAGCACCCTTACACTGCCAGAAGACTGAGAGGGCCTTGGATGTTTTCGACTCGACGTGTTTAGACCAATGAAGTTTCTTATCTAAAATCACTCCCAGATATTTGGCTTCATTGGAAATGCGAATGGTGACGCCTTTTAGCACTGGCTGAGTCAGACCCATCAAAATCCTCCTTCTCGTGAAGAGAACATCCTCAGTTTTAAGAGGATTCACCGAAAGCCCACTCCTATTACACCATTCATCGATCATGTCCAGCGCCGCCTGCGCGTTAGCATAGACCGTCGCCAGGCATGGCCCGACAGAAAGTACGGCGACATCATCCGCATATGCCTGAGCGTAGACGTTAGAACTATTATGCGTGTTCAACAGAGAGTCGACCACCATGCACCATAACAATGGACACAGAACGCCACCTTGCGGACAGCCCCTGTTTACCCCTGTCATAATATATCGGCTATAATCCGCATCCACTACCAAAGTTCTATTCATTAGCATTGCTTTAACCCACAACACTAATGTTTCATTTACCCCGTGTTGTCTGGCAGAGTCGCACATGCTGTCAAACGTCGTATTATCAAAAGCACCCTCAATGTCGATGAAGATACCCATCGCGTATTCTTTCCTATCAAGCGCGCATTCAATTCTGGCCACTAAATTGTGAAGTGCGGTCTCACAGGATTTCCCACGCTGATAGGCATTCTGCATCTCCGATAGTGGATGCAGCCTCAAAGCAACTTTGCGCACGTGAAATTCTACCAGTCTCTCCATACTTTTCAGTAAGAAGGATGTCAAACTTATAGGTCTGAAACTCTTGGGGAGCGAATAGTCTTCCTTACCAATTTTCGGTATGAAAGCTACTCTGACTGTCCGCCAAGGTCTAGGAATATATGCCAGCGCCAAGCCAGCGGTGAAAATTCTTTTCAGAGTTGGCAATAGCTGATCTATACCCTGTTGCAGGATAGCTGGATATATTCCATCGGTGCCAGGCGATTTGAAACTATCAAAAGATGCCACAACATATTTAATGGCCTCATCTGTTACCACGGCTGATGCAATATACCAGCTGCGCCGAGATTTCTGACTTAGATCACGCTCAGCCTGGGTAAGCGGACCATGCTCCGACCTAGTGATTATCTGATTGCCAGGAAAGTGAGTCTCCAGCAGAAGACTAAAAGTTTCCGCTTTCGTCTCAGTAAACTTGCCATCAGACCGTCTGAGTGGTCGCGAGCTCATTTCTAAGGTCATGGATGTGATGAATACGCTTTTTTTGTAAGCGTATATACATTTAGTATGTACATACCTATGCTTGGCTACAATTTTCGCCCAGTCAATGGTTGGAATCCGTCTAGTGTGCCATAGTCCAATTCAACCACGATGATGCACTATTCCCATCAAAACTCCCCAACTCATGATAAATTTTAACGAAACCACGATTTACTCCCGCATAACCAGACAAATAACTAATTTGACAAATGACCTCACAAATCTCTCATGAAATACGCCTGGCGCCCGCCGCCGACTTCAATGACATTTTTGAAAAATGTCAAAATATCAAACCCGGAAAATTGATTTCCATTCAACCCAAGCATAGTGTTCAATTGGTCGCTTAACGAGTCGAAATTTGACACAATGAACACACGCATACGTGAAATATGATACCAAAAGTCATGATCGCACATGAAGATCCCTTTTCGCATTCAAGTAGGTACGAGTATCCTCGAAACACTTGAGAAGGATAAACATTTTCCCAATGACAAATTATCAAGAATTTCTAACCACTATCAATCGTTTTGAATTTGACTCCTTCCTTTTCGATTTGAGTAGCAAAACTGGCCTAATGACTTGGAGAAAAGGATACCTGCAAGACAATCTATCAAATGTATGTAGGGGACTTTTATTATTTGAATGCAGAGGCTACAATATTTGTCAGAAAAGGAAAAGGAAGATCGACAAATCCATTCCAAAGGCACTCACCACTTTTAGTTGTCAATAAATTAAACCGTCGCCGTCCTAATGATTGAGGCCTTGAACTCAGTCGCACCCACAGGCGGTCGCACATGTTCTCCACTGTCGGGGCGGGACGTATTTCTCATCACCCATCGATATTGAAACTCTGTCATCATTAGCTTGGCGATCAATATCGTCAGGTTGTCTACGAATCGTTAAGAGATTAGAGTCACCGACAAATTATGGAGCATCATCCTTTGCGCTATTTAGAGGAGCGCCGAATGATCAGATCTGCTGGCACGAAACTACTTGAGGATAGACATCTAGCTAATCGTCGCCTATGCCGCGCTAAATAGATTGAGGATTTATAGCCAACCTGTCGTCTGGGGCTCTTTGGGGTATAATTTAGCTCGTCGGCCATTTGAGGAAAGGTCTTTAAAAAATAAATGTAAACAATTTCGTAATTGAAGCTATTTTCGATATTGAGGCGTGATTGGGTGTTAATCGTGATGAGTTTGATGATTACGATTTTACTGATTCATCGACACACGTGTGTAGAGCATAACGTCATTCTAAATATTCTAAATGTGTACACATGTATGCATGTTCTAGGATAAGCATGTATGCTGGACTAAGCTCTTCAGAAGGAGGCAATGAAAGCGATGTGTAAACTCACAAAAAACGGCGTCTGGACCAAGGACATGATATTTGACATGGAGCACTATTTCGTAAGATGTCAGAGCAATGTGTCTTGTTCGTGATAACTATTGATAAAAGGAGCCCTGTCGTCATGTTCGGTAGAATTAACGAAGTGTATTTCCCCTGAGGAAGATCCAAATGAGCTTCTTTAGGATTTCACGAATGTTTCTTACACTGATGCCTCTAGCACCACTAATGGAACTGCAACTGGCTGGCACTGGTTAGAGTTGACGATTGTCCTTGAGACGTAATTTATTTTTCACTACACTCGAAGTGGTAAAGTATAGATGAGATAAGTCCTGTCACCCCTCAAGGGGAATAGGGGATCAAAAACGCCTGTGTGCAATCGTACCATATTCCGACTTCTGTAACGCGCGTCAGCTCTCGCCAACTCATTCCCAAAGCTCTAGATTCCTTTTCAACCGTTTTGTGCCAGGTATACATAGAACCAACGCCAGTTTTGCCAGATTGAATAAGGAGACTCCATTGCATGGCGTGTTTTGCAATGGAATGCTTTTCGCACCATGACCGACTATATCTATGTGGAGAGCGATCAGTAGTCGAGAAGAAGGCAAAGGAAGAGTGGTAACTTTCCTCATTGACGACCAATCGGCAGAGACGATTGCCAAGCAGGACTACATGATCCGATATAGGTTCGGCACAATAAATGTCTGCGGGCTGAGGAAGCAGGCAGCCGAAACAGCCGAAACCCACGCGGGGGAGGACGGAGCATCGGCAATAAATTAAGGATTAGTAGCTCAAGAAGAGGGAACTGCAAATCCAGCTGACCCAATCACAGCAGCTATAGCACCAGCAAAGGCCGATGAGATCTTCCTGAGTGAGGTAGACACCGAAAGTGTTGGCATAGCTGGACTTAACATGGAGGATCTAGTCGTTCCTCTAAAAAATGAGGAAGAAGAGATGGAGGTGAGCACCTGCCCTTCTCCGAATTTCCCCTTAAATTGAGCAAAAAGCTCTCACTCGTATCGCACAAGTCAACCTACACCACGCGAAGGCGGCCTCGGCCGTCATCTCAAGAATGTTCACTAAACAACACCTTGGATTTATGCTGATACAGGAACCCTATCACTTCAGGGGAAATGTAAGAGGCCTCTCAAGCAAGAATACACAGGTAATCTGGGATAATAGACAGGACCTCCCCAGGATCTGCATACTAATCAGTAAAAACATAAAATTCTTATGTCTTTCAGAGTACATAACGCAGGATTTAATAGCTATCTAGGCCCTCATTAATGTAGGAGACACCCACTGCGCCATTGTAGTTGCTTCGGCCGGAGACTGGCAAACATACACCAAGCAATTAACAAGATACAACTTGGAAATCAGAAAAGCTAAAAGAAATAGCTTCAGAGCATTCTGTGAGTACATGGCGTCAACCCCTGCAGTGGCCAGATTACATAAAGCACTGGCTGAGGAGAAAGCAATCGCGCCAGACTCACTGAAAAAGCAAGATGGCAGCTATACCGAAGATGAAGACCAGAGTGCTCTACTACTACGCTACTACTTTTTTTTTTTTATAATTTACTCGCGCTAAAGGGGTTTTGACTACCCTTTTAATGTATTACAGTACATAGCGTGAGCATTAAGGAAGGGGGTTAGGAAGAAAGTAGCCACCGATACCCATTGGTCTTAAATTCAAGGCATGGCGAGTTATGCGGTTAAAACGAAGAAAGGAAGGAACGCTATTGGCTATTTCACTTGAGCATTTTCGGTGAAAATATCGATAAAACAGAGATAGGCAGGAGACATTACAACGGTGCTCGAGCGAAGCAATACTCGTGTCTCCTATAAGCTTTATCCCATGGTTTTGTATTCTATCAAGTAAGTGCAATATGGTTTTTGGTGCACCTGAGCAGATGCGAGCGTTATAGTCTAACTTAGGACGAATGTACGCCTTTTAAATTGAAGCCAGATCAGAAGGGGTAAAATATTTCTTACACCACTTAAGGAAACCTAAACATTTCGCTGCATTCTTGGCGATTTCGAATATATGGTCGTTCCAACAGAGTTTGACACACATACGGAGCATGGAAACCTTTTCGGTTTCAACGATGCCAGTGCTATTTATGGATAATTGCTGATAAATAGGGTTTCGCTTTAATGATAGAAGACAGCATTGAGTTTAAGAAGCAATAAGTTCCACAATTAGAAACGCACTTCCGGGTAGCTCAATCTACAGCAGCACAGATGTATTAGAAAGATATAAAAGGACCAGGAGAGAGGACTGGGCAATGGCAAGGGACATCTGCACGAATTAAAAGCTAAGTTGGGTTCTGAACACCTTCCAGCCGTTTAAAGCACCGCGAGTGGATGAAATATTCCCTGCCCTACTACAACAAGGCCAGGAAATTATTATGCCTCACCTCCTAGGACTATTGAGAAGCATCGTTGTACTTGGGCATATACGAAGAATACGGGGAAGGGCAAACGTCATATTTATTCCGAAAGTGGGAAAAAGAGACACCACTTCAGCAAAATCCTTTAGAATCATCAGCCTGATCTCATTCATGCTAAAAACGCTAGAAAAGGTCATAGATAATCACCTAAGGATGACTGTGCTGGAAAGAATACCTCTCCACTACAATCAACTTGCCTACAGAGCAGGAAGAGTCAACGAAACTGCGCTCTACCAGCTGACAAGTTGGGTTCAGGATACACTGGAGAGCAAGGAAACGGCAGTATGTGCATTTCTAGACACCGAAAGTCTCGATGCAAAAGGAGTAAATCACACCACAAGTTATTGGATGTGTGAGATGCTAAGAACTAGGACTGCTGATGTAGAGGTGGGACAAAAAGCCCATCACTTTAAGCACCATAAGAGGCTGGAGGGGTATTATCACCACTGATGTGGAGCATAGTAGTAGATGAACTACTGCACAGATTGACGGACGCCAGCATTAAGTGTCAGGGGTACGCCGTCGATATAGTCATTGTCGCAAGAGGGAAATTTGAAGAAACGCTATGCGAAATCATTCAAAGGGGTCTAAGAATCACACAGAAGTAGTGTAAAATGGTAGGACTTAGAATGAACTCTACCAAAATCACTATGATACCCTTCACCAAGAAAAGACAGCGAAATCATATGCAACCTATCCTGTTGGAAGGGATCAGGGTCGACCCACAGAAACAGGTGAAGTATCTAAGTCTAACACTAGACAGCAAACTCCTCTGGAGAGAACATGTAGAAGTTGTCGTAACCAAAGCCACCAGAGCACTTATGGTGTGCAGGAACATTTCGGGAAAAACCTGAAGTTGCAGCCCAGCCACACTGAGATGGATGCACCTGATGATAGTAAGACCCATCATCACTTACGGGGCAGTGGCATGGGTTAACAGAACTAGGTTAACCACGACGAGGACATCCCTCAACAAAGTGCAAAGAATAGCCTGCATATGCATAATACGAGCCATGCGAACCTGTCCCACAACAGCACGAGTTGATCCTAGGTATACCTCCACTACACATAGTGTAAGAGCGAATCGCCAAGGAGACTATATTGAGAATCAGCAAAGAGGGCATCGGGAAAGGAACATGCATCGCAAACAAAGAGCGAGTAACTATAACCAAATCGGTGCCGCTTCTGGAGCGACGAGATAGCTGCGCTTCGAAGAAGATGTCTACATCTCAGACGCAAAGTCACCAGGGGTAGGAGAAGACAAGCTGAACCCACGGAAGACATTCTAGCAGAATTTAGAATCATGAGATCCGAGCTCAAGAGGGCCAACAATTCGAGCAAAAATTAGAAGTGCGAGGATCTCTGCCGGGATGTCAACAGCAACCCCTGGGGGTTAGGCTTCAAAGTCGTAATGCGAAAACTGGGAACACAGATGGCTAACCCTGTCCTCGTCGAAGAAAGGATGGAGTTTATAGTGAACACACTCTTTCCAACGCATCGTGTTCGGCCTCTGGTTCAACGACCAGAAACCCTGATGTTCAGTGAAGAAGAGCTTATCCTCGCGTCGAAAACTATACAAAACCGAAAGGCTCCTGGACCCGACGGAATACCAGCGGAGGTGCTCAAGACGATTGCCCAGACATGTCCTCAGCCACTGCTGATGAACATGTACAAGAGCTGTCTCCAGGAAGGAGTTTTCCCTAGGAGCTGGAACTTACAGCGCTTGGTACTGATCTTTGCTGATCATGAGACCCGGATTCCCCATCAGCGTACAAGCCTCTGTGTATGCTGGACACCGCAGAGAAACTTCTGGAAAAGTTGTTAAAACCAAGGCTACAGTAGCCGTGCAGAGAGCAAGAGATTTGTCCGAAAGACAGCACGGATTCAGAAAGGTCCACTCTACGATTGGAGTAATTGAAGAAGTGGTAAGGACCGTCCAATTGGCTCAACAGGGCAACCACTATTTGACGAAAATCGTATTGCTGGCAACTCTGGACGTGCGAAATGCCTTCAATTCAACCAGATGGAGCGATATGCTGAACGCCCTCGAAAGCATTTTTGATATTCCCGCATATCTCTTGCGGGTGGTGAAGTACTATCTCAAGGACCGGAAGCTGTTATACAACACCGCAGAAGGACCACGAATAAAGGAGATTACTGCTGGAGCAGCGCAGGGCTCAATCCTGGGACCCGATCCCTGGAACATCTCCTACGATGGCATCCTTCGTATGGAAATGCCCTATTATGTATTGAGTCAAACAGACAACCGACCAAGTTCTAATTCATTTATTGACTGACTTCTCAAATGGTATTTTACATTCGTTACTTAACTCTAAAATGCTTAGCTTAACTGATTATCGACTACCATAGTATTAGTATCATCCTATGTAAAAAGTATACAGGTTGAGTATTATACTTGATAGTTACACTTAGTTAATACATGACATGCCCGAAGACACCTTCCTGGTAGCGTATGTAGATGATATCGCCGCGGTGATTACGGCAAGAGACACCGATAGCGCGCAAATAAAACTTAACCAGGTGATGAGGCCGGTGCAACTCTGAACATGGCTTAGGTTCAGCCACAGAAAAGACGGAGATAGTCCTTTTGACAAAGAAGAGGATCCCAACTATTGTCGATTTGCAAGTCGGGTCTGAGGTAATAACCTAGGTACCCAAAAAAAAAATAAAAAATTATCAAAGCTAGATATGAAAGCTCTAAATGTCACATTCTGCACAGGGGAAGGTTGTCTGAGGAATTGGAGATCCAAAGTGGAATAAGACAAGGATGTATTATTTCACCAATACTATTACTATTCGTGGTTAGCGATGTGCTTCGTGCTTTGTCGACGGCAAACGGAATAATTCGATGGACTCTTACATCCCAACTGACACATCTTGACTACGCTGACGATGTATGCTTACTCTCTCACAGAATTGTGGACCTTCACCAAATGACAACAGATGTGGAGAGGAAGGCAGGCGACACAAATATTTTTTTTTCCGAGGGTAGGTGAAAAATCTTCCATAGACACTATGAGAATAGCAAGCGCGTGCTCATAGTAGTGTCAGATTCTTACTGACTAAAAAAACACCACCCTTTGATATAAATCTGTTAGATATCGCAACTAAGTATAAACTTATCAAGCAATTTTTCTATCACGAAATAAAAACGTTTGGCAGGTTTCTTTCCACTGAAAGATCCTGCATATTCCGCAATCTAGACGCGGTTAATCATTATCTCGCCAAGTCGAAAGGTTTCGTCCTTTGTAGTCGGCGCAATAAATTGCTCTCATCCAAAATTTGTAGGACTGTATTGTTGACATGTCCGATTAGTCGGTTTCTATGCTTTCTCGCGGAGCTTCTAGTTTCAGCTTCGATAGTCGGAATTCCGAGATCCCTGTGGATATAGTCGTTTCCACTATACCACGGTGCTTGGACAATTTCTCTTAGCACTTTATTTTGAAAAGCTTGTAAAATATTTGCATTTGTTTTCTTGGTACAACCCCAAAGTTGTATACCGTAGGTCCACACCGGCTTTAGCACTTGCTTGTATAAAAGCAGTTTGTTCTCAGTACTGAGCTGGGAATGTTTTCCGAGTAAACAGTACATTTCTCTATATTTGATTTCGAGTTCTTAACGTTTCATTTTCACGTGCAAATTCCATTTCAGTCTTGCGTCGAGTGTCATTCCCAGGTATTTGGCCTCGTTTGCAAAAGGTATTCGGGCCGAGTTTAGGAATATTGGCAAGACATTAGTTTTCTTATAAGTGAAATTTACGTGAACAGATTTAGATTCGTTGAGGGCGATCCGCCAGTCCCTCGTCCATTCATTTACATTATTCAGTGCGTTTTGCATTTGTTTCTTCGATTGTTTTACCTACTGCTAGGATAGCGGTGTCATCGAGCGAGTATATAGCAAATAGAGAAGCGGCCCAAGAACGATTCCTTGCGGTACGCCGGCCGAAATTTCTTTGAGCTCGGAGTATTCGACTCCATGCCTAACACGAAAGATTCTATTCCCGAGATATGATTCTAGAATATCGAATAAGCATACAGGGAGAACTTGTCGTAGTTTGAATTTCAAGCCATCATGCCACACCTTATCAAAGGCTTGCGAGACGTCAAGCAAATCTTTTTTTCTTCAAGTGCTTTCTCGATTACGTCAGTAATTCTATGCACCTGGTTAATCGTCGCATGCTTACTTCTGAACCCAAACTGGTGGTCAGGGATAAGATTATTTTCTTCTATAACCGGTTGGAGACGCCTTAATAATATCCTCTCGAAAATGTTCGATATGATTGGAAGAAGCGAAATTGGTCTATACGATTTTACCTCACTTGGCGGTTTTCCTGGTTTTAAAACCATTATGACTTCCGCAACTTTCCATTGGCTCGGCACGTGTTTTAATCTGAGTGCAGCATTTACAATATGAAGAAGCTTAATCAATGCTTTTCTAGGTAAAACTTTGAGAATTTCTCCGGTAATCAAATCATAGCTAGGAGATTTCTTAGGTTTTAGATTCTCGATCTCATGTTTGAGTTCCCTTAGCGCTGCACTTGTGAGCGTCAAATCGTCAGATGGTAAATCCAGCCTATTGCGGCTGTCGTAAACCACTTGACCATCGTACGGTTTAAAGGTTTCTTCCAGGTGGGCCGCAAAGACGTCCGCTTTTCCTTTATCTTCTCTCGCCCATTCATTTTGATTTAATTTGATTGGCGGCGCGGGGACTTTGGGCTTTTTGGTGCCTTTTACAGCTTTCCAAAGTGAATAATTGGAATCTTTTTTCGCTGTTAAACTTTCAAGGTAAGAGCCTATTGCACGATTCTTAAAACCCTTAATAATCTTCTTCAGCAAATTGCACAGACGATTCAAGTGTGCTTTATGTTGCGGAGCACGACTCTGTTGCCATTTTTTACGAGCTTTTCTTTTTTCCTTGACCAATTCCTTTATTTCCGGAGGATATCGCAAACCGTATCTGTCCGGCGTTTTCCTTGGATTGGGCGTATTATTCCAAGAGGCGAGCTGTACGATCTCAACGAAGCGATCAGCTTCAACCTCAAGTTCATCGGGTGTCGTAACTGGAACGCTCAGTTCAACATTATCTTCAATTTCGTTCCTAAAACCTTCCCAGTTAGTTGTTCGACCAGTTAATCTCGCTGGCTCTAGGTTATAGTCTAGTTTTCCGCTGATTGTTAAAATAACCGGGGAATGATCAGACGACAGATCAAAGCTGTCTTCGACTTTTATGTGGTTGGTAGATATTCTTTTCACAACGAAAAAATCTATCAGATCAGGTATTTTCGAAGTATCAGTTGGCCAGTAAGTCGGTTTACCCGTCGAATGGAAATCACAACTGTACTCCATACCTGCCCCATAAAGCATTCTACCTTTTTTCGAGCTGTATCCTGAGCCCCAAAACGTATGTTTCGCATTAAAGTCACCGCCGATGATAAAATTAGGTTTCAGCGATTCAAGCAAGTTAGTAAAATCAGAGTTTTCAAGCGCGGAACGCGGTGGACAGTAGATAGATGAGATTTTAAGAGTACGCTGACTATTTTTAACTCGAATGTAAAGTTTCTTTTTGCAAAGTTTCAAGTTCTATCTTTAGGTCTTCGGATTGTTCGATGCAGTCTTTAATAAATAAGGATGATCCGCCTCTCGCTTTTCCCGTAGGGTGACAAGCGTGGTAATCATTATAGCCTTTTATTTTTAAATGCGATTTCTTTTTTACATGGGTTTCAGAAATCAAGCAAATATCAATATCTTTTTCACGCATGAATATTTCCAATTCATCGAGTTTTTGCAAAAGTCCGTTTGCATTCCAAGTACATATTTTTAACATTCGCTTGTCATTCATATTCTAGTTGAAGTACGCGTTTTCTGAGAATTATTTTCAAGCTTAACCAGCCTATCGAGAATAATTTTATTTATTTTGCTTTGTTCTTCAAATTTCTCGAGAATAACCGACAAAACATGAGAGACAGAGTCCGTCGAAATTTCAAGGTTTTTTGGTTTTTCGGATGCAACGGTCTGAGCGTAAGTCTGGCTTTTTCGATGTAAGCTTTCCAGTACCGTTTCTTTTAAGAAGTGAGGTCGAGGACTTTTCTGTTGTCACTCCTTCCCTCACCTTTTGCGCTCTGAACCCGGTAGTTTTAGTTTAGCTAGTTTCTCCTGCGCATTCTTACGCGTTGGCTTAGTTTGCAGCTTAGATTTCGCATTTAGGGGCTTAAGGAGCACATCTCTCCGTTTTTGCAACTCCTTAGCTACTTCACAGCCTCTATAATTTGCCGGGTGCTTTCCCTTACAATTAGCACATGTTGCAGAGGTTTGTTTATTTACTCCACAGACTTAGGAGAGGTGATTTCCGGCGCATTTCACACATCGCGGTTCTTGTTTGCAGTACATTTGCGTATGGTTGAATCCTTGGCAACGTTTGCACTGCGGAATCATCCTTAAATTTCTACGCATGGGCTCGATTTTGACCACGACATTTAGTATGGCTCTAATTCGGTAGATATCGTCGATATTATCCGACTTATCAAAGGTAAGCATAAAAAGCGGAAGTCCACGCCTTACCAAGACGTCTTTATCTATTTCCGTTTGTTGCTTCTCCTTGATGATATTAACGGCATCAAGAATTTTAAAGCCTTTGGCTTGAATGTCAGTCATAACCTCTTCTTTGGTGCATGAGGGGTGGAGTCCCCTTGCAACGACACGATGTGGCCTTTCTGACTTGATTTCGAAAGTGTACCACTGAATCTTTTCGGTGTTTAGCTTTTGGGACACAGCTCGGTAGTCATTGTAGTCGTCGACGTTGATTTTCCACGCATTATCCCTCAAAGATGTAACCTTATACTTGGATGTTATTATTCCTTTAAGGAGGTTTTGCAACTTACTGTATTCCGTAACCCCGACGATGTTTATTGGTGGGGGTGGACGACTCAAATATGCATTGCTGGACAGCCGGTAGAGAGAGTAGAGGCTTTCCAGTATCTTGAGAGTATTGTCTCGACTTATGGTGGAACCGAACTGTATATAGCCAACAGAATCGCCAAAGCAAAGTCCGCGTTCGGGAAGTTGTCCTCAATACGTCGAAGCAATGCAATCAGTTTGAACACCAAGCTAAGACTGTTCCGGTCCAACGTTGAATTCATGCTGTTATATGGATGCAGTACGTGGAGAGTAACCACTTCTATCATCAAAAACTACAAACGTTCGTTAATAGGCGTCTGCACAATATCTTAAGGATTTTCTGGCCCAATCGTATCTCTAACGAACACCTTCACCAGAGAAAGGGGTCAGGAACCAATAGGCACAACCATCCAACGACGGAAGTGGTAGTGGATTGGTCACACGTTCCGAAAGGGTGACCGTCCCATAGCGAACCATGCTATGCAATGGAACCCTTTAGCTCAGGATGGCAGAAGACCTGACGATCTGACGAGAACATGGCGCAGAACACTCGAGAAGGAGGCACGGCAGTTGGGGAAAAGTTGGAAAGAGCTTAGACACATTGCCACAAACCGTACATGATGGCGCGTAGGTACAGCAGAGGCCCTAGGACCCACAAGGAGATACAGGACATAAGTAAAGTATGGCAGTCTCCATAGTCTTCGTTCGACTTCCCGACATCTCCATTCAAATCTCCTCCAACAAAGAGAAACTCTCCTTTAAGAGATTGTGAAAATCTAGCTAAAATGCATGTTTCATTATTTTGCTAGCCCCGAATATTTCTGCTCGGTCCAGGATTAGTTCCATGCGCAGCACTGATAGTGCATGCCGCGGTAGTGGCTTTCCTTGTAGCAAGTATTTCCATAATGATACAGTTTCACAATATTATTGTGATGGTCTGCGACACGTGCATGCTCCTGTCTTATTATTGTTTGATTTTTCTTTTATGACACCGGTAATCCCCAGTCGTGTCAACCCACGGACTCCCATGCATACTTGTGGGAGAGTTTTTAAGGAAACCATGGAATCATGTAAATTTATAAAAGAACCTGCATTGTACTGAAAGATAAATCCACATTCCATCTCAAATCGTTCATCATTATTTAAATGGAACCTTAATGAAGTTACTATTATCACTTCATATAAACAACTTGCATACTTCACACATGTGTGCTGCGACATAAATGCCAGCAACCTGATCAAATATACTTCCACCCTTCTTCGTCTTCCAAACAGTAGCAAGAGAATCATCAAAAAACACACAAAAAACATTTTATTCTCATGCACGCACTTAAAAGTGCAATAAAATCCTTTTTACGATCCCTTCTGGTTTCGCATGGATGCAGCAATTGTAATTCATCACAAGACCGAATGAGCGTTTACAGAATGTTTTTTTTTTTTTTTTTTATGTTCCTCCCAGGCTAGACGGAGTCGGACATTTAAATCATTATCATCTTGATCATCCATTCCAAAGTCGTTGTCTGCGTATATCCTCCTCATATGCTTCACGCACATGTGTTCCCCAATAAAATGAGAAAAAAAAAAAAAAATCCCTACCAAGGTACGATCAAAATATCTCATTCAAGGCAATTACTCAAGATCGGGATCATCATAGTGCTGGTGGATGATTGTGAATCTAGAACAAAGCTAGAAACATGTGTTTGAGTGTTAGACGTTCGCATGTTGATGTAGGAAAACCTAAAAGAATTGAAAACTCTCTAGGGGAAAACGCTTTTCACTGAAGATCAGCGTAGATCCAAAAGATGTACGCGATCGCTATTGATTGAAGTCTGCCGACATCAGTAACCCATCTATCAAGCAAGGGACCACCCAAGACCGCTTATGCCCTGATGCCACATCATATCGCAATGTTAACTTGGCGTAAACATATGTAAATCATGCGGCAGCATAGAATGTTTGTAGCTTTGCTGATCGTGTGGCGGTTTACGCGGTGACGAAGCCTTCGACCACAATTAGCAGCAGCGGCAGCAGGGAGCGCCTACAGATGATCACAGACTGATCTTGATTCATACCGAATTCATCACACCAGGAAGGAACGCGTTTCTCTTCAGCTTCTCCGTCTGCTGATGTTGAGATGTGTCGAGCTATCAACGCGATCGGATACCGATCACACGCCGATGAAAAATCGGTACAAAACTCTTCTTCTCTAATCGGTTATGTTTGGGGCAATGATTCTAAAATTAACGAGGAAAAGAGTTTTTTTTTTTTGTGGGATTTTGGAAAATCACTTTCGATCTTCGGCCCACGATCGATTTGTTTACACTATTACGCGTCTATGTTTGTTCGGATTTCCTGAGTTGTCGTGCTCCAGCGTTCGGCTGGCATGGGCATCAGCGTCTTTAGATTAACAATCTGTTTGTGGTTGTCCCGCATGTCGAACTCGTGTTGTACCGAGTGAGATATGTTTTCCGGCGGAGCGGTGCTCGGTGAGCAGCGGGAAATTCCCGAAAATATCGATCTCCACACTTGAGATCATTCTGCAGCTTCACGTGTGCGTTGGAAGGCCATGGTTTTTTTTTTCTTCTTTCTTCTTTCGTCTTTGTATTTGAAGCACCTGTGAATGACACACGCCAGATATTCCATAGGCTGGGATGCTGCGTAATCGGTGGCATGGGGGTGTTTTGTTTATATCCAGGGCCACCTATTTAATGTCGTGTAGATGCATTGCTCTTTGTTTACGCGTTCGAAGGTAGAGAGAAGCTGCCGCTTAAAGACCCACGTAATTGGATAAATCTATTGGCAATTGAGAGGAAAAATTATTAGGGCTGCACTCGACGGGAGATGACATGTGATTGGTGGTGAATGATTGAGAGTAATTTTCGAGCTCAAGATTGGTGGAACTAGGGGATGATTTTTTTGTATTTTTAGAAGAAATTCTTTTGAAGTTTTTTTTCTTCTTTCCTTTGAGCTTGTTTCTTTGAAAATGACGCAGTTACACGATCGAATTGGAAAATAGTTTATGTGTATTTGAAATTCTGGGGTGTAGCTAATTAATTGGGTTTTATAGGTTAGAAAACGAGCACAATATTTTTTTCCAATGAAATACTTTACATTTTCAAAATTATATGTACATACCTCTGCAGAGGTATTCCGCAAAGCGCGGAATGTAAGATTAGAACCTGTACGCATATTGTAGCTAGGAAACAGATTAACCCTTTTTCTTTCATCTACCTACAGTAACGTGGATCAAACAGTAGTAAGGCTCGAATGGAGGGATCTTTCCCCACTGATTTTATCTGCCGTTTATATGGCGTTTGACGCTGAAGAGGGACCGCCATCCGTACTAACCCGCTCCCTTGTACAGAAGGCGGAACTGGAAAGATGGGATCTGCTGCTGGGGTGCGATTCTAACTCACACCATACTCAATGAGGAAGCAGTAACACCAACCTACCTTCCAGTAGCAGCCCGTCTACAAAAGGCTCTCTCCAAGGACCATTCCAATGGGGTGGGATTGCTCATCAAACCTGATGGCTCCTACAGCGCCAGTCGAAGGGAAACCCTGGAAACTCTGCTCGAGGTTCACTTGCCTGGCTCAAAAATTCTAAGCGATCACGTACTTGTTGCTCCTGAAGGCTCCACATGTGGCACCTCCAGAAAAGTCAACAGCTTGTCTGGAAATCTGTTCAGTCAAGAAAAAATTAAATGGGCAATCGGTTCATTTAAACCCTTTAAGGCACCTGGCAGTGATGGTATTTTTCCAGCCCTCATACAGAAAGGTCTGGATTACATCTTGCCTGCCTTGGTAGCTCTATTTAGAACTAGCTTCAACCGGGGATACATTCCACTAACTTGGCGGGAGGTAAATGTGGTGTTTATCCCTAAGCTAGGTAACAAACCCAGCGAGCTACCCAAATCCCACCGTCCAATCAGCTTGACATCGTTTCTTGAAAACCATGGAAAGACTGCTAGACTTACACATTAGAGGCATTCTTGAAAAGACTATACCTCTGCACTCTAGTCAATTCGCATACAGGAAAGGTCGATCTACGGAAGGCGCCCTTCACTATCTCGTTACAGAGATCAAAGCTGCCTACCGCTCCAAAGAAATTGCCCTTTGTGCGTTCCTTAACATAGAAGGTGCTTTGATAACACTGGTTATGAGTCCAACACTAGTGCTATGAGATGCAGGGGGATAGACGAACCTACTACCAGATGGGTTAGGAACATGCTCCATAGCCGCATAATAACATCTTCGTCTGGAGAGGTCTCTGTGACGGTCTCCGCGGCCAAAGGCTGCCCCCAAGGCGGCGTCCTCCCGCCTCTCTTATGGTCACTCGTAGTGGGTGACTTATTGAACACATTTAATAGTTCAGGTTTCACAACCATAGGCTATGCAGATGATCTGGTGATCATCATTAAAAGCAAACATGAAGATAATGTGTGTCAACTCATGCAAAATGCACTCCTTGTAGTCTCGGACTGGAATGCTGGGGAGGGCCTATCGATTAACCCCAGCAAGTCAGTCGTTGTACCGTTTACAAGAAGAAAAACGCTGAATATTGGCTTAGTGACTCTAAACGGCACAACCATCAATTTTTCCGATGAGGTCAAATATCTAGGAATTGTCCTGGATAAGAAGCTTAACTGGAACTCCCATATTAAGCATAAAATTGCCAAGGCGACTACTGCCTTGTGGGCCTGTCGCCGTATGTACGGCAAGACCCGTAGGTAATTTTCTGGTTATATACCACGGTTGTAAGACGCATTCTGACATACGCGTCCGTTGTCTGGTGGACGAAAACCAAAGAGGTCACAACCATTAATAAACTCACAAAACTCCAAAGCCTAGCTTGCCTCAAAATCAGTTCTAAGCTGCTTCGACAGTTTACAAAACCTGGCCCGACACAATAAAGTAAAATTGTGGTGGGTACCGGGTCATGTAGGCGTTGACGGCAACGAAACTGCAGACCTGCTACCTAGGAAGGGCTCCTCTAAGTTGTTCACTAGACCTGAACCCTTCTGCGGGATATTCGATTCCGCCTTTAAACTTACCCTAAACATTTGGGAACGCAACATGTGCATCTCCCACTGGAATAACTCCCAAGGACTCAGGCAGGCTAAAAAGAGTTGTCCAACCCTTTCAAAGACAGGCAGTTGATATCCTAAAATACGGCAGAAATGACATAAGAAGTCTTGTCAGATTCCTTACCGGTCACTGTCAATTTCCTTACTATCTTAACAAAATGAGAATTTCGGAGGATATCACCTGCCGCCTCTGCCTAGAAGAGGACGAAATCGCAGAACACATACTATGTGAGTGTGTAGCTCTGTGTAGTACTAGGAGAAGCTTTTTCTTTAAGGAGATCATCTCCAATAGATTTAAGGAACTCCTTCGCAGCCGTAATCATAGCTTTCATAAGGAGAGTAGAAGTACTGCTGTCCTAAAAGTGGCCTATGGCACAATAGATCTCCTTGGTCGCAGTGCCTACACGCCATTTGGGCGTGGCCATATACCTGTATAAAAATAAGCAAAAAAAAAAAAACACCAACCTACGCGGTGAGTCTGGTAATTGAAAATAACCTTATTGTAGTAAATAGAGGTAATGAACCAACCTTTGTAGTCAAAATCAGGCAAGAAGTCATAGACATAACTTTAGCCAGTAACTCGAGAACTTTATTTATCGACAATTGGAATGTCTACTCTGACCACAAAATTATTGAATTTCTCGTGAGTAGTAACTATGAATCACCTAAACCATACAGAAACCCCAGAAAAACCAACTGGGATCTCTTTAGCAACGAGGTGATGAAAAGTGCCAGATTCCTGCAGGAATGTAATTGGCTAAGCGTGGCAAAATCGCATCATCACCTACTCGCGGTGCCCGCCGGATAGCTGTCTGATAGTGAACTAACGATGAGCGTATGCTGAGTCTGACGATATATGTGTACCTGAACACTCAGACTTGCGTAAGCACATCTGGGTGAACTTCAGCACGCATATGTTTAACCGGACGAGGTATCTCTTGTTGACCTGATTGGCTGAAATATGCGTCTCAGAAGTCTAGCAAGAGCTCCTCAGAACGAGGACGTGCGGCGGATGAATTCTCCCGATGGAATCAACGGTGACGTCTACAGACCAGCGGATACCATACCGGAGCTACCTCGACATATCTGTCGGGTTAACTTCCCTACCACGTAGAAAACCTTCGGTTACGAAGCAGCCAACAGCCTCGGATACGGATGATTCTACTGTTGACGGCTCAAGCAAATGTAAAAAGGACAACGATCTTCCTGTCTGCACGTGGAATGTTAGGTCCCTCTACAAACCACGTGCAGCCGAACAACTTGCAGAGGCCCTAGAGTGTCTCAAAGCAGACATTACCGCCATCCAAGAAGTGCGATGGGATGGGCCGGGCAAAAGGAGTATGAAAAACTGCGACATCTACTACGGCGATTGCTACAGACAACAAGGTCAGCGTCTATTTGGGTGCGGATTCGTCATTGGAGGCATACTTAGGCAAGAATTCTTGAGTTTCGGGCATGTCAGCAAGCACCTCGTGACTATCCGTATCAAGGCTAAATTTGCCAACAATCGATGCGACGAAGGATGACTTCTATCAGCTCTTGGACCAGACCTATGAGCAATGCCCTAGCCACGATGTTAAAATTATCCTAGGTGAGGACGGAGAGGACGTCTTTAGTAGCGTGGTCGGAAAGCACAGCCTGCACGACATCACATCCGGCAACGGACTCAGGTTAATCGACTTTGCAGCGGGGCGAAACTTTGTCGTAGCTAGTACGCGGTTCCCACGTCTCGATATTCACAAAGGAACATGGCTCTCCTTTGATCGAAAAATCGTCAACCAAATCGATCACATTGCGATCGACGCAAGGCACTCTTCCAGTATTCTTGGTCTCCGGACTTTCCGAGGAGCCAACGTGGACTCGGATCACTACCTAGTTGTAGCCAAGGTACTGATGCGGATATCCGCAACGGAGCAAAATCAACGAAATACCGTGAGGAAATTTGACGTCGGGCGGCTACAATCGCAAGAGACCGCCAGAACCTTTGCCGATCGTGTTTCGTCTTATCTCAATCTAAGTCCTATGCCGCCAGCAGCAAATGCGGAAGACCAGTGGCAGCGTTGCCAACAAGCCACCAGAGATGCCGCCTCTGATGTACTGGGTTTCTCTCGGCCACCACAACGAAACCCCTGGTTTGATGAGAAATTCCGGCAAGCGCATGCAGCAAAACAAGAGGCGTACAAAGCGGCGTGGCATAGAAGGACTAGGGCTGCTTATGAACTCTACGTGCGCCGGAGAAAAGAGGAACATCGACTTCTCAGAAAGAAGAAAAAAGAGCATGAGAAGCGCTCGATCGAGGAGATTGAGAGACTTTATCGCAGGAATAATGTTCGAAAATTTTACCAAAAGGTAAAAAGAACATGCCAGGGTTTCAAAGTCAGAACAGAAGCCTGCAGGGACGAAAATGGTAACATAGCAGTAGACTCGTAGTCGGTGCTGAGGATATGGAAGGAACACTTCTGCAGACTGTTAAACGGCGATGATGACCAATATTCCTCTGTCAGGCAGAATGAGCCATTCAACAATGACGATGGCAGTCAAGATTCCCGTCAACCCGATAAGAATGAAGTGAGGATAGCGATATCTAAACTCAAATCCAACAATGCTGCTGGAGCCGACGGCCTTGCCGCTGAACTTTTCAAGGCAGAAGAAGATGAGCTGGTAAGGAGCAGGCACCAGCTCATCTGTAAAATCTAGTCGGACGAAAGTATGCCCGATGAATGGAACCTCAGCATCATTTGCCTGATACTGAAGAAAGGAGACCCTCTGAACTGCGCCAATTACAGAGGTATAAGTCTCCTCAAGATCGCATATAAGATCCTGTCTGCCGTATTATGTGAACGCCTAAAACCGATCGTCAACAACCTGATAGGTATTTATCAGTGCAGTTTCAGGCCGGGAAAGTCCACCATTGACCAAATATTCACACTACGGCAGATCTTGGAAAAAACTCATGAATATAAAATCAATACGCACCACCTCTTCATCGATTTCAAAGTTGCCTCGTCCGTTTGTGCAGAATGACGATGGAGAACTCTTGCTGCTCCATCAAAGTCTGTAGGAACATCACTGAACCGTTCGATGTCAGGAAAGGTCTTAGGCAAGGTGACGCGCTATCATACGATCTCTTTAACATAGTGCTTGAGAAAATTGTACGAAACTCACAAGCCAACACCGGAGGTATAATCGTTTACAAGTCTGTACAACTACTCGTTACCGTAGATGACATTGACATTGTCGGAAGAACTCAGCGGGCCGTCAATGGGGCTTTTGCTAGTATTGAGGTCGAGGCAGCAAAGATGGGCTTAGCGGTCAATGAAAGCAAAACAAAATGTATGCTGTCTACAAAAAAGGACACCCAACATCGGCGTCTTGCACAGAACGCCACAATAGACAGATATCATTTTGAGGTAGTAAACGACTTTCTCTACCTAGGCTCTATGATGAGTTCCGCAAATGACACAAGTGTGGGGAGATCAAACTAAGAATTACTCTTGTCAATCGGTGTTTCTTTGGGCTAAGAAGGCAATTGAGTAACAAAGCCCTATCTCGAACTACTAAGGTAACTCTGTATAAGACGGATGAGGATGACTTGGTTGCTTTGAGAGAAAATTTCTTCGAGTGATCTTTGGTCCCGTCTACATTGACGGCGAGTAGAGGAAAGGTACAATGGCGAACTATAAGGCCTATACAAGGACATCGACTTAGCCAGAAGAGTTCACATACAGCGACTAAGATGGCTGGGTCATGTAGATCAAATGGAGCCCAACGTTCCCGCTAAGAAAGTTTTCGAATCCACCCCGGATGGACGACGCCGTAGAGGTCGACCTCGCGGTAGTCGGCGCAAGCAAGTGGAGGGGGACCTCAACCAACTTGGCGTGCGCTACTGGAGGCAGCTGGCTCGTAACCACGCTAGCTGGAGAGGTTTGTTGGTTGAGGCCCAGGTCCACCCCGGACCGTAGCGCCATCTAAGTAAGTAAGTAAGTAAGTAAGTAAGTAAGTAAGTAAGTAAGTAACCCTCCCACTTTACCGCATTTCTTCTGATCCGCCTATTTTACCTCAGAAAATATCGGCAGGCCTTCCGATTTTGGATCACTTGGTTACTGAGGCTAATCAGATGCTGGTGTCTTTGCATTTGTGTCACCCAGGCGTTCATAGGCCTGCCTTTCCTACCTCACGATTTCTTTGGAACGTTAATTGATATTGCCTTTTTAACAGGGTTCAAATGATCTCTTCTTTGAACGTGGCAATACCAGCTGAGCCGGTCGCGCTCTATCTTTTGTACGATGATTTCCTTGATGGCTTCCACGAATCTCCGAACTACTTATTCGATCAAGCTTTGTCACTCCTGCTATCATGCGAAGCATCTTCATCTCAGCTGCCGTTAATTTACTCTCATACTTTTTGTACATCGTCCAACATTCTGAATCGTATGTGAGCGTTGGACGCACAACTGCGGTGTCGAGCCTTCCGTTCAACTTAGGGGGCATTTTTCGGTCCCAAATGATAGCAGAGCTTTTGCACTATTTCATCCACCCTACGCTTGCGCATTGATTAATGTCGTCATCACAGGTTGCTTTGCTATTGATCAAAGATCCCCAATATTTGAACTTTTCAAATAAACTCATTCAAATAAATTTCAGGAATAGGCCTGAGTGGATCAGAGGACGGGCAGCACAAGTACTCGGTCTTTTTTGAACTAATGCGATACCCATTTCCCTCCAGAGCGTCCACTCATACATCAAGTTTTTGTTGCAGGGATGTAGGATCCTCACGTATGATGGCTCCATCGTCAGCAAAGAATAACTGATGTACCTTTGGGCCAATCACTTTACCTTCAAGCAGATAATCAAGGACTAATAATAATCAAGGACTAATAAAGAGCAAAGGACTTAAGACGCTTCCCTGGTGCCCCCGACTTTGATTGGGAACTTTTCGGTTACTCCAGCGCGGCATCTTATTCTTGTCGTTGCTGCTTCGTACATGTCCATGATCATCTGTACATAAGTTCTGGAGCCCCTCGATGTCTTAGCGCCACCTATATCAGATCTCGTGTTTGTCTGTCGAATGCCTTTTCAAAGTCAACCAATACAATATGCAAATCCCTAAAGGAATCACGATGTTCTTCCATTATGATCCTTATACTTTGTATTGCATCTGTGGTTGATTTACCCGCGACAAACCCGCACTGATCATCAGATAGCCGTATTATTTTTCGCAGTCGACCACCTAATACCCGCTCAACGATCTTCATGGTGTGTGACATCAGCTTGATCGAACAGTAGTTATCACAGTTTCGCGTATCACCCTTCCCTTTGTATACAGGGAGAAGGTAACTTTCCCTCCATTGATTCGGCATTGGATCACCTCTCACGAATTTGGAGATGAAAATTCTGAGCCATCTGAACCCGATGTCTCCCATCTTTTTCCAGAACTCAGAGGGCATCTCGTCTGGCCCAACCGCTTTTTTTTTTTTTTTTGAGTATTTGACCGCCTCACTAACTTCTTCGACTGTAATATCGGGTATTTCTTCACAGTTAGGGGTGTCTCTTGGAGAGTATAGTTCATTCAGAATTCTTTCACAATACTGCCGCCACCTCTGCAGAATTTGTCGTCATGCACAAGAAGCTGTCCTTGAGCGTTGTTAATGAACTTTGGCGAACGAAACTACTGAGCATTCCTCTTTCTTTGTGCGGCTATTTTAAAGATAGTTACGCTCTTGTTCATATTGTGTCTTCGCAGCTCCTGGGTAGCTTGGTTGGCATCAGGAACCGGGGAAGATATTTTCTCTAACTCCCGATACTGGCCCTCCGTACTCTCTGCTTGAAGCTGGACGCACTTCTTCTTCGCTTTTTTCTTGCAACATATGTATTCCACTTCGAAGTGAGCTTTTTCATCTCTATTATTACCAAGCTTTGAAAGCCGCTTTCTTCTCATTTATCACCTTCTTAGCTTCATCATTCCACCACCATGTTTCTTTGGCATGTTGATGGCGGCCTTTTGAAGCTCCTAGCAGTGATTTGGAATTCTTTAAGCAATTTCTTGGTAGGGAGTCCCACATTATTTGTGCTCTGTTCTCTTCATCCTCAGCTCCGTTGATAATGTGAGAGACCTCATTTTTCACCTCGAAAACAAAAGCCTCGCCTCTTTTTTTGTCCAGATTGTACCACTTGATTTTCTCAAAGACCTTTGATTGTTTGCTTTTCTTCTGTGTATCCATAAAAATTTCTATTAGCTGGAAATGGTGTTGCTGAGCGATCGTCTCTCCCAGGATATTATTTGCACATGCTTAGGATGTCTTCACCAAGAAGGTTCCTGGTGCCGTATCCAAGTCTTGCATACCAGTCTTCATAGTCTTCGTTTGACTTCCCGACATGTCTATGCAAATCTCCTTCAACTTACGGAAATCTAGCCACCTAAGAATCCTGCATACTCCGACTTAAAGTCCTAAGTCTAATGACGTTGTCGAAAGTCAAAAGAGTCGCCAGGTACATAGTGCATTCACACCTTAACACTCGTAATGGCTTGCGGGACCACTGACGGGAAGTTCGTAGCCATTTCTCTTTGTACTCAGTCAGAAAACAAAGAAAGGAGTGAGTTTGGGTATCTACTCAGCAGAACCGGAGATTGCAATATCACTAAGACTTCCGAACCACGGCAGTGTGTTCCAAGCGGAAGTCTTGGCGATAGCAGAATCGGCACGAGAATTATCCACGAAGCTTGTTACCAGAAAAGGGATTGACATTTACATAGATAGTCAAGCTGCTATAAAAGCCATTTCATCGGCGGTTGTAAAATCAAAACTAAAAAAGCGCTACCGCGAAGAGCGGTCCTTTATGTCCTGGGACCCACACTCTGGTGGGTCCCAGGACATAAAGGTACCCCTGGGAATGAAATAGCGGATGAACTGGCAAGAAAGGGATCAGAACAAGACCTGTCAATGGTCCAAAATGTAGCCCTCTCCCCATAAGAACTTATTAAAGCCAAAATAGCACTTGACTTCAAACAGCAAGCAGATGAAAGTTGGAGAGCGCTTCCATCGTGCCGTATCTCCAGAAGTAACACGACAAGGTAAAAACCAAGCTTATCAAGCTTGACGCAAAACAGACAAAACTTGGCGTCCTTCACAGGAATTATTACCAGCCACAACCTTTTGGCGGCCTACCGGAAAAGAATACGGCTAAGTACAGACTTATCCCCAGCCTAACACGCATACAGATATGGTAAATGTGTGGAAACCGCCCTACATCATGTTCTCGGCTCTATAGAAAAATCACTTAAAGAAAAAGAGTTCACCCTAGCTACATTTCTGGACATTGAAGGAGACTTCAATAATGTAAATACCGAATCGGTTAGAAGAAATCTAAGAAACCTAGACATCGACATCAGTTTAATTAACTGGATTGTTAGCATGCTCGAGGAAGGACACATGACCACCGAACTTAAGGGTTCAAAGCTCGAAGCATACCCCTCAAAGCGGGGTAATCTCCCCACTGCTCTGGGTTATTGTTCTTAATGAGGTACTACTGCAACTAAGGTACAGTGGCGCCAGAGCTACAGGTTACGCGGATGAGGTTGTGCTGCTTGCAACAGGCAAATTCCTGCCTACCCTTAGCGATCAACTGGTCGGAACCTTAAGTACTCTTAACATATGTGGGAGGTACTGCGGTCTAAAAGTTAATCCCCAAAAAACCGAACTAGTACTTTTTACGAAGAAAAGGAAAATACCAGAGTTTGAACACTTTCTGTTGATGATATCGCACTCAGATTGTCCGATAGCGCAAAATACAATACATGGGCCTCATACTGGGCAAAAAGCTCAGTTGGAGATTAAATATAGAGGAAGGAATTAAGAAAGCAACAATAGCCTTTTACTCATGTACAATAGTAGAATTTTTGGTAGAACCTGGGAACCCTCACCCAAAATCATACTATGGATATATACGGCTATAGTTAGACCCATACTGACTTACGGCAATCTAGTATGGTGGCCAGTTGTCAACAAATCCTCCGACTTAAAGGCAATCACCAAAGTTCAAAGACCAGAGTGCATTGGAACTATTAGTGCAGTGAGGACAACCCCAACCGCAGGACTCGATGGTATTCTCAACCTGCTACCGTTTATACGCACGTCAGCGGCCATTAAAGCTGTGAGAATTAGCCAGTCAGCAAACTGGAAACTAAATAGAATAGGTCATTCAATGATAATACTTGATTACCTTGGCCTCGTGCCCATAACGGACTACATGCCGCCATATTTAGAATTTGTTGGGCCTTTTCTGTCTCCTACCCTAGCAGGGAAGAATGGAAAAGTGATCATATACCTAGCGCCGAATCTGTAGCCATCTACACTAATGGTTCAAAAATGACCACTGGTGTAGGATCAGGCATCTTCTCCGACCCCCTAGGTAGGTGTCGTCGAGAAGAGCTCAGGGTTCTTAGAACACAGCACAAGGTATCGCTCTGTTGGGTCCCTGGACACGAGGGTATCCCAGGCAATGAGAAAGCCGACGAAATGGCGAGAATCGGCTCAGCAGCCCTACTAGAACAAGTTGACACCTCTGTGTGTATCCTTGCTCACTCAAGCTCGTTGCAGGGAACGAAGTCATTAAAGAGGCGAACACAAGATGGACCTCCATGGAAACTTGTGCCATCACCAGGAAGCTATGGCCATCCTTCGACAAAGCAAGGAGCGAGAGAATTACTCGGAAAGGTAGGAAATCCCTTTCCATCCTCGTGGGTATCATCACGGGGCACAACACTCTGCGGTACCACATGAAGAAACTACGCCTGACGGAGGAGGAACTCTGTAGCGGTATTGGATGGTTTGCACCCTGGGGGTATACCGGCTGTATTATAACGGAGCCTCTCTGAAACAGGATCGCCTCAGGGAGTAACCACGATCTTACTGCGCTAATGCGGGGCTCTGGCGCAGCTGACCTTTCTTTCTCGCGCTACTCGTGGGACCATGTATCAAAACAAAAAACAAAAATAAAAAACAACCTAGACAGAATGCGGGGTGGTACCGCTTCTATGCTAGTGGGTCGGATGGAGCAAAGACTCTGTGTGGACGACCTAGTGGGTGGAAGTTGGCCAGGAACAAGCTGTGAGGGAGGCTTTAGGCGAGTGCAACTAAGCACCAGTCAAACAGCCGCTATGTCCTCAAGGAAAATCCCTGAGCCGTCAAAAACAGCAGCACGCTTGGAATGTGCCAGAACGGAGGGTGGGAGCCAAGCTCTAGCCCCCCGACCCTTGGGCAAAGTGGTTAAGGCGGATAATGAGGCAAGGAGTTCGAGCATAGCTCGGACACCTACAGTTCCTCAATCCAATGCCGCACCGACCAAGAGGAAGCGAGCTTGCCCGCCGATGCCGCCACCTAGGCGACCGGGAGGCAAAGATGAACCCCTGAGAAAGGGTCTGAGCGGTGCGGGATCTCGATGGTACCTGCGCTACCTTGAAAAGGGCCTTGCACCTGAGAATGCCAGGAAAAAGGCGGGAGAGCATAGGGCAAAGCCAGACTCCACCGCTTTGAAGAATGGCATGCTACTGGTGGACTGCGAGACTCCACAAACGGTGGAATGGCTAAAGACCGTAGCTCCCAAACTGAAGGGTTGGAAAGGGGTGGGCCTTACTGCATGCGGCAGTGCGGAAATACCACGTGCCCATTCCATCATCGTCTTCCTAGCACGCAGCGTGGATCAGGAATACCAAACCTCTTTGGCACTTCTAGAAGCGCAGAATGATGGCCTGAACATCAAGGCATGGAAGGTTTTGTATGGTCGCAACGAGGGGACTGGGCAGATGCTGGCTCTCGGAATCGACCAAGAGTCTTCTGAAGCCATTAAGGCTCAAAACTGCTCTCTGAGCTACCGGTTTGGCAGAGTGACGGTGGGTGGAATCAGGAAGCTGGAGGAGAGCGCAGGGCATATTACCAGCTCGAAACCAGCCTCAGAGGAGACACCGCCGGAAGTGGAGCATCCAGTTCCGCTGACGGTCGAAGCACCAACTGCAACTGCAGAACGGGACGCTCGGAGCGCAGATGAATTTATGTCCATCTCAGATGACTCGTTATCTGAGGAGGACATAAACAGTACAGTAATCTCTCTCCCTCTGAACATTAACCTGGAGAAAGAAGAGATTCTGCTGGCGGAGGGTGGGGCAACAGCCCCCGACGAGCACTAGCTCGATGACCTCCACCAGTAAAATAAAAGGTCGCCCAGGTAAACATCCACCACGCCATAGCGGCATCAGCCGCAATAGCTAGGATGTTTACCAAACAAAACATGGGCATTGTATTGATTCAGGAGCCATGGATCTTGAAAGGAGGAGTCAAAGGACTGTCATGCAAGGATGCAAAGGTAATTTGGGATATAAGGGTGACCAATCGAAGGGCATGTAACCTTATCAATAACAAAATTAACTTGCTCCTACTTTCAGAATATGCGACGCGAGACTTGGTGCCATTACAGGTTTCCCTGAATATCGACGGAGTACACCGCACCATCATCATCGCCTCTGCATATTGTGCTGGGGATGAACCAGCTGTCCCAACAGAACTGCAGCGCTTAATGAAGCACTGTAACAAGCTCCAAATGCCGCTGCTGATTCGGTGTGACGCCAATGCTCACAATATTATATGGGGGAGCACCGACACCAATACCAGGGGTGAGTATTTACTAGAATTCATTCTTTGTTCATCCCTTGATATATATAATGTAGGGAATACCCCAACCTTTGTTACTAGAGTTAGACAGATAGTTCTTGACCTCACGCTGAGCAGTCCGAGCATCAGTAGGTTAGTCAGGAACTGGAAAGTATCAGATGAGCCGTCATTATCTGACCATAGAATCATTGTGTTTGAGTTAGATATTGCATGTATCACAAGAAATCCAGTCAGGAACCCAAGAAAAACAAATTGGGAGGTTTTTAAAGAAACCCTAGATAGTAATCTGGAGCATATTGATCTGAGGAGGGCTCCAGCACACTATCTAGAGTTAGAAAACGAGGTAGAGGGCATTAGTACCGCGATCACAAACGCGTTCGAATCGAGTTGCCCCATAAGCAACAGAAAGGGTGGGAAAGATGTGCCATGGTGGAGCAGCAACCTAACAAAATTACGCTCTGATACACGCAAGCTGTTTAACAGAGCAAAGCGTAATGGGGATTGGCAAAGCTACAGGGCGGCACTCACAAACTACAACTAGGAGTTAAGAATGGCAAAAAAAGAAAGTTTCAGGAAGTTCTGTGAGACAATAAACAGCACTCCTGCTGCAGCCAGGTTACATAAAGCCCTTGCAAAATCGGGGGGAATGCCAACATCCCTTAAAAAACCTGACGGCAGCTTTACTAAAGATGAAGAACAAAGAGCATCACTGCTCTTAGAAACTCACTTCCCCGGAAGTTCGCAGAACACCTGTGACGGGAGCATGACCAACACGACCAGACCTCGGAAGCAAGATTGGGAGATTGCAGGGGCTATCTGTTCCAGAGGGAGAATCGAGTGGGCAATTAGCTCCTTCCAGCCATTCAAGTCACCGGGTGCGGATGGTATTATACCAGCCCTATTGCAAAGGGGGCAAGAAAAACTACAACCACACCTGGTCAGAATATAGGTAACAAAAAGCAGTCTTGCACTGGGATATATTCCAAATCAATGGAGACGGGCGAGGGTTGTGTTTATACCAAAAATGGGGAAGAAGGACCCAACACAGCCTAAGTCATACAGACCGATCAGCCTAACATAGTTTCTTCTTAAAACAATGGAGAAAGCTGTGGACAACCACTTAATGGAGGATGAACTTAATACATCCCCACTGCATTATCGTCTGCATGCATACAGAGTGGGCAGGTCCACCGAGACTAGTCTTTATCAGCTGACGGAAACAATCCAAAGTGCTCTTGAAACAAAAGAGATAGTAATCTGCGCCTTCCTAGACATTGAAGGGGCATTTGATAACACTTCACATGAAGCTATTAAACGAGCCCTTGACAGAAAGGGAGTTAGCAGAACAGTATCTAAGTGGATGTATGAATTGCTAAGAACAAGATCACCGGAAACTCAAACTTCACATGGAATTATCAGGGTCAACACAACAAGAAGATGCCCACAAGGAGGAGTGTTATCTCCCTTAATGTGGAGTCTTGTTGTGGATGAACTTCTTGAAAAATTGAAAATTGATGACATTGTACTGATTGCCAAGGGGAAATTCGAGGAAACCCTACGTGCTATTATATAAAGGGGCCTAACAGTAACTCAAGAATGGTGCAGCACGGCTGGGCTTAATATAAACCCGGCCAAAACCACAATAGTACCGTTCACGAGGAAAAGAAAATTTGAACTGAAGCCAATCCGACTGTCCGGCACAATACTGGCAGTGGTAAAGGAAGTGAAATATCTAGGATTACACCTAGATAGCAAACTCTTGTGGAAGAAACACATAGAGGAGATATCCAAAAAAGCTACCCGTGCTCTAATGATATGCAGGAGCCTAGCGGGTAAGTCTTGGGGATTTAGTCCAAATATTCTAAGATGGATGTACATTGCCATTGTGAGACCAATGATCACTTATGGAGCAATAGCATGGACAAAGCGAACTAGTCTAGTCACTACGAGTGAGACACTCACTAAAGTGCAAAGACTTGCGTGCCTCTGCATCACTGGGCCATGCGAACGTGTCCAACTACAGCCATGGAAGTACTCCTAGAGCTAACATCGCTCCATCTTGTAGTGGAGCAAAATGCACAGCGGACGATCCTAAGGATGGCGAAAATAGGTATCGGAGGGAGAAATGTGTTGGTACGAGAGAATATGATGCACTTCTCAAAAAACTTCCCCTTCTGACCGTCCCCAGGGACGACAGTATCAGGAAATTTAGCTTTGGGAAAAACTTTAGTACAAAGTTAAGTAACAAGAAAGAGTGGAGCAACGAATCCACGATGTACGGACTGGGCAGCCACACGATAAAGTGGTATACGAACGGTTCGAAACTGGAGAGGGAACAGGGGCGGGCGTATTTGGGCTAAAGACCAAGCACTCAGAACCTATGGGCAAGTACACCAGCATCTTTCAAGCTGAAATATATACAGATTCATCCAACTCAATCTCGAAAAGGGATACAGCAACTGCGACATAGCAATACTGTCCTATGTAATTAAGTCAAAACTTGTGTGGGAATGCCTATGCAAGCTTAATGAACTGGGCAGAAATAATAAAGTTACACTTTACTGGATACCCGGTCACGTCGGGATAAAAGGTAACGAAGCAGCGGATGCCTTGGCAAAACAAAGGGCTGCAGAACCCTTCATTGAACCTGAATCATTCTGTGGAATGGGGGAACACACCATACGCGAGAAATTCAGGAAAATGGAGAGTGAAGACAGAGCAAGAACCTGGAACAACACCACATGCCTGAGGCAGGCTAAGAAACTACTGGGATGTTACAACCGGAAAAGATTCGAAGCCTGCATCTGCCTTAGCAAGAATAACCTACGGATCCTAACAGTGCCTAGCGGGGCACTGCAAACTGAGGGAGCATCTACGGAAACTAGGTATAACAAATGAAGAGCTTTGCAAATTCTACAACGAGTCATGTGAGACTCCGGAACACCTTCTGGAGTCCTGTGGGGCACTGACCCACAAAAGATTGAAATACTTGGGCAAATACCAAGTATCAGAGGAGGATATGCCAACCATGGACCCACTTCTCATTCTCAGATTCTTAAAAGAAACTGGTCTGGAGAAAGAGCTCTAAGGTGAACTATTCTCGCCAAGGCAAAGTAAGAGCATATGACCTTCAAACACAATTCCTCAGGAATTGCAATTGCGAAGGGGCCTCTAACGAGGGAACAAACCTCCCCAAGGTATTAGCAGGGGGCACAATAGACCATTAGTCGCAGTGCAAAATAACCCTACACAAATAATAATAATAACCTAACCTAAGTACAGACAAACTTTGTAGAGGCTGCGGCAACACTCGTGAGATGAGGACAGACAACTTTCTATGTAAATGACCTAGTCTGTGCATTACCAGAAAGACAGCCCTCGAAGAACATTTCTTCAATCATCTGGGTGACCTGTCTGAAAAGCCACTAACCGCCATTCTGAAATTTATAGCATCTTCAGGATGGTCTCGAGGAGGCCGCCCCTACTCTTCAGAACTCTATCACTGTTTCTTTTTCCTTCTTTCTCTTCTTCTTCTGCCTACCTATGTATATATTTATCACGAAAGCATAATACTAGTTCGTTTGTATTTGTCGGTCTTTTCATCCGATATCTTTGTTCCAAATTCCGCAGCGATTCATAAAAAACGGTACAAAAGTCAAAGACTGGCATAGCCTCCATGGGTTGTGATAAATTTAGACGTTTAACAAAGTTACAAGGAGCAGTATACTCAACTCAACCTTCAAATAGAACAAAACAATATTGTTATGATTCATGGAATGTATCTGTGAATAAAAACTTACATCCATCTCCGAATACATCAATAAAAAAAGTGATAAATTCTATAGTAAATCGATTCGAGGAAAAATCGATCATTACACGAGTCCAGTGTATGATCACTGATCAGTGATCACCTTTGGTGGTGTATCCCCTCGTCGTCGCCTACAGACGACGCGACGTATGTGCGTAGTTGAATGTCTTTTGATTTCTATTTTTTGTTCCCCTTTCTGGTTTTTCTTTCTTTTATTTCATTTTTATTATTTTGCAAGGAAAATGTCTTACTGATCCGCCCACCAAGGAACACATTCGATTCTTTTTCTTTTTTTTTTTTGATCCAAATTCCCTAGCCAAGTCGTCATGTGCCAAGCTATGCCGTCAGCCAATCGAATGTACGCAGACAAAAATTCTCTCTCCCGCCACCCCCCACCCACAAAAAAAAAAAGAAGGAATGCTTCGAGTTCATGCGGTAATTTTCACTTGCGGAGCAGATAAATCAGTCCGAACAGGCGATAGTCGCTGCTATTTTTAGTTTGCGCTACCATACGGCGAGGTAGCGGATTGAGATGATCCAGATACGGCTTTTGGCCGCGCTGCCATAAAGTCGACAACTCAATAGCTCTGTACCAGTTTTGAAAGTAGGAGCACATTGCCTCCTTGCCGGAATGACTGCACCACAACGGACTGGTCTTCTTTCACGGAGATAATTTCTGGGAATAAATGAGATCGCTTTCTTTTAGTCAAAGGTGCATGATCGAAGTTGAATGTAAAATGGAGCCGAATCGTACATAAATTTTCTGAAAAATTACATTTTCTTTCAGTACAAAGAATTTAAACTTAAATCCCCGACGAATTTATGGGAAAATTGCGAAGTTTTCATGCAGATTCTTTTCACCCAATTTTATGGACTTAATTCGGGAAACTGAATCATTGACGCAGATACTTTTCGTTTGTTCAATACATAGTCAAGATGATTTCTTGGATTCTATCCTTTGTGAAATGTGCCATATTCGGACCTAGAACTCTGAGAAATGAGTTCGAAAATTGAAACCAATGCCTGTTATTTATTAATTTTTAGGCTCTCTATTTATGGCTCTCGTCTTAAGGAGCAGGAGGTCAGCCCTCATCAACAAAGTGAAGTTCCTCTGTTCAGCGAAGAAGAGCTACTTCAAGCCGCAAGTGTTATATAAAACAAGAAGGCCCCCGGAGCTGACGGTATTCCAGCGGAAGTGTTAAAATTGATCGGCCTTATGTGCCCCCAATTGTTACTAAACATATACAACAGATGCTTAGAACACGGAATCTTTTCGAAAACCTAGAAAACACAGCGGCTAGTACTGATTATCTGAAATGCAGCATGGATTTAGAAAAGGTTATTCTACAATAGGTGTTGTGGAAGGGGTGGTTAGGGCTGCCCAAGTAACCCATCAAGACAGCCACTACTCAAGGAAGGTTGCTGTGTTGGCAACTCTCGACATAAGAGTAAGAACCTTCAACTCGGTAGACGGTGCGACATGTACCACAGTGTCCCCTACGGGTGATAAGGGACTACCTTAGCGACAGAGAGCTAAATAATGTCACCACAGAAGGACATCACAGGAAAGAAATAATGGCCGGAGCAGCTCGGGGCTCAATTCTGGGACCGGATTTATGGAACACATCCTACAGTGAAATTCTTCACATGGACATGCCCGAAAACACCTTTCTGATCGGCTATGCAGACGACATCGCTACAGTCATCACCGCACGGGACACTGAAGACGCTAAGAAAAGACTAAATCAAGTCATGAGACGGATGCACACATGGATAGAGGACCCCGACATAAGCTTAGCAGGGGGGAAACGGAGATAGTCCTGTTGACGAGGAAGCGGATACCCAGAATAATCGAGCTTCAGTTGGGTCAAGAAGTCATACACACTAAGGAAGCAGTAAAATATCTAAGATTGGGTTAGATACGAAGCTCACGTTCTGGCAATAAATTAAGTCCGCATCCGAAAGAGCCACGAAAACGTGCCTGTTGCTTAGCAGACTGATGGCGAACATAGGAGAGCCCACTGCAAGTAAAAGAAGACTCCTGATGTCGGCTACACACTCAATACTCTTGTATGGCTCCGAGATCTGAGCTGACGTGCTCAAAAAGGAGATATACATGAAGAAAGTGGTCGCGATGCAACGTAGTCGGATAACGCTACGATAATAAGGAGCCCTTCGGATAACGAGTTCATACCGAACAGCGTCGGAGGCAGCAGCCCTAGTAGTCTCAGGAGTGACGCCCATTGATCTCCTAGCAGCAGCAATGAAGCACGTCCACGACAAGAAGGTGGAAGCACCTGAAGAAGCGAACTCTCAACTCTCGAAGCAGAAATGGCGAAATATATGGAACACCGAAACGAGGGGAATGTGGACCTACCGGTTGACCAGAGACGTTGCTGCATGGATGGAACAGGACCTGCATTGCGATTGATCGGGAATCTACTGACTACTCAAAACTTGGCTTGGGCCAGTAGCGTAACAATCAAGCTTGTGATGAAGTGCTTGCTTTACCTCCTAGTGGTGGTCCCCGGGCAACTATACGTATAAAACCTTATACGTGCAGGCTAAAATTGCAACGGCGTGGGCCAGACGCAGATGTGGGGATAGTACGAGATCGCCATCTTACGATAGCTACTCTCCAACTACGCACTGCTGCAGTTCGAAGATCCCACGGCAACACAAGAATGCCAAGGTTCAACATCGATAGACTTAGCGATCCCTCAGTGCGCCAACAACTAAGGGAGCACTTTCGCAAGGTGTGGAAGCAATCAGTAGCTCAATGCTGCTGAAAGAATTGTCGGTCGATCGCAGGGAAGACATAGGGCGTGGCTTTCCGAGGATACCTGGAGACGGATTGACGAACGAAAACAGTTGAAAGCTCGCGTTGCAGCTACTCCAGGAGTAGGGAGATGCGAGCTAGAGTCCCTGTATCGCATGAAGATGAGAGAAGTTCAGCGTAGAACGCGACGTGACAGGCGCAACTACATCAACGCACTGGCCACAGAAGCAGAAGAAGCTGCACGGAGGTATGACAGTAGGACCGTCTACAGAATCACGAAAGAGCTGACAGGTCGCAGCTCCAGCCAACACCCAGTTAAAAGCCTAAACGGCTCCTTACTCATTTCGGATGAGGACCAACTTAAGAGATGGAAAGAGCATTTTGCTACGGTTTTGAACTGTGTATTCGCTAGAGATATGCTCCCAAATCAGATTGAGATGCCTGATGTGAGAAGTTCCCGAATACGCACCACGACTCCCAGTAATGATGAGATCACTACCGCGATTAAGGCACTCAAACCTAACAAGGCGGTGGGACTTGACTGTATTTCAGCAGAGCTCTTACGAGCAGCACCAAAAACATCGGCTGAGCTTCTTCCATTATAGAGAGAGTTTGGGAAGCTGAGAGCTTTCCTAAAGTGAAGAAAAAGGGAATGATCGTCAAGGTTCTTAAGAAGGGAAATTTAATGGAGTGCGGAAACTGGAGGGGTATCTACGTGTTGCCTGCTGTAGCTAAGATAATAGCTAAAATCATTCCGGAACGAATCAAACAACATCTCGAAGACACCCTCGATGTCGAACAAGCAGGTTTCCGCTCTGGATCCTCCTGTGTCGACCACATCAACACCCTGCGGATTATCATCGAACAGTGCGTTGAATATCGATCGCCACCTGCTGTTCATCAATCTTGAAAAGAGCGTTCGATAGTGTCAACAGGGAGTTTATTTGGCGTGCCTTACGCAGGAGAGGTATTCCCGATTAACTAATTGCTATTATCAAAGCTACATATGAAGGATCCAAATGTCACGTTCTGCACATGGGGAAGGTTGACTGAGGAATTTGAGATCCAAAGTGTGGTAAGACAAAGCTGTATCCTTTCACCAATATTATTCCTATTGGTGATTAGCGATGTGCTTCATGCAGCTTTGTCGACGGGAAACGGAGGAATTCGATGGACTCTTACATCTCAACTGAAACATCTTGACTACGCTGACGATGTATGCTTACTCTCCCACAGAATTATGGACCCCGACCAAATGACAGCAGATGTGGAGAGGGAGGCAGGCGCTGCGTCGTCGGGCTGAAAATTAATACGGCAAAAACTAAAATTATCTGCCTTGGAACAAACTCATCGGCTCAAATATGCATTGCTGGACAACCGGTAGAGAGAGTAAAGGATTTCCAGTATCTTGGGAGTATTGCCTCGACCGATGGTATAACCGAACTGTATATAGCCAACAGGATCGCCAAAGCAAAGTCCGCGTTCGGGATGTTGTCCAAAATATGGCGAAGCAATGCGATCAGTTTGAGCACCGAGATAACACTGTTCCGCTCCAGCGTTGAATCCGTGCTGTTATATGGTTGCAGCACGTGGAGAGTGACCACTACTATCACCAGAAAGCTGCAAACGTTCGCTAATAGATACTTGCGCAATATCTTAAGGATTTTCTGGCCCAATCCTATCTTTAACGAACACCTTTACGAGAGAACGGATCAGGAACCAATACGCACAACCACCCAACGACGGAAGTGGCAGTGGAATGGTCACACGTTCCGTAGGGGTAACAGTTCCATAGCGAACCATGCTATGCAAGGGAATCCTTTAACTCAAGATGGCAGAAGACCTCGCGGTCCGAAGAGAACATGGCGCAGAACAATCGAGAAGGAGGCATGGCAGTTGGGGAGAACTCAGACACATTGCCAGAAACCGTACACGATGGCACGTAGGCGTAGTAGAGGCCCTAGGACCCACAAGGGGATACAGGACATAAGTAAGTAAGTATGAACGGAGCGGGAGCACGGTGACGTGAATTATTATATCACTCAGTTCCTTACCGGACATGGTAAGGACTTCAACCGGTAGCTGCACAAGATGAGAAAAGTAGGGAGCGCAGTCTGTCAATACAGAGAATCTACGCAGCAGCCAAAGTTCTGGTGTCATTGCTTCAGACGGCATAGCCATGTGACCGGAGTCATTGGATAAGTATCGCAAAAGGTCATCAAAACTCCAGTATGGATTATAAATACCAAAAACTACTTCTACTAAGACGATTGATGGACTTGATAGTACAGCCCATGATATGAGTATCAAGGTGAGGTGAGTTCAACAACTTATCTAGAGCAGAGCAAGGCGTACTCGGGAAAGTTCCAGTCGAACTGAGACAGGACGTTCTTTTAGGTTTGGTACATAATTACGCGAAAGCTCCTCCACCAAACAACTTCGGATATGCGAGGAATTATCTTATTATAGCTGTTTCGGTGCAGAGGTCCTTATTCGGTTATAAGTCCCAAATAACGTCTTACAAAATCCTCTTACACAACAGAGAACTGAAACATTTTCTTATTCAGAATAAGCCCATTAGCACTGGCTGAGCCAGTCTGGTGAAAATCCGCCTTCGCGTAAAGGAACAACTTCAGTTTTGAGAGGATTTACTGAAAGCCCATTCCTTGTGCACCATTCATCCACCATGTCTAGAACCACTTGCGCTAGGCATGGGCCAACAAAAAGTACGGCAACATCACCATCGTATACCTGAGTGTAGACGTTAGTGAGAACCTAATAATAAGGACGGAGCTGCTGTCGTGAAAGCTTTAGTGGGTGTCCTAGAGGTTCAGTTAAACACCGTGAATCCTGGCATGGCTATATTTCTGCCTGGCAATGCGTATCGACTAGATCATGCCTGTAATCAGGAATCCTCTGTAGTGCAGACAATGAGAACGACCAATTCTCGTAGTCAGGTTTCTCGTGGCTACTTGAAGAGAGTCGAAATGTTGTTGACTTTGGTGGATGTTTCCATAAAAAACTGTCACTCGACTGTGTGTCAGAGGAGGAGAACAAATACGATACGAATATGATAAGCGAATCCGGGAGTGTTTCAGACCAGGCTCCTGAATCCATCCCAGTGTCTGAAACTCAAATTGCTCAAATTAACAGCTCTGCTCTGTTATGCAGTCATCACGCTAAGATGCAAGTATTCCCTCAGATAATCTTAATACAGAACAGTATATATGTTTGGTTTGGGTGTAATCACTTGGGGCCAGGTCTTTCATTTTGAAACAACTGAACAGCCACGAGCATGCATGATCGTTCCAAACACGATAGAAGTCCGATGCTGAGATAGTTTTGCTGTCAAGATGTTCTGGCGACCAAAGTATCCTATCGTAAGCTCTTTACGTAAGCGTCATGAGAAAATTATTGTTTCTGCTTATCTTTCCTACGACTTCGTCAGTCTTCCTCCTTCAAGGAAACTGATTATTGGCTGCGATGGTAGGCCCCTGCACATCATTTGATGGAGCAGTAAATGCACATAGCAACAGGGATGAGATGTTGATAGAATTCATTATATTCCAACCTTTCTATCAATAATATTGGTAACAAGCCAACTTTTGTCACGTATCTTTACAAGTGATTGACCTCATCCTTTCTACTAGAAGGATGTCTGATTCGATCACAAAGTAGAGTGTTTTGCAAGATCATCGCGGCATACAATTTCGGTTAGTCATTGAAAACCCCTTAATGTCGGCTTGTCGAAATCGCAGAGCAGCTGACTGGGAAAGGTACCGGGAGCTATTTGATCAAAATGTACCTCACATGTCGAAACTCAGAATTTTAATTAATTGCTATGGAAACGTCTGTCCAGTCAGTAGAAGGAGAAAAATTGTTTCCTCGCGGAGTACTGAACTTCAGAAGCTCAGAAAATTGTTCAAGAAACTTAAATCTCCAAAAGAGGATGACTAGATGTACTTCAGTCAGTGCAGAAAGATTATAAGATGAAAGTAGGGAAAGCCAAACTGGAATTGTATAGCAAATTCTTCGGATATGAAGGAAGCCGCCGACGGTTTCCGATGGCTGTGCAAGGTCTCTTCGAAAATCCGATGGTTCTATCGCTAGTTTTTTACAGGAGGCTAATGATGCTCTGTTCGCACTTTTTAGGTTGCAAAGTAACTTGAGCGGAACGTGTTGGCTGAGACATCTAGATCTGCTTCTGCGGGGGTACAAGACTTAACTGGAATGTTGCCTCCCGGATAGTGATCGAAAAGACGATTAGGTTTTTCTTTTTCGTCTTTCGAGAACTATGTATAAATCACATGGTCATGGCGGCATATATCTAGTAATGCTCAAAGAACGGGGTGTCAACCTTACAAAAGATATGACAAACATTTTTAGGGCTTGCTTAGCTTATGCGTATGTTACCGTCTCTTTGGTGGGATGTTAAAGTGGTGTTTATTCCCAAACTTGGGAAAGACGATTATACTTAAGGAAAAAGTCTTAGACTAAAACATTTAGAACCCTTGGTGGGAAAATACATGGGATCGGTAGTTTTGAAAGGAAATCCTCTGAGTAGAAACCTGCACGCATATCAGAATGGTAGATGCTATGAATCTGCCCTTCACGCCCTTGTAAATATGATCAAGGACGGGCTGGAGGAGCTGCATTCTTGGAGTGTTTGTCAACATGGGCAGGTAGTTACGTAGAGGTGATTGTTCATGAAGAACCCAATAAGCGCGATTGTGCACTGTTTTGATACCACAAACTCATGTTACTTAGATGTGCTTGAGTATTTTTTGTTGATTATAAGAGATATGCTAAAGCTAGCCTGTCGAGTTCATGTAAAGGATGAGCACTTAATCCTTTCGTCAGATATTTTTTTCAGGTTATTAAAGAAGGGCTTGCATAGAGTACGTTATCCAGTCTTCGCTAGGGCTGGCCATCTGCAAAGAAAGTGTAAAAGAGATTCTTTCTCGTTATTATCTCTGCAGCAATGACAGAATTCGTTACGCCAAACTTGGCTGCATGGTCTCCCATTGGCTAATGGACCGTACTTATGGTTATTATACAATTCTGGTAATAGCTTGTTTTGATCTGCTTAGTATCTCTTTTGATTTAGATTGTAGTAGCTGGACCATGTCTTCCTCGATATAACACAGCTAGAAAGCCTGTTTCAAGTGACATTGGTCGGTTTTAAGAAGTGTTAATATTTGGCGACATGCAGGGTGGCCCAAAAACTATCACCTGATGTTGTTTTGCTATATCTTAAAAAGGAAACGACATAATTTAATAATTGTTTTTTAATGTTTATTTGGACCTTTAAGTTTTTTTCTTTTAAGATGATATCGGAAAAGTGGGCGCCCCCATTGTTGATGACAATTTAGGTTTTTTTTTACAGCATTCTTAATCATTTTGGTGAGAACTTCGGACGATAAGTTCTCCCACTCTTGTCGGATATTCTATTCGAGAGCTTCCAGTCTGCCTTATTCTCATAGACCCATGACTTCAAAAAACCCAAAAGAAACAAGTCTGGAGCAGTCAAATCGGGCGATCTTGCCGGCCAGTGCAAATCGCCAAAACGAGACATTAGGCGACTCGGAAACGCATCCTTCAAAATGTCCATTGTCACGCCAGCTGTGTGTGCGAGTGTACCGTCCTGTTGGAACCACACGTCATCCAGGCCTAATTCATCAATTCATCAAAAAACTCGTTGATCATGGTTCTGTTTCGCTTACCAGTCACAGTAACAGTGTTGCGCACGGCGTCTTCGAAGAAATGAGGCCCAATGACACCTGACCTTGATTGGATGTAATGGCTCTTCTTGAATGATACGTGGATTCTCAGTGCCCCAGAAGTGCAAATTTTGTTTGTTTACGTATCCGTTCAGATGGAAATGGGCTTTGTCGTTCATGATGAATTGCGCCAAAATCACTGATGTATTATTTCATGAAAAAATAGTCACGAGTATTCTGCGATCATGAGGAGTATAGCATTCCACGACTTATTGGCGTATATTCTGCATCTGCTTACTTCACAAATATCAATACAAAACTGACAGTTGCTACAATTTGCAAAAGCTCTTCTTCTGATAGGGTGATACATTGATATAGATGGTGCCCTTGACAATGCTACCTTTGATTCCATGCGTGACTCCGCAACAAGGTATAGAGTAGATGAAACTATCGTGAGATGGATCAATGTCATGTTGTCCCGAGAGTAAATGGGATGGTATAGTTTATGGTATAGGTTGAGCTTATCTGCCCGCAAGGTGGAGTTCTTTCAAAATTTACTCTCGTGCTTTGCCGTAGATTCGCTTCTCCCAGAAATGCAAAACTTGGGACTCCACATCCAAGCATACGCTGATATAGGAGTAATTTTAGATAGTAAGCTGAAGTGGCATAAGCATGCTCAGCAGAAACCGCATCAAGCTTTCAAAATGTTCTTGCAGTTTCGAATAGTTCTCGGCACAACGTGGTGACCGAGGCCTGCTGTGATACACTCGTTGTATATAGCTATCATCAGAACAACGTTTACCTATGTGTGCGTCTGTGGCATGGTGGCCTAGAACGTTAGTTTAATTTGCTTGTTCTATGCTCTCCAGACTGCACTGACGGCTCTAGCACCACTTGTGCGACCGGACAATGGGATCAAATTCTCATGTATTCTGGGCCAAATGGCGACTGTCATCCAGACGGAAGTTTTTGTTATATTCTGGGTTGCTAACTGGATAGTTGATGAGAGATGGTGTGGTAGAAGTATCAGCATCTGTAGTGACAGCCAGGTTGCACTTAAGGTGCTTGAGACACACTCAAATACTCTCCTAGAATGTAAGAACAGACTTAACAGGTTTCCAAATCTCTGTCGCGCTTGCAAAAGAGGGTTGAGAGACTTTACTTCCATGTTTGGAACCGATAATTGGTGTTAGTTTGGCAAAAATCATGTACTCGATCGACTCCCGTATGGTGCCTGTAAATAATAAGAGATGGTCTAGTTTGGATTCTTGCAGAACCACCAAGTGTTTTGTGAAAGGTCTGTAGAAAAGAACATCTGAGATGGCTAGGACATGTAGAGCTAATAGATACCAACGTTCCGATCTGCAGATTCTTTAAGTCTAACTCGGATGTGGCCTTCCTGCCGTAGGTAGAACGCGCAAGTATCAAGGGGCCCAACCAACTTGTAGTGCGCAATTGGAAGCAATTAGCTAAAGATCGAGCTACGTGGTGAAGTTCACAAACAATGACTGTTGGAGATATATTTCGCCCGAGCAAAACCCAGCTGATCTGGCTTGCCGGTGAGTTTTTCATCCCGACTGCTGCAAAACGATCTTGGTGGAAAGGACCACCATCTCAGCGCTTTCGAAACTGAAGAAGTTAGGCGTGCAGCAAAGGTATACTGCGTGATAGTTTAGGTTAGGTTACACAAGTTTAACGGAGCTCACAAGGGTAATTGTGTACTGCAAATAATATGCTCTCAACCTGCGAAAGGAATCTGAAAATAGAGAGAAGTTCCCATCGTTGCAGCTGCACTCGGTAATATTAGCGATCGCCCGAACCCCACAGCTAAAAATGTTTCCTGCTGAGGTGAGGACCAACATCGGAATGGTGAAAGAGTGAAAAGCTCTAAGCCCAACCATGGACGAGCAAGGGGTAGTACAGGTTAGAGCCAGACACTACGCCAGCAGCACCCAATTGTTCTAAAGGCCACACACCACTACCCGAAGATGCCCACGAGAAAACACTACACGGAGAGGTTCAGAAGATAGTTCCTTACCTGAGTCAAAAGTTTTGGATCAGTGGCACCAAAAATGCCATCGAGAAGCACGTTCACGGGTGCTACATATGCTTCAGGTATAAACGAAAACCGGTGGGGCAGGTGATGGGGAACCTACTTGTTCCTCGTGTAAGGATATTGAGAACCTTTAGGTTAGGTTAGGTAAGTGAGTTGGTGTTGGGGGTAGAAATCTTCTACACCACAGAGAAAGAAAAAAGAACGAATTCCTTCATTGTGGAAAATATACATATACATATGTACATAGCCTAGTAGAAATCCCCGTGCAGGGATGGGTTAAGAATATCACTGCAGCGCCCCCCAACAACTAGCGCTTGTCGTAAAAGGCGACTAAGGGGACAAATCAGATCTAGGCAATATAACACCCAAGTGAGCCTAGCGACACATATACTACCTTAAAACGCTCCCACAAGTGTGCATGCGAGTCCGTGGGTTTACACGACTGGAGATCACCGGTGACATAGAAGAAAGATCAAACAATACTAAAACAGGAGCATGCACGTGTCAAACAAAAAACATCATCGCAATATGGAAATATTGCAAAACTGTATCATTATGGTAATACTTGCTAAAAGGAAAGGCACTACCCCGCCAGGCACTACCACTGCTGTACATGGTACTGATCCTGTACCGAGCAGAAATGTTCTGTCAGAGCTATACGGATTCCGAGGGCTAGCAAAATAATGAAAGAGTTTGGAAGGAATTTGAGGGTCGCGAGTTGGAACGTTGGAAGCATGACCAGTCGAAGTTTCGAGCTGGAAGAGATGATGAATAGAAGGCGGGTGGATATCTTGTGTGTCCAAGAGACGAAATGGAAAAACACCAGAAATCGGACGCGTTTCTTGGACGTTAGGACAAAAGATTACAAGATGTTCTACTACGGAACGGAAAAGGCTAGGAACGGAATCGGTATCATCCTTGCGGTAGAGCTACTTGGCAACGTCTTGAGCATTTCGAAGTCCAGCGAGCGTTTGATGTCTCTCAAACTAGTAATACAAGGAGAGGTGTGGAATATGCTCCCCAAATGCATATGCTCCCCAAAATGGGTGCAATCAGAGAGATAAAGATGCATTTTGGGTAGATTTCCATAATCTCCTAAAGAACATCCCAAAGGAAGAGTTTCTGTTTGTTGGAGGAGATTTGAATGGACATGTCGGGAAGTCAAACGAAGACTTTGAAGACTGCCATGTAGGACTAGCATATGGCACCAGAAACCTTCCTGGTGAAGACATCCTAAGCATGTGCAAATCACACGGTCTTATCGTGTTAAATACCATGTTCATCAAACAAAGGCGACACCTGATCACTTACAGCAGTGGTGGAGATGAAACCCAGATTGACTACCATTTGATAGCCAGATTCATGAAGCCTCGGCTAAAAGATTGGAAAGTGATCCTGGGAGAGGCAATCGTTCGGCAACACTGTCTCCTGCTAACAGAAATTTTTATGAAAACACCAAACAAAAGCAAATAAACAAGGGTCTCTGACAAAATCAAGTGGTACAATCTGGACAAAGGAAAAGGCGAGGCTTTTATTTTCGTAATGCAAAATTACCTCTCTTACACCATCAACGGAGCTGAGAATGAAGAGTGCAGAGCACAAAATATGTGGGATTCCCTACAGCGAACTTGCTTAAAGAAGGCCAAAACACTGCTAAGAGCTTCAAAAGGCCACCATCAACACGCCAAAGAAACATGGTGGTGGAGTGATGAAGCTCAGAAATTGATAAATGAGAAGTAAGTGGCTTTCAAAGCTTGGTCAAAGTGCACCTCTAATAATAGTGACGAAAAAGTTCGCCTCCAAATGGAATACAGATGTTGCAAGAAAAAAGCGAAGAAGAAGTGCGCCCAGCTTCAAGCAGAGATTACGGAGGGCCTGTATCGGGAGCTGGAGAAAATATTTTCCCCGGTTGCTGATGCAAACCAGGCTATCCAGGAGCTGCGAAGACACAATATGAACAAGAGCGCAACCATCTTCAAAATAGCCGCCCAAAGAAGGAGGAATGCTCAGGAGATTCGTTTGCCAAAGTTCATTAACAATGCTCATGGCCAGCTTCTTGTGGATGACGACAAAATTCTGCAGAGGTGGCGGCAGTATTGTAAAGAACTTTTGAATGTACAGTTTTCCCGGCTTTACTTTCCAAGAGCCACCCCTAACTGTGAAGAAATACCCGACATCACAGTCGAAGAAGTTAGTGAGGCGGTCAAATACTCCAAAAAACGAAAAGCGGTTGGGCCAGACGAGATGCCCTCTGAGTTCTGGAAAAAGATGGGAGTCATCGGGTTCAGATGGCTCAGAATTCTATCTCCAAATTTGTGAGAGGTGACCCAATGCCGAATCAATGGAGGGAAAGTTACCTTCTCCCTGTATACAAAGGGAAGGGTGATACACGAAACTGTGATAACTACCGTTCGATCAAGCTGATGTCACACACCATGAAGATCGTTGAGAGGGTATTAGGTGGTCGACTGCGAAAATAATACGGCTATCTGATGATCAGTGCGGGTTTGTCTCGGGTAAATCAACCACAGATGCAATCCAAAGTATAAGGATCATAACGGAAAAACATCGTGATTCCTTGAGGGCATTCGACAGACAACCACGAGATCTGATATGGGTGGCGGTAAGACATCGAGGGGTTCCAGAAACCTATGTACAGATGATCATGGACATGTACGAAAGAGCAAAGACAAGAGTAAGATGCCCCACTGGAGTGACCGAAGAGTTCCCAATCAAAGTCGGGGTACACCAGGGAAGCGTTTTAAGTTCTTTGCTCTTTATTACAGTCCTTGATTATCTGCTTGAAGGTAAAGTGATGGACCCCAAGGTACATCAGTTATTCTTTGCTGACGATGGAGCCATCATAAGTGAGGATCCTACATCCCTGCAACGAGCACTTGATGTGTGGGTGGACGTTCTGGAGGGAAATGCGTATCGCATTAGTCAAAAAAAGACCGAGTACTTGTGCTGCCCGTTCTCTGATCCACTCAGGCTTATTCCAGACATTTATTTGAATGGAACAGTGCTTCCCAAGTGCGAAAAGTTCAAATATCTGGGATCTATGATCAATAGCAACACAACTTGTGATGACCATATCAATCATCGCGTAAGCGTAGGGTCGATGAAGTGGCGAGAAAATTCCGCTATCTTCTGTGACAGAAGAATCCCACCTAAGTTGGAAGGAAGGCTCTACACCGCAGTTGTGCGTCCAGCCCTCACATACGGTTCACAATGTTGGACGATGTACAAAACTTATGAGAGTAAATTAACGGCAGCTGGTATTGCCACGTTCAAAGAAGAGATCATTTGAATCCTGTTAAAAAGGCAATATCAATGCACGTTCCAAAGACATCGCGATGTAGGAAAGGCAGGCCTATAAACGCCTGGATCAGAAAAATGCGACGACATCGGCATTTCATTGGCCTCAGTAACCGAGTGATCCAAAATCGGCAAGCCTGCCGATATTTTCTGAGGTCAAATAGGCGAACCCCACAGGCGGACTAATAGAAATGCGGTGAAGTGGGAGGGTTATGATCCTTATTTTCGGATCATAACCTCGCTGATAAAAAGGAAGAAGAAGAAGAAGTACATAGCCTAGTAGAAAGCATTTAATGCTTACTGTGCCCGAGATACAAACCATCCAGAGGGTTTAATAAAGTTTCCGATTTCATTTACTGGTCTAATTAACAATTCTTCTAAACCCTTATAAAAGTATTGTCTTGTTGCTTAGATGGTAGAGGCCTGAGCAGAGGCAAAGAAAGTGGGTAGTGTTCTGCTGAACCTCCTCGTCACGATAGTCCCTACAAAGGTCTTCGTTCGTCACATGTAACTTTTCATGTGGTATCTCATAGTGTTAAGCCCCGTAATGACTTTTATGAGAGTAGAGAGGGATTTTCTATCCATCTGCATAAGTCTATGTAATAGTTCTCGTTCTGTCGAATATAGGCTATGGCTTCCTCGTGGTGATACAAGCATATCGAGAGGTTCACCTGCTGTTTGCCTGCATTAGAACATCGTTCCTTGCTTCGAGTTTGAGTGTGTAAAGCGGGATGTACACTGAGGGATCGGATTGGTCCGAGTTTAGTGTTGAACCTCCTCTAGCCAGCCCGTCAGCTTTCTCATTCCCTGTTATGCCATCATGTCCAAGGACCCAGCAGAGCTTTACTTTGTGCTGCTTGAGCTCTTCTCTACAACACCTCACAGGATTCGATTTTATTTCTATAGCAGATATTGCTTTTATCGCTGCCTGGTTGTCTATGAAAAAGGTAATATCCTCTTGTGCTATTGCCCTCATCGCAGTCTCACGGGCTGCTTTGGCACTGCTGGGAACTCTGCCTGGAAAACGCTGCAGTAGTTCAGAAGCCGAGCCGACAAGGAGATACTAAGCGGTTCAAAGAAGAATCCTACGCCTACACCTATTTGCATTTTGAATCCATCGGTGTACACTGCTATGGATCGTTCGTTAGGGGTTATGTCGTTTTTCCATTTTTCCCTGCTCGGATAGGGGCTTAGAAATGGTCTTGGGAAGTCTAGGTAGGGCATAGTGTAGTCTGTACTAGATATCGATACCCTTTAAGCACGCAGGCAAGGGCTATGCCAGACCTATCGATATTAGAGCGTAGAGGGGAAGATACACGAAAACGCTTTGCGATATTCGTGTGCACGACCAGCAAAGCAGTACACATCGGAGCGGTAAGTGACATGACAGCTCAAACTTTTTTTCTTGATTGAGGACCAGATTCACCCTCAAACTGTTGCGCCATCTAAGTAAATAAGTCTTAGTCCTCAAACATTACGCTAAATAACCATCAAGTCACATGGATTGTGGCATCAAAACGGTTCACATTTTAGCGTTGTTTAAAATTTTCAGTCAAAGAAGAATGTTGTCGACAAAAAATTTGCTGTTTGCATGTACCGATCTCGGTAGAGACTGTCCTGCATTCATTGGTAGGATTCATTGAGAAATCTTCTAAGAACAAGGATTTCACTATGGTGTCCTTCCTTGATATTGAAGGACCCTTCAGCAATGTCAAGACCTTAGCTATTTCTGCTGCACATCTTAGTTTGAATGTTGACAACTATCTTCGCTATTGTAACGAACAAATGCTTAAAAGCAGGCTCATCCACGCTGAGGTGGGGTGTTGTTTAACCCGAAGGTCGGTGCACAGGGGTACCCCCCAAGGGGGAGTATTATCACCACTATTATGGCTCATGGTAGTGAATGAGATACTCCTAATCCTGGGTAAAGAGGGGTTCAGTGTTATAGCTTATGTGGACGACATTGCGATAGCGATATCAGGGAAATTCCTTATTATAGTTAGAGACCTGATGGAGTCTGCTCTAAATAAACTCTCGAAGTGGACAGATAGTGTCGGTCTCGGAGTTAATCCGTCCATGACTGAACTAGTTTTAGTCACAAGAAAATACCATATATAGCATTTGCAAATTTATTTAACCTAACACCAAATTAGTTTAACCCAAACACAAATATATTTAGTCATTTAGCAAATAACTTTAACCCAAAAGCAAATATGCTTAACCTTTTAGCAAATAGGTTTAACCAAAGAACAAATATATTTAAACCAAGAGCAAATCATTTTAACCAAAACACAAATTTATTTCAACTTATACTTGTATAAAAACTTAGAAGCCTTCTAAAACAAAATTAATATTTAAAAAAAAAATATTTAGTCCATTCGCTGCCTTTGGAATGAGTAAAACCATATCCATTACATAATTAGCGCAATCGGTTTGTGTAATTTGTTGCAAACTATCTTCAATAACTGCAACCAAGTTATGATCCCTGCTGACGTCAGTTAAAACTTGATGTGCGTGTGTCTTCATTTTAGAAAAAGATTTTTCAATGGGGCTTAACATGGGAGAGTAAGGAGGCAAAAATCCGAACTTCTTGTGTCTTATGGATTCTAACGTTATCCATAATTAAAAAGCCATCATTACTTTCAGATTTTCTGTAAGTTCATGGAGAAATGAACAAAACTTGTTAGAGTTGCAAGTAGAGTTTGTCCAAATCTTATAATGCATTATTCCTTGGTTACTAATTGTTGCAATTAGAGTAATGTTAAAAAAGATAACAAATTTCCAGATGCGTTTAAATAAATTCGTGCTTTGTTAAAATGATTTGCTTTTCGTTTAAATATATTTGTTCTTTGGTTAAACATATTTGCTAAAAGGTTAAACCTATTTGCTAAAAGGTTAAACATATTTGCTTTTGGGTTAAAGTCAATTGCTAAAGGACTAAATATATTTGTGGTTGGGTTTAACTTATTTGCTGTTAGGTTAAATAAATTTGCAAATGCTATATAACTCCTCCAAAACTTTGCAAATCACGCCATATATCTGGGGGTTAGTCTCGATAAAAAATTCATTTGGAAACTGAATATTCAAGACCAGGTACTTATGTACGTTGCTGAACAGATTGATAACTCAGACTTTGGTGTACTAAATGATGAAGTTCCAACCAGACTTGGCCGCAACTGCCAGAGCTCTGAAGACACCAGCTTAGCCAGCCCATCGCTACTTACCAACACCACGTGGAATGCAGAAGTCTCACTTGACTCAGACCACCTACCCATCACCATCACCATCGAACGCACCGGAGACTTTCAAGTTGCCGCGAAAAGAACGTTCATAAACTTTAACAAAGCAGACTGGCCGAAATACACCACGTACACGAACAACTGCTTCAGTATACTACCACCGCCCATAAGTACGTTCGATGGAGAGAAGACCTTCCGCAAAATAATCACAAAAGCAGCAGCACGTTTCATCCCAGCAGGCAGGATCTCCAAAGTCCGCCCCAACTTTCCAGTATCCACAGCATTACTTGCTGACGAACGCGACTCCATCAGATCGGCAGATCCCCCTGACCCTAGATTAATCAACTTAACTCCGAGATCCGACGTCTGACCGATGAACATCGCAGAAGAAAGTAGGCAGAACATCTGGAGAAATGCAATCTCGGCACAGGAACCAAACAGCTCTGGTCGACAGTAAAGCCACTGGCAAACCCAACTAAGCGGAATGATAATATTGCTATCACGTTTAATGGAAAATCAGAAAGCGACCCGAAGAAATGCTGCAAACTGTTCAACCAACACTTTGTTGAACTTCCGACCAGGGTAAGTCGTCTCAAAAGAACAACAATAAGGAAGCTACACCAACTGGTACTGGAATTTGAACGCCAAACATTTAGTTCGGACCAAGTAGTAGCCGCCATACTTAAAGTCGAACCATCCAAGGCTCTTGGGCCGGAGGGGATATCAATGACGATGCTCATAAAACTCGGCACATCAGGTATGGAGTACCCAACATCAGTGCTAAATCTCTCCATACAATCCCTACTTATCCCAGGAGTATGGAAAGTCGGTCGGGTGATCCCACTATCCAAACCAGGAAAATCTACGGATCAGAGCAAATCTTACCGCCAAGTCTCACTCCCGTCGCCGGTCGTCAAGATTTTGGAGGCACCCCTTCTTCCAACACTCGTTGAACACTTAACTCTAGCACAACATCAACATGGTTTTCGTAAACGCCACAGCACCACCTCGGCTCTTCACATCATAGCGAATCAAGTCAGCAATGGCTTGAACCAAAGACAGCCATGCAACAGAACAGTCGCGGTTGCCCTGGATCTGCCAAAAGCATTTGATACAATGGAACATGCTACGATGCTCAACGACATTCAGGAGTTCATGTTGCCTAACTCTTACATACGTGGAATTCCGGAACACGAGATCGCAGTATAGAAAAGTTAAACAAGGCGTACCACAGGATGGTGTCCTGTCCCCCATCCTGTTCAACTTCCACATCTCCAAGTTGCCCCCTCCACCTTACGGCATAACCCTTGTGTCATATGCGGACGACTGTACGATCCTCGCTTCGGGTCCAAACGTACCTGAGCTGTGCATGACCATAAACAACTACTTAGCTGTCGTAGAACAGCTCTTCAGCAGCCGCAATCTACAGCTATCAGCGAAAAATCCATTGCCACACTGTTCACGTCCTGGACAAAGGAAGTAAAGCTATAGCTCGATATAGTAGTCGCTGATCGACGCATACCCACAGTAACACAGCCAAAGCTTTTGGGTGTCACCTTTGACAGCATGCTTACTTTCTCCGCACACGCATCAAACAACCGCAGCCGCCTCAGATCCCGCAACAATGTTCTAAAATCGCTTGCTGACAGTTCTTGGGACAAAGATAAAGAAACGTTGCTAGCCACCTATAAAGTGATCGGTCGATCCATCATAATTTACGCCGCTCCCATCTGGACTCCACAGCTGAGCAACTCAAACTGGCGGCATTTTCAAGCATCCCAAAACTCAGCCATGCGAGTTATCACCGGTTGCCACTTGATGGCACATGAGGACCACTTCCATGCGGAAACCAAAATGATGTCCATCAAAGAGCATAACAACATGCTCTCCCAACAGTTACTCCTGGTCTGCCACCAACCACTCTCTAACAATGCTTCAGCACCCACCTCGGCATATCCGCACAAACCTGAAAATGTTCCAAAGATATATCGACACCTACACTCAACTCCCGGACTTCGACCCCCAGCGCTACAAGGATATCATCAAGAGCGCGGCGGCAGATAATGCAGTACGTAACCATCACCCGAATATTGTGTTAGGTGGTCGCCCTCCATCCATAGCCAACGAGGAGCGTTACTTACCTCGCAAGACTAGGGCAATCTTAGCCCAACTACGCTCGGGTTGGTGCCGACTACTTAATAGCTACCAATCACGTCTTAACCCCAGCATCGAAGACAGATGTCCAGACTGTTCGAATGGTTCGCACAACGCACAACATCTCTTCAATTGTCCGGTGAAACCCACCACCTTACGACCGGAAGCGCTGTGGAACCGTCCCATCGACGTGGATCTTTTCCTGGGCCTAGAAACTTTTGACCGGCAACCCAACAACACAAATATTTAACTGCTACAACAACAACAACAAACAACAACGGGAAACGGAGGAATTCGATAGACTCTTACATTCCAACTTAAACATCTTGACAACGCGGACGATGTATGCTTACTCTCTCACAGAATTATGGACCTCCACGGGCTGAAAATTATTACACCAAAAACTAAAATTATCAGCCTTGGAACAAACTCATCGACTCTAATATGTATTGCGAGACAACCGGTAGTAGAGGATTTCCAGTATCTTGGGAGTATTGTCTCGACCGATAGTGGAACTGAACTGGATATAGCCAACAGGATCGCCAAAGCAAAGTCCGCGCTCGGGATGTTGTCCAAAATATGGCGAAGCAATGCAATCAGTTTGAACACCAAGCTAATACTGTTCCGCTCCAACGTTGAATCCGTGCTGTTATATGTATGCAGCACATGGAGAGTGACCACTACTATCACCAGGAAGCTGCAAATGTTCGTCAATTGATGCCTGCGCAATATTTTAAAGATTTTCTGGCCCAATCGTATCTCTAACGAACATATCTACCAGAGAACGGGTCAGAAACCAATAGGCACAACCATTCAACGACGGAAGTGGCAGTGGATTGGTCACACGTTCCGAAAGGGTGACAGTTCCATAGAGAATCATGCTATGCCATGGAACCCTTTAACTCAGGATGGCAGAAGACCTGGCGGTTCGAGTAGAACATGGCGCAGAACGGTCGAGAAGGAGGCATGTCAGTTAGGGAAAAGTTGGGAAGAGCTTAGGCACATCGCCAGAAACCTTACATAATGGCGCGTAGGCGTAGTAGAGGCCATACGACCCACAAAGAGACACAGGACATAAGTATATATGTATACTCACCCCAACTCATGCACCGATCTAGATAGTCTGAAGCCTCTAGCTCGCACAAGTACTGCATTCATTGCTATCTTTTATACTATCTACGCGCCTCGACTCTGTTTACAATCAAATCCCAATTGATTACCACTCAACATCTAAGTTTCATAAACACACGACAGACTTTCCAAACTGACCTATTCCAAGAAAAAAAAAATTTTCAAAACAATAGCCCCAATGGGGGCACGCTCTTATCCGTTCATTCATTGAATCTTCGACCAAATTCTTCCCCAAAAGCCAATTCATAACCCATCATCAGCGTCAGTAGCTTTTGTTACCAAAATATTTACATCAATCCGCGTACTTTTAAATATTTACAAATTGCCGAGTATCGGCGTATACGGTCGATAGCCGCACAGATGTTCCCGCGGGACTAACAACATAATTTAACAAAATTTACATTTTTTTCACTTCGTCTTCAACGAAAAATGATTTTGACTGTAAATATTTACAATTCACCACACGATATGCGTTGTTGGCTTTTGGTTGAGTGTTTTGGGTGAAATTGATTAGGCCACTCAACCAAGTACCGGCCTCAGATGACAGATCGTGCAATTAGACGATCAGGGACCCCTTTGCTCTTCGCACTTTTAATGCTCGATTAATAAACAATCATCATCATCACTGCAATATCCGTACGTTATCACGGCGAACGAGTATAAAGTTTAGGTTCCGATCTCGCTCCGGGTTCACTCCCTCCATGGCCGGGTAGAGGATCGATCTTTTGTTGATATCATCGGAGTATACAAACATTTCTCCTTTGGTTTACTATAATGCGCTTATAGTAAACTATGGTCAATAAGTCTAACATGGCGATCATAACGATCGTGATGATGATAATCATGGGCAGGATCATTTGATCGGGGAGCACGTGACCCTCCTCTGACGTCAGTGCGGTGTCGATTGTGATAAACCGTTTGGTAGTCCTCACCACCGATAAATTTGTTTATAATGAAGTGGCGGAGCAAAAATCAAACGTTGTTAACGAAAATATTTACTTATATTATGGTGTAGCGCCTGCTTAGGCGGAATGTAAATTGTTAACAGATATTACTCGGCTGAGGAATGAGAGTGAGAGTGAGAGTGTAGTTTACCTATTCTAGTTTTGTTTATTTGTAAACACGACGATCACCGCAGGTTGTTGCTTGGCGATGTGTTGAGACTAGTTTTTGTTAATAATATTGGAAAATTGTTTAAAAAACAATAAGTACCAGAGCGGTATTGTTGGGATAATGACCTGGATCTAGTGTGTTTATGTGGGTTATGATTACACTAGTCATATTGTTTACTAAGCAAAACGATTCGCTCTGACCTAGACCGTCAATATAGTACAAGTTGTACTTAATTGTTTACTATGCGGCTGGCGCTTGATTTGTGTGGGAATTCTAATAAGTGGTTCCTTATGGTGTGGCAGACATTACGCAGACCATTGCACTGAAGTTTTATTGATATTTATTCATTTTTCTCCCATATCGTCTGCAGCTAAATTGAATTAGTAACATACAATTACAGACGAAACAGTAGGACCATCGAATATCTTTGGAATTTAATTGTAAAAGTCAGATTTTCTAGCTTTCCAACAACTTTTCAACCATTTTTCTTGTATTTTCTTGCTGCCCTTACTTACTACTTCGGTGGTGCTACAGTCCGGGGTGGACCTGGGCTTCAACTAACAAACCTCTCTAGCCAGGTGTCTCTAGCTGCAACCGACTATGTACACTGAGGATTTGCTGTGCACATCGGACAGTGTCAGATGAAGCTATATGTGTCATCGCGGAATGCTACTACTAGATATCTTGGCTATCGAGCTACAAAGGACCTACGATGCAAAAATTCAGGAACCCCGAGCTTCAGTGAAAGATATTAAGCTAGAAGTAAAACACAGAAGAATGAGAACATGGAAAAAGAAATGGAACCAGTCTACAAAGGGAAGATGGACCCATCGACTTTTACCAGATATCCACAAATGGATGGACCGGAATCACGGAGAAGTAGATTTCTACTTAAGCTAGCGCCTTACCAGACATGGCTGCTTTCGAGCGTATCTGAACAGGTTTGGTCTCAAGGAATCTGGCGCAGAGGCCAGAGAAGACGTGCAGCACGTACTCTTCCGGTGCCTGCGTTTCAGTATAGAGCGCAGAGAACTAGAGGAAAGAATTGGAGAAATCCCAACACCCGGGAACATTTTGAACCATATGTTAACAAATAGAGCAATATGGGACGCGGAGAAACAGGTTGCAGCAATAATCATGAAGGAACTTCGACGAATGGATGCAGTCAGGGAGAGTACCGGTAATGACCTCACCGAGACCTTTGATGTCAAGAAAGGTTTTAGATAAGGTGACGCGCTGTCATGTGACTTCTTTAATATTATACTTGAACGGATTGTGCGGAACTCACAAGCCAACACCGGAGGCACAACCTATCACAAGTCTGTACAACTGCTTGCATACGCCGACGATATAGAAGACATTATTGGAAGAACTCAGCGGGCTGTCACCAGTGCGTTTGCAAGCATTGCGGCGGAAGTGGCCAAAATGGGTTTAGCGATAAACGAGGGCAAAACTAAGTATATGCTGTCAACAAGAAGGGACAGCCAACACCGACGAATTGGACAGAACGTCACCGTGGGCAGCTATAACTTCGAGGTAGTAAGGGACTTTGTCTACCTTGGCTCTGCTATAAACTCGAGAGACAAGATCAGCGCAGAAATCAAGCGAAGAATTACTCTTGCCAATCGCTGTATTTTTGAGCTTATAAGGCAATTCAACAGTAAGGCCCTATCTCGAACAACTAAGGAGACTCTGTATAAGACCCTGATCATCCCAGTTCTGCTTTACGGCGCTAAAACATGAACTTTATTGAAAGCGGATGAAGATATCCTTGGCTGCTCAGAGAGAAAAATTCTTCGTGAGATATTCAGTCTCGTTTGCGTTGACGGGTTTTGGAAGACAAGATTCAATCGCGAACTATACGAGCTGTACAGCGACATCGACCTAGTCAAAAAACTGCGTATTGGACGTCTGAGATGGCTAGGACATGTAGAGTGAATGGACACCAACGCTCCGGCCCGCAGAGTCTTCGAATCTAACCCGTAGGACGACGCAGTAGAGGACTTTCTCTCCGTAGGTGGGCGCACAAGTTCAAAGGGAGCTCGACCAATTTGGAGTGCACAACTGCATGCAAATAGCTAAAGACCGAGCTAAATGGAAAGGCTTGTTGGTTGTGGCCCAGGTTCACCCCGAACTGTAGCGCCACCTAAGTAAATAAGTAAGGGAGAGTACCACAGAAAGCCAAGCCCAGATGGCATCTCTCATAGAACAAAGAACAGCAAACGTTGAACTCAATGATGAACCAGCAAACGGGGAAAGAAGAGCATAAATTGCTAACCAGCGCCGCGAAGTAATACCTAACGGTAATCCCGCGGGGAGAGTGTTAGAAGTGTGCAGCGTGTGGATTCGTACGAAGGCGCATTTGTGACATCGATTAATCGGGCTTGCGAATCGTGCATGCTAGTAGCCCGGGCGAGTATCTTTCGAAGACTACCACATCCGTTGACGCAAAAAAGAAAAAAAAAGCTGTCTCCACTTGTGCACGACAAATGGTTGAGGTCCCACTTCACTTGTTTGCGCCACCTATTGCGAGGTCGTCCTCTACTGCGGCGTCCATCCGGTGTAGATTCAAAGACATCCCCGGGCTGGAACGTTGTGCTCCATTCGCTCTACATGACCGAGCCATCTCGTTGTATGTCAACTCTTCTTGCTAAGTCGATGTCATTGTATATGCCGTAGTATAGTTTGGCATTGGATCTTCTTCTCTACTCACCGTTTATGCAGACGGGACCAAAGATCACTCGAGGAACTTTTCTCTCAAAGTAACCCACGACATCCTCATCCGATTTTGACATAGTCTGTGCCTCTGCGTCATACAGCAGGACTGGGATGATTAATGTTTTGTACAGAGTTGCCTTAGTAGTTCGAGATAGGGTTTTGCTACTCAATTGCCGTCTTAGCCTATAGAAACAACGATTGGCACGAGTAATTCTTCGTGTGATCTCCCTACTGATGTCATTTGCGGAGCTCACAAAGTCCTTTGCTACCTCAAAATTATATCTGTCTGTTGTGACGTTCTGTTTAAGAAGCCGATGTTGAGTGTCCTTTGTAGACAGCATATATTTTGTTTTGCTTTGATTGACCGCTAAACCTGTCTTTGCGGCTTCGATCTCAATACTCACAAACGCCCCACTGACGGCCCGCTAAGTTCTTCCGATTATGTCAATGTCATCGGCGTAAGCAAGTAGTTGTGCAGACTTGTAAAAGATTGTAACTCCGGTGTTGGCTTGTGAGTTTCGTACAATTCTCTTAAGTACTATGTTAAAGAGATCACATGATAGGGCGTCACCTTGTTTAAGACCTTTGCTGACATCGAATGGTTCGGTGGTGTCCATTCCGACTTTGATGGAGCAGCGAGAGTTCTCCATCGCCATCCTGCACAAACGGACAAGCTTGGCGGCGATACAGAGACTAGACATGGTTCTGCATAACTCGTCTCTATACACGCTATCATAGGCAACTTTGAAATCGATGAAGAGGTGGTGCGTGTCGATTTTATATTCATGGGTATTTTCCAAGATCTGCCGTAGTGTGAATAGTGGAGTTTCCCGGCCTGAAACCGCACTGATAAAGACCTATCAGGTTGTTGACGATCGGTTTTAGGCGTTCGCATAATACGGCAGACAAGATCTGCCTTCAACTACCTCTGTAGTTGGCGCAGTTCAGAGGACCTGCTTTCTTCAGGATCGCGCAAACGATGCTGAGATTCCATTCATCGGGCATACTTTCGTCCGACAAATGAGCTGTGAGCGGTGCATGCTCCTTACCAACTCATCTCCTCCTGCCTTGAAAATTTCAGCGGCAAGGCCGTTGGCTCCAGCAGCTTTGTTGGAATTAAGTTCAGATATCTCTATCCTTACTTCATTCTGTTCGGGTTGACGGGAATCTTGACTGTCATCGTCACTGTTGAATGGCTCATTCTGCCTGACAGCGGAATATTGGTCATCATCGCCGTTTAACAATCTGCAAACGTGTTCCTTCCATATCCTCAGCACCGACTGCGATTCTACTATTATGTTACCATTTTCGTCCCTACAGGCTTCTGTTCTGGCTTTGAAACCGTGTCATGTTCTTTTTACCTTTTGGTAGAATTTTCGAACATCATTCCTGCAATGAAGTCTCTCAATAACCTCGATTGCGCTTGTCATGCTCCTTCTTCTTCTTTCTGAGAAGTCGATGTTCCTCTTTTCTCCTCTGCTCGTAAAGCTCGCCAGCAGCTTTAGTACTTCTATGCAGTAGCGCTTTATACGCCTCTTGTTTTTCTGCATGTGTTTGCCGGCATTCCTCATCAAACCAGGGGTTTCGTGTGGTGGACGAGAGAAACCCAGTACATCATCATTTGTTGCTGGCGGCATAGGACTTAGATTAAGATTAACAGAAACTCGATCGGCAAAGGTTCTGGCGATCTCTTGGGATTGTAGCCGCCCGACGTCAAATTTCCTCACAGTATTTCGTTGATTTCGCTCCGTTGTGGATATCCGCATCCGCACCTTGGCTACAACTAGGTAGTGATCTGAGTCCACGTTGGCTCCTCGGAAAGTCCGGACACCCAGAATACTGGAAGAGTGCCTTGCGTCGATCGCAATATGATCGATTTGGTTGACAGTTTTTCGATCAAAGGAGAGCTAGGAGTATGTTCCTTTGTGTATGTCGAGACATGGCAACCGCGTACTAGCTACGACAAAAATTCGTTCGACCACAAAGTCGACTAGCCTGAGGCCGTTGTCGGATGTGATGTCGTGCAGGCTGTGCTTCCCGACCACGCTATTAAAGAGGTCCTCTCTTCCTAGCTTTGCGTTAAATTCACAATTTTAACGTCGTGGATGGGGCATTGCTCATACGTCTTGTCTAAAAGCTGGTAGAAGTCATCCTTTGTCGCGTCGTCCATCTTCTCGTGAGGGGCGTGAGTGCATATGGTATTAGGCTAATAATGGCGAATTTAGACATGATACGGATAGTCATGAGGCGCTCGTTCACATGGCGGAAACTCAAGACTTCTTGCCTAAGTCTGCCTCCAATGACAACTCTGCACCCGAATAGACGCTGTCCTTTTTGTCTGTAGCAATCGCCGTAGTAGATGTCGCAGTTTTTCATCCTCCTTTTGCCCGGACCATCCCATCGCACTTCTTCGATGGCCGTTATGTCTGCTTTGTAATAGTCTAGGGCCTCCGCAAGTTGTTTGTCTGCACGTGGTTTGTAGAGGGACCTATCATTCCACGTGCAAACACGAAGATCGTTGTCCTTTTTACGTTTGCTTGGGTCGTCAACAATAAAATCATCCGTATCCCAGGCTTTTTGTTGCTTTATAGACAGTTTTTTTTTTTTTATGTGGTAGGGAAGTTAACCCAACGACACAACCCCCAACCTGGAGGACCAGATCCTTTTTTTTACCCCTAGGACGAGATACACCGATGCCAGTAACCCACTTCGGGGATATGAGCTGAGTGCTGCCGTTGGCCCATTAAGGGTTCACCCGCCTCCATCTCTTTTTCAGTACCCTGATGCAGTATTGAAAATCCTTACAGACCACAGCTCCAAATATGTCGAAGTAGCTCAAGTAAGGTATTCGCTGGCCTGTAGATGTCACCGTTGGTTTTATCGGGAGAATTCATCCGCCGCACGTCCTCCGTTTGAGGAGCTTTTGCTAGACTTCTGAGACGCATATTTCAGCCTATCAGGTCAACAAGAGATGCCTTGTCCGGTTAAGCATTTGTGTGCTGAAGTTCACCCAGATGTGTTTGCGCAGATCTGAGTGTACAGCTACACATATATCGTCAGACTCAGCATACGCTTATCGTTAGTTCACTATTAGATAGCTATCCACGGGGCACCATGAGGAGATGATGCCATTTTGAAACGCCTCTCAGATAGTCAAGCAACTATCAAAGCACTTGACTCCCACGTCATTAAGTTGAAACTTGTGTGGGAATGCCTACACAAAATTTATGAACTGTGCAGAATAATAAAGTAACCCTCTGTTGAATACCCGGTCATATCGGCATGAAAGGTAACGAAGCAGGAGGGGAATAGGCAAACGTACCATACGCAAAGAATTCAGGCAAATAGAGAACAGAGGCAGGACAAGAACATAAAATAATACTCCAGGTCTGAGGCAAGTTAAGAAGCTCCTGGGATGCTGTAACCGGAATAGATTTGAAGCATGCATCTGCTGTGGCTCAGCTGATAGTGTGTCGGACCACTGCGCGTGAAGTTCAATGTTCGAATCCTAGAAAACATCAAAAAGTTTCTTTAAACATTCGAGGGTATTTGCCGCAACGAAAAAGCTTCTCAAAAATAAAAATTGCCGTTCGGATACGGCATAAACTCTAGGTCCTGGACTTAACCTTACCTCCGCTAGCTCAAACTCTTATGCAGTTAAAAGCAACCATTTTCGAGTCTTTGTCGTATCCAGGACATACTTGGCATTGTGGCGAGTCGTCGAGTCTAAACCGGTGAAGGTTTTGGTGATACCCACCATGGCCTGATAGAAATTGCGTCAGTTTGTAGTTTACCTCTCCATGGCTTCTATTTATATATGATTCTATCGTCGGAATAAGTCTGCATGTCCACCTACAAACATCCGTATTAGATAATCCTAGTCTCATAGCATGCCTCCTTAGAAGACAGACAGACTTAAAAGTGGCCAGAAAGTATTCCTATCGCTGTTCTTAGCCGTGATCTTTCTAATTTTATGATCTCCCCAGATTTTCTGCGGTCTAACACAGGCCACAAGGCCTTAGATACCCTGTGACTATCTATGTTTGACCATCTTAAATTAGCCATGCCGATGATTCTATCACGAATAGTTCCGTTAGCCATGGACCCTGGTGGTTTAATACTACCAATTATGGCACTATGTGGGAGCGACGCTCCTCTTTTGGCCAGTCCGTCGGCTTGTTCGTTGCCTTCGATATCGCATTGTCCAGGTACCCAACATAATCTGACTCGGTTCTGCGTACATAATGCCCTAAGCATTGTGCGGCAATTCCTGATTATCTCATATTTGGTGACGTAAGACTCTAGCGCCTTTAGCGCAGCCTGACTGTCAATGTAGATGGCGATATTCTTGTCGGATAGTGATCCCATCTCAAGTAATTCCGCAGCTTTGAGTACAGGGCCAAGTTTCAGGGCCACCTGTATGTTCGTATCTTTCGAGTAAATACCTGACCCCGTGCCCTCCTGGTCTTAGAACCATTTGTGTATATTGCAATCTCGTTATGGACAGAGATTGTCTTTCTTCGCCAGTCCTCTCTAATAGGATACATTACTTCGTATGGTGTGTCGAAGACTAAAGAGCCAAGTATATCGTCCGATTCGTCAGAGATTTCGGGAAATGATTCCTTGAGCATGGAGCTATATCCCACGGTTTTAATGAGCCGAAGCGCATTGTTGCCCGCATGAAAATTGATTTGTATTTCTAGTGGTAAAAGATACAGAGAAGATCTCGAGTGCAGCCGTAGGTGTTGTGCATAGCGCACCCGTGATGGCAATGAAAGTTGCAAAATTAATCACCCTATCGGAAGATGTTATAATTTTTGCAAATGGCGTCGTACGTCAATCATGGTTGACACTTGTTAATTAGACAGCTGCAGTATATAAACAGACAGAGAAAAAATTGTAAAGGTCCAAATAAAGATTTTCATCACTCAAAATCATTTTTTTTATTTAGTAAAAAAAGTAATTCAAAAACAAAATTGGATGATTAATTTTGCGCCACCTTGTACCATGGCCAACATATTCCGTGTGTTTTTCGTATTCCTTGTCTTCCACCACACAAGTACCCCATACGTAAAGATGCGTCTGACTATCATGATGTATAGCCAGTGCATCATTGCGGGCTTCCGGGCCCATTTTTTCCCTGCGGTCCTCTTACAGATGAAGAGAGCATTATAAGCCTTGCGGACTCTTTCCTGTATGTTAAGTTTCCAATTTAGTTTCCTATCCAGTATTACACGAAGATATCTAGAGCGATTCGAAAGGGAAAGCTCCACCCCTGCTACTCGTAGCTTAGGTAGTTTGAAAGGTGGTATCTTGTATTTTCTGCTGCAAAGTACCATTTCTGTTTTATCCTGCCCATTTTTCGAGACTATTGAGAGCTGATTCCATCATTTCACTTAATGTGTCAAGGAATTTGCCCTGGACTAAAATCACCACGTCGTCCGCGTAAGCAGCGACGCTTATGCCTGTATTGCTTAATTCTTTAAGTATCCCATAGATGACTAGAACCCAGAGGAGGGGTGAGATAACGCCTCCCTGGGAGTCCCACTGATAACGGATTTTCTTATTGAACTATTTCCGATAGTGGAGTTAATGATTCTACTGTTGCAGAGCCAATTGGTAATGCTATGCTCGACATTCATAGATTCTAGGGCCAGTTTGATGGCCCTTCCTTCTACATTATTGAAAGCATCTTCTATATCTAGGAAGGCTGCTAGTGTAAATTCCTTATGGTGAAGGCTAGTTTCTATTTACCCTACTACATCGTGTAAGGCTGTTCCACCGATTTCCAATTCAAATACGCATGTCGAGCTTTGCATAGAATGCTGTTGCAACACTTACTTCTGATGTGAATATCAAGAAGTCTTTCAAGTGTCTTGAGGAGGAATGACAAGAGACTTATGGGTATGTAGTCTTTCGCTGAAATCTGGCTTGGTTTACCTGCTTTAGGTATGAATATAACCCCCACTTCACTCCATGCCACTGGTACATAACATGATCTTGAAGTTACTCTTTCTTGTCTTCTTAATTCAGTAGAGTTCAGGTATCCAATTATTCCATTTTGAATTTTCCTTATTTCATCCAGCCAGGATATCTATGGGAATCATACCCGCGATGATGTATGCCGCTTCATCCGAGATAGTCCTATAAGGCGATATAACTCGTAGTGCGGTAAGTCTGTAGACACTATTTATCCTCAGGCGATTCTGCTTAACTTTTTGCCGCTCCGATCAGATTGGAGATGCTTAGAGCATTGTTGAGCTCACGGTTCTAGACAGGAGTATTCAACCCCAACCTGCCAAAGCGCCGTGTATACCTACATTTTATGCCTTCTTTGAAATGTACTCCAAATGTTTACCGAATTTAAGTCGGTCGTCTAACATAACGTCGGGGTACTTAATGCAGCTTTTGGATTGTACCGTGTAGCTTCCCACTTAACTTTGGAAGCCTTTTTCATTTTACGGCTACTTATAAGAACTGCCCCCGTCTTGTGTTCTGCCGAGTCTAAACTCTTTGAATCTAGCTATTGTTTGGCAGAATCGATAGTTTCGTTTGCATTCAGTTCTAGCTCGCCTAAACAATTCGCCGTAACCACTATCGTTATGTCATTGGCAAAACCTATGATTTGAACTCAATCGGGGGCTCTCAACCTCAGTATGCCATCGTACATAATGTTCCAAAGAACCGGTCTGAGAATGGAACCTTGTGGAACGCCAGCGGTTACAGAGTGCTCCTTTATCCCTATGTTAGTATCGTATAACAGCACCCTTTCGTGGAGATAGTTTTTTGTTATTCGAAAAATATATCCCGTTGTATTCATACTTCTCAGCGCATCCATAATATGGCCCAAATTGACTGTATTGAATGCGTTTTTTACATCAAGTGTAATCACTTCGCAATATTTTGTACGTCCCTGCCTTCAGCTAGAACTTTGCATCGCTTATTTCGCCGTTAACACCACCTTACCAAAAGCATCTATTGTTGATCGCGCTTTACGAAATCCATATTGTTGCTCCGAAAGGCCTTCTTCTGATTCAATGACCAGAACTAAACTACTGAATATTTGGCGTTCAAGTATTTTTCCCATTGTGTCAAGCAGATAGATTGGACGATAGGACAATGGATCGCCGGGACACTTTTTCCTGCTTTTTGTAGTAAAACTAGCCACTGCTTCTTCCATATTGAGGGAAAGATTGTTTTGACGAATATTGCAGGCTTACACGCACATATAAGTACTCGTATATATGCCCATGCATATAGGAGCTTTGAATCGAGATGCTATCTAGTTGGCCTTGCGCAGGAGAGGCATTCCACAAAAACTTATAGCTATATACGAGGGCGGTAAGTGTCACGTCGTGCACAATGGTAAGGTGTCGGAGGATTTTGAAGTCCAAAGCGGAGTACATCAAGGGTGCATACTGTCACCACTATTGTTCTTGGTGGTTATCAGAGATGTACTCCGTGCAGCATTGACGGAAGCTAATTAAGGAATTCGTTGGACTATGACATCTTACCTTAAACACATAGATTACGCTGACGATGTTTGTCTACTTTCACATCGGATAATGGATCTTCATCTGATGGCCCAAAATCTAGAAGCTGAGGCAAACAAAGTGGGGCTAAAAATAAACACAGCCAAAACAAAAGCCCTGAGCACTTCTTCTAAGAACCGCGCTCAACTTACCATTGTCGGACAGGAACTCGAGAAAGTTGATAACTTTCTTTATTTAGGAATTGTGGTCTCGGTTAATTGCGGTGGCACCGAACTGGATGTGTGCAGCAGAATCGGGAAGGCTAATGTTATCAGCCTAAGAACCAAGCTGCGACTGTTCCACTCAAACGTAGAATCAGTGCTGCTTTATGGGTGCAGTACTTTGAAGGTGGACACCATTAACACACGCAAGCTGCAAGTCAAGAAATACACCATGCAGTGGAATGCGCTCACCCAGGCAGGAAAAACAGCGGGACGCCCTAGGCAAACGTGGCGCAGAACAGTTGAGGCAGCTCAAACGCGTTGCAGAACTTCGAACAAGATTGCGCACAGGCGTGGATGACGCCCTATGCCCCCCGAGGGGTTAAATGATTTAAGTAAAGTAAGTATATACGAGTTTTAGGCGGCTCTGTGACGAGGCTGAATTGATAAAGTGGTGATGAAGAAGCTTAAAAGCAACAGGTCTCCGCAACTAATCTGCCCGGCAATGCTCAGGACCATAGTAGAGCATCTATTCCCCCATAGACCAATTACTATGGTCTCCATCACGAGGGAGATCAGCGTGGAGTACATCCCGGCAATCAAGTCGGAAGAAACCTTTGGGGCATGCAAAAAAATCGGAGACAGCAAAGCACCTGGTCCGGATGGCATCTCGAATAGGGCAATCAAGGCGGCTGTTAAGACAAGACCAGACATCTTTCTAACGACGATGCAAAGGTGCATAGAGGAGGGGGTATTCCCTAGACCATCGAAATTACAACATTTAGTGCTGCTTCCAAAGGGCAATAAGTCGCCTGGACAAGCATCATCGTATCGCCCAATATGCCTGCTTGATACGCTAGGAAAAATTCTAGAGCGTATCATTTATGACAAACTGCTTGCGTTGGCGAAGGAAACGGAGCCCTGTCAGACTACCAGTACGGTAGAGTAGATACAGCAACTGAAGCAATACAGGGGGAAAGGTAGAGATGGGGGACGAAGAGATACTCCGCAGTGGTAACGCTTGACGTCAAAAATGCGTTCAACTCAGCGAGCTGGTCGTTCATTAGGAGATCCTTGGCCAGGATGGATACACCATACTTCCTGCTGAGGATAGTCATGCACTACTTCACCAACAGGAAGCTGAGATACCATACTGACGATGGCGCTAAATACTACAGCGTTTCCGCGGCAGTCCTGTAAGGATCGGTGCTTGGACCTCTCCTATGGGACACTATGCACGACGGAGTTCTGCGACTAACACTGCTCGAGGGAGTCAAAGTGATTGGTTACAGAAGCCAATCACGTAGACGAGGTGGAGTCTGCCACGGATGAGGCAGTTACAAGAATAAAAGAATGGCTGGAGTCTACCGGTCTGGAACTAGCTGCCCACGAGACTGAAGCTGTCCTAATAACCAGTCGCAAGACGGTGGAATATTCGAGCTTTCGGGTCGGAAACCAGACAATCAGGTGTAAAGAATGCTTGAAGTACCTTGGAGTCATGCTCTACGCTGCGCTTCAAAGCCCATGTCGAGTACTCTAGCAAGAAGCCCAGATAATCTCGTAAGTCACATGACGCGATGAGAGGGCGAGTGGACGGAGATCTGCTCATCCATAGTGTGTGTGCAGAAGCCATAAGAAGAGCCCAAGAGGCGGCCTCCGATGCCTAGAGCATAATTGCTAACCAGACCCGCGAAGAAATACCTAACGGCAGTCAGGCGGGGAGAGTAGCTGAAGTGTGTAGGGTGTGTGTTTAGTACGAGGCGTATTCCTGGAATCGATTACTCAGGTTTGCGAATCGTGCATACTTACTTACTTTACTTTATGTCCTGTATTCCCTTGTGGGTCGTAGGGCCTCTACTACGCTTACGCGCCATCGTGTACGGTTTCTGGCAATGTGTCTGAGTTCTCCCCAACTTTTCCCTAACTGCCGTGCCTCATTCTCGACTGTTCTGCGCCATGTTCTCCTCGGACCGGCAGCTCTTCTGCCATTCTGAGTTAAAGGGTTCCATTGCATAGCATGGTTCGCTATGGAACTGTCATTCTTACGGAACGTGTGACCAATCCATTGCCCCTTTCGCCGTTGAATGGTTGTACCTATTGGTTCCTGACTCGTTCTCTCTTAAAAGTGTTCGTTAGAAATACTATTGGGCAAGGAAATCCTTAAGATATTGAGCAGGCACCTATGTACGAACGTTTTCAGCCTTCTGGTGATAGTAGTGGTCACTCTCCACGTGCTACAACCATATAACAGCACGGATTCAACGTTGGAGCGGAAGAGTCTTATCTCAGTGCTTAAACTGATTGCATTGCTTCGCCATATTTTGGGCAACATCCCGAACGCGGGCTTTGCTTTGGCGACCCTGTTGGCTATATACAGTTCGGTTCCACCATCGGTCGAGACAATACTCCCAAGATACTGGAAATCCTCTACTCTCTCTACCGGTTGTCCAGCAATGCATATTTGAGCCGATGAGTTTGTTCTAAGGCTGATAATTTTAGTTTTTGCAGTAATAATTTTCAACTCGACGACGCCTGCCTCCCTCTCCACATCTGCTGTCATTTAGTGGATGTCCATAATTCTGTGAGAGAGTAAGCATACATCGTCAGCGTAGTCAAGATGTTTCAGTTGAGATGTAGGAGTCCATCGAATTCCTCCGTTTTTCCGTCGACAAAGCTACATGAAGCATATCGCTAATCACCAATAGGAATAATATTGGTGAAAGGATACAGCCTTGTCTTACCCCACTTTGGATCTCAAATTCCTCAGACAACCTTCCTCTGTGCAGAACGTGACATTTGGAGCCTTCATATGTAGCTTTGATAGCAATTAGTTTATCGGGGATACCTCTCCTGCGTAAGGCACGCCAAATTAAAACTATCGTTGACACTATCGAACGCCTTCTCAAAATCGATGAACAGCGGGTGGTGTGGCGATCGATATTCAACACACTGTTCGATGATAATCCGCAGGATCTTGATGTGGTCGGCACAGGAGGATCCAGAGCGGAAACCTGCTTGTTCGGCATCGAGTGTTGTTTGATTCGCTCCAGGATGATTTTAGCTATTATCTTAGCTACAGCAGGCAACACGCAGATACCCCTCCAGTTTCCGCACTCCATTAAACTTTCTTTCCTAGGAAGCTTGACGATCATTCCCTTTTTCCACTCGTTAGGAAAGCTCTCTCTATAAGTGGAAGCAGAAGCTCAGCCGATGTTTTGAGCGCTGCTCGTAAGAGCTCTGATGGAATACCGTCAAGTCCTACCGCCTTGCTGGTTTTGAGTGCCTTGATCGCGGTAATGATCTCATTTTTACTGGGAGTGGTGGTGCATATTCGGGAACTTCTCACCTCGGGCATCTCAGTCTGATTTGGGAGCATATCGCTAGCGAATACGCGGTTCAAAACCGTAGCAAAATGCTCTTTCCATCTCTTGAGCTGGTCCTCATCCGAAATGAGTACGGATCCGTCTAGGCTTTTCACTGGGTGTTGGCTGGAGCTGCGACCATCTGTCAGCTTTTTGTTGATTCTGTAGACGGTCCTGCTGTCGCGCATTGATGTAGTTGCGCTTGTCACGTCGCACGCTACGCTGAATTTCTCTCATCTTCATGCGATATAGGGACTCTAGCTCGCATCTCTCTGATGCTGGGGTATCTGCAAGGCGAGCTTTCAGCTGTTTTCGTTAGTCAATCCGTCTCCAGGTATCCTCGGAAAGCCACGCCCTATGTCTTCCCTGCGATCGACCGACAATTCTTTCAGCAGCAGATGTAAGAACATTTTTCACAGCACACCAATGGTCTTGGATGGTTGCAGGCATTGAGCTGCTGATTGCTTCCACACCTTGCGAAAAGTGTTCCCTTAATTGTTGGCGCACTGAGTTATCATTAAGTCTATCGATCCTTGTGCATCCTTGTGTTCTCATGGGATCTTCGAACTGTAGCACTGCGTAGTTGGAGAGTAGCTATCATAAGATGGCGATCACGTACTATCCCCACATCTACTTCTAAAGCGGCGGCTGAAGGCAAAATGGTCGATTTGGTTGGAGGTTGCTTGCCTGTCATTGGAAAGCCGACTGACTTTGTGGCATGTCTTGTGCTCAAACATGGTGCCACCTATCACAAGGCGGTTGGCATTGCAGAAATCCACAAACCTTTCGCCGTTATCATTGCGGTTGCGTGGTCCATGCTTCCCGATTACATGTTTGAGCCCTTCGTTGTCGTTGCCTACCTTGGCATTCAAATCCCCTATCACTATGACAATGTCTCCATTTGGTGTTGTGTTGAAGACAGTACTTAAGAGATTGTAGAAGCTCTCCTTTTCGTCCTCAGACGAACTATTCGTTGGGGCGTAACCCTGTATGATGGTGACGCGTCGTACTCTAGTCCGGAATCTGGCCGTCAAAATCTTAACACCATGAGGCTGCCAGGAAATTAGGCCCTTGCGTGCTGTTGTTGTTAGCAGTAGTTCGACTCCATATTCCCACGGACTTTCGGATCGTCTTCCAGAATAGAGCAGTACAGTGTTGCGCGTTGAGGACTGGTACTCGCCCGCTTCGAACCATCTTACTTCACTTCCCCCAAAATGTCCAGCTTACAACGCATGAATTCTTTTTTTTCCAATTGGATGAATCTGGCATTGTAAGGACCTTCGCTTCCCGAGTCGAGGAGTGTCTTTACATTCCAGAAACCTATCTTTGTCCAGGTACAATAGCCAAAAGTCGTCAACATGTGATCATTCCTTATCCGAGGCATAGTGTCGGTTTCTGTAGCGAGCAGGTTTCTGTAACGCAGGTTGCTGGCCCACGTTACCTAGCCTAGAATCAAGGCCCTAGACAAACCGCACTTACAATTTTAGCCTACACGTATAAGGGTTTATACGTATAGTTGCCCGGGGACCACCACTAGGAGGTAAAGTAAGCACTTCATCACGAACTTTATTGTTGCGCTACTGGCCCAAGCCAAGTTTTGGGCAGTCAGTAGTTTCCCGATCAATCGCAATGCAGGTCCCCAATTAGTACCTAGGCGTATTCCTGGAATCGATTACTCAGGTTTGCGAATCGTGCATACTAGTAGCAATCGGGCTATTAGTATCTATGAAGATTTCACATCCGTGGCGCAACCAAAAAAAAATAAAATTAAAACCCCATGCCCATGCATATGGTATGTACATTGCACGTACCTACTTAATATGAAAATCTATTTCTTTGATCATCTCGGCATATTCCTAGTGATTACTTTGAGCAATGCGGATCTTTAAAATAGCTGCACTAAATTACAGGTTTCAAAAACCCCACACAAATATACTCGTACCTGCTACGCAAACGTTTAATGAAGTAGATGTTCCTATATCTAACGCCTGCCTACGAGTATCTACTGCACATGTTTACACAATCGGATTGTAATAAAAACGCCTATTAGGACAGATTCCGATCCCTGTTCAATGGAAACTCATTCCTACGCGCGCGGCACTTCCCACGATATTGCTAAATTGCTAAATCCCCAGTGAAACATGATAACTTTTTCACTTTATTTCGCATTAATCGTGTATCACGATCATCCATTCACCACCAAATGCACTCGAATAGATACATTTCTGTATAGCTACATTGGTAATGTATTGACCCCCATCAATCTTCGATTTAATGTGAAACACAAAAAAGAATTCAAATGAAAAATAAAAAAATTCAAAAGGAAATAAAAGGCAGTGAGGGTGAAGCAGTGAAATACACCCGGTTCCCGCCATTCTGTTCCTAATTAAATGATCTTTCAAGAAATTCTCACACGCAACCGCCAATCGCAAGTTGTTTCGTTCTGTAAACAAACTCCGCCTTCCCTTGGCGCGGCCGGCCGGCCGGCGTGGTAGAGAACCGCTGCCTTCGCGCCTCCGCAGCTATGCCGCACCGCACAGCACCATGCGGTGTCAGCCGACAGATCGTTGAACAGTCGCCAACGAATTTTCGATTTTCGTTGCTCGATCGCACCGATCTTTTTTTTTTTTTATTCCGCTTTGCTTGTTCTTCTTTTATGCCACACAAAGCAAAGCACACCATTTTCTGTTACGATGATGGTACCCCCATTCGATGGACCATAGAGGAAGGAAGGCAGGGGAGACTTTCGCGGGGCAGCAACACGGGAATCAATATGGCTGCGTGTGCTTAAAACGGAAGATTTATGATCGTGCTAAATGATCGCGTTTTGTTTTCTTTTGTTGGGGGTCCGAACCAAATTATCGGCAGCATATTAATTAAAGTTCGTCTCCTCACTGAATGCGAACGGGGAGTGGATCTTAAATATTGGTGAAGGGTTACGCTGATTAAATTAATCGAGTTAAGTTATGTGGGCTGCTGTCGAGTGACAATATCTGAGCATGAGAAGAAATCAACGATGTATAGTCCTTTTCGGCGAGACTGAAGAAGTCCAGATACATCTCCAAACGTTTATACTGTGTGGGTGTTTATGGATTTGATTTTTGGTGGTTTTATTGAGAAGAATTACTGGGTGTGGACTTTAGCTAGCAGCTATGCTTTCTGTTTCTGTTGGGTGCATTGAGGGCAAACAAATTCTTTTATTTTTCATGTCTACTCTGCGATCAACTATGTACGTTGTGCACAAGAACGAGAAAGCTCTGTCATAGCTAAATGCTTTACATACATAACACCATTGACTGCACTCACATATAGTTCAGTTAAATTACGAGTAGCTTTTGATTTACAATTAGACATTCGAAATAATACTTTGGAACCTTTCGGAAATATTTGGACATCTCCAGATGCTTAGAAAATTAATCGGTCAATAAAATTACTATTGGAATACCAGATACATAAGTAGATCATATGGCGATTGATCGAAATAAGGCACTCATCCAGTATATTTGATGTCAAAACACTTCTAGGAGCTTATATAAATTTTACGAATGCGGATGCCCAATGCAAAGCGGAACCAATGAAAATTGCAATTGAAAGAAACCGTTAGAGCATTTGACGATTAAGTATCCCTCAATCTCCAAAGAAGTCTCATGCCGCCAGCAGCAAGTGCCTTTAGGGATGCCGCTTCTGGTATTCTGGGTTTCTGCCGATCACCATAATGAAATTCCTTGTTGAATGAAAAATTCATTTTATTTCATTTTCAATGCATTTTATTTTGTAATTCAGTATACCTTACGTGCTAACAAAAACGCTTAAAACTAGCTTAATTAACTTAACTATCTTATTTTAACTTACTGGCCCAATGCGAGCGCTCTAAGCTAAACTTAACACTTAACCTATGTCTTTCGACGTAAACTAACTAAATTTATTTATTATAACAACTAATTGATGAATTAAAAACTAAGAAAAATGTTTACTATAGAAAAAAAACTTAGTGAATGGACTGGTTTTGTGAACTATTTGATAAAACTTATAAACTACCTTAAAATAATCTTAAGCTAACTTAACTACGATGTGTGATTAAATACACACTTTTTTTTTTTTTTTTAAAGCCAAGTGCTGTGCATGTTTTCTATGTTTTTTATATTTTTTTGGTTTAGCCAAGTGCTGTGCTATTGTTTTTTTTTTTTTTTTTTTTAACATACCAACTTAAGACTACCTTAGAACTATGTAAGCCGGCCATTGCTATTGTTTGAAACAAACAAATAGACGACCCGCTCTGCCTCAGTTATAGGCTAACCCGGATTAGGAGGAAACGACGACGGCGTCCCCTCCCCTTCACTAAGCCACCAGAATTGTTTGTGCTGCCTACTAACATCTTGAATATCGCGGACTGAAACCGCCCTACTGAACCGTAGTCGCTCTAGACTACCCTGTGCGACGTCTCGGTCGTAGTTGAGTCGCCTATCCACAGCTTTTCTGGCGACGTGGAAGATTAGCGGCACCGCTAACTTATCCTGGATCAGACCTCTCTGATCAAGATATAGGAATGCTTCAGGAGGGATAAAGCCGTTAAGGCGCACACTCTCGTGATAGAGATTATTGGGGTAATAAGCCCCAAAGATCAGGCTATTCATCGAGGTCATTGCTCTTGCAATATGCCTTCGAGTCAACTTGATCAAGAAATTATCCACTCTTATCAGATTCGCCCTGTTGTACAGGACCTCATTACGATAGAATTTTATGTACTCAGACTCTGGTGTTCTATACAAACGAAGGCAAGCCCTAAGGCAAGCCCTCTCAAACACCCGCATCTTTTCCAACAAGCTTGGCCCCACGTTGAACCACATGGGACATCCATATGCGAGCATAGGCCGAATAAGGGCCAGATTACCTTCACCTTCGCATCGAGTTGGCTGCTATAAAACAGTCTCTTTGTGAGGGCAAACGCAACTTTGGCTCTGGCCAGAGCAGCATCTATATGTTTGTTAAAATATAGATATTGATCTAGCCAGACCCCAAGGTACCTGACTACACTTCGACTCGCAAGTGGCTGCCCATGCTGTCCCACGATAGAGAACTTTCGCCAATTCTTTCTGGTGTCCCTAGAGGCCCCAGACAACGGCGTTCTGAACTGGATGGTCTCCGAATTCTGAAACAGCTATAAAACAGTCTCTTTGTGAGGGCAAACGCAACTTTGGCTCTGGCCAGAGCAGCATCTATATGTTTGTTAAAATATAGATATTGATCTAGCCAGACCCCAAGGTACCTGACTACACTTCGACTCGCAAGTGGCTGCCCATGCTGTCCCACGATAGAGAACTTTCGCCAATTCTTTCTGGTGTCCCTAGAGGCCCCAGACAACGGCGTTCTGAACTGGATGGTCTCCGAATTCTGAAAGTTAATCTTCAACTTCCAGTCGTCGCAGTATCTCTTGATCTTATCGAAGTCACGCTGCAAGAGTATTGCAATTACCTCAACCTTAGGCCCTGATCTGTACGCGACCAAATCGTCTGCGTACGCTATGGCATGGTGAAGTGAACCTATGAGATCGCTTGTGTAAATATTGAAAAGGATCGGCGAATTAACCGCGCCCTGTTGCAGACCATTTTTTACTTCAAAAGTTCCAGCAGACGTCACATTGCCATTCTTCACAATGAACTTCTTACTGGTGAGCATGTCATAAAGTATGTACAGCAGTGGTTTACTTATGCCTAGCCTGCTCAACTTGTAGAAGAGTCCCTCTAACCATATGGTATCGAAGGCCTTCTCCAAGTCAATCAGACAGGCACCCGTGCATTGCTTCTTGCTTTTGTTCCATTGGATATCCGATACCAGTTTAGACGCCGCATGTATGGTATCATGCCCCGCCTTGAAACCAAATTGATTATCCGGAATTATGTGCATGTCCTCAACCCACTTAGTCAGGGCTCTATGGATAACTTTTTCGAATACCTTGCTGATGTTCGGAAGTAGGCTTATCGACCGGAGATTCCCCGGATTGGAACTATCTTTATTTTTCTTTGGAATGGGCTGCACCACCGCTGTTTTCCAATGCGCTGGATAATGAGCATTATTCATTGCATTATTAAACAGGATGGTGTAAATGTTCACCGCTTCTGGAGGAAGATGTCTAAGCACAATGTTGGGTATACCATCGATTCCCACGGATTTCTTTTTCCTCAGTGATTCGAAGATGGCTTGGAGCTCTGCCTTCGAAATGAACGGGGGATGTACCCTTTCATCGGCGACGGCATTGTTTGCCATGTATCTTTCATTGAACACGGTGAAACCAGTGTTCTCAGATCGCCAGTGCTCCATGTCATTTCGAAGGTAGCAGTTGTGCACAAGGACCCGATTCTCCAGGTCGTGGTACGGGCAAACACTATCATTCACCTTATACACGTCCTGGAAGGTCGCTCCTATAGCCTCTACCTTCTCCTGCGGATCTTCGATCACAAAGAAATTGTCATCCTCAGCTGCGTTATCTGGATCTATACCTGCTGTCACTAGTATTTGTACATTGTTCGTAGTTCGGGGGATTTTAAGACGCGGAAGATCGTTTTGATTATTCCTCCGAAAGATCTTGTTTATTTTCGGGAACATACTCGGGTTGTTGGATTTTACAGCCCGAATTTTCCTGTCCCAGTGCAAATTTACAGACAGTCTGTAATTTTCATTTATTAATTGCGAGAGGTTTTTAATCAACGACTTCAGCGTTCTAACCTCCTCCGAGTTCTGTCTGTCAGTAAACTGTCTGTACAAGGTTTTTAATCTCGATAGCAGTCTACTTTTATGTTCGTGCAGTGCGTCAATCGTTGCATTGCGGTATATGTCCACGTTGTCCATGTGTTGATACCGAGGTATCGTACTGTCCATCGTTCGTATTATTGTCTCGTCCATTTGCTTTAGATATCTATCAATCTCCTCGTTTGACAGATTCCTATTAGACGGTAGGTCGAGCAAGTTCGAGGAGAGTGCTCTCGTCAACTTTCTGGAGAAGTGAGTGCAACGCGTTCTACTGTAATTGTAGGCGTGCAATTGGACGAGCTCCTCCAATTCCGCAATTTCGTTGGGAATCGTTATTTCGGCACTGAGTCCGCAATGGTCACTGTCATACACAAAAGTGTGTAAGCAGTTTAAAGTTTGCCGGTCCATGTCGGTCAGTTGTAACCGTACGTCAAACGGCATTAGATCCAGATAAGATCCGCTTCTGGGATACGACGGACTATCCGTCGCTTTTAAATCAAGTCGATACTCAACACTGTGCAGACCCCACCAATTGAATAGTAGGTTCCCTCTAGAATTTGGTGTGTTATTTCCCCAATCTTTATGTTTGGCGTTCAAATCGCCGGCTATTATGAAAAAAATCTCCTCCGACTCCAGCCTTAGTATTCGAAAAAGTGTCTCGAGCTCTGAAATAAAACAAGTAGGTTGGGTAGCTTCAGGAGCATAGACCGCAACCATATACATCCTCTTTCCACTACGGAGGGGGATATACACGATACATGCTTCCAGCTCCTGGAATCTACGCACTTCACCGCTGTACACTACTCTATGACGCAACTCTTTTCTAATGAAGATCGCGACACCTCCTCATTGTACAGAGTTGGGTCTATCTCTTCTTATAATAATATAACTATTGTGCCTCAACTTGTGTTTCTGGGATAGCTTAGTTTCGCTAACCAAAAGCACATCGGGAGAATGATCTTCAAGCAACTTGAAAAGTACGGCTCTTCGTTCGATCCTAATCAGAGAATTCACATTCACCGCAAGGATCTTAAAGGATTGCTCCGCCATGTTCGTACCCATTACGATTAGTGGTGCGTTAGGCCCGGCAGAAGCGCGTAGATCTGGTCCACCCGCGTCGCCTGCTCTTGGATTTGTCTCTGAAGTTGGCCCATCTGCCCCAGAATAGAGAGCAAGATAGCCAACAAATCAGGTTCAGCCTCCGGTGGTTGAATGAAAAATATCAGCGAGCTGATGGAACTAAACAAGAAGCATATAAACCGACACGTTGCACAGGAGGACCAGAGCTTCTTGTCAGCTCAACGAGTAGAAGGGAAGAAAGAATATTGACTTGTCGTAGGAATTATGTTCGAAAGTCTTACCAAAAAGTTATAACTACATACCAAGGCTTTATAGCCAAAAATAGACACTTACTGGCAGAATCGTAGTAGGTGCTGAGCATATGGAAAAAACCCTTCTGCAGATTGTTTAACGGGCTGGTCAAACGGTAGTGCATGCGATTATATAAAAACACAAGCGTTTCCACTTAGCGAAGGCCTACCAACTAATACTCTCAACCTCCACGCTTTGACAGTCGGGTGCCTAGTACCTTAATCCAAGAAATGGGTAACCAACCCCGTTTGGAGGATTCTTAGCGCCAGCAGATGAGAGAGAGGGCGAAGAGTGCTTGCACACTAAAGCACTTCTTCTTGTCCCAGGCGGCAGGGCACGAACTCCCTAGACGGAGTCAACGGTGGCGTCTATAGTTCCAGTTAGGTTGAACTTAGTGAATACTTTGCGCGAGCTGCTTCGACGTATTTGGATCACAGGTCGGTAAGGAATTTCCAATGCTGGTCAGGACATTGGAATAGAGATGGTGGCGGAGGAGCCCTTAATGGGCCAACGGCAGCGCTCATACTCCCGTAGTGGACTACTGGCACCGGTGTAACCGGCCCTCGTCCTAGGGTTATAACTAGACGAAATGGCTCTCCAGGTTGAGGGTTGTGCTATCGGGGTAACTTCCCTACCACGTAAAAAAATTAACGGTTAGGAAAAACCAAAAGCCTCGGATAAGGATGGCTTAAATGATGACGACCGAAGCAAACGAAATAAGGACAACGACCTTCGGATCTGTACGTGGAATGTTCTGTCCCTTCACACACCACGTGCAGCCGGAAGGAAGGAAGTGCTATGGGATGAAAAACTGTGACATCTACTACGGTGATTTCTACAGAGGCAACAGGCAGCGCTTATTCGGATGCGGATTTGTTATACGCGGCAGACTTAGGCAAGAAGTCTTAAGCTTCCGACACGGGAGCGAGCGTATTATGACTATCCGGATCAAGGCTAAATTCGCTAACATAAGCCTAATATGTGTTCATGCCCCACGGACGAAAAGGACCCTGCCACCAAGGAGTGTTTCTACGAGCTTCTCGACAAAGCATACGAGCAATGTCCTAAATACGACGTTAAATTCGTATTGGGCGATTTTAACGCCAAAATAGGAAAGGAAGAACAGTCGGCAGTCGGTAAGCATAGCCTACACGACACCTCGTCTGATAACGGAACAAGGCTAATTGATATCGCTGTGGAGCAAGCACGTCACTTCAATATTCATAAGCAGACATGGCGGTCCAATGATCATGTAACGATCAACCAAATTGATCATATTGCGATCGACGCAAGGCATGGATGTACGGACCTTCCGAGCGGCCAACATAGACTCGGATCATTACCTTGTTGTAGCCAAGGGACGAATGCGGATATCCAATCTGAGCAACAAAGAAGAATTACTGTGAGAAAATTTAACGTCGAAAAGCTACAATCGCAAGAGACCGCCAGACTCTTCGCTGAACGCGTATCCCGAAATCTCTCAATCACCCCTATGCCGCCAGTATCAAGTGCCGAAGACCAGTGGCAACGCTTCCAACATGCCATCAGAAACGCCACGACTGATGTGCTGGGTCTCGCTCGCCCACCACCGCGAAACCCCTGGTTTGACGAAGAATGCCGGCGAGTGCATGCAGCAAAACAAGAGGCATACAAAGCGGCGCTGCAAAGGATGACGAGAGCTGCTCGTGACCTCTACGAGCAAGAGAAATGGGAAGAACATCAGCTTCTCCAAAAGAAGAAGAAAGAGCATAAGAAGCGCGCGTTTGAGAATATCGAGAGTTTATACTCCAGGAACAATGTACGGAAGTTTTACCAAAAGGTAAAAAGAACGTGTCAGAGAAGCAATACCCGTACAGAAACCCGTAGAGATGAAAATGGAAACCTCGTAGTAGAATCACAGTCGGTGCTGAGAATATGGAAAAACTACATCTGCAGACTGTATAACGGCGACGAAGACCAACATCCCGCTGTCAGGCAGAATGTCCCATTCAACACAGACGATGATAGCCACCTGATCAAAATGAAGGATAGCAATATCCGAGCTGAAATTCAACAAGGCTGCTGGACCTGACGGCTTACCGGCCGAACTTTTCAAGGCATCTGGGGATGAATTGGTAGAGTGCATACACCAACTCATCTCTAAGATTTGGTCAGACGAGTGTATGCCTGATGAATGGAGCCTTAGCGTTTGCCCGATCCACAAGAAAGGAGGCTCTATCAACTGCGACAATTATAGAGGCATTAGTCTCTTCAACATCGCGTATAAGATCTTTTCTGCGATATTGTGTGAACGACTGAATCTTTTCGTTAACAGCCTGGCCCCTATCAGTGTGGTTTCAGGCCAGGAAAGTCCACTATCGATCAAATCTTCACATTCGGCAGATACTAGAGAAAACCCAAGAAGTCCAATTCTTGGACATTGCAGCATTGAAGCAAAAGCGACGGGTTTAGATGTGTTTAGCGATAAACGAGGGCAAAACCAAGTATATGCTGTCAACAAGAAGGGACAATCAACACCAACGAATTGAACCGAACGTCACAGTGGACAGCTACAACTTCGAGGTACTAAAGGGTTTTGTCTACCTTGGCTTTGCAACAAATTCTGAGAACGTCGTTAGCGCAGAAATCGAGCGAATATAAGTCTTACCAATCGTTAGTTTTTGGTCTAATAAGGCAATTCAACAGTAACGCCCTATCTCGAACAACTAAGGAGACTCTGTTTAAGAATCTGTCCTACTTTACGGCGCTGAAACATGGACTTCATTAAAAGCGGATAAAGATATCCTTGGTCGCTCAAAGAGAAAAGTTCTTTGTAAGATATTCAGTACCGTTTGCGTTGACGGGTTTTAGGGGAGAAGATTGAATGACGAACTATACAAAATGTACAGCGACATCGTACATGTAAAGCGAATGGACACCAACGCTCCGGCCCGCAGAGTGCTCGAATCAACCCAGACGGGCCTCATTTGAGGCAGTTAGCTAAAGACCGAGCTAAATGGAGAGGATTGCTGGTTGAGGCTCAGGGTCACCCCGAACCAAGCTCCTGTCTTGTGTTTTGCTCTTCACCACTTAGGACAGGGTCCTTCAAAGTTATAAGCCCAGCGATGGAGTGAAAAGAATGGGTATAGAGAACATGTAAGGAGTGGATAGGGAATATTTGTAGGTTGTTTATTTTCTGGAAATACTGAGAAAGGCAAATCATTCTAAATTCCTGAATTGCATGGCGCATCCAAAAACAGGTTTTAAGACGTAGGGACGTGCAGAAGATACCGTACGGTTATATCGATTGAACTGTTGGACGGGCAGGACACAACTCTAGATTTCATCCGAACAATGGTGGTGGAAGTACCGGCACAGGAGTGCAAAGCAGCCAACGTTCTGGCGGTGTTCCAACAAAAGAATTTGGTTATACCATACATTGACTGATTAACAATCAATTTGAATACTTTCCGCTAAACACGTTCTTATAAATTCTGATATGTTTTGGGACCTCCGACCCAAACATGTGAGTTGTACTGAAGTTTCGGACGAATAAATGCTTTATAGATCGTAGCCATGTCTGTAGGAGCGAAGAAACGTATGCATCTTGTAAGAAATCCGATGCATTAAGCATCACTTTTCGCAGCCTGCAGCGAAGGCCAGGGCTAACTCGTATACCAAGCATTTAAAAATCATCGGATTACTCAACATCAACTCATTCTTTTTTAGTTTGTCTACCGTAGTGTCCTGCTTAAGAGATATGAGACAGCACTGGGTTTTTAACGAGTTGAACTCAACTCGGTTTGTGCACCCCAATTGATAATTGCATCAATATCAGAGTTGAGCTCGGTAGACATTCGCTGTCGTTGGGACAGTTTGAGGCACAAAGTAGAATGAGCTACCGTATCAAACGCCTTAGAGAAGTCTAACATGACAAGGAATGACACTTTATCTTCATCTAACGCAATCCGGATATCATCGGGTACACCTATTACGGCGGTGGTACAGCTGTGTTTCTGTCGAAAATCAAATTGTTTTGGAGATCAAATATTATGAGTGGAGAGGTACAGTCCAATTTGTTCTTGTAAGATCTTTTCAAACACTTTCAGCATAAATGGCAGAATGGAGATCGGTCTGAACTCGTCACCCTTGGGCATTTTAGGAACAGGACAGGTCCCCTGTGGAACGTTGTTGCCGGAAATCACACTGTCAGTCATTTAATAAATGGTCTTCTTTTCTAGATGAACGTTCTATCGAAGCTTAGAATCTAATGCCATACCAAGATAATTTGCTGAGTTCGCGTATGTTATTGGTCGACTATTAATATGTACCGGTATAAGCTCAACCTTATTTGTTGTGAAGCCTGCATGCATAGGTTAGGTTTGATCAATTTTATACTCTATTTCTTTGTCTTATTTTGTATTAGCACACAAGCTTCTTGATGTTAGTAACTGTAGAGCTGTGTCGTCGGGAAATGAAGCAATTGTACCAATTTGATCAATTAAGGACTGCGCTCTAAAATATCGGACGTATTCTTAAACTCCCAGAAGCTACTCTACGATGTTTTTACGTTGACGGAAACAAATCTATTACCTAATCATAAGGACACCGAACTTTTTACATCGTTTGCTGCTATATCCATTCACCACAACCTATTAAGGGGTACCAGCTTCCCGTGGATGCACTTGACTTTTTGATGGATACTATTACCCCAGAAGACGATGTAATACTTGTTGGTGATTTTAGTCTAGCACGATTGTGCTGGGCAAAATCAAATGATGACATCCACTTCGTTTCAATTACAGCCTCTTCTGACACGGAAGTCTTATTCACCGGTCGACTTGTGGCTTCTGGTCTACACCAGATGAGTAGTAGCTAAAAAAATTTGGGAAAATTGCTAGATTTAGTTTCTTCAACCGACCATGACAACTGTGTAGTTACCGTTAGTAATCACCTGATCTCTAAACTTGACGCATATCACCGCCCTTATTCTTAACATCTGACGCAGCGTAAATTTAATTTTCGTAAAGCGAACCTTGAATTTTGTCTTTTTCCACGATTTCTAACTGTGCACCTGGCCAAACATGCCCCAATCTGGAGACAGCAATTTTGTATAGATCCTTAGATCTTTGGTCAGCACAGGCAATGATTTTTACGTGCCCTTGATACCACCCAGCATTTCTGCAAGGAACACAGGACCGGGATGGTCACGTAAGACTTGGAGACAATTGGTGGCGAGCTTTATCTTCTACTTTCTACCTTCCTCCATTTGTCAGCTGTGATGCTACCACCCGGATCGCTGTGGTCAACGGCCGCGATCTCCAAGTGTGCCTTAAGTACTTGGTTGAAGGGCTTGGAGGTAGTGTTGGCAAGTACTACCTTGGTCTTTTTTGCTAAGGTGGGAGACTCATCCTGAGATCCTTGACGTTTGGATGATAAGTTCTTGTTGGATGAGTCGGAGGGGAGCTGGACACGTGTTTTTGAGTTCTCTCTCGTTCAGGGATAGCCTGAATGCGGCGAATTAGCTTGTAGGCTAGCCGTCGATCTTGGTAAGAGATCTTGGAGGAAACGACGTTCCGCGAGCTCGAAGCCGAGCTGTCCGTCGCCTCTGAGAGAGATTTAAGAAGGGGATGTGGATCCTTCGAGGAGGAGGGAGTAGCGTGCTGTAAGCTCGAGGCCGAACAGTTAGCTGTCCCTGAAGGTATAGAGATATTGTGGGGGTTGACCCCACGCGTTACATAGTCTGGCTTTTCGATGGGACCAGGTGTTGAGACCACTGTCCTATCCGCCAGCGTACCAGGCGCGCGTGCAGCAATCCTGGGAGCGACCACTTGCTTGCAGCTGCTCGCATAGCTAGTGCTAGGCTTCAAAGCCAATGCGCCAGCAGGAGTTGCAATAGCATAGCTTGCAGGTGTGCTTTCCAGGAGGCTGAAAGACGGTTTTTCAAGAGGACCCTCCTCTTTTCATGGGTTAAGTTCTACTAAGATGATCGCCAATACAGTGTCCTTTTCAGATCATCCGTTTCGAACCCAATCATTGCGACCTTAGGCGTACCTCAGGGTAGCCATTTATGACCTTTGTTATTCGTGTTACCATAAACGATGTCAAGCTTATTACTACGGGATCCAACCTGGCGACTTACGCAGATGATATGAGGATCTTAAAATACATTTTTTGCATTACTGATTCTCAGTCGCCGCAGGTTCACTTAAACCTTTTCCTTATCTGGCGCCAGCAAAACTATCTATTACTTACTCTCGCAGACTACCTCCCCTGCTACCAAGAACTTATTTTTTCAGCAATGAACCTGTTCCCAGAGTTAGTTTAATTCGTGATCTCGGCATCATTTGTGATGCTGAACTTAACTTTCGTTCTCACATCGATCACGTAATCAGCAGAGCTAATTCAACACTTTATAAAACGTTGGTCTAGGGAGTTCTCCAACCCTTACGTAAGCAAATCCCTTTACATGACTTTCGTCAGACCAAATCTTCAGTATGCCAACCAGGCTTGGTCACCATACTATAAAGTCAATATTCAGAGAATTGAAGCTGTTCAGCGTAGATTCATCTTTTTTGCCCTGCGAGGTCTTGGGTGGAATGACCACTACAACTTAACTCCCTATGAGAATCGACTAAAATTTTTAAACTTACAAGCCTTAGTAACACGTCGCGTTGTCGCTGATGTACTTTTTGTGCATCAATTATTAGCCGCAACTATTGACTGCCCTCACCTGCTGCAATTGATTTCGCTTAATACAAACCCTCGACGTTGAAGATATGCACCCCTAATTTGCACTGCCTACCGCTGTACGCAATACGGCCAATATGAACCTCTGAACAGAATGCTACGTAATGCAGATAAGTTCCCTAATATCTTTGACATGCACAGTAGCAAATCTATCCTTCGAATCTCTCTACACAACTTACCTCTTACTTACTTACTAAGGTGGCGCTACAGTTCGGGGTGAACCTGGGCCTCAACCAACAAGCCTCTCCATTTAGCTTGGTCTTTAGCTAACTACCTCCAGTTGCGCACTCCAAGTTGGTCGAGGTCCCCTTGAACTTGTACGTGCCACGTACGGCGGTGATTCCCTCTACTGCCTCGCCCCTAGGCGTAAGATTCAAAGACTCTGCGGGCGGGAGCGTTATCCACGCCGGAGCGTGTCCATTCACTTTACATGTCTTAGCTATCTCAGATGTCCAATACGCAGTTTTTTGACTAGGTCGATGTCGCGGTACAGCTCGTATAGTTCGTAATTGAATCTTCTCCTCCAAAACCCGTCAACGCAAACGGGACCGAAAATCTTACGAAGAATTTTCTCTCGAAGTGACCAAGGCTATCTTCATCCTCTTTTAATAAAGTTCATGTTTCAGCGCCGTAAAGCAGGACTGGGATCATCAAGGTCTTATACAGAGTCTCCTTGGTTATTCGAGATAGGGCTTTACTGTTGAATTGTATTAAAGCCCAAAAGAACAGCGATTGGCAAGAGATATTCTTCGCTTGACTTCTGTGCTGAACTTGTTTTTCGAGTTAATAGCAGAGCCAAGGTAGACAAAGTCACTTACTACCTCGAAGTTATAGCTGCCCACTGTGACGTTCTGTCCAATTCGTCGGTTTTGGCTTTCCCTTCTTGTTGACAGCATATACTTGGTTTTGCCCTCGTTTATCGCTAAACCCATTTTGGGCGCTTCCGCCTCAATGCTTGGAAACGCATCGGTGACAGCCCGCCGAGTTCTTCCAATAATGTCTATATCGTCGGCGTATGCAAGCAGTTGTACAGACTTGTAATAGATTGTGCCTCCGGTGTTGGCTTGTGAGTTCCGCACAATCGGTTCAAGTACAATATTAAAGAAGTCACATGACAGCGTGTCACCTTGTCTAAAACCTTTTTGACATCAAAGGTCTCGGTGAGGTCATTACCGACCTTGATGGAGCAGCGAGCGTTCTCCATCGTCATCCTGCACAGACGGACAGGTTTGGCAGGGATGTCAAAACTAGACATGGTTCTATAAAGCTCTTCTCTATAGATGCTGTCATAGGCGGCCTTGAAATCGATAAGGAGATGGTGTGTATCGATTTGGACTTCTTGGGTTTTTTCCAGGATCTGCCGAAGTGTGAAGATTTGATCGATGGTGGACTTTCCTGGCCTGAAACCGCACTGATAGGGTCCAATCAGGCTGTTGATAATAGGTTTCAGGCGTTCACACAATATCGCAGAAAAGACCTTATATGCGATGTTGAGGAGACCGATGCCTCTATAATTGGCGCAGTTGAGGTGGTCTCCTTTCTTGAGGATCGGGCAAACGATGCTGAGATTCCATTCATCAGGCATACACTGGTCTGACCAAATCTTAGAGATGAGTTGGTATATGCACTCTACCAATTCATCCGCAGCTGCCTTGAAAAGTTCGGCCGGTAAGCCGTCAGGTCCAGCAGCCTTGTTGGATTGAGCTTGGATATTGCTATCCTTCGTTTTGATCAGGTGGACGTAAATATTGACTATCATCGTCTATGTTGAATGGTTCATTCTGCCTGACAGCGGGATGTTGGTCTTCGTCGCCGTTATACAGTCTGCAGAAGTAGTTTTTCCATATTCTCACCACTGACTGTGATTCTACTACGAGGTTTCCATTTTCATCTCTACAGGTTTCTGTACGGGTATTGCTTCTCTGACACGTTCTTTTTACCTTTTGGTAAGACTTCCGTACATTGTTCCTGGAATACAATCTTTCGATATTCTCGAACGCGCGCTTCTCATGCTCTTTCTTCTTCTTTTGGAGAAGCCGATGTTCTTCCCGTCTCTTTTGCTAGTAGAGCTCACGAGCAGCTCTCGTCTTCCTTTGCAGCGCCGCTTTGAATGACTCTTGTTTTGCTGCATGCACTCGCCGGCATTCTTCGTCAAACCAGGGGTTTCGCGGTGGTGGGCGAGCGAGACCCAGCACATCAGTCGTGGCGTTTCTGATGGCATGTTGGAAGCGTTGCCACTGGTCTTCGGCACTTGATACTGGCGGCATAGGGGTGATTGAGAGATTTCGGGATACGCGTTCAGCGAAGAGTCTGGCGGTCTCTTGCGATTGTAGCTTTAAATTTTCTTACAGTGATTCTTCTTTGTTCCTCAGTTTGCAATAGCCGCATTCGTACCTTGGCTACAACAAGGTAATGATCCGAGTCTATGTTGGCCGCTCGGAATGTCCGGACATCCAGAATACTGGAGGCATGCCTTGCTTTGATCGCAATATGATCAATTTGGTTGATCGTTACATGATCATTGGACCGCCATGTCTGCTTATGAATATTGAAGTGACGTGTTTGCTCCACAGCGAAATCAATTAGCCTTAGTCCGTTATCAGACGTGGTGTTGTGTAGGCTATGCTTACCGACTGCCCTACCAAAGACGTCCTCCTTTCCTATTTTGGCGTTAAAATCGCCCAATACGATTTTAACGTCGTATTTAGGACATTGCTCGTATGTTTTGTCGAGGAGCTCGTAAAAACACTCCTTGGTGGCAGGGTCCTTATCTTCCGTGGGTGCATTAACACACATTAGGCTTATGTTAGCGAATTTAGCCTTGATCCGGATAGTCATAATATGCTCGCTCACGTGTCGGAAGCTTAAGACTTCTTGCCTAAGTCTGCCGCGTATAACAAATCCGCATCCGAATAAGCGCTGCCTGTTGCCTCTGTAGCAATCACCGTAGTACATGTCACAGATTTTCATCCTCTTTTTGCCCAGCCCATCCCATTGCACTTCCTGGATGGCGGTTATATCTGCTTTGTAGCAGTCTAGGGCATCTGCTAATTGTTCGGCTGCACGTGGTCTGTAGAGGGACAGAACATTTCATGTACAGATCCGAAGATCGTTGTCCTTATTTCGTTTGCTGGGGTCGTCATCATTTGAGCCGTCCTTATCCGAGGCTTTTGGTTGTTTCGAAACCAATATGTTTTTTACGTAGTAGGGAAGTTACCCCGACAGCACAACCCCCAACCTGGAGAGCCAATTCCTTTAGTTATACCCCTAGGACGAGGGGCCAGTCACACCGGTGCCAGTAGTCCACTACGGGAGCATGAGCGCTGCCGTTGTCCCATTAAGGGCTCCTTCGCCACCATCTCTATTTCAACATCCTTACCAACATTGGAATTTGCTTACCGAATACGTCGAAGCAGCTCGCGCAAGGTATTCACTAAGTTTAACCTAACTGGAACTAAGACGCCATCGTTGACTCCGTCTAGGGAACTCATCCGCCATCCCCCCTCTCTCTCTCTCTCTCTCTCTCTCTCTTTCTCTCTCTCTCTCTCTCTCTCTCTCATCTGCTGCCGCGAATAATCTTCCAAACGGGGTTGGTTACCCATTTTTTGGATTAAGGTACTAGGCACCCGGCTGTCACCGCGTGGAAGTTGAGAGTAGGAGTTGGTAGGCCTCAGCTAAGTGGAAACGCTTGTGTTTTCATATAATCGCATGCACTACCGTTTGGCCAGCACAGTCGCAGTCGTAAGTTCACTATTCCAGCATTATGTTACTACATATTTTTGTTAACACAAATTAACTTGAAATAGAGATCTATTATTATTATTATTATTATTTTATTAGTTGATGGAATCTTAGCACAATTGAAATAAATTTCAAAAAGACTATGCCTACCACAGTTCGGTTAGATTTGTAATAAATTTTACTTTAACGACATTTTTTTTCAATTCATTTCACCATTTTGTAAATTTCGTAACAATTGTATCGACGTGTTGAATTTGGAACTAACGTTTTTTAGACTGTACTATGTACATCATCTACTGACTGCAAAAATTTGTAGCAGATAGGAGTGGATTAGTATTCACTAAATAACCTCAAAGCCCCTTACAAGCTTTTTATTATATTTCAAAGATCAAAAATCTAGCTCCGTAGGTTTTTCTTTCCTAATTTCAAAACTGAATTACATATTTTCAAAATGAATTTCCGCTAATTTCGAAGAGCAGCTAACTTCATGACTTAACCTCCCAAGTCTGTAAATTCAATATCTTACGTTACGTGCTGCTTATGACATTTACATAAGACGTCATTCACAATCGACAGATATCGCAATTCCGATCGATCTGCAAAGCATTCTAGTTCTAGATATCTTTTTCTTTTTTTGATTCAGTGTCATACAAAAGTTACAACGTACTGTATACATTTTCAATCTCCTTCGCTGACATCGTCATTTGTTTCAATCTAAACAGTGTCATTACAATTTTGGCATTTTGAACACTTTTTTTTGCACAAAAAATTGCATATCATACCTACTTCTTAGTATTTGTATCTATACATCCAAGAAGGCAGAAAGAAAAAAAAAAAGACCAATTGGCTGTGATTTTTAACTCAATTCGATTAGAATCGATTCGAAACCAACTCAAGTTAAAATTAGAACATAGCTCAAGTGCACACACATTCAAATCACTATACTGCTTGCCCTGAAAGATACACGTTCCAATTAGTATCGCGCGCACATACACCCCCACAAGCGTATGCAAATAGTCGAAACGCTATGCAGATACAATCTCAGAAATGTGCATGTATATACAAATTGATCGTGAGATCTTGCCTTAAAGGATGGCACCATGCGTAACTGCGAGTAATTTCTACTTTAGTCAGTTTAAAAAATCGGTACTGTGCAGTAAGATACTGCTCCTTTCTTTGTGTTTTGATATCTTTTGAGAAGAACAGCCTTGACCGGTCGCAGTTCGGTTTGACTAAGGTGCGTGCCTACAAAGTGCGGGTTGCTATTTGAAAATAAATTTTCTTTTCTAAGTCAAGTGATTTCAAGAAAAAAAAAAAAATGATAAAAAGTGAAGATATGCTCGACTCAAGTGTATCGCATCACATCTATCGCGGCTTACAGTCGAACATATTGACGACCGCGAATTTCCCGCCGCTACAGTGCGATCAATCGTCAATCCGTTTGCATCAGAATTCTCCGGAATTGTGTGAGGAAAAACCGAATATTAACTACCTCGACAGGAAATACTACATGCAACAGAGTCCTTCGCCGTACACCTCTCATCATCATCATGTTCAGATGTCCACCCCCTCGGGTAGTCCGCAATCTGTACTTATGTCCACCGGACTGATGCCACAGTCACCTAAGGTTGAAAACCCTATGAATTTGGGAAATTTCTCCATCGGCGGGAATAGTAATAACAAATCGATTCTGATTCCCTCCTCCTTGGCTCAGATAAACCACTACACGTCGACCATTAAGTATTGTCCTAGCAGCTCCGTTCTGAATTCTCTAAACAATACCAATAGCTATCACAATAACAATAACAATACCAGCAATAACAACAACAATCACCCGAGTCATGATGCGGAAAATTTGGACATCAAGTCCACGGGTGATTTACTTGCGACAAATGGTTCAGGTCAGAGGATACAACATGTCAGTTCCAGTGGTGTGAACTGTATCGATTCGGTGACATATTCGAATAGTTCATCACCGGCAAAGTCAATTAATGGACAATCTGAACAGGTGAGCCAAGGACAACAGCAGTCTCAAGGACAACAGCAACAGTTGACTTCACCGGATACAACGAAAAAGTCAGGTGCTAGACGGCCTGAAAAGCCTGCCTTAAGCTACATAAATATGATAGCAATGGCGATCAAGGAATCACCCAGCGGAAAGCTGACCTTAAGCGAGATATACACGTATCTACAAAAGAAGTAAGTACTCGAGTGCAATTTTTTTTCAGTTTATATAAATATGATCCTTGAGAGTATTGTCTAGGAATCTCAGCAAATACAATACAAATATTGAGGCCATTCAAAAGAAATTTGAATCAAAAATGACAAAATGCCGTCGGATGAATTTTTAACGCCATTTTTGGAGGAGTCCTTTTCCGCTCTAAAACAAAATAAGACAAGAATACAATAAATTTTAGATACACTTCCATTATTATTTTGCCTCTTTTTTAAGAACTGGAATACTGCTTATCCTTCCCATAACTGAATGAACTCAAATAAGCCGTACTCAGGTACGCCCTTAAAGCTAAAGGTTTATTTCACTTAAGATATGCCTGACTTAAACTATACTTTAAACAAAATATTTTCAACTTTTTAATCATAGAATTCAATAAAATTAATTTTGTATGTGTGTACTTGCTACCGGCATACAATCGCAACTTAGCTCTTTAACACGTTGGCTGCTAGTGCATCACCGGCGATTATATCAAAAATCTTCCCCCTTGTGCCAATGTATCACGGGTGATACACTCATAGACCTTCAGAATTTCGGGTCTGCCACAAAAATGAAGAGTTTATTGAAATTTATAAATGAAATTTAAGAGTAAACATATTTTATTATATAAAGAAAAAAAAAAAAAAAACAATTAATTCATGGTACTTAAAAAAAAAATAATGAAATTCATAAAAAATTTAAGAAATTTTTCTTAATATATATGCACTTATGATAGGGTACACAAATCAGGCTTTATGCATCTTAATTTCTTGGAAACGTTAAAGGCATAAAAATGGCTTTTCCGGACACTAAGAACAATACGGGTTCACGAATTTTGCCTTTATCCTTGTAGTTGCAGCTGACGCAGTAGCTGTTACCTCAGTATAGCACTTTCGACAGCGATGTCTTTTTCGCCTACCATCTGTGGTGCGGTTGATGCTGTTAAAATATGTTTTTCTTCCCTAGGTCTTGGTGCCGTTAATGAATTATCTTGACCACTTAAATAGAGAATAATATTCTGGCGAAACTCAGATATCTGTATATTGGGATTAGTTTTGTTATATAACAGATATGCATTTATAACCGCCGTATTTAAAAGGATATCAAATGCTTTATGGAACCATCGGACAGTTTTGCGGAGAGGACTGAAGTAGCTTGCCAATTGATCAGCTAAGTCTATACCTAGATTTCAAAAATTCGTTTATATAAATTTACGAAACTTATGAAATATGCACCTTGCTTGCATTTATTGTATTCCAAGATTACATCAGGTTTGAGAATATCTGCACCTAGCTTGCTCTTTTTTCCTAAGGGGACAAGTGCACCAATATTTGCTGTGGCCAAAAATCGAACTTCTCTTTTATCTCTCCAGTATCCAACTACTATACCAGACATTTCATAAGAAATACATTACCCCTTTTTCAGCATTTGAGTCAATTTAGGCAAGCCTTTTCCATTCTTTCGTAAAATTCAATGTAGATGTGTTTTTCTATTTAGACAAGCATTAGCCAATTCCATCGAAGTGTAGAAATTATCGACTGTTAGATTTCGGTTCTCTCCAAAGTAACCTTCTATCAGCCGAAGGCAAATTTTAGTTGAAAGGGATAGACCTATTGTTGTGTTCCCCGTGCAGGGACGGGTTAAGAATATCACTGCAGCGCCCCCCAACAACTAGCGCTTGTCGTAAAAGGCGACTAAGGGGACAAATCAGATCTAGGCAATATAACACCCAAGTGAGAATAGCGACACATATACCACCTTAAAAACCCTCCCACAAGTGTGCATGCGAGTCCGTGGGTTGACACGACTGGAGATCACCGGTGTCATAGAAGAAAGATCAAACAATACTAAAACAGGAGCATGCACGGGTCAACAAACAAACACCATCGCAATATGGTAATATTGCAAAACTGTATCATTATGGCAATACTTGCTAAAAGGAAAGGCACTACCCCGCCAGGCACTACGACAGCTGTACATGGTACTGATCCTGGACCGAGCAGAAATTTCGGGTCAGAGCTATACGGATTCCGCGGGCTAGCAAAATAATGAAATAGTTTGGATGCAATTTGAGGGTCGCGAGTTGGAACGTTGGCAGCATGACCGGTCGAAGTTACGAGCTGGAAGAGCTGATGAATAGAAGGCGGGTGGATATCTTATGTGTCCAAGAGACGAAATGGAAAAACACCGGAAATCGGGCGCGTTTCTTGGACGTTAGGACAAAAGATTACAAGATGTTCTACTACGGAACGGAAAAAGCTGAGAACGGATTCGGTATCATCCTTGCGGCAGAACTACTTGGTAACGTCTTGAGCATTTCGAAGTCCGGCGACCGTTTGATGTCTCTCAAACTAGTAATACAAGAAGAGGTGTGGAATATTGTCAATGCATATGCTCCCCAAAATGGGTGCAATCAGAGAGATAAAGATGCATTTTGGCTAGATTTCCACAATCTCCTTAAGAACATCCCAAAGGAAGAATTTCTGTTTGTTGGAGGAGATTTGAATGGACATGTCGGGAAGTCAAACGAAGACTATGAAGACTGCCATGCAAGACTAGGATATGGCACCAGAAACCTTCCTGGTGAAGACATCTTAAGCATATGCAAATCACATGGTCTTATCGTGTTAAATACCATGTTCATCAAACAAAGCCGACACCTGATCACTTACAGCAGTGGTGGAGATGAAACTCAGATTGACTACCGTTTGGTAGCCAGTTTCATGAAGCCTCGGGTAAAAGATTGCAAATTGATCCTGGGAGAGGCAATCGCTCGGCAACACCGTCTCCTGCTAACAGAAATTTTTATGAAAACACCAAAGAAAAGCAAACAAACAAGGGTCTCTGAGAAAATGAAGTGGTACAATCTGGACAAAGAAAAAGGCGAGGCTTTTGTTTTCGTAATGAAAAATTACCTCTCTCACACCATCAACGGAGCTGAGGAAGAAGAAAGCAGAGCACAAAATATGTAGGATTCCCTACGGCGAACTTGCTTAAAGAAGGCCAAATCACTGCTAGGAGCTTCAAAATACCACCATCAACACGCCAAAGAAACATTGTGGCGGAATGATGAAGCTAAGAATGTGATAAAGGAGAAGAAAGCGGGTTTCAAAGCTTGGTCAAAGTGCACCTCTAATAATAGTGACGAAAAAGTTCGCCTCGAAATGGAATACAGATGTTGCAAGAAAAAAGCGAAGAAGAAGTGCGCCCAGCTTCAAGCAGAGAGTACAGAGGGTCTGTGTCGGGAGTTGGAGAAAATATCTTTCCCGGTTGCTGATGCAAACCAGGCTATCCAGGAGCTGCGAAGACAAAATATGAACAAGATCGCAACCATCTTCAAAATAGCCGCCCAAAGAAGGAGGAATGCTCAAGAAGAGATTCGTTCGCCAAAGTTTATTGACAATGCTCACGGCCAGCTTCTTGTGGATGACAACAAAATTCTGCAGAGGTGGCGGCAGTATTGTGAAGAAGTTTTGAATGAATAGTTTCTCCGGCTATACTTTCCAAGAGGCACCCCTAACTTTGAAGAAATACCCGACATTACAGTCGAAGAAGTTAGTGAGGCGGTCAAATACTCAAAAAAACGAAAAGCGGTTGGGCCAGACGAGATACCCTCTGAGTTCTGGAAAAAGATGGGAGACATCGGGTTCAGATGGCTCAGAATTCTCATCTCCAAATTTGTGAGAGGTGACCCAATGCCGAATCAATGGAGGGAAAGTTACCTTCTCCCTGTATACAAAGGGAAGGGTGATACGGGAAACTGTGATAACTACCGTTCGATTAAGCTGATGTCACACAACATGAAGATCGTTGAGCGGGTATTAGGTGGCCGACTGCGAAAAATAATACGCCACTCTGATGATCAGTGCGGGTTTGTCTCGGGTAAATCAACCACAGATGTAATCCAAAGTATAAAGTATATATCATAATGGAAAAACATCGTGATTCCTTAAGGGATTTGCATATTGTATTGGTTGACTTTGAAAAGGCACTCGACAGACAACCACGAGATCTTATATGGGTGGCGCTAAGACATCGAGGGGTTCCAGAAACCTATGTACAGATGATCATGGACATGTACGAAGGAGCAAAGACAAGAGTAAGATGCCCCGCTGGAGTAACCGAAGAGTTCTCAATCAAAGTCGGGGTGCACCAGGGAAGCGTTTTAAGTCCTTTGCTCTTTATTACAGTCCTTGATTATCTGCTTGAAGGTAAAGTGATGGACCTCAAGGTACATCAGTTATTTTTTGCTGACGATGGAGCCATCATAAGTGAGGATCCTACATCCCTGCAACGAGCACTTGATGTGTGTGTGGACGCTCTGGAGGGAAATGGGTATCGCATTAGTTCAAAAACGACAGAGTACTTGTGCTGCCCATTCTCTGATCCACTCAGGCCTATTCCAGACATTTATTTGAATGGAACAGTGCTTCCCAAGTGCGAAAAGTTCAAATATTTGCGATTTATGATCAATAGCAAAGCAACTTGTGATGACGACATCAATAATCGCGTAAGCGTAGGGTGGATGAAGTGGCGAGAAAATTCCGCTTTCTTCTGTGGCAGAAAAATCCCACCTAAGTTGAAAGGAAGACTCTACACCGCAGTTGTGCGTCCAGCGCTTACATACGGTTCACAATGTTGGACGATGTACAAAACGTATGAGAGTAAATTAACGGCAGCTGAGATGAAGATGCTTCGCATGACAGCAGGATTGACAAAGCTTGATCGAATAAGAAGTTTGAAGATCCGCGGAAACTTTCACATCAAGGAAACCATCGTACAAAAGATAGAGCGTGACCGGCTCAGCTGGTATTGCCACGTTCAAAGAAGAGATCATTTGAACCCCGTTAAAAAGGCAATATCAATGCACGTTCCCACATCGCGATGTGGGAAAGGCAGGCCTATAAACTCCTGGATCAGACAAATGCGAGGACCTCGGCATTTCATTGGCCTCAGTAACCGAGTGATCCAAAATCGGCAAGCCTGCCGATATTTTCTGAGGTCAAATAGGCAGATCAGTAGAAATGCGGTGAAGTGAGAGGGTTGTGATCTCTTGTTTTCGGATCATAGCCTCGCTGATAAAAGGAAGAAGAAGAAGAAGAAGAAGAATGTATATGTTCAAACTTTTTATAAGTAAAGTCAATATGGACTGACTTGGACTCATTCAATTTGATTCTCCACTTTTTAGGCCACTCACAGATTTTGTTTATGCCTATTTGGAGTTTTTCGGTAAATTCTTCATTAGTTCTCCCTTCTGCTAGTATTGCAGTATCATCTGCAAATGTTGCCATAATATGGTTTTCTAGTTCCGGAATATCACTAGTATATAATAGGTATAATATAGGGCCCAGTACACTACCTTGCGGTACGCCAGTCTTTATTTCTCTTAGTTTAGAATTTAGAATAAAACAACAGAATACTTACTGTTGTTTTATTCTAAACTGTCTTCCATCTAGATTAGATTTAAGAATGGAAGCATACTGCTTTGGCACTATACATCTTAATTTATAGATAAGTCCTTCGTGCCATATTTTATCAAAGACATGCGCCACATCCAAGAACACAGCTGAACAGACCTTTCTTTCGTCTAATGAAGAAATCGATACCCTCCCCGACAACAGATTTTCGTCCAATTAGCATATTGTTGTGCTTATAGAAAGTATTTGAGAAAATCCTTACTAAACAGATGTCAATCTATCTAGATCGACATAGTCTATTATCCCCAGTTCAATGTGGATTCCGAGCACAGTATAGTTGTTCTACTGCTATGATTAAGGTGCTCGATGACATTAGAATAAAATTTGACTTAGACTACGTAACAGTCTTGTGTTTTCTTGATTTCTCGAAGGACTTTGACCGCGTAAATCACGCAATTTTGTGTGAAAAACTTGAGTCATATTTTGGCTTTAGTAATAGTTCTGTCTGTATAATTAGAAATTATTTGGATAACCGAAGTGAAAGGGTTAGCGTTGGACACAGATCACCTCAATCAAGGAATTTGCTGGCTGATGTACCTCAATGCTCAATATTAGGTCCTATTCTATTCTGCGTGTACATCAATGATCTTCCTAAGGTATGTTCAAATGTTCGCTTGCATTTATATGCAGATGATGTACAAATTTACTTGTCTACATTTATCGGTCTTGTGGAGGATCTTGTTTGTAGAATGAATGAAGATCATTTAATGATTTATAACTGGTCGTTAAAAAATGGGCTATCTATGGATCCAAAAAAACTCAATCGTTAGTTATTTCGAAGAACTATTCTAATACTGAAAATGTACCACCTATTTTCATCTCTAATACTCCAATACGATTTGTGAATACCGCAACAAGCCTTGGTTGCAAGATAAATAAGTCTCTTTCTGCCCGTGACCACATTAATTATACAGTTGGTCGGATTTATGCTGGCCTGCGCAAACTTTGGCTGATATCTAGTTTTACTCCTGTAGACACAAAATTACGACTTATAAAGACCTTATTAGCGCCTCTTATCGATTATGCAGTAGTTGTGTACTGTAAACCCGATTCTCAGTCCTTCCATAAATTACTTGTTGCCTTCAACGACATGTTAAGGTATGTTTTTGGACTTCGTAGATATGGCCATGTATCACACTACCAAAAAATGGTTCTTGGATGTACTCTACAACAGTTTTTCGACGCTAGGTCCTGCGCATTCATACACAAGATCATTGTTGCGCAAAACCCCCTTTATCTCTTTGAAAAACTGCAATTCGTACAGTCTGCAAGAACTCGAAACCTAATAACTCCGTCCATATACTATTTAAACTCGCCACGCCTTTTCTGGAATGCTCTGCCAACTACAATAAAACAAATAATCGGAGACACAAAATTTAAAAAGACTCTTATTGAGTATTATTGTTAATAGCAATTATCACTTAGTTTTCTCGCATCCTCCTCTTTTTTGTCCACATCCTTTCTCAACTTCTCAACTTCCTTTCAATTAATTTTCTTCTGTCTTGTTCTTAATTATTTCAATGTATCCATGTTATTCTCTTTAACTTAATTTCTTTAAAATTTCTTTATTCACTAAATGTTTTTCTTTTATTGCAAGTTGTATAATATTGTTTTATTTGTACCTTTCCTTTAAATTATTCATAATAAACTGAAACTGAAACTAATGCTTCTTCGATCTTATCCGTAATTCTGTGTATCTGTTTTATCGTAGAGTGCTGCCTTCGAAAATCAAATTGATGGTTCGGAATCAGCTTTTTCCTTTCAATTGTTTTTATTTAAACGTTTAGGGAGCACTTTCTCAAACACTTTTGATATCGTCGGCAATAGCGATATAGGCCTGTAAGATGATACTACAATTGGCGGTTTACCTGGTTTGTGAATCATTAGGACATCAGGAACCTTCCACGAACTAGGGACAAATTTAAGCTTAAATGTGGCATTTATTAAATTTGTTACTTCAATTATTGCCTTTATGGATAAGTTCTTTAATACGTCGCCTGATATAAGGTCATATCCAGAACTTTTTTTTGCATTTATTTCATGCTTGGTTAAGTTGCATATTTCGTTAGGATTTGTAGGTAGAATCTCTTTGCTTTCCTTTTCAGATGGTTCTTATAGCATAGCTTGTCTGTTTAAATATGTTTTCTAGGTAGTCTGCGAAAAGAATGGCTTTATCCTCATCGCTTCTTGCCCAGTTTCCATCAGGTGTTTTGATTGGAGATATTTGTACAATAGGTTGTTTTAGTCCTTTTGTATCTTTTCATAGAGAGTCATTTGTAGCGTATTTACCTGCTAATTCTCTGAGGTACATTTTCATTGAGTTTTCTTTCAATTTTTTAATTTCTCTTTTCAGTTGCTGACTAAAGTTGTTTAGCTTCACTTTATGTTGTGGAGCTCTTGTTCTCTGCCATGTTCTTCTTGCTCGTCTTTTATCTACTACTAAATCCTTTACTTCTTTCGGGTAGTTTCTTTTCATATTCTTTTTATTTACTCCGGGAGTGCTTCCCAGACCGTTTTCTGGATATCGCTGACCAACTTACGTGCTTCTCTTTCTATATCATTTTTGGATATAAGAGGTGTCATTATAAATAAATAAATATTTGGCACAACAGCTCTTTAAGTGGCAGGGCCTAGCTTTTCGCAACCACTCATGTTGTGTGCGTTATATTTTTCACATGAATGGAAGGGACCTACAGTTTAGTGCCGTATCCGAACGGCGATTTGAGAAGCTTTTTCGTGACAATGATACTCTCGGATGTTTGTCAGACCTTCGCGAGTGGTGGGGCCGTGAAAAAACTTTTTTGGTGTTTTCTGAGATTCGAACTTGGAACCTCACGTGCAATGATCCGACACACTAACCACTTACGCCACTGTGCCCACAGAGGTAAATGTTAAACTGCTCTGCCATCTCCGCAAGAGACGAATGGCAGTCTAGGGCTTACTTACTTACTTAGATGGCGCTACGGTCCGGGGTGGATCTGGGCCTCAACCAACAAACCTCTCCAGCTAGCACGATTACGAGGCAGCTGCCTCCAGTTGCGTACGCCAAGTTGGTTGAGGTCCCCTCCACTTGTTTGCTCCACCTACCGCGAGGTCGTCCTCTACTGCGTCGTCTATCCGGGGTGGATTCGAAAACTTTCTTAGCGGGAAGGTTGGGCTCCATCCGCTCTAAATAACCCAGCCATCTTAGTCACTGTATGTGAACTCTTCTGGCTAAGTCGATGTCCTTGTACAGGCCGTATAGTTCGCCATTGTACCTTCTTCTCCACTCACCGTCTATGCAGACGGGACCAAAGATCGCTCGAAGAACTTTTCTCTCGAAATAACCAAGGGCATCCTCATCCGGTTTTGTCAAAGCCCATGCCTCTGCGCCATACAGCAGGACTGGGATGATTAATGTCTTATAAAGAGTTACCTTAGTAGTTCGAGGTAGGGTTCTGCTACTCAATTGTCGTTTTAGCCAATAGAAACAACGATTGGCAAGAGTAATTCTCCGTGTGATCTCCCTACTGATGTCATTTGCGGAGTTCACCATAGAGCCTAGGTAGACAAAATCCTTTACTACCTCAAAATTATATCTGTCTATTGTGGCGTTCTGTCCAAGACGCCGATGTTGGGTGTCCTTTTTTGTAGACAGCATATATTTTGTTTTGCTTTCATTGACCGCTAGACCCATCTTTGCTGCCTCGATCTCATTACTCGTAAATGCCCCATTGATGGCCCGCTGAGTTTTTCCGATTATGTCAATGTCATCGGCATAAGCGAGTAGTTGTACAGACTTGAAGAAGATTGTGCTTCCCGGCTTGGCTTGTGAGTTTCGTACAATTCTCTCAAGTACTATGTTACGAGATCGCATGATAGCGCGTCACCTTGTCTAAGACCTTTCCTGACATCGAACGGTTCGGTGATGTTCTTACCGACTTTGATGGAGCAGCGAGAGTTCTACATCGTCATTCTGCACAAACGGACGAGTTTGGCAGGGATGCCAAGACTAGACATGGCTCTGTATAACTCGTCTCTATACACGCTATCATAGCCAACTTTGAAAACGATAAAGAGGTGGTGGGTATCGATTTTGTATTCATGGGTTTTTTCCAAGATCTGCCGTAGTGTGAATATTTGGTCAATGGTGGACTTTGCAGGCCTGAAACCGCACTGATAAGGACCTATCAGGTTGTTGACGATCGGTTTTAGCCGTTGACATAATACGGCAGACAGGATCTTATATGCGATGTTGAGGAGACTTATACCTCTGTAATTGGCGCAGTTCAGAAAAAACAAATAAATAAAACAAATATTTGGCGCAACAGCTCTTTAAAGTGCCAGGGCCTAGCTTCTCGCAACCACTCATGTTGTGTGCGTTATATTTTTCACACGAATGGAAGGGACCTACAGTTTAATGCCGAATTCGAACGGCGATTTGAGAAGCTTTTTCATGACAACAATACTCTCGGATGTTTGTCAGACGCTCGCGAGAGGTGGGACCGTGAAAAAAATTTCTTGGTATTTTCTGGGATTCGAACTTGGAACCTCATGCGTAGTGATCCGACACACTAACCACTTACGCCACGGCGCCCACGCAGTTCAGAGGGTCTCCTTTTTTTCAGGATCGGGCAAACGATGCTGAGGTTCCATTCATCGGGCATACTTTCGTCCAAACGGATTTTACAGATGAGCTGATGCATGCTCCTTACCAACTCATCTCCTCCTGCCTTGAAAAGTTCAGCGGCAAGGCTGTCGGCTCCAGACGTCTAGGGCTACTACTGAATTTATAGAGATCGATTCCAAGGATTTGATTGCAGTTTGACTATCTGACAAGATACGGATATCCTTGGCGGATATCACGTTTTTCTTTAGTCAGAATAAGACCTCCTTAATCGCAATTATTTTTTTTTTGTTTTGTAACTGATGACGAAGTCATCGTAAAGGAAGAACCGTTTGTGGTTCCCTTCGATATAGTGATGTACTATAGTTTGTTGTAATACGAGTAGTATGTACATGCAACCTCTCATGCAGAGCAGAAAGCTGCGCGTTTCACGGTGTGGAGGGTACGTCCGGATCTCGCCATTTTCTCACTATGGCGCCATTTTCGCGCTAAAGAAGACGTTATAGGTGATCTACGCGATAGAGGTTGTAACATTCTCGACGCCGTGAACCTTTTAAAAAAGGAGAGAAAACGACCCGAGCGTGGAGAAGAACCTATAGTGAAATGTAAACTTTTTTTTTTTTTTTTATAATTTGCGCGCACTCAAAGGGTTATGAATACCTTTAACATGTTTACACACAGTGCGGGCGTTGGAAAGGATGGATAGAGAGAGAGAGAAAGATTTTGGTGTAGTGGTTCATGAAGCTCAGTTGTTTATGCTTCAGCTATTCTCCGGGGGTGGCGTCCAGATAATTGGGGAGATTTTTGTTATTATTGTCATTGCTTCTGATTCGCAGTACTTTTTTCCCGATAATCGATGTCAAGGGCAAATCATGATCAACAGAACGAATAATTTTTCCAGCCACATGACCAAGCTACTGCCAGTGTTATGCCTTCGCAGTAGTGTTCACAGAAGCTTTTGCAAATGATCGGACTGACTTTTTATATTTCATGAGAAATAAATAAATGCTTGCTCACTTGCTCAAGATTTGAACCATGAACCATTAGCGTGGCAATTGACGACGTTACCACTACACCATTGCCACCCCCTAACTTCCGCTTTTTGTGCTGTCATTCGATAAAACGGAAAGCCAGGAAAAGATATATAACATTCGTACAATCATGAGTATGGTCGTTAAAATCGAGCCGCTACGTGTCAACACGAAGACCATCCCTCAATGTAAGCGTTGCCAAGAGTTTAACCATACACAGGCGTACTGTCGGAATGAGCCGCGCTGCGTTAAGTGCGCTGGAAAACACTCTTCGGAAAATTGCAGTTTGAGCAAAAATGAAAAAGCAACTTGCGTTAACTGCAAAGGAAGGCACCCAGCAAATTATCGCGGTTGCGAAGTCGCTAAGGAACTACAGATGCGACGGAAAAAATCTACAACGCCGATCGTACGGGGAACAAAATCAACCAACCAGCCTTCTGAGCCGATTAAACGTACGTCAAAGTCGTCCACTAAAAAGGCTGAGCGAAAAATAACCTCGGATAAGCCAGCGAACCCCGTACGTCTGACGTATTCTACGGCTCTGGTCCGTTGAATGAAATTCTGAGCTGCATCCACGCTAAGTTCGAGGAACAATGTGAAGTTAACAAACGGATTCTCGAACGTCTTAGTAACGTCGAAAGCTTTTGTATGGCTAACCTTATATCTAAATCTAAGTAAATATGGACGCTTTGCTTAAAATAGTAACATGGAATGCAAATGGACTCTTACAAAAATCTAACGAATTAGAAATGTTTCTAATAAGAGAAAATATCGACATATGTTTGATCTCCGAAACCCATCTAACAAGGGAGTCGCAAATAAAGATAAGAGGCTACGCTGGTTATCACGCCTACCATCCTTCTGATAGAGCGCGGGGCGGTTCGTCCTTATTCATTAAAACTAACATCGAACATTCGGCCTATATAAGCATAGAGCTGGAAAAACTGCAGTTGTGCGCGGTAAGGGTTAAAAATAAACACCTGAGCTACAATATAGCATCTGTTTACTGTCCGCCGCGATGCTTACTAGAAAAAGATGACTACTTTCGTGTCTTCAATGACCTTGGTTCAAATTTCCTTTTTGGTGGAGATTTCAACGCGAAGCACACCTTCTGGGGTTCAAGATGTACATCTTCTAAAGGAAAAATTCTCTACGAAGTGGCATATGAATTCGGTTGTTGTTTTTATTCGACAGGAAAACCGACCTATTGGCCAACTGACTCACAAAAAATTCCCGATCTTATCGATTTTTTTGTTACAAAAGGCATTTACGAGAAGTTTATTACAGTCAAAGAACGTTTTGATCTCTCTTCTGGCCACTCGCCGGTAATTTTATTACTTGGAGAAGCGCTGATCAAGAAAAAAGGACCTCCAAGAATCACTAGCAATAGAACAAACTGGGAGGGCTTTAGAAATGATTGCGAAACAAATATCGCCTTAAATGTATCACTTAGAACACCTTGTGAACTAGAGGACGAAATTGATCGTTTCGTGGAAGCAATTCAAAGAGCGGCATGGAGAAACACTCCTTCTAGAAGCTATAAGATCAACCGCAACGAAAAGTATCCCAGAGAAATCGTTGAACTGGTGAGAGAGAAACGAAAAGCACGAAAGAAATGGCAAAGCACTCGTGCACCGCAGCATAAAACGGTCCTTAACCGACTATGCAATCGCCTTAAAGATAGTATTCGCGAATTTAAAAGCAAAAAGATAGCGACCTATCTTGCAAATCTCTCCGGTGAAAGAGAATCAAATTATTCGCTTTGGAAAGCGCTAAAAGGCATCCGGAAACCTCAAAGGCAAGCACCACCAATTCGGAAAATCGATCGAAACTGGGCCAAGAGCGACAAAGAAAAGGCAGAACTTTTTGCTTTGCACTTAGAAGAAACGTTCAAGCCGTTCGACTGCCCTTCTGAACTGAGGGAAGTAATTAAAAATTTAAAGACAAAAAAAGCTCTGGGTTACGACTTGATAACGGCGCAGGTAGTCAAGGAATTGCCGAATAAAGCTATTATCAAACTGCTCTATTTGATCAACGCTTCGTTCAGATTGCTTTATGTTCCGAGGCAATGGAAACTCGCCGAAATTATAATGGTCCCGAAATCAGGCAAACCGCTAAATGAGAAGAAATCATATCGGCCTATTTCCCTATTGCCGGTTATCTCAAAAATATTTGAAAACTTCTTTCCAAACGTCTACAGCCCGTAATCGACGAAAGACGTCTCATTCCTGACCATCAGTTTGGATTTAGAATTAAACATTCTACAATTGACCAAGTCCACAAAATAACTGACGCGATTGAGAAAGCTCTGGAAGAAAAAAAGATTTGTTGTGGTGTATTTCTTGACGTCTCACAAGCTTTCGATAAGGTTTGGCGCGAAGGCTTGGAGTATAAATTGCAACGACTACTGCCACGGCAACTCTTTCTAATCTTACTATCGTATCTCACCGAGAGACTCTTTCGTGTTAAGCAGGGAAACGATTACTCTGACTTCAAGGAGATTGCGCCCGGAGTTCCACAAGGAAGTGTCCTTGGCGCACTTCTATATGTACTCTACACACGTGATATCCCGTAGGAAAGAAACTGTGTCGTCGCCACGTTTGCGGACGATACGGCGATATTGACCACGGGCGAAACTATTGAAGCAGCAACTGGAAAGCTGCAACGTGCTATTAATAAAGTCCACGCTTGGACGAATGCTTGGCGTATTGTGCTGACCGAAGGCAAATCTACTCACGTTAACTTTACCTATTAAAAAGTGGATAGATTACCTCTATATCTTAACTCGGCTCAAATACCGTAAGCAAACGAAGCAAAATATCTAGGAATGACTCTAGATGTTAAGGTCAAATGGAAATCACACGTGAAAAAGAAACGCGACGAGCTAGAACACAAATACCGACAAATGTACTGGTTACTCGGAAAACATTCGAAGTTGAGCCTACATAACAAACTGCAAGTGCTAAAGCCTGTGTGGACGTATGGTATACAACTATGGGGTTGTACCAAGAAAAGCAATAGAAACATCATACAAACTTTTTAAAATAAAGTTCTTAGAACGATCGTTAACGCACCGTGGTATGTACGTAACGAAGGTATTCATCGGGATCTGGGAATTCCCAGCGTCGTCGAAGAGATAACAAAATTTGCGCGTAAACACAAAGATCGTGTTCACGGCCATTGTAATCGTACCGTCATTCAACTACTTGACGCGAATGCGAATAATTCTATTCGTCGTCTGCAAAGGATAAAACCTTTTGACCTCGCGTCATAGTATATGCCGGCCGCGAAAAAGGCAGGAACTTTCATTGGAATTTAACCTGCCTAAAGTTATACATTTCTTTTTACTTCGTACGAACATTTTTTTTGTTCCAAAAATCACGTGTATCGTAAGCGAAAATAAAACTGCTGGATAAGCGTCGGCTTAGTTGTAGTATTACTTTTGAGGAGAGGTGTTTTTTTAGTGAGTAAAAATCTCACACTACCATAAGCACGCTCGGTCGGGCCTTATGGTGTCTTTAGAACATTTTTCACCTACTCTCGGCAAAAAAAAAAAAAAAAATTTCTCACCGAATGAGGTGGGGAGCACTTACATGGAAGACGGTGCTCATTCTTCTTGTCGCAGAGTTCATAGGGGTTCCTTTAACCTTCGAGGGTATGAGATGAAACATGATGTCCAATGCGGTAGAGGGAGTTGTACGTAGTGTTCCACTTATGCACAGACAAGCTGTACGCTGGACCTTGCTTAGATAATCGCGAATTATAGCTTTTTCTAACGCTGTCCACCATACAATCACCCCGTATGTAAGTATCGGTCTATTGATCGAGATGTGTAGACAGCGAGTTATTCGAGGCTGTAAACCCCACTTATTTCCAATAATTTTTTTCCAAGAGAAAAGTTCTAGGTAGGTAGGTAGGTAGGAGTGGTTGTGTCAGCAAACCATGCCGTCACTTTATTAGCGCAGAAGCGCCGTTTTATTACCACAACTCAAGTGACCTAACAGATGTAACAAGGACGTTAACTACTAGGGAAAAGAAGAAGAAAAAGGGGGTAAGGATTACTCAAATCCACCCGTTGCATTGAGGAAGCTGATAATATCCCCAATGCTAATCTCCGCTAGCTCTATAAGGTTGTCGAAGAAGAGTTTACCTAAGGTGCGCTGTCTGGCCTTGCCTAAAACCGGACACTTGCAGAGGAAGTGTAAGATTATTTCTATCTCATCAGCAGTATTGCAGCTGCGACAGTGTGCATTAAATGCAATGCCTATTCTGGCCGCATGAACCCCGATGGGCCAGTGGCCAGTACTAACTGCCAGAGTTCTTGCGATATCTGTACGGTTTCTGTTTAGTAGATCTTGCGTTCTTTTCAGGGAGTACTTGGGCCACATCTGCCTGGAGATGACACAGTTCCGCACCCCCTGCCATCTACTATCCACCTTTAGCAGATAGTGCGCGAAGATGCCTCCTTTAAGTACCCCCAACGGGACGTTCACCTCCTTTGCTAGGGAAGCATCAAGGGCAGATCCTTACCGCTCGAGTTCATCAGCCCGCTCATTCCCCTCAATGTTGCTGTGACCCGGAACCCAAAAGGAGACAGATCCTTACCCTGTGACCAAGCGAGGCGAGTTCTGTTTTGCGCTGTTCTACTAGCCTTGAGGATGTAGTGGCAGATACTATAGCCTTGCTAGCCGCCTGGCTGTCAATGAGGATGGCAATGTTATTTAGGGGTGTAGACGTTTACTTGAGTATGCGGCAGGCCGCACGTACAGCAAAAACTTTGACCTGGAAGACACTGCACGAATCAGGAAGCCGGTACGAGCTGGAAATATTGAGGGAATCAGAGAATATCCCCGCCCCTACCCCGCATTCCATTCTTGAACCGTCGGTGAAAATTGTTGAGTCGAACTCATTTATGAGTACACCAGTTTTCCATTCCGCCCTGGTTGGGAATCTGACCGTGACGTCATTTCTAAAGTTCACTGTGGGAGTTATATAGTCGGTCAGATTAGCTGCCAGATCCTGCGGTAGCAAATTCAGGATACTGCTGTGACCATACTGATTGGTGCACCAGCATCCCGTTTTCCTTAGCCTGACCGCACTACATGATGATAGCTGCATAATGTGAAGATCGCGTGGTAAAAGGTGCAGAATAACGTTCAAGGCATCGGTTGGACATGTTCTCAGCCGCAGTTCTTTGTACCCTGTTGATAAGTTTGATGTTATAAGCTTTCCTTAGCGCAGGCCATCAGACTAGCAATCCATAGGAAAGAATGGGACACACCACGGCAGTGTACATCCATAAGACCATCTTCGGGCGAAGTGCCCACTTCTTGCCAAAGGTCTTGCTACAGGCATAGAAAGCCACACAGGCCTTCTTTACCCGTTGCTCAATATTAAGCTTCCAGCTTAGTTTTGGATCAAGTACCACACCTAGGTACTTGGCACTGGAGGATAGGGAGAGTAGATGAAACGTCGGTATTTTGGTTTTAGTGGTAAAGAGCATCAGTTCAGTTTCGCTTGGGTTGACGCTGAGACCATATCCAGTGGCCCATGAGCTAATATTGCCCAAGGCACCTTCCATAATTTCACTGATTACGGATGGAAACATCCCCGATACCAGTATTACCACGTCATCCGCATACGCGACAACCTTAACTCCAACCCTATCAAGTCTACACAAAATTTTATTGATGACCATAAGCCATAGACGAGGAAACAAGACCCCACCTTGAGGAGTTCCTCTAACAACAGATATGGTGGAGCTGCTGTTGCCGAGATTCGATTGAATGATTCTAGTTTTTAGCATTGTCAATATCCATTTGCTAATAAACTCTTCCACACCCAGTTGGATCAGAGCTTCCTGAATCGATTCCGTACTGACGTTATTGAAGGCACCTTCAATGTCTAAGAAGGTAGCAAGGGTATATTGTTTTAAATGGGTTGTCTTTTCTTTCGTTCGCACAACTTCGTGGATCGCCGTCCCTGTCGCCGTAGATGAGATACTTAACAAATGACACACGAACTCGATTATGTCTATGCATAATCGAGCGAGTTCATCAGCTTCGCAATAGCATAGTACGCAGTTCTTCTTCTTCCTATTTTGGTCCGAAAACAAGAGATCATAACCGTCCCACTTCACCGCATAGGGTATATTGTTTGAATGGATTGTCTTTTCTATCGGTCGCACAACTTCGTGGAGCACCGTTTCTGTCCATCGCCCTTTAGTGTACGCATGTTGAGATTTGGATAGAAGGGATTTATCTAGGCTATTTCGGATATGTATATCAAAGATGCGTTCCAACGTCTTTAAAAAAAAAGAGGATAAGCTAATGGGTCTGAAATTCTTTGCGGATCCATGACCCCGCTTCCCAGCTTTCAGGGTAAACACAACACGAACACGCCTCCAGCTCAGGGGAACGTAGTTTAGGAGAATACAGCTTCTGTAGATCGGAACTAGCCACGAGACCACCTGGTCCAATGTTTTTTGCAGCATAATAGGGAGAATGCCGCCAAGGCCGGCAGATTTATAGGGAGAGAGACTGTTAATAGCCCAGGAGGTGTTACCTCCTGTAATTGTTGTCTTAATGTCATTCCAGGAAGAAGATTGCGCGACCTGAGCTACTAGTGGGAGGGCAATCTCATTACTACATCCTGGAAAGTGTGATTGCATTAAAAGTTCCAGTGACTCGCTAGAGGAGTCCGTCCAAGTCCCATCCGGCCGTTTAATGAAGGACGGGCTCCTTCGACAGAATTTTACTCAGCCTGGCAGAGTCTTTTATGGTCTCAATGGACTGACAGTAGTCTTTCCAAGCAAGAGACTTGGCACTTTTAATGGATTTCTTGTATTCCTTCAGACAATCCTTATATGGTTGCCGGAACTTGTGTTCAAAGCAGACATTGAAGAGCTCTCTAGTTATCTTCCTCAGATTAGATAGATCTTCTTTGCACCAAGGGGGGAATTTTTTCTTGCTATATTTAATAGGACACGAAACCTTAAAAGCCGCACCCATGGCTGTTTCGAAGGTCCTGATTTTGGCGTCTAGTTCCTCGACTGATTCAATTTTCAAGTCGGGTATTCTATGAAGTTTTGATTTAATGACCTGACCAAACTTCTTCCAGTCAATTCTCTTAGGGTTTCTAAATGGCTTGGGAGCCTCAACCTCGAGGCACACACTGTAGAGAATCCATCTGTGCTCGGAGAAGAACATTCGATCGGATACTCGCCAATTAACTACCCTAAGGTTATTATTGTTGGTTTTAAGAGTGATGTCTAAAACTTCCTCCCACCCTCTGAAATTTTCCGTAAAGTTAGTGTGTTACCCACGTTACAAACAGAAAGGTTGAACATCACTAGAAAATCAAACAAGGACTCACCGCGTTCGTTGATTTCAGAGCTGCCCCATAATGTATGCCTGGCATTTGCGTCGCAGCCCAGAAGCAGATTGTCCTTTTTGCTGTTGTCATTAATGTTAAATGGCGTACCTCCTCTGGTGGTGATGGCCTATCATGATCCATGTAGACTGAGGATATAAAAAGAGTGTTATTTGCAACCTCCAATTTAACTACCGTTAAATCGGCAGAGCTAAAATCAGGACATAGAAATACATTCAAATGTTTTTTTAGCTAGGATGCAAATCCTAGGTTTGTTACTAACCCGGCTTGTGGTCTTGCAGAAGATGTTGTAACGGTTGTATTTGAGCCCTTTTATGGATGAATCCTTCACCCAGGGTTCCTGTACAATGCCGATATCTATATCCTCCTCGCCGAGGAAGACAAGCAAATTATCTGACGCACTCTTCGAGTGGTGCAGATTAATCTGTATGATGTTCAGCATTGGTGGTAGGTGGAATAATGACATCCCCCAATCTTCATCAGGACCAGAGGGGCGGAAAATCTTAAGTTTAGCATGCCTTATGCCGAAACGCAGCTTGTGATCACATTTCTCGAGAGCCACCAGGCTAGCCTCGTTGATCAGCAGCAGGAAAGAGGAGCTATTTTTCTGAGGTTCCTCCGCCTTGATGACTGCCCAGTCATCCATCGGAACCGCCGGATTGTGCAATTTCAGACATTGGAGAAGCCTTCCCCCGTCAATCTGCATATTGGGCACCCAGATGCGGGCCTTTGGTCTCCTGGGTATATCAATAGCGGGGATAAGCTTGAGCTTCAAGCCCTGTCAGGCGTCACTAACCTTAGTGACACACTCGCTAAGGAAATCCTTGGAGAACTGGTCCTCGCATCTGATGATCCGATAACCGCTGACCAACTCGGCGGAATCGAAGGACGGCAGAGGTCCCCCAGGATTTCCCAAAAGGTAGTCCATGACCATACCCGATAGTCTAACCTTTATGCTACCCCACGTTTCACTGACCGTCTTGCCATCTGAGGAGCGCTCGTCCACGAGGGCGACCTGCAGATGGTCTCTTACTACTTCATTAAAGTGTCGCGTTGTCTGAGTAGGACAGGCCGAGGATGTACCTGGTACATATTGTGTAGTAGTTGGCGTCTTGACAACCTTGGACTTTTTTGCTTCGCGATTGGTCTCATCCGAAGACCTGTTTCGCTTGCTAGCCTTGGTTTCATACTTCTTCTGTTGTGGATGTTGTTGTTGCTTCTCCAGCTTGGTATTTGGCCTTATCCGCAGCGTCCCTCTCATGAACGGTACCAGCTGCTTCGTTTTTGGCAACCTTGTCAAGAACGAATCGAGTCATCTTGTACCTGCTCTTCATGATGGCGTCCGGGGTTTTGTTTTTCTTCGACGAACCAGAGCCACTAACCATAGTGCCTTTGGTTGCCATTTTGGTGTTTGCTGTTTTTGCTGTCTGATGAGCCGCCCTCTGTACGTCAGAGCGAGTAGTTTGCCTAGTACTTGTTGCAGATAAAGGGAAAACTGAAGACTCCTGACTGGAGGCTAAAAGCTCGTCTTCCGATGAGGAGCCAATGTCGGGTATCCCCACCCCACCTTGCTTTTTTTGATTTATTGTTTTTGATTTTTTTTTTGATTTTTTCTATCCATTTTTTGTAGTTTTTTGGTTCCACGAGGAAAGAAGATTCAGTCCTGGCAGAGCCGACATACCAGGATAAGGCGATTATTCTACCGTCCTCGCCTGGGCATCGATAGGGACCGTTCGAGACCAGCACTGTTTTATCACCAGCTGACCATGCAGCCCTCGGCACGAGTGCCTACACACACACCTTGGCTTAAGTGAGATTTTTATGGGTTTACTCCCCACCTTCGTCTTAATGAACCACAGCGCACGATTGAGTACATGTGTGTAAATTCTTTGCTGACACTAGACACCTGAAGGGTGAATAGCCATTTCCGGCGGGCGCCCACGGGCAGGACCAAAGACGAGGATTTTTCCCCACCGAGAAAAGTGCTACAGAAAAGTCCTACTGTAGGTTTTTGACTCTTTTTTGAATAGAAGATTTCCAGCTTAATTTCCTATCCAGGATAACAACAAAATATTTTGCTTTATCAGAGAAAGTTAAACTGATGCCAATAAGAGTGGGAGGGTCGATGAACGGAATTTTATATTTCCTTGAGAAGAGTACCAGTTCAGTTTTATGTGGGTTTACACCCAAACAACACCGAACCCCCATCTGGTTAACTACTTACTTACTTAGGTGGCGCTACAGTTCGGGGTGAACCTGGGCCTCAATCAACAAACCTTTCCATTTAGCTAATAGCTAATTGCCCCCAGTTGCGCACTCCAAGTTGGTCGAGGTCCCCTTGAACTTGTGCGCTCCACCTACGGCGATGATTCCCTCTACTGCGTCGTCCCTCGGGGTTAGATTCGAAGACTCTGCGGCCCGAAGAGTTGGTGTCCATTCGCTCTACATGTCCTAGCCATCTCAGATATCCAATACGCAATTTTTTGACTAGGTCGATGTCGCTGTACAGCTCGTATAGTTCGTGATTGAATCTTCTCCTCCAAAACCCGTCAACGCAAACGGGACTGAAAATCTTATGAAGAATTTTTCTCTCGAAGCGACCAAGGATATCTTCATACTCTTTTAATAAAGTCCATGTTTCAGCGCAGTAAAGCAGGACTGGAATGATCTATGTCTTATATAGAGTCTCATTAGTTGTTCGAGATATGGCTTTACTGTTGAATTGCCTTATAAGCCCAAAAAAACAGCGATTGGCAAGATTGATTTCTGCGCTGATCTTGTTTTTCAAATTTATAGCAGAGCCAAGGTAGACAAAGTCCCTTACTACCTCAAAGTTATAGCTGCCCACTGTTACATTCTGTCCAATTCGTCGGTGTTGGCTTTTCCTTCTTGTTGATAGCATATACTTGGTTTTGCCCTCGTTTATCGCTAAACCCATTTCGGCCGCTTCCACCTCAATGTTTGCAAACGCATCGGTGACAGCCCGCTGAGTTCTTCCGATAATGTCTATATCGTCGGCGTATGCAAGCAGTTGTACAGACTTGTAATAGATTGTGACTCCGGTGTTGGCTTGTGAGTTCCGCACAATCCGTTCAAGTTCACTATTAAAGAAGTTACATGACAGCGCGTCACCTTGTCTAAAACCTTTTTTGACATCAAAGGTCTCGGTGAGGTCGGTCGGTGACCTTGATGGAGCAGCGAGCGTTCTCCATCGTCAGCCTGCACAGACGGACAAGTTTGGCAGGGATGTCAAAACTAGACATGGCTTTATAAAGCTCTTCTCTATAGATGCTGTCATAGGCGGCCTTAAAATCGATAAGGAGGTGGTGAGTATCGATTTGGAATTCTTGGGTTTTCCCCAGGATCTGCCGAAGTGTGAAGATTTGATCGCGATTGGCAAGAGTTATTCTTCGCTTGATTTCTGCGCTGATGTTGTTTTCCGATTTTATAGCAGAGTCAAGGTTAATATTACGTTAATATTACAGTCCTCCAAGTTTTGGATGAAAGAAATTTACTACGCCGCCTATAAAGAACCAAACCTTTAGACTTAGCGCGATAACCGCGTCTAATCTGCGGAGCTAGCAATAACTTCTAATGGGAAGGTACCTGCAAAACGTCCTTTTTTCGTGAAATTAAAACTACTTGATAAGTCGAATACTTGGTTGTAGTAAAAATAAAAGCAAGTCTGTTTTGGAGGGAGGTTTTTTAGTGGGTAAGAATCCCAGACTACTATGAGCACGCGCTGTCGAACCTCATAGTCTCTTGTTGAAGATTTTTACCTACCCTCGAAAAAAAAAAAAAAAAAAACAAAATTTCGCTCCACAGCGAAATCAATTAGCCTTAGTATATTATCAGACGTGGTGTCGTGTAGGCTATGCTTACCGACTGTCCTACCAAAGACGTCCTCCTTTCCTATCTTGGCGTTGAGATCGCCCAGTACGATTTTAACGCCGTATTCAGGACATTGCTCGTATGTTTTGTCGAGGAGCTCGTAGAAACACTCTTTGGTGGCAGAGTGCTTTTCTTCCGTGGGGGCACATATTAGGTTTCTCTTTGGTAGCAGAGTGCTTTTCTTCCGTGGGGGCATGAACACATATTAGGTTTCTGTTAGTGAATTTAGCCTTGATCTGGATAGTCATAATACGCTCGCTCGCGTGTCCGAAGCTTAAGACTTCTTGCCTAAGTCTGCCGCCTATAACAAATCCGTATCCGAATAAGCGTTGCCTGTTGCCTCTGTAGCAATCATCGTAGTAGATGTTACAGTTTTTCATCCTCTTTTTGCCCGGCCCATCCCATCGCAGTTCCTGGATGGGGGTTATATCTGCTTTACAGAAGTCTAGGGCCTCTGCTAATTGTTCGACTGTACGTGGCCCGTAAAAAGGACAGAAAATTCCACGTACAGATCGGAAGGTCCTTGTCCTTATTTCGTTTTCTGGGGTCGTCATCAGTTGAGTCGTCCTTATCCGAGTTCTTCGTGTAGCCAAGTCCATAATTCACATCTCGCATAGCGACCAAACTCACTCCGGAAGACCATTATTTTTGACTTGTTGGTATTCACCTGCAGGTTCCACAGACCCCGACAGCGATGTAAGATGTGGAAAATGTTTAGCGGTTTTTTCAATAGCAAATAGTGGCCGAACAAATATTAAACACCATTTAGAGACACTCAAACATAAAAATGCAGTTGTAGCTAGCTGTTCCAGTCAGCAATTAACAGACTTTTAAGAAACAAAAATTTCAATGATAAAGAAAAACAGTTGGTTGTTGTTGAAGGTTCTTGGGCTTGCCATTCCGTTCAGTACCATTATTCTTTTAGGTCAAATGGTTGCACTTCAAAATTGATCACATCATGCTTCGATGAAGAATATTCTTGTGCTCGAACTAAATGTGAAACAGTTATCAAAAATATTTCTGCACCTACTTGATTCAATTCGATAAAACCAGATTTAGCTCAAGCCAGCTGCATCACAATTTATTTAAGGTTTAAATCATGGACCTGTTAAGCTTTGTCCAATATTCGTGCGATATTTTCTACCAAATATTTTGGGTGTTAAAGAACTCTAAGACTGTGGTCTGCGATCGACGCAAGGCACTCTTCCAGTATTCTGGGTGTCCGGACTTTCCGAGGAGCCAACGTGGACTCGGATCACTACCTAGTAGTAGCCAAGGTACGGATGCGGATATCCAGAACGGAGCGAAATCAACGAAATACTGTGAGGAAATTTGACGTCGGGCGGTTACAATCGCAAGAGACCGCCATAACCTTTGCCGATCGTGTTTCGTCTAATCTCAATCTAAGTCCTATGCCGCCAGCAGCAAATGCGGAAGACCAGTGGCAGCGTTGCCAACAAGCCACCAGAGATGCCGCCTCTGATGTACTGGGTTTCTCTCGGCCACCACAACGAAACCCCTGGTTTGATGAGAAATGCCGGCAAGCACATGCAGAAAAACAAGAGGCGTACAAAGCGGCGCTGTATAGAAGGACTAGAGCTGCTTACGAGCTCTACGTGCGCAGGAGAAAAGAGGAACATCGACTTCTCAGAAAGAAGAAAAAGGAGCATGAGAAGCGAGGAGATTGAGGGACTTTATTGCAGGAATAATGTTGGAAAATTTTACCAAAGGGTAAAAAGAACTTGCCAGGGTTTCAAAGCCAGAACAGAAGCCTGCAGGGACGAAAATGCCAACATAGTAGTAGAATCGCAGTCGGTGCTGAAAATATGGAAGGAACACTTCTGCAGACTGTTAAACGGCGATGATGACCAATATTCCGCTGTCAGGCAGAATGAGCCATTCAACAGTGACGATGGCAGTCAAGATTCCCGTCAACCCGATCAGAATGAAGTGAGGATAGCGATATCTAAACTCAAATCCAACAAAGCTGCTGGAGCCGACGGCCTTTCCGCTAAACTTTTCAAGGCAGGAGGAGATGAGTTGGTAAGGAGCATGCACGAGCTCATCTGTAAAATCTGGTCGGACGAAAGTATGCCCGATGAATGGAACCTCAGCATCGTTTGCCCGATCCTGAAGAAAGGAGACCCTCTGAACTGCGCCAATTACAGAGGTATAAGTCTCAACATCGCATATAAGATCCTGTCTGCCGTATTATGTGAACGCCTAAAACCGATCGGCAACAACCTGATAGGTCCTTATCAGTGCGGTTTCAGGCCGGGAAACTCCACCATTGACCAAATATTCACACTACGGCAGATCTTGGAAAAAACTCATGAATATAAAATCGATACGCACCACATTTTCATCGATTTCAAAGTTGCCTATGATAGCGTGTATGACAGAGCCATGTCTAGTCTTAACATCCCTGCCAAGCTCGTCCGTTTGTGTAGAATGACGATGGAGAACTCTTACTGCTCCATCAAAGTCGGTAAGGACATCACCGAACCGTTGATGTCAGGAAAGGTCTTAGACAAGGTGACGCGCTATCATGCGATCTCTTTAATATATGCTTGCCAACCCCAGAGGTACAATCTTTTACAAGTCTGTACAACTACTCGCTTATGCCGATGACATTGACATAATCGGAAGAACTCAGCGGGCCGTCAATGGGGAATTTTCGAGTATTGAGATCGAGGCAGCAAAGATGGGTCTAGCGGTCAATGAAAGCAAAACAAAATATATGCTGTCTTCAAAAAAGGACACCCAACATCGGCGTCTTGGACAGAACGCCACAATAGACATATATCATTTTGAGGTAGTAAAGGATTTTGTCTAACTAGGCTCTATGGTGAACTCCGCAAATGACATCAGTAGGGAGATCACACGGAGAATTACTCTTGCCAATCCTTGTTTCTATGGGCTAAAACGGCAATTGAGTAGCAAAGCCCTATCTCGAACTACTAAGGTCACTCTTTATAAAACACTAATCATCCCAGTCCTGCTGTATGGCGCAGAGGCATGGGCTTTGACAAAACCGGTTGAGGATGCCCTTGGTTATTTCGAGAGAAAAGTTCTTCGAGCGATCTTTGGTTCCGTCTGCATAGACGGTGAGTGGAGGATATGCTACAATGCCGAGCTATACGGCCTGTACAAGGACATCGACTTAGCCAGAAGAGTTCACATACAGCGACTAAGATGGCTGGGTCATTTAGAGCGGATGGAGCCCAACGTTCCCTCTAAGAAAGTTTTCGAATCCACCCCGGATGGACGACGCAGTAGAGGACGACCTCGGGGTAGGTGGCGCAAACAAGTGGAGGCGGACCTCAACCAACTTGGCGTGCGGAACTGGAGGCAGCTGGCTCGTAATCGTGCTAGCTGGAGAGGTTTGTTGGTTGAGGCCCAGGTCCACCCCGGATCGTAGCGCCATCTAAGTAAGTAAATAAGGAAGTTAAAGAACTCTCTAAGCGAAAATTCGGACATCATTTCTAAAAGCCTTCAAAATACCTTAGATAAATTTGAAATTTCTAGTAAAATGGTAGCATTTTGGAGGGAGCGGATATAACTGGGTGGTACCCCGAAGTAGAGTTCAGAGACGATGTGTGGGCGCCCAGCGCCTCTCCTCACCGATTTTACGTATATTGCGATGCCGTATAATCGGTGCTAATGTGCGCCGATGAAAATGTAGCCATTCATTTTTTCTCGTGGTAGTAAATTTACTTCATCTGGACAGTGCGTTTCTTCTATAGCAAGCACGTCGATATTGTTGTTATTTAATATTCGGGCTAAGTGATCAGATTTAGATCTATAAATACTTCCTATATTAAGATGGCAGATACCACCTGATGGTCCTATATCTCTTGTCAAGGTGCGCTTAAAAGCGCAGGTTTATTTGTTCATTTGAGGTTCTATGGTATCTTGTTACTTTGCCAAGAGTTTGCGATGTTTCCTAAATGTTTGGCAACCAGTTTTGGATAGACTTTGAGCATTGCCCAGGTTGCAGCCGTGGAGCTTGTCTATCCTTCCCTCTCTCCACTTCCCTCAATACCACTTTATTTTACTTAACACACTCCACACACTGAAAAAAAAAAAACTATGTGTTGCTTAAGAAGTTTTTATTTTATTTATTTAAACCCAAATGGAAATGCTTGTTCGATATAATTATTTCGCGCACTGTATATTTAATGCGTCATGCAGGATTGAATTCTCAGGCTGAAAATATTGCCAACATCGCGAAAAGGAGTTTTAGGATATATCTATCCAAAAGATTCCCAGGAACGAGATCTGTCGTTTATTTATTTATTTATTCACTAAAATTTTTGAAAAGTATGGAGTGGATAATTTTTTTTGTAATTAATCAATTCAAAGCGGAAGCCCGTGTTTTGTGATCGAATTTCAATGCGTGGTCTTGTAAACACTGAAACTTTTGTTTTCTTTCGCAGATTTGAGTTCTTTCGCGGTCCATACGTGGGTTGGAAGAACTCGGTTCGTCACAATCTCAGTTTGAATGAATGTTTCAAGAAACTACCAAAGGGGATGGGTGTTGGCAAGCCTGGCAAAGGTAACTACTGGACCATTGAACAAAACTCCGCCTACATGTTCGAGGATGAGGGAAGCTTACGACGTCGGCCACGTGGCTATCGGTCCAAACTGAAGATGAAACCATACAGTGCAACGAATGGATTTTACTCACCATCACCGTATGATGGTGGTGCAATGGTGAATTGGAGGGTTAGTCCTTGTGGATTTTTTTTATTTATGTTTATTTTTTCTGTGTTGCAGGAAAACCAAAACTTCTATGCCCCGCAGGGCTACAGCTCCTATGAATATTCACCGGCCCCAGCATTCACGGCAGAATGGAATCATCCGCAATCGGCTCTGACGCCGTACTCAAATATCGCCACACATCACAGTACGGTGCTGCACAATGGTAGTCCTCCGCCACCGCCACCACCAACATCGTCATCAGCCTCTGCCTCGATGCAAAGTACAAACCCCGGCCTGGACTATGCCAACTATCAGTACAGTACAAGTTCCTACAATATTGACAATGGTAAGTGGGAGCAGAAGTGAAGGGTTTTCGGGTGCGATCAGTTCAAAAAAATACCGACACCCAGCGCGATGAGATTGTTTCTTTGATTCCCGTTGATGGTTGAAGAGGTCCAATAAAACCGACATCTAGATGAAGAGACTGCACTTAAAGTCGGGGAACATGTGTGCTAGGCTATAAGCCATATACCATATTTGCAAGGAGAGTGTGGACGAGAACAGATTATTACACTTCTCAAGTGTTTGGTCGGGCGGTCCGAGTCTCCAAAGTCAGTATGCATAGTGAATGCAATTCAATTGCTGGATACAAAGTAAAGTAGGCTCGTTGATGATAAGGAAATTTGATACCATTGAGTATAAATGAGTTTCAATGCATTTGACTTGTATGGTTCACACAGAGGATCAGCAGAGCTGATGCCTGGCTGATCAAATGCGCATTTTGTCTTAATAGGTGCTAGTCTAGGTCAGATATGTCATTCTCTGCGATGTCATACCTTAAGTGGTTTGCATGGCAACTGCCTGAGGTAAGGCTAGGTTGAGTAGGATTATGAGGTTATCATAAAAAATACTAGGCACCAAGGTGGCCCATCGTGATCCCTGAGGAACCTTCACGGCAAACAGACCTAAACCAATTCTCCCATATACTTAATTTCCCCACAGAACTTTAATATGCCATTGTTGTGGTTCAAGGACCTTACCTTTTCTAAGTTATTAAAGAAGAATCTTCCAAGGTACTTTAGCCCTGTCCTGGCAATGCCTTGGCATTCACAGATCATATGTGTTATATTCTCTGAGACATGTAGGTCATTGTAGTACGTACAAACATCCGTATTTGATAATCCTAGTCTCATAGCGTACTTCCTTAGAAGATAATGGCCAGAGTGTATTCCTATCGCTGTTCCTAGCCATAATCTTTCTAGTTTTATGATCTCCCCAGATTTCTTCCATTCTAACACGGGCCACAAGGCCTTGGACATCCTATGACCATTTAAGTTGGACCACATTAGATGAGCCATGTTGATGATTCTATCTAAGATACTTCCCTTTGCCACTCACCTTGGTGGTTTAATGATACCAATTATGTCACTATCTGGGAGTTCTGCTCCTCTTTTGGCTCTTTTTCAGCCAGCGCGTCGGATTTTTCGTTGCCTCTATGTCGCAGTGTCCAAGTACCCAACATAATCTGACACGGTAATGCCTTAATGACATATAATGCCTTCAGCATTGTGCGGCAATTCCTGATGATTTCAGATTTAGTGACGTAAGACTCTAGCGCCTTTAGCGCAGCCTGTCAATGTAGATGGCGATATTCTTATCGGATATTGATATTGCCTTTACAAAGAAACTCTAACAAGTTATAACAAAGAACTTAGAAAATCTAAACGCGAATCTTGGAGAACTCACTGCGAACGTATCGAAAGCTTCCCCACTGCGGCTCGCCTTCAAAGGCCCTAGCCCAGAGTCGCTCCAAGCATCTTGGCTCCTTAAAGAAACAAGATGAGGAATTCACCAGCAGTCCGGAGGAAACCTGTCAGGCGTTACTTGATACCCACTTGCCAGGCTGTATATCCGATTGTGCTGTCTCTCCAGAACACCTGAGGAACGACGTTCTCATTGCTTCTACACGAGACTATAGCCTATCTGGCAAAATCTTTACTGCCAAGATGCTTTACCTGCTGCTTTACCTTTAGCCCATTTAAATCACCAGGTATAGATGGCATATTTACCTGCCTACTACAGGAGTAAACCTGTTAATTCTTACCCTTATAAGAATTTTCAGATCCAGCCTTACACTAGGCTACATACCAAAAAGTTGGAAGGAGGTTAAGGTGGTCTTCATCCCAAAGGTGGCAAAGCAGGCGGAGCAATCGCCTAAGTCCTTTTGACCCATTAGTCTCAGTTTATTTCTCCTAAAAACGATGGAGAAAATTGTCGATCATCATATAAGGGAAAAGTTCTTTATACATGATCCTCTGCATGCAAACCAATTTGCTTATCAACCTGGGAAGTCTACGGAAACAGCCATTCATAGCTTAACATTATTGATTGAAAAATCATTAGCTGCCAAAGAAACAGCCCTATGTGCCTTCATAGATATACAGGGAGCATTCGTCAACACTTCCTATGAGGGTATCAAAAAGCCTATGATCAGGAAAAATATCGCTCCTCTGATCATAAACTGGATCCTAACCATGCTATGCAGCAGGAAGATAAGAGTCGAGGGCGGAGGCTCGCATAAAACTATAACAGCTACCAGAGGTTGCCCGCAGGGAGGAGTCTTCTCTCTCCTGCTCTGGACCTTAGTTATTGACGAACTCCTAGAGCTACTTGAAAAAATCGAGTTACAAAGTACAAGGATATGCAAACGACATTGTCATCAGCGACAGAGGCAAATTTGAGGACATAATTTCTCAACTAATGCAAGGTGCCCTCAATTTAACTTCCGATTGGTGCAGGATAAAGGGACTTACCAGCAACCCCGGAAAAACTATACTTGTACCCTTTTCCAGGAAAAGAAAGCACACTCTCAAAGAAATTACGCTGGAAAACGTCTCAATCGACATATCCAAGGAAGCGAAATACCTAGGTGTTATACTTGACAAGGCGCTCACCTGGAATTCACACTTGAACATGGTTACCGAGAAAGCGACAAGAGCAATGTTTACGTGCCAGCGCCTACATGGTAAAACTTGGGGGGCTAAAACCCAAGATAGTATATTGGACGTACAGCGCCATTATCAAACCCATGGTCACCTATGCATCGTTGGCTTGGTGGCCAAAAACCTTACAGGCCAAGAAGCAGGAACAATTGAATAAAATACATCGTCTAGCCTGTCTGAGTATCACAGGAGCAATGGGAACGTGCCCTACGGCAGCAATGGGAGCAATGCTTAGCCTCACACCGTTGCACCTTGCAGCACAAAAAGAAGGTATGCTGAGTGTTCTTAGGCTACCCAAGATCTCGGTTCTTAAAATCGGCAACTTTACAGACCATTTGAAGATTCTAGGTTATATTCAAAATGACCCTATTCTCAAAATCTCAGATACTATGATCAAGAAATACCGGTTCTCCAGGAAATTCAATGTGGTCATAGGTGACCGCCACACATGGAGGAATGATGGACTTGTAATCTTACCAAACTCTCAAGCTTGGTACACAGATGGTTCCAAATTGGAAAATGGTAGCACTGGTGCAGGGGTTTATGGACCCAGGTTCCAACGTGTAGCAGCGCTTGGGAAATCACCAACAATATTTCAGGCGGAAGTCCATGCAATCGAGCTCTGTGTACGAGAATGTCTGCGAAGAAGAGTCGAGGGTAATCGTAGCTATATCCTCTTGACTGATCATTGCCCACTCAGGTACCATCTGCACAAGATAAGAGTAGCAGATACAGACGAATGCCGGCGTGGAGAGCAAAAAGAGACGGCAGAACATATTCTCTGTGAATGCCCCATGGCCGCAAGAAAAAGACTTCTCCATATCCGAAGGGCTTTATTGAGGCCCTCTGACTTCTGGAATATTGAGCCTGGAGCTTTGTTGAGGTTTATCAAGCGCCTTAACCAAGTTCTCAGCTAAACACCGGGCTGGCACAATAGATCTTATAGGTCGCAGTGCGTACAAGGACTAGTAAAGTTTGAAAGCGCTCATATGAGAAGAGTGACCGTCATAGAGAAGTACGACTGTCTGGGTAAATTGCTTTTTTCTGCCAACTTCTCTCCAACTGCCATGCCTCCTTCTCGACTGTTCTGCGCCATGTTCTCTTCGGACCGCCAGGTCTTCTGCGATCCTGAGTTAAAGCGTTCCATTGCATAGCATGGTCATGTGACCAATCCATTGCCACTTCCGTCATTGGATGGTTGTGCCTATTGGTTCCTGACCCGTTCTCTCGGAAGAGTTTTCGTTAGAGATACGATTGGGCCAAAAAACTCCTTAAGATATAGCGCAGCCATCCACCACCATATTAACGAACGTTCCCAGCTTTCTGATGATAGTAGTGGTCAATCTCCAAGTGCTGCATCCATATAACAGCACGGATTTAACGTTGGTGTTCAAACTGATTGCATTGCTTTGCCATATTTTGGACAACATCCCGAACGCGGACTTTGCTTTGGCGATCCTGTTGGCTATATCCAGTTCGGTTCCACCATCGGTCGAGACAATACTCCCAAGATACTGGAAATCCTCTACTCTCTCTACCAGTTGTCCAGCAATGCACATTTGAGCCGATGAGTTTGTTCCAAGGCAGATAATTTTAGTTTTTGCCGTATTAATTTTCAGCCCGACGACGCAACGCCTGCCTCCCTCTCCACATCTGCTGTCATTTGGTGGTCGACAAAGCTGCATGAAGCACATCGCTAGTCACCAATAGGAATAGAATTGGTGAAAAGATACAGCCTTGTCTTCCCCCACTTTGGATCTCAAATTCGTCAGACAACCGTCTTCTGTACAGAACGTGACATTTGGACCTTTCATATGTAGCTTTGATAATAGCAATTAATTTATCGGGAATACCTCTCTTGCGTAAGGCACGCCAAATAAACTCCCTGTTGACACTATCGAACGCCTTCTCAAAATCGATGAACAGCTGGTGGAGTGGCGATCAATAATCAACGCACTGGTCGATGATAATCTGCAGGGTGTTGATGTGGTGGACACAGGAGGATCCAGGGCGGAAACCTGCTTGTTCGGCATCGAGTGTGTCTTCGAGATGTTGTTTGATTCGCTCCAGGATGATTTTAGCTATTATCTTAGCTACAGCAGGCAGCACGCAGATACCCCTCCAGTTTCCGCACTCCATTAAATTTCCTTTCTTAAGAAGCTTGGCGATCATTCCCTTTTTCCACTCGTTAGGAAATCTATCAGCCTTCAAGCCCTCCTTATAAGTGGAAGCAGAAGCTCAGCCGATGTTGTGGGCGCTGCTCGTAAGAGCTCTGCTGGAATACCGTCAAGTCCTACCGCCTTGTTGGTATTGAGTGCTTTGATCGCAGTAGTGATCTCATCATTACTGGGAGTCGTGGTGCGTATTCGGGAACTTCTCACCTCGGGCATCTCAGTCTGATTTGGGAGCATATCGCTAGCGAATACGCGGTTCAAAACCGTAGCAAAGGGCTCTTTCCATCTCTTGAGCTGGTCCTCATCCGAAATGAGCAAGGAGCCGTCTAGGTTCTTCAGTGGGTGTTGGCTGGAGCTGCGACCACCTGTCAGCTCTTTGATGATTCTGTAAACGGTCATGCTGTCGCACCTTCGTGCAAATTCTTCTGCTTCTGTAGCCAACGCTGAACTTCTCTCATCTTCATGCGATATAAAGACTCCAGCTCGCTTCTCTCTGCTGCTGGGGTAGCTCCAACGCGAGCTTTCAGCTGTTTTCGCTCGTTAATTCGTCTCCAGATATCCTCGGAAAGCCATGCTCTGTGTCTTCCCTGCAATTGACCGACGATTCTTTCAGCACCAGATGGAAAAATATTTTTCACAGCACACCAATGGTATTGGATGGTTGCGGGCATTGAGCTGCTGATTGCTTAAACACCTTGCGAAAAGTGCTAAGTCTATCGATGTTGAACCTGGGCATTCTTGTGTTGTCGTCGGATCTTCGAACTGTAGCAGTGCGTAGTTGAAGAGTTGCTATCATAAGATGGCGATCACGTACTATCCCCACATCTACTTCTAAAGCGGCCTCTGATAGCAAAATGGTCAATTTGGTTGGAGGTTGCTTGCCTGTCATTGGAAACCCAGCTGACTTTGTGGCTTGTGTTCAAACATGGTGCCACCTATCACAAGGCGGTTGGCATTGCAGAAATCCACAAATCATTCGCCGTTTTTATAGCGGTTGCCTAGTCCATGCTTCCCGATTACATGTTTGAGCCCTTCGTTGTCGTTGCCTACCTTGGCATTCAAATCCCCCATCATTATGACAATGTCTCCATTTGGTGTTGTGTTGAAGAGAGCACTTAAGATATTGTAGAAGCTCTCCTTTTCGTCCTCAGACGAACTATTGGTTGGGGCGTAACACTGTATGATGGTGACGCGTCGTCACTTTTCATCTCTTGCATACCTCCCTATTTCGTTGCGAAATACCTTCTTTTTTTGTTTTGCTCGTATTTACTTTAAAATTCCACAAACAGCAGTATAGATACTACTTACTTACTTAGATGGCGCTACAGTTCGGGGTGAACCTGGGCCTCAACCAACAAGCCTCTCCATTTAGCTCGGTCTTTAATTAATCTAATTGCCTCCAGTTGCGCACTTCAAGTTGGCCGAGGTCCCCTTGAACTTGTGCGCGCCACCTACGGCGAGGAGGTCCACTACTGCGTCGTCCCTCGGGGTTAGATTCGAAGACTCTGCGGACCGAAACGTTGGTGTCCATTCGCTCTGCATGTCCTAGCCATCTCAGACGTCCAATACGCAGTTTTTTTACTAAGTCGATGTGGCTGTACAGCTCATATAGTTCGTGATTGAATCTTCTCCTCCAAAACCCGTCAACGCAAACGGGACCGAAAATCTTACGAAGAATTTTTCTCTAGAAGCGACCAAGGATATCTTCATCCTCTTTTAATAAAGTCCATGTTTCAGCGCAGTAAAGCAGGACTGGGATAATCAGAGTCTGAAACAAAGTCTTCTTAGTTGTTCGAGATAGGGCTTTACTGTTGAATTGCCTTATAAGCCCCAAAAAAACAGCGATTGGCAAGACTTATTCTTCGCTTGATTTCTGCGCTGATCTTATTTTTAGAGCTTATAGCAGAGCCGAGGTAGATAAAGTCCCTTACTGCCTCGAAGTTATAGCTGCCCACTGTGACGTTTTGTCCAATTCGTCGGTGTTGGCTGTCCCTTCTTGTTGACAGCATATACTTGGTTTTGCCCTCGTTTATCGCTAAACCCATTTTGGCTTGCAAACGCATCGGTGTAAGCCCACTGAGTTCTTCCGATAATGTCTGTATCGTCGGCGTATGCAAGCAGTTCTACAGACTTGTGATAGATTGTGCCTCTGCTGTTGGCTTGTGAGTTCCGCGCAATCCGTTCAAGTACATTATTAAAGAAGTCGCATGACAGCGCGGTCACCTTGTCTAAAACATTTTTTGACATCAAAGGTCTCGGCGAGGTCATTACCGACCTTGATGGAGCAGCGAGCCTTCTCCATCGTCATCCTGCACAGACGGGCAAGTTTGGCAATGATGTCAAAACTAGACATGGCTTTATAAAGCTCTTCTCTATAGATGCTGTCATAGGCGGCCTTGAAATCGATAAAGAGATGGTAAGTATCGATTTGGAGTTCTTGGCTTTTCTCCAGGATCTGACGAAGTGTGCAGATTTGATCGAGCAGTATGGATGCAATCTGTTTATCATCATTTGGAACATGTGTGGGGTCTCTGCCAGTATAACGATGTGGTCTGTATGCGGGATCATTTTGGTGATCAGCCCGACGAACATCATCCCACCTGGAGAAGGGTAGAGGACTTAGTAGGCATTCCTGTTTAACTTCAATTTTCATCTGACACCAAGCGGATCCTTTATTTCCATCACTGGCTGATGTCTTGTTTTCTACATAAAGGCTTTGGATTACTTTGAGCATCTTCGTTGACATTTCCAGTTTGCTTAGCTTGTAGAAGAGGGCATTCCTATCGATAGAGTTGAAAGCTGCTTTAGAATCCACGAAGAATGCATATATGTACATAATTTATTTCCCTTATACAGATTTGCTTTTACGTTGGGTACCCCTTTGTGTATCCAGCTTGAAACGCAGTAAGCAAATTATTTTGCTGTATCCACTCTGTTAAACGGTCAAGGATGACACTCGTAAATATTTTCTTGGCAAAGTTCATAAATTAAAAGCCACGATAATAATTCCGTTCATATATATAATACTACGAGTATTCTTGTGTGAAGACTCTTGTCTTATTATAAACATCCACCTTTTCACTAATTATAATTTCATTTCTTCTAATTTTAGGACTTCGTTCGATGTCGCTATCTCAGATGCCCGCCCTCTCGTCCATGTCATCGTTAACGCCCACAAGTACGTCGTCCAGTAGTTCGTTAATTGATCGCAAAACAGTTTATTTGCCGCCATTAACACCGCCATCGTCGATGTCAACTCCGCCTTTGCATCATCAAAGTTCCCTGAATATTTCCGCGCCAGCAACATACTTCGAACACATAAAGTATTCGAACTAAAAATAAAAAAAACCCCAAAATGGTTCTTCAGCTGTTTTCTACATATCTCATAAGTTAGATGTAATTTATAAAAGTTTTATTTTAGTAGATTTATTTATTGTACAGCTAGAGGGAACAACCAAAACGGAACAAATTTATTTAACTAAAAATTATGTTATACAAATCTTAATTGTAAATATATACATATATTCGTAAGTTAGCGTGTAAAAAGAAATTGACAGTGCATAGAAATAAATAAAAGAAAATAAAGAGCAAAGTAATCGAAACAGTTACTTACTTACTTACCTACCTACCAGTAGTAGTGACACAAACAATCGAAGTGAGCGTCTTTTCGACTTTATCGTAGAAACTAACCTCGTAGTATGTAATATATGTAGGTTCTGAACCTACTTTTACTAACAGAATTAGGCAAGAAGTACTAGATATTACTTGAGCCACCAAATCCCCAAAGCTAGATATTAGTAAATGGATGGTATCGAAAGAAGTCTTTTTTTCGGACCATAAGTACATATTTACAAAACCTCCATTAAAGTCCTTTAGGAATCCTAGGAATACTAACTGGCAGGTTTATAATACGTTTTTAAACAAAGAACTCAACACCGAGCCAACTCAACCTTGCTCACCATCTGAAATCGACCAGATGGTAGACAAAGTATCCAAAACCATGAATAAAGCCTTCTTGAAAGCTTGTCCGTTAAGCAGGCACAGAAATGGTATTAAACCACCTTGGTGGAATACTAACATAGCAAAACTCCGAAATGACAGTAGGAAACAGTTCAATATAGCTAAGTCTTCACGATCTCCAGAAGACTGGGACAACTATAAGAACAGGGTTTTCAAAAAAGAGATAAGGAAAGCTCAGCGAGAATCGTGGAGATTATTCTGTAGCAATATAGAAAGGACAAACGATTCTAGCAGATTAAGGAAAAAATTCTTTCCAAATCTCCTCATATCCGTAGCTTTATCCAGAAACCTAACAGAGACTGGACCTAGTCCACAGAAGAAACATTAAACCTTCTTATGGACACGCATTTCCCAGGAAACTCTGTAGGTACGAACATATCTATACCCCAACACCACTCAATAAAGGACGTTCCGGCGGGAATAATAAACACTCATACAATTCATTGGGCTGTCAATAGTTTCCTTTCATACAAATCTCCAGGATTAGATGGTATTACACCAGTAGAACTGCAAGAGAGCATAAAACCCTTAGCCCCCTGGCTCTATGTAATTTTCAATAGCTGCCTTAAATTCGGCTATACCCCATCCTCATGGAAAAGAGTTAAGGTGGTCTTCATCCCGAAATGCGGTAAGACCAATTAGCCTCTCCTCTTTCTTTCTAAAAACGTTAGAAAGGCTAATTGATAACTATATTCGTTCTAAGCTCAAGGTACAAACCTTATCTAACTCTCAGCATGCTTACCGGAAAGGCTTCTCAGTGGAAACAGCTCTACACTCGTTAGTAGGCACCATTGAAAAATCTCTTGCCGTTAAAGAATATGGTATACCATGGTGTCTTTCCTTGACATAGAAGGCGCCTTTAATAACGTCAATACAGAATCCATCATAGGAGCGCTCGTTAACCTAGAGGTTGATTGCTGCTTACGCATCTGGATAGAGCGAATGCTGAACAGCAGACAAATTCTATCAGAGCTTGGGTACTGCTCAACCAAAAGGTTAGCGCACAGAGGCACTCCCCAGGCTGGTGTTCTCTCCCCGCTACTTTGGATACTAGTAGTGAATAAGCTACTCACTTCACTAGAAAAAAAAGGCTATCAGGTCTTAGCATATGCTGACGATATCGCTATAAATAAAATAAATTCCCCCAAACCCTAAGAGATCTAATGAATTCGGCGCTAAATTTAGTAGCGAAATGGACAGACAGTGTTGGGCTTAACGTAAATCCGTCCAAAACTGAATTAGTACTTTTTACTAGGAAATATAAAATCCCGCTCATAGCTCCCCCTAAGCTTAGAAACACGGAACTTAGCTTTACAAACACAGCAAAATACTTAGTATCCCTTGATAGTAAACTTAACTGGAAACAGAACATTCTAGACCGTACCAAGAAAGCAGAAATCGCCATCTACACCTGTAAAAAGGCTATAGGTCCAAAATGGGGTCTTCGACCTAATATAGTCCACTGGTTGTACCTGGCGGTGGTCAGACTGATTCTGCTTTATGGTGTTCTCGTCTGGTGGCCTGCACTCGAAACAAGGTGCATGTAGGGTTTATCTAATAAACCTAACTAAGGTAGAGTTCAGAGATCAACACTGCAAGCATGCTTGAAGGTTATGTTACCCCTCCTCCCCCGGGATGAGTACATTTGAAGCACAGCTGCCAAGAGCGCGATTCGCCTCAAACAATCGGGCGTGTGGAAGCAAAGCTCCTATGGATGTGGTTCTGTACTACAGAGGTACAGAACAGATCTGTACTGTGACTGACTTTGTCATACTCTACATAGATTTCTATAAGAATTACTCCACGTTTATTCCCGAAAGACAATGAACATGTCATTCAGCTCTACACGGACGGGTTTAAAATGGATATAGGAGGTGGTTCGGGAGTTTTCTGTGAGTCGCTCAAAATCAACGACTCATACAAACTCCCGAACGGTTAAAGTATATTCCAAGCCGAAGTCTTCGCTATTGAAAGAGCAGCACAGACTATTCACAGAAAGAAACTCAGTCATTTCTACATTACTATCGTCGTGGATAGTCAGCACTAGACAGTGAGGAAGTTAGATCGAAAGCAGTTTCCAGATGCCGAAATTAACTGAACAATATATGCAACACCCATGATGCAACTCTCTGCTGGGTTCCCGGAAGGGAAAGAGAAAACAGATGAACTAGCCATAAAGGGGATCAGCATTAGATACAGAACATTTTTTTTTCAAGCACTTCAGTGATGAGGAGCTTACAGTACCAGCTTTCACCACATCCGCACCGAGGATCTGTCACCTTATACGAGCAAAGGCCGGACACTCACAGAGATAATGTTCCGCGGTATCGTCGCTCGCACAAGCGACGCAGATTGTAGTGTCACTTAAGCCAAACACGTTAAGGTGCTTGGTAAAAGCAAAGTGGCCTGTCAAGACGCCAATAAGTTGTCTGCAGTCTTTTCTGCTGAGAGACGGCAAGAATGCCGCTGATTTCTTACAGACGTCCGGGAGCATGCGTTTAGTCAACCTGTATTCTGGAAAGTCATGTCACACACAATTGTGCTCGTAAGAGACCCAATCGTCAATGGAAAGCCCTAACCGAGGACGTAGGGAGACCTAACTCGGGTTCGGGACCTGAGAATCCCTCTTCTGGGCCTTGACTACTAATCTCATCGGAGATCTCGTTCCCCAAGATCCCAGTGTGAACTGGGACCCAAATAAGAATTCAGCCTTGTGAGCGAGTTCAAAGAGTTTTTGGTTTCATGAACTATTTTGGAAGTGGTTAAAGGGTTAAGCAAGGTCTTAAGCGCAGCCTGACTGTCACTACAGACACAAATGCTACGTCCCTTCCACCTGTTCTTCACAACATAGTTCATGGCCATTAGGATTGCATAAGTTTACGCTTGGAAAACAGACGCATACTTGCCTAAAGAAAAGTGAAGTCTAATGTTGTTGACTTCCACGAAGACCCCAGCGCCAGACCCTTGATTGGTTTTGGAACCATCCGTGAAAATACGACAACATTCCATTCCCGGCTCAGACTCTGGCCTAAGCCAGTCCTGGACACAAGGAAAGTCGACTCTGAATTTGCGCATCAGCTGGAGTTCTGGTGTCATTGCATCAGACGGCATATCCATAAGACAGGAGTTGTAAGATAAGTGTCGCACAAGTTCACCAAAATTCCAGTGTGGAGTATACCAAAAACCGCGTCGCCTAAGACGATGGATGGCTTTGATAGTGTAACCCATGATATAAGTATCGAGGGGAGGTAAGTTCAGCAAAGCGTCTAGAGCAGAGCCAGGCGTACTCGGAAAGCTCCCGTGCAGCCGAGACAAGCCGTTCTTTAGAGTTTCGTGCAAAACTGCTTACTTACTTACTTACTTAGATGGCGCTACGGTCCGGGGTGGACCTGGGCCTCAACCAACAAACCTCTCCAGCTAGCACAATTTCGAGCCAGCCAGTCGATGTCCTTGTACAGGCCGTATAGCTCGGCATTGTACCTTCTGCTCCACTCACCGTCTATGCAGATGAGACCAAAGATCGCTCGAAGAACTTTTCTCTCGAAATAACCAAAGGCATCCTCATCCGGTTTTGTCAAAGCCCATGCCTCTGCGCCATACAGCAGGACTGGGATGATTAGTGTCTTATAGAGAGTTACCTTAGTAGTTCGAGATAGGGCTTTGCTACCCATAGAAACAACGATTGGCAAGAGTAATTCTTCGTGTGATCTCCCTACTGATGTCATTTGCGGAGTTCACCATAGAGCCTAGGTAGACAAAATCCTTTACTACCTCAAAATTATATCTGTCTATTGTCTGTTGTGGCGACGCCGATGTTGGGTGTCCTTTATTGTAGAAAGCATATATTTTGTTTTGCCTTCAATGACCGCTAAACCCATCTTTGCTGCCTCGACCTCAATACTAGGAAAAGCCCCATTGACTGCCCGCTGAGTTCTTCCGATTACGTCAATGTCATCGGCATAAGCGAGTAGTTGCACAGACTTGTAAAAGATTGTACCTCCGGTGTTGGCTTGTGAGTTTCGTACAATTCTCTCAAGTAATATGTTAAAGAGATCGCATGATAGCGCGTCACCTTGTCTAATACCTTTCTTGACATCGAATGGTTTGGTGATGTTCTTACCGACCTTGATGGAGCAGCGAGAGTTCTCCATTGTCATTCTGCACAAACGGACGAGCCTGGCAGGGATGCCAAGACTAGACATGGCTCTGTATAACTCGTCTCTATACACGCTATCATAGGCAACTTTGAAATCGATGAAGAGGTGGTGCGTATCGATTTTATATTCATGGGCTTTTTCCAAGATCTGCCGTAGTGCGAATATTTGGTCAATGGTGGACTTTCCCGGCCTGAAACCGCACTGATAAGGACCTATCAGGTTGTTGACGATCGGTTTTAGGCGTTCACATAATACGGGAGACAGGATCTTATATGCGATGTTACGACTTATACCTCTGTAATTGGCGCAGTTCAGAGGGTCTCCTTTCTTCAGGATCGGGCAAATGATGCTGAGGTTCCATTCATCGGGCATACTTTCGTCCGACCAGATTTTACAGATGAGCTGGTGCATGCTCCTTACCAACTCATCTCCTCCTGCCTTCAAAAGTTCAGCGGTAAGGCCGTCTAGTCCAGCAGCTTTGTTGGATTTGAGTTTAGATATCGCTATCCTCACTTCATTCTGATTGGGTTGACGGGAATCTTGACTGTCATCGTCACTGTTGAATGGCTCATTCTGCCTGACAGCGGAATATTGGTCATCATCGCCGTTTAACAGTCTGCAGAAGTGTTCCTTCCATATTTTCAGCACCGACTGCGATTCTACTACTATATTGCCATTTTCGCCCCTGCAGGCTTCTGTTTTGGCTTTGACAGGGTTTCAAATGTGTGTTCTTTTTACCTTTTGGTAACATTTTCGAACATCATTCCTGCAATGAAGTCTCTCAATCACCTCGATCATGCTCCTCATGTTCCTTTTTCTTCTTTTTAAGAAGTCGATGTTCCTCTTTTCTCCTGCGCACGTAGAGCTCGTAAGCAGCTCTAGTCCTTCTATGCAGCGCCGCTTTGTACGCCTCTTGTTTTGCTGCATGTGCTTGTCGGCATTCCTCATCAAACCAGGGGTTTCGTTGTGGTGGCCGAGAGAAACCCAGTACATCAGAGGTGGCATCTCTGATGGCCTGTTGGCAACGCTGCCACTGGTCTTCCGCATTTGCTGCTGGCGGCATAGGACTTAGATTGAGATTAGAGGAAACTCGATCGGCAAAGGTTCTGGCGGTCTCCTGCGATTGTAGCCGCCCGACGTCAAAATTCCTCACAGTATTTCGTTGATTTCGCTCCGTTGTGGATATCCGCATTCGTACCTTGGCTATAACTAGGTAGTGATCCGAGTCCACGTTGGCTCCTCGGAAAGTCCGGACCCCCAGAATACTGGAAGAGTGCCTTGCGTCGATCACAATGTAATCGATTTGGTTGACAGTTTTTCGATCAAAGGAGAGCCATTTTCCTTTGTGAATATCGAGACGTGGGAATCACGTACTAGCTACAAGCAAAGTCGATTAGCCTGAGTCCGTTGCCGGATATGATGTCGTTCAGGCTGTATTTCCGACCACGCTACTAAAGACTTCCTCTCTTCCTAGCTTTGCGTTAAAGTCGCCTAGGATAATTTTAACGTCGTGGCTAGCGCATTGCTCATACGTCTTGTCCAAGAGCTGGTAGAAGTCATCCTTTGTCGTGTCGTCCTCGTGAGGGGCGTGAACTCATATTAGGCGGATAGTCATAAGGCGCTCGTTCAAATGCCGGAAACTCAAGACTTCTTGCCTAAGTCTGTCTCCAATGACAAATCCGCACCCGAATAGACGCTGTCCTTTTTGTCTGTAACAATCGCCGTAGTAGATGTCGCAGTTTTTCATACTCCTTTTGCCCGGCCCATCCCATCGCACTTCTTGGATGGCGATGATGTCTGCTTTGAGATAATCCAGGGCTTCCGCAAGTTGTTCGGCTGCACGCGGTTTGTAGAGAGACTTAACATTCCACGTGCAGACACGAAGATCGTTGTCTTTTTACATTTGCTTGGGTCGTCAACAATAAAATCATCCGTAACCGAGGCTTTTGGTTGCTTCGTAACCAAAGGCTTTTTACGTGGTAGGCACAACCACCAAACTGGAGGACCAGATCCTTTTTTTGCAACCCCTAGGACGAGGGGCCGGATACACCGATGTCAGTAACCCACTTCGGGGATATGAGCGCTACCGTTGGCCCATTAAGGGTTCATCCGCCACCATCTCTTTTTCAATACCCTGACGTAGTATTGAAAAACTCCTTACAGACTTCAGCTCCAAATATGTCGAAGTAGCTCCGGTAAGGTAACCCCTGGTCAGTAGACGTCACCGCTGATTCCATCGAGAGAATTCATCCGCCGCACGTTCTCCTTCTGAGGACCTCTTGCTAGACTTCTGAGACGCATATTTCAGCAGCAGATGCCTCGTCTGGTTAAACATATGCACGCTGAAGTTCACCCAGATGTGCTTACGCAGGTCCGAGTGTTCAGCTGCACATATATCGTCAGACTCAGCATACGCTCATCGTTAGTTCACTATCAGATAGCTATCCAGCGGGCACCACGGGGAGGTGATGATGCGATTTTGCCCACCCACCCAAGCTTGGTTACTGAGAGGAAATTCGGCACAATTAGACAAGCTCACGGCCTTTCAGATCGCTCGTCACATAGCACCGTTACTCCACGAACACCTCCAAAGCCACATATGTGCTTTCGCACGTATGGCTCCTAGATGGATGTAATGTGGGGTTTTGTATGCACCACGGAAAGTCTGCTACTTAAGAGAGCGGTAGCAGCCTTTGAGTGATGGAGGTTTATCTGCGGAAATATCAAAGATATAGTCGGAGTTTTATTAGCAGAAGGCCGCGCACCTGGTGCGCACATGCTTCCGGCGAGGCGAGCGCCCCTACCCATGGCTTTGCCTGCGTCAGCCATTTTTTGTCCGCTAGTGCTGGAACCTTTAGGGGTAACAGCACCAGCATCCACCAGATTTTGTGCGCAGATAACGCCACCGGTAAGAATGTGCCTGGCAGACCTGTTCGAGCCGACCGAAAAGGAGTCGGCGTTAGGTCTGAGGGATTGATCGGCTCCAGTTGGAGTACTTTCTGCCGACCTAGGCTTCTTTCCTGTCGCTACTGAAGGATGACTGTTTTCGGCGCTTGCGCCTTCAGCTGACTCTGCAGTCTCTTTGCACCGCGCCCTCGCCGCCTTCCCTCTTCTCCTTTTCAGTTGACTCTTAGTCAGGAGCTTATCAGAGTGCGCCGCTACAGGAGCTCGTTCAGCCTTATTGGCTTCCCGAGTCAAACCGCCACCGACACAACTTCGATCAGCTACCCTTCTATTGAGACAGAGATTAGACGTTCCAGCCGAAGCCTTTCCGCCACTTTTTTTGCCATTCCAGCCCAGTCTACCAAACGAGTCAGAGACATAGCTGCAGAAGTCTTCTGAAACAAGCGTCGCTACTACTTCTGATTCAACGCCAGATGTGGGGGGTAAGAGTATGGTGGTTGGGACCTCCAGAATCCTCGTCCCGGCCGTAGTCGAAAAGACCACGGGTGGATTATCGTTTTCACGAGTACCACCTGGAGTAGATACAGTAAATGTTTCTTCCATCATACTGTCAACAGGTTTTGCGTCACAGTCAAGACGTCTTCAGCCTTTAGTTCGATGTCTCACCTGGGGTCTGTTCGGATCCTTAGGGTCATTGACTCCTAAGTCGTTCCGCCACGTCAAGGCAGCTGAAGAAAGGGAACGGAAAAGATACAGAACATACTCAGACATCAATAGAAGTTGGTGTACTAAAAAGGAAAATCAACCTCAAAACAACTCCGCATGAATTACTAGATCGTATCCCATCTCACAGTTTATGGCCGGTATTGAATGAAGGAATAACCAAAAGCCTGCTGAGAATGAACAAAAAGGAAGTAAGCATCTTGATAGAGGCACTTACAGGACACTGCACAATAGTGGAAATGGCCGTAATACTAGGCATTAATTCACTCGACCACTGCCGGAGCTGCCAAGATGCGGAACAGGCAGAAAGTATTAAACACTTACTATGTGACTGCCCAAATCTACAAAATCGCCGCCTCTGCACCATATGGGTAACAGGTTTTTTGACGAACTAAGTGATCTTGTGCAAGTTCCACTAAGGAATAGGTATGACGCGATTCATAAAGAGCTCAGGTTGGTTCGGTACTGGACCGACCGAGAGAAAGAGTTTATAGGTTCCACAAACAAAAAGAGAAACACAATGGACCGTTACATGGTCATTGGACCGCCATGTCTGCTTATGAATATCGAGATAAGGAAACCATGTGCTTGCTATGGTGACATTTCGCTCCATAGTGAAATCAATTAGTCTTAGTCCGTTATCAGACGTGGTCATTTTTTTTTATTTTCAATGCATTTTATTCCTATGCAATAAGCTTAAAAAAGCGATCCAAGACCTAAAAAACCGAGAGACTTCAGCTTATCTTGAAGGTTTAACCGCCGAAAAAACCACTAATTACTCGCTCTGGAAAGCTGTCAAAAGAATTAAAAAACCCCAAATACATTCGCCACCGATAAGAAAAAACAACGACGAATGGGCAAAAGGTGACAAAGAAAAAGCGGATCTATTTGCCGAGCACTTAGAAGAGACTTTTAAGCAATTTGATGGAGAAACATTGGTAGACGATTTTACCGGTACGACTACGACATCTGACAACCTTAGAATAAAAAGTGTGTCACTTATAGAACTTTGCCAGGCAATAAAAAACCTGAAGAACAATAAAGCTCCTGGCTATGATTTAATAACCGGACAAATCCTCAAGGAATTACCAAAAAAGGCACTATTAAAATTGATTAATTTAATAAATGCTTCTATTAGATTATTATACGTTCCAAATCAATTGAAAGTCGCAGAAGTCATAATGGTTCCGAAACCGGGGAAATCTCCAAATGACAAAAAATCGTACAGACCGATATCGCTACTACCAATAATATCGAAGGTATTTGCAAAAACTCCTACTGAAACGGATTCTTCCGGTCATTGAAGAGAGACGCCTAATACCTGACCACCAATTCGGGTTCAGAATCAAGCATTCCACAATTGACCAGGTTTATAGAATAACCGACGAAATTGAAAAGGCCCTTGAGGAGAAAAAGATTTGTTCTAGCGCTTTTCTTGACGTATCTCAAGCCTTCGACAGGGTTTGGCACGATGGATTGAATTATAAGCTAAGACGAATCCTTCCGGAGCAACTTCATAAGATCTTAGAATCATACCTTAAAAACAGACTTTTTCATGTTAAGCACGGAACTGAATATTCTGATTTTAAAGAAATCGCCGCCGGAGTTCCGCAAGGAAGTGTCCTTGGGCCTATCTTATTCTTGCTGTACACTCGGGACATACCACAAACTGAAGGCACTATTGTAGCTACGTTCGCGGACGATACGGCTATTCTGGCAACGGAAAGTTCAATCGAGTCAGCAACCATAAAACTCCAACGAGCCTAAAATCTGTGAGTGGACAAAAACTTGGCGCATTGTTCTTAACGAGACCAAATCGACGCATGTTAACTTCACTTACAAGAAAATAATCAACCTTCCCGTTTTCATTAACTCGGTACAAATACCGCATGCAAACGAAGCTAAATATTTGGGAATGACACTAGACGCGAAACTTAAATGGAAACCTCACGTTAAAAAGAAACGTGACGAAGTCGAAAATCGACTTAGAGAAATGTATTGGCTAATTGGAAGATATTCCAAACTAAGCGTATATAACAAACTGCTTCTGTATAAGCAAGTGCTTAAACCCGTGTGGACGTACGGTATACAACTCTGGGGTTGTACCAAACCAAGCAATAGGAATCTCATACAATCACTCCAAAATAAAATTATAAGAATAATCGTGAACGCTCCCTGGTATATCAGAAACAATGATATCCACAGAGACTTAGGGATAGCTACCGTGGAGGAAGAAATAAAAAACTTCGCTCGCAAGCTTCGTATTCGTCTTCATGGCCATTGCAACTGTGCCATACTCCAAACTTTGGATGTGACAAATCTTACGCGCCGACTTCAAAGAACGAAACCGTTCGAATTAGCACAATAAGACAAAAAGCCGCATGTCATGACGGTTTCAGCAGGTGCTTTTATTGAAAATCTACCTGCCTCACGCGAATATAAATCTGAAGCTTAAACTACTTGATAAGGTCTAACTTAGTCGTAGTAAACAAAACGAAGGGAAGGGTGTTTTTAGTCAGTAGAAATCTGACACTACTATGAGTACACGGTCTCATAGTGTCTCATGAAGATTTTCACCTACCCACGAAAAAAAAAAAAAAAAAATATATTTTGTAAATCAGTATACCTTACGTGCTAACAAAAACGCTTAAAACTAGCTTAATTCACTTAACTATCTTATTTTAACTTACTGGGCCAATGCGAGCGCTCTAAGCTAAACTTAATACTTAACCTATGCCTTTCGACGTAACCTTAATAAATTTATTTATTATAACAACTAATTGATGAATTAAAAACTAAGGAAAATGTTTACTATAAAAAAAAACTTAGTGAATGGATTGGTATTTGTGAACTATTTGATAAAACTTATAAACTACCTTAAAATAATCTTAAGCTAATTTAACTACGATGTGTAATTAAATACGTACTTTTTTTTTTGTTTAGCCAAGTGCTGTGCTATCGTTTTTTTTTTTTTTTGTTTTTTTTTTAACATACCAACTTAAGACTACCTTAGAACTATGTAAGCCGGCCATGGCTATTGTTTAAAACAAATAGATGACCCGCTCTGCCTCCGTTATAGGCTAACCCGGATTAGGGGAAAACGACGACGGCGTTCCCTCTTCTTCATTAAGCCACCAAAATTGGTTGTGCTGCCTACTAACATCTTGAATGTCGCGGACTGAAACCGCCCTACTGAACCGTAGTCGCTCTACACTACCCTGTGCGACGTCTCGGTCGTAGTTGAGTCGCCTATCCACAGCTTTTCTGGCGACGTGGAAGATTAGCTGCACCGCTAACTTATCCTGGATCAGACCTCTCTGATCAACATATAGGAATGCTTCAGGAGGGATAAAGCCGTTAAGGCGCACACTCTCGTGATAGAGATTATTGGGGTAATAAGGCCCAAAGATCAGACTATTCATCGAGGTCATTGCTCTTGCAATATGCCTTCGAATCAACTTGATCAAGATTATCCACTCTTATCAGATTCGCCCTGTTGTACAGGACCTCATTACGATAGAATTTTATGTACTCAGACTCTGGTGTTTTATACAAACGAAGGCAAGCCCTCTCAAACACCCGCATCTTTTCCAACAAGCTTGGCCCTACTTTGAACAACACGGGACATCCATATGCGAGCATAGGCCGAATAAGGGCCATGTAGCAGATTACCTTCACCTTCGTATCGAGTTGGCTGTTATAAAACAGTCTCTTTGTGAGGGCAAAAGCAATTTGGCTCTGGCCAGAGTAGCATCTACATGTTTGTTAAAATATAGATATTGATCTAGCCAGACCCCAAGGTGCCTGAGTACACTTCGACTCGCAAGTAGCTGGCCGTGCTGTCCCACGGTAGAGAACCTTCGCTTGGATATTGACCTTGAAAAGCCTTTGACTCGATATGGCATGATGGTCTTTTTTTCAAGCTATTGAAATTAAGATATCCAGATTGGCTTATAAAATTGATATACAGCTTTTTGACTCACCGAAGTACGTCAATCTTTATTGGTTCCGAGAAATCCGTCTTTTTCCTCGTGTCTTCAGGCGTTCCGCAAGGATCAATCCTTGGTCCATCCTTATTCAACATTTACCTCCAGGACTTCCCTCTTTCAGATCCCATCGCAGAGGAGCCTGGATCTATCCACTATGCTGATGATACCACTATATTAGCTAGTGATACACGGCCAAGTGTGGCCCTTAATAAGATTAAACAAAAACTTCCACATGTTGAAAATTATTTTAAAAAGTGGAGGCTCAAAATCAACACTGATAAATGTGGTCTTACGTGTTTTAGAAATGCCAGTGGAAAAGGACACTACCTAGCAGTCAAAGAAGCAAATCTCTTTCCTTGAAAATAAATGATAGTCTGATACCATTGCGTTGTGAAACTAAGTATCTAGGTTTAAATTTTCATAACCGATTTCTTTTTAATATTCATGCAAGAAAAGTCCTAAATAGGGCAAAAATAGTATCTATGACGTTGAAACCATTACTAAACTCTAAGCAAATGGCGGGGAAAACTAAGATACTGATGTATAAGACCCTAATTAGACTCATTCTCACGTACGGCTTTTCAATTTGGTTTACAATTTCTCCAATTGTAGCCAAGGAAATGGAAATTTTTGAACGAAAATTGCTGAGATTTTGCTGTGGAAAATTCAGAAAACCGGACAAAAAAGGTTCTCTAATAAAGTCATATATGAATCAACAAAAGTGACACCTTTAATGATATACCAAATTGAACTTCTCTTAAAAAAGATGGATCGAATCAGTTCACATCCTAACCCACTTGTTAGATCTTTAATCGATTCTAATATCGAACAAAGTGTAAATGACAACTATTATTTATCTCCCTTAAACCTGCTAAATGACCACTCTATGTCTCTGTTAAGACCAGATGCAAGTAGGAATCTGTCCGTACCATTCTATGAAAAAGCACCTTCCCTAAACTTTCGGGGATGATATCGATGATATCTTTGAAAAAGAAGACAAGCGACAAATTTATAAACCTTTGTTTAATATGCATAAGATTGTAAATTTTCTTTGGATGGTATAAAATCTATATTTATCTTTAAGATTCTTTATGACTTATGCTCCCTTTGTACGTAGTTCTATTTCTACTTTTAACATTGATATCTTTTAGATAGGGTAACCCTTGTATAGTTATAGTTTTATTTTAGTTTTAAGTTCTAGTCATAAGTTAAGAATGCCTCAAAGAGCAAAGTTGAGATTGTATGCCGGGAGCAAGTATACACATACAAAATTTATAAATTTATTTTATTGAATGCTACGTTTAAAAAGTTGAAAACATTTTGTTTAAAGTATAGTTTCAGTCAGACATATCTTTAAGTCGGCCAAAAATTAACCTTCAGATTTAAGAAAAGAATGTAATTGATTTATCTGTCTCAATAAAGTTCAATGAATGATGATGAATGAATGCTAATTCTTTCTGGTGTCCCAAGAGGACCCAGACAACGGCGTTCTGAACAGAATGGTCTCCGACTTCTGAAAGTTGATTTTCAGCTTCCAGTCGTCGCAGAATCTCTTAATCTTATCGAAATCACGCTGCAAAAGTAATGTAATGACCTCGATCTTAGGCCCTGACCTGTACGCGACCAAGTCGTCTGCGTACGCTATGGCATGGTGAAGTGAACCTATGAGATCGCTCGTGTAAATATTGAATACGATCGACGAATTGACCGCACCCTGTTGCAGACCATTTTTTACTTCAAAAGTTCCAGCAGACGTCACATTGCCATTCTTCACAATGAACTTCTTACTGGTGAGCATGTCGTAAAGTATGTACAGCAGTGGTTTACTTATGCCCAGCCTGCTCAACTTGAAGAATAGTCCCTCTAACCATACAGTATCGAAAGACTTCTCCAAATCAACCAGACAGGCACCCGTGCATTGTTTCTTACTTTTATTCCATTGGATATCCGATACCAGTTTAGACGCGGCATGTATGGTATCATGCCCCGCCTTGAAACCGAATTGGTTATTCGGAATTAGGTGCATGTCCTCAACCCACTTAGCCAGGGCTCTATGGATCACTTTTTCGAATACCTTGCTGATGTTTGGAAGGAGACTTATCGACCGGAAATTCCCTGGATGGAACTATCTTTATCCCTTTTAGGAATGGGCTGCACCACCACTGTTTTCCAATGCGCTGGATAATGGGCATTATTTATTGCATTATTAAACATGATGGTGTAAATGTTCACCGCTTCTGGAGGAAGCGGTATACCATCGATTCCCACGGATTTCTTTTTCCTCAGTGATTCGAAGATCGCTTGGAGCTCTGCCTTCGAAATGAACGGGGGATGTCCCCTTTCATCGGCGATGGCATTGTTTGCCATATTTCTTTCATTGAACCCGGTAAAACCAGTATTCTCAGATCGCCAGTGCTCCATGTCATTTCGAAGGTAGAAGTTGTGCACAAGGACCTGATTTTCCACGTCGTGGTTCGGGCAAATAGTATCATTCACCTTATACACGTCCTGGAAAGTCGCTTCTATATCCCCTACCTTCTCCTGCGGATCTTCGATCACAAAGAAATTGTCATCCTCAGCTGCGTTATCCGGATCTATACCGGCTGTCACTAGTATTTGCACATTGTTCGTAGTTCGGGGGATTTTAAGACGCGGAAGATCGTTTTGATTACTCCTCCGAAAGATCTTGTTTACTTGGGGGAGCATACTCGGGTTGTTAGATTTTATAGCCCGAATTTTCCTGCTCCAGTGCAAATTTACAGAAAGTCTGTAATTTTCTTTAATTAATTTTGAGAGGTTTTTAATCAACGACTTTAGCGTCCTAACCTCCTCCGAATTCTGTCTGTCAGTAAACTGTCTGTACAAGGTTTTTAATCTCGACAGCAGCCTACTTTTATGTTCGTGCAGTGCGTCAATCGTTGCATTGCGGTATATGTCCACGTTGCCAGTATGTTGATACCGAGGTATCGTACTGTTCATCGTTCGTTTTATTGTCTCGTCCATTTGTTTTAGGTATCTATCAATCTCCTCGTTTGTCAGATTCCTATTGGACGGTTGGTCGAGCATGATCTTGATGTTGAAGATCGGTTTTAGGCGTTCGCATAACACGGCAGACAAGATCTTATGTGCGATGATGAGAGGCCTAATAATGCCGTCGTAAGAAGAAAGGGCGCATCTCCATTCTAGTAGTTATGAAATAAATGTATTTTAATGTATTTGCCTGTTCTTAGTTTTCGCACATGGTAGTTATACCCATTTGCATTCGTAATTTTGAGCCATTTGAAATTGGAAATATGACTTTAAGACTTCACACTAAAATAAAGCACTGTCTATTTAAATATTCCGATAACTCAATTTTTAAATTTCGGCCTTTGTGTTCTTTTGTCTTCGGACGGCAGCATACCTCTTAAATTGATGCAGTGCAGAGGGTCGCCTTTCTTTATAATCAGGGAGATGATGCCGTTTACTTAGGTGTAATAAAAAAAAAATAGAAAATTGAAAAATGACAACTATTTTTTTTTGGTGCCTTCACGCATTCACACTTCTCATTCCCGAAAATTGGGAATATGATAGTGTCAACATGCACGAATTTATCATCAAAGTAAGACTAAACGTGGAGAACATTTTATTTTCCAACGGAATTATCGGCGCGACTGTAGTTCAAAATCAAAAACAAATTTATATTTAGAACAACGCTGCAATAGCGCCATCTAGGACTGAATACGTATTTCAACCACCGTATTGGTGAAGACACAGAGTGACGGCATTTCGAGTCTCGTTACCGCGTTCTGATGTCACAACCGTCCTGGCGGTGAAAATTCCTAACAGTGGTGGCGCTGATACTTCCAATGGTGTACACACTTAAGACTAGGTGTCACTAAAAGAGTTTAAGAATTTTGAATAACAACGAACTGTTCAGCGGAAAATATCTCGAAAGTCGTGGGAAAACGAATTAATTATTTATAGTAGCGAGATAAAATAGTACCCCACCATAATTATTCAATGCAAATTTATTATTAGGATATGGATATGTATTCAGGCCAAGATTGGTGGACATTAGAAAAGAACTAGACAATTGTAACTTTAACTTATGTACACAATTTTTCTAAGCTGTACAATTTTCAAACAGTATCTATACATTTAGCTCTTTCTTACTGAAAAGTGTGGAGAGACTGGTGGAATTTCACATGCACAAACTTGCTTTGAGGATGCATCCACTAGCGGAGATGCAGCATGCCTATCAGCGTGCGAATTTCTGTGAGACTGTGCTTCTAAGACCAGTGGCTAGAATTGAAAGTCGACTTGACAGGAAAGAATACGCGATGGGCATCTTCACAGACATTGAGGAGGATTATGACAATGCGATGTTCGGCTGCATGTGTGACTGTCAGACAACACGGAGTAGTCGTAATACTACTGTTGTGGATCAAAAAATGGTAATGAACAGAACTTCGGTTGGGGATGCGGATTATGGCCGGTGTGTTTTTTTTTTCGCTGGAAAGTGGGAATCTTTCAAAGACGATACTGAGCTCGTACTCAGTAATAGTGTTGGACTTCGACCCACTAAACCCACTTCAACTCCTACGCCTGGTCTTCGCGGCACTGCCGTCAAGCATTTCATCGCGAGGGGGTCCTCAGCCTTGCATACTCGGTTCGTTCGTGTTGGCAGCCGTCTGTGCCACGTTTCGCTGACTCTCCAGTCATGATGGTAGACACAGCTTCGCTATTGCATCTGTCTGGTGATGTTCTCTGGTGTTAAGTCCACAACCAGTCTGTTTGTCAGCAAATTACGTTCTTCGTGATATCGTGCACAGTGGAACATGATGCGTTCCGCATCCTCGACTGCTTCCGTGCACGTTGGGCAATAAGGGTTGCCTTCGTGTCCAAATCTGTGTTCAGTTCAGCTATTCAAGGTTTCTATTGCTCCAGGGATCTATATTGGGGATCTATCACTGCGTCCATCTGCTTTTATCAGAAGATTTCCATCTCTCTTGCCATTCTTCGAGACTTGTTCTTGGTGGTACTTCAATGTCACTTCGACTCGTCGCTATTGACACCATTGTCCTGCTGGCACGAAAAGGTCTATTGGCACCATTCCAGTCACTACGCATGCCGCGTCGTAGGAGGTTATTCGAAAGGCGCTGCATGCTCGCAAGGCATTGATTCTGTAGACCGCCTCCCTCTTCCTTCTATACGATTTCGTCTTCATGGCACCTGCCCATATTTGGGAGCCGTAAAGCATCATCGACGTCGCAACTCTTGTTAAGAGCAGTCACTTCTTCTGTTTAGGTCCACCAATATTTAGCACAATCCTTGCCAGGGCAGCTTATGTACTTGCTTGCGTGTTGCAGATGTTGTTTAGAAGTTAACCTTGCATCTATAGTAACGCCAAGGTACTTCAGCTCTGGTTTGGAAACTACAACGTGGTCGCTCCTCTTACTTACTTAGATCCTTTAACCCCTCAGGGGGCATAGGGCGTCAACCACCCCTGCGCGCCATCTTGTTCGAAGTTCTGCAACGCCCTTGAGCTGCCTCCAACTCATTCCTAAAGAGCTCGATTCCTCCTCAACTGTTCTGCGCCACGTTTGCATAGGGCGTCCCGCTATTGTGCCTGCCTGGTTGAGCGGATTTCACTGCATGGCGTATTTCGCAATGGAGTTGTCTTTGCGCCGTAGGGTGTGTCCAATCCATTGCCACTTTCTTCTTCGTATAGCAATGCTTATAGATTCTTGGCCCGGTCTCAGATAAAGTTGTTCGTTGGAGATGCGGTTCGGCCAAAAAATCCTCAAGATGATTCTTAAGCATTTGTTTACAAAGACGTGCAGCTTGCGTGTGTTAATGGTGTCCACCTTCAAAGTACTGCACCCATAAAGCAGCACTGATTCTACGTTGGAGCGGAACAGTCGTAGCTTGGTTCTTAAGCTATTAATATTGCTTCTCCAGATTTTGGACAGCATTCCGAACGCAGCTTTGGCCTTCCCGATTCTACTGCACACACCCAGTTCGGTGCCACCGCGATTAGCCGAGACGACACTTCCTAAATATAGAAAGTTATCATCTTTCTCGACTTCCTGTCCGACAATGCTAAGTTGGGCGCGGGTATTAGAAGTGCTAAGGGTCTTGTTTTGGCTGTGTTTATTTTTAGCCCCACTTTGTTTGCCTCAGCTTCTAGATTTTGGGCCATTAAATGAAGATCCATTATCCGATGTGAAACTAGACAAACATCGTCAGCGTAATCTAGATGTTTAAGGTAAGATGTCATAGTCCAACGAATTCGATAGTTGCCTTCCGTCAATGCTGCACGGAGTACATCGCTGATAACCACCAAGAACAATAGTGGTGACAGTATGCACCCTTGACGTACTCCACTTCGGACTTCAAAATCCTCCGACACCTTATCATTGTGCACGACGTGACACTTACCGCCCACGTATGTAGTCTTGATAATAGCTATAAGTTTTTCTGGGATGCCTCTCCTGCGCAAGGCCAACCAGATAGCATCTCGATTCAATCTGTCGAAAGCTTTCTCGAAGTCGATAAACATTAAATGTAGCGGAGATCTATACTCAACGCATTGCTCGATAATGATCCGTAAGGTGTTTATGTGGTCGATGCAGGAGGATCCAGCGCGAAAGCCTGCCTGTTCGACATCGAGAGTTGAATCTAAATGTTCTTTAATTCGTTCTAGAATTATTTTAGCTATTATTTTGGCCACGGCTGGAAGAACGCATATACCTCTCCAGTTAAAGCAATTCATCAAGTTTCCCTTCTTTGGAAGTTTAATGATCATCCCCCTTTTCCACTCCTGTGGAAATTGTTCGCTATCCCAAGCTCTCCGTATTAGGGGATGCAGCAAATCTGCCGATGTATTTGGCGCCGCTTGAAATAGCTCGGCAGGGATGCCATCAATACCCACTGCCTTGTTCTTCTTGAGGGACTTGATTGCTGTTATTATCTCGGTTTTACTGGGAGGTGCGGTGCGAATTCGGGAATTTGTTTCTTCGAACTGCTCATTCGAATTCGAGATCATACAGCCATCGTCTAAGTGATTTAGCACTGTAGCAAAATGTTCCCTCCATCTAGTGAGCTGATTCTCATCCGAAATCAGAAGGTTACCGTCTAGACTCTTCACTGGATGTTGTTTGGAGCTCCGACCACCGATAAGCTCTTTAGTGATGCTATACACAGTCCTACTGTCGCACCTACTCGCTGCTTCTTCAGCCCTTGAGGCCAATGAGTTGACATATTGACGTTTGTCACGTCTCACACTACGCTGCACTTCTTTCTTCTTTGCACGGTATTGGGTTTCAATTTTGGTTTCGGTTTCAAGCTCGGTTCTCTCTACTGCTGAGGCCACTGCAATCCGAGCCTTGATTGCTGTACGCTCATCGATCCGTCTCCAGGTGTCTGTAGAAAGCCATGTGTGGTGGTGTTTCCCGACATACGTGCGTGCCCCAGTAGCAAAAGCATTTTTCACAGCACTCCAGTGGTCATCCACGTTCTCTTGCTGATTGCTGATTGCTTCTGCTTCTAAGGCAAGATGGTCCCTGAACTATTGGCGCACTTGGGGAACCTTGAGCCTGTCGATATTGAACCTGGTGATGTTAAGCAGGTTTGAGCGTAAGTCCGACGTCAGCTCCACGTCTGTTTCGGACATCCAGGAGACAATTTCGAAGCGGCGACTGATCGCAATGTGGTCGATCTGGTTGGATGTTCGTTGCCTATCAGTAGAGACCCAACTGATTTTGTGGCAGGTGTTATGCTTAAACAGCGTACCTCCGATGACTAGGCGGTTGGTATTGCAGAAGTCCACAAACCGCTCACCGTTATCATTACGATCTCAAACGCCGTGAACTCCCATCACGTGCTTAAGCATGGTGTTGTCGCTACCCACCTTGGCATTGAGATCTCCCATCACCATTACGATGTCCCCATTAGGCGTTTGGTTGTAGGCGGCACCTAAGTGGCTATAAAAATCATCCTTTTCATCCTCAGTCGCGTCTAGAGTCGGAGCATAACACTGTATGATGGTAATTTTTCTAACTCTACTCTGGAACCTAGCCGTCAATATCCGGTCACTATAGGGTTTCCAGGATATGAAGCTACTACGTGCTGCTGGACTTAGCATGAGTCCTACTCCGGAACTCCGTGCACTTTTAGCTGGTTTACGAGAGTAGAGCATGACAGTGCTTTTTGTTGGGAAGATGTATTCCCCAGCATCGTACCATCTTATCTCGCTCAGCCCTAAGATGTCGATTTTATACCGTGCGAATTTGCGCTCCAATTGGATGAATCTGGCGTTATAAGGCCCTTCCTTGAGTGAGTCCAGGAGGATCTAAACGTTCCAGAATCCGATCGTTGTCCGTGTTCGATAGCCAAAGGTCGTCAACAAATTATCAGTCCGTATCCGAGGCGTTTGTTTCCGTTTCGGAGCAATTCGTCTTTTTACGGTCTCGGCTCGCTGGGCCACAGACCAACCGACACTTATCCTGCTTTTTGGCGCAGGAAGCTTGCCATTCGTCCTCTCTCGTTAGCGATTTCCGAAGAAATCCTCAGATGGCACCACGAGGAGGTGGGAGTAGGGCTTACTAACAGACTTACTTACTTAGGTGGCGCTACAGTTCGGGGTGAACCTGGGCCTCAACCAACAAGCCTCTCCATTTAGCTCGGTCTTTAGCTAATTGCCTCCAGTTGCGCACTCCAAGTTGGTCGAGGTCCCCTTGAACTTGTGCGCGCCACCTACGGCGATAATTCCCTCTACTGCGTCGTCCCTCGGGGTTAGATTCGAAGACTCTGCGGGCCGGAGCGTTGGTGTCCATTCGCTCTACATGTCCTAGCCATCTCAGACGTCCAATACGCAGTTTTTTGACTAGGTCGATGTCGCTGTACAGCTCGTATAGTTCGTGATTGAATCTTCTCCTCCAAAACCCGTCAACGCAAACGGGACCGAAAATCTTACGAAGAATTTTTCTCTCGAAGCGACCAAGGATATCTTCATCCTCTTTTAATAAAGTCCATGTTTCAGCGCCGTAAAGCAGAACTGGGATGATCAAGGTCTTATATAGAGTCTCCTTAGTTGTTCGAGAGAGGGCTTTACTGTTGAATTGCCTTATAAGCCCAAAAAAACAGCGATTGGCAAGAGTTATTCTTCGATTGATTTCTGCGCTGATTTTGTTTGCTGAATTTATAGCAGAGCCAAGGTAGACAAAGTCCCTTACTACCTCGAAGTTATAGCTGCCCACGGTGACGTTTTGTCCAATTCGTCGATGTTGGTTTTCCCTTCTAGTTGACAGCATATGCTTGGTTTTGCCCTCGTTTATCGCTAAACCCATTTTGGCCGCTTCCGCCTCAATGCTTGCAAAAGCACCGGTGACAGCCCGCTGAGATCTTCCGATAATGTCTATATCGTCGGCGTATGCAAGCAGTTGTACAGACTTGTAATAGATTGTGCCTCCGGTGTTGGCTTGTGAGTTCCGCACAATCCGTTCAAGTACAATATTGAAGAAGTCACATGTCAGCGCGTCACCTTGTCTAAAGCCTTTTTTGACATCAAAGGTCTCGGTGAGGTCATTACCGACCTTGATGGAGCAGCGAGCGTTCTCCATCGTCAGCCTGCACAGGCGGACAAGTTTGGCAGGGATGTCAAAACTAGACATGGCTCTATAAAGCTCTTCTCTATAGATGCTGTCATAGGCGGCCTTGAAATCGATAAATAGGTGGTGTGTATCGATTTGGAATTCTTGGGTTTTCTCCAGGATCTGCCGAAGTGTGAAGATTTGATCGATGGTGGACTTCCTGGCCTGAAACCGCACTGATAGGGTCCAATCAGGCTGTTGATAAAAGGTTTCAGGCGTTCACACAATATCGCAGAAAAGATCTTGTACGCGATGTTGAGGAGACTGATGCCTCTATAATTGGCGCAGTTGAGGGGGTCTCCTTTCTTGTGGATCGGGCAAACGATGCTGAGATTCCATTCATCAGGCATACACTCCTCTGACCAAATATTAGAAATGAGTTGGTGTATGCACTCTACCAATTCATCCCCAGCTGCCTTGAAAAGTTCGGCCGGTAAACCGTCAGGTCCAGCAGCCTTGTTCGATTTTAGCTTGGATATTGCTATCCGCACTTCGTTTTGATCAGGTGGACGGAAATTTTGACTATCATCGTCTATGTTGAATGGTTCATTCTGCCTGACAGCGGGATGTTGGTCTTCGTCGCCGTTATACAGTCTGCAGAAGTAGTTTTTCCATATTCTCAGCACCGACTGTGATTCTACTACGAGGTTTCCATTTTCATCTCTATGGGTTTCTGTACGGGTATTGCTTCTCTGACACGTTCTTTTTACCTTTTGGTAAAACTTCCGTACATTGTTCCTGGAGTATAGACTCTCGATATTCTCAAACGCGCGCTTCTCATGCTCTTTCTTCTTCTTTTGGAGAAGCCGATGTTCTTCCCGTCTCTTTTGCTCGTAGAGCTCACGAGCAGCTCTCGTCTTCCTTTGCAGCGCCGCTTTGTATGCCTCTTGTTTTGCTGCATGCACTCGCCGGCATTCTTCGTCAAACCAGGGGTTTCGCGATGGTGGTCGAGCGAGACCCAACACATCAGTCGCGGCGTTTCTGATGGCATGTTGGCAGCGTTGCCACTGGTCTTCGGTACTTGATGCTGGCGGCAAAGGGCTGATTGAGAGATTTCGGGATACGCGTTCAGCGAAGAGTCTGGCGGTCTCTTGCGATTGTAGCTTTTCGACGTTAAATTTTCTCACAGTAATTCTTCTTTGTTGCTCAGATTGGGATATCCGCATTCGTACCTTGGCTACAACAAGGTAATGATCCGAGTCTATGTTGGCCGCTCGGAAGGTCCGGACATCCAGAATACTGGAGGCATGCCTTGCGTCGATCGCAATATGATCAATTTGGTTGATCGTTACATGATCATTGGACCGCCATGTCTGCTTATGAGTTTCGAGATGAGGAAACCATGTGCTTGCTATGGTGACATTTCGCTCCACAGCGAAATCAATTAGCCTTAGTCCGTTATCAGACGTGGTGTCGTGTAGGCTATGCTTACCGACTGCCCTACCAAAGACGTCCTCCTTTCCTATTTTGGCGTTAAAATCGCCCAATACGATTTTAACGTCGTATTTAGGACATTGCTCGTATGTTTTGTCGAGGAGCTCGTAGAAACACTCTTTGGTGGCAGGGTCCTTTTCTTCTGTGGGGGCATGAACACATATTAGGCTTATGTTAGCGAATTTAGCCTTGATCCGGATAGTCATAATACGCTCGCTCACGTGTCGGAAGCTTAAGACTTCTTGCCTAAGTCTGCCGCGTATGACGAATCCGCATCCGAATAAGCGTTGCCTGTTGCCTCTGTAGCAATCACCGTAGTAGATGTCACAGTTTTTCATCCTCTTTTTGCCTGGCCCATCCCATCGCACTTCCTGGATGGCGGTAATATCTGCTTTATAGCAGTCTAGGGCCTCTGCTAGTTGTTCGGCTGCACGTGGTCTGTAAAGGGACAGAACATTCCACGTACAGATCCGAAGGTCGTTGTCCTTATTTCTTACTAACAGAGCTGCTAGGTTTTCGGCTGCAGTGGCTCTTTCTCGTTACTTAGCGGACCAACACCTATCGGGAGATGCTTGTTAGTCGTTTGCCCCTCAGTTGTCCTTATAGTCTCCATAACTCGTCTGCTGCTGATGAGCACTATTTCGGTTTTTTCCTCCGCTAGTTTTAGGTCCATGTTTACTAGCCAGTCCTGTACCATCCCGATAGCTTCATTACATTCGTGCTCCAACTCTTCAAGAAATTTGGTCAATACAACGATCGCTATGTCGTCGGCGAAGCCAATTATTTTCGAGGACCTCGGGATTCGAAGTCTGAAGACGTCATCTTATATAAGATTCCACAGTAGTGGACCTATTACGGATCCTTGGGGGACACCACCTGTGACGTTATACTGCCTCATTCTGTCGTCGGTGTAATTGTGCAGTATTCTGTTTCTAAAATAGTCAGCCATTATTTTCTGTAGGTAGTCCGGTAGTCTCTTGGCTGTAAGTACTCGCACTGTTACTCCAGTTTGCGGTGTTGAAGGCGTTTTTAACATACAGCGGTCTGCGAGGCCTCCTGCTTCATCAATCACGCTTTCCAATCTGTCACTTATTATGCGCTCCAGTATTTTACAGTATGTCCAGCATGCATAGAGGCCTATACGATGAAGGATCATGCGGTGGTTTATTTCCTTTTAGTAAGAGGACAAGTGTTTGCTTCTTAGACTCATTGGGGAATACTCCTTCCTTGAAGCAGGCGTTGTATACGTCTGCAAAGATGTGTGGGCGCCAATTAATTACTGCTTTGAATGCAATGTTTGGGATTGCATCGATCCTTAATGTTTTCGCAGGCTTGTATGATTTCTGCTGCTGTGTCGAGAGGTATTAGTAACACCCCCGTCGTGGTTCTCCTCCCAGTTTGCTCCTCGGCCGAAATGTTTTGACAGAGGTAAGGCGGCATTCTATCTCCACTGGTATGATGGCCGGGTCCCCATTGAATACTCTAAATAGTTCTAACATCTACGCTCAGACATACGCGGAGGATATTGCCGTACTTTCAGTCGAGCCATGTTTCATGGCTTTCGGTGAATCGTCTTAATACTGAGGTCTTACCGGTCTAATTCAATCAATGGTGTCACTATCCGTAGTTCCAATGAAGCCAAATATCTATGAGTGATTCTGGATAAAACATTTTTTTGATCTGAGCATGTCAAGTCGAAAATATCCAAGGCGCCCTCAGTTTTTTGGCAGTGTTGGGGTGCTTTTGGCAAGACGTGGGGCTTATCACCGAATAAGGTTCTCTGGATCTATACGGCTGCCTTTCGCGCCAAAGAACGGCTTGTTTTGACTGAACTTCCCAAGTACTCCCGGCTCTACTCTAGATGATTTATTGAACTTACCTCCTCTTGATATGTACTTATATCATGGGCTGCACTATATAGCTACACACTTCAACCACTTTCCCCAGGGGACTGCTTTTTAGGTATTACTTCGAGGGGCTGGTTAATAATGCATGCCGCACTTCTTGAATTTGCTGTTTCTGCCTAACTTATTTTTTCAATTCTTCGTAGTTTGTTTTGTACGTTTGTCATGAATGAGCAAATTTCCATCAAATTGTCGTCTAGTGTCATTTGGTCCTCAAGGAGGTGTGGACAGGACCAGAAACTGTGAAGCAGCTGCGTGCTTTAAATCTGCCTCCTGGTCGGGATAATCGTGTCCAAATTGGTGTAGATATTTGCGATGGCTATCGTGGCAGGACAGGAACTGCGTAAGATAATAATTGCAGTTCTCGTGTCCTCGGTTTGTCCAGACCCGATGTTCGGGATCAACTTGTAAGTCCATCTGCCTATGGTTGTAATGTCCTACCAGGTTTGTTACATAGCTATTAAAGCTACATATTCTTCTTCCCTGATCTTTTTGAGTACACTTGCTCTCGTTGGCTTCTGGGCGCTTCTGTTGTAGATCCTTAGCATCTCGAGGATCATATTCCCTTCATTGCTAGTGCCCCGCCCAAACTGTAAAAATCGTTTGATATCTAAATTTTCCTGTCATATCCAAGTCCTCCGATGTTTGAGATTATTCGAGAAAGTGCTGCATGCAGTATTGAGGTCTTTTTGCTCGAATAGTCCACGTGAGCTTTGAAACGTAGCCAATTGTCAATCATTACTCCTATGCATTTCACAGATTCTTTCGATCTGATGGTTTCGCTTCCAAGCCCAGTATTCACGTATTCCGTAGTTATCGAACTGGTTACTAAATTTTCTTACTTTACTTAAAGGGCTCCCGAACCTTGGAGAGTTTTTGCCTGAGACACGGCTGCCTTTCATCCTCTGCAGACACGCTTCTTCTAGTCGGACACAGCCACCAAGTCGGATGGGCTGGTGGGGCTAAGCTCAGGCAGCTGTGGGGGTCACAGGTGGCGGTTAGTGAACGGCCTGCAGAATTGTAGGTTAACTGCGAATACCCAAATAAGCAGTCCCCGACCAAGAGCGGCAGAGAAGGAGGGCTTGGCTGAAAAGGTCAAAGGAACCCCTATGAACTTTCTGCGACAAGACAAATAAGCACCGTCTTCCATATAAGTGCTCCCCACCGCACAAGGTGGCTACGAGGGATACAGTAATGAGAAAATGGCGAGATCTGGATGTACCCGCCACACCGTGAAACGTGCAGCCTCCTGCCCTGGATGAGAGGTTGCATATATTATACATAAACTATACATCATTACACAGAGAAGAACTACAAACTGTTCTTTCTTTACGATGACTTCGTCATCAGTACCAAAACCAATAATAACAAGAAACATTAAGACCGAGCCCAGTAAGGTCTTAATTATGGCATACTGGATAACGAATTGGAATGAGAGCTATGAGGGCTGACGTTTGTAGTATTCTGTTACCTGAGTAAGTTGGAGTGAAATCCGGTTGAAATGGCTTTCAGGCTAATGCTACGAGCGCCCCCGTCCCGTTAAAATCTTGGCAGGCCTCAAAGTACGTTCAATGTTTCGCCACCATTAAGTTGGTGGTGTAGGTGCAGATGTAACATTCGTGCTTAGCACCGATCCGGCTCTGACACAATACCTCATAAGGGGTTGTGCCAACCCTCGCATGGCCTCCCTGCTTGCACAGATAACCATGGGATCCCTGGGTGACTACACATTCGAGCATTGATAGCGGCTTTGAGTGGGGACCTACTAGAAATGATTACAAACAAAACAAACAAAAACACCGGAGAAAATACAGAGGAGAACGAGGAACTCAAGGATACTGAGGTCACCAGTTGGCCAAGTAGCATCAGCACAAAGACACACGGAACGACGCGAGTCACCTGCAATAAGAAACGTGACGGTCGAACCATCCGCCCAGCAATCTGATTTCCACAAACTAGGTGAGCAAATTAGGGGGCTGGTAGAAATGCTGGAAGACGGAAAAAGACGCTCAATCCACCAAGCGATGCGAGATGCCATTGAAAGCATCAGAGCTCTCTATGAGCTCTCGGCGATCCAGCTGCACGACGAGAAGGCAAAAGAGGTTATTCGTCAGAACAACTTCTCACAAACTTCGCTCTGGCTAAAGTCAACTTTAGAACCCAAGAGAAGGCAGGCTGCAGCCAGCGAACCCCCGGAGCCAAAGCGGAAGCAGAAACACCCATCAGATGGTGTAGGCGACAGCGAACCCCCGGAGCCAAAGCGGAAGGAGGTACATCCGCCAAATGGTGCTACAGACAGGAAACGTCCGGAGCCAAAGTGGAAACAGAAACATCCACATTTGGCAAACACCAAGCAAAAGGATGCCGCAGCTGGCGTTGAGACCCCAGTGGCCACAGATAAGCGGGCAAACGCAACCACAAGCAAGCAACGGGCAACAGGAGAAAATGAGTGGTTAAATGCCTCCAGGAAGAAGGTTGCCAACACAGCCACAAAGAGTCAAAAGCCCATCAGTGCGGCGAGCAACGAGCAGATTATAGGCCGCGGCAGTGCCTGGTCGAAAGTTCTCAAAAAGAACAAGAAGGATGAGAAGAAGCCAGGCAAGACCGCCGGTGAAAAACGCGACCGGACGCAATAGTGGTGGCAACCAAGGGTCAACTTTCCTACGCCGAAATACTACGCAGGGTCAAAGCGGACCCCAAGCTCCACAACCTGGGTGAATCGGTCACAAAGATTAGGAGAACCCAGTAAGGCGACCTGCTGTTCCAGCTACGCGAATCTGGTGATAGCACCGAACAATTTAGGAGCATCATCGGTGAAAACCTTTGCGCAGAGGCGGAGATCCGCACTCTAATACAGAGATCCACGGTCGAAATTAAAGACCTTGACGAAGTCACCACTAGGAGAGACATCTGCGAAGCTATCAAAGCTCAGTACAACATCGAGGTTGCCGAAGTAGATGTGCTCAGCCTTAGGAAGGCCTACGGTGGCACGCAGATCGCGACAGTGGGGCTACCGACAGAGAAGGGGAACAAGCTGCTGGAGTCCGGCAAAATCAAAGTCGGCTGCGTGAACTGCCGTATTCGTGTTCGAAAGGCCCTCACCAAATGCTTTAGGTGTCTGGAGTTTGGCCACACGGCGCGTCATTGCAAGAGCGAGCATGACCGATCCAAGCAGTGCAGAAACTGTGGAGAGGAGGGCCACATAGCCAAAGAATGCAAAAAGGACGCATTATGCTTCTGGTGTAAGACGGTCACACCAGAAAACGCCGGACACGTAGCTGGTAGCAGCAAGTGCCCGGTACTCAAGAAGGCACTGGCCAAATTAATATGATGAGTGTCGTCCAGATAAACCTAAACCACTGCGCTGCCGCACAGGACCTTCTGGCGTAAACTGTACGAGAGAAAAGGATCGACGTAGCCCTAATAAGCGAACCGTACAAGCTCATAAATGGAAGTAGCTGGATAGATGATACCACGAAAAAAGCCGCGATATGGACCTGCGGGAGCTATGCTCTGCAGTCAGTCGGCCACCAGGCTGACCTTTTCGTATATGCAAGGATAAATGGTGTGCACTTCTATAGTTGCTATGCGCCCCCCAGTATAACACTGGCGGACTATCTAAAGCTGCTGGACGACATCATAGCTGACGCGCGGGGGAAACACCCAGTGATTATTGCTGGAGATTTGGGGCAGTAGAACCACAAACGCAAGGGGAAGAGCTCTCCTCGAATGTTTCGCAGCACTGGACATTAGTCTGCCCAACGACGGTACAGCGGAAACGTTTCAAAAGGCAGGCAGAGGGTCAATCATTGACATCACATTCATAAGCAACTCACTCCTGCGGAAAACCAAATGGCGGGTCAGCGAAGACTATACCCACAGTGACCACCAGGCAATTATATTTAATGTCGGCGAGGAGAAACGTAGACTGCGTCCCACCCTAACAGGACCAAAGTGGAAGGATACGCTCTTCGACAAAGACACGTTCCAAGAAATGCTAAGCACCAGCGCCACAACAAATAATGGATCGGCTGAGGCACTTTCACATCAGCTGATCCAGGTCATAACCACAGCGTGCGACGCAGCAAGGCCCAGAAGGTCTGTCAGTAAAAGAGGCGAGCCCTGCTACTGGTGGACCGACGAGATTAAACGGCTCAGGGCGAAGTGCCTACAAGCACGACGCAGATCTCAGAAATCCAGAGGCAGACAAGATTTCCAAGAGCGGCTAACCACATTTAAATTGGCGAGGCGAGAACTGGAAAGGGCCATTAAGGAGAGTAAGTCAAGGAGCTTAAGGCGGCTCTGTGACGAGGCCGAATTAGACCCCTGGGGCATGGCGTATAGAGTGGTGATGAAGAAGCTTAAAAGCAGCAGGTCTCCACAACTAACATGCCCGGCAATTCTAAAGACTATAGTAGAGCACCTATTCCCCCATAGACCAACTACTATGGTCTCCATCACGAGGGAGATCAGCATGGAGCATATCCCGGCAATCACGTCAGAAGAACTCTTTGGGGCATGCAGAAAAATCGGAGACAGCAAAGCACCTGGTCCGGATGGCATCTCGAATAGGGCAATCAAGGCGGCTGTTAAGACAAGACCAGACATCTTTCTCACGACGATGCAAAGGTGCATAGAGGAGGGGGTATTCCCTAGACCATCGACATTACAACATTTAGTGCTGCTTCCAAAGGGCAATAAGTCGCCCGGACAAGCATCATCGTATCGCCCAATATGCCTGCTTGATACGCTAGGAAAGATTCTAGAGCGTATCATTTATGACACACTGCTTGCGTTGGCGAAGGAAACGGAGCCCTGTCAGACTACCAGTACGGTTTTAGAAAATCACGTTCCATCATCGATGCCATAAAGGCGGTAGTAGATACAGCAACTGAAGCAATACAGGGGGAAAGGTAGAGATGAGGGACGAAGAGATACTCCGCAGTGGTAACGCTCGACGTCAAAAATGCGTTCAACTCAGCGAGCTGGTCGTTCATTAGGAGATCCTTGGCCAGGATGGATACACCATACTACCTGCTGAGGATAGTCACGGACTACTTCAGCAATAGGAAGGTAAGATACCATACTGACGATGGCGTTAAGCACTACAGTGTTTCCGCGGGAGTCCCGCAAGGGCGGTTCTGGGACCTCTCCTATGGAACATTATGTACGACGGAGTTCTGCGACTAACATTAGGGAGGGAGTCAAAGTAATTGGCTTCGCTGACGATATCGCAGTGGTTACAGTAGCCAAGCACGACCACGAGGTGGAGTCTGCCACGGATGAGGCAGTTATAAAAATAAAGGAATGGCTGGAGTTTACCGGTCTGGAACTAGCTGCCCACAAGACTGAAGCTGTCCTAATAACCAGTCGCAAAAAGGTGGAATACGCCAGCTTCCGGGTCGGAAACCAGATAATCAGGTCCAAAGAATCCTTGAGGTACCTTGGAGTCATGCTCGACCACAGGCTGCGCTTCAAAGCCCACGTCACGTATTCCAGTAAGAAAGCATCGCTGATGCAGGCAGCACTCTCCCGAATGCTCCCGAACATCGGCGGGCCTGGATACGCCCGCAGGATCCTGCTGTCCAGAGTGGTCAGCTCGGTACTTCTATACGCTGCCCGATATGGGCAGGTGCACTGGCAACAAATGAGTGTAGGAAGAAGCTATCGTCAGCTCACAGGCTCTGCGCAATCAGAGTGATCAGCGGCTTCCGAACTGTCTCCGACGATGCAGCCTGCGTTTTAGCTGGGATGGTCCCAATCGACATCCTCGCTGAAGAGATGCAGAGGGTATACCTTAGACGTCCCTCGAACCGGCAAGAGGCAAAAAGGATTAAGGAGGAGGAAAGGGCAGCATCAGCAACGCTGCGGCAAACTAGGTGGGACAGCTCTACCAAAGGCAGGTGGACCCACAAGCTCATTCCCACTATAAAATCATGGACAGAGAGAGCGAGGGGGAACTGTAACTACCACCTCACACAGTTCCTGTCCGGACACGGTGGCTACCGGAAATACCTCCATAGATTTGGACACGATAGTTCGCCCCTGTGTCCAATATGTCCAAACGAAGAGGAGGACGCGGAGCATGCAGTGTTCTACTGCAGACGCTTTGCAGAAGACAGAGCAAACCTGTCAAGTCCAGAAAATATTGTTAGTCACATGACACGATCAGAGGGCGAGTGGATGGAGATCTGCTCATTCATAGTGTGTGTGCAGAATGCGCTGCGAAGAGCAGAAGCCCTAAGAAGAGCGCAAGAGGCGGCCTCGGAGACTAGAGCATAATTCCTAACCAGCCCCGTGAAGAAATACCTAACGGCATTACCGCGGGGAGAGTGGTTGAAGTGTGTAGGGTGTGTGTTTAGTACGTAGGCGTATTCCTGAAATCGATTACTCAGGTTTGCGAATCGTGCATGCTAGTAGCACTCGGGCTATTAGTATCTATGAAGATTATACATCCTTGGCGCAACCTAAAAAAAAAAAAAACGCTGCTTCTAGTTGGGTAGACCAAGTTTTCTGGCATCCGCGATAGCTTGGTCTTTATACCGTAGGTTTGGTCTTTTCGCCGACTTGAACCAGGGGGCTGAGATTCGAAGATTCTCTTGGCAGGAGCGTTTTTATCCATTCGTTCCATGTGGCCGAGCCAACAACAACAACGTGTCTTGGCTTTTTGGACTACATCCACATCCTGGTACAACTCATAGAGTTCGCGGTTGTATCTTCTCCTCCATTCGCCCTCCTCGCATATGGGCCCTAATATCCGACAAAGTATTTTTCGTTCAAAGTTACCCAATATTTGATCTGCTTTCTTACTTTTCGTCTAGTAATCAGCGCCATAAAGCAAGACTGGTAAGATGAGAGTTTTATAGATCATTAATTTGGTCCGCCGAGTTAGGAGTTTTGAACCTAGTTGTTTTACCAAACCAAAGTAGAAGCGGTTCGCTATCGTTATTCTTCGTCGAATCTCCACGAAGGTGTCATTTGTCGAGTTTATGTTTGCTCCCAAGTAGGTAAACTTCTTAACTACCTCGAAGTCATCAACAATGATGTTCTGTCCAAGGTTTTGAGCAGATCATTTCTTGTTTGATGGCAGCATGTACTTATTCTTGTCTTCATTTACTTCAAGACCTTCTCCTTTCGCCTGCTCCGCAATTTCCGTAAATACCTCCACAACGGCCGAGATCTTCCGATGATGTCAATATCGTCCGCTTATTCCAGCAGTTGGATGGATTTGTGAAAGATAGTTCCTTCTATACCCTACGCACTGTCTGATTGGTTGGTTAGAATCTGCGCTCGATGAGGATGCACTTAGACCAGATATAGGTCCATTGTAGGTGGGTCACCTTCTTACTCATTTGCTTCGTTGTATGAAAGGGTTGATCTTAACCGTGAAAGCTTTGCCTAGATCATTTAAATCATTTAAAGAGTATTCACCCAGGGTGGCCTTCCTAATGTTGGCGAGCGCAGGACAAGCGCATAGGAGGTGATTGATGGTCTCCTCTTCGTGCGCATTATCAGCTCCTGCAAAATATTTAAGAAACCACATGACAGCGCATCTCCTTGCCGAAATGCGGTGCATGTTTGGAAGAGTTCAGAAGAGCTGTTTCCATATTGCACAGAGCATCGGTTGTTTTCCAGCGTTACGCGACACATCTGGATAAGTTTTGACGGTATCCCGAATTGAGCCATCGCTTGGTAGAGTTCAAGACGATGAATGCTATCATAAGCGGCTTTAAAGTCGATGAAACGGTGGTGAGTTTGGACTTGACATTCTTTAGTGATTCCAGGTTTGGCTTAAGTGTGAAAATTTGGTCTATTGTCGATCTGCCAGGCTGGTAGCGTACGTGACGATTAGTGTATTGCAGAAAGGTTTATTGCGTTCACACAATACGTTGGATAGGATCTTATATGCGATATTGCCTCTATAGTTCTTACAAGATATAGGATCGCCTTTTTTGAAGATGGGGCTCAAAGAGCTGATACTCCAGTCGTCGGGCATGATTTTCTTCATCCACACTTGGCTGATGACTAGGTTCATGCAGTGGTGGAAAGCTGTGTGGTCCCTTTTCTTTTTGCGCAGAATTTTCTTCTCTTCCCTTTTTCTGTCCCGGTACTCCTCTCTTACTGCTCTTGTCTTGCGCTGCAGCGCTTTCTTATGTGCATCTTCCCTTGAACGCACTCATCCTCCTCCTTTTTTTATAGCTGGTAGCCAAGGGTGGTCACGGCCACCTCCTTGATAATGTTGCGGTATTCGGTCCACTGGTTGTTCGCGTTTGTGGTTGGTGAATGCAGTAACAGAGAGTTTCTCGGACAGATGCTCTTTGTAGGCTCTGGCTCCTTCTGGCGTGATAAGGCGTCCAACTTTAATCTTCTTCTTCTGGACAGCTTCCAGCTTCTTCTCGTTGGACAGTTTGGCTCTGAATTTAGATGCAAAAAGGAAATAGTCAGAGTTGACGTTGGCCCCTCGGAAAGTGTCCACATTTAAGATGTTAAACGCGTCGGGCCTTGCGTCGATAAGCACGTGGTCGATATGGTTGCGTGTTTTACCATCAAAGGAAAGATAGGTTGCTGGATTCTAGGAAACCTAGTGCTACCTATCACCGTATTACGTTTTGCTGCAAAATCAGTTAGTCGGAAACCGTTGTCTGTTGTCGTGTAAAGACACTAAAGATGGTTCCTTTACCGATTTTCGCATTAAAGTCTCCGAGTACAACTTTTACGTCATACTCCGGACAAGTTCCATAGGCGCCATTCAGGGGGTCATAGAATTCCTCCTTGATATGGTTTTCAGGGTCTTCGATCGAGCGTGTGCCCATATCAGGCTTGTATTGCAGAATGCTGCTCTGATGCGGATTACAGCCAGGGGATCATCATATAGGTTTGAAGGCTGAAAGTCAGTAACTCGGTTACTAAGCCAGACTCCGTTTTATGGTAAGCTATGTAACTCTAGACCGGCGAACACTAGACAGTCTTCGATTTGATCGAATGCTTCTTTCGTAGCTGATTCTATCTCGTGAATATGAATTAGCCACGGTAACAATGATGATGTCGTCTGTGAACCCAATTATTTTAACTCCTCATGGCAATGTGGCATGGCCCAGTATTAATCCGTGTAGAACTAACACTTACTTACTTACTTAGGTGGCGCTACAGTTCGGGGTGAACCTGTGCCTCAACCAACAAGCCTCTCCATTTAGCTCGGTCTTTAGCTAATTGCCTCCAGTTGCGCACTCCAAGTTGGTCGAGGTCCCCTTGAACTTGTGCGCGCCACCTACGGCGATAATTCCCTCTACTGCGTCGTCCCTCGGGGTTAGATTCGAAGACTCTGCGGGCCGGAGCGTTGGTGTCCATTCGCTCTACATGTCCTAGCCATCTCAGACGTCCAATACGCAGTTTTTTGACTATGTCGATGTCGCTGTACAGCTCGTATAGTTCGTGATTGAATCTTCTTCTCCAAAACCCGTCAACGCAAACGGGACCGAAAATCTTACGAAGAATTTTTCTCTCGAAGCGACCAAGGATATCTTCATCCTCTTTTAATAAAGTCCATGTTTCAGCGCCGTAAAGCAGGACTGGGATGATCAAGGTCTTATATAGAGTCTCCTTAGTTGTTCGAGAGAGGGCTTTACTGTTGAATTGCCTTATAAGCCCAAAAAAACAGCGATTGGCAAGAGTTATTCTTCGATTGATTTCTGCGCTGATTTTGTTTGCTGAATTTATAGCAGAGCCAAGGTAGACAAAGTCCCTTACTACCTCGAAGTTATAGCTTCCCACGGTGACGTTTTGTCCAATTCGTCGATGTTGGTTTTCCCTTCTAGTTGACAGCATATACTTGGTTTTGCCCTCGTTTATCGCCAAACCCATTTTGGCCGCTTCCGCCTCAATGCTTGCAAAAGCACCGGTGACAGCCCGCTGAGATCTTCCGATAATGATACACAGATACGTTGTAGAACTTTACTCCTTCGCCGGTTTCGTACCTCTGTTTCCTGTTTTTGAAGCAGTTTGATACTATCTTTCCAAAGTAGCATGATGTATCCATTCTGACGAGTGATGCGTCGAGCAGTTTGTAAGTACCCAAGTGCTAAGCTGCAACGAAAGTACGCCGTTCTCACTTGCTTCTTTGAAGGTTTCAAGAAAAGAATGACCTCCCTCGTTTCTAATCTCTCCTGGTGGTTAGAAAATGGGATCAATTTGATTGAAGTTAGAAAGTGAGTGTTAAGTAAGAGCTCAAGAGCGGAATTAAAGCTCAAACTGGGTATACGTTGACCTTTGTGTGGCATTGAGGAGCACGCATATCTTCCCTTAGGTATGAGTATAGTTATAAAGGTTTCTTGTGACTAGAATAGCCACTGCTCACTTAAATGAACAGTTTGGGTCCATTGTGCTAATTTTTTTTATTCCTGGAATATTGTAAAAGAAACTCAGGAGGTCCATAAGCTTGTGGATTGGTCACACGTTCCGTAAGGGTGACAGTTCCATAGCGAACCATGCTATTCAATGGAACCCTTTAACTCAGGAGGGCAGAGACCTGGCGATCCAAGGAAAATATGGCGCAGAACAGTCGAGAAGGAGGCACGGCAGTGTCGGATATGGAAGATCAATCACACATCAGGAGGCGATCAGATTCAAGTCCCTCCTCGTCCCTGCAGCTTCTGCAATACTCATTGTGCTGTACACCGAAGCGTCTCGCATGAATATTAATGGCACAGTGTCAAGTTATTGAGGCGGAGATGACTTGTGTGTTATAACTACCAGAGGAATAGATGTCTTCTTGCTAAAAGTCGGCCATAGTGTCCTGGCTGTTGCACATGTGCCTAATTGGCTTCATCTTCTATTTTCTTTTTTAAAGAGTTAATCGGGATCGTTACAAAAGGGAGAGCCTGCGATGTATGCAGCACCGAACTCTTTCTTGCAAGCTCATCAGCCCCTTCGTTTCGTGTGATATCCATGCCCTGGTACTCAGCAAAGGATCACCGCATTGGATTTAGATATCTCGTTATATTTGGTTTCGGCTTGAAACACTCTGCAGTCGTCGTTTATTTTAAAGGAATGCTTTATTGCTAGGGTTTCACGACAACCTCTGGCTCCCGCGCCAACATGTCAAATGCAAGCGTCGGGTTCACGTGATCAGTTTCCGTCGATCCATAGGAATATTTTAGAGGCATGGCTGTAAGGGTTCAGCCTTATAGCGTTTTTTGGATGCTGGTATTGTTGGTATTGCTTCTCATCTTACCATATGTAAGAATGAGTTTACAAACATTGTGTAGCAGTAGCCAATACACCATAGTTGGCTCGAAGCCCTACGTATTACTGAACCCTTTTTTGCAAAGAGCAGAAAGCTATGCTTGCTTTCCTAATGCGTTCCTTAAAATGATCCTTCTAGTTCAGTTTGAAATCCAAAATTAAATCCAGGTATCGTGCTGAACCTGAGATACGGAGTTTAACAGCGCCGATATTTGGGGGCTTGAATGTAGGGATCAATCTCTTTTTAGTGAACTTCGTCCGTCTTTGGGGGAGTGACTCCCAGTCCTTTGTAGTGTGAGGTTGATTCTTTCATTTAGAACCAGAAGAAATTTCCCCGAAGCCAGGATGACCAGGACGTAGCCTTGGCCGTCGCTTTGAAGCCGTTTTCCTTCAGTATTACCACGATCTCATCTTCTATAAGGAGCCATATTAGTGGGGAGAGAACTCTGCCTTCGGGAGTAGCACTGTGGAGCACATACCTGCATACTCCCCAAACCCATTTACTTAACCTCACTTTTTTATTTCGAAAGAACTTTGAAAATATCAGAAAATTATCGGCGCCTTGCAGTCGTAAACTGAGTTGTAGTCCCATATGGTGACGCAAATACCGCTGAAGTCAATTGTTGTGAACCTTGGTATTATGGTCCAGATTGATGGTTGTATGCACTTACTTCTTTATTAGTTAATTAGGCTGCTATAGGTCTCTATGTGGAGAACTGAAGGTTTTCTCAATTTTTGACCTATTCTATGTTCATATCATTGGCACTTCAACAAATCGGATCCCAATCTATAAGCCCATCTCAAACTATAATCTCCCGTAACATGCCTTATCACATTGACCTCATTAAGTGCCCCGAACTGTCCTATTCTTTGACACTATTATACTCTACAGAACAGGAGTAATTCACCGCACCAAAGTCCAATTATACTCCCATTATCTAGTTCAAAATCCCATCAAACAGTCATCAGCTCAGCTCATGATCATCTGGATCGCCCTGTGGTCAGATATATCTGTTCAATGTTGGTCCTTCCTTTTCACAATTTCAACTCCGAGTCCGAGTCTGAGTTCTACCCCGAAGAAGAGAGAACAAAGTCACCTGGATAATCGGGATTAAGGCGCCTTTAAAAGTTAATACGTCCACATATGCCATTTTTGCAGCCACCACCCTCTACTGAATCCTTTTCACCAGTAGCCTTCCCATTAAAATTTTCCTCCTCCCAGTGCCTATTGTCAAGTGCAATGTTGACGCAGAGAATTATGCGTTTATGGAAAGAAAACATTCGCCGTGGGATTTGTCAGAGTCAGAAAAACAACATCGCCACACAAAAGATACTTTTGTCACCTCGCTGGAACAAAGGACAAATTCATTGAGTTGTCCAGGACCAAGAGAGAGGTGAAAAGATAACACTCGATGAATAGGCACACCAGAGAAATGGCCATCCTCCAATTTGTCAATGCAACCGCACAGGGACCACACTCCCTGCATCTCCGAATGCAATAAATCCGTTTCTGAACTTTAAAATGTTTGGATAGGTGAATTACGAAAATATTCCCGATGTTTGTTCAGTAAAAAAGGTGAAAGAAATTAATTTCTTCGAAAACGAAACTGTCAACTGAAGGCCTGTAGGTAAAAAGTGCGTGCGTCCCACTGCCCGGTCCAGAGTTATTTTAGAGTTTCAAGTGTGTTATTCTTTGAGATAATTTTTTTTTTTCCACCGTGTCATCATTAAAATACCTTTCTTTGGTCGATTGTCTGCTTGGGTTTCATGAATGAATTCATGAATTCATTTGTGCTACGTCCAGAGGTATATATCTGGAGTGAGAGAGCGGGACTTCTGTCCTAGTTGTGAGCTGTGACCTCCATCGTCATTCGGGATACAAGCGTTTTCATCATCGTCGTCATTATTTGAAATGTTTATCTAAGCCATGGCAGACAGTTGGGCATTTTCACACCCGCCCTACAAATGAGTGTATCTATATCTACCACCTACTTCATCGTAGCTTCACGATATGGATGGGGCCCTTTGCCTTTGTGTGGGGTGAGTAGTTTAGCCCTTTTTGGACAAATTTCCACAATGAAGATGTGGTATTATGGCCGTGGGCGATCTAATTAACGAGGTAGACAGGTTGGCAGGTATTGCGGTGCTATAAGAGGCGAGCGAGCAAAGGAACCGATGTGGAATCATTGATTACTCACTCGGGGTGTGTCCTCAGTGGGTTGCAACTTAAAAGGTGTTCCTGTGGAGTAGTGACATTTTGTATTTGAATGGACCCTCTGACATTTGATTTCCGAAGGCGTAGTCTACATCTAGTTGGCTTTTAGAAGGATTTTGTATACCAAGGACTATTTATGGAAAATTGGACAAAGAAGCGACCATATGCATACATGTATTTGGATATTCAGGCTGACACAGTTCGGAAAACTAGGCTATACCTTAAGCATTAGTAACAAGAACAGGAGTAAGTCTTTCTCGTGGAAAGAGTTAAACAGATATAGGCTATCAGACCATCAAATGGTTGTCTTAAATATGCTACAGCCCGGGGTAGACCTGGGCCTCAACCAACAATCCTCTCCAGCCAGCCCGGTTATGAGTAGGCTGCCTCCATCTTCCCTTATTTGCGCCACGTATCGCGAGGTCGTCTTCTACTCCGCCAACCATCCGGGGTGGATTCTAAGACCTTCAAAGCTGCATCTGCTCTACATGACGCAGCCATCTTAGTCTGGGTCAGTTAGTCAGCTGTATGTGAGCTCTTCTGGCTAAATCGATGTCCTCGTAAAGGCCGTACAGTTTGGCATTGAACCTTCTCTTCCACTCACCGTCTATGCAGAAGGACCAAAGATCAATCGAAGAATTTTTCTCTCAAAGTAACCAAAGTAACATCGTCATCCGTTGTCCCAAATTTGTTGCATTTATTGCGTCTGTCCTGTATGTCGCGATTTACCGAAAGCCCACTCTTGCGCAGCCTGCGCGGTAGCAGAGACCCGACTGAGAGTACGGCAATATCATCCGCGTATGCGTAAATGTAGACGTTAAAAATGTTTAGAATGTTCAACAGAGAGTAGACTGCCATAGCAGTGGAGATAAAACGTCGCCTTACGGACAGCCCCCTCTCGCTTGGCAGACACCTTGACGTGGTGCGAGAGCTTAAGTTGCAAGGACTCACTTAGCCTTGGGAGCCTAGCTCTCGGATGGGCTGTCTGATGAGTAACGAACCAAGATCTACGCCCCCCCCCCCCCCCCCCCCCCCCCTCCCTAATCCAAGGTGTTACGCGACCCGTGCCTACTGGATGGTTTGCAGCCGCCAGGGGGTATACCGGCTGTATTATAACGGAGCCTCTCTGAAACAGGATCGCCTCAGGGAGTAACCACGATCTTACTGCGCTAACGCGGGGCTCTGCCGCAGCTGACCTTTCTTTCCCGCGCTACTCGTGGGATTATGAACCAAAATAAAAAGAAACAAAAACGAAAAAACAAATATAAAAAACAACCTAGATAGAATGCGGGGTGGTACCGCTTCTATGCTAGCGGGTCGGATGGAGCAAAGACTCTGTGTAGACGACCTAGTGGGTGGAAGTCGGCCAGGAATAAGCCGTGAGGAAGGCTTTAGGCGAGAGCAATCAAGCACCAGCCAAACAGCCGCTATGACCTCAAGGAAAATCCCTGAGCTGTCAAAAACAGCAGCACGCTTGGAAAGTGCCAGAACGGAGGGTGGGAGCCAAGCTCCAGCCCCTCGACCCTTGGGCAAAGTGGCTAAGGCGGATAATGAGGCAAGGAGTTCGGGCATAGCTCAGAAAACCTACAGTTCCTCAATCCATCCTGATGCCGCAAAGGCTGAGCAGGTTGCAGTACTTCCTGTCCTCGATGCCGAGGACCTCAAAGCACTCGAGAACGCTATCGTGGCGGAAATGATCCTGGGATGGGAGCATAAGCTCAAGCTCCAGGGCATTCATTTCAAGATTGGCATGCTACTGGTCGACTGCGAGACTCCGCAACGGTGGAGTGGCTGAATACCATAGCTCCCAAACTGAAGGGTTGGAAAGGGGTGGGCCTTACAGCATGCGACAGTGCGGAAATACCACGTGCCCATTCCATCACCATCTTCCTACCACGCAGCGTGGATCAGGATTACCAAACCTCTTTGGTACTCCTAGAAGTTTTTTTTTTTTTTTTTTTTCGAGGGTAGGTGAAAAATCTTCCATAGACACTAAGAGAATAGCGAGCGCGTGCTCATAGTAGTTTCAGATTCATACTGACTAAAAAAACACCACCCTTCGATATAAATTTGTTAGATATCGCAACTAAGTATAAACTTATCAAGCAATTTTTCTATCATGAAATAAGAACGTTTGGCAGGTTACTTTCCACTGAAGGATCCTGCATATTCCGCAATCTAGACGCGGTTAATCATTATCTCGCCAAGTCGAAAGGTTTCGTCCTTTGTAGTCGGCGCAATAAATTGCTCTCATCCAAAATTTGTAGGACTGTATTGTTGACATGTCCGATTAGTCGGTTTCTATACTTTCTCGCGAAGCTTCTAGTTTCAGCTTCGATTGTCGCAATTCCGAGATCCCTGTGGATATTGTCGTTTCTACTATACAACGGTGCTTGGACAATTTCTCTTAGCACTTTATTTTGAAAAGCTTGTAAAATATTGGCATTTGTTTTCTTGGTACAACCCCAAAGTTGTATACCGTAGGTCCACACCGGCTTTAGCACTTGCACTTGCTTGTATAAAAGCAGTTTGTTCTCAGTACTGAGTTGGGAATGTTTTCCGAGTAACCAGTACATTTCTCTATATTTGATTTCGAGTTCTTTACGTTTCATTTTCAGGTGCGAATTCCATTTCAGCCTTGCGTCGAGTGTCATTCTCAGGTATTTGGCCTCATTTGCAAAAGGTATTCGGGCCGAGTTAAGGAAAATTGGCAAGTCATTAATTTTCTTGTAAGTGAAATTCACGTGAACAGATTTAGATTCGTTGAGGGCGATCCGCCAGTCCCTCGTCCATTCATTTACATTATTCAGTGCGTTTTGCAGCTTTGCAGTCGTTTCTTCGATTGTTTTACCTACTGCTAGCATAGCGGTGTCATCGGCAAACGTAGCAAGGATAGTGCCATCTTCGTTCGGTATATCACGAGTATATAGCAAATAAAGAAGTGGCCCAAGAACGCTTCCTTGCAGTACGCCGACCGAAATTTCCTTGAGCTCGGAGTATTCGACCCCATGTCTAACACGAAAGAGTCTATTCCCGAGATATGATTCTAGAATATCGTATAAGCATACAGGGAGAACTTGTCGTAGTTTGCATTTCAAGCCATCATGCCACACCTTATCAAAGGCTTGCGAGACGTCAAGAAATACGCTTGAGCAAATCTTTTTCTCTTCAAGTGCTTTCTCGTTTACGTCAGTAATTCTATGCACCTGGTCAATCGTCGAATGCTTACTTCTGAACCCAAACTGATGGTCAGGGATAAGATTATTTTCTTCTATAACCGGTTGGAGACGCCTTAATAACTCCTAGAAGTGCAGAATGATGGCCTGAACATCAAGGCATGGAAGGTTTTGTTTGGTCGCAACGAGGGGACTGGGCAGATACTGGCCCTCGGAATTGACCAAGAGTCTTTTGAAGCCATTATGGCTCAAAACTGCTCTCTGAGCTACCGGTTTGGCAGAGTGACGTTGAGTGGAATCAAGAAGCTGCAGGAGAGCGCAGGGCATAGTACCAGCTCGAAACCAGCCTCAGAGGAGACACCACCGGAAGTGGAGCATCCAGTTCCGCTGATGGTCGAAACACCAACTGCAACTGCAGAACGGGACGCTCGGAGCGCAGATGAATTTATGTCCATCTCAGATGACTCGTTATCTGAGGAGGACATAAACAGTACAGTAATCTCTCTCCCTCTGAACATTAACCTGGAGGAAGAAGAGACTCTGCTGGCGGAGGGTGGGGCAACAGCCCCCGACGAGCACTAGCTCGATGACCACCACCAGTAAAATAAAGATCGCCCAGGTAAACATCCACCACGCCATAGCGGCATCAGCCGCAATTGCTAGGATGTTTACCAAACAAAACATGGGCATTGTATTGATTCAGGAGCCATGGATCTTGAAAGGAGGAGTCAAAGGACTGTCATGCAAGGATGCAAAGGTAATTTGGGATATAAGGGTGACCAATCCAAGGGCATGTATCCTTATCAATAAGAAAATTAACTTTCTCCTACTTTCAGAATTTGCGACGCGAGACTTGGTGCCATTACAGGTTTCCTTGAACATCGACGGAGTACACCGCACCATCATCATCGCTTCTGCATACTGTGCTGGAGATGAACCAGCTGTCCCAACAGAACTGCAGTGCTTAATGGAGCACTGTAACAAGCTCCAAATGCCGCTGCTGATTGGATGTGATGCCAATGCACACAATGTTATATGGGGGAGCACCGACACAAATACCAGCGGTGAGTCTTTACTAGAATTCATTCTTTGTTCATCCCTTGATATATGTATATAATGTAGGGAATACCCCAACCTTTGTTACTAGAGTTAGACAGGAAGCTCTTGACCTCACGCTGGGTAGTCCGACCATCAGTAGGTTAGTCAGGAACTGGAAAGTATCAGATGAGCCGTCATTATCTGTTTGAGTTAGATAGTGCATGTATCATAAGAAATCCAGTCAGGAACCCAAGAAAAACAAATTGGGAGGTATTTAAAGAAACCCTAGACAGTAACCTGGAGCATATTGATCTGAAGAGGGCTCCAGCACACTATCTAGAGTTAGAAAACGAGGTAGGGGCCATTAGTACCGCGATTACAAACGCATTCAAATCGAACTGTTGCCCCATAAGCAACAGAAAGGGTGGGAAAGATGTGCCATGGTGGAGCAGCAACCTAACAAAGTTACGCTCTGATACACGCAAGTTGTTCAACAGAACAAAGCTTAATGGGGACTGGCAAAGATACAGGATGGCACTCACAAACTACAACAAGGAGTTAAGAAGGGCGAAAAAAGAAAGCTTCAGGAAGTTCTGTGAGACAATAAACAGCACTCCTGCTGCAGCTAGGTTACATAAAGCCATTGCAAAATCGGGGGGAATGCCAACATCCCTTAAAAAACCTGACGGCAGCTTTACTGAAGATGAAGAACAAAGAGCATCACTGCTCTTAGAAACTCACTTCCCCGGAAGTTCGCAGAACACCTGTGACGGGAGCATGACCAACACGATCAGACCTCGTAAGGAAGATTGGGAGATTGCAGGGGCTATCTGTTCCAGAGGGAGAATCGAGTGGGCAATTAGCTCCCTCCAGCCCTTCAAGTCACCGGGTGCGGATGGTATTATACCAGCCCTATTGCAAAGGGGGCAAGAAAAACTACTACCACACCTGGTCAGAATAACAAAAGCAGCCTTGCATTGGGATATATTCCAAACCAATGGAGACGGGCGAAAGTAGTGTTTATACCAAAAATGGGGAAGATGGACCCAACACAGCCTAAGTCATACAGACCGATCAGCCTAACATCGTTTCTTCTCAAAACAATGGAGAAAGCTGTGGACAACCATTTAATGGAGGATGTACTTAATACATCCCCACTGCATTATCGTCAGCATGCATACAGAGCGGGCAGATCCACTGCGACAGCTCTTTATCAGCTGACGGAAACAATCCAAAGTGCCCTTGAAACAAAAGAGATAGTAATCTGCGCCTTCCTAGACAACGAAGGGGCATTTGATAACACTTCACATGAAGCTATTAAACGAGCCCTTGACAGAAAGGGAGTTAGCAGAACAGTATCTAAGTGGATGTATGAGTTGCTGAGAACAAGATCAGCAGAAACTCAAATTTCACATAGAATTATCAGGGTCAACACAACAAGAAGATGCCCATAAGGAGGAGTGTTATCTCCCCTAATGTGGAGTCTTGTTGTGGATAAGTTTCTTGAAAAATTAACAAGCTTTGGAATTGATTGTCAAGCCTACCCTGATGACATTGTACTGATTGCCAGGGCAAAATTGGAGGAAACGCTATGTGACATCATACAAAGGGGCCTAACAGTAACTCAAGAATGGTGCAGCACGGCTGGGCTCAATATAAACCCCACCAAAACCACAATAGCACCGTTCACGAGGAAGAGAAAACTTGAACTGAAGCCAATCCGACTGTAGGGCACGATACTGGCACCGGTAAAGGAAGTGAAATATCTAGGACTACACCTAGATAGCAAACTCTTGTGGAAGAAACACATAGAGCTACCCGTGCTCTAATGATATGCACGAGCCTAGCATGGACAAAGCGAACTAGTCTAGTCACTACGAGGGAGACACTCACTAAAGTGCAAAGACTTGCGTGCCTCTGCATCACTGGAGCCATGCGAACGTGTCCAACTGCAGCCATGGAAGTACTCCTGGAGCTAACACCGCTCCATCTTGTAGTGGAGCAAAATGCACATCGGACGATCCTAAGGATGACAAAAGAAAGTATTGGAAGGGAGAAATGTGTTGGTTCGAGAGAATACGATGCACTTCTCAAAAAACTTCCCCTTCTGGCCGTCCCCAGGGACGACAGTATCAGGAAATTTAACTTTGGAAAAAACTTTAGTACAAAGTTAAGTAAGAAAGAGTGGAGCAACGAATCCACGATGTACGGACTGGGCAGCCACACGATAAAGTGATATACGAACGGTTCGAAACTGGAAGGGAACAGGGGCGGGCGTATTTGGGCTAAGGACCAAGCACTCAGAACCTATGGGCAAGTACACCAGCATCTTTCAGGCTGAAATATGTGCTATAAACAGATGCATCCAACTCAATCTCGAAAAGGGATACAGCAACTGCGACATAGCAATACTGTCAGACAGCCAAGCAGCTATCAAAGCACTTGACTCCTATGTCATTAAGTCAAAACTTGTGTGGGAATGCCTATGCAAGCTTAATGAATTGGGCGGAAACAATAAGGTTACACTTTACTGGATACCCGGTCACGTCGGGATAAAAGGTAACGAAGCAGCAGACGCCTTGGCAAGACAAGGGGCTGCAGAACCCTTCATTGGACCGCAACCATTCTGCGGAATGGGGGAACACACCATACGGGAGAAATTCAGGAAAATGGAGAGAGAAGACAGGGCAAGAACCTGGACCAATACCACAGGCCTGAGGCAAGCTAAGAAACTACTGGGATGTTACAACCGGAAAAGATTCGAAGCCTGCATCTGCCTTAGCAAAAATAACCTACGGATCCTAACAGGCATCCTAACGGGGCACTACAAACTCAGGGAGCATCTACGGAAACTAGGTATAACAAATGAAGAGGATATGCCAACCATGGACCCACTTCTCGTTCTCAGATTCTTAAAAGAAACTGGTCTGGAGAAAGAGCTCTAAGGTGAACTATTCTCGCCAAGGCAAAGTAAGAGCATATGGCCTGGAAACACAATTCCGCAGGAATTGCAATTGCGAACGGGACTCTAACGAGGGAACAAACCTCTCCAAGGTATTAGCAAGGTGCACAATAGACCATTAGGTCGCAGTGCAAAATAACCCTACACAAATAATAATAATAATACGGACAGCCCCTTTTTACCCCGGCCATAATATTTCGTCCATAATCCGCATCCACAACTAAAGTTCTGTTCATTAACATTTATTTGATCAACAATACTAATATTTCGTTCACCACTTGTTGTCTGGCAGAGTCATGAGTCATGCAGTCAACCGTCGATTGTCAAAAGCACCCTCAATGTCGATGAAGTTACTCATCGTGTATTCTTTCCTGTCAAGCGCGCATCTAACTATGGCCACTAGATCTTGAAGCGTAGCCTCGCAGGATTTCCTACTCCGATAGGCATGCTGCATCTCCGATAGTGGATGCATCCTCAAAGCAAATTTACGCATGTGAAATTCCACCAGTCTCTTCTTTTTTTTCAATACGAAGGAGGTAAGATTTATGGGTCTGAAACTCTTGGGGAGCAAGTAGTCCTCCTTACCAATTCTTGGTACAAAAACCACCCACCACAGGACAGTCAGTCCTTCCAAGACAGCAATGGGAATTCTTTTCAGAGTTAACGGTATCTGGTCTATACCATTTTGCAGCATAGCTGGATATATTCGATCGGTGCGAGCTGATTTGAAACCATCAAAAGATGCCACAGTATATTTGATAGCCTCATCTGTTACCAAGGCTGATGGAATATACCAACTGCCCCGAGTTGTTTTCCTATTTATATCAAACTCAGCCTGGATTAGTGGTTCAAGCTGTAACCTAATGATTATCTGATGTCCTGGAAAGTGAGTCTCCAACAGACGATTAACAGTTTCCGATTTCGTCTCAGTATACTTGCCATTCGACTTTTTGAATGACTCCGGTTTAGTTTGCCCAACTTGAGGACCAACCGACTCATTTTACCAAGTGTTTCGATCTTTTCACAAAAATGTCTATAAGAAGTACTTTTCGAATTAAGTTGTTGCAGTCTTTTTGCTACGATCTAAAAGGGCCCCAGTCCCCCTCTACTATAAACTTGTGTTGAGTGACCTATTTAGAAGTTTTTAATTTAGTTTCCTTTCTGAGTCTCTGCAATTCTGGACTCCACCAGGTAACCGGTGTTTTGCAGGGGTTTCTGGTTACTGTCCACGTCAGTTCAAAACATCTGGTAGGGACCCCAGTCAAGTTTCGAACAGCAACCTTCACCTTTTGTCTCGTCCTGAGTTTAGTTGAAATTTTGACAGATTTGTCTAGCTCTTCCCTAAAGCGTAGCCAGCTGGTTTTTCTCGAATTCATCCTCCGCTGCAAAGTTGTAACTTCGCATTCGATTTGGAAAACGATGTACTTATAGTTTGATAAGGATACATGCAGCAGTAGCCGCCAGTTAATAACCGACTTGAAATACCTACTAGGTCAAGTCAAGTCAAGTCAATTATCTCCTGCCTCTTTGTCGTAACAAAATTTACCTGGTAGCCAACATTGTTCAAAATTATACCAGACGATGGGGGTGGTAATGGTGTAGTGGATAATGTGTTCGCTCGTTAACCGATGAGTGCAAGTTCAAGCCCCAGCGGAAAACCGCAATCGTCAGCCACTCGAGTATAAAATAGAAACGAATAACATCAAAGTTTTTCCAATTACTGCACCAAAGAAAGGTTCTTGCCGTGGTAGTATGGACCGGAGAGTCGGAGTGCTCGGGGATTTGGATTTAGTTTTATATGCATATGTATATAGAAAAAATGCCAGACGATAGTATAAAGTCTAAGAGATGGTTTCCTCGTATGTTGCATTTGCTGCTACCACAGATAGTATTCTGAACATTAGGGTCGCACCATATGCGACTTCGCATGTTGAAAGGCTGCTAACAAGTCTCTGTGTACTCAAAAGCACCTTAGGAAACTGAGAAAGCAAGGGAACGGACTTATAGACTTCGAGTGAATCCTACTAAAATCACAAAGAAAAGAAAGCTAAAGCGTATGCAACCTATCCTATTGGAAGGTATCAGGATCGACCCACAGAAACAGCTTAAACACTAGATAGTAAACTTATTTGCAAAGAACACTTAGAAGCTGTGGTAATCAAAGCCACTAGAGCACTTATGGTGTGCAGGAACATTTCACAAAAGGCCTGGGGTTGCAGCCCAGCCACACGGACGTAGATGTACATGATGATAGTAAGACCCATCATCACATACGGGGCAGTGGCATGGGTTAAGCGAACAACTTACTTTACTTATGTCCTGTATTCCCTTGTGGATCCTAGGGCCTCTACTACGCCTACGCGCCATCGTGTGCGGTTTCTAGCAATGTGTCTGAGTTCTCCCCAACTTTTCCCCAACTGCCGTGCCTCCTTCTCGACTGTTCTGCACCATGTTCTCCTCAGACCGCCAGGTATTCTGCCAACCTGAGCTAAAGGGTTCCATTGCATAGCATGGTTCGCTATGGAACTGTCACCCTTCGGAACGTGTGACCAATCCACTGCCACTTCCGTCGTTGGATGGTTGTGGCTATTAGTTCCTGACCCGTTCTCTCGTAAAGGTGTTCGTTAGAGATACGATTGGGCCAGAAAATCCTTAAGATATTCACGAACGTTTGTAGCTTTCTGGTGATAGTAATGGTCACCCTCCACGTGCTGCATCCATATAACAGCACGGACTCAGTGTCGGAGCGGGACAGTCTTAGCTTGGTGTACAAACTGATTGCATTGTTTCGCCGTATTTTGGACAACATCCCGAACGCGGACTTTACTTTGGCGATCCTGTTGACTCCCAAGATAGTAGAAATCCTTTAATCTCTCTACCGGTTGTCCAGCAGTTTAGTTTTTGCCGTATTCATTTTCAGCCCGACGACGCGACGCCTGCATCCCTCTCCACATCTGCTGTCATTTGGTGGAGATCCATTATTAAGATTTCATAATAAGCATACGTCATCAGCATAGTCAAAATGTTTCAGTTGGGTTGTAAGAGTCCATCGAATTCCGTCGACAAAGCTGCACGAAACACATCGCTAATCCCCAATAGGAATAGTATTTTTGAAAGGATACAGCCTTGTCTTACCCCACTTTGGATCTCAAATTCCTCAGACAACCTCCCCCTGTGCAGAACGTGACATTTTGAGCCTTCATATGTAGCTTTAATAATAGCAATCAGTTTATCGGGAATACCCCTCCTGCATAAGGCACACCAAATAAACTCCCAGTTGACACTATCGAACGCCTTCTCAAAATCGACGAACAGCAGGTGGAGTGGCAATCGATATTCAACGCACTGTTCGATGATAATCCGCAGAGTGTTGATGTGGTTGACACAGGAGGATCCAGAGCGGAAATCTGCTTGTTCGGCATCGAGTGTGTCTTCGAAATGTTGTTTGATTCGCTCCAGGATGATTTTAGCTATTATCTTAGCTACAGCAGGCAGCACGCAGATACCCCTCCAGTTTCCGCACTCCATTAAATTTCCTTTCTTCGGAAGTCTAACGATCATTCCCTTTTTCCACTCGTTAGGAAAGCTCTCAGCTTCCCAAGCTCTCTCTATAAGTGGAAGCAGAAGCTCAGCCGATGTTGTTCGCGCTCGTAAGAGATTCGTGGGAATTCCGCCAAGTCCTACCGCCTTGTTGGTTTTGAGTGCCTTGATTGCGGTAGTGATCTCATCATTACTGGGAGTCGTGGTGCGTATTCGGGAACTTCTCACCTCGGGCATCTCAGTCTGATTTCGGAGCATATCGCTAGCGAATACGCGGTTCAAAACCGTAGCAAAATGCTCTTTCCATCTCTTGAGCTGGTCCTCATCCGAAATGAGTACGGATCCGTCTAGGCTTTTCACTGGGTGTTGGCTGGAGCCTGTCAGCTTTTTGGTGAATCTATATTCGGTCCTGCTGTCGCACCTCCGTACAGCTTCTTCTGCTTCTGTAGCCAGCGCGTTGATGTAGTTGCGCTTGTCACGTCGCACGCTACGCTGAACTTCTTTCATCTTCATGCGATATAGGGACTCTAGCTCGCTTCTCCCTGCTGCTGGTGTAGCTAAAACGCGAGCATTCAACTATTTTCGTTCGTCAATTCGTCTCCATGTATCCTCGAAAAGCCCCACCCTATGTCTTTCCTGCGATCGACCGACAATTCTTTCAGCAAAAACATTTTTCACAGCACACCAATGGTATTGGATGGTTGCGGGCATTGAGCTGCTCCCTTAATTGTTGGCGCACTGAGGGATCACTAAGTCTATCGATGTTGAATCTGGGCATTCTTGTGTTGTCGTGGGATCTTCGAACTGCAGCAGTGCGTAGTTGGAGAGTAGCTATCATTAGATGGTGATCTCGTACTATCCCCACATCTTGCCCCTCGCCTGTTTCGGACGTCCAGGAGACTACTTCTAAAGCGGCGGCTGATGGAAAAGTGGTCGATTTGGTTGGAGATTGATTGCCTGTCGTTGGAAACCCAGCTGACTTTGTTGTAGGTCTTGTGCTCAAACATGATGCCACCTATCACAAGGCGGTTGGCATTGCAGAAATCCACAAACCTTTCGCCGTTGTCATTGTGGTTGCCTATTCCATGCTTCCCGATTACATGTTTGAGCCCTTCGTTGTCGTTGCCTTCCTTGGCATTCAAATCCCACATCACTACGAAAATGTCTTCATTTGGTGTTGTGTTGAAGACGGCACTTAAAAGATTGTAGAAGCTCTCCTTTTCGTCCCCAGGCGAACTATTCGTTGGGGCGTAACACTGTATGATGGTGACGCGTCTTACTCTAGTCCGGAACCTGGCCGTCAGAATCCTATCACCATAAGGCTGCCAGGAAATTAGGCCCTTGCGTGCGGTTGTTGTTAACAGTAGTCCGACTCCATATTCCCGCGGACTTCCGGATGGTCTTCCAGAATATAGTAGTACAATGTTACGTACTCGCCCGCTTCTAACCATCTTATTTCACTTACCCCCAAAATATATATTTATATCGCATGAATTCTTTTTCCAATTGAAAGAATCTGGCATTGTAAGGACAGGAGTCGAGGAGCGTCTATACATTCCAGAAACCGAGCAAAGGTTAACTATGATGAGGACATCGCTGAGCAAGGCGCAAAGATTAACCTGCGTATGTATAACAAATGCCATGCGAACCTGTCCCACAGCAGAACTAGAGGTGATCGTAGGTAAACTTCCACTACACATAGTGCTAGAGCGAATCGCCAAGGAGACCATATTGAGGATAAGGAAAGAGGGCATCGGGAAAGGAACATGCTTCGAAAACAAAGAGCGAGTAACTCTATCCAAATCGGTACCGCTTCTGGACTGGCCCAGAGACGATATGGTCAAGAAATGCTGCTTCGAAAGAAAGTTCGAATCAAAGCTGAGCAACAAAAATTATTGGAGCAATCAGTGCGATACGTACGAACTCAGACAACATACAATTAAATGGTACACGGACGGATGGAAAACATCTACTGGCACTGGGGCGGTGGTGTATGGGCCCAAGACCAGATACTCAGGATCACTGGAAATATTCCCCAGTAAATTTCAAGCAGAAGTTCACGCGATCGAAATATGCGCGCAATTCAACAGGAAATATCACGAACAGGACATCGCAATACTGTCAGACAGCCAAGCCGCTATCAAACCACTGACCTCGCACGAGATCAGATCCAAACTGGTATGGGAATGCCTCACCAGGATCAACAAACTGGGAGAGGCAAATAAAGTAACTCTCTCCTGGATACCAAGTCACGTAGGAGTTGAGGGAAATGAAGCAGCTGATGAACTAGCAAGAAACGGCTTAGACACGCCGTTTCTTGGACCAGAGCCCTTTTGTGGGATAGGACCCCACAAAATAAGGGAAGACTTAAGGAATGAGAAAGAGAACAAATGGGCTAAGCATTGGGATGATATACCCCAACCAAGACATTCGAAAGATCTTCTGGGGAAATACAACCAGAAAAATAGGAGAAACTGTCTAAGAGTCAGCAAGAACCGACTTCGCATCTCGACGGGCATGTTAACGGGTCACTGCAGACTGAGGGAGCACCTCAGTAAACTAGGAATAGAGAGAAATGGACACTGCAGATTCTGCAGGGACTTGGTAGAAACACCAGCGCACGTTCTTATGGAATACGAAGCACTGATCCACAAAAGAAGAAATCACTTAGGTGCACACCTCCTATCAGAATTGGATCTACCTTTCCTGGATCCACTGTAGATACTCCGGTTCATAGCAGCAGCTGAACTGGAGGAAGTGATCTAGACCGAGCATATCATCGACTAGAGCCTTAGTTTGAGGGGCACAATAGATCTGCCAGAGGTCGCAGTGCACTTACACATCACAATTATTATCTATCTATCTATCTATCTATCTATCTAAGAAAACGGACGCTCACAGAAACACCAACATACTTTCTTATAGAATGCGAAGCACTTATCCAGAAAAGAAGGCATCACCTAAGTCAATTATATCATCGACTACAGTCTTAGAAGGTCGCAGTGCATATGAACATCACAAACCATGCACCTACAACCACATCTACATCTATATCTACTCGTAATCAGCAGGATACGCATATATGACGCATAGATAGATAGATGACAGATATGTCATCTAATTTGAGATTATACATATTTATTTTGAGAGAGGTATTTTCTGTTGATCCGGTTTCTAAAGTGTTCTGGATCTGAAAGGTAGCAACAGAACAGTACTGACCACATCAGCTTTCAAAATCTGCAACTTCATCCGAGTAAAGGTGCTACAACCACAAATGAAATGTTCCATACTATCGTTTACCTCCCGGCTGACATCACAAACGGTGGTGCTACTTAAACCTAGCACGTTGGGATGATTTCCAAAGGGGTAGTGCCCCACAAAAACGCCAGTAACATGCCCGCAGTCTTTTTTTTTCCTGAGAGACAGCAATAATGTAGACGTCCGAACATTTCGTTTACTTGCCTGCATACTGGAGAGTGATAGAAAACCCAACCGTCAATGGAAATCTTAACTATCAACCGAGGAGTTCGCTAAGCTAATACAGGTTCTAAAAGTTCTCCTCTGAGACTCTCCTTGCAAACGCAACGATGATATGTATTAGGTTAAAGTGGCAGGCTGCATAATGTAGCCTCATTTAGGCTAGACTAGATCCATTGTGGTACCATATATATGCCCCTGGGACGCTGGAGCCTGCCGTTGCTGATGTTAGCTAGCTCGTTTAAATTGTCGAAGAGGTAGACTCCTAAGTGTAGTCTTCTGCGAGCGGAGAGGGTCTGGCACGTAGAAAGAAGGTGTAGAATGGTTTCCTCCACCTCCTCGTCCATGCAACTTCTGCAGAAATCATTTGCCTAGACTGATGGCATGTCTACTGATAATGCAGTTCCTCGTAACGAGTTGCGATGAGCGACCTTGTCAGCCCGATCAGGCATTTGGAGCGTTTCTGGTCCAGCTTAGGCTAGATCTGTCTAGTAATGAGGCACGTACTAGCGCTAGCCCACCTGCGATTAGTCGCGCTAGTGGTGTTGAGCTTAAGTAGTAGTTTCACTGTAGCGAAAGGCATGCCTAGATTCGCCTTGCTCGATGAAACCGGTAGACAAGTGCCCTGCTGCCTGCTTGGCGAGTTCGTCGGTCCAGCAGTGCTCTGGAATGTTCCTGAGCCCCGGTACCCAAATTGGGTGAATGTTGAACTGTTTGCCCATCTCCAGTGACTACGTTGAAATCTAGGATCCAAACAGAACTCAATGAGTGCAACAGTTGATTGTCACTGCTGTCAAAGATACTCCGCCTCTTCCGTTTGGATTGAAATCTAGTCGAGAAAGTGATGGCTTATAATTGGGCAAATTGTCTCCGTAGAAGTACATTTTCTATCTGAAGCTATGACTTACTGTAAAATACGTCCATTGCAACTTAAAATTGTGCGGCTAGGTAGAAATGTGTCCTAAATCAACTCTCAGCGCTGCTTCCAACATATTATCCTCGCTAATGATGGGTAAAACTGCGAGTAAATCGTAAATCGTGTAACCTGCATAATTAATTACCCGCTTAGGGATTCCCCAGTTCCATCCACACGTGTTCTACTCAAATCCATTGATCTTGTTGAACGGCTGCGAGCACCATTTCTAATTTGATGCAACCAGAGGTGAAGAAAATATTCGCAGCCTCTGCGGCGTCGATAATAAACCGCAGAATAGCTGCCACATTAAGCCTGATTAGGAACCTAAATACATTCACACCTACCCGCAACCACTGCGTTCTTTCGTAATCCTCGTGCAATTGCCCGGCTTTACATTCGTCCCGGGAAAAACCCATCGAATCAAGAATGGATATCCCAGGCAGATTTACATAGCATCGTGACCGGAAATTGGAAATCCCAGAATAAAATTTCTCCACCTTTGTCTGTCGGGTAATGATGATGATGATGATGAGACAGCCAGCCTTCGCTACCGTTCCACCACGCGGGCAGGTACCTATTATACGTACATCGTTCGTCCTTAGCGCCCGATCCCCGGAAAACACAGCATTAGGCAACCTAATGCGAAACATGCTACGTTGTGGTTTGCAGGATTAATTCTGCACTTAATTGGGGAATTTCCAGCAGAGGATTTCAATCGAGGATAATCCATTGTTAAACCGCTCGCGTGGGTCTCCACAAGCATCCCAAAAAGGAAGCAATCAGGCAATAAAGTCCATTCTTCTTAGCGAATCGATTTTATAGTCAACTTTGTCCCATCTACGAGCATTGACAGCAAAAGCCCAAAGAAAAAAATGGTTTCAGACAAAAAAAAAAAAGAACCAAAGGATATGACGTCATCTGTGTAGTGTTCATCTTCATGAGTGTGTCGGAGAAAGTGCGTTGCCACACGGATACATAACCTAAACCAATGAATGGCCAGTGGGAGTGGATGTAAAATTCGACCACGCCTCCCCTACATCGATGTGTCGTCTACAACAGTGTGTGCGTTTGGAACAGTAGTGTATCTATGAATGTATCTATGAAATGGATTTTGTCGCACTTGAGGAGATCTCCATCGATCCATGGCGTTCACAACTCATTCCCCTCGATTTATCTTTTACACAACGACAAGGGAAGTACGTATCTATTGCTGAAGCAAATGCTCTTCGCCCTAAATTATCCGTGCAAACTATGATGGGTGGAAGGGGGATGAATGAGATAACCGGAATGTGACGACGTCCTTAAGATGCATTTTAAATAGAGGAAGACTATTTTTTTTTTTTCTCTCTCTTTGTTCCTCTCCGTGCACACATTATTTTTATGCGGAGAAGGAAAAATAAAACACTTTTCCAGACTGTCTGGCGGCGATGGATATTCGTATTTTCTTTTTGTGAAAACTTAATTTCAAATCTATTTTCCATTTAGTCGTAGATATCTAGGTAGGGGAGTTCGTTATTTTAGTAACTGAGACGTTTTTTTTTTTTCTTTCAATTTTTCAATTTTCAATTCGATAGCGACGTGGATGGCGTCGCTGATACATATGATTACTGACACCATCCTTGTACGGATGGGCGCCGTGGCGCAAGTGGTTAGTTTTTTGGAGCACTGCGCAGGAGGTTCCCAGTTCGAAGCCCAGAAAACACCAAAAAGTTTGTTCACGGTCCCACCTCTCGCGAACGTCTGACAAAAATCCAACAGTATTGTTGTCACGAGAAAGCTTCTCAAAACAATTTGCAACTGCAGGTCCCTTCCATTCGTGTGAAAAATATAACACACACAACACGAGTAGGTTGCGAGAAGCTAGGCTCTGCCACTATAAGAGCTGTTGCACCAAATATTTATTTGCCATCCTCTTAGGTATGAATGAATACCTATATTCCTAACAGAATGAAGAGCATCAACGAAAGCAAACTCGTGGTTTGACCAGAGCTGCAAGGAGGCTATCAGGTTGAAAGAGGTAAGATTTCGGTCTTATAAAGCCAACAAATCTGAGGCAAACCGAAAGAAGCTTAAACAAGCAAAAAATGATTGCAACAAATTCTATAATGTCGCAAAGGTAGTAACCATTTTTGGGCCATCCGTCAAAAATATTAAAAGCTCTGCCTCAACTGCTATCCCAACGCTCGTTTATAATGACACTCCAGCTGTCAGCTCCTTAAACAATGCAATCTGCTTGCTGCTCACTTTGAAGCGTACTCCACCCTGCCAGATAGTCCTTTGTCTCCGCCTGTACTTAAGGGCGTCGAAATTTCCATAGGCCAAGTCCACCTTTGCGGTGGGCAAAATCGCAAGAGCTCCTCCTCTATAAATCACGTGCAGCCGAACAACTTGCGGAGGCCCTACAGTATCTCAAAGCAGACACTACCACCATCCAAGAAGTGCGATGGGATGGGCCGGGCAAAAGGAGTATGAAAAACTGCGACATCTACTACGGCGATTGCTACAGACAGAGAGGACAGCGTCTATTCGGGTGCGGATTTGTCATTGGAGGCAGACTTAGGCAAGAAGTCTTGAGTTTCCGGCATGTGAACGAGCGCCTTATGACTATCCGTATCAAGGCTAAATTTGCCAACATTAGCCTAATATGCGTTCACGCCCCTCATGCGATAAAGGATGACTTCTACCAGCTTTTGGACAAGACGTATGTGCAATGCCCTAGCCACGACGTTAAAATTATCCTAGGTGATTTCAACGCAAAGCTAGGAAGAGAGGCCATCTTTAGTAGCGTGGTCCGAAAGCACAGCCTGCACGACATCACATCCGACAACGGACTCTGGCTAATCGACTTTGCGGTGGGGCGAAACTTTTTCGTAGCTAGTACGCGGTTCCCACGTCTCGACATTCACAAAGGAACATGGCTCTCCTTTGATCGAAAAACTGTCAACCAAATCGATCACATTGCGATCGACGCAAGGCACTCTTCCAGTATTCTGGGTGTCCGGACTTTCCGAGGAGCCAATGTGGACTCGGATCACTACCTAGTTGTAGCCAAGGTACGGATGCGGATATCCACAACGGAGCGAAATCAACGAAACACTGTGAGGAAATTTGACGTCGGGCGCCTACAATCGCAAGAGACCGCCAGAGCCTTTGCCGATCGAGTTTCTCCTAATCTTATTCCTCTCCGCCTATGCCGCCAGCAAGAAATGCGGAAGACTAGTGGCAGCGTTGCCAACCCGCCATCAGAGATGCCGCCACTGATGTACTGGGTTTCTCTCGGCCACCACAACGAAACCCCTGGTTTGATGAGGAATGCCGGCAAGCACATGCAGCTAAACAAGAGGCGTATAAAGCGGCGCTGCATAGAAGGACTAGAGCTGCTTACGAGCTCTACGTGCTCAGGAGAAAAGAGGAACATCGACTTCTCAGGAGGAAGAAAAAGGAGCATGAGAAGGGCTCGATCGAGGAGATTGAGAGACTTTATTGCAGGAATAATGTTCGAAAATTTTACCAAAAGCTAAAAAGAACATGCCAGGGTTTCAAAGCCAGAATAGAAGCCTGCAGGCACGAAAATGGTAATATGGTAGTAGATTCGCAGTCGGTGCTGAGGATATGGAAGGAACACTTCTGCAGACTGTTAAACGGCGATGATGACCAATATTCCGCTGTCAGGCAGAATGAGCCATTCAACAGTGACGATGACAGTCAAGATTTCCCTCAACCCAATCAGAATGAAGTGAGGATAGCGATATCTAAACTCAAATCCAACAAAGCTGCTGGAGCCGACGGCCTTGCCGCTGAACTTTTCAAGGCAAGGGGAGATGAGTTGGTAAGGAGCATGCACCAGCTCATCTGTAAAATCTGGTCGGACGAAAGTATGCCCGATGAATGGGAACTGAGCATCATTTGCCAGATCCTGAAGAAAGGAGACCCTCTGAACTGCGCCAATTACAGAAGTATATGGTAAGCCTCCTCAACATCGCATATAAGATCCTGTCTGCCGTATTATGTGAATGCCTAAAACCGATCGTCAACAACCTGATAGGTCCTTATCAGTGCGGTTTCAGGCCGAGAAAGTCCACCATTGACCAAATATTCACACTACGGCAGATCTTGGAGAAAACCCATGAATACAAAATCGATACGCACCACCTCTTCATCGATTTCAAAGTTGCCTATGATTGCGTGTATAGAGACGAGTTATACAGAGCCATGTCTAGTCTTGGCATCCCTGCCAAGCTCGTCCGTTTGTGCAGAATGACGATGGAGAACTCTCGCTGCTCCATCAAAGTCGGTAAGAACATCACCGAACCATTCGATGTCAGGAAAGGTCTTAGACAAGGTGACGCGCTATCATGCGATCTCTTTAACATAGTACTTGAGAGAATAGTACGAAACTCACAAGCCAACACCGGAGGTACAATCTTTTACAAGTCTGTACAACTACTCGCTTATGCCGATGGCATTGACATAATCGGAAGAACTCAGCGGGCCGTCAATGGGGTATTTACGAGTATTGATATCGAGGCAGCAAAGATGGGTCTAGCGGTCAATGAAAGCAAAACAAAATATATGCTGTCTACAAAAAAGGACACCCAACATCGGCGTCTTGGACAGAACTCCACAATAGACACATATAGTTTACATCAGTAGGGAGATCACACGAAGAATTAATGTTGTCAATCGTTGTTTCTATGAGCTAAAACGGCAATTGAGTAGCAAAGCCATATCTCGAACTACTAAGTAACTCTGTATAAGACTCTAATCATCCCACTCGTAACCGCGCTGGCTGGAGAGGTTTGTTGGTTGAGACTCCGGTCCACCTCGGACTGTAGCGCCATCGAAGTAAGTAAGTAAGTATCAAGTCTGTAAGATTGAACTCGCAATTAATAGGGGTAATAACATTTACCTGCTCCGTCCGAAATTTAGACTCATTTCCATCACAATGAAAGCAATTTTGTTCCCAACAAGGACGTCCTGACAGGGCATCAGCATTTGAATTGTCCTCCTTTTTGCAGTCGATATACTTTTCGTTCACAAAAACCGACTCAGACTCATCGCAGGAGGTGCTCGCATCTCGGCGACACTTCCGATGGGGTGATCCTTTGCACTCCTTACACTTCCAGAGGGAAGAACCAGCTACTATGGCTTTCTTACATGCAATGCACTGTCCAGCACTGCTTCCAATGTCCCGCAAACTCAAGTCGAACCGATGTGTTTGGTATGTCCTGCATTTGCCGGTGCTAACGCGCATGACGCTCGAACTTCTTCCTGCATTGTCTACTGGCTTCTTCTTTAGAGGAGACTACATGGTTCCAATTTTTGATGGTGAGACTCGCGCACTTCCAAGAGTTGATTTATCAATCAGCTCCTGCAATGTCTTAGACTTCTGCTTCTCTCGCTTAAGCTCCTGCTGTAGCGTTCTGTAGGGAATCGATGACCCGACTATGTTCGGCGGGATGTGCTCCTTCTTACCGGACGTGGTTCCGGTCCCAATAGTCATATCAGCCAGCATTTTGTTTTTTTTCTGCGACAAATCCTTCACTTTTAGTTGGAGGTAATCAATCAACTTCTTGTCACTTGTGCTGAGCTAAAGTGAATTCACTCTTTATATCTCTCTGGATATAGTAATTCTGCCTCTCGGCCAATGTACCAGTGAGCTCTTCAATCACCTGCCTTAGATCCGTCACATCATTTCTAGTCGACAAGTCAGCTATCATACATGCATCTTGGACCCGTACTCTGCTCTGGAATCAATCGAATTTTGCTTTTACCTGCAAAGAGCGTGTTAGATCCGAAGTTGATCACGCATTTTAGTGGGGCCAGAAAATCAGTTCCTATGATTCCATGGCCATTACCTGGAAGTTGGAAGTCTACCACCATGCTTGTTAGACGACGATAGAATCGAACATACGTGTTCCATTCCACCAAGTGTGTTAATTTTACAGTTCGCCGGCTGCAATCGAATATTCGATGGAATAATACTTCGGTGTATTAGCGTTATGGAGGAACCAGTATCCACCAAAAGTTCGCACTTGATGCCACCAACGATAGCCCACAATTTAAAGCCGCCGCTGTGATCACTCGTTCTATGCCGCCATTGACGCCTATTCCACTGCAGTTGTATGGGAATACCTCCACTCACCTCTGCTGCACGTGTTGTGTGACTTGACAGTGTACTTAGGCGTGCGGCCTCCAATCCAATAGCTTTTGTCAAAGCTTCCGACAGAGTCTTAGGCTCAGAAATGTGCACCATGTCTTGTACGTACATATCCGAAATGCCATCAATGAATTGCATTGTGTCTATTTTAACTTGGACTTTTCGCGGACACTCTTTAAAAACTGTGCGAACTAGTGGTTCTACGTCCGTACCAAAAGCGGCCAACTCCTTCTTCGGGCGCTGTACTCTCGCACGCATTTGTGCATGTGATACCTGCTTTACCTGACCCAAAAATCTAAGCTCCAGTGCTTTGACTAATGACGCATATTCTTCCCGATCTGTTACACATAGGTTGGAAAGTACAGCTACAGCGTCTCCTCTCAGCATCAAACCAAGAATGCGCGCTTTTTGGCGGTCAGTCCATCCATTAGTGGCGGCCACAATGTCAAATTGGATTTTGTAGTCCTCCCAACTCGTGGTCGTCCCGTCAAATTGCTGAGGCTTGAGTTTAATGTTCAGCTGGCGATAATTGACAATCAAGGCGGATGGGGCTTAGGTGACCAGCTCCACCTTCTGCTGTACTCGGATGCGCAGAACAATCACGACCTACTTGTTGAACCTCTTGAGCTTGTTGGACCTCACCATGCTTCTGTCCCTGTGTACTCCGAGGTGTCGAACTCTCCATGAGTCTAGCCGCAAATGTCGTAGCTCCCATTATCCGCAGTTCATCCGTAGTCTGTTTTTGTCTATTATGTAGCGATTCGAGTTCTTTGGACTGCTTGACCACAGTCTCGTTTGAAATTGTAATCGTGGCAAGTATGGAGTCCAGTTTCTCCTTAAATTCGTCCATTGTATTGCTTACTTTTTAATTCCAAATCCCACTTCTGACACCAATGTTACAAATATGTAGGGGATTAATTCAATTTATTTGGATTAAAAGTAAGCAATACAATTTTAGGGGAAAATAGAAACCACGATGATCGCCGCGCCTGCTAGTCGTCACTTCTTAACCAAGAAACCCGCTCAGCTGTCAAGTTGGAAGTCGATGAGTTGGTAAGTCGTTGAGTCGGTTACGTTGTTGATTGGTGAATTTACACCCGGATTACTTGTGTTACACGTAACAATATGATTACTGACACCATCCTTGTACGGATGGGCACCGTTGCGCAAGTGGTTAGTTTGTCGGACCACTGCGCGTGAGGTTCCATGTTCGAATCCCAGAAAACACCAAACAAAACGAGAAAGCTTCTCAAAATAATTTGCCCTTCGGATACGGCACTAAACTGCAGGTCCCTTCCATTCGTGTGAAAAATATAACACACACAACACGAGTGGTTGCGTGAAGCTAGGCTCTGGCACTTGAAGAGCTGTTGTGCCAAATATTTATTTGTCATCCTCCTAGGTATGAATGAATATATTCCTAACAACAAATCCAAGGAAAACCAAAAGATTTAAACAAGCCAGAAAGGACTTCAACAACAACTAAGGCAACAAATTCTACAATGCCCCAAACGTAGTAAACATTTTTGGTCATTCGTCAGAATATTAGAAATGTTGCCTTGCCTGCCATCCCAACGCTCAATAACAATGATATTCCAGCTGTCAGCTCCTTAGACAAAGCCAAACTGCTTGCTGCTCACTGTGCAGCGAACTCCACCCTGCCAGATAGTGATTTGTCTCCGTCTGTACTTGAGAGCGTTGAAATTTCCATAGGCCAAGTCCACTCGTACAGCTGCAGGAGTACTCAAAGGTCTAAACATACACAAATCCGCTGATTTAGATGATATCTACCCCATAGTTCTGAGAGAAGTGTTCTTTCACACTGACAAAACCTCTGCGTAAGCTGTCTATCATACTCTTCTTGGCTCTTTCCGAAAAGATGGAAAACAGCATTTATTCAGATCGTCCCTAACAAAAGCGAATCTTCCTCCCCGTCCAATTACCGACCCATTGCACTTACGTCCTTTCTTTTCAAGGTCATGGAAACGCTAATGACGATTGTCAGCTTATGAAATATCTTGATTCACGAAAACTCCTGAATGACCGGCAATATGGTTTTCATAGCAACAGGTCCACTGTAGTAGAACCAATCTCTCCATCACTTCGCCGAAACAAAGATGGGTTAGGTTAGGTTAGGATCGGCCCTCGATGAGGATGTACTTAGACCAGAAAGTAGGTCATTGTACTGCCGATGTGTAATGCGGGTGGATCACCCTCTTACTCTTGGAACCATTTGCTTCGTTGAATGAAGTCGTGAATTTTAGCCGTGCAGGCGTTGCTGAGATCATTAAGATCATTGTAGAAGTATACATCCAGAGTGGTCTTCCTGATGTTGGCGAGCGCAGGACAGGCGCACAGGAGATGACTGATGGTCTCTTCTTCCTCTTCATCTCTGCAGCTTCTGCAGAAGTCATTATGAGGGATACCTAATCTTTGGGCGTGTCTTCCTATGACGCAGTGTCCAGTGAGGATATTTGTTATTTTTGAGAGGGTTCCTCTCTCTCTTCAACAAAGATGGTTACGCTCGATATTTCTAAGGCATTTGACAGAGTTTGGCATCAGGCTCTTTTGTCGAAAATGCGTGCGTATGGCATCGAGGAGTCTCTTCTTTAATGGATTTGAAACTATGTTTCGGATCGTTCAATACTAATAGTTGTTTTGGGCGGCTTCAAGTCTGTAATGCTGGTGTTCCCCAGTGCTCCGTTTTGTCTCCGACTCTCTTTATCACCTCTTGCCTGCCAATTCTAATACAATCCATTCCTTCGCTGATGACAGTACCCTCAGTTTTTCATATTTGTTCTCTAAACCACCTCCCTGCTCTTCTGCCGTAGAAGAGGACCATCTACGTATGTTTAACACATTAAATTTCGACCTAGGCAACAAAAGTAAATGGGGTTCAACCAACGGAGTGGAATTGAATGCACCCAAAATACTCCTACGTGACAGATGGATGCCTAGTACCTTAAATCGAAGGAATGGGTAACCAACCCCGTTTTGGAGGATTCTTGACGGCAGCAGATGAGAGAGAGAGAGAGAGAGAGAGAGAGAGAGAGAGAGGGGGGGGGGGGGGGGGGGGGAGTCAACCCTGGCGTTTATAGTTCCAGTTAGGTTTGAACTTAGTGAATACATTGCGCGAGCTGCTTCGACGTATTCAGATCACAGGTTGGTAAGGAATTTCCAATGTGGGTTAGAACTTTGAATTGGCGGAGCCCTTAATGGGTCAACGGCAGCGCTCATACTCCCATAGTGGACTACTAGTGCCGGTGTACCTGGCTCCTGGTCCTAGGGGTACGACTAAAGGAACTGGCCCTCCAGGTTGGGGGTTTATGCCGTCGGGGTAACTCCCTACCAAATAAAACACCTATTGGTTCCAAAACTATCAAAAGCCTCGGTTAAGGACGACTGCATTGATGACGACCCGAGCAAACGAAACATGAACAACGACCTTCGGATCTGTACGTGGAATGTTCTGTCCCTTTACAGACCACGTGCAGCCGAACAACTAGCAGAGGCCCTAAACTGCTATAAGGTAGATATTACCGCCATCCACAAAGTGCGATGGGATGGGCCGGGCAAAAAGAGGATGAACAACTGTGACATCTACTACGGTGATTGCTACAGAGACAACAGGCAGCGCTTATTCGGATGCGGATTTGTTATACGCGGCAGACTTAGGCAAGAAGTCTTAAGCTTTCGACACGTGAGCGAGCGTATTATGACTATCCGGATCAAGGCTAAATTCGCTAACATAAGCCTAATATGTGTTCATGCCCCCACGGACGAAAAGGACCCTGCCACCAAAGAGTGTTTCTACGAGCTCCTCGACAAAACATACGAGCAGTGCCCTAAATACGACGTTAAAATCGTATTGCGCAATTTTAACGCCAAAAGGGAGGACGTCTTTGGTAGGGCAGTCGGTAAGCATAGCCACGTCTGATAACGGACTAAGGCTAATTGATTTCGCTGTGGAGCGAAATGTCACCATAGCAAGTACATGGTTTCCTCATCTCAATATTCATAAGCAGACATGGAGGCCCAATGATCATGTAACGATCAACCAAATTGATCATATTGCGATCGACGCAAGGCATGCCTCCAGTATTCTGGATGTCCGGACCTTCCGAGCGGCCAACATAGACTCGGATCATTACCTTGTTGTAGCCAAGGTACGAATGCGGATATCCCAATCTGAGCAAAAAAGAAGAATCGCTGTGAGAAAATTTAACGTCGAAAAGCTCCGATCGCAAGAGACCGCCAGACTCTTCGCTGAACACGTTTCCCAAAATCTCTCAATCACCCCTATGCCGCCAGCATCATGTGCCGAAGATCAGAGGCAACGCTGCCAACATGCCATCAGAAACGCCGCGACTGATATGCTGGGTCTCGCTCGCCCACCACCGCGAAACCTCTGATTTGACGAAGAATGTCAGCAAGTGTATACAGCAAAACAAGAGGCATACAAAGCAGCGCCGCAAAGGAAGACGAGAGCTGCTCATGAGCTCTACGAGCAGGAGAGACGGGAAGAACATCGGCTTCTCCAAAAGAAGAAGAAAGAGCATGAGAAGCACGCGTTCGAGAATATCGAAAGATTATATTCCAGGAACAATGTACGGAAGTTTTACCACATGGCAAAAAGAACGTGTCAGAGAAGCAATGCCCGTACATAAACCCGTAGAGATGAAAATGTAAACCTCGTAGTAGAATCACAGTCGGTGCTGAGAATATGAAAAACTACTTCTGCAGACTGTATAACGGCGACGAAGACCAACATCCCGCTGTCAGGCAGAATGAACCATTCAACATAGACAATGATAGTCAAAATTTCCGTCCACCTGATCAAAACGAAGTGAGGATAGCAATATCCAAGCTGAAATCCAATAAGGCTGCTGGACCTGATGGCTACCGGCCGAACTTTTCATGGCAACTGGGGATGAATTGGTAGAGTGCATACACCAACTCATTTCTAATATTTGGTCAGACGAGTGTATGCCTAATGAATGGAACCTCAGCATCGTTTGCCCGATCCACAAGAAAGGAGACCCCCTCAACTGCGCCAATTATAGAGGCATCAGTCTCCTCAACATCGCATACAAGATCTTTTCTGCGATATTGTGTGAACGCCGGAAACATTTTATCAATAGCCTGATTGGCCCCTATCAGTGCGGTTTCAGGTCAGGAAAGTCCACCATCAATCAAATCTTCACACTTCGACAGATCCTGGAGAAAACCCAAGAATTCCAAATCGATACACACCACCTATTTATCGATTTCAAGGCCGCCTATGACAGCATCTATAGAGAAGAGCTTTATAGAGCCATGTCTAGTTTTGACATCCCTGCCAAACTTGTCCGTCTGTGCAGGATGTCGATGGAGAACGCTCGCTGCTCCATCAAGGTCGGTAATGACCTCACCGAGACATTTGATGTCAAAAAAGGTTTTCGACAAGGTGACGCGCTGTCATGTGACTTCTTTAATATTGTACTTGAACGGATTGTGCGGAGCTCACAAGCCAACACCGGAGGCACAATCTATCAAAAGTCTGTACAACTGATTGCATACGCCGACGATATTGACTGTATAAGACCCTGATCATCCCAGTCCTGCTTTACGGCGCTAAAACATGGACTTTGTTGAAAGCGGGTGAAGATATTCTTGGTCGCTCTTCTTCGTAAGATATTCAGTCCCATTTGCGTTGACAGGTTTTGGAGGAGAAGATTCAATCACGAACTATACGAGCTGCTACATCAACGTAATCAAAAAACTGCGCATTGGACGTCTGAGATGGCTAGGACACGTAGAGCGAATGGACACCAACGCTCCGTCCCGCAGAGTCTTCGAATCTAACCCGGAGGGACGACGCAGTAGAGGACCTCCTTGCCGTAGACCGCGCGCACAATTTTGGAGTGCGCAACTGGATGCAATAAGCTAAAGACCGAGTTAAATGGAGGGGCTTGTTGGTTGAGGCCCAGGTTCACCCCGAACTGTAGCGCCACCTAAGTAAATAAGTATTCCTCTCCTTAAAAACTTCACCCGGAATACGCGTCATACATCGAATGTTCATCAGTTCATCTTTAAGCCCAACTTCGGACGTACTGTCAAATATTGGGATTCGGATAACCTGAACAACACGTTTGTGGAATAATCTACCAGTTTCTGTAGTTCCAAATCATTACAACCTTCAAACATTCAAAGCCAACGCAAACCGGCATCAGCTTCGTTCCTCTCCTCCTTTTCCCATCCGCCTGTGCCCTGAGCATCAGTATAAGGGTATTAATAATTCCTTTGGCGCGCGCAAATTATAAAAAAAATTCTACCTTGAGTGTAAAAGTTTTGATAAATTCAAATAGATTTACCTAAAGAAATGAAGTTCATTACACAATTATCTGAAAACTTACCAAACATTCGATCACTTCATAATTCGAACCTCATTGTCATCCACTTACCTAACGATTGCTCTAATTGTGGAGAAAATTGGTTAATTTCCCACTCCCACTCATTAGTTGATTGCTATTCGAACAGATTGTCGTTTGAGAGTGTGCATAGGTACATGACTACTCAGAAACTTTTCATATTTTTCAGTTGGGTAACACATTTTACGAGTACTTGAGTGCTGGTTGTGATCGTACATATTCACTATATTTCTGTGTAAGATACTAACCACTAATTTTTCATTATATCTGGAGGGAGACTTTTATAAGTATACACTGTTGTCCATAAGTTTCTGGACAAACCGTATTTTCCACAATTATACTCGCCCGTTAATCTATCTTTGCAATGAGCAAAATTCCTTCAAATCCTGTTAGGGTCGATAGTAGACATTATAACATCTTAAAACAGGTAAAGGTTTTAAAGAAAAAAGAGCGGAAAAGAGCAACAAAACAAAACTGCAAACATTATTAACGTATCATAAAACCCACCATAAAAACATAGAACCCACCAGGTTGTGTATTCTTCCGGCTTCAGCCGGAGTTCAGTTTGAAACTTTTAAATATTGAATTTAAAGTTAACCGATTATAATCAGTCCAAAAAAATAAATAAATAAGGAAAAATGTGAAGCTGAACGTTTTGGCGTAATAACATTACATAAAGAAGCGTGTAAAGGATTTTCCAAAATTGACGGGTAGATGTTAAAATTGAATAAAACAAGTTGTGCGTGAGTATTTTATGTATTTTTTAATATTTTATTTTATTTGAAAAGCCTATCAATGACATTGTGAGTCATATGCAAAAGATGATCTCTCTATGATTACTCATTCTTCTGTTAAAACTGCATTGAATTTACGTTCAGCATTATTACTTGTGTGTTTAAATGGTGTCATTAACCAAGGAGTACTGCCTAATCCGGCATCGCTCAATAGTATACGTATTGATGATGAATTATTACTCATACGATTAAGAAAGAGTTTTTTTTTTTTAAATGCGGGAGTCGTGAACGGATTGTGGCCAACAAACTTCAAAACTTGGTCCTTTGTGACTAACGAACTCCTCATAGTAATTTAGTGGTTTCTTTAGTTTAGTTTAGTTTAGTTTATTTGACAATTTTATTCATTTAAATTATAATTTTCTTTTTTTATCTAACTTTAATTCTAAGCCTAGTTTGGTTTATAATACTATTTGTATTTATAATGTTTAAGAATGTCTACGATAAATAAATAGAATTCAGTGAAATTGCCTAGCAATATTTAAAAAGATTCGTTTATGATGCGAGATCTATATCTTTGTGCATTTATTGTAAACTTGTACAATAGATCCCAACCTCTGTTTCCATTTAGGATGTCCATGGCTCCTTCTAAGTCTAGTACATGTGCTCCAAAGAAATGGTGACGAAAACCCTTCAGGATGGGACATATTGCTATGAAGTGGAAAACATCTTCACGTTCTTTCAGGTTACAGAGATCGCATAGAATGGGGAGATCTGGACGGTGTGGGATATAGTTAAGGTTGATCAATTCTCTTCTTATCTTGAAGATGGTGCTTATTTTTTCCATCGTGTTATTAACATGGAAGTATGCCTTTTCGTTTAAAAAAAGATTCATTTTGTTGTAATAAGTTCTGTATTGGGACGAACGGGCTTCATTTACAAAATCATCATACAGTTTGTGACCCATTTTCTCTAGTAGGGTTTTGAGTTTTGGCTTCAGCGATACGTACTGCTCATTAGCCACAACCGATAGATTGAGGTCGCAATTAGATGCTAACTTTATCCACTTCTTGACAAACCCTGCTTTAGTCCATAGCATATGCGTAAGCACAAGTTTTGGTATCCTATCATCTCCCATTGCCATAACTTTGAGCACATAGTCGAAGTGGAGTTTAAGGGTATCCATGAAAAGTGGAGCTACTCCAGTCTCCAATTGTAGCATATAATTAGGTGAGTTGCTAGGTAGTCTAAAGGATCTCCTAATGTACAAACAAAGAGACTTCTCTACGTCTTCAAATGGCCAAGAACCCCACACTTGTGCGCCATAGATAAGGCTGAACTTTGCAGTTGCACGGAATACTTTATCTTTCGAAGCGTGTGTTATATATTTGTTCCTCGTGCAACTTCCCCAAACTGAGCAAATAGCTCTCTTAGCTTCAGATAGTTTTGCTCGGATGTGCTTTTTAAAACTAAGATGAGAAGTGAACAGTACTCCAAGATACTTGTATTCGCGGACAATTTCTATCTCCTGTTCTTGGTAATGCCAACTTTCTCTTCTTGCAAATCTTCCCCCTCTATTCCTGAAAATCATTATCTTGGATTTTGATAGATTAACAGACAATTTCCAGGAGTTGCAGTACCTTTCCAGTCTATTGATTGCAAGCTGCATGCTTTCCACCGTATCTGCTAAGAACACAATATCATCCGCATATAGTAAAGCTGGAATTTTTCTCCGTTTAAACTCTATTCCTCCTTTAACATATTCTGTTATATCATTTATGTATAAAATAAATAATAATGAGCTCAGAACACAACCTTGTTTCACACCTATAGTTGTTTCAAATTCTTCGGACAAATTTTTTCCATCCCAGACATATGCCACGTTTCTCTCGTACATAGATCTCAGAACTCCAATTACTTTAGTCGAGATTCTTAGGTTATAGAGCTTATAGAAGAGAGTCTTCCTAGGCATGGAGTCAAAAGCTGCTCGAAAATCAACAAAGAAAACATATAGCTTTTTCCGGTTCCTTCTGTAAGTTTCGGCAATATTGGTGAGCAAGAGTATTTGATCTACTGTAGAGTAATTTTTACGAAAACCAGCTTGGAATTCGGATAATACATTTTTATTTTCAACCCACCTGGTAAGGCGATTGAAGAGTACTGTTGCAAACAGCTTCGCTGATGTATTTAAGAAGGAAATACCTCTGTAATTTTCCGCTTCATCAAAATCTCCTCTTTTATGCAACGGGAATATTATCGCTTTACGGAAACACATAGGTACATCCGCGGTTTGGAATATTCTGTTGAACTCTATTCTAAGTGCTGCTAAAAATTCCGGCGTAGAGTTCTTGTAAAATACAAAAGGGATACGATCGTCTCCCGCGGCTTTCCCTTTTTTGCGTTCACAATTACAGTTTCCACCTCTTCGTAGCTTATCTCTTGGTCCAAAAATTCGTCTAGAATTAAAGGGGCGGCATATTGGAAGGGTGCTGATACTTGTGGGGAATTAAGCAGGCTTGAGAAATGCTCTCTAAGTTGATTTGCCTGAAGTCCTGATCCGATACTATTGCCTTTTCCATTTAACAACTTAACAGCTTTCCAAAATTGTGCAGGGGAGGTTTTGTTATTTATAAGTTCAACGCGTTGCTGAAAGTATAATTGCTTCTTCTCCAAACAGAGACTTTTAAAGTGCTTATTCGCTTCTGAGTAGAGAATCCTTGCGGCGTTGGAGTTGTTTTCACTGAAAAGCTTGACGAAGGCGAACGATGCAGTCCTAGCTCTCACACACTCGTTATCGAACCACAGCTGCTTGCTGGCCCTTCGACATGATCTTGCTGGGTTGCTTGACGGTGCTGCTCTTTTAACAATTTTTGTTAAGTCGTCAATACGCGGTGTGCCAATAACGGTTGACAACAGCAAAAGTTCCTCGTTAAGATTTGCTTTGTATATACCTTTAAACCTGTCTTTCCATACTATCTTCGGCAGAAGTTCTAACGGTGATGCGCTTGAGTTATTTGGTGAGTTCATACCATTGAACGTGACCTCTAATGGAATGTGGTCTGAAAAAGTTGTCATTGCAACCTTAAATTCGCTGAGCTCGGAAAGCCCAATCCCCGACAGAAAGCAATAGTCGATTACAGAGCTCGAAGTCCCACGTATGAATGTGCATTCTCCATTTAAATCTCCTTCGCAGCTTCCATTTATAATATGGCAGCTGAAAGCATCCACCAGCTCAATCAATTTGGAACCCTTTATATCAGACTTATCATCCTTAGATCTGCGATTTAATGATAAAGAGTTCGGGTATAATTCACCTGCAAAATAATTTTGGGTTAAACCTATTCATGCGTTAAAGTCCCCGATGAGGATTAAGTTTTCTGATTCTAAATTATTGAGTAGGTCCCTTAATTTATTGAAATCTTGCAGCCAGCTGTTGCCATTCAAATAAATTGGTACTATGTGTGCGGTGATATTGTTTATTTTTAGTTCTATTACGTCTGCTTCTTCAATTCTTTTGAACTCGGCCGCTACGCCAACCAACTGCTTACGGCAACCAAAAAGCTCCTCCCCGCTTCCCCTTCCAAAATTGCTAGTTTTCACTGCTGCTGTGTGTTTTAGTACATAGTTTGTAAACAAGCTCTTAAATCTGATCTCTTCATTCTCCAATAAATGTGTTTCGTATAGTAAGAAAATATCAAAATATAGTGGTTTCTTTATACGAATCTAGAGCACCAATTGCATAAGGAAATTCATACTTACTGCTCCATATCCTTTGCGCTTCTTGTATAATATTTCTTTCAAAGTATCTGGGACTACGATCCAATCATTCACATGGTTTGCGATTTGTGCTGCAACTTGCTGTATCACTCTAGATATAGTTGATTGATGCACATCAATATCTTAACACTCTGAGATCGAGTTCACAACATGACTATATGACCTTATATGTGGAATACCCTATGACATCATTTAAATGGCCGCCTCGGCTTTGCTGGGTGGCGCGCATCCGAGAGGTCCAAATTTCGATGACTCTGGCATACAGATCAGGCTGAATTTGAGCGATGGCACGGGTTATGTTGACTTTGAGGGCATCGGTCGTTTGCGCCTTATTGGCATAGACCTGTGACTTGAGGAAGCCCCACAGGAAAAATTCTAACGGGGTCAAATCGCACGATCTCGGTGGTCAGTTCGCGTATTGCCATACTGTGTATCAGCACAGACATCGGTCGCTCTGCAATAGACTGTAGTGTGGTCATACAAATGCAAAGCAGACTATGTACTGTATCAGAGCAAACACTGTTTATCTGTGTTGATATATATTTTGCTCAGAAAGCTAAAAGCAAAGTACCTGCGGTAATAGACACTTCAATGCGGCTCGTGTGTCTGCGATCACATGCAGTTTGTCATGTCCTTACGAGACCAAAATGCGAGTTTAAACTATTGTTTATTCTGTCTTTCTTTTGTAACACATTGAATTCAAGTTACAACTTTACATACATACATATATACATGCATACATACATACATACATTTTCAATGGCCCGCTAATCTTTCATGCGGGTCGCGGGGGTAGGATGCTCAGGTGGACCCTCCAGATGGCTCCAGGAGAGATGTCGGACTTGACCCAATCATCTATTTCTATACCTACCGATGAGTCGCCTAGCTGCTGGCACGTCTTGGAAGCCGGTCTGGGGGCATATGCACTACGTGACCAAACCATCGAAGCATAGATCATTCGGTTCAGAGAACTAGATGCTCAACGTAGAGCTCCTCGCGTACTCTGGTATTGTGTACTCGATCCCTACGAGTTATTCAAGCAACACCGCGAAGAAACCTCATTTCGGCAGCTTGTATCCGCGATCTTATTCTTTCGGTCCCTACCCAAATTTCATGACCATAGGTGAGAGTTGGAACATACATTGAGTTAAAAACCAATAACTTAGCTTGAACACTAAGTTCGGCCTTCCTTAAAATAGATTGACTAAGCTCTCTCAAAATTGATCTAGCCTGACCATTTCTACAGGCTAACTTAGCATTGCTCTTCCCATCATTAGTGAATAAGACCCCGAGGTACTTAAACTTATCCACTTGCTTCAGTGGGACTCTACTAACATGCAGAGTGCACTAAATGGGTGTTTTGGAAACGACCATTACTTCCGATTTGTTCCAGCATCATCACAAATGGCTACAAACCTTTCGGGTGCGCGCTGAAGTTCGGACCCTAGGATGACCAAATCATCCGGAAAGAGCAAATGACTAATCCTTAAGTCATCCACTTTGAAACATTCTCCGCCACGGCTGCGCTGCAACATCCATTCTTTATATACAATGAAGAGCAGAGGTGAAAAAACACACCCTTGGCGGAGTCCAACGCCCACAGCGAAAGGTATATATTTAACACCGTTTATTCAAACAAAGTTGTTATATAAGGACCGAATCGCCCTTAACAAGGAACCATCAATACCGTACTAATGCAGAGCAATCCAGAGTTTGCCACGAAGAACCCTATCGTATGCTTTTTCCAAATCCACAAAACAGGTCTAGACAGGTTAAGCATACCACCATTCTTTCTCAAGAACCATTCTGAGAGTGAATAACTGGTCAGTTGTGTTTCTACCAGGACGAAAACCGCACTGCTCCTCCCCCAAACTATCCTCAACCACAGCTCTGGAACGCGTTTCGTGCACCTTAGCGAAGACTTTTCCAAGGAGACTTAAAAGAGATATACCCCTTATGTTGGCGCAAACTCTTTTGTCCCCTTTTTTTAAAAAGAGGGACTATCACGCCCATTTGCCAATCACCAGGTGTTTCACCGCATTCCCAGGCCACTTTAATTCAATTTCAATTTCAATTTCAATTTATTTATAAAGCTATATATATAAAAGCTATAACGGGTGGGCCATCTAGTGATTTCTTTTTAAATCATAGGTTATTTTGACACTGACAGCTGTTTCCCGCTCGAAATCTTGACAGAAAGTCAGTATCATACCTCCGCGGAACGAAATGAGTCGCTTTACGCTTGAACAACATTGGGAAATATTGAAAACTTATTTCCAAAGTGAGTACTGTGTAGCCCAAACAGTGCGTTTTTTGAAAAGAAGTTTTGGCCGAAATGAAGCACCCACCGCGCCTGCTGTACGCAAGTTTGTGCAAAAAGTTCGTGAGACTGGTATGCTAGTGGATAACACTCATGGTCCCCGTCGTCGTACGGTGCGCACAGACGAGAATGTGGCTGCTGTAGCCGAGAGTGTGAGACTCAATTCACGAACATCAACTCGTCATCGATCTCAAGAGCTCAACATTTCACGCACTAGCATGAGGAGAATTCTGCACAAAGATCTGGGTTTATTCGCTTACAAGGTCGAATTGATTCAGCAATTCAAAGCGCACGACCATCCGCTTCGTTATCGCTTCGCAGTTTGGGCCTTAGAGCCGCATCATTAGACCACTTTTCTTCGAAAATGTGGCTGGGAACAACGTTTCGGTCAACGGTGGGCGTTACAGAGCCATGTTAATGACTTTTTTTTTTTACTGAAATTGAAGACATGGATTTGGACGACCTCTGGTTCATGCAGGAAGGCGCGCCATGCCACACAGCCCATGCCACATTCGGTCTTTTGCGCACCAAATTCCCAAATCGTGTTATCAGACGTCTTGGTGATGTCAATTGGCCGCCTCGGAGCTGCGATTTGACCCCTTTAGACTTTTTTTGTGGGGAGCCGTGAAGGACCGATGTTATGCCAACAATCCGGAAACGACTCAACCACTTAAGGCCAATATCATTCAAGCAATCCGTGAGCTACAGCCCAAAACCACCAACAAGGTCTTGGAAAATTGGAGTGATAGAATGCGCTACTGCAACGCCAGCCGAGGAAGCCACTTGAACGACGTTGTGTTCCATAATTAATGGGAATGTTTGCTCTTCGGGTAGGGTAGGGGTCAGAATATACCCGAGGTAGGCATGCCTGTCGTAAGAGGCGAATAAAATCCAACCTCCGTATACCGAGTATGGTGTATACAAAAACATGCAATGAACAAAACAAAAGATTTTAATACCCCAGGTGGCAGTCCAGGTACACTGGAAAATCCACCCTCTTCGGAGGTCGGCTCTACGGATTCTGGGGAGAGCCACTTATTGCACCTAATAAATCCCTTATTAAAAAGTACAAGGGTATCTCGATCTCCACCAACAAGATCGAACGTCTCCGGAAAAAGAAGTCCGCCGGAAGCGCAAGCGCGTGAAAAACGGGACTCAGCGAAATCAAAAAGCATTCAGGAGGAAAACGACGTACTCCGTACCAAGCTTAGCGAAATGGAGCTACTCTATCGTGAGCTTAAGAAAGAAGTAGATTTACTCAGGCAAGAAAATAATGCCTTAAAAAAGTCGTATCTACAAAAAGAAAACACACTTAGCCCACAGCGCTCACCTAGTCGCGAATACCAGACGGACGAAGAAGAGCTAACACGTGAAACCAATTGGATCGAAAAGAAACGACCTAGCAAAAGACGCAAAGCTGGTTCCTCACCGGAAGTCGAGCCACAAAAGGATGAAAAGCGCAAGTAGTTGCAGGAAAAGCAACAACAACAATAAATACGTCCTCCGCCACCGATAAACGTCGTTGGAATTACGGACTACAACAAGTTGCATTGCCTCCTTAAAGGAACTGCGACATCGAAGTTTAAGGTGACATCTCTGCGAAACAATACGTCGAAAATCAATGTCGATGATGCCGACGGTTACCGATCAGTATCGCAAAAATTGAATGCCGAAAAGATTCAGTGGTATACTCATGAAAATAAGTTAGAAAGATAACTGCGTGTTGTAGCAAGGGGACTCCACCCCTCGTGCACTAAAGAAGATGTTATAAACGACCTTCAAGACAAAGGCTTTAAAATTCTTGATGCCGTCAATATTATCAAGAAGGAGAAGCAACAGTCGGAGGGAGATCAGGAAAAATTGGTAAGGCGTGGTCTTCCACTATTCATGCTAAGTTTCGATAAAGACGAAAATAAAGATGCTATATATGGTATTAAGACTATTCTAAACATCGTGGTCAAAATCGAACCTATGCGTAAGAGCTCCAGATCGATCCCGCAGTGCAAGCGCTGTCAAGGTTTCAATCACACGCAGACTTACTGCCAGAAAGAACCTGCGTCAAATGCGCAGGTGAACATCTCTCAGATGAGTGTCACCTAAATAAGCAAACCCCAGCCACTTGCATAAACTGTAAAGGAAAACACCCTGCGAACTATCGAGGTTGCGAAGTGGCGAAAGAGCTCCAAAAAAGGCGCGATACGCTTAAAAATTCCATGGGCACGAATCCAAAACCAATTAAGAATAGACCCAAAATAGCTACGAAAAAAGCAGCGAAAGATAAAAAATCCGTCAATATTCTCTTAAGATCGGGTAATGAAGAAAAACCCAAACGTAGTAGAGAAAAGGTGACCGGAACTAAATCCTCGAATTTTGGCGTGCAGTCTTATGCTCAAGCGGCGATGACAGCTAACGGCAAGTACAAGACCGACAGCTCGCAGGAGATCAAAGCAAGAAATCATCCAATTTCTAACGTAAAAACTCCTGCTCAAGCTGCGACATTGGAAAACGGTGATAGAGGTAACTCACAAGATCATGTATCCCATGTTTTTTCCCTAATTCTTGCGAAACTTGAAGAGCAATGCAAAACAAACAAACTTATTTTCGAGAGACTAGTTGCTTTAGAAAACAACATTCATAACAGGCGCACTACAACCAGAATATGAAAGAAACGCTTAAAATTCTTACTTGGAACGCCAACGGGCTTATACGAAGACTCGACGAGTTTTCGTTTTTTTTTTATACGAGAAAAAGATATTGATATATGCTTGGTCTGCGAAACTCATCTGACAAAGCAATCGAATGTTAAGATAAGGGGATATAGCGTGTATCACGCCTTCCACCCATCGGAAAGAGCCAGAGGCGGATCATCCTTGTTTATAAAAGAATGTATCGAACACTCAGCGGAAGTAAAGATTGAATTAGAAGCAATGCAAGTAAGCACGGTACGCGTTAGAAATAGACATTTTGCTTTCAACATTTCGTCTATATATTGTTCACTGCGATGTAAACTTGAAGAAAGTGATTTCACAAACATCTTCAACTTCCTTAAACCAAATTTTATTATTGGTGGCGATTTCAACGCGAAACACCCCTTCTGGGGTTCAAGGTACGCCTCTCAGAAAGGTAGAAAGCTTTATAATGCGGGTATGCAATATAGTTGTGATTTTCACTCGACGGGTAAACCAACATATTGGCCGACTGATAGAAATAAGATACCAGATCTGATCGATTTCTTTATTGTTAAAGGTATATCTGGCAACTGTATAAAAGTTGAAGAAAGCTTTGATCTCTCCTCTGATCATTCTCCAATCATTATGACGCTAAGCGATGCTCTGATTAAAAAAGTAGGTCCGGCCAGATTAACCAGCGCGAAAACGAATTGGGATGGCTTCAAAAAAGATATTGAATCAAATACTGAGCTAAGGGTATCACTTAAAACGCCCTATGAACTTGAAGTTGAAGTAGATCGCTTCGTCGAAATCCTACAGAATGCCGCGTGGAAGAATACTCCGAAACCTAAGAAAACGCCGGCCAGCTATATTCAAAATTATCCGCAGGAAATAAAAGAGATGATTAAGGAGAAGAGGAAAGCGCGCAAAAAATGGCAACAAACTCGGGCTCCGCAACATAAAGCACATCTTAACCGTTTGTGTAACTTATTAAAAATATCTATTAAAGACCTTAAGAATAATGAAGTGCAAACTCACCTAGAAAGCTTAACGGCAGAAAAAGATTCTAATTATTCGCTTTGGAAGGCTATAAAAGGTATTAAAAAACCTCAAATTCAAGCCGCCCCAATTAGAAAAAATCAAGACGAATGGGCCAGGCATGATAAATAGAAAGCGCAAGTTTTTGCCGCCCACCTGGAAGAAACTTTCAAACCGCTTGATGGACAGGCTCTTATTCAAAATATAAATACGTCGTATATTGACAATCGTATAATAAGAAATGCAACACTAACCGAACTTAAGGAAGAAATAAAGAAACTTAAACCTAAGAAGGCTCCTGGATACGACCTAATCACGGGAGAGGTTCTTAAAGCACTTCCGAGAAAAGGTCTAATGAAGCTTCTGTTCATTATAAACGCCGCGCTTAGACTAGAATATGTTCCCAATGGAAAGTGGCCGAAGTCATAATGGTCATTAAGCCCGGAAAACCGCCGAATGAAAAAACGTCTTATAGACCGATTTCGCTTCTTTCAATCATATCCAAAGTGTTCGAGAGAATTTTGATTAGGCGAATACAGCCGGTTATAGAAGAGAGGCATCTCATTCCGGATCATCAATTCGGATTCAGAAGTAAGCATTCTACAGTTGAACAAATACATCGAATAACACATGTAATCGAAAAGTCACTTGAAGAAAAAAGCATTTGTTCAAGCGTATTCCTTGACGTCTCTCAAGCCTTTGACAAGGTCTGGCATGAAGGCTTAAAGTTTAAATTACGACAAGTTCTGCCAGAGCACCTATATAATATTTTGAAGAACTACCTTACGAATAGACTATTCCGCGTCAAATGTGGAAACGAATATTCGGATTTTAAGGAAATAATGGCTGGGGTGCCGCAAGGAAGCGTTCTTGGTCCGGTCTTATATCTATTATACACTCGTGATATACCGCAAGTAGAAGGCACTGAGCTAGCTACATTTGCCGACGACACTGCTATCTTGGCAGTAGGTAAAACGGTCGAAGATACTACAGAAAAATTGCAAGAAGCTTTGGATAGAGTAAATGAATGGACAAAGGTTTGGCGAATCGCACTCAATGAGACCAAATCTGTTCATGTAAATTTTACTTATAAGAGAGTAAATAATCTGCCGATCTTTTCAAACTCGGTTCAAATTCCGTTTGCAAACGAGGCTAAGTATCTTGGAATGACACTTGATGCAAAGCTGAAATGGAAAACGCACGTAAAGAAAAAACGCAAAGAACTAGATAACAAATATCGAGAAATGTATTGGTTACTTGGAAAATATTCCAAGCTTAATATAGATAACAAACTGCTTTTATATAAGCAAGTGCTAAAGCCTGTATGGACATATGGTATACAACTCTGGGGTTGTACCAAAATAAGTAATATTCAAATTTTACAAACTTTTGAAAACAAAGTGCTAAGAGGTATTGTAAATGCGCCATGGTATATCAGAAATAGCGATATCCACAGAGATCTTGGCATTAAAACAGTCGAAGACGAAATCAAAAACTACGCGAGAAAACATAAAAGTCGACTAGAAAGTCACGTTAATATAACAGTCCTCCAAGTTTTGGATGAAAGAAACTTACTACGCCGTCTACAAAGAACAAATCTTTAGACTTAGCGCGATAAGTAACCGCGTCTAAACTGCGGAGCTAGCAGGAACTTCTAATGGGAAGGTACCTGCAAAACGTCCTTATTTCGTGAAACGAAAACTATTTGATAAGTCGAATACTTAGTTGTAGTAAAAATGAAAACAAGTCTGTTTTTAAGGGAGGTTTTTTAGTGGGTAAGAATCCCACACTACTATGAGCACGCGCTGTCGATCCTCATAGTGTCTTCTTGAAGATTTTCACCTACCCTCGGAAAAAAAAAAAAAATGTTTGCTCTTACTAATAAAGCCATAATACATGGAAAAAATTTCATTTTGTTCATTTTATTGCATTTAAAAAAAAAAACTTTTAGTTGTAGTCTTAATGACATGCGAGAGCCATTGCACTTCCGGTCGGATTTCATCCACACCAACAGATAAGTGGTTAGTGTGTCGGATCACTACGCATGAGGTTCCAAGTTCGAATCCCAGAAAATACCAAAAAGTTTTTTCACGGTCCCACCTCTCGCGAGCGTCTGATAAACATCCGAAGGTAATGTTGTCACGAAAAAGCTTCTCAAATCGCCGTTCGGATTCGGCATTAAACTGTAGGTCCCTTCCATTCGTGTGAAAAATATAACGCACACAATATGAGTGGTTGCGAGACGCTAGGCCCTGGCACTTTAAACAGCTGTTGCGCCAAATATTTGTATTTGTAACAGATTTGCCAACTTTTAGCGATTTGATCGCCAAAGTTATTTCCTCTACCATAGGACTACTTTCCGCCCTACTCTCGACCATAGGTCTGTCATCTTCGGTGCCCTGTTCGGGATTGAGCAATTCTGAAAAGTGCTCGCGTAAGATGTCCTTCTTATTGGAAGGAAGTGTGTCTTTTGATTTGACCCTTCAACAATATTCAACTTTCTTCCTCTGTGTCGGTGGACGGTCTGCCTTGCAAGTTTGCGCCTCAGTGTTACGATTTCGGGAATCGGAGTTCCCCGAGTGAATCCACCCCTTAAAGGCTCTCTTCTTCTGTCTGATGGCTTCTTGAACTCCGCGTGTTTTAAACCAAGCAGTTATTTTCTCACCACCAACCGCCACACCAAGCCGCTTCACTCAACAAACATCTCCCGCAGAGGCAATAACCGCTGTTGAAAATAGTTGTCATTCTTCCTCTATGTTTGATGGAGCAGTTAGAATTTTCAGCGTTAAAATACAAAACAAAAGCTGTTATACATTGAGATACACTTTCTGAACACTTAGTTAGTCACTTAGTTATCTACTCGCAAATCGCATATGATCACAGAACAATTTGTACTAGCACATGGTTTGCTTTAGCTTTTTCATTATTTAATAGGCAAACCGCATATGATCACAGAGCAATCTGTCGTAGCAGATATTTTGGTTTAGCTTTTTAAAAATTTGAGAAGCAATAAGTTGTTAAGCACAGACTATGGGTGTCTATGCTAATATACAGAATGGCAATACGCGGCCAGTTCACGTTGCTTATGCGCGAGATAACCGCGTCCTCAAATCGCTCGTGCAAAATGTCCATTGTGGCATCAGCTGTGTGGCACGGAGCGCCGTCCTGTTGGAACCACATGTCGTTCACATCCATATCATCCAATTTAGGCCAAAAGAAATTGGTTATCGTCGATTGGTAGCGCTCTCCGTTGATGGCGGTGGCAATGCCATCGTCGTTTTCGAAGAAGTACGGACCGATGATGCCGCCGGCCCACAATCCACACTAAACAGCGACTTTCTCCTGATGCTTGCCACTTGGTGGACATCGTACAGATTGGCATCGTTCCAAATCCGCTAATTTTGCTTGTTGACGTAGCTTCCAACTGCTCCTGTACCCAGTCAGCGAACACACGGCATTGTCTATGGTCGTTTTCCTTCAGCTCCTGGGTGAATTGGATTTTGTACGGATATATGGTCAAGTCCTGACGCAAAATTCACCAAGTTGATGTCTGCGAAAGACCGAGTTCTGGTGCGCGCCGCGGGATTGACTGCCCTGGGTTCTTCTGCACAGTCTCACGGACGGCGGCGATGTTTTCGGTAGATCTTGCGTTGACGTACGGGTGTTGGCTGATTGTTCACTTAACCGGTCGAATTTGGCCACCAAACGTTAAATAGTAGTGTGGGAAGGACGGCCATGTAAACCGTAAAATGGGAGCAACGTGCACACCGTTGCCACAACAGAACACCCATTTTGATAATAAAGTTTTATCATTTGCACGTGTTCCTCGACACTGTAACAACCTTGGTGATTTGTCTTTAGTGTTTAAAAAATTAACAACAGATAAAATGACATGGCCACCATGAACTGTGAAAATTCACCCGTTCCTTTTGGAAAGCCCTTCACAGTGCGTGCAATTGCAGAGTAGCTCAAAATATGGAAGAAGCACGCTTTAAAGAATCACCGACTCTTAAGATCCGGAAGAGAAGCGGAAGGCTCAAACTAACATCAAAACAGGAGGACCAGACTATAAAATTAATAAGTAAGTGGGATCGACGGTTTACAGCTTCAGAAATCTGTGCAAAGTTCAACCGTTCGCACTCAACGCAGATATCAGTAAGTCGAAAGTCTTATGGACGTACGAGTCCAAATTTGAAGTTTTTGGGCAAAAAGGAGAGTCTACGTTGGGCGGTTTGCCGAAGAGACCTGACAATCAAGCATGGCGGTGGTTCAACGATGGTCTGAGGATGTTCTTCTTCCGCCGGTGTTGGAGACCTCATCCGTATTGATGGAATTATGAGCAAGAAGAAGTACAGACAAATACTAAAAGAGAACACTTGACCACCGGGTTTGCGATAAATACACCCTGGATTCGCATTAATGCAAGATCATGATCTGAAACATTCTTTCAAGCAGTTACTTCGGTCACGTCACTTCCACTTACATATGTAAAACGGCATTCGCCTTTTTGCTTTGTCGGCATTTAGTCGCATAACAGGCGCATTTTTGCGCACGTGATGAACACTTACTATATTCACATTCTATTGCACGGGCATAAAATATGGATATTCCGTAAACAACTGCAGAAAGCTATGCATCCGTACCTTCCTTTTTATCTGTAGAAGATTTCAAGTTCACTTTTTGTCCAGTAGCCGAAGTAAACAGTAGTCAAAAAGCAAAGATTTTACAAGCATTGTCACTTAATCTTCAAGTAAGTAGTCAAGGTCTGCAATAAACAACAAAGGGCTAAACACGCTTCCCTGGTGTACACCGACTTTGATTCGGAAGTCTTCGGTTATTCCAGCGAGGTACCAGTTATTATACACACATGTCTGTGATCTCAGGTATACATAGATCTCTGGAACCTCTCAGTGTCTTAGCGCCACCCATATAAGATCTCGTGGTTGTCTGTCAAATGCCTTTTCAAAGTCAAACAATACAATATGTAAATCCTTTAAGGAATCACGATGTGGTTGATTTACCCGCGACAAACCAGCACAGATCATCAGATACCTGTATTATTTTTTGCAGTCGGTCACCTAATACCCACTCAACGATCTTCATGGTGTGTGACATGAGCTTGATTGAATATGGTTACCATTCACAGTAACAGTCAATACGTCATTCCGCGGCTAGCGATCATTTTTCGCGGGTGCCTAAGCTGTAAATATGTACCTAAAGCCTGGAGGGAAGTTAAAGTCATCTTCATGACTAAAGCTGGTAGACCAACCCACACTAACCCATAAGACTTCAGGCCGATCAGCCTTTCTTCATTCGTGTTGAAGACTTTCGAAAGACTAATGCACCTGCACATAGGTTCCAAATTAAGCCCTAAAAACATGTCTCCAGCCCAACATGCCTATACAGAGGGCCGATCAGTCGAAAAAGACCTGCACGAAGTGGTAACAATGATACAACAACCTCTCTACCACAAGGAATTCACGCTAGCGGCCTTTTCAGACGTGGAAGGAGCCTTTAACAATGTGAACACTGAATCCACCGGTCTCTAGGGGAACCTCGCAAGGAGGGGTCCTATCTCCTCTACTATGAAGTTTAGTCGCAAACGAGACGTTTTTTGAAATTACGATACAGCGGAGTAAAAGTTGTTGCATATGAGATGACATCGTTCTACTAACGTCCGGCAAATTTCTCGACACAATCACCAAACTTTTACAATCGGTCCTGGACACCCTCGATAGATGGGAGAAAAGTTGTGGACTAAACGTCAACCCAGCGAAAACAGAGGTGGCCCTCTTCACAATTAAAAGAAAAATCGCAGCTTTCAGTCCCCTACGCCTCGATGGCACTCCAATCCAAGTCGCGGACAAAGCACGGTATTAGGAGTGAATACTTGACCGCAAGCTGCATTGGAGAGATAATACAACTGAACGAATGAAGGAAGCGTACATTGCGTTCTATGCATGCAGTCGAATTTTTGGGAGAAAATGGGGACCCAAACCTGCCATCATCCACTGGATGTATACAGCCATAGTCAGACCCATTCTAACATCCGGGTGCATTGACTGGTGGCCAATGGCAGAGAAAGTCACATAGCCCAAGGAACTAACAAAAATCCAGAGACTTGCTTGCATAGCATCCACTGGTGCAATCAGAACCATCCCGACCGCAGCCCTTGAAACAATTCTCGCACTGAATCCACTAGACTTATACGTTAATCAGCCACGATGAGTGCCCTGTGCCTAAAAGAATCCAACTTATTGAGGAAGTGCCACATGGGCCACCGTACTATTGCAAGGTGGGCTCATCTAAACGTCACCACAGAGTACCTTCCGCCATACCCCGACTTCAGCCTAAACGTCAAAAAGGTGGTCCTTCAAGCAAACACTGGGCAGACGGTGGGGCCATCAACCCGCATAGTATTTCAGTCTTCACTGACGGGTCCAAGACAAACGAAGGAGTGTGTTCGGGTATTTACTCGGCTGAACCTGAGATTGTAATGTCAATAAAACTTCCGAACCACGGCAGTGTGTTCCAAGCGGAGATCCTAGCGATAACAGAAGGGCCACAAGAATTCTCCGCGAAGCTTGTTACTAGAAAAAGGATTGACATTCACATAGATAGTCAAGCTGCTATAAAAGCCATCTCATCTGCGGTAATAAAAACTAAGCTGAGAAATGCTAAAAACGCTCACCGACAGCCACCATGTAACACTCTGGTTGATCGCAGGACACAAAGGAATTCCATATAACGAGATGGCGGACGAACTGGCAAAAATGGGATCAAAACAAGACCTGACAATGGTCCAGAACTCAATTGTCCCTCCTCTAGAATTCGTTAAATCAAAAGCAGCACTTGACTTCAAACGATAAGCAGACGAAAGATGGAGAGCACTTCCATCGTGCCGCGTCTCCAGAGCCATCTGGACAAACACGACAAGATGAAAACCAAGCTCATCCTCACTCAAAGTAGAGAAAACTTGGCGCTTCTCATAGGTATCATTACTGGCCACAACCTATTGGCGGCCCACCGGAAGAGCATGTGGCTAAGTACAGATGAACTTTGCTGGGGCTGAGGCAACACAGACGTAGAAGTGGATACGGAACAGTTCCGATGCAAATGCCCTAGTCTCTGCAATACCAGAAAAACGCGCCTCGGAGAGTACTTCTTCAATCATCCGACCTGTCTGATAAGCCACCAACCACCATCCTGAAATTCATAACTTCTTCACGATGGTTTCGAGGGAGGCGTTCAAATACCACAGAACTATAGATAGTTTGTTTCTTCTTTTTCTTTTTCTTTTTTCAGTTTTTCATTCAGAAAATTCCACGTCAGGGGAGCACAATGGTTCCTTTTGTGATCCGAGTGCAGGCTGTACCCATTCGATGTAGCTAACCCCTTTAACCTAACCTAACCATCACAGTTTCGCATATCTCCCTTTCCTTTGTACACAGAGAGATGGTAACTGTCTCTCCATTGATTCGGTATAGGATCACTTCTCATAAGTTTGGAGATGAAAATCCTGAGCCATCCGAACCCGATGTCTCTCATCTTTTTCCGTCTGGTCTAGCCGCTTTTCGTTGTTTCGAGTACTTGACTGCCTCACTACTTCTACAATTGTAATATCGGATATTTCTTCACAGTAGGGAGAGAGCCATTATAAAAATGATGATGTATCCAAATAGAATCATGAGTCAAATAAATTAGAGAGAGAAAAACAAAGAAGAAACATTAAATGCCCTAAAACAACAGCTGGCAATGCTCATACTCCACACAAACACTCCTGCGTAAAACAACCCCCTAATCAATAAACACACTTATTCCAGTGAAACAGGCTTCACCCTTGACTGCCCCGATTTCCAGCAGACATAACCCAGCACTCGACTGGAAAAGCGAGCCTGTGTGCGTCGCAACTTTCCCAACAGAGTTTCCACCTACCCTCGGCCGGCGGCGGCGTGACGATCAAGCCACACAGTACTCCCGTCAGTCCCGAGTTGCTTATTGAGCAAATATTTTCATTTATAATTTAATTATTTATTGTTTTTGGCAGCTTAAAAATAAATTTTCTGTTTGTGGATATTTTCAGAGATAATAAATTCAGCTTTTTATGGAGTCCTCTCTGCTCGGGCATGCACGCCACCGCTCGTATTATTCTTTAATTTTTGTGTTCCTGTGCGCCAGTCCAGGATGCGATGATGCGATGGGGTTCCTTGAATTCAATGGGTGTGGTTTTCTTTCAACCCTTCTTGCAGCAGTTGCTCGACGGCAAAACGTATACACCAAGAGCGAGAGGTTGGAATGGCTGGCCGGGATGGACGGATGATGATGATGATGAACAACTTTCGTTAAAAAATATTTTTGTTTTGATAAATAATTTTGAAATGCGATTTAAAAAATCTCCTCCTCGTGATGACGAACGAGGTTTCTGCCTTCTTTTTTTTTTTGCAGAGATACACTACCACTTGGCGATTTGTTTGTTGTTTTATTGTTTTTTTTTTTTTTTTCTTTTTTTGTTGGTGTATTGCTTTTTGTTATTATTTTTCGTCACCAGTTGTCGTGTATGCGGGTAAGAATCCTTTCGATTTAGGTCAGCAGGTCGAGTCGAACGAATTTACCTAAAATGTTTGCAAAAGCATCAGAAGTGTGTTAAAATAATATTAGTTTACGGATGTGAGACGTGCTTTGCTTTCGGATTTGATTCTAGTTCAAGGTAAACCAGACAAATCGAAAGTTCACAAGGTGACATTAGGTACCTACTGAATGGCTTAGTTTCAGGAGGGAATTCCTTCTGGATTTGGAATCATTTAAGGAATCGAGATAATAATTATTTGTGTTGTCATGTGAAGTACTCATATGTAACACTGCTCTTCAATTTAATCAGGGCTATCGGCAATTCCGAGGGAAATAAAATTCCTCCGGAATTTTTAAGTTTCCAGGAAATTATTCCTCCTATCGTGAATTTCCATCGGAATTTATTTCCCCCGGAACCTGAAAATTATTTTCGAAGTTTTGTGCGAATGCTTTGATAGTTATCAATACAGCTCATATTTAAGAGATGTTTGGAAATATTTCTTTTAAAATAGAAAAATGCGTTTATTTGAGTAATTGTCGCAGACGCGCATTGTCTTTCTCTTTATTTTGATATACAAAGTTTTCAGAATGGATAAGCTAGCCTTTAGATTGCTAGCCGAGGAGCAGACCGAGCAGGAAAAAAATTAACAAAGATGTAGGTATTAGGAGAAATTTAAGAGATAAATCCAACCCCTTGGGTTTACCACAAGCATTGTAAGTAGAAGTAAAATAGTGTTGCAAAATAGTTATTGTGACTGTCAACTATCATCTTAGAGGATTCCACTCCAGACTTAATTCAAACAAGTAAATCTTTTTATCTTTGTATTTTTAAATAAAAGCAATCAAACTTTTTTACTTTTAAAGTAGCACTTCCTTTGCGGTTGGTACACGTCAAACCCATGACGTCTGTATTTTCACTTTTCGCTTAAAACACAAAAAAATTGACATGAAAAAGGTAACGATATCCAAGAATTGGTGCTTGTGTTTTGGATTCCTCCAGCAAATTGATAAGGGGAAATTCCGGAGGAAATCGCATTGAAATTCTGGGGGAAGTTTTCTTCACGATACCAATTTTTTCCGGGGGAAAGTTTTTCCCTCGTTCGAAATTCATTGCCGATACCTATTTTTCGAAAATGGGAAACATTCCGGGGGGAATTTTATTCACGATAGCCCTGAATGAGAACACTTTTTTAAACGTAATTGGCAGTAGGCTATGATTTTTGCGTTGTTTTTTGAACACGTGGGCACCTAAGTGCTTCACGAGTTAATTCTGACGAATATTTCTTTTAGCTGCTGTTCCCCGTGCAATGCCGGGGTAAGGATATCACTGCAGCGCCCGTCAACAAATAGCGCTTGTCGTAAAAGTCGGCTAATAGCATGTCCCCACCAAAACTAAATACAGGATTTAGCAAGAATTTAGCTAAATCCACCTACATCTTCACTAAATCCCGAGGATTTACCATACGATTTGACGTCTATAAATCCCGTCTAAATTCGAGATTTATAATAAATCTAACTTAAATCCACATGCGACACAAATCAAACAATACTTTTTTATGTTAGCACATGCCATTTTCGTGTGCTGACAAAGAAAAAATTGCAGTATGTCAGAAGGTTTCCAACTTCAAATAAATTAAATAAAATATTGAGCGATTGGGATTATTTTTTTGGTAAGTATTTTTAAATTTGTGTACACAATTCGTACATAATACAAATCATTTGCTTTGCTTGCAGACAATGGAACAATCAAAGCAAGTGAAAAGCCGCAAAGCATGGTGCAATTCGCACGAAGATTTCTTGGTGGAACTGTGGGCGGACAAACTTTCGGAGCTCCGGGGTGCCAGGAGAAATTCCCACATCTACAAGGAGATGTCCGAGGCATTAGAAGCGGTAGGCGCATTTTATTCACCGACAGAAATAAAAGTAAAATTGCACAACCTGTCCAACAGGTACAGGTATGTTTATAAACTTTCATCTTTGTACTTACTTACTTAGATCCTTTAACCCCTCGGGGGGCATAGGGCGTCAACCACGCCTGCGCGCCATCGTGTTCGACGTTCTGCAACGCGTTTGAGCTGCTTCCAACTCATTCCTAAAGAGCTCGATTCCTCCTCAACTGTTCTGCGCCACGTTTGCCTAGGGCGTCCCGCTATTCTGCCTGCCTGGGTGAGCGGATTCCACTGCATGGCGTATTTCGCAATGGAGTTGTCTTCGCGCCGTAGGGTGTGTCCAATCCATTGCCACTTTCTTCTTCGTATAGTAATGCTTATAGGTTCTTGGCCCGTTCTCAGATAAAGTTGTTCGTTGGAGATGCGGTTCGGCCAAAAAATCCTCAAGATGATTCTTAAGCATTTGTTTACAAAGACTTGCAGCTTCCGTGTGTTAATGGTGTCCACCTTCCAAGTACTGCACCCATAAAGCAGCACTGATTCTACGTTGGAGCGGAACAGTCGCAGCTTGGTTCTTAAGCTGATAACATTGCTTCTCCAGATTTTAGATAGCATTCCGAACGCAGCTTTAGCCTTCCCGATTCTGCTGCACACATCCAGTTCGGTGCCACCGCGATTAGCCGAGACCACACTTCCTAAATATAGAAAGTTATCAACTTTCTCGACTTCCTGTCCGGCAATGTTAAGTTGAGCGCGGTTGTTAGAAAAAGTGCTCAGGGCTTTTGTTTTGGCTGTGTTTATTTTTAGCCCCACTTTGTTTGCCTCAGCTTCTAGATTTTGGGCCATCAGATGAAGATCCATTATCCGATATGAAAGTAGACAAACATCGTCAGCGTAATCTAGGTGTTTAAGGTAAGATGTCATAGTCCAACGAATTCCATAGTTGCCTTCCGTCAATGCTGCACGGAGTACATCGCTGATAACCACCAAAAACAATAGGGGTGACAGTATGCACCCTTGACGTACTCCACTTTGGACTTCAAAATCCTCCGACACCTTACCATTGTGCACGACGTGACACTTGCCGCCCTCGTATGTAGCCTTGATAATAGCTATAAGTTTTTCTGGGATGCCTCTCCTACGCAAGGCCAACCAGATAGCATCTCGATTCAATCTGTCGAAAGCTTTCTCGAAGTCGATAAACATTAAATGTAGCGGAGACCTATACTCAACGCATTGCTCGATAATGATCCGTAAGGTGTTTATGTGGTCAATGCAGGAGGATCCAGCGCGAAAGCCTGCCTGTTCGACATCGAGAGTTGAATCTAAATGTTCTTTAATTCGTTCTAGAATTATTTTAGCTATTATTTTAGCCACGGCTGGAAGAACGCATATACCTCTCCAGTTACCGCAATCCGTCAAGTTTCCCTTCTTTGGAAGTTTAATGATCATCCCCCTTTTCCACTCCTGTGGAAATTGTTCGCTATCCCAAGCTCTCCGTATTAGGGGATGCAGCAAATCTGCCGATGTATTTGGCGCCGCTTGAAATAGCTCGGCAGGGATGCCATCAATACCCACTGCCTTGTTCTTCTTGAGGGACTTGATTGCTGTTATTATCTCGGTTTTACTGGGAGGTGCGGTGCGAATTCGGGAATTTGTTGCTTCGAACTGCTCATTCGAATTCGAGATCATACAGCCATCGTCTATGTGATTTAGCACTGTAGCAAAATGTTCTCTCCATCTAGTGAGCTGATCCTCATCCGAAATCAGAAGGTTACCGTCTAGACTCTTCACTGGATGTTGTTTGGAGTTTCGACCACCGATGAGCTCCTTAGTGATGCTATACACAGTCCTACTGTCGCACCTACTCGCTGATTCTTCAGCCCTTGAGGCCAGTGAGTTGATATATTGACGTTTGTCACGTCTCACACTACGCTGCACTTCTTTCTTCTTCGCACGGTATTGGGCTTTAAGCTCGGTTCTCTCTACTGCTGAGGCCGCTGCAATCCGAGCCTTGATTGCTGTACGCTCATCGATCCGTCTCCAGGTGTCTGTAGAAAGCCATGTGCGGTGGTGTTTCTGCTTTTTACCGACATACGTGCGTGCCCCAGTCGCAAAAGCATTTTTCACAGCAGTCCAGTGGTCATCCATGTTCTCTATGCTGCTGATTGCTTCTGCTTCTAAGGCAAGATGGTCCCTGAACTGTTGGCGCACTTGGGGAACCTTGAGCCTGTCGATATTAAACCTGGTGATGTTAAGTAGGTTTGAGCGGTTGCTGTTGACGGATGCAGTACGAAGGCGTAAATGAGCTACCATAAGATGGTGATCTCGTTCTAGTCCGACGTCAGCTCCACGTCTGTTTCGGACGTCCAGAAAACAATTTTTTAAAGCGGCGACTGATCGCAATGTGATCGATCTGGTTGGATGTTCGTTGCCTATCAGTAGAGACCCAACTGATTTTGTGGCAGGTGTTATGCTTAAACAGCATACCTCCGATGACTAGGCGGTTGGTATTGCAGAAGTCCACAAACCGCTCACCGTTATCATTACGGTCTCCCACGCCGTGAACTCCCATCACGTGCTTAAGCATGGTGTTGTCGCTACCCACCTTGGCATTGAAATCTCCCATCACCATTACGATGTCCCCATTAGGCGTTTGGTTGTAGGCAGCGCCTAAGTGGCTATAAAAATCATCCTTTTCGTCCTCAGTCGCGTCTAGAGTCGGAGCATAACACTGTATGATGGTAATTTTTCTAACTCTACTCTGGAACCTAGCCGTCAATATCCGGTCACTATGGGGTTTCCAGGATATGAGGCTACTACGTGCTGCTGGAGTTAGCATGAGTCCTACTCCGGAACTCCGTGCACTTCCAGCTGGTTTACCAGAGTAGAGCATGGCAGTGTTTTTGGTTGGGGAGATGAATTCCCCAGCATCGAACCATCTTATCTCGCTCAGCCTTAAGATGTCTATTTTATACCTTGCGAATTCGCGTTCTAATTGGATGAATCTGGCGTTATAAGGCCCTTCCTTGAGTGAGTCCAGGAGGGTCTTAACGTTCCAGAATCCAATCGTTGTCCGTGGCCGATAGCCAAAAGTCGTCATCAAATTATCCGTCCGTATCCGAGGCATTGGTTTGCGTTTCGGAGCAAGATTTGTTTCTACGGTTGCGGCTCGCTGGGCCACAGACCAACCGACACTTATCCTGTTTTTTGGCGCAGGAAGCTCGCCATTCGTCCTCTCCCGTTAGCAATTTCCGAAGAAATCCCCAGATGGCACCACGAGGAGGTGGGAGTAGGGCTTACTAACAGACCTGCTAGGTTTTCGGCTGCAGTGGCTCTTTCTCGTTACTTAGCGGACCAACACCTATCGGGAGATGCTGCCCTTACGAGGCCTTTGTTAGTCGTTTGCCATCCCATCTTTGTACGAGGCTCTTCTTATTGACAAATTAAATTTTTTTTAGAAAAGAAAAGAAAGCTGTTGGTCCATCAGGTGGTTCTCCCTCAGAATGGCATTTGTACCAAAAGGTACATTCCATATTGGGGGAACTTAAGATGCATAACATGGAGACCTTAGTGGAAGACAGCATACTGGAAAGTAAGTACGTACAGATTAGATTTAGATTTAGATTTATTTCATACAAAATTATAATACATAATACATAGGTTCTAGTAATAAGGATTTCAGAAATAATTATAATTTTAATATATACTCAAGTATTTAAATAGTATCAAATGCCACTTCAATGGGCTTTACAGCAAATAAATTCAGTTGTGGGTGGGGTGACCCTTAAAAACAAAAATTATGCAATAACGAAAAAGTGAAAGATAGTATGTATGTGATAAGATATGATAAGAAAGTAGCAAGATCTAAAAAACAAGAGAAAAAAGCAAAAAAAAAATATAAAACTAAATTAAAATAAAGGTAATAAAAAGAGAGTACACGTAATTATACCAGAACGTCAGATAATATGGATTCTAAACTAGCATAATCTAGATCTAAGAGCCATTGCTTTACACATTTTTCAAACCTTCCAGAAACCGTTAGAGCCCGTAAGGGCTGTGGAAGCTTATTAAATAAGCGGCACGATGAAACCAAATAAACGTTTCGAAGGGCGTTGGTGCGATAGATCGGTATAGAGACTAAATTCGAGAAATTTACACGTAGATTATAGTCAGAAATTATTCTGTAGTTACGATTTCCACATCTCATGAAGAAAGTGTTTAACACTTTAAAACAATAAAGATGACGAACTGGAAGAATTTTTAAATCACGAAACAACGGATAACTAGGATGTCAACGGTGCTTCGGCACATAATTCCTAAGACTTTTTTTTTTGTAGAATTAAAAGTGGTTTAATTTTATTCAAATGAGTTCCACCCCAACATGAAATACCATATTGGAGCTTTGAATGTAAAATTCCATAATATATATGTAGTTCTCAGTAGTTTGCTAGAAAAAACATTTTTCAGGTAGAAGAAATGACGGAGAGTATAACGAAAGTAGTTCCTCAGGGACTCTGTATGTTTAGCAAAAGTCATCCTAGAATCAATAGTTAGCCCCAAGTACTTAAACTCCTCCCAATTCTCAATCAAAAAACACTTATCACTGAAGCTGAGAGTACTACAAAACGTAGGAGCAGGGGCACAGGAACAATTTTCCAGTTTAAATTTTAGGCAATCCGGTGCGTGAAAGTAAACTTCAGCATTAGTGCGCATCTGGTTGGATAAATTGAAGAACATAATTTTTGTTTTAAAGCTGATGCTCAATCTGTGCTCGGAAAACCAGATCCTTAATAAATGTAGGTCCCAATTAATATCCGATACCAAATCTAAAGCACTTGCAGAACCATAAGAACAGCCAACATCATCAGCGAAGGCAGTAAGTGTACCTTTGAAGCGTAATCCGAACAGAGAATTTATATAAATGGGAAACGAAATAGGACCCAGTACAGAGCCTTGAGGAACTCCCAAATTGTAAAACTGGAATTCACTCCTGGTTTCGCCAATCTTCACTCTTTGAGATCGATTAGAAAGGTATGACCTAACCCAGGAGAGCATGAAGCCACGAATTCCAGCTTTTTCAAGTTTTTCCGACAAGATAGTGTGATTCGCCATATCGAAAGCTTTTGTAATTTCTACAAAAAGCCCAGCAGTGCACCTTTTTGAATCGAGATTAGAGAGAATACTAGAACAAAAACGCAAAAGGGCGGCTTTAGTGGATTTCCCCTGTTGTAAGCCAAACAGCACCGCGCTAAAAAAACATTGATTTGTTTAGGAAAGATAAAATCCTCACTTTAACAGTCGTTTCGAAGATTTTGCTAACCACAGGAAGAAGTGAGATTGGTCTATAATTACTCAATACTTCTGCGGAGCCTTTTTCAAGGAGCACATTTGAGTTTGTCAGGAAAAACACATAGAAATATGCTGCGGTTAAAAATAACAGCTAAAACAACAGTAAACGTTTCATGCATTATTTTGTTATTCAATATCTATTTCAGATGTAATGCCAACTACTCCATCTCCGGGGTATTGGGAAACTTCAGCATCATCCGAGGTGACAACACCGACTACATCTGCACCAGAAGATAATCTTCCATCCACTTCAAGAGCTGGAAAAAAAAGAAGAAGAAGCATTGAACTGAGCATTGAACTGAAGAAAGCAGATGACGTTATAAAGGCACAGCTAGAAGGAATGCAGAAAACCGACGAGAACGTTTTGAAGTTGGAAGAAGAGCGCAATGCTATTCTTCGCGACTTTGTGAATTCGTGCGACAAGTTTCATGCGGGTATATTAAATATATTAAAAAAGTGAATGTGTTTTAAAGCAATGAGTTTTTCTTACCTAAATATCTAGTGATAGCATTTCTTATATTTACAGTTGTAGGGTTACTGTCGCTGATTTGGTTGACAGATTCTCGTTGTTCTCCACTTGGCGGTTCACTTTGCCGTTGCAACCACTGCATATTAATGTGGTCGGTGTGAACATTAAAAAAATGGTGTAATACACAACACCGTTTTATGACCATGTTGGTATTATTTATGTTGTTGTCAAGTCCTTTTCCGATTCGTCTGAACATTGCCTTTAAATGTCCAAACGCATTTTCGACTACTCTTCGACATTTAGACAGACAAAAGTTGAATTTGTTTTCCTCTGCAGATGCTGTTGTATTAAAGGGGTACGGTTTCATTAGAATATGGGAGAATCCGAATGCCGAATCTCCAATTAGAACTACTGGAACATCTACACCGCAAATAGTTCTTGACATATCCTTTAATATTGGATTTTGATGTTGTACCCTTACGGAGGAATGTTTAAAAATTTGGGAATCGTTGCAACGGCCTGGACTACCCACATTTATATAAAGAAATCGATATCTATGAAAAATAACAAAGTTAATTCATTATAATTCCTGAAAACACAAAAATTCTTGCCTGTAATCAACTATAGCCAGCAATACAGTGGAATACCATCCCTTGTAGTTGTAGTTATCTACAGCATCTTCTGCGGGCGGCTTTATTTTGATATGGCAGCCATATAGAAATATATATTACTCAGAATGCTTTCTGGTGAATAATCTGTACTTACCGATAGCTCCAAGACATTGGGGAAAACCAAGTTGTTCAAAACCTCTCACGTTTTCTGCTACTAGCTCTTGAGTACGCGGATACGCATTTAAATCCATTGGTGCTGGCACATTCCACACTTCTTCGCAGAATTCTTTTAGAATTCTGCCAACCGTTGTTTTGCCCACTTCAAAAAGACCGGCAATACTTCGGTACTCTGCTGAAGATCCCACTGCGTATAGAGCGATTGCAACTCGTTTTCGAAGGGAAATACTTTCCCGATAGTTGATGCCTCGTTTTTGGAGTTGCTCTAAGTGTGTACACAGTATCTCAAACGATTCCCGAGACAATCGAGAATTTTCCCTGAAGAAGTTTTTACTATTCTCAGCAAGGTTCTTTTCCCAGAACGTATCTGTACGTACCTACAAATATAAACTTTTCGGTAGGTGATGTAATTTTTACAATATCAACAGAGAACTCACTTTCGTCCAGACACTTCTTGATTTGTCTTGCTTAAACATTGCTTTGATTATTCCAAATCTTTTTTTTCTCCATTGCAGCAGTTTAATAATTTGTTGATGCCGTTTTCTCCGGTGGTAGATAGTCCTCCTGTCCAATGCACCTGTTAACACTTTCACCTAATTTTGCGACTTTATATTATACGCCAATAATCTATATATATAAAACTAAGTTGATATTTTGTGCGTTTACGTATAGCTCACGTAATTTTCAACCAATTTATTTGGTTTTTCTTTTAAACTATTTAGAAAAACAATCAGAAGGATATAGGCCCATTGGAAAAAAATGACCTTTTCATTCAAGAAAATGCAAAATGTATATCTACGCGTGTAGTATATATATGACCCACCCCCTTCGGGTAGGGGTCAGAATATACCCGAGGTAGGCATGCCTGTCGTAAGAGTGCGACTAAAATCCACCCTCCGTGTACCGAGTATGGCGTACCTATACAAAAACATGCAATGAACAAAACAAAAGATCTGAATACCCCAGGTGGCAGTCCAGGTACACTGGAAAATCCACCCTCTTCGGAGGTCGGCTCTACGGATTCTGGGGAGAGCCAATTATTGCACCTAATAAATCCCTTCTCAAAAAGTACAAGGGTATCTCGATCTCCACCAACAAGATCGAACGTCTCCGGAAAAAGAAGTCCGCCGGAAGCGCAAGCGCGTGAAAAACGGGACTCAGCGAAATCAAAAAGCATTGAGGAGGAAATCGACGTACTCCGTACCAAGCTTACCGAAATGGAGCTAAATTGAATCAAAATGAATGGGCAAGGGAAGATAAAGAAAAAGCGGACGTCATTGCGGCCCACCTGGAAGAAACCTTTAAACCGTACGATAGTCAAGTTGTTTACGATAACGTCAATAGGCCGGATTTACCATCTGGAAATTTAACACTCACAAGTGCAACGCTTAGGGAACTCAAAAATGAGATCGAGATTCTAAAACCCAAGAAAGCTCCTGGTTATGATTTAATCACCGGAGAAATTCTCAAAGTTTTACCTAGAAAAGCTTTGATTAAGCTTCTCTATATTGTAAATGCTGCGCTCAGATTAAAACACGTTCCGAGCCAATGGAAAGTTGCGGAAGTAATAATGGTCTTAAAACCAGGAAAACCGCCAAATAAGGTAAAATCGTATAGACCAATTTCGCTTCTTCCAGTCATATCCAAAATTTTCGAGAGGATATTACTAAGGCGTCTCCAACCGGTTATAGAAGAAAATAATCTTATCCCTGACCACCAGTTTGGGTTCAGAAGTAAGCATTTGACGATTGACCAGGTGCATAGAATTACTGACGTAATCGAGAAAGCAAATGAAGAAAAAAAGATTTGGTCAAGCGTATTTCTTGACGTCTCACAGGCCTTTGATAAGGTGTGGCATGATGGCTTGAAATCCAAACTACGACAAGTTCTCCCTGTGTGCTTATACGATATTCTAGTATCATATCTGGGGAATATACTCTTCCGTGTTAGACATGGAAACGAATACTCGCAGCTCAAGGAAATTTCGGCCGGCGTACCACAAGGAAGCGTTCTTGGGCCGCTTCTCTATCTGTTATATACTCGAGATATACCGAAAGAAGATGGCACTATCCTAGCTACGTTTGCCGATGACACCGCTATCCTAGCAGTAGGTAAAACAATCGAAGAAACGACTGAAAAACTGCAAAACGCGATAAATAAAGTAAATGAATGGACGAGGGACTGGCGGATTGCCCTCAACGAATCTAAATCTGTTCACGTGAATTTCACTTACAAGAAAACTAATAACTTGCCAATTTTCCTAAACTCGGCCCGAATACCTTTTGCAAACGAGGTCAAATACCTGGGAATGACACTCGACGCAAGACTGATATGGAATTCGCACGTGAAAATGAAACGTAAAGAAATAGAGAAATGTACTGGTTACTCGGAAAGCATTCCCAACTCAGTACTGAGAACAAACTGCTTTTATACAAGAAAGTGCTAAAGCCGGTGTGGACCTACGGTATACAACTTTGGGGTTGTACCAAGAAAACAAATGCCAATATTTTACAAACTTTTCAAAATAAAGGGCTAAGAGAGATTGTCCAAGCACCGTGGTATATTAGAAACGACGATATCCACAGGGATCTCGGAATTCCGACAATCGAAGCTGAAACTAGAAGCTTCGCGAGAAAGCATAGAAACCGACTAATCGGACATGTCAACAATACAGTCCTACAAATATTGGACGAGAGCAATTTATTGCGCCGACTACAAAGGACGAAACCCTTCGACTTGGCGAGATAATGATAAACCGCGTTTAGATTGCGGAACATGCAGGATCTTTCAGTGGAAAGTAACCTGCCAAACGTTTTTATTTCGTGAAAGAAAAATTGCTTGATAAGTTGCGATATCTAACAAATTTATATCGAAGGGTGGTGTTTTTTTAGTCAGTATGAATCTGACACTACTATGAGCACGCGCTTGCTATTCTCATAGTGTCTATGGAAGATTTGTCACCAACCCTCGGAAAAAAAAAAAGAAGTAGATTTACTTAGGCAAGAAAATAATGCCCTAAAAAACACGTATCTACAAAAAGAAAGTATAGTTAGCCCACATCGCTCACCTAGTCGCGAATACCAGACGGATGAAGAAAAGCTAACACGTGAAACGAGTTGGTTCGAAAAGAAACGACCTAGCAAAAAACGCAAAGCTGGTTCGTCACCGGAAGTCGAGCCACAAAAAGATGAAAAGCGCAAGGAGTTGCAAGAAAAGCTACAACAACAAAAACTACGTCCTCCACCACCGATAAACGTCGTTGGAGTAACGGACTATAATAAGTTGCATTGCCTCATTAAAGGAACTCTGCCATCGAAGTTTAAGGTGACATCTCTGCGAAGCAATACGTGGAAAATCAATGTCGATGATGCCGACGGTTACCGATCATTATCCCAAAAATTGAATGCCGAAAAGATTCAGTGGTATACTTACCAAAATAAGTTAGAAAGACCACTGCGTGTTGTAGCAAAGGGACTCCACTCCTTGTGTACTAAAGAAGATGTAATGCACGACCTTCAAGATAAAGGCTTTAAAATTCTTGATGCCGTCAATATTATCAAGAAGGAGAAGCAACAGTCGGAGGGAGATCATGAAAAATTGGTAAGGCGTGGACTTCCACTATTCATGCTTAGTTTCGATAAAGATGAAAATAAAGACGCTATATATGGTATTAAGACTATTCTAAACATCGTGGTCAAAATCGAACCCATGCGTAAGACCTCCAGATCGACCTCGCAGTGTAAGCGCTGTCAAGGCTTCAATCATACGCAGACTTACTGCCAGAAAGAGCCGCGATGCGTCAAATGCGCAGGTGAGCATCTCTCGGAAGAGTGTCACCTAAACAAGCAAACCCCAGCCACTTGTATAAACTGCAAAGGAAAACATCCTGCGAACTATCGATGTTGCGAAGTGGCGAAAGAGCTCCAAAAAAGGCGCGATACGCTTAAAAATTCCATGCGCCCTAATCCGAAACCAGTTAAGAACAGACCCAAAATAGCTACGAAAAAAGCAGCGAAAGATAGGAAATCCGTCAATATTGACTTAAGATCGGGTAACGAAGAAAACCCCAAACGCAGTAGAGTAAATGTGACAGAAGCAAAGTCTTCGAATACTGACGCACAGTCTTATGCTCAAGCGGCGATGGCAGCTAATGGCAAGTATATGACCGTCAACCCACGGGGGATCAAGGCAAAAAACCGTCCAAACTCTAACGTAAAGACTCCTGCTCAAGTTGCGACATTGGAAAACGGTGATAGAGGTAGCTCACACAATCCAGTATCCAATGTTTTCTCCTTAATACTTGCGAAACTTGAAGAGCAATGCGAAACAAACAAACTTATTTTCGAGAGACTAGTTGCACAAGAAAGCAACATTCATAACCAGGGATAGGATTTTGCTAACTTTGCCTCTTTTTTTTGCTTAATCGGAAGATAGTATTGACTTTACACAAACACGTTTCATGTCCTCCTGATACCAAATTTATGTATTTTATTTTGCCTTTTTTTGCCTTTTTATATCGTTATTGCCTGTTTTTGCCTTTTTTTGTCGTTGTTGCCTTTTTCTGCCTTTTTTGCCTATTTTGCTTTTTTCTCAAAGTTTGTTCGCTAAAAAAATTGTAGAAAAATGCGCGTTTGCATGTATGTAGAGTCAACATGGAAATATGTACATGACCACAGACGGTTTGCACTTGTATGTGACCGCAGACGTTACTGTGTATAACTCTATTACATATTTTTTGTTTATATACAATACATAATAGAATAGAGCGCGACCGGCTCAGCTGGTATTGCCGCGTTCAAAGAAGAGATCATTTGAACCCTGTTAAAAAGGCAATATCTATGCACGTTCCAAGGACATCGCGATGTAGGAAAGGCAGGCCTATAAACGCCTGGATCAGACAAATGCGACGACATCGGCATTTCATTGGCCTCAGTAACAGAGTGATCCAAAATCGGCGGGCCTGCCGATATTTTCTGAGGTCAAATAGGCGAACCCCACAGGCGGATCAGTAGAAATGCGGTGAAGTGGGAGGGTTGTGCTCCCTTGTTTTCGGATCATAACCTCGCTGATAAAAGTAAGAAGAAGAAGAAGACATAATATGCGGATTATTTTGCTCGGATTAAAAAAATCGTCAGCGTTCTTGAAGACGATGCAAGCTGTGTTGTGTTTGCAAAGGAATTGATTGAAGATGAAGCAGTACAAGCGCTGCTGGCGTACATCAAAGTCAATTTTAGGTTTTTAGTCGACCCAAAAAAAAAACGAATTTTCGAAGACAGGTATTTTTGAGAGTCTGTACTTATAATTGTAACTAGTATTATTCTGATCAAGGAACATCAATTGGCGAAGTGTTGCAGGTTTTAAAGAACATTCAGCAAAACTTGAAAAAAGCAAAAGGGCCGATTGCAAAGGAAGTCCTGAAGAAGTTTACTGCCGTTTTCAATGCAAATACGGGACTGAAAACTATTGAGCAGAAAAATTCTATAATGAACGGCGACTTGGATTCCAAACTTCCAGAAAATATTGATGTTAATAATGTTGAAAGCTTTAAATGGGCTCCATTCGTTTCAGCTGAAGTAGAAAGGTAATTTAGTTCTCTAAAGGCGCTTCTAAGAAACAACCGGAGAAGATTATTACCAGAAATACCGATTCTCACGACAATTGGGTCTACGTCCCGGAATCGACCCAGAAATTTTCCTGGCCAAAGATTGTCAACAATTCAACTACAACATTCGTATACATCAAACGTTTTTTCCTTGGCGGAGCAAATGTCGCCGGCCTCCTTGCTCCGCATATTATTATTACGCGCCGGCATTGAGCCAAACCCCGGTCCACCGATCTGGATCTGTTCCATATGTCACACAAAAATCAATAAAAACATAACCTCAGTTAAATGCAACACGTGTGGAAACTGGTGTCATTTTCGACGCTGCTCTGGCCTTTCCAACACAAACGAGTGGAGTGAAAATTTCGTCGCGGACTGCTGTAACACATGAACCCAGACGAACGGCCCCTCTACCACCTGGTTCTGTTCAGTGTGCCGAAATCGCATTCATGGCAACGCGACCTCAGTCAAGTGCAATGGATGCGATAACTGGTGCCACCTCAGACCCTGTTCCCGCCTCGACAACTGCCGCCAATGGACTTCCAGATTCTTAGCTCCATGCTGCTCCAATGCAGCTATGCCTCGCACTCCATCAATTACTCCACCTCTAACCAGAAGTCTATCGATAGATTATGTCACCTTAGCCACCAACACTCCGCTCCAGTCGCCGGTTTCGCCTGCCTTGGCTAACAACCAGATCCCAACTCAGGACCATCACACACCTTTCACAGTAATGCATCTAAACTGTAATGGCCTACGAGGGAAAATTGCTGAAATCACCAACTACATGGAACGTCACAGAATACTAATTGCCGCCATACAAGAAACTAAACTCACTCCTTCATGTATGCTCACCAGAAGCTCAGACTACAACATCATTCGTAAAGATAGAGGCAGCGGCGGTGGTGGGGGCCTGGCGTTCATCGTTCACAACTCTGTTAACTACAGACTCGTACCAACACCCATACCCCCTACCCCTGACTTACACCTAGAAACACAAACTATTGCTGTCAGATCGAACAACACCTTGATTGACATAACTAATGTGTACATCCCGCCGCCAGCTAGCTGCACTTCTGGTTACCTTCCATCACTAGATTATCTTCTCACGGGCGATTACCACATGGTTATAGGAGACTTCAACGCTCATCATGAGTGCTGGCACTCCAACCTATTTAATGATCGCCGCGGTATGCATATCGCCGAGCAAATCGACGAGTCAAGTTTCGGAGTCATTAACGAAGAGTTTCCTACCAGGATCTGTGCCACCTGCTCCAGCTCACCAGACCTCAGCATCATGAGTGCCTCTTTGCTCCCATGTACATCCTGGAATGCCGACATAGCGCTCAACTCCGATCATATTCCGATCATCATCACTGTAAATAGACCTGATGACTTTATATCAGCTGACAACCGCACGTTTATCAACTACGCCAAGGCTGATTGGTCAGGCTTTGAACGGCTCGTTGATCGAAAACTGGAACAACTCCTGTCTCCCCCTAATGTACACTCAGGGGAAAAACTCTTTCGACGGATCCTAACCAAAGCAGCTGCCCGTTTCATTCCTGCAGGCAGAATCCCTAAACTTAGACCTAACTTTCCAGCCGAAGCTGCCCATTTCGCCAACGAACGCGACCTGTTACGTCGAACAAATCCTGACAACCCCAGAATTGATCATCTCAACCGGGAGATTTACCACCTAGTCAACCAACATCGACGGACTAAATGGCTAGAATACCTACAGTCCTGCGGTAAAGGCTCCAAGAAACTCTGGGCTACTATCAAGGAGCTTTCCAATTCCACCAAACGCAGGGACCTTACAGCCATCTCCTTCAACGCCTCACAGTTTGATGATCCCAGAAAATGTTCCTCATCCTTCTGTCGCCAATTCATCGAACAACCGACAAACTGCAGCAAGATTAAACGTGCCATCCTCAGGAAGCTTCACCGCCTTACTCCAGACACTACTCCCTGCTCTTTACTACCGTCCGAAGTCGCAAAGCTAAACCCTCTAAAGCCATGGGACCGGACGGAATCTCAATGATTATGCTCAAGCACCTGGGGCCTATAGGAATCTCTTACCTTACCCAGCTGCTCAATCTTTCGATTCAATCATTGGATATTCCTGACCCCTGGAAGGTGGGCAGAATCATACCGATTCAGAATCATACCAGGCAAACCAGCAGACCAAGGTACTTCATATCGACCGATATCTCTTCTCTCTCCAGTTGCGAAAATACTCGAAGCTTTGACACTACCCAAGCTTCATTCTGAATTTCACCTAGCCGACCACCAACACGGCTTCCGCAAATTGCGAAGTACTACAACAGCCCTTTCCGAGATCACGACTCACATCACACAAGGTCTTAACCAACAACGACCATGCGATCGCACTGTTCTAGTTGCACTTGACTTATCAAAGGCATTTGATACTGTCGACCTAGGAATCCTACTTCAAGACATCCTAGACTCACAACTCTCAAACTCCACTAAACGATGGCTTGCCAATTACCTAAATGGCCGACAGTCCTTCGTTGAATTCCGCAACTGTAATTCGAAATTGAGGAAGGTCAAGCAAGGGGTTCCTCAAGGAGGAGTCCTTTCCCCGATCCTTTTTAACTACTACCTGGCGAAACTCCCTACACCACCATCCGGAGTCAAACTGGTATCGTATGCCGACGACTACACCATTCTCGCCTCAGGAAGGACATCCGCTCAATCTGCCGTAACATCAATGCCTACCTTAATAAATTGGAAGACTTCTTCGCCAGTCACAATCTCAAGCTGTCCCCAGAAAAATCCTAATCCACCCTATTCACCACCTGGACCAAAGAGGTAAACCTACCACTCGACATTGAGATACATGGCAGGGCGATCCCGACAACAAATCACCCAAAGATTCTAGGGGTCATATTTGACAGCCTACTGACTTTCTCTAGTCATTCTAGAAATGTCAGTGAACGAGTCATGTCCAGGAATAAGGTCCTAAAATCTCTGGCCGGTAGCACATGGGGGAAAGACAAAGAAACTCTCCTCACCACATATCAAGCAATCGGAAGATCAGTTCTCAACTATGCGGCACCAATCTGGACCCCACGCCTCAGTGATACTCAATGGCATAAGCTACAAACAAGCCAGAATGCTGCTCTACGCATTATCACAGGCTGTCACCGCATGTCCCATGAAGATCACCTACATCAGGAAACAAAGTTGCTCAAAATCAAAGAGCATAACGAACTTCTATCGAAACAGTTCTTACTTGCTTGCAATCGTCCCGATCACCCGAACCGAGATATACTCAGCCTCCCTACACCTCCGAGGCATATTCGATCTGACATCCGTTCATACCGTGAAGAGGTTAATAGGTTTATAACTCATACACCACTTGTCCCAGCGACTCACAAGCTGGCTTTGAACTCTATTCACCAATACGCTGTCCAAACTGCGCTTGATAACCGCCAGACTAACATTGTGCTAGGCGGCCGTCCTCCACCGATACATCATAGTGAAGATCATCTTCCTAGACGCACCAGATCCACACTTGCCCAACTGCGATCCGGCTGGAGCTGCATGCTGAACAATTATATGCACCGCTTACGCGACAGTATCACAGATCAATGCCCAGACTGTGGCTCGTCACCACATAACACCGCCCATTTGTTCAGCTGTCCGTCGCATCCCACAACACTTACACCAAGATCCTTATGGACTCACCCAGTCGAAGCTGCCGCTTTCCTGGGCCTCGACCTCACTGATGACAACCCACCTGCACCACCTTAACGTTTGAACCATACGAATCAACATAGTTGCTACAACAACAACATTACCAGAAATTTCAAAAAGCTCTTGGTAGTACAATGCTACTATAACTAAATGTCCATTTACTTTCCTTTTCTTATTTTTTAATAAATGCATTTTTTTTGCCTTTTTAAGTGTTTTGTTTTGCCTTTTTTTACTTTTTTGTGTCAACAAAATCCTAACCCTGTTCATAACACGCGCACTTCAACCCGAATATGAAAGAAATGCTTAAAATTCTTACATGGAACGCTAACGGCCTCATACGAAGACTCGACGAGTTAGAAATATTTATACGAGAAAAAGATATTGATATATGCTTGATCTGTGAAACTCATCTGACAAAACAAACGAATGTTAAGATACGAGGATAAAGCGTGTATCACGCCTTCCACCCATCGGAAAGAGCAAGAGGCGGATCATCCTTGTTTATAGAAGAATGTATCGAACACTCAGCGGAAGTAAAGATTGAATTAGAAGCAGTGCAAGTAAGCACGGTACGTGTTAGAAATAGACATTTTGCCTTCAACATTTTGTCCATATATTGTCCACTGCGATGTAAACTTGAAGAAAGTGATTTCACAAACATCTTCAACTTCCTTAAACCAAATTTTATTATCGGTGGCGACTTCAACGCGAAACACACCTTCTGGGGTTCAAGGTACGCCTCTCAGAAAGGTAGAAAGATTTATAACGCGGGTATGCAATACAGTTGTGCATGCGATGGGTAAACCAACATATTGCCCGGCTGATAGGATACCAGATCTGATCGATTTCTTTGTTGTTAAAGGAATATCTGGCAACTATATACAAGTTGAAGAAAGCTTTCATCTCTCCTTTGATCATTCTCCAATCATTATGACGCTAAGCGATGCTCTGATTAAAAAAGTAGGATCGGTCAGATTAACCAGCGCGAAAACTAATTGAGATGGCTTTAAAAAAGATATTGAAGCAAATACTGAGCTGAGCGTATCACTTAAAACGCCATATGAACTTGAAGTTGATCGCTTCGTCGAAATCCTACAGAATGCCGCGTGGAAGAATACTCCCAAACCAAAGAAAACGCCGGCAAGCTACATTCAAACTTATCCGCAGGAAATAAAAGAGATGATTAAGGAGAAGAGAAAAGCACACAAAAAATGGCATCAAACTTGGGCTCCGCAACATAAAGCACATCTTAACCGTTTGTGCAACTCACTAAAAAGATCTATTAAAGACCTTAAGAATAACGAAATGCAAACTTACCTAGAAAGCTTAACGGCAGAAAAAGATTCTAATTACTCGCTTTGGAAGGCTATAAAAGGTATTAAGAAACCTCAAATTCAATCCGGCCCAATAAGGAAAAATCAAGGCGAATGGGCCAGGCATGATAAAGAGAAAGCGCAAGTTTTTGCCACCCACCTGGAAGAAACTTTCAAACCGTTTGATGGACAAGCTCTTATTGAAAATATAATTACGTTTATATAGCAAATAGCGCAATAAGAAATGCAACACTTACCGAACTTAAGGAAGAAATGAAGAAACTTAGACCTAAGAAGGCTCCTGGATACGACCTAATTACGGGAGAGGTTCTTCAAGCCCTACCAAGAAAAGCTCTAATTAAGCTTCTGTTCATTATAAACGCCGCACTTAGACTACAATATGCTCCCAGTCAATGGAAAGTCGCCGAAATCATAATGGTCCTTAAGCACAGAAAACCGCCGAATGAAAAAACGTCTTATATACCGATTTCGCTTCTTCCAATTATATCCAAGGTGTTCGAGAGAATATTGATTAGGCGAATACAGCCGGTAATAGAAGAAAGGCATCTCATTCCGGATCATCAATTCGGATTCAGAAGTAAGCATTCTACAGTTGAACAAGTACATCGAATAACACATGTAATCGAAAAGTCACTTGAAGAAAAAAAGATTTGTTTAAGCGTATTCCTTGACGTCTCTCAAGCCTTTGACAAGGTCTGGCACGAAGGCTTAAAGTTTAAATTATGACAAGTTCTGCCAGAGCACCTATATAATATTTTGAAAAACTACCTTACGAATAGACTATTCCGCGTCAAATGTGGAAATGAATATTCTGATGTTAAGGAAATAATGGCTGGGGTGCCACAAGGAAGCGTTCCTGGTCCAGTCTTGTATCTATTATACACCCGTGATATACCGCAAGTAGAAGGCACTGAGCTAGCTACATTTGCCGACGACACTGCTATCTTGACAGTAGGTAAAACGGTCGAAGATACTACAGAAAAACTGCAAGAAGCTTTGGATAGAGTAAATGAATGGACAAAGGTTTGGCGAATCGCACTGAACGAGACCAAATCTGTTCATGTAAATTTTACTTATAAGAAAATAAATAATTTGCCGATCTTTTCAAACTCGGTTCAAATCCCGTTTGCAAACGAGGCTAAGTACCTTGGAATGACACTTGATACAAAGCTGAAATGGAAGACGCACGTTAAGAAAAAAACGCAAAGAACTAGATAATAAATATAGAGAAATGTATTGGTTACTTGGAAAATATTCCAAGCTTAATATAGATAACAAACTGCTTTTATATAAGCAAGTGCTGGAGTCAGTATGGATATATGGTATACAACTCTGGGGTTGTACCAAAATAAGCAACGCTAAAATTTTACAAATTTTTGAAAGCAAAGTGCTAAGAGGTATTGTTAATGTCCCATGGTATATCAGAAATAGCGATATCCATAGAGATCTTGGCATTAAAACAATCGAAGACGAAATTCAAACCTACGCGAGAAAGCATAGAAGTCGACTAGAAAGTCACGTAAATATTACAGTCCTCCAAGTTTTGGAAGAAAGAAATTTACTGCGCCGTCTACAAAGAACCAAACCTTTAGACTTAGCGCGATAAGTAACCGCGTCTAAACTGCGGAGCTGGCAAGAACTATTAATGGGAAGATCCCTGCGAAACGCCCTTATTACGTGAAATAAAAACTATTCTGTCTGTTTTGAAGGGAGGTTTTTTAGTGGGTAAGGATCCCACACTACTATGAGCACACGCTGTCGATCCTCATAGTGTCTTGTTGATGATTTTCACCTACCCTCGGAAAAAAATAAAAAATCTACGCGTTGAAGAGTATTAACATCTGCGTGATGCAATTAACAGTGATGGCAACGTAAATCCGAATGATCTTGGTACGCTAACAATGTTACCATCTTCATACACTGGCAGTCCACGCCATATAGTTACATGAGTATGCACAAGACAGCATGACTTATGCTCGCCATTACGGTCGCCAAGACCTATTTATTACTTTCACCTGTAATCCTTATGGATTTCATAGTCAAACATAAGGTATTTGGTGAGATACGTTTCTGGATGTATTCTGTGGAATGGCAAAAAAGAGGCCTTCAACATGCGCACATATTGATTTGGTTGGTCAACAAAATTAGACCAAAAGAAATTGATGACATCATATCAGCTGAAATTCAAACAATGATCAAACAACCGACCCAGAATTATTTGAAGTTGTAACCAAGAACATGATTCACGGTCCGTGTGGTGCGCTGAACGTTAATTCACCGTGTATGGTTGATGGAAAGTGTTCAAAACGGTATCCACGAAAATTGGTTTCAGACACTGTTACCGGCAACGATGGATATCCGTTGTATCGACGACGATTTGTATAATCGAGATTTGCTGCGTGAACATGATTTCGATCGCAATGATTTAACTCAATTTTAATTAATTTTTAAGTTAAACGCACAACAAAAAGATGTTTACGACATTTTGATGCGAGCAATGGCAGACAAAAGTGGTGGAACGCGCCTGGTGGCACTGGCAAAACTTCCTTTTTTTTAACAATTTTGGCCACCATTCGTTCGCAAAATAAAATAGCATTAGCTCTCGCATCATCTGGAATCGCGGCGACGTTGTTGGACGGTGGCAGAACAGCACCTCATGCCTTTGGACATGAACTTCAACGAAAATCCAACATGTACCTAATATTACCAAAACGTCAGGAATGGCCAAAATGTTGCAACAGTGTGAAATTGTCGTGTGGGATGAATGTCCTATGGCCCACAGGAGATCATTGGAGGCATTCAATCGTACAATGAAGGATATGTGAGCGGAAATCAACGGCTCTTTGGTGGCGCCTTAAAATTATTAGCTGGTGATTTCCGGCAAACTTTGCCAGTAATTCCTCGATCCACCGCTGCTGATGAGTTTAATGCGTGTTTAAAGTCATCCACTCTGTGGAGATATGTGAGAACACTCACATTAACCACAAATGTGAGTGTTCAATTACACAATGATCCATCAGCCAATGAATTTTCAAAGCAGTTGTTGAAAATTGGAGATGGAAAAATGCCGATAGGCAATGCAACTGACTTAATAACGTTACCAACCAATTTTTGCAATGTAGTTCAATCAAAAGAAGAATTGATTCCAAACATTGTACAACAATACAAGACACATGCTTGGCTGAGCGAAAGAGCTATATTGGCGGCAAAAAACAAAGACGTTACAGAAATTAATGAGGCCATTTTAAAAGAGATACCAGGAGAAGTGTTCACATTCAAGTCAGTCGATGCCATTATGAATGAAGATGAGGTGGTTAATTATTCCATAGAATTTTTAAATTCATTGGATTTATCAGGCCTGCCACCGCACATATTGCAATTTTGTGCAATGGTACAAGACTTGTGGTTAAGAAGCTAATGACCAACGTTATTGAAGTCACCATTTTAAATGGGAAATTCAAAGGTGAAGACGTTTTAATTCCAAGGATACCGATGATACCAACAGACATGCCACTCGAATTCAAACGTTTGCAGTTTCCAGTGCGACTGGCTTTTGCAATGACCATCAAAAAAGCGCAGGGACAATCTTTGCAAGCGTGTGGTTTGAATTTGGAAAATAATTGTTTCTAACATGGACAATTGTATGTAGCCTGTTCACGTGTAGGGAAATCTGCTGATTTGTTTGTGTTCGCACATGAAGGAAAAACCAAAAATATTGTTTATCACAGAGCCTTACCATAAATTCATTTGAAAGAAAAAAAGAAATTCATTCATTCATTCATTCATTCATTTTCAATGGCCTGCTAATCCTTCATGAGGGTCGCGGGGGTAGGATGCTCAGGTGGACCCTCCATCTTTCTCGATCCTCCGCCATTGACTCCAATTCATCAGGGAGAATCCCTAAGCGGCTCCAAGAGAGATGTCGGACTTGATCCAACCATCTATTTCTGGGCCTTCCGCGAAGTCGTCTACCTGATGGCACGGCAACCATGGCGCGTCTTGGAAGCCGGTCTGGGGGCATACGCATTACGTGACCAAACCATCGAAGCATAGATCGTTCCGTTCGGAGAAGTAGCTGCTCAACGTTGAGCGCCTCGCGTACTCTGGTGTTGCGCACTCGATCCCTACGAGTTATTCCAACAACACCGCGAAGGAACCTCATTTCGGCAGCTTGTATCCGCGATCTTATTCTTTCGGTCACTACTCAAATTTCATGACCATAGGTGAGAGTTGGAACATACACAGAGTTAAAAACCGATAGCTTAGCTTGAATACTAAGTTCGGCCTTCCTTATAACAGATTGGCCAAGCTCTCTCAAAATTGATCCAGCCTGACCAATTCTACAGGATAACTCGGCATTGCTCCTCCCATCACTCGTGAATAAAACCCCGAGGTACTTAAACTTCTCCACCTGCTTCAGTGGGACTCCACTAACATGCAGAGTGCACTGAATGGGTTTTTTGGAAACGACCATTACTTCCGATTTGATCACGTTAATCTTCATTCCAGCATCATCACAAACGGCTACAAACCTTTCGGGTGCGCGCTGAAGTTCGGTTTGAGAGGACCCAAGGATGACCAAATCATCCGCAAAGAGCAGATGACTAATCCTTAGGTCTCCCACTTTGAAACATTCCCCGCCACGGCTGCGCTGCAACATCCAATCCATATATACAATGAAGAGGAGAGGTGACCAAACGCACCCCTGGCGGAGTCCAACGCCCACAGTGAAAGGTATTGTTTTAACACCGTTTATCCGAACACAGCTTTTACAGTTTGTATATAAAGACTGAATCGCCCTTAACAGGGAACCATCAATCCCATACTCCTACAGAACACTCCAGAGTTTGCCTCGAGGAACCCTACCATATGCTTTTTCCAAATCCACAAAACAAGTGTAGACAGGTTTGGCATATTCCCAGGCTTTCTCAAGAACCATTCTGAGAGTGAACAACTGGTCGGTTGTGCTTCTACCGGGACGGAAACTGCACTGCTCATCCCCCCTCAACCACAGTTCTGGAACGCTTTTCTAGCACCTTAGCGAAGACTTTTCCAGGGAGACTTAAAAGAGATATACCCCTGTAGTTATCGCAATCTCTTTTGTCCCCATTTTTAAAAAGAGGAACTATCACCCCCATTTGCCAATCACCAGGTGTTTCACCGCATTCCCAGGCCACTTTAATGACACGCGAGAGCCATTGAACTCCCTCTTTACCTAAAGCCTTGAGCATTTATGGCCGAATTTCGTCCACACCAGCAGATTTGCTAACTTTTAGCGCTTTGATCGCCAAAGTTACTTCCTCTACCGTAGGACTACTTTCCGCCCAACTCTCGACCATAGGTCTGTCATCTTCGGTGCCCTGTTCGGGATTGAGCAATTCTGAAAAGTGCTCGCTCCATCTGCGTAAGATGTCCTCCTCATTGGAAAGAAGTCTACCGTCTTTGGATTTGACTCCTTCAACGATATTCAACTTTTTTCCTCTGAGTCGGCGGACGGTCTGCCAGAACATCTTATTTGCAGATCTGTGGTCACGTTCCAATTTCTCGCCAAACTCCTTCCAAGACTGTTCTTTCGCTGTTTTCACAGCTAATTTGCAAGTTCTTCGCGCCTCAGTGTACCGATTTCGAAAATCGGAGTTCCCCAAGTGAATCCACACCTTAAAGGCTCTCTTCTTCTCTCTGATGGCTTCTTGAACTCCGGGCGTTTTAAACCAAGCAGTTCTTTTCTCACCACCAGCCGCCACACCAAGCCGCTTCACTCCACAAACATCTCCCGCAGAGGCAATAACCGCTGTTGAAAACAGTTGCCATTCTTCCTCTACATTTGATGGAACAGTTGGAATTCGTTCAAACCTTTCAGATATTTGCCGTGCAAATGTCTCCCGTATCTCATCGTCCTGTAACCTCTCCCATCGTATGCGTGTAACCATCCTTGGTTTACGCTTTGGTAGGGGAGGCACTTTCTCGCTAAGATACAATTTGCACAGCACTAAGTGATGATCAGTTGACAGTTCGGCCCCTCTCAATACGCGAACATCACAAACCATTCTCTTCAGACACGATGGTACCATAAAGAAATCGATCAGCGACTTCTGCTGAAGACTCTGACGGTACCACGTGTATTTGTGAATGTCTTTGTGTGGAAAGATGGTGTTCATGATGGATAAGCCATTTTCACAACAACAATCCAACAACCTCTCTCCGTTCGCGTTTTGATCAGGATCACCGTTCCTCCCAATCACACTCCCCCATGTCATAACATCTACACCCACATGAGCATTGAAGTCACCCATCAGGACAAAAGAATCCATATCTGCAACCTTTTCAAGGGCAACATCAACTTCATCTAAGAAAGCTGCGTACTCTGACTGAAGGTTCGGTGCATACACCTGCACCAATGCCAGAGTTGATCTTTCAAGCTTGAGCTTTAAGATCGCAACTCTCCCTCCTAATGGTATCCACTCCAATACTCTGTCTGTCAACCTGGGACTTGTGAGTATCCCCACTCCCGCCCGAGCAGACATTGAGGGTGCGACTCCTGACAGGAAGAGCTTCCACCCACCCGAAAGGTCCACAGTTTTAGAACCTCTCTGCTTTGTTGAAGAGACGCCAACTATATCTAGTCGACTTTTAACAGCCTCCCCAACCAGCTCAAGATCCTTCCCTGTGAGCGATGAGACGTTCCATGTGCCTATCCTAAGTCGATGCCGTTGTCGGATCTCAGAGAGTCCATCTGTGCCCCTATCGGTGCACAGCGCGTTCACCCCTTGACCCCCGTAATGGTTCGCGAGACCATTGACAGGAAGCTCGTACCCATTTCGGGTTTGACCCGGCCGGCTGCCGAGCGGGACAGGCCGACCACCAGACGCTCGCATCCTGACACCCTTCAGGAAATAGAAACAGAAATGTTTTCTAATTTATCAAACAAATAAAGAAAACGTCTAGCGAAGCGGACGGGGTAACGCTACTAGTTTTATATAGTTCAAATCCATTTCTTGAAATCTATAAAAATATTAAAAATATTATATAACGTCAATATAAATCCTAAATTCCGGTGGGGACACCTCACGTAAATCTAAACCTTTTTACTAAACCGGGCGCTTTAGGGACTAAAGGTCCTCAACGTTGTAAAAAATCTTAAAAAAAAAGATTATAGTGTCAGCTTTGAGTCCTTACTTGATGAATCGCAATTAAAAATCATATCGTGTAGTGAAATTGCCAGAGCGATTGGGCGGTCGCAAACCCCTACCAGAGCACCCGAAACATGTAACAGAAACTCCAATTTTTAAGCTATTTCGTCACCAGTCAAATTTTGTTATATCATCTTGTATATACTGGTGAATCTAGAACTGAAATGCCAGGGCAAAATTCCGGTCGCAACACCTTGCCAGAGCGCGTCAGAAAGCATTGTGCGTGAGGGGCCTTTTCAATGGTTTGTATAAGGAATTGTTGCATATATTCAAAACTATGTAAATGATCAAAATTATTTTAACTGATTCTGAAAGCTTATCTAATGGTCTTTAAGACGGTGTATAGAGTAAGTTTGTAAGTTTAGACCTAGCTTTTACACATTCGAAAATATTTGAATTTAAAACCCAACATTTCAAAATGAACCAAATACTTTTTCTGCTCATCATGTTTCTACACCTAAAGTAGCATAGAAGTCTTTTGTCTGGAAAATATAGTTAAATATCATTTGTAATGTGCATACGTATCATCGGATGTGAAATCTAGACATACATAACTCAAATTCTTTTTCAGTTGACGGTTGAATGATGATCACAGTCGGTGCTGAGAATATGGAAAAACTACTTCTGCAGACTGTATAACGGCGACGAAGACCAACATCCCGCTGTCAGGCAGAATGCACCATTCAACATAGACGATGATAATCAAAATTTCCGTCCACCTGACCAAAACGAAGTGAGGATAGCAATATCCAAGCTAAAATCGAACAAGGCTGCTGGACCTGACGGCTTACCGGCCGAACTTTTCAAGGCAGCTGGGGATGAATTGGCAGAGTGCATACACCAACTCATTTCTAAGCTTTGGTCAGACGAGTGTATGCCTGATGAATGGAATCTCAGTATCGTTTGCCCGATCCACAAGAAAGGAGACCCCTCAACTGCGAAAATTATAGAGGCATCAGTCTCCTCAACATAGCATACAATAACTTTTCTGCGATATTGTGTGAACGCCTGAAACCTTTTATCAACAGCCTGATTGGACCCTATTAGTGCGGTTTCAGGCCAGGAAAGTCCACCATCAATCAAATCTTCACACTTCGGCAGATCCTGGAGAAAACCCAAGAATTCCAAATCGATACTCACCACCTCTTTATCGATTTCAAGGCCGCCTATGACAGCATCTATAGAGAAGAGCTATATAGAGCCATGTCTAGTTTTGACATCCCTGCCAAACTTGTCCGTCTGTGCAGGCTGACGATGGAGAACGCTCGCTGCTCCATCAAGGTCGGTAATGACCCCACCGAGACCTTTGATGTCAAAAAAGGCTTTAGACAAGGTGACGCGCTGTCATGTGACTTCTTTAATATTGTACTTGAACGGATTGTGCGGAACTCACAAGCCAACACCGGAGGCACAATCTATTACAAGTCTGTACAACTGCTTGCATACGCCGACGATATAGACATTATCGGAAGAACTCAGCGGGCTGTCACCGGTGCGCTTGCAAGCATTGAGGCGGAAGCGGCCAAAATGGGTTTAGCGATAAACGAGGGCAAAACCAGGTATATGCTGTCAACAAGAAGGGAAAACCAACACCGACGAATTGGACAAAATGTCACAGTGGGCAGCTATAACTTCGAGGTAGTGGACTTTATTAAAAGAGGATGAAGATATCCTCGGTCGCTTCGAGAGAAAAATTCTTCGTAAGATTTTCGGTCCCGTTTGCGTTGACGGGTTTTGGAGAAGAAGATTCAATCACGAACTATACCAGCTGTACAGCGACATCGACATAGTCAAAAAACTGCGTATTGGACGTCTGAGATGGCTAGGACATGTAGAGTGAATGGACACCAACGCTCCGGCCCGCAGAGTCTTCGAATCTAACCCCGAGGGACGACGCAGTAGAGGGAATCATCGCCGCAGGTGGCGCGCACAAGTTCAAGGGGACCTCGACCAACTTGGAGTGCGCAACTGGAGGCAATTAGCTAAAGACCGAGCTAAATGGAGAGGCTTGTTGGTTGAGGCCCAGGTTCACCCCGAACTGTAGCGCCACCTAAGTAAGTAAGTAGGTTCAATGATGACATCATTTACAAATGATGGTAACTCACCTCCTTCGAATCACATAAAATCATAACTTCCATTGTTTTGTAGCCATCCGTTCTGCTTTGGTCCCAAGCAGTAGGATTTTTAGAAAAAGCATTGTTGCAGATGGAAGTTATATATCGAGCGCGTAACAGCTGTTGGCATAGTTCGGATCGACAGGGTGGCAAACTCGAAGCATTGAAAGTTTTGAGGTTTACGTCAAATGATTCTTATAGATCCTCTACCTTATACGTGTTATTAAATATTGCGAATCTTGCGTTGTCTACCGTTCCCGTATTTCTGATGTAATACAGGTGACGCACAAAGTTTCAATAACTATAAAGGCCGCTTCTTTTGAAACAAAATCGGTTTCTCCTTTTCCAGTAGTTCCCACGGTTTCCTAAACCTTTGGTACCAAAGCAGAGCGGATGGCTAGAAAATAATACTTACTTACTTAAGTGGCGCTACAGTTCGGAGTGAACCTGGGCCTTAACTAAACAGCCTCTCCATTTAGCTCGGTCTTTATCTAATTGCCTTCAGTTGCGCACTCCAAGTTGGTCGAGGTTACCTTGAACTTGTGTGCGCCACCTATGGCGAGGAAATCCTCTACTCCTTCGTCCCTCTGGGTTAGATTCGAAGACTCTGCGGGCCGGAGCGTTGGTGCCCATACGCTCTACATTTCCTAGCCATCTCAGACGTACAATAGGCAGTTTTTCACCAGGTCAATGTCGCTATACAGCTCGTATAGTTCGTGATTGAATCTTCTCCTCGAAAACCCGTCAACGCAAACGGGACCAAATATCTTACGAATAATTTTTCTCTCGAAGCGACCAAGGATATCTTCATCCGCTTTCAATGAAGTCCATGTTTCAGCTCCATAAAGCAGGACTAGGACAATCAGGGTCTTATACAGAGTCTCCTTAGTTGCTCGAGATAGGACCTTACTTTTGAGTTGCCTTATAAGCCCAACAAAACAGCGATTGCCAAGAGTTATTCTTCGCTTGATTTCTGCGCTGATGTCGTTTTCAGAGCTTATGGCAGAGCCAAGGTAGACAAAGTCGCTTACTACCTCGATGTTATATGTGTCCACTGCGACGTTCTGTCCAATTCGTCGGTGTTGGTTGTCACTTCTTGTTGATAGCATATACTTAGTTTCTCGTTCTCTCGTAAAGGTGTTCGTGAGAGATACAATTGGCAGAAAATCCTTAAGATATTGCGCAGACACCTATTAACAAACGTTTGCAGCTTTCTGGTGATAGTAGTGGTCACTCTCCACGTGCTGCAACCATATAGCAGCACGGATTCAACGTTGAAGCGGAACAGTCTTATCTCAATCTGATTGCATTGCTTCGCCATATTTTGGACAACATCCCGAACGCGGACTTTGCTTTGGCGGTCCTGTTGGCTATATCCAGTTCGGTTCCACCATCGGTCGAGGCAATACTCCCAAGATACTGGAAATTCTCTACTCTCTCTACCGGTTGTCCAGCAATGCATATTTGGGCCGATGAGTTTGTTCCAAGGCTAATAATTTTAGTTTTTGGTGTATTAATTTTCAGCCCGACGACGCGACGCCTGCCTCCCTCTCCACATCTGCTGTCATTTGGTGGAGGTCCATAATTCTGTGTGAGAGTAAGCATACATCGTCAGCGTAGACAAGATGTTTCAGTTGAGATGTAAGAGTCCATCGAATTCCTCCGTTTCCCGTCGACAAAGCTGCACGAAGCACATCGCTAATCACCAATAGGAATAATATTGGTGAAAGGATACAGCCTTGCCTTTCCCCACTTTGGATCTCAAATTCCTCAGACAACCTTCACCTGTGCAGAACGTGACATTTGGAGCCTTCATATGTAGCTTTGATAATAGCAATTAGTTTATCGGGTATACTTCTCCTGTGTAAGGCACGCCAAATAAATTCCCTGTTAACACTATCGAACGCCTTCTCAAAACCGACGAACAGCAGGTGCAGTGGCGATCGATATTCAACACACTGTTGGATGATAATCCGCAGGGTGTTGATGTGGTCGACACATGATGATCTAGGGCGGAAACCTGCTTGTTCGGCATCAAATGTGTCTTCGAGATGTTGTTTGATTCGCTCCTGGATGATTTTAGCTATTATCTTAGCTACAGCAGGCAGCACGCAGATACCCCTCCAGTTTCCGCACTCCATTAAATTTCCTTTCTTAGGAAGTTTGACGATCATTCCCTTTTTGCACTCGTTAGGCAAGCTCTCAGCTTCCCAAGCTCTCTTTGTAAGTGGAAGGAGAAGCTCAGCCGATGTTGCGAGTGCTGCTCGTAAGAGCTCTGCTGGAATTCCCCCAAGTCCTACCGCCTTGTGGGTTTTGAGTGCCTTGATCGCGGTAGTGAATTCATCATTACTAGGAGTCGTGATGCGTATTCAGGAACTTCTCACCTCGGTCATCTCAGTCTAATTTGTGAGCATATCGCTAGCAAATACGCATTTCAAAACCGTAGCAAAATGCTCTTTCCATTTCTTGATCTAGTCCTCATCCCAAATGAGCAAGGAGCCGTCTAGGCTTTTCACTGGGGGTTGGCTGAAGCTGCGACCACCTGTCAGCTCTTTGGTGATTCTGTAGATGGTCCTGCTGTCGCACCTCCGTGCAGCTTCTTCTTCTTTTATAGCCAGTGCGTTGATGTAGGTACGCCTGTCACATCGCACGCTACGCTGAACTTTTCTCGTCTTCATGCGATATAGGGACTCTAGCTCGCTCCTCCCTGCTGCTGGAGTAGCTGCAACGCAAGCTTTCAGCTGTTTTCGTTCGTCAATCCGTCTCCTGGTATCCTCGGAAAGCCACGCCCTATATCTTTCCTGCGATCGACCAACAATTCTTTCAGCACCAGATGTAAAAACATTATTCACAGCACACGAATGGTCTTGGATGGTTGCGGGCAGTGAGCTGCTGATTGCGTCCACACCTTGCGAAAAGTGCTTCCTTAGTTGTTGGCGCACTGAGAGATCACTAGGTCTATCGATGCAGAACCTGGGCATTCTTGTATTGTCGTGGGATCTTCGAACTGCAGCAGTGCGTAGTTGGAGAGTAGCTATCATCAGATGGTGATCTCGTACTATCCCCACATCTGCCCCTCGCCTGTTTCGGACGTCCAGGAGACTACTTCTAAAGCGGCGGCTGATAGCAAAATGGTCAATTTGGTAGGAGGTTGCTTACCTGTCATTGGAAACCCAGCTGACTTTATGGCGGTTGGCATTGCAGAAATCCACAAACCTTTCGCCGTTGTCATTGCGGTTGCCTAGTCCATGCTTCCCGATTACATGTTTGAGCCCTTCGTTGTCGTTGCCTACCTTGGCATTCAAATCCCACATCACTACGACAATGTCTCCATTTGGTGTTGTGTTGAAGACAGCACTTAAGAGATTGTAGAAGCTCTCCTTTTCGTCCTCAGACGAACTATTCGTTGGGGCGTAACAGTGTATGATGGTGACGCGTCGTACTCTAGTCCGGAATCTGGCCGTCAAAATCCTATCACCATGAGGCTGCCAGGAAATTAAACCTTGCGTGCTGTTGTTGTTAGCAGTAGTACGACTCCATATTCCCGCGGACTTCCGGATGGTCTTCCAGAATAGAGTAGTACAGTGTTACGCGTTGGGGACTGGTACTCGCCCGCTTCTAACTATCTTATTTCACTTACCCTCAAAATGTCCAGTTTATATCGCATGAATTATTTTTTTTTCCAATTGGAGGAATCTGGCATTATAAGGACCTTCGCTTCCCGAGTCGAGGAAAGTCTGTACATTCCAGAAACCTTTCTTCGTCCGGGTACAATAGCCAAAAGTCGTCAACATGTGATCATTCCTTATCCGAGGCATAGTGTCGGTTTCTGTAGCGGGCAATATTCGGTAGCGCAGGTTGCTGGCCCACGTTACCTTGCCTAGAATCAAGGCCCTAGACAACCCGCACTTGCAATTTTAGCCTACACGTATAAGGGTTTATACGTATAGTTGCCCGTGGACCACCACTAGGAGGTAAAGCAAGCGCTTCATCACGAACTTGATTGTTGCGCTACTGGCCCAAGCCAAGTTTTGAGCAGTCAGTAGTTTCCCGATCAATCGCAATGCAGGTCCCCCCAAGTTGCTCTGCCACAAGGATAATACCGATTCCGTTCCGTAGTAGAACATCTTGCAATCTTTTGTCCTAAACGTCCAAGAAACGTGCCCGATTTCCGGTGTTTTTCCATTTTGTCTCTTGGACACACAAGATATCCACCCGCCCTCTATTCATCATCTCTTCCAGCTTGTAACTTCAACCAGTCATGCTTCCAACGTTCCAACTCGCGAACCTCAAATTTCGTCGAAACTGTTTCATTACTTTGTTAGCCCCCGGAATCCGTATAGCTCTAAGCCGAACATTTCTGCTCGGTCCAGGATCAGTGCCATGCGTTATGCCTGGCGAGGTAGTGGCTTTCCTTTTAGCAAGTATTACCATAATGCTACAGTTTTGCAATGTTATTGCGATTGTGTTTATTGGGGGGTGCTCCAGTGATATTCTTAATCCGTCCCTGAACGGGTACTACCAATTGTACTCGAATCGAATTAAATGTATCGAGTACCTAAGTCCTGGTATTTATTTGCATCGAATCAGCCCCACATGTGTTTCACTTCCAGATCTGCACATAGTGCTGCATGCAGACATTCTGCTCGTGTGTTTTTGGCATAAAGATTGTCGAACTCTATGTTTAGAAAGTCCTGCATACGTATACCTACGCATGTATGTATATATAAATCAATTTAATGTCCGTCCAAACCAACGAAGAAAATGACTGTCAATGACTGATAATAACTGCCGAGGCATCAATTTACGAAAAGTAAACATTCTTGTAGTTACATGAGCATTCTAATAGCCAATGACAACAAATTCGCCAAACCTATTACCCAAACGGCCACTTTCCACCCACAATCGCTGTCCCTCTCAACTCAGCCACTCACTTCTTTAACTAATATTTAGTTTAACCGTGTTAACACCTTAAACATATTAAGCACGCCCAATTAGTTATCAAAAAAGTGCAAAATAAATAAATATCTACTGGCAATACCTACGCATCATCATCATCCTAGGAATCGAAAAAAAATAAATATTGTTCTTCCAATCGCTTATCCAATCCAACAAAAACATTCTTACATCCCTTTCCCTCCCATGCATAATCCAATCGACCATTCTTCCTCTTCAGCGGCAGCAATTCCTAGCAAAAGGATTAAACTAACATGCCATCTCCCTCGTGAGGTCCTTACACTCTCCTTCACGTACAATTTGAATGGCTAATGCCTTCCAATGAAAACACTCCAACGAATCCCATCATAACCACCCCCGTCCATGGCATTCATCACTCTGGTGCAATTTCTCAAACAAGGACACAGCAAATGCATTCAATTTTCCAGGATAATATTTATCCATCACTGTGTGTATATTTACACTGCACCTTGTTTCATTCACATGCCGCTCATCTTCCTCTTGTGTGTATGTGTGCCTGCCGATTCCATCCAATTCGGTTGAAGAAGGCGGGTATTCAGCACTTCTCTGTGTATCTACACGCACACAATCGCGCACAATAAAACTTGTTTTTAGATGCAGGGGTGTTGTGTCACACATAGATACACCTAATAATGGAAGACTATCTATGTGTATCGGTGCGAAGCACTCAACACACAAGAAAAGCAGAAAAAAAAATTTAAGAAATAACAAAAACTGCCTGACTGGCTGCCATGGCCCATCCATCCGAATCTGTCCATTCATCCATCCATGTATCTGCTGCTGCTACAGAGAATCCCTCTCTTTCTCTGCCTCTGTGCCCTAGAGCAGCAGCAGCAGCAGCAGGAGGAGGAGGAAATGAAAACAAGTCTGAAGTGATTTTTGTGGGATCGTGTCGAGGTGAATGTTATTTCAGATACAGATTCAGTATCAGACGTGTGACTGTCCCGAGCGGATGGTAGTGAATCAAATAAAATTTCTTTCCCCCGCATATCTATCTAGAACGTGTGTGTGTTTGCTTGGTGTATCTATCCGTTACCGTTGGAAAAATAAAATAATATTTTCATTGTAACGAAGCGCAAAAAATAAATATTTTCCCATCAAAAGAATAAATACACCTCCCCGCCACCTGTATCTCTGCCTATAAATAAATATCTATCTATGCGAAAATATTTCTACGGAATAGGATACGAATTTTATCTCCTTTTTTGCTAAAATGATTCGCGCACATGGATCCAATACATAATTCTAGTGAAAGCAAGGAAGAATTTCTGCGGAAATAAATCTGTGAATTATATTGTGAAGTGAAAAGTGCGGGTGAATAAAATTTGAGTACTTATTTAGTACAATAATTGAAAATGCACACCCTGTTTACCGATCAGAACTCGTTTTCCCGCCATTATGCCCAAACGGCGGGCTATCCTACGTCAGCACCGGGCATGACAACCGCTGCCGCTGCCCACTACGCCTACGATCAGTATTCGCGATATTCGTATCCAGCGTCGGCATACTCGCTGGGAGCGCCGCATCAAAACAAGGAGATTGTAAAACCGCCATATTCGTACATCGCTCTCATCGCCATGGCCATTCAGAATTCGCCAGACAAGAAGGTCACTCTGAATGGGATCTATCAGTACATCATGGAGCGGTTTCCCTATTACCGGGACAACAAACAGGGTTGGCAGAATTCCATCCGCCATAATCTGAGTTTGAACGAGTGTTTTGTGAAAGTGGCGCGAGATGATAAGAAACCCGGCAAGGGAAGCTATTGGACTCTGGACCCGGATTCGTATAACATGTTTGACAATGGATCGTTTCTGCGACGTCGACGGCGTTTCAAGAAAAAGGACGTCCTCCGTGAGAAGGAAGAAGCAATGAAACGTCAGGCGATGATGAATGAAAAACTCGCTGACATCAAGCCACTGAAACTCATGCCAAACGGCATCCTCGAAATGAAGCACGCCCAATTCAAAAAGGAGCCTCTCATGGACTTGGCCACCGGGTGCTTGTCCAAAGAAGCGCACCTCTCTGTAGGCACTGCGGCAATGCTCAACTCCTGCCATGACACGCTCGCCCAACAAATGAATCTCAATCTGGGCACATCGGTGGACCATGGTTTCAGTGTTGACTCGCTGATGAACGTGTACAACCCAAGGATACATCACACCTCATATCCGTACCACCTCAATGAGGAGAACCTCGCAGCGACGGCAGCTGTAGCCGGTGGTCAACTACGTCATCCGCATCACCATCATCCACATCACAGCAATCCGCATCATCATCATCCGCATGGCGGCTGGTATACACCCGAGACACCACCCGAATCCGTCCTCAATCACACGCACAACAATAACAACAACAATAGCAGTAGCAACAACAACAATATGCCACCAAGCAGTAATCATGCCTCAGCAGTGGCGGCGGCGGCAGCAGCAGTAGCCGCCACAAGTCCAGCATCTGTAACGACTTCCGTCGGCTTTCGTGATATGGTCTTCGAACATAACCAATCCTGCCAAATGGATACAGGCAGTCCCAATGGCAGCATACAATCGGCCAGTCCTCCAGCTGTAACCATCGGCGGTCATCATTCGCATCATCATGCCGCGCTGAATCATCATCATCATCATCTACACGCGGGGAACCTGAGTAATCTGAGCAACCTAAGCAATCTGACGCACTATCGGCCTCATTACCAGGACTATGGCATCAAGTATGGTGTTTAGAGAGAACGCTGTCCTCCAACAAACCATTGTGTAGGTTCAATTTATTATTATTACATTTTGTACAGAAAAGAGATTATATTTTTATTTTTAAATATTTTTTTAATTTTTTTTTTCTGTAAATAATTTAATTTAAAAAAAAAAGTAATTTTTAATTTTTAATTTTTTTTTCGAAAATGCAATAAACCAGGAGAGAGAAAGCGAAAGTAAATTTGCATATAACAATATTGAATTGTATGTTTTGAATGAAAGTTTAGATAATAAACGCATTTTGTGATGTATTAAAAAAATTACTATAACGAAACAGATGTATGTAACTTAAAAATAATGATTATAACGAGAAATATAGTATTAAGTGGAGAAAAATAGAAAAAAGCGTACGTTTTACCGAAAATTAATTGATTTTTTGACTATTTATTTGTAGTTTTTGCAATAGGGTTAACGAGTATTTAAAAAACAAAATGTTTGGGCCGTTTTCGAAAGGGTTTTCTGCATCAGATTGTGTTTGAAAATGCAGGTTGCACATACGATTTGGCTGCATGAGACGATCATTTGACGTTTTCGAAAATGTCCTTTGAGATATGGTTCTTGGCCGAAAATTTACACCGTGTTGAAGTTTTTTTTCTTTGAGAAAGGCATTGAATGACAACGTCGTAATTTGTTTAGTCCAAACTTAAAGTTATTTAATTTGAAGTTACACAAGTTTTGAAATCTATTGGAAAATGAATAACGTTCAGACTAAAGCAAGTTATACATAGTTTGAAAGGAAAAGGCACAACACGTAGATCTTGAGGAAACTAGCTATTTTTTACCTCTCCTTAGGTGATTCGAAATGTTACAATTTTTTATATTTAAAAAACCTTTGCTGTCTATTTTGGAATATTTTTTTAAAGAGAAAGTTAGCAAAAACTGAAGCAAAAGCTAGACTAGGTTCTTTTAGGATAATTACGAGTAGATAGTTAGATAGATAATTTCATTTATTAATTGTCTTCAATCACCCTGATTGTCGTCGGCGTTTGTCGCTTTTCGACGATTGTCGTTTTATTCTTCAGATATAGCACGAATCCATTTTTATAACTTTTTGACTGTGAACGAATTGTAATAGTATTCTAAACGACAAACAAATCGCTAAGTAATGTTTAACGGTCAGCAGATCGTAGCTATGAATAAAAAGACGATCGTCGAAAAGCGACAAACGCCGACGACAATCAGGGTGAATGTACACATGTCATTGCCGTCTGCCTGATTGACATTAATTTAGACAATTAGATTAACTTAGAAAAAGGCAAACAAACGATAAGAAAAATTAATATAATATAATAAATGGTTTTGCTAATCTCAAAAGGCTTAATTCATAATTTGGTTTCGATAATTCATTGCTGTTTTACAAAAAATAAAAACGAGAGTACTATCACTTTCACAATTAACGAATGCTAAGACTTCTGCTTTTGTTTTGACGTCGCTGCCTAGAAAGCTTCTCCGTATTTCCCTTAGAACAGGACATTTTCCGAGAAAATTGATGACATCTTCCCTCTCCGAAAGGTTGCATAGGCTGCAATATATAGGCAAGTCCATACGACCTCTGTATTAGTAAACTGCATGCGAGCCTGTCTCCATTGCTCGACCGCTGGTGTGCAAAACATCAGAGTTGATTTTTTTACGAGCATGGTACTGATGCCCACTAGTGTCTTTCCTGATCCATAGGGAAGTACTATAATGCCACTCCTAGCCCTCCCATTACTAAACATCTTGTTTAAGCAATTTTCTTGATATGATCTAATCTGTGAGGTTGATTTAAGATCGATGTTCAGCTTGGGTAGCTTTTCGTCGTCTTTAACCCTTTGCTGACCAAGCTATTAAATCTTGAGGAAACTAGCAATCAAACTCCTAAGGACGAAATTTGAAGGTGGTACTGAAAAAAACCGTTGGATTTTAAAATAGCCAAAAGTCATAAAAGGACATTTGTATTTACATACTTTTTACTTGTTTATTTTAGCTTTCGAATACATGTACGTATATATAAAGCTTTCAATAAAAAAAAGATCGAAACTATGTAAATATATGACAAACGCAATTTAGCTTTACCAGCTCTCCTCTCAGTTGAAGAATGAAAGAGATATGTTCCTGACTGTTATTATTTTTAAAGTAGTTGCGTTCACACAAATTATGTTTAAGGAGACTATATATTGATCTGTGCACCGAAGATGTACCACTATTAATGCAGTCTTGTCTATGTTTTTCGTCTACTTTCGAAACGAAGGCATAAAGCGCCTCTTTTGAAAACCTTCTATTTTCACCAGCCAGATGGAAGCCCGTTCCACAATACGACGCAAGCTCCTCCAGTTCCCTGTACCAAAGGCTTCTCTTCTTGATCGTATTCATTACCATAATTTTAGGAAGCCTTTCGTCTGGCATCTCTAGAAGTTTCATTAAATAACCCAGATGTTCTTATGAATAAAGGTAATAATCCTGTTTCGATATGTATCATATAATTGGGTCTGTTACTGAGTAGATGAAAGAACCTCTTATGTAGTACCTTAAGAGTTTTTCAACGGTTTCATATTTAGTGTACCCCCAAGTGTGTGCTGCATACAACATGATATATTCTGCAACTGCTTGAAAAACTCTGTATTTGACAGTATGTGTAGCAAGTTTATTTGAAAAACATCTCTTTCAGGTTGCGTACATTGCACTTTTTCCTTTTACAAGCTTATCTCTTAAATGAGTTTCCATACTAAGGTTGCTTGTTATCGTCACTCCAAGATTCTTGTAAGATCTAACTATTTCGATGGGATTTCCGTTGAAGTGCCATTTTTTATTTCTGGATATTCTACCAGAATCCCTTTTAAAAATCACTACTTTCGATTTACTTAGATTTAACGTTAAATTCCATAACTGACAGTACAATACAAGTCGGTTTATCATTAATTGCAATGTCGCAGGCGAATACGCGAAAAGAACCACATGGTTAGCAAATAGAAGTGCCTTAATTAAGACTCTGACAAGTTTTATTCCCCCGGGCAGGAAGTCTATTAAGTCATCGACATAAAAGGCAAAGAGATAAGGACAGAGTGTGCATCCTTGGCGTACTCGCATTTTCGTTTCAAACCACTCCGAAATATTAGTTCCATTCCAGACAGCCGACTGGTTACCTTCGTACATATTCTTAAGTACTCTTACAAATTTGTTTCACATTCCAATGTTGTGTAGCTTGTGGAATACAGCTTTACAATCAGCGGTATCAAAAGCAGCTTGGAAGTCGACGAAAAAAACGTACAATTTCTTTTCTTGTTCAATACATGTCCCGGCGATACTTTGCAGTACAAAGATATTGCCTACAGTGGAATAACCACTGCGAAATCCAGCTTGATATTCCTTAAGGAGTTTTTTGCTGTCAATCCAGTACGACAATTGGTCATTTAGAATTTTTGTAAATACCTTGTGGGACGCGTTGAGAAAGGATATTCCTAGATAGTTGACTGGATCTGATATATCGCCTTTTTTTGCATGGGGAATATTATAGCTTCCTTAAACTGTTGGGGTATTTCGTTAAAAGCATTAATCAGTTTGCTCATGAAGTCATCCGTTGCGTATTTTAGAAATTCTACAGGAATCCTAGTTGCTCCTGGTGACTTTCCATCATTTAATTTGTTCATGACCAATGAAATTTCTTCTAGGCTAATACGCGCATCCAAAATTTCATCCGAATGTAAAGGTGTTGCGTAGTGCACGGGTACTACATGACTAACAGGATCCAATAGCCTTCGGAAATGCCCCAGCAATTCATTGGCACCAAGTTTTTTCAAGAGAATTTTCAACGCAATCGCGATATTTCATTGTTCCCCAATAATTTTTTTTCCTATTTTTGAAGGTATCTAATATTTGTTCGAGGGAAAAATTCCGAGGGAAAATTTATTCCCGATAACCCTGAGTGTCTTATGAAATTTAAGAGTTTAGGTCATTTAAAACCTTTACTTTGTATGTATGTAATATATTAAAGGAAAGAAACGAAATAGAATTTATAAAGGGAAATACTTCTACCAAACCAGAAAACGGAAACATGCTAAAATAAAGCAGCGAATATACATATGTATATAGTTTAGGTTAGGTTGAAGTGGCTGCCATTGTGATATCACATGGATCATGGGAGAAAGTTTCTCCTACTTACTCGTTAAACCATTTTGAGCTTCTTATGAAGCGTAGCAGGCTCTTAATATCGATATCTATCAGGACGATCGTTCTAAGAACTTTATTTTCAAAAGTTTGTATGATGTTTCTATTGCTTTCCTTGGTACAACCCCATCGTTGTATACCATATGTCCACACAGGCTTTAGCATTTGCTTATAGATAAGCAGTTTGTTATGTAGGCTCAACTTCGAATGTTTTCCAAGAAGCAAGTACATTTGTCGGTATTTGTTTCGAAGCTCGTCGCGTTTCTTTTTTAGGAGCGATTTCCATTTAAGCTTAACATCTAGAGTCATTCCTAGATATTTAGCTTCGTTCGCGTACGGTATTTGACCCGAGTTAAGATATACAGGTAATCTATCCACTTTAGATAAGGTAAGGTTAACGTAAGTAGATTTGCCTTCGATCAGCACAATACGCCAAGAATTTGTCCAAGCGTGGACTTTATTAATAGCATGTTGCCGCTTTCCAGTTGCTACTTTAATAGTTTCGCCCGTGGTCAATATCGCCGTATCGTCCGCAAACGTGGCGACGATGCAGTTTCTTTCTTGCGGGATATCACGCGTGTAGAGTACATATAGAAGTGGGCCAAGGACACTTCCTTGTGGGACTCCGGCCGCAATCTCCTTGAAGTCAGAGTAATCATTTCCGTGCTTAACACGAAAGAGTCTCTCGGTGAGGTACGATTGTAAGATTAGAAAGATTTACCGTAGCATTAGTCGTTGCAATTTATACTCCAAGCCTTCGTGCCAAACCTTATCGTAAGCTTGTGAGACGTCAAGAAATATACCACAACAAATCTTTTTTTCTTCCAGAGCTTTCTCAACCACGTCAATTATTTTGTGGACTTGGTCAATTGTAGAATGCTTGATTCTAAATCCAAACTGGTGGTCAGGAATGAGACGTCTTTCGTCGATTACGGGCTGTAGACGTTTGGAAAGTAGTTTTTCAAATATTTTTGAAATAACCGGCAATAGGAAAATAGGCCGATATGATTTCTTCTCATTTAGCGGTTTGCCTGTTTTCAAGACCATTATAATCTCCGCGCCATTCCATTGTCTCGGAACATAGAGCAATCTGAACGAAGCGTTGATCAAATAAAGCAGTTTGATAATAGCTTTATTCGGCAATTCCTTAACCACCTGCGCCGTTATCAAGTCGTAACCCGGAGCTTTTTTTGTCTTTACATTTTTAATCACTTCCCTCAGTTCAATCAATGCAACTTTTTTTACTTTAAAGTTGTCAGATATCGTGACTGGGGAGTTCTGCCTTTTCTTTGTCGCTCTTGGCCCAGTTTCCATCGTTTTTCCGAATTGGTGCTGCTTGCCTTTGAGGTCTCCGGATGCCATTTAGCGCTTTCCAAAGCGAATAATTTGATTCTCTTTCACCGGAGAGATTTTCAAGGTAGGGTGCTATCTTTTTGCTTTTAAATTCCCGAATGCTATCTCTAAAGCGATTGCATAGTCGGTTAAGGACTGTTTTATGCTGCGGTGCACGAGTGATTTGCCATATCTTTCGTGCTTTTCGTTTCTCCCACACCAGTCCAATGATTTCTCTGGGATACTCTTCGTTGAGGTTGATCTTATAACTTCTCCATGCCGCTTTTTGGATTGCTTCCACGAAACGATCAACTTCGTCCTCTAGTTCACAGGGTGTTGTAAGTGATACATTTAAGGTGATATTTGTTTCGCAATCATTTCTTAAGCCCTCCCAGTTTGTTCTATTGCTAGTAGGAGGAGATCCTTTTTTCTTGGTCAGCGCTTCTCCAAGTATTAAAATTACCGGCGAGTGGTCAGAAGAGAGATCAAAACATTCTTTGACTGTAATAAACTTCTCGAAAATGCCTTTTGTAACGAAAAAATCGATAAGATCGGGAATTTTTCCTGAGTCGGTTGGCCAATAGGTCGATTTTCCTGTCGAATAAAAACGGCAATCGAATTCATTTGCCACTTCGTGGAGAATTTTTAAAGTATTTGTTAGCCGCGGAGTAGAGAAGCTTAAATGAGATTGAAAGTGGAATTGCTTGATCGAAGTAATCTAAGAAACGCGAAAGGAGCATCACTGGCTCACATACAGTCTCTATCAAATCATGTTTGCTTTTTGACTTGGCTATTATTTCCCAATTGGGCGATTTAAGGCGCAGCTCTTTTTATTATTTCCGTTAGAGTTTCGGCACTGGTGGGAATATTGGATTCGTTCAATTTAATGAGCTCCGCATTTAGATTTCGTTGGTACAAATGTCGAAATCCATCCTTCTATGCCAGTTTTGGCAATAGTTCCAGTTGCGAAAGATTCCCCACGTTAGAAGAAGAAGAAATACTAAAAGTAGCCTCGAGAGGCAAGTGATCGAAGAATGTTTTCATTCCTACTTTAAACTCACTGAGTGCGAAAATCCAAAATTCAGACAGAAAATAATCAATCACCGAACACGCTATTCGACGAAGAAAAGTAAATCACCATGAAGCTCACCTTTTTGTTATGTATGGAGAATTTCATTTAACTTTGCCAGCTTTTCAATTTAAACGTTCTCTTCTATAATTTAAAATATAGTTTCACAAGAATTTTCCAGTCTTGTCCGTTTAACAGTGTCCGTACTTCGTCTGTCGACAAGATGGGTTTTCTGAAACAATATCTCCAGATATCTCGAAATATTGGCCAAATTCCTAAGAAATGCAGGATATTTTCCCTCTCTGCTAAGTTACAAATTAAGCAAACAATTGGGAAGTCCTTTGTGTGTGACACATAGTAGTTGAGTGGTAATACCTCTTCTCTTGCTCAGAGAATCAACGAAATATGTATAACGTACGGTGTTGGAATGCTCAAGTCATTTTGAGAGCCCAAGTTAAACTGTAGCGTTTTCATATTCCCCTGTGGGTGGACGACTCGGCTTCCTCAATGTACTTTTGAGGGATATGTTTAGTAGTAGAAGTAGTAGTGTGTAACCTTATTAATGAAAAAAATCAAAAAAATCAGTTGTTACAGTTTTACAATAATAAACGGTGACTTTTGCCGTCAGCCGAGAAAAGAGAATTTTGAAATTACAGAATTAATTCATATTTATCGGTATATTCCTAGAAAGCTTGGTTTATAATTGCAGCCGGTATTTTTAGGCAGATTTTATAAATTTAAATAATATAGTCCAGTTTTCTCCATATAAGATGCGAAAGACTTCATCAGAAGGGAGAGTGTTTTTCCTATAAAACGATCTTCTGATTGAGGTCAGAAAAGGACAAGTTCCAATGAAGTGAAGTCAGTCCTCCTTTTTGTATGATTGTACAGTGTGCATTCATCACTTCCACCAGTTCTGTATGGCATGAAGTTTAATTACAGTAGTTCGCCCCTGGCTTTGAATGCTGTTTAGATTAGGCCTAAGCTGTTACAGTCATGGAAATAGATTTAGATTAGATTTAGAATTAAATGTGAATTTATTTTTCCGTATTTTCTTAATTTTACAAATTTCATAATTGGCTATAGCCGTCAGCCAGGAAGAGAGTTTTATAGAATATTTAACTAATATACAAATAAAACATAACATAACCAATTAGTTTTCTACTTTATTTACTATTATTCAAAAAGCTTCCTGTACGATATTTTGCCTATATTTTAAAGCTGATATTATGTAGACAGTTAGAGTTTTTCAATTTTGATGTTCATTTAGTATTGCAATGACTTCACTTATCGGCAAAATATTTTTTTCCTAGATGATGTCTTCTTGTCTCCTTTAGTGCCGGACAGATTCCTATTAAGTGAAGGACATCCTCTTTGGCCCGTATGTTGCAAAGCGACCATTCCACATAGTGCTCTATTGTATGGGGCATGTAGTTAAGATGTAGGAGCTCTCCTTTGGCCTTATAGATATTGCATCTAGACTATTAAGATCACTACTTTCGCTTTGTTGCGTTTTTTCTGTATATTTATCACGTATCAAGCCTGTAGAGCACTCTTCCAGCGTAAAGTGTTCTCTTCCAGTATTGGGACATCATGCTCGCCACTTAACCTCGTCCATTCGTTAAAAAATTTAGTTTTTTGCGGAGAAGGTGCGTTGCAACGATTTTGAGAAACCGATAGTTTGGTAATTCGCAAACTTTGCAGATGCAATTGAAGTGTATCTCTAAGGTGAACATATACGTATTGCGGAGATAACCCAGTTTTGAGATGCAACATATATAATATAAACAAAATATTTTCTTGATGAAGTATCTCAACAGCTTCTCAACATCCTCGTACTGCGAAATTCCCCAAACCTGTTATATTTCACTCAAACAGTTTATATTTCACACTAGGGGCAATATTCTTTTTCCCTAGAATGCCTTTCCAGTTAGTATTGATTGCATTTTTCGCCTCCTGTATGTCTTATTACAGGCGGCGTGGTGATGACTCCAAGGTACTTGTACTCCTTCACCTTTTCAAGCTCTACATTTTTGCAATACCATTTTCTTCTCGTGCGTACCGCCGAAACCCGTTTCTGAATACCATTATTTTGGATTTCATGATATTAAGTTTTAGGCTCCACAATCTGCAGTACTGATGCAACTTCTTGATCATGATTTGCATCATCGCTGGAGTTGCTGCGAGTAACACAATGTCATCATCGTACAGCAGTAACTTGATGTTTATACCATTCCTCCAGGCAAAAAACTTGTGGGGTCATCTAGGAATATTGAAAAAAGCAAAGGACTCAAGAGGCAACCCTGTTCCCATTTAGTCATATCCACTCTATCAGGCGTTCTATAATTATCCGCGTAAATGTTTTTGTCACCGAGTTCGGGAACGATATGCCTCTATAATTATTTGGATCTTCTGGGTCTCCTGTCTTGAAGATAGGGAAAATTATATTTCTTCTAAAACCTTCTGGCATTTCGCCTGTATTAAATATATAATTATACGCTTCAGTGAATCTCACTTCCAGGAGTTATTCAGTAGCATATTTAAAGAACTCATAAGGTACATGATCTACTCCAGGGGCTTTGTTCAAACTGCAACGGTGTATGACCATGTTGACCTCCTGTATTTTTATTAGACTGTCTGGAGTGGTGTTTTCCTGATATGGCATTGCATAGTGTATTTGTGTTAAGTAGCCTGGTGGATTTAGTAGACTTGCAAAATGTTCTGCCAATACAGGAGCCTTAATTTGAATACGCCCTGCGCTGAAAGTGCCGTTGAGAGCTCTAACTAATTTCCAGAAACAACGACTTTCTCTGATTCCTGATAGCGTGCGTGCTAGATATTGCGAATATAATTTGTATATTCTTGTACACTTTGTTTGCCTCTTGGTACAGTTGTTTAGCCAGGTTTGTTCTCGTACATCTGATCAAACGCAGGAAAGCGAATGATTTCTTTCTAGCATCCTCACATTCTCTGTCATAACATGGCTGTTCCATGGCTCCTCCCTCCTGACATAGATTCATAGAAGATCGCCGCATCCGAGATGCAAGAGACAAGTTTGCCTGTGCCCCGTATGAAACTGAATTCACCTGCATCAACAGAACTGATCGCGCGATTCAAATTTAATTTGTACCTTGTTGAAAATCTTTTCCACCACTGCAATTTCGGCAATAGTTGCATGTCACGAGATTGAGATTCTGGCAATGCCACCAGTTAATGGTAAATGATCTGAGTGAATCAATTCACTTACTTGCAGGTCTAATACATACGGAGGGACTAACAAAAGTTCGCTTAGTTGGTGTCAATTTAGTGGTTCTTGAAAAAAAAACAAAAACGATGCATTTCTGTAGCTTATAATCTAATAATATTTATTTCCTAATCTGAGAACAATAGGTAAAAATGGAGACGGGAAAAATTAGTGACGTAAGCTCGGTTGAAGTTCCACTGCCAACACAGGAAGAAATTCGTTTTGCCATTCTCTTCGGATTTCGACGTCAATTCACGCCAGTCAAAATTCTGCACGAATGCCAAAATGCATACGGAATAAATGCACCATCTCTTGTTATTATTTCAAAGTCGTTTTGAAAATTCCAGACTGGCTATTTTTCTGTGGAGGACGAATCTCGTGAAGCTCGGTACAAATCCTCGGCTGACGATACAAATGTGATCATGGTGAAGGCTAAAATTGACGAAGATGTCAGGATGACACATGGGATGATAGCGGATGAACTGGGCTTGAATGGCTGTGTCACGAATTTTAAATGACCACCTGAAATATTCGAAGAAGTCAGCTCGATGGGTTCCAAAAATTTTTAATGGAAAGCAAAAAAGAGACTCGTGTTCGTTTTGCTCAATATTTCCTGGATGAGTTTGAAAATGGAGAGTCAAGCTGCTTTAATAAGATCGTTACAGGTGATGAATCTTAGTTTTACAAGTACGACCCGAAAGCCAAACAGCAGTTCATGGTATGGAGCCCAGAAGGTGCAAATCCTTCAGTAAAGGCCAACCAACAAAAGTCAGCGACAAAAGTTATGATATCGATGTACTCGTACTTCACCTGGGCGAAAATGGACGCCGTCATCCCGCTTAAAACTTGTCAGACACTCACTGCCAATTGGTAAACTGAAACTTGCTTACCAAAAGTTTTAAAAAATTTTCTAGGGCACTGACTGGGCGCCGCCCGTGGCGAAAGTGGTTAGTGTGTCAGATTGCTATGCATGAGGTTCGAAATTCGAATCCCAGAAAACACCAGAAAGTTTTTTCACGGACCCACCTCTCGCGAGCGTCTGACAAACATCCGAGAGTATTGTTGTCACGAAAAAGCTTCTCAAATCGCCGTTCGGATATGGCACTAAACTAGGTCTCTTCCATTCGTGTGAAAAATATAACGCACACAACATGAGTGGTTGCGAGAAGCTGTTGCGCCAAATATTTATTTATTTTTAAGGCACTGACAAAAATATCAATACCTAAAGTTAAGTTAACACGGCACAGCACATTCCAGCAAGTTCACGTGTTCACCGCACGCCACCTGCCTGCACAGCATTTCACCTATATCAGCACTTTTCCATCACACGCCGGATTGCGGTTATGCTGACACCGTGAACGCGCATCCGTCCGAGTAGCTGGTCATGATGACACCGTGCACGCGCATCCGTCGAATAGCTGACGCAGCACATGTAGAAGACGCGCAAACTCATCGGGGAAACTCTGGATATGCTGGAGTTTAGTCTTAGGTTGGACGTGGAAGCTTGCAGGAGCAAACATATATTTTATAAATCATAATAAATTCGCTTAAAATAAAACCTTGTTTCTTTGTAAGTCAACCGGTTGGGCCAACCCCAAGGTTGGCGTTCGCGGTTTTTTTTGGAGTCCTCCTAAAGAACATCCTTAACTGTTAAATTTATTTTTGTGTTTTATTATTCAATCAATTAAGCGAACTTTTGTTAGTCCCTACGTACCATAGCCAAACTCCGCGAATAAGACAATAATCTATCGTTGAAGCCGCAGTTCCCCTGATAAAAGTAAGATGACCAAGTTTGTCGCTTTTGGTTCGTCCATTCATCATCGTAAGGCCAATAGATTCGCACAGTTCAATTAACTTTGTTCCATTTTCATCCATTTTCTTATCTGTGGGGTATCGTGTAGCGTTTATCGATGTGGGTATGAACTCAGGCTCCAGATTTTAATGCTGTGCTGTCCTAATTCTTGTATTCAGATCACCAGTAACCATTATGTTTTCTTGTCCAAACTCTAGTAGAAGGTCGTACAAGCCCTAAAAATCGTCCAGCCATGAGTTGCAATTAACGTAGATAGGAACTATGTAAGATTTAATACTCTTCGTATCATGAAAATAGTTCAGCTTCCCAAGGTCATGACTTAGAACTTAATAAATGCTTCTTACTTGACTTTGTTCGCCTTGCATTTGAAATAACTGCCGCGTGGATCGTTCGATCTTTATTAAAAGTTCCTCCAGTGCCTTTCCTAAGTTTGTTTCGTCTACAGGTACCTCGTGTAGGGGTACATTATGTCCACAGCCCATCCTATTTCATTCGGCAAAGAAATGGAGGTTCGTATTTTTGAGGTGCATAGCAATTTTATGGGGAAGACGATGATTGTATACGTGGTTGTAATAGAATTATCAAGACGTATAGGAAGTGATGTCTAAGCGTAAACACATGCAGCGGTGGCAACCCAGTTTCCAGAAAAAACATGTAGTTTGGCGCATTTTCTGACAGTTTAAGCATTTTCCTTATGAAGTGTCTCAAACGTTTTTCAACCTCCTCAAACTGCCAGATCCCCCACACTTGTCCCGCATAGCACATGATTGACCTTATGACTGCTTCAGAGACTTTATATTTTACACTCGGCGCAATTTTCATTTTTCCCAAGATCAAAAGATAACTCTGGGGTGATCAGTATTGATGCAGCTTATTTATCATGATTTGTAGCATGTTCGGGGTTTCCGTGAGTATATTTATTTTATTTATTTATTTAACTTAATACAAGCAAACTTAAATCTAAACTTAAGAACTAACAGCGAGGGACCTTAACTCTAAGCTTAAATTTTTTTTTTTTTTTTATATTTCTTTTTTTTTTTTTTTTTTTTTTTTTTGTTGGGCCCCTGGGGGCCCACACATTTTTTATTAAACTAGGTCTTAAAAACTATCTTAAAAACTAGAGAGGGAACTGGGTCTGGTTGGTTCATGAAGAGGTGTAGAGGGACTTTCTAAGGGCGGATAGACTCGAATGAAAGTCTAGGGTGTTCTGTGAGTTATTTGCCAGGCGTAACATTCTGGAAATTGGTTCGAAATTTCCGTAGTTGGTGCGGTGGTGAGGGAGAAGAAAGAGCGGTACGGACCCGAGGTTTCGAGGGTTAGTGCGAAGGGAAATCATTTCCAGTAGTGCGGTGGAGTCGATCATACCGGTTAATAATTGGTGCACGAAAAATATGTCAGCGACTTCGCGACGTTTTGAAAGGGTTTGCAGGTTAATCAATTTTAGCCGGTCTTCATAGGGAGGTAAGATATAGTTGTCGGCCCATGGGAGACCGCGTAAGGCAAACCGTATAAACCTACGCTGCACAGCTTCGATTCTAAGGGAGTGTATGTTGTGATAAGGTGACCAAACTTGGCTGGCATATTCCAGGAGTGGTCTGACAAAGGTGATATAAAGGGATTTAGAAACGTAAGGGTTTGAAAATTCTTTAGACCAGCGTTTTATTTTTTTTTTTTTTTTTTTTATTCCAATCATAATAAGCTGTAAAGGATTACAAATGTTTGTTAACACTGCGACTAGTTATGAAACCAACGAGCAGTTTGCTTTTCAGTATAAATAGTGAGAGAAAAGTAAATGGCAAACAGTTTACTATTTCTAAAGTACAATATAATTATAATTTGTTGTATGTCATTCTTAACTTTTAATGAAAGTAACAAGAGCATAGATGGGATTTAATCCATCCAAAGCGTTGGAGGTTAAATTCACTCCGAGCGCCTCTTTTCGCTCGTTGTTGTCGCTCTGTCACTATCTAGTAGAGCATGTGGTAAGTCGTCTGGTTTGCGGTTGCCTTGCAAGATCTGATGGTCTTATACGTTGCAGTCGTCTCACGCCATATACGTTTAGAAGAATTGTTGCTTCCTCGTTAATATGTTCCTGGAGACTCTTCTCGTGTGCTTTGGCCCTAGTGTTGATTCCTTCAAGAATAGTAGGAATCCCTAGGTCCCGATGGAGGTCGCTGTTTCTGATGTACCATGGAGCGTTCACAATACTTCGAAGGACTTTATTCTGGAATCGTTGGATGACTGCAATATTAGTTTGGCTGGCACATCCCCAGAGTTGAGCGCCATAGTTCCACACTGGTTTTAGGATCTGGTTATATAAAAGAATTTTATTATTAATTGATAGTCCTGACTTTCTGCCTATAAGCCATTCTAATTTTCGCCATTTAATATCTAATTCTTGTCTTTTCATTTTAATATGCTCTTTCCAACGAAGCTTGGCATCTAGAGTCATACCTAGATACTTCGCTGTATTAGAGTAAGGTATTGTCGTGCCTGATATTGCTGTGGGGGAGTACGAGATAGACTTATTTGTGAAGTCAATATGTACAGATTTGTTCGAATTTAGTTTTATACGCCATCTTTGAGTCCACCTGATAATTTGGTCTGTAGCAGCTTGTAGCTTTTACGTCGATTCTAGCGTAGTATCTCCCACTGCTAAGACTGCCGTGTCGTCGGCAAAAGTTGCCGTTTTGGTGTAGGGCGTTGTAGGTAGGTCTTTAGTATAAAGGAGGTATAACAGAGGTCCGAGGACGCTTCCTTGAGGAACTCCGGCTTCGATCTGCATTAGCTTAGAGTAGTAGTTTTCTTGTTTTGTACGGAAGTAACGCGATGTTAAATAAGACTCCATTAGGTGGAAGTACTGTTCTGGCAGGTACACTTTTAGTTTATTGAGAAGACCTTCATGCCATACTCTATCGAAAGCCTGTGCTACATCTAAAAAGATAGCAGAGCATACTTTTTTTTCTTCTAGCGCTCTTTCGATTTCAGATGTTATTCTGTGGACTTGTTATATCGTGGAGTGTTTGCTTCGAAAGCCAAACTGAGACCAGCGTTTTATGAAACCGAGAGAAGAATTGGCCTTGTGTACAATATGATCAATGTGGGAACGGAAGTTTAGCTCCCTGTCACAAATAATACCCAAATCGCATATAGAGGAGACTGAGGGAACGGGCTCGCTAAGAAAGTAATAGGTTCTGAGGGATGGGGGGAGGCGTTTACGAGAGAATGTTATGGATTGACATTTGGCGACGTTAAGTTCTAGAAAGTTTTTGTCGCACCATGTGTGGAATGAATTTAGATCGATTTGAAGTAAGAGAGAATCGGTGGGGGTAGATATTACCTTAGTGATTTTCATATCATCCGCGTAAATAGACAGATCAGAGTCTTTTATGACGTGACCAACATCGTTTATAGTTAAGACAAAGATCAGCGGACCAAGATGACTGCCTTGAGGAACCCCTGAAGTGGCGTTAATGGGGTCAGAGACTGAAAATCTGAAGAGAACCCTGTACTGGCGTTTTTCTAGGTACGATCTCAGCCATGAAATGAAAGAGAGTGGGAAACCGAGGGCTTTAAGTTTAAGGTAAATTGTTAAGTTTTTTTTTTTTTTTTCCCGAGGGTTGGTGAAAAATCTTCCATAGACACTATGAGAATAGCAAGCGCGTGCTCATAGTAGTGTCAGATTCTTACTGACTAAAAAAACACCACCCTTCGATATAAATTTGTTAGATATCGCAACTAAGTAATAACTTATCAAGCAATTTTTCTTTCACGAAATAAAAACGTTTGGCAGGTTACTTTCCACTGAAAGATCCTGCATGTTCCGCAATCTAAACGCGGTTTATCATTATCTCGCCAAGTCGAAGGGTTTCGTCCTTTGTAGTCGGCGCAATAAATTGCTCTCATCCAATATTTGTAGGACTATATTGTTGACATGTCCGATTAGTCGGTTTTTATGCTTTCTCGCGAAGCTTCTAGTTTCAGCTTCGATTGTCGGAATTCCGAGATCCCTGTGGATATCGTCGTTTCTAATATACCACGGTGCTTGGACAATCTCTCTTAGCACTTTATTTTGAAAAGTTTGTAAAATATTGGCATTTGTTTTCTTGGTACAACCCCAAAGTTGTATACCGTAGGTCCACACCGGCTTTAGCACTTGCTTATATAAAAGCAGTTTGTTCTCAGTACTGAGCTGGGAATGTTTTCCGAGTAACCAGTACATTTCGCTATATTTGATTTCGAGTTCTTTTCGTTTCATTTTCACGTGCGAATTTCCATTGTTAAGTGACAGATTTTGTCAAAGGCCTTGCTGAAGTCGGTGGTAATGACATCCACTTCATTACCTTTCTCTAATGCTTGTAGTGTTTTGGAAACGAATTCGGTCAGGTTAGTCGTAGTGGACCTACTTTTTAAGAAACAGTGCTGTTGTGGGGAAAAAATAGATTTGCAGTGGAAATACAGTGAGTCTTAGACAATACTTTCGAAAAGCTTAGGGATAGAGGAAAGTTTGGCTATGGGTCTATAGTTAGAAATGTCGTTTTTACTGCCTTTTTTATGGATAGGGAAAATAAAAGAGTACTTCCATAATTTTGGGAAAACGGCTTGAGAGAGTGAGAGACGAAATAGAGTTGTAAGGGGCTGACACAGGACATCTACACAATGCTTTAGTAAGATGGCGGGCAGACCATCGGGACCAGGGGAGAAGTCATCTTTGAGCCTATTAATTTTTTCTCGCACAATATCAGACCTAATGTCGACTGAAGCTAGAGAGGTTTGAGGACAGTTATTCAGGTAGGAGAAAAAATCTAGGTCCGGTTCGTGTACATGGTCACTATACGATTGGCTGAAGAAGGTTGCAAAGAGGTTGGAGATTACTTTAGGGTCAGCAGATGAAGTATTAAGTAATTTTAGAGTGGAAGGAAAGCCGTCGGACTTTCTTTTGACGTTGATAAATTGGTAAAAGCGCCTAGGATCTGTGATTAGACTTAATTGCATTCTGTCGAGGTATTCGAGATAGAGGGATTCGCAGAGGATGGAAAAGCGGGAGTAAGCTTGCTGGTAATATGCGTAATCTGAGGCAGATTTGGATACCAGGTAAGTTTTCCATAATTTGTTTCTGACGTTGCAAAGAGTACGCAATTCCTTATTATACCAAGGAGGTGATGATGAGCAGTTTTTTCGAAGCAGATAAGGGACAGATTGGAAAAGACAGTCAAAGATTGCTGTGTAGAAGAATACGAGAGCGATATAAATGGGTGTGTTAATGTTTAGGAAGAGGCTGAAATTTATGCTATTGAGTAGGTTGTTAAGTTTAACGAAGTCAGCTTTGCGGAAGTTGAAAGAGAGAGAGTTCTCAGAATCAACGGTAATGTTGACGTTTTCATACGAAAAGTCAAGAGCTAGAGGGGGGTGATATTGGTCTAGGGTGCAGAGAAGATGGTTACTCGCGGTAACCGAGGAATTATGGGGATCGGATGAGAAAATCAGATCTAGCTGCCTACCTAAGCTGTTGGTAATGCCACTGATCTGAAAAAGGCCGAAGTCAAAAAGACGATCAGTAAGGAGGAGTTCCTTTTCTGAGGAGGAGTTAGTAGGAACAAATGATGATTCGTCCTCCGATGGAGACCATTGTAAAAGGGGAAGGTTGAAGTCGCCAACAATTATAAAATCATCATCAGGATCAGCGATATCTAACAGAGAGTCAACTGTATCAACGGCCAGCTGGTATGCTTGGACAGGTTGAGAAGGGCGAATATAACAGCACACAATATACGCTCCGTTTGGATACAGATACTTTAGCTGATACGAATTCAAAAGCAGTGGAATTTGAGAATTTGACGAGGGTTGCGTCAAGGCGATTATGTATTGCTAAAAGAATAGCAATTGTGGGCAATTGTGGGCGCCGTGGCGTAAGTGGTTAGTGTGTCGGATCACTACGCATGAGGTTCCAAGTTCGAATCCCAGGTTCGAAAACCAAAAAGTTTTTTCACGGTCCCACCTCTCGCGAGCGTCTGACAAACATCCGAGAGTATTGTTGTAATGAAAAAGCTTCTCAAATCGCCGTTCGGATTCGGCATTAAACTGTAGGTCCCTTCCATTCGTGTGAAAAAATATAACGCACACAACATGAGTGGTTGCGAGAAGCTAGGCCCTGGCACTTTAAAGAGCTGTTGCGCCAAATAAAAAAAAAAAAAAAAAACAAGAACACCGCGGCCGAAGGAGAGGTCTTCATGTTTCTGGCCGTCAGCGCGAAAGACTACGAAGTCAGAAGTGAATAATTCACAGTTAAGAACATTGGGACAAAGGTTGGTTTCAGTTAGGGCAAAAATGTCGTAGGGAAGTGATTGTGATTTCAGGTGCACCATCGAGGTTTTGGTGCGAAGTCCTCTGACATTCTGATAGCTTTGGGGCAATTTCAATGGAGTGAGATGGATCGACTGTGATGGAGTTAGGGACGAAAATATTTATTATGATTGCTGCGAGTTTTTTTAGAGATACGAGAGACGTTTGGAACCAATATGAGTGCCATAGGTTGATAGGTCTTTAGCCACAGTGGAAGAGGAGATATTAAAACTCTCATGAAAACGTGTGTAGATATTCTTCAGGGCTATAGGGTCAGTTGGGAGGCCATCTTTTTGGATCAAGACCATGACATTAGTCTTTGTTTTTCCGTCGATGCAGACGGAGTCAGGCTTGTCATGTAAATAGGCTAGGTAAAGGCGAACATTGTCAAAGAGCCGGTTATCGCGCAATCTTGACATAATGTAGCGGCCATCGAGGTCATTGATTGTTGACGTTGGGTCTAATAATTTAGACGTGAGTTTGACGGTGGGAGGAAGCATTGGATCGAAAGTGGGGGGAGATGCAGTAGATGGCAAATTGGCCGAGATGGAATTGTTAAGAGAGACCGAGGACGAAGTATGGGCAGAGGTGCAACTGGGGGTGGTTAACGAGGAAGGATTGAGAGTGTGGGAGTGGGTGAAATTCGGGTAATTAACGGTGGCGGGAGTGTTATTAGAAGAAGTGCTAAGGCTTGGAGGAGGACAGGAATCAGGTGACAGATTGAAGGAGACGCGGTTACTTGAAATTCTATTGGGGTAGTTGACTGAGGGAGTGGCCTTGGTGTTTGGAGAGGGAGAGGGGACCGGCGGGACATCGAAAGAAACTCGCTTGATATTCGGCAAATTGGTAGCAGACTTAGACAGTACGGCTGCCGTTTTAAAGTTGAAGTTAGGGAAAATGCCCATTTTGAAAGACCAATTTGAGTCGGGTTTAGACTTGTTAAAGGACGGGAGATGAGTACTGCTGGATTTTTGGTGGGTGGTAGGTCCATTGTTTGAAATGGTGGATTTGTTATGCGAAGAGTGGACAGAGAGTGGGTACAACTTATTATTAATTAACTTATCTCTATGGGTGAGGTTATTACTAAGTCTATCATTAATTAACTTATCTATGTTTGTAGGCTTGTCCGTCCATTTGCAGATACGCATCTTTCCGAGGTTGAAATTTAAACTAGCAGGGTTTTGGAATAGCCATTCGTATCTAGCCGGGAGGTCGAATTTAAAGTTGCGAAGACTTCTGTGGTGAGAAGGCAGGATCAGTTCGCATCGGGAGATGGTGATACTGTATTTCTTTAAAAACAAATTCGTAATCCACGAGACATCAGCATTACGAGGGCTACCTTTGATGAGGAAGGTGGTAACCTGAAGGTTGTCAGGACTTAATTTATTCAGCCTATGCTGCCACTCAGAAGGTGTCCAGGTTGTTTCAAAATGCTTGATGAGTTTCCGGGGGGCAACAGTTTCGGACTCTTGGACAGTAGGGGCAGCGAGAGATATTGATGATTCGTCCGTCGGCAGTAAAAAAGAAGGTGGAGTTGAGCGTGAATCGACATCTGCATCCAGTAATTCATCCAAAATTGATGTGTTGTAATGGATGTTTGGGTTATGTTGGGTATGGATAGGTAGGTCGTCGATTTTGTGGCATACCGATTCAATTCCATTCACAATGGTTGAGCGCGTTGCAGTGACTTCGTCGCCGACACCATTGATTCGATCGAAAATTACATCGAGCATTGGATCAGGTTGCCTAGGAGATGAGTGCTTGCTTGAAGATTGGAAGAGGATGTCAAAGTCTTCCCGTAGGGAGTTAACACTTTCGCGCAATTTATCGTAAGAACTGATCTGCGACGTATAATTAGCTTTGAGATCACAAAGCACTTTGTTGAGATGGTGCATGGTGGATTCTTCCTTCGTGGGACTGGCAAGAAATAGCTCCGTCAGACCAGCAATTTTTTTTCAATGTTACTGAGTTTGGATTTAATATGCTCGGTTGAGTTCTGAACCGAGTTGCGTAAATCGTCAACACATCTAACACTGCTATCTAAGTTGGAGAGTTTACCCATAATCTTCTTAGAGAAGTTTTTTTGATGGGAGTCATTTGAGTCACTAAGGCACTTTATCGCAAGGAGAACGTGCGAGAGTGAGATATTCTTGCACTCATCACAAAAGAAAAGGAGGTTGTCAGAAAGTGCTTTTACATATACCGTATTTCTTTTGTTAAGACCGACACATATGGCATCGAAAGATTTTCCGCAGATTCCTTTACAAGAAACCCAATCAGCATTATTGTCAGTGATTGGGCAGTTGATAATACCGCAAGACATGGCGAATTATAGGGTGAACAAGCGAGTAAGCGAAAATGGGGTGAATGGAATTGGTGGCACAGTGACACAGAGCACGATAATTACTGCAGATCTGTGCAAAAATTTAATGGGGACACTTTTATCAAAGTCAGATGAAAGTGGGGCGAATGTCAGCACTTGGGGTAACGCACTTGAATACAGTTAGTAGGTCACTCAATTGAAATTAATTGCAAAACCGGGCGACACTTGGGGTAATGCACTGAATATTTAGTTGGCGAAAATGCGGTTTAGAGTGATTTGGCGGAAATATTCACTCGCGAAGCAGGAGAAAATGAAAACACGTCTAAACGGTTGGACAGTTGTAATACAATGTAACGATGTCATTAGCGTTAACACGTAAACCATTAAGAGATATTGCCCCCGGGAGACATGCAACGAGATCGCCCAGATAGAAAACAAGAAAGGGCTCGCAGACATCCTTGCTTCACACCAGATTTCGACTGAAACCAGTTAGACAAGATATTTCCATCCCACACCGCGCTGTGGTGTTATTTCGTAAATTTTTTGTAGCACTTTAAGTACAATACCTTTGTCGAGACTCCTAGGGTGCTCAGTTTATAGAAACGACCTCTTCTGTCGATACAATCAAATGCCGCCTTGAAATCCACGAAGAAAGCATACAGCATATCCTTATCCAAATATGTCCGGGCGATGCTTGTTAGAGAGAAGATGTTGTCAACTGCGAAATAATCTTTGCGGAAACCAACTTGGAACTCGCTAAGTAGACCATTTGCGCGTATACAATTTGTTAGTGGGTCTAAGATAATTTCTGTAAAAATGTTGATAGTCACATTTAGGAAAGATATCCCTCTGTACGAGTAGTTGTTTGGCTTATTTGGGTCTCCTTTCTTGAACATTGGAAATATTATATTTTTCTTGAAAGATTATTGCACCTTCCCAGTTGGAACATTCATTGATATTGCCTTTTTAACAGGGTTCAAATTATCTCTTCTTTGAACGTGGCAATACCAGCGCTCTATCTTTCGTAAGATGGTTTCCTTGACGTGAATGCTTTCACTGATCTTCGAACTTCTTCTTCGATGAAGGTGCTTTATGGCACCTCCCCAGTACTGAAAATAAAATCCTACGTTTCCGTGAGCTTCTGCAGGAAAGCATCAGTCGCATTCTTAAAAAATTCGTAAGGAATATGATCTTCCCCTGGAGCCTTATTGAAACAGATTCTATGTATAACTCTGATGACATCCCGGAAAAGTTACAGGTCGGTCGTGAGATAGCGCACATTGCATTTGGATTTGAGTTTGCGATGGATTCAGCAGCTTTTCGAAGTGTATCTAACGGGTGGGCCATCTAGTGACTTCTTTTTAAATCGTAGGTTATTTTGACACTGACAGCTGTTTCCCGCTCGAAATCTTGACAGAAAGTCAGTATCATACCTCCACGGAACGAAATGAGTCGCTTTACGCTTGAACAACATTGGGAAATATTGAAAACTTATTTCCAAAGTGAGTGCTGTGTAGCCCAAACAGTGCGTTTTTGAAAAGAAGTTTTGGCCGAAATGAAGCACCCACCGCGCCTGCTGTACGCAAGTTTGTGCAAAAAGTTCGTGAGACTGGTATGCTAGTGGACAACACTCATGGTCCCCGTCGTCGTACGGTGCGCACAGACGAGAATGTGGCTGCTGTAGCCGACAGTGTGAGACTCAATTCACGAACATCAACTCGTCATCGATCTCAACAGCTCAACATTTCACGCACTAGCCTGAGGGGAATTCTGCACAAAGATCTGGGATTATTCGCTTACAAGGTCCAATTGATTCAGCAATTGAAAGCGCATGACCATCCGCTTCGTCATCGCTTCGCAGTTTGGGCCTTAGAGCAGCTTGAATTGGGCAACAATTTTGGGCGAAAAATCATCTTTTCTGACGAGGCGCATTTTCATCTCGGCGGCTACGTTAACAAACAAAATTGCCGCATCTGGGGATCAGAAAACCCGCACGTTATTGTCGAGAACCCAATGTATCCACAGAGAGCGACAGTTTGGTGCGGATTATGGAGTGGTGGCATCATTGGGCCATTTTTCTTCGAAAATGAGGCTGGGAACAACATTTCGGTCAACGGTGGGCGTTACAGAGCCATATTAACGACTTTTTTTTACTGAAATTGAAGACATGGATTTGGACGACCTCTGGTTCATGCAGGATGGCGCGCCATGCCACAATCGGTGTTTTGCGCACCAAATTCCCAAATCGTTTTATCAGCCCTCTTGGCGATGTCAATTGGCCGCCTCGGAGCTGCGATTTGACCCCTTTGGGCTTTTTGTGGGGAGCCGTAAAGGACCGATGTTATGCCAACAGTGCGGAAACGATTCAAGCACTTAAGGCCAATATCATCCAAGCAATCCGTAAGCTACAGCCCGAAACCATCAACAAGGTCTTGGAAAATTGGAGTGATAGAATGCGCTACTGCGAAGCCAGCCGAGGCAGCCACTTGAACGACTTTGTATTCCGTAATTAATGGGAATGTTTGCTCTTACCAATAAAGTCATAATACGTGGACAAAATTTCATTTTGTTCATTTTATTGCATTTTTAAAAAGAAACTTGTAGTTGGCCCACCCTGTATGTGTATATGTGTATATGTGTATTTGGGTGTTATAAGAAGTTATAGAGAGTATCCTTCCAACTGAACTGCGCATCCCATTCAAAGTCATGGTCGTATCCATAACGCTCTGCCAAATTCAAAATATCTTTAAACCAAAGGCTCCGAGTATTTGCTGCGAACCTAACATCCTTAATTGATGGCATCGTCTCTCTCCTTTTGAATGTACTGAATACTCAGCTTAAGTGTCTGTAAAACAATGGGCCAAGTCCTGTTTCGATCATAAGCATGTAGTTAAGCGAAGATGTAGGAAGTCTGAATGTTCTTCGCAGATAGAAGCTTTGTAGCTTTTCTATCTTGGCATGCCATATACACATATGACCTCATACTCCATAGACGTGATATTTTCAACTGTGCGGAATCCTTGACGACGGCTCTGTTCTCCTCGGACCGGTTGATCTTCTGCCATTCTGAGTTAAAGGGTTCCATTGCATAGCATGGTTCGCTATGAAACTGTCACTGTCACTGTCATGTCGGAACGTGTGACCAATCCAATGCCACTTCCGTCGTTGGATGGTTGTGCCTATTGGTTCCTGACCCATTCCCTCGTAAAGGTGTTCGTTAGAGATACGATTGGGCCAGAAAATCCTTAATATGTTGGGCAGGCACCTGTTAACGAACGTTTGCAGCTTTCTTGTCATAGTAATTGTCATGCTCCACGTGTTGCATCCATATAACAGCACGGATTCAACGTTGGAGCGGAACAGTCTTATCTTGGTGTTCAAACTGATTGCATTGCTTCGCCATATTTCGGACAACATCCCGAACGCGGACTTTGCTTTGGCGATCCTGTTAGGTATATCCAGTTCAGTTCCACCATCGACCGAGACAATACTCCCAAGATACTGGAAATCCTCTACTCTCTCTACGGGTTGTCCAGCAATGCATATTTGAGCCGATGAGTTTGTTTGAATTTTAGTTTTTACAAAAAATACAAATATTTGGCGCAACAGCTCTTTAAAGTGCCAGGGCCTAAGCTTCTCGCAACCACTCATGTTGTGTGCGTTATATTTTTCACACGAATGGAAGGGACCTACAGTTTAATGCCAAATCCGAACGGCGATTTGAGAAGCTTTTTCGTGACAGCAATACTCTCGGATGTTTGTCAGACGCTCGCGAGAGGTGGGACCGTGAAAAAACTTTTTGGTATTTTCTGGGATTCGAACTTGGAACCTCATGCGTAGTGATCTGACACACTAATCACTTACGCCACGGCGCCCACAATTTTAGTTTTTGCCGCATTAATTTTCAGCCCGACGACGTCTGCCTACCTCTCCACATCTGCTGTCATTTGGTGGAGGTCCATAATTCTGTGAGAGAGTAAGCGTACATCGTCAGCGTAGTCAAGATTTTTCAGTTGAGATGTAAGCGTCCATCGAATTCCTCCGTTTCCCGTCGACAAAACTTCACGAAGCACATCGCTAATCACCAATAGGAATATGTAGTATTGGTGAAATGATACAGGCTACAGCGCAGCCGTGGCGGAGAATGTTTTAAAGTGGAAGACTTAAGAATAAGTCATCTGCTCTTTGCGGATGATTTGGTCATCCTTGGGTCCTCTCAAACCGAACTTCAGCGCACACTCGAAAGGTTTGTAGCCGTGTTGGAATGGAGGTAAAGGTAAACAAATCGGAAGTAATGGTCATATCCAGAACACCCATTCAGTGCGCTCTGCATGTTAGTGGAGTCCCACTGAAGCAGGTGGATAAATTGAAGTACCTCGGGGTCTTATTCACGAGTGATGGCAAGAGCAATGCCGAGTTATCTTGTAGAATTGGTGAGGCTGGATCAATTTTGAGAGAGCTTGGTCAATCTGTTATAAGGAAGGCCGAACTTAGTGTTCAAGCTAAACTATCGTTTTTTTTATAGAATATCTCGTAGGGATCGAGTATCCAACACCAGAGTACGCGAGGCGCTCAATGTTAAGCAGCAGTTAAGACGTGCCATGATTGCCATGCCATCAGGTAAAAATGTGGTGAACTGTACCAGTATTTCCTGCGAAATCCGGCTTGATGTTCATTGATCAGATTAGATTCTCTAACCCAGGACACTATCTGTTTAGTACGGACTTTCATGGAAGCATTTGGGAATATTATATCCTCATAGTTTACGAGCTGGTGGGTTGGTCGCGGGCAAATCAATTACAGATGCAATCCAAAGTATAAGGATCATAATGGAAAAACATCGTGATTCCCTTAAGGATTTGCATATTGTACTGGTTGACTTTGAAAAGGCATTCGACAGATAACCATGAGATCTGATGTGGGTGGCGCTAAGACTTCGAGGGATTCCAGAAACCTATGTACAGATGATCATGAAGATGTACGAGGGAGCAAAGACAAGAGTAAGATGCCCCGCTGGAGTAACTGAAGAGTTCCCAATCAAAGTCGGAATGCACCAGGGAAGCGTCTTAAGTCCTTTGCTCTTTATTACAGTATTTGATTATCTGCTTGAAGGTAAAGTGATGGACCCCAAGGTACATCAGTTATTCTTTGCTGAGGATGGAGCTATCATAAGTGCGGATCCCTGCAACGAACACTTGATGTGTAGGTGGACGTTTTGGAAGGAAATGCATATCGCATTAGTTCAGAAAAGACAGAGTACTTGTGCTGCCCGTTCTCTGATCCACTCAGGCTTATTGCAGACATTTTTTTGGAATAGAACAGTGCTTCCCAAGTGCGAAAAGTTTAAGTATCTGGGATCTATGATCAATAGCAAAGCAGCCTTTTGATGACGACATCAATCATCGCGTAAGCATAGGGTGGATGGAGTGGCGGGAAAACTCCGCTATCTTTTGTGACCGAAAAATGCCACCTTAGTTGAAAGGAAGGCTCTACACCGCAGTTGTGCGTCCAGCGGTCGCATATGGTTCACAATGTTGGACGATGTACAAAAAGTATGAGAGTAAATTAATGGCAGCTGAGATGAAGATGCTTCACATGACAGTAGGAGTGACAAAGCTTGATCGAATAAGAAGTTCGAAGATCCATGGAAGCCTTCGCGTTGAAGAAACCATCTTAGGAAAAATAGAGCGCGATTGGCTCGGCTGGTATTGTCAGACATAATTTGAACCCCATTAAAAATGCAATGTTAATGAACATTCCAAAGACATCGTGAGGCAGGAGGGGCAGGCCTATAAACTCTTCGATGACATAAATGCAACGACACCAGCATTTGATTGGCCTCTGTAACCATGTGATCCAAAATCGGGAGAACTGCCGATATTTTCTGAGGTCAAACAAGCGAACCCCACAGGCGGATCAGTATAAAAAAGAATTATGATCCCTTGTTTAGAGGTCATAACCTCGCCGAAATAGGACGAAGATAGTTAAGGTCCCTCCTTTTAAGAAGATGGAAGATTATTCCCTTTCGGAAGCTCACCGATACCTTACCGCCCTCAAGTGACTGTAGTTTTAGTCAGACCAGCTATCTCAAAAAGATCGTTAATCATGTAAACTACTTTCGTTGAATATATCTTTGGTGAAACTGTAACGATTTGTTTGATATCAATCTGGAGATGTCTGCAAAATGTTTGACTTTAGTTGAAATCAAGGCTGAGTGTGAAAGTGTCACTGCATTTACGCACGAACAAGGAAATCAAGTACGATTCACCTTTCTAATATCAAAGAACGAATTTAGCGTATAATCAGCGTTATCGCGAATAAATTTTCCCTCGGAACTTTCCCCCAAACAAAAATTAGGTACTTTCAAAAATAGGGAAAAAATTAAATATCGCGATTGCGTTGGAAATTCTCCTGAATTTTCATTCGTCATACCTATTTCTTTCCGCGGAATTATTTCCTCTTTTTTGAAAATACCTAATTTTTGTTCGGGGGAATAATTCCGAGGGAAAATTTATTCACGATAACCCTGAATAGCAATTCTGCAGCAGTTGCATCTCTAGGCTCTATCTGGCGTCTTTGAATACCAAGAAATTCGTTTACAAATTGGAAAATGCCGCTTCCTGGCATTGAGTGACAATCCAATGCTTTAGACGGAATGAATTTAAAAATGCTTGGCTTTCATATTCCCGGGTTATATTGTGTTTCATCGACGTACTACGTACAAATAAATAAACAAATTTATGATGAAGTAAGGAGTTTTATCATCGATGAGTGAACTTTCTATATTTTAGCCGAAGTCAATATTCTATTGAACGTCGATCAGTTTATATGATATGAAAGGTGATATCCACAAAAGGACTTAGATTATGTATTTACTGAAGCCCTGTTTCAAAGACACACACTTACATGCGTGGATAGTCGAACCAGTATGTACGAGTGTGTACATGTATATTTCTAAATGTAAAATGTGTTTTAAAGACATTAAGTACACATTCTTGGACAATTTTGAGAAATTAAAATATTTAGTCATATTGTCACTACAGTGCAGAACTAGCTTAACACAACATTTTTCACGAGAGCAATTTGAAGTTCTTAGAATTGTGAAAAACGTATGAAAAAACCAAACGTACGAGTATAGTCATTGCCAAATGCGAAGTGACCCTGAAGGAAAAGTGTCACATAATTTGGTGTCATGAAAATGTCACCTAAAGCGCAAAATAAAAGTCTCGCAAATCCGGATATGTTAATTCGGAAAACGCAAGATTTCGAACAGAGTACTCTGAAAAAGGAGAACGCCGTACTCCGAAAGAGGCTCGACGAAATGGAGATGTTGTGTCGAGATCTCAAAAGCAAACTTGATAAACTTGAATCTCAAAACGAGTATTCAAAAACGCAGACGGTTATCCACTGTGAGCCTTCTCCGGGTAGCCATCACTACAGTACGGATGAAGAAGAACTCACGCGCGAAACGGATTGGACACTCAAACGAAGACCATCTAAAAAACGTAAGGCCGGTTCATCGCCTGAAGTTGTTCCACAACAGCAACATAATCGCAAAGCGCAGCCGAAACCGGAAAAGCAAATTGAAAGCAAACGCGCCCCTCCACCAATAAATATCACGGGCGTTGCCGACTATAATTCTCTGAGGAAAATTCTAAAAACAACGATCGCTAGTGAATTTAAAGTAACTTCCTTGCGAAACGATACGTGGAAAATCAAGGTTAATGACGCTGAGGGCTATCGGGCTGTATCTCAAAGGCTAAATATGGAAAAAATTCAATGGCATACTTACGAAGACAAGTCTGAGAGACCCTTGAGGGTCGTAGCTAGAGGGCTTCATCCATCATGCGCTAAAGAAGACGTTATAGATGATTTACGCGTTAGAGGTTATAACATTCTCGACGCCGTGAACCTTTTAAAAAAAGAGAGAAAACGACCAGACCGTGGTGAAGAAACTACATTGAAACGTAAGCTTCCACTTTTCGTGCTATCATTCGATAAAATGGAAAGCCAGCAAAAGATATTCAATATTCGTACAATCATGAGTATGGTCGTTAAAATTGAGCCGCTACGTGTCAACACGAAGACAATCCCTCAATGCAAGCGATGCCAAGAGTTTAATCATACACAAGCGTACTGTCGGAAAGAGCCACGCTGCGTTAAGTGCACTGGGAAACACTCTTCGGAAAATTGCAATTTGAGCACAAATGAAAAAGCTACTTGCGTTAACTGCAAAGGAAGGCACCCAGCAAATTATCGCGGTTGCGAGGTCGCTAAGGAATTACAGATGCGACGGAAAAAATCGACAACGCCGATTGTACGGGGAACGAAATCAGTCGATCGGGCTCCTACGTCGGAAGAACGTATTGCTAAGCAGACTAAGCGGTCTCGTAAGCCAGTTGTACAGATTCCTAAGCCGACTGAAAGGACGCTCGAATCAGCAGTGCAGACTCTTGAAACAGTCAATCAGCCTTCTAAGCCGGGTAAACGTACGTCAAAGTCGTCCACTAAAAAGGCTGAACGAAAAATAACCTCTGACAAGCCAGCGAACCCCGTACGTCTGACGTATTCTCAGGCTGCAGTCAAAGCAACCAAACGAAACGTCGGATCACCCTCTGATCCGTTGAATGAAATTCTAAACTGCATCTACGCTAAGTTCGAGGAACAATGTGAAATTAACAAACGGATTCTCGAACGTCTCAGTAACGTCGAAAGCTTTTGTATGGCTAACCATAAATCTAAATCTAAGTAAATATGAACTCTTTGCTTAAAATAGTAGCATGGAATGCAAACGGACTCTTACAAAAATCTAACGAATTAGAAATGTTTCTAATAAGAGAAAATATCGACATATGCTTGATCTCCGAAACCCATCTAACAAGGGAATCGCAGATAAAGATAAGAGGCTACGCTGGTTATCACGCCTATCATCCTTCTGATAGAGCGCGGGGCGGTTCGTCCTTATTCATTAAAACTAACATCGAACATTCGGTCGATATAAGCATAGAGCTGGAAAAACTTCAGTTGTGCGCGGTAAGGGTTAAAAATAAGCACCTGAGTTACAATATAGCATCTGTTTACTGTCCGCCGCGATGCAAACTAGAAAAAGACGACTACTTTCGTTTCTTCAATGCTCTTGGTTCAAATTTCCTTATTGGTGGAGATTTCAACGCGAAGCACACCTTCTGGGGTTCAAGATGTACATCTTCTAAAGGAAAAATTCTCTACGAAGTGGCAAATGAATTCGGTTGTTGTTTTTATTCGGCAGGAAAACCGACCTATTGGCCAACTGACTCACAAAAAATTCCCGATCTTATCGACTTTTTTGTTTCAAAAGGCATTTACGAACAGTTTGTTACAGTCAAAGAATGTTTTGATCTCTCTTCTGACCACTCGCCGGTAATCTTATTACTTGGAGAAGCGCTGATCAAGAAAAAATGACCTCCAAGAATCACTAGCAATAGAACAAACTGGGAGGGCTTTAGAAATGATTGCGAAACAAATATCGCCTTAAATGTATCACTTAGAACACCTTGTGAACTAGAGGACGAAATTGATCGTTTCATGGAAGCAATTCAAAGAGCGGCGTGGAAAAACACGCCTTCTAGAAGCTATAAGATCAACCGCAACGAAAAGTATCCCAGAGAAATCATTGAACTGGTGAGGGAGAAACGAAAAGCACGAAAGAAATGGCAAATCACTCGTGCACCGCAGCATAAAACGATCCTTAACCGACTATGCAATCGGCTTAGAGATAGTATTCGCGAATTTAAAAGCAAAAAGATAGCGACCTATCTTGAAAATCTCTCCGGTGAAAGAGAATCAAATTATTCGCTTTGGAAAGCGCTAAAAGGCATCCGGAAACCTCAAATGCAAGCACCACCAATTCGGAAAATCGATGGAAACTGGGCCAAGAGCGACAAAGAAAAGGCAGAACTTTTTGCTTTGCACTTAGAAGAAACGTTTAAGCCGTTCGACGGCCCTTCGTTAACACCCGACTCCCCAGTCACGACATCTGACAACTTTAAAGTAAAAAAAGTTGCATTGATTGAACTGAGGGAAGTGATTAAAAATTTAAAGACAAAAAAAGCTCCGGGTTACGACTTGATAACGGCGCAGGTGGTTAAGGAATTGCCGAATAAAGCTATTATCAAACTGCTTTATTTGATCAACGCTTCGTTCAGATTGCTTTATGTTCCGAGGCAATGGAAAGTCGCCGAGATTATAATGGTCCCGAAACCAGGCAAACCGCTAAACGAGAAGAAATCATATCGGCCTATTTCCCTATTGCCGGTTATCTCAAAAATATTCGAAAAACTTCTTTCCAAACGTCTACAGCCCGTAATCGACGAAAGACGTCTCATTCCTGACCATCAGTTTGGATTTAGAATTAAACATTCTACAATTGACCAAGTCCACAAAATAACTGACGTGATTGAGAAAGCTCTGGAAGAAAAAAAGATTTGTTGTGGTGTATTTCTTGACGTCTCACAAGGTTTCGATAAGGTTTGGCACGAAGGCTTGGAATATAAATTGCAACGACTACTGCCACGGCAACTCTTTTTAATCTTGCGATCGTACCTCACCGAGAGACTCTTTCGTGTTAAGCACGGAAATGATTACTCTGACTTCAAGGAGATTGCAGCCGGAGTCCCGCAAGGAAGTGTCCTTGGCCCACTTCTATATGTACTCTACACGCGTGACATCCCGCAAGAAAGAAACTGCGTCGTCGCCACGTTTGCGGACGATACGGCGATATTGACAACGGGAGATACTATTGAAGCAGCAACCGGAAAGCTTCAACATGCTATTAATAAAGTCCACGCTTGGACGAATTCTTGGCGTATTGTGCTGAACGAAAGCAAATCTACTCACGTCAACTTTACGTACAAAAAAGTGGATAGATTGCCTGTATATCTAAACTCGGCTCAAATACCGTACGCAAACGAAGCAAAATATCTAGGAATGACTCTAGATGTCAAGCTCAAATGGAAATCGCACGTGAAAAAGAAACGCGACGAACTTCAAAACAAATACTGACAAATGTACTGGCTACTCGGAAAACATTCGAAGTTGAGCCTACATAACAAACTGCTTATCTATAAGCAAGTGCTAAAGCCAGTGTGGACATATGGTATACAACTATGGGGTTGTACCAAGAGAAGCAATAGAAACATCATACAAACTTTTGAAAATAAAGTTCTTAGAACGATCGTTAACGCACCGTGGTATGTACGTAACGAAGATATTCATCGGGATCTGGGAACTCCCAGCGTCGTCGAAGAGATAACAAAATTTGCGCGTAAACACAAAGATCGTGTTCACGGCCATTGTAGCCGTACTATCACTCAACTACTTGACGCGAGCAATTCAATTCGTCGTCTTCAAAGGACAAAACCTTTTGACCTCGCGTCATAGCATATGAAGGTCGTGAAAAAGGCAGGAACTTTCATTGGAATTTAACCCTGTCTAAAGTGCTACATTTATTTTTTAATCACATACGATCATCTTTTTTTAGAATAACGATTCTCGTAAGCGAAAATAAAACTGCTGGATAAGCACTGGTTTAGTTGTAGTATTAATTTTGAGGAGAGGTGTTTTTTTTAGTGAGTAAAAATCTCACACTACCATACGCACGCGCGGTCGGGCCTTATGGTGTCTTTGGAAGATTTTTCACCTGCTCTCGGCAAAAAAAAAAAAAAAAAAAAAATGAAAATGTCGATTTACAAATACATAAACGGACTTAAGCTTGTTCTGCATTGTAGTCACGATATGAGATATGCATTTATTTTTCGGTACAGAGACTCCACGGATCATGTCTCCATAATGTATGTATATTTATGCTGCGCCTATGAGGGAAACAATTAGCATTTTGTTTATAAAGTCATGATATTCAATCAGCTGTTTTCGAGTACTAAAAATGAGTGAAACTTTTTTAAATAATTCGATGTATTTTGCAGTCCGACAACGTATTCAGGCTAGTCGACTTTGCGGCGATACGAAACACTGTTTTGATATTCACAAGGGGAAAGGGCTATCTTTTGATCGAAAAACCTTCAACCAAATCGATCACATTGTGATCGACGCAAGGTACTCTTCCAGTATTCTGGGTGTCCGGACTGTCCGGGCTTTCCGAGAAGCCAGAGTGAACTCAGATCACTACATAGTTGTAGCCAAGGTACGGATGCGGATATCCAGAACGGAGCGAAATCAAGGAAATACTGTGAGGAAGTTTGACGTCGGAAAGCTTCAGTCGCAAGACACCGCCAGAGCCTTTGCTGATCGAGTTTCTTTTAATTCTTTTCTAAATCCTATACTGACGGCAGCAAATGCGGAAGACCAATGGCAATTTTACTAACAAGCCATCAGAGATGACGCCTTTGAAGAACGGGGTTTCTCTCGGCCACCATAATAAAAACCCCTGGTTTGATAAGAAATACCGGCAAGCACATGCAGCAAAACAAGAGACATACAAAGCGGCGCTGTGTGAAGGACGGGGGAGCGGGGAAGAAAAGAGGAACATCTCTCTCAGAAAGAAGAAATAGAAGCATGGGAAGTGCTCGACCGAAGGGATTGAGAGGCTTTATTGCAAAGGAAAGGTAAAAAGAAAATGCCAGGGTTTCGAAGCCTGCAGGGACGAAAGCGAGAAGGAGAACTCTCGCTGCTCCAACAAAATTGGAAAGAACATCACCGAACCGTTCGATGTCAGGAAAAGTATTGGACATGGTGACACGCTATCATGTGATCTCTTTAACATATTACTTGAGAGAATTGTACGAAACTCACCGGAGGCACAATCTTTGACAAGTCTGTACACACGCTATACCGATGACATTGACATAGTCGCAAGAACTCAACGGGCCGTCAGTGGGGCATTTGCGAGTATTGAGATCGAGAAAGCGAAGATGGGTTTAGTGGTCAATAAAAGCAAAACAAAATACATAGTGTCTGCCAAAAAGGAGACCCAACATCGGCGTCCTGGACAGAACGTCACAATAGACAGATTTAATTTTGACGTAGTAAAGGACTTTGTCTACCTAGGTCGAATGTTGAGCTCCGCAATTGACATCAATGGGGAAATCAAATCAAAGAATTACTCTTGTCAATTGCTGTTCCTCTGGGCTAAGAAGGAAATTGAGTAACAAAGCCCTATCTCGAACTACTATGGTAGCTCTGTATAAGACACTAATCATCCCAATCCTGCTGTATGGCGCTGAGATATGGACTTTGTCACAATCGGATGAGGATGCCCTTGGTTACTTTGAGGGAAAAGATCTTCAACTGATCTTTGGTCCCGTCTGCATAGACGGCGAATGGAGAATGCCGAAGTGTACGGCTTATACAAGGACATCGATTTAGCCAGAAGAGTTCAAATACAGTGACTAAGATGGCTGGGTCGTGTAAAGCGGATGGAGTCAAACGTTTCTGCTAAGAAAGTCTTCGAATCCACTCCGGATGAACGGTCCAGTAGACGACGACCTCGCGGTAGGTGGCGCAAAGAAGTAGAGGGGAATCTCAACCAACTTAGCGTGCGCAACTGGAGGCAGCTGGCTCGTAACCGGGCTGGCTGGAGGAGTTTGGTTGAGGCCCAGGTTCATCCCGGACTGTAGCGCCATCTAAGTAAGTAAGGTTATAACGCGCAGGACAGGAAAAGACAAAGTGAGAGCAAAGAGAAAAACCATCCATTTTGTCTGAAGTACAATGGATCATATTTGGTTTGAAGGTGTTAATGTTTGGATTTCCTGTATTTCCTCACGTGAAAAACTTCCTGCAAGAATATGAATCGAGTATATATTGGGAAACTTTGCATACACCAGGAGCGAGGATGGAGAGAAGCTGGCTGTAGCTAACGCGGAAGCAGGCGATATAAGGCTGGCAGAAACCCACTTCACGCAAGTCCATCCCGACCATCCTTAGGGTTTTCTGATGGTCATGGTGGAACTGATTCCATTAAAAGGTGAATGGTTCATCCAAAGGAGTATCGGGATTCAATAAATTGATAATTGTTCTCACCGCAACCGGTTGCAGAAAGCAGCCTCACTAAGGCCAAACTAGGGCCATTGTGGTACCACATGTATCCATCATCCCCTGGGAGACCTGCCCTTGGAACCAATTGGAACTTGTTCTGAAGCGCTGGAGGCTGCCGATGCTAACGTTAGCTAGCTCGCCTAAATTGTCGAAGAGGCAGGCTCGTATGTATAGTCTTCTGCGAGCGGAGAGAGCCTGGCACGTAAAAGGAAGGTGTAGTATGGTGCTTCTCCTCTCGCATCCGGTAAAAATTTAATTTAAGTACGTTCTATTGTGAAGTTATTTAGGCTATTTACTACGGATTCCATTCCATTAAATAGCCTGAGCTATTCTCAGTAGGGTTATGTGAATTCAAAAAATCGACGGGATATTAAAGGGTTTTTTGGGTGACGACAACTGCGTCTATGGATTTCTACATGTTTCATCTATTATGACAACGGACGTTGAGAAAACGAGTAAGTACTAAGCAATATGAAAGAGAGTCGATAAGGGACGTGATGATATAATGTGGATAACTGATCATTGGTGAAGACTGCATCAAAATTGGTTCAGTGACATGGAAGATTATAGCGAAAAAGAAATATGAAATATTCTCATTTGAAAGTGTAGAAGTACAATAAGAAGTGGGCGATGATGATAAATACATTGGCTAGCGAACTGCAATGCGTTTATGATAAGAGCAGGCAAGTGAAGATAGAAAAGGAATAACATGGTAGGATATATTGAACGGATCGATGAAAGGAAAGTAGACTTCTAAACTAGATACCTAGATTTACTATAATGGGTGAGTATTCCACCCCAGAAGACATCGTTTATATTGCTTAAATAAATTGAAATATGGGGTAAGTATCTATTCCCAGGATTATAGTGTATAATTAAAGTATCAGGTTACATAGAAGTAGATAGAAATCAAGCGGCAAATAGACTAGCAAGTAAAGGCTCAGAAACTGTTTGAACAAGGATTGCTAGAAATAAAGATCTGGTTAAGGAAGGTACAAGATAGAAGGAGCAAACCTTCTGTTTGAAGGCGCCTAAGGAAGCAAAATAATAACTGTGCCAGAGAACTCTATGCACAAGCAAACAGATATTTCAAAGATGGCAAAGCTCCAGGCTCAGATGGAATTCCTGTTGAGTTTTATACGTATGGTTCTCCTGAACTCATAAAGCAGCTACAATGCATTTTTAATAATGTGCTAAAATATTGAGTAATTCCGAACCACTTCAAAGAAGCACTGATTTTTCCGATATATAAGAAAGATAGCACGGGGAACGCGTCAAACTATCGTGGCATTTCCTTCTTGAACGCATCATACAAAATTTTTACTTCCATTCTGCAATGCCGATTAAACACGTGGATCTTCTTCTTCTTAGATGGCGCTACAGTCCGGGGTGGATCTGGGCCTCAACCAACAAACCTCTCCAGCCAGCACGGTTACGAGCCAGCTGCCTACAGTTGCGCACGCCAAGTTGGTTGAGGTCCCCCTCCACTTCTTTGCGCCACCTACCGCGAGGTCGTTCTCGTTTGGTTCAGTTTTAATCGCCGTGACGAACGCACGTTATTCCCTGTGTCTGTATCGTAGGGGAAAAAAAAAATTACTAACCTAGTTTTCTCTATAAGTGTTGAGCAGGTATTCATATATCTTGCCAATCGAATCATATTTTTTGAGATAGTGATTCTAATTAAAAAAAAAAGCACAAACAGTGGAAAACAGTGATTCAATTAACAATCGTGCTCTAGAATCCATTCTGGAGCACATCGCTCAAGAAAGCAATAACAACTTGTGCACTAACCCTGGTGAAAATAAGACAGGACTCTACATAGCCATGTCTAACATATCAAAAGACTTAGGTGATAATACACCTATCACAATTAACAATCCTGATAATAATCAAGTCAGCAACAATAATTTCGTTGATTCCCGTGTGGTCATGGGTGCAGACGACATCAACAGCAGTGATAGGACTACTGTCATCACAAACCTCAAACATGCTGTAAATAATTATGGAAGCAAAAAAAACAAGACGGAATGCTGCAGACGACATCGAATCTTCCGCTCAATCAAATTTGTCGAATAATCCGTTTGCTATACTTTCAGAGATAAGTTCATCATCAGCTTCTTCAATTTTACCTGATAGCAAGAAATCCAAAAAGGCGCGAAAACAAACGTCATAGATGCTCAAACCGACAACACGCCAAAAGATAAACAGGTTGCCAATGGTGACTCAAATCATGCTGTAAGCAATAAGTATTTCTGCCCACCCATATTTATTTTTGGTGCGAATTGCAGCTTAATAAGCACTGTATTAAATCTAGCAGCCACTGAGTGTAAAGTTGATAATCTGAATCATAAATTTGTTAATTTGGTTATAGAAAAACTAAAGTATATGTAGATAATGCAAATGTTCATAGATTAGTTATTGAAAAAATCCATGGAACAGGTATTGGAGCTTTCTCTTTCTCATCTAATGGAACTAAGCGGGCATCTATCTTATTGAAGGGTGTTGATGGTGATACTTCTGTGGAGGTAATAATGCGTGCTGCGGTGTTCTAATATCATTGTCTGTGGTGATCTTAATAGCGATTTGTTAACTAATGGTGGGTTAATGAATGATATGAGCTCCGTTAACATGTGCCCTGTCAATGTTCGGACCCCAACTCGTTTCTCCCAATTTGAGAGCACCCTTCTGGATGTATTTTTTGTAACCGACACTAGTAAAGCGCTATTCTACGACCAGTTGTCTGCACCTGCTTTTTCACGTCATGACGTTATTCATCTAACGTATGATTTCAACATACCTTCACCATCAGTTCGATCATGTAAATTTCGTGATTTTAAAAGCATTGATAGACTGGCACTCGAAAATAGTGTTAATAGTATTCCATGGGAAAATATTTTTTACATGGCATCTGCAGATGAACAGGTTGAGTTTCTGAACGCTAATGTTGTTAATCTCTTTAACGAACATGTCCCTATTAAAACAAAGGTGTTAAGATCTACCTCACAGCCTTGGTTCACAAATGACATTCGTCGGCTTTTGAATAAGAGAAACGAAGTTTACAATCGGTGGAAGCAATACAAAATTGATGAGGATCGTCGTCGGTATCGCTTGCTTCGTAACCAGATAGTCACTGCTATCCGCACAGAAAAGGCAAGAGTGCTTACAAACCGGATCGCCACATCAGGTAACGGGCGAAAACTCTGGAACAACTTGCGTAGTATGGGAATTGGAAGGCAAAAACCAGACCCGCTAATAAATTCTGACTGTGATGAACTCAATTTTAAGTTCATCTCCCAAGTTCCGCAGCCCTTGTCTGATCCTTCAACCCTCACGTATGAAAATCAAGCGTCTACAGGATTTAGCTTCTCCAGGGTCGAGCCGGCTGATGTGGTTGAAAGTGAGGTATCGATCAAATCGAATGCAGTAAGTCTGGACGACGTTCACCCGGTTTTCGTAAAAGCTCTCCTTCCCAAGCTTTTACCTTTTTTAACACATTTACTAAACACGGTCCTAACAACGTTTGTATTTCGTACACAGTGGAAGCTTGCAAAGGTCATTCCCATCCCTAAAGGAAGAAACAAGAATAAGTACAGACCTATATCAATACTCCCATTCCTCTCTAAAGTGTTTGAGAGGATCATTCAAACACAGATTAATACGTATCTGAACCATAAAGGTTTGCTTTCCAAATTTCAATCAGGTTTTCGTCCCAATCGAAGCTGCACAACAGCAGTTCTGAACGTTGTTGATGATATTAGAAGCGCAGTAGACAGCGATCAGATAACCTTCTTGGTGCTTCTTCATTTCTCGAAGGCATTCGATTCGATAAGTCATCCCGTATTATGCAACAAACTATCAAATCTGTACGATTTCGCACCTGAAGCAGTGAAATTAATTTTCTCATATCTATCAGGTAGAAAGCAAGCTGTAGTAATTGGAGATAAGACATCAGTATTATTAAGTTTAAAGCAAGGTGTCCCACATGGCTCAATATTGGGGCCACTTCTTTTCTCTTTGTACATTAATGAAATTCCTGAAATTGCTGTCCAATCTCTTATACATATGTACGCCGATGATGTCCAGTTACATAAAAGTTGTCCTCTGGGACTCATAGAACATTGTGCTCAGCCAATAAACGAGGACCTACAAAATATTTATAACTGGTCGCGAGTCAATAGCTTAGTACTAGATCCTGAAAAATCTAAAGTCATTGCGATCTCTAAGAAATCTGTAGACTTATCGTACTTCCCTCGAATCTACCTAAATAATGCTCCTATAGAATTTGTTGACAATGCAAAAAACTTGGGAATTATATTTAATAGAAATTTAACCTGGAAGGACCACGTTAATTCCATTGTCGGTAAAGTATATGGTGCTCTTCGATCGCTTTGGGTCACAAAAGATTTCACTCCTTTAAAAACACGCAAAATGCTCGCTGAGACATTAGTTATACCTATCCTTACTTATGGATGTGAAATCTTTTGCAAAAGCGATGCTGTGAGCCAGAGAAAACTTAATGTGACATATGGTATAACAATATCGCGCTATATATTTACGGTTTAAGGAGGTACGATCATGTCTCGAGATTTTCTAAAAGTATCTATGGTATGTCGTTTGATAACCTCTTAAATTTTCGAACACTTTTGCTACTATTTAATATAATTCAGAGCCATCACCCTTCCTATCTTTACAATAGACTTCAGTTCTCAGCATCAAACAGACTTTCACAGCTCATTCTTCCCCGGTTTTCGTGTTTGACATCCGAAAGGCAATTTCTCGTCAATGTCGCCCGCTTATGGAATTCTCTACCACCCACTGTAAGAAGAACAAGTAATCTCACCGAATTTAGGACGCGATTGCAATTATTCCTCTCTGCATCCGATTAGTTTTCCGGTCTTTCTGAACCAACATAATTTTTATGTTCTCTCTTTATAGCTGTTTTTCTTCTTCTTTCTTTTTCTTTTTCCCTTTGATGATTGAAATGATGTGTTCTTTTTGCTTTCTTTTTTGCCAAGCTCCACAAATTTATAAGATATTGTATATAAATAAATAAATAAATTGTAATTGAAATTGTAAATAAAGCTGCTCCAAATGTTAGAATTAGCAAAATATCTCCTTTTACTACATTAAATTCCATCGAGTCAAAGACAAAATTAAATATTTTCTTTATTCAGTTAGAAATTGGAAAATCTCCCAAAGATCTTACTCACATAAAGTATTTGCTTCACCATCGTGTTTATTGGGATAAAAAGCACAACAAAACAATCATAAAGTGCTATCGATGTCAAAGGTTCGGACACACTAGCGAATGTTGCGCCTATAATAGCCGGTGTGCATTGTGTGGGGAATCTCATGATTCAGGGATTTGTATCGATTCTAATAGGGCTCTTAAAGAAAATAATCAAGAAGTTCCTATACCCAAATGTGTAAATTGTGATTCTGTAGGACATGCTGCTAATAATAAGGACTGCCCATCCTTTCTAAGGTATAAAGAACATCGTAAAATGTTATCTCAAAGAGCAAAATATTTAGTAAACAGAAGTAGAATGCAGGTGCAGGACACAATTAATGCATTTACTAACAATAACTTTTCTTATGCCGATATGGCAAAAAAACACCGAAAAGGTAACTTCGAAAACTAAACAGACGACTATTGTTAACACCCAGACACCGAAACCTCATCCTATTGAAGAAAATTCCCAATCAAGTAGCATTAATGATTTTCTTAACGAATCAAGTAACGTATTTAACATATCCTTTACAGATCTATTATTTAAAATTCGCCAATTTTGGGCCAGTTATCAAAAATTAGAAACCAAAGAAGAAAAGATGTTCGCATATCTTACCTTGTTTGCCTCCATTGTTATATGATCCAATCCACTACACTTAAAACTATCTCGATTAATATAAATTCCATAATTTCCCACGATAGAAGACTTGCTCTGATTAATGTCCTCAAAAGTTGTAGCCTGATATTTGTTTCATTTCAGAAACCAGATTAAGCAAAAGACATATGCCTATTTTTAATGGCTATAACATCATAAGAAATGACGATGGGAGAGGAACTACCATCGTTATTGATGAAAATTTTAAGCTGAATAAGGTTCCTTTTCATAGCAACATTTTTTCAGTTTGTCTTGGTGCTTTAAACTGTCAAAACCATAGGGGAGCAAGGAAGCGAATACTCATTGGAAGTATTTATATACCATCGTCAGCCGGTCAATATCTTATGAGTGAACTTGATAGGCTATTTAGTATTGCAAACACTTTCGATGCAGTAATAATTGCAGGCGATTTTAACGCGAGGCATCCAAATTGGGGTGATCCAACTAGAAATGCCAATAGGAGACCAGTAAACAATTGGTTTTAGAATGGTCCATTTCTTCAACTTGGTTCTGTTAAACATATTCAACATTATCCCGATACTGATACCACCAAAATACTACACTAGTTTTAGAAACACCAATTGGGATGTATTTAGAAGTCAACTGAATTCTAGTTTATCACAGTTAAACATTCCTAGGGAAGGAAATATCTCTAACTCTGAAATAGATAATGCGATAAGTGACGTAAATAGGAAAATTATTTCGTGTATTCAAAGCAACTCATCTAATGAAAAGATAAAAGACCAAAGTTACAGTAATATCTCCGCACAAACTAATAACCTTATCAAACTTCGATCCATTTGGTTGAGAAAACTTAAGCGAATCTATTACCGTCATTTTAATAGGGTAAATAGGGAGTATGTAGAACTGGATACAATGCTTAAGTAAGTTGATTAAGGAAAGAGTGAAAATGGATATCAATAAAGCGTTCAGGGAACGTTTGCACAAAATTAGACCTTCCCCGCAAGCCTTCAAAGAAATCGATCGGGTAACTGGAAGAAAATACTTTGGGACTGATATTGCTAAAGATATTCTTAATTATAACGGTCAAGAGTTAGCTGATATTGAATCTAAACTTAATGTCTTTAAAGATGTATATTCAAATATATATTTTGAAAGAATACCTAATTTTGACCAAACCTTGACGAGCCAAGTACTTCAAACAGTGGACGATTTTAAAACCACTCAAGAAAACTTGTATCTGACATCCTTTTCTCCAAACAACACGGTACTTAACCAATTATCGTCCCCATTTACTACATCCAATAAAATAAATCTACCTACATAGAATTAATATAAATTACAAAAGGTCGCATCAGATTCCAAACTTTGTGCTACGAAAATGTCCACATTCATTGGATATTACTCTTTCGGTCATATTTAAGCATTGTATTAACAATGATTATTTTCCCACAGTCTGGAAAAGGTCAAAGATCTTATCCATAGCTAAAAAAAAAGCACGAGAGATGTTAAGGAATTTCGGCCTATATCACTGTTATCCAATGTAGGAAAGTTATGTGAGCGCGTTTTAGCAGAAAACCTAGATCAGTATTGCGAGGACATGATATCATTCCAAATAACCAGTTTGGCTTCAGAAAGGGACACTCGACGGAGCATGCTTCATTACTTCTGTGCAACAATATAGTACATAACCTGAGGCAAAGAAAATGTACTGTTGTATTAGACATAGACTTACAGGCGGCGTTTGACTCTATTTGGCATAAGGGGCTGATTTTTAATTAAGTCGTAACTTTCCTGTTACTCTCACCAGAATGATCATTAGCTTTTTAAGTTCAAGAAGTGCCGGTATATCTATTGGTTTGGAGGTATCTGAGGAATTTCCGGTCCTTTCGGGCGTTCCCCAAGGATCTATACTTGGACCCAAGTTATTCAATATTTTTGTTCAAGATTTTCCTTTCAAAGAACCGATTGCGAACAAGCCCGGAGCTATTTTGTACGCTGATGACACCATCATTTTGGCTAGTGATGTAGGACCTCATGTTGCCCTAAATAAAGTTAGAAATTCGATACCATCTTTGGTAGCAATGTTATCAGTTTAAGAACCAAGCTACGACTGTTCCGCTCCAATGTAGAATCAGTGCTGCTTTATGGGTGCAGTACTTGGAAGATGGACACCATTAACATACGCAAGCTGCAAGTCTTCGTAAACAAATACTTAAGAATCATCTTGAGAATTTTTTGGCCGAACCGCATCTCGAACGAACAACTTTATTTGAGAACGGGTCAATAACCTATGGCCCTATGGGTGTGGCAATGGATTGGACACACCTGTTATACCAAGCCAGGCAATTCTTTGCAACTTCTGCAGCTTGGCTGCCGTTGTCTGTTGGAGAGCTTTTGGCCACCATATGTGATATTGGGCCTCGCTATCATTATGTACAACCAATGTATCATTTTGTGAGAGAGATCCCAAAATCTGCCGTATAGGCTTCTGCTAACCCATAGTGCTCTGGTAGCACGCTCTGTGGCGGACTTGATATGTGCATTCCAATTAAGTCATTTGTCAAGTATTACTCCAAGCTACTTGACTACGGTGGAATAAACTAGTGTCGTGCCTATTACAATTAAATAGGCTCAAGGTTGACCTGTGTCTTACTTGTGAACGGTACCAGAATGGTTTTACTAGGATTAATGGATAGTCCTTCTTTATTGCACCATTCAGAAACTTGATGTAGTGCGCTTTGCATGACGTTGGAGACTATCGTGTCGTGTTTACCACTATTAAAAACCACCAGCTCATCAGTATAACCGATAATGCTGCAGCCTAATCTGTGAAGATCTACAGTAGGTTGTCGATGAATATTGACCATAACAGGGGGGAGAGAAATCCGCCTTGTGGGCAGTCTTTGGCTGCAGTTACAGACATCGACACTCCCCCGGAGGAGGAAGTAATGGATCGACTTACCAGCATGGTCCTAATCCATTGGTTGGTCGATTCTTCGATACCTCCGCTACTAATCGCCCTTACGATCGAGTCATAACCAGTGTTATCGAACTCGCCTTCAAGGATATTTCCTTAGAACTGAGTGTTCCCTCTTTTTGACGAGATGATGAAGGGCACCAACTGTGAAGTTGCCTTTTCTGTATGCATACTGATTCGAGTGCAGAGGGTTAGACAGATCTAACCGGTCTCTAATGTGAACATCAATCAGTCTGTCCATTGTCTTGAGGACAAAGAATGTTAGACTTATGGGTCTATAGGATTTATACAGCTCGCTAGGCCTATTGCCTGGTTTGGGAATGATTACTACATTTACCTGTCTCTACTATAAGTCTGTCAACCCCAGCAGGATGAGGTCGATTGATTTTTGCAGAAGTGTCGGAAATAGACCGTCACCGCCGGGAAGGCGGGTTTGAAGGTGCCCACTGGCCATTCAACTTTGTCTGGGCTGAATTTTTTTTCAGATAAACTATTAACTCTACTATCCACGTAAACCCTATGGTCAACTGTGTTCGAGTACACATGAGATGTGTGAAGAGATGAGCCTGGGAAATGTACTCAAAGCAAGGTTCTAAGTGTGTCCGTACGGTCCGTCGTGTGGGTTTCGTCATACTTCTTCAATATCCTACACAATTGACATGATCGTTTACAAGCGATTTATGGATTCGTGCCGCTATTGGCAAATCGGGAATGGTCTCACAGAATTTCTTCTAAGCAGCTCGCTTAGATTGTCTCAGTTCTAGACTGAATACTGTGAGAGCAAACCTACATATATGTGTCCCACCTCTTCGTTAGCTTTGCAGAGTTGCGATGGCAGCATTAGGTACAATACTTAATCTCACGCCGCTGCCTCTTACAGTGCAGAAAGAAGCTATGCTGAGTGCTCTTAGGCTACCTCAGATACAAAAACTGAAACACGGCAATTTCACATGCCATCTGAGCATTCCTGAAAACGTCCAGGGCCTATCCGGTTCACTAAAGCAGTTGGACTAGATGAAGTGCTCGAATTCGACTATCTCATCACCTAGAGCCCTAGTTTGGGGCACAACCTACATATCATATATCCACCATAAACCACACGTCTACGTAAATCCTCGTATCTTTCCGTTACTTTTACCACTTCCTAAGCAGGCAAACGGAATCTGTAGCTTTGTTAAGGCATTTTGAATAGGTAAAACCTTAGTGGTTGTGCTTTATGAATAATACGACGGTTGTCAGTAGCAAACCGACGATTCCATCGGCACTCTTGCGCGATCATTTCTAACCCAATTCATGCGTAAGCACACTTCATGCTTCCATCCATCTAAAAAGTCATTGGACCTAAACTGACCGCATTGCGTATCTACATCCTTAAACACAAAAAGGAAAAAAAAAAAAAAAAACAATATTCAATTGGATTTTCACCCTTGATCGGATCACTTAAACGGGAACAAAAGGATCACCAAGTGGTTGAGAAATTGCAAAACAATTGGATTACCCCTCAGGTCAATTGAGGATGAAAAATGCCCTGCACGTGTTGGGTGCTCATTTATTTACGATCAGTAGTGGTAGCGGCTTCCTTTTACATCCTCTGTGCGATCGTTTGCATGTCCATTTGTTCAGCACAATCGGAAGTGAAACCAGAAACGTTGGGCGTTTGAAACGTTTTATTATTCATCTTTGAGAATATGATGCAACCAAACGGGGACGACATTAGCTGATATCTGAGTATGTGCTTGGGAGACGGTTGTACTCACTTCGGAGCACGTTCTTGTACGTTTTGTCATAAACTGCAAACAGGAGGTCAGCAGTGTTAGGAGGTTCTAATCGGAAGGATATTGTGACTTAAGAAACATCTGGACGTTGGAAGACTAGGTTAAGCGACTGTCTGACGAAATTGATGGGAAAGAGAGCACGGTTACCTTTAGCAAAATGTGTATCTGCACTGCCTCAAGTCATGCGAAAGTCACATGGTAGCCTTTGGGACTCATCCAGAACACGAGGTGAACTAATCGGAAAGATATTGGGACTTAAGGAACATCTGGACGTTGCAAGACTAGGTTAAGAGAATGTCTGACGAAATTGATGGGAAAGAGAGCACGGTTACCTTTGCAAAATGTGTATCTGCACTGCCTCAAGTCATGCTAAAGTCACATGGTAGCCTTTGAGAGTCATCCAGAAAACGAAGTGAACTAATCGGAAAGATATTGGGACTTAAGGAACATCTGGACATTGCAGGACTAGGTTAAGCGAATGTCTGGCGAAATTGATGGGGAAGGGAGCACGGTTACCTTTGGCAAAATATGTATCTGCACTGCTTCAAGTCATGTTAAAGTCACATGGTAGCCTTTGGGAGTCATCCAGAACACGAAATGAACTAATCTGCAATAAAAAAGAAAACAACAACCGCACATTGTACGACGAAAGGCTTAAAAATCGATGACATGGCACATCACCGACGAAAGACAAGAAAACTGAAAGTAAGGCGCTGTTGGACTTAATCGCCCCAAACAAAAGCTCATTGCACGACAATACTTGAACCCCTGGCCATTGTCACGTCCCGTAACCGTAACCAAACAACAAGAGATACAGCCAATACCACCATCTCTCGTCCACCATTAATCACATTTAATTAAAATATCGAATTAATAAACCAACAAAAGACGAATACGCGCTGACAATCGACACTGAAAACATCCACAGACACTGATGCGGCTGAGAAGAGAAATAGTGGAACAGAATGTAAACGGTAAGCCACCACCACCAACCATCATCGGATTCTTGCTCTGCTGTCTTGGGAGTTCGCGTGCAATGAAGCCCCACTGTATATATAGATACACGAGCATGACACAGCGTTTCTGAGAGCTCGCTGAGTTGGATTCTTTCGTGAACGCATCCAACGCTGATGGTTGATTACAAATCTTTTTCCACTTGTTAAATACTCCGATTGTCAATTGTCAGCACATTTCCATTATCCCCATTGGGCATTGGAGGTTTGCAGCAGATAAAGAGAATTCCTGCTGCGGGGCCAGCTTACTAACGAGGGTATTGACGAAAGTATCTCTCGATGATCAGAATAAAAAAAATATAAGTGAATGAATTCTTTTTTCTTTTTTTTTTGTAATTTGAGATGATGACAAGGAAGGTCTGGGAATGCAGCCGGATGGTGGAATTTAAATAATTTTGAATTAAATATAAGAAGTTTATGTATAATATGAAAACCAAAAAAAAAAAGGCACAAATACATCTGCAATTTTCAGCCTACGGCAGGCTTGATGATCAGCCCTATCCATGAACTTCTTATAATTGAGTGAAGAGGGTCTGCTGAAGTACTTGGCGCTAAATTTAAACAATTTTGATCGACAAAGGATGCCAGAAATGTCATCAAGTCCCAAAGTTTTGTCCTGTGCATTCGGGTCGGCTCGTTTGAGTCTGGGCTATTACTATTATTTGTGACTGTGATCTAATAGTCTATTGTGTCCCACTAATGCCTTGCAGAGGCTTGTGCTCTCATTAGAGTTGCCCTCGCATTACAATTACTTCCAGAATCAGATTTGAGAATCGTGCACTCAGTTTCGGCGAGAGTAGACCACCCTAGAGTACCATCTTTAGTCCAGCTTCTTTGAAGAATTTTAAAATGAGAAGCTGGGGTATCCTCATCTGATAATAACTGGTACTTGCCTAGATTTTTTTTTTTTTGTTTTGGTTCAGTGCCCCACAAGACTCCAGAATGCGCTCCAGAGTCTCACTCGACTCGCTGCAAAATCTGCAGAGTCCTTCATATTCCTACACCTAGTTTCCTTAGATATTCCTTTGGCCTACAGTGCTCCGTTAGAAAATGTATTAGAATGCGTAGGACATTCTTATTTAGGTTGATACATGCTTCTAATCTTTGCGGCTTCTTTGTTTGCCTCATACCTTGAGTGTTATTAATCCAGGTACTTCTCCTGCTTGCTCTCTCTGCTTTCCTGAATACTTTCTCTTAGGGTATGGTCTCCTATTTCAGAGAATGGTTCAGGACATATAAAGTGTTCTTCTGCCCTTGTATTCCGACGTGGTCCGGTTACTTTATTTCATTTCCTCAGATCGTTAAGCTTGTGTACTCAGATGGACCAATAAATACGGCCTCTCCGTTAGCCCGACGAAGACGGAGCTAGCTGTATTCACAAGAAAACACAAGCTCTCTGACTTCACTCCGCCCAAGATAAGGGGATCCACCCTCAAGCTTTCAAATAGCGCTAGCAATAAGACTGAGAGGCTCCAAGCAGTGGAAGGAGCAACGCACGGGACAGGCCAATATACTTTCGATGCACCGTCATCTTCCCAATTCCACTGACCATCTGCCCACTCGATACCGGACAGAACTGAGTGGACGCAACGCAATGTCCTTTACAACGAATCGCTGTCAATTTTTACGGACGGGTCCAAAACCAAGGACAGAGTCGGTGCCAGAATTTTCTCAGAAGATCTGCACATACACCTCTCCTTTAACCTTCCAGACCACTGCAGCGTTTTTAAAGCCGAAATCACTACAGTTCGCAAAGCCGCTGACTGGCTAGCGGCTAGCACACTATCAACACCTGATATTGTTATTTACGTCGACAGTCAGGCAGCCATCAAATCCCTCGCATCCAGCACTACGAGATCTAAGGCAGTGAAAGACTGTCGCATATCTCTTAACGAGATAGCTGGTCAGTACAACCTCACCCTTTGCTGGGTACCAGGTCACTGTGACATACCGGGGAATTGTGCAGCCGACGTACTAGCACGACAAGGCTCCACTGGTACAGATAGCATAAGCATTACCGACATCGAAGCGCCAGCGTCTTATGTTAACTACCTTATTCAAATTGTCGCCGAGAAAGTAGCCAATCACCGATGGCAACATCTAGACCAATGTTATACCGCCAGAAAGCTCTGGCCGACACTCAATAAATCCAGGTCCATCGGACTCTTGAAGCACAAGAGAGGAACCCTCTCAAAAATAACAAATGTCCTCACTGGACACTGCGTCATAGGAAGACATGCCCAAAGATTAGGTATCCCTCTTAATGACTTCTGCAGAAGCTGCAGAGATGAAGAGGAAGAAGAGACCATCAGTCATCTCCTGTGCGCCTGTCCTGCGCTCGCCAACATCAGGAAGGCCACTCTGGGTGAATACTCCTTACAATGATCTTAATGATCTCGGCAACGCCTGCACGGCTAAAATTCACGACTTCATTCAACAAAGCAAATGGTTCCAAGAGTAAGAGGGTGACCCACCCGCCTTACACATCGGCAGTACAATGGACCTACTCTCTGGTCTAAGTACATCCTCATCGAGGGCCGATCCTAAACCAACCAACCAACCTAAGCTTGTGTAGGCATTGCCACGTTAGTTTGGACTTGACGATATGAGCGCCAAGTGCCCTGTTTGCTATATCGCAGTTTCTGTAGTTTCTATCAAGATATTGGTGTTCTTACCCAACTGGTTCGTTTTGCCCATGCTATGGCCGCATAGGTGATCAAATGGCTCGATATATCCACCTTAAGATGCCTGGACTCCATCCCAAAAACCTGCCCGCTAGGCTGTTGCATCATAGCAGCGCATGTAACCTTCATAGATATTTTTTTTGCAGTTTTTTCCAGATGAGTTTGCTGTCTAGGTGTAGACATAGATACTTTTTTTTTGTGTCGGAAGGTGGGAATCTTTTAAAGACGAAACTGAGAACGTACTCAGTAACAGTGTGGAATTTCCATCCACTAAACCCACCTCCTTTCCTACTCCTGGTCCTCTTGGCACTGCTGTCAAGTATTTCATCGCGAGTGGGGACTTCAGCCCTGGGCACTTGGCTCATTCGTGTTGGCAGCCTGCTGCGCTGCGCTTTGTTGTCGCTCCTGTATTCGCTGCTGCTTCATAATGGTTGCCACAGTGTTGCTAATTGCTCTCCAGGCATCTTTCCTGCTCATCATCTATTTGGTGATGATGTCTGGGATTAGGTCCTCGCCCAGTTTGTTCACCAGCTGGACACGAGGGTATCACAGACAATGAGAAAGCCGACGAGCTAGCAAGAATGGGCTCAGCAGCCCTAATGGAACAAGTTGACCCCCCTGTGCGTATCCCGCCTTGCACACTCAAGATCGCTGCAGGGAATAAAGCCATTAGAGAGGCAAACACAAGATGGATCTCCATGGAAACTTGTGCTACCACTAGGAAGCTATGGCCGTCCTTCGACAAAGCAAGGACCTAGAGAATTACTCAGAAAGATAGGAAATCCTTTCCACCCTCGTGGGTATTAACAGGGGGCACAATACCCACCGGTGCCACTTAAAGAAACTACGCCTGACGGAGGAGGAACTCTGTAGAGGCTGTGGTGACGTTGGAATTTTTGAGGATACTACCCACTTCCTGTGCCACTGACCGGGTCTTCAACACTCCAGGAAAAAGTTCCTTGATAAATATTTCCGCCAGGATCTCAAGGAGCTCTCCGTCGTTCCAAAGGAATGATGCTGACTTCCATCAAATCATCAGGGTGGTTTGTATGCAGAAACGATGTAAGTGATTGAGTTTGTATAGTGTTTTGCCGATTTTCACTAGGTCTCAATGGGTAATCGATTACTTTTTCCCCTATGTGTATCACAATGGGTCAACGCTGACCTGAGTGTAGCAGAGAACGTTTCTCCCTGCCAGCCCACATACCTTACCTAACCTAACCTTGTTCACCAGCAGGTGCCGTTCTTCGTAATATTGTGGACAATGGAATATGTTCCGCTTTGTTTGATTGTCGTCGAGTCCAATCTGCGTCAAGTAGAAATTTAGCGCCCGATGCTTCCTATTGATTCAATCTCTGCCACCGAATTTTTAAAAATGCAAAATGATAGCCCTCCTAAAACCTGGCAAACCAGCGGATAATCCTGAAAGCCACCGCCCCATCGCTCTTTTTAGCAGCTGCTACTGAAAAAAGTTATCTCCAATGGAATCAGCCCAACCATTAACCAATATAGCCCCTTGAGCCGTCTTTCGAACTGGACGAAGCTGTACGGACCAGGTGCTGGATATGAGCAAATGCATAAAATATCCGTGCCTTTTATTGATCTGACAGCGGCGTATGACACGGTGTTATGGCAGGGTCTAGTCTACAAACTCCTGAAGATTATAGCCTGTTGAACAGTGGCTAACCTAATCAACAACATGTTGTCTAATAGAGTATACCAGGTGTTTCTCAACGATGCTAAAAGCGACATAAAGAAACTTAACAATCGACTCCCGCAACGTTCAGTATTGGCACCAACCCTACTCAACCTGTACACATTCGATAGGTATATCGTAGAGGCCTTGTCCACAAAATTCTCATATGCCGATGACATCGCTATAGCTACTCAACACAAGAACGTATCAGTAACCGAACATATTCTCAACACCGACCTTGAAACTGATGAACACATACTTCAGAGAAAGGCGACTATGTCCTAGTATGTCTAAAACCGAGGTATGTTGCTTTCATCTCAACTCTAGAATGGCGTCCTATAAATTAAGAGTATGTTTTAATGGCGCTCTATTAAAATAGAACCCTAACTCAAAATACTTCGGAGTGACGTTTGATAGGTCCCTATGCTACAGGGCACACCTTATAACTAGGAACAATATCATCCAAAAACTTCTGGTACGACATGGCTTGCAACCGCCCTCACTTCGCTCTGCTGCAATAGGACTTGTATACTCAGCGGCGAAATATTGCTCACCAGTATGGATGAATAGTGCACATACCTCAAAAATAGATGTGCAGCTTAACAACACAATGCACACAATAACCGGAGCCTTGAAGTCTACACCAACGAATTGGCTTTCAGCATTTCGCCACAGCACCACCAAAAAATACGTCGCTCTCATGCGCTAGCTCGGGAAAATTAAAAAATAATTAGTAACCCCTTACTGCCCATAGATGATGATATCCACACTCTAGTCTCCATAACTCGCCTGCTGCAGATGAGCAATAGTTCTGCCCTTTCCAGTGCAAATTGTAGGCCCATGCGTACTAGCCAGTCCAGAACCAACACGATAGCTTCATTGCAAAATGATTGCTATGTCGTCGGAGAAGCCTATTATTTTAGAAGACCTCGGGATTCTAATAGTGAGGACGTCATCATACATTAGGTTCCATGGTACCGGACTCACCAAAAGCAAGATCAAAAAAGTTAGCCTAAACCGGAAAGCACCCCCAGTGTAGGGTCATGTCAGATAAATAGATAGTTCCCAAGCAGATCTAAGCTAAACATAATAGTTTAAACTAAAAACTATCTCGGCCAGCACCAGGAGTGATGCAGTGGCAACATCAGGTGTTAGGATAGTATGTATCTATTGTTCATACTTCCAAAACCAAAGCGAAACGCCGAGATGGAACATTAGCAGACTTAACGAAGAGCTTTTCATATCCGCAATCGAAGAAGGAAAAAGCGCGGTCCTAGAAACAGTGAGAGCTGCTGAAACAAAAGCTGAGGCAACGATGCAGCTCATACGGCTGGCATGTGACGCCTCGATGCCCCCAGTGATCGGCTCCAATAGAAACAGGAAACCGGTGTAATAGTGGAGCGACGCAAAGTCACCGGGGTTAGGAGAAGACAAGCTGAACCCACGGAAGACATTCTAGAAGAATTTGGAATCATGAGGTCCGAGGGGCCATGAATTCGAGCAAAAAACAGAAGTGGGAGGATCTCCGCCAGGATGGCAATAGCAACCCCTGGGGACTAGGCTTCAAGGTCGTAATGCGAAAGCAGAGAACACAGATGGCTAGCCCTGTTCTTGGCGAAGGAAGGATGGAGCTTATAGTGAACACACTCTTCTCAAAGGATCGTGTTCGGCCTCCCGACACATCTCCGGTCCAACGACCAGTGAAGAAGAGTTGATCCTCGCGTCGAAAACCCTACAAAACCAAAAGGCCCCTGGACCCGATGGAATTCCAGCGAAGGTGCTCAAGACAATTGCCCAGACATGTCTTCAGCTGCTGCTGAACATCTACAATACCTGTCTCCAGGAAGGAGTTTTCCCTAGGAGCTAGAAGTTACATCTCTTGGTACTGATCAGCAAAGGAAAAGGAGACTCAGACTCCCCATCAGAGAATGGGTCTTTGTGTGTGCTAGATACAACAGGGAAACTCTTGGAAAAGTTGTTGAAACTAAGGCTTACAGCAGCCTGCAGAGAGCAGGAGATTTGTCCGAAAGATAGCACGGATTCAGAAAGGACCACCCTACGATTGGAGCAATTGAAGAAGTGGTAAGGACCGCCCAATTGGCTCAACAGGGCAACCATTATTCAAAGTAAATCGTATTTCTAGGAACTCTGGACGTGCGAAATGCCTTCAATTCAGACAGATGGAGCGATATCCTGAACGCCCTCGAAAGCATTTTTGATATTCCCGAATATCTCTTGCGGATGGTGAAGGACTAGCTCAAGGACCGGAAGCTGTTATACAACACCGCAGAAGGACCTCGAATAAACGAGATTACTGCTGGAGCAGCGCAGGGCTCAATCCTGGCACTCGATCTCTGGAACATCTCCTACGATGGCATCCTTGGTATGGAAATGCCCGAAGACACCTTTCTGGTAGGGTATGCAGATGATATCGCCGTGGTGATTATGGCAAGAGCGCGCAAAGAAAACTCAACTAGGCGATGAGGCGGGTGCACCTCCGAATGAAAGAACATGGCTTAGGTTTGGTCACAGAAAAGACGGAGGTAGTCCTTTTGACAAAGAAGAGGATTCCAACTATGTTCTAATATTGTCGACTTCCAAGGCGGGTCTGAGGTAATAACAAGCAAGGAAGCGGTGAAGTACCTAGAGATGGCCCTAAGCACGAAGCTCACTTTCTGGTTCGGAACGAGCTGCGAAGGTCACAATGTCACTAAGCAAAGTAATGACAAACGTTGGAGGTCCCACAGCTAGCAAGAGAAATCTCCTGATGACAGTCACCCAGGCCATTCTCCTGTATGGGTGTGAGATGTGGGCCGACGCACTACGAAAAGAGAAATACAGGAAACACATGGCCGCAGTATAAAGGCGCGCGCCACTACGGGTTGCAAGTTCGTACCGAACGGTGTCGGAACCAGCCGCCCTCATAGTTCCCGTAGTGACCCCTATTAGTCTCCTTGAGGCAGAGAGGAAGTACGTCTACGACAAAAAGGCGGAATTTGTAGCGGAAGCGGCAACCGAGGAAGCGAAGGAACTCACCACCATCAGAAAGCAGAGGATGTTGGACCGCGAGGCTGATCAGCAACATCGCTGAATGGAAGGGACGGAAACACGGGGAAGTAAATTATTACGCCACCCAATTTCTTACCGGACACTGTTATTTCAACGCCTACCTCCACGGAATGGCCAAAACAGCTTGCCAATACGGTGATTCAAAACTGGATAACGCAAACCACACGTTCTTCGGGTGCAACAGATGGGAAGCTGAAAGGAGGGCTCTAGAATCTCTAATTGGCGTCATCACCCCGGAGAACATATTGACAAAAATGTCAATGAGTGACAAGTACGTTCCTTATAGAAAAGGAAGGTTCTTTATAGAAAAAGTGCTTAAATCAAAACAGAGAGAGCAAGACCTAATAATCACCCTCATGAGATTTATGTAAGCCTGATGTTAGCCTTATCGGCAAGAAACAATTAACCCGCAAGAGAAAACAAATATAAAAAAGCCGAGTCCCGAAAGGGGAAAGAAAACGACACCACTCTGAAGTAATGCAAAAGCTGTTCCGGAGTGGAGGGTGTCAAGTAGAATAAAAGGGTTAAAGGTGGTCTTTTAGTGAGTCCCACACTATTTGAAACAGAGCGGGTCTGTTTCTCGTGAGCAGTAGCGTTTTTCACCACCTCTTAGGCAGAACAAACTTCTCTCTTAAAAGTTTTTACATTAAAAACAATCTGCGGCAAAAAGTTTTTTTAGAGAGTGGCGCCTGAAATTGTCGAAGTAGACGTCAAATGAACGATTGTCAGAAAAACCCACAGTAAGTGTGAATACCTTTTAAAGTACAGCAGGTGACGCCGACAATTCTCGTCACATGTTGTACATATATACCCTTGTATTTTTTCCCTCTACTCAAAGCAAAAAAATTCCCTGACCTATAATTCAACTTAAGCACCCACAAATAAATCAATCAGATACTTTTTGCAACCCGAATATAATCGCAACTAATTGGATCTATCCAATCCGAGTATACACTCACACACATGGCAAACCAGTCTCTCAGTCCATTCAAATAAGTCCATTAATTATACACTCGGATATTTACGCGCTAATTATATCTATAAGCAACCACAGTATCTCGCTACCGGAATTGGATCCAATTTCACACTTTTACTTTTTTTTCTTTTTTTTTCTTCGTTTTCTTCGTCCAAATGATGTGGATTTGTTTTCCTCGATCATTTTTTATTGTTCCCGTTGTCGTCTCACCTTGTTAAGGCAAACAAAAGTATCTCGATATGATCGCAGATACTTGTTTAGATACTTTATGTTGCGAATTTCAATCGAAAAGAATAACAACATTTTATCGGCTGTTAGACGAACAATTTGCCACTAAAAGATCGACGATTTGTTCGAAGTAAATTTGTGAAAAAAATAAGTAAACCGAAAGCGAGGAGCAAATTCACAAAACAACCGAATGTGGTGCATACGAAGATGATTATAACGTCATTTGGGGTGATGTTGGTGCTGATGGTGCGCCCACCCATTACTCCGAGCGACCGATTGATTGAGGATCAAAGGACAGACAGACAGACAGGAGTTCAGTAGTGTGAGATAGATTTTCATCCCGAAAAGACATGAAAATTTATTGGCAAATCACTGATGGATAAATTCGCGTAGAAGCGCTAGTAGCGGTGTATCTAAAATCGGCAATTTGATTGAGATGGGTGTGCGCGCCCGTGGCGCGTGCTTTTGATCTTTCTCTCACAGGACGCGCCGTGAGTTATTTATTTCGTTTATGATCATAAGCAAGCGCACCGATACTGTATTCATATCTAGTTGAGGAAGATATTTCAACTCGAAGTTTGTTGTTTTAAGAGCGGTGGCCTAAACGCCACCAGATGCGATTATCATCGATGATAGTGCCGCTCTGATGATGATGATGATGATGATGATGATGATAATGATGATGATTGCACCCTGACAACGACGACGATGAAGAGATGCAACAGCATCGCGATAATAGATACAAACCACTCCTAGTCCGCACCGCGCGAAAATTGCTTATTTAATTAGTGTATTTGTTTATTTCGTTTGCAGTTGGACCCGAGCGTAGCGCGTGTATCTCTTTGATTTTTCAAAAAACTTTCCTTTATGCGATTTTGATGATTTGTTTTATTTGTCAAAGATGCATATTTTCTTTCGAATCTTTGTGTCAATATTACCTCACCGGGCCAAGCAAGGATTTTGTTTTCGGTCGGACAACTGAAATGTATCGGCAAACAGTAAACTATGCAAACAATACAACATTCTGCTTCCGTGCGGTGGTATATATGAAGCTATCTTCTATCGGCATGTACAGATATAATATTTACATATTTCCATATGGAAGATGATAGGGACTAACAGAAGATTCCAATTGCAAGCGTCACAACAAGACCATTCGGAGCCAGTCACACAGACATATGGGAACACTTAGGCGTACTAAATTTTTGTGGTTCCAACAGTGGAAAACAATAACACACAAGGGCTGGCGTAGCAGAGAAGGAATGACAAATGCTGCCAGGGACATGTGGGTGGTCGTCGATATCGGGATACTTTGTAGATACTGTGCTCTATTCAACGGCTATCATAAGTCCATTAATTGAAGTGGAAGCGCAATTTTGTTGCCCCTTTGCGTATCAATCTATGAACGGAGATTTCACAGCTGGATGCCAAATGTGTGCGTAAGTCCAGAGATGAGAGAAAGAAAAAAAGAAGATCGCCGATAAATTTAAGATAATTCTATAATTAGTTTTTTTCAGAGACAAAAGTGAATGTTTCATTTTTTATTTTATTTTTTCACCGAATATTGCCAGTATAATGTACATTTGTCAATATTTTGAAAGTGAACGTGTCTTGCGCCGTAGACATGGTGTCAGAATGTTTGACAATCATCCATCGGATGATGATTATTTAAACTAGTCGTTGGTTTCTTATTTAAAGGCTATAGAGGAGTTTGACACTGAAATCCGTTCAGTCTAGGTGGGTGGACATATCCTAAAAGCATTGTTTACGAAAGAACTAAAAATATAAATAGCCGCCAATTTAAGAAGAGAAACGTTTGGCGGTGCAAATGGTGCACGATGGGGTTCGATCTCGATGACGACATGGCGTGGAAGATATATATACATATTTGAAATGTTCTCCACCACTTAGAACTGAAGAAGCTGCAGATACGAGGAGGAGGAGGAGGAGACGGTAGCCAGCTTATATGCAACTTTTTTGCGTTGTCCGCGTAAGAGAGAAAACCTTAAGCGAATACTTTTACGCCTGGATGATCTGTTGGATCTCGACATCTGCAGCATATCCAGATTTGCCCTCAGGTCAAATTGGCTCCAATAGACAATCCCAAAAGGCAGAGTCCATACAATCTCATATTAAAGTGTGTTACGCCAGTGAACGAGTTAAGGAATTTGCTTGCAAATCGAGAGATCACCAAGCACTCTAAACACTGGACGGGGCTCCAGCCCAGATATACGAGTTATTTTGACATCTCTGACGACCTACAGCTTTATAGATTATAGCCAAGTCTGTGGGAGTGTAAGAACGTTTTCACCTTTGGATGAATCCGATGTATCTAGTACCGTCTTTCGCTACTTCAGTCATCTTTTGACTCCAGCGAAGGTCTTGGCTAACCTACATACCAGGTGTTGACAAGCCATTCATTTTTTAATGCCAATTCCATTCTTCTGTAGGTAGGTTAGCTTAGGTAAGTGGGTTGATGAAAAAGAGTACAGTTCTTTCTGCACTTGTAGATTTCTGTTAAATACTTTTAACCAGACTTTCCACTGACTCATGGAAGGAGTATAAGATAGCTCTTACGACCTATAACTGTAACCGAAGCGCTAGGCTTATGGCCAACAAAAATCTTCGCCCCCGAGATTCCATAAGATGGACCATCTCCACGCAAAAACCCTACAGAGCACCCGGTGAAGATGGAATTTTTCCTGCCCATCTGCATCATGGAATCGACACTCTTATCGAATCCTTAGTGCCCATCTTCAGATCCAGCTATGAATTACATAACTATAAGCTACATCCCCTTAAAATGAAGATCACCTCTGTGTTTCTTAAGGTAATGGAAAAATCATTGATCTTTGCACTTGAAATTTCGTTCTTATAGAATACCCTCTAAATAATCTTCAATTTGCTTATCAATCTGGTAAATCTACAGTCACAAACGGTGGGCAAAAATCCTCCTCTCTAGTCCTCCCCTGTGCGTCCGCTGGAAATGGGTAATCCTAGTTCGCTAGGTTAGTATCAGCTAAGACTAACACGCACGCATCAATCGTGCCTAGTGGTCATCGAGAATGAGGTAACAACAGATACCTAACTCCCTGGTGGAGTGAGCTTTAGAACCGTGCCGAGAGATGGAAGACTGGGGGTTAAACCAGTCCTAACGAGCTCCTGTGGGCGTCCTGGCAGGGCTCACAGTAAGTTGTGCATTGTCTTAGCATGTCGGTAAACTAAGATCGACCAGTTGTTCCGTGCTTACTCGTGGGAATTAAAATAAATGGAAACCTAAATAAATAAAAAACAAAAACAAAAGATAGATTCATCTCCACAGTCTTACACTTCTAGGCTAGAGAAGGAACTCGAGGAGGTTTTACTGGCTAGCGACAGTGAGGATGCGTACAGCACACTTACTGGCGCTGTAATTAAGGGCGATAGTGGGTTGGCGGGCACTCCCATTTCAATAGAGCAGGGCACATGTGAGTTGGCTGGTACTCTCACTAATAGCGTTTAGGGTGTAGTGGCCAAAAGTGGAACTGGTAGCGCAGCTGGCGAGAACTCTGCTGCTCCTAGTTTCTTTGAGGTCGTGCAGAAGGGTAGCAGGAAAAATGCACACCAACTGGAAAAGATGCTTGTGCGCACTGCCCGACGTAAAATCGAGAGTGCAAAGCGAAAAGTAGAACAGTTCGGGGGGTGTGACGCTAACTCCTTAAGTGCTTCGGATAGGTTGCAACGTGATTGGGCTAAGGTAGTGTTAGCCGATGAGGCTGCCAGGGAGGTAGCTGCCGCACAGGCGGGTGAGGCTAAAAATAGGGTGGAACTGGGGGCATCTACGAGTGGAGTAGAGCCTCGAAGCAAAATTGAGGGCACAGAAAGGAGGGGGGAGACTTCATCTGCGGTGGTTAGTACTTTACTTTACTTTACTAGGGCCTTGTACGCACTGCGACCTGTAAGATCTATTGTGCCAGCCCGGTGTTTAGCTGAGAACTTGGTTAAGGCTCTTGATAAACCTCAACAAAGCCCCAAGCTCAATATTCCAGAAGTCAGAGGGACTCAATAAAGCCCTTTCGATATGGAGAAGTCTTTTTCTTGCGGCCATGGGGCATTCACAAAGAATATGTTCTGCCGTCTCTTTTTGCTCTCCACATAGCCGGATTTGGTCTGTATCTGCTACTCCTATCTTGTGCAGATGGTACCTGAGTGGGCAATGACCAGTCAAGTAGCCTGTTAAGGGATGCTTTCCTAAACTCGAGTTGCTTTTTAGCCTTGCAGCTGTTGAGATTAATGAACTTCTTTGCCTGTCTTAGGCCCTTGAGTTTGGCCCAGTACTCTGCATGATGATCATCTTCCCATTTCTTTATTTTTATGTTAACGCTACTCCGTGCGACTTCAAAATAGGGTTCAGGACCGACTAGTGGGCGACTAGCGCCTCTTCTCGCTAAGCAGTCCGCCCGTTCGTTGCCCTCGAAGCCTTCGTGTCCTGATATCCAGGCCACAGTGACTATGTTTTTCGATGCGAGATCTTTGAGTAGGTTTAGACAGTCCCATATAAGTTTTGATCCTACCGTGTACGATTTCAGAGCCATAAGTGCTGCCTGGCTGTCTGAGAGGATATAGATACGAGTACCCTCGACTCTTCTACGCAGACATTCTCGTACACAGAGCTCGATCGCATGGACTTCCGCCAGAATATTGTTGGTGATTTCCCAAGCGCAGCCGCACGTTGGAACCTGGGTCCATAAACCCCTGCGCCAGTGCTACCATTTTCCAATTTGGAACCATCTGTGTACCAAGTTTGAGAGTTAGGTAAGACTACAAGTCCTTCATTCCTCCATGTGTGGCGGTCACCTATGACCACATTGAATTTTCTGGAGAACCGGTGGCCTAGGCGGTGGTTAGTAGGGGGGCGATCCAAAGTAAAAGGAGCAGATCGGACGATGTCGTTAAACCGAGTGCGGCGTAAAGGTGAGGGCTGGTACCTCACCTTCGGCGCGCCCGAACTACGACTCAGAAGACGAGCTCCTTGTTGCTATTGTCAACGAGCAGGAGCCTTGCGGTCGCCTGACCATGGACCAGTGGATTACTGTGGAGGAGAAGTTTCAGGAGGATAGTGACCTTCAAAACGGTGCTGGATGGGAACGTGGGCCGGAAGGTTGATGACTGTGGGAACAAAGCCTCTGCTGACTTCCTCACACAGTTCATTTCGGAGGTTGGAGAAGTATGGAGCGGGTCTCAGCTCAAGTGCGTGACTGTGGCGGAGTTGGCTAGATACACTCCGCCCAAAGCTTAGATCTGGGCTTTGCCATGCACCTACCCATGCACCTGATTGGTCTCCTCCATATGCAGAACAGGGAGTTGAAGACCAGTACATGGAGGGTACTCAAGACAGGGCCTAGAAAGAGTTTCGTCAGCACTTCTTGCTGGCCCTAAATAGGGAGTCACTGCCATTCCTTGAAAATACCAAAGGGATGGTTCAACATAGCATGGCGAAGGTCATGTTAAAGCTCATGAACAAAGGTATTGAGGAAGAGGAGGAGCCTAAAAATGATGAAAGTGATGCAGATAAACTTGCATCACAGTAAGGCTGCGACGGCATGCTTGATCAACTACATTATCAAGCATGACGTCTCGGCCATGCTGGTACAAGAGCCATGGATCAGCGACAACAACCAGATCAAAGGGCACAAGGAAGTAGAACACCAATGGATTCCACTATTAATGGCTACTCGTTTACTGGTATGTCAATAGTGGATGATGTAGAAAATCTCATTAGATGGAAGGATCTGCTTTCAATAATGTATGAAGGACCATCAAACAGGCCTTAGAATCTATGAATGATTGGCACTAGAAACATTAACTCCACTATCGGAAATAGTTCAATAAGAAAATCTGTTACTAGGGGGACCCCCCAGGGAGGCGTTATTTCACCCCTCCTCTGTGTTCTAACCATCGATGGGATACTTAAAGAACTAAGCAATACAGGCATAAGCGTAACTGCTTACGTGGACGACGTGGTGATTTTAGTTCAGGGCAAATTCCTAGACACATAAAGTGAAATGATGGAATCAGCTCTTAATAGTCTCGAAAAATGTGCTAGAGGGTGTGGACTGCACGTCAGCCCGGATAAAAAAGAATTGGTACTCTTCAGCAATTAGCCTAAGCCAGCAGGGGTGCTTTCCCTTTCGAAGCACGCTAGATATTTTGGTGTAATGCTGAGTAGGAAACTAAATTGGAAACTTAACATACAGGAAAGAATCCGCAAGGCTTATAATGCTCTCTTCATCTGTAAGATGACCGCAGGGAAAAAATGGGGCCTGATGCCTGCAATGATGCATTGGTTATACATCATGATAGTCAGATCTATCCTTACGTGTGGAGCTCTTGTGTGATGGAAGGCAACGAATACGAACAACACACGGGATATGTAGCATTGCCATCACAGGTGCTCTACGCACAACACCTACGGCTGCACTCGAGATCTTTCTGTATCTTTTACCATTAGACCTACAATTCAAATTTCAAGCGGGCAACAGTGCGCGTCGGCTCACTAACATTGGTCTCTTCAAGACTAATAACGTAGAACATAGATCCATTCTCAAGGAATTATTTCCCAAAATCCCTGACGAATTGGACGATATCCTTGGCACTTTAGACATCGAAGGAGGCGAAGGAAGATAGTATCTGTCCATAACGAGATTGCAATATACACAGATGGTTCTTAGGCCAGTGAGGACACGGGGTCAGGTATTTACTCGAAAGATACGAACCTACAGGTGGCCCTGAAACTTGCGTGTTGCGCATACAGTGTGTTCCAAGCAGAGGTGCTAGCTGTACTCAAAGCTGCGGAATTACTTGAGATGGGATCAATATCCGATAAGAATATCGCCAACTATGTTGACAGTTAGGCTGTGCTAAAGACGCTAGAGACTTACGTCACCAAATCTGAGATAATCAGGAATTGCCGCACAATGCTCGGGGCATTATGTACTCAGAACCGAGTCAGATTATGTTGGGTACATTGACACTGCGATATAGAAGGTAATGAGCAATTCGACGCGCTGGCCAAAAGAGGATCGGGGTTCCCACATACGAGTAGTGACATAACTGGTAGTATTAAACCACCAAGGTGCGAGGCTAAGCGAATTATTCGTGATAGAATCATCGACACGGCTAATCTAAGATGGTCAAACTTAGATGGTCACAGGGTGTCAAAGGCCTTGTGGTCTGTGTTAGACTGCAGAAAGTCTAGGGAGATAATAAAATTAGAAAAATCACGTCTAAGAACAGCGATAGGAATACTCTCTGGCCACTGTCTCCAAAGGAAGCATGCTATGAGACTAGGATTATCTAACACGGATGTTTGTAGGTACTGCAATGACGTACATGCCACAGAGAACATAACACATATACTCTGTCAGTGCCAAGAAATTGCCAGGAGAAGGCTAAAGCACATCGGAAGATACTTCTTCGATAACCCAGACGAGGTGAGGTCCTTGAACCACAAAAAGCATCTCTTCAAATTCTGTATGGAGATTAATTGTTTGGGAGAATTGGCTAAGGTCTTTTACCGTGAAGGTTCCCTAGGGATCGCGATGGGCCCACTTTGGTGCCTAGTGTTTTTATGATAACCTCATAATCCTACCAAACCTAGCCTAACTTAACCTATCTGGATTCGTTGTGTTCGTTTTTTGGATATTGTGGTATGATAGGTAGAAAAGCTTGCTTGAATTGTTGGGAGTTGAAAATTCGGCATCCAAATGTGAATAGAATTTTAGAGTTACCCAGGGTGCAGCGCTAGGAGCTTGTCCATTCTTCGCACCCCAACTTTGAAATTATCCAGGCTTACTTTTCGAGGAGTCAAAGATGTGCCCAATGAAGGTTTGCATATTTTATTCATGTTGCGCCATCATTTGCCTCAAACAGCACGTGGTGAATTCAGTTAGTGAATCGATAAACATTTGCTACTTCTCACCAGGTCTGGCCTAAGTTAACTATTTGCTGAGATTTCCGGGATTTACTGCGGAACTGTTTTTTTTTGTTTTTTAACAAATATCTGTCGTGAGGCTGTGATTGTACTACATACTTAGTATAAGGGCAGCAGTCTAAGTCAAGGGTAGGAGTTAGCTGAAGACTGATCACCAGAAAGGAGTGGAAAATGCCTACATCAGAGAGTTACCTACATGCTTGGGTTGGATGACTCCAAATACCATATACATATGTGCAAATGCAAGCTCTCCTGAGTGGTAAGTCAGAATAGCCTTTCTCCATTTTTTTTTTCATTGAAGGTCTTCAGTTTTTAATTGAAATGTTACGAGTACATATGGAGGAACTCAAACTCCGCATAAGTAATCACCAACCACGGCAAAAGTATCTGTAACAATTCAATGCCCTCAAACAACATAAAAAAAAATTCCACAATAGCCCAGCACACAACCCAACTTTACAATCCCATTGTTCCTTTATCAAAGGGATGAACATCAAAACATCAACGAAGGACCGTGTGCTGTGGTTTATCACTTTTCGCCACGCCAGGCGTACAATAGAAAGTGCGGATGATCCAGAAAAAAACGGAAAAAAGAATTTCATTTACTGTCATCCTCTGTGCGTGCGGTTTTTTAATCCCATTCTCCTGCTGACAGCCGGTGAAGATTGAATGAAGCCTAGACCATTGCTGGCATCCGGTACTGGCGCTAAGTTCCCTGATTTCATTTATTATCTCCGGGATACAGTACACAAAGATGTTCGTACACAAAACTTGATTACAATTCAAGCTAATTGGGATTTTATAGCCCCCAGTTGGAGTTACATCAGTAGTTCCATCGAAATTGGGCAGCTATCCATCGCAATCATAACTTTGAATGGTTCTGGGAAAAGTCAATGCATACATTGTCGACAGTCCGTCTATGCAGGAACAGTATCCAAAATTATACGCACAGTACGTAGCTACTCTCAAACGCTTCCTTGAAATTGATGTGGCAATCCACCACCGCACACACCGGATCGAAGGTGCACACCAGATTACACGCAGCCATTCTGGCAGTCTCCTTCTGCTGTGTGGTGTGATTCCCAGTTTTCTGGCCGATTTCCTGTTTATACAACACGGTCAGATGGGTTTAATTTTTTTTTTCTTTATGAGGACCGTATAAATGCGCAGAGTGCGCACTACTTACACACTCCCAGAAGTCCATCGAATTAATTGTATAAACAATAATTTTTTGATTCTTCTCTTTTATGGTCGTTTGGTTTCGTAAGCAATTTTTATGTCGATTTGAATAATTATCGATCGTTGGTCGGGGGGGATGTTAAGGGCTGGAACTGGCGTATCTCGATGGGGACAGAGACTTTTTCTTTTGTAGTCGCGAGGGCGCATTGATTTCCTTTGATTTTTAATCAATTTACTAATCGCTGCCATAAAGATACGTATTATGCAGTGGGCATCCACACAAAGTGACTGAATCTATGTCAAAGTTGTTTCGGCGCGTTAGAATTTTATTTCCTTAGAGAATGAGAGTACCCGACAAAAGTGTAATTGGTAATTAAAACTTAAGTAAAACAACGTCTTCTTTGCAATTAAGACTACAAACACTCCTATGACTGTTTAATCTGTAAGCATGGACTTCATGAACCCAGGTTCGTCTGCTTGTAATGGTAATAGACAGATACTACATGCTGTCACAGACTTTATTGTTGTCCCTTTGATGCAGCAATCTTCCTTATATCATTTTGATAATCTGCAACCGTCTGGCCAAGAAAACCACATTGGAATAGATACACAATTATAATAAAGTATGTTAAATGGTTCACGAAACATTGAGGCGGAAGCGCCCAAAATGGATTTAGCGATAAACGAGGGCAAAACCAAGAATATGCTGTCAACAAGAGGCACAATCAACATCGACGAATTGAACAGAACGTCACAGTGGGCAGCTAGAACTTCGAGATAGTAAGGAACTTTTTCTACCTCTGATCTGCTATCAACTCTGACAATGATACTCCTGTCAATTGCTGTTTTTTGGGCTAATAAGGCAATTCAACATTAAAGCCCTATCTCGAACAACTAAGGCGACTCTATATATGACTCTGATCATCCCAATCCCGCTTTACGGTGCTGAAATATGAACTTTATTAAAAGAGAATAAAGATATCCTTGGTCGCTTCGAGAGAAAAATTCTTCGTAAGATTTTCGGTCCCGTTTGCGTTGACGGATTTTGGAGGAGAAGATTCAATCACGAACTATACAAGCTGTACAGCGACTTCGACCTGGTCAAAAATCAATGTATTGGACATCTGAGATGGCTGGGACATGTAGAGCGAGTGGACACCAACGCTCCGGCCCTCACAGTCTTCGAATCTTACCTGGATGAACGACGCAGTAGAGGACCTCCTCGGCGTAGGACGCGCACAAGTTCAAGGGGACCTCGACCAACTTGGAGTGGGCAACTGGAGGCAATTAGCTAAAGACCGAGCTAAATGGAGAGGCTTGTAGGTTGAGGCCTAGGTTTACCGCGGACTGTAGCGCCACCTAAGTAAGTAAGTAAAAGAAAAGCCCTGGGCACTTCTAATATCCGTGTTCAACTTAACATTGCAGGACAGGAAGAGCTAAATGGAGAGGTTGAGGCTCAGGTTCACCCCGAACTGTAGCGCCACCTAAGTAAGTAAGTAGGAATGATTCGTCTCTTGCGATTGGTTTCCCTTATTTTTCTGAACACTTCTGGCAAACAAATGGTGGTGTACCATTCAAAATTGACAGTTCTACATTGGTCTAATGACACGGTGGCGACATGTCCAATTATTCCGAAAAAACAGGCGACCATTTGCTTCGAAGTGCTTCGTGCGCGAACAACTTTTGTTGGATTTGGCTCATCTTGAAAGATCCATACAGTCGATTGTTGTTTAGTTTCGGGTTCATATGCATAGATCCATGATTCGTCGCCTGTCATGATTTTATAGACGTCTTTTGAAGCACCGCGGTTGAATTTTTCAACATTTCTTGGCACCAATCAACCCAAGCGATTGTCAAATTACGCGGTATCAAACGCGAACTAATCTTTTTGACGGGCAAATGTTCATGCAATATTGAGTTTATGCAAGTGGAACTAATGCCCAAGCATGCCTCAATCTCACGGAATGTTACATGACGATCTTGCAACATCAGTTCGCGCACAGCATCTATTTTTTCTGACACAATAACCAATTTTGAACGACTTTCACGAAATTCGTCCTGCGGCGAAGTACGACCACAATAGAATTCGGAAAACCAGCGAAAAGCTCGAGATGGTGCTTCATTATCAAAAGTCGAAGTGAGTTGATCGGCACACTGTTGTTGGTTTAATCCACATCGAAAGCTATAAAAATCATCGCACGAAAATGTTCACGATTTAATTCGATTTTTAGACCAAGATGAATATTTCAAGTACGTGTACACAACACAAATAGCATGCGTATGACAAAACATTCTGAGTACGATTACTATTAAAAATATCAAACTTTACGATGACAATGTCGGATTTGACATATTCACACTGGTGTTGCCATATCTCAAAACTTACGTAGCAACCCTCGTAAAAGAGTCGAAAATTTGTGGAGCTAAGAGTGCATAACCAAGGGCCAAATGACCTGAAATCTCGACCAAATAAGTCAATTTTTAAGGAGAAGGCGGAGCTTCTAAGCTTCAATTATCTACCACATAGACAAGACATTCGGTCCATCTACACCATTTGTAATCGTAATGAGGTCGAAGACATCTATCGCTTTGTCGCAGTCTGTCAAATTTTATTGGAACTGCTTTTACTTTCTTTCTCTAAAGGCAGGATCTTTCACACTGGATAAAACTAAATACTTAGATTCTTATTAGAATCTGGCATTCAGTCTTTTTATTTCTCTTTGAAATCATGCCTTGAATTATCGTAACAGCTATGTTAACCTGTATCTTAAACTAACCATGGTATTCACATCATTTTCCAATTTGCCTTTATATTGTGTAAATTTTTATTCTGATTTTTCTTACTCGTATATTCTTAATATAATATTGTAAATCTATTTAATCTTAATAAAAGAAAAATAGGAAAGTATCATCTCAACGCTCGGCTTACTCTCAAAAGCGATCCAATGGATGAGGGTAGGGCAATACATAATCTTAGTCCTGAAGCGAGCAAACAAGGACACACTGCTGCAAAAGAATTCCTTTCAGTCTTTCGTCATTTCTCCTAAGACTACTCGAAAGCCTTCTCGATACTCACATCACAAGTAAGCGGGGCTACGGCATATTATGCATGGCGCGGCCGGCATTACCACGGCAGCGCTGAATGCGTTTTTGCATCTTCTGCAGCTCTCCAGCATGGAGTCATGCTGGAAACAGTGCCTTACGACTTATTATACTTATTTAGGTTTCCTTAGAAACAGCGATGCGGGTGCCGTGGGGCAAATGATTAGTGTGTCGGACTACTGCGCGTGAGGTTCTATGTTTGAATACCAGTGATATGTTTGACATTTAACAGTTTAATTGAGTAATTTATTAGTTCAAATGTTTATTACAACTTAGATTAATTTAAATACAAAAAAAAGAAAAGTAGCAAATAAGGTGATATTGGCGGGAATGTCCATCCAAAAGAAGCAGCAGAAAAGGAATGGGCCTCGTGTCACATTCTCCCATGACAACCAGTCGCTGTCATTTTATGATGACTGAGCAATGGCATAGTTCTGACACTACACCCCTCCCGTCTTAGCTAGAACTGAGGTTCCTGTTGCGAAGCCTTTTCGAGCGCCGTACTGTTGGTGTTGTTGATTCAGCTGTGGGCACCGGAGGCTCAGCTTGTTCCTCGCGTCGACTGGCTTCTACTCCCAAAATTGGCGATGTGTCGCTTACTGTAGGTTCCATGTGCTCAGCAGTATCTCCCACCCTTATTCGCAGCTGATCCAAGTGTCTCCGCCTAGTGTCCCCTGCTTCTGTTGTAATCGCATAATTTCTAGCCCATACTGGTTCATCGATTGTAAGTTGTTTCGCAACGATATTCCTTTTTGATGATCGTATTGGGTTATTATCCGGATGCAGCTTATCGAAGAATGTTTTGGGCAGTCTTTTGAGCAACAACTCGGCAGGTGATTTTCCCGTCGTTGATGAAGGCAAAGTATGCTGGTGGAGCAAGAACCTCGCTAGCCGTAGTTACATACAACCGTCAGTATTTCGCTTAAGGTAATCCTTTGTAGTGCGGACCATCCTCTCCGCCTGTCCGTTGCTTGATGGGTGGAACGGTGCAGTTAAGATGTGAGAAATGAGGTTACGTTTGCATACGGCGAGCGAGGTTCTTGCTCCGATTGAAGAGTAAGTTTACTTTCAGCCAATAGGGCTTGTTGCAGGCCGATCGATCTCGTAGCATTCTATCTACTACATCTCCACTGAAGTTGCATTCTATAATTAAGTGACGTAAGTCCGCAATATATTCAGCCACTGATTCTGTAGGTTGCTGATCACGCTTAAAAAACTTGAAAAATGCTGCAATCTCCGATGGAGTGGGTGTGAAATGTTTCGTCAACTGCTCAAGTATTTCCTCGTACTTAACATCTTCGACTTTCTTGGGCGAAATAAGAGACTCTACTAAGTCGAAACACTGTGCTCCGCAAATCGTGAGGAATGTAGCTTTTTGTCTTTTCTCTTCGTTGATACCGTTGGCTAGCAGGAACATTTCAAAGCGCCGTTTGTATGAATTCCATGTGGCTGGGTTTGCCATCTCGAATGGTTCTATTGATCCGATAGAAGCCATTGTCCGGGGGTTGGAATTACTTTTAGAACTTTTGGAATCCGTGTGCTCATCTGATTTTACCTTATTTTCCAATTCTAACGCCTTTTCTAATTCATCCATGTGGTTTTGGCAGTGTCGAATGGCTGCCAAAACTTGTATCAAAATGTCAAACAACTGAAAAGATTGCTCTAGTAAGCAGATCCCATCCTCGTCGCCACTGATATGTTTGACATTTAACAGTTTAATTGAGTAATTTATTAATTCAAATGTTTATTACAACTTAGATTAATTTAAATACAAAAAAAAGAAAAGTAGCAAATAAGGTGATATTGGCGGGAATGTCCATCCAAAAGAAGCAGCAGAAAAGGAATGGGCCTCCACATTCTCCCATGACAACCAGTCGCTGTCATTTTATGATGACTGAGCAATGGCAGAGTTCTGACACTACAACCAGAAAACACCAACAATTTTTTTCATGGTCCCACCTCTCGCGAGCGTCCGTGACCGTGAACCGTGAAAAAACTTTTTGGTGTTTTTGCTGTGAGTCGAACTTGGAACCTCATGCGTAGTGATCGGACACACTAACCACTTACGCCACGGCGCCCACACTCATTAATCGTAACTCTTATAAAATTTATAACTTGTCATCCAGATCACTTGATCACCATGATCTTATTCTTTCGGTTGTCACCCAGGTTTCATAAAAATAGGAACATATTCCGAGTTGAAGACCTGTAATTTAGTTTTGACGCTAAGTTCAGCATTCCTTATAACAGATCGACGGAGCTCTCTCAAAATTGATTCAGCCCAACCACTCCTTCAGTTTGTGTATAAAGACCGAATGGCACTTAGGTAAGGTTAGGTTAGATTAGAGTGGCAGGCTGCAGAATGCAACCTCACTTAGGCCAGACTAGACCCATTGTGGTACCACATGGATCCATCAACCCCAGGGAGAACTACCCCTGGAACCATTGGGGGCTTATTATGAAGCACGGGAGGCTGCCAATGCTGATGTTAGCTAGCTCGCCTAAATTGTCGAAGAGGTATGTAGGTTCCTAAGTGTAGTCTTCTGCGAGCGGAGAGGACATGACACGTACAAAGAAGGTGTGATATGATTTCCTCCTCCTCCTCGTCCAAGTAACTTCTGCAAAAATCATTTGCTGAAATGCCTAGCCTGATGGCATGTCTACCGATGATGCAGTGCCCCGTACTGTAGTTGCGATGAGCGATATTTTCAGTTCAACAAGGTACTTGCAGCGTTTGTGGTCCAGCTTAGGCCAGATCTGTTTAATAATGAGCAACGTAGTGCCGCTGGCCCATCTGCGATTGGTCGCGCTAATGGTGTTGAGCTTAAGTAGTAGTTTCACAGTAGCGAGAGGCAGTCCGAGTTTCGCCTTCCTCGACGACATCGACAGACAAGTGCCCTACTTGGCGAGTTCGTCGGCCGAGCACTCAAATTAGGTGAATATTGAACTGTCTGGCTATCTTATTAAGAGACAAGCCACTGCTTAGGGCTGCTTTCGAGTTGAAGGTAACAGGAACTTGACTACAACCAGACTGTCAGTAAAGATAGTAATATCCCGCCTGGATATCGTATTGCGCTTCAGCCACGACACTTACTTAGATGGTGCTACGGTCCAGGGTGGGCCTGGGCCTCAACCAACAAACCTCTCCAGCCAGCGCGGCTACGAGCCAGCTGCCTCTTCAGTTGCGCACGCCCCCCCCAATTCTTTCAAGTACTATGTTAAAGAGATCGCATGATAACGCGTCACCTTGTCTAAGACCTTTCCTGACATCGAACGGTTCGGTGATGTTCTTACCTACTTTGATGGGGCAGCGAGAGTTCTCCATCGTCATTCTGCACAAACGGACGAGCTCGGCAGGGATGCCAAGACTAGACATGGCTCTGTATAACTCGTCTCTATACACGCTATCATAGGCAACTTTCAAATCGATGAAGAGGTGGTGCGTATCGATTTTATATTCATGGGTTTTTTCCAAGACCTACCGTAGTGTGAATATTTGGTCAATGGTGGACTTTCCCGGCCTGAAACCGCACTGATAAGGACCTATCAGGTTGTTGACGATCGGTTTTAGGCGTTCACATAATACGGCAGACAGGATCTTATATGCGATGTTGAGGAGACTTATACCTCTGTAATTGGCGCAGTTCAAAGTCTCATTTCTTCAGGATCGGGCAAACGGTGGTGAGGTTCCATTCATCGGGCATACTTTCGTCCGACCAGATTTTACTGATGAGCTGGTGCATGCTCCTTACGAACTCATCTCCTCCTGCCTTGGAAAGTGCAGCGGAAATGCCATCGGCTCCAGCAGCTTTGCTGGATTTGAGTTTAGATATCGCTATCCTCACTTTGGGGACCTGCATTGCGATTGATCGGGAAACTACTGACTGCCCAAAACTTGGCTTGGGCCAGTAGCGCAACAATCAAGTTCGTGATGAAGTGCTTACTTTACCTCCTAGTGGTGGTCCCCGGGCAACTATACGTATAAACCCTTATACGTATAGGCCAAAATTGTAAGTGCGGGTTGTCTAGGGCCTTGATTCTAGGCTAGGTAACGTGGACCAGCAACCTGCGTTACTGAAACCAGCTCGCTACTGAAACCGACACTATGCCTCGGATAAGGAATGATCACATGTTGACGACTTTTGGCTATTGTACCCGGACAAAGATAGGTTTCTGGAATGTAAAGACGCTCCTCGACTCGGGAAGAGAAGGTCCTTACAATGCCAGATTCCTCCAACTGGAAAAGGAATGCATGCGATATAAACTGGACATTTTGGGGGTAAGTGAAGTAAGATGGTTAGAAGCGGGCGAGTACCAGTCTCCAACGCGTAACACTGTACTACTCTATTCTGGAAGACCATCCGGAAGTCCGCGGGAATATGGAGTCGGACTACTGCTAACAACAACAGCACGCAAGGGCCTGATTTCCTGGCAGCCTCATGGTGATAGGATTTTGACGGCCAGATTCCGGACTAGAGTACGGCGCGTCACTATCATACAGTGTTACGCCCCAACGAATAGTTCGTCTGAGGACGAAAAGGAGAGCTTCTACAATCTCTTAAGCGCCGTCTTCAACACAACACCAAATGGAGACATTGTCATAGTGATGGGGGATTTGAATGCCAAGGTAGGCAGCGACAACGAAGGGCTCAAGCATGTAATCGGGAAGCATGGACTAGGCAACCGCAATGACAACGGCGAAAGGTTTGCGGATTTCTGCAATGCCAACCGCCTTGTGATAGGTGGCACCATGTTTGAGCACAAGACCTGCCACAAAGTCAGCTGGGTTTCCAATGACAGGCAAGCAACCTCCACCCAAATTGACCATTTTGCTATCAGCCGCCGCTTTAGAAGCAGTCTCCTGGACGTCCGAAACAGACGAGGGGCAGATGTGGGGATAGTACGTGATCACCATCTTATGATAGCTACTCTCCAACTACGCACTGCTGCAGTTCGAAGATCCCACGACAACACAAGAATGCCCAGGTTCAACATCGATAGACTTAGTGATCCCTCAGTGCGCCAACAATTAAGGGAGCACTTTTCGCAAGGTGTGGAAGCAATCAGCAGCTCAATGCCCGCAACCATCCAAGACCATTGGTGTGCTGTGAAAAATGTTTTTACATCTGGTGCTGAAAGAATTGTCGGTCGATCGCAGGGAAGACATAGGGCGTGGCTTTCCGAGGATACCTGGAGACGGATTGACGAACGAAAACAGATAAAAGCTCGCGTTGCAGCTACCCCAGCAGCAGGGAGAAGCGAGCTAGAGTCCCTATATCGCATGAAGATGAGAGAAGTTCAGCGTAGCGTACGACGTGACAAGCGCAACTACATCAACGCGCTGGCTACAGAAGCAGAAAAAGCTGCACGGAGGTGCGACAGCAGGACTGTCTACCGAATCACGAAAGAGCTGACAGGTAGTCGCAGCTCCAGCCAATACCTAGTGAAAAGCCTAGACGGCTCCTTGCTCATTTCGGATGAGGACCAGCTCAAGAGATGGAAAGAGCATTTTGCTACGGTTTTGAACCGTGTATTCGCTAGCGATATGCTCCCAAATCAGACTGAGATGCCCGAGGTGAGAAGTTCCCGAATACGCACCACGACTCCCAGTAAAGATGAGATCATTACCGCGATCAAGGCACTCAAAACCAACAAGGCGGTAGGACTTGACGGTATTCCAGCAGAGCTCTTACGAGCAGCACCAACAACATCGGCTGAGCTTCTGCTTCCACTTATAGATAGAGCTTGGGAAGCTGAGAGCTTTCCTAACGAGTGGAAAAAAGGAATGATCGTCAAGCTTCCTAAGAAAGGAAATTTAATGGAGTGCAGAAACTGGAGGGGTATCTGCGTGCTGCCTGCTGTAGCTAAGATAATAGCTAAAATCATCCTTGAGCGAATCAAACAACATCTCGAAGACACACTCGATGCCGAACAAGCAGGTTTCCGCTCTGGATCCTCCTGTGCCGACCACATCAACACCCTGCGGATTATCATCGAACAGTGTGTTGAATATCGATCGCCACTGCACCTGCTGTTCATCGATTTTGAGAAGGCGTTCGATAGTGTCAACAGGGAGTTTATTTGGAGTGCCTTACGCAGGAGAGGTATTCCCGATAAACTAATTGCTATTATCAAAGCTACATATGAAGGCTCCAAATGTCACGTTCTGCACAGAGGAAGGTTGTCTGAGGAATTTGAGATCCAAAGTGGGGTAAGACAAGGCTGTATCCTTTCACCAATATTATTCCTATTGGTGATTAGCGATGTGCTTCATGCAGCTTTGTCGACGGGAAACGGAGGAATTCGATGGACTCTTACATCTCAACTGAAGCATCTTGACTACGCAGACGATGTATGCTTACTCTCCCACAAAATTATGGACCTCCACCAAATGACAGCAGATGTGGAGAGGGAGGCAGGTGTCGTCGGGCTGAAAATTAATACGACAAAAACTAAAATCATGAGCCTTGGAACTAACTCATCGGCTCAAATATGCATTGCTGGACAACCGGTAGAGAGAGTAGAGGATTTCCAGTATCTTGGGAGTATTGTCTCGACCGATGGTGGAACCGAACTGGATATAGCCAACAGGATCGCCAAAGCAAAGTCCGCGTTCGGGATGTTGTCCAAAATATAGCGAAGCAATGCAATCAGTTTGAACACCAAAATAGGACTGTTCCGCTCCAACGTTGAATCCGTGCTGCTATATGGTTGCAGCACATGGAGAGTTTCCACTACTATCACCAGAAAACTGCAAACGTTCGTTAATAGGTGCCTGCGCAATATCTTAAGGATTTTCTGGCACAATCATATCTCTAACGAACACTTTTACGAGAGAACGGGTCAGAAACCGATAGGCACAACCATCAAACGGCGGAAGTGGTAGTGGATTGGTCACATGCTCCGAAAGGGTGACAGTTCTATAGCGAACCATGCTATGCAATGGAACCATCTAACTCAGGATGGCAGAAGACCTAGCGGTCCGAGGAGAACATGGCGCAGAGCAGTCGAGAAGGAGGCACGGCAGTTAGGGAAAAGTTGGGGAGAACTCAGACACATTGCCAGAAACCGTACACGATGGCGCGTAGGCGTAGTAGAGGCCCTAGGACCCACAAGGGGATACAGGACATAAGTCACTTCATTCCGATCGAGTTGATGGGAATCTTGACTGCCATCGTCACTGTTGAATGCTCGTTCTGCCGGAATATTGGTCAGCATCGCCGCGCCGTTTAACAGTTTGCAGAAGTGTTCCTTCCATATCCTCAGCACCGACTGCGAGTCTACTACTATGTTGCCATTTTCGTCCCTGCAGGGTTCTGTTCTGGCTTTGAAACCCTGGCATGTTCTTTCTACCCTTTGGTAAAATTTTCGAACATCATTCCTGCAATAAAGTCTCTTAATTTCCTCGATCGAGCGCTTCTCATGCTCCATTTGCTTCTTTCTGAGAAGTCGATGTTCTTCTTTTCTTCTGCGCACGTAGAGCTCGTAAGCAACTCTAGTCCTTCTATGCAGCGCCGCTTAGTACGCCTCTTGTTTTGCTGCATGTGCTTGCCGGCATTGCTCATCAAACCACGGGTTTCGTTGTGGTGGCCGAGAGAAAAGCAGTACATCAGAGCCGGCATCTCTGATGGCTTGTTGGCAACGCTGCCACTGGTCTTCCGCATTTGCTGCTGGCGGCATAGGACTTAGATTAAGATCAGAAGAAACTCAATCGGCAAAGGTTGTGGCGGTCTCTTGCGATTGTAGCCGCCCGACGTCAAATTTCCTCACAGTATTTCGTTGATTTCGCTCCATTGTGGATATCCGCATCCGTACCTTGGCTACAACTAGGTAGTGATCCGAGTCCACGTTGGCTCCCCGGAAAGTCCGGGCACCCAGAATACTGGAAGAGTGCCTTGCGTCGATCGCAATGTGATCGATTTGGTTGACAGTTTTTCTATCAAAGGGGAGCCATCTTTCTTTGTGAATGTCGAGACGTGGGAACCGCGTACTAGCTACGACAAAGTTTCGCCCCGCTGCAAAGTCGATTATCCTGAGTCCGTTGCCGGATGTGATGTCGTGCAGGCTGTGCTTTCCGAAAACGCCACTAAAGACTCCCTCTCTTCCTAGCTTTGCGTTAAAGTCGCCTAGGATAATTTTAACTTCGTGGCTAGGGCATTGCTCATACGTCTTGTCCAAGAGCCGGTAGAAGTCCCTCTCCTCGTGAGGGGCGTGAACGCATATTAGGCTAATGTTGGCAAATTTAGCCTTGATACGGATAGTCATGAGGCGCTTGTTCACATGCCGGAAACTCAAGACTTCTTGCCTAAGTCTGACTCCAATGACAAATCCACACCCGAAAAGACGTTGTCTTTGTTGTCTGTAGCAGTCGCCGTAGTAGATGTCGTAGTTTTTCATACTCCTTTTACCGGCCCATTCCATCGCACTTGTTTGATGGCAGTAATGTCTGCTTTGAAACACTCTAGGGCCTCCGCATTAAGGGTTCATCCGCCACCATCTCTTTTTCAATACCCTGACGTAGTATTGAAAATCCTTACAGACCTCAGCTCCAAATATGTCGAAGTAGCTCCGGTAAGCTATCCGCTGGTCTGTAGACGTCACCGTTGATTCCATCGGGAGAATTCATCCGCTGCGCGTCCTCCAATCAGGTCAACAAGAAATGCCTCGTCCGGTTAAACATATGCGCGCTGACGTTCACCCAGATGACTCAGCATACGCTCATCGTTAGTTCACTATCAGATAGCTATCCAGCGGGCACCACGGGGAGGTGATGATGCGATTTTGCCACGCCACGACAAGGCCTCTTTTATTGCCATGATCTCCGCCTGAAAGACGCTGCAATGATTAGGGAGGCTAATGTTGAATGGCACCATTAATCCTATACTCATCGCACTTCAAAGTTTGCCACGAAAGCCAATATGGAATCCAGATATCAGAGTAGACTTACTGCCTTTACAGGCAAATAAGATCTATTTTGAAAGTTTTCTTACAACTTAGATACATCTTCGGATACAGTGACAGTGATGCCGTTTGCCAATTTTTTAGTGAAGTGTTTTGAGGAAAAAATAGAAGTGTTTTGCTGAAAAGTGAAGTGTCAATATAAGAGTTGAGTTTCTTATATTAAACGACTATTTATGGGAAAAAAACATAATTTTTTTTTTTAAATTAGGAAGCTTTAATCTAAGCTTTGTGGTATCTTAATACAACATCTTTTGGCGATACCCAGTTCATGAAATGGTTCTTAGAAACAATTCCTTTCACAAGCATCAGTGAACTAACAGTGCTAACTTTTAAGTTGTCTCGGCCTAAACTTTTAATCAATTTAGTTTAGGAAAACACCCTATCAGTAGTTGCACTACTATGAGGAAGACACAACAAGGCTCTTATAAAGTCTTTTAAATGAGGGTACATAATCTGCCCCAAAGCATTTTTGAGGTAGAACGCAGAATGCCAAAAGACTTAAAGACTTTCTTCTTTGGGTAGAATTGTAGACTTGTACGAGTAGTTATCGAATGGATGTGTTCGCGTATACGATTTTTGGCTACTTTATGGAAGAGCTCATTAATGAATATATGCAATTTCCCAATTAAGAGGGAAAATATAGTCTACAAAAAGTGAAGTGTTTTTGCGAAAGAGGAAGTGTCGAAGTGTTGTCTATAAAAACGAAGTAAAATACTTCGATTGAAGTATAAACGGCAACGCTGTACAGTGATACGAAGAGTATGACGTCAGCGTCATTTTTCATACAACACATTCAGTTAAATTCCCTGAAGTCACCAAATGTAACAACAGAAAACCTGACAATCCAATAAAACAATTGAAACTCATTTTGCAACAAATTACATGGACATTGTGCGTGCCCCCTTAGATTCCAGTGATCGTAACTCCCAGATAGAATTGAATGAAACACTTGAGCAACAAGGGCATCGTATGCCTCTTTGTTTTGTCCCACTCTTCAGAGCCTACTCTCGATCCATTACACCGAAGTGCAGTGTTTTTTCCAAAGAAATTCTCCATCTCTCGAAGCCTCTTGATGCCGCAATCCAAAAGCCAATGTAATTGTCCAAAATTTGTACAAGTATCTCTGTTATGATCTAAATTCGCGTGGGCTAGGGTTGGGCCAATTTGTCCAGTTCAAATATCTAACACAATACACCCAGCCATCCAAACAATGCTGCAGCAACAACAAAAACCACAAGTGACCGTCTGACTTGTCGATAATTTTGGCTCACGGACAAACTGCCTTTGGGCCAAATCCAGACAATGCCTCATCTTAGACGTTGTCATCGTCATACACTCACTCACACCCGCCTATGTTTGGCAGCGTTTTTCGGGAACTCCAATTGTTACCAGGCTTTGACCAGATACGGATATAATGTCTTTTCAATAAGCCAAGTGGCGCCATGCAATAATGGAGTGGGCACATACACACATTATGTAAGTCCGATAATTGATTAAAGTACGTTATTTCTCGCGCGAGCATGGGTTCAGCTCCAGAGGCGAGACGAAGAGGTTTCTAATCCGCATTTATGAGATTTTTTTTTTTCTATTTGTATCTTCGGCGAAATAGCGAAACTTTGTGCGAATTTTCTTCGCGACACGAGGTGACATTGTTTTGGATTGGAGCAGGAGGTGTTGGTGGGGTGGTACAAATGCATGAACATGATGGACCAGTTGCAGATGAGGTAGTGAAACTCTTTCCTGTGAGCTCATAATGAGGCCGCTTGTTTTTGGACCTCGTTTTAGTGGTTTCAGTGTTCCTATGGTCATGAGAATGATTGTTGTAATTGTAGTTGGAGACGCGGAGACATTATATCGTATTAGATTGGGTTTTGTTGAGCAATTATTTGGCTTTTGTTATAGATACGTGGCGTGGTGAATTCGATTCATTAAAAGGAATCATCTGACATTAGTTTAAGGCATCCGACTTTGAGTAAGAGGTTTAGGTGTAATGTATTGCTTTTTCGTATGGGAGCCTTGAAATTGCGGCTGTGGTCGAGCTTTTATTCACACAATGATATGGTTCTCCGTCGTATAACTAAATACATAAGGGAAGCTGTACTGAATCGTAACCTTATCTCAGAAACTCTTAAGATACAGAGGACGTTGCAACTATCAAAAAGAATCGACCGACGAATGCCGGAGTGCAGTCCAAAATGTACTCCATAAAAGAACATCCAAAGTTCATCTCCCCCAAAACTACTCGTATCCAGAGAGTAAGAACATATCCCGTCGGTCAATTTGCATGTCACTTTTTTTTTTTTTTTTGGGATAGGAAACGCTCAACTGGAGCACTCAGCCGCAACTGGTACTACCAGAGAGCAAACCCTGATTTACCCAGCTTACAGTACCAGCACTCATCACATCCGCACCGAGGACCTGCCACCTGATACGAGTAAATCCCGGACACTCACAGAGATAATGTTCCGCGGTGCCGTCGCTCTCTCCACAAGCGTCGCAGATTGTAGTGTCACTTAAGCCCAACACGTTGAGGTGCTTGGCAAAAGCGAAGTGGCCTGTCAAGACGCCAATAAGTTGTCTACAGTCTTTTCTGCTGAGAGACAGCAAGAATGCCGCTGATTTCTTACAGACGTCCGGGAGCATGCGTTTAGTCACCCTGCATCCTGGAGAGTCATGCCACACACAATTGTGCTCGTGAGAGACCCAATCGTCAATGGAAGCCCTAACCGAGGACGCTGGAAGACCCAACGCGGGTTCGGGACCTGAGAAAGCCTCCTCTGAGCCTTGTCTAGCAATCTCATCGGAGATCTCGTTCCCAAGATCCGAGTGTGACCTGGGACCCAGATAAGAGACAGAGAATTCAGCCTTGCCACCGAGTTCAAAGAGTTTTTGGTTTCACGAACTATTTTGGAAGTGGTTAAAGGGTTAAGCAAGGCCTTAAGCGCAGCCTGACTGTCACTACAGACACAAATGCTACGTCCCTTCCACCTGTTCTTCACAACATAGTTCATGGCCATTAGAATTGCATAAGTTTCCGCTTGGAAAACAGACGCATATTTGCTTACGAAAAGTGAAGTCTAATGTTGTCGACTTCTACGAAGACACCAGCGCCAGACCCTTGACTGGTTTTGGAACCATCCGTGCAAATACGACTACATTCCATTCCCGGCTCAGACTCTGGCCGAAGCCAGTCCTGGACGCAAGGAAAGCCGACTCTGAATTTGCGCATCAGCTGGAGTTCTGGTGTCAATGCATCAGACGGCATATCCATAAGACAAGAGTCGTAAGATAAGTGGCGCGCAAGTTCATCAAAGTTCCAGTGTGGAGTATGCCAAAAACCGCCCCGCCTAAGACGATAGGTGGCTTTGATAGTGCAATCCATGATATAAGTGTGGGCGCCGTGGTGTAAGTGGTTAGTGTGTCGGATCACTACGCATGAGGTTCTAAGTTCGCGTCCCAGAAAATACCAAACAGTTTTTTCACGGTCCCACCTCTCGCGAGCGTCTAACAAACATCCGAGAGTATTGTTGCCACGAAAAAGCTTCTCAAATTGCCGTTCGGATTCGGCATTAAACTGTAGGTCCCTTCCATTTGTGTGAAAAATATAACGCACACAACATTGCGAGAAGCTAGGCCCTGGCACTTTAAAGAGCTGTTGCGCCAAATATTTATTTATTTATTTATTTATTTTATGATATGAGTATTAAGGGGAGGTTAGTTCAGCAAAGCGTCTAGAGCAGAGCCAGGCGTACTCGGGAAAGCTCCCGTGCAGCCGAGGCAAGCCGTTCTTTGGAGTTTCGCGCAAAAGGCAACCACATATTTACGCGAGAGTCCCTTCCACCAAACAACCGACGCATATGCGAGGAATGGTCTTATCATAGCCGTTTAGATCCAGAGAACCTTATTCGGTGACAAGCCCCAAGTCTTGCCAAAAGCACCCTTACACTGTCAGAAGACTGAGAGCGCCTTGGATGTTTTCGACTCGACGTGTTTAGACCAATCAATTTTCTTATCTAAAATCACTCCCAGATATTTGGCTTCATTGGAAATTGCATCATTGCATGTCACTTAGCTAAATAGGAAGTACATCAAGCCATTTAGATTTCGCGTAGCCACTCAATGTTTGAATATCTGACTCTCATCAGATGTGTATCGAAGATGCTTTACTTCTTATGTCCTGTATCCTCTTGTGGGTTCTAGGGTTTCTACTACGCTTACGCGCCATCGTGTACGGTTTTTCTCAATCTGTCTAAGCCCCAACTGCCGTGCCTCCTTCTCGACTGTTCTGTATCATGTTCTGTTTAGACCGCCAGGTCTTCTGCCATCCTGAATTAAAGGGTTCCATTGCATGGTGGTGCCGTGAACTAAAGTCATATGAACTAACGCCATAATGGCGTTAATTCACCTTCAAATGAGAACTAAAGCCATCACTTAATGTGAACTAACGCCATATGGTGTTAATTCACATTCAAATATGAACTAATGTCATAAAATGTTTTTGAGCTCTGAAGCACAGCCAGTGCAATGTAACAGTTTTGATAAAACTTTATCAGTCCAATGTTACACCACGATCGGCTCACATTTAGTCCACAATGGACTTTTGACCCACCTGGGCCAACAGTCCACAACATTTAGGGCCATAGTTCCACAATCTTAAAGAAGAAGTGGGCCATAAGTTCAAAACTATTCTTATGACTTATATGGCGCAGGGTCATAAGCCGCAAATTTTTCTTTTGGGACTTATGTCCCACCCCATCGAGACATTAAGTCCAACATTTTTTTGACGAAAATGGGACATAAGTCCCAAATTTTCGGAGAGTTAATATCTATTCAAAAAACTGTGGATTTCCATTAGGCGTCGTATTTTAATGAATATAATATGAGCGCAGGGATATATGTCAAGATTTTTTCTTTGTCGAAGATGACGCATACATAAGTCCACAAGGCATAAACAGTACAATGTGAACTTGGTACACACTCGAAAATATGAAGAGGGAAGTAACCTACAATAACTAATAATGTATGTTTCTTAATACATATGTATATCGCCATAGATGCATACTAGGTATATACATTTTACGGCGTATAAACAATGAGGTAAGTATGGGACGGCATGCTGCCCCCCTGCAACCCCCCGCATGGGGTCACTGTTGGATTTGAGGTGGGTGCGAGTTTCGGTGAGAAGCATGGATATCAAGGATCTTTACATACACCCATTCTTGCACCCACTTTCTAAAACGAACTAACACCATATGACTTTAGTTCTCATTTGAAAGTGAAATAAGGCCATAAGTGGATTATGGCATTAATTCGCATTTGAAAGTGAATTAGCACCATTATGGCGTTAGTTCATATGGCCTTAGTTCACGGCACCGGTTGACTAAACGCATGCTCCGGACGTCTGTAAGAAATCAGCGGCATTCTTGCTGTCTCTCAGCAGAAAAGACTGTAGACAACTTATTGGCGTCTTGACAGGCCACTTCGCTTTTGCCAAGCACCTCAACGTGTTAGGCTTAAGTGACACTACAATCTGCGACGCTTGTGGAGAGAGCGACGACACCGCGGAACATTATCTCTGTGAGTGTCCGGCCTTTGCTCGTATCAGGTGGCAGATCTTCGGTGCAGATGTGGTGAGTGCTGGTACTGTAAGCTCCTCATCACTGAAGTGCTTGCTTGGCTTTCTTCGAAAGTCAAGGAAATTCCATTAAAATGGGTAAATCAGGGTTTGCTCTGGCAGTACAATGGACCAGTTGCGTCTGAGTGATCCAGTCGAGTGTTTCCTATCCCGACAAAAAAAAGGGGCATATACCCGAACCCACTAATTCATTTGTTTTGGACCCGTCAGTGAAGACTGATATACTATGCGAGTTGATGGTCCCACCGTCTGCACAGTGTTGCCTTGTTGGAATGACCGTTTTCATGTTAAGGCTGAAGTCGGGGGCTGGCGGAGGTAGTATCTCGTGGCGTCTAGGTGCGCCCACCTTGCAATAGTACGGTGGCCCATGTGGCTCTTTCTCCACAGGTTGGATTCATTTAGATACAGGGTACTCATCGCAGCTGAATGCTTAACGTATTAGTCTAGTGGAATCAGTGCGAGAATTGTTTGATGCTATGTAAGCAAGTCTTTGAATTTTTGTCAGTTCCTTAGATGTGTGAATTTCCCTGCTATTGCCCATCAGAATATGCACCCATATGTTAAAACGGGTCTGAATATGGCTGTGTACATCCAGTTGATGATAGCAGGTTTGGGTTCTCAATGACGATTAGGTTATAGCCTCCCTGCGATGAAATGCTTAACGTGGCTGGGTCGCAGGGAAAAGGGCTAATGTGGTGATATGGCTCAGTCGAGCAGACGGACATGGCTCAATAGTTAGAGAAATTTCCTTAATATCTTTTTTCGGACGTTCGTGATATGACTTCGTATTCACGATCGTCTTTAGCAGGTTATGTTAATTTTATGATTTTGATGGGATAATTAAGGAACAAGATAACTTAAATTCCAGGGCATCACTTGCATACATATCCATTTGAGTCATATTATACGGTTTTCGAAAGTGTCGTTCAACTGAAGACTTCTTGAGCTACGTAACTCGTGTATGAATACTGGGAATCAAGACTCGTTGTCGTGCATATCTTAGAAGCTTTAGATCATGTGTGGCATGGAACGTGTGTGGAGAGTACGGCAGCAGCTCTGCGCATCTATTAAAAGAATCCTTTAAGACAAGAAGTTGTTGTCTATGATGTATTTTCCGATATCTTTGGGGTAAACGGTTGGATACCACAGTGTTTTATACTTTCACCAGCCGAGTCGACAAATGACAGCTTTGCCGATGATAGTACCCTAATCTCATCTTGTTCGAACGCATCACCTCACACCTCCAGTGTCCGACCAAATCCAGTCAATTAATGAAGATTTGCAGACAATTTTGCAGTGAGGTACATAGTACCAACTTTGTGGAATTCAATGCGAAGAAAATCCAATTTACAGTCTTTTCTAGTAAGAATCTGTCAACGGATATAGTACCATAACTTCGAAATGGACGACCAAATAATCTAAACTAAGGAGGCCATGCATCTCCTTGGCGTTACGGTCAACTCTGGCATAATATGGCACGAACACATCCAACATCGCAAAATTAGCATCCATGAAATAATTTATTTAGAGCAAAGAGAGACTTCACATCGGCACAGCTTTTGCTCTTAGACAAATCACAAGATAGACCAGAAGTTGAATATTGCTCCCACGTTTGATGATTGCATCCAATGCAATCTATAAGATTACTCGAGCAGTTCGCCTAATAGTTTGCAGTTGGCTCATCAAAGGCGAGTAGCAGATCTATGCCTATACTACAGATTCATTTTTTTTTTCCTCTTGTACAACCCATGCCCACGTGGCAACGACACTGCGACCTGAAAGATCTATTGTATCGGAGGGTTGGAATTAATCCAACAGACATCCCTTATGTAAGTGAGTATGTCTTTAGTAGCGGAGCATTTCAGTTCCACTGAAGTAATTATCTCCTTGTGGAGAATACGTTTCCTTAACCAGTGTAGTACCGGGCATTCACAAAGAATGTGTTCGGAAGCTTCATCCTTCTCTAAATATAACCGACAATCCTTCTCTTGGCACATGTTCATCTTGTTAAGGTGGTATCTCAGACCGCAATGGCCAGTAAGAAAGCTCACAAGCTTCTTAATGCTTTCCCTATCTAAGTTAAGGATTTCCTTATAGGAGTAAGGTTTGATTAATCGTTTGGATTGTCTTAGACCTGGCCCACTAGTCCAGTGGTCTAGACGAAGTTTGTTTTCCCATTCGTTAATCAGCGTTGTAGCTGTCGCCAAATTGACGCCACAAAAAGGTTCAGGATCTATGAACACAGATTCTGAGCCAGCCCTAGCAAGCTCATCTGCAGAATCGTTGCCCACAATCTCTTGGTGTCCAGGTACCCAACCGAGTTTTACCCTGGCAAGGTCTTGTAATGCATCGTAGCAGCATTTCATGGTTCTGGAGTCCATTTGGTTTGACGATACAGATACTACCACGGAAGATGCTCCGAAGAACTCCGAAGAAAAATCTCTGAAAATACAACATTTAGACGTCCTACCAGACAGGCTGAAGGAACACGCCATTTCCATGTTCAGCTGGAAACCGCGCGAACATCTCTCTCCCAAAATTCTTGTTGTTACAAAACGAGCAAACTTTGGAACTCACTCCCAGAAAACATATTTCCAGAAGATTACAATTTTCAAATACTCAAGAGCAGACTGAACAGACAACTGCAGACATCTCGGGGTTCTAGGTTCGCCTTTCATGAGAGAAGATTATAAGAAAAAGAAAATATAGGCACTTCGAATTCACCTCTGTGGATACTGTTTCCACCCGGAATAACAGGTGCACACATACCATACAAATGTTTACGAATTAGCTGCTAGTATTTTTGGTCTAACACCTTCTGGTTTTTATAGGTGCTGCAGCAGCGATAAGTCTCCCCGCGTGACCACTCCACATGATAAATTATTTACTCGTGTAATCCCCAAAGTGAACTACATCCGCCGCAGGAGCATCGAGGGCGCTTCGCTAAATCCCTGTGTCAGAGCAGCAGTACTTACCTGAATACCTTAGCGCCTAGACAACCCCCAACCGAGCATCAGCAAGTGGTGTCTACAGCACATAATGCATCCAAGTACACCCGAAACAGCATTCGTCATGTAAACACAACGCCCAGGAGCGTGTACTAGCGCCTCGGCAATTTGTGGCGTTAGCATCCCGCGTCGTATGTATTCATGCCATCACCCGCTACAATGTAGTGAATTGGTACGCGTGTCGAGGGAGGAATAGGGGCGCACCCCCTTCAGTGGCTTATTCAGGAAGAAACTCGATCCCGAAACTGGTTATTTGGCATTTTGTGTTGTTTACACAAAGACGACGACGATGATGCATGGTGGTAATGCGGATGACGGAGTCAACTGCATCTGAATGTGTTCGGCCTAACTACCGCCGCTGGTGCTTGTGGTGGTGGTCGTCGTAGTGGTGGTACTGCTGCTCCTAAACGATGATGAAGATCTCGGATCGCGCGTCATGTGGTTGTGCTTTGGTTAATCTCTTTCATATGGTTTGGATTTCCTGGTTGTGCTCCGACACGGTCGCGCCTGAGATTTTCCAATCGACCGTCGACGACCGACGACGTAGACTTCAATAAGCCAAAACATATTGCTCGTCTTTTTCGTTTCTCAATGGTCCAGTGAAGGGACTCTGGCATCTACTGACAGGTAGCGGAATTCAGCTGAACGGAGACGAATGACCAAGTGACGATGGATGGATAAATGGACGCGCCCCGGTCGGTGGTAGGTGTTGTTTCAGGATGTGCGTGGAAAATTGATTGGAAATCTTTTATTTTGCGCAGACGATATGAAGTGCGTAGGTGTGAAAGAGGGAATTAATTTGCATTCGTATGTTTTGGATAATTATACACACCTTTGGGTGGATGCACTGACGAGAGGACAAAAAGAAGATTCGTTCGATGATTTAAGTAAACTTCGTCTTCGGGGGTGTGTTGCGAAATAATTAGGTAATTGTTTGCTTCTGATAATGCCAAGCAAATGTTGAAGCGCTGGTGTCTTGCAACGCAGAGGAACCAATTTGATTTTACTATAATAAGAATTTATGAGTTATACTCATCTATCAAAGTGTTGTGGTACCAAACTGCTTCTGCAATGAATTTATGCAGTGTTACCCATTTGCTTTCAGCTCAAAATCATTATTTCGTCTTCCTTCAAGAGTGATTAAAATCGTTTTCGAATGCGTATTAAAATTGGGCATTTTCCTATTAAATATACGATATTTTCTTCCTCATATATATTGCATAGAGTGCAGATTCTTCGTTCACCTATCACGTCTATGCAATTAAACTTTTGCTGTTTGCATCATTGAAATACGAGTAGCCTGCGGAGTGATTCAATCCCTGCGAACTCAACACACGACACGCGACAGATAAACGCGACGCGCGAGAAATACACGCAACACTTATAATAGAGATTGGAATGGCAACATTGGGTATATTTGTTCTCAAAACCGCGCTGGTGGTAGAAAGATCTGTAGACAGTTCAGCATTGGATGAAGTGCTTGGTGCTGTTATTCTACAGTCGATTTTCTCCGTCACCTTTTTCCTACTTACTTACTTAGGTGGCGCTACATTTCGGGGTGAACCTGGGCCTCAACCAACAAGCTTCTCCATTAAGCTCGGTCTTTAGCTAACTCGCTCCAGTGGCGCACTCCAAGTTGGTCGAGGTCTCCTTGAATTTGTGCACGCCACATATGGCCATGATTCCCTCTACTGCGTCGTCCCTCGGGGTTAGATTCGAAGACTCTGTGGGCCAGAGCGTTAGTCTTCATTCGCTCTACATGTCCTAGCCATCTCAGACGTCCAATAAACTATTTTTTGACCAGGTCGATGTCGCTGTACAGCTCGTATAGTTCGTGATTGAATCTTCTCCTCCAAAACCCGTCAACGCAAACGGGACCGAAAATCTTACGAAGAATTTTTCTCTCGAAGCGACCACGGATATCTTCATCCTCTTTTAATAAAGTTCATGTTTCAGCGCCGTAAAGCAGGACTGGTATGATCAGGGTCTTATACAGAGTAGTAGTAGTAGTAGTAGTAGTAATTTGTGATTTTTATTTAACAAAAGTTTGGTCTGTTACAATAATTCACAGTAAATGACATTGGCAATTGCCGTCAGCCGAAAAAAAGAGAGAATTCTAATTCATATTTATAATTAAAAACAAATTTTCCAATAAAATAAAAAATACAGTTTTGGTTTTGGTTTTACGAATATATCTAAAAAGCTTCGTTTATTATTTGTTGACGATATTTTGATGCAGATCTGATATAGTTGGCTAACAGATTCCAGTCTTGACCATTTAATTGCGCGATTACTTCATTTTCTGCAAGTGTATTTTTACCCAAGTAGACTCGCCTAATCTCCTTTAATACGGGACATATTCCAATAAAGTGGAGAACGTCTTCTTTCGCACCAAGGTTGCATATAGTGCATTCCTCTTTCCCATCGCTTACGTAGGGCATAAAGTTTAGTCGAAGAAGTTCGCCTCTGGCCTTGAAGATGGTGGAAATTGTATTTAGGCTGTTGCGATCGTGGAAATAATTTCTATCCCCCAGATCATGATCGAGTAAAGGATAAGTGATTCTCGTCTCGCTATGCTGAGCTTTCACTCTGAATGCCGCTCGTGTGGAATCTTCAATATTCATCAACAGCTCCTGTAGGGTACGCTTCCATGTTTCCGTGCTATTTTCATCTATGGGGAGATTGTATTCCCTGCTTAGCCTAGACCATTCGCCGAAAAATTGCTGTTTTCGGTGTATCAGGAGTTTTGCGATAATATGGGGAAGGCGATGGCGGGGGAGCTCCATAACTTTTAGAATGTAAAGGAAGTGCAACCTTAAGGTAAATACATATAAAGGAGGTAAGCCTGTTTCCAGATGCAGCATGTAATTCGGAGTATTTTCCGGCAATCTGAAAATCTTTTTTAGAAAGTATCTGAGCAAACCTTCTACTTCCTCGTACTGCGAGATACCCCAAACTTGGGCAGCGTAGCACATGATCGATCTCATAGTTGCTTCAAAAATTTTGAATTTGGTGCTTGGCGGTACGTCTTTTTTTCCGAGGATGCCCTTCCAGCTGCAATTCATTGCTCTTTTCGCTTCTTTGAGCTTCTCTCTCAGATGTGTTTTGAACGACATTTGGGGAGTAATAATTACCCCAAGGTACTTATATTCCTTCACAACTTCGAGTACTTCATTTTGCCAGGTCCATTTTTCCAGCCTTGAATACCGTCCATTACCATTTCGAAACACCATTATTTTTGACTTATTGGTATTCACTGAGAGATTCCATAAGCTGCAATATTGTTGTAGCTTGTTAATCATCATTTGTAGCATTGTTGTGGATTCTGCCAGAATGACAATATCATCCGCGTACAACAAAACCTTTATATGAACTCCACCAAACACTAGTCCTCCTGGAAGAAACGTTGTGAGGTCATCCAAAAATATGGAGAAGAGGAGAGGACTCAAGAGACAACCCTGTTTTACTCCCATGTGCGACTCAAACCAGTTGGACATTTTGTTTCCATCCCATACTGCGATCTTATTATTATCATACAGGCTTTGTATTACTCTAAGCACTTTCGTTGACACTCCTAGGTTACTCAACTTATAGAAAAGAGCGTTCCTGTCCATTGTGTCGAAAGCCGCCCTGAAATCGACAAAGAACGCGTATAGTTTTTTGCCCCTATCAAGGTATGCCTGGGCAATGCTTTTCAGTGTAAAGATGTTGTCTACAGTTGAATATCCTTTTCTAAACCCCGCTTGGAATTCACTCAGCAAATTGTTTTCGCGTACCCAATCCGCCAGACGCTCTAGAATAATTCCAGCGAATATTTTTGTTACTGAGTTCATAAAGCATATTCCTCTATAATTATTCGGATCGCTTATGTCTCCTTTCTTAAACAGGGGGAAAATTATACTCCTTCTAAAATTATCTGGCACCTCCCCCATATCAAAAATATAATTGAAGGCTACCGCAAGTTCTCTGAGGAATTCGTTTGTCGCAAATTTGAAAAATTCGTAGGGGATACGATCTTCACCAGGGGCTTTCTTTGTGCTGCATTTGTGCAGCACCTTGTGGAGTTCTTGGACAGTAATTGTGCGGTCTAGTGAGTCTACTGTTATGTAAGGTAGCGAGTAATTCAGTTGACTTGTGCTACTCGGTGGATTCAGCAACTGCTCGAAGTGACTGGCTAGTGCGGATGTTTCAACTTGAATACCCCGTGCGAACATCGTACCGTTGAGGGATCGGACCAGCTTCCAAAACGAACGAGTATCTGAAATCTCATCCAAAGCTCTCGCCAGCTGCTGCGTGTACCTTCTTTTTTTGTTGATACAGATGCTTTTGTATGCCCTTCTCGCTTCCAGGTACATGATTTTTGCAACGCTGTTGTCTGTTCTACGGACTAAACGCAGGTAAGCAAATGACTTTTTCCTCGCTGCCATGCACTCCCAGTCGAACCATGCTTCCTTTTTCTTGAATCTTCCTGACGGTTGAGATATACTCGCAGCATTCGAAATGCAGGAAACTAGAAAGTCTACACCACGGCTAGAGTTGAATTCGCTTTCGTTTATAGCGCTGAGATTGCTGTTCAGTTTTTGTTTATAGCTAAGTGCGTAGCTTTCCTTCCATTGTAATTTTGGGAGCAGCCGCAACTCCGGGACGGTAGATTCTAATGGAATATCCACTGACATCAAAGCTGTCAACGGCAAGTGATCCGAATAAGTGAGCTCCTTTACATTTAAGTCGACCACACACTTCAGCCATCTTCCACGTACGAGACAGTAGTCTATAGTTGAACAGGCTGTACCTCTGAAAAACGTTAGGTGGCCCTTCTCGTCGCTCTTAGATCGATCGTTGATGTGAGACCGATCGTTTCGCACATTTCGGTGAACTTTCTACCATTGCCATCAATTGTTTTATCCGTTGCACATCTAGATAAATTTACGTTCTGAGGTAAGAACTCCGGATCCACTTCCAGCAGCTGCGTATCACCTATTCTCGCATTGCAATCTCCGATTACCATTACGTCTTCTTCGCCGAATTCCAATAGAAAGTCGTACAAGCTCTTAAAATCGTTTATCCATCTGCTACAATTGATATACACTGGGATTATCCACATTCGAACATCTTTCGATGCTATTTCCACCAAAACTCTGTTGATTTCATTGCTAAATCGGCACCTAACGCTACTGTTTAACTGTTTTTTAATACCATACAGGCATCCTCCGCTAGCTCTTCCATGAGAAGATAGTCGCGTTGCTGCTATCCAATGCAGTATATGGTTTCCAAAATAGGACTCAAAATGCTCCATGTTTTTGTCAACAAAAGTTTCAAATAGAAAGAAGATATCGTACTGACAAATATGTTCGAAAAAATCATTAAAAAATAATTTGTTACCTAACCCTGCTATGTTATATGATATTATTTTTAAAGAAAAATTACTTAAACTAGGACTTAAATTTAAACGGCTGACGGCGCTATTCTAAACATTAGTTGCCTGAACGCGAGATTTGACAGTTTGGGAGCCACTGCTGCTGCTCTGCACTTCAGTTGGCACATCACACCTGTCAATGGTCAGCTGCTGTAGATATGTCATCCCGCCTTCGTCGTTGCATGCCAGCTTGTTCATGTTATCGAGATAAAATATGTTTTCTCCAATTTTAAGTGTTTCTCCGCGGATTTGCACTTTAACGTCTCGGTTCCTTGCCTCGATGTGTTTTTTCGCCTTTATCAGTTGCCTTCTCCTTTCTCGTGCCGCGGCTGGGTAGTCTCTGTGCATAGAGACACCTGATGGCCTCAACTTGCTTGCTGCCTCAAGAATGCGTCCCACATCTTCCTTCTTTTGTACTTCTAGCACAACGTTCTCTATTCTCTTATACAGAGTCTCCTTAGTTGTTCGAGATAGGGCTTTACTGTTGAATTGCCTTATAAGCCCAAAAAACAGAGATTGGCAGGAGTTATTCTTCGCTTGATTTCTGCGCTGCTGTCATCGTCAGAGTTTATAGCAGAGCCAAAGTAGACAAAGTCCCTTACTACCTCGAAGTTATAGCTGCCCACTGTGACGTTCTGTCCAATTCGTCGATGTTGGTTTTCCCTTCTTGTTGACAGCATATACCTGGTTTTGCCCTCGTTTATCGCTAAACCCATTTTGGCCGCTTCCGCCTCAATGCTTGCAAACGCATCAGTGACAGCCCGCTGAGTTCTTCCGATAATGTCTATATCGTCGGCGTATGCAAGCAGTTGTACAGACTTGTAATAGATTGTGCCTCCGGTGTTGGTTTGTGAGTTCCGCACAATCTGTTCAAGTACAATGTTAAAGAAGTCACATGACAGAGCGTCACGTTGTCTAAAACCTTTTTTGACATCAAAGGTCTCGGTGAGGTCATTGCCGATCTTTATGGAGCAGCGAGCGTTCTCCATCGTCAGCCTGCTCAGATGAACAAGTTTGGCAGGGATGTCAAAACTAGACATGGCTCTATAAAGCCATATTCTTCGGTTTTCTCCAGGATCTGCCGAAGTGTGAAGTTTTGATCGATGGTGGACTTTCTTGGCCTGAAACCGCACTGATAGGGTCCAATCAGGCTGTTCATAAAAGGTTTCAGGCGTTCCCACAATATCGCAGAAGAGATCTTGTATGCGATGTTGAAGAGACTGATGCCTCTATAGTTGGGGGAGTTGAGGGGGTCTCCTTTCTTGTGGATTGACCGAATGATGCTGAGATTCCATTCATCACGCATACACTCGTCTGACCAAATTTTAGAAATGAGTTGGTGTATGCGCTCTACTAATTTATCCCCAGCTGCTTTGAAAAGTTCGGCCGGTAAACCGTCAGGCCCCGCAGGTTTGTTGGATTTTAGCTTGGTTATTGCTATCCTCACTTCGTTTTGGTCAGGTGGACGGAAATTTTTATTATCATCGTCTATGTTGAATGGTTCATTCTGCCTGACAGCGGGATGTTGGTCTTCGTCGCGAGGTTTCCATTTTCATCTCTACAGGTTTTTGTACGGGCATTGCTTCTCTGACATGTTCTTTTTACCTTTTGGTAAAACTTCCGTACATTGTTACTGGAGTATAAACTCTCGATATTCTCAAACGTGCGCTTCTCATGCTCTTTCTTCCTCTTTTGGAGAAGCCGATGTTCTTCCCGTCTCTTTTGCTCGTAAAGCTCACGAGCAGCTCTCGTCTTCCTTTGCAGCGCCGCTTTGTATGCCTCTTGTTTTGCTGCATGCACTCGCCGGCATTCATCGCCAAACCCGGGGTTTCGCGATGGTGGGCGAGCGAGACCCAGCACATCAGTCGCGGCGTTTCTGATGGCATGTTGGCAGCGTTGCCACTGGTCTTCGGCACTTGATGCTGGCGGCAAAGGGGTGATTGAGAGATTTCGGGATACTTGTTCAGCGAAGAGTCTGGCGGTCTCTTGCGATTGTAGCTTTTCGACGTGATTCTTACAGTTATTCTCACAGTCATTCTCTCTTCTTTGTTGCTCAGTTTGGAGTATCCGCATTCGTACCTTGGCTACAACAAGGTAATGATCCGAGTCTATGTTGGCCGCTCGGGAGGGCTGGACATACAGAATACTGGAAGCATGCCTTGCGTCGATCGCAATATGATCAATTTGGTTAATCGTTACATGATCATTGGACCGCCATGTCTGCTTATGAATATCGAGATGAGGAAACCATGTGCTTGCTATGGTGATATTTCGCTCCACAGCGAAATCAATAAGCCTTAGTCCGTTATCAGACGTGGTGTCGTGTAAGCTATGCTTACCGACTGCCCTACCAAAGACGTCTTCCTTTCCTATTTTTGCGTTAAAATCTCCCAATACAATTTTAACGTCGTACTTAGGACATTGCTCGTATGTCTTGTCGAGGAGCTCGTAGAAACACTTTGGTGGCAGGGTCATTTTCTTCTGTGGGGGCATGAACACATAGGGTAGGGAAGTTACCCCTACGGCACAACCCCTAATCTGGAGGACCAGTTCCTTAATTATTCCCCTAGGACGAGGGGCCGGGTACACCGGTGCCAGTAGTCCACTACGGGAGTATGAGCGCTGCCGTTGCCCCATTAAGGGCTCCTCCACCACCATCTCTATTCCAAGGTCCTGACCATTGACGGTTCGAAATTCCTTACCGACCTGTGATCCGAATACGTCGAAGCAGCTCCCGCAAGGTATTTACTAAGTTCAACCTAACTGGAACTATAGACGCCACCGTTGACTCCGTCTGGGGAATTCATCCGCTGCCGCCTGGAACAGGAATAAGTGCTCTAGTACGAAAGCACTCTTCCCCCGCTCTCTCATCTGCTGCCACCAAGAATCCGCCAAACGGGGTTGGTTACCCATTTCTGGGATTAAGGTACTAGGCACCCGGCTATCACCGCGTGGAGGTTGAGAGTAGGAGTTGGTAGGGCTCAGCTAAGTGAAAACGCTTGTGTTTTCATATGATCGCATGCACTACCATTTGACCAGCCCGCTTTCTCGTTTCATACCATTTTTATATATTTTTTTGTTTAAATTGCCCATTCTACGGGGGCGGGTAGGGATAGGCCTCGCCTAACATATGATTTTTTTCTTGCCTGGATTCAAATTACCCATCCACGCATAATCCAGAATTTTTTACGTCTACCATGAATGAAACGGTTCACTGTGCGTCGTTGATCGTACCTTACCTATGTCCTGTATCCCCTTGTGGATTCTAGGGCCTCTACTACGCCTACGCGCCATCGTGTATGTTTTCTGGCAATGTGTCTGAGTTCTCCCCAACTTTTCCCTAACTGCCGTGCCTCCTTCTCGACTGCTCTGCGCCATGTTCTCCTCGGACCGCTAGGTCTTCTGCCATCCTGAGTTAGATGGTTCCATTGCATAGCATGGTTCGCTATAGAACTGTCACCCTTTCGGAGCATGTGACCAATCCACTACCACTTCCGCCGTTTGATGGTTGTGCCTATCGGTTTCTGACCCGTTCTCTCGTAAAAGTGTTCGTTAGAGATATGATTGTGCCAGAAAATCCTTAAGATATTGCGCCGGCACCTATTAACGAACGTTTGCAGTTTTCTGGTGATAGTAGTGGAAACTCTCCATGTGCTGCAACCATATAGCAGCACGGATTCAACGTTGGAGCGGAACAGTCCTATTTTGGTGTTCAAACTGATTGCATTGCTTCGCTATATTTTGGACAACATCCCGAACGCGGACTTTGCTTTGGCGATCCTGTTGGCTATATCCAGTTCGGTTCCACCATCGGTCGAGACAATACTCCCAAGATACCTGAAATCCTCTAGGTGGAGTGGCGATCGATATTCAACACACTGTTCGATGATAATCCGCAGGATGTTGATGTAGTCGGCATAGGAGGATCCAGAGCGGAAACCTGCTTGTTCTGCATCGAGTGTGTCTTCGAGATGTTGTTTGATTCGCTCCAGGATGATTTTAGCTGTTATCTTAGCTACAGCAGGCAGCACGCAGATTCCCCTCCAGTTTCCGCACTCCATTAAATTTCCTTTTTTGGGAAGCTTGACGATCATTCCCTTTTTCCACTCATTAGGCAAGCTCGCAGCTTCCCAAGCTCTCCCTATAAAAGGAAGCAGAAGCTCAGCCGATCTTGTTGGCGCTGTTCGTAAGAGCTCTGCTGGAATACCGTCAAGTCCTACCGCCTTGTTAGTTTTGAGTGCCTTGATCGCGGTAGTGATCTCATCATTACTGGGAGTCGCGGTGCGTATTCGGGAACTTCTCACGTCGAGCATCTCAGTTTGAGATGCTCATCCGAAATGAGCAAGGAGCCGTCTAGGCTTCTCACTGGGTGTTGGCTGGAGCTGCGATCACCTGTCAGCTCTTTGGTGATTCTGTAGACGGTCCTGCTGTCGCACCTCCGTGCAGCTTCTCCTGCTTTTATAGCCAGTGCGTTGATGTAGTTGCTCCTGTCACGTCGCACGCTACGCTGAACTCCTCTCGTCTTCATGCGATATAGGGACTCTAGCTCGCTTCTCCCTGCTGCTGGGGTAGCTGCAACGCAAGATTTCAGCTGTTTTCGTTCGTCAATCCGTCTCCAGGTATCCTCGGAAAGCCACGCCCTATGTCTTCCCTGCGATCGGCCGATGATTCTTTCAGCACCAAATGTAAAAACATTTTTCACAGCACACCAATGGTCTTGCATGGTCGGGGGCATTGAGCTGCTGATTGTGTCCACACCTTGCGAAAAGTGCTCCCTTAGTTGTTGGCGCACTGAGGGATCACTATTTCTATCGACGTTGAACCTGGGCATTTTTGTGTTGTCGTAGGATCTTCGAACTGCAGCAGTGCGTAGTTGGAGAGTAGCTATCGTAAGATGGTGATCTCGTAATATCCCCACATCTGCCCCTACCCTATTTCCGACGTCCAGGAGACTACTTCTAAAGCGGCGGCTAATGGCAAAATAGTCAATTTGGTTGGAGGTTGCTTGCTTGTCGTTGGAAACCCAGCTGACTTTGTGGTAAGTCTTGTGCTCAAACATGGTGCCACCTATTGCAAGGCGATTGCCGTTGGAGAAATCCACAAGCCTTTCGCCGTTGTCATTGCGGTTGCCTAGTCCATGCTTCCCGATTAAATGTTTGAGCCCTTCGTTGCCTACCTTGGCATTCAAATCCCCCATCAATATGACAATGTCTCCATTTGGTTTTGTGTTGAAGACGGCACCTAAAAGATTGTAAAAGCTCTCCTATTCGTCCTCGGATGAACTATTCGTTGGGGGTAACACTGTATGACGGTGACGCGTCATACTCTAGTCCGGAACCTGGCCGTCATAATCCTATCACCATGAGGCTGCCAGGGAATTAGGCCCATGTGTGCTGTTGTTGTTATTAGAAGTCCGACTCCATATTCCCGCGGACATCCGGATGGTCTTCCAGAATAGAGTAGTACAGTGTTACGCGTTGGGGACTGGTGCTAACCCGCTTCTAACCATCTTATTTCACTTACCCCCAAAATATCCAAATGATATCGCATGAATTCTTTTTCCAATTGCTGATGTAGGAGGTGAGTAACTGATGGTGAATGGTTACGTTCTCTCTGTAGTTTATACCTTATCATTATTTCTTTGTTTCCTGGAGCGCTTTCGTCTTCCGTGGTGGCATTCTGTGATGCAAACTTCCCATCTTTCGTCGCATCGATGCACCACCTACCTTAGTTATGCCATATGCTAGCTGCTTTGCTTCGTGTCTCTGTTCTCCTCAAGGTTGGGAAGCATATCGCGTGATGATCTATTGGTCTGTACAGTGACCTAACTTATCACATGATATCTCGAACCAGACAGATTGTTCTTGAAACCATATATAGATACATGTGTACACTGTGCTATCAAAAGAGTCAATTGACTAATAAGGATTTAATGCCGCATAGCAAACTGCTGCTTTTGACTACAGGATTCGACCTCTACTTCATAGGTGCTGATGATGCAGATTTAAATGGCAGATTAGTAACTTATGTACGTGCTACCGTATCGGCTTTATTAGGACCACATTGACGCCGTAACCATGATGGACCAATGGTTCAGCCAGAATAATAAATTCTTAGCCAACCTGGGATTGCAAAATCTTGGCCCAATACAAATGTGTTCACTCATAGTGCAATTCATAAATCGCTCATTTTGTATCTGGGTTATCCAAAGACCTCACACAAATCATTTACCAAATCCACCTACCTACCTTCCTTGAGATACAAATGGCTGGAGCTTTGCCCGGGCATGCAGGTACCTGGTACCGGCAAATAACTCTTTCAATATCATTTACAATATTTCTTCGTCGTTATAATTGTAAAAATATTTACTCTCATAATATATTGTTGGGAAAACATTGTTCCTCCAGAATTTATAACCAACAATTCGGTAATAAAGATATCACTGCCGCAATCGAACTTAATTTACAACCAATTAGGCGATATCGAGTCTACGCGAATCGAATTCGAACCTCCTCCACCATATCAGTTCGCAGCTAACTCAAATTCATATCTGTTTACAGCGTAAACAAACAAATCCAATACCACGCACTCAGATTGAGATTACGCGCCCCCGCCCCCCTTCCCCATAACATCCAGATACAATATTGTGAATTGTGAAAATTTTTCGAATTTCGAATAAATTAAATGCGGACGTGTACCGATTCGATTCGAAATCGTACCGAGAGCATCTGCTGCACCCCCTGCGGTGACTGTGTGTCATTATTAAATCATTCGTTTTGGGGATGCGTGGAGAGGGTGGGCTGCTCGGTCAAGTGGTGGCCCAGTTTAGAGGCGAGAAGAAGATACTCACCAAATGGGAAAGGGCAATGAAAATTTTATCACTTTATACCCGAAAAGCTGTGCCGTATCTGTGTATCTTTTCCCAGTGCAGATACGAAAATGTAAATAGATTCGGTTCGAGAAGCTCACCCGGTGTTTTAGCTTCCGATATTCATTACCAAATGTAATAAATTCTCCAATCTGATTAGCGGAGAATGAAAAATTATATTTTACGGATATTTACTTAGGAATACATCTGCTTTGAGAGGTGATTAGCCGGGGAGCTTTCGTATTTGCTCAGCGCGATAATTGTAATTTAATATATTTCAAAACAGGAACGCGGTGATATTGAACATTATTGATGGCGAAGAATGGATTAATTTATTTGGATTCAAGAAAATATACACAGCGTATGCGGATGGTTGATTTAGATGGGCAATGGGTATTAGAATCGTCGATAACGACGCATGTCTGGGGAGAAATGATAGCTACAGACGTCATTTGGGGCGGGATATTTTTAGAGACTATAACTTAAGAGAAACGGGATAACTTAGATTTTACGGTGCTCCAAATTGTCGATTAGGATTTTTGATTAGCAGAAAGGACTAAATATCACCTGAAGTGGAAAACAGCTAACTGGGCCAAAATAGCCTTCCAATCATTCACACTATTGCTAACAGAAAGAACACTATAGACCCGACATAGTTGTCTTTTAAAAGGTGCAAAATTCCATAGAAAACACTAGAAAGCAAAGGAACTGAAAGCCCTTTCAACAAAAGCTAATAAGAATACGCTAACGACAGCACCCGTACGCATCTACAGCACTTTTTCAGAGCGAATGTAAAATATGTTCAGTTGCTATTATCATTATTGTTTGCGTAGAGTTTTCTTGCACTGCTTACGTCCTGTATCACCTTGTGGGTAATACGCTTACGCGCCATCGTGTACGGTTTCTGGCAATGTGTTTGAGCTCAACCCAACTGCCGCGCCTCCTTCTCGACTGTTCTGCGCCATGTCCTCCTCGGACCGCCAGGTCTTCTGCCATCCTGAATTAAAGGGTTCCATTGCATAGCATGGTTCGCTATTGAACTGTCACCCTTTCGGAACGTGTGACCAATCCACTGACACTTTCGTCGTTGGATAATTGTGCCTATTGGTTCCTGACCCATTCTCTCGTAAAGGTATTCGTTAGAGATACGGTTGGGCCAGAGAATCCTTAATACGTTGGGCAGACACCTGTTAACGAACGTTTGCAGTTTTCTTGTCATAGTAATTGTCATGGTCCACGTGTTGCATTCATATAACAGCACGGATTCAACGTTGGAGCGAAACAGTTTTATCTTGGTCTTCAAACTGATTGCATTGCTTCGCCATATTTTGGACAACATACCGAACGCGGACTTTGCTTTGGCGATCCTGTTGGCTATATCCAGTTCGGTTCCACCATCGGTCGAGACAATACTCCCAAGATACTGGAAATCCCCTACTCTCTCTACCGGTTGTCCAGCAATGTATATTTAAGCCGTTGAGTTTGTTCCAAGGCTGACAATTTTTGTTTTTGTCGTATTGATCTTCAGCGCGACGACGCCTCCCTCCCTCTCCATACATGCTATTATTTGGTGAAGTTCCATAATTATGTGAGAGAATAAGCACACATCGTCAGCGTTATCATGAGTTTCAGTTGAGATATAAGATTCCATCGAATTTCTCCGTTTCCCGTCGACAAAGCTGCACGAAGGATGTCACAAATCACCAATAGGAATAATATTGGAGAAAAAATACAGCCTTGTCTTACCCCACTTTGGATCTAAAATTCATCAGACAACAACCCCACGTGTAGAACGTGACATCTGGAGCCTTCATATGTAGCTTTGATAATAGCAATTAATTTATCGGGAATACCTCTCCTGCGTAAGGCACGCCAAATAAACACCCTGTTAACACTATCGAACGCCTTCTCAAAATCGATGAACAGCAGGTGGAGTGGCGATCGATATTCAACACACTGTTCGATGATAATCTGCAATAACCTGCTTGTTCGGCATCGAGTGTGACTTTGAGATGTTTGATTCACTCCAGGATGATTTTAGCTATTATCTTAGTTACAGCAGGCAGCACGCAGATACCTCTCCACAATTTTGACGATCATTTCCTTTTTCCACTCATTATGAAAGCTCTCAGCTTCCCGAGCTCTTTCTGTAAGTGAAAGCAGTAGCTCAGCCGATGTTGTTGGCGCTGCTCGTAAGAGCTCTGCTGGAATTCCGCCAAGTCCTACCGCCTTGTTGGTTTTAAGTGCCTTGATTGCGGTAGGGGGAGTCATGGTGCGTATTCGGGAACTTCTCACGTCGAGCATCTCAGTCTGATTTGGGAGCATATCGCTATCGAATATGCGGTTCAAAACCATGGCAAAACGCTCTTTCCATCTCTTGAGTTGGTCCTCATCCGAAATGAGCAAGGAGTCGTCTAGACTTTTCTCTGGGTGTTGGCTGGAGCTGCGAATACCTGTCAGCTCTATGGTGATTCTTTAGACGGTCGTGTTGTCGCACCTCCTTGCAGCTTATTCTACTTCTGTAGCCAGCGCCTGCCACGTCAACGCTACTCGTACGCTGATCGTCTCTCATCTTCGTGCGATACCTATAGGGAATCTAGGTCGCTTCTCCCTGCTGCTGGGGTAGCTGCAACGCGAACTTTCAGCTGTTTTCATTCCTGCGATCGACTGACAATTCTTTCAGTACCAGAGGTAAAAACATTTTTCACAGCACACCAATGGTCTTGGATGATTGCGGGCATTGAGCTGCTGAGTGCTTCCACACCTTGCGAAAAGTGCTCCCTTAATTGTTGGCGCACTAAGGGACGACTTAGTCTATCGACGTTGAACCTGGGCATTCTTGTGTTGTCGTGGGATCTTTGAACTGCAGCAGTACGTAGTTGGAGAGTAGCTATCATAAGATGGTGATCACGTACTATGCCCACATCTGCCCATCGCCTGTTTCGGACGTCCAGAAGACTACTTCTAACACGGCGGCTGATGGCAAAATGGTCAATTTGGGTGGAGGTTGCTTGCCTGTCGTTGGAAACCCGACTGACTTTGTGGCAGGTCTTGTGCTCAAACATGGTGCCACCTATCCCAAGGCGGTTGGCATTGCAGAAATCCACAAACCTTTCGCCGTTGTCATTGCGGTTGCCTAGTCCATGCTTCCTTCCCGATTACATGTTTGAGCCCTTCGTTGTCATTGCCTACCTTGGCATTCAAATCCTCCATCACTATGACAATGTCTCCATTTGGTGTTGTGTTGAAGACGGCACTTAAGAGATTGTAGAAGCTCTCCTTTTCGTCCTCAGACGAACTATTCGTTGGGGCGTAACACTGTATGATGGTGACGCGTCGTACTCTAGTCCGGAACCTGCCGTCATAATCCTATCACCATGAGGCTGCCAGAAAATTACTCCCTTACGTGCTGTTGTTGTTAACAAAAGTCCAACTCCATATTCCCGCGGACTTCCGGATGGTCTTCCCGAATAGGGTGGTACAGTGTTACGCGTTGGGGACTGGTACTCGTCCGCTTCTAACCATCTTATTTCACTTACCTCCAAAATGTCCAAGTGGTATCGCATGAATTCTTTTTGAAATTGGATGAATCTGGCATTGTAAGGACCTTCGCTTCCTGCTTCGAGGAGCGTCTTTACATTCCAGAAACCTGTCTTTGTCCGGGTAAAATATCCAAAAGTCGTCAACATGTGATCATTCCTTATCCGAGGCATAGTATCGGTTTCTGTACCGATCGGGTTTCGGTAACGCAGGTTGCTGGCCCACGCTACCTAGTCTAGAATCAAGACACTAGACAACCCGCACTTACAATTTTAGCCTACACGTATAAGGGTTTATATATATAGTTGCCCGGGACCACCACTACGAGGTAAAGTAAGCACTTCATCACGAACTTGATAGTTGTTTTGAGTTTGTCAATAGTTTGCCGATCAATCGCAATGTAGATCGCCAAATGGTCTATTGTGCCCCACACTCTTACTTTGCCTTGGCGAGAATAGTTCCCCCTAGAGCTCTCTCTTTCCTAAACTAGCTTCTTTTAAGAATCTGAGAATTAGAAGTGGGTCCATGGTTAGGATATCCTCATATCTTCATATCTTCTAATATTTGTTACTTGCCCAAGCATTTGTGGGCCAGTGCCCCACAAGATTTCAGAAGACTCCGGAGTCTCGCTTGACTCGCAGAATCTGCAAAGGCCTTCATCAGTTATGCCCAGTTTCCATAAATGCGCCCTGAGTTTGCAGTGCCCCATAGGGAAGCCCGTTAGGATTCGTAGGTTATTCTTGTTAAGGCAGATACAGGCCGCAACAGCTCTTTAAAGTGCCAGGGCCTAGCTTCTCGCAACCACTCATGTTGTGTGCGTTATATTTTTCACACGAACGGAAGGGACCTACAGTTTAATGCCGACTCCGAACGGCGATTTGAGAAGCTTTTTCATGACAACAATACTCTCGGATGTTTGTCAGACGCTCGCGAGAGGTGGGACCGTGAATAAACTTTTTGGTGTTTTCTGGGATTCGAACTTGGAACCTCATGCGTAGTGATCCGACACACTAACCACTTACGCCACGGCGCCCACAACATTGTGTAACATCCCAGTAGCTCCTTTTTTTTTGCCTAGTGGGTAGTGGAAAAATGCTAATGCGCATGGGAAACCGTCCCGCTCTGTTTCTGGTAGTGTGAGACTCACTACACACTAAAAAACCACCTTTAATTCCTTCTTTCTACTTGACACCATCCACTCCGGGACCGCTGATCGCATTACTTTAGAGTGGTGTCGTTTTCTTTCACCACTGGGGACCGGCTTTTTCATATTCACCTCCTGGTGCGGGTTCATACGTTCTTGCCGGTAAGGATTTTATCTGCTTTATGAAATTTGTGGTGGAATGTTGGTGTCTTCCTCTCTCTTTTTGGATCTGAGTACCATCTCGATGATGGAAGATATTTTATTCCACGTGTCGGTACTCGAGGTCTTCTTGTTCCTTTTATCAGCGAGGTTATGATCCGAAAACTAAGGGATCATAACCCTCCCACTTCACCGCATTTGTACTGATCCGGATGTGGGTTTCGCATATCGGTACTCGAGGTCATCCTGTTTATAGCACTTTCCGGAAAAAAATCACCTATTTCCGACTCCAGTCTACTCCTCTGCTCTGTCCATCTGCTACAGGCGAAAAAGGTGTGGAAGCATCGTCTTCCACTGAGTCTCCTTATTGGCAGGCTGCGCTCTCTACTTTACCCGTCTTGTCGCCCTGTTCCCGCTCTGTCCAAACCGTGACGGCTGTAATCAGCCTCGCTGTCCACCTCCCCCTCGTTCAGCGCTCCACCTTCTTTGTAAAGCCTGCTTGATAAGCTCCTTCGCTTCCGCGGCTGCCACTTCTGCTTCTCATTTTGTCGTGGGTGTACTTCCTCTCTGTCGCTAGGAGGTCGATGGGGGTCACTCCCGCAACTACGAGGAAGGCTGGTTCTGACACTGTGTGATAGGAACTTGCAACTCCGAGGGCTCCTTCCCTTTGTACTGCGGCAATTTGTTTTCTGTACTTCTCCTGTCTAAGTGCATCCATCCAGATCTCACACCCATACAGAAGAATGGCGTGGGCGATGGACATGAGGAGTCGTCGCCTACTCATTGTCATTGTTGGGCCTCCGATATTTGCCATAAGCTTACTCAGTGATGACGTGACCTTTGCAGCTCGCTCGGATGCGGACTTAATCTGTTGCCAGAAAGAAAGTTTAGAGTCCAGGGTGATTCCTAGATACTTTACTGTCGGTTTGCTGATTATCACTTCTGGGCCTAATCGGAAATCAGAAATTGCCGGGATTCGTCTCCTATTCAGAAGGACTATCTCTGTTTCTATCGCAGCGAGAATAAGGCCATGAACTTCCATCCAGGCGAGTACTCGTCTCATTACCTGATTCAGTTTCAGCTGAGCCTCTTCGATGTCCCTCGCGGTAATCACCGCACCGATGTTATCTGAGTACCCAACTAGGAAGGTGTCTTCGGGCATTTTACCAACATTCGTGGGCTTCGAACGAATTTCTTCAACTTGTACGCCCACGCTAATTCCTATAAACCAGCTGTTTTGGCACTTAGTGAAACACAGGTGGCTGAAGAATCATCTGATTTGAAGCTGCCTGGATATAACTTAGTGCCATTATTCTTTCCCCATCGTGGCCTTGCCATTTATATCCGTAGTGATATAGCTTACCAAGTATTGCCACTATTCCAATCCGGAATTTAACTACAAATGGCTAAAATTCACCGTCCGTAAGCAAATAATTCACTACTGCTTTACAGAAGCCGTAGTGCGGATAGCAACTCAACTTTTAACGAGTTTGATGCGCTGTCCGATTCCATCACACGAATGGTCTCCCTGTATCCTCATACTGAAATCGTCATTGCGGGCGATTTCAATATACACAATTCGAAGTGGCTTCGACATTCTGGCCAGACAACACCCGAAGGAAGGTATGTTGAACTTTTCGCTGAGATAAACAATTTGACTCAGCTTGTAAATGAGCCTACACGCATACCGGACATTGTAAGTCATTCCGCCAACACGCTGGACTTGTTTCTTACTTCGCATCCTGATAAATACATCATTGATGTTTTAGCGCCTCTAGGCCGGTCCGACCACAATATCTTATCAGCTAAATTCTCGTACTCCAACCACACAGTTAAAGAAAAAACTCCTAAAAGAAAAGTTTGGCGTTACGAGCAAGCCAACTGGGACGGCCTAAATAGTTTCTTTAGGAGATTTAACTGGTCGCTATGCTTCCTCGATAGTGACTTGGATGCCGCCGCTGATATGATTACTGACACCATTCTTTTAGGTATGAATGACTATATTCCTAACAGAATAAAGAGCATTAAACCTAAGGTAAACTCGTGGTTTGATCAAAGTTGCAAAGAGGCTATCAGGTTAAAAGAGGTAAGTTTTCGGTCTTATAAAGCCAACAATTCTGAGGAAAGCCGAAAGAAGTTTAAACATGCCAGAAATGACTGCAATGTCCACATTCGACATGTAAAATTCTTACATGACCAAAAACTGAAGCAAAAAATTCTACAATGTCCCAAAGGTAGCAAACATTTTTGGTCATTCGTCAAAAATATTAAAAATTCTGCCTCGTCTGCCATCCCAACGCTCATTTACAAAGACATTCCAGCTGTCAGCTCCTTAGACAAGGCCAATCTGCTTGCTGCTCACTTTGCAGCGAACTCCACCCTGCCAGATAGTACTTTGTCTCCACCTGGACTTGAGATCATCGAATTTTCCATGGAACATGTCCACTTTCGCACTCGTACAGTTGCAGGAGTACTCAAAGATCTTAACATACACAAATCCGCTGGTCCAGATGGTATCCCCCCCATAGTTCCGAAGAGGTGTTCTTCCACGCTGGCAAAACGTCTGCGTAAGCTTTTCTGTCTATTCTACTCTTCGGGCCGTCCCTAAAAACGGCGAATCTTCCTCCCCGTCCAATTACCAACCCATTGCACTTACGCCCCTTCTTTCTAAGGTCATGGAAACGCTGATAAATCGTCAGCTTATGAAATACCTTGATTCACGAAAACTCCTCAATGACCGGCAGTATGGTTTTCATAGCAACAGGTCCACTGGTGATCTGATGGCATATCTCACCGAGAAGTGGAACCAACATCACTTCAGCGAAACAAAGATGGTTGCGCTCGGTATTTCTAGGGCATTTGACAGAGTTGGGCATCAGGCTCTTTTGTCGAAAATGCGTGCATATTGCATCGATGAGCCTCTTTTTCAATGGATTAGAAATTACCTTTCGGACCGTTCAATACAAATTGTTTTGGATAGTTTCAAGTCTGCAATTCACCATATAAATGCTGGTGTTCCCCAGGGCTCCGTTCTGTCTCCGCCTCTCTTTCTCATTTTTATAAATGACATCTTGTCTGCTACTTCTAATCCAATCCATTCCTTCGCTGATGACAGTACTCTCAGTTTTTCAGATTCGTTCCCTAACTCACGTCCCTGCTCTTCGGCCGTGGATGAAGAACGACAACGTATGTTAAACACATTAAATTCTGACCTGGACAGCATAATCAAATGTGGTTCAACCAATAGAGTGGAATTTAATGTATCCAAAAAAAAAATGCTGTCTTATGTCACTCAAGCGAAACCAAAACACCCAACCATTATCCCTGAATGGTACTTGTATCGCTGAATCCGAAAGACTTGCCATTCTCGGTATGTACATCAATAACCATCTTCGATGGAACGATCACATATTCGAGGTCGCCAAAAATGCTGCAAAATGTCTAGGATTCCTTAAGCGGTGCAAAAAATATTTTACCCATCTGATCTGGCCTCCATTTATAAGGCATTCATCCGCCCAAAACTAGAATATAACGCCCACATCTGGTCTGGCGCACCAAAGATCGTTCTGCACATTCTAGATAGGGTACAGAATCGCGCGTTAAAACTTATAGGTGATAGAGACATTGTGAACTCAATAGTCTCACTTGAACATCGTAGAAATGTCTCATGTCTTTCCCTATTTTATCGCTTTTTTTATAAAAAAAAATGCTCCAGCGAAATAGCCAGTTGCATTCCTCCCCTTCAATACACCCGCAATACGCGTCATGCTTCGAATGCACATCAGTTCACCCTCAAGTCCAACTTCGGACGTACTGTCAAATATAGGGATTTGTTTATAAGCCGAACAACACGTTTATGGAACGAACTACCAGCCTCTGTATTTCCAAATCATTGCAACCTTCAAACATTTAAAGCCAACGCAAACCGGCATCTCCTTCGTTGCTCTCCCCCCTTTTCCTATCCGCCCGTGCCCAGAGCATCAGTATAAGTGTATTAATAATCCCTTCGGCGCGCGCGTATTATAAAAAAAAAAATATCTCCCCATCTGGACGAATTGAAGGCGTTCCTCACATCCAGAGCTGCTAGCGTAACGATTCGTCTTGAGTAGTGATTTCCCTTTTGGGCGACGTGGTTTTTTTTGACTACTTCCTCAATTGCTCCTATCGTGGAGTGGCCTTTTCTGAATCCGTGTTGTCGATCGGATAGGCCGCCTGCTGTTTGGATTGCTGCTGTGAGTCAAGGCTTTAGCATCTTTTCGAGGAGTTTTCTTGCCGTGTCCAGCATGCACAGAGGTCTGTATACTAACGGGCGCCAAGCGTTTTACCTTCGAATTCTTGAAGAAGATCCCTTCCTCTAGACAGCCGTTATACATACATAGCAGTATCTGTGGACAAGTTTGAGCTATCGTTTTCAACGATTCACAGTATTATTCCAGGTCCTTGCCTTGTCTTCCTTCTTCATTTTTCTGAATTCTTGGAATATGGTATGTTCCCCTATTCCGCAGAACGGTTGAGGACTAATGAAGGGCTCTGCAGCTCCTTGTCCTGCCAGGAAGTCTGCTGCTTCATTATCGTTTATCCCGACCTAACCTGCTATCCAGTAGAGTGTTACTTTGTTGTTTCTACCCGACTAATTAAGTTTGTATACTCGTTGTCATTCCCACACAAGTTTCGAGTTAATGACATAGAAGTCAAGCTCTTTAATAGCTGCATGAGTGTCTGGCCGTATTGCTTTGTCGCAGTTGCTGTATCGTTTTTCGAGATTGAGTTGGATACATCTATCTATGGCACATATTTCAGCTTGAAAGATGCTGGTACATTTGCCCATGGGCTCTGAGTACTTCGTCTCCGGCCTAAACACGCCTGCTCCTATTCCTTTCTCAGTTTTCGAACCATCTGTATACCACTTTATCGTGTGGTTACCCAGTCCGTATATTGTAGGTTCGTTGCTCCACTCTTTCTTCTTATTTAACTTTTTAGAGAAGTTTTTCCCAAATTTGAATTTTGTGATACTGTCATCCCTGGAGACTGACAGAAGGCGAAGTTTCTTAAGAAGCGCATCATATTCTCTCGAACTAACGCATTTCTCCCTTCCAATATCTTTTTTTGTAATCCTTAGGATCGTCCGTTTTGCAGTTTGCTCAACTACCAGATGAAGCGGAATTAGCTCTGGGAGTACTTCCATGGCTGCAGTTGGAAGGCACGCAAGTCTTTGCACTTTTGTCAGTGTCTCCCTCGTCGTGACTAATTCGTTTTGTCCATGCTATCACTCCATAAGTGATCATTGGCTTTACGATGACAATATACAATACATCCATCTTAGAATGTTTGGACTAAATTCCCAAGACTTACCCGCTACAGTCCTGCATATCAGGACAGCACTGGTAGCCTTTTTGAATATCTCATGTGCTTTTTCCACATTATACCTGACGGTAGTCCTGGGAGAGAGTGGTAGACATATGCAGCGTGTGGATTAGGTCGTAGGCGCATTCCTTGCATCGATTATTCGGGCCTACGAATCGTACATGCTGGTAGTCCGAGCCATTAGTATCTTAAGAAGATTATCACATCCATTGCCGCACCCAAAAAAAAGAAGTTCATGGCTTTACGGGCAATCAAACAATGTCATGAATTTTTAAAGAGAAATAAAGAATCTGTAATCAAAGTAAAATTTCAATTTAAGTATCTGAAGTACGTACTTGCAATTACTTTCATGTTTGTCACAAGATACATGTAACACAAATCAATCGAGATTACGAATCAGAAGCACATCATGCATCACACCCAAACTAATTTTCCTCAATGACTTTTATGCAAAAAAAAAAAACAAAAGAACAAGGAAAAGCAATGAAAATGCGGAAAATCAAGAAAACAAAAAAAAAGTTCAAAACGACGAGATATACGCTCACGAGAAAGAATTGTGTTTTCGAACACATCGCACCCGCATTTAGTGTTTTCTCAAACAACAGGCCGATGTTTTTCTTATAAATATTTAAATATTTACATTAAGTAAACAAAGAGATGATGATGCTCTTCTCGAAAATATTTGCAGGAAAAATAAACATCCAGCAAGGAATTTTCGTCTCCCGCAACACTGTGTTTCACGCAATTCACTGGGATGAGATGCTGCAGTGCATCCATTGAATTGTGCAAACAGAATGGGCCGGGCGGACTCTGGCCGGCCGGGTCAAGACAATACGGCGCAGCAGTGAGTTATTAGCGTAAGTGGGACAGTGGAGGATGTTTTTGTAAAAAGAAAAGATTACAATAATTAGCTGCCCGGCTAAATGGGAGAAATAGTTCTGAGGTGAAAAGTGAGTGAGCTCAGCTGGTGTGGGGTAACCACATGGTGGATATCTTCGGATTTCTTATTATTTCCAGAGTTTCACAATGAAAGGTGATTGCAAGCAATGAGCCATTTAGGACGGGGTCACAATGTAATGCGCAATGGAAAGGACTAGGCCATATTCCAATCCTATATATGTACTAGTGTCCACGTAACTAGAAACCGGCTTATTCGGATACCACCAGGGAGTCAAATTCGTGTGCGTTATACTCTTGATTTATGAAAGTCAGTTTTTTGACGTATTGAAGGTATGGTACTTATCGGGATACCCATTTACCCTAGACATCCAGATAATGGTGGGCATCTTTTATACCTAATTCATTCAAGTACTATAAGGGTGTAAAACTTGGTTCAAACATGTGGTTTTATCAATATTTTTGAACAACTTTCGAAGTCAAAACAAATGAAATCGAATTCCGGTCTTATTATTATCTGTTAAGGAATTTTGGGACGTACAACTTGGACAAACTCCAAATATACGACTGAAATTATGGGACACCCAGCAACACTGACAATTCTGCTACGCCAGACCCTGCAATTATTAAGAAACCTAAAAAAAAAACTTGACAGCTGAATATAATAATAATCACCATATGGCAAACTGTCAGAAAATTAATTTAAAAAGAATATATAAAAGTTTATATAAAAAAAAGAAGCTATTACAATGGACGATGATGAGGATGATGATCCTGTAGTACTTTGGTGATGTCAACAACGATAGTGGCACCCTAATAACGCATCATCTCACAAGCCATAATCCGAGATTCAGCTTTGACAATTTCATCGAGTCCCTTGGACGAGAGTTGCGTACAGCCGTAATAGTCGATCGTTTTCATGTTAATTAGATCATCGGCAAGTGACTGTAGTCCCTTGTTGGTAATCCGAATACATTGTCCGATGTTGAGATGCTCCAGTTCATCCAGGGACTTGGCGATCTTGAGCATACCTTGATCGGTGATTTGGCACTGATTGAGACTCAGCGAGCAGAGTTGAAAGAACCCTTGGGCGATGTGCGCCAACGGCTGGTCACTAATCTTATCGCAAAAACTCACATCGAGTGAGACGATACCACTACCTTCTTCGGTTAATTAGGCCATGTCAATGTCGGAGATGTTGTCGCAGGATCGCAGATTTAGGTACTGCAAATTGGGCATGCGAGCTATGTGCTTGAGCCCGCTGTCGGTGATCGACACGCAGAAGCTTAAGTTGATTCGTTTTAGTGACGTTAGACCGTGTGCTATGTGACCGAGCGCCTTATCGCTCAACCGCTGGCAGTCCTGCAACCCGAGATACTCCAGCCCGAGGTTGCCATCCGCAGTTTCCTTACTCAGACCGGATAGATGATCGATGCCCTGATCGCTAATGTGCCAGCATGATCGCAGGATGAGGCTCTTCAGCTTCTTGATCGCCGCGATCAGGAGTAGACCTGTGTTGGTGATGTTGCAACTACCGCCGAGCTCAAGCGTCTCCAAGTACTTCAAGTGTTGCGCTATTCGGCCGAGGCTGGTGTCGGTAATCTGTTTGCATAGCGAAAGATCGAGTTCTTTCAGATTGGGCAGGTCCATTGTGAATGCGTATCCCAGGTTAAGAACCGCTCAGGTTCAGCGACACCATATTGGGCACCCCCATCACTAGATCACGCAGTGATCGTCGTAACGAGAGAATTTGGATCTTCTTGATACCCCTTCGCAGCAGCGATGCAAAGAGACTGGGACTAGAGCGTTTGAGGTGCAGCTTAGCCTGCACTCCCTTCCACACGCTCTTGGCGTAGGCGGCATCCCGCCAATTCGAACAGACCTGAGCGGCGCGGCCCTGATCTTTCAGCGGCAAACGGTGGTGACCGATGTGAGTGCCCTCGATTGGCGGAGGTGAGGCGGGGCTTGCCGGTCGTTGGTGCGCTTTCATAGTTGAACCGGGTGCACGTTGCAGAAATATTGCCGGTGGCAGGTGTGGGTGATGGTGATGATGGTGGTGGTGGGTGAGCGTTTGAAACTGTGGCCGGTGCAGAGCATATGAAATGAACCACAGCAGGTGGTGAGTCCGATGTGGTGTCATACCGTGCAGTTCAGTCTGTTGGTACAGGTGATCATCTATTGTCCAGCCGGGATGTGTATTCGTATTGCCGTCACCTCCACCCCCACCACCAACTCCACCACCGTGATAACTGGAGAAAGCTGTTGCGGTTGATGGGGTCTCACACAAGATCTCACAACTAGATCTTACACACTAGAGGAGGCTTATCTATTAAGTTTTTGTAATTATCCCTTTTTTTCATTTGTCTTAAGCACTCACCTTCTTTAAATTTGTCTTTCTTTCTTCTTGCTTCACAATCACTCGATTTTTTCTTTTTAAATTTTCTTCAACAATTTGTACTATAAAACGAGCGATTTACGAGCGTTATTATAACTGATAAGACCGTGTCTTCCGTTCGAATTCTAAGAACCTCAGCACAGTGACGATTTTTAACTGCAATTTGTGACTTGACTAAATTCCGTTATGTTTGAGCAGAAGTTTATTTTCGAACCGACCCGCAGAACGACTTGAGACAGGCATTGAAGTGTACATTGATCCTAGCACATCCATGCCTCAGAAAAGCACGCGAAACGATGACTAGTAGAAACGGAGAGTACGGAGTTGCTTCTCAGCCATTCATCAAATACGTAGGGGTGATGAATGATGCTCGAGAAGCAACATTTAGAACATGATTGCGAAGACTTATAAAAAGCCGTCGGTGGGTGCATTCTCATGGCTTAAAGGCAACATGGACATACCGAGACAAAATAAAACACTACTACCGCGGGGGTCGTAGCTCCATACTCTCGTATAACGCAAATATATGGTCAACCGCAGCGAAAGTAAAGTCGTACGTGAATGGATTCAAGTCCGTCTTCCGCCCTTATGCACCACGGGTTGGTAGCGCGATTCTATTAATTTATTATAACGCGACGCTATACTCATCGTACCTTCAATGCGACATCTTCTTCTTCTTCTTCTTCCTTTTTGAGCGAGGTTATGATCCGAAAATAAGGGATCACAACCCTCCCACTTCACCGCATTTCTACTGATCCGCCTGTGGTGTTCGCCTATTTGACCTCAGAAAATATCGGCATGCCTGTCGATTTTGGATCACTCGGTTACTGAGGCCAATGAAATGCCGATGTCGTCGCATTTGTCTGATCCAGGCGTTTATAGGCCTGCCTTTCCTACATCGCAATGTCTTTGGAACGTGCATTGATATTGCCTTTTAACAGGGTTCAAATGATCTCTTCTTTGAACGTGGCTATACCAGCTGAACCGGTCGCGGTCTATTTTTTGTACGCTGGTTTCCTTGACGTGAAAGCTTCCACTTATCTTCGAACTTCTTATTCGATCAAGCTTTGTCACTCCTGCTGTCATGCGAAGCATCTTCATCTCAGCTGCCGTTAATTTACTTTCATACGTTTTGTACATCGTCCAACATTGTGAACCGTATGTGAGCGCTGGACGCACAACTGCGGTATAGAGCCTTCCTTTCAACTTAGATGGCACTTTTTGGTCACAGAAGATAGCGGAGTTTTCTCGCCACTTCATCCGCCCTTGATTAATGTCGTCAACACAGGTTGCTTTGCTATTGATCATAGATCCCAGATATTTTAACTTTTCACGCTTGGAAAGCATTGTTCCATTCAAATAAATATCTGGAAAGGCCTAAGTGGATCAGAGAACGGGCAGCACAGTACTCTGTCTTTTTTGAACTAATGCGATACTCATTTCCCTCCAAAACGTCCGCCCACACATCAAGTGCTCGTTGCAGGGATATAGGATCGTCACTTATGAAGGCTCCATCGTCAGCAAAGAATAAATGATGTACCTTGGGGTCCATCACCTTACCTTCAAGCAGATAATCAAGGACTGTAATAAAGAGCAAAGGACTTAAAACGCTTCCCTGGTGTACCCCGACTTTGATTGGGAACTCTTCGGTTACTCCAGCGGGGCATCTTACTCTTGTCCTTGCTCCTTCGTACATGTCCATGATCATCTGTACATATGTTTCTGGAACCCCTCGATGTCTTAGCGCCACCCATATCAGATCTCGTGGTTGTCTGTCGAATGCCTTTTCAAAGTCAACCAATACAATATGCAAATCCCTTAAGGAATCACGATGTTTTCCATTACGATCCTTATACTTTGGATTGCATCTGTGGTTGATTTACCCGAGACAAACCCGCACTGATCATCAGAGTGGCGTATTATTTTTCACAGCCGACCACCTAATACCCGCTCAACGATCTTCATGGTGTGCGACATCAGCTTGATCGAACGGTAATTATCACAGTTTCGCGTATCACCCTTCCCTTTGTATACAGGGAGAAGGTAACTTTCCCTCCATTTATTCGGCATTGGATCACCTCTCACAAATTTGGAGATGAGAATTCTAAGCCATCTGAACCCGATGTCTCCCATATTTTACCACAACTCAGAGGGCATCTCGTCTGGCCCAACCGCTTTACGTTTTTTGGAGTATTTGACCGTCTCACTAACTTCTTCGGCTGTAATGTCGGATATTTCTTCACAGTTAGGGGTAGCTCTTGGAAAGTATAGCTGGGGAAACTGTTCATTCAAAACATCTTCACAATAGCGCCGCCAGCTCTGCAGATTTTTGTCGTCATCCACGAGAAGCTGGCCATGAGCATTGTTAATGAACTTTGGCGAACGAATCTCCTGAGCATTTCTCCTTCTTTGGACGGCTACATATTTTGAAGATGGTTGCGCTCCTTGACCTAAGTGCCGAAGACCAAAGGCAACGCTGCCAACACGCCACCAGAAACGCCGCGACTGATGTGCTGGGTCTCGCTCGCCCACACCCGCGAAACCCGAGGTTTGACGAAGAATGCCGGCGAGTGCATGCAGAAAAACAAGAGGCATACAAAGCGGCGCTGCAAAGGAAGACGAGAGCTGCTCATAAGCTCTACGAGCAAAAGAGACGGGAGGAACATCGGTTTCTCCAAAAGAAGAAAAAAGAGCATGAGAAGCGCGCGTTTGAGAATATCGGGAGTTTATACTCCAGGAACAATGTACGGAAGTTTTACCAAAAGGTAATAAGAACGTGTCAGAGGAGCAATACCCGTATAGAAACCCGTAGAGATGAAAATGGAAACCTCGTAGTAGAATCACAGTCGGTGCTGTGAATATGGAAAAACTACTTCTGCAGACTGTATAACGGCGACGAAGACCAACATCCCGCTGTCAGGCAGAATAAACCATTCAACATAGACGATGACAGTCAAAATTTCCGTCCACCTGACCAAAACGAAGTGAATATAGCAATATCCAAGCTGAAATCCAACAAGGCTGCTGGACCTGACGGCTTACCGGCCGAACTTTTCAAGGCAACTGTTGATGAATTGGTAGAGAGCATACTCCAATTCATCTCTAAGATTCGGTCAGACGAGTGTATACCTCCACAAGAAAGGAGACCCCTCAACTGCCCCAATGATAGAGACATCAGTCTCCTCATTATCGCATACAAGATCTTTTCTGCGATATTGTGTGAACGCCTGAAACCTGTCATCAACAGCGTGGTTGGCCCCTATCAGTACGGTTTCAGGCCAGGAAAGTCCACCATCGATCAAATCTTAACACTTCGGCAGATCCTGGAGAAAACCCAAGAATTCCAAATCGATACTCATCATCTCTTTATCGACTTCAAGCCCGCCTATGACAGCGTCTATAGAGAAGAGCTATATAGAGCCATGTCTAGTTTTGACATCCATGCCAAACTTGTTCGTCTCTGCAGGATGACGATGGAGAACGCTCGCTGCTTCATCAAGGTCGGTAATGACGTCACCGAGACCTTTGATGTCAAAAAAGGTTTTAGACAAGGTGACGCGCTGTCATGTGACCTCTTTAATATTATATTTGAACGGATTGTGCGGAACTCACAAGCCAACACCGGAGGCACAATCTATCAAAAGTCTGAACAAATGCTTGCATATGCCGACGATATTGACATAATTGGAAGAACACAGCGGGCTGTCACTGATGCGTTTGCAAGCATTACGGCGGAAGCGGCCAAAATGGGTTTAGCGATAAACGAGGTCACAACCAAGTATATGCTGTCAACAAAAGGTGACAGCCAACACCGACGAATTGGACAGAACGTCACAGTGGGCAGCTATAAGTTTGAGGTAGTAAGGGACTTTGTCTACCTCGGCTCTGCTATAAACTCTGAGAACGACATCAGCGCAGAAATCAAGCGAAGAATAACTCTTGCCAATCACTGTTTTTTGTGCTAATAACGCAATTCAATAGTAAATCCCTATCTCCAACAACTAAGGAGACTCTGTATAAGACCTTCATCATCCCAGTTCTACTTTACGGCGTTGAAACATGCTTGGTCAGTTCGAGAGAAAAATTCTTCGTAAGATATTCGGTCCCGTTTGCGTTGGCTGGTTTTGGAGGAGAAGATTCAATCACGAACTATACGAGCTATACAGCGACATCTACCTAGTCAAGAAATCGCGTACTGGGCGTTTGAGATGGCAAAGACATGTAGAGCGAATGGACACCAACGCTCCGGCCCACAGAGTCTTCGAATCTAACCCAGAGCGACGACGCAGTAGATGGCCTCCTCGCCGAAGGTGGCGCGCACAAGTTCAAGGGGACCTCAACCAATTTGCAGCGCGCAACTGGAGGAAATTAGCTAAAGACCGGGCTAATTGGAGAAGCTTGTTGGTTGAGGCCCAGGTTCACCCCGAACTGTAGCCCCACCTAAGTACGGAAGTAAGTCGTTCTACTGCTTTTTGCATGGCGAAGTGGATACAGCTAATTTTTATTTAATTTTTTTTATTAGGCTGACCGAGTAGTTCATGTGTGTCCGAATCTCGTTTCTCTGGAACTTCCAAAAACCACTTGGATAGTATTCTGAAGATGAACCCCGTACGGAAACGTCATACTTGATTTTCAAGAACTCTCATTATCTACGAAGTGCCTGAAGCTTCATCTGCACATCGTGGTATTAATGCAGATAAGCCAACCAATCCAATTAAGTATCTCACCGAGTGTGAATCTTTCTCGCCCACAATATGGACCACACAGTCAGCGGTCAGTGTCTACATTGTTTATGCATCGGCTGTGATGATCACCTCTATCGAATTACATCTCCTCTCGAACTCGACAATACGTGCAACAAATTAAGTGGCCACAGCGAAGAGATTCCCCATTGCATCCAAAGTCCATCTCTAGACATTCTGTCGCCATAATAACTGAACAAATAAAAAAGAAAAAAAAAAAACTTCTGTATATCCGAGCAAACAAATTAAATATTGGAAGCCATTCAGATGCGTGATGATGTTGATACTGCTGATGAGGATGCGAGGTGATGAGGCGATCAACCGCTTCGTTAATTTTCAAAATTTGTTATCCTGAGAGTTTGAGTTTGAGTTTGAGTCGACTGCCGATTGCATCCTCCAGCGGATTAATACCATCTAGAGGCTGTGTGCTGCTCAGCCAAAGGTCCTAATGAGTGGTAGGATGAAGTTGCCTTCGAAATTCGGTTTTTATTATTTTAACTTTTTTTTTTTCTTGTTCCATCTATACGTCGTCGGGTGTTTGTTTAGGACAAAGACAGGAAATTGCTCATTTCAAGGGGAAATTGAATTCTCCGCGGCTATGAATGGATATGTGGAACTGAAGAAGTGGAAGGCGACAGTCACATTGTCAAATGGTAGCCATCGTCGAGTGGTTGCAATCATTGAGGTTGACATGTACACATAGATACTCGTAGCATTGCAGAAAAAAATAGAAGAAATATTAACCGCAGACATCGGCGCTGCATTCCAGACGAAGGGAGAGATATACTCGACTGCGGTTGGTTCAGCTTAAAGTATTTGAATTGAATAAACAAAACCTAGAAAAAAAGGAAGGAAGGCGAAGGGTGGTTATAGTATACATTTTGAGATAAGTGAACAATTAATATCGCATATGTTGAAGAGGATGAGTGGGGAATACCAGGGGTTGGTAGTGATGGCAATGTGGTGCATTATGAGTAGAGTGCACAAAGTGTACGCAAAATTTACATACTTATATGTGTGTACGTACTTCTGTAATTTGAAAGCATCAGGAAAATGGTATTCATTATCTCAGAATACAAGAGTGAACCGATTACAGTGCAGATATCATTCCATATGCTGATGACGTTGCTATTGCTGCCCCAGGTAAACACTCAGACGCTCTAAGAGAACTCCGTCAATACGCTCTTCTCTGAGCCTCCAAATGCACCACAAGAAGTGGACTAAGAGCTAGTCACCACAAAACCCAATTGGTGCTCCTCGGCATTAGTCGTGGTTCTAGTTTTGGGCAAGAAACTTTACTGGAAAGCTAATCTACTCGAATGCGTGAGGAAAAATAGTGCAGCTCTCTTTTCCTATAAAAGGACCCTATCTAGATGCTGAGGTATGCATCCCCATACAGCACTTTGGCTGTACGTGTTCGTAACCCAGCCCATACTACTGTATGGCATTATCGTTTGTGGCCAGCTCTTGTAGCTGAAAACCTGAACCTCCTAAGGAAAGTGTAAAGATATGCTTTTGTTCTTTTGGTTGCGCCAAGGGGTGTGGTAATCTTCTAAAGATACTAGTAGCCCGGGTTACTAGCATGCTCGATTCGCAGCCCCGAATAATCGATGCCAGGATGCCTACACACTTCTACCACTCTCCCCGCGGGACTGCCGTTAGGTATTACTTCGCGGGGCTGGTTAGCGTGTCATCCTATTCATTACGCATGAGCCATTGCTGCTTCTTATGCTTCTGCTGCTTTACAGCAGCCCAATTTGCTCTTTCAAATTTCTATTACTGCGCGAGTTCACTTCTCATTGAGTGTCTTTAACATGTCACTTACGTTATATTGCATATGGGGGCGTTTTTGTGTAACTTTGTCTACCTTCCAGTGTTTGTAGGATCCTCAATTCTCGCTGCTGCTCGTTCCTCCAGGCGAAGTTGTTGCATCATGCTGGTGATGATCTCATTCGCTGTGTTCCAGGCTTCATTCGTCGTCAGCATGAATTTTATAAGTCCTCTCGGAGTCACTTGGCCGCCAATTTCTCTCTGTAGTATGTATGTTTTTGGCTGTCGTACATATCCGACATTCCATTAAAGCATGCTCCGCGTTCTGGATATTGCCTTCACAGTGCAGGCAGTATGGGTCATCTGCGTGTTTGTATTTGTTGAGATATTCCCGAAAGCATCCGTGCCCTGATAGGAATTGCGTCATGTAGAAGTTTACTTCTCCGTGTTTTCTGCTGATCCATTCCTCTACGTTGGGGACCTGCATATGGGTCCATCTTTCTTTTGGTGTGGTGTTCCATCTCTGTTGCCATTCTTCTTGTATAGCCTTGATGGATACAAATACAAATATTTGGCGCAACAGCTCTTTAAAGTGCCAGGGCCTAGCTTCTCGCAACCAATCATGTTGTGTGCGTTAAATTTTTCATACGAATGGAAGGGACCTACAGTTTAATGCCGAGTCCGAACGGCGATTTGAGAAGCTTTTTCGTGACAACAATACTCTCGGATGTTTGTCAGACGCTCGCGAGAGGTGGGACCGTGAAAAAACTTGTTGGTGATTTCTGGGATTCGAACTTGGAACCTCATGCGTAGTGATCCGACACACTAACCACTGGATGGATGCTGTGGACTTTATTATTTCCAAATCAATTGGCATTCGACCGGTGATTACGCTAATTGCCTCCGCGGACACCGTCCGAAAGGCACAACACACTCTTAACGATGCGATTCTATGGGCCGAGTTCATCCGTCCCATGTACGTCATCCGGTACGTCGCTTGTGCCCATATGGGAGACGCACATAAGGATCGACTTGCTTACCGTTGCTAGCAGGTTTCTAATTAGCTGCCTGGGACCTCCAACGTTTGGCATTAATCTTGACAGTGCCGCTACTGCACTAGAGGCTCTCTCGCCTGCGTACATTAGGTGCTCTCTGAAGCTTAGCCTGTGGTCCAGCAGCACTCCCAGGTACTAAATGTGTGGACGCGACTCGATGGTTTGCTCACCGACCTGTATAGTAAGGTGTTCTATCTTTGTTCTGCTACTTATTAGCACTGTTTCTGTTTTGTGATCTGCCAGTTCCAGACCTGATGCCTGTAGCCATGCCCTCACGTTCCTTATTGTTTGGTTGCAGTTTTCGGACACTTATCATACCATTATATTCATCAGGGCTGGGTCTAGTACTGACCCTTGGGGGGCTCCTCCCGTAATTGTGTACTTCTTAGGCCCCTCTTCCGTGTCATAATGAAGAGTTCTCTCACTGAAGTAGCTGCCTATCATTCTCAGCAGGTAGTTAGGTATATGCAGGTTGCTTAGCGCTCTAACTATGCAACTCTAGCTGGCTGAGTTGAATGCGGTTTTGACGCGAGTATTACGACGGCGCAATACAGCTTGCTCGCTCCTAGCCATCTTTGTCCCGCGATAGCTTCGCGTGCAATGTCGCACACTGCCCATATGGTGCTTTGTTTCTTTCTAAAGCCGTACTACCGAGTAGAGAACCCTGAGTCTCCTTCCATGTATGGCTCTAACCATGTACGTATTATTTTTGCTGACACTTTCCCCAGTATATCAAGCATGCACAACGGCCTGTACGACGATGCGACGGTTGCTCAGGTGGTTTATTTGCTTTTGGGAAAGATCTGCTTGCATGTGTATCAGTGATATGCTTCGAACTACCCCACTCCGTAGGAATAGACATTCTTTTTTTTTTTTTTAAGGAAACCCAAATCCCAGAGCACTCAGATTCTCCGGACCATTGTACTACCAGACAGGAACCTTTCTTTGGTGCAGTGGTTGGAAAAACTTGGGTTTTATTCCTTTTCCTTGCTATGCTAGGATGGCTAATGATTGCTGTTTCTCGCTGGGGCTTGAACTTGCACACATCGAATAACGAGCAAACACGCTATCCACTGCTCTGTTGCCACCTAGGAATAGACATAGTTCCAAACCTATTGACTTTAGATATCTTCGGTAAATAGATGGCTGCTAGTGCGGTCGGTAGTCTGAAAGCCTCCTCCCAGTGGTCTAGCCTCGAAGCTGGCCACACATCGATCTAAGTTCCACTGAACTTTATTTCTGAAAACACCGACTACACCCCACCGAACCTCACGTTTGATGAGAATCCCTGTGCAACTATCACTACCCGGAATGAGCGGGAAAACGTTGCCAGGATAGAAAGAAGTTCGATTCAATGCTATACAGACGGATCCAAGACCAGAAGTAAGGTGGGTGGTTGTGACTACTCCGAAATGCTTAACTCGAGCATCTCCTTCTGCCTCCCAGATCACTGTAGCTAGATCACAGGTCAAAATTATGACGATTAAGGAAGCCCTGGTCTGGCTGAAATGTAATGTAATACTCGTATCTTTGAGGGATATAAGCATTTTTGCGGATAGACAAGCGGCAATTAAGTCCATGGAGTGGTTCTCTTTTACTTTAAAGATCGCTCTAAATTGCCAATTGTTCTTCACGGAGATGGTTCAACATTTACCTATGCTGGGTGTCCGGCAATAGAAACATTTCAGGTGTCAGCAACGCTGACGAGCTCGCCAGAGTTGGCAAATATTCTACCGAATAGAGTGGTTGTGGGTTTGCCTCTCGCTATGCGCAAACTTCTACTTAAGCTGGACGCTATCAGCAAGAAAAATCAGAGATAGGAGTCATATATACAGACTGGATGAGAAGCGCTCACATGATTTAATCTTGCTGAAGTGATCAGATATCAGTTCCGCTATCGGTGCCATCACAGGACACTGTCCAATGGGTCTACACGCCAAAAGTTGGGTTCTCTTGTCAAACGATGTCTGTAGGCGTTGCAAAGATGATGTGGAGGAAGATACCATCCTCGATTTCCTCTTTATTTGTCCAGCTCTATCCAAAAGAAGATTATTCCGCCCCGCAGCAATTTTCTTCGATTGCTTTGGCGACCTGGCGAATACAGACGTCAGAAGCATCCTTCGCTGTATAAAAAGCTGCAGTTGCTTCTCTTAGTAAGTCCACGTGTAGCTGATTGTGTACTAGATCCAGTGATATCACAACGGATCTCTTCTGTTCGAAGTGGGTCTGTTTTAGTGTAAATCTAACAAAATCTAACCACCACAGGCAACACTGTGGTTATAGTAATTCATAGTCGACAAACCTTATGGGGACTTCCTATCGTTTACGGTATACGATGTTAAGTTTAAGGTTGTTTCTAATATCCACCTATGCAGGATGACGAGAGGATCATTGCTTTATCGATGACTCTGATCGGAAACATTTCAGATCGTTTTTAATGCATTCGGGAGTATTTTCGGATACAATGTTGGCAATTGCGATTAGCACGCAACTCCTGTCCAGCGCCTGCATGGCTAAAATTATATCTTTCATACAGAGAAGTAAATGGTTCAAAGAGGGTGAGCCACTCACCTTACACATTGCCAGTACAAAGGACCTACGAGTACGGATCTCGTACATACCCATGGTCTAGGTACATTCTCATAAAGGACCGCTTCTAACCAATGAACCAACCAATCAAACATTGTCCGATGACCAAAAAACACACCAAACAAAGGAAGCAAAGGAAGCTTCTAGAAATTTTATGGGTTGGCTTCGTCCCAGATTCGACAATTTTGATTTACGAAGACATTCAGATAAAATTGCGTTTCGTTGCTGAAGATGATTTTTTCACGAAAATTGGGGTCCGTTTCAAAAACCCGTTCGACGCATACTATGGTCTTGTATGGACGAAGACCGGGATCTTTCCGCTAAATTAGCCAAGTTGAGGTCGCGGAAAGGTTAACTTCTTGTGAACGGAGAGAAACTAAATGGTTTAATTGATTCTCGTTCGACCGAGCGTTACGGTTTCTTTAGAAATTCGCTATAATTCATGGAACTGAGCTTTCGGCGTGGCAAAATCCCATCATCACCTTCTAATGGTGCCCGGTGGATAGCTATCTGATAGTGAACTAAGGATGAGCGTATGCTGACTCTGATTATATACATATGTGAAGCTAAACATTCAGACTTGCGTAAGCACATCTGGATGAACTTCAGCACACATATGTTTAATCGGACTAGGCATCTCTTGTTGACCTCATTAGATGAAATATGCATCTCAGAAGTCTACCAAGAGCTCCTCAGAAGAAGGACGCGCAGCGGATGAATTCTCTCGATAGAACCAACGGAGACGTCTACAGGCCAGCGGCTACCTTACTTGAGCTACTTCGACATATTTGGAGCTGAGGTTTGTAAGGACATTCAAAACTGCGTCAGAGTACTGAAAAAGAGATCGTGGCGGATGAACCCATAATTGGTCAACCGCAGCACTCATATCACCGAAGTGGGTTACTGGCATCGGTGTATCCGGTCTGTTGTCCTAAGGGTAAAAAAAAAAGGATCTGGTCCTCCAGTTTTGGGGTTGTGGCTTCGGGGTAACTTCCCTACCACGTAAAAAAGGTCTAGTTACGAAGCAACCAATTGTCTCGGATAAGGACGATTTAACGGCTGACGACTCTAGCAAACGGAAAAAGGACAACGATCTTCGAGTTTGCACGTGGAATGTGAGGTCCCTCTTCAAACCGCGCGCAGCCGAACAACTTGCGGAGGTCCTAGACTATTACAAAGCAGATATCACCGCCATTCAAGAAATGCTATAGGACGGGCCGAGCAAAAGGAGGACAAAAAACTGCGACATCTATTACGGCGATTGCTACAAAAAACCCGGACAGTATCTATTTGGATGCGGGTTCGTCATTAGAGGCAGACTAAGGCAACAACAACAACAAGTCCTCAGGACAATCCGGATTAAGGCTAAATTCGCCAACATTAATTAGCCTCATATGCACTCATACCCCCACAGAGGATAGCGATGACAACGTCAAAGATAACTTCTACGAGCTCCTTGACCAAATCTATGAGCAATGCCCTAGCCATGACGTTAAAATTGTCCTGGGCGACTTTAACGCAATGCTGGGAAAAGAAAGCGTCTTTGGTGGTATAATCAGAAAACATAGTCTACACGACAAGACAACCGATAATGATCTTAGGCTAATCGACTTTGCGGCGGGTCGAAATGTTGTAGTAGCAAGCACGCGGTTCCCTCGCCTCGGAATCGACGAGGGAACATGGTTTTCTAATGATCAGATTACCGTCAACCAAATTGCTCATATTGCGATCAACTGAAGGCACTCGTCCAGTATATTGGAAGTGCGAACATTTCGAGGAGCCAATGTAGACTCGGACCACTACTTGGTTGCAGCCAAGGTACCAATGCGGATATCCAGTGCAGTGCGGAATCAGCGGAATACTGTGAGAAAATTTGACATCGAGCGGCTGCAATCGCAAGAAACCGCCAGAGCCTTTGCCGATCGAGTATAACCCAATCTTTAAAGATGTCCTATGTCACTAGCAGCAAGTTCAGATAGTGGCAACGTTGCAAGTAGGCCATTAGAGATGCCGCTTCTGACGTGCTAGGTTTCTCCAGACCACCACAAAGAAATCCCTGGTTTGATGAAGAATGCCGGCTAGTGCATGCAGCTAAACAAGAAGCATATAAAGCTTCGCTGCACAGAATGACCTGAGCTGCTAACGAGCTCTACGAGCAGAAGAAAAGGGAAGAGCATCGACTTCTCAGAAGGAAAAAGAAAGAGCATGAGAAGTGTTCGATCGAGGTGATACAGAGGCTAAAATGCAGAAATGGTGTTCGAAAATTGTATCAAAAGGTAAAAAGAACATGCCTTTAAAGCCAGAACAGAAGCCTGCAGGGCCGAAAATGGATGACCTAGTGGTAGAATCGCAGTCGGTGCTACGGATATGGAGGGAAAACTTCGGCAAACTGATAAATGGCGATGATGACCAAAATCCCGAAAATGAGAAGAAGAAGAGCTTCGACTATGTGTCAAAGTGATCAGCATACCATTCGAAACAGATCGCCTTTTGTGCATTCCTTGACATAGAAGGTGCTTTTGTTAACACTGGTTATGACTCCATCACAAGTGCCATGAGACGCATGAGAATCGACCAACCTACTACCAAATGGGTTAGGCCTATGCTCGATAGTCGCATAATAACATCTATGGCAAGAGAGGTCTCTGTGACGTCCTCTGGCCTCTCTTATGGTCTCTCGTGTTGGATGATTTACTGAATAGACTTAATAGTTGAGGCTTCAGAACTATATGCTATGCAGATGATCCTGTGATCATAACCAAGGGCAAACATGAAGGCAAGTGTGCCAATTCATGCAAGATGCACTCGCTGTAGTTTCGGACTAGTGTGCTGGGGAAAGGGTATCGATTAACACCAGCAATGCAGTTATTGCACCGTTCACAAGAAGGCAAACGCTAAACCTTGGCTAAATGTCTCTAAGTCGCACATCCATTCATTTTTCCCGTGAAGTTATATAACTAGGAATTACAATATATAATAATAGACAAAAAACTTAACTGGAACTCCCATGCTAAACATAAAATTGCCAAGGCGACCACTGCCATGTGGGCCTGTCCCAAACCTGCGGTTTGTCTCCAAAGGTCACATTCTGGTTATACACCACGGTCTTTAGAACCATCCTTACATTCGCGTCTATTGTCTGGTGGACAAAAACTAAGGAGCTCGCAACCATCAACAAACTCAGCAAACTTCAAAGATTAGCTTGCCTCGGAATAACAGGTACTATGCACACCTGTCCCATAATACTACTCACTGCGTTACAATTATAAAATTTCGAAATTACTTGAAAAGAGTCCCAGTGCTTTACGCTATTGAGACTTGCGCTAACATAAACTTGCACTCAGACATCAAAGATGCCTCTTTCTACATCGTCACCGACAGCCAAGCGGCTAGCAATGATCTCACATTTGATCAGTTCAAAATCAGTTCTAAGCTGCTGCGACAGTTTACAAAACTTAGCCTAACACAATAAAGTAAAATTGTGGACAATAAAGTAAAACCGGATCATGTAGGCGTTGACGGCAACGAAACTGCAGACCTGCCAGCTAGGAAAGGCTCCTCTGAGTTGTTCACTGGACCTGAACCCTTCTGCGCAATATCCGATTCCGCCTTTAAACTGAACTTAAACATTTAGGAACGCAACATGTGCAGCTCCCAATGGAATAACTCCCAAGGTCTTAGATTAGCTAAAAGAGCTGTCCAACCCTTCCAAAGACAGGCAGTTGATATCCTAAAATAAGGCAGAAACGACAAAAGAAGGCTTGTGAGCTTCCTTACCGGTCACTGTCAACTATTTTACCACCTTAACAAAATGAGAATTACGGAGGATATCACCTGCCGCCTCTGCCTAGAAGAGGATGAAACCGCAGAATACATACTATGTGAGTGTGTAGCTCTGTGTAGCTCTGTGTAGAACTAGAAGAAGCTTTTTCCTTAAAGAGATCTTATCTCCAATACATTTAAGGAACTCCTTCGCAGCCGTAACTATAGCTTTCATAAGGAGAGTGGAAGTACTGCTGCCCTGAAAAGTGCCCTCTGGCACAATAGATCTCCTTGGTCGCAGTGCCTACACGCCATTTGGGCGTAGCCACACACCTGTTTAAAAAAAAAAAAAAAATTGGTAGACCCTGTACTTATTTTTAGCTGGTATGCAAACCCATCATTTTCTATGACAGTTCAAAGTTCAGTAACAATGATCATGAAAAAGCTGGCCAATGTGGATAACGACAAAATTCTACATAGGTGGCAAGAGTATTGTGAAGGACTTTTGAACGAACAGTTTCCCCGGATATACTTTCCAAGAACCACCCCTAACTGTTAAGAAATACCCAATATTACAGTCGAATAAGCTAGTGAGGAGGTCAAATTCTCCAAAAACGAAAGGCGGTTGAACCAGATAAGATGCCCTTTGAGTACTGGAAAAAGATCGGAAACATCGCGTTCAGATGGCTCAGAATTCTCATCTCCAAACTTATGAGAAATAATCCAATACCGAACCAATGCAGGCTGGTCAAACGGTAGTGCATTCGATCATATGAAAACACAAGCGTTTTCACTCAGCTGAGGCCTACCAACTCCTACTCTCAACCTCCACGCGGTGACAGCCGGGTGCCTAGTACCTTAATCCAAGAAATGGGTAACCAACCCCGTTTGGCGGATTCTTGGTGGCAGCAGATGAGAGAGGGGGGGAAGAGTGCTTTTCTCACTAGAGCGCTTCTTCCTGTTCCAGGCGGCAGCGGACGAATTCCCTAGACGGAGTCAACGGTGGCGTCTATAGTTCCAGTTAGGTTGAACTTAGTGAACACCTTGCGCGAGCTGCTTCGACGTATTCGGATCACAGGTCGGTAAGGAATTTCCAATGTTGGTCAGGACATTGGAATAGAGATGGTGGCGGAGGAGCCCTTAATGGGCCAACGGCAGCACTCATACTCCCGTAGTGGACTACTGGCACCGGTGTACCCGGCCCCTCGTCCTTGGGGAATAATTAAGGAACTGGCCCTCCAGGTTGGGGGTTGTGCCGTCGGGGTAACTTCCCTACCACGTAAAAAATCGATGGTTCCGAAACAACCAAAAGCCTCGGATAAGGATGACTCAACTAATGACGACCCCAGCAAACGAAATAAGGACAACGACCTTCGGATCTGTACGTGGAATGTTCTGTCCCTTTACAGACCACGTGCAGCCGAACAACTAGCAGAGGCCCTAGACTGCTATAAAGCAGATATTACCGCCATCCAGGAAGTGCGATGGGATGGGCCGGGCAAAAAGAGGATGAAAAACTGTGACATCTACTACGGTGATTGCTACAGAGGCAACAGGCAACGCTTATTCGGATGCGGATTTGTCATACGCGGCAGACTTAGGCAAGAAGTCTTAAGCTTCCGACACGTGAGCGAGCGTATTATGACTATCCGGATCAAGGCTAAATTCGCTAACATAAGCCTAATATGTGTTCATGCCCCCACAGAAGAAAAGGACCCTGCCACCAAAGAGTGTTTCTACGAGCTCCTCGACAAAACATACGAGCAATGTCTTAAATACGACGTTAAAATCGTATTGGGCGATTTTAACGCCAAAATAGGAAAGGAGGACGTCTTTGGTAGGGCAGTCGGTAAGCATAGCCTACACGACACCACGTCTGATAACGGACTAAGGCTAACTGATTTCGCTGTGGAGCGAAATGTCACCATAGCAAGCACATGGTTTCCTCATCTCGATACTCATAAGCAGACATGGCGGTCCAATGATCATGTAACGATCAACCAAATTGATCATATTGCGATCGACGCAAGGCATGCCTCCAGTATTCTGGATGTCCGGACCTTCCGAGCGGCCAACATAGACTCGGATCATTACCTTGTTGTAGCCAAGGTACGAATGCGGATATCCCAATCTGAGCAACAAAGAAGAATTACTGTGAGAAAATTTAACGTCGAAAAGCTACAATCGCAAGAGACCGCCAGACTCTTCGCTGAACGCGTATCCCGAAATCTCTCAATCAGCCCTTTGCCGCCAGCATCAAGTACCGAAGACCAGTGGCAACGCTGCCAACATGCCATCAGAAACGCCGCGACTGATGTGTTGGGTCTCGCTCGACCACCACCGCGAAACCCCTGGTTTGACGAAGAATGCCGGCGAGTGCATGCAGCAAAACAAGAGGCATACAAAGCGGCGCTGCAAAGGAAGACGAGAGCTGCTCGTGAGCTCTACGAGCAAAAGAGACGGGAAGAACATCGGCTTCTCCAAAAGAAGAAGAAAGAGCATGAGAAGCGCGCGTTTGAGAATATCGAGAGTCTATACTCCAGGAACAATATACGGAAGTTTTACCAAAAGGTAAAAAGAACGTGTCAGAGAAGTAATACCCGTACAGAAACCTGTAGAGATGAAAATGGAAACCTCGTAGTGGAATCACAGTCGGTGCTGAGAATATGGAAAAACTACTTCTGCAGACTGTATAACGGCGACGAAGACCAACATCCCGCTGTCAGGCAGAATAAACCATTCAACATAGACGATGACAGTCAAAATTTCCGTCCACCTGACCAAACCGAAGTGAGGATAGCAATATCCAAGCTAAAATCCAACAAGGCTGCTGGACCTGACGGCTTACCGGTCGAACATTTCAAGGCAGCTGGTGATGAATTGGTAAAGTGCATACACCAACTCATCTCTAAGATTTGGTCAAACGAGTGTATGCCTGATGAATGGAATTTCAGCATCGTTTGCCCGAAGCACAAGAAATGAGACCCCTCAACTGCGCCAATTATAGAGGCATCAGTCTCCTCAACATCGCATACAAGATCTTTTCTGCGATATTGTGTGAACGCCTGAAACCTTTTATCAACAGCCTGATTGGACCCTATCAGTGCGGTTTCAGGCCAGGAAAGTCCACCATCGACCAAATATTCACACTTCGGCAGATCCTGTAGAAAACCCAAGAATTCCAAATTGATACTCACCACCTATTTATCGATTTCAAGGCCGCCTATGACAGCATCTATAGAGAAGAGCTTTATAGCGCCATGTCTAGTTTTGATATCCCTGCCAAACTTGTCCGTCTGTGCAGGCTGATGATGGAAAACAGTCGCTGCTCCTTCAAGGTCGGTAATGACCTCACCGAGACCTTTGATGTCAAAGAAGGCTTTAGACAAGGTGACGCGCTGTCATGCGACTTTTTTAATATTGTACTTGAACGGATTGTGCGGAACTCACAAGCCAACACCGGAGGCACAATCTATTACAAGTCTGTACAACTGCTTGCATACGCCGACGATATAGACATTATCGGAAGAACTCAGCGGGCTGTCACCGGTGCGTTTGCAAGCATTGAGGCGGAAGCGGCCAAAATGGGTTTAGCGATAAACGAGGGCAAAGTCAAGTATATGCTGTCAACAAGAAGGAAAAGCCAACACCGACGAATTGGACAGAACGTCACAGTGGGTAGCTATAACTTCGAGGTAGTAAGGGACATTGTCTACCTTGGCTCTGCTATAAACTCTAAAAACAAGCGAAAAATAACTCTTGCCAATCGCTGTTATTTTTGGGTTATTAAGCCAATTCAAATGTAAAGCCATATCTCGGACAACTAAGGAGACTCTGTAAAAGACCCTGATCATCCCAGTCCTGTTTTACGGCGTTGAAACATGGACTTTATTAAAAGAGGATGAAGATATCCTTGGTCGCTTCGAGAGAAAAATTCTTCGTAAGATTTTCGGTCCCGTTTGCGTTGACGGGTTTTGGAGGAGAAGATTCAATTACGAACTATACGAGCTATACAGCGACTACGACTTAGTCAAAAAAATTGCGTATTGGACGTTTGAGATTGCAAAGACATGTAGACCGAATGGACACCAACGTTCCGGCCCGCAGAGTTTTCGAATCTAGCCCAGAGGGACGACGCAGTAGAGAGAATCATCGCCGTAGGTGCGGCACACCAGTTCAAGGGGACCTCGACCAACTTGGAGTGCGCAACTGGAGGCAATTAGCTAAAGACCGAGCTAAATGGAGAGGCTTGTTTGTTGAGGCCCAGGTTCACCCCGAACTGTAGCGCCACCTAAGTAAGTAAGTAAGTACAAATAAAAGAGACCTGCGCAGAAAAACGTTCATGTGATTTGGTTGAAGCTATAATTCAGTGAACCACGTGCACTACAGCATTTCCTACAGCCTGATTGGCGGTTTATTCATCACCGTCGTGGCATACATATATAGTGTGGCAACGTAAAAGAACCATAACTGCTCAGCTAGGCCACAGTACCTGCTACAAGGAGGTTTACAACATCGGACTTCAACATATAAGCCAGCTCGGCCTGGCATTGATTATAACCACCCCCCAGTGGTAAGGTGGTCTTACTCGTAGTTGACATTTATTTTTAAACATTGATCGAATAAGAAGTTCGAAGATCAGTGGAAGCGTACGTGAGCTACGACGATGTATCAAAAGTAGAAAAATTGTATCGACGAGTATACTAATTTTTTCGAAAGCAAACCTATCACTTTTCTTGTTCTTGTGTTTAATTCATCGATGCTTACGTTGTGGCCATTTTTAGTCTTTCCTCGTGTAGCTCTATCTTCCACCTAAAGCCTCGTCTTCCACTTCTATGCGGGGTGCCCAGATATCCGCCAACAAGTTCCGTTTGATCTTTGATACGAAAATATGTATTCAAAGAGCTATACGTACTTCGAAAATTTTATGACTTATTTTCGCCTAATTACACCGCTAATTCGCATCCCAAAGAATACACACTAACGCCCGACTTTGTTTGTTATCAATGAAATGAATAACAAGGAAATCCTTTAGTAAGCAAAAGACAACAAGTCACATTAATTCATCCGCCTCACAAAAAGCAGAATGCAAAAAAAAAACCCCTCACACATTTGAAATCGAATTAATCACAGCGCACGATAAAAATAACACATGTACGATGTATCTGCGAGTTTTTGATTAGCCCACTCCGTGTGTATCTGTACGTGTGTGCGTGTGTATCTAGCGGATTTGTGCTCGCTCGTTGAGTTCATAAACCGACCGAAAAATTATTACATCAGCCATAATTAATTGATTTTCATTTCGTATGGTAATTCTGACCGAAACCACAGTCATACGCACAAACACACACACACACATCGTGGAAGCAGCATAGATAGTTTTGGTAAAAAAAAAACAAATCAAGGAAAATTTTTAGAAGGCGTGGCAATGGCGGAACGTATCTCCGCCCTTGATACTACCAACACAGTTGGTGGTGTGCGGTGGTTGCCAAAACTCGTTTTCCCACAGCAGACGAGACGAGGTGACAACAATGGAGCAATTATGCTTGCGGTGTAGTGGTAGCGGCATGGTAAACCCATCATACGCTTGCGCTGGGTTTCGAAAGTGGGATGAGGTTGAAGAAAAGTTTTCGAATTTTTTTTTCTTTCTGGGATTTATCAAATTCCGTTTAAATAGTGCGAAAATGGTTGTCGCTATGTTGGTTGCAGGAAAATATTTTTTGGAAACACATTCAATTTGTGGCCATTGTTGGGGAGATGGGATATGCATTGTTAGCGAGTAGTGTTGGGCAAGTTAATTGGACGTTTTGGCCGTTTAACGGCGGACAAAAGGATTTTCGAAGACAGTGGGGTATAGGCGGCGGATGGGGGCAATTTGTTACATCGACTTGTGAAGCAATTATGAGAAAGTGCTTTCGAATGAAACTATTTTTGATTACAATGGTTTACGAGTGAATGCAATTAATTGGTGGTAAACCTATTTATTGTTATTCTTCGATTTGTTAATGTTGTTGCGTTTAGTGAGGAAGAAAAGTCGTTTCGAGTTGTGACATTCTGTTGTTTGAGATGTGGAAAATGGCGACTGTGTAAATTTCGGCAACCACCAATTAGGTATAAGTCTTTGGAATTTTACTGAGGTAACTAGGTAAAAGCTTGCCTAATTGACCTAGTTTGCCCAACTACGTGTAATTGGTGGCAGGTCTTTTGAGAGAAAAACAAACATTTCTGGCCGAAAATCTCGGATTCAACTTTTGGATACATTTTATATCAGAAGATAGCCGTGACTTTGTCTGCACGGACCACAATAATATTCCTCGATACTGAACAAAATGCTGAGCGACAGAATATTTCAAGTACCTACAAGATGGGGCAAAAGTAATGTCATAATGTGAGTTGGCTGCTATTTCGTTAGAAATTAAAAAATTGGGTTCTGTTTTCTTACTTACTTAGGTTGCGCTACAGTTTGAGATGAATCTGGGCCTCGACCAACAAGTCTCTCAGTCTTTGCCGTCGCTCCTCCCACCTTCTTAGACCCATTACTACCTTCCACCGCGAAACTGACCAAACTATTTTCCGATTCAGATGTTGATGGACGCTATGTATTGTCTCGGTTGAGAGATCGCAATATTTATGCTAACGTTCGGCTTTACCTTGCCTACCTGCATGACAAGCCTGATTCTGTCTGTGTCGATGGCAAGACCAACACCAACATCAAGGTCTTGATTTCCCAAGAGGGTCTTCCAACCGAACAAGAAACCCTAATGCACATCTTTGTCAAATTTCATGAGACATTCGCTGTTTCGGCTACTCGGATAGCTAATGGCCAGGGTTAGGATTTTGTTGACATAAAAAAGTAAAAAAGGCAAACAAAACACTTAAAAAGGCAAAAAATGCATTTATTAAAAAATAAGAAAAGGAAAGTAAATGCACATTTAGTTATATATAGTAGCATTGAACTACCAAGAGCTTTTTGAAATTTTCTGGTAATAATCTTCTCCGGTTAGAAGCGCCTTTAACCCTTGTGTAGGTGTCAAGGTACCTGGGTACTTTCCAACATAATTTGACAAAAAAAAAGTGTTCCACAACAGCCACTTTGTCAGTATTTTTAGTACCTTCCTAAAAAACATTTCTGTTTTGAATGCGCTATTTAGGCTGAAAATCGAGCCATATGTTTGTTCTGTAGAATTTTTTTGTTGACATGATCTCGAATATGACATCAAAGTACCTGGGTACTGCCATAGATTATGCACTGAAATGCGTGCGAATCCGACTGCTCACATTTCGACTGCTCTGATCACATCAGAAGACCACGAGGAGTCGCTGGTCAACTTAGAAACATCCTGCATCAAAGAAGGAACAGACAAAAGACAAAAGGGAGTACCAATGTTTGAAATAACAAGCAATTAACAATCCACTGGAAACCCAAAGTAATTAGAAGATAACACTTGAAAATTTTGTTTATGCAGCTGCAAGTCGAAAAGCTCTTAGTGTATATGCATCGTTCAATTCCAATCATTCGGATAGGCTACCAAAGGTATGGAAACCAACTGGCCAAGAGTTGAAGGTGTTCTCTTTATGGCCGGCGTGCATCATTTAAGTGGAGAGCCTGTCACCCATTTTCGTGCTGCAATATTTCGTCGCGGATATTCTGCAATTAACCGCTTTGTACGCTTCGATAATATGCATACTAAAGCTGATCAACTGTCCACTGAAAAAGTCGCCCCAATTCGTGATTATTGGAACCTAATGAATGAACAGCTGCATAAAAACTACAAATCATCAGCAGACATCACTGTCGATGAATAGCTGTTTGCGTACAGAATCCGTTCTAAGTTTACGCAGTAACACTGCGTGGTAAACTCTTTACTGGAAAGGCTGGAAAGGAGGCAGGTACAGCACGCCAGACCATGGTTGGAGAAAACGTTATAAAGAGGTTGATGCGAAGGTACAAGGGATAAGGCCGCAATGAAATCACCGATAATTTGTTCATTAGTTTGGACCTCGCGAAATACTTTCTCGCTAAAAACGTAACTTTGGTCAGCACCGTTCGCCAAAATAAAACATTCATTCCGCCAAAAATGAAAAAAACACAAAGACCGTGAAGAGTTTTCGAGCGTATTTGGCTTCCATAAATCGAAATACAGTATAGTATCATATCATGTACCGACAACAAACAAGGCTGTGATTGCCTTATCGTCTATGCATCATGATAGCTCTTTCGCCGATGAACAAAATAAGTTCAAGCCAGAGATGATACTGTATTATAATAAAACGAAGAGTGGGGTAGACACGATGGACAAAATGACTGCATTTTACACGACAAAACGCAGAACCAAACGGTGGCCGCTCGCCATGTTTTACAATTTGCTCGATGTCTACGGTCTATCAGCCTACGCCGTGTATTTCTTTCCGGACATCACTGCGACTGATAAACAGAAGTTGTTTCTTACCAACATGGCTAAGCAACTCATGCTGCCAGGTATAGAAGAGCGGTCAAAAATTCCGAAAGTAATGGCCAACTTTTCCACGTCGCATTGCATCCAGTTAGACCTCGGTAAGACGATCCATCCCCCAATGGCTACCCTACCTACACCGGAACGCTGAGCAGACAAAAACCTTGTGCTCAAAGGTACTTGCCACCTTTGCGTCTCAGGCCGTAAACGCAAAACACGCGAGGAGTGCATATGGTGCACAAAGCCGGTTTGCGATCAGCACTGCAAAAATTTAGCAAAATGCCTCGACTGTGTCGCTGCCGATCCATAGTCGCTGCCAAAGTTGACCGAGTAGTCACATCTCTATTACTTATTTCTTTTCAAATAAAAAAAATATGAAAATCCGTAATTTTTTACAAACAACTGCTTTGAAAAAATTCATGTTTTTTTCTCTTACAATAGTTTTTTTTATGTAATTTACAAATCAGAACACAATTACCATAAAAAATATACTGCGGTACCTGGGTACCATGACACTCTTAAGTGTAATATTTTGTTGCCGCTCACACAAGGGTTAAGGAGCTAAATGACCTTTCTACTTCAGCTGAAACGAGTGGATCCCATTTAAAGCTTTCAACATTATTAACATTAATATTTTCTGGAAGTTTGGAATCCAAGTCGCCGTTCATTACAGAATTTATCTGCGCAATAGTTTTCAGTCCCGTATTTCCATTGAAAACGGCAGTAAACTTCTTCAGGACTTCCTTTGCAATCGGCCCTTTTCGTTTTTTCAAGTTTTGCTGAATGTTCTTTAAAACCAGCAACACTTCGCCAATTGATGTTCCTTGATCAGAATAATGCTAGTTAAAATTATAAGTACAGACTCTCAAAAATACCTGCTTTTTTGAAAGTCTTCGAAAATTCGTGTTTTTGGGTCGACTAAAAACCTAAAATTGACTTTGATGTACGCCAGCTGCGCTTGTACTGCTTCATCTTCAATCAATTCCTTTGCAAACACAACACAGCTTGCATCGCCTCATTTGACGGCCAGATTCCGGACTAGAGTACGACGTGTCACCATCATACAGTGTTACGCCCCAACGAATAGTTCATCTGAGGACGAAAAGGAGAGCTTCTACAATCTCTTAAGCGCCGTCTTCAACACAACACCAAATGGAGACATTGTCATAGTGATGGGGGATTTGAATGCCAAGGTAGGCAGCGACAACGAAGGGCTCAAGCATGTAATCGGGAAACATGGTCTAGGCAACCGCAATGACAACGGCGAAAGGTTTGTGGATTTCTGCAATGCCAACCGCCTTGTGATAGGTGGCACCATGTTTGAGCACAAGACCTGCCACAAAGTCAGCTGGGTTTCCAACAACAGGCAAGCAACCTCCAACCAAATTGACCATTTTGCTATCAGCCGCCGCTTTAGAAGTAGTCTCCTGGACGTCCGAAACAGACGAGGGGCAGATGTGGGGATAGTACGTGATCACCATCTTATGATAGCTACCCTCCAACTACGCACTGCTGCAGTTCGAAGATCCCACGACAACACAAGAATGCCCAGGTTCAACATCGATAGACTTAGTGATCCCTCAGTGCGCCAACAATTAAGGGAGCCCTTTTCGCAAGGTGTGGAAGCAATCAGCAGCTCAATGCCCGCAACCATCCAAGACCATTGGTGTGCTGTGAAAAATGTTTTTACATCTGGTGCTGAAAGAATTGTCGGTCGATCGCAGGGAAGACATAGGGCGTGGCTTTCCGAGGATACCTGGAGAAGGATTGACGAACGAAAACAGCTAAAAATTCGCGTTGCAGCTACCCCAGCAGCAGGGAGAAGCGAGCTAGAGTCCCTATATCGCATGAAGATGAGAGAAGTTCAGCGTAGCGTACGACGTGACAAGCGCAACTACATCAACGCGCTGGCTACAGAAGCAGAAGAAGCTGCACGGAGGTGCGACAGCAGGACTGTCTACAGAATCACGAAAGAGCTGACAGGTGTTCGCAGCTCCAGCCAATACCCAGTGAAAAGCCTAGACGGCTCCTTGCTCATTTCGGATGAGGACCAGCTCAAGAGATGGAAAGAGCATTTTGCTACGGTTTTGAACCGTGTATTCGCTAGCGATATGCTCCCAAATCAGACTGAGATGCCCGAGGTGAGAAGTTCCCGAATACGCACCACGACTACCAGTAAAGATGAGATCATTACCGCGATCAAGGCACTCAAAACCAACAAGGCGGTAGGACTTGACGGTATTCCAGCAGAGCTCTTACGAGCAGCGCCAACAACATCGGCTGAGCTTCTGCTTCCACTTATAGATAGAGCTTGGGAAGCTGAGAGCTTTCCTAACGAGTGGAAAAAGGGAATGATCGTCAAGCTTCCTAAGAAAGGAAATTTATTGGAGTGCGGAAACTGGAGGGGTATCTGCGTGCTGCCTGCTGTAGCTAAGATAATAGCTAAAATCATCCTTGAGCGAATCAAACAAAATCTCGAAGACACACTCGATGCCGAACAAGCAGGTTTCCGCCCTGGATCCTCCTGTGTCGACCACATCAACACCCTGCGGATTATCATCGAACAGTGTGTTGAATATCGATCGCCACTGCACCTGCTGTTCATCGATTTTGAGAAGGCGTTCGATAGTGTCAACAGGGAGTTTATTTGGCGTGCCTAACGCAGGAGAGGCATTCCCGATAAACTAATTGCTATTATCAAAGCTACATATGAAGGCTCCAAATGTCACGTTCTGCACAGGGGGAGGTTGTCTGAGGAATTTGAGATCCAAAGTGGGGTAAGACAAGGCTGTATCCTTTCACCAATATTATTCCTCTTGGTGATTAGCGATGTGCTTCATGCAGCTTTGTCGACGGGAAACGGAGGAATTCGATGGACTCTTACATCTCAACTGAAACATCTTGACTACGCAGACGATGTATGCTTACTCTCCCACAGAATTATGGACCTCCACCAAATGACAGCAGATGTGGAGAGGGAGGCAGGTGTCGTCGGGCTGAAAATCAATACGACAAAAACTAAAATCATCAGCCTTGGAACTAACTCATCGGCTCAAATATGCATTGCTGGACAACCGGTAAAGAGAGTAGAGGATTTTCAGTATCTTGGGAGTATTGTCTCGACCGATGGTGGAACCGAACTGGATATAACCAACAGGATCGCCAAAGCAAAGTCCGCGTTCGGGATGTTGTCCAAAATATGGCGAAGCAATGCAATCAGTTTGAGCACCAAAATAAGACTGTTCCGCTCCAACGTTGAATCCGTGCTGCTATATGGTTGCAGCACGTGGAGAGTGACCACTACTATCACCAGAAAGCTGCAAACGTTCGTTAATAGGTGTCTGCGCAATATCTTAAGGATTTTCTGGCCCAATCGTATCTCTAACGAACACCTTTACGAGAGAACGGGTCAGGAACCAATAGGCACAACTATCCAACGGCGGAAGTGGCAGTGGATTGGTCACACGTTCCGAAAGGGTGACAGCTCCATAGCGAACCATGCTATGCAATGGAACCCTCTAACTTAGGATGGCAGAAGACCTGGCGGTCCGCGGAAAACATGGCGCAGAACAGTCGAGAAGGAGGCACGGCAGTTAGGGAAAAGTTGGGGAGAACTCAGACACATTGCCAGAAACCGTACACGATGGCGCGTAGGCGTAGTAGAGGCCCTAGGACCCACAAGGGGATACAGGACATAAGTAAGTAAGTAAGTAAGTTGCATCGTCTCCAAGAACGCTGACGATTTTTTTAGTCCGAGCAAAATAATCCGCATAATATGTATTGTATACAAACAAGAAATATGTAATAGAGTTATACACAGGAACGTCTGCGGTCACATACAAGTGCAAACCGTCTGTGGTCATGTACATATTTCCATGTTGACTCTCCCCACAGACTAGACGTTGTAAATTTGAATGCGTCTAGGAATTTAGGTATGCGTATTACGTAGTGTGTTAGGAAGAATGTTTGCACAGATATACATACATACATGCAATCGCGCATTTTTCTAAAAAAACAAACTTTGAGAAAAAAGCAAAATAGGCGAAAAAGGCAGAAAAAGGCAACAACGGCAAAAAAAGGCAAAAAACGCAATAATGATATGAAGAGGCAAAATAAAATACATATATTTGGAATCAGGAGGACATGAAACGTGTTTGTGTAAAGTCGATACTATCTTCCGATTAAGTAAAAAAAAAGAGGCAAAGTTAGCAAAATCCTATCCCTGCTAATGACCTATCCTCGTATGCATCTTTTATCAAGTCCAAGCGCCTTTCTCATCTCCAACGATCTCGCAACGATTTTCACAATTATGTTCGTCCCTAATCTGTCTCCTAACACACTTCCCAACAGTCCCAAGTATATAAGTTGTTACTACCAAAATGTAAGAGGACTGCGTACTAAAACCTCTCATGTATTTCTGAACTAACAAAAATTACCTTTTGATATTTATGGTTTAACCGAAACCAACCTAACCCCGTGTATTCTTAACTCTGAACTTTTTTTCTCAAATTTTATCATCTCCCGTAAGCACGGGGAGGAGATTGCAGACGATCTCTCGGGTCGTGGCGTTCTTCTAGCAATTCACAACCGCTACGACGTAACCTCTCTTGATATCCCCATCTCCAAAGAGTTCGAATTCATATGTATTAAGATTAAACCCTCTAATTTCTGCCTTTTTGTTCTTTGCTGTTACATTCGCCCGTCCCAACCCATCGGGGCCTACCAACTTGCCGTTGATGGGATTGACTTCCTGTTCGATGTCGCACAACCCGACGATGTGATGTGACGGACTGCCCGCTATTGTTTTAAAGAAATGTATGAATGTCTTATCACAGTCTCTTAGTGCCCTTTTCCAGCTCTCACTCTTTCAAACCGTCTTCCCTTTCCTGTGGAAGGACACTTTCATTTTCCCTATCCACAAAATAGGCAGTAAAAGCGAGATCTCAAATTACCGACCCATTGCCAAACTGTCATGCATCCCAAAGCTCTTTGAAAGTATTGTTAACGATTCATTGTACTTCCATTGTAAACCAATCTTCTCCCCATCTCAACATGGTTTTTTTAAAGGTAGATCTACCACGACCAACCCAACTGAATTTGTTTCCCGAGCATTACACGCATTAGAGAACGGCAATGAAGTCGATGTAATTTCTACAGATTACAGCAAAGCGTTCGACAAAATCTCACACAAAATTATTTACCTCAAACTCAAAGCCCTAGGTTTTCCATCCTCCTTTATTTCCTGGCTTAGGTCATATCTAGAGGGTGGCCATTATAGAGTCCTTTTCAGATGTTCTGTATCCAACCCTATCAAAGTCACTTCCGGGGTTCCTCAGGGTAGTCATCTCGGGCCCTTGATCTTTATCCTAACTATTAATGACATTGATTCCATCTTAAAGGAGTCCGACCTATCTGTGTACGCGGATGATAAAATTTTTTTTTAAATAATTGCCTCCCCATTCGTATTCTCTCCTACTACAAAGCGACCTGAATCTGTTCTTCACATGATGCAAATTTAACTTCCTAGAGCTAAATGTGAGTAAATGCCAAGCTATTATTTTTTCCCGCAAGCGTGTTCCTCCCTCTCTGAGGATCTACTTCTTCGATAACAAACCCATTCCCTCAGTCAGTTCAATCTGCGATCTAGGTATTATTTGTGACCGAGAGCTCAACTTTGATTCGCACATTGATCACATAACTAACAGAGCCAACTCCACCCTAGGTTTCATCAAACGCTGGTCTAAAGAATTCTCGAATCCTTATGTCACTAAATCCCTGTATGTTACCTTTGTCAGACCCATCCTTGAATACGCTAGTCAAGTTTGGTCACCCCATCAAGTTACGCATTCCTTGAGAATTGAAGCTGTCCAATGAAGATTTATCCGTTTCGCTCTACGTAATCTCTCTTGGGATGATAAATATAATTTGCCTCCATACGAAGATCGGTTAAAACTGATTAATCTAGAAACTCTTGCAAGTCGCCGTCATCTCGCTGTTCTCGGTTCGATTGATTCTCCCGCTTTACTACATACGATCTACCTAAATACTAACCCTCATAACCTTAGATCTGTACACCTCTTTCGTCTCGCTTGTCACCAATTATGGCCACTTTGAACCCACGTCCAGAATGTTGCGTTTGGCCAACAGCGCACATATGACCTTTGATTTTCACCTCAGCCGATTTTCCCTTAGAAAGCTCCTTCACACCTCCTCATAATTTTCCCCACACTTTCTTCTTAGTAAGGCCCTTTAGATGTAAGTTCTCTCTGTTAGTTTTTAAGCTTACCTTTAAGTTAATTGCTTGTAAAAGAGCTTAGTTATGTAAGCTCTCTCTGTTAGTTTTTAAGCTTAGCTTTAAGTTAATTGTTTGTGTTAAGCTTAGAAATAAATAAATAAATAAATAAATAAATAAATTAGCTAATTGCCTCCAGTTGCGCACTCCAAGTTCGTTAATGTCTCCTTGAACTTGTACGCCCCACATACGGCAAGGAGGTCCTCTACTGCGCCGTCCTCGGGGTAAGACTCGAAAACTCTGCGGGCCGGATCGTTGGTGTCCATTCGCTCTACATGTCTTTGCCATCTCAAACGTCCAATACGCAATATTTTTGACTAAGTCGTAGTCGCTGTACAGCTCGTATAGTTCGTAATTGAATCTTCTCCTCCAAAACCCGTCAACGCAAACGGGACCGAAAATCTTACGAATAATTTTTCTCTCAAAGCGACCAAATACATCTTCATCCTCTTTTAATAAAGTCCATGTTTCAGCGCCGTAAAACAGGACTGTGATGATCAGGGTCATATACAGAGTCTCCTTAGTTGTTCGAGATATGGCTTTGCTGTTGAATTGCCTCATAAGCCCAAAAAAACAGCGATTGACAAGAGTTATTCCTCGCTTGATTTCTGTGCTGCTGTCATAGTCAGAGTTTATAGCAGAGCCAAGGTAGACAAAGTCCCTTACTCCCTCGAAGTTATAGCTGCCCACTGTGATGTTCTGTCCAATTCGTTGGTGTTGGCTTTCACTTCTTGTTGACAGCATATAATTGGTTTTGCCCTCGCTTATCGCTAAACCCATTTTGGCCGCTTCAGCCTCAATGCTTGCAAACGCACCGGTGACAGCCCGCTGAGTTCTTCCGATAATGTCTATATCGTCGGCGTATGCAAGCAGTTGTACAGACTTGTAATAGATTGTGCCTCCGGTGTTGGCTTGTGGGTTCCGCACAATCCGTCCAAGTACAATATTAAAGAAGTCACATGACAGCGCGTCACCTTGTCTAAAACCCTTTTTTGACATCAAAGGTCTCGGTGAGGTCATTACCGACTTTGATGGAGCAGCGACCGTTCTCCATCGGCAGCCTTCACAGACGCACAAGTTGGGCAGGGATGTTAAAACTAGACATCGCTCTATAAAGCTCTTCTCTATAGATGCTGTCATAGGCGATCGTTACATGATCATTGGCCGCCATGTCTGCTTATGAATATCGAGATGAGGAAACCATGTGCTTGCTATGGTGACATTTCGCTCCACAGCGAAATCAATTAGCCTTAGTCCGTAATCAGATGTGGTGTCGTGTAGCCTATGCTTACCGACTGCCCTACCAAATATGTACTCCTTTCCTATTTTGGCGTTACAATCGCCCAATATGATTTTAACGTCGTATTTCGTATGTTTTGTCGAGGAGCTCGTAGAAACACTCTTTGGTGGCAGGGTACTTTTCTTCCGTGGGGGCATGAACACATATTAGGCTTATGTTAGCGAATTTAGCCTCGATCCGGATAGTCATAATACGCTCACTAACGTGTCGGAAGCTTAAGACTTCTTGCCTAAGTCTGCCGCGTATGACAAATCCGCATCCGAATAAGCGTTGCCTGTTGCCTCTGTAGCAATCACCGTAGTAGATGTCACAGTTTTTCATCCCCCTTTTGCCCGGCCCATCCCATCGCACTTCCTGGATGGCGGTAATATCTGTTTTATAGCAGTCTAGGGCCTCTGCTAGTTGTTCGGCTGCACGTGGTCTGTAAAGGGACAGAACATTCCACGTACAGATCCGAAGGTCGTTGTCCTTATTTCGTTTGCTGGGGTCGTCATTAGTTGAGTCATCCTTATCTGAGGCTTTTGGTTGTTTCGGAACCATCGATTTTTACGTGGTAGGGAAGTTACTCCAACGGCACAACCCCCGACCCCCAACCTGGAAGGCAAGTTCGTTTAGTTATTCCCTACGACGAAGGGGTAATTGGTCCACTACGGGAGTATGAGCGCTGCCGTTGGCCCATTAAGGACTTATCCGCCACAATCCTGACCAACATTGGAAAGGACCACAAGGTCCTGACCAGCATTGGAAATTCCTTACCAACCTGTGATCCGAATACGTCGAAGCAGCTCGCGCAAGGTATTCACTAAGTTCAACCTAACTGGAAATATAAACGCCAACGTTGACTCCGTCTAGGGAATTCGTCCGCAGCCGCCTGGAACAAGAAGAAGTTCTCTAGATTTTTGCTGCCGCCAAAAATCCTCCGAACGGGGTTGGTTACCCATTTCTTAGATTAAGGTACTAGACACCCAGCTGTCACGGCGTGGAGGTTGAGAGTAGGAGTTGGTAGGCCTCAGCTATGTGAAAGCGCTTGTGTTTTCATGTAATCGCATGCACTACCGTTTGGCCAGCTCTGTTTTCACGATAATTTTATTTGAAGATGTAAAATTGGTGACATTAAGTTGAAAAAATGATATCGGTCAAATGACCACGTCTTGAGGAGATGCACATTTGTGCTCGTTTTACAGCATTTGGAATTGTTGCTCGCAAAACGTCTGGCTCCAAATTGGTGGTTGTTTCTTCAAGGTTGGCTTTCAAGACTTGCAAGGCTTGTCGTTTGTTGTGGTAAACGCGAGATTTCAAAATGCCCCAAAGGAAGAAGTCTGGCGCCGTCAGATCTGGCGATCAGGCCGGCCAGTTGAAATCTCCAAACTGGGAGATCACACGGCCCGGAAATTAGCGATTCAAAATCTCCATCGTTTCCTAACCTATGTGAGTGGTTGCTCCATCCTGTTGGAACCAACAATGCTCAAGACCCAATTCAGCAACTTGTGGCAAAAAAACTCGTTTAACATCTGTCTGTAGCGCTCACCAGTTACGCTTACGGTGGTGCCGTCGGCCAATCACTTTTTTACTGCAAATACCGCACCAAACATTCACTTTGAAGGCAATGGCTTTTCGTGCATTTCATGTGGATACTCCGTGCCCCAGAAACGCAAGTTTTGTTTAATGGGCTTCCGCAAGGATCAGTATTGGTCCTGCTACCTTTCAACCTATATATACACGACCTCCCAGAAGTGGCATCTAGAAAATTTGCATACGCTGACGACCTTGCTGACACATCACCAGAATATGGCTCATACTGAAGAGATCCCTGCTGAAGACCTTTCCACACTAAGCTCATATCTCAAGAAGTGGAGGCTATGCTCCAGCATGTGTGTTATGTCCTGTATCCCCTTGTGGGTCCTAGGGCCCCTACTACGCCTACGCGCCATAGTGTGCGGTTTCTGGCAATGTGTCTGAGTTCTCCCCAACTTTTCCCTAACTGCCGTGCCTCCTTCTCGACTGTTCTGCGCCATATTCTCCTCAGACCGCCAGGTCTTCTGCCATCCTGAGTTAGAAGGTGCCATTGCATAGCATGGTTCGCTATGGAACTGTCACCCTTTCGGAACGTGTGACCAATCCACTGCCACTTCCGCCGTTGGATGGTTGTGACTATTGGTTCCTGACCCGCTCTCTCGTAAAGGTGTTCGTTAGAGATACGGTTGGGCCAGAAAATCCTTTCGCAGGCACCTATTAACGAACGTTTGCAGCTTTCTGGTGATAGAAGTGGTCACTCTCCACGTGCTGCAACCATATAACAGCACGGATTCCGTTGCTCCAGCATGAGCAAAACGGAAGTTTCATGTTTCTATCTAAATAGCAAACTCAGCAAAACAAAACTGGAGGTACCAACTGAACACAACCCCACACCAAAATACCTAGGAGTCAACATCAATAGAAGTTCCTATTGGAGTACTTAAAAGAAAATTCGACCTTAAAACAAGAGAGCTGATCAAGTCTGCATGGATTACCAGAGGCGACGGTATCATATTTCGCAATTTATGGCCGGTATTGAATGAAGGAAGGACCAAAAGCCTGCCGCCAATGAATAAAAAAGAAGTACGCATCTTGATACGGGGCACTTACAGAAATCTACAGAACTGTCGCCAACACCACATGGGTAACAGGCTTTCCGACGAACTAAATGATCTCGTGGAAATTCCGCTAAAGAACATGATACGATTCATAAACAGCTCATGTTGGTTGGCTACTGGACCGACCGAAAGATAAAAAGTTTTTACAGGTTCCACAAATAAAAAAGGAAAACACAGTAGACCGTTTGGCCCCCGTGAGAAGCACTTAAGTACACTTCCCTCTAACCTAACCTTACCTAACCATGCTGGATAAGAAGCGCTAAGATATCATACTAAAGCGATCAGTTATCAGCTCCACTTCGGAGTCCTCAAAGTATATTGTCCAATGGCCCTACACACCAAAAAGTTAGGTCTTTTGTCGAATGACTGCTGCAGGAGCTGGAGGGATAAAAATAAGAAGTAAACCATTCTCAATTTCCTCTGCATTTGTTCAGGCCTATCCAAAGGAAGAGTACTCCATTTTGCAGCAATTCTCTTCGATTACTTTGGCGACCTGGCGAATACAAACGTCAAAGCATCATTTCTGTCAGACCAGTACATTACGCAGAAAGATACCTAACATACATAACAAATGAAAAATTAATTCCAATTCTAGAACATTTCAAAACTGATCCTCCATTGAACTTGGGCAAGACATTTCCAAAACGCCACCTGTCAGACTTTAAGTACGATCAGCTTGAAATTCCACATTCCTCGATATTTCCAAAGTCGTTTCAATTAAATAGTAAAATTGTCACCAAAAGCTAATCTATCTCCTCTTCTAATACCCGAGTAACACATTCTCACAGTTTCGACAAAATTCCAATTCGGTTTTTTATTGTTCCACAAGGAAATTCCTCCCCGTCATGGGAATAACGCACAAGGCCCACAGAATCTCTCCTTATCAACTGTTCCACAGGGGGATTTTCATATTTTGTTTATCCAAAGGATAAGCTTCTGTTTTCTTTTGCTTCCCTTAATTGCCTCAATGCGAATGCTCATCAAACATAGGGCTGGCAGGCACACTGGCACTAGCGCACAAATCCCCCACAGGAAAAAAATAGGAAACGCACTCTCCGCACTCCGCAGCGTCGTCGTCCACCGATGGTACTTAACTTTTTTAAGTTTAAAATAAATTTGTTCAGGACGAATGACCCGGTCGTGTGCATCATGTTAGAAGTTAATTATAAGTAAAATATTGATTTAGAAAATGATGTGGTTGTTCCATGGGATTAGTGGCATGGGATTGAAACAAGTGCCATGGGATGTCATCTGCGCGAGGAGTGGGAATTTATTGCTTCTAAATGGGATCTGTCTATAGTCTGCGTTGAGATAGCATCGTGCTAAGTAAACAGAATGTCTGACGGGAATGATTACTCAAAGGGACTATAGTTTTAGCACATCATCCTGGGATCACTTGGCAAGTGATGCATTCTTTAAACGTGAACTTCAGATTGTATAAACAGGTTGATGGATCGAGATCAAAGTGCAGAACGAAGAAGATGTTGCGAGTTTTGCAATGAAAACATCCATCAAATTGTGCGGGAATATTGGATTCCTTCTGCGACTGATTGAGTGGTAATGACATCTAGGACAGATATAGGGTTTGGAACTGACGCATTCTAAAAATGGAGGTCAAGTATTAAGTGGAATGTGTTGGAGTTGAACAATCAACAATGGTGTTGCTTCAGTCTTTCGGATGATGGGGTTGGTTCGAAGTTAGGTTGAGTCGAGTTATGAAGTTATCATAATAAAGACATTCATAAAGGTGGGCAAATCGCGATCCCCAGGGACACTTACGACAAGAAAACCTAAATCAATTCTCTCATACACTTAATTTCCCAACAGAACTTGAATATGTTATTGTTGTGGTTGAAGGACCTTACCTCTTCAAAGTTATTGAAGAAGTATATTCCAATGTACTTTAGCCTTGCCCTAGCAATGCCTTGAAATTCACAGAATAATGTGCTATGTCCTCTGAGACATGAAGGTCATTGTAGTACCTACAAACTTCCTATCTCATAGCATGCTTCCTTAGAAGACAATGGAGAGATAGTATTCCTATCGCTGTTCTTAGCCGTAATCTTTCTTGTTTTATGATCTCCCCTACGATCTAATACAGGCTGCAAGGCGTTGGACACCCTATGACCATCTAAGTTGGACTAGGTAGGTAGGTAGGTAGAACTGGTTTTATCAGCAAGCCATGCTGAGATTTAATTAGCGCAAAATCGTCGTTTTAATACCACAACTCAAGTGACCTATCGGATATAAAACGGACGTTAACTTGTAGGGAAAGAAGGAGACTGATCCTGAACCGATGACACAGCGAGGTAAATTCCTTTTTGCAACGTTCTACTAGCCTCGAGGATGTAGTGGCAGACACAATAGCCGTGATAGCGGCCTGACTATCAATAAGGATGGCTGTGGTGTTTAGGGGTGTAGAGATTTGCTTGAGTAGGCGAGACGCCTCACGTACAGCAAGAACTTCCGCCTGGAAGACGCCGCACGAATCAGGAAGCCGGTAAGACATGGAAATGATGAGGGAATCAGAGTATATCCCTCCCCTAACCCACAGTATATTTTTGAGCCATCGGTGAAGGTGGTTGTTTCGAATTCATTTGTCACTCCTATCGCCTATTTCCCATTCCGCCCTGGTTGGAAATCTGACCGTGACGCCATTTCTAAAGTTCAGTGTGGGTGTTATGTAGTCCGTTGCTGTTGTGACCATAAGGTTTGGTACATCAGCATTCTGTTTCTCTTAGTCTGACCGCACTACATGATGATAAATACATGATATGAAGATCGAGTGGTAAAAGGTACATGATTACGTTCGAGGTTTCGGTTGGACATGTTCTCATGGCCCCCGTTGCGCCTATAGCCGCAGTTCTACCAGATAACCGATCTATAGGAAAGTGTGGGACGCATCACAACAGTGTAAATCCATATAAACATCTTCGGGCGAAGTCCCCATTTCTAACCGATAGTTTTGATGCAAGCATAGAAAGCCACGCTGGCTTTCTTTACCCGCAGATCAATGTTAAGCGTCCAGCTTGGTTTTGGATCAAGTACCAGTACTTGGTACTGGAGGTTAAGGGAAGTAATTGGTTGCTAAGCCGTGGAGGGCTGAAGATTGGTTTTGGTTTTAGTGGTAAAGAGCATTAGTTCAGTTTTGCTTGGGTTTACTCAATGGAGCATGTGCTATTCTTGTCCAAGCACCTTCTATAATCTTACTGATTACTGAAACATCCCTGATACCAGTATTACCATAGCATCCACATACGGGACACCCTTGACTCCATCTCTTTCAAGTCTACACAGGATTTTGTTGGTTACCATAAGCCGCAGAAGAGAAAATACGACCCCACCTTGAGTAGTTCCTCTTACGACAGATATGGTAGAACTGCTGTTACCGAGAGTCGGTTGATTGATTCTAGTTTTTAGCATAGTCAATATCTATTTGCAGTTGGACCATCTTACATGAGACATGTTGATGATTCTATCACGAATAATTCCTTTAGCCACGCACGCTGGTGGTTTAATACTACCAATTATGTCACTATGTGGGAGCTATGCTCCTCTTTTCGCCAGCGCATTCTATGTCGCAGTGTCCAGGTACATAATGCCTTAAGCATCGTGCAGCAATTCCTGACGATCTCAGATTTAGTGTCGTAAGGCTCTAGCGCCTTAAGCACAGACTGACTATCAATGTAGATGGCGATATCCTTATCGGATAGCTAGAACCTCTACTTAGAACACACTGCATGTGTCCGGAAGCCTCAGAGCCACCTGTAGGTTAATACCTCTCGAGTATATACCTAACCCCATGCCCTCTCCTGTCTTAGAACCATCTGTATATGTGAACAGAGACTGTCTTCTTCTTTGTACTATGGCCAACATATTCCTTGCCTTCCACCACAGAAGATTCCCATATGTAAGAATGGGTTTGACTATGGTGATGTATAGCAAGTGCATCATTGCAGGCTTCAGGCCCCGTTTACCCCGCCGTCCTTTACAGATGAAAAGCAATACGGATTGTATGTCAGCAGCATCATCAAGGAGCTTATACTTTAACAGAGCTCCAAACAATACCCAGTAAAGAGTTTGTAGCGAGACCGGAGTGCTCCGTGCACTCAACTGAACGTTGTCGGACAGCCGCGGCAATTTGTTCTCGGCTATCCGTAGTGGCACCGAACTGGATGCGTGCAGCAGAACGAGGAAAGCAAAAGCTGCGTTCGGTATAGTATTAATAATCTGGAGAAGCAATGCTTTTGGCATAAGAAATAAGCTGCAACTATTCCGCTACGATGTCGAATCAGTACCGCTGAGTGTAGTTCCACCACTTTCATGAGCAAGATACAAGCTTTAGTAAATAGAAGCTTGCGCATCATTCTAAGGATCTTTTTGGCTCAATCGGATCTCTAATGAACAGATTTATCAGAGATCCAACTAGAAACCTATAGGTATCACCATATGGAGAAGAAATTGATAGTGAATAGGTCAAACCTCAATATAAATAAATAAATATTTGGCGCAACAGCTCTTTAAGTGCCAGGGCCTAGCTTCTCGCAACCACTCATGTTGTGTGCGCTATATTTTTTACACGAATGTAAGGGACCTACAATTTAGTGCCGTAACTGACCGGCGATTTTAGAAGCTTTTTCGTGACAATTCTCTCGGGTGTTTGTCAGACGCTCGCGAGAGGTGGGATCGTGGAAAAACTGTTTGGTGTTTTCTGGGATTCGAACTTGGAATCTCTACGCTCATGCGTAGTGATACGACACACTAACCACTCACGCCATGGCGCCCACGTCAAATCTCAATCCAACGTAGGTCCCTATTCCTGTAAAAAGGCTATAGGTAGAAGCTGGGATCTACGTGCCCGCTGTCAGGCCTATACTACTCTATGGCGTGATCGTATGGTGGCTTGCTCTTGATAGGCTGTCCACCTTAATTACCTAGCCAAGGTGCAAAGACCTGCATGGATTTGCATCAGTGGGGCACTGAGAACTACTCCCTCTATGGCACTGGACATTTTGTTCAACCTGCTACCCTTAGATATTTTTGGGAAACAGATTGCTGTCAGTATGGCCATCCGTCTAAAAGCCTTCTCTCAGTTGTCTAGTTATCGCACTGGCCACTCCTCGATCCTTATTCCTTTCAATTTCACCCACGAAAACAAGGACTACACCCCGCCGAAACTGAGATTTGATCGAAACTTCCGTACGAGCATCCCCGAACGGGATGAATGGAACGACTCTCCCTCTGTCGATGGTAGTTTGGTTCACTTCCTTACAGATGGCTCTAAGACCGAAAGTGGGGTGGGTGGTGGTGTTTTCTCCGAAAGGCTCAACCTGAGCATCTCGTTCTGCCTCCCTGATCATGGTAGCGTTTTTCAGGCGGAAATCATGACGATTAAGGAAGCCCTATACTGGCTAAAGTGTAATATACTATCTGTCAGGAATAGCAGCATTATATCTGATAGTCAAGTGACAATCAAGTCGCTGGAATCGTGTTCCTTCACTCCAAAGGCCACCTTAAACTGCCGTTTGTTTCTTACGGAGATGAAAGAGCAGTTCAACACTTACCTATGCTGAGTGCCAGGCTACAGAGACATTCCGGGAACTGCAGGGCGGACGAGCTCGCCAGACAGAGTACAACTGTAAGGATTCTGCCTGATAAGCAAGCCCTATGTATGCCCCTCGCTACATGTAAGCATCTACTAAAGCTGAACGCTATTAGCAAGACCAACCACAGATGGGACAACGGCTCGAAGTGTCATATTTCGAGACAGATCTGGCCTAAGCTGGAACAAAAACGTGTGTTGTTGGTTAAGCTAAAACGATCAGATCAGCTGTCGGTGTCCTCACTGGACACCGTCTTATACGCCAACATGCTAAAATATTTGGTCTCTTTTCCAATGACTTTTGCAGGAGCTGTAGGGACGAGAAGGAGAAGAAGACCATCCTTCACTTCCTATGCAATTATCCAGCCCTGTGGCATTAAATAATGCTTAGGCGTCATGAGTATCCATCGCTTCATCAAAAGCTCCGGTTGGTTTTGTTACCAGGGAGTGGCATAATAGTTGATCCATGGTATCACAAAGGACCTTTGTTGGTCTAAATGTGTCTGACATGACAGCCAACATAACCCACGGCACCAAGACAATTCCAGTGCAAAATTCTCTATGCTGTGGAATCAACTTTCCAAAACTGGCTCGTCTTTAGGAATGATGAAGCAGAACAGTTGAAGACGAATAGATGTCTAAGCTGGAGAGAGTTCAAACGCAAACAAGATAGCGCGCAGACGTTATTGACGCCCTATGCCCTTCAAGGAATAAGAAGATTTAACAGCAAACACTACACTCAATTCCATTTTACTCTTCAGCTATCTAAGCTCCACTACAGAACGTCAGATCACTAGGTGTACGTGTGGATTAAACACCAAGTCGAATGCGTTAGTAGGGCTTGCAACCGCAAATGTTTAGGAAATGTACTAAACATGTTCTGTGAGTCGACTGCAGTGTGATTCATCTGAGACTTCGGTTTGTTAATCAGGGGACTGCTAATGTCCGTTATCAATATTAACGTCTGACAATCAGTTACCAGCTACAAAGACCATTCGAGCCACCAGTAAGTTAACTACGAGTAGTCCCAAGCCTGTTTCCAGAGGTGGTGTTGTGCATGCTACAATTTCATGTCGCATGTCCACATCTGGCTTCCTTTTGCATTAGTCTGCCATAACTCCTCCAAGGAGTGTCATCCAAAACTTACTCTATATTTCTAAATGTAACCCTTTAATACGCGTCCTCAGAATAAGTTAAGTCTAATTACGTCAGTCTACCGCGAAAGGGAGACAAAGCGACATTGTTTCATCGTTAATGTATACCATTCAATTATCTGTACCTCGTCTGAGGGTAAAGTACTTTAGCTGACGAGGCAAAGCCTTAAAATAACACACCCAAGTGTCAATCAAACGACTCTGTAGAAACATCACCCGTGACCATCAAAAAGGGGTGCAGACAAGAGCAAATACTCCATAAACCCACTGTGTAACCACAGCATTGCTCATACCCACTGTTTACTTAACCGACATTGAAATTCGGTGTAAAAATGGCGCTGTCGACCGACAACAAAGCCGCTCTCAACCCTCTATAAACCGGCCAATCAACCCTTGTTTGCTGTGTGAACAGAGCAACATCTGTTTCACTCAGAGGGTTGCAAATGCTCTAATAACATCACGCTACCCTAAATGCCCTTCGGTTATCCCTAACCACCAATTGTGCTTGATTCAACCGTTTAAATTGACATTTTGTCTCTAAACCTAAGAAGGCAATTGTTTGGAAGCCATACACATCTTTCATTGCAGAAACTACTGCACACACTAACCTACCTTAGAGCCGAGTAGCGCTAGAAACTTCATTTTGTTTACATTTACGAAATCCATATTTCCCCCGAACGCACACAGCAAACAGATGCTTCAGTGGTTCTAGCGAATTCGGATAATAAAGCGCACCATCTTGCTCCATATACAAGTACCCAACACAATCGATTTAGATATTTTCCCGGAAAGTGTCGACAGAACGTCTGTTGGGATGCAGATGCATCCGCGGACAGCACCACTACCAACACCAGCAACAGAACTTCCTCAGAAAAAACCGTCCGCATTCAGAAGTTCTTCTTAATTATTCGTGAGTAGATAGATAGCTGGCCATGGGCACCTTTCTCCATTTCACGAATTTGAATTCCAAATTACCCGGTGCTGCACACACCGATGACGGTGCGATGATGTTGATGAGTTTCCTGTTTACGCTGTTGATTTATGAGGCACAAGAGTGCTCCTCCAGATTCGGGTGCGCTTCGATGACTCTCACCCTGGGGCTATCTATCTCCGGTGCTCGGTGCAATTGCATAAACAAACATCACCCGACTACACCACCCCGCGGAGAGGATGGGAATTCATGGAATTCGGTACCATACAGCATGCAGAGATATTAAAACCGAAGTTTCGAATCAATTTTCGAATTATGGCCAATTCCAATGGAGAAGTGTATTTCATTTTAGTTTATTAGGTCTGCAACGAACTGAAATTGGTGGCATGGAGCGGACGCATATTTGGTCATCGCTTTAACAATAATTAATGAGTCTTTGGGGGGGAAAGCAGTCCATATGGATCATGTAAGTCTGGTTGTTTACAGTCGATGAAAAATGTTCGAAATTGCGCGTAAATATGAGAATGCTACCCCGTTGCAAGCAGCGAAAATGGGGCAAAGAACTTTTAAATTTGAATTCGATCCGGAGGCCGAGTTGCGATTTTGTTTGCGTTACTTTTGACTTGATGATGATAAGCTTTTGCCAAGCAATGAAGTGAGAAGCACAGAGGTTATTAATTCTGCCATAAGGCTTCCAACTTTCGTACTGACTTCTTGCTGGAATCAGCTTAAGAGTGCAAAGTTCTGAGGAAAAAGTTGCAAGGCTACAATGTTAGTCGCAAGCCACCCCGTTTACCATTTGCAGGTTGATATTTGGAATGAGTCCATTGGGCCATACAGAGATCCAGATACAAATGACGCATTCTTCGATTACGGACCCTTGTGGGTCCTAGGACCTCTAATACGCCTACGCGCCATCGTGTACGGTTTCTGGCAATGTGTCTGAGCTCTCCCCAACTGCCGTGCATCCTTCTCGATTGTTTTGCACCATGTTCTCCTCGGACCGCCAGGTCTTCTGCCATCCTGAGTTAAAGGGTTCCATTTCATACCATGGTCCACTATGGAACTGTCACCCTTTCGGAACGTGTGACCAATCCATTGCCACTTCCGTCGTTGTATGGTTGTGACTATTGGTTCCTGACCCGTTCTCTCCTAAAAGTGTTCATTAGAGATACGATTGGGCCAGAAAATCCTTAAGATATTGCGCAGGCACCTATTAACGAACGTTTGCAGGTTTCTGGTGATAGTAGAGGTCACATTCCACGTGTTGCAACTATATAACAGCACGGACTCAACGTTGGAGCGGAACAGTCTTAGCTTGGTGTCAAAACTGATTGCATTGCTTCGCCGTATTTTGGATAACATCCCAAACGCGTACTTTTCTTTGGTGATCCTGTTGGCTATATTCAGTTCGGTTCCACCATCGGTTGAGACAATACTCCCAAGATACTGGAAATTATCTACTCTCTCTACCGGTTGTCCAGCAATGCATATTTGAACCGATGAGTTTGTTCCAAGACTGATCATTTTAGTTTTTGTCGTATTGATTTTCAGCCCGACGACGCCTGCCCCCATCTCCACATCTGCTGTCATTTGGTGGAGGTCCATAATTCTACGAGAGAGCAAGCAAACATCGTCAGCGTAGTCAAGATGTTTCGGTTGAGATGTAAGAGTCCATCGAATTCCTCCATTTCCCGTCGACAAAGCTGCATGAAGCACATCGCTAATCACCCTTAGGAATAGAATTGGTGAAAGGATACAGCATTGTCTTACCCCACTTTGGATCTCAAATTCATCAGACAACCTACCCCTGTGCAGAACGTGACATTTGGAGCCTTCACATGTAGCTTTGATAATAGCAGTTAGTTTATCGGGAATACCCCTCTTGCGTAAGGCACTCCAAATAAACTCCCTGTTGATACTATCGAACGCCTTCTCAAAACCGATGAACAGCAGGTGCAGTGGCGATCGATATTCAACACACTGTTCGATGATAATCCGCAGGGTGTTGATGTGGTCGGCACAGGAGGATCCAGAGCGGAAACCTTCTTGTTCGGCATCGAGTGTGTCTTCGAGATGTTGTTTGATTCACTCCAGGATGATTTTAGCTATTATCGTAGCTACAGCAGGCAGCACGCATATACCTCTCCAGTTTCCATACTCCATTAAATTTCCTTTCTTGGGAAGTTGTCGATCATTCCCTTTTTCCACTCGTCAGGGAATTTCTCAGCTTCCCAAGCTCTCTCTATAAGTGAAGGCAGAAGCTCATCCGATGTTGTTGGTGCTGCTCGTAAGAGCTCTGCTGGAATACCGTCAAGTTCTACCTCGTTGTTGGTTTTAAGTGCTTTGATCGGGGTAGTGATCTTATCATTACTGGTAGTCGTGGTACGTGTTCGGGCATTTCTCACCTCGGGCACCTCAGCCTGATTTGGGAGCATATCGCTAGCGAATACGCGGTTCAAAACCGTAGCAAATGCTTTTTTCATCTCTTGAGCTAGTCCTCATCCGAAATGAGCGAGAAACCATCTAGGTTTTTCACTGGGTGTTAGCTGGAGCTGCAACCACCTGTCAGCTGTTTGGTGCTTCTGTAGACGGTCCTGCTGTCGCACCTCCATGCAGCTTCTTCTGCTTCTGTATCCAGCGCGTTGATGTAGTTGCGCCTGTTACGTCGCACACTACGCTGAACTTCTCTCATCTTCATGCGATATAGAGACTCTAGCTCGTTTCTCCTTGCTGCTCGAGTAGCTACAACGCGAGCTTTCAGCTGTTTTCGTTCGTCAATCCGTCTCCAGGTATCCTCGGAAAGCCATGCCCTATGTCTTTCCTGTGATCGACCGACAATTCTTTCAGCACCAGATGTAAAAACATTTTTCACAGCACACCAATGTTCTTGGATGGTTGCAGGCATTGAGCTGCTGATTGCTTCCACACCTTGCGAAAAGTGCTCCCTTAATTGTTGGCGCACTGAGGGATCACTAAGTCTATCGATGTTGAACCTGGGCATTCTTGTGTTGTCGTGGGATCTTCGAACTGCAGCAGTGCCTAGTTGGAGAGTAGCTATCATAAGATGGTGATCACGTACTATCCCCACATCTGGCCCTCGCCTGTTTCAGACGTCCAGGAGACTACTTCTAAAGCGGCGGCTGATAGCAAAATGGTCAATTTGGTTGGAGGTCGCTTGCCTGTCATTGGAAACCCAGCTGACTTTGTGGCAGGTCTTGTGCTCAAACATGGTGCCACCTATCACAAGGCGGTTGGCATTGCAGAAATCCACAAACCTTTCGCCGTTGTCATTGCGGTTGCCTAGTCCATGCTTCCCGATTACATGTTTGAGCCCTTCGTTGTCGTTGCCTACCTTGGCATTCAAATCCCCCATCACTATGACAATGTCTCCATTTGGTGTTGTTTTGAAGACGGCACTTAAGAGATTGTAGAAGCTCTCCTTTTCATCCTCAGACGAACTATTCGTTGGGGCGTAACGCTGTATGATGGTGACGCGTCGTACTCTGGTCCGGAATCTGGCCGTCAAAATTGTATCACCATGAGGCTGCCAGGAAATTAGGCCTTTGCGTGCTATTGTTGTTAGCAGAAGTCCGACTCCATATTCCCGCGGACTTCCGGATGGTCTTCCAGAATAGAGTAGTACAGTGTTACGCGTTGGGGACTGGTACTCACCCGCTTCTAACCATCTTACTTCACTTACACCCAAAATGTCCAGTTTATATCGTCAATTGGAGGAATCTGGCATTATAAGGACCTTCGCTTCCCGAGTCGAGGAGCGTCTTTACATTCCAGAAACCTATCTTTGTCCGGGTACAATAGCCAAAAGTCGTCAACATGTGATCATTCCTTATCCGAGGCATAGTGTCGGTTTCTGTAGCGGGCAATATTCGGTAACGCAGGTTGCTGGCCCACGTTACCTGACATAGAATTAAGGCCCTAGACAACCCCCACTTACAATTTTAGCCTACACGTATAAGGGTTTATACGTATAGTTACCCGGGGACCACCACTAGGAGGTAAAGTAAGCACTTCATCACGAACTTGATTGTTGCGCTACTGGCCCAAGCCAAGTTTTGAGCAGTCAGTAGTTTCCCGATCAATCGCAATGCAGGTCCCCACTAGATGCGCTATATCATCTCTGCGGGTCACTTCATACTCGCACAAATCGAAGTTGCTCAGCTAGTAGAGGGTACGGACCCGCTGTTTGAGCTGCCAGTCGAATTTGCCTCTGCCGCTTATATTCTTCGGCACTCCCGTAGCTCTCTTGACTGCGCAGTGCTGGTGTTTGGGGTGTTTTCGGGTTCTCCTTGATCCGCCCTTTCTTCTGATTGTCGTTTCCTTCGATTTCGATCATATTTTCATGCCATATACATATGCTGCAAATGCCATATGCTTTGCAAATTTCTTCTTTTTCTTTCTATTTCGGCGATAGGGGAAACAAGGGATCATAACCATCCCTCTTCACTGCATTTCTACTGATCCGCCTGTTGGGGATTGCCTTTGCATATTTATAAAATCTTAATTATTATTGTTGAAGCAATTATCGCTTACGGTCTAAGTAGAGTTTCTCAGGTGCTTTCTAAGGACCGATGGTCACCCTAGCTTTACGCGTTCGCAAGATATACTGCCTGCAAAGTATGCGTACCCCTATATTTCCATCTCTTGAGCACGCGTCCATCACGCTCGGAGAATGCATCAGCTACGGCGCTAGGTAGAATCTTGCATGTGTTAGCTATCTGTATTTAAACGGTACCTAGCTATTGGTTCACAGAGTTACTGCGTCATGAAATTTGGCATCGTAGTTTTTGGCTTGGCTACCCCAAATCGAACTTACAGACGTTTTCGCGTCAAAAAGGAGCTTTAAGGCGGGACGTCGAAACTAGAAGCTCTCGATTCAGAAATCCCAATTAGGATAACAGCAATATTCCTCCCCTTCCGCAAGCAGTCTTCCTGCCCATTTACAAGAACAATTTTGACCATTTTCTTCAGGAATTTGAAAAACATTTTGATCCGTCAGAGAAGCTATTTTCGTATCGTTAATAAGCCTACCACTCCAACATGTCATTCTCTGCATTGAATGATAGGCTCTCCTCTGAGGATGAGGAGATGGCACATATTTTCATGGAATCCATGATATTTTGACAACCTTGACTCTGCCTGACGCCTAGTGTATCCACCGCACAAACAAATTGTTCCCATCATCCTCGCTGTCATCATCATTCTTAGCATCCGCGCTAATCATCACCATCTTCACCGCTGTTGGCGTTTAGTGTTCATTCTTCGCTTCTTTTGTTTTTTTTCTATCTTTTATTGTTATTCCAAGCAGTGCCGATAGATATCAAATTAGAAATAGAAACCCATTCCCATTGTGAGGGAACGAACAACAACGGTTTGATTGAAGGCATCAGCACATTATTAGTGGCTGCTAATTTATGTACAGTGGAGTTTTGACAGCTCGCACACCTTGTTCGCGCCCCAAAACAATGTGTTACACAATGCGTGCCAGTCATGGCTTGCAGAATAGTTTTGCTGAATGACCGCTATTTCGCTCGCCACTCACCCGGCAAACAATCCCACTGACAGTTGTATTTTGACAAACAAATCTCCACAAATGGAACGGAGTGCACATGAAACACATGTTCTCGAGTATTATCCAGCACCAGCAGCCAGCAGCTACTGTATTTAGGTTGTTTGATATAAAACATCTTGGAAACGACCGACCGACGCGACGGGCATGCCTCGAATAGCATACGTCATTTTAGCCGTCGTCGTCGTCTATTAGTTGTTGGAGGCATTTTTGTGTGTTTTTGTTTGTTTGTTTTTGGAAAGTCAACTATTTTAGTTTTAATGGGGAATGGAATGGAGAACACGAGTTTGGGAGAAATTTTAGGGCCACAAATGGAAGTGCATGATGAGGCGTTTTGATTGCGTTTGACAGCTACAGCATCTCGACAATATGTCAAATTAGGGAGAGTGGTATGGCGACGTATTTGGATAACCCGAATCTGTTTAGCAGTACAGACTGTTAAATGTTTTTACAGATTGCGGAGATGTGCGACACGACGGTATGTGGAGGACGACTTCAACCTGAAAGACCTTAAATGTGTATATGATATCTGCGGTGACTTCTTGGAGGATATCGATATTCCAGATGGGAAATGTAAAGATCGGCGTTGAGGAAGTGTGACGCGTTGTCTACTTTTCTTTCCCACAAATTGATGAAGCGGGTAATTGAATGGTGATTGATGGATGGGTGGTAATTTGTGCATGTCAAGGAAGTATTTTTCTAGCAGGAACTGATTTACATACTTTCGAGTATGGGATTTGCAGATTTAATGCAAAGTTGAGGGCGGCATACTAAATAGTCTCACAGATTTGGGGGTGGCAATGGGGTGTAGTGGTTTTTTTTTTGTTTGCCTAAGGGGTAGTGAAAGAACGCTACTGCGCACGATGAACAGGCCCACTCTGTTTCAAGTAGTGTGAGACTCCTACTCACTAAAAAAACACCTTTAATCCCTTTTCAACCTGACATCCACTCCGGACCTTCATCATACCGCCCGCTGTGCATGCTAGACACAGCAGGAAAAGTTCTAGAATGAATCATCTGCAAAAGATTAGAAATAGATAGAAACTGAAGACGGGCTTTCGGAACACCAATATGCTTACGGGAAGTCATGCTTGACAGTAGAGGCAGTTAGCTTAGTTGAAACTGCACAAAACGCGATAGAAGGCAAGAGGTGGAAAGGGGGTTGCAAGAAACATTACTTAGTGATAGCCCTGGATATCAAAAATGGATTCAACACTGCAAACTGGAGCCATATATCTACTAGAGGCGCTCAGAAATTTACGAGTCCCAATGAATCTGGTCAAAGGGTAGTGCATGCGATCATACCATATGAAAACAGAAGCGTTTTCACTCAGCTGAGGCCTACCAACTCCTACTCTCAACCTCCACGCGGTGATAGCCGGGTGCCTAGTACCTTAATCCAAGAAATGGGTAACCAACCCCGTTTGGCAGATTCTTGGCGGCAGCAGATGAGAGAGGGGGGGAAGAGTGTTTTCTCACTAGAGCACTTATTCCTATTCCAGGCGGCAGCGGACGAATTCCCTAGACGGAGTCAACGGTGGCGTCTATAGTTCCAGTTAGGTTGAACTTAGTGAATACCTTGCGCGAACTGCTTCGACCTATTCGGATTACAGGTCGGTAAGGAATTTCCAATGCTGGTCAGGACATTGGAATAGAGATGGTGGCGGAGGTGCCCTTAATGCGCCAACGGCAGCTCTCATACTCCCGTAGTGGACTACTGGTACCAGTGTACCCGGCCCCTCATCCTAGGGGAGTAATTAAGGAACTGGCCCCCAGTTTGGGGGTTGTGTCGCTGGGGTAACTTCCCTACCAAGTAAAAAATCGATGGTTCCGAAACAACCAAAAGCCTCGGATAAGGATGACTCAACTAATGACGACCCCAGCAAACCAAATAAGGACAACGACCTTCGGATCTGTACGTGGAATGTTCTGGGGCCTTATTTTGTACTGCTTTCGGATTCGGATTGCCATTCGGAAATGTCATCTTATTCTAACATGAATTGGTATTTTGTATGGTTATCGGATTGGGTGTAAGTGCTTCCAACTCGAAATCAAAAATTTCCGAAAGTTAGATTGTCAACACATCTATAAAGCGTCACTTATATTACTTGGAAATTGAGTTTGTACACATTTGCTATAGAAACGCAATACAAAATAAGGCCCCTGTCCCTTTACAGACCACGTGCAGCCGAACAACTAGCAGAGGCCCTAGACTGCTATAAAGCAGATATTACCGCCACCCAGGAAGTGCGATGGGATGGGCCGGGCAAAAAGACGATGAAAAACTGTGACATCTACTACGGTGATTGCTACAGAGGCAACAGGCAACGCTTATTCGGATGCGGACTTAGGCAAGAAGTTTTAAGCTTCCGACACGTTAGCGAGCGTATTATGACTATCCGGATCAAGGCTAAATTCGCTAACATTAACATAATATGTGTTCATGCCCCCACGGAAGAAAAGTTACTTACTTACTTAGATGGCGCTACAGTCCGGGGTGGACCTGGGCCTCAACCAACAAACCTCTCCAGCCAGCACGGTTACGAGCCAGTTGCCTCCAGTTGCGCACGCCAAGTTGGTTGAGGTCCCCCTCCACTTGTTTGCGCCACCTACCGCGAGGTCGTCCTCTACTGCGCCGTCCGTCCGGGTTGGATTCGAAGACTTTCTTAGCGGGAAGGTTGGGCCCCATCCGCTCTAAATGACCCAGCCATCTTAGTCGCTGTATGTGAACTCTTCTGGCTAAGTCGATGTCCTTGTACAGGCCGTATAGTTCGGCATTGTACCTTCTTCTCCACTCACCGTCTATGCAGACGGGACCAAAGATCGCTCGAAGAACTTTTCTCTCGAAATAACCAAGGGCATCCTCATCCGGTTTTTTCAAAGCCCATGCCTCTGCGCCATACAGCAGGACTGGGATGATTAATGTCTTATAAAGAGTTACCTTAGTAGTTCGAGATAGGGCTTTGCTACTCAATTGCAGTTTTAGCCCATAGAAACAACGATTGGCAAGAGTAATTCTTCGTGTGATCTCTCCACTCATGTCATTTGCGGAGCTGACCATAGAGCCTAGGTAGACAAAATCCGTTACTACCTCAAAATTGTATCTGTCTATTGTGGCGTTCTGCCCAAGACGCCGATGTTGGGTGTCCTTTTTTGTAGACAGCATATATTTTGTTTTGCTTTCATTGACCGCTAGACCCATCTTTGCTGCCTCGATCTCAATACTCGTAAATGCCCCATTGACGGCCCGCTGAGTTCTTCCGATTATGTCAATGTCATCGGCATAAGCGAGTAGTTGTACAGACTTGAAGAAGATTGTACCTCCGGGGTTGGCTTGTGAGTTTCGTACAATTCTCTCAAGTATTATGTTAAAGAGATCGCATGATAGCGCGTCGCCTTGTCTAAGACCTTTCCTGACATCGAACGGTTCGGTGATGTTCTTACCGACTTTGATGGAGCAGCGAGAGTTCTCCATCGTCATTCTGCACAAACGGACGAGCTTGGCAGGGATGCCAATACTAGACATGGCTCTGTATAACTCGTCTCTATACACGCTATCATAGGCAACTTTGAAATCGATGAAAAGGTGGTGCGTATCGATTTTATATTCATGGGTTTTTTCCAAGATCTGCCGTAGTGTGAATATTTGGTCAATGGTGGACTTTCCCGGCCTGAAACCGCACTGATAAGGACCTATCAGGTTGTTGACGATCGGTTTTAGGCGTTCACATAGTACGGCAGACAGGATCTTATATGCGATATTTAGGAGACTTATACCTCTGTAGTTGGCGCAGTTCAGAGGGTCTCCTTTCTTCAGGATCGGGCAAACGATGCTGAGGTTCCATTCATCGGGCATACTTTCGTCCGACCAGATTTTACAGATGAGATGGTGCATGCTCCTTACCAACTCATCTCCTCCTGCCTTGAAAAGTTCAGCGGCACGGCCGTCGGCTCCAGCAGCTTTGTTGGATTTGAGTTTAGATATCGCTATCCTCACTTCATTATGATCGGGTTGACGGGAATTTTGACTGCCATCGTCACTGTTGAATGGCTCATTCTGCCTGACAGCGGAATATTGATCATCATCGCCGTTTAACAGTCTGCAGAAGTGTTCCTTCCATATCCTCAGCACCGACTGCGATTCTACTACTATGTTGCCATTTTCGTCCCTGCAGGCTTCTGTTCTGGCTTTGAAACCCTGGCATGTTCTTCTTACCCTTTGGTAAAATTTTCGAACATTATTCCTGCAATAAAGTCTCTCAATCTCCTCGATCGAGCGCTTCTCATGCTCTTTTTTCTTCTTTCTGAGAAGACGATGTTCTTCTTTTCTCCTGCGCACATAGAGCTCGTAAGCAGCTCTCGTCCTTCTATGCAGCGCCGCTTAGTACGCCCCTTGTTTTGCTGCATGTGCTTGCCGGCATTCCTCATCAAACCAGGGGTTTCGTTGTTGTGGGCGAGAGAAACCCAGTACATGAGAGGCGGCATCTCTGATGGCTTTTTGGCAACGCTGCCACTGGTCTTCCGCATTTGCTGCTGGCGGCATAGGACTAAGATTGAGATTAGAAGAAACACGATCGGCAAAGGTTCTGGCGGTTTCTTGCGATTGTAGCTTTTCGACGTCAAATTTCCTCATAGCATTTCGTTGATTTCGCTCCGTTGTGGATATCCGCATCCGTACCTTGGCTACAACTAGGTAGTGATCCGAGTCCACGTTGGCTCCTCGGAAAGTCCGGACACCCAGTATACTGGAAGAGTGCCTTGCGTCGATCGCAATGTGATCGATTTGGTTGACGATTTTTCGATCAAAGGAGAGCCATGTTCCTTTGTGTATATCGAGACGTGGGAACCGCGTACTAGCTACGAAAAAGTTTCGCCCCGCTGCAAAGTCGATTAGCCTGAGTCCGTTGCCGGAAGTGTTGTCGTGCAGGCTGTGCTTTCCGACCACGCTACTAAAGACTTCCTCTCATCCTAGCTTTGCGTTGAAGTCGCCTAGGATAATTTTAACGTCGTGGCTAGGGCATTGCTCATACGTCTTGTCCAAGAGCTAGTAGAAGTCATCCTTTGTCGCGTCGTCCTTCTCCTCATGAGGGGCGTGAACGCATATTAGGCTAATGTTGGCAAATTTAGCCTTGATACGGATAGTCATGAGGCGCTCGTTCACATGCCGGAAACTCAAGACTTCTTGCCTAAGTCTGTCTCCAATGACAAATCCGCACCCGAATAGACGCTGTCCTTTTTGTCTGTAGCAATCGCCGTAGTAGATGTCGCAGTTTTTCATACTCCTTTTGCCCGGCCCATCCCATCGCACTTCTTGGATGGCGGTAATGTCTGCTTTGAGACACTCTAGGGCCTCCGCAAGTTGTACGGCTGCACGTGGTTTGTAGAGGGACCTAACATTCCATGTGCAGACACGAAGATCGTTGTCCTTTTTACGTTTGCATGGGTCGTCAACAGTAAGATCATCGGTATCCGAGGCTGTTGGTTGCTTCGTAACCAAAGGTTTTTTACGTGGTAGGGAAGTTAACCCGTCGGCACAACCCCCAACCTGGAGGGCCAGATCCTTTTTTTTGTACCCCTAGGACAAGAGGCCGGATACACCGATGTCAGTAACCCACTTCGGGGATACGAGCGCTGCCGTTGGCCCATTAAGGGTTCATCCGCCACCATCTCTTTTCCAATACCCTGACGTAGTATTGAAAATCCTTACAGACCTCAGCTCCAAATATGTTGAAGTAGCTCCAGTAAGGTATCCGCTGGTCTGTAGACGTAACCGTTGATTCCATCGAGAGAATTCGTCCGCCGCACGTCCTCCTTCTGAGGACCTCTTGCTAGACTTCTGAGACGCATATTTCAGCCGATCAGGTCAACAAGAGATGCCTCGTCCGGTTAGACATATGCGCGCTGAAGTTCACCCAGATGTGCTTATGCAGGTCTGAGTGTTCAGCTGCACATATATCGTCAGACTCAGCATACGCTCATCGTTAGTTCACTATCAGATAGCTATCCAGCGGGCACCGCGTGGAGGTGATGATGCGATTTTGCCCACCACCGGAAGAAAAGTACCCTGCCACCAAAAAGTGTTTCTATGAGCTCCTCGACAAAACATACGAGCAATGTCCTAAATACGACGTTAACATCATATTGGGCGATTTTAACGCCAAAATAGGAAAGGAGGACGTCTTTGGTAGGGCAGTCGGTAAGCATAGCCTACACGACACCACGTCTGATAACGAACTAAGGCTAAATGATTTCGCTGTGGAGCAAAATGTCACCATAGCAAGCACATGGTTTCCTCATCTCGATATTCATAAGCAGACATGGCAGTCCAATGATCATGTAACGATCAACCAAATTAATCATATTGCGATCGACGCAAGGCATTCCTCCAGTATTCTGGATGTCCGGACCTTCCGAGCGGCCAACATAGACTCGGATCATTACATTGTTGTAGCCAAGGTACGAATGCGGATATCCCAATCTGAGCAACAAAGAAGAATTACTGTGAGAAAATTTAACGTCGAAAAGCTACAATCGCAAGAGACCGCCAGACTCTTCACTGAACGCGTATCCCGAAATCTCTCAATCACCCCTATGCCGCCAGCATCAAGTGCCGAAGACCAGTGGCAACGCTGCCAACATGCCATCAGAAACGCGCGACTGATGTGCTGGGTATCGCTCGCCCACCATCGCGAAACCCCTGGTTTGACGAAGAATGCCGGCGAGTGCATGCAGCGAAACAAAAGGCATACAAAGCGGCGCTGCAAAGGAAGACGAGAGCTGCTCGTGAGCTTTACGAGCAAAAGAGACAGGAAGAACATCGGCTTCTCCAAAAAGAAGAAGAAAGAGCATGAGAAGCGCGCGTTCGAGAATATCGAGAGTTTATACTCCAGTAACAATGTACGGAAGTTTTACCAAAAGGTAAAAAGAACGTGTCAGAGGAGCAATACCCGTACAGAAACCTGTAGAGATGAAAATGGAAACCTCGTAGTAGAATCACAGTCGGTGCTGAGAATATGGAAAAAACTACTTCTGCAGACTGCATAACGGCGACGAAGACCAACATCCCGCTGTCAGGCAGAATAAACCATTCAACATAGACGATGATAGTCAAAATTTCCGTCCACCTGACTAAAACGAAGTGAGGATAGCAATATCCAAGCTAAAATCCTGGACCTGACGGCTTACAGGGGGCACTTTTCAAGGCAACTGGGGATGAGTTGGTAGAGTGCATACACCAACTCATCTCTAAGATTTGGTCAGACGAGTGTATGCCTGATGAATGGAACCTCAGCGTCGTTTGCCCGATACACAAGGTGCCCCTCAACTGCGCCAATTATAGAGGCATCAGTCTCCTCAACATCGCATACAAGGTCTTTTCTGCAATATTGTGTGAACGCCTGAAACCTTTTATCAACCGCCTCATTGGACCCTATCAGTGCGGTTTCAGGCCAGGAAAGTACACCACACTTCACACTTCTACAGATCCTGGAGAAAACCCAAGAATTCCAAATCGATACTCACCATCTCTTTATCGATTTCAAGGCCGCCTATGACAGCATCTATAGAGAAGACCTTCATAGAGCCATGTCTAGTTTTGACATCCCTGCCAAACTTGCCCGTCTGTGCAGGAACGCTCGCTGCTCCATCAAGGTCGGCAGGCGCGAACGCAGAAAAAAATTTCGGGGGGGGGGGGGTTTCAAAAACAAGTATTATTTTGTCATAAATAATGTCTTATTTTATTATTAGATAATATAATATAATTAATATAATATATATAATATATATAATAATATAATATAATTTATAGTTGGAATATTTTACAAAATTATATCCATACGTCTTGGTACTTGAGCCATCATATCTATAACCTCTTCGTATTTCATGTCAATATCTCTATATATTGTTACGCGAACGCACAAACTAAAGCCGAGCACAATCGCGAAAGCCCTAGAAACTGTCAACTAGAACATTGTAGAACTTGCCAGACTTTCTACAAATAAAGTTCCAGCGGCAAACTGGAAAATTTGCCATTTGCCTGGAAACCCAGAGTCGCATATAAAAGGAGGTTGACAGAAGTCCAGAGAGAAGTTCTGTTGTGGTCAGCGATGACGGCGGCTGTTAGAGACGTGCAGAGTCTAAACCAAGAAAAATTGTAGTAGATTTTTTTTGTAATTAAACTAGTTTAGTTGAAAATAATAAAATAATAAAAGAAGTTATAAAAACCCTCTCGGGAACCAGACAAATTCTCGTTTTTTTTGTCTCTATCATCTGTCGCAACTTTCAACGTATTCGGCTTGATCGGCGATTTGTGTTACAATATGTTAAGCAACATCAAGCCATTTAACCGCTCCTCTCTAGTCTTGCTACGCAGATAAGTTTTCAATCTGCGAAGACAAGAAAAAGACCGTTTACTTGATGCCACAGATACGGGAAGTGCTGCACCGATCTGCATCAAGCGATGTATTGTTTGGTGCAACGTTGAATCGCAACAATGGAGAGCGTCTATAAAATTTGTTGGCCGTTTATCAATCGGAATATTTAAGCAATGTCTGCAACCATAGTTAATTTAACATTCAAACAGATATCAAGAAAATGAAAGAAAGAAATTTTTACCTGCGCCACATCGTCATTTTGCCTCGAATATCATCAGTACATCTTTTGATGCCATTTGGCCATTCTTTTGAAAATACGTTGATAGTGCTACGTATTTCTTCTGTTTCCAGCTTAGAACACTTTTCCGGTAGAATGTTTTGAATTTTAGAAAGGAGTTCTCGATGGCCAATAAATCCGAAACAGACGTGGAGCTGACGTCGGACTAGAACGAGACCACCATCTTACGGTAGCTCATTTACGCATTCGTACTGCATCCGTCAACAGCAACCGCTCAAACCTACTTAACATCACCATGCTTAATATCGACAGGCTCAAAGTTCCCCAAGTGCGCCAACAGTTCAGGGACCATCGTGCCTTAGAAGCAGAAGCAATCAGCAGCATACTGGAAGAGAACATGGACGACCACTGGACTGCTGTGAAAAATGCTTTTGCGACTGAGGCACGCACGTATGTCGGTAAAAAGCAGAAACACCACCGCACATGGCTTTCTACAGACACCTGGAGACGGATCGATGAGCATACAGCAATCAAGGCTCGGATTGCAGCGGCCTCAGCAGTAGAGAGAACCGAGCTTGAAGCCCGATACTGTGCGAAGAAGAAAGAAGTGCAGCGTAGTGTGAGACGTGTCAAACGTCAATATGTCAACTCACTGGCCTCAAGGGCTGAAGAAGCAGCGAGTAGGTGCGACAGTAGGACTGTTTACAACATCACTAAGGAGCTCATTGGTGGTCGAAACTCCAAACAACATCCAGTGAAGAGTCTAGACGGTAACCTTCTGATTTCGGATGAGGATCAGCTCACTAGATGGAGAGAACATTTTGCTACAGTGCTAAATCACTTAGACGACGGCGGTATGATCTTGAATTCGAATGAGCAGTTCGAAGCAACAAATTCCCGAATTCGCACCGTACCTCCCAGTAAAACTGAAATAATAACAGCAATCAAGTCCCTCAAGAAAAACAAAGCGGTGGGTATTGATGGCATCCCTGCCGAGCTATTTCAAGCGGCGCCAAATACATCGGCAGATTTGCTGCATCCGCTAATACGGAGAGCTTGGGATAGCGAACAATTTCCACAGGAGTGGAAAAGGGGGATGATCATTAAACTTCCAAAGAAGGGAAACTTGATGGATTGCGGTAACTGGAGAGGCATACCATATGCGTTCTTCCAGCCGTGGCCAAAATAATAGCTAAAATAATTCTAGAACGAATTAAAGAACATTTAGATTCAACTCTCGATGTCGAACACGCAGGCTTTCGCGCTGGATCCTCCTGCATCGACCACATAAATACCTTACGGACCATAATCGAACAATGCGTTGAGTACAGGTCTCCGCTACATTTACTGTTTATCGACTTCGAGAAGGCTTTCGACAGCTTGAATCGAGATTCTATCTGGTTGGCCTTGCGCAGGAGAATCATCCCAGAAAAACTTATAGCTATTATCAAGGCTACATACGAGGGCGGTAAGTGTCGCGTCGTGCACAATGGTAAGGTGTCGGAGGATTTTGAAGTCCAAAGTGGAGTACGTCAAGGGTGCATACTGTCACCATTGTTGTTCTTGGTTTTTAATTATGGAATTCGTTGGACGATGACATCTTACCTTAAACACATAGATTACGCTGATGATGTTTGTGTACTTTCACATCGGATAATGGATCTTTATTTGATGGCCCAAAATCTAGAAGCTGAGGCAAACAAAGTGGGGCTAAGAATAAACACAGCCAAAACAAAAGCCCTGAGCACTTCTTCTAACAACCGCGCTCAACTTTACATTGCCGGACAGGAAGTCGAGAAAGTTGATAACTTTCTATATTTAGGAAGTGTGGTCTCGGCTAATCGCGGTGGCACCGAACTGGATGTGTGCAGCAGAATCGGGAAGGCTAAAGCTGCGTTCGGAATGCTGTCCAAAATCTGGAGAAGCAATGTTATTAGCTTAAGAACCAAGCTACGACTGTTCCGCTCCAACGTAGAATCAGTGCTGCTTTATGGGTGCATTATTTGGAAGGTGGACACGATTAACACACGCAAGCTACAAGTCTTCGTAAACAAATGCTTAAGAATCGTGTTGAGGATTTTTTGGCCGAACCGCATCTCCAATGAACAACTTTATCTGAGAACGGACCAAAAACCTATAAGCATTACTATGCGAAGAAGAAAGTGGCAATGGATTGGACACACCCTACTGCGTGAAGACAACTCCATTGCGAATTACGCCATGCAGTGGAATCCGCTCAGCCAGGCAGGCAGAATAGCAGGGACGCCCTAGGCAAACGTGGCGCAGAACAGTTGAGGAGGAATCGAGCTCTTTAGCAATGAGTTGGAGGCAGCTCAAACGCGTTGCAGAACTTCGAACAAGATGGCGCCCTATGCCTCCCGAGGGGTTAAAGGATCTAAGTAAGTAAGTAGAGTAATCCTTGCGGTTTGTAGGATCGAGTTTGGAAGTAAGATAGAAAATGTTCCAATCGTCCCACTGATTAACTGGCCTCCTTAGATTCTTTAAAGCGTCGAACATGTCTTTTGTTGTATCTAATAAACGTCTGACTGCGCCTATGGTTTCTCCTTTCGATACTGGGAGCGTGGTGAACTTTCTTAAGTAAGTCATGACGATGACACGCTCGTTCTCGTAGCGACTCTTCAACAATATCCACGTGACGTCATAGTTGGCTTCTTCAAGGGCAATGTTCTTTAATAGAAGTGCCGCCTCATCCGTGAGATGCCCCTTTAGATGGGACAACTTGTCCACCTTTGAAATTGGTGCCGTATGAACAATGCTCGTGAACAAGTCACGAAATGACATCCACGACAAATAATCCCCCGAAAACACAGGAAGGTTGATTTTTGGTAGCTGAAAGGACATGACTTGCTGAGGTTTTGTGGAGTCGTTGCTCGGTGAAGTCTATGCTACCACCTTCTCATCAAGCTGATTTGTTAAGTATCGCAAAGTTGCACAAAAGACATTTTCTATTTCTGTATACTTATCTTTTACGAAATAATCTTCCCTCTGGTCACCTTTTATTAGCAACTCATCGAGTATTTGTTGGAATTTAAGCCAGTATCCTTTAAGGGGATTAATTCGCGTTTTGATATACCCTGTAGTACGAGTTGCTTTGCCGACTTTATTGAAGTTAACCCGAAAATTATTAATTAAACTCATTGCGCTGTTTTGTTTTTTCCATAACTCTTCCACGGCAAAATTAACTGATTTTTGTAACCCGTAATTAGACTGCAGACGATGCGAGGGTATGATAGCACCGCAAAGTAAACCGCTAATATTGGACGACTCTAGTGAAAGCACTGTCCACTAACAAAAGCTTAAGTTCAGTATATAGGTATTGCGTGATTTCGCTTATAGAAATCCAATAATATATGTACCGGTGTACATGCATTAATGTATATTGCACGAAACGGACTTTACACCAAAGTTTGTGAAAAATCCACGTTATTTAATAAATCCAATTAAATTGTTTTAGAATTTCCCGAATGAAAGGTCAGTACATTGTTCTATCCGGCTCGAAGGCTCGAAGGACCAGAAAATGTGGATTAAAACATGTAGTCGCGAAGGGAAAGAAAAGACTCAACTGTGACAATGATTACGCAAGACGACCTTACTCGTCGCTTGTTATAATTCAACTCACTTTATTTCATTATATTGGCGAGCTTGAAGCTCTCTAAGAACAATAGGTTAGATGCTTATGTACATGTAAAGAAGTATATAACCAAGGCGAATAGATAATATGGTAAATTAGAATACATGTGGTGAGTATAGAATAGGGTATGATATGATACACGGACTGTGAGGCCATAGTTGCGACCAGCAATTGATTCCCTGGATGGGACGATGGTGGCTCAAACTCCAAGCGTTCGACTACGAAACAGTTCATAAGACATGTTGACGCCTTAAGCCGACAACCTATGGAAGGCGAGCAGTGGAGGCGGCATCTGCGCTGATCCTGAATGTCAATATTTCCGCAGAGGATTGGGTGGGTACCATGCAGTGGCGTAACCAGATGCTATACGACGTAATTTCCACGTTGAAGGCAACTGAGATGACTTTGGAAAAGAACGCAGCTACAGAAGGACTATCTTGCTATAGGGCATCGGCTGTTCCGAGATGTGGCCAATGCCGAGAGTAGTCCTCAAGGCGAATTTTGAAAATATGCCACGACAAGGTGGGACACCTTGGTGACGAGAAGACACTGGAGAGGATAAGGCAGACGTTTTGGTTCCCAAAGATGAAGGAGTCACATCAAGTCGTGCGTTGAGTGCGCTTACGGAAAGAGGAGAGGGGGCAAGTCTGAGTGCAAACTCCACAGCATATAACGCGTTCCTCTCCCCTTCGACACGGTACACTTGGATCACCTTGGCGAACCCCACAGGCGGATCAGTAGAAATGCGGTGAAATGGGAGGGTTGTGATCCCTTGTTTGCGGATCATAGCCTCGCTCATAAAAGGAAGAAGAAGAAGATCACTTGGATCACCTTGGACCATTTACAAAGGGGAAAGGCGGAACCAGATTCGTTCTGGCCCTGGTCGACAACTTTACCAAGTACACCACACTATGAGTCGTAAAAACCACCAACAGTAAAGGGGTTCTTAGTGTGCCGAACGAAGTGGCCAGCTATTTTGGATTGACCCGAAGGATCGTCACTGACCGAGGAACCGCCTTCACATCGCAGATGCTTGAGCAGTTCTGTGAGAAGAATGGGATCGAATCCCAAAACCATCCCATGGATGTACACGGCTCTAGCAAGGCCTATACTGACTGACGGTAGCATTGCATGGTGGTAAGCCACCAACCATCACAAAATGACAAAGAGTAGTGTGCATTGGTACCATCAGAGCAATGAGAAACACACCAAAAGCAGGACTCAAGGCCATTCTCAACCTGCTTCCGCTAGACATCTTTGTTTAAGCATCAGTAGCTGTTAGTGGCCTAAGATCAAGCCAGACAGATAGCTGCAGAGATATCCAGGCAACTTCACGCGACCATTTCTAAGCACCTACCCGAGCAGGGAAGAATGGAAAACCGATAGAGCACCCACCGTTGGCGCAGGCATTTCTCTAAACCACTAGGAATTTCCATGTCAGTTTGGCTTCCAAACTACAGCAGAGGTCCTAGCAGCGATAGCAGACTGCGATGGAGGCAATACCAGAGGAGGATATCACCCTTTTCATCCACAGCCAGGAAGCAATAAAAGCAAGCATTTGCTAAGGAATCACCTTGGTGCCTACCTCCTATCAGAAACGGATTTGCCTTCGCTGGATCCACTGAAGATACTCCGGTTTGCTGTAGCAGCTGGACTGGAGGAAGTGCTCTAGACCGAGTATATCATCGGCTAGAACCTTAGTAGGGGGGCACAATAGAGCTTTTATAGGTCGCAGTGCACTTGCACCTCTCAACGATATACATCATCATACATCAAGCATCTGCTACAGAAAGAGAATAGCTCAAGGTGCTTGGAACACAGCACAAGGTTAGACTCTACTGGGTCCCTGGACACGAGGTCATACCAGGAAACAACAAAGCCGACAAACTGACAAGGGGAGGCTCGACACTAAACTCAGATCATTCCGACCCTTTGTGTACATCCCGTCTTGCACAACATAAACTCGAAGCCGGGAGGCGAACAACAGATGGACCTCTCTAGATACTTGGGCCGCTGAATGGGGATGCAAAGAAACGAACAGACGCGGAAGATCCCTACTGGAGGCTTTTACAGCCCTAGACGTGGTACTAGTAAACAGCGGAAATAAACCCACGTTTTGCAGAGGAAGCGGCGCTTCTATTATAGACATCACATACGTAAGTAGCTCCTTGATAGGAAGAACAAAGTGGGAAGTCAGTGACCTCTATACTCATAGCGACCACCAGGCGATAATATGTGAAGTACTGCCGGAAGCAAGAAGACAAACACCGCTAGCCAGGCTACCCCGGAAAAAAGGCTGGAAATCAGACTCTTTCGACGTGGAAGCATTCACATGTATCTTCAACAGAAACGCAGTACTGACGGGTCGTGCGGGCAGTAAAGCAATGCAGGCCATAAATGAGGTTACACGGGCATGTGACGCTACAATGAGGAGAAGAAAGGCTATGGAACATCGTCCCCCAGTTTACTGGTGGAATGAAGAAATCGCGCATCTACGTACCAAGTGTCATCGAGCGAGAAGGGCGTATACGCGATCTAGAGCGAGGGCCGTCTCCAGTGAACTGCAAGAAGACTACAGGGTGGCTCGAAAGGAACTAAAAACAGCTATACTAAAGAGCAAACGGAAGTGTTTCGCCGAGCTGTGTGATGAAGCTGACGGAAATCCTTGGGGCAAAGCCTACCAAATCGTCATGAAAAAATTGAAAAGGTGCCAGCCACAGATTTCCACCTGCCCAGAGTTCTTACACAACATCGTGGTCGGACTATTTCCTCAGCAACAAGAGAACGCATTCTCGGATGATCCAATAGTAGAGGCACCAACAATCCGAGAGGTAACCAAAGAAGAAATAATCGAGATTTGCAATAAAATTGGAGATAAAAAAGCACCTGGACCAGATGGTATCCCAAATATAGCACTCAAGACAGCTATAAAAGTAAGCCCAGAAATGTTTATTAACATTTACAACTCGTGCCTGAAGGAAGGAGTCTTCCCGGATCAGTGGAAACGGCAAAACCTAGTACTTCTTCCCAAAGGTAAGAAACCACCAAATGAACCATCATCATACCGCCCGCTCTGTATGTTAGATACGGCTGGCAAAATATTGGAGCGAATCATCTGTAACAGGGTAGAGGCAGCAATTCAAGAATCTGGAGGCACAAGAGGCTATACAGGGAAGAAGATGGAGAGGCGGTTCCAAAAAGTACTGCTTGGTTATAACTCTTGACATAAAAAACGCCTTCAATACGGCAAATTGGAGTCACATCTTACAAGCGCTCAGAAGGATGAGAGTTCCACAATACCTCATAGACGTTATTGTTGACTACTTCAGGTGCAGAATCTTGGTATACAATACAGACCGCGGCCCCAAGGAATATAAGATCACAGGCGGAGTACCACAGGGCTCAGTCCTTGGCCCTTTGCTCTGGAATATTATGTATGACGGTATACTGCGACTTCCTATACCCGAAGAAACAAAAATAGTGGGATTTGCTGATGATATCGCCATTATTGTCACTGCTAAACTGTTGGAGGAGGTGGAACAGATAAGCAATGCGACAATAAGGATAATACGAAAATGGCTCACCTCAGTTGGTCTAACACTGGCGGAGCATAAAACTGAAGCAGTCCTGATAAGTAGTAGAAAGAAGGTAGAAACTCTAACCATTATAGTCGGCGGCCATGAAATAACATCTAAGCCGCATATAAAATACCTAGGTATCATGATAGATACGAGACTTTCATTTAGAGATCATCTTAAGTATGTAGGCCGAAAAGTTGCAATAGCAAGTGCTGCACTCGCGCGTATCATGCCCAACATAGGAGGACCAAGACATAGCCGTAGGTTACTGCTGGCTAGAGTGGTTACGTCTATAATCCTATGCGCCGCACCAATTTGGGCCGGGGCCATGGCAATTAAAACATACAGATCACATATCACATCTATGTATCGAATATGTGCATTGAGAGCTAGCTGCGCATTTCGCACTACTTCTAGCGATGCAGCTTGCGTGGTAGCGAGAATGCTTCCAATAGATATCCTGGCAGTAGAACAGCAACGTCAGTACTGCGCAAGAAGAGAAAGAAACGAGGCCAGCGAAAACCGGCTCTATAGAGCAGAAAGCCTGAGAGAATGGCAAGAACGCTGGAATGCTTCTGAGAAAGGCAGGTGGACCCATAGGCTCATACACCAAATCCAGCCATGGTTCGACAGGCAACATGGAGAACTTGAGTTCTACTTAACGCAGTTCCTAAGGGGCCATGGATGCTTTCGTTCGTACTTACATAAGTATAAACACGACAATAGCCCTTACTGTCCGCATTGCGCTGACTGCGTAGAAAACACAGAACATATATTTTTTGAATGCCCAAGATTCCTCGACGAAAGGAATGCACTAAGGAGTGACCTCGGCCACCCACTGACGCCAGAAAACATCGTTGGCGAAATGCTCAAAAGCCAGGAGGCATGGGACGCAGTCGCTGGGAGCACAATGCGCATAATGAAGATTCTAAGAACCCTAGAAAGAGAAAGGAAAGAATCAGACCGGCGATATACAATCAATGCTGAGCAGGATAATGCAAACATGCACTAGTCGAATACATCAGACTAAAACCCCCCCCGCGATGAAATGCTTGACGGCAGTACCCCGGGGAATGGGGCGGTCGTGGGAGGGGGGTTTAGTGGGTAAGAGTCCCACACTGTTACTCAGGACGTACTGAGTTTCGTCTTTTGAAGATTACCCCTCCCAATCAAAAAAAAAAGATACTTGTATCACCACAAGGAAGCTATGGCCTGTACTCGACAAACACAACCAACTTTCTTTGCCAGTATCATCTAAGATACAAGAAGAAGAACCAAGTTCCTCGGGCAATACCTCATTCAGATGACTGAATGGCTTGTTGTCTACTGAAATGCAACCCTGCACCCTAGAGTACCATCGCCTTCCTCATTGACAACCAGGCTTTTGCCAAAACTAATAGAACAGTGCAGACAGGTCTTTGAATCCACGCCAGATGTACGGCGCAGTAGAGAATGACCTCGCGCTAGGTGATGCAAACAAGTGGATGGGTACCCCAACCAACTTGGCATGCGCAACTGTAGGCAGTTGGCTCGCAACCGGACTGACTGGAGAGGTTTGTTGGTTGAGGCTCAGGTCCACCCCAGACTGCGCACCCTAAGTAAGAAATAGGCTGAAAGTACTGGAGCGTGAGAGAACAGAGTCCAGCAAGACTAACACGAATCCAAAGTCAGAACACCCTCTGCAATGAAATGCCAACAAGGCGGTACCGCTGGGAGAAGGGAGAAATGGTTAGTGGATGTACAAATCCCCGTCTTTTGAAAATTACCACCTCCCAGCGGTATAACAAGTAAAACAAGCAAAAACTAAACCAAAGCATAGCACCCTGGACACGGACTTTGAAGTAAAGCAACCTAAGCGGGTAGCTGTTTTACCGAACCAAATAGTTGGACTACATATCTACGAAACGCATTTGCATGCAGTGGTACTTACCCTATTGATAGCTGTATCCAGATTGTTCATGTGGCGACTGGAACGTACAACGTACTGTGCTTCCTTGACTTTCGTCATCGTTTTCAATCTTTGTACAGACGCTGAGGCTTACATTAACTCCATACGATCGTCTGTCTAAAATGAAAAAAAAGATACAGATGGTGGTCAACAGGGGATGATAGTTCTCATCTAGCTTAGGCCTAGCCACTCCTACTCTTCAGCTTTACGTTCGTGACCGCTGGGTCAGAGATTGGGTAACCAATCGCTTTGGAAGCTCTTGGGCGCAACAGACGACGACTTGTTCCAGACGACAGCGGACGAGTTGATGGTGGCCGTCTACAGCAGCTCATGAAACTGCTTCGACATATTCGAATCACAGGTCGGTAAGGTATCTCCAAGTTTAGTCAGATGGCGAAGGAGGCCTTAATGGGACAACGGCAGCGCTCATACTCCCGTAGTGGACTACTGACACCGATATACCCGGCCGGTTGTGCTGTCGGGCTAACTTCCCTAAAAGGACTCTAGTTACGAAGCAACCAACAGCCTCGGACACGGATGATTTTACTGCTGACGACCCTAGCAAACGGAATAAGGACAACGCCATTCGAGTCTGCACGTGGAACGTTAGGTTCGTCTACAAACTACGTGCAGCCGAACAACTTGCGGAGGCTCTAGTCTGCTACAAAGCAGATATCACCGCCATCCAAGAAGTGCGATGGAATGGGCCGGGCAAAGGGAGTATGATGACATCTACTACGGCGATTGGTACACACAACAAGGACAGCGACTATGCGGGTGGTTGCGAGAAGCTAGGCCCTGCCAGTTAAAGAGTTGTTGCGCCACTGTGCCGATGCATTGGCGCATCGGATACACGCGCCGGGAGTAAATTGATGACATAGCAGACTGGACGGCGCGCGGGAAGAATTGAGAGAACGCGGCCTAGAAGTTGGTGTGGTCAAGGAAGAGCTGGTAGCGCGTTTCCTGACATTCGAGGAAATGAGGGAGATACAGGGGACGGTGCTTCGCACGTTACCACGTTGCCGAAGAAACTGCAGGTAGGTGGCTGTAGCGACATCGATGGCATCGACCGAGGTGAATTCAGTGGTAGAGAGAATGACAACAACGATGGGGCTGTACTGAAGAGAAAGCTGTAGGGGGGTTACAAATTGGCAAATGGCGAGGAAGTGAAAGACGAAGGCAGATTGATCGGCGGAGCAGTTGGTGGGCTGCACAAAAAGCAGCCAGAAGCGTACGAGTCAGTGGCAAACGAGGCGGCAACGACAGCGAGGTCGAGGAGCTGCGAAAGGAGTTGCGAGCTTTGAGGCAGATGCTCGAGGAATCGGTGCGGGGGAACAAGTGTGCCAACATCCCGGGGGCTGGTATGCAGGGTGACGGATTGCACACGTGTTTGGATGCTGCCAGTGATCACGCGAGTGGGGGCGCTGGCGGAGTGCACCGAAGTGGCAGGAACTGCGGCAACAAAGTGCACATGGGTGCTGGTGAGGCTCCTACTGGCAGACAAGATAACGGAACGCATCAGTATGCTGACTATAGTGATGCGCGATATATCGGAGGAGATTATAACGGCAGGTCTAAGCAAACAGGGGGGCAGATAGCGAGGAGGATCATAACCGATCGAGGAACGGCATTCACATCACGATCGTTCAACCAGTTTTGCCAAGAGAATGGGGTCCAACATATTCAGACGGCGGTGAAGATGCCCAGAGCCAATGGGCAGGTAGAGAGGTGCAACCGCACCATCTTGGCGTCACTCAAATGCATGCATGGGCCAGGGAGAGGAGAAGACTGGGCAAGCCATTTACGCGATATTCAGTGAGGACTGAATAGTGCCCGCCACTGTACAACACGAGCGAGCCCACATGATCTTCTCTTCGCCTATACTCCGAGAAGCATCCTGGGGGACAAGCTGCTGTTGGAATGGGAGGAGCGAGCGTTAACAGATTCCAAAGAGATTGGGCAACGACGCCGCGAGGCACTGTAAAACATCAGCCAAGCCCAACATCGACAGAAGACTAGGTTCGATGCCAGGCATCGCCAACCTACTCAGTATGCCGTGGGTGATCTCGTACCGCTAGAGAACGACTCTGGTTTCACCGGCGATTCTCGCAAATTGAAGCCAGAGTACAAAGGACCATATATAATGTGCAAGGTCCTCACGAGCGATCGCTATGTGGTGGAAGACATACCTGACATGCAGCGGACCCAGCTTAAATTAAACACCGTGATAGCAGCTGATCGCATAAAGCGCTGGTACGAACTTCCGGATGAGGGAGTTTCTGGCTGCACCGCAGCCGCACCACAGCCGCACCGCAGGGACACCGCAACGGCACCGCAGCCACACCGCAGAGAAACTGCAGCCGCACCGCAGGGACACCGCAGCTGCACCGCAGGAACACCACAGCCGCACCGCAGGGACACCGCAGCCGCACCGCAGGGACATCGCAGCAACACCGCAGCGCAACGAAGCCGCACCGCAGCCGCACCGCAGGGACACCGCAGCCACACCGCAGGAACACCACAGCCGCACCGCAGGGACACCGCAGCCGCACCGCAGCCGCACCGCAGGGACATCGCAGCAACACCGCAGCGCACCGCAGCCGCACCGCAGCCGCACCGCAGGGACACCGCAGCCACACCGCAGCCGCACCGCAGGCACACCGCAGCCGCACCGCAGCCGCACCGCAGGCACACCGCAGCGGCACCGCAGGGACACCGCAGCCGCACCGCAGGCACACCGCAGCGGCACCGCAGGGACACCGCAGCCGCACCGCAGCCGCACCGCAGGGACACCACAACGGCACCACAGCCACACGGCAGCCGCACCGCAGCCACACCGCAGCCGCACCGCAGCCGCACCGCAGCCGCACCGCAGGGGCACCGCAGCCGCACCGCAGCCGCACCGCAGCCACACCGCAGTCGCACCGCAGCCGCACCGCAGGGACACCGCAGCCGCACCGCAGCCACACCGCAGGCACACCGCAACGGCACCACAGCCACACCGCAGCCGCACCGCAGCCACACCGCAGCCGCACCGCAGCCGCACCGCAGGGACACCGCAGCCGCACCGCAGCCACACCGCAGGCACACCGCAGCCGCACCGCAGGGACACCGCAACCACACCGCAGGGACACCGCAGCCACACCGCAGCCACACCGCAGCCGCACCGCAGGCACACCGCAGCCGCACCGCAGCCGCACCGCAGCCACACCGCAGGCACACCGCAACGGCACCACAGCCACACCGCAGCCGCACCGCAGCCACACCGCAGCCGCACCGCAGCCGCACCGCAGGGACACCGCAGCCGCACCGCAGGGACATCGCAGCAGCACCGCAGCGCACCGCAGCCGCACCGCAGCCGCACCGCAGGGACACCGCAGCCACACCGCAGCCGCACCGCAGGCACACCGCAGCCGCACCGCAGCCGCACCGCAGGCACACCGCAGCCGCACCGCAGGCACACCGCAGCGGCACCGCAGGGACACCGCAGCCGCACCGCAGGCACACCGCAGCGGCACCGCAGGGACACCGCAGCCGCACCGCAGCCGCACCGTAGGGACACCGCAACGGCACCACAGCCACACCGCAGCCGCACCGCAGCCACACCGCAGCCGCACCGCAGCCGCACCGCAGGGACACCGCAGCCGCACCGCAGCCACACCGCAGGCACACCGCAGCCGCACCGCAGCCGCACCGCAGGGGCACCGCAGCCGCACCGCAGCCGCACCGCAGCCACACCGCAGCCGCACCGCAGCCGCACCGCAGGGACACCGCAGCCGCACCGCAGCCACACCGCAGGCACACCGCAGCCGCACCGCAGGCACACCGCAGCCGCACCGCAGCCGCACCGCAGGCATACCGCAGCCGCGCCGCAGCCGCACCGCAGGCACACCGCAGCCGCACCGCAGGGACACCGCAGCCACACCGCTGCCGCACCGCAGGCACACCGCAGCCGCACCGCAGCCGCACCGCAGCCGCACCGCAGCCGCACCGCAGGGACACCGCAGCCGCACCGCAGGCACACCGCAGCCGCACCGCAGCCGCACCGCAGGGACACCGCAACCGCACCGCAGGGACACCGCAGCCACACCGCAGCCACACCGTAGCCGCACCGCAGGCACACCGCAGCCGCACCGCAGCCGCACCGCAGGGACACCGCAGCCGCACCGCAGCCGCACCGCAGGCACACCGCAGCCGCACCGCAGCCGCACCGCAGCCGCACCGCAGGGACACCGCAACGGCACCACAGCCACACCGCAGCCGCACCGCAGCCACACCGCAGCCGCACCGCAGCCGCACCGCAGGGACACCGCAGCCGCACCGCAGCCACACCGCAGGCACACCGCAGCCGCACCGCAGCCGCACCGCAGCCGCACCGCAGGGGCACCGCAGCCGCACCGCAGCCGCACCGCAGCCACACCGCAGCCGCACCGCAGCCGCACCGCAGGGACACCGCAGCCGCACCGCAGCCACACCGCAGGCACACCGCAGCCGCACCGCAGGGACACCGCAACCGCACCGCAGCCGCACCGCAGCCGCACCGCAGGGACACCGCAACCGCACCGCAGGCACACCGCAGCCGCACCGCAGGGACACCGCAGCCGCACCGCAGGGGCACCGCAGCCGCACCGCAGCCACACCGCAGCCGCACCGCAGGCACACCGCAGCCGCACCGCCGCCACACCGCAGCCGCACCGCAGGGACACCGCAGCCACACCGCAGCCACACCGCAGCCGCACCGCAGGCACACCGCAGCCGCACCGCAGCCGCACCGCAGGGACACCGCAACCGCACCGCAGGGACACCGCAGCCACACCGCAGCCACACCGCAGCCGCACCGCAGGCACACCGCAGCCGCACCGCAGCCGCACCGCAGGGACACCGCAGCCGCACCGCAGCCGCACCGCAGGCACACCGCAGCCGCACCGCAGCCGCACCGCAGCCGCACCGCAGCCGCACCGCAGGGACACAGCAACCGCACCGCAACCGCACCGCAGGGACACCGCAGCCACACCGCAGCCACACCGCAGCCGCACCGCAGGCACACCGCAGCCGCACCGCAGCCGCACTGCAAGCACACCGCAGCCGCACCGCAGCCACACCGCAGCCGCACCGCAGCCGCACCGCAGCCGCACCGCAGGGACACCGCAACGGCACCACAGCCACACCGCAGCCGCACCGCAGCCACACCGCAGCCGCACCGCAGCCACACTGCAGGCACACCGCAGGCGCACCGCAGCCGCACCGCAGCCGCACTGCAAGCACACCGCAGCCGCACCGCAGCCACACCGCAGCCGCACCGCAGCCGCACCGCAGGGACACCGCAACGGCACCACAGCCACACCGCAGCCGCACCGCAGCCACACCGCAGCCGCACCGCAGCCACACCGCAGGCACACCGCAGCCGCACCGCAGCCGCACCGCAGCCGCACCGCAGGGACACAGCAACCGCACCGCAACCGCACCGCAGGGACACCGCAGCCACACCGCAGCCACACCGCAGCCGCACCGCAGGCACACCGCAGCCGCACCGCAGCCGCACTGCAAGCACACCGCAGCCGCACCGCAGCCACACCGCAGCCGCACCGCAGCCGCACCGCAGCCGCACCGCAGGGACACCGCAACGGCACCACAGCCACACCGCAGCCGCACCGCAGCCGCACCGCAGCCGCACCGCAGCCGCACCGCAGCCGCACTGCAAGCACACCGCAGCCGCATCGCAGGGACACCGCAACGGCAACAACGGTGTGGCTGCGGTGTGGCTGCGGTGTGCCTGCGGTGCGGCTGCGGTGCGGCTGCGGTGCGCTGCGGTGTTGCTGCGATGTCCCTGCGGTGCGGCTGCGGTGCGGCTGCGGTGTGCCTGCGGTGCGGCTGCGGTGTGGCTGTGGTGCCGTTGCGGTGTCCCTGCGGTGCGGCTGCGGTGCGGCTGCGGTGTGGCTGCGGTGCGGCTGCGGTGTGGCTGCGGTGTGGCTGCGGTGTGGCTGTGGTGCCGTTGCGGTGTCCCTGCGGTGCGGCTGCGGTGCGGCTGCGGTGTGGCTGCGGTGCGGCTGCGGTGTGCTTGCAGTGCGGCTGCGGTGCGGCTGCGGTGTGCCTGCGGTGCGGCTGCGGTGTGGCTGCAGTGTGGCTGCGGTGTCCCTGCGGTGCGGTTGCGGTGTCCCTGCGGTGCGGCTGCGGTGCGGCTGCGGTGCGGCTGCGGTGTGCCTGCGGTGCGGCTGCGGTGTGGCTGCGGTGTGGCTGCGGTGTCCCTGCGGTGCGGCTGCGGTGCGGCTGCGGTGCGGCTGCGGTGCGGCTGCGGTGTGCCTGCGGTGCGGCTGCGGTGTGGCTGCGGTGTCCCTGCGGTGCGGCTGCGGTGTGCCTGCGGTGCGGCTGCGGCGCGGCTGCGGTATGCCTGCGGTGCGGCTGCGGTGCGGCTGCGGTGTGCCTGCGGTGCGGCTGCGGTGTGGCTGCGGTGTGGCTGCGGTGTGGCTGCGGTGTCCCTGCGGTGCGGTTGCGGTGTCCCTGCGGTGCGGCTGCGGTGCGGCTGCGGTGCGGCTGCGGTGTGCCTGCGGTGCGGCTGCGGTGTGGCTGCGGTGTGGCTGCGGTGTCCCTGCGGTGCGGCTGCGGTGTGGCGGCGGTGCGGCTGCGGTGTGGCTGCGGTGCGGCTGCGGTGCCCCTGCGGTGCGGCTGCGGTGTGCTTGCAGTGCGGCTGCGGTGCGGCTGCGGTGCGCCTGCGGTGTGCCTGCGGTGTGGCTGCGGTGCGGCTGCGGTGTCCCTGCGGTGCGGCTGCGGTGTCCCTGCGGTGCGGCTGCGGTGCGGCTGCGGTGCGGCTGCGGTGTGGCTGCGGTGCGGCTGCGGTGTGCTTGCAGTGCGGCTGCGGTGCGGCTGCATTGTGGCTGCGGTGCGGCTGCGGTGTGCCTGCGGTGCGGCTGCGGTGTGGCTGCGGTGCGGCTGCGGTACGGCTGCGGTGTGCCTGCGGTGCGGCTGCGGTGCGGCCGCGGTGCGCTGCGGTGTTGCTGCGATGTCCCTGCGGTGCGGCTGCGGTGCGGCTGCGGTGTGCCTGCGGTGTGGCTGCGGTGCGGCTGCGGTGTCTCTGCGGTGCGGCTGCGGTGCGGCTGCGGTGTGGCTGCGGTGCGGCTGCGGTGTCCCTGCGGTGCGGCTGCGGTGCGGCTGCGGTGCGGCTGCGGTGTGCCTGCGGTGCGGCTGCGGTGTGGCTGCGGTGCGGCTGCGGTGCGGCTGCGGTGTGGCTGCGGTGCGGCTGCGGTGCCCCTGCGGTGCGGCTGCGGTGTCCCTGCGGTGCGGCTGCGGTGCGGCTGCGGTGCGGCTGCGGTGCGGCTGCGGTGTGGCTGCCGTGTGGCTGCGGTGTGGCTGCGGTGTCCCTGCGGTGCGGCTGCGGTGTGGCGGCGGTGCGGCTGCGGTGTGCCTGCGGTGCGGCTGCGGTGTGGCTGCGGTGCGGCTGCGGTGCCCCTGCGGTGCGGCTGCGGTGTGCTTGCAGTGCGGCTGCGGTGCGGCTGCGGTGTGCCTGCGGTGTGGCTGCGGTGCGGCTGCGGTGTGGCTGCGGTGCGGCTGCGGTGCCCCTGCGGTGCGGCTGCGGTGTGCCTGCAGTGCGGCTGCGGTGCGGCTGCGGTGTGCCTGCGGTGCGGTTGCGGTGCGGCTGCGGTGCGGCTGCGGTGTGCCTGCGGTGCGGCTGCGGTGTGGCTGCGGTGCGGCTGCGGTGTGCCTGCGGTGCGGCTGCGGTGTCCCTGCGGTGCGGCTGCGGTGTTCCTGCGGTGCGGCTGCGGTGCGGCTGCGGTGTGCCTGCGGTGCGGCTGCGGTGTGGTTGTGGTGTGGCTGCGGTGTCCCTGCGGTGCGGCTGCGGTGCGGCTGCGGTGTGGCTGCGGTGCGGCTGCGGTGTGCCTGCGGTGCGGCTGCGGTGTCCCTGCGGTGCGGCTGCGGTGTTCCTGCGGTGCGGCTGCGGTGCGGCTGCGGTGTGCCTGCGGTGCGGCTGCGGTGTGGTTGTGGTGTGGCTGCGGTGTCCCTGCGGTGCGGCTGCGGTGCGGCTGCGGTGTGGCTGCGGTGCGGCTGCGGTGTGGCTGCGGTGTCCCTGCGGTGCGGCTGCGGTGTGCCTGCGGTGCGGCTGCGGCGCGGCTGCGGTATGCCTGCGGTGCGGCTGCGGTGCGGCTGCGGTGCGGCTGCGGTGTTGCTGCGGTGCGGCTGCGGTGTGGGTGCGGTGCGGCTGCGGTGTGGCTGTGGTGTCCCTGCGGTGCGGCTGCGGTGCGGCTGCGGTGTGCCTGCGGTGCGGCTGCGGTGTGGCTGCGGTGCGACGGCGGTGTGGCTGCGGTGTCCCTGTGGTGCAGCTACGGTGTCCGTGCGGTGCGGCTGCGGTGTTGCTGCGGTGCGGCTGCGGTATGGCTGTGGTGCCGTTGCGGTGCGGCTGCGGTGTAGTTGCCGTGCCTCTGCGGTGTACTTGCGGTGGAGTTGCGGTGCAGTTGCAGTGCGGCTGCGGTGTAGTTGCGGTGCCATTGCTTTGTCCCTACGGTGTGACTACGGTGTCCCTGCGGTGCGGCTGCGGTGTAGTTGCGGTGCCGCTGCGGTATACTTGCGGTGGGGTTGCGGTGCAGTTGCGGTGCCGCTGCGGTGCGGCTGCAAGTCGTCTGGAGGGAGACCTTCTACGACAGGCCTAGCACGAGTCGTAGAAGAACACCTCCAGCGCGCGGAGTCAGCCCTAGACACAGGGTGAGCATGGAGCACCACAGGCGCAGAGACACTGAAGCTCCAAGAGGACATTGGCCTACTGGCACGAAAAGGCCAAGATCGCCGGTAAGGAAAGTATACACTTCCCGGGAGGTGAGAAAAACAGAGAGCAGCAGACCCAGAGAGTGGCTGCATAAACCTCCCACGCAACCAGACAAGAGTAAGCCCCGTAGTCTGGACGACCCACTGAGAAAAGCCCTCTGTGGAGCGGGTGCAAAGTGGTACCTGCGCTTCCTAGCCCAAGGTTTCGAACCTGAAGAGACCAGGAAGCTAACCGTGGAAAGGAAAAAGGAGGTAACTGACACTCCAGAAGCACAGGGACACCTGAAAGGGGGAAGGGATAACAACACCCCCCCGGAGAAACCTGATAGTAAGCGACACAAGGCTACCAGTAACGTCAGCTTGGCGGGCCCGATCACCTTCTCACCGGAAAGAAGACGCAGAGTAGAGCCCGGCACCAGCTACTTGTATGCAGGCATAGTCAGAAACCTGCGAGTGGCTGTGCTCCCAAAGGATTACGCGGTTTCAACGCTAAGCACCGAGGAGCAAACGGCGCTTGAGGACGCCATTATCGAAGAAGTAGCCCTAGGCTGGAAGAGCAAGCTTCAGTTTGAAGGTATACACTTCAGACTGGGGTTACTACTTTTTGACTGCTACAACGATGACACAGCTCAATGGCTACTGTTAGCAGCAGCGCGACTAAGTACGTGGAAGGGAGTCAAATTGACAGCGTGTTTAGGAGAAGATATCCCCGAAACGATTCCTTAAGGGCATATTGTATTAGTTGACTTTGAAAAGGCATTCGACAGACAACCACGAGATCTGATATGGGTGGCGCTAAGACATCGAGGGGTTCCGGAAACCTATGTACATATGATCATGGACATGTACGAGGGAGCAAAGACAAGAGTTAGATGCCCCGCTGGAGTAACCGAAGTGTTCTCAATCAAAGTCGGGGTGCACCAGGCAAGCGTCTTAAGTCCTTTGCTCATTATTGCAGTTCTTGAATATCTGCTTGAAGGTAAAGTGACGGACCCCAAGGTACATCAGTTATTCTTTGCTGACGATGGAGCCATCATAATTAAGGAACCTACGTCCCTGCAACGAGGACTTGATATGTGTGTGGACGTTTTGGAGGGAAGTGGGTATCGCATTAGTTCAATAAAGACAGAGTACTTGTGCTGCCCGTTCTCTGATCCACTCAGGCCTATTCCAGACATTTATTTGAATGAAACAGTGCTTCCCAAGTACGAAAAGTTCAAATATCTGGGATCTACGATCAATAGCAAAGCAACTTGTGTGCAACGACATCAATCATCGCGTAAGCGTTGGGTGGATGGAGTGGCGAGAAAATTCCGCTATCTTCTGTGAGAGAGAAATGCCACCTAAGTTGAAGGGAAGGCTCTACACCGCAGTTGTGCGTCCAGCGCTCACATACGGTTCACAATGCTGGACGATGTACAAAACGTATGAGAGTAAACTAACGGCAGCTGAGATGAAGATGCTTGGCATGACAGCAGGAGTGACAAAGCTTGATCGAATAAGAAGTTCGAAGATCCGTGGAAGCTTTCACATCAAGGAAACCATCGTACCAAAGATAGGGCGCGACCGGCTCAGCTGGTATAGCCACGTTCAAAGAAGGGATCATTTGAACCCTGTTAAAAAGGCAATATCAATGCACGTTCCAAAGACATCGCGATGTAGGAAAGGCAGGGGTATAAACGCCTGGCATTTCATTGGCCTCAGTAACCGAGTGATCCAAAATCGGCAGGCCTGTCGATATTTTCTAAGGTCAAATAAGCGAACCCCACAGGCGGATCAGTAGAAATGCGGTGAAGTGGGAGGGTTGTGATCCCTTATTTTCGGATCATAACCTCGCTGATAAAAGGAAGAAGAAGAAGTGCGCCCATATACTCACACGCACATACTATTGCAACGATAGCCACTGCTGCATGACTGCTGGTCGTGGTCTCCACTGAAGGAAAAATGTGGGCGATGATTTGATTAATTGTTTTTAGAACTGCTCAGCTTCAGAACAACGCAGAAGGATGCTTTATATCTTAAATGAATCAGCGGTGAATTTACTAAATTCATTTATTTTTGATTTTTTTAATCCGGATAGCCAGTACTGAGCTACGGTTGTGGAATCAATATTTACAGATGGAAAATTCGATCTCCACCGTCTTTATGCCACTTACACCTTGAATTTCGGAACTTACTTACTTAGATGGCGCTACGGTCCACGGTGGACCTGGGCCTCAACCAACAAACCTCTCCAGCCAGCACGATTACGAGCCAGCTGCCTCCAGTTGCGCACGCCAAGTTGGTTGAGGTCCCTCTCCACTTGTTTGCGCCACCTACCGAAGGCTCGTCCTCTACTGCGTCGCCCCCGGGGTGGATTCGAAAACTTTCTTAGCGGGAACGTTGGGCTCCATCCGCTTTAAATGACCTAGCCATCTTAGTCGCTGTATGTGAACTCTTCTGGCTAAGTCGATGTCCTTGTACAGGCCGTTTAGTTCGGCATTGTACCTTCTTCTCCACTCACCGTCTACGCAAATGGGACCAAAGATCGCTCGAAGAACTTTTCTCTCGAAATAACCAAGGGCATCCTCATCCGGTTTTGTCAAAGCCCATGCCTCTGCGCCATATAGCAGGACTGGGATGATTAGAGTCTTATAAAGGGTTACCTTAGCAGTTCGAGATAGGACTTTGCTACTCAATTGCCGTTTTAGCCCATAGAAACAACGATTGGCAAGAGTAATTCTTCGTGTGATCTCCCTACTGATGTCATTTTCGGAGTTCACCATAGAGCCTAGGTAGACAAAATCCGTTACTACCTCAAAATTATATCTGTCTATGGTGGCGTTCTGTCCAAGACGCCGATGTTGGGTGTCCTTTTTTGTAGACAGAATATACCATATGGTATTTTGTTTTGCTTTTATTGACCGCTAAACCCATCTTTGCTGCCTCGATCTCATTACTTGTAAATGCCCTATTGACGGCCCGCTGAGCTCTTCCGATTACGTCAATGTCATCGGCATAAGCGAGTAGTTGTACCTCCGGTGTTGGCTTGTGAGTTTCGTACAATTCTCTCAAGTACTATGTTGAAGAGATCGCACGATAGAGCGTCAGCTTGTCTAAGACCTTTCCTGACATCGAATGGTTCGGTGATGTTCTTACCAACTTCGATGGAGCAGCGAGAGTTCTCCATCTTCATTTTACACAAACGGACGAGTTTGGCAGGGATGCCAAGACTAGACATGGCTCTGTATACCTCGTCTCTGTACACGCTTTTGCGACTGGGGCACGCACGTATGTCGGTAAAAAGCAGAAACATCACCACACATGGCTTTCTACAGACACCTACCTGGAGACGGATCGATGAGCGTACAGCAATCAAGGCTCGGATTGCAGCGGCCTCAGCAGTAGAGAGAACCGAGCTTGAAACCCAATACCGTGCGAAGAAGAAAGAAGTGCAGCGTAGTGTGAGACATGACAAACGTCAATATGTCAACTCACTGGCCTCAAGGACTGAAGAAGCAGCGAGTAGGTGCGACAGTAGGACTGTTTACAACATCACTAAGGAGCTCATTGGTGGTTGAAACTCCAAACAACATCCAGTGAAGAGGCTAGACGGTAACCTTCTGATTTCGGATGAGGATCAGCTCACTAGATGGAGGGAACATTTTGCTACAGTGCTAAATCACTTAGACGATAGCGGTATGATCTCGAATTCGAATGAGCAGTTCGAAGCAACAAATTCCCGAATTCACACCGTACCTCCCAGTAAAACCTAGATAATAACAGCAATCAAGTCCCTCAAGAAGAACAAGGCGGTGGGTATTGATGATATTGGGATAGTGAACAATTTCCACAGGAATGGAAAAGGGGGGATGATCATTAAGCTTCCAAATAAGGGAAACTTGATGGATTGCGGTAACTGGAGAGGCATACCATATGCGTTCTTCCAGCCGTGGCCAAAATAATAGCTAAAATAATTCTAAAACGAATTAAAGAACATTTAGATTCAACTCTCGATGTCGAACAGGCAGGTTTTCGTGCTGGATCCTCCTGCATCGACCACATAAATACCTTACGGATCATAATCGAACAATGCGTTGAGTACAGGTCTCCGCTACATTTACGGTTTATCGACTTCGAGAAAGCTTTCGACAGCTTGAATCGAGATGCTATCTGGTTGGCCTTGCGCAGGAGAGGCATCCCAAAAAAACTTATAGCTATTATCAAGGCTACATACGAGGGCGGCAAGTGTCACGTCGTGCACAATGGTAAGGTGTCGAAGGATTCTGAAGTCCAAAGTGGAGTACGTCAAGGGTGAATACTGTCACCATTATTGTTCTTGGTTTTTAATTATGGAATTCGTTGGACGATGACATCTTACCTGAAACACCTAGATTACGCTGATGATGTTTTTGTACTTTCACATCGGATAATTGATCTTCATTTGATGGCCCAAAATCTAGAAGCTGAGGCAAACAAAGTGGGGCTAAAAATAAACACAGCCAAAACAAAAGCCCTGAGCACTTCTTCTAACAACCGCGCTCAACTTTACATTGCCGGACAGGAAGTCGATGGCGCAGGCGTGGTTGACGCCCTATGCCCCCGAGTGGTTAAAGGATATAAGTAAAGAAAGTAAGTAAGAAATCTAGTCCTTGGTTACATCGTCGGTCCAAAAAAGGAACAAAGATGGACCAACGGAAATATTCTTCAGGACCTCCTTCATAGTTGTCACGCTTCTTTTGTTTTACAACTTGCCGCGGGACTACTAATTGAATATCCATTTTGTCTGCCATTTCTTTAGCTCCAGCAAATGTGTGACTGAATCTAACTTCGGAGTTTTGACGCATTTCTTTTACTTCCTCATGTAAATGGTTTGCATATTCCATACAGCAGCTGAGATCACATTCTTTTTTTTTGTAAAAGTTCACTTACATTTTTCATTAGGCTGAAAATTGGTTTAATCACTGTTAAGGATATTATAAATTGGGAAGTTTGTATAGCAGCAAGTAGAACATGAGGTTTGACTCCTTCGGTTTTCATATTTCGTACATCCAGATGCTCTAGTGAGCAACAGATATATTCATAGTCACCATAGAACAAATTGAGGTGAATTCAAGTGCTTGGGCAAGACACCTGAATTTTGTCTTTTAAAACTAGAGCTGCTTTATGTCATTAGATAATCGGAATAAATTAACAACCTCTTTAATGGTTCCTATGTAATTTCGTATAGACGGTATGTTACAAGCGCGTGTAATGGCCAAATTCAAATTATGATTAGCACGGTGGACGTAAATAGCTTCTGGATACAATGATCTAACTTTGGCAGCACAGCCGTTGAATTGTCCGGTCATTGACCGGGCCCCATCATACCCTAAACATGTAATGTAATTTATTACCTAATCGGCCTAACTGACAGTTTTATTTACATAGATAGTGTGAATTATTAAAATAATATAATAAATAATAATATAATATAATTTTATTTCTTTCATAATTTCATACAATTTCTTATTTTAACATTGACTATTTAACCAAAGAATAAGAAAAGAAAAACACTTTCCTTTGCGGTTCTAAAAGCAATTCATGTAAAGTTTTTTTCTTTTTCTTCAAAACTAGGCTCTAAGAGCTTGCATAATATACTTGTGCTACATTTATTTAAAATAAAACATATTCGTATTCATATACACTCACAAAATTGCTTAATCTTTGGAATTCTATAGAGACAGATTCGCAAAAACAAAAAATTGCAAATTATGTAGAAATAATAGGTATCATTCTTTAGTCGCTAAGCGTGACTAGAGGCGAATGAACCGTTTGTTTAAATAATTCATAAATAAGTTTAAGATTGTGGGGTATTTGTAAGAATTTACTAGCTAATAAATTTTTATTTTTTTGCATAGGAACTTTTACATCTTTAAGAAACATTTACTAATAAATTTTTGACAATTGAGTTATCCATCGTAAAAAGCCACTTCTTAACTTTCTTTAAAAATAAATTCTTTTCTCTTAAAACTCTTACTTCGTATGGCAACTTATTGTAAAGCGTAGGTGCTGAGATTGTAAAAAAGTTTGTGAAATGTGTTGTATTTGCAACCGGTACGTTTAGCAACATCATTGAATTTGCCCTTAAACCATATAAATTTGTGCAACGGAGAGTCGTGCTGTATCCACTTCGCAAAAAGAATACTTTCAGCACCTTATAGAAGTAAAGATGTTATAACGGAAAAATGTGAAGGTTATAAAACAAAGGCCAACTTCTTGATAATCTATTTTTTCTGGCTATGATACGGACAATATGCTTTTGAGCTATCACGAGAGGCTCAAGTGTATTAAAGTACGTCCCTCCCCAACTTGTTATACCATATTGAATCTTCGAATTTACAAGCCCATAGTAAATCATTGTAAGTAACTTACTTGAGCAATACGGCCTAAGATTATACATTTGGCGAGTTGTAACTATCATGTACTTTTTAATTCAGTTGTGTGTATCTTCCAATTGAGATGTCTATCAATGAAGACCCCAAGGTATTTAAATTGGTCTACAGATTCAATTTTAAAACAATTTTTACTACATAAAATCTGACTGCAATAGTTATTTTTCCCACAAATGTGATTGGATAAATACATTTTTGAGCATTCAGCGGAGTGAAAGACTGTGTTGCAATCAACATGCTCATTGTGTGTTAGATTACAAATCATGAGCTTTGTTTTTTCGCTTATAATAAGCTCGTGTTTTGCAAACCATTGTCTTAATAACTGCAAGTCCTCTTCAAGCTTTACAACCGAATCGAACAAGGACTTTGTTATGAACGTAAACGCCATATCGTCAGCAAAAGCAGTAATTTTGCTGTTAAACTTTTCCTTGAAAATGGAGTTAACATAAATTAAGAAAAGACTGGGACCTAAAACAGAACCTTGTGGTACACCGATACTTATTTCAAGCTCCTCGCTAATTACTCCATTAAGTTTCACCCTCTGACGTCTTCCCGTTAGATAGGACTTGAACCAATTATAGGTTGAATCTCTGAAACCAGCTTTTTAGAGTTTGTCTAAAAGAATTGAATGATTGACAATTTTTTTTCTTATCAAAACCTTCATTTATTTCACTGCATAACTTTAAATGGCATCTTCAGTGGATTTTCCCTTACGAAAACCAAACTGTTTATTACTAAAAAATTTAAATTTATTCAAAAAGGATAATATACGATCCTTCATGCATTTTTCAAAAAGCTTAGAGAACGTTGGTAGTAGGGAAATAGGCCGATACTGCCTCATTAGCCTTCGATTACCTTTTTTGAAAAGTGGAAGAACTGCACCAACCTTCAATGAAGACGGAAAACAACTACTACTAACACTTTTATTAAATAAAAAGCTTAACACATCAGCCACGAAGAAGGCAACGTGTTTCAAAAGACAGTTCGTAATACTATCCGAAGTGCTAGAGCACTTGTTATCGAGTTTCATTATATATTTGTATATTTCAAACGAGGTAAAGTGCTGAAAAACGAAGCTATTACTTTGAAATTCATCTGCAGCTATATCCGAATAAAGAGGACAACTGCAATTACTCTGGGGGGGTTTGGCTTTGATTTCATGACTATAGATGCGAAGTATCTATTAAAATTATTCGCAATTTCTACTGGGTTACAAATTAAAAATTCGTCGACTACAATTTCAAAGATATTTTCTTTATTCGACTAGGATTGTATTAACAACTTTCCACTCTTTTTTTATATTCCCCTTACAATTTTGAAATTCTGCAGAAAAAAAGTTATCTTGACTTGTTTCCACTTTTCTTTTCACAAGTTGGTTAAATTTTTTGAGGTAACGCTTTAACTTCACATTGAGGGGGTGCCGCCTACATTTTTTCCGAACAAAGTTTTTCTTGTTTATTAACTTAATTAGCTCCTCGTCAATCCATGGCCTGATTCCTTTTACTTTAGAAGACTTCGGCCTCTCAGCATAGGAAGCCTTTGTGATATGGCCTAAGAGTATATTTAAAAAAGAATCGTAAGCTAGCGAAATATCATTTTCAAAATACACCTGATCCCAAGACTCAAATATTAAACTGTCTATTAGTTTTGTGTAGTTTATTTTCTGCTTTATAGAAGAAGGCATAGAATTACGGACTTTACAAAAAGTTTGATGCTCTAAGGTCAGCTGTACCATACAATGATCAGTAATTTGATGATCGCTTACTTCGCACGATGGTTTAAATGAAGATTTTTTGCTGAGCCTTACAAAAATGTGATCTAAGCACGATTGAGCTTCATCGGTAATACGGGCGGGTTTGTTCACAATTGATTCTAACCCATGTGACGACATAAGAAGCAAAAAATTGTCAGAATCACTGCTAGCTTTCAATAAATCAATGTTAAGGTCTCCTAGAATCACTAAATTTTTCGCTTTGATAGTTCTTAAGACACCACCCAATTGGTCTATAAAAACACTCTTGCTACATTCATGTAGTCAGTAAATACAAAGAAAAGTAAAATATTCGTTATTAACTTTGCAACTGATTTTTAATATGTCAGCGCTACTCAAATTAAAAGATTTAACTTCATCGCAATAATATGTTTCTTTAATAAATACTAGCACATCACCTGCGCTATAGGAATTATTACAGCTACCATACAAATCAAAACCAGGCATTTTATAGATGGGTAATTCATTGTCGTACAGCCAGATTTCGCTTAGAAAATAAAAATCAGCTAAAATACTCAAACTATCAATATGAGCCAAAAAGGAATTCAAATTTTTTCGCATGCTTCTAATGTTTTGATGAACTACTAGAATAGGTACATTTTCAACTGGATTTTGTACATTTTTTGCGTTTAAAGGAAGGTTAGAATTCATTTAAAATAAAACAATTTAAATTATACATTTACCAGGTCCCCAAGGCACCTGACTTTTATTGCTCCATCCCCTTCTTTCTTACGCAAAAATGTTATTCCGTTTCTCATCCATAAATACTTGTAGTTCTTGGATAGCTTTGTATTCTTAGCTGCATTATAAACTTGCCGTGTGTGAGAAGTCAAGCTATCGTTGGTGAAGATCTTTGCACCATCATGATGTTCACCGAAGAGTTTTGTTGTTATTTTGTTTTTTTTTTACATAGGCCTCCTTCATATTTTTTTCCTTCGTTAGCCGACGAGTTAGTTTAACAACAAGAATATTGGTTTCAGGAATTGAATTTTTATTTGAGGTTGAACCCCCCTTGGTTTTTCCGAATTTTAACTTTTTTAATATAGCAAGTCTATGTCATTTTCAAAAATTTGGGTACCAACACCATCGCAAACAATCTTCAGTGCTGTTTTAACTGCACTGTCATTGTCAGTATTCGGCACGTTAACTATCTCCAATGTATTTGAAAGAAGAGACTGCTCTAACATGCACACTTTTTCTTGCAATGCATCAACGTTCATTTTCAGCTGAGTGTTTTCATTTTGTAGCTCTGTTAATCGCGATAAAAAGTTCGGGTTAACCCGTTTTAAATCAACGATCTCATTGTATATTATATTTAAGTTAATTTCGACACTGTGTTCACTTAAAGTTTGCTGTTTGTTATTGTTTTTGTTTTGCTTAGGTTCTCCTTCTTTTGAGCCGACAGAGATAGACAAATCGTTTGCCGCTAGAGAGCTGCGACGAAACGACGTACACGAAGAGCATCTCCAACATTTTTTTTTGATTTCTCATGTACTCGATATCAGAGGGCAATAAACTAACACAGCCACCATGGAAAAGAACTTTGCAGTCACAGCATTCTACTTTAATATCGTTTCTTTCAACTTTTTTCCGACATATGCACTCCATATTCTGCGTTAAGATACGATAATATATAAAACAAAATCGGATGCACAAAATATAATAGATAAAAGATTTTTTTTTGTTATTGTTTTTCGTTTGGCTTTACTTGATCGTAATCTATTCTCACTTAGTGTGTGACACTCACCTTGCCCTCTCATATTAGCCAAATTTATGCCAATATTTTTCATCGTGGTCAGCAACATACTTGCAAGCCCTTTTCCCGTAATGTCATCAACAGGAACGAAACACAAAAAGTCTTCCCGATTCGTATATTCGTTGTCAATTGTATCAACATAACGAACGCATGTTGAAAACTGTTCAATGCGATGTGGCACGATCGTATTTTTGCCATGGCAATTTCCTAGTACCTAGTAGCACGGTGGCAGATATTTCCCCCCCGTGCGTTCGCGCCTGAAGGTCGGTAATGACCTCACCGAGACCTTTGATGTCAAAAAAGGTTTTAGACAGGGTGACGCGCTGTCATGTGACTTCTTTAACATTGTACTTGAACGGATTGTGCGGAACTCACAAGCCAACACCGGAGGCACAATCTATTACAAGTCTGTACAACTGCTTGCATACGCCGACGATATAGACATTATCGGAAGAACTCAGCGGGCTGTCACCGGTGCGTTTGCAAGCATTCAGGCGGAAGCGGCCAAAATGGGTTTAGCGATAAACGAGGGCAAAACCAAGTTCGAGTATATGCTGTCAACAAGAAGGGAAAGCCAACACCGACGAATTGGACAAAACGTCACAGTCGGCAGCTATAAGTTCGAGGCAGTAAAGGACTTTGTGTACCTTGGCTCTGCTATAAACTCTGAGAACAACATCAGCGCAGAAATCAAGCGAAGAATAACTCCTGCCAATCGCTGTTTTTTTGGGCTTATAAGGCAATTCAACAGTAAAGCCCTATCTGGAACAACTAACGAGACTCTGTATAAGATCCTGATCATCCCAGTTCTGCTTTACGGCGCTGAAACATGGACTTTATTGAAAGAGGATGAAGATATCCTTGGTCGCTTCGACAGAAAAATTCTTCGTAAGATTTTCGGTCAGGTTTGCGTTAACGGGTTTTGGAGGAGAAGATTCAATCACGAACTATACGAGCTGTACAGCGACATCGACCTAGTCAAAAAACTGCATATTGGACGTCTGATATGGCTAGTAGATGATATGTATGTATGTAGAGCGAATGGACGCCAACGCTCCAGCCCGCAGAGTCTTCGAATCTAACCCCGAGGGACGACGCAGTAGAGGAAATCATCGCCATAGGTGGTGCGCACAAGTTCAAGGAGACCTCGACCAACTTGGAGTGCGCAACTGGAGGCAATTAGCTAAAGACCGAGCTAAATGGAGAGGCTTGTTGGTTGAGGCCCAGGTTCACCCCGAACTGTAGCGCCACCTAAGTAAGTAAGTAATGTATCTCATAAAAATCGTGATGAATTACTTCAGGCGCAGAGTCTTAACCTTCGACACAGACAACGGACCCAAAGAATACAAGATCACTGGCGGAGTACCACAGGGGTCAGTGATAAGTCCCTTACTCTGCAACGTCATGTACGATGAGATCTTGCGTCTTCAAATACCTGAGGAACAAAAATGATTAGTTTTGCGGACGACATTGCAATCGTCGTAACTGGTTAACTACTGGAAGAGGTGGAGTAGATAAGCAACTCTACAATTGCGACCGTACGGAACTGGCTGAGTTCGGCTGGTCTCACGCTTGCACAACATTAAAAGGATGCGGTTCTTATAAGCAGCAGGAAGAAAGAGGAAACGATAAATATTACTATGGGTAGCCACACAATAACCTCGAAGCCCCACATAAAATACTTCGGAGTCATACTAGATACGAGACTATCCTTCAAGAAACAGCTCAAGAGTGTGTCTCACAAAGCAGCGAATGCCAGCACTGCTCTCGCGCAAATCATGCCTAATACAGGAGGCCCTAGGCACAGTCAGAGATTACTTTAGGTCAGAGTAGTAACGTCCATAATCCTCTACGCCGCACTAATCTGGGCGAGAGCTATGATGACTAAAATAAACAGAAGTAAGATTGCCCCAGTGTTCAGAATATGTACATTAAGAGTATGCTGTGCATACCGTACCACCAGCATGTGTGATAGCAAAAATGTTACCAGTAGACTTACTGGCAGAAGAGCAGCGAGGACAATATGAACTGAGACGCTCAGAACAAGAGCAAACTGCTCCAACCGGCGAAGCCCAGCAGATGTCACTAAGGGTACAGAGCATAGGAGAGTGGCAAGAACGCTGGAACGCCTCCGAAAGGGGTAGATGGGGACATGTGCTCATACCTCAGGTTAAACCATGGACAGACAGAAGGCATGGTGAAGTAGGGTTTCACCTAACTCAGTTGCTGACAGGTCATGAATTCTTCCGTTCATATCTGCATAAATAGAAAAATGATGACAGCCCCTACTGTCCACGATGTGCTGAATGCACTGAAAACGCGGAACATATGTTTTTTCAATGCCCACCGTTTCTAGACAAGAGGGAAACACTGAGGCAGAAATTAGGCGTGGCACTAACTCCCGAAAATATTTTTGGTGAAATGCCAAAAAGCTTGGGTTGCAGTGATTGAAATTGTCAAAACTATCATGACCAAATTAAAAATATTGGAACGTGAGAAAAAAGGGTCCAACAGGACTAACACGAAATAACAACTACAAATGACAAATGACAAATAAGTCAGAAACCCCCTACGATGAAATACCAAGAAGGTGATACCGTAGGGAGAAAGGATAAGAAGGGAGAAGGGGCTAGCAAGTAAAAAAAAAAAAAAAACATCCACTCGGAACCGCTTTAGCATTACTTCAGAGTGGCGTCGTTTTCTTTCCCCTCTGTGGACCGGCTTTGCCATTTATCTCCTGATGTGGGTTTATAGTATCTTGCGGTACGGCTTTCATCAATTTAGTAAACTTACTCAGGGTATGTTTACTTCCTACTTCAATGAATAAGGATATCTTATTCCACATGTCGATACTCGAGACTATCTGGTTTACGGCATTTTCTGAGGAAAAGTGGCCTTTCTCCGACTCCAGGCTATTCCTCTCTGCTGTCCACCTGTTACAGGTGAGAAAGGTGTGATGCGCATCGTCTTCCCAAGAGTCTCCGTATTGGCAGACTGCACTCTCTACTTTTCCCATCTTGTGTAAGTACCGGTTGAAGTAACCATGTCCAGTAAGGAACTGGGTGATAACATTTTTCACTTCACCGTGCTACCGGTAAGTCCACCTGTTTGCTACTTCTTTTTCGTCAGATTCATCGCCTCTGTAGCTGTTGTTTCCGCTCCTATTTCCGTCTCTTGTCATGGACGTACTTCTTTTTTGCTGACAGACGATCAATAGGCTACACTCCTTCAACTACAAGGACGGCCGGTTCAGACACTGTACTATAAGTGCTGGATACTCGAAGAGCTTCTCTTCTCTGTAATGCTACCATTCGCATCCTGTATTTTTCCTGATTGAAAGCGTCAGCCCTAATCTCGGAGGCATACAGGAGTATAGCTTATTTTTGGGCCTCCTACGTTCGCCATAAATCTGCTCAATGTTGTGTTGATCTGGTATCATTGTCGATTGCCACTCTAATGGTCCATGGTTTAAATCCTGTTGTCAGCAAACATTTATTTATGTCTCATGAATTATATAAAGCCAACCCGTTCAATTGCGAAAGCTTGTGTGAACACTACTGCGGAGGTATAATACTGGCAGCGGCTTGGCCGGAAATATTGTTCGCTCTGTTGGATGATTGATTTCCCTATGACGTCAGTAATCGCCAAAAAAAATACTGTAAATCAGAAGCAAAGGCACAAAATAGCAAAACTCTCCCCAGTTATCTGGACGCCACCCCCGGAGTTTCTACACTACACCAAATCTTTCTCTCTCTCTCTTCCTATCCTTTCCAACGCCCGCACTGTGTAAACACATGTTAAGGGTATTCAAAACCCCTTGAGTGCGCAAAAATTATATAAAAAAAGGAGATAGAATTGCATAACAGTACTAGACGTTCGATTGCATCAGCCACCCCTAATACTCTTAAGCACCCTACTGCCTCACGCTACATCTAGACAAGCAGGGTTTGATTGAAATAGTCATCGTATTCGGGAGCCTTACGCGTATTGAGATTTCTCAGCCCACTTCCAACATCAGATAATTTAATGTTCCGTTGGTACCCGGTAATTTCCGGTTCTCAAACATGTGATGACACAATGCACCTAACCTTGGTCTAAGTGTATCCTGGCTCAACCAGGATAGCCACTTCGCCCAGCTTAGCCTAACCCTAACAAAGGGCTAACGAAGCGCACATTCCAGATAAGAAGATGTGAACGTGCATCGGATATTGCTGGTAAAATAGGACAGCCTTTGGAGCCAGGCCTAAAGGGTGAAACACCTGATGATTGGCAAATAGGGCTGATTGTCCCTCTTTTAAAGAAGGGGACAAGAGAGATTTCGCCAACTAAAAAAAAAAAATACAAATATTTGGCGCAACAACTCTTTAAAGTGCCAGGGCCTAGCTTCTCACAACCGCTCATGTAGTGTGCGTTATGTTTTTTCACACGAATGGAAGGGACGATTTGAGAAGCTTTTTCGTGACAACAATACTCTCAGATTTTTGTCAGAGGCTGGCACCAACTACAGGGCTATGTTTCATTTAAGTCTTCCTGGAAAAGGCTTTGCTAAGGTGTTGGTTGAAGACAGTTTGGAGGATGAGCAATGCGGTTATCGTCCCGGTAGAAACACAACCGACCAGTTATTCACTCTCAGAATGGTTCTTGAGAAAACCTGGCAGTATGCTAAACTTGTCTACATCTGTTTTGTGGATTTGCAGAAAGCATATTATGATAAAGTTCCTCGAGGCAAACTCTGGAGTATTCTGCAGCAGTATGGGATTGATGGTTCCTTGTGAAGGACGATTCAGTCTTTAAATACAAACTGTAACACAGATGCTGTGTTCAGATAAACGGTGTCAAATCAATAACTTTTACTGTGGGCGTTGAACTCCGTCAAGTCTGCGTCTTGTCATCTCTCCTCTGCATTGTACATGTGGACTGGATGTTACAGCGCAGCCATGGCGAAGAATTTTTCAAAGTGGGAGACTTAAAAATTAGTCACCTGATCTTTGCGGATGATCTGGTCATCCTTGGGTTCTCTCAAACCGAACTTCAGCGCACACTCGAAATGTTCGTAGCCGTTTGTGATGATGCTGGAATGAAGATAAACCTGAACAAATCGGAAGTAATGGTTGTTTCCAGAACACCCATTTAGTGGACTCAACCCGTACATGTTAGTGGAGTCTCATTGAAACAGTTGGATAAGTTAAAGTACCTCTGGGACTTATTCACGAGTGATGGAAAGTGTAATGTCGAGTTATCCCATAGAATGGATTAGGTTGGATCAATTTTGATAGAGCTTGTTCAAGGTCAAGACCGAACTTAGTATCCAAGCTAAACTATCGGCTTTTAACTCAGTGCATATTCCAACTCTCACCTATGGTTTTGAAATTTGGGTAGTGACCGAAAGAATATGATCGCGGCTGCAAGCTGCTGAAATGAAGTTCCTTGGCGGTGTTGGTGGTATAACTTGTAGTTATAAAGTGCGCAACACCAGAGTACGCGAGGCGCTCAATGTTTAGCAGCTACTTCTCGGAACGGAACGATCTATGCTTCGATGGTTTGGTCACGTAGTGCTTATTCCCCCAGACCTGCTTCCAAGACGTGTCATGATTGTCATGCCATATGGTAGGCGACCCCTCGGTAGGCCTAGAAATAGATGATTGGATCAAGTCCGACATGTCTGCTTTCATCGTGGGGGGCACACAGCATCACTTCTTCACAGTCTTATTGGTGATTCATCATTCTGTCGCCTTTTTTGTTCGAAGTGCCTTTTTTTTTAAACCACGCCCAAATGGCGTATAGGCACTACGATCAGAGAGATCTATTGTGCCAGAGGCCACTTTTTAGGGCAGCACTACTTCTACTTTCCTTATGAAAGCTATAATTACGGCTGCGCAGGAATTCCTTAAGTCTATTGGAAATATGATCTCCTTAAGGAAAATGCCTCTCCTACAAGTAATTCTAAATAGTATGTGTTCTGCGGTTTGGTTCTCTTCTAGGCAAAGGTGGCAGGTGATATCATCCGTAATTCTCATTTTATTAAGGTGGTAGAGTAATTGACAGTGACCGATAAAGAAGCTGCTGTATTTGGTTGGACAGCTCATTTAGCTTGTGTGAGACTTTGGGAGTTATTCCAGTGTGAGATGCACTGCACATGTTGCGTTCCCAACTGTTAAGACAAAATCAGTTATTCCACAAAAAGGTTCAGGTCCAGTGAACAACTCGGTTGAGCCTTTTCTAGCCAGCACATTTGCAGTTTCGTTACCACCAACGTCTACATGACCCGGTACCCAACACAGTTTTACTTTATTGTATCAGGCGAAGATTTGTAATCTGTCGAAGCAACTTAGAACTGATCAAGTGGGAGATCAGTGCTGCAAGCGCCGCTTGGCTGTCGGTAAGTATGTGAATAGAGGCACCTTTGATTTCTGAGTGCAAGTGTATGTCAGCGCAAGTCTCAATAGCTAAAGCTTGGCCTGGAAAGCACTGGGACGCTTTCCAAGTGATTTTGAAATTTTATAATCGAGTCCATGCACACCGGCGCCAACTCCTGAATCCATTTTTGATCCATCGGTATACCACACGATTCCTTCTGAATCAAGCAGCGGTCCGCCATTATTCCATGTATCACGGCTTGGGATCTCAAACCTTCTACCAAAGTAGAGTGATTTATGTGTAAAGTCCGAAACCGCACTGAGCATGTCTAGCTCGGGGAAGTCGGATAATAACTCCATGAGATCCACATGATCCCATATACTATTAACATCCGACCTTCGAAGACTTTGTCTCGAAAAGGCTTCTCAAAACAAATTGCCCTTCGGATACGGCACTAAACTGTAGGACCCTTCCACTCGTGTGAAAAATATAACGCACACAACATGAGTGGTTGCGAGAAGCTAGGCCCTGGGACTTAAAGAGCTGTTGCGCCAAATATTTTTTTTTTTTGAAGACTAACTGCACTGCGGATTGCCAATTTTTTTTTATGAATATGTGTAACAAGGCGAGTCCGATTATGGCTTGCTTCTGTGGGACAGGTGTGCATAGTAACTGTGATTCCGAGGCAAGCTAATCTTTGAAGTTTGGTGAGTTTATTGATGGCTGTGACCTCGTTGGTTTTCGTCCACCAGACAGCGGGCGCGTATGTAAGGATGGGTCTTACCACCGTGGTATATGACCAGAATATGACCTTTGAAAACAGACTCCAGGATTTGACATACGACAAATTTAAATTTATGTTTCCTAATGTATTTCTCAGTTATATAAAAATAAAATAAAGTTTCAGCAGAAAGGTATATACAATATCATATCTCTGTACTAATGTAAAATGTGTGGTAACACCTTTGTACATATTTATATGCGAAATAAAGATCTATCTAAAACATACGGCGACAGGCCTACGTGGAATTGATCGCCTTGGCAATTTTATGCTTAACATGGGAGTGCCAGTTAAGTTTCCTGTCCAGGGCAATTCCCAGATGTTTTAGCTCATCGGAAAAATGAATGGTTGTGCCATTTAAAGTCACCGACCCAGTGTTCAGCGTTCTTCTTGTGAACGGTACAACGACTGCCTTTCTGGGTGTTGCCTTGCGAAATGCCTTAGTTGTGTTGCAATATGCTTTACACAATCACTCACAGAACTCCATATCTCCTGCGATTGGAACGTAAAATGGACTATGTTCTCGAGAGTTGGTATTTCTCCAAGCTTATGTCTCTCTGTGAAAGAATACATGTTCCGCAACTTTCTCAGCCTCGATGTAATTATGAGAGTATTGACCGTCATATAGGAGATTGTTTCTTGCTCAATAAGTCGTCAGATCTAATTTGATATCACTTTCCATGTCCTTGGATAGCAGTGACATTTAAGCAATCCGTCGGTAGTTTAAAAGGGAGGTCTTATCACCCTCTTTGGAAATTGATTGAACGTGCGCGTTTGTACTTGTAGAAACATTTGGAAAAATGCGAGAGATGTTCAATAAATAAAAGAACTTGCGTAGAGGTTTGGAAGAGCTCTTCTTCAAATCAAGGGAAAGATCCGATCTGAACCTTAAGACTTATTTTTTTTGTATATCTTTAAGTAATCTAGCTAGCGAATTGTTAAGGAGTAATACCGAACTGTCGTTGTCGTTGACTTCGCGAAGAAAGCCATAGCAGGCAGAAGATAGATGGGTGGTGCTAAGCGGTATTAATTACGTTAGATGTAAAAACTCTGCGAACTGGAAGCACATTTTGGAATCGCTTTGGAATACGAAGGTACTCACGCGAATCACGAAGATAGTGAAGGATTACTTCAGAAAAAGACGATGGTCCCAAGGCGATGATCTCAGACGATGGTCACAAGGAGTAAACCATCACAGGAGGAGTGCCACAGGGTTCCGTGTTAATTCCACTTATGTGGAATGTTATGTATGACGGGATATTCAATTTGCCTATACCAGAACGATATTTCGATAGTCGTGGTGAAAGAAGTGATCCCAATAAGCAACGACACAATCGGAATCGTTCAACGCTGCTTTGAGCCTGTGAGTTTAAAATTAGCCGAACATCAGGCAGAATCGGCACTAATCTGTAGCAGAAAAATGAGGGAACGATCATTCTTACTATAGGGGGACATCAGATTAGGTCGAAGTACGCCATCAAATATTTAGGCATCTGGAATACGCCTTGTGAGCCAAATCATGGAGGACCGAGATAAAGTAGACAACGGCTTTTGGCCAGTGTGTGTTAGATTTGTGATGACGGGGCACCAATATGGGCCAAAGCTATTAAAGCCCAGTCATACCGGCGTAAAATTGTGTCGAAATACTGACTTTGTGCAATTAAGCACGCAGTGCATTTCGAACAATATCAGGAGATGCAGTGTATTTTATTGCAGTTTACTCCCAATCGATATACTGGCAGAGGAGTTTCAAAGCACATGCGAAAGGAGGAGACTGTGATAAGTGTTAACCAACGGAGAAGCGAATTTACCAGAAAGGGCAAACAACATAGTGAAATGACAACAACGATGGAACGTGTCAAGTAAAGGCCGATGGACCTATCGTCTATCCCGCTCCTTAAGGCATAGACAGGTCGCAAGCATTACGAGGTAGATTTCTACACAACGCAATTACTAAGTGGACATGGATATTTTCGCGCGAATCTCTACAGATTCAAGCACAGACCGCTGCTTGATTCAGAGGAATGGTGTGGTATACCGATGGATCAAAAAGGGATTCAGGAGTTGGCGCCGGTGTGCATGGACTCTATTATAAAATTTCAAAATCACTTGGAAAGCGTCCCAGTGCTTTCCAGGCCAAGCTTTAGCTATTGAGACTTGCGCTGACATAAACTTGCACTCAGAAATCAAAGGTGCCTCTATTCACATACTTACCGACAGCCAAGCGGCGCTTGAAGCACTGATCTCCCACTTGATCAGTTCTAAGTTGCTTCAGCAGTTTACAAATCTTCGCCTGATACAATAAAGTAAAACTGTGTTGGGTACCGGGTCATGTAGACGTTGGTGGTAACGAAACTGTAAATGTGCTGGCTAGAAAAGGCTCATCCGAGATGTTCACTGGACCTGAACCTTTTTGTGGAATAGCTGATTTCGTCTTTAAACTGACCCATAACAGTTGGGAACGCAACATGTGCAGTGCATCTCACACTGGAATAACTCCCAAAGTCTCACACAAGCTAAAAGAGCTGTCCAACCAAATACAGCAGCTTCTTTATCGGTCACTGTCAATTACTCTACCACCTTAATAAAATGAGAATTACAGAGGATATCATCTGCCACCTTTTCCTAGAAGAAGACTAAACCGCAGAACACATACTATTTAGAATTACTCGTAGGAGAGGCATTTTCCTTAAGAAGATCATGTCTCCAATAGACTTAAGGAATTCCTCCGCAGCCGTAATTATAGCTTTCATAAGGAAAGTAGAAGTAGTGCTGCCCTGAAAAGTGGCCTCTGGCATAATAGATCTCTCTGGTCGCAGTGCCTGTACGCCATTTGGGCATGGCCACAAAAGGCACTTCGAACGAGAAAGGCGACAGAGTGATGAATCACCAATAAAACTGTTGAAATGCTAAGACGGCGGTACCGTGGGGAAAAGGGCAGTGAAAAGGCGATGTGTTTTAGTGGCTTCAAATCCCACCCCGTTACTGAGTACGGGCTCAGTTTCGTCTTTTAAAGATTCTTCACCTCGCTCAAAAAAAAAAAAAAAAAACAGCACCAGGAAGACAATATAGAACATGGAAGACGCTAGTGCATTCAGATATCTAATCGACACACCGAGTATGGACCGCATGACAGCCCAGGACCGCAATACCTTTCGTTATCGCACAGCAAGAGATAACCCCAAATGACTAGGATAAGGCTAGGAAAGAGAGTCTTGGTTTTGTAAATCGTCGGTAGAAGTTCTTATTTCCCTCGGATGGTGATGAGCCCCGATCACAAAAGCCTCCATACATCCATTTCCAACGGTCCGCTAATTCTTCATGAGGCTCGTGGGGTAGGATGCTGAGGTTGACTCTGCATCATTTTCGATCCTCCATCATTGACTCCAACTCATCGCGATGAATCCTTAGACGGCTCCAGGACAGATGTCGGACTTGATCCATTCATCTACTTCTAGGCCTACCGAGGGGTTGCCTACCTGATGGCATGGACATCATGGCACGTCTTGGAAGCGGGTCTGGGGGCATAAGCACTACGTGACCAAACCATCGATGCATATATCTTTCCATTCGGAGAAGTAGCTGCTAAACATTGAACGCCTCGCGTACTCTGGTGTTGCGCACTCGATCCCTACGAGTTATTCCAGCAACACTGCCAAGGTATTTCATTTCAGCAGCTTGCAGCCGCGATGTTTTTCTTTCGGTCACTACCCAAATTCCATGAGCATAGATGAGATTTGGAACATATACTGGGTTAAAGGCTATAGTTTAGCTTGAACACTAAGTTCGGTCTTCCTTATATCAGATTCAACAAGCTCTCTCAGATAGCAGGATAGCTCGGCATTACTCTTTCCATCACTCGTGAGTAAGTCCCGAGGTACTTAAACTTATCCACCTGATTCAATGGGACCCCACTAACATGCAGATTACACTCAATGGGCGTTCTGGTAACAACCATTACTTCCGACTTGTTCAGGTTTATCTTCATTCCAGCATCATCACAAACGGCTACAAACATTTGGAGTGCGCGCTGAAGTTCGAATTGAGATTACCCAAGGATAACCAGAAGAACAGATGACTAATCTTTCGGAAAATTCTTCGCCACGGCTACGCTGTAAGATCCAGTCCACATGTACAATGAAGAAGAGAGGTTACAAACGCACCCTTGGCGGAGTCCAACGCCCACAGTGAAAGTTATTGATTTGACACCGTTTATATGAAGACAACTTCTACAGTTTGTATATAAAGACTGAATCGCCCGCATTGCTCATCCTCCAAACTGTCTTCAACCACAGTTCCGGAATGGGTTTCCAACATCTTAGCAAACACTTTTCCAAAAGACTTAAAAGAGACATAGCCCTGTAGTTGGCGCAATCTCTTTTGTCCCCTTTTTCAAAAAGAAGGACAATCACCCCTATTTGCCAATCACCAGGTGTTTCACAACATTGCCAGGCGTCTTTAATGACATGCGAGGGCGCATACTTACACCCTTGAGGCCTGGCTCCAAAGGCGGCCGTATTTTACAAGGTTTGGCAATATCCGCCGCCCGTTCACGTTTTATTACCTACCCCTATCAATCTCGCTTAATCTCGAAGCACGACCCAATCATCGGCACCACCAATGCGGCTGTTACCGAAATTCCAATGGAGGAATTCATTTGCAAGCAGATACAAGACCATCCTCAACGGCAAACTCAGCTCTTTATGCGAAACCCATTTGCACTCCATCTATGGTCCAGACGTACTTACTTCCTGTATATCAGCTGCCGCCAAACCTTGTCAAAAATCAAAAAGGTGCAATAGAAAACAAATATGGTATGACTGGGAATGTGCGGCAGCCCGAAAAAAATCATTCGCCTGGTTGCGGTTTGTAAGAGCAGCAGGCACCAGCTTCGCAAAATCCATTTATCAGCAAGCCAACAATGCGTAATTTTATACGTGCAAACAGAAGCAAAAAACGTACTCTAACCACCTAGCTTTGAAACTAACGGATATTAGAGACAGTGGTTCATTCTGGAGAATTGCTAGGTCCCTCAACGGTCTGACTTTTGCACGGAGTATCCAAATCGAAGCACCGGTATTAGCTGAGCATTTTAAACAACTACTCAATCCTCCGTGTAGCACAGTTCAACTGCAGTATGCCTTGCCATTCGTGGAAGTCGAAGTACTTGATCGTAAAATTATACTTCAAGATGTCTGCAGGGTCATATACCGAGCTCGCTTAAATAAGGCACCAGGAGAAGATCGAATACCATACGAGTTCTTTAAACATGCGACGAATGATTTTCTCGAAAAACTGACAGCTGTATACAATTATATCTTCGAGGCAGGTGAGGTCCCGGGAAGCTTCAGAAAAAACATAATTTTCCCAATATTTAAAAAAGCAGAGCCTAGCGACCCGAACAATTATAGAGTTATATCATTCCTAAACGCAATAATGAAATTATTTACGGGAATCATCTTGGAACGTTTAACAGATTGGGTTGAAATGAATGGCATACTAAGCGAGGCCCAAGCTGGTTTCAGAAAAAACTATTCCACAGTGGACAATATTTTTACGCTGACAAGTATTGCCAGGACCTGTTTAGACAAGGGAAAAAAAACTATATGAGTTCTTTGTGGACTTCAAAGCAGCATTTGGCTCCACTGACAGAAAATCGCTTTACTACAAGCTTAGTAATCGGGGAGTGTCCTTAAGGTAACACAAAGTCTCTACGAGAAGAATAGAACAGCAGTCTGTCTCACTGGTTTGAGTCGCTCTCAGGTGTTAAGCAGGGTTGCCTTATGAGTCTCCTACTGTTTTCATTATTTCTAGATGATCTACCAACGTTTCTACCAGGAGGAATCGAGTTCGCCGGGCTTAGAATAAAGCTTCTTATGTACGCAGACGACATTGTCATCCTGTCGGAAACCCTAATATCGATGCAAATGATGATCAACAAATTACAGCTGTACTGCAGTCTATGGAACCTGAATGTCAATACCAACAAGTCAAAATTAATGGTATTCCGAAATGGGACGGGGCGCTTGGCTAGAGATGAAAAGTGTTTTTTTCAGAATGAAGAACTTGAGATAGGCAAAGACTATAAATATCTTGGAGTCATCTTAACCTATCAACTGACGTTCTTTTTGAAGGAGAAACTTAAAGAAGCTAAAAGGGCAATAAACTGCAATTGGAAGGGCTTACTTTGCAAAAGGAACATTGCTCTGAGCACAAAGTATAAAATCTACGAAGCGGTGATGAGGTCGATCATGTGCTACGCGGCTCAAGTATGGGGAATCCTTCAATATGAGGAGGTATTCCGTAAAAAGAATCTTCAGACTACCCGAAAACTCCCCGAACTACATGATCCACCTCGAGACTGGCTAACCTCCCTTATATATTTTTACACTAAGACTACATTTTCTTTATATCCTGAAAGCAATTTCGCTACATAATCAACGCCTTCCTCGTATAGTTGCAAAGCATCTTGTTCATCGTAAACTGCAGTTCTTCAGGGAATGGATTAGATTATGCAGCGAACATGATGTCTTATTGGAGGAAGATAATGCAGCATCGTGGAAGGAAAGCCTACAGCACTTGCTTATAAAAATAGAGCTATCCACCAGGGATAATTTTAAAACCAAAGCACAGGAAAGCCAAACCCGCCGTACGTATCGAACGCTACAACACAACCTAGCGGAAAAAAACTGTTTCAACGGCCAAAACAGCGTAGAAACAATCTCCACAATTTTTAAGGCTAGAGGCGAACTGCTAAATTTAAATTATAAGCCATGTATATCCGAACGCAACGATAAAAGCTCTTTGTTTAATCTACGAGTTAGAGAAGACATCCATCACTTCATCGGAATATGTCCCATCCTAAAGGAGATAAGAAGAGCGCATTGGGAAGAAAAGGAGTTACCGACAAACCAGATTAAAGCTATTCTAAATGGTCAAGACTGGAAAGTTTTGTACAGTTACCTAAGGATTGCTGGAAAGTACCGCGAACAAATTTTAGATGAAACCTTTTAAATGAGCCCCCCTGGCAACTGACCTCCTCGTGGTGGAGGGCGGGCAACGTGACTGGGATGTGTGGATGGGGTAACTGAAGGGTGTCAGTATGCGAGCGTCTGGTGGTCGGCCTGTCCCGCTCGGCAGCCGGCCGGGTCAAACCCGAAATGGCTACGAGCTTCCTGTCAATGATCTCGCGAACCATTACGGGGGTCAAGGGGTGAGCGCGCTGTGCACCGATAGGGGCTCAGATGGACTCTCTGAGATTCGACAACGGCATCGACTTAGGATAGGCACATGGAACGTCTCATCGCTCACAGGGAAGGATCTTGAGCTTGTTGGGGAGGCTGTTAAAAGTCGACAAGATATAGTTGGCGTCTCTTCACTAAAGCAGAGAGGTTCTAAAACTGTGGACCTTTCGGATGGGTGGAAGCTCTTCCTGTCAGGAGTCGCACCCTCAATGTCTGCTCGGGCGGGAGTGGGGATACTCACATGTCCCAGGTTGACAGACAGAGTATTGGAGTAGATACCATTAGGAGGGAGATTTGCGATCTTAAAGCTCAAGCTTGAAAGATCAACTCTGGCATTGGTGCAGGTGTATGCACCGAACCTTTAGTCAGAGTACGCAGCTTTCTTAGATGAAGTTGATGTTGCCCTTGAAAAGGTTGCTGATATGGATTCTTTTGTCCTGATGGGTGACTTCAATGCTCATGTGGGTGTAGATGTTATGACATGGGGGAGTTTGATTGGGAGGAACGGTGATCCTGATCAAAACGCGAACGGAGAGAGGTTGTTGGATTTTTGTTGTGAAAATGGCTTATCCATCATGAACACTATCTTTCCACACAAAGACATTCACAAATACATACGGTACCGTCAGAGTCTTCAGCAGAAGTCGTTGATCGATTTCTTTGTGGTACCATCGTGTCTGAAGAGAATGGTTTGTGATGTTCTATTGAGAGGGGCCGAACTGTCAACTGATCATCACTTAGTGCTGTGCAAAGTGTATCTTAGCGAGAGAGTGCCTCCCCTACCAAAGCGTAAACCAAGGATGGTTACACGCATACGATGGGAGTGGTTACAGGACGATGAAGTACGGGAGACATTTGCACGGCAAATATCTGAGAGGTTTGAACGAATTCCAACTGTTCCATCAAATGTAGAGGAAGAATGGCAACTGTTTTTAACAGCGGTTATTGCCTCTGCGGGAGATGTTTGTGGAGTGAACTGGCTTGGTGTGGCGGCTGGTGGTGAGAAAAGGATTACTTGGTTTAAAACGCCCGGAGTTCAAGAAGCCATCAGAGAGAAGAAGAGAGCATTTAAGGTGTGGATTCACTTGGGGAACTCCGATTCTCGAAATCGGTACACTGAGGCGCGAAAAACTTGCAAATTAGCTGTGAAAACAGCGAAAGAACAGTCTTGGAAGGAGTTTGGCGAGAAATTGGAACGTGACCACAGATCTGCAAATAAGATGTTCTGGCAGACCGTCCGCCGGCTCAGAGGAAAAAAGTTGAATATCGTTGAAGGAGTCAAACCCAAAGACGGTAGACTTCTTTCCAATGAGGAGGACATCTTACGCAGATGGAGCGAACACTTTTCAGAATTGCTCAATCCCGAATAGGGCACCGAAGATGACAGACCTATGGTCGAGAGTAGGGCGGAAAGTAGTCCTACGGTAGAGGAAGTAACTTTGGCGATCAAAGCGCTAAAAGTTGCCAAATCTGCTGGTGTGGATGAAATTCGGCCAGAAATGCTCAAGGTTTAGATAAAGAGGGAGTTCAATGGCTCTCGCGTGTCATTAAAGTGGCCTGGGAATGCGGTGAAACACCTGGTGATTGGCAAATGGGGGTGATAGTTCCTCTTTTTAAAAAAGGGGACAAAACAGATTGCGCCAACTGTAGGGGTATATCTCTTTTAAGTCTCCCTGCAAAAGTCTGCGCTAAGGTGCTAGAAACGCGTTCCAGAGCTGTAGTTAAGAACAGTTTGGGGGATGATCAGTGCGGGTTTCGTCCCGGTAGAAGGACAACCGACCAGTTGTTCACTCTCAGAATGGTTCTTTAGAAGGCCTGGGAGTATGCTAAACCTGTCTACACTTGTTTTGTGGATTTGGAAAAGCATATGATAGGGTTCCTCGAGGCAAACTCTGGAGTGTTCTGCAGGAATATGGGATTGATGGTTCCCTGTTAAGGGCGATTCAGTCTTTATATACTGTAGAAGCTGTGTTCGGATAAACGGTGTTAAATCAATACCTTTCACTGTGGGCGTTAGACTCCGCCAGGGGTGCGTTTTGTCACCTCTCCTCTTCATTGTATATATGGATTGGATGTTGCAGCGCAGCCGTAGCGGGGAATGTTTCAAAGTGGGAGACCTAAGGATTAGTCATCTGCTCTTTGCGGATGATTTGGTCATCCTTGGATCCTCTCAAACCGAACTTTTAGCGCGCACTCGAAGGGTTTGTAGCCATTTGTTATGATGCTGGAATGAAGATTAACGTGAACAAATCGGAAGTAATGGTCATATCCAAAAAGCCCATTCAGTGCACTCTGCATGTTAGTGGAGCCCCACTGAAGCAAGTGGATAAGTTTAAGTACCTCGGGGTCTTATTCACGAGTGATGGGAGGAGCAATGCCGAGTTATCCTGTAGAATGTGTCAGGCTGGATCAATTTTGAGAGAGCTTGGTCAATCTGTTATAAGGAAGGCCGAACTTAGTGTTCAGGCTAAGCTATCGGTTTTTAACTCGGTGTATGTTCCAACTCTCACCTTTGGTCATGAAATTTGAGTAGTGACCGAAAGAATAAGATCGCGGATACAAGCTGCCGAAATGAGGTTCCTTCGTGGTGTTGTTGGAATAACTCATAGGGATCGAGTGCGCAACACCAGAGTACACGAGGCCTTGTACCTTTTAAATGAAATTGTATCCTAAAATTAATTTATGTAGGTACTGCAATTAGATTATAAATTATAAAAGTTGAATCTCTCTTTTCGAGCTGACAGCAAATGCCAATGTCAAAATTTGTGAAATTACAAACATTTGTTAAGTTCCTTTTATCGTAAAATAAAATCACAGTACTACTACTACTACTACTACTTATCTTGGAGGGTGCGCTTTGTTAGCTCTGACTGGATTGTATGGATGGGAATAACTATTTAAGTTACCCACTTCCTACCACGAGGAGGTCAGCCGCCAGTTAAAGCATTCCATGATAAATTGCGAATCCGAATAATCGGTCCTCTGGATAATTGGTGCTAGAGTTGATTTGATTAAAATTATATGTAACTCGTCGTAAACTTTCATTTGCAGGGGAAATGAGTCTTTTCAAGTTTATGGCATCCAAAGCAAGATTGCCATTTCCAATTCCTCACAACTTCTTCTGAGCATAAATTGTGTATCGATTTGCTTCTAGATGATTGCCCTAAACGATATATAGGCCAACTTTGATATTGTAGTTCCAAAAAAGAGCAACAATAGCAAATTAAACCCAAAGAAACACCCAGGGAGAGCACATTGTGTATCTATTTTATAGCCGCAAGGATGTCTCGGGACAAAAGTACACATTATCCTCGTGGTGCTGTTTGTTAAATCGCTACAGGCTCATCACTCCCTTCAATTATCCTTAATTCCCTTTTTATTCCTAGTTTTCTTCCATTTAATAGTTCACATACCCACATCATGATGTCTTACTCGGGCACTGATGTGATGATTCCACACACTGACATGGGTGGCCATCCCTTTGTAAAAAAAAACTTCGGATTAATGCCGGAGGAATAAAAAGTGATCATCACCGTGATGATGTGCTGTTGCAAAAATCGCAACAAAAAAACGATTCAATTGAAATTGGTCCACGCGTTTCTGACTTAAGCTTGAACCTGAAATAACAATTGTAATCAAGAGACAGTGGGGTAAAGGTGAACATGCATTTCTGGAGCAAGATTGTTTTTACAGGACGCGTAAGATGCCTAGATAGATGTTTTCTTTATAATGCAGTTTTAAATGTAAACAAAATGTTACCTTATTGTATCTAAAGAGGTACCTTCACAAATGCGTCAACCGAAATCGAGAGAGAAAGTTGTCAAAATGTCCTAAATAGTTTCCAGCAGTGTACCAAATTATAAATATTTCATTCGTGGAAACAAAATCAATTCGAAAAATTTAGAACTTAAAAAACATTTTAGTTGTAATTTCAATCACTGGAACAACCTAAGCTGTCACTTCCAGATTCATGGATAAAGAATTTAATCAAAAAAAGATAATGCACAGGAGCACGGCTTGGTGAACTTAAGCACACTTGTGGGATTAGATGAGGTATCTCTTGTTGACCTGAATGGTCAAAATGTCTATCAAAAACCCACAGGAGGAGGAAGGACAGTGGAAGAATTCTCTTGATGGAATCAACGGCAGAATGCACAGACGGTTTTGACAGACACCGAGCTAGATGGTTCATTACTCATTTCGGATGAGGACCAGCTCCAGAGATGGAAAGAGCATTTTGCTACGGTTTCGAACCGCGTATTCGATAGCGATATGCTTAAAAATCAGACTGAGGTGCCCGAGGTGAGAAATGCCCGAAAATGCACCACGACTCCCAGTAATGATGAGATCATTACCGCGATCAAAGCACTCAAGACCAATAAGATCAATAAGTGGGAAAGATTTTGAAAGGGTATCTGCGTGCTGCCTTCTGTAGCTAAGATAATAGCTAAAATCATCCTGGAACGTATCAGACAATATCTCGAAGACACACTCGATGCCGAATAAGTGGGTTTCCGCTCTGGATCCTCCTTTGCCGACCACATCAACACCCTACGGATTATCATCGAACAGTGTGTTGAATACCGATCGCCACTCCACCTGCTGTTCATCGATTTTGAAAAGGCGATCGATAGTGTCAACAGGGAGTTTATTTGGCGTGCCTTACGCAGGAGAGGTATTCCCGATAAACTAATTGCTATTATCAAAGCTACGTATGAAGGCTCCAAATGTCACGTTCTGTACAGGGGAAGGTTGTCTGAGGAATTTGAATCCAAAGTAGGGTAAGACAAGGCTGTATCCTTTCACCAATATTATTCCTATTGGTTATGTGCTTCATGCAGCTTTGTCGGCGGGAAACGGAGGAATTCGATGAACTCTTACAACCCAAATAAAACATCTTGTCTACGCTGGCGATGTATGCTTACTCTCCCACAGAATTATGGAACCCCACCAAATGACAGCAGATGTGGAGAGGGAGGCAGGCGTCGCGTCGTCGGGCTGAAAATAAATACGGCAAAACTAGGATTATCAGTCTTGGAACAAACTCATCGGCTCAAATATGCCTAGCGGGACAGCCGGTAGAGAGAGTAAAGGATTTCCAATATCTTGGGAGTGTTGACTTGACCGATGGTGTAACCGAACTGCATACAGCCAAGAGAATCACCAAAGCAAAGTCCGCGTTCAGGATGTTGTCCAAAATATGGCGAAGCAATGCAATCAGTTTGAGCACCACGATAAGACTGTTCCGCTCCAACATTGAATCCGTGCTGTTATATGGTTGCAGCACGTGGAGAGTGACCACTGCTATCACCAGAAAGCAGCAAATGTTCGTTAATAGGTGCATACGCAATATCTTATGGATTTTCTGGCCCAATCGTATCTCTAACTAACACCTTTACGAGAGAACGGGTCAGGAACCAATGGGCACAACCATCCAACGACGGAAGTGGTAGTGGATTGGTCACACGTTCCGACAGGGTAAAAGTTCCATAGTGAACCATGCTATGCAATGGAACCGTATAGCTAAGGATGGCAGAAGACCTGGCGGTCCGAAGAGAACATGGCGCAGAACATTCAAGAAGGAGGTACGGCAGTTGGGGAAAAGTTGGGGAGAACTCAGACACATTGCCAGAAACCATACATGACGGCGCGTAGGCGTAGTAGAGGCCCTAGGACCCACAAGAAGATACAGGACATAACAAGGCAGTTTCCACACTTTCGCCCTTTGTGTGTGCGTGTTGGACTAGGGATAAGTCCCCCGAACGTATTCTACTACGTATGTAAGTGTCGAGCAATCTTTCAAGTGTTTTCAGAATGAAAGAGGTAAGGCTTATTGGCCTGAAGTCCTTGGCGGGGGTGTGACTAGCCTTGCCTTCCTTGGGTATAAAAACCACCTTTACCTCCCTCCATGTTCTTGGTATGTGACATCGTTTAAGACTAATAGCAAATAGCTCTTGGAGTACTGGGATAATTATCGGTGTAGTTTTTTGCAGCATGATCAGGATAATCCCATCAAGTCCTGGGGATTTAAAGGCGGAGAATTGCCCACTCTATTCTATCCTCTGTTACCAAATTCGCATGGGGACCCGATTCAATGTGATTGTTGTTATTGGTACTGCTGCGTAGTACGGCCGTACACCCCGGGAAATGCGTTTTAATTAGCAGTTCTAGGGATTCCAAACAAGACTCGGTCCAGTTTCCTTCGGGGTCCTTTAGGGAACCTAGAGTTTTGGTTTTTCTGGAGAGGATTTTCCTCAATCTAGCCGTTTCTGTTGTACCCTTTATCTCGTCACAAAGGCGTTGCCACGACTGTCTTTTGGCTTTTTGCGTTGCGCTCTTGAAGTTCCTCTGACTGTTTTTTTTATAATTCCCAGTCCGAATTAGCTCTCGTTGATTTTGCCAGATTCAGGAGTTTGCTTGCTTCTCTTCTTATGCTGACTAGTTCTTGGGTCCACCACGGGGGTAAGACTTTTGTCTTAGGTTTAGATACTGGGCATGCCTTCTGGAAAGACTCTTTGAAAACAACAGTAATTTCCTCGGCTTTCCGGTTGATGTCCGCGGACCTATGTAAATAGCAAACTTGCAGTCGATTCTTATTCTTCCGCACCTCGTAACTGAAAGTAGTCCAGTCGGTCTTCCTAGCGTTTTTATGGGGTTTGAGAGGGTCACATCTATCATTAAGATTAAATCCAATTAATCTGTGATCGAAATAGGATTCTATTTCCAAAGTATTCCAATTGTCTATATAAGGGGGTGGCAATGGTGTAGTGGTAACATCGTCAATTGCCACGCTAATGGTTCATGGTTCAAATCGTGATATCAGCACGCATTTATTTATTTCTCATGAAATATATAAAGTCAGTCCGATCATTTGCAAAAGCTTCTGTGAACACTACTGCGAAGGCATAACACTGGCAGTAGCTTGGTCATGTGGCTGGGAAAATTGTTCGCTCTGTTGATGATGATTTGCCCTTGACATCGATTATCGGGAAAAAAGTACTGTGAATCAGAAGCAATGACAATAATAACAAAAAAAATCTCCCCAGTTATCTGGACGCCACCCCCGGAGAATAGCAAAAGCATAAACAACTGAGCTTCAAGAACAACTACACCAAAAATCTTTCTCTCTCTCTCTCTCTCTATCCATCCTTTCCAACGCCCGCGCTGTGTTTAAACATGTTAAAGGTATTCATAACCCTTTGAGTGCGCGCAAATTATAAAAAAAAAAATAAAAAAATAGAGAGGGTATTCGAATTACTTGCTAGTGTAATGTCAATTACCTTTTGCTTCCTTCTAACTACCCACAAGGGGATACAGGACATAAGTATGTTGACTCCTCAGAAATGCTGAACACCCAGAATATGGACGGAAAATATCGTTAGTACAATATAAAAATCTGTTCCTTTTTCGTTTCCTAAAAATAATGGAGAGGTACACCAAGTTGGATAAATCTTTTGTAAGATACAGAGAATGTGGAGCAGTGAAACTAAGTTTTCCGAATTGTACGTTAAAATATACACTTACTACTTTTTTTTAATTTTTTATAGGCCTGGTACACGGAATAATACTCTTAGGTACCGTATAAGTCATGTATCGTTCCCCATAATGATTTTTAAAAGATAAATCACTAACAATAATTAATTCGGATTAGCGAGGCCTTGCTGTATCTATTTTTGTTCATTAAATTGTCAAAAGAAATTGCCCTGATTGTAGAGTGAACACTTCACTTAACAACTTAAAAACTATTTTAAAACGGAATATGATATACCTACATACATATATAATACATATATCTCACTGGTGGCTACTCCTCCATGCCGTTTGCCAAATTAAATAGGTGCATCCAATGTCAAGCCACCACGTAAGAAACCGTCGAGGCCAAATTGAGTTACCAACTGCAGCAGCAAAAGACCGCACGCAGCGGAATGTGAGATGATTCACCAACATTGCTATGAGTTAATCTGCAGAATGTTAATCTGTGTCATAAACTGTAGTTTTCGGACACTGGAAAGCTCAGAGCATACATATTAAGTCACATCCAGTAGCGGACGACTCAAAATGGAAAAGTGATTATATAACGCCCACAATTCGGCTTCCGTTCTTCCGCTTGAAATCCCTCATTCAAAGCGCCGAACCTGACTTAGTTATTCAGTCGGTGTCATAGTTAAATGTGTGGTAATGAACCAAACGAATGTGCGCTCATTATTCATCGCCACGCAGTTCGGGTAGTATACTGCATATAATCGAAAGTATTCGATATGTGACTGAAATTAATTGAAATGACTGAAAAATTGCTCCATTTCCCTCTGTAGGTGATCGAAGTCAACTTCATTTTTTATTTTACTATAAAACTATGCCGCATCGCAGTTTACAGTCACAACTCACATTCGCTTTAACCGATAAACAACCTGAAGTTCGAAAAACAATCAACAAAAATGTTCAAATTCGTAAGTACTCCAAAGCAAACCGTTGAGTCATTTTCATCACTTTAATTCTATTCCTGCTTAGACCGCTCTCTGTTTAATGGCTGTTCTTGCTTGCGCCGTAGCCCGTCCTGGTGTTGTGTCACCACTTGCCTACAGTGCTTATCCAGCTGCTGCCAATTATGTAGCTGCACCATATGCTGCCCAAATTGGATATAGCCCAGTGGTTGCTCCTTATGCATCCAGCTACAATGCTCACCAGATTGACCATTCAGTGGCTTATCCATCTCTACCATATGCTGTTGCACCAGCCGCCTATGCTGCTGCTCCAGCTGCCTATGCTGCTGCTCCAGCCGCTTATGCTGCTGCCCCAGCTGCCTATGCCGCCCAAGCTGCTTATGCTGCCCCAGCCTATGGATGGTAAATGGATGTACTGCGATATACATATAAAGACTTAATAAAATAAGGATTATATCATAATATGTTGACTTTTGATTAATTTTACTCTCATGTTACTCTCGAAAGACTTTAGGCCAATAAGTCTTACTTCGTTTGCCCTGAAACCTTTGTAAGCGCAGGCATGTTCTCTGTACCGCTTGGTATCTCCTTTTGGTGGCAATAGTGCAGTGGATAGTGTGTTTGCTCGTTAACCGATCTGTGCAAGTTCAAGCCAAAGCGGGAATCAGCAATCGTCAGACACCCGAGTATAAAATGGAAAACGAATAACAACAACATTTTTCCAACCACTGCATCAAAGAAAAGTTCCTGCCTGGTAGTACAATGGACCGCAGAGTCTGAGTGCTCAGGGATTTGGGTTTCCTTTTTCATTAAAAAGAAATCTCCTTGTTAGTTCGGCTTCTTAACTACAGCAGCGTTTTCCAGGCAGAGGTCCTAGCAAGGACAAAGCGGCCTATTAGCCTGTGATGAGGGCAATACCACGGGAGGATATCACCTTTTTCATTGACAGCCAGGCAGCGATGAAAGCAATATCTGCTACAGAAGTGTTACGGAGAAGAGCTCAAGGTTCTTGGAGCACAACACAAGGTTAAGCTCTGCTGGGTCCCTAGACAAAAGGGCATACGAAGGAATGAGAAAGCCGACGAACTCACTAGAGGAGGATCAGCATTTAACTCCGACCAATTCGACCTCTCACGGTACATCCCGCCTTGCAAACACGAACTCGAAGCAGGGAGCAAACGGAGGGGAACAATAGGTGGACCTCTCTAGATACAAGTACTTGTATCACCACGAAGAACCAATCGCCTTATGTAGAGGGATAGAAAATCCTATTATAGGAGTCATAACGGGCCCTAACATTATGCGATGCCACATGGAAAAGTTACTTGCGAGAAACGGGGACCTTTATAGCAGCAGTGGTGACGAGGAGGTTCAGGAGGGCACTACCCACTTTCTTTGTCACTGCCCAAGCCTCCATAATTTATTTAATCGTTACAAGAGACTCTTGCCTTTCAAGAATCTTTTGATGGTGCCTCAGTGACACTTCGACTCGTCGCAGTTGGTGCCGTTGTCCTGCTGGCACGGTATTTCTATCTGGCTTCTTTAGCCAGAAGGCCTACTGGTACCATGTCAGCCACTACACATGCCGCGTCGAAGGTGGTTGTTTGGAAGGCACTGCATACTCTCAACGCATTGATTCTGTAAGCTCTCTCCGTCTTCCTTCTATACGACTTCGTCCTCATGGCATCAGCCCATATTTGGGAGCCATAGAGCATTATCGATGCCGCAACTCTGGCTAAGAGCAGTCTCCTCTTGTGCTTTGGTCCGCCGATATTTGGCATGATCCTCGCTAGAGCAACCGTCGCCTTTACTGCCTTCTCAGCTGCATATTGCAGAAATTGCTTAAAAGTTTATAGTATATAGTATACAGAATCTACAGTAATACCAAGCTACTTCAACTCTGGTCTAGAAACTAAAACCTGATCGCCTACGGTTACTCTTACAGCCTCCATGACTCACCTGCTGCTTGTGAGCACTCATTCTGTCTTTTCCTCTCCAAGTTGTAGGCCCATGCGTGCTCACCTATCTGAACCATTCCGATAGTTTCATCGCAGTCATGCCCCAATTCCTCAAGGACTTTGGCCCCAACAGCCATTGCTAAGTAGGCGAACCCTACAGGCGAAGTGGAAGTTATAATCCCTTGTTTTCAGATCATGGCCTCGCTGAAAACAAAAAAAAAAGGAAGAAGAAGAAGAAGAAGAAGAAAAACCATTTCTAAGTCGTCAGCGAAGCCTATTATTTTCGAAGTCATCGGGATTCTTAGCCTGAGGACGTCATCATACGAGTACATTAGGTTCCATAGCAGCGGACCTAGTACAGGGCTTAGGGACACACTGCCTGTGCCGCTGTACTGCCTCGTTCCATCATCGGTGTCGTAGTGCAGTATCCTATTTCTGAAATAATCCATCATTAACTTCTGCAGATAAGCTAGTACTCTCCTTGCGGTAAATGCTCGCAGGGTATTTCTCCAGTTTGTGGTGTTGAAGGCGTTCTTCACATCCAGCGTGTTGATTGCACAGTACTGTCTACTTACGCTTACAGATTCTTCGATAATACTACTAATTTTTTTATTTTTTATTGAAAAACATATGGTAATGTTAGTAAAATATTACAATCTAGTCCTTAGACTAATAAGCAATTTTGTTTTGACTTAAATTAATAAAGAATACAAAATTAAAAGTTTAAAGCTTTGAAGCTAACTTATACTATACATGATTATATATGCTGCACTAGTTCAAAAGGTTTGATTCTTTTTAGTCTCCTAACTAGGTTTGTGTTGTCCAAGAGCGGGGTGGTCTCAGGGTTCGTGTGGTGGTGAAGCCGAACCTCATGCTTTTTAGCGAATATGTGTATTTCATTCTGTACGCATTCCACACCCAGGTCCCTGTGAAGGTCATCGTTCCGAATATAGAAAGGTGCGTTTACAATGTTTCTTAGCACCTTGTTTTGAAATCGTTGGATTATTTGAATGCTGCTTTTTTGATACAACCCCAAAGTTGAATACCATAAGTCCATATGGGTTTTATAACTTGCTTGTAAAGCAAAATTTTATTATATTGTATGTTGATAGACAAGATTGTCTTCCTATCATCCAATACATTTTTCTGTAGCGAATACCAATCTCCTCTCTTTTTTTTTGACATGGGCTTTCCATCGAAGTTTTGCATCCAAAGTCATACCAAGATACTTTGCCCAATTTGCCCTAATCAGAGCACTAAATGAAAGGAAATATAGTTGGTACTCTTATGAAAATAAACAACTAAGAACTTTAAGAGTTATTGCTAAAAACTTACACCATTCATGCAAACCGGAGAGTATAAGGGATGACCTTAAAAATCAGGGATTCCATGTAGCCGATGCAGTTAATAAACTAAAATGGAAAAGTAGGGAGCCGCTAGACATGTTCATGCTGTCATTCAGCCCTGAAGAAAATATAGATAGAATTTATGAAATCAAAAGTATTATGTACTGTAAGGTACAAATAGAGCCATTCAAAAAAAAATAAACTCATTCCACAATGTAAAAATTGTCAATCCTATGGTCATACTCAAAGATATTGTGGTAAAGATCCGAGATGTGTTAAATGTACAGGTAATCACCACACCAAAATTTGTAAAAAACCAACTTATGAGCCACCAAAGTGCATACACTACGAACAGGCACACCCAGCCAACTATAGAGGATGTACAGTAGCTAAGGAGGTACAGAAGATAAGGGCTAACAACACTAAAAAGTTAGTTGAAAGACAAACCCTTCCGAACGAAAACGAGCATCACAAAAACAAATATCATGTTAACACAGAAGAAAAAACAAATATTGAAAAACAAAAAATTAGCACAACATATGCCGAGGCTGCTCGCTCTTTGAGTATCACCACCAGTTCTCCAGAGCAACAAGAAGATGATTTGAAACAAACCCTACAGGCCATCCTAGCGAAAATGACTAGTATAGATAAATCCGTTTCCAACCTCGACACAAGAGGAAAACAAATAGAGAGCAACGCTAAAAGAGTTGCTCCAAAATCAAAGTAACTTAATGACTAAATCACTAAGAATAATGGCATGGAATGCAAATAGACTGTTGCAACATCAAAAAGAGTTACAGGCAGTCCTGGATATAAATAAAATAGACGTTTGTCTCGTTTCCGAAACACATTTCACCAAAGAATCATTTATTAAATTCAGAGGTTATAAAGTCTATCATACCATTTTCATTTTTAATGCATTTTATTTCTTCAATTCAGTATACCTTACATGCTAACAAAAACGCCTAAAGCTAGCTTAATTAACTCAACTCTCTTATTCTAACTTACTGGCCCATGTGGGCGCTCTAAGCTAATCTTAACACTTAATCTATGTCTTTCGACGTAACCTAACTAAATTTATTTATTATAACTTAACTAAGTAACAAACTAAAAACTGAGAAAAATGTTTTTGTAGAAAAAACTTAGTGTCCGAACTGTGTTTTTGTATATTCAATAAAATAAAACTTACAAACTACCCTAAAAAGTAAACTTAAAATATAATGCTTAACTAATGTGTGTAATTAAATACACCCTGTCTTTTTTTTGGCAAGTGCTGTGGTTTTTTTTTTTTTTTTTTTTCTTTCAACTTACGACTACCAAAAACTAAGCCGGCCATCGTATTATAAACAATAAAAACGACCCGCTTTGCCCCCTTAAAGGCTAGGGGGAAACGACGACGGCGTTTCCTCTACTTCATTAAGCCACCAAAATTGTTCGTGGTGCCTACTAACATCTTCAATATCGCGGACTGAAACCGCCCTACTGAACCGGAGACGCTCTACACTACACTGTGCGACGTCTCGGTTGTAGTTGAGTCGCCTATCCACAGCTTTTCTGGCGACGTGGAAGATTAGCGGCACCACTAACTTATCCTGGATCAGACCCCTCTGATCACTCTGGTGTTCTGTACAAGCGAAGGCAAGCCCTCTCAAACACCCGCATCTTTTCCAACAGACTTGGCCCTACGTTGAACCACACGGGACATCCATATGCGAGCATAGGCCGAATGAGGGCTATGTAGCAGATTACCTTCACCCATGCATCGAGTTGGCTGCTATAAAACAGTCTCTCTGTAAGGGCGAAAGCAACTTTGGCTCTGGCCAGAGCAGCATCTATATGCTTGTTAAAATACAGATATTGATCCAGCCAGACCCCAAGGTATCTGACTACACTTCGACTCACAAGTGGCTGACCGTGCTGCTCCACGATAGAGAACTTTCGCCAGTTCTTTCTGGTGTCCCAAGAGGCCCCAGACAACGGCGTTCTGAACAAGATGGTCTCCGACTTCTGATAGTTGATCTTCCGCTTCCAGTCGTCGCAGTATCTCTTAATCTTATCGAAGTTACGCTGCAAGAGTGTTGCAATTACCTCGATCTTAGGCCCTGATCTGCATGCGACCAAATCGTGTGCGTACGCTATGGCATGGTGAAGTGAACCTATGAGATCGCCCGTGTAAATATTGAATAGGATTGGCGAATTATCCGCGCCCTGTTGCAGACCATTTTTTACTTCAAAAGCTCCAGCAGAAGTCGCATTGCCATTCTTCACAATGAACTTCTTACTGGTGAGCATATCATAAAGAATGTACAGTAGTGGTTTATTTATGCCTAGTCTGCTCAACTTGTAGAAAAGTCCCTCTAACCATACGGTATCGAAGGCCTTCTCCAAGTCAACTAGACAGGCACCCGTGCATTGTTTCTTGCTTTTCTTCCATTGGATATCAGATACCAGTTTAGATGCGGCATGTATGGTATCATGGCCCGCCTTGAAACCGAATTGGTTATCCGGAATTATGTGCATGTCCTCAACCCACTTGGCCAGAGCTCTATGGATCACTTTTTCGAATACCTCGCTGATGTTCGGAAGTAGACTTATCGACCGGAGATTACCCGGATCGGAGCTATATTTACTTTTCTTTGGAATGGGCTGCACCACCGCTGTTTTCCAATGCGCTGGATAATGGGCATTATTCATTGCATTATTAAACAGGATGGTGTAAATGTTCACCGCTTCTGGAGGAAGATGTCTAAGTACAGTGTTGGGTATACCATCGATTCCCACGGATTTCTTTTTCCTCAGTGATTCGAAGATCGCTTGGAGCTCTGCCTTCGAAATGAATGGGGGGTGTACCCTTTCATCGGCGACGGCATTGTTTGCCATATTCCTTTCATTAAACACGGTGAAACCAGTGCTCATTTCGAAGGCAGAAGTTGTGCACAAGGACCTGATTTTCCAGGTCATGGTTCGGGCAAACACTATCATCCACTTATACACGTCCGGAAAAATCGCTCCTATAGCCTCTACCTTCTCCTGCGGATCTTCGACCATAAAGAAATTGTCATCCTCAGCTGCGTTTTCTGGATCTATACCTGCTGTCACTAGTTTTTGTACATTGTTAGTAGTTCGGGGGATTTTAAGACGCGGAAGATCATTTTGATTATTCCTCCGAAATATCTTGTTTATTTGGGGGAACATACTCGGGTTGTTGGATTTTACAGCCCGAATTTTCCTGTCCCAGTACAAATTTACAGAAAGTCTGTAATTTTCATTAATTAACTTTGAGAGGTTTTTAATCAACGACGTCAGCGACTTAACCTCCACCGAGTTCTATCTGTCAGTAAACTGTCTGTACAAGGCTTTTAATCTCGACAGCAGTCTACTTTTATGTTCGTGCAGTGCGTCAATCGTTGCATTACGGTATATGTCGACGTTGTCAGTGTGTTGATACCGAGGTATCGTACTGTCCATCGTTCGTTTTATTGTCTCGTCCATTTGTTTCAGATATCTATCAATCTCCTCGTTTGAGAGATTCCTATTGGACGGTAGGTGGAGCAAGTTCGAGGAGAGTGCTCTTGTCAACTGTCTGAAGAAGGGAGTCCAATGCGTTCTACTGTAATTGTAGGCGTGCAATTGGACAAACTCCTCCAATTCCGCAATTTCGTTGGGAATAGTTATTTCGGCACTGAGTCCGCAATGGTCACTGTCATACACAAAAGAGTGTAAGCAGCTCAACGTTTGTCGGTTCATGTCTGTCAATTGTAACCGTACGTCGAACAGCATTAGATCCAGGTAAGATCCGCTTCTGGGATACGACGGACTATCCGTCGCTTTTAAATCTGGTCGATACGAACGCTGTGCAGACCCCACCAATTAAATAGCAGGTTCCCTCTAGAATTTGGCGTGTTATTTCCACAATTTCTATGTTTGGCATTAAAATCACCGGCTATAATGAAAAAGTTCTCTTCCGACTCCAGCCTTAATATTCGAAAAAGTGTCTCGAGCTCGAAAATAAAAGAAGTGGTTTGAGTAGCTTCAGGGGCATAGACCGCGACCATATACATCCTCTTTCCACTATGGAGGGGGATGTACACGATACATGCTTCCAGCTCCTGGAATCTACGCACTACACCACTGTACACTACTTTATGACGCATGACGCAACTCTTTTCTAATAAAGATCGCGACACCTCCTCCTTGAACAGAGTTGGGTCGATTTCTTCTTATAATATTATACATATTGTGTCTCAAGTTGTGTTTCTGGGATAACTTAGTTTCGCTAACCAAAAGCACATCGGGGGAATGGTCTTCAAGCAACTTGAAAAGTACGGCTCTTCGTTCGATCCTAATCAGTGAATTCACATTCACCGCAAGGATCTTTAAGGATTGCTCCGCCATGCGTGTACCCATTACGATTGGAGGTGCGTTAGGCCCGGCAGAAGCGCGTAGATCTGGTCCACCCGCGTCGCCTGCTCTTGAATTTGTCTCTAAAGTTGGCTCATCTGCCCCTGGGTAGAGAGCAAGATAGCCATAAAATCAGTTTCCCCTCCGGTGCTCTTGGTTTGGTGGCCTGGGGAACAACCTTCAGATGCGACTGTACCGTATTCCCCCAACCTGACACCATTTAGGCGTAGGTCACTTGGGGAGTAACGGATTGTGCTAGAGCATTTGGAACGGGAGGACGGTTGACCTCCACCTTCTGCTGGCGAACCAGATTTACTTTTTTTATGTATTGGAACTTAGGGCAACCCCGATAGTTTGCGGTGTGCCCCGTGTTCCTACATAAAGCGCACGTGAGTGACTTTTTTCAGTCGCGCCATCCCTACCTAGCGCGCATTCCTCTGCTTTGTGGTCTTTTCCACATTTCACGCATCGAGGCTGCATATCGCAGTTCGACGCGGCGTGCCCAAACTTTTGGCTGCGAACGCATTGTAAAATGCCTTCACTCCTCTTTACTCTTTCCCAGGTGACAACCTGGTAGTCTAGGACTTTAATGCTCCTTAGACCATCCAGTTTGCTACTGGGTGACAGCTGAACCAGAAAGAACGGTAATTTCCACTTCTCCCTTTTGGGTGAACGGCTGGACCCCTAAAAAACATCAACGCACTCCTTCTCCTTGAGTAGCTTTAAGATCTCCTCCGGCTCGGTGGACGGTTCCATCCCCTTCAGCAGCATGGTTTGCAGCTTTCCCCCCTTTGGGGTGAAGGAGAAGAACTCCGTCGTCGAATCCCTCAATAAATTTTTAATTTTATTGTGCTGCTCCACTGTATTGCAGTGGATAGCATGCCTGTCTACGCTTAGTCGTTTGATATAGAAATTACTACCTATGGTCTTACTACTTACGGACTTACATAGGTCGTTGGTGTCCTTAAGCTCAATCTTAAAGGTGTTGATTGGTGGCACTCTTTGTTTCTTCTGCTGCAGTTGTTTTTACTGCTGCTGTTGATCTTGCTACTGCTATTGTTGTGGTTGCTGCTGCTGTTGTTTTTGCCGCTGCTGTTATTGTTGTTGCTGCTGCTGCTGTTCTTGCTGCTGCTGTTGTTGCTGCTGCTGTTTCTGCTGCGGTTGCTGCTGTTTTTGCAACGGTTACGGTTGCTGCGTTTTTTGCTGCTGTTGTTGCGGCTGTTTCTGCGGCTGTTGCTGCTGCCTTGACTTTATCTGCCTTTGGGGCTTTGGCTGTGGCTGTTGTTTTTGCTGTGGCAGTACTTGCGACTGCTTTTCTTTTTGCAGCTGGTTTTGTCCTAGCTGCTGCTGTTGTTGTTGTTGTTGTTGTTGCTGCTATTGTTGTTGTTGCTGCAGACGCTGGAGCTCCAGCTGTCGCTCCTTATCTCTTCTGGACATTTGTTTTGCATTGATGACATTGACCCTCTCAGAGAGTTTCCTGATGCTATCATTCAGATATTTAATTTCTTCCTCCTCATCTTCTGACTCGGAGATCGCCAGATTTGCGAAGCTGTTACTGCCTCGTCTATAGTGACCTTCCCTGCCGTCGGAGACGTAATTTAAATTATCGGCTCGTGTACGTCTTCTCCCAGCTGCCACTGTTGATGTCGTTGGCGCCCCTTCCCTCGCCTCACCTGGCAGCTTTTCAGCTGAAGTTGATAGATAGGGGCGCTTTACGAGGTTGAGATTCGGTTTCAGTTTCCTCCTTCTCTTCACCGTACCATCTGTGGCCATGGTTGTTGGGTGGCCTGATTTAATCGACTCATCGGCAGACGTAGTGTAATCCGATGATCCTGCTACTAGGAGAGCTGACCGCTCATCCGTGCTCATCGCCTGATGTTCTTTACAACACTCCCTTTCACTTTACTGTACACTACACTGTATAATTTTCAACTTAAAAAAGTCAACGCTGTTTTAATTGAAGCCGAACACGTCTGTACCTTGCGAAAGTCTGTGAACGACTGGTCCATCATACCATCCACCCGGACAATTCTGCTAGAGCGGGGAGCGCTGTCATTGTAAAGGAAAGTAAAAATCACTACGAGGAATAAAAAATTCAAACAAATAAAATACAATCAACAGCTGTAGTTACAGAGACAACAAATTACCCAATACTTGTTGCTAGTATTTACTGCACTTCTAAACATTCGATACAAAAAACGAATATTCAGAACTCCTAGATCAACGGGGAAAAAAGTTAATCATCGGTGGAGACTTTAATGCGAAAAACACATATTGGGGTTCAAGGTTAACGACAACCAAGTAAAGAGAACTCCTTAACGCAATAAACGAGAAAGGGTGTGAAGCCTTATCTACAGGAAAGCCTACTTGCTGACCGACTGATTCGCATAAAATCTTCGATCTCATTGACTTCTTCATAGTTAAAAATATCTCAAGAAACTCTTTGCAAATTGAAGAAAGTCATGATTTAAGCTCGGATCACCACCTATCCTACTGACTATGAGTGAGAGCATTATCCTGAATGTAAGTAATCCAGCTCTTACTAGTAAACGCACGGACTGGGTAAGCTTCAAATCAAGTCTTCAAGAGAGGATAGAACCACGTACACCAATACGATCTAAAGAGCAACTAGATTCAGAGCTCGAGCAATTTATCAGAGTTATCCATATTTAGGCTTGGTAAAACACTCCTAACATCAAAAAACAATTGAAGCGTAACTACTATCCTCTCGAAATTAGCGAGCTAATCTCCGAAAAGCGGAGAGCGAGAAAGAAATGGAACCAAAGCAGAGCCCCGCAGGATAAAAATGAATTTAATAATCAGGTACAGCAAGTTAGACGAACAATTGAGGAACATAAAGATTCTGAAGTTAATTCATTTTCACAAAATCTTAGCAACAATAAAAAAACGGAGTACTCTCCCTGGAAAGCCACTAAGAATTTAAAAAGACCAATCATTCACATTCCTCCAATCCAACAACTGGATGGAAAGTGGGCTAAAAGTAACAAGCAAAAAGCTGAAAGATTTGCAAAGTATCTGGAAGAAATTTTTCGACCAAACCCAAGAGAGCATGACAATTTGCCTAGCGAAGAACTAGCTGGAGAAAATGAAGAAATACGTACCACATCGTCATCTGAAGTAAGAAAAGAAATAAAAACTTTAAATGCGAAAAAAGCGCCAGGATTTGAATTGATAAATGGTGAAATTCTCAAGCAACTCCCAGAAAAAGGAATCGCGAAGCTTACATTCATCATCAACGCTGTATTTAAATTAAAATACGTTCCACAGTTATGGAAAGTAGCTAAAGTTATCATGATAGCCAAACCGGGAAAACCTCCTCACGAAGCTTCATCCTATAGGCCAATATCTTTACTGTCTATAATGTCCAAACTTTTTGAAAGACTGCTATTAAAAAGGCTACTACCAACCATAGAACGGAAACATATTATTCCAGACCACCAATTTGGCTTTCGAGTGAAACATTCAACCATTGATCAGATACACCGAATAACAAACATTGTTGAAAAAGCGCTTGAAGAGAAAAAAGTTTGTTCTACAGTCTTCCTCGATGTAGCACAAGCATTTGATAAAGTTTGGCATGAGGGATTAGTCTACAAAATAAAAAAGCTACTACCCAATGAACAGGCTGAAATTCTATGTTCATACATTTCGGACAGATACATACTTCCTCATAAAAGAGAAAGACACATATTCGGAGCTTAAAGAAACCAAAGCGGGTGTACCCCAAGGGAGTGTTCTTGGGCCAATATTACATCTCCTGTATACCCACGATATTCCAACACTAGAATACAACTCGATTGCTACATTTGCTGATTACACGGTTTTAATGGCAGTTGCGGAAAGTAATATGGACTCAACTCGTAAACTGCAAGAGGCGATCTCGCATATTCAAAATTGGACAAGAAAATGGCGAATACGATTAAACGAATCAAAATCAGTACATGTTGATTTCACAAATAAAAAAGTAGAGCACATACCAGTGTATATTAACAACCAAGCCATACCATACTACTAAATGAAAATCTTATAAGATCTACAGATTCTCACGGAAACCCAGTGCTCCTTAAATTCACCTGCGCTCTTGATCCGCAACTCATTTTAGACTTTTGACAGTTGAGACGACACCTACTACAAATAGGGGGAATATTTTTCTCACCCTTTCTATATGTGCTCACACAAACGTACGTGTGTTAGTCAAAAACCGCAGATTATCAACTCTTGGAGGCTCAAAAATCTGCAATGTTCCCATGTCAATAGTGTTGAATTCCGCGCTTATGCGCGAACCTAGGTAACCTTTGCAATGTGGCTTAAAAATCAAATCCAAGCCCCATATGTCGCTAACCCTCCTTTGCAAGGACAACGAAGTATCTGAAGCACAGAATAAAAGATCGAAATTAATCTGCAATCCCACTAAAAACCGGATCATCTCCTTTTCTTCATCCCTCTACCACAGCCCTTAGCAGTGTGATTGCATCATTGACAGTTGGCACAACAATGGTTCGCCCAAGAAAAGTGCAACAATAGCAATTGCACGGAATAACTTAATACCATTTTGCAATGAACAAGGATCTCAGTGATTAGACCATGAGAAACAGTTTCTCATTTGAAATACGCCTGAAGGCGATGCATTGTTCCCTTGGAATCAAAGAATATTCACTGCACTGGGAATTGAAGGAAAGCCGAACGACCCTCGTCCCGCTTCAGATCAGATCAAATCAGGATTAACTCATCCATCCAGATTGGGATTTTTATTTTTTTCAATTTTCTTCCCGCTCAGCGTGTAATTCGCATTTAATTTCCTTTTAATTGGGTGGTCCAGTGCCCGAATTCCAATGCTTGATTAATTAAAATGTCTTAATTGGAGCATCATTGAACGGAGCGTTAGGAAAATAATAAATATTCCAGCACCCGCTGGAGGACCCTCGAAAATTTCCAAATTTTTTTTTGTGTCTACTCGTATGTAGTACTTGAAGTGGCAACGGGTTATAAAATATTACTCATAGTATTCAAAGAAAAATCTGGAAGAGAGCAGGGGAAATACCCTAAATAAAAACAAACATTAATGGATCAGCATTTTCGATGGCAATGCGTGGTCTTCAGACCTCGTCAAGTGGTTCGAATATATCGTTCTAAGATGCATTCTTCTGCAGCACCAGACACATGGGCGACAATCACTCGGAGTTGAAACGTGCTGTCGAATGGGCTCTTGTTACTAATAGGAACCCTTAAGTGGCCGCAATTATCGGGATGGATGAATACTTGAAGGAGGATTCAATAAAACGCGTACGGTATGGTCTTGGTGTGATCGAATTACTAGACCGAACGGCAGACATGACGATGATCGGACGTGAGACGGGTTTTGCATTTATGGGTAGTTGCAGACGATTTGAATAATTTTCCAGCTTTACAGTCTCTGCGGATACGTAATGCGACAGAGGGGTTGACAGTTTTTAGTGCCTTGTGATACTTGTTAATAATTTATATGCTATGGTGACACTTAAGGGTACTAAAAGGTTTCAATTGTCATATATTCTTCCGGTTGTGTCAAGTAGATAGATGTTCCAGGCTCAGCAATACATCAATCGAAACTAAAACAGTCAGCAGATGTGGAAAATGAGCGAGTTCATCTGTAGTAGCAAATTCGGAGCTTATTTCCGTGCCGTGCTGAGATTCAGCAATCTGAAGACATATTTCTTCCATGGCTCAAGGTCATCATGTCAGCCTGTCTGAATCTGGTCCACATTTCCAAGCTATGGACCGAGGTTGAAGTTATCTTCATACCTAAGGCAAGGAAAAGCTCTCATGTGGAACCAAGGGCTCTCCGAGATATCAGCTTATCGTCCTTTCTACTGTAAGCCCTATCTCGAACAACTAAGGAGACTCTGTATATGACCCTGATCATCCCAGGCCTGCTTCACGGCGCGGAAACATGGACTTTATTAAAAGAGGATGAAGATATCCTTGGTCGCTTCGAGAGAAAAATTCTTCGTAAGATTTTCGGTCCCGTTTGCGTTTATGGGTTTTGGAGGAGAAGATTCAATCACGAACTATACGAGCTGTACAGCGACATCGACCTAGTCAAAAAACTGCGTATTGGACGTCTGAGATGGCTAGGACATGTAGAGCGAATGAACACCAACGCTCCGGCCCGCAGAGTCTTCGAATCTAACCCCGAGGGATGACGCAGTAGAGGGAATCATCGCCGTAGGTGGCGCGCACAAGTTCAAGGGGACCTCGACCAACTTTAAGTGCGCAACTGGAGGCAATTAGCTAAAGACCGAGCTAAATGGAGAGGCTTGTTGGTTGAGGCCCAGGTTCACCCCGAACCGTAGCGCCACCTAAGTAAGTAAGTAAGTAAAGAGGGTGTCGGGAAAGAAAAATGCATCGCAAACAAAGAGCGAGAAACCCTATTCAATTCGGCGAGCGCTGCTTTGGTCTAAAAACGATATGGTCAAGATATACCGCCTTAAAAGAAAATTTCACTCAAAGCTGAGCAATAAAAGGTCCGATAAGTACCAATTCAGACAACATACCATTAAATGGAATACGCCAAAAGATGCGCACAATTCAACCTCGACAGGAAATACAGCGGGTAGGGTATCGCAATACTGTTAGGTAGCCAAGCCGCAATCAAGGCACTGAACTAACTCGAGATCAGTTCCAGACTGGTAAGCGAAAGCCTTACGAAGATCAACAGACTGAAACAAGCTAATAAAGTAACTCTCTAGTCAAGCAGCTGATGCACCAAAAAGAAACGGCTTAGACATTGTTCTTGTGGAAGATAGGACCACACAAAATACGGGAAAAACTGAGAAAAGAAGAAGAGAGCAAATGGGTCAAACATTGGGATGATATCTTCTAATGGAGACAAGCGAAAGAACTTCTATGAAACTACAACCAGAAAGGTAGCAGAAGCAGAACCTGCCTAAGAGTTAGAAAGAATCGATTTTTCATTTTGACAGGCAAATTAATAGGTCACTACTGATTTCAAGGAGCACCTTATGAAACTGGGAATAGAGCAGAACGGAAACTGCAGATTATACTGGAACCTCGCTGAAACACCAGCACGCCTTCTTATGCAATGCGAAGTACTAGTCCACAAAAGAAGACATCGCCTAGGTGCCTAGCCTAGCTCTTAGCAGAGGACGATCTACCTTCGCTGGATCCACTTCAGATACTCAGCAAGCAGTTGGACTAGAGGAAGTTCTCTAAATCGACCATGTCACTAACTAGAGGCTTTGTTGGGGGTCATGATTTTTTTTTTTTTTTTTGCCGAAAGAGTGGTAGAAAACGCTGCTTCTCACGAGAAACAGGCCCGCTCCGTTTCAAGTAGTATGGGACTGGTACTCACTAAAAAACCGCCTTTGACGCTTTTCAACTTGACATCTTCCACTTTGGAGCCACTTTCGTATTACTTCAGAGTGGTGTCATTTTCTTTTCCCTCTGGGGATCCGCTTTTTATATTCGTCTCCTGATGCGGGTTATCTTTTTCTTGTCGGCGAGGCTTTCATCAGTTTCGTAAACTTTTTCGTTTCTTTTCACGTACATATGAGTCATCAGCATGTTCCAATTGGTTTCACTTTGCAGCATCAGTTGCGCGATGTTTTCCATCTTTGCCGTAGCTAGACTTAGACCATGTTGCTCCACCTCCTCGTTGATATGTCACATAACCTGGTTTAAACTCAGCTGCACGAGTTCTGTGCTTCGAGTTACAAAGACAGCTGCAAACATTATCCGCGTATCCTACTAGAAAGTATCTTTTGGCATTTTTAATCTCAGGAGACTGCCATAGGAGATATTCCAGAACTCTAGTCCCAGGAGAGACCCTTGAGCTGTTCCAGCGATAACATCTCTTTTCGCCTTCTTCCGTATGGTAGATAAGTACCCGGTTCTTAAGGTAGCTTTTTATAATACATACCAAGTACTTCGGTACGTTAAAATAGCTTTCTAGCACCTGAAGTATATCTCTCCATCTTGCGGAATGGCATTCTTAATATCCAAATTGACTAAGGTGCATATTTTGCGTGAGCGGTGGTCTCCTCCCTCCGCTTCCCAGGCAGCTTCCACTGTCGAATGACCACGCATAAGCCCGTGTTGATTGTTGGAGACTCCTCCGACTTCTTAATTGGTCAGAACAGTATGAGAGTTTTTCCAGTAATTTGCCCACCGCATACATAAGAGCCTGTAGGATGATACACAATTTAAATCTCCCTTACCTTCGCTGATCAGTGCCAGCCAATGGGTCGCAAAGACTTCTGCTCTTAGACAGCTGTTATACATATCAAGTAGCAAGCGTTGACATGTTTGCATTGCTTCCTTAAGCGCCTCTACTGGAATTCCATCTGGGCCTGGTGCTTTCTTACTCTTCAGGGAGGTCACTTCGTTCATAAGCTCTGCTTTGCTGAAACGTGGAACTTCTCCAACATCTATTTGACTATCCTCATCTTCTCTCAGCGGGTGGGTAGGAAAGAGTGTGCTGATCATGTTCCTCATGGATTCTGTGCACAATATTGGGTTTGATGTAGTTTTTTTTTTTTTTTGAGGTAGAAGGGGAGGAAGGCAGAGACTGACCCCTGGAGCACTGCGACCTAAAAAGATATTTTGTGCTATCCCCTGGTTAATTGATTTCGAATTTGTCAACTAGCTGAAATCAAGTTCATTAATGAAGCTAAGAATAGTTCGAGCTGAAGAAGAGGTGACGTCAGAAGGTGATGTAACGCCTTTATTAATTTCACAGAAATAGAAAATTAAAAATTTAATTAAAGTGCTTTAGCCTAAATCTGGCTATGGCCGGGCAATCACAGAGTATGCGATGGGCTGTTTCGGTGTCTTCAAGACAGAGACTGCACGTTTCCGATTGAACACACTCGATTTTCTTGAGATGGTACTTGAGAGAGCAATGTCTAGTTAGGAAGTCAGTAAGAATCTTAGCATTCTGTTTGTTCATTGATAGAATGTCTCTAGTTCTATTTTTTGAGAAGTTAATAAATTTCTTGGAATGCCTTAGGACGGGTTGAGCATTCCAGTGAGAGAGCATTTGTTCGCGTTCCCATGCAGAAGAGATGTGTGAGGATCAGTAATTAGTGAGTCAGGGAAGTAGGTCTGCAGAAGAAGACCTAATGTTTCGAAGTATCCCTGTGTAAAACTGCCATCAGGTTTTTGTAGAAGACCAATACCGTTGCTGTGGTTCTTGGATAGGGTTTTCTGGGCCTTAACAGCTGAAGGGAGATCATTTATGCTTTCACAGAAAGATTTCCATGTATCTTTCTTATATTCGCTCCATGAGTTGGTGGCTTTGGGTTTATTAAATAGCCTTCGAACCTTTATTTTGAGGGTGTCGAGCTCATTGTTCCACCATGGTACATCGCGGAAGTTAGTTCTGCTTTTGGGATAGCAGCTGGCTTCATATGCGCAGGTGATCTGAGAGCTAAGTTTTGAATCTTCTTCTTCAAGAGAATGAGAAGAGTCTATATTTGAACAGGAAGGAATAAATTCTCCCCTAAGGATTTCTGCATAGAGATTCCAATTGGTACGTTTGGGAGACCTCCTAGGGGTGATTGGGTCACGAATAGTTTCGATGTCAAACTTAATGTACATACGGTCAGACAACAAGAGCTCCTTAGAGACATGCCATTTGTAAACCTGCGGCAGGCGGCCGCAGAGGCCGCCTTTGCATGGTGCAGGTTTATTTGCAAGATTTTAAAGATGCTGGTCATTGGGACTTCGGGGAAGAGGTGAAGCCTGGGGGAGCTCTTATGAGTTTTTGCCGGGGTTTGCCTTTGACTCCTCGGTCCTTATGTTGTGTAGCTCTAGGTGCTGCTACAGAGCCGCTGGAGGAGCTAGTGGAGGTTGGACCAATAGTCGGGCGGGTCTTATTGGGTAGTCGACCAGCCTCAGACGTTGAGCGTGGAGTCCCAGAGTGAGAAGACTGGACAGGCCTTCGTTGCATTTGAGAGAGATGAGGGTTGTTTCTGTTCCGGCGGGCGAAGGTGGGAGGAGGAAGCGATTGCCTTGGAGTTGATTAAGGTCAACTGTGAATCACATTCTTTAGGAGAAGGGATAGGGAAGGGGGGGCGGGGGGGGGGGGGGGGGGGGCTTTCAATGAGGCACCCTCCCATGGAGTGAAACTAGGGACAATGCCTTTGACCCATTCTGCCGTAGACCGGTCTTTGCAATTTAGGACTAGCCATCCTGGACGGAAAGATGTACCGCAGAATTTGGGTTTCACTTTCTCGTCCGTGAGGCTGATAATGCGCTCAAAGATGGAGTCTTGGATGGAAGTCATTTGCTCGTTGTTAAGCAGGGTTTCTGGAAAGTTGGAGTCGATGATCTCTATCGTGAAAACCTCCAAAGTTTGCTTAAAGGTGGTAAGTGGCACTATAGGAGCAGGCTTGATAGATGTGGGAGCCACATCTGTTGCTCTTGCATGTGGTGCAGTTTTTGTCTTTTTTGGCTCCGAAGCCAGAGGAGAAGAATTAGAGCGGTCTCTTTTGCGGCCGCTGGGGATTTCGGCTTTCTCTCTGGCTTCCTCAGGAGATACGCCTTTGGAGACGAGCCATTTCAAACGTTTGCGAGCGGCTCCGCTAAGTCGTTCTAGTGTAGTTTTTGAGGTGGAGGGCTGAGAATCAGCCGACAGAGGTGGGGCGAGGTCCTCTTCTGCGCTAGCGATTGAGGAGAGGTCTTCTGGGAGAACAATGTCCATTGGTGTGGATGCGTTTAGAGCAGCATCTTGCTCTTGGGTTTTTTTTATTGGAATTATAAATTTTGTTCCCACGAGAAGCTAGGGAAAGAAATACACCGAAGGCAGAGCCCCGCATGCCAGCGGCGGGGAATTATATTTAAACCAGAGGTGCCCAATAAACTGGAGTTCACCGTTAGAAGACGCACTAACGTAGTGCCATTCATCACATGGGCACGGTAGTTATACACCTGGGACTACGGGTTTTGTCAAGTTTTCCTCTTTATATCCGCCATATTCAGTATACAACAGGGACACCTCGAGTAGGATGTGGCTCTTCACCACGTATGGACGGTCTTACGGAAAGGCTGCTCAGCAGCTCAATTCCTCTGGTTCCTTTGCCTGGAACCTTGCCCCCAAGGGCAAGGTAGTTGATGTAGTTATTCTCATCCTTCTTGTGACGATTTTATGACCAAGACCCTATAGGTTTTCATCCACTTCTTGTATAAGTGACCGCTATTTGTTTGCCGTGCTCTGTATGATGGCATCTCGGAGCTTCTTCCTTGCTAATTTGTGTTCCGCCAACCTCTGTGCCGCTTCTGGTCCTCTTTTCGCTCACTGTGCCGTCCTCTGGAACTGGGGACATTTTTTCCTGAAATCGGCTATGTCCGTCGTCCACCAATATATCGGGCGTCTGCGATTTGCTGAGCATTTTCGTGGCATTGACGAGTTACAATCTTGATATATGAGCCTCATAGTATCTTCTACCAGTGCCTCTGCATTTTTTGCTTCCAATGATTCCCTTGAAGTCCGTATTGTGTTCAGTTCTCTTCGTAATGTTTCCGAAAAACGTATACTATTCATTCTTGCGACGTTTCATTTCGGCTGGATTGTTTCAGCTATGGTTGGAGCTAACTGGACGTATAAGTCTAACCAGAATGTGACATACTTCTAGGTTCTGCCAGTATAATCCTCTTTGACTTCCGAGCCAGATAATCTTATCGCCAGTCGCTCTGACGCAAAAAAGACACTAGGTATGATTTCTTGGTAGTCGAGTCTCCTAAATGTCGACATCGTTCCTCTGCTAAGCACAATCAGACCCAATCTGGCTGTCATTTCCATTATGCGTTTTCCTCTGGTGTCCGGAAATGGCATACCCCACTCTACCGCCTTGGCATTTAGGTCCCCAGCAACTATTACTTCTCTGTAAATTTCCCGAAGATGATCCTCAAGCTCCCGCAGTTTTTCGCAGAAGTCCCCTATTCTTTCGTTAGGAGTAAAATAGCAGCTTATGAAGGTCACTCGTTTGCTTTTTATCCATTCGAAACCATTTACAGACCCGCGGTCTTCAACAAGTATTTTGGTCGAATCCATAATCCAAATAGGTGCCTTGCCTAGATTATCCGAAAACCATGATGAGCTGTCCCCCTGCTGATATTGTTCGCTGATGATGAGTACATCTGCCTCCTTTTCGGAACAAAGTTGCGTTAGCAGATCATTTGCTGTTCTATTCCTGTTCATATTGCACTGTAATAATAATTATCAGTTTTGGGGCACAGTAGATCTACTATAGGTCGCCATACCATACATCTACATCTACAAGTCCTTCACCTTAAAGAGGATGCCGCAATTAATTCCTAGAAATGATTACCAGTCAAGACAAAATTAATTAATTTCCAGTTCACCTTGTACCATAATTAATCAGATTCAGAAGGACCATACTTCCCAAAAGGCGTTCTGTAAGTGGTAGGAGTATATACGTTACACATTGTTTTTCAGATAAAAAAAGATCCGAATTTTGAAAATAGACTACTGTCTGATGGGAGACTGCACAGATTTCGGCCCATTCCTTATAAGCCCCAGTGCGCCACAAGCCATCATCATCTCCTCACTATACGAGCACTTCAGCCACAAACTTTTCAGTTTAAGAACCAGATTCGAAAACAAATCTCAAGGGAACGAGAAAAATTCCATGAGAACTCCAGCATCTGTGCCGAATATTGCCAAAAGTTTTCTCTTCAAAATATGTTTTTGAGAATAAATTATGACAAAAATGAAAGCCAAGTGAAATTTGTCTTTCGATTCCATCCCCTAAAATGGTATCTACCTGTGAGTAGGTGTGTGTGTGTGTGTGTGAGGGTTGTTTGAAAAGATTTTGCGGATTTTCCTCGTTTCGAAAACAAAATCACAACAAGAACTGAACCGAATAAAACAAAAAAGGGTTGACGTCGTCGTCGTTATGATCGTCGTGAACGAATCCTTGATGGAATTGATTATTATTATCAACGTCCGTAATGTAACCCATATTGGAGAGTATTCGCCCTACGGACACTCGATTCGTTCTTCGTCCGAAAACACCTACGTATTTCGAGGTACGAAGTCCAATGCGTTGGCCGATGATTGTCGACGGCGCGGCGCGTCACTGTGAATCGAATTTTTTTCGGTCTATCACCCTCGAATTGGTGCAATTTTTGCCCGAAGCTAATTTTCGATTGAACAATATTTTCAATCAAAACATTAATATGTTGCGATACTGATGAACTGGTGGGCGAGGGCGGCGTCTGTCGTCCGGTTGTCAGTGTGGATATAAGCGGAGCCTGCAGTCATTTGGAGGTTAATCAACGCTTATTGGGGGATCTGTATCTTCTACGTTTTATTGAATATGAACGCATGCCAAGGTTCGAATTATTACTCTGCTTGCTTAGACAATGTACATATGTACATAGGTACGTGTATCCAGCTCAGTTCAAATCCAGTTATGAACTAAGCTGTATCCTAACAACTTGGAGGCTGCTAATGCAGTGTTGATAACATAAGCTGACAGCAGGTATCCTTCCGACCCAAACAATTATCAATTTGCATATCAATTGGGTAAATCAAGAATAACAGCCATGCATCATCTAATATGTGTTCATGCCCCCACGGAAGAAAAGGACCCTGCCACCAAAGAGTGTTTCTACGAGCTCCTCGACAAGACATAGGAGCAATGTCCTAAATACCACGTTATAATCGTATTGGGCGATTTTAACGCCAAAATAGGAAAGGAGGACGTCTTTGGTAGGGCAGTCTGTAAGTATAGCCTACACGACACCACGTCTGATAACGGACTAAGGCTAGTTGATTTCGCTATGGAGCGAAATGTCACCATAGCAAGCACTTGGTTTCCTTATCTCGATATTCATAAGCAGACATGGCGGTCCAATGATCACGTAACGATCAACCAAGTTGATTATATTGCGATCGACGGAAGGCATGCCTCCAGTATTCTGGATTTCCGGACCTTCCGAGCGGCCAACATAGACTCGGATCATTACGTTGTTGTAGCCAAGGTACGAATGCGGATATCCCAATCTGAGCAACAAAGAAGAATCACTGTGAGAAAATTTAACGTCGAAAAGCTACAATCGCAAGAGACCGCCAAACTCTTCGCTGAACGCGTATCCCGAAATCTCTCAATCACCCCTATGCCACCAGCATCAAGTGCCGAAGACCAGTGGCAACGCTGCCAACATGCCATCAGAAACGCCGCGACTGATGTGCTGGGTCTCGCTCGCTCACTACCGCGAAACCCCTGGTTTGACGAAGAATGCCGGCGAGTGCATGCAGCAAAACAAGAAGCATACAAAGCGGCGCTGCAAAGGAAGACGAGAGCTGCTCATGAGCTCTACGAGCAAAAGAAGAAGAAAGAGCATGAGAAGCTCGCGTTTGAGAATATCGAGAGTTTATACTCCAGGAACAATGTACGGCAGTCTTATCAAAAGGTAAAAAGAACGTGTCAGAGGAACAATGCCCGTACAGAAACCTGTAGAGATGAAAATGGAAACCTCGTAGTAGAATCACAGTCGGTGCTGAGAATATTGAAAAACTACTTCTGCAGACTGTATAACGGCGACGATGACCAACATCCCGCTGTCAGGGAGAATGAACCATTCAACATAGACGATGATAGTCAAAATTTCCGTCCACCTAACCAAAACGAAGTGAGGATAGCACTATCCAAGCTAAACTCCAACAAGGCTGCTGGACCTGACGGCTTACCGGCCGAACTTTTCAAGGCAGCTGGGGATGAATTGGTACAGTGCATACACCAACTCATCTCTAAGATTTGGTCAGACGAGTGCATGCCTGATGAATGGAACCTCAGCATCATTTGCCCGATCCACAAGAAAGGAGACCCCCTCAACTGCGCCAATTATAGAGGCATCAGTCTCCTCAACATCGCATTCAAGATCTTTTCTGCGATACCCTTTTATCAACAGACTGATTGGACCCTTTCAGTGCGGTTTCAGGCCAGGAAAGTCCACCATCGATCAAATCTTCACACTTCGGCAGATCCTGGAGAAAACCAAAGAATTTCAAATCGATACTCACCACCTCTTTAAGGATTTCAAGGCCGCCTATGACAGCATCTATAGAGAAGAGCTTTATAGAGCCATGTCTATTTTTGACATTCCTGCCAAACTTGTCCGTCTGTGCAGGATGACGATGGAGAACGCTCGCTGCTCCATCAACTGCGGTAATGACCTCACCGAGACCTTTGATGTCAAAAAAGGTTTTAGACAAGGTGACGCGCTGTCATGTGACTTCTTTAATATTGTACTTGAACGGATTGTGCGGAACTCACAAGTCAACACCAGAGGCACAATCTAGCCAAAGTCCATACGACGACGATATTGACATTATTGTAAGAACTTAGTGATGCGTTTGCAAGCATTGAATCAGAAGCAGCCAAAATGGGTTTAGCGACAAACTAGGGCACAACCAAGTACATATATGCTGTCAAAAAGAAGGGACAATCAACACAGACGAATTGGACAGAACGTCACAGTGGGCAGCTACGACTTCTAAGTTATATGCGACTTTGTCTACCTCGGCTCCTGCTATCAACTTTGTCAGTGATACCAGCGCAGAAATCAAGCGAAGGATAACTCTCACTAATCGCTATTTTTTGAGCTATTAAGACAGTTCAACTGTAAAGCCCTATCTCAAGCAATCAAGGAGACTCTGTATAAGGCCCTGATCATCCCAGAAGCAGATGAAGATATCACTGGTCGCTTCAAGAGAAATTTTTTTCGTAATATATTCGGTCCCATTTGCTTTGACGGGTTTTGGAAGAGAAGATTCAATGACAAACTATACGAGCTGTACAGCGACATCGTGTACGTATATTTGGCGCAACAGCTCTTTAAGTGCCAGGGCCTAACTTTTCGCAACCATTCATGTTGTGTGCGTTATATTATTCACACGAATGGAAGGGACCATTAGTTTAGTGCCGTATCCGAAGGGCAATTTGTTTTGAGAAGCCTTTTCGAGACAACAATACTCTCGGATGTTTGTCAGACGCTCGAGAGAGGTGGAACCGTGAAAAAACTTGTTGGTATTTTTCTGGGATTGGAACTCGGAACCTCACGCGCAGTGATCCGACACACTAACCACTTACGCCACGGCGCCCACACAGCGACATCGACCTAGTCAAAAAACCGCGTATTGGACATTTGAGATGACTAGGACATGTAGAGCGGATGGATACCAAGGCTCCGGCCCTCAGGGTCTTCGAAACCAACCCAGTACAACCGTAGGTTAGGTTAAGTTGGGTATGTGGATTGGCAGGGAGAGACACTTTCTGCCACGCTCAGGTTAGCATTGACCCATTGTGATACCCGTAGCGGAAATGTAATCCCTTACCCATTGAAGCCTAGTGGAAACCGGCAAAAAAAAACTAACTCAATCACTTACTTCGTTTCTGCATACAAACCACTCTGATGATTTGATGAAGTTCAGCATCTTTCCTGTCGAAACGCTGGAAAGCTCCTCGAGATCCTGGAAAAAATATTTACCAAGGAACTTTTTCCTGGAGTATTGAAGACTCGGAAAGTGGCACAGGAAGTTGGTAGTGTCCTCAAAAGCTCCCTTGTCATCACAGCCTCTACAGAGTTCCTCCTCTGCCTGGCCTAGTTCCTTTAAGTGGTACCGCAGAGTGTTCTGCCCCGTGATGATGCCCACGAAAGCTGTCTTTCCGAGTAATTCTCTCAGTCCTTACTTTGTCGAAGGATGGCTATAGCTTCTTAGTGGTGGTCCATGGAGGTCCATCTTGTGTTCGCGTCTCTAATGGCTTTATTCCCTGCAACGAGCTTGAGTGTGCAAGACGTGATGCACACAGGGAGAGTCGGCTTTCTCATTGCCTGGGATTCCCTCGTGTCCACAGAACGATACCTTGTACTGCGTTCCAAGAACCCTGAGCTCTTCTCGACAACACTTCACAAGCAACAACACTTGCTCACCGTAGGTCATAGCACAAGTTTAAGGGGACCTCGACCAGCTTGCTAGCTAAAGACCGAGCTAAATGGAAAGACTTGTTATTTGATGCCCAGCTTCAGTTCAAGCTGTAGAGCCACCTAAGTAAATACCTAAGTAATCATGGGTTTATAACACAAGGCTACGCCAATCCCTTAGTTATAATAATAAAGGGAGCCAGGAGTCCAGCATTACTGGATAAATGCAAAATGACCTCAACAAAATAAATGAATGGTACCAGCCAGGAGGGTTAAAAGTCAACCTCACCAAAACAGTCATCATTCCATTTACTAAGAGCACTAAGCCATACCGCCCCAAGGTATTTCTTTCAGCTCTCACCCGCGACCCTCATAAATGATTAGCGGGTTATTGAAAATTGATGTATGTATGTAACAAAATATCTGGGTGTAACTGTTGATCAATAACTGAAGTGGAAACCTCATCCAAACTGAACCATCGATAAGGCAACCAATACCTTCTGGGGTTGTTCCAGACTTTTTGGTAAAAAAATGTGGTCTAAAGCCTAAAATGTTTTTCTGTACTTACCTTACCATCGTCACCACAATCCTCACGTACGTATAACTAATATGGTGGGAAAGGGCTATACAAGTCTATTCCCATTCCGCCCTGCAACAAATGCAAAGATTGGCCTGCGTAGGCATTACAGCATTACAGCACGCTAACTTTGAATCTCTGAAGATTATAGGTATCAGGAAACATTGAGGAAGGCAAGTTATTCCACATTTGTGTGGTGTGGTTAAAAAACGATCTTCTGTATTTCACTGTGTGCCCGAAAACAGGTTTAAGTATATACGGACGTGCGGAAGAGGCCGTACGTGTACTACGATGGAACTGACGAAAAGGAGGGACACAACTATATATTTCATCCGAACACTTGTGATGGAAGTATCGATATAGGAGCGCTAAGCATCCTACATTCCGGTGGTGTTCAAGCGAAGGAATTAGGTTGCAGATAGGCTGATCATCGATCAATCTACAAGCTTGACGCTAAACACGATCAAGTAAACTTAAGCAGGTTGCCGGAGCTCCCGCCCAAACATGCGAATTATATTCAAGTTTTGGGTGGGTGTATGCTTTATAGATAGTGGCCAAATCAGTTGGAGTGAAAAAACGTTTACATCTTTTGAGGAAACCAAGGCATCTAACACCACCTTTAGCAGCATCAGTAATCTGCTGGTTCCCACGTAAGTCTGGGCTAATATGCATTCCGAGCATAGACAAACCATTAGATTCCTCTAGATCAACTCCATTCATTCTTAGTTTGGCCACGTTGGTGTAACGCTTAAGTGACAGCAGACAACACTGGGTTTTTGACGCGTTGAACTCAACTCGGTTTTTAACATCCCAGTTGACGATTGCATCAATATCAGAGTTAAGTTCGGTTGACATTTGCTGCCGCTGGGACTCTACAACTTGGGGCCCTTGTCGTGGAGTCATTAAAGAATAAGCAAAGTCAAGAGTTCTGTCATCCGCGAAGGAGTGGATTGGGTTGCGAGTAAGAGAGAGTAGGTCGTTGATAAATATTAGAAAAAGGATCGGAGAGAGGGCTGAGCCCTGTGGAACACCAGCAATAGTTGAAAAGGGGGTAGAAGTATATCCATCTAACAGAACTTATATTGATCGATTACATTAAAAGCTCGCAATCCATTTCGAAAAGTTATCACCAACACCATAAGCTTGTAGCTTGTTAACCAGGGCAATATGCCATACCCTATCGAAAGCCTTGTAAATATCAAGAGCAACTATTCTGCATTAACCATGTTGATGGATGCAATGGTTCCATTTATCCGACAGGTAAGACATTAAGTCACCAGTGGAACGCTGTTGCCTGAAAATAACTGACGGTCATTAAGGAGATGGTTTCTTTCGAGGTATCTCATAAGATAGTAATTGGCAATGCTCTCCATCACCTTAGAAAGCACTGACGTTAAAGCTATGGGTCGGTAGTTAGAAGAGGAGGTTTTATCGCCCTTTTTGGGAATTGGCTGAACATGCACTATTTTCCACTTATCTGGAAAAGTGCCTTTGGAGTAGAATAAGTAGAAGATCTTGCGTAGAGGTTTGGCCAGCGTAGAAGAACGCCTCTTCAAAACAAGGGGCAGAATTCCATCTGTACCTAAAGATTAATTGCAGTTGAGATCTTTAAGGACGCTAGCTAGTGAACGGGCTCGGAAAAATATTTGTCCTAGAGAATATTGAACGCGATTCAGCATAGGTGGAGAAAGAGAGCTGTCTGTTAAGGTAGAATTTGCCGCGAATATTGCAGCAACCCGATCAGCTTTCTCTTTGGAGTCTGCGATAGTCATATCATTATAGACAAGAGCTGGGATTGCTGATGAGGCGGATCCTTTAATTCTTTTAACAAAAGACCAAAAAAATGTACTACCTTTAGGTCATTGCAGTATTTTTAGCTTCACTTTTGGTCTCTTGGGCCCCGTGGCGTAAGTGGCTAGTGTGTCGGATCACTCCGCATGAGGTTCCAAGTTCGAATCCCAGAAAACACCAAAAAGTTTTTCACGGTCCCACCTCTCGCGAGCGTCTGACAAGCATCCGAGAGTATTGTTGTCACGAAAAACCTTCTCAAATCGCCGTTCGGACTCGGTACTAAACTGTAGGTCCCTTCCATTCGTGTGAAAAATATAACGCACACAACATGAGTGGTTGCGAGAAGCTAGGCCCTGGCACTTAAAGAGCTGTTGCGCCAAATATCTTATTTTTTTTTTTTTATCTCGTTGGAATTAAGCACACTTCAAAAAGTGACGTTACAGTCATTTCTGGCCCGTCTGTAGAGACTCCGGTTTTCCTCAGTAGGTGTTTGGCACCATAACACAAAAGCATCTTCTTTCTTGCGCACAGTAGTTGCGCAATTCGGATTGAACCAAAGTTCTTGTTTTGGTTTTAGGCTAACTGATTTACTTGGAATGTAGGAGCGCATTCCAAGCAAAATTAGGTCTGTGATCATGTAAGCAGCGGCATTAACGTCTCTATCGAGAAAGCATAGCGACCAGTTAAAATCCCTAAAGAACGAATTAAGACCGCTCCAATCGGCATTCTCGTATTGCCAGATTGTTCTCCTAGGGAACTTCTTGTTAACTGAATGCAGGTTGGAGTACGAGAATTTAGCTGACACCAGACAATGATCCGAGCCTCCATTCGGGGCAGAAACCACAATTGAATATTTGTCCGGAAAAGAGGTTAAGAACAGGTCCAGAATATATTGGCCGTGATTGTCAACATCAGGAATGTGTGTTGGTCTGTCTACAAGCTGAGTGAGATAATTAGACTCAGCGAAGAAGATCTCGGTGTAGCAACCTTCAGGTGTGGTTGGTCCAGAGTGGCGAAGCCAACCAGTATTGTAGACATTAAAATCTCCCGCGACAACGATTTCAGTTTTAGGATGGCGAGAACATATATTGGTTATTAATTCAGAGATACATTCGAGGTGGTTATGAATTTGGGCTTCTGTACAGCAGCCAGAAGTGAATGGTGTGCTTCCTGATAGTAAATTTGACCCCAAAAAATTAAAAAATGGGTCATCTGACCTTCCAAATTGGGGCTGCAGCTGGAAGCTAAGTTCATTCTTAACATAGAGCGCGATACCTCTATGTGGCACAAATAACGGCACCATTTGATAGCCTGCTACAACAAATTCACTGGGATCAGTGTCATTGGTAAGCTGTGCTTCACTTGGTGCCATTACCGCTGGTTCGTGCTTGAATAGGTGGGCAGCAACAGCAAAGAAGTTGGTTCTTAACCCGCGAATATTAGCCAACGCAACCTCGAATTATAATCTACAAAACACAAATATACAAGGATAAACACTCCGCAATTAAATGACTGAACGCTATCTAATAATATGAGAATCCTACGTAAAAATTCTTCTGCTAGTGTTGGGCCTTAACAGTAGAGTAAAGACGTAGGTTCTCAACTAAAACTCAACGCACATTCATTTACCTACGTACCAGACTAAAAAAAACATTGGTGGTGGAATAACGGGAGGACTCATAATGTTTTTGTTATTTATAATAACTGCTACGATGTTGGCACTGCACTATTTGTATGTCAACTTAACACCTTAAGAAGGACATCATCATTGGAATGATCGAATTTCTCAGTCCCATCGTTGTCCGTTCGGTAGAGGTTTCACTGCATCTTTGTCATGAACATGTGCTTTAAGTCGTAAAATTCCATCGTTCTCCTCGCCTCCTGATCAATAAGGATTCTCACTCAATTAACCTAATCCCATTGTAAGTGACAACATGTTTACGTTAAGCATCAATTCATCCTCTGGCCATCCCTCATTTATGAATTGATCTCCAATTCCATGCGTTTGTGTTACAAATTACACCATAAAACCCAAGCATACCCACCTCCATATCCAAACGGATTCATGCTTTGCCTTTTATGATCGCAGTCGAGGTACGCAGCGGAAGCCGCCCTAGAGCTGTAACGAGAGACAAGACCTAATCTAAGTGGTCGTCTGGTCACTCACTCAATGCAGGATGACTAAATATAGAAACATCCTTCGTGTTTAGCCATCGTGTAGTTGCATAAAATTTTTGAAAATCAATTTCGAATCTCAATTGCCACATATCATCATCGCCGTCTTCGTCGTCGTGGTCGTGGTCGTGGTCGTCATCGCATTCATCCGTCATTCCATTCAGAATCTCGCACTTGATGTCAACTTGAAAACCCCAAAAGGCGAGGACAACGTCGAAGATGTGGACGAAGAGAAGGAGGATGGAAAGCACGCGTAAAATTGTTGCCACTTTCATGTCTCCTTAGCAAACAATGAATTCGATGTGAGTGCACGTCTCACTGTTCTGTGTGCTGGGTGGTATCGCGCGCAGGAATGAATGGAGAGGCAAATTGACTTCTTCTCGCCTGATCATCATCACCATCATCGTTTTCATCGGCTACGCGATCTTCATCGGTGAGGATCGTTTCGTATCTGATCCTCACTTTCATCTGAGGGCAGACTCTTGACGATCGGACTGTTGTTGATAAGTTGATGAGGTGTCCGATGATGAGGCGAGGTGTGTCAAGTGCTGCTTTGATGATGTACATTTTTTTCTTTTTTTTTTTTTGCTGCATCTTATTTATTATCCATGATGATGATGATGATCCGTTTGAGGAGGGGATCAGGAGGTGATGAAATTCTGCTAATTCATTGACAGTCATGGTTAACGAAAGGCTGGGATGCATTGAGAGGTGAACCAACTGGCTTCCTCTTTTGGTGAATGTACATCGCATGGTGTGTGAAGCGATGACTTTAGTTTTCATTGACACTTCTGACAATTCTGCGAAATTGTGATAAAAGTTCAAAATTTGTATCTACTTCTATCAGATTAATCAGAATCTTAATTTTCCTCCAGCTCTTCGCCATGGACCGGCTCCACAAAATGTCAGACTGTCAGATTTCCACTGTCGCGCTCCCCAAATATGACTTCAACTAAATTGGCTTTCTCGGAGTGAAGCGATTAGTTGCAATGATACGGTATTAGGGGCCATCAATCAAGGGCGACATTGAATGTCAAGGCACTAATTGAACACGTGCTTAACACCAACTGACAGATCCGTTGACAGGCGTGAATGCATTAAGAATTGGATCACTGTGACTTATGTGATGTCTAACTTCCTCATTGAAGTGATGGAAGAGATGTTTTCTCGTGTAGATGTTGAATGTATTTTTTAGCTTCTAGGAGTACTCAGCGTAACGTTAAATGCTATGTCTGGAGCTGGTGGTCTTTTTTGAAAGAAATTCAAACAAGTTGAAGTGTAAATGAGATGATTTTAGTGCAAGCATTTTTGTTTGTTTGCTTTTTTAAATGATGTTGGAGGAAATCAATTATACAAAATCGATACGAGTACCCTAAGCTCCATTTAGTGAAGCACGTCGTACAAGTAGAAATCTTATGAAAAATGAAAAATTCTATTGGACGCACTAAGTACGGAAGATATAAGTTTATTCGAACGTTTGAGCTCTATCCAGTACCTATACTAACTCACGGTGCAGAAAGAAGAGATTTCGACATAACTTACATTTCAAATGGTAGTCCTTGCGATTACGGGTACATGAAAGCACAAAGCTTTCACTCAGCCTAGGCTTACCAACATCTACTACCTTCACGTTATTAATCTTATTTGTCTTCTTCCTCCTTTTATCAGCGAGGTTATGATCCGAAAACAAGGGATAATAACCCTCCCACTTTACCGCATTTCTACTGATCCGCCTGTGGGGTTCGCCTTTTTGACCTCAGAAAATATCGGCAGGCCTGCCGATTTTGAATCACTCGGTTACTGAGGCCAATGAAATGCCGATGTCGTCGCATTTTTCTGATCCAGGCGTTTATAGGCCTGCCTTTCCTACATCGCGATGTCTTTGGAACGTGCATTGATATTGCCTTATCAACAGGGTTCAAATGATCTCTTCTTTGAACGTGGCAATACCAGCTGAGCCAGTCGCGCTCTATCTTTTGTACGATGGTTTCCTTGACGTGAAAGCTTCCACTTATCTTCGAACTTCTTATTCGATCAAGCTTTGTCACTCCTGCCGTCACGCGAATCATCTTCATCTCAGCTGCCGTTAATTTACTCTCATACCTTTTATATATCGTCCAACATTGTGAACCGTATGTGAGCGCTGGATGCACAACTGTGGTGTAGAGCCTTCCTTTTAACTTAGGGGGCATTTCGCGATCACAGTAGATAGTTGAGTTTTCTGGCCAATTCATCTACCCTACGCTTACGCGATATTTGATGTATAGTCATCACAAGTTGCTTTACTATTGATCATATATCCCAGATATTTGAACTTTCCGCACTTGGGAAGCACTGTTCCATTCAAATAAATGCCTGGAATAAGCCTGAGTGGATCAGAGAACGGGCAGCATAAGTACTCTGTCTTTTTTAAACTAATGCGATACCCATTTCCCTCCAGAGCGTCCACGCACACATCAAGTGCTCGTTGCAGGGATGTAGGATCCTCACTTATGATGGCTCCATCGTCAGCAAAGAATAACTGATGTACCTTGGGGTCCATCACTTTACCTTCAAGCAGATAATCAAGGACTGTAATAAAGAGCAAAGGACTTAAAACGCTTCCCTGGTGCACCCCGACTTTGATTGGGAACTCTTCGGTTACTCCAGCGGGGCATCTTACTCTTGTCTTTGCTCCCTCGTACATGTCCATGATCATCTGTACATAGGTCATCTGTACAGATCTCGTGGTTGTCTGTCGAATGCCTTATACTTTGGATTGCATCTGTTGTTGATTTACCCGAGACAAACCCGCACTGATCATCAGATAGCCGTATTATTTTTCGCAGTCGGCCACCTAATACCCGCTCAACGATCTTCATGGTGTGTGATATCAGCTTGATCGAACGGTAGTTATCACAGTTTCGTGTATCACCCTTCCTTTGTTTACAGGGAGAAGGTAACTTTCCCTCCATTGATTCGGCATTGGATCACCTCTCACGAATTTAAAGATGAGAATTCTGAGCCATCTGAACCCGATGTCTCCCGTCTTTTTCCAGAACTCAGAGGGCATCTCGTCTGGCCCAACCGCTTTTCGTTTTTCGGAGTATTTGACCGCCTCACTAACTTCTTCGACTGAAATGTCGAGTATTTCTTCACAGTTAGGGGTAGCTCTTGGAAAGTATAGCCGGGGAAACTGTTCATTTAAAAGTTCTTGGCAATACTGCCGCCACCTCTGCAGAATTTTGTCGTCATCCACAAGAAGCTGGCCATGAGCATTGTTAATGAACTTTGGCGAACGAATCTCCTGAGCATTCCTCCTTCTTTGGGCGGCTATTTTGAAGATGGTTGCGCTCTTGTTCATATTGTGTCTTCGCAGCTCCTGAATAGCCTGGTTTGCATCAGGAACCGGGGAAGATATTTTCTCCAGCTCCCGATACAGGCCCTCCGTACTCTCTGCTTGAAGCTGGGCGCACTTCTTCTTCGCTTTTTTCTTGCAACATCTGTATTCCATTTCGAGGCGAGCTTTTTCGTCACTATTATTAGAGGGGCACTTTGACCAAGCTTTGAAAGCCGCTTTCTTCTCATTTATCAGCTTCTTAGCTTCATCACTCCACCACCATGTTTCTTTGGCGTGTTGATGGTGGCCTTTTGAAGCTCCTAGCAGTGATTTGGCCTTCTTTAAGCAAGTTCGCTGTAGGGAATCCCACATATTTTGTGCTCTGCACTCTTCATCCTCAGCTCCGTTGATGGTGTGAGAGAGGTAATTTTTCATTACGAAAACAAAAGCCTCACCTTTTTCTTTGTCCAGATTGTACCACTTGATTTTCTCAGAGACCCTTGTTTGTTTGCGTTTCTTCGGTGTTTTCATAAAAATTGCTGTTAGCAGGAGACGGTGTTGCCGAGCGATTGCCTCTCCCAGGATCACTTTGCAATCTTTTACCCGAGGCTTCATGAAACTGGCTACCAAATGGTAGTCAATCTGAGTTTCATCTCCACCACTGCTGTAAGCGATCAGGTGTCGGCTTTGTTTGATGAACATGGTATTTAACACGATGTCTTCACCAGGAAGGTTCCTGGTGCCATATCCTAGTCCTCCATGGAAGTCTTCATAGTCTTCGTTTGATTTCCCGACATGTCCATTCAAATCTCCTCCAACAAACAGAAACTCTTCCTTTGGGATGTTCTTAATGAGATTGTGGAAATCTACCCAAAATCCATCTTTATCTCTCTGATTGCACCCACTTTGGGGAGCATATGCACTGACAATATTCCACACCTCTCCTTGTATTACTAGTTTGAGAGACATCAAACGGTCGCTGAACTTCGAAATGCTCAAGACGTTACCAAGTAGCTCTGCCGCAAGGATGATACCGATTCCGTTCTTAGCCTTTTCCGTTCCGTAGTAGAACATCTTGTAATCTTTTGTTCTAACGTCCAAGAAACGCGCCCGATTTCCGGTGTTTTTCCATTTCGTCTCTTGGACACACAAGATATTCACCCGCCTTCTTTTCATCATCTCTTCCAGCTCGTAACTTCGACCGGTCATGCTTCCAACGTTCCAACTCGCTACCCTCAAATTGCGTCCAAACTGTTTCATTATTTTGCTAGCCCCCGGAATCCGTATAGCTCTGACCCGAACATTTCTGCTCTGTCCAGGATCAGTACCATGCACAGCAGTGGTAGTGCCTGGCGGTGTAGTGCCTTTCCTTTTTGCAAGTATAACCATAATGATACAGTTTTGCAATATTACCATATTGCGATGGTGTTTGTTGTTTGACACGTGCATGCTCCTGTTTTAGTATTGTTTGATCTTTCCTCTATGACACCGGTAATCTCCAGTCGTGTCAACCCACGGACTCGCATGCACACTTGTGGGAGGATTTTTAAGGTAGTATATGTGTCGCTAGGCTCACTTGGGTGTTAGGGTGGTAGGTAGAAGTGGCAAATCTGTAAAACAGAGACCTAATTAGCACAGCTGTGCCGTTTTGATACCACGACCTTGGATGTTGATGTGTGTTGGTGAGGACAATCTAGAGCCAGCCTGTGCACTTTAAGAAGAGGGTTAGCTCATTTATGTTTTTACCCGAGATCTCCTTAAGTGAATTGTAGAAGGGTTTGCCTAATTCTTGATGTCTAGCCCTAGCTAGTGCTGGACAAGTGCACATGCAGTGGATAATTGTTTCCTTTTCGGTGGCTATGTTGCAACTACGGCAGTGTGTATTATATGGGATACCTAGTTTGGCTGCGTACTCTCCTACCGGCCAGTGTCCCGTGATTATCGCGATTGTACGGGCAATGTCTTTGCGCGTTCTGTTCAATAGGGCGGTTGTTTTGGTCTTGTTGTAGTTGGGCCACATCTTTCTGGATATGACGTAGTTCATTAACCTAGACCATTTAAGGATACCTTTTCTAAGAAAGATTGAGGAGATGTTTGCCTTAATTGCTCCGAGTGGGGTGTGAACAAGTTCCGCAAGTGAGCATTGAAGGGCTGAGCCCCGGCTGGCCAGTTCGTCAGCATGTTCGTTGCCATCAACGTTACTGTGGCCTGGAACCCAGACTAAAGTCACCATGCATTGGCCATCTAGCGAGGCCAGCTCCTGTCGGCATTCTAGTACTAATTTCGAGGAAATGGTTTCCGAGGCAATAGCTTTGATGGCAGCTTGTCTATCAATTAAAATAGCGATTCCTTGCCTTGGTAGTGTATTTGTGTGTGACTTGATTTGGCGACAGGCTTCGCGAATGGCGAGTAATTCCGCTTGGAAGACGCTGGCAGCGTCCGAGAGTCTATGCCATCTTCCGATGTTCAGGAACTCAGAGAAAACACCGGCACCAACCCCATAGTCCATTTTTGACCCATCGGTGTAGACTGTTAGATCGAAACCGCTGGTCGCCTGTCCATCTTGCCAATCTTTTCGGGTGTTATATTGCCTAGATCTGATTTGTACCCGGCCCCTCGTCCTAGGGGAATAATTAAGAAACTGGCCCTCCAGGTTGGGGGTTGTGCCGTCGGGGTAACTTCCCTACCACGTAAAAAATCGATGGTTCCGAAACAACCAAAAGCCTCGGATAAGGATGACTCAACTAATGACGACCCCAGCAAACGAAGTAAGGACAACGACCTTCGGATCTGTACGTGGAATGTTCCTTATCCTTTATAGACCACGTGCAGCCGAATAATTAGCAGAGGCCCTAGACTACTATAAAGCAGATATTACCGCCATCCAGAAAATGCGATGGTATGGGCCGGGCAAAAAGAGGATGAAAAACTGTGACATCTACTACGGTGATTGCTACAGAGGCAACAGGCAACGCTTATTCGGATGCGGATTTGTCATACGCGGCAGACTTAGGCAAGAAGTATTAAGCTTCCGACACATAAGCGAGCGTATTATGACTATCCGGATCAAGGCTAAATTCGCTAACATAAGCCTAATAAGTGTTCATGCCCCCACGGAAGAAAAGGACCCTGCCACCAACGAGTGTTTCTACGAGCTCCTCGACAAGACATATGAGCAATGTCCTAAATACGACGTTAAAATCGCATTGGGCGATTTTAATGCCAAAATAGGAAAGGAGGACGTCTTTGGTAGGACAGTCGGTAAGCATAGCCTACACGACACCACGTCTGATAACGGACTAAGGCTAATTGATTTCGCTGTGGAGCGAAATGTCACCATAGCAAGCACTTGGTTTCCTCATCTCGATATTCATAAGCAGACATGGCGGTCCAATGATCATGTAACGATCAACCAAATTGATCATATTGCGATCGACGCAAGGCATGCCTCAAGTATTCTGGATGTCCGGACCTGCCGAGCGGCCAACATAGACTCGGTTCATTACCTTGTTGTAGCCAAGGTACGAATGCGGATATCCCAATCTGAGCAACAAAGAAGAATCGCTGTGAGAAAATTTAACGTCCAAAAGCTACAATCGCAAGAGACCGCCAAACTCTTCGCTGAACGCGTATCCCGAAATCTCTCAATCACCCCTATGCCGCTAGCATCAAGTGCCGAAGACCAGTGGCAACGCTGCCAATATGCCATCAGAAACGCCGCGACTGATATGCTGGGTCTCGCTCGCCCACCACCGCGAAACCCCTGCTCCAATCGCAAGAGACCGCCAGACTCTTCGCTGAACGCGTATCCCGAAATCTCTCAATCACCCCTATGCCGCCAGCATCAAGTGCCGAATACCAGTGGCAACGCTGCCAATATGCCATCAGAAACGCCGCGACTGATGTCCTGGGTCTCGCTCGCCCACCACCGCGAAACCCCTGGTTTGACGAAGAATGCCGGCGAGTGCATGCAGCAAAACAAGAGGCATACAAAGCGGCCGGCGCTGCAAAGGAAGACGAGAGCTGATCGTGACCTCTACGAGCAAAAGAGACGGGAAGAACATCGGCTTCTGCAAAAGAAGAAGAAGAAAGAGCATGAGAGGCGCGCGTTCGAGCACATCTTCAGGAACAATATACGGAAGTTTTACCAAAAGGTAAAAAGGAAGTGTCAGAGAAGCAATACCCGTACAGAAATCTGTAGAGATGAAAATGGAAACCTCGTAGTAGAATCATAGTCGGTGCTGTGAATATGGAAAAACTACTTCTGCAGACTGTATAACGGCGACGGAGACCAACATCCCGCTGTCAGGCAGAATAAACCATTCAACATAGACGACGATAGTCAAAATTTCCGTCCACCTGACCAAAACGAAGTGAGGATAGCAATATCCAAGCTAAAATCCAACAAGGCTGTTGGACCTGATGGCTTACCAGCCGAACTTTTCAAGGCAGCTGGGCATGAATTGGTAAAGTACATACAACAACTCATCTTTAAGACGAGTGTATGCCTGATGAATGGAATCTCAGCACCGTTTGCCCGATCCACAAGAAAGGAGACCCCCTCAACTGCGCCAATTATAGAGGCATCAGTCTCCTCAACATCGCATACAAGATCTTTTCTGCGATATTGTGTGAACGCCTGAAACCTTTTATGAACAGCCTGATTGGATCCTATCAGTGCGGTTTCAGGCCAGGAAAGTCCACTATCGATCAAATCTTCACACTTCTACAGATTCTGGAGAAAACCCAAGAATTCCAAATCGATACTCACCACCTCTTTATCGATTTCAAGGCAGCCTACGACAGTATCTATAGAGAAGAGCTTTATAGAGCCATGTCTAGTTTTGACATCCCTGCCAAACTTGTCCGTCTGCGCAGGCTGCCGATGGAGAACGCTCGCTGCTCCATCAAGGTTGGTAATGACCTCACCGAGATCTTTGATGTCAAAAAAGGCTGTAGACAAGGTGACGCGTTGTCATGTGACTTCTTTAACATTGTACTTGAACGGATTGTGCGGAACTCACAAGCCAACACCGGACGCACAATCTATTACAAGTCTGTACAACTGCTTGCATACGCCGACGATATAGACATTATCGGAAGAACTCGGTGGGCTGTCACCGGTGCGTTTGCAAGCATTCAGGCGGAAGCGGCCAAAATGGGTTTAGCGATAAACGAGGGCAAAACCAAGTACGAGTATATGCTGTCAACAAGAAGGGAAAGCCAACACCGACGAATTGGACAAAACGTCACAGTGGGCAGCTTTAACTTCGAGGTAGTAAGGGACTTTGTCTACCTTGGCTCTGCTATAAATTCTACAAACAAGATCAGCGCAGAAACCAATCGAAGAATAACTCTTGCCAATCTCTGTTTTTTTGGGCTTATAAGGCAATTCAACAGTAAAGCCCTATCTCGAACAACTAAGGAGACTCTATATAAGACCTTGATCATCCCAGTCCTGCTTTACGGCGCTGAAACATGGACTTTATTGAAAGAGGATGAAGATATTTTTGGTGGCTTCGAGAGAAAAATTCTTCGTAAGATTTTCGGTCCCGTTTGGGTTGACGGGTTTTGGAGGAGAAGATTCAATCACGAACTATACGAGCTGTACAGCGACATCGACCTAGTCAAAAAACTGCGTATTGGACGTCTAAGATGGTTAGGACATGTAGAGTGAATGGACACCAACGCTCCGGCCCGCAGAGTCTTCGAATCTTACCCCGAGTGACGACGCAGTAGAGGGAATCATCGCCGTAGGTGGGGCGCACAAGTTCAAGGGGACCTCGACCAACTTGGAATGCGCAACTGGAGGCAATTAGCTAAAGACCGAGCTAAATGGAGGGGCTTGTTGGTTGAAGTCCAGGTTCACCCCGAACTGTAGCGCCACCTAGGTAAGTAAGTAAGATATCTGCTGGTAGCATTCCCGCGATGACACATATAACATCATCTGACACTATCCAATGTACACAGTAAACCCTCAGTTATGTGCACTCCGTCGATTGACGGAGTTACTCGTTTTTGCGTACGACTTAATTGTCAATGCTTTGGTCCATATTGGTGCCACATATTGTACATTATGACTAACTGCACCACCCTTGACAGAACTAGTCCCCTTTGTTGTCTGGGTCCTCCAATGTTCATCATTATCCTGAAGAAGGCAGCACTCACCTTTGCAGCTTTGTAGCACCTTCTTTTAAGGTGTTCGCCGTAAGCGAGCCTAGCATCGATAATCACACCTAAGTATTTGATAGCCGGTTTTGATTTTATTTCAGGATCACCTACCCTGATGGTGATTGTTTCTATTTTTTTCTTATGACTGCTTACTAGCACAGCTTCTGTTTTATGTTCTGCGAGCTCTAACCCAACTACTGCCATCCACCGCCTCACTTTTCGGATACATTCATACAATGTCCAGGCTTTTTTTTTTTTTTTTTGGTTGCGCCAAGGGATGTAGTAATCTTCGAAAGATACTTGTAGCCCGGGCTACTAGCATGCACGATTCGCAAGCCCGAATAATCGATGCCAGGAATGCGCCTACGTACTAATCCACACCCTGCACACATCTACCACTCTCCCCGCGGGACTGCCGGAAGGTATTACTTCGCGGGACTGGTTAGCAATTAATGCTATACTTCTTGTATTGCTGTTTCAGCTCCCCTTGCTCTCTCAATTATTCGGAGCTCTTTTTGCACATTCGTTATAAGTATAAAAATTTCCAGCCAATTCTCCTCTAACCGCAGCATTTGGTCTATAAGGAATGGTGGACTTAGCAGGTTATTTCTCCATTCCGTAAAGCGATTGCAATGGAATATTGCGTGCTCTATATTTTCCTCCTGGTCTGGACAATGTGGACAGAGAAGTGAGTTATCATATCCAAATCTGTGTAAATATTTGCGGTAGCCGCCGTGACCCGATAGAAACTGCGTAAGGTGATATTTGCAGTCCCCAAACACTTGCTTTGTGCAGACCCCAATGGTGGGGATCAGCTTGTAGGTCCATCTACCTTTTGTACTATTTTCCCACCTGACTTGCCACATAGCTAGTGATGTTGCCTTCTCCTCCGCCTTTATGCTCTTGACGATATCTGCTGACAATACCTCTTGATGACTCGAGGTTCTCCTTTCGTAGATCCTTACCATCTCATTTACGAGGATGTCGATGGGGATCATTCCGGCTATGACACAGGCTGCTTCGTCCGATATTGTTCGGAAACCGCTGATTGTTCTTATCGCGCATAGCCTGTATGTTGACGATAGTTTTCTCCGTGTTTCTATCGTCGCTAACTTCGCCGCCCAAATCGGTGCAGCGTATAGTAGAACCGAGCTAACCACTCTGAAAGTAGAATCCGTCTAGCATATCCAGGGCCACCGATGTTTGGGAGTATTCGAGAAAGGGATGCCTGCAGTAGTGAAGCCTTCTTGCTTGAGTATTCCACGTGTGTTTTAAACCTTAACCTGTTGTCGAGCATTACTCCTAAGTACTTAACTGCTTCCTTGGTTCTTATAGTCTGAGTTCCGACTTGAATATTCGCATATTGAACAGCTTTTCGACTTGTTATAGGAACAGTTTCAGTTTTGTTGTCTGCTAATTCTAAGCCGGCGGATCGTAGCCAGTCTTTAATTTTTCCGATTGCTTCGTTTGTCGCTGATTCTTTTTCGTGGATGTATTTAGCCACGGTGACCACGGCGATGTCGTCAGAGAACCCGATTATTTTAACTACTTACTTACTTACTTACTTAGGTGGCGCTACGGTTCGGGGTGAACCTGGGCCTCAACCAACAAGCCTCTCCATTTAGCTCGGTCTTTAGCTAATTGCCTCCAGTTGCGCACTCCAAGTTGGTCGAGGTCCCCTTGAACTTGTGCGCGCCACCTACGGCGATGATTCCTTCTACTGCGTCGTCCCTCGGGGTTGGATTCGAAGACTCTGCGGGCCGGAGCGTTGGTGTCCATTCGCTCTACATGTCCTAGCCATCTCAGACATCCAATACGCAGTTTTTTGACTAGGTCGATGTCGCTGTACAGCTCGTATAGTTCGTGATTGAATCTTCTCCTCCAAAACCCGTCAACGCAAACGGGACCGAAAATCTTACGAAGAATTTTTCTCTCGAAGCGACCAAGGATATCTTCATCCTCTTTTAATAAAGTCCATGTTTCAGCGCCGTAAAGCAGGACTGGGATGATCAAGGTCTTATATAGAGTCTCCTTAGTTGTTCGAGATAGGGCTTTACTGTTGAATTGCCTTATAAGCCCAAAAAAACAGCGATTGGCAAGAGTTATTCTTCGATTGGTTTCTGCGCTGATCTTGTTTGTAGAATTTATAGCAGAGCCAAGGTAGACAAAGTCCCTTACTACCTCGAAGTTATAGCTGCCCACGGTGAGGTTTTGTCCAATTCGTAGGTGTTGGTTTTCCCTTCTAGTTGACAGCATATACTCGTACTTGGTTTTGCCCTCGTTTATCGCTAAACCCATTTTGGGCGCTTCCGCCTCAATGCTTGCAAAAGCACCGGTGACAGCCCGCTGAGATCTTCCGATAATGTCTATATCGTCGGCGTATACAAGCAGTTGTACAGACTTGTAATAGATTGTGCCTCCGGTGTTGGCTTGTGACTTCCGCACAATCCGTTCAAGGACAATATTGAAGAAGTCACATGACAGCGCGTCACCTTGTCTAAAGCCTTTTTGACATCAAAGATCTCGGTGAGGTCATTACCGACCTTGATGGAGCAGCGAGCGTTCTCCATCGTCAGCCTGCACAGGCGGACAAGTTTGGCAGGGATGTCAAAACTAGACATGGCTCTATAAAGCTCTTCTCTATAGATGCTGTCATAGGCGGCCTTGAAATCGATAAAGAGGCGGTGAGTATCGATTTGGAATTCTTGGGTTTTCTCCAGGATCTGCCGAAGTGTGAAGATTTGATCGATGGTGGACTTTCCTGGCCTGAAACCGCACTGATAGGATCCAATCAGGCAGTTGGTAAAAGGTTTCAGGCGTTCACACAATATCGCAGAAATGTTGAGGAGACTGATGCCTCTATAATTGGCGCAGTTGAGGGGGTCTCCTTTCTTGTGGATCGGGCAAACGATGCTGAGATTCTATTCATCAGGCACACACTCATCTGACCAAATATTAGAAATGAGTTGGTGTATGCACTCTACCAATTCATCCCCAGCTGCCTTGAAAAGTTCGACCGGTAAGCCGTCAGGTCCAGCAGCCTTGTTCGATTTTAGCTTGGATATTGCTATCCTCACTTCGTTTTGGTCAGGTGGACGGAAATTTTGACTATCATCGTCTATGTTGAATGGTTTATTCTGCCTGACAGCGGGATGTTGGTCTCCGTCGCCGTTATACAGTCTGCAAAAGTAGTTTTTCCATATTCTCAGCACCGACTGTGATTCTACTACGAGGTTTCCATTTTCATCTCTACAGATTTCTGTACGGGTATTGCTTCTCTGACACTTCCTTTTTACCTTTTGGTAAAACTTCCGTACATTGTTCCTGGAGAATAGACTCTCGATATTCTCAAACGCGCTTCTCATGCTCTTTCTTCTTCTTTTGGAGAAGCCGATGTTCTTCCCGTCTCTTTTGCTCGTAGACCTCATGAGCAGCTCTCGTCTTCCTTTGCAGCGCCGCTTTGTATGCTTCTTGTTTTGCTGCATGCACTCGCCGGCATTCTTCGTCAAACCAGGGGTTTCGCGGTGGTGGGCGAGCGAGACCCAGCACATCAGTCGCGGCGTTTCTGATCGCATGTTGGCAGCGTTGCCACTGGTCTTCGGTACTTGATGCTGGCGGCAAAGGGGTGATTGAGAGATTTCAGAATACACGTTCAGCGAAGAGTCTGGCGGTCTCTTGCGATTGTAGCTTTTCGACGTTAAATTTTCTCACAGTAATTCTTCTTTGTTGCTCAGATTGGGATATCCGCATTCGTACCTTGGCTACAACAAGGTAATGATCCGAGTCTATGTTGGCCGCTCGGAAGGTCCGGACATCCAGAATACTGGAGGCATGCCTTGCGTCGATTGCAATATGATCAATTTGGTTGATCGTGACATGATTATTGGACCGCCATGTCTGCTTATGAATATCGAGATGAGGAAACCATGTGCTTGCTATGGTGACATTTCGCTCCACAGCGAAATCAATTAGCCTTAGTCCGTTATCAGACGTGGTGTCGTGTAGGCTATGCTTACTGACTGTCCTACCAAAGACGTCCTCCTTTCCTATTTTGGCGTTAAAATCGCCCAATACGATTTTAACGTCGTATTTAGGACATTGCTCATATGTCTTGTCGAGGAGCTCGTAGAAACACTCTTTGGTGGCAGGGTCCTTTTCTTCTGTGGGGGCATGAACACATATTAGGCTTATGTTAGCGAATTTAGCCTTGATCCGGATAGTCATAATACGCTCGCTCACGTGTCGGAAGCTTAAGACTTCTTGCCTAAGTCTGCCGCGTATGACAAATCCGCATCCGAATAAGCGTTGCCTGTTGCCTCTGTAGTAATCACCGTAGTAGATGTCACAGTTTTTCATCCTCTTTTTGCCTGGCCCATCCCATCGCACTTCCTGGATGTCGGTTATATCTGCTTTATAGCAGTCTAGGGCCTCTGCTAGTTTTTCGGCTGCACGTGGTCTGTAAAGGGACAGAACATTCCACGTACAGATCCGAAGGTCGTTGTCCTTATTTCGTTTGCTGGGGTCGTCATTAGTTGAGTCATCCTTATCCGAGGCTTTTGGTTGTTTCGGAACCAGTAGTTTTTTACGTGGTAGGGAAATTACCCCGACGGCACAACCCCCAACCTGGAGGGCCAGTTCCTTAATTATTCCCCTAGGACGAGGGGCCGGGTACACCGGTGCCAGTAGTCCACTACGGGAGTATGAGCGCTGCCGTTGGCCCATTAAGGGCTCCTCCGCCACCATCTCTATTCCAATGTCCTGACCAACATTGGAAATTCCTTACCGACCTGTGATCCGAATACGTCGAAGCAGCTCGCGCAAGGTATTCACTAAGTTCAACCTAACTGGATCTATAGACGCCACCGTTGACTCCGTCTAGGGAATTCGTCTTACTTACTTACTTAGGTGGCGCTACAGTTCGGGGTGAACCTGGGCCTCAACCAACAAGCCTCTCCATTTAGCTCGGTCTTTAGCTAATTGCCTCCAGTTGCGCACTCCAAGTTGGTCGAGGTCCCCTTGAACTTGTGCGCGCCACCTACGGCGATAATTCCCTCTACTGCGTCGTCCCTCGGGGTTAGATTCGAAGACTCTGCGGGCCGGAGCGTTGGTGTCCATTCGCTCTACATGTCCTAGCCATCTCAGACGTCCAATACGCAGTTTTTTGACTAGGTCGATGTCGCTGTACAGCTCGTATAGTTCGTGATTGAATCTTCTCCTCCAAAACCCGTCAACGCAAACGGGACCGAAAATCTTACGAAGAATTTTTCTCTCGAAGCGACCAAGGATATCTTCATCCTCTTTTAATAAAGTCCATGTTTCAGCGCCGTAAAGCAGGACTGGGATGATCAAGGTCTTATATAGAGTCTCCTTAGTTGTTCGAGAGAGGGCTTTACTGTTGAATTGCCTTATAAGCCCAAAAAAACAGCGATTGGCAAGAGTTATTCTTCGATTGATTTCTGCGCTGATTTTGTTTGCTGAATTTATAGCAGAGCCAAGGTAGACAAAGTCCCTTACTACCTCGAAGTTATAGCTGCCCACGGTGACGTTTTGTCCAATTCGTCGATGTTGGGAATTCGTCCGCTGCCGCCTGGAACAGGAAGAAGTGCTCTAGTGAGAAAAGCACTCTTCCCCCCTCTCTCATCTGCTGCCACCAAGAATCCGCCAAACGGGGTTGGTTACCCATTTCTTGGATTAAAGTACTAGGCACCCGGCTGTCACCGCGTGGAGGTTGAGAGTAGGAGTTGGTAGGCATCAGCTGAGTGAAAACGCTTGTGTTTTCATATGATCGCATGCACTACCGTTTGACCAGCCAATTATCTTAATTATCTTAACTCCTTGTGGCAATGCTAGTCGCAAGACTCCGTCGTACATGATATTCGATAAGAGAGGACCTAGTACCGATCCTTGCGGGACTCCTGTCGTAACGTTGTAGTACTTTACCCCCTCGTCGGTTTGGTACCTCAACTTCCTGTTGGTGAAGTAGTTGGTAACTGTCCTCAATAGGTAGTATGGAGTATTCATTCTGGATAGCGATCTCCTTATGAATGACCAATTTGCCGAGTTAAGGGCGTTTTTGATGTCCAGAGTCACTACTGCACAGTATTTCTTTGTCCCCTTCGCCATCTTTCTCCTCGGATCGCTCCAGTTGCTGTGTCAACTACCGCTTTTATGGCATCAACGGTAGAACGCGATTTTCTAAATCCGAACTGATGGTCTGACAGTGCTCCTTTCTCTTCTGCTACCACGAGTTGTCTGTTGTATGTTATTCGTTCAAGTATCTTTCCCAAAGGGAGCGTCGTGGCGTAAGTGGTTAGTGTGTCGGATCACTGCGCGTGAGGTTCCGAGTTCGAATCCCAGAAAACACCAAAAAGTTTTTTTCACGGTCCCTCCTCTCGCGAGTGTCTGACAAACATGCGGAGAGTATTGTTGTCATGAAAAAGCTTCTCGAATCGCCGCTCGGATACGGCACTAAACTGTGAAAAATATAACGCACACAACATGAGTGGTTGCGAGAAGCTGGGCCCTGGCACTTAAAGAGCTGTTGCGCCAAAAATTGTTTTTTTTTTTTGTATCTTTCCCAAAGTGTCGAGTAAACATATTGGGCGGTATGACTATGGTTCTCCAGGTAGTTTGTTTCCTTTTGGTAGCAGTACTAGATGTTGAAGCTTCCATGGCCCAGGAAAAACTCCTTCTTCTCTACACTTTTGCATAGTGGCTATAAAAATGTCCGACCTCTTTTGGACAGCCACTTTCACTGCCTTATTGGGGATGCCATCTGGTTCAGGTGCTATGTTGCTTCCTATCTTCCTGCATGCTTCGAATAGCTCCTCCCGTATGATAACAGGGATGTGCTCTGCATTGGTCTCTCTGATCATATCACACAGAGTAGATGGTCTATGGGGGAATAGGTGCTCTATTATGGATCTTAACATGGCTGGGCAAGTTATTTGTGGGACCTATGACCTTTCAGCTTTGTCATCACCATCCTGTACGCCATACCCCAAGGGTTTATGTCTGCTTCGTTACAAAGTCGTTTAAAACATATTGTTTTACTCTCTTTGATCGCCTTTTTTAAGTCGCATCTCGCCAGTTTAAATGTGTCTAGACGCTCCTGAAAATCGGCTCTTTCGCTCGATCGTTGGACTCCGCGTCGGACTTGTAGATACCTTGCCCTAAGTGTTTTTATCTCCTCGGTCCACCAGTAGCACGGTGCACCTCTTCTACTAACTGTTCGTCTGGGCATTGCTGCATCGCAGGCTGTTGTGATAGTGTGGGTGAGCTGGAGCGAGAGAGCCTCCGCTGTTCCGCTGCGATTTATGGTATCAGTGCTCATCATTTCCTCGAAGGTGTCTTTGTCGAATAGTTTGTCCTTCCATTTTGGGCCTGTTAATTTAGGGCGTTGGAAGATTGGATGAGTTTCCTTAATATCTATTAATATCGCCTGGTGGTCGCTATGTATATATTCCTCGCTAAGCCGCCATTTGGTGTTGCGCAGGAGAGAGTTACGAGCTTCTGGTTGAAGCTCAAGTCCACGCGGGACTTTAGTGCCACCTAAGTAAGTAAGTAACCTCTTCAATTCCACAGGTTAGATTTAGAAGCACCTTATGAACACACCTCAACAGCCAGGTTACATGAGTTGTGATATCAAAACGTTACCTAATGCTAATTGGGTGCTTTTCACAGAACCGCCACTCCTACCTACCCACCATATGTAGCTACCAGTAGACTCAAGCATTTTTGTAAGAATTTCACTCTCCACTCATCTGCAGGGGTGTATATATTTACAATTCTCATGGTTTCCTTCCTCAGAATTCCAAGATTTCAAGACCTTTGACCAGATACGCGCCCCTAAGTATATATATGTATATCCTGAAAATTCTCAAAGGGTATACCATTATTATTCCCGAATATAAATTGAATCATTTTCAAAATATGTCACCATATCTCTGTGGCCACAGGCAAATGTAATCTTCCACCCCTCAGCAACTAGTGTTTGGAAGGATTATTCTCATCAATCCTGTTTGTATCTTGCATAAACCTTCTGTTGCATACATACGCAACAAATTAATTAATCTTACCCTTCCAAGTTTCCCAATCTTCTGAGGGATTTGCATTCCGATTGTCATCTCTATTGTACCTGTATTAGCATTTCAAAGGATCGCAATGCACATGCACTGTCTAAGGGTTGCAGACGGACACATCGTCTGTAGAACGCCACATCTCCTAGATAAAGTCGCACGTACGAAATTTTCTTAAGAAAATCAATTAATTTTCAACAGAATTCCCAATCAAAGCGTAGAGATTTGTAAACAATCTCTCAGATACTTTAGAAATTTATGAATGAAAAGATTCATTCCGACCATCAATTGTGGCGAAAATTGTTTCTTCTCGCTGTGAACCGATTATGAGCTGATGGGGGGAGGGGAGTCAAGGTGATCGCTGTTGTAAATAATAAACGCTGAATCGTGTGATCCCGAATTTCCCTGTGTATGGGGTACTGGTATATAGTCGTCTTCTTGGAACGCGTACACCGGAGCCTTTGCATCGTAAACAACAGCGCTCTTGGGGTTGTTGTGAGTGTCAAAGCGCGGGGAACTTTGCTGATTGCGGGAGCGGTACTCTTTGATCCTCGTCAAAAAAAAAAAAAAAAAACAGATGCGGATAGGTGAATTAAGACGTGCTCCACCACCGCCGTCGTTGTCGCCGGCGATTGTAGATAATTTTTTTTTTAGTCCATATTTGCGAACGATGGGGGGTGATGTACGAGTAAAAATTGTTTAATACGCCTCTGGTGTTGGTGCGTCAAATGATTGCAGCGGAATGAGTGAATGAATGCTTGGATGGTTAAATGAATGGATGGTTGGGTGGACGGATCAATTGGGTGTGATGGTGTGAATGAGGTGTTAGAAGAAATCTGCAGATTCGGCACCGTTTGATGTTTGCAAAACGAAGTTTTTGGGGTGAGATTTGAATTTCTGTCGTATGGATGTTGGGGTTTTTTTTTTTATGTTGTTGGCTATGTTAGAACTTGGCAATCTGGAAGACGTTCTGGATTTTTTCGACCAAATGGGGTTGTTAGATGATCTGTTCAACAGTCTGTCAGATGGCTCTGGACGTGGACGTCAGTAGTGAATCAGTAAAAGTCGGAGGGAGCATCATTCTTCTCCGTCATCTTCAGTTTGGATTCCAGGCAACATAGCAACAGCTTTACATCACCTTAGTCCTACAACAATAAGGTTAGATATTACGATCTATCGTAAACTGTGTATTCAAATTTGTTAGCGCACACCGAACCCATTTGAAAATAATCAGGTTACGTGGGGATCTGCATTGCGATTGATAGGGATGCTACTGACTGCTAAAAACTTGGCTTGGGCCAGTAGCGCAACAATCAAGCAAATTCTTATACGTGTAGGGTTAAAGTGCGGGTTGTCTAGGGCCTTGATTCTAGACTAGGTAACGTATGCCAGCAAACTGCGTTACCGAAAATGGTTCGCTACAGAAACCGACACTATGCTTCGGATAGGGGATGATTACACGTTAACGACTTTTGGCTATTGTACTCGGACAAAGATAGGTTTCTGGAATGTGTAGACGCTCCTCGACGCAGGAAGCGAAGGACATTACAATGCCATACTGCTTCAATTGGAAGAAGAATTCGTGCGATACAGACTAGACAGTATGTGAGTAAGTGAAATACGATGGTTCGAAGCAGACAAACACCAATTCCCAGCGAGTAACACTATACTTTTCTATTTCGGAAGACCATCCGGAAGTTCGCGGGAATATGAACAACAGGACCTACTTTCCTGGCAGCCTCATGGTGATAGGTCTATGACGGCCAGATTCCGGACTAGAGTACGACGTGTCATCATCATACAATGTTATGCCCCAACAAATGGCCCGTCTGAGGACAATAAGGAGAGCTTCCACAATCTTTTAAGTGCTTTTAAGTGCGAGGGGCAGATGTGGGGATAGTGCGAGATCACCATCTTATGATAGCCTTTCTCCAACTACGCATTGCTGCAGTTCGAACATCCTACGACAACACAGGAATGCCCAGGTTCAACATCAATAGACTTAGTGATCTCTCAGTACACCAGCAATTAAGGGAGCACCTTTCGCTCACTGAGGGTACCGTGGCGTAAGTGGTTAGTGTGTCGGACCACTGCGCGTGAGGTTCCAAGTTCGAATTCCAGAAAACAGAAAAAGTTTATTCACGGTCCCACCTCTCGCGAATGTCTGACAAACATCCGAGAGTATTTTTGTCTCGAGAAAGGTTCTCAAAACAAATTTCCCTTCAGATACGTCCACTAAATTCTAGGTCCCTTCCATTCGTGTGAAAATTATAACGCACACAACGTGAGTGGTTACAAGAAGCTAGACACTGGCACTTAAATAGCTGTTGCGCCAAATATTTTTTTTTTACTCGCTTACTGCTCGCAACCATCCAAGACCATTAGTGTGTGCTGTGTGCTGTGAAAAATGTTTTTACGTCTGGTGCTGAAAGAATTGTCGGTCGATCGCAGGGAAGACATAGGGCGTGGCTTTCCGAGGATACCTGGAGACGGATTGACGAACGAAAACAGCTGAAAGCTCACATTGCAGCTACTCCAGCAGCAGGGAGAAGCGAGCTAGAGACCCTATATCGCATGAAGATGATATAAGTTCAGCGTAGCGTGTCTCGTGACAGACTTAACTACAATACATCAACGCGCTGGCTACAGAAGCAGAAGAAGTTGCAAGGAGGTGCAACAGTAGGACCGCCTACAGAATCACCAAAGAGCTGACAGGTGGTCGCAGCTCCAGCCAACACCCAGTGAAAAGCTTAGACGGTTCCTTGCTCATTTCGGATGAGGACCAGCTCAAGAGGTGGAAGGAGCATTTTGATATGGTTTTAAACCGCGTATTCGCTAGCGATATGCTCCCAAATCAGACTGAGGTATCCAAGGTGAGAAATGCCCGAATACGCACCACGACCCCCAGTACGGATGAGATCGCTACCACGATCAAAGCACTTAAAACCACCAAAGTGGTAGGAAGGACTTAACGGTATTCTCGCAGAGCTCTTACGAGCAGCGCCTGACGAGTGGAAAAGGGAAAGAAAATTTAATGGAGTGCGGAAACTGGACGGGTATCTGCGTGCTGACTGCTGTAGCTAAGATAATAGCTAAAATCATCCTGGAGCGAATCAAGACAAACTCGATGCCGAGCAAGCAGGTTTCTGCTCTGGATCCTCCTCTGTCGACCACATCAACACCCTGCGGATTATCATCGAACAGTGCGTTGAATATCGATCGCCACTTCACCTGCTATTCATTGATTTTGAGAAGGCGTTCGATAGTGTCAACAGGGAGTTTATTTGGAGTGCCTTTCGCAGAAGAAGTTTCCCCGATAAACTAAGTGTTATTATCAAAGCTACATATGAAGGTTCCAAATGTTACGTTCTTCGCAGAGTAAGGTTGTCTGAAGAATTGGAGATCCAAAGTGGGATAACACAATGTTGTATTCTTTCACCAATACTATTCCTATTGGTGATTAGCGATATGCGCCATGCAGCTTTGTCGACGGGAAATGGAGGAATTCGATGGACTCTTACATTCCAACTGAAACATCTTGACTACGCTGACGATGTGTGCTTATGGTACTCTCTCATAGAATTATGGGCCTCCTTCAAATGACAGCAGATGTGGAGATTGAGGCAGGCATCGGTCGTCGGGCTAAAAATGAATTATCTGCCTTAGAACAAACTCATCGTGCAGCACGTGAAGTTGATACAGTTCTAAGAGCGCAGCATACCCTCACCGTTCCAATGTATGACTTACGATGCGTCGACTTACTCACGGTCTTTAAAAGGTTTCTAATTCACTACCTTGGTCGATAGTGCCGCTACTGCCCTATCGCCTGCGTACGCTGGGTGGTCCCTAAAGCGAAGTCTGTGGTTCAGCAACCCTCCCAACTACTTGATGTACGGCTTCGACTCGATGTTTTGCTCACCGACCAGATGTCTGTAGCCATAGCTCCACATTTATGATTGTTTGATTGCAGTTTTGTATCACTTCCTCTAATGTTTTGACCAATACTTCAACTGCAATATCGTCGACATCACCAATGGTGTCTACTCCACTCGGCCTTTGTGTTCTTAGTATCCCATCGTACATTATGTTCCATAGAATTAGTCCCAGGGCCGACCCTTGTGGAACTCGTCCCGTGATCTTGTACTTTTCGATCCCTCTTTCGTGTAATAGTGGAAAGTCTGCTTGCATGTGTATCAATGGTGCACTTAGAACAACCCGTTTCTGCAGGACTAGACGTAATGTTCCACTTACTGCCCCTAGATATTTTCGCGAAACAGATGGCTGCTAGAGCGGTGGCTCGTCTGAAAGCCTGCTCCCAGTGCTCGATCTTAGATCTACTGAACCTTAAGTCTGAAAACACCAACTACACCCATCCAAAACTCAGGTTTGATAATAATAAGAATTTCTGGAGCAACTATCCCTACCGGGAATGAGTCGGAAAATTCCGCCAGGATAGAAAGAAATTCTATTCAATTCCACACACACGGATCCAAAACCGTAAGTGGTGTGGGTGGTGATGTTTTTTCCAACCTGAGCATCTCATTCCACCTCCCAGATCACTTCATCGTTTTTCAGGCAAAAATTAAGGCAATTAAGCCCTATCCTGGCTGAAATGTAATGTCATATCTATCGAGGATGTTAGTATTTTTACGGACAGTCAAGCGGCTATTAAGTACCTGGAGTAGTTCTCTTTCACTTCAAAGTTCGCTCTGAACTGTCGCTCGTCTCTCAGTCTCTCAGTCTCTTGAATAGGGAAATTGTGAATATGCCGCTCGCTATGTGGAAACCTTTACTTAAGTTGGGTACTATCAGCAAGACAAACCGCAGATGGGAGGATGACACGACGAGCCAAATATCTAGACAGATCTGGTCTAGGCGGGACCAGAAGCGCTCAAATGAATTGATCTAGCTAAAGTGATCAGATTTCAGTTTCACCATCAGATCGGTCTCTTATCGAACGATTTCTGTAGGAACTGGAGGGACAAAGAGGAGCAAAACACCATCTCCCATATCCTTCGCACCTGTCCGGCCCTATCCAAAAGAAGAATACTCTATCTTGGCGCACTTCTCTTCAATAACCTTGGTTACCTGGCGAATTTAGACGTCAGAATCATCCTTCGCTTTATAAAAAACTCCGGTTAGTTCTCTTAGTGCATATGTGTAGCTGATTACATGCTAGATCTAGTGGTATCGCATTAGACCTCTTTTGGTCTAAGTGTGTCTGTATTTTGGTAGACACAGCCACCCTTACCTAACCTAGTAGAGTAGTCCCTACATTCCACGGACTAACTCTCTATTAAAAATACGTCACCTTAACTAGCATAGTGCCGAACATTCGCAGAGTATGTGATATGAGGACTCCTCCTGCTCCCGACAGAAGCAGTACTCTGTACTGTATGAAGAATAAAAGAAAAGTTTATAGCAGAGCCTAGGTAGACGAAGTCTTTAACTACCTTAAAGGTATAATTGACCATTATCTCATTCTGTCCAAGAGCGGAGATATCTTCGTAAGATATTCGGTCCCGTTTGCGTTGACGGGTTTTGGAGGAGAAGATTCAATGATGAACTATACGAGCGGTACAGCGGCATCGACCTAATCGAAAAACTGCGTATTGAATGTTTGAGATGGCTAGGACATATAGAGCGGATGGACACCAACGCTCCGTCCCGCAGAGTCGTCGCATCTAACCCAGAGGGCCGAAGCAGTAGAGGGCCTCCTCGCCGTAGGTGGGGTACACAAGTTCAAAGGGACCTCGACCAACTTGCAGTGCGCAACTGGAGGAAATTAGCTAAAGACCGAGCTAAATGAAAAGACTTCTTGGTTGAGGCCCAGGTTCATCACGAACTGTACCGCCATCTAAGTAAGTAAGTATTCTTCAGCGATGATAAAACTAGACCTCGCTCTGTAGTCTCCATAGATCCTCTCATTCGTGGCCTTAAAATCGATCAAAAGGTAGTTGGTATCGATTAGATACTTCTCATGTTCTTTTCCATGATTCCAAGCTATGAGTATACATTCGACTCGCTAAGACCGCACAAATATGGACCTTTCAAGACATGTCTTAGAAGTTGACGGCTTTTGTACCTGCATTTATCAGATGCAATGAATACTATGCATCTGTCTCACAATGATATCAGTGCAACAGAAAAATATCTGCAAAGTTCAATGAACAGTCCTAATGACTCAGTGACGCCAATTACCAAACTCATTTGCAACAGAAGCATTAAAATTGCCCGAAAAGACCTCCACTGGAATAAACAACATTAAATGCCAATATCCTTGTCTTCTACCAGATGCAGAATTAATTTTTGTTTACAATTCAGTCTCCATGAACCGACAGGGCAGCACAGATACTCTTGCCTCCAAGAGAAGCAATTAAGTCGGCGAATTTATGCAACCGGACAGTAAACAATTTTAAAAGTAAATATCGACGTACATGCTTACACAATACTGTGCGTCCGATTGTGAATAATCCCGAATGGAATTCCATGCACCAGCCTCTGTTCAGATCGATCACCACGATGAAAACATATCCGCAATACTTGGGTATTTGAATCTTCAACTGCACGATCCAATCCGATCGATTACCCTTGGACAGCAGTTAGTTTTGAACGATCGGTGATGACAGTTTTTGACACAAAGCGGAAGTAAAATTCAAGGATAATCTCCTTGAGGCGTGTACAATGGTTGCCTTAGCAGGTAAGTCACGTTCGTCATTTGAATGTCGATGTTGTGATCATTGGTAAAGCAGAAGTAGGCATGTGGGTATTTAGAATGACCACCTATGGAGTCTGTTGGCAGGACATGGGATACAGAGGCTAAGTGAATGGACATACATACACACTCGTCGGTATTCTTGTCGATAATGATGAATTGATCTGGAATAATTGTTGCAAGTGTGGAGTCCTATTTGGAACGTGATTGGCGTAAACAATGCATTCCCAGAGGGGCTGCCGTGCTGTCGATGTGTGCAATGCAATGGAATATTTATTGAGGAGGAACATTTTTTTTTTTTTTTTCTTATTTCGTAAACCTTTCAGAGTTGGATATATGTACGTACTGCAGTTGCAATTTGCTTTAGATGAAGCCACATATGATATTTTCTGTTGGGAAAATACAGAATGAGGATGGAAAAGGCTCCTTTACTTTAGGTTAGGTTAGTGTGGCTGTCTGTACGAGAGAACAGGCACACTTAGACCAGTAAAGATCCATTATGATAGAGCCATGGATCTCTCCATTCGGCTACCCATGGACTAATCAAATCAACCGGAGCTTTAAATAAAGCGAAGGATGCTCATGATGCCTGAGGACGCCAGTTCGCCGAAGTCATGAAAGAAAGAAGCCCCTAGATGGAGCAGTCTTTTTTGGGGCAGAGCCGGACATGTGCATAGGAGGTGAAGGATGGTTTCCTCCTCTTTGTCTTCAAAACTCATGCAGATGTCGTTAGAAAAGAAGCTCAACGCTTTTAGCATATTAGCCTGACAGTTTCCAGTGATGATAACGTAGCTGATCTTCGATCGCTTTAGCTTAACCAACCTGGCACAGCGCTTGTGATCCAGCCTAGTCCAGTTCTGTCTAGAAATATGACACGTTGAGCCATTTTTCCATTTGTGGTTGGTTCTGCTAATAGCGTCCAGCTCTAGTAGATGTTTACATCTAGCGAGAGACCCAAATCCGCCATTTCGACAGAATCCTTAGTCATGCCCTGCAGTTTCCCGAAATGTTTCTGTGGCCTGACACCCAGCATAAGTCAATGCTTAACTGGTCCGTCATCACCAAAACGGCAGTTTAAGGCGGCCTTTAAAGTGAAAGAGCACGATTCGAGGAATTTGATTGCCGCTTGAATGTCAGTGAAAATGCTAATATCCCTGACAGATATTAGATTACATGTCAACCAGGACAAGGCTTCCTTGACTGTCATGACTTCCGTCTGAAATACGCTACAGTGATCAGGAAAGCGGAACGAGATGATTAGGTTGAGCTCTTCAAAGAAGACACCACAACCCACCCCATTTTCGGCTTTGTAGCCATCTGTGTAGAAGTGAACTGAACTATCATCCGCAGGAGGACCATTATCCCATTCATTGCGGTCAGGGATACTTGTCCGAAAGTTACGATCAAATCTGAGTTTCGGCGGGGTGTAGTCAGTGTCTTCATGGGTAAAGTCAAAAAATCAAGGATGGAAGAATAGCCAACGTGATAACTGGACCATTGCGAGGCGGCTTTCAGTCGGATGGCCGCATCTGTTTGGCGAAAACATCTAAAGGCAGCAGATGAAACATAATGTCCAATGCCGCTGATACACATCGGTGCTCCCTTACACCACCAAAGTTGGAACAGACCAAAAAGATTTGTGAGTCTGTGCAGCATGTAACTATTATATTTGTACATGACGATAACATCAGTATAACTGGAAGAAACACATCAGATATAGTTCGATCACCCGGACCTGTTTTACGGCGCATAAGAGAAGAAGTAAGATAAGAGAAGATCGAGTTCGAATTCACCGCCTGAAATGGCTAAGACATGTAGGGCAAATGAACGCTTGACAGTAGCAGACTCTACAAATTCATCCTAAAATAAGAACAACACCTAAGGTGATTCGCACAAAGTGGAACAATATAGGTACGAAACTGAAGGCATTTTTTGGGGAATAGTTCTGGTTGGAGTTGGACAGAAACTTTGCCAATTGTAAGTTGGGAATTTTGAGAAACAAGTGGATTTGAATTGGTATAGCCACTTGACCATCGTACGGTTTAAAGGTTTCTTCCAAGTGGGCCGTAAAGACGTCCGCTTTTTCTTTATCTTCCCTTGCCCATTCATTTTGATTTAATTTAATTGGCGGCACGGGGACTTTGAGCCTTTTGGTGCCTTTTACAGCTTTCCAAAGGGAAGCTTTTTTCGCTGTTAAACTTTTAAGGTAAGAGCCTATCGCACAATTCTTAAAATCCTTAATAGTATTCTTCCATGAATTGCACAGACGATTCAATTGTGCTTTATGTTGCCGAGCACGAATCTGCTGCCATTTTTACGCGCTTTTCTGTTTTCCTTGACCAATTCTTTTATTTCCGTAGGATATCATAAGCCATATTTGTCCATCGTTTGTCAGCGATGTCATTTGCGGAGCTCACCATAGAGCCTAGGTAGACAAAGTCCTTTACTATGTACCTCAAAACTATACCTGCCTACTGTGGCGATCTGTTTCGTTCTCTCGGCTGCACGGGAGCTTTTCCGAGTACGTCTGGCTCTGCTCTAGATGCCTTGCTGAACTTACCTCTCCTTGATACTTATATCATAGGCTGCATTGTCAAAGCCATCCATCGTCTTATATGGGTATACTCCACACTGGAATTTTGATGAACTTGCGCGACACTTATCATGACTCCGGTCTCATGGATATGCCGTCTGATGCAATGACACCAGAACTTCAGCTGAAACGCAAATTCAGAGTCGACTTTCCTTGTGTTCAGGACTGGCTTTAGCCAGAGTCTGAGCCAGGAATGGAATGCAGTCGTATTTTCCGGGAGGGCTCCAAAACCATTCAAGCGTCTGGTGCTGGTGACTTCGTGGAAGACGACAACTTTAGACTTCTTTTCTCGTTAGGCAACTGTGCGTCTGGAAATCTGGAATCTTATGCAATCCTAATGGCCATGAACTATGTTGTGAAAAACAGGTGGAAGAGTCGTAGTATTTGTGGCTGCAGTGACAGACAGGCTGCACTGAAGGCCTTGCTTAACCCTTTAAGCTCTTCCAAAATAATTCGTGAAACCAAGAACGCTTTGAACTCGGTCGCAAGGCTGAATTCCCTGTCTCTTATTTGGGTCCCAGATCCCAGGACATACTGGGATCTTAGGGTACGTGATCTCATATGAGATTACTAGACAAGGCTCAGAGGAGGCTTTCTCAGGGCCCTCACTCTGTATTGCTACTCTAAAATCAAATTATTCGAATTCGCAGAATTGGCACTCTGTAATTCGAATCGCAAATCCAAATTTATGACAATCGAACAAACTTTTGTTGCCAACTTCAATGTCAATTTCTTGGCCCTCACTCTGTATTGCTACTCTAAAGTCAAATCATTCGAATTCGCAGAATTGGCACTCTGCAATTCGAATCGCAAATCCAAATTTATGACAATCGAACAAACTTTTGTTGCCAACTTCAATGTCAATTTCTTATCGCAAATCTGGCACTCTGTATTGCTAAACGAAATGTCAAAGTAACTCGAATTCGCATCATTTTGTTCTATTGCTATTTGGTTTGCGGATGTTGAGGTAAGCAATTGTGTTTCTTTTAAAATGTAAGTATTTTATGACATAAAATGTTATTTTTAACTTAAAATACAATGAAAGTGATATACATAAAATAGTTTTCTGAAATTACTTTATTAAAACGTGTTTTAGAACATGAGGGCAGTCCACCAAAAATCAAATGTAAATTTTCCACCTTAACTTCTCTTGAAGGTAGCAGTGTATAGAATGAGTAAAGTGGGAAATAGACGATACAACTGTTCTACGAAGGGTTTCACAGCTTTGGTGTTGTATACAATAATTGTGTCGTGTGTATTCACACAACCGACCGTTGTGCCGATATCGTATGGTTGCATGGTCTTGACTGTACAACCGCTGTAACATACACAAACTGTATGGAAATTATATGGTGTGTTTGTGTAAAATGGCTGAATAAAATGTCTGGTTGGACGTAAGTCGTATGCAAATTGTATGTGTGTGCTGCATACAACAGTATGCCGATGCCGATACGACGGTTGTATCGTGTATTTCCCACCGAATACTCTCAGTTTCGGGTTAAACCAACCACTGCTATATTTTTCTTTTACTTTTTATCACTTAGCTCCATTATATTCGACCTATTTCTAATTCCCCTAATTCTTTCTCCTTGTGTGTCATCTTGATGAAACCACAATTCGACAGCATCCAGTTCCATTTCTATAACATATATTTAACTTTTTTCGACAAATATAAATAAAACACAAAATTCTTTGGAAGGAAATTTGCTGCAGTGACATTTCAGCGTTCGATACTCGAAGCAAGATTCGCACATTTCATAGCCCCAGTTGGCAATACTTCCACTCGATTCTGTTTTCTTACAGAGTACCGGCTAAGATTAGAATCGCAAAGCACTTTCGCAAAAATTTGACTTTCGAGTAGCAATACAGAGTGAGGCCCCTTATCGCAAATCTGGCACTCTGTATTGCTAAACGAAATGTCAAAGTAACTCGAATTCGCATAATTTTGTTCTATTGCTATTTGGTTTGCGGATGTTGAGGTAAGCAATTGCGTTGCTTTTAAAATGTAAGTATTTTATGGCATCTAATGTTATTTTTAACTTGAAATACAATGAAAGTGATATACATAAAATAGTTTTGTGAAATTATTTGATTAAAACGTGTTTTAGAACATGAGGGCAGTCCACCAAAAATCAAATGTAAATGCTCCACCTTAACTTCTCTTGAAGGTAGCAGTGGATAGAATGAGTAAAGTGGGAAATACACGATACAACTGTTCTACGAACGGTTTCACAGCTTTGGTGTTGTATTCGATAATTGTGTCGTGTGTATTCACACAACCGACCGTTGTTCCGATATCGTATGGTCGCACGGTCTTGACTGTACAACCGCTGTAACATACACAAACTGTATGGGAATTATATGGTGTGTTTGTGTAAAATGGCTGAATAAAATGTCCGGTTGTACGTAAGTCGTATGCAAATTGTATGTGTGTGCTGCATACAACAGTATGCCGATGCCGGTACGACGGTTGTATCGTGTATTTCCCACCTAATACTCTCAGTTTCGGGTTGAACCAACCACTGCTATATTTTTCTTCTACTTTTTATCACTTAACTCCATTATTTTCGACCTATTTCTAATTCGCCTGCGTTATTCTTTCTCCCTGTATGTTATCTTGATGGAACCACAATTCGACAGCATCCAGTTCCATTTCTATAACATATATTTAACTTTCTTTCTCAAATATAAATAAAACACAAAATTCTTTGGAACAAATTTTGCTCCAAAGTGACATTTCAGCGTTCGATACTCTAAACTAGATTCTCACATTTCATAGCCTCAGTTGGCAATACTTCCATTCGATTCTGTTTTCTTACAGAGTGCCGGCTAAGATTAGAATCGCAAAGCACTTTCGCAAAAATTTGACTTTCGAGTAGCAATACAGAGTGAGGCCCCAGGTCCCGAACCCACATTGGGTCTCCCTGAGTCCTTGGTTAGGGCTTCCAAATACTATTAGGTCTCTCACGAGCATAATTTTGTGTGGCATGACTCTTCAGGATGTATGCTCTCGGACGTCTGTAAGAAATCAGCGGCATTCTTACAATCTCGTAACAGAAAAGACTGCAGTCAATTTATTGGTGTCTTGCCACTTCGCTTTCGCCAAGCACCTTAACGTGCTGGGCTTAAGTGACACTACAATCTGCGACGCTTTTGGAGAGAGCGTCGACATTGCGCAACGTTATCTCTGAAAGTGTCCGGCCTTTGCTCGTATCAGGTTGTAGATCCTCGGTGCTCATGTGGTGAGTGCTAGTACTGTAAGCTCTTCATCACTGAAGTGCATGCTTGGCAGACAAGGAAATTCCAATAAAATGGGCAAATCGGGGTTTGCTCTCTGGTAGTACAATGGACCAGTTCATCATAGGCAACTTTGAAATCGATGCATTCCAAGATCTGCCGTAGTGTGAACGTATTGTCAGTGGTGGATTTTCCCGCCCTGAAACCACGGTGATAATGACCTGCCGGATTGTTGTTTGTTGACAATCGGTTTTAGGCGTTAATATAATAAGGCAGGCAAGGTGTTGAGAAGACTTATACTTCAGGATCGGACAAACAATGCTGACGTTCTATTCACCGGCATACTTTCGTCCGAACAAATTTTACAGTTGGCCTGGTGTCTTGAAAAGTTCAGTGGCAAGTGCGTCGGCTCCAACAGGATTTAAGTTTAGATATCGCTATCCTCAATTCATTCTGATCGGGTTGACGGGAATCTTGACTATCATCGTCGCTGTTGAATGGTTCGCTCTCGCTGACAGCGGAATATTGATCATCGTCGCCGTTTAGAATTCTGCAGAAGTGTTCCTTCGAGCACGGACTGCGCTTCCACTACTATATTACAATTTTCGTCCCTCCAGACTTCTGTTTCGGCTTTGCCGTGGCATTTTTATTTATTTATTTTTTTATAATTTGCGCGCGCCAAAGTTATTATTAATACCCTTACACTGGTTCTCAGGGCCGGATGCGAAAAGGGGGAAAGGAACAGAGGAGATGCCGGTTTGCGTTGGGGGGTCAAATATTTGTTGCACCCTGTTTGTTGAACCCCATTTGACTACGCTGTCCAAGTCGGAATTAATTTAATGTGTTTAGCACACGTAGGTGTTTCTCTTCTATAGCTGACGAGAATTGCGGAACGAATATGAAAAACTTTGTACCTTTTGGCACAATTTCCGAACATCATTCCTGCAATAAAGTTTCTCAATCTCCTCGATCAAACGCTTTTCATGCTCCTTTTTCTTCTTTCTGAGAAGTCGATGCTGCTCTTTTATCCTCTGCTCAGAGCTCGCGAGCAGCTTTAGTCCTTTCATGCAGCACCGCTTTGTACGCTTCTTGTTAGCCGCATGTGCTTGCCGGCATTCTTTATCAAACCAGGGGTCCGACACCGACCCGACACTTATCCTGTTTTGTGGCGCAGGAAGTTCGCAATTTCCGACGGAATGCCCACCACGAGGGGGCGTCAGTAGGACTGACTAACAGAGCTGCAAGGTGTTCTGCTGCATTTCTGTTATTTAGCGGACCAACACCTACCGGGGGACTAGAAAATAAAACCACTCTAGCATTTTGATTGACCTCTCAAGACTTTGTCTTTTTTTTTTTTTCTTCTTCTTCGAATAGAATCTCTTTATTGCAATTACAACTGATTTTGTGTGCTTCTTTGTTATCATTGCGAAGTAAACAACTAGTTTTCAACTCTAAATAATCATACACAATAAAGTTACCTTTACAGTTAAATTTCTATCTCTTTCCGTGTGTCCTGTTTGTAATATAGAAACGTTTTGTATTAGAGCGCAAACGGAAAGCTATCATAGTGAATGAATTCATATGTTTGAGACCACAAAAGGATAACCGGTTATCGAACGGAAAAAATACTTTAACGGAATGACGGACAAATTTTGAAAGAATTAACTAAATAAAAATGCATATGCGGGGGCTGTGTTTGTGTTCTGGATATGGGAGGAGTGAAATGCACAAAAATTATGTCATAGTTCCGAAAACTGGATTGTGACGGCATATGCCTGGGCCGTACTCCTCGTAGGCAGCCTTCGTGTGACAAACTTGATAGAACTCGGGCTATAAAGATATTTACAATGTAGATTGAGAGGTGGTGATAGGTTGAGTATAATTACCGTGGAAGCGAGCATGCTACCGCCGAACCAAACCGCATATCGCTGCATGTGATGGGTGATCACTGAAACGTCAATTGGTTTTGGCTAAAAAACAAAACAAAACAAAATGATTCACTGCTGTATGGAAATAACAGAAATCTGGTTGTACCTTAATGCGTCCCTCACTCAAGCTCTCGCTGATTCTTAGACGTGTGTCTACAGACCGCTTGATATCTCGCTGTAATCGCCTGCCAAAGTCCTTGAACATTGTTGACCCACCGCTCAAAACGATGTTATTGTACAGCGGCCGTCTTACATCAATCGGACAATTCTGAATAACATTGTCAACAATCTCCGACAGGGGAATTGTAAAGTCCGGATTTGAGAACTCCGGATGGAAGAAGATCTCAGGACCTGCGAAGGAAAATTATTTTTTTAATTCAAGCAAACTTTATCTCTCACCACAATCGCTTACCTAAGAACCTCTCATAACCAACATCAACGGTGAACGGCTGCTTGGTTACCGCATTCATGCCCGTGTAGTTGCGGATCCACTTACTCGGCTCCGAGTCGTACTTGGCAAATTCTTTGGCGATGTCGGGGCAAATGTAGCAGTGCTTCTCTTTGATTGCTTTGGCAGTTTCTAGACTTTGTTCCGGCGGAATACCAACTTCACGTTCGCGCAGAAGACTCTGGATGAACGAGGTGATATTGCGACCGGCAATTGGAATATGTTTGATACATGAGCCGATGACATAGCCTTCAGCCTAGGGAATGATTTATGAAATGAAAATCGGTTTGAGATCATAATTAATTTATTTCAACATACAACTGGAATGACGTGCGTAACACCATCGCCACTATCGACGACAATTCCTGTCAGTGTTCGCTCTTCGACCGGTCTGGAAGCCCAACTAGCTGCTAGCGCCAAAACAGCCTACGATAAGAAATAGAAATGGTTAGAGGTGTGAATATATTAGTTTTTCGTTTGTTTGACATGGATACGAGTATGTTCAAGGTGAGTATTCATTATTGTTCAACAGCTGGTGAAAGCCCTTCAGCGCCCTTCATCGGCTTGTGTTATCAAATTCATAAAGAAAGTTGCATTAAAAGACAAAAGTACAAAAAGTTGCAAGACTAAAGTACAACTGTGTACGTGGAAACCCAAGAACTTCAACTCGTCACAACAACAGAATACTAGCCGTACTTTTCCAAAGAGAATATTGCATGAAGACCTAGAATTAATTCCTTACAAGGTCCAACACACCCAAGAGTTAAAGAAGAATGGCCATCAGTCCTCTGTGTGGGCTTTAAATATTTGGACGAAGGTCTTTTTATCTCGAAGGCTATGTTAACAAGGATTACTGTAGGATTTAGGGTTTCGAAAAACTTGTGAAACGGATTTAGTTTAACAAGAGGCTTATATAGCGACGCTGCAAAGGTCGATGATATAACCAGGTTGCTCTCGAGTTCTACGGACACACGGGAAGAACATTAGCTTCTCTAAAAGGAGAAGACAGAGTATGAGAAACGCGCATTCGAAGATATTGCGAGAGCCTATTAAAGGATCGGTATACGAAAGTTTTACCAAAAAGTTAAAAGAAGGTGTCAAGGGAACGAAACCAATTATAAACCATCAATAAACCTGTAGAGATGAAGAAGGAAACCTCGAAGAGTAGGATCACGGTTGGTGCTGAGAATATGGGAAAACGGCGACGAAAACCAACATTCCGCTGTCAGGCAGCATGAACCATTCAACATAGACGATGATAGTAAAAATGTCCGTCCACCTGATCAAGGCGGAGTGAGGATAGCAGTATCCAAGCTTAAATCCATCAAGGTTGCTGGAAATGACTTAGTAGACAGCATACACCAACTCATCATTGGTCAGAGGAGTTCTTGCATGATGAGTGTCATTTGTCCGATCCACAAGAAAATAGACCCTGTCAACTTTTTTTTTATAATGGGGGGAAAAATAGAGCTTGGCAATGCATTCCATTTCGTGCTACACGGCTCAAGAAAGAATATAGGGTGAACTGACGAGCATTCAGGGTGTGACGAGTATTGCGAGAGAACTGTTGAAGGGGCGGAATACAACTAGCTATTATTTCGCTAGAGCACTGTTAAACGATAAAACAAAGAGAGGCGAGGGCGTCAATTGACTCCGTCATGCTTCTGAGAAGCTCAGTGCTGTAGGTTGGTCTCAGTTCCATAAGTAAAAATTCCTTTATTTCTGGCCAAACCGCTCGACAAATTCAAATAAGACTTACAAACTTAAGTTATCCTCCTCCACATACGAGTACTACCAAGTGCATTTCCATTCAACTTTTACAAGTCTCGTCTCGTCTCGTCCTCTCATAAGTTTAACAATGTTCGGACTACCACTGTTAACCACCGAACCCACTAATCAAAACATCAAACAATTCTATAATGAAAACGGTTCCAAAATCAACATTAAGGACTTGTTTGAAAATGATGCTGAGCGATTGGACTGAAGTTCACCCATCAAGTGAATACGGGAGTACGGGCAAACAAATTATCGATGTGGTCAGCATTGGTATTGGCGGCTCAGATTTGGGACCATTAATGGTGACCGAAGCCCATGAGCCCTATTGCAAGGGTCTGCGGTCACATTTTGTATCGAATTAAGATCCTACACACTTGGCTGAGGTTTTAAAGAAAGTCAGCTAAGAGACAATATTGTTTATTTTTGCTTCGAAGACATTTACAACCCAGGAAACAATTGCCAATGCTACATCGGCTGAGACATGGTTGTTGGAACATGCCAAGGACCCTGCTGATGTAGCTAAACACTTTGTAGCGGTATCACCCAACAAGGAGAAAGTCACTGCTTTTGGCATTGACAGCAAGAATATTTTCGACGTCTGGGATTGGGTCGGAGGACGTTATTCTCTATGGTCGGCAATTGGTCTTTCCATTAGCCTGTCGATTGGTTTTGAAAATTTCAAAAATCTCTTGTAAGGAGCTGATACATGGCTGAACACTTTCACCCGTTATCCTAGCTCTCCTTGGAGTTTGGTATTCAAACTTTTATAACGCCGAAACACATGCTGTCCTGCCGTACGATCAGTATCTGCACAGATTTACCGCCTACCAAGGGTGGTCAACTACAATACCAGACCAATTGTCTGGGTTGAACCAGACACAAACGGTTAACATGCCTTCTATCCATCAGAGTACTCGTCTCAATCCGTGCGACTTTATCGCTCCGGCAGTTACTTAATATCCCATCGCCGGTGGAGTCCATCATAAAATTTTGCTCGCCAATTTCTTGGCTCTGACTGAATCCTTGATGACGAGAAAATCCAAAACTGAACTACAAAAGGCCGGTATGTCTTCAAAAACTACTGCCTTACAAGAAGTTCATTGGCAACCGTACAACCAATTCGATTGTTGTTAAGAAAGGCACTCCCTTCATTCTTGGCGCTTTGATTGCGATGTACGAGCACACGATTTCCACATGGGACATCAACTCATTCGATCAGTGGGGCATTGAACTGGGCAAACAATTGGCAAAGGCAATTGAACCCGAACTGGCTGATGGCAGTCAGGTTTCCTACCATGATGGCTCAACAAATGGATTAATCAATTTCATCAAATCCAATTGGCAAACTAGACTACAGTGAATCCTAGCTTAGAACTTCTGTTTTCTATGAATTCCAACGAATTTTGAATCTGATCCAGTAGGTGCAATGTAATTCTACGTGCACCGGACTCAAGCTAAGAGCGGATATATGCGTTACATATCGCAACCAGATCAGAAGGAGTAAAGTGATTCTTGCACCGTTTAAGAAATCGTAGACGTTCTTGACGACATCAAATATGTGGCCATTCGAACGTAGATTGTCGGTAACATACACACGAATGGAAAGTCTATCGGTCTCGGAGGTGTACTCGTAAATGCCATTCATTGATGGCTGAGGGTATAGGCTTCACTTGAGCGACAGAAGACAGCATTGTGTTTTGGAAGCATTTAATTACACTGTATTATTTGGACCCCATTTAATTATGCTTTCAAGATCGGAATCTAATGATCTTAGCATACGCCGCCGCTCCAGTTCCACAACCGAAGAGCAGGGAGGTGAATCTGGAAACGAACATGAGAAGCTGAGAGTACAGCTATCAGCGAAAAAGTGTATTGGATTAGAAGTTGCGGACAGATTTACAAGAAAGAGACAGAGTCTGAGGCAAAACGAAACCTTGGGGAACACCAGCATTTATTTTGTGGATTTTGCAGACTTGAAGTCATCCAAAACACTAGAAAGGTAATTTCTAATCCGTGGAAGAAGAGTATCGTCGAGTTGGGGAGAACTCAGACACATTGCCAGAAACCGTACACGATGGCGCGTAGGCGTAGTAGAGGCCCTAGGACCCACAAGGGGATACAGGACATAAGTAAAAAGTAAGTATCGTCGATCACAAATGCACTCATTTTGAACAAAAATCCTTGATGCGAAACTCTGTCAAATAAACTTTACTTTTGAGATATTAAAAGCTCAATAATCTTGCTTTTACGAATGTGGTGCAGAGATTGTTTCCACTTATCGGTGAGATACGGCATCAAATCACCAGTGGACATGTTGCCACGAAAGCCGTACTGCCGATCATTGAGGAGCTTTCGCAATCTCAGATATTTCACTAGCTGACGATTTATCAGCGTTTCCATGAACTTTGAAGGGTGGAACGTAGGTGCAATAGGTCGGTAGCTGGGAAAAGAGAGGAAGATTCGTCTTTTCTTAGGTACGGGCTGGACAAGTTATTTTCTATCCAGTAGGATAGGTGAAAAAGCTTACGCAGTGGTTTTGCCAGCGTGGGAAAACACCTCTTGTTGTTGTTGTAGCAGCTATGTTTCCGCTGAGGACAAGTCAGTTTCTAGGCTCAGGAATCGAGCCACGTCTATAGGTCGTTCCCAAAATGCATCGGGGCGCAAGTCGGTTGGCTTTGCTGGGCAATTTTTTTTTTTTTTTTGCCGAGAGTAGGTGAAAAATCTTCTAAAGACACCATAAGGCCCGACCGAGCGTGCTTATGGTAGTGTGAGATTTTTACTCACTAAAAAAACACCTCTCTTCAAAAGTAATACTACAACTAAGCCGACGCTTATCCAGCAGTTTTATTTTCGCTTACGATACACGTGATTTTTGGGAAACAAAAAAATGTTCGTACGAAGCTAAAAGAAATGTAGAACTTTAGGCAGGTTAATTTCCAATGATAGTTCCTGTCTTTTTCGCGACCGGCATATACTATGACGCGAGGTCAAAAGGTTTTATCCTTTGCAGACGACGAATTGAATTATTCGCATTCGCGTCAAGTAGTTGAATGACGGTACGGTTACAATGGCCGTGAACACGATCTGTGTGTTTACGCGCAAATTTTGTTATCTCTTCGACGACGCTGGAAATTCTCTCGATGAATATCTTCGTTACGTACATACCACGGTGCGTTGACGATCGTTCTAAGAACTTTATTTTCAAAAGTTTGTATGATGTTTCTATTGCTTTTCTTGGTGCAACCCCATAGGTCTATACCATACGTCCAGACAGGCTTTAGCACGTGCTTATAGATAAGCAGTTTGTTATGTAGGCTCAACTTCGAATGTTTTCCGAGTAGCCAATACATTTGTCGGTATTTGTTTTCTAGCTCGTCGCGTTTCTTTTTCACGTGTGATTTCCATTTAAGCTTAACATCTAGAGTCATTCCTAGATATTTTGCTTCGTTCGCGTACGGTATTTGAGCCGAGTTAAGATATAGAGGTAATCTATCCACTTTTTTATAGGTAAAGTTGACGTGAGTAGATTTGCTTTCGTTCAGCACAATACGCCAAGAATTCGTCCAAGCGTGGACTTTGTTAATAGCATGTTGCAGCTTTCCAGTTGCTGCTTCAATAGTTTCGCCCGTGGTCAATATCGCCGTATCGTCCGCAAACGTGGCGACGACGCAGTTTCTTTCCTGTGGGATATCACGCGTGTAGAGTACATATAGAAGCAGGCCAAGGACACTTCCTTGTGGAACTCCGGCCGCAATCTCCTTGAAGTCAGAGTAATCATTTCCGTGCTTAACACGAAAGAGTCTCTTGGTGAGATACGATAGTAGGATTAGAAAGAGTTGCCGTGGCAGTAGTCGTTGTAATTTATACACGCTGGGCAATTGAAAAGATGTTTGGTGTTGTGCGGGCCATTTCCGCAGTCAGGGCATTTGTCTTCTATGGAGACGTTCGAGACGCTGTTTAGTAAGCGGCACCAACCTGGGCGTAGCTCAGCTAGGGTGGACCTTGTTTTTCGTGGCAGGCTACGTTCTTCGTCTGCGATGGATGGTGGGCGGCCTCCGAGGACCACGTTGGGGCAAAGATTCTCTATAAAGTGAGACACAGTCGTTTTATTAATGCTTTTCAATGCATCTTTGTAGGTCTGCCTGTCAATCCTAATGCCCTGTGAGTAGGCATTGATGTCATGTTTGTAGATTTGGAGCCCTTTGCGAATGGAACGGGGTGGTTGTGGTACCATCGTCAGCGGATGATTAGGGTGGTCTTGCAGGTGACAAGCTAGAACGAACTACTTGAAGAGCATGTTGTTGTGATCCCTTACTGGAAGCAACTTCGTCTCAGCATGGAGGTGATCAGCATGTGACATCAGGTGATGAGCCTCATGGCCGTGTTTTGGCAGGCTTGAAGATGCTGTCAGTTTGTGTCACTCAGCTGTGGTGTCCAAATGTGGGCCGCATAGGTCAGCACGGAGAGACCGATTGGCTTGTACGTGGCGAGTAGCGTCTCTTTATCCATCCCCCAGGAGGATCCAGCTAAGGATTTGAGTACATTGTTTCGAGGTCTAAGTCGGCTTCTGATGTTTGATGCGTGCGCGGCGAACGTCATCATGCTGTCAAAAGTGACGCCAAGCAGTCTTGGTTGGGTGGAAGTTTTAATTCGACGTCCTGCTATGTTTATGATTAGGACTGACCTTATCTCCCTTGTCCAAGACGTCAAGAGTGTGGCTGAGGACTTCTCGGCCAACAGTTGTAAGTTGCGGTCTCTGAGAAATCCGTCCAGGACAGAGAGATGGGAGTTCAGCGCCTTGCAGTGTTGGCCCAGTTGTAAGGACTGTACAGTCGTCGGCATATGAAACAATATTGATTCCGTTCGGGGGGAGGGACCTGACAGTTTGGAGATGTAGAAATTGAAAAGAAGTGGCGATATGACGCCCCCTGTGAATTCCACAAAGGATTGGCGGCCGGAAAGGTAGTTGGTCAGCCATCAGGCATATTTGCCATTTTGTCTGAATGCCTGAAACTTCCGTAAACAACCTGACCCATATCAGTACATTTTTAGAGCAGAAAGTCCAACAATCGATCAAATCTTCACACTTTGGTAAATCCTGCATCGTTACTCACCATCTTTTGATCAGTTTCAAGGTCGCCTATGAAAGCATTTATAGAGAAAAGCTATACAGAGCATTGCATCCATGCCAAAGTCGTCTGATTGTGCCGGATGACGATGGAGAATGCTCGCTGCTCCATCAGGGTACGACAACCTATCAGGCAACCAAAATATTTATGTGAATACGTACAAACTGAAGTTAAACCAAACCAAAGGTCGCAAGATAAAGCATAAGCCACAGCTACTGCACAACGAAATGATTGAATGGTGGTATCGCTATGCCCATTGAAGTGGACGGAAAATATCGAACGCGCAATTCAATCTTATCTTCATGTGGAGGGAAATTGAGATAAGAAGCCCCTGCAGCGCGAATTGTTTAAATTCCTCCACACTTCTAGCCCCTAGCGTCGTAATTTTCAAAAATGAAACACTATCCGTCTGGTCAATGAATAGTAAATTCGTCTGGAGCTAAACCCGTCCCCAATTTTAAAGTTTAAGTACCTGAACAGCAATGTACAGCCCAGGAACATTGAAGGTCTCGAACATAATCTCCGCAGTGTACTCGCGGTTCTCTGGGGTGTTGAGCGGCGGCTCTGTCAGCAGGAAGTGGTGGTCCTCCGGCTCGGCCCTCAAGTACTTAAAAATGCACTGCTCCAGAAAGCGTTCCATCAGGTCCCAGTCCTCGACCAAGCCATGTCGCACGGGATACTGTGGAAAACAAACAAAACTCGTCACCCCGACCTTCGATGAGTCATTGCGCGCCCGCCTTACCTTCACCGAGTAACCGGTCGCGTCGAACGCTTCGTCACCGATGAAGAAGTCCAGATCTTCGATTCCCTTGGTCACCCGCCGGGTGTTCTGGTCGCCAATGCGAGCCGACTCCTTAATAGCGATCGCCGAGGGTATGATAAACTGTGGCTCTTTGTTGGCGGCGAACCCCAGCTTCGTGTACCTATGGGTGGGCGAGTATTATTTTGGTTCTCATCCAGGTCGGCCACCCAAATGTGTGTCAAGCGGTTTAGCTGCACTTACCCGGTGCCCACGTCGATCACGCACGCTGGTAACCTTTCTGCCATGTTTTGCTGCAATTTAACCTTCGGTTTCGTTTCACGAGAGAGGAATTTTTGTGGAAATAAGCGTAAAATTGAATTTAAACCACACCTAGGGACGAATGTGTCACTTTTTCGTTTATCGAGAAAAAAGTCGGCTGCGGGAGATAAAAGAAAAAAATCAAATTGGGGTGACGATGACACTTTTGACAGGAGAACGTAGTAGATGGGCGAGGATGGGAAACTAATTGAAGCTTAACGAAAATAATAGGTATGTGCTCATTTTATTTATTTTTTTTTAACGAAATCTCTTCAGTTGTGACTACAGTAATGTGGAAAATACAACTGCCGGTAGTCGGAGATTCTTTACTACCCTAGCTATTATTATTATTATGATTATTGTTATTGTTTGATTCTATGTTGTTGCACTCAGACGTTCAGATTGAGACAAAATTGGATTTTTTCGTTCTTGTATGCAAAGTTAAAAAAAAAGACAAGGCCGCAGTTAGTTTCGTCAATCATGTATGAAGGCGTACCACCTTTGAAGTGTTCCAATCATGACGTCACGCCTGCACAGAGCCTGTTTTTAATTCAGCAGTTCTTTTTTAATCCTCAGTGGGCACCGTGGCGAAAGTAGTTGGTGTGTCGGATCACTGCACGTGAGGTTCCCAGTTCGAATCCCAGAAAACACAAAAAAGTTTTTCCACTTCTCGCGAGCGTCCGACAAACATCCGAGAGTATTGTTGTCACGAAAAAGCTTCTCAAATTGCTGTTCGGATACGGCACTAAACTGTAGGTCCCTTCCATTCGTATGAAAAATATAACGCACTCAACACTAGTGGTTGCGAGAAGTTAAGCCCTGGCACTTAAAGAGCTGTTGCACTAAATATTTATTTTTATTCATATTTCCTTCCTTACGATATACGGTTCTTTGAAGTGCGGCTCCAACATCCGTGATTCTTCTGTGCTTACAGATTCTTTCTCGAAAAGTAACAAATCACTTACTGGTACTTCATTGGTCTTCTATGCCTTCCGTCGTACCTTCCCTTCTGGTATTCCTGTTTTTTTATGATGTTCCGCAATGCTTCGCTTTTTCTTTCCGACATCTCCTCTGGTCCACTCACTTCACGGGTAGTTGACCCTTCGCTATGCTCCTTGGCGTGTAAGCAAATAACAGCTCGTGTGGCGTAGCTGTTGTCGTTTCATTTTTAGTGGAATTTAGACTCCATTGAAGGGGCCGTAATAGACTTGTCCGGGTTTGACCACTGGAGTGGGGCAATTTTAATGCCGCTAAAATCATCCTATTAATTCCTGCTATTCAACCTGCCCATTGGGCGTTTTGATGTGCTGTATGCCCATTATCTCGCAAAGCTTTTCGAACTCCTTTGCTGTAAACGCGGTGCCATTCCTCCCTTTCGTTTGGCATATACGAATTCCACACATGATCTGATATGCCCACCTAATTTTGGGGAACGAGTAGGTGTTTTGTATTCGCTGTTGAGTTTTTTCTACTGCAAAGTGCCCACAGTCATCGTGGCACATTTTCAGGATCTTCCACCTGAATGCCTTTTTTGTTTGATTTTAGGACCCGCTTCTCTCTTTTGGAGTACTTTTGGGATGTCTCGCAAAGCCGGATCTTGCCACTGCATGCTGGCTACCCAGTTTTCATCCGAAATCTTTATGTTCAGTACTAAAGTCGATGCTTCTTTTACCACGTGGTGTTCTTCGACTATTGGCGGCTTAGCGCATCGACGTATGTTGCCCATTTCCCGAGTTGATGAACTGTTTGGAAATTGAATACTTCTAATTTGAGCCACTATCTGCCTATTCTAGCAATCATCTCTAGTTTGTTTGGAATTTCGCAAGGCCTTATCAGCGATATCCGAATTTGGATGCGGAAATATCGCAACATGACATGGACGCTAATTCTCAAAAGATGGAAAAGCGGCAGGAACAAGTGGCATACCAGCAGAGTTTCTAAAATACAATACGTTGGCCTTAAAAGCTAAAATAACTACCGCGACAAATTTCACATTTCGAATTCAGCCGGAAGTTAGCAAACTGGGTAAGTATCAAGCTGGCTTTCGCAAAAGTGTACTCCGCAATAGACAATATTTTGAAACCAGAAAGTTTGATACGGATACGGATAAAGTCTTTAATGGTCGATAAATCTCTAGTAGACTGGAAATGAACCCCGGAGTAAGGCAGGGGTGCAATCTCAGCTCATTGCTGTTTGCTCTTTTCCTTGATGATCTAGTGGATTGGCTTTATGGCGGAGTAAATGTGGGATGTTAAAGAATAAAAAACGATTACGATTCAAGATAATATAGTAATTCTGGCTGAGTCCCCAGCTTCTCTGTAACTAATGACTAACTGGCAGAATATTACAAATTGTGGAGTTTGGAAGTATACACCGACAAGTCAAAAGTGATTGAATTTTTCGCAGTAAGCATATATCGGTTAATGCAAAATATAATGTCTACAATGCAACTGTTCGGCGATCTTTTATGGTCATTTATGGAGCACAAGTATGGAAAATTGGCGGATATGAAGTAATGGAAAATCTACTGCGTTTTTTCCTAACGGAAATATAATATGCTGTCTTCCAAAAAATACCGCAAAATATATGTACAATCTCGACACAAAACTGTCATCCCTGCATATCGATACATTCAAATTGTACGCGGATTATCTGTTACAGATAATTGAAATGGCTGCTACAGCTATTTCAGTATGCAGTGCAGTTTAAAACCATAATCTACAAGGATTGGATTTAGCTAGCGGCGAACAGTAGAACTCGATCTTTATTGATACTATTAGACTCTTCAAAGGCTTTCGATTGCATTGATCACCCAATATTAATATCAAAATTGAAGAATAAATTTAGATTTTCTAGTACAGCTCTTCGTTTGGTACACAACTATCTTAGGGACAGGGTTCAAACAGTCTATACTGATAGTGGAATTTCCAGACCACTTCCTGTAAATATAGGAGTTCCCCAGGGCTCAGTTCTGGGACCACTATTATTTTCACTGCATATTAATGATCTCCCCGATTCTATAGCCTCTTGCAATATACAAACGTATGCGGACGATGTCCTGATTTACTTATGACGTTCAGTAGGCCTGAGGGAAGACCTAATGGCTAGGATAAATGAGGATCTAAACAGAATCCAACTCTGGTCTAATCTCAACAAGCTCAAACTGAATCCCGATAAGACTTTGGCGAGGCTATGCTCAAGGAGAGAAGTGAAAGCTACTGAATTTCCCCGCATTGTTCTTAACGGCGAAGTTATTCCATAGTGAAGTATCTTGGATTTACGCTAAACCACAAGCTAAGCTGCTGTGATGCCATTTCGACAACAATTGGGAGAATCTACTCTGGGTTGCGCAGTAAGAGATACTCTGCAGATCTTCTTCTCCCAAATATGAAACTGCGTTTAGTTAAAAGCCTTATTATGCCTTTTTTCTTATTTAACTGCTCCGTATATGCCACTCTAGATTACGAATGCAAACACAAATTAAATGTAGTTTTCAATTTATACAATAAACCGAGATATACAAGTGTCTCACATCTCAAAACTTCTCTACTAGAAATTTGTGTTAATGATTACTATGACTTCCCTAACTTGTTGAAGCTGGATTTTTTTTTTTTTTTTTTTTTATTGAAAAACATATGGTAATGTTAGTAAAATATTACAATCTAGTCCTTAGACTAATAAGCAATTTTGTTTTGACTTAAATTAATAAAGAATACAAAATTAAAAGTTTAAAGCTTTGAAGCTAACTTATACTACCCATGATCATATAAGTTGCACTAGTTCAAAAGGTTTGATTCTTTTTAGTCTCCTAACTAGGTTGCGTGGTCCAAGAGCGGGTTGGTCTCAGGGTTCGTTTGGTGAGCCGAGCCTCGTGCTTTTTAGCGAATCTGTGTATTTCATTCTGTACGCATTCCACGCTCAGGTCGCTGTGAAAGTCATTGTTCCGAATATATATAAGGTGCTCTTACAGTGTTTCTTAGCACCTTGTTTTGAAATCGTTGGATTATTTGAATGTTGCTTTTTTTGGTACAACACCAAAGTTGAATACCATAAGTCCATATGGGTCTTATGACTTGCTTGTAAAGCAAAATTTTGATAGACAAGATTGTCTTCCTATCATCCAGTACATTTTTCTGTAACGAATACCAATCTCCTCTCTTTTTTTTTGACATGGGCTTTCCATCGAAGTTTTGCATCCAAAGTCATACCAAGATACTTTGCACAATTTGCATATGGTATGGCTTGGTTGTTAATATACACTGGTATGTGCTCTACTTTTTTATTTGTAAAATCAACATGTACTGATTTTGATTCGTTTAATCGTATTCGCCATTTTCTTGTCAAATTTTGAATATGCGAGATCGCCTCTTGTAGTTTACTAGTTGAGTCCATATTACTTTCCGCAACTGCCATTAAAGCCGTGTCATCAGCAAATGTAGCAATCGAGTTGTATTCTAGTGTTGGAATATCGTGGGTATACAGGAGATATAATATTGGCTCAAGAACACTCCCTTGGGGTACATCCGCTTTGGTTTCTTTAAGCTCCGAATATGTGTCTTTCTCTTTTATGCGAAAGTATCAGTCCAAAATGTATGAACTCAGAATTTCAGCCTGTTCGTTGGGTAGTATCTTTTTTAGTTTGTAGACTAATCCCCCATGCAAAACTTTATCAAATGCTTGTGCTACATCGAGGAAGACTTTAGAACAAACTTTTTTCTCTTCAAGCGCTTTTTCAACAATGTTTGTTATTCGTTGTACCTGATCAATGGTTGAATGTTTCACTCGAAAGCCAAATTGGTGGTCTGGAATAATATGTTTCCGTTCTATAGTTGTAAGTAGCCTTTTTAATAGCAGTCTTTCAAAAAGTTTGGACAATATAGGCAGCAAAGATATTGGCCTCTAGGATGAAGCTTCGTGAGGTGGTTTCCCCGGTTTGGCTATCATGATAACTTCAGCTACTTTCCATAACTGTGGAACGTATTTTAATTTAAATGCAGCGTTGATGATGCATGTAAGCTTCGCGATTCCTTTTTCTGGGAGTTGCTTGAGAATTTCACCATTTATCAATTCAAATCCAGTCGCTTTTCGCATTTAAAGTTTTTATTTCTTTTCTTACTTCAGATGACGATGTGGTGCGTATTTCTTCATTTTCTCCAGCTAGTTCTTCGCTAGGCAAATTGTCATGCTCTCCTGGGTTTGGTCGAAAAATTTTTTCCAGATACTCTGCAAATCTTTCAGCTTTTTGCTTGTTACTTTTAGCCCACTTTCCATCCAGTTGTTTGATTGGAGGAATGTGAATGATTGGTCTTTTTAAATTCTTAGCGGCTTTCCAGAGCGAGTACTCCGTGTTTTCATTATTGAAGCTGCATGCCATTATTCATAATAACTGTCCTGTGCATCTGAACGAAATGCTTCGATTTGCTCAATCCGGTAGGGGTCTGCGCTTAATCTTACCCCGATTCGAACACCCCAGGACAAGAAGTGAGAGTGAGAGATAGTCTTTTACGAAGAAAAGTTTTTATTCGAAGGTCGATTATAACTTCAAGGATCTGAATTATTCCAAGAATGACTTCACCTGCACCATAATAGGAGACATCTTTAAACTAAGAGGAGTCACATAGGAGCGGAAATCATGTTTTATACACCTTAGGTATGCAACAAACAGGAAAAAGAAGATATCGGACACTTTCTTGGGACATGTCAAATCCTGATGGGGTAAGGAGATTCTCTTTCGGCAAGAATATTCTATTAGTGCCTGAGGGTTTTGATTATCTACATGGAGTCAACTGGATCCAGCTTTACGAATATTGCATACAAAACAAAAATTATCAACGGGAGCTTTTAAAATCAACATTTTTCGTTTTACCCAAACTAAAAGTCCTTAGGAAACAAATTTCTGCTTGTATTTTCTTAACCAGTTATGAAAGTTTTTATGAATCTAAAAAGTAAAAGTAATAATTTTACAGTTCCAATTTTTTAAAATTATTTTTTTTTTATTGTAAATTGAATTGCAACTTAGGCAGACGACATATGTCATGCCTTAAACTATTCTATAAAGGAAAAATGAAAACTATCCTGTTAATTTATATTGCGGTGAAAACTATCTATCTACTCACAATAGAAAACCCTATTGGTTAATAATTTTCAATCGGAAAAATTTACCGAGTTCTGTACTCCCATCTCCCCTACGTCAAAGTGAACGAAACATTCCAGCAGGCGCGCTGGTATTTTGACACTTGTCTGGAACGTAGATGTGTCATCGAAAAGCAAAAAACAAGAAAAACACAATAACAGACGAAAAGTCACATACTTTTGCTGCCTCCGCCTGCCCCCCAGTTACGGCGAAAATTCCTTAATTAAATAATTAAATTTATATATCAGCCAGTGGCGTTGCATAAAGACGACTGTGTTGCAGCCACCGATGCGGAACGCGTAGGAGACGTTCACTTTCTCGCGGCACCACCCCCCACACACCCCCAGCGGAAAGAGAAGGAAAAATCCGAAGAAAATCATTCCAAATACAGAAAATCGCGATACGTAGTATATTTTGGACTCAGCTTGTCTTCGCCTCAAGATGGACATGAATCCCGTGGACAGTGGACTCACGGAAATCGATTTCCAGCGTCTGGCGCAGACCATCGCGACCAGCATACAGAAGATCTTGCAAAATGGTAAGAACTTGCGTCGATTCCTTTGTCTTGTGACGACTCTGACGGCCTCTCTTTGTAGTGTCGACGATGCAGCGGATGGTCAACCAGTTCAACACGCCCCAGGACTCGCCCGATCTGAAGAAACAATTGTAAGTAGGCGGCCGTGTGGCGGTGAAACTCGGTGAAACTCGAGGCCTTGTAATGTGTTTCGTTCTTTCGCGCAGGCACCAGATAATGACCTACACGCATCAGCTGGTCTCGGACACAAACAACCAACTGAAGGAGGTGGAGAAGTGCAAAGACCGTCACTTGAAGATCCAGCGCGATCGGCTGGTGGACGAGTTCACCTCGGCGCTGACTGCCTTCCAGGTGAGTGGGGGAGGACGTAGTGCGCTTACACATTGTTTGGTAATCTTGCTATCTGCGATCGCTTATCAAGCGTTATCAGCGCGGGCTACTGATTCACTTTTAAATTTGCAAGTGAACTCAGCTAAATATCTGTTGTTGGCGACAGCGACAAGGGAACACGGGCTATCATTTGCATGCAACAAAGGCGGGGTATGGTAGGCGATAAATAATGGTTTGAGGCAGATGCAGGGAGGTGAGTGCTTAACTTCGTGGTGGGGGATGTTGTTACTTGTTTGGGAACGCGGGTTGGCTTCGGAAAGATAGGCAAAGTATGCGCAAAAAGATAAGTTTATCACTGCCAGTCAAGGGTAACCTTTGCCAGCTAGATCCAGAGGTATTGAGGTGATTCATGTCTATTATGTCTTCTGGGCATACTTGGAGTAGCAAACTAGATAATTGATTAGTGACGTGGTAGAAGTATCAGCATCTGTAGTGACAAACTGCACTTAATGCGCTCGAGACTCCCACAATTTAATTTTTATTACGAGGGTAGATGAAAATCTTCCATAAGACACCAAGAGGCTCGGTAGTGCGTGCTCATGGTAGTGTGGGATTCTTACTCACCAAAATCACCTCCCTTCAATACATGTTCGCGACTACAAATAAGTTTCCAACTTATCAAGCAAGTTTTCTTTCATGAAATTAAAACGTTTGGCAGGTGTATATTTCCATTGAAAGATGCACGATTGTAGAGCATTTTATTATTTTATTTAGATGGCGCTACAGTCCGGGGTGGACCTGGGCCTCAACCAACAAACCTCTCCAGCCAGCGCGGTTACGAGCCAGCTGCCTCCAGTTGCGCACGCCAAGTTGGTTGAGGTCCCACTCCACTTGTTTGCGTCACCTACCGCGAAGTCGTCCTCTACTGCATCGTCTATCCGGGGTGGATTCGAAGACTTTCTTAGCGGGAACGTTGGGCTCCATCCGCTCCAAATGACCCAGCCATCTTAGTCGCTGTATGTGAACTCTTCTGGCTAAGTCGATGTCCTTGTACAGGCCGTATAGTTCGGCATTGTACCTTCTCCTCCACTCACCGTCTATGCAGATCGGACCAAAGGTCGCTTGAAGAACTTTTCTCTCGAAGTAACCAAGGGCATCCTCATCCGGTTTTGTCAAAGCCCATGCCCCTGCGCCATACAGCAGGACTGGGATGATTAATGTCTTATAAAGAGTTACCTTAGTAGTTCGAGATAGGGCTTTGCTACTCAATTGCCGTTTTAGCCCATAGAAACAACGATTGGCAAGAGCAATTCTTCGTGTGATCTCCCTACTGATGTCATTTGCGGAGTTCACCATAGAGCCTAGGTAGACAAAATCCTTTACTACCTCAAAATTATGCCAACAAAACGGCGCACTTTAAGCGCTAATTGGGTTCTTTTTGGACCGCCACATTACCTACCTACTTACCTACCTCAAAATTATATCTGCCTGTTGTGGCGGTCTGTCCAAGACGCCGATGTTGGGTGTCCTTTTTTGTAGACAGCACATATTTTGTTTTGTTTTCATGGACCGCTAAACCCATCTTTGCTGCCTCGACCTCAATACTAGCAAAAGCCCCATTCTTCCGATTATGTCAATGTCATCGGCATAAGCGAGTAGTTGCACAGACTTGTAAAAGATTGTACCTCCAGTGTTGGCTTGTGAGTTTCGTACAATTCTCTCAAGTACTATGTTAAAGAGATCGCATGATAGCGCGTCACCTTGTCTAAGACCTTTCCTGACATCGAATAGTTCGGTGATGTTCTTACCGACTTTGATGGAGCACCAAGAGTTCACCATCGTCATTCTGCACAAACGAACGAGCTTAGCAGGGATGCCAAGACTAGACATGGCTCTGTATAACTCGTCTCTATACACGCTATCATAGGCAACTTTGAAATCGATGAAGAGGTGGTGCGTATCGATTTTATATTCATGGGTTTTTTCCAAGATCTGCCGTCGTGTGAATATTTGGTCAATGGTGGACTTTCCCGGCCTAAAACTGCACTGATAAGGACCTATCATATGGTTGACGATCGGTTTTAGGCGTTCACATAATACGGCAGACAGGATCTTGTGTGCGATGTTGAGGAGACTTATACCTCTGTAGTTGGCGCAGTTCAGAGGGTTTCCTTTCTTCCGAATCGGGCAAACGATGCTGAAGTTCCATTCATCGGGCATACTTTCGTCTGACCAGATCTCACAGATGAGCTGGTGCATGCTCCTTACCAACTCACCTCCTTCTGCCTTGAAAAGTTCAGCGGCAAGGCCGTCGGCTCCAGCAGCTTTGTTGGATTTAAGTTTAGATATCGCTATCCTCACTTCATTCTGGTCGGGTTGACGGGAATCTTGACTGTCATCGTCACTGCTGAATGGCTCATTCTGCATGACATCGGAATATTGGACATCATCACCGTTTAACAGTCTACAGAAGTGTTCCTTCCATATCCTCAGCACCGACTACGATTCTACTACTATATTACCATTTTCGTCCCTGCAGGCTTCTGTTCTAGCTTTGAAACCCTGGCATGTTCTCTTTACCTTTTGGTAAAATTTTCGAACATCATTCCTGCAATAAAGTCTCTCAATCTCCTCGATCGAGCGTTTCTTCTGCTCCTTTTTCTTCTTACTGAGAAGTCGATGTTCATCTTTTATCCTGCGCACGTAGAGCTCGTAAGCAGCTCTAGTCTTTCTATGCAGCGCCGCATTGTACGCCTCTTGTTTAGCTGATGCATGTGCTTGCCGGCATTCCTCATCAAACCAGGGGTTTCATTGTGGTGGGCGAGAGAAACCCAGTACATCAGAGGCGGTATCTCTGATGGCTTGTTGGCAACGCTGCCACTGGTCTTCCGCATTTGCTGCTGGCGGCATAGGACTTATGATTAAGAGAAACTCGATCGGCAAAGGCTCTGGCGGTCTCTTGCGATTGTAACCGCCCGACGTCAAATTTCCTCACAGTATTTAGTTGATTTCGCTCCGTTGTGGATATCCGCATCCGTACCTTGGCTACAACCAGGTAGTGATCCGAGGAGTTAACGTCTCCTCGGAAAGTCCGGACACCCAGAATATTGGAAGAGTGCCTTGCGTCGATCGCAATGTGATCGATTTGGTTGACAGTTTTTCGATCAAAGGAGAGCCATGTTCCTTTGTGAATATCGAGACGTAGGAACCGCGTACTAGCGACAAAGTTTCGCCTCGCTGCAAAGTCGATTAGCCTGAGTCCGTTGTCGGATGTGATGCTGTGCTTTCCGACCACGCTATACTAAAGACGCCCTCTCTTCCTAGTTTTGCGTTAAAATCACCTAGGATAATTTTAACGTCGTGGCAAGGGCATTGCTCATACGTCTGGTCCAAGAGCTGGTACAAGTCATCCTTTGTCGCGTCGTCCTTCTCGTGAGGGGCGCGAACGCATATTAGGCTAATGTTGGCTAATTTAGCCTTGATACGGATAGTCATGAGGCGCTCGTTCACATGCCGGAAACTCAAGACTTCTTGCCTAAGTCTGCCTCCAATGACAAATCCCCACAAGAATAGACGCTAACCTTGTTGTCTGTAGCAATCTCCGTAGTAGATGTAGCAGTTTTTCATCCTCCTTTTGCCCGGCCCATCCCATCGCACTACTTGAATGGCGGTAATGTCTGCTTTGAAACACTCTAGGACCTCCGCAAGTTAATTGGCTGCATCTGGTTTGTAGAGGGACCTAACATTCCACTTGCAGACGCGAAGATCGTTGCCCTTTTTACGTCTGCATGGGTCGTCAATAGTAAAATCATCCGTATCCGAGGCTGTTGGTTGCTTCGTAGCCGAAGGTCTCTTACGTGGTAGGGAAATTAACCCAACGGCACAACCCCCGACCTGGAGGACCTTGTAGAGCATTGTTCCTCCACCTTTTCGCTATCAATTCACAAAATAATGGATCAAAACATTTTTTTGATGGAGCGTTTCCAACACTTCCAAAATATCATCCATTTTATAATAATGTCGAAGAACTCTTAATATTCAGCTTTATCAGACGTGAAAATGACAGAAAACTCATTTGGATCAACAGAAAATGCGTTATTTAGAAAGAGCTCTGTGATTCTTTCAAAGCTGAGGTAATTTAACTTCGCTCATCGGTTTCTACAACTTTAAATTCACAATGGGACACGTCGCTCTTGATAATATTGCAATTGATGCTAAGCACGCGTTTCGTATATGCTTATTGGATGTTCGAGCATACCGAATAAAAAGGAATTTGGTAGTAAGAAATCAAATTGACTATACAGGGTGTCCCAGTTAAGCAGTATAATCCTTTAAGAGGAGGTACCTGAAGTTCCGCCGAACAAAAAATTGTATGGCAGGGGGGGTCTATTCTCACCACATTTCAAGTTATAGCCCATCAAAGTAGGTGACCTCTTATTTGGAGGTGTAACCACTTTAAACGCTATAACTTCTAAACTATAATAGGTACAAAAATAGTTTTATACATTTCCTAAATCCGTCCCAGTTAGTTTTGTTGGTAGTTATTCTAGGGGGCCCCTTCTTTTTTCATTAGATGCTCGCTTAATGTCAAGATTATTGGTGAATGATCTGAGGAGAAATCAAACTTTCCTCGACGTTTGTGAAGTCTTTAGCTACACCTCTTGTAAATAAAGAAGTCTACGAGATAAGGAGTTTTTGCTCTGTCGGTCGACCAATATGTCGGTTTTCCCGTCGACAGCGCCATTGAAGAGCTCGAATACAATACCTTGAATGGGTTGCACATGTATAGCGGATGAACATCAACGCTCTGGGCAAGAAAGTTTTCGAATCCGCTTCGGAGGAAGGGCGCATTGATAATATTTGCTGACGAATCTTGAAATGCAGCAGAGGTCTGCGCAGTGTCAGTGGAATCGTGAATCTTATCATCGTCACAGCCCTGACGCAGAACTTCTAGGGGGAATATAAATCCCAGAGCACTCAGAATAAAAGCGTCCCATGGTCATCTCTGTTTTATGCAATTTTTTGCAATACGCCGTACAGATCGGATCACAAGTATACATACTACTACTACTTACTACACCATTGTCACCATATGATACGTACTTAAACGCATATACTCTTATTCCGTCTATGTGTATGGACAGAGAGCTCCTATTACTTCGTCAGAACAATTAAACCTCATCTGCCATGGTTTCTTCGTAATTATACAAGTGCAGCTGCGATAGTTTTATTTTTTAATTCTTGTTGAAGTTTATAAAGTGTAGTTCTTATCGTTCTTATGAAATTGGTTATAACAGCCTTTCTTTACGAGTTCATCAGTCTTTTCATTACACGGTATGTCCCTATGACCAGGTACACAGAAAAGTTTTATGCTGCGTACAGAGAATATTAAACTCCAGCTTGAGCTTTCTAGCATTGATTTTGGCAGTTAAAAAAAAAGGTGACCATATGGAGAGCAGGAGCTCGAGCTCAATGCAGCACAATCAGATCGCGGATTCATTTATATTTGTGAGTAAAGAGGAAGGAATACTGGTCAAATACTACGCACCCACTTTTCCTGTCCAATTTTTCGAATGCGACTAGCCCCTTTATCCACACACGTCCATAATTGCAGTATACATAGACTAGTTTTCGATTTTGTTTTCAATTAGATTAAGCGCTAATGTGCATTTTGTGGGTTATGTATTCAAGCAGCTATATGTTCCACAATAGAGGAATCTGGTCTCCCGCAGGAGCTGTGTCCTACCCATCTATTGTTCTTAGGCTAGGTCATTGATGTCACCTCGCATGGACTTAGTATCGTATTCTTTTACTTACCGACAGAACAAAGTATTTTAAAATTGCTTTCTCAGGTGCTCTTAAATAGTTCTCCAAAGGGAGATTTTTGGAGAAGACATGGTGCAGGGGGTAGAAATCCTCTATACCACACTCAGGTCAGTATAGACCAACTGTAACACCCACAGCCCCTACAAAGGACTGTAACTTTTTCATGTGGTGTCGCATAGTGTTATGTCCCGTAATGACTCCTATGAGAGTAGAGAGGGATTTTCTATCCCTCTGCATAAGTCTATGCGTTCTTGTTCTGTCGAATGCTGGCCATAGCTTCCTCGTGGTGATACGTGGTGAAGTATCTAGAGAGTTCCACCTTTTGTTCCGTTAGAGCTTTGTTCCCTTCTTCGATTTTGAGTGTGCAAAGCGGGATGCACACTGAGGGGTCGGACTGGTCCGAGTTTAGTGCTGAGCCTCCTCTAGCCAGTTCGTCGGCTTTCTCATTCCCTGGTATGCCCTCATGTCCAGGTACCCAGCAGAGCTTTACCTTGTGTTGTATTCCAAGAACCTTGAGCTCTTCTCTGCAACACTTCTTTTATCGATGCCTGGCCGTCGATGAAAAAGGTGATATATCCCCCCCCGTGGTATTGCCCTCATCGCTGTCTCACGGGCCTGCTATTGTCATTGCTAGGGCCTCTGTCTGGTAAACGCTGCTGTAGTTCGAACTGACAAGGAGATACCTGCGCCTACACATATTTTTTGGATCCATTGGTCTAAACAGCTACGGATCGCTCTTTAGGTGTTCTAACATATTTTTTGGATCCATTGGTGTAAACAGCTACGGATCGCACTTTAGGTGTTCTATCGTTTTTCCATTCTTCCCTGCTCGGATAGGTGCTTAGAAATGGTCTCGTGAAGTCTAGGTATGGCATTGTGTAGTCTGTACTAGATACATTGCCTAGATATCTCTGCAGGATCGTGGTATGATCCATTGCATTTGGTCTCCAGCAGTCTGTCTGACTTAATCTTGCGGCACTAATAGCCGCCGATGCTTGTATAAAGATGCGCACCGGAAGCAGGTTGAGAATGGCCTCGAGTCCTGCTGTAGGTGTCGTTCTCATTGCACTGGTGGTGCCAATGCAAGCTAGTCTGTGCACTTTTGTGATGGCAGTTAGGTTGTTAGTTCTGCTGGCGGTCCGCCACAATACAAGGCTGCCATAATTTAGTATTGGCTTTGCTATAACCGTATACATCCATGGGATATTTTTGGGGTTCGGTCTCCAAGTTTTCCCGAATATTTTGTTACACGAGTAGAAAGGTATCGTCGCTTTTTGGACTCTATCGTTAATGTTCAGTTTCCTATCGAGCACCAGACCGAGGTATCTCGCACTGTTTGATATACGAGGGATTGACCGCTAGTTTACATCTCTTCGTCCACGAATCTATGATTTTTAGCGTCCCTTCAATTTATTCACTCAGGGTCGGGAGAAATTTTCCTGTTGCCAGTAGCACAACGTCGTCCACATAAGCTATGGTTTTGACGCCGCCACAGCAGTGGGGCTATAACTCCGCCTCGATTAGCCGCTAAATAAACCCCTTCAGTTCTAACTCATCAACAATATCAGTTGGGCGGAGGTAGTCGTTTCTTACGGGCAACTGATCGTTTATTAGTCAACCGGGCATGCAAATCGTAATTGTCCGTTGTAAATCGCAAATTGTTTTGATTGCGATTGCTGTACAAATCGAACCCAGGCTCTCCAATTCGGAATGAATTCTTGTTTTCATATTTGTCGTACTCTTCCAGGCCCTTCAACGCAAAACTGTGGATATTGAAAAGAATGCAGTCCGACAGGCGAGAGCAAACAACTATAATATCGCTAAGCCACCCGGATCCAACAGCAACGGCAGTGCCGGCAGCAATGGCAGTCAAAATAATAAATCTTTCTTTGAAGACAATTTCTTCAATCGCAAGGGATCGCAAAATCAACAACAGCAACAGACGCAGGTGCAGGAGGAAATTGATTTACAGGCACTGGAGGAGCAAGAACGAGCCATTCGTGAATTAGAGGTAAGCATCAACAGCTGTAGCTATGTCATTTCACTACTATTTCTTTTTCCTTTTTGTTTGTCAGGACAACATTGTTGGCGTAAATGAAATCTATAAGAAACTTGGTGCTATGGTCTATGAGCAGGGACTGGTTGTGGACTCCATTGAATCATCTGTGGAGCAAACCAGCGTATTTGTTGCATCAGGTTCCGACAATCTGCGCAAAGCGAGCCAATACAAGGTGCGTTCTCATTTCCCAAGCAAAAACAGTCATTTTTAATCTCCTCTTCCTCTACTTTAGAACAAAATCCGAAAGAAGAAACTCATCTTGGGATCGATCCTGTTCGCAATCCTCATAGTTATTATTATAATCATTATATTCAGATTTAAAAATTAGTATTAAATTTAACGGGTGATAAGAAACCGCAAGCAAAAGACGTCCTTTCTCCCAAAAAACACTTTGAAAACAAACAACAAAAACCAATCACTCCCGCATGTGGACACACACGAAACATATTTTACTAAAAGCAAAGAATAGAACTAGAACATTCAATAAATGTGGTCTACACAAGGAATACTAACTATTCCTTTGGGTATTATTTATATAAAAACAATTATTTTATGTTTAAGCAAAGAAAATGTATAAAAAAAAGAAAATACTTCTTAACTTTGGATTATCTCCCCTCACTCTCATCGAAACGCGCTTATCGGAGAGGCAATGTTGTTGTAGTTTACTCACTTCACATCTCACATTTAAAAGAAAACCAAGCAAATTGTATGTAATTATTATTAAACTTTATTAATTTGTGTAAACGCAATGGTTAAAGGGTGTACTCTTCATGTTTATAGTACCTTTTCGCGCAAGCAAGAGCATAGAAATTACTTTATTTTGATTTAATTGAAAAAAAAAGAAAGAGTACTAAAAAAAAGAACTAATGTTAACGGTAAAACTATAAATATATATAAAATTTATCCTGAACAAAATACATATGATAATAAACACTACCAAATTAAATCGAAAAACTTTGCCGATCTTGTTGTACTTGGGTACCTCAAGGAGGAGTCCTTTCTCCGATCCTTTTTAACCACTACCTGGCGAAACTGCCCATACCACCACCCGGTGTCAAATTGGTATCATATGCCGACGACTGCACCATTCTCATCTCAGGAAAGGACACCCGCTCAATCTACACTAACATCAATGCCTACCTCAATGAATTCGAAGACTTTTCCGCCAGTCCCAATCTCAAACTGTCCCCAGAAAAATCCTCATCCACCCTATTCACCACCTGGATCAAAGAGGTAAACCTATAACTCGACATTGAGATACATGACAGGGCGATCCCGACAACCAACCACCCAAAGATTCTAGGAGTCACATTTGACAATCTACTGACTTTCTCTAGTGGCCGGTAGCACATGGGAGAAAGACAAAGAAACTCTCCTCACCACATGTCAAGCAATTGGAATATCGGTTCTCAAATATGCGGCACCAATTTGGACCCATAACCTCAGTGATACTCAATGGCATAAGCTCCAAACAAGCCAGAATGCTGCTCTACGCATTATCACAGGTTGTCACCGTATATCCCTTAAAGATCACCTTCAGCAGGAGACAAAGTTGCTCAAAGTCAAAGAGCATAACGAACTTCTATCGAAACTGTTCTTACTGGCTTGCAACCGTCCCGATCACCTCAACTGAGATCTACTCAGTCTCCCTACACCTCCGAGGCATGTTCGATCTGACATCCGTCCATAACGTGAAGAGCTTAATAGGTTTATAACCCATACGCGGGTCGTTCCAGCGGGTTACATATTAGCTTTGAACTCTCCATCAACATGCAGTCCGAACCGCGCTTGATAGCCGCCAGACTAATATCGAGAAGCTAGGCCCTGGCACTTAAAGAGCTGTTGCGCCAAATATTATATGCATTATATGCACCACATACACGACAGTATCATTGATCAATGCCCGGACTGCGGCTTGTCGCCACGTAACACCGACCATTTGTTCAGCTGTCGCACCCACAACATTAACACCAAGATGCTTATGGACTCAGCCAGTCGAAACTGCCGCCTCGACTTTACTGATGACAACCCACCTACACCACCTTAACGTTCGAACTATACGAATCAACATAGTTGCTACAACAGCAACAACAAGCTTGTTGTACTCTATTGGAAATTGTCCGAATGTCTGCATGTTCTGTTGACTCGTTATGAAGATTAGGATATGCTTAAAAATAACTGTGATTCATGTCAAATGAGTGTGCACAACAATTGAAATCCCATACGGAGTTCTTAGTTCTTAGCGCCGAAAAAGTGGAAAATGCCGTCAGCACAGGCGGATCAGTAGAAATGCGATTAAGTGGGAGGTTTGTGATCCCTTGTTTTCGGATCATAACCTTGCTGATAAAAAAGGAAGAAGAAGAAGAAGCCGTCAGCACACTCTTTCCGACGCGCCCTCTTAGGAAGCAAGAGGTCTCCCCTAATAAACAAACAGAAGTTCCGCTGTTCAGCGAAGAAGAGCTACTTTAAGCCGCAAGGGGGATGCAAAACAAGAAGCCCCAGCGGAAGTGTTAAAAGTCATCGCCCCCAACTCTTACTAAACATATACAACAGATGCTTAAAACACGGAATCTTTCCCAAAACCTGGAAAACACAGCGGCTCGTACTGATTAGCAAACGGAAAGGAAACCCAAACTCCACGTCAGCGTACAGACCCCTGTGTATGCTGAACACAGCAGGAAAACTCTTCGAGACAATGCTGAAGCTTTGACCGTCTGTAGCGGTGGAGAGAGCAGGTGACCTATCTGAGAGGCAGCATGGACTTCGAAAAGATCATTCTACAATAGTTGCTGTGGAAGAGGTGGTTAGGGGTGGACAAGTAACCCCTCAGGACAGCCACTACTCGAGGAAGGTTGTTGTGTTGCTAACTCTCGACGTAAGAAATGTCTTCAACGCGGCCAGATGGTGCGACATGCTGAACGCCCTGGAAACAAACTTTCGGGTACCATATTATCTTCAACGGGTGATAAGAGACTACCTTAGCGACAGGAAGCTAATTTATGATACCACAGAAGGAAATAACGACCGGAGCAGCGCAGGGCTCAATTCTGGGACCGGATTTATGGAACATCTACGATGGAATTCTTCGCATGGAGATGGCCGAAACCACATTTCATCGGCTATGCAGACGACATCGCTGCAGTGATCACCGCACGGGACACCGAAGACGCTCAGAGAAGACTTACTCAAGCCATAAGATGGGTACACGCATGGATGGAGGACCACGGCCTAAGCTTACTTATTTACTTAGGTGGCGCTACAGTCCAGGGTGGACCTGGGCCACAAACAACAAATCTCTCCAGCCAGCACGGTTACGAGCCAGCTGCCTCCAATTGCGCACGCCAAGTTGGTTGAGGTCCCCCTCCACTTGTTTGCGCCACCTACCGCGAGGTCGCCCTCTACTGCGTCGTCCATCCGGGGTGGTTTTGAAGATTTCTTAGCGGGAACGTTGGGCTCCATCCGCTCTAAATGACCCAGCTATCTTAGTCGTTGTATGTGAACTCTTCTGACTAAGTCGATGTCCTTGTACAGGCCGTATAGCTCGGCATTGTACCTTCTCCTCCACTCACCGTCTATGCAGACGGGACCAAAGATCACTCGAAGAACTCTTCTCTCGAAGTAACCAAGGGCATCCACATCCGATTGTGACAAAGCCCTTGCCTCTGCGCCATACAGCAAGGCTGGGATGATTGGAGCCTTATAAAGAGTTACCTTAGTAGTTCGAGATAAGGCTTTGCTACTCAATTGCTGTTTTAGCCCATAGAAACAACGATTGGCAAGAGCAATCCTTCGTGTGATCTCCCTACTGATGTCATTTGCGGAGTCCGCCATAGAGCCTAGGTAGACAAAATCCTTTACTACCTCAAAATTATATCTGTCTATTGTGGCGTTCTGTCCAAGACGCCGATGTTGGGTGTCCTTTTTTGTAGACAGCATATATTTTGTTTTGCTTTCATTGACCGCTAAACCCATCTTTGCTGCCTCGATCTCAAAACTTGTAAATGCCCCATTGACGGCCCGCTGTGTTCTTCCGATTATGTCAATGTCATCGGCATAAGCGAGTAGTTGTACAGACTTGAAGAAGATTATACTTCCGGTGTTGGCTTGAGAGTTTCGTACAATTCTTTCAAGTACTATGTTAAAGAGATCGCATGATAGCGCGTCACCTTGTCTAAGACCTTTCTTGACATCGAATAGTTTGGTGATGTTCTTACCGACTTTAATGGAGCAGCGAGAGTTCTCCATCGTCATTCTGCACAAACGCACGAGCTTGGAAGGGATGCCAAGACTAGACATGGCTCTGTATACCTCGTCTCTATACACGCTATCATAGGCAACTTTAAAATCGATGAAGAGGTGGTGCGTATCGATTTTATATTCATGGGTTTTTTCCAAGATTTGTCGTAGTGTGAATATTTGGTCAATGGTGGACTTTCCCGCCCTAAAACCGCACTGATAAGGACCTATCAGATGGTTGACGATCGGTTTTAGGCGTTCACGTAATACGGCAGATAGGATCTTGTACGCGATGTTGAGGAGACTTATACCTCTGTAGTTGGCGCAGTTCAGACGTCCTCCTTTCTTCAGGATCGGGCAAACGATGCTGAGTTTCCATTCATCGGGCATACTTTCGTCCGACCAGATTTTACAGATGAGCTGGTGCATGCTCCTTACCAACTCATCTCCTCCTGCCTTGAAAAGTTCAGCGGCAAGGCCGTCGGCTCCAGAAGTTTTGTTGAATTTGAGTTTAGATATCGCTATCCTCACTTCATTCTGATCGGGTTGACGGGAATCTTGACTGCCATCGTCACTGTTGAATGGGTCATTCTGCCTGACAGCGAAATATTGGTCATCATCGCCGTTTAACAGTCTGCAGAAGTGTTCCTTCCATATTCACAGCACTGACTGCGATTCTTCTACTATATTACCATTTTCGTCCCTGCAGGCTTCCGTTCTGGCTTTGAAGCCTTGGCATGTTCTTTTTACCTTTTGGTAAAATTTTCGAACATCATTCCTGCAATAAAGTCTCTCAATCGCTTCTCATGCTCCTTTTTCTTGTTCCTGAGAAGACGATGTTCCTCTTTTCTCCTGCGCACGTCGAGCTCGTAAGCAGCTCTGGTCCTTCTATGCAGCGCCGCTTTGTACGCCTCTTGTTTTGCTGCATGTGCTTGCCGGCATTCCTCATCAAACCAGGGGTTTCGTTGTGGTGGCCGAGAGAAACCCAATAGAGCAGAGGCGGCATCTCTGATGGCTTGTTGGCAACGCTGCCACTGGTCTTCCGCATTTGCTGCTGGCGGCATATGACTTAGATTAAGATTAAGAGAAACTCGATCGGCAAAGGCTCTGGCGATCTCTTGCGATTGCAGCCGCCCGACGTCAAATTTCCTCACAGTATTTCGTTGATTTCGCTTCATTCTGGATATCCGCATCCGTACTTTGGCTAGAACTGGGTAGTGATCCGAGTCCACGTTGGCTCCTCGGAAAGTCCGGACACCCAGAACACTGGAAGACTGCCTTGCGTCGATCGCAATGTGATCGATTTGGTTGATAGTTTTTCGATCAAAGGGGAGCCATGTTCCTTTGTGAATATCGTGACGTGGGAACCGCGTACTATCTACGACAAAGTTTTCGCCCGCCGCAAAGTCGGCTAGCCTGAGTCCGTTGTCGGATGTGATGTCGTGCAGGCTGTGCTTTCCGACCACGCTACTAAAAACGTCCTTTCTTCCTAGCTTTGCGTTAAAATCACCTAGGATAATTTTAACGTCTTGTCCAAGAGCTATTAGAAGTCATCCTTTGTCGTGTCGTCCGTCTCCTCGTGAGGGTCGTGAACGCATATTAGGCTAATGTTGGCTAACTTGGCTTTGATACGGATAGTCATAAGGCGCCCGTTCACATGCCGGAAACTCAAGACTTCTTGCCTAAGTCTGCCTCCAATGACAAATCCGCACCCAAATAGACGCTGACCTTGTTGTCTGTAGCAATCGCCGTAGTAGATGTCGCAGTTTTTCATACCCCTTTTGGGGGTAGAGGGACCTAACATTCCATGTGCAGACACGAAGATCGTTGTCCTTTTTACGTTTGCTTGGGTCGTCAACAGTAGAAACATCCGTATCCGAGGCTGTTGGTTGCTTCGTAACCGAAGGTTTTTTTACGTGGTAAGGAAGTTAACCCGACGGCAAAACCCCCAACCTGGAGGACCAGATCCTTTTTTTGCAACCCCTAGGATGAGGGGTCAGATACACCGATGCTAGTAACCCGCTTCTGGGATATGAGCGCTGCCGTTGGCCCATTAAGGGTTCATCCGCCACCATCTCTGTTTCAATACCCTGACGTAGTATTGAAAATCCTTACAGACCTCAGCTCCAAATATGCTGAAGTAGCTTCGGTAAGGTATCCGCTGGTCTGTAGACGTCACCGTTGATTCCATGGAGAGAATTCATCCGCCGCACGCCCTCTTTCTGAAGAGCTCTTGCTAGACTTCTGAGACGCATATTTCAGCCAATCAGGTCAACAAGAGATGCCTCGTCCGGAGGTCTGAATGTTCAGCTACACATACATCGTCAGACTCAGCATACGCTTATCGTTAGTTCACTATCAGATAGCTATCCAGCGGGCACCACGGGAGGTGATGATGCGATTTTGCCACGGTCTAAGCTTAGTAGTGTGGAGAAAACCGAGATAGTAATGTTTTACTAATGTAAAAGAGCAGTCCTGATGTCGGTTACGTACTTAATACTCTTGTATGGCTCCGAGCGTTTCCTATCCCGACAAAAAAAAAAAATAGCTCCGAGATCTGGGCTGAAGTGCTCAGAAAGGAGATATACAAGAAGAAAGTGGCCGCAGTGCAACGTATAAGAGCCCTTCGGATAACAAATTTATACCGAACAGTGTCGGAGCCAGCAGACCTAGTAGTCGCAGGAGTGACGCCCATTGGTCTCCTAGCAGCAGCAAGGAAGTACGTCTACGACAAGATGACGGAATTAGGCGCGGCAACAGCAGCTACAGAAGGAATGTAACTCTCGAAGTAGAAGTGGCAAAAGACATGGAATGCTGAAACGAGGGGAACGAGGTGAACCTACCGGTTGATTGCTGCATGAATGGAGCGGGTGCACGGTGAAGTGAATTATTATATTACTCAGTTCCTTACCGGATATGGTTACTTCAAGCGGTACCTGCACAAGATGACAAAACTTGGGAAGGCTAAAGCGGTTCCGGAGTGGATGGTGACAGGTTGAAAAGGGGTTAAAGGTGATTTTTTTTTTTTCGGTGAGTAGGAGTTTCACACTACTTGAAACAGAGCGGGATTGTTTCTCGTTCGGACTTGCCTTTTTCCACTGCCCTCTAGGCAAAAAAAAAGACTGTCGCCTATAGTAATATTTATTAGACGATGGAATCAATGCACTCAGGCTTACTAACTTGGGGTTTTGCAAGGATTTCTCTATTCTTAATGCTCTCACAACCGGTATTCCATTTCAGAACGGGTGAAATCCTACCGGTATTAGATGTTGACATGCATTTATATTGATAGTCAGGCCGTGCTCGAAGCGGTAGAATCAAATGTCATCAAGACTAATTGAGAACTCCCGCAAAATGCTTAAAATGTTATGCGCTCAGAACCGTGCGAGACTATCAGGGTTATCGTGAATGGGCCCAATTCTTCAACTCGTATACGACAGTCGAATTCGACCATGGTTGCATTTAGTTATTATTTTCCCCCGAACAAAGATAAGTTACTCGTACCTTCAAAAAGAGGAAATAATTCCGCGGAAAAGAAATATGTACTCGTATCATGAATGATAATTCAGGAGAATTTTCAACACAATCGCGATATTTAATCTTTCCCCGAAGAATTGTTTCCCTATTTTTGAAGGTACCTAATGCTTGTTCGTGGGAAAAATTCCGAGGAAAGTTTTATTCGCGATAACCCTATATGTTAGTTGGGTGCCTAGAAATTGTTGTTTAGAAGGAAATGAGCTCGATCAAATGGCGAATTACATCGCGACGCTATCATAAATGTCAAACCGCCGTAGTGCGTGGATAAAGTGATCATCTAACGCAATATAACCAACCTGGCTATCCAATAACGGTCGAACACAAGGGAATACAGGGTATCTAAATCCGTATGGCTTTCATTTAATAGGAATAAAACTGAATCTAGATCGGTCTCAGTTCAGAATAGTCATATATGTACGTAGGTATCCTGCCTGGACACGGCCTTAGAAAGCATGGTCGTGGAGTAAGATTCACAGACTCGGATACGTGCATTGATCGGATTTGGCAGCATTGACCTATTGCTAAAATTTTACAGCATTTTATAGGAACCCATAGGGATTGCGATGCGTTATAGTGTTTTTGGAGAATCTTAATCAATCTAACCTAACCTGCTAGACGTGGTAAATACTAGTCACCTATTCAGACATTAACTGTGATCTACAACCAGGACTGACCGTGCAATATAATATGAACTAAAGGTGTGACTCAGGTATCTCTACAAATAGAAAATCCAACAAGGACATTCGTGCTATTGATAGCATGGAACTCCTTGATACTTGATTTTGATAAAACATGAATTTGACTGCCGATAAATGGCTTTCAAGAGAAGTACATGTAAGGTCATGAGGAGCTTTAGATAAGTTGCCCTCAAGCAACAAGAAATTTGACTTTGAACAGTGTCCTAAAAGTACTCTTTGAAAAATGCAAACCTGATCAATACATTTTCCACTGTATACTTTTCGGATCACTTGCGCAGACACACAAATGTACGCAATGTATTTTTTCAATTCTTATTCAGCTGTTTTTTATTACATACCATTAGGCGTATCGATTATAACGTCAGAGCAGATGTACACATGTAGAATTGGTATACGCAGTTATTCATCTTCTACCTATTTGGGCGAGGTTATCTTCCGAAAACAAGGGATCATAACCCTCAAACTTCACCGCATTTCTACCGATCCGCCTGTGGGGTTCGCCTGTTTGATCTCAGAAAATATCCACAGATCACTGGGTTACTGAGGCCAATCAAATGCTGGTGTCGTCGCATTTGTGTGATCCAGGCGTTTATAGGCCTGCCTCTTCTGCCTCTCGATGTCTTTGGAACGTTCATTGATATTACCCTTTTAAGAGGGTTCAAATGATCTCCTCTTTGGACGTGGCAATAATAGCTCGCGCTCTACTTTTCGTAAGATGGTTTCCTTGACGAGAAGGCTTCCATGGACCTTGGAACTTTTTATTCGATCAAGCTTTGTCATTTCTACTGTCATGCGAAGCATCTTCATCTCAGCTGCCGTTAATTTACTCACACACATTCAGTACTTTGTTGTAGAGCCTTTCTTTCAACTTAGGGGACATTTTTGGGTCACGGAAGATAGCGGAGTTTTCTCGCCACTTCATCCACCTTGCGCTTACACAATGATTGATGTCGTCATCACAGATTGCTTTGATATTGATCAAAGATCCCGGATATTTGAACTTTTTGCACTTGGGAAGCACTGTTTCATTCAAATAAATGTCTGGAATAAACCTGAGTAGGTCAGAGAACAGGCAGCACAAGGACTCGGTCTTTTTTGAATTAATGCGATACCCATTTTTCCAGAGCTCAGAAAGCATCTCGTCTGGCCCAATCGCTTTTCGTTTTTTGGAGTATTTGACCGCCTCACTAACTTCTTCGACTGTAATGTCGGATATTTCTTCACAGTTAGGGGTGGCTCTTGGAAAGTATAGCCGGGGAAACTGTTTATTCAAAATTCCTTCACAATACTTCCGCCACCTGTGCAGAATTTTGTCGTCATCCACAAGAAGCTGGCCATGAGCATTGTTAATGAACTTTGGCGAACGAATCTCCTGAGCATTTCTCCTTCTTTTTGCAGCTATTTTAAAGATGATTGCGCTCTTGTTCATATTGTGTCGTCGCAGCTCCTGGATAGCCTGGTTTGCATCAGCAACCAGGGAAGATATTTTCTCCAGCTCCCGATACAGGCCCTCCATACTCTCTGCTTGAAGCTGGGCGCACTTCGTTAGTTAGTTAGGTTGTTAATTTTGCTGGCGGCTTGCTATCATACAAGGTCGCCATATGTAAGTATTGATATCTTACTATAGATGTATACATCCATAGGATTATTTTGGGGGCCAGTCCCCAAGTTTTCCTGGTGCATGAGTAGAAAGCTGTTGGACTTTTTTGACTCTATCGTTAATGTTCAGTCTCCAGTTCGGTTTCCTATCGAGCACTATGCCGAGGAATCTCGCACTGCTTGAGATACTTAGGGGGATACCCCTTACATAAGGTGTTACGAATTATGGAATTATCCTTTTGTTATTGAATAGTACTATCTTTGTTTTCTGGGAATTGACCGCTATTCCACATCTCATCGTCCAGGAATCTATGATTTTTAGTGCCCCTTCAATTTCCTCGCTCAAGGTCGGGAGAAATTTTCTCGTTGCCAGCAGCGCAATGTCGTCCGCATAAGCTATGGTTTTGACGCTGCTGTTTCTGACTTTTAAGAGTACTTCCTTCAAGCTTCTAACTTTGTTCCTCTGAGTTCAACTTTAATATGTCTTTCCTCTAGTATATTGACGAATCACTTTATCAGGCAGTTGTGATTATTGAGGTTTGTTATTGTCCCATATACCGCATCTGCTCTGACATTGTTAAAGCCTTCAATGTCTAAGAAAGTGGCTAATATATATTCTTTGTCTTTCAAAGCCGACGACACAGTGCAGCGCTGTTTCTACGCTCTTTCCTTTCATATAAGAGTGCTATGCTGGACATAGGTCACCAGGGCGTAGTTCGTTACGAATGTATATTCAGCTAATCTTTCAAAGGTCTTTAAGACAAAGGAGGTAAAACTTATTGGCCTAAAGTCTTTCGCGGTAGTGTGACTTACCTTACCGACCTTGGGTATGAAGACCACTTTATCCTCTCAATATGCTCTACGTTATATACCCCAAATGAGGTTATTGAGGTATAGCTCTTTGAGTACCGGGATAATTGTGGTTACGGTTTTCTGTAACATGATCTGAATAATCCTGTTGAGTCCTGGGGATTTAAAGGGAGAAAATGATCTAATTGCCCACAAAATTCTTTTTATTTCTGATTACTTCAGCATATCTTTCGGACATAGAAGCAATAGAGGAGCTTGTCAACTTCACTGGAACAGCTTGCCATTAACTATTTAAGGCTTCGAAAAGAGCTTTCGTTGAGAAAAAACCCAGTCTCCGTAGCCGCTGTTTGAGCACACCCCACCGATTTTCCTTGGGGCTTAAATCAGGAGATTGTGGAGGCTAATCCAAAATTCTTACTTATTTTGATGACCAGAATTCCTTTACGTACTTTGAAGTATGTTTTGAATCGTTGACATGTTGAAACCTCCACAACAACGGCATCTCCTCATCAGTATAGGAAATCATAATAGTCTCTTATATATTTTTCTACCCAAAACGATCCATAATTCCATATCCATGGCCCGAAAAGCAGCCTCACACCATAGCAGAACCTCGGCCGTATTTAGGAGTAGGTCGAACATGTTGCTGATTGCATCAAGTGGCTCTCGTCGTACGTAGGTATCATAATATCATCCGAAGGCAAAGCATTAACTTTACTCTCATTTCTGAATAACACGGTCTTCCATCGCTGAAGTGACCAATTAGTGTATTTATAAGCAAAATCCAATCTAAAGTACGAAAAGAAGAGTGAACAAGTGCGCAACCATATTCAAAATAGCCCACAGAGGGAGGAATACTCAGGAGATTCATTCGCCAAAGTTCATTGACAATGTTCATGGGCAGCTTCTTGTGGGGGACGACATACATAGCATAGCAGCATTTTGCATAGGTGGCGACAGTATTGTAAAGGACTTTTCAATGAACTGTTTCGACGGCTATACTTTCCAAGAGCCACTCCAAATTGTAAAGAAATACCCGATATTACAGTCATGCAATAAATACTCAAAAAAATGAAAAGCGGTTGGGATAGGCGAGATACCTTTTGAATTCTGAAAAAAGGTGGGAGACATCGGGTTTAGATGGCTCATCTCCAAACTTATGAGCTAATCCAATACCGAACCAATGAGAGAAAGTTATCTTCTCCCTGTGTAAAGGTACAAAGGGAAGGGTGATAAGCGAAACTGTGACAATTACTTTTTGATCAAGTTGATGCCACAGACTATGAAGATCGTTGAGCGGGTATTAGGTGACCGACTAAGACAAATAATACGGCTATCTGATGATCAGTGCGGGATTGTCGCAGATAAATCAACCACAGGTGCAATCCAAGGTATAAGGATCATAATGGAAAATAATTGTGATCCCTTAAAGGATTTGCATATTGTATTGGTTGACTTGGAAAAGGCATTCGACAGACAACCGCGAGATCTGATACAGGTGGCGCTCAGACATCTAGGGGTTCCAGAAACCTATGTTCAGATGATCATGGACATGTACGAAGGAGCAAAGACAAGAGTAAGATGTCAGTAACCGAAAAGTTCCCAATCAAAGTCGGGGTGCACCTAGTGCAGCGCCTTAACTTCTTTGCTCTTTGTTGCAGTCCTTGACTATCTACTTGAAGATAAAGTAGCGACGGAACCATTATGAGTGAGGGTGGCAATGGTGTAGTGGTAATGTCGTCAATTGCCACACTAATGGTTCATGGTTCAAATCCTGATGTCATCAAGCATATATTAATTTCTCATAACATATATAAAAGTTAATCCGATCAAGTGCAAAAGCTTGTGCGAACACTACTGCAAGGGCATAACACTGGCAGGAGCTTGGTCATATGACTGGAAAAATTGTTTGCTCTGTTGGATGATTGATTTGCCTATGACGTGGGTAATCGCGAAAAATTCTGTGAATCAGAAGCAAAGGCAAAAAATAACAAATCTCCCCAGGTATCTGGACGCCACCGCCGAAGTTTCTTTGAAGCATAAACAACTGAGCTTCAAAGCACTACATCAAATCTTTTTCTCTCTCGCTATCTATCCTTTCCAAGGCCCGCACTGTGTGCAAACATGTTAAGGGTATTCATACCCCTGGAGTGCGCGCAAAATATAAAAAAAAATAAAAAATAGAGCCATCAGTCTCCTCAACATCGCATATAAGATCTTTTCTGCGATATTGTGTGAAACCTGAAACCTTTTATCAACAGCCTGATTGGCCCCTATCAGTGCGATTTCAAAATTAAGAAGCTTAGCATTGGGCCCCCGCAAGGATCAGTGCTAGCTCCAATCCTGTTTAATTTATACATATCCGACCTGCCTGAAGTTTCCTCAAGGAAGTATGGATATGCAGATGACCTTGCGATAGCTACCCAACACAAATCCATCCCATGCACTGAAGAAACGCTCTACGAGGACCTCCGGTCGCTGGGATCCTACTTTCAGCAATGGCGGTTTTGCCCGAGCCTTTCAAAGACAGAGGTTTGCTGCTTCCACCTAATGAGCCAGCTGGCGGATGTGAAACTTACAGTCTTTTTCAACAATGCTGTCTTGAGGCAAAATCCCCACCCCAAATACCTCGGTGTCACTCTTGACCGGTCACTAACCTACAAGCAACACTTCTCTAATGCTGTAGGTAAACTCCGCACTCGAAACAACATCATTCAAAAGCTAACGGGACCTTCGTGGGGCGCAAATGGTTCTTCGCTCCATATTGCATCTCTTGCGCTAGTCTACAGTGTCGCAGAATACTGTGCCCCGGTGTGGCTGAAGAGCGCCCACGTCAACAAAATCGACGTCCAGCTCCACACCACCATGCGATTGATATCCAGCACAATTCGATCCACCCTGGTTCACTGGCTCCCAGTTCTCTGCAGTATTGCACCTCCTAAACTTCGTCGTTCAAACTCAGCCCTGAGAGACAATAGAAAAATCTTGCCGAATTCAGTTTTAATTATACACGATGATATTGGTGTATTGCAGCACACACAACCGAGACTTAAGTCGAGGAACCCCGCTATAAAACATGCAGGAGTCTTGGCGGCAAGCAGCTTTAACATCCAAGAAGAGTGGAACAGAACTTGGTCATCCTGTGGGCATAATACAATGGCCTACATCTCAAACCCATCCTCTAAGCTCCCTGGCTTCGATTTGCCAAGGCACATCTGGTCAAAACTAAATAGGGTTAGAACAAACTCTGGTAAATGAGCTAATTCTCTTTATCGATGGGACATCCTTGACTCTCCAGCGTGCGATTGTGGAGCGGCCCGACAAACTATAAAGCACATTGTCCAAGAATGCAGCATTCGAGCATATCAGGGGGACCCTGCGAATTTCTACAAAGCAACTCCAACTGCAATTGAATGGCTGCAGAATTTAGATATTGATATTTGAATAAATAGAAATACTGTGCAATTTATAATGTAACTTTCATATCCTTTGTATTATTGTACTTTTAATTGTTAATTAATTAATTTATTAATTAATTTATTTTACTTTGTTAACTTATTCGCTATACTGTGTTCTTTGTACTCTTCCATACGAAATAAATAAATAAGTGCGATTTCAGGCCAGGAAAATCCACCATCGATCAAATCTTCATACTTCGGTAAATCCTGGAGAAAACCCAAGAAGTCTAAATCGATACTCATCATCTCTTTATCGATTTCAACGCCGCCTATGCCAGCATCTATAGAGAAGAGCTATATAGAGCCATGTTTAGTTTTGATATCCCTGCCAAACTTGCTGTCAAGAAGAAGGGACAACCAGCACCGACGAATTAGACAGAACGTCACAGTGGGCAGCTATAACTTCGAGGTAGTAAGGGACTTTGTCTACCTTGGCTCTACTATAAACTCGAAAAACAAGATCAGCGCAGAAATCAAGCGAAGAATAGCTCTTGCCAATCGCTTTTTTTTTGTTTGGCTTATAAGGCAAATCAACAGTAAAGCCCTATTTCGAACAACTAAGGAGACTCTGTATAAGATCCTGATCATCCCAGTCCTGCTTTAGGGCGCTGAAACATGGACTTTATTAAAATAGGATGAAGATATCCTTGGTCACTTCGTGAGAAAAATTCTTCGTAAGATATTCGATCCTGTTTATGTTGACGGGTTTTGGAGAAGATTCAATCACGAACTATATGAGCTGTACAGCGACATCGACCTAGTCAAAAAACTGCATATTGGACGTCTGAGATGGCTAGGACATGTAGAGCGAATGGACACCAACGCTCCGGCCCGCAGAGTCTTCAAATCTAACCCCGAGAGACGACGCAGTAGAGGACCTCCTCGCCGTAGGTGGCGCGCAGAAGATCAAGGGGATCTCGACCAACTTGGAGTGCGCAACTGGAGACAATTAGCTAAAGATCGAACTAGATGGAGAGGCTTGTTTGTTGGGATCCAGGTTCATCCCGAACTATAGCGCCACCTAAGTAAGTAAGTGAAAATTATCTTTTAGTGATGTAAAATTCAACTCTTTCTAATTTTTTCCGCATATCTCCAGAATGAGTAAACCGATTGCAATAAAAATATAGGACGTTCTCCTTATTAAGCCCGATGTTTTTCTGATCCACACGGATCGGGTTAGAAGTTTTAACGTGATGCGCGTTCAAATAAACAGACAAAAAGACAAAATGTATAGTTTTATTATACGTACTGATGATGATGATGATAATGATGAAGATGAGAGGTCCAATAGGGCTCCCAACAGTGTTGTCACTTTACCAGAATTGTGGTAAATCTACCACAATTTTGCATGTTTTTGAAATCTACCGCATTTACAATGGAATGCAAAAATTCTACCACGTTTTTGAATTCTTTCCTCCCCGTATTGAATCAACCAATTCTCCGGGGCTCCGGGACCCATCAAAGCCGTGCAGGCTCGAATCAGACGCAAACCACTGAGAAAGCAGAAGATCTTGTCGCGGGAAATGAACATTTCCCAAAAATCCATGTCTCGCATCATCAAAGAAGACTTGGGACTTAGTACATACAAAGGACACACTGGACACCTGCTAACAGTCGCATTGAAGCAAATACGTAAGCAAAAATCAAAAGCTCTCTTAAGGCGGTACGCTAAAAATGCTCACAGACAAATTCTGTTTACCGACGAAAATATTGTTACCGTCGAAGAAACTTTTAATAAGCAAAATGATCGAGTGTATGCTTGGACAACAAAAGAAGCTTCAGTCAGAGCTCATTCCAAGTGTTGAAAGAGGCCACCACCCCGCAAATGTAATGGTATGGTGGGGAGTGAGCTACGATGGCATAACAAACCTCCATTTTTGTGAAAAGGGAGTCAAGACTTCGACGAAAGTTTACCAAACCACTGTTTTGGAAGACGTCGTTAAGCCTCTAAGCTGAACAATGTTCGGAAACAAGCACTATACATTCCAACAAGATTCTACTCCAGCCCACAAAGCGAAAACCACCCAAGAATGGCTAAAAAAAATGTACCCGACTTCCGGACCTCAACCCTTTGGATTACATGTTGTGGTCCATTTTAGGGGGAATGGCCTGCCCTACTCATCACCGAAATATTGGGTCTTTGAAGCAAGCTGTCGACAACTTTCGGATGAATGAGGTCCGTAATGCGATTGATGATTGGCCAGTGCATCTCAGGTCGTGCTTTAAGCCAAATGGTGGCCATTTCGAATGAAGTCTTCAAAACTTGTAGCCAGTAATTTGAGAAAAAAAAAATTATAAATTTGTTTTTAAAAATATTAGCGCGTTTTCATTTGGCATAAGTTTTTCTTTGTATCAGTATTCATGAGTAGAGTAGGTATGTACAAGTAAATAAACATTTTTCCAATCCGCTTCGAAAATGCAACACATATCCGTACCCACTTTAAATTAATTTTTCATTCATATTATATGGAAACCCTTTCTCGTCATCCTCTTCCACACATCATGATGCATTGATGCAATGTATTCGTTCTTGTATGTATCGTACATATTTTTTTTTTTTTGGAGGGTAGGTGAAAATCTTCCATAGACACTATGAGAATAGCAAGCGCGTGCTCATAGTAGTATCAGATTCTTATTGACTTAAAAACACCACCCTTCGATATAAATTTGTTAGATATTGCAACTAAGTAATAGTAATTTATCAAGCAATTTTTCTATCACGAAATAAAAACGTTTGGCAGGTTACTTTCCACTGAAAGATCCTACATGTTCTGTAATCTAGACGCGGTTAATCCTTATCTCGCCAAGTCGAAAGGTTTCGTCCTTTGTAGTCGGCGCAATAAATTGCTCTCATCCAAAATTTGTAGGACTGTGCGAGTATTGTTGACATGTCCGATGAGTGAATATGCAAACATCGTTAGAACATATTCCATTTATTTGAATAGTTTTCCTTGTTATGAATAAATAGTTTTTGCAAACGGTTTTTGTTTGTTGCGCCAAGGGATGTGGTAATCTTCGAAAGATACTAGTAGCCCGGCTGCTAGCATGCACGATTCGCAAGCCCGAATAATCGATGCCAGGAATGCGGATACGTACTAGTCCAAACCAGCACACTTCTACTACTCTCCTCGCGGGACTGCCGTAATGTATTACTTCGTAGGGCTGGTTAGCAATTAATGTTATGCTTCTTGCATTGCTGCTTCAGCACTCCTTGCTCTCTTAATTATTCGGAGCTCTTTTTGCACATTCGTTATAAATGTACAAATTTCCAGCCAATTCTTCTCTGACCGCAGCATTTAGTCTATAAGGAATCGTGGACTTGGCAGGCTATTTCTCCATTCCGTAAAGCGATTGCAATGGAATATTGCATGCTCTGTATTTTCCTCCTGGTCTGGACAATGTGGACAGAGAGGTGAGTTGTCATGCGGCGAACCCCACATGCGGATCAGTAGAAATGCGGTGAAGTGGGAGGGTTGTGATCCCTTGTTTTCGGATCATAGCCTCGCTGATAAAAGGAAGAAGAAGAAGAAGAAGGTGAGTTGTCATGTCCAAATCTGTGTAAATATTTGCCGTGACCCGATAGAAACTGCGTAAGGTGGTAGTTGCAGTCCCCAAACACTCGCTTGGTCCAGACCTCAATGGTGGGGATCAGCTTGTAGGTCCATCTACCTTTTGTACTGTTATCCCATCTGGCTTGCCACATTGGCTAGTGATGTTGTCTTCTCCTCCTCCTTTATTCTCTTGACAATATCTGCTTCTTGATGACTCGAGGTTCTCCTTTCGTAGATCCTTACCATCTCATTTACGAGGATGTCGATGGGGATCATCCCGGCTATGACACAGGCTGCTTCGTCCGATATTGCTCGGAAACCGCTGATTGTTCTTTTCGCGCATAGCCTGTATGTTGATGATAGTTTTCTCCGTGTTTCTATCGTCGGTAACGCCGCCGCCCAAATCGCTGCAGTAACCGAGCTAACTACTCTGGATTTTTTTTTTTTTTAACAAATGTGTGGCCACGCCCAAATGGCGTGTAGGCACTGCGACCAAGGAGATCTATTGTGCCATAGGCCACTTTTAGGGCAGCAGTACTTCTACTCTCCTTATGAAAGCTATAATTACGGCTGCGGAGGAGTTCCTTAAATCTATTGGAGATATGATCTCTTTAAGGAAAAAGCTTCTCCTAGTACTACACAGAGCTACACACTCACATAGGATGTGTTCTGCGGTTTCGTCCTCTTCTAAGCAGAGGCGGCAGCTGATATCCTCCGAAATTCTCATTTTGTTAAGGTGGTAAAGGAGTTGACAGTGACCGGTAAGGAAGCTCACAAGCCTTCTTATGTCATTTCTCACTGCCTGTCTTTGGAAGGGTTGGACAGCTCTTTTATCCTGCCTGAGACCTTGGGAGTTATTCCAGTGGGAGATGCACATGTTGCGTTCCCAAATGTTTAGGGTAAGTTTAAAGGCGGAATCGGATATCCCGCAGAAAGGTTCAGGTCCAGTGAACAACTCAGAGGAGCTCTTCCTAGCTAGCAGGTCTGCAGTTTCGTTACCGTCAATGCCTATATGACCCGGTACCCACCACAATTTTACTTTATTGTGTCGGGTCAGATTTTGTAAGCGGTCGAAGCAGCTTAGAACTAAATTTGAACTGATCAAATGGGAGATCAGTGCTTTGAGCGCCGCTTGTCTATCGGTGAGTATATGGATAGGGGCACCTTTGATGCCTGAGTGCAGGTTAATGTTAGCACATGTTTCAATGGCGTAAAGCTCGGCCTGGAAAACACTAGGACTCTTTCCGAGTGATTTCGAAATTTTATGGTTGGGTCCATACACACCGTCGCCAACTCCTGAATCTATTTTTGATCAACTACTCTGGATAGTAGAATCCGTCTGGCATATCGAGGTGCACCGATGTTTGGCAGTATTCGAGAAAGGGCTGCCTGTAGTAGTGAAGCCTTCTTGCTCGAGTATTCCACGTGAGTTTTAAACCTTAAACTATTGTCGAGCATTACTCCTATGTATTTGGCTGCTTCCTTGGTTCTTATAGTCTGAGTTCGGACTTCAATGTTCGCATATTCCACGGCTTTTCGACTTGTTATAAGAACAGCTTCAATTTTGTGGTCTGCTAATTCTAAGCCGGCGGATCCTAGTCAGTCTTTAATTTTTTCGATTGCTTTGTTTGTTGCTGATTCTATTTCATGGATGTGTTTAGCCACGGTGACTACAGCGATGTCGTCAGCGAACCCGATTATCTTAACTCCTTGTGGCAATGCTAGTCACAGGACTCCGTCGTACATGAAATTCGTTGTAGTTCTTTACCTCCTCGTCGGTTTGGTACCTCAACTTCCTGTTGGTGAAGTAGTTGGTAACTGTCCTCAATAGGTAGTATGGAGTATTCATTATCGATAGCGATCTCCTTATGATTGACCAGTTTGCCGAGTTAAAGGCGTTTTTGATGTCCAGAGTCACTACTGCACAGTATTTCTTTGTTCCCCTCGCCATCTTTCTCCTTGGATCGCTCCAGTTCCTGTGTCAACTACCGCTTTTATGGCATCAACGGTAGAACGCGATTTTCTAAATCCGAACTGATGGTCTGACAGTGCTCCTTTCTCTTCTGCTACCACGAGTAGTCTGTTGTATGTTATTCGTTCAAGTATCTTTCCCAAAAGGGGCGTCGTGGCGTAAGTGGTTAGTGTGTCGGATCACTGCGCGTGGGGTTCCGAGTTCGAATTCCAGAAAACGCCAAAAAGTTTTTCACGGTCCCTCTTCTCGCGAGCGTCGGACAAACATGAGGAGAGTATTGTTGTCATGAAATAGGTTCTCTCTCAAATCGCCGTTCGGATACGACACTAAACTGTAGGTCCTTCCATTCGTGTGAAAAATATAACGCACACAACATGAGTGGTTGCGAGAACTGGGCTCTGGCACTTAAAGAGCTGTTGCGCCACATATTTTTTTTTTATCTTTCCCAAAGTGTCGAGTAAACATATTGGGCGATATGACGATGGTTCTCCAGGTGGTTTGTTTCCTTTTGGTAGCAGCACCAAATGTTCAAGCTTCTATGGCCCAGGAAAAACTCCTTCCTCTATACACTTTTGCATCGTGACTATAAAAATGTCCGACCTCTTTTGAACAACCACTTTCACTGCCTTATTGGGGATGCCATCTGGTCCAGGTGCTTTGTTGCTTCCTATCTTCCTGCATGCTTCGAGTAGCTCCTCTTACAAACGGGTGTGTGTAGGGGAGGGGGGATATAATTTCAATGTCATATCAAATCTACCACCCTTTTTGTAATTCTACCACATTTTTTTGTCCGATCTACCACTTTTTTTCAAAATCCAAGTGACAACACTGCTCCCAACGCATGTTTGCATGGCACCCGGGATACCTACCCAGGCGAGTTTTGTACCTTTTGAATGGTAGTTCGAGCATGTACCTGTTCGATTTTTTCCCAACATATTAGTGAGGCACGAAGTCGTATAATAAATAAACATTTTATTCCAAATTCATTTTTTTTATTTCATAATTTATTTTTAGTTAGTAATCATATAAAAAAGAGAAAAAAACATTTTACAACTTTACTTTACACAAATGTAAATTCTAAAGAAAAATGTATGTCTTTTTGTTTCGGGTTTTTTTTTTTTTTTTACAAAATTTAATGTAAACAACTAGATACGTAACACTTATAACCTAAGGGGGTGTGATCATTTTACAAATATATTTATTATTCCCTATTTCACAGAATTTCTCTTAGTTTTCATATATTTTTTAAGAGAGAAACTATGTGGCTTATTCACTATAGAAATGCTGAGAGGTTTAAAGAAAACAAAAATAAAATACTTCCTAACTACTTCTGTGTAGATAGATTGTCGGATAGAGAACAACTTAGTAAGGTTCGAGAGTGATCCTAGCACACGATCAAAATTCGAGTAGATCTTTGTGCAATACAAAATGACTTCCTTTTCTTAAATCCATAAAAAATAACAGAAATAAAAAGATATTCGTACAGGTACTCTTAAATAATAAATCTTCAATTTAAAACGAAATGTTTGTGATAAGTAAAAAAATATTTTAAAATAAAAGAAAAATATTCGCTCAAAACTAGTGTAACTGCTTTTCGATTTGGTTTGAAACAGGATGGCCACCTCTTGGTGTAGTTGTGTTCCGGTTCCGGTATTTAAGAAAAAATAAAGAATTGTGATATATCTACAGTCTCATGCCATGATACTTTGCAACCGATTTGCAAAGGCAGAAGGCGAGGAATATTGCTAGCAGTTGAATAATACCAACTCCGAGGAGAACACCGATGACGATTTCTCTGTGAAGAAGTATCCAATCGATGAAGGCGTTATAGCAACCCTAGAATAAAAGATGAGAAAAGCGTTTATTTTCTTTGGAAATGGGAAGATTCGTTGGATGAATTTTACCTTTTCGTAGTAACTGTTTAAGTCAGATGGACTCGAAGTGCAATTCTCGTCACGTGGTACCGATTTGGCAATGTCTGTGAGTACGCAACAAGCTTCGGGGATTGTACGATTACCTCTGTTTGCTTTCCAGCTTTCGGATGTATCAAAATCACGGTAATTTTCGACACCGCAGCAGGAGAACGATCCCATCATTTGATTCCACATAAGAGTAACTGCATCTGTTCGCTCTCCAGTTGAATAATATTTCGTGATTGTTGATTGCAGGAAGGATTTCGTTTCGGCTCTTGCCTAGAGGAAGGGAATATGAGCATACTGGTGGGTAACAGTAGATGAATCGTATTTAAGAGGCTTACCCTGTCTTTGTACGCCGCTGCAAGTCCACCAACCGTCAGCTCCGTTATCAACAGCAGTATCATAAAGACGCCATACTAGAAAAGAAGACAAGGTTACTACAATAGATTACAAAAAAGTACGTAATTTCAAAAAGGATTTGTATAAGACTTTAGTTGTGTTTCTTTGTTAGGGGCCATGCCATTTACTTGATGCTACAGTAACGTTAGACGTTGGTTATTGGAACCGACAACACCAGGACCTCATTATAGTCCCCAAACCAAATAATATCACAAGAGAAAAAAAACACTTTGAACAAAATGGTGCGTCCTTATTATTATTAATAACGGGTGGGCCATCTAGTGATTTCTTTTTAAATCATAGGTTATTTTGACACTGACAGCTGTTTCCCGCTCGAAATCTTGACAGAAAGTCAGTATCATAGATCCGCCGAACGAAATGAGTCGCTTTATGCTTGAACAACATTGGGAAATATTGAAAACTTATTTCCAAAGTGAGTGCTGTGTAGCCCAAACAGTGCGTTTTTTGAAAAGAAGTTTTGGGCGAAATGAGGCACCCACCGCGCCTGCTGTACGCAAGTTTGTGCAAAAAGTTCGTGAGACTGGTATGCTAGTGGACAACACTCATGGTCCCCGTCGTCGTACGGTGCGCACAGACGAGAATGTGGCTGCTGTAGCCGAGAGTGTGAGACTCAATTCACGAACATCAACTCGTCATCGATCTCAACAGCTCAACATTTCACGCACTAGCCTGAGGAGAATTCGGCACAAAGATCTGAGATTATTCGTTTACAAGGTACAATTGATTCAGCAATTGAAAGCGCACGACCATCCGCTTCGTTATCGCTTCGCAGTTTGGGCCTTAGAGCAGCTTGAATTGGACAACGATTTTGGGCGAAAAATCATCTTTTCTGACGAGGCACATTTTCATCTCGGCAGCTAGGTTAGCAAACAAAATTGCCGCATCTGGGGCTCGGAAAACCCGCACGTTATTGTTGAGAAGCCAATGCATCCACAGAGAGTGACAGTTTGGTGCGGATTGTGGAGTGGTGGCATCATTGGATCATTTTTCTTCGAAAATGAGGCTGGAAACAACGTTTCGGTCAACGGTGGGCGTTTCGTTGTGGCAGTCCGGCGGCTAAAACCGCTGTAAGGCTGAGAGAAGGCCGATTGTGGTCATCAAGCCTTTACAGCCATGCCTCCATTCTGTCCCGATGGGGGCCTGCCAGAGGATTGACGGAAACTGATCACATAAACCCCATGCTAGCATTTGAAAGGAGGTTCACTACAAGAATTCCTGACAGAATATACTGGAAGAACCGAAGAACCATGAAGAAAAAGAAGTTGGCTTTCTATACCGACGGTTCTAAGATGGACGTTGGCATAGGAGCCGAAGTTTATTGTGAAGCCCTAGGAATAAACCACTCCTTTTAGAATAAACGATGACTGCAGCGTTTTTCAGGCCGAGGTCACAGCCATCATAGATGCTACTGAAATTATACGCGAGAGTAATACCGTTGGTAAAACGATCACTGTCTGTATAGATAGCCCGGCAGCCGTTAAGGCTCTGGACTCTGCTGTAATTAGGTCGAAGCTTGTGAGAAGCTGCAAATCACTTTTAAACGAGATATATAGAGCCAATGCGGTGACCCTCTGCTGGGTACCAGGGCATGTGGATATCGAAGGTAACGAAAGGGCTGACGAGCATGCTAGGAAAGGGTTGGCGCTGCACTTATCGCGGGCCCTCCCCTCTGTAGCAACCCCAATCAGTTCCTTACGGAAGAAAATAGAGGATGAAGCCAGCGGTCGAGCAAACAGACGCTGGGTTCATCTGGAAACATGCGCAACGGCCCCGGGCGCTATGGCCGGCCTACAGCAAGAAGAGATCAGTCTCTGTGGTTAAACTTAAACGTTATAATTACTGGACACTGTGCCATTGGCATTCACGCGGAGCGACTCGATGTGATGAATAACGACTATTGCAGAAGTTGCAGGGACGAAGAAAAAATTGAAACCGTTCATCACCTGTTGTGTGACTGTCCTACCTTATCCGTCAGAAGAATGAGGACTCTTGGTAGTTACTTCTTCTCGGAGCTGGATGACTTGGGTAACGTTCAGCTGATGGACCTCCTGAGATTCATATTACTTTCTGGGTGGTTCTAACAGCGGACTTTCTTTACAGCGTTTCCAGGGTACTGTTGGTCTAAGTGAGCAGTGACTCTTTGTCACAAGGCACCCATCGACCTAACCTAACGTAATGGTCTATTGTGCCCCTGCTAGTAAGGTGGAAATGTTTATTCCCTCGTTAGTTTTTTTTTTTTTTTTTTTTCGAGGGTAGGTGAAAAATCTTCCATAGACACTATGAGAATAGCAAGCGCGTGCTCATAGTAGTGTCAGATTCTTACTGACTAAAAAGACCTTCGATATAAATTTGTTAGATATCGCAACTAAGTATTAACTTATCAAGCAATTTTTCTATCATGAAATAAAAACGTTTGGCAGGTTTCTTTCCACTGAAGGATCCTGCATATTCCGCAATCTAGACGCGGTTAATCATTATCTCGCCAAGTCGAAAGGTTTTGTCTTTTGTAGTCGGCGCAATAAATTGGTCTCATCCAAAATTTGTAGCACAGTATTGTTGACATGTCCGATTAGTCGGTTTCTATGCTTTCTCGCGAAGCTTCTAGTTTCAGCTTCGATTGTCGGAATTCCGGAATTCTTTATGCGCTTTTCTTTTTTCCTTTACCAATTCTTTTATTTCTGGAGGATATCGTAAGCTGTATCTGTCCGGCATTTTCCTTGGATTGGGCATATTATTCCAAGACGCGAGCTGTACGATCTCAACGAAGCGATCAACTTGAACCTCAAGTTGATAGAGTGTCGTAAGTGGAACGCTAAGTTCTACATTATCTTCAATTTCGTTCCTAAAGCCTTCCCAGTTAGTTGTTTGACCAGTTAATCTCGCTGGCTCTAGGTTATAGACTAGTTTTTCGCTGATTGTTAAAATAACTGGGGAATGATCAGAAGACAGATCAAAGCCCTCATTAACTTTTATATGGTTGGTAGATATTCCTTCCACATCGAAAAAATCGATCAGGTCAGGTATTTTCGAAGTATCAGTTGGCCAGTAAGTCGGTTTACCCATCGAATGGAAATCACAACTGTACTCCATAGCTGCCCCATGGAGCATTCTACCTTTTTCGAGCTGTATCTTGAGCCCCAGAACGTATGTTTCGCATTAAAATCGCCGCCAATAATAAAATTAGGTTTCAGCGATTCAAACAAGTTAGTAAAAACACTTTTTTCAATCGCGGAACGCGGTAGATAGTAGATAGATGAGATTTTAAGAGCACGCTGACTATTTTTAACTCAAATCGTGAATATTTCATATTTCAATCATCAATCATAACCCAAGCGTCAACTTGAGATTTGAATAATCAACTAACATTAGCAAGATCAGTATAGCCCTTGACAAGAAGACTGATTCAAGTAAAGAAACTATTCGAATTAGGAATGATTTTTAAGCAACTTTTATCCTTTATTTTTCTGTGTAAAATCAGACAACAAACTCTCGCCAATCTGTCTTCGTTTTAGAAATGCACACTCTACCTATAACTGAAACGAAAATTTAACAAATTTGCTAAATAATGGTAATAAGGTTCGAAAAGGGAAAGTCTTTATCGGCCGACTGTCCTCGTTTCTACATACTCATAGCCTTGCGTAATATTTCTCGCCATTGATAAAAAAAAAAAATATTCTAATGCCCCCCACCAACAACAACAAAAAAGTGGCAATTACACAAAACCTCAGACAAAACCAAAACTTCAGCCTAGCTAGCACACTTAATTACGGCAATAAATTCTCGCTTCCCGAATCAGGTCACCAACTTGCTTGCATAACTTGTGTGGTAGCCATAAAAAAAAACCATCTCCCCATCCAAGCTACTCATTTCATTTGGCTGTGCATAGATTTTGCGAGATTCCATGCTCCGCAAAGCACCACTTTCTGGCCATTGTTCGTCTGGTGGGCCTACGCATGCGCAACACTTGACCATCGTCCCTTTCGAATTACCTTTCGAATTTCCGTCTGAAACTTTTCACTGCCACCGTTGTTGCTGCGCAAAAAGATGAATGAACTCCACTGAACCATTCACCATCACCACCGCCGCCGCTGCCACCAACAGTCGCATTAATTGGCAAAAAAGAAGAAGAACTGGAACCAGTGCTGTTGTAGCCAGCCAGTTCGTCTCACTTGGCTGGGCAGGGCCCAGACTATCTCTCAACGTGTACACCTGCACTCCTCCACTGTCAGCATGGTTTTCGAAAAGAAAGACATTTCACGAATATTCAAATAACACGACAGATGGCAACAGAGCCTGTCCCGTAATAGATCGTACTACGGCATCGGTTCCACTAAGCCTTCGTTGAAATTAAATTTGAATTATGCAAGTGCATTTCCTTAAACGTTAGATTCCACTCTATTGGATTGCAATTGTACTGCATACGCAAAAGATACTGCTTCTTGCACTCGGTGCATGTGATACCGGTGATCTATGACGGTCTATTGGTCTGCCTGTGGGCTTCTTTCTCATGTTCACCCATTTGAAATCGATAGTGAAAAGGCGGAAGCGGTTCCCAGTCCGCTATGGCCAAGAAATCGATCAGAGATAATTGCAATGGATATCCACAGCCATGAAGGGTCGAATATTAAATTGCATCGGAGCTGGGGAACAGCACGTTGCAAGAGTGGGTTATTGGACGGATGGGCAGAGAAAATATTGCTTCTGATTTGCATGCATAGATAAAAAGGATTTCCTATGACATACTGCTCAGTGGTAGCGTTGATAGATTTTCTGACATGAAATGGTTGCAAGAGTCGGGTAAATGGTAACGAACTGGTATGACTTTATGGTTACATGAGTTGACACAGAAAAATTATTGCAGACCTAATAAACTTGTACCGAACGGCAATTTAAATTCGGCATGCTAATGGGCCTCGATATCTGCTTTGTCTGGCGGTTTAACAGCACGCAATTGGTAGCAAAATTGATGGGAAAAAACACGCGCAATGTAGTTAGATGAATTGCAGGAGTTAGGGGAGGTGAACTGCGAACTAAAATGTGTATTGAGGCCGGGCTGGTATAAGCCGAAGTTGTTATCACGTTCAAGCATATTATTCAGATTAGCTTGTCTTGGAAACCTAAGGATCTTCACAGTGGGTCATCAAGTTTGGCATTTTAAGAAGTCTTCCAACACAAAGACATGAAGGTCGGCGTGGGACTGTAACGTGTTGCTTACTAGGTGGAAATTTAGTCGTGATAGATTCTTTCATATAGGTAGATAAAGCGGCGCTGCAAAGGAAGATGAGAGCTGCTCGTGAGCTCTGCAAGGAAATGAGACGGGAAGAACATCGGCTTTTCCAAAAGAAGAAGAAAGAGCATTAGAAGTGTGTGTTCGGGGATATTGAAAGTTTATACTCCAGGAACAATGTACGGAAGTTTTATTAAAAAGTAAGAAAACGTTTCAAAAGAGCGAGGTCAATACAGACACCTGTGGAGGTGAATAAGGAAACCTCGTAGTAGAATCACAGACGGTGCTGAGAATATGGAAACCACTTCTGCAGACTGTATAACGGAGACGAAGACCAACATTCCGCTGTCAGACAGAATGAACAATTCAACATAGGCGATGATAGTAACATTTTTTCCCCATCTGATCAAAGCGAAGTAAGGATAGCAATATCCAAGCTGACGTTTACCGACCGAACTTTTCAACGCAGCTGTTGATGCATTCGTAGAAAGCATACAGTAAGTCATCTCAAAGATTTGATCTGACGAGTGTATGAATGGAATCTCTTCATCGTTGCCTTTCAACTACATCAATTATAGAGGCATCAGTCTCCTTAGCATTGCATGCTACAAGATCCTTTCTGCAAAGCTGTGTGAACGCCTGAAACCTTTGATGACCCCTATCAGTGCAGTTTCTGGCCGGGAAAGTCCACTATCGATCAAATTTTCACACTTCGGAGAAAACCCAAAGTTCAAATCGATACTCATAATCTCTTTATCGATTTCAAGACCACATCTATAGAGGGGAGGTAGGCTAGGTTAGGTTGAAGTTGGTGCCAGCTGAGAATCGCCAACACACTTAGACCAACAATTGGTCCATTGTGATACCACGTCGATCATATGGGGAATTTTCTCTCTACCTAGTCGTTAAACCGCTCTGAGCTATGAAGCGTATGAGGCTCTTAACATCTGTGTCTATCAGATCGTTTATATCGTTGTAGTAGAGGGCTCTTAAGTGAAGCTTCCTTCTTCGGGAGAGAGCGGAACAGAAAAAAAAACGCGAGGAATAGTTTCTTCCTCTTCTTCATCTATGCAGCTTCTACAAACGTTGTTCGCAAAAAAGCCCAGTCTTGTACTCGTAGCATGATTGCCTATTAAACAGTGCCCAGTGATAACACCTATTGTAGTGCCGATATGCAATCTGTTGAGAGAAATTAAATTCTTAGAGCGTTTCAGATCCAGCTTTGGCCAAATCTGTTTTGTCCCTAGACATGTTGATTCACTTGTCCACCTAAGATTTGTACTCTCGATAGCATCCATCTTAAATTTAAGTTTGCGAGTAGCGATTGGTATGCCTAAGCAACTTTTGTCCGGCAGGATGGGTATAGATGTTCCTATTCTGGCGAGTTTATCCGCCTTATAACTCCCTGGAATGTCACTATGCCCCGGGACCCAACACAGGTGAATATTGAACTGCTCAGCCATTTCCGCAAGAGACGATCGGCAGTCTAGAGCTACTAAGGAATTTATAAAGATCGATTCCAAGGATTTGATTGCTGCTTGGCTGTCTGAAAAGATGGGGATATCTCTAGCACCTCCTTAATCGCCATTCCGCCTGGAACATGCTACAATGATTTGGAAGACATAATGAGAGCTAAAGATTCAGCATGTCAGAGAAAACACCTTCACCAACTCTGTCCTTGGTTTTTGATAGAAGTGAATCGACTCATTTTCTAAAAATGCATCGCCATTCCAGAGTGATCTGAGGAACGAGGAAGTTCTTGCCAAATTTAGACGTGGGATGATATAGTCCATGTTTTTGGGAGAGATTTTGAATTTTTTCAGTATGGAAGAGTGCCCAAATTCTTTTCTTAACCACTGTAAGGTAGCTTCAAGGTGAACGGCTGCATTCGCTGCCATTTGCTTGCTAAATATATCGAGGGGTATCAGATTAATCATGATGTCCATTGCCGCAAATGAAGCTGTACATAGTGCACCGCTTATGCGCAGACAAGCTGTACGCTGGACCTTGCTTAGATAATCGCGATTAGTAAATTTTTCTAAGGCCGTCCACCAGACAACCACCCAAGACCGAGATGTAGAGCCCCATCTATTCCCAATAGCTTTTTTGCGAGAGAAAAGTGCTACTGTAGCTTTCTTGACTCCTTCTTAAATTTTAAGTTTCCAGCTTAATTTCCTATCCAGGATGAGACCCAAATATTTTGCTTTGTGTGAGAAAGTTAAACTGATACCATTGAGAGAAGGCAGATTAGTCAACGAATGGAATTTTATATTTCCTGGAGAAGAGTACTAGTTCAGTTTTGTGGGGGTTTACACCCAAACTACACCGAACCGTCCATCTGGTTAACTTATTTAAAGCGCTTTGTAGCAGTTATTTTAGACTATTTAGACTATTTTCCGAGACAGCCAAGTCAACATCATCTGCATAACCGATCGCCGTGCATCCCTCGCCTTCCATGATGACCAATAGTTCATTGACCACTAAATTCCACAAAAGAGGGGATAGAACACCTCCTTGCGGAGTGCCTCTACTGACAGATCTATTAGTAGATGTCCCACCCAGCTCAGAGTTGATAATCCAATCATTGCAGTAGCTTAATCAATTCGCAAAGTAAGTCATCGACCTTTAGGTCTGAAAGTGCATCTGCTATCGTTGATGTATTGACATTGTTGTAAGCGCCCTCTATATCCAGAAAAGCAACCATTGTGTACTCCTTATGTACCCCTACTAGAACGCATCAGGAAAGCCAATATAGCCCTATGACGCGATCGTATAGTGGCCTGCTCTTGATAGGGCTGTCCACCTCTCTCAGTTAGCTAAAGTGCAAAGATCTGCATGCATTTACATCAGTTGTACACTGAGAACTACTTCCTCCGCGGCACTGGACATTTTTTTCATCCTGCTACCTTTAGATATTTTCGGCAAACAGATGGCTGCCTGTGCGGACATCCGCCTAAAAGCCTCCTCTTAGTGATCTAGCTATCGCGTTGGCCACTCCCCGATCCTTGATCTTCTCAACTTCAAGCACGGAAACATGGACTACACCCCGCCGAAACTGAGATTTGACCGTAACTTCAGTAGGAGCATCCCTAAACGAGCTGCTTGGAGGAAATGCTGCGAAACCATTGCCGCTATGCCAACAGCAGCACGAATCCATAAAGCGCTTGTTAAAGATCATGTCAACTGTGTAGGGTTATTGAAGAAGAACGATGGACCGTACGGATGCACTTAGAACCCTGCTCCAGGTACATTTCCCAGGTTCGTCTCTAAACACATCTCATGTGTACTCGAACACATTTGACCACAGGGTTTTTGTGGAAGTAGAGTTAACAGTTTATCAGGTAAAATATTTAGTCCAGGTAAAGTAGAATGGGCAGTAGGCACCTTCAAACCTTTTAAAGCTCCCGGCGGTGATGGTCTCTTTCCAGCACTTCTACAAAAGTCAATTGACCTCATCCTGCCGGGTTTGATAGCTTTATTAAGATCTAGCTACAATTGGGGATACATACCACCCACCTGGAGACAGGTAAATGTGGTATTCATTCCCAAACCAGGCAATAGGCCTAGCGAGCTGCCTAATTCCTATAGACCTATAAGTCTAACTTTATTTGTCCTCAAGACAATGGAGAGATTAATTGATATTCACATCAGAGACAGGTTAGATGTGCCTAACCCTCTGCACTCAAATCAGTGCGCATACAGAAAAGGCAAATCCACAGTAGGTTCCCTTCATTATCTCGTCAAAAAGATAGAGCATACACTCAGTTTTAAGGAAATAGCCTTGTGTGCATTTCTTGATATCGAGGGCGCATTCGATAACACTGGTTACGACTCGATCGCAAGGGCGATTAGTAGCAGAGGTATCGACCAACCAATGGATTAGGGCCATGCTGGTAAGCCGATTCATTACCTCCTCCTCCGGGGACGTGTCGGTGTCTGTAACGGCAGCGAAAGGCTGTCCTTAAGGAGGAGTTCTCTCCCCCCTGTTATGGTCAATAGTCATCCACAACCTGTGAGCAGATCTTCACAGATCAGGCTACACCACCGTCGGTTATGCTGATGACTTGGCGGTTTGCATTAGTCGTAAACACAGCACGACAATCTCTAACGTCATGCAAAGCGCACTCTTACAAGTTGTAGAATGGTGTACAAAGAAGGACTATATCAATCCTAGTAAAACTTTTCTGATGCCGTTTAGAAGGAAGACACAGGTCAACCTTGAACCCATCACATTCAATGGCACCACGAGTTTATTCCAGCGAGGTCAAATACCTTGGTGTAACTCTTGACAAACGACTTAACTGGAATTCACATATCAAGTCCGCCACAGAACGTGCTACGAGAGCACTGTGGGCTGGTAAACGCCTATACGGCAGAACTTGGGGTCTCTCTCCTAAAATGATACATTGGTTGTACATAATGATGGTAAGACCCATTATCACATATGCGGCTATCGTATGGTGGCCAAAAACCCTCCAGCAGACAACGG